>OX377613.1:844378-10646878 GCA_947397855.1 Thelaira solivaga | reverse complement strand
ACTCACTTGTTAAATTTTATTATTTTCAGGCTTGTCGTGACATCTTTGAGCCTCATACAGCCCATAAGAGAAACAATCGTAAGCGTTTGCATGAAATGTGCGGTGAAAAAAATGCCGATGTATTGCAATGCGTGAAAAATGTCACCGATATGACACCAGTAACCAATTCCCACAAATGTAAGTCTAATCATTATTTAGTTTGCATAAATTAAAATTTGAGATTCTTTAATTAGATCTTCCCTGCTGTGACTTTTCCGATAATGAAAACTGTCGCAACACTTGTCGCTCCGTTTTAAACACTACCGAAAGTACAGATATAATTATAGGTGAATTAGAAGCTGGCGGCTGTGGCACTGTTTTGCCTCATTTACCTTTATGGCAGTGTTTTTTTACCGCCGAACGTAAAATTTTTGTACCAGCCGTCATAACAAATAATCAAGAAACCGAAGTGTCACAAATCAATCGTTTGGGTATAGATGGAGCTAAATTGCATTGCTGCGAAAAGGCTTTGTCCACAAAGTGTCGCAGATTGTGTTCACAAACTTACACCACAGATTGGACAAACAGCATGAATAATTTTGAGACAGCCTGTTTGATGCAGCCCAATGAATTGGAATTACGCCAGTGTATTGATGAAGTGGACGAGCCGTGTGAATTAGGTTGTGATGGTTTAAGTTTCTGTACAAATTTCAATAATCGACCCACGGAGCTTTTTCGCAGCTGCACAGTAGAGGCGGATATGGCTGCTAAATCTGATTTAATGATGTGGCAACAAAGGGGTTTTGTTAGTTTGCCGGGGGTAAATTTACCCATTAAGAATATGACGCGTTGCTCGCCAGACAAATGGAAGGCTATAGCTTGTATTTTACAAATAAAACCCTGTTCCACACAGGGCCATTACAATCATATATGCCGTGAAAATTGTTATGAAATCTTAAGTGAGTGTATGGACTGGACGCGCATGAATACATCATTAAATGCTGATGCTATTTGTGCTAGATTGCACCCAGAAGGTGAAGGTATACCCTGCATATCGTTAAGACCTTATTTGGAGGAAAGTGATGCCCCTAAGGAGACGGGAGGCCATCACAAAATAACCTCACCTTGTCGAGGCCACCCCTGCAATGCCAGTGAAGTTTGTTTAGCTTCTCGTAATGGCACTTCCAGCTACACTTGTACAGCCGGTTGTGCTTTAGGAGAAACTTCAAATTATTTAGTACCTTTTGGTGCTTACGTACGCATACCCGTCCAGCTAACAGCCAATCGAGGTGGCTTCAAAGTTTGTCGCTGTGGTTTACAAGGACGCATTGAACACTGCCAGCCTTTGCCAAGTGTGTCATATGAAAGCTGTGTACTGCCGGGTGGCAGAAAGATTAAACATGGTACCTCTTTCTATTTGGAATGCAATTTGTGTACTTGCTATGCCGAAGAGATAACCTGCACTAAGAAACAATGCAAAATGCCAGGTAGGTTGGCTATACAAAATAAGAAAAACTAATTCAAAAAAGATTTTTTGTTGCAATAATAGGTTACACAGATGTTTCGTACACAAGTTTACCCTGCAATTGTCCCACTCATTATGTGCCAGTATGCGGTAGCAATGGCCGCACTTATCCTTCCCTATGCATAGCACGTTGTTTAGGTGTTCAGGACAGTGAATTAGAATATGGGGCTTGTTCGGTGTGGAATCCTTGTACTCCCGGCACTTATCACTGTCCAGCGTATACCCAATGCTTGCCTCACAGACAAATATGTTTGTCTAGCATGCACAGACCCTGTTTGCAGTACAAATGTGGTAAGTAGATAGCGATAGGAAGAAGAACAGCATCACATTGTTGTTGATATTAATTTGATGACTTTGAATTTTAATTTTAGTTAATCAAACGTTACCTTGTGCCAAAACAGAGCACTCTGTCTGTGACTCTAAGGGTGTAACTTACAAAACTGCTTGCGATTTGCTAAATACTAAATCTAGCTTCGCTTATTGGGGTTCTTGCAGTCGCGGTTGCAGTTGGAAGGGTCCTGTTTGTGCCATAAATGGTGTGGACTATCCCCATGAATGTGCCGCCTGGGCGGATTATGTTTTAGTGGATTATAAGGGCAGATGTCGTGAGGTGGGCTTGCTAACTAATGAAATGGAACGCAAAAGATGTCGCCAAGTTAAGTGCTCTAATACCCCATCACCCTATTGTCGTGCTATCATACCACCCGGGGCCTGTTGTCCCATTTGCGCGGGAGCCTTTCGTATTATCTATTCGCGTAAACAAATCGATCGCGCTTTATATGCTCTAAAGGGCCAACACAAAGACTTGCTAACACTACACAGTGTGCTCAGAGAATTGGACTCTTTAGTACAAATCAGTGAATGCCAATTAACCGGTTTCCTAACCATGGAAGTAGGTATATTTGTGGCCATTGTGCCCAGAACCAATACACCCACACGTATGCAAATCGAAGCTTGCCTGCGTGAAGCTGAAAAAATTTCTAATTTAATAGCAGCCCAAGCCCACAAAGTAACCACAAACCTTATACTATCAGGTCTAACAGTGTCGAATATGCTAGAGGCCAATGTAGAAAGTCAAGCCAATTACAGCAGATTTTCAATAACAAATCTATATTACGCAATCTTTCTTAGTTTATTGTTTAGGAAAATTTGGATTTTATAGTTTTAGGATAATTATAATGAAACATTTAGTTAGTTTATACAACAGCAACAACAAAAAACAAAGTCTTGAAAAATAAACCAAAAGAATTTAAGCAAAATTATATTTAAAAAAAAGAGAGAACCTCATAAATACAAAAACATATTATAAGGGCGTGCTTTTTAAAGTTTAATTGCAGTCTACTTTAAGGCTGTCTGGACAAAAATAAAATAAATCGTTTTTCTTCCTCTACTGTAAATTTTTTTCTATGTTACAAACAAAATACAACAAACAATACAATATTTTTATATGATCAAGTGAATTCTTGGTGCCAATAAATTAGTTTTTATATAAAAAAAAAAAGAAAAGAAAAACAAAAAATTGAGATTACTTGTTTAGTTAAGTTTATTTAAGAATCAGTTCACACTAAGCATTGAAGAAATATAGAGCTGATTAACTACACTTGCAAGAATTATATGAAAAATTTATTATTTTTCAAGCAAGGTGGCATTTAAAATTATATTAATAGGAACTGTTACAAAGTAAATGAAAGGTATTTCAACAAAAATGTGTATTTTTTTTTAAATTTCTAAAAGCATTTTATTATTTTCATTAATGAATGAAAATGAAGTGAAATTCAAATTGATAATTAATTTAAGCCAAACAAACTTTCATTAAAATTATATAAATATTTTGTTTTCTGTAATTCAATGATTTCATTCAGTTAATGAAATAATTTTATTCAATTAAAGAAATATTTTTATTTAAATAATTAAATAAATTTATTGAATTAAAGAAATATTTTCATTTAATTAATGAAATAATTTCATTCAATTAAAGATATAATTTCATTCAATTAGTGAAATAACTTTTTGAAATAAATAAAAAATTTCATTCAATTAATTAAATAATTTCATTTAATTAATGAATTAATTTCATTCAATTAATCAAAAAATTTTATTCAATTAATGAAATAATTGTAATCAATTAAGGATATAACTTCATTCAATTAGTGAAATAACTTTTTCAAATAAATAAAAAATTTCATTCAATTAATGAATTAATTTCATTCAATTAATCAAATAATTTTATTCAATTAATGAAATAATTGTAATCAATTAAGGATATAACTTCATTCAATTAGTGAAATAACTTTTTCATTCAATTAATGAAATAATTTCATTCAATTAATGAAATAATTTCATTCAATTAATTAAATAATTTCATTCAATTAATGAAATAATTTCATTTAATTAATTCAATAATTTTATTCAATCAATGAAATAATTGTAATCGATTAAGGATATAATTTCATTCAATTAATGAAATATTTTTTTAAACAATTTCATTAGATTAAGGAATAATTTCATTCAATTTATGAAATACTTGCATTAAATTATTGCAATAATTTCATGCAGTTAATGAATTTTTTTTTTGTTATATTAATGAAATAGTTGAATTAGATTAAAGAAATAATTTCATTCAATTAAGGAAATATTTTTATTCAATTAATAAAATTATTTTATTCAATTAAAGAAATAATTGTAATCGATTAAGGATATAATTTCATTCAATTAAAGAAGTATTTCATTAATTAAAAAAATATTTCACACAATTTATGAAATACTTTCATTAAATTACTGCAATAATTTCATGCAATTAATGAAGTTTTTTTTGTTAAATAAATAAAATAGTTTAAAGAAATAATTTCATTCAATGAATGTAATATTCTCATTCAATTAATGAAATAATTTCACTTAATTAATTAAATAATTTTTTCAATTAATTAAATAATTTCATTAAATTAATAAAAACGTGAAAATGAAATTGTTTTATTGTTTTTATGAAGGGCTAATTTTTCAGTGTAATTGTTTTCAGACGCTTAACAAATCGTTTCAATATGAGCTGGTTCTTTTTATATGTAATTTTAAGTTTTCCTTACTTTTCAAATGCTCAAAACAACAAATGTGCCTTTAATTAATTGAGAAAAAAGTAAAATATTTTTTTTTTTCGACTTTTTTCTTCAACTCTTTTTTTTTTAAGAATTTAAGTTGATTTAAAATTTTCGTTAATTAAGTTTATATACCGTTTAAGTTATTATAATTTTTATTTGTTTTATATACAATCTCCTTGTGATATTAGCAACTATATTAGGCCATATTTAAAACGCATACAAACAACATTACAATTAACAAAATACAAATAAAAGCAAAACCAACATTTTATATTTATAGTTATATACAATCTTAAGAGTCTATTTATCATAATACTGTGTATGAAATTGATTGATATTTGAAATAAAAAAAAATTACTTTAAAATAAAATGTTTATTCTTTAAGAGCATCTACTAATAAACTTTGTAAATATACGCATAAATAATTATACCTTAAAGGTCTCTTTACATGAAATGTTTTTTTTTTTTTTAATTTAACTTGTCAAATTTCCCACTGCTTATCTTGTCACAAGATAAACTTGCGCATTAGAACGCCTAAATCAGACACTGCAACTAGACACAACAACTCCAACCGTTAATTTTTGGAGAACAACAAAAAGAGACAATAGAAGTATACGTTTACATAACTTTGTGACCTGGCTGGTTGGTCTGGTGAAAATCTTTTAGATTTTCACTAGAATGAATGTTTCCTTATATAGAAATTAGAAATATATAATAAATCATTTTTTTATTCTGTATGAGTATTCTATGACTGAAGAAGCAACTACTTTGTTAATGAATTCATTTCAAAAATTTTAATCTCACAACCATCTGTCAAAATTGATTTTTATGCAAACATATACGATAAGACTTTTACAAATGACAAGTCACTTATAAAAAGAAAACATTCCGTGTCAAAAGGGGCTTTATGGATCCTTCTTATTTTATTATTGTACACAAATTTTTGAATAAAAAAAAGGAAAAATTTAACAAAATAAAATATGAATCGCCAAAGTTGTTTAATCCCCTTAATTATCCCAAATATTAGTAATATTCATAGTCATTAAGTACCTTGTATGAAGTCTTCTTTTTTTAATTATTAATAAAAAAATATTTTAATCATATTTTAAAAAAATTTAAAGCGTTTTTTTCGATAATAATAAAAAAAGAACACAGTTGGTCCTTGGAGCAAAGAAAATGTGCAAAAAACAACTTCTTTTGCCTTGTCGTACACAATCGTATACAAAAATCCCCGTAAATATAAACACATTTTGAGGGAAATTTCTTGAGCTTTCTTGGGCTTAATTCGATACATTTCATTTCTAACAAAAATTAAAAAAAATTTGCTTTTTTAATAATTTTAAGGCTTTGATAGAAGGGATCATGGAGAAGGAAATCCTTTAGTTCAGCCAAAAGCCGACTAAGCAGAAAAGCTTTTTAAAAGCGAAGCCAGCGTTCTACAATGCTTAAGTCTTTTTGAAAGCAAAACCGTTGTTCTACAAGAAGACGTCCTTAAATCCGGCCAAGGGTGGAGTACGCATATATTTTTATTGAACGGTAACAAATATATGAATTTTAATTAATACTAGCTGTCTTTATTCGGTTTCTACCGGTTCCCCCCGTGTGTAGAAATTCTAAGCAGATTGTATAAATAAAATCAGGTTTTTGATTCCGGTCTGAGAAATTATAACTGGCCCTCGTAAAACTGAACATGGCCGAACCCGGAATATATGGCGACCATTCTTGGAATATATAGATTTTATGTACCACATTTAAAATAATTTGTTGGAAAATAGAATTTTAATTGTTAAATCATTGAATAATGAGCGCGTAAGTGGCCATAGCGTTATGTTACTTTATGTAAGAGGAAAATTTTTTAAAACCGGCTCGGTAGCTGTAGAGTTTATCCATTACAAAAAAAAACGAATTTTTCCTTTTTTATAATATTAGTATAGAATAAATAATTATTTATTATTCACACACAGAAAGCTTTTCCAAATCTCCAGAGCCCATAATTTTTAAAATATAGGTTTCCACGAAAAATTTTACGTATTTTTTTTTTCTTCTTAAAATTTAATTTTATTACTTGGGTCAACCTTCATACAGTAAAGCCAAAAAATTTTTTAAAATCTGTTTACCATCTCTGACTCACTTTTTTCTGTTGTGTGTATCATTCGTTGTTACAAAAAATCATTCAGAGTAAAGCAAAACAACTGAAAACAATAAATAGAAATGTGAAATAAAAACAAAAAACATAACAGCTGAGCGGTATTTAATCCCAGCAAAACATTTTATACTGTAAAGTCGGAATACATTAACAGAAACTACCATCGCAAAAAATAGAACAAATTCGGAAACATTTGTTTTACTGCGACTTTTTTACTATTTAAATAAAATGTAATAAAATAGGAAGCTTAAGTCACATACATTTAAAAGCTGTTCAAGTAATTGATAAAAACGATTAATTTGAAAATTAACGTTTTCAAGAATGTCTCCAGTTTCATTCGTTTTTGAGAATTAATTTATGAATAACGGGTCATATTTTTGATTCCGCACGGAAAGGAATATCGATTGAAATTCAAATTTTTATTATTTTTTCATGCGGAATTATCTTATTATTTTGAATTATTTCATTTAGTTGTGAATTATAAAGTGGTTTATTGTGAATGAATTGTGTTAATGTTTCAGCTGCTGGTGGATAAGGAAAAAAATTTAATTTTTTAACATCAAAATACATTTTAAATAAACAAAACGAAAATTAATTTTCAATAAATATAATGAAATCATTTTCGAAAAATAAAACACATTTAAATTTTGCGAAATTTTGTATTTTTTCTTGCATTTTTCATTTTTCCGTGAGAAAATTGAAGCATAAACGAAATGTGGAAATTTATCTACATTACGGAATTAGTAATTGCAAGCTTTGCTTCCGCACAAAAAATGATTTCCGCAATCGCGGAATGGAATGAATAATTAGACCCAATATTCAGTGCTATTTTATATTCCGAATCCGAGCATTTTATTTGAAAAGGCACCCCATAACTACTCTGTGCAAAATTTTTTTTTTTAAATTAAATTTAACATTCATTTTGGATGGGAAAAAGTTGATAAAATCAAAAACTAAAAAAAGAAACTATTTAATAAGAAGAAAAAATTTAGTTCCATATTTTTTAATTCGCTGATTATATTCAAAAAATATATTATGAAAATACAGTGGGCTTTTGTTAATTTTAAATGCAAGGTAGTAAAAAAAATTCAATAATGGAGAATTCATATATCAATTATTCATTTATAAGAACAACAAAACTTTTTTTAAATTTATTAATATTTTTCTTTAACATGTGAACTTGATTTTTGCTCAACACCTATTCAGTTTTAGAAAGTAGCATAGACAAAATATACATATATAGCATATAGTTGATTAAATAAGTTTTTTAATTAAAAAAATTACTGAACTAACCTTTTATTTTTATTGTTGTCATGATGCTAGTGGTAATTGAGAAATTGCGATGGGATGTTTAATTGAAAATCATGTTGATCACTATTTTGAACATTTTGCAGTTAGTTGAAATTGTGGTAGATTGGATTACTCCTCTGAAACCTGTAAGTACAGGTAACCACAATTTTGGAGTTTATTAATTTTTTAATAATGCCCGGCACTCCCGACACTCCCGTTTGCGATCACGCATGACAGCTTTTTAATGCTATCACGATTATTTACGATCGCGAACCGGTTTAAGTTTACACATGAAAGTTTTTTATTACTAACGATCCCGAACCCGTTGCCGTTTAATTTCTATCTTGCATGATCAACTACTTTTACGAACGAAATATTTCGAATCGAACACTTTCACTGTAGTCTTTACAAGTCAATATTTTAAATCACACATTTTCACTGTAGTTTTTAAATTCAAGAACACCTGGAATTAAAAGAGACATGATTATTTCATAATAAAGACAAGTACATTAAAAAAATTTGTATGTGTAAACTAACATGCAACTCGCTAATTCGTCAGCGAAGTACCATACAGTCGCTATTATAATTTAAGCGAGTGAAGATAAATCTGCCGATTTAAATATGTTTTAACGTAACCCGTTACGTTTTTTAGTATTTATAAACATCTTTTCAGTATTTATGACATATTTATATATATGTTTAGAAGAAATATAAGTGCATGGGTAAAAATATGCATAAATACGTTGACTTGTCACAAAGATTACGGGATGGGACAAATATCATTTTAAAGGATAGGTCTTCTAGATTTGTAATCTACCGCCCAAATACTCAGAAGTTACTTTGGACTATTTTTAAAATTTCCATATACCCCAGTACTGTTGTTCTCAAGGATTTTGGTAGTTTCCTTTTTGCATCATAAAATAAAAACTACGAAATTACGAATGGTACCTCGGCAAAGTGGGGAATGGTAAAAATCTCTCAAAGCAACAGCTCTGAGAGTGCAGAGTACCTTAAAAAAAGCCGAACTACCATGGTTATACTTTTTCAAACACATCAAGCAACATCAAATCTGGCTTTAGCAAACTACAATCAATATTTGGGAACTACTTGGGATAGTTTAGTAGTCAGGCATAAAACACAAAATGAAACAGAAATAAATGAATAAATGCTGTATACAAGTATGTGTATGGCTCATTTACTTCAATAGTGTCATAACTCAAAGTAGGTATGTTTTTTTAAGTAAATAAGTAAATTTTTTTTTCAATATCCTACTTTCTATTCTGTAACATTTAAAAAAAAAATTAATCTTCTTTTCAGAATAAAATATTTAAAATTTTTCCCATAAGGGTGCCAGGAAACTTCAAGCTTTAAAGGAAATTCCATTTCTGTTAAAATATGTTTGTTGAGTTATAACACTGTTGAAGTAAATGAGGGATATGCATTTAGCTACTATGTAAGTATATGTATGTATAGAGAAATGAGTGGAAATAAATAATATGGAACAGAAGCACAACAAAGAAAACTAAAGAAGAATATAATTGCCTATGAGGCAAACAATTTCTAAAATACTAATTAGTTTTAATTCTTCAGTTAAACTAAGAGGTTTAATAATAGAAATAATCAAATAAAAGATATAATCAAATAAAAGAAAATTTTGTTTAAAAACAAGTGAGATAAGGAAGATAAGAAAAATGCATTGTGCATTGATTTTTGCCATTATTGCCGGCTTTACAATTGGAGGTGAATATAATATTAATTTCTAAATTACAAAGTTGAAATTAAATTCAGCTGAAATAATTACAAAAAAAAAGTGATTTTGCAAACTTATTAAAATAAAGGTATTAAAAAAGGTATTTGTATGTATGTATGTACCAACGCTATGAGTGAAATACAATTATAGCCAGGGACAGGTAGTTGGCAGTAATATAACACGAGTATTTTACTTTTGTTTTTCTTTATAAACATAAGGAAATTTTAAATAAATTTACTTGGTATAAGAATTTTATTTAAAATGACTTCTATTTACTAAAATATATACATTTTCTAGGTTATAATTAAAATACATACTCTAGCACCTAAAATTTTTTACAAAATTTAATTTGCAATCATTCTTGGGCAGAATATTTGCGAAAAGTAATTTACCTTCAAATATCAATTTCTAAGTAATTAAATCGCAAGATAAGAAGCTCAGTTTCAATATTGAATAATTAACTAAATAAGTACGATATGTACAGCTGCTTTAAAAAAAAAATAGCACTGAAATCAAAGCTTCTCTTTTTTTATTTTTAGTACCTTTGTTTACTTGTCGATACAAACTTTCGACAATAATTAAAATGGGTATAAAGAGTGTCTATGCTATGCAAAAGAAAAATTGTTAATAGTTTACTAAATACGGTCAACACCCAAAATTTGAACGATAAAAAAATAGCACTATTGTTGATAAAACATTTTAAATTCTACAAAATTTAAAATGTTCAACACAAAACTGGATTACATATATATAACAATATATTGTCGCATGGCCTTTGATGATAAGAAAGGTAGTGTAGCGCTTCGGCCTTGTGTTAGTCAGGACTTCATATCCTGTTTGGGTAGTTTTTTACACGGCTTCTTAACTACAGCCCAAAGTTGTTCGTTTTTGGTTGATTTTTGTTAGTAGACATTTTCCCTAGCTTCAGCTTAAAGAAGGGCTGGCGATTCTGCAGGCCAGTCTATACCTTTATTATAATTAGCTAAAAACTGCCGACATTCAACTGACGAGCCTTTTTATTAGTATTCTTCGAGCCGTTGTCCTTTTTCTTCTGAATAAGGCAACACCACTTTTAATAAAATATCCACGTAGTTATTTGGTGTGTGGTTGCTTTGTGTAAATAATTAATACCACTCGATACTATTATGCTTTGAACTCTGGGATTTATAGTTTTTTTGAATTGTACTGTGCGCTTGAAGGCCATCTAATATAAAAACGATACATCTTTTCCCATCATAAAAAATAGCTTTACTCTCATCCGTCTAAAATTTTTTATTAAATTTAGAAACGGTCAGTTTAAGCATTTGCTGATATGCTTTCAAGACAACAGTGGAAACTTTCAGAGATTACAAACTTCTGTATTGTGTTCTGGCAAATGCTTATGAACTGTTTAAAGAGATAATTTAATCTCTAATTATTTCTTTTTGTTTAATTTAGTAGCTGACTTAAAGTGTTCTCCTTAATATAACTAGTTAATAGACTTATCCATAAATAATAAATACATTGCTGCCCTTCTCCTCATCATAATTTCAACTTTTTTAAAGTACGTTATTATATTACGTATCATTTTATTTTAAAAATTGGACTTTGTCTTATTTCTGCATAACGTTTTCTTTCTAAAATCATTCCTTCAACAATGATTCTTATTTGCTCTATGCAATACTTTCAACTTGTTATCTCTGGCATTTTTTTTTTAAATAAATTTATAAAATTGTTTTATAAATATTTATTCAATATGTGCTAAAACTAGCAAGACATCGATCAGTGCTATTGTTTTCTCTATATATATTTCCATGTCAGTTAAGAAATTGTTTCATATGAGAAGATGCGTTAATTTTAAGAAAATAAAATTAACTCCTATAGAGAGGCTTCATATTACTTTATATTACAATGTAATCCAAAGACATTGGAAAAAAATAGAAATTTAGTGGGCAAGTAAATAAAATAGCTGCAATCAGTGCTTTTGTTTTAACCGGTACTATTTGTTTGGACCTAAAGTGCAGTTGCTTTGTGACCAATACATTTTGTTAACATAAATATATAAATTCCGATTTAAAAAAATGAAAGCCACCAAAAAGCCATTTATAGGTATTTAAAAAGAAAATAGTTTAAATTTCACATAATTAGAATCATTACAAATGTTTTAATGTATCTCATTTATTTACATTTAAAACAATAAAAAGAAATATAATAATGACAAAAAAATATAATTAATTGAAGTTTTATTTTACTTTCCCAGCACCAAACGTGGAAGTAAAAAATGTATTTAAAATTTAAATAAAAGAAACATGCAACATCATTTACAGAGAGAATAAAATGCAAAATTATATTTTTAATAGGGTATTGGGAATTAAATTTTAAAAATTAAAAAAAAAAAAACATATAAAGGGTAGGACACAATATATTATTATAAAGGCGCCTTGTATTTGCATTGAAATAAAATCAAGTTGCACAGCTACTTCTTAGAAGAAAGATGTTCTTGAACCATCACACTAACTACTCTATCTTCTACTTTATTTAACATTCTATTTTTCACATTTTGTTTTTAATCTTAAAAACAAATTTCTAAAAAAAATTTTTGTTAAATAAAAATATAAAATTTTTAATTTTTTATAAATTTTTCTCAAAACATATTTATATCTCTAGCTTGGGCGACAAAACCTCCTCGCTGGGATGCCAACTATATTGTTAAAGGCACTTTATATATACCCTATGCGGAAATAGCAGAACCATTTTATGCCTGGTACGATAAAAATACCAATCGTTCACGTATTGATTATTATGGTGGCATGGTGAAAACCTATCAATTGGCTAATGAAGAACCCTATGGCACATCTTTGAAATTGGCTCCCATTACCACTAAAACTGAATTGAACAAAGAGACTTGTTTACAACTCAATGGCACCACAGAAAATCCCATACAAATTCAATCGATTTTACCCTATGTTAGAGATTTTGAGCTGGTAGGCACTGAAACATTTTTAGGTTTCAATTGCGACAAGTTTCGTTTGGAGGAAACTATAGGACAAAAGAAAAATGTGTACACTTTGTGGGTGCGTTACAAAAAATCACCTCATTATCCAGGGTCTAGAATGCCCATACCAGTACGTTATGAAATGAGAGGTTATAACACTTTATTGGGTTCCCACTATGATCATTATTACTTGGATTACGATAGTTACGATCATGATGACATTCCCAATGAAGTTTTCCAATTGGATGACAATATGGTCTGTATGCCTTTTCCTGGACCCGGCAAAGGTCATTATGCTACTTTTAATCCTATGCAAGAATTTGTTCACCCCACCGCAGACCACCACATAGAACATGCCTTTAATCATTTCAAAAATAGACATGATGTCGATTATAGTACTGAGCAAGAGCATGAATATCGTAAGAATATTTTTAGGCAAAATTTGAGATTCATTAATTCCAAAAATCGTGGAAAATTGAGCTATACTTTGGCCATTAATCATTTGGCTGATAGGAGCGATGATGAGTTGAGAGCACGTAGAGGTTTTAAATCATCCGGTGTTTATAATACAGGTAAGCCATTCCCGTACAATGTGGAGAAACTACGAGATGATATACCAGATCAATATGATTGGCGTTTGTATGGCGCTGTCACACCGGTAAAAGGTGAGCACAAAAAACTTTTGCATACACTTAATGATTCCATAAATAATTATATTTTTTTCAAACAGATCAATCTGTTTGCGGATCTTGCTGGTCTTTTGGTACAATTGGTCATTTGGAAAGTGCATTTTTCCTTACGAATGGTGGGAATTTAGTGCACCTATCCCAACAGGCTTTAATTGATTGCTCTTGGCAGTACGGCAACAATGGATGTGATGGTGGCGAAGATTTTCGTGCCTATCAATGGATGATGGAAATGGGTGGTGTGCCCACTGAAGAAGAATACGGCCCGTATTTGGGACAAGATGGTTATTGTCACGCCAAAAATACCAGCCTTGTGGCCCCCATTAAAGGCTTCGTTAATGTTACCTCTAACGATCCACAGGCCTTTAAAATTGCCTTACTGAAACATGGCCCCCTATCAGTGGCTATTGATGCTTCTCCCAAATCCTTTAGCTTTTATTCGCATGGTATTTATTACGAACCTACTTGCAAGAACGGCTTAGATGAATTGGATCATGCTGTCTTGGCTGTGGGTTATGGTACCATTAATGGTGAAGACTATTGGCTAGTTAAGAATTCTTGGTCGACGTACTGGGGTAATGATGGCTACGTTTTAATGTCGGCTCGAAAAAATAATTGCGGTGTTATGACCACGCCAACTTATGTGGAAATGTAAGTGGATGGCTCATGGGAAGGTTGCGTAAATGTTTACAAAAAGTCTACAATTTTTCTTTTTCCCACTGCAGTTTATACAATAATCTGTTTCTCTTTGTAAAATTTTTAATAAAAAAATATAAATCATTATTTTTATTTCATGTCTTCAAATTTATTGCGCAGTAGAAATGTATGTATGAACATACGTACACACAGCCATTTTTATGAAATTGAGAATCCTTCATCCAACTAGGGATAAGACAATGACAGAAATAATGATGAACTCAATAAATGCATGTAATTATACAATAATCCTTTTTATAAAAAATTTAGCCACTTGCCGAAGTTAAAATTTGCAAAACTGCATTTATGATTTTTCTTCCAGACGAATTCTTACTTTTATTGAATTTAATTAACAAACACATTTTACGTTAATTAATAGTGTTTAATTCCAAAGTTTTTTTTTATTTTTTCACAAATTTTGCACTTGCTCACGCACTTGAAAAAATTTTATGAATTCCGTTAACTCCCGTTTGCTGTGTCGCCATACTGACAGGGTAGAATTAAAAAGTAATAGAGAAAAACAGGTCATTTTACCGTTATATTATTTGTATTAAAAAAAAATTGTGTTTTTACTATAACAGGAATTATACATTCTAGAAAAAATAAGAACAAGATTGAACATGCTTTTTAATAACTTGCAATAGTGAAGTAGCAAGAACGATTTTTTAACTAGTTGAGAGCCAGACCAAATTTTTTAATAGAAAGTACTATACATATTTATGTACATAATTTACTTAAAATAAAATAAATTCAGCAAGTTATTGTTCTTTTCGAATAAATAACTTACATAGTTATAATATTGCAATTAATTAATGATAAGTTATTCATTTCTACCTAATAATAGCGCTTATCATTCAGTAAAGAAAATAATTGTTGAACTCTAGAGCAAAAAAAAAAGTTATAATTCATTTGATAACGATGAACAGCACACAGATCAGCGTTAGCCTTTTTGTTTTTATATATTTAATTAAAAAAAAAAGCTATCTTTTAAACCAAACACCAGAAAATAAAAATATTAAGTAGTTTCTTTTTGCTTCTTCAAAATATCTATCTAGCACAGCTTACGAGGGGAAGTTTGTTAAAAAGTTCGAAAAACTATGTATGCATGTACTCGTACATGTGTCCCAGAAAATAATTTCAAATAAAAATTATGCTTCAAGAATTGTTCAACATTCATGCACATACTTGCAATTACAAAATATTTCCTTTTTTCTCTTATTTTCCTGGAAACCATATTATAAAGAACCTTTTAGAATTAGTTTTTCCGGCTTCAGATTTATATAAGCAGGTACCAGGTACCTACTACATACCTACACAAATTTACCTATGCTTTCTAATTAATAAGGATAATTGCCAATAGAATTTGTAAATTCTACCAGTGTAATAAATGTCTTTTTATGTACCTATTATAGTTTTTAATAAAGTTACTAAATATCTTGATTTTATACACAAAATATACCTGAAGTACAACAGCTACCAGGTAAAATGTTTTTCGGAAATATGTGAAATTTATATTTTATGTACCAGAGACGAGCGATTCTCATACATAGTTTAAAGCCAATACTTTTTAAAAAAGGACTTCAGTCGTCTTTTAGATAAAATTGGAGGTAAATTACCTGAAGTTTTTATCCGTGAATTTATTGTTTTATTTGAATACACGACATACGTATAACAGCCGAAATAGTAAAACAACACATAAATTTAAAGTTTCAAAATACAGTGAAGTAGTGAGAAGTTTGATAGTTCCTTCATAAAAGTTAATCCTTCGTACAATTTAAAGGTAAGACTTTTTAATTTATGTTTATAGCAACGACGTTGACTTTGTACATTGCCCTGTGTATGTTTCTAGAAATATTTGTGGGATGTGAAAATTTTTAATGACTTAATTTTATAGTTTAAGCATATCCTACAACTAATGGTTAATGTAATATTTTCAACTACATACCTGTAAAATCAGCCTTTACCAAATTTCACATTTTTACCGGATTTGCATTTTCGTCTATATATGAATATTCTTTTGAGTCGCCATTTTTTTTTTCAATTACTTCAACATATAAAGCTTTTATTTTCTAGCGTTTTAAATGAGTAAACTCACAAAAGATTATGGTACGGTGAATAATCATAAATTTTTGCTGTATTTCAGTCTAATTAAACAAAAATTTACATTATTTTTCACAATTTAACCGGCACCAGCATTTACGCGCACTTGAAAAAATTTCCAATGACTTTCACTTCTTCTTCTTTTCTAACTTTTCCAATTTCGGCAGAGAAGTATTTTTAAGTCCTAAAAAAGATCAGCAAAGTTTACCGTTATTTTAGTATGAATCAAAAAGTAGCAACATTTATAGACGAATTATGCTGAAAATACTGAGTTTTATATTTTTAATCATTAAGTAGAATTAAAAAAAATAATTAATCTCAAAATAATTCAATATTTATATATTAATCATTATGTTTTGTTAATTTGGAAGGTACTACTAAAAGCATCTCTGATCTAAATTTTAAAAAGCTGACAATCTAGTATCAGCTGTTTTGCACAAGCCCGGCAAATGTTTCGTTGTTGACACCTTTTTATTTTGTTTACATTTTAAAATCTTTAAACAATGTTTATATATTTTAAAACTTAATATTTTTACGATTTTAACACAGAAATGGCTTCAAATGCAGAAAATGAAATTACAACTAATGGTGAACCCAACAAGAAACGAATCCTCAACGCTAAAACTTACCAAAAGCTAAGCGATTTTATCAACAACTATGATGGCCTACCTATCGACTGTGAAATGGAATTGGTGAAATATTTCTCCCACATTCATCACTTAACACTGAAGTCAATTTTGGAAACTGAATTAAACATTCGTGCGCGCTCCGATCACTGGCATCATTCTAGAAATGTAGGCAAATACTATAAGAGGTTAGCATGTTGTTATTATTACTGCCAACAGTTAAACTTGATATTGTGTATTTATTAGATACCTGGAACTATGTGATAAAAATCTACAGGATAGTAATATTATCCTCAATATGGCAAAGGAACTAAGAGTCGGGCCTACCATGTTGTGTCGCCTGCTAGTAAAATATAAATATAACTTGAGTAAAGGGAGATTAAGCCAATTTATGCGTCATCCAGATATTATACCAGATAGCCAAATGTCAGCCAATGTAACGCAGTGCATGTCTAGTGATTCACAGGATGGGCCTTTGGTCGACTTGAGAAGAAGGGCTTTGGGCGAAGAATACGAAGTTAAGGTAATAAAATATTTCATTTAAGCAAGTGAATTACAATGCGGTGCAATCACTTGCGAAGCACAATGCTACTAGCTACAACATGATACAATCACATGTATCGGGAATAAAACAATTAGTAATTGTAAATTTTATGTTTAATTGTGTATATTTTAAAGCTTAAACGAAAGGCATCAGAGGCTGGCTTACAATTTTACGATGAAAATGACCTCAGACGTTTGGGTTATGACAAAACTCCTGATATTAAATTAATTTTACCAGTGCTGTACAAAGGTGAAGTGGTCAATTGGATCGAAAGCAAAGCATATTTTGGTGATACTAGATTACATAAAATAAATATACAACAACAATTAACTAGCTATTGTAATAGGTAAGTAAACAAAGTTTGTGTATTACCTCTTGATTAAATTTATTATAAATTTTTTTGTTCAGATTTGGACCTGGTATTGTTATATACTGGTTTGGTTATCATGAAGGCACTTCCAAACTACCTGAAAATTCTGCAGGCATTACTGTTTTAGATGATTTTCCATCGAAAATTGATATACAATGTTTACAGTTAAATAGAAAAACAAATGACTCAAAAATTAAGAAATTCAACAAAAGAACATAACGCTCATTTCATTTGCAAACTAAACAAAAAAAAAACAACAAAATGATTCATTATATTTTTAAGTTACTTTTCTTGTTTAAATTCAAATTTGAATTTTCTAAAAAAAACTGTACTCACGGACGCAATCATAGTTTACTAGAGTCAGTGTTTATTTTTGCTTAAGTGAAAGCCAGGAATAGAATGTCCTCTCTCACAAAAATTAAGATTTGTATAACAAAACTATCCTAGTTGAAATTGAGAGAAAACTAATTTTCTATGAAAACAAATGGTATAATCATAGTCATACGAAAATTAATATTTTTTTTAAATTAAATTCTGAGGAGCAAAATAAAGTCAACTTTTTCGACACTTATGATTATAACCCAATATATTTTAGAATTTTATTCGAATTTGTATTACTCATTAATAATATTTTAAGTTACTGTTTAGTTTAAATAAAATTTAAGTGACAGTTATTGTGTAAATTATGTGTTATTTTTATTATAATATAAATAATTGCCTTGACTTTGCAGACAAACTAAGTATACATAAATTATTACGTATTGTATTTTTTTTAATAAAAAATAAATTATACCGCAAAAACTCTTACATAATCAATTTCTAAAGAGGGCTGAGACCAGGTGGGGAACCAAATGTTGCGATTTCTAAAGAAATTCAAACTTCCACGAGGATCTGTATTGCCCCAAGGCTTGCCTTCAGTGTTTGGAAAATCACCATTACCACCAACTGCTAGTCCCAATGTTATGTAAAACTAAATATAACAGCAAATATATAGTACAAGAAACAAACAGGGTTTGTTTAGTATAACCCATATTTTATAAAATTGTGGAAAAGTGTTTGAGTAAAATTTTTATGAATGCATGTCAACATAAAACTAATTTCATACAAATTCAAATAAATTTGAAATATAGTGAATTATGCAAACCCAAAAAAGATCTATAGGCCTGATTAAGAGTGTCGTTGTTGTGGCGAAGACAGCGATATGTGACAATGCCAGCCATATGCTTTGTATTAGCTTGTCGAAAATTCCACTACGAGAACGACACTCGTAATAAGGCTGAATAATTTATTTTAACGAAACGATAAATTTGGAATTTTGAAATTCTAACACCCATTATTTATCACAAAATTTAAATAAAAAAATTGTAAAAGAAAAAGCATTTTTTTATCAAATTACATACGACATATTTACTTACCATTTGATCTAATGGTGCATTCTGTTCCCCCTTATTCCATATTGGTTCGTTAATGTTTTCTTTAAAATTTGTTTGAATACGCCCATACTCATGGCCATCCACAGCCATTATTAACTGAGCGCGGGTCCATGTTAAGGTATACAAATGAAATTCGTTACCAAAATGCTCCACATTTGTCAGTGTTACATCTTTCATAAACTGATGCCTTAATTCGGCATCTTTATTAAGAATGACACCACCAAATAAACGACCACCATTGATATTTTTATTTTGCCACATTAAATTATGATTGCCGCGCGTATAAGCAATACGCATTTCTCCCGATTTGTAATGATCTCCATAAATGGGAGTTTTGGGTTCTAATGATATCACTATATATGTATATGCATGAAGTTGGAAGTAAAAGTTTTTACACATAAGTTGTGGTGTAAATAGTAATAGTAACTGAAATGCTTACAAGGAAAGAGCCAATCGCCAATGGGCATTTTAGCTCTAACTTCAATGCGTCCATATTTAAAACTAAAATGATTTTTAGTTGATAAGCGTCCCGAAACAATGGGTGGTAAATTTAAAACACCACGAGGAGTCAAAGAACACTCACTGTCCACATTAACACTAGTGCATCTGAAAGGAAATAAGAAAAAATTTAATTAAAATAAAAAAATTAAATTTGAATATTGTAAGCCTAGATGATCATAAGGACTTTTTTCCCAAAGTTCTAAAAATCTTATGCTAATAATTAAGTTCTACACTTGGAAAAAAAATGTGGTTTATGTGTGTTATTTTGTTACCTTGTTCCTAAATCAATAGTATCTTTTTTTAAATTTTTAGTCATTAAACTGGCCTCAATTTTCAAGACACCCTTCTCTACACCTAAAGTACCATTGTATAAGACAAATTCAGCATCATCAATTGTAGGCGGTAAACGAATTTCATTTGTCCAATATTGGGCATTGAATGTATCAAAATTGTCTGAAAATATTAAATCATCACGACAGTATGGGCCACCAAATGATGTGGGTACTTCGGATATAGTTGGACGACATATTTTATTCTCTTGAGTAACATCAATTGGTTTAGGAGGTAAATCAGTTGATTCATCTACAGGTGTTCCTGTTAAGATTCTACTGGTAGTGGTCGTTAATCTATAATTTGGATTACCACTCTTATAAGCTTCCACTGAAATGGGATCTTTTTTATCACGAAATATTAAACGATTATGCTGAACAGCCAACCATACATAGAGAATGTCATTGTCCTTAAGAGTTCTCTCAAATTCATAAGACCACTTTCGATCTCTTGGCATACTAGTTGTACCAGTTAGTTGGCCACTCTCAAAAGCACGAAATTCTTTATTAATATTAACATGAAACGATACCCATTTAATGTCAGGATCATCTGCATAAACAAGAAAATAGTTTTTTTTTGTACATTCGCAAACGTAAACTTGCAGTAGACTTATTTTAGTTTTATTATTTATTTTTTGGTATCCTCTTACTTGGTATGGATAGACGGAACTTATTATCCAATAATTCGAATTCAATTGGTTGTATGGTATATGTACAGCCCCATCCTGCTATATTTACTATCAAGATAATTGATAATATATGTTTGTACATAGTATTTGTTATTAATTGCTTAAATTATTGATGATCAATTTGTTGGAAAAACAAGTGTGTAGCTTTAAGTAGCTGTTGCGCTTTAATCCAAGTGTCTACCTTTAAGTTTGTTGCCTGAACTTAGACTAAACAGATAATTCTTTGCCATTGAAGATCTGTTTTTTATTTTATTTTGGTTTTGATTTTGTTTTATAGAAACTGGGTATTCTTTGTTCATTTTAAATTTTAAGACGAGATACGTTAGGTGAGAGAGAGAGAGAGAGTAGAGCATAAATTGGATTTGGTTGTACTGAGCTGAGTATACTGCTTTTGAAATGAGCAAAATTTAATTCTAGGCCAATGTTCTGAACGATGTTGGAGTACCCTACAATGTCGCATATCAGTTTAGTAAAACAAGGATGGGTCCTTTTGAAGGATATATTTTTAAAATAAAGTAGGGTCATTTTATTTTTATTAAATGCAATTTAAGAATTATTTTTGTTATTTTTTTAATTTTTTTAATTAGAGTTAAAAATTTATTTTGCTAATACCACAACAACAAAAAATTATTATCATTGAGCTGTTATATTTGAAAGTGGTTTAAGTCCACTTTAAAAAAAAAATTGGTCAGTGGTAATTCTAGTTCGATTGTATCTCTTTTTTATTAAAGTGAACGCTAGCTCATATATTTTTTTAAGTAGACTTATACCACTTTCAAATATAGCGGTTCAATTGAACATTCTTTTTATTTTTTAATAAGTTAAAAGCAAACAATACCTTTTTCGTATATATTTTCATTTTTTATTAAAAATAAAAATAAATATAAACGATGAGATAAAAATTTTTAAAATTATTGCCTCCAAAAAGACTAAAGCAACATACAGGTTTTTGGCTAAAACTCTGGAAGCAAATTTGGGTATATTATTAAGGACACACTATCCGATATTTAATGTTCAATTAAAAGCATGATATTTGAGTTATAAAATCGGTAACTTATAATAATGGCCCCAAGAGCCTATTTCTCTACTTGGGAATTGGAGTTACTTTCCTGCATTTAGGTATATTGAAAACAAAAACAAATTTTTTTATTTGGTTTTTATGTTCAAGCTTTTTATATCAATATTTTTAGCTTACACTCTGCATGGCTTCTTTAGGATTTAATTATAAGTTATCGGCAAAATTCCTGAAAAATATTTCTGTTTAATAAGAAGTAGAAAAATTTGCTTACAAGTAAAGAAAGTCCTTTTGAAACAAGACTGATTTTTATGAAAATTGACCACAGAAATCTAATCTAATTTTTAAAAAGGCAAAAATAAATTTTTTTTATTTTGTTTTCATTTCCAATACAAATTTTTGTGTTATAATAAAGCTATTTTATTAAGCTTGAGGTCTTATTTTATAAATTTATTTTTATAAAACTATAAAAATATTTTATTAAAATAAATTTATAAAATAAGAGCTCAAGCTTAATAAAATAGCCATATTAACTAAAAAGAAAAAGGTCAAATAAACTAACAAATACATTTTTGTATTTTGATTTTATTTTCAATACAAATTTACGAAAGCAGTTCGATTTTAACTGCAACGATTTGTGCTTCGACTCTTCTCTCTCTAGTAATGAAACTCTTATCTCGAATTTCACGTTTTTTACCTTTTTATTCTCTACCGTTATAAAGCACAAACAAAATCTATTTTCAATTGAATCGTTAGAGAAAAACCAAGAATTATAGGAAAAAAGATTATGTCTTCAGTTATTTTTCTGTTAGCAAAAATTCAGCTGTTGAATGTGACGTCAATCTAGACCAAGAACAGTAAAAAAAAGACCTTTAGCTGTCTCTTCTTTTAATAACAAGCTGAAGGCCTAAACTTTTTTTTATTATTCTGGGGGAAAAACACACAGTCAATATATTTTTAAAAACAATTCTCACTACAAAAACAATAAGATTTACGTTAATTGTAAAGAGCTGTTTGAACAGCATTTATATACTAGAGCCCTGCACAAGCATCGCTTCAATGTCTTACAATTTTCTATTATGATATATTAAGAACAAGATGTTTTTGAACAATCTAGCCTTAGAGTATAGAGAACGTATAAACCAATAATTAAAAATAAAGTTTTAACCGTTGAAACCCCTTTTCAAATAAATACATCCATTCACTACTTTATAAAGCGGCTCATGCCTTTGCTAGCATTATTAGCAGAGGCATCAACTAAAATGGTAAGTAAAATATTTCAAAGCATAATTTCAGGCACACATCTGTATGAACAGTAGTGAGTGAAAATTGTTGAAAAGTGGGCGTAAAAATGGACGTGGCTGGTCCAAAAGTATAAATTACACTTTAAGTATAGAGATATATGTGTCAAATTAAAAAGAAATCCATTGAAAAACAAAAATTAGTATAACGAACAAACAAAGTAGTGATGTAAAATTTTGAAAATGTTTTGCTCAAGTCTTCAGTATGCACTAGCTGCATCTTAAAAAAAAACACTTTTTTATTTAAAAAAAGGGTCTGTCTAGCATTTCAATCTTTTCAATGTCAAGTTCAACTCTCAGATTTAGACTTGTTTAAAGTTTGCTCTCAATTTTTTGTAGTATCAGCAACAGCCTTGCCACACTAATGATTTTATTTGGTACATTTTTATTTAATAATTCTCAATTAAAATTAAAAATCGTTGATTGTTGTTCAATAATTAAAAAAAAATTTCGAAAGTATGAATTGAGGTTTTTGCAATTTTAAAAAAGGACTACTTGAATAGCCTTTTAAAATACTTTTTCAATAATAAAAATAACGAGTTATTAGTGATATGTAATTATTAGACAATGTATTACTTTAATTTTACCCAAAGTAGTAGGCTGATAAGGAAAGGACTTTAAGTAAATTATCCTAGAGTAAAAAAACATAACAGAGAAAACTAGGTTTTAGAGTATTATTTCATTTACTTTGGTCTTGGAAATTTTCCGGCAACGCTAAACAGCAGAATCAAGGAATTGAGCTGACTGTGAAGCCAACACATTTAATTCAGTCTCAAATGTTAAGTCTACTAGCAAGGAACAGTTTTGTTCTTTTTTTAATTTTATAAAAGTGTACACTTGACTTAAAAATGATGATAAAAATTTTAATTTTTTGTATTATAAATACAATTTGCTTGTGGGCCAGATATTTATGTTATGAAGTACCCAACGTTAAATTAAATTTATTAGAGAAAGGATTTTCTTTAACTGTACCAGGTTTGTTTTTATGTCTTTTTTAAAAATCCGTTATTTAATTTATTAAAAACCAGCTGTTTTACTCAGTTTTGCACGGTCCTTTAATTCATGACTTAGAATCCTTAGAGTAACATAACATATTTATGTGATATATTTGAAAGAAATTCTTTAAAAAATTCAGTTTTGATCATTAAAAAACCCATCTGACTTGTTCTATTGAAAAGTGGGCGTGGTCAATTTTAAAGAAATTAGACGTAACAAAATACAGAAAAAAATTTCTACAGCTTTCAAGAAACGTCAATATTTCGACTTAATTAATTAAATTAAAAATTTATTTATTTTAATAATTAATTTCCATGAAGAAGACCATCGAATTATTGGAAAATTAAAATAAAAACAATTTTTTTTTTAAATCTTAATTTTAAATTAAATTTATAAAATCGAATAATTTAATAAAATGTTTATAGAAATTCTGAAATTTTTTTATCGTGAATATTTTAGCAAATCTAAAATCAGAACTTAAATTGATATGAAATTTCAAAATTTTTGAAAATTTCAATTTCTTACATTCCACTATAAAAAATTCATTCAAAATTTTTTTAGCTTGTTTTTAAATTAAATTATTGATTTCTTTAGATGAACCTGGCTTAAAGCAAGTTTTTTACGTTATAAAATACAACGATGAGTGTCCCACGTTAATGGACATTCGATTTGAGCCACAAGCAAGTGCATGGACAACCAAACAAACGTCCAAGGATCTAAAAGCTAAAGATAAATTAAACATTTCAATATTGGTAAATTACCAGGAAAAGGCTTATAAATCACAACAATATTTAGTAGTTGGAGAAAATAAAAATGTGGCCAAAAAAGTAGCGGTGGCATCATTTTTCAAGCACTTAAGCAATTGTGCTGATACAGAGTTAGCATTAGCAGTAAAATGTAAACCAACACAAACGAAGGTTTTAGACACAACATCCTTATGCCAGGATCAATTATTATTTGAGGATAACTTTAGCAATACACAGCTTAATACCAACAAATGGTCGTACGATATACGACATCGCTTAATAGGCACCGAGTCTGAGGAGTTTGTATTATACGATAATCATAGTAACAACATTTTCATACATGAGGGCTATTTAAATATACGGCCAACTGTGACGCAAGAAAAAATGAGACAAGCAACACTTAACTTTGGAGCACGTTGTACACCAGTTGTAAATCGAAAAAAAGAATGCGTATTAAAGCCTCAATCACCTTTCATATTTATACCGCCCTTTAATTCATCACAAATTCATACATCGAACTCATTTCAATTTAAATACGGTAGAATAGAAGTTAAAGCTAAACTGCCAAAAGGAGAATGGATATTACCATGTAAGTGTAGACATAATCATAGTCAAAAAGCAGTAGAAGGCTTTTATTAAGAGCTTGCTTGTGTACTTACATGGTTTTTGACTTGATTTCTCTTTTTTTTGTCACGTAGACATAATGCTGCAAAACTATGGCGTCTATGATGAAAAACAAATACGCATCGCCTTTGCCCGTGGCAACGAAGAGTTACTAACCTCCGATAATATTGATTTAAGTGGTAAAACACTGTATGCTGGTACGGTTAGTAATGTAGAACATAATGAAACAAATTTTCAACAGAATACCGCAAGCGAACATTATGGTAATGATTTCCATATTTACACCTTAAACTGGAAAGCAAATGAAATCTCCATGGAAATTGATGGTGTACCATTTGGCAGCTTAACACATAATTTATATGAATTTAATAGATTTGTAAGTTATTTGGCGTTAATTGCTTTCTCTGCATGTTATTTTCAATAAATTTATTTTACTTTAGTTCTTCATTACATTTGGCGTTTCTGTGGGTGGTCATTTACAGTTTCCCGATAATTTACTGCAGCCAAACAATAAGCCCTGGTCAAATACTTCACCCCGATCAATACGAGATTTTTGGCAATACATAAATAATGGAAAATTGTCATGGCAAGGCAATGAAACTTTACAAATTGATTACGTAAAAGTATACGCTATATGAGCTGTTATTTTTTAAAGTGCTAAAGTCCACTTAAAAAAAATTAGTTTTTCCCTCTCATCCAAAAAAAAATTAACGTAGACTTTAAAGTCAACGTTATCAAAAGTTTTCATATAATCTTAATATATAAAACTAGTTGACCCGGCAAACGTTGTCTTGCTTTTATATTTTTATATATTCGATCTTCTTACACAAAGAAATCGTACTCATAGAGTAAAGAACCGTGCGAGACCGGGTAAAAACAGGTAGTAGGCAAATAGGCCAGATACCGACTATAGCGCTACCTGCCGGGCGGATTTGTGATGTTAAACCTTCCAAGATTATACATATAAACCTTCCTCTTCAATCACTCTATCTATTAAAAAAAACCGCATCAAAATCCGTTGCGTAGTTTTAAAGATTTAAGCATACATAAGGATATAGGGACAGAAAAAGGGACTTTGTTTTATACTATGTAGTGATTCGACTGTACGGGTGTTTGACATTGTACTCCTTCTAAGCGGCTAGACAGATTTAATTGAATTTCTGTCTATGCCTTTGGGTAACGACTTGGAAGGTTTAGCGTTACAAATTCGTCCGGCAGATGGCGCTGAAGCCGATATCTGGCTTATTTATCTACCTGTCTTTACCCGGTCTTGCATAGTCTTTTTCTCTGTGTACGATTTCTAAGAGTAAGAAAATAGAATAAACAAAAATTTTAAAATTTAAAGTCTACATCGATTTTGTTTGGATAAGAGCATTTTTTTGGGTAAGAACGTTATTAACTAAGAAATTTTGGGTGCCTTGTAGATTAATATCAGTCTGGGGGTTGCTGGTTCGATTCCTGCCCAGACCTTGAGACCCGATAGTCAAGTTACTAGTGCTCGTTAACAAATTTAATCTTAGAATTAATTTCTAATATTGAAAACAATAAAAAAAATTTTAACAATGACTCACTTTTTAAAAAAGTTTTCATACTATAAAAATTTACCGCTGGGCTCCGTGAAAACGAACGATAACTTCTTTCGTCCATTTGTATTGAAAATAAAAACAATGTACCAAAATTTATTTTTGTTTTTAATACAAATAAACGAACGAAACTTTCGTTTTCTAAGAAAACGAATTAAATAAAAAAATATATACCGAGGAAAATTAGTTTCTATAACGTTTACTGATGAGCTTTATGAGTAGCAGTAAAAGTTGCCTCACAAAGTAAAAACCACTATCCCAGCTATAGAAAATTGCATCAAGAAGGTTTAATTCATCGCTAAAGACTAACCTGCTTATCCAAAAAAATTAACGTAGACTTTAAAGTCAACGTTAACGAAATTTTTTATATATTTTTTTTCATAAATTTTACTTTAAAGTCTACGTCAACTTTTTTTGGATAAGAGGGTACAAAACTGAGCAATGAGTTCTGTTAACAGGATAGTATCATATTTCCTTTAAAATTATTTTAAACTAGATGTTTTTCGACCGGTCTATCCCGACCCAAGCTTTTATTACGTCAGTCGGTATCCTTAAAGTATAGAGAGCGTATTGAAAGCCACACATCACTACAAACATGTGTAATATTTTATAATAAAAAGTTCTTGTAAACCATTTCAAGCATGCTTGTGCAGTGCCCTAGTATGTACCAATTTTTAGATAAATTAGCTAACAAATAGAATTTTAATCTTAAAAAAACCCATCCAAATAAATTCATTCATTCACTAGGTTATAAAGTGGCTCATGCCTTTGCTAGCAGAGGTGCTAAATGAAGTGGTAAACAAAATATTTCAAAGTATAATTGCAGGCTTCAATTAAGTACTAACACACATCTTTATGAACAGCAGTTAGTGAAAATCATTGAAAAGTGGGCGTAAAAAATGGGCATGGATGTTCAAAAAGTATAAAGCAACAAACACAGAATTTTAATTTTATTTTTATAGATTAAATCAAATTCAGGTTTTTTATTTTATTTTATTTTTATATATAAATAAAGTAGCAAGTTTGAGAACTTTTCTGTTTAGGGAAAAATCTAAAATTACGCCCAGTAAACTAAACAACAAGATGGAATTATTATAATTTGGCCATGACTGAACTTTTGCTTGGTTTAAAGCGTTCCCTTAAAGGTTAACATCACTATGGCAGCCCAAACAAAATATGATAAAAAAAAATAATTGTTCAATAATTCAAGTTTGAATTGAAGTCACTGGCAACCAGTAAAATTTTCTTTCACAATTCCATTCGTAGTAATCACGTTTCTAAAACGACACTTGCATACGTCACACACAATTTAAAAAAAAAAATTTATAAACAAATTTGATTAAAAGAAGAAACAAAAATGCCTTGTTTCTCAGCTTATAATAGACGATCTCATCAATCGTTATTGGAAAAATCTGCATCCAGGGCTAAAACCGCTAATCGCTTTCATTTACAAGGTTCTGATACCGCAGTAATCAGTTATGGCAACAAAAAACTTTTAACACAACACCAACAAAATGCAACGGCAGGAGCTAATAGAAAATTATATTTTAGAAGGGAAGACAAAGTATCTTTGCCAGCCCAAGAGTTTCAACGTTTAAAAACTGCTGCCAAAGTTGTAACCCTAGAAGATCGACTAGATGCTCTAGTACGTAAAGAACAAGAAATGAAACGTTTGGAGGCAGAGACTGAACGTGCCAGACAGTATTTCAAAGAGATTGATGATGCTCGTAAAAAAGCTGAAGCAGCAAATGGCAGACAAGTGGAAGGTGAAGAGGTTAATGAACAGCTTAAAATATTGGAGAAAGCATTTCTGGCCAAGCAAGAACAGGAAGAGGAAGTGAAAAAAGCTAATCGCATTATATTAGACGCAAAATGTCATGCTGTGCGTGATGCCCAGGTTCAAGAAAAATATGAGCTGCAAAGAGAATTAAGAAAAGATGAACAACGTTTAGAGCAACAAGTCATCGATAGAGCCATTAAGGCCTTAAATGAAGAGGATGCTGATTTTGAACGTCTTAATAAAAAGAAAGAAAAATACGCCAGTGAGATTAAGCAACAATTGAGTGAACGAGAAAATGCCCGTTTCCTAGAAGCTGAACGCATAGAAGAGGAGGCTTTTATGTTACGTAAAGCCCAAGAAGCTCTCAAACAAGATGAAGAACGTGAGGCAAAATTGCATAAAGAGAGACGTCTAAAATATCGCAACGATTTAGCTAAAGTGGTTGAAATGTCCACCACATTTCGTCGTATGCTATGCGAACAAGAACGAGAAGCAGAAATGCGTATAGCAGCCTATATGAGAGCCAAGGAAGCACGTTTGAAGGCTTTACAAGCTGAACAAAAACTAGCTAAAGAAGAGCTGGAACGCAAGCAACAGCGTATTTATAATTTAGCTGAAAAAATCTTACAATCAAAAACGGATCGTGAAGAAATGTATTACTTAACAGAACAAGAACGAATCGAACGGGAATACCGACGTAAAGAAAAAGAAGCTGCTGTACGTAAAAAACAAATCGAAAAAGAATTAGCCGATGCACGTGAACGTCAAATACAAGAAACCAAACATTGTCAAGCTCTACAAATTGCCAGGGAGGAGCAAGCATTCAATACACTTATAAATAATCTTAAAGAAGAGGAAGCTAAGCAAAAGCTTGAAGACGAACAAAGACAATTACGTCGCAAATGTTATCGCCGTGATATCATACAGCAAATAGGTGATAACGAAATCAAACGTCGCCAATTGCAGTCTTTAGAAAAGAGTCAGGCATCAGCTTGGCGTGAAACTGAACGACAACGTGATGCTAACATACGAGCTGTCATAACAGCTAAAGTGAATGCTATGCGCGACGCTTGCTTGCCAGACAAATACATAAAAGATGTGGAGAAGCAGCTATCTAGGATTGTGGGCAAAACTAATGCTCTACCCAAAATAGTTACTTAAAAATTGTTAAGTGGTGAGAAAAAATTCAGCTGGAAATAAATTTTATTAGTTATTTTACATATTTTTCTAATTATATATTCAATAGTGAAGCCCAAAATTTTTATAGAAATTTGATAATACAAAAACATATTCACCAAACGAATTCTAATAAAAATTTGCTATACTCGTACATATGAAACACTTTCACAGAAAACTAACTATTTCTATTACAACATTTTGCCAAATTAATTTTTTTAATAAGTTATCATTTAAATTTTTGTTTCTATTATTTAGTAAGATAGTACAAATGCAAATAATTTAGCTTTTAAACCCTATTCGAAAATTCGAATTTAAGTAGAACACCGTTTGGGGTACTTTAGGCACATGCCAAAAGGTCTATTCGAAAGAAAGCCTTTTCAAATATGTACAAGGTAAACCATATACGAATTCGTATTAATTTCTTTAGAAATGAATTACCGCGCAGGCTCCTTTGCTTTAGAGCACAAGCCTTGTCATGTCTTGGCTTTTTAGGGAAATTTTTTGTGAAATCTGTTTTTAAATTTTTACTAAATGGGATGTAAAATTTAGCTAAATATTGTCAAAAATAAAGGGCTGCACAGTGTACTTGAAATAGCTTACAAGCACTTTTTATTATATAATATTACACATGCCTTTCAAGTGCAGCCCTTTAGTCAATAACATAACGCCTGCATGTACCAGTAATCGTCATATTTGTTTTTATAACTCAAATAAATGGAAATTAACAGAGAGCTTATATTTATAAAAATTTAATTTTCGTTAAGGAATACACTCAACTCTCTATTTAAAATGAGTTCGTCTTACTGAAATGAGTAATTAAAAAAAAAATTTGCTTTAATTCAATATCTCCTCTGAAGTGATTCTTTTCTTAGAAAAAATTTAGTGGCAAGACCAATTTTGTATGGGTTGGTAAACCTTTTATTTTAAATAATTTGCATAATATAATGGTTTCTATGGAGAAAAAAAGAGTTGAAATATTATCTTTGATAAGTAATAATTGGCGAAAAAAATTATTAAGGCATAAAAAATTATTAAGATTTCCTGCAATCGTCATTGGGGTGTCGATTATTGGTAAATGAAGTAATATTGAGGTCTTCCAGTAGTCGGTAGAACGTTTTATTTAGTAATATAAAGCCTAACGAATATAGGATCATGTTTCTGAAGTCGGCAGTTAATTGGCTTAAAAAATTTAATGGCAAACTGGCATGTCAACAATATGATCACAGTGTGGCGAGTATTGGAAAATGTATGCCGACTATAGGCAAATGTGCTGTATAAAACTATAAATTAATTAATTAATTTTTAAAAATAGCTTAATATATTAAAAGCCATTAGTACAAATTAAAGTTAAGGGGGGTTATTCTGTATTGCGATGCTAAAAAAACACTACGAAATCTAATCTTTAATGTGTTCACTTTTTGTATGTCAACGTCATTTTATACACACAAAAAACAAAGAGCTTTCGCATCTCAATAGAGTAGCTGCCAAAATTTTATAAGTCAAATATCAAGCTTCTGTTTGGACATTAAATTAAAAATATTGATAAGTTAAACATCGGATAGTGTGCCTTTAACTATTCATCCAAATTTGGTTTCAAAATATTAGCCAAAAACCAATTATTTGCCCCCTAAAATCCCAACTTTAACTATCGAAAGTTGTAATACCGAGGCTAAAAAATACAGTGGGTTATTAGATTAATACCATGATCATATGTAAAATAGTAACCATTTAAAGTAAGAAGAAAAGTAAAAGGGCCGACTACCGCCAATAAAATACCTTTCAGCCTGTCAATTTATAATAAAGGCTTCGTTAGATTCCTGTGAAACTTATAATTGAAACAGATTTCTAGCGAGAGGCAAATAAATCAATATGGACTGTAAATAACCATAAAGGACAGTAATGATACTTAGAAATTATCACTTATCAGCTTAGATTAATGCTGAAACCTTATCCTCTTACAACTAAGATGCAAACTTAGTTTTTGTAAAAAAAATTTAATCAAAAAGCTTAACAAGCGTTATTTATAATACTTGTAAAAAACTTTTGAAGTCATTACCAAGTAGTATTTCTTAAGACATAAATTTATGTTTACAATTAAATAAGCCCTAATGAAACTTTCGATATATATAAATACATATGTAGGTATATAAATATCAATTACAAACTAAATAATATACATTCATACAAATTAAACTAAATAGTAAAATTATTTAAAAAAAATTGGTTTCACTATAGCGTAATTATATTCTAGTACATGGTACGTGGTGGTTTTAGAAGAGCAACAAAGCAAATTTGATAAGCTCGTACATAATACGCTTTTGGTATTATTTCGTTTAGAATGTTTTACCATTGTTTTTCTTGGATCCATTGTTACGAGAATTTTGACTGGACTTCTTGCGTCTTTTTTCGGATGACCAATCAACATCATCTTCGTCATCACTGCCGGCATTAGTTTGCAGATATGATGACGAGGAAGAGGAGCTGGCACTGTTGCTCTCCTTTGTAGCCAGTCTGCGGCTTGCAATGCGGGATGATATACGACCCATGCCCATACACTTTTCCAAGTGTGGAGCAAAGCGTGCTGCCGACACAGGCCTATCACAGTTGGGGCAGGTGCAGTCCATTGGTTTCTTGGCGGTGGAAATACCAAATATATCAAAATTTGGCATGTCAACGATGCGAAAAGATGTTTCGGCATCTTCGTCAGCTACTCCATCGATTGCTGTCAAATTTCCAGTCTTGCGTAAATGATTTATTTCAATAAAGACACCCACAATGGCGTCATCTAACAGCGATTGATACAAATAGTTTGCAGCTTCGTCAAGACTTTTGGGATCTTTAACAATCTCCCGAAACGATTTAAGAATGGCAGCTGTTGAGGTATTAGCATTCTGTGTGGTTGCAGTATTAGACTTTTCGTTAGCAGGAACTTTAGAAGAGGACGTTGAGTTTGTTGTTTTACTACCGCTATTATTATTACAGGATGCAACATTATTATTATTTGGAGCGCCGGTTGACATCTCTTTTAATTCTTATAAATTTGTGTTTGCAATACAAATACAATGAAAGAAAAAACTCTTTACATTTGATTAAGTCTTTTTTTCTTTTTTGTTTATTATAGCAGCAGCAGCCGCAAAAGAGATGCCAGATTAAGGGGGAGAACAGCAAACAGTCAGATGTTTTTACGCAGCATGTTGGGAAGGAGAAATGTTGATAAACATTCGGTCTCCACTAACGAGTAGCAATGAAGCATTGTACGCGTTTTTTTAACCTATAACTTTTAACGTACTTTTTAAATTTAAAAATTAACTTTTACAAATCGAAAAACAAATCGTATTTTGCTAAAGAGAAAGTATATTTACACAAAAAATTATATCACTTTAAAAATAATTTATCTTTTTTTATCAGTAAATTACCCTTTCCTTAACAGGATATACCACGTAATATATATTTGTTTAAACGTTTTTTGAAATTTTTAAGTTGACAACTCTAGTGCACATTTTATTGTGCAACTTTTTTAATGTTCTGCAATAAACTGCAAATGTTAAAAGATTGTACAATACAAAATAAACAAGGAAAATAAACAGGTACATTATTAAAATGCAATCAAAGAAAATATTGGAGGAAAGAATTTTTCTACTAGAATGCATTAATTTGTATAAATCCTTGCCAGCATTATGGAATGTCAAAAGCAAAGACTATACCAGTCGGCATAAAAAGAACCAACAATATGAAACCCTACTTTGTAAATATAAGGAATGATACCCTCTGGCAAACAAAACAGATTTAGTTCAAAAATTGAATTCTTTGCGTACCAATTTTCGGAAGGAATTAAAAAAGATATGTAACACTAAAGAGGAAGAGCATGAGTCTACATTATGGTACTTTGACCAAATGAAATTTCTAATTGACAATGATGATCTTGCTTATTGGCAAAATGATACATTGAATGATGGCGAATCAATTGAAATTAATGCCACAAAATTAAAGGTAATTTTAAACTGTATAATTATAGTTATTTATTTACTAACCGGGTTAAAAAAGTATTTAACCAGGAAATTTAATTGTCAACTTGTATTTTAGTGCTTGTGTATATTTTTTAGGAAACTGAGCCACAACCGAAAGAGGAAGAAAGAAAGGATACATCGAGACATTCGTTTTGTAACGCAACGTTTAAAAAACCCAATAAATGCCTGCCACAATATGGGCATTGCGTGGGGAGATAAATTATCAAAAATGGAGCGAAATCAAAGAATTATTGCTGAAAAAGTTATAAACGAAGTAATGTTCAATGCAGAACTGGGACTTTTGAGCTTCAACACAACCTTAGCCAACATAAGTTCTATTAATAATTTAAAATCGTTTTCTTCATTTTATAAGAATAATAACATTAGCAATGACTCGTCATTGGGATCGACACCAACACTGCAAAACTCTGCCTCAACATCGGATCTTGAGAATGAACCCATAGAAGACAATTTTGCTCTTTCAGAATATGTTCCATTAAAAAATTCAGTTAAAACAGAAGATTAATTTTTACATGTAAATCTTTTACTAGGATATATACTTTAAATAAAACTTAATTTTGGCGTATTTAATATTCCAACAAAATGCTTTGATATTCGAAATCAAATAGAAATCCTCTCCAGGAATTGACATGTCATATGTATGCATGCCCATTAGTAAAAACAATGCTAACAAATAGTATTTAAATTTTCGTTATTCTTATATCACAACAAACTATACGGATACAACTAAACTTAAATTGGGCAGCCATTTCCCAAAGTGATACAGAAGATGGCAACAGCCATATGTAAGATGATAATTTCAGTTGGTAAATGGTTTGATTTCACTTATTAACATAATACATTTTATAAGTTTCTCTATATATATTCCGAAATCTAAATTTTGTTTAGGAAGTTAAATGAACACTTACATATCATTTTTTAGCTGTTGTCCTTTTACGTCTCAATTATCCTTAGGAACTTCTTAAAATAATTTGCAAGCATATAGGTATATGAGATATGTATTATAAACTCATTGTAATTTGGAGTACAAGAACACAAAACACAACTAGGGGATTCCTTTTACTTCTTTAAAAAAAAAATTATATATGAATTTTATAACTTTTTATATGTAGCTTTTTGCACAATACATCTTAAACGTCTCCGTGCGGTTATAGCACTTGCTTTCCCGCTTTTTCTTTAACGAGTATGAGGCGTCGGCCATCGGAGCTTGTCGTCAACGATTATTTTTTAGCATTGTGAAAGCCGCCGATTATTTATAATAAAATTAGTACACATATAAAGCCACTGTTTTCATCGATTCTACTAACAATTTTTTTTTAATATTAACAATTTAAACCATAATACGATATTTATAAGCTGCAACTAATTATTACACAGAAATAATATAAACCGTTATAAGTGCTGTAAAAACTTGACTAAGCTATTCACCATACACCTATGACTCTCAAACTTAAGTTGAAAAATGGGTTCGCTAATATTTACGTGTTTATATGAGAAGTTTGACAGTTGTAGAACAAGCATTGAACGAATAGCTGAATTAGTAATGTTATCAGTTCCTAGAGAATACCCCAAAAATAAAATAGTATATGCATTTTCAAAGATTTGCAAAATAAATAAATATTTGCAACAAAAAGAAATTAATCAAAAACGAAATGCTTTTGGATGAAAAACAACAAAAATATAAGCAATTTGTTGATAAATTGCAATCCAGATGCCAAGAAATACAAATAGAAAATGAGCGGCATGTGTTAAGGTAAATATTCACTTTATTTTTTAGGAAATAAAATAATAAATAATTAAATTAAAATTTAATTTAATAGAATCAATACTGTTAAAAAACTAATAAGACGTCGTGTACGGGATGTGGAACTACTAAAGCGCCGATTAGATATGCACAATGACAATTGGCGCTCCCTGCCAATGGTGGCTCCACATCCAAAGCGTAAAATTGAACAGAAGCGTGGTCCCAAGCCCAAAATTAAAGACAACAATAATGTGGAACAAAAGGAAAAGAAAGTACGTAAGCAACGCACTAAAAAAGGTAATGAAGACAAGCCATCAATTAGTTTGACACAGACCCGAGACATGTTGGAGCAAACACGCTATCAGGAGAGTCAAGCTCAACAATTGCTTATGATGCAACAAAGGCAAATGAATTTAAAAAATGACCAACTACTGTGATTATAAAAACATATACATATTTTAAAGATAGTTTCTAATTAATAGCTTTTACAATGGATTCGTTGTTGCATACCCTCTGTATAGATTTAAAACCAAATAAAAGTTTAAAAATAAAATTGCGAGTATTCCTTATAGAATGGGTTTAAGTGGCATTGCCCTGCAATTTATCCTTAATAAGTATTATTAATTACCTGTGCAGTTTAAATTAAGAGCCCAAACATATGTATGCCATCTTACTAGGTCCTTTGTTATGTATATGTATAATTCAACATTTAAAATTAAGATTTTCGTTTTCGATATTTACTATGGTCATTGAATTCACTTGCTAAAAAAATTGAGAAAAATTTAAATAATTACAAGACGTTTTTTATTTATTTTACCGTAAGCACGTTTGTTAATTTTTAAGCTAACGTACTTTATATGATGAACAATTCATTAAAATATATATATATATCAGGTGAGTTTTTTATGAATTAAGTGGAAATTGAAAGGTTATAAACATAAGCACATATCTTGCAAGTCCTTATTTCTAATATTAATCTGTGTAGCAAATGTTCATATTTCGCAATATAACAAAGAAAATTTATTCAGCTTGTCTCAGACGAGCTAAGCGTTGGGTTAATTCATCTTGTTCCTGTGACACCTGTGTAGAGGCACCAATTGTAGATGATTGAACACCAGTGGGCAATTCCATATTTAGCTCCAATCTAATGATTAAAAATATTAGCTTTATGTTGGTAAAATTTTTTCAAAATATTTCTTTACCCAGCCTCATCTGCCACTTGTTGCAGTAAGTTATCAACATCTCCTTGAGGCACTGATGTCGTAGTCGTGTCCGACATGGTGTTTTCCATAACAGAGCTTTGGACATCTAAATCTTCAAACTGTTGTTCGAATTTTTCCATTAGTGACGAGATTTTTTCTAAATTCATTCCTTTCATTGCAGCATCCATCGCTTTCACTACTCCGGCCATGGAACCTGTAACTTTTCGCGTAGTTAACGCCGATTGTACACGACTAGCCACAGCGTCTACTCTAGCACTCATACGCAAGTAATTAACAGCCTGGTTTTTCTGCCTAATGGCATTTTCAGCATGTATTCGTGCTACATCCATGTTTCCTTTTTGTATGGCTTTTTTGGCCTTTGCCTTCTCCAATTTCTCTTCTTTTTCACATTTTTTACTATTCCGCTCCAGCTCTTTAACAGCAAATTTTAGATTAAATAAATGTTCTAAAACAAATTTAATAAACATTAGATGCAAATTAATTTCAAATCAGCATTTTATCTTTATTTGTAATTTCCGCCTTACTTTCCATTTGTGCAGTAGACATTTCATTCCCCAGTTTGGTGCCTTTTATAATTAAAACTCAATAACTCGAAATAGTTTTTTAATTTGTAGGTTTTCTTTATAATTTTTTATTTTTTGGTATGATTCACTTGTTTTTCTTTTATTTTTTTCCTTCATATGTTTAAAGAGTTGCATTTGAGTCACGATGCCAGATAGATTGAAAGGGAAGTTGCACTTTGTTACAAATGTATAAAAAGTCCGTATAAAACTCGATATAAAAATATATTTATAAAAACCAATAAATATCCTGTCATATTCACTTTGTTAAACTAATTATTGCAAATTGAATTATTAATAATACTATGTTCTTTTCATTAAACTCTTCTACGTTCTAACGCTGCATGAAAGTTTCTATAAAGAAAAACTGTTTGGCAGCTCACAAGCAATTTGCAAAGTCAGGCAGTATAATGTTTACATATTTTTATATTACTTTTGCTTACAATTTTGACATTTGCTAATTTACTATATGTGTGCGTCGCAGAAGTTATAGAAATAAATAATCTTTTAAAATCCATATAATTTAAGTCTAAAATCATTAATAGCAACGTTTTAAAAGTTATTGTAGAGATAAGAATCATAAAATTAAGAAGAACTTGACACCAACGAAGTAAAAAAATATGAGTGACGACGACAGAGATATTGACATTGAAAGTGATGTAAGTGGAATATTAAATATGTAAAAGTATTTACAAAATAAAAGTAAAAATATACAAGCAAAAATGTTGTATGTAATTGTAATGTATATTTACATGTGGTTCTAATAACTAGGATGACAACGACTCAGATGCAGGTGGGTCTCAGCAACAGCGTCACACTAGTACACAAAATTTCACACAAGAAGAGAAAAGAGCCCATCATAATGCTCTGGAACGTAAGAGACGTGATCATATAAAAGAAAGTTTTACTAGTTTGAGAGAAGCAGTGCCTTCCTTAAAAGGAGAAAAGGTAGTTCTTGCAGTTGTTATGGTTTTAATAAATACTTGTGACCTTGTTTTCAGGCTAGTCGAGCACAAATTTTGAAAAAAACTACAGAATTTATACAAATTATGAGAAGGAAAATTCAGGTTAATCGAAAGGATGTTGAAGACATTAAAAAACAAAACGCCATCTTAGATGCACAAAGTAAGAAAAATTTCTGTTATTAAATTCTACGGTGTTGAATCCGTGTATAGTACCGCTAATCCTTAAATGTACATATAAAAACAGATATGTATCTGCTTGGATTTAAGTTTATGTGCATAACGGCTTTACCTAATACATAGCAAACTCTCACCTATATTTTTCTATTGAAAAGCCCTACGTTTATTAATTGTTCTCGTTCCTTGTTTAGTTCGTATGCTTGAATGTGCCAAAAGTGGATACGTTATTGATCCAACCGAATACCAACAGCTCACAAATGGTGACCAAAATCTGCAACACGATAGTTCCGATGGGGATGAGCAAGACTTCAGTCGCCGTAGTAAAAAAATGAAAACTTCGTATCAAGCATAGTAACTAAGGGAAAAGTTTGATGATATGAAAGTTTAGATTTACTACAAAACAAAAAAAAAATGGTAATCAAATTATGGACCTGCAAAACAAATCAATCAATTACAACGTAATTATTGATTACTAATATTTGGCCGTAATTAATTTTATTATATTTTGTGAAAATGCTTGAGAAAAAATTTTCATTAAGAATATATCTAAAATTATACTTAGAACTAATATAATAGGAAATAAATTTTGGAAGGGTTACAGAACAAAACGTATTTTTAGATTTTTTTCAAAATTACTTATTTGATAGTAAATAGTTGTATTGGAACACACAATACTTCTGCGAATAAGGTTCAAAATGTTTGTATAATATGTATTACATCATTAGAAATATAATAATTGATTATTAATCAAGTATATTTAACTTTATTGGCTCTAAAAATAACTCTCCCACTTCCCTATTTATATATTTTTGTGTCTTTTTATAAATATCTAATAAAAGATAAATAGTAATAAACTGAAAATGTTTTAAAAACTGTTTTAGAAGGGTAGTCATCGCATTTGATCAACTACTCAGATTGGATAAACTCAGCAGTTAATTATTAAAGATCTTTTAAAAAGTTTCATATTTATAAATTGATAATTAAGTAATAATTATAATAATAATGATAAAAAATAAATGTAAATTGATAATTCGTAATTTATTGATAGGACATTCTTTTTTTTCAAAAATTAATACAAAAAAAGTATTTTTAATAATTTTTTTTTTATTTTATAGGATTAAAAAAATTGCCTATAAATGTATAATACAGTTTCATTTCGAGGACTCCTAATCATTGTTTTATTTTTAGTACGATGTATAGTATTAAAAACACAAATAACACAAAGAGAAACATATAACACATGTGACGACTTCCATCATTCTTTCCCAGTCTTATAACACGTTGCATAGTATTGCCCAGAAAACCATGGGTACGATCCATATCATCATCCATGCCTCGCAGAAGTTTATCTTGATAACGTACTTCATTGCCTATATCTATTGTTAGCGATTTAAGTGCCCCGATTTTTTGTTTCAATTCTTCTGCAGCTTTTTCATTTTCTTCCTCTAATGTATCGTGTGCTATTCTACTAGGACCAGGATTTTGATTTAGCGGCTGATATGGATAGTTGTTGCGTCTCATACTTGTATTCGCCAGATTGTAAAACTGTGTTCATTCAACTGACCATATTAAAATTGTTCAAGTAATAATAATTATATATGGTGCAAAAACTAATTACAAGCACACTAACAAAATGACACGTACCTTTTTTGCAAGACTTTGTAACTGTCCAAAAAATTTATGGACTTGTGAAGGAATGTTACGATATATTGCAGTAAATCAACAAACTTATTAATTTTTTAACTTTAATTATTCAATTAATTACAATTTAATAGTTAAAGGACTTTTAATTATTTCTCTTTTGTTTTTCTTTTGTTTTCAAATTCGCATAGCTGTTTTAGAAAGAATTCACAATAGAGGAGAAGTAAATAAATCATAAACAACAAAAACTCAAATATGTCGATGTTTAAACGCTAAATTATCATTACTTCAACGTATCTGCAATCTTTCGCATTGGAATGAATTGTTATTTTTTATTGTCTAAAACATTGTACAAAAAAAAACCGAGAAACGTGATAGAAATCAATAGAAGGACTGAATATTAATTACAAAAGGCTATTTGTCCTTTAATTGGTAACTATATATTTTATTTGTTGGAAAAAAATACTGAGTAAATATGCACAGTATTTAAGGCAATTTTTTAATATACATACATAACCACGACATAATTATACGTTCCTGGTGAAGGATTAAGCAATGTATCTTATTTCCAATGTTAAGGAGGTCACAACCTTAACTTTTTAAAGTTAAGAGACCAAGAGAAAATTTTTTCAATGTCGATCAATAACAGATGCTGCCAAGACACCTTTTATTTTGAGTTTATTGCAGACATTGTGCAATTGATTTTTTTATAAATAAGTATTTCAGTTGATTGCGTGAGTGTTTTTTTCAAATCAATGAACAAAAGAAATGGTATTCCTGATTTAATAAATTAAATTATGATAGTCTTACTTTGTCAAATGATAATCGGTTGAGAATTATTTGAGAGTAATACTTTTAAAAACTAATAATTTTTATTATCAACACAAACGAATTATAAATTTTACGTTTTATTTTTAAGCAACTGTTCACTAGTTAAAAAAGAAAACGCAATGACGGTCGTGGCAAATGGTGGGGAAACTGTGCGAGGTAATATTGGCTCAATTGCCACGATAGCAGAATATTTAGGAGTTGGAGATCCTGCTATTCGCTTAATAATAACTTTGTTTGCCGGTGAGTTATAATAAATAATTGCGTAACCTTTCACATACAAATAAATTGCTTAAAATACTTTCAGGTTATCCCATTGCATTTATTTACCGCTTCTTAATACAGCCTCAATCTTCGAAACCGGTTCATCATATATTTTTCGCCTTGTCTGGTTTTGGCTTGTGCTTCTTTAATTATGGCTTTGACACTTACCACTCGTTGATATCAATATGGATAACATATTTCTTGGTGCATTTGTTGCACAATTCTACTAAATACTTATTGGGTATAAATTTTGTTTTTCATATGGCTTATCTACTAACCGCTTACTACTTTACCGCAAGCAATGACTATGACATTTTATGGACAACACCTCATTGTGTCTTAACCTTACGAATGATTGGTTTCACTTTTGATATTGCGGATGGCCGTAAACCGAAAGAAAAGTTATCTAAAGATCAGTTGGATTGTGCTTTGGATCAAATTCCTTCACTGTTAGAACTGACAGCCTATGCTTATTTCCCCGGTTCATTTTTAATTGGACCTCAGTTTCCGTTTCAACGTTATCAACGTTTTATTGATGGGAAATATGCACAATATAAAGGCTTTGTAAAAGCTGGCTTAACACGCCTAGGAATTGGTTTAATATATCTAACAATACGTCAAATAGGTTCAATGGTATTGCCCAATAACTATTTCTTAACTGATGCTTTTCGCAACCAACCGTTTATATGGAAATTAGTTTACTTGGGCTTGTGGGGGAGATTTTCTTTGTATAAGTATATTTCTTGTTGGCTGCTGACCGAAGGTGGTCTCATATGTTTAGGTAAATATGTCTCTCAAGCAAAAAGTATTTTTCTAAGAAAAATTTTCTCCTATATTAAAGCAATTTTTATTGAAATATTTAATTTTCATTTAGTAGGCCACATGTTTACCAATTAAAAAATTTATTTTTGCTTCTAATTAGGTTTTACGTACAATGGCAAGGCAGCAGATGGTAGTGATGAATGGAATGGCTGTTCAAATGTTAAATTGTACCTTTTAGAAACTGGTACATGTATGGAAAATTATGTCAAATCATTTAACGTGAATACAAATCAATGGGTATCTGCCTATATATACAAACGCTTAAAGTTCTTAAATAATCGCACTATAAGTTATGCTGCAGCACTATTTTTCTTAGCCATATGGCACGGCTTCCACAGTGGTTACTATGTAGCCTTCTTCATAGAATATATAACGGTGACTAGTGAAAAACAGGTCAGTTTTATAATTATTTCATTTAGAACTTATTTATGAACATGGTGTGTGTTGTGTTGTTTGTAATTACAGATTGAAAGTGTTTATAAAAGATATGTGGTAACCAATTATGCCTCAATTGTCAATTCGTTACCTTTTACAATTATGAAATTTGTAGTATTAAAATTATACAATCTAATTTACATGGGCTGGTCATTAATACCGTTCATTTTTCTAACCTACGACCGTTGGACTGAGGTTTGGGGAGCTGCAAATTATTTTGGTTTCATATACATTGGCGTCTGGCTCGTTTTTTACAACGTACTTAAAGCAATAAACATGAAATCAAAATCAAAAGAAGTGCGTGTAGTAAGCAATGCAACCGACTTATCACCAACAGTTAGTCAACTACGTACAACAAATAGCAAAGCAACTGATTTGTCTCCAAATTTAGAAGATAACAAAAAAGATAACTAATCAACAAAACTATAGGACAAACAATTTAAAAAAAGACAAGGATGATTATATTGTTAGTAATTATGTATATCCCAAAGGCTCAAGAAATCCTAATATAAATTTAAGATACAACAATAGATTTTAAAACAGTCATAAAGCAAAGACTTTTAAGTAATACTACCCTACACCCAGAAGTACAGTACATCGTCTCTTACATGACAAACCAACACAGTAAACATTCAATATTTTACAAGACAAGATTGTTTGTAAATGTTTCCTTTGTGTTGGCTTTAATAAGTTGGTATATAATATAATAAAATATAATTATAATAAATAAATGTTACCAAAAATTGTTGGTAATTAGAGCTATGAAGATAAAAACCAATTCATCATATTTTAAGAATTAAAATGTATATTTCTTAAAACGTTAGTTGATCATAATAGGACGATTTTACTGCAATTGTCAAATATTCGTATGTATGTACGTATGTATATGCCTCTTAGTTTATAATTTTAAACAGTATCTCTTAAAATTCAGTTTTGTTTTTTCTTAAGTATTTTTCTTTGTATACTTTTTACTATTATATAACAATATCTAGTCAAACACACATAAATACTTAAATTCTTAATATATGATAATATATAAGGTTCATATGTAATAGCTACACCTACAGGACTATGAGCTTTACGTTAGCTGCGGGGTTTGTGTTTACCGTACATACATATATGTAAAGTATAATCAATATACATATCAACAAGTACTGAGTATCCAAAATCCGTAGTTAAAGCAAAGCTGCAAATAACTTAACAAAAACTTAAGTAAGCTTACTCTCTTTAAATATATTTATATGTATCAATATAAAAAATGTAAAGAAAAGTATTTTACCAACACAAATTTCAAAAAAAGGACAACATTCATTGAAAGGTTAACAAATTTATATTACCTATAGTGGAATTTATTCTGAAATTAACTACATTGCTGAACTTATTTTAAAACTTATTAAAGCACATTTGCAACTAATTAATTAACGGCTATTTTAATTTAAGCCCACAATAAAAGTGAAAACCAATTTTATTCGTTAAAGTAAAATTTTACGATATTAATAGTTAGAAAACTATAAACTAGCACCAATATATATCTATTCATTTTGTAAATCGAAGCTAAAAAACTATGTGCATGTTTCCTCTTGCTTTTTTCACAACATCAATTTTCATTTTCGAAATATGCAATATAGAATTCAGAGTAAAATTCCACTTTTAGTAGTTTTCAAAATACGTAAAGCTATTTTTTTTTGTTATCATTTAACATATCTAGCTATTTTAATGGTAAATAATTGTAGAAAATTGTCACTTCTCTAAAGCGCTATGTAATTTATAAACAGATTTTTTTTTTGTTTAATTGTAAGGTGCTTAATTATCTCTTTGAAAATAAAATTGTGATCTTGTCTAGCTTAGGATAATGTCTGACTAGATACTTTGAAATTAAGTAAGTGATATTTAGGGGCAAAAAGCTAAATTAAAGAAAACTTGAAAATGAATGTATTAACTTAAATAGATAACACGAATTGTAAAAAAAAGGCATTAAATTTTAATGAGTTATAGAAAGAATTTAAAAATCACTGCACATTGTGTTTGAAAATATATTTTTGTAATTATATGACTTAAGACCGAATAAAATTAAAATAAAAAAATAAATAAATTGAATATATAGTAGAAAAGCGCTTTATATTAGCTCATCTATACATTGTCAGATCATTATCTCAAAAATGCTGTTCTCCAAATGAAATACCTATCTCTCTACGACTCTCAAAACAAAAGTATCTGCTTAAATATTTAGCAAAAATTAAATTGATTTGATCCGATTCACCAACAAAAGGAATTTTTGCTTTGTGAAATTATTAAAAAAAAAACCAACATTAATTCGTAGTGTTTTGTAGTTTATTGTTTTCAATTAATAAAACAATACATTTTATAAGCAAAAGTGACAAGAACAGAAAAATAAAAGTAATAAAATTCAATGTTCCATTGGCTGGCCATCACCACCTCCATCTTCCTCACGTTTAGGTACTGCATCTGTGCCATCCTTGATTTCTTCTTCGATTTCATTAAACATATATTCATCTTGATATTCTTTTAAAATTTGACTTGAACGATTTTCATCCAAAAACAAAGAGTAAACCTTTTTGACATCTTCTGTAGTCACCTCTGTCGCTTTACGTCGTCGACATACCAAATTGGCGGTCGTTATTAATTGTATGGCATAACGTAAGCTAGTATCAGTAGCTATTTTCGTTAAAATAGTCACGGCGTCAGGATGCATAAGACAATCTTCTTCTTCACATCGTATCTTAAGTATCTCCTTTATTTCTTTTTCTGTGTAGGGTACAGTGCGTATAATAATCATACGATCCAACAAATCAATTGGTATACCGTGAGGACTACGATAATTCGTGCCTCTAATACGTGTAATACCGCGATTTGTAGCCATTACTACAACCGGTGCCATGTCCGACTCTAAGGCGCGGTTGAGGTAGGAAAAACATTCAATATCCAACATATGCACTTCATCAATAAATAATACTCCTGGGTTGATTTCGGCTTTGCCCTCCTCTCGCCACTCCAACACTTTATTATTGATTTGATCTCTTACTTCTTGTTTTATTTCGCCCGTATCGCCAGAGAATAAAGCTAGAAATCCATGAGTTCGGCTATTAATAACATCAATCTCATGCAAGGTTACAGTATGAACAACTTCTTTGCGTTTTTGTAATTCTCCTTCAGGGCATTGTACAAAACGAGTCTGCGCACCGGTGGCATCATAATCGCGTGCTCTAGTAAAACTACGTCCCAGTTTATTAACTTTTCCAGAAGCTTTATCTATGGTTACCACATCGCCAGCTTGAATTTTCTCTTTAATGAAGCACTCAATAATTTTATTGCCCAAATCATAATTGGTCTCCATTTCTGTAGTTTTTAGAGTCACCTTAAGGTTAAGCAAATAAAGAGTTTATGTGAATCTCTTTAAAAATATGACATCATGGATATGACAAAAAATATTTCACTTAACCAAAAACTAATTCATTAGTATGTCATGTTTATTGGGAAAAATATGTGTATGTTTGTATGAGTGCTGCTTACATTGCTAATAGTTTGTAATTTCTTAATGTGTACTAACCTTGCCAATTTTTTGTCCAGTGCCAGTGGCCGGCCGATCAATTTGTATTTCAACCACTTCGCCTTCAATAATCTCTGTTTCTTCTTTAATACGCACACCAATACTTTTACGTAAAGCCTGTGACAGAGCCTCGGTTTTGCTCATTTCTAAAGAATATATTTCCGATCCCGACATACTTGTAAATGGAGTTTCTGTACCTAAAGCCTGTGCCATACCAACTGCAATGGCAGTCTTACCAGTACTTGGTTCACCGGCCAAAAGTATGCAACGTCCTGCTATTTTACCTTCCCGTACCATTTGTACTACAACACCAGCAGCACGACGGCCATCCTTTTGTCCTACCATACCCTGAGAGACAGCACGAGCTTCCAAAACATCATCCAGGCCTAAACCACGAATGTGAGAATGGGCTCCAATACGTTCAATGCGAGTTATATCGCGCACTTCAATTTTATCACCATCAGCCATTATTTTTATTATTTAATATATATTCACAGAATATGAATTATTACAATCGATGTTATTTATAATTAATTATTTCACGTTGCTATGGTAACTAAAATTAATTTCATTCCACCGGCAATTCACTTTTCGTATAATTATTGTGAATGTTTGAAAGCATGTTTTTTGTTTTCTGACAGTAGTACAACATTTGACGGTGATAGTGCTCCACTATTCATGGTTTTTAAACATTTTACATTTTTTTTATATGGAAATTGACAGCTCTGACTACACAAAAATTTTAAGCGCAATTGTATGGCGCAATTATGCTTAAAGGCGCAATACAAAGCCCACAGCTATCATATTCATCAATCACAATTATTTAAATTATGTTGCCGTCGTTTAGACCGCCTGACAACAATTAATGTTGAAAGCTAATTTTATCGACCAAGTCGAATTTTTTTTATAGAAAACTTAATTTAAAATATAATTTACACTTATTTATATTTTAAGTACATTGATTTTTGTCAAGCTAAGTAAATCCAAACTTGTTTTTAGTTGGGTTTTTGACGCCGTCAAGATCAATTGCAGTTAGCTTCTACCGGTATGTATTTTTAAAGGCCTTCGTTTTCTGATTTAGGCGCATTTTCTCATACAAGCAGTTTCTTGCTTGCATTCAGACGCAGTGAAAATTTTTTATGGCGGTAAGCTGTTGCATATATTTTAGCAGTGAAAATTTTTATATATATATTTAGAGTAATTATAAATTTAGTTAAATATTTGTTAAATAAGTGAAATATTAGGGAACTTTAACAGTGTGTATGTGTTTGTGAGTATTTTTTGTAAGAATGGTGGTAGAGGTGCGGAAATGGTTGCCGGTTTTATTCTGTGGCCTTTCCATACCACTATCCCTATTTATGTGGCTGGGCAATGTGACCATTTCTAAATTGTTGACGCAAGAATTCGAAGGTAGTATGTTTGTTAATTTTCCAACTTTTCCATGACCATAAAATTTTACTTATATATTTTACTATATTCCAGAATCTGCCGTAATATCCCCTACGCGGTGGCTATTTTCTGTCTCGATATCTTTGGCTTTTATGATAGTGGCTCTAAAGCGTAAATCAGTTAATAAATCAGGTGCTGCACTAGGTGTCGTAGTAGCATTGGTTTTGTCTATAGCAAGTCATGCGTTTTTCTTTAGTTTAGCTGCTTTCTTTTTTACTTCGTCGAGAGCCACAAAATTTCGCTCGCACATGAAAAAGAAAATTGAAAAGGATTTTAAAGATGGTAAGTGGAATATTTAAATTTTCTAACAAACCAAACATTATTGCACAATAGCTAATCCTATAAACATATAAACATAAATTCAAATATATTATGCATGATTTAAAAATACATATATGAATATACATATTTTACATAAATACATACATTTGCTTACCTTATATTTCACTAAACAATAGAAAATTAAGAGAAAGTCCTTATCTGTAGTTCGTATATATGTATATAAAATGCATACAGCCATACATATGCATATGTATTAGAGAGGTCTTGTTAACAAATTTTGATTAGCACATTATTTTTATTGTACATACATATTTTTGCAATCTTAAAAGCTATTTTGCATGCGAACTTATCTTACAAAAGTATCCCTATCAGGCTATTTAATCCGCTATTGAGGCTTTTGTCATGGCAGCCCTAACCAAAACATCGATTTATTTGTTTAATTTTTATTTTAAACAACAAGTTATAATGTTGACTAAAATGAAACTTAATTTTGGGTCTGACGTAATGGGGGGCTGTAGTAAATAAAAAAGATTTCGTTAAAAGTATTTGTCTTAGTAAATAATGGTATTCGATTTTATATTAAAAAAAACAAAAAGTATTATAGTTTTTAATTTAATTATGCTGCTGAAGCGCATGATAATGTTCAATATCATGGGCCAGGCTGTATATGGTATTTTAGTGAATAAGTTTAATGAAAGTGAGAAATAAACACTTTATAACGAATGAAGAATAACTAAGAATCTAGAAGATACCTACCTGATACCAAATTTCATTAAAATTATTCATAAATATGTAAAAACACGGGATATAAAATTGAATTAAAATCGGTTTAGCAGAAAAACACGAAAAACCGTGCGGGAAATTAAATCTAGATGTTGTCGTAGTGTAAAACGTAGCAGCTTACATGATTGTTATTGCAATTTTGGATGAAAGTATTTGAATAACTAGGAAAATAATCTCGACAACAGCAATGAAATTCAGAAGAAGCTTCTGTAAGCTGGTGAAAACAAGGCATACAAATTTGATTGAGCAATTTCGGTGATTAGAGTCAGTAAACAATGATGGCTTGAGCATTTCATTTAATAAGAAATAATATTGAAGACGGGAAGATGTAGTTTACTCGTGCCCAGGGTGTTGAGTATTATATTATAATTTAATGTAACAATGTAAAATGTATTTTAGCTTTCTATGAACTAAACAATGTATTAAAATAATTAAACTGCTTTTTATTTTCGCCCTTATTTGGTAAAACACAATATTCAAATTTACGTTTAAAACATGTACAAAGTCGTAGTTGTAAAGGTTTCAAACCTTGTCGTGTAGGGACGGGCGTACACTTTCAAGAGTGCGAGTGCGAATACTAGTGACCGTGTGTAAGTGAGTACTTAAATTTCCCGTTTAATAAATTTCAGTCGTGGATACTAGTGCGAATATTAAAATTTAGCTGTCGTTATAATTATTATGGTTAAAAAAGAAACGAAAGAGAAATAAGGACATTTTTAACAGTAATGAAGTCAATCCATTGGAAGAACACTTACATACTACATACCAACATATTATGCTTTAACTAACACTGTATGATTATATACAAAAATTCAAATAACAATTTCAAGAACCCATAGCAATTGGAAACTAACTAAATTGGTACAATATTCTGCTCATAAATTACATAACACCGCTTTTGAATCCTATCTTGTAATTTGTAAACAGCTGTTATTGGCAGCACATTACCTTGAAGTGGAGTTAAGCTTTTTAATTTATGAATACAGGTGAAGGACAACGTAACTGGGTACAGGTACTTTGCAATGGTGGCATGGCTACACAATTGGCCCTTTTATACTTGATTGATGTGGGCAGCAGTGAAAGATCTATTGATTTCCAACAAGACTACAGAGCTAGTTGGTTGGGAATTGCCATACTGAGTAAGTTTATAACTTTGAAAAAAAGAAGATTAAAACAAAAACAAATACACTGAAATATTGACGAAAAAGCATTTTTAATATTTTAGGTGCCTTCGCCAGCTGCAGTGGCGATACTTGGGCCAGTGAGTTGGGCAGCGTTTTATCATCACGTGATCCTATACTCATTACCACATTCCAACGTGTACCTAGAGGTACAAATGGTGGTATTTCACCAATTGGTTTGGTGGTTAGTTTTTTGGGGGGCATGGTTGTAGGTTTAGCCTACTATATAACCATACGTTTTACAGTTACAGAGCGCATATTAATGATTAGTCCACCTCAGTGGCCATTGATATTGTGTGGCGGTATTGCTGGTCTGTTTGGTTCTGTGGTTGATTCTTTATTGGGTGCAACAATACAATACTCTGGCATAGACCAAGAGGGAAAAATTGTTGATACCCCTGCAAAAAATGTGCGCCATATTAGTGGTTTACGTATCATTGACAATCACAGTGTTAATTTGATATCCAGTATTGTAACTGGTGTTTGCATGCCTTTATTTGTTCTTAAATACTGGCCAGAACTTTAACCGCAAAGAATTGACGAATATTTATATATATTTATTTTTAAAATATATTTATTATTAATGTAGTGTAATAAAAAATTGTATTGTTTTAACACAAACATAGAAAATAAATAATTAGACAAACTATATCGAATACTGTATAAAGTTAAACAGCCCAATTATGAATAAAATTATCCCAGGGTTTTAAAAAAAGAAAACTTCCCTTGTTGGAATTAAAAGATTCTTTTTCGATAACTAAATTTTACCGTCCCTTACACTTGTGCCTTTTTTGTCACAAGTAATTCTCTGACTGCTAAAATTTGCTTTGAGAAAAAAATTCAAGGGAAGCATTTATATTCACAATTGGACTTGAGGCTTTTCGGTAGTTTTTCTTTAACACAATAATTATTTTAGTTAATTATTTTTAAGTTTAGAATTAGAATTAAGAGTGGGAAAGAGTCAGCTGGTCACTGCGGCCAAAATAGACTTATTGTGACACTACTCTCAAGTTACAAAGTGGTTTGCCCTAAGTTCAAATTAGACCATTATGGTGACTGCTCTGCTATCTCTTCGTCTTCGTTTCGATTGACCCTGATATTCGCCAATTCAATACTCTACAGTGTCCAGTCATAAGTTCGCTAACAATGCGAATTCTTGACCGAGTCAGGTCCAGTAAGTCATTTGTTCTCTTCCGAGAACTAAATGGCATGCATATTTTCGCTACGCTATTATCCTTTGTCTATTTTTAGGTTTATTTCAGCCTAACTTATAAATTAAAATGATTAGTTTTTTATGTAGCCTATTTAGAATTATTGGGCCATAATCATAGTCACACTAAAGTCGGTATCTTTTTAAAAACGACTTTAAATTCATATAATTCTTATGAACAAAAGTCAGTTCTTAATAAAGCCTACTTTTTTGTGACTATGATTATGGCCCATTATTTTTCCTTCTATAAATTAATATAATTAATTCAGTATTCAATACTTAGAAAATATTGCACAATATATATTGTTTTTCTATTAGTTGAAATAAAAAATATTGTGCTATCAGGGGAAATTGTGCCATTTTGCCATAAAATATTATTGGGGCATATAAAAATACTAATAGTGTAATAGAAAATATTGTGCAATAAAAAATATACCTACGCCAAAAAAAGAAAATTAAAGCTAATTAAATATTACCAATTGACGACAGTTAAAGATGGGATTTTGAAAAAACAAATAACCTGTTCTTGTCTGGAGACTGAAACTGAATTTGGTATTTAATTTATCGGTATCTTTTAACTTAGGTTTTACCAAATGCTGGTTATGTGGCTTAACACAATCTTAAATTTTTAACTGTTGGTAATTTGTAATTACGGACCTTAATATATTACTGCTTTAGAGTTAAAAAACATGCAAAGGCTTTTATAATGAAAAATTCGTTCACATGTAATGAAAGTAATAAAACATTAAAAAAAAAAATTAAATCTCTTCTAAAACTAAAAGCCATTAATTTTTTTTCTGTTCTAAACAATAAAATAAAGTTTTAATTACAAAAAAAAAGTCATAAATAAAACTAAATTGAAATTAAAGTGAACTTAAACAAACTGATTTGATGATAATGCTGTTGCTGCATAAGCCATTGATACCTTTTCAAGACTATAAAAGCAGATGCATTAAATATTGTTTGTTTAAAGTAGTAAACACCTTCTAACGCACAATGAAACGCAAACAAATAAGTCAACATCTGCACTTAACAATTCTACTCGGTAAGTGAGAAACAAGGACTTTCTTAAAAAAAAAAAAAAAACAATAAATTAATTTTAACTATTATGTACTTTAGTTTGTTGTTATCAACAAATTTGGGCTGCAAGTGTAAATAAAGGAACAGGAACTAAACATGTCCTTAGCACGAACAACGCACCAATTCAAACGACTACCAAACAACCTGTTAAGTTGACATATACAACCAAGTCAACTAACACTGCAACTACTAGCACTAACAATCCAGAGTTAGCAACCACAACGTTGTCTCCATACGTTGATTTAGATGGGCGTAGTGCTTTTATTAACAACGAATTTGTATCAGATGCTAAAGAAACTCTGCCTCATTTAAGTAATCTTTTAAAACTATCAAATAGAAATGGTGATGGCCGGAATTATAATAATGATTCACCTCAAATAAAGCACACCGTTGTTGATACAGCAAAACTTTCTGCAAAACCTGCATTTGCCTATGGAATGGAACAATTAGAGGACTATGAGGATGGTGAAATGATTGAATATGGCTTAGAGAGTGATTGTGCATCAGGAAATTGTGAGGATAACCTTGAAAGTGGTGTAGGTATTGATGAGAATGCTGAAGAGTCAAGTCAATTTAATCACGAACAAGAAACAAATGTATTTGAGCACTCTCATCATAGCAAACTTCATGATAATGTAAACTACAAATCACAAATAAATGTACATCCAGGTAACAATAAACACACTGAACAAAATACACAAAATATTTACGAAGCAACAGAAACTACTCAGCAGCTTAAAAGCAATAAAGGTAGTGATGACATTAAAGCATTAGAGGGCCTTAGATCAAAGCCTAATAATCAATATTCTTACAATACTCAAAATAATTATGGCTCAATAAATGGTAATGAACAACAACAGCAATATTCTGCTAATCAATATATGCAATGGAGGAATCGTAATACTAATGACAAACTTAAGCCTCAACATCAACATAAGCCTACTCATAACGTAAAAAAAACTCAAATTAATCAGAAGCCCAAAAGAAATAGTCAACCCTTTAGCTCCCAACAGATACAGCAGAGTTATAACAAACCAGGATATAACCATTTTAATAAACCTTTTTATAACAATAATAATTATTATCCTAATTCAGGAAGTATTTTAGTCTCAACAATACCCAATGACCCTTACAGCGATATGGAAACATATGGAAGCTCATCCGTCTTATTGCCAAATTACCCATATGAAACTGTAAATACACAAATGTCATCACCTTTTTCCATAAAATATTGGCGCAACAAAAAATTTACAACTGTTGGCTCTGCAACTCAATACATTACAATGCCTTTTGCAGATTTAGAATTTAAATACTCTATAGGCATGGCGAAGCGCACTAGTCCAAGAATGGGCAACAATAATTTTGCTGATGGTAATAATAAAGCCCATATATTTGATATGACAGATGATATGGAGGCAAAAGCTTAATAAAATTAATTGGTCACAAAAATTACTTAATGCTTTTCTTTGCTTATACTCTAAAGTCTTGTAATATTTGTTTAAAAAATAAATAAATGGCTTATTTCTCTACAGCGAACGATAGCTTCTTTCGCATATTTGAATTCAAAACAAACAAAAAATCCCAAAATTTGTTTTTGTTTTTGTTTTTAATACTAATGAACGAAAGAAGCTATCCTTCGCTTCTAAAGAAATAGGCCCTAATTCCTTTTTAAATTTCAACTGACGGTGCTAACTGGATTGTAATTTGATGCGGTGAAAGCAAACAAAAAATTAAGGTTATAATTTTTAATTTCTTGCACTAAAAAAATCATGTGAAAATGTATTTTAAAGCATAACAATAAATGAATTAATAAAAAAAAAAAAAAAAACCAAAACCACTCCTTTCTAATTTAAATTTGTATGAAAACCACTCATTATTTTAAGTACTTTTCATGTATAATTTCCAGACAGCATATAAGTTTGTTTCAAAAGAAAACATTTCCCAAACTCAATTGAGTTTTGCAAATGAGTTCTTCTCATGTGGATACATAGAGCAAATATCTTTAAGAGAAGGCTTATTCACATACTTTTGAATGTGGTAAACCTTTGTTTGGTGGTTTAATTTAAAAATAAATGACCTGTACCACAAAAGTCTACATTTTTTAAAAATGAGTTGGCAGTAATTTTAATAAGATGCAGGCAAAATCTTACTCTTCAGAAGATCAAATATAAGGTTTTCATCCAAACAATATTATTTATTAGCTGCTTCCACACAATTTTGCCTGAGGTCTTAAGAGTTAAATTTCCCCTGACCATTGATAAACACCAATTTAATTATTAACAAGTAAGTCATATTATTGAGCTGTAAAAATCAAGCATGTGAAAATGGGTTTGTTTTTTACAACAATTTTTTCTATTTCTTGGGTTCGTTCGGTCATGATCGAGAATAATTTTTCGTAAAGAAAATTATCTAAAATTAGAATTAATAGAATTAGGATCGGCAATCTCATATTGCAAATACTCTAATAGTCTAGTATTCCTTAAGAATTCAAAGACTTTTTGGGTGATTTGTCCGCCATGTCAGACGGTTGTAGGTAGTAACGACCTAAGTAATAAAAACGGATGATAATGTACTATGTTCTGCTGTCTTTTCGTTTCGTTACCTAACCTGCAGAGGTTGTTTGACTCTGAGTTTGAGTCTGTATATTTTATTGGTTAAATTTTCTTTTAGCTGCTCTGTTTTCATAATTTTTTTTTACACAATATGAGCAAAATGTAAGAAAAGAAATTTTATTTTTTATAATATCTCCTTTATTTTAATTTGTCTAAGAATATTTTAATTACAAAAGATCTGTTTGTATTTTTATTTCTTTATAAGAATCCTTTGATTCTTTTTTTTGCATCTCTGGTTCAGTATTGTGTAACTCTTGTATCAACAATTGTTCACTAGAAGTGCTAGTGTTGGTGGTGGCTTCTTCCATATTATTTTCCTGACTGGCAGTTGCTGGTTTTAGCTCTTCTTCTGGTCTTCTAAAATATGGACTTCTGCTGAATTTCATTTCGGCATATTTCACCTCTTCAGCATATTGAGTTTTACATGCTTCATAGGCAAAATCAGACCAATAGCCATGACTTCTGCACTTGGCCACATTTAATTTACATTGATTATAGAATACTGCTATTTCGGTAGTAGTTTTGCCACAGATTGGTTCATAAGGGCCCAAACAATCGTCATCGCATAGAAAACCTTCACTAAGAGAATTTTGATTGGAATTCACAGCCAAGGAATTAAGTTTTAAACAGTCAACATCTTTGCAAGGAAACCAGGCAATGGGTACAGCCAAAAATGGGGGCGATTTTAAAGCAGTAGTATTTTTGCCATTGGCGTCCAAAGGCAAAAAGGTGCGTTTTACATAGTAGCCATGCTCTTCACTGGCTACCATGGCATTTTTAGTCTGCAATGCCAAATTTGAGGAAGACGACCATTTTGTTTTAGTTTTGGTTTTAGTAGATTCTGAGGAATCATCAGAATTTCTATGATGTTTCTTTTTCTTGGCCTCACATAGGCTGGTTACCAATAAAATTGTTACTAAATAAATAAAGAAAAAAATATTGCAAATAATTTAAAAAAGAATTTGCTATTTACTGTATCTCCCACCTATAATTACGCTCAACTGATAAATCTGCATTTTGTTTTGTGTTAAAATTTTTTAAATTAATTTTTTTTTTTTTATAAACTTTCCTCCACCAGTATAAACAGTGCTGATCTTGCTACGTTTGCTAAACTACTAAACAGTTTATTTAAAAAATTCTTTGATTTTCTTTAAAGAACAAAATGAAAGTTTTTTGTTTTGTGCCAAGATTGCAACTTGAAAAACAAGTTGTCTGTTACTTTCATAACAGCAAAAGTCGTTGGTTGGTTAGTTGATCGTTAAGCCAGACTCTAATCGACATGTTGGTTTTATTAGTTTTTTTGTTTTTCTCCATATTTACTCACGTACAATCTCCATACCTTTCCACCTTTCTTTCCCTTGCACCTGGCAATTCCAATACTCTCAACAACTTTGTTGAAACTAAATGGTTAAACAAATTTTTAATTTTTAAATGTGTTTACATTGAAACAAGTTTTTTATTTTCAAAATCGGGTCATTTGAAATAACTGGGTGTGAAAATAAACAAACAAAAAAAAATATACCAGAAGCTAAAAATGTAGAGGCGCATACAAAATATCAGCTATAAATTTATATGCAAGATTTTTCTGCTTGTACAATATTGGATATTGATAAATTCATATTTAATTAGCGGCTTTAAAAGGAAATCAATTTTAACAACTGACTCATCCGTCTTTAAAAAAAAAAAATAAAGGAAAATTTATTTATGCAAAATTTTTATTTTTACCTGATTTAGAATTAATTAAATAACTAAATCAAGTACAGGCAAATTTAAAAAAAAAAAATACCAGGCTGCGCACAAGAAGCTATTTGTTAAAAAACTAAAGCAAAACTAAAAATGGGCTTTAAAAAAATATTGAAGTAGTAGTTTTTGTAAATCTAGTGAAATGATCACTAAAAAAGTCCTAACCTATCAATAGGGGCGGGGGGTGTGGTCATAGATCCTAGGTGCTTGGCTATATAAAATATGCTTTGCGTCTCGGTACATATGGCCTTTGATGTATTAATTTACAAGTTCCTCAAATATTTTTCACTTTTAAATAAAAAAAAAAAAAATTTCTTGAAAAAGCTTCAATAATTTTTCATAATAGAGACTTTTTTTACTTAGTGATGACGATATCAACATGGGTTAAATTAAGCCACAGTCTTTACTTAACTAAACAACATGCATCTTTCTAACCCAATTTTTTCTAATTAAACAAACCGTTTATGTTGTTATTTTTTGTGATTTTCTTTTACAACTACAAAAAAAAATTTAATTTTATTTTATTTTAACCATAAATTGATTTAATTTTTTCCCGGAATACTAACTCTTTACAAACAATTTAAAATTTATGTGCTTCATTAGAGTTTTTTTTGTTTTAATTTCTTTTGAAAATTTCTCTTTAAAACTAAACCTTTAACTTTAATCTAATTTCTCTTTAAAACTCCAAATTTAACTTTAATCTTGTTGGTTAGTTATTCAAATTAGATAAAACTAATCATGCATTTTGTGTTCTAACATTCTGCGTTTATTCTTTTTTTGGTCATGGTGGTCCAATTTTCAAATTAATTAAACGCCTTCAAATTTTAACACAAAAATTTGGTATATCTTTCATAAGAATCTGAAAAGCAACAGCTTCTTTGCCATTAAAAATAAATCAATCTATTTGCAAATTAATGTTTAGCAAAGAAAACAAATTTAATATAAAAAGCCTTTGTAATTTTTGAAATCTGTGCAGTGTAACAAAATGTTTCAAAGTGTTCAAATATGCGGTGAGTTTTATTGATATAAAAAAATATTCATTTAATTTAAAGAAAAATAATCTAATTTCTAGTATTGATTTTACTGGCCTATACCAGTGACAGTTGGTGTCAGGCTTCCAGTTTCAAAGTAATAAAACATACACGTGCTGCTGGTGACCAGACCGAAAACTCTCCACAATTTACTACTTACTACTCACAAAGTGATCATTCATATCAGAAAAATAAGGATAGAATCAAAGAACCTCAAATTGTTGAGGAAGATTTTGAGAATGTTGATGAACAGGAGAAAGACAGTCGCAAATTTCCAGAATATTTATATTCCTCGGCCATGCCTATAATGAATGATAATGTAAAAATTATTATACCCCAGATGTCCAACTATCCTGCAAATAACAAGGGATCATCTGCTAACTTTATAGGGACACAGCGTTTAGCGTTGGCCGGCAATCCCAATTTTGAGTTTGGCTTAAACTTAAATGCAAATGGTGGTTTGTATGCAGATAAAAAGCCTTCTAAAAATCCAATGCTAGAGAAAGAGGAATCACAGTTGATGCAGTCAACGGCCATATTGCCGGTGATTATAGCTGGACCTCCAGGACCACCGGGACCACCTGGCCCTCCTGGTCCTCAGGGACCTGCTGGTAGAATGGGACCTCAAGGCAAACCAGGACCTAGAGGGCTACCTGGACCTCAAGGCCCTGTCGGCAATAATTATGCCGCTTTAGGTCAAAGTCATGGTGTTTGGTATACGGGTGGTAAACCCATTTTACAGCCAAATAATAACAATTACAACAATGATGATGAATAAATTTTAATTCAAAAAAACATATCTCAAGTTTGTTTTAATTTTAAAATATTTCCATACAAATTATTTTAGACGATTGGACGGCTCGTTTCCTATAAACAGTACATTAAACTAACTAATTGAAATATTTAATTAAGGCCTTTGAAATAAAGTCTTCTGTAATAAATTTCTTTAGAAAACCTAAACCAATCTAATGATGTCATACAATTTTTATAGCTGTTGACAACCTTACTATAGCAAACAAAAGCTAACATTTTTTTTAAAGTAATATTAAAAATTATCACAAATTCGTTATAGTTTTAGCTGCAACTTTTCCCATTTTCTGTAGCGATATTAAGTTACTGGCTTTATTTTTGTGAATATTATACCAAAACTCAGTTCACCACAAGCAATTTCTCTTGCTGTTACTCTCTTTTTTAAGCAAAAAAGAGAAAATATAATTCCTTTCTCTGAAAATTAAAATTGTCTAGTACAAGTTTTATAACAAAATATTCTCTGATTAATTAATATTCCTATTTTTTCTTCAAGTAATGGTTTTCTTTAAATCCGTTACTTATTTTTTTTTTCGAGTACTCACGAGTATTCATTACTACTCACGGGTATTCAACAATACTCACGAGTATTTAGCAAATACTCACAAGTATTCATATATTTTTTTATTTATAATTTAATTCTAATAGTTTTTTTTTTGAATAATTTTTATTCCTATAATATTATTTTTTGTTCGAATATATTTTGATAAAAATTTTTTTTTGTTAAAATATCTTTTGCGGAATTTGTTTTATGGAATATCTTTAAAATAATTTTTTAATTTAATATTTTTTTTCAAATATTTTCTATTTCAAATAATTTTTTTATTAGTTCAATTTTCTTTAAATATTTTTTTATCCGATTTTTTATTAGCCCTATTATTTTTTTTTTTTGCTCAATTATGATTTATTCGAATATACTTTTATGCCTATATTTTTATAAAAATAATTTTTATTCAAGCATGATTTTATTTAAATACTTTTTTTTTATTGCAATCGAATAATTATTGTTCGAGTATTTTTTTTTTTTGGAATATGTTTTTATTTAAATAATTTTTCAATCGAATATTTTTCATACCAATCGCATTCATTTTTATTGCCAAAAAAATTTTTTTAAAATATTTTTCTATTCCAATAATTTTTTTTTGGCTTTTAATTTTTTTCATGTTCTTATTCGAATATATTTTTATTAATTAATATTTCTAATAATTAAAAAAATAAAATAAAACCGTTTGAAATATTTTTTGTCGTTACTTTAATAAATAAATAATAAATTTGTAGGCTAACTTATTGCTAAATAAACAATTTAGATAATTAGGTACTAAAAACTAGTTCATAATTTAGTTTTTGTTTTATTCTGAGCGGTTTTTTTCTCTGGCTTCGGTGGCACTTCATGTTCAATTGAATTTTCCTTATCACTCGTTTCATTTACTGCAGGATTTTCAGTTGTTTCTGGTACCGATTCTGTTACGGTTTCTTTTTCGTCTTCGGGTATTATTGTGGTTGCTTCAATTTCATCCTCGTCCTCATCATCGTCATCATCTCCTATTACTTGTTCAATGGTTTGTTGCAAGAAATGTTGGAATAATTGAAAATATTGTTGGGCACTAGTGGTTACTTGTTGGGTAGTGGGTATTTCGGTAACTTTCTTAATAACATCACGAATTAATATCAAAACGGAGGTATTGGGAGTGCCTGAGCTGATAGCTGTGGTAGTGGTGCTGCTTTCCGTAGTAGGCTTTTCATCTTCATTTTCAATGTCGTTAATTTCAGAGGACTTGGTGGTTTTCTCAATTTCATTTTTTTCATCACGCTTAAAACGACGACCAATATAATGATCATCAGCATCTTGTTCTACATTATCTTCATCGCTACTTTCCTCCGACTGATTTAGGGATTGCTGATAAGCCTGCTGTTGTTTTAAGGCCGCTTGATGTAATTCAGCAGCATCTTCATCGTCATCCTCATCGGAATCTTCACTGGAATTATCCGGATAAGCCTGACGAGCACTTCTAACATTTGATTCTACACTTTTAAAATTAAAATTTTCTATCAACGCATTCGTTTTCTTGCCGTTTATATTTAAAGATGCCGCTTCTAATAAACCAAAAATACTGATTACCCCACAAAGCACTAGTAAAAGTTTGCAACTCATTTTGAAAAAAGGGTTTTGTTTTGTTTTGATTTGCGAATTGACGTTTAGATACTCCCTCCCTCAGATTAAATTATTTAACTGAGCATAAACATTTATATGTTTTGGCCTTTTATAGGTTTTTGTTTTCTTTCTTTTGAGCCAAAAAATTATGCATAAAAAGTTGATAAAGAAAACAACAACAACTACTAGCCATGATGATGATGATGATGCTGACTGATACTGATGGTGTTGGAGAAAAATAAAAATGAAAGTAAAATTATTTTTCTTTTGAATCTTTGACGCTTTTACCACAAAAAAAAAAGACAAAAACAGTAACAAAATAAAAAATCCATATTCATTATCGCCACAACAGTCACCATCTTCACTATCATCATCATCATCATCATTGTTAACTCCATTATGATGCTATAAAAGCGTTAATGTGAAGATTGATTTTGAATTTGTTTGTTTATTTTTTTTATTGTTCTCTTATTGTGTGCTATTTTAGCCAAAAGTGTCCAGACATTGTTAAGAAAGCACTCTCATTTTAATATTATTCACATTGTTAAATAAATATTTACATATTGATTGTGTGTACAAAATATAAAAATTTTAACACAATTTAAGAAAGAAAGCTTCATTTTATGGCAATAGTTTTATTGTAGTAGAGATATCAAATAATTAAAAGCAAAAAATTTTAGCAGAGTTTTGTTCGGCAGAGTTGAATTTTAATTACCCTTTCAGAAAGAAGTTTTTAGTAAATGGTATTTAATAAATGGAGGGTTTTTCTCATACGAAAAAGTGTCACTCTGGCTATAGAAAATCACATAGGTGATTTCGTAGGTTTTTCTTTTGCTTAGCTAAAGTACTAGAATTGAACTTCCATTACATAAGCCGATAAGTTTTCTCAAATTTTCATTATGATTTTTCTAAAAAAAATTGTGTAGACTAAGTACAAAAACCGGTTTTTTGTTTTGAAAATTCGTTTTTTTATTATGAAAATAACCGGTTTTCGGTTGTTAAAAATTTGTTTTATATTCTGAAAATAACCGGTTTTTGGTTGTAAAAAACGGTTTTATATTCTGAAAATAATTAGTTTACGGTTGTAAAAAATCGGTTTTATATTCTGAAAATAATTAGTTTACGGTTGTAATAAATCGGTTTTATATTCTGAAAATAATTAGTTTACGGCTGTAAAAAATCGGTTTTATATTCTGAAAATAATTAGTTTACGGTTGTAAAAAGTCGGTTTTATATTCTGAAAATAATCAGCTTACGGTTGAAAAAATCGGTTTTATATTCTGAAAATAATCAGCTTACGGTTGGAAGACATCAGTTTAATATTTTGAAAATAATCAGTTTTTAATTTTTTAAAAATAACTGGTTTTTGGTTTTATATTTTGAAAATAACTACTTTTTTTTAGCTAATCCGAAAGCGGTTTTTTAGTTGAGAAGAAAATAAGTTATTTTTGTAACTTGTATTACCGAACAACCTGAGCCGAGCAACCTAATCCTTCATGAAAAATCAGTAAAATTTCAATAAATTTATTCAACATCAATGCAATGAAAAATTGGTTTTTCTTGAGAGGTCGGTCTTTTTTGTTAAAAAATTTGTTTTTAAACCCTGTTTATATTTGAAGAAAAATCCGGTTTTTAGCCTAAAAATTCATAAATTCATAAATTCTAAAAATTTTTAATTTTGAAAAATATTTTGATTTTAAAATAAATTAATTTTTTTTGGATTTAAATTTTCTGTTCAGAAAAAAATTTTTGTTGTTGTTAGTGTTGTAAAACCCAAATTTTTGCTGTAGCTTATTTCTAATCAATCCAATAGTTGTTTTGTGGGCTGCTTTACCAACAAAAGGAAGAATAAAGCCAATGAAAAAAAAAACTAACGACAGTTCTGTCGGTTTGTCCATGTTTTAGACATTTATGCTTCACCGATCTGACCGATTTATATACTATTTTTTTTTGTAATTTTTAAACGATATTTCGGTTGATATTACTCATACTTGTACAATTTTCTCACGTGTTACATGATTGTAAGTCGTTTTCACTCTCAATCAAATAAAGTAGAGAGAACATATACGATTATAGTCATTTGAAAAATGATAATAAAAGTAAAAAGCAATCAAGTTTATAATCGTGACTCCGTATGTGTTTGATTTATTTCTTTCTTTTATTTTGGTAATAAAAACTAAACATTTTAATTGCTAAGCCCTCTCTAGAGATGCTGTTTTATTACAATTGTATTTTTAGATTTAGATAGAGTGTGTTGTATCTATTATTGTGTTATTACAAAATTTTGGTTTCCATTGAAACGTAAATAAAAAACTCGAGTAAATTGTTACATAATTTTTTTTTATTTGTGTTGTCAAACAAAGTAAGTTTGTTTAATAGAAAACCGTCTACAAAACAAACCAAATTAACTTTAACTGTTTATAGGGCTCTTCAAAAGTGAGTTGGTTGCTCATGAAACTGATAACCTTAAATTACTTTTCTTCAGGTTAATAAATGTTGTTTTTCTTGGTGAAATGTTCATTTGTTTTCTGTTTGTTTGGTAGACTTGTAATTTTCTGGAGATGTATTAAAATCGTTACTATATGCTTAAATTTGAGCAAATCTTATTTAAAAAGCATTAAAATATGCTAGACTTGTGGTTAGCGAGCTGCTTTAATAGTCGGGGATTTGGGGCTCTGCTTCTCATACAACCCTTACTGTTTCCTGCAGTTAAGCCAAAACTCTTTGGAATTTCATGTTGCATTTAAAAAAATTTTAAAACTGGAATTCTTTTTAAGAAAACTTAGTTGAAATAATAAATATGAAGTTGACTGTAGTGATTGTAGCAATTTGTTTGGGTGAGTAAAATTTCCCAAGAGAAGTGAAAAATTTAAAAGCACAAATCAAAATGTGCTCTAGTTTTAAGCTTAAAATGTCACAAATAGTTCCAGTCGACTAACTGAGCTTGGATGTATTAAATCATGGACTCTGAGGATCAGTATTATAATGACGGCGAAGAGGATAATGATGAAGATGATCAAAACATTTAACAACCAATTGAAAGTCTAGAGATACGAGTACACTACTTGGAAGAGCACAATCTCCACAATCGCAATGATAATGATTTTAAAGAAGCTGACCAGCGGGAAGTAGAGGAAGATTTTAAAGTAGCTGATCAGCAAGCGGTAGAGGAGGAAGTTGAGGAAGACTAAGAAAATGATAACGAAGATGGTTATGAAGCACATTTTATACACAACGATGACTAATTAAGAGTAATATTTGATTTATTATAAGAAATTTATATTAAATAAATAAATTAAGTTTTTATTTAAATTTAAATATTTTTCTTTCACAAATTAATTTTTTTTTATAAAATTTCAATCAGGATTTAATTTTTATTGTGGAGTAGTGGATGATGTTACCGCTACTTTAACTGCTGCAGGATTGGGTTGCTGATTTGCATTCAAAGCAATATTTTGGCCATCAACTGACAGGGCCACTGGTACAGATGAATCCGTATTTATAACTATGGGCACGTTAATAATTACTTTCACTGGTTTAACATCTGTAGCCTAAAAATATAATTTTATGAATTTAAAATCTTTTTGGTGTTTTTCTTAGTGTGTTAGAAAAGTGTTGTTTTTTGGCAATGTCTGTTTTCTTTGGTTAAAAATTGTTTTTTCTTTTAGTGCAGAAAAGAAAATCAATAGTGCTTTTGTATAGGAAATTTTTATACAGGTGCATACTGTTGGTTGGACTTTTGTACGAGGAAATATGAATTCCTGTGGAAGTCGTTTGAATAAAAAACAGCAGAGTCAGTCTTATTTTTTGTCACTGGGCGTCTATGCCTTAGTGTGGGTTTTCTTACAGCATAAGTGAGATAAGTGAGCTCTATTTCAACTATCTTAACCTAGTTCTTTTAGCAAAAAGCTAATTTCCTTGCTTTTAGTTTCCTAAACAATCCTCTTTTGCATAGCAGAATTCTTTATTTTCGTCCGAATTGATAGGCATACTAATAGTTTCTTTACTTACATTTCCATTTTTATTAATTTCATTATGGTGCTCTTTGGGTTTATGCTCTTCTAATGGTACGGAATTCTTTTCCAAGTTCTGTGGCACTTTGGATGGCTGTTGTGTTGTTTCTGTGGGAACAACTTTAACATTTTGATTTTTATCATCTGTTTTCACAACATCAACATTTGTTTCAGTTTTTTGTTTTGACGAATCCTTAATGTTGGTTTGCATACCATCAACAGTTGGTTTTGTTTCTGTTTTATGGTCAGAGTTTTCTGTAACTTGTTTTTTTTTATCTTCTGATTTGCTACCATCAACTTTTATTTCAGGTTTAAGATTAGAGGAGTCTTTATTATTTGTAGCAACTTCCTTATTATTTTCTGATTCATTTTTTTGGTTAGAAGAGTTTTTATTTTCTGTAACATTTTTCTTATTTTCATTTGATTTCATAGCATCAACTTTTGTTTCAGTCTTCGGGGCAGAGGAGTCTTTATTTTCTGTAACTTTTGCCTTATTTTCAACTGTTTTCTTGTCGGCAGCATTTATTTCAATTTTATTTGTTGCTTTAACGGGCACAGTAACGATCTCTGTTGCAACAACTGGTGTTGCTGTAGCGAGTGTTTTATCAGACTCTTTTGCTTTATCAGCTGCAATTTGTTGAGGATTAGGAAATTTTGGCAGTTTTGTGGGTAGTGACCAACCAATTGTCACGAAGCTTAGTAACACAACTGCTGAAATAAATGTTAAATTTAAATTAAAAACATTTAAAAAATCTTAAAATTCTTTATTATAAAATCTTTAATGAAACTTTTTTGTTTAATTAAAAAAAAAAAAAATTGAATACCTATTCCGTATGCTGGTTTCATGTTTGCCAAAAAATTGCTACTAAAGAAAGTTTGCCAGTAGATCTATTATTTATACTTGTATAGATTCTTCTCTTTTAAGATATTCTTTCCTTTACATATAATAAATTAAATCAAAGATGTTTGCTAAAAAAAATAAAAGAAATATGCTGCATCGATTATGCTAAATTAATTCTTTTTCTTAAATTATTCATTAACAAATTTATATTTTTTTGTTAAGAAAAAAGTTTCTATCATAAATTTTTTACTGTGGTTGAATTAGGTTTCTAATGAATTAATTTTAGTGGATAGATAATTGATAAATGAAGCTTATTTAGTTTTTATTTTAAAGAAATTATGCAAATTTATTTATAATTATAGAAAAGTTCGCCCCATTTAATAGGTCACCGAAAAGCTTTAATGGATTTATTTAGTTGAATTTATATCTATTTTTAGAATTTAGTATTTGGTATTAAATAAAAAAAAACTGTTGCATTCAATTACCATATAAAAAGAAAATTTAATTTTTTTAAGATGCAAATTTAAGGTTTTTTTCTAAGAAGTTTCAAGAAAAAAAGTTTCAATACCACATAGTTCCGCCATCAAAATGAGCGTTTCAAATCCATTTTGTTTCAGTCCGATTCCTTTTAAATGTTCCAATTCCATATTGTTTCTGTTCAATTCTTCAACGTTCCATAAATAATTAAGCTTTAATTTTTATTTTGTATTAAAGAATTCAACGATTTTAATAAAATATGGCTCATTTTATTTGATTCCATTTTGTTCCAGACATATTAAAATTCAAACTTCAGCTTCTGCCGGTGCAATTAATTCCGCAATGTTTTTCGAGCTTTTAACCTTTAATTGAAATTTATTTTTCAACTAAAAATAAAATACCATGATGGCTTATTTTCTTTCATTCATTAACGTTTAAATTTCAGTTTGTTTCAGTCCAATTCTGTAAAGTCCCCTAACAAAAGAATTAAATGGAATGCTACGATTTTAATAAAATGAGCTCTTTTATGTATGAAAATAAATTATTCTTCAGAAATTTTTATAAGATACACATAACCGTTAAGTAATTTTTTAAAATGGTTTTATACCGTACAATTAAGGCTCCTTTTGTTTAAAACTTTTGAGACTATAGAAAAAATCAAACAAATCGTACAGTTTTTTATTTTTAAATTTGAGTGTTTTTCTTAAAATAATCGATAATATTTCATAGGAAATATTTATAATCTAGAGAGTTAACTTCGATTTGCGGCAAACCCTGCATAATGGCCGTCATACTTCATATTGTATATAACCTTATTTACAGTTCAATGAACGTATCTATAAGTTATGCGATATATTTGCATAATTTCTTTAGAAATTCTAAAGAAATCTTTGCAAAAATTAAAATTCTTTTTTTTGCTTGAATAGTGATTTAGCATAAACAATAAAAATTTTGTTGCGTTGTTCTTAAACTAATATCGTTGAAGGAAAATAAATTATCAAAAAAAATGTTAATAATATTCTTCGAATAAAACTTATTAAATATTCGAAAAAAAATTTAAAAGATACAAAAGGCCTGTTCCCGTAAATGCAAACAATAGCAATACAAATAAAACAAAGAATATTTCGTTCTTATTTATGTGAGCAGGCGCAAAATGTCTAAATTTAATTTCTTACTTTAGACTTTTTTCTTCGTTTTGCATAAAGATAAAACATTTTGCATAGCTTTCACTTTAATTAGAAGAAAAAATTTAAGATTTTGTAACTCTTACTTTGAATATATGTTCTCTTCAGTAACCTTTGTCCATTTTTGTTATACACACATAGCTGCCCTCAGAGTGTATTTTTTTTTGTTACTTCAAATAAAAACAAACGTCCAAAAATCCTCAACTGCTCAATACTAGTTTTGTATTGAAAAAAAAAGGTTTATTGAATTTTATTTGAATCAATCTGTTTTTTTTAACAGTTTAACGAAAACACATACCATAACTGTTAAGTTGTGATGACATCTACATGTAAAATGTTTTATGATTGTTGCTTAACAGCATTCGGAGAGAATTAAGAAAAGTATATAACTAGTATCAAAAATAAAATAATATAGAGAGAAATAAAAATAATAAAGTAAATAAAAAAAATAATATAAAAGAATTTAACAGAATAAAATCTAAAATTAAATAAAAAGATAAATTAAAATAAAGAAATAAAAAATAAAATAGAATAAAATAATATATAATAAAATAAAATATAATAAAATAAAATGTAATAAAAAATTAAACAGAATAAAATAAAATATAAAAAAATTAAGAGATTAAAAATTAAATTACGAAAACAGAATAAAAAATAAAACAAAATAAAAAATTTGGAACAAGAAATAAAATAAAAAAAATATTTGGAATTAGAAATAAAAAAAAATTAAATAAAAATAAAATAAAATGAAAAAAATTTAAGTTAGAATACAAAAATAAAATAAAATAAAACAGAATAAAAAAATTAAATAAAATAAAACAGGATAAAAAAATAAAATAAAATAAAACAGAATAATAAAATAAAATAAAGTAAAACAGAATAAAAAAATAAAAAAGACTAAAATAAATACATAAAAGGTAAATTAGAATGTTAAATTAAATAGAATAAAATAAACAAATAAAAGGTAAAAAAGAATAAAAAATAAAATAAAACGAAAACAAAAATATAGTAAATAAGTATAAAAAATAAATAAAAAAATAAATAAGAAGTAAATAAAAACAAAATAAAAAAAATAATAAATATATAAAACTAATAAATATATAAAAATAAAAATTAAAATAGATATATATATATAAAAATCCATTGTCGTTCGTTTGTTGCACCAAATAAGAACGGCTAACTCGATTTGACTAATTTTTTTGTTATATGTTTAAAATACCCTAAATTATATTTTTATGGAAAGAAAAATTTAGCACGGCCGTTTTTAGGCCCACTTTTGAAATTTATATAAAATGGAAGAATCGGTGTATTATATAATTTTTAAAAAAAAAAAATTTACCACGCCTATTTTACGCCCACTTTTTAAATTTATTTAAAATGAAGAACGGTTGGATTGATTTGGTTAATTTTTTTTAGGGTTTTTATAAAAAAATTGACTATACCCATTTTAACGCTTGAGCCTGTTCAATTTTTGGACGAACCAGAAGAGATTACGAGATAAGACACATGCCATTTTAAAGGGAGGTCTTCTTTATATGAGCAAAAATTACTTTGAAGTATTAAAAAAATTTTTTTTTTAAATTTCCTCATACCTAAGTACTGTTAATCTGATATAGAGCTACTCTCCTTTCTTTAGAAGTATTTATCATAATATCATTTAAAGTTCACTTTTTTTTAACTTAATTCGTTTATATTAAATGAAAAACCAGAAACAGAAAGTGCTTAATCATCACTGAAATGAACAGCTGAAAAATTGAAAATAAAACTTTCATTTTATGAATCATAACTCCCTTCATACATTGCAGCAGCTATTGATTTCCCACCCACAGCTACCACAACAACATGTTAAATCAATTCATAATCATATTGACTATAAAAATGAAAAAAAAAGAAAAGTTTAAAAGTACGAAATTCGCTTAATTTTATTTTTATCTTTTTCTGACTTTTTACGCCACAGAAAATTCGAAAACTATAGTATGAAATCATATAAAAAAAAAAGGAATGAAAAGAAAGTTTTAAATAAAATTCAATATCTTTGGAATGCATTTCATTTTCTTGTTTAAACTTTTATTTTGCATTCTTACACTTTTGTTTGTTTGTTTTGTTGCCTTTTTTCTTATCAATTTCACGAACCAGCTGCTTGCATTGGGAGATAGCAAGACACGAAAATTTTAGAAAAGTATATAAAGTTGCACATATACAAATAGGTACTATTATTTAATGGTTGAAAATACTTTAAACTACGGGCATATTTTCATTGGTTCAAAAGCACTGATTTTTACTTGGGCTCTCCAGCAGTCTGGCACGAGCATTTGCCTTACTTTCCATTAATATTTTGAATTATTTCTTGGGGGAAGCTGAAATCTTAAAATTTTTATAAATAAAACTTAAACTGCCTAGAAGAAGTTGTGACTCCTTAAAAAAAATTCTTAAATCTATTAAAACAAAGTCCAACATTGAAGAATTTAATATAAAACCAGCATTAGTATACATTTTTCTTTTTCAATTTTTCTTTTTTTGCAAACCTGCTTCCTTTAGCAATCATACCCGTATTTACTAACTTTCACATTGATGGTGCAACAACATTTATTCATTCATTTAATCAGTCTTTCTCTTATTCATTCATGGCATATTCTGGCGTTGACAGTGTGTATGCATTTATTGCTTGATTGAGTTGACAAAATGCATTGTGTAGAGTGCTGACAGACGTCAGCCTTTAAACAATACAAATAACTATTGAGAAAGTATTGGTTTTGGCAAATGTTAAATTTGCTTTGTTTTTTTTTTTTTTTTTGTATGTGCAGTATAAAGAATAGTCTATACATATGCAGGCACATATTGAAATGTTGCATGTGTGCATGTTTTGTAGAAAGAAAAGTTTGCATACAGACAAGAGTCTACACATACTTTTACAAGAAAATACACCACGTTGTTTTATTTAAAAACCACCAAACATCTGTTAAATGTGGTTGCACAAATGTCAAACTTAAATGTGGTACAATCAATGAATTAGTTAACAAGAAAAAAAAAAACGCTTTCAAGTCTGCTTAATTTGGAATTCTAAAATCAATTTAAAGGATGTTTAGTTTTGTTGAATGCGAGAAATACGTACGTTGACTTAAGGTTCTTGGTATCGAAATCTTTAACGCAGATTTTTTAAGTTAAAAAAAGGAAAATGGCTGTTTCCAATGATTTGTGTAAAGAGTATCGAATTTGTTGCCAGTTAAAAGTTCGATTATGACTGAATTATTGGCTGTTATTAAATTCAATAACTTTAACCCAAGTTGTTTTTTTTAATATACCTAACTCATTGGCTCTATTCTAATTGCTACAAAATAATTTAATTAATTTAATTTATTAAAAAAAAAAGAACTTAAATTGACCATCTCTTTTTAAATTTTATTTACTGCTTAAAGTTACCAATCCTTTTCAAAACAATAAAAAAATCCTTGCCATAGTCAACAATTAGTAGATAAAATATCTTTTACAAAATAATGATAATAAAAAGAAAGTAAATGCAAATTATAAAGAAAAAATTAAAAAAAAAAGCACACAGCTATTGGTATATAAAAGGCAAATCATTACAGCAGTTGAACACCCTGAATAAATACAAACGAGGAACAAAAAACACATTTTGCAAAAGACAATCGAATACCAAGTTAAAAGACAGACATTTTACAGACAAACTGGCAACCAAAAAAAAAAATAAATAAATTTATAAAAAAAAGAAAAATATTAAAAAAAAGAGCTATGCATTACAGAATAAAATGTAAAGAAAGGAGCATCCATTTATGCCTGAATAAATGCTCATGGAAATAATAATAATAATAATAATACAAAAAGGAGAAACAAAAAAAAAAAAATTAAGGACAATAATGTAAACTGAATGGTATAGAATCAATGAAAGAAATAAAGAATTTCCAACTATAGAATTTAAAGCATAGCCAAACAACAATAGTGGTTAAAAATATAGCACACAGTTAAATGGTTTTTGTAAGGAGTTTGAATATCAAATTTAAAAATCTTGAGAAAAAACTTTCAGATTAAGAATTAGAATTCGATTGAGTTAAACTCTTGACAGAATATGTTAACGCAAACTGAAGACCAGAGTTCACAAAGAAACAAAACAAAACAAATGCAAACGTTTCTTTTGATAGTTTTTCAGAGTATGTATGCAAAAGCGTACAATAACACAACATTAAAATATGCGACCAAATCCCAGGTATAAACATGACTGGGGGGCTACTCTGTATTGCGATGAGAAAGTAGTTACGATGCGAAAACTAAATGTTTTGCGTTTGCTCTTTAGTTATCGCAAGATATTTGACATGTGCTTCGCATTACAGAGCAGGGTACTACCAGATATAAACAAAAAGTAAACGATCGTACCTTTTTTGCGCATGGTAAAACAGAGTAACCCCCAAATATAATTTGGCTAATACAACCCTACGAAAAAAATTGGACTACGTAGTACATTTTTCATTATCAGTGAGACACATGGACTTTTTGATATATCCCAGGGGTTGTTACCCTGGCGGTGTTTTTTTTTTTGGCTGCTAGTTGCTTTAACTCTTTTGCATATTTAATAGCTCTGAAATAAGCACAACACATTTTCTACAATTTGTCTTTTAATTTTTTTTTTTTAGTTTTTTAATGAGTTGTTTCATGAACACTCACTCACACAGTCAATGTTCTACTCATTCATTTTAAGTTTATTCACACACAGACATTAATTTCATTCAACATTTTTAGTTTTGTTAAGCATCTTTGTGTCTTCATTTTTTTGCTAAACTTTTATTTAAATTGTCACTATAATTTAATAGATAATAATTCAAACAATTTTGTGTGGTTAGACAAAAAACTAAAAATTATAGACATAAATTATAAATAAATGCTTAGATAGTTAGTTTTTTTTTATACGAATGGAACCAGTTGATGTTTTATTAAATTAATATGCATATTCGAGTCTTCTTTGAGTCGGTTGAAGGATTACTTTTTGTCAAAAAAATTATAAAAAGTCAGTTAAAAATTATAATTAAAAAAATTGTTAAATTTATTAAATTTTTAGAGGTCAAATTGATTGATGTAAAAAAAAACCTAAAATGAAACAAAAATTTAAAAAAGTAGTTTTTCGAGGAGTATTAATGGTCTCAATTGAGTCCGCCTTTGTGTGAAAATTGTAGAAAATTTGGTTTCTAAACACAAAAAAGTGGGCTTTTAATAAGAGCTGACTTTTGTTCATAAGAATTATATGAATTTAAAGTCGTTTTTAAAAAGATAGTGTGAGTATGATTATGGCCCAAAGTTTTTAAAGTCATTTTTTATATTGCCAACGTGCTCTAGAATGGCAAATGACAAAATGTAATTGCTTTTTGTTAATTTGGCAGAAACGTGTCCAACTTAATTTTGAGACATGATGTCAAAAACAGATGCGTAGATCATATCGAGTGCTGTAACAACCAAACATTAACTGATCATTAGTCAACAAAATAACGTTATAAGGCTTGACAACAACTTTTTGTTTACAAGTTAACGCATCTTTAAGGGCTGTACTCAATTGAACACAGTAACTTCTAAAGCGTTAAAGTAAAATTTATGAAAAAATTTTATAAAAAATTTTGATAACGTTGACTTTAAAGTCTACGTTAATTTATTTTGGATAAGGATGTTAGTATTTAAAGTGTGACTCTTTCGAGAGTCCCTCTGTCACTCTCTCTCTTGAGTTGCTTTTTTCCGAAACTGTATTTTAGTTGTCAACTGGGTAGCTTAAAAAATTACCCATTAAAATGAATTCAGCTGTAGGTTATCTGCCTCTTGTTGTGGTTTTTCTCTTTTTTCCCCCACCCCTCCCTCTTTTCTTACCTCTTGTGTATTTTTTATTTAAAGGAATTACTGTAATTGGTTTTCCATTGATTATTTTTATTTCCGTTTCCTTTTATTTGGTTTTCATGTGTGTCTACGTGTGCATTTAGTTTTGCATTGAAATCAAAGAATTTTTGTTATTTATTTGTTCGTCTGTACAAAAAAAAAAAAAAAACCTGTAATAATTCCACAAATAAATCATTTTATTATAATAAATTTATATAAATTTTGTAGCTATTGTTGTTGTACTTCTATCAACTTTAAACACATTTGAAAAGACAATTAGTATCTGCAAGTGTGTGTTGACAATGCGGTTACAATATTGTCACTACACAAAATTGCATGTAAAAGTGAAAGAGACAGAGAGAGAGAGAGATAGAAAAGGAAAATTATAGAAGTTATAATAGATTGTCTGTAGAAAATTTTATGGTTGTACGTGGTTTATTGTTAATGCAAAATTAAATTTAAGTGAGATTAAAATAAGAAAGATATTTTAAAGATTGAGAGAAAGAGTGTGTACTCTTGCCACGAACTCTAATTAAGCTGGTGCTCACTAAACTAATCTGTTTAGCTTTGTGAGCTCTCGAGCTTAACTCGTATTTTTTTCAACCCTGTTAGACAGGGTAATTTAATTGAATCATTTAAATATTTAAACAGTAATTTTTGCAAGTGGTATTTCACCACCTAAAAAAAATTATTAGAATTATATAATAAGATTAAAATTATCGTTAACCGTTTCTAATTAAAGTGGACTTTATCAATATCATAATTTTTGTTAAATAGAATTTTTATTTTGTGCAAAAATTGTTTTTTCTATGTATCCTAGCGCTGGAAAACTACAATTTTTGTTAAATTTTCTTTCTAAATTTTAAGTAGTTTTCAAACAACATTTTCCCAAAATCTTGCCATTCGACTTAAAGTTTCTTTAGTAATTTTTAAATGAAATTAATGCTTCAAATGTCAGTTGACGGTTAACATTTTAAAATATTTACCTTGAATTAGTAAAAAAAAAAATTATTTGAAAAATAGAGCAATCAATCAAATATATTGAAACTTCAAACTTTTCTTCTTCTTTTTGTTGTTTTTTGGTTTTTTTAGTTGTATTTTATTTTTGCCAGGAAACAAGTCAAGAGGTGGCAACCAATTTGTTTCACTAAAAATTTTTCCTTAACATTTTTCTTACTTCATTTTTATTTTAATTTTGGTTTTTTTTTTTTTTGACTGTAATGCTGCTTACGGTTTAATACATCACTTTCAAATTTCAACACTTGGCTGTCACTTTAATAGATGATACAGGAAGTTTAAGCAAAGCACAACAATGAAATACTCAGCTCTTGAGATATTAAATAGAAGAAAAATTTGCTAAAGCAGCAATAACAAAAGGTGAAAATTTTTTATAATCATCGATTTATGTTCAAGTTACAAAAAAAAAAAAAAAGAAAAATTAAATGAAATGAAATGAAAAGAAAACAAAATAGAAGTAGCAAATACAAATGTTTACATTTTTAGTAAATTTTTTTCTTATATCCTGCCATCAATATAAGAAAACAAATAATCCAGCTATTTTACTTTGACATATTTTTATGCTTGAGCAAATTGAGAATTTCATCTCAATAACAATCAACTTTCTTCAGATTTCATCAAGAAAGGAATTTTTTTTGTGTGTGTGGGTTGAAAGTATTTTTCAGTTTTGAATTCCTTGTTTTTGTGAAATACTCGTATTTTCGTAACACGTGTCTTTTTTGTATAGATTTGATGTAATTTTTGATTTGTTTTAAGAAAAATTGTAACATGAGCAAAAGTATGTTGTGTTGTAACTAAAATAAGTTGTTGTTGCTTTCAAATAACATAAAAACAGATTCATTAAACATTTAAATTAAGCTGAAATTCCTTGTAAGTTAAAGTAAATCAGCTTAAATTTCAAATTAAGTTTATTATTAGCGAAGTTTTATTCCATTTCATTAAATTAATGAACATTTCGTTGACTTCATAAAATATTTTTTTTAGTCTTATGCAATGTTGTCATTTATTGAAAATTTTTCTCTTGAATTAATGAACAAAATACTTTCAGTGTCTTGTTTTTCTTTAGACCTGCTAAAAGCTTTACATAGAAAACTCAAGTTCATGATTTGCACTTTCATTGTAAACCTCTACTTTTGCTATTCCAGTTCATGATTTGCCTTCTAATTTACTAGAAAGAAAACAAACAAAAATTTTCTACGGCAATGACTCTAAAAACTATTTCCAAATTGATGGTTTTTCTTAAAGCTTTTCATAAAGAAATTTCCTCCTTACGTTTCATTTGTTTGGTTATTTCTTTAGGTATTATTACAAATGATAAATTAGCAGCGATAAAACATAATGAGTTTCTTTATTTCCCTTTTTAGTCTGGGGAGTTTGTATTTTTATATAAATTTCTTATTGATTATTTGCCATAATTCATTCACATTGTTAAAATAATACACGTAGCATTGTTGGCAAAGGCAAAAAGAATTCTGAAAAATAAATACGTAACATTCTTAAAATAAAATAATATTGTTTTGAATTTTTTTCCAAAAGGAAAACCTCCTTTTTGAAGACTAAACTTTTTTGTTCAAGTAAAAATAAAGCTAAAATATAGCAGCTGTTGGACACTTTGCACTTAATAATTTGCAAATATTTTATTTAGTGATTTAATAAGCTCAGAGTTTTTTAAAACTTTTGTTCACATGATGAGAGTTAGTCTCATATGCCTTAATTAGCATCCCCAGTTAGGCTACGTTGCACAGGAAACCCCAATAAGAAAAACAGAAAGGGGCTCACTGGGAAAAGTTAAGAAGCATAGCTACAGAAATATGTTAAAGAAATAAAAGCCAAAAGGATGAAGAGAAGTAGAGAAAGAATAGAATAGAAATAGTAAAAGAAGACAGATGACAAATATTAATGTTTGTCATAAAAGTTTTCTAAACTAATTGAACGCTTTTATTATGGTAACAGGAAATACATTTTTATTTCAAGTTTCTATAAATAATTTTGAAGACCAGAAAATGTCTCGTGGTATGAGCCACGATGCTATAGCATAAAAAAGCGGTGCACCTCTCTAAGCTCAGTCAGAACGGATAATGAGGAAGCTTCATCAGGAAAAGTTTTGCTGTAAGCCGGTCTAATAAGACTGGCAGGTATAATTTTTTTTTGTGCTTAAACAGTTTTTTTGCTTAATGTTTTACATCTATTTACAATGTGTTTTATTACTACTAAGGATAAAGGATATTTTCCTTAATAAATTTTTTATTTATTTTTTTTTTTTAGTCTTTAAACGACATTTATTAATTTAAATAAATTTTCTGCGCAATAAAATAGATCTTAAAGGGCGCGGTGGGATTAAAGCCCATGATGATAATATAATATAATAAATAAATTCATTTATTAAATCAACTTCAAGCATCAGCATAATTTCTAAGGTCCTTTTGTTTTTTACATTTTGTGTGATAAAATGCGTAAAACATGTTAGAACAAATAGATTTCAAAATGGCATGAAAATGCAAGTAACTGTTTGTGTGAATTGAAAATACCAGCGTTAATTTGCTTTAACTGCTGTTGTGTTTCTATATTAAAAATTGTTGCTATTTTCTCTAGCTGCTAATCAACAAAAAGAGTCACGTTTATGACATACACTTGGACTGGAATATACTCGACCTCCTTAAAATACTTCTGGCATACAATAGGATTTTTTGTGTTTTCACTTAAAGCAAACAAAAGCAAAAATTCCTAAAATTCTAACAAAATGACAACTTGCTAGCAGAGGAAGGAAATCTCAACGTACAAAAATTACAACAATACAAATTCATTCATTTTGTGTAAGAAAACTGAAACATATACACACAACTAACATATGAACAATTACAAATGACTGTAATTCCAGTAACAAAATGTATTTTCAATATTCCAAACACATCAACGTAGTTTTGCTAATTGAAAATTAGGCAGGTTTTATTTGTTGGCCTTCGTTTTATTTCACTTTTCTATCTCTCTCACTCATTTAAACAAATGTTATTGATGCATAACAAAACATTAAATAACAATGTACGAGGGTTGTTAACATTTAAAGCACACAGTTGCATGTGTGACAGCTGGAAAGCAGCAGGAAATAAAATTCGTTCAATATAAAAAAAAACTAAAGGAAGGAAATACAAGCCAGGAAGAGACAATAAAGGAAATGAAAAATTATAAAGAAGGCAAAGGCAAGATGAAAAATAATAAATGAAAGTGAAAGCTTTTAATATGATAAATAGCGGAATTCACCTTTAAATGTAAACTAGCCTTGCAAGTCATGCAGATATTGCAAATAAAATTCTTTTGAGGAGTTTTATTTTCTGACTCTTTTGAGGTGTTTTATATTTCTAGTCAGGAAAAAAACTCTTTCTAGGAGTTTTATTTTTCTGGTCAGAAAATAAAACTCTTGAAAAGTTTTATTTTTCCAGTCAGAAAATAAAATTCTTTTGAGGATTTTTATTTTCTGACTCTTTTGAGGTGTTTTATATTTCTAGTCAGGAAAAAAACTCTTTCTAGGAATTTTATTTTTCTGGGCAGAAAATAAAACTCTTGAAAAGTTTTATTTTTCCAGCCAGAAAATAAAACGCTTTTGAGGAGTCTTATTTTTCTAGCCAGAAAATAAAATTCTTTTGAAGAGTTTTATTTTTCTAGTCCTCAAAAAACTCCCTTTTAAGAGTTTCATCTGCATTTTTATGTTCTAAATGGATTTTTTTTTTTTTTAATTCCCAAAATAACTGTTGTAAAATAATTTTTTGATATCGATAACCGTTATTTGCGGTGTCTGCAAAAAGGGAAAAATAATTATAAAAAAAATAATCTTTTCCCCTAATTAATATTTAATAACTTATTACACAGACATCCCTACACATTGATATTGTATAATGTTTAAAAAAAGGAGCAAAAATGCTACGCTTCCTTTTATCGAAACCAACAGACATTTCTGGAAGCACGTATTCCCCAGAACTTATGTTTAGTCTTTTCCTGTTATGCACGTGTGTATTATAAATTTATGTCTACTGACCCTTTATATTACTTACTTCATGTGTGTGAGTGTTAGTGTACACTTGTCTATAAACAACTAGGATATACGCAAGTGTATCAATTCGTTTTGGAACATTTGTGTGAGTGTGTGTGTATTTTTTTGTTGTCTCTAGGGAGTGTCATATTACAATTTGTTTTGTGAAAAATTATTGAGGTCAGACTCGGTTTATTTGGCTTGAGTACCTTCACTCAAAACACAAAAGGGACTAAAAATAATAATTGTGGGGATTATTGTAAAGTAAAAAGGGAATAAATTTGTGGCGAACTATTTTTTTATACCTTTAGAAAGTTACTAACTTTAAGCAATATTTTTGTCTATAAATATTTAATTAAAGCAATTTTGTTTAAAAATACTTTGCAGTTCAATCTAAATTGAAGCGGCAAGCGAAGCGTCATCCTTAAATAAGAGCGTGTTAATATAATAAAACCCACTAAAGGCAAACCAAAATCAGGCTATTAACGCTAGCTAAAAAAATAACTAAAATGTCATTACTGGTCAACAATGACAAAACAAAATTAAAAGAAACAATTGTTTTGCAACCAACTTCACTACAAAACGAGCTCTCAAAATTGGATTTTCTAATTAATCGGTATACTCGTTACCTTTTGTAGTGGCATGAAAATTTTTGACAGTTAAAAAAACGCTTGCCGCCCCAATTTAAGTAAGACTGTTAAAAGTGTTTTGCTGATTTTTTGTTTTCTTATTAAAATTTTAAAAATTACATTTCATGACTATGACTATTTATAATGCCAACTGACAGCTCATGTTACCAATATATTCTTGTTACAACGTTGATATTTTTTTAGACATACAAAAACAGGAAAAACTTTTTGTTTCTTTTATTATTCTGGGCGGCCGAGCTGATGTTAAAGTTTTTTATTTAAAACACTAAAAAAATGCCATCTAATTAACTAACAACTAACATTTTAGAAATTTACTACTCACCATACATATTGTTATTAAATCAAGTTTAAATTTGTGCAAGTTTTTATCTTATTTTACCAACATTACCAATTTAGGGATCTCTTCTGTACAAAATACTTTCATGGCGAAATACATTAAAGTGGCATGAGTTCTATACACAATTGTATTATTTTCTTATTATTTCTTATCCAAAAAGTTGTTCATTTGTTTTAATACGTTTTTGTGAAGTTTTATACTTTTTTTGCGCGGCACGTTCTTTATCCACTATTCATTTCATTGTTGGGAATCTTAAGAGCTCCTTTCTATCATATTCCTGGTGGTGGGTTTTTGTTACAGGAAAGCTTTGTGTTTGCTTTTCTTTCCATCATTATTTCCTACTTCAATGTTTCGTAAGACTTTCTTGTTTAAAGTTTAAAGTATCGTTTGTAAAAGTTTAATTGAGAAAGTTAAAGAATTTCAATTAACCATGGACATTCGTTACAATTTTCTTTTAAAAATTTTTGCCAACAGCAATACACGTTGTTGTGGCTATCGTTGTGGAAAGCATTTAAGCAAATTTTAAAGGAATAAATTATTATTATTCAATAAGAAGATGCTTAGAAATTCAATTTTTAACCAGACCAAAAAACAAAGAGAAAAAACCGTATTAAATAACAATAATAAATCTCTGCTAATAAGAGAAAATCGTTTAATTCGTCTTTAAAAAAAATTGACCTGTTGTCGCAATTATTGTGGTGGGGCGATATATTCCACAATAAAGAAGAATACTGTTTCCTAGAATATAGATAATTTTGTAAACACAAAATTTAAGATTCCTCTAAAATAACCAAATGAAACATGAGCTCTTTTTTCATATTGCCCCAGAAATAATAAATTATATAGTTTAATCATTATTTCTCGATAATAATAATTTAATTTTTCCAAAAAAAAATTTTTTTGTTTTTTTTTTTTTTAAATTAATAATTAATTAATTCTTTTAAAAGGCTGAGTAAGAAAATATTTTTTTTAATCCAAAACAGTATTGAAAAATGAAAAAGCAGTTCGAGTTTTAATGAAAAAAAATTGAAGGAGAGAAACAAGTAAAAAAAAAAAATAGTAGAGCAAAATAAAAGTATGAACGGCGAAAGTAAAAAAAAGAGATTATTGGATACAATTTAAAAAAAGAAAATATTAAAAATAATTTTACTTGTTGCTAATTTTTCCATAAGGAATAAAATTTGTAGGCACGTGTAAGAACTTCCTTTAATATTTTTATTTATTTTTTTTTTTTAATTATTTTTTTTTTTTAATTATTTTATTTTTATTATTTCATACACACTGAATTGTTCCTTTTTAAAATTTTTGTTTTTTTCATTTGCTTTATACTTGCAGCTTTTGTTGGATGGAAATTGCTGTTGCCGTCTTTGTGAAATTTATGCAAAAGGGACATGCTGAAAATGTTGTTGCCCTAGGCCCCCAAGTTTTCTCATTGTAGATAAGTATTTTAGTACATAATAATTAGTTTGTTTCTTATTATAACGTTAACCAAGCTATTATATATGGACACGCGTGATTCGTATTATTATCCTCTGAAGCTCAAATTTGTCGTATGGTGCATAGACGCGATTCGAAACATCTTGGCTAGGCTGATATAAAACTATCACATCGTTATTCTAAATATTTTACTCCGGAGTGCATGTGTAATCGTAACATTCATATGAAAGCAGCCATACTTTCTATTATCGGGTATTGCGATATTTTACTCCGGAGTGCATGTGTAATCGTAAAATCATTATGAAAGCAGCCATACTTTCTTTAACCGGGTATCGCGATATTTTACTCCGGAGTGCCTGGGTATTCGTAAAATTATTATGAAAGCAGCCATACTTTCTTTTATCGGTTATCGCGTTATTTTACTCCGGAGTGCATGCGTAATCGTAAAATTATTATGAAAGCAGCCATACTTTCTATTATCGGGTATCGTGTTATTTTACTCCGGATTACATGGGTAATCGTAAAATTATTATAAAAGCAGCCATACTTTCTTTTGTCGGTTATCGCGTTATTTTACTCCGGAGTGCCTGGGTAATCGTATAATTATTATGAAAGCAGCCATACTTTCTTTTGTCGGTTATCGCGTTATTTTACTCCGAAGTGCATGCGTATTCGTAAAATTATTATGAAAGCAGCCATACTTTCTATTATCGGGTATCGCGATATTTTACTCCGGAGTGCCTGTGTAATCGTAAAATTATTATGAAAGCAGCCATACTTTCTGTTATCGGGTATCGCGATATTTTTTATTTGTGAAATTTATACAAAAAAGAATTGCTGAAAATGTTGTTGCCCTGGGCCCCCAAGTTTTCTCATTGTAGCTAATTTTTGTAGTACATAATAATTAGTTTGTTTCTTATTATAATGTGATTCGTATTATTTTCCTCTGAAGCTCAAATTTGTCGTATGGTGCATAGATGCGATTCGAAATATCTTGGCTAGGCTGATATAAAACTATCACATCTTTATTCTAAATATTTTACTCCGGAGTGCATGTGTAATCGTAACATTCATATGAAAGCAGCCATACCTTCTAATATCGGGTATCGCAATATTTTACTCCGGAGTGCATGCGTAATCGTAAAATTATTATGAAAGCAGCCATACTTTCTATTATCGGGTATCGCGATATTTTACTCCGGAGTGCATGTGTAATCGTAAAATCATTATGAAAGCAGCCATACTTTCTTTTACCGGGTATCGCGATATTTTACTCCGGAGTGCATGCGTAATCGTAAAGATATTATGAAAGCAGCCATACTTTCTATTATCGGGTATCGCGATATTTTACTCCGGAATGCATGTGTAATCGTAAAATTATTATGAAAGCAGCCATACTTTCTATTATCGGGTATCGCGATATTTTACTCCGGAGTGCATGTGTAATCGTAAAATCATTATGAAAGCAGCCATACTTTCTTTCACCGGGTATCGCGATATTTTACTCCGGAGTGCATGCGTAATCGTAAAATTATTATGAAAGCAGCCATACTTTCTATTATCGGGTATCGCGATATTTTACTCCGGAGTGCATGTGTAATCGTAAAATCATTATGAAAGCAGCCATACTTTCTTTTACCGTTTATCGCGATATTTTACTCCGGAATGCATGCGTAATCGTAAAATTATTATGAAAGCAGCCATACTTTCTATTATCGGGTATCGCGATATTTTACTCCGGAGTGCATGTGTAATCGTAAAATCATTATGAAAGCAGCCATACTTTCTTTTACCGTTTATCGCGATATTTTACTCCGGAATGCATGCGTAATCGTAAAATTATTATGAAAGCAGCCATACTTTCTATTATCGGGTATCGCGATATTTTACTCCGGAATGCATGCGTAATCGTAAAATTATTATGAAAGCAGCCATACTTTCTATTATCGGGTATCGCGATATTTTACTCCGGAGTGCATGTGTAATCGTAAAATTATTATGAAAGCAGCCATACTTTCTATTATCGGGTATCGCGATATTTTACTCCGGAGTGCATGCGTAATCGTAAAATTATTATGAAAGCAGCCATACTTTCTATTATCGGGTATCGCGATATTTTACTCCGGAGTGCATGCGTAATCGTAAAATCATTATGAAAGCAGCCATACTTTCTATTATCGGGTATCGCGATATTTTACTCCGGAATGCATGCGTAATCGTAAAATTATTATGAAAGCAGCCATACTTTCTATTATCGGGTATCGCGATATTTTACTCCGGAGTGCATGTGTAATCGTAAAATCATTATGAAAGCAGCCATACTTTCTTTTACCGGGTATCGCGATATTTTACTCCGGAGTGCATGCGTAATCGTAAAGATATTATGAAAGCAGCCATACTTTCTATTATCGGGTATCGCGATATTTTACTCCGGAATGCATGTGTAATCGTAAAATTATTATGAAAGCAGCCATACTTTCTATTATCGGGTATCGCGATATTTTACTCCGGAGTGCATGTGTAATCGTAAAGATATTATGAAAGCAGCCATACTTTCTTTCACCGGGTATCGCGATATTTTACTCCGGAGTGCATGCGTAATCGTAAAATTATTATGAAAGCAGCCATACTTTCTATTATCGGGTATCGCGATATTTTACTCCGGAGTGCATGTGTAATCGTAAAATCATTATGAAAGCAGCCATACTTTCTTTTACCGTTTATCGCGATATTTTACTCCGGAATGCATGCGTAATCGTAAAATTATTATGAAAGCAGCCATACTTTCTATTATCGGGTATCGCGATATTTTACTCCGGAATGCATGTGTAATCGTAAAATTATTATGAAAGCAGCCATACTTTCTATTATCGGGTATCGCGATATTTTACTCCGGAGTGCATGTGTAATCGTAAAATCATTATGAAAGCAGCCATACTTTCTTTTACCGGGTATCGCGATATTTTACTCCGGAGTGCATGCGTAATCGTAAAGATATTATGAAAGCAGCCATACTTTCTATTATCGTTTATCGCGATATTTTACTCCGGAATGCATGCGTAATCGTAAAATTATTATGAAAGCAGCCATACTTTCTATTATCGGGTATCGCGATATTTTACTCCGGAGTGCCTGAGCAATCGTAAAATTATTATGAAAGCAGCCATACTTTCTATTATCGGGTATCGCAATATTTTACTCCGAAGTGCCTGGGTAATCGTTAAATTAATATGAAAGCAGCCATACTTTCTGTTATCGGGTATCGCGATATTTTTTATTTGTGAAATTTATACAAAAAAGAATTGCTGAAAATGTTGTTGCCCTGGGCCCCCAAGTTTTCTCATTGTAGCTAATTTTTGTAGTACATAATAATTAGTTTGTTTCTTATTATAATGTGATTCGTATTATTTTCCTCTGAAGCTCAAATTTGTCGTATGGTGCATAGATGCGATTCGAAATATCTTGGCTAGGCTGATATAAAACTATCACATCTTTATTCTAAATATTTTACTCCGGAGTGCATGTGTAATCGTAACATTCATATGAAAGCAGCCATACCTTCTAATATCGGGTATCGCAATATTTTACTCCGGAGTGCATGCGTAATCGTAAAATTATTATGAAAGCAGCCATACTTTCTATTATCGGGTATCGCGATATTTTACTCCGGAGTGCATGTGTAATCGTAAAATCATTATGAAAGCAGCCATACTTTCTTTTACCGGGTATCGCGATATTTTACTCCGGAGTGTATGCGTAATCGTAAAGATATTATGAAAGCAGCCATACTTTCTATTATCGGGTATCGCGATATTTTACTCCGGAATGCATGCGTAATCGTAAAGATATTATGAAAGCAGCCATACTTTCTATTATCGGGTATCGCGATATTTTACTCCGGAATGCATGCGTAATAGTAAAATTATTATGAAAGCAGCCATACTTTCTATTATCGGGTATTGCGATATTTTACTCCGGAGTGCCTGGGCAATCGTAAAATTATTATGAAAGCAGCCATACTTTCCATTATCGGGTATCGCAATATTTTACTCAGGAGTGCCTGGGTAATCGTTAAATTAATATGAAAGCAGCCATACTTTCTATTATCGGGTATCGCGATATTTTACTCCGGAGTGCCTGGGTAATCGTAAAATTATTATGAAAGCATCCATACTTTCTATTATCGGGTATCGCGATTTTTTACTCCGGAGTACATGGGTAATCGTAAAATTATTATGAAAGCAGCCATACTTTCTATTATCGGGTATCGCGATATTTTACTCCGGAGTGCATGCGTAATCGGAACATTCTTATGAAAGCAGCCATACTTTCTATTATCGGGTATCGCGATATTTTACTCAGGAGTGGATGCGTAATCGTAAAATTATTATGAAAGCATCCATACTTTCTATTATCGGGTATCGCGATATTTTACTCCGGAGTGCCTGGGTAATCGTAAAATTATTATGAAAGCATCCATACTTTCTATTATCGGGTATCGCGATTTTTTACTCCGGAGTACATGGGTAATCGTAAAATTATTATGAAAGCAGCCATACTTTCTATTATCGGGTATCGCGATATTTTACTCCGGAGTGCATGCGTAATCGGAACATTCTTATGAAAGCAGCCATACTTTCTTTTACCGTTTATCGCGATATTTTACTCCGGAATGCATGCGTAATCGTAAAATTATTATGAAAGCAGCCATACTTTCTATTATCGGGTATCGCGATATTTTACTCCGGAGTGCATGTGTAATCGTAAAATCATTATGAAAGCAGCCATACTTTCTTTTACCGTTTATCGCGATATTTTACTCCGGAATGCATGCGTAATCGTAAAATTATTATGAAAGCAGCCATACTTTCTATTATCGGGTATCGCGATATTTTACTCCGGAGTGCATGTGTAATCGTAAAATCATTATGAAAGCAGCCATACTTTCTTTTACCGGGTATCGCGATATTTTACTCCGGAGTGTATGCGTAATCGTAAAGATATTATGAAAGCAGCCATACTTTCTATTATCGGGTATCGCGATATTTTACTCCGGAGTGCCTGGGTATTCGTCAAATTATTATGAAAGCAGGCATACTTTCTATTATCGGGTATCGCGATTTTTTACTCTGGAGTGCATGCGTAATTGGAACATTCTTATGAAAGCAACCATACTTTCTATTATCGGGTATCACGATTCTTTACTCTGGAGTGCATGCGTATTCGTATTTTATGAAAATTTCGTTGCGTGTACAGACGTCATCACAATAGTATCGTGCAAAAACGTGATTCTTTTTATCGATCGTGATCATAAATTTATTATGACAGTTATCGTATCGTGTTTCGAATTTTTCTACTCTGAAGCTCTTGCGCGATCGTAATGATATAAATCCTATTGTGATGACACTACGAAAGCTTTCGCATCATCGTATGGTATTGGCTAAGTTTTTTTATTGTGTATAGACACGTGGTGTAGACTCACTTTCCTAGCCCTTTTTGTCTGTTTGCTTCTGAGTTTTGGAGTGCCTGTTAGTGAGTTTGTTTGGTGGGGTATAATTTAGTGCTGGCAAATTTGATAATTTTTTATTTGGGTACTAGATGCTGCTTAACACTTTTACAGATTTCTTAATTTTAATATACAACGCGTTATATTAATGTAGTTTTTTTTTAAGCAAAACATCATTTTAACATCAATTTTTGAAGTTGAACAAAATTATTAAGCATTTATTTTTGCTGTGATCTAATTTTTTTTTTTAAATCTTTTGTGTTAGTTTTCGTCATAGATACAACTGTGAAAGTAAAATGTATTTTTAAGCCCTATAAAACTTGATAGATTTTCAGATTTATGATCGACTTAATTTTAAAAATAATAATGAATTGATTGGTGCTTGAAGAATAATTTACAGAGAACTTTCTAAAATTTATTTTGCTCATAATCATCCTTGTGAGTAAACTTTTCGTCAAACTGTGTATAGATTTAAAAATTTCGAAGAATTGGAAAGGCTGCTGTCAACAAAAGTGTGTGGAAGAATACTCAAATTTATTGATTCATCACCAATCATAGGATTTAGGACTCTGTCGGTGTAATAAGTATAAAATTTTTTTCAAACGTCTTGGTCCAAAGAAATAGTCCAGTAATAACAGTAGCTCGAAGGCTACTTCAAAAGAATATCGCTGCTTCAAGCAAAAGTGTATGGAAGAAGATCTAAATTTATTGATTCTTAGTCGGTAGCAGGAATTTCTTGCTTTAAAGAATTACTTTGTTAAAAACTTTGGTCACATATTTAGCTCCACACTTGCTTGATCGAAGGAAATAGTGAAATGATTGCCACAGCTCGCAGATATGTATGTACTTGAAGAGATTATCGCTGCTGCAAACAAAATAGTGTCTAACAAGATTCCAATGTATTGATTCTTAACTGGTGGCAGGAATTAGGGCTTAGAGTTTTAGGTAAATATCTTGGGTTAGGATTCAACAAAATGATGTCAAACTAACAACATGTGCCTACTAAAGAGAATGTCGTGCGCAAAAGTGTGTGGAAGAAGATGCTAATTAATTTATTGTTGAAAGCTGGTCTCAGGAATCAGGGCTCTGTCGGTTCACTTCCTTTAAAATTTTAGTCAAAGATTTTGGCCTACATCAGCTTAGGTTCCAACAGGTGTAGCAATTTTAATGTCATGTTTTTTTTTTTTTTTGCTTATAACAGCTGTTTTTTAAATTAAAGTTTACTCTTTTGTAATATTTTTTAAAGCTTACAGTTTTATAAGGCTTAAAAATACCCTTTAAACTTCTAAGTACCCACAGTAAATAATCGATAACTTAATTTTTTGCCAGCACTAGTGTGAGTGTGTTGTAGTGTATAGTTTATTAGGGAATATATAGGAAATTAAGGCAATGAATCAAATTCATCAAGCAGTTCAACTTTAACTTCAACTTTAACGTCAACTTAACACAGTGAAATTACGGTGAGTAGCAAACATTTTATTATTTATTTTATTATTGTACTTATTTTAACTTAAATTTGAAACTTTTTTTTAATAAAAAACAAAAATTTGCTTTTCGATTTATTTTTAATTTCACTTGATATCCTTCCTAACACTCCTTGATGTTGGTTAATGTATTATTTGCTGCTTTTACACTACCAGATAACAATTTTATTGTTACTTTTAAATGAAACTTTTTGTTCTTGTGCAGTTCAGTTTTCTGTATTAAGTTTTTCTTCTGCGTTCTGATTCCCTGTATTATTATTTTTGTTTAGCATGGAAATACATTTTGGTGTAAATGGTACTTACTCTTTTCACATTTTTATTAGTAATTATGTGAGATATTTATTTTGGTTTATGATGTGTGAATATAACAAAAGAGAACATAAACGCACAGTAGTTAATACTCACATAGAATGACTGAAGCATAAACACATTAGAGACTTATTTTGTATTTTAAATATAAAAGTAGACTTATTACAGTGTTTTTAGCTCATATAACGAGTTTATGTTGTTGAAGGCTTAGCGGTAAAATTCAAAAAGGCCTTTTTATTAAGGTCCTTCTTGAAGTATTCTTTTATAATTCAATAACTTTCTTAAACTTCCCTTGAATATATTATTTATCACTTTAAAATACTTCATTAGGTTAGATCAAAACCCTCCAATTCTAATGTAGTCTCATTAAAAAGATTAAAACACTTCAATTCTAATATGGTCCTTATAATGTTAAGAAAAACTTAAGATTTTTAGTGAAATACTATCATTTCCTTCATGGCAATGATGGTATTGTGAGAGCTTTCATATCGTATATAAGAGTGATTTAAAGTATTTTGTTCTGAAACTCACACGTGATAGTGATAATGCGAGTGAAGTTCAGCCCTAATTATTTTTGGAATAAAAAAACCCAGCGAAACCCAGAAGTTATTGTAAACAGCATCTGACTGCATTAGACGTTTAAAAAAAGTAGCAAACTTTTTGTAATAAAATTTGTATTTTTTTTGTAATAAAATAATTTTTGAAAATTAATTGAGCCGTTGTTTGTAAAAGTGTTATAAGTCTACTTAAAAAAAAGACTAGGCAGTAAAATTACCTCTAACTTATTTTTATTTAAAATAGACTTATACCACTTTCTAATATAACGGCTCAGATTTTTTAAAACCATTAAAATTATGAACATAGAAAAACCCTTCTTAAGTTTACAATCCCCGACTAACCAACATCAAGGGTTATTATAAAGTCAATCAAGAGTTCATTAAAATTTTTTACTTACGTACCTGTCCTTATTAAAAAAGTATTTAATTTTTATTTTTTATTTTTTTATTTTAGATATTCATGATCATAAAAAACTAAAAACAAAAAACTGCAGTGTGTGTGTGTGAGCGTACGTAATGCGAAATATTTTGATCATGATCGGGCAAGTGATTGTGATAGTTTTACCAAGTTAAATTCGGCTAAGCCGAGTCTTATACACCCTTCACTGTAGTAGCCAGTAGATTCTAATTAAATATTAAAAATTTTTTTTTTAAAAAGATTTTAAATGAAATGACAAAGTAGTCATAAAGTCATATGGTTTAAAAGAATAACTGTGAACGACCCCTCATAACTTTGTGTGCAATTTCACAGTACTGCCCAGACGCCTATCCAGTACTTATGCCTAAATATTTAACACACAAAAAAAAAAAATTCGTATTAATTTAGGACTTATTTGTTTCAAGAACAACAAAAAAATTTTTTTTTAAATTATTATAAAATAATATGATTTTAAATCTTTATAACTCATAAGACACTAGTGTGAGTCCTCCAATTGATTAAAATAATTTTTTTTTCATTACTGAAAAATGTCTTACAGTGTTTCGTTTAATTTAAGTGTGTTGATTATGAAAATACTAGTGGTGTTGTGCTAGCAGCTTTAGTTTTTGATTTATACGCAGCTTTAAAATTATGCTATACAGATTGACAGACAGACATCACTTAATCGACCTCTTTATTTACAAGGATCCAAAATATACAGGGTCAAAATTGCCTGCCTTACTTACAGTGAAGGGTAATAAAAAGCTGTCATACTTAAACGTTATCGGTTACGCGATCGTAAGTAATCGTGATAGTATTAAGAAACTATCATGCGCGCACGTTACCGGTTTCGCGATCGTTATAAATTGTGTGCTTGAAATCGTAAGTGCCGTGAGTGTCGGGCATTAATAAACTCCTAAATTGTGGTCACCTATGTACGCAGGTCTAATGGGCGTCAACAAACGCCTCACCACAATTTCTACAAACTGAAAAAATTATTATGTGTTTTCATCATCAGTTGCAGACCTGGATCTAATCAAGAGTTACTTTCATCATGTCAACAGTTTATTTAATGAAAAAAAAAGGTGAGTGCTCATATTTTTCTTTTAAATCATTTGATCAGCTATATAATCTATATAATTTTTGTTACGAAAATAATTCTACTTCTCTCTTACTTTTATGTCATTGTGTAATTGAATTCTATTTTTACTGTTTTCTTTAAAACAATCTAAGTTGAATTTTATGGTTATTGAGATAATAGTTTTACTTTATATTTATTATAAATAATTTTATAATTTAAATAAAACTATTGTGCCGTGTACAGACATGATCTGAACTTCATACTTGATTGTGTTCATATTTTGTAGTGGATAAAAATTGAAATAATTTGCTCTGGAGCAATCGTGTTAATATTATACAGTCAATCGCGTTGCGTATAGACGTGATTCGAAATATTTTTTTCTGGAGTTCATACACGATCGTCATGATATTTTGAAGGCAATCATATCATGTATAGACCTCATTCAAAATATTTTGCTCAAACGTGATCATAATGATATTTTGAAATCGATCGCGTCGTATGTAGATGTGATTCTAAATATTTTGCTCTTGAGCTCATACGTGATCGTGATGATATTTTGAAGACAATCGTATCATGTATAGACATACTGCGAAATATATTTCTCTTGAGTTCATACGCGATCGTGATGATATTTTGAAGGCAATTGTATCATGTATAGACTAGATTCGCAATATTTTTCTCTCAAGTTCATATGCGATCGTGATGATATTTTGAAGACGATCGTATCATGTATAGACGAGTTTCGAAATATTTTGCTTTTGAGCTTTTGAGCGATCGTAACGATATTATGAAGCCAAGCGAGTCGTGTATAAACGTGATTCGAAATATTTTGCTGTGGAGTTCATAAGCGATGGTAATGATATTATGCAGTCAATCGAGTCGTGTATAGACGTGATCGAAATGTTTTTATCTGGAATTCATACGCGATCTTAATGATATTTTGAAGTCAATCGGGGTGAGTATAGACTTGATGCGAAATATTTTGCTCTGGAGCTCATTCATACGCGATCTTATTGATTCGAAATATTTTTCTCTGATGTTCTTAAGCGATAGTGATATTGTTATTTAAATAGGTGTTTTATTGCATAATTTTTTGGTTTTATGCTCAAATTTGCTTTTGCATATAAAATTTCTTCAAAAATTCTACTTTTGTTTTAAAGGAATTTTATCAAGATTTTTTGCGAACAATTTTAATTAGGCTTTTGCTTTTGACAGACATTTATTTGTAGGTATTCTTAAATAACTTTTTATTTTGAATAGGGTAGGCCTTTTAAGTAAGAAGTAGCGGGCCTTTCAAAGCCTCTTGTTACGACATCGGGTGTGTGTTTCTATGATTTCCAGTATTTAGTTGTATGCGTATTAGTCAATAGTGTTCAATAAGTTTTCAAAGGAAATTCAATGGAGACTTGAAAGTTAATAAAATATGAAAAAAAAAATAACAAATATGTTTAGGGATTTAGCAAAAAAAAAAAAAAAACTCATAAAAAGAATAGTTCACAATTGATTAACCTGCTTTATGTTTAATTTGTTTTTAAATATTTAAAGTAACAAATATTTTAAAATAAAAAAAAGATTAATAAAAAGAAGCTGGTGCTCTTGTCATCGGTACTGAGTTCTAACGAAATTTATAATTTTTTTTTTTTCATTTAAAAAACTTAAAATTTCAATTGTCTTCAAGGGAAAGCTACGATTAAGGCTTTGAAGCGAAACGAAGGCAGTCTATATGGATTGAAATTTCCATTTATATATAATTGAAATTTCGAAAGCTATCGAGCTATCACCGGCTTTATCAAATTTTATTTCAGTTTATTTAATTTTGTTGCAAAATGAGTATTATTTTCTTTTTATTTTTCATTTTATAAAATGGTTTGCATTTTATATTCGTTTAAAAGAGAAAAAAAAAACAATTTATATGGCGTCACATTAAAATGAATGTTGCAACAAAATTTAAAACTAATGTAAACAAACACATACACACGCTCATAAACATACACATAAGCAGTGCAAGAATGCATGACAACAGGATGAAAACATAAAAATGCATAAAACAACAGGCTACAACAGCATGTGCATTCAGGCACACATACACAAATGCAAATGCAAATAAAGCAACAATAAATGTACGGTATTTGTACACAAACACAACCATAAAAGTAAATGAATGAATGAGTAAGTGTGTGTATGTGTGTGTGCGCTCGCCTATTTGTGTACAAAAGCTTCAGCATATAATGACAAAAACAACATTAATTTACACAAAATGTTTACACGTATTTAAAATATGTGTATGTATTTTTTTTATATATAAAAGAATGATAGTTTGAGTGTGTGTGTGCTTTGCACACTTAAATTGTACTCAAGTAAACAAACAATTAAAAAAGAAAGTGAATGAGTGAGTGGTTGGTTGGTTGGTTGACAGAGAAAACACACACACATACACACACCCACGCTCCCTTACACACACACACACACACATACATACCTAAATTTATACACATGCATGTATAGCACCAAAAGGATGGATGGACAGAGAGACAAATTCTTAAAAAACAAACACCAACAACAACAATAACACACAAGTTGAAACAAGGCACGTACATTTAAAATAAACAAAAGTAGTGAAAAACAAAACAAAGAAGGATATTTTGTCATTTATGGAATTAAAATGAAAAAACAAATAAATAAAAGAAAATTAAAATCTTAATGTTTAATTAATATGGCATTGAGGCAGCGCAAGTATTGGTAGGTATGTATGTGTCTGTACGTGTGGAAAAGAAAATATTTGTGTTATATAACGCATGACCTAAAAATTATTCAAATTAAACAAAATTACAAATTAATAAACCAAATGTGTTGAAAAAAAGCCCAGCAATGGAAGTCACAGAGAAATAAAAATAAAAGAATAAAACCTAGCAGATAGGATAGCATATCAACCACACCAACTTGCAGCAGGTTCTTTAAGTTAATAAAATAAAGCAGACTTTAAATTAAATGCACAAAAAGAGAAAGTTATAGAAATTATGTTAAAGAAAAAAAATTTTATATAATTGACGTTGATGTCATCTAACAATTTCTTTTGTTATTTAAATTGGACCTTTGGATTAAAAAAAAAATAACAATTTCTTGTCGCTAAATTCAATTTTTTTCTTTCAAAAGTTTATTTGAAAGAACAACCAAGTGCTAAGGCTGTCATTTTATAAAATAACAAGTTTTATTTAATTTTTAACAATATTTTTTTCTTTGTACTTTTAAGCAGCAAAGTGTTTATAAATTTTATGAAAAAAAAAAATTAAATAAAATATGCAGTTTTTTTGTAAAAACTTTTGTTTTTTCACTTGAATACATGGGCGTTGGTTGTACATTTTTTTTGTATTTAGTTTATCAACTCCTTCAATATTGTTTACAAAACAAGTATGCCTCCGCAGTTTATGTTTGAAAAGTCGTTAAAAAAGCAACTAAATACTTTTTTTATTTCTTTATTTTTAGTTATTTTTTGTATCTTGTATTTCTTACAATAGAGTTGCTGCTTGTAATCTATTTTTTTATTTTGCTGTTTTTCTTATCACAAAAATTTTATGAATTTCGATCACGAGTTTTTCCACTTAACATATTCAATGAGTTATGAGTTGTTACAAGTTAACGCATGAATGGCAGCTACTTTTCTTTTATTATTCATTCAGTTAGCTTTACTAACATACAACAATAGCAACAGCAACAACAATGTCCTTGTATTGATGATGTGTTTCTTTTTCTTTTCTTTCTCTACTTTTTCATTTTAATTTTCTCTATTTTTTTATTATTTTTTTTTTTTTTTGAAGAAATGACAAACTAGAGTTTTTGAAATTTTTAAGAAAATTGAAACTCTTGCCGTCACATATTGTTTTTATGACTTTTGCTATTGGCGGGTTGTTGTTGTTTGATGTTACTAAACAAAACATTTTCCAACTTAATATACTCGTATTTTTTTATTATTTATTGTTAAGCAGTGAACTGCAAGGAAATTTTTTCTTTAATAAAATTTTTTTTTATATATAAAAAATAAAAAATCAATTAAAAAAAATTGTCAAATTGTGATGAAATAATTAATTTAGACAATTAAAAATTTCATCAATATAACAATTTTGTTAATTGATCCAAATGAGCAGGATATACAATAAAACTGCAGCCTAAAGCTTAGTTATTGCTCCCTTTGAAGGATTAAAAGTGCAAGAAAACGGGGAAAAATCCAAGAAATACTTAATAACTGCCCCTGAATCCCCCGAATACTTGCCTCCTTACATTTTTCATGAACAGACCTCCGATACAAAATCCAATTTATTTTATTTAACCCTCAAATGTATGACCTACTCATAATATTTTTTACATTAACATTTTTTCAGAACATATCTAAGTTCTATCTCTATTCATTAGGGTGGTTCGAATACAAAAATTTAATTAAAAAACTTATTTTGGTTAAAAAATCGTTTTTATTATGTGAAGAATACTTCTTGAAGCAAAAATATTATTTCTTTCTCGTATTCTTCTATTAAGTTTACTGCTCTTTCGGCAGCGTCATTAATGGCAGTTCATAAATGTAATGCCTACATGGTAGCTGGAAAAGATCTCGTTCTAGTATTTGGTCCAGCAACAGTGAAGCATCTTGAAATTTTCCAATATTTGTTGACGTGCTAGCGATTTTCCATTCAAGCAAAAGCCCTTAAAAGACATTTGTAATTATATTTGTATTAGTATATAGCTTTCATGTTAGTTTTAAGTATTATCTATATATTAGCTAGATTTAAAATGACCGTTAAAGTTTGGTTCTATTACTTGATAAATCTAGTAACGTCTGGTTGTTTGTAGAAGGTTCTAGGCTGAGCTTAGTTGAGACGTTAAATGTGTTTTAGTTGAGACGTTAAAGAGTAAACGAGATGTGTAATAAACAAAGTGTTGTTAAGATGATTATAATAAAAGTTTGTATCAATAATAAGTGCTGCGAAACTGAACTTCATTTATGTTTTATTTTACAATACCGAACCTTAATAAACAAAACTTTTTTTATAAAGGGTAAAAACATAACAATATGATGTCTGATCAGCAGCTAATTCAAGAAAATCTAATAAAACTTTTTTTTAAGCCACAGAAACTATACAAAATAAAGTGTTATAATTTTTAACTTGCCCGTAAATTAAAAACGCGAGCTGCTAAAACTCAGCACACTTTAATTAAATGAAAACGAATACAAACACAGTGGCAAATTTTTCAGTAATGACCAGTGTTATCAATAAAAAATTAAGAAATTCTTTAAACAATTCGTTGTTAAATTCCTTAATTTTTTTTTAATAATTCCAATTGTAAGCGAGAAACAGAGAAACTTTTGAAACAGCAGCTTCAGCCAAAATCTATTTCATTGCTTTTATAATATTTGATTAGCCTCTTTTAAGCATGAGACTAAAATGTTTGTAATGTTGCAATGGTGACAAAGTCATTCACAATAATTGCAGGTTTAACTAATAGAAAATGCATTTTCCCATTAAGCTAAAAACAAAAGCATTTAATATTTCCAAACAGTGACAGTGACAACATGTTGTTGCCACAACAAAAAACAAAAAATAGATAAAATGGTTTTGTGATTTAAATATCAGCAGCAAACTGTAGCAGCAGTAACATGAGACCATTTTGGTTTACTGGTACTAGTGGTGGAATGAAATGAAATGCCACAACAGAATACAAACCTTGGTTGACTAACAAAACGATTACAAGTAATCAATAAGTGTTTTATGGTGTGTGTATGTGTGTGTGTGTGTGTAAGTAATTTTTTGGTCAAGTTAACAAATTTTGTTTTAGTACAAAGCAAACTACGAAATTCCATGATGATGATGATAGCATGTTAAGACTGATGCTGACAATGATAACAATGCTGAATGTGTTGATGAATGATTGAATGCTGGTGGTTTGGGGATGGTAGCACAAAGATGAGTGAGAATTGCAGAGCAATCAACCAAACAACCAGCCAGCCAGTCATTCATTTAGTGTAACGATGGGCTTCTCTTTTTTTTTTTTTTGTTTGTTTTTGTTTTGCTCGGCTAAATTAACAACATAAACAGGCTGTTTTATCAATGGCCACATATGCTTGGTACGTAAACTGTCAAATAGATGGCCAAAAATTGTGTATTTGTTGGCTGAACCAGCATCTGGGGTTTGTTTATTCAATGACGCATGTAGACATAACACATTAGCGGACTTTGTTTATTTTTAAGCACAATCTCCTACTACTGCAACCATAGCAAGATAAGGAGGCCAGCTCTCATCGGTAGATTCTAAGCTTTCAGGAAGTGTTTTATAATTTTCGGAAATTTTCTTTTTATTATTTAAAAATTTTTTTTAAACTTCTATGTACCCCAGTGCTGTTGATTTGAGGGATTTTATATGCTTCCATCCATATATGGATGGATTCAGCTGAATTTTAGCCCAGATGCTATGAATACTACTACTTTTTTTTTTTAGATAAAATACGCAAAAAAACAAAGCAGAAATTAATAAAAATCTAAAATTTCGATTACATTTTTGATATTCTTCAGCCATTTGTTAGCTGATTGCTCTCATTTTTTGCACACATATGATGACTGTCATTTCTGACAAAACTGCATACCAAGTTTTTTTTTTCCATTTTGTTTTTTAGACAAAATGAGCAAAAAACTCACTCAGAAAATGGTCAAAAATGGAGGTAGGCGCGGTTTTCGACTCATAGCTTCTCAATATATGAACCGATCCGGCTGAATTTTAATAGCAAGAATTTAACAGAAACAACTAACAGATTGGTGTATTATAATTCTCTGTATCTTGGCAGTGCACGTTAGAAAGTTGATTTCAACGATTTGACAGACAGACAGTCAGGCAAACAAGCAGACGGACATTGCTAAATCGACTCCGTTATTCATAAGGATCCATACTTTACAGGGTGTCCGATATACAATGCAGAAATTGGAAACGGAATCAGTTATATGTACCTTCTTACTCACAGTAAAGGGTGTAAGAAATATATTAAATTAAATCATTAAAATATAATATTTTGTGATGATGAAAAACCAACCCATATTCTGCTTCCTTAACGTTTCCCAAAAACAATATGAGAAAAAAATATGACGCTCTCATAGTGTGTGAGTACATATTTACTTGTGTGTGTGTGCATGTGTGAGTGTTATAAAATTCTGGAAATATGCATGGTTTCGTATTGAAAGAGCATAAGTTGCATATTAATTGTGGCTTATGGTCTGACAAACAATTAAAGCCATAAATGTTAATTAGTGTAAACACACAATTTCATTTGTATGCATGTGTATGTGTGTGTGAGTAATTTCTTTTCTGTTTTTTTTGTTGTAAACTTTTCTCATTTCCTTTACTTGTATAGAGCTGTCACTTTTGAGAGAGTTAAACATTTATTAAGAAAGTGTTATTGTGTGTTGACCACAAACTACTTGGGGTTTTCTTCTCCTATGGCCTTTTAATTATAAAATAATTTGTTTGATTTGCTTGTCATTTTTATACAAAATTTATAAGTAGATGTAGGAGCTGCAAGGTATATTTGCCGTGAAATTTTCATTTAAAAATTATTTTTAAAAGGCTTAACGCCTGCAGCCTTATTCTATCAATTCAATTTATAGACTTTGCCTTTAGATATTTTATTTTAAAGACTCTTATTTCTTTTTTTATTTTTATTATTAATAAATTTTTTTTTGAACTCTTTTAATTCGTGTGCTTAATATCATATCAGTTTTATATAAATATAACTTGAAATTTTATATAAAAAACAAAAGTCAGTTAACAACTTAATTCCAAATGTATTTGTCTTTATAATGCAAATTGTATTACTAGCAAATATTTCTTGAGATACTTGTAATAACAAAAGAAAAATTAAAATAATATAATTGAAATATTTTGTTACTCTCCCTGTCTCACTTGGCATAATACATTTCAAGCAACTCAACATTAAAACTTGAAACTTAAATAAAATAAAAAAAAAAATTCTTAATATGCATCCTTTGGCAGAGCTATAAAAAAAGAGAAAAAAGAAAATATATTTTTTCATCTTTTAAATTTGTATGAATTTCTTATCTCGCAGCTAAATATGATAAAAATTAAAACTAAAGAAAAAAGTAGAAAGAAAACTTGCATAAGTGCACTCACTCACTGTTTGCAGGCAGCCAGCATTACAACTTTAGTTTCAACTTCCTGCTATTATCTAACTGTTTGTATAATCAAACATACTCGCACACTCACTAACCAAAGGCCGTTTCATCACAATTGCATACTTTCTTTCTTCAGCTAAATGCGCCAGCATGAAACATTCTTATCCAAAGTAAATTGCAGAAATAATAAAAAAAAAAACTATAACAAATGCAGCAGCCGTAGCAGCAACGGCAGCTCTAGTCTCAGCATTAGTCTCAGTCTCAGAGTAGCTGCAGTATTTTATTTTTTTCCAACAGCAGATACTCATTCGTATCATGCCAACATTTGTTATTAACACTTTTTACTCGTATAATCCTTGAAGTATGCAATGAAATATATTTTCTTACAGAAATAAGCTAAAAAAAAACACAAAAAATTAAGAAAGTTAAAGTTTTATGCTTGTGCTTATCCTGGTCAGTTTCCGCTTATACAAGTTTTTTTTCTTTTTCGTTATGCTTTTAACCCATCTACACTTATAATCACAGCTATGATGGCAGCTAAAAAGTTTCAAGTTCTGAATGGCGTTAATCTTCTGAAATGATGCATTAGTTTGAAAAGAAAATTTTTCTTCAGGAGTTGATATGCAGCAGTGAAAGAAAAGTATCATCAGGCTGCTATATTAGATCCTGTTGACAAACTAAACATCAACACAATGAAAACTAAAAAAAAAAAAAAAAAAAAATTGCCCTTAAATTTATAGTTTTCTTTTTATTGTGTTTCCTCACTGAAATACATATTTTCTTTTAAAAAAAAGTTTTAATTAGGCATAAATGCACTTTATGAAAATAAGAAAAAATGTCTTTTATATAGCAAAGTACCTTTTTTTGCCACGCCCTTTTTGCAAAAGATATTCCAAAAAAAAAAATGTTTTTTTTTTAATAAGACAATTTTAGCCTTTGAAAACTTTTCTAAAGAATTTTTTTTAAGCTGAAAATACTTATTTTCTGCTTTTTACATAAAACTAGTAAAATTGAAAAGCATATTTTTTGCACTAAAGAAAATATACAATTTTAGAAATAGAATATATAGTTTTTAATATTAAAATGTTGGTTGGGAAGCTTGTTTATTTAGTTCAATGTTTATTGAGTTTTTTGTTTGAATATTTGAATCTTTTTGGAACTATTGACAAATAATTTTTATTTAGGCTATTGCTTTTACAAGAAATATTGTGAGTAATTAACCAGAGAATTCATCGTAGCGTCTGATGAATTGGTCCATATACATAGATATCCCCTTTGGTACTTATTGCACTGAATAGAACAATAAATTACTGCTGTGAGCAACCCCTCATAACTCAGTATTTTATTTCAAATTTGAGTCTATTGAGTACGCAGCAGAAAAAGTCTTATTATTTTAGCACTTTTTTCTTTGACAACAAAAATTTTTCTTGAATTATCATATTATTTTATGATGACTTTAAGACACTACTGTGAATACCCCAAATAAATAAATAAAACAATTTTTCTTATACAGAACAAGTTCTTAGAAACAAATTAAAAAAAAAAATCTGTCACAACTTTATACATAATAAATTGTCTCAAATCTACTTTAGTCTTAAAAATTTCTTGAAAAAAAAAAAAATTTATTAAAAAGAGTTTTTCTAAATTTTGCGTTAAAAATTTTTTCGGAATACCAATCAATTACGTAAGTAAAAACTTTTTGTAAAAAAATTATCCATTAATTAATCTGTCCCAAATCAGAGTGAGAACTTGTTTTTCAAAATTATTTTTTATAAAAACCTTTTAAGAAAATAGTTTCAAACTTAAAAAATTCCCAAAATTAATCTAAAATAAATTGTCCTAAAATCTGTGGCTTAATTTTTTTCTTTCAATAATTTTTGCCTAACAAACTTTAAAGAAACTTTTTTTAATAAAGTTGGAAATTATTTCATTTATAATTAAAAAAAAAAAAATGTTGTCCCAAAATGATATAGAAAGTGTTTAAATTTTTTGTATTAAAATCCATCCAAAATTTGTATTAATTTCTTTTCTTTAAAATTTAAATAACTTAAATTAAACTGTCCCAAAATTTTCTCAAGATATTGGGTCATAATCATAGTCACAAAAAAGAGGGCTTTTATTAAGAGCTGACTTTTGTTCATAAGAATTTAATGATTTAAAAAAAATACCAACTTTAGTCTGACTATGATTTTTATTTAAATTACATTTTTTAAAGTGTTTTGAAATCTAAAATTTAGCTCAAAATAATTTACTAAATAAATTGTCCCAAATTTTTCACACAAAATTGTTTAACAAATATTATTTTTGCATTAAACACTTCATAGAAAGTTTGTAAAATAAAACTGTTCCAAAATTATATATTATATAAATAACCCCAATACACTGTCCCAAATATGTTTTTAATATAAAACATTAACAATTTAAAATAAATTGCTTAAAATTATTGTCCCAAATTTGTTTTACAAAATTATTTTCTTGGCCAAATAATTTTTTATTTCAAATAAATATGAAAAATTTAATTAAAATTTTACTTTTTAAAAAAAAATTGTCCCAAAATTATATATTGCACATATAAATTGTCATAAAATCACCGCTTAAATTAAAAAAAAAATATTTTTTTAATTGTCCAAAATAAATTATGTCAACTCTTGGTTAATTGCTTAAAATGTTTGTCCTAAATATTATTTTTTATATATACATAAAACTATGCCAAAAAATTTATAATTTAAAATAAATTTGTCCCAAAGTAATTTATTTCAATTTTTTCTCTCAATTATGCTTAAAAAACTATTGTATATATAATAAAATCTTAATAGCAAATTTATAATTTATAATAAAATTGTCCCAAAAGTTGTAAATTGTGTAAATTGGTGTTAAATTTTTAAAAATTATTTCAAATTTTTTTTTTATTTTAAAATAAAGCTTAAGAAAAATTATTTTTTTTTCTTTGTTAAAATTATACTAAATTTTTTAATCTATTAAATTGATTAAAAATTTTTTTATTTTTTACTAAAATTAACTATTTTTTAAAATTAGTTTAAACTTGATTTTATTAAAAAAAAAATATTTCCCTAAAATTTGAAATTTTAATGCTTGTATTCAAAGAAAATTAAAGTAGATTTTAAATCGGTATTGTGACAAATTTGTATGAAAAATTTGTCATAATTTCTACTTGAAGTCGTTATTAGTTATTGTGAATACCAGCCTAAATATATAATTTTTCTTTTAAGGAAAAAATTTTGCTTTTACAAAAATGTTGCTTCATACAGAAGTTTTTCTTTTACTAAAATTCTTTTACTTGTAATACAGAAAACCATTTCTTGAAAAGAAGAAAGAAAAGAGAAGAAACGTAACACTGTTTATCAAATTAAGCATTTTTTTCTCGTGCATATGCTTAATGATTTTCCTATTTGTCTTTGTTGTTAATTATTTGTCATGATACTTGTTTGCAAAGTTTTACCCTAAAATGGTGTCACATCCGTTTCCATTTTGCATATGAAATTATGTACGTGTACAGACTTATACACACGCACTTAAAAACATAGTAATTATTTTTCTTTTCGTTTTATTTTTTTTTATTTTACTTTGCATAAAATTCTTATCATTAGTGGTAAAAATTTTAACCATTATTTACAAGAAAATTAAAATAAAAAACTTTAGAGGAAAGTAAAACTAAGTAAAGTTTGGAATTTTTTCTTTTTACTTTTTTTTTTTGTATTATTTGTTTGCAAATGGCTGTTTTTTTTTTTTTTTTGTTATCATTATCAAAAGTAACTCCAAAGTACAAAAATATTTAATAAACTTTATTAAAGTAAAATAAAAATATACGAGGTGCAATTTCTAATTTCTTAAAAAAAAAATTAAGTCAAATATGAAATAAAATTGTTAAAGAGAATTTTTTACCCAGAATAAAAATAAAACTTATGTTTTTAGCAGATTTTGTATGAAACGAATTAATTCTCTCTATTAGAAAAGAGTCTTTTGGTAGCAATTCATAGATCCCAGTATCAATAAAAATAATAGGTCTGTAGTAAGCTTAATTGGGAACTTAAGTAAAGTAATTATTTTATATTTTTTAAAGAAGTCTGTTGACGGGTTGTACCCGACGCGATCATAAAACCCGTTTGCTTGTCTAAGCTAGTGTTTATGTCTCTCAATACTACTTCCAGGAGAATTTCCCCAAAATAAACAAATGTCAATAATGACAAACTAACATCGATCTAAGACCTACTTAGTGTAGCCTTGGCTGCATTTTAAACTACCAGAACTACACAGAGACTTAAAAGAATCAATTAATGAAGTAGCAAATAAATATTCAATTACCTATCTAATAAAATTGATTAAAAATCTCATAACGTTAAAATCTGTTTCATATCAAAATTGAATAAATAGAGCTGTGCTTCATTAATAAGAAACTCCTACCAAAGTTTTAAGGTCCCTTATGAAAAAAAAAAAAACCAACACAAGTACAGACAAGCCATTGAAACTAACAAACTGAAGAGGTTTACAAAGGTCAAAAACTTTAACTTTTTGATGCCTTTTCAAGCGACTTAAAGTGGTCCAGTTATGTATGTGTTTGTGTGTTTAAAGTACTAATGTTTATGTCTGTTTGTCTACAAAAACCAAGAAAATAAAAAAGAAGAAAAAACTGCTTAAGGCAATTTTTTTATACTTTTGCAAAAAACTTGTTTAAACTAACAATCATGCTCGTACACTCACACACATGTACCCTCATTCCCTCAATCTGACAGTCACACACCTACACATAGTTAAATACACAATTGCTTCAACACTTTTTCTTTACACTTTTAGTCATTTACACCCATTACAATAATTCTCAGTGTTCATGTTAATGGTGTCTGTGTAACGGTTTGTTCCTTTTGTTGCTGTCGTTGTTGTGATAACAGGATGCAATTTAGTGTGTGTTTGTGCCAAAACGAAAGGAAAAAAAAACACACACACACACCGGCAGCCAGCTAAAGATGTGGGTTGTATGTAAATAAAAATATTTGGTAAAAAATAAAAAGAAAAAAGAATATAGAAGCAAAGAAAGGACACAAGCGAAAGAAAGCATTAAAAAAGATTTTTTTTTAACTCTGTATGTAAACTTAAATTAAGTGTTACATGTGATATTTTTTCTTTTTCTTGTTGGACACCCATCACATTAAATAATAGCGTCAGGGTATAATTTCTTGATAACGATAACGAGTATAATTTTTATGGCACAATTAGGTGGCTGTCAAAGACAGGGCAAGACAAATTTAAAACCATTTAAATTTATCTCAGTTTATGGGCAACTAAAAGTTGTAGTCTTCACAAGGTTAATAAAAAAATTTAACTATATAAATATAAATTGTTTTATAAAAAATATTGTGACAGAGATTTCGGGACATTTTATACAATATTTTATTTCAATTAAATTTTTTTAAAGACTTGTTTGAAAATTTCTTATGCATTAACATAAAAAACAAAATTATAAAAAGAATTGTGACAGAAATTTTATGACAATAAATACACCAGCTAAAATTTCTTCTTAAAAAACAATTTCTTAAAAATTTATTTTACATAATAATTGTTTTTATTAAAACAAAATTTTGAGACAAAGATTTTGGGACAATTTATTTTATAGAAATGGTAAAAATATACATACATATTTTTTTGAAAAGAATTTTTTTTTTTTAATTTACAAAAATTTGGCACAGATTTTTGTGTAATTGTTTCATAAAAATTTTGATAAAAATTTTTATATTTTTTGGACAATACATAAAAATTTTTTCTTAAACAATTTTTTGAAAATATATTTTACATAAAAATAGTTTAAAAACAATTTTGTGACAATTTTCTTGACAATAAAAATAGTTTAAAAAAATTGTGACAGAAATTTTGAGACAATTTATTAAACTCTAAGGACCATTTTGCTTTGATTGATAAAATTTTTTTTAATAAGTTTATTTAGAAATTACTTAAGATTTGCAAGATATTTTTTGGGACAATTTCAAGTAAAATGTTGACAGAAATTTTGTTACAATTTATTTAACTCTAAGAACCATTTTGCTTTGATTGAAAACATTTTTTTACAAGGTTTATTTAGTTAAAAAAATTACTAAAGATTTCCAAGATATTTTTTGGGACAATTTCAAGTAAAAAGAATAAAAAATTAAAAAAAAAAATTAGTAAATAAATTTTAAAACTGTTTACATTGTAGATAATCGTAGGATAATATTTATTTTTATTTAGAAAAATTTGTTACTTGTTTTTTTGTTTGTTTATTTTTTTTTATGAAATAAATTTTACTATAAATTTTTTTTTTTTAAATAAATACAAATAATATTTATTTAATCTTAGCAAACAAACACTTAGCATTAACTCGTATTTAAAATAAAACCACAACGAAAGTTTATTTCTACTATTAAACTGCTTAACAAAATACATTAAATAGATTTCTCTTTCAAAAACTTCTTCTAAACAAATGAGTGAACCTATTTTTTTTTGTTTTATTTTGTTATAAATGCTGAAATTTTTGCATTTTACTTTTATTATTTTAGATTGTTTTTCTTTTTTTAAGCATCTGAAAAAGAAAAGTAGTTGCATAATTTTAATTTTCTATATTGAAGGTGGTTGGCTGTTGTTGTAGTTGCTGGCAAGAAAATAAAATTTATTTATCACAGAAGTTTTTAGAGACAAAAAAAAAAAAATAAATAAAAAATGTTAACCGTCAGCAACGAAATAGACAAAGTTGTATTGTAAAAGATTTTTTATTATGAGTTCCTTTTTTTTTGCATGTATTTTCTTTAGCATTTTGTGTAAAACCTTCTCCAGGATAGTTAATGTTTATGCATTGTTCTGCCAAAAAAAAAAGAAAGTTAAAATTGTAGAAGAGTTTTAGTGTTAAAACTAAATTAAAAGGAATTAAGTTTCATTAGAATTAGTTGAAAAAAAGAATGCATAAAATATCTTAGTCACAGTAGAAAAAGGATTAATATATATTTGTGTGTCACACATAGCTGACGATTAACATTTTCTTATGAAAGTGTTAATTTACTCGCATGAGTGATTGATGCGTATGATTAATATTCAGTTTTAATATTAACCATAAGCAGCAACCCAATAAATGTATCACAAAAGACCACATCACAGTACGCAACTGAAAACCCTTCTATTTATTACTTTTCGCTGTGCCACCTAACCAATAATCGGGAATTTTTTTTAGGGGATTTATAAAGCATCGCAAGCGCAATTTCAAGCCCATAAAAGTAATTATTTTTATATAGGGTCCGCTATAAAAACATCGAGTGTAGCTTCGGCTGTGTGGCACGTAGCGCCGTCCTGTTGAAACCAAATGTTGCCAATATCCTCCTCTTCGTTCGTTCAACATGGCCCGATAACGGTCGCCTTTGACTAACGGCCACTCCTTGCTCATTTTCGAAGAAAAATGGTCCAATTAGGCCTCTGGACCAAAATCCGCACCAAACAGTGACTCGTTTTGGGTGCGTCGGCTTTTCAATGTATGCGTGCGGGTTTTCTGTGCCCCAAATGCGACAATTTTGCTTGTTTACATACCCGCCAAGATCGAAATGAGCTTCATCTGAAAAGATGATTTTTTTTTGGCAAAATCGGAATCTTCTGTAAGTCGATCGCAGGCCCACTTAGCGAAGCGAAAACACAACCATATTCTTTCAGCGGAAGGATGAAACTAATTATCTGTCAAATCAAACATGAGCTAAGTGTTACCATTCACGAAATAAGCACTAGTTGAAAAAAAAAAACGTTCGATGGCGGACCCTATATTTAAAGAAGCCAATTTTTTTTAGGCCAGCCAGAGGATGTAAATTTTAAGAAAGTAAGCTACCTCGGCAGGGGACCTGAATCTTACAACAATCTCGAGATTTCTAAGTACTCTCGGATAGTAGCTGGATCTCGCAGGACTTAAGACCCTGTCATCTAGTATCCGCCTTTCTCTGTAGTGAGCCGAAAATCGCGTTGCAATATCAATAATCCCTTATCTATTTTATTAACGAGTGTTTTTAATTTTTTAACAAGCGTGTACAAATCGACAACGGTTGTTTGTCCACTTGCTAACGAACGTTGTGGAATTGAAAACAATATGTTGTGAAGCTTCCAACTTATTAACAAACGATGTCAAATTGACAACACATGTTGTCATTTCAACAACCGCATGGTATCACTTTGACACCAAATGATGTCAATTTGACACCATTCGTTGCCAATTCTGCAACGGTTTGTTGTCTTAACTAAAAAGTTAACAACTCCTGTGGAACGTTTGAGTGGACATGCATAAATTGTGAAACATAAAAATTATTATGCAGCTGATAGGTTAGCTTACGCATCCTTACGCTAAGCTACATAAGCAGCTGTCAGACTTAAATACTGGATAATTAATTTACCATAACAACAAAAAAACAGAATTGAAAAGGAGAAAACAAAAATAAAATATGCAAAGAAAAGATGAAAGTAGTAGTTGAAAGGACATGACGTAAGCAAAATAAAAAAGAAGACTGAAATAAAAATGAAAACAAAGCACACATATGCATATGCACCTGCAACACACACACACACAAAACTTAACGTGTAGATACCACAGCAATAAGCAACAAAATTAATTCATATGCATGCAGGTCCTACGAAAAAAAGAAAAACTTTAAAGTTAAAAGTGTTACAATATTTTAGTTGTGCCGCAAACAAAATAGAAAACTAAAAGTGAAAAAACAAGAATAACAAAACAAATTGTGTACAGTTTTACATCAAAGCCCCACAAAACAGCCTGTTTCTTTAAGGCACCGCACAGCATTCAATAGCAAAACTGAAAGAACGAAACATGCTAAAAATTATTCAGTAATTAAAGCTTTAGTGTTGCAGCATGGTTCCCGCGCAGCGGCACGAACAACGATGACAATAATTGTAAAAACTGGTTTTGTTATGAGACGAGAAATTGCTGTATAAAACTAGGCTAACAGCCAGAAGTATGCAACAGCAAACATGCAAGTGTAATGTCAATCACATGGTGGCGTGTAAGTTATGCGGCAGCAACAAACAAAAAACATACCACGAAATTTCTACAACATACACTCATATGTGTGTATGTGTATACAGTTTGGTTTTACTTAATTGTGGCAGCTTTTTCACATGCCAGAAAATATAAAATTTATGAATTTTATTTTAACCCCGCAGTTGCTTTTTATTTTTAAATAAGCAGATTTCTGCTGTCGTTGATGTTGTGATGTTGTCTTGCCTGCAATTTGTTTCTGGTAAATAAGTTTTGTTTTGCACACAAGTTGTTTAATATATTTCGTTGTTGTTGTTTTTGCTGTGCTGCAAATAAATTAACAATTTCTTATAAATATTCATACACATGACAAGGACGATTTTAACATATTTGGCTTGATGGCATAATGAGTTTTCTTTTTCTCCTATTTTTATTTAACAACAAGATTGACTAAATAGTAGAACCACTTTGTGGTAGAATAACTGTATTTTATACACACAGAAAACAGCAACAATTGTAAAACCAGAATTTGTCACTAGTCGAAAATTCGGTTGTCGTAATGAAATTTTGATAGACGTCTGCAGGTTACGTAACGAAGACAGCAAAAAAAAAGCAGAATATATTGTATTCTATGTTACTGTTATGGTCTAACTTTTAACCGTTTTCTTTACTTAGGACATCACAAACTACAACTGTTTGACATGGCGGACAAGTCTTTGAATTCTTAATGAATACTAGACTCATAAGGAGTATTTGTAACTCATAAGGAGTGTAGTAACACAATAGGTTTATTTCCGCCGCAGTGACCAGTAGAATCATTTCCAGATTCTTAGGATATCCCAGATCAATGTCGATCTCATTTTAAAAGCATTAAGTGCCTGGAATGCCACTCTTCTGTCACAGTGAATACCGAAGTGACTGTTATTTGAGACTTTTTCAAGTCCTTCTCTTCGGCAGAGCTCAATAGCATGTCTTTTGATGGGTAACAAATATAATTCTCACAACCGACATTCTTTTCGCAGTGCACACTCTGCAAATAACTTCAGTTGTGAGAAATAAATTTTGTTACCCATCAAAAAATTTGTTGAGTTTTTTGGTTGCAACAATAGAAAATTGATAATATTAATCAAAATGTTATTAAAAGAAAAAAATGTTGGATTGTAATATCAAATTTCGATTGGTATAACCAAAAAATTTGGTTATCACAACTGAATTTTTGTTTGGTAACAAATTTAATTCTCACAGCCAACATTGTTCTCACAGTGTACACTGAGAAAATAACTTCAGATAGATAATTTTATTTTAGTTGAAGTAACCAGAATTTCATAATATAAACCAAAATTTTGTTCTCCTAACAATATTTTGAGCTGTGAGACCGATTTTCGAATTAATAAATTTTTTTTTATTAAATAAATGTAGTATTTGTGTGAAGATTTTTTAGCTTTAGCATTTTTTCCCAAATTTTGTATAGCGAGTTGAAGAATTTTACCCTATTTTTAAGGCTTGACACCCTACAACTCGATTCCTGTAACGCTTAAGAATATAAGTGGCACAGTTCTGAAATCTTTAAACTCCCCTCTGTTCGCTTATATTGTTCTACTTAGAGCAGATTTTTTCGCTTTAGCATTTTTTCCCAAATTTTGTATAGAGAGTTAAAGAATTTTGCATTAATATTTTAATTTGCTCTAGAGGACCACTGGTCATTTGGTAGTCCAAAGGGTGCACTACAAAGCACGCTTAGTTACATTTCTGAAATAATATTGTATTTCAGAAAAAAATTAAAAAAAAATCGCTGCAATATTTAAATATGCAAGAAGCATGCAAGCTGACGCACCACTCAAGCTCTCAATGAGTGCTAGTAGCAAGTAAAATATATAAATACACACACACACATTTACAAGAAGCACTTTGTAAACAAAAAAGCTAAAAATTGTTTAATATAATTAAAAAAAAGGAAATTTTAAGGTGGCTGTTAAAAAAAATTTTTTAGAATTGGTTTCATTGCTAATTTTGATATTTCTTTTCGTGCAAAGAGAAAAATGGTTTATATTGAACCGCAATTTTGCACTGAACTTATTATCATTGTTATGTGCGATTTTCTTTTAATTACAGTTTTTGTTGAATATTTTTTTAGTGAGCCACAAGTCAACTGTTTGTCATTTAAATTAGAATCGTTAATCTCTAAAATAATTTGCTGTCTTTAAATTTTTATATAAAGAGCCTGGCTGTTACTTTTTTTTATAATTAAATCAATATTTATAAAAAAATTTTTTTTTTAAATATTCTCAAGCCATTGATTTGCAACATCATATTTTTTTTGAGAAAAATAAATGTTTCTCTCCTTCTCCAAAATTTTTGTTTTGTTTTGTAAAACAGTTTTGTCTTTAGTTTTAAAAGTACTCATTTACATTTAGTTAAAAATGCATTATTCATAATAACTATAATTTTTAAAAGCATAAGTTTAGTTTAAATTTTAAACATATTTCTTTTAACATACAAAGATTTGCCACAAAGTATGCTCACATACACATAAATAAATATTCCAAAAATATTAGTTATAATATAACGATTAAAGCAACAAATAAACGTATTTAAAACGTATACAATTTTCCAAAAAAAAAAAAAAAAAGCCAAGTGGTAAAAATTACAAACACAAGCCACATATCAAATAATTCAACTAAAAAAGGAAACGGAAATACACACTAAATCAATATACATACATGCATGCCTTTAAACACACACACACACTTACACCAACCTACTCCAACACTAACTAAATCGTAAATACCAGTATTTACTAAACATGAAACTAAAAAGTTGTACGAACAATTGTAAGCAGCAGGCAAATTTTAAACTATCTCTCATGGTTTATAAGTAAGTAAATGAGTGTGTGTGCTTGTATGCGTTTAGTCTCCACACGTACAATCAAACAAAACTTAAGTGCATGGGTTTAACATACAGAGAGCATTTTAAATGTGTATTTGTTAGTACAAGTGCAAGTTAAAAGTCTATAAACTCGTACAATGATATTTGTAGGTCTTATATCTATCTAGTATTTATACTTTCTATTTTTTTTTTCCTTCTTTAATTTTCTATTTTATTTTATTGTACATTTTGATAAAAGCGTCTCCACTTTCTTTAGACCGACGTGACCTGCATTTTCAACATTTATCAGTCTCCTTTGAATGTGAATGGTTTTGAATTTAAATTTTTACAATTTACACATACACAACACATACGGAAATACTCACAAATATTCTCTAGATTTACACAAATAAAAAAAATGTAATAAAATAGATTTCAAAGGGTGTTACGTTTAAGATTTTAAAAAAAAAAGTTTAAATTTTTTTAATCCAAGAATACTTTTTTCAGAAGTCTTACATCCTTCTGACTGTATTAAATATGGCAAATAAATGTCTCACTTCAAAATTTTAATTAAAAAGAAGTAAAAAAAATATTTATTAAAAAAACCGAAAAAAATTTATTAAAAAAACCTTAATTAAAAGAATTTTAATTAAAAAAATTTTAATTGAAAAGCTTTAAGTAAAAATATTTCATTAAAAAATTTTAAAAACTTCAATTAAAAAACTTTTGATCGAAAAAAAGTTTAAATTAAAAAAAAAATTTAGTTTAAAAAATTCAATTAACATAATCAAATAAAAATTTTAATTACAAATTTTAATTAAGTTTCATTTAAGTTTTTTAAATGAAAAAAATTTTAATTAACAAAAATTTTATTAAAAAATTTTAATGAAAGAAACTTAAAAGTTTTATTGAAAAATTTTAATGAGAAAATTTTAATGAGAAAATTTTAAATGAAAATAATTAATTTGAAAAACTTTAAATTAAAAAAAATTATTAAAAAAATTTAATTAAAATATACAATAAAAAATTTTAATTAAAAAAATTCAATTAAAAAATTTTAATTAAATAAACTTCTAAAAGTTTTACTGAAAAAAATGTAATTAAAAAATTTTAATTAACATAAATTTTATAAAAAAAATTTTAATTAAATAAACTTCTAAAAGTTTTACTGAACAAAATGTAATTAAAAATTTTTAATTAAAAATAATTTGTTTCAAAAACTTTGTTTAAAAAATTTTTATTTAAAAAATTTTAAATAAAAAATTTTAAATAAAAAAATTTAATTAAAAAAAACTTTGATTAAAAAAATCTTTAATGAAAAAAGTTTTATTTGAAAAAAATTGTCATATTAAATAAAACTTTAATTAATTCAATTAAATATTTAATTAACACAATTCTTCTTAAGTTCAGTTAAAAAAGTGAATTTTTATTATCACAAATTTGTAACACCCTGCAAACTGAAAGAAACAAACAATGATAATGTTTCATTAGTCTTAATGGCAACATTTAATCGATGCAATGAAATGTTTAAATTAATGCAAGAATATTGCACTAATTTATGAAATATTTCATTTTTCTAATGAAAACTTGTTTGCGAAGTAATGAAATTTTTCATTGGATTAATGAAAAAAATTTTTTAGTTCATATCGATGTATTTGGCTTAAAATTTTTACCTGAATTCAGGCGCACGCATTGAAGTTGGCTGTAGAATTGAAAACGTAATGAATTTCTTGTTTTGCGCTCTTTTAGGTATAGAATTATATGTGCTACTGGTGTTGTGTAGGTTTAGGAATAGTACACCTTATCTTTAACCATCCATTTTGTTTTTTAGTTAATTTTGAGGGAGTGTTAATATTCAGATATTTTTTAAAACACCACAAACCTTCAAAGCTGTTTTTAAGCAGGTTGTCACACTTAAGATGACAGAGTTTTAACTTCACACTAATTTTTTTTATTGCGAATTTTATTTAAAAGACAATTGCTTTTTGAAATTTTTTATAATATAAAAGAAATTCTTGCCACAAAATATAATTTGTTTGATTTCTGAACTCTCTATGGAGCACCCTCTATATGTAATTTTGAAAATAATATAAGACTTGTAACATGAATAAAGGAATAAAGTTAAACAAAAATTCATCTTAGAAAACTACAAAATTGTAGGAATAAAAAAAAAAGCATTTAAATGCAGAGCAGACAGAGAATGAAAAGCTTCTTTAACTAAAAAAAATTAAATAAATAAATTTAAATTGAAGTAGTAAGAGCTAAAAAATTAATTTTACGTTATATAAGCTGTTATTTTTTAAAGTGGTATAAGTCTACTTTTTTAAAAAAATTATTAAGCGCTAATTTTGGTAATCTGGTAAATATATTTTACTAAAATTAGCGCTAACAAATTTTTGTTTTAATTATAAACTTATACCACTTTTAAATAATGCATAAGCGATAATTTCATAGAACATATATTTAGATTGGAGGGTAGCGCGCTAACCTGTTAATTTGGGGGTCACTCGTGCCCGTTACAAAATGTATTCGTAGTATTAATTTCTAATATCAAACAATAATAATATAAACAAAATTCGTTCAGTGTAGTTGCTGTCAAAATTACCAATATGTGTGTATAAAGTTTACAATATTGTTGTGCTCTGTTGTGCTCTGGTATTTAAACCAAATTGTAGGAAAAGAACTTTAAGCAGAAAAGCATTTCCAAAGACAAGACTTTTACTATTTCTTTTATACACCCATGCATTTGAAAAACTAAAACGTTGAGGCTTGTGTGTTAAAAACATTCTGTTAAAAAAAAAGAAAAAAATGGGGAGGGAAAAAAGGAAAACTTCAATCAAAAAATTTTGTATAGAAAGAAAAATTGCATAAAAAGTTTATTAAATAAACTAGAGGTCATGCAAAAATACCACACCCTCACTTGATGTTAAAGCGTTTGTTTTTTCTTCCTTTCGTTTCGTGTTGTATTGTTTTGTTTTACTTAAGCACACAAGGATATAAAGTTACTACAGCCAGGCCAGGGATGGGGGCGTATAAATAAAAAAACCAACAGATTTTTATCATTTATAAGATTGATGAAAATAAATATTGTCTAGCTAGTTTTTTTTCCTAAATAGGGTACAGAAAAATAGAAATAAAGCAGCATCACAATATATAAAATTTATTTTTCTTTTGAGGATTTCTAAAGACCTTATTTACTTTAACATATGAAAAAGACTCCGGCTTCTTTTTTCATTTTGTTTAGCGTGCAAGAGAAATGAATTGAAAATGCAATTTATTTAATGATTTCTAGCTTGGACTGTCAATATGATGGGTATGATATTTCCTGACAATAAATTACTTTCTAAGTTGAATGAACATTATTAAATCACATACTCCTTGATGTAGTAGTATTTAGTAGTAGTATTAGTAGTAGTATTTCAATTCAATTTAATTTTGTTTAGTTTACCTAAAAGATTTAATTTCATATTAAAAACAAGTAATGAAAGTTTTCTTAAGTAAGTAAAAAATAGTTTTTATATTAAAAACGCATTCAAAAATAATTGTTTTTTGAAGCTAGAAATGGTTTGCTATTTCTAAAGACATTCAGCTTAACTCCAAAAAAATTCTATTAATAAAAAAACAAAGAAAACCCTTTTTTTAAGCTCGCCTGAATAAAGAAATTCTATTAAAGTCAAAATATTAAAAAGAAAAATTAAATTTCCTTTTAGAGTAGTGGATAGTAGTCGCAGATTCAATGCCTGATTAGACTCTGGGTGTTTAGCTGCATATAAGATTTTTTTCAATGTATTAATGAAAATATTCCATTAAAAAAAATAATATTTTAGTAAATGAATGAATATTTCATTTTATCAAAGAAAAGATTGCATTAATTTGATGAAATCATATCATTAATTTAATCAAAACTTTTCATTGATTCAATGAAATTTTTTCATTTATTCAATGAAATTTTTTCATTGATTCAATGAAATTTTTTCATTGATTCAATGAATTTTTTTTAATTGATTCAATGAAACATTCATTTATATAATGATATGATATGATTAAATTAATGAAATAGTTTCATTGAATAATGAAATGATTTCCTTAAATTAATGAAATATTCATTCCTTTAATAAAATCCTTTCATTAATTCAATGAAATATTAAATTTTTTCAAAAACACTTTTTTTAAATTAAAGAAACGATTTCATTAAATTAATGATTTTTCGTTGAGGATGTTATTAAATTAACGAAAAATAAATTAATTTAATGAAATAGACAATTTCTAGTGAAACGATTTCATTAATTTAATTAATGAATTGATGTTATTAAATTAATGAATATTTCATTGAAATAATGAAATGATATCATTAAAAGAATAAAAATTTTATAGAACGAATGGAATGTGTTATTAATTAAAAAATAATGAATTTTTAATTGACAATATATAAGCAAAATTCTCTCAGTGTAGACAAGGAACTTCTAAAAATCTAATTCTTATAATCATTTTCTTAAATGAAACAATTTATTAAATGGAAAAAAAGTAACTAAAATCCCCCAAAACATTTGATAACGTTATAAAATACTAAGTAAAACAAAAAAAATTATAATAAATTTCTATAATAATCTTTAAGTTATACAAAGAAAAAAATGTGACATTAAGCAGCAGCAGAAGTGTAAGATGTGTAACAACTTGAACATGAGTGACACACACACGCACAGAAAAAAGATGGTTTCATATGGTCACCTCAAACATAGTGTGTTCTTCACAAAAATATTATTATTAATTTGAAGCATCTAAACATTATTCTGATCACGATAAACATGTTTCTAGTTATTTTTAACCACATTATGTTTAGTGTCTTAGATCAACCATATAATTATCATATTATGTTTAATAAAATTTTACTTGAAATCATAAATATGTTCATAGCAAACATAATAATGATAAAAATATGGTTGAATGTAAATTGTTTTCTATTTTGTCTCTTCCGCAACCATGTAACTAAAGTGAGTATAAAAGAAAAACTTAATCGTTCAAACTCAACTGAGCTTTGTAGCTGAAGTGGTTGAGTGGCGAGTTAATGCTTCTTAACTAAGTGTTCGCAAGTTCGAGCCCTGATAGAGTCAACTAAAATTTAAAAAATAAATTTAAACTCGATGTATTATGTAATATATAAATAATAATAATGTAAATAAATACTAATTGATAGAAAAGAAAAATCAATGGAATAAAGAAAACTTTATTTATACAAAAAATTTAAATTAAATTTTTTTTTAAATCATATTAAAATATGTATGCATTAAAAAAAATTCTTGCCTTGACCGGGGGTTGAACCGCAACATCTGCAGTTGAAAGCTATTTTTAATATCTTTGATTTAAAAATATATATGGTTAGAAGCAATCATAAATCTAACAATACTATGTTTCCACCAGAATATGGTTGCCTCAACCATATTTTTTCTTTGCGTGCACTTGTCTTCAACGTACTTACACCTTTAAGAAAACTAAAAACGCACAAGCTTACATAGTACACCCACCTTTGAAATTGTTACCCTCAGGGCAAACGTGTGCAAGCAATAAAAAAGAGAATTTCGTAACAAGGAAGAGGTTTATGGAGTAGTTCGCTATACACTATCCACCCTAAAGCTTTACTTACAAACAAAATATTTTCCACTTTTTAATTCTAACAAGAAGATATAATTAAAAATGCTTTTTGCTTTTTTTTTTTTTTTTTTTTTTTTTTTATTTTTATTTTGGCAAACAATTCTGTAGGTTAAAAAGAAAAAGATCTGACTTTTAAGCCTTAATTAAACTAAGATTAATGAGTCTTAAATAAGCAGAGTTATAAACCATTTTTATAAGTTAAACAAACACTGAAGATAGAGGCCAAATCGTATAGAGCAAGTTTTATCGAAATTTTCAAATTATTTCATATAAAAAGGCTAGATAGAATGTCGAGATCGAATTCATATAATATCAAATACTACGCATTGAGACCAGCTGTAACTATCTTTTTCTGAATCACGTGTATACTAAAGGCCTGCACAAGCATACTTAAAAGCCACATATCACTTCATACTTGTATAATATTTTATAAAAAGCAGTGCTCGTAAGACATTTAAAGTAGGCCAAAGAGCCACATAAATTACGAGTACGAGTGTTAAACCCATTACCCATTTTTAAGCCAGCAAATAATCATTTGAGTTACTTATAATTTGCTTTCTAAGAAAATGCATTAAAAAGTGTTTAAGAAACAGAAAGTTACAAGCAGTTTATCTGTCTTTAACATCTGCCAAAACATATCATAGAAAATTAATCCTATATTAATGTTATTGCTGTGTCTAAAAAACTCTTCATTACTAGACGATTCTGGTTGATTGCTCGTATTATAAAAAACCAGCACTTAAGTGTGCTTATTTCTAAACATTCTTATGTATGATGTAGGGTACTCGAACTTTAGTGAAATATATTCACAATTAAATGACCAAATGTGCTTCATTTATTAAATGAAGGTTAAATCTAAAAATACTGGAATGACTTGTCCTGTATGAGTAAATGAAGTAAAAAAAAAAAAAGAGAAAAAATACAAAGCAAATAAAGCTTTTATTTTTAGTTGTGTTTTTTTTTTTTATTGCAAAGATTGTAATGGAAGTTAATTGATTATAGTAATAAAATTAAAAGCTGAGCATACCTCACCTCCCAATTAAATACACAGAGAAAATTATTTTAGTTGTGATTTTTTTTTTATTGGATTTTTGTCATTAATCAAAGGATATATGACAAAATTCTCTTCTCAGGACTGCCTCACTATGCCAGATTGCTAAGCAAATGAATGTAACGTGTTCAGGCGCATATAATCCCCCATGTGGTAGGATGACAACATCTGGATAATCCATTTCAGATCGAGATCAAATTTTGTTTTTTTTTCCACGTTGTTCATGACTGCGTGCATTTTGTGGATTTTTTTTTATTGTCAGTAAGCCCTCTTTACATGTTACTAATTAATTTTTTTTCTTAAAAATTATTTTAAATTTTATTAAAAAAATTAAATTAAAGTCTTGTACTTTTCATGGTGAGCAGAATTAAATTTATTTAAAAAAGTGTCTTTATTGTAACATCCTTTTGTTTTAAATGTGTGAAAAGAAAATATTAAAAATGTCTCTCTTGAAGTAACAATTATACAAAATTAAAAGTTGAATATTGAATTACCATACAATTTTCTGTAGCTTAACAACTTAAATAAATATTATTAAACTTTATAATGTTCATAAATGATGAACTAAATGTTTGTCTATAAAGACAATCAAACACCCAGCCAGCCATTCCAGCACTCATTCATCCATCCATTCACTTAACCATAAAACCATACATCCATTTATAGTTTTAACTTAAATTTTTTTTTGTGTGTGTGTGTGCATGTATTTGTATTTAAGGTTAAACTGACTGTGAATTTGTAAATGCTTTTATGTTAATATTTGTATGCTTGCATGTGCATGCGTGTGTGTGTCTGATTTGTCAAACACAGGACACAATAAATGACAAGCAATGTCAAAAGAAATGATGTATGAAGTACATCACGTCTCAACTTGCCAATATTTTAAATACATGTAGAAGAATAATAATGATGATCTCTCTTCAACCAAACCATACGCTGCCAACAGTAGCAGTTAGCAGCCAGCCAGTCACCACTTAACATTGAACATGCTGTTAATGGTAGTAGTGGCGTTTAAAACGTACAGGATATATTAAAACCATTAATATATGGATGAACAGTGGGACATAAAATTTTTTTAAATAGACTATCTGACCCGGCAAATGTTGTTTTAAATTTAAATTTAATTTATATGGAAAAAATAATTAAAAAGAGAAGAAAAATATAAGTTGGGTTATGCCAAACATGTAACACAAAAATTAGCCAAATCGATCCAGCCGTTCTCTGTTTTGAGAAGAATTTAAAAAGTGGGCGTAGTAATAGGCGTGATAATTTTTTTTTTTCATAAAAAATAAATTGGCTTGTGCGGAACATGTAACAAAATCGCTGTAGCAGTTCTTCGATTTGAGAAAAATTAAAAAAGTGGGCGTAGCAATGGGCGTGATTTTTTTTTCATAAAAAATAAATTGGCTTGTGCGGAACATGTAACAAAATCGGTGTAGCAGGTCTTCGATTTGAGAAAAATTTAAAAAATTGGGCGTGGTAATGGGCGTGCTCTACTTTAATTTTCATAAAAATTTAAGTTTAATGTAAAATTTTCGTACATTCGATCTTCTAAAAACAGGTAGTAGACATATAAGTCAGATATTAACTGCAGCGCTACAAAGCCGGGCGGATATGTGAAGCTAAACCATCCAAAGCGTAGCCAAAAGGTATACACCGAAATTTAATTAAATCGGTCCAGCCGTTTAGGAGGAGTACAATGTCAAACATAAGTGCTTTTAAGTTGCATTAATATATTTAAGGTAATTAAATTAAAGGGCTTAAAGAAATTTGGAAATTTTGGAGAGAAAAAATATAGAAAATTATCTAGGGAGTTTTTAAAAAGTCAACACTTTATAATTTTTATTTTCTCAGTGTAGTAACATGTGAGGTTTTGGCTTTTTAAATCACCAAATGTATAGCTAGGCAGCCAGTATTTATTATGAAATAAAATAAGCAAAAAGTTTACTTTAATTAACCACTGTTCATTATTGCGGGTGTTATTATAATCAACATTATCCTCATCATCAGCATAATCATTATCATTGTTAAAAACATATTCATACATCAACTTACTTAAATTTTGTGGCTGCTGCTGCTGTCACTAGCAATCGTCATTCTTGTGCCATCAACCCACACTCGCAGACACACCCACATACACATATATACATACGGTGGCTTAAAAGGTTGTGTGTTTTGTGCTCATCAAATATCAAGATACTTCATACATTTACCTTTAGCATACATTTTAAGCATAATGAGCATTTTAATATATCCGGTTTCTTTTCTCTCTCTTACCTCTTTGTTGTTGTTGTTGTAGAGACTTGTGCAAAGTCTGTATTGTTGTTATTTTTTAAGAAAATTTATTTGCAAAGAAACTAAGGCGACACACCAAAGGTGGATTCTAATGGTGTTGAGCCGGCCTTATAAGTATTTCCTTACAAAATATAAAGGTATTGTTAAATTTATGCATTTTAATTTTTATATTAACTCCTGTTTAGGGACTTGGTAATAAAATTATGCCGTTTATGTTGTTTTGTGGTGGGTAAAAACTGCTTAACCGCCATTACATGCTGTTGAAATTATTGCTTGATTTTAATTTAACTCACCAATACTTTAACCACAACCAAAAAAAAACAAAGGCTTGAATTAAATTAATTTAAAACATTTTTGAGGTCTTGTAGAGTTGGCTACAAGCAAATACAGTGTAAGTGGGATTTCTAATAAACAGACTTCACTTACAACGAGTATTTCAATAGTTCATTAAGCTAAAATCTTGTGGTTTATAATAACCTCATAGTTTGTTGTATGCCAGGACTTCAGGGCTATCAGTGCTGTTTTGTATTCCGAATCCTAATATTTTATTCGGAATTGAAAAATTCAGCAGCTCGTAACTACTCCGTGGTCCATTTTAAGATTTTTAAAATTTTGTTTTTGCTTTATTTTGGGTGCGAAATTATTGGTAGAATTAAAAAAACATAAAAGTTTTCATTTAATAAGAAGAAAAAATTTAATTCCACTTATTTTCAAATCCGTGTAGAATACACGTATATTAACAACGAGAGGGCACACTGCGGGGCCTATTGTAAGTTCTTCTGAGACTCTCAAAAAATATATGGACTCCTCTTGGACACGATAATTGCCTTCATTCGAAGCCTAAATCTTGAATAGTGAATTTATGGGCTATAAAACAGTTTCTCTGGGTCGCAGCACGCAGTCATAATAAAAATAAAAATACCAAGTTTGCATCTGCTTAAAGATTACTTGGACTGCCTTAAAACAGTCCATTTTTAGCTTTTTTTTATTATCAAAGTCTTTGTATTTTTGTATTTTTTCTTTAAATTATTTTTCTTTTTATTTTTGTGTTTGTTTACCTTTAAAAAAAAGGATTTAAAAAAAATATTTTTTCACCCTCTCACTTAAATAGCTGGCTGGCTTATTAAGTTGTTGCTTTATTTTTTTTTTTTGCAAACAGTTAATGAAACCAATAAATTAAAATTAAATCTTATAAAATGCTTAAAAAATTGGAGTGTCTTTTTTTAAAAAGAAAAAAGATTAAAAGAAAAATCTGTTAAATATATTTTCGATATCAGTAGACACACACACACACAGAAAAAACATTTATAAATTGCACGTAGCATTTATCGTTATCATGACTTTATTTTCAAATCGCTCCACTTAAATACTTTTATAAAAAAGCAAAGCTATTTATGAACAAGCATTATTTGTTGGAAATTCTGAGGGTGTGTGTGTGAGTGTAGTTAGAAACCTGAGCTTAATAAAACTTATACATTAATACAGTTTTACAGTGCTACACACACAAAAGCAGGCATACACCTGCAGCTGCAGTGTTACACGAAATGGTTTTTGGTATTTGAGCAAAAGAGAGAGAAAGATAGAGAAGAAACTGTGTGTTTTAAATCTGTAATCGAGACCGGAATTCTTGTAATTTGTAGGCACTTTATATTTTTGTATATATTTTTGGTGTTCTGTTTTAGCATTTATTTTTGTATTTATACGCCTCAATGGTCTGATGTTGGCATACGAGTTTGGTACCACCCACCATTTGCCCACTCAAATAGTTACCAAATTGTTTAAAGTTGTATTAAAAAGTTTTATTTTCTTTTTTACTTTTATTATTTTTTGGTGTATTTTTGTTCGGTATGCACTTACCACCAATAGCTAGATACTTGAATGTGGGTGGTTGTACTTTATTTTACTGTCACATGCTTGAACGTGTGCACGTGCATGGAAGTATTAATTTTGGAGCATTAAAGAACAAAAAAATAAGTTGGCTAAAGTTAATAGTATTCGACTATAAAATCTAGAAAATTTTTTTCTTAATAAGAATATTTAGCTCACAAGTAAATGCCAGAAGCTTGGATAAAATCTAGTACAAAAGATCCTCAGGTACTTACAACTCAAATAGATTTTGTGTGATCGTTATTATTTCACTAAGAGAATTTTATTCTTATGTCCTCTAAATTTAACATAGAAATTTTCCTTAATTCGATAAAGGCTTGCTTCCTTTGTATTTATGCCACACAGTTGTCTAGTTCAATTCTTTGGCCTCGATTAACTTACTACTAGACGGTACAAATAAAGTTAAAAAATTAGATCCGAGCGAGGGTTAATGCTTCAGTACCCGATTGGCTAATTACAATTATATAAAATAATACCAGTAAAAATACGACCTAGACTACCTTCGACTGCACTATAAAATAGTACACATTTACCGAAGCAAAGTTCCTGTGAAAACAAAAACTCTGCTTCCCGACTTGAGGTTCAACTTGATGCTTTATATATACTCTAATTTATACTTAATGAGAATTATAAGTATTGCTTTTGTATCACTGATATCATACAAGTTGTATGATACATATTACAAGTTGGTCTATTGAGTTGCAGAACGATTCTCGTAATACGGCTAATGGTATCATACTTTCTTCCGTATTAAACATTCAAAAAAAAAATGTTTTTATCTAGAAAATGCTCGACTGACTGGCTGTCTTTATTTCAATCAGAAGAATTCTTTGTTTTTTTTATCTCTAAAGCTTCACGTTTGCTTATAGAGTACACTCACATGGCACCCAGAAATAGAACTAATAGGTCAGCACACTGACAGGCCAGCGCACTGACGTTTAGTTTACAAGAGCTTCGCAAGATAATTCTATCTGTTATTTTTTAAGGAATTGTGGTATCAATGATAACGGATCACTACAATTTTGGCCTTAAGAAAAGAATAACTACTGCAGCTGTTGCCAGAGATGAGCAAGAGACTGTAGAAAATTTTCTTTCTCTAACCAGCACCGGGGTATCACCATAAATTTCTCTTTGGAGAACGCTACCTGGTGCCCTTTCTGTAGAAGTTAGCAAAAAACTTGAAGCTAATCGCTGACCCTTGATTATAATCTGAGTTTGGGGGCAACTAAATTTAGCCAAAAATTGCTTTGCAATATCAACAACGTATGTGGTCATTTCGTTGTCTATTTTATTGACAATTAGTGTTTTAAATTTTTTAACAAGCCTGTACAAATCGCTAACAATTAGTTGTCAATTTAGAAAAAAAACTACGATTTTGCTTTTTTGACAACGAATGTTGTCAACTTAATAACGAACGTTGTGGAATTGACAACAATAGGCCTAATTATGTATGTCGTTGTTGTGACTAAAACAGTGATATGTGGCAACGCCGGTCATATGTTTTATATGGGCTTGTCGTAAATTCGTCTACGACAACGACTCTTGTAATAAAGCTGAATATGTTGTCAAATTGCCAACTTTTTTATAAGCGTTGTCAAATTGACAATCATGTGTCGATTTATTACTAGTATGGTGTCAATTTGACACCATTTGTTGTCAATAATGCGTTTACAAAGTGACACAACGAATGGTGTAATTTTTTATTTTTAATTAGAAAAACTTATTTGGTGGCTTGCTGGGACTTTTAAGCCACCGTTTCTATTACCATTTAATGTTTGTTATTTTATTTATTTGCTAACGCCATATAAACTAAATTGAATGGACTAAAACCATATTTCTTAAGCAAAAGTAAAAGGCGTTTTTAAAGCTTGTATTTTATGTTACTCTTTTTTAAGTGCTCTCCTGTTGTTGTTGTTGTTTACATATTTTTTGTTGCCATATATCTTAGCAATTTTTATTTTATTTACAATTTTTTCCTGCTGTTACATTATTTATATCTACTTTGAAAATATGTGAATATGGCTGCATATATTTGCTTATACAGTGTAAATACTTACTCACTTACTTTATTTTGTATCAGTTCAATTTCCATTTTTTTTTTGTTAAGCAAATATTATTGGCATGCCATTAAGAGGAAGGACTTCTTTACACTTCTTCCTAGTAGGAGAGTCTATACATTTCAAGAATGGTTTGTTTATTTGCATATGAAAAAGTATACATGTGTGTATGTGTGTGTGTGTATTTTATATATATTTTTTTAAAGTTTATTTTATGCTGATGTAAATTTTTTAACTCTCTGCTACTGTTTGTATTCATTTTTTTTTATGTATTGGTTTCATTTTTCTTGCACATCGTATAAAAATTTACTTACTTATTTGAATTTTGCTACAAGTATAAAAAGAATGTGCTCTTAAAAAGAGTTATTGGTTTTGGGAACATGAAAAAAAAAAAATTAAAAGGATTTTTTTAAGGCCTTAAACTAAAAGGGAATTAAACACAAATTATTTTGATTGAAAATTTTCTACTGAAAAAGCGTGAATGACTTGTCATTCATAAGCCTTTAAATTTTTTGGAAGAGGCTATAATAGCAATTTCATAAATTAATCCTCAATTTCAAAGAATGTGCAGTAAGAGAGCACTTTTTATTTTAAAATAAAAACAAGTATTTTTTCACAGTTATAAGTTTGTTTTATTGAATTATAGAGAAGACATTTTGCGATTAATGGAAAAATTTCCAAAAAAAAAGTCTTTTTCTCTGAATAACTTAGTGAATACACAAAATGTGGGGTTTAAAAAAATCTTACATAAGCCATGAGCAACAAATGCACCGAAAATGAGCAGCTGTGTGGCTTAGATTTTGTTCAGGCTTTACTTTTCTGTGTCAAATGCGAACATCATTCGCTACAGAAATAGTTCTTGTGGCCTCAACTGAACGACATGGATCTGAACGTCACGTGATTTTGGAAACAATCAATTTTTTTGCAGCATGAAAAGAAATATTTCCTAATTTAAGGTAAAGCCAAAAGCTGCTTATGTGGCTTATCTTTTAATAAAGGCTCTGAAAAAAAACAAACACACCCACACCCATTTAGAAAAAACAAATTATAAAAAAAAAAAAAAAATTTTTAATTAAAAAGATAGACCAACACTTTTCTCTTTAATCATTTTTATTTAAATAAAATTTAAATTCAACTACATGTTTATTAAAGGCCTTTTCTTACTTCTCATCTCTACCTTTAACTGGCATTTGCTTTTTCTATTTTACTCATGTTGGTATATAAATTTAAGTTTAATATTGGATGTATAAACTTTTATTTCCATTTGATATATTTTTCTATGTCAAATATTTTAAAAATTGAGTTCAGTAGTACAAATACACATGCACGCACACACTTCGCTTTTACGCACTGGCATATAAACATTTACAAAAGTAATGACTCTTTATAACATCCTTTTTTTTCTTCTTGCGATTTATTTTTCTATATTTTATTTTTCATTTTTATACTTGTTTGTACGTTTTCTTAGCAATAAATTTTGTTCAAGTAATTTTCTTCAGTATTTGAATATTTAGTTTATTATTTTTATATAACCATTTCAAAAGTTGTATAGAAGCTGTCTTTATATTTGATTACTAGAAATAGAAAATTGCTTTTGAAACTTGTATGTGGGTAACAAAATTTAAAAATGAAATTTTTCAACTGGTAATAAATAAAATTAAGAGTGATTAATTGGAAAAAAAGATGTGAATGAGAAGTGTTAAATTCTTTTTTTTACAATAATGAAAAGCAAAAAAAATTTTTTTGTAAAAAATAAAAAAAATTTTTTTTATTAAAAAAAATTATTTTAATAAAAAAAATTTTTTAATAAAAAAAATATTTTTATAAAAATTATTTTTAAGAAATATTATTATTTCTAATTAAAAATAATTTTTGGTGAAAAAATGGATTGTGAGCCCAGTGATCATTCCCAGGGCTAGTTTAGGGCGCATTTTCATCGCCCTTGTTACACTTAACCAGCTTTTTCAATGCATCTTTTTGAGGGTTATCTGAACTTGTTTTTTTTCAACATTTGGCCACCCTACCGAAGCATAAGTGACATCACTACTTATGATTTCATTAAACCTTTAATTATTTTAATTTAAAATGTATTTAATTCAATTAAAAATTTAATCTAATCATTTACAAACTAAATTTATTTAATTGAAAATTAATTGATGTAATAGAAATGCATATTATCAAATTAATTCATTTTATTAAAGGTTTCTTAAACATTTTTTTTTGTAATTTTGTTTGTAAAATTTAGGCATAAATTAATTTTTATAATTAAATATAATTGTTACAATTAAAAATTTAATTGATTCATTTAAATATGTAATTGACTTAATAAAAAGTTTTAAAATTATTATAATTAAATATATAATTGTTTTAATTAAATATTTTATTCATTTAATTAAAAGTTTAATTAATATTTTAATTAATATTTTAATTGATTCAATTAAAAATTTAATTGATTCAATAAAAATTTTAAATAATTTAATTGATTGAATTGAAAATTTTTCTAATTGTTAAATTAATTAATTTAATTATTGAATTAAAAATTTTGTTCATTTAATGAAAAGTTAAATTAATTCAAATAAAAGTTTAATTAATATTTTAATTGACTCAATTACAAATTAATTTTTTTTATTAAAAACTTAATTGATTGTATTTAAAATTTTGCTAATTGTTTTAATTAAAAATTTAATTGATTTATTTAAAAATTTTAATAATTTAATTAAAAGTTTAATTATTCTAAATAAAATTTTAATAATTTTTTGGGTTGTGTAAAATGATCATGAACTATAATCAAAATGCGACCTTTAACCCTTTCAGAACCATAAGCGTTTTGAATACAAAACAGTGAATTTAGTCATATTTAGGAGTTTTAAAAAAGGATTTTGAAGAAATATCCAAAAAAAAAAATTTTTTTTCTTAAAAATAAATTTTAGACACTGACTCTTAAAGACATAAAGTCCACAAGAATTTTACACAATTTAAGTTTTATAAAATTTTTGGCTAGGGACACCGGTGCCCTTATGGTGCTTAAAGGGTTAAGTTCTTTTGTGCAGAAATTCTACTCTAATATAATTCTCCCTAATAGTAATTTATAATTTTATTAGCCCTTGTTAAATATTAAAAAACCACAAATACTCATTTTTTTAAATAATATTTAACCCTTTTCCTAAAGCTTGTTGTATGTAGTTTGTGATAAATGTCAGTTTTATTATCATCAATTTTATTTATCATCTATTATATGGGTATTTGTGAAATAATATTTTATTTTTTGATTACTTGTGCTGCATTCACCTTATTTTTGTTAACAACCGTAAATAAATATTAAAAAAGAAATTTATAGAATATCTAAGTTGTTTTTTTTCTTTTCTGTAAACAATCAATTTTCAATTTTTTAAAAGAAATATAAAACACATTAACACACACAAAAATTATATACTTAAAAAATGTTTATATACTAAAGTAAATAACCTAACATCTGTAGTTGTAAAAGTAGTTGTAACAGCAGCTACAAACAGCATCAGTATTAGTAGTTAGTTGCTTTTTATTTTCTTTTTTTATAAAGAAAAGTTTTTGTGTTTAATGTTTAGAACCAAAATGTTGAGGAAAAGGAAAATATAAAAAAGTAAATAAAAATATGTTGCAGCAAGTGTTCATAATGGCATCATTGATTATAGTGATGATGAGTTTTTGATTGTGTGTACACGAATGTAGTAGGTACGTATGTGTAGGTTTTATTATGTAGACTAGCAAACAGAATGCACTCTGGAATCGCTACACAATCATAGGAATTACTGGCAAAATTTAAAAAGAGAAAAAAGAAGTTTAAAGATTAGCCCCCTTATCCGCGGACTTTATAGAAATTATTTTTATAATTTTTAAAAAAAATTTACTTTACGTTAAATTTTTTGGAGCCAAATTCAGCTACGCTTTGGTCAATTGGAATTGAAAGACTTAGTTTTGTAACACATACCCGACTGGACTATGACATGCAAAGCTGAATGTGGACTAAGCATTGATATAAACTATGACTTTGTTGTATATATAGTTGCCTTTTACTTAGCTAATGGATGGCCTTAGATATAGCGTGCAGCTTAATTGCTCGTATTTTCTTTAAGAAGTAGTGTAAGGAAAGTCATGCTCAGAGATAATATTATTAATAATAATATTATAATTACCTTAAGTGGGCAATGGTCTAGCTATTTATTTACTGAAATATTTAATTAAATCATTGAATTATCATTAGTCTGATAGAACGGTGTAATTGCTTGAAAAATAGTGAATTATATTTTTAGTGTCTAAATAAAAATTATTTAAATACACATTAAATGCTGAGTAAGCTGTTGGTGCGTCAACCATTGAGCCAGGGGTGTCATGTGCTTACTGTTTTAATTCTAACAAATTTTTTTTATTAATTTCTATAAAATGAAATTTTGTACTTTTTACTTTCCTTTAAGAAGGACTCTAAAAAAAAAGTGCCAAACTGGAAGTTTTTTCTATTCTAAAACAAAAATTACTAACCCCAGCTTAATTTTCATGCCAACCTTAAAGGGAAATAGTTTTTTTTCATATATAAAATATGTTTTGAAAAAACCAAAAACCATTATTTACTGCCACATACTTATTCTTACAAGAAGAAAAGCATACACACACACATACAGAGAGAACAAAAAATGTTACAACTATTATTGTTGCTGCCACCGCATACACATGCATTTATAATAAAACAGTTGCTACAAAGTACTAAATAATATTTGCAGTTCACAATTCCCATTGTGTCGGTGCCAATTTTCGTACATTTGTACTAAAACAGCCAATGGGACTGGGTGTGTGTTGGTAAGTAACAGAACGACACCATCCAAATAATTCAATTATGTTCAAAAATCGATTTGGAAAGTAAGAAAAAAATTTACTTGTATGTTGCCATTGTTGCTGCCTGCTACTGTTGCTGCCTGGCATTGCCTGTGTTTGCTTTTTAGAATATGTGCAAAATGATTTGTTGGTGGTTGCATACATTTCGTTTGTCTGCAAGTTTTCATTCATACTTTTGCTAGTTTTTGGTTGATGCCCGACTTAAGTAGCATTAGTTTTACAAGTTAATAAATTTTTTTCTTAAAATACAGTTTTATTAGTTACATATTTTGCTATTCCTTCTGCTTCACTATAGAAAATATTTAGTTGGTGCCTTAAAAGTAACTGATAATTTCCTATTGAAATATTATCTGTCATAAGGGAATTATTTATTATAGATTTTGTATAAATAAAAATTATGTTTAAAAATAGTTTTTAAAAATTTAAATGAAAGGTGTGCCACAACTCTAATGATTCTAGAAAATGTTCACTTTAAAGCAGAAACCAAATCGTTGTATTCTATATTGAATGCAAACGATTGAAAATTAAATTTTTTTAAGGAAAACATTTGAAAATTTCAATTGATGTTGCTGACAATAACACTCTATACAGTTTTAAAACAGAGCAAATGAAAACTGTTTATAAAGACACTTTAGAGTGCTAATTTTAAATCTGCATTCCCCAAATTGAGATAAAGCCTTATCACTTAAAATAAAAGCGGTGACAGGGCGTATATCTTCTATATATATTGAAACAAATCTCTCTCCAACATTATACACTTCAGCCAGTGCGAATTCTTCGGCTGTTCTGCTGATCTGCTGTTTGCAGACCGATAGAGGGATACCGCAGGGCGCTTTGGCATCCTGCTCTGGCACCTAGAGCTAGACTTATTAGCCAAAGTCAAGGCGATGCAGTTAAGTATTCTAGGCCAAATCATCGCTTTTGATATATCGTATGAAAACGATAGAAAACTCAGTCTTATGGCTTTAAGAAATTTTAAAACTTGGATTTAGGAGTGCCAAATAGATTCAGGGCAAGCATTGGAGAAGCTCTTAGCTTACAACTAAATTTTGATTCATGCTTACTTCAGAAGTACTTTGGTATACACAGAAAAAAAAATTAAAAACCAATTAAAAATTTTAATTAAAAAATTTATTATATCAATTAAATTTTTAATTCAGTCAATTAAATATTTAATTAAACTGAAAAATATATAAAATTAATTAAAAATTTAATTGATTCAATTAAAAATTTAATTGATTTAACAAATTTTTTAATTAAAATTGTTAATTGGTTCCTAATAAATATTTCAACTTTTATTAAGACTTAATTAAAAATTAACTAAAGTTTACTAAACAAAGTCATCAACTAAATTCCTTTATAACTTTTTCATAATTAAATTTAATTAACTTTTAATTGTCCTTTTCTAAAAAAAAAAAAAGAAACACAAAACAATAAATGGCTCACTAAAGCTAAAAGTCTTTTAAATTTCCTAAAACTTTTCCATTTTCATGATTTAATTTGAAAAGTTATTTTGTAATATTAAATATTCACCATCATTAGGTTGGCCTTTCAGTATTTCAAAACAATTTCCGTTTATTTATTTATTTTTTTAAGTTTATTTACGTGTGTCCTCACTCTTTGTTAGCTTTATTGGTCAATCAATAATGTTGTAGTTTACTTGAACTTATGACTGCACAAAAAAAATTTATGAAGACACTCAAGTGTTTCAAATAAAAAGTTTTCACTGAAAACACGCAAAGCAAAACATTAACACAAACTAAGTTAACAATATTTAACAGGAAATTGTTAAACAAACACACACACACTTTTCCAGCAAGTTGAACAAAGTGTTTCTGTTAATGTTTTGATTTTTAATTATTTAAAGATTATTAAAAACTTATCCTACTAAGAAAAAATGCTTTAGAAAATAAATAAATCAAGAATGTGTGTTTTCAGGAATATTTAAAACACACTGAATAATAATTTAGTTTACTAAAAGTTATAAAATTGTAAAAGCAAAATTCGGTCTTTTAAATAAGATTCTCTACTCTAACACATCATACTTTAAAATTATAATTTTCACCATATATACCAAAAGAATTTGTAAGAAAGCCAAGAGAATTTCAAGAATTAAATTATTGGAAATCCACAGAATTTCGCCAATTTGTACTCTATACTGGCATAGTTGTTTTAAAGAGCTTTGTTCCCAATGATTTATATAATCACTTTCTTCTTTTACATGTAAGTTATCGAAGTTTACTGTCTTTACATATGTTTAAACAAAGCCAACGTACTATAGATAAATGGATTAGTAAATTTGTTTTAAATTTTCCTAAGTATTATGGACCATCGAGTGTTTCCTTTAATGTTCATAGTTTACTGCACTTAACGGAGTGCGTTAAAGAGTTTGGTGACTTAAGCAGCATATCTGCATATAGATTTGAAAACTTTTTAAAAACTTTAAAGCAGAACGTAAAAATGCCAAGACATATAGGAAAGCAAATCTATAAAAAGTTCTCTGATGCAAACATTAAAATAAAAACATTCAATATAGGGCCTAAATTAAATATTTATGGTGACATTATAGCATTCAAAATGAAATCTTTATATTTTACGAATAGCAGCCCAAATAACTTATGTATGACAAAATCTCAAACATTTATTGCAATAAGCAGGTTTAATAAAGACCATACATTTGTGGGAAAATCATTTTTATACCCCAAAAATTTTTTTGCAACGCCAATTAAATCATTAGATATTAACATTTGTGTCGTAAACCCAAACGAAGTCGGCCCAGAGAAAGAATATCATATGGAAAACATTTTATGCAAAATTGTGTCACTTCCTTTTGAAAGTAAAATTGTGTTAATACCAATGTTACATTCATTTAAATAATGTATCTAAAATCCCTGTTATTTTAGGCAAAAAAATCAAGAGTCATAAATCCGATACCTGCTTATCCCCACAAAAAAATGATTGCTTAAAAGATATACTTAGTAAGTAACATCTGCATTGTACAACTACATGATTAAACATTATTATAAAAAATTCGTTTTTGTTTCAAGTTTCAATACAACAACTAAGCGACTTTAATAACAAAATCGTAGAAGAAATTGTGAGTTTAAAAGGTAAATATGACTAATTATATTATAATCACAACAAACGTATCCTAACATTAATATTATCTGTCATTTCAGAAATTATTATAAATCAAAATAATGTGCTTACAAATGTACTATCGAACCAAATAACCACACTTAATTCAGCTTTTAAATCACATTTCGAAAACCCTAAATTTACAAAACTTTTTCCACTTTCGTCAGAAAGAGACCTAAACGATTTTGAAAATATGATTAATGAAGACAATAAGAGTGAAATAGTAAGTATCTTAACCTCACCCATTTAATTGCGAAGTTTCTTGATAATTTAATATGTATATACAATTTTTTCATTAGGTCTCTTCCATAAAACGGGTTTTAGGAAATTCAACCTTACAAAAAGGAATATGTAGAATATTTTCAACGGATATAATAATTAATTTCAATATGCGAGGTATTCAAGGCAAACAACGCTTAATGGACTATAAAGCAACGATGAATGTAATATTTTGTAAGTATACGAATTAGTCTCCTGCACAAGTTGTCTTGAAACTCCTTTCAAGACATTTTTCACGAACAAAAATGGTTTCATGACGTCTTGTGCAGTAGACTAATACGAATCTTATGAATAACAAACTACATAACTATTTACATATTTCCTTACTTTGTTTTTTGTGTTTTAGTGGCAATATCATCTGAAGTAACAACTGAGCTAGAGTTCTTAGGAATAATGCGGAAAGCTATAAAGTGTGCTAAAAATAAACATTTTAAACGAATTTGTTTAAAACGAAAAAAGGACGATTCGATCGCGTCCGATTCTTCAAGTTCAAAATAAACATTAATAGACGAGTGTAATAATAATAGACCTGGTCCTGCATTCGTAATATGGAATGAAAGTTAATTTTAAAACTGATTTTAAAACAAAGTATTGATTTTCTGTCAAATATACTAAAATTTTTCATACATAATCCCCCTTGCTCTACATTCCACTTAGTAGTGAAAGTGAAATCGTTTTTAATTCCACATTTTTATGTTCTGTTTTATAGAAAATTTTTAATAATTTGACATAAAATATATGAAAACAAAAAATAAATTTTTACTTTTTAAAATATTTTTGACGAACTGATTAGATTTAAAATAAATTTTTAAATTCACTTTCTTTTCATATAACGAATACAGAAACAGGGGGTAAATATATTTTAAAATTGAATTTCCTTTTTCTTGTTTTGTTTTATATAAATTTCAAATTACTTTAAAGTACAAATTAATAATAAGATATATGAATTTTTGAAAGTTTTTAGCTATTACAAAAAAAATTTGTGTATGTCATTATTTTCAGGGTTCTTACTCTTCGTGGTATAGTTCTCTTGGAATTTTCAAAGGGTTTGCACAAAAACCAAAAGGAAAAATAATATTATAACCCCTTACAAATTCCAAGGGCACTTTACCAAACATAAAGCGTAAAAACCCTAAATATCAATAAAATATGTTTTTCACTTAATTGTAAAACTTTTTTGAATATAAATACATATTTAACCACAAAAATATTTAAAAAAGGATGTAAAAATATGTATTTTTAATAAATGAAAGTTCTTTCTAAAAATATTTTATAATTGATTCTGAAATTTTGATTGGTAAGTAGTTACTACGTAGGTAAATAGCACTAGTTACATTGAAAACAAAAGAAGTACTTTTTTTTTTATTAAAATAAGTACTTCTATAGTGTTTTTAGGAACTAGTTCTCTTGTATTAATTGGGAACTACTTTTATATAAAATAAAAGAAGTACTTTATTTTTTAATTGGCATAACTACTTCTTTAATGAATTAAGTAATTAGTTCGCAGATTACATACAATAATTGATTCTTGAGAAGCTATTATTTTAGTCTCATGCCGTGTTAAATTCATCAGGTAGGTAATCCAGTAAGGAAGTCATTCCACCAAAAATGCTTAATTCCACACTCGATTACTTTTTTTAAAATTTTTTGCTGGGTACATTAACTTTAGCAAATTTGTTTTCTTTCTGGCTTAACAACGTCTTGGGTTTATTTTAAACGATTTGCTTAAAAACCACATGCTAAATATAATTTAACTACTCGAATAAATTAATAAAATTTAACTGAACAATTGTTTAAACATTTTATAAAGTGGCCTATAAATCTAACAAGCCACTTAATATTCAACATGAAAGCTGGCTCTGCTTAAACGCTTGAAACAACTCGACTCCTTCTTTAATGTCGTGTGTGTCTAAGTGTGAAAATTTTGCCATAGAAAATATAAAAAAAAAACACTAACAAATTCATTGCAAAGTAATTACAATAATTGATTGTTTTATGGCAGTTTTATAGACTTTATGCTTTACGTTTACGATTTTAATTTTCCCAGTAACAAATACGTTGTTAGCAAAAAAATAAAGGGAGGAGAATTTGAGGACTTAAATGGAAATGTGTTTATTTTGGTTTATCTATATAAATAAAATTAATATTCTGTTTGTGGTTTTAAAAAAGGAATATTCATGATTGATTTGAATATCTCTGTACGCCAACGAAGGTCTTCATATACTTTTGGAGCAGCCACGCCCATTTTTACCTCCACTTTTCAAATGTTTTCACTGACCACCAACAAAAAAAATTATCTTGCAAGTAAATTTTTGACATTTGCAGCCAGTAAAATAACAAATGAGAAACAGTGCTACCGAGTGTTCGGTAAAATAAAAGTTACGTTGTTAGTTGATACAATAAACCATTTAGAAGATAAATTTAAATATAAATTTCATATATTTTAATTTAAAAAATACTAACAACAAAATTTTTAAATGGTGTTCACGGCAATATTCTGTTCATATATTTTTATTTTCATTAGAATTGTAGCCTTTGACAATATTTTCTCGATCTGCTACCTCAAAATGTTTTTTCCAAAGTGCCATCTATTGCAGTTGAAAAAAGTGTCGTCTTTCATTTTTTCGCAAAATTGTTGAACACACATCGTTTACGATACTAAATGCAATCGATTGAAATTCTTGTTCGAATTTTGATTGAAATTCTTGCTTGAATTTCGATTGAAATTCTTGTTCGAATTTCGATTGAAATTCTTGTTCGAATTTCGATTGATTCTCTTGTTTGAATTTCGATTGAAATTTTTGTTCGAGTTTCGACTGAAATTCTTGTTCGAGTTTCGAATGAAATTCTTGTTCGAATTTTGATTGAAAGTTTTGTTCGAGTTTCCACTGAAATTCTGTTCGAATTTCAATTCTTGTTCGAATTTTGATTGAAATTCTTTTTCGAATTTCGATTGAAATTCTTTTTCGAATTTCGATTGAAATTCTTTTTCGAATTTCGATTGAAATTCTTTTTCGAATTTCGATTGAAATTCTTGTTCGAGTTTCGACCGAAATTCTTATTCGAATTTCGATTGAAATTCTTGTTCGAATTTCGATTGAAATTCTTGTTCGAATTTCGAACGATTTGGAATCAGTCCTTGGCTTCTGTAAATAATTTTGGTTGCTTCCAATTTTTTTTGCTATATATTTCTTTAAAAGATTGTTGTTATGAAAAATTGCTCCTGCTCCCTTTAATAAGCGAGATATATAAAGAGAGAAAAAAAGAGAGAGGGGGAGAAAAAGGAGGAGAGAGAGGGAGAGAGAGAGGGGCAGAGAGAGGGAGAGAAATCAAAGCAGTTAATTTTAAAAATTGTGCAATTTCTTTTGAAAAAAAATTAAAATTATTTTTAAAAAATTAGTTAAAAAAAATCTAGCTAAGTTTAAGGCTAAATAGAATATATTTTAATTTAAAAGTGGAAGAAGTGGGCATTGGCATAAACATCAAATAAAATACTGAAATTTACTTTATTCAAAATAAAGTCTGTTAATTTGGTATGGAGCTTGTTAACATTTGTTTCATTCACTTTATTTAATTTGAGCTTAGTCTAGCGTTTAAATAAAAAGCGATTTGAAAATTGTTTTATGGCTTTTTAAGAAATTCTATTGAAGTCTTTATTAAATTACAGGCAATTTAAAAAACAATAAAGTCAATTTCCGAGATATTTAAATGAAATAAAATATGCCAGCCTAAATAACCTTAACAACCCTTAATAAACAATATTTAAAGTATAACATTGTTTGCCATGAAATAAGTCACATTAAAATGCGTTGGGCAATTTTTTTTTCCAATTTGCAGCAATTTGTTATAAACAATAATAAAAAAATCCAATTGAATAAATACTTTAGTAGTAGTAAGTAGCCTTAAATAGCTGGCAATTTAACATACTTAAATTTTCTAAGAAGTTATTTATAATTTATGTAGTTACAGTTTAATGAACTAATAATAGGATTTAATTTAAACATTTCTTTAATCCTTAATAAATAAAGTCTTGTGTAATCTTGTGTATTTAGCCCAATTGTTAGGGAAATAAACAATTTTCTAATTTAATGCAATTTCATTTTATTTAGTTGCAACAATTGCATTAGCTAAACAATTTTAAGCAGCTTAATTAAATAAGCTTTCGGAAATTTATTTCTAATTTTAATTCCTTAACTACGCACAATGATATGCAACATAATTATATCTACCAACAATAATGAACACATCATCAGCGTAAACTGATTAGTTTAATATTTTTTATATTACCAAATGAGAATAAAAACAACCAATATGAGTTAAGTTAAGTGTGCAACTCGTATGCTTAAGGCAAGATTTGCTGTAATAAAAGGAAATTGCAGAGTAAAACTACAGTGATGCTTAGCAAAAACGAATTAAGGGGGTTGTGTACGTATAAAAATAAAATAAAATTTAATTTAATATAACATGCAATGCAAAAAACTTTAACGAAACAAGATACAGTGAAGAGAAATGCAGCTTTATTGTAGATGAATTCTCAAGAGTCACACTGTTAATAGGCATTCTGTTCCTTTGTATTCTCACGTGTTTTCTTTAAGCTTTTAGCTTATTAAGAACTCGCCTTGATCGAAACTGTTCTGTAACTTAAAATGTGCTATTTACTTAATGAGCACTTAGCAACTAGAGAGTGTCCTATTAAGAACACAATTTTTCTTTTAATGCTGCATTATATGCATTTCTTCACGCTTTGAGTGGTAGGTCTTGCTGAAACAACATGTTGTACAGATCCATAACGTCCATTTGAGACCACAAGAATTCTGTTATCATGTTTTTATAATGAATTTCTTTCTTATCTTCAAAAAAGTAAAGCCTGACCAAAATCGGCACCAGACATTTGTTTCTCATGAAGAGTTTCTGAGGCCCAAACTAAATAATTTTGTGTATTCCTCAAGTTATTCAAATGGAAATGCACAATAATTTTTTTTTTTTTAAATCATTTTGCTCCATTACCCATTAAACGAATTACCAAAGTGGATATTTAATTGCAGGTTTTCTTTACAATCCAATAAAAATATCACAACTGTCTTGAAAAATACATTCTTATTGAGACACCCTTTTTATGTTTAGAAGTTGGTAAACTTCACCTAAAACAGTAACACTCTTTTAACATCAAACTAATTTTTATGCTGCAATACAATCAAGAGCATCTGGCTTAAACTAACACAATGACTGAGAGCAAATTAATATAAATTTCAAGCATGAGAAATAAAAATATTTTTACACGATTGTGTGTGTGAGTGTGTAAGAGAAAGAGCTATTTGCCTCTACGATTGAATAAATAAAAAAAACTTGCTTGTCAGTACATGTGTGCAGGGTTACATTGTTAAACTTAATTTACAAAATAAAAAATACTTTAGTAAAAAAAAGAAAATAACAGCTTCCCAAGAAAGAAGAACTCTTGATGAAAGTAGTAAAACAGTTCCATATTTAAACATATGCATGCACACACCTCTACAGGTACTTTAATACAATAACACCAAGAGGGTATAAGAATGCCAATCTGCTTTCCAAAAAAAAATGTGATAAAAAAAAATTAAATCAGCTATATTACGAATATGTCACAAGTGATTTTGCTCACACCACGTAATTGGCAGTTTTTTATTCGCTATTTTGTCTCATGCTCATGCATATGTGGCCTCCTTTTTTTCTGTGGGTTTGTTGGGTATGAGTGTGTGTTTACGTAGTAATACTCTACATGTATGTTTTGTGTATTTTCCACAGTTTGTCACTGTGATGTCAAAATGTCCTCTTGTGTGATATTTTTTCTTTTGCTTGAATTACTGAAACAGTGATTTGTCAAGAAAGGTTAATTTGCAGCCAAATGGATTTGGTGATTATTCAGCTCGAAAAAAGCATTACAAAATTTAAAGCTACTAATTAGGTCCATTCTCTTTCTGTTTCCATTAAAAAAAATCATTTGAGTTTGTGGCTTAAAAAAATTTTTTTTTTAAATCAAAATACTTTACATACAGGTAGCAGATACTGACTGCTGTGTGTTAATTTTTTCTTACACTGCAGCTGTGTTTAATAAATAATTATGGCCTAGTACTAGAATACCTCACTAAGCTACTTAATTTGTCTCCTTAAAAAAAATCACATTCTTATCCCTTCTTAGAATACCCTGTTTAAACTCCATAGAGTTGATAATTGTAATTCTGGTCCCATACTGCCACGACTACCACTATACTGACTCAAGACTCTTATCATTGCTTTTGAAGATTACAAAAAAAAAATATAAAAATGGTTCGTTACACGTACCTGAAAATCACTAACGAACTGAAACATCTATCTGCTGTTCTTTTTTTGTTAATACTAGAAAACTAAAGCAAAAACATACATACTACAAAATGACATACATAAAAATTTAGACAACTTCAAGCAATCTTTATCACAAGTAAAACAATATTTTCTTCACACCAGAGCAAAAGAGATTTAATTTGCATATAAAGCGTTAATTTCATTATCAGAAAATTATGTCAGACCACGTTTTCCTTAAACAAGAAACTGAAAGCTAACTTGTGGCTTTCTACATCAGATATTGCGTTACAATAAACGATTCATTGATTGCTTCAGGCTTACCCTAGTATTAGAAATTTTGTCATGATATCACTTCACTACATAGTATAAAACAAAGTCGCTTTCTCTGTCCCTATATCCCGATGTATGCTTAAATCTTTAAAACTACGCAACGGATTTTGATGCGGTTTTTTTTAATAGATAGAGTAATTCAAGAGGAAGGTTTATATGTATAATCTTGGAAATTTTAAAGTCACAAATACGCCCGGCAGGTAGCGCTATAGTTGGTGTCTGGCTCGCACGGTTCTTTACTCTATGATTACGATTTCTTAGTGTAAGAAGATCGAATATATAAAAATTTTAAGGCAAGACAACGTTTGCCGGGTCAACTAGTAAATATTATATCTATTTCTTTGTTTGATGAATGAAACATGAAAGTAACATGATATGAATATGATAGTTAACTGGCATGGACATTCCACTGACATAAGATGGATATGACAGTAATAAGACAAAGACAAGCTACAGATGTTATAGTGATTTAATATGGACATGACAGTGATGCCACATGGACATGACAGTAACATGACATAGATATGACACTGACATGATATTGATATGACAGTAACATGACAGTGACCTGACATAGATGACAGTAACATGACATGGATATGACTGTGACATAAGATGGATATGACATTGACATGAAATTTATATGACATGAGATGGATATGACACAACACTGCCATGAAATTGATATGACAGTAACATGACAATGACATGATATTAATATGACAGTAAAATAATATTGATATGACAAAAAAAAAATGAACAGGACACTTACTTGACATGGACATGACACTGACATAAGATGGATAAGACGGTAACATGAGATGGATACGACAGTAATATGACAAAGACAAGCCACATGACAGTGATGTGACATGCACATGACAGTACATGACATAAGTATGACATGAACATGATGTGAAATGGACTTGACATGAACATGATATAGACGTGACATAAACATGTTATGATCATGCCATATATGAAATGAGAGCGATACGACCTTCTTTATTGCTAATTGACGGATAACAGGGACGAATTTTTGCCGTTAGGCCTTATCTAACAATGATGTTAATTAAGCTCTAAAATTTTTTGGGTACATATTTCTTTTGTAGTGCTATTTTTTTTTCAGCAGCACTTGCTTTAATTAACTTGATATTGACTTAATTTTATCAACACAAAGCACGTTTAAAATTCAGCACACATGCTTCTTGATTTAATTTGGTAACTTGACGCTCTCTAAGTTTTTCCATTTGCCACATCAAAACTTAAATAAATTTTTTTACAAATATTTTGATACTCTTTTTTTTTTTTGTTAAGCAAATATTTTGTAGCACACAAACGAGATTTCTTTTTTTTATATTTCGTATTCAATTTTATTAAATTTATTATACGTTTTAAAATACATTAAAATTTGTTTGTTTGAAAGTGTGTAAATCAAGTCAATTTTTAACAAAAATTATTTATTTATTGTGTTTATTTATTTTACCATAAATTAAATTTTTTAATATTAAATTAAATGCTGCACTCAGATTTTCTTTTAACAAAAAACTACACTCATATATAAATCAATCATCGACACATAAACCTAGTTATTGAATAAAAAAAATTATAATTTATATAATAATTCTTATTTGTTTGTTGGTTTGGTTTGTTAGTTACTTTTCTTTTCCAAAATTCATTATTTAAAATGTCATCATAAATATACTCTTTTGCAAAAAATTTTAAACCACAAAAAAAGCAGATTTTTTATTCAGTTTTTTTTTTTGTTGTAATTTTATTTTGTTGGAAAATTATTAGTTGAGTAATTGTTATTGGTTATGGTAGATTCAGTCATTTGTTTGTTACAAAGAGAAAATTACTACTAAGTTATGGGCAGAGCATTGGCATGGAATAGCGTCCTACAAGTAATGATTCAAAGTAAGCACTAGTTAACCTAGTGTTTTTAGTGCTATTTTTTTTCTAGCCAGTGGCTTTAAATTTGAAATTTGTCCCCAAGCAAATAGTTAAAAAATAGGAAGGTAATAAACCATCATTAGAATCCATTATGGAGAAATGTGTATTGTGCTCATGCGCCTGGTAATTAAAATTTAATGAGGAAAAATAAAAATATTTTTATTATTGTATTAGACTTAAACCACATTATAGTGTTAACAAAGAAACATTTTCTTATTTACTGCATGTGGCGTCTCCTAAACAATCATTTGGTATTCTAACCAAAGTCAAGCTTGAGATTTTTTGCAAAAGATGGATACTAAAAGGGAGTAGCAAGAGATTATGAAATTGGTATGGCACCATCAACAGAATTCTTTCAAAGAGAAAAGTCTCTGTCACCACTGGAACTTAGACTTAAGGTTTGTTTGTTTAGCTGAACGTTGTTGAAAAAGTCCGGCGACGTCCGTTGACGTTAAAACTGTGTAGTTATAAAACATTTAAAAATGTGTCATATGCTTTTCATATAAGAAAACAAATAAAAAAAATTTTTTTACAAAAAACTGTATCGCACTTTTTGTTCTAGTGTTTAATTATTAAATATTGTTGTTTTTAGTTGGTTTTTGTTATTTTTATTTAAACTTTCGTTCATATGCGCTTCACTTTTTTTTTTCAATAAAAAACTACTCTGTCTCAGCTGTGCATAAGCGTCCCGTAAAAACGTTGCTGAATTCTATTTTATACAAAACTTGCCGTACCGTCAACGTGACATTTGTTTCCGATAAGCACTTTCATTACTTTTCATATAACAAAACGAAATCTTACGAGACGTTGGGTTAATTCTAACTTTACAGCTCATTTATGGATAAAAATTCTTCGGAGGTTTTTTTTTTAATTTTTTAGCCGCTTTTAAATTAGAAAATTCTCTGATTTGGGGTACTTTAAAAAAAAAAAAAAGTAACTGGGGAATATTTATAATTCGGCTGATCGTAAATTTGGAATACCTGCTGTTGTGAGATGTATTGATGGTAACCTGAAGGAAAACAATTCCCTGGCAAATATGAAGTGAGCAAATATTTATTAGGGAAAAGTAAACAAATTTAATGAAAAAGAAAAAAAATTATTTATAATGAGAAGGAATTTCTTGAAGTAAACATTTTTTCATATTGTCAATCTCCATTAAATTACTTAAAAGTTTATTTTACATGGGAGTTATTTAGGATTTCAAGCATGTTAAAATGGGAAAAAAACTATTCACTTCCCATATAATTATTCTGTAATGTTTTATGAAATTGCATGAAAATTTTAGCATGAATGCACAATGGGGCATAAGAAATAAGCCAGCTGCTCGTGAAAGTTGAAATTTCTTAGAATTTGGTTCTCCAACTGGTGCCACAGCACATTAGAAATTTATTATTTAAGAGTTTATAAGGTATAATTTATTTTTTATTAAAAATATAGAAAATGCAATATAATAATTTATGTAAATTTTTAGTTTGTCTTAAAATCGGTACATCTTAATCAAGGCCACTTTATGAATGAATACAATTTTACATCTAGAATTATTTCTAAAGTCTTTATAATAAAAATTTATTTTATAATTTACACAATAATTGTCATTTAAAATTGATTTAAACTAAACCTTAACTGAAAATATTATTAATGAATAATAAAAATTTGAATAAATTCCTTAAAATAGTGTCAAAAAAGTTGACTTTGTTTTGTTGCTCAGAATTTATGAATTTAAAATCATTAAAAAAAATACAGACTTTCGTGTGACTCTAATTGTAGGCCATTTTCATAAAAGAAAATGTGTTTTCTATTTTTTTTTTTTTTTGATTTAAAAAAACTCTCAATGTCAACTAGGAGAGTTTTGTTATGCAAGTCTTGAAGTGCTATTGATGTCCTCTCCCCCAAAAATAACCTGATAAATTAAAATTTCATAAATGTGGCAGCAAGTACATTTTGTTATCAAATATTATGTGCAGTTTTTGTATTTTTAATTAACGTGTCTTGTTTAAATTTAAATTGAAGGTGCTTTTTTTATAACACAAGCCATCAACTTGTAGGGAAATTTTATATGAAAAGTCCCCAAAATATCGAGTGTTTTTCATACAAATTTTTTTAGACTAGTTGATCACAATACCTTCAATTTGAATTTAAACAAGACAAGTTACTTAAAAATACACTCAATCATTTTGTTTTTTTTTTTATTTTTTTAATGAAAGGAGCTTAAAATTCTTTAAATGAATGTCTGGGTCATAAGTGTTTCCATTTAACTTTAAATTTTGTATATCAGATTTCAATGGAAAGTCACTTAAAACTGTAATGCCTGGAGAGTTTTTTTTGAGTTTGGCTGTGGCTTTGTGATAACCAAACCAGTATATAACAATACCAGGTCCAAATCTTGAAAAAAAAATTATGGAAATTTGAAGACTTCATCAAAAGTCAAAAAAAAAAAAAAACTTTTAATACTTACTTATTACAATAGCTTTTTAATTGTTGTTTTATATTAATTTTATGTAATCTAATATCACCAAAATATGCTTTGCTCTCGATCCAATTGACTACTTCACCTTTGTACAGCGCTGGTGAAATTAATTTAATATCAGGAGTTTTGTCATAACCCAAACGTCTGAGGTCATTTTCATCATAAAATTGTAAGCCAGCCTCTGATGCCTTTCGTTTAAGCTTTAAAATAAACACATTAAAACATAAAAATTACTATTACTAATTGATTGAATTAAAAAAAAAATTTTGTTTTTTATTAAGAGCGAAAGTCAAATTAAAAAGTAGAAAAGTTTAAAGAAAAAATTATCTTATAAATTTATTATTTGTAAAAAGGATCTCAATAAAAATTATTTTTATTTTAATTTCCCTGCAGCAGACGCTCAAAAGTAAAACGAAATATTGGAAAATTAAAATAAAAATAATTGAGATCTTAACCCTTAAGTGCATGACTTTCTTTTTTTTGGAAAATTTTTAGTTATAACACAAGTTATCGGTTCACAAAGTCAGAGAAAAATAATAAAAAAATTTCTTTTCTCATAATTGTTCTTTATTTGTAAGGATAAAGGCTTTTTTCTAAATGGCTACATAGTGTTTCCAAACTATTTATTTCAATTTAAATGAAAAATTTTTAAAAATTTGTTTTTTTTTGTTCAAACATAATGCAATGGCACATTTCCCGCATATTGTGCGGATAAAACCCTGACATCTGGGACATTTGCATTGAATTTTCTTTATATGCAGAAATTTTTGAGTCAATGTTCACACTTTAGGCATTCTTGACAAAGTGAGAGCTACCGTTAAAAAATGTTTAAAAAATGTCTGGCTTTGAAAAAAAATACGTGTAAATTAACTAAATCTTAAAGACGGTATGTATCCACATGACAACGCAATGAATTAACAGTATTTTTTTTTTAACAACAGTAATTATAGCGCTCTAAAGACTTTGTAGCCAAATGGCAACTAATGGGTGTCCCAACAAGAACGCAAGATTTAAATTTTAAATAAATGACTGATGCAGCAATTGAATTGTTTCTCTGGCTGTATGACATGTGGCGCCGTCTTGTTGAAACCACAAGCCCTCCACATTCATTTCTTCAATTCTAGGCAAGAAAAAACTGGTTATCATTTCACGATAGCGAACACCATTGACTGTTTGCTCTTGACCTGCCTCATTTTCATAAAAAAAAGGTCCAATGATTCCTCCAGACCAAAAACCACACCACATAGTGACACGTGGAGGATGCATTTGCTTCTCGTGAATCACTCGAACATTTTCCTCACCCAAAATGCAACAATTCTGCCTATTGACGAAGCCATCAAGATGGAAATGGGCCTTGTGACTGAAAATGATTTTATCGGCAAAATCAGCATTTTCATGTTGTCTCTCCAATACCCAATTAACGAACTCCCTTCGCTGTCCTTGGTAATTTTTTACTAACCTCGTACCTTCTACTAGCAAACAATAACAATTGTTTAAATGTCAATTAATGACACTGCGAATGGCGCCAAATTTAAATCTTGCGTTCTTGTTCGGACACCCTTTAGATGCACCTACGAGTTAAGTTTGAATAATATTTAAAGGGTAGTTAAATTTTAAGGGCCGATGTTGATTTTGAATAAAATACAAATTATTTCTTTTTATTATGCTAATATGGTGTGGAACAAAATATCGGCCAAATGCCACACTATCGCGAACAGCAGCAATATTTTCTTCAGTACGAGCTGTACGAGCATGCACTGGTGTTTTCAGATCTCCTACAGACCCGGTTTTTCCGATTGTACGCACATTTGGACGATTAAATTGACCGAAAAAATCACTAAGTGCACGATATGCATTTTGATTTGAACGCCCAACTTGACGTTTAGGTGTGGTTCACATTCAACATCGGTCCTTAAAATTTAACCACCCGTTGCTAATAAAAAATTATACTTTCAAGTTAGCAAACAGATTCTAATGCTAGCGATCGATATACTAATATGCTGAAAGGCTTTAACCAGCATCATATTGTGTTTCACAAGTTCTTGCAAATCACTTGCTGTAAATGAAATATTTTATTACCTTAACTTCGTATTCCTCGCCCAAAGTCTTTCTTCTCAAGTCGACCAAAGGCCCATCTTGTGAATCATTAGACAAACACAGTCTCACATTGGCTGACATTTGCTTATCTGGTATAATATCAGGATTACGTATAAATTTTCTTAATCTCCTTTTACCCAAATTATATTTATATTGTACCAGCAGACGACTCAACATGGTAGGGCCGGCTCTTAGTTCCTTTGCCATATTGAGTATAATATTGTTATCCTGTGGATATTTATCACATAGTTCCATATATCTAAAAAAAACATAATGTCAGAGTTATTTCTTCATACACTAAGAAAATAACCTCGATTGTGAGAACTAAATTCGATGCCAATTCAATTGTGTCATACGAAAATCAATTTTAAATATTTGCTAAAGAACTAAATTAATGAATTCTGTTTACCACAACTAAAAAATTAAATTGTCATATTTAAATTATTTCTCGCAATCGAAGTTTTATGTTCTGCGTATAGTATTAACAAAAAAGTACTAACCTTGTATAGTGAGTTGCCACTTTGTCAGTGAGATGGCAGTAATTGAAGCGAGCACGAAGGCTAAATTCATTTTCAAAAATTGACTTCAGTGTTAAACGATGAATTTCGGGAAAATGTTGCACCAATTCCTTTTCACTATCAATATCGTATTTGTTTATGAAATCGCTCACCTGTTTGTAAGTGCTACCATTTATGATTTGTTTTTTCTTGGCTGACCCATTGCTTTTAAATTTGTTTTGCGTATTTGAAGCCATTTCTGAATATGATTAATAATTAATTTTTTTTTTTAATTTTACTGTAGGTTTAAAAATATTAAACTAAGTATAAATCAATCTAAAAACATTTTAGGCGGTATCGATTACTTTTCTGTGGAAAATGGAAAAGTCAGCAAAGAAAAAGAACTCAAATTTTTACATTTACGCTTAGTAAATGCTAGTGCCATATTAATTATGAAAAATAATGAAAGTTTTTCTTTAAATATCTATTCGTTAGATTATTTGACTTTTGGCTATTTTATTAAATTTATTTTTATAGCACTATTTAGCTCCAACTTCAAGATATAATTTTTTTGTTGTTTAAATATTTATACTAAAATATAATACAAATTCATCTCGCCACCATAAGTTTTTGTAAATAGACTCATTTAATTTCCTCAAAAGTAAAGGATTTTTTAACTGATAAAATTGAAAAAAAAATTACGACTCAAAAAAATTTTTTTTACAGGCGAAAACGTAATGCCGGTAAAAAAAATAAAATAAAAATTAAGAACATCAATTAGTACTTTAAAAAAATAAAATTTGGTTGTCAGAACTAAATTCGTTACCAATCAAAAATTCGGTTGTGATAGTGACAATAGGAAATCGATCTTAATAATTGAAATATTTTTAAGAAAACTAAATTTTTGACTGCATTATTGAATTTTGGTTGCTACAACTACATTTTTGATTTTTAACAAATTTAGTTCTCACAACCGTAGTTGTTTTCTATGTGTAGCGGTACATTTGGAGTTGAAAAAATTATTTAAGCCTGGGAATGAGCTTAAATTTCAAACTTTACATTCCAAAAATATCTTACACGTTATTGTTATTAAGCAGAGCTTTAACATAAAATATTTATAATCTTACTCTAAAATTGTACGATAAGTTAATTATTGATTTAAAATAAAAAAATTAAAATATATGTAGTTCTTTGTAATATAATTCGTTTTTTGAATTAACTCTTATGAATTGTGGTTTTTTTCACTCATTAACTATTTCGACTGTTATATTTTGTATTAAATTTACACAATTTATTCATTTTTTTTTTGCTGAATTTCTTAAGACGACACTTATTTGCAGTTCTATCTAAAGAAAGACTGATGGCATTTCTAAAAAAATATTGGCTTTTAACTAAGCAAAAGAATCGCTCCTCTCTGAGAGCCGTAATTCAGGTACCTAAACAATCAGCTAAATTTCTAATATTTCTTACAAAACATTTGACTTCATACCTGGCAGCTATACTCCAGGTATGAATTCGATTTTTATGTGGAAAATCCAAATGTTTAAAACGAAAATAATTGCATATACCTGCCCAATAGGTAGTATTTACTAGTAAGTACTACAAGGTATACAGAAAAAATTATGAGAAATATTTTTCCTAACAAATATTTTTCAAGCTTGTGTTTTACTCTATTATTTTTTGTTCAAAACTATAATTGGTTTTGTTTGATATTTTGTTCATGTTCACTGTGAAAATGATTTTTTTTCTCTTAAGCAAATAAAGGATGTCCCAACAAGAACGCAAGATTTAAATTTTAAATAAATGACTGATGCAGCAATTGAATTGTTTCTCTGGCTGTATGACATGTGGCGCCGTCTTGTTGAAACCACAAGCCCTCCACATTCATTTCTTCAATTCTAGGCAAGAAAAAACTGGTTATCATTTCACGATAGCGAACACCATTGACTGTTTGCTCTTGATCTGCCTCATTTTCATAAAAAAAAGGTCCAATGATTCCTCCAGACCAAAAACCACACCACATAGTGACACGTGGAGGATGCATTTGCTTCTCGTGAATCACTCGAACATTTTCCTCACCCAAAATGCAACAATTCTGCCTATTGACGAAGCCATCAAGATGGAAACGGGCCTAGTCACTGAAGATGATTTTATCGGCAAAATCAGCATTTTCATGTTGTCTCTCCAATAGCCAATTAACGAACTCCCTTCGCTGTCCTTGGTCATTTTTTACTAACCTCGTACCTTCTACTAGCAAACAATAACAATTGTTTAAATGTCAATTAATGACACTGCGAATGGCGCCAAATTTAAATCTTGCGTTCTTGTTCGGACACCCTTTATTAAATTGCTTTGGTTGGTTTTACGAATTCTGTGATAGGTCCCATTTTTAGTTTTTTCTTTGTAGTAATGGTTTATTATGTTAATCAGACGCTGGAAAAACTAATTCTTTCCGATAACAGTTCTTCAAAACCAAAAAAATATTTTGGACTCACAATGTGTGTGAATGAAATGGGAGGACCAAAATTCTAGAACCATAATTTTTATTTGAAATTACTTTCTGGGAATCATATTCTATATACGTAAGGGTTATCATTGACTGCGTGATTAATCATTCTTATTCAATCCAAACAGCTAAAGCTACGGAATAGCTTCCTCTCACAATATATAAGACAAATAAAAAGTATTTTTTTTCTCAATTCAAGTATTAAATGCTCTACAGGCACTTCAATCGAATTTTATTTTTCTAAATTCAAGTATTAAATGGTCTACAGGCACTTCAATCGAATGTTGCATCTTTTGCTCTATTTAGTTGTTATAGATTTCTGTACATAGTGGCATTATCGGCAGCGAGCAGATTTATAAATTGTCCAAGGCTGGCTTTAATGAGCTAGCGAATTCAATGCTGAGTTTTTGAGTCCTTTAATATACTTCTCCCCTCGAATCACCTTTGTAAGCTGGGCTAGATTTAAATTACTTAATATTTTTATTTACTGGTGTTTGGTTATACTATTTTTTTTTAAATATACAAAAAGACCAAAAGCAATACTGCCGTTTTTTATTTAATTTTTTTTTTGCGCTTTCATTAGCTGGAAATTAATGAATTAATGCTAAATAATAGTCTTCGAAAATAAATATATAATCAAAGTATAGTGTCATATTGTAGCGTGCACTAATTTGATTTGTTGTCCAAAAAATTATTTTTTTTATAAATTAAAATTAAAAAGAGAAAACCAAAAAAAAAAAAAATTTAATAATAAAATAAAAAATTCTCTGTGTAAAATTAATGTCAAAATAGTAGAGTAGAAAGAAAGAATTATTAGTCAAAGTTGTTGCATTCAAATAATTTCAGACACACAAACAAATATTTTCTCATTTTTTTTTTATTATTATGCATTTCTACCATAAAATATGTTTTATTACGGAAAAAGCATATAATAAAATTGCAATTTAAAACTTGCAAAAAAAAAAAAAGTAAATGAAAAAAGAAAAAAAAAAAGGAAAGCTCACAAAATCATAGAGAGCTTTTATGTGTGTGTGTATAAATGAATGGTTGATTACTAATGCACTTCTAAATGCTCATAAATTGAAAAAGGTATGTGTGTGAGTGTTTGCTACAATATTATTTATGGGTGTGTGAGTGTGTAAAAACATGTATAATTCATATTATTTTTTTTTTTTGCAGCCATAGCACACTCATAAAGTGATATTAGTTTTGAATGACGCAGTAAAAAATTAGGTCAGTAGACGACGTATTGGTTCAGTGACCGAGCTATCAAAGAAAATTAATATCCCTTAAGCACAATAGCTGGAGTGCAATAAAGAAAGCAACAGCAATATCAGTTCACATTAAAAAAAAAAAAAGAAACCAAAGAATTTCCTCATCAGTCATTATGAAAGAGTGTATGGAATTCTGTAGCCAGCAAAAATGTATGTATAGTCAGATGCTTATGAACACATACATATAAATGTTGTAATAATGCTCAGAGCTGGGATTATTGTTATTAAAAAATTCAATAACCTGCCTGAATACAACTATTAGGATTTTTATTAGAAAATTTATTTTGTAAATTAAAATCAGGAAAAGATATTCTAAGAAAATCATGCATATTTTTTTTCAGAGCCAAACTGAACATTACACAAATATATGTCGACATAAGCGTAACCACTACTTTTTGTTAAATATTTTTTTAGAGTCAAACATGAATCTAAATCAAATAATATAATAATGGGAGTAGGTTGTATTTTAATTAAAAAAAAATCCATTCCAACCTCGGCAGAAGAAGAAGAAAAATATTTTATTATGGTCTGTTTAGGAAGAAAAGATTAAATTTTTTCCACAAAATTTCTTTAGCATTAAAAGAAAAATTTTTAAAAACCGAAAATCCTTTATCGTAGAGACTCGAAATTTTTTAAAGTTCCTTTTCCCTTTAATGCAAAAAATTAATGATTTCTTTATATCTGTATTAATAAGGAAAATTGGCTGAAGTTGATTTAGATAACTTCTTGTCTTGGTTTCAAGAATGGTGGAGCGATGTATTCCATATTTAACGCAAGTGCAATTATTATCCAGCTCTGCTTTAATAAGTTTTCGTTACATGTTTTGTTTCAATAAATTCACAAAGCATCTACGAGGTTTCTTTAAAACATTTATAAACAAATTTAAATTCAATTTAATTAGTTTTTTTTTTGCAATATAAAATGTTTACCCAAAAACTAATTACTGTCATTGTCCAGCAGAAAACTATTTAGGATTTGAAATGTTTTTTATAGGAATTTTGATTATTGAAAAAGGTTAAAATTCACTTTTATTAAACAAAGGAGTTGAAGGTAATTTCAGTAAGATATAGGCAACTAACTTATTTTTTTATATGGACTTATACCACTTTTAAAAATAACAGCTTATAGTCATATATACTTACTCCTAAATTATTGACGTTGCATAAGAGAGCGAGTCAATACAAACTACTTTGCATTTTTGTAATCTTCTGAAATATAAGCCGCATTGCTGCACTAGATAACGACATTTTTAAATAATTTCCTAAAAAACAAAAGAAAACTCAATTTTAATCAAATTTTTACTATAAGAAATGCGATAATTTGTTGCTAATATTGGGTTTTTAAAGTTTTAAAATTTTTTAATATTCAAAACAACTGGCATTGATAGCGACAATAACCCCATAAATAATTTTATTAAATAGTTTTCATAACTAATAAATGTTTTAATTGAATTAACTAAATACTTTATAAACAATTTTTTAATTGAATTAATTGAATGTTTATTCATATTGACAAGTTTTTAATTGAATTAATCATATTGATAATTTTTTTTAAATTAAATTAATTAATTTAAAAAGTCATTTTAATTAAATTTTTTTATTGAAGTGTATTCATATTGATAAAATTTTTTATTTAATAAAATTTAATCTTTATTTGTGCTTAATTCCAATTTGAAAGAGAAGAAAAGAATAGAAATAGAATATTTTCATGTAATTGTTAATAAGGAAATTTTGTTTATTCAGTTTCTTTTTAAAATTTTTTTAAACTTTTTGTTTACTTATTAACTAAATTCTCATTTGCTCAATTGGTGTAACAAAATAAGTAATCGAATGTTTGGCCCAGAAGTTAACAAGTATTGGCAGCAATCCACTGATGATTCAGAGTAGCCTCTGATGAAATAGCTATATCCATATATTTTCTTTTTAGTACTTTTTGAAAATTATCCTTTAGAATAACAAAAAAATACTTCATTATATTATAGTACTTATTGTTAAGCTGCATTTCACTTTTTTACCTACGAATTTTTCTACAAATATGAATGTGCAGTTAAAGGAAAAATCCTATATTATACTTTGTAATTCCAAGAACCAGCCTTGCCCTTTATTTCCATTACCTGCTAGCTAAGCTAGCGCAATCCTATCACCATACTAAGAATAACTGTACACATATTCTTTCAATATTGGGTACCTGCGGTAAGCTGAGAAAAAAATCCTCATTTGTTAATCGGTTTTCATGATTTATACCTAATTTTATTCTTAAGATATTTAGCTCTCAGAAAAATGGGCAAAATATAAAATATTTGCTTTTCCTTTTTTTCATTGTATTTTTAAACTGAAAAAAAAAACGAATTTTGCAAGAAAAAAAATTTTTCCCCTCTTAAATTTTTGAATGATTCCAAAACGATAAAATATTGAAAAAAAAAAAAATAAATTATATATAATTTTCTTATGCATCTTTTGGTGTTTTGTTTATGAAAATCGGAAGAGTCGTTTTCGAGTTAGGCTGAAATATGTCTTCGTACCTGATTAATTTAGGTGAAAACCATTGCCACGCGTATAAAAAAAAAATCCCTACGTGATGGAGAAAAACCGAAAACGGATTTGAGTTTAGCACATCAAAATCCATATAGTCCACATAGTTTTATTTAAAACGGGATTTTGCTGCTGAGCAGTGTTATTAAATATTTTATCATATTGATTAATTTTTTTAATAAAATTAATTAAGTATTTATTAATTTTGTTTAAATTTTTTAATTGAATTAATTTAAAGTGTTATCAGATTGGTGAAATTTTTTTTATTAAATTAATTAAATATTTAATCATATTGATTAAATTTTTTATTGAATTAATTTAAAGTGTAATCATATTGGTGAAATTTTTTTTATTAAATTAATTAAATATTTAATCATATTGATTAAATTTTTTAATTGAATTAATTTAAAGTGTAATCATATTGATAAAATTTTTTAAATTAAAATTGTTTCATTTTAACTAATTAAATATTTAATAATATTGATTAAATAAATTAATTAGTTATTTATGTTGATGGGGGTTTTTTTAAATAAAATTGATTAAATATTTCATTATATCGATTATACTTTTTTTAATTGTATTAATTAAAGTTACAACCAATGTGTTCATATTTTTGGTTTAATTAAAAATTTTTTAGTATGATTTAATATTTAATTAATTCTATTAAAAAAATTTTTAAAAATAAAAATTTTTTTTATTAAAATATTTAATTCTTGCTTATTTTTTTATATTATTATTTAAAACGAAGGCCTGGGATTTGTTTTCTTTTTGAATTTTGTGTAATTTTTATATTTTATTTCTATTAATTTTTAAATTTACCTCGTATATAGACATGTGTTAATTTATTTTTTGTATTTGCAATAAGTTTATATACAAACAAACATGTTTGTAAAAAATTGCAACATTGCTAGTGCGTGTCTTATCGCTGCATCTGATATTTATAACGTCATCATATTTTTGGAACACTTTTTTCTTCGTTTTGTTTTGCTCTTTCACTCTTAATTTTATTCCTTTGTGATAATATGTGCACTATAAAATACAAAATATGTGTAATTAGAAAAGTATGTTAAATAAAAAAAAAAATTAAAAAACTTTAAAGGAGGGTGTAATTATTAAAGAAGTTAATTTTCAAAAAAATTCTAAAAAGCAGTCTGAGTTCAACATTTGAATTAAAAGTTATTTAGAGAAAGTTTTATTTAAAAATTTTAAATTGTTGTTGTAGTACCCTTGAAACACACACATTAAGTGGTCTGGCTGAAGCTAAAAACTTAGACTAGGGAACTTGTATTGTAAACTTATTTTGCATTGTTTGCTTTTTTTTTTAATTAATAATTTAAATAGCCTTGAGTTTTGCTTTTAATTAGTTTTTTAAACAATTCTCTTGCTAACAAACACTTTAATTTAGTTAATAAGTCCTTAATAAGCAAGAATATTAATTCAGAATATTATTTCCCTGAAGTAAAGTGCAACAGCTAATAAGTGGCTCATGGTGTACAGGTTAATTATGATGAAATAAATTAAATAGATTAATAAGCTTCTATTAAATGAAAAGAACATTTCTTAAGGCAAAATTTTCTTACAACACCAAAACCTCTTTATGGTTTTCTTTATCTTCAGCAAAAGCTAACAAAGTAAGCCAAAACTAAAATGAGCATCAAAATGATAAAGTCAAAGACCAAAAAAAAAATTTTTTTTTCTACTTTTTTAAAAACAATTTCATAAAATAATTTAAAAAAAATTTACAATAAAATAAAAAAAAAATAATTTTTTTTTGTTCCATATTTTTACTTCAAAAAAATTCCTTTAAAAATTTGAAGAAAAAATTTTTTTTTAAGTTCATGAAAAAATTTAAAATTTACGCTATAAACCTGAGATTAAATAAAAAAAATTTTTTTTTTACCTAAACTTTTAATTTTTTTAATTTAAAAAAAATATCTTTTTTTTGAAAATTTTTTACCGCCATAATTATTATTGTTGTTTTGGGTATAAAATTTTTTCTGCACAGTTTTTTTGAGCCTTTTAGCTAAGGTTTTGTAAAACCAAATTTTCAAATTGTTTTTCCAAAAATTCGAAAAATTAGCTGCGTTCGCCTTCTGCGTGAAACTTGAACTTTTCTTGCTATTAAGCTGTGCACACGAATTTCAAAAAAAGTTAGTGAATAACCTTATTAACTTCACTTACACTTCATTAACAGCATTTTTTTTAACAAAAACTTGAAAACCAAATAAGAAACTAAAAGGTAAAAGTGTTTTAAACAAAACTGTTGGGCTGCTCTTAGCTCTGCCTACTAAATCTCTGAAAATAAAGAAAGGTAAAACTTGAAAGATTTTAATGAGAAAAATATTTTTTCTTTTGAATTTTTTTAGTTAAAAGAACATCTGATTAATTTTTAAAATAATAAATTTCAAGTATTAACTTGTCTAGAAAATTGGTATGAAAAATATTAATTAAAATTTTCAACCTTTTCTAAAAAAATTTCACAAATACAATTGACAGAAACTGTATTTGCACGATGAAAGCCCTACCCATTATAATTGTTTCCCATTCCTTGTAATAAAAGAGTTAGGCCAGACCCCTTGTATGGAATTTTTTTTATCGCATGCGATATTTCTTGTTTCTAATTGTAATTTAAAACTTTTTAATTTGATTGCTTTTGAATTTAACTTTTCACCATAAAAGGCATAATTGCAAAGGCTGCTTAAAAATGGCACAATTTTGATTTAGTTTTAAGTTATAAAATTCAAGCTAAAATTTCTTAACAAAATATTCAATTCTTAACTGTCTTTCATATGACATGAAATCAATTTATAAGAAATCTTTTTTTCTTTTTTTATTGTTAAAAAGTTCTCAACTTGTAACTTGAGTTAAAATGAATTAAAACTCAGAGATAAATTTTAGTTTTTCTTTTGAGTTTTTATCACTTTAAATTGGGCTCTCAGAATGTCTGTAACTGTGATAACACTAGGTCATTACTGAAAAAATTTTCAGAGTGCTTTTTGATTAATTAAAGTCTGCTGACTATGAAAATAATACTGGTTTTTTTTGTAGCAGCTTTAGCTTTTAATTTACGGCCAGCTTAAAAATTATGACTCTTTTTTTTACACTTTTTTTTCAAAATTTTAAATATTTTCTTGATTAAAGCGCCTGCCTTAGATTAGGTTAGGTTAAACAGGGCGCCCGAATAAGAAAATAGAAGCTGGGCTCACTTGGGTCCTCTAACGCGGTCCCTTTGTGATACCTGTATAGAGGAAAAATAAAGAAAAGGAAGGATAGAGAAGACAGATAGAGCAAGAAAGAGAGTGAGTCCGTCACCGAAACCTATCTGCGCCTGCTTTAGATCTCGACAAAGTTTCAAACAGTAATCAGCCATTATATAAATGTCCCTTTTCTTTCATGGCATTAATATACTTTGATGAAATCTTTCGCTTTGCTTTTCATTTTAGTTTCCAAGGTTTTCAAGAAATCGATGCAAAAGAAAATGTAGTTTGATAGTCATGTTACAGTTTAAGAAAAAAATGTCTAGCTAATTGTAAAAAATATTTCTCAGAAAATTTTAAATCACACCAGCGAAATATTGGCTGGTTTGCTGTTTAAGTTGGTTTATGATTAGAGCAGAGTAACAGACCTTTAAGCAGAAGACGATGTCGAATATGCCTGTTATAGTCAAAGCGAAATCATAATCTTGTCAGTTTTCAGTGATGAGCTTAGAGTATGATTAGTCTATAATCTTACCAGATTAACACTAAATTAAGCCATGAATTTTATTACACTTTATTTTGTTTGTCTTGTTAAACATATTTTTATTTAACTTTAAGTAGCTAAATAGCTTTGATCCTTCAACATACTGTGTTGTAAATTATTTTAAAATCCATAAAACTAAAATTACGGTCTTTATGAATTCCCAACTACAACTAAATTTTTAAACAATTTTTTTTTTTACTTATTTTTCGTTTCTTTCTATTTGGGATGTAGTAGAGTAAACAAAATTTTATAACTTTTGAGGATGGTTTTTAATATTTATTTTACTATCAACAAATCAACACTCATACTACTGACATTTATTGGCATTAACTCTTTCTACGGGGTCGTAAATACCACTCAGACAACAACTTAAAATCAACACCACAGAGTACACAACACAGAGCAGATATTTTCATTTAGAAAGTAGATTTTCTCCTACAAATACAAACAAACAGTCACTTTAAGTTTTTACTTAAGAAGTCAAAAAAAAAAGGAAAAAAAACTATAAATGTTTGTTTACATTTGAATAAAGAAGCAGTCATAGTCAGAGTCAGAGTCAGAGTCAGAGTCATAGTCATCGTCATCGTTGTAGGAACAATAATAAAAAGCATTTGGTGGTTTATTTGTCTTAAGTAGGTAAATAAATTTTGTTGGAAAATTAGCATTTTCATTGGCGTCATTTCATTTTTAACGGCACAATATAAATACTGGCGTGCATAAAATGCCAACGAAAAACTTATTTAGGAATTTATTTGCAAAATTAATCGAATTTATGAATTGCTATATTTCCACTTTGAAGTGCCAGTTAAAGCAAAAAAAAAAAAAAAAATAAAAAAACTACGCTAAAGTAAAGTTTGTTAAAACGCAAGCCACAATTTCAAATTGCTGTGTCATGCATTTAATTTAAATATAATTGCTTTTTCATATTGTAACTCACTCCATTATTTTTATTTTTTATTTTTTAATAAAAGTGTTTGACTTTTGAGTTCATTTTTCTCTTTTGAAATTTATTTTTTTTTTGATAAAAAAAAAAGTTTGAATTTTTTGTTGTTATTTCTTAATAATTGAAAACATTTCATGTTGAAGGGCAATAGCCAGTTACAGAAAACTTGTTAGTGACAGTTTAATTTGCTTAAAAATTAGGGCACAAACAAAAAAAAAAAAATGGTTTTGGCCAAATGTATTAGAAATTAATTCTTTTATACAAAAAAATAAAAAATTAATGTAGACTTTAAAGTAAAACTTATGAAAAAATCATAAGAAAAATTTCGTTAACGATGACAGTTGGTTTTGCTTTTATTGCTTAAAAAAAGTCTTTTTGTTAACACGCACATCCTTTTTTGAACTCATTTTAACATTTCATATTTCAATAGTTATTTTCTTTGATATTAACACCTGTGCCTGTTGGTTCTTGTTTTTAATATTACGATTTCCCTTGCTGTTTAAAGTAAACAAATCCAAAAGTGTAAAATTTGAAAGGAATTAACTGAAAAGGCCTTAACATTTTTAAGAACTATAAATAATTTTAGAGAGTTTGGAAAAATTCTAGAATCTGTCTCTAAATCTTTACGGCTTGCCGTAAAGATTAAATAATGTTTGTCGTCTAAAGTAGAAGCGAACGTTAGTTAGATTACATTAAAAATTTTATTGAAGAAAAAAAAAAGCAGTTCCTGAAGAGCTTCTTAAAGGCCATGCTTACCAGCCTTTATTTTTAGCCATTAATACAGTTTTTTTTAATACTAAAAAAATATAACCACCAGCTGTTACATTCTGATTCTTTTTCTTCATGACCTTTTTTAATAAGTTTTTTTTGTTTTGCTGTTTTTTACGTTTTATGTTAGAAACTTGTCACGTCACTTAATCAATAGGGATAACCTCTAAAAATTGCTTTTGTTATAGAAAACTTGTCTGTCATACAGTATTTTTAAAGGTAGAAAAAAAGTAATAGTTTTTCTTTTTAAGAAAAAAGAGATAAAAATTAAATTATCAAGTCACTTAACCATCAAGCAGTGTATTTTAACACAAGTTGACTTAAGTTTTTTTAATAGTATAAACTTTAAAGTGTCAGAAAATTAAAAAAAAAAATGATGCTATTTTTAATAAACTTGTTTAATCTGGTGTCTATTTTAAGACAATTCCATGATATTAATACAGATTGAAGTAGTTTTGAAAAGCAAAATCATCAAGAAAATTCTTCAGAAGACACAAACAAACGATTTGTTTTTTTTTTAATAATTTTTTTTTATAAATTTATTATTAATTAATATTATTTACGCTTAAGATCTCAATAAAAAAATTGTTTTTATTTTTAATTATCCAATATTTTCGACTTTCTTTTGAAGGTCTTCTTCAGGGAAATTTATTTATTTTTTATTTTTTTTTATTAAATATAAAATTTATTTTATTTTATGCTTGTAATTTGCCTTTTATTCAATTCAGTTAATTTATTAAATTATTTTTTATTATAACTTTTTTTTATTGACTAAAATTCATTTGCTTATTATCCTTCATAAGGATAGATTGTAAATAAAAAAAAAATTGACTAAAATTCCTATTTGGAAGCATTCAAATGCTTGGGCAGGAATTTAACAAGGCTTAGGAGTAATCTATTAAAGATTCAGAGTAGCATCTGATGAAACAGCTGTATAAATATGATTTCCTTCTTAGTACTTATTGTGCTAAAATATTCCATGAGAATTTTAGGGAAAATAAAACATTTTGCCCACCAACATAAATTGGAAAGCTTAAATTTTATTTAATAAAAAAAAAGTATTTCTAATTTTTTTTAATTATTTCTTTGAAACAACAAAGTCTTGCTTAAAGCCTTGAAAACTTAAATAAAAAATTCTTTCTTAAAAAACTTAAAGTTTAATATTAAAATAACTGAAAATCTCTTTGAATTGCTTTAGAAGCATTTCTGTTTCCTGCATTCTAAATCACAACAACAAATCCAGAATTTAATATCCTGTTGTGTTTAATGCTTTTATTAAACAATAAACTTTAAATTGTTTATTAGCAAAAACAAAAAAAAATATTTCTATAGAATAAGCGACATTTCCTGTAAATTTGGGCACAAAAAAATATTTATGGCCACTCAAACAAAAGCCGGTATATTCCAACCATTCCATTGTATTCGCTATATATTTTATTTTACAACAACCTTCATCTCTAAACGACTTTTCTAACTCATTCCTAAAAATATTTTATGGCAAAATAATAATTTTATTAGAAGACCTCTAAAGAGAAAAACAAAATAAAACTATTCAAAACAGATTTTGCTGGAAAGGGTTTTGCTTAGTCTCATAAAATTTTTTAGCATATTTTTTAGTGTGTGTTAAGTTTCTAAGTCAAAAACCATCACAAGCAAGTTTAAGAATTTTTAATAATTATACTAAAGAATGTGTTTAAGGGTCTGTAAATAGTTTCACAGTACCCATCAGTTCTTCAAGTCAGCTAAAATGAAAACAAAATATAGATTAAAAAAAATTAAAAATAAAATTAAATTAAAAAAATATACAGTCGAAACTTAATAATAATAAAAGTGTACGGTTTTAGATCACAGCAATTCTATATCAATAAAATGCGACAACAATTTTTAACCTTTTTCTTTGGTGTCTTGAATTTAAAATAATTGCGAGTTCACTCTAAATGTAGAAAAAAAGCATCATTAGCAACTAAACTGTATATGTAGGGAGAGCGTATACTTCACAGCAATTACTGAATACCTAGTGTTATAAAAACTAGTGCCTACTTTTCGGATTACAACTAATATTCTGGGGGGCTTATTTAAAATGGTTACGTATACTTAATAAATAATTAAAACTTATCTTTACATACATTTAGCTTTAGATTAATTAAACAATTTTAAAAGTAGAGAAAATATATTTTGTAATAAATGCCGCAGTGTTTTATAAAACTTTTCTTAAGCTTATTTAACATAAACACAAACTGATTTCTGGCTGTCCCTAAGCACTTTGCAAAAAAATTAAACACCCTTCTATCATAAATTATGATTTTTATGTGTATTTTATTATGAGTCAATATAAGGGCTAGACGGAAATTTACATAAAAAGATTCTACACATTAAAACCAACAAGAAAATAAACCAAAGCAAAAACATAACGCCAAGGTAAGCAAAAAAAAAAATACCCAAAATATTTTAATAACACGAATAATACAAAAAAAAGGAAAAACTTTTTATCACACATTCTTTTCCACTTTTTTTTAAGCCACCATCAACACCCAATTCCCTTATTATTTTATCATTATGAAAACATCAACATAAAAGCCCAGACATCAATGTTAGTGAATGTTGGAATTTTATATGGGTTGTGGATTTTTAATACAAACAAAGTGTTATAAATGGCACTTTGTGACCAAAAAAGAGAAAGAAAAAAAGGTGACAAAGGATGTCATAACTTTTGTTTAGTGTTATTATTACAGTGCTACCGCTGTTGTTGTTTGATTGTTTTTTTTTTAATATTCACAAGTTCCCTTAGTTTCGCAAAGAACCCTACCATGTGGCTGAATACAACGGTTTGTTTGTAAAAGTATGTTAATATGAAAACAACAAAAAACAAGCTATACAGTGTTACAATGGCATTCATGTATGACACAAAAACCGGAAAAATGTTTTTGTATTGTGTAAATTGTATTGCTTTTTTTTATATAAATAAACACAGCATTATGCTGTGACTTCATAACTAATACTAGGCTATTGATTATATTGTGCTTTATCTTTACAAATAAAAATGTACTCTTAAATGCAACACTTGGAATTGAATACAATAAAATAGGAAATTAAAAAAAATTAAAAACATAAATTTTAAAGTAAAAAAATGTAAATCGTAAATAAATATTTGGGTGCTATTGATTAGCCTGAGTAACATAAATATTTTTTTATTTTTCGCTACAGCATCATTACGTATGAGTGATATGTATGTCTCTAGTAATTTTTTGTTTGTTTTAAAAGTAACCGTTTTTTATTATAAAATATATTTTCATTTTATCAAAAAATCTTATTAGATAATTAACAATTTTTTTTTCGTTTTAAAACTGATATTTTTATTATTTTTTTTTTATAAGCAACCGGTTTTCAATATTAAAAATATCTTTTGTGAAACCCTCTTAACTGCAGCTTTGCTAGAAATTCTTTTTTCTTCTACACTAAATATTTTTTTAGGTTTTTGTTTTAGAAAAATCCGGTTTTTTATATTAAAAAAATTTGTATTGGGGCTTCCCCTAAAAATTTTTTTATGTTATTTTTAAGCTGAACATTTTTCATAAATCTCATTAGATAATTAACAATTTTTTTTCCTTTTGAAACTGTTATATTTTATTTTTTTATAAGTAACCGGTTTTCAATATTCAAAATATTTTTTGTGAAACCCTCTTAACTGCAGCTTTGCTAGAAATTTTTTGTTCTTTTTTATCTTGTTTCTACGCTAAATATTTTTTTTAGGTTTTTGTTTTAGAAAAATCCGGTTTTTTATATTAAAAAATTTTGTATTAGGGTTTCCCCTAAAATTTTTTAATGTTATTTTTAAGCTGAACATTTTTCATAATTTTTTTATTTAGAAGTAACCGGTTTTTATTATAAAACAGGGTGTTTGTTAGCATTTTATCGAAAAATCTCATTAGATAACTAACAATCTTTGGTGAAGCCCTCTTAACTGCAGCTTTGCTTGAAGTTTTGTTTTTAATTAATTTTTTTTCTTGTTTTTATACATTTTTTTAGGTTTTTGTTTTCGAAAATCCGGTTTTTTACGTTAAATAATATTTATTGTGGTTTCCCCTAAAAATTTTCTATAAGAATTTGAAGCTGAAAATTATTCTTAAAAATTTTAGTTTTTTAGTTTCAGAAGCTTAGAGGTTTTTAGTATAAAAAAATGTCTGTCGTAAACGTCCTTAAAAGTTTTAAAAAAAGGTTGTTTCTAAACTGAAAGCTTGTTTTACAAATATAAAGTCCTGTGCTGCATTTCGAATCCTAATATTTTGTGATTTATTTTGCAGATTTTTTTCAAACAAGTTTTATTTTAGGTAGGAAAAAGTAGGCGAAATTAAGTAAAGAAAAAAGCAAATTAAATAGAAAGAAGAAAAAATTTTAATGCATGCAGAATACAGAAGAGCACTTTTTAAGTTTTTTTTTGTTTTAGAAATAACTAAGGGCAAATTATGAAAGTCCATATCGTTCGAAATTTTCTTTAAAAATGTATAGAAATTTAGATCATAATCCAGAGCCTAAATTTGACCCCTGATTCTATTCTGAGGCCTTTTAAAATTGAATCTAAACTGAGTTTTTAAGTTTTATTTTACTTACACAATTTTTATATTTCGAATATTTTTTTATGAGTCTCCTCAACAAATAACTTTGTCATATTGTTACAAATTGTTGCTTTTGTCACTTGCAAGCAAGTGTTTGTGAAGTGTTAAATTTTTTTCTTCACATTTTCAATATCATTGTGTTGCTATACACACAGAAAGGGTTCAATTGGATTAAGCTTTATTGTATTTCATATTAAAATTATCTTTATGTGTTGTATTTGTTTCCTGTCTACAAAAAGGTGTCAATATTGTATTTACTTGGTGTATTGAAGTGAAACCTTGGAGTATGTTTGACTTTTTATTAAATTAACAATTTCAACCCCTAATCACAGATGCGTATCAGCATTCAAGTGCAATTATGTGTTTCAAATGTGATACAAAACAATTTATTAAACAACAATTTTGTGGGGGATGTTACTTATTCAATAGACAGTAACTGACATTCATTAGTTGTCAGGGAAAGATTTAAATTAGTTTTCAAGCACTTAATTCTTTTGCCAGACACCTTTTAAAATGAAATTGTAAAAACATGTCAGTCATTTCTTTCATAAATTAATTTTAAATTACTAAGAAACTTGTTAACAAGTCTTTAATACTAAATTTAAAATTGAAATTCTAATTTAATGTATAAAACAAAAAATTGAATTTGAAAAAATTAAAAGAAATAAACAAAATATTTTAGTATAATTTTGTAAACTGAGCTGCTATTTATACAGTTCATCAGGGTGTATAGTCTATTAAATCATGGTCTATCAAATCTTTTGTGTAAAAAAAATTGCTTTTAATTAAAAACGAATTAAAATGATTTGATTTTAGCAGCAGAAGTCTTTCACTATTTTATACACATCAAGTTGACTTGCTTTAAAATTGATTTTCGTCAAGCTTTTCCTTTTTTTCGGGCCATCACAAACACAATTTTTTTTTAAATTGTGAAAATTTTTTTATTTAAATGTCCTTTTTTTTATTGAGGAAATCACAATAATTGAATTATTTGTTTTTAACAATTTTATTTATGGCCAAATTATTAAAATAAAACTAATTTTAAATTAAATTTTTTTTTAAATAAATTTGTTTTTAACTTGGAAAAAAAATATTTAATTTTATTTCCTCTGTCAAACATCAATAACCAATTAGCTTTCAGTATAAAATTAACAAACTAAATTGGTAAAAAGAAACTGGTAAAAGTTTTATATTTAGTTTTTGTGACTGACAAATGCACACACGCACACCCACACACTCACACAAATACATTCAAGCAAAGCAAACAAATAAAAAGTTGCTTCATAACTTTTAAATAGATTTTTATAAAAAAAAAATTTATAATAATGAAAAAGTATATTAAAAAAAGAATCTATTTGGGGCACAAAGACTTGTTTAATAGTTTTTTTTTTGTACGCAAGCAAAGGTTATAAATTTCAGAAAGTATGTATGTGCTTTGTGGTTAATTAAAAATTAAAATAGTTTTTTTGACTGCTCAACAATTGCATGTTTTTAGTGCTGTAAAGCAGTGGTCGCCAAAGTGCAAGTTTTGAAAAGCTGAAAAGCATTGCTTAAAAATAACTTGTTTTAATTTTGTGTTTAGCAAATCAGTGGGTAATTAATATTACTTAACAACAAAAAATCCTTAAAATAACTAAACAACTATATTGACCGGTTATTTTTGAAAATAGTATAAATCTTTTTAAAAAGAAAAATTTGTTAGCGAGAATTATTAACAAAATGGTGGCTCTATTTTACTAAATTTACCTCTAACTTATAATTTTTTTTTCTTTTTTTGAAAATGGACTTATACCACTTTCAAAAATATTTGCTTAAATATAAATGAAAGAATTTTAATTTGAAATCCATAAAAAACTTTTTAAATAAAATTGAAGCCAACAGCTAACAGATATCAGTAGTAGTAATTGTTAGTAGCATAAGTTTTTTTAGGATTATTAGCTGTAGTATTAGCAGTCCAAATGGTAGTAACAGCAATATCAATAATAGTAACAATATGAATAAAAATAAAAAAATGGCTGTGGTAGTGTTAATATCAATAGTAGCATAAATAGCAATAAATTCTTTAAAGAATTTTAGTTTGAAAACAGAATTTCCATAAAAAACTTTTAAAATAAAATTGAAATCAATAGATATCAGTAGTAGTAATTGCTAGTAGCATAAGTTTTAGGATTATTAGCTGTAGCATTAGCAGCCATAGTAATAATAACAGTAATATCGGTAATAGTAAAAATATGAATAAAAAGAAAAAAAAGCTGTGGTATTGTTAATATCAATAGTAGCAAAAATAGCAATAAAATGAGTAATATTAAAAACAGTAGTACTATTTAATAAAATTAGCATTACTACTCAAATAATTGAATTAAAATTAGAACAAATATTCTATTTAGCCTGATGGGCTTGAAGTTGAATTATATTTACCAAATAAATTAAAAATTGCATAAATAAGAAAATAAATAATAAAATAAAATACATTAAAAGAATTTTTGTTCATATATCTTGTAAAGACTTTCATTGATACATTGTAAAATTCATTATGCCTTTTAAACCCATTCAAAGAAATATACTTTTATTTAATGAAATACTCATTAATTTAATTTCTTAATTTTTAATTTATTTTCTATACAGAAGAAATTGAAATCATTTGAACATCAGTTGTACTAAATAAAAGTAGTAGCTGTACAGTAGCTGTTTCAATTCAATATTTATTTATTTTAAGAATATTATTTACCAGTAGCATTTTTTTATATTATTTTTATTTATTTTTTTTCTAATAATTTTATTAAATTATTCGATCTTTTAAATTTATTATTATTAAGATCTTAAGCTTGATTAATATTAAAAAATAATATTTTTTTTCTTTAAAAAATTCAATTATTAATTTTTCTTTTTTATTTTTCTTTACAGGTACGTCTTACAATTTTTATAATGTGAGTTTGAACTAAAATTTTTTATTCTTGAATCATATAAAATTAATTATGAAGCACAAAAGTTAAGCTTAAAAATAATAATAAAAAAGTAAAAATGTAAAAAAAAACTGAATAAAAAAGTATTTTTTGATAAAACTCAAAGATAAAAACTTTCATTTAAATTTAAATGAAATTTTGTTTGATATTGACTGCCGTAATTTGTCTCCAGACATTCAATATCAAATGAAAATTTTCATATAAATTTAAATAAAATTTCAATCGATAATATCCAGATTGGTTATGTTAATTTTTCTAAAAATATTTTAATCTTAAAAAATATTTTAATCTTGTCATAAATTTAGCTGTTATTTTTGAAAGTAGCATTAGAAAGGTAGCATTAAAAAGGTCAAAATACGAACGCTGAGAGCTATAGCAGTAGCAACATTCTAATTTAATTTCAATATAAATAGTATAGCAGCTGTAGCAATAAAAATAGTAGCAGTAGCAGCATTAATTTAAAATTAATTTATTTTTATAGCAGTAATAGCAAGAAAACAATATTGGTAGCATTAGACTATTCACATCTCAAATACTGTAATACATTTTTATTAAACAAAAAAAAATTAAAAGTTTTGGAAGTTAAGGGTAGTGTTAATGTGTGTAGCAAAAAAACTATTGTTATATTCATACTTAATATATTTTTTTTTAATATGAATATTCAAAATTTTTAAAAAGGTAATGGTAGTACTGCATATTGGTTTTTGGTAAATTTTATATATATTTAAAGGAGTAGTAATAATGGTGTAGCAGTAGCAATGAGTTATAGTATAGTAGCAGTCTTAGTTGTAGTAGTTGAATAATAGCAAACATTAATATTAGTAGTGTTAATATTGTCATTTTGTTTATTTAAAATTCCACTTAAACTATCACCCTATCCATGCTCTATTCCATGTTTATGTAACTTGAATATAAAAGTGTTTCTTTGCATACTGTACTCAGTAGCAAGATTAACGCGCTTCAATGCACAAAGTAACCACTAAACACCAGTAGTGCAAGTTCACAAAATTTTTGTATCATTTACCAAATAAAAAAAAAAAATACTGTCTTCTTGCATTTAATACTTTTTACCACTAGAAAGCTGTTTATTTCACAAAAAGTTTTTTTTTATTTTTTACCTCAAACTCATTTCATTACTTTGTGTAGCTGTTGCAGTTTTGTAGCGCAATTCCATTTCATTTTTATACTTTTTTTTTAATTTTGGCTTGAAATTATATAAAATAGCTTAGTGGCTTTTATAATATTCAAAAAGTATTTCAACACATTTTCCTAATTAAGAACACATATTTTCATTTATTAATGTTTGTGTATGTCAGAGTATCAAATGTTTTTTTAGGTTTATGTTAATATTTGAATAAAGATTTTTATGAAGGATTTCTTTTGTTTAATTTAAAAAAAAAAAAAATCTTTTAGCTTGAGGTTGAGGTTAGTAGTAAAATAATTTAAAAGAAATGTAGAAAAAAGTCTTTAAATTAAATAAGAAATAATTGTTTTAATTCAAGCCTTAATTGCTTTCAGTTTTGTTTTGAAATTTAAATTAAAGAAAATTTCCTTTCATGATGATTTCAAAAACGTTCCTTTTATGTTACTTCATTATTATTATTACGGTTTTATTACAATCATTGCATTGTTAAGTAACATGTACACAAACTTTACTTAATAATGTTATTCTTGAGCGTAAATATTGTCATCGTCATGCACACATATTTACAGTCGTTTATTAAATGGAAACAAACAAAATGACGAAATCTTTACACAAGCATTAAGTAATACGAGTATGTTGTAGGAAAATAAAAAATGAAGAACAAAAAAAAAAAAGTTAATGGAAAAATGTTGAAACCTTTAATTGAAATGCATTTAAAGCGAATCGTGCTTTTATGCAAAAGCTTTGAAAATTTCCCTAGCGGCTTTTGTAAACAAAAAAATTCCTAAAAGAAAGAGAAACAAGGTGTCTTACAAAAGTAATGTTAAAATAGATTTATGCATTTGATATTACTCTCAGCTGTTGTCTCTTGTCCAAATAAATTTTACAAAATTTTTAAAACATTTTCTCTTCACCAAATAATTTTTAAAAAAATTTCCAAAATAGTTTCTCTGGACCAAGTATTTGTAACAGTATTTTTAAAACATTTTTTTCTTTAATAAGTAATTGTAATAAAATTTTCAAAATATTTTCTTTGAACCAAATAATTGTAACATTATTTTTTTAAATATTTTCTCTAAACCAAGTAATTTTTAAAAAATTTTTTGAATTTTTTATTTCACCAAATAATTGTTAAAAAAATTTTCGAAATATTTTCTTTGGACCAAAAACGTGTAACAAAACTTTTCTAAATATTTTTTCTTGGCCAAGTAACTGTAATAAAATTTTCGAAATATTTTTTTCACCAAAGAATTGCTAAAAAAATGTTTAAAAATAATCAAATAATTTTTGAAAAAAATTTCAAAATATTTTCTTTTGACCAACTATTTGTTAAATAAATCTTCAAAAGATTTTCTCTTGACCAAATAAGTGTAATAAAATTTAAAAAATATTTTCTCTTGACCAAGTAAAAATATTTTCTCTTGATCAAATTATTTTTAAAAAAAATTTTGAAAATATTTTCTCTTGATCAAATAATTGTAATCAAATTTTAAAAATATTTTTTCTTGACCAAATAATTGTAATAAAAATTTTTAAAATATTTTTTCTTGACCAAGTAATTTTTAACCAAATTTTCAAAATGATTTCTCTTCACCAAATAATTGTAATATAAGTTTTTAAATATTTTTTTCTTGAATAAGTAATTGTTAAAAAGTTTTCATAATATTTTCTCTAAGCCAAATAATTGTGACAGAATTTTTTTAAATATTTTCTCTTGACCAAGTAATTGTTTTAACAATTTATAAAATATTTTCTTTCACCAAACAATTGTTAAAAAATTTTCAAAATATTTTCTCTTGACCAAATAATTGTAATAACATTTTCAAAATATTTTCTCTTCACCAAATAATTTTTATAAATACTTTCTCTATACCAAATAATTGTTAAAATTGCTTTTTTTTAAATATATTCTCTTAATCAAATAAGTAACCAAATTTTCAGAATATCTTCTTTAGACCAAATAATTATAATAAAAATTTAAAAATATTTTCTCTTACCCCAATAATTGTAATAACATTTTCAAAATATTTTCTCTAGGCCAAGTAATTGTTAAAAATTTTTCAGAATATATTTTCTTCAACCAAATAAAAAATGTTCAAAATATTTTCTCTAATTGTTTTACCCTTTTCTTATGCTTAAATATAATAAGACATCATTAAATAACTACGTGTATTTTGAAAATAAAATAATAAAACACAAGTTTTATCTTGCATAGACATGCATTTTAAAATGGTTGTTATTCTAACATGCTAAAAGCTACAAATATAATTACAACTACAGGCTCATGGAAACATGGCAAACGTAAATTAAATTTTTTTTAAAAATTATTTTTCATTTTGCATATTTAAAAGCATAAATATTTTATGTATGCAAATTTAAGACTGCAAGTTATAAAAACGTTAGAATTAAATATTTCAAGACAAAATGGAAAAAAGGCAAATAAAATTAGGGAACATTTTTAATAAGAAACCAAAAGGTGGATAGACAGAAAAACATTTTTTTCTTATATAAAATTATTTTGTTAGAAAAAAAATTTTCAATAGATTTTTTAAAGAGATCTTTGCTTTGCCATAGCAAAGGATTTTAAATTCAAAACAAAATATACTTCACTTCCTTCCCAAAAATAATAAAAAATATATCTAGAGATTGTTTGTTTAAATGCATTACTTGCTTTTTAACTTTACTTTACTAAAGCTTTCAAATAGCTAGCCTTTACCTAACCAGTAACTTAACCTTTATCTCTCGAAATATTCGCTTTGATAATTTTTTAATTTTAAAAAATTTTGTTGTTTAAAAAAATCCCCCTAAAATCACTTTCTTTTATAAACAAGTGCACAAAGCAACACACGTGCGTTTTATGTGCGTGTGTGTGTGTGTGTTTTTTTTTTTAAAGAAATGCATGCATACCAGTCAAATTTTCTTTCTTCTATTTTGTTTTCTTTCTTTGAACAAAAAAAAAAAAAAAATATTCACCTGCAGTGATGCTCTTTATGAATTTCATTAGAAAGTGCCTTTTGGCATTGAATTAATTTAATTTAATTTATTTTTATTGAGATTTTTTTAATTTATACACATGCTATGCTTAACAATTTTCCATATAAATAAAATTGATTTCCTGTTTGTTTGTTTGTTTGCTAAACAAATTTTTTGTTTTCCACTAGAGTTGTCTGAAATTTTATACAATAAAGCTCTATACCCTAAGAAAGGTCGCCATATACTTTTCTATCGCTTATGCCCATTTTTAAAACCACTTAACGTTTTCACTCACCATTGTTTATAAAGGTTTGTGCCCGTATTTAAGTTAACCCTGAAACTATGCTTTATTTTTTTTAACCAATATAGTTGGCGCCTCTGCTAATAATGCTAGCAAAGGCATGATTAAATTTATAAAGTAGTAAAGGGCTGTATTTATTTTAATTAGTTTTTTAACAAAGAAAATTTAATTTTTCTAAAAATTTTTATATACCCTCTCTATACCGATTCGCGTAATAAAGAACCGGGCCGCAAGAGACCGGGCAAAAATATCTAGCTTTAATATATTTTACAATATTTTGCCAAAGTACACAATAAGTTTTTTTTTTCAATATAAACATGTAAGCCAGAATTAAAAACAGAAAACAAACAAATGCTTTGAGTTTTTCTTTTCTCTCTGTGAACGTAAAGAACAAAACAACTTGGAGTAGGAAAATGTTATAAAGTGATTCCAATAAGTGAAAGGCAAAATAAAAATAATCTTCCAAAATAATGAATAAAAATTTTATTTACTTTTCCCTTTCCTTAAATTACACTAGGCTTTAAGTGGAAAACATTTTCTGGAATGTTCAGGAATAAACTGAATTATTTCAAACCATTTTAATTTGGGAATAACATAAAGCCAGCATCAAGGCTCTTATCATGACAGCAACACATTTAATAAGGCCTATTGGCACGTAGAGTTCTTATTAATAAATAAAAATATAAAGGCTGATATGCAAAGAGACTAATAATGATTTCAAGTATAAATTATGACAAATTTTTCATACAAATTTGTCACAATATCGATTTAAAGTCTGCTTTAAATTTCTTTGAATACAAGCAAAAAAGTACGACATTCGATGGTTGCCTGTCCCACTGAGCTCATCCTAATTCTAGCACGACTAGTGGTGTAAAGTAGCCTAAGGGTTAAAAATAAGCTTAAAATCAAAGACTTACTTTCTCAGATTGCTGAAAACGATTGAAAAAAGGCTACATTGAGCCTTATATACCCTTCATCATATCGCTCATCAACTTCCATAGGGTGGTAATTCCAAAATCATAGAGCAAACTGCTCTATTTAAAAAAAAAAAAAAAAAAAAAAAAAAAAAATTATTTTTTTGCTAAACCCATTTTCTCTGCACTGACTTGAATTGCTCACCATAAAAATATAAATTTCGAAACAATTTTCGCTTAAGCTTAACACTTAAATTTTTTATTATTCATGGCACAATAATAAATGAATAGTTGGAGGCATGAGAAAATGAAGAATAAATTTTCTATTTTCCAGGCTGGCCCCTACAATTTCGAAAAAGAATAAATAAAAATTACTAGAGAAGTGATAAAAGTGCTGTAATGAAAATAATAATAAAAATGAAGAAAATTATTACATGGGCTTTTGATTGGAATGAAAATGTTTTGCTATTTCTTTAAGCAAAACATAACATTCAAAGTAACAAACCATAAACACACTCACACACCGACATACTAATCCATTTTTTTTTATTAAAAAGTGTGTATTAGATCTCTGCTCACGCATAGCTTTTTATTTTAAAACTAATATTTAATCAGCTACTGGACTAGGGTATTCTAGGTTCTTCAATACTAACAAAATCAAGAAGAATTATTAAAATATCTTTGATAATAAGAAAAATTCTCTTAAATTGCTTTAAGTATAAAATGCCCTGTTGTTTCAATTAACTCAATAACTTTATTTTTATGGTTCAAAAATGGTTTAGCGATATATTCCCTAATTAATTGAAAACAATACCGTTTGTGGGAATCGATAATAATAATTTTGTTAGAAAAACTTTAAAGGATTTGAAACTTCTAGTCTTCTAAAATGACTTAATAAAAGATAAGCTGTTTTTCCATGTTGCCATAGATATAATATTTAGAAAGTACGATTTTGTCACTTTCTTGATTTATCACTTTGCTCAACTCAGCTTCACAGTTTTATATTCGTCAATATTAAAAAGGTAAAAGAGACCAGCCAGACAGCCAGCTCTAGCCAGGTAGGCTTATATGGCTCAAGCCATATAACCAGCTTAAGTTATGTAGGCAACTAAAGAGAAAAAGGCAACTCAAGCCACGCTGGTAGCTAAAGCTATTCAGGTAGCTTAAGCCAGGCAGCTAGCTCAAGCTATTCACACAGCTCTAGTCAGACTGCTATTCAGCCAGCCAGCCAGTAGTTTTTGTACATTTGATTTTTATATGTTGCTATAAGTTAATAATAAAAGTACCAAAAAGAGGTACGAATTTTATCCCTAATTTATGCGAATTTTTAAGAAAAGAAAACTAATTTCATTTTTGTTAGGGACAAAAATTAATTTAAAAAATTAATGGGGATAAAAAAAGGTACCAGCATTTGTACAAAAAAAAGTACCAAAAACTATCTGCTTCTTCTTTTAGCAGAATGTTTTGTATGAGTTTACCAGATTTTACCTTTTTTTACGGCTTAAATTTTTGAATTTTGAAATATTACTTTCTTATTCGTCTTAGGCATTGTGAGAGGAACTTATTCAGCGAATTTCAAGTCTGTAGCTTTAGCGATTGGGGCTGGGCGATAATGATAAGTCAGTAAGTAGTTAGATTCTTACTCCTTTAATATTTGAATTTTAAATTTTCCTGCTTATTCCTCCTACGAAAATCAAGTCTGTAGTCATGATAAGTCAGTCAGCCAGTAATGTTATGTGACACTTAAAATATTTTTTTTCGCAGTTCTTTGGTAAACTTTTAGTGTATTTGTGTAAGTGTAAAGAAAATTTGTTGTGGGAGTTGCTGCAATAAAAAATAATGCCTGCCTGCCTGCTGTATATAAACTTGCAATAAAACTTTTCAATATAATTAGCTCGAGGGGGATAATAGTCAAGCTACATGACAACTTACAGCAACATATATGTACTATTGCATATAGAAAAAGAAAATAACATAAAACAACTACAAAATACAGCTTATGCAAACACACAAAGAAACATAAGCTTTCATAAGCATCACAGTATTCTTTGAATAAAAAAAACACGCATAAGTGTATTAAAGAAAAGTAAGAGTATTCCATAAGCTCTTAACTCTCTTATAACTAAAACAAAAATAAAATTTTTTTAAAGTAAGATTTTGGCCTTCGTTATAAGAAAGTTTTATTTGTATAAAAAAAATTTAAAAAAAAATGGAAATGCTGAAGATAAAGTAACTAAAAGGCCGTTTACTGGGTAAAACATTCATTTCATTTAAAAGATCGTCAGGAAATCTTGATCTTTTAATATGAAGGGTCTCCCTGGTATACCTTTAATTACAAGAAACAGCAAATGTAAAGAAGCCAAACATTTTCTATTTCAATCCTACAAATATCTAGAGTTGTTGTACTAGTTGTACAAAAAGCAAACCAAGAGAACTAGAAAAACTCATAAGTCATCGTATGCCTGAATGAATTGTTAGTGGGACAATTGGTGTTGTTTTACTTTGGTTGATGTGTGCGGTTTGATGGAGTGAAATAAAATGAAATGTCCTTTGAGAATGCTTTGCAAAATTATAAGACTTCTTTTATACACACTCAAACACACTCACACATACACACACACACACACACTCACACACATATTGAGCTTTGCATTATAAGTCACAAATTAGCACATACTCTGTGTTTTAGAAACATAAATAAATTTAACACATGCTAACTAACTGACTTACACAAGTATTGCTGTCGCTGGTTTTTTTTTCTTCCATTAGGGGGCTAACGATTTGTGAAATGCTGAAAATTTCTTGGGTATAAACAATTTTCTATTATCACGAATTTTTGTTTAATAACAGATTTAGTTCTCCCCACCAAAGTTGTCAAAAACTTGGTTGTTTTCTCTATCGCATTCTCTTTTACAAACCAAAATTTAGTTTTAGATTTTTTTCAATCACAACTGAATTTTTAATTTGTTTAACTCTCACAACAAAAGTTATTATTGCAATTTTTCTATGACAAGAAAATCTTAAATTTAAGCTTAAAATTAATTAAGACATTTCTAGTCTCCCTAATAAAAAAAAAAAATTCTTTTGGAATTTTCCTTTATTGCTAAAGCAAACTAAGTAAACTGGTAACTGCTAGTGTAAAATTAAAAAAAAATAAAATACTCAAGCTAACACACACGCAAAAAAAAAAAGATGAAATTTGTCGAAGGACTTATTCAGCATGTTCTTTAAATTTCTAGGGAAATCGCTATTGTAAATGTTTCTCAGTTAAAATAACAAAACTTTGTCGTTTGAAATTAAGGTTAAGATAATTTCATACTCAACAATAAACTTTTCATTTCACTGGAATAACACAAAAAACAAAAATTAGAAAATGAAAAAAAGAAAAAAAATATAATAAAATTGAAACTAGAATTCTTGTGCTCATTTTCAATTTATCCTTAACCATAAAGCACCAAAATGTCCTTGTATAAAATGTAGATGTAAATGTAAATGGCGAGTCACAGCAACATAACTTTGTATGCAAAATTTAATTAATTAAAGACTAAAAATTCAAATTTCAACAAAATCATGTTGTTTATTACAAAAAATTTCTATTCAAACTTACATTAGCTGAGTACAAACTGATGCTTGAAGAAACTCTATCATTTTAAATTTCAAGTTTAGTAAAATTTAAGTAAAAGAATTTTCAGAATTGTAGATGTAGATGCCAACAAAATTAAAACTAAAAATTAAACAACCAAAAAAACAAAAAAGAAAAAAGCAAATGAAAAAAAAAAATTTAAAGGAAATGTAATGAATTTAATTTCAATGAAAGCAACAGCAAATAAACTAAATTCAAACTTTATAAAAATTAAAATTCCCGTTCAATTTGCAGCTTTGAATTTTCTTTACTCGCATTAAAAGCGAGCTTTGTTAATGAGTGCTTAAAAAAGTAGACAAAGGATAAGGGTATACTGTTGTTGGCTTTAAAACTGGTCATTGTATAAGACTGTCTGGTGCCTTTGAATGAACATGCGTAAGGTGTGCAGACTACTACTGATTTAAAATCAGCTCTCTAAAATACTTTAGAAAGAAGTTCAATTGCTCTGCTTCAAAACCTTATATATGTAGTTGTAGTTTTAATTTAATGTATTAAATATTTAATTAGTATGATAAAGCTTTTAATTAACATGGTTAATTTGTTAAAGCTGTTTAATTTGTTCAAAAATACTTTCCTGCTGATTAAAAATTTAATTTACTTTAACTCAACAGACAAAAACTGCCAATAAAAAATTATAATTTTTTTGGTCTTTTTTTTTGTCTAATTTCCTTATTATGGTTTAAAACTCAAATCTGTTGAGTTGTATTATAATTGAAGCAAAAAGAGGGTATATATAGTCTCTGAGGGATGAAGTCTTTTGTGGTCAAGACCTAATGGAAAACAACCACAATACATAGGGCTTTCATTCTGTGAATACAGTTTCTACTAATTGTATTTGTGAATATTTTTAGAAAACGTTGAAAATTTCTGTTAGCACAAAAATAGCTCCCTGAAAGATGAAGGCTACTGTGCCCAAACTCTTATATCTTATGGCATAAGACCTAATAGGCCACATATCATTTTAAAAGAAAGACTATCTAGACTTGTAATCTTCTGTTCAATTACCCAAAAATTACTTTCTATTATTTTAAACAAATTTTTGAATTTCCCTTGCTCTAAGAGATTTTTACCATTTCCCACTTTGCCGAGGTACTATTCCCGATTTTGCACATGAAAATTATCAAAATCAAAAAGGATTTTATTCTGTAGGTTCTAAACTTTTTGGAAGTGTTTTAACATTAACGGAAAATTTTGTTATTTTTATTTTATGATGCAAAACGGAAATTACCAAAAGTATTAGGGCATGAGAAAATTTCCAAAATTTTTTAAAAATAATCCAAAGTAATTTCTGAGTGTTTCGGCAGTAGATTACTTATCTAAAAAGACTCTCCTTTAAAATGATATGTGTCTAATATAAATAGGTCGTTTGAAAGTTGCCAAAATCCCTTTAGAACAAAAGTACTAGGTTATGAAAAAATTTCAAAAAATTTTTAAAAATATTCCAAAGTATCTTCTGAGTAATTAAGCGATAGTTTACAAATTTAGACGACTTACCCTTTAAAATGATATGTGTCCCATCCCGTAGCATTTAATGGGTCGTTCGAAAGTAGCAAAAATTACTCAGAGCAACAGCACTGGGGTATATCGAAATTTCAAAAAAAAAAAAAAAAAATTAAAAATATTACAAAGTAATTGCTGAGTATTTGAGCAGTAGATTACTAATCTAGATGACCTACCCTTTAAAACGATATGCGTCCCATTAAGCTTCATTTCTTGAGATAGAAAAGTTTGGTCGCAGTAGTCCTCATCCTTCAGAGACTGCATATACACTATTTTTGTATTAAGTGAAATTTTTAGCTTTTTCTAAAAAATTTAACAATTGGGAGAAACTGTATTCCCAGGACGAAAGCCTTATGCATTGTGGCTGTTTTTTATTAGGTCTCAATTTTTGATATATAAGGGCTTGGCTCTATATACCCCTTGTTTTTAAATTTTTTTTATCGCATGCGATATTAAAAAAAAAAACTATTTAACTAGATGTTTACCTTCACACACATTATTTTTATTGCAACAACCACAATCACTTTTCAAGCTCTAAATCAATTTCCTTTATTTAAAAAAAAAAAAAAAAAAAAAAAAAAAAAAAAAAAATCAGAAAAGAAAAGAAAAACTATTTTCATATATTCTTTACACTTCACTAGTTTTATTTGATAATCACGAATATATTTTTAGTCTCACATAATGATTTTATGACACAAAGAAAAAAACAACGACTTTTATTTTAAAGTTGAACTAAAGTAAAATAAACTGATACAAACAAACGACTACAACTGGAGCAGATAACCACAACCACATTAATTCCCCTACAAGCAATATTTGAATATTCTTTACTGCTTGGTGTTGTTTTTTTTATCGTCTTTCTACTTGTCATTGTTTTCTGTCAAGGAAATTGAAAGGAAATCTGTAACTAATATAAAAAAAAAAAAAATTTTGTCAATGGCATAGAAATAATTTATATTTTAATATTCTTAAAGTATAATGATGCATGATAGTTGTTTGTTGTTGCCTTACTGCTAGTAGTGGTTTATTGTATTCAAAAAAAGAAAAAAAACTTACCAGTACATACGTGGTAGCTTATTTTATTTGCTAGTTGTATTAGTGCTGGTAAAACCGTATTATTTCTCTGCTTGTTTTATTTTTGTGACTATTTTTGTTCTTCACTACTCCCAGCGGGAATATAATTCATAGACAAATCTATACACTTGTGTACACATGAGTACGTACTACGAATACATGTAGGAAGATAAAAAAAACAAACTCTAAAAATTTGGATAAAACATTAAGTGGTTAAAAACTTGTAACAGTGGAGCGACACAGTAAAAATAATTTTTTTTTAATATAAGCGAATGAAAAAAATTTTTTACAACAGAAAATCGGTGTTATAAACCGAAATATTTCTAAAACTACTAATTTTTGGTCTCTATTAACGAATTTTGTTTACTACAACCAAAAAATTCGTTTAACACAATTTAATGTTTATCTTATTTGCATGTGGATTATTCTGGAATACCTGAAAAAAAACCACTTTGGGTTGTGCAAACGAAATTTGCTACTAATTTTTTTAAATTTTGGCAACAGAAAATCGGTGTTATAAACCGACATATTTCTAAGACCGTATAAACTCGATTAACACAGCTTAATATTTGATGGCTAACCAATTTAGTTCTCACAACCAAAGTTGTTTGCTGTGTTTCGTTTTATTTATTATTTTTAACAGATTCTTAAACAGTTTCTTAGGTTTTCCTTGGATTCATATTCCCAGTTTAAACAAAAATTTTTAATATTTTTTAATTTGTTTTTTAATTAAAAAAAAAGGAAAACCATACGAGCATTCCTTTTACCTTTGATATATAAATTATTAAGTATTTTCTCACATTTCAATTGTTAATGCATTGACAAACAATCATACCTTTGGCTTGACTACTGTTGCCAAACAGAAAAGCTATTTGTTTAAAATCTAAAGCAAGGTTATGGTAAGTAAATACCATCTAGCTTAAGTACTTTAAGTAAAAGCAAACTTTACGCTCAAGATTTCCGTTTATATTAAGCAATTTCATATTTTCAATTGCAAGTAAAATAAAAATTAACTCCCCCTTCCACTTCCATTTGCACTCCCATTGCCTTTTCTACTTTTAGCTTTTTGCTTTTTCTCACACTCAGCAAAACAAAAACTGTTGGCAGATGGTATGAGCAGCAACAGCAACAGCAGCTCTCTATAAAACTTAACATCCGTTTGGCATATAAAATAAAACTTTTATCTTTTCATTTTGCGATATCTACTCTGTTTAAATTTTAAATAGAGAAGAAGAAAAAAAAAAAAAAACCAAAGTAGCGTACACACTCAGCTATGTACTCGCAGGCTTGCATATGTCGATAACTATGATGATGACTTGATGCTTGGATGACTTTTCTAGCAATGATTTCGATTTCAGTTTTTTTTCTACTTTTTTTTTAATAATTTCTTTTTCCATTGCTCGTTTGGTGTGTGTTTGTGTGTGCACGAGTATGATAAAATCTAGCGCACGTTATGCTGAAACAGTTAAAGTAACATTTGTTAGTAAAGTTATCAGAAAATAAACCATGTGTAAGAGAATCAAAGAGATGCACTGAAATAGAATCCATCCAGTTTACTCGTACGCGGCTAAATGTTATATAAAGATAAACTAAAATGTACACTCTGAATGGGGTAGGGGTAATGTAAAATTTAATATGCCATTGAATGAAACACAAGAGCACATACGCTTAAACTTAAATATTGGTGCAGGGTAAAACATACACAAGTTGGGGTAAAATTTCAATTAAATATTCTAAAGAAAAAGTAAGATTTTTGTTAATGTTTCTTTTTATAAAAAAAAATTTGTTTTTAAATAAAAGTTTTAAGCTGAACGGCGTTATACCGTTATACCGCATTCTTGAGCAGTACCAAAAGAATTCGAATATTAGACGGCAGGGTTTCAAAATGTGAAATATTGTGCATCAAATATGGCTTCGCTATGATGGTAAAAGCTGTTGAGCAGGAATAGGTCACTGAGTGATTGACACTCATGCCGACTTCAGCGTAAACTGCCGCAGATGCCTGGTATCTCAAAGCAAGGAGACTGTCTTTCACCGTCTGTACGAGTGCACGACTCTTCTTTCTCTGGGATATTGGAGAAGACTTAAGGGATCTTCTTAGATATCTAAATGCCACAGGGCTTGTTTAGATTATTGTTTTATTCAGTATCAGCCAGGCGGCCACTCAAACCAACCAAGTTCTTAAAGCATGATCGGTTCTAGCTTAATTATTTCTTTTGAACTCTATTAATCAAATTGTGATTCTCAAGCAAAAGTCAATTTATACTTTTTATATAATTTTTGACACGTCACTGAAGTAGTTTTCAAAGTACGAGTATAAGGACAGGTTCTAGTTAAAATATGCAGTTGGAAATGGTCTAGTCTGCTGCTGACGTTCTAGAAATAGATCAACTGGTTTTTTTATATCTTGTTTGAAAGGGTTATTTAAAAATATTAGTTTCTAAAGGGTGTACCAGTAAGAGTTTACTTTTTCAGTTCATGCTGCAATAAAATGATTGTTTTACGCGCTAAACAGCAGTTGGCTCCATCTAGCTAAAACCTCTTGTCGTCCAAATCCATGCCATCCAATTGAGGCCACAAAAACTCATATAAGAATGTGCTTCAGTCGCCGCCATTTCGGTCTCATCTTCAACAAAGTGAGGTCTGACCAAAATTCGCACCACACACACAGTTGCTTGTTGTGGCTGAATGAAGATTTCCTGAGCCCCAAATTCAATAATTTTGTGTATTCAATTAAGCCACTTATAAAAGAATATGATTTTTTTTTTTCGAAAAATTGGCCTTGACTACGTTTCTCCATTATCCTTTCAATGAATGATCGGCTAGAAAATGTTATTTCATTTTTAATCGAAACATGTTTTCTTTAAAAGCCAATAAAAAAATCAGCACTTTCTGCACTCTTACTGATACACCTTTTAAAAATAATAGATCAGAGAAAAGAGCCCATAATCATGGTCACACTAAAGTCGGTATTTTTTTTTTAAACAATTTCAATTTCAAAACATTTTTATTAACAAAAGTCAGCTTACTTTTTTTGACGAAGATTATGGCCCAGTATATTTTGAAGGACTTTCTTTTGCAAAAAGTACCTGAAAAATATATATTTTTCTTTAAACGTATCACTTGACTAAAACCTAAAGGCGTTAAGCAAAGCATATCTTGAAATTAGTAAACATCAGTTTTTTTTTAAGAAGTTTCTTTTGAAAAAAGTACCTTAAAAAGTAACATTTTAAAGAATTTACTTTCTCCCACATTTACAGCAAGTTTTAAAGGAATCAATTTACTTTAACCATTTTAACAACATAAAGTTTAACGAAATGAAAAAAAAAGAAAAGAAATAAAAAGCTAAAACCGATCAACTTTCTGCTGATTTGGTATGAGAGTAACAATACCAACCAATAACACCTTTTTATCAACAGTGCAAAACTTTTTTTCTTTGGTTGTTTATTTTGCCCCCCTTGCCATTTAATAGAAAAGTGATTCATAAGGGAAACCCCGTTTAAAAAAATACTTGCAAAGCATGACTTTTTTTTTTATTTATTTTATACAAGTTTTGATGGTAGTTAAATTAAATCACAAATCAAAAATCAATTTCACATAAAATAAAATACTCATACAGAACAAAAAAAGGAAGAAGAAGAAGAAAAAAGCAGGAGACAGTAAAAGAAATAAAATCGAATTTCCCATTGATGTAGCTTAATAGTTATAACCCCTCCGGAGAGCTGCTATTCACATGCCATAGAAAAAATTATTATTAAAAGATTGTCTATTTTCCTTCCCTTGTTTTGGGGTTAAAATACACACACCCTCTACTAAAATTTTCAAAAAATACAGCAGCTGGTAACAGTGAATATGATTTTATCTTGGCTTTCAATTGATGACCATTCTGTTGTAAAAGAATTTTACATTCATGTTGTCAATTTGTTCTTTTTGTTTTGTTTTTGTGCATAAAAATCATGCTGCTTATGACGATGTGGTGGTTGCTGAAATTGCAAACGGTGTTAAAGTGGCTTTTAATCCTAAAATGCTAAATTTAATTATGAAAACTTAAAGCTAAAAGATTGAATTGAGATTGTTAAAAGACATGAGGCTGCTAAGGAAAGAAATCAATGGAAAGATTAGTTTTGTGTGCAACTGAAATATGAAACAAAAAATCAGAAAATCTAAACTAAGAGCAGTTTGCCTGTGTAGTTCTCAGACTGTTTGAAAGGTTTCTTTTTATTTTTAATTCAAAATACTCAGAAGTTACTTTGGACTATTTAAAAATTTTTTTTTTTTTTGGAATTTAAATATACCCCAGTACTGTTGTTTTCAAGACAGTTTTCGTTTTGCATCATAAAATAATAACTAAGAAGTTTTACGAAAATGTTAAAATACTTCCAGAAAGTTTAGAACCAACAGATTAAATTCCTTTTTGATTTTTGTAATTTTCCTTTGCAAAATCGAGAATGGTACTTCGGCAAGGTGGGGAATTGTACTGGGCTATATGGAAATTTCAAAAAATTTTTAAAAATAGTTCAAAATAATTTCTGTGTATTTGGGCGGTAGATTTCAAATCTACACGACTTTCCCTTTAAAACGATATATGTCTCATTTTTCAATCTTCTATGGTTCCTCTGGAAGTTACTTTACATTATTTTGAAATTTTTATATACCCCAGTGCTCTTCCTCTGAGTGATTTTAGCAACTTCAAGACGAACCATTAAAGATTTCGGGATGGGATACATATCATTTTGAAGGTGAGGCTGTCTAAATTTGTAATCTTTTGCCCAAATACTCAGAAGTTACTTTGGATTATTTAAAATTTTTTTTTTGAATACCCCAGTACTCTTGCTATGAGGGGTTTTTATCATGCCCCATTTTGGTGAGGTACCATTCCTGATTTTGTAACAGGAAATTACTAAATTTTTAAGTTTTAAGCTTTCTGGAAATGTTTCAAAATTTACGGAAAATTTCGTAGTTTTTATTTTATGATGCAAAACGCAAATTTCCAAAATCCTTCAGAGCAACAGTATATGGAAATTTCAAAAAAAAATTTAAAAATAGTTTTATCGAAGATATTACTTTAGCTAATTTGGTTTCAGTCTCAGTTTGTTTATGTATGATTTGTTTTCATTTTTCCAAAAAAAAAACTATTTTGAAAAATAAAAAAGGCTAGAAAAAAGCTAGAAGCTGAATCATAAATGCTAAATCTAGCTTTAAAAATTCTAAAATGGCAGCGCTGGTTGCAAATATTTCAACGTAAAAAGAAATTTCTTTTTGAATTGAATCTAAAAAGTGTTGGTAACAAATTTTATATTTAATTGCTTTAATTGAAAATTTAATAAATAAGATAATTATTTTAATTAAAATGTAATTAATTAAATGTTTAATTCATTTAATTAAAAATTTATTCAATATGACAACGTTTTTAATTAAGGCAATTAATTGGCTTTACATTTTTCTTCTGTACAAGCAGTTTAACATGTTCTTTTTTATAAATTTGACCTTTTGTTTTCATTTAACTAAAACTTTAAGAGGATAAAATATTTTAGGTCAAAAAATGTCCCTTCCAAAAAAAACAGAAATTGTCGTATTTTGTATTCCATGCAAATATTTAAATATCAAAAAACCTAATTTTTTCTACTTTTAATTTCTTTTTTTTTTCTTTCTATTATTTCTTTTTCTATAAAAAAAAGTCTTTTTGTTTGGTCACGTACTGCTAGAGCAATTCCTATTAAAGTTTGCAAACCAGCAATTTTTCTTTTAAATCATAAACTAGACGATTTAACATTCATTGGAGATTGCAATGCGTGATTCCGCTGGCAAATTCCTCAATGTCACACTTGAAGGAAAAATAAAAAAAAATAAATAAAAAAATATTTTTATTGTCATATTGAATAAGGAATACCTAAAGATGCTATTGTTGTGGGTATACATGTAAGTACTTTTGTATGAGTGTGTGTGAAAGTAGTTGAAAAGAAGGGTGCTTTGATTGATCTAGAAAAAGAAAATGAGAACAATAAAATATCAACAGACAAGCGGTGGCAAAACATTGCTGGGCTTGGCCAACGCAATTTGTAAACTTAAACTTCAATAAAACGTGATGAAATGTTTCTAGTACACTGAAAAAAAAAAAACAAAATTAATGCGCTTAAAATTTTATTTTCTAATTTACATAGAAAGCATAAAGGTTTAGCTAAAAATATATTAATTGAAATGATTATTATTATTAATTAAATATTTAATTGTTTCAAATAAATTTTAATTAAAGCAATTTAGCCTTTAATGAAAACAATTTCAGTTTTATTTGAATCAATTAAATTTGTAAGTGAAATAGATACGGTTTTAATTAAAAGATTAATGTTTTATATAAAATAAATTATAATAAATTTTCAATTGAAGCAATAAAATATTGAATCATAAAATTAATCATACAAAAAAAAAAAATCGTAATTCAAAAAAACCACATTTTTAATAAAAAAAAAAAACAAATTTTTAAATAAAAAAATTACATATAAAAAAATATATTTTTAATTAAAACAATTAAACTTACAGTCAAAGCAATTAAATTTTTAATTGGATCAAATCAATTTTTAATTGAATTAATAATTAAATCAATTAAATTTTTGATTGAATCACAAAAATTCTTAGCCAAAGAAATAAAATAATTCAAAAAAAATATAATTTTAAATTAAAACATTAAAAAAATAAAATTTTTATTTAAAACAATTAAATTTGTAATTGAATCAATTAAACATTTCAGTGAACCAAAAAAATTTTTAGCTATTATAAAAATTTTTATATGACAAAATTATATTTTTAATTAAAAAAATGTATTTTTAATTAAAAAAATTGTAATTTTAATTAAATCAATTAAATTTTTAATCAAATCAACTAAGTTTTTAGTCAAATCAACTAAATTTTTAATCAAATCAACTATATTTTTAATTGAGTCAATTAATTTTTTAATTGAGTCAATTAATTTTTTAATTGAGTCAATTAATTTTTTAATTGAATTAATTAAATTTTTTAATTGCATCAATTAAGTTTTTAATTGAATTGATTAAATTTGTAATTGAGTTAATTAAGTTTTTATTTGAATCAATTAAGTTTTTCATTGAATTGATTAGCTTTTTACTTAAAACAATTACAGTTTTACTTAATTTTTCATTATACGAAGTACATTTCTGATTGAATTAATTAAATCTGTAATAAAAACAACAACAAAAAAAAATGTTTAATTTTTTTTAAAATATTTTTTCTTCAATTAAAAAATTATTTAGTTATTTTAGTTAAGAATGTAATCAACTAAACAATTTCTGGGCAATTAAATTTTAATTTGATAAAATTTTTAATGAATTTTTTTTTTTAATTAATAGAAAAATCTTATTTGTGATTTTAACATTAAAAATTAAATTATTTTAAGTAAAGAAAATTCAATAAATTTTTTATTGATATATTTTTTTCAATGTGTATTTTATTTTCTAATATTTTTTCTTGTCAATTTTTCTGAAGCCTTATTTACTGCTTGCAATAGCGTTTAGTGCCACTCAGTTTTCTTTTCATTTCTGCTAAGCAGTTTACTTGTTAGTAGCACCACCACTACCTTGAACTACCAACACGGTTTTGAATACATAAAAATACAAACACAGACACTTGCTTATGTACTCTTTTACTTGCTAACACTGACTTAGTGAAAAGTGTCAGCCAGCAGAAATCTTATTGTTGCCTAAAGAAAACGTTAAAGAAAAATAAATATAAATAAAAGTATAAAAAAGGAATCATGAGTCATATTGTGTTCAAGTTCTTGTGTTTTCTTGCTGCAGAAAATGTCTTTTTTCATGTAGTTTTTTTTCTTCAACCTGGCAAAATGTGGTTCTTAAAGAAAATAGTTGCTTTTGCGGGTTTTTCTTTCTGCTACTAAATTTTCTTTTAAAATTTAATTAAAAATTTTTTTCTCAAGGCCTATGAAAAGCTTTGGTTTTAGGCTGAATTTACTCTCATTATCCTATATATGATTTTATTAATCTTTTCTGATTAGATTTTCTCATTTCCTAATTATTTGAAATTTGAATTCAATCAATTATACTAATTTATGTTTTCTTTTTGCAGATAATACAATAAAGTGCACTTGCTGTGAACCTTTGAAAATACACGCATAAACGTAAGTTCATTGAAACCATTATTCACCAGTACGTGGACAATACTCATGCACTAAACAAATAATTTTCTCATACAACACTTATTAATTGATTTTGAATACCTTCATATTCTGTGTCCTAAAAAATCCTATTTTCATTGAAAATTAACTTTAAAAACTTAAACCAAATTAAAAAAATATATATATGATTTGTACACTATTTCTATAAAAGGAATACGTAATTTTGATTTCATAGCGTGTAATGCGAAAGAAATCCTCGTTTTATCAGAAATTGATATCTAATACCTAACCGCTATTAGATATCAATTTCTGAAGGATCATTAGCTAAAAGCATACTAAAAATATTTTAATAAATAAAAAGATTCAGAGAGTAACTCTTTTAATAAAAAAAAAAAACACTTGAATATCTAAAAACATAAAATTTTTTTTAATTATTTTTACTTTTTAACAATTTTTTTTTCATAATTCCATAATTCACTTTAATTTTTTTCAAAATTTTCCAACTTTTTAGCAAATATTTCATTTAACCTTTTGCAATACAATAATTATAATAATAACTTTTTTAGGCTTTAAATATTTCCACATAAAAAAATATTTGTTTATGCATGAGTACTGCGTTCGTATTAATTTTTTTTAGTTAGTATATATAAACGCGATAATTTTAAAACCGTTTTTGCAAATCATCGCGATTTATCCGATAACCAATGCTGGTGATTGTGTGGGACGCAAAAGCTATTAAATGCTACGGTAAATAATTCGAAATAAATACTTTCCTTACGAGCTCGCGCGTGAGCGCGAACATATTAAAAGCGTTATCGTATCGGGCATAAGTTAAATGCAAAACATATTGCTCTTGTGTTCATGCATGATCGAAATAATAATTCATAATTTTTTTTTTGTGCTCAATATATTTTACTATTGAGCTTGTTAATTAAAATTATTATACTAAAAAACCCTACGGTTGCGTATGCCTTCCAAATTCCTAGTTGATCTGAAAAAGCTGGCGTGTTTAAAAAATCTTACACCAGAGATACCGTGCGATCTTCGCCATCGTATTCAATAACAATTTGTTGCAGACCTCTTGCTCTAAATAATTTTATACGACGTACCATATTTAAAAACATGAAAGCAGCCATACTTTCTATTAACGGGTGTCGCAGTATTTTATTTCGGAGTGCATGCGTAATCGTTAAAATGTTATGAGAGCAGCCATACTTTCTATTATCGGGCATCGCGATATTTTACTCCGGATTGCATGCGTAATCGTAAAACTGTTATGAAAGCAGCCATACACTCTTTTATCGGGTATCCCGGTATTTTACTGTGGAGTGCATGCCTAATCGCAACATTCTTATGAAAGCAGCCATACTTTCTATTAACGGGTGTCGCAGTATTTTATTTCGGAGTGCATGCGTAATCGTAAAATTATTATGAAAGCAGCCATACTTTCCATTATCGGGTATTGCGGTATTTTACTCTGGAGTGCATGCGTAATCGTTAAAATGTTATGAGAGCAGCCATACTTTCCATTATCGGGTATAGCGGTATTTTACTCCGGAGTGCATGCGTAATCGTAAAATTATTATGAAAGCAGCCATACTTTCTATTATCGGGTATCGCGATATTTTACTCTGGAGTGCATGCGTAGTCGTTAAAATGTTATGAGAGCAGCCATACTTTCTATTATCAGGCATCGCAATATTTTACTCCGGAGGGCATGCGCGATCGTAAAATTATTATGAAAGCAGCCATACTTTCCATTATCGGGTATTGCGGTATTTTACTCCGGAGTGCATGCGTAATCGTAAAACTGTTATGAAAGCAGCCATACTTTCTATTATTCGGTATCGCGATATTTTACTCCGGAGTGCATTCGTAATCGTTAAAATGTTATGAGAGCAGCCATACTTTCTATTATCAGGCATCGCAATATTTTACTCCAGAGGGCATGCGCGATCGTAAAATTATTATGAAAGCAGCCATACTTTCCATTATCGGGTATTGCGGTATTTTACTCCGGAGTGCATGCGTAATCGTAAAACTGTTATGAAAGCAGCCATACTTTCTATTATTCGGTATCGCGATATTTTACTCCGGAGTGCATGCGTAATCGTTAAAATGTTATGAGAGCAGCCATACTTTCCATTATCGGGTATTGCGGTATTTTACTCTGGAGTGCATGCGTAATCGTTAAAATGTTATAAGAGCAGCCATACTTTCTATTATCGGGCATCGCAATATTTTACTCCGGAGGGCATGCGCGATCGTAAAATTATTATGAAAGCAGCCATACTTTCCATTATCGGGTATTGCGGTATTTTACTCCGGAGTGCATGCGTAATCGTAAAACTGTTATGAAAGCAGCCATACTTTCTATTATTCGGTATCGCGATATTTTACTCCGGAGTGCATGCGTAGTCGTTAAAATGTTATGAGAGCAGCCATACTTTCCATTATCGGGTATTGCGGTATTTTACTCTGGAGTGCATGCGTAATCGTTAAAATGTTATAAGAGCAGCCATACTTTCTATTATCGGGCATCGCAATATTTTACTCCGGAGGGCATGCGCGATCGTAAAATTATTATGAAAGCAGCCATACTTTCCATTATCGGGTATTGCGGTATTTTACTCCGGAGTGCATGCGTAATCGTAAAACTGTTATGAAAGCAGCCATACTTTCTATTATTCGGTATCGCGATATTTTACTCCGGAGTGCATGCGTAGTCGTTAAAATGTTATGAGAGCAGCCATACTTTCTATTATCAGGCATCGCAATATTTTACTCCGGAGGGCATGCGCGATCGTAAAATTATTATGAAAGCAGCCATACTTTCCATTATCGGGTATTGCGGTATTTTACTCCGGAGTGCATGCGTAATCGTAAAACTGTTATGAAAGCAGCCATACTTTCTATTATTCGGTATCGCGATATTTTACTCCGGAGTGAATGCGTAGTCGTTAAAATGTTATGAGAGCAGCCATACTTTCTATTATGGGGCATCGCAATATTTTACTCCGGAGGGCATGCGCTATCGTAAAATTATTATGAAAGCAGCCATACTTTCCATTATCGGGTATTGCGGTATTTTACTCCGGAGTGCATGCGTAATCGTAAAACTGTTATGAAAGCAGCCATACTTTCTATTATTCGGTATCGCGATATTTTACTCCGGAGTGCATGCGTAGTCGTTAAAATGTTATGAGAGCAGCCATACTTTCTATTATCAGGCATCGCAATATTTTACTCCGGAGGGCATGCGCGATCGTAAAATTATTATGAAAGCAGCCATACTTTCTATTATCGGGTATTGCGGCATTTTACTCCGGAGTGCATGCGTAGTGGTTATAGTATTCTGAAAGCTTCGTTATATTTATTTTTGTTTTTCGCTATGTTTTACTTTGTAGGCTACGTGTCTTGGTTATGGAAGCTTTCGTATATTTTAGTTTTTTAGTTCATTCGCGTTCCTTACATTTTTAAAGGATTATGTTGCATGAACGTGAGTAATGCGTAATATTTCGTAAAAAAGCTCGTGAGTGATCGTTACAGAACAATCGTGCGTGATCGTGAGTGATTGGTAATAGAACTATCGTGCGTGATCGTGAGTGATTAGAATCATGTATTAATAAATCAAGTGCACTTTTATAATTTAAAGCTGTTTGCATTTAATATATTTGAGAAGCTGATTCTTCGTTGCTGCAAGGTATTTCTTCAATTGAATTTGGGGTGAGTGCACAATATTTTATTATATTTTCTTTATAACTTTTTAATGAAATTATTTATTATTATTTTTGAAATAAAATTACTTATTTGACTTTTAATGAATTGTTATTCATTTAAATTATAAAAAATTTTTTATTTAAGAGAAGTTGGTTGTCCAAATAGTCGCATGTGATGAGAACGATTGAAAATTTAATATTTTTGGGTGAGATAATTTAAAAATTTTGAGTGAAGTTGCTTGGTAACTAGTGTGACGATTTGGCCTCTAGTTTTATTTCTGTTTAGTTGGCTGGTTGCTAATTTTGGTTGCCCATTTTTGTTTAATGTCCTCCTGTGTTTAGTGTCGATTACTAAGTTTTTCTACTCTATTTTCATGTGGCAATTAAAGAGTTTTGATAAGTTGTCTTTTTCAAAAGTTTTCTCTTATTGTCTTTAATGCTTTTTGTTTTTCTTTTGATTACAGAAAAATAAATACACAACAGAGTAAACAAGAAAAAATTCTTAATAGTGTAGTTTATGTCCTCGAAGATATAAACTATTTACTAGGAAAAACAAAAACAAAAGATAAAAAATAAAATAAAAGACTTATAAAAATAAGTCTAACATATGATACAGTTCCCAAGATAAAGTTCAGTATCAACAGTCCTCCACTCTTTCATACAACATTTATTATGAGTATTGTGTTGTTGTTGTGTTACTTTCTTTATTCTTTTTTTTTTTTTACAACAAATTGTCTGTCTGTGTTGTTATATTTCTTTAGCCAAATGGTCATTGTAACCCAGAGTCATTGTTAACGACATTGTCTTAATTATTAAGACACAACTGTGTTTGTGAGACTAGTAGTTGGAGTAGTGACAACAATAACTACACAGGAAAGAAAAAAAGTAAAGAAGGAAAAGTAAAATAACAAAAGCAACAACATTTTTGTTGCATAGTTGTTTTATGTTGTTTAGGCAATTGTGTGGAAGTAGTGTTTTCTTTACTTATCATGAATTCTATTTGTTGTAAAATTGCTGACTTAATTTACGTGTAAATATGCTTGTGGATAATTTTTGCAAATAACTAAATATCCACCCAAATGACCATGAAAAGTTTTTTTTAGATCTTTTAAGTTTTTGAGACTAAAAGAATTAAATGTCTTGATAAAATGAGGTTCTAAGTTTTTGCTTTGAGATTAAGATAAGCCTGTTTTTAAATCATAATTTAGCTAATGTGAAAGCCTGCAAATCAGCATGGGCTGGGAAGAGTAAGTGTGTATGGGCCGCATTAACAAAGTGTTTCAATAAAACAATCTTGTAAACTTTTTTATTGAATTATATTTTCTAAATTAATTTAACGATAAAAGTGCTGATTAAGCCAGTACCGATGAGTAGAGCTGCCAAAGGAGGACCATAGTTTTTCAAATAGCCACTCTGTTAGCCATGCAGTCTGTTCGCCTCTTGATATCATGACCTTTGTCTACAAAAAAGATAAAATTTTATCACTTAATTCGACTTAATTATAAACTGACTTGCCCCTATTGACCCCACAATTTTATTATTGTGGTTCCAGGATGCTGGGGCGATATGTTTTACAATTAACGAGATGGTAATGAAAACAAGACACGAAATAATTTTATAAGAAAAACTTTTCGGACTAAAATGACTTAATAAGGCATAAGCTGCTTTTGCATCTCTAAAAATTTATTTTTACCACTTTGCTTTTCATTTAAAGTTTTATTTTGTTAGTATTACGATATCATAGACCCGAACTTTGCGTAGATTTTAATGACTTAACAAATGTTCTTTTATTAGATTAGTTGTGCACGAGTATGTTTTCGTTTTGTAGATGGATTTTCCCCTTTTTTTTTTTTTAATTGTAAAATCTATCAGGCCCTTCCGTTAGCTTAACTTGTTTATGGTTTCTGCTCTTGTTTTCTTTGAAATGTAATTCATTATGAGCTAGTGTTGTTTGATTTTATTATTATCCAGTTTGTTTCCTTATGCAGTTAAGTTTTCCTTTTTTTCTTTCTTTTTTTATTTTACAAGTTATTGTTTTCTTTAATGTTGTTACAAAATAAAACAAACTTAAGGTTTTTGCTCATATTTTTATATGGAAACGTACAAGCACATGTGCTGGTTTGTACCCCGTAGTTTAGTTGAACTTTAGTGGATTAGTTAGAATTGGTTCAAGATACTTCCAGCTTACCCAGTTGTTACTAGTAGTATTACCTTAAAAATCAAAGTTTCTTGATCTCTGATTTTTAATTTAAAGGGACAGTAAGACAAACTTTGTCTAGGTATGCATGCAGAGAGAGAAAAAAGATTTATTGCCCGCCCCAAAATACTGGCAATCCATTATCAACAGTAAACACTATTTCCTATAAACTCTGATCGTCTCATATTGAGTTTTGATTACCTAAAAGTTGCGAAATATGGCACTTACTGCAGTGCCGTAAATGGCCCTTCATAGACTTTTTCTCAGTTAGCTAATCAGCTCTAATTTCATAGTCAAGTTTTGATCACATGCTTCTAATTAGTGAACGCTGGGAAATATTTAGGAAGTAGCACTTACTGCACCGCTGTAAGCGATCCTTCATATACTTTTTCTCAGATAGTCAAGCAGCTCTAAATTCTCGGGCAAGCTATTCGTTTCGATCGTGGTTAGTTTGGGATAGCTTTGTTTTAGCAAAGAAGAACACGTTTACTTTATTTTAGATACTGGGACACGAAGGGCATATGACCAATTAAATGACAGACTAATATGTTAAAAAGGATGTTAAATAATACCGCCTTCACAGGAATAAAGCCCTTCTGCTGGGTGCAAGGTAAACAATAACTTTATTCGTGCTTAACTAGGAGGAAAACCAAGGCTAAAGAGTCGAGGCGGGCAAGTTTAAGTGCAAGAGACTCCTTAAAGCCGAACATGTTAGAGCAGATGTTATTGTTAACCTTAGCAAAAATTACCTAAAACTCTATTGTGAACTGTTGTTAGGACATTGTAGACTCAATTACCATATAAATAAAACTGGTGTGTGATATGGCGACTACTGTGGCCTCTGGGTTTTCCCAGCTCTTTAGACCCTGGAGGCTTTACTAAAATAAATCCCACAACAATGACCAGATTCATTAAGGAGTCTTGGATTATTTTAAATGGGAATTGGGCTGCACAATAGATCTAACAGGTGTTTTTCTTCATTAAAGCCGCATACTTTTATACCGAGTATTACCGGGTACAATTTGTATTTGTTTAAAATTGTTTTGCTTTAAATTTCAATTTCTTTTTTTTTTTTACTTTCTTTTGCTTCCTTTCATACTTCTGTTTCTTAGTGTGTGTGTTATTGTTTATTTATTTTGTTGTTGTTGTTTTATTCTTTAATGTTTTTGTTGTAGAGTTATGAATTTTTATGTACTGCAAAATATTTATATTGTTGGTTGTTTTAAGTTTGTTGTTGCTGTTGTTTTACTAAAAGTGAGTATGTGTGTGTGTTTGTCTTAATATCTTATGCTACTGCAACACATTGCCTTGTCTTGTGCAAAATCTTTATTGTTAGTAAAGTGCGAATGCTTTAGCAGTAGCAAGTTGGATGTATTAGAGAGACCATTAGATTGGCAAGTTGTTGTAAATATTTGCTGGCAAATTTAATGCAGAAGTTCTTAAATTTTTTAGGCAGTTCTAAGCAGTATTATAAAATTTTTCTATTTCCTTCAAAATATGTAAAATGTTGAAAAAGTTCCTTATTGAGCTGCTTTAAAATTTCATTTGTTTCAGCTTTATGTATGGGTTTCTCAAATTACTAGTCTGTCAGGGTGTCGAGAAGAATGTTTTGTGGACTACCAAAGAGAAAAGTAAACCCATAAGTTAAGACTGAAAGAAGAAAGTGACCTCTTATGTAAGACTCCTTGAAGTTTTAAATAGAACAGGTCACTTTCCTCTTTTTGAGGCTCCTTGATCTTTTAGTTACAAAAACCTTTTAGGATGGGACATACTCATATATTATTTTAAAGGGGCGGTCTTCTAGATTTGTAGTCTACTGCCCAAATACTCAAAATTTACTTTGGATTATTTTTAAAAATTTTTTGAAATTCCTTTATACCCCAGTGCTGTTGCTTTGAGTAATTTTTACCATTCCCCACTTTGCCGAGGTACCATTCCCTATTTTGTCCATGCTAATTAATGAAACTAAAAAGGAATTTAATCTGTAGGACCTAAACTTTCTAGAAGTGTTTTAAAATTTTTTTTTTTTTTTAAACGTTCATGTACCCCAGCCCTGTTGCTTTGAGAGATTTTAGCAATTTCCGGACGAACTATAGAAGATTTTTTGATGTGACAAATATAATTTTAAAAGAAAGGTCATCTAGATTTGTCATCTACCGTCCAAATACTTAGAAATTACTTAGCATTACTTAAAAAATTTCTTTTTAACTTCAATATAACCCAGTACTGTTGCTCTAAGAGATTTTAGAAACTTTCAAAAGACTCTAGAAGATTATGAGATGGGACAAATATCATTATAAAAATAGACCATCTATATCTGTGTGTATGTGTGTGTATGTGGTTTTTAAAGCTTTGAGTGTAATACCATTTCGAATACAGAGATCTTTATGAAAGACAATTTTTTCGATTTGAAATTTAATTTGAAAATATTTAATTAATTAAGTTTGGTTAAAAAAATTTATGCAAAATACTTTCAAAATTAAATGAAATTTTATACAGTTTGCATTCCTATTAGAAATTCTTTTTTTATTATTTAAAAAATTTTAATGCCTGCAAACATTTTATGGCTTTTAAAAATGAGGATTTTTTCTTTGAACTCGTTAATTTTAGTTTCTTGCACTGAAATTAATTATTTATTTAGGATTAATAAAAAATAGATATTCCAGCAATTTCTTTTTATCAATATTTTTCATTTCGTTTTTTAAATTTTATTTTTATATGATTTTTCACTTTTTTTATATCTATTTTTATATCTATACTTCGCTCCAATAACAAATAAATAATTTTTTTTAAATTCGACCTTAAGCTTAATAAGCTAGCCGTTTCAATTATAAAGTTTTTTGTATTTTTTTGATAGTTAAAAAGCATGTGGAAAATGGAAAATATGAATATTTCGCTAACACAGCTTGTTTGATTTAAGAAATTCTGCTTTTCTAAATGCAGCAACACTTTAGCAATTAAGTAATATAATAATGTTGAGAATTTGTTAAGAAATTAAATGTCCTGGGAAAGTATTCTGCAATGTTTACGTCTTTTTCTTTTTATTTGCTTAAGCTTTTCTACAATACAATATTGCCAAGCAGGGCTAACATAACCAACACCCAGGCAATGCAGTTGCTAAGAGCAAGTATTTAATAACGGCTGCTGCAGGTAGTTTTATAGTTAATAATAAAAAAACAACACAAAACAAAAGGAAAGGAAAAACAAAGCAAAAAAAAACTTTACAATAAAATAGAAATTCTCAGGCTGCAATTTGGGTGGCTTGAATTTATTTATTTTACCAGCCAGCAGCCGGTAAAATGTAAAAGAAAGAAAAGTACTTAAGCATTAACATTTAATTGTTATAAATATAGTTTTCCTGCATCGAAGTTGGAAGGTCTTTTTTTTTTTGGTAAATGTTTAAACCTAAAATTAGCTAGTCAAATAAGGTAACAATGAGTACAAGAAATTCTTGCCCAAAAAAAAAAAAACCACCATTAATTTTAAGCAAATTCCAGTAAAAGCAAAAACCATTAGTTAAGAAAAATTTTAGTAAAGGAAGGTGTTTAATACAACAAGTCATCTCAATTAAAATATTTGTAGGTCTTTTCTAAACTCCTCTTTCAGTTTCATGCTTCCGGGAGATCTGGCTTGTTTTTTTTTTGTGCTATACATTTTAACAGCCCAGCCAGTGTCTGCCTTCATTAATATTCCTTATAGTTTTTGTCTCTTTACTGTGGTGTTTGTGCATAAAAGGACAGTGTACTATTTATTTATTTTATTTAAAAAGAATTAAAAAAAAAAAACCATTATTACTGCCAGTTTTTTATTTGTAAAAGAATTCTTTACAAATTCTTTTAAATATGCAAAATTAAAAGAGAAAAAAAAAAAAACTTTAGAAAAAAAAGTAGAGAGAAGAAAAGGTTGAAAACCCATAATACTTTTTTATAACGCCTGCAAAAACATGAAAATGATTGTAAGGTATTCATGCCAAAAAAAGGGATGTTTATAGAAGTTGTTTTGTAGTCTGTGGCTGTAATAAGAGCATTTCTTTAGTAATTCATTTCATTTTGAGTTATCCAAAACAACAACAACATTAAAATAAATCACAACTTGCATGCATTCAACTAAAATTGTTGATTTAGCAAGGGAAGGCATACAAAAAGTAGTAGCCAGTTCTGCAAAAAAGACTAATTTTTTGTTTTAAGTTAGAATTAAAATGAGAAGCTCGAGCGAGTTACCTGGTAGCTCTGGCTAAAATAGACCTATTGTGAAACTACTCTCATGTTACAAATCTTCCCTAAATCTGGTATTCGTTAAGAATTCAAAGACGTTTGTATTTAGTGATTCCTTAAGTTAATTGACCAAGCAGTGTGATTTTATATATCTTCGGTGTAGAATAGACTTTAATATATGTATAAAGTCAGTCAATACAGGTTCTATGGTTTGCATAATGAAGCCTCAGACTATAAAAATTTAAGCTACCCAGCCATCAAGTAGAAAGTTTCGTAGAGACTTTTTGTTAGCTTCTGTAGAAATAGAAAAGCTTTCTCTGCAATAGTTGATTTCATAAAAGGCCTAGAACTAGAACAGTGAAATTATAAACTAAACAAAAAATTATTTGCGCCACGGTACATACATTTCAATAGATGTTCTCTGAAAACAACTTCAGTTGTAGGTATGTAATTTGTTACCAACAAAAAACATTTTGTTAAAGAAACTGAATTATTTAGCTGTGACGAAATAAAATTTTTTTGAGCTGCCAAAAATATTATAAAGAAAGCAAAATTTTAGATTCTGTTATCGAATTTTGGTTGTTAGAGCTACAAAATTTGATTATAATTCAATTATTCTGGTTGTGACTACAAAAATTCGTTTTAGCTGTCAAAAATATTGTAAGGAGAACTAAATTTTAAACTGTGCTATCAAATTTTGATTATTACAACTATTAAATTTTGTTACAGTTCACATAAAATGATTTTTCGTAACAACTAATTTCGATTATGCCGAAAAATTCGTTGGAGCTGCCAAAAATATTAAAAACAAAAACTAAATATTGAACTGCATTTTTGAATTTTGGTTGTTACAACTACAAAATTTGATTACAGTTCACTTAAAATGGTGTTTTGGTGCCACTTATTCTGGTTGTGACTACAAAAATTCGTTTTAGCTGTCAAAAACATTGTAAGGAGAACTAAATTGTAAACTGTGCTGTCAAATTTTGATTGTTACAACTATAAATATGATTGCAGTTAATATAAAATGTTAATTTGTTGCAATTAATTGCGGTAATCTTTTTTCTAATCTTTAAGAATTTTTAGATTTTTTAAAAAGACCTACAGAAATCAAAGTCAAAATCACAGAAATTTTTTTTTTTATTTGTGTCTTCAATTGTTGTGCAATTTGGATTTTGTTTTTATTAGATTTCTTGTTTGCTTTTTGGGCTACACTTCCCCTTTCAGCAGCTTACTCATCCAACCATCACAAACAAGGGAGACTTTTGATGATAATCTTTGACTGAATAGTGTGGTCTGTTTTCAAAAGAAGAAAAAAAAAATCTTGTATCATCACCACTTGGGGTTGCTTTGTGAGTGATCATCCTCCACAAGAGCTCCAAGTTTGTAGAAGTAAGTGTTTGTATAAAAACAAATTTAGATGTTTGTAAAAGCGTTTCCGCATTCATTACGCTTTCTATTTTATAGCTAAAAGGGGTGTGTAGCGAAATGTATTTGTTTGTTTGTAAAAATATTTAATGTGAATAGAAATCTTTGCAAAGTAACAAAAAAAAGGCCCACACGGAACAAACTAACGAAAAAAAGAAGAAAAATCACAGAATAACTTTCTAAATAAAACACATTCAATTACAACTTTATGCGCTCGATTTATAATGTTTCTATCTTGTAATTTGGTAACATGAAATAAATCCTTTTGCTGAAGTTGGAAAATTTGTCGTAAAGTTTTTAAAAAACAAGTTCTTTTTTGTGTTATTGCTAAGGGTGTGTGTGTGTCAGTATGAATCTTTTGGTAACCCTTATCATAAAGTCTGCCTTTCATAATGTTTAATGGCCGACATTAAATTTGATTTCTTTTTTTTTTTAAATAAAATTCCTTTCACGTGAAACTCTTGCTTCCCAGAATTTGCTTATCATTAATTTCATTTAGAGAATATTTCATGTTAACTTTAATTTTGCCACACACACCAAAGTATCATGGTTTAATCCTTTTGGAGTTAAAAACCAAAAAAAGAAATTGCTAGAAAATATAAATAAAATAAAATCAAAAACCTTTCATTCAGTCACACAACTTTTTCTTTACGTTCACTTCCAACATTCTGTTCCTCTCCTTTATTTACTTGCCCATGAATGAAAAGCCAATGAAAACTTTTTCTTTTAGTTGTAATTTTAGTTGGCTTAAGTGGTGCTGCCAGAGTCGATGTCTGCTAGAGTTGAATGATACAAGTTAGAAGTTTTTTTTTTCTTCTAAAGCTAGCAACTTTAATGTACAGTTTTTTACGTTTTTTATAAATTAATAAAGAAGCTCCAGTACTAAATATATGTTTGTCTTGAATTTAAATTTCATAATAAAAATAATTCCAAATGATTTTGCTTTTAAAATTAATTTAAAGTAAAATTTAATTATATAAATTTAAAAAGATTAAAATTTAAATGCACAAAAAATTTAAAGGCATATGAATGATTATTAAGCCGGCTTTAACTAGAAGCTTTTATATCAGTAATGCTGCATCCAAGGCGGCATCTTTGAATACTTTCCTCTTCCCGAGACGTTCAAAGGTTGATAATCAATTATGCTTTCGCTATGAAAGCAAAGTCTCTGTTAAATTGTTGGGCAAAAACAGAAAGCATATTTCCAGACGGGTAGTTGGGATAACTGACGCTGATAGGCTGGAATTGCCCTTTAACTTAAACTGTCGCAGCTGATGGGCAACTAAGAGATAATTTTTCACCTTCTCTGCAAGTGTCCCTCTTTCCTATCTTTGAGAAACCAATTTCTCAGTGCACATTTTACAGTCAGCCTACCTGAGATATCGGGGATAGTATTAATGGATCTTTTGAGATATATTACAGAGTGGGCTATTTAAAATTTAATTAAATTTAAATAAAAAACAATCTACATTTTTGCTTATGAAAATTTTATGTTTTGGTTGGTTTAGAAAGAATAGCCAGTAGATCTTTAAAAAAACGTTTTTTTTTTTGGTCAACTTTTTCTTTTGGGTCAATAGAATTTTTAAAAACTATTTTAGTAAACTAATTTTCAGCCAAATATAAAGGTCACATTTGAATGCTATTACGCTCGTATCAAACCTTAAATACAAATGATATAGAAATAAAACAAAAACAAATACTCACTCACACATTCACTTGCTTACTGGCTGACCATCATTAAATTAAATTCCATCAACTAACGAGCTTGTGTACCTTCTCAAGTTAAGTGTTTGTACACAAATTCAATATGAAAATTGTTTATTTGAGTGTTGCAACAACATTTAAAATGTTTATTTACAATTTCGATTTAAATCAATAGCATTCGTTGGTGGCGGTGGTGGTGACGGTGGTAGTGTTGGTGGCAATTGTTGTTAAGCCTGCATAACAAGTGCATCATTATAATTGTAAACGTTATTGGGTTTAGGGTGGAAAGGTTTTTAAGACTGAAAATGATTTAAATTCAACCAACTGAAAATCAATTAAAATTGACCACAATAGCTATTAAGTAGTAAATAAGTAAGTGAGTGTGCAACACTAAGGCCATTGCAGATGTATGTGCAGCATGTTAGCTGGCACAAGGTAGCAAAATAAGTATTTTAACCTTTAACTTTGCTTTGTTATTAAAGCATTTGATTATGTGCCATGGAAATACATACGTTACAACTAATTATATGCTTTTGCAAGTGTAAACCTGGTAGTGGCAAAAGCAAAAACTAAATGTGGTTGTCTGTAAAGCAAGAAATTATTTGAGAATTTTATAGTGCTGTGTGTGGCTATGATATGACTGCCAGCTACTAGCAACTGTTAGCAGCTTTTACTACATTAAATCTCTTAACAGCAGGTCTTTAATATTAAAGTTATCAAATAGGCTTAGATTAGAGGGAAAATTATGGCATTCAAGTTAAGTTGACAAAGACAGTCCAAGAAAAAAGACCTGAAGAGGCTAAACTTAGTTCTCTGATGTTACCGATTCATAGAACCAGAATCCTAATTTGGCATCTATCCGGCATGGATTAAGGAGAAAACTTTATGTTTTGTCGAATCATAATTCTTAAAAAATTTTACTCAACTCCCATCAGCAAAAAAAAATATCTCGCTATCGGGGTACACATCCCAAAAAATACTGTCACTCAACAGGAGTGACCGTAAGGGATGGTTGACCAAACATTGTGATTTTAGCTAGCACCAGTAAGAGATAGATAACATTAGATTGAGCTAATGCAGAACAGATTTCAGAACATGTACTGTGTGTCTCGTAAGTCTTTCTGAGAGATTTCCTGAGAAAAATAATTGTGCTCTCACTGAACCAGATAATTAGCTGCATTCCCAGACAAAATCTTGAACAGTAAAATTATAGTCTGTACAAAAAGATCATCTGGATCCCGGTACACATGGCTGTAATAATAAAAAGGAGTACCGGCGGAAAGACGTCAGAAATGGAAATCTACAATTAACAAAATTGAAAAGTGATCATAGGAAACGAAGACAACAAAAAAGTGAAGAAGAAAAAAAGTTTATCACGATTTAAACTAGTTAATACTTCTTACGAAGCCATGTAGCCTACCGGTTGCTACAGTCAACGAAGCTGAGAAGTCCGCGCACTCACCTAGCTGGAGTTCCCTTTGATCCCTTTATAGACTATGTTACGGATAAAAATATCTTGTAAAGTTAAATATGTAAAAAAATTTTGGTCCCCATAGATTTTTTGTTTAATACAATTTAAAGTACATCTCACCAAGAGAAACCTCAAATTCTTTGTAAAAAAAAAATTGTTTGGACAAAAAAATTTTGTATGGAAAAAAATTTTATTCATAAAATGAGTTTATTAATTCAGTCTAAGTATTTTGTTTAAATTCTTATTTTATTCTAAGTTCTCAGCATACTGCCAGTAGCCACCCGTTCCGCAGAAAATTTTTGTCCTTATAAGTTTTTTGTTAAATGATTTTTAAATTGTATTTTACAAACAGAAAACTTAAACTATTTAAACAAAAATTTTGCACTAAAAAAAAATTTTGTACGGACAAAAAAATTTTGTATACACAAATTTTTTTTTTTATAATGATTATGTGAATTCATCCTAAGTATTTTGTAAAACTCTTCATTATATTCTTAATGTTGAAGGTTGAATAAACCGTAAACCCACTCGTTCCGAAGAAAATTTTTGTGCTCATAAGTTTTTTGTTAAATGACTTTTAAATTGCATTTTACAAACAGAAAACTTAAACTATTTGAAAAAAATTTTTCATAGAAAAAAATTTTGTACGGACAAAAAAATTTTGTACGGACAAAAAAATTTTGTATGAACAAAATTTGTGTTCATAATGAGTGGGTGAATTCAGCCCAGGTATTTTGTAAAAATCCTTATTATATTCTTTTTATTAAGCATACTGGCCTTAACCACTTGTTCCAAAAAAAATTTTTGTCTGTACAAAAAAAAATTTTTTTTTTTTAAATTATAGTTTTCTTTTTGTACAAGACACTTTTAAAGCACATTTAAAAATTTTTGTTTGTACAAAAATTTTTTAGAGAACAATAGGATAAATTTAGGTTAATTTTATACTTAAAATATTTTTGTTTTTTTTTTTGGTAAAACTACTTAGTTCAACTTTTATGCCTTGCTTTGCTTATTCTTATAAAAGCTAACGCAAATTCATTTAAAAATTCATTTCCTATTTTGAACAAAATATGTAACAGTTGTCTAACAATAACTCATTTTATCCCTTAAAAACATGACATTAATTTCAAAAGTAAATCTATTGTTATAACAAAACCTAAAACACCAACATATAACAGTTGCAATAAACCAAAATTTTATTATTACAGGCCGTAGATAATAAAACACATTTGAATGATGTTAACACAGCAGCAGGCTTTAGGTTTGTGATAACAAAAACGAAAGATAATTTAAAATGCTATTGAAAAAAAAGCAACAAGAAAAGAAAAGCCTTTTGCATTAAGTAAAGCTAGAAATTATAATTCGTAAAAATTTCTCCTCCTCCTCAACAAAACAACAATCTAAACTTACCACTTACAGGTGAGATAATCCTTTGCATTATGCACATGACTACTGGAAAGCAAAATCTTGTTACAAACTTGTTGTTTGCCAAAAACAACACATGCAGATATAAATGGATGTACTCGTATTCATGCAGGCATAAGGATTATTTTTATTTTTTTGCTATTGTTGCTGGCCTAAAGCAAACCTTCAATAAATCTATTTATTTATATTCAGACTTATCTGTAACACCCTTCTTGACTATTTTCACCTTAAAACCATAAGGGCAAACGCAAGGAAACTATTTTATTATCAGGTAGTTCTGAAGAGAGTTTTCAAGGTTTCAAATTTTTAGATAGTGATCTGCGGAATCCGGAATTTTTTTCCTGACTCAAGTTAGCAATAAAATAAATAAAAAAAATTATTTTGCTTTCAAAGAACTATTGGGTTTTGTTGTTTAATTTCAAGTAAATGTATGTGTGTGTGTGTGTGTGTGTAAGTGTATGCATAAATAAATGTATGCTTGTACTAATTAAGTTATTGTACCACAAATAGAATACACACACATGCATATTTATATTTAGTTCTTGTTTATAAAATCCATGTTTTGTTAATTGCAAATGGGAGCATAATTTCAAGAGTTCGAGTGTAAGAGCAGGAGCAACAAAATGAAATGTAATAGAGAGAGAGAGAGAGAGAGAGAGAGAGAGAGAGAGAGAGAGAGAGAGAGAGTATAAGATTTGAATAAATTTTTGTTTTTTAATATAAAACTTGTCTTCAAAATAGTAACATAAAATAGCTAGAAATAAAAGTTTAAGGACTTTATAGTGCAACCTAAATTGGGGCGGCAGGCGAAGCGTTTTTAGTGCTCTCTATTTATATTAAAGCGTCTTCCCTGTATAAAAGCGCGGAGTATAAAAGGCGGAGCGTAGTGTTCATCAACTTGTTTAATAAAACCCACTAAAAACAAAAAATAAAAAGAGGTAAAAACGCTCAATTAAAAAAAACTAGCTGCAATGTCATTACTGGTAATAAAAAAAAACATTTGTTTTACAGCCAACTTCACTGCAAAACGTGCTGTCAAAATTGGATTTTTCAATTCCTCAGCATTGCCGGCCGCCCCGCTTTGCAGTGTGCTCCATTAATTTTTTATGGACTTGAGAATTTTTGGCAGTTAAAAAACGCTTGCCACGCCTATTTAGTGGTATTGCTTATTTCGACAAAAGAGAAGCGGTTAAAAGGGACTTTCGCCTTTAAAAAAATTTTTTGGGGTTAAAATTTTAAATAAAAAATTTATTTTTAATTTTTTATCAATAAATTTTTTTTTTGTGGTAAAAAATTTGAAAAAAGGAACCTTTTTTTATTTTATTTTTTTATCTGTAAAATTTTAGTTTACAAATTTGCTCAGTTGGTGACAAACGGCTTTGAATTTCACAGTTCTTACCCCCGCAATTTTTATAAAAATTTTTTTAATTTACAGTGTATTTTGCAATTAAAGTTTACAAATTTTAGCTAGAATTTTCTCTCAGTAAGAAAGCACTTTTTAAAGTTAGTATAATTTTGTTTGTTGTGCTATTGGCTACTGTTACATACATTTATGCCGATTATTAAAAATAGAGCGCCTTATATAGAAACAACTTGTTATAATTGTGAAGTCATTGCATATTAAAAAAAAGTCATCTTCTCTAATGAAGCGCAGCAGAATTTAATTTTATAATTCTCTGGTAAACGAATAAATAGTTTTTTAAATCAAAATCATATGAATAACAGAACTTAGTCTTGTTATTAACACTTACGATAGTTAAAGTTAGAATTTTGTAGGACACTTTGTCACCAAATTTAGGTGGATGCACTATCTGATATTTAACTTATCAATATTTGTAATTTAATGTCCAACCAAAAGCTTGATACTTGACTTACTTAATCTTGAACTTAAACCAGAATTTAACATTTCCCATTTTCCTTTTATAATATCGCTTAACGAAAATGACCATGTGCGTACATACTCGTACATATTTATTTTATTTTTATTTGTTTACTTTGTTAAAAACTTTTTTATTTACATAATTTATTAATGCAAAAAGTGGACAATGCAAAAATCACGTACAAACAAATCCAAACATTATCAATGAGAGCAAGGAATAGTCACGTATTTTAACAAAAAAAAAAAAAAAATAATAATAAAAGTAGAAACACTAAAATGATCTTTATAACAGATAATATGCAAAACATGTCCTATTTATATAATTTTTAATACAAAACTTCTATTAAAAAATTTTTTTCAAGGAAAATTTAAAACAAAAACATGTGGTCAAGATCGGGTTTTTAAGATAGCAAAGATATATTAAATGAAAAAGAAATTATTAATAAGAGTTCTTTAAATTAAAAAATTAAACAGTTTTCTACATAAAATAAAAAAAAAATTGAGCATATTTTTGAATATAAATGCAAAAAAGAACATTAAGTGAGCTTAACCTGATGTTAATTCTAGTAATTATAAGCAAACCTTTTTTCTTATTTAAATAAATTAATTTTTTTCTTACTTTCTCAAAAGTGCATGACTTAAATTATTGGCCACCTAACGTTCGTAGTTATTTAGTGCAGTTTGCTATTGGATTATAATTGTTATTGCTATAAAAATTAGGCTCAAGGTACTGCGGTGAAGAAGATCTTTTGTAAAGGCCGTCTCAGTAAGAGTGTACTGACTTGCAATGACTAATAAATTCTCTAATGAAATTTATATAGAGCATATTGTGTTTCAGTAAGAGACGGCGTCTTTGTATTTCAGAAACCAGAGGCTTCCAAATCCAAGCCGCCCAATTGAGGCCACAAGAATTCTGCTATAATGTTCCTGTTACAAATACCAATCACAGTCACCTGACCAAAATCTGCACCACATACATATTTGTTGACTGTCTGTAGATTTTTTTCTTGAAAATTTTCTGACAATCCCATTCAACAATTTTATGTTAAATGACTTCATTTTACTCCATTAAATGTATTTCTGTTAGGGATATTTTATTAAATCGAATAATGTCGGCTTTACAATCCCGTCAAAAAATCAAAAGTCTCTCAAAAAATAAATATTTTTATCTTAAAATGAAAAAGTCCACTCTTACTGTGATACATTTTAAAATCTGTTTTAAGATTTAGTTCAAAGATAAAGCCATTATTTATTAGTTTAATTAGTATAAAAGGTTAGTTATACTGCCTGGGACTCGACAAAAAAGTCTCTCAGTACACACAGAAAATAACTTCGGTTGTGAGAACTAAATTTTTTTCCAATCAAAAATTCAGATGTAAAAATCAATTTTTTTAGTTGTAGTAACCAGAATTCCATAGTATAGACCAAAATTTAGTTCTTCTAAGAATATTTTGAGCTGTTAGACCGATTTTCAATTATCACAATAAAAAAAATTTGATTTTCACTACTGAATTTTTGATTGGAAACAAATTTAGTTCTCATAACCGAAGCTGTTTTCTGTGTATAGCAGTCCCCAGCCGAAGTTTTTCATAAAAAATTTCTTTTGAAAAGGTTTATTTCTATTTACTTGAATTTTTTTTTTTATTAATTAGCCAGCTACAGATATTAAGCATAAACAAATAATAAAAGTTCATCAAAGCATGCCTTATTCTTACCTGTCTTATAATTTAACCATAATTAATTGCAATGCTATTATTAGCCTCTAACCATAGCAAGACTTTTATATTTAGTGTTTTAATTAACCACAACTAAATTTGTTAAGCCTGAACTTTATTATTTAACCTCAAAAGTCCTTTTCGTTTTTAAATATTGAATTTAATATTCAACAAGAAAACTGTCTCCTAAACACAAGTGCAACCACATGTATTTTGAAATTAAAATATGTTTTTGTGCTTTATGCTTTTAATTTAATTTTTCTAGTATTTAAATAAATCTTAATAAACTTGATGTCATTAATTTTAATAACAAAATAATTTTGTAATTTTTCTTTGTAGAATAAAATAAAATAAATTATAACTATTAATACAGCAAATTAAAATTAAAACAAGTTTGAGTACTCTTGGTTTTTGAAATTAAATGATTTTGCTTTCAAACTGCAAAATTTAATAAATTCAATAATTGTCATACAAAATAATATAAATTTCCCCTTTTAAACAAGTGTATATGATGCGTTACTTTGTACAAAACATGTGTTCACTTTGTAAATACGTTCACCATTTTTTCTTTGTCTTTTGTTCAAAAACTTGGTTTTCTTCGAAATTCTTTTGTTGCTGCTACCATTGAAAACAATTTATTTAGAAAATATTTAAAATGGTTTTAATTTTTTTATTTCATTCAATAACATTAGCAGCTGTTTTTACTTGGCAGCACTGAATTTATAGATAAAAACTTAAATTCAATTCCGAAATAGCATTTTATTCGTATATGAATTTATAAGTTGGATTTAATGTTTAAACTGCAATTTCCGTTTTGCATTAAAAAATAAAAACTACGAATGTCAAAAATGTTAAAACTCTTTCAGAAAGCTTAGAGCCTAAAAATTAAATTCCTTTGGTTTCATTAATTTGCATGGGCAAAATCGGAAATGGTATTTCTGTAAAATGGTTTATGATAAAAATCTCTCAGAGCAAAAGAGTAATGGGGTATACGGAAAATTCAAAAAAAATTTTAAAAATAATCCCAAGTAATTTCTGAATACGTGGGCAGTAGATTACAAATTTAGAGGACCTCCCCTTTAAAATGATATATGTCTCATGCCGTAAACTTCTATGGTTCGTACGGAATTTGCTAGAACATTCAAAGCAACAGCACTGGGGTGTATGGAAATTTCAAAAAAAAAAAATTTTAAAATAATCCCAAGTAATTTCTGAACATTTGGGCAGTAGATTACAAATTTAGACGACCTCCCCTTTAAAATTATATGTGACCCATGCGGTAATCTTTAATGGGTCGTCCGAAACAGCACTGGGGTACATGGAAGTTTCAAAAAAAAAATGGTTTAAATAATACCAAGAAAATTTCCGAAAATTTTAAAACACTTTCTGAAAGCTTAAAATCTGCAGATTAAACTTCTTTTTAATTTCATTAATTTCCATGGACAAAATCGTAAAAATCGCTCAAAGCAACAGCTCTGGGGTATATGGAAGTTAAAAAAAAAATTTTAAATATTCCAAAGCAACTTCTGAGTCATATTCCGTAATCTTTAATGGTTTGTCCGGAGGTTGCTAAAATCCATCTAAAGCAACAGAATAACTTCTGTAAGAGAATCTACTTATTTAGGTATATTTGTATCTGTATTTATTCTACAGATGTTTACAAATACTAAAAAACGTAAGGGATTACGTTAAAACATATTTAACTTGACATATTTCTCCTCACTCTCTTCAATTCACATGCATAAATGCTATCCTAATGGCAAGTATTTTTTCGACTATTTGTCTGACAATCCCTCTAACTGTTTGGGTCTCTCTGACTGTCCGTCCATTTTTTATTTTTTATTTTTTAATTTTAGTTGGTTTGATTGTTAATGTGTTTGAATTATATTAAAAGCCTGCATAAATATTTGTATTTGAGCGTGTTTATAATTGTGTTTATCTAACAAAAGAGTTCATATGGAAGGTATTTGTATGTCTACCGATATTAATACGTAAAATAAAAACAATGGTTTGTTTTTATTTGAAACTAAACAACAACAACAACAACATCATTACCAACATTAAATCATTATTATTACTCCTATTATTGTCATTCCAATTTTCAATAATAATAATAACAACTACAGCCAGTGCAAATACAATAATTTAAAACTATAAATTTTAACCATAATTACATGTTTTTCTATTTTTTTTTATTTGCTTTTGCTATTTGCTATTGCTGCTGCTGTTGTTTTAATATATATATGTTCAATATTATTTATTTATGCAAATTACTTGGGTCACTGTTCAATAAATTTGTTGCACGATAAAACGTTTATTGAAAAAAGAAAATAAATAAAATTAAAATTCATTTATAATTATTTTTACAATTTTATTTTAATTTGTACTATTGTCGTTGTATAAATAAAAACAAATATTTATGAATTGCCTAAATTTTTTTTTTTTTTTAAGAGGTGAAATATATTTATTTACAATTAAAACAAAAAGATAAAACAAAACAAGAAATTCAATTGTTTTAATGAAAAATTATAGTTATAAAAATAATTTCTGGAAAATGAATAGAGCTAAAGTTTTTTAAAATAATCCAAAAAAAAAAAAAAAAATTAACGCAGACTTTAAAGTCATATAATTTTTTCATAAATTTTACTTTAAAGTCTACGTCAACTTTTTTTTGGGTAAGAGCATAAGTCTTTAATATTATCATTGGCTTTCGTTCGTTGAAAATTGCTAAATTTACTTATTTTTAATAAGAATCAATCTCTATAAATAAAACTCATTTTCTGTTTGTTTGTTTTTCAATGGATTTGTCTGAAATTTGCGTGAGTTATCTGATGCCCTGTTAGTAACAAATTTAATAAATCATATTGCATTTAATATTTTTTTGTATTAAATTTAAACAACATTTATATAAATAAAACTCATTTTCTGTATGTTTGTTTGAAATTTTTTACATGTAGTTTTTGTACTCCAGAGAGGCGCCACGCCCATTCTTATGGCCACTTTTCAACGATTTTCACTAGCCAGTATTGAAAAAGATGTGTGCCCGTACTCAATTTGAGCCTGAAATTATGCTTTAAAATATTTTATTTACCATTTTAGTTAACGCATCTGCTAATAATATTGGCAAAATCAATTTGTAAATGCCTGTAATTATTTAAATAAGTTTTTAACAATTAAAATTCCATTTCTTAACAGATTTCTCTAAAATTTACCACATACCGACTCAAGTTATAAAGGACCGGGCAAAAAAAAATCTAGTACTTTCATTTGCTTGCATGAAATAAAAACATTTCATAATTTTTTTTTTTATTTTAATTTATTTATTTTGTTAAGCTTGAGGTCTTATTTTTCAAAAATTTATTTTTATATCGCTCAAAAATTCTGAACATTATTACAAAAAACAAACGCAAAAAGAAAAAAAAGCATTGGAAATCTATTTCAAAATAATGAATAACAACTAGAAAAGAGAGAGTGACCATAAGCTTCGTATTCGTATTAGTTTGCTAAGTAATTCATATATTATTTTGAAAAATACAGGGTGATTCCTTTTTTTTTTATCTCCAAAGCAGTAAATAATAAATCAAAAAATTTCATGCACTTAACATACGAAAATATGCAGTTAAAAATTCAAAATATGCCCTAAACTTATTAATTATTTTTCTTATCATATATTCTCCAATCATTTATTAAAATTTTAATTACAAATAAATGTTTTTAGACGCTCACCCTGTATTATTGTATTAACAAGTTGTGACTTTAAGCTAATAACAGCCAAAAGCACAAGAGTCATAAATACATACATAAATTCATTCACATTGCATACATTTACATAAACATAAGCAGAAAATGGAAGGCTAAAACAAAAGTCAAGCTCATGTATGAAAATTTAGAAGAGAAATGAAACACTCTTTAAAAAAGTATTAGGAAAATGTAACTGAGTTTACTTGACCACTTCAAAAACTTTTGCAGTAATATGGTGGGTTGATGTATGTTTTTGAAATGTTAATGGTAAGAAAACATGAAGCAGTTTTGGAGCCAATCTCTGGTCTTATTCTAAAGCGTGGAAATGTAAAAAAAAAAAATTGTTTTCTTTATACATTTTAGTTGCTTTGGCAAAAGACCCAGTCCTTTACGGAGTACACCTTTTACATGTACTTGGAGAAGCCACAATTTCTGCAGGATGTATAAATTAATAATTGTATATGAAATATGCTTTATATGGCGGCTTTTGGTAATTTTTATGTTATTTTCAATATTAAAAAATAGATTTGTTATGTCTGTGTTATTGCCTACTTAAAAATTAATTTTTACTGTAAGAAAAATTATATAATAATAACAGGGAGATTTGTAATTATTCTCTTAAGCATTAAATAAATTTCAAGAAATAATTTCTTAGTCCATTTCAGACTTAGCGTTTCCAGGGTTTCATTGCTTAGATTTTTGTAAACGATTTCTTAATTTTTTTTTTTTTAATATTTAATTGATTGTGTCTTATTAAAACGTTTAATATCATCAATTCAGCCATTTTAAAACAACTAAAGCTTTAATATTTTTAATTTTTTTAATGAGTGAGGGTGTTGCAAAACAATAACAACAGCCAGCCAGCAACAACATTGAGTTATGCTTTAGTTGTTAATAAATTTTTTTTAATGTGGTTGTTAACACACAACAAAAATTTAAACGGATATCCAGCAATGGTCATAATTATAAGCCAAAATATATTACGTGTTGACAAATTAAAATACAAAATAAAAAACTAAGAAAAAAAAAGCAAATTATAATCAAGTAAGAGATCTATATAAGACCGTCGTGTCGAATTTGAAACACCCTTTAAACTTTTAAATTAAATACGGGCACACATCTTTTTGAACAGTGGCTAGTGCAAATCGTTGAAAAGTGGGTTTAGAAATGGGCGTGTCTTTGTCCGGTCTCACCCGGCCCGCGATTGTATCAATTTTTAGCCACATCCCTTTACAAATAGAATTTTAATTTTTAAAAAAACCAACCATATAAATACAGTCATTAACTACTTTATGAAGTGGCTCATGTTTTTGCTATCATTATTTTCAGAAACGCCAACCAAAGTGACAAATAAAATATTTTAAACCATAATTTTAGGCTTAAATTAAGAACGGGCTAGTCTATTAAATATATCAGAGGCAATAAAAGTATTTATTTTGATATAGATCAATTTGTTACTAAGAACTATGTATTAGAAATAAATGATCAATTTCTATTGTAATTATGGTTCACTATTTTGACGACAATCGCTTCCACATAAGAGATAGACATATGCTGTCGCGGACTTTTTTACAGGACTATTTATGATAAACATATCGTTCATACATTATATATGTGTGCGCCGCAAATGGCGCACGCCAAAACATGTCGCCGATTGTAAAATTTATTACTACGTACGTATATATTGGAAAATTTACACAATATCATTATAAATGTGTTATTCTGATGTATAAGCTAAATTATTGTAAAGTTTCATTAAAATTCATTCAGTAGTTTTTGCGTGAAAGAGGAACAAACATCCATACTCACAGACATTCGGCTTTATAATATTAGTAGGATAGGATTACAAGCAGGTTGCCTGAAACTGCGCAAAAGTGATGAATTTTTTATGGTTTTATATATTTAAAGCTTTTAAAGCGATTTCCAATATCTAATTACGTTAACACCACTACTAATAAGTTGAAAAAAAGTAACCAACACTAAATTTTTACGAAGAATATTTTATAAATAATAAATAATTTGCTTAATTTTATAAACAAGTAGTTGACACAGTTATAAAAAAAGAGAGTAGCTCACTCTCAATTATAAATTGAGTGCAAAATATGTACCATTTTAGCATTTTTTGTAGGCATCATGTTGAGAGCAAAACGCAATTTTGATTTAATGTATTCGATTATGTTGACAATAGAAGGCAAACAGTCTTGAATGCCAGAATATATGCAATATTTTTGTGAGAAACATTCTATTGAACGATACTTTCTGTAGCCAGCATCAAGACAAATTTTTCTTGCGGTACTTACGAGTATACTGCTGTTATTTTTTGCACGATCATTGTCAGAGAGACCCGCGTTTTGCTGTATTATACATTTTGTAAGATCGAAGTTTTCTTAGCAACTTTTTTGCTAAAAGTTTTGGTTATATCTTTTTAAAAATTCATGTACAATGCTTTTTGGAAGCTGCAGAACTTTTCACAAACTATTCACACGTATGTGCTGACGTCTCTCCTGAATCCTACAATTTGGAAAAATTCAAATTGAATGTTCACAGACACTACTCCCTCTATCCTCCTTCCCACAACCTATTTTCCTAGTTCCATCACAATGCATTGAATGAGTAGGAGTCATCCCCTCAGTGCTGTCTAAATTAAAAAAAAAACTATTCACAAACTTCTCACCAAATTTTTACGAACTTTTCACAAACTTTTTACGAACTATTCACAAACTTTTCACAAAATGATCAAGAACTATTCACAAAATTATAAAGAACTTTTTCCAAACTATTCACGAACTTTTCACAAACTTTTCACGAAATTTTCACAAACTATTCACGAACTTTTCACAAAATGATCAAGAACTATTCACAAAATTTTTAAGAACTTTTCCCAAACTTTTCACGAAATTTTCACAAACTATTCACGAACTTTTTACAAACTATTCACGAACTTTTTACAAACTATTCACGAATTTTTCACAAACTTTTCGCGAACTTTTCACAAACTTTTCACGAAATTTTCACAAACTATTCACGAACTTTTCACAAAATGATCAAGAACTATTCACAAAATTTTTAAGAACTTTTCCCAAACTTTTCACGAAATTTTCACAAACTATTCACGAACTTTTTACAAACTATTCACGAACTTTTTACAAACTATTCACGAATTTTTCACAAACTTTTCGCGAACTTTTCACAAACTTTTCACGAACTTTTCACAAACTTTTCGCGAACTTTTCACAAACGTTTCACGAACTTTTCACAAACTTTTCGCGAACTTTTCACAAACTTTTCACAAACTTTTCGCGAACTTTTCACAAACTTTTCGCGAACTTTTCACGAACTTTTCACAAACTTTTCGCGAACTTTTCACAAACGTTTCACGAACTTTTCACAAACTTTTCGCGAACTTTTCACAAACTTTTCGCGAACTTTTCACAAACGTTTCACGAACTTTTCACAAACTTTTCGCGAACTTTTCACAAACGTTTCACGAACTTTTCACAAACTTTTCGCGAACTTTTCACAAACTTTTCGCGAACTTTTCACAAACTTTTCGCGAACTTTTCACAAACTTTTCGCGAACTTTTCACAAACTTTTCAGAAACTTCACAAACGTTTCACGAACTTTTCACAAACTTTTCGCGAACTTTTCGCAAACTTTTCGCAAACTTTTCGCGAAATTTTCACAAACTATTCGCGAACTTTTCACAAACTTTTCACAAACTTTGCACAAACTTTTCGCGAACTTTTCACAAACTTTTTAGGAACTTTTTACAAACTATTCACTTTTCATAAACTTTTTACAAATTTATTATAAACTTTTCACGAACTTTTCATTAACTTTTTACAAACTATTCAAAAACTTAAAAAAGTATATATATAATTCTTATGAACAAAAGTCAGCTTTTAATAATATAAACTTTTCACGAACTTTTCATAAACTATTCAAAAACTTAAAAAAAATATATGTATATAAATATGATTCTTATGAACAAAAGTCAGCTCTTAATAATATGGCTATTTTATTAAGCTTAAGGTCTTATATTATAAATTCATTTTTAAATCGATATTTCGCTCCAACTTGCGTGGGTTCTTCAGAAATGCTTCATTTTAGTGCACTAGACTTGTTAGTGTTTTAAGGTATTCATTATGCTAATGATGCATTCTTTTCAGTCCATAAAAAAATGGTATGACCTTAACAAAAACCCCCGAAAGATAATTTATAATTTTCAATAATTGTTTTCACTACGTTGAGTGAAGGAAAGTGTAAAAGTGTGATAGCATGAAATATTAAGATGCCATGAGTTTGCAGGTTTTATGGTATGACCAACATCCACACTCACAAACATTCGCCTTTATAATATTAGTAACATTCGCATTATGTTAGGCCAGCAATTCCTAAGAAAAATTTTAGTTTGTTAATAAGGTGTTGAGGTTTTTTTTTGTTAGAGAGATACTTCAAACTGCATTAAAAAAAAGTTGTGCGGACAAAAATTTTGTTCGTAACAAATGTATCTATGAACGCAACCTTTATTTTCATTCACACTTATTGGGAATAAAATTTGTTAATGCTTGTATGTAGTTTAGACTGAAAAAACTTCTTTCTTCTTGAAAAAATTTCTGTCCGTACAAAAATTTTTTTTTTTAATTTTTAACAAAAAAAAAAAATTGTGAGGACAAAAAATGAAAATTATTCACTAAAAAATTAAGTGTGTTCCGTACCATTAAACTCTATAATCCTTGTTTTTTTTATATACTGTAGGGTATTTAATATAAATACAAAAATGTCTTGCTTAAAAAAAAAAAATAAAAAGCCAACATTTATTTATATTGTGGAATGTTTTAAGCAGAAAATTTTTAACGGAAATTTATGAATGTCTGTGTGTAGTTGAACAAAATTTTGTGAACAATAGAAAAAAGCGGTGACATTAAAATAAAGAAGAAAGATCTTTCAATGTTTTTCCTTTTTTTATTTAATTTTAGCATCAAATTAATTTAATGACTATTTAGCCACATCGCTCACAAATGATAAATTTTAATTCCTGTTCCATAAGCACAGGAATGTTAACTGGTAATTAGAACCATGACATTTCTTACAAACAGAAAGAATTAAATTTGTTGTCGGTAAAAAATTCTTTTAGTTGTAGCGACTGAAATATTATTTTTTTAATACAGTTTTTGACTAAAAAGCGGTTGAATTTTACTTCATGGTTAGACTTTTTATTTAATTAGAGATAATTTCTTATAAAGTTTGCCCTCTTAAAAGACCAATCTGTTCCAAAAACTATTTTACATTAAACAGGCCTCAGTCAAGTCATCAAAAAAGTAGAAAAAAAAATTATTTGTGATAAGTTTCGAAGGACCATTAATAAATATCTTTATAAGAGACATTTCAAATGAAAGAAATATCGAAAATCAAAGATAAATTTTCCGAGTAATTTCATGTGATATAGATGGGCATGATTTGAGCCAAGGTTTGTAATAACAAACACAAAAAGTGTTCAAGAAACTAGAGGCTTAAATACTAATGAAATTTTTTTGGTTTTCATTATTTTCTATAAAGAAACTTTAAATTCATTATTCGGAGATCAAAAATCTATTCTTAATAGTTTATTAGAGTCACTAGGAAAAATCTTAACAAAAAACGAAAAAGTCAGCTACGAGTATTTGATATATAAAAAAAATCCTTAAGTTCTATGAACCCTTTTCTATTTTGCCATGTGTCTGTAACAAAGCAAAATTTGTTTTATTTTATGATTTTTCGAGCTCTTCATTTTCCCTTTAAAAAAAAATAAAACAAAAATGTTCATCAACAACAGTCATTTTTTATTTGTTGTTGAAGTTTTTTTTTTGTCTGCTACATATTGTTATTGTTGTCACAGTTGTTGAAGTTACTGCTGTTGGCTGGTGGTGAATGGTGTTTTTAATGTATGGCATGCACTTCCGTTTTGGGACATTTTTGTCTATACTAAAGCTGTAGCTGTAGCTGTAGCTGTAGCTGTAGCTGTAGTTTATTTTGACATCACATACTGTGACATGTTGATGGTTGGTCATTTGCTGCTAAGTTACACTCAACACAACTATGTGTACATGCAAACGTACATACCCAGCTCATATAATCACGCCTTAGCCTTTTGAGCCGGAGCCATAGATAAATTATTTTATTTTGAAAGCAAAATTTGGTCATTTGCACTTGCTAACACATTAACACATTCAGTCACTTGCATTAATTTACTTGTGCTGTAAATATATTTTGATGTAGTTGACCAAAAATTAAAAAAAAAAATACCAAATCGTGTGAAAAAAAGGTTTAAATATTTTCTTCATACTTCCAAAATTTATATAAAATAGATCTGAATGAATTTATTTTGCTGTTATAACAGTCTAAAAGTGTATGCTTTTAAATGAGATTTTATTTTGAAGTTTTTTATTAAAAAATTGTAGTAAATTATTCGATCTTAAAAATTTTTTATTAGTAAATATTATTCAAGCTTAAGATCTGAATGAAAATTCTCAGGATTAGTTAATTTCAGCTGAATTCAGTTCGGATAAGTGACACAATATTCTTTCAGGTGCTCATACTTTAAAATTTTTATTGCCATAATATTAGAATGCATTCTGAGTCTCATTAAATAAGTTGTGGCATACTTTGTTGTGTCATTTTGCAGTAGCTGTAATAAAAATTTTAAATTTCCAAATTATATATGAATTGTTTTCATAATTTGAGTTTTTTATGATTTGAGTGTGACTGGAGAAGTTTTTTTGAATTTTTATTTATTTATTTATTATTTTTTTTGACATTCTCTAACTCGATTCTGTTAATGATTTTGAATATAAGTTATGTAGTTCTAAAATTTCTGTACTGCCTTCTTTAGGTACCAATAGAAATAGTACAGACTGATTTTTTTCAATTACTTAAAGTGACTTGAAAAATAGATCTAAATATTTAAATTTAATTAACGTTTTTTTTTTTTTTTTTTTTTTTTTTGACAACCTATAACCCGATTTTAGTAAGGATTCTAAAATTCTGGAATATCTGAATTTCCTTCTTTATGTTTTAATAGGCACAGTTCGGGCGAATTTTTAATTTGTTTTTTTTTTTTGCGTGACATGGAAAATCTGTCTTTTGAAATTTTATTTAATTTTTAATTATTTTTTTTTTTTTCTAAATTATAACTCTCTTGGAATAAAAATTTTGAATATGTTCTAAGATCTCTGAACTCCTCTCCTCTTTAAGTCTCAATAAAAATTGTTAAAGCATATTTTTTAAAGTATTTTTTTCTAATTTTCTGCTTTAACTTGAAAAATTTATTTTTATTAAATAAAATTTTTTTGTTGCTTTCTATGACAGCCTCTAACTCGATTCTGGTAATGAGGTACACAGTTCTAAAATCTCTGAACTGCTTAGTTTAGATTCCAATAGACATAGTTTGTTCGTTAATTTAATTTTTTTTTTGGCATTTTTTCCATTTTTTTATTTAAATTTAATTTAATGAAGAATAATATTTTAATTATTAGAAAATTTTAAAACACTTCCAAAAAGTTTAGAGCCTCCTGATTAAATTCCTTTTTGATTTTGGTAATTTTCATGGGCAAAATCATAAATGGTACTTCGGCAAAATGGGGGGTGGAGAGTGTTGTTCTTAGGGTTTTTGGCAGTTTCCGTTTTTCATCATAAAAAAAAAACTACGAATTTTTCAGACAATGTTAAAACACTTCCAAAAAGTTTAGAGCCTACAGATTGATTTTGGTAATTTTCATATTCAAAATTATGTAAAATTTATTTGAATAATAATGTTTGAAATGACTAACAAATTTAATGAAATAAATTTATTTAAATAAAAAGAGTTCAATAAATATTCCATTAAACCGCTTCAAAATTATTTCCCTTTTAAATAAATTTATTTTCATTAAATAATTTTTATCTCGATTGTTTTATATTGAAAAAAAAAATAATAAAATCTCTTTATATTTAATTAATTTATAACTTTCATTTGGCAAATAAAATAAATTTCAAAATTAGCTGCTTTAAGCCAACAACTATTGTTGGCCTGATTTTCAAGTAGCCTCATTAAAACTAAACTGCTACGTAAAAGGGGTCATTAAATTTAAATTGTTGCTATAAAATATTTTGTGTGTTGCTTTTAGCAGACAGAATTAGAAAAAATATAAGATTTTGTGAATCACCTTTTTTTTTGTTTAAACCAGACAAAATTAATTAATTGTAATTTTCACTGGTAGTGCCAAATATGAACTATTTGAAATAAAAGTTCTTTAATTATTTAATCAAATTTAAAAAAAAAACAATCATTCAAATTGAATAAAAATTTTATATTATTTCATGTCTAATTCTAAGATTCCAATTTTAATTTTATAATTTTTTAAGTTTCTCATTAAATTAAGGACAATTTCTTTATTTTTAATTGTAACTTTTAAAGCTTTTTTTAACTTTTTTTTTGAACTTTTGTTGCTGTTGTTGTGTTTTGTCTGTGAATTATTACGTTTCTTTTTTTTTGTCTGTTTTTTTTTTAAATTTCCTTCATGTTGTTGCTAAAACTTATTTAACTTTATTAAGATTTCCTTATTACGATTTTACATTCTTTTTTTCTGATTTCATTTAAAATTCATTTCCCTACCAAATCAACAATGCAACACAACATTATTTGCCCGAGATATGTTAATGGCCTCAGCAATGCAAGAGCCAGGATATAAGACAACAACTATAAAAGTAACATTTAACGTAGAGACTGCATAAAAATGTTTGCAAAAGAAAATGATGCCCCATGAAATGAGAACTATAAACTAGATACGTTTTAACGTTTTTATTAAAATCTTTTTTAACAATGAAAATAAAACTGCTAACAAATTGAAAAATAGTATTTTAATGGCTGGCAAAGCAGCAGATGTTAGCAGGACCTCAATGAGCCAAAGCATTTTTTTAATACAGAGACAGAAAAGCAATACCCTATGCTTAAATCTTTATTAAAAGTATCGGCATCGTTTACCATCAGCTACTTATTCAGACAGTTTGACATTCTATTATAGTAGATCATAAGAAATGCCGCAGTTAATAGAAATAACGTAATTTTCCCCAAAAACCCTACGCTATTTGCTTATGCAGATAATATTGACACTGCGAGACGTAACTGTTGCTTTTGCAAGCATTAGAAAAAAGTTAAAAAAAATGGGTTTGGCAGTTAATGAAGCAAAACCATACTTAATGGCTCTAGATTATGGGACTATGAGCGTTGGCCATTATAACTTCGGGGCTGTGAAGGAGTTTGTATACTTTGGGTCCACCTTCAATAAAAACAATAACATCAGCCTGGCAATATCCTAACAAAAAGGCGCTATTTTGGTTTCATTTTCAATTTAGATCCAAAGTCTTGTCACGAAAGGTGGAAATAAAAATCTACAAGACAGTCAAACAATAAAGCTGTATACGACAGAAAATTTTTTTTTTTTTAAAAAAACAAGGAACAATTTGATATTCGAGAAACGCATAAATCTGCAAAGATTACTCTGGCTGGGTTATGGCTTGTAAAAATTTTCGAGTACGATCCCGGAGGTAGGCACAGAAGGGGGCATCCGAAACTCCGTTGAAAGATTAGGTCCATGGGCCACCTCCTAACCTAATAATCTGGGGGTCGCAGGTTCGATTCCTGTCTACACCCTGAATGTTTTCTGTAGACAAACCAAGAAGCTTTTGCGGATTTGAGTTGTTAAAAAAATTTCCAAACTTAGAGCCATTCTAACCTCGGCTGAATACCAGGTTCGATTCCTGTCTGACAATAAGCTTCGAGGACTTCAGTTGCTTAAAAAAATCTTATCGATCTGAGGATTTCAAATTTAGAGTAATTATAATCTGGGCTGAAAACCAGCTTCGTTTCCGGTCTAAACCCTGGGTGTTTTTTTGCAGACAAGCCAAGAAGCTTTTGCGGATTTGGGTTGTTAAAAAAATTTCCAAACTTAAAGCCAAAAAAATTTTTTTATCGATCTGAACGTTCGGCTGAATACCAGGTTCGAATCCTCTCTGAGCTTTAGGAGCTTTAAGCAGATAAGCCAAAAAGCTTTGCGGATTTCAGTTTTTAAAAAAAATCAAAACGTTCTAAATTGAGAGTCATTATAACCTCGACTGAAGACCAGGTTGAAGCACACTGAAAGCCATTTTAACCTCAGCCAAACACCTAAATAGGATGTAAGAAGCCTTCTCATTTCCTAAGTCCACAATAGTACACCGAAAAGGGTATTTAACCTTTAAAAGTTTTTCATTAATGACCTTCATTTTGCTAGATTATCGTTGCTGAAGTTCTCATCTCATTTAGATGGGAGTCACCTTGAAATATTCTGTTCAAGATGGAACTTAAATTGAGCTCAATAGAATGTATTTACTAGATTTCTTTCTTAAATGAAAGATTCGTGAGAATTTCCACTGCCCAGAATAACTCAAATTAGTCAGTTTTAGCTTCTTTAAACCTTTTGTGTGACAATTTTTTTTTCATACGAGTATCCTTACACAAAAAGCTTTTACTGAAACTATGTATGTCCCAGGCTTAAGCTTAAAGTTTATGTTTTGGCATTTTTATAACCTTCTCTCCTCTCCTCTTCTTTTCTTTTTCATTTATGAAATAGAAATTTTTGTTCGGCAAGAAAAAGTTTTTAGCAAACCATCTGCTCTACGTATTAAAATAATTTGGTTAAAAACAAAAACATTTCAACATAATTTAGCTTTAGCAAAAGAATACAATTTATTGCATTACTTTTTGCTAAATTGTTGTGGACTGCGGTCATTGTGACGCCAAACTATTTGCCTAACAAAAGGCTATACAGAGTGAGAAAGGGAGGGTGTTGAAGAAGAAATAATAAATAGTCAAGTAGGACTATCATTAACTGTGTGTTAGCTTGCTCCCAATTTTATGCTGCAAATTATAATTTGCCTGCCAACAACACAGGCTTTAGCTGTTTGTTTATTTCTTTGTTTTGTTTGTTTGTTTAATTTTTTTTTTTTGTAATTATTTATTTTGCCTGTGCCTGAATGTCCTTGTGGCTGTGGGCCTGTTTTTATATTTCTATTTATTCTATTTTTTTTTAATGTTTTATTCAATGAATAAAATATTCATGACAGTTTAAATCTGGGTTAAAACCATGTTGATTTGCATTAGTTTTTTTTTTTTTTTTTTTTTTTTTTTTTTTTTTTTTTAATGAAAAGAGAATTGACTACAATGATTTTGGTTACAATAAGCCCAATTAAAGCTGAAATAACAAAAAAGCAATTTTATATTAAATTATGTAGGACACCAAGCAGTTAGTTAGTTTATAAATCAATTGTTGGCAATTTTAATATGATTTAAATAAAATCTAAAGTATAAAATTAAATGAAATGAAATGGCAAAATTAAAAGCAAACAGTAACTGTCTAAAATTGTTTTTTAGTCTTTAAAAAGAAAACCAAAAGCCAGAAATAATTACAGCAAAAAGAAAAGGAAAATACTTAAGACATTTCAAACCCAAATTAATTATTAATAATTTAGAATTTCTTTTGAAGGCATCAGCAATTAAGACACCACCAGAAATATCACATCTAAGTCATAACAAACGACATTTTTTTTAAATAAATAATGTCAATTTCTATTTATAAATAAAGTCCTTCTTTAAGCTTTTTCCCTAATAAAAGTTATTCACAACAACCATTTATTTCAAACTAATTAAACTAAAAATAATAATAAAATTATTTTATGCCCATCAAGCTTGAAAATCTGTTTTCTATTGTGTTTTTAAATGGTTTTAGCACCAATTGCTAATCACAAATCAGTCAGTGAGTCAGTCAGCCATCAGCCATCAATGGCAAATTGAAACCATTCAAAACATAAAAATTTATTTAAATTTTTTTTTCTTTAACAACAACCGGAAGACATATTTTGGTTTATTAAAAAAAAAAAGGAAAAAGAAAATTGTAGAAAATATGATAATAAAAATTAGCATTTATTTGCAAAACAATAAGGAAATGTGCTTTTAAAAGAAATTTTTTGTAACTTTATTGTGTTTAAATGATAATGGACCTTGAGGAAATAATTTTCACTTAGTGAAATGGCAGAGTGATAGACACAGCATAAGTTTCTAGTAGTAACAGCTTAAAAAAAAACACTGAAAAATAAACTATACAGCTCAGTAAGCAGGATTATAAACATAAAAGAGATAAAACTCTCTCTTTCATGCTGTAGCTAACACACTGACCTTTTGAAATAAAGCATAGTAACTTAAAAGCTTAAAAATAATTTTTGAAAGTAAAGCTTTTACTTCCAGCTAACCAACTCTCTACTTTCATACACTTTTCTTCATTTTTACTGCTTTAAGGGGAACACAAAAAGGCCTTAGATATAACAAGACCCAAGTGATATAAAATCTACTCGTATTGTCTTAATTTGCAAACAGATTTAAAAAAAATCGAAAAAAAAAGTCGGTAGCTCTAGAAAAATATAATTATTCCACATTCACACTATTTCTTGCTCATCTTCAAAATAAAATTCGTCAAAAGACTACATTTTCAATTGTTTTTATTAAATTTTTAATAAAAAAAAACACGTTTTGTTTCTTATTATTTATTTTGTTTTTCTGGTATAATAAAAATTTTCCTTTTAATTGTCTTGCCCACTGAAAAAGAAACTGAAACTTAGTTGCTTTCTTTAATCGTCCTGTAATTATATATAAATAGAATAATTCCTTTCAAAGCCTTCTTGACAGGCTTTGTAATGAAACACTTTTGTCTAGAACTTTCTAAGTTGTTATTGGCTTCTAAAAGAGATTTTTAACTTGTTAATGGTTTTAATTAATGTTTATTATTTCAGCTGGAATTGAAAGCACTGTATTACTGCAAGCCATATAAAAAAAATTTACTTTTAGTTAATTAAATTACCAGGAAATTGCTTTGAAATTTTAAAACAAAATAAAAGCTTAAATATCAGCTTATTATACTTTCGTTTTCTTTAAAATATTTTAATTTATTTTTAAAACTTTTTTATTGTTGCTAATGCTCTAGGCGCCATAAATATTGTTTATATTTAAATTTTTTATGTACAAATTTTTAAAAGGAAATTTTTTTATTTATTTACTTAAAAAGCACGCAAAATGTTAAACAAACTCAAGGCATTTAGCATTAAAGCAACAATTTTATACAAAAAATATAAAACATTAAAAAAAAAACAGGGTTTATTTATTATATTCGCTTGAATAATTTAAATAGAATGTCAGTTATTTAGAATACAATTAATTCTTTTGATTCTCGTAAACATTGTAGGCTTTATTTTGGGATCAGTGTCCCATTCTGTTTCTACAAATCGCTAGACAGACGCACAAGATAGCCACGCAAGAAATTATTGTTTACCCCGCAGAAACATTTAAGCTGCAAGTTAATAAAAAAAATAATATATTTTTGCCAAATTTAGCTAATTTTTAACCCGCAATTTCTTACATTCAAAAATCCTGCTGACAAAAATATTTATATGAAATTTTTAAATGTAACATTGATATAAAAACTACAACAACAACAACAATAAAGACACAGCTCAGCAATTAGTAACAGTAAAAATTAAAACATTTAATTTGCATAAAATTATTTTCATACTTAATTAACAACAAAAATCTACCAACAAACAAATAAAACCCAACAAAGCAACCAGCAAGGAAATGAAATTCAAATTAATACAACCATACAAATGAACATGCATACTCGTGTTCATACATATAACCTCTACACAAATACATACAACTAAAAACCAACAAATTTATGCCAACACACAATACTCGTACATTGAAGTAGAAATAAAACTCTTTTTTTTTCTCCTTGAAAAGCATGCTCACGAAGGATATTAACCCAGGTCATCATAACAGATCAAGTGTAGTGTTTTTAACGCCCAGCGTCGTACCTAAATAAGAGTGCTGGCAGTGCATATTTTCTATCAAACTGAAGGTAAGCAAAAATAGAGTTGAAAACGCTAGTTTAAAAAAAAATCAGCTAAAATGTCATTACTGGTAAACAATAACAAAACAAAAATACATAAAACAATTATTTTGCAGCCAACTTCACTACAAAAAGTGGTGTCAAAACTGGATTAGTGCTAATGTCAAGTTATTTCAATATGCTTCACGTGGCAAGGGCCAATTAAAGCCTTCTTTTATTAAAGCCTAGTTCAGTCAGTAGACTATATACTTAGTACCATCAAAAATTTTCTCGATAAACACATTGAGATATCTAGAAACGTCTCCTAAGCTAATTCGCAATAACTCAAATGTGCTAAATAGAAGAGCAGGCTGCTCACAGAGCAGGTAAAATAGAAGTACTATTTATTCCTTAGTATGTCTTGCAGGCCGGCATGTACAGCAATTGTCCAGTTACCTCTAATCGCAGCCTGACAAACTTAGAAATTTTCCACCTACTTGAGTGAAATGTTCCCCAACTAAATATTCCCCGATACAACTCTCGATGCTGCTAAGTGACACAGCTAATTTTATTTTAGTAGAATTTTTAGCTTTATCGTTTTTTTATCTGTGCTAATAACTAAAAATTGTTTTAAGAAAAGTCAATTTAAATAAAAATGAACGTTAATTCAATAACTTTATTATCATATTGGTTTAGGGATGATGGGCTGATATGTTCCACAATTAAAGAGATGGCAGTGCTAGAAACCTTATATTTTTATAAGAAAACTGTCAAGGCTGCCTAACTAGTAGTCCTCCAAAATGACTCTAAAAATATAGAAGCCAAGCAGCCTAGGCAAGTCAACGAAAATGTCGTCCAATGACTAGACGTTTTTGTCCGGTCTCACCCGGCCCGGTTGGTATCCTTAGAAAGCGTTTGTATTAATTTTTAGTGACATCCCTTTACAAATAGAATTTTAATTTTTAAAAAAACCAACCATATAAATACAGTCATTAACTACTTTATGAAGTGGCTCATGTTTTTGCTAGCATTATTTTCAGAAACGCCAACCAAAGTGACAAATAAAATATTTTAAACCATAATTTTAGGCTTAAATTAAAAACGGGCTAGTCTATTATATATATCAGAGGCAATAAAAGTATTTATTTTGATATAGATCAATTTGTTACTAAGAACTATGTATTAGAAATAAATGATAAATTTCTATTGTAATTATGGTTCACTATTTTGACGACAATCGCTTCCACATAAGAAATAGACATATGCTGTCGCGGACTTTTTTACAGGACTATTTATGATAAACATATCTTTCATACATTATATATATGTAACTTCAACGATATTTGCGGCACACGCCAAAACATGTCGCCGATTGTAGAATTTTTTCCTACTTACTTGACACCTATCGTTTACACAATATCCTTATAAATTATAGCCTATGTGTTATTCTGATGTATAAGCTAAGTTTCATTAAAATCCATTCAGTAGTTTTTGCCTGAAAGACAAACAAACATCCACACATATAGAAAAATTAATTTTAATCCCAGGCACTTCTAAAATTTTAAATTAATAAATATCAAATTAATAAAACACGACATCTTGCAAGACTTTGTCTTATAGAGTGTCGTCTATGACATAAAATTTTTTTTTAGAAAAGCCTATGACAGAAAAGTACTAAAAATATTAAATCAATAAAAATATGTCCAACTAAAAGCTTAAAGTACCAAACACGATAGTTTGCAAGACATTGTCTTATAGAGTGTCGTCTATGACATAAAATTTTTTTTAGAAAAGCCTATGACAGAAAAGTACTAAAAATATTAAATCAATAAAAATATGTCCAACTAAAAGCTTAAAGTACCAAACACGATAGTTTGCAAGACATTGTCTTTGACATAAAATTTTTTTTAGAAAAGCCTATGACAGAAAAGTACTAAAAATATTAAATCAATAAAAATATGTCCAAAATATGTACCAAACACGATAGTTTGCAAGACATTATCTTATAGCGTGTCGTCTATGACATAAAAATTCTAAGAAAAAGCCAGCACAAATTACTAAAAATATCTTGAATTATAATGCATAGCAATTTGTAAGTCATTATCTTATAGAAAGTCATCTATGACATACAAATTCTAAGAAAATTATAATAATTATTTATAAATTTGAACATCATGGAATAAAATAACTCTTCGATCTACCAATATTTCTTTTTTGTCAAGATGAAATACTTGCAAATGAAGCAATGAAAAAATTAAACGTATTCCCTTTTAATTATCTTACTTATTTCGAGCACATTCTTTATTGTTTATATATTTTTCCCTTCCATTTTGTAGTAAAAAAAAAAAAAAAATAAATAAATAAAATAAAACTAAGAAATCTCTGAAGAAAGAACTTATGAATTTTAAATACGAATGGGAAAAACTTTTGGTTTTAACAAATAAAATTAAAAAATAAATGTGTTTACATTTTTATATAAAGAAAAAAAGAGAAACCTTTTTAAAATTGCAAGCAATAAATTTAATATTTTATTTTATTTTATTTTATATAGTGCACTTGACAACTACCACCAAAATTATAAATAAAAATATTAATAATAATAAATAAATGGCCACTTAGGGAAAGTAAATAAGCTAGTGATTTTCTAAAGTATTATAAATTAAATTAATTGTTAGCTACTAGTAGATTTTGTTCTAAAACTAATTTTCTCATAGAGAAGGGAATTTTATTAATTAACTAGAGTTTAAAATAAATTATTAAAATTTGTTTAGGGATTATATATTATAAATTAATATAATGTTGGCAACATTACCCATTTCCAGGTCTTGCCAGGTTATTGGTTGTGGCCGTTGCAGCTGGACCACGCACACCTATACGTCCTATGGGGCCAGCAGGACCTTCTGGACCACGTTCACCTTCATAGCCAGGAGGACCTCTAACACCTGGAGCTCCCAGAGGACCTATAAGACCCGGCTCTCCAGTTTTACCACGTTTGCCAGGGGGACCACTACCACCAGGAGCTCCTCGTTTACCATCAGCACCTCGATCTCCGGTTTCTCCTTTAGGCCCAGGCACACCAGGTGGCCCGGGTGGACCAGGTGGCCCCGGTGGTCCCACCTGGGTAATAAACTCTGTGTTGCTCAACACAAAGCCCCAAAAAGCTTTAAATTTTAAATAACAAAAATAATTAGAATTTATTTTCTTATCCATTTGAAAAACAAAAATTTACCAAACAAAATAGCAAACGTCCACTTCATTATTTACTGTAAGACTAGCACAACTTTGTGGCTAAACCTTAATTTATAAGCAGCTTAGCTTGTCAGGTTTATTGGCTTAATCATTGGCTTTTAATTGCAATAGATGGTTTATCAGCCTGACCTTTAAAAATAATTTAATTTAAGAAATTAAATTAAAAAGAAAGTTATTTTCTACACTATTCTGTTTAGAGAAAGTTATGGCGAATTAAGATTTTTAGCGATAAAAACTTTAAATTAACTAAATCCCTATAAAAAAAAAGGTAAAAACAATTTGGCAAATTTCTTACTCCAGCTTGCTAAATCGCTTAAAAATAGTATAAATAGTTTAACAAATTTAAAAAAAATTTATAGTTTGTTTTAAAATTTCACCATGAAAACAATAAAAATAATTTTTGCTGTTTTGGGTAATTTTGTTTTAAATTAATTAAATGAGAAAATAAATTCAAAAAAATTATTTTAGGTATTTTAAAGGTTGCACAGCCCTTAACTGCTGCAGGTGATAATGATCATAATGAAGAGCGAGCTTTACTAGGTGGTCGTCCTCAGCAATCTGCTGCCGTTTTATTAGGACATAATCAATGCATTTGTCACCCAGGACCACCAGGACCGCCAGGCCCGGCTGGTTTGCCGGGTGTGCAGGGTGCTAAAGGTGATAGGGGTGCTGAAGGTATACCTGGACGTCCCGGTCCTATAGGACCTCGAGGTCAAAAAGGTTTGCCAGGTCCTGCAGGCGTAGTTGGCGGTGTAGGATATCCGGGACGCCGTGGTCGTCGTGGTTATACGGGCCCTCCTGGACCACCCGGTCCAACTGGCCCTACTGGTCCGCCTGGTCCACCTGGTCCACCAGGTAATGCTGCTATCGCTCGTTCTTTGGATAATAACCCAGGCCTTATTTTAAGCGATTTTCAATTAGACTCTGATCCCAATGCTTTAAGTTCCATACAGGATCTTGTGCTTAATGATGTCTACAGCAAAAGAAAATGATTTATAATAAATTAATTTAATAAACTAAAATCTTAATATTTTATTTGCATTTCAATATCCTTTTACTTGCATAAAGAAGAAAAGAAAAAAATACCCAACCAAATCAACAAACATTCTTAACACCTTTACTGGTTTAAGCTGTTTTCATAAAAAGCATACACTCAATTACCTTGTGGTTGTTGTTACGTTTTTTATGGCAACTTTTCAGAAAGCACTTAAACATTCAAACGCCTATTTTGTGTTACAGTGTTTGTCACTTTCATGTTGCAGGTTATTGTATTGTAACATGCAACTTACAAGCATATCCTGTTGTAACAAGTGTTTTAAATGACTCATATCCTATTTGTTGTAACGGGAAGGAGGTCTTTTACTACTCTAAAAAAATTTTTTTTTTGAACAGACGTTTAATATGCATTGAAACGACAAATAAAGCCCAGCACCCACACAAAAACAAAATATTTGTAGGTATGTAAGTCACAAATTTGAAAACGTGCCAAAAAAAATTAACGGTGATTTTTACCTCTTTATTGAATATCGCTTATGGGGATTTTTGTTGCTGTTGCTGTTACCGTAATTGCTATCATTCGCCTTGTTTGTAGAGCAGGCCACCAAACACAAAAAAAAAACCACCAACATTTTTTCGTTGATAATAAAAGCAACAACACAAACTAACTGGCTTAAATGGCAACATTGTTACAAGTGGGTGTATTTGTTTGTTAAAAAAAAGATTTTTTTTATTAAAATTAATTTTATAATAAATAAAAAATAAAAATAAAGTAACAAGCAGCAGTCCACTTAGAAAAGAATTAGAAATTTTATTTGTTCTTTTGCCAAATGTTTTTGTTAAAAAATTATTTTATTGAAATTTTGCTTAATGAAACTTTTTATAAAAACTATATATGATAAATGGCAGGGGTTCTTATAAAAATCTAGTTAAACATTTATGCTCGCTCTTACCCAAAAAAAAAAATTGACGTACGAGGGCGGATTGATATTGAAGCTACCTAAGTAGGAAAAAACATTTTTTTTTTTTCAAAAACCATTTATTTCTGCTTTTAGCTCCATATACTTAGTAAGACGATATTCCAACTTTTTTTATACCATCTGAATAATACGATTTTGGGAACCCCTCAAAATACGTGTTAGTTTCGGTAATCACTTTTTCGTTTGCAATGAATCTTTTTCCTGCGACTATAAGGTGGATGATCCACCAATTCGAAGTGTATTTCACGTTAAAGTTTAGTATGTCAATTTGGTAGAAGTTTCTGGCTTCGGTTTGCTATTGAAATTCAACCCAATCGGTTGATAAATAACTGAGCTATGATCTCTAGAGTACAACTACCTCTTTATTTGAATGGACTATTTTATAATTTGCTTAAGTACTTGTTGGCGTATTTTTAAATTAACTACTGAATAGTTTAGAACGTCGAGATCTCTATAAATATTTTAACTACGTCTAAGCCAGGGGGCGCGGACGAGAAATCGTTATATACTTGACTGTCTTCTTTCTAGCTTATGAATATTCGTTGCGCCAGCAGTATCCCCCAGCTGTATGCCATATGATATACCAGTTTTATAATAGAACTTTATATTCTAAGGCTAAAGGGATGAATAGGTTCCTATAAGTGACTGCAGTTGGGCTGTTTTAAGTTTTATAGATGTGATTTTAGCTTCGATATAACGATACCAGTGTAGTTTTATTCAGTAAATTCTAGAAACCAAGTTTAACCATATTTTATCTAATTCAGTATTTAATAACTTTCCGACAAAAATTTGCGATACGATAGAAATCGTTATTTGAGATGATTATTTATGTGCTGTTAATTTCGTCATAATCGTCAATTAAAATAATGATTTCTATTTTACCGACTATTCTTATCGGAAAGTTACTGAATACCGAATTCGATAAAATATCGTTATACTTGTTTTTTCAATACGAATGTTTTTAATAAAAGTTTTTGAATCGCACTATAGGCTTAAACTTAGTTAATTTTATATTCTTTCTTTTAATTTATTTTATTTTTTATTTAAAAATTGGTTACCTACATTTTATTGTTTTTAAAAATAAAAAATTTTCTAATGATTAAATAAATTATAAATCAATAAATAAAAATTATTTCTAAAGCTGAAATGAAGTACTTAAATGTTTTAGGCTTAACAAAAAACTATTTTAAACAATATTAGCCATTTCATTAAAAAAAATTTTTAATGGAATTATTTGACTAACACAATGAAGGATATAGAAGGCTCGGCACTGTCGAATTTAATTTATTGTAGTAAGAATTTAAGAGGTATAAAAACAACTTAACCCAAAACTGCACCTAATTTTCCATTTCCATGTTTCTTTCCTTTTCTTTCTCCCGATCCCCCTAATATTATAATCACTGCAGCTCCCTAAAACAAATATAATTAAGATCATCCTATGACTAGCATCCAGCTAAAAGACCTCAATGCTATGCAAGGTCAATTTTATTCACCTTCAATAAATTAAGGCAAGAATAATTTAACTTGTACGATTTTCAAATATGCTTATGCAAACAAACATTCAAGTATAAATATTTATGTATCCTGTGCATGAGCATGTATCTATTTACATTTATTTATTCTAGTATTTTTTTTTTAATTAACTTTTGAAAAATATCTAATTTATGTTTTTTTCTTTTTTCATTTCAGGTGAGTGAGTTCTTCTTTTAAAATTGTTTTACATTTAATTTGGACATGCCATTTAAGCAATGAATTTAAAATTGATGATTAATAGGGGTAAGTGGATAAGTGGACATTTAATGTCTTTGCTAACAATATTAACTAAACAACAAAATTTCCTTAAAAACTTAATTATTCAGCAAATCTTTTTTTTTATTACTGAAACATTTTTTGCATTATTTTTATTTAAAATTGATTTTTATTGTAACAATAGAATAACGGTATTAAAGCTCGAAATATTTTTAAAAGAACTACATTTCAGATGGTATTCCTAAATACCATTTACTTCCCTTAAAAATATTTTGTGCTGTAACAGCAATATTCTATTGTCGCAATCAAAAAACTATACACATAATCATAGTCACAAAAGAGTAGGCTTTTATGAATTTAAAATCGTTTTTAAAAAGATACCGACTTAAGTCGGTTGCTACAACTAAAAAAATTTGTTTAGCACAACTGACAAACTGAGTTCTTACAACCAAAGTTATTTTCTGTGTGTAGGGAAAAGGAGTCCCACAACAATTGTGAATTTCGTGATTAGTTGACTGCAGTCAATTTTTAATTTCGGTTGCTACAACTAAAAAATTTGTTTATCACAACAGATATTTTAGTGGGTGACAAAATGAGTTCTTAGAACTAAATGTATTTTCTGTGTATAGGGAAAATGAGTCCCACAACAATTGTAAAATTTATGATTAGTTGGCTTTAGTTGGTCCCATCTACAAACTATTTTTTAAATTTTGTTAAGCAGTTTTTATAAAAGTTTTAACAAGACAAATTTTTAAATTCATCCCAATTTTTTGTTATAAATAAGTGAGTCTAATGATTCTTATCAAAACAGTATTTCAAATGACTGACTGGGTGGTAGTTATTTTACAGAAAATTTTGTGAGTGTTATATATGTGTGTGTATGTGAGGTGTGAGCATGTGTGCACACACTTATTTTCAATCATCAACAGTTCATCAAGCGATAATGCCGTTTAATTAGGTGCCGATCAAAATTGATTAACTTTCATAAGACAGCGGACTTTTTACACGTGCAATAAAAACGTGCCAGCATATACAAACACAAACATGCTCACATATAAAATCACACACTTACACTTACGCAAATACATAATTTTATGCCTACAGCATTTAAATTCAGGTATTTTATATATAAAATGCACACACAATCAATTTCACGTATTTTATATTTATTTATTTAAATGTGTATGTTTATATAAGTATGAGCGTTGTAAAGGTATTTAACCATTATTGTTATTACTTTTAAGTTTATATTGTTGGTTTTTGGTGTGTGTGTGTGTGTTCATAATGCATTAAGTCGGCACAATTTACAATTGCAGGCAGGCATACAGACACACTCAGCAACAGTTACAGACAAGAGATACAGTGAAATTGCAAAAATGTGTAGCTCAGCTGTAACCAAAAATTACGTGACAATTGTTGGATTATAGTAATTTTATGTATATAAAATGTTAAGCAATTAAATATTTATTTACAATAACAAAATCAAAAAAAAAATGATTTTAAAAGCATAATAAACGGCTGAAGGTATTTGCTTTATTATATTTAATGGTAAATTTAACGTTAATATTTGTATTTTTTTTTATTAATTAAATTAAAACAAATTAATTGAAATGAAGTGCTTACTTTTGTTCATTAATACAAACATATTGCCTACATAAAAAAAATTTTTTTAAATACTCTTTATTAATAGACTTGAAGAAAAATTTCATTAGCTGGACTGATATTAACAATATATCCTCATATGATCTCATTAAAACTCTAGAAGAGATTAAAAACAAAACACAATAAGGAAAATTAACAAAATTTTTTGAGATTTTTCGAGGTGCTTTTTAAATTAGGCTTCAGTTTAAAAATGTTATTTTTATTTGTAGGAGTGAAAAACTTAAAAAAGTTTTATTAATTTGTTTTTTCATCGACTTTTTTGGATTCTCTTCTAAGATTTTTTAAATGAAACTTTGGGCTTTCATAAAGCCTTATGACGATATGTATTTTCTTTTTCTTTTATATGAAATTTATTTCTGCAAAAAAACAAGAAATTTCATTGAAATAAAAAAAATAATTCAAACGAAAGATCAATACCTCTTATTAACTTGCTGTTCTTCTAGAAATTTTGTAAGAAAATTATTGTAAAAAATTTATGTTTTTCATATTTACTATCCAATTTGATTGCTTGTATTACAACAACATCACATAAGATTTCAAAACGATTTTCGGCATAAGAAAATCAAAGTCAAACAATTCTGAAAAAATATTTTTCGTGAGTAACATAAACAATGTGTTACTCTTAGACTTTAACTGAATCTTCCTTAACCATTTCGTTCATATTTGGCATGTAGGTTCCGTCAACATGTTGATGTCAAAGCCAGTGAAGTAAATAATTTCGTAAAGATTAATAAAATTAAAAGCTATCGGATTACATATACCAGAACTGTATTGCGCTGGGAAGAAAAGGTACGAAATTGAACTTATAATGTGTTTGAAAGTTCATTTGAAAGTAGCATTTGTCTGGTTGTACCCTGCTCTCTAATGTGTAAGTGCAGGTTAACATCGTTTTATACACACAAATATCTTCCGATAAACAAAGAGCAAATTTAAAACTTTTAGCTCTGGCATCTCAATACAGAGTATCTCCTTAGATCTTCATTACTTCAACAAAATATTTAATTTATTCAGTGATTTAATTTCATTAATTCAATAAAATAATTTCGTTAATTCAATATAATATTTCATTAATTCAATAAAATTATTTCGTTAATTCAATGTAATATTTCATTAATTCAATAAAATAATTTCATTAATTCAATGTAATATTTCATTAATTCAATAAAATAATTTCGGTAATTTGATGAAATATTTAATGATATAATTTCATGAATTCAATGAAAAATTCATGGTTTGTATGAAATAATTTCATTAATTCAATGAACTATTTATTCATTTAAAGAAATAATTTCATAAATTGCATTTAATAATTTCATTTATTTATTAAAAATATTTCATTAATTCACATAAGTTATGAAATATTTCATTGAATTAATGAAACAATTTTAAAAATATCGGGCCATAATCAAGGTCACACTAAAAAATTCGGTATCTTTTTAAAGACGATTTTAAATTCATAAAATTCTTATAAACAAAGTCAGCTCTTAATAAAAGCCTACTTTTTTATAACCCATCATTTTTTGAAATTTATTACCCATTTTTCTTTCAATTAGATCTGGTAAGCTTTAACATGCTTTAAAAAAATACTCGTTATTTAAAATACAACAGATTTAATTCTACAAAGTAATTTAAATGATTTCAATCGCCACACTTTGTTTTAGAAATTTCTCTGTACTTAAATACTTCTTAAATATTTTTGCTTGTTTTATTTAATTAAGCAAAACCAAACCTTTAGCATTTTACTTTTGAAGTTCTTTTTTTTTTTTTTTTTTGCCATAGTTTGCTTAGTTTGTTTCTTCTGCTTTGCTCTTGCTCCCATTAATTTTTGTGTGCGTTTTAATCTTTTTTTCAAATCTTCTTATTCAATTGTTAATTTAAATTTAATTTAATAAAACCACAATTCAATACATATTTTGTTTAGCCATAATAAACTTTTGTTTTGCACATTCAAGTGTTTAATTTTTATCTATAACTCTTTTGCTTTTTTAATACTTTAATGAACTGTTTTCTAACTAATATTGATGGTAATACTTTAACAGCACAGCTGCTGCTAATGCTGTTGGTGGTGGTGTTGGGTTACGGACTGCCAAGTGTATTGCCAATGTTAAATTGCTTAAATGTGTTAATAGTCAAGTCATTAAAAGCTGCTTAAATACTAAATGGCAACAACAACAGCAACAATGTAATATAAGATAAAGTTTATTTTTACAAATACATTTACATTTTGTGGAGTTATTGTATGCAAAAACAAAATTTTTTTTTCACTGTGTAACTGTGTTACATGATAGCTAAGTGTAACGTGTAAATGTCTGTTTTAGAGTTTGCCAATTTACTTTGCTTCTAAAGGTTTTGCATATAAGCTTTTTAATGAATTATCTTTAGTTACACTCACCCAGCTCATTACATGCATCATTGAGCATGAATAGTAACGATAATGAAAATGCTTTTTTTTTAAAATTAAAAAAAAAAAGTAGCTCGTAGAAAATTAAGCATTTGATTGATAAAAATTATGCAAGCGTAAGCAGTAAAATTTAATATTAAATTAAGAATAATTGCCTACTTTTGGGATGTTAAAAAAAGGAAAAAGTACAGTGAAGTTTAAGCAGTTTAAATTAAAAAAAAAATCTTTTAATTAAATATTTTTATTTATGTGCTCAGAGTCAGCCATATAATTGAAAGAATTCAATATTTATTTAATAACAGCTGTTTCTTCGCTGTCTAGCCCGGTCCCTTACTCTATATGAGGTAATTTTTAGAGAAAGAAGAGCGTAGATAAAAAAATTCAGAACAATTTTTGTTAAAACTTTTTTATAAAATAGACAATTAAAACTATTTTCTTGAAAAGTGGTGCTGAGCGATCTTTCTTGAAGTATAAAAGTTATATGTATGTATGTATGGAATTCCAGCAAAATCTCTTGGAAACAAATAACTATTTGTATAGGGAGCAAACAAACAAACAAACAGCACATTATGTTTAGAATTATCAAATTTTACTTATTATGGAAGCTTTGATTTTTCTTTTAATTTTATTCCAAATTAAATGAATTTTCCCCACAGTAAAAAAAACTATTTTGTTACAAACAAATGCTGCCATATGGATTCGCTAGCTTTATTAAGCTTGACATCGTATTATATAATTTCAAAACTACCCATTTCAATTAGAAAGAAAAAGTTCTAATAAACTTAAAAATTAATTTTTTTAATTGCAAAGATTAATTTTTCAAGCACTAAGTTTGATTAAAAAAAAAGCTATAAAAAATATTTATAATATTAAATTTTATCTCTGCTTAATATCATGAAAAAAATATATATTTAACTAGTTACATTTTTAACTTAACCCTGAAATTCATTTCTAAGCCTCAGACAATGACTTTTAGTTTTGCTTGCCACAATATAATTTATTATTTGTTATAAAAATGAAATCTTTTTTAGCATCAAAAAAATATTAAAAAAAAAAATTGACATCGCGTGCATACTAAAATTTCAATACTCGTATTGATATTTAATACTCTTCAACAATAATAAATTATAATTTTTTTTTTGTTAAACACAAAACTATTTATTATGGCAAATAACCACGAAATATAAATAAAGAAAAAAAATTAGAAAAAGAAGAATATAAATAAATAATTGTATAGTATTTCAGTTGGATATTTACTTTAATTTCATACCAATTCTTTGCTTTTTAAACATGAATTTTCTACATCAAGAACTTTTCAGTAAAGCCGCTCCATAAAAAAAGGCAAGTAAAAACAAAACAAAAATCAAACGAAAAATCAAAACAATAATAAAAAATAAAGAAAAAAAAAAAACAAAAAACGTGAGCAATATAAAACCCTAACTGAAAGCTGGCTTAAGTTTGTCTGGCTTTTTATCTTACTGGCAATAAATGCTTCTCCAAAAATAAAAGCAAAGCTTTAATCCAAGCCAAACGTCTTAACAAACATTGTTGTTTAACAAATGCAATGTGTGGACTAAGAAGTAAACTTTTTTTTTTAAATTATTTAAACCCAAAGTATCATTGAAATGTTTTCTATACGTTTGTAAAAAAATATGTGTAAGACAAAAAAAAGAAAAAACCTAAAATTTAACAAAATTTATATGATTTTATTGATGGCAATTGCGCTAAAACAGGCAAACCTTGCATGTTTACATTAGAATACAGAGTAGAGCAATTTTTACCTTAATATTTCATTTGTATTCAGTTTTAATAAAAAAAATATATAATTTATTTTAAAAAGAAATAGAAACAGATATTCCTCTTTGTAAGAAAAATTTTTTCAAAAAAAATATTCACGCGTTTAGTCTGTATATTCACTCTGACAATAACAATGAAACTGCTAAAGAAATTAAAACCTATAGTTAAGAGTGTACAAATTGAGCCTAATTGAGCCTTTACATTATCTAAATATAAAAATATTGACTACAAAATAAAACTCCCCAAAACTAGCAATGGAAACAGGGCGTAATTCCTTACCAAACACTAAAATGCTGTTGATTTTACTCCTGGAGATTGTCAAAGTAACCAAATATGCCAAAAAAAATTTTTTTTTTAATATTAGAAAATATGGCGTAAAATATGCAAAAATATGCATTTAAAGCAAAATCTGCAATAATTTTCATTTAAAGCAAAATATACAAAAGTATGCGCCAAAAAATATGTTGTAAAAAATGCAAAAATGTGCTTTTAAAGCCAAATATACAAAAATATGACACAAAATATGCATTTAAGTTTAAATATGCAAAAACATGAATTTAAGGCCACATATACAAAAATATGCAGCAACAATTATGACATTAAATATGAAAAAATATGCATTTAAAGCAAAATATGCAATAATAGGCATTTAAGGCAAAATATGCAAAAATTATGCATTTAAAGCCAAATATGTTCTAATAAATTGATGCCATTTTACTAGAAATGTTTCGATTCACAAAGATATTATCTTTAGGCTTGCCTCAGGGTAACGATAGTAAACATGCATTTGCAAGAAATTCCTTGCCCTGATTATCACAATTAAAAAATTTATTAAAAATAAATTTAATCTACCAATCTAAGGGTAGCAGGATCGATTCCTGTCAAGCGTGGGTGTTTTCTGCAGACGAGCCAAGAAGCTTCGAGGATTGGTCTTGTTAAAAAAAATGAATTTTACATTAGTTTTTACAATCGAAGTAGTTTTCTCTGTGTACAATATTATTTTTTTTTCTTAAAAATTTTCTATTGAAGAGATAAAAATGCCGATGAATTGCTTTGATTTTGCTGCTAAATATTATTTTCAAATTGAAATCATTTTCTTTCTTGTTGTTCACATTTTTATGCTAAAAGAAATAAAAATTAATAAAAAAAATCTATAAAAGAAACAGATCGTGCACTTATTGCACAATAAAAGTCACTAAAACAGCAAATAATGCCCTTAAGTCAAGTTGATTCATATAATAAACCACAAATAAAAAAAACAGCAACAATAATAATAACAAAAATATACAACAACAACAGAAATAAAACAAAGTTTTGCTAAAACAACTAAAAGAAATGAAAAAGAAAAAAAAAATAGCGACCAACAACGATGACAACAGCTTTTGTTTGCATTGAGCCAGGATAACCAACTAAACACGACCATAATGATAATAATGATATTGTTTGTTTGTTGTGATGATGATAATGATACTAAAAGAAGATGAAATGTTGTATGAATTATAGCTGCTTTTTTAATCAATGGCTGTGATATATGGCCATTGAAATCTTCCTTCCTGGTTAGAGTGTTCATTTTTCTCTCTCCTTTTTTTACTTTTTTATTTTTAAATTTTTTATGTTCTTTTTACTACAAAATATGAATGACCTTTATTTTTATTATAGTCATGATTATTCTTATATGGTTGTTCAAATAATACAATCAAATTTTAGTGTAATAAATATTAAATGTTATAAAATGTTGTTCTCATGCAGCAATCTCGGTTCTAAACAATTCACATGTCATCATGGCTAAGCTGAAAAGAAAACCAAAGAAATCTAGCAATAATAAACATTCAATGGTATTTAATGCATTTTCATTTCAAACATTCAATTTCATTTAAGCTATTAAAAGCTCTCCAGTGATTGTTTAACAAATAAACCAACATAGAAAAAAAAATTAGAAATTCCATTACATTTAGACATTTGTTTTGTACAACACGTGTAAATTTGTAAAACTCTAATCCTGTAAGTATTAGGAGCAAATAATAATTTTTGAAGGAAATTATTAAAACAGTTAAAAGCAGGTGTTTTTATTAAACAATAGAATTGTGAAAAATAAAAATTTTCTTTTTCCCTTCTGCTATCAGAACTTCTCTCTGAGCGCCTTACTGTACAGCTTTATTTGTCACTATTTTAACCCTTTCAGGACAGTTAATTCAATCAAGATTTAAAAAAAAAAAATCCGTAAAAAAATTTTCTTTAAAAATAAAAATGCAGATACAGGTGACCCCACGGACGCATGTTAATGCTTTAATTAATACAAAAACATAAAATTCACAAAAATCGTAAATTTAGAGACACCGACGTCCCTATGGTCCTTAAAGTGCTAAATAAATTTTAACGACCACTGGTGTCTTTGAGTATGGGCTTCCTAAAGTCGAGTCAAAACTGCTTATTACAGATTGATAAGCTACATTATACACCAGCCTAAAAGACAGCCAAAGAATTTGTCAATTTTTGTTTCCAGTCAATATTGTTTCGATTCTCTTTCCAGCCACTCTCTAAAATTGGGCTTAATACGGCTCCAAGACATTGCTCAGAATAGTTCTGGGCCAATACATCTATTAACCGCATCTTGTATGCGAGTTTGTCTGCCTTCTCATTGCCTACATACTCTCTATGACCTGGCTGTTCGACAAAAGCAAAATTTCATACACAAGCCTGCATAAGCCTTCATGAAAACATGAAAGCAGTATTTCAATACAAATACACACACAATAAAAAAGAAATCCACCCCTATTTTACTACGCAGTAGTTGCTTCAAATATGTGTGATCATTGAGTTAATGTCTTTTTGCACATTTATTTTAATAATTGCATTTTGCTTTTTAAATTCAATCGAGTTGAACAGCATAAATAAACAATCAGTGTTTAACCGTGCTTAAAACATGATTGAATCAAATGTTGTGCTTCACACCGAGCTCAGCCCGCTGGTCGGTACATTATCTACTAAACTAAGAGGTCACCTCTAGTAAATATTAAAATAAATTAGATAAGCTTTTTTATAACAAAACTAAATGGTTTTTGAATTTAATTTTTTTTTTTGAATTTTATTTTGAAGTCCTAGCAACTTTTCATTACCTCTAATATCAACTTTCTGCTCATGAATATTCTTTTTAAAAAAACACATCTATTTCTTTTGTTCTTTTATGTTGAATTTTCAAATAGCTCCCCAATGCGTCATCATATAATATCTATTCCCTTCTCTAACACCAACAACCAACGTAAACAACTTTCGCCATTGTCATACAAAAAATCTTTTTTTAAGCACAAATAAAAACAAAAAAATTATTGTGATTCATCTAACAATTGTGGCATATTTTAGCAATGTAAAACTGACTACAAAAAATTTTGCAGGCAACTCCTTTCGCTTGTATAATTATTTGTTTGTTGGCACTTTTTACTCTCATCATTTTGTCTTCATCCGTATCATCATATTTATTATGCGCTCTATAGGAAAGTGATATTTTGTTTGCAAGTACCCCTTGCTTTAATATTTGCCTTAATAGATATGAAAAAAAAAACCAGGAGCATCATGGTGTGGAAACCAACAATACACAGAGGTATACAAAATACATTTATTGCACTCAACTCTTTTTTTTTTCTCTTCGGTTTCTTTTTTCCTTTATGTAGCTTCATTGTTTAATGTCAGTCAGTCATTCAGCTAGTCAGTTGCTGCATGCTGAAGTTTTATGGTTGTTTGATAAAGTAACCAAGTAATAGAGACAAACAGACAAAATGTTATTAAGGGATTTTCTGTACTCTTGTATGTACTTAACGTTTCGCAAGTTGAAATTAAGTATTTTACTCCTTCCCCCTATTTAACTTGTTTTTATTATAATTTTAAACAATTGTTTAAAAGTGACATAAATCCTTTAGGTTTTAGCGTTATTTTTGCTGAGCATAATGTTCAAGAGGACAGCAGTAAATATAGTTAATGTTAAGGTGATGTTAAGCACGTGACAAGTTGTCACTGTGGGTCTTAATATTTAGCATCGGTAAGAAAATTAAACATAAAAAAATTTAAACCTGTTGGTTCGATTTTATTTGAAGATTGTTAGTGAGGTAGAGGTGAGAGAAAGGTTGCTCAAGGAAAACTTTCATAGACCAATAAATAAACAAGAAATATAAAAATTGGCCTTACACGTTTGTTTTCAGCCAGTTGTTGCGATTCTCTTTCCAGCCACCTTCTAAAACTTATCCCAAAATAGCGCGGCGCGTACTGCAGTGAAGTTGGCTGCAAAACAATGGTTTTTTTGTTTTGTTATGTTTGACCAGTAGTGACATTTCAGCTAGCTTTTTTTTAATGTAGCGTTTTTAATTCTATTCTTCTTAGTGGGTCTTATTAAACAAGATGATTAACACTATACGAAAATGCTAACGCTTTTATTTTAGAATGACGCTACGCTTGGTGCTCCAATGTAGGTTTGACTGTAAGTTTAGGGCGACAACAAGTTAATTTCGACTTAAGTCGACCTAAGCAACTAAGTTCTATTTAATAAGAAATAAATATTAAAGATGCAGGTCTAAGCTTGTCATAATTTATTTTTTTTTTCTACCTTTTAGAAGCCTCCTAAACATGATGATGAAAAAGTCTTAATCAAACTCATTTTCCCATCTCTATTTATTTGCTGGTAAATTACAGAAAAAAAAATTAAAAATAATTTATGTAATACAAAAAATATGTTTTTTCGGTTGATGCAAATTTTTTTTTTTTATAACAAAAAGTAACTCTTTTATATTTTCCTTTTTTTGTATTAAAAATAACTCGTAGAAAAAAAAATCTTTTGTTACAAATAATACAAGTAACAAAAGCAGCTCTAAAAAATAGAAGATAATAGAGGGAAAAAAAGCAAATTAACAAGTGCATTTCCCTTTTGGCAACATGCAAAAGATAATTTTTCTTTTGGTTGCCAGCCGCCTGGTAACAATGGAAACATGCCACATTCTCTCTCCTCTGCAATTGCATTTTATTCATTATATATTTTTTGGGTTTTTTGTGCATTTATTTCAATAATTATTAAGTTGCTTTATTAAAAGTTGTTCTTGTAGTCGAGTGCTACTTTTATAAGTTTAGCAACATTTATTACAACAAACGAAAACCTTTTAATAAGCACTGGCATTTTTAATGTTTAATTTTTATTTATTGTTATTTTTTTCCCTCATTTATGCCAAACCTACAACATTATGTACCATAGCTAATCAAATGCAAGCGGTTTTTTTGCTGCTTAATTAAGGTTGTTATTAACAAGAAATTAAAAAAAAGAAAGCAAAACCAAAAAGTAAAACCAGGGATAAAAAAATTTTACATTAAAAAATCATAATAAAAAATAGTGAAGCTACCGAAAGGTGCACTGATATTTATTTTGCCTTGGAAAAAAACTTCAAAAGCGAATACTCAAAATTAAGTTGAACGTAGCAAGGATATGTTTTGCATTTTGTCTTCATATATTCTATACTTAATTTTGTTCTTCTATAAGTTTCTGTTGAACATATATTTTTATACTCATAGCAGGACAGCGTCTTGCACTTTCTCTGCAGTACGTGTTTATAAAACAAATCTTTTAAACTTAATTTAATCTTTATGCAGGACTCATGGTAGGACCATGTCTTACACTCTGCCGTCAATAAGTTTTTGTAAAATACATCTTTCTATACTCATAGCAGAACAACATCTTGTACTTTGTCTGCAGTAAGTGCTTATAGAACATATTTTTTATAATTAATTTGGTTCTTATGCAGGACTCATAGTAGGGTCATGTCTTACACTCGGTCTTCAATAAGCTTTTAGAGAACAAATTTTTGTTGCTCATATCAAGACAATATTTTGCATTTTGTCTTCATATTTTTCATACTTAATTTGGTCTTTGCAGATTCCATAGTAAGACCATGTCTTACACTCTGTCTTCAATATGATTTGTAGAATAATTTTTTTTTTACTCTTAGTATGACAGCGTCTTGCACTTTATCTGCAGTAAGTGTTTATAAAACATATCTTTTAAACTTAATTTAATCTTTATGCAGGACGCATGGTAGGGCCATGTCTTACACTCTCCTATAAGCTTTTGTAAAATACATTTTGGTTTTTTTGCTTTTTGCCACAAAAAAAAATTTTTTTTAAACAAGACATGTTATAAGACTTTATCGCCATCTTTGTCCTCTACTGAATTTTTGTTAAAAAGAATAAACACCTGCTGAGATGTACATACATAATTCCAGCCAGTTATACTTACTTGTGATTGTGTATTTTTATTTATTTATAAAAAATAAAATAAAAATGTATTTGCACGCACACAAATTTATTATGACACTTTTGTTTTAAAACATTAAAATTATATATTTTTTTATACTCTTAATACAAGTGTATGCGTAAATTCTGCTATTTAATATAAGCTTAAGCTTACACAAAATACAAATCTAACCACGTACACTGTGTAACTCCCTCACTCACATGCACTCACGCATTTAAAATTTGAAAATTATGCAGCAGTAAATAAATACGAGAGTCTGAAAAATAACGTCTGAATATTCATGGTATTTTTCCATGATTCTTATTATTGCTGTTTATCCTTTAGACATGATTATGACAATGGCAATGATAATCTTGATAGCGAATATAATGATGATAATAAAGATGAGCTTGCATGAGCTAAACAGAGTCATGTACCAAAACAATAACAAAGATTTGTTAAATTCGTTAAATACGTTTAAAATTACATTTTATCTTATAAATATTGTTTGTTTATTGTAAGCAACCACCCTATTTATTTCACTCCCGCTCTTTTTAGAATTTTGGCAAAATAATAAAAAGGAAGACAGCAGGAAAACTGAAACAAAATGAGCTGGCTATGTGTTAGTTTAAAAGTAATTTTTGATCACGTGTCAATAACAAAGTTGCAGTCAATTGTACTTCCCCTAAAAGTTAAAACAGGAAAAGTATACGTTTTTATTCAGTTCAGCACGCTTTTTTTAATTTTTTTTTTTTCAGTAGAGAAACAAAATTGTGAGAAAATAGTAATTTAATGAAAAATATTTCTGTATTAAAATATTTTATTAAGAAAAAGCATTAAATCGATAACTTAAAGTTTTTTCGGTTTTAACACTGAGAGAATTTCTTGGTAAAACCTCTGAATTTTCTTAACAAGCCAATTAAAAGCTTGTTATTTTTCAATTAATGACAAACGTTTCGTTATTTCAATGAAATATTCATTATTTTAATAAAATAATTTCATTATTTATATGAAATGTTTTAAGTAATTCAAAGAAATATTTTCATTATTTCAATGAAATATTTTCATTATTTCAATGAAATAATTTCATTATTTTAAGGAAAGAACTTCATTATAATTTTGAAATAATTTTGTTATTGTAATGAAATAATTTCATTATTTCAATGAAATATTTTCTTTATTTCAATGAAATATTTTCATTATTTCAATGAAATATTTTCATTATTGTAATGAAAGATCATATTGAAATAATTTTGTTATTGTAATGAAATATTTTCATTGTTTCAATGAAATGGTTTAAGTAATCCAAAGAAATATTTTCATTATTTCAATGAAATAATTTCATTATTTTAAGGAAAGAACTTCATTATAATTTTGAATTAATTTTGTTGTTGAAATGAAATATTTTCATTGTTTCAATGAAATGTTTTAAGTAATTCAAAGAAATATTTTCATTATTTCAATGAAATAATTTCATTATTTTAAGGAAAGAACTTCATTATAATTTTGAAATAATTTTGTTATTGTAATGAAATATTTTCATCATTTCAATGAAATATTTTCATTATTTCAATGAAATAGTTTCATTATTGTAATGAAATATTTTCATTTTTGTAATGAAATAATTTCATTATTTCAATGATATAATTAATTTATATAGTTTATGAAATATTTCATTGAATTAAAGAAAACTTTTTAATGAAATTTTTTTTTTATTGAGAAAACGCATTTTTCTTTCACTGTAGTTAACTTTTAATTAGATATAAAGGGTGCCTCAGTAAGAGTGCATTTTTCCATTTTAAAATAAAAACACAGATTTTGAGCAAATTGTGATTTTTTTTATTGGATTGTAAAGAAAACATGTTCCGTTTAAGTATAAAATAAAATATTCGAGCCAGCAATTCATTCAATTGGTAATTGAGCTAAGTCAAGTCTATGGTGGTTTTACAAAAAGAATCATCTGCTCCGATGAAGCGCATTTCCATCTAGATGGCTTGGTGAATACAAAAAATTATCGAATTTAGGGCTCAGAATATTCCCATCGGGCAACTGTGCGGTGCAGATTTTGGTGACGTCTTACTCTTTTGAAGATGAAGCCGAAACTGTGTTGACTGTGACTGATATTGGTAACACTAAAATGATAACGGTGGCTTCAACGTGAAATAATGGATTTTTTCTTTATGACATTAAAAAGAGCGCTCCCACTGGAACAGTTCTTAGTTTAAGAAATGATAAAATTATTGCCTAAACACCTTCTTTAGTCGAAAATTCAGGCCTATTTAAGTGTTAAAAATATAAGAAAATTTATTCAGGCAAAGCAGAGATTTTGTGTCCTAAATGAATCCTTAACCCCAACGCTACGAAATGCTAAAAATTCAACCATGATGGTTTTGAATAAATGTAATCAAAAACAATAATTTTTTGGTTCTTTTATATTTTTTGCTAGTTGATTGTAAACTCCAGCAATTTATTTGGCACAGGGCACTTTTTTTGTGTTACAAATATTTTAATATTTCTTAATGTAATTTTTTTTATTCTGTAAAATTCTTCTTAAAATTTTTTTTCCGCTTTTGCTGAAAATGTATTCTAATGTTTGCTTTCCATACTTTTCTTTGATAAATTGATAAAAACCTTCTTGCACATGTGGGTCTCGTAATTTAAATGTAGGTGTTTTATATTCTAAACATAAATATTCGACTTATTTAAGTTGTAAGTGTGTGATGAGAGATAGAGCAGAATATTTATTTTTATGTTTGTTGTTATTGTGCAAAAGCATTAAATTGAAATGCTAGATGATGATGGCATTAAATAATGCTGTAATGTAAGTGTGAAATTATGGCATCAATTTCAAGTCAGTGAAGCATACACATGGTGAATTTAAAGGAAGCTAAAAGGAAGAACATTTAGAAAGTTTATTTAAGCAAGAAAAAAATAAAATTTAAAAAGTTGCAATGAATATATTGATTCAATTTAATATTAAAATTATAAAATTCACTGGTTATGCTGAATATGTCAGGATGGTCTTTCACAAAGCGGTTTTTAACTCAATGTCATGAGCTGCTTGAACTTTTATTTTTCATTAAATTAAACTGATAATTAAAATAACAATTATTAATAAAAAAAAACAATATTTTATGCTGTTTGAAAAATCATTAAAGTATAAAACAGTTTACAGCAATCAATTATCAGCTTTGTTTTTCTCCATAACATTGTTTTGTTACAAAATATTCACATCTCGTTTCATATTTTTGTTCGTTCTACTTGTGAACTTACTGGCATTAAATAAAAATTAATAAAAGAAAATATAATCATTGTGTGTAAATATTATTGTTGATATTTATTTTATTTTTTACACTTACTCACTGATGGAATCAGTGAACCGTTTAGTAATTTATTGTAAATTAATTGATTTTGTCTTTATTATTATATAAATGAATGATTTATATCACTGTTGGGTTCTCTCGCATTTTTATAAAATTAAAAAAAATATTATTTTTTTAAGGCCTTAAAAAATCATATAGATGAAAAACGTTTTTAAATACAAATTAAAAAAAAAATATTGCCAAGTGCGACATGAGGCATTTGTGCTAATTGCAAAAATAAAAAATAAAAATTGAATTCTATGTGTACAACCAGTAATACAAAAGAATCCTTTGGCTTCTTTGGAAACTTTTGTGAAAAAAAAATTGTAAATAAAAAAATTTTTTTACCACAATGTACAGCACACTGTCATATATTTAGGGGATTCACACATTAATCATAAAGTCATATGTTAAAAAAACACAGCAAGAAAAAATATGACTGCTGTGAGCACCCCTCATAACTCAATATGTTATTTCAAATTTGAATCTATTGAGTAGATATGACAAACTATTAAACACAGCAGAAAAAGTCTATTATTTCAGGCCTTTTTGCTAGAAAAACAACAAAAAATTTTTTAAATTATCATAAAATAATATGACTTTATAACTGAGAATCCTCCAATTATTTTTCACTTTCACAAAAAACTGTTGTTCATGCAAGTTTTTGTTGTGCTTTTATATTGTTCACCGGCAAGTTGTTTAAAGCAAATAGTTCAATTACATTGATCTGGCCTTGAATCAATCATCATTGCATCAGTTATCTGCTTGGTCTTCATAGAACGAAAAACTCTACTTTCAAATTACTACTTGTAGCAATTGTCAAGTTTAGCAAGAGACCTAAGAATACCCACTTTGCCCTGCACTGGAAAGTAGACGCAGAATTTGGGTGGCTTCTTCGTACTGTCGATCACAAAATGCTCATGCATAAAACTTATAATGATAGTCGACAAAGCGACTTGATCTATTTTACTAATTTTTGCAGCTCAGTGTTTTTTCTAAATACCATATATATAAATCTAGTAGAACTACAATTAGGAGCGGGAAGTAGTCACCTGGTGACTGTGACACTATTCTCATACTAAAATTCTCCTTAAGTTTAGTATTCAATAAAAATTCAAAAGCTTCTTTGAGTGATTTGTCCGCCATATCCGCCGGTTGTAGGTAATGTTGCCTTAAGTACGGGTTCAAATTAGACCTTTACACTGACATAGCAGAGGACGCTTAGACTTAGAAAAAAAAGAAATTTTTTGTTTGTTTTTTTTTTCAATAATTATTTTTATTTTTGAATCTTTAGAGTTTTGTTTGATTTCATATTAAATATTTTATTTTTTTTAATTTTTTTTTATATTTTTAAGAAATTACTAAATATTTGTTTTCAATAAATTTTATATTTTTGTTGTTGTTGTTTCGGTATTTATTTTAAATAAATTTTATTTATTCTAGTTTTAACTTTAGTTTATTAAATAGATTTTATATTAGAATAAATGTATGCTTCTTCTTTCTTTTTTTAATTCAATAATCTTTGTCTCCTTGTTGATATATTTTTTCAGTTTGTATATTTTTTTTATTGCAAAAAAAGTATTTTAATTTAACAAAATGCATTTAAGAAAAAGTTTTGGATTTCCAATTTACTAAATTGTGGATTCCTAACTTTACAACCGAGTTGTACAACTTGCCAGAAAAATATAAATTCTTTTTGATTTAAACAAAAAATTTTGCACTTTTTTTTAATATTTTTCTTAAATCTCAATTTACTTGAAACTTTTCAAGTTGTATTGTCAGTTACAACATGTATGGGCTCGAGCTAGGTAGCTAACGCCTTCAAACACCTGCTTTATTTAAACTTGTGTCTAGTGCAACTCGTTCAACCAAACTCAAAATACGTCTAGCAAAGTTTTTAGAATACCTTGATTATGTAGAGAAAGTTTCGTAACCAGTTCTTAACTCTTATCCTCAGCATGATGAACTTTCATTAAAGCAAATTAATAGATTTCCCTTCTAATTAAAGCCAACTTGAAAAATTTAAAAACCTTTCTGAAAGCTCTTTTAGCATTAGCAGAAAGTCTTTAAGGCTAGAAAAGTTTAGCTGAACTAACAACTATTAGGACCCAGGACTTGCCTTGTCAGACTTATTGGTTCGATTGGCTAAAGATTTTAAGAACGCTTTAGAAGTGAAGCATAAGCTGTATTAATATTAAACAGGTTATGTAAAAAATTTCTTGTAAGTCAAAGACCAACTTGTTAAAGATTATACATACATATTTAACGCTTTGAAATAATGCTTTAATTCAGCATTTTGAAGGTGTTTATGGTATTATATTACAAATTTAATGCCTTCAAGTAATCCTTTTGAAGACTTTACAAAGTCTTTTTATTTGTAAAGTCACGTTCTTATTTATTAAATCTTTTGTGCAACATGCAACATGTATGAGCTTGAGTTAGATATTTAATGCTTTATTTCAAAATTTGAAGTGGTTTTTAAGCTTAAATTTCATATTTACGACTTAGAAGTAAACCTTTTGTCTTCTTAGGCTTAGACTAAACGCTTTTAATTATTTAAAACTTTTTAAGTTGCATTATCAGTTGAAACATGTATGAGCTTGAGTTACTTATCTAACTGCTTTATTTTTTTTTAAGTCCTTAAAGTATTTTTTTGGATTATTTTAAAAACTATTTTCTTAAATGCATTTTGTTTTGATAGTTTTGTTTTTTTAACTAAAAATCTTATCTAAAAAATAATTGCTTTCTATATTTAATACGATTTAAATTTGTTTTTAAGTCTGATTTTTTTTTTTCCTTTAGTTCTCTATTTTTACTTACAATATTTCAATTTGTCTGTTTTGCACCTTATTTTTAATAAATTTTCAATTTCAATTTATTTTTTTACTTAAGTAGTCTATTTTTTATATTTTTATTAAATAATTGCTATTTTTTCCTTAAACAATTTTTAATGTTTTATTTTTGTTATAATTTTTTTAATTTTTATTTGTTTTCTTTAGTATGTTTTATCCCTTGTATTGGTTTTGCAATAATTTGTTCCTTATAATTTTTTTTGTTTTGTTTTTGTTTTCTTACTGCTAGACTTTTTTTTCAATCATTAAATAAATATAATTTATAACTAGCAAGAAATTCATTTATTCATTATTTTATTTGTTTTTCATTTTTTATTTTTTTTTTTCTAATTTAATATTTTTGTTATAGTTTTGTAGTTTTAGTTGTTTTAGCTAACGAGTAATTTATTTCAGAATATTTTTTTTTTTTTAATTTAGTTTAAGTTTCTATTGTTTTTTCTATTTTTTTTTGTTTTGGTTTTTCTTCATTATATAGTTTTTACAAAATTTTTTCTGTATGTTTTCGACAAGTGTTTTGTTTTCGTATATTAAATAATGAAAAACTAAACTAGAAAACTAAATTAAACCAGTTCAATTAAAATGTATTAAAATTTTTTTTTTTTAAAGTTATTTAGACATTTTAAATTGAAAACAGAAGTGGTAATTGTTTGCTATAAATGATTGACAAAACAAGAAAGTTAAATAAAAAAAAATATCAGTTTTTTTAAGTTATTTTGCTAAAATATTTTTTTTAAAAAAAGTCATATTACGCCCAAAAGAAAAAAATATAAGTTTTCAGTTGCTCTGCTTAGTAAAAGTTGTCTTAATTTTGAGACTTGTTTTATAGTAGCTTTCCTGGTTTGTTCAATAGAAATAAAAAGAACATTTTAATTAGTCTGTCCTTGTTATTTTGAAAAATAAATCTAGCAAATTTGCCCATTAAAATTATTATTATTATTATTTATTATACGATATTAGAAATTAATTCTAAGATTAAATTTTTTAACAAGCTTAAATGACTGACCATTTGGGACCTCCAGATTGATAAACAAGCGCGCTACTCACCATATTAAAGGCAGATTTCTTGCTCTAAAAGTTAGATTAAGTGAGATTGCACAGGGCTTTCACTTGAGTCCTCTGAAGTTTATATGCATAGTTTTTTTTAATTCTCTTTTTAAACAAAATTTAATTTAATATTTTTTTTTAATACTTTCATTGAAATATTGCAACCCATAAACTTTATTTAAACTAAATAAATAAATAAATTCCACCAAAGAAAACAAATTTATAATAAAAATAACAATAATTCATTACAAACATGCCTATATTTCATTAATTGCAATTAATTTATTATTCTTTGTTTAATGTGCTTGTTTGTTTAAATTTATATAAATAAGTTGAGTTTTTCAAATAATTATTTATTCAAAATGGTTACAGTTATGCGGCCCATACACATTCAATTTTAACATCCGGATAAGTGAAAAATTGAGGCAAATATTAAAATGAATTTGATCTATATGATACACTAAAGAAACGTTTTACACGTTGCTGTACTTTTGCACTAAAATTGGCTTGAAAATGAGGGTGTATGGGTCGCATTAGGTGCTACACAGTGAAATATAAAACTTATTTATTGAGAAAAACAAGCATAAAGGCTTCGTCGTGGTCACTCTAAACTTAGCATGTTTTAAAAAAATGATTTTAAATGTTAAAGTAAGTTTTCAATGAAAGCAAATACTAAATCATTGCATTCTAAAGTGTTTTATTATGAAATAATTTAAAAATTTAAATTCAAGTGAGACCATTAGGTGTCAGCCTTTATTAGGTGAAATCTTAATAGAACTGTTACCCCTTTTTCCCAGCCCAAGACCTTTAAATAAGTTATCAGGCTTTACTTACCTTTATAAAGTATCACAAAGGGACCACGTCAGAGAGCCCAAGTGAGCCCAGCACTGTTTTATTTCTTTCGGGCGACCTGTTAACCTAACCTACCTTTATAAATATATTAAAAATAAATTTTCAGCCAATTTTAATATTTAAAATCGTTATCTTTTAAATTATTTATTTCGCAGCTTAGAACATTTTTTAACAAAAAAGACAGCCTAGGCTGTTTGCCTTGACTGTCTATCATAACTTTTTTACAGGGAAAGGTTATGATAGAAAAGTAAAGTTTAAGAGCATTAAAATTCTAGTTTTCTGTAAAATACTAGTTGTTAACCAGTGCCAACCAACCAAGTTGTCAAAGAAAGGGGGCCCTCATCTAATTCGAAATAGCTCTTCTACACTGAGAAAACAGTTTCGGTTTAAGAACTAAAAACTTGTGCCAATAAAAAATCGGTCTTGCAGCTAGAAATATGTTTACTAGAACCCCGTAGTCGACTGTATTGTTGAATTCTGATTGGCTACAACCAAAAAATTTATTTATCACAAGCGAATTTTTAATTGGAAATGAAGTTCTCACAACCGGAATTATTTTTTGTTTTATCTCTAGATGGGCTGGAAACTTTAAAGAACTTAATTTTACTCTAAATTCTTTCTGAAAAATTTTTATTATGAAATTTTTTTTTTAGTTTTAAGTGTTTTAAATCTGTCCCTTTTTTTAAGCTTGAGGTCGTATTAAAAATATTTATTTTTATATCGATATTTCGCTCCAACTTTGCTTAACCTCTTCAGGATATAATTATAAATTTTAAAGTTTTTCCTTTGTGTTTTTTAAAGTAAAAATAACGGTTTTCTTTGGCTTTAATGTGAGTGTCATTGTAGTAACAAAATAAGCTGCTTTATGGTAAAGGCTGTTAAATTTTGTATTATGATTGGATTTATAAGAGCTTGTCGCAAATTCGACTGGGACAACGATACTCGTAATAAGGCACCAAAAAAAATATTATTTTTTCTAATGACAACAAATTAAGGTCTGAATTTATTTTCTGTAAATATTTCTTGCAACATTTAATTCGATTCTAATAAATTTATGTTCTCTCTGCTTTAGTAGCGCTATTTTCTTCCTTCACCTTTTCCCACCTGACCAAAGATTTCGTTGCTTTGTTTGAAATAAAAATTAAAAATTAACGATTGTGTAAGTGTTTTTTTTAAGTTTTTTAAGATAAAATTTTTATTTGTTTTTCAATATACTCGTACGTATGTACACATTTTTTTTTTTTAATATTTACTCAGTTTGTTTGTATGTATTTATAAATAAAATTTATTTTGTGGTGTATTTCAGTTAGTTAATATTGCATATGTATGAAGTTTTACTTTTTGTTGTTGTATTTGTGAGTTTCAATATGTTTTTGTATGCATGTTTTTTTTTATATATATTTTACATAAATAATATATTTTTTTTAAATTAATTTTTATTTGTTTTGTATTGCCTGCAGAGAAATTATTTAAAATAAAACTAACCAGTTTTATTGATTGACTGTTTTTTCTGTGTAATTTTTTTTTATTTCTGTCTTTTTTTAAAATTCATATTTATAGATTAATTTGTTTAATTTATATTTTTATTTTTTTTTGTAAGGTTCTTATTTTGAAAATTTATTTTTTAAGAGAAAGGAATATGATTCTTATTTAAATTAAAAAAAAATTGACAGGTTATTTAATAAATAATTTTTAATTAAAAAATTTAACAAAAAATAAAGCTTTATTGAAGCTTAATTAATATTTTGTTGGTTTGCTAAATGCCGTAATTTCTAGGATATTTTCATGGAACACAGTAATAAAAAGAATAGCTTACTCCGATCTTCAATGCTTACTGCACTAAATAAAAAATTTTCTAATTTCCCTGAGAATATCACTACAATTAAGGCATTTATTTAATCATCATAATTGGAATTGAGCATCAAAAATAAATAAATTTTTGTTAAAATTGACAGGTTCTACACAACAACAATAAGGTTTTTAATTTTTTTTAGAATGTTACTTAAATTAATTTTATTAACAATTATTAATGACTGAGAATCCCTTAAGGAAACGTTTTCGTAGTAGAGTTTTAGACGACAACTTAAAAACCATGAATTTTGGAATACTTAAATTTAATAAGAGTCTTCTTGAGTTAACTTTTGTAAAATCTTGTGAAATCATGTTTTAAATGTCGTGTACATACAGTTTTAGGACAAGGGAAAATAGTAAAAATATTATATATTGCAAAAGACAAGCCTTCAAATCATCATCGAAAACTAAACTGAGATGCAAAAGGTTACCAAATTGCCTGATTTAAACTTCAAGAGCAAAAGAAGAGAAGTCAATAAATAAAAAAATAAAAAGAAAAAAATAATGTAGATTTTAATTAAAAAAATTTTTTTAAACAAAAACAGTTTCAATATTCATTAAAAAAGAGATTTATCATAATAAATAAATTAATTATTATTAAATTAATTTAATTAATTATTACTTAATTAATTTGAGTTACTTTATTAATTAAAATTCAATTAATTTAATTATTTTAAATAATTGTAATTTAATTAATTCAATTAACAATTCAAATGATTTAATTAAACACTTAATTAATTCAATTAATTATTTTATTGATCCAATTAATTATTTAAATGATGTAATTAATAATTCATTTAATTCTAATAATTATTTAATTAATTTAATTAAATAGTTATTTAATTAAATTCATTTATTATTTAAATAATTCAGTTAATTATTTAATTAAAACAATATAAAATTTAAATATAACACTAGTTATAGTGATGAATTAACTAATTGAAACCATTAAATAATAAATTTAATCAATTATAAATATTTAGTTGGCTCAGTTATATAATTACTTGAATAAATTAATTAATGTAATTAATTCACTTAATTATTATTTAATTAATTACATTAATAATTTAATTGATTGAATTCCATAATTTTTAAATTTGAATAAATTTTATAGTTAATTAAATGCATTAATAAATTTAATTAGCGCATTTAATTATTATTTAATTAATTCAATTATTAATTTAATTTATTTCATTAAACATTTAATTAATTCAATTAATTATTTTATTGATTCAATTAATTATTTACTTGATTCAATTAATCATTTCATCACTACTAAAATTTTTATTTTTATTTTTTTAAATATTTTTTTAACCAATTAGTTGTTTATTGCATTAATGATTTATAGAATATTTAAAACATTTTATTATATTTCTATTTCAACAAAAAAAAAAAAAAATTTTAGATGAAAAATTATTTTGTTTGAAATTATTTTTTAGAAGAAATTTTGTTTTTGTTATTTTTTAGAAACCAAGCAATTTCGAAAACTCTTTTGCATTAATTAAAAAAAAAACACATTTTTTTTTGGGCAAGATAAAGCATTTTTAATTTTTTTTTTGTTTTGTTAATTTCTTTTGTGAACAATTTTTGTAACTATTTAAAAAAGTTTCTCTTTTAGAAAAAAAATTATGCACTAAAAAAGAAAATATTTTATTTAAAAAAATTATCATTTTGAAGAAATTTTTAAGTGAATCAATTTAATTATTAAATAATTTGCACAATTTATTTTTTTCAAATTAAAAATATATATATTGACTAATTGATTCTTTTAAGCCAATACAAAACTTTAATAAATAAAATTTAATTAGTTATTTCATTGATTCAATTAAATTTTTCTAAGTGGCTCACAATAATTTTTGCTGTGTTTCTTGTTTGCTGCCTAATTTATCCAAAAATAAATTTTTATTTAATAAAATTTATTAAAAAAAATTTCGCTGAAAATAACTTACTTTAAGGACTATTATTTTTTAAATTAAATAAATAATTTTTGTTAAATTTTTTATACTACAATTTACCTTGTTGTGTTGTTATTAATGAGCTTAAATTTAATTAATTTTTTTTCAATTCTTATTTAAATAAGTTTTTTTTTAATGTATTGTATACACCTTGTTTTATACTAATTAACGTTTATTATTTAATATTTTTTTATATCATTTGTAAAGTATTTTTATATATACATTTGTGGTTGTGGTTGTTGTTTTTGCAAATTTTTAACTTAAACTAAAATCACTGGAATTTTTTTGTCTTTTTTTATTTAAATTAAACAAAAACTAATATTTAGATTTTCTTGTTCACTAAATTATAAGTATTTACAAAACTGTTTCGACTTAAATAATTTCCGAGCAAATTTATACATCAAATATTTTGGTTTGTTTTTAAATTTGTTTGTTAAACAAATTCCAAAAAAATTTGTTCTTTTTAATAAAAAAAAATTATTCTTTTAAAAAAATTTTAGCATTTTCTTTGACAACTTTTTTGCTTTAAAATTAATCAATTTAAAAATTTTGCAAGAATTCATTACTACTATTGACAAAATAAATTTGTATTAAATATGAAGTAAAACCAATTTTACTGAAAGTTCTGTTGGTTGAATTTGGAAGGTTAAAAAAGTCTCTAGAATTTTATTTCAAATAGAGAAAGTGATTTACTTTCTAAAGTTGCTTATGCACTTCAAGGAGTTTAACCCTTAAAAGAGAAATAATTTTAATACTGTTGAAAGAAAAATGTTTGAAAATTTTTTTTTTTTAATTATTATTGAAAAATTAATTTTTTTAAGACACAATTGAAGTCAATTAAAAAATGTCTCCAAACAAAAATAGTATGTTTACACTAAAATAATAAAGTAAAAATTAAGGGAATAAAAAGTATAAAAAAAAATATTTTTGTTTAAAAAATTTCTCTTAAAAAAATTAAAATTTTTTTTTTAAATTTTATTTTATTGATTTGAATGACATTTTTTTAAATTTATTAAAGGAAATATTTTTTTTAAAAAATAATTAAAAAAAATTGTGTCTAATTTGATTTCCTGTTAAAATTTAAACTTCTTTTTTATTGTGTAAAATTTCTAACCCTTTCTCTTCGTACTTCCTTCAATTTGCTGAAAAAAAATTTTTTTTCAATAAATTTTTAATGCAAAAAAGCTGTCATTTCTATGGTCTCGAATGCTCCCATCTTACTCTGCCATATTAAATCGCCACGTGAGCCTCCAGATCCTTTTAAGCCATTATGCTCACGGCACTTTTTTAATGAATATCAGTGATATTGATGCCTTAAGCTACCTGTGTGATTGTTGTTGTTAATATTTAAAGTGTTAGTTTTGTGTACATGTAAAGTGGCCGCCATGTTAGTGTTGTTGTCACTGTTGTTGTTGTTGAAAGAATTATTGCCATTCAAGGAGCTTAAAGTTGAACGTCGTCCCGTGGTATTGCAACTACCATTACGCAAAGGCAAGGCTGGCGGTGGTGGTGTAGGTGGTGTAGGCGAACTTGAGGGACTAGCATTATCATCATTTGGATTGATACCATGATCGAGGGGCAAGGAATAATGAGAATTATTATGCAAATAATCACCATCCAAAGTCTGAGAGTATAATTTGGGATATTTCAGGCCTGAAGGGTTGTTGTGATTGAAGTGATCCTGAGTCAAACGTATATGACGATCGGTTGTATTAAATTTGGGTGTTGTATTTATAAAGGAACCAACACCATTGGGTACTATAGGCTGGCTGTAGATATGATTGTTAGTTAAAGAACTTTCCTGCTGCTGTTTACTGCAAGTGCTGCTGTGGCGTGGCAGTGAGGCGATATTGGCGATTTTGCTGTTGGCCAATTTGCGCATGTCCTGCTGGGAATGGCAGTTATTGGGTGTGCGTGTGTTATTGGTCATGTATTTGATTTGATTGAGTTGGTTGACAAAGGTGGTTGTATTGGTGGCAGGATTATCAGGTAGAGGAACGCAGCCATTATACAATGAAGCACCACCATTGGTGACTTGTAATTGTTGCAAATTGTTGTTGGCTGATCCCCGACCTCTGTGGGGAGGTGGGGGTGGTGCTTCTAGCTATAGCTCTGTGACAGGTATGGGACGCGTGCCCATGTAGGGCATGGCATGTTGACCATAACCACTTGTGGAGGTGGCATAAGGAGCTGTTGAAGTCATGGCACAAGGTATTTGTGGCTGACGATTCATATAGTCCTCATCCGAAAAAGTTTTCTGGTATTCACGTTCTTTGCGACCCAAAGCAGAGTTACCCCAACCCCCCTTAAGCACTTCACGTATTCTGCGACGACAGGCATATATACTCAAGGCTAAAATGGTTATGGTGGCAGCTGTGGCCACTAAAAGTAGGCCAATTAAAGCCTGTTGCTTGGGGTCATTGTGTGAACAGCCCAACATGGCTGGAGTTACAGACTGTAAAGTTTCTCCCTTTAGGTTAGGCGGTGAGGCACAGGTAACTCCTTTTATTTGCTCATTTGTGCCATTACGTGACATTATTAATGTTCTTAGCCACAACAAACGGCAATCACACATCAGGGGGTTATCAGAGAGATCCAGTGTTTGTAAATCGGACCAGGGAAAAAGACCCTCGTCTAAAGTAAATATTTGATTTTCTTTTAAAATAACATGTTTCAAATGAGGCAAGCCCATAAAGGCATTTTCTTGTATATCACTTAACATTTTATTGGCCGAAAGATTTATGAGCTCCAAATTGCTGTTGTCACTGAAAGCAGAATTCTCTAATTTCCTTAAACTTTGGGCGCCAGTTATTTCCAGTTTCTTAAGATTCTTTAAGCCCATAAAAGCATTTGTGGGTATGATTTCAAAATCATTTTGTCCCAAAGACAATTCCTCCAGTCTCTCTAAATGCGATAAAGCCAATTGCGGTATAACTTGCAAACGGTTATCGGAAAGATCTAAGTATCTAACAACTTCTAAGCCTTTCATGGCTTCCAAGGAGATGTTGTGTAAGCCGGCTCCTTTTAAATCCAAACGTGTCAATCCCCTTAAATCAACAAAGGCCTTGTTGGGTATAGATACAAAAGAGTTGGTGCCTAAATATAGTTCAGCCAAAGAGGGCATGGCTCTAAAATTCTCTACGGCTGGCACTGTGGTCAGAGTGTTGTCATCCAAATAGAGAACTCTCAAGTTCTTTAAGCCATCAAAAGCTCGAGCACCTATTCTGCTAATGCGATTTTGGCCCAAATTCAATTCCTCTACCTTAAGTAAAGGTGAAAAAGTCAAATCCTCCAAGTCAGCCAAGAGGTTACCTCTTAAATTTAGCACTGTCACAGCAGATAAGCCCGACAAAGTTTTATTATTTATTTGGCCAATTTTATTGTGATTCAAATGCAATTCCTGTAGTTTGCGCTGAAAGGCAAATGTTCTTTGGGGTATGGTGACCAAATCATTAAAAGATAAATCCAAAAAGGTTAACTCCGCATAGAATTGTATACTGGAGTCAATGGTCTTGATTTTATTGTTTTTAATTATTAAATGCTGTATGGAGGGATTTAAAGCAATAGGCAGCACATCTAAAGTACCTTCACCACATTTCACCACCAAAGTGTCATCATCACATTGACAGCCATTGGGACAATTAGCCAAAGCTAAAGCTAAGGGTACTTTAAAGCTGAGACATAATAAAACAACTACTAAAGCCACTAGCCAAGCTAAGGAGTAGGCTGTTGTGGGTATTGAAAGGCTGGTACTGCATAAATAATTAGAAGAGTTTGTTTGCAACAAACAACTGCGGGACTTATGATTTTTTCTATTGAATTTTTCTTGTGTATTTAAATCATTATGAGCTGGCCGTAAACGTTGCTCCAGATCTTTATCCATGGCTGTGTTGCTGCCAAACATTTGCAGGTCTTGTATTATTGCTTGTGTGCTGGGTTGTTTATCTGTTATCATTTCTACTTTTCTTTTCGTTGTAAGTCTCATTGTTTAATGTTTTGTTTGTTACTTCAACTATTTTTTCCTTTTTCGTAGTATTTCTTCTCTTTTAAATAAAAAAACGTTAATTTGGCTCGTGTTTGTAGGTTTTTGGTTTCTGTTTAATTTGCTTGCATATCTTGGCAAGTTTACTAGAGTTTCTGTGAAAGATTGTGATAGTTTGCAGCCTTCTCTTTGATTTGTAGCATTTGCTGCCACTTGTTTATCAATACCACATAACACATTTGTAGCCGAGTTTATTTAACTAGAAAGAAACAAAAAAAATTTAAAAAAGTTAAAAAAAATTGTTTAAAAATAAAATTTTAGTTTTGTAAAGTTCAGTTCATAATTTTTTACATGTTTTTAACGTTTCTAAATCTTGTACTGAAATATTTAAAATTTTTTTTTCAAAATTTTTAAGTAAAAGATACTAATTTTTATAGACAAAAAGATAGACAGAAAGCCTGAAATCACCCACTTTTTTTGTCCGGACAAACTTTGTTTGCAATTTCTCTTACAAAGACACAAACAAACCATGTATTAAAAAAATATGTACGAACCATAATTTTTTGCGATAACATTTTTCTTGTAACTGAAATCAGCTTTTTTAGACAAGAAGATAGAAAGCCTGATCATCACCCACTTGTTCCGAACAGCTTTTTTGTCCGGACAAAATCTGTTTTCTATGCAGTTTACATTTTCTCTTACAAAGACAAAAACAAACCATTTATTATAAAAAAAATTAGTACTAACCAAAATTTTTTCCGAAGCCTGTGAGGGAATTCAGCCATAAAATTTTTCTCGTAACTGAAATCAATTTTTTAGACAAGAAGATAGAAAGGGTGAAATCACCCACTTGTTCCGAACAACTTTTTTGTCCGGACAAAATCAGTTTTATATGTAGTTTGAAGTATTTCTTACAAAGAGACAGCTCAAACTATGTATTAAAGAAATTATGTACGGACCAAAATTTTTTTCCGAAACGGATGACTGAATGTAGACTTTAAGGTTTTCTTACAACAAGAACCAGTTGTTATAGATAGCAAGACAGTAAATCTGAATTAGCCCCCTTGTTCCGAACAAAATTTTTGACCGTATTAAATTTTAATTTTATATCTAGTTTAAAAGCTCTCTTACAAAGAAGAACTCAAACTTTGTATCAAAAAAAAAGTATGAACAAAAAATTTTTTTTCGAAATATGTGAGTGAATTTAGCTTTAATCACTTAAAATTTAAAAATGGTGCTATCATGGTGTTAGTAAACCAAGTGACTGCAAGAATACAAAAATAACAACAATACAAAAAACCCATATATTTTGTTATTGCTTTTAAGCTGTCACCTGTCAAAAGTTATTTCTGGTGCTGGAAATCAGGAAGTGTGCTAGAGCAAGAACCGAAATTTTTTTACGGTATTGATTCTCTTTAACACATTAATCTCTCTTAATTATAGAGGGACCTCAACCATGCTTACAATAAACACTAAATTACAAAAACAACCTTATTGTATGTATCAAATAAAAAGCAGGAAATTTAATGCCAGATTCTGGCACACACTCCCACTTCTCCATATATTTTGAGCATAAAGCCAATGGCGTGTACAGAAAGTAAACAAATTTTGACAGCTTGGAAGCCAAAACGTTATAGAGCAAGAACTGTACAATTACCATGGCCTCAATCATATAAAAAAAGTATTCAGCGTTCGTCTAAGTTGTCACCCAGTTTACTTTCTCCTTCTCTGACTAGGTATTTCCCTCGATCTATATCTTTTGTCTCATTATCCTTGTCTCTGCCTTTTTTCTATTTTCCTCCTCGCTCTGTTCTTTTATATGTGTGAATTTGTTGTTTTCATTTAAGTGTATGAAGATTTGAATTTGGGACCAGTATGATTTAGGCAAATGATCTGGTATTTTTGGAAATGGTATAAGTTCACTTTCAGTTAGTTAACTTAGTTAGCCGTACTACTTTTTTAAAGTAGACTTATAACACTTTCAAAAATTACAACTTTAATTTTATGATTCCTTATTTTTTATGATACCCAAACTATTTAATTGTAAAAATTTTCTCAAAGTCTATTTTTACACATACATATAAGCTTAAGCAGTGAAACATTTCACATACTCATACATAAAAAAGCAAGTACTTTTGGATATGGGTAACATGACTTGTTACAATACCAAACGTACAACCCAGCCAGTTAGCCAGCTTGCAGGCAAACAAACAATTTGTATAAGACTTAAGACAAAAATTTACAACCTCTGTTGTTCCAACATGAAAAAACCTTAAGGGTTTCAAGGCTAAAATCTCATAAACATAAATTTAGTATTTTGCTATTTTTTTTTTTTATTAAAACCAAAACCCCAAAATAATTTGCTGTACATACTGTATCCATAATGGTTGCCTTAGAAACTACCCCTGGCGCCAAACCTGCTGCCATATTCATATTACACATACTACGAGTAAAGTATTAATTTTTCTATTTGTGTTGCTGTTATTTTTTATTTAAACTTTTGTTGGTTAATTTAATATATAAATTTGTTTGTTTTTTCTCTTTTTCTTTTTTCTTGGCCTTAAAAAAATAACAAATATTTGTATGTTTGTATAAACAATTTTAGGTCTTTAGGGTATACAACACAGGAAATGAAGGTACGAGTTGAAAACCCAACTCAATTGTCAGTTGTAAAAATAAAATTAGAAAAAAAAATTTACTTTAGGGAAAAATATTCTTATTGTTTTGTGGTTGTAATCAGAGAATATTTAAACTTAACAAAAGACATAAAAGAGACAAAAACTACAGTAGGAAACAATAATAAAGTTTTTGTCATCAGCAAATAAATTTAATTGTTAGCACTGTGCCATTTTTGTTAAAAGAAAAAAAGTTTTTTTTAAAAAATAAAGTAGGAACGATTTCTTGAAGCCTAGAAAAATTAAAAAGAAATTTCTTTGAAAAAAAAAATCCTTCTGAAATTTGTACTTACAAATAAAAGGTAAACGGATAAGATTAAAAAAGTTTATTTAAGCAGCGTATTTATTTAAAAGATCTTCCAACTTTCCATAAGCCTTAACCTGTGGATCTAGCGTTATTTATTCTTAACTAAAAAATCTTGTATTGTATTGTATTGTTTTTTTATTTGCTATCAGTATTCAGTTAGTATCTAAATGCTAAAACAATTATTGAGTTTCTATCGATAAGATATTACAACAGTTATTTACAAATTATATTAATAAAATTCCTTCTTAACTACTAATCTATTATATAGGAAAAAGATAGCTAAAAAACCTATATATAAAAATCACAGACTGAAAGTTTTGAGTGGCCTAGGATGCAGTATCTAATTTAATCTATAACCAAGTATAGAGTTAATTGGCTACTCCTGTAGGCCCCTCAGGTGTGCATAGTTTGATCTTCTGCACTTATCTAAGAATGACAGAGTCCTTTCATTTATTGTTTCTTCAGTTGTCCGTTGTCCTGCCATTCTGTGCAGATTAATGGTAGAAAAAAGTCTTGGAATATTATATATAATCTTCAAATTCTTATTTTGTATAACTTGGAGACGTTTTTTATGAGTCTTTGCACAATTTTTCCACACTACACACCCATAAGTTTAAAAAAAAAAAAAATCTTTTGGCTTGCCAGCTGCTTAAAAAAATTCAATACTTTTGTTTCCACCAGCTAAAATAAAAAATTATGGTTTTAAAAATATCTTGAAATACTTTTTTCCTCATCCAAAGGCATCCACTAAATTTTAAAAATTTTCCTTGCTATGAAAAAGTATCCTAAAATGTCCTTAGATATGATATGTGTATAATGCCGTCTTTCCATTCGACAGAAGTTTTAAAATTATTATTAAAAATATTTTTTAACCCAAAAAAAAATTTTATATTGTAGACAGAACACCTAGATCCAATTCATGTAGGGCTCTTTAAAGGGGTCTCTGTATGTTTATTTTGAAATTGAACATTTAATGGTGAAGTTGAGGTCTTTGTAACAAAGCACTTTCCAGCTTGTTTTGCACACATTAATTTTTTGTTTGTTAGCTATAAGAATTTATTTTTTTAACGGTACGTATATTCTCTATACTCCAAGAAAGGTCACCATATATTTTTGAACCAACCACGCCCATTTTTACGCCCACTTATCAACGATTTTTTAGCCACTTTTTAAAAATATGTGTGCCCATAACTAATTTAAGCCATAAATTATACTTTAAAATATTTTATTTGGTTAGCGCCTCTGATAATAATGCTAGCAAAGGCTTGCAAAACCCTATAAATTAATGAATAACTTTATATTTTTGCATTCTATTTATAAACGGATTTCACTAAAAATTAGTGCATGCGCTCTCTAAAGATTTGTACTCACTTCCGGGCGAGACCGAGAAAAAACATATAGGAGTAATATTTTATAATACAAAATTTATTAATTTATTTAATTTTTTGTTCAATTTCTATGCCAATAAGAAAAAATCGCTTACGTCGACTTGTTGCCTCAATTAACTCAAAAATTATAATATTGCAGTTGGAAGATGGTGGAACGATATATATCATAATTAACGAGATGTTAATGAAAACAATAGCGTTTGCTAGAATCGGTAATACTGATTTTGTTAGAAAATATTTGCAAAAAAATTAACATAGACTTTAAAGTCAGCGTTATTGTAATTTTTCATATAATTTTTAAATAAATTTGGATAAGAGCTGTAGTCTTTTAAAATTAATTAATAAGACATAGCCGGTTGGTTATTCCATATTGCCATAGATTTAATATGAAACTTTTCAAAAAGAGTCTCTGGTTGTTTGCAATTTTCACTTTCAATTAGTCGTGCGAGTAAGTAACTGAAACTATAAAATTATTGCTGCAAAGCATGATAAAACTTTAAGAGACAATAGTTTACACGAAAACACAGTGTTGGTTATAGATAAGCAAAACAATATGCCAAAGTTTTCTTAGCCAATAGTTATTTAGGTCATCGCAAAAATATATAAACAGTTCAGTAAAAAAACTAAAAAAAAAGTAACGCATGAAACTTTAGCTGATTTATTAAACAATCTGAACTGTAAAGTTAAACTGAAAAAAAAGTTTATTATTAAGGAAGCCAATATATGCGGTCCATACACTCTTATCTTCAAGTTAATTTTAGTGAAAATGTATGGCCATCTCTGAAGCCTCTGTTAATTGAGAAGTTAATTGAAAAAAGATGTTTTTGTTGCCGTACTTTAGCCTTTAACTTGTATTGAAATTAAGTGTGTATTTTGCCTAGCAAGCATTTTTGAATTAATTTATTTCGTATGGGACTTATATGTTCCATGATTTTTCTGCTAGAAATAGTAAACACTTTAAAATGCTTAAATTTCAAAAACACTTTAGTCTTGAAGTGTTAATTTTTTTTTTAAATCTGCAAAAAAAAATTTTAAATATCCAGTCCAAAATTTTTTGCCGTCAAAGGGTAAATATGACTACTACTACCTCGCAGAAATAAATAAAATGTAAGGATGTAACAACAACATATCCAGGTTACTTGTTCCCGCTTCTAATTCTAAATCTAATCCTGCAAGGTTTTAATCTCAGAGATTGAAAGTGTTTTTTAGCTTAAAATTTTTTTTTGCATTTTTTTTCACAATTAAAAAATTGACTTTTTTAATTTAAATTAAAAAAATTAATTCATCTTTTAAGATTTTTTTATGTTATAAATTTTTTTGTAATTTCCTTTTGGTTCTGCTTTAAAACTAACAACAAATTTGCCATTCAGGGCTTAGCTCAAAAGTAATGCTAACTGAAAAAGAGAACAAGGGAACTATATCTTATCCATATTAAAAAAAAAATAGTAGAGTTTTTTAAATAAGAAATCAGGTATTTCCTAAAAAATTTTCCTACTCAAAAATTTAAATTAAAAGAAAGAATTTTATCTTGAGCTTTCAGTTTGATACGCAAGCTAAACTATTACTTCTAGAGTCTTCTTTCCCAAACATATAAAAATATATATATTTTTTAAATTGTAGTAACGTATACGTAATTTTCAATACTAAATTAAGTAAATGTTACTCATACGTATTGAAACAAATGATAAATCGGCCAATACACGACAATTTCATGTAGGATTAATTAGCGTTGGTTTGCATTTTTTAATTCATCTTTTAAGATTTTTTTATGTTATAAATTTTTTTGTAATTTCCTTTTGGTTCTGCTTTAAAACTAACAACAAATTTGCCATTCAGGGCTTAGCTCAAAAGTAATGCTAACTGAAAAAGAGAACAAGGGAACTATATCTTATCCATATTAAAAAAAAAATAGTAGAGTTTTTTAAATAAGAAATCAGGTATTTCCTAAAAAATTTTCCTACTCAAAAATTTAAATTAAAAGAAAGAATTTTATCTTGAGCTTTCAGTTTGATACGCAAGCTAAACTATTACTTCTAGAGTCTTCTTTCCCAAACATATAAAAATATATATATTTTTTAAATTGTAGTAACGTATACGTAATTTTCAATACTAAATTAAGTAAATGTTACTCATACGTATTGAAACAAATGATAAATCGGCCAATACACGACAATTTCATGTAGGATTAATTAGCGTTGGTTTGCATTTTTTTTCTTAACGATTTTAGTTGAGTCAACAATTATTTTTTTAATTTAATGAATTTTGATGATAATTTTTTTCCACTACAGAAGTTTTTCAGACGAGGTAGGGTAGGAAACTGTTTAACATCTTCTCGGCCTTTGCCCGGGCAGCCCTACATGTAGGGCCTCACAGCGTCTGGCTTCGTTTAAGTGACTGACTACTACACTTTGTCCTTTTTAACTCTTATTTTCTCGACATCTTTCTATTCCCATTATTTTTAAATTTTGCTGTTATACAAATCTCACTTTAGAGGATTTAAGTGAGCCCCTTATCATTAGTGTAGCCTAACTTAATCAACACTTTCATAAGCTTTAAGCAAAATCAATCTAATTTTTAATGCTAATAATTGGGTTCAGATTGGGTGCTCAGAAACGAACATACAATAGCTGAGTTTTAAATGGCTGAATACTGATTTGAATATTCTCTTGATAAACTAAAAGTGTCTCCACAGATTAGTGATTAGTGAACTAATCTATCAATCTGAGAGTCATAGATTGAGACTATTCAAACAAGCCAAAAAGTTTTGGCTTGTTTGTTTATCCTAATTAATAGGCTTACTATAGAAGAATCCTTTAAATAAATTCTTTCTTGTTTATCTTTTTGTTTTCTTATATTTCGGTGTTTAATTTCTAGTTGTTTTTTCTTCAAGGTTCAATATAAAAATTTTTTTAACTTGAAGATTTATAATAGCAAAGTTTTTAGTTTTATCTCTCCTTTTTTTGTTTTTCTTTATGAGCATTAAGGCCAACACCGTACATACACGTGTGAACATAAAGTTTTTTCATGACCTTGGGTTCATTTCTTAGTTTTACTTTTCATCAAGGTCAGTCACACAAAATTCACAAATAAGAAAAAGTTGTTTTCCACTCAGTTAAAACTTTTTTTTTGTTGTTTGTTTTTAATACTATAAAATGTCAACTATAAGAAATGGCAACATTTTAAAAGAATATAAAATTAAACATGGCGCCATTACATAGACGAGAAAGAGTTGGTTGGTTAAATAGAAATAGAAAAGTTTTATAAAATTACTTGCTACTTTACTTAGTTTTTAATTTAATGTTTTAAGAAACAACTTAACAACTTAAAATAGTAAAACAAGTACAAATGAAATTGATTGTTAGAAGGCAAATTACTTAGCTGAAAGAATCTTAAGTTCTTGTTATTAATAAAATAATATTGATTTGAAATAATAAAAAAAAATGGTTGAGGAAAATTTTATTTTAAATCAAATGAGTTAAAAAAATTATTGCAAAATTTCACTTTAAAAAAATTCCAAATCAATTTTATATAATTTTTTTTTCATATGAATTAGACTTTTTTCTTTAAATTTTTTTTTTTAATCAAATAGACCTTTGAAATTTTTGCAGAGCATTTAATGCCCTAAAACAACATTTTTCTTCTGCTAAATCTCCAAGTTCTTGTTAATAGAAACTTTTTTCCAAACAATTCTCTGACCTTCCTGTTTTGTGGTTTTTTATCACACATAAGTTACAGCAAAATAAAGCGAATTCTAAGAATTTAGGCTTAGTAAAAACACTAGCAGTAAAAATAAAGTTGAAACTGCAAATGGAAAATATTTTTACCAAAAAAAAAATTCTTTTCCTTTTTTTAAATTTTTTTTTATGGGTAACTGGCAACAAATGTTGGATTTGTGGTTTATTAAAAGTTCCCTGAGGGTTAAGGGTAAAAAAAGATATTCATAAACACACACACTCAAGCACGCACTGGCCCGGTAGAAATTATTAAACTCTGCTGTCCAATTTAATTAAGATAAAGTAGCAACAAACTTGGCCCTGTCTTACTTTGAAAGAAAAATGTGATATAAATCCAATGAAACGAATTCATTAAAATTGTTGCATTGATTCAATGAAATTTTTTATCATTTATGTAAATTAATAAAATAATTTCAATGTGTTAATTTTATTAAGTAAATACTTTTAATTATTGAATTAATTAAATTCATTGTTTCATTAAATCAATGAAATTAATAAATTAAATTTTTTAACTGATTGAATGAAACGGGATTTTTAAAAATTTTTTCATTGATTCAGTTCAACGAATTCCTTAAAATATTATAGTTTTATTAATTCAATGAAGTTATTCATTAATTATATGAATTAATGAAATATTTTCATTGTACTAATTAAAGAAATTATTCTATTAAGTAAATTAATTAGTGAATTTCATTGTTTCATTGATTTTAAATTTTTTCATTGATTCAGTGAAAGTAATTCATTAAAATTTTTTCATTGATTCAATAAAATTTTTAATCAATTACGTGAATTAATGAAATATTTTCATTGTGGTAATATTATCAAGCAAATGAATTCGGTGGAAAATTGAATTAGTAGAATTCATTGTTTCATTGATTTAATGAAGCGAATTCATAAATTTTTTTTTATTGATTTAATGAAAATTGTTTCATTGATTTAATGAAACGAATTCATAAAATTTTTTTTTATTGTTTTAATGAAAATTGTTTCATTGATTTAATGAAAATATTTCATATTTTTCTTTTTTTTTTGGATTTAATGAAAATTATTTGATTGATTTAATGAAAATAATTCATAAATTTTTTTTTATTGATTTAACGAAAATAATTCATTAAATTTTTTTCATAGATTCAATGAAATTTTTCATAAATTATGTGAATTAATTAACTATTTTCGAAGTATTAGTTTATATATTTCTTTCACTAACTTAATGAAGCCATGCATTGAATTAATGAAATTATTTCTTTAAGAAAAATAATTCATTCATTAAAATAATGAAATTAATTCATTAAGTTAATGAATTCGTTCATTGAAAAAATGTAATTCTGAATGAATTTATTCATTAAATAAATGTAATTATGTCATTAGTTTAAAGCAAAGTGTCAGCGGTTAAAAAGTAATGAATTTTTCATGGAATTAAGGACAAAATGCAGACAATATATAAATAAAATTATCAGCAGCACTAGTCCTAGTGCTTCATGGGGTACACTTAACAGAAGTTTGTGCTGTAGATACAATTTCTGCAGGGTGATAAATACAGTCTGCCATATTTACGTGCACTTAGTTTTTTTTACTTGAAATTACATGCTTCTCTACAAACTGAATTAAACATTAAAATACACACACATTCACAAAGATACACACAAACACACATTCACAAAGATACACACAAACACACAGTCATGCACTTGTACTTTCACAATTTTTATTTATTTTACTTTTTTTGGCCTAAAGGGAAATTAAAATTTTTATTTTAATGTGCGTGCCTGCGTTTGATGAGTGACTAAAAATATTGAAAAAAGAAAAACTTTTTTTATAAATTTAATTTTTTTATATTCGAAAAAATGCTAAAGATTTCATAGAGAATACAAATTAAATTGCTAAAATTGTTTTGTGTAAATAATCCTACATATTCTTATATATGTTTTTTAGACAAACAAAAAGTATCAAATCAGTCCCCTTGAAATTTAATTCCCCACGAAGTGAGATCTTTAAGTAAATACAAACTAAAATTAATAAAAATATGTTAATTAAATGAAACATTTAAAAGTGATAGAAAATTTAAATTTATTTTAAAAATAATTTCATATAAAATTTATTTCTGACTGAAAGCTCTTTTGCTCTGTCTTAATCTGCAAAAAAAACATATAAATTTTTCTAATAGCTAGTAGGCTTAATTATGTTGAAGAAATTTTTTGGATTTATAATAAAATCCTTTTTAAAAAGTTATCGATTATAGGCTATTGTTAATGTTAATGATACTCCCAGAATAATATTCAAATACAATTTTTGGAGTTTTTTTTTTTTTTTAATTGAGTGTCTCTCCCATTTACTCTTTTTTTTTTAACAGTTTTATTGCTTAAACGTGTAATAGCAAAACAAAAACAAAAGAAATACAAATTTTTTCTTATATTTTCACTACAATTTTAATATTTATACTCAACATGCATTTAACACATGTCACATTTTTTATTTAAACAATAATGTTTTTTTTTCATGCAACATTTTGCTCTCTTTTATATTCCATCAACCGTGTTATGGAAAATCTTTTGTGTACTTTTTGTTTGTTAATTTTTTTATGTTAGTGTGTGACTTGAAGGAATAAAAACAAAAAGAAAACACGTTAAATTGCTGTTAAATATAAAAATCTATACAATGCCAGCGCATAAAATTTATAGTAACAAAAACAAAAATAGAAAAAATTTTTTTAAAAGTTAAAGCTTCTTTGCCAACTGCATAAATAAAACGTTCATTTTGTTTTTCTTCATGAATGAATGAATATGTGCAACAAAAATTGTTGACTGTAGTTCACTCACAGCCTGATATACTTAAATTTTTTTTCTTATTGTTGCATTATAGGAAAAATTTTTAGTGTTTGGTTTTTTTTTTAAGTAAAAAAATTTCTTAATTCAAAATATTGCCGCTGGTAGCTCAGTATTGATATTTAACTTCACTATTAATCTTATCAGATTTTTCATTCCCTAAAACTGTAATAAACACCCTTTACTTGAAACAAACTACAACACTAAAACTAAAATTGTAAACAAACATTCCATTGCAATGCAAAAAAAAAAAAATAAATTTTTTTACCATTAATGATTTAGAATTCTAGATTTTCGTATCAGTTGCTTGAAAAAAAAGTCATCTGTTTTCTAAACGACTTTTGTTTGTCAGCCGAAAATAAAATGCAATAAAATTGGATAAATAAAGAAAAAACGAAAAAAAATAAACGAAAAGACTAATTTGTTGTTAGCAAGGAAAATTTACAAAATATTTTCACATCAGCTTAATGTTAGAATATTAAAAATGCAAAGCTTTTGCTGAAACAAACAAAAAAAATGTGCTGAAGAAAATAATCTAAATTATTAGTGACAAACAGTTTTTAATAAAAAAAGGATAATGGAGTAGAAAACTACTCCCGTGCAGAAATTCAAAACTTTCTTGGTTCCCAATTAGTCCCAGTATTCGACCGATCTTTACTGAGTTTCTTAATCTCACTCGACTTCTGTAAGTGATTCACACAGCCAAGTGATATTTACCGGTCATACAAGTTTTATATAGTTTTGGTTTTATTTTATTTTTTTTTTTAATTTTTATTCATGTTTGTTCTTGGCAATCATACAAAAAAAATTTCTACAAATTTTCAAGAATTTTTTTTAAGGAAGGATTTTTTCTTGTCCTCCATGGAATATTGAATATTTTACTTTCTCATTTCTTTCACAGGTTCTTTTATTTCATTTACCGTTTGCCTTTTAAGCCTTAGGTTAGATTACACAAGGCGCCCTAATAAGACCAGGACCACACACAGCAATTCTTGATTTTGTAGGAGAGGGAGGAAAGAAGAATGGAAAGGGGTAAAAACTTGCTCGTACTACGTAATTCCTTTCTGTTCTCTCTTCTTATCTGCTCTAAAGATGAAAAGAAAGAAGATAGTTAGCTTGAAGGCTAAATGAATGACTGAATAAGAATATTAAAATTGCCAAAACAAAAAATTTATGTGTGGAAAAAACTGAAGTGAAGGAAATGCCTTTTTTTTTTTGTTTTATATATACATTTTTAACATATTACTTTTAAATATTTTTCAAATTTGTCAAGAAAATTTTTGAAATATGTATTTTTAATAATTTGATTAATTTGTAATTATATCCTGAAGAAGCTACAAAAATTGGAGCGAAATATCGATATAAAAATAAATTTTTGAAAAATAAGACCTGAAGCTTAACAAAATAGCCATTTTAATTAAAAAAAAAGGTCAAATAAAACTAACTAATAATTTTTTTTTTTTTTTTTTTTTTTTTTTTTTTTTTTGTTTTTTTTTTTTTTTTTTTGTACAATAGATCTTAAAGTTCGCGGTGCGATTATAGCCCATAATGATAATAATAATAAATGCCTTAAGATGTCAAAAAAAAGAAAGAGTTAAATTTTATGATACTTAGATTTTTCATATCCAAAACTCTTACCCTTAACTAACATTTTTAAGCCAAACAAAAACAAAAAAAAAGATTTTTTCTCTGCTCCTTTTTTCATTTTTTTTTTTTTGTTTTGTTTTGTATATAAATTACATTGTATCCATATCTAAGTGGATATAAAATGCAAATACTTGACGAATCTATTAAATAAATGTATTGATGTCAAAACAAAATAAAAAAAAAATAAATCAAAATATGTATTTTTAAAATGAAAGAAAATACATATCTGTGTCGTATTCATACATGTGTAATATTTGTAGTCAGACATTTGCTTTTTCATGCCAGCATTTAAGTCAAATCTATATGAAACGCGGATGTTGTGAAAAAAAAAATGTGAATCTATGCATAAACTCGTATGAAAGCTTGTAAGTTGTACATGTAGTAGTTGCTAAAATGGCTTTAAATGGAAATTGACATAAAATGTTGTTTTTTTATTTTTATTTTTTCTAAAACAAAGAGTATAAAAACGAGTCTGGATAAGCAGAAAAAAAGTAAACCCTGCCGGCAACTCATGTAAAAATTGTGCGCTTGGTACTTTTTAACTCTAGAACATCATACTTCGTCAAAATGAGGACGCCCGATCTTATTTTTGAATTAAAACCTGTTCTTTCTGTTTGTTTTGATCTCATTTTTCGTATAGCGTTAGTCGCTTGCAAGCTGTTGGTATACAAAGACGTGCAGCAAACTGCCCTTTTAAGTGTTTTTTCTTTTCGCTTTTAATTTTTTGCCCTAGTCAAAATGACGAAAGATGATGTGTCGTATTCTATAACTTTTATGTTATATAATCCTTTGTTTAAAAAAAAAAATGCCAATTGAAAGAAGATTTTGCAATGTTAATTTTACGTTTAAGAATTGAAAAAAATATATGAATTTCTTTATTTATTGATTAAAAAATAACTAAATATTAATAATAAATTAAAATAGCTATTTTGTTAAGCTTGAGGTCTTATTTTTCAAAAATTTTTATTTTTATATCGATATTTCGCTCCAATTTGATTAATTTATAATTATATCCTGAAGAAGCTACAAAAATTGGAGCGAAATATCGATATAAAAATAAATTTTTGAAAAATAAGACCTCAAGCTTAACAAAATAGCCATTTTAATTAAAAAGAAAAAGGTCAAATAAAACTAACTAATAAATTAATAATAAATCTGTTTTCTTATATATTTTCGCTCACGACGTCTTCTTTAGTTTATTCAAATAGGTCGCAGTCAAAATGACGAAGGACGATATTAGTGTACAAGAAATATGGATGATATTCTAGGGTTAAATAACTTAAAGAAGTGATATTATTTTTCGACTGCAACAGGAATTTGTTTTTGGAATTTTCCAAACACCTCCAAAATCTTGAGTTACGGTTGAAACACCAGTTTTTCTTACGTACATAAACTTAAAAATCAGTAACTTAGTTGAACATAAGCCGATTTTAAATTTCTCAGCTGATTTAAAAACAAAACCTTGAGGCCGTTTGAGTGGTATATACTGAGAAAACAACTTTGGTTGTGAGAACTAAATTTTTTAATCGCAGCAAAAAAAATCGGTCTTACAGCTTGACATATTTTTGAGAGAACTACATTTTGAACTGTACTATCGAATACTAGTTGTTGCAACTAAAAAGTTTGATTATCGCAGCTAAATTTTTGATTGGAAACAAATTCAGTTTGCACAACCGATGTTGTTTTCTGTGTGTCTATAACATTAAAGTAAGCCTGAGAAAATTGTGTGTATTTCTCAACCAAACAAATATTTTTTTTTAATTTTTTCCACCATTTTTCAACTTTGGAGACGTTTTTATCCAGTACTTTATAAAGAAATCGTACAATTTTTTAATTAATTTTCAAAATATCGTATGTTTATTAATGAGTAAAACAAAATTGGTTTTTCTAAATTCGTTAAAAATGTGCTGTTTTTATAACACAAAATATTCACCCCCTTATCCAAAAAAATTAACGTAGACTTTACAGTCAACGTTATCGAAATTTTTCATATAATTTTTTCATAAATTTTACTTTAAAGTCTACGTAAACTTTTTTTGGATAAGAGCGTCAGTGTTTTTCATACAAATTTCTTAGACGAGTTTATCGCTGGTGTTATAAAAACAGCACATAAACTTTTCATTTAAAATAATTTTTTTTCCAGAAATACAATATTTGGCCATTTAACTCAAAATTATTTGCTTGGCAGTTTTTTTTTTAACTCCGCAGCATCAGTGAAAAATATTTTGAAATTATTTTTATTTTATTTTTGCAATCAGTTCTTAGAGAAAATGTTCTCCTTGTTCAGCGCTGAACTGGCCCAGGTTGTCTGTTAAGAAGTCCAAATTTTTAAATGAATTTTTATGGACCTAATTCAGCCCATTTTCTTCTATTCAAATCGCTTGCAGGGTATACAAGCAGTAACCCGCTTTACATATTCCTTTTGTAAATATCAAATTACTGTCTAACATGTCTACGTATGTATTTTAATATCTTTATATCATTTACAAAAACCAAAAATAAAAATAAAAACAACAACAACAATTTACAAATTTAGTTGTTATACAAATATTTACGATTACATCAAATCTATCCTCGTATAACTCACTGTATTTGAGATATTAAGCAATAAAACAACATAGAAACAAGACAGTTTTATAAATTGTGCAAATGTATGTGTATAATGTTTGCAATAGTGTGTGTTTATGGTTTAGTTTTTTTTTAGTACTATTTTTGTTGTTGTTGCAATTTAAACTTAACAGTGATAAATGTTTGCAACAAACAAAATGTATAACGAAGTTTTGTCATTTTGCTTTTTTTTTTAAAGAAATTTTTTTTAAGGAAATAAAATAATTTTTCTTTTTTAAATTTAAAGAAAAGATTGAAAATATAAATGCCAGAGATTTGATCCAATTTTAAGTAGATTTGAAAATATCTTAGACGACGACAGGATAAGATCAACCACTGCAGGTTCTGGAGAATATGTACTTTGTGGATATCGGTTCTTAGGGTCTTTTAAGGCAACACTTCTGAGAGACTACTTGTTGACTCCCAGAAAAATAGGGGGCTATTAATGAAAATAATAATTGACTTCATTCGTAGTCTAAATCTTGAAGAGTGCCATAATAATGGCTTAAATTGAACTCGATTTCCTTACCTAAGACTAACAAGGCAGTCAAATCACCCAAGAAAGTCTTTGAATTCTAGACTTAGGGTCATTTTTACAAGCTACTGATAGTTAACGTTAAGATTTCATAAGTCAACTATCAATTTTATGGTTGGACATTAAATTAAAAATATTTATAAGTTAAAATATCGGACAGTGTGCAAAGATAAAGCCATGATGATTTTAAAAAATGCTACCTTACTGAAACACCATTATGTTTTTATTCACTTTGACATTTTCTTAAATTTTTTAATAATTTTATTAAATTATTCGATCTTGTAAATTTATTATTATTTAACATTAATCAAGCTTAAGATCTTAAAAAATTGTTTTTATTTAAATTTTAAGATTAAAAATAAATTTCCCTGAAGAAGACCTTCAAAAGAAAGTCGAAATATTAGAAAATTTAAATAAAAACATTTTTTTAATATCTTAAGCTTGATTAATATTAAATAATATTAAATTTTTTAATATCATAAAATTTTTGTTGTTCCATAAATTTTTTTTTTAATCGAATCTTTTAAAAATGTTTTTAAACCGCCTTTGTCACTGTACTTTTATGTAAGTCGTTCGTATTGATGACAAATAGTATTCGTTTGTTTTTTTTTTCTTAAGACTCACTCTAAAAGTGACTTTAACAATGAGTATTTTAATGCATGTTTTATAATGTGTTTCCCTGTTTTGTTTTTTTGCATTAAAGAGAAAAAAAAGAAAAGAAAAGCTAAGAAGAAAGCAATAACATTAATATCCTTCCGTCGCAAGGATTTTAACAGGAAATATTTCTGTTGTTTGTATTTTTTTTTCTTGCTGAAATAGTAAATATTTTTCTATGTTTTATTATTTATGTAAATATCAGATAAACAGCCGGAAGCTTATAGAGTTATGCTACAATATACTCTTACTTTAGCTTTCAATTTTTTTTTTTGTTTTCTTGAAAAAAGTTTTAAAAAGCAACAGCTTAAGCATGAGGATTTGTGAATTCTTCAGATGTAAAATTTATTTAAATTTTGGAATTTATTTTAAAAGAAAACCCTAAACATAAAATCAACTTGGGTTACTCATAAACAGCTTGTTGTTTCTTTCTTTAAAAAAAAACAAAAAAAACTCCTGCTTAAAGCTACAGCCTTCATTTTTCATTCACCCAATTCTGAATTTTTTTTTGCATAATAATTTTTAAAAAAGAATCTGTATTAAAGTTTGTAAGTGCTTGTGAAATAAATATTTTTGCTGCTTAAAAAAAAACAGCAAAATGTAACCCAACATGATTTTGCTTTTAAAATTTAAATATTTAATTTTTTTTTTTGTATTCCTTAAGGAGAAAAGGCCTAAATATTTTTTTCTTTATTTTCCAACTGCTGCTATTTTTAAAACTTTAAGCCAACTTTTGATCATCCTTGCCCATATAAAACATTAATACGTGTGTTTGTCTCTTGAAATAAAAGCAAACTACTGGTAAAGCCATTTTGCCAAGTGTCAGTTTATCAGCTTAACAACATGGTAGCCAACACCACCACAAATTTACCAACAAACAAACAAGCAATACACAGTCATAGACTCATATAAATGAATTGCTAAAGAATTTTATAGTTTGTGTTTGCCTACCGGCCAAGTTGTGAAATATTATTTTACAGATTTATTTTTCAAATAAAGTTTTCTTTGATTTTATTTTTTGACAACTTGTTGGGTTCAATAAAAATTTTATTTTACTGTAATTTTTGAATGCCTTCAAACTAGCAAACAACTTGTTAGGATTTTTTATATTTGCAGGCAAGCAATAAAATTTATGAAAAAAATTACTTACTTATATAAAACATGAAAAGGCCCATGAGCCCAGGGATCATTGCTACTAGTTAATAAATTTTTTTATTATTGTCTGTTATTTTAGCTGTAGTTTTGTAACTTTTAACTCGTTCCTAAAGTTCATTAAACACTTTCTTAAAAACAAAACCGATTATGAAAAAAAATTGTTTCATTGTGACTAAATTTTAAATTGAAACACTTAAATATTTGGTTAACATAACCATTTTTTGATTAAAATTATTTTGCCCACTGACTTAATATTTACCCCCTTATCCAAAAAAAATTAACGTAGACTTTAAAGTCAACGTTATCGAAATTTTTCATATAATTTTTTCATAAATTTTACTTTAAAGCATTAATCAACATCATTTATTATTTTAATTTAATTAATTCTTTTAATCATTAACTAAGTCTTCCCCTTTTTTAAATTAAAGCCTTTGATATTTTTTCTGCTTCTAAAAACAGTTTTTATAGGCAGAAAAAGATAGCTTCGTTTAAAGGAAATAAATTGTTTATCAGTAAAAAATTAAAAAAAAGTTTTTAGTTGTGAAAATTTAGCTTCCAAGTAGCGCGATTCAGTAACTTTTACTAGCTCGTCATGCTGTTATTTTTAATTCCATGTGTGATTTGGGTTAACTGTACAAAAACCAAAAAAGCTACAAACTAGCATGAACAACAACCAAAAAAGGGTTTATTTATTAAATGAATATTAAGTAAACACCACACAAAATTCTGGCTTTTATTTAACCGCAGAGGTGACAGTTGAAAATTTTACTGAATCAAAAGTTCTTTTTAATTTTAGGGTTAACTATTTTTAGCCAAAAATTTTTCTTTAAAATTTAATAGTGAATCCTATTACAGGAAGTTTAAAATATTTAAAGGATTCAATGTAGAGACTTGTGTGAATTTTAAATTTTTTTTCAAAATCTATTCTGACAATACAAATACTGAAACAACTTCCGTTGTGAGAAAAGAACTTGTTAATATTTAAAAATTTTAGTTGAAGTAAACAAGTTTTTTTAGGCGTGTCAATAGAAATTTAGGGAAATAGGTTAACTAAATTTCAAAAAGGAATCTTGGGATGCTAATTAATGGCCATTAGGCCTCTACTTAAACCAGCCAAACGTTTATGTAAAAATTTATTATACATTTTGTAAAAATTAACAAATTTTGTATAAATTTCTCACAAAGTCATTTCAACAAAATTTAAAAAGTAAAGATTTTCTTTTTTGTGTGCTTTACATACATATTTTTTTTATTATTTTTATTGCATTCTGTTTTTAAAATTCCACAGACAGTATTTATTACCTACGAACTATTTCTTTTCCTTATTTTTGAAGCCACCAAAAATAAAAAACTACAGACAAAAACTGTTACTTCCAACAGCCAATGCATGTTGACAATTCCCCAAATACTTTTTCTTCCTACTTTTGATGTTGTTTTATTTTTCATAGAGAAAAAATAGGAAATAGCACAACAGAAACCGAGAAATAGAGTAGAGACTCTGACTGTGAGTGTACATTATTAATGAGTTTTACCTAAAAGCGTTAGGCACTAACGTTTAAGCATTAGTCAGGCGCACATTTATTTAATGAAATACATTTTTTGCTAATACATTTGGCTACATAAATAAATGGCACCCTAAACTTTGACGCCTTTATGCAAGAGTATATTGTGGCTGTAAATTTTTTTTTTCTTACTGATTTCCTTTCCCAAAAAAAAAAGGAAGAAACAACTGTATACATAACTGCTGTGGTGATGACCTTACCAATGCATGTGCCAAGTGAAATAAATCTTAAGAAAAAAAAAACCGCGTGAAAAGTTTGTGAATTTTTTTTTATAGCAACTCAACGCTTTTTCTTTAGTTACTGAAAAAGGTTTTATAAAAGGTAGTCTATAATGTAAGATTAAAAAAAAAATAAGATTAAAAAAAAGAGTAAATGAAATGAAATACGACAACTATTTAGAACCGAGAAAAATTTAAATTGTAAAAAATGTGTGAACATCAAAATTAGACAATTTTAAATTTAAACAATTTAAGGAAATTTGGAAAACTATTAAAATTCTAAACTTGTAAAAATAATAAATTATCTGTTTTTTTATAAAGTGGTATAAGTCCACTTTTTTTTTAAATTTTAGTTAGCGGTATTTTTATTAAGATATAGACACCATTGAACTAAAATTACTACTAATTAATTTTTTTTTAAATGGACTTATACCACTTTCAAAAATAATAGCTCAAATTTTATTTAAAAAAATTAAGGCAAAATCTTTAAACATTAAGAAAAAACTAAAGGTTGTGCATACGACTCTCAATTCAACTCTAAGTCAAGCTATATAAATTGTTTTTAAAGCGAATTTTTTTATTTTGCTTCTTCTTCCAGTAGCTTTAACAGCGTGCAAACTTTTGTTAATCTTTTCATAATTAATGAAAATATTTATGTCAATGCAATTATGCAGCTACTGCAGTTGCTACATTTTGTGTGTACTAGTGTGTGTGTTTAAAAAAAAAAATAAAAAATTTTTGCTGCTATTTAAACATTTGTCTCATAAATATTTCAAAATTAAATTCCTTCATTATTTTTCATTAAATTCTGTAGAATCATGAAACTTAAAAAAAAAAGAAAAAAAATTTTTATTAATTAAATTGTCGTTTATTTAAACAAAAATATGGAATGTTGGTATGCATGTATGAGTAGCAAAGTAAATGCAACATGTAAGTACTCGTAGTGTGTATGCTGATGATGATTATGATATTGCTGCCGGTTAGAGCATTAGTTAGGCTGTCAATGACTGTAATTGAAGTATGTTGTAGATGCTGTTGCTGTTATTTTTGTTGTTGTTGTTAGACATGCATTTCTAGTCACGAGAGATTGTAGTTTTGCTTACAACACAAGTGCAATTGTCATATAAATTTAGCTTGTGAGAGTATGCCAGCAAATTGAAACAGTAAACAGTATTTGATATATAATATTCCCCATTGGGAATTATTAACACTTATTGTTGCTGTTCTATCGAAATTGAAATGAAGGCCAGCAACAAACTTTTTTTATTGAAAGCTACAGGTCAGGTGGTCACACATGTTATAAACTTATTGCTCCAAGATGCCCAAAACGAACTTTTAAGATTTGAATTGTTTTACTTTTAAATGATTTAAAAAAAAATTATTAACCTCTCAATTACCATATTCCAATTAAAATAATTAAATATTGATTAATGATTTAAATAATATTTTTAATTGAATTAATTAAAAATTTAATCAATATGAGAATTATTATAATTATTTAATCGAATCAATCAAAAATGTATTCTATATGAAATTTTTTTTTTTAATTTAGGTAATTAAAAATAAATTTTTTTAAATTAAATCAATTAAATATTTAATTGATATAATATTTTTTAATTGAATCGAATAAAAATGTAATCAATAAAATAAGGTTTTTAAATTAAATAAAAATTAAATGTTTTTAAATAATTCAATTAAATATTTCATTGATATGATATATTTTTTTATTTGAAACAATTAAAAATATTTTCAATACGATCATTTTTATAATTGATCAATTTTTAATTAACTCAATTAAAACTTTGCTCAATAAGATAATTTTTTTAATTGATTTAATTAAAAAAATTTAATTAGTTCAATTAAATATTTTATTAATATGAAAATTTTTTAATTAAATTATTTAAATATTTAATTAATCAGCTCTGTTTGAGCTATAGTCGTTTTTTGTCAACGTCTTTTAAATATTATTCCAGTAGTTGTAATCGCTATTTGAATAAGGGTCAAATAAAAATGTGTTATATTCCATAAACAATTTAATCAATATAATAATTTTTTTTATATAATAATTTTTTTAATAGAATCAATTAAATATTTAATTAATATGATATTTTTTTAATTGAATCAGCTAATTATTTAATCAATATTATAATTTTTTTTTTATTGATTCAGTTTTGCAATTGTCATTATATCCACAAATTTTTTTTTTTTGTTTTTTGAATAGTTCTAAAATGAACGAACAAAAAACTATCATTGTAAATACAGTACGAGCAAGTCTGTACCTGTTTTCCTCATTTTTCTCTTTCTCTCCCAACAGTTGCACACAATTTCCCCTATATACCCACACCTACTGTCACTCAATTCCTTTAACTTCTATAATTTATTTGTACTCACTCTTACTGAACATAACTTCTAATATTTACAGTTGCCAATTCTCTGTAAAAAACTTAATTGAAAAAATTAATTATAAATAATTTTTAAATTACTGTACATCCAATCATATTTAAAATTTAAATATGCATGTGATAATTACACAAAAAACAAACAAAAAACTATATGAAAACATAAAAATTTTTTTTAAACAGAAAACACAAAGAAAATTTTTCAAAATATTAAAAAGGAAAAAAATTATATCTGTTTGCAATTATAATTGTCACGCAATTGTCAAATTGATATTTCAAATACATACAACCAAACCACACCAACATGTCACAGACAACCGACAGACATCCTGTCTGATGGAAGGGCTATAGAGCAGGCAGGCAGGTCGGGCTAGTATATACATTAATATTTTAATAGATTGCTTTAGCATGCAACATATTTAAAGCACAAAATAAAAACACTTTTGTAAAATATAACAACAAAATGTTCACTTTGAATTAAATGTTTAACCATATGGTAGCATATCATTTTACAGTCGCTGCCACGCTTTATGCAGTTCTAAGCACTAACGACAGCAAAAGCAAGCAGCAGCTTGTTAATAATGAATAGCTGCAGCAACAAGCAACATCGACAGATGTTAAATTATATTTTTTTTGTCCATGCCAATTTTTTGTCTTTCACACCAAAAAAAAAGGAAAAAAGAGCGGCCTTATTATTGTCATTGCTTTCACACAGAGTAAGATGTGCCTGGCATGTTTTTCTTTTCATTCTATTTTCATTTTATTTAATTTCCTTTTGTTGCAGCCAGCCAGCGATGAAGCATGCAACTCAGCAAGTTATAACTAACTTGTCATGCAATTAACACAACATTTTGCAACAAGTTTTAATTTGATTTCTTTTTTTTTCACTCATTTTATAATTTATTTGTAGTTTTTCCGTTTTCTCTTATAGTGCGTATGTTTTTTTATTTTTAATTTTTTTTTCTTCTTGTGCTGCATTTTATTTTTGATGTTGCATGCAGTATATTCTTTGTTTTATGTTGGCTTGTTTATTGGTAGTAGTATTGTTGTTTTTTTCCTCAGTTATTTGTTGTTTGTGTGTGTATGTGTGTGGATGTTTTTGTTGTTGTTGTATTTCAACGTGCCGTTAGTTAATGAATACAGCGGCTGCAGTGTGTAGCCAAATTTAAGGTGGAACATATATATTGTGGTAAATTTTAAGTCAACAAATATTTAAAAGGTATTCGAAATTAATCCACTATCTTATATAAAAGCCAATATCTTATACTAAGTCTTATATTTATAGTAAGTATAATACTAGAACTAAATTTTTATACTAAATATTTTATTAACTATTATTTCTTTTGTACTAAAATTTTATTCTGATAACGACAATAAAATCTTATACTAAAACTTAAGTCTAAAAATTTATACTAAAGTCTTATACTAAGACTTAAGATATATACTAAAGTCTTATACTAAAACTAAAGTGTTATACGAAAACTAAAGTCTTATACTAAGACTTAAGATTTATACTAAAGTCTTATACTAAAACTAAAATCTTATACTAAGGCTAAAGTCTCGTACTAAAATTAAAGTCTTATACTAAAACTAAAGTCTTATACTACGAGACCTTTGACTTACAATTAAATCAAAGTCTTATAGTAAGACTTCGGTCTTATACTAAGACTAAGGTCTTATAATAAGACTTTTATCTTATACTTAGTCCATTGTTATACTAAGACTTTGATCTTATACTTGCACCAAAGTCTTATACTTAGACCAAAGTTTTATACTAGAACTTTTATCTTATACTCGAACCAAAGTCTTATACTAAGTTTAAAGTTTAAACCATTTATAAAATCTAATTTTATCACTTTTGTCATTCTTGTCTTATACTATAAATAAAGCTTTGTACTATAATAAGATTTTTCTTTTATACTTACACTAAGGTCTTACACTAAGACTGAATCTTATACAAAGTCTAAAGTCTCATACTATAGCTAAAATCGTATACTAATACTGAAATCTTATACTAAGTCTAAGGTCTTATACTAAAACTACCATTTTAATGGTTTTGTAAGCCAGAGTGTAAATTAATTGTTCGAACATGAAATATAAAAACTTAATGCAAAATATTACTGCCCTAATAACTTTCATACTTTTAAAATCTCATACACTTTTAAAACAGGCATATTTAACAGAGTCATGTTCTATTAGTTTAAGTACCATGGTTTAATTTAAGTCTATTTGTTTTTTTTTTAGTATTTTTTTATATTTAATTGTTGTACTCTTACAGACAAAAGCATGTGTGTTTGCACATAAATTTATTTAAAAAATATGTATGTACTTGCGAGTATAAGTAAATTATAATACATGCAACAACATTGTCGGCTGTTGTTGAATATGAAAATTGTACAATAACAACAATTTCGTACAGAAGTACTTGTACAAATATTTTCTATGATTAAACAGTAAAGAACATAAACTAATTGACTGGGAAGATTTTAAAGGAGGCCATGTATAATATTTTCTTTTTTCATTTATATTAATTAAACTAAAAGGAAAGGCAACCCAGGAAGGAAAAAAATTATAAAATTAAATTATAAACTTTTTAAAGTTGCATAAGGGGTAATAAAATATTAAATAAAAAAAAGAAACAATCTTGAGGTTAAAGTTGAGGCAAGAGTTATAAAAAGTTTTAGTTTTTAATTCATTGTTGGAATTTAGAATTAATTATTAAAAGTCTTTTATAATATTTATTAGAATTGAAGCTGCTGTATGGAATTTATGATTTTAAAGGCGGTAATGTAAAAGTGCACTGAAAATTTTTTTATATATTTTATGAAATATTTTATGGAATTAATGAGACAATTGTAAAGAAATCGTTTCATGGGATCTATGCCACATTTTTGTTTTAGTGTCAGGACTTGTTTTTTTCTGCTCATTGAATTAAGTTGCTTTAGTTAAAAGCAAAATTTAAGAATTTATGTGCAAAGCGGCTTTTAGTTTCAACTAACAAAAGCTTTGTTTTTTTTTTTAAAGCAACTGTTTGAGTTCTTTTAACAAATCTATTTCATTAAAATTAGTTTCTACATTTGACAGTCTTCTTGCAATCTTTTTCTTTAAAATTTTTTTTCTTGTAATGGTTTTAGTTGTCTGAGTTATTTTCTTTCTTGTTAAAAAAATATATAATTTGCCTTCACAGCAGTTATTGTTCTAAAGGAAAATTTCAAGATTTAACCAAGGAATGGGTATGTGTGTGCTTAAACATCTAAAGCTTATTAGTGGTATTTTTTTGGGACAGCACTCAGAGCTGTTTTAGTTCTTTTTTTCACAGCTTAAATAAAAGTTGGAAAAAAAGAAATAAAAATAAAAACAAAAGTCTGCTATTTGTTAGCAGCCACGTTTTTTATTTGTCTTCATTTATGTATATACGTGAGCTCTGTGTTGCATGTCATTGCCCTTATTTAAGTTGTTTTTTAGGTTTTCGTACAACAGTTTTTTTTTTGTTTCTTCAGAGAACGATTTTGTGTGCTTTAGAAATATAAAAAAATTCTATATAAAAATTTTTAAATAAAAGATAATAAAACTCTTTCTATTCACACGCTCAGGGCTTGAGATAAAGTATCGAATTGAAAAATAATACAGCTCATCCCCTTTCAGTTATATATCAAAGACCCTTCCCCCACTATTTAATTAATATTTTTTTTACTACAGGCTATAGAGAATATTTTTTGTTTTATTGTTCTATATAAAAAAAGTGTAGGTATTCAATATAATTTCAATTAACGAAATTGCTATACCACAAATTTGTATGCAATTTCATGTAATAAAAATATTTTAATTTTTTATTTTAAAAAAATGTAAAAAAAAAAACTTAATACTATAAAGTTTATTTATGGAATTGCTTTAAATGTTTTAATTATAAAAAAATTTTTTATTATTATTCACCTTTAAAACTCAAATTGATGAATGAAATTGCTCTTTATAAGCCTTTAATAATCAAAATGGCGACGTAGTCCTCACCATGTACGAGTATGTGTAAGTATGACGAGCTAAACGTTTGATAGTCATGTTTCACATACATGAGTTTGCGTATGTATTGTGCTTTTATGTGTGCGTGTATTTTGATCCACTTTACAAATTTATTTAATTAAAATACACACACTACTTCTGTGTGTTTTTTTTTTTAATTTTTATTATTATTTCATTTACATGTTGTTGTTTTTTCTCTTGTTTATTTTCTTGTTGCTATTGTTGCAGGTTTTTCTTTTATTATTTATATAAAATAATGGTGAAACTGTTGTGTTCTTCCCTTGTTTCCATTTAGCCTTACGGTCATATTTTATGTATGAGTGTGTGTGTATTTTGCTATTGTTGTTGTAGTTACCTATTGTTGACAACTGTGTAGTGTGCTGCTTGTGGCAAATTGCAATAATTATCTACAATAAAAATAAAAGAAACACTACACACACAGACGCAAAGAGAGAGAGAGACTCAGAAAATAAATAAACACATTAAGATCAAACATAAAGCTAAAATAAATAAACAAGCAAACAAAAAATGCAGTAAAATTAATAAATTTAATTTTCAATCTCTTTTGTAAAAATAATAATTATAAAAAATAAAAAAAATAAAATGTCTACCACATTTAAACGCTATAATTATACACACACATTTGTAAACACAAATACTTTTAATGAGAATTACAACAATTGCAATTTTTAAATTGAAATTAAAAAAAAAAAACAACAATAACTCGATCATAGTGTCAGACAAAACCAGCTTAATCCATTCAAGCCGGAAAAATCAGAGGTATATTTATGTATGTAGGTGAGTAAGCTTAAACAGCAAATACAGTAAAATGGAAGCATGACTAAACACCTTTAAGACTGTAAAACATTTTATGAAACAAAAATATGACATAAGTTCAATGAATCCATTTTATTAAAAATTTTCGTTGATTTCGTAAAATAAATCATTAATTATGTACATTAATGGAATATTTTCATTAAATTAATAAAATTATTTCATTGAATTAATAAATTTGATAGATTTAATAAAATTACATTGATTTAAGAAGCTTATTTCATTGAGTTAATAAAATTATTCCATTGAATTAATGATATTATTTCATTGAATTAATGAAATTATTTATTTGATTTTTTGAAATTATTTCATTGAATTAATGAAATTATTTATTTGAATTATTGAAATTATTTCATTGAATTAACAAGATTTTTTTAAGTTATTTAATGAAATAATTTCATAGAATTAATGAAATTATTTAATTGAATTAATGAAATTATTTATTTGATTTAATGAAATTATTTCATTGAGTTAATAAAATTTTTTATTTGATTTATTGAAATTATTTCATTGAATTAACAAGATTTTTTTAAGTTATATAATGAAATAATTTCATAGAATTAATGAAATTATTTAATTGAATTAATGAAATTATTTATTTGAGTTAATGAAATTATTTCATTGATACGAGTATAATTATATTATTTAATTGAGTTAATGAAATTATTTCATTAAGTTAATAAAATTTTTTATTTGTTTTAACGAAATTATTTATTTTATTTAATGAAATTATTTCATTAATTTAATAAAATTATTGCATCGACTTGATGAAATTATTTATTTGAGTTAATGAAATTATTTCATTGATATAATGATATTATTTAATTGAGTTAATGAAATTATTTCATTAATTTAATAAAATTATTACATCGACTTGATGAAATTATTTATTTGAGTTAATGAAATTATTTCATTGAATTAATGAAATTATTTATTTGATTTCATGAAATTATTTCATTAATTTAATAAAATTATTACATCGACTTTATGAAATTATTTATTTGAGTTAATGAAATTATTTCATTGATATAATGATATTATTTAATTGAGTTAATGAAATTATTTCATTGAGTTAATAAAAGTTTTTATTTGATTTCATGAAATTATTTCATTGATAAAATTCTCTTTGAATTATGAAATTATTTCATTTAAGCAATGAATTTCGTTCAATAAATATATGAATATTTGATTGAACTAATGAAATATTGAATTAGCAAAATGAAATTTGTCAGTGTTTGAAAAATAATATATTTTTATTGAATTAATAGTAAAATTTATAGAATTTATGAACGAAATTTTTTCAGTTTTAGTCTAACTATATAGTTCAGGTCTTACTATTGCGCTTTGGATTTAGCAAGACATCATAATGAAGTGTTTAAAAGTCTATGCCACTTTAACCTGCTTTATTTTACAAAAATTTTTTTTAATCAAATATTAAATTTATGTTCTGCAACGTTGTTTATTTTCTTTACAATTCTGTTTCTTTTTTACATAAATATTTTCATGTTAAAAATTCTCTTGTAACATATTCATTGAAAGTATGAACAATAAATGCAAGTAACTACAGAATAAATAAATAATATGGATTACATATTGACCTAATTGAAGAAAAAAAGAAGAACGTTGGTTATTGTAAATTTGTTTTCTTTCACATGTTGTACATATTTACTGCAGATTCTCTTTTTTTTATTAAGAATGTGTTACTCGAGTAAGTTTTCTATAAAAAAGTTTAATTAATATTGAATTAACATTTCCAAGAATTTATTTTAAATATTATATTTTACATGCCTTTATGTGTGAGTAAATGTATTTATGTTTTTCTCTTAATTGGTTTTAACTCCATAACATGTTTTATTATAAAATAGTAAATTAATTATTTGTGTTATTATTTAATACAAGTTATAAATCTGACTGTGACAGTAGTTTTTTTTTAGTAATTGTAATTAAAATGAATTTAGACTTAAATAATATTTTATACCAATATTATTATTAATTATTAATGAAAATTTTTGTATTTTATTTTGCTAATATTCGCCATAAATAATAGTTAAAAGTAAATTTGCAACTAAATAAATCAAATTTAATGCATTAAAAAACAAATTTTATAAACTTCTAAAACTATTTTTATTTTAGCTTGATTATTTATTTAAATTTAATTTATAAATTTATTTTGTCAAAGTTTTAAATATAGTGTAGTTTTTTTTTACAAAAGGCATTAATAAGAGATAGTGTAAATAGAAAACGAAAGCAGACCTTGTATTAGATAATTAAGGTTTGGTTTAAGTCATTTTCGAAGACAGTAATTTTATAATATTTATAATGCTAGGCTTTAAATAAAATGGTGGTTTTAGTATAAGACAGTGTTGTTAGTATAAATCTTTAGTCTTAGCTTTAAGGTTGTAATCTTAGTATAAAACATTAGTCTTGGTTTAAGATTTTAGTCTGAATTTGAGACTTAGATCTTACTATAAGACTTTGGCCTCTGTATAAGATTTTAGTCTCTGTATAATACTTTACTTTTAGTATAAAACTTATGTATTAGTATAAAATTTTTGTCTTAAATATAGTATAAAACTTTAGTCTTGGTAAAAAAATTTTGTGTGATTGTGAGACTTAAATCTTAGTATAAGAATTTAGTCTCTGTATAAAACTTTAATTTCTCTATAATATAAAACTTAGTAGTAGTATAAGACTTTACTCTTAGTATAAGACTCTAGGCTTAGTATAAGCCTTTAGCTTTTGAAGGAAACTTTACTCTCAGTATACAACTCTAGGCTTAGTATAAGACTTTACTCCTAGTATAGGACTTGAATCTTCGTATAAGACTTGAGTCTTCGTATAATACTTTAAACTCTGTAGAAGACTTCAGTCTTTTTATAAGACTTTTGTCTTACATATAGTATTGTTTAAGTATTGGTATAAGACTTTAGTCTTAGTATAAACCCTTAGCTTTTGAAGGAAACCTTACTCTCAATATAAGGCTTTAGGCTTATTATAAGACTTTACTGGTAGTATAAGTCTTCATATAAAACTTAACTCTTCGTATAAGATTTTAATCTTAGTAGTAAACTTTTGTGTTTGTATAGACTTTTGTCTTGGTATGAGACTTTTGTCTTTGTATAAAACTTTTGTCTTTGTGTAAGACTTTTGTCTTTGTATAAGACTTTACTTTACTTTTAGCAAAAAAATATATTTTTAATATAAGATTATGCTTTTAGTTTAAGACAGTGATTTTAATATAAGTCAATATTTTTAGTTAATAACAGCACTCCGAATATAAGCCAAATATAATAGTTTTGCTATAAAGCGATTGCTTTTGTCGATTTTGATTTAAATTACTTTAAATTTTTGTCATTAAATCATTTAAAAATTACGTTATGATTTTTAAATTTTAGTTTATGTCTTGAATTTTCTTCCAATTTGTTTTTTAGCATCAGCAATAATTTTTCTTCTGTAAGCATTTTACATTTATTTTAAATTCAGCCTTTTGGCAATAACGATTAGTAATCAGTTTTCCACTTAATTTAGTTTGCGTCAACTAAACAAATTTGTATAAAAAAAAAATTGAAATTTGATGCAAGTTGTAGAAAATTCTTTGTTAAAAATAAATAATTATTCGTAGTGGATTTTCTTGTTAAAATAAACAAATAATTGTAGCTTCCTTTATTAAATTTCATATTTATGTTGAGTTAAGTATAAATTTTGTGAGGTAGAACATAAAAGGGTTTAAAGTATTTTTTATTTCAATAAGTATTTTAATTAGTGAACAAAGTATATTTTTATTAATAGAATTATAGCCATTACTTTAGTCAATGGCTTGCACCTTGTTATTTTGAAAAAAAAAAATATTAGAAGCCTTTAACTTTTTGCTTTTTATTTTTGTAAAGCCTTTTACGATTTACTGCGTAATTACACAAGTTATAAATGTCATTTAAGAACTGAATAAATAATTTTTTTTTTTAAGAATGTGTACACAGACTTTTTTGTAACCACAGCAAAATTAATTTTATTGTTTCTTTGATTTGTCGTTGTTTGTCATCGTCTAAAGAATGTAATTTCAAACTGTCAGCATTAAATATGAATTCGTTTGAATAAGAATAAGATGTGATTTTGTACATTTTATAATTGACATATTGTAAACAAGCTAACAAAAGCTCAAACAGCGAATGACATACGGGTAATGTTTGTATACAGGCTTGTACTTATACATACATACCTCAGACCTAAATATGGTTTTAAGGGGAGGGGAAAGGGAGCAAGAAAAGGAGACATATAATAAAAAAAATTTTAGTAAATATAGGCAGAAATAACCTTTCAAAAACACGCTAAATGATAAACAGAAAAAAAACTTTGTTAGAAAAATATAAAAATACTCGTACATTAAATCGTACGAAAAATTTTTTTACACCTTAAAGGAATATTTTTAATTTAATTATGTTTAATAATTAAGAAATTCTATTAATTTACAAACAAACTTTGTTTTTCATAAAAATGTTTTCTTGAAAACAGAAGTCAAATTATTGCATTGGATAGTGAACAATAGAATTTAAATGAATATTTCGATCGATATCGATAATGTAAATTCGGCTACTGACATTTTTAATTATTTCATAAAAAATATTATTTGATATCAAATGTAGCTTTAGTCGAACTAAAGAGAATTTTTCACTTAAAAAAATATTTTCTTTAAACAAAAGGCATTTATCTGAATTGCATTCTTTCACTTTTCTATACAAGCTTATACGCGTATATGGAACTGTAATTATACTTATTGCTTTTTACTATTTTTTGTACGTAATTAAAAAAAACATAAAGTGCGTGTGGTCTTGCTAGATCCCCAGCAAAACCCAAATAAATAAAGCAACACACTTAATTGCAACAACTTCTTGTTTAATGTTTTAAAATTTTGTTTATTTTGTAATTAGGTAGCATAAATTTCTGTTAAAAAAAGAAAAAATTTCCAAAAAACCAACAAAGAAATTTTTTTAAAAAATTTAAAAATTAAACAAAACTCAGTGTTAATTGCTGTTAGAAAAAAGTCATTTGATAAGAAAAAGCATACAAAATTTTTTTTATTTAAATAAACGCATATCGTTACTAACCAACGAAATTAAAACATCTGCTGTCGATCATGTTGCTTTTTAATCATATTCTTAAATTAAACACGCACATCATTTAAAGCGCCACTTTCTTTTGAAAGAAAATAAAAGAAAAAACAATTTTTTTACACATTTTACTCTATCTCTTCATCATCTTACACAAACGTGTTTATTTAATATGCTTGTGTAAGGTCATGTCAGGTTCCTGCTGTTGTTTGTTCGTGTGAATGTAAAAACTCGTTTTGTATTTATATGTAGTCGTGTATGTCTTAATACTAAAAGCACATACTCTTAGACTCAGACTCTAATTAAATGTTGTAACGTGTGTCTGTTAAAGTGTAATTACAGCTGAGTTTACAGGATTAAGAATAGACAACCAAGAAAACAATTTTTGAATTCGTTTATGTTGTGTAATAGGACTGGCGCTGTATATTGACTCTTTTAACGTTTTATACTAATAGTGAAGCCTTATGCTAAGACTGAAGTCTTTTACTAAGCGTAAATTCTTATACGAAAAATAAGGCCTTATACTGAGGGTAAATTTTTATGTTAAGAATAAAGTCTTATACTAATAATAAAGTCTTATACTCAGAGTAAAGTTTTATACTAAGAATAGAGTCTTGTAAAAAGAGTAAAGTGTTATACTAACAATGAAGTATTATACTAAGTCTTATACTAAGCATAAAGTCTTATACTAAGTATAAAGTATACTGAAACTAAAGCCTTTTACTAAGAATAAAGTCTTATATTAAGAAAAAAAAATTTACTGAAAGTAAAGTCTTATACTAAAAATAAAGTTGTATACTAAAATTTAAATCTTATAAAAAGAGTAAACTCTTATACTAAGAGTAAATTTTTATACTAAGAATAAAGTCTTATACTGAAAGTAAAGTCTTAAGCTAAGAATAAACTATTATATTAAAAATATTGTCTTATACTAAGAATAAAGTCTTAGACTGAAGCTAAAGTCTTATACTAAGAGTAAAGTCCTATGCTGAAACTAAAGTCTTATACTAAGAAAAAAGTCGTATATTAAAAGTAAACTCTTATACTAAGAATAAACTCTTATACTAAAAGTAAATTTTTATACTAAGAATACAGTCTTGTAATAAGAATAAAGTCTTATACTGAAAGTAAAGCCTTTTCCTAAGAGTAAAGTCTTGTACTAAAAATAAAATCTTGTGCTTAGACTTCAGTCTTATATTATTATTTTTATTAATATTTAATATTAAAAATTAGTTCTAGGATTGAATTTGTTAATGAGCCCTGTTAACTTGGACCATCAGCTGCTAGGGTCAGGACAGGAATTGAATTTGCAGCCCCCAGTTAGCTACAAATCAATCTACAAAGCAGTCAGTTTTATACTAAGTCTAAAGTCCTCTACCAAAAAGAAAGTGTTATACTTAGATTACCATCTTATACTGAAATCAAAGTAAGATTTTATACCAAGACTAAAGTCTTATAATAAACCTGAGGTCTTATACTGTTTTTTATACTTACACTTTGGTTTTATAAGAAGGCTTCTTTCTTGTTAATCTTGTATTTCCCTTTTACTCTTATACATTCTATCAAAAAGCGGTATTCTTTTGTGTTTCATCTAGTTTGTCAACTTAATTTACAAATAAATTCTTTTAAAAGTTTCACTGGCTTGTGCTTATCTTCACAGCTCATTTTTCAAGGTGTTTTTTTTGTCTTATATCTTTTACTCTTTCGTTTTATTTCTGTGTTTGTAGTGTTGTTTTTGGATTTCTTTTTTCATATTAAAAAAAGAAGAAAAAATCTATATCATGGTATGTTTTAAATTGCTCTTAATTTCCGGTCACATAAGTTGTGTCTGTAATTATGATTTAAAATTGCCAGCTTAAATTCTTAAGTCAATTTAATTTGGAAAAAGACAGAGATATGAAAATTCAGTTAATAAGAAAATAAAAATATTTTTTAAAGAGTTCTGGCTAAGGTGGAGTATAGTCACATAATGAGAGATAAGTTGAATAAAGAAGTTTAAAGATTTTTGAAACTGAAATTTAAATTTTTTACTTTTAAAAAAAATTATTCTGTAACAAATATTATTTTAAATTGAAGTAATTTGTGCTATTCAAAACAATATTTGTTAGGTTTTTTTTTCAAAGTGGTATATGTCCACTTTAAAAAAAAAAATTAGTTAATTTAAATGGACTTGTATCACTTTCAAAATTTTTAGTTCAAGTCATTATGAAATTGGTTTTTATTTTTTTTTTTTTAATAAATTTTTTTGTTAAAGAAAATCAAAATCGCTTTATAATTTTTATTTTTTTTTATTTTTTTTATTTTTTTTTTTTTATTTACTTTACAACTTTTTTTGATTTCAATCTCTAGCAGAGTTTGCCAGCAACGGTAAAAGAAAACTGCTTTCATTAAAAGCGTATGGACTTACAAGACTGTTGATGGATTGATTTCATGCAACACGTCACACACGATTAAACTTCACTCTCAACATATGAAGGAAATAATTTATAAAAAGAAGAAATACACTTTACACAAAGAAAAGGGAGCAATAAAAAGATATAAAAAAAAAACTGAAAAAGTAAAATGAGCAACAGTGTCTGGCAATTACTTTAAAGACGCCTTGTTTTAAAAAGAAAATTAAAGAAGTTTTAAGTAATTTGCTTTAAGTAGTTGTTGCTAAAAATATTTTAAAAGAAATATTTAATATATTTCTCGCTTAAACCAAGAATGAAATCAGTCATGCAAAATTGTGAAAACCAATTTTTGACTACTAACTAGAAAAAACCTTAGTTTTTGCACAGAAAATTATAATAGCTAATTAATATAGTTATTGTAGATCCATAAACCACCCTCAGACCACACAATTTACATAAACAAATTTTTTAAATTTATTTTTACCTTTTTCTCTTTTTTATTTTTATTAAATAAAAATAAATAATTATAATATTTACAATCTCTAGCTTAAAATATTTTTTTTTTATTTTAATTAAAATTGCTCTTTTATTAAGCTTGAGGTGGCATTATATAAATTTATTTTCATACCGATATTTCGCTGCAACTTGCGTAGCCTCTTTAGGCTATATTTATTTTAAATAAAAATTTTATATCATCATGTTTTTGCTTTAATAAAGAAACAGTGTACTTATTTCATTAAACCTCTACTGTAATTGCTGATATGTAATGATCGATTTCTTAGCCTTATAAAGTGTTTCTTGTGCTTGTAAAAACTTAACAAATTCTACAAAAAAAGAAATGAAAAGAGAACTAAAACAATAATAAAAATCAAACTCAATTGTACAGCAGCTGCCTTGGTTGCCTTAATCAAACAGGATATGCCTGGTTGTTTGCTTCTGCCACAGACCCATATAATGTTCAGCAATTATGCTGATGTTATTGCAATTTAATATATCGGCAAACAACAACATGTTGTGAAAAATAAAATTAAAAAAAACAACCAACAACAGCAACAAGTAGAAAAAGAAAAAAAAACAACTTGTATAACCCCTTAATTTACTTTTTCTGGTTGTTTTTTAAGATTTATACGATCATCTTTTGATCTCCAAACACTAAAGGAAAACAAAAAAAAAAAATAAATAAACATTTACACAAGTGGAGTGACTACATTCTGCAGTTCTTCTCGTTTGTAAGGATGCCTTTAAATTGGAGCAACTTTAAAAGCACAACAACCATCATTAAAAACGTAAATTATTAATTTAAGAATTATTGCTGCTGCAGTTGAAAATTATTATGAAATTATTGCATCAAGCTGGGAGTAAAATAACAGCAAATAAAAGTTACTTGTTAAAGCAAATACAAACACACACTAATACGAACATTAAGCGCATACAAGTCATGTGGTGAAGATCACTTTTGCTGATATGCCTGCCTGCTTACACGATCTTTTTCAATTGTAGAGTTTTAAAGTAATAATTTTAAGCTGTAATAAAAACTTGTATGAAAACAACACTACAACAACAACAATACACAATTGCTTCTTTGAATTAAAAAAAAAAAATCATTCCTTAAAAAACCTTTTTTTTTGTAAAGCATGAGAAATGAAATGCAGAATTTACCTTAATTTTATAAAAAACTAGGCAACAATGACTTTTAAAGTGGCCTTTATAATGCTCTATACCCTACATTAGGGCTAAACATTTTTATGTTTTAAGAAAAAGAAGGAAACTTTGCGTAGATGCAAAATCACAACCGAGATGCGCTTATTGCTAGTTGAGTGCGTTTCCCTACGCTACCTATCCCGTCGTGGGGTGCATTATCGTACATTTCCGTACGACAGTAATTGTTTGTTCTTAAAGCCTGTTGTTCTTTTATATTTTATATTTGTTTTGATTTTTAAATAAAGAATCCTTTACAAAACATTTTTTCAAAATCATTCAAGGTTCTAGAATGATTTTTTGAGGTTTTATAAAGTGAAAAATGTATGAAATGTATTTTTTTTTAAACACGCTTGGCTTCCTATGAAGGTTTTCGTCAAAACCGCTTGGCACTCATTGTGTTAAATGTTGAAAGTCCGCTGCAAGTCTGGTTTTTAATTAATTTAACAGCAAGAGACAGAGAGAAAGAGTACGAAAAAAGGCAGCGAACAAAAAACTGTGTAATCAGAGGAAGCAAAAAAAAGGAGTTTCTAGAAATAGAGTAAGATCAAATAAACAAAACTTAAAAATCAGGGATATCGAATAAAATTGATCAGAGCGCCTCCTTTGGTGAATTTTCAGTTCAATTAATTTAAAATTATACTTAATAATTTAGAAACTTCTAGAGAAGTTGGTCGCTATAGACACTTTTTGTATTGAATAATAAAAGTTACACGACAACGAGTAACGTGATCTCTTAATTTGCCATTTGTTTTATTAAATTGTCATTTTATTGTTCTTTAATTTTTTGTCTTAAAATGCAGGGGCTAGCTCTTTCTCTCTTTCTCTAAAAGAGTTAAACTCCTCAAATAATTATTTCTTTTCATATCTGCCGATCTTGCGGTTATTTAAAAAAATTTTTGTTGCTTTAATTTTATTTTGGTTTCATATTCTTCTCTTTTGCAGCCAGACCAATTCAAAGTCATGATCATTTAACATCACTTTATATAAATAAAAAGTGCTTTTTCTTAAGAATTTATTCTTGGGTTTCATGGTTTTTTTTTCTCTTATTATTTGTTTCTCTAAATTCACATAACACATGCAACATATTTTCCAGGTTTTTATTTGCAAAGTATATTATTATAAACCATCACTTGTATTTTATGTGTTGTTGCTGACTTATTTCAAGTTATTTCAGTTTTTTTTTATGGTTGGAGTTTAAGTAGAACTTTAGGATTGAAAACAACACAAACGGCATTCATTGCAATCATCAAATGTGGATTACTTTTCTGCTCGCTATATTTCTTTCCTTTTGTTCTTGTTCTTTGTTTCATGCTAAATATTAAGCATTATTCTTGTGTGATTTGCTATACGTATTTTGATGCTCTTTTTTGTAGTTAAATGTCAGAAATGATGAGTGCAATCAGTGTTAAGAAAAATACTTACACCGCCAAAAATTTTATAAAAATTTATAAGAGTTTCATTATTCTAGAATAATAACATTCGCTTAAACAAAAAATTGTTTTATATTTTTTTCTTTAGTAAAATGTAAGTGCACGTTTAGGTTCGAGCTTGGGAACCAAGTTACTAATTTTTGCTTCTTTTTTTTAATTATTTCAAAAATTTTTTTAAATATTTTTAGGTCAGAAATATTTTTTTTAATGTTTCTCTTAAAGAAACTTTTTACAATTAAATAATTTGTTTGCTTTAATTCAGGGTGCCTCTGTTTTTTTTAATTTTTGTGAATGTGTGTGTGGGTGTGTCTTATATTTTTTATTCTGCTCTCTTTCATTGAGAGTTGTTTTTTTAAGCATATTTATAGTTTCCTTTGCAACTGGCGCTTAATTTATGAAACTGTTGTTGTGACAAGGTGGTGTATTGAGACGGCTTACGTTAAAAAACGTAAAGCCCAGAACGATAGGTCACAAGTTAGTAAGCCCCATTTTAAGTCGAAAATGAGTGAATGGTTTTCTTTAGCTTTCGCTTCACATCGAAATAAGGAGCATAACAATGTGGCCTGCGTTTCAAGAATTTTTTAAAATAATTTCCTAATTGTCAGGCTGAAGTGTTTGGAAAATAAAATAAAAATCACTTTATTTTTGTAAACCAGCATCTTTTCTTTATGTTTTTGTACACTGAGACAATTTTATTCACACTTGATCTGAATTGTGTAATTAATCCATTGAAAATTCTTTACGTTTAGCTAATGATAAGTGATGTTAGACTATTGAATTAATTCAAGAAAATATTCTCTGCAGAAAACACTCAACATTTGCATCCTTGATTGAATCAATGAAACAAGTTTTAAAGCAAGCATTTCATTGAATTTAGACAACATTTTCCTATCAGTGTACTGCGACTTTCAAACCAGTAGTGATTGTAGTAGCAGTTTTTTGTTTTATTTTTTCTTTTTTTAGCTTAAGCAGCAGTAATTTTAGTAAAAGCAGTTGCTGTAGTAATAATAGTTTCAATATGGATTTCCTCTTCATTGGCTTTCATGTTTGCTTTGGAGTACAAGCAAAAAAAAAAAGAAGAGTTTATTATCCTCTACACTCTCGACATTTGTAAATGTCAAATTAAAAAAAAAAAAGAAGAGTTACAAAACTGCAACATTAAAAAAAAGTGTAGCTTGTCCAACTCTATGATTGTTGGATTAAAAGTGCTTAAAGTCATTAATGGTTTCCGTTCTCTGTTCTAACCAGGCAGTCCAGAGTCCATGTTTGCCATCATTTCAGTTTAGTTGCAAAAACTAAGCTATTTGTATGAGTGTGATGTTGCTGCTGCTGCTACATACTGGTCATTTACAGTTCTTAAAGCTAAAATGTCTCTTTCTTTTGCTCTCTTTTTAATTTTTTTCTTTGAATTGTAGCGACTTTGAAAGCAATTATGTAGCTGCTACTAAATTCTTTTTATAGCAAAGTTGGTGTGTATATGGAACTATGGGTATTTGCGAAGTGTAATACTGCTGCTCTACTATTTTTATTTTTTTAATGTTTATTATAAAGTAATTTTTATTATATTTGAACTTTAGTTTTTATTTTGCAAATAAGTTTTTATTTTTAAGTCTTAATATTGTTTTATATTTATAATGGTGAACCAAAGGGAAAAAAGGAGAAAAGTATTTAGGAGAGAAAGCTTTGTTTTAAAGTGGCCATTAAAAATTTAGTTATTAAAATTACTTTATGGTATACTGAACTCACCTTTTAATGCGGTATAAATAATTAACAGGTATCAATAAGAATAGTTGAATTATTTAGAAACTGTAAAGAGAAAAAGTAGAATATAACTTTTATTATATAGGAAATTTTCTTTAAAAAATGAAATATTTAATTTTCTGAATAAAAATATTTAAAATATTGAATTTTGAAAATATATTTTATTCAAGTTCTCCCCTAGAATTAAAAATAACGATCTTAAACAGAAGCTTAAACTTTTTAAAAATTCTGATAATTTTTATAATAAATATTTCTTTGGCTTTTCATAATTTTTTTTTTTTTAATTTAACTTACGGCCTTTTTAAAAACATATGACGATATCCAATTAATGATAGTAACATTAGCTAAACTACTTAAAGTTAGGATTTTGTTTAGCAAGTAACCGGTTTTCGGCCAAAACTTTGGAATTAAATTTGGGTGAATAGTTAGGACACAAAAACCGATATTTAACTTGACGAACAATTTTAATAATACTTTTCAAAAATAATTAAAAACAATTTTGATTTTTTTTATTAAACATATTTTTTTATTCGTTTTGTGAACGATAGCTATCAAAAAAATTTTTTTTGTCCGGACAAAAATTTTGTCCGGAACAAGTGAGTGAATTTAATTATTTTTAATTCTTGTTGTAAAATTTATATGCTCTGCTTCATACTTGTTAATATATATATTTTATATATGAGCTGTTATATATAAAAGTAGTATAAGTCCTCTTAAAAAAATAATCATCGATAATTTTTGTAAGATCAAGCCTATATCTTACTAAAATTACTGTTAATTAATTTTTTTTTTTAAATAACAGCTCATATTTGTTTCATTTACATACTTCCATACATATAACATACTAATCTATAAATATTTTTTCTTTCATTTTAGGTAAGTGCGTTTTTCTTCCAAATTGTTACAACTACCAAATTAAAATTTACATATTTAATTAGGGTAAGTCATTCAATATGTTTGCTAAAACTTTTTATTATCAAATATGTAGAGAATAATAAAAATATGTGAAAAGTTTATTTAAACAAAAATCCCAATTTAATTTTTTTTAGGAAACCTTTTAAAAATCCTAAAATTTTTTAATGAATTTTGTACCTTAATATTGAAGTGCTGTTTGTAAAACACAGCCATAAACACGTCTGGAAAATTTTTTGAGCATTTTTCATTTAAAAATTCTAGACGATCGCTTGTGTTAGGTAACATCACATTATTTATTTTCAATTTTTCTAATGCTGAAGTAGGTGGTGAAACTTGTTCTGAACAAAATTTTTGTCTGGACAAAATTTTTGTCTGAACAAAATTTTTTTTCAAGTAGTTTAAGTTCTCTCTTCAAATATAAAAAAATTTGCACTAACAAAAATTTAGTTCGAAACAAAAATATAAATTCAGCCTTAGTGGATATGGGCTGGACTATATGTAACAGGCTAAATGTAACTCTGTGCTTGCTTTCATACTACAAGCCTACGTTCTTCTTATTCTAAAAATTATAACTCATAGAGTAAAGAGCTAAAGTTAATTGTTTAATAAAATTTTTAATAAAACAATTTTATGTAATAAATCTTAATTTATTTAACATCAAAAAAAGTTTTCTTTAAATAAATTAAAAGCAAAATAATTTTTTATTTTATTATTAATTTTTCATATTTTATTTTGTGAGAATTAAGGCAAGTGTTGATTTTATAGTTTTCATTTTATTTTAATGCAATAGCTTTCATTTACAAAAATTGCTTAGCTCTTCTCTTTTGAAAATTTTTCTTTCAGAAAAATAAATTCAACAAATTTTGTTTTAAACTTTATTCAATTGAATTTTTCATTTTTTTTCACACTTCCTTTCATTATATGCTCTTCAATATGAAATCAAAGTTTATATCAATTTAGTGTTACTGAAATTGAAATTTCATTTACTTGCTTGGCATGGCCTCTTCAAAATTATATTTTACCAACATTTTTTGTATTTTCATTTTTATTTTTATTTTGTTATTAATGTTGGGCCTTGATTGATATTTTGTTATGCCGTTGGCAGACAACAAAAATCTGCTTTTTCTATTTTTTTTTTTTTATTTATTCAAATAAAATAATTTTTTTTAATTTGATTTGCTGTGGTTGATAACAAAATCTACATTTGATATACATAAAGCCAACAACAACAACACCAATAAAAATTCTAACAAACTGCTAAATTCATATCAAAAACACCAACTGAACTACTTTAATCCAAACAAATATTTAAAAAAAAATTACTACAGAAATCATGATTTTATTTTGGAATACAAAAGAATAAAAAAATATTTAAGGCGTGAACCCATTTAAATTCAGCCACTCAACAAGTTTTCATCTTTAATGTTTCTTTACATTTGAAAAAAAAAACTCCATCCATTTCAGTTCCAATTGAGACAACAGGTATTTCAGTTAAGTTCAGTTCATTTCAGTTCACTTGCCTCACTTCACTTCACTTCACTTCTCTGTTTTTATTATTTTTTTTTTTATTATTATTTTTGTGCTGAGTACAAATTTTATTTTATTTCATTTAACGTTAGTAAATGAGGCTGATTTTGTGGTTTAATGCTAATGTTTTCGTTATTTTTTTAAACTCTCAAATTATAATTTTTTTTTGTTCAAGTGCTCTCAACCAGAAACTGTTATTACTCGTTATCGCCTTAAATAAGTAAAACGTAGCATACAAATTCTTTTAACAGTTCCCAAATTATTAATATAAAAAAAAAGATAAAGTAAAACAATAAATAAAAAAGATTTCAAAGAGCGAAATAAATATTGTGTACTAGAAAATAGTGGAGAAGCGTTAAAACTTGTGTTCAGGTTTTCTTTAAAGGAAAAAAAGAAAAACATTTATAGATATAAAAGTAAAGTTACCCAGCCCAAATGGCTACAGCTCAATCGCCATTTTCAAATCATTTCATATAAAATGTCTAGTATTTCAATTGAATTCATTCAAGAACCTCAGGAAAATCAATCAAAAAGTCAAAATTAAATTACTTAAGTTTTTTTTTTAAAGAAGTTATATACTGACCAACCGACTGAGGAACTTATAACATTGTCCAGTCCAAACTGCTAAAGCTGAAATTCAGTGGATAGGCTTCTCTCACAAAACGTAGAACAAAATCAGCACTTTGTAGTAGCAAATAAAAATCAATTTAAAAAAATTGACAAAGAAGGAAAAAGGCAAAATAAGGAAAATGTACTTACAATTGGTACTTTTATATTTCAACTTTTTTAATATTTTTTTTGCATTATTTCTAACCTTAAACAACGTTGTAAACGATTTAATAAGTAGTAAAATAGACAATATAACTAAATCAAAAAATAGTACTTTCTATTCATTTTTTTGGTACTTTTTTTTAAATCGCAAATAAAACTAAATTTTACTTTTTAATTTTTTTTAAAGTTGGAAGTAAGACAAAATGATTCTTTTTATTTATTTTTATGGTACTATTTTATTTTCCAAAAATCCCATTTTTAAGAGACTTTTTCATTTTAAAATTATAAATGGGACAAAATAGTACTATTATATTGGACCTTATCAATATTTTAAAAATCTTAAATAGTACTTTTCATTTATTTTTAATCGTACTTTTTCATTTCTAAAAATCCCAACTGGAACAAAATAGTACTATTATGTTGGACCTTTTTAATATTTTTAAAATCTTAAATAGTACTTTTCATTTATTTTTAAGGGTACTTTTTCATTTCTAAAAATCCCAACTGGAACAAAATATTACTTTTTATTAATTTTAATGGTACTTTTTCATTATCTAAAAAACGCAATTAGATCAAAATAGTACTTTTTATTTATTTTATTGAAACTTTTTAATTTTTTAAAATCGTAAATAGGACAAAATAGCACTTTTTATAAATTTTTTGAAGACATTTTCATCTCTGAAAATTGCAAAAAGGACAAAATGGTACTTTTTATTTATTTCTTTTTAATGGTACTTCTAAAAACCTCTTAAAAATGTTTTAAATATTTTTTTAGTATTTAGCTAGAACTATATAGCTGATTGGTCTGAAGCAAACTAGAAAGTCATGAAGGAGACAATGATACTTTTTTAATTAAAAACAGTAGAAATTTAGCATTTCAGTTTCATTACATTCTTTTAAATTACTGCCTTATGTACCTACTCCTTACCCTTTTAGCATTTATTTCAACTTATGTGAATACTTGTCAGCTTTTGTAAAAAAAAATATGGGTTAAATTTGCGGCATTAACTTTTGTTTATTGAACTGAACCAGATATTGTTTATTCTCATTTTCAGCTTCTGTACCCAAGTTTTTGTTTCTTGTCAATATTTTTGTTTTTTATTTCTTTTTTTTTTATAAAATAAACACAACACAAACAAACTGTAAACTATAGGCAAACCAGCAAGCAACTGAATTTTTTCTTCTGTAGTAACAACAACTCATGCAGATTTATTTATTTCAATATTTATGACAAGACCATAATAGCAATGAGAAAACAAAAACTGAATAATAAAACTCAAGTATGTACATGCATTTTGTATGCATTTTAACAAAAAAAAAAAGCTTTCATTTATTACAGTTTTTTGTTTATTTTAAATATTCACAATAATAATCATAAATATTGGAAAAGAGACAGAGATGTATACGATAGCAGAAAGATTTTCCAACTACAAATTTTGCTCACAGGGCTGAGTATGCATTATTGCTCTTAAGCTCCATATCCCTTCAATTATTTGCTGCTACTCTGTGAATTTTGAAAATATGAAATCATCTTTTTCTATGGCCATAAATTTTTATAATAAATACTACAAGGTATTAAAATCAATGTTGTATGCATTAAATGATTTAAATTAAAAATTATGATTTTTTTTTTATATAAAACAAAAAAAAATTTTATTTTTTTGAATTTTCAAAAATGAATATAATCAATGTGCATAAATAAATAATGCAAGCACTTAAGTCTACTTATTGTAATGGAAAATAAATGTTTTCAGTACAATAAAATAAAATTCTGAGAGTGATGAATTTATAAAATTTGAAATAAAAGTAAAAAAAAAATTATTTAAAAAAATATGAGCTTAATAAATTAAATTTAAATACACAAAACTAGGCTAAGTTGCTAAACATAGGCTGCTTAGCATGCTTCTAGTTTTGAATTTACACTGAGAGAATTTTGCTTATAAATAAGTTGAATTTTCTTATTAATTTTTTAAAAAAATTTAAGAAAAAATGCTACCTTAATAACAACCCAAATGTATAGAACTGGGACTTGTATTACACCTTTTTTGTTTCCCTTTTTCTCTTCTAATTTATTACTGAAGCAAATTGAGTTTTATAATTTTTTTGATTAGAAAGGTAATCACGTGCAATTCCACTTTGTAAATTTTTGTTAATATAAAAGCTTTAACAAAAATCATTATTTTCATTCTACTCATTTATTTAAATTGCTCATAGTCATTCCTTTAATTAACTTTTTCAATGAAAAATTTAACTAAACAAAATTTTTAGCCAATAAACAAAAAAAATAAATAAATATTCAGGCCAAATAAGGCAGCTGCTAAACGTTAAATGTTGCATAGCATAGGCTTATAAGTCTCTTGTATTTGTATGCTGTTGTAATTTAACTAAAACAATGGGTTTGTAAGTGTCATTAAGGCATGTGCACACCCTACGCTTCATGCCCTCTCTCATCAATATACAACATAAATGTTTTAATTTTTATTAATTTTTCAATAAGAGCGCTGGAAAACCTATTCAAGCAAAAGATTTTTTTTTCAACTGTTTTAATTGTTTGATTTTATTCTTTTTTTTTCTTTACTTTATTGGTTTGCTTTTGTGTAGTAAATTTGCAACATTTTTTTTTGTTAATTCCCATTTTTTCAAGGGGTGTTTTATAATGGTCATTCAAACAGTAGCAACACGAGCGCATTTTACAAATAAATAGCATTCATTAGGCAGATTCATTTATGCCCTGTCACATTTGTTAAGCGCACACTTACTGTAGCATACAATTTCAAGAAAAAAAGATGAAAAAATTAGTGGAAGAAAAAAAAAAAGAAATGTAGAAAAATTTGTGCTGTTTTTAATGTTTATTGTTTTTTGAATGAAAGCATGTATTTTAATGCAAATACCGACTCGTAATAATCGTAATAATAATAATAATAATCATAATGAAACAAATTTTTGTGTTTTTAATGTTAAGGGCAATTAAACTCATGCCTGGCAGGCAGGCAGGCATTAAATGCTTTTATTTATTGTTAAATATATATGAAGTTTTTTGAGTGGCCATGCTTAACCTCTTAACAATTAAGGTTACAACAATTGCTAGATTTGGAATGCCAGCAACTTGCCGAAAAAAAAAGAATAATTTGAAACATAAAATCATAAAGGGAGGCTAATTTGTTAAGGCAAAATTTGTTACCCTCATACCTTATACTTCGTAGGTGCAAGGAAAGGAAGTATACCCCCAGCAAACAGCTGTAATGAAATCCTAAAATTATTATAAAGGTTTTTTTTTTTGCAAAAATTTAAATTTTTATTTAAATGATACTAGAATGTCACAACTTGCAATTGAAATAATCCAATTCCTAGCTATTTCCCAACTAATTAAATTTAGAATTTTTTAAAGTTTTAATTCCATATCATTTAACAGCCCCTTAATACTACAATTCCAGTTTGTTTCGTTTCAAAGTCTCTCCTTTTTAATGTCACTGAACTCCACTTTGTTTCCTATTCCAATAATATTTCAATTCCATTTTATTCCAATGCAGTAAAATGTTTACGTTTAAATTCCATTTCGTTCCCCGTTTCATTTAAGTTTTTTTACTTATTGTTTTTTTTGCACTTTCACACCGTTTCTATGTTTTATTCCAATTCAATTCCAGTTCGTTCCTTAAAAAATTAAAAAAAAAATGGCATATAACGTAATGAAATACATTTTAAGAAATGATATAATATAAAATAAAATTTTAAATATTTACGAAAACACTTAGAGCAGTTCTGTATACCGAAAGTAAATTAAAAAAAAATTTGAATTAATTGAGCTGTTATTATTAAAAGTAATATAAGCCTACTTTAAAAAAAAAAAAAAAAAAAAAAAAAAAATTAAAGTGGACTTATACCACTTTCACAAATAACAGCTCAATTTATTTTCACTGAATGGACTTTTTGTTCTTTAACTTTATAAACTTTTTCCCATCCTAAGTAAAAAAAATTCCTAAAGTGCAATATTAAGTAGTGAATATTCAAATTAGAAATGCAAAACATCACTGTGTTGATTTTATTTATTTTTTTTAATTTTTTTTCACAAGCATATTCCCCAGGAATTTTTCACCGTGAACTTTTTTTTTTGAATGAAATTGTCAAATCAAAAAATTTATATGACGGAAAAGATAGAAACTTGTTTTATTCTATTTTTTAACAACAAAAATCTCATGAAGTTTCTTGACTCACTCACCTATGGAGGCCAACAATACAAAATATGAAAAAACTCCCAAGACATTTCTGTCTTGTAAAACTTGTAAAAATTATTAAAAAAAATTATTTGAAGCATTTTCCACCCAAATCATTAGACGAAAATATAAATAAATCGGCTACACTAGCTACTAAATTAAAACGACAAAACTTTTAGGTAGCTACATGACATGTAGAAGCGAAAGTTCGAAGTTGATTTATTTAAAAAGCAAATATTAAAATAAATCTTAAACATGGTGTTAGTCACACACACACATTGCACAGTGGCACATTTCACTAAATAAAGTATAATTTCTTTTTTCTTAAATAAATTGTCTACAAATAGGTGATCAATACGATGTGCCTTACAGATCAAAGTAAATTAGCATGGCAAGCGCAGTTTATGTTGAAATGTCATCTTGTTTAATAAAATAAAGAAAAACAAAAAGAGAGCTGAAAACGCTAAATTAAAAAAATAACTAAAATATCATTACTATTCAACAATAACAAACAAAAAAAGTAATTGTTTTGCACTCAGTCAAACTTGTTTTTTTTTACCCCTAAGCGTTGTAGTCTTGCTTCATACATTTTGTATGAAAATGAGAAATTTTGACACCCTAAATTTTAAGACGTCTAAGGTTAAAAACTGTGTGTCTCAAGTCCCGAAGACAAAAAGTAAAAAATCATCTTCTTCCCAAGAGGTATCCTGAAAATGGGACATTGTGCATTGAGCAACAGAGCCTGAATCACCTTAATTTATATCGAATAAAATATATGAAAATTAAAATTTTTTTATTTGAAATAAGGTTTCTGTTGAAGTTGCTTTTTGACTTTTGGTGTATCTAAGGTTTAATGACCCATTATCCCAGCCATAAGCCAGGAAATCTCTTCAGGCGTACCTAAGGTTCAATAACTCTTAATACCAGCCACAAGCCAGGAAATCTCCTCCCTATTTCCTGGCAACAACTAAGTGAATTGCTTGAAATAGGTCATGTAGACTAGTAACGAGCAAGTTAGGTAGGTAAGGTGGGGTTCGTGGACTTTATTTCTGCTTACAGATTTACCTTCGCTTTACGAAAATGAGACAAACTGTGACACAGTGCAGCGGACACATGTCACCATCAAATATAAATAAAATAGGTAAAAAATAAAACAAAAAATACTCTTTAACTTTTGAAGTTTTAAGTATTATTTTCATTTGAAATTTATTTATTTATTTGGTTTTGCTGTCCTCCAAAATAAAAGTACACAAGCTTTTACAATTTCCAAAATGTCACAAAGGCAAATAGACAGTAGAAACAAACAAATTATAAAAGCTTTAAACGAATTTAAAAAAAAAGTACAAACACACATAAATATTCAAATGATTGAATAGATGATATAGTTTTTAGCTGCATATAATACTCCTTCCAGCATAAAAAAAAATTGAATTAATAAAAAAAATTTTTTTAATAGAGTTTCTTTGGAAAAGTGGGAAATTGTAACAGATGCCAGCAGGCCCCTGCTATTCGAACATGTGTAATAATTTATGAACATGTTAAGCCATATAAAACCAGCATCTTTTTTTTTTACTCACATACTAAAATATGTGACGGTGGTGATGGCATACAAACATTTATTCGTGTATGTGTGTCGCTCATGCATTCATAAAAGCATGCCACTGATCTTGAGATGATTATGGTGTTGATTTGAATGGAGATCATGATCGAAAAAATGCTGATTAGAAGATTTATACAAGCTTGTTCCTCCACTTAATTTATAAATATTGAATGCATTTACAAAAAATAAAAAAACAGTAGAATAAATTGTCAAGGGGAGAGAAAGCACTTGAAATTAAAATGATTTCTTGTGCATAAATTATGACTGCTTTATAAAGTAGTTGGTGTTTTTTAAAGGGGATTTAAATTTACATTTTTGATTGAAAAATATGACAAACAATTTCATTGCTTTACAATTAATTAAAAAACAAAAATGAAAAATAGTAATAATTAAGTTATTACAAAAAATTGTTGATGAAAAAAAATTTAAATTAAAGAAAAATAGAAAATCAAAATATTAGTTAGTTTTATTTGACCTGTTTCTTTTAAATAATATGACTATTTTATTAAGCTTGAGGTCTTATTTTTTTAAAAATTTATTTTTATATTGATATTTCGCCCCAATTTGTGTAGCTTGTTCAGGATATAATTATAAATCAAAATAAATAAAAAAATTAAAAATAAAAAAAGCTAGAAAAATAAAAAGACCATAAATTTTTTTTAATTTCTTATTTTAAGAAAAAAGTAAACAGTTTGCTGAAAGAATTTAAAAAATTTCTTGACAATTCCGAAAAATAAACAATTGTGAATAAACTTTTGCAGGGATTTTACTAAATTATTGCTCAATTACAATTAATGAGGCTTAAAGTTAATTTTAAGTCTTTCTATTTTAAGTAATTTTTATAAACTTAAAAATTGTTTAACTAATAAAAATAGAACTAAATGCTTTCACCTAAAAATAAATAAAACTATCGTGTTAAAAAGGTAATTTGTTTTATCTACGATGCACTCAATTGAAGACTCGGCATCATAGCAAAATTTCGTTTACTTTTTGTATTGTACAACGCAAATGCGTTGAATAAAAATTATTCAATTGAAATGACTCGATATCGGAAACGTCGATTAGATCCCTGAGCCATTTATATAATTTTTTTTCATAATTTTATTATTTTTTTTTTTATTTTATATGAGTATTCTGAAAGAATATAAAAAAAAAAATTTAAATAGTCTTCTATTCAGAATAAATTTTTTTCGGATGAAAGTGCTAGCAAATAGTGGCTCTCCACTAAAATAAATAAAGATTACATTTTCTAAAACAAATTTTTGTGAAAAACTAATTTTTAAAAATTTAAAATTTCAAGCTACAAAATAGTCTTACTTTAAAGTATTTTTTTTAATTTTGTTTCTAGCTAGTAAAATAAATTTTATAAAAAAATTTAATTAAAAAAAAAATATTTTTATTAAAAAAATGTTTTTATTGAAATTTTTTTTATTATTTTTTATTAAACTAATTTTTTTTTAATAATTTTTTCATTAAATTTTTTTGCTATAATTTTTTTATTAAAATTTTTTTTTATTATATTTTTTATTAAACAATTTTTTTTATTTATTTTTTTGCTATAATTATTTTTATTAAATTTTTTTATTTTTTATTAAACAATTTTTTTTAATTAATTTTTTTCATTAAATTTTTTTTGCTATAATTTTTTTATTACAATTTTTTTATTATATTTTTTATTAAACAATTTTTTTAATTAATTTTTTTTCATTAAATTTTTTTTGTTATAATTATTTTTATTAATTTTTTTTATTAATTTTTTATTTATTTTTTATTAAAACATTTTTTTTAATTAATTTTTTTTTATAAAATTTTTTTATTAAAAATTTTTTTTATTATATTTTTTATTAAACAATTTTTTTAATTAATTTTTTATTTTTATTAAATATTTTTATTTTTTATTAAAAAATTTTTTTTAATTAATTTTTTTTTATTAAATTTTTTTTGTTATAAAGTTTTTTATTAAATTTTTTTTATTTTACAAAAAATCTTTTTTAATTTTGAAAAAAAAATTTTTTAATTTTTTTTTTTTTTTTGTGAAAAAAATTTTAATAGTGATTATGTCATTTTTAAATGTTTAACAAAAGTTTCAACACTTAAAAAAAATAATTTTAATTATTTTGCATAAAACTAAACAGAAAAAATATTATCTTCAAATGTCAGCCATAAATTATTGATAATTATGCCAAATTAAAGCTTTAAAAATAAGTACCTGCTTACATTGTTGTTGCTATTAATTCTATTACCTTTTTAGTGAGCAATTTATTAAAATTATCTTTAACTGGTTTTATTAAACAAACCTTTTTTTCTCTCACTTTTGTTAATTTACTTAAACAACCAGTTTATATATTTATTTAAGTGAACAATGAAATCATGACCCATAAGCAAAGCAAAATTTTATCTAAAGTGTATTTAGAATTCAAATAAAATAAATTGCAATTTAAATAACTAAATAAATAAATAAAAAAAAGACTGTAACCTGTTTTTGTTGTTTTTTTTTTGTTTTTCAAATTTATTTGAGAAAAAAATTATATTTATTTCTAACTAAAATAAAACTTCTGTAGCCATTAAAAACCCGCTGAGACTATTAATCTTAATGTCTGTTTGCTTATTTTTGCTATAACGTGTAAGAGTTGGGTAACTACCTACCTACCTCGCCCCTTAAAAAAACAAGTGCCAAAAATATAGAAACAAAATTAAAAAAGAAAAAGAATTAAGGAAATGGCCAATATTATTTAGTATTGTGTTCCAAATAGTTAACTATTCAAATAGTTATACAAATTATGTACAATAAATTTCTAATACTCTTAATTATAAACAAGATTTGAAAACGCCTTGAAATAACTACCAGTCATGGTAATGAGTTATTAAATTAAATAATTTTTTTTTTTGACTTGAAATGCCATTTTAATGTTATTAAGATAATCAGGCAATGATAAGCAAAACTTTCCATATGAATTAGTTTTCTCTTAGTAATAACCAGCTAAATTAAAATAAAATTTTAGCGAAAATAAAAATTCAACTAGCAGATAAAGGCCAAGATAACGACTAATAATATCATTCACACTAAGAGCACCAAATCGTCGTCAAAGTAAAATAATAAAAAATAGTTAAAAGGCTAAAAATTAAGAGGCCTTACATTTTAAAACCAGAATGACTTATATTTAATGCCGTTTTTACAAGGAAAAATCTTTTAAATAGACTTTAGTAAAAATTGACTAGTTGTCGCAATTAACTCAACGACTTTATTATTGTGAAGCAATATATTCCACAACTAACGACACGGCAATGAAAACAATACTTTTTTGCTCGAATTGAAATAAGAAAATTTTTAGGTATTCTAAAGTTGTGGTCCTCTAAAATGACTTAATAAGATATTAGAGGTTTTTCAATGATGCCACAGAATTGGATGCTTAGAAAGGTAAAGCATTTCTTTGTCTTTTGAGTCTTACTCTGACACGTTATTCTTCAGCTTTTCTAAAATATTCACACAAACTTGAAAAGACATTTATTTACTAAAGGGCTTCAGAAGCATATTTGAAATTTCTTACAAGCACTTTTTTTATTATAAAATATTACACATGTTTGTAGTTTAGCTTTCAAGTACGCTTGTGCACCCCTTAAATAAATACACTGTAGAAAAAAATCGAATGTTATAAATATCCAGTTTCTGACGACTGATTATGATAGAGGGTACCCACAAAAACGTACACGTGTATCGGTGTTTTCAAAATTTACATTTTTCTTTTAACAAATTTGAAAAGGCTTTCTTTGCTAACAGTTTTGAATTTGAAAATTATCGTAACTCTTTTCTATTTAGGGAATAATGCTGCAAAACTTAGTGGTTGCCTAGAAGCATTTTTGTACTCATTAATAATGCAAGATTTTTGTTCGAGATAAGCCACTTAGAAGCAATAGTTTTTGCTTCCACAAAATGCCTATTTTATGCATTCTATTGATGCAAAAAACTACTTCCTTTTCTTTATTTAATTCATAGCACTACTGGGATTGAACCAAAGCAACATTAACTCGTTACTTAACCACTTCAATCACAAAGCTCTCTATAGTATAAAGGCTTGAGTGTTTGTTTTATTTTCACTTTCAATAAATAATACGTAAGCTTACATTAGTGCTTCCCTCGCTTACGTTAGTGCTTCTTGGAAGCAATAAATTTCCATTTGCATCGGCTTGTGCTTGAGATAGAGTCTTGTACATTTAAGTTTTATGTTGTGTGTTTATTTAAAGATGCTCTCCTTTAACATAAAGAGATTATTTGAAAAGGTTTTTCCAAAGCTATGACTTTTTGAATGCACAAAGCTGAGCAAAATTATATTTTTAGCTTGTGAGAGTACATATTGAAGTCCATTCCCTTACGCTACAAACTCACGATTTTTTTTTCTGGCAAGATACAAAACAATAAAAAAAATTATTATTCGCTTGTAAATTTCTCGCATTTAACGTGCTGAAAAATAAAGCATTAAAAAACAAAACAAACAAACAACATCAACAAAATACATTAACAAGAGAAAACAGTTTTTAGTTGCAAGCATGATGCATTATGTATTGTATATCAACATTAAGGTGCTGTTGTGTTTATTGTTTATCTGACGTCTATTTTTTTATTTGTCTGTTTAGTTGGTTTGTTTATTTGGCTGACTAAAGCAGAGAGTGAGTAAGTGAGTGACATGTAGCGAAAATATAAAAAAAAAGTACAAAACCAACCGTACCATTGCAGGATTCATATGTGTTATACAATTGTATATTAAATCTGCTATACTTGACAAAGAAATAATAGCAGCAGTAACAGCAACTGCAACAGCAGCGACAGCAACAATCCATAAACAAAAGTGTACTTTACAACATTGCTACCATTAACAGTACGAGTATTTGCTGTTATTGTTTTCTTTTTTTTTATTTGTGTTTTCATGCAACCACTAAAGCAAAACCATTCCAAACATTCATTCATCTATCCATCCACTCATTCATCCATGTTCATGTATTAAAGCAAGCGGTGTATTCAAGCACAAGCTAATACGCACTTGCATATACGCATACAATTACAAACTCACACTTTTATACATTTTACATATTTTACTTATTGTTTACTGCTGCCACAATGCATGAATTTGCATCTCTTCTTTATGCATAAAAGGATAAAAGAAGGTTTGTTGGAAAGCTATTATGTATGCACATACATACATGCATTCTCACACTTACTCACCCACAAACACAAGCATGCATTCCTTCGCACATATTTATATTTTTACGTACACAAACTCATATGTTTTATGGGAGAGAGTCTTTAGAATATTTTTCAGTTTAAAATTCAAACAATTTGTTTAATTAATTCCACAAGTATTTTAATTAAATTTAATTTCATAATAAAAACGATTTTTTATCATAAAAATTAAGCTTGAATTTTCCTTCCTCCCAAACATAAACTTATAATTTCCAAGCTAACCTCCTTCTCTTGCTATTACAAGAAGGTTTTTTTAAGTATTAAAAATAAGTTTTATTTTTAATTTTGTATGTTTTTTTTAATCACTTGGCAGTGCCTTCCTTGCTGTCTCTCTCTTCCCCCCTGTGCGCCTGTACTTACAATAAAATAAAACCTAGTCGGGTATTTTGTTTTTCAGTTTTTATTTATGTATTTTTTAGTGGATCATAAAATTATGTCTGACTTTTGTTTGTTTTATTATTTTGTATTTGGTATTGTTTGTGGCATGTGCTAGAATTACTGTGGCAAACTATTTTGCTATAAAGTGTGGCAACATGAGAGACACATTCTTGTTTTTCTCTTTTTTTTATTTTTATTTTTATTATGACTTTGCATGCACCATCAGTGATAGTAAATATAACAATAACAGCGTCAAGGAGAAAGCTTTTAGTGGCAGAAAATAGTTTAAGTGAAAACCAAGTAGAGTACAGTAATACCCTCTATTTAAATATTATATAAAAAAACAAGTTGTAAATATATAAGAAGAATAAGAAAAGAATTTTCTAGTCGATTAACGTTAAAAAAAAATTAAAATCAGTTTAAGAGAAGCTAAATAGAAAACAAAATATTCTATTCTATTACATTCAGGAGGTATTATATCTCCTCCCACTGTTCATTGTTTTCTGTTCTAAGCAAAATTTATTTTATTTGTAGGGCATGTTCAAAAATGTATACATTTGAGCCGTTATTTTTGAAAGTGGTATAATTTTTTTATTAAAAAAGTAAGTTAGCCGCCATTTTGAGTGAAATAAAAGCCACCATCTTACTAAAGTTATCACTAAAGAATTGGACTTACACCACTTTTACAAATAACAGCTCATTTATTGCTTCTGTTTAAAATTTATGAAAAGTTTTATAAAATATTCTATAAAATAATTTAAACACTGAAAATAGCTACTTTTAAAAAAATTCACCGATGCTCAAGCAGCTCATCAGAAATTCCTTATAACATCTTTATAAGATTTTAGGCAAATTTTGTTCCAATTTGATTTTTTTTTATAACACGTTTGAAAACTGATTTTTGAAAAAATTTTCGCTAGTGCTCAAGCAACTCATCAGAAACTCCTTATCATATCTTTTTGAAATAATAGGAAATTCTATGGCAATTTTATAATTTTCTTAAATAAAACTTGAAAATTGACATAATAAAAAATTTACGATGGTGCTCAAGCAGCTCATCAGAAATTTTTAATTTGAACTGAAAAATAATTTGTTTTAAAATTATCGTTTTCCTATAATTTACAGTTTGAAAACTTGTTTCCATTCACTGAAGCCCTAGCAGCTCGTCAGAAACTCCTAATAATATACATTTGTTTCAATTTTGGTGTTTTTTTTTTAAATTCAAAGTTTGAAAAAATTTAATTTTATCATAATTCTCTACTTTTAAAACTGGGAATATCTGTTTAAAAGATAATGCTCTGATACACAAGCAGTTTATCAGAAATTCCTCATTATTACTGGCAGATTATTAGAACTTTTATTTTATATTTTAACGTTTTTAGTAATTTCGTGTTTGCAATCTAATTTAAAAAAAAAATTTTGCTGGCGCTCAAACAATTACATTTTTTAAGCATTTTAATGCTCTTAACTTGAGTTAAAATAAATTTCAATTTTACTTTCGTTTTGCTTACTACCCACTGTTGAAATTTTTTTTCCACCTTTTTACGCTGTTTAATTTGTGTGCGTCTTAAAATTTTTTTTTTTTTTTTATTTTATTTCACTTTTACGCATCTTTTGCTGGGTTACAAGTGTGATCTATAGTTCACAACACACACTTACCCTTTACCAACACACATTTAGTAAGTGTTGTAATTTTAATTTAAATATTTTTTGACAAGTTTTGTTTTTCTTGTAGTTGTTATACTTAACGATTTCTGCATATTTTTTTTTTTTTTTTTTTTTTTTTTTTTTTTTTTTTTTTTTTTTTTTTTTTTTTTTTTTAAATTTCAAGCTGTCTTTTTTTATTGACATTCGTAAGATGAAAAAATTTTTATTTTTTGTTGTTAATGGCTACACTCGACTTTGAGTGTTTAAAAAAGTATTACAAGTTGTATATGAGTTTTGTGGTTTTAACAAACAGTGAGAAAAAGGTGTTTTGTTTAAGTATTTTGTCCAGCAAAAATACTTGTAATGAATTACTTGCATTAAATATTTTTTTATATTCTCACTCACGGCGTTTGTTGAATGAATTTATTTGTGGAGATTTGCTTAAAAGCTTTTTTTTTTGTAAAGTGTTTGTTGTACTTATATTGAAATTATTTCAGTGACCCGTTTGGTGTAAGAGTTTTATTTATGGGGCAAATATTTTAATTTTATTTTATTAAAAATCGAGACATTAGGCAGTCTGTTTATCACACCTGTTGTTAACATGAGTTTTATGCTTGTGGCTAAGCCACACAAAATTAATAAACGGATATTGAAAAAAAAAATTGTTCTAAATGTGGCACACCTTAAATAAATAAAAAAAAGAATTTTGAGTTTTTGTTGTCACACTAAAACATTGTGAAAAAGATATTACAGAAATGTTTGCTATAGGAGGCTGTTTAGAGGCTGTTGTTTTTTATTGTAAAAAAATCTCCGTTTTTAGGCAATTTTTTTTAAAGTGCAAAATTTTTTTTTTTTTTTTAGGAAAATATTAAAAATAAATAATTTTTAAATATGTACAACTTCTTTTAAAACTGTAATAACCTTCAACTATATTTTTTTATTTTTTTTATAATTTTCCAACTTGCTGGGTTTTTATAATCTTTATTTAAAATATGACCTTTAATTTCCCTTTCACTTATTCTCAATAAAAATACCTGAAATTAAATTAAATTTTCATAAAAAAAAATTCTTTTAGCAAGAAACTTGACCATGAAAAATATTTTGGTTTTTTTTTCTAATTTTGTTGTGCAGCCAAAGATCAAAAATAACGACTTAATTTCCTTTAAAAGGAAATAAAATGAAAACGGAAGCATCCTTGGCAACTTCTAGCATATGCTTCAATAATTCTTAAAAACTAGGGAATTTATGAAGAAAAAAATTAAATAAAAAAAAGAATAAATGAAAATTAAAGAAAACCGAAAAAAGTAAACATAAAGCAGAGAAGAAACAAAAACAGTTAGAGAAATAAAAATTCAAAAAATTTTATAATGAAGTAAATTAAATAAATTTAAGTTGATGGATAGCTAACTGCGTTAGACACCATTTACACAGGGAAAGTTTACTTTGCAAAGTCTTGAGTTTATAGGAGATAGGGGTGAAGAGAACGGGAGGCAGTACAGACTTTCTTGTACTCGCAAATTCGTTTTGTTCTTTGTTCGTAGTTTATATAACTGAAGTTAGCTGCAACTTTTTATTTGAAAACAAAACAAAATTTGAGAAACAAAACTTTCCCTGTGTAAACACCAAAGAAAGTTTAAAAGAGAATTCAACAAAATTTGTCAAAGTAAACTTTCCCTGTGTAAATGGTGTCTTAGTTTTAATAGCTGACAGTCATAGCCACACCAAAGACACACTCTTTAAAATTTTTAAGAACAAAAGTGAGTTTTTAAAAGCCCATTTCTTACTCAATATTTTCTAGTTGCTTAGTGTCTTCTAAGACAAATGGACTTGCAATATAGCAAAAATGATTTGGCCTAAAATGTATAGCAATCGCAACAGAGATTTGCTGGAACTTTAGAGAGGCCAGCTGAAGCAATAACAGGCCACTGCAGTTTTGCTAACTCTGCAAACTGACTACTAAAGAAGTTTTCAAGTAGAATAAGGATGCCAAGAAAAAACTGTAACACTCCTTCTCTGCCTTTGCCCCGCTCGGGGTGTGCTACTGACAGGGCCTCACTGTTTTGTCATGCTATTTGGCTGGGTTAGAAATAGCACTTGCTTTACACAAAATTCAAACACTTTAATTCTACAAAAAAAAATATTATTTCTCTGGTTACAAAATTCAGCTCGATTTATGTATTAACGTGTGTATATGTGATTAAATTGAGAGCGAAAGTTCTTTCTATTATTCTTGGTCTGAAGTTTTAAAACAGAGAAATACCTTGCTGAAAGCGTAATCTTTTTTCTATTATTCTTTCCCTAAATCTTTTCCTGCCACTACTACCCACCTTTTTGATAACTCTCCATCATCGCTATCTTTATTAATTTTTTCTTTCTTAGAGGACCCAAATAAGCCTTCTGTTTTTTCTTATTTGGCCCTCTGTGCAATCTAACCCAACCTAGTATCTGTTTTTTTTTCTACTTTTGCTATTTAACCAACATCTGCTTTTTCAGCTTGTCTATCATTTCTTATTACATCTCATTTTACTTTGTTCATTTTGTATTTCTCGTTTAATTTTTTTTTATTGTTTTTTGCTACAAATTTGTTACATTTCTTGTCTGAGTAGATAGATTTCATAGTAAACTTTGTTGTTGCAAGAAATGTCTCATCATCAAACACAACTAAACAAAACATCAACTGCAAATTATGGCAAAATATCGGAATTCAGAAACAAAACAAAAAAAATATAAAAAATAAAAATAACCCTTTAGGAAATTTATATATTGTGAAATTTAGTATTATGACCTTTAATTGGAGGCTTTAGATTTTAGATTTAAGCTTTTACTTTGTCCCTAGTCAATTTTTATTGCTGCAATTCTTAGTGTAGGGGAGGTAGAAGCAACTGTCACAATTTGTCTATTTTGGCCGCAGTTACCTGATGACTGTTCCCGCTCCTACTTCTAATTCTAAAAGGAGTCACAACTTTCTCATACTCTTTAATTCTGTTTTGTTTTCTATGCATCTTTCTTAGAATTGTCTGAAAATATTGAAACAAACTTATAAAATTTGAAGAAAAAAACGAAACGCAACGAATGCCAACGTTTTGTTTTGTAATTTTCCATAATAATACTCTGAAAAATTACAAAACGAAACGTTTGCATTCGTTTTATTTCGTTTCTTTGCAAGCTTTCCGTATACCAGGAAAAACAACTTAAAAAAATTTGTTTTATTAAAATTTTCCTACTAGTCTTCTGGATTGAAAAATTAGTTGCAATAAAAACTATTTTTTACTTGGCTGACATACTAAAGCAATAGCTTTTTGTGTATGTGTGTTTTTTTTTTTTTAATAAAAAAAAATCTTTTGCAATTGCTAAAACAACAGGAAAGAGCAGAAATGAAAAATTTACTATTGTTTGAAATTCTTATATAGCAATTTTGCTTTTTTTTATTTTTATTTACTTTTTAGTTCTCCATTACTATTTTAACAAACCCATTATGATCATTATCTACTCTAAAGCTATTTTTAAAATAATTTTTTTAAGAAACCTTTTACTTTGTGTGTGTGTATTTTAATAAATAAAAAATAAAATAAAAGAAAATAATGAAAACCAACTCACTCATCATAACTGAAACCAGTCATAACAAATTACACAAAATTAAAAAAAAGAAAGAAAGAAAAGACAAAAGAGTAAAAGGTTTCATTTTTCCCCCTCACAAAAATTTGAAACAAATTTCAGTTTTTGTAGAACGAACACTAAAGCAGGAATTGTTTTATTAATGTTAAAATCTCCTACAGATTTTTATCAATTTGGTTTGTGTGGCGACCACCCTTTAAGAGTTAGAGATTCCATTGCTTTCTATATTCTTTCGTTGCCTGCTGGCTTGAGGTCTATTCCAGTTTGATATTGTTGTTTGCAATACATCTCTGTCTCTTTGTGCATCTGCCAAGCCAACCAACCAACAACCATTTAAATATTTTTATTTTACAACATTTATATGGTTTCACGCTTTTTCGAATTGTTAAAGTGAGAACATTTTTAGCATTTTTTTTTATTACATTTTTATTTTATGATTCTTATCTTGTTGGTTAGAGTAAAAAAAAATAAACAATAAAAAAAATTAAACAAATGTTATCTGTAAACTAAATTTTATTTAAATTTCTTAACAAGCACAGAGAGAGAAAGGGAGCATAAAAACAATAACAAAACATATTTTTGCATAAATGTTTGTTTTTTTTTAACTACATCGTGACCAATAAAGAAATTTTTTTTTATAATTTATAGAAAATTTAATTTCATAGCAAGGGGCAAAAGGAAAAGTTAAGCAAAAAACTTTTTGTTTATTTTAGATGCATGTTAAAAATAATAAAATTTTATTTATATTTTATATGCGAATTATTAGGAATTTTTAGCAAATATTTTTTTTAATAAAAAAACAGAAACAGCAGGCAAACTTAAATGAATTCTAACTATTGCCGGGCATTTAAATTAAAAAAAAAATAAAAAAAATTTAAAAAAACCTGCCTGAAAAAGAAACGAGGTGTGTTCAATAAAAAAAGAAATGTTTTTTATTTAATAAAAAAATTGTATTGCTTAAATAAAAAGTTGACTGTAAAGTCAACTTTACAGAAATATTTCATTTAATTTTTTCAAAAAGTTTACATAAAATTTTTTTTTACTCTTATTCAAAAAAAATCGTTACAATCATTTCTTTAGTTCAATTAAAAAAATTTTATATTGACGAACTATTTAATTGAATCAATTAAAAATTTTATTAATGTGACTAAATGATTTCATTCAAATTTTTCATAGATAATATGACTATTTTATTAAGCTTGAGGTCTTATTTTAAAAAAAATTTATTTTTATATCGATATTTGTGTAGCTTCTTCAGAATATAATTATAAATAAATAAATTTCGATATAAAAATAATTTTTTTTAAAAATAAGACCTTAAGCTTAATAAAATAGTCATATTATTTAAAAGAAAAAGGTCAAATAAAACTAACTAATAAATTTTTAATTGATGTAAAACACATAAACCATAAGAAATAACTGCTGTTTTTTCAACGACTACAGGAACAAAATGATTAATTTAGGTTAGCTTAAACAAGGTATCCTAAGGAAGAAGATAAAAGCATTAGTAGGGCCTATTATTACCACTACATTCACTTTTTTAGTTCTAGATTTCAAATAAAGCCATTTACCTTATTCAGTGAGAGCTTTTCTAAATTTCTGGGAGTTAACAAGAAGTCTCCTAGAAAATATGTCCTACAAGACGAAGAACATGTTCTGAGGTTTCCTCGCATAAACCACAGAACCTGCACACACACACATACATTGGGTGGTCTTAATCTTCCTTGTCCTAAAAGATCACTTTAGTTTTCTGAGGTCGATCTTATTAAGCGTTACTACCTTCTGGAATGTGTTCTATGATGGTGTGATGAAGCCTATATAACAATTTTTCTTTTCATTCCTGTCTTTTTATTTCATTTTAACAGAAATCAATTAATTTTTTCAATGATATAAAATAATTTGTATAAGTTTAGTTAAGAAAATTTATTGAAATGTAAATTCTAATGCAATGTTGAATTCTTTTTGTTGCCGTTCTTTTTTTTTTTTTTTTTTTTTTTTTTTTTTTTTTTTTTTTTTTTTTTTTTTTTTTTTTTTTTTTTTTTGTTTCCAACCAGCTTGACATTGAAAACTTTACACAGATGCCAAAAAAATTTAGTAAAAAAAATGTTTTTAAATAATAAGGAAATGAAATAAACAAGCAATTGCAATTGTAGCAACATTTTTATTAGCAACAGCAAGAACAAAGAATGAAATGCAATAGCCGTGAAATGCGACAACCGTTTAATAGGTTTGTCCAAGAGCCAAACAGCAAACACTTTCATACCATCAGTTCTTCTCCCCTCTTCCTCCCTCTCAACTACATTTACACCCACTGTAGTGCTCACAACAGCAGAATCTAAAACCGTGAAATGACCAAATGTTCACGTTAAATGGCTGGCTGGAAACTAAAATTAAGATAAAAAAAAAAAAATCAAAACATTTTAAAGCAGAAAAAATACATGACCCAATTTTTTGCTTAAACTCTAAAAGAAATCTACAATTTATATCACATTTTATTATCTCGATTTAAAGAACAAAAAAAAATATATCTTCTCCTCTTAGCAAATGAAAATAGAAATAAAATGCCATAGAAAAATATTAAAAGGATATTTTTGCTTTCCTTTCTCTAATGTTGGCGGAAAAGGTCAGTCTTTTTGCTAGTAAAAAGAAAATAAAAACAAGAAACATTTCACAAATAAGCACAAAATATGTTTAAAGTTAAATGGAAATGAGAGAGCAAAAGAAAAATAAAATTAAAAGATTAAATTACTTTAACAAAATAAGAAAATATAAAATAAAAAAATAAGGTTAAAGTATTAAGGAATTTTAACAACGTACAAATACAAGTAGCAAAGAAGAGAGTAAGCAAAAAGTGCCACTTACAGTAACTAATCATACACTCAAGGAAATAAAATAAAAGAACAGAATATTACAGTGAAGCAACCGGTTAGGTTGGGTTTTCTCATACAGCTCGCTCTTTTGTGCAGCTCATGTATGGCAAAATAAAAAGAAAATAGAGCTAGAGTTAGAAAAAAACAAAGTAGGTGAGCTGGCTTTCACACTCAGTCTTCAGAGCTTATTCATACACTCTACTACTCACTTGTGTGACATCATGTTTGATAGCTGGTTTGAGAACATGCTTTCATTTTTGGCAATCTAATCTAGAACATGTTTTGCTAGACTTGGGTACAACCCGTTTAATCGATCTCAAACATTTTGAAGTTTAAAAAGTTGAATCACTTTTGAAAATTTTTTCAAATTTTTAAATCTAACAAAAACTTATAATACTATTCAAACAAAATTGTGATAAAATTAAAAAAATTTATACAATAAAGGATAAAGAGTGTGATTTTATTTTAAAATTTAAAAAAATCTTTTATATGTTTGCAACCGAGTTTGAAATCATTTAAGATCGGTTGCAACTAAGACAAGTTTTTGCGCAATTGGTTGAGAGTATGCTTGAAATCCTGTTTGTTAACTTATTTTACAATATTTTTAAAAACTTATTTTAGAAATTATTTGAGAGCAAGTTTGAAATCCTGCTTAAGAACCTGCTGGGGAGAATGTTTGAGAGCATGTTTGAAAGCACATTTAAGAACATGTTTTACAAAATATTTGAGAGCACTTTTGTAAGCATATTTTGAAATATTTTTTACTAAGTTGGTTTCAGAAAATACTCTCAAGTCTGTAAACCTGTTCGACAAGAAAGTTTAAAACTGCTTAAAAGCCTGTTTGAAAGCATATTTAAGAACATGTTTGAGAGTTTGTTTGATAACAGGTTTTTACAAATTTTTAAAAGCTTATTTAAGAGATTGCTTGAAAGTGTGCTTAAGAATCTGTTGGGGAGAATGTTTGAGAGCATGCTCGAAACCACATTTAATAAAATATTTTAGAAAATATTTGAGAGCCTATTTGAAAACACATTTTAGAAAATTTTTCACTACATGCTTGTGAATTAAGTTGGTTTCAGAAAATACTCTCATGTTTGAGAGCATGTTCGACAAGTTATTTTAAAATTGCTTAAGATCCTGTTTGAAAGCATATTTAAGAACATGTTTGACAGCTTGCTTGATAACAGATTTTTAAAAAATTTTTTAATTGACTGTTTCAAAACATATTTGAGAACATGTTTTAAAAATTTTTTTAGAGTTTGTATGAGCCTTTGTGATAGAGTTTCAGCGAGTGGAGACAAGTCTCAAAACTACACTCTTCTCTTTATTATGCTGCAGATCATTGCTTAGCTCTTCAGGAAACTTATTAAAAAAATTTTGAATATTAATAAAAATAATTTTAAGAATATAATTTCTATATAAATAAAATAAAAGTTAATTGAAAAAGTTAAGCCATTAAAATTAAAATAAATAATAATTATTTTATTATATAACAAATTTAGTAATAAGTTGGCAAAGTACTCAGCGTACGAATATTTTATAAAATATATTTTTATTAGTTGAGTTGATGTAATAAAATTACGGAAATTTTATATTCCAATTGCCTTTCACTGTTTTTTTTATTTACTTCTCTTTAATTATTAATTTTATTTCTTTATTTAATTATTTTCTTTTCTTTATCTTTTCAGGTAAGTGCCTTTTTGATCATCACAACATGTACTTTTTTGACAAAAACATGCAAACTTTTGCTGCACATTTTATCTCTAGTGTAGAGAAGTGCAGCAATAAAGTAAAATAAAATGCAACAAAAAAAAAAAAGAATTATTAAAACTAAAACTTAAGTGGATCTTCTATCTGTCAACAGCAGAAAAGAGGTACTTGACAAACAATGTTTACTTATTTTATTTTTTATTATTTAAAAAGAATACTTTTATTTTAGATATTAGATAGAGAAAACGGATACATATGTTATTTTTGGCAAGGCAAACATACTTGTACATATACAAAAGCACATTTCATTTAGTTGTATTTCAATTACAAAAAATTTTTTTTATTATTTTTTTTGCTTGTTTTCTTTTACTTATTTGTAGTACAAGCGACTTAAGAGTGTCATATTTATTTTGTGGTTTTCAAAGTAGCTCTAGCAAACAGCAAAATTCTACCACTTTTTCAAGTACGACATGTATGAAGAAGATTTTGTATATCTATTCTGGTTTTAATGTCTTCTTTGACATTAGTTTTTTTTTATTGTTGTAGTTTTCTTATATTTGTTTTTATTTTTGTGTGTATTTTAGAAAGGATAACAGTTTTTTACTCTTGTCATGTTTTAAATTGTTAAATTGTAGTTTTCCCATTGATAATTAAAAAGTTTCTTAAAAGCAAAGTTTACAACACAGATTTAAAAAGGCTAAAGAATATAAAAGCATGACATCACTTCATCATCACAACAAGTCTCTTTGTTTGACCTACAATTTAATTCTCAGTAAACAAAATCCCCAAGAAAAACAGTTCACAACAAAATATTTAAATAAAAACACAATTTATTTTAATGAAATTAAATTAAATAAATAGATAGAGAATATAAAATCTTTTTTTTTTTTTAGTTTTCGTTGCATAATTTACAACTTTTTAGCAAATTAAAAATTAGAAAAAATAAAAGCTTAAAGCTTTCTTGGCATTATTTCTATATAATTTCCTTTAACATTTTAGTTTTCACCTTCAATTTTTTATTTCTAGTTTTTTTCGTTCAGTGGCAGTTTCCACTAAATTGCAATTGTCACTAAAAGCCTTTCAGTTGTGCTACATTTTTCGTTTAGATTTTTTTTCATTAAAAAAAATACTTATTTTATTTAGAATTCTCTCCTAAAAATAAATATTTTTTATTTGACAGTTTTTTTTTGGATTTTTTTTTATATTAAAAAAAAAATATTTTTTTTTTATTAAAACGAACTAAAAATAAACAATAGGTAACGTTTCAAGGTTTTTATAAAATTTTCCTCTATTTTTTTGTTTCTATTTTTATTAAGGGAACACAATGTGCACGAAATAAAACAAACTAACATTTTTCCATTTGACTGGGACTTTTTATTTGTAATAAAAAAATAGCAAAAAATTCTAAAATTAAACAAGCGTTACTTTAAAAAAAATGTGCTTAAACAATTTATTTTTAAATATTTTTAATCACTAGAGTTTAAAAATTTTTATATTTTTTAAATTTATTTTAACAAAGCAAAGTCCTTAAAAGTAGATGTTTCTGTAGTTTTCATAGAATTTTTAATTAAAAAAAAAATTTAATTTTATAAAAAAATATTTAATTTTGAAATAACCCAACACAATTCTGGAATTAAGCACAAATAAATAATTTTTATTTTGAAATTTTGTATTTAGAAATTAGTTTGGCAGTTCTTAGCTTATCGTGAGGAAACACATTTGGTGCTCCTCTCTTAAAAAACTAATAATACCCAGAATATTGGCCTTCTTCTGGCACACTTTCATATCTCACGGCTATATTTTCTTCACTAAGTCTATTTCTGTAACATGCTAATATTAATACACAAATAAAAAAACATATGGTTTTCAATCCATACTAATAACAATTTAATTTTTTTTAATTATTTCTAATTTTATTTACCCGTTTGTAAATATTTGACTAGAAATTTTTATCAAATTTTTGAAATATTTTTTTCAAGGCATATCCTTATCAGGGAACTTTCCTAATACCCCCTGCTATGCCTGAGAGCGAGTGGAACCTAGTCTACTGTTCAAACTTCTTTTTAGACTTGCACTCAATAAATTTACTGGCAAACATTATTATTAATCATCTGTGAACGTTAATTAACTCATCCACTTGATTTCTAACGCTCTCTCAAACCCATTCTTGAATATATTATTTTTTATCATTTATTGAGAATTACAGATCACAACTTTGTTTAGCCCATAAATTCAATACGTTTTGAATAAAGCCAAAATATCTTGTTCAGTAAGACATTTCCTTTTTCTTTGAAAGTTTACAAAAAGCCTGACACAAGTTTTGTCTTACGAATTCTAAAATCAACGTAATAAATGTTGGGTTTGACTTTGATTGCCAACTTTAAATTAGCATGTTTGAGACCAAGTTTGAGATCGACTGTATGAGTTGTATTCTAATTTATTTTTCAAATTTGTTTTATATCAAACTCTCTGAAACCTTTATCCCGCAATCGGAATTAATTTAATGCATATATCCCTGCACCTTGGACAACTTTTAGTTTCTCTAATTTAAAAGTCCCACTGAAGTTGTTAATTTTTATATTTCACTTTTAGTTTCTATTTTTATAAACATTGAGCTCTCTATTTTTTAACCCACTGTTTCTATTAACACATAAAATTGTGTTCAATAAGTGTTAATTGATTTGTCAGTTTGTTGTTAAATCACTCAGTAAACGAAATACATTTCTAGTTTATTAATGTTAATTTATATTGTCACTTAATAAATTCCAATGTCTTCTGAATATTTGAAATAAATATAATTTTAACTATTGCTTGACTTGGTTATGTAAAAAAAAATATAAATGTATGTCGTATGTAGGTAACCAGTATTACAATACATATTTCCATAAATTTCATATGTAACTGCGTTTGTTTTTTTATAAAGATTGATTGCTATTAGTTTGCTTTATTGCTTGTTGTAAATTGCTAGAATAAAGTCTACAGATCTAGACAATGACTTTCAAAAGATTATGACAAAATCAAAATAAGAAAAAACAAGTCTTACAGTGTAGCTTAGTTAAAGCTTAGAAATGGGAATTTGAATTAAATGTAGCCTTGCAAAAGGCCTCATTTTAGTAGATTTTAATATTGACTTTTTTGTTTTTCTAGCTTTAGTATTTTACCTTAGAAGATAACAATTTTAACTTGACTATCGCACAGATAACTTTAAATTGAAAATATATTTTTATGTTATTGTTTTTTTTTTTGGAAAGCATTTTTAGTCACTTACAGGATTTTTTTCTTTTTTTGTTTTATTTCTTTAAAAAATTTAACGAGGGTGCTCTTGTATCTTAGTGAGTAGCTTACTATTAATCTAGAGGTTATAGGTTCGCTTCCTACCTAGATCTTACTGCAGACAAGCTAAAAATCTAAGCTGAATAAATAATTATAAATAAATACTAGTAACTCTGCTCACATGTAATTTTCCTGTTATTAGAACTCACATTCAATAAATGAACTGTTATTTTTGAAAGTGGTATAACTCCACTTTTTCTTTTTTTAAAAAAAGAAGAGTTAGCGGTAATTTTAGTAAGATGGTCTCTATATTTGAAAAGTGCTTTTATGCCACTTCAGTGCTAGTGTCAGCAACCGACAGGTTGCACACAAGTTCGAGAGGGTTTGTAAGTTTTAGTTAGAAAGCCTTAACGGTTGCACATAAGTTCGAACATGCACTAGCTTAAGTATATGACCGGCTGCTTACATATTTGAGAGCGTATTGTCATGCTATTGGGATAGTCTGGCCGGTTGCTGGCAGTTTTGAAAGCGTGTTGGAGTATGAACATGAGCTTGAATGGTTGAGCACTAGTTGGTCAGAGTGCTTGAAAGCTTTTTTAAGAATCTAATTATTTACACACAATTAAGACATCGTCTTTAAGACTTTGAGAGTCCAACTGTATGCAAGAAATTGGTTGAGTGCTAGTTTAAAAGATCCTAAATCAAGGGCTTTAGAAGATGGTTTAAGTGCTAATTAAGAGCGTAAACGGTTGCACACAAATTCGATAAAGTGTTTGAGTGCTACTTTAACAGTCTAATCTGTTGCACGTATTGCAGAACGTTTTATAAAGTAAAATGAGTGAAGATTCTAACATCCAAATTAAAAAAAATATTTTTGTTTAATAGAAATTTATTTAGCAAATTTTCAAAGGGAAATTAGTTTAATAAACGCTTGTTAAGCAAAAATATTTTTTATGAATTTGGCTGTAATATACTTTAAGCATGCAAAATTTTCAACAAATACTATGAAATTACATGGACCGTTACTTAAGCCATTTTTATAACACAAGCAATCAACTCATCGCAAAATTTTAAATAAAAAGTATTCGAAATATTGAGGTACTTTTCCTAAAAATTTTTTTAGACAAATTGAACGCATGTGTTATAAATTAAAATTAAATTCAGAAAACTTAAATAAATTATCAAAATAAGTGATTAAAAACTTACCAATATAATTACATAAATTTATAAAATATTCTTAATAGAATTGAAAATATAATTTATTTTTAATTCGTTTCCCTTTCAAAATTTTTTTCCTTTATAACACGTTTTTAATAATTTACCTGAGAAATCTTTTTAAGCAAAACTGGTTTCCTTTACTAACAGCACAAACATCAGCAATAAATTATTTTAAAAAATCTATCCATAATAAATTAAAACACTTTAAAATATTCATCACCTTTGAAAAAAACAAAGTTTATTTTTAGTTTTTTTTTTTCGAACAAAAACTGCATGAATATTAAATTTTTTTTGTTAGTTAATTAAAGCTGCAGTTTAACTTACATGGTTGTCACAAAAATCATTGACATTTATTAACAATTTGCATACAATTGACCTTAACTGGTGTTTTTATTTTAATAGTCTCAGTTAGAATATTTTTTAAAAGTTTTTTTTTTTTTGGTTTAAATAAAAATAAATCTTAATAATTTAAGCGTTTTAAAAAATATGCATGCACGAGCATGACATCATTCAAAATAAATATTTCACAGTCAATGCCAAATTATACATACATACATACATAAATAATAACTGAAATACACCTTTGTGTATGGAGACTGCATTTGTTTTAATAAATAACAACTGGCTTTTAGTGAATAATAGTAGTTTTATTAAACAGGGTTTTTAAGAGAAAAAAAGGTGTTTTAAAATAATTATTTTAAAATGGATTTTATGAGTTTTGAAAGAAACGACAGCTATTTAATTTAAAGAATTGCGGCCGCATTACTTATGACTTTTAAAAATTTTTTTAATTTAATTATTCATGCATTCATTTTGCATATTCTGCAAGTCAATATTTTTTATCTTAATATATAAAATTCGACTATACGTGTGTTTGACATTGTACTCCTTCTAAACGGCTGAACCGATTTAATTGAATTTCTGTGAATGCCTTTGGCTTACGCTTTGGAAGGTTTAGTGTCACAAAACCGCCCAGCAGATGGCTTGTTTATATACTCCCTATTTTTACCCGGTCTCGCACGGTCCTTTACTCTATGAGTACGATTTCTTAGAGTAAGAAGATCCGATATAAAACGCCCACTTTTTAAATTTTTCTCTAATCTGAGAGCTTTTACACCGATATGTCTAATTTTTTTAATATATGTTCTGCGTAACCCAATTTATAAATATTTTATTGAAATTAAATATTTTGCCATGCCCACTTTTTTAATTTTTCTCAGAACGGAGAACGCTTGGACCGTTTTGGCTAATTTTTATATTTTATTGAAATTAAATATTTTGCCACGCCCACTTTTTTAATTTTTCTCAGAACAGAGAACGCTTGGACCGTTTTGGCTAATTTTTTTTTATATGTTCGGCGTAACCCAACTTATATTTTATTGAAAGGAAAAATTTTGCCACGCCCACTTTTTTAATTTTTCCCAGAACAGAGAACGCTTGGACCGTTTTGGCTAATTTTTTTTATTATATGTTCGGCGTAACGCAACTTATATTTTATTGAAAAGAAAAATTTTGGCACGCCCACTTTCTTAATTTTTCTAAGAACGGAGAACGCTTGGACCATTTAGGCTAATTTTTTTATTGTATGTTCGGCGTAACCCAACTTATATTTTATTGAAAAGAAAAATTTTGCCACGCCCACTTTCTTAATTTTTCTAAGAACGGAGAACGCTTGGACCATTTAGGCTAATTTTTTTATTTTATTTTTCTTCTCTTATTAATTATTTTTCAATATGAATAAAATTTTTAAGCAAAACAAGGTTTGCCGGATCAGCTAGTAAAAATATAAAAAGAAAACGTTGTTTTCTGTAGCCGTTATTAGTTTCGAATGATCTCTTTGTTTAAAAATTTAAAATCAAAACTGTTTTACGTATCACGTCTATAATTCTATTTTGTAGCGCAAATCTCATCGCCTACAGCAAGTTATCAAACATAATTTGGATCTTAATAAAAGAAAGTTAAATTATCAATCATAATATAATATTTTCTATGAAATTTTCTCCTACTCGTTTTCTTATATTCCTTAGAACTCGTGCAGTTAAAGGTTTGTTTAATTTCTCAATGGCATTCTTGAACATGAAAAGCTAGATTTGCCTTTGATTAAGCTTGTCTATTTGATAATGAAGTCTATCAAGTTTTTAACAATTTGAAATGTTTGATCAATACTTTTGCTTGAAGTTAAGGTTTCTTTTCGTCATACTCGAACTTAATAAGGTATAAAGTAAAATTCAAATTGATTCTATTTCATTCGTTTATTCACTTTAAAACTTTGTATATGTTTTGAAACTTACTGAAAGCATTATAAAACAACCCAACTGATTTTATTATTATTATTTTTATTTTTTTCATTAAACATTTGCCTCATTAATTATAAAACTTGTAAGGTGAGCAATAATTTTCACAAACAGCATGACTAAAATGCATAAAAACCTGTCTCTCCCCTCCTATTCACAGTTAAATAAGAATATTAATTTTGTGTGATATACATGTTTTAACACTTTGTTTGTAAGAGAAGTTGTTTGTTGAAATATCCTTGTTTTCAAAGTCGAGTCATTATTTGACTCTGACTCCCCCTGGGTGTATTAAGTATGACAGACAAATCTTATGACAAATGATTGTTGATTTTTTGCAAAAGTTAGAAGTTATTTATTATTTAAATATATTTATTCATACAAATAGTCATGAGGTTTGTTTTATTATTTTTTTTTTATGGAAAAATAACTACAAGTGATGTAAATACGTGTTTTTTTATGCATTCAAAAGTGTAGAAAAAGTTGACATCACCAATTTTTTTTCTTGTCATTTGACTTGTCATCTGATGCTAAAAACCGGTGTATAAATTTTATATACATGACATTTAATTTGTTATCTTTTTATTTTTTTTTATTTACATAAGACAACTGCAAAATTAATATTAAAAAAAACTATTAAGTTACAGTTGCTGGTACTAAAAAAAATTGTCATTATTATTACTCATAATAATTTTCCTTTTATTTAAAAAGTGTTATTTTTATAGTGTGTTTAAATAAATAAAAATATGTACTCGTGTTAGCATATAAACTGATATTTATTTTAATTTTTATTTCATATATAAATTGCATTTAAATAAATAAATTGCAATTAATTTGTTTACAATTCTGTTGCTGCTTAAAATGATGCTAATGAATTCAAGGCAAAATTGTATTTAATTTACAGACATGCAAACTGCAAACTATTTTCAAGTAAATAAATTATTAGCAACTTTTTAAATTAAAAGCACTGGCAAAAAATTAATTTAAAAATTTTTATTATATAAAAAAAAAAATATCAAACAAACACAAATTCATTAGCATTTTAATGAGATTTTTAATATTTTATATATTGCACAATAATAAATAGATTCTTTTTAATAAAACATTATTTATCCCTTTTTAAAATTTTTTTGTGAATTAATTAAAATGATTATTTGAATGAACTGATAAATTTATTTTTTTTTATAAAAAAATTAATTCTTAATTCAACATAGGGGGTGGCGTGTCCCTTGTGTGTTTAGGTAGAGCTAAGCACCATTCAGAATTCTTGAGCTTGTCCACTTAGTGAAATTTTAATAATTTTAAGCTTGATGTGAAATTAAAAAATGCTAACACAAGCTGTATATATTTTTCTAATATTGAACTTAAACTCGAATGAATACCTGGACACGACGATCATATGGGCTATGAGATGGCGGAATATCAGGCTAAATAGAGCGCAGATACCCTTTTTATATGTTCAGAGCAGTTTTGAGGGGTTAGTATCAACTTCATTTACGTTTTACCAAGCAAGTAGTAGAAACGAAACCTACAAGACTACTGGAGAATAGAAGTGAGATCGTTGTGTTGTGTTGTATTGAACCTCATCATAAATGACTCTACATTAAGCTGTTAAAAGACCTTCGCAGTCTCAACTATCACATGAGTAGAATCGACTCCTGCGGTTTCTGTTAAGAAGGACAAGAAACTTCAGAGCACATTATCTCGCGATTATATTAATAATAATTAATGGCCTGTTCAGCGATGTCACAAGAAAACCTAAACGAATGAAAGCAAAACACATTTGTATTGAAAACTAAAACAAATTTCCGTAAATTTTTTTTGTTTTTAATACAAATGTGCTTCTTGACTGGTCTTTTAGAGGAATAGTTAAGATATATAATTTTTTTCTCTTGTTTTGTATCTTTAACTGCCACCGAATTTGTTCTTTCGCTAGAATTTTTAACTTTTTCCTCTTGTCTTATGAACATTTAAATGACACAGAACATGTGCTTTCACTCTTATTTTGGAGTTAATTAGAATTTCGAACCTTGTTCTCTTCTTCTATAACTTAAACTGCCACATAGAAATGTCCCTTGACTGGTCTCTCCCTCTCTTTTAGAGGAATAGTTAAAATATCTAATCTTGTTCTTTGGTTTTGTATGATAACTGACATAGAACTTGTTATTTCGCTGTTCTTTTGAGCAAAGCTAATTTTTTCCTCTTGTTTTATACCCTTAAATGACAGAATTTCGAACCTTGACCTCTTATCTTATATCTTTAAATGAGACATAAACATGTTCTTTGACTGTTTATTTAAAGATTAAAATTACTAATTTTTTTCTCTTATTCTTATTAGTTGCTTCAGTTTGCTGTTACTAGTCGCAGGATTAGATTTTTTGAAGAAATTTTCGAAGCTTTTTGAATCATTTATTCAAGACAATTTAAGCTGATATTAAAGCAACACTTTAAGTTTTATTTTATTAAACTGAAAAATGTGAAATCCTAAAATATTAAAAAAGAAAAAAACTTTCAACATTTTGTAGCAAAATAATTTTACTTTCAACGTAGAAAATGCTTTAAAAAACATTTAAAGAGTTAAAAATCTGGCTTTCAAATCCATTTTTTTTTGTATTTTTAATAAAAAAGAAAACAAATTGCCCAACTCAGTATTTTTGTGAAGTTTTTGTAGCTTTTTTTGTTACAAATTTAGGTCACTTTCAATTAATCTATACCGCCTATAGTTTTCCACACACAAACATTGATATTGCATGCATGTCTGTGCATGCTGCATAATAAAAAAAGGAAAAAAGAAAAACAAAAACAAACTTAACAAAATCTACATATAAAATGCCTTTACGAAAGAGTAACTAAAACTGCAATAACAAAGTGTGTATGTGAGTATAACTTATCAATTGACTTTTGCCTCAATTGTTTTAACCAAATTTAGTTTAACGTGAATTGCATTCTAGAAAAATATTTAGTATGAATCTGAATGTAAATGTTTTGAGTATATCAGCAGCATTTTTTTTTAATTTTTTTAAAAGTTTTAATTGCATTTTTTTATTGCTCTTCTTGTGCTATGTGCATTTAAGCAAAATATCACTTTGATAATAAAATATATTTAACACGTTTTAAGCGGTCTTTTTTAATACAAAAATCCTATCGATTTTGCATTGTAAACGTTTTTAAGTACCTGTAACGTGCTAAATTAAATTGTGTACAAAAAATAAATTTACAGCAATTTAATAACAAGCAAAAAAAATTTGCATATTAATTGAAAAGGCATAAATTTATGACCGCCACAGTAGGCTCAAAAAGTTAAGCAACATATAGTGTCAAACGAGATAGTAGGATCATGATAAAGTCAAAAGATGAAATTGATAAGCTGGCACTGTTAAATGAAATAAATTACGGCAAATGTTTAATAAATAAAGAAAAAAATTTTTAAGTAAAACAAAAAATATTTTTATGTTTTTATTTATCAGTATGGAAATTGTTTCCTTCAAAATAATTTTTATTCGATGTTATTTCAGTCAATGATTAATTTTAGCTCAGGTGAGCGTAAGTCATATAAATTTTATATAATATAAAAAATTATTTTTTTTTATATGAAAAAAAAAATTTAATAAAAAAAATTCATTATTAAAATAACTAAATTTTTATAATAAAAAAAATTTTTCTATCAAAATTTTCTTAATATAAAAAAAATTTTAAACGATTATTTAAAAAAAAAAAAAACTTTTTAATGAAAATTAAATTTCAATGAAAAAAATTTTTTAATTAAAAATTTTAATGAAAAAAAAATTTTTATCAAAAATTTTTAGTAAAAAAATTGTTATTAAAAAAAATTTTTAAGTAAAAATTTTAGTGAAAAAAATTTTTAGTAAACATTTTAGGAAAAAAAATTTTAGTATAATAAAAAATATTTCAATAAATTTTTTTAGTAAAAAATTTTTCATAAAAATTTTTTTTATAACCTTTTTTTATATTTTTTTTTAATATAATTTTTTTATAAATAATTTTTGTTTTTAAAAAACATTTTTTGTTTATTTTTTTTAGAAAAACGTTTTTAGTGATTTTTTTTATTAAAAAAATAGTGTAAAAAATATTTTAGTAAAAAAATTTTTAGTAAAAGCATTTTTAGTAAAAAAAATTTTTAGTAAAAACATTTTTAGTAAAAAAAATTTTTTTAAAATATTTTATTAAAAAATTTTAATAAAAAAATTTTTAGTATAATAAAAAATTTTTCAATAAAATTTTTTAGTAAAAAATTTTCAATAAAAATTTTTTAAATAATTTTTTTTATAATTTTTTTAATAAAATTTTTTTTATAAAATTTTTTTTTTGCTTCTAAAAAATTAAATTAATAATAAGAAAAAAATTTTTTACTAAATGTTTTTGTCCGATCTTGCCCGAAAGTCAGTATCCTTAAAGTTGGTATCCTTAGAAAACGTATGTACTAATTTTTAAGGAAATCCTTTTACAAATAGAATTTTAATCGTAAAAAAACCATCCTAAGAAATAAAGCCATTCACTACTTTATAAAGTGGCTCGTGCCTTTGCTATCATTACTATCAGAGGAGCGTAGCAAAGTGCTAAATAAAACATTTAAAAGCATAATTTCAGGCTTAAATAAAGTGCGGGCACACATCTTTTTGAACAGTTTTGTGCGAAAATCATTGAAAGTGGGCATGGCCATATGGCGACCTAAATCACTCAAATATTATTATAAAAAAAATAATTTTATTAAAATCTATTTTGTTATTAATTCTTTTTTAATTTTTTTACTTAAAAAAATTGAATTTTATTAAAAAAAAATATTTTTATTTTAGAAAAAAAATTTTTTTTTCCATAACGAAACCAATTTTTAAATCCGGTATTTAATTTTATTAATACATTTTCCACCTTTTTTATTTTTAAATTAACAACATTTTTTAAATCATTGCAAGTTTTAATGATTTACACTCATTTGACCAAAGTTAAATAAAAAAATTTGTTTAAATTATTACTAGCCTACATTTTTATTGATTGAAATTTTCTTTTTTTCTTGATGTTATGCCTGGATTTTTCACTTTTGTATTGCATTTTCAATTGTTTCACATTTTATTGTTGTTTCATATACACAAATCCGTACCTTAAAACGTTTTTATTTATTTTTTTTTTACTATTTTTCTTGTTGTTTTTCAATGTTTTTACATTTTATAAACTGATTTTAAAAATATTGTTAAATTGTGGGAGATTTATGTGAACATTTAATAAAGCACAATACAATAGATTTTGTATGCGTGTATACAAGCCAATGTTGCTTTTTTATTACAAAAAAAGAAAATGGGTGGGTTCGCTTAAATTAAAATACTAAAATACAGAGAACCGAAAAAATAACACAATGTTTTACAGTTAATAAAATGTTATAAATTAAATTTGAAATAAATCACTAAATACTACATGTGCGCGACAAGTGCATAATAAACCCAGAAAATAAAAAGTTTGTGGAATTATTTATTTGCATTTTTTAAAAATAAGTAAGTAAAGGGAAAAATAGAGCTTGGAGGGAGAATTTAAAATAAGTTTTAAATTTTTAATTTAATTTAAAAAGAACATAATTTCTATTTCAAGTCGTTATTAATCATTTTTAATCTTCATTTTAAAGTTATTTGTTTGTGTGCCATCTAAAACTTGGCTCTAAAAGTGTGTTTTGTTGAAAGAAAATGTTTTTTTTAAATGGAAATTTATTTTTCTTGTTTTAATAAAAATAGCACAAATTTAAATCACCAAACAAGGAAATCGGAAAAAGCTATTCTCTAAGGCTGCTTTAAAGAAAAGGAAAAAAAACCAAAAACCTGCATAAATAACTTTGAAAATATTTTTAATTCATACACTACACAATATTGAGCGTGTGTGTATAGTGTGCCAACACATGCTTAGCAACAATACCAGAGACCAGGCAGTAGTACTCACTGTAAATGACCAAATAGTGCATTGTTTAAATTGTTAAAAAAAATTATTCAAAACCCAATAGTCAGTCATGTTAAAAGTATAGCCAGATCAATATTTCCATAAAACAACAATGTTGATGACAAAAAAAATTTTTTTTTTAAATTAAATGGAATTTAATGAAAATTTTTTTCATTAAACTAACGAATATTTCATAGAAGTAATGAAATATTTTTCATTAAGCGAATGAAAATTTCATTAAATTAATGAATCATTTCATTGACTATGAGGATTAATGAAATATTTTCAATGCGTTAATGAAATTTGTTCATTAAATGAATGAAAATTTTTTCATTAAAATAATGAATATTTCATTAAATTTATGAAATAATTCATTAGTCTAATGTAAGATGTTGCTGTTTGAAAATTAAAAAATTTTTCATTAGATTAATGAATAAATTTAGAGGATCTACAAACAAAATTAGCACACTTCTCCTTAAAAGTTTACCAACAGCTTTATTTTTTTTCCTAAAATTTTATTGCCTTTAAAAATTTCTTGTTTTTGTGTTTGTCAGCTGAAAGAGTTTCAAATTTTGTGTGTCTCAGTAACCATGACAAAGACTTTAGCACTTTTGTTGGTCACTCTATTTTTCTAAATATTACTCGTACATAAAGAAACTGAATACAAGTGTGCACTTGAATTCCAACGCAAAAAAAAAGCAGAGTAAAAACGTGTGTTTGTATGCACAAATGTGCTTGTTTTAATTTCAAACTTTTCAATCTTGAGGGTATTAGATTTCAGCATCATTGTTTAAACTTTGCACAACTTAAACCCAAAAATCTATAAAGAAAAACAAGAAGAAGAAAAATAAATAAAGAAAAATATCTCTGCATTATTTGTGCATATGCACGTATCAATTTGAAAGAACCCAATGGATTTTTCAATTCAGTTTGTTTTTCTTTTTTTCTTTACTAACTCTTACTCATACCAAATCTTGAGCAAATTGTACTTCCTTCACTTAAATTCCAGCCACCATTGGCGTTATTGGTCATGTACATTGTCAATATCTGTGCATGTTATTTGTTGCTGTCATTTGGTAGTAAAGAAACAAAACAAAAATACAAAAAATAAAACGTTTGTTTCTGTCTACAAAAACACACTGCGGTCGTTCGGTTGTTTGTTTTAGTTACAAAAGCAAACACATTTTTATACGTGTGCCCTACATTACAAGAGGCCAAAGAAGCTTATTTATGTTTTTCTTAAGGTTTGTTAATTTTAATATAAAAAAAACGTTTTTGAAATGGTTAGGTTTAAAAAGCTGTCTAAAGAAAAATATGAAAGGGAACTCCCATAAGTCGTGTGATGATATCCATTTACAATGGATATTTATTTAGGAGGTAACGTATTAACTTAGAAAATCTGGAGATGGCAAGTTCGATTCCTGTCTAAATCCTGTGTTTTCTAAGGCTTGGCGCATTAAAAAAAGACCAAGAAAGAGAAAAGTCAAGAAGAACCCGAGAGCTTCAGAGTCTGACATAGCCCATAGCAACAATCAGAGAGAATTATTTCTTTTGACTAAGCTCAGCCACCTTCCGTGTTTTTTTCTAGCTCACACTGTGATAATTTTGTTCGCATTTTTTCATTAATCATTTTAAAAAAATTAAATAAATTTCACTGGCATTTGGGACATACGGTCTTCTAAACTGCAATAAATATTCCATGTAAATTAAGACTTTTGACCATGCCCACTTTTGGGTCTTCGAATTTAATTTCGTGACTGTTTTTAATCAGGCTCAGGTACACTAAACGAAGAATAGACAATATTAAATTCTCTTTATACCAACAGTTTTAAGCCTCTTGTTTTAGATATTTTATTGGTTGGGGTTTCATTTTTTTTTTCTTCTTTTGAATAGTGTAACACTTGATTTTATAAAATTTGGCCTTAAATGTGTATTTTATATGCTGCAGTTAATGCATCTCAGTCTATGCCGTTTTTTTCTTTCTTCATTTTTAAAACTGTCTGTATCTTTCAGATTTATACGTCTGTATTCCCTTATGGCTTTTTTTTGCATTGATAAAAAAAATATTTTTTTATAGAATTTTAGTTTTAGTTTTTGTTTTTTTTTTTGCACATTTTTACTACCATTTGACGTTCCTAATGTTCAATTCAGTGCAACAAACATTATTTTGTTTTCATTTACGCTCAATAACTTGCCTTGACAGTTTGCCTAGCATTTGTTTAAAAAAAATTTTGTTACTTTTATTTTTGGTATTTTTTGTTTGTTTTGATTTAAAAGGTTTTTTAATATTTTTTAGTTTTATTTTTTATTTAAGTTTAAGATCAATTTTAAGCAGCCCAACCAGCTATTTAATATGAAAATAAATACCTGTTGAAACTGAACTTTATTTTTATTAAATTTAATAATAAAAAAATTCTTTAATAGAGTTTGAATTTAAAAGAATTTAATTAAAGAGTTTTACAAATGAAAATATATTGTTGTCGAGTCTCCAAAACGTCCTTTGAAATAAATGTATCGGTCATGCCCACTTTTCAACAAAGTAGTTTTAATTGTGTTTTTTTTTTACTAATCAAAAGCCAAATTAAAAAAAAAATTGTTTTGAATTAAAAACTATAAAGATTTACACTCAACTGGGTAAAATCCGTTAGTAAATAATTTTCAGACATAGAGAAAAATAATACAAGTAGTAATAAGTCTTTTTACAGAAAGAAAATTTTTATAAAATTTTGTTTTATATATTTTTTTTTTTTTTCATTCGTAGTCATCACAATTTAGTTTTATTTCATTTAAATAAATTTATTTAAGCTTGAGATCATTTTTATTAATTATTTTATTTTTTAAATATAATTTTATTATTTTTATATTAATATTTCATTACCTGAAAAAATTATTTAAAAATTTTTATTTTAGTTTTTCTTTCAATTTAAAAAGACAAAAAAGATGCTTTACAAAAAAGTAGCGAAATATCGAATTAAAAATAATAAAATTATATTTTATAAAAAAAAAAATTGAAATGATCTCAAACTGAAAAGAATTTATTTAAATAACATACAAATAAGAAAATCGATTAAATAAGATATTATGAATTTAGTTTTATTATTTTTTCTGAAATTCGTGCCAACTTACCTTTTTTGTAAATATCAAGCAATTCCTTTTTATTAGTTGAAAATGCCAACTGCAAGGTAAAGAGAAAATAATCTGTTATTATTCACTTTTTTGAATTTTCTTTTTATTTTAATAAAAAGAAAAATTTTTTTTAATTAAAAAAAGACCTCAAGCTTAACAAAATAGCCATATTAATTAAATAATTTTTTTTTATATTTTTAATTTTTAATTATTATTGAGCTTTAGTCTTTTTAATACAAATTAATTATTATTTTCAATATTTCGCTTTCCACAGAATAATAAATAACAATAATTAATTACATATATAAAATCAAAAGTCTAAATAAATAATTATATACGAGTAAATTTAATTTTTAACAGTAACAAATATCTTTCATACTTAAGATCTTAATAAAAATTGTTTTTATTTTTATCTTTCAAAATTTCGACTTTCTTTTCGATGTCTTCAAAGGAAAATCTTAGCAAAACGAGCTCGCTTTGACAACCAACAAACAAAACAGAAATAACAGTCATTTTGTTTTGTTAAATAGAATTTTTCAGATTTTTATTTCAAACCGAATTAAATTTTAAATCTTCTACTCAATTTGTCTTGATCTTAAGCTTGCAAAAATTTTTTTTACTATTAAATGTATAAGATCGAATAATTTAATAAATTAATTTTGTAATTTTTATTTTCTTGAATTTTTGTTTTGGTTTTTTTTAACTATAAAATTTTTAATTCTTTGGAATTTCTATTTGTTTTTTTAGTTTAAAAATATTTTAATTTCTTTAAATCTGTTATTAATTAAAAAATATTTTTATTTATTTTTTTTAAATTTGTTTTTTAGTTAAAAAAAATATATTAATTTTTTTATTAGTTCTTTGGGAAACATTTTTTTATTAGTTTTTTTACTTTTTAAATATTTTTATATTTTTTTTTAGCTAGAAAATGTTTTTTTTTATTAGTTTTTTAGTTAAAAAAAAAATTTTTATTAATTTTTTTAGTTTAAAAAATTTTAATTTTCTTTATTTGTTTTTACTAAAATATTCAAAATTTTTTTATAATTTTTTTATTATTTTTATTTTTTTTTTTTTAATTTATTTTTAGTTTAAAAATATTCATTCATTAGTGTTTTTATTAGTTTTTTAATTTTAAAATATTTTTTTTTTAATTTTTTTAGCTAGAATATGTTTTTATTTTTTTTTTTTTTTCATTTATTTTTTAGTTAAAAATTTTTTTTATTAGTTTTTTAGTTTAAAAATATTTTAATTTTTTTAGTTAAAAAATATTTTTTTTATTAGTTTTTTAGTTTAAGAATATTTTAATTTTTTTATTAAAAAAATATTTTTATTCTTTTTTCATTAGTTTAAAATTTTTTACATTTTTTTAGTTTAAAAATATTTCTAATTTTTAAATTTATTTTGTAATTTAAAATTATTTTTATTTTATATTTTTATAATATTTATTTTATATTTCATAACCAAAATAATTGATGTCAAGATTGCAAAGTCAAAATCCTTAAAAACCAAAACTGCTTTCAATTTTGTACAATAAATTTATTAAATTTTCCTAATCCTAAAGTTGCGACTTCATGTTCTTTTTATACTCTTATATTGAGTCTTTGTAAACACTTAAGAAGGTTGTGTGTAAGGCTGTGTATATAAGTGCCCTGTAGAAATTTTTTGACTTTTTAGAAAAGCTGAGAAAATATTTCTGTTTCATAAGGACAAAAGCATTCCAATAGGTAATGATATGGATTAGGTTTGAGCCTTATTCCATGTAGAATTAGAGTTAGAAGGAGAAGCGATAACAAGTCACCTAGTTAGCAGTATAGGGTTATTGTGATACTACTTTAATGTTACAGATTTTTCCCAAATCTAGTATTAATTAAGAATTCAAAGACTTCCTTAGGTGATGTGTCAGACGATTATTACTAAAGAAAACTTTTGAATATTAGACCATTACAGTGGCATATTTACTACACATTCTGTTAACTCTTTCTATTCGTTACATAGACCCTGCAGAAGTCGCTTCGGTTGACCTTCATATGGGTATAGTGGCCATCTGTCTGGCACAGTTCTTGAGCAAGAACTGCCGCATCTGCCGGATACCTGAGAGTAATCAAATATGTTTTCTCTTTCTCTGTGAGTTCCCGGCTCTTCTAGGTTCAAAATAAAAATTTCTCGGTACAAATATTGTGGACAGACTACATGCGATATCGGGCTTAGGGTAAGGGAACCTTCTCAGATTTCTCAATGCCACAAGGTGGATCTAGGTCACTTTATTACTCCGTTGTCTTGGCAAGTAGGTGGTTGAATACGGAATCATGTGATTCTAATTGAAGGGCATTAGACCGCCATGCAACCTAACTAACCAGCCACTTGTCTCCAATCAATATTGTTGCGATTCTTCTTAAAAATACTCTCTAAGTCTGAGCTTAGTAGAACTCCAAGACAGTTCATAGAATGGTTTTTGAGCAGTAGAACTACTTGCCGCAACTTTTTTTTTGAATCCCTTGTAATACATAGCACCCAACTAGACACATTTTCTTAATTGATTTGAGTTATCTACTTTCGAACTAGGCCTAAGCAGAAAATGTTGCATTCGACATTAGAATAAAATTATCCAAATTTTTTATATGAAATAATTTGAAAATTTCAATAGATCTTACTGTCGGAAGTCTCGATTTTGAGTTCTGACCTGCAATTTCTACTGGGTGTATATACGTGCGTGTTTTGTATAAGATTGGACAGCCATCAAAATGAAAGAAAATATTATTTTGGACACGCCACAACATTTCTTTTTGATACAAGTTGCTTGTAACTAGAGTAAAGAAAACAATCTAAAGAAAATTAATATTTACCTAAGGTAGTACGAGTAGATTTATGAGGTTCTTATTGTTTCTTGTACATAAAAGTAGTTTTTTTTACAACAACTGTGACTCACATTTCACTGCAAAAAGGAAAAGCAAAAAAATAATTTCACTCAAGTCATTTCAGTCATTTATTTTTCAGGTTTTTTTTATTATTTTCTATTTTTGTTCTAAATTAAACAAAAATAAAAACACAAACAAGTAAATGTAAGATAAGAAAAAAAGTAAATAAATAAAATACTTGAAATGAATTGTTATTTTATTAGAATGTTTAGTAGAAAGTAATAAAAAGGACTTTTGTTTTCTTTTATTAAACTTGAATTGAATTTCGAAAGAAGGAAGCTTTTAGCCACTTAAGGGCATATCACTGTGGCAGCGGTTCTTAGGCTTAATGAAATACACTTAGTCCTTCAAAAAAAGTGTCATATGACTAAATATTGAACAGCAATAATTTACAGCAAATATTTTATGTTTTAGTAAATTTTTGATTTACAAAACTTGATGGAAAAAAATTAAATTTGAGCAAAATATGCAAAAGAAAAGTAAATCAATAAAATATTTAAAGAGACATGAGTTAAATGAAAAACGCCCATTATTTTGCTTGGTAAATGGCAATAAATAAATTTACAAAAACAGAAAAAAAAAATTTAAATAAATTTCTATAAATAAATAAGAAAAATTTGTGTCTAAAAATATAAACAAACATTTTATAAATTTCATATAAACAAACAGCCATTTAGAAAGAGCTTGAAGCTGTTGGTTTTGTTTTCAAGTTCAGACACTCATGTTGAGCAAACGGCCCACAGAAAATTTACACAAAAAATAAAACACACAGCATGTTTGCAATATTTTTAAAAGCTGTTGATAACACAAGCAATAAAAAATACGTCGGGCTATTAAATAAATTAAACGAGGACACACATATTTAAAATATAAATAAATTGCATTAATTAAAATTAAAAAAAAAATTATTTTATTTTTTATTATGTCTGGAGGGAAAGTCAATAAAATCAATAAAATAAGATTTATTATAAAGACATCTTAAGAAATGTTTGAAATAAATTGAGTAGAAGAAATTTTTCAGACTTTTTAAAAGCTCGTGAATAAGCCTGGTAGTTGCTTCAGAATTAATTTTTAAAAATTAAGGTCAGCAGGGCAGTACTCAAGTTATATGGCTGCTAATTCTAAAAAACAATAAACGTTTTTTCGGAAGTTACCTTTTGTAGCAGTTTTTAATGTCAAAATTGTAACTATAATAAAGATTGGTCCAACCAAAATGCACGTTGTGAATTTAAAAAAAAAAAAAAAAAAAAAAAAAAAAAAAAAAAAAAAAAAAAGTTTTCGCAGAATTATCTTAATATTTTTTTATTATGATAGAAGGATTTATGACAATTTAATGCCCCTTTTTGTAAAAAGTTTCCACAATCTTAATATACTGCTCAATGGAGAGGTACGCTCCATAGTTAAATTTATTAAATTAAGTTGTTCACAATTAACATCCTGCATTATGATTGGACCACCTTTTAGATAATTATAATTCGACCTTAAGCTTGAAAAAACACCTCCTCTTTTAAATTATAAAATTCAATTCTTTAAATAATAACATTTTTCTATACTTCCTCTTGGAATATCTTGCGGTATTCTAGTATATCATATGTTATTCTCTACTGAGAAAAATAATTGGATTGTGAGAATCGAATTTTATAAAAAAAAAAATTCATTTTTATCACAAGTAGTTCACAGATTAAAATTATGAACCATTTAATTAATTTTATTTCAAAAATCTTGTCCTTTTTATTAAATTATTCATTAATTATTTATGCTCTTATCCAAAAAAAAAGTTGACGTAGACTTTAAAGTAAAATTTATGAAAAATTTATAGGAAAAATTTCGATAACGTTGACTTTAAAGTCTATGTTAATTTTCTTGGGATAAGGGGGTTAGTCAATACAAACATTTCTTTAATTCAGTGAAATATTTTCGTTTTTTCTATCCCAAAAAAAATTGACTAGACTGTAAAGCAAAATTTACGAAAATTTTAGGAAAAATTTGGATAACGTTCACTTTAAAGTCTACTTTAAATTTTTTAAATAAAAGATTAACCCCCTTATCCAAAAAAATTAATGTAGACTTTAAAGTCAACGTTATCAAAATTGTTCGTATAATTTTTTCATAATTTTTACTTTAAAGTCTATGTCAACTTTTTTGGGATAAAAGCATACATTTTTAATAGAGTTGATTAAACGTTTAATCAAATTGAAATTTTTTTTTTGTCTGCTTTGTTTGGATAAACCATTTGAAATCTTTAACTGCTGGCCACTCTAATGCTCACCAAAACCGTTAGCTAAACTGAAATACCCACCTGCATATAAAAATGTAAAAAGCTCTTGTGCACACATGCATACATACTGTTTAAGCAAACATAAAAAGTGCAAGTGAGTGAGTTTGCATTCCGAGTTCAGAGGTGGTCATGTTGACTAAAATAAACAACAACTGTACAAACCCATGAAATACAATAAAGAAGAGTAAACTTTGCATAAGTACTACAAGTACCTACGAATACAAATAAACATTTATTTACATGAATGAGTATTTGATTAGCCTCAGTTTTCATAAACACATATGGACATGTAAGTACTCACACTGTGAGTGTGTGTGTGTGGGTGTGCGTTTGTGCTTGAGTTGGTAAAATTTTTGTGTTGTTTTAAAAAACAACTTAAATATAATAACGTATTGAAATATATATCTAATGTACAGTTAAGTGCTGCTAATTATGGGGTTTTGTTTTTCTTTTTCTTTTTTGAAATATTTTTTCTGTGTAAAAGTGCTTATTTGTTTTTGTCGTTGTAGTAAAATCATATTTCTCTAAATGATGGTAAACAGCAGACAAAATGATAGACAGTTATTACAACGCATTTATTTAACTTAAGCAAACAGTTAGACAATTCTATTTGAATCTATTTATTATAGTCAATGCGCAATTTTCTATAAGAGGATTTCCTCATATATAGATACAAACATGTTGCTTAATGGATAGTAACCCAATTAACCACAACATGGGCTAAAACTTTTTTCTTAAAAAATTTTTACATCTCACTCACAAAAAATTTTGTTTTTGTAAATTTGAAAAAGGAAAAAATAAGCAATTTTTTTAACTTTGTCTGGTTCATTATTGAATTATAAAAAAACGCTTTTGAATATTGAGTAATAGATTTCTCTATATAAATATTTTTTTTTTTAAATATTTTTTTTTTCTAGAGAAAATTTTTAAAAAATGACGTGAAAATATAAAAAAAAAATTTTAAAGTCTTCAATCATGCAAAGCGTGTTAAACAGAAATTTTTTGCTATTACTCGAGCATCGTGGCATTTCATCATACCGTGCTGACATGCCGCGCATGATCGTCTAATAGATGTTTAAGATGATACCGAACTGATAGATAGTAAAATTGGTTTCAATACACGTGTAGCCATAATTAGAAAAAAAAATTATTACAGGGTTAAAGGTGTATTGGTTTTTGCCCTCTAAATTACAAGGTATAGGGGAGTGAGAATGTAGCTCATGCTAAGACAGGCTATGCGAATGAATAAATTTTCTAAACTCATTGTTGGTTTATTTTTGCCCAACATACCCAAGAGCCATAGATAACTAGAGATACCATTGTAGTTCTCTAGAGCCACTGCATATTTTTTTTTTATTGTGCATCTCACATTTTACTGTACAGCCCTGGGCATGCAAAAGTTACTCTTAATTTTTAACAAGACTTCTTGATCTCCTAGATCTTCTCAGATAATGTTAAATATAACAAAATATCTTAAAGATTTGCTGATTAATAATGATTTTCACTAAGAATTTTTATTAAAATATTTTTTAAAATGAAAGAAAAAAATTATCGCTTTAATTATATATAAAATTGATTCCATAAAAAATTTAATTAATAAAAAAAAAAATTTTTTTAACAAAATATTTAATTGATACCAAATATTTTCCTGTATTAGAGGGTACCGACTACTTTGAATGCATTTTTTTCAAGCTTTACAAATTTTGTAATTTTCAACTGTATAGGTTTGTGGTCATTTGGGTAGTATTGCTAGTACATATTTTGTATTCGTATATCAAGTATGTGTGTGTACCTAATATAGCACAAGTCAATAGAGATTTAGTTGAAAATCATAAATAAATAAAACAAAACTAATGACACATCATTATGGTTTCTTATACCATACTTACATGCACACATACAAACATACTTTTTAGTTGATTTTGTATGATTGTTATTATTTTCTTTTGTTATTATTATAAGCACTTTTCCCCATGCATTCCTTATTGTTTAACCCACATTCAATAAAAGTAATTAAATATTAAAATTGTTTTTTTTTTTGCTTTTGTTTTTTTGTTAGCTTTTTATATTGTTATGAGAATTAGGGAATTAAGCTTTCAAGTAAATGACTTAATATTAAATTTATTTTAAACTAACCCACTTCACTTCAGTTAATAATACATTTTTGCTTAAAACATTTTAAATATTAAATAAAATTTTATTGTGTATGTGTGTGCATATTGTGCAAAAAAAATATTTTTAACCGTTTGGCGCACTATTTCTTGCTGCTCCAGAAAGAGAAAAAAAACTCGTGACATGTGTTTATTGTACGTGCTGTTTTCATTGCATATAAAATATTTTTAAATGCACGTATTGTCAAATAAACTTTTACAGAAGATATCAATATAACGACAGCAACTACAACAACAAAAAAGTAAAAATATGCCAAATGCATACAAACTCTTAAACAAAGAACCATTTAGAAAAAAAAGGCATGAGTTGAAAGGAGTTAAACTCTTGTTTTTTTTTTTTTTTTCATTAAAAGTTCAGTATAACAAACAATATTCTGTAGTCAATATTATTGATAAATTATTGAAAGCAACAGTGTGGAAATCTGTAAAGGAAATGAACAAAAAGAAAACTGCATGAAATTGAAAAAAAAAAAAAATATTAACAGAAATTGGCACACAAACTCGCATTCACTTTTGTTCATACACACACTTGTTTAAAAAAAATTTTTATTGGAAAAACACACAAGAGTAAAATATTTTTCATTTTCATGTACAAAAAAAAATCTGAAAATTTTTCACTTAAATTTATTGCGCTTGGCAGTGAGGTTTGTTTTATCAGCATAATAATTTGATTATCACCAAAAAAAAAAATTTTTTGTAGACTTTCCGTAAAGAAACTGTAAAAAACGCGTTTTCTTTACCATTTTAAGGCATTTTTGCACACAGCTATGAAACATTAATTGCAAATTGAATTCAATAAGTAAATAAAACACTCATTTTTAAAAATCGCTCATAACTCTGAATACATGATTTTTTATATTGCTGGTGCTCTGTTTTAAAAATAAAGCTAAAATCAAAATAATTGCAGTGATAAGAAAACTGTTTAAGGCTTTTAAAGTTGTAATTATGTGCAATGATATAATAAAACGTAAATAGTTTTTCCCTTAAGCAAAAAAATAAAATTAACTGTTCTTAATTAGTGAGCTTTTGCTCACACTATAGAGAGTTTGCTGTAATTTAAATATGTTGCTCTTTTATAAAATTAATTTATTTTAAAATTATGCCCCTGAAAAGTGAAACTTATAAAAACTTATTGGCCCATTGCCAGTAAATTTTTGATTGTCGCTGTATAAAATGCAATTTTAAGTCAGTTGATTTGTCTTTTTTTTTTTTTTTTAATATAAATAAATAATTGAAAATAAAAATAAGTAATTAAAGAAAAATCAAAGAGGAAACTAAAAGACAGAGAAAATAATTTTAAAATAAACGAAATATTTGACATTGCAAACAAATACTTGCATATAAAAAAAGCAAGTGGGTGTAAAATAACATTAAAAAAATTACATCAATTATTATATCAGTTTCATTAATATTAATTTAATTTTGTTTAAGCTAATTTTGTATTCCAAGTAAAGCAATGACATTCCACTTGAGCAAAAGAGTTAAATTTGCCACAAATCAGTGTTTTCGTTACGTCAACGACTTTTCTAATAGGGCCTACTATTTATGTAATAAAGTTTTCTGGAAAATATTTGCCACCAAATTCACAAAAAAAAATATTTTTTAAATTAAAAGAAAAATTGCTTGGAATCAAAATATTAAAAAATAATGGAATTTTATTATAATACTAGAAATTAATTATATTTTGTTAATGAGCACTGTCTACCATCTAATAGCACAGGAATCGAACCTGCGTCCCCCAGATTTATAGGCTAGAACAATTTTTTTTATTATAATCTGGCAGATGATTTCTTGGCATTTATTTTTAAAATATAATTTTCGGCATATTCGCATTGGCTATAGACTACAACATAGTTCTTTCCATCAATCCAAGTTTTGATAAAATTTTTTGGCTTCAAGACATGACTTAATTTAGCCCCATAAAAAGTAGTAAACATGACTTGATAGTGCCATTCATTTCAAAAAAATAAAAACTGAGTGTGTAAATTGCATTAAACAGTCAAATTTAGTGAACAAAATTTTTGTCCGTACAATAATTTTTTACACATAGTTCTCTTTTTGAAAGACACTCTTCAAGCCACATATAAAAAAATTTGTGCGGACAAACATTTTGTACTAACAAAATTTTGTAGCGACAAAAATTTTGTAGGAACACATTGCTCATTTCGAAGGTATTATGGACTGAAAATGACGCAAGCATGTTAACCGCATAAAATGGTAAAATTTAATAAAGAAAATTTCTGTGTAAAAGACATTCTCAAGTCACATATAAAAAAATTTGTGCGGACAAAAAATTTTTACGTACAATTATTTTGTACGAACAAAAATTTTTGTCGACAAAGATTTTGTTATGTTTATTACATATTAAAATATAATTTTAACTTTAGTTTTTTATTTTATTTAATTTTTTTACAAAAAATATTTACAATTTATTTGGTTTATCAATAGAAAAGCATAAGCAAAATATGAAATCAGCCATATGAATCTGACCCCTTACAACACACTAGGCGCATAACTAATACACATACATAAATCAATTTATTAGAACTTAAATAAAACAAGCAAGTATTTACATACGCGATACATATGGCAACAGTGTTTACAAACAAAACTTAAAGCAATTATGAGAAAGATTATAAAAAAGAAAAGATCAATCAATCATTAGGATTTTTTTTCTTATAATTTTTTTTTCATTTTCTTTTTTGTTAAATCAGCATAAAAAAACTAAAGTTCTTGATGATTTTTCTGCTCGTCTAAAGTTTATTTCTTAATAATATGGCGGTGGTTGGTCATAAGTACTTAGGTTGGCTTTTGTATTACTTCTAGGAGGCTCAAAATAACTTTTAATAAAAAAAGAAAAAAAAACACTGTTTTTTGTAAGGCAAGGTGTAAGCAAAAGAGAATGCGAAAAAAGAAAAAAAAATAACTTTTATTACAACAATTTAATTATGTAGTCACTGTGGTCTTTGCATGTCATAAAAATATGAAGTGTAGTAGCAACAACAGGAAAACTTGTACATAATTTATTTAACTTTATGCACGTACTTGCAAGTAGCATACAGAGATGGAAAGTTTTTACTAATATTAAGCCCAAATTATAACATTCGATATCAAACAATTTCTATCAAAATTTTTCATTTTTTTTTTCAGACAAAAATACAAATATTTCGGTGGTTTTCATATCATATCGAATGGAACGACTTGCCATATCCAATTCAACCGTCATGACCCAAAGCAATCACTTAGCTAATTGCAGCTTCTCACTGTCAAAAGTACATAGCGCTTGTCAAGTGACAGTTCACGTCTATCCTTTTGAAAAATTCTTTTTAAAGAAATTTTTTGTTTTTTGGTCTTACGAAAATTTCTTGTGTTTATCCATACCTGCTGCTCAACGCGTCTTCTACTTGAGTATATAATTTTCAGTGACTTGAAAAAAATAATTTATTTAATTTTTTTCATTTTTATAGTTCTTGTTCTTTTCTTGGTACTTTGCTAAAAAATATAAAACAACTACAACAAGTTGTTTGTTTTCTTGATGATATTAAAATTTTTTTCACTTTTTTGTATGAAATTATGGTTGTTGTTTTTAAGTTTTGCGCTTATATACGTCATAAGTAAAAAAAAAATTATTTTCAGTTTTCATATACCGCCATAATTTGTTGTTGCTGTTGTTGTTATTGCAATAAGCTAGTTAGATGCTGTACATCTAGTGGTTGTTTTTTTCTTTTTTATTATTATTATTATTATTATGAAAAAGTCACCGTTTTTGTATGCTGTTTGACATTTTTTTAATTAGAGGTTTATTGTAGACTTGAGTAAATACTACAACAAATGAACAACTAAAGTATGTGTGTGTGTGTGTGTGTTTGTATTCATGAATAAATGCTGACAAGTGTTACAAAAAAAAAAAAAAAATAAGAGCCTAATTACAAAAGTATAAATATAATTTAAGGTAAAGTTGGCAACAACTTTATGTAAATAAAAGCTAATTAGATATGAAGTTAATTTGCTTTAAAAAAAAAAGTAAAATTATATGATTATGTAAGTGTTACAATACTGTAATTAATGGAAACATTAAACAAAAATAATTAGTAAAGTAAAGCGAGTGTAAAATATCTAAGTAACTCTATGTAAACATCAACTACCATCAGGTAATACCATTTCTTTTAGCTGCTCTCATTTAGAAAGCATTTTGTGTTAACAAGCTGGTTAACTGCTGAGGCTGTAATTCACAGCCGTTGGTTAACTAACTAATTAACACTTATGCTGAAGTCAATTGTCTCAAACACGACTCTCAGAATCAGGGTATAAATTACAGCACTCGATAATGATCGAAATTTCAATACAATTTTAATGGAAACTCTGTTGGTTGACTAACTAACAATTATAAGTCAATTGTCTTAACAACGACTTTTAGAATCAGGGTATACATTACAGTACTCGATAATGATAGAAATTTCAATGCAATTTTAATTGAAACTATGTTGGTTGACTAACTAACACTTATGCTGAAGTCAATTGTCTCAAACACGACTCTCAGAATCAGGGTATACATTGCAGCACTCGATAATGATCGAAATTTCAATACAACTTTAATGGAAACTTTGTTGGTTGACTAGCTAACATTTATGCTGAAGTCAATTGTCTCAAACACGACTCTCAGAATCAGGGTATAAATTACAGCACTCGATAATGATCGAAATTTCAATGCACTTTTAATGAAAACTTCGATCGATATCGAGTGCCGTATTTTGGTCTCATATTTATTAGACGAACTTACCTTAAAGTTAACTGTTTTAGCAGGCTTGTTCAGCAGTTTGATTTCAAGGTAGTTGTTCCACCTTTTACAAATCTAAAATAGACAAAAAAAATCTAAATGAGAAAATTGAGTAAAATTAATAAAACAAATTTAATTGTGAGTACAGCAGCCAATAGACTACAGAGTTGTACAAAACATTTTAAAAGTCTTTTATACCACAAACATATGCAACATTTTATAATTAAAAGTGTTTGTAAGCTTGTTCAGTGTCTTCTGTAAAATATAAAAATAATTTTTCAATTATTTAATTCAATTATTCGCTCTTCAGAAATTTTTTAACACCCGTAATAACTGCCCAAGTTATAAAAAAATTTTACATAGAATACTGACTAAAAAACAAAAATGTTTTTTTTATGAATTTGGACGTTTATACATATTTTTCAAGCTTAAGGCTTTTTATTTTCCAATATTTCTACTTTTCTGAAGCAGACCTCCAAAGAAAATTGGAAATATTGAAAAATTAAAATAAAAATGATTTTTATTAAAGATAAAATAAAATAAATAATTAATTTGTTAATTTAGTTGACATTTTACTTTTTAATTACAACGTCTAGTTTATTAAGCTAGAGCTTTTTCTATTGAATTGTAAGCAAAACATACTCCTATTAAGTGTGAAATAAAATATTTGCAATATTTAGCAATTCAATGGGTAATGAGGCAAAGTGAAATCAATGTAAATTTATGGAAAAAATCATCGTGCCTGATGAAGCGTTTTTTCATGCAAATTCATCGTGAATACTCGTACATAAAATTATCAAATTTAAGGCTCAGAAAATTTTCTTTTAATACATAAAAAACAAATGCACTCTTAAGGAGCAACTGTGGAATGCGGATTTTGTTCAATCTTTTATTTTTTGAAGATAAAGCCCAAATTTCAGTGACTGTGAGTGGTATTTGTTTCAGCACCATTATAATGGGGTTCTTGTGGCCTCAACTAGGCGGCATGACATGCATCGATTTATTGCAGGATAATTTTATATTTTGCACTAAATAGTTTTTTTTTAACCCAATGATTAATCTCATAAATTTCTTTAATTCAAGTGTAGCAGGTTATATGCAGAAATTCTTGAGCATTTAATATTTAAAACTGTTACTTATATTTTATTAATTTTATATGCATATACATTTACATACGAGTACTACATGTATTTGTACAATTATTTGTTTGATTTTTTTTATATGCTTGTGCTATTTATGGGTTTTATTTATGGCTCAAAAATTATTTGGGTTAAATCTACATAAAAACTTTTCTTTTTTTTTTATTTAAACTTTAATCAATGCATTGTACTAGGGGGCTTCTTAATATTTAAAACTAGATTTTATACAGTTTCATTATTAAAATATTGAAATATTTATGACAAGAAAAATCTAAAAAAAAATTTCCTTCACTAGAGAATGTTAAGTCGTGACTCACGCAAATCAAAATTTTTTTTTATTTAGTTTACATTGTAAGTAATATAATTATTATTAAAATTCAAAAAAAATAGAGACAAAAAAATATACAAACCGCTAAAAGCCACCCTAATGAGTCCAAAGAAATTTTATATGTAAAAGATTTTTCTTGCTTCAACAGAATATTTGCATACTAGTACGCGTACATGTCCATGTATGTACCTATATGAGCTGTTACTTTTGAAAGTGGTATAAGTCCATTTGAAAAAAAAATTAATTATCATTAATTTTAGTAAGATATAGACCCCATCTTACTAAAATTACTTGATTAAACATTTTGTAAAAAAATTTAACTTATACCACTTTCAAAAATAACAACTCATGTACTTTGATACAGCACAAAACTTTAGTCAAATGTAGTTAGAGTTATGAGGTTTCTATATACCACATACACACATACTACTCCCCATATAAAGTTAACAATTTGTGCTGTGCAATTTTAGTCGATATATAAATTGAAATATTTAAGAAACTCGTATACATATTTTTTTTCCTGTGTTTTTTAAGCAAATAAAAAAATATATTCTTAAGTATCGTTTAAACCACATAAGCGCGATGCACATACATAAATTATAGCACATAAATGGCATAGAGTGTGTAACTCATATTAGCCCAATGGTAAATTATAAATAAATCTCAATCGTTCAACAACTTAATAGCTGCCACATTAAACTAAAGCAAATGAGCTGGAAACAGGGAGACTACTCTCCATGAACTATTATTTAAAAATCAACCTTTTCAATTAAAAAATAATAATTAGGCTTAAGCCTAAAATATTCCTCAATTCAAAAAAAAAAAAAAGAAAATCCTTTAATATTAGGCCAATGAAAAAACCAAAAAAAAAAAAATCTCAATCTTAAAACAGCTTTAAATCGACTGCATTAAACCCAGCGTACAAAACGACTACTCTGATTTCTGTCGGAATATATTCTATACACTTTCAACCTTTAAAAAACAACTAGAATTACATGTAAGATATTCTGCAATTCATAGGAGTTCTTTATGAAAATATTTTTGTTTCTATTTAGGTTTCAAATAATAGCTTTCTTATTACTACATCAGATTATGAAAATTACATCTGAATATATCTCGCACAATATTTTCTAAATTTTGTTTTGTTTTTAATTACATAAGTGTGTGTATAACTCACTTCTTTTTCAGTAATTTTAGCAGCATGTACGTACATACGCACTCTCATGTGTGTAAATAAGTGTACTTGAAAAAAAAAAGAAAATGAAAGTTAAAAAGAAATAGTAAAATGGAATGAATTCAATTACAAATAGTGTGCATTCAATTACTTGAAAATTAATTTTGTTTTTGCAAAAGTATTTACACCAAATAAAGTTTTCTTTCAATTATTTTAAATTTAATAAATATTTTAAATTATAAAAATGTTAAAGCTAAAAACTAGCTGAAGCAATTAAGGTCTAGTGAAGGCATTTAATTATCTCCGACCACCACTTTCGGATAAACGGATTTCTCCAAAAGTGATCGCCAGACAAACCAGTGTCTGAGGTTAAATTCAATTTTTCTGCATTAATTCAATGAAATATTTCATAATTTCCATGAAATAATTCCTTAATTCAATTAAATAATTCATTAATTCAATGAAATATTTCATAAATTCCATGAAATAATTCATTAATTCAATGAAATATTTCATAAATTCCATGAAATAATTCATTAATTCAATGAAATATTTCATAAATTCCAAGAAATAATTCATTAATTCAATGAAATATTTCATAAATTCCAAGAAATAATTCATTAATTCAATGAAACATTTCATAAATTCCATGAAATAATTCATTAATTCAATGAAATATTTAATTAATTCTATGAAATATTTTATTAATATAATACAATAATTTAATTAATATTATTTCATTAATATTTAGAAATTCCCTTAACTTATCAAATATTTCATGAAATCGTGTCGGTTTACTTGATGGCCTGACTGCGTTCAAATAGGATCGAAAGATTTTTCTTATTTTTTCAGTGTAGGGTGACCAATTAATTCCAAACGCTTATGATTTCCTTTTATTTTTATTAAAAAAATTATTTTTTATACCGACAATATGACAACTTATTTCCAAAACCACAACCATATTTTTCTTTCAGTTCTTTTTTCTTTTTTGTCTAATTAAAAACATTTGTTATTTATAGCCTGATTTAAATTAAGCATTTGAAACATTTTAACTACACAAAATGCATATTGATTGTCCATAAATCATTTACTGCGCTTTAGTTTTTATGTAATAAAAAAATAAAAGAAATTTTAAGAAACCTACACATTACAAAACTTAATTAACTAAACAAAATTTATATTTTAAATAAAAATGTTTTTTTAGATTAAACAAAAATTTAATAAACGAAAAAAGTTCTTTTCAATCATTGAAAATGTTTTAAATTTTAAGAAAACGAAATCTTAATTAAAGCCCATTAAGTTAAGAGAAAAAATGGAGCCAGAAACTACACACATGAAATTTGAATAAAAAACAAAATGAGAACTTTAATCAAAAGTATAAAGCAGACGCCTCATTGTCTCTATATTTTTTTCCTACTTTGTTGGCATTAAATGCCAGATGTCACTTTCCCTGGGCACCCACATTTACAAAATTATTTACACATTCATTTTGAATGCAGTTTTTGCTACACTTTTTTTCTTTATTTTTTTTTTCTGACGTAAAAAAAAGTGGCGTCTTTTGTTGTTGGCTTACATGTGTTTATTTTAAATAATTACTGTTGTTGTTGTTGTTTTCTCTAAAATATATAAATAACAAACACTGACGCTTCTTTATTTGTTTATGTATATTTTCCTTTAGTTTTTTTTTTTTTTTGTTCTGCTCCCTATCTTTCCCTTTTAAAAATTCTAATGTGACAGTTATGGTCGTTTTTGTATACTTTATTATGCAGCCTTAATGGCTGTAAATACCTCTAGACTTTTTCCCGCCACTTAAAAAATCACAAAACAGCGAGGGATATGAGAAAGTACATTTAAAATGCAGGCAACGTAAATGTATGTGCTTTCCACACAATGTAGTTATCAGTGTTTACCAAATTGCGCCTCTCTATGGGCTGAGGGAGAGTGATATTAAAAAAACATTAAATAATTTTTCAATTAAAGCAATTCCTGAAAAAACCTACTTTTTTCTTGTCAAGTCAGCCAAACGTTATTTCCAATTAACATTTAAATAGAGGAACTAAAGAGTGCTGACGATGTACAAAAATATACAGAAAATTTTCTTTTTATTTAGATATCAACTCAACAAAATTATGTGTTTTTTTTAAAGAACTTAAGCTTTTTAGCAAAATATAGTTCCTTAAAATATTTCAAAGCTGATCTTCTAGGCAACTCTAAAAAAACAGATGGAGAATTTACAATTGAACATTAACCCTCTTATCAAAAAAAAAAATTAAAGTAGACTTTAAAATTAACTTTATCGAAATTTTTCATATAATATTTTCAAAAATTTTACTTCAAAGTCTAGTCAATTTTTTATTTATTTATTTTTTTTTTAATAACTTTAAGTTAATTTTTTTTATATAATTTAAATTACTTCAGAAGTTTCAGCAGAAATGAAATCAAACTCTAAATTGAGTAAAATTGGTGTCGTTTCTCTAAAGGAACATATTCTATGTGACTGCGAAGCAGTGGCAAGACACAGAATAATTTACCTGGGAAGCTTTTTCTGGTCTGGAGGTCTGGAATTGTAGTTGCGAACTTGGCTGCACAATGGATCTTAAATATTCATGATCATAATGATTCACTCTATTCTTAATCCTCATCATCATAAATTGTTTGCTCCCAAATACTTACATTATTTGGAGATCACTGTGTAGCTAGATAAAAATGATTTTGAATTTTGTTTTGTTTTTTTTATTTTTCTTTTTCCTTTTTTTGTTTAATGCCTGCATTTGTAAAATTTTATTGTAAATTTTTTTTGCTTCTAGTAAGAAAATGTTTTAAATTACAATGAAATCATGCTCTCATTGCGTCGGCTTTCATTTTTGCAAGTTCAATTGAGATTTAATGCAGTTTGTAATTAAATTATCTTTCTTTCTTTTTTTTTGGAAATTATGCGCAACATCTAAAGAATTTTAAATGAAAGTAAACAAGTTGGCGCAAATTTAAAATGTTTTTTGCAAAATGAAAATGACCGAATAGAAAAGAATAGTGTAACAAAGTTTATTTATCGGCTGGTGTACGCCTGGTCTGTCCAAGGTCTACTTCTTTTATTATTATTATACCACTACAGTAGTCCTGGGGCCAAATGTTTCTTTTTTTGTCAAAAATCCTCATGCACATACCGAATTGGAAAATCCAATTTTGACAGCTCGTTTTGTAATGAAGTTGGCTGCAAAACAATTTCTTTTTTATTATTTTTCACCAGTAGTGACATTGGTTGGCTTTTTTAAATTTAGCGTTTTTATCTCTATTTTTGCTTGTCTTTAATAACGCTCTCTTGACTCTAGGCTAAATTATTAACTCCGATCACGAAAAATGCTTCGACCTCAATGTACAAATACTCCGCCAAGTTAAATGCTTCTGCTTCGACTAGCTACTTAACATAAAGTTAAATAATTGACTCTGATCGAGGGAAATGCTTTGCCTCTTAGTAATGCTAGCTACGATTATATAAAAAATACTGTGATAAATACTACAGGAATAAAGATCATTTGGTAGCTCAAACTTTGCTTCCCGACTTGTTAGATATTTGATATTTTATGCTTTTTTTAGCTCACATTCAATGGGAATTATAAGCGTGACTTTTTTGTATGACTATACGCTACGCATTTCACCATCTAGTTCCAATGCAACCTAACAGTTTGTTCACACATTTTCTAACTGAAGAAAATATTTTTTAAAAGAGAAGAGTAGCCTAAGTCATTTATATGGCCAGTAAAATACTTTCATAATAATTTTTTTTTCAGCTTCCAATAGCCACTTAGTCTGTAGTGAAATCTGCTGTTCAGTAAATCTTAATAAAATTCTTTTTTGATTTAGCAAAGTGCATGCGTTCCTTAGTAATTCTCTAATTTAAAAGATTTAATTAATTTTTTATTCCCTTGTCGTATTTTACATTGTCTAATTACGTTTTTTTTAATGCTGTGTCCATTTCTGTATCTGTCTAAATCCATTTCATTTCATTTAAAGCAAAGTTTGCCTTTTTTGCATGCAAATTATCAGTTTCAATTTGTGCCCTGTGTTTTTATTTTTTTATTTAGTTTTAGAATAAAGTAAAAAAAAAATAGACTAAAGCATTGCATTTCATATTGTCTGTCCATATTAAAAATAAAACAATAATTATTTTTTAATGGCATTAGCTTTGAACTTTTGCGATTAAGGCACAAGGTAAAAATATAAATAAAAATGAAAATATTTACGTTTAAAAAAAAACACATTTAATTTATTTCCTGGAAAAAGTGTAGGAAAAATAATTTAAATGACTTTTTAATTTAATTAATTTAATTTTTTTGGAATTGGTGATGATAAAAAATATTTCTGCTGATAAGGGCAGAGCCTTGAGCTTTTAATATGAAATACAATTTTTATTTGTATTTTTTAATTAAAAGGGTACAGAATTATGGCTCAACTGCTAACAATAAATTGAATTCGATATTTCTGGGATTTTTTCTGTTATCCAAAAAAATTGACACAGACTTTACAGTCAAACTTAAGAAAAAATTCTCTGAATAATTTCGATAATATTGACTTAATTTTTTTTTTGGACAGGGGCTATGAGTAGCAAAATTCTATAGACAATAAATAGTGTTTTGTAACTGCTACAGAGTCAACTCAAGAAAACATGTTTCACCTTTTTAGAACGCTAACGTTTTCCCTAATATTTCTACCTTTAATATGTCTGTTTATTATTATTATGTGCCTGTAGCCAAAATAACTTTTGTACAGCCCTTTCGTTCACTGTTCCAAATCTAAGAGTTTTGCTACCTTTCTAGGAGCCAACAAGTCTGTCTAATATCAAACACTAAAACTTAAAAGTCTTTAAAGTCTCTATAAAATATTATTTAAATGATCATAACTAACATTTTTTAAGCACTAAAAAAATTTTTAATCAATATTTAAATATATAAAATCTTGTTTAAAAAAAATTCCTGTTTACTTCAAGTTAATTTAATTACTATTTTTATTGACAGGCATTCAGGTTTTTGTGCTGTTTTAATAATGAGAGAGCATAGTAATTTTCTAGTGTATATTTTTTTATTTTTATTAAAGTCTTAAGTTTCAGTTTTGTGCTACTCTTGCCATAATATCTTTTACTGCTTTATTAGTATAAACAGGAATGTGTCCTCGTATGAGCTTTTTAGATGCTTGTAAATTTTTTATCTTTAAAATCTAAAGGTATACATGATTTTTTTTTATTTTGCTACATCGTAAACTAAATTAACATCTTTACCGCAAATTGACAGCATTTTTAACACGGTCTATAAGCAACAGCATACAGTCGAGTATAAACGAATAAGGTATAAAGGCAAGATTGTAACTGTAATAAAAAAATTAATAAGACACAAGTAAAAGCCAGATTTCTTAATATAAAACCTCTTTAGTAATTCTTTGAATAGGTTCATAGCAGTAGCAATTTTTTTAAAACATACATTATAAAATAATTTTCTTTGAAAGGAAATTTTATTGTGTCTTCAGTTAGAACAAATGCTATATTGAAAATTACTCTTAATAATTATTTTTTGGAGTCTTTTTTAAATTTTTCTTGAAATTTAGTTTAAGTTTTTGGCTTACAAACAGTAGCAAATTTTTTTTTGTATATTTTGCTACAAGTAGCAAATACCTAAGTAGCTTGTACGAGTTATATATGCATATGAATATTTTAAAGACATAAATAAAATAAAAAATATTGTTAAGGTATTTACAATTCACAAGAACTCCTGGTTATTACGTTAATGATTTTGAGTGCATTTCTCTTCTTTCACAGAGGTTTTACAAGATTTATATAAGTAACAAATATTTATATGTTTTGCTACAAATAGCAAATGCTATAACACTTATGCGAAATATTTGTATAAATTTAAATAAACTACAATACTTGTTTTAAATTTTTTAATGTTCCTGGCATCTCATAATTTTGCAATTTTTAATTAATTTTTTTCATTTTCATATTAGTATATATAAATTATATATATTATAACAAAATAGCATTTGCTACATATAGCATTCAGACATAATTACAAATATAAGTTTGATAACAAATATAAATATTGTAATAAGAAATAGCATTTGTTCAATAATCATATATAAATATTTTTGGTTGCTATATAATGATTTGCTAATACTTATTTTCAGTGTTAATAGAATTTGCTACATATAATACATACATCATATGAACATACATACGTTTATAAATATTTTTCTAATAAAAAGTAATAAAATGTGCTACATATAGCATAAACATTAATTCTAAAATATTTATATATATTGTTAATAAACTTTGCTATATATTAATATATATCATTCAAACATTCATTAGTTTCTGCTATTGTATTGCTTACAGATAACTATTTATAATAATAACATTTGCTACATAGCTTTGATAGGCTTGACGGCATAAATTAATATTTTTTCTTATTATAACGATTTATAAAATATTTAAAGCATTTGCTACACATATTACATAAAGCCTATGAACACACATCAGTTAGTATGAGAATTTTTAAGCTTTTTCTTCAATAATTATAAATAGCAATTACATTTGATACACAAGCTTTAAACATATATACATATATGTGTATTATTCGTACATTCATTAATATTTTTGTGATTTTATATGATTAGTTGCATGTAGAATTGTGATATTTTTAAAGTTATTATGTGTAGCAAAGTTGAAAAGAAAATAGCAAAAACTAAAACTTATTTTTATTTGATTTATTTTTAAAAGCAACTTAACTTGTAAGCATAGAAAGCCTGTATCAGAATATTATTTAAAATAGCAATTTTTTTTTGGTGTTTTTTATGTGTTTTTTGTTTTCTTCTTTTTGGTTTTTACGTTATTTAAAACAAATTCATTTAATTTAAATTTATTTATAATTTGAATTTATTTCATTTGCCTTTATATAATTTCTCGTAACTTGCTACAACATTTATATGCACATATGCCAGTCTGTATGTAAATGATACTGTTATTTTGTTGCATTTGCTGTTTTAATTGTTATTAGTAACAGGAATTTCATTTTTATACAACAAACATTCTCCTTTTTCTTGTTTTGTAATTTTTGTTTCTTCATTAATTTTTTTTGTTTTGTCATACGCTCGTATATTACATTTCTTTATATCTACGTTTATTTTTCTTCTTTATTTTACATTAACTGCGTCTTGTTGCAAATAAGCTATGTAAATATTTAATTAACAACTCGTCTTAGAGTCGCAATCATTTCTGGGGCTGTGTTCGTTTGCTAGTGTATGGCGGCTTATGAATGCCGGTTGTGTGAATATGTTTAGCAATATACATACATACTTTTTTACGCTGAAACGTAACGAGGTTGAATGTTTACATGGATGAGTAAATGAAGAAATGAATAAGTGAATGAATGAGTGGTTATAAGTATGATTAAAAGAAAGATAACTTAACGCTTATATTAAAAAGGGCATAAAGAAAAATTAAATTTTACAAGGAAAATAAAAATAAAAATGGGTTTATTAATTTTATTAAACGGCTCTTCTGTCTTAAAACTAATGGCCAGTTAATTAGTTGAGATTTTATATTATTTTTTTTTTAGTCTATAAAAGGAAATCAGTTTAAAGTTGAAGTTCATTTAAAAAATTAGCTCTGCCTAGATATTAAATAATTTTTTTCAATTAAAGACATAGAATATTCTAAAACACTTTACAAACCCAAACATCAAATGCTATTTTGAGTAAATAAACATAAAGTTGTAAAAGAAAATATTTCATTTAAAGAAGATCAACGCTAATAAAAGTATTAAGCAAGCTTTCGGAATACCCAGAAGAAGATCTTGATAAATTCTACCTTTTACACACACTATCATTACTAAGCGATACCTTCTAATCTGCCTTTTATTCACCCATTAAATGTGGATTCTTGCCACAAAAGCCTGAATTAAAAACTAGGGTCTAGCTAATGTTATTATCCTTGCTTCAACCGTTACATAATAAAATCATAAATTTAGGTCTTAAAGGTTTACTATTTTCCTTCAAACATATGTATAGCATATCTTTCTAATTTATGGCTGTTAGTGCCTTTCATGATTTTCACATTGCTGTGCTTTACATTAGCACAGCATTTATCTTTATAGGCATCGCTCCGCACTGCACATACAAATTACTATATACTAGTAGACTAAATATTTCATACTGTAAATATATAACCTGCAATATATATATTTACGAGTATGTGTTTGTGCTTATGTATGTGCGTTGCAAATGTCAGTTAAAGAAAACTTAGAGAATTCTTTAAATGTTATTAAAATTGAAAATGAAATGCGTAATGAAAGAAACTCCACTGTTTATATTTTAATATGAGCAAATGTTTCCGCATAATGTGGTGGTTGTTTAACTAAAGACATAAAAAACTGAGAAAAATAAATATGAGCTTAAAAATATAAAAAAGACAAATAATTTAAAAAACCAAGTTTAAATGCGGCTCTTAATAAAACAAAGAAAAAAAACGACATAACTATTTTAAGTACTTTCTTGGAAAAGTTTTGACTAAAGGGTAACGTACTAACCTCACAATCTAAGGGTCACAGGTTCGATTCTTGGCGAAGCCTTGAATGTTTAGCTTTACAAAAGATGCTTTATATAAAAGCGCGTAAGCTCTTTTATAATAAACAAAAACTTCAATCATACAATGAATATAGTTTAAGCCATACTTAAAAAGTTTTCTTTGTTTTATAAATTAGTTAAATGAATGAAATATTTCCATTAAATTGAAGAGTTTTCACTAAATTAATGAAATATTTTCATTTAACTAATGAAATACTTTCATTAAATTAATGAAATATTTTCATTAAATTATTGAAATATTTTCATTAAATTATTGAAATATTTTCATTAAATTTATAAAATATTTTCATTAAATTAATGAAAGGTTTTTATTAACTTAATGAAATATTTTCATTAATTCAATGAAATATTTTCATTAAATTAATTAAATAATTTCATTAAATGAATTAAATATTTTCAATAACTTAATGAAATATTTTCATTAACTTAATTAATTAATTCAATTTCAATTTCAATTTCATTAATTCAATGAAATATTTTCATTAAATTTATTATATATTTTCATTCAAGTAATTAAATATTTTCATTAACTTAATGAAATATTTTCATTATATTAATGAAATATTTTCATTAACGATTTTCACTTAATTAAAACAACATTTTCATTCATTTCCATTAATTCAATAAATTTTTAATTAAATCGAAGAAATATTTATTCATGAAATAATTTCATTAGTTTACATTAAGTGAATTAATGTAATATTTTGAATAAATTGATGAAATTATTTTAACATAAGAAACATTTTTACTTAATTAATAAAATATTTTTATTAAATTAATGAAATATTTTCGTACAGATAATGAAATTTTTTCATTATTTTAAAGAAATTTCGATTAATTTAATGAAATTTTGAATAATTCAATGAAATATTCATTAATTTTTTTAGTAATTCAATAAAATTTTAATTCATTTAATGAAGTGGCTTAATAAATTTAATGGAGTGGATCGTAGCTTGTATAATTATATTATTACTAAAATTCAAACGATATATAAACAAAATTCTCTTAGTGTATAGGAAACACTATGTAAGAAGAGAAAAGAATGGAAACGTAAGCAGTACTTAAAACAAATTTGATGTTCTTTTAAGCTTTGTCTTTGGTAAACTCAAGGTTTTCTTTTTATAATAAAAATTTTGCTTTAAAATTAATGACACAACAATTTTCTACACAAAAATTTATGCTTAAAAATTTTGTTGTTGTTGTTATTTGTAATAATAGAAAACCTCATACTAAAACTTTAATAGAAACATAAAAATTGGTGTCAATAATAACTAAGTAACTGTTATAAATAAAAAAAAAAAACTTGTTGACAAATCTGCCTGCTGAAACATTCTTGGAATAGTTTTCATACACAGACGAAATGTTCATATCTCATACACAGCATGCAGGTGTTGTTGTCAACAACTCGCTTTAAATTTTGTGGCTTTAACTAAAAAACCTGTTTAAACAAGAGTTTATTCAGAAATTGTTTTCTTTTTTATTTTAAAAATTATATTTTAAAAAATATTAGTCACAATTTAAAACAACCGTATAAATAATAAAAAATTTGGTTACATTAAGTCGTTATGATTTTTGAAGTTTAAAATTGTAGGCAACAGCGTTGTGTTCATAAAAAATATTCATTCTTTTTTTGATTGCTTCTTAGCTGCTTCTAAGGCAGCTAATAGACTAGTGGTTATAGTGTTATACTAGCCTATGAGTGGTAAGCTGAATTTCTGTGTATCTGTCTTAAGCAAACAAGCTCTTATTTTTGTTGCTTTAATTATCTTCCAGCCCATCAGTCTAGGGCTTACATAGTGGATTTTGCTCTAACAACATCAGAATTTTCAGGTTTTGGCCTCTGCCTTTTATTTAGTTTATAAAATAAAATTCTTTTATTAAAAATAAATTTCAAAGATAATGGAAAGTTTTTTAGCTAAAAAAAAACTTTTTCATTACTGTTACTCTAAAATAACTGGCATTTTTAATTGTTGTTGGCACTTAGCTAATGTTATTTATATTTTTACACTTTCAAACACCACCGCTACAACATGTTTTTACATACTTTTCATTATTATCTTCATTAAAAATTGTTTTCTTCTCATTCACTTGTTTATGTTCATTTCTCTGCATGCTGGTGTTGTTTTTTATAGGCTGTACATTAAGGGGAACATTTTTTAAAAGCTTTAAGTAGCCAAAGATTTGAAAATGTTTTAATCCATTTAGACAAACAGTGTGAATATACTTTGTTTACATAACATTGTACTTGAAAATAATAAAAAAAAAATAAAGATAAAGAAACCTGAAGAAAAAGTTTTATTTCTAAACGAGAGTGTTTTCATCACAAATATTTGTTGTCAGCATTATTGTTATTATATTTTTTGCTTTTTTTTCTCAACTTTTTCATCAACTTTGTTGAAATTGTTGTTTTATTTTATAGATTTTTTTCTTTGCTTTACATTTTAATGGCATAAATAAATTCCTTAGGGTAATGGAAGAAAATTAGTCACAAACAAAACAACAACAGCAGCTTTTATAACTTATTTGGAAAAATTTCCCAGCTGACCACTAATCTATGTCTATCTAGTGATTAGGATAGAAATAACACTTTTTTTTTTAAAGCAGTCAAAAAGGATTGTCCAAGATATGTATTAACAAATCAGCTTTTAATTTTTCGTTTCATTTATCTTATTTTTATTGTAAACAGAGGCTTTTTACGGTACACTGAAAACAAGTTGTTTCATTGAAATACTTTAATTAAAATAATAAAAATTTAATCTTCTTATTATTATTAGTTGCAATTGATTCGCTTTTAACAATCAGAAAGTATAATAACTTAAAAGCAAATGACAATATTAGGATTGAGCTCCATTTAAATAGAAATTTCTTATAAAATATTCCAAACATTATTAATTAAATTAGTTTTTATTTTTAGAAGTTTTATAAGTCCAGATTAAAAAATGAGCCAGCATTAGTGTTTATAAAATAGAATATTACCCGTGAAAATTGCCACTTACAAATATAACAACTTAAATATTTAATTCTATTAATTAAATATTTAATTAAATACAACATATTAAATTATTTGAAATCATTAAGTTTAAAAAAATTTAAGCTTTATTTGTGCATTTTGAAAATAAACATAAATTGGAACTAAGCAAAAAAAATTTAATTTTGTTATCTAATTAAATGATTAATTGCATCTGTTGAATCAATGAAATAGTAAATTTCATTAAATAAATGTTTTATTATTTATTTTTAATTGTTACAGTTAAATGTATAATAAAATTAATTAATTGTTTAATTGAATTTTGTTTCATAAATAAAATATTTAATTTCATCAATTAATTGTTCAATTGAACCAACCAAACACTTAATTGAATCAGTTAAATGTATAATTTAATCAATTAAATTTTTAATTAAATCAAATAAATTCTAAATTTAGCCAATCGAAACAATTAAGTATTTAATTAAATCAATTAAATGTTGAATTGAGTCAATTAAATAATTAATTGAATTAATTAAACATTTAATTAAAGTAATTGAATCAATTAAATTTTTAATTAAAATTCATCTAATTAATTAATTGTTCAGTTGAAGAAATTATTTTGAATTTCAACCAAATACTTAATTGGATCATTTAAATGCTTAATTTAATCAATTAAATGTTTGATTAAATCATTGATTGTTAAATTAAATCAATTGAGTCAATCAAATATTTATTTAAATTAATAATATATTTAATTCAAAACAACTGAATCAATAAGACGTTTTAATAAATCAGCTTCACTGAATCGGTACTAGGTTTTACTAAAGATATTGAATCGAATTAAATTTATAATTGAATTATTAAAATATTAATTGCATCAGGTAAATAATTTATTTAATCACATAAAAGTTTATTTGAATTAATTAAAAACTTATGCTCTTATCCAAAAAAAGTTGATGTTGACTTTAAAGTAAAATTTATAAAAAAATTATATGAAAAATTTCGAGAACATTGACTTTAAAGTCTGCGTTAATTTTTTTGGATAAGGGGGTTAATGAACAAAGGGGGTTAATAGATCCATTATTATTATTTAATATTTAATATTAGAAATTAATTCTAAGATTAAATTTGCTAATGAGCTCTGATAACTTTGATGGCACCCTGTTTAATTGAATAAATTTAATGCTTAATCAATTATATATTTAATCAGTACGACATCTTTTTTTAAATTAAAATAAAATGCTAAAAATTAATTTTAAAAAATTTATATAATTATTATTTAAGACTTTTTATTTATATATAATTAATTAATTTGAGCTTAGTCTTGATACTTAAAAATGTTTTTGTTTTATTATTTATTATTTTCAATATTTTGCTTTCCTGTGGAAAGCTTCTTCAGGAAAATTATAAATATTAATAATTAATATTTATAATTTTCCTGAAGAAGCTTTCCACAGGAAAGCAAAATATTGAAAATAATAAATAATAAAACAAAAACATTTTTAAGTATCAAGACTAAGCTCAAATTAATTAATTATAAATTAATTTTAAACATAAATTTCTTAGAAAACATGGTGTAAAAATATTTTTGTTTTTTAAATTTTGTTTTATAAATCAAGAATTTTAATTAAATAAAAAAATTTTAGGTAAAACACTGAAACGATTTAAACGATTTTTTCACGTTAAATAAATTTATATTTTTTATTAAAATATTTACTTGGCGCTTACTTTTCTATAAGCATTTTTCAAGGATTTCACCAGAGTTGTTTTGCTTTTTTATTTAAAAAAAAATATTAAGCCAGACACAAACTATAGAACTAAAATCCTAAGAATGCCTTTTTACTAAATGTTTTATTCAAGTTTTAAAATATTTTTTTTAGCAAAATATTAAAAGAAATTAATTTTTTCTATCTGTCTTTCTACTTACTTGTAATACAAAAGTCATTAACAACAACAATTTTTTGTTTATTTTATTATGAGGGGTAGTAAAATTAAGAAAAAACAAATATTTTTTTATGAAAAATTCTAAACATTATCATACCACACGCGTGTTTACTTTATTTTTTTCACTTAACTGTTTTTTTAATTTATTTTTAAGGTGAAGGTAACATTAGCAAATGTTTGTTAAGTGTCTAAATGTGGTGTAAAAAATTCTTGGGTACAAGTATGTTAGTTATATGAATAATTCACAAAAAATAAAAAGATTTACTTACTGCTGCAGTAACAAAAAGCTGGTGGTTAAAAAAATATTACTTTTCAAAAGTGTTAAAATTATAAAACAAATATGCTTTTTATTAAAATTTTATGTAACTAAAAAAGGAAATTCAAAGTCCTTTTCAAAATTTTACTGCTAAATTAAAAAAAAAAATATTTAATTAATTAATGAAATATAAAAATAATTCATGCACTTTCATGTAATCTACCACCCAAATATTAAGAAGTTACTTTGGATTATATTTAAAAAATTTTTTGAAATTCGCATATACCCCAGTGCTTTTGCTCTAAGGGATTTTTACCATTCCTCATTTTTCAGAGGTACCACTACCGATTTTGCCCAGGCAAATTAATGAAGCCAAAAATGAATTTAATCTGTAGGTTCTAAGCTTTCAGCAAGTGTTTTAACATTTTCGGAAATTTTCTTTTTTTAAGCTTCCATGAACCCAGCACTATTGCTTTGAGCGATTTTAGCAACCTCTGAATGAACCATTAAAGATTGCGGAATGAAACCCATATAATTTTAAAGGAGAGGCTCTCTAGATTTGTAATCAATCGCCCAAGTACTTAGAAGTTACTTTGGATTATTTAAAAAAAAAAATTTTGAAATTCTTTAATACCCCAATACTGCTACTTTGATGGACTTTAGAAACTTCCGGACGAACCACAGAAGATTAAAAGATGGAATTCATTTTGTTTTAAAGGAGAGTTTATTTTCAATATAATTTTCTTAATACTTCTTCGAGTAATAGCTTCCAACAAAGTAAATAGGAGTGTTAAAAAACTTAAGAAGCAGATAAGTTATTGTATCAGCAAGTTTCATATTTTTTTTTTAATTCTTCGGCTAGCTATTTAAACCCCTTTTAATTTAAACTTTACTAAATTTTTTTCTAATAATTATGACACGATTATTTTTTTTTTTTTGTAAAACTGTCTACTTTATTTACTTAATTGAATTTATTAGTTTTTATTTACCTCGCTAGTTGTGTTGCGCTTTAAAATTCCCTTTATTTACTTTTGATATACAAAAATATTTTTAACATCAACTCGTATCTTATCTATTGGAAATGAAATATGTTTTCATTTACACACAAAATTTATCATTAAATCAATATTGATAAAAAAATAATGAGTAATAACGTTTATGCGTTGGTCGTATTTATTTGTAATGCAAAATGAGTTCACAGACAATAATAATTTTAATGAAAATAAAAGAAACCATTTCAATTAAAATTTTATGCTCTTATCCAAAAAAAAGTTGACATAGACTTTAAAGTCAACGTTATTGAAATTTTTCATATAATTTTTTCATAAATTTTACTTTAAAGTCTACGTCAAATTTTTTTTGGATAAGAGCATTATTCTTTAAGTTTGAATTGAAATTATAAATTAAATAAAAAATATTACAAAATGAATTAAAAAAAAATTGTTTAATAAAGTAATTAAAAAAATAAAAAAATTATAGTTATAAAAAAAAGCTGACTTTTCCTTATAAAAATAATTTTAAGGAAATGCCGACTTTAGTTTTAGTTTTAGTATGATTATGGGTTTTAAATTATTTTTTTTTTTTAAATAAAAGAAATAATTAATGAAAATTTTGATTAATTAAGACTTTGATTAAAATCGAATTGGTTTCATTGAATTTTTTTTTTTAATATTTCTGTAAGAAGACTTAAATTTTAAAAATTAAAAAAAAAATGATCTTAAAAAATTATTTCTATTCCAGCAGAGAGTACTCTTATTGTTTTAAGATCTCGTTAATTGTGAAATATATCGTCCCACCATATCCGAACCACAACAATAAAGTTATTGAGTTAAATGCTTTTTCTATAAATTTGGATCCATTGATATTTTCTTAAGCCGCGCTTAAATTTAAAGTTAAAATAACAACATCTTTAAAAAAAGCCAGCAGGTATGGCCTTTTCACTCTATTTTGATCCACCTCTAAGTGTTACGTAAATAAAAAATCACAACTTTTAATAAATAGTTGAAAGCAAGCAAGGGCTTCATGTAATTTTTTTGTTTCTTTTAGGGTCTTTGCCTAAATTGTGATAAATTAAAAAATCACTCGTTTCAGAAAAAATATATAATTAAAAATCACATTTAGTATATTTTTGTTTATCAAAAACATGTTTTGTTTTTTTTAAATTAGTGATTTAATGGTTTTATTTTCTCAATTAAAAATTTTTCAAAATGATTTTTTTAGTTGAAAGCAAGCAAAGATTTCATGGCTTTTTAAATTCTGATAGTGATTTTATGCCTAAATTTTGGCTAAATGTAACATCATGATTCTGAATTCAGAGCTCAAAGCCTGTAAGCAATTTCCTGCTTTTTTTAATTAACCAAGTTTTTATATATTTAGTATTTCTTTCATGTGGTAATTGAAAATGCAGAAAACAACTGCTTTAAGGGAAATTAAATTTTTTTTTTTTTGGATTTTTTTTTATTATTCCAAATTGTTAAAAGAATAGAAAGTAGCTTTTTAAGAATTAAATTTCCTGGGGAGTAAAAGAGATTTCTTTATGCTTTCCTGTTCATTAAACGTATTTGGCTACATCACATGCCCTTAAGTTTATTTGTTACAGCTGAAAATTGCCTAAAGCATAATTTTTTTTTTTTTTTTTACTTTAAAAGGAAGTGCTTTTTGTAAGAAAATCTACGCCTTAAAATAAACTCCTTTTGAATTTTTCTTATTTTTAGTTTTGTAGGGGTTGTTATTTATTTTCTTTTTTTTTTAGAAAAAATGGAATTCAAAAGTATTGTTACTGCTTAAGCTTAATTGCAATAATAAACAAAAATACAAATTACTGGAAAACTAATTAGAATTCTTTTAACAAAACTGTTGGCATGTTGTAGTGAAAAGTAAAATGACACCTTGAAAATTTTTTTGCTTACGCTAGAATTTTAATTCAATTTGCATATTGATATAGAATTCATATTAACCAGCACAGAAAAGGGGTGTCAGTGTTAAATAACTGTGTAATGAGTAGCTGCACATAGTGTATGATTTTAATGACTTTATTTAAAAAAGGGTGGTGAATTTTAGTTTAAAGGGTAAAGCATTGTGTCACTTACCTTTTATACAAATAACTTTTTTTTTAACTTTATGTTTTCTTTTTTTTTTGTAAATAATCCCTGTTAATATTTTTCTTTTACTTTTTTTTTTCCTTACAGAAAGCAAAATGTTTCTTTTTGTATTAAATTTTTTCTTTTAGAAAATTATAAAAACTTGCAGACCCAAGCCTTTCTTTATAACAAAAACTAACTAAAAAAAACCTATAAAAAAGTAACTTTTAATATTCACTTAACACTTGCTTAATTTTAACTTCCTTAACTTTTCCCTTATTTTGTTTTTTGATCTTCCAAAACAATACAAAAAAAAATATTTTTTTTTTTTAATTTAAGGGTTTGGTCGGTCGTTTTGATTTTCGCTTGCCGGAGAATTTTCGTGTGTTGTGTGTGTGTATTTTATATATTTTGCTTTACTTTATCATGGCAATTTTATTGACACTTTAACACACATTCAATTTTTGCAACATAAAAAACCACCAACATTTTTCATTAACAAATTTAAACTCACGTTATTTTTTTGGCAAAAATTTTTTTTCTTTAACAGTTTTTTTCAAGCCTTTAGCTTCCTTCATTAGTTTTTAGCCATAAAACACATATTTTATTCAATTGATTTAATTTGATAAAAAATTTTTTGCTGTTTTATTTTATTTCTTTCCTTTTTTTTACGATTTTTTCTTTCTTGCTGCGAGGGTAAATTTGTAAAGAAAAAATTGTCTTTTTAAACCTCACGGTAACAAGTACACGTTGAACACGTCCAAACACGCTAACGTTCTCGTCTCAACTGTTACACTCAGTTTTTGCTTGAAATTCCCTAACGAATGTGCCTAAATGAGTGTGTTAGAGAAAGAGAGGCAATTATTTTTGTGCAAGCAAAGCAAAAAAAAAACAGCTGGTCCAGTTTTGTACTAAACACAAAATAAATTTTAAATGAAAATACCACACACTCTCTTTCACACTGTGTGTTTATGATTTGCCACCAGCTCTTTGCTAATTTAAGAGTTTTGAGTATCTCTCAGATACTTTTTATATATTTCAATTTTATTAACAAATAAAAAATATTAAATGGTTAATGTCTAGGCTAAATAGCTGTAAAACTAGTAAAGTACTTTTTTTGTAGTTCATAAATAAAAGTACCAAGAAAAAAAAAATTTTTTAGTAAAGTGTTTAATACCCAACAACTAAATGTTGCTTAAATACAATTTTTGATATTGTTTTGGAAGTTTACTTTACGTTTTCTTTAAAAATTAATTTTATTTGTTAAAAGCGGCTCTATTTTTTAAAGTTTAAGCTAGATTTTTATGCATTTAATTCTGGGGAAATTTAAAAAATCTGCTTATTAAGTCATTCTAAGAAAAAAAAAAACATTTTTATTAAATAAATATTTAATAAGCAGTTTATTAAACTCTTATTAAACAAAAATATTTTTCATAAATATGCACCCAATTGTCAAAATGACCACAAGCAAGAATGATAGACACAAGATTACGCACAAATGACGTCAGGCTAATAAATAAATGCTGTAAGCATAACAGCAAGGGAATTTATTATTATTTTTTTCTTCAAACAGTGGACAAAGTGTGTCATCTAACGGGAAATCATGTGCATGACGTAATCTTGTGTCTATCATTCTTGGTGTCAACCACGTTTGTACTCACTTTGACAACGCACGGTGTCATTTTAACAACATAGCGTTGCATAATTGAAAAAGAATGGTGACAAAACGACACCATTTGGTTTTGAAATGACAACAGGCGTTGTAAATTTGTCAACGTTTCTTAATAACAATAATTAATTATCATACACAATTAAGTTTCCATAAATAAAATTTTTCTTAGGATTACGAAAACATGTTATATAAAATTAAAATAAATTAAAATTCTGTCGTTATAAATTTATAAAAAATTTTTCTTTAGCTTTTACTAAAACAATTTCTCTTTTTCATTTCCATTCTCTTAGCTTGCGTGCCTGAACAAAATTCTCTTTTTTTACATCACAGTTTATTTTTTAAAACGCCGCTAGAGGTCACTTCCGTCAATAGTAAATAAGAACCCAAACTTTGAAGTAGCTGTGAGAAATATTCTAAAATTTTTTTAAAATTATAGCGCTCATTTAACAAGAGCTAACTTTTGGTTTTTGGACTTTCTCTCTATCTATCTCTTTTTTGATAACTTTCTCTCACTCTCTATATTATTTAATTCCTCTCACATTGTTTAGCTTAGTTTTTGTTTACGTTTTTCCAAAGCGACGTTGTTGTTTGTGTTTTCTCATTCAAATTCCGTCTTGTTTTTATAAGTCTGTCTGTAAGTACATATATAAGTGTGACAGTATGTCTATGTCTTCAATTCAATGCTACCAGCTCTAGCTATATTTTGTTGTTGTAAATTTTTCGGCTTTACGTGAGCTAAACGTGTGCATGCGTTTTTCCATATGCATGAGTGTATAGAGCTCATGGTGTTTGTTTGTTATAATGCCGCTTAAGCAAATGTTATATTTGAGAAAGTGTGTATGTGTGTGTATAAAATTATCGTAATCTGCATCTTTTGAATTAAAGTTTTTTTTTTCTTAAATTTTGTTTTGTTTCACTGTTTTCTATATTTTAGCTAAGCGTGTGATAAACAGGCTAACAGCAGTAGCATGTGTTTACTTGTCTAGTTTTCTAGGTAATAATTTAGACAAGTTCAGCTGATAGGTATGTAGCAAATGTAATTTCGCATATGCTGTTTTTTTACCAGTTTTGTGATTAAAAAAAAACAACCCCCAAGAACAATTGTTTCGTTTTTTTCTTTTTTAAGAAAACATTGTTGTTTTTCTCACCCACTTGATGTTTTATTTTTTATTTTTTTTAATTTTTGGTAAACCCTCAAAAGAAAACCAAAACAAAAATTGAAAAACCTGTAACAGATTTTTGTGTGTGCAACAAGCACTTGAAAAAAAAAAGAGAAATACTTACAATGTTGTTTTTAAAATTACATTGTATCCCTTAAGCAACTTTTAATTAAGTCTGTTTTAATAAGAAAAAAAATAAATTTTTCTTAAAAAGAAAACTCAGTTAGAAAAAGGTTTTTGACCTTTTAAGCATCTTTGTGCACATCACACCTCAGTTTTTAAAATACTTAATAAAGATAAGTATGATATGCGTACCTTAAAAATTGTTATAAATCAAAAATGACAGCCAGCTGTCAAATTGTTTGCCAATTATCACAATACTTGCAACTGGCTGGCTGTAAATGTGTGTAAGACAGTTCAACTACGAGTATCATTAAAAAATCCCTTAGAGAATTATGTTTAGGGATTATAAAATAAAATATAAAACTAATTGCAAGAAAATCCTGGTGAGAAATAAAAATATTTGTTTTCTTTGAGCATAATATTTCACCAAACTCTAAATAATGAAAAATGTTTTCCAATTATTAGAAAAACAAATTATTTATTTTGTGTACACTGGACAGTATTAGAAAAATATGTTTTTAAAGTTTTTTTTAAAAGTGGTATAAGTCCGTTTTAAAAAAAAGAAATTAGTTAGCGTTAATTTTCGTAAGATGATGTCTATATCTTGCTAAAATTATTTCTTAAAGTGGACTTATACCAGTTTCAAAAACAACAGGTCATATTTTATCTTCTTGTTTTTTAATTTTTTTCAAGTGAAACTCCTTTTACGATTTTATTTTTCACAGTCTTAATTAAGCTGGTCAAAAATCAAAAAGTACCATGAAAATAAATAAAAAGTACCAAATTGTCTCTGAATTAAATTGCTTTTATATGCTTTTATTATAGCAGAAAAATGTGAAAAAAAAAGTTTAATTCAAAAGTACATACCATTTTTGCTTCTCCCTCAAGGTACTTTTTTTTACTCCTTTGAAAAAAAAAATATTTTTTAGACTGATAATTATTGGGTTGTACAAATTGATGATGAAATTTCAATATGATGCAGCAATTCACTTAAAAGTACATTTAGGGGGGAAATGGCAAAAAAGTACAGTTCTTATCCTCTATTTTTTTTAAATTCACAAAAGGTACCAAAATAAACAGGTGTTTTCACATTTGGATTTGAATACTCATTTTCGTAAAAGACTTCAACAATCCTCAATTGTATACCTCTCCATGGTTGAATTTGCCACACTTTGAAAGAAAGAGATTTCAAATTAAGTTCATTAAAAAACTTGACGTTAAAGGTGTGAGTTCGTGCATTATGGTGGCACCAGCCTTTATTTCATTTAATCACCGAAATGTTGCATTAGTCTAGTGAAATTATGCTTTCAGTGTAGATTCAAAATAGTTCATTAATTCATATAATTTGTGAAATGTTTAAATGAAACAAGGAAACAAATTTTAATTAAATTGTTTCATTGTTTTGTCTGACAGATTGGATTCTTGACTGATTTTCCTCACAAAATTTACAGATTTTTGTTGTCTTTAATTTACGTTTCTAATTAATTATTGCACAAATGGCGTTCCTCATTTCTAATTTAATTTTTTTGTGATAAATTTTTTTTTTAGATTTTTTGCTTTAAGACTTAAATAAAAAGACTCTTTTGTTTATATCAAATATTAAAAATGTTTGTTTTTTTTAACTTGTCAAATTTAAAAATTTCAACACAAGTGTCATATGTTGTAAATTCATTTTAATACTTTACAACAACGAGTATTTAAGTACTCTGCTTGTATGCAATTGTTGGTGATTTGTTTGCCTTTAACCATATTTAATGAGTTTCTTTTATTTAATGCATCCTGGTTTTAGCAACAAGCTTTGCTTTTTTTTTTCTTGTTTTTGAATTTGTTTTGAAGATTTTATTCATCACTCGTATAATGATTATTTTCCTATAAAACTCATATCATAGCCTGGAGGCCATGTTGTACACATTTTGTTAATGATTTCTTTTTAAGCGCAATTGAAAGTGTGCATTTTGTGCAGTAAGAGAGTACAACTTTGTCGAGTGCTTGTATAATTTTATGTATTTTTTTTTTGATCCTGGCCTCTTGTTAATGCATATTCAATTGATGATTGTTTGAATACACTTGTTTTATCATTCATACAAAAATTATGCACAAAAGTGTTTGCCCTTTTTTTTCTTGTTAATGGCAATGTTTGTTGTAACGTTCAGCTGCATCATTTTCTTCTTTTTATTCATCCCTGTTTGTTGGCCCTAAAACAGACAGAAACTTGTAGCTGTTGAATTTCCATTTATTTTTCAAGCATCTTCATGTTTATCGTATGTTTATGCGTTTTTCTTAGTAAAGCCTTGTGTGTGTCTCTATTTTATTTTTTTTACTCTTCACTTGTTTTTGTATTGCATTTATACGACATTTAATATTCATGTTAATGTGCTTGAGTATTTGAAGAAGAAGTGTTATGTACGTTTTTATGAAGTATTCAATTATTGCCGATAATCACATACTTGAAACATTTTCTGCATTTGCTAAAAAGATTTTTTTAATATTTTTTTAATAAAAAGGGAAATAGAAAAAACAAAAAGAATTTAATAGGGTGAGGTTAAGGTTAAGGTTTGTTTAAAAATCGGTTCATGAAATTTATTTAAATAAAAAATTAAATTTAAAAAGAATTTAAGTCAATATTCTTTAAAAAAATAAATATAATTTTTTTCTCCAGGAAAAAAATTCTCTAATTATTTTAAATTTACAAATTTTCTGTGAAAATAATAATTTCTTGGTTAATTTATAAAATTACTAATTCTGTGATAGGTGCTATTTTAGTTAAAAAATTAAATGTGTTTATGAATTAAGTAATTGAATATAATTTTTAGTTTTTTCTGTGTTGTTATTTGGCCAATTAAATTAATTTTAAGACCTATTTTTGTTATATAGTCAAGCACAATTTTACTTTATTTTATTGTTTTCTTTTTCAAAAGGTTATTTTTATTTTATTTCCAAATCTGAAAAAACAATTTTGATACAAGAATTAGCTTTCCTTAAAAAAAAATTATTTAAAAAAAAAATTTTTTTAAGTAAAATATTTAACTTTTTCTTTTTGCATTTAAAAATTCCTTTAATTCTTTTATTTTTTATACTCATAAAACTTCTTTAATAAAATAATTCCCATAAATTTTCTTTGCAATTAATTATTTAAATCTATCAAACTATAAAGCCCTTGTCACCATAAATTAAATAAACTTATGAATTTGCAGGAGTGCATTTACAAAGCAGCAAAGAATTTTATTTACACCCACAAAATCTATTATAGGCGTCTGTCTGCCTAAAAAACACTTTTTTTCCTTAAATATTTCTTTGGTTAAGTACTTGTACTATAACAAAAAAAAGGAAACCGCCCGCATAAAACAATCAAAGCCATGTGATGTGAGTATACAAAACTTGCTTACAGCACTTGCCTCCTTACTATCGTTTGTAATTGCTTTAATTAACTTTGTTAGAAAACAAACAGTAAGAAAAAAAATACACACACACACAATATTGTCTTTTCAAAGCTAATTTTAATAAAAAAGAAAATAAAAAAGTACCTGCCCTCTCCCAACCAGCACAGCAACCTTCTTGGGCAATTATTATCACACTAATTTTATCACAAGCTTGTGCAATTACTTTCTTTTTTTTTATTTAAATTATTTTCAAAGTACCAAACACTCTAGTTTGTTGGCACTAAAAAAAATAAAAAGAAAAAAAGAAGCGTGTGCATAAATTCTTGGAAATTCTTAAAGATTTCAATTATGTTTGTGTTTTTCATAACGAGTGCACTTGCTTTACTACAACACACAACCAACCAGCATGTGAGTACTTACTTGTACTTAAAATTGTTTGTGTGTAGAAAAAAAAACAAACAAACAAACATTCAACCATAATAACTGATAATAACGCAAGACCCCATACTGTCATCATCACCTTGAACGTCTGCGTTTTATGGTCGACCCAAAATCAACAGTATAACAAAAGCACCCGATTGGCTGTTTTTTTGCTTTAGCAATAGTTTCCTTTATGACTCTTTAGGTGTAATAATTTGTTTAAGGTTTTCTCTTTAAATTTGTAAAATTATATGTAACGTCTGTGTTCAAGAAAGGCGTGTAATAATTCAAATGAAATAAAATAAATCTTTACTGAAATTATTAAGTATTGAAGGTTTTGTGAAATATTAGGGAATTTAATATTGTTCTGCAACATTTCATCTGACTTTCTACTATGACATACATCACAAAGCAGTTCAAATAGCTCTGTAACTTAGGTTAAGTTAGGTTAGGCTAGGCCTAATGAAACGATTTCATAACCATTTTTTCATTGATTCAATGAAGTATTTCATTACGATCTTTTAATTGATTTAGTAAAATATTTCATTAACATTTTTGAATGAAAAATGTCAGTAAAATGTTTTTATTGATTGAAAGAAAAATCGAATTAAATTTTTTTTATGGCATTTCATTACCATCTTTTAATTGATGCAATGAAATATTTCATTAAAAGGTTTTCATTAATAGAATGAAATATTTCATTAAAAAGTTTTCGTTGATTGAATGAAATATTTCATTAAAATTTTTTCATTGATTCAATGAAGTATTTCATTACGATCTTTTAATTGATGCAATGAAATATTTCATTAAAAAGTTTTCATTGATTGAATGAAATATTTCACTAAAAAGTTTTTGTTGATTGAATGAAATATTTCATTAAAATTTTTTCATTGATTCAATGAAGTATTTAATTACGATCTTTTAATTGATTCAGTGAAATATTTCATTAAAATATTTTCATTGTTTCAATGAAATATTTCATTAAAATTTATTATTGATTCAAAGAAATATTTCAAAAAAATTTTTTCATTGATTGAATGAAGTATTTCATAAGCTGTATGAATGAATGAATTATGAAATATTTCATTAAAATTTTTTCATTGATTCAATGAAGTATTTCATTATGATCTTTTAATTGATGCAATGAAATATTTCATTAAAAAGTTTTCATTGATTGAATGAAATATTTCATTAAAAAGTTTTCGTTGATTGAATGAAATATTTCATTAAAATTTTTTTCATTGATTCAATGAAGTATTTCATTATGATCTTTTAATTGATTCAGTAAAATATTTCATTAAAATGTTTTCATTGTTTCAATGAAATATTTCATTAAAATTTATTATTGATTCAAAGAAATATTTCAATACAATGTTTTCATTGCTTGAATGAAGTATTTCATAAACTGTATGAATAAATGAACTATGAATTTATGAAAAATTTTTGTTAAATGAATAGAAAAGTTAATTTACTTGACAGAATATTTCATTCGTCTAACGAAATGTGTCATTATTTGAAATATTATTTAATTTTTCATTTAATTAATGAAAAAATTCATAGAATATATTCTCTTAAGGTCTGACATTATATTAAGCTTAAAAAAATTTGGGTTAGCTTTTTAGCTTAAATCTATTAATTTTAAAAGTCTCATAAGAAAAAGACCTGCCGAGTCAACTCAAAGATGTTTTAACCAGCCCCATAAAATTTACAAAATTAAACTGCCTGTACTTTAGGGCATCTTAAGTCATTATCAAAATCTATAAATTAAAAAGCCCTTAAAGCTATTTTATAACAAAATTATTTCGATTCTAGCAGCGTTGAAACCTCGTTAATTGTGAAATATACCGCCTTACCATCCCTGAAGCGCAATAATAAAGTTATTGAGTTAATTACGACTAATAAGCAAGTAAAATTTTACTTAAGAAGACTTAAGAAATTTTTCCATATTAGGAAAGATATATTGATAACTAAAACACTATCGAATTATCTAGATTTACTTTGAAAATTGTCTCTACAGTAGTTGGTATCCAAACTAATATTTTATTGCTAAATTGCGCTTCGTTTTCTCTTTCATATTACACACAGAAAACTCAACACTACTTTTCTTTTTAAATAATACACTTTCAACATAAAGCAAATAAAGCTTCTGTCTTTCAATGAACATGACTTTGAAAAAGTAAAACTATTTGGTGCGGCTTACATGTTGGTGTTATCAGTGGGCCTTAGTTCTTAAAACAATCAAGCTAGAGTTCGCATTACTCTCAATTTAGCTTATTACCACACGGTGATTGAAGCATTTTTTTAATATGGATGAGAGTGATTCGATTGCTACTTACGACTTATTGTAAATAAAATTTGTTGAAATGGACTTGTCCAGGAAGGAAAAAACTTGAATTAATTTGTAAACATTTTGTTCTCCGTTTGCGGACTCTTGAATATGAATCGAAATATCTATTTCGATCGATATCGAGGCTGTAATAAGCCTCTTTTGCTTAAACTAATTCAAAAAAGTATTTTCAAGAATAAAAATTTTACTAAAGCAAAATGTTGCAAAATGCTTAAAAGCTAAGGTAACATAAAAAAGTAAAAATATTATTTAAAATCTTTTATGGATGCTTTTATTTTTTCTTGCTGAATTTTCACATCCTCTAAATCTTAAAGTTACAGCCCACTGACCGAGTTAATACGTAATACGCTCAAAAAAAAATGTGCAATAAATTTTTCTTTTAATCGAAGCGTAAAAAATTATTTTTTTTTTCTTTTTGGCTTAATTACAAAAGAAAGTAAATGAAGAAATTAAAGGCAGGAAAAATTACTAAAACAAGGTAATAAGTGCGGTAAATATATTTCGTTGTTGCTAAATTTTTAGATGCTGCCAACGTAAACATTATGTATTTTAGAAGGCTGCTTGTTATTTTTGCTGGCACATTTGCCTGCATCTTGCTAAAAAATTTGCTAACATGTAAGTTTCTTTGCATGTGCATGTAGTTGTTGTTGTAGTTACTGTGACTGTTGCTGTTAGTGTTATTAGGGCGTTAAATTTCAAAACAATATACGGTTGGAAAAAGTTAGTTTGTTATTCTTTTTCAAGTTTTCTTTTTTTTTTTTTTAAACACAAGTTGGAATTGTTTTAATGTTTTCTTGTGTTTATTTTATTATTATTTATTTTGTATTGCATACGAGAGCTGTTTAATTGTTTTTATGAAAATTCCACACACCAAAATTTTGTTTCGGCAATTTTAGCCTTTATATTCATTCAACATTCAAGCTACTTGTTTTCTTTTTATTTTAACGGGTTTAAAGAAACAGAATAGAGAGAGAACAAAATAGATTTGTCGAGTTCGAGCAAGATATAATAATAATTTAAAAAAAGTTGTTTTAAAATTTTTGTCAAGCATATTAAAGCATGCAGATCTAAAAAAAATTTCTACAAACCTCTAGTGCGATCGAGGACAACAAGTATAAGGATATTTTCCAATTCGGTATTCAGTAATTTTCCGACAAAAAAATTCGGTACGATAGAAATCGTTAATTGCTGTTAACTTCCACATAATATTCATCGTAAATAACGTGGTCTATCGTACCGAATATTTTTTTCGGAAAAATATCGTTATACTTTTTTTCCAATACAAATGTTTCTAATAAAAGTTACTGAATCGCACTACTGATATTGCTGTACTTCTCTATATTACTCCGCCTCCTAGTTCTTTGACATCTTTTTATAAATAACCACATTAGATGATTGAACTGAGCCTTATTTACTTTGTCATATAGCGGTGCTTGTCCTACTTTCTAGAATCTATCACGGAAATTCTAATGAGCAGACACCGAATAAACCAGAGAAATAAGATGATTTGCTTTATAAGGAAATCAGAGGCCTTTATTTATTATTATTATAAATAATACAGCTTATCAATTCATTATTCAAGATGTAGGCTTGGAATGAAGTTAATTATCAGTCCACTTATTTTTCTAAAAATCAATTAGAAGTTTCTTAGAATTCTTGCCCTAAGAGACCCTAAAAATGGACAATCACAAAGTACACGTTTTGAGGTTTCGTTATGCAAATCACAAAACCTCTATTGGCTGCTCCTAATATTTTTTATCTTATGTAAGAAAGGCCAAAGACTAGTCGTGGTACTCAATATCGAGTAACTCCTATTGAAATTTTTGAATTTTTCCGTATCCAAGAGCCAAATTATTTCACTCGTCAATGAGCGATATTTTAATCGATATTGAATAACTTAATTTGATCAAAAGGTTTTTCGTTCCATATCATTTGATTTAGTAATCAAGAACGCCAAAAAATTAACAAAAAAAATTTTAAGAAAATTACGCAGGTTTGCTAAAGCCCATTTGATAAGACCTCTTGATGAATGTAATCCTTAGGGAAAATTCAACTTTAGCCAAATTACGAATCGAAAGTTTTATAGAATTTAAATGGAAATTGCAACCGATATCTAAATGCCGTAATTCGGCCCCTGAATTCTTTCCTATTTAAACAACTGCTTTTCTGTAAAAATTTTTTCTTAATAAAACTTTTATAAAACAAAAAATATTTTTTTTTAAGCCTAATTTATCATACACACTTGTAAAAAGCTGGTTTTCTAAATCACTGCCATAACTAAACTCCTGTACGTTTTAAAAATTTTAAACTATTGCATTCACATTAAGCCTTCTTGGGGAATAAGTATTTTTGATGTTGTTGTTGTTGTTGTTTCCCTCTATTTATGTGTAAAACTCTAGAGATTTTTTTCTTTAAACCATGTTTAGGGGATATTGTTTAAATATCCAGCAAACCATAACATAGCGCTGTTTACTTTTTTTACTCCCTTTTTCATAATAATTTTCCTTTGCTTGTAATGCATGAGCTCCTCGATTTAAATGGTTTTTCCATACCAAACACTACATTATGATTAAGAGAAGAAGAACAAGAACAAGAACAAGAAAAAAAAAAGAATCAAGTTGCTCTAAAAGCATAAGCAAAATATGCTGGTACATTTACAAGAAGCTTAGAAAAATGTAGCAAAATGTAAACGTATGCATGTAAATATTGTGACTGTAAAACAAGGAAAATGAAAAAAAAAAAAATAAAAAATAAAACGTAGCCTGATTTTCAAATACGTTTCTGTTTTCTTTTTTATTCCTCTTTAGCCAGCTTTAAATGTGTAAAGAGTGAAAAAGGAAATAAAAGAACCTAAAACATTGTTTGTTACAAAATATGCAAATTATTGAAAAATTATACAACATTCGGTTAGAGAAAAATGTTACATCGGATGGGTGGGTTTTATTATTTCTACTAAATCTTCATTAACAACGACAAAACGAACAGAACAATCATTTTATTGCAATAAATTACTATTAAGGTGGAATGTATGCAAGTTGTAAGAAGTTGATTACAAAATTTCTATATAGAAATGGAAATTTTAAAGAAAAATAAAAATTTTATAAAGTTACCACAACTTCAAGTTCTTCTCAATTCATAATTAAAAATTTTATAAAATTATTAGCTACCACATCCTTAAAATGTGTAAATACTGAAAGAAGCGAATATCTTGCTTGGATATTTCATCCTACTTTTTAGTACAACAAAGGCACACAGAAAACAGAGTTGGCTGCTAAATAGAACTGAATTTATCACTATCGAAATGCAAAAGGACAGTCCAAAATTATCACAATTAATAAATTCAATTATCCGAATAGAATTTATTCCATGTCGAGAAATGAGAGAAATATTTTTTCAAATATTTTCTGTGCAGTTCTTAGCATCAAAAAAGCCTTTGTATTTTTAATTTTTTTTTTTACTTTAATTTTCCACAACAAGTTCGTAATATTTTATATTTTAATATTCCATTTATTAGAGCTTAAACTGCAATAATAACAATTAAAGAGGCTTAAAAAATTTTATTAAAATTATATAAATCATATAAAAATAATAACAATTAATTTTTACACATTTATAAAACATAAAAAACAAAAAATCCACAAACAACAAGCTGCATTATAAATTTAATTTAAATAGTCCATGAAAAATACAATCCCTGTAGTTCTTTAGTAAAAAAAAAAAAATATATAAAACTTAGGCTTGTTGCGTACAACATTTTTAATCATACATAATTTTTGTTTCTACAAAATTTTTGGTTATACACATTTTTTTTTTATAAAAAATTTTTGTTCCTACAATATATTTGTTCGTACAAAATTTTTTGTTATACACATTTTTTGTTCGAAAAAATATTTAGTTTGTGAAAAATTTTTGTTCATAGGAAATATTTGTTCTCACAAAATTTTTGTTTCGTAAAAAACTTTTGCTTCTACAAAATATTTGTTGATACAAAATATTTGTTCGTACAAAATTTTTAGTTATACAAAATTTCTTTTTAAACGAAATTTCTGTTCGTAAAAAATTTTTCTTTATACAAAATTTTTGCTTTTGCAAAATTTCTGTTTCCGCCAAATTTTTTGTTAATACAAAATACTTGTTTATACAAAATATTTGTTGGTACAAAATTTTTAGTTGTACAAAATTTCTTTTTGGATAAAATCTTTGTTGATACAAAATATTTGTTCGTACAAAATTTTTCTTAATACAAAATTTTGTTTCTACAAAATTTCTGTTTATATAAAATATTTGTTAATATAAAATGTTTGTTTTTTTGATTCAAAATATTTGTTCGTACAAAACTTTTGTGTATACAAAATTTTTCTTCATACAAATTTTTGTTTCTACAAAATTTCTGTTTATATAAAATATTTGTTGATACAAACTATTTGTTTATACAAAATATTTGTTCGTTCAAAATTGTTGGTTATACACAATTTTCGTTCTTACAAAATTTTTGTTTGTACATAATTTTTGTTTATAAAAAATATTTGTTCGTACAAAATTTTTCTTCATACAAAATTTTTTTTTGTCACACAAAATATTTCTTTATACAAAATATGTTTATAGAATTTTTTTTATGTACGAGTATATATTGTGAAGTGTATTTGGCTACGGGAGAAGGTTCTTAAAAAGCGAGCTGTCGCTTTAAAATTACCTTGCAAAGACAAGATTTGATAGACTTTCTATCAGTTAGAGTATATTTAGACAAGCACATTAGCTTTTTTTTTAAAACATTTTAAGGTATAAAACTTAGAGGTATCAACCTCTAAAATTAGAATTTCTGACAAAAGTTATTGACAGATAAACAGCAACTCCCGTTTTAAGCCACTAGCGGGCTTTTAATCACAAATAAAAGTTTTTGTTTAAATGATAAAAACTCTCAAGTGTTAAAAAAAACTTACTAAAAACATTTAAAAAATTTTTTAAATATGATTTCATGTTATTTATAACACAATTATAACACTTAGTTTGTTGTTATTTTCCATAACTTAAACTTTAAGTATTCATCATTTTAATTTTTTCTTCTGCTTTTGCATTCATTTTCCTTTATTTTTCTTTTTCTTAATTCTAATTATGATAAAAACTGACACTTTGTTCGTTTTGTAAAAGGAAACAGCTAATTAAGAATTTTAATTAAGCAGTTTAGTTTTAAGTTTAAACTTTTGTCAGTGTTGGTGTTCATGTTGCTGTTGCTTAATGCTGTTTTATCAATTAAAATAAAGATGTAATTACCCTGAATTAAGATAAAATAATTCACACAATTTTAAATTATTAAATAAAACTGTTTTTTTTTCTTTACGATTTTCAAAAAGACTTCTTTAAACGTTTGCTTAAATATGAAAACACAAGTTTTTAATTAGTTGAGTGTGAATATAGCAAGAAAGGGTTATGTCAGAGGGTCATCTAAAACTAATTTGATTAAGAAACTTAAGCTGGGCAATTATATAAAAAAAATATGAGAAATAGGAAAATGAAAATATTTATATTTCGGTATCTTAAATAATATTTGTAGTAATAAAGAAAAATCGCTTAAGTCGAGGTTACCGAGATGACAATGAAAACAGTTTGCTTTGCTGTTTACAATCAAAATAATTTTTTAAGGCTTCTAAAGTTGAATTTCTCTGAAATGACTTAAAAAGGTAGAGGCTGTTTTTCCCTATTAACACAGATAGCTATTCAAATAAATATTCAGAATTAAATAATCTGGGATCTAATGACCTCACTCGATATCGACTAAAATGTATCGTAAATTGAGGTGATAGCATTTGATAGCGAATTAGCTATCCTAATCAAAAGAAATTACTTTTTTATATTTTGAATTTGAAGAAAAAGATGTTAGAAGAAACCTTTGTTCATTTATATTATCCAAAAATAATTTTAGCACAATTGTTGGTTAAATTCATGCTGCAATTCTTTTTTATTTACTTGCATTTGACAAACATTAATGTATAAATCTATTACAGTTTGAAAAAAACTACGATGCGATTAAACGTATCGAAATATTATTCAAGGCAATAGTCTGTCTACTCGCTATTGAATGCCATGATCATACCCCAAGCATAAGTCAATCAAAGTGACTCAGATTATTTATACTATTCTAAAAAACTTTTAAATTCATTTCAATTTGCATTTAACAGTATTTTAATTTAAGCCATCATTTCACTTAGTAATTTGTTTAATGCTAAACTTATTTTATCAATATCATCATTGTCAATTGTAATATTTTTATGCTTGAAACTTTTCATTCAAAATTCATAAAATTTTGCAAAACTTTTAACTAATTACACATTGTTAGTAATAATATTTTAAAAATAATTTATTATTTATTAAAAGTTGCTGGCTTGCAAACGAATTGCTGTAGATTAATTTAAAAACAAAAAATTATTTTCATATTTATTTTCATACATTGAACAACTAGCAAATATTATCTATCACTTGTATTTACAAAACTTCTGCTACATTTTTTTTTATGTTAAATATTTTTCTAAAACAATTTTATTTTTTGACTTGTATTGTGGTTTAAAAAAAAGGACAATTTTTTTTATTGCTGGTGTAAAATATACTCAACCGCGAATAGTATTTGTTTGTAAAACTATTGAAAAAGTTGTCAACATAAAGTTTTGACAATGTTGTACAGCAACAGAGCACAAACAACACACATATATGAACTCGTATATATGTTTATGTGGGGTAGTACAAATTCATTAACGAGGTGTGTAATAAAAATTAAAGATTTTTGCTTTGCGTGTAGCATGTAGCCAAACTGTTACTCTGCCATTATTGTCATCAAAGGCCATGCTTCAATATATTGGCATAAATAACCAATTTTTGTCTTGAAAATTTGGAATTTTGTCTCCTTTTATTAACAATAGTGCTTTTTACCGGTCAAATTTTTTAAGTGTTAACCGTATTTAGCAAACTATTTAAATAAAAGCCTATAAATTTAATTTTTTTTTTTTTTGCATAGCATAAACACTCTTTATACCCATTTTGGTTATTATCGAGAGTTCGTGTCGACAAGTAAACAAAGGTAAGTAATAAAAGGAAAGCTTTGATTTCAAGGCTATTTGTGTACCACAGCTGTATAAAGAACTTAGAGTCTTCTTAGCGCAAATATACAAAAAATGTTCAAGAAAATTTAGTTTTGTACAAAAAAAAATATACAAAATTTCGGCTGCGACGATTGTTTTTTTGAATCGCTACTTATTCTTGTCTACTATATTTTGCTATGCGATACATCGTCAATGTTTTTACTTCAGCTAATCTCAAATTCCAAATAAAATATATTTGCCGTTATTTTTTAAAGTGGTATAAGTCCACTTTAAATAAAATAAATCAATGATAGTTTTATTAAGATAGAGTTTCTAGCTTACTAAAATTACTACTAACTATTTTTTTTAAAGCAGACTTATATCGCTTTCAAAAATAATAACTCAAATTTTTGTTTTCTTTCTTTTTTTTTTATTTAATTATTGAACTCATCTCGTATATAGAAAACAATATTTACTAATAAATTTATACAAAATTTATATACATAAATGCTTCAGCAATGTATAACTATTGCTTTGCCTGCAAAAAGCTGCTGTTTTTACACAAGCATATGAAAATTGTTGAAATGCCATAATAAAAATCTAAAATTTTTTTCTATGTAAAAATATTTTTTTTTTGTTTTAAATAAAAAAAAATAAAATCAACACAATTGTATAATTGAAATGACGGCTGTTTTGAGCAGGACTGTCAGGAATAACAACATAAGATACATAAAAAAAATATGTTTCACATAAATATTTAAAAAAAAATAAAAAAAAAAATTAATTTTGATATTTAATTAACACTCCAAATAAAAAAATATATCAAGTAAATTTTCTTATTGAAATTCGTGATTTTTCTCAATAAACTTTTTGTTTGCTTTCCCATAGAAGATGAAATTTTTAAGTCCGACAGAATTTCAGCTATGCAAAAAACTTTTTGCAAAAGCCAACAATTAAAAACTTCTCTCTAGAATACGAAAGATTAAAAAAATTTTTTTTTTAACTTTTCAGTTTTATCTTCACTTTTTTTTTAATTAGAAGTGTAAAAAACATTTAAATTGATGCGGCGCTTCATAATCAATTAAAAAGCCACAATTAAATTTTTTGTAACTTGGAGCTTTTTTGAAATCATATAACGATATGTATGTAGGTAATCTTTCAACTTTCAACTAATTCATAATCAAGCAAGCAACGTAATAACATTTTAATTTACAGGTTTGTTTTTGTTTACATGCGAATACATAGTCTGTGCTCTTTTTATTTTTCACTCTCTCACTCATTACTGATTTATTTTGCTTTTAATCGTTCAATTGTTTTTGTGTGTTTTTTTTTTCTTTTTATAAAAAGTCTCCAAATTGAAGACTACAGCCGTAACAGGTACATACGAAAGCTATTTATGATTGCATATCAATTGTCAGTGAAGTGTTAAAGCAAGTAAATGTAATAAAAATATCAAATTAATCAGACTCTTGAAAAAAGTGTATAAATAAACAGTGAGCTTGTATTAAGAAAATTAAGATAATTGTAAAAATTTTAAAATGTGTAAGACTATGAAAAAAACAGTTATTAATTAAAGAATTGCGTGTTTAGTTTTAATAAAGAAAATACAAGACAATTTTGGACAAAACAAAACATGTTTTGAACTGCAGTGAATATAAAATTCTTAGATTCTCGGAAATCAAAGTAAATAAGTAAAAGTGTATTAAATAGTAATAAAAATTGAACAATTTTGCTCAAAATTAAAAGTAAAATAAAAACTTAAAAATGATTAAGACTCTTTTAAAATAGATAAAAAAAGTGTAATGAACTGCAGTGATTATAAAAAAATTGTGTTATGTAAAATGTAAGCCGGTGTCCAGAGATTTTATTCAACGTCCAGAGATTCATTATACAACATTTGTTTAATATATAAAATAATTAAGGTACATAATGTAATTAATTAATTAAGTGTAAAAGAAATATATAAAATAAATTCTAAAGGCCTGCACAAGCCTACTTGAAACACACACATCACTACAATTATGTGTAATATTTTATAATTAAAAGTGCTTGTAAGCCATTTCAAGTATGCTTGTACAGCCCTTTAAGAAATACATAAGCACAAACATACACGAGTTAAAAAGAAAACAAATTCTCTTTTTACATGAATTGTTTTGTTTTAACACGATTTGTAATATTTTAGCAATTTTTCTTGAATCTGATATCAGCATGGGGTTCTTTGAATTATGCATAAAGTAAATATGTTATGCATTTTTTAAGCAATTTATTTAGATTTTGAGAATTGTTTTAATGAATTAAAATGTGTGAGCACGAAATAAATGAAGTGAACTCTAACAAGAATTTTTAAATATTGTTTACACCTAAATTTACATAAATATTTTTGGAACGTACATACATATATATTGGATAAAAAGAGAATTAGATGTATATTTGTTTCGTAAAAAAATTTTGTCCGTACAAAATTTTTTTTTGGTGTTTCAAAGACTTTAAGCTACATTGTATATATGTAAAAAAAATTGTGCGAACAAAAAATTTGTTCGGAACAAGTAACTGAATTCAGTTTTATTTTAATCGCTGTTTTGAAATTTATATGTATGCTCTTTTACCCTGTTTATAAATCAGTTTTTTATGAATAAGCTATTATTTTCAAAAGTGCTATAAGTCCATTAAAAAAAAAATTTTAAATAATATTTGTAAAATATAAAATGAAGTGTATCTACATATATAATTCAAAAATTACTGCCAACTAATTTTTTTTTAAAGTGGACTTATACCTTTTTTAATTTTAAAACAGCTCATATTTTTTACATACATACTATATAAAATTTTTAAATATAATTTTTTTCTTTCCTTTTAGGTAAGTGTGCTTTTCTTCAAAATGCTTTAACTAACTAATGATAAATAACGTACCTGATTGGGGTAAGTCAAGATACAATAAGTTTATTAAAAAAATGTTACTCAAGCAATACAAGATCTTATAATTTCATAAAGAGTTTATGGTTATGATTATGGGCCATAATTACAATAACCCAAGATTTTTCAAAAATCTCGCAATTGTTGTTAAGGATTTGGTATTCATACCGACATCTTTTTTGATAGCTAATGCGGCAATTTATCACACAGGTCGTTAATTTTTTTTTTTAAGAAAATATTTTTTCTTTCCAAAAAATTCCCAATTTGTATATCAAAATACTTTTTAAAATATTTAAAATTTTCCTTAAATTTAATATCTTCACATTTTATTTCATAATAAAACTATCCCTTAAATTACACAAACCACAGTTTAATTAAATTAATTATGTAGATTACAAGCAATAATAACCATGTAAATCATACACTCTTGTAACATGCACATTTCATTTGAATTATAAAATGGAGAAAAAATATAAAATAAAAAAATTTAATTTTATTTCTTTTGAAGTCAACAACAATATTTTTTTACCTCAAAAAAAAGGAATTAAAAAATTTATAATTTATCAAAATAATATCGGTGGTTTAAATTTTTTTTAAAATAAAAAGTCACATCTATAATACAGTCAGTCAGTCATTTTAATTTAAAACGATTTTTATTTATAATCAGGAAACATCCATATCTCATCTCATACAGACGTAATAAACAAGAAATGCAATTAAAGTTATTGATTATTGAAACAGGCAGGATTTGTTTGGTGTCACTGATAAAAATGAGTATTTTTTTGCTGTTATTGTCAGCATTGACAATGTGACTCTCACTACATTAATCTTAATTAATTGCGTGCCATTTTCAATATGTCACCACCAGCAGCACCACCACCATAACGAATACACAAATTGTGATTTTACGTTTGATATTAAAGAATGTTTGTGAAAGTGTTCCATTAAATCACCATAATACATGTATGTGTGAATGAAATTGTTAGTCAAGCAGGGGTTGGCTATTTGCTTAAAACAGAAGGGTGTCCTTTTTTAGATTAGGGAATTATTCATTGTAATACTTTAAAGCTGCCAATTTTGCTACAACTTTAAAAGCTGGTCCATGAGTTAGCAAATTTTGCTAAAATTTTGTACGAAATTATTTGTTAAATTTTCAATTTCTTGGAAAAATTTAATTATTAGAACTGCAATTTTGACTGTTGCCATATATAATTCTCACAACCAAAGTTGTTTTCTCAGTGAAGCTAGGTATTTGCTAATTTCAAATAATTGCATAAATCTAAAAAATTACTGTTTTAAAATTTCATCATTTAAAATGCTTTAATTGTTAGCTTGGTCAATATGTTTGCGAGGGGTTGTGGTCTTAAAAATCTTTTATAACTCTGCTTTCGCATTTATTGCTCTTTTTTTTGTAGAAAAAAAGGACACACGACAAAATTAAATTCAACTTTTGTGCCTAAACGTGATGGTCTTTTTATGAGTCTTTTCAAATAGGAGAAACCTTTTAAGCTCCAAGAAAAATAAATTAAACTGTTTTTCATTAAGTTTAAAGGCTTTTGTTAATTTTCCATGTAAGCTTATCTTTATTTAAAAAAAAGGTTATTAATGCTGTTTCCCAGAATAAGAGCACCACAAGTCAAATATTTTTATCTATAAATAAAATTTATTTACTGTTTGTTTCTTCAATATAAAAATACTTTTAAGCTGGCTACTCCCATGTTTAAATTTTTACGCCCACTTTTTTACGATTTTCAGTAGCCACTTTTCATAAAGATATATGCCCGTACTTAATTTAAGCCTGAAATTATGCTTTGCAATATTTTATTTACCATTTTGTTAGGCGTCTCTGATAATAATGCTAGCAAAAACATGAGTATTTATTTGGATAAGTTTTTTAACAATTAAAATTCTATTTGTAAACGAATTTCTCTTCAAATCGGTACATACACTCTCCAACAATACCGACTCACGTAATAAAGAACCGGGCCGGGCGAGACCGGGCAAAATAACTAGTTTAAAATAAAGTTGCAAAGTGTATGGATATTTTAATTTACTTAAATTATTGACTTCTTTTATCTATTTATAGCCAAAGTTATTTAATAAAATAATCAAATATTCTTGTTTACTTTAAACTCATGCAAATAATTTTCTTATTTTTAAATAAATTCTATTGAATTTATTTTTTTTTTTTTGTTGCTTTTGAGACTTTTTTTATTTGGTATTCTTCTTGAATGCTTAGCTTGACTGCCAATCCTCTAGGTTTCTTAGAGATTTTTCTATATATTCTTACTAATAACACTAATTCAAAAATAAATGTTCAATCATAAACAACAATATTTACTTTTCTATACACATACTGTTTGGTTTTATACTCATAATTTCAGCAAGTTGTTCTAAAGAAGGCGTAGCAAAATAAAAAGAAAAGGAAAATTTTAAGAAAAAAACTTAAAAATATATACAGGAAAATATTACTAAAAATTATATACGTTAAGCAGCAAAATATACTCTCATACTCGCACATTTATTTTGTAAAATATTATCAAAACAGCTTGTGTTAAGTGGTTGTCGGAATTCTATGTTTCAATAAGTAGTCCTTAATAGCGTCATATTTCAAGACACCACAACCGACTACTACGTAGTAGCAACATTAGCTAATGTGACTCACAAGTTACACAACAAAAGTCCTCTACACTACCATCAATTGATGTTTACAAAGTCTTGGATGTATGAATGTAGCAGTACAAACAATAACAGAATTGCATAAAATATAAAGGGAGATCCACAATTTAGAAAAAAGTTTTGTGCAAAAGCTTTTAAACTTAAAAAAATATAACAAATTGATTTAAAAGAAAATTTTTTCCCACGCATACATTTTTAAAATAACTTGTAAATTCAATTAAAGAGCCGTTATTTTTGAAAGTGGTGTAAGTCCACTTAAAAAAAAATTAGTTAGCAGTAATTTTAGTAAGATGGTGTCTATAACTCACTAAAATTACCATTACCTAACTTAAAAAAATGGACTTATACCACTTTCAAAAATAACGGCTAAAATAATTATAATTGTCTATTAAGCCATATATACCAGAACCCACAGGATATTTTGAATAACCCATAAGTTTACTGTGTCATTTCAAGGCCAATTAATTTATTCAGTAAGATTTTTTCTAGTTACCTAACAGTCAACAGAAAGTCTCACAAAAATCTTGTTTTACCAGACTCTAAACAAATAAAGTTAAATCATCATTAGTCCTCATCCGCTATTCAAACGCTAGAAGCATGAAAGCTTGTAGGCATGTTTGTTACTGTTTCAGACAAAAACTATTAAATGGATTTTAATGAAACTTTGTAATAATATAGGTTATATATTAGAATTAAACAGAGGCTACTTTTAGACTGCCCACGCCCCCTTAAAACAATTTATAAAATTTTTTTTAATAAATAAAATTTTATAATTCAATGGATTTATTAAGAAATTTTGTTCTCAAAACAAACAACATTTGTGTCAATTATATTATTTCATCACCCTTTATAAAGAAAGTTATTTTTATACATTCGATATATTTACTGTTAAACTCTTTATAAACGTTTAGAAAATATTATTACATGAATATGTTGGCACAAAAAAGGAAGTAGTTTCAAGTTCAATTCCCTTCTTTTAAATTGCTGTTGTAATGTCTTATCATATTAAATGTGCTTAAACAACGAGAGGTGTTTGATAAGTATTTGGTTTGCCAAAGGGCAGGACACATTAAAAAGCTGTGACAAAATCTTTAATATAAATAATTAATTAAAAAATTACGTTTTTAATTCAATCAATTAAATACTTGATTAATGTTTTTATTTCTTGAGTTTAATTAAATAAAATTGTTATGATGTAGATAGCAAAAAAAAAAAAGGTTGTGCACTCTCTCTCTAATGGATTACAAAATTGTATAGTATTGATTAAAAAAAAATTTTTAATTAAATCAATTAAATTTTTAATTAAATAAAATAAATTTTTAATTGAATCAATTAAATTTTTAATTGAATCAATTAAATTTTTTATTAAACTAATTAACTTTTTAAATTAAATTAAATTAAATTCTTATTGGGTTATTAATTAAATTTTTAATTAATCAATCATATTGACTAAATATTTAATTTATTCAATTAAAATTTTACGAATAAAACAATATTTTTAATTAAGTTTGTTCTTGTAAGAAAATTCACTGCTTTTAAGAACTTTTTCTCAAAAATAAAATTTTCCTTGTAGAACAACAGGGCTGATTTTGAATTCGTTATTTGGATTAATTAATTAAGTCTAAATAAACTGAACTGTTTAATTAAAAAAAAAATAATTATCAAGCAAATTCTGTAATGAATGAAAATTTTCTAAGTGTGTTATTGTTTCTCTTTTCTAGCCATCATGTTATACAATATAAAAATTCATAGACATTAACAATAATAAATAGATATGCAAGCATATACGTACATACGTAATAGAAATATATTTTGTTTAGTAGCACCAAGACAGACAACAATTGGCTCAAATACTTGCAAATAAAAAAATACGAAAAAAAAGTACAGTAGTTGCCTGAATACAAAAAGAGAAACGCTAGAACCAGTAACAAAAATCTAGTTTAAGGCTTAAGTTTATGGCGCAAACGGAAACAGCAGCATTAAATCAAATGATGACTACTGCCTTCATGTAGTTGGTTGAACTTAAATAAAACTAACAAACAAAAAAACCTTTTTTTTTGTTGCTGGTTTGTTCCTTTCCAACACTTTCAAATGTTAGGAAAAAATAAAGCAAAATAAAATAAAAAGCCATAACACACACAAGCTATTTTCAGTGTTTTAGCCCATTGAAAGGATATGCAATATCCGTTTGGGTTTTCTTTATAACAGCCAAACAAACTTCACTACTATTACAATAATAAATAAGCAACTGAGAGCACATTTGAAATACATAAAAACAAAATAACAAAAAAAAAAAAAAAAAAAGGAACAGCAAAGAAAGGCATGACTATTTCCACACACATGTGTTGAAATTTCCACTCGTTGTATACCACCTCTAACTAAATATGCGAAAGAAAATCAAGCACTGAACGTGTGTCTGAGTATGCGTATCAACCCATTAAATGCTGTTGTTGGCCATCATTTGTTTGTAAATAAATATTGTCTGCCAGGAAATAAATATTCTATAGCCACTAAATTAAGGAGCTGGGTGGGATGTTAAGGAAATAGAGTTCTATTTTATTATGTTTAGCTTAATATGAACTTACTTGTATTTAAAGGATTTTTGTTTTTTTTTTGGGTCTGCTTGCTGTAAATTTTAGTTAATTTATGTTTTATTTTATGTCTGCTATTGACTAAGATTATCATAAAAACGAAAGTGTTTCCGTTTTAAGTGGATGGCTTAAAAGAAATAAAGAAAAAAAAACCCAAATTAATAAATTATTTCGTGTGTTATGTTAAATGTTGGCAAATTATTCAATTTCATTACACACAATTTATGTCCTATAAGTATTTTTTTTTGGGTTTTTAGAAAATAAGTTCTATTTAAGCCAAAAGAGTGATATGACGAATGTGAAGTTGGTTTTTTTAGAGCATGAAAAGTCTCTTACTTTTTTCTATCAAAATTTTTCTCAGAATAAAATTCTGCATACCTCGAATAATTTTCTTTTTTTTAAATATATTTCTTGAATTTTAAAACTTCATTAAATTAACAACTAGTTTTTAAATTATATAAAACTTTCAGCCTAATTATGAATTTTGTTTTTAGTCATGGAAAAATTTTTGAATTGAGGTATTTTTTTTTACAAAAAAAATTTCTTGTAACATATTCGTCATTGGCAAATCTACTTAACAAATTTTTCTTAATTTTCTCTTTAAGCGTTCAAAGGCTTTGTGCTAAAGAATATTAAAGGCTACTTGATTTGTATGCAATATAAGTTTTTTTGATATCTGTATTTTAGCTAAAGGGGGCAATTATGGCGTTTTCTTTTCAAATAAAAATGTTGCATATATTTCTGCATTCCACAAATGTTTGCGCTCTGTTGTCAAAAAAAATGTATTGATTAAATTCAATATCACGTTCTATTCTCAACATGTTTGCATATAAAAGAAGCAAAAATGGTACATGTTTGGCACTGCCCTTTTTTACAACTGTGTCAACTACTTGTTTATACAATTAAGCAAATTATTTAATTCGTATTTGTACCAGAGAATACTCTGAATATGAAATAGAAAATTCAACATTGTCTCCGTTAAGATATTCTTCATACAAATCACTTTTGTACCATTTTATTTTAGGTGTAAAAATTTTTTTGTGTCAACTGCTTATCAGATTTCCCAAATCGCTTTAAAAGCGGTAAACATATAAAACGCTAAATATACATTAGCGATAACTGTTGAATGAAAAACTTTTTTTTGTTCTATTGAAACCATAAAGAAAGGCATTACTTTGTGCAGTTTTGTGCAACCTGTTTAAAATATTACATAATTTCAAGGCAGAATTTTTTTTGAGAATAGAAAACTCCATTAGATGTTGGATGGAGGCTTAAATTTTTTAACATTTTATTTTATTTTTTTTTTCTACTTGAAGCTCAGTGCCTTCTCAGTGACATATTTATTAATTATACGCTATCCTATCAAGAAAAAAATAACCTAGACTTCAAATAAATGTTTTGATAATTTTTTTTAAATTTTTTTCACGAGTTTTACTTGAAATTATGTAAATTTTTTTTGGATAAAAAAAATTTTTCTCTACAAAAATTGACTCTGAATTTTTGTATTATTTTATTCTATTGCTTATACTAGTAGTATGCAAGTTTCAAACAAATTTTATAAAACTTTAAAAAAGGGCATGTTTTTGTAAACTATAGATAGAAAAGTGCAAAACCCTTTTACTCTTAGACCATAAACAGTTTTAAGCTAAATTTGTATTTTTTTTTTTCATTAACAACTATTTTCAAAACTCATTAAAATCTTTTTCATTTTAAATGTTAATGGAAATGGCGCTGTTGTGTTTGGTACTAGAAATGATACCAAAAAAGAAGTTTAATTTTTGTTTTATCATTTTAAACTCTTTTTCTTTACATTTCATTAACATAAATGAACGTTTTGGGGTTTTATCATTTTCTATAATATAGTTTTTTTTTCATTTGAAAGAAACTGTCTGGAAAGTTTTTATTGTGTTTATTTTGTCTAGCAGTTGAAAAACGCATTTCATTATGATAGCATTTCATAAAAATCAGTTTTTTTATTTTTAATTTACGTTTTAGCAAGTGTTTATTAAACAGTGGTGGGTGGCTCTTTAAAATTCATTTTAGCAAAATTGAATTTGAGTATCCTTAAAAAATATTAAAAGTTTTAGTTAATAAATGAAATGAATATTCATTTTAAATACAAATTTTTTATTAAACAATTATCACATCACAGAACCCCAGTTGGCCTCCCTTTTGTTTTTGTGATTGGGCCACTCTGTGTTACCTTTAACTCACTTTACTACTAAATTTTTTTAGTTTTTTTTTTATATTTCATTTAAGTTCTCCCCTTTTGTAATCGTTTAAAAAGAAATCACACAATTAATTAGCTTAATCCCTAAACTGTATGTCAACAATTGTTGTAGCAACAAACAAATGAAAATATAAATTCCTTAAATTACCTTTTAACAATTGTAGTTACAACACATTTAAATTTTAGCTGGCTGTATACAAAACAATAATCCCAATAAACTATTGTGTTAACAATAATAACAGTAAAAAAAAATTGCAGCAGTCACCTGTATTGAAACAAATAATTAACTTATGTATAGCATACATTTGGGTGGTAGTTATGTAGGTTAAATAAAGCATAACAAGAGGGTTCAAACTTTAAAATTACATTAAATTGAATATAAAAGAAATGAGCATATAGATTTAAAAATTTTTTAAAAATTGTGTTTCACCAAATAACTTTATATTTTTTTAAAGTGCCCTACTCGAACTAAATGTTTTCTTTATCTCGTGCCGCATTTGAAGTGAACTTTTGTTTCATGAGATAAACACCGACTCAATAGTCAGTATTTTTATTTGTTGCACTTCGATTTGCTTTGCTGGAATTTTCTCTATTATTGGTGGAATTACTTTTAGAATTTGCACCAGCAGCAGTTGTAGCAATGGTTAACATATTGTGCTTATTCTTACTAATAACTGAGCTCTGTGAGTTCATTGTGGTCCTCTCCATTCTTCTTTTCTACGATTCCTACTTGCGATTATTGCCTAGTTAATAGCAGCCAAATTCAAAAAAAATATTTTTTTTTTAAAAGCATTTTTTTCAAAAAAAAATTCTATAGAAAACCTGCTTATTAAGCTCTTAATAAACAAAAATATTTTTTTATGAACTTGGACGTAAATATTTCAAAATGAAAACTAAAATTGTTTCCTTTTTAAAATATTATTAAATAATATTAAACTGCCTTGTTCGAGCCAAACTATAATTTAAAAAAAAAGGTTCAACATTAGCCTGTTGGACGGCCTTGTTTGCACCAGTTTTGCCCTTAAAGAACAGAAACTCTTTTATAGAAATTCCTTATATTTGTGAGTTTTCTAATCTTTTCTTTATTAATTACCACGGCTAGTTTTTCAAGCTTAAGGTCTAATTATAATTATTTATTTTTGTAACGATATTTGGCATCATTTTTAGTATATAATTTTTAATATATTTAGAAGGAACTGCGTAAAGTAGATGTGTAATATTGACATAAAAATAAATAACTATTATATAAATCGGCCTTAAGCTCGACAAAAACTAGTCTTCTTTTATAAATTTAATTTCACAAACATATTGCACAATAAATATTATACTTGTCAAGTCAAACACCATTAATTGTTATTGTTTATGCCCTACGTATTCAATTCCTTCAACCCATACTCCTATATACAAGCAAGCAAATTTTTGGCAGTTCATAAGGTTAGGAAATAATTAAATTTATATTGGCGTAGAGTGTAGCTGACAACTAACACAATCCTGGTAGTGTTAGTTGATATTCTTTTTGTTTGCAGTTCAGTGAACTTTATAGCCTTTCAGAATGTGAGTTGATATTTGTGAAATTTAAAGTTATAATTGACGTTTCAATTTACAGAGATTGAAATAGCTAAATTAAGTTGTTGCATTTTAAAAGGATGCCTTTGGCTTTCATAAGTGTTTGAACACATAAATTGATTGTGAGGTTTTCAGGGGAGATTATACAGGGATAAATGCTCAATGACTTATCAATTAAAAATGTTGAGACTTTTATCAATTAAGAATTCTGTGACTGTTTTTAGTTTTCTTAATCGTAGATTTGTTCTTGTTTTATTATTTGTTCTTCTTACAAGAGGGAGTTTCTGGTAGCAGTTAAAGCTAGCTATTCGTAACTGACCCAAAAAGTTGGCTTTGTAGAGTGATGTTTTTGGTAATTATCGAGATGTGCATCTGTCACGGGCGCTCCCTTGGGTCATCAGTAATTATAAATTAAAAATTTTTTATAAATAAAGAAGTTAATAAAAATTTAGATATTTCATAGGTACCTTTTTTTGGTCATCAGAGAATTTTACTTGTATTTCTTAAATTCAGAAAGTTTTTAATGCAGTTTATACAAAATTTTCTTTTATTCATAACCAAGATTTTGTGCTTATTCCACAGCTATCAGATATTTTTTTAATATAATGAATTTTTAATACAATTTTGCACGTTTATAAAAAACATTTTTTTTGTTTTTGCTTATCAAGAACTTTTACTCTTATTGGTTTTTTAAATCACGAAATTTTTTTATATAGTTTACAAAACTCAAAATAAAAAAAAATTGATTTTGTCTTTATTTCACTACTGGCTTATTTTGTTAATCAGCGATTTTTATTTTTGTATTTTTAAATTTAATGTAATTATCTAGAAAAAATTTAATTATCTAGATTTTATTTAAATATCACAAGCGCAGTTTTTTTCTTTTCAGTAAGTTTTACTCTTATTTTTTTAATTCAGTAAAATAAAATATAAAAAAAGCCTTTTAATAACTATTAAGATTTTAATACAATGGCTCGAAGGACCATGTATATGATTGTGAGTCTCAGTAATATAAGTTCTTTTTTGCAGGTGTTTGCAATTTTAACTAATAACTTTTAGTTTCAAAAACCCAGAAAATGCTTATATTTAAATAAAATAACAAAAGTGTTCGAAAGCTTACGCTTCAGTTTTCTTAATTTTTCTTACAATTTTCTTAATTTCTTTAATTCAGTTATTTTTAGTTTTTACTTAAATAGATATCAATATTAAAATACTGCCAAATAATTGTCAATATTTTGTATAAAAGAAAACGTTTATGTTTTACTAAAGTATACTCGAGTTGAGTGCACTTTTCATAAATAATAAATTTTTATATTTAAGTATTTGTAAACCCAATGTATCAAAAACACATTAACATTTTGTAACCTTTACAAATGGCAATAAATTTACAGACACTAACAACATCAGCATCATCGGCGACAACATTTTGTAAGGGCATATGCCTCGCCTTTTTATTAAAATTTTTCAAATGGTTTTCAATAACTGCTTTACACTGAAGTAGACTACCACTCATCAATAATAAATATTTAAAGCATTTTAATGCTTTTGATGAGACAATGAGGCTGTAGCTGCTTTTAAATAATCAATTGATTTTTATTTCCGCCACTATATGAGTTTGTTGATCATAATCAGTTGAATGTTATTTGAGCTACTTAAACAAATACTCAAACATAATGACGTGTCTGTTATATTGTACCATTTAAACGGAAGTTTAAAGTGTTACTTCCGTTTAAAATAGGGGTAATAAATGAGGTGTATACATTTAGTGCCTTAAATTTATGAATATACTCGTACATACGAGTGTGTGCAACTTCATTTTGTAATAAAATAGCAAAAACAAATGTTTTTGGTGCGTTTTTGGGATTATATTTGCAATAGCAAAATAACATATTAAGCGGCTACATGATACACTGAGTCAAAACTCGCGTTGCAATATCATTTTGACACCATCCCTTTGTCAATTTAATTGAACTTAAGATTTTTTTAAAATTTTTTAACAAACGTATACAAATCAACAACGGTTGGTTGTCAACTTGTTAACGAATGTTGTAAAATTGAAACTGATATGTTATAATTTCAACAACTGTATGTTATCAGTTTCGTTTCGTTTCTTTGCTAACTCTACTTTGCACTCATCTTTTTGTTTTGGTAAACCTTTTCAATCGTACATTTCCAAAAAAAAGCTACCGTTAAATTTTCTTTTCACTAGAATTTTCATTTAAAATTGCTTTTATGGAGCTGCATAACAGCTGTTTGTTGTTTAAAGTAGAATCAAAAAATAATTAAAAAAAAAATTATTAATTATTTAAAAAACTTCAAATAAATATAAACTTCTTTTTCATATTAAAAATTTTATTTGTGCAATATTAATGCATTTTGCAGGCTGCCTTTGTAATTTCAATTTTCTTTACACAATTTTTTTTTTTTTTTCAAAACAAAAGAAACAAAAAATTGTCAATATTTAAAATTGCTTTAGTGGATTTTCTTATTCTTAATACTTTATACAAATTTACAATCTTTTAATGCCATCAAATACCACAAGTTATTTAAACACTTCAAATTGCATGTATAAGAGAAAAATTTATACAAAAATTTTTTTTTGGTTTTTTTCTTCTCTTACTTTTCTTTCATCTTCTTTTTTTTTATATAAAATAGATTTTGAGTTTTTAGTTTAAAATTAAAAAAACTAATGCCCTACAATGTGTTAATTAAATTCAAGGAAAGAAAGGAAAATAATCAAATTTCTAATAAGAGAATGAAGAACTTACTGGACTAGATTGATATTGTCATGTTCCTCAAGACCGAGTATTAAAATAGTATTCTCTTTTCTGGCCACAGTGAGCAGCTGCGAGGTTCCTCTTCCCAATTTTAATTAAAATTCTGAACAAAAATTGGAAACGGTTTTTGTTTTAATTCAAAAAATTTAACAGAGACCTCAAAGTCAACGCTATCGAAATTTTTCATAAATTTTACTTGAAGAAAAACTTTTTTTTGCAGAAGAGAGTATGACTTTTAAAATTTTAATAAAGTGATTAATTAAATTTTTAATAAAAATTAATGAAATCAACTGTTATTTATGAAAGTGGTACAACTCCACTTTTTTAAAATAAAAATTTAGTGCTAATTTTAGTAAGACAATGCTTGTAGGTTGCTAAAATTACATCTAATTAATTTTTTTAAAAAGTGGACTTATACTACTTTTAAAAATAACGGCTTTAATAACTTTTTTAGTTAAAAAATAAAAATTTTAATTGACTTAAATTAAAAATTTAATCAAAATGACCGTTTTTTTTAATTAAAATATTTAATTGGATCAAGTCTTTTCTGTGCTGTTATGCTAACAAAAAAAGCCATAATTCTTATGGATTGTAGTGCAGCTTCTAAATCATTTTATATCAAATATTTCCTTCATATTTCGTTGTTTAATTTTCTACTTGATAAGTCAACAAGAGTTCAATGCTTTTAAAAGCGTATAAAAGTTTTTAGTTTATACACACATGCACTAAAACCAAACAATGCAAGAAAATAATAAAAAAAAAAAAATAAAAGCAAAATGAAAATCAAATTCAGAAGGGAAATAAAATAGAGCTGAAATCGAAAAAGAGCTCAATGAAAATACTAACACTAAAACAAACAAGCCACACCGACACATAAACTGGCACACACAGTTGCATTACTTGACTTTGAAGTGTATTGAAAGGAAAAAATTCTAAAAAAGAAAAAGAAAAAAAAATTATTTTTTTTGGTTTTGATTTTCACATGACTTGAAAATATTTAGTCTGTCAGTTGTTGTGGCACTAGAGTAGAGTAAAATACACAACAGTAAATACTGTTATTTATATAACAGATACAAAAACCTTATAGACTTTACTAGCAGTAGCAGCAGCGGCAGCAGCACCAGTCATTTGAACTAAAACTGTAAAATTGTTATAGAAAAATCTTTTAATTCCACTCCTGTGCTGTCCTGTACTGTCCTTTACAGTATTGTACTGTCTGCCTGTTTCAGTTTGTGTTAAGCTGTATTTGCTTTAAAATGATTTACTCTTTCTTTTAATCCTAACACAAAATTTTTCTAAGCAAATATTTCAATTAAAGTAAATAACTTAAGAAAAAAAGTTGATAAACTTGTAAGGGAATAGAGATTTTGAATAAAAATACATAATTAAAGGAAGTTGTAAAATTTTTTCTTTTCTTTTTTACTCTTAAAATAAAATTTTTTTTAATTCAAAACACAATTTTACACTCTTTTTTAACCCAAAAAATTTCTTATTAATTTTTCGTTTAAAAATGTGTTCATACCACATACACTGAACTTTAGTTTATTTAAAAAAAACGAAAAGCATTTCCTCTTTCAATTCACCCACAAAATTTTCAACAAAGAAATAAAATAAATATAAACGTGCCTTTGCTTTGGTTTACGTGTGTGTTTAGATTTGTAAAAAGAAATATGTAACTTGTCTAGCGACAAATTGTCTTGAAGATAATGCGACTGTAAGCTGTAAGAACTGCTGCTGCATATACGAGTACGACTTGCCAAGCATATCAAGAAAATTGTTGCTTCACAAATTTACAATTTACTATCAACACAAGTTTTCTTGGTTGTAAAAAATAAGAAGAGAACAAAAAAAAGAAAACCAAACACAACGTAGCAAAAGTGTAACAAAATTGTAACAGCAATAGTTTGTAAACTGTTTATAGCAAAAAATAAACAAAACAAAAAAAAAGAGTCTTAAGAAAAATTATTTGCTAAATGCACTGCAATGTAACAGAATAAACAGTGCAGAAGAGAGCAAATAAAATGTTTCATACAAAAAAATGAATAAAATAAAATATTGTTAAAACAATTCATACAAATTAAATAGCAATATTAAGTTCTTAAGATGCCTGTAAATAAATACAGGATTTACATGAGGCCTTAAAGGCAGCAGTTTAATCACCGCATGCGATAACGAGTAGACTATCGTAGTATTACGATACGTGTCGAGTAAGCAAATCACCGTACACGATGCGAGTTAAAAAAAATAAAAAAAAAAATCCCTTGGAGCAACAGCATTGGGTGTATAGAAACTTAAAAAGTTTTTTTAATAATAATCCAAAGTAACTTCTGAGTATTTGCGCAATAGACTACAAATCTAGACAACCACCCCTTTAAAATGTTATGTGTCCAATCCTAATATTCAGAAATCACTTTAGATTATTTTAAAATTTTTTGGGAAATCTCTATATACTCCAGTACTCTTGCTCTAAGTGATTTTAACATCTTCCGGTAGAACCACTAAAGTTTACGGGATGCGACACGTATCGTTTTAAAGAAGAGATCGTCTAGATTTATAATCTTCCACTCAAATACTCAGAAGCTATTTTGGATTATTTTAGAAATTTTTTTTTAATTTCCATATACCTCAGTCCAGGTATTTTTACCATACCCTATTTTGTAGAGGCACCATTCCCGATTTCGCCCATGTAAATTAATAAAACCAAAAAGAAATTTAATTTGTAGCTTCTAAGCTTTCTGAAAGTGTTTAAACATATTCGTAAATTTTCTTTGAATTATTTAAAAATTTATTTTCAAAATATTTTGAAATTTTTGAAACCTCGATTGCAATACGAAATTAAACTATAAACACGACTACACACTATATAACCAAAAATGAAATATGAATTATAGTTTAAACACGTTGCAAAGTAGGTATCTGTAATTTGGGTGATTATTACCTGTAACCGGCCTTAATGAGCAAATGACTTGTTTCCCTTTCTAGTACTCATGTAAATTCCCATTATGATTGATTATTCTTTTTTTATTTTGCTTTTGGTTGTTTTATGAATTTTTCTTATCAGACCACTGTGTCAAATTGAATTTTTTTTGTTTCATAGCAGCAGCATGCAAAAAAAATATAAGAAAATTACTAACAAAACTATTGTTAGTTTTGCGTTAGTTAGTTTTTATGTTTTTTTTCTCTAGTTTTTTTTTTTTCAATTTCTTTTATTTGATGGTTTTGTTGTTGTTATGGTTGCACTTTTTATTATTGTTACTAAACTGTTATCGTTCATACAATTCATTGTCATCAATTGTTTTAACAAAAAATAAATAAATAAATAAAAACAAGAAAATTGTTAATATTGCAACAGCATGTTTAAATACAAACGAGTAGGAATGTTGCAAAAAGAATAGATGTAGGGTATTCAAGACATTATTATTGCAAAATTTCATATTGAGCTAAGTCATTAGTGTCCTTTTTTTAATTTTACTAGGGAAGCACTTTTGCTGTGTTTTACTATTTGCAAGCACTGTAGTGAATACTCCCAATAATATTTTATTTTTTTTTTTTGGTAATCGAAATCAATATTTACGTAAATAAGAAATTTATATTATTCTTATTTTTTGACTTTCAATAGTTTTGTAACAATTCTATAATAAAAGACAGCCAACTTTTATTTCATATATATAGAAAAATTGATGTTACTCTCAGACATTGGATTGCTGGATCGACGATTTGGTTAATAATTTTGTTTTTAGTTTGAAACCTCTCTTTCTTATTGACTATTAGTGCCTGATGTGACAGCTTAAAGTAACTAATACGTGAGATGTTTTTTACAAGTGTTTTTTAAGCTTGAGTTTTATATGTCTAATTTTTTTTTAATTCACATATTGCTACCATTTCTTGGTGAAAATATTCGCCTTGTTCATGGCTGAGCTGGTCCAGCTTGCCTGGAAAGAATGCAAGAAATGAATTTTATTGGACACATTGCAACCCACTTAAAAATTCATTAACATAATGAACTTTGATTACAAAGAAAATTATCACAACCACGAAAGCGGCTATGTCGTTTTTGTTAAATAGGTATGATGAAATAGGCTGCAATGTGTCAAGTACTAGGTCAGACGAAAATGACGTTTATGACCAAAAATTATAAGCCTTTTCTGACGTAAAAAAATTTTTACAAGCAAGAAGAAAACATGTGAGTCTCATGAGGCAGAAATAAATTTTTTCAAAACACATACGACATTTTGTTTATTCACAATGTAATATTTGTCATAGACAAATTTGTGTATCTGCCACGATACACCAAACGTCCTGCCTGTTTGAGTTTAATCAGAGATTATTTTTGTTTTCTCGCAGTTTAAAAAAAAAAGATTTTCTGAAGAGTTGCTCTGTCTGTTTTCCCAGCAGTCTATCTGGTTAAGGAACTTAAAAGACATAATATCCATTTGAATTTTTTACAAAGCTGCTCGTTTAATATTAAAAAAAAATTCTTCATTTTTATTATGAACTAAAAAACAAGAATTAAATAAACTAAAAACGTCTAGAGAAGAACAATTTCTTATTTTAATTTAATTTATTTTTTTTTTTTTTTTGATAATCAGCAAAACTTTTAAACTAAAATTTTTTTTTATATATTTAACGCATTTTTATTGCGTAAGAGAATTTTTTTGTGCGGCTGTTGGAAATGTGCACGGCTGTTTGTCTACATTAACTCCAGCGTATGATTAACTTTTCATTACTCATACGTAGCAGTGGGTCATTCAATTTTATGTTAGTTTTTCTACCAGAAATTAAATACAAACTTAAGACCAGGAGAGAGAGGAAAGAAGAATTAAAAGCGGTACAAACTTGCTTGTACTCCGAAAATCCCTTTTCTTTACTCTTCGTATCATTCAAAGCTGTAAAAAAAAGAAGACAGGCAGCTTGAATGATGAATGAATAAGATGCAGCCACAATTTTAACCCTAGAAGCACTTTCTTATTTTTAATACTTTAAGTACTTTCTTCACCGCATCGATGAAGCCCATTTTTAATCCGCCCCAGATTCAACACAGCCTAAAAAAAATGCATTTTTTATTTTTTATATATCAATTTAATTTCATTTTTATTCATGTAACGTAAAAACCTTATAATTTTAATTTTATTTAAAAAATAATAAAAAATAACTTCAAGTTTTTTTGGCATTTTCAAAAAAGTAAAAATGATGTTCATCGATTCGACGAAGAAAGTTAAAAAAGAAATAAGAAAGAATTGCGCAACAAAAATTGCAGTGTGGGGTCCTGGTCTAAACAATTTTTTTTAACGAAAAATTTATCAATGATGACTTGCTGTTTGTTTTTTTTTAAATATTCTTGTGGACAGACATTTTTAAACTAACTTTCGGTGCATCTAGTTCCTCTTAGCCTTTTTTTTTTATAAAATTGTGTTCCGGACCTTTTCTTATGCTAATTAAGAAGGTTTGTAATTAAGAAGTTGGGGATTTTTCTAATTTTTCAGTAAAATTGTGGTAGTGTGCGAAAGAGTAGCACCTATAAAGGCTTATTCAGGTATCTTGTGGTCACACTTTTTTTTATTTATTATAGAGCAACATTTATAAAGCTTTTTTCCAATTTTACTTAAATTTTTCTACCAAAAGAGGCCTGTTTAATATATATTTTTTTATTAACATGATTTTTTCTTTATTTTTAAATGAAATTTAAATTAAAACATTTTCATTAAACTTTAATTCGCATAAAGTTTATACTCCTGTTGGCTAATTAAACTGTTTGCTCACTTTGTTTTTTAATGATAAAAATCAAATGGCAATAAAACACCAAACCAAACTACGCTTTACAAAACTCAAGAAAGAAACAACTGGAAAAAATATGGCTTTTAATGAGGTCATAAAAACTTTTCTCATAAAATAAAAAAACAATTTTTAATCAGTTAAAAGTAAACAAACAAAAATAAAAAACTTTACACGAATAAAAAAAATCGGGTGCAAACTTGAGGAACTACATTATCATAGAAGAAGTAAATATTTAAATAAATACTTTTATTAAAATTATAAAAAAAAAATAAAAACACTATAAATATGAACAACAGAGCTGTTATTACTGGTAAAATTAAATAAGGCAGCATATAAGAATAAAAGCAGCTAAAGCGAATTTTAGTTGCTTTACAATCAAGACTGATAGACACAAGATTACACCATTCCGCTCATAAAATTTAAATATTCTGCTCACAAAGCACAAATGATGTCATGCGATGTGTTCCTATTGCTTATTAGCCATTGGGAATAGTATAAATCTATTTTTTTTTTTAAACTTTGGACAAACTATGTCATTTAACAGGAAATCAGCAGTAAAAAAGGCTTAAGACCAATTCACCAACTTAAAAAAAAAATAAATAGAAATTGAAAAGGCCTAAGCCAAAATCACCATATTTAATATCGAATTGAAACTATTAAAATTTTTGGAAAATTTTCAAAAATTCAATACGAGTTGCTCGATATCGAATACGTTTATTTGGCTTTTGGGCTTAAATTAGGGCACTCTACTGCGATCGAGTAGTAATATTTACATGGAAAGACATCAAATGCCATTATTTACCTCCCGAATTTGAAATATTCATAAAACTGAGTTCTAAAAATTTGCCAACAAAATTTGTTTTGAAATAGTCTTGGGTCTTATTTAGATTAGGTTACACAAGGCGCCCAAATAAGAAAAACAGTAAGGCTTTGGTCCTCTAATGTGGTTCTTTTGTGATACCTGTATAAGATCAAGTGAAGAGTTAGAAAAGTGAAAGGAAATAAGTAAGAAGACAGATGAAAAAAAAGTCCATCACTTAAACCAATTGCTACTCCTAACGGATCTATATAACATGTCGACCCTTAGAGTCGACAGCGCAGTGAAGCCCTGCATATATCGCTCTGCAAAGTGGAGTTTGCCCCACTCTTTTAAGACACCGGCAGAGAAGGTGTTATACAGTTCCCTTCTCCTCCTCGTCTTGGCATCTTCTAATGTTTGATCCTTTACTACTGAACATTCAGCAAAAGCATTCATGTTCTTTCTAAAGTCATAAGTGTATGAAATGTACATTTTTTAAACATGTTTGGCTTCCTGGAAAAATTATCGTCAAAACCGCTTGTGGCAGACAATATGTTAAGTAACAACCACCTACTGTAGGGTATTTAAATTGTAATGAGCTTTGCCTTTCATACAACCATGATAGCAACAGCACATTATACAGCCATCAAACAGCAATAAAATGTACAACAAACTACTCTTGTATGTTTATTGTGTTTTGCGTTTCTTTTCAAGTGTTAAATAAATACAGAAAACTATTTTGATAAAACAAATATGAAGTTTGAATAAATGAAATGAAATATTTTTGCTAAAACAAAGAAATAAAAAAAAAAAAAAACAAAAGACTGAAGCGCAAATAATAAAAAACTAAAAATTACTTGTATATGACTTTATTCATTCGGTTTGATGTTAAAAATTCACACAAAATAACAAAAGTATTTAATAATAATTTCGTTTGTTTTTTTTTTCTAACTTCACTTTGTTATAAAGACAAATGAATAACTAAAAATGACAATTTCCCTCACATAATAAGTATCTGCAAATATTTTTCTTTCATCATGAAATGAAGTTGTGAAGATAACAAAGCAACTCTTAAAAAACTTTAAATAAAAAAAAATATTTTTAATTAAAATTTAAATATAAAATGCAAATTGTAGAAGAAAGTATATTTAGATTTTCAAAGAAAACTTAAGACTAAAATGTGACAAATTAAAGCAAACAAAATTTACTAACTTCCAACTGCTTGACATACACACATTCTCACAAATAGATAATAAAATAAAAGCAATTCATTGACTTTGTGCTACAAAAATTAATGCGTTTTATACAAAATTAACTGTTCGCTATAGAAAATCTGTGTTGCGTTTTTTTCATGTTATTTCACATAACGAAAATAAACAAAATTATGTTGAAAACTGCATGAATTTATGTGACAACCGCTAATTGCACTGCTGTATCTATATAAATAAAAGCTATTCAGTTTTTACACCAACCAAACAACAATAATATTTTTTTTTCTTTCATTCATTTTGTTAAAATCATTTGTATAATTGCCTCTCATATACACATACACAACAAAAAATAGAATATATTCAGGATAATAAATTCACATGACAAATTATGAATTTTGTTAAATCCTAAAACGATGTAAGTAAACTGCATAAACACAAATATACACAAATTTTTAATTGCATTATGCATACGCACGAATTGACTTTTAAATAAAAGCAAAATAAAAAGTTGTTTTTCCAAAAAAAAAGGGAATAAAATACGTCATTCAAAACAAAAAGTGAATTATACAGCTCAGTAAAAATTAACTGAAAAATCAATGAGTTTTTTTAAAAATACATATAAAAAGTAAAAAAATTTACTTAGAATTTTATGAAAAAAAGCGTAGTTAACGTCGGAAAGCATTGAAAAGAGCTTAATATACAGAATCGACTCGTTCTTAAAGGAAAGAAAAACTAAACAGCTCTTTCAAAGTAAAAAAAAAAAAAATTAACTAAGAAAACATAAAAAATTTCAAAGCTCATTTAGAATTCTATGAAAAAATAAAAATTGCCTTAACAGAAATATGAAAAATGCTTTAGTTCATCTTGCATAACCTATTAAAAGAAAAGGCCTACTAAGGCCTGAACACCAAACTAGTTCTTTTTGCAATGAAATAAGAAATAAATTAGGTTATTTGGAATGTTAATAAACTGCATAAAAAATAAATTAATTAATTTAGAATGGCTTGAAAAATCTTGAATAAAAATTGCATAAACTTGTTCATTTAAAATGACATTAAAAAAGAACTAATTCATTTAAAATGGTATGAAAAATTAACTTGCTCATTTAGAATAACACGAAATATAAACTACTTTATTTAAAATGGCATAAAAAAGAACTAGTTCATTTAAATTTGAATTAAAAAAAAAGTAGTTCATTTAAATTAGAATTAAAAAAGAAGTAGTTCATTTAAAATGGCATAAAAAAGAACTAGTTCATTTAAATTTGCATTAAAAAGAAATAGTTCATTTAAAATGCCATGAAAATAAAACTAGTTCGTTTGAAATGTCTTGAAAAATTAACTAGTTCATTTAAAATAGTCTCAAAACTTGATTAGTTCATTTAAAATGACTTGGCTAATTAAATTTAATTACAAATAACATTTGTACAAAATTTAAAATTAACGGATGGTTGAATTGATCCTTACTAACGAAAATAGCAAAATAATTGATTACCCTACATTGAACTCAAGCGAGTAACACAACTCGCTTGAATTTGATGTTTTGATGTAAAGCAAAACGTCAAAATGAACTTTTGCTTTTTTCTCCCGGTTTTTATATATAATAATGAAATAAGTTTTAAGTTGTCATCTAACTATTAAGTCAGCAACACTTCACTTCTCTAACTCTCGCTTTCATTTACGTGGTTTTAAATTTGCTATACTTATAAATATTTAATTTAATTTATAAAAATTGAAGTAGAATATACTAAAATCTAAATTATCTAAATAAATTATAATATAAAATTATAAACTATTAAATTGCATACCAGAAATAAATAAAGAATTGTCGAAATTAAAAGAAAAAACCTGTGAAAACTATAAAAGGGAATTTCCCTTCATCAACCTCATTTATACGTGGAAAATTCAAAATTTTAAATATATTCACACGAATATATTCATGGTCCTCCTCGAAGCCGGTAAAGAAGAAAGGAAGAAGTTAACCTGGGAAAAGAAGAAACAACCTATTGAAGGAAGACTTAAAGGAATTGGAGACTGCAAAAAGAGAAACGAAAATTAAGTAAAATACATACAGAATAGATCGGAAAAAATGAGGTCAGTACAACTATATTAATTACTAAAGTGGTGAGAAAAAAAAAAGAGGTTGTATAGGCGAAAAATAAATAACACAAAAATCCTATAGCATATGTATGTAGGTATTCAACAAAATCAAAAAAAAAAAAAAAAATATACAAAACATACATATGGACATACAGTTAATACAAGGGCTATAAAAATTAAAATAACAGAAAAAATTAAAAAAAAAAAAATAAAAAAAAAATAAATTTTTTTTGAGGCAAAATAAAAATAAAACAAACAACCGTTAAAATAATTAAAAGTTCACGGACCCCATGTACATACATACATAGCTCCTAGTATACATTGATATACCTAACTAAAATAAATTAAAAGAAAATTTTTTGCATACAGTCCACTAAAATTTATATTATTGTGCTTATTGATAAAGGAAGCCAATAATTAGTAATAAACAAAAATCAGAAATTTATTATATACAAAATGAGCGGAACAAAAGGGTGTAATAATAATAAAAACAAAAGGGGAAATTTATTAAAATTTGTTGTTACATTGTATGTAAACTAGAAAAAATTATTGAATACACAACTCCGAGAAAAATATGTACTTATCACTTAAAGTTGCTTATACCTAATAATCATGTCTATCGAATACATACATACTTACCTAATTGAAAAAATTGTCTATTTAAAAATTATACAATTTAATTTACATATATAATTTACACTACACACTATACACCTGCATACATGAACACACACATAGATCACGTTAATAGCTAATAAATATTCTACCTATATATTTACCCATATCTGTAAATTATAGGAAACATCCACGATATAAGAATACATCCGTACTTACACATTTAATTCTTAAAAAAAAAAAAATACATAGATTGAGTTACCGTACAGAAATTAAAAGTACAATAATTTCTTTCACAAAGAACAACAAAAATTGTAATAGAAATTTTATTAAAAAAGAATGAAACAAATCCCAATTTCAATATGAAAACCTATGAAAAAGGGTAATGAATTAATTAAAATTGCACATCTACATACTTATTATATACAGTAATAAAACTATTATCAAGAGCACATGTTAGCGAATACATGATTATACACCCAAACCAAAAAAAAAAAAAAAAATTTGTTAGAGTTGCCAATTATAGATTCAATTGGGAAACAAGATAAGAATATCTCATTTCTTATCAACCCAATAGCCCCAAACTAGAAACCCTAAGCGCCTTAAAGTTCGAGATTAGCTTTCTATATACTTTGTGATTGAAACTAGTATATCTAGTGCTATCACGTAGCCCCTAAACAAATATATAGAAAAGCTACCCTTATAAGTAATCGGTAACTCTACAAAATTGAGATTGGTGAATCAGTTCTAACATCAAACAAATACACACAAATAAGAAAACTCTCAATCTTATTAACTCAATAGCCCTATAAACCGCAAGTGAAAACACTCTAAGACTCTTATACACAAAAGCAAAAAAAAAAAAAAAAAAATTTACTCATAAAGTGGTTACCCTAATTTCACAAAAATTTACTGATCGTATATATTTGGATATATTGCCTTTAAATAGATATTTCTATCTATAGCTATAACCCATTAGCCCCTAGCCGCGCAGTATATAAAACACACTCATCCAATATTATTTGCTTTAAATGTTTGTATTACAACTCAATACCCCCTACACAGCAAAGGATCAATAGACAAGTAAATTATTACAAAACGATTAGTACACGACATAGAATACCAGTTCGTACCCAGAATTTCCATATAATTTGCTTTGAATTAGATACTTATTTATCTAAAGCTATAACACAATAGCCCCGTGCTCAAAAATGTAGAAAATCAGTCACTCAATCACTGATCTAAAAAACAAAGCCAAGATCAAAAACATCATATAAATATTAGCTGGCTTTGTTTCAATTTCGAATTAAAATTTAGTTTGCATTCTAAAGTTGAATCTTGTAAAGTCACATAGCAAATATGAATCGCACTTCACCCGAAAAGCCTACTCCGTATCTCAAGCAGAGATTTATATTTGATTGTAATGACTTACTTACACTGTGTCAAAATAGCCCTTGCGATAATTATTCTGAAACAGCCATAAAAGAGAAAATGAGAAACTTGGACACACAATGGGCAAAACTGGAAAATTCTTACAAATATTTAATGCTATCTCCCACTGTTTCATCAGAAATAAAGAGAGATGCCGAAAAGAAATTTAATGATTGCGAGAATGCATACACTCTTAGTGCGTCCAAATTGCTAAAATTGAGGAAATCTTTCCAAAGCTTAGCATACAGTCGAAATTACCCAAGCTCACATAATAGCAGGAATGCATTGGGGTTCAGGCGAGTCTCAAGACGGGAAGTCCAAACACGTACTCGTAACTCCGAGTCTAGTTACCTTTCCCCAGACAAACTAACGAGAACTGAATCTGAAGAAAAAACTCGAACTCAACATACAGAAATTGTAAGCAGTAGCAATTCGAAGAAAATCCCAATTCGAAAAAACATTATATATATTGTATGCCATGCCTTCAGATTCATTAACAGGTGCAAACGCAAACTAAAGCAAAATATCACTGTCCATAAAACTTCCGAGACAGTAAAATTCGAAGATGTAATATCCATTATCCCACCTCATAAGTTTAAAACACAATGGCAACATTGGGCTATGGCCAACATTTGTAGATCTACAAAAACAAATGGCGAATTAATTGGGCATAATGAGTATCTCAATATTACACTTTGCAACACGCAATCTTATCCCAGTATTGATCACACTGAAGCTGAATTCCCCATATTCAGCTGCAAAATTAATAGTACACTATTCAGGCAAACCCAATCTTGTGATGAGTGTCGCTTGTTTACAACGGGACCTTTTTCCGCACACACAGATATCTCCGACAAAAGTACACTATTGATCATGCAGAGTTCCCATTCTGCACCCACTCTATTTTGTCGGAGGCGGAGCATAACCCTACGGGTTACATCACATAATGCCAGAAACTTTAATTTTGCTAGTAAAATGATAAGATATGCAATTCCCAGGAAAGCAAAATGGAAGAAGACACTCGTTCATCGAACGCACATAAAATGGAAAACACTTCCACTCACGGAATATGCTGCATTTTCTTATAAAATGCAATTGGAAATTGTACTCTCAATTTCTAATAATTCTCTTTTAATACCCGTAGGAGATATTCTATCTCTCTAGTTATTAATTTCTCTTTCTTTGCTGATAAATAATAAATTAATGCACATTCTTTATTTTTCATGAAAGCACAACTATATCACATCATGCCGAGCACAATAATCTATTCAAACACTAATTTCATCCACCAACAAAATCATCAATTTCTTAATTTTAGAGGCAACCTATCACATCACCATTGCTCTGTTATGCTGGGACGTCATTTGGTTCCTAGGCCCAAGGCCGGCGGCATGTACAAATAACATTTGTACAAAATTTAAAATTAACGGATGGTTGAATTGATCCTTACTAACGAAAATAGCAAAATAATTGATTACCCTACATTGAACTCAAGCGAGTAACACAACTCGCTTGAATTTGATGTTTTGATGTAAAGCAAAACGTCAAAATGAACTTTTGCTTTTTTCTCCCGGTTTTTATATATAATAATGAAATAAGTTTTAAGTTGTCATCTAACTATTAAGTCAGCAACACTTCACTTCTCTAACTCTCGCTTTCATTTACGTGGTTTTAAATTTGCTATACTTATAAATATTTAATTTAATTTATAAAAATTGAAGTAGAATATACTAAAATCTAAATTATCTAAATAAATTATAATATAAAATTATAAACTATTAAATTGCATACCAGAAATAAATAAAGAATTGTCGAAATTAAAAGAAAAAACCTGTGAAAACTATAAAAGGGAATTTCCCTTCATCAACCTCATTTATACGTGGAAAATTCAAAATTTTAAATATATTCACACGAATATATTCAAATTATTTATTTAGAATATCAAAAAATATTAATTATTTCATTTAGAATGTCACAAAATATGAACTAGTTCATTTAAAAAAAATATTTCATTTAAAATGTCATCAAAAAAGTAGTAGTTCATTTAAAAAAGCATTAAAAAAACTTATTCATTTGAATAGTACAAAATAAACTAATTCATTTAGAATGACTTGAAAAATAAACTAGTTTATTAAATAATTGTATGACCTAGTTCCTTAAAAATGCCATTAAAAAAGAACTAATTCATTTAAAATGGTATGAAAAATTAATTGATTCTATTAAAATGGCTTTAAAAATTAAGTTGCTCATTTAGTATAGAACAAACTATGAACTACTTCATTTAAAATAGCCTAAAATTAACATAGAACTAGTCCATTTGAAATGTCCGGAAAATTTAACTACTTCATTTAGAATGATTTCATAAATTAACTAGTTCATTTAGAATAACACAAAATGTGAATTAATGCTTTTAAAATAACATTCGAAATGAACTTGTTTATTTAAAGGGGCATGAAAAAAAGAATTATTTCTTTAAAAATGGCTTGAAAAATTGATTAGCTCATTTAGAATGACTTTAAAAATTAAATATGTAATTTTAAGTGGCATGAAATACAAATGAAATTAAGTACATTTGAAATGGCATTAAAAATGAGCTAGTTCACTTAGAATTGAATTTCAAACGAACTAGTTCATTTAGATTAGCATGAAAAAGAACTTGTTCATTTAAAATTTTATGAAAAACTAACTTGTTTATTTGGAATGAAATGCAATATAAAATAATAGAATTTTTAGAATGTAATAAAAATTAGTTAGCAGTTACTTGAAAAATTAACTAGTTTTTATAAAACAGTATGAAAAATTAACTAGTTCTTATAGAATAATGCAAAGAATTGTCTATTTTATTTAGAATAAAATAAAAAATTATGTTATTAATTTAGAATAGCATGAAAAAATTATTAGTTTTTGAAAAAAGAAATAAAAAAAAATTAGCTAGTAATTATAGTAGGCTTAGAAATGAACTAGTGTCTTAAGAATAACATAAAAAAATTGCTACTTCATTCAGAATGGTATTAGAAATGAGCTAGTTTTATAAAAGTGGTGTGAAAAATGAATGAATTCATTTTTACTAAATGAAAATGAAATGGTATTATTAGTATGAAGTGGTCACATTTAAGGAAGAACTGAGGCTAAATTGTTGCATTTTCGATATCAAGCAACTTTTATCTAAATTTTGAATTTTTTTTTTAGTTTTTAAATAGAAAAATTAAATAGCTTCTTATGAATGAAATCAGTACAGAATTAATTCTTTTTGAATAATCTGTATTAAAAAAAAAAAAACACAATTTTGTAAGCTTTCTTAGTTTAGATTATATATTTCAATTTCTTTTTTATTAAATTTATATTTTATTAACTTTTTTTAAATTATCCTGGCAAGTGTTCACTTAACTATTTTGAAAATTTTGTGTTTTCTGAAATGAAAGCCAATTAAATGAATTTGCATAATAAATTAGCAACTAAATTCATTTGCTAAATGCATAAACATATTTTGTTTATTTGCAGCTATTTGTAGCATTTTTGTTTTTTGCTATAAAATAAACTAACGAAATAAAAATTATTTAAATGAGACAAATTTTGTGATGCAGTTTATTTGTGTTTCATTAAAACAAAAAATCTTTTTAATAATTCATTATGTATTCAATCAAACAGCGACACAAAATATGCATAATAAAATTAAAAAAAAAATTGCCAGCAATGTTATTCTGAACATTTAGGTTTTAGCAAAAATTTTTTCTTTTCAAACAGTTATTGTACTTTTCTAACACTTTTCAAAATTTTAAATTAATTTTGCTAGAATATCTTAGTATAGTTTTAAAAGGATTAGTTGGTTCTGAGCAATTACATGACAAATGAACAGTTCTGCAAATAAGCATGAAAATGAACTATAAAACATCTTGAAGAAATAAATAAATAAGGAAGAGCATAAGAAAAAAAATTGTTCTTAAAACAGGATGTAAAAAATGATTTAGTATAATTAAGGTAGGCTAAGAAATAAACTGTTACAAAAATGTGTTTCTGAGAATTTTATTGTCAATGATATTTATTTCCCAAATAAGCCAGAGATGATTTGAAAAAATTGTAATTCAAATTATTTTTTATTTAAAGCCTAAATATTTTTATGATTCCTCAATAAGTAGGGTATGTTAGTTTCTTTATATAATAATTTTTTTAAGATTTAATAACTTGATTTTGAAAAACTTTACTCGACAAAAATACTAAACACGAGTATATGTTTTCGATTTAACTGCTAAATATTTATTTATTCTCTTTTTTTTAAATAAAGTTTTACGATTTTTATCCACATGAAAATGGCTTAAGGATATAAAAACGAAATAAACATAATTTTCAGCTAAAGATTTACACATTTTTTAAAATGAGCAAAATATGCCTTAATATATTATACATAAATACGTATTTTACTTATAACAAAAAAGGAAAATACTTCCATTAAATGCAAACAGTGAAAAGGAAAAGAAAAGGCTTTCGAAATAAAAGGCTTTAATGAACTTTCAAAGAAAATAATTTTTCAAAGAATATTGAAATAGAGGTAGCGATATAGTTAGAGACAGATATCAGAGTTGCCATTTTAGCCTTTTTAAGGCTAGATTGAAGAAGACATGCAATAGCGTATGATAATTTATTCTAACTGGTAATGTATATCACAAAGGTACCATGTCAGAGGACCCAAGTGAGCCCAGTTTCTGTGTAACCTAGCCTAACTTAACTGCTAATGTAAAGGACCCAGTGAGTTTGTATAAGACAGCTATTTGCTTTTTTATATAAACACTCATAAACTTCTTAACGAGGCCTTTGAACAAGGCTCTTTCACATACTGCATTCCCTTTCAGCTTTTTGCAATTTTATATTAAATTCCTGCACACAGCTGCTGAGCTAATAAAGTGTTGAAATAAATGGTGTATGTAATGTTAACAAAAATCTTTTTATTTTCTTTTTCTTTTGTTTTATTTGCAATATTTGTTGTCTAAAAGAACATAAAATATATTGATAAGTATTTAACATACTCGTAGATACTTTTTTATATATTTGCTTGAGTGTGGTTGGCATTTACTTTTGGCATCATTAAAACTGACCTTATTTTAAGCAGTTTATTTTTCTTTTTTTTTTATTACTAAGAATCTTATTTATTAATAATAACAATAAAAATAAAAATCCTTAAAATTTTTCTTGCTGTTAAAATAAACACATGAAAATAATTTATGTACTAGAGTAGGTCATTGTTTAAGTTTAAAAAAGGGATTATAAAAATAAGGAACAACTTTATTACTATAATGATAATAATATGACTATTACTAGAGATATTTAGAAGAATTTATAACTAACGAATGGTACAATATTCCATCTTTAACACACTAATCCTTTTTGTAATACATTAAACATGAGTGTGGGGATTAGGCAAGATCTCTTAAGGTTTGTGCACACACTTCAGCAAACTTTTTACTTAAAATGTTGATTTAAGTAAAAATTGACTCAATAATTTTATTATTATGGTTTAGACACAAGAAAACAATACCTTTTGCTAGAATATAAATAATTTTATAAGAAAAACTTTTGTGGTTTTTAAAATCGTTAGTTACTTAAAATAACTTTTATTAAGCAGTTTTTCCATATTGCTATAGAATAGACGGTTGTAGGCAATGAGAAGGTAGACGAACTCGCAAGAAAAGGGGCGGCTAATAGATTCATTGGCCCAGAACCATTCTGCGTGATGTCTTAGAGCTCTATTAAGCTCATTTTTAGGCAGTGGTTGCAAAGAGAATCTCAAGAATATTGGCTGGAAACAGCAGGTATCAGGGTAAAGAAAACATTCAGCCCATTCCGATCTCAGAAGAGAACAAAGGAATTATTTGGCTTGACCCGGTCAGGAATTCGCATTGTCATGGCATTCCTGGCTGGACATGGCAGAGTATTGAAACACTTGGCGAATATGAGGATCAGTCAAAATGATCTCTGCAGGTTGTGTAACGAAGATGAAGAGACAGCAGAACACATATTGTGTCACTGTAATGGTCTAATTTGGACCCGTTTTCGCTACTTAGGACATTATTACCTACTTGGTACTCGTAATACAATTTTGTTAGTAAATGATTTCTTAGTATTCTAACCAGGGATGTGTGAAATGTCTTTACAAGTTTTGCTTCGTGCTTGTTAGCAGAGATATCAACCATGTCGGTTCAGGCGTTTAACAGCCGGGCCGCCGCCGAAACCATCGACTTCTCGACGGCCGATTTTAAATTGAAAAATGTAAAAAATTTCTAAAACTAATTTTCTTTTTATCGTTTTTTTGGCTCTCTAAAAAAATTTTAAATGTAACTTATGGCATTTAAGAAATCATATGACGATGTATGAGTTTTAGCCGACTTTAGTTAGATGACGCTACCGATTTTTTGAGACGGCTTGTTTCTCAGCTTCTTTCTTACCAGTACTTCAGAAGCCTTCTTTAGGCTGGCTATGCAAAAGCCATTATACCAATAAATTAAACATCAATTCTCAGAGGCCAAATCGAGCAACTTCTATCGAAATTATAAAAATTTTTTTTTACAAAGGATGTCCCAGTAAGAGTGTAGTTTTTCATTAAAAAAAAACATGTATTTTTCGAAAAAGTTGTGAGTTTTTTTATTATTTAGAAGATATTTTCCTATTAATCTTCAATAAAATATCTCATACAGAAATTCGTTTATAAATAACATAGCAAAATGAAGTCGATGTCTATTTTTTGAAAAAAAAAATCATATATTCCTATAAAGCGCATTTGCATCTGAAAAAGTCTTCGTGAGTATTCGAAATTGTTGAATTTGAGGCTCAAAAAATTGTCATGCAATCTATGAAAAACAAGTGCATCCACAACGAGGAAATGGTCCGGCCTTACTTTTTTGAAGATGAGGCCGAAATAATGGAGTTGTTTAGGCCTCAACTGAACAAGATAAATCTAGGCGACATTTTGTGCCACATAGTATGTAAAGCAATTGATTTATTGCAGCATGAAATGAAAAAGTACACTCGTATTGGTACAAAATAACTTATATTTTAATCGTTGTAGTTTTATATCAAATTTAACGATTTGTTTCCAGTTCTTTTGTGTGATTTTTCCCATTGATAGTAGCGTTATTTTAAATCTAAATTCTATAGAAATTTATGCTAAATATTTCGTTTTATGTATTTTTATCTCTTTTTAATATTTTTCTTTAATTTTGCTTAGCTGCTACTGCTTTTAATTTTTTTTTCCTTTTTTTCATTCAAAGACTTTTCACTAAATTTCTATAAATCAATCACAATATTCATATTTCTCCATCATTTACTTTGCTTTAGTCATTTAATGCTGAATATGTTTTGCTAAATAATTTTTCTATTTTCAAATTGTATTTCTCTTACATTTAACAATCACATAGAGAAATAGCAAAAATAAAAATAATCGAATAAATAAAAAGAGATTTGTGTCATCCATTCATTCTTTAGCTGGTAGCAGCTGTATGACCATTTTGTAAATTTTATATCATGATGATGACGCTGATGATAACGATAATTTCTATTTATTTTGTCTGTGCTGCCAACGGTCGATTATAATGCCAATACCAACTCCCTTTTCTAGTTAGTTTGTTGTTTATTTTTCAGTTGCCGAAATCTATAATGCCAATTTATATATTTTTCTATTGATATTTGAAAAGATGTGCAAAATTGATGATTATTTTTTTGCTTGCTGTTGCGCGGGAGGTTTTTAATATTTTTTTCTTGTTCAAACTGCCCTTTTTTATGGTTGTTTAAAGAAAAACACCATCTGTGTTGAAATGTTACACAATATTGGATAATTTATTATTAAATTTATTTACAGTCTAAACTCCCAATTTTTCTTTTCAAATTTTTTTATTTAATTTAATTTTTTACTAAAAAGCAAAGATTTTAATTTTTATAAATTGGCAAATTTTATTTAACGATTCGATTAATGGCAGTAAATCAAAAAGTATTTAAAATTAACTTGCAAATGAAAAAGATTTAAGCTGATAAGCTTTTTACAGATAATTTTATCATTAAATTTGTAAAGTTTTTTTTTATGTAATGAAATTAAAATTTTTAAAAGTTTCTAAATTACCGTCTGTGACAAATAGGTTTTCTTGTGTCAAAACAAAAATTTGCTCCATAAAAAACCTTGAAATTGATTAAAAGAGAAATTTAATTTTAAATAAGTTTTTAAATTATTAACCATTTAGTTGAGAAAACATTTTTGATAAGAATTTTAAATGGAAAGTTTGTTTCTTGGTTTGGTTTATTGACACTTTTATTCTTTTAAATTTAAATTTACTTGATTTGAAACAAGAGCACAAAAGCAAACAATTTTTTATGCGAAAGAGCCCGCATTTTTAAGTAAAAGTTTTACTTTGTTAACACGCAAAAAAAGAAAATGTAAAACTAAAAATTTTAATATAAAAAATGTTAATATATAATTAAACTTTTATTAAATTTAATTAAACCAATAACACATTTAATTGCATCAATTCAAATAAATTAACTAAAAATTAAATTAATTAATTATTTCATTTAAAATTTTAATTAAATCGTAGTGATTTAATTGATTCCATTAAAAATTTATTCATTTTATTTTAATCTTGATTTTTTCAACTTTTAATCTGAAAATAAAGGAATAAATATTGTTTAAGCTTTTAAGTCTCTTTTTTATACATGTTCAATTCATTTATTCAATTAAATTTAACTGATTCAAAAAATTAAGCAATCAATTAAAATTTTAATCAAAACAATTAAACATTTAATTTAATTAATTCAATTCTAATTTAATTGATTCAGTTAAAAATTTATTTGATTAAATTGAAAATTTATTTAATTCAATTAAAAATTTAATTAAAACAATTAAACATTTAATTGATTCAATTAAAAATTTATTTGATATAATTAAAACTTTAATTAATTCAATTAAAAAGTTAATTGATGCAATCAAAAAATGGATTAATTCAGGAAAATATTTAAATAATTTCGTTATAAATTTAATTAAATAAATTAAAAATTTAATTAATTCAATTAAAAATTTAATAAATTACATTAAGAATTAAATCACTTAAGGAAAATATTTAATTAGTTTCGTTATAAATTTAATTAAATAAATTAAAAATTTCATTAATTCAATTAAAAATTTAATAAATTAAATTAAGAATTTAATCACTTAAGAAAAATATTTATATAAATTTGCTATAAATTTAATTAATTTAGTTAAAAATTAAATCAATTAAAATAGTCACGCTTTTGATTGATTCAATTAAAAATTTAATAAATTAAATTTCAAAAATTTAATCGATTGATTAATTATTTTGTTAATCCAATTATAAATAAAATTTAATTTTTTAAATAAAACAATTAATCATTGCCTATTCAATTTAGTATATAAACGAATTAATTTAATATTTAATTGATTCAATTATAAAATTAATCACTAAAAATAAATATTTAATTAATTCACCTAAGAACTTAAGGACACAAATAAAAAATTATATTTCTTTAACTAAAAATGAAATGAGTTAATTAAAAATTAAATTGCTTTATAATTTAATTAATTTAATATTATATAAAATTTAAAAATCAATTATTGAAACACATAATTTTTTTGATTCAACTAAAATAAAAATTTTAATTAAATCTGTTTAATATATAAAATATTCAATTAAAAATTAAATCAATTCAATTTAAAATTTAATTAAATAATTTATTTATAAATTTTTCAAAACTTATTTAATTAAATTCGATATTTTTTTCTGTGTATTTACTTAAACCCAAATATTGTTTTCCCTGCTTCTCACATATTGCTTTATTTTATTATTTTACTTATTGTTGTTTTTGTGTTGTAAAACAAATTTCAGCAACTTGAGTTTAAGTTCTTAAAGTTGCAAGAGAACTTTTTAATGATGGCAAATATTTATAGAAGTTAATCATGACGTTTTTTTTTGTCACGAGAAAACTTATGTTTTCTTTCTATTTAAAATATTTCTTTCTTTAAATGTTGCTGTTTGTTTTTATTTCCTTTGGAAATTATAAAACTAATTGTCTAGCTTACAAAAATTAAGAAAAAGAAAGGGGAGCATTTTATATCGCTCTAAAATAAAAACAAATCATGTTTAGCTAATTACGCATCTCTAAAAGCAATAGTACCAAAAAAGAAGATAAAACTTTTCATCTAATACTCGCACTAAAATGTTAAATATAATTTTTGCTGATTGGGGAAAAAAACTTCTAATTAGAGCTATTTTCCTTTTTCTAATTCTTTTGAACACAACAAATCCTTGAAAAAACAGTTTCTAAAATTTTTAAAAACAATTAAAGAAAACTTTTTTGTTTCAAGAAACTTAAAGTTACCGTTTGTATGTCTTGAAAAGGTGAATCTTTTAAAGAAAAAACAGATTTGTGACAAATAAAAATTGAAAGTGATAGCTGGCTTCGTTTTAAGAAAAAAAATTAACTTGAACAAAAAAATTATTATAATAAAACAGAAACAAAATATAATTTTGTGATTGATTGGTTCCTGCCACTACGTTATAAAGTGTTTATTTTTTTTTAATTTTGAAAACATTGTTTTCCTAGTTTTTTTCTTTTTAAAAAAAAATAAAAATACGATTATTGAACCCACATTATCAAATCATGTGAAACACATTGTATTCAGTTTTCTCATTTCACAGCTCAAATATTGTTATATATTTTCACCATTTAACTGTTAAACGAAAGTACTAACAGTGAATGCAACCAACAACAACAACTACAAATCTTTATTGTTGTTTTTTTTAGCCAGACTATGTTGAGCAACATTTTTTTTTTGAATTTTTGTTGACACAGCTGTGACCCTCTGAACAAACAGCTTAACGGGTGGTAAAATACACACGCTCATTTTCCAAAGAAAAGAACAACCAGACAATGACAGTTACAATAATAACAACATGTAAGTAAGTAGTGAGATATCACAGTGTAATTGCATTTCATCTTTGTTTTTTTTTTTTTTTTTTTTTTTTTTTTTTTTTTGTTGTTAAACATATTTTCTGTTTAGAGCAAATGGAAGTTTTTTTGTTGTTACCTTTTAACTAGGAGAGCACGAGTGCTCACCATTTTTTCTTGGCAGACCGGAACTGTTTTAAATGGTTTTTCTTTCGCTAAATTTCTCTCAATATTTTGATCCTTTTTTTTTTTTTTTTTTTTTGGTATTTAATAGAATCGAAAAGTAAATTTTTAATTCTCTAATTTTTAAGCAAAATTTTTGTTAGAGCATATTTTGAACTAAAACCAACTTGTACGCTTTATGGTATTAAACCTTTTTTTTTTTTAATTTAGCCATATGAGCTGTTATTTTCGAAAAAGGTACAAGTCCACTTTTTGCAAAAAAAGAATGGTTTAGTAAGAGAATGTCTATACTAACTAACTCTTTTTGGACCTATACCACTTTCAAAGTTAATCAGTGCTGTTCTGTATTCCGAATCCGAATATTTTATAACTACTCTGTGGTCATTTTTAAGATTTTTAATATTTTGTTTTTGCTCTATTTTGGGTATGAAATTATTGGTAGAATTAAAAGAACATAAAAGTTTTCATTTAGGACATAGGACATAGGACACACGGGATAAATTTTTATAAGAAAGGAAAAAAGCTTTTAAAGCATCTGAGGCAGTTTTTAGTTTTCATTAAAAATTTTGTAAAATTCTCTAACTTTTTGCTTGAAAATAAACTGCTGTTTCAAAATGTTCTCCTAGACTGAATTATTTTATCTGGGATGCTTTGAGAAGTGTGAATCTTCCAATCCGCAACACTTCTAAAAATGTGTTTCGCAACTCTATAAAAAATTTAGTTTTCATTAAATTGCACCAAAGACAGTTCTTTTGGACAGTTGAAAAATTTTATATCAAGAAAAGAAACACGTTTTTTTTTTTAATTTTTGCTTTTAACTTTAAAGTTTTATAAGCTGTCAGTTTGTCAACTGGACCACTGTGCTTACTTAGCTTACGCGCAGCAAACTAACAGGCTGACTGACTGATGGTTATGCTTGCTGACAAGAATCGTATGTTTTAATAAAAAAAAAAATAAATAAATAATAACAACAATATGAGTATTTTAAGTATCTAGCGTTTTTGGGGTAGGAGAGAAGGAAGGTTGGTGGGTTTTTGTTTATTTTTGTTAAAAATGATAAATGATCATTAAAGTTTTTGGCACTGGCAGCATTAGAAGTATCGTGTGTTTGTCTGTGTTTACTTCACTTTACTTTTTTTTTGTCTACTAGAGTTTGTTAGTATACCGAAGCACTTATGGCGTTAAAGTCCTTTCATTTTGTTGCACAAAAAACATTTTGTTTGCCACTTAACTAAATCCTTGATGAATGATGTTTCACAAGTGATAAAGCATAAAAACTAATGCTAAATGTTATTAATGTCTATTTCTAGTACTCACTGTAACAACAAACAAACATAGAACAGCTTTAGGGCTGTCGTTATTATTGCTTAAAAGCAGATTTTCATAAATTAAAATTTATGGGCAATTGTTATTAATATTTAAGCGTTTATTAAGTATTAATTTAAATACGAAATTCTTTTATGACTGAAAAAAGGAGGAGAAATAAAAAAAAAATTATTTTTAAAATAAAAGATTTAAAGTTTACAGGAAGTCCTTGAAAGATGACTGGCATTTTTTACTCATGATGAGTTAGTTGTTTGAAGGTGACTTTACACAACTTTCTTTTTTTTTTTTTTTGTTACACAAAATTTTTTTATTGAAAACGGCTAAAATTTCAAATTTATCCATAAAATTTTACACATGAAAATTCATTAGCGTCATGTAAATGATTTTAAAAATTTTAACTACAGAAAATGTTAAAAAAAAATTTAATTTCTTAGCAGTTTAAGTTTTTATCAGATAAAGTATGAAACGCATCAGCTATTTTTGTACACTAAGCCAAAAATTTAAAATAGGTTTGTGGTCATTTTGACACCATTCTGTTGCCTATTTAGTTGACACCAAATATTTAAAATTTTTTTTTAAAATTAACAACGCATATTGTCATTTTCTAATGCCAGATTTTTTTTTCCGCACTTAAATTGTATTTTTTTTTTTTTTAAATAGAAATTTTTGTTTATTTTTAATTCATTTACAGCATTAACATTTTATTTGTTTAGCACACGCTTAAAGTTTTTTAAACACACTCTAAATCAAATTAAAATGTAAATTAAAATCTCTTTCATTTAACATTTAAAATATGAAAAATAAAAAAATTCTTGTGTATGAACTTAATAATTTTTTTTTTAAGATAAACAAGTTTAATTAAAAAAAAGTGCATTAAAATAAACATGAAAAAAAAGAAAGAGTGATGAGCAACTTTCAGTGTTGAAACTGCAAGCAAGCAGCATTGCAGCATGTGGAACTAATTGACATTTTATTACCAAGTTAAAGTTGAGTTTTAGTTTTAATGAAATGTATCTCTTTTATGCATGTGTGTGTGTATTTGTAGGTACTTTAACATATTTTTAATGTATAATTTTATTTTTTAAAGTCATTTCTTTTACTTTTTCTCTCTTTTTGCTATTGTGGTGGTTTATTAAATGACAGTTTTGTATTTTAATAAAACCGAAAATTATGTGTATGCAAGTTCATACAAGCTTTACATTTATTTTAATTTAAAAAAAAAAAAGCTCTTCCAACACATATTGCAACAAGCAAGCAAATAAACAAATAAAGTGAAAATTAATGAATAAAAAAAAATGATTTAAAGAGAATGTATAAATAAACTGAATAAAAATAAATAGTTTTTAATTATGCCCACTTTTATATGTAAATATGGGTTAATGGTTAATGCAACAATTAAATACATAAATAATTGTACATGCACTAGGGCTTGTTAAAATTACTTTTAAAAATTTAAATAAAAAAAACACAAACATTTTAATAAAAATTAAAATATTAATGGCCACACTGAAATAATTAAGAAATCATTTCATCAAAAATCGTTTCATTTATTAAATTAAATTTTTAACAGATTAAATAAATTTATTAAGTACTGGGGTATTTTAGATATTTTAATGTTAATTCAAGGTGTCCCAGTAAGACTGCACTTTGTCATTTGAACATGAAAACAAGTATTTTTCAAGAAAGTTGTGATATTTTTATTGGATTGTAAAGAAAACATATTTGGATCAAGTACAAAACCAATACGGCTAAGGGTAATGGATCAAAATGATTTCAATGTCACTTTTAAAAAAAAAAGTCATATTTTCCGCTGAAGCGCATTTCAATTAGAATGTCTTAGTGAATACTCAAAATTGGCGAACTTATAGCACAGAAGATCCTTATGCAATCAAGAAGAAATAAATGGAATAAAAAGAGGTAGCTGGTCTCACCTTACTTTTTTGAAGATGAGACTGACTGCGAACGGCATTCTAGAAAAAGAACATCATAACGGAGATCTTGTAGCTTTTCAACTCAATGGCATGGTTCTAAACAATATGTGATCATACAGCACCTGAAACAATCGATTTATTACAGTATTAAATTTTAAAAAATTGACTCTTACTGGGACACTCAGTTTTAATTTAATGAATTAATTTCATAAATAAATCTAATCCATATTATGTTGGTATGTAAAATGCATTATTATATGATATTCTCATGAAAAATAAATTTTAAAATTAATGAACTAATTCATTAATGAATTTTATGATTTTTTTTTTATTTAAAGTCTTAAAATTTTAAAATAAATAATTCATAAAATTAATAAAATATTTTCATTTAATTGTTAAAATTATTCATTATATTAAAAAAGGCATTCATTTAATTAATGAAATTATTATTTAAATTGTTCAAATCATTCAGTAAATTAATGAAATCATTCATTAAATTAATGAAATCATTCATTAAATTAATGAAATTATTCATTAAATTAATGAAATCATTCAGTAAAGTAATGAAATCATTCATTTTGTAATAAGTCATTAAATTAATAAAATATTTTCATTAAATTATTAAAATAATTCATTAAATTAATGAAATCATTCTGTAAATTAATGCAATCATTCAGTAAATTAATAAAATAATTCATTTTGCAATAAATCATTAAATTAATGTAATATTTTCATTAAATTATTAAAATAATTCATTAAATTACTGAAATCATTCAGTAAATTAATGAAATAATTCATTAAATTAATGAAATCAATCATTTTGCTATAAATCATTAAAAAATAAAATATTTTCATTAAATTGTTAAAATAATTCATTAAAATAATGAAATCATTCATTAAATTAAAGAAATATTTCATTAAATTAATGAATTTTTTAATTAAATGACATGACTTTAAAGCAAACTCTTTGAAATTATATGCCCATTTTTTATGGTTACGATATTAAATAGTTTTTAAACTAAACTTTTTATCCAAAAGTAAGCAGCAATAGTGTAAGAAATTCCTTATATGAACTAAATTCTTATTAAATAATAATTTCACGTTAAACATTTTAATTATAAAAGAATTATACACAATAGCAGTTAATCTAAATTAAATGGTATCATTTTATTCAGGTCAAAATCATCTGCTCTAAATGAGTTTCTTCTAAACTCAATTAGAATTCATCAATATCAAAATCATTTTAATACTTATTTGTAATTATTCTTATAAAAACCATCTGTAACATTTTATTAAAAAGCATGTTCACAATCACAACTCATCTCTTTTAAAATAAATTAATACACAACAGAAACGAAACTCAAACAATGCATTTCATACATGTTATGTCTGTTGTATCGCTCTTCTAAATATCAGCTACATATTTTCATCTTTGTCTTTATAATAAGCATATAATGACAATAACTAATGTCAGCATAACATTATCTAAACGTATGATATACTTACTTATTTTATGTAGTCGTGTGCTATAAATTTCATTGCAATCTTTGTTAGCTGCTGCTGAAATCTAGCATGTAATTTTTCTTTCACAACATTTTTTTTATTTTGTTATTTTTAAAAAGAATGACACTTTGCTGTACATACACTGGGTATAAAATCTTTTTTTTTTGTTATGGCTAAAGGCAATTTGCTACTTAAACACACAATTTTTAAGAGCGGCAGGATACTAGTAGCAAAACTCGAGAATTTTTATTTTCTTAATGCCAGCAAGTACTTGTACTATTCACTGTTACTATTAGTGTGTAATTTAAAACATAATTTAAAATATGTTGCAAAAACAAAAAAACAACATAAAATATATTTATTTAAAGTTGAAAATAAAAGGATTAGTTCTTTACCAAACTACAGTCAAGATAGAAAACAACCAGAACCACTAAAGTATTATAATAAACACTGACAAAGAAAAGAAATAAGGATATTAATAGCTGCTTACATACGTAGTCGTTTATGCAGGCAACTCAAGTATTGTAAGCTGCAATTTTAAAAAAACTTTTTACTCAACCTTATAAACTTACATGTAAAGAGCTGAGAACTGATAAGAAGCGGGGGTATTAAAAGTATTTGGTTAGGGTAAAGGGGAAATATCAAAGTATTTTCACAACTTTTTTGTTTCTTTTTCGATCCTTAACCTGCAAACCTAAATTAGTGCTGCCAGCGTTTTTTATCTCTCAAAAATTCTCATTGCATCGTATGCAGCAAATTGAAATAACACGACAGCACCACTAAGAGTTTGGAAAAGCCAATTTTGATAGTGAAGTTGTCGGCAAAATTAATGTTTTTTTTTTTTTTAATTTTGGTTTTGTCATTTTTGACCGGTACTAGTATTTTGTTTATTATTTTTTTTTTAATCTAGTGCTTTTAACTCAATTTTTGTTTTTCTTTAACGGGTTTTATTAAGCAATAAGATTTAATATTACTGTTAAATATACAATGGTAACGGTATTGAGATCTGCCATTTCAATACTAGCGTAGGACGCTAAAAAATGCCACACTTGCTATGTTCATTGAGGTTAGTTTGTCAAGGCTTACATTTTGAGCCAGACAAATAGTGTGCACTTACCTTGTCTTTACTCTGCTTCTTTTCTTTTACTACTTTTGCATCTTCTTATTGGTCCTCCTCCACTTCCACTTTTTCCTCTCTTGTTTCTTTTTCTTCTCTGTCTTCTTCTTTTTATTACTTCTTACGCATTTTCTTCTTCCAATTCTTTTCCTTCTTCTTCCTCTGCTTCTTTTTTTTCTTCTTCTTATATTTCTTCCTCTTCATCTTGCTTTACTTCTTTCTCTTCTTAGTTGTCTTCTTTTCTTCCGCTTCTCTTTTTCTGCTTCCCTTTCGGCTTGATCTTCTTATTTCTCTTCTTTTTTTTTAATTTCTTAATTTTCATATTATTCTTTTTTTGTGCTTTTTGTTTTTCCTGCTTTCTTTTTCTCTTTTTCTATTTCTTCTTAAATTTCTTTCTCTTCATCTTCTTCTTATATATCTTTCTCTTTATCTTTTTCTTTCTCTTCTTTTTCAATTTGTTGTCTTTTTTCTGCTTCTCTTTTCTACTTCCTCTTCTTTTTCTTAATTTTTTTTTTCTTATGTTTCTTAGCCTGCATTTTTCTTTTTCTCAGTTATTTTCTCTTTTTACGCTTCTTTTTTTTTCTTCCTCTTTATCTTCTTTTTCCTATTCTTCTTATATTTCCTCCATTCTATCTTCTTCTTTTCATTCTTTGTTGTCTTATTTTTTCTGCTTCTCTCTCTTTATCTTCTTTTTCACTTTGTTGTTTTTTTATTTTTGCTTCTTTTTTCTACTTCCTCTTTGTGTTGCTCTTTTTCGTCTTATATTTCTTTCTCTTCATCTTCTTCTTTTTCTTTTTCTTTTATGTTTCTTTACCTGGATTTTTCTTTTTTTTTTAGTTGTTTTCTTGTTTCCCGCTTCTTATTTTTTGCTTCCTCTCCCTCTTTATCTTTTTTTTTCTCTTTTTCTCTTTCTTCTTACATTCCTTTTCGTCTAATACTTTTCCTTCTGTATTTCCTTTTTTTATGCTTCTGCTTCTTCCTCTTCTTTTTCTTTTTTTTTTAATTTATTTATCGTCACTCTCCTCTCTTTTTTCTTATATATCGCCCTCTTTATCTTTTTCTTTAATTTTCTTTTTTTTACCGTTCTATTTTTTTCCTCTTCTTCTTTTTCTTGTTCTTGCTAAAGCGAATGACTTTTAATTTATTGCATATTCCTTTTTTATTATTTTTTATATGATTCTTTTTTTTTATCATTTACGGATACTTATGCTTCGTAGGGCTTCTTTTAAATAGTTCTTTTTGCACCTACTTTTCATCTAAACCATATGACTTTTTAGTTTAGCACAGACTTCTGCATACAACAGTTAAGCTTTAAGAAGCTTGACTATGTCCTCTGTTTCACATCATTCGCATTTTACATTAGAGTAACATTTTATAAAAAAAAATGCACTGGAAAATACTTAGATAATATTGATAATAAGTTATCATCGATAGAAATTTCAAGTTATTTAGAATAGTGTTCACTTCCAGACTTGGAATATAAACAGTATTGTACATCAATATTAGTATAGTCATTATTTACAATTATATATAATTAGTGGGCAAATTTGTGACCACCCTAATGGCAATGTCTACACAACCCCAAAGTATGCAGTACTTAAGTGTATATAGAGCGTGCATAACAATCTATAAACTTTAACGAGACAAGTCATTGCAGTATGTAAACCACATACATACATGCATGCGAGCAAACAGACATACAAGCGCACACTCACAATTCATTTATACAAACATTGACAAAAAACATAATAAAGAATTTATACTGATATGCATTTTTATGCTTCAATATGCACTTGCTTGTATTAGGGGCATGTCTGTGTATTGTGTATATTGTGTGTATAAATAAGTTGGTATGTGTGTGTTAGTCTACATTTCCACTTGTATAGTTTATTATCTACTGTTTTGTACTTATCTACTTAAAACCAAACCATGTATGTATGATTTGAGAGCCAGCACAAATAATAACAATCATGTTTATAATGATGTTGTTGATTATAATGATAATGATGATGTTGCAAGGCCAAAACGTGAGATATCTTAAGATTACACAAATGATTACATTATATATCCATTATAAATGTACACAATTAAATGTATACATAAAAACACAGTTATGCTTTACACAAATGGTTGTATATATTTACATGAATGCAAGTATGTATAATTAGTTATAAAATCCAACAACATTAATGTGAAAATGTCAAAGTATGATTATCTTTTTAAAGTTTCTCTACATTAAACATTATTTTTTTGTTGAATTTTAATACAGTTTACTTATTTATACTTTAAAATTAACTCTGGATGGACTTAAACTTTAAAAAGAATTGAATCTTTACAAAGCACAAAAGAAATCATTTAAAATGAGTTAACAGAAAACAAAGTTTGTTAATTAAGTGACTGACTTTTCTATAAAATAGCATTGCCTTTCTCAACATAATAGTCTTCTTTTGATTCGATGAATTTAGAGCAGCATCTTTGTATTTTTTCCAATACAAAATTTGATTTCCTAAGAGTCTCAAAAGGGGGCCTTTGTTTCTCTGTTTAATTCAACCTCGATTCTTCCCTGGGTAGATTATCCACCCTTTAGTTCCCTACAGTAGTCTCATGTCCAACAAGATCGGATGGCGAATAGACACCCACCAAATACCTCTAACTCTGGTTATAAATGCAAGTAATCCTGCCAAATATTCCATGGTATCATAGCCATGGCTGGGACTAATAACAGTCACATAGTCATTCACTATGACTTTCAAGCAGTTTTTTGAAAGCTTGTCCTTAACAGCCAACAGCTGACGAGACCAATGTTATATTTAAAGTAGCTTCTCTAGAAATACAAAAATTCACAGAATTATTAAACTGTTTGCGTAATTTAAGGTTTAAATAAAATCTAAAAATTTTTATTTGATTAAATTTAAAATTTTTTTTATCTGTACCAGTAATAAAACCAGTGAACATTGAAGCAAATAAATTCACACAGTTTCACTCATTCATTCAGTCAATCAATTTCAATTTAAAACATAAACAATTTATAAAATGTAACTACAGCTAGGACTTGTTTTTTTTTAAAAAAAAAAGACTTATCAAAAAGAATAGCAAAAATAAATTTCAATGACCCGAAAACCAAATAGAAACAGAAGAAAAAACTGTGATTAAGGAAAGCAAAAAAGTATATACAAAAATTTTTAGTAGTGAAAAATTGTTTAGTAAAAGAACAAACTGTTATAAACAAAACATTAAACATTTGGAAGTTTTTTTTTTTTTTTTTTTTTTACAAATACAGGCTACACAAAAACTCTGCTTTCTATAATTTAAAGGCTCTTTTAAACAGAAGCTTCATAAAGTCAGAGTTTTATATGCGTTTCCTGCCTAGATTTTCTGCCATTAGTCTCCTATAAAAAATTTTAAGTTTCTATTTTGCTTTCAAGCAGCCTTAAAGAGTCTCCTTCTTTTATTTTGAAACATTTACATCAAGCCAGACACTGACATAGACAAAATTTAATCATATTATCATTTCAATAAAACACAGATATCGACAAAGACAAGAGAAAAAACGTTGTCTGTTGTCATCACCACCATCTGCTAAACAAAATTCAGATTAAGTTAAAAAAAAAAAACAAAATACCTGAAATCTATTAGGGCATGAGAAATATCGAAAGACAAAAATTAAATCCAGACACACACATTCACATTAACATAAACAGCAACAGCAACATCATGATACAACGTAAAATGCATAAAAACTAAAGAAGATGTGAGATGTGAGTGGATACATTAAAGAAAGACACCAAATAACATACAAAATGTATAGAAGGAATAGTTAAAACTTAAATAAAACTAACTTTTTTTGAGCAAAAAAAAATATAAAGTTGGGAAAAGGGAAACTGGAAATTGTTTAAGTTGAAGCATTTAAGCTTGATATGATTTTTGTCTAGAATTTCTCTTTAAAAAAGGATTTAATTGACTTGTGATCTAGTTTGTAACAGATTTAAGGAAATGATCGTTGCCCTAAGCTTTTGCCTTTGATTTCGTATGTAATTGATTAAATTTTCTTTTTGTTTTTTTATAACAAAAAATTGATTTGTTTTTATTATTTAAATTCATTTAAGAGGATTAATTAAAAAAATTGTCATATAGCACAAGTCTGTATGTTAAACAGATTTCTTGAAATCGGTTGAGGGTGCTGGGTTGATTTGGTTTATGTGGCGGCCTAAACGGCCTTCAATTAGCGTCGCAAGACTCCGTTTTGAACGAGGGTGCTGGGACAAGGGTATTTGTTGAAAATTCCAGGAGAAGCTTATTTAGCAATATGGGTTACTGGCTGGAAACAAAAGATATCAAAGGGGCAAAAGACATTCATGACATTTAGATCTCGGAAGGGAACAGAGGAATTACTTAGCTTGACCCGGTCAGGAATTCGTATTGTCATCGGATTCTGGACTGAACAGTGCAGAGTATTAAAACACTTGGCAAATATAAGGATCAGCCAAAACGAAGAGGAAGAGATAGCAAAACATATACTACGAGACTGTATTGAGGTATTACTACTTACATGGTGGACAAATTACTCAAAAGTAGTCTGTCGATTCTTCATGAACTCTACACTCAATCAAGAGCGTATGTGGTCATTTTTAAAATAATCCTGTTGTCTGTTTTATTGACAACGAGTGTTTTGGTTTTTTTAAACAGGCATGTACAAATCGACAACGCATGTTGTCAGCTTGTTAACGAACGTTGTAGAATTGACAACAATACGTTGTCAAATTTTCAAATTATTAAACAGCGTTGTTTGTCATTTCAGCCGCCGTATGGTATCATTCCGATACCAAATGGTGTCTATTTGACACCAGTTAAAATAACACCATGTGTTGTCAAATTAAGCACAAATGTGGTTGATAAAATAGTGACACCTTCTGTGCTAATTTTGACAATGGATGGTGTCATTTTTGCTCTGGGTGTACGGAATTTGTAACTTGAAAGAAGTAACCAGGTTACTTGTTGCCGCTCCTAAATTCTAATTCTTATATTTCCTGCTTTAGTGTACCACAAAGTCACTAACTTCTCTATGTTTATGCTTCTGCTTTAATATATTTCTCTTTTCCCTTCTAATTTTATATGCATGTACTTCATATTGCAATTGTAATTCCACTCAAAAAGGTGACAAAAACTAAGTAACATTTTTGTTATAGATAATCCTGACATTTTGGGTGTACAGACGACAGCGATTTAATATCAAAAATAAAGATGAAAAAAAAAATCATTTTTCAAATTCATACATATTTCCTGTATGCCGTAATGCAACAACAAGGGAAGTTAATAACAAACACAGTCGTCGTTGTCGTCATTGTTGTCGTATCTGTGTCTAGATATTTTGTATGTGAGTGCTTTGAAGTGTGAAAATATAGTGAAAAAGGTAATAAAGTGGTTTGATATTGAAAAGGTTTTATGGACAAACCAGACAGACAATAGACAATTTCAAAAAATAAAATATCATCATGCGAATAGTAACAAGTGGAGGAGGAGACTCTAGATATTTAATACATATAAAAAGTATAAAGAAAATTTTGGTAACAGGCATTCTGGCATTACGATATTAGGGCCTTTAGGGCCATTAATACAAGCTACCGATATTTAAAGTTAAGATTTTATATATCAAATATCAAAATTAAAGTTATCGATAAGCTAAATATTGGATAGTGTGTCCTTAACTATCCATTCAATTTTAGTTCTCCTAACTTTCTCCTAACTTTAACTATCGTAAGTTGTAATAATGGGCCTTAGAGTGTCAAAATGTTTAATTTTAAACTCATATAGTTAGTTTCTTGTTTTATATTCTATATCTTGCTTTCGCCCTTTTGCTTCATATATATGAGGTCTTTCTATGTTGCAAAGCAGTCTCGGATTGTAGTTAGGAACTGGGCTGCACAATAGAATTTAATGGCTCATAGTGATAATGATGATCTCTTGCTAAATGTTTTTCATTTTTTCTCTCTCCTATTTATTTGTAGCACAACTGGCTTACACTTCTCTTATCGTCTTTTACTCTTTTTACCACAATTTATATCCTTCTATCGCTGTCGATCTTCACTTTTCCGCTTTACACTTAAAAAACAATTTCGGTTGTGAGAACTAAATTTGTTTCCAGTCAAAAATTCTGTTGTGATGTTCGAATATTTTAATCGTGACAATAAAGAAATATTTTTACTAGAATTAAATTTTGGTATGTAGTATCGAATTTTGATTGTGACAACTAAAGAATGAAATTAGCACTACCTAATTTTTGTTTGGTAACAAATTTAGTTCCCAGAACCGAAGTTGTTTTTTATATGTAGATATTACCACATCAGCGAACTCATGTAAGCCTCTTTCCGTCTTCTTCTGTTCAAGCTAACCTAATTTCACCAACCACATCGGATAATTTTAGTAAAAATTCAGTTACTGTAGCAATTTTACAATTAACAAGACGCCAATGAAAACAAGAGCGTTTTTCTAGAAAGGAAAAAAAATTTAATAAGAAAAACCTTTAGATCTTCTAAGGTTCTAGTCCTCTAAAATGGCTTCATTAACGATTTTTTCATTTGATTTTCACATTAATAATTTCGTTTTGCCAAAAAAAAAAAAAAACTTTAATTTTTATTTGTTCAGCAACTAACTCTAGGCCTCTTCCATCTTTAAAATTGTTTTCTTTTTGTTTTTCAATAAATTTGTTTAAAAGAGAATTTTATTTAACTAAAAATTCTTCCCAAAACCACTACTCTTTTGCTCCAGGCCATCAATGTATGAAAACAAATATTTTTGTTGTTGTTGTTAATGTTACTGACTACCAGGCGACTGACCATTGTTTTCTGTGCTTGACATTAACGGAAACCAAAGCAAATGGATTACTTTGCTGTTGCTATTGCTGCTGCTATGGTTCCTGTTTAGTCTTTGTTGTTGATGCAGTTGTGACTGTTCTTGCTGTTGTATTGTTGTATATGAGTAAAATTTTTGTTATAGAGTTTGAATTTGTTTCTTTTTTTTAAATTTTATTTATTTGTTAGTTATTTCTGTTGTGAAAATGTATTGTTTAGTAAAGTTATGAAATGGTTTAATGCTTTTCCCTAAATTATAATAATAATAATGAGTTTGCCATCGAAAGAGTTAAGCAGATTTTATAAAGAAAATATTAAATTTAATTTAGATAAATTTCCTCAAAGGAAGTTTGAAAAGAAATTAAAAAAAATTGAAATCTTTTTTCAAAAAAAATGTTAGGAAAATTAGTGAAAATTTGTTTTGGGTGCTGCTAAAACCACTTAAAGCAACAGCAAAATAATCCAAAGTAACTTCCAAACGAACCTTAGAAGATTGCGCGATGGGACTTATATCGTTTTAAAGGGAAGGTCGTCTAGATTTGTAATCTTCTACCCAAATACTCAGAAGTTACTTTGGACTATTTTTAAAAAATTTTTTGAAATTCTCTCATACCCCAGTAGTCTTCTTCTAAATTTGCCGAGGTACCATTCCCGATTTTTCCTATCAAAAATTAATTTAATCTGTAGGCTCTACACTTTCTAGAAGTGTTTTAATATTTTCGGAAAATTTTGTAGTTTTTATTTTATGAAGCAAAACGGAAACCGCAAAACAATAGTATTGGGGTTTATGGAAATTTAAGAAAAAAAAGGACTATTTACGATCATAATAAATATTGTCGTTTGTTGTCAATTATGTACATAGATCAAAATTAGCAGAGCACCCAGTATGTTATCTTGGCTATGACTCACGACTATTTAAAAACTTTTTTAAATATTTTCAGAAAATTTTTTATTAATTTGGGTTTATTGCTTCAGTTCTTTCACTGCTTAACTGTTAAGTTACTTAAACAAGAATGTAATTAATTATAGTTTTCTTATAACATTTTATATCAAACGGTATGCATGCGGGTCATACCGTAGGATTGTAGAACTGAAAGTGTTTTGTTTTATATTTTTGCTAAAACTTTTTACCTTGAATATTTTACAAATGAAATATTAAATAAGTTATGAAAAGTGTAGCAAAATAATTTATAACAAATTTTATTGCTTAAAACAAAAATAACCAAAAAAAGTCAAATTGTGTAACAACATTTTAACAATCTCAACAAAAATATAAAATTAAAATGAAAATGTTTGCAAAAGTTTAATACAATCAAGCAAATTTTTGTCAAAAATTATAATTTTTTTTTTTTTTGAACGAAATTTTTTTAAATTCGCTTTTGGTTCCTTTATTTTTATTTTTGAAAACACTTTAAACTTTGCCCATTTTATGTGAGAAAAGATAAAAAAATTGGAAGCAAAAAACTGGCATATTTGAAAAGTTTTCCTTCATTTTACTACAATATCTCATTTCATCTCGTCACATCACATCAGTAAAATAAAATGAAAAAAATTTTTTCAAGTATTTTGCCATAATGATGAATTTTAGTGGCGTTAAATTTTTTTTATTTTTTTTAAGTTTCAAACAAAAGTTTGAGTGACTCATGATTAATGGAAAATTTATATTAAATAAGTAACTGAAATGGAACACTGTGAGAATTATGTTTCATAAATCCAATGAAAAAATTTCATTAAAGTTATTTTAGCGATTTAATTAAATTCAGACGACAGATTTATAGTTCACATTAAAAGTTAGCTGTGAAGCAAAATTGCCTGGACGGTTGTGATTTTCAAAAATCATTTATCTAGACGATAACATCTAGCCGTTAGTTATTGGCAACCTTTAACACATAAATAAAAGTATTTCATTTGGTGTAAAATACATTTCATTATATGAATGAAATATTTCACTGTTTAATGAATGAATTAAACAAATGTTCTCAAAGATCTACAAACATCTTGGTTGGTTGGTTTACGTGGCAATATTTTTTTTTTTTTAGCAAAATAACATATTTTTTAACAGTAATTAAAGAGTTTCATTAATTTAATAAACAAATTCATTGATTGCTAAAATTTTAATTAAAGAAAAAATTCAATAAATTCGTATTTTTAATGAATTAGGTTTCAAATACTTGTATATTATGTCAATTTTTATTAATATAATTTTAATGAAATTTTTGTTTTGAATTAATTGAAAAATAATATATTATTAATTAAATTAAAGAAATATATGAAATAAATTTGTGCAGTGTATGACAGCAGCTACAAATGTAAAAAAGGTGACTTTAATAAAAGTTTGAAAGTAAATAATATAAAATGTTTATTAAAAAAAAATAACTTTAACTACTCTTCTTGCAACATCAAACTGTTTGCTGTTAAAGTTTTTAAATTTAAAACAAAAAAGTATAGCTGGCTGCTGTTCAACGTCTTCCTCTCTGTATCTCTCTGACTCTGGGTCTTTACTTAAACTGATTGCTATTAACGTTTATAAGTAACTTAAAATCTAGGTCACATTGTAGCAAAAGGTAAAATAAAAAACTAAAAAACTTTTTTGTCATTAGCTTTTTTATTGACAGAGCAAAATAATTTAAAGATTTCAATTCTATTACAGCAAACAAAAACAAACAAATGTAAAAAAAGAGTTAAGTATATGAGTAATCTGAAAATAAGTAAAGTTAATAATAAGGAAGTTGCAAAAGTTGGTCAATGGTTATTGGAATTTTAATTTAACTAGCCTGTCACTGCGTAACAGATAAGCAGCAAATACTTTGCAACTAAAAAAAGTTTAAGCAACTCAAACACACAGTTTGATGTTTGAACTTTTGCATGACTTTTGAAAAAAAAGTGTAACTGCCTTATTTAATCTTTTTTTCATTTATTTACTAAAGCTGTTAATAAGAGTTTTGTATAAAAAAACTTAAAGAAAATGTAATATATAGAATTAAAAAAAAAATTAGGCCCTGTGAATGCAAACAAAAGTTCTTTTTAGAAGAGAAAAAAGTTAATTTTTTTAAAGAAAGATCATAGAAAAATTCAATTTTCTAAGAGTAACTGGCAGTAAAGCATTTCTTTGAAAGGTGGTTCTTATGTAGTACACAATGTTTGAATAAGTTCTAGTTACTAATTCCCTATAGGGTGTTCCTTTTTCATTTCATGCGGCAATAAATCGACTGAAACCATTTATTTCATTTTGGATAAACATTTTATTTTAAAAATTCTTTAAAAATTTACCAAGACTTTCATAAAAATTTACTTTAAAGTCTATGACATTTAATGAATTATTTCTTTAATTTAATGAAACAATTCATTAAATTAATTAATTATAGCATTAATTTCATGAATGATTTCATTAATTTAATCAATGATTTTAATCATTTAATTAATTATTTCTTTAATTTAATGAATCAATTCATTAAATTAATTAATTAAAGCATTAATTTCATGAATGATTTCATTAATTTAATCAATGATTTTGGTCATTTAATTAATTATTTCTTTAATTTAATGACTTATTAATGAAACAATTCATTAAATTAATTAATTAAAGCATTAATTTCATGAATAATTTCATTAATTTAATTAATGATTTTAGTCATTTAATGAAAATATTTCATTAATTTAATTAATTATTTCGTTAATTTAAAAAATTATTAACTTAAAGAATTCCTAAAATTCACTAATGATTTCTTTGATTAATTTTAAGATTTTTTTATTAAATTAAATCATAAAATTAAAACAACAAGCTTAAGTTTTGAAAGAAATGTTAGACACACAACTATTGGATTGGATTGGATGCTTAACAGCACATCTTACAAAATGCTGTCTTTTTCAGTTTCTTTTACAAAATTTCTTTGTTATCTTTTCTATTGAAAAAATTTAAATTTTTCGTATCTTTTTACAGAATTTTGTTGCTACATTTTCTAAACAAATATTTTTCTTTTTTAATTAAAATGGCTGTTTTATTAAGCTTGAGGTCTTATTTTATAAATTTATTTTTATAACGATATTTCTTCCATGAAGAAGCTACGCAAGTTGCAGCGAAATATCGATATAAAAATAAATTTATAAAATAAGACCTCAAACTTAATAAAATAGCTATTTGAATTAAAAAGAAAAAGGTCAAATAAAGTAACAAATAAATTTTTCTTTTTTCTTTTCAATAAAAATTTTTTTTTTTAAATATTTTTTTTTTTGAAATTAAAAAAAAAATTTTTTTTCCTTTTTTTATGAATTTGTAAGTAACGCTATGCACAAAGATATATCTGAGCTAATAAAAAAAATTGCTTAAGTCCACTTTATATTGCAATTAATTTAATAATTTTATTATTGTGTTTCAATTATTATAAAGCGATATATTCCACATTTAAACAAAACAATACCGTTTGCTAGAATCAAAAACTTTTACTTCTTTTAAAGCTTAAGTTCTCTAAACTAACTTAATAAGACAAAGTCGGTTTTTGTATTTTGCCAGCAACAAAAAAAAAAAAAAAACCAGCCAACTTCTTTTGTTACCAATTTCTTAACTATTACTTTTCTCATAATACTTTTCTTTTATGTTTGTTTGGTATTACAGAAATATTTATTTCTTGTTGTTGTTGTTGTTTTTTTATAACAATTTTTATTTATAAATTTTATGTTGTAAGTCTAGTAGAAACATTAAATCACATCATCGCCATGCTTAGTCTCATCATCAGCAGCATACAGCCTTAGTAAGCCAGCACATCGTATCGTCATTGTCATTGCATGATCTTTTTGCATTCCCGCGATCATTTCTAAGAGTTCATGTCGTGACTTTTTGTTTGCTGAAACTAAAAAAAACATTAACAAAAAGAAGAAGACGAAGTATCAGAAGATAGTAAAGACGTTTCAAAAGACAAATAAAAATAAAAACTAAACTACAGTTTATTTTTATTATAGCAAAAATAAAAAAAAAAATATTTTATGTTTTAGTTACAGTTTAAGCATTTTTATTTTTTTCGATTAACAATTTTTCTTTTTATTTCCTTTTTGCATTTATTTTGTTGTTTTCTGTTAAATTAAAGTATTGCACAACACAATATCTATTGGCCTGTTTGATGGTTTTTGGCCACATTGTCATGCCAACACGATTTGCCATCCGCTAAATCCGTATAGCTAAAGGGAATTATTGCGAGTAGCCTGTTTCAAATTGTTAGAGTAAGAAATTTGTGTATTTTTAATGCTTAAAGAAAGTAATTTTTTTGTGTATTTGTATTTATTACAAAATATTTAATAGCTTTAATGGGAAAAATAAGTCAAAATTTTTTATGGTTATTTTTTTGGTTTATTACAAACGTATCAGTCTTTAATTGAATTTCCAAAAACTTAAACCGAAAATAAATTAGTTTTTGTGATGTAATCTTAGCAGCAACAAGATTACGTACTTAATAATATTTAGTGGTGTTTTATTGCTGAAAAAAAAAATTTTTTATATTGTTTTATAGTGCAATATAATTTTTCTTTTACAGCCTTTTGGGCAATTATGTTATAAAATCAAGAATACCAAGGCTTTTTATGCTAAAAGTAATATGCCAGACTAACGATCCTGTTTTTACTCAAACTCTAGTTATTTTCCTTATTTAAAAAAAAGAAACAAATTTAATTTTTCATTTGCTAAAGTTAATAAAAATTTAAACCTTATGATGATTTTATTATTCTCCGTGGATTGAAAATATGTTCAAACAAAAAAGAAATTGAAATTTTTAAACATTAAGCATGAACGTGGTTAAAGTGGGACGTGAAATCAAAATAATAAGAAATGAAGTGCAAGATCAATAAAATGTAAGAATCCATGTTCCTACACCCAAAGAAAAAATTACACCATCCGTTGTTAACAAGACCACAAAAAGTGAACACATTTGTGGTCACTTTGACAATGTACGTTGTACTTTAAACAACGCAACAACATAGCGTTGCAGAATTTCCAACGAATGGTTTCAAATTAACATCAAACTGGTATCGAAATGACACATTATCGGTGATAAATCGAAACCATGTGGTGACAAAATGACAACACTTGGTGTCGAAATGATAACATACGGTTATTGAAATGACAACATGTGTTGTCTATTTGACAATGATCTCGACTTGCATGCGATTAATACAAAATTTATAAAACTTTTGTGAATAAAATAGATTTTTGCCTAAATGTACCACCCTTTCCACTTCATCAGTATTCTTGATATGCTTTAAATATTATTTAATCTTTAGCTCTTCTGAACAAATAAATACTTCTGATGATTCGAAATTGAAAATTGAAATATAAAATAACTTTAATTCATTTAATAAAAATATCTTTTATATAAAAATATATGTACCCCCAAATTCATAAAAAATATTATGTGCTTAATAAGGAGTTATTTGACATATACTGCATAGAAGTCTGTCAAATAAGCTCTTAATAAGCACATAATATTTTTTATGAATTTGGGAGGTAGTGTTTAAAGTTTTATTTAATTGTTTTAACTTTATTAATCACTACAATTTTATTTAATTATTAGGTAATTGTCAACATATAAATATTGTTTTATATTTCCTATAAGCATTGGCACTTCATCAGTCTTCTTTAAGGCTTCTAAATATTGTTTATTATAAAAATGTACTAAGACTAAGGAGCTTCCTTTTCGAAACTTCTCTTAAAAGAAGATCAATCTGTTTTATTTTTATTGCAGTTGCTTACAACGGTTAGTTTCTGGAAGCTTAATATGTATTTATTGTTATATCAATATTTTGCTACAACTTCGCATAGTTTTTCTAGTTTATATAAATTTTTGCCTTAGCTTTTTTAAGTGACGCCTTATTAGTGAAAAAGAAATCCTATTACACAATCTCGTAATAATATAATTTTTATTTTAAAATGACTTTATTTAATTTTGTGCAAAATAATATTTTTTTAACTCTAGAGGGAAAAATTTTTAGAGCACAAGAAAAATTTTTAAAACCAGTTTTATTGTTATGACACTGATTTCAACAAATTGCCTGTGCCATAAAGTTAAGAAAATTTATATATAATTTTTTTGCTTGGGCAAAAGAAAAAAAAAACAATTGTTGTATTTTAAGAAATATAATATCCTTGCACGCAAACGGCAAATGGCAGGCTGGTGGCAGAATTGTTGCTATCGTGCAACACATTAGGAAAATAGAATTATGTGGCTGTCACAAAAAAACAACAAGTATTAAATTTAATAAATTTTGTGGTTTGTTAATACACCGATAAAAATTTTATGGAATAAGATTTTGTTTAAACAAATGTTGGGGATAACAATTAAAATGTTTAAAATTACATTTACAACAGTTTGATAATGTAATAGCAAAATTTGATTTTATTTTTAAAATTTTTATATTAACATATTAAGACCAAAATCTAGTTATAAGGTGTTAAAAAATATTAAAGGCCATTATTACAACTTACTCATAAGGTATCAGTAAGCTATAATTAACTTTAGTTAAAGTAAATGACAAAGTGACCAATAAATGTTTTCCACCATTATAAGATAAATATTATAATATCTGTAATGTGGCATCGCTGCTATGAATACCGATTACGGTATACTAATTGTATAGTTTTATTTTTCTGTATTAATATACAAAAATTGCGATATATATGGCTATTGAAGTTGCCATATCTATAAGCAAAAATAGGGCAATTTTAAAGGCTTAAAGTTCATGTTAAAAGTTATGGTCAACACAAATATGGCTTTAGCTTATCACACATTTTTAGGTTAAAGTCGGTTTGTAATAATCATAAGCCATTTATCTCTGCATTAACATTCTATTAAAAGTAAGTTTAGTGATAATATTAGGCCTGATTATAAGCGTCGTTGTCGTGACGAAAACAGTGATAGGTGGCAACGCCGGCCATATGTTTTGTATGGGCTTATTCAAATAAAGCTGATTATAAAAAAATTTAATATCAACTCAGATATTAAGAAAAAACTCATAAAAATAAAAAATCTGCTTACCTCATATTCAGCTTTATGATATACTCGTATAGCCTTTGTTAATCGCTGATAATGTGGCTTGAAATGGGTAGAAGAATTTTTTAACTCCCTTTCTTAGTTTAACTATAATAAACGAAAAAACTCATTTTTTTTTCTCTTTATAAGGGAAAAAAGCGCAAAAACTTAATAATTAAAATAAATTTAACAACATTATTAAAAGAAGTATTTTCCTTTAGAACTGAATGTTAATCTAAAAGATGTTGAAATAACTAAGCCACTAAGGTTTTCTTTTGCAACACAGAAGGTCATTTTGGTTTTAAGTGTATTCTAAAGCTTTTATTAGCCATTCACTAAGTAACTGTGAACATAACCATATCTGCATAATTATTTTTTTTTTCTTTTTTTCAAGCCACCAAAATTAAACAAAAATTTTATTTTTTTCTTGTAGAAACTTTACAAAAAGATTACCTTCTTTTTTTCTGTATAGTTTACTTAAAACGTACCATAAAAGAGTTTATTATATGTATGAGTATGCTGGTTGCATTAAATAAATGTATAAAACGAGTATATTTTTTTATTTTAATTTTTGCATTTTGCTTTTAATTTATGCACCTAGTACATGTTTATTTTACTTAACATAATTATATTCTAAATAATATGAAAAAAAGAGAACGTTTGCTTAATGTTACTAAAACCATAACTAAAGGTTATACCAAAAGCTAAAAGTTTATGCCTGTGGTGGTAGTATGTGGTATGTGCAACAGAAACAAAAATATTTGCAAAAAAATACTCGTAACGCTAAAAACCTAAATGAATGATTACATCTTTTTTAATATATTTTAAACATAATACTTGGAAAATTTTGTACGTTACTTTTTTTTTTTGTTAGTATTTACAAAAGTAATGAACTACATGAATTGCAAAGCTTTAAAAATAAATGAGTTTAAGCAAAATATTTTGGCTTGCCTGACACCTTACACATATATAAAACAGGGATTAACAACAGATTAAAATAATAACCAAATATGGTAATTATATAAATCTTCCAAAAAAAAATTCTTTAAAAAACTAGCCGTTTTAATAATGATTTATGTCTTTATTCCCAATAAAATAATTTTTTTTCAAAATCCTCAGACTAGAAAATATTTTAAGACACTTCGTTTTTTTAAATAATTTTTTTTTTAGTTTGAATATCAAATGCTTTTGTTTAATTAAATAAATATATATAAGAATATATTTTTATTTTTATTTTTTTAACCGGTAATCACAAAATAAATTTGACACTACAGAGTTGTTTGGTGCAGCACAAAAAAAATAAATTAATTTTAATAAATCTGTTTTAATAATAAATATTATTACTTTTTTGTTAAAATTCCTTAAATTTTTTTACCCCCTTCTCCTAAAAAATTAACGTAGACTTTAATGTCAACGTTAAAGAAATTTTTCATATAATTTTTAAAAAATTGTAGTTTAAAGTCTACGTTAATTTTTTTTGAATAAGAGCATTTATATTTAGGTTATAAGTTAGATGTCTTTTTCAGTTAAATATTAAAAATAGTGAAAATTAATATTAAAAAATTTTATTAAAAAAATAAGAGAGAGAGAGTGTTTACTTTACAGCTTACTTTATAGTTCACTTTATAGTTCACTTTATAGTTCACTTTATAGTTTACTTTATAGTTCACTTTACAGTTTACTTTATAGTTTACTTTATAGTTTAGTTTATAGTTTACTTTACAGTTTTCTTTATTGTTTTCTTTATAGTTCACTTTATAGTTTACTTATAGTGTACTTTATAGTTTACTTTATAGTGTACTTTATAGTTCTCTTTATAGTTCACTTTATCGTTCACTTTATAGTTTACTTTGCAGTTTTCTTTATTGTTTTCTTTATAGTTCACTTTAAAGTTTACTTATAGTGTACTTTATAGTTCACTTTAAAGTTTACTTAGTGTACTTTATAGTTCACTTTAAAGTGTACTTTAAAGTGTACTTTATAGTTCACTTTATAGTTCACTTTATAGTTTACTTTATAGTTTACTTTATAGTTTACTTTATAGTGTACTTTATAGTTTACTTTATAGTTCACTTTATAGTTTACTTTATAGTTCACTTTATAGTTCAGTTTAGTTTACTTTATAGTTCAGTTTAGTTTACTTTATAGTTCAGTTTAGTCTAGTTTATAGTTCAGCTTAGTTTACTTTATAGTTCAGTTTAGTTTAGTTTATAGTTCAGTTAAGTAAGTTAGATATTTTTTTCAGTTAAATATTAAAAATAGTGAAAATTAATAATAAAAAATTTTATTTAAAAAAAAAGGTAAACTGGACAATAATTTTTGGATATTAATTAATTAATTAAATGTTACTAAAACCATGACTAAAAGTTATACCAAAAGCTAAAAGTTTATGCCTGTGGTGGTATGTGCAACAGAAACAAAATTAAAAATTAAAAATTAAAAATTAAAAATTAAAAATTAAAAATTAAAAATTAAAAATTAAAAATTAAAAATTAAAAATTAAAAACTAAAAATTAAAAATTAAAAATTAAAAATTAAAAATTAAAAATTAAAAATTAAAAATTAAAAATTAAAAATTAAAAATTAAAAATTAAAAATTAAAAATTAAAAATTAAAAATTAAAAATTAAAAATTAAAAATTAAAAATTAAAAATTAAAAATTAAAAATTAAAAATTAAAAATTAAAAATTAAAAATTAAAAATTAAAAATTAAAAATTAAAAATTAAAAATTAAAAATTAAAAATTAAAAATTAAAAATTAAAAATTAAAAATTAAAAATTAAAAATTAAAAATTAAAAATTAAAAATTAAAAATTAAAAATTAAAAATTAAAAATTAAAAATTAAAAATTAAAAATTAAAAATTAAAAATTAAAAATTAAAAATTAAAAATTAAAAATTAAAAATTAAAAATTAAAAATTAAAAATTAAAAATTAAAAATTAAAAATTAAAAATTAAAAATTAAAAATTAAAAAATAAAAATTAAAAACTAAAAATAGTTTTATAAGTTTCAAGTCAGCATATCTTAATTTTATTACTTAATTTTTAGTCGCTTTAATAAATTTTTTTATTAATTTTTTTTTTTTATTTTTCATTTCAGGTAAGCATCACTTTTTGAATTATTTTTATAACTTGGTGACACTCTTGGTAAGCTTTTAAGACTTATTCAAAAATTTTGTATGTTCTTACCTACAATTATCCTTTTAACAATGGTTTATGTAGAAATTAATGTATGAGTTATTTTTAGAAATACTTTATTTCATTTTATACAAATTCAAAAAAAGCACAGATTTTTTTTTTTAAACTATTAAAATTAAAAGAAAACATATTTCTTTTCTAAACTTTGATTGATGGCAATTTTAATTCTCTTGCACTTAACACTTCATGGTTTTAACCTTTCATTGACTTCTCAAAAAGAATAAAAATCTACCCATCACTTGTTAAAAAATAATTTTAATTTTCTTCTCTTATTTAATACAACAAAATGAATTGTTTAATTAATGCCTTCATTATTCCATAGTACATAGCAAGTTACTTTAGCAGCTTCTCTTATAAACTTGTGTGTTTCATAATCTGGCTCAAAATATGTTTTGCCAATTAATGTTGCAAACTGTTCTTTATATATAAAATACCTCTTTGACACCACTTGAGGCCTGGTGCATTAACATTAAAGTGGCAAACTATGCATGTACGCTTGGTATGCCTAAAAGTTGTTGGTGTAAGTAAAGACTTTTTTTCCATGAATAATGTTAAACACAATCTTGCACATAACATTTCTAGAGAAAAAAAAGTACCTTTCAAAAAAAATATGTTAAGAAAAAAAAATAGTTCTGACAAACAGAATATTATTCATACTATTAATTGAATTGCCTAAAATTATTTAGTTGCAATTTTTTAATTTTAACTCCTTATTAATTGACTGAATAGGGTTAAAAATTAAATATTATAACTGAGGGATCATAACTCATTGCTTTGTTTTAGTCACTCCTCGTTCTGAAGTATGTATTGTCTTAAATTGTCAAGTTAGTCTAATTGAAGTGAAAATTGTGAAACACACCAAGACAACAAATAATAATAAAATAACTTAGGTCTACCCTGTGGCATTAAGATATCTGAAAAGATACCCTAACCCTTTTCTCGATATTCCAGGTAGGCCGGTCGTAAAATAAAAGCCTGAAAACTTCTTTTGGCTACGAGAAAATAACTAGGCAATTGCAGAGAAGATCTGTCTCCTTACTCTCAAGTGGCCGCCCTCATGAATAAAATTGTTGGGGTACAAAGTGATTACTATCATCTCTGTTATAAGGAACAGAAAACATAGGAACGTATTCTATTCATATAAGCCATAATGGCCTTAAAAAAACTTAGATAAAATAAAGCCCCCAAAATTACGTATAAAGACAACATTTACTGACTATCAAGTACAAATTAAACTATAATATTGTTAAAGAGAAAGAAATCTTGTATACACAGAAATCAAATTTCTTAGTTGTAGCACCCATATTTCAATGTGTAAAATCGATTTTCTTTTGTCACAATTAAAAATTTTGTTTAGCACAACTGAATTTTTGATTGGTAACAAATTTAGTTCTCAGAACCATAGATTTTTTCTTGGTGTAAATATTAATTTTAAAAAGTTTGTCAATAAGGTTTAAAAAAAAAATATTTCTTACATTTCTTGGGTGGGTAGCGCACTAACCTATTAACCTAGAATTCGCAGGATCGATTCCTGCCTAGACGCTGGGAGCAAATGGTCGTTAAAAAATTTAATCTTTGAATTAATTTCTAATATCAAATAATAATAATTTCTTATAGTCTCCAAACAGATTTTTTATGCCTCTAATTTCTAAATCTATAAGGATCTGTTTTTTATTTTTTCCTTTTTATTTTTTTATCAATTTCCTATGACAGCTTTAGTTACAAATGAAATGCTGTAATTAACATGGTGTATGTACTTTACTTAATTTTAATTTTTTCCTGCATGCATTTTTAGAATTCATTAACACACTAAATAAAAAAAAAAAAGACATAAAAGCATGATGTTGCTACACTTGAATAAAAGAACGTGTTTAATTCTATGCAAAAAAAAAAAAAAAACTAATTTGCTGAATGTTTTTCCCACTCATTTGCTTTTGTTTGTTAGTGGCATTCGAGCGTAGTTCATTGTAGTTAAAAAAAAACCTTCCGTGTCTAGAGATAATTTTTAGTTTTATTATTTTAAAGCATAATTTTTCATAATAAGAAAAATTTTCTATAGAAAATATTGTATGCCAGAAGGTCTAGTTGAAATTTTCGTAACATAAAACAATACAAATTTCATTTTAGATACCGTAATAAAAAAAGCAGAAAGTGGTAATTTAAAGCCACAGAAATTAAGTTAGTTAACTAATTAGAACATACATAATTAACTTCTTTAAAAATGGTTTTTATAAAGCACTAGCTTAGAAAAATTCTTTAAATATTTATTGTTACAATTTTTAAAAGAAAGATGGTAGAATATTAAAACAAAAGAATGTTTATGAAGACCATGAGCATGACATTCAATATTATTTCTATTTAGAAAAAAATATTCATATTGAATAAAAAATTTAATTAATATTTTGTCAGTGCCTTAATTTCCTTAAACCTTTAGTTTAATCAATTAACACAATTTTAATTAAAATATTAATTTTTGTTCTTATTAAAAAAATTGTCTAAATTAATAAAAAAAAATTTTAAATATTTTGAAACAAAACCTGAAGCTAATAAATATTTTTTTTATTACAAAATGTCAAGACTGAATTAAAAGTTTAATCAATATGACACTGTACTCAAAACAAAATTATCATTTTGTTTAAATTTTTATTTCAACCAAACAAAAAATTTAAATACATAATTAAAGAAAAATATTTTTCTGAATTAAAAAAAATCGTTTTATTAATTAAATAATTAATTGAACCAATTTGCAGTTTAAATAAACTCTTAAACAATTAAAATTTTAACCAATATCGAATAGTCTTTATATAAATATTTAATTAAGGCAAAATTTTTCTTTAATTAAAAATAAAATTTTTAATTAAATCCAGCAATAATAGTGAAACTATCATTTATTTCTAAATATTTTTTTTATTTTTTTTTTTTCATAAAAAAATTAATAACAGCTTATAAATTTTCTTCGATGAATAAAATTGTTGTTCTGTCATAATTTACGGCTGCCGTTTTCACTAATATGTTAAGCCAATAAATAATTTAACGCTGTTTGAGAAAAAAGAAAATGCATAAAATTTGATTGCCTCAATTTTGTTATCTCCGCCCAATAATTTTAAAACGTTTAAACTGTTTTCTATAAGTTGCAAATAGAAAGTGCTTTCAAAAATTTGACCTTTAGTATTTAACTTATTTTTCTTTCTATTTTTCAAATGAAACGGTTGGCAGCCAGAAATGAAAACAATATTTTTTATTTAAAAAAAAAAAAAAAGAAAAAGCATAAATTTATAAGTTTGTATTCCATTTCATATTGGCTGGCAAAATCAACAAATTTTTTGTTGTGCTAAATGCAATAACTGCAACTGCTGCACGATATCAAAGCTGCTGCTCAGGCTTGCACAAAAACATGCTTTTACTTTAGATCAATTTTAGCAAACAGTGGGAGCAGGTGTTAAGGCACAAATAGAAAAAAATATTTTTTAAAGAATTTTTTACAAAATCCAAGTAAAGTATCTTAAATTCAATTAATCTAACTAAAAAGTAGTTATATATAACCTTATTCCATTTGGCGTCACGGCCAAACAAATTATTCTTTATTAGGGAATACCAAGTTCGAATTGAATTAATAGTGACGTCGGCAATATTACTTATTGCTTCGAACTATGTGTCGATATTGGCGACAATGGATTAAAAAATGATTGACCAAAATTTTAATTTTTTTTAACTAAATTCAATTAATAATTTTAGTAAATTATTCGATCTTATAAATTTTTTATTAATTAATTTTTTTTTTAATTTTTACTTATTATTTATTTCCCTGAAGAAGACCTTCAAAAGAAAGTCGAAATGTCGGATAATTAAAAAATAAAAACAATTTTTTTTATTGAAATCTTAAGCGTGAATAATATTAATTATTAATAAATTCAATTAATTTAAATAAATAATTAATAAAACAAAAATTATTTTAATTATATTTTTACTTCATTTTTCATTAATTTAAAAATTATATTTTTAATAAATTTTTTAATTGAAAAAAAAAATTATATTAAATAAACATTTCGTTGTTTCAAATAAAAATATAATAAATAGGACAACATTTTTCATTGGTGCCTAATTTTTTAGGGAAAGTTTGATGAGAAAGTCAAGGGATAACACTAAGCACGCGATGTCAGATAGTCAGACTAATTTTGCTAGCTTTGTGCTGTCTATCGTATTTAAATGAACTTGTCAGTCATAACAATCTTATGTTGTGTTATGTACCTGAACATGAGAGCCATGCTGCCAATGAGCAAGCAGATTACTTGGCCAATAAAAAAGACCAGAACCCCAGTTTGGCATATCTCTGAACTGCATAAAGTAAAAACTGACCACTGAGTTGAATCACAGTTTTCAGACTGTATTCACACAGGCGAAATGCTTTTTCACGCTAGCGATAGGCACATTAACGGAAGCCACTGGCACTCAAGAGTGATTGACCGAACATTGTGATACATATAAGAAATTTTAGGATCAGCTAATGTAGGCTCTACATTTGTGACTGTCCAGCCTTAAGAAGTCGCAGGGCAAAACTTCTGCGAAACTTGTTGTGTGATTCAAAGAATGGTAGGAAATCTTTTACTGAACAAGATAACTGTCTAGACTCCAAGCTTAAATCTAGAATAAATAGTGAACTTATAAGCAGTACAAAAAATCCTCTCTTCTGGATAGCGTTACATATGAATTTTTTTCTCTCTTTAATTTAGCAAAAAACTTTAATATGCATAATTTTTTGTTGAATGCCTAATTTTAGAATAGTAGCCTGACTTCACATACTCCGTGGTCTTTTATTTTGACTAGTTAAGCCCACTGTTTTCAATTTAACAATCTGGCTTGTAGAAATATTTGCTCTCTTATTTTGTTGTCTATTTTTTTCTAACAAAATCTTGAAAGTTGACTTGTATTGGGTTATTGATTGCTCTGATTTATTTTTGTTTTTCTAATAATTTTTTCTTGTTTTTATATTTATTTTTTAAGATGATCACGCTTTTGGATTTTTTTTTAAATTTTTTTTTGTTCCTCAACTAATCCATGTACTGGACAATCACTTTTCTTAACCTTACTTACTTAACTGAAGACAAAACACAATGCAAGGCTCATTATTATTGCGACATTTTATCATTTCCAAGCTTTTTGTTTGTTATGTGGAGCATTGTAGTACATAGCAAGGTGGAATGGAAAGGCGGAGATTTAACTTTCTAATGTGTTCTAAATATTTGCTACAACATGAATAACAAATGAAAAAGAAATGCAGAAGATATTTTTAATTAAAAAAAAAAAAAAAAAAAAATAATAATAAAACAGCAAAGTGAATTCGTTTATTAAATAGTTAAACTGAGTTTAGAAAAAAATTATGCAAATGCAGTATTGGGTAGCTAAAATATCATAGACTTTGAAAAAACTTGGCCCAAGATAGTGAATATTATTATCATTATGGGCTATGATCGCACCGCGACCTGTAAGATTTATTGTGCAGCTGGTTAGTGAATAAAAACGATTTAAATAATTTTTATTTTCGCCAGATATTGCTGCAATGATTTGGCCTCTGCTTACAAAACTCAATTTGGAATAAGTAAATCATCTTTTTTATCTTACTAAAGAATGTGTTTTCAAAATCATTATTATCCAAAGAAAACTACTTCGGTGGTGAGAATTCAATTTGCTTCCCATCAAAAGTGAGTTGTGATTCTGAAATATTTTAGTTTTAGCAACGACAATTTTATAATAACGTCCAAAATTTAGTTTTTATTCATAAATTTTCTAGCTGTAAGAAAGATATGCTATTAAAAATTTAACTATCACAACTGAATTTTCGATTGGTAAAGAATTTAGTGCTCGTAAACGAAATTTCTTTTGTGACAACTAAAGTCGTTAGCAACCAAAAATTCTGTTGTGATAATTAAATTTTTTAGCTGTTACGGTAGAAAAGCGGTAATACAGCTTAAACTATAGTTATAAGTACTAAATATTGGTAAATAATACCGAGTTTCAATTACTACAACTAAAAAATTCGATTAACACAATAGAAAGTTCGACTGGTAAGAAATGAAAAAGACAACTTCGGGTAAGAGAACTAAATTTGTTATCAATAAAAAAATATCAGTTGTGCTAATTAGATGTTTTAGTTGTAACAACCATAATTCCTTAAAACAGTTTAAAGTTTGGTTTTTTTTTTTTTAATATTTTGAGCTATAATATTGATTTTCTATTATCACAACTAAAAATTTGGTTTTTCGAATGGTCACAAATTAAGGTTCTCATAACCGAATTTGTAGTTTGCACAAGCTTTGACTTTCTTTATAAAAATTTTATGTTATCAACTTATAAACTTGTAAAAGCTTAAAAACTTAAACGCACCTGCATAAACTTCTAGTCTTTGACTTGCTTTACAATTTTAAATAAAAAACCAATACTTTCTTTGAATCATATCATTCTAGCCTCAGGCTCATATCTAAATAAATATCTTTTAACATTATAAATGTTTAATATTATTTTATTTCACTTCTTCCTTATCAAATTTAAATATTTGATTTGTTGGCTTTTATGCTTTCCTCTCTCAATATTTTTTTTTTTTTTTTGTTACAAATCTTATTTAAGCCTTCAGTATCAGTATCCTAGATGCCAGAAATGTTATTGTATATGACACACGTGTTTTGGCATTTCTTGCGATACTGATATATATGTAAGAAAGCGAATATGTCGATGACTGTTACAGGTTTCCTACTTCATAGTTGTTGAAAATTACACAAAAACAACAAGCAGAAAAAATTGCTTGTGTCAGGTTGTTTGCCTGACAATTTTAATGTTTGTTTATTTCTATACAAATTCATGTTATCAGTTTACATAAGCAAAAAAATCTCAAATTTATAATGTATGTGATTGGAATTTTTGTCATCATATTTTTATTTAAAATATAAGAAGATAAAAAAAATATATAAATAAATAAATAAATCAAGAAAAAACGTAATTCTAAAAATATTTATTCTTTAAAAGTAAAAATACAAAAATTTATTAGGCATCGATTACAGAATTATTGAATTCAACTGTTTGTATAAATCCATTTTAAAGTGTGTAGCATTTTACTGTTTGTACCCCCTTTTAAACTGTTTGAAATGCTCCCAACTCCAGTACTGTCTTTTGCATTATTTGCTTCATTCGAAATACTTGATAATTTACAGAGAATTTTAAATACCTTTGTAATCTAAAGAGAACTAAATGTATTTTTAGCTTATTTGCCACGTTTTTTTATTTTTTTAATATTTCCTTAGGCAACCTTTCATTATGTGTTTCTTTTTTCTTCATGGAAAATTGTCAAACTAAATATAAAATAACAATCTTGAAAGTTAGAATGTTTAGGCCAACAATAACATATAAGACAGACACACAGATAAACAGTCGGCTGGCTAAAAATATAGTTTATAATAAGAGATACATACATACATTTATATGTATGGTGCTCACACTTCTAAAGGGTGTCGCAACAAGAACGCAAGATTTAAATTTGGCGCCATTCGAAGTGTCATTGTTTGACATTTGAACAATTGTTATTGTTTGCTAGTAGAAGGTACGAGGTTAGTAAAAAATGACCATGGACAGCGAAAGGAGTTCGTTAATTGCGTATTTTAAAGACAACATGAAAATGCTGATTTTGCCGATAAAATCATCTTTAGTGACGAGGCCCATTTCCATCTTGATGGCTTCGTCAATAGGCAGAATTGTCGCATTTGGGGTGAGGAAAATCTTCGAGTGATTCACGAGAAGCAAATGCATCCTCAACGTGTCACTGTGTGGTGTGGTTTTTGGGCTGGAGAAATCATTGGACCTTTTTTTTATGAAAATGAGGCAGGTCAAGAGCAAACAGTCAATGGTGTTCGGTATCGTGAAATGATAACCAGTTTTTTCTTGCCTAGAATTGAAGAAGACTTGTGGTTTCAACAAGACGGCTCCACATATCATACAGCCAGACAAACAATTCAATTGCTGCATCAGTCATTTATTTAAAATTTAAATCTTGCGTTCTTGTTGGGACACCTTTTATATACACATGCAAGCCTAAACACATAAATACAGTATAATCGGTGTAAAGAAACTTAGTCTTGTTGTTTAACTATTTCTAACAATAACTCAGTGTCTCAGCAAAAAACTAAAAAAGAAAATCTTGTATTCACAATGATGACAACAGAAAATGGAGTGGAGTATGGCTACAAGTACAATTGTTCTTCTGCTACTTTTTTATTATATTTTAATTTTTTTTTTTTTTGTTATTTTATGGTACCAACCAAGAAGCAAAAAATTGTCATACACTTTGTTAGACAAAAAATGAATAAAAATAGAGAGAGACTTGTGTTTCTGTGTTAAGCCTGCTTTATTTATTTATGTGTGAGTACCGTAGATGAGGGGCATGCGTGATAAGTTTCAGTTTAAGGCCCAAGAGCTAAAGTTAAAACTTGGAATATAAAATGATTTTATGCAAGCGAGTGAAATGGTCGATCATATACGATACTTTACGAGATAGCCATCCCTAAACATTTTTAATAATGTTAAGGTTCGGTTAGTAAGGGTGCCAATCGAGCACATTAACATTTTGATCGCGTATCCATGACTTTACCACCCAGACAGTATGAATTTTTTGCATTTTCATGCTCGAATGTCCACTGTAAGCTTCCACACCTGCCAGAGCCCCCCTATCCAATAAAGTAGCACCCTTTCATTGGAAGAGATTTTAGAACATTTTTGTCAAGACTATTTTTTCTTAATAAATTTTTCTAGGAAAATAAATTTTTTTGATAAAAAAAATAGACAAAAAGTTGTATCCTAAATCCAAAAATTTTCTTTGGAAGCGAAAACTTCAGCATCGCATACATAACTGCTTTGCTTCATTTAAGTGCGCACTTAAAAGAACAAAAAGTTCATTTAATAAAAAAAAAATTTAATATCACAAGGACTAGAATTATAACCATTAATTCTGCAGAAAACCAAAAAAAAAATAGATCTAGTTTACAAACGTGTGCAGCCTTTAATCTCTTTTCGTTTTTCAGCATAATGAATGCTTGTTTGTAAAAAGTGTTTTTTTAGTAACTTTCTGTTTGGCAACACTGTTTTTGCAAGCTTAGCTGTTTTCGTGTAACATTTACATGTTAAATTAATTCTATAATTTAACCATGAATCGACTTACAACTAAAAAAAGCTTCAATTTCATTATTAAAATTCATGCTCGTTAAAGAAAGTGCAGCTTACACTTTTGCTATTTAATGGTCAGTTTGAGCGACCGTCAGAGACGTCTATCCGGAACCTTGTAACTAAATTTCACAACAAATTTTCATTATTTGACAGTAAATCACCAACACGTATACACAGAGTGCGGTCTGAAGAAAATGTCGCAACTGTATCCGCCAGTGTTGTTGATGACCGTGAATATGATAAGTCGTTTTTCAACTCCCATTGCTGGACATTCTTTATAAGTATTCTGGGGCGTAGAACATAAAACAAAAAATTGCTTTGTATATCAAAAACTTCTCAGCCGACAAAGTCATTATTTGGTTAAAATAAATGACAATGACTTTTAGCTGGCGCTTCAAATGTTACCACTTTTGTAAATGTCTTTGTCTGCCTATAAACAAGTATTTGTTTGTTGGTTCGCCAACTTGTATTGGTAGATAGCTGCTTATATTTCTTCCACAGTTGGTTAAAACTATAAAACTACGCAGAGTATGCGACACCCCATTTGGGTGGTCATAAAAGAAAAAAACACAAGCAATATGTTAGATACATGTGCGCTTACATTCTTTTTGCCATCTATCCAAGCAACCATCCAACCATTCACACATCAATCCATCCATCCATCCATCTATATGTCCATGCGTTATTTCTGCAGCACCAATAAGTCTTCACTTTATCTGTTTGTGCCATAAAAGGCAGTCAATATAAAAAGATGTTACTGAATTTATACTTTTGTTTTGTTATTATTGTTTTGTTTGTTTATTTATCTATTTCTTTTTGTATTATTTAGAACAGCAAAAAGTTTTTCTTCTTAACAACAAGCTGCTATCAAACAATCAGTTCAACGCGTGCGAATTGTATGCGTCTTACACGAGTGACATTTTTTACGTGATACGATATTTTTTTCACAGCAACAATTTTATACAGTTGGCTGCTGTCAAGTAAATATAAGAACAGGTTAAATATCACACACACACATGTTTGTAAAGACAATCAAATTGGTTTTTTTTATATTAAAAATCTTTTTATTGGAAAAAAAAATTTTCTTAGAAAATTTATATATTTTTGTAAAACCCGATTCCCAATTAAGACAATCCAAGACTCCTCACATATCTTTTAATTTTGATGGAATTCTCTCATTTTACCTAAGTTTTCTGAGGCTAGTATCCCACGGCCTAGATACCTCATAATATTTCTTAATGTTTCTTACAATTCTTGAGAGAATCAATAGGAGTCTTCGAGTAGTACCTTATCAATTTTATTCATGTGTTAGTTGGGTCTACAAAGTTCTGTCAATAGTTCAGTTTAATACCATTTCTGCTGAGTTTAATCAAGTCAATTATTTATGACAATTCACTGACATTTTTTTATTTTTTCTGCCCTTAGTTAGCAAGTGACTTATTCCTCTTTTTAAATTTAATTTTGAAAGCTGCACAATGTATCTTTCAGCTCTCAAAACTATTATTTAGTTGAAGAAAGCATTAATTTTTCCCAAAACCATCTGGTCATCTTGCATTATGAACAAAATTTTCTCGGTATAAAATTTTTTAATTCAATTAAAATTCTTGTATTGATTTTTTTTTTCATTGAATTATTTAACTTATAGCTAATTTTACCCCGTTCCCCATGTGTAGCAGTTCTTAGACTAAGCAGATTGTCTTGATTAGCTGTTTTTACTCGATCTCAAGACTTCTAAAAAATTCTTTGAAAAATAGAATTTTAATGGTTAAATTTTTGAATAATGGATTTAGATATTTTCTCTAAAATTTTAACATTAGAAAAAGAACCTTCTTTAAGTTGCCACCACATTTCAAAAAAATGCATTTAAATAAACCAACACACTTTACTTATTTATTTAGAAACCCACAAAATAAAACAAAAAACATTAACCCAAATATATTACATCCTTTACTCAACAAACGGACATAGAGCAGAAAACCTTCTCTTTGCATTAATCTTTAACAGTATAAAAAGCAAAAAAAAAAAAAAAGAAAGAAAAATTATGAAGAAAGAAACCCAACTTTGTGGAATTTCCTTTTATAGCAGCAACACAGCAACGCAAGTATTTGCATACAATAAAAAAATAAAAAAAAAATAAATAAAACATGGTTAAAAGCATCTGTTGCTTGGTTTGGTAAAAGTATTTTGCATTTTTCTAAGAAAAGTAACAACAACAAATTTTAATGCTGGAAAATAATTTATGTTTCCTTTTTTTTTCAATATTTTAAAACAATTTTTCAGCAAACTAAAGTCTTTCAACCGAGAAGGGCTTAAAAAGTATTGAAAAGTGAAAGAGTGTAATAGGAAACGTAAGAAAATTCTTGTCTATACTTAACTTAAAAAATAGTTTTTCTAAGCTTCTTCAGTTTTTTTTTTTTTTTTAATTTAATCAAACGAAAGATATTTGGTATAAGTTAATTCAACGTTAATTTTAGTAAGATGTAGACATTATCTTTTAAAGTGGACTTGTACCACTTTCAAAAATCACAGCTCATTTTCTAAAACTAAATAAAAAATCTTTAATAGGTCTTAATTTATAAATTTTTCTAAAAATAAAATTCTATTTACAAAACTCTAATTAGTTTCAGGCGTTTCTTTGTGATCATCAGGGAATTTACTTTTCATGTTTCAAAAATCCTTGCACAAGCACACTGTTTCAAAATTTAAATTATAAAATATTTAATATTAAGCTAAAACATAGACTGTAAAACTACCTGCTACTTTTATTAAAGCTTTTGCCCTTATATCAACAGATCATCAGGGGATTCTTTCCCCACATTGTTCGGTTATCTTGAATTTTTTTTTTTGTCTTTCAAACTTTTTAAAATCTTTTATTGTGTCATTTGAATGAAAGTTGAAGTAGTTTAAACAATAAATTTCAAAGATATAACAACAAGTCTATCTAACCATATTCCCATAAATGAATAGCTTAACACTTCCTGTTTTACTTTCATAATATTTTAAATGTAATGAAAGATACAAATTTAGTATGTTAATTTTAAAGTAAAAAATTTTTACTTGAAATATTTTCCAAAATCAAAAAAGGGCAGCAATAAAAGCACCAACTAAATTAAAAAAAAAATTTATTAGTTAGTTTTATTTGACCTTTTTCTTTTTAATTAAAATGGCTATTTTGTTAAGCTTGAGGTCTTATTTTTCAAAAATTTAAAAATATAATTTATAATTATATCCTGAAGAAGCTACAAAATAGCCATTTTAATTAAAAAAAAAAAAAAAAAAAAAAAAAAAAAAAAAAAAAAAACATACAATTTCGTATTTTTCGTATTTTCGTTTTCTTAATCAGTCTCAACTTCTTTAATTTCTTAGTTATGTTCACTTCATATAATAAAAAAGCTGACTACAATCAAATGCTTCTCCTGGGACTTCTTTTGAAAAAAGGAAGCTGCTTTTAAAATTTTTAGAACTTAAAGTCGGAGACAATTAAAAATTACTTCAGCTTATTAATTGTACCTGTCGTACAAGTCCACTTTTAAAAAAATTAAAAAGCGTTAATTTTAGTAAGATAAAAACATTAAAATTGATACCAATCTATTTTTTTTTAATGGAATTATACCTCTCTCTAAAACAACAGTTCAGTTATTGGTTTAGAAGAACTTTATCAAGCACTAACATGCTTTTAAAATTAATAACTGTCTTGCTAAAGTCACTTTACAAATCATTTCTTCTAGTTTCTTAGAGATATCAGAGAGAAGTTTAAAAAAAAAATTTTACTTTAAAATATGCAGCATTCGAAATTTATTTTCTATCAGTTTTAAGGGGCAGAGTTCAATTAGAGAATAATCATTTCTTCACTGAGCCAAAGTATGAGGCCATTTTGACACCACTCCGTTGCCTACTTTATTGACAAAGTTTTTACAGTTGGTTATCAGGTTAACAAAAAAGCTACAATATAAATTTGTTAACGAACATTGGGGAATTGACAACAATATGTGACCCGGCCTATGAAAAGGTGGCTCAAAAAAAAATTTTCCACTTTTTTTTGGTTTCGATAGTTTTTGAGACGCTCTTTCACGTGGTGAAAACTAGAAAGTCCTAACTTGCTTAGAAGTGTACTAAAAATATAGAGAATGTAGACAAGAGCACAAATGAATTTTATTGAAAATCCAGAATCAAGATAATAAATGGAATTGAAAAATTTAAAACCAGGATCGCTCTTTATATATACACACGAAATTATCTCATTTATGCTCTTTTGCCTTTTGGGCATGACTGTTCATAATGCAAAAGAAAAACTACTAAGAAACTGACGAAATGCATTGTTTATCTTTAACAGCTGTTTCTCGCAATTTATTTTTTGAGTCATAAGCCATCTTTTCTTAGCCAAGGTCACATATGTTGTTAAATTTCCAACTTATTAACAAACGTTGTCAAATTGACATTATGTGTTATCATTTCGACACCAAATGGTGTCATACATACTAAAAAAATATTTAAAAATATTTTATGACACAAGACTTATTTGATAAGTAAATCATAAATACTGAAAAGATATTTAAAAATACTAGAAAACGCAAGAGGTTACGTTATCTCGCCATATTTATCTTCACTCACTTTTTCAGTCTTGGGTATTTTTAAATTGCTAGAAAAGCAGTATCGGGTAAAACCTTTAAGCAACTCTGTAGTCAAATCGTGGTATTCAGCATTAAGCAACTTCAATCGAATTAAAAAAAACAAAAAAAATTAAATTCATAAAAAAATTAATTTTCGATTTGATAACGAGAAAGCCTCTATACTAATCTGAATACATAAAGCTTAGAGCAGAAGCAGACATATGAAGGCTTTAAATAGTAAACGTTTCGTAACGATTGTTGTTCTGATTGAGAAGTGAGTTATAAACTTCTAAAGTGATAAATGGTACTTTTCTTATAATTTGAAAGATCTAAAAGTACTTAAAATTAAAGATTGCTCGGCTAACTCCTGGTTAGGTATGAAATCTTCTAAAGAAAAAGTTCAGAAACATTTTGTAAATTAATCTAAGACCACATTCTGAGACCGTATTGCAATTTTCATATGTTTTTTATAAGAAAATGCTTTTCTTCTTCATCAAAAAAATAACAATTTTGGCCTGATTTTTTAAAAGAAATTTTTGCTATTAAAAATTTTGTTACAAGCAACTTCAGCTGGTCACAATATTTAACTTCTTCTATCTTTAGTTCGACTTTTTTTACAGAAAACATTAATTAAGAAATTTTTGCATATTTTTAATTTTTTTTTTTTTTGCTACTTTCCATGCTACAACTACAGAAAACAAATCTTTTCCATTAAATTACCCAAAAACATTAATCTACTTGGCCAAGTAACGCATTTATTGCTACATATTCTTTTGTTATTGCTGTAGTAGTTGTTGTAGTTTCATAAAATCTGCATAATGGTTACGGTAAAAATACCTTTTATAGACGAGACTTCTTTAAGCATTTTTTTTGCTGTTGGTTTGTGTTGCAACAAATACTCATTTGAAAATATGCACCGGCAGAGCTTATAATACAGTCAAAATTCCTTCAACAGTTAGACGTACTCGTATTCGTACGTACGTAAAATAATATCAACAAGAAGTACAAAAGCATAAACTAAAACTATTACAAAGTTTGACCCAAATATGCCATAAAATTCTCTAACAGTTTAGTTTCTATTTTATTTTTTCTACTAATTTTTTTCCTCTTTCTTGTTAGTAGTAGGTACTACTCGTACATATTTCTGCATAATCTTAAGCAAATGCCAAAAAATGTAAAGAAAAAAAAAATTAAAATATCTGGTCCACTTGCTGCACAAAAATGTTACCAAAGGATAGAAAACCATACCAAACCATATAAAATTGTAATGCAATCTAAACACATAGTTAAAGAGGGAAAACAGGCAAACTTCTAACCACAATATGAAAAGAACAAGCAAAAGTAAAATAAAACAACAACAAAAATACTAAAAAAATTTTTAACAAAATCAAAGTTGCAACTTGTAAATGAAACGTAAAACTCATAAGTATGAATAGAGTTTCTAACCATTTGTCTGTGTGAACGTTTGCCAGCTCACAATGTCTGTTCAGACTCTTATACTCTCGTAATAAAATTCTACAATGCATAATATATTTATGTATGTAAGTACACATGCACACTCTCTATTGTACCATATTTGGTACAATCTGTTTGCAAATACCCAAGTGTGTTTAAAATACAATTTTTTGTTTTTCCTATACAAGTTTCCACAGTAATTTTGCTGCCATTCTTTTAACTAAAACATATTCATTCAATGCATGCATTCTACTACCGCTCACTCACTCACTCACTCACTCAAATTTTAATGTATGTACGAGTATGCAGATTTTCTTGTAAAGTGCATCATGAGAATGGAGGGCTTCATATAAAATTATTGAAAGACTTGATGATTTTCTTTAATGAAATTTTTTTTTTCTTTCTTAGCATGTTTATTACGCCCATATTTAGTGACTACCCCGTTGAGTATTAATCAACAAGCACTAGGCACTAAATCGAAAAATTTTAATTGAATATACAAAAATATATATTTCAGCAAAACCCAACTTAAATTTTGATGAAAATTAAAATAGACCACGCCCACTTTTAAAATGTTTCTCAGATCGATCAGGCTAATTCTTTTATTATATGTTCACCATAACCCAACTTTTATTTTTTTTTCTCTTTTTATTTATTTTTCAATATATATAAAACTTGAAGGCAAAACAACATTTACCGGGTCAGCTAGTAACTATATTTTTATAAAAAAATTTTGTTCAGAAAAAATCTTATGCATTCAAAAATATTGGTGGGATAAAATTTTTTATCTGCATAAAATTTTTATCGGAAAATAATTTTTAACCAAAGACAAAAATTTTTTCCAAACAAACTTTTTGCCTACGTAAAATTTTTCCGAACAAACTTTTTGTCCACATAAAATTTTTTTTTTTTTATTATATATTTTGTCTGAAAAATGTCTCTCAAAATCGAGAACTCAAATTATTTAACAATACTTTACTAATAACGCCAACCACTAGGTTTTTTTTCTAAATAATTTCTTATTTCACCCTCGTTTAAATATAAAATTTACTGTATCTGTGGTGTAAACGCATTTATAATTAAATTTTTTAAATCACTAAAAACTACGATTACATTCATCTCTTAGCTTTGAATAAAATTTTTATCCGCATAAAATTTTTGTCTGAAAAAAAATGTTCTCCAAAATAAATCTTTGTTCACTTAAAGTTTTTATTATTATTATTATTTATTATTTAATATTAAAAATTAATTCTAAGATTAAACATTTTAACGAACATTTGCTGCCAGAGTCTAGGCAGGAATCGAACCTGCTACCCCGAGATTGATAGGTTAGCGTGCTACGCATCAATCTACAGTTCATCCGTATAAAGTTTTTATTTATTATTATTGTAGGCAAATCATATTTTTATTTTTAAATTATAGAAAAACATAACCCTAGTTTTAATCTAAATAATTTGTGGCCACATCCTAGTTAATATTTGAGCTGTTATGTATGAAAGTGGTCGGTAATTTTAGTGAGATATATTCACAAACTAACTGAAATTACCTATAACTTATTTTTTTTTTTTTAAGTTGACTTATATCACTTTCAAATGTAACGACTCATTTTAAATACGAGTATACCCCGGCTGTAGTGTAAATTTAAATAAATTTTTTTTTTTTGGAAAAACTGAATTTACCACTCTGACAATGACAATAAATCCACCAATTTATTCCGAACAAAATTTTTGTCTGAACAAAATTTTTATCTTCATAAAATATTTATCCGCATAAATCTTTTGGCTGAAAAAAATTTTTTGTCCGCATTACATTTTTGTCTTCATAAAATTTTATTCGTATAAATTTTTTTGTCTGCACAAAGTTTTTGTCCAAACAAAATTTTTTTATATGTACTCGTAGTTTAAAACTCACAAATATATGTAGATTGTAGGTAAATCTTATGATTATTTTTAAATTTTACAGTTAATATTGATTTGAAAATTATTTTAAAAAATAAATTGTTTTTTCTAAATAATTTTTGGTTGCACCCTTAAAATATACCCTTGCCTGTAGTGTGAACGCTTCTTTATTTAAATTATATTCCCAATTTGTTATCAACTTTTAATATGTTTTTCTACTGTTGATGCTTCTCACTTCTTTGGCTTTTGAAAAATAAAAGTTGAAAAAATTATTTGTTTGTTGCTAAATTTTGAGTTTGAAAAAAATAAAACATAATTTTTTCATGCCATAAAAATTTAGTTTTTTAAAAGTTTTTATAATGGAATCGTACACATATTTTTTTTACAGAAAAAGGTTTATTTAATTTTGTTTTTACTTCATAAAATTTGTTGCAAAGTTTATATTGGGGAATAAAATACTTCAAAAATCATTTTATTCATAATCTTATTAGGACATGCCAAAGCCTAGCAATATTTAAATGTATTTGAAATAAATTTCAAAAACTAAAAACTAGAAAAATAGAAACATAAAATAAAAAAACCTTAGCAATAACTTCTTTCCTTTTGTATACCAGCAGGTTAAAGCTTTAGTTTCAGTGATTTGAAAGGCATTTAAAATTATTTAGTAGAAAAGAAATCATAAAAAAATTTTTGAAATACTTTTTTTTAACCCAATTTGCCTTATAGCTTTTCAATTTTTACCAGCAATCACTTGAATTTTCAAGAAACTCAGTATTATCGTACTTAATAATAAAATTTAGTCAAGGATTGTAACTAACTCAATGACCATAAGTCATAACAATTATTATTATATTGGCAAATTTTCTGTTGTTGTTATAAAACTAGTTATTTTGTATTCTTGGTCGCATAAGTTTTCAAGGAATTGCAGAGAAATCGTTCAAAGAGAGTTGGTATGAGCATTAGCCAGATTTTTTATTTCCTAATACTTTTTTGCTTTAATATTTAAGTAAATTTTGTATTTGCTGCTGATTTTTATTTCACTATTTTTTATTATTAGTTTCAATAAGTTACTTATTTTGAAAGGAAATTTTGTTGCAAGTGGTTGTAAACAACTTTTATTGTTGGCGTTTTTATTTTTATATTTGGGTTGTGTTTCTGTTAAACTGACATAAAAAATATATATTTTTTATAATACTAAGCAACCACTTGTTAAGTAAAGAAGTCAGATGGGTCAATTCTAAATATAGAAACTGTTTGTTATTCTCACTAAGTTGTAAGAAATTTTGGTTAAATAAAAATAACTTCAATTTAAAAAAAAAGAAATTTTGCTTACAATTTTAGAGCCTCGACTAGGCACAACACTTTAGGATATTTTTTTTTTTGGCGCCTACATTAGCTTACGTAGAATTGTCTTCTGCATGTTGACAAACTGAAAGCTGTCTTTTAGTAGATACTAAAGGGCTGCACAAGCATACTTGAACTGTCTTACAAGCACTTTCAAGTATAAAATATTACATATCCTTGTAATCGTGTACGTTTTTTAAGTATAATTGTGCTTTGCTTTAGTAGATACCGTCATCCCATCTAAGGAAATTCCGGCTATAAAAATTCTTTCATAGAATGTGTTAGAATAGAACTTTGTTTTGTTAGGAATGGAAGCTAGAATACCATGAAACTATATGGCTGCATTAATATCTACTTTTCTGAGGTAGCTTAAGCTGTTGTTTGAACCGATGCAGACGATATGATGATTTTTCTTCAAGATACGGATTCAAATAGTAAAATCTTAATTTTATTACCTAAGATGAGATGTGACCTGTACACAGAGATAAAACTTGCTGAAAGCGTGCTATTCTTTTAATATTTTTATACACATACAGTATCAGGGGAGTTATGAGAGCTGCTTCGAACGGTATGTTAAACCTAACCTATTGCAGGATATTTGTGTGTATAAAATGACGTTGAAATGCGCTTAGCCATTACATGTACTGCCAGACAAATGAGAAAAATAAACAATTGAATACATTAAAAATTCGCTTTCTTACTATTTTTATTTCTTATCGCAATACAGATGAAACCCCACTGGTTTTATTTTAACTCTAAAGCGTCTATTAGACGATCATGCGCGGCATGATGATCAAAAAAAGCCATCATGCGCGGCATGTGAAACAGCAATTTTTTGTTATTGCACTAGCATAAAGGCATTTCAGCATACCGTGCATGATCGTCTAACACTTATTGTAGGGCTGCTCCCTTTCCCAATGTAGTTGCGCTTTATCAGCTCTATAAAACTTTTATAGGTTTTTTTTTTTTCATTTTATTATTTGTTTGCTGCTTAAACAGTGTTGTTGATGTTGCTCTTAAAACAAAACACAAAAAAAATATACAAAAAAACAACTCATCATTTAGAGCTATTGCAAACAACAACACCAGCAATACAAACCCAACAACAACATCAGTTTTATGGCACTATAAAAATAAAAGTACAACACGTACAACATTTATGTGCACAACTATTAAAAAATCGTAGTTTATACAAAAAAATAAAAATTGTTTTAAAAAGCGTAGAAAACTCAAGAAGGTTGGTGCTTTTTTTCTGTGTTTTATTCTTCATCTTCTGGTTTGTAGATTGTAAATTTGCAACAGAGACTATTTTGGAGCATAACATAATTGCAGCAGTTCCCATAAAAAAAAATGGCATAGAAATAAAGAAACAAATGAACCCAATTGGCAAATTTTCTTTGGCTCTTAACCAGTTGGTTGTATAATTTTTTAATGTTTGCAAATTACACATCTAAAAAAATCTGCAATTACACCAGGACCCCACACAGCAAGTTTAGTTAAGCAATTCTTTCTCAATTCTCTTTTAAAATTGACGCTGTGTCTACACTCAGGTCTTCTAGAGCCAGCGTCCTTCTATTTAAGTAGCTCATTTTGTGTCTTGCCACCGCTGGCCAGTCAAACAAAATATGTCCCAACAAATCTATTACCTCTTGACAGGACCTTTTTTAAAATAAATATTTAATTATTTTAATGAAAATTTTATGAACAACGTTTTTCATTAAAATTTTTAGCTAACTCAGTGTATTTTTTCTGAGTGTTGTGTGAATAGTTTTAAGCAGCTCACATTGAACTTTACAACAAGCACTAAAAATATTAATAAAATAAAGTTTTACTTTACAGACAACCTAAATAAAATAAAAAAAAATTGCTAAGCAAACAACAAAACAAAAAGTAATTGCAATTGTAGCATTTAAGCCAATACTTATTTATCTACCACATATCTAACCAGACTATCTGCTCTTACTTTGCTTTAGTATAAATTTCATTTGTAAGTGGCCTACTAACTCGCAAGGTTGGTTATTGTTTTTCATAAAATCTACATTCCCTTGTTAAAACTCCAGTCAAATACATTGAACTTTATAGCTGACCCTTCAATAAATAAGCAAAGAAAACAAGAAAATAAAAATTTATCATAAAAATCTACATCAATAGCAAGGCAACAATATAATTAAAGGTAACTGACCAATAACACTTTCCAATAAAATTTAAATTATAAAAAAAAAAAAAAACTGTAAAGAGATTGTAATGGAAGGTAAAGAAATGATTTGCAGCTTGAGTTAAATAGAAAAATAAAGTAAAAATAATTCAGTTAAAATTTTTTATTTTTTCTTAAAGATTGATTTATTTTCTTATAAATAATTTGATTTTATTACAGTTTAAAGTTAAAAAAAAAGAAGTCAAACTAGAAGAGACATTAAAGAATATCAAAGTTTTATTAAGTTTGTTTTTTATTTAAACAAGTTTTTTGTTAAAAAAATCAACTTCCCTACAACATACAGTCGCTTACTACACAGAAAAAAATTATTTAATAATTAAAATAAAAAATTATGAAATTATTTAATACCAACAAAACTATTTTTAACTCTAATTGAATTTAAAAAAGTATTAAAAACTTTCAAACTGCCCTTACTTTTTAATATTCCTGATAAGAATACTCAGTACCTCACTTTCTCTATGAGTACTCGGCCCTTCTGGCTTCGAGACACTAATTTTTGGGGTCTATCTCAGCTTTTGGGAGGCTTAGATGACCTTGTCAATTATATCAATGTTAAGGGGCGATTCTAGATCTCTACATTATTCCGTTGTCTTTTGTTGGCATTCTAATTGATGGCCGTCACATAAAACCAATCAACTTTGGCTAGTAAATGGTTTAAAACACAATCTTGCGCTTCTAATTAACGTACTACTGACTAGCTTAATAAATTATCCAGATTTACTTTTAAATATCAGTCATCAGCTAGTGCAACCTATAGACGACTTGGAGGTTTTTATCACTCCAATAAAAGTCTATTTGAGCAAGCCCTCAAATAGATTTCATATCCCAAAGCTGAGGCATATACGAGTAGTATTCATCGCATATTATACTTCGCCTTTTTGAACTGTAATTTATGCGATACTAGATGTTTTTATGCTGTCTCGCCTGGGCCGATTCTTAAGAAAAATCCGTTTACAAATAGAATTTTATTTGTTAAAAAATCCATTGTCTTTGCTAGCTTGAATTAGTATCAGAGAAGCCTACCATTTAAAAGCATAATTTCAGGCTTAAATTAAGTACGGACTTACATCTTTTTGAACAGTGGCTAGGGAAAATCGTAAAAAAGGGGCGTGGCGTTACGTTTCTTGGAATATAGAGACTACATGTAACCACTTTTTAACGAATTCGTTGGAAAACAATAATTTTTATATAGCGAAACAAACAAAAGATTATTTATAATTATATCTTGAAGAAGCTAGACAAATTGGAGCGAAATATCAATACAAAAATAAATTTTTAAAAAATAAGACCTCAAGCTTAACAAAATAGTCATATTATTTGCAAGAAAAAGGTCAAATAAAACTAACAAATAAATAAATATTGAATTTAATTAAAAAAAATAAATCAATTTTATTATGTGTCTTATTGGCTAAAAATTTTTTTTAGTGTAAATTGAATTCCCTGCTCCATCAAGACCAATTAAATTATAGTAAATTTCAAGTTTTGCTTTTTTTTATAAAACAATTCCAGCTTTTATAGCCGTAAGTCAATTTTCAATACACGACGTATGAGTTTATTAAATGAAAATGAAATAGCAAACAAAAAAAAAATCTAAATCAAAAAGAGCCACGGTAGTCTATTAATTGAAATGTTTGACATTAATTGCCAAACTGTTGCTCTAATGGTCTGCCAGCTACTACCTAAGAAAATGTATGAGAGAAGACGTCTTTAAAACAAATAAATTTCACATGCAATGGACTTGATCAGCGACAACAATTACAACAACAAAGTAGCAAGGTAGCGAGCAATAGTTTTTTTTTCAAGAGTAATAATGAAACTGAAGTTCAAAAAAAAAGATTTTTAGCTTAATTATCATTTAACTTACCTTAAAAGAGACAGAGGCGTCTGTAAGATTTGAAAGTTTGAATTGATGATTGATTTCACATACTTATCACACACAACATCTTATGCTATCAATCAATATTTTTTTTTAAATATTTTTCTATAGTCATTTAAACTACCAATTGATGATGCATTACATTTCCATTAAATATATTTTTAAGGGCAGCAGTAACAAGTATTCCACCACCTTAAGCAACTTGTGTCTTGGTAATGTAGTTGGTTGGTGGTTGCTGCTTTTGTTTGTTTAAAATATATTTGCTTCAATATATTTTTGACATGTTATTATTAAACATACCCCACAACATCTGCAAAAAATAACTCTAACAAAATTTTTGTAGAAGAAAGTTTCATTAACAGAAAAGGTTTAATTTACAAGGACATAAATAATTGTTCGCTTAGCATTACTGTTCAATTTGGTTTGCAATTAAAAAGTAAGGAGTCTGCGATTGTAGTTAGAGCTGGGCTGCACAATAGATCTGGAAGATCGCGGCAGCAATCGAACTTTTGGTTCATATACTATGAGTCGTAATAGCTTTTTATAAACTGATTTATTTTAAAGGGTGTTTTTTATAGACGTATAGAACTTTAAATTGCAATAAAACAACGATGGATTATTCGATTGACATGAATTTTATTTATCCGAAAGATAATCTTGTGGCATTACATTTTAAATATGATTTCTGGCATATGAGCGCCACGGCTGGCTCAGATGTATTCCAATCTGGACGTCCAATTTTGTGGCCGTATATCTGCAATAACGCGGCGAATGTTGTCTTCCAAATGGTCAAGCGTTTGTGGCTTATCCTTATAGACCAGTGACTTTACATAGCCCCACAGAAAGTAGTCTAGCGGTGTTAAATCACAAGATGTTGGAGGCCAATTCACAAATCCAAAACGTGAAATTAGGCGGTCACCAAACGTGTCTTTCAATAAATCGATTGTGGCACGAGCTGTGTGACATGTTGCGTCGTCTTGTTGGAACCACAGCTTCTGGACATCATGGTTGTTCAATTCAGGAATGAAAAAGTTAGTAATCATGGCTCTATACTGATCACCATTGACTGTAAGGCTCTGGCCATCATCGTTTTTGAAGAAGTATGGACCAATGATTCCACCAGCCCATAAAGCGCACCAAACAGTCAGTTTTTCTGGATGTAACGGTGTTTCGACATACACTTGAGGGTTAGCTTCACTCCAAATGCGGCAGTTTTGTTTGTTTACGTAGCCATTAAACCAGAAGTGCTCTTCATCGCTAAACAAAATTCGCTTATGAAAATCGGGAACAACGGCAATCTCGTTTTGGGACAATTTGACGAATTTACGCAAGCGTTGTTCAGGCGTGAGTCTATTCATGATGAATTACCAAGCCAAACTGAGAATAAATCACTTGACAGCTGTTAAATCGGTCGCCATCTTGAACAGTAATGCCAACTTAAAGTTCTATACGTCTATAAAAAACACCCTTTATTAGTTGTAAGCCATCGGTCAAGTCCAACTCGTGTTGAAAGTTAATTGCTCGTACTTTTTGTTGGAAGTAAAGAACAGTTGTAATCTGCTGATCAATGCAGTATGTTAGAGTTAAATTAGCTTAATCTGGCAAAGTTTTTTTTAGCCATTTCTGTTAATCCAAACAGCTGGTTATTTGTGAACCACAAAATACCAGCTATAGCTTTGGGTAACTTGTAATAGTGGAGCCAAAAATTTTGCTTCCATTAAAATTTAAAATAACAAATTCTCTTTTTCACTTTATAATCAATTTTAATTTGTGTTCTCTGTAAGTGTCGTAGGAATCTGTTTTTTTTCTCCCCACCAAGTAACAATTGAAAAAGATTGATGAAAATGTCTTACAATTTTATTCCTTGATAGATGAAGAATTAAATCATCTCTCTCCTTTTGTTAAGCAAATATCATTATTAACAGCAATAAAAACAAGCAATATTGTCATGATTATGATGATGATTGTTGACTGTTGAGGGTTACTAGCGGCCTTTTGTTGGCTGTGCTTTCTGCCCCTATAATGTAGTATCAGATTTCCTTATTTTCTTGTTTCAGTTTTAATTAAATTCTTTTTCCCTATTTCTGTGTCTTTTTTTATGATTTTCATTTCTATTTTTCTTTTACTTCTTCTTAAATAAAAAAAGAAAAAGAAAAAAATATGTTTGACTAACACAATAATGCTGAAGTAGCATTTAGTAGAAGTAAAAGCTGCTCTGCTCGTATAAAAATCATTCATGGCTTAAGAATGTTCATGTTGTAAGATGTTGTCAACAGCGCTATTTTTGATGAGGATGATAATGATGGTATTAGTGATGTCATTTGAAAATCATTTTACCGGTTGCTTGGCTACATGAAATGCCAAATGAATGACAAACTAATGTTTAAGACATTCGCTGTAATTAATTGAGTCCTGTCTATGCTGCTGACAGCTACGCTTAATGAAACTTGGCTGAAAATTCTAGGTTGGTGATTGTAACCAATTGTTGTCTGAGAACTAAAGTTTATATATATGGGAGGTTGTTTGCTTCAAATTGTTGTTAAGAGTGCAATTACAGGAACCAGAAGTTTTTCGTTTTTAAAATTTTTTAAATTAGTTTCAATTACAATGAAAACTGTTGGTGTACGAGTGTACTATTTAGCCTTCTGTCACAGCTAGAATTTAGTGATTTTGAGACTGTTTCTTTAAACTGCCATAGATTACTAGGTACCATACTAACCTACCAATCTGGGGTCTCAGGTTAGATTCCTGTCTAGACTCTGGGTGTTTTCTGCAGACAAACCGGTTTTACTTATGTGATAGTTAAGCTTACAATGGCCCTTAAGTAGCTCAACGCTGAGTTTTAAGTCATTTCTGCTGAGCTTTAAAACAAACTCTACCCTAATGCACTTGGAGTTGATGAGTCTTTCGCTACTTACGTACCAATAAAAATAAACAACAAACTTAAAACTGTGTTCTTTTACTTTAATTTAAGATAACTATAAAAATACAAATATGAAATATGAAAAAATCTGTGAATATAAAAATGAATGGGAAAGTTAAGCCGACCACACGAATTCAGCAAAAAGGGAAGAAGAACTTTTTTCTGTCAACGGGAAAAAATTACATTATTTAAAGTTGCCCATTGGTGTGTTTTTGGAAGTTATTTAAAGGCGTGGCCACTGTATAATGTTGCCACTACAAGTCTCTTTGCCTGCCGCATGTCCACTTAGGCTCTCTAGTAGTTTCATATACTTTAGTCCTTTTTCTTGAATAGCAAGGCACTAGTGAAGTTGTTGGTCACCCCGCAGAAGGATTCTGGCCGTGCTAGAAATGTTCAAAAAACGGGTAACTTCCCACAAGAGACTCGAATTGAAATACTTTTCGTTGTGTTTACGTAACTCCATTATCCAGCAAGTACAACCAAAAGATTATGCCTTGAAAAAGTGATTTTTGTTATTCCAATTTAAAATAATTTTAGGGTTATTTGCCTGGCTTTAAAGGCTCTTCAAAAATTAAAATTTTCTTATTGAAATTTTTTTTTTTTTTTTTTAGAAAAGTTGTTTCTTATCATGTTTTTATTACTTAAAAAAATTTCCAGGGCACAAACTAGCACATAGTCTATAATTAGATAGAAGAAACACAACTGCACAAACCATAGCAAGCAAATACAGGTGTTAACAAAATACCTTCCTTCTACCTGCTGCATATGGACTGGTATTTAAATTAATACTTAAGAATTTATTGAATAAAATTCCAACAATATCTCTGCTATTAGCCAAACGGTGAGATGGTTTTATGCCAGCAATACATGCTTGCCCTAGAGTTGTGCAACATATTATTTTAAAAAGTGGCCATTAGATAAACTCGTTGTTTTCTACTCTCTACTTACTCCTTTTTTTACAATTTTATGCATTCTGTATGTAGATTATTGTTACTCCACTTTAATTATCTAACATTTTAAATTGACCATAAACTTAATTATCACGTTAAGAAAGACAACATCAAGTACAAAAAAAAAACAAAAAAGTTAAAGCAAAATGTTGTGGCATACATCAAACTAAATAATATTACTGCTGCTTCGCACCCTTTCACAAGCGCAGGAAAATAACTTGAAACACAGGAAAGTATAAGTAACAATAATTGTATTTAAAACTTAAGTGTGTGAATGTATAAAAGTACAATTTTCCATAATTGTAACTTTTCCCAGTTGATTTTTATAGCCACTTTTCTGACTGCAGCATCATGCCATGGCATCATATGCATGTGCAGTAAAGTAAGTTTTTAAAAAACTTACCAACCAACCAAGCAGCCAGCCATCCAGCCAGCCAGCGCAACTATAACAATGTTACGTGTCTGAAAGTTCTAGTTCTCGTTCTGGTTTCGGTTTAGTTTTATTTTATTTTATAATTTCTGTTTCTTTATTCCATTTTCAAAGTTAAATGATTGTTCTCATTTAATTATTATATATGAGAATGTAATATGAGAAAGGATTTTAAACAAACAAATTGTATGCCACAACATCGCAAAAAAAAAAATTTGGTTTTTAAATTCATTATTAAAATGAAAATATTTTCATAAAAACGTTGAATTTTATAAGCTGAGCGAATTTAGAAAATTCAAAATCATTTAAATAAGAAATTTTTCTTTCAGTTGAAAAAAAAAAAGTGCCACAAAAATCTAAATTTGTGTTTTAGTCTACATAAAATGTTCTTTAAAGACATTCATACCCGTTTATGAGATGTTTATTTGTGAAAGAAAATAAGCACCTTTTGGTTTATAATTTGTAAAGCCAAACAGAGAGTTAGAGAGAAAAAAGATATTTTAAACACGATTTTTCTTGCTTGAGGCGAATTTTCTTAAAGGAAATCATCTCTGGTTGGCTGGCTAAACGTGATAAACTGTGGAATATAAAATTTAGTGTGCAGCTGATTTTAATGCTGTTAGTAGTGCTTTAAATGCATCTGTTAGTTCGTTTGGCTGGCATACATCCAATACAAAACCAAATGCACTAAAGTTTTTTATGTGCCTCAAAAAAAAAATTGGTTTATCTCTAGCAACAGCCTTGTTTTTTAGAGCAACCTGCTGTCATTGTTTTGTGGTTTGCTTTAAAGTGTTGTTTATGTTTATTCTAGTTTCTAGGCAACAACAAAAAAACCAAGCAAACTGCCAGCATTCTTTTTCTTAAAATTAAACCATGAATTTAAGAAAACCAACAACAACAACAAATAGCTTAAATAAAGCCTGGCTACAGTCTTAGAAATGATGGAGCGGTTTTTTGTATGTATATTTTCTTTTACACACAGGTGTGTTTCTCACGATTTGTCATTTAGAGTTTTTGCACGATAATTTTTTTTTTCCTCTTTTCCTTTTTTCTTTTCATTTTGTTTTTTTTTTTCTAAAGCTGTAAATATTTTACTTTTTGTTAATAAAGAATTTTACAGCAAGTACTTAGCTAAACAGACACAGAAAAAAAAATAATTTAACATTTTAATTTAAAAAAAAAACAAATTGTCACATTGATTAATTTTTTTAATTAAAAGAATTAAATTTTTTATCTTATAAATCATATAAGAATTTTATGAAATCAATAAAATTTTTAATTTGAATTAATAAAATTTTTTATTGCATTAAATAAATTTTTAATTGATTTAATTAAATTATTAATGTCTTCAATTAAATAGTTAATTAATTTTAGTACACATAAAATTGCTATTTTAATCGATTGAATTTTAAACTGAATTAAACAAATTTTTAATTGAATAAATTTAAATCGTAATGGAATCAATGAAATTTGTAATAGAATCAATTAAATTTGTAATTGAATACCATTAATGGTTTTTAAATTAAATTAATTGTGATTTATACGACTTGTACTCGTATGTGAAAATGGTATAGTAAAAATATGTCGATAAGACAAAAGTATAAATAACTTCGTATTAACCCATCTATATCTTGGCTATAATGTGATAAAAATCTTTTAATTTTTTTTTTCTCTTAATAATACTAGCTTTCCAAATACCACTTTGTTTATATAAATGTAGAAGCAGCAACAGCAATATAAACAAATCAATATCAATATATTTCTTAAGCCTCTAACAGCCTACAGTCAATTATTCCAACACTTTACATGCAAGTAGTACACGTTTCAGTTTGAGTTGCTGCAAATATTTTTGTACATTTGAAGAGCCAAATACACATGATGCGCAAATCAATCAATTTTCAATTAAATTCTATTACCAAGATAAAATACCGAAATTGTATATCCTGCAGTTTGTTTGTTTGCTTATTTGTTTAATAATTGCATGAGTGATTGTCAGAACAATATAGTTGCAACATGATGCAATATTATGCAATATTAGACTCTTATTATTGTTCGATTAATAAACAAACAAGCTAACCAAGTGTAAATAAGGAAGATTAATTATTTACAGAGGACAATTCAAAGAAAAAAATTCGAAAATATTTGTTTGTAATTAACAAAATTTTGAAATTGTTTGATAGACTTGTTCTTTTCTTTCATGTGTATATTAATTTCATTTATAGTGTGTCGAGAAATTGGATTAAAAATTTTAAATTAAAAAAAAATATACCAGTTTTTTTTCACAGGTGCACAGCCTCATAAGATCTAAATAAAACGAGCAATCTGTATAAATAAAAATTAATTTTCTGTATTAACTGAAATTAATTGCATATAATCTCTATATTCGAAGAAAGAGCACCATATACTTTTAGTTCGGCCACGCCTATTTTAACGCCCACTTTTCAAAGATTTTTATTAAACACTGTTAAAAAAATGTGTGCCCGTTCTTAAGTTTAAATCTGAAATAATGCTTTTTAATGTTTAATTTTGCACTTTATAAAATAATGAATGGCTTTATTTATTTGGATGGGTTTTTTTTAATTAAAATTCTATTTGTAAACGAATTTCTCTAAAAATTGGTACAGGGTGGCGCAAAAGTAATCCTCCTATCAGAAAATGCTATAAATTTTGGGATTGGCCCCTAATGTCAGTTCTGTTTTGACATTTGAGTAGTAAACGCATGCGAAATACACGTTAATAAACATGCATACCGACTCATGTAATAAAGGACTAAGCTAGGCGCAACCAGGCAAAAACATCTAGTATTTTATTTAAAAAAAAGCACAACTTTTAATTTACTTTTATTACTTAATAAGCTGCTGATCACAACAATTTATATTAAACGACATGCACACAAAAAATGAAGAAAATTAACTATTTAATTCAATTTCTTAGAAACTCCTAAGCAAATTGTCCCTTACACTCGTATATAAAAGCTTATGTAACCGGCATTTGGGCATTTTTCAATATCTATCAAACACATGCTGCAAAAAGTAAAAGTATTTGTTCAAATCAGTATTTCAATTCAATTGCTTTCAATTATTTCTATTGTTAAAAAAAATTTATGTTTATTGTGAGCAGAAAACTATAAAGACATTTATTGTACGCATGCGCAGCTGTTAGCTTATTTCTGCTCATTTAAAGTTTTTGTTTTCTTCTTTAAAAAAGACTTTTAAAAGCATGTCTCTGTGCATTACAAATTTGAAATTGTGTTTTATAAAGTGAAGTGCACATTTTTAAAGGGTTTTGAAATAAAAAATTACATTTATTGAACCGACATTTGAATGTGAAATAATTGAAGTAAATGTAACCTCAAAGACATGAGATATTTGGGTTATTTGCATGATTGCAGTCAGATGTTTTTTTTAAGGGTATTCCCATTGCGTTAAAAGGTGACGGCACCTCTTTCCCTGTTATTTTATTTATTTAGTTTTCAATTTTAGCACACGAACTCATCAATTAGTTCTCGATATATCGATATTTTCTCTGTTATTATTTCTTTTATCAATTAGTATTTGATTTTGTTAAAATCTGTAATCCTGGAATTGTGAACGTCAGTAATACTTTAAGGCAGGCATTGGGCATTGAAAATAAATTTAACCCACTTAACGTCAGTCGGCAGAACTTCGTTTGCTAAGATACTCTTACAATCTATTACGATTTGTCACAAATGTGTATACAATGACGCCAAGTACAAAATAGAGTAACCGCAAACTGTGTTGAGTGACAACGACAACTGGCCCTAGTCGATGCTAGATGACGGTAGCTGATGGTAGCTAGCTGACGTTTATCTAGGTCGCATTTAGCTCGTTTGAATTTGGTTAGCTGGTGGGAGCTACCTGGCGTTTAGCTAATTGGTGTTTAGCTAGCTCTAAAAGTATAATTCGACAAATATGTTACAATAACAAATTAACGTCGACTTAAACCAGTCTATCGGTCTGTAAAAAAGAGATCGATAGCATATTCTTGCGAAAGGCACAGTCCAGATGGAGAGACGAATGGACGTGTAATACGGCGAGGATGATCTGGCCTAAGCTGGATAGCAGTCGCAGTAGGGATATGTTGGGGCTCCAAAGAGCCCGATTGAGAAATGTGGTGGCTGTAGTAACGGAACACTGCAATTTTGGCAACCATGCTAGGAGAATGGGTTTGCGTTATATTGACTACTTTAGAAGTTGTCAGGACGAGGAGGAGGAGGAAACTGTGGAACACCTTCTCTGCCAGAAGAGCGGCGCATGATCCACTTCGGTGAGCGACGTCTGCAGGGTCTCACTGAGCTATCGAATGCAAGAGTCGACATGCTATATGACTTCATTAGAAGCAGCGGTTGGTTTTTGTGACGGACTCACTCGCTTTCTTTCTTTATCTTCTTTCCTCCCCTTCACTCTTCTGCTACTATCCTTCCTCTTCTTTATTTTCCTCTATACAGGTATCACAAAAGGACCACGTCAGAGGACCCAAGTGAACCCAGCTCTTGTTTTCTTTCTTTTCGGGCGACCTGTTTAACCTAACCTAACCTAAACCAGTCTTTTATAATACTTTAAAATTGTCTACAGTAATGGCGTACTGTCAACGGCGATTACGATACCCCAATTTTTCATATCCTCCATGTAGTTTCTATAGGCTGACGCCTGAAACAATATTCATAAGGGTTTTTATAATTTAATAAAATCACTCACGAGCCCATCTCTAATATTAGCCACAAAAAAAGCCTTGTATCTTATATTTACCTGCTGTAACATTTTTGGCACATTTTCATGCAATTATTTTTGTGTATAATGTTTTCCCCAAACCATATACGAGTGCACACACTCTGTGGCACAGTTTCTTATGTACATTGAGCCACTCAAAATAGTCTCAATGATTTTTAGATTTTATATTGTGGCATTGTACGTACGTATTTATAATTTGCTCATATATTTTATTTATCTAGCTATCTACATGCATATATTTGTTGATATTTCGTTATATTATTGGCTGGAGGTATTATTGCCTCTACTGCTACTGCTGTTGCTGTTGCTGCTCATTGAATTGGAATTTTAAATATAAAACTGTTTGCTTTTTTGTTAAAAAATATTTGGTTTATACCTATTGGAATTTTCATTTTCTATTATAGGCAAAAAAATTCATACAAAAATTGCACCTGCAGTATTTTTTGGTTTAAAAAAATTCATAAAAAAAAAACAAAATTAACAAACAAAAAAACCTGCAACAAATTTAGGTAACAATAAATTTTGTTAAAAAAAAAGAACCTATTTGTCCAAAAAAAATAACTGGTTACAACTTGTGTATATTTTTTTTGTAAAATGGTATTGATTGAAAATCAATACAAGAGAGGATAACGAATTAAATTGTGAATGTAGCAACCAAATAGTTTTAACAAGGTGGACACAATTATTTAAATAAACTTGTTAAAATATAAAATAAGGCAATTGTAGGAATAAAAAAAATACAACTGATAAAAGCAATACTGAAATGCATCGAGAAAACAATGTGGTAGAAAAAAATTAAAGGTTAATTTTATTAAAAAAATTTTCTAGGCAATTAAATTTTTAATTGAATCAATTAAATATTAACTAAATAATTTTTTAATTGAGTAACAAACAATTTTATTAAAAAAAATTACTCTAGTGAATTAAATTTTTAATTGAATCAATTAAATATTAACAAATATTTTAATTATATAAGAATTTATTTAAAATATTTGTTTACTCGCTTCATTAGCTTTTCCTGCAGCTGTTCATTTGTGAAAAGTGAATTTCCTAGTTCTGATATTTGGCCTCACAACGAATATATTATAAATAAAAAATTTTGTTTATGTATTAAATTTTTAATTGAATCAATTAAATATTTAATCAAGAGTATCATTTCTTTTCTTATGTTAAAAAGTTGTTTTATTAATTAAAAATTTTGTTGAGTCAAACAAAAGTTTAATTGAATCTATTACAATATTAATTCATTCAATTAGAAATTTAATTGATTCGATTAAAAATTTAATCAAAATAAATTTTTTTTAAATAAAAATTTTTTTTTCTTTTAATCTTGTTTCTGTGAATATTTAATTTATTGTAGCCTTTTTATTTCTTATATTAAAAAGTTGTCATATTGATTAAAAATGTAGATGAGTCAAACAAAAATTTAATTGAATCAATTACAATATTAATTGATTCATTTACAAATTTAATTGATTCGATTAAAAATTTAATCAAAATAAAATTAAAATTTTTTTTTTAATCTTGTTTCTGGGAATATTTAATTTATTGTAGCCTCTTTACACTTGCCACATTTAACATTAACCACCATTTTACCGAGCTGACATTATGCCATATAAAATCTATAACAAAAACAAAAAAAAAAAAAACATTCTCCTACATGCTGAGAAGATGTTTCTATTCAATTTTGTTTGTTTCCAATTTTTAGTAATGTTTTTTAAAACTAATAACAAGATGTAAGAGAAAAATGTTTAATAAGCCTTTTATAAATTAAATAAAAAAAAATATATTGAAAAAATTTGCTTAATAAGCTTTTCATGTATAAAAAAATTTTTTTTAAGAAAATTTGTTAAACACCATAGTGATATTTTAATTTTTTTATGTATAATTAATATTTATTGAGCTTAAATTAAATTAAATTATAATAATATCATTATATAAATTATTTATATTACATGTGGTTTTGAGACTAAAATTTTTTTTTTTTTCCTTAAACAAATTTGTCATAGAATAAGTTCTTATTAAACAAAAACGTTTTTATGAATTTGGACATAGTTTTTTTTTTTTTAATTTTATATAATTTTTATTTCTTGAAATTTTTTTTAAATATACATATGACGATACGTTTAACCTATTATTTCTTGGTTTAAATATTAATTTGTGTTTTTTCTTTTTTCTCATTTTAGGTAAGTGCGCATACTTTGAATCTGTTATCACACATTTCTAATTTAAATCTAATAATGGTTAGGGGTAAGTCGAATAATAAACAATTTGTACAAGATATTCAAACAAAATTTGAAAAAAAAATTATATAAAAAATTCTGCATTAAACTGGAAGAAATCATTAATTACAAATTAATGCTGCAAATACCTTCATACAATTATTTATTTATTTATAAAATATTTTTAAAGAAAAACGTGTTTAATAAAGCTTTTCTTAATCAAAAAAAAAAAAAATTAATTAAGAAAAAATTTGCTTAAAAACACTTTTAAAAATAAAAAAAAAATTTAATACATTTAAATTAAGTAATAACAAGATGTAAAAGAAAAATTTTTAATAAGCCTTTAATAAATTAATAAGAAAATTTTGCTTAATAAGCCTTTTACGTATCAAAAAAAAATTTTTTTTTAAATAAAATTTGTTTAACCCATTAGAGGTCAAATGAAAAGCACTTGTAGCTTTTTGAATTCAACTTGATTTATTAATAAAAACTATTTAAAAAAAAAGATGAAGACAAAATTTTAAAAATTGTATTTCGAGGAGTGTACTTGACTCCATTAAACGCTTTCCTGTAGTTTCTCAATACGAACTATTTTAAAAAGGAATTTTTTCACATTGCCAACATACTTTAGAATGGCTAATGAAACAACGTAATTGTTTTTCTAATTTGACAAGGAAGCCGATTAAGGCCTTTTCTTTTATTTATCTTAACGTAAATAATATCCCTCCAGAGGACGAAACATTACCTGGTCCATGTGTTTATCATTAGTTAACAATATAACCTTATAACACGTACGAGTACCAACAACTTTTCATTTACAAGTTAATACATCTCAAACATCTTGACTCAATTGAGTACAGTGACTTCTTATGAGTTAATAAACCTTTTATAAATCAATATAAATTGTATGAATTTGCAGTATTAAATTTACTGATGACGATTTTTTGTAAATCAATCCAGAAATCTGTAAGCTTTCTTTCAAAAACTTATTTCAATCTGTAAGAGGTCTGCAAACTTTGTTCATTAGGGCAGGGAAAAGCTTATGCTTTTTTTTTTAATATAAATTTTAAATTATTTTTTAAAGCACCCTTTAAAAAAATAATCAATTTAGTTTTCTTTTCTTTTTATTTAATAAAAAAAAGAGCAACAAACTCCGATTGTTATTACTTTTATTTTTTCCTTTATTTACTTTGATTGTGTTGCAAGTTATGCGGGTTTCCTTGAGTTTGTTTTTTAAGGGGTGGGTAGGGTAGACTTTAGCAACTTGAAAAAAAAAAATAACCCAAGATTATCATTAATTTTAAAACTTTGACAAAGAGATTAAGTGTGTTGTAAGAGTATAAATGCAGGAATGAACCCTTAGTTAATACATTATCTAAACAATTACATGGTAATGAGCATGAAAATAAATTGCACATATGGTGCTATTCCAGTACTCGTTTTTTGTCAGCAAATCTATTTGCTTTTAAAGAATCAATTTATATAATAAAAAAATGTTATAAAATTAACAAGACTTAGGATTTTAAGGGAGTGCAAAGCAGAAATGAAGGTTTTTAATGGTAAGAATAGCCTTAATAGCTTGACATTTCTTAATTTGAAAGTTAGTCCGGGCACACACATGACCATTTTGGTTGCACAACTCTTCAGCTTATAAGAGGGAGATGGAGACAAGAAGATTGGAAAAGGAAGTACAGACTTTTTTTTGCTCTCTATGAGTATTTTTTTTTTTTTAATTTTTAAAAATACAACAAGACTTTAAAGTTGATTGAAATTTTTTTTTTAGGTACACAATGGCAGTTTGAAAATGGAATTAAGAAAAGTAGAGCAATTAAAATTGCTCTGTAGGCTTTTTCCATAATACATGCGATCAACTTGTCTAGAAAATTTTGCAAGGAAACCAATAAATTTTTTGAGTTTTTTTTGTTTAAAATTTCTAGACGAGTTGAGCACTTGGTTTATGGCAACAGCTCATTATTACTGAAATTATTTTTATTAATTGAAAAAGTGGTATTTTTTTATAGCTTTTTTTTTAATTTTTATTACTTTCGTGCTTTGCTGTCATGCTGTGATATCAAACCGTAAATGCAGCCGCATAATTGAAAAGCAACGATCGGCACATACTTTTTTCTTTGACATACAGCCTACTGTCTTCACCGATACTTCAAGCTTCATTAGAGATTCTTTAAAATAAAATAATTCTGAAAAAAGTAATAATTTCAGTGGGACTAAAAGCCTATTTTGGTTGTTTGGTTTGCATGGCGGCTCAAATTAGAATCGTAAAACTCTTTTTTTAACCAGCTATTCGATAATCAATGAAGTAATAAAGTGACCTAGGGCCATCCTTTTATATTAAGACTAAATTCGTATTGCTAAAGTCAAGTAAACTGTTAAAGTCAACAATGGGGAAGCTTTTGAAACATTTAAAATAAATAAAAAGGTAATACAATAAGTGGCCTAAAGATTTTCAATCATTTTCCTTGAAAATCCATTTCTACTTTCGACATGGCTTTCTTTTGCATTTTCAGCGCTTGTGTATCTCAAATGTCGTGGTAGAACAAATAAGCATTTTTGTGCTGCCTCACAGTAGTTCCCACTGACAGCCACTGCTGGTTCTGTTTTTTAATTATAAAAAAATTAATTAAATTTTTTGTCCTGATTAGGTTACTTTACCTGATTTGAAAGTCCTTGCTCAAAAAAATTGAGATGCTCGAAATTTATTTAAATTTTTGGACAGATATAGTGGTTTTTCTTTCAAGCTTTTAAGTGTTTACTTCAATTTTTTTTAGGCTTTAAAAAGGTCTCTGCTTTTGTATATCAAAAATCAATTTCCAACTTTATTTGCATTGTAATTTGATATCTTTGCATTAAATTTGTTTCGTTAAAGAAAACAAAACAAACGAACAAATTATTGGCATAACTTTTACATGAAACATTATGACTTCATAAGGCAATAAAATTTTGCTAGTGTTTTTGTCAGGCTGTCATTTGTTAACCATAACCAACCTAAAGTAATCAAGTTTATTGTTTATATGTTGTGTTGTTTAAGGCAACAATAAAATAAAACTCAATCTGTGACGCCATCTCCAAAGCTGTTGTCTAGCACAGAACAGGTGCCACAACTGTTAAATGTTTTTTACCAACTGTTATAATTTTGTACAGATTTCTTTTGGTAATGCGATCCTTTTAGTTAAAAGAATAAAAGTACAAGAAACTGCAGGCTAAATTCTTAATTTCAATTGAAATGCTACTGACAGTGTGACAGTTAATAAAAGAAATATTTGAAATAAATATTTTAAAAAAAAGTAGAAAAAAATATGGGTGCTAGAATGAAGCTTTTGAAAGACTGTTTTTTTATTAAAAAATATTGCTAGTGACAAACACATAATACTTCAATCATATATAAACAGAGCTCACATTAAGGCATTCGATTTTTTTCAATAACCCATTAGCGCTCAAGTTTTATAAGTATTAAAAAAGAATTTTTTATAGGTGAAATAGTAAAATAAAAAATTATGAAAATATAGCCTGTCTGATAAATAGTACACTGGGACTTGGTGGTATCAACAGCATTATAGCTGAAGTTAAATGAAATGTAACGCATTTTTTTTTTTGTTTTTTGCTATCGAATTATAATGAAAATTATTTTGTGTGATATGAAATGAAGCACAGTGTCACAGCACATTTAGCCCCAAATAAAATTCGTTTTGATACTCAATTTTTTCGTGAGTGATATTGGGCTGTAAGAAAGGCGTTTTTCCATAACTGCTTGCAAAGTTTCGGGCTCTATTGCCCTGATCTACTACTTTGGTTAGTTGCTCGGTCTTCAAATTCAAATAATAACATCTGAAAAATAAAATAAAAAATAATAATAAAAACGCATGCGTGACTTTGGGCCAAAAAACAATAAAAAATTCTTTTTCTTGTTGTATCCTTAAACGAATATTTAAAAGCTTAATTTTTAAAGTAACCAATTTAAAACAGACTTTTATTTTAAACACACAAAGCAATTACTTTTTTTCAAATAGAATTACGTTAGGGAAAGGGAGGTTTGATTTTATTGCTTTTTTACTTTTTTATTATATGAAAAGCAACCCTTATTTTTTATGATTTTACTTCAAGTTCAAAGCAATTTTTATTAACAACTTCATTAGATTTTGTTGTGCAACTGTTTTGTTAGTTGCCCGTAAAAGAGATACTCTTACTCTCTAATGTTGCTTTTCATTTTTATTGCAAATATTCACACAGGTTGTGTTGGCTTTCAAATGTTTTTTTTACTTTATTTTTGATATATTTTAATCACCCTTGGGATCATGTTCTAACCATCTGTGTTGATTTTTTTTTGTCTCTGGAAGCTCTTTTGTCAAACTTTTTTTTTTTTAATTTGTGGGTGCTTATGGTTGAGTGTTTAAAGTAAAAAAAAATATGGGAAAATATTTTTTTTATAACAAAGTTCGAAATTACTTTTGATTTGATACGGCCAGCTTGAGGATTACGTTTGAGTTATTGCGTTCCATTTCAAATAGTTAAATAATTTTCAATTAATTTGTTATGGATTAGAAGTGTGTAATAGAAAAAAATTGAAAAGGGTGTTAGAAAGTAAGAAACTGAAAAAATCAGAGGGGTTAAAATGGGAGACATTAATTTATAATAACTAAAATGGCTATTTTATTAAGCTTGAGGTCTTATTTTATAAATTTATTTTTATATCAATATTTCGCTACAACTTACGTAGCTTCTTCAGCATATAATTATAAAGTAGTCAAATTATTAAAAAAAATTATTTTTGTATTTTTTGAAACTCTTGTGAAAGAACTACACCTTAACTTAGCTGACATTTATAAATACTCGATATAGTTTTAATGAGCCGCTACCATCAGCTGCACATTTCTAAATTTTAAATAAAATTCAGCCCAACTTAATTTTGTCATTTAACACAAATAAAATATATGTGTTACATTTTATTAATATTATCAACTTTAAATAATCAGAACGATAATAATTTCAATTTATTTTTCTAAACATGAAATATTTATACCATAAATTTTTGATTTCGCAAGCTAAAATAAAAGGGCTAGTCACAGTTAAGTGGAATAAGTAGCTAAATTTATAATTTAATTTTGAAAAATTAAAAAAAAAATTAATTTGAAGGCAGAAAATAATTTATTTCTTAATATTTTCCAGATTTTTGTATTTTTATTTTTTATATAATTTTATTGGTTTATTGCACCTAATTTAGAAAGCATAATGACTTTGTTTTACTGATTTTAATATAAACTAAAATAAATTTTAATCAACACTTAAGTTCCATATAAAATAGTTAGTTTTACACGTTCTCGGTGGTTTTCTATTTTTAAAGTTAAAGTACCTAAAGTAAAAAAAAAAGAGTCTATGTATTAATTGTTGAAAAATATAACTCTTTATTAAAAATACTATTGCATTTACTAAGTTAAAAAAGTGGGCGTGGCTGATAGTAAAATATGCAGTAACCTTTCTTGAAGTACAGAGACTTAATATACATAATTTTATAGAAATCTGTTTGGAAATAGACAAAAGTAGGCGTGGCCAGTACTAAAATATATAATAAATTTTCTTTACAACTTCAGCAAATACTGCATCATAATCAATTTCAAATTTTTGATTGTATCCTTGCCCAACAAGTCTTGCTTTATATCTTTCTATTTCTTATATTTCATTTAACTTCTTCTTCTTAAAAACTCATTGGCTATGTTTAGTGTATTTTCTCCAATGGATTTAAGCTCCATCTTCATAGCTTGAATTCACTTTAATCTCTTGTCCTTAATTGAAATCGCTTCATTGAAATTTCTTAGATCTGGTGTGAGCATTACAGAATTGGCTTGATATCGACTCGCATGTACTCCCTTATTAATTCTACTACACACTCATCGAAGTGGTTCCACACTTTGAATAGCATACTAGCTGATTTTATCCGGTCTCATTGGTTTTCTACTTTTCAAGTTTTAGAGTCTTTATATTAAATTTCCGAGAAAACTGCTGAAAAATATAATTTTTCATTAAAAATACTATTTCATTTAAAAAGTGGCCGTGGCTAGTACGACATATACAATGAAATATCCTAAAGTACAGAGATTTTATATGGCAAATTTCATTAAAGTCAGAGTTCAAATAAAGTTTTAGTCATTAAATCATTGAAAACTGGGCGTGTCTAGTACGAAAATATATAGTTTTTTTTTTGGAGTAAAGAGCACAAAATACTGACACAATATACCCAAAACCGACTTATCATATGTTTCAAATTTTTTATAAAAGCAAGCGTTCGTGCTAGTGAAAGATTAAAAGAGACGTAAGAAAATTCATAGATCTTGTGTTTTTTCTTGCTTTTCTTCACAATTACCAATTAAAGTTATCGGATCTAGTTGTAGTTTATTAGAGATCTAATACACCAAATTTCACAGAAATTCCTGTGATAAAAGAGTTTTAATTGTTAAATAATTTAAAAGTGGGCGTGGTCTTTCCTTAGAATATAGCGATTTATACAATATCCAAATGAAAATAAATTTTATTTAAGATTTTATGAACATCCTTAATTAGCTTTTAATATTATTTACAGCAAATCGTTTAAATCAAATGCCACCACGCACATTTACTTAGCAATCTGTAACTGTATCTCTATTTCTAATTCAAATATGTAAAGTAAATGAGTTATAATGCAAATAAATAATTCAAGCATGTTGTAAGTTAAATTGCTATTTTTTTTTACCAGCTGCTGGCAGTAGACAAGATTTAGTCAGTAAAACTAAATGCAGTATGCGTACGTATTTACTTACAGTTGTAAATTTTGCAATAAGATTAATAGAAATTGAATATTTCTGTTGGGACAAATTGTTTAAAAAATTGGAAATATTTTATTTAGTTAGGCTACTTTGTAAATTAGGTGACTCACAAGAGGTAAAAGGCAAATTTGTAAACTCTCTATTAGCGTAGCTGGAATAGTTTACAAGCATTCTTTTTCACAAATTTGTTATAGACCTGTTACTTTTAAAAGTGCTATAAGTTCATTTTAAAAAAAAATGTGTTATAGGTAATATTTAGAGAAATATGAACTCTAGCTTACTAAAATTACTGTTAACTTATTTTGAAAAAAAAAATTTGAATTTTACTACTTTTAAATTGCTTTGCTAAACAATTGCTTAGCATCTTTTTTGGTAAAGGCAGCACTTGTTACAGCAGCAAACTTGGATATAAAGTCTTTAAAAAGAGGAACTAAATTTCTACGCTCAGATAAGTTTGAAATCAAGGCCTTAGTTCCAACCAAATGTACTTGCCGTACAGTGCTACTAGCTATAACAACGAACTCTTTACAAATCAAATTCATAAGCAAACAAACCTGTTACAAATAACAAATTTCCAAAAAAAAAATCAATGTAAAGATAAACGTTTCTCACAAACTGACAGTAAACATCAGAGGAAATATACGCAAACATACACATGTGACACATACATTTGTCTATACCCCTTTGTCACTCATTTAAGTTTGACTGAAGCTGGTATGTAGTAAGTGTTTTTGATGTGGCTTTTTTTTCCTTTTTTGTTTAACAAACAAATTGTTATTTGCATATGTCCAAGATCAGATAAAACTATGATTAACGATATTGGAGCATCATTTTTATACCAACATAAAACAGCAGCAATAACAATAACAATAGCAGCATTTATAAATGTTAACAAAAATAAAGAAGAAATAAAAAAGACACCAACTAAAACAGAACTGTTTTTGTAACTTGACTCTCCGACATTATTGTAACGTAAAAATTTGTGTAACAAATAGTAAAAACATAAAAACAATTTAAACAAATGTCTTTTATGAAAATCGTCATCAAGTTGAAAAAATACTACTACACAGTCTATTGATTTACATTAAAAAAAAAACCCTGTTGACCAAAAATATAAAAACTCAAACTCCAACATAATAAGTTCGATACAATTTTAAAATTTTAAGCAAAGAAAACAAATATAAAATAAAATAAATAATAAAAAGTACTAGTAAAATGTTGGATTATTTTCCTATATAACGTATTATGATTAGCATATTAATAATAATTATTTTCAAAAGTTCTTAAAAACATGTTCGAGAAAAAACTATCGTTCGCTTCTACTTCAGACGACAAACAGCTGATTTTTGGCTCCCTAAAATTTTTTTTAAACCACAATTCTTATGAAAAGACAGTCGAACAACATGTCTATGAAATGGCGGCTCACTAAAAAATATTTGTTCTCTTTGTACGAGTACAAATGCCAAAATCCTTCATTTTTCATGAATTTATTTACTTCCAGTTTTTTTTAGCTTTTTAAAATTTGCATAAATTGAAAGGCATAAATAAAAACTTATTTTTCTCCTTAAGTCCTTGTAACACTTCAATTCTCTTTTTTAATTTTAATTTTAAAACTTTTCTGGTGCAGTGTATAGTGGTCAAGTGGGTACAAATAAATACACACACACGCACATTAACACGTCTCCATGCATTTTCAAAAATTTTTGAAAATATATTGCGCCTGGCAGCTTAAATAAAATAATAAAAAAAAAAGAAAAAACTTTAAGTGCCACATAACAAGAATGTGTTACATTTTTGGTGTTTTAACTGAATTCCATACAAGCAAGTGTTAAAAAAAAAACAGTAGACAAAACCACTTGAAACTTTTTTAAAATTTTTCTTGTAGGGGAGTGAAATTTTTAAAAAGTAACCTATAAATAATGACAGGAACATAAAAAAATTTTAATTAAAAAAATTTTTAAATTGATAAAAAAAATTTTAATTAAAACAATTAAATTATATTTTTTTTTGTTCAATTAAAAAATTATTATATTGATTAATTTTTTTAATTTATGCCTTAAAAAAATTAATTCATTAAATTGAATATTTAATTAATTCAATTAAATAAATAATTGATTAAATTAAAAATTTAATTGATTGAATTAAAAATGTAATTGATTTCATCAATTGTTTTAATACAAATTTATAGACATTTTCTTATATTTGGGAAAAGTTAAATTCTTTTTTTCCAATTTATGGATCTGCAACTTCGAGTTATAAATTTCTTTTTTCTTGACAAAAAAAATTGTGTCCTCCAATTAAAGTAATTTTTTTAATATCAGTTTTCTGTCACACCTTTCTTTTATTTTCTGTGACACTGTAAAATTGTATTTACAATAAAAAAAGAAAACCCATCAAAAAAATTTTTATCTTTCGCTCTTAACGGTTGGAATATTTGGTTTTTTTCTACTGCTGCTCCATATTTAATGAAATAGTTTTGTTTGGTACACAAAAGTGCATTTTTATATTGTCGTTGTTGTTATTAAACTTGTCTCATTCTCCCTATATGCTGCAATATTTGTATGCAAATCTATCTGCATACGAGTACATGAAGAAAAAACAAAAACTCTAGTTGTCATTTGTAGTCACTGATGTTGGTTGGTTGTTTGGTATTGTACCCTGAATCTCCCTCTGTTAAATATTCACCAAAGAAGAAGTAGAAAAAAAAAATTGAAATAACTGACAACGGATGTTGTTATCATGATATCAATGATCTTTTTTTATTTTTTTTTTTACTCATTTTGGGGAAATATTTCTGTTTGTTTTATTTTCAGGTTTTTATATTCACAACGAGTATTTTTTCTAGTGCCCTACATATTCCTCTTGAAGTGGACAGTAGCTTATATTAGTTTGGAAATATATGGAATTTTTGTTTACATTAAATTGTTTGAAATCAAAAACATTTGTTACTGATTTTTATTGAAATTTATGAAATGTTATGGTTTACAAGCTTTGGCACCTCAAACTTTAACCACTTATCAGACTATTCAAGTACCCTGACTAAAATATCTTTTGCTAACTTGTCACTGAAAGGCCAGAATAGACCTATTGGAACACTTATCTCATATTACAAATACTCCGTAGTATTAGTGTAGATTTAAAAGACTTCCTTAGGTGATTTACTTGCCATGTCAAGCAGTTGTAGATAGTTATGCCTTAAGTAAAGAAAAAAGGGTCCAAATTAGACTACTACAGTAAAACAAGGTATGTTCTTCTTTCTCTTTGTCTTCGTTATAAAGGGTGCCCAACCACAACGCACAATGTGAATTCTAAATAAAACAAAAAGTTTTCACAGAATTATTTTAATATTTTTTATTATGTTTCATAGAAAGTTTTATGACAATTATGTGTGAAACAAAATATCGGCCAAATGATGGACACGGCTTCGGTGGCATACTTTTAATCGATGGTCCATATTTTCAATGACTCTGACACATAATTGATTTTCAATGTAGTTAACGTCTTGAATTAAGTCATCTTTTAGCTCTTGAATTGTTTTTGGCTTATTGAAGTGAACTTTTTCTTTTAAATATTCCCAAAGAAATGAGTCCAACGGTGTCAAATCATATGATCGTGGCGTGGCGGAAATTGAATTTTTCGCGCAAAAGAGCCATTGTTCCTTTTTCGGGCCAATATTCATTCTGTGTTATTCTACCGAAGGACAAAAGAATAGTATGTGCTCCCACGTTTCTTGTAGTTTTTGATAACAGTCATCAATTTTTTCGTGTGGTAAACAGTTAAGCCTACAATAACTTCTCACCAACAACATAAAGTTTGATGTCATTTCTGTTGTGGTTTAATATACACGCAAAGAAAAAAGATGGATGAATATGGTCACCTCAAACATAGTGTGTTCTTCACAAAAATATTATTATTAATTTGAAGCATCTAAACATTATTCTGATCACGATAAACATGTTTCTAGTTATTTTTAACCATATTATGTTTAGTGTCTTAGATCAACCATATAATTATCATATTATGTTTAATAAAATTTTACTTGAAATCATAAATATGTTCATAGCAAACATAATAATGATAAAAATATGGTTGAATGTAAATTATTTTCTATTTTGTCTCTTTCGCAACCATGTAAATAAAGTGAGTATAAAACAAAAACTTAATCGTTCAAACTCAACTGAGCTTTGTGGGTGAAGTGGTTGAGTGGCGAGTAAATGCTTCTTAACTAAGTGTTCGCAAGTTCGAGCCCTGGCAGAGTCAACTAAAATTTAAATAAATAAATTTACACCCGATGTATTATGTAATAAATAAATATAAACAAATTGATAGAAAAGAAAAATCAATGGAATAAAAAAACTTTGCTTATACAAAAAATTTAAATTAAACTTTTTTTTAAACTGCTTATATAAAATATGTATGTATTAAAAAAAATAAAAAAAAAATTCTTGCCCTGACCGGGGGTTGAACCACAACATCTGCAGTTGGAAGTTATTTTTAATATGTGTGATTTAAAAATATATATGGTTAGAAGCAATCATAAATCTAACCATACTATGTTTCCACCAGAATATGGTTGCCTCAACCATATTTTTTCTTTGCGTGTACGTTCGGTGTTAATGAAATGCACTTAACTGCCGCATACCCAATTTAGCTCTCCAGCAATATTGTACATCTTGTTTCTTCTCTAGCAGAAAGCCTCTAAGCCTAATCTAATATTTTATATTTTAAATTTCCATTTAAAGTGTAGCGGCGCTTTTAACAGTTACTTGACCGGGTTTGCACAATTTTGACTTGACCACGTTTTTTATTTCTCGTGTATAAATTTCATTTTGAATACTTAAGTTTTATGTTTAAGCATTAATTTAAACATGTTATACTTTGCATACATTTGATTTTATATTTTAAGCTTTTATTTCTTATTTTCTTAATTGTATTTCACTGTTGCCACCATGGGATGTCAGGCATTCTTATCTGTTTGTTGGATTTATTATTGATTGCATTTAATTTTTGTTTCTTTTTTTTCATAAACATTTCATTTGTTAAAACAATTTATTGTTGCATATTTTAAGTCAAGTGCTTGTTTGTTGTCTTATGGCCTTCATAATGTGACATGTTATGATAGAAATTTAATTTATGGCGGTTAGTTTCACTTAATAGCGGATGCTTTACACAAAAAATTTTATTTTATTATTGATGATCATGATAGCGGTGGCGGCTAATGTTTAAAAAATCTATTTCATTGATTATAATGGCTAAAGGAATTTGTTTGTTGTTGTTTTTTGGAATAAAATTATGATAAACTTGTAATTTGTTAATTAAATGTCATTTATTTATTTGCATTTGCTGATGGGCTCTAAGAAAGTTTAATTTTTCTTATGAGTGAAATTTGCTTTGAAAGAAATATTTTTGTTTAGGTGTTAGCTTTGCCTTTTAGTGGAGGAGTTTTATTATTAATGAAAGTATTAATTAATAGTTTTAACAAATTTATTGTTTGCAGAGGAGGTGTAAAAAATCTAAAAATTTATTTAAAATCATAAAACACTGTCGATGCAGTTGGTGAAACACAAGCTATGAGCGAGTTACATGAAAAAAAAAAAAAAAATTAAATGAAAAATATTAAAATTAAAAAAAAATGTTTTTTAATAATTTTTAGATAATTTAGATAGCATTACCATTACAAAAAAGTGAAATGCTTCATCAAGCAATAAGAATAACCTTTCGAAAAGAATTTTCAATTTAAAAAAAAAATAATTATGTAGAAAATTCCAAAAAAAGAATTAACTTTTTTAAAATTACCCTCAAAATTGTTAAAACTACTCTGCTAAATTTTCGAAAAATCTACATATTAGCTATTTCTTTCGAATTGAAAATTCTTTTCAAAAGCCATTTCGATTCTAACCCCCAGATTTTTAATAGAATTGTGTTTCAGTCTTATTGATCATCAGATAAACAGATAGAAAATTTTAATGCAGCTAATAAAAATGTTATAATTTATATTAAGTGACTCCAGAATATTTTCTTTGTGGCTTTTTAGTGTTAGCGTTGCCTAAGTTAAAATTCTTGCAATACTTCTACATTAACTTATTTTATTAAACATTTTTAGGCAATCTAAAGCAATGTAGTGAAGCCCCTCATATAAAAATATTTAAAAGAACTTCTTTCTAAGAATTACTTTAAAAAGAAATAGAAGCCATTATAAAAAAAAAATTGTTTTGTCTATAAAAACTTTGACGAAAAAATGTTTTTTTTATAAATTTTTTGTTAAGAAAAAATATTTTGTAAAAATTTTCAAATTTATTAAAAATTATCCAAAAAAAAAAATAACATAGACTTTAAAGTCAACGTTATCGAAATTTTTCATATAATTTTTTCATAAATTTTACTTTAAAGTCTATGTCAATTTTTTTGGGATAAGAACATACATTTTTAATAGAGTTGATTCAACGTTTAATCAAATTGAAATTTTTTTTGTCAGCTTTGTTTGGATAAGAGCATTAAAGGTTTCCAGACAAATTTCCTTGACGATATACATAAACGATACATAAATAATTTTTTTTTAACTAGATGTTTTTAGCCGGTCTCGCCTGGCCCGGTCCTTAATACTTGAGTATCCTTAGAGAGCATATGTACTAAGTTTTTTAAGTTAAAAAGTGCTTGTAAAAATGGGCGTGTTTGGTCTAAGAGTACATAACGACATTTGTTGGCCTATAAAGACTATATGGACAAAATTTCAGACTAATTCGTTCTAAAAGAAATATTTTTATATAATCTTAGTCAGAATAAGTTCGGTATCTTTTTAGAAACGATTTTAAATTCATTAAATTCTTATGAACAAAAGTCAGCTCTTAATTAAAGCCTACTTTGTTGTGACTATGATTATGGCCCATAGATTTTACTATAAAATAGTTACTTTTAATTCTATTAGATCCATTTTCTTCTCTGTTTAATAAAATTCGCCTCATCTCAGTTGATGAATTTGAAATGTTTGATTTTGTGTTTGAAATAATTTGAAAATTTAGATAACAATTGTATATTCCCATTCTTTATTTTTTATTTTTGATTTTGTTTTATTTTTATTAAATGAATTTTTCTTGATTAAGCTGCTTATAAAAAAATTTAAAAGCAAGTTTATTAAAATGAAGCCTTAAATATTTTTGGTTTTTTTTTTAACCTTAAACAGTTGACCTAGATTTATTTTCATGCTTAACAGCAGGTGTTTAACTATAAATGTAATGAAAATCAAGCCTGCTTAAAGATGTTTTTATGTTTCACATGATTTCTTTGTTTGTTTTTTCTCTCAAATATAAAATTGGCATTTTGAAATTATGAATACTTAAATAACTTAAACAATTCAAAATGCTTAACAAAGTTTAATTTGAAATAAACGATTAATAAAAACTTTACTTAATTATATAATTTTATGCAAATTTATACGGGTTTTTATTATTAATTAGATTATGGAAATTATACAATAATTCAAAGTATAGATTTGAAGGCATGTGAACAGAAAAACTCACTTAAAATAATCATAATTTTAACAAAAAAAAAAATTATTAAATAAATAAAGAATGAAATAAAAGATTTGGTAATAAAATTTATAAACTAAAATAAGCAAATTCTTACACGCTATTAAAAAACCTAACAAAAAACAAAGTCAAAGCTTTCAAAAAAACTAGAAATAAAATGAAATAAAAAAATAAAACCAACATAATGAGTTACTGTAACGCACGGCAATTTTTAATAATAAAAAAAAAATAAAAAATAAATGTGATCAAGATAACCGAAAGTCATTAATCATGAAAAATGCCTAAAAAAACAAACAAACTAAACCAGCTACAACCATTATAATCCACACAATCTAATATAGTCTCCACTCTTAGAGTATTTTTATTTATATTTTCTACCTTTACTTCATTTAAACAAGTCAACAAGAAACTTGAAACAAAATGTAAAATGTTTTGCACAAGCAGCACAGAAACATCAGACAGACAGACAGATCCATGGCAAGCAAGCCTTTGGTCAGATATGCTAAACAAAAAGTAAGCATTTCAATCTTATTCAATGACAGTTAGATATTAATTTTTAATACAAATAATCAAAATTGAAAATCAAACACTAATATTTGACCGCCATCAACGGAACATACTAACCTAAAAAAAATACTTTCCCTTCAGACAATTAAAAGTATTTCAATTTGAAACGAAAAGTTTAGTCACACAAATGCTAAAATGAAAACATTAAAAACATCAAATGTGCATTAAATTTAAATCATAAAACACATATTAAAGCCATTAATATGGCCTTCTTTTTAACGTTAAAAATTTAATAGATTTTAAATTGGGTCAGAGAGCTCATGCATTCATTTAATAAACGAGTCTATAAGTTTTACTAAAACTAAAATCCGGAAATAGAATTTTTGAACAAAAAGCTGCATTTACTATATAAAACTTAAAACAACTTTTTTTTTTAAATACTACACTGATAGAATTTTGTTCCAATGTGATCTGAATTTATTTTATTAATCTTTATTAAAAAATTTATTATTTTTCAACCAATGACACTTTTCATTAGACTAATCAAATATTTTAATAATTAAATTAAATATTAATATTTTTAATAAAATAATTTCATTAATTCATATAGTTTATGAAACATTTTTATCAAGTCATTCTCTTCAAATGTGATTTCGGTTTTTGTAATGATAAAACGAATATTTAATAAATTATGACTCTTAAAAACCCCTTTTAATTTTAAATTATAAGGTGTCTCAGAGTAAATTAATTGAAAAATTTATTCAATAGGACAATTTTTCAATTCAATTAAATTAAAATGAGTTTAATGCAATTAAAAATTTAGTCAATTCAATATAAATTTTTTTTAATAATTTAATTGATTTATTTAAAAATGTAAACAAAATATTTGTTTTTTATTGGAATTAAAGACTTCTTTTTTAATATTTTTTTTTTCAATTAATCCAATTTAATTGATTCAATTACAACAAATTTTTTTGCATTCAATTAAAAATATTTTTTCTTATTTCAATTTAATTGATTTCATTAACAATTTAAATAATAGTTTTTTTTATATAATTCAATTAAAATTTTATTCAATATGAATTTTTTTTAATTAATTGAATTAAAAATTTAATACAAATGTTATTAATAATAAATATTTTAATTAATTCAATTTAAATTTTTTTTGTTTTAATTTTAATTAAAAATTTATTTACTATAAATAGTTTTTTAATTAATTCAGTTCAATTAATTCAATTAAAAATTTAATTAAAATTTATTTAATAATACATTTTTTTTAATTAATTCAATTTAATTTTTTTTGTTTTAATTTCAATTAAAATTTTATTCATTATGAACATTTTTTTAATTCATTCAGTTTAATTAATTCTATTAAAAATTTAATTAAAATCTTCTTTTATGTAATTCAATTAAAAATTTATTCAATATGAAAATATTTTTAATAATTTATTTTACTTGATTCAATTAAAAATTTCAGAAGAAAAAATTTTTTTGTGACTTCAATTAAAAAATTAATTAATTAACTTAATTAAAATTTTGTTTGTTTTTAATTAAATTAATAATTTATTCAACACTAAATCTTTTTAATTAATTCAATTTAATTGATTCAGTTGTTTTAAATCAATTAAAAAAATTTATTCATTATGACAATTTTTTTTTAATTAATACAATTTATTTCATTTAATTAAACTAATGTTTTTTTTAAATTCAATCCCATTTTTCAGTGAACTCAATTTAATTGACTCAATTGAAAATTTAATTAAAGCCATTAATTTTGTTTTTATTTATTTAATTTTAATTATTTCAATAAACATTTTATGAAAATTTTTAATTTTATTTTAATTAATTCAATATAATAGATTAAATTAAAACAATTTTTAAAATCAATTAAAAATGTTGTTAATATGACAAATTTTTTATTAATACAATTTAACTGAATTAAATATTTTTTTAATTCAATTAAAAATTGATTAAATATCTTAATTTCTTACTGAACTTAATTTAATTGATTCAATTAATTATTTAATTAAAGCCATAATTTTTGTTTTTATTTATTTAAATTTAATTAATTTAAAAAAAATTTATGAAAATTGATTAATTGTTTCAAATTAATTAAAATTAATTGTTTAAATTAAAAATTTAATTAAAGTGAGGTTTTTTTTTAAATGTAATTATGGCAATTTTTTTTTTAATCAATTAAATTTTATTGATTCACAAAAAAATTTATTTTATTTAATTCAATGAAATATGTAATCCATATTAAAATTTCTTTAATCAAATCAATAAAAATTTTTTTATTAAAATTTTTAATAAGCGCATAATTTTTTTCTGTGTAAAGTTAAAAAATCTGTGAAACTGAAATACACGCCTTCAAAACAAAATAATTTTTTTTTTGTTAAGTTATTTTTTGTTAAATTTTTTCTCTTTTTTTTCTTAAATAAAAATAAAATTAATCACACTAACAGGCATACACATTAATAACTAAAAATTAGAAGATTGCGTGTGAAAAAGTAAAACCCCAAATGGTACTCGTATTCAAATATTAGAAAAATCCAGGTCTCTTCCAGCACACTTTTTTTACTTTACTTTGAAAAATGTAAAACACTTGTACAACTAAACTAACTAATTAATTAATTAATAGAACGGAATATGTTGGTTTCTTTATACTTTTTTTTTTATTTTAATATTCTATGGTTTATTAATATGCAAATTTTTAAGGTGTATTTTATAACCCAAAATACCTTTCTATATTTGATTGCTATAAAAGTGACTGTTATACACTGTCGTGAACACGTGTGTACGAGTATGTATGTTTGTTAGAATATTTGTATGTATTTGTAGGGTTAAGCCTAACTATCCATAAACCTTTACAAAAGACACGTACAAATGTTTTGTTAGTTGAATTTAGTTGAGCGTATAGTGAATGGTCAGCGGTTTATTAATCATTTGATTGTCATCTTGCATGGTTCGTTGGTTGTTTGGTAGAGCAGGTGTGTGTGTGTGTGTGTATATATATGGGTTGGCATGTGTCTTATTTTAAAGGATTTCTGTTTATTCTAAGGGAATTTCTATATTAGTTATTTGCTTGGGTCTTTTTCTTTGGCTTCTATTTTTCTTATCATTAACAAATGACCTTTTGTTTTGTTAAAGTATACAATGCCAATCATAATAATTAATTAATTAGTGGTAAAATTTGTAAAAACAACAAAAATATTGGGCGTAGATATAGACAAAGAAAGTTTGCTTGGTTTTATTTTTTTTCTGCAATTTTTTTTTTGTCATACCAAAACTTAATTAAGTTTACAAGAAGCCTGAAGGAATTTTATGCACTTGAAATCTCTTACTAAGAGCTTAAAGGTCATTAAATATCATCAAAGGTTATCAGGGTCATTGAGATTGAATTAAGAACTTCAATTTGAGTTTAGCAGCAAACTAATTTTTTAATAATTACAGAAATTATTTAGGGTTTCATCAAGTAGCTACAGCTATTCCAAACAAAACCCATGCAAACTATAATGCTCAGTTATGTCAATTTTAAATTATAAAAATGAATTTCTTAAGTTAAAAAGGAAGAATTTGCTCAATATCTAACTAGAAGGGTTATTTATACTTGAAATAAATTTAGCGTTGCTGAGTGCAACTTCTACTTTTTTAATTAATTCTTGTTTAGAAAAAAAAAAACTAGAATGAGAAAAGCAGCATATGCAGAGAATTTATTTTTAATTTTCAATTAACTATTCACTGCTTCTAATACCCTTACTAATCTAGATATTTTTGTTTTAAAATGTAAAAGATTTTTTTCCACGATTTCAACTCTCCTGCACAACAACTACATTTGCATACACAAAACTAATTTGAATAATTTATTTAATATCTTAATTATGCATCATTCATAGTACACCTTATTTTGCACGAGCAGTAGATATTCATTTCTGTTTTTGGGATTTTTCTTTTATTTTAATTTAATTTTTTTATAACCAAAAATTTTTCTCAAAGTTCATTGTTTGTTTGTTGGAAGCAGAGAAGTGACCTTTTTACTAGCAGTTTTCTTTTTTCTTGGTTAACAAATTGTGAGTGTAATAAAGTGATGCCCAATTACGTACAATTCATAGTTAGAAAAAGAATTAAGATTAAAAATTTTTTGAAATATTTTAATTGTTGAATCTACACCTATTGATTAAATACTTAAATGATGCAAGTAAAAATTTAATTGAATTTCATTAAGATTTTTAATTGATTTTTTATTCTGTAAGAGAGTGTTAAATACTTATTTCATGATGATTAGTTTAGACCCATCAAAATATTGTTCAATGAGTTTTTTTTTTAATAAATCCTCTTTTAACAAAAATTAATCCTTTTTTGTGCTTAATTCTAATTGTGTTGGTTTGCTAAATGCATTATTTCCTTTAATAAGCTCAAGGAAAATCGAAAAAATGTTTACTTAGTACAATAAGTACTAAGAAGAATAGTATATCCATATGGACCATTTCACAGAAGCTACTCCTATCTTCAGTAGAACCAAAAAATATTATATTTGTTTAGTTTTTTTTGTTTTAGTTTTTGATTCCAAAAAATTATTTTTATAGTTTTTTTTTAATTTTATAATTTTTTTTTTAAATTTGAAAATTGAAAACATTTCGAGAAAAATACTCTATCAAAACTTTGGCTTCAATATTATGAGTTTTGTAATTTATCTTTAGCATTTTTATTACTAAAAAGTCTCTTTGAAAACCTTTTAAAAAGCCTAACTTAAATCGTCTTATAAATACCTTTGAAATGAACACACATGCCTGCCTTAAGTCATTGTGTAAATGCCCTGAAAATTTTTTTATTTGTAATAACTTAAACCCAACAAAATTTTTTTTTTTTTATTAAAATTATTTATATTTTTTCTGTTAATTTCTGAAAATAAAAAAAAACCTTTTTCCTTTTTAAAATCATATATTTCGAACCATAAGGTTAATTTGCAAACTCTATAAATATTTATTTTGTGTTGTAAATTGTGGTTTTTATGAATTTCTTTGTAAAATTTTCTGGACAAGGTTAAATTAAAAAAAAAAAAATACATGAACTTATTAATATACAGACAATATTTTTTTTATTATTTTATTCTGGTAATCATGCCCCAAACAGTAATAAACCCTTAAATGATTCATAATATTTTCATGCATCACTTTGTGAAAACAAAGAATGAGACTGAGTAAATGTGAGTGAGTTTCTTGTGCATGAATAAATTTTCCACCTGCCAGCTTGATGTTTATTTAACTTACATTGCCAGATTGTTGTAATGGTTACCAACCAAACCACCAATCATTTATGAACACATTAATGATACAAATGCATTTAAAGCACTCAATCATTACAGGCATTATTTAAATGTATTAAATGTTTGAAGAGTAAACAATATTTTGCAAAGCGTAGAAATTTAATTATGGTATTTTCGTGTGGCTTTAAATGAAGCGAAATGTCAAAATAAATGAACAGCTTGTTTATAAATAAAAATAAATAGTTTTTATGGAGTTCCTACGCTCTTCAGTTTATAACTTTCATAAATTCATAAAAATTACAATTATTTTTCATTCGATATCGACTGCGGTGATTTAGTATTAACGCTTATTTATTCTTCGAATATAATAGATAAGACCATAATAACACAGTGACCTCAAAAATTTATTATGCAGCCCAATGTCTAGCCAAAATAATCTTAAGCTTTTTATGAATTGAACTCTTTTACATGCTGCTACAAAACAGCTTGTGTTTTTATGAGTTCATTTGTAATAATAAAATATAATTGTTAATGTGCTGCATGTGATATTGAGCTTAATGTATAATGATATGATTGTCAATCATTTGCTATCTGATAAGATACTCTACATCAGTTATTGAAATTTATAAATATAAAATTTAATATTGTTTACGAGATGCATTCAAAAAGTGAGAGATCATTTTAATAACTCGAAAATTTTATTAATAAAATTTAAGCAAGCTGAAGTCAAAATTTTAATTGACTAGCTGACCCGGCAAATATCGTTTTGCAGCAAAGTATTAGTTGAGTTAGGCCGAACATATAATAAAAGAATTTGCCAAATCGGTCTAGAAGAAGAGAAAAATTTTAAAAGTGGGCGTGGCCTTTTTTTATTTTCATAAAAATTTATGTTGAGTTCTTTTAAATATATAAGAAAAAAATTAGCCAAATTGTTTTAGCTGGTCTCCGTTTTGAGATAAATTTAAAAAGTGGGCGTATTAATGGGCATGGTAAAATTTTTTTTTTTAATAAATTTGGTTATGAGGAACATATAACACAAAAATTAGACAATCTAATTTGAAAAAATTTTAAAAAGTGGACGTGGTATATTTTAATTTTTATAAAAATTTAAGTTGGATTTTGATGAAAATATAAAATTTTTGTATATTCGGTCTTCTTACTCTAAGAAATCATACTCATACTCGTACTAGGTAAAAAAGATAGTAGATAAATAAGGTAGATTTGACTGCAGCGCCAACAAATTTGTGTAACCCAAAAGCGTATACAGAAATTCTGCTGTTTAAGAGGAGTAAAATGTTAAACACACGTACAGTCGAATTTTATACATTAAGATTGTATATGCTTTTCTTTATTGTATTAGCTTAGGTTAGTTACAATTAGTTAACGTCAAGCTAATCTTTAAATATATAGGCTCTATACTGGGTTGTGCTCAAAATATTATTAGGAGAACTAAATTTTACCCTGTATTACCAAATTTCGATTGGTGCAACTAAAAAATATTTTTGTCTCAACTGAATTGAATGCTGACAAATTTAGTTTTCACAACCAAAGTTGTTTACATAATTTTTGTAAGCAAATTAAAATTAATGGGATCAGAACTATCACCAGAACGTTTTTTAAAAAGACTCTTTTATAACTTATCAAATAAAATATTTTTTGGTTTTTATGAAAACTCACAATATGTTTTTTTTATGTATTTTTATGCCTTCTCTACCGTAAATTCAGCACGGTAGAAAAAAAAAGTTCATAAAAATATTAACTGGTTTCATTTATTATTTTTATGTATCGAATAAATGCTGATTGCAAGAGTAACAATTTAAGTTTATTGTTCAGGAAATTGTAGAAAAAAGCAATAACGTTGGTTAGTGTGTTAACTGTGGCTGTTTCATTTCAATATTTGCCGATACGTAATTTAAAACAAACGTTAAAAGCAACAAAAACAAAAATTTTCATCTGAAAAAGAAACACATGTAAATATATTCACATTAATTAGAGATTAATCTCTACTCAAACTATATAAAAAAAAAGACAAACACAAAACGTAAACGTTGACTTGATTTTAATTAAAAATTCATTTAAATGATTAAAATTGATTATTTGTGTAGCTATTAGCATATCGCTAGTATATTAATTTTATATTAATTAATTATGTAAATTTATTTTGTATGTGCTTTCAAAAGGAAAACAAAAAGATATTTTACCTTAATTACGTTTGCTTTATAAATTTGTTGTCGGTATTTCAAATAACTTGCCCGTGATAAATGAGAGAAGGAGTTAACAAAAATAAAATGACAGTAATTTACAAGTGTTTTATAAATTTAAACTAAAATAAATTATAAATCCGAATAAAGGTATTTGTTAGAAAAAATTTTAATATTAAAGCTGTGGTATTAAAAAGTGGTAAAAGTCCACTTTAAAAAAAAATTATATTTGATAATTTAAGTAAAATATGGACACCATCTAACTTAAATTTTTTTAAGAAAGTAGACTTAAACCACTTTTACAAATAACAGCTCATTTAAGAAACCTAACCTTTTATATTAAATTATATTTTTTTTTTTTACAATAACAATAAGAGTAACAAAATCTTAGAAAAATTAATTACAAATAATTAAACTTAATTTCAATCAAGGTTTAAGGCTCCAATGTATAGGCATACCTCGTGTTCCTGAAAATGTACACTTCGAACTGTTGTTCACCCTTCTCATTTCGCATTCATTTTCATCTCGATTTCTAGATTGCTTAGCAACAGTTTCTGTTGTAGTTTAATTGATTTTTTTATTTAATGAATTTTATTTATTTAATCAAAATTATCAGCATTTTGTATGATAAATTTAATACACAATTTCACATTTTATAATTTTCCGAATTAAAATTATTTTTGAATTTTTTTTTTTTCAAAAACAAGGACTCCACAAAAACTGTAAATTAAGTTTTATCAATTTTCTCATAAAATTAGAAAAAAAAAAACTTTAAAAAAATATTTTTAAGGTTAAAAAAAAATTCTTTTCAAAAAGGCCCTATAGTGAAACAGCACCAAAAGAGGTGGCGTTAATCGAGTTATGCCTGTATAACTGAAGGAGTGGAATTCTTATTACGAAAACAATATTCGAAAATTAGTTTTATATTCAATCCAAAGTTCTTTTCTATGAATACTAGCGGTAAAAGATTAAAATAGTTTTAGAAACAGAAGAACAAAATAAATGGCTAAAAATGTGGCTAAAAAAAAGGATTTTGTATTAAATTTGTTTTGAAAAATCTTATGCTTTTATTTACTTAAATTTTAAAAATGTTATTGCTACAAAAAGTTTTCAGAAAAAGTATCGCTTTAATTCTTTTTTAATGTTTTTGTTATTCATCAAAATCATTAAAATTTGTTTTTTTTTAACTTTTTTTTTTGTATCCAACAAAAATTCCTGATTGTTTGAAAAATTTGTTGTTACGCACCAAGAATTCTTCTTTAATAGCGTGATTCAGTTTTATTTTTCTGGTGACATTTTTGTTCATTCTCTACTTGTTTTATGTGTTGTTGGTTGGCCAACATTTTTTGTACAGAATTTCGTTTTTCTGCAGCCATCACAAATGATTTTTATTAATACGTTTTGGCATGAAATGTAAGCACCCATTTATAAAATGTATTTAATCAATAGCGGAAGATGTGTCAGCTAACAACAGAAATTAAATGTGTATCCACAAGATTTCTTCAATATCTTTTTTTTTTTTCTTTGATTCTTAATTTTGTATCCTCACTTTTTCTGCAAATAAATACAATTTACAATGCAAAAGATAACAAGACAATTCGAGGAAAATTCATTTCAGAGAGTGGATCACTTCAAAGTACCTATAAAAAGGTAACAGATAACAAAGCAATCAACAATCAAAATGAAGAGTCTGTGTCTGGTTTTACTAAGGAAAAAAATGGTTTGAAATATACTGTTGGAAGAGGTAGAATTTATAGCACACCCTAAATAATTTTTAATTAAATAAATCAATTAAAAAACATCTCATATTGATTAGGCCACTTCTTAAAAAAATAAACGTAGGCTTTCAGAAAGTTTACTTCAAGTAATTAATTGTTTTAATTAGAAAATTGTTATATTGATTAAATAATTTAATTGTTTTAATTAGTAAATTGTCATATTGATTAAACATGATTAAATAAACAAATTTTAATATTGATTAAATAAAAAAATTTTAATATTGCTTAAATAATTTAATTGTCTAATTAATTAAAAATTTAATAGATTTAATAAAAACAATTTAATATTGATTAAAGAATTTATTTCTCTTAATTAGAAAATTGTCATATTGATTAAATAATTAAATTGTTTTAATTAGAAAATTAAACATTTAATAAATTTAATAAAAAGAATTTAATATTAATTAAAAAATTAATTTCTTTTAATTAGAAAATTGTTATATTGATTAATTTTTTTATTGATTAAATAATGTATTTCTTTTAATTAGAAAATTGTCATACTGATTAAACATATAATTGAATTAATAAAAAAATATTAATATTGATTAAACATTTAATTTATTTATAATAATTAAAAAAGTTTAAAATTGATTACATAATTTAATTGTTTTAATTAAAAAATTGTCTAATTAATAAAAAAAATTTAATTGTTTTGATTAAAAAATTATTATACTGATTAAAAATTTAATTGAATTAATAAAAAATTTTAATATTTATTAAACATTTAATTTATTTAATAAAAAAAATTTTTAAATTGATTAAATAACTTAATTGCTTTGATTAATTGACTAATTGATTAAATAATTTAATTGTATTAATTAAAAAATTGATTTCATTAAAAATTTTAATATTGATTAAATTTATTATTCATTTAATTACTATCTAATATTTAATTAATTCAATTAAAAATTTAATTAATGAAATAAAATTTTGTTAATTGAGACATACATTTTTAATACAAGAGTAAGTTCTGCAGCTTTGAAAAATGTTGCTCAATTTTTACATCAAGAAAGACTTTGCTTTTCGCTTTCATATGTTCTAAAGTTAACTTGGAGCTTTTATATTTAGATAGATATGACGCTATATGCATTTCTTACTTTGTATAAGCCTTTATTATCATTATAAATTACAATTTATATTTACACATATTAAGATTCCAATCTTAAGAATCGTAATTAATCTTTAAAAGCCTTCGTTGAATGCTGTAGGGCTTTCAAAAGAACAAAATCTTAATAAGCAATCTGAGCAAAAATCCAAAAAAAAAACAACCTTGTTGTGTGTATAATTTTTCAACGGCTTATTGTGGTGTATGGGGACAAAAGCAAAAATTAAGGTAAAATAAAAGAAACAATGACAATATCATCAACAGTTAAAAAGCAAGAAAAAACTAAGAAGAACAAAAAAATTGAAATGAGCCTCTCTAATGTGAATCCATCAATCTTAGTCCGTGTTCGCCTGTCAAACACGCCGACCATCACATGTACATTAAAAGCACCCAAAAAAAATAAGTTTGTAAAATAAAATACAATGACAAACCTGAGGACATATATAACCCAGCAAACATTAAGCCATGATATTTTGTATAAAAAGTTCAATTAAATTAATTAATTTCATAAAAAAAAATTTTTTCTATTAAACACTTGAAACTAAGCGAGTACAGACATGGTATTGCATTAAATAATTTTTTTTAACTGTATGAATGTGTTTGCTAGGTAGTAGCTGTCTCCATATGAGAGTGTTAGTGTTAAAGATTTTTGCATAATTTTGTGTTATTGACAAAGAAATAAAAAAAATAAAAGAAACGAATTTTGATTGCAAACGAAAAAAAGTAGTGGGTAAAAAAGATTTTTTTAAGAACTCATTATGAATGCATACAACAAAATTTTTTTTGCTGCAGAAAAACCAAAAGAATATTTTAAAAGTATCATTTGCGATGTATATGCATGCGACCAATGTTTATTTTCAATATTTTGTGGTCCGGTCATTGATTCTCTCTATCATTTCTAAAGTTAATGAAATTTTTATGTTTGAGTAGACAGTCGAAACTCTTGGTGGTGATATGCGATTTTCAGAAGACACTGACTTTTTTATTGAGAGTAACCTCACTTTCCTAAAGGAAAGATTGAATTGTGGTCTTAGAAATGATGAAAGTGAGATAGGAAATATTAATAACACACAATTAAGGTTTTATAGTTTGTAAGATCCAAATCTCAGATCATGTAATATTTGTGACTTCCCAGCATTATGGTTTTATAGGTCAAGACTCCTAAGGCCGAATCGTTGCATTTGTTAGTTTTCAAACAAAAAGATTAAATTTTTTGTAGATTTCATTCGATATGGAATACGAAGATTTAGGCTCTTACAGATTTTTTATTTACTCTCGGAGAAGTATGTAAGAGCTCTCACTGATGAATAACCCAATCCTACATGTAATTTGCGACTGAATGAATGTTTTTCAATAATCCCAGGCAAAACTTCATTACAATTCAACTAATAGCAACGTCTGGCCTAATAATAAAGAAATATTTCGTTTATTCAATGAAATAATTCATTGAATCATTGACATGTTATCATTATCAGTATAATGAAACTTTGCTATTGTTTGAAAAATAATGAATTACTCTTTCAGTGCTTAAAGTTTCTAAACGCTCTGGCGGTTTGTGTTAAATAAACAGCACATTACTGAATTGATTTATTGATGCTAAAGTATGTCCTTTCAAATGTATTTATTTTTTCTTTTTTTGCAAAGCTTTAAACTTGTTTTTTAATGCGTATTAAATAATTTATACACTTTCGTTTTAACAAAATTTGGGCTTCTCTCTTCATAAAATTTTTTGCCATTAATCAAATTATGTTTTACTTTCAGCAAATTCTTTTCAGCTTTACGGTGTTTTCTTTTTATTTTTTCTTTTATAAAAAAAGTCTTTTGTTATAAAACTAAACTATTTAATTATAAAATCTAATTATATGTTCAGCCGTATTTTTTTGTTCTTCTTTTTTTAATGTTAAAAATGTCTGCTGCGGTTTCACGAAACGAAGAGTGGTAGTGTTTGCTTGAACATTTTGGTATGTAGTAGACTTGATTTTGTTCACACGTATGCTGGAATTTATTTTGTAAGGATTTTTTTTCCTATTCTTTTTGTTAGTTTTAACTGGTATTGTAGATATAAATCTATTGTTAGAAGAAAACTAAAATTAATTTAGTTAACACTAGGAGAACCTTTGAGGGTTTAAAATGGATTATAAAGTAGGAAACTAAAAGGATAATTTAATCGCATTTAAAAAGCATTATGAATTAAAACTTAATAGCAACTTTTAGGCATAATTTATCAGGTTTTTGCTGATCTTAATAAAAACTGTTGCAACTCAACGAGCTAAATAATCAGTCTTACTATGAGTGTCGTTGTCGTAGTTGAATTCACGACAAGCCCATATAAAACATATAAACATATCACTGTTTTCGTCATGACAACGACCTATTATTTCTTTCTCAATGAAACAACAATTTTGTAGTTGCAAAAGCTAAGAAAAAAATATTTTATTTGTTTAATTTAAGGAATCAATTTCTATTGTCCTAGTTTTTCAAAAAAGCCATCAGAATTTCAAATTCTACATATAATTTTTTTTTTAAGAATTTTTAATTTTTTTTATTTGAAAAATATGCGATTTTTAAAAAGGCTGGAAGAACTTTTATGATTTTATTACAAAATATTTCAAAAAATTAGAAATTATATTTTGCTAGTGTTAATAAAACACACACTTTAAGTACATACCTATTCCCTCAGTAAAAGCGCCTCTTACCCTACTTGGTACAATTAAAAAGCAGCATTAACAGCTTACACACATACGTACAACTGCCTAAACATTTAAATAAAGTAAATAAAACAACGGGAGGTGGCAGGGTGTCATTATAACTCAAGCATTATTCAATGCAACAAATACAACAACAACAACAACAACAATGAAAAAAAGCTTGCTGAAAGGGCTCTTAATTGTTGCACAAACTAAAATTACAACAATGTTAAGCTAAAACTAACTGCTGGCAGTAATTGTAACGAGGATGGCACTAAAAGTAATTAAGAAAAATTTTTTTAGGTTTAAAAATAACAATTAATTTAAAAAAAATGCTAATATAGCTATTTTTAAAATTTAGCCGTTATTTTTGAAAGTGGTATATGTCCACTTTTTAAAAAAAATTTTGTTAGTGGCAATTTTAATTTTATTTGAAATATTAAACAGAATACAAAATTTTTTAAAACAGCCTTCATTCATTTCTGCACTTTTGTACACAAAATTAAAAAAAAAAAAAAACCAAATATTTTTAAATTCTTAACTTTTAGCACACTATACAGATGGCAACATTTACCAACATTGTAGCAGTGCTAACTAAAACTAAAGCGATAATAAGTCTGTACAACTAAAGCGAACATGAATTAAAATTACAAGAAAAAAAAAAAGAGAAGTCTAGTTTAGTTGCCTCACAAAAATGCCGTGTAAATTGTGTGAGAAAAATATATTGTTGGTGTAATTTTTTTCTTTTCCTTCTTTTTTTTTACTTTATTTCTGTTAGTATTTTTGTGGCAGGAACAAGAAGAGAAGTAGCAAAAAAATAAGAGTTTTTACACTAATGAAAAACCACTTTAAATAGCATTTTATAATTATACGTAGAGAAAAATGTTAAAGTTGAGCTGTCTATGCAATAAAACTTTTTTCTTCGGTTTCTTGTTTTTTTTTTTACTCATTTGTTTGCTTTTCGTCAGTTCCTAATAGAATTTTGTTGTTTAAGTTTTTTTGTTATGTGAGTATTTTTTTTTTGTACCGGTTGGCCAGTTGCAATAATTTTTTTCTTATTCAAAAGAAGCAAGTAAAAACTTGGTCCACAAAAAACTTTAAAAAGTTATAATTGTGAGTGATGTAGGGTAGACGCTGTGGGAGCTTTAAAAAAATGGATTTTTAAGGACTGTGTTTATTCAGATTACACACTTAGTGGCTTGATCACACAGGCAAACAACATTAAGCACTCAAACCAATACCCACATTTTTTAAAAAATTTTTACATCAATATTTGAAAAATGTTTCCTTGTTTAAGGTCTATGCCGCACTGTTTTAAATAACCGTCAGATTATTGCTCTTTCAAGTCCAGTGGATTGCATATTCTATTTGCACAAGCTCACCACAAAATGTTTTCTTTATAAAAAAATATAATTGAGGGGTTTTCTACTTTCCCCTCTCTCCTATTATGCATAAAATTTTTTACTTTTTATCATAGAAAATTCTCGGAATTTTTCTTCCTAAAAAAAATTTTTCCATGAAAAAAAATTCCCCTGGAATATACATAAGTGAGTTTATGATTTTTTAATACGAACTAAAGCTCTGTAAAATTTAATTATGTTCCAGAAAATTTTCCTCAACAAACCTTTAATAACCCAAAAATATTTATTTTAAAATTTAATCAACAATATTACCATAAAATTAACAAACAAAACGATCAGCCTCTATAAGTCTCTATTAACTGTAGCGCCTGGTATGAGAAAATAATTCTCTATAGTTGAATTAATTTAATTGTGCTGGTGTATGCTGCTTTTGAAAGGGTGTTTGTTAAGGCTCTTTTTTTCTCTTGAAAATTTTTATAGAATTGTTAACAAAATGCTTATAGTTATAAACATAATTATTTAACAAGAAATTTTAATTAGAAATGTTATGAAACAACAAGATAATTTTATAATTCAGACGAAATTATTTATTTATTTTTTTTTTTTATTTTTTCAAATTGTTATTTATAAAAAAACCATGAAAAGAGACTATTACATGGGAAAAGAATTTATTCGTTGGCTATTAAAGTCATATTTACTACTCGCATATAATTTATAAAAAAAATTCAGTGTCTGCTTCGCAAAACTAACAGGGCAACTATTGCTTGTCAACTGCAACTTAATATGTTGCTTCTGTGCCTTTTACCAGCCACAAAAATCTTAATTTTTCTGCCAGGCTAATAAATATTTTCACCCACTTTTTAAAATCCCACTTTTTAAGATGATTGGTATTTTTTGTTAGTATTCAAATAAATTAAATTCCCATTTAATTTTTAAAAAAATGCAACTAATTATTTTAACTTAGTAGCTTGCAAAGCCAGTGAGAATTTTATGCACAATAGTTTTGATTTGAGCAGATTTTTATTTGCAGAGATTTAAATTTACACTAAGAAAACAATTTCGGTTGTGAGAACTGAATTTATTATCAATAAAAAAACTTGTTGGGGTGTTTGAATTGTGTTAGTTGTAGCAAAGAAAATTAGGTAATATTGAGAAAATTAAGTTTAGGACTGTATTATCGAATTTAAAATTATCTAACTAAAAAAATCAATTATAAAAAGCGAATTCTTAAGTTATAACGAATTTAGTTCTCACAACCGAAATTGCTTTCTGTGTGTAATAGTATTTTAATAACATCTAAATATTTGCTTCGTATTCGAATAACTTTCAATGTGCTTTAAAGTTTTTTATTTAAATATTTTTTTAATCGAATGATTTTGATTTAAAAATTTTTTTGAATCCAAAAATTTTTCATTAAATAATTTTTATTCGAATAACTTTTTGTTTAAAAACTTTTTATTCGGCCAATTTTTATTCGAATAATATTTTTATTCAAATAATTTTTATAAAAATATTTTTTAATCCAATTTATTTGAAAAAAATTTAACTCAAATAGTTTTTTCTTTCATTCAGTGATTTTTAATTTCATTAATTTTTATTTGAATAATTTTTTTGCATGAAAAGCTTTTTATTTGAATAATTTTTACATGAAAAGCTCTTTATTTGAAAAATTTTTGTTCGAATAATACTTTTATATAAATTATTTTTATTAAAATAATTTTTAATTCGCATGATTTACGATTAGAATATTTTTGTAAACCAATTAAGTTTTTTCAAATAATTTTTTAATAGAATAACTTTTTATTTGTAAATTATTTAATTCCAATTATTATTTTTTCGAAGAATTTATATTCGAATCATTTTTATTAAAATAAAGGTTTAATCGAAAAAATCTTTTATTTACACAATTTTTTAATCAAATAAAATTTTATTCGAATAAATTTTTTTTTTTTGAAAATTTCAATTCGAATAATTTTTATTAAATTCTAATCGGTTAAGTTTTTATTTAGCTTATTATAAACAATTATTTACAATAATTTTTTCTATAAAAATAATTTGAATACTTTTTTATTTTAAAAAATGTTTTATTCAAATAATTATTTGTTAAAAATGAACTTGCACTGTTCTGTTTAAACACTCATATTCATTCGACTATTTTTCGGCTTTTTCGCAGTAGAAACACGATTTTTTTTATTAAAATAATTTTAATAAAATTAGATTTTGTTTGATAAGCTCTTGCGATTTCAATTACAACAATTTTTTTTTGTGTTGTTTTTTAATCTCAGAAGCCATTTTTATTTAAAGAATTTCTATGAAAATAAAAGCTGTTTTAAAAAATTATTTCATATTCATTAATAAATATTTATTTTTGTTTTATCGTTAGCCTTTTATAGGATTTTCATAGTTTTATAATTATTTTTAATACTTTTTTATTGAAATCAGTTTTTAATTAAATAAAATTTTGTATTAAAAATCTTTTTATTCCCTTAAGATTATTCGCGTTATATCATTCATCTACATTATTTCTATTCAAGTTTTAATAAATTTTAAAACCGAAAAAAAAATCAGATAATTTTTCTATAGCTTTTGTCTCTGGCCATGACTTTCTGCTTTTAGCCCAGTTACTAGAAAACCTTTAACATTGACACACACTGCATTCCTAATTTCCTTTTTAAAGTGAAGTAATAAAATTGATGCCAACATAAGTTTTTTTTTCAACTAAACACAAAATATCTTTTTGTGTTTTTGTTTTCTATATATTTAGTACACTTTTGCATACCTTGGCTGGCACCAGCTCAAGCATTAAAAGGACATTTTAATGGATATAAACCGCAGAGACACAATAGTAACTAACTGCTCACTACAACAAGTATAAAAATTTTGCCTGAAACTATAAATTCTATTAAATTTAAAAATATTTGTACATTTAGAAAATAAAGTACAAAAACATAACAACAAAATAGACTACAAATTTGTTAGATTAGTATGTAATTTTTAAAACTATTTTGCATTTTTATATAGCAGAGCATAGATAACCCAGCAAATTATTTTGTAAACGCAAAGATAAAGATCCTTTTTATGAATATAAATTTAGAAAAAATATAATAAAATCTAATATCTTTTGCTGGTTTATTAACATAAATTCCTTCTAGCATGAACACAACTAACTAAGTTAAGCCACATTTATAATCAAAATATCTGCCAAAAAACAACATCATAAAAAATATTACAAAAAGAAACGTAACAAAACCGCACTACTATTTTATAGAAAAAAATTAACCTATTTCCTTTTAGCTGATGGAAAAAAAAGAAAAAAAAATGGAATGAAATAATATAACATGAGCCATAATACTAAACAGCATGATGTCTTTATTTTATTTTTTGCACATTTATAAACGAAATTTAAAAAGAAAGAAAGAAAATTTCTAAATATTTAACAACAAAAACAGGACTTTAAAAGCTGTATGCACAGTTAAAAGAATAGAGAGAAAAATTGTACAGACTTTTTTATTTAGTTATTTTCTAGTTTCAATAAATTTAGTTTTGCCAAACATTTTCAAATGCAAACATTTTTTGTACCTCTACTTTCAATTTACAATTTACGAGAGCAGCTCTGTGGGGAATTCACAGTGCATGTATGAGCATGGACACATAAATTAAAGTACAAGTTGTGTGTGTGTGTGTATAGTTGCTAAAATTGATTTTTTTTTTTTTTTTGGTACTTTAATTTTTAAAACACAAAGGCCCGGAATGCCAAAAGCTAAATGCGTTGAAAATTAAAAATCATAGAAAAAAACTGTCAATTGAGCGTTTTTTATAAAGAAATTTTATTGTCTTGTAAACCAGCAATAAAAAATAAATAAAAAAAAATTATTTGTCAATTAAATATTTTAAATTAATAAAAAAAAAGTGTCATATTAATGAAATTTTTATTTAAATAAATTAAATATTAAAACCAATTTCTTTAAAAGCGAAAAATAGTTTCTTTTGTATATTTTAAAAATATTTAAGCCGTTATATTTGAAAGTGGTATAAGTCTACTTTTTAGAAAAAAAATTAGTCAGCAGTAATTTTAGTAAAATGGTGTCTATACCTAAGTAAAATTACCGCTAAAAAATTTTTTTTTAAATGGACTTAAACCACTTTCAAACATAACAGCTCATTAATTTTTTTTTAATTTAGAAGTAATCATTTTAATTATGTGCTTCCATTGAAAACTAACTAATAAACCCATTTTAAGACTATTAAAAATCGCTACATTTCTAAACTTTTTTTATCAGCTTTTTTTTCGCAACAGTTAACAAAAATTGCCAACCCTTTGCTTAACAAAAAAAAAAAAGGTTATAATATTCTGAAATTATAAATGAAACCACTATGAAGAGGACTATTAACAAACCGAAAATACACACACAGACACATTAATACAAAAGTATTAATAATAATAAAAAAAAGAAGAAAGAAACACAGCAATTACTATTATTAACAAACATAAACGCACATGAAAACTCTTTTTGTAAAACCAGGCATGAACAGGAACAAAATTGTACACTCATACACACACACACATAGAAAAATAATTTGGGGTGTTATATTTTTAAACTCATTTTCTATTAAAAAAAAAAGAAATAATAAAAACCTTTAACCCCAGTGAGTTTTTTACCTTCAGGTCTTTACTACTCATTTGAAATGAATATATTTCTAGTACTCACTACCTTCCAATTTTAACACCCCTTTTGTTATTAATATTTCTTTTTTGTTTGTTTTGCTCTGATATATAAAATTGCTTTAGTTTCATTATTTTGTCGTTTTCCTTCCTTAATTTTATTATTAAATTTTGCAAAAGTGTAAATAGGATTTAAAGCCTGTTTAAATTACAAATGAATATTTTTCATATGATATACTCTTCATAATTTTTTATAAACATTTTTTGTAGTAATTAATTCCATAACAACCAGGGATACATAAAAGAGACATGAATTTATAAAAAAATATCCAAATCCAATTCCAAAATATTCGTAGTAAAAATGTTATGAGCAGGAGTGAAGTGCTTAATTCTGTAAGACGTTAATGTAGGTTGTGTACTATTTAATTTACCAGTCTGGGGATCTCAGGTTCGATTCCTGGCTTTACCCTTAATGTTTACTCAGTTTTGTGTTGTAATAAACAAAATTCCAGTATTTTCAAAAGTTTCGTAAAAATGTAAAAAAAGAAAATAATTTTTATTATAAATATTATTCAAGCTTAAGGTCTTAATATTTAAATTATTTTCCAATATTTCGACTTTCTTGTATTGAATTAATTATTATTAATTCAATACAAGAAAATAGAAATATTAGAAAATAATAATTAAATTATTAAGATCTTAAGCTGGAATAATATTTACAACAAAATTTTATAAAAAGATGGATTTATTAAAAGGAAATAATTTCATAAAAAATAATAAAATAAAAATAATTAATTAATTCCTTTTAAGACACCGATACATTAAATTTTAATTTACCTTTTTGGTCTACTTTCTTTCATTTTCATGCTAAGAGTTATATTGTTCTTAAAGGGTTAATATTATGTTGAAATATCCAAGCGCGTTAAAAATAAGCGGATGCAACCAAAAACAATACAAAAAAACAAAAACAAAAAAAAACTCGTTATAGAAACAGTTTTATTTGGGTAAATGGTTTTGTTGTTGTTGCTACATTATGGTTGGGTTATGGTTGGTTATGTCAAAATAATCTGACAGCTTAATTATAAACGTTTGCCAAAATGAAAATTATATTATAGTTTTTTCTTCTTTTTTATTTATTATTGTTTTGTTTTGTTATTTACTTTTCATTTATTTTACACAAACATGTTCAAACTAAAATATTAAAAATTTAATAAAGTGGTAGATACTTTATGTTATAGTTTTTGCAGTATGTAATTGATGATTGTATTAAATAACAAAAAAAAAATAAACTTTAATATTCGGGTTCATTAAATGAAATTAATAAATAAAATAAAATGTTAAATAATATATCAAATGGCCTTAATCTAGTAGACAAAATAGAAATTGTTTTATTAAAAAAGCAATGTTAAGCTGTCAACTGCCAGTAGGAATACAATTTTCTAGATAATATTTTAGGTGCTACTTTTTTTATTTTTCTTTGGTTGGAATCAGCGTTGCCAGGACTTAAAAAAAATTAAGCTATATTTCCCTAAAAAACGCTAGAAAAGGCTAAATCACACTAAAAAAAATAAGCTAGAAAAAAGTTAAAAAGCTACAGCTTCAAATTCCAAATTTTCTTAATTCTTTATTACATTAGGAATCTTAATTATAATTTTTATAAAAAAAAATATTAAATATTTTTACCAAAATCAAAAAGGAATTTAATCTGCAGGCTCTAAATTTTCCGGAAGTATTTTAATATTTTCAGAAAACTTCGCAGCTTTTTATTTTATAATGCACAATCCTTGAATACTGGGTTATATGGAAATTTAAAAAAAAAAAAATAAAAATAGTCCAAAGTAACTTCTGATTATTGGAACTTACAAATTCAAATTCCTTAGAAAATGTTAGTGATCCCAAAAAAAATTGCATTTTGTTGACCTGTGTAATTAATCTTTTGATTTTTTTTTTAATTTTACTTGTTTAGAAAATCAAGAAAAAAAGGGAATACATCGTGATTCCATCAAATCCTTGAAATTTACACTTCACTAACTTTAACAAAAAGAAAGCAAAAAAAAAAGCCTTTGATTTTATGTTTGGTTTTTTCTAGTTTTCTTGCTCCCATAAAAATAATGAAACTCTTGTATACAAATTTTCTTTGAAGACATTAAAATAAGTGAAACGTAATAAAAACTGTTGAGAATGAAATGAAACCAAATCATTTAACTTCAAAATTTAAGTGGTTGAAATAAGTATGATTATTGCGTAGTTGAAGCAGAATATTTTAAATAAAAATTGGAAATAAAAAAAAGAAATGAATATAGTCTTATTGGCTTTTATGGCAAACTTGACTTAATGTTTGCTAAGTTTTCATTTGTAAATGAAGAACCGCAAGGAAGCAGACAAAAACCAAAAAAAAAAAAAAAAAAGGATAGCTACCAGCAAACATTCTTAAAATTAAAAAAAACAAAAAAAGGACTTTAAAAAAAATTTTATTCTGCTAGTTTAATTATTCCCTGTTTGTTAGCGTAGGAAATAATACTCATTAATGATGCAACGAAGCATAAATGCTTAAAATTGGTATAAAAAAAAAATAATTTTTCCTTGTGCAATTTTTGTAAACGTCAATGATAAACAAGATGTGACAGAGTGGGAATTCAAGAATCACTGTGGCATTTTTTTGTCGTTTTTAAAGTTCGCTGGTTGCAAGGTAAATATAAACAATTTTTATTTGTCAAGCCTTTTAGAAAAGCAAAAAAAAGCACATTCAAAGGGACACTGTGTTTAGTTAAAATAATTTTCTAAAAGTGGAAACACCACAATAGCCTGTAGTAGTGATTAAAATAGGCACCCTTCGTAGCAACAAAAAGTCTAAATCTTTTTTTCTAGAATTTTATTTCTACATAAAGAAAAAAACAGAAATCAATTAGGAGTTGAAATGCCACTGCCAACGTAAATAAATCTAGGGCAAAATAAAAAAGCACTGGAGCTGATATATTTTCTTAACATTTTCTAAGATCCATTTCCTTGGTGAAGGCGTTTGTTTTGCAGCCAACTTCACTACAAAACGATTTTTCAATTGCTTAGCGTTGCTCCATAAATTTTGTATGAGAATTTTTAACAGATAAAAAATTCTTGCCGCTATTATGGGTTATTTTTTGAATACTTATACAAGTTCCGTAACGAATTCTATTCAAATTAGGAAGTAAATGTTTTTAAGTAATTTTCTTTTAAATAATTAAATAAATATTCTTTCCGAGCTTTGCTGTCGGATTTTCTTCTTCAAACCTTTTCAATTTTTTCTTTTCACGAATAAATTTAAAATGAAAACTATTTTTTCAAATTAAAAGAATTTGAAAGTTGTTTTCACTGCTACACAAAATAAAAAACGTTAATGTAGACTGCAGAAAGTTCTTGTTTCGTTCCAATTGATTTTGAAAAAAATTTTCCTATGAAAAAAAGTCTTTTCACCTTTTCACTCAACAATAATCAAGAGATCTATGAACATGGGAAACAACTTTTCATTTCATTCTATTACAGAACAAGAATTAACCCAATTCTACAATAAACTTTACACACTTGTTGAAGGGTATAATAATGCAGAAAATGCTCACTTGAAAGAAAAGAAAACAAGTCTCATTTGAAATAACATTTTTCTACAAAAAGAGTTATTGTCTGTTAGTTTATTTATTTAGTAAAATACGGCTACGGCAGCGGGTTTTGTCTCATTTTTAATTTATTTACGCAAAAAATATTTACAAAAAAATGAGAAAAAAAAACAGAAAATAGCAAGAAGAATGAATGAAACTGTTCTAAATAAATAAATATTTACTTTCATCAAATTGTCCTTTTTGTGGTCTGTTAATATTTAATTGTGATTTTTTTTACGTAAACAAAATGTCTATGATTTTAAGCTCATTGTTGACTAAGATACTAATTCAGAAAATGAACTTGCAGAATATATTGTGACCAACTTCCAACTGAAACAATTCTAGGCCCCTCATGAATCTCGCTTTTATTTGAGGGATTTATTTAAGCAGAGGGATCTGTATGTAGTATGCCGAGCTAACTTCTAAAAAAACGTAACACTTTACATTTTTGTTATGAATGCATTTTACGTAATTGCTAATACCAATAATTAAGGCAAATATTGAATGTGTCTACTAAATTATGACCTTACTGAAGCATGTGGTAGCAATTCTCTGGGTTGGAATTTTTCAAAACGTAACCCCATCAAAAAAATACTTCAGAATGAAAGCTACATGTTCTGGTTATAGTTATATAGTTCATTAGACTTTATTTATTCTACTTCATTTTTGTGCATTAAATGAAAATGGAAATGAACATTGAACTGGAATAAAAAGGTAGCATTTTTCCTAATCAAATTTCGTATGATTCTTTTTTAAACACTTTAGCTTATTTTATTCATTTTATTCCATTTAATGCCTTGTGTTTCAATTCCAGTACACCGAAAGAAAATATAGTTGTAAACGCTTTTTTTCAAGTTGTTACATTTTGGACCGGTTTGAAACGTGCCAATTTATTTTATTTAATGCTACTCTATAGAATTTTTCAACTTTTATTCTTTTTACATTAGAAGACTTAATTTTATTTCCATTGCACCTAAACTAAATGAATCGTTTTATTGGTTTCATTTGCTATAATTCTACTTTATTCCATTTTTTATTTATTTCACTTTATTTCCATTGAACTGCACCAAAATGGAGCTATTTCATTTGAATCAATTTTATTTCCATTTGACCGGCTCAGAATAGACCATTTTAATTGTTACATTCTATTTTATGCATACTTTTTTTTTTGACTGGAACAAAATGGAAATGGATCATTGATGAACGAAACAGAATTAAATAAAACGCTAATAGATCGAGAAACAGAGTGAAATTGGACCGAAACAAAATGGAATTGGAACATTTCATTTCCAATTTTTTTCTCTTATTTATACTATAATCTGTGAATAAAAAAATTCAAACCATTTTTTTTTAAATGTCACAAAACCAGTAAATATTTTAAGATTTGAGTATTAGTTGTTTCGGGGTCTTACTAAGCATAAAACTTTAATGAAATTCTTGTATTTAAAATAAAAGCTGATCCCAGTATCTTTTAAATTAATCAGCTTTTAGACTACTAAGCAAGAACAACAAAAAAAAACGATAATAATAATAAAACTTAAATCGTCAGCGAGTCAACAACAATTAAGGGTGGGTATTTAGCAAACGAGCAACATAAAATCTTTAAATCTTATCAGTCATCTAAGCGGCAGCAGCAAAGTTGCACAACAACAAGCCAATTAAATGAAATTTTCTAAATATCCTATTTCGTTGTTTAAGGATTTACTCTGCGATGAGTTAAACTATAGCAGACGACTGATAAGCAAAAAGTTCCTAGAAGAAAAAAAAATGTCAGTGAAATAAACAAAACACAACTAAACGCAACTAAAATCAAGTGAAATAAAATCTTATCTTGTTATGACACACCACCAAACAGTTGTTCAATTGTGTAAAACACCAGTTTAACAAACCAACTAAATAGTTGGTTGGTTGGTTGTTTGACTGGCTCTGGCACTTTGCCTGCCACAATAAATACAATCATAAATTGTATTGCATACAGGGAATTGTACTGAGGCATAGACATTCGTGCATTCACACAAACACATACGCAGACACACACTTTTAGTTTAATACTCATCAGGCTTCATCATGATAACGCAAACACCAAAAACATCATTCATTTATTCGTTTTGCTTAGTAAAGGATAATAAAAAAAGAAGAGACCAGGAAAGTTTGAAGAATTTACTTTTCCACACACACTCGCACTCAAGCTTGTGGATTAAAAAACACAATAATAATAATAATAAAAAAGGACCAGCTACTGGCAATCAAATAGAATTCATCATCTCATTTTCAGCAGAGTTGATGGCAGCAACACCACCAGCCATGGGACACAAAGTCAAGCGAAGCGTTTATAATACTTAACCAACCAACTTAGAGAAAAACAATAACTAACTACTGAAAAGAAAAAAATACAAAAAAAAAAGATTCAAATAACTAAAGAAATTAGTGTAAAACTTAAATCCGATTTTGAAAAACAATAGCTTTTAGTCCTGCTGCTCTAACAATTCACCAACAATATAAAAGTAGAAAAATTTCTCACAAATTTATTTTATAAATGCAGTGGTGGTGAACATTTGGTAGTTTTTAGTTGGTATTCTTCAAAACAAAACATCAAATATTGAAATAAAACTGAAAATGATACAATTCCTATGGGAGTTTTATCTATTGAATGGTTACTTTATTTTAAAAGGTTTTTCTTTTTTTTTTTTCTTTTATTTCACTTTTATCTAGAGATATACTGATTGCAAAATGTGGACAAGAGGGGGAATTTTATATTATTTTATACTGAATGTAAAGCATAACAAAAAACTGTTTCCCATTAAGTTTTTAGTTTATGTTATAAGTATTTATGGCAAGTCACTCTACGGTTGGTAAAAGTGAGGCCTTGCAGTTAAATAGTTTTTATTAATTGAAACTTGAAAAATTTATTCTTTAAAGTTTACGTTTTTGATTAGCATTTTACGACTATTATGAGATCAGCTTTGTTCATTTGCTCATTTGCTCATTATTGAAAGAGGTTCTTTGTATCTTTTTTGTTTTCATTTAAAATTTTTTCTGTCTTGCAGTTAGAAATTTGTCTTATATTCACACTTTTGTTTTATACTTAGATTTTTGTATTCTAATGAAAATTTTTGTTTTATACTTAGATTTTTTTCTTATACTAATAACTTTGTCTTATACTTAGATTTAAGTCTTATAATGAAAAATGTATTTTACATCCAGAATATTTTTTTATACTGAGGATTCTGTCTTATAAGACAGTTATGTCTTATACTCAGATTAATTTCTTATACTGATAACTTGTTTTACACTCAGATTTTTGTCTTATACTGGGAATTCTATCTTATTTTTTAATGTTTTCCTTATAGTGGGAGCTCTGTCTTATACTCAAATTAATTTCTTATACTGATTACTTTGTCTAATACTCATGTTTTTGTCTTATACTGAGAATTGTCTAATATACTCCGATTACTTTTTCTACTGAGAATGCTTTTTTATACTCAGATGTTTGTCTTATGCTGATAGATTTGTCTTATACCCAGATTACTTTTTTATACTGAGAATTTTTTCTTATACTCGGATTTTAATCTTATACTAAGAAATTTGTTTGATACACAGATTAATATCTTATACTGGTGACTTTGACTTTTACTCAGATTTTTGATTTATACTGAGAATTGTTTCTTATACTTCGATTATTTTCTTATACTAAAGATTATGTCTTATACTCAAGTTATTTTCTTATACTGAGAATTGCCTCTTATACTCAGATAATTTTCTTATACTGAGAATGCTATCTTATACTGAGATATTTTCATTATATTGAAAACCCTGCCTTATACTCAGATTAATTTCTTGTACTGATAACTTTATCTTATACTAAAATTTTTGTCTTATGTTGAGCACTGCCTTCTTATACTGAGGATTCTGTCTTATTTTCTGATGTTTTTCTTATACTGAGAATTGTTTTTTTTACCCAAATTATTTTCTTAAAGTGATAATATTATCTTGTAGTCAAATATTTGTCTTATACTGAGAAATCCGTCTTATACTCACATTTTAATCTTATATTAATATTTGTGTCTTATACTCAGATTATTTTCTTATACTCAGATGCTTGTCGTATAATAAGAATTTTGTCTTAATTTGATATCTAATATCATTGGTTGGATATAAGTCACATTACTGCTCAATAGTCTTGGTGAGTAGGTGGTTTAAAAACGGAATCTTACGACTCTAATAGGAGGCCGTTAGGCTGCCACGTAAGCCCACCAACAAACCATATATTAGACTTATGCTGAGATTCTCGTTTTAAACTCAGAGCTTTGCCTCTGATTATAGTATTTTACACTCAGATTTATTTTTTATACTAAGAATTTGTCTTATACTTATTATGCTGTCCTCTGGGTATATTTCCCACTAAATAGCAACTACAAAACTTATTGACCATAACTATATTTTAGAATACGTTTTGTTTTACTAAAACTGTCTGAAATTAATATTCTAATAAATTTTTCTTTTTGCTATAGCATACATTTTGGATTCGTTGTTGTTGCATCATAATTACGAGTAGTATCCTTGTTATTATTATGGTACTCGTATTTCATTTTTATTTATATAAAAATCAATTTATAACTGTGGGATTTATTGGTACATAATATGGTGGTCACATGTGTACAAGTGCTAGTATAAGTGTTTATTGTTAAATTTAATCCCTTTATATGCGTTTGAGTTAAATTAATCTATTCTTTAAATGTAACTAGCAGAAGTTGGATATGCAAGATTTAATAAAATTGATTGCGCTGATATGAGTTTGAGCAGCAGTACCAACAAGATTATACGAGTTTTTTTTTTTTTTTTGTTATAAATAAGTAAAATAAAAAATCTTTGTAAATTTGATTAAAAAAAGTAGTTAATTTTAAAAGGAATTAGGTTAATGTTTTAAAGCTTTTTTTTTAAAATCAAGTTACTCTTGATATTTTCACAACCTCAACTGAAAATATCATATTTAAGTGATCTTAAGATTTTCTAAATCTGTTTAGTCGAAATTTTACTGTGCATTTCTTTTTCATTAACTTTTCAATGAATTAACATTTTAAATTTCTTAATGAATTTTGTAAAATCAAAATAAAAAACAAAATTTTTATAATGTGACCACCACTTATCTTTGGACTTGTAATATTTACAACATTGACCTGAATAACCACTGAGCTCATAAACTTTGCACGTTTGCACTTAACTCATCAATTAGTGGTACCATTAAATTGATTTGCAGTGACTTTTTGATAGTTGCGAGTGCTGAGCTGTAAGTTTACGGCAAATATTTTTCAATTTAAACTCTGGTGCCTAATAAAACATTTATTTCATTCAAGATTTTCAGTTCTCCTTTTTTAAGTCCACATTTGAAACAAAATTTCTATAACCACCTTCGTACTTATCTGGTCATGCATGATTCTTAGCTGTAACGGGTAACGTTTGTAAAAATTCCAAATTAAAAACCCAAATGAATGAAACACATCATAAAACCACAATAAATGAGTGAATAATTTGCCGCTTTAGTACAAGCAAAATTCTGGTACTCCAAATCAAGTAAACAGGCCAGGGGCGTAAAAGCTACTTACCATCAAACCCAAACTTACATTCACTAATGCAACAACAAACCTACATATATATATACATGAGTGCGACTGATGCTCGATCGATAAACGGTGACTGTCTGAGTCAATGAATGTGTGATGAAAGAGTGTGAGATGCACAGCATTTTAAAATGTGTAACTTATCTGGAATTTGACAGTAATTGTTTACGAGTTGTATTGTATTAAAATGCATTGAATTATTTTATTTTGTAAAAAAAAAAAAAAAAAAAAAAAATTAAATCATGGCTAAAGTGAGAATTTAAAGAGTTAAAAGCCAACTAAAGAAAGAAAATAAAATAACAAAATGCCAATATCAACGATTAACTGTCAACTGACACTTTCAAGTACCAGAAATTGTGTTAAATATTTGATTGTATTTATTTGTGGCTTATATGTGCTGTTTGTTGCCTGCCATTCAGTGGAAAATGCGTTGACGCATTTTTATTCACCACTTATTTATTTACAATGGCCTATTGGCACTTTAGTTTATTTTTCATCTAAAAAAAAACAGAAAGTAACTTGATGAAGAAAAAAAAAGAGAAACCATGTCAAGTTATTATTTTTCTTTCTTTCAATTGTAAATTACTTTTTTTTTCTTTTTCTATATGATGAGCGAATCATCAAGCTAATACAATAGCCATTATCAGCTATGGCTCATAGGCTAGGCCGCCAACAGACGGTAATTGATATGTAAGATACTTGGAAAAGGATGCTGTAATTTAATTCACTTTATAAGCGGTTGAATAAAATGGTATAGTGAATATAACGGCTTAATATTATAATTTAAAGGTATATAGTACGATTATAATAGGCGTAGCTTGCAGAGTGTAGGTATAAAACTTACAAATTTGAGATATAAAGCGATAGTCTTTAAATACTATGCTGTTCTTCATACAAGACTGTAGTCTTGGGGTAAGACTGGGGGTTTTAGTATAAAACGTTAGCTTAAAGTAAAACGAAGCTTTTAAAATAAGACCTAAGCCTTAATGTAAGACTGAAATAAAAAAGTAAGTCTAGTAAAAAGCTGGAGTTATTAGTATAAGACACAAGACTGTATTCTTGGGCCTGAAGGTCTTACTATAAGACTAAAGGTCTTAGTATATGACTGGAAGTTTTATTATAAGTCTGGAGATCTTAGGAAAAGACTCTAGGTTTTAGTATAAGACTGAAAGTTTTAGTATAAGACTGGAGGTTTTAGTTTAAGAGTGGAGGTCTTAGTATAAGACTGGAGGTTTTAGTATATAACTGGAGGTCTTAGTATAAACCTGGATGTTTAGTATAAGACTGTAGGTTTTATTTAGTATAAGACTAGTTCTTAATGTTAAACTGGAGGTTTTAGTATAAGACCTCCGTCTTAGTATAAACTGAAGGTCTAAGTATAGGACTGCAAATCTTAGTATAAGTTTGGAGGTCTTAGGAGAAGACTCTAGGTTTTAGTATAAGACTGAAATTTTTAGTATAAGACTGGAAGTCTTAGTATAAGGCTGGAGGTCTTAGTATAAGATTGGAGGTCTTAGTATAAGACTGGAGGTCTTAATATAAAATTAGAGGTTTTAGTATAAGAATAGAGGTGTTACTATAAGACTGGAGATCTTAGTATGAGACTGAAGGTCTTAACATATGTCTGGAGGTCTTAGAATAAGACTGGAGGTCTTAGTATAAGTCTGGAGGTCTTAGGAGAAGACTCTAGGTTTTAGTATAAGACTGAAATTTTTAGTATAAGACTGGAAGTCTTAGTATAAGGCAGGAAGTTTTAGTATAAGGCTGGAGGTCTTAATATAAGACTGGAGGTCTTAATATAAAATTAGAGGTTTTAGTATAAGAATGGAGGTCTTACTATAAGACTGGAGATCTTAGTATGAGACTGAAGGTCTTAATATAAGTCTGGAGGTCTTAGTATAAGACTGGAGGTCTTAGTATAAGTCTGGAGTTCTTAGTATAAGTCTGGAGGTCTTAGTATAAGACTGAAGTTTTACTATAAGACTGGAGTTTTGCTATAAAATAGATCAGTCTCTTGAAAATATAATTGATGTAAATGAGAGTGCCACCTAAAAACCGAAAAAAATGCTTGTTTTTATTAAAAAATCAAAAAGGGCTTTCTTAATAAGACGACCTTTATTTCTTAGTATGTGCGATTGTTAAAAAAGTTTTGGTTTCACTGTCCATCTTAATTCACACTCTAGTGTGATGAAGAAGAAATCAATAAAATATTCACTCAAACATTTAGAGTCTTTATACTTGGTTGTTCTTCGTTTTTTTTTCTCATTCAGGTTTTCTGATTCAAAGTGAAAAAATTTTTGATTTGAAGCCAAAACAAACTGTTAAATTATAAATAAACTTGTCTTGTTTAAATCTCTTATTTATATATGCTACGAGGTAAAAACCATAAATGGCACTTAAGTAAGTCCATTATCTTTTAGGTATGGAATTTATGAAGTAGATACTAAATAAATGTTATTGTTCTGGTGAATTTTTAATTTTTCTATACAAATTAGCGTTGCCTGCCTGACTTTAATTATATTCAAACATTTTTTTTTAATTTTTTTTTAATTTTTTTTTAAAATCTACTGCCTACTACTACTACCATAAGATGAGTCATTTTAAATGGTGGATTATAAAATCTTGTTGTTTTTTTTTTTTTATTTAAATTTATGGTACTTAGATGTTTATGCTAAATTTATTTAAATGATGTGCTTGAACAAGTTAGTTGGATGAGAGTTTACAAACGGAAATGCCATAAAACTAGTACGATTTGTTATTAGAATTTAAAAAAAGCAAAATTATTAAGTTTCATAAAGACCTTTTTTTACAAAAAAAAATTTATTTATTGAACATTGAAGCCAAGCTGTTTTCTTAATATGAAAGTTTGGGGTTCAATTTCTACTCATTTTGTTTTTTGCATGAGGTGCTGTTAAAGGACACAAAAAATATGGTGGTCTACAAAATTTTTTAAATATTTTTTTAACTAATTTTTTTTAATCTTTAAATTACCTTTTAAACAAACTTTTTTAAATATTGGATTGGTTTTGTTTTTTTTTTTTTTTTTATTTAATATTTTTCAAATTTCCTAATGCTTGGCTTGTCACTTGGCAAAGTTAGAAGAACATTTTTAATAAAATCAGAATTATGTACACACAATAATTGTTCAAAAGTTAATGCTACTGATTTATAAAAGTGAACATAAAATGTTATAAAAATAACAGAGAAAATTATTATCCACTAAAGTTGCATGTTCATGATTGTTCATTTCATTTAGGTAAGTCATGCTGTAACAAAATTAAAAGGAACATGTGTTTTCAAGCATAATTGCAATTACCTTTTGTTAAAGAATATTTGAGTCTAAGTAGTACTCAACCACCACTTTCAGCCAGCAACCCACAAACACGCATCTAAAAATAATAAAAAGAAACAACTGCAGCTGGACATATACACAAAACACCTGATTGTGAAAATATTAATTATTTATATTAAAACTAAATGAAACAAAGGAAAGTCATGCAATCAACATAAATTTGCAAAATACATACTCTTTGCTTTATTGTGTTTACAAACGTACAATGTTAAACAATAAATTGTCATATTTGCTGGAATTAGTTAGAGTGCCGGTGTATGTCTGTGTGCTAGCGCTTTACACACCCCATAAATAAATAAATAAATGAATGGAGAAAATGCGGAAAAATTTCATAAGAGAAGTACACTTGTGAACTGCTTATTAAACCACATAAAAATGATTTTCAAGGGACATTGAACTTGCTGCTATTGCAGCCATTTTAGCTCCCATTGTTTATTTGTCAACTAATGTGACCACATTAGCAACACAGTTAACAGCACACAAGCACGAATTAAGCATTTGCAATAAATTGAAAAATTCTTTTGCAATTGCAATTGCTACCCTAATTGCTTTGCAAAGATAAGGGAAGACGAAAAAGAAGACGTGACAGGGGGGGAAGTAAACAAGTAAAATTTTTTAAGCAAATAAATATTAAAATTAAAAGGTTTTATTTTTTTAGCACTAACATAACGAATTGTAATAACGTGATAAGTCAGTTTTTTTTAAATTAGCAGGTTTCTTTTGCATTTGTTATTTTTAAGAAAAATTTTTAAATTAAGCCCCTGAAATTCAATCTGAGTAGAGATCAGTTATAGAACATAAATGTTTTCTGAGGAGTAGTAAAAGCACCTGCTTAAAATTTTTTAAATCAATATTTTAATATCTATCTTTTCCACAACTAATGTTATTACAGAGCCATCTTATGATTGTATTTAACAAGATTTAAGCTTTTTGATAAGTTACACCAGCACCAGTAAAATTCATTTTAATCAGCCTACTTTAGTCCAGTAATGACTCATAATTGAATAGCAAAAATACACATTATTTTCATTTAAATTACATGAAAAGTTTTAAAAATTAATTTCATCACTCACAGTCTAAAACCATTTCTGTATGAACAAAAGACTCATACAATTACGCATATGCATTTCCATTGTTAAATTTTGTAAACACACAATTGCATTTTCAATCTGTACTCAACATTTTAGTTTATGTTTTCTAATAAATACAAGTGAATTACATACAGCCATACATATTGTACATACTTAGTAGCAATTGTTGTTTTGTTTCTAAGCACAAACTATAGAAAATTTTCTGCTACTGCTATTACAACCAGCTACTGCTGCTGCTACTATAGTTGATGTGTGTGCCGTGTGTACTGTTTTTATTGCAGTTGTTTGATTATTGTTCGATTCTAAGCTAAACATTTGTATTTTAAATAAAAAACTTGTTTTCTTCTTTCTTTTTTTTTTTTTTAATTTTTCTATTTCACAACAATTTTTATTGTTATTGTTGTTGTAATTGCAAATAATAACAACAAAATGTACTAAGTAAATATACAACGACAAATGATGTGTGCATTAAGTCATGTTTTATTTATAGGACTACTAGTGCATACACACACACACACACTCATACACATACACATAATACGATTATATATAAATGTGTTAGTGTTCTGTTGTTTGTGTACTTGTATAGCAGGAACCGGATATAATACTGAATATGTAGTCTTTAGTGTAATTTCACATATTGCCCAACAAACATCTAGAAAAGTGTGTTTTCCAATATGACAATATTGGAAAAATTAGAGTGCGTTAAGCGTTTTTTATCTATCAAAAACTCTCATGCTCATATAAAATGTATGGAGCATATCGAGCAACGTTAAGCAATTAGAAAAACAAATTTTGACAGCGCGTTTTGTAGTGAAGTTGGTTGCAAAACAATAGTTTTTTTTTCTTTTGACCAGTAATAACATGTTAACTAGTTTTTTTTAACGTAGCGTTTTTAACTCGATTTTGTTTGTCTTTAGTGGGTTTTATTAAACAAGATGATTAAACCTACTGTAGAAAATACTCACCGGCAGCTCTCTTATTTAGGGATGATTCCTTAACATAAGTAGAGAAAGCTAAAAAGCACCATAATTATTGTAATTTATTTAGGTTATACAGCTCAATGCTCTACTGCATCTGGCACTTACATATGGCTGAGTGATTAAAAAAATTAGTCTTTTCAAGTCATTTTCTTGCATAGAGAGTTGAAATTGATTATAAATAACGATTTTATTTCATCTATAAAATTTTTTCAAATCAGTTTTTGACTTAAAATTTTTCTAAATCATAATTTTCTTTTATATGAGCGGTTATGTTTAAAAGTGGTATAAGTCCATTTTTGAAAAAAAAAATTTTTTAACGGAAATTTTAGTAAGATGTAGACACAGTATTACTAAAATTACATATGGACTTACACTACTTTTAAAAATAACAGCTCATGCTTAAAAAATGTTATATAAATTTTTTTTGCTCAACAAGCTAAAGAAGCATAAATTTACTCATTTTCATAGCTAAGCCCAAATAATATCATTAGATCACATCTGTAGAAGAGCTTAAACTCAAATACTAATTTTAGAACACCAGTCCAGTATAAGTTTTTATTACCTGTAACTAAAAGACCACTTTGCCAACAGGTTTTGTTTTAGTTCTTAGTAAATATCACCAAATTAGTAATTGTGGCTTATGTTTGGTTAGCAGTTATGAACGAAGAATTAAAATCAGGGAATGGTTTCTGTCTTAATTCTTGACAGTTGACCTTAGAGTTCTAGTCATGAGAGCGGTTTTATTTTAACTTTTAACACCTATCACTTGATAGGTTGTGTTGTAGTTCTCAGTACGTAAAGGAAAGCAATATCTAATCAATAAAACATCAGTCAGCTAACAGATTATTTCTTAATTACTGACCCTTGTACTCAAACAACTAGTTATGAGACAGGCTTTGTTTTAATTTCTATCACTATGTTTTGGTTCTCCGTACCTATTACAAATTTAATAGTTGTGGGTTAGGCTTGGCTTAGAAGTTAACAACAAAGCATCAGTCAGGAGACAGATATTGCTTTGCTTCTTAATATCTATCACTAAAGGATTAGTCTTCAGACAGCTTTTCCTTAGGATTTTAAAACTTATCTCTATAAGACCAGTCATTGGTCAGTTATTATTTTAGTTCTTAACACCTATTACGAAATTATCACTCTTCGGACAAGTTTTGTTTTTAAATCTGTCACGAAATAATTAGTCTTAGGCAAGGTTTTATTTTATATTCTAACACCTATCCCTAAAAAATCAGTGAATTGATATGTTTCCTCTAAAATTATTAATATTAAATTCATATAAAATATTTTTCAGTACAAATTGATAATTTGTAGCATTTTAAAATCCATTGCTAATGTTTGCTAGCTTAAAATATTATTGCACTTTAGCTTATTGTTTCTAAATTAATTGCAGTAGTGTTAGTGGTTTCTACTTTAGTCTGCAGTTAAAATGTAAAATGTGTTGATGATTTTATGGATTACAAAATTATTGGGTGTCAATATCGTGAGTGGAAAGGATTTATTTCTATTATAGTTGAAATCTATTTACAAACTTTAATGGAATTTAAAACTAAAAAAATAATTTTGCCACCATAATAAGATTTGAGAATATTTTGCTTTGAATAAATTTAAAATAAAAAAATAAACTTTTAAAGCTGACAGCAATTTGCAAACAATTTATAACTTTAACTACTTAATTAACAGCAAACTATTAATTATAAATTACTTAGTAGTTTTCCCTGCTTATTACAAGAAAAGAATCTGTCTCTTACCCTAAAATAAAACTTAACACACTTTACTACACTTTTCCATACAAACATAAAAGTATTCGTATAACAAAAGCCTTACGTTCTGTTTCATTACTTTGTATGTTGTTAATGTTCTGGCAGGATTTTTGCAATTTCCTGACTGTTTTTTGTTTTGTTTGGTCTACCCTCCAACGCTTTACAAAAAAACCCCTCCAGTTATTTGGTGTAGTTTTATTATTTGGCAGTCGTGTTTTCTCACCCCAGCCACATACAATAACTTGGTTATGGTTAAACATTAATGGCGTTGCAAATGCATAACAAATACATGCTTACGCTAATGCATTTGCACACAGGCCCACGCATACACAAACACAACTACAAACATGTAAAATTTGTTTCGATCTTTTGTGTGGCGTGGCGTCATAAAGAAAAAATACAACAGCGTCAATTACAAAAACAATAATAACACAGAATGCCTACACCGATACAGGGATACATGAGTTATATAATAGACAGCCTGAAAGCTGTTATACAGGTGAAGAAAAATTTGGGTGGCTATCAAAAAATCAGTTAATAGGTAGAATTGAGGCAGAACAGGGTTATGCCTACAGTTCTCTGTCAGGAGAGGCAGGAAATGTTGCAAGACATACTGTGTATTTGCTTAGCTATGTAGACAGGGATAAAGTTGCCCCTGAAGTTTTAAGTAGAACAAGGAATTCAACGATTTGAAAAGTATATCATGGTTTTAGTAGGGCATTGAGTTGCAGCACAGGCCTATTACTAAATAAAACTTTGTCTATGAGATTGGAAATATTATTTATTTGTTTAATTCTAAAACTAAATTATTAACGAGCACTGTCAGCTTCAAACAGCAAAAGTAAGTTATTTTTCTTTGTAACTAAACTGATAATTTGCCTCACAGCACTGTCGACTGCAGGGGTCATGAGGTGTAAGTAAGTATTCTCCTCTTTCATCTGTTTCTACTACACCGCTCTCTACCTCGTATCTCTTTACTAAAAGTTATCTTTTCTGTATTTTCACCTTGTGTACATCAGGGGGCATGTTACGGCATTTGATATTTTTCGAAATTTCGATTTAAATTGTTTTAAATTTTAAATCGGCCTTGAATATCGATCGAAATTGTCATTTAAATTTAATTAAAATTTTCTGTTTTTCTTTATTAGAGAGCCCTGTGCCACTTAACCCAAACTGCTAATTTATCAATGCAGTTTTTTTATAATTGGTGGAAGGACTTGCCTTATTTAAATATATCCGTAATATAAAAATTAAGTTTTTCTTTTTAGTTTATTGATTGAAAGGAATTTGTCTTCAAAATGAAAAACTTTAGTTAAATTCTATTGTCTAGGCAAAATTTTCTCTCTGTGTTTATTTGGTGGGTGATATCATAGCAAGTGTGTTATATGTGTGTATTTTAGTCTGAATTTTATACTAAAACTAGATAGACATATATTGTTTTCCATACGTATTGTTATTGCAACAACCATATTATAAACGGAAATTTGCGATAATGGCACGTGTTTTTACCATAAGAAATAAATAAAAGAAAAATTTTCATTCTGCACTTAATATTTTATACTGCACTCATACTACTCTAAAGACAGTTTTACATTAATAAAGTTTATTTTGAATCACCCAACAACACACACACCTTAGCCAAACAACCACTGCCGCCGCCAACTCATTTATACGATAAAGATCTTTTTGATTATTTTTATACTCATTTTAATTATTGTACAAAATATTCTGAGAAAGAAATTAATTAATTTTCTCTATACATTAGTAATTTTCACACTTTTTCTCATTGCTTTACTTTACTATACTTAGTTTTTGCTTCACATTCGTTTGAAATCCTTAGCCACTTGGTTTGAAAATGTTTCACAGCATTTTTATTTAATATGCGGTATTAATGTTACATTGTTATTGCTAAACGGGTCTATTTTTTACTTTTTTTTTGCTTTACCCATTACAAATTTTTTCTGTATTTTTCTTAATTATTTTTGATTTGTTTCTTCGTTAGTTTCACATGAAGGGCGATTTCTCCCTTCATCGTATTATAGTTTTAATGAAGTTCTTTCTGTAACTTTTTTCTGTTAAATTAAAAAAAAAAACGTAAAGATAATAAGTTAAATTTAGTTTTAATGGCATTCATTTAAAGTTTTATTAAAATTATTTGTTTTATATTTATAAAAAAATTAGTTTTTTTATTTTCATTTTAATTTGCATAGAAATTAAAAACTGACATGCTTGCGGTTGGCAAACTTATGCGTTTGCATAACTTGTTTTAAATACGTTATAAAGTGTTTTTTAAATTTTCTTGAAACTAGAGGGGAGCTTTAATAAACCTCAAGAGCTAAACAAACCACATAAATCTAGTACAAGTTTAATAAACTAAATAAATTGTTTACAATATTTAGCTGAGTGAGAATTTTTAAGTACCACAAAAGCTACTTTTGCTAAACATTTTTATGTAAAAAGCAACAAAATCTCAATTAAATATGTAATCAATACAATTAAATTTTTATTGAATCAATTAATTTTTTTTTTATTTTTTAATCGAGTCAATTAAATTTTTAATCAATAAAATTTTAATTGAACCAAATATATTTTTATTAAATCAATTAAAATTTTTCATCAAAATATTGAGTTAAATACTTAGTCAATGCATTTTTAATTGAGTCATTTAAATATTTAATCAATAATCTTTTCATTTAACCAAAAAATTGTAATTACTTAAATTATTCATCAAAATGGTTTTAATTGAATCAATGTATAATTTAATTAAACAAATTTAATATTTAATCAAAAAACTTGAAATTGAAACAAATAGATTTGTATTGAATCAATTACATTTTCATTAAAATATTTTTAGTTGCATCAATTAAATATTTAATTAATACATTTTAAATAAGTTAATTAAATATTTAATCAAAAAGCTTTTAATGGAACCAAAAAAATTTGTATTGAAGCACTTAAATTATTCATCAGAATGGTTTTAATTAAATCAATTATTTTAATATGTAATCAAAAAACTTTAAATTGAAACAAATAAATTTGTATTGAATCAATTACATTTTCATTAAAATATTTTTAGTTGCATCAATTAAATATTTAATTAATACATTTTAAATGAAATAATTAATAAATTTTTAATTAAGTAAAGTAAAAATTTAATTAACAAATTTTTAATTAAACCGAATATACGTTGAATCAATTAAATTTTTCATAAAGATTGTTTAAATTAAGTCAATTGATTATTTAGTTAATACATTTTTAATTGAGTCAATTAAATATTTATCCCCTTATCTACTTGACTTGACTCTAAAGTAAACGTTATCGAAATTTTTCATATATATTTTTCATAAATTTTACTTTAAAGTCTACATCAAATTTTTTTGGATAAGAGCATTAATCTATAAAATTTTCAATTGGGTCAATTACACATTTAATAAATAAATTTTTATTTAAATCAATTATATATTTAATCAATAAATTTTTAATTGAATCAAATAAATTTTTTGAGTCAATTAGATTTTTCATGGAAATTGTTTTAATTAGGCAATTAAATATTTAATCAATGAAATTTAATGAAGTCAATTAAATATGTCATCAGTCAACTTTTAATTGAACTAAATAAAATTTTATTATATTAATTAAATTTTTAATCAAAATTTGTTTTTAATTCATACAGTTAAATATTTAATCAATACATTTTTAATTGAATATATTTAGTTGATTTAATTATTCAAGAGAATTAAATTTTTAATGATCATATTGTTAGGAGTGCATTTTGGCACAGATTATACTGCAGGCCCACTATACAATAATTTTGATTTATATTTCCATTTAACTTATGTTTACATAAATTCGTTTTAATAAAATTAACCATAAATACGCTGTTTATGCAAATTGTTAATAAAGTCATTTATAATAATTTATTAACCGTAATTTAACTTTTGCCTCTTAGCCACCTTTCAGAAAGTTCAAAAACAAAAGTTTTCCATTCATTATAATTATATAATTATAGCTTAATATTGATTAGTAATAATTCATTTGAACTCACAGCCCATCTAAAGCATATTTTGAAAAAATAACGACGCCAAATATTATTTATAAAACAAAACAAATGGTACTCATGCTTAAATAGTTTTTACTTTACGGCATAAGTCACGTTCGCAGGAATTTTCATATATATTTTTTGTTTGTTTTTCTCCTAATTTTCCATTAATTTTATCTCATTAATAATCTTTTGTTTTTGGTTTATGTTTTTGCTGTGTTGCCATACAAGAAAGCATGTGGCCAAGCAAACAAAAAATGTTCTGCTGGAAAAAATTCATTATCAAAAAATTACATAAAAATGAAGTATGGCAAATAGCGTTTTTGTTTTTGTTTATACACGGCACACATATTTTACATGATTTCAAACAATATATCATTTTTATTACCCCCTTCCCTTACTGGTGTATAAGCTATGCTGGGTTGGCTGTAACACCCAAGATTTTAACTCACTAAATAAGTATAAAAACAAAGCAATTAATTTCAAGCATATTTTTAATGAAAGTAAAGCGTTTACCAACTTTACAGTGGGCTAGAAACTTAATTTTTTTATCTCTTAGTTTTACTTTTAAATTAAAATTTTGCGGAAAGTAGCCTACGCTTATATTTAATTAAAATTTAAATCTAAAGAAAGTTAATTTTAGCGATAGCGCCAGAATGTCTATTCAAGAAATTCTTTTTCTAAGAGCTGAAAAATTATTTTCATTATGTTATTTGAGTTTTTTGAAAGCGGTCTAAGGTTTAGATCATTCTGGTGATTGATTATATAGGATTTATATATATTTTCTTTTATTGTCAAGCTATTCCTCCTTATTGAGGCTATTTTTGGAGTACTATAAGCTTTTCCTTGCATCATGTCATGAAGTACAATGAAAGAGCAGAACAATGCATTCGATTTTTGTAACATTCCTTGTTGATAAACTCAATCATGATTATTTGAAATAAAGAAAAATTAAAACAAATCTCTGAAATTTAACCCTCGAAATAAAATTTTCTTTTTGCTCTAGACGTTCTCAATATTTAAACACTCATTTCACAGAAAAGGAATGCAAGAATTATTTCACTTATTTCACTTATTAAAGAAGTTACTTTCAGCTTGTAACAACATCTATTTACACATAATTGTTTGATCAATTTAGTGATTAATAAACTTGTAAAAGTACACTTTTAGATCAGAGGCAATGCAGGCTCGGTTCCATCTGTCTGTTTTACATCCCCATAAAAATTCTAGCATCAATCAGCCATCATATGGGGTATGTCCCACTGCCCTTGGTAACGTTCTGCCATTATACGAATTTCTGCGTGAAACCGTTAAGCTTGCTCTTCACTGCAATTTACAAGGCTTTCATGAAATTTATACAAATAAGATAGATGCAGTTAGGATAGTTTGATGATTTCTTCACAACTATCACAATCTGAGGTTGCAGGTTTTATTTCTTTCTAGATAGTTGGTACTTGGACTTGAAAAAAATCTTTAGAAACCAAAAGCTGGGATTTGATTTTATTTTAAGCAATGAAAAACATTTTGTGGCAAAACTTTTAAGGGTTATGTTCATTCTATAATAAAAATCATTCTGCTACTGATTATTTCCCATCCACAGTAATTTTATCTATAAGACTTTCTTCAGAAAAAAAGAAAGAATTGTTTAATTGAATATGAAAATACAAATAAATAATTTTTTTTTCTACAAATTAATTGCAAAAATTAAGAAAAAGCTATAAATAATTTATTATTATTGTATTAACAAAAACTAAAATATAAATAAATATCTAGCAGATGATGACAATAAACAAAATATTTTCTCTATCTAACAAAGTTTAAGCACAAACGAAAAACAAAACTACCACCAACAGCCCTAAAATTGAAACTTAACTCGCTCTTCCTTTAAAACAACTAGACACATGAATTAATTGGGTATAGAAACAAATTGAAACCACAAATTTTCACATTATTATTATTATTATTTAAATATTTGTTTGCTATTAAGTGAAAACTAAACTTTCAATATGCATGCAGGGAATCTCCCACACAAATTTATCAACAAGCCTGACTGGCCTGGGTCATGTTTAATAAGCGTTAGGAAGAGTATAAAAAAAATTATTTTTTGGTTGAAAAATTTACACATATGTTGCATGAAAAGCCACAAAGTGCGAGGTTTACTAAAAAATTAAAAGAAATAAATAGAAATTTATATATATATTTTTTTTCTAAAATTTTCAGTAAATCGATACAACTTTGAAATTAAATAAAGCAATGTGATGCACTATCGTAAATATTGTCTTGATTTATGGTTCATAAGAAATTTTTGAATCACATTCTCAAAATTGCTGTTCAAGTGGGTTTATAGATTTGACAAAATTTGGGTTTTGTATCAGCTTTTTAATTTGTGTTAAACCGAAAATGCTTCTCATTGTTCAGCCCAGAAAGCTTTTTCAAAAAAAAAAAACCAAATATTTGCTATTAAATAAAAAGACTTTAAAAAATTGCTTTAATATAACAATTTTTATATGAAGTGCTGGCAATATAATTCGATGTTGATTAACCAAAAGTAAATTTACATAGAAATGCTTTTATTGGGGTTCACAACTTTTATAAAAATCGGTATTGGCCTTCTCAACTCGAGTATTATTTTGGTTGAGTTAATTTTTTATGTGTTATTTTAGCTTACAACTTTGTGTTAGTTTGGTCAACAAAATCATGATAAGTACCCAGTTTAGTTCTTCTCAGTTTCAGTTGAGCTTTATAGGAAAATGAGGAGTTTAAGAAGTGGCTGATTGATTTGCGATTTATCCTTTGAACAACATCTCTTCATAGTAATTTTCTAAATTTACTATTAAATAAAATTTGTATCACATTAAAATGACATAAGATGCAGCGTGCGGGTAGTTTGAAAATTCTGAAAAACTAGAGCTGCTACACAAATCACATTAAAACACATGAAATGTGATATTTTTGGAAAATTGTTTATAGTCCATGCAAGAAATATTTTTTAATAAAATTTTTTGAGCCGTTATTTTTGAAAGTAGTATAAGTCCACTTCAAAAAAAATTTAAAATTTAATAATTTTAGTTACTAAAGCTAGCGCTAACTCATTTTTCTTCAAAGGGGACTTATACCACTTTCACACATAACAGCTCAAATAATGTATAAACAAAGTTTTTCTATAATCCTTTCGAAAAGTTTTGCTTTAATTAGCAACTGCATATTTAAAAATTTCTTTTGAGCCCCAACTCGCATAAATAAATTATTTTTATATTTGTTTTAAAATACATGCTTTCTAATTTATATTTTTTATATTAATTTTTAATTACGTTAATGTTAACAAATTGTTTTGATCCAACCACAAAACCATTTTTTTAATAGGTTTTTTGTCAATAAAAAAAATATTTTTTTTTTCTAATCGCAAAAAATTTCAACATGTTTATCTCATTAGCCAAAACTAAAACATTTGGTTAATGAGCTTTTAACAAGGTATAAAAAATGTTTAAAAAATAACAGTTGGTTTCACCAAAAGTTAATTGTCGAAAATTGTGCCCAAAATAGTGCAGCATAAAAATATTAAGCAGTTAGGCAGTCTATGTAGAAACTAATCTTTCGCTTAAGCTTTAAACGACAAACAGCTGATTACCTCTAGGAGAGTTTTTATACACAGCATAATTTCCCTTTTACAGATTCACAGATCAAACCATTGCACTCAATATTGAAAAGCTTTTTTAAATCGACTTCTTGATTTCGATTCAAATTTTTTCAGCTAAAACGTGATTTTTACAAGCTTCACCTAAGAAGTGAATCTTTTTCTATCAGAATAAAATAAAGCTTCAAAAAAAAAAAAGAACTTTAATAAATTAAAAAAATTGTATGAGCAATACTCCACAATTATTTAAAAATTAATGTAGACTTTAAAATTAACGTTATCGAAAATATTCATATAATTTTTTCATAAATATTACTTTAAAGTCTACGTTAATTTCTTTTTGGATAAGAGCAATATTTTTTTATACGATTGGATTAGTTGTTCGTTTCCTGTAAACAGCAGAATAGTTTTTTTAAAAAAAAAACTTAAGTCTTTCTTTTACTTACTACTTCAACATCTCAAATTAAACATTTTTTATATTCTTTTAAATAACTTAATTATATTTTAAAGATAATATTATGATTTAATGTAAATTTTTGAGAGCTTAATTGAGTTGGAAGAAAACACGTAGAAACTGTTAGTTATTTTGTAAATTCTACTGTTACAGTTTCTAATTGAGGTGGAAGAGAGACTAATAATAATCAACGTCAAGCAAACACCAGGAGCTAAAAAAAAATAACAAACCCTAGGCTGGCATTTGGACATACACCATAAACGTGGCTGAAACGTGTACTGTGGCAATTTATCCTCTTTTAAATGCATAAAACGAGGCCAGTCGGGGAATTAAATGAAAGAGAGAAAAAAACAGTAAAGTTTATATGTTCACTTTAAATTGGTTTATTGGTACACTAAAACAGCTTAGGTTGTAAGTACTAAATTTTGTTACCAATCAAAAATTCACTTGTGAATTTACTTGAATTTTTTATTCATAAAAATAAAACGCTGGTCTTACAGCTCGAAATATTTTTGTAAAACAAAATTTTTTACTGTTTTTTTGAACTTTGGTTGCCCCAACTAAAAAATTTGGTTATCACAACAGAATTTTGATTGTAAGCAAAAATTTTGATCTCTTAATTGAAGTTATTTTCTGTGTGTACAATCAAATTCTGGTTATCGTATTTCAAAAATATGATTGTTGTAACAAAGTATTTGATTGGAAAGAAATTTAGTTCTCACAACTCAATTTGTTTTCTGTGTGTGTAAATAAGTTACCTTTTCACTACGACTACTATTTTATTATAAATTCTACTTAGTCTATTATTCATAGACTTGCTTGGGTGATTTGTCCACCATATCAGACGGTTGTTGCTAGTGGTGTCCTAAGTTATGAAAACGATTAGTCCACTAGTACATATTTTGAGGCCTGAATTACATGAGAACAATGTAGTTTGCATGAAAAATGATAGAAAGACAAGATTAAGTCATGCTCATGATTGTCCACTGTTAAAAGAAAATATAATATACATTTCTCTCTTTCTCTATCTGTCCCTCTTATTTAGCTATAAATTATTAGCCATTAGGAACACATCGCATGATGTCATTTGTGCTACATGCGCAGAAAATTTAAATTTTATTATTCCTGGTTTGGATGATGAAATCTCAGAAAATGTGCTGCTTCAGTCTCGTAGGGTAGACTTTTTTTTTAATACCAGCGAGTTAAGAGAGCTCTCTCTGAATAAGTTTATTGTCTTAATCTGAGGCATAGATCTGGATCAACATTATAGCATTCGAAATGGATCGAAATTTCAATTTAATTAAAATGAAAATTCTCTGAATCGTTTTACATAGAGGCCGCAATCCACGTTATTCTTTCTATAGCTTATATGCTTACTGTTTCAAGTAAATTCTTTGCTTTATTATTTTTGTTAATTTTAGGTTTGGTTTCGTTTGTGCAAAAATGTTCCATTCCGGCAACTGAAGTTTACTGGTTGGTTTGTTGCATTTTTTTTTTCTCAAAATTCACACACACATTTTCCAACAAAACGTGAGCCTTAAATAAATAGTTTTCATTTAATTATGTCTAAATTTGGTTTTAAAAAACAAATATTCAAACAACCAACTGTAAAGGAACAAGTACATAAAATGTAGGAAAAGTAAAAACCCTCAAAGAATGAATGACTGAATGAACAAACAGTTGGTGGGTAAACAGAAAACGAAAACCTGACAAATACATCATGTTAAAAAATTAAAAAAAAAAATAAAAAACACAAGAGAACTTGCCATGAATCAATGAACGCTGACAAATTGGCAACACGCGATGGCTTAGCTCAAAAGTATTAAATAAAAAAAAATTCTAAAAAAGGGCATACAAAAGTCCACATCACGAACTATAAAAAAAATTGTATATAAGCGAAAAGGAAATTTCAAAAAGAGTTCTTTTCTAAGTTGCTATTTCTTTTTCCAAACAGACATTGAGCTTTGTATGCGCTTGGTGACTGGCTGAGTGAGTGACAGCTTGAAGGCAGGCTTGCTTTAGTCGTCATTGTGTTTGAATATTTTAATAGGGGTTGTTTAAGAATGCAACATTTACTGTTTTCTCTTTCTTTTTTTTTTTGGTGTTGTTATTGTACTATTGTAGGAAGTGTAGTGCCAGTAAAATAAATATTATTTTTTATGTTTCACATTTATTTGAATAACTTAATTTGAAGTGTGTCTGTGCCATTAAACCACCTCCCTTTTGTTACAGTTTTTCTTTTACAACCTGCAGTTGAAGTTTTTTCTTCTTTTTATTTTATTAAAAAAAAAATATTTTTTTTGTTGCAGAAAATAAAATTTTTATTTCAAATAATAGAATTAATGGAGCGAATGTTGTTAATATTTTCCTTATGGAGTTGCTTTTCACTTTATGTTGTTTTAGGTTGCCTTGGCTACAAATTAAAACAAGCTTGTTTGCAAACAACAAACAGTAATATAAATATAAGCTGCTAATTTTGAAAGTGGTATAAGTCTTAATCTTATTAAAACTACCGCTAATTAGTTATTTTTTTTTTTTAAAGTGGACTTATACCACTTTCAAAAATAATGGCTCATTTGTCCAATACATAGCTAAAAAATGTTTAAAAACATAAATGTCATAAAGTTTTTGTATCCATTGCAAATAAATACCTTGAATTTTATAAACTTCATTATAAGAAAAAGGATAGGCTTTTGGTTCACTGTTTAACAAAAATTTTTTTATAACAAAAATTATTTTCATATTTAGTCGTACAATATACTTGTAAATAAAATTTTTCAAAATTTTGATTTGAATAAAATTCTATGATGAGATTTTGAGGAGATCTTTCTGGGTCTGTCGGAAATCCCCTCTAAGAGCAGATACATATAAATTGAAGCAGAGGCTAATTATTGAAAATTAAACGTATAAAGAAGATATGAAAAACAAAGAGACACTTCCTATGAAAGTTGTCTGCTTTCCATAACTCTTTCCCTACAGGGGATTAACTGAAAAACATTAAGGAAATATGTTCGAGAAACCAAGTTTCTATTATTATCGGGGTAAGTTCTTTTAAACGTAGCACAAATTCGACTAGTGGCTTACATATGTACATACATACCTCTACGCACATATCCTATAACATCTTCTCTTTTCAATCCTTTATATGAAGGTAGCTTGATAGCATTAAAACTTTCGATATAAATAAATTTATGTTTTTTTAATTTAGTACAGCGTCTTTGAAGTCTTAATTATCACTAGACTCATTCTACCTGAGTAAATTGAGAATAGCGTCACAATAGGTTTATTTTGGCTACAATGACTAGGTGACTTGGTTCCGCTTCTTATTCTAATTCTTATCTATTTAATTAGATTTGTTGTCCAATAAGTTGATATTGAACCAGTTAAGCTCGTTGTACAACATGTCATGGGAAACTAATTCCAGAATAACACTGTGGGAATCACCTAAAGGTTCAACCTAAAAAAACTCTCAAAATAATGCCTCTGGCGTCATCCTAGTCATCTTCAAAAATTAAGTTAGATGAGGTCGTTTTTGCTAAGAATCTTTTTATGGAATCTGTTTTAAACCTCTGGGTAATACTCAACCGGTAATCCATTTACTTATTAATGCCTGGTCGATTAAAAGATCCTCCTTAAGTGTAATGCATCCTTGGGGTAATACGTTAGAGTGTGAGTGACTGTTCTGCGCTGTTACAGATTAAAAATAAATAATTTTATTTTTCAAAGAGTAAAATTTCTTTTTTTTAGAATTCGATTTTTTTCGCGGTGATTATCTACGAGCGGATCAATCAGGTGTTTTTCTTTGATAAATATTTTTGTTTTTATAATCTATCCCATGATATTGGTGTTACGAATTAAGTCTTTTTTTCTGGGGTGTAAAAAAACATTGAGCAAAATTTATTAATATTCCAACCATATTAAGTTTCAAGCCTTGACTCTCACAGGACTTTTTTTTCCTAATGCATTCACTATCTTTCTCATGTCTCTCATTACTCTTTACTTGTCAAAATAAAAAAGTATTTTTTTTTTGTTGTATTGAAATGTGTCATACCAGTCAAACGTCATATTTTTGTAACTAAATTCATTTGGCAAAGCAAACAATAGAATGAACATGTTCGACATAAAATTAAATGCTGAAAAGGGGTTTCTTTTTCAATATTTCTCTAATAAAATCTCTAATGAATTTTATGTTTTAGTTTATTTAGAAGTCACACCGACAATGGCAGCTAGAAATTTTTAACAAAAGCAAGCAAGTTGCGTTATCAAAACAAGCAAAAAAAAAGTGGTTGTTTGATATTTTGATTTGGTGTGGTGCTCGTTTGATGTTTGACTTTAGATTAGTTGTTGACATGTGGCCTCATTAGTTTGTTATTATTAGTTTTTCTAAGAAAATAGCAAGAAATAGAGTATACAATTTTTGCTAGAGTTCATTAGTGGAAAAAAATATATGCATTTGAAAGCAATAAATTTCAAACAAAATAATAAGATTAAAATCAGTCATTGAAGTTTTAATAATTTTGTGGTCGTAGATGAGTTTTGTTATAATACTAAAATGCGATAGAGCTGGTTTGATTGAGTATAGTTTTAAATAATGATGGATGTTATTAAAAAAAATATTACTGCAGAACAAATTTACTCGTATTGTTTTTCCTGAAAATATTTCAAAACGAATTAATCAACACAATAGCTGCTCTAAGATATAGCATTTTGCTAAATTCACTATATTTAATTTTTACTTAAATTAGTTATATATTTCATTAATCCAATGAACTAATGAATATTCTTTCATAAAATAATGAATTTTCTTTCATTAATTCAAAGAAATATTCATTAATTTAATGTAACATTGAATGAAATGTTGTCATTAGTCAAATGAAATATTTTTAAGAGTTAAAAAATAATGAATTTTATTTCATTTATTCAATGATATATTCATTAATTTAATGAAATATGTCATTGAATGAAATGTTGTCATTAGTCTAATGAAATATTTTTAGGAGTTAAAAAATAATGAATTTTATTTCATTTATTCAATGATATATTCATTAATTTACTGAAATATTTCATTGAATCAATGAAGTGTTGTCATTAATGTAATGAAACGTTTTAAGGGTTAAAAAATAATGAATTTTCTTTCAATGAAATATTCATTCATATAATGAAATTCATAAAACTATAAATTCATTTAATGAAATATTTAATAGAATCAATTAAATGTTGTCCTTAGTCTAATGAAATGTTTTCGCTTTCAGTGTATGTAATTATCAACACTTTATAATAGCAGCCTCCAGTTTCATATTTCCACTCAACTAGTAATCAAAATAATAGTTTAATGTCTAAAAAATACTTCAACACATAAATTATTTTAATAGAAACTTTTAGTGTCTGTATATTCACTATACATTTCCATCACACTTAAGCATTTCATGAAAATTGTAGCTGACATTCAAAAGAAATGCAAAATGCTACTACAGAAATCAACCCTCTTAAGCAAATCTTTCTCTACAAAAGAAGCATAACCAAAAAAAAAAAATATTTTCTTAACCCCAACTCCCAAATGCAACCCCCACCATCACCTGTCTGTCTAGCACTCACTCAACCTCTTGAGGTTTGCTAAATACATGTCTTTCTGTCTGGCATACATATGGTTAATGATTTAGTACACGACTCTACTATTCAATAAATTTATTTATTTATTTTAATGTTTTTTCTTTTCGTTTTTGTGGGGGTAGTTTCCTTTTAAATATTCCTTTTGAGTTGTTTCATTAAATTGAAAACTCTCAGTTGCTGTACGTATGGCTGTGACTATTATGTGCCATCAGTTTTGTTAAACATTCACAGCAGTGCGAACGAATACGTGTGGTAAGATAAAATCTCCTTACGCATTAGCAAAAAAAAAACACACTTTTATTCCTGCTGTACTTGTAAGTGCAAAATTAAGGGTGCCTTATTTCTAACTCCAATTTCTTTATCTCTGGTCTAACTTCCAGCTAACAATTCACTTAACAATGACTTCATTCATGTTAACATGAATAAATGTCAGTTGTCTGCATGTACGAGTATGTGTGGTGTATGATGCTGCTTTCCGTATTTTATTCCCAGAAAATTGTGAAATATTTGACAGTCATTGTATTTGCTTAGAGATTGCATAAAAGCAGCAGGGAAAGTTTTTATACAAACATGTATTTTGAACATTTAAGTACTCGTATAGCATTCATATTCACTATTCATTACCATCATTAGATTTACAAAAACATGATTTAAAATATTGATTTTCATGTAGCTGTACATTGATTTAAAAAAAAAAATAAAAAAATGCCTAAAGGCTTGCTTAAATCAACTGCAATTTTAAATGGTAAATTTTTGTCAAACGGGAATTAAACATAATCCCCCAAAGCAACAACATAAATAGAGTTCGATGGTAAATTTTGAACATTTCAAATATAAAATGTTTGATTTAAAAAAAAATTTTTGAAGATCAGAACAGTTATTAAATTATTATTTTACAAAGCAAAAACATAAACGTCTATAAAGGTATACAGTGCATGATGTAAAAGTGTAATGCTTGTATTCAAAGAAAATTAAAGTAGACTTGAAATCGATATTGTGACAAATTTGTATGAAAAATTTGCCATAATTTCTACTTGAAGTCGTTATTAGTCATTTTGAATACCAGCCTAAAAGTAAAATTTACTTTTTACTATTTTGGTTGGAAATTTACGTAATATTACATTTGCTTTTTTAAGTTTGCTACTAAATACTATGCAGACATTTGTTTAAAAAAAAATAGCAAAAGCTATACTATAACTGCTATTGAAATTACTACTTCTACTGTCCGTACTATATGTAACTGCCAAGAAAATTACTCTATTACTACTTGTACTATAATTGCTACTACTTTTATCGAACAAATAAAACAATTAAAGTGCAAAATAATTTGTTTTCATACATTTATATTGAAAATATAAAATAAAAAAATATTATAGTCCAAAATTCATTTAATATACTCGTAATAATATTGTTACTTATAGTGTTTTTACACTGAGGACATTTTAGAGGAATGCGTGGAAGATGTTGAAAATGAAAAAAAGTTGTTTACAATGCCAACATCTAACATCTACCATCAACTAAACTGTCGAAAAATAAAAGAAAATAAGACGCATAATTTTCGAAAACAAAAAATATCTTAAAATAAATTTAGAAAAATCATTCATTATTGTTGCTTTGCAAGATCAAATCCATTAGGCTTCAAAATTTGAATTTTTATTTTGTTTAATATGTGTACATACTTATGTTATGTATATATAAATAAATGTTACTTTATAAGTGATGCCACTAAAATCGAAAATATTGCCATTTTTCTAGTGATGGCACGAAAATTATCGAAAGATGTTGAGTGAAACAAAATGAGATAGGAACATCTTGTAAAGATGTTGGAAGATGTTGATTTTTTCTACATGCATTTTATATGGGAAGATGTTGTCATCTCGCCGAATAGATGGTAGATGTTAAATGTGCTCTAGTGTAAAAACACTATTAAAAAAACTTCAGTACTGCTATTGTTAGCCTTTGTTGTTACTAATTCTATTGTTAATAATACTACTTTGTTCCTGCTACTATTTTTTTTTTAATATAGACATTTTTTTATTAAGCAAATTTTTTATGTTTTGCTATTTTATATTAATGTTCTTTGTTATTACTTTTTAAATGCTACAGATACTATTTCTCTACTGCTATTGTTTGTCTTTAATGTTATTGTTTTACTGCTTCTAATACTACTTCACTATTTCTATTTGTTTCTGCTATTACTATTTTTACTGCTACTAATATTATTTCACTATTGCTATTGCTTGTCTTTACTGCTATTTGTTTAAGAAAATGCTATTGTTAAGGTTTTGCTTTTACCATCGTTACTGCTACTAATACTAATTCTCCCATTCAAAAGTTATAGAGATAAAACCAAAAATTAGATGAATGGGAACTTACAACATGGTAATTTAGTTTAAATTTTCCTTTCTCTCTATAACTTTTGAATGGGTTGAGATATCTTCATAAAACTTTCAACATGTGGCAGAGTGGGATACGGGCTACATTTTAGTAGAACATTTTTTCAAAATCGCTCCAACGCTGACAAAGTTATAAACGTTTTTCTAATTGAAACGCTTTTGAACTCAAGTGGATGTGGCATGTGGCAACATAAGTTGCATGTGGCAGGTAGCCAATTTCCCACTCTACCACATGGTGCAAGTTTCCTTATAAAATATTTATCCATTCAAAAATTATGGGCAAAACAACAAATTCTATTCAAAATGTAACTGTCGCTCTGTCCAAAAATTGAATTTAAAAAACTTGACCGAAAAAATTGAAACACCAGGCTAACAGAACCAGCAGTAGGTGGATTTTCAGGAATTAATTTTTGTTTTTTTGATATAACTTTTGAACGGATAAACATTTTCGCATAAGTTTTGCACCATGTTGTAGAGCAAGAATTGGGCTATTTGCCACATACCACTTATGTTGCCACATGCCACAAATAAGTTGCATAAAAAGTGTTTTAATTGAAAAAAACGCTTATAACTTGTTAAGCGTTTGAGCGATTTCAAAAAAATGTTCGAGGAACTATAGCCCAATTCCCGCTCTATCACCCTGTGAAAGTTTCATTTAAAAATATTAATCCGTTCAAAAGTTGTAGCAAGAAAGGAAAATTTAAACTAAATTACCATGTTGCAAGTTCCCATTCATCTAATTTTTGGTTTTATCTCTATAACTTTTGAATGGGTTGAGATATCTTCATAAAACTTTCACCATGTGGCAGAGTGGGATATGGGCTACATTTTTGTCGAACTTTTTTTTTGAATTCGCTCAAAGGCTAGAAAGTTATAAGCGTTTATCTAATTAAAACGCCCTTTAACTAATATGGATGTGGCATGTGGCAACATAAGTAGCACGTGGCAGGTAGCCAATTTTCCACTCTACCACATGGTGCAAGTTTCATTAAAAAATATTTGACCATTCAAAAATTATGGGCAAAACAACAAATTCTATTCAAAATGTAACTGTCGCGCTGTCCAAAAATTGAATTTAAAAAACTTGACCGAAAAAATTGAAACACCAGGCTAACAGAACCAGCAGTAGGTGGATTTTCAGGAATTAATTTTTGTTTTTTTGATATAACTTTTGAACGGATAAACATTTTTGCATAAGTTTTGCACCATGTTGTAGGGCAAGAATTGGGCTATTTGCCACATACCACTTATGTTGCCACATGCCACAAATAAGTTGCATAAAAAGTGTTTTAATTGAAAAAACGCTTATAACTTGTTAAGCGTTTGAGCGATTTCAAAAAAATGTTCGAGGGAACTATAGCCCAATTCCCGCTCTATCACCCTGTGAAAGTTTCATTTAAAAATATTAATCCGTTCAAAAGTTGTAGCAAGAAAGGAAAATTTAAACTAAATTACCATGTTGCAAGTTCCCATTCATCTAATTTTTGGTTTTATCTCTATAACTTTTGAATGGGTTGAGATATCTTCATAAAACTTTCAACATGTGGCAGAGTTTGATATGGGCTACATTTTTGTCGAACATTTTTTTTGAATTCGCTCAAAGGCTAGAAAGTTATAAGCGTTTATCTAATTAAAACGCCCTTTAACTAATATGGATGTGGCATGTGGCAACATAAGTAGCATGTGGCAGGTAGCCAATTTTCCACTCTACCACATGGTGCAAGTTTCATTAAAAAATATTTATCCATTCAAAAATTATGGGCAAAACAACAAATTCTATTCAAAATGTAACTGTCGCTCTGTCCAAAAATTGAATTTAAAAAACTTGACCGAAAAAATTGAAACACCAGGCTAACAGAACCAGCAGTAGGTGGATTTTCAGGAATTAATTTTTGTTTTTTTGATATAACTTTTGAACGGATAAACAGTTTCGCATAAGTTTTGCACCATGTTGTAGAGCACGAATTGGGCTATTTGCCACATACCACTTATGTTGCCACATGCCACAAATAAGTTGCATAAAAAGTGTTTTAATTGAAAAAACGCTTATAACTTGTTAAGCGTTTGAGCGATTTCAAAAAAATGTTCGAGGGAACTATAGCCCAATTCCCGCTCTATCACCCTGTGAAAGTTTCATTTAAAAATATTAATCCGTTCAAAAGTTGTAGCAAGAAAGGAAAATTTAAACTAAATTATCATGTTGCAAGTTCCCATTCATCTAATTTTTGGTTTTATCTCTATAACTTTTGAATGGGTTGAGATATCTTCATAAATCTTTTAACATGTGGCAGAGTGGGATATGGGCTACATTTTTGTCAAACATTTTTTTTGAATTCGCTCAAAGGCTAGAAAGTTATAAGCGTTTATCTAATTAAAACGCCCTTTAACTAATATGGATGTGGCATGTGGCAACATAAGTAGCATGTGGCAGGTAGCCAATTTTCCACTCTACCACATGGTGCAAGTTTCATTAAAAAATATTTATCCATTCAAAAATTATGGGCAAAACAACAAATTCTATTCAAAATGTAACTGTCGCTCTGTCCAAAAATTGAATTTAAAAAACTTGACCGAAAAAATTGAAACACCAGGCTAACAGAACCAGCAGTAGGTGGATTTTCAGGAATTAATTTTTGTTTTTTTGATATAACTTTTGAACGGATAAACATTTTTGCATAAGTTTTGCACCATGTTGTAGGGCAAGAATTGGGCTATTTGCCACATACCACTTATGTTGCCACATGCCACAAATAAGTTGCATAAAAAGTGTTTTAATTGAAAAAACGCTTATAACTTGTTAAGCGTTTGAGCGATTTCAAAAAAATGTTCGAGGGAACTATAGCCCAATTCCCGCTCTATCACCCTGTGAAAGTTTCATTTAAAAATATTAATCCGTTCAAAAGTTGTAGCAAGAAAGGAAAATTTAAACTAAATTACCATGTTGCAAGTTCCCATTCATCTAATTTTTGGTTTTATCTCTATAACTTTTGAATGGGTTGAGATATCTTCATAAAACTTTCAACATGTGGCAGAGTTTGATATGGGCTACATTTTTGTCGAACATTTTTTTTGAATTCGCTCAAAGGCTAGAAAGTTATAAGCGTTTATCTAATTAAAACGCCCTTTAACTAATATGGATGTGGCATGTGGCAACATAAGTAGCATGTGGCAGGTAGCCAATTTTCCACTCTACCACATGGTGCAAGTTTCATTAAAAAATATTTATCCATTCAAAAATTATGGGCAAAACAACAAATTCTATTCAAAATGTAACTGTCGCTCTGTCCAAAAATTGAATTTAAAAAACTTGACCGAAAAAATTGAAACACCAGGCTAACAGAACCAGCAGTAGGTGGATTTTCAGGAATTAATTTTTGTTTTTTTGATATAACTTTTGAACGGATAAACAGTTTCGCATAAGTTTTGCACCATGTTGTAGAGCACGAATTGGGCTATTTGCCACATACCACTTATGTTGCCACATGCCACAAATAAGTTGCATAAAAAGTGTTTTAATTGAAAAAACGCTTATAACTTGTTAAGCGTTTGAGCGATTTCAAAAAAATGTTCGAGGGAACTATAGCCCAATTCCCGCTCTATCACCCTGTGAAAGTTTCATTTAAAAATATTAATCCGTTCAAAAGTTGTAGCAAGAAAGGAAAATTTAAACTAAATTATCATGTTGCAAGTTCCCATTCATCTAATTTTTGGTTTTATCTCTATAACTTTTGAATGGGTTGAGATATCTTCATAAATCTTTTAACATGTGGCAGAGTGGGATATGGGCTACATTTTTGTCAAACATTTTTTTTGAATTCGCTCAAAGGCTAGAAAGTTATAAGCGTTTATCTAATTAAAACGCCCTTTAACTAATATGGATGTGGCATGTGGCAACATAAGTAGCATGTGGCAGGTAGCCAATTTTCCACTCTACCACATGGTGCAAGTTTCATTAAAAAATATTTATCCATTCAAAAATTATGGGCAAAACAACAAATTCTATTCAAAATGTAACTGTCGCTCTGTCCAAAAATTGAATTTAAAAAACTTGACCGAAAAAATTGAAACACCAGGCTAACAGAACCAGCAGTAGGTGGATTTTCAGGAATTAATTTTTGTTTTTTTGATATAACTTTTGAACGGATAAACATTTTTGCATAAGTTTTGCACCATGTTGTAGAGCAAGAATTGGGCTATTTGCCACATATTACTTATGTTGCCACATGCCACAAATAAGTTGCATAAAAAGTGTTTTAATTGAAAAAACGCTTATAACTTGTTAAGCGTTTGAGCGATTTCAAAAAAATTTTCGAGGGAACTATAGCCCAATTCCCGCTCTATCACCCTGTGAAAGTTTCATTTAAAAATATTAATCCGTTCAAAAGTTGTAGCAAGAAAGGAAAATTTAAACTAAATTACCATGTTGCAAGTTCCCATTCATCTAATTTTTGGTTTTATCTCTATAACTTTTGAATGGGTTGAGATATCTTCATAAAACTTTCAACATGTGGCAGAGTGGGATATGGGCTACATTTTTGTCGAACATTTTTTTTGAATTCGCTCAAAGGCTAGAAAGTTATAAGCGTTTATCTAATTAAAACGCCCTTTAACTAATATGGATGTGGCATGTGGCAACATAAGTAGCATGTGGCAGGTAGCCAATTTTCCACTCTACCACATGGTGCAAGTTTCATTAAAAAATATTTATCCATTCAAAAATTATGGGCAAAACAACAAATTCTATTCAAAATGTAACTGTCGCTCTGTCCAAAAATTGAATTTAAAAAACTTGACCGAAAAAATTGAAACACCAGGCTAACAGAACCAGCAGTAGGTGGATTTTCAGGAATTAATTTTTGTTTTTTTGATATAACTTTTGAACGGATAAACATTTTTGCATAAGTTTTGCACCATGTTGTAGAGCAAGAATTGGGCTATTTGCCACATACCACTTATGTTGCCACATGCCACAAATAAGTTGCATAAAAAGTGTTTTAATTGAAAAAACGCTTATAACTTGTTAAGCGTTTGAGCGATTTCAAAAAAATGTTCGAGGGAACTATAGCCCAATTCCCGCTCTATCACCCTGTGAAAGTTTCATTTAAAAATATTAATTCGTTCAAAAGTTGTAGCAAGAAAGGAAAATTTAAACTAAATTATCATGTTGCAAGTTCCCATTCATCTAATTTTTGGTTTTATCTCTATAACTTTTGAATGGGTTGAGATATCTTCATAAATCTTTTAACATGTGGCAGAGTGGGATATGGGCTACATTTTTGTCAAACATTTTTTTTGAATTCGCTCAAAGGCTAGAAAGTTATAAGCGTTTATCTAATTAAAACGCCCTTTAACTAATATGGATGTGGCATGTGGCAACATAAGTAGCATGTGGCAGGTAGCCAATTTTCCACTCTACCACATGGTGCAAGTTTCATTAAAAAATATTTATCCATTCAAAAATTATGGGCAAAACAACAAATTCTATTCAAAATGTAACTGTCGCTCTGTCCAAAAATTGAATTTAAAAAACTTGACCGAAAAAATTGAAACACCAGGCTAACAGAACCAGCAGTAGGTGGATTTTCAGGAATTAATTTTTGTTTTTTTGATATAACTTTTGAACGGATAAACATTTTTGCATAAGTTTTGCACCATGTTGTAGAGCAAGAATTGGGCTATTTGCCACATATTACTTATGTTGCCACATGCCACAAATAAGTTGCATAAAAAGTGTTTTAATTGAAAAAACGCTTATAACTTGTTAAGCGTTTGAGCGATTTCAAAAAAATGTTCGAGGGAACTATAGCCCAATTCCCGCTCTATCACCCTGTGAAAGTTTCATTTAAAAATATTAATCCGTTCAAAAGTTGTAGCAAGAAAGGAAAATTTAAACTAAATTACCATGTTGCAAGTTCCCATTCATCTAATTTTTGGTTTTATCTCTATAACTTTTGAATGGGTTGAGATATCTTCATAAAACTTTCAACATGTGGCAGAGTGGGATATGGGCTACGTTTTGTCGAACATTTTTTTTGAATTCGCTCAAAGGCTAGAAAGTTATAAGCGTTTATCTAATTAAAACGCCCTTTAACTAATATGGATGTGGCATGTGGCAACATAAGTAGCATGTGGCAGGTAGCCAATTTTCCACTCTACCACATGGTGCAAGTTTCATTAAAAAATATTTATCCATTCAAAAATTATGGGCAAAACAACAAATTCTATTCAAAATGTAACTGTCGCTCTGTCCAAAAATTGAATTTAAAAAACTTGACCGAAAAAATTGAAACACCAGGCTAACAGAACCAGCAGTAGGTGGATTTTCAGGAATTAATTTTTGTTTTTTTGATATAACTTTTGAACGGATAAACATTTTTGCATAAGTTTTGCACCATGTTGTAGAGCAAGAATTGGGCTATTTGCCACATATTACTTATGTTGCCACATGCCACAAATAAGTTGCATAAAAAGTGTTTTAATTGAAAAAACGCTTATAACTTGTTAAGCGTTTGAGCGATTTCAAAAAAATGTTCGAGGGAACTATAGCCCAATTCCCGCTCTATCACCCTGTGAAAGTTTCATTTAAAAATATTAATTCGTTCAAAAGTTGTAGCAAGAAAGGAAAATTTAAACTAAATTATCATGTTGCAAGTTCCCATTCATCTAATTTTTGGTTTTATCTCTATAACTTTTGAATGGGTTGAGATATCTTCATAAATCTTTTAACATGTGGCAGAGTGGGATATGGGCTACATTTTTGTCAAACATTTTTTTTGAATTCGCTCAAAGGCTAGAAAGTTATAAGCGTTTATCTAATTAAAACGCCCTTTAACTAATATGGATGTGGCATGTGGCAACATAAGTAGCATGTGGCAGGTAGAAAATTTTTCCACTCTACCACATGGTGCAAGTTTCATTAAAAAATATTTATCCATTCAAAAATTATGGGCAAAATAACAAATTCTATTCAAAATGTAACTGTCGCTCTGTCTAAAAATTGAATTTAAAAAACTTGACCGAAAAAATTGAAACACCAGGCTAACAGAACCAGCAGTAGGTGGATTTTCAGGAATTAATTTTTGTTTTTTTGATATAACTTTTGAACGGATAAACATTTTTGCATAAGTTTTGCACCATGTTGTAGAGCAAGAATTGGGCTATTTGCCACATACCACTTATGTTGCCACATGCCACAAATAAGTTGCATAAAAAGTGTTTTAATTAAAAAAACGCTTATAACTTGTTAAGCGTTTGAGCGATTTCAAAAAAATGTTCGAGGGAACTATAGCCCAATTCCCGCTCTATCACCCTGTGAAAGTTTCATTTAAAAATATTAATCCGTTCAAAAGTTGTAGCAAGAAAGGAAAATTTAAACTAAATTACCATGTTGCAAGTTCCCATTCATCTAATTTTTGGTTTTATCTCTATAACTTTTGAATGGGTTGAGATATCTTCATAAAACTTTCAACATGTGGCAGAGTGGGATATGGGCTACATTTTTGTCGAACATTTTTTTTGAATTCGCTCAAAGGCTAGAAAGTTATAAGCGTTTATCTAATTAAAACGCCCTTTAACTAATATGGATGTGGCATGTGGCAACATAAGTAGCATGTGGCAGGTAGCCAATTTTCCACTCTACCACATGGTGCAAGTTTCATTAAAAAATATTTATCCATTCAAAAATTATGGGCAAAACAACAAATTCTATTCAAAATGTAACTGTCGCTCTGTCCAAAAATTGAATTTAAAAAACTTGACCGAAAAAATTGAAACACCAGGCTAACAGAACCAGCAGTAGGTGGATTTTCAGGAATTAATTTTTGTTTTTTTGATATAACTTTTGAACAGATAAACATTTTTGCATAAGTTTTGCACCATGTTGTAGAGCAAGAATTGGGCTATTTGCCACATACCACTTATGTTGCCACATGCCACAAATAAGTTGCATAAAAAGTGTTTTAATTGAAAAAACGCTTATAACTTGTTAAGCGTTTGAGCGATTTCAAAAAAATGTTCGAGGGAACTATAGCCCAATTCCCGCTCTATCACCCTGTGAAAGTTTCATTTAAAAATATTAATCCGTTCAAAAGTTGTAGCAAGAAAGGAAAATTTAAACTAAATTACCATGTTGCAAGTTCCCATTCATCTAATTTTTGGTTTTATCTCTATAACTTTTGAATGGGTTGAGATATCTTCATAAAACTTTCAACATGTGGCAGAGTGGGATATGGGCTACATTTTTGTCGAACATTTTTTTTGAATTCGCTCAAAGGCTAGAAAGTTATAAGCGTTTTTCTAATTAAAACGCCCTTTAACTAATATGGATGTGGCATGTGGCAACATAAGTAGCATGTGGCAGGTAGAAAATTTTTCCACTCTACCACATGGTGCAAGTTTCATTAAAAAATATTTATCCATTCAAAAATTATGGGCAAAACAACAAATTCTATTCAAAATGTAACTGTCGCTCTGTCTAAAAATTGAATTTAAAAAACTTGACCGAAAAAATTGAAACACCAGGCTAACAGAACCAGCAGTAGGTGGATTTTCAGGAATTAATTTTTGTTTTTTGATATAACTTTTGAACGGATAAACATTTTTGCATAAGTTTTGCACCATGTTGTAGAGCAAGAGTTGGGCTATTTGCCACATACCACTTATGTTGCCACATGCCACAAATAAGTTGCATAAAAAGTGTTTTAATTAAAAAAACGCTTATAACTTGTTAAGCGTTTGAGCGATTTCAAAAAAATGTTCGAGGGAACTATAGCCCAATTCCCGCTCTATCACCCTGTGAAAGTTTCATTTAAAAATATTAATCCGTTCAAAAGTTGTAGCAAGAAAGGAAAATTTAAACTAAATTACCATGTTGCAAGTTCCTATTCATCTAATTTTTGGTTTTATCTCTATAACTTTTGAATGGGTTGAGATATCTTCATAAAACTTTCAACATGTGGCAGAGTGGGATATGGGCTACATTTTTGTCGAACATTTTTTTTGAATTCGCTCAAAGGCTAGAAAGTTATAAGCGTTTATCTAATTAAAACGCCCTTTAACTAATATGGATGTGGCATGTGGCAACATAAGTAGCATGTGGCAGGTAGCCAATTTTCCACTCTACCACATGGTGCAAGTTTCATTAAAAAATATTTATCCATTCAAAAATTATGGGCAAAACAACAAATTCTATTCAAAATGTAACTGTCGCTCTGTCCAAAAATTGAATTTAAAAAACTTGACCGAAAAAATTGAAACACCAGGCTAACAGAACCAGCAGTAGGTGGATTTTCAGGAATTAATTTTTGTTTTTTTGATATAACTTTTGAACGGATAAACATTTTTGCATAAGTTTTGCACCATGTTGTAGAGCAAGAATTGGGCTATTTGCCACATATCACTTATGTTGCCACATGCCACAAATAAGTTGCATTAAAAGTGTTTTAATTGAAAAAACGCTTATAACTTGTTAAGCGTTTGAGCGATTTCAAAAAAATGTTCGAGGGAACTATAGCCCAATTCCCGCTCTATCACCCTGTGAAAGTTTCATTTAAAAATATTAATCCGTTCAAAAGTTGTAGCAAGAAAGGAAAATTTAAACTAAATTACCATGTTGCAAGTTCCCATTCATCTAATTTTTGGTTTTATCTCTATAACTTTTGAATGGGTTGAGATATCTTCATAAAACTTTCAACATGTGGCATAGTGGGATATGGGCTAAATTTTTGTCGAACATTTTTTTTGAATTCGCTCAAAGGCTAGAAAGTTATAAGCGTTTATTTAATTAAAACGCCCTTTAACTAATATGGATGTGGCATGTGGCAACATAAGTAGCATGTGGCAGGTAGCCAATTTTCCACTCTACCACATGGTGCAAGTTTCATTAAAAAATATTTATCCATTCAAAAATTATGGGCAAAACAACAAATTCTATTCAAAATGTAACTGTCGCTCTGTCCAAAAATTGAATTTAAAAAACTTGACCGAAAAAATTGAAACACCAGGCTAACAGAACCAGTAGTAGGTGGATTTTCAGGAATTAATTTTTGTTTTTTTGATATAACTTTTGAACGGATAAACATTTTTGCATAAGTTTTGCACCATGTTGTAGAGCAAGAATTGGGCTATTTGCCACATACCACTTATGTTGCCACATGCCACAAATAAGTTGCATAAAAAGTGTTTTAATTGAAAAAACGCTTATAACTTGTTAAGCGTTTGAGCGATTTCAAAAAAATGTTCGAGGGAAATATAGCCCAATTCCTGCTCTATCACCCTGTGAAAGTTTCATTTAAAAATATTAATCCGTTCAAAAGTTGTAGCAAGAAAGGAAAATTTAAACTAAATTACCATGTTGCAAGTTCCCATTCATCTAATTTTTGGTTTTATCTCTATAACTTTTGAATGGGTTGAGATATCTTCATAAAACTTTCAACATGTGGCAGAGTGGGATATGGGCTAAATTTTTGTCGAACATTTTTTTTGAATTCGCTCAAAGGCTAGAAAGTTATAAGCGTTTATCTAATTAAAACGCCCTTTAACTAATATGGATGTGGCATGTGGCAACATAAGTAGCATGTGGCAGGTAGCCAACTTTCCACTCTACCACATGGTGCAAGTTTCATTAAAAAATATTTATCCATTTAAAAATTATGGGCAAAACAACAAATTCTATTCAAAATGTAACTGTCGCTCTGTCCAAAAATTGAATTTAAAAAACTTGACCGAAAAAATTGAAACACCAGGCTAACAGAACCAGCAGTAGGTGGATTTTCAGGAATTAATTTTTGTTTTTTTGATATAACTTTTGAACAGATAAACATTTTTGCATAAGTTTTGCACCATGTTGTAGAGCAAGAATTGGGCTATTTGCCACATACCACTTATGTTGCCACATGCCACAAATAAGTTGCATAAAAAGTGTTTTAATTGAAAAAACGCTTATAACTTGTTAAGCGTTTGAGCGATTTCAAAAAAATGTTCGAGGGAACTATAGCCCAATTCCCGCTCTATCACCCTGTGAAAGTTTCATTTAAAAATATTAATCCGTTCAAAAGTTGTAGCAAGAAAGGAAAATTTAAACTAAATTACCATGTTGCAAGTTCCCATTCATCTAATTTTTGGTTTTATCTCTATCACTTTTGAATGGGTTGAGATATCTTCATAAAACTTTCAACATGTGGCAGAGTGGGATATGGGCTACATTTTTGTCGAACATTTTTTTTGAATTCGCTCAAAGGCTAGAAAGTTATAAGCGTTTATCTAATTAAAACGCCCTTTAACTAATATGGATGTGGCATGTGGCAACATAAGTAGCATGTGGCAGGTAGCCAATTTTCCGCTCTACCACATGGTGCAAGTTTCATTAAAAAATATTTATCCATTCAAAAGTTATGGGCAAAACAACAAATTCTATTCAAAATGTAACTGTCGCTCTGTCCAAAAATTGAATTTAAAAAACTTGACCGAAAAAATTGAAACACCAGGCTAACAGAACCAGTAGTAGGTGGATTTTCAGGAATTAATTTTTGTTTTTTTGATATAACTTTTGAACGGATAAACATTTTTGCATAAGTTTTGCACCATGTTGTAGAGCAAGAATTGGGCTATTTGCCACATACCACTTATGTTGCCACATGCCACAAATAAGTTGCATAAAAAGTGTTTTAATTGAAAAAACGCTTATAACTTGTTAAGCGTTTGAGCGATTTCAAAAAAATGTTCGAGGGAACTATAGCCCAATTCCCGCTCTATCACCCTGTGAAAGTTTCATTTAAAAATATTAATCCGTTCAAAAGTTGTAGCAAGAAAGGAAAATTTAAACTAAATTACCATGTTGCAAGTTCCCATTCATCTAATTTTTGGTTTTATCTCTATAACTTTTGAATGGGTTGAGATATCTTCATAAAACTTTCAACATGTGGCAGAGTGGGATATGGGCTACATTTTTGTCGAACATTTTTTTTGAATTCGCTCAAAGGCTAGAAAGTTATAAGCGTTTATCTAATTAAAACGCCCTTTAACTAATATGGATGTGGCATGTGGCAACATAAGTAGCATGTGGCAGGTAGCCAATTTTCCGCTCTACCACATGGTGCAAGTTTCATTAAAAAATATTTATCCATTCAAAAGTTATGGGCAAAACAACAAATTCTATTCAAAATGTAACTGTCGCTCTGTCCAAAAATTGAATTTAAAAAACTTGACCGAAAAAATTGAAACACCAGGCTAACAGAACCAGTAGTAGGTGGATTTTCAGGAATTAATTTTTGTTTTTTTGATATAACTTTTGAACAGATAAACATTTTTGCATAAGTTTTGCACCATGTTGTAGAGCAAGAATTGGGCTATTTGCCACATACCACTTATGTTGCCACATGCCACAAATAAGTTGCATAAAAAGTGTTTTAATTGAAAAAACGCTTATAACTTGTTAAGCGTTTGAGCGATTTCAAAAAAATGTTCGAGGGAACTATAGCCCAATTCCCGCTCTATCACCCTGTGAAAGTTTCATTTAAAAATATTAATCCGTTCAAAAGTTGTAGCAAGAAAGGAAAATTTAAACTAAATTACCATGTTGCAAGTTCCCATTCATCTAATTTTTGGTTTTATCTCTATAACTTTTGAATTTGTTGAGATATCTTCATAAAACTTTCAACATGTGGCAGAGTGGGATATGGGCTACATTTTTGTCGAACATTTTTTTTGAATTCGCTCAAAGGCTAGAAAGTTATAAGCGTTTTTCTAATTGAAACGCCCTTTAACTAATATGGATGTGGCATGTGTCAGCATAAGTAGCATGTGGCAGGTAGCCAATTTTCCACTCTACCACATGGTGCAAGTTTCATTAAAAAATATTTGTCCATTCAAAAATTATGGGCAAAACAACAAATTCTATTCAAAATGTAACTGTCGCTCTGTCTAAAAATTGAATTTAAAAAACTTGACCGAAAAAATTGAAACACCAGGCTAACAGAACCAGCAGTAGGTGGATTTTCAGGAATTAATTTTTGTTTTTTTGATATAACTTTTGAACGGATAAACATTTTTGCATAAGTTTTGCACCATGTTGTAGAGCAAGAATTGGGCTATTTGCCACATACCACTTATGTTGCCACATGCCACAAATAAGTTGCATAAAAAGTGTTTTAATTGAAAAAACGCTTATAACTTGTTAAGCGTTTGAGCGATTTCAAAAAAATGTTCGAGGGAACTATAGCCCAATTCCCGCTCTATCACCCTGTGAAAGTTTCATTTAAAAATATTAATCCGTTCAAAAGTTGTAGCAAGAAAGGAAAATTTAAACTAAATTACCATGTTGCAAGTTCCCATTCATCTAATTTTTGGTTTTATCTCTATAACTTTTGAATGGGTTGAGATATCTTCATAAAACTTTCAACATGTGGCAGAGTGGGATATGGGCTACATTTTTGTCGAACATTTTTTTTGAATTCGCTCAAAGGCTAGAAAGTTATAAGCGTTTATCTAATTAAAACGCCCTTTAACTAATATGGATGTGGCATGTGGCAACATAAGTAGCATGTGGCAGGTAGCCAATTTTCCGCTCTACCACATGGTGCAAGTTTCATTAAAAAATATTTATCCATTCAAAAGTTATGGGCAAAACAACAAATTCTATTCAAAATGTAACTGTCGCTCTGTCCAAAAATTGAATTTAAAAAACTTGACCGAAAAAATTGAAACACCAGGCTAACAGAACCAGTAGTAGGTGGATTTTCAGGAATTAATTTTTGTTTTTTTGATATAACTTTTGAACAGATAAACATTTTTGCATAAGTTTTGCACCATGTTGTAGAGCAAGAATTGGGCTATTTGCCACATACCACTTATGTTGCCACATGCCACAAATAAGTTGCATAAAAAGTGTTTTAATTGAAAAAACGCTTATAACTTGTTAAGCGTTTGAGCGATTTCAAAAAAATGTTCGAGGGAACTATAGCCCAATTCCCGCTCTATCACCCTGTGAAAGTTTCATTTAAAAATATTAATCCGTTCAAAAGTTGTAGCAAGAAAGGAAAATTTAAACTAAATTACCATGTTGCAAGTTCCCATTCATCTAATTTTTGGTTTTATCTCTATAACTTTTGAATTTGTTGAGATATCTTCATAAAACTTTCAACATGTGGCAGAGTGGGATATGGGCTACATTTTTGTCGAACATTTTTTTTGAATTCGCTCAAAGGCTAGAAAGTTATAAGCGTTTTTCTAATTGAAACGCCCTTTAACTAATATGGATGTGGCATGTGTCAGCATAAGTAGCATGTGGCAGGTAGCCAATTTTCCACTCTACCACATGGTGCAAGTTTCATTAAAAAATATTTATCCATTCAAAAATTATGGGCAAAACAACAAATTCTATTCAAAATGTAACTGTCGCTCTGTCTAAAAATTGAATTTAAAAAACTTGACCGAAAAAATTGAAACACCAGGCTAACAGAACCAGCAGTAGGTGGATTTTCAGGAATTAATTTTTGTTTTTTTGATATAACTTTTGAACGGATAAACATTTTTGCATAAGTTTTGCACCATGTTGTAGAGCAAGAATTGGGCTATTTGCCACATACCACTTATGTTGCCACATGCCACAAATAAGTTGCATAAAAAGTGTTTTAATTGAAAAAACGCTTATAACTTGTTAAGCGTTTGAGCGATTTCAAAAAAATGTTCGAGGGAACTATAGCCCAATTCCCGCTCTATCACCCTGTGAAAGTTTCATTTAAAAATATTAATCCGTTCAAAAGTTGTAGCAAGAAAGGAAAATTTAAACTAAATTACCATGTTGCAAGTTCCCATTCATCTAATTTTTGGTTTTATCTCTATAACTTTTGAATGGGTTGAGATATCTTCATAAAACTTTCAACATGTGGCAGAGTGGGATATGGGCTACATTTTTGTCGAACATTTTTTTTGAATTCGCTCAAAGGCTAGAAAGTTATAAGCGTTTATCTAATTAAAACGCCCTTTAACTAATATGGATGTGGCATGTGGCAACATAAGTAGCATGTGGCAGGTAGCCAATTTTCCACTCTACCACATGGTGCAAGTTTCATTAAAAAATATTTATCCATTCAAAAATTATGGGCAAAACAACAAATTCTATTCAAAATGTAACTGTCGCTCTGTCCAAAAATTGAATTTAAAAAACTTGACCGAAAAAATTGAAACACCAGGCTAACAGAACCAGCAGTAGGTGGATTTTCAGGAATTAATTTTTGTTTTTTTGATATAACTTTTGAACGGATAAACATTTTTGCATAAGTTTTGCACCATGTTGTAGAGCAAGAATTGGGCTATTTGCCACATATCACTTATGTTGCCACATGCCACAAATAAGTTGCATAAAAAGTGTTTTAATTGAAAAAACGCTTATAACTTGTTAAGCGTTTGAGCGATTTCAAAAAAATGTTCGAGGGAACTATAGCCCAATTCCCGCTCTATCACCCTGTGAAAGTTTCATTTAAAAATATTAATCCGTTCAAAAGTTGTAGCAAGAAAGGAAAATTTAAACTAAATTACCATGTTGCAAGTTCCCATTCATCTAATTTTTGGTTTTATCTCTATAACTTTTGAATGGGTTGAGATATCTTCATAAAACTTTCAACATGTGGCAGAGTGGGATATGGGCTACATTTTTGTCGAACATTTTTTTTGAATTCGCTCAAAGGCTAGAAAGTTATAAGCGTTTATCTAATTAAAACGCCCTTTAACTAATATGGATGTGGCATGTGGCAACATAAGTAGCATGTGGCAGGTAGCCAATTTTCCGCTCTACCACATGGTGCAAGTTTCATTAAAAAATATTTATCCATTCAAAAGTTATGGGCAAAACAACAAATTCTATTCAAAATGTAACTGTCGCTCTGTCCAAAAATTGAATTTAAAAAACTTGACCGAAAAAATTGAAACACCAGGCTAACAGAACCAGCAGTAGGTGGATTTTCAGGAATTAATTTTTGTTTTTTTGATATAACTTTTGAACGGATAAACATTTTTGCATAAGTTTTGCACCATGTTGTAGAGCAAGAATTGGGCTATTTGCCACATACCACTTATGTTGCCACATGCCACAAATAAGTTGCATAAAAAGTGTTTTAATTGAAAAAACGCTTATAACTTGTTAAGCGTTTGAGCGATTTCAAAAAAATGTTCGAGGGAACTATAGCCCAATTCCCGCTCTATCACCCTGTGAAAGTTTCATTTAAAAATATTAATCCGTTCAAAAGTTGTAGCAAGAAAGGAAAATTTAAACTAAATTACCATGTTGCAAGTTCCCATTCATCTAATTTTTGGTTTTATCTCTATAACTTTTGAATGGGTTGAGATATCTTCATAAAACTTTCAACATGTGGCAGAGTGGGATATGGGCTACATTTTTGTCGAACATTTTTTTTGAATTCGCTCAAACGCTAGAAAGTTATAAGCGTTTTTCTAATTGAAACGCCCTTTAACTAATATGGATGTGGCATGTGTCAGCATAAGTAGCATGTGGCAGGTAGCCAATTTTCCACTCTACCACATGGTGCAAGTTTCATTAAAAAATATTTATCCATTCAAAAATTATGGGCAAAACAACAAATTCTATTCAAAATGTAACTGTCGCTCTGTCTAAAAATTGAATTTAAAAAACTTGACCGAAAAAATTGAAACACCAGGCTAACAGAACCAGCAGTAGGTGGATTTTCAGGAATTAATTTTTGTTTTTTTGATATAACTTTTGAACGGATAAACATTTTTGCATAAGTTTTGCACCATGTTGTAAGGCAAGAATTGGGCTATTTGCCACATACCACTTATGTTGCCACATGCCACAAATAAGTTGCATAAAAAGTGTTTTAATTGAAAAAACGCTTATAACTTGTTAAGCGTTTGAGCGATTTCAAAAAAATGTTCGAGGGAACTATAGCCCAATTCCCGCTCTATCACCCTGTGAAAGTTTCATTTAAAAATATTAATCCGTTCAAAAGTTGTAGCAAGAAAGGAAAATTTAAACTAAATTACCATGTTGCAAGTTCCCATTCATCTAATTTTTGGTTTTATCTCTATAACTTTTGAATGGGTTGAGATATCTTCATAAAACTTTCAACATGTGGCAGAGTGGGATATGGGCTACATTTTTGTCGAACATTTTTTTTGAATTCGCTCAAAGGCTAGAAAGTTATAAGCGTTTATCTAATTAAAACGCCCTTTAACTAATATGGATGTGGCATGTGGCAACATAAGTAGCATGTGGCAGGTAGCCAATTTTCCACTCTACCACATGGTGCAAGTTTCATTAAAAAATATTTATCCATTCAAAAATTATGGGCAAAACAACAAATTCTATTCAAAATGTAACTGTCGCTCTGTCCAAAAATTGAATTTAAAAAACTTGACCGAAAAAATTGAAACACCAGGCTAACAGAACCAGCAGTAGGTGGATTTTCAGGAATTAATTTTTGTTTTTTTGATATAACTTTTGAACGGATAAACATTTTTGCATAAGTTTTGCACCATGTTGTAGAGCAAGAATTGGGCTATTTGCCACATATCACTTATGTTGCCACATGCCACAAATAAGTTGCATAAAAAGTGTTTTAATTGAAAAAACGCTTATAACTTGTTAAGCGTTTGAGCGATTTCAAAAAAATGTTCGAGGGAACTATAGCCCAATTCCCGCTCTATCACCCTGTGAAAGTTTCATTTAAAAATATTAATCCGTTCAAAAGTTGTAGCAAGAAAGGAAAATTTAAACTAAATTACCATGTTGCAAGTTCCCATTCATCTAATTTTTGGTTTTATCTCTATAACTTTTGAATGGGTTGAGATATCTTCATAAAACTTTCAACATGTGGCAGAGTGGGATATGGGCTACATTTTTGTCGAACATTTTTTTTGAATTCGCTCAAAGGCTAGAAAGTTATAAGCGTTTATCTAATTAAAACGCCCTTTAACTAATATGGATGTGGCATGTGGCAACATAAGTAGCATGTGGCAGGTAGCCAATTTTCCACTCTACCACATGGTGCAAGTTTCATTAAAAAATATTTATCCATTCAAAAATTATGGGCAAAACAACAAATTCTATTCAAAATGTAACTGTCGCTCTGTCCAAAAATTGAATTTAAAAAACTTGACCGAAAAAATTGAAACACCAGGCTAACAGAACCAGCAGTAGGTGGATTTTCAGGAATTAATTTTTGTTTTTTTGATATAACTTTTGAACGGATAAACATTTTTGCATAAGTTTTGCACCATGTTGTAGAGCAAGAATTGGGCTATTTGCCACATACCACTTATGTTGCCACATGCCACAAATAAGTTGCATAAAAAGTGTTTTAATTGAAAAAACGCTTATAACTTGTTAAGCGTTTGAGCGATTTCAAAAAAATGTTCGAGGGAACTATAGCCCAATTCCCGCTCTATCACCCTGTGAAAGTTTCATTTAAAAATATTAATCCGTTCAAAAGTTGTAGCAAGAAAGGAAAATTTAAACTAAATTACCATGTTGCAAGTTCCCATTCATCTAATTTTTGGTTTTATCTCTATAACTTTTGAATGGGTTGAGATATCTTCATAAAACTTTCAACATGTGGCAGAGTGGGATATGGGCTACATTTTTGTCGAACATTTTTTTTGAATTCGCTCAAAGGCTAGAAAGTTATAAGCGTTTATCTAATTAAAACGCCCTTTAACTAATATGGATGTGGCATGTGGCAACATAAGTAGCATGTGGCAGGTAGCCAATTTTCCACTCTACCACATGGTGCAAGTTTCATTAAAAAATATTTATCCATTCAAAAGTTATGGGCAAAACAACAAATTCTATTCAAAATGTAACTGTCGCTCTGTCCAAAAATTGAATTTAAAAAACTTGACCGAAAAAATTGAAACACCAGGCTAACAGAACCAGCAGTAGGTGGATTTTCAGGAATTAATTTTTGTTTTTTTGATATAACTTTTGAACAGATAAACATTTTTGCATAAGTTTTGCACCATGTTGTAGAGCAAGAATTGGGCTATTTGCCACATACCACTTATGTTGCCACATGCCACAAATAAGTTGCATAAAAAGTGTTTTAATTGAAAAAACGCTTATAACTTGTTAAGCGTTTGAGCGATTTCAAAAAAATGTTCGAGGGAACTATAGCCCAATTCCCGCTCTATCACCCTGTGAAAATTTCATTTAAAAATATTAATCCGTTCAAAAGTTGTAGCAAGAAAGGAAAATTTAAACTAAATTACCATGTTGCAAGTTCCCATTCATCTAATTTTTGGTTTTATCTCTATAACTTTTGAATGGGTTGAGATATCTTCATAAAACTTTCAACATGTGGCAGAGTGGGATATGGGCTACATTTTTGTCGAACATTTTTTTTGAATTCGCTCAAAGGCTAGAAAGTTATAAGCGTGTATCTAATTAAAACGCCCTTTAACTAATATGGATGTGGCATGTGGCAACATAAGTAGCATGTGGCAGGTAGCCAATTTTCCACTCTACCACATGGTGCAAGTTTCATTAAAAAATATTTATCCATTCAAAAATTATGGGCAAAACAACAAATTCTATTCAAAATGTAACTGTCGCTCTGTCCAAAAATTTAATTTAAAAAACTTGACCGAAAAAATTGACACACCAGGCTAACAGAACCAGCAGTAGGTGGATTTTCAGGAATTAATTTTTGTTTTTTTGATATAACTTTTGAACGGATAAACATTTTTGCATAAGTTTTGCACCATGTTGTAGGGCAAGAATTGGGCTATTTGCCACATACCACTTATGTTGCCACATGCCACAAATAAGTTGCATAAAAAGTGTTTTAATTGAAAAAACGCTTATAACTTGTTAAGCGTTTGAGCGATTTCAAAAAAATGTTCGAGGGAAATATAGCCCAATTCCCGCTCTATCACCCTGTGAAAGTTTCATTTAAAAATATTAATCCGTTCAAAAGTTGTAGCAAGAAAGGAAAATTTAAACTAAATTACCATGTTGCAAGTTCCCATTCATCTAATTTTTGGTTTTATCTCTATAACTTTTGAATGGGTTGAGATATCTTCATAAAACTTTCAACATGTGGCAGAGTGGGATATGGGCTAAATTTTTGTCGAACATTTTTTTTGAATTCGCTCAAAGGCTAGAAAGTTATAAGCGTTTATCTAATTAAAACGCCCTTTAACTAATATGGATGTGGCATGTGGCAACATAAGTAGCATGTGGCAGGTAGCCAATTTTCCACTCTACCACATGGTGCAAGTTTCATTAAAAAATATTTATCCATTCAAAAATTATGGGCAAAACAACAAATTCTATTCAAAATGTAACTGTCGCTCTGTCCAAAAATTGAATTTAAAAAACTTGACCGAAAAAATTGAAACACCAGGCTAACAGAACCAGCAGTAGGTGGATTTTCAGGAATTAATTTTTGTTTTTTTGATATAACTTTTGAACAGATAAACATTTTTGCATAAGTTTTGCACCATGTTGTAGAGCAAGAATTGGGCTATTTGCCACATACCACTTATGTTGCCACATGCCACAAATAAGTTGCATAAAAAGTGTTTTAATTGAAAAAACGCTTATAACTTGTTAAGCGTTTGAGCGATTTCAAAAAAATGTTCGAGGGAACTATAGCCCAATTCCCGCTCTATCACCCTGTGAAAGTTTCATTTAAAAATATTAATCCGTTCAAAAGTTGTAGCAAGAAAGGAAAATTTAAACTAAATTACCATGTTGCAAGTTCCCATTCATCTAATTTTTGGTTTTATCTCTATAACTTTTGAATGGGTTGAGATATCTTCATAAAACTTTCAACATGTGGCAGAGTGGGATATGGGCTACATTTTTGTCGAACATTTTTTTTGAATTCGCTCAAAGGCTAGAAAGTTATAAGCGTTTATCTAATTAAAACGCCCTTTAACTAATATGGATGTGGCATGTGGCAACATAAGTAGCATGTGGCAGGTAGCCAATTTTCCACTCTACCACATGGTGCAAGTTTCATTAAAAAATATTTATCCATTCAAAAATTATGGGCAAAACAACAAATTCTATTCAAAATGTAACTGTCGCTCTGTCTAAAAATTGAATTTAAAAAACTTGACCGAAAAAATTGAAACACCAGGCTAACAGAACCAGTAGTAGGTGGATTTTCAGGAATTAATTTTTGTTTTTTTGATATAACTTTTGAACGGATAAACATTTTTGCATAAGTTTTGCACCGTGTTGTAGAGCAAGAATTGGGCTATTTGCCACATACCACTTATGTTGCCACATGCCTCAAATAAGTTGCATAAAAAGTGTTTTAATTGAAAATACGCTTATAACTTGTTAAGCGTTTGAGCGATTTCAAAAAAATGTTCGAGGGAACTATAGCCCAATTCCCGCTCTATCACCCTGTGAAAGTTTCATTTAAAAATATTAATCCGTTCAAAAGTTGTAGCAAGAAAGGAAAATTTAAACTAAATTACCATGTTGCAAGTTCCCATTCATCTAATTTTTGGTTTTATCTCTATAACTTTTGAATGGGTTGAGATATCTTCATAAAACTTTCAACATGTGGCAGAGTGGGATATGGGCTACATTTTTGTCGAACATTTTTTTTGAATTCGCTCAAAGGCTAGAAAGTTATAAGCGTTTATCTAATTAAAACGCCCTTTAACTAATATGGATGTGGCATGTGGCAACATAAGTAGCATGTGGCAGGTAGCCAATTTTCCACTCTACCACATGGTGCAAGTTTCATTAAAAAATATTTATCCATTCAAAAATTATGGGCAAAACAACAAATTCTATTCAAAATGTAACTGTCGCTCTGTCCAAAAATTGAATTTAAAAAACTTGACCGAAAAAATTGAAACACCAGGCTAACAGAACCAGTAGTAGGTGGATTTTCAGGAATTAATTTTTGTTTTTTTGATATAACTTTTGAACGGATAAACATTTTTGCATAAGTTTTGCACCATGTTGTAGAGCAAGAATTGGGCTATTTGCCACATACCACTTATGTTGCCACATGCCACAAATAAGTTGCATAAAAAGTGTTTTAATTGAAAAAACGCTTATAACTTGTTAAGCGTTTGAGCGATTTCAAAAAAATGTTCGAGGGAAATATAGCCCAATTCCCGCTCTATCACCCTGTGAAAGTTTCATTTAAAAATATTAATCCGTTCAAAAGTTGTAGCAAGAAAGGAAAATTTAAACTAAATTACCATGTTGCAAGTTCCCATTCATCTAATTTTTGGTTTTATCTCTATAACTTTTGAATGGGTTGAGATATCTTCATAAAACTTTCAACATGTGGCAGAGTGGGATATGGGCTAAATTTTTGTCGAACATTTTTTTTTGAATTCGCTCAAAGGCTAGAAAGTTATAAGCGTTTATCTAATTAAAACGCCCTTTAACTAATATGGATGTGGCATGTGGCAACATAAGTAGCATGTGGCAGGTAGCCAATTTTCCACTCTACCACATGGTGCAAGTTTCATTAAAAAATATTTATCCATTCAAAAATTATGGGCAAAACAACAAATTCTATTCAAAATGTAACTGTCGCTCTGTCCAAAAATTGAATTTAAAAAACTTGACCGAAAAAATTGAAACACCAGGCTAACAGAACCAGCAGTAGGTGGATTTTCAGGAATTAATTTTTGTTTTTTTGATATAACTTTTGAACAGATAAACATTTTTGCATAAGTTTTGCACCATGTTGTAGAGCAAGAATTGGGCTATTTGCCACATACCACTTATGTTGCCACATGCCACAAATAAGTTGCATAAAAAGTGTTTTAATTGAAAAAACGCTTATAACTTGTTAAGCGTTTGAGCGATTTCAAAAAAATGTTCGAGGGAACTATAGCCCAATTCCCGCTCTATCACCCTGTGAAAGTTTCATTTAAAAATATTAATCCGTTCAAAAGTTGTAGCAAGAAAGGAAAATTTAAACTAAATTACCATGTTGCAAGTTCCCATTCATCTAATTTTTGGTTTTATCTCTATAACTTTTGAATGGGTTGAGATATCTTCATAAAACTTTCAACATGTGGCAGAGTGGGATATGGGCTACATTTTTGTCGAACATTTTTTTTGAATTCGCTCAAAGGCTAGAAAGTTATAAGCGTTTATCTAATTAAAACGCCCTTTAACTAATATGGATGTGGCATGTGGCAACATAAGTAGCATGTGGCAGGTAGCCAATTTTCCACTCTACCACATGGTGCAAGTTTCATTAAAAAATATTTATCCATTCAAAAATTATGGGCAAAACAACAAATTCTATTCAAAATGTAACTGTCGCTCTGTCTAAAAATTGAATTTAAAAAACTTGACCGAAAAAATTGAAACACCAGGCTAACAGAACCAGTAGTAGGTGGATTTTCAGGAATTAATTTTTGTTTTTTTGATATAACTTTTGAACGGATAAACATTTTTGCATAAGTTTTGCACCATGTTGTAGAACAAGAATTGGGCTATTTGCCACATACCACTTATGTTGCCACATGCCTCAAATAAGTTGCATAAAAAGTGTTTTAATTGAAAAAACGCTTATAACTTGTTAAGCGTTTGAGCGATTTCAAAAAAATGTTCGAGGGAACTATAGCCCAATTCCCGCTCTATCACCCTGTGAAAGTTTCATTTAAAAATATTAATCCGTTCAAAAGTTGTAGCAAGAAAGGAAAATTTAAACTAAATTACCATGTTGCAAGTTCCCATTCATCTAATTTTTGGTTTTATCTCTATAACTTTTGAATGGGTTGAGATATCTTCATAAAACTTTCAACATGTGGCAGAGTGGGATATGGGCTACATTTTTGTCGAACATTTTTTTTGAATTCGCTCAAAGGCTAGAAAGTTATAAGCGTTTATCTAATTAAAACGCCCTTTAACTAATATGGATGTGGCATGTGGCAACATAAGTAGCATGTGGCAGGTAGCCAATTTTCCACTCTACCACATGGTGCAAGTTTCATTAAAAAATATTTATCCATTCAAAAATTATGGGCAAAACAACAAATTCTATTCAAAATGTAACTGTCGCTCTGTCCAAAAATTGAATTTAAAAAACTTGACCGAAAAAATTGAAACACCAGGCTAACAGAACCAGCAGTAGGTGGATTTTCAGGAATTAATTTTTGTTTTTTTGATATAACTTTTGAACGGATAAACATTTTTGCATAAGTTTTGCACCATGTTGTAGAGCAAGAATTGGGCTATTTGCCACATACCACTTATGTTGCCACATGCCACAAATAAGTTGCATAAAAAGTGTTTTAATTGAAAAAACGCTTATAACTTGTTAAGCGTTTGAGCGATTTCAAAAAAATGTTCGAGGGAACTATAGCCCAATTCCCGCTCTATCACCCTGTGAAAGTTTCATTTAAAAATATTAATCCGTTCAAAAGTTGTAGCAAGAAAGGAAAATTTAAACTAAATTACCATGTTGCAAGTTCCCATTCATCTAATTTTTGGTTTTATCTCTATAACTTTTGAATGGGTTGAGATATCTTCATAAAACTTTCAACATGTGGCAGAGTGGGATATGGGCTAAATTTTTGTCGAACATTTTTTTTGAATTCGCTCAAAGGCTAGAAAGTTATAAGCGTTTATCTAATTAAAACGCCCTTTAACTAATATGGATGTGGCATGTGGCAGGTAGCCAATTTTCCACTCTACCACATGGTGCAAGTTTCATTAAAAAATATTTATCCATTCAAAAATTATGGGCAAAACAACAAATTCTATTTAAAATGTAACTGTCGCTCTGTCCAAAAATTGAATTTAAAAAACTTGACCGAAAAAATTGAAACACCAGGCTAACAGAACCAGCAGTAGGTGGATTTTCAGGAATTAATTTTTGTTTTTTTGATATAACTTTTGAACAGATAAACATTTTTGCATAAGTTTTGCACCATGTTGTAGAGCAAGAATTGGGCTATTTGCCACATACCACTTATGTTGCCACATGCCACAAATAAGTTGCATAAAAAGTGTTTTAATTGAAAAAACGCTTATAACTTGTTAAGCGTTTGAGCGATTTCAAAAAAATGTTCGAGGGAACTATAGCCCAATTCCCGCTCTATCACCCTGTGAAAGTTTCATTTAAAAATATTAATCCGTTCAAAAGTTGTAGCAAGAAAGGAAAATTTAAACTAAATTACCATGTTGCAAGTTCCCATTCATCTAATTTTTGGTTTTATCTCTATAACTTTTGAATGGGTTGAGATATCTTCATAAAACTTTCAACATGTGGCAGAGTGGGATATGGGCTACATTTTTGTCGAACATTTTTTTTGAATTCGCTCAAAGGCTAGAAAGTTATAAGCGTTTATCTAATTAAAACGCCCTTTAACTAATATGGATGTGGCATGTGGCAACATAAGTAGCATGTGGCAGGTAGCCAATTTTCCACTCTACCACATGGTGCAAGTTTCATTAAAAAATATTTATCCATTCAAAAATTATGGGCAAAACAACAAATTCTATTCAAAATTTAACTGTCGCTCTGTCCAAAAATTGAATTTAAAAAACTTGACCGAAAAAATTGAAACACCAGGCTAACAGAACCAGCAGTAGGTGGATTTTCAGGAATTAATTTTTGTTTTTTTGATATAACTTTTGAACGGATAAACATTTTTGCATAAGTTTTGCACCATGTTGTAGAGCAAGAATTGGGCTATTTGCCACATACCACTTATGTTGCCACATGCCACAAATAAGTTGCATAAAAAGTGTTTTAATTGAAAAAACGCTTATAACTTGTTAAGCGTTTGAGCGATTTCAAAAAAATGTTCGAGGGAACTATAGCCCAATTCCCGCTCTATCACCCTGTGAAAGTTTCATTTAAAAATATTAATCCGTTCAAAAGTTGTAGCAAGAAAGGAAAATTTAAACTAAATTACCATGTTGCAAGTTCCCATTCATCTAATTTTTGGTTTTATCTCTATAACTTTTGAATGGGTTGAGATATCTTCATAAAACTTTCAACATGTGGCAGAGTGGGATATGGGCTAAATTTTTGTCGAACATTTTTTTTGAATTCGCTCAAAGGCTAGAAAGTTATAAGCGTTTATCTAATTAAAACGCCCTTTAACTAATATGGATGTGGCATGTGGCAACATAAGTAGCATGTGGCAGGTAGCCAATTTTCCACTCTACCACATGGTGCAAGTTTCATTAAAAAATATTTATCCATTCAAAAATTATGGGCAAAACAACAAATTCTATTCAAAATGTAACTGTCGCTCTGTCCAAAAATTGAATTTAAAAAACTTGACCGAAAAAATTGAAACACCAGGCTAACAGAACCAGCAGTAGGTGGATTTTCAGGAATTAATTTTTGTTTTTTTGATATAACTTTTGAACGGATAAACAGTTTCGCATAAGTTTTGCACCATGTTGTAGAGCACGAATTGGGCTATTTGCCACATACCACTTATGTTGCCACATGCCACAAATAAGTTGCATAAAAAGTGTTTTAATTGAAAAAACGCTTATAACTTGTTAAGCGTTTGAGCGATTTCAAAAAATGTTCGAGGGAACTATAGGCCAATTCCCGCTCTATCACCCTGTGAAAGTTTCATTTAAAAATATTAATCCGTTCAAAAGTTGTAGCAAGAAAGGAAAATTTAAACTAAATTACCATGTTGCAAGTTCCCATTCATCTAATTTTTGGTTTTATCTCTATAACTTTTGAATGGGTTGAGATATCTTCATAAAACTTTCAACATGTGGCAGAGTGGGATATGGGCTAAATTTTTGTCGAACATTTTTTTTGAATTCGCTCAAAGGCTAGAAAGTTATAAGCGTTTATCTAATTAAAACGCCCTTTAACTAATATGGAAAGTTTCATTTAAAAATATTAATCCGTTCAAAAGTTGTAGCAAGAAAGGAAAATTTAAACTAAATTACCATGTTGCAAGTTCCCATTCATCTAATTTTTGGTTTTATCTCTATAACTTTTGAATGGGTTGAGATATCTTCATAAAACTTTCAACATGTGGCAGAGTGGGATATGGGCTAAATTTTTGTCGAACATTTTTTTTGAATTCGCTCAAAGGCTAGAAAGTTATAAGCGTTTATCTAATTAAAACGCCCTTTAACTAATATGGATGTGGCATGTGGCAACATAAGTAGCATGTGGCAGGTAGCCAATTTTCCACTCTACCACATGGTGCAAGTTTCATTAAAAAATATTTATCCATTCAAAAGTTATGGGCAAAACAACAAATTCTATTCAAAATGTAACTGTCGCTCTGTCCAAAAATTGAATTTAAAAAACTTGACCGAAAAAATTGAAACACCAGGCTAACAGAACCAGCAGTAGGTGGATTTTCAGGAATTAATTTTTGTTTTTTTGATATAACTTTTGAACAGATAAACATTTTTGCATAAGTTTTGCACCATGTTGTAGAGCAAGAATTGGGCTATTTGCCACATACCACTTATGTTGCCACATGCCACAAATAAGTTGCATAAAAAGTGTTTTAATTGAAAAAACGCTTATAACTTGTTAAGCGTTTGAGCGATTTCAAAAAAATGTTCGAGGGAACTATAGCCCAATTCCCGCTCTATCACCCTGTGAAAATTTCATTTAAAAATATTAATCCGTTCAAAAGTTGTAGCAAGAAAGGAAAATTTAAACTAAATTACCATGTTGCAAGTTCCCATTCATCTAATTTTTGGTTTTATCTCTATAACTTTTGAATGGGTTGAGATATCTTCATAAAACTTTCAACATGTGGCAGAGTGGGATATGGGCTACATTTTTGTCGAACATTTTTTTTGAATTCGCTCAAAGGCTAGAAAGTTATAAGCGTTTATCTAATTAAAACGCCCTTTAACTAATATGGATGTGGCATGTGGCAACATAAGTAGCATGTGGCAGGTAGCCAATTTTCCACTCTACCACATGGTGCAAGTTTCATTAAAAAATATTTATCCATTCAAAAATTATGGGCAAAACAACAAATTCTATTCAAAATGTAACTGTCGCTCTGTCCAAAAATTTAATTTAAAAAACTTGACCGAAAAAATTGACACACCAGGCTAACAGAACCAGCAGTAGGTGGATTTTCAGGAATTAATTTTTGTTTTTTTGATATAACTTTTGAACGGATAAACATTTTTGCATAAGTTTTGCACCATGTTGTAGGGCAAGAATTGGGCTATTTGCCACATACCACTTATGTTGCCACATGCCACAAATAAGTTGCATAAAAAGTGTTTTAATTGAAAAAACGCTTACAACTTGTTAAGCGTTTGAGCGATTTCAAAAAAATGTTCGAGGGAAATATAGCCCAATTCCCGCTCTATCACCCTGTGAAAGTTTCATTTAAAAATATTAATCCGTTCAAAAGTTGTAGCAAGAAAGGAAAATTTAAACTAAATTACCATGTTGCAAGTTCCCATTCATCTAATTTTTGGTTTTATCTCTATAACTTTTGAATGGGTTGAGATATCTTCATAAAACTTTCAACATGTGGCAGAGTGGGATATGGGCTAAATTTTTGTCGAACATTTTTTTTGAATTCGCTCAAAGGCTAGAAAGTTATAAGCGTTTATCTAATTAAAACGCCCTTTAACTAATATGGATGTGGCATGTGGCAACATAAGTAGCATGTGGCAGGTAGCCAATTTTCCACTCTACCACATGGTGCAAGTTTCATTAAAAAATATTTATCCATTCAAAAATTATGGGCAAAACAACAAATTCTATTCAAAATGTAACTGTCGCTCTGTCCAAAAATTGAATTTAAAAAACTTGACCGAAAAAATTGAAACACCAGGCTAACAGAACCAGCAGTAGGTGGATTTTCAGGAATTAATTTTTGTTTTTTTGATATAACTTTTGAACAGATAAACATTTTTGCATAAGTTTTGCACCATGTTGTAGAGCAAGAATTGGGCTATTTGCCACATACCACTTATGTTGCCACATGCCACAAATAAGTTGCATAAAAAGTGTTTTAATTGAAAAAACGCTTATAACTTGTTAAGCGTTTGAGCGATTTCAAAAAAATGTTCGAGGGAACTATAGCCCAATTCCCGCTCTATCACCCTGTGAAAGTTTCATTTAAAAATATTAATCCGTTCAAAAGTTGTAGCAAGAAAGGAAAATTTAAACTAAATTACCATGTTGCAAGTTCCCATTCATCTAATTTTTGGTTTTATCTCTATAACTTTTGAATGGGTTGAGATATCTTCATAAAACTTTCAACATGTGGCAGAGTGGGATATGGGCTACATTTTTGTCGAACATTTTTTTTGAATTCGCTCAAAGGCTAGAAAGTTATAAGCGTTTATCTAATTAAAACGCCCTTTAACTAATATGGATGTGGCATGTGGCAACATAAGTAGCATGTGGCAGGTAGCCAATTTTCCACTCTACCACATGGTGCAAGTTTCATTAAAAAATATTTATCCATTCAAAAATTATGGGCAAAACAACAAATTCTATTCAAAATGTAACTGTCGCTCTGTCCAAAAATTGAATTTAAAAAACTTGACCGAAAAAATTGAAACACCAGGCTAACAGAACCAGCAGTAGGTGGATTTTCAGGAATTAATTTTTGTTTTTTTGATATAACTTTTGAACGGATAAACATTTTTGCATAAGTTTTGCACCATGTTGTAGAGCAAGAATTGGGCTATTTGCCACGTACCACTTATGTTGCCACATGCCACAAATAAGTTGCATAAAAAGTGTTTTAATTGAAAAAACGCTTATAACTTGTTAAGCGTTTGAGCGATTTCAAAAAAATGTTCGAGGGAACTATAGCCCAATTCCCGCTCTATCACCCTGTGAAAGTTTCATTTAAAAATATTAATCCGTTCAAAAGTTGTAGCAAGAAAGGAAAATTTAAACTAAATTACCATGTTGCAAGTTCCCATTCATCTAATTTTTGGTTTTATCTCTATAACTTTTGAATGGGTTGAGATATCTTCATAAAACTTTCAACATGTGGCAGAGTGGGATATGGGCTAAATTTTTGTCGAACATTTTTTTTGAATTCGCTCAAAGGCTAGAAAGTTATAAGCGTTTATCTAATTAAAACGCCCTTTAACTAATATGGATGTGGCATGTGGCAGGTAGCCAATTTTCCACTCTACCACATGGTGCAAGTTTCATTAAAAAATATTTATCCATTCAAAAATTATGGGCAAAACAACAAATTCTATTTAAAATGTAACTGTCGCTCTGTCCAAAAATTGAATTTAAAAAACTTGACCGAAAAAATTGAAACACCAGGCTAACAGAACCAGCAGTAGGTGGATTTTCAGGAATTAATTTTTGTTTTTTTGATATAACTTTTGAACAGATAAACATTTTTGCATAAGTTTTGCACCATGTTGTAGAGCAAGAATTGGGCTATTTGCCACATACCACTTATGTTGCCACATGCCACAAATAAGTTGCATAAAAAGTGTTTTAATTGAAAAAACGCTTATAACTTGTTAAGCGTTTGAGCGATTTCAAAAAAATGTTCGAGGGAACTATAGCCCAATTCCCGCTCTATCACCCTGTGAAAGTTTCATTTAAAAATATTAATCCGTTCAAAAGTTGTAGCAAGAAAGGAAAATTTAAACTAAATTACCATGTTGCAAGTTCCCATTCATCTAATTTTTGGTTTTATCTCTATAACTTTTGAATGGGTTGAGATATCTTCATAAAACTTTCAACATGTGGCAGAGTGGGATATGGGCTACATTTTTGTCGAACATTTTTTTTGAATTCGCTCAAAGGCTAGAAAGTTATAAGCGTTTATCTAATTAAAACGCCCTTTAACTAATATGGATGTGGCATGTGGCAACATAAGTAGCATGTGGCAGGTAGCCAATTTTCCACTCTACCACATGGTGCAAGTTTCATTAAAAAATATTTATCCATTCAAAAATTATGGGCAAAACAACAAATTCTATTCAAAATGTAACTGTCGCTCTGTCCAAAAATTGAATTTAAAAAACTTGACCGAAAAAATTGAAACACCAGGCTAACAGAACCAGCAGTAGGTGGATTTTCAGGAATTAATTTTTGTTTTTTTGATATAACTTTTGAACGGATAAACAGTTTCGCATAAGTTTTGCACCATGTTGTAGAGCACGAATTGGGCTATTTGCCACATACCACTTATGTTGCCACATGCCACAAATAAGTTGCATAAAAAGTGTTTTAATTGAAAAAACGCTTATAACTTGTTAAGCGTTTGAGCGATTTCAAAAAATGTTCGAGGGAACTATAGGCCAATTCCCGCTCTATCACCCTGTGAAAGTTTCATTTAAAAATATTAATCCGTTCAAAAGTTGTAGCAAGAAAGGAAAATTTAAACTAAATTACCATGTTGCAAGTTCCCATTCATCTAATTTTTGGTTTTATCTCTATAACTTTTGAATGGGTTGAGATATCTTCATAAAACTTTCAACATGTGGCAGAGTGGGATATGGGCTAAATTTTTGTCGAACATTTTTTTTGAATTCGCTCAAAGGCTAGAAAGTTATAAGCGTTTATCTAATTAAAACGCCCTTTAACTAATATGGATGTGGCATGTGGCAACATAAGTAGCATGTGGCAGGTAGCCAATTTTCCACTCTACCACATGGTGCAAGTTTCATTAAAAAATATTTATCCATTCAAAAATTATGGGCAAAACAACAAATTCTATTCAAAATGTAACTGTCGCTCTGTCCAAAAATTGAATTTAAAAAACTTGACCGAAAAAATTGAAACACCAGGCTAACAGAACCAGCAGTAGGTGGATTTTCAGGAATTAATTTTTGTTTTTTTGATATAACTTTTGAACGGATAAACAGTTTCGCATAAGTTTTGCACCATGTTGTAGAGCAAGAATTGGGCTGTTTGCCACATACCACTTATGTTGCCACATGCCACAAATAAGTTGCATAAAAAGTGTTTTAATTGAAAAAACGCTTATAACTTGTTAAGCGTTTGAGCGATTTCAAAAAAATGTTCGAGGGAACTATAGCCCAATTCCCGCTCTATCACCCTGTGAAAGTTTCATTTAAAAATATTAATCCGTTCAAAAGTTGTAGCAAGAAAGGAAAATTTAAACTAAATTACCATGTTGCAAGTTCCCATTCATCTAATTTTTGGTTTTATCTCTATAACTTTTGAATGGGTTGAGATATCTTCATAAAACTTTCAACATGTGGCAGAGTGGGATATGGGCTACATTTTTGTCGAACATTTTTTTTGAATTCGCTCAAAGGCTAGAAAGTTATAAGCGTTTATCTAATTAAAACGCCCTTTAACTAATATGGATGTGGCATGTGGCAACATAAGTAGCATGTGGCAGGTAGCCAATTTTCCACTCTACCACATGGTGCAAGTTTCATTAAAAAATATTTATCCATTCAAAAATTATGGGCAAAACAACAAATTCTATTCAAAATGTAACTGTCGCTCTGTCCAAAAATTGAATTTAAAAAACTTGACCGAAAAAATTGAAACACCAGGCTAACAGAACCAGCAGTAGGTGGATTTTCAGGAATTAATTTTTGTTTTTTTGATATAACTTTTGAACAGATAAACATTTTTGCATAAGTTTTGCACCATGTTGTAGAGCACGAATTGGGCTATTTGCCACATACCACTTATGTTGCCACATGCCACAAATAAGTTGCATAAAAAGTGTTTTAATTGAAAAAACGCTTATAACTTGTTAAGCGTTTGAGCGATTTCAAAAAATGTTCGAGGGAACTATAGGCCAATTCCCGCTCTATCACCCTGTGAAAGTTTCATTTAAAAATATTAATCCGTTCAAAAGTTGTAGCAAGAAAGGAAAATTTAAACTAAATTACCATGTTGCAAGTTCCCATTCATCTAATTTTTGGTTTTATCTCTATAACTTTTGAATGGGTTGAGATATCTTCATAAAACTTTCAACATGTGGCAGAGTGGGATATGGGCTAAATTTTTGTCGAACATTTTTTTTGAATTCGCTCAAAGGCTAGAAAGTTATAAGCGTTTATCTAATTAAAACGCCCTTTAACTAATATGGATGTGGCATGTGGCAACATAAGTAGCATGTGGCAGGTAGCCAATTTTCCACTCTACCACATGGTGCAAGTTTCATTAAAAAATATTTATCCATTCAAAAGTTATGGGCAAAACAACAAATTCTATTCAAAATGTAACTGTCGCTCTGTCCAAAAATTGAATTTAAAAAACTTGACCGAAAAAATTGAAACACCAGGCTAACAGAACCAGCAGTAGGTGGATTTTCAGGAATTAATTTTTGTTTTTTTGATATAACTTTTGAACAGATAAACATTTTTGCATAAGTTTTGCACCATGTTGTAGAGCAAGAATTGGGCTATTTGCCACATACCACTTATGTTGCCACATGCCACAAATAAGTTGCATAAAAAGTGTTTTAATTGAAAAAACGCTTATAACTTGTTAAGCGTTTGAGCGATTTCAAAAAAATGTTCGAGGGAACTATAGCCCAATTCCCGCTCTATCACCCTGTGAAAATTTCATTTAAAAATATTAATCCGTTCAAAAGTTGTAGCAAGAAAGGAAAATTTAAACTAAATTACCATGTTGCAAGTTCCCATTCATCTAATTTTTGGTTTTATCTCTATAACTTTTGAATGGGTTGAGATATCTTCATAAAACTTTCAACATGTGGCAGAGTGGGATATGGGCTACATTTTTGTCGAACATTTTTTTTGAATTCGCTCAAAGGCTAGAAAGTTATAAGCGTTTATCTAATTAAAACGCCCTTTAACTAATATGGATGTGGCATGTGGCAACATAAGTAGCATGTGGCAGGTAGCCAATTTTCCACTCTACCACATGGTGCAAGTTTCATTAAAAAATATTTATCCATTCAAAAATTATGGGCAAAACAACAAATTCTATTCAAAATGTAACTGTCGCTCTGTCCAAAAATTTAATTTAAAAAACTTGACCGAAAAAATTGACACACCAGGCTAACAGAACCAGCAGTAGGTGGATTTTCAGGAATTAATTTTTGTTTTTTTGATATAACTTTTGAACGGATAAACATTTTTGCATAAGTTTTGCACCATGTTGTAGGGCAAGAATTGGGCTATTTGCCACATACCACTTATGTTGCCACATGCCACAAATAAGTTGCATAAAAAGTGTTTTAATTGAAAAAACGCTTATAACTTGTTAAGCGTTTGAGCGATTTCAAAAAAATGTTCGAGGGAAATATAGCCCAATTCCCGCTCTATCACCCTGTGAAAGTTTCATTTAAAAATATTAATCCGTTCAAAAGTTGTAGCAAGAAAGGAAAATTTAAACTAAATTACCATGTTGCAAGTTCCCATTCATCTAATTTTTGGTTTTATCTCTATAACTTTTGAATGGGTTGAGATATCTTCATAAAACTTTCAACATGTGGCAGAGTGGGATATGGGCTAAATTTTTGTCGAACATTTTTTTTGAATTCGCTCAAAGGCTAGAAAGTTATAAGCGTTTATCTAATTAAAACGCCCTTTAACTAATATGGATGTGGCATGTGGCAACATAAGTAGCATGTGGCAGGTAGCCAATTTTCCACTCTACCACATGGTGCAAGTTTCATTAAAAAATATTTATCCATTCAAAAATTATGGGCAAAACAACAAATTCTATTCAAAATGTAACTGTCGCTCTGTCCAAAAATTGAATTTAAAAAACTTGACCGAAAAAATTGAAACACCAGGCTAACAGAACCAGCAGTAGGTGGATTTTCAGGAATTAATTTTTGTTTTTTTGATATAACTTTTGAACAGATAAACATTTTTGCATAAGTTTTGCACCATGTTGTAGAGCAAGAATTGGGCTATTTGCCACATACCACTTATGTTGCCACATGCCACAAATAAGTTGCATAAAAAGTGTTTTAATTGAAAAAACGCTTATAACTTGTTAAGCGTTTGAGCGATTTCAAAAAAATGTTCGAGGGAACTATAGCCCAATTCCCGCTCTATCACCCTGTGAAAGTTTCATTTAAAAATATTAATCCGTTCAAAAGTTGTAGCAAGAAAGGAAAATTTAAACTAAATTACCATGTTGCAAGTTCCCATTCATCTAATTTTTGGTTTTATCTCTATAACTTTTGAATGGGTTGAGATATCTTCATAAAACTTTCAACATGTGGCAGAGTGGGATATGGGCTACATTTTTGTCGAACATTTTTTTTGAATTCGCTCAAAGGCTAGAAAGTTATAAGCGTTTATCTAATTAAAACGCCCTTTAACTAATATGGATGTGGCATGTGGCAGGTAGCCAATTTTCCACTCTACCACATGGTGCAAGTTTCATTAAAAAATATTTATCCATTCAAAAATTATGGGCAAAACAACAAATTCTATTCAAAATGTAACTGTCGCTCTGTCTAAAAATTGAATTTAAAAAACTTGACCGAAAAAATTGAAACACCAGGCTAACAGAACCAGTAGTAGGTGGATTTTCAGGAATTAATTTTTGTTTTTTTGATATAACTTTTGAACGGATAAACATTTTTGCATAAGTTTTGCACCGTGTTGTAGAGCAAGAATTGGGCTATTTGCCACATACCACTTATGTTGCCACATGCCTCAAATAAGTTGCATAAAAAGTGTTTTAATTGAAAAAACGCTTATAACTTGTTAAGCGTTTGAGCGATTTCAAAAAAATGTTCGAGGGAACTATAGCCCAATTCCCGCTCTATCACCCTGTGAAAGTTTCATTTAAAAATATTAATCCGTTCAAAAGTTGTAGCAAGAAAGGAAAATTTAAACTAAATTACCATGTTGCAAGTTCCCATTCATCTAATTTTTGGTTTTATCTCTATAACTTTTGAATGGGTTGAGATATCTTCATAAAACTTTCAACATGTGGCAGAGTGGGATATGGGCTACATTTTTGTCGAACATTTTTTTTGAATTCGCTCAAAGGCTAGAAAGTTATAAGCGTTTATCTAATTAAAACGCCCTTTAACTAATATGGATGTGGCATGTGGCAACATAAGTAGCATGTGGCAGGTAGCCAATTTTCCACTCTACCACATGGTGCAAGTTTCATTAAAAAATATTTATCCATTCAAAAATTATGGGCAAAACAACAAATTCTATTCAAAATGTAACTGTCGCTCTGTCCAAAAATTGAATTTAAAAAACTTGACCGAAAAAATTGAAACACCAGGCTAACAGAACCAGTAGTAGGTGGATTTTCAGGAATTAATTTTTGTTTTTTTGATATAACTTTTGAACGGATAAACATTTTTGCATAAGTTTTGCACCATGTTGTAGAGCAAGAATTGGGCTATTTGCCACATACCACTTATGTTGCCACATGCCACAAATAAGTTGCATAAAAAGTGTTTTAATTGAAAAAACGCTTATAACTTGTTAAGCGTTTGAGCGATTTCAAAAAAATGTTCGAGGGAAATATAGCCCAATTCCCGCTCTATCACCCTGTGAAAGTTTCATTTAAAAATATTAATCCGTTCAAAAGTTGTAGCAAGAAAGGAAAATTTAAACTAAATTACCATGTTGCAAGTTCCCATTCATCTAATTTTTGGTTTTATCTCTATAACTTTTGAATGGGTTGAGATATCTTCATAAAACTTTCAACATGTGGCAGAGTGGGATATGGGCTAAATTTTTGTCGAACATTTTTTTTTGAATTCGCTCAAAGGCTAGAAAGTTATAAGCGTTTATCTAATTAAAACGCCCTTTAACTAATATGGATGTGGCATGTGGCAACATAAGTAGCATGTGGCAGGTAGCCAATTTTCCACTCTACCACATGGTGCAAGTTTCATTAAAAAATATTTATCCATTCAAAAATTATGGGCAAAACAACAAATTCTATTCAAAATGTAACTGTCGCTCTGTCCAAAAATTGAATTTAAAAAACTTGACCGAAAAAATTGAAACACCAGGCTAACAGAACCAGCAGTAGGTGGATTTTCAGGAATTAATTTTTGTTTTTTTGATAAAACTTTTGAACAGATAAACATTTTTGCATAAGTTTTGCACCATGTTGTAGAGCAAGAATTGGGCTATTTGCCACATACCACTTATGTTGCCACATGCCACAAATAAGTTGCATAAAAAGTGTTTTAATTGAAAAAACGCTTATAACTTGTTAAGCGTTTGAGCGATTTCAAAAAAATGTTCGAGGGAACTATAGCCCAATTCCCGCTCTATCACCCTGTGAAAGTTTCATTTAAAAATATTAATCCGTTCAAAAGTTGTAGCAAGAAAGGAAAATTTAAACTAAATTACCATGTTGCAAGTTCCCATTCATCTAATTTTTGGTTTTATCTCTATAACTTTTGAATGGGTTGAGATATCTTCATAAAACTTTCAACATGTGGCAGAGTGGGATATGGGCTACATTTTTGTCGAACATTTTTTTTGAATTCGCTCAAAGGCTAGAAAGTTATAAGCGTTTATCTAATTAAAACGCCCTTTAACTAATATGGATGTGGCATGTGGCAACATAAGTAGCATGTGGCAGGTAGCCAATTTTCCACTCTACCACATGGTGCAAGTTTCATTAAAAAATATTTATCCATTCAAAAATTATGGGCAAAACAACAAATTCTATTCAAAATGTAACTGTCGCTCTGTCTAAAAATTGAATTTAAAAAACTTGACCGAAAAAATTGAAACACCAGGCTAACAGAACCAGTAGTAGGTGGATTTTCAGGAATTAATTTTTGTTTTTTTGATATAACTTTTGAACGGATAAACATTTTTGCATAAGTTTTGCACCATGTTGTAGAACAAGAATTGGGCTATTTGCCACATACCACTTATGTTGCCACATGCCTCAAATAAGTTGCATAAAAAGTGTTTTAATTGAAAAAACGCTTATAACTTGTTAAGCGTTTGAGCGATTTCAAAAAAATGTTCGAGGGAACTATAGCCCAATTCCCGCTCTATCACCCTGTGAAAGTTTCATTTAAAAATATTAATCCGTTCAAAAGTTGTAGCAAGAAAGGAAAATTTAAACTAAATTACCATGTTGCAAGTTCCCATTCATCTAATTTTTGGTTTTATCTCTATAACTTTTGAATGGGTTGAGATATCTTCATAAAACTTTCAACATGTGGCAGAGTGGGATATGGGCTACATTTTTGTCGAACATTTTTTTTGAATTCGCTCAAAGGCTAGAAAGTTATAAGCGTTTATCTAATTAAAACGCCCTTTAACTAATATGGATGTGGCATGTGGCAACTTAAGTAGCATGTGGCAGGTAGCCAATTTTCCACTCTACCACATGGTGCAAGTTTCATTAAAAAATATTTATCCATTCAAAAATTATGGGCAAAACAACAAATTCTATTCAAAATTTAACTGTCGCTCTGTCCAAAAATTGAATTTAAAAAACTTGACCGAAAAAATTGAAACACCAGGCTAACAGAACCAGCAGTAGGTGGATTTTCAGGAATTAATTTTTGTTTTTTTGATATAACTTTTGAACGGATAAACATTTTTGCATAAGTTTTGCACCATGTTGTAGAGCAAGAATTGGGCTATTTGCCACATACCACTTATGTTGCCACATGCCACAAATAAGTTGCATAAAAAGTGTTTTAATTGAAAAAACGCTTATAACTTGTTAAGCGTTTGAGCGATTTCAAAAAAATGTTCGAGGGAACTATAGCCCAATTCCCGCTCTATCACCCTGTGAAAGTTTCATTTAAAAATATTAATCCGTTCAAAAGTTGTAGCAAGAAAGGAAAATTTAAACTAAATTACCATGTTGCAAGTTCCCATTCATCTAATTTTTGGTTTTATCTCTATAACTTTTGAATGGGTTGAGATATCTTCATAAAACTTTCAACATGTGGCAGAGTGGGATATGGGCTAAATTTTTGTCGAACATTTTTTTTGAATTCGCTCAAAGGCTAGAAAGTTATAAGCGTTTATCTAATTAAAACGCCCTTTAACTAATATGGATGTGGCATGTGGCAACATAAGTAGCATGTGGCAGGTAGCCAATTTTCCACTCTACCACATGGTGCAAGTTTCATTAAAAAATATTTATCCATTCAAAAATTATGGGCAAAACAACAAATTCTATTCAAAATGTAACTGTCGCTCTGTCCAAAAATTGAATTTAAAAAACTTGACCGAAAAAATTGAAACACCAGGCTAACAGAACCAGCAGTAGGTGGATTTTCAGGAATTAATTTTTGTTTTTTTGATATAACTTTTGAACGGATAAACAGTTTCGCATAAGTTTTGCACCATGTTGTAGAGCACGAATTGGGCTATTTGCCACATACCACTTATGTTGCCACATGCCACAAATAAGTTGCATAAAAAGTGTTTTAATTGAAAAAACGCTTATAACTTGTTAAGCGTTTGAGCGATTTCAAAAAATGTTCGAGGGAACTATAGGCCAATTCCCGCTCTATCACCCTGTGAAAGTTTCATTTAAAAATATTAATCCGTTCAAAAGTTGTAGCAAGAAAGGAAAATTTAAACTAAATTACCATGTTGCAAGTTCCCATTCATCTAATTTTTGGTTTTATCTCTATAACTTTTGAATGGGTTGAGATATCTTCATAAAACTTTCAACATGTGGCAGAGTGGGATATGGGCTAAATTTTTGTCGAACATTTTTTTTGAATTCGCTCAAAGGCTAGAAAGTTATAAGCGTTTATCTAATTAAAACGCCCTTTAACTAATATGGATGTGGCATGTGGCAACATAAGTAGCATGTGGCAGGTAGCCAATTTTCCACTCTACCACATGGTGCAAGTTTCATTAAAAAATATTTATCCATTCAAAAATTATGGGCAAAACAACAAATTCTATTCAAAATGTAACTGTCGCTCTGTCCAAAAATTGAATTTAAAAAACTTGACCGAAAAAATTGAAACACCAGGCTAACAGAACCAGCAGTAGGTGGATTTTCAGGAATTAATTTTTGTTTTTTTGATATAACTTTTGAACGGATAAACAGTTTCGCATAAGTTTTGCACCATGTTGTAGAGCAAGAATTGGGCTGTTTGCCACATACCACTTATGTTGCCACATGCCACAAATAAGTTGCATAAAAAGTGTTTTAATTGAAAAAACGCTTATAACTTGTTAAGCGTTTGAGCGATTTCAAAAAAATGTTCGAGGGAACTATAGCCCAATTCCCGCTCTATCACCCTGTGAAAGTTTCATTTAAAAATATTAATCCGTTCAAAAGTTGTAGCAAGAAAGGAAAATTTAAACTAAATTACCATGTTGCAAGTTCCCATTCATCTAATTTTTGGTTTTATCTCTATAACTTTTGAATGGGTTGAGATATCTTCATAAAACTTTCAACATGTGGCAGAGTGGGATATGGGCTACATTTTTGTCGAACATTTTTTTTTAATTCGCTCAAAGGCTAGAAAGTTATAAGCGTTTATCTAATTAAAACGCCCTTTAACTAATATGGATGTGGCATGTGGCAACATAAGTAGCATGTGGCAGGTAGCCAATTTTCCACTCTACCACATGGTGCAAGTTTCATTAAAAAATATTTATCCATTCAAAAATTATGGGCAAAACAACAAATTCTATTCAAAATGTAACTGTCGCTCTGTCCAAAAATTGAATTTAAAAAACTTGACCGAAAAAATTGAAACACCAGGCTAACAGAACCAGCAGTAGGTGGATTTTCAGGAATTAATTTTTGTTTTTTTGATATAACTTTTGAACGGATAAACAGTTTCGCATAAGTTTTGCACCATGTTGTAGAGCACGAATTGGGCTATTTGCCACATACCACTTATGTTGCCACATGCCACAAATAAGTTGCATAAAAAGTGTTTTAATTGAAAAAACGCTTATAACTTGTTAAGCGTTTGAGCGATTTCAAAAAATGTTCGAGGGAACTATAGGCCAATTCCCGCTCTATCACCCTGTGAAAGTTTCATTTAAAAATATTAATCCGTTCAAAAGTTGTAGCAAGAAAGGAAAATTTAAACTAAATTACCATGTTGCAAGTTCCCATTCATCTAATTTTTGGTTTTATCTCTATAACTTTTGAATGGGTTGAGATATCTTCATAAAACTTTCAACATGTGGCAGAGTGGGATATGGGCTAAATTTTTGTCGAACATTTTTTTTGAATTCGCTCAAAGGCTAGAAAGTTATAAGCGTTTATCTAATTAAAACGCCCTTTAACTAATATGGATGTGGCATGTGGCAACATAAGTAGCATGTGGCAGGTAGCCAATTTTCCACTCTACCACATGGTGCAAGTTTCATTAAAAAATATTTATCCATTCAAAAATTATGGGCAAAACAACAAATTCTTTTCAAAATGTAACTGTCGCTCTGTCCAAAAATTGAATTTAAAAAACTTGACCGAAAAAATTGAAACACCAGGCTAACAGAACCAGCAGTAGGTGGATTTTCAGGAATTAATTTTTGTTTTTTTGATATAACTTTTGAACGGATAAACAGTTTCGCATAAGTTTTGCACCATGTTGTAGAGCAAGAATTGGGCTATTTGCCACATACCACTTATGTTGCCACATGCCACAAATAAGTTGCATAAAAAGTGTTTTAATTGAAAAAACGCTTATAACTTGTTAAGCGTTTGAGCGATTTCAAAAAAATGTTCGAGGGAACTATAGCCCAATTCCCGCTCTATCACCCTGTGAAAGTTTCATTTAAAAATATTAATCCGTTCAAAAGTTGTAGCAAGAAAGGAAAATTTAAACTAAATTACCATGTTGCAAGTTCCCATTCATCTAATTTTTGGTTTTATCTCTATAACTTTTGAATGGGTTGAGATATCTTCATAAAACTTTCAACATGTGGCAGAGTGGGATATGGGCTACATTTTTGTCGAACATTTTTTTTGAATTCGCTCAAAGGCTAGAAAGTTATAAGCGTTTATCTAATTAAAACGCCCTTTAACTAATATGGATGTGGCATGTGGCAACATAAGTAGCATGTGGCAGGTAGCCAATTTTCCACTCTACCACATGGTGCAAGTTTCATTAAAAAATATTTATCCATTCAAAAATTATGGGCAAAACAACAAATTCTATTCAAAATGTAACTGTCGCTCTGTCCAAAAATTGAATTTAAAAAACTTGACCGAAAAAATTGAAACACCAGGCTAACAGAACCAGCAGTAGGTGGATTTTCAGGAATTAATTTTTGTTTTTTTGATATAACTTTTGAACGGATAAACATTTTTGCATAAGTTTTGCACCATGTTGTAGAGCAAGAATTGGGCTATTTGCCACATACCACTTATGTTGCCACACGCCACAAATAAGTTGCATAAAAAGTGTTTTAATTGAAAAAACGCTTATAACTTGTTAAGCGTTTGAGCGATTTCAAAAAAATGTTCGAGGGAACTATAGCCCAATTCCCGCTCTATCACCCTGTGAAAGTTTCATTTAAAAATATTAATCCGTTCAAAAGTTGTAGCAAGAAAGGAAAATTTAAACTAAATTACCATGTTGCAAGTTCCCATTCATCTAATTTTTGGTTTTATCTCTATAACTTTTGAATGGGTTGAGATATCTTCATAAAACTTTCAACATGTGCCAGAGTGGGATATGGGCTAAATTTTTGTCGAACATTTTTTTTGAATTCGCTCAAAGGCTAGAAAGTTATAAGCGTTTATCTAATTAAAACGCCCTTTAACTAATATGGATGTGGCATGTGGCAACATAAGTAGCATGTGGCAGGTAGCCAATTTTCCACTCTACCACATGGTGCAAGTTTCATTAAAAAATATTTATCCATTCAAAAATTATGGGCAAAACAACAAATTCTATTCAAAATGTAACTGTCGCTCTGTCCAAAAATTGAATTTAAAAAACTTGACCGAAAAAATTGAAACACCAGGCTAACAGAACCAGCAGTAGGTGGATTTTCAGGAATTAATTTTTGTTTTTTTGATATAACTTTTGAACGGATAAACAGTTTCGCATAAGTTTTGCACCATGTTGTAGAGCAAGAATTGGGCTATTTGCCACATACCACTTATGTTGCCACATGCCACAAATAAGTTGCATAAAAAGTGTTTTAATTGAAAAAACGCTTATAACTTGTTAAGCGTTTGAGCGATTTCAAAAAAATGTTCGAGGGAACTATAGCCCAATTCCCGCTCTATCACCCTGTGAAAGTTTCATTTAAAAATATTAATCCGTTCAAAAGTTGTAGCAAGAAAGGAAAATTTAAACTAAATTACCATGTTGCAAGTTCCCATTCATCTAATTTTTGGTTTTATCTCTATAACTTTTGAATGGGTTGAGATATCTTCATAAAACTTTCAACATGTGGCAGAGTGGGATATGGGCTACATTTTTGTCTAACATTTTTTTTGAATTCGCTCAAAGGCTAGAAAGTTATAAGCGTTTATCTAATTAAAACGCCCTTTAACTAATATGGATGTGGCATGTGGCAACATAAGTAGCATGTGGCAGGTAGCCAATTTTCCACTCTACCACATGGTGCAAGTTTCATTAAAAAATATTTATCCATTCAAAAATTATGGGCAAAACAACAAATTCTATTCAAAATGTAACTGTCGCTCTGTCCAAAAATTGAATTTAAAAAACTTGACCGAAAAAATTGAAACACCAGGCTAACAGAACCAGCAGTAGGTGGATTTTCAGGAATTAATTTTTGTTTTTTTGATATAACTTTTGAACGGATAAACAGTTTCGCATAAGTTTTGCACCATGTTGTAGAGCAAGAATTGGGCTATTTGCCACATACCACTTATGTTGCCACATGCCACAAATAAGTTGCATAAAAAGTGTTTTAATTGAAAAAACGCTTATAACTTGTTAAGCGTTTGAGCGATTTCAAAAAAATGTTCGAGGGAACTATAGCCCAATTCCCGCTCTATCACCCTGTGAAAGTTTCATTTAAAAATATTAATCCGTTCAAAAGTTGTAGCAAGAAAGGAAAATTTAAACTAAATTACCATGTTGCAAGTTCCCATTCATCTAATTTTTGGTTTTATCTCTATAACTTTTGAATGGGTTGAGATATCTTCATAAAACTTTCAACATGTGGCAGAGTGGGATATGGGCTAAATTTTTGTCGAACATTTTTTTTGAATTCGCTCAAAGGCTAGAAAGTTATAAGCGTTTATCTAATTAAAACGCCCTTTAACTAATATGGATGTGGCATGTGGCAACATAAGTAGCATGTGGCAGGTAGCCAATTTTCCACTCTACCACATGGTGCAAGTTTCATTAAAAAATATTTATCCATTCAAAAATTATGGGCAAAACAACAAATTCTATTCAAAATGTAACTGTCGCTCTGTCCAAAAATTGAATTTAAAAAACTTGACCGAAAAAATTGAAACACCAGGCTAACAGAACCAGCAGTAGGTGGATTTTCAGGAATTAATTTTTGTTTTTTTGATATAACTTTTGAACGGATAAACAGTTTCGCATAAGTTTTGCACCATGTTGTAGAGCAAGAATTGGGCTATTTGCCACATACCACTTATGTTGCCACATGCCACAAATAAGTTGCATAAAAAGTGTTTTAATTGAAAAAACGCTTATAACTTGTTAAGCGTTTGAGCGATTTCAAAAAAATGTTCGAGGGAACTATAGCCCAATTCCCGCTCTATCACCCTGTGAAAGTTTCATTTAAAAATATTAATCCGTTCAAAAGTTGTAGCAAGAAAGGAAAATTTAAACTAAATTACCATGTTGCAAGTTCCCATTCATCTAATTTTTGGTTTTATCTCTATAACTTTTGAATGGGTTGAGATATCTTCATAAAACTTTCAACATGTGGCAGAGTGGGATATGGGCTACATTTTTGTCGAACATTTTTTTTGAATTCGCTCAAAGGCTAGAAAGTTATAAGCGTTTATCTAATTAAAACGCCCTTTAACTAATATGGATGTGGCATGTGGCAACATAAGTAGCATGTGGCAGGTAGCCAATTTTCCACTCTACCACATGGTGCAAGTTTCATTAAAAAATATTTATCCATTCAAAAATTATGGGCAAAACAACAAATTCTATTCAAAATTTAACTGTCGCTCTGTCCAAAAATTGAATTTAAAAAACTTGACCGAAAAAATTGAAACACCAGGCTAACAGAACCAGCAGTAGGTGGATTTTCAGGAATTAATTTTTGTTTTTTTGATATAACTTTTGAACGGATAAACAGTTTCGCATAAGTTTTGCACCATGTTGTAGAGCAAGAATTGGGCTATTTGCCACATACCACTTATGTTGCCACATGCCACAAATAAGTTGCATAAAAAGTGTTTTAATTGAAAAAACGCTTATAACTTGTTAAGCGTTTGAGCGATTTCAAAAAAATGTTCGAGGGAACTATAGCCCAATTCCCGCTCTATCACCCTGTGAAAGTTTCATTTAAAAATATTAATCCGTTCAAAAGTTGTAGCAAGAAAGGAAAATTTAAACTATATTACCATGTTGCAAGTTCCCATTCATCTAATTTTTGGTTTTATCTCTATAACTTTTGAATGGGTTGAGATATCTTCATAAAACTTTCAACATGTGGCAGAGTGGGATATGGGCTACATTTTTGTCGAACATTTTTTTTGAATTCGCTCAAAGGCTAGAAAGTTATAAGCGTTTATCTAATTAAAACGCCCTTTAACTAATATGGATGTGGCATGTGGCAACATAAGTAGCATGTGGCAGGTAGCCAATTTTCCACTCTACCACATGGTGCAAGTTTCATTAAAAAATATTTATCCATTCAAAAATTATGGGCAAAACAACAAATTCTATTCAAAATGTAACTGTCGCTCTGTCCAAAAATTGAATTTAAAAAACTTGACCGAAAAAATTGAAACACCAGGCTAACAGAACCAGCAGTAGGTGGATTTTCAGGAATTAATTTTTGTTTTTTTGATATAACTTTTGAACGGATAAACATTTTTGCATAAGTTTTGCACCATGTTGTAGAGCAAGAATTGGGCTATTTGCCACATACCACTTATGTTGCCACACGCCACAAATAAGTTGCATAAAAAGTGTTTTAATTGAAAAAACGCTTATAACTTGTTAAGCGTTTGAGCGATTTCAAAAAAATGTTCGAGGGAACTATAGCCCAATTCCCGCTCTATCACCCTGTGAAAGTTTCATTTAAAAATATTAATCCGTTCAAAAGTTGTAGCAAGAAAGGAAAATTTAAACTATATTACCATGTTGCAAGTTCCCATTCATCTAATTTTTGGTTTTATCTCTATAACTTTTGAATGGGTTGAGATATCTTCATAAAACTTTCAACATGTGGCAGAGTGGGATATGGGCTAAATTTTTGTCGAACATTTTTTTTGAATTCGCTCAAAGGCTAGAAAGTTATAAGCGTTTATCTAATTAAAACGCCCTTTAACTAATATGGATGTGGCATGTGGCAACATAAGTAGCATGTGGCAGGTAGCCAATTTTCCACTCTACCACATGGTGCAAGTTTCATTAAAAAATATTTATCCATTCAAAAATTATGGGCAAAACAACAAATTCTATTCAAAATTTAACTGTCGCTCTGTCCAAAAATTGAATTTAAAAAACTTGACCGAAAAAATTGAAACACCAGGCTAACAGAACCAGCAGTAGGTGGATTTTCAGGAATTAATTTTTGTTTTTTTGATATAACTTTTGAACGGATAAACAGTTTCGCATAAGTTTTGCACCATGTTGTAGAGCAAGAATTGGGCTATTTGCCACATACCACTTATGTTGCCACATGCCACAAATAAGTTGCATAAAAAGTGTTTTAATTGAAAAAACGCTTATAACTTGTTAAGCGTTTGAGCGATTTCAAAAAAATGTTCGAGGGAACTATAGCCCAATTCCCGCTCTATCACCCTGTGAAAGTTTCATTTAAAAATATTAATCCGTTCAAAAGTTGTAGCAAGAAAGGAAAATTTAAACTAAATTACCATGTTGCAAGTTCCCATTCATCTAATTTTTGGTTTTATCTCTATAACTTTTGAATGGGTTGAGATATCTTCATAAAACTTTCAACATGTGGCAGAGTGGGATATGGGCTACATTTTTGTCGAACATTTTTTTTGAATTCGCTCAAAGGCTAGAAAGTTATAAGCGTTTATCTAATTAAAACGCCCTTTAACTAATATGGATGTGGCATGTGGCAACATAAGTAGCATGTGGCAGGTAGCCAATTTTCCACTCTACCACATGGTGCAAGTTTCATTAAAAAATATTTATCCATTCAAAAATTATGGGCAAAACAACAAATTCTATTCAAAATTTAACTGTCGCTCTGTCCAAAAATTGAATTTAAAAAACTTGACCGAAAAAATTGAAACACCAGGCTAACAGAACCAGCAGTAGGTGGATTTTCAGGAATTAATTTTTGTTTTTTTGATATAACTTTTGAACGGATAAACATTTTTGCATAAGTTTTGCACCATGTTGTAGAGCAAGAATTGGGCTATTTGCCACATACCACTTATGTTGCCACATGCCACAAATAAGTTGCATAAAAAGTGTTTTAATTGAAAAAACGCTTATAACTTGTTAAGCGTTTGAGCGATTTCAAAAAAATGTTCGAGGGAACTATAGCCCAATTCCCGCTCTATCACCCTGTGAAAGTTTCATTTAAAAATATTAATCCGTTCAAAAGTTGTAGCAAGAAAGGAAAATTTAAACTAAATTACCATGTTGCAAGTTCCCATTCATCTAATTTTTGGTTTTATCTCTATAACTTTTGAATGGGTTGAGATATCTTCATAAAACTTTCAACATGTGGCAGAGTGGGATATGGGCTAAATTTTTGTCGAACATTTTTTTTGAATTCGCTCAAAGGCTAGAAAGTTATAAGCGTTTATCTAATTAAAACGCCCTTTAACTAATATGGATGTGGCATGTGGCAACATAAGTAGCATGTGGCAGGTAGCCAATTTTCCACTCTACCACATGGTGCAAGTTTCATTAAAAAATATTTATCCATTCAAAAATTATGGGCAAAACAACAAATTCTATTCAAAATTTAACTGTCGCTCTGTCCAAAAATTGAATTTAAAAAACTTGACCGAAAAAATTGAAACACCAGGCTAACAGAACCAGCAGTAGGTGGATTTTCAGGAATTAATTTTTGTTTTTTTGATATAACTTTTGAACGGATAAACAGTTTCGCATAAGTTTTGCACCATGTTGTAGAGCAAGAATTGGGCTATTTGCCACATACCACTTATATTGCCACATGCCACAAATAAGTTGCATAAAAAGTGTTTTAATTGAAAAAACGCTTATAACTTGTTAAGCGTTTGAGCGATTTCAAAAAAATGTTCGAGGGAACTATAGCCCAATTCCCGCTCTATCACCCTGTGAAAGTTTCATTTAAAAATATTAATCCGTTCAAAAGTTGTAGCAAGAAAGGAAAATTTAAACTAAATTACCATGTTGCAAGTTCCCATTCATCTAATTTTTGGTTTTATCTCTATAACTTTTGAATGGGTTGAGATATCTTCATAAAACTTTCAACATGTGGCAGAGTGGGATATGGGCTAAATTTTTGTCGAACATTTTTTTTGAATTCGCTCAAAGGCTAGAAAGTTATAAGCGTTTATCTAATTAAAACGCCCTTTAACTAATATGGATGTGGCATGTGGCAACATAAGTAGCATGTGGCAGGTAGCCAATTTTCCACTCTACCACATGGTGCAAGTTTCATTAAAAAATATTTATCCATTCAAAAATTATGGGCAAAACAACAAATTCTATTCAAAATTTAACTGTCGCTCTGTCCAAAAATTGAATTTAAAAAACTTGACCGAAAAAATTGAAACACCAGGCTAACAGAACCAGCAGTAGGTGGATTTTCAGGAATTAATTTTTGTTTTTTTGATATAACTTTTGAACGGATAAACATTTTTGCATAAGTTTTGCACCATGTTGTAGAGCAAGAATTGGGCTATTTGCCACATACCACTTATGTTGCCACATGCCACAAATAAGTTGCATAAAAAGTGTTTTAATTGAAAAAACGCTTATAACTTGTTAAGCGTTTGAGCGATTTCAAAAAAATGTTCGAGGGAACTATAGCCCAATTCCCGCTCTATCACCCTGTGAAAGTTTCATTTAAAAATATTAATCCGTTCAAAAGTTGTAGCAAGAAAGGAAAATTTAAACTAAATTACCATGTTGCAAGTTCCCATTCATCTAATTTTTGGTTTTATCTCTATAACTTTTGAATGGGTTGAGATATCTTCATAAAACTTTCAACATGTGGCAGAGTGGGATATGGGCTAAATTTTTGTCGAACATTTTTTTTGAATTCGCTCAAAGGCTAGAAAGTTATAAGCGTTTATCTAATTAAAACGCCCTTTAACTAATATGGATGTGGCATGTGGCAACATAAGTAGCATGTGGCAGGTAGCCAATTTTCCACTCTACCACATGGTGCAAGTTTCATTAAAAAATATTTATCCATTCAAAAATTATGGGCAAAACAACAAATTCTATTCAAAATTTAACTGTCGCTCTGTCCAAAAATTGAATTTAAAAAACTTGACCGAAAAAATTGAAACACCAGGCTAACAGAACCAGCAGTAGGTGGATTTTCAGGAATTAATTTTTGTTTTTTTGATATAACTTTTGAACGGATAAACATTTTTGCATAAGTTTTGCACCATGTTGTAGAGCAAGAATTGGGCTATTTGCCACATACCACTTATGTTGCCACATGCCACAAATAAGTTGCATAAAAAGTGTTTTAATTGAAAAAACGCTTATAACTTGTTAAGCGTTTGAGCGATTTCAAAAAAATGTTCGAGGGAACTATAGCCCAATTCCCGCTCTATCACCCTGTGAAAGTTTCATTTAAAAATATTAATCCGTTCAAAAGTTGTAGCAAGAAAGGAAAATTTAAACTAAATTACCATGTTGCAAGTTCCCATTCATCTAATTTTTGGTTTTATCTCTATAACTTTTGAATGGGTTGAGATATCTTCATAAAACTTTCAACATGTGGCAGAGTGGGATATGGGCTAAATTTTTGTCGAACATTTTTTTTGAATTCGCTCAAAGGCTAGAAAGTTATAAGCGTTTATCTAATTAAAACGCCCTTTAACTAATATGGATGTGGCATGTGGCAACATAAGTAGCATGTGGCAGGTAGCCAATTTTCCACTCTACCACATGGTGCAAGTTTCATTAAAAAATATTTATCCATTCAAAAATTATGGGCAAAACAACAAATTCTATTCAAAATTTAACTGTCGCTCTGTCCAAAAATTGAATTTAAAAAACTTGACCGAAAAAATTGAAACACCAGGCTAACAGAACCAGCAGTAGGTGGATTTTCAGGAATTAATTTTTGTTTTTTTGATATAACTTTTGAACGGATAAACATTTTTGCATAAGTTTTGCACCATGTTGTAGAGCAAGAATTGGGCTATTAGCCACATACCACTTATGTTGCCACATGCCACAAATAAGTTGCATAAAAAGTGTTTTAATTGAAAAAACGCTTATAACTTGTTAAGCGTTTGAGCGATTTCAAAAAAATGTTCGAGGGAACTATAGCCCAATTCCCGCTCTATCACCCTGTGAAAGTTTCATTTAAAAATATTAATCCGTTCAAAAGTTGTAGCAAGAAAGGAAAATTTAAACTAAATTACCATGTTGCAAGTTCCCATTCATCTAATTTTTGGTTTTATCTCTATAACTTTTGAATGGGTTGAGATATCTTCATAAAACTTTCAACATGTGGCAGAGTGGGATATGGGCTAAATTTTTGTCGAACATTTTTTTTGAATTCGCTCAAAGGCTAGAAAGTTATAAGCGTTTATCTAATTAAAACGCCCTTTAACTAATATGGATGTGGCATGTGGCAACATAAGTAGCATGTGGCAGGTAGCCAATTTTCCACTCTACCACATGGTGCAAGTTTCATTAAAAAATATTTATCCATTCAAAAATTATGGGCAAAACAACAAATTCTATTCAAAATTTAACTGTCGCTCTGTCCAAAAATTGAATTTAAAAAACTTGACCGAAAAAATTGAAACACCAGGCTAACAGAACCAGCAGTAGGTGGATTTTCAGGAATTAATTTTTGTTTTTTTGATATAACTTTTGAACGGATAAACATTTTTGCATAAGTTTTGCACCATGTTGTAGAGCAAGAATTGGGCTATTTGCCACATACCACTTATGTTGCCACATGCCACAAATAAGTTGCATAAAAAGTGTTTTAATTGAAAAAACGCTTATAACTTGTTAAGCGTTTGAGCGATTTCAAAAAAATGTTCGAGGGAACTATAGCCCAATTCCCGCTCTATCACCCTGTGAAAGTTTCATTTAAAAATATTAATCCGTTCAAAAGTTGTAGCAAGAAAGGAAAATTTAAACTAAATTACCATGTTGCAAGTTCCCATTCATCTAATTTTTGGTTTTATCTCTATAACTTTTGAATGGGTTGAGATATCTTCATAAAACTTTCAACATGTGGCAGAGTGGGATATGGGCTACATTTTTGTCGAACATTTTTTTTGAATTCGCTCAAAGGCTAGAAAGTTATAAGCGTTTATCTAATTAAAACGCCCTTTAACTAATATGGATGTGGCATGTGGCAACATAAGTAGCATGTGGCAGGTAGCCAATTTTCCACTCTACCACATGGTGCAAGTTTCATTAAAAAATATTTATCCATTCAAAAATTATGGGCAAAACAACAAATTCTATTCAAAATTTAACTGTCGCTCTGTCCAAAAATTGAATTTAAAAAACTTGACCGAAAAAATTGAAACACCAGGCTAACAGAACCAGCAGTAGGTGGATTTTCAGGAATTAATTTTTGTTTTTTTGATATAACTTTTGAACGGATAAACATTTTTGCATAAGTTTTGCACCATGTTGTAGAGCAAGAATTGGGCTATTTGCCACATACCACTTATGTTGCCACATGCCACAAATAAGTTGCATAAAAAGTGTTTTAATTGAAAAAACGCTTATAACTTGTTAAGCGTTTGAGCGATTTCAAAAAAATGTTCGAGGGAACTATAGCCCAATTCCCGCTCTATCACCCTGTGAAAGTTTCATTTAAAAATATTAATCCGTTCAAAAGTTGTAGCAAGAAAGGAAAATTTAAACTAAATTACCATGTTGCAAGTTCCCATTCATCTAATTTTTGGTTTTATCTCTATAACTTTTGAATGGGTTGAGATATCTTCATAAAACTTTCAACATGTGGCAGAGTGGGATATGGGCTAAATTTTTGTCGAACATTTTTTTTGAATTCGCTCAAAGGCTAGAAAGTTATAAGCGTTTATCTAATTAAAACGCCCTTTAACTAATATGGATGTGGCATGTGGCAACATAAGTAGCATGTGGCAGGTAGCCAATTTTCCACTCTACCACATGGTGCAAGTTTCATTAAAAAATATTTATCCATTCAAAAATTATGGGCAAAACAACAAATTCTATTCAAAATTTAACTGTCGCTCTGTCCAAAAATTGAATTTAAAAAACTTGACCGAAAAAATTGAAACACCAGGCTAACAGAACCAGCAGTAGGTGGATTTTCAGGAATTAATTTTTGTTTTTTTGATATAACTTTTGAACGGATAAACATTTTTGCATAAGTTTTGCACCATGTTGTAGAGCAAGAATTGGGCTATTTGCCACATACCACTTATGTTGCCACATGCCACAAATAAGTTGCATAAAAAGTGTTTTAATTGAAAAAACGCTTATAACTTGTTAAGCGTTTGAGCGATTTCAAAAAAATGTTCGAGGGAACTATAGCCCAATTCCCGCTCTATCACCCTGTGAAAGTTTCATTTAAAAATATTAATCCGTTCAAAAGTTGTAGCAAGAAAGGAAAATTTAAACTAAATTACCATGTTGCAAGTTCCCATTCATCTAATTTTTGGTTTTATCTCTATAACTTTTGAATGGGTTGAGATATCTTCATAAAACTTTCAACATGTGGCAGAGTGGGATATGGGCTACATTTTTGTCGAACATTTTTTTTTGAATTCGCTCAAAGGCTAGAAAGTTATAAGCGTTTATCTAATTAAAACGCCCTTTAACTAATATGGATGTGGCATGTGGCAACATAAGTAGCATAATTTTCCACTCTACCACATGGTGCAAGTTTCATTAAGATATCTTATTCCATTCAAAAGTTATAGGTAAAAAACCAAAAACCTGATCAGCCAGAACTTGCAACATGCTATTTTTGTAATGTTTTTAGTTTTTTTGCTACAACTGTTGAACGGCTCAATATTTTTAATTAAAACTTTCACTAGGTGGTAGAGCGGGAATTGGGCTATAGTTCCTTCGAACATTTTTTTGAAATCGCTCAAACGCTTAACAAGTTATAAGCGTTTTTTCAATTAAAACAATTTTTATGCAACTTATTTGTGGCATGTGGCAACATAAGTGGTATGTGGCAAATAGCCCAATTCTTGCTCTACAACATGGTGCAAAACTTATGCGAAAATGTTTATCCGTTCTAAAGTTATATCAAAAAAACAAAAATTAATTCCTGAAAATCCACCTACTGCTGGTTCTGTTAGCCTGGTGTTTCAATTTTTTCGGTCAAGTTTTTTAAATTCAATTTTTGGACAGAGCGACAGTTACATTTTGAATAGAATTTGTTGTTTTGCCCATAATTTTTGAATGGATAAATAAATATAAATAAAAAACAAAACTAGTACTACTTCTATTTGTAATATTTGCTATTACTTTTTTATCACTTATATTGTAATCGCAAGGAATTACTATTTTTAATGCTACTAATTTTAATCACTACTTTTATTTTGGGTCTTTGCTATTAATATTAATTCACTTCTGCTATTGGAAGTGTTTGATCTTTTACTGCTACTATTTCACTACTGCTATTGTTAGTCTTTGTTATTATAATTTTGTGATTTTAATTTTGTTTGCTATTAATTTTTTTTAGAATAATTTGATTAAATTTATTTTTATACTGCTACTAATGATATTAAAAAGTCTTTTTAACTTTGCATATGCTTAAGAAAATATTTTCAAAATAGCGCCTTACAGTTACAGATCAAATTTAAGTAGAAAAATGTTATATAAAAAATTTATTATAATAAAAAAAGAAAAGAAATTTCAAAGCCATTGTTTTATATCTTTTGTTATGAAAAGGAAAATAATATTTGCTTTTCTGTTGTAAAAACATATTCAACTAAATGTAATAATTTTGCCAGCAAAAAAGAAAAAAAATTTGTTCATATTCAAACATGCCCTACACTTTATTTAAAGGTGTTATTATGGTTAGTGAGTAACAGAGCACGGTGTTTCAATACTCAAGTATTAACTAAGCGAATTTGTTTAATAAATTAAATATAATTAACAATGTTTAAAGTAGTTAAAATTCCTTTCAATGTTTTCATTTTTTATATTAAATATTTTTGAAAATTTGTTTGATGAAGTTTTTTAATTAGATTTTGAAGGGCTGTAAGAGTTTTATATTGAGGTGTTACAAATTGTAAGACTAAATAACTATATTTACTTTTAGCTCTTAAAACAGTTTAGTTTTACTAGTATTTAAAATACGAAAAACAACTTTTTTTTATAAATTTTCCACATTTGTTTTAGTATTTTTAGCACAAGGAATTTAACAAACAAATGTTTGTATGAGTGAGCAGCAGCGATGTGCAGAAAAGTATTTACAAAAGATTTAATAAATACAAAGCTTTATTTGAACCGTTTTTATTAATTTTTAGAAAACTAAAAGAAATACAAGGTTTTTTTCTTTTTGAAATAAATTGGTGCTAGCTGGTATACCAAAATTGAAAACAAAAAATGTGAACAAATTCTAATGGTTAAAGTAACAGAAAAAATCTGAAAGCAATTATGAGTGCTTAAATTGTATGTAAATTAAATTTTAGAAAAGTACTAGCTAGAGATTTACATAAATTTTAAAGCCATTGGATTCCCAATTCACAATCATTATTAAACCAATATTATGAAATATTATCATGAGTTGAAACTTTAGTCGATAGTTTACTATAGCTTGTGAGTTTTAACTATAATATTTTAATCCATTTAATATCATCATCTCATCTACAATTTATCAATCAAACTGAATACAGCAGACGACTGCATTATTTTCTTTATAAAAAAAAATATTTCAAAACAGATTGACAGCTTGATTTTTTGAAACTTTAAAAAGAAAAAATATTTTTTTTATAACAATTTATCCATCACAAAAAATAACATGAAAATTTCAACATCCGGTGATTATGGACATGATTTATGGATTAGAAAGTCTTAAACAGTAATTAATTTGAAAGCACAACAAAAGAAAAATTATTAAATTTCTTTCAATCGTACGTTAACATTTAATTTCAATTAAATATTTTGTTTTTAAAGAAAATCTATATTTTCTAACAAATTAATCTCTAATTATATTTTTTAAATAAGAAACACTCATTCTCACCAACAAATCAAATGAAAACCTAAAGCTATTTAATGGAAATCTCAATATAAATTATAAAGCAAGTGATTTTTCCAAACACCAAAAAAATAAAACAGACATTTTATTTTCTTTTTACTTTAAGTGTAATAAAAAACATGACTAGACTGAAAATCATACAATTTATTTTATTAAAGTTTTTTGTTTTGTGTTTAGTAAATGGTGTTTTGTTTTGTTTTTATGATATTTCATACATCTCAGACTAAACCTAAGATTAATTTTTGTAGACTATTCGTGTTTTTCTGATGTGTTCTATTTTTGTTTTCTAAGTGAAAGCTAAAGAAAACTGTTCGGTGTAAAATGAATGAAGGGCAGGCAAACTAATCAAAATATTTTGAAGACCAACTGGAAATATTTTTTTTTTCCTTTTTGGGAGTTGTTTGAGCTAATGCGACAAACAGAATAAAATAAAATTTGACTTTTTAAATATAAAAAAAGGAAGCTCTTATTTATACTGCAGCAGGGCCCAAAAGCTATTGAAAACAGTATTAGTGCTGTATTTATTCAGGTAGTGCAATTTTTTTTTGTTCAGTTAACTTTCATATCCCGGTATGTACATACGTAAGTATGTACATTAGGGTAAGCGAATAGCACTCCAAAAATAACATTATTCGAAAGCAGTAGATTACTTAAACGTTAATACCGCGCTACCTAAAAGTATGCACTCATACACTCTATTACCCTTTTATAGTAAACAATAGCCGTAATCTCCATCTGAAAAATAATTAAGTCAAATTGAGGCATTCGCAATTTAAATAGAAATTTTAATCGATATAGAATCCTGTGAAAGAGCTGCTAATATCCATTGCAATTTCTGCTTAAATTCTATTAAAGTTTTAATCGATATCTAGTGTTGTGATTTAAGCCCTCTAGTAACTTGTAAGACTAAACTTTCTACTTCTTGATAGGCTTTTCATTGCCCATCTTGTTCCAGTTAGTCCCTTTCCCATTGCCAGTTAAACTTTCCTTTAAGACCTCTTTGAAAGGTTTCTTGATTTAATTCAATCCATTAAAATTTTAATTGAATCAATTAAATGTTTAATTCAATCAATTAAGCTTTTAATTAACATAATTAAATTTTTACTCAAAACAATTAAATTTTAGTTGAAGCAATAAACCTTTTAATTGAGACAATTAAATTTTTATTTGAATACATTAAATTTTTACTTGATTATTTGGAGCTGTAACACTTTTAATTAATTTAATTAACTTTTTATTTTAAAAAATTAAAAACATAATTAAATCAGTTAAGCTTTTAATGAAATGAATAATATTTTCAAATAAATAAAATTTTATTAATTTTAATTTTAACTTTATTAAGTATTTGACTCAGTCAGTTAAACCTTTAATTGAAATAATTATATTTTTATTCAAAACAATTAAAATTTTAATTGAAATAATTAAATTTTTTTTCAAAACAATTAAAATTTTAATTAAAGCAATAAACTTTTTAATTGACCCAATTAAATTTTTAATTGAAAGAATTAATAATAAAATTTTAATTAATTAATAAGATTTTTAATTAAATCAATTAAATATTTATGTTTAATTCAGTCAATTTTCTAATATAAAAAATTAAATTTTTAATAGAATTAAATTTAAAATTATTTGATTTGGCTTTCCAGTACAATGCAAGATTCCGATTTCAATCAATTAAACTATTAATTGATCAATATGATACCTTTTTAAATTAAAAAGTTTAGTTGATTTATAAATTTTTTCTTTTTCTGTATAGCTGCTGGGTACTGTTGATTTTTCCCCCTCACATCAAACTCTCTGCGATTACTCTCACAAATAATTTTTTTAATTAATTAAATATTTGAAATGATAAGAACAACAGCTTAAATACATCCCATATCATTTGTTACAAACACTTTTTGTAATATTTGTTAAAAACATAAAACAAAACATATCAAAAACAAGACAAAAATAAGTTTCAGTTTTGAAAAGGGTATTATAAAAATAATGTTGCACATGCCATTACAACATAATCTCTTGTCATGATACCATAAGCCAACACTTATCAATATTTAAGATCTGATTAGCTTGCCACTTACAATACTACAGCTACAGCTACAACTGCAGCATAACATGTTTGTAGACAAATTAAAAATACTTAAATAGTTGTTGTTGTCATGGAACTAAAAACAAACCAAAAAGAACTAAAAATAGTTGCATGAATGAATGAACGGATGAATAGATAGATTGTTTGGTATATGAATGAATAGCTTTAGCTACATAAGAGCAGATGACTACGGGATAGCGGAGTTTGCTTGCTACTGACTTGTTTAATATAGACAAAAATGCATAGAAAACACACACTTGTAATAAATATTAAGAGAAAAGGAAATCCATAAAAGCAACACAAATTAATAACAAAACAAATGTTTTACCATTTAAGTGAATGAATGTTTGAATCTGAATCTACTACATCAACTGTAAAATGTTTTTTGGTGGTCGCAAACAAAACAAAACAAAGCGAGTTACAAAACATTATTGGATACATAAAGTATGATATTGCATGTACATTATATGCATTTGACAGCAAATGCAAAGCAACATGTCATATTTATAATGGGCATGAGATTATATGAGCTTAAAACAAACAGCAAGAGAGAAAGAGCAAAGAAAATTTGTTTAACCCTGATTTTTGTGTAGGGAGCAGCCACTCAGTTACATAAAAAAATTTTATTCTGTCATTCCTACATACCGCTGAGTTTGCTTTGGTTTGTTTTAAAGATTTTCTTAGCTGCATATTATTTTTCTACATTGTTGTTTAAGTATGCTGGAGATTAGTGTCAAAAAATTCAAGTAGCTGCCATAAATATTGCAAGTGACAGATAAATACAATCAGAAGAAATAAATAATAAAAAAAAACCTAAAAAGGCTCATAAATATTTATGGCATAGCAGACTTGAGTGCAGTAGAAAGTGTATACCCACATTGCTAAACAAAAAAAACGTATGCAAACGAATCCAAGCTCTGCACCAAAGAAAAATTAATAGTTTGTTGAATCTAAAACTGCTTTTCACGTACATTTGTATCTGCTAAAGCCCATTTGGTGGTCATATTGATAATTCTAGACTGATATCAATAGCACAAGTACACTTGTTCAAAGGCTTGCTCGGGACTTCATCTACTTTTCTTTTTCGGAATGTTTAAAAACCTGTGCCAAACTAGATATCTACTTAATATTAGACAGTTCACTAGAGCTACTTATAGACTTTAACAGTTTTTAGCAACCTAAATATACTACTTGTTTTCGTCACGACAACTTCAATCATCATCTATTAAGAACCGTTAAACTTATCTGAAATTAATTCCTTTAAAAAAGAACTCATACTTACTATTAAACGCACATATAAGTATCTCTGTTAATTATCATGTTCTATCCCATACTAATATTTATTTCACAGAATAATCTCGAACGTGTTGTAATATTTAAAAAAGTGTTACATTAATTATTACAGATTTAGTTTGATGAATTTTATAGGAAAAATTTTTTTTTTTATTAACGCATTTTCTCACTCTTTTTTTTATTGAATTTAATAATTTAACAATCATTCAATCGATTAGGGCAGACACTTTTTAACACCACCCCATCAGAAATTATGTGCAGCAATAATGCAATTCATTTAGAATAAATACTTTTCAATACAAATTTTTTTTATTGTGGCTGCTGGCATTATCAGCTGCTATGCTGCTCATACCATAACACATTCATGGCATCTTAATATTTCATGCTAGCACACTTTTACACTTTCCTTCACACAACGTATTGAAAACAATTATTGAAAATAATAAATTATCTTTTGGGGGTTTCTGTTAAAGTCATACCATTTGTTTATGGATTGAAAAGAATGCATCATTAGCATAATAAATATCTTAAAACACTAACAAGTCTAGTGCACTAAAATGAAGCATTTCTGAAGAAGCCACGCAAGTTGCAGCGAAATATCGATTTAAAAATAAATTTCTTCATAAGAATCATATATTTTTTTTGAATAGTTTGTGAAAAGTTTATGAAAAGTTTGTGAAAAGTTCGTGAAAAATTGTTAAAAATTCGTAAAAATTCGTAAAAATTTCGTGAAAAGTTTGTAAATAGTTCGTGAAAAGTACGTAAATAGTTCGTGAAAAGTTCGCGAAAAGTTTGTGAAAAGTTCGTGAAAAGTTCGCGAAAAGTTTGTGAAAAGTTCGCGAAAAGTTTGTGAAAAGTTCGTGAAAAGTTCGCGAAAAGTTTGTAAAAAGTTCGTGAAAAGTTTGTGAAAAGTTCGTGAAAAGTTCGCGAAAAGTTTGTAAAAAGTTCGTGAAAAGTTCGCGAAAAGTTTGTGAAAAGTTTGCGAAAAGTTTGTGAAAAGTTCGTGAAACGTTTGTGAAAAGTTCGCGAAAAGTTTGTGAAAAGTTTGCGAAAAGTTTGTGAAAAGTTCGTGAAACGTTTGTGAAAAGTTTGCGAAAAGTTTGTGAAACGTTCGTGAAAAGTTCGCGAAAAGTTTGTGAAAAGTTCGTGAAACGTTTGTGAAAAGTTCGTGAAAAGTTCGCGAAAAGTTCGCGAAAAGTTTGTGAAAAGTTCGCGAAAAGTTTGTGAAAAGTTCGTGAAACGTTTGTGAAAAGTTCGCGAAAAGTTTGTGAAAAGTTCGCGAAAAGTTTGTGAAAAGTTCGTGAAACGTTTGTGAAAAGTTCGTGAAAAGTTCGCGAAAAGTTCGCGAAAAGTTTGTGAAAAGTTCGCGAAAAGTTTGCGAAAAGTTTGTGAAAAGTTCGTGAAACGTTCGCGAAAAGTTTGTGAAAAGTTCGCGAAAAGTGTGCAAAGTTCGTGAAACGTTTGTGAAAAGTTTGTGAAAAGTTCGCGAAAGGTTTGTGAAAAGTTCGTGAATAGTTTATAAAAAGTTCGTGAATAGTTTGTAAAAAGTTCACGAATAGTTTGTGAAAATTTCGTGAAAAGTTTGGGAAAAGTTCTTCAAAATTTTGTGAATAGTTCTTGATCATTTTGTGAAAAGTTTGTGAAAAGTTCGTGAATAGTTTGTGAAAATTTCGTGAAAAGTTTGTGAAAAGTTCGTGAATAGTTTGGAAAAAGTTCTTGATAATTTTGTGATTAGTTCTTGATCATTTTGTGAAAAGTTTGTGAATAGTTCGTAAAAAGTTTGTGAAAAGTTCGTAAAAATTTGGTGAGAAGTTTGTGAATAGTTTTTTTTTTAATTTAGACAGCACTGAGGGGATGACCCCTACTCATGCAATGCATTGTGATGGAACTAGGAAAATAGGTTGTGGGAAGGAGTATAGAGGGAGTAGTGTCTGTGAACATTCGATTTGAATTTTTCCAAATTGTAGGATTCAGGAGAGACGTCAGCACATACGTGTAAATAGTTTGTGAAAAGTTCTGCAGCTTCCAAAAAGCATTGTACATGAATTTTTAAAAAGATATAACCAAAACTTTTAGCAAAAAAGTTGCTAAGAAAACTTCGATCTTACAAAATGTATAATACAGCAAAACGCGGGTCTCTCTGACAATGATCGTGCAAAAAAATAACAGCAGTATACTCGTAAGTACCGCAAGAAAAATTTGTCTTGATGCTGGCTACAGAAAGTATCGTTCAATAGAATGTTTCTCACAAAAATATTGCATATATTCTGGCATTCAAGACTGTTTGCCTTCTATTGTCAACATAATCGAATACATTAAATCAAAATTGCGTTTTGCTCTCAACATGATGCCTACAAAAAATGCTAAAATGGTACATATTTTGCACTCAATTTATAATTGAGAGTGAGCTACTCTCTTTTTTTATAACTGTGTCAACTACTTGTTTATAAAATTAAGCAAATTATTTATTATTTATAAAATATTCTTCATAAAAAGTTAGTGTTGGTTACCTTTGAAGCAAAATTTATTTTTATTTTATTTTATTTGTAAAGTTTTTTTTTTCAACTTGTTAGCAGTGGTGTTAACGTAATTAGATATCGGAAATCGCTTCAAAAGCTTTAAATATATAAAACCATAAAAAATTCATCACCTTTGCGCAGTTTCAGGCAACCTGCTTGAAATATTGAATAATTTAAAGGCAGAATATTTTTTGAGAATAGAAAAAGCCATTAGCTTAAAGTAGTAATAGTTGTTGCCTTGTTATGAATGTTTGAAACAAATTTATGATCAGCCAAAAAAATTACGATTCCACTTTAGCGCTGAGAAGCCCTTTGGAAAGGAAACTAAAAACATATATCTAAATAGCAGACTGTTAATAAGCGCTAGTTAAAGAGACACATTAGGGCAGAAGTTGTTTTGAGCCTCAATAGAAATGACATAAAGCTCTGCGTTGAGCTGCTACCATTTCATTTTAGACTTGACTATTGAATGAGTAAAATGTATATAACACAAAACGACTCTTATACTCTCTTAGTACTTATTATTTTGAGTAAACAATTTTTTTAAAATTTTGCATGCGAATATCATTTAAAATAATGCATTTTGCACACCAACATAAAATTGGATTTAGGCACGAATAAAGAATAATTTTTTTTTTAATTAGAATTTTCGACATTAGCAATTTTGGGACATTAAAAGCAGTTGTTTTCGTTTTATATGTTTTACACTTTTTTTCTACTAGTCTTAAGCTAAAATTGTGTCGAAGGCAGCAAAAGAAAATTAAAATGAGTTTTCGAGTTATGACTGACAGAAAAATTGTATGTTCTACACAAAAATCAACTTTTAGGCAAATAGCAGGTAAACTAGCAAAACCCAATATAAGGTTTTGTTTCTTCCATAAATCCTTACCAGAAGTAGTTTGTAGTTTATGTGTTGCATAGTGTAATTTACCTAAAGCCATATTTTGAAAATAATTGAAAATTTCATATCCATTAGAAACTTCATTTTCATTTGAATTGCATCTTAAACAACAACAACATTTCATCCATATAAAAGAAGAATAGAAAAAAAAACACATAAAACCTTAATGGACTGACTACAAATTTAAAATGCAATAATAACTTGAACGTGTTCAAGCATACGAATCTAAAACAAATAAAAAAAATTAAATTTTGTTTAATTGCAAATAATCAGCATTTAAACTATTAGACAAAGAAATTTAACCAAAATAAAATCCTTATAAATTTAACAAAAAAAAAATATTTTTCAATAATTTACCTTCTAACTAAATATCTTATTGAGTTTTTTTGTTTAGTTTTCTACTTGATATCATTATTAAAACTTTATTTATATTTTTCTGCTTTGTTTCATTTCAATTGTTGTGGTGTTTTCTTACTTGATTTATTTAATTTTAATTTGTGTCTTAAAAATAATTTAAATATTAAATAGAAAAAAAAACAAGTTGTGTTGTTTTTGTGGTAATTGTTTTAGTTAAAAAAAAATTATAAAAAAAAATACAATTGTGTTGTAAAAAAGCAGCCAATAGGAATTTATTTCAAATATTTTTCAAAAAAAAATAAAATGTAAAACTAAGAGAAAAACTTCAGGCGTAAGCTATAAATGACGACCTTTTTTAAAGTGATTCAGTTTAGGCAAAAAAAAAAAAATTAAAGAAAAAGGACGCAAAACTTGGAATGGTAGACTTAAACAGTATACAGTGATTGTTTCGCTAGAAATTGGGCGTGGCCAATAAAAATTATATAGAGTTTAGAGGTACATTTTTTTGCAAATTTTAGCGAAATGTCTTAATAAATAAAATTCGAATCAATAAAAAAGCAAATTAAAAGTGTTGCTAGAGTATAGAAATACCTAAGAAGTTAAAAAGACACATTAAAAAAATAAATTTTAATTGTCTTTTATAAAAAATAGGCAAGATCAATGAAAAATATATAGACTTTATATATCGCATAACTCAAATTTCATAAAAATCCTTTCAAAAAAAAAAGAATTCTAATCACTTAGAATTGAAAATCAAAGCTTTTTTTTAATGGGCATGAGCAGTTCAAGGATTTGAAGCACATATTGGTAGAGTATGGAAATTATTTCACAAAATAAAAATAAATTATACTAAAATTATTTTGTTAAAAAGTGGGCATGGTCAATGAGAGTTTATAGAGCTTACAGATCGTATAACTGAAAATTCATAAAAATCCTTAAAAAAATAGAATTTTTATCGTAAAGAAACCAAAATAAAATTGTTCTGTTAAAAAGTGGGCTTGTTTAATGAAGATCATATTGAGTGTGAGAATCGTTTGTACTAATTTTTAAAGAAATCTTTAAAAAAAAAAATTGATTTGTATCATATAGAAATCACTAATATTAGTGTAGTAAAAAGTAGGCGTGTCAATTCAATAACCTTTTCCTAGATTAGAGTCCCAACATTCAGTTTTGAATCACCCACTCGCCAAGACAATTGAATAATAAAGTGGTCTAGAATCGACAGTTCAGATAGGCTGTTTATAAAATATAAATCGAGAGAATTGTCTGTCACACCAAGAAGAGCCGAAAACTAACAGAAAACTCGAACAGCAATCTTCTTTGAACTATTGTAAACATATCTTCTTTTATATGTTCGTACACATATAAAAAATAATTTTAAAATTAGATATTCCAAACTAGTTTTTTTCAATTAAAAAAACAAAAATCTTACCCATTTCAATTTTTTACTAAAACTTTAATATCTATATTTTTTTGCTTGTTTTTATTTATTTCAACATATAATTCCTTTAAAGGCCTACAAAACTCTCAATAATTTTCTATTATTTTTATTTAGAATTTTATTTTCTATAAAATTTTCTCTCATTTGCATTTTATGCTGACCGTATTGTGTGTGTGAAATGAAAAATCAACAAACGGTTTTGATTTGTAAATGCAATTTTTGTGTCTTTTCATTTTGCTGAAAAAGATTTTTTTATCTCTATTCAATTTATGAAAATATAAAATAAAATTGAAGAAAAACATCACACACATTTGTAATTTATAAGGTAAATTTTGCAGTTGAACTTTTTGTAATCAATGATACACAAATAAAACAAACCACATACAAAACAAATTATGTGTGTGTAGTATAGAATAAAATAAGACATCTGTGGCAATAAAGAAAAACCGATTATCTTTTACTATGTCCTTCATTTAAAAAGCCTTAAAAGTTTTTCTTATAACATTGGTTCAAGTCTATTTAGTGAAATATACTGCTTTACTATCCCTACATCACAATAATAAAGTTATTGAGTTAATTGTGACAGCAAGTGCAATTTTTACTTAAGTCGACTTAAGCAATTTAAGAAAAACAAGAAAGAAAAAGCCCTTTTTTAGCGGTAACATAAACCATTTTTTATGGTTTTGAATGGTTCTAGAAATTGAGTCAGAATTAGATAAGTTTAGGTTAGGTTAGGTTGAAGACAGCGGATTTTCTAATGTGATCTAATTTTATGATACCTGGAGAAGTAGACGGAAGAAGAAACTATAACTTCAGAAGACGTCAAATAACGAAAGCATGAGAGTAAGAATTTGAAAAATCCTTTAGAATAGGGAATAACATACGAAGAAAAAAAAAGATAATTAATTTTTACTGACTTTTATCCTCAAATAAATAATTCTGTATAAAGAAAATGATTCACTATCTGTCATAAACCATATGTGTGCTTCACAGGTGTGATACGTGTGCTTTTCAAAGTAATAAGTGCAACAGTTTTTTTTTTTAGCAAGATTGTCCGATTAATGAAAAAGTTTCATTAATTCAGAGAATTGTTTCATTAATTTCATGAATTATTTCATTAATTTAATGAATTCTTTCATTAATTTAATGAATTATTTCATTAATCAAATGGAAATATTGCATAAATTCACAAAATTTATGAAATATTTAATTAAATCAATGAAAAAACTTTAATGAATTCATTTTATTCATCTTGTGAAACATTTTTCTTAAAACGAATTAATTTTTTTTTTCGCTAAGTGTATAACAATTTATGCTTTTATTAAAATTTGTTTTATATTAAAATATCAAATTCAATATAATTATTTTTATTTATTTATTAATTGAAATAAACCTCAAATGGCATGTTCATTATGTAAATTTAAAATCAAATAACAAATACATTTTCATCACCACCAATTTTATTAAAATTTATAAATTCAATTTAATTTAATAGAAAGTCGTTCTTGTTTACATAATAAAATTAAAACAAAAGAATTTCCAAATATGTTAACTTGATTTCAATTTAGGCATTTGCTAATGTTTGCAAAACACTCGAAACGTGTATAACTCAATATCTGTGGGTGTGTTCACAATTCTGTGCAATTTTAATACGAAGTTAAATTGAAAAATTGTAAATCAATAGTTACAGCAAATAAAATAATAATTTGTTTTTAAATCAAATTAATTTTGGGTATTTAAAAAATTTTTTTTAATTTATTGTTTGAATAAAAATAATTAATTTTACTTTAATTTAATTTAAATTTGTTATTAATATTTTGACAATTGGTATGAGAGCTGAGATTTTATTTAATTTAAATTTACTTCAGCCACATACGACAAATTAAAAAAAGAATCCTGGCAGGTGATAGAAAACTTTATTTAAAAAAGCAAATATTAAATATATTTTCTTGAAGAAGTTAGTATTTTCCGATTTATTACCTTCCAAAGTTTTCAGAGGTCTTTGCTTTTTCACATTAAATCTTTTGTGAGTCCGAGCGGAGTCCTTCTATGCTCAATAACATTTCCAAGCAAAGCAGATGTTGAACATCCCATAGGGAATGAAGTCGTTTTCCGAATTTCGTATTAATTAAATACTTTCAAAATAAAAGTGGATCACATTTGGAAATTGCTTGTTCTAAATTTGATAGTAGCGATAAGATTTTAAATGGAAAATAAGCGGTTTTTGTTTGAAATTAAAATTTGGATGAATAGTTATTTAACTTATGGGTATTTTGAACAATTTGGACAAACTTGATATTGATGTATGAAATGGCTCCTAAAGAATCTTTTAAGAAATAGAATTTCTATACTATAGAAATCACTTACGATTGTTTTATTAAGAAGACGGCGTGGCTTAAGTCCGACCGAAAGCTGTCCACTTTTCTTAGCGAAACTGGTGTTTACCTTTAGCAAGATTTAAAAATTTAAAAAGCCCATAGCTCAGAAAATCTGAATTTTCATCTGCATTATGATTAGTTTAATATTTTGTATATGAGATTTAAAAAAAATTATTAAAATTAAATTTCAACAAATAGCCAGAGTATAATAATCATTTTCCTATATAAATTTTGCATAATTAAAACACATTTTTTCTAACATTAAACATCATTTACTGGCTTAAAAATGTTCATCTCAGCAAAAAGAAAATAATTAAAATATTAAATATAAATTTTGTATAATTTTATGAGCATGTTAATCGGGCTTTAATATTTTTTGTTTAAAAACATGCCTGCCTTCGCCTTTGTGTCCATGTGTTACCACGCATATTTCAACATTTTGCATCATGTTTGGCAGGCAGTTGGAGTTTAATGCCTGAAAGAATTTCTGGCAGGCAGTTTAATGAATTTTCGATTACATGCAATCAACTGGACGAGTATGTGCTTTGTTGTCATTAGATCTAGAGAGAGAAAATTTTGCATGTAATTTGCTGCAAAATTATTTTATAAACATTTAACAAGCACACACTCAAATATCTGTGTACACACAAGCAACATACAACTTAGGGGGAAAAGGCTGTTTGTGATACACTGGGAATAACTAAATAAGAAACGATTTTTAAAATTTTTTATTGCATTCAAAATTTCAGTTTGAAAAATTTATTATTTCAAAATGAAATAAACAGTAAATCGTTGTTTGTCCCCCTTAATTTTTAATCTTTTTCGTTCAATAAATTTTTTATTAATTTTCAAAGGACGCCGAATCGCCGCATTCGATATCGAGCACATTTAAAAAAAATTTTTTGAATATCTATCGATTTTTTATGTTATCGAGTAAGTAGATGTGGGCCAAATTTTTACACGGTAGTAAATAATCCACCAGTTAAACATATTAAATTAAAAAATTATCCATTTCATTAAAATTGTTTAATTGATTGAACTGCAGTGGAAAAAATTGTCATATTGATAAAAAATTAATTGATTCAAGTACAAATTTAGCTGGCTTAATTAAGAATTTATTCAACATGATAAATTGTTTGTTTAGATCAGTTAGATTGTTTAATTGCTTGAACTGCAGTGGAAAAAATTGTCATATTGATAAAAAATTAATTGATTCAAGTACAAATTTAGCTGGTTTAATTAAGAATTTATTCAGCATGATAAATTGGTTATTTAGATCAGTTAGAAAGAATTGTTATGGTGATTACAAATTTAATCAATATTTGTGTGAAATCATACTTTAGAAACAATTTTCGTTTTCTCTAGCCCAAAACCGTGTAATTATTCACTCTTATAGGGAATAAAGTTTCACTTGAGAATCGTTAAATTTTCTACAGTTTGCTTTCGTTAATTTTGTTCACTTGACAATATAGTTTTTTCGAAAAAATGTTCCTTATCGCGAATTTTATTCACTTTTATTTGTAAAGGCGAACAGTTAAAAAGTAAGTGTAAGTCAGAGTAATTTTGTATTTCTTGAAATGTGTGTGTACTTTTTCTTTAAGTGTTTTGGTGACATATAAATAACTTAAATTACCTACTCCTTAATAATATTTTAATTTATCTAAAATATTTGATGCTGGCAAAGCAAGCAAGCACAGACGACTTTCGAATACACACATATATTTTCTATTGTTTGTTTATTTACTTGTATTCGATTTCAAATTACATCAATTGATGTCAGAAAATTCAATGAAATTCAGAAAAACATGAGGTAAAATCTTCCGTTCAAGAAACACTGATATGAAATGAAAAAAGAAAAAATTTCAAAGTATTGGCACTGGGACACTTACTTGTCTAAGTGTTTTTAGGATTGGATGGAGTTTGATGTGAAAATCAAGAGATCAGAAAATGTTTATCTATATTCAAGGTGTATCTATACAAAGTGACTGCATTAGCGAATTCCAAACTGTCAAAATGTATTTTAATTTACAATTCGCATAGGAAAATAAGTTGATTTTAAAAATTAAAATTTTTAGGGCCATTAATTTAAGTTACCGATAGTTAAAATTAAGATTTGTTTAGTTTGCTTGGACATTAAATTTCAAATATTGATAAATTCAATATCGGAAAGTGAAGCCTTAACTTTCCATCTAAATTTGCTTGCAAAGCTTTAACCAAAATCCTAACTTTAACCATAAAATTTTGTAATAACAGACCTTAGACTTATAAATCCTTCACTAGCAAATAAAAATGTAAAAATTTTAACGAGTCAAGAAATAAAAAAAGAAAGCTTGCTTTACAAATTGCTGACAATTTGAAAGAAAATAATAAAGTGGTCACCTTGTATAGACTCACCTTGTCTGTGTTGAAGTTTTTACCTAATATTCTTTTGCCTTGTATGCACAAGTATAAACAAATTTAAGACTTTCATGTCTCTCACTCTGAACTATAAAATGTTATTGTGTTGATAAGTATCTATGTATGTGTTTATAATTCAAACTTATAAATATTGCCAATAACTAAATTTGCATTGCATGAATTATATTAAATATTTGAAGCAAATCCCATCTAATTATCCTGCATCAAGTTACTGACATAATAGATTGCCTATAAAAAGGGTGTTTAAAAATTTATAAACGATTAATATTTATAATGAAGTATACGGTTTTGTTTTTAAAAAACGAATTAGAAAAAAACATTCTTTTTAAAACGAAATTATATTTTGGGGTGCCAAAGGGAATTCACATAATTTTATTCGTTTAAAAACCGCATCAACAAACTTGTTGAAAATAAATCGTAAAAGTTAAATATTGTAAAACCATCATCTAGCATAAGCCGTTTAGTAAATTTTTTTAACAGAAATATTTAAAAATTTAAAGAATAATATCATATAACCAATAATAGCAAATGATACCAAAGTATCATCACCAATTAGCTGTAAGATCTATTCAAAACAGCCAACTATAGACCCTATAGACCGGTGGGCAGTGTGCTAACCTATCATGGCCCTGAATGTTTTCTGCAGACAAGCAAAAAAGCTGCGCAAATTTGTATAATTTTTTCTATTAATCGCATTTCTAGTCAAAATTTTGGTTTACCTTTTAACAAGTTTTATTCAAAAGAAGTTATAATGTTTGCCAAAAGTTATTAGTTAAAATGGAATTTATTGTGCAAGCGTAATGAAATCAAGCTGAAAAGTTAATTTGTATTTTGTTATACCCTAAATTAAAAAGAAAAGAATTTGCATTGAAAACAAAGATTAAGATACAGCAAGAACGAATATTAACTGTAGGAAATAAATATTAAATGAGATATGCATACGAGTAAGATTTAAACTAAGTTATTGTTAATGCAGTTATTAATAAATAACTGTAATTATATATAAGATTACTGGGTAATTGATTTATTTAACATTCTTGTTACAAAATGAATATTAAAATACATCAACAAATTAAATTGGTTATTGTTGTACATCATATGGACACAACTTATATGTTTAATAATGCAAAAACTGCTGTCAAGAAGTACTTTTACTTTTAAGGAAAAAAAGAAGAAACTCTTCACTGAATAAAATTCGCATCAAAGCTACGGTCACATTAAACAAATATTTGTTGTTGTCTGTCATGTTATGCCGGAGTTATGAGTCAAAAACCTCGACTACCTCTATTTTTGCTTCATTTTTCTTAGTGATTTTTTTTGGTGTTTTTTTGTCTTAAATAAAAAAAAAAAATTTTTTTAATTTTTTTTAAAATTAAAATGTTCAATTCAACCATAAGTTTTTTGTATTTTCGGTGCTAAATAACCTTTTGTTTTCTCTGTTTTTTATTTTCTGCTTCATTAATAAAGAACTTCAGTATGTTTTTTTGTAACACAAAAATTAAAAACAGCTTGTAACTAATAAAAATTCAATGAATAAATTTGTAACAGCAAATTATATTTGCAAAATAAAAAAAAGATATTTTTTATGCAAAACAATTTTTAATCTCTCTTTCTTAGTAGTTTTTTTTTTTTTTTTTTTTTTTTTTTTTGATACAAAAATCAACAAATTGCAGAAGCTGTAGCAGAAAATAAAAAAAGATTATTTATACCCTGTGGTCTTCTTAGTGCTACTGGCAGCTGTGCTTTTTTTAATTTTTTTTATTTTTCTAATATTTTGGCTTTAGCTTTAAAAAGAGATTTAACAAACAACCAACAAGCATCTGCATTGTTTAATATGAACATCAAGCAGCCAACAAAATAGCAATAGCAACAAGCACTAATAAATAGAAAGAAACAAACGTTAGCAGCAACATCATGTTGTTGCAATAATCATGATTATGATGAACCTAATGATGATGAGTAAACAAAAAAACAAATAAAACATACAAAATATCGTCATTTGCATTTTTGTTAAATTTAATATTGAAACAGGAATGAATGAATTAGTTTTGGTTGCTGTTGTTTAGTTTTATTTTTTGGTTGACAGACCCAAAATATATAAAAATAGTAAGTCATGGTAGAGACTTTAAGGATGAGCTATAGAGCTAATGAAAATAGTTAAAATTTGTTGTCTAAAAGAATAGAATTCCCCAAAAGTGGTGCTCACCAACTTTAGAACTCATCTAAACAAATTTGAACAAATATAATCGTACATCAGTAGTGCGATTCAGTAACGTTTATTACCGTATTATATTATAACGATATTTTATCGATTTCGTTATGCAGTAACTTTCCGACAACAGTATTCGAATAATCATTGCAAATAACGATTTCTATCGTACCGTATATTTTTGTCGGAAAGTTATTGAATACCGAGCGCATGATCCACTTCGGTGAGCGACGTCTGCAGGGTCTCTACTGCGCCGTCGAATGTAAGGGTCTATATGCTATATGAATTCGTTAGAAGTAGCGGTTGGTTTGTGTGATGGATTCACTCACTTTATTTCTCTATCTGTCTTCTTTCCTTTCTCTTCCCTCTTCTATTACTATCCTTCCTCTATACAGGTATCACAAAAGCACCTCGTAAGAGGACCCAAGTGAGCCCAGCTTCTGTTTTTCTAGTCTAACCTACTGAATACCGAAATCGATAAAATATCTTTATACTTATTTTTTCCAAAGGAATGTTCGTTATAAAAGTTACCGTCTTTAATTGTTAAAGAGGGCAAACACTTAGGGACCATAATCATATACCACTTCTAGGTACGGTTATTTTTGAAAGTGGCCTAAGTCCACTTTAAAAAAAAAGTTAGTTAGCGGTAGCTTTAGTAAAATATAAAAACATAATTAAAAAAAAAGGAGGACTTCCACCACTTTTAAAAATAGCAGCTCTAATGGGTACAATTTTCTATATAATTTCGATATAAGTTTAGTGTAGGGTGCTTGTAATTTAAATAGAAAACTTTTCTACAAATGTGGCTTTCGTAGTAGAAATTGTGGTTTCTTAAAGTTTATGCATGGAAACAGCAACTGATTTTGTGTTTAATTAAATAAAAGCAAAATGCATAATAAATTCTTAGAAATGGAATTTGTATAAAACAACGACCTTGCAAACACCGAAATAGATACCCCTTTGAATTGCTAAGCCAACAACTGCTGCAAGCAGCAGACAGCCTGGAAAATAAAACTCAAAATTTTTAATTGGCTGAAAAAGGCAAAAGGTGTTACATGAAAAATATACAATATAAATAGTTGCATTAAATAGAATTTTTTTTTGTAAAAAAAAATTTAAATTTAGAAAAAAAATTAAAGACTTGATTTGCTTAGTTGCAGCTTAAAAGTTTTTCGTTTTCTTAGTTTCTTTTTAACAGCATAATTTTCTAAAATGAATATTTTCTTTAAATGAATTCTTACTGCCCCCTTGCTCCTGCTCTCTCCCTCTTTGTAAAGTTTCCGTTTCCATTAGCTAAGGAACAACCTTTTATTTATTAACTTTTATTTCCTTAAAACAACAACTCAACATTTCAGGCAACAAGAAACAAATATTACTGTGTTACATTTCTGACACTCTGTGTTGTGTTTATGATTGCTAGCGATTGTTGTTCTTGTTGTCATTGGTTACTGTTGCTTCTTGTAAATGTTATTTCATTTATTGTTGCCGTTGACTGCTGCTGGTTAGTAGCTCAGCAGTAGTCGTTAGCATTTCTTGTCATTGTGGGCATCTTTACATTTAAAAACTGAGAGAAAGAAAAAGAAAAAAAAGCAAAAAAAAAAGGAAAATATAAAAATATGCAAACATCCCATCTTATTCACAACATTCAATGTTATTTCTGCATTTCGTTGGTTGGCTGATGCTGGTAGTACATTGTTTTTGCTTTTTTTACACAAAAACTGCTGCTATTGCTGATGTTGTTATTGTTAGTTGCTGTGATAGCCAGTTTAATGTTGTTGCTTATAGCCAGCTGAAAATTATACAAGTATTTGTAGGCTTGTCATGTCATTTGTGACAATTTCTTGCCATTTGTCATACAGCTGAAAAGTATGAATCTGAATCTAGATATTTGTCGAACTAATTTAGCTGATCTAAAACGGTTTGGCTCTCAAACATATTAAAGGTGGAAACAATTTTAATATTAAAAATATTACAAAGTCAAATAACAAAAAGTTAATAAACAAATAAAATTTAAAAAAAAAGAAATTTTGAAGTGTTCGAGACAGAGTTTGAGATCAGCTGAACTGGTTGTGCACAATTGCGGTATGTTGACTTCTATCCCACTAGTTCAGCTGATCTCAAACTCAATCTCAAACATGGTAAAGTATATGAATGGATATGCAATATTATGAGGATGATTTGGCCTAGGCTGGAAAGCAAACGCAGCAGAGATTAAAGAGATTAAAGTAACAGGCCACTGCATTTAGCAGTTATCAAGACGAAGAAGAGCAGGAGACTGTAGAACACCTTTTCTGCTGATGTCCTTTCCTGCAGGAGCAGCGGGTCTCACTGACTATATGGCTTCGTTAGGAGTAATTGGTTTAAGTGACGGACTAATCATCTTCTTTTATATTCCTATTTATTTCCTTTCATTACCATTATTTATATTCGGCCAAGCTGGCAATGACTGAATAGACTGATTTGATTGGCCAACAGAAAGACCTATAGCACTTTTTTAAGAACAGCAACTTTCTTGGGCAGCTTGCTCCTTTATAAATTAAGTACAGTTAGTTGTAGAGCGAAAGTAGTTTGATGCAACTCTTGAATCGAACTTGTTAGTCTCATCAAACACTTTGCTTAAATATGTCATTGAGTTTTAAAGCTGGAGAGCATTTTCGTTTAGTATTTAGTACTTTCAACAACTACTGATGTATTGAATTAATTTTATATTGAAGGGTTTTAAGAATTCGTTACAAACTTAATAAGCCTTATTTTGTTATTTGCTTTTTTTTCTTCTTTTTTTTAATTCATGTTGTTGATGTCTTGTCTTATGTGAACATGAGGATCCTACTGTTTTGATTTTTATCCCAGCGTGAATATGCAAATTGTCGTTTCTACACTCACTAACAAGCATTTTAAAAAACGAGGGTAGTTATTTTATATAATATACAAATTCCAAAATACTTCAATTTTACAATTCTAATTAATAAGTTTAAAGACAACAAATTCTCATATTGATTAAATTTTTAATGAAAATAAATAATTATTTAATTAAGACCAACATTTTTTTATTTTGGTTAAAATATTGATTAAATAATTAAAATTATTCAATTGAAAATTTAATCAATATTAAAAAAAAAAATTTTTATAAAAATATTTTTTTTTTTAATATTTAAGTGACTTAATTAAAAAATTAATCAATAATTTAGGTAAAATGTTTTGTTAAAATGATTTAATTAAAAAAAGTCTGATACTCGTATCTTATATAGTTGGCTTAGATTTTGTTGGAGTTGGATGTGTAGCAATAAGATTAATTCGAACTTATCTCAAACTCATTCTCAAATTTACTAAAATGTTACAATTTTACCGTTTAAAATATTTAATTAATTAAATATTAATTTTCATTGAATATTTGCAAAATAATAAAAACTTTCTAATCAAATAAGATTAAGATAAAATGAGGACGAATGTGCTCGTATACAATAAAGTAAGTTGAGTGCATTTTTATTTTCAAATAAGTATGTTGGAGTTCGAGTTTGACAGCGTTTGAGATCATCTGAACGAGTTGTAATCAAGCTTAATTGGCACCTCTGGCAGCTGTTTATACAACTCTGAATGATGTATTTTCTTTTTTTTATAATTTTCTTACCTTCCCTCGCATTCTTTTGTATAGAAAAGAAAAGCCAATAACTAAATTTTCTTTACAAATCCACTAAAACATAGTCCGTGTGTCTGGAGCTTCTTGTATGGCTTGAAATTTGTATACAATCATGACTATAATAGTATTTAAAAGTAAACGGCAATCAAAAAATCAACAAAATAACAAACATATTCAGCAAAAGAGCAAAAAAGAACGTTGCAAACAATCAAGCACTTTGACAACCATCATCACCACCACTACCATAACTGCCTTTAAAAGCTACATATTTTATATTTGCAACCCAATTGCAATATAAAAATCAAAACTTTTTAAATCCTTTCTAGATTCAGAAAAATTAAAACACAAAAAATATGAAACAATTAAAAAGTTTAATTAAAATAATTATGATATGAAAAACTTTAAAGAAAAGATATTTGAAATGAAGTTTGACAGCATGTTTGACAGCTTGCTTGAAAGTCTGAGTTGTGTTGTTATTCTTCAAGAAATACAAAGCTTTTAAAGCTTATGGTTAATGGGGTTGGTTTTACTCTTTATTTAAATACATAAAAATATGTGTTGCTGTTGCTATAACTTGCTACTCCTTTTGCTATAAGACAGCATACCAGCATACTCGTAATGCAAAGTTTGTTCCTTATATTTACAACAATATTTGCCTTAGAACTGCATAACATTTAAGATTCTATGCTTTCAAATGCCTGTTTAAATATTCCCTTGTTTTTGTTTTTATTATTATTGTTATTATTATTATTCTGCTGGAGTTTTTAAGAAGTTTTTCTTGTTTCTTTTAGTATCCATCATCAGCAACAATAGAATAACACGATTTTAGATTTCAAATGCTGTAACTGCAATTGCATTTTGATGTTGTTTTAGTTGTTTTAATTTTTTTTTAAGAGATGTGCAAGTGTGTATAAGAAGTTGCAAAGTAATTTAAATTTGCATATGCATGCAAAGTCGGTTATTATATCAGATGTTTTGCCTTCAACTTTTTTCTACTTTTTCTAAATATAAAACACACGCACACTCTTATTTATCTACTTTTTTTCTTTTAATGTGAAAGTGTGTTTTTGAGTAGACTGCAGTAAAGTAACTTGCATTTTATGTTGGTATATAGTATATGGGTGTTTCCATGTTTCCATGGTTGTGAAAAATGTATTAGTCTGTTTATAATTCACTTTGAAAATCGTCAAGACTGTAATTGGTGCAACAAAAACTGACATCTAGCTTCAAGACCACAGGCTTTCATTATTATTATTGTTTATTAGAACGTACTTATATGCCGCTAACCCGAGTAGTTTTTGTACTGCCTACGGATTGGTCTTCGAATGAAGTCAATTATCTTGCTGCAGTACAAACCCACTTATTTCTCTGGTGGTCAACTACAGGTTTCAGCTTCAATGACTCTTAAATTTTGAAGTCACCCATATAAATTTATATATGATTTCTTTTATATATTTATATAGCAAAGTTGCTATTGGTACGAGTAAATACCATTTTAAGCATTATTTTACTTTTAAAACATTTAATTTTTTTTTTTTCGTTTTATTTGTGTAAACAAAAATATAAAACTTAAATGCATTTAAGTGATATTATTTCAACAATAGAATAAAAATTTTCAAATTAAGTACACAGTTGCTTAACAAAATTTTTTTGCAAGTCTAAAAAATTTTATTTGATTTTCCAAAGCAAACAAAATAGCGCTTGTTAAGATTTTAAATTTTAGTTTCCCAGTACTTTTGCTCTAAGTGATTTTAACATTTTCCGGTAGAACCACTAAAGCTTAAGGGATGCGACACATATCATTTTAAAGAAGAGGTCGTCTAGATTTGTAATCTGCCGCCAAATACTCAGAAGCTATTTTGGATAATTTTTTACTTTTCTTTTAATTTCCATATACCCCAGTACTGTTGCTCTGAGTGATTTATGCAATTTCCGTTTTGCGTCACAACGAATTTTTTCGAAAATGTTAAAACTTTCCAGAAAGCTTAGAACCTTTAAATTAAATTCCCTTTTGGTTTTGGTAATTTTCTTGTTCAAGATCGAGAATGGTACCTTGGCAAAATATGAAATACCCACTTCAGCAATCATCAAATATAATGGTAGTCCCGGTTTTCGACTCATTATTCAGGCAATTATCAACCGATGTTGTTGAATATTAATTGCAACTGAAAGACAGAAACAATTGATAGGTTGGTATACTATATTTTCCTGTATGGTGCTGAGGGACTTCATAAAGTTGATTTCAACGACTGTACAGATAGATGGATAGACAGACGGACATCGACTCCCCTTCTTTTAAGGACTCAAAATTTATATTCTTTATAGCATGACGCATGTACGATGTACAAATTACCAGCAGTGAAGGGTATAAAAATATCCAAACGACAACAAAGTGAGAGATTTTGACATTTCTATTCGTACAAAGAGAAAGAGTGTTTCGTAGTGAGTAGCAATTTTGCACTGAATTTCTTATGTTATCATTTCTTTTATTTAAAATTTTCGTGTACAATTTTTTTAGTGAGCCGCAAATCAGACTCCTACATCTGTAAAAAAAAATTTTTTAATTTTTTATACAAAAAGATTTAATCAATTTTATTAGACAGCGAAAGTGACGGTTTTCTTCCAGCTATTTAGCAAATAATAATAACAGGCCCCGTCTGTAAATATTTAATCACATTCTGTTTTTTTTTTTTTACTGAATTAATTAAACGATTTTCTTTAAATTAATTAATTTAATTAGAGCATATTTTCTTCTTTTAGTGTACTTACTAAGCTCTTGATTTTATTGATAAATGAGCTGTTATATTTGTTATATTTTTTTAAATGAGACAGCAGTAATTCTATATCGTACAAAAATATATTTCGTTTTAATAAAATTAAATTCTTTAAAAATTTCAAATTTAAATGCTCGTATCCTTTAGAATTTAAATTGGTTTATCTCTCGTTACCCTTCTTCCCCATGTCTTTCTCTTAAAAACGGCAAGGCTTGTCAACAAGTTAAATCGTGACACGCGCCTCTTAAGAAAATCGCTCTGCTTTATTTAGCTATAAATTATTAATTTCAATAAATGAAAAACGACAAATAATATCACTAACATTTAAACGAAAAAAAAAATCACCAGTTTGTTAATACTGTTAAAGCTCCTCAACCCCAGCTGTTTAACAGCAGCAAAATTAAGGCAGAAAAGCAAATGTTTGGGTGGTAGTTTTATTAGATTGGTCCAAGCCAACTTGTGCTTCTTAACAACGGTTTTGTCTCTTTGTCAACAACTGTTGTGTGTCTGCTTTGCCTAAGAAATGCTCTTATTTAAATTCCTGCTCATTTGATAGCCTTATAAATTATGAGCTGCAGCTAACAAAAGAATTTGACTGCAAAAGATTAACAACTTTTTTTTTTGTTTTATTATTTTCATTTCAACGACTTTGTCGGTTATTATTATGGCGATTATATTTGTCTGGCATAATGTCCATGCATTATTTTCGGCATAAAGAAATTGAAATATCCATTAAGCTGATCATTATTAAAATAACAAAAAAAAAAACTAGGGGTGCAAATATTTTTACAGGGATTTTCACGTTTTCCTTGCATATCTACTTATTTTTTCTTAGAAGGGGGAATTTAAGTTTCAGTATTATTTTTTGAAGTAAACAGGTGGTGGCCAAATTAAATTTTCATTTAATTTTTTTTTTGTGCACTACAAATTTAATTTTAATTAAGTTCACTTTGTAAAACAAATTAGTCAGCATTAATTTTAGCAGGATGATCTCTTTATCTTACTAAAATTACCGCAAGCTAATATCTTGAAAAAAAGGGGCTTAAAAAATAACTTTATTAACATTTCAGAATTTTTTTTTTAATTTTGTCATATTGATATGAATATTTTCTTTTCGAGAGAAATTTGCTCTAATCCTAGTATAAATTCATGTGTATTGGCTATATGAGCCGTTATTTTTCAAAGTGGTATAAGCCCACTTTATTTTAGTAACATATTGACACAAACATGCTAAAAAAAACAATAATATAAGAACAGCATAAAGATAAATTATTAGTTAATAAAATCAATTATTTAATTTTTTATAGCATTGGGATGTGCAGCATAATCAATGAATTTATAAAGTTTGTTATAAATGTGGTACATCCTTCTAATCGGCTCTATAAAATGAAAATGATATCAGTACTATCAATAATATTCAAGAGTATGCAGCAATATTCAAAGTTTACTCAAATAAACAATCTTGCTAAAATTAAAATTTAAAAAAAAAATTTTTTTTAAATTGGACTTATACAAGTTTCAAAACTAGCAGCTCGTATTGCTCTTGTAATAGAATTATGTGCCGTTAGTAGTAAAAAAAATTAACATAAAGAAAAATAATATCCAGCTATAATAGACTTGCTGTTCCATATAGATGAATATGCCTTTTAGGTATGTAAGTACAAGCGTGCCAATACATACTTACATTTTGGTTATTTATTCAATAGTATCATAAGTTAATATTTTCTCAATATCTAATTCTATAATGTAGAGTCTATATCAAGAAAATATATTAACGCTCTTCTTCTCAGCTAACGGCAAACTTTAAACGTCTCTCCTTTAAAATCATATTTTTTGAAGTGTTATATATATATATATTATATACACATTGATATACCTATAACTAAAAACAAGCAAATGTTCTTTTTTATTTATTTATTTCTTGTGTAGCCTTTTCATTTCAATAACTACATACGAGTACATACATACGAGTATAATCCGAGCACAAGTGATGTTACTTTTTTAATGTTGTTTACTTTTATTTTTTTTTTTGGCACTCGGTGTTTTTGCATTGTGTGTTTTTATTATTATATGTACTCAATTGTTCTATTTAGTCGCAAGTCTCCAATTTTATAAAGAGACCTTTTTTAGTAGTCAAATAAATGTAATTAATAAGAATGCATATCAATTGATAGTGAGATGTGGAAGAAGTCAAGTGTCGTAAGATTTTGTAAAACAATTAATACGGAATAAATAAAGTTTGCTTGTTTTTTTTTTGTTCAAGTGTGTTAAGCATAAATAGTGTGTAAAAGTTATAAAGACAAAAACGTGAAAAATATTTGACAAAAAAAGTAAAACTGCATTGATTGAAAATATTGAATAACTAAATTTTTTAGATGTTTTAAGAACTGTGTTAAAAAATTGTTATAAAAAGGGAACAGTTTTTGACAAAAAAAAAGACAAAAGTTAACTATTTTTAACAAGAAAGAGGAACTGCATTGACCAAAAGTTCTAATAAAATGTGAACAAAAAAACCTAAATAGACCACAGTGATTTAAAAATATTATCCAATTGTCAGAATAGTAAGCCGATTTGCAGAGATTCATCATAACAGCGACTGCTTAATAATAAAACTAATTAAGGTATGTAAATAGAGTTATACTGTGGCATACTTGAAAGCCACAAATAAAACCATGTAATGTTTTATAATAAAAAGTGCTTGTAAGCTCTTTCAAGTATGCTTGTTTATCAGCCACGAGCATGAATACGATTCAAATGCCTTTTTTTATTTTTAAAAAATGTATGTATATTGAATCGTCGTTAAACACAAACTAAATGAATTTTGTCATTGCAAGATTCATCATATCAAGTGCTTTGTTACAAAATGCATGTTAGTGCTTGTATAATATATAAATTCTTACTGTAATACTGCGTGTATATGCATGGTCATTTAAATAACCCGTTGAAAATATTTTTTATATAATAAAAAAACTTGTGCATATATGTATATAAAAACAAAGAATTATAGTGTCTATATAAATATATATCTATACACATACGAGTACACATATAACAAAATATTTTCTTAAAATCAAATCATTTTGAAAGAGAAGGATTTGAATTGAAAAAAAATCGTGGAAACAACACAGTCCAGTCATAAAATAAATAAAATTTTTTCTTATAGTTATTATTATATACATACATACATATGAATAAAACGACATACATACAAAGATTCCTTAAAAATTTTTAAAAATGATTTGCTATTTTTGAAAGTGGTATAACTTCACTTTAAAAAAAATTAGTCATCGATAATTCTAGGAAGATTATACTAAAACTACCGTTATTTAAAAAAAAAAATTGACTTATGCTACTTTTAAAAATAACAGCTCATAGGTTTTATGAATATGAGGACTACATATGAAGATTTATATTGATGTGCATATTATATAAAATATAAATTTTTTTCTTATATTATTACATACATATGTATGTATGTTCCTTTAAAATTTTTAAAAATGAGCTGCTATTTTTGAATGTGGTATAAGTTCACTTCAAAAAAAATTATCAAAAATTCTAGGAAGATTATGTCCATATCTTACTAAAACTACCGTTGTTTTTACTAAAAAAAATGAACTTTTGCTACTTTTAAAAATAACAGCTCATAAGATTTATGAATATGAGGACATACATATGAACAGTTTTATATTGAAGTACATACATACATACATGAGCATATTATAAATTAATAATTAATTTAATTCCAAATTTAATTTATTATGAATTTTACTTTACATATTTATTTATAATATTTATTTCATTTAATTCATTTACTAAATAATTTTTTTCTTGTTTCATTTTAGGTAAGTGCATAAATTAAAGCTATTGATGGTTAGGGGTAAGTGCATATTTAATGTGATTGTCATTATAACTTGCTGCCACATATTCACAAAAATACTTAGAGCAAATAAAAAGTTATTAAAGAAACTTCCATTAGTCTGATTTCACATAAAAAATTTTGGATACAGTATTAGCGAGAGCTCTTGGTGGCACTTCCACTTCAAACTACATATGAAATATTTTTGTAAGAAAAAAATTTTATACGGAATAAGTGGGTGAATTAATTGTCCTCTTTGATCTTACCAAAATATTCAAATCAGTTAATATTACAAAATAGGCAAATACATAAATATGTACTTAAAGGCAATACAAGCATACACACATCACGACAAACAAGATTAATATTTTATAATAAAAACTGCTTGTAAGCTATTCAAGTGTACTTGTGCAGCCCTTTAAAATGTACATATAAGCATGTAAATCAACTGATTCAAATACATACAAAATTGTAAACAGGAATCGACATGTCTTTTCAACTAATTACGCATTTATTATTTTGCTTATTAAGTGTACCGATGTTCTCTCCCCTTCAATAAAAAAAATTTCTACACTACTCGAACATTCCATAAGAAAAACAAAAAAAAATAAAAATCAAAATCAAAGAGCACAAGAAACGTTAGCAATAAGAACTAAGAAAAGAAAAAAACAAACAATTAAATAAAAGAAATACTCGTATGCTTGTGCTCTCCGGTATATAAAACAAAGTAATTTTTTGACCATCAATTCGTTACTTTTTTTTTTCAATCGTTGCTAGTATATAAATGTTTGTATATAAATGTTTGTAAAAAATTCTATGAAGGAGAGTAAGAGAGTTTGCTTTAAAAGTAAATACTATTTAGTTAAAGGTTCTTTAAAGAAGTACATTCTTCATTTCGCTTTTTTTCTTTTTGCTTGCAAATAGAGATTTGCTTTAGGTATTAAAAAAAAAAATAAAAAATTAAAGAAAGAACCGTATTAACATGTAAAACTTTATGTACATAAATACAAAATCAATTACATTGGCAAGTATGATTTTCATAATCACACTTATATTTTTCTAGAAACTAATTGTACATATAATTTATTCCTTAGAACTTAATTATCTACCTCTAAAAAAAAAACATTTATTTTAATTGCCTATAGACCAAAAATTTATTTGAAAAAATTTTTTAAACAAAAAAAAATTTATATAATTATTTTTTTTAATTTGTAAAAAAACACTCATTTAAAAAATTTTTTAAATAGAAAATTTTCATTTGCAAAGTTTTTTATAGAGAAGAATTTCAATTGCAAAAATTTTTATAGGGAAAAATTTCCTTTGAAAAATTTCTTAAAGGCAAAATTTTAATTTGCCAAATTTTTTTTTTATAGAGGAAAATTTAATTAAAATTTCTTTTGAAAATTATTATTTTATTTCGTTTTGAAATTTTAATTACGATATGTTTTAAAATTTTTTTATAGATATAAATTTCATTTTAAAGATTTTTTATAGACAAAAATTTTATTTGCAAAATTTTTTATAGAGGCGGCTGGGTGTGTTCGTTAATAAAAAAAACTTATTTTACTAAATTTAAAATTTTAACTTTTATTTAATAAATAAATATTAAAAATTTTTACAGCAATAGACTAGAATCTGCTTTTTGTAGAAAAAATTTAAATCTTTAGAGTAGCACAAAAAAAAAATACTTCGTTGCTTAATATTTATATAAGCCGTCTAACTGACACAAATCGCCACAAAGGAAAATTTGATTTTCAAAATTTTTTAAATAAGAAAATGTGATTTTCTATAGACCAAATTATATTTTTTTTTTGGTTTAACCTATAGAAGAAAAGTTCCTTAAAAAAACTGCAAAATATTATTTAAAGAAAAAATTTAATTAAAATTTTTATGAGATAAATTTCTTGTAGAGAATATTTTTATTTGCAAAATTTTAATTTTAAATAGTTAATTGAGAAAAAACTGATTTAATAACTTTTTATTCTTTAAAAAAATTTCCTATTGAGAAAATTTTAATTAAAAAAAATTCTGCATAGAGAAATATGTGTTTTAAAAAATTTTCTCTGGAACAATTTTAATTGCAAAAACTTTTAGAGATTTTTTTTGGAGATAAAAATTAATTTTGCAAAACTTTTTAAAGAATAAAATTTAATTTTTTATATAGCAAACTATATTTTTTTTATAGAGAAAAGTTCCTTAACAAAATTTCCTATAGAGAAAAAGGTTTTTTAAAGAAAAAATTCATTTAAAATTTACTATAGAAATATCTTATAGAGAAAAATTTTATTTAAAATTTTTTAGAGAAATTTAAATTTAAAACATTTTTATTTAAGAAAAATTCTATAGACAAAAAATTAATTTCCAAAATTTTGTGTAGAAAAATATTTTATCTAAAAATATCATTTACAAAAGTTTGTAAAGAGAAAAATATAATTTGTTAGGGACCAAAACTAGCTGGAAAAATTTTCTAAACAGAAAAATAAAAAAAATTATACAATTACAATTATACTTTTGCACATGTTACTGCAAAATTTTACACTTTTCGTAAGCTTAGGCTTAACACAAACTCGTCTATAAAATAGCCATGAAAAACACTTAATTCTTTTAGTATTTTTTGTAAAAAAATTTTAGACTAGCTTATAGCACCAGAGTTCGAAAAGAAACGAAGCATTTCATAAATATTTGTTACAGAGTCACAAATCTTTCAAAATTTCTAAATCGTTTTGTACAATGTATAAAACAAAATACTAAACGATTTACAGTAAAAAATTCACAAATGAAACGATTGGCCTTGGGTACAGTTTTCTTTTTGTTATGTACCATAATATATTTTTGAATTATTGTTGTTTATATACTAGCAAGAGATGATATGCGTCGTCCAAAGATTTATTTACTGCTTAGTTATTTTGAAAATGATAAACATGTGCGTAATGTTGTGTGCACACACAAGAAACCAAACATATGTATAAACGTGTGTTTCGGTACTATTGAGTTTAGCTTGTTTTTATTCATTCATTTGTTTACGTTTAAGCGAATGGTACTATTTTTTTTATTATGTACCAATGCAAATGCAAAATAAATCAGAGTAAATGTTTTCAGTACTTTTTATTCTGAAAAACTACAAAACGAAACGAATGTAAATAGAGAATTCAGTCTTAGGACTTTTAAGAAATTGGCTTTTATTACGATTGTCCAACTTATAGTCGAAATTCGACAGCAGTAATATAAAATATATCTATGGCGTTAAAACATTTTCTTGTTTGCCTAATAATGCCCATAACCTTAAAAGGTTGATTTTAAGACGCTATGAAATCAATATTCTTAAAAAGTATAATATTTTTGATAAAGTTTTGTTGTGTTTCTTTATTTCTTTTGACTAAAAATTAAAGTAAAGTTGTGTTTTACCGAAATCCTTGTTTTATAGGCCATTCCCTGTATTTGCATTGTTAATGCATTTTAGTACATTTGTTCATCTCTTTTGTAATTTTCATTTCATTTCAAACTTTCTATCCTTTTTAATCCTAATGGCATGTAATTACTGCTGTAATACAATATTTGCAGCAGTTCTGTATCCCGGCAAAAATCTACTAACTAAATTAGATCTAACTAAGTGCAGGCCGGCAGCTATAAAATAAATAATTAGTACATGAGAATTTGTATGTATGCATGCATTTGTAAGAAATTTTTTGAAAAAGAAAAAACTTTTTTAGTCTGCTGGTAGTGTCTTCTTAAGCTGTGGGCTGGTGTGTGCGTTTCTGCCAAGTCTGCAATATGCTGCCATATGTCCCATGTGTTTATTTCTTCATAAACATAATTGCTCTATAAATCATGGATAATTGCAAGGGAATAATTTAAGTATGTTTGTATGTTTAGTTTTCTATTTTGTTTTCATATTCTTTTAGTAATTGCACATACATGCCGTTATAAATTACAAAGTTTTCTTTACGTCTTCGATTTGCTTCAAACTACAAAACTGGATTTTGTGTACGAACAAGTGTTCTTCCTTTCTTTGCGTGGTTGTATTTAAAATAGATTAATTTTTTGTTTGTTAAAATGTAATAATTTGTTGGCAGACTTGGCATTTAGTTGAATATTTATGCTCTTGCTGAAATATTAAATTGATTTACAATTAATTGCAGCATAAATATAAAGCAATTTTTAAGCATTCCTCCTTCATGGTGGTTATTTTTCTAATAAAGAAAGGACAGTTGGAGAATGTGTTTAAAATAATAATGAATATTTGTTGTGACAACCAATTTTTTTTTTTTTTTTTACAAAAGAAAAATTTGAATTAAAAACCAGTTAAAGTTGGCTGTGCCGAGTCTTATATACCCTTAACTGTGTTCTTCTTAATGGGCTGTGTTTGTAACACAAAATGTTCTAGACGGCTTAATTGCTTGTGTTAAAATAATATAATGGAAACGGCCAGTTTTTCAAGCTTAAGGTCGCATTATAAAAATTTATTTATTTATTATTGCAGTAAAAATGAATAAAAATCTAAAATATCGGTAGTAATTTTTTTATTTTTCTCGGCCATTTGCTTACCGATTGCTCTTACAGATATTACGACCATCAGTTCTGACAAAACTGCATACCACGTTTGTACGTTTTGTAGTTTAGATAACATACGCCAAAAACTGCCTAAGAAAAATAGCTAAAAATAGACGTAGTAGCATTTCTTAACTCATAGCTCCGTCATATATGAACGGATACGGCTGAATGTCAATAGCAACTGAAAAACAGAATCAAGTGATAGATTGGTGTGCTATACTTTGCTGTACAATGCCTAAGGACTTCAGAAAGTTGATTTCAACGATTACATAGACAGACGCACAGACAGATATCGCTTATTCGACTCCGCTGTTCATAAGGATTCAGAATATATATACCTTATAGGGTGTTCTAATTACAAACAAAATCAAAATCTTATATATAGCCTCTTTACTTACAGTGAAGGGTAAAAAAAATGGCCTATTATAATAGGCTATGATACTGAAGTAGTATCTTTTAAAAAAAAATTTTTTAAATCAATAAATTCTTATGAACAAAAAGTAGTCTGAATTACTTACGTGCGTGTAAATTACATACTTACTTGTACTTTATTTATAAAATCTAATTGCTTTTATTACTCTTAACGAACTCTCTGACTCTAAAATAAAATCCCAATTTTATGCTTGAATGATTTCACATTTTTCCAACACATATGGTCAGCCACCAATTTAATATTGTCTTAATTGTTTATAATTCCTTAAATGGAATTAAATTAAGTATTGCACAATAATCACTCTTTGAAAAAAAAATGCATCTGCTGTTTTATTATTAAAGACAAAAATGTCACCCACTCTATTAATTAACCCTTTTAAAGTGCAGCAAATTTCAAATTTCTTTTAATAGAATCGTAAAAAAAAATAAAATATTGTGCTGTCTCCTTATGTCAGACACATTAATTTCTTTAAATTAAATTTGGCTTGACCACATGATGTTACAACTTGAAAATATTAAAATAGAAAATAGGAAAAATAAATTTTTTTTTAACTAAACAAAGTTGCTATAGACTTTTACTAAGACTCTTGTTAAACTTTACCCTTAAATTTTCATTCATTTAGTTGAATGTTTAGGATGTTTAGGATGTTTAATTTAATATTTGCATTCTGTTGTCTACTAAATATTTTGCTTTATTTTTTATTCAAACAATTTGAAAGCTGTTGCACATATGCTTTTGGTTTAATGCACGAGTGTGTTTATACTGCAGTTAGTCAAACTGCGTTTTATAGATTTTTTATGCTTAAAAAAAATTACCAGAGACTAGCTAAACATTAATGTTGTTCAGCATCTATTAGTTAACGTAATATAAACCCAAGTAGAAATGCTTTGCTTAAAAAAAAATTTAATAAAGTAAAAGTATTGCTGAAGGTGTAGAAAAAAAATTAAATATGTACAGTCAAATTCATAAAAAATATTTTTGTTTAATAAAGGCTTATTAAACACAATTTCTATGGGAAATTTGTTTAATGAGCTTTTATTAAACAAAAATATTTTTTTATGAATTTGACTTTTAGAGTACAAGTTCAGTTTTGTAACCCTTCAAAAACTTGCCGTAATAATTTCTTAATATTGAAAGCAAGTCGTTTTGCAAGCTGCCAACCTTTTTTAATGTGATTTGAAAGAGCTTAAAAAGGTCTTAAAAATTTTGTTTGGCTATTCAATAACTTTTATACAATCTATGTACTTGTCACTTTTTGTCTTTAGTTTAGTCTAAACATAAAAATATCCTTTTTTAAAATTACTTCATACTCCAGTTATGGCAAACAAGTTGTCAACACTAAATATAATTTAATATTAACCAAAAAAAAGATTACAAGTTAAACAAAATAAAACTTTAATATAATAATAACAAAAATTAGGTTAAACTCATTATTGACACAGTTGGTTATAGCATATTTACATACAACCATGAAAGTTTATAACTTAAACTCGTTTATACATGCATATCTAGCTGGCTAAATGTTCTGGGTTCCCAGATACAAATACACATTAACACACATCAATTTACTTGGAAGTGTATTACATACACTGTTTATGTTAATTTCGTACCTAGTGACACATAAATTATAAAATTACACACATTGGGAATGCATTATTATAACATTTCCAACGCACCAGTTAATGCCCAGTGGAGATCACTTGAAGCAGGGGGTCTAATGGTTTGTTTTCCTGTATGTGCTACTCACACACACACACATATTTTAGTAAACGTTAGTATTTAATTAATTTAAATAGTTGAATTGCAAAGTTTTTGGAAATCCAGCAGAATTGTATTACAAATTTTGAGGGTAATTTTAAAAATTAAATTTTTTTTTTTAAGGAATATTCTACATGATTAATTTTTTTTTTCAAATTGAAAATTCTCTTCAAAAGCAGAAACTTAGCAGGCTCATATAATTTCGACTTCCATCAGCTGGTTGCGCAGCTAATAAAGTTTTTGTAGTTTTTTTCTTTAATTTTTCCAAGACTTATGATTTTTCTAAATTATTTTTTTTAAGATTATTTTCGCAACTTTAGTGCAAATTGGAATTTTCGCATTAGCAATTCATGTTTTATGGTTTCTTTTATATTTTTTTATACATATTGTCTGGCAAGCAATTACCAAAATAAGACCGATTTAATTGCTGATAACTTTTTCCCTATTACATTGCTGCTTTTTAATAGCCAGCCTCTCTTTACCCTTATAATATTGACAAAAGAAATAAGTTAAACGAATAACCTATTCATGTTGCTATAACGTTTTATACTCGTACATACTATAAAGCTTCATTTATTCCCCTAAGTACCAAGTACATGAAAGAACCTAACAAAAAAAAAACAAATTGCTAAAATTGTTGTTTAAATAAAACAGAAAAAAGAAAATTTTATCTTAAGACAGAAGCATTAATTTGTCAACACACGCTCTAGCTTTCATTAATTACCAAAATGTCAACTGCTAATCCAATTTAGTACGTTTTTAGTTTGTTCGTTTTTTTTTTCTTTTTTTTTGTATTATTTTTCTTTCTCATTTTAGTTTTTTTGCTTTTAGAAATTTTTCTGGTAGTCTAAGTAAATATTGCCTGTAATGTATTTTAGTGTGTTGTAGCATATTTTTTTGTGTGTATTTCCTTGTCTATTCCCCATTAGTCCTGTTTTATTTTGTCAGCTTGGCCAGTAACTTGTAATATTAAATTGATGTGTAAAGACAATGAAAAGAATATTTGTTATTTGTAATAAAACTAAAAGAAAGAGAATTGTTATATGAATGAGCTTTGTTATATTAATTAACTTTATTATTGATGGCTGTATTACCTATTTTTATTCAACAAAACTTGTACCTTGTTCGTACCTTTCGAACATGTTGGACTTAAATGTTTTGTAGGCTGTAATAACACCAATTACGAATTTGTTTAGCAATTAAAGAGGGCAATACAATAAAAAAATTAAAGAACTCAAATTCAATATCTAATAAAATTTAGTAAGAAACACGGAAACCAAGAAAATACCCTGTATTTTTATATAATAAAAAAAAAAATTTACTATAAATCCTTGTATTTATCCATGTCAATAATAAAGCTGGCACAAAATTGTTTCTTACTTTTTGTCAAACAAGTATTATTTATTTGTTTATTAAAGCTTTTTAGTAGCTGTATATCCTTAGCAGTACAAACCCAAGTGACCATACAGCTACTGAAGCTACGGAAGTATTCAGTTTTATTGCAAGTGTCGAGTTTGTTACAAGCCTATGGGTCTGATTACGAGTGTTGATTACGAGCTTGAGATCATTTGAGATCAGCTGAACTTGTTCAACTCAAGCTTAATACTCATACCAAACACAAGTTGGTTTGATTCACACGTCAACCGTAAATTAATTTATAATACTCGTATGTAAAAGGAGACTACAGATCATATTTCTTCATGTTCATGAATCCTACGACTATATAGGATAGTGTGTTTATTTTATTTTGGTTTTATGTAGTGACACTTGTTTTAAACAATTTTTAACCAACTGGGTAAATCGAAGTGTGTGTTTGTGCATTTTTATTTTATATTTTCTGTTTCTATTTCTGTTACAAATCTTTTTATTGGTTTAGAATTGTATTAGATTTCATGTTAAGTTATATACAAACATTCATATATACATACAATTGTAATTGGTTTTAAGAAGTTTTATGCAAGTAATGTGATGATTTAAGCTGTTTTATAGATTAAAAGAACTAAGAAACAAAAATGGAAAAATAATTTATGGACAGTAGAGATTATATAGTATATGAGAGAGAAAAAAAAACAAACAAAACTAGAAAGAGATTAAAAACCTGAGCTTTTTTAGCATTAAGTATTAAGTCAGTTGTAGGTGATAAAAATTTTTCTTTGGGAATTAGTTAACTAACTTACTGAAGGACATACGAGTACATACATACATAGAAATATGTTTAATTGAAATACAAAAGAGCTTACAACTTTTACAGAAAGCTGTTATCTGTAACATACTAAATTATGAGGAATCAAAAATAGTAATCTTTTTCCAAGCTTCAAATCCACTTATGTTGAGTTTGCTAAATGCATTATTTTCCATGATCTCCTTTTTGTAAGGTGACTTGTACTTAAATTTAATGCAAAACATTTCTTTTATATAAACAATCACCTAAATTTTTAATTTGATAATAATTTTATTAGTTAGTTGTAGATTTAAGGAATTTAACTCTTAATTTGTAACACAATTTCTCAACCTTTAAAATTTTTTTTTATAATTGCTACCGTTGTCTCTGCTTTATTCTTCCTTCAAATTTAAGCATTTAAAAAAGGTTACACCCAAAATTTTAAACAAAACAAAAACTTAAATGAAGTGACGTGAAAAAATGTAATTTAACATTAATAAGCCTTTTATTATTTAATTAAAATACACATCCTCAATAATAAAAAAAGACAAACTACAAATTTAAATGACAAAACCATCAAAAGCAAACCATAAAACATGAGGCTACAATAAAAAAAAAAAAAAAAAGAAAAAAAAAACGTGCCTAAAAGTGAAAATGACTTTTTAAAAGCCAAAAATAATAGTCCTTTATGTACAAATAGTTCGTTTTTAACACAATAAAGCGCTTTTTACTGACATGGAAAAATGTTACACCCACATTTATTTAAAGAAAAAAAAAAAAAGAAAATAAATAAAAATTTTAGGGACAGGTAGAAAAGGCAAATGAAGTGCCCTTTGTTAATTCAGCTTATTTTATATTTATATAATTAAATTATCTCAGCGCCTCTAGGGCCTAGGACTCTAATTCAAACTTTTGATTTCAAAAATGTTCATATTAATGAAAAATTTAATAGATTTAAATAAAAATTTAATGAATTTGATAATTTTCTTAATTGTAATAATGCTAAAATAATAAATACCCTATACCATTTTGCACAAACTCACACTCAGTCACTCTCATACTCTAGTATATTCTACCTGAAAGCAAAACTGAAAGCCAGTTTATATTTTATTTACTTTTATATTTTTTATGTTAAAAACATTTAATAAATACCTTTCGGTGAGTTTGTCAGTTGTAAAACTTTCACTTTGTTTTGAAATAAACAAACAAAAAGTATTTTGTTTTGAAGTTATTTCATCCTTTCAAAAGCAAACGAATGGAAAAAAAAAATTAGAAAAACATAGTTTGCTGTGTGCCTTTTCTTATCCTTTTATTTTAAATAATTTTAATTTTATTATTTTTCCAAAACATAAAATTTAATGTAACCTAATTTGCTTAGGATAAATAGCAGAGTACACTGAAAGAAAAAAAACTACAGTGATATTAATACTATATTAAGAATAGAAAATTAAGAAATATTAAAAAAAAACAATTAATAATTATATATAATTTAAAAAGGTCCACATACAGTTAATTAATTAATATTTTAAAAAAAAATTTTATGTAAAATTATGCTTAAAAAAAATTATTTTTCTACAGAAAATGAAACTTTACTTAAAAGGTTTATTACAGGCAATTTTCATTTATAAAAGTTTTATATTAAAAAATTTTTCTATAGGAAAATTCTGATTTTGAAACATTAAATTTTTGCAAAATTTTGTTGTAACAAAATTCTATAAAAAAATTGTAGAATGTAATTTTTTTTTTTTTAGAAAAATTCATATAAAAAAACTTATTTAAAAAATTCTATGAAATTTTTCTTTTGTAGAAAATATTCTATAGGAAAATATAAGTTTCAAAAAATTTGTTAGTAGAAAACATTTTAATAGAAAAATGTTTGTAGAAAAATTTAAAAAAAAAATATTTTCTATAAAAAAAGTTGTTTTAAAAAAATTTTAATTTTAAATTTTGTAAAAAAATTAGTTTATTAAATTTTTTTTAGAGAAACTTTTCTGCGAAATTTTGCTTTAAAAAGTTTTCGGTAAAAACAGGTGTATTTGAAGTTTCTTACAGAAAAATTTGTTTATTAAATTCTTCTGTATGGAAATTTTTTAAAGAAAAATATTTATTCAAAATATTTTCTATGCAAAAATTTTCAATAAAAAACTTATTTAAAAAAAAAAAAAACTTTTTTATATATTAAAAATTTTTTTTATAAAAATTAATATAAAGAATTTTATGTATAAAAACTTTAAGGGAAAAATATCTTTATATAAAAAATTTTCTATAATAAAACTTATTTAAAAATAAAATTTTTAGTAGAAAACTTTGTTACAACAAATTTAATTTAAAAATATATTTGTGATGACAAATTTTCATTAGAAGAAATTTTATATAAAAAAATGTTTTAAAAAAATTTGTTTTATTTGAAAAATTCTATGTAGAAAATTGTTTTTTAGAAAAACAAATTTATGTATTTGAAATATTTGTTATAACAAATTTTAGTTTTAAAAAATTTTCAGTAGAAAACATTTTAAATAAATAAAAAAGTTTTTCTAAAAAAAATTTTCTACATAGAATTTTTCAAATAACATTTTTCTAAAAGAAAAAATTCTAAAACTAATTTTTTTAAAACATTTCTTTATAGAAAATATTAATTCGAAAAAAACTTTTTACGTAGATTTTTTTTGTAATTTAAATTTTTTTTTTTTTAATTTATTTGAAAAATTATATTCAGAAAAAAATTTTTTTTTTAATATTTTTGGAAAATTTTTATTTAAAATAATTTTCAATAGAAAAATTTTCAGTAGTAAATTGTTTTATAAAAAAAGTTTTATATTTAAAATTTTCTGTAAAAAATTTTATAAACAAATTTTTTTCTAAATGTTTTTTTATAGCAAATTTTCTGTGGAAAAAAATTTTTTTTTTCAAATATTTTCTATAGAAAATGTGTTTTTTTTTTTTAAATATTATATATTCTTTCGAAAAAAAAATATTTTATATTTTCTGTAGAAAAATGTTATTTTAAATATTTTCGATAGACAAAATATGATTTGAAAAATTTTTTAAAAACTTTATTCGAAAACCTTTTCCATAGAAAAATTTTTATCTGAAAAGTTAAATGAAAAAAAAAAAAAAAAATAAAAACTAAAATTTTTTTAACAACTTTTAATATTCAATTAATTTTTGTATCAAACAGTATTTTTTTTAGTGTTTTTTTCATTCGGAATTGTTCGATTTTAAAAAAAATTCTTTAAAACTGTACAACGGTGAGTTGAAAATTTGCCAAAAACCAAAATCTTGAATGCACAAAGTAATTTAAATAAAATATGACATTTTAATATAGAGTATAATAAAATTTTGCGGCTTAGAAAATTGTTGCAAAAATAAAATTGAAATGAGGAATTTTTTTTAAATAAAGTCAACTTTACTAAAAAGTAAAACAAGTGCCAAAAACTATTACAAAACGGCATTTAATCTGGCAAGAAAAAGTTGTTTAAATAATTTTAATGGACAATTTTTAAAACAGCTTGAAATATATGAAAGGCATACGAGTGAAATAGAAATGCTAGTTAGCGTTGAATTGAAATTTAGACAAATTAAAAACAAAATTTAGGAAGTCATTTGATGAAATACATATGCACCACAGTAAACAGCCATTAACAAGATACGAAAGCTTAAGAAATGTATCAAACTTTTTGAAATAAAATTTTGCTATCTTCTCTCATAATTAACTGGGCCTGCAAAGAACCAACTAATCATAATCAAGAATTGTTTTGAAAGATAAATTATCTGCACTAATATTTTTGAACGTTTGAATTTGAATTTTTTTTATACCTTATAAAATCACATTGAGCTTATGCCTGGTTATTTTACTTCATTAGAAATATGTATTTTAAGTACCTTCCATTATTTTAAAATAATTAATTTTTTCGTTTTATTTTAGATTTTCATAATCTTGAACTATTAAAAGACTGCAGTGTGTGTGAACGTACGTTATTCGAAATATTTTGTTAATGACCGAAGTGATCGTTCTAATTGAAGATCACCGGTTACGCGATCGTAAGTTAAGGTAACAGCTAATTAAAGGCTGTTATGCGGGAACGGTTTCGATTTCGTAAGTGTACGCGTCGCGAGTGCCGGGCATTTATAAACTCTTAAATTGTGGTCACCTATGTACGCAGGTCTAATGGGCGTTAACAAACGTCTCATCACAATTTCTACAAACTGAAAAGTGTTAAATAATGATTAATTATATAAATATCTAAACGCTGTTCCTGGATGTCATCAAACATTGCTTTCATCGTGACAACAATTTATTGAAAAAATGGTGAGTTCAAAAAATTTTTCTTATAATAAAAACTTATAAAATTATTAAAAATTTTAAACTGTATTTAAGAATTGAACTGTTATATTTGAAAGTGGTATAAGTCCACTTACAAAAAATTACGAGTTAGTGGTAATTTTAGTAAGGTATGGGCACAATCTAACTAGATTTACACTTGACTCATTTTTTCAAAAGGTGGACTTTTACACTTTCAAATATAACAGTACAATTACAAACACAAAATATTGTTTTTATAAAATGCGTTTCTACTACTGTAGAGTAAAGAGACGTTGACTGCAGTAATGTGTTATATGATTCATTTTCGATTTTATCAATTGACATGTTTTTTCATATTTTAAAAAATTTAAGTTTAAGGAAAATTAATATTAAACTGAAACAAATTTTTGTAGCAACAACGTTGTATTCGTTTTAATAAGAACAAATTAACCCTTAAAAATTTTATGTTTCGATTTATTTTCAACGTTTAAATTCATATCATTGACATGTTCAGTGACTTGTAATAGAATTTCAGGAGGAGTATTTTATGGATTACTTTATGCTTTTGTCGAATGCTATAAAGAGAAAATAGTTAATTTTTTTAGTATTATTGATATCAATTGCAGTCTTTTTTTTTTTAATTATTTGTCTCTCTCTATATGTCTTTATGTTTTTCTGTCTCTTTGTCCTTAATTCTCTTTAAATTAAATGGCAAACGCCAGTAATTCATTGCAATACCTTTGCATGTTGCGTATTGTCATACCCAGCTGGTTATAGGCTTAAAACCATTTCAATAGCTTGCATAAATCAAGCAATGCTTGAATCTATTACTGAAGATATGGCTCTCTCGCCATGTTAATGAATGAAAAATTTCTTCATAAAGCCTATTTCAGCAATAGATGACAATATGAATGAGGCATTGAATTCTACTCTGTCTTTTACTAAATTAAAAAAATTAATGTAAAATAAAATAATTAATGTAAAATAAATTAATAATCTATTAAGGACATTTTTGTAACTAAAAAATTTAAATTAAAAAAAAAAAAAAAATAGAAATATTGCAGTCTTTTACTATAGGCCAACGATACTTCCGTTGGTACATTTGAATTGGAAAGAAAAACAAATTTTCGTTTTTTTTTTTGTTTTAAAATTTTCGTATTTAATATTTGTTTTCCATGCAAATGTTCGAAAGAAGATATCGTTCACTGGTTGAAAAATAGGTCCTAAATTAAAAATTTAATTTTGTTAGTTTTTATTTATTGCTGTATCATTTAAATAATTTTTAAAGTTAAAAATTGTTCTTGTTAACAAAAATTTTTAATTTCAAAAATATGTAAGCAAAAGCGAACAAGCTTTTAGATTTTATAAAGTAGGAAAAATAGTTAAAAAATATATAAAGAAATCCATTCGAATATAATTTTAGGTTTTATGTCGCTTATCTTAACGTGGACAACACTTTGCATGACATTGTCTTGCACTTTTTCCTCAGTGAGGTTATATTAAAAGCATTTTTTTAAATTGCCATTAATAATTCTTAAAACTTAACAAGCATGCAACTATTTATCATTTTTATAGACTTTCGTTTATAAAATATTCCAAGGACAACATCCTATACAATTAAAATTTCTGTACATACATACAAACATATATATGTACGTATGTAACTGCATGGTTGTGTGTATTTAGTTCACTCTTTAACATGTCTTTCTCGATAATTCTCACTCACATGTACATACGTTTATATTTTTTTCGAGTTTTGCAATCAAAATTTATTGACCAAGAATTTTCAATCAATCGTTTTGTGGTTTATACAGGAGAATTACAAGCAAAACAGTGATAGATTTTTTTATACACGTAACATGAACAATCATTTGAAAGCACTCATGCACTTGTAGAGTACATATCCACTCCATACTCGTATCTTATTCCCATGCTTAAGAACTAAAAACGGCTGGCTGGAATGATTGTATAGAAACATCAAGGATATAAACTAGTGCATTTCTATACACATATGAACTGCTATAAACATGTCTGTATTTATAAAATGATTTTAAAGCAATTACGTTTTTATAATCATTGATGAACGAGTTGCACAATGGGATAAACAAAAGAAAAAATGAGTTTTTCAAAATTAAAAGTGAAAATAATAAAAAAATTAAAATTAAATAAATAAAATAAATTTTCAGCTTGTTTGTTTTAGAAGGACTTATCTTAAATTTAGGCACATTTAATCTCTATACTCCCAAAAACCTTGCTATAAATTTTTGAACCAGCTACGCCCAGTTTTGCGCCCACTTTTTAATGATTTTCACTTACCACTATTCATAAAGGTATGTGCCGGTTTTTAATTTAAGCCTAAAATTATACTTTAAAATATTTTATTTATCACTTTAATTAGAGGCTCTGTTAATAATGCTAGCAAAGGCATAAGCCATTTTGTAAAGTACTGAGTGGTTGCATTGTTTTGGATGGATTTCTTAATCTTTAAAATTCTATTTGTAAATTTAAAAGAAAACAATTTATAAAAATACTTGATAATGATTTTTTTAAAACTATTAAGTTTTTTTTTTTTAAATAAAAGTGCTGTTAAAGACAGGTCCTGTTATTTGCCTTTCTAAAAAAATTTTTAAATAAAAAAAAAAAAAAATTTTTAACAAACGAAAAGTGAAAGAGAAAACATAATGTAATTTTATTTATTAAAAATCAAAACATATATTCTGCAATAAGTCCTCAAAACTAGAGTATTCCGTTCCTTATGCAGACTTAAAAAAATTTTTACCGATTCGTTTTACAGAACAGAGATGCTTATTTTTAGAACTTAAACATTTGCCTTTAATGTTCAACAAAAGTAAACTCCAACTTGTTTGAGAAATGTAATGTTATTAAAAAAAAATATCCTGCGTCAGTATAATTCAATGCCATTGTGTAATACATAACTTCAGTGTTAAGTGTTCAATACACTTATATGGAAGTTTTGGTACCTATGCACAGCATAGGTAGGCATTTCATAGAAAAATTACAGCAATAAATGTTGTAAAAAATTCTGAATAAAGCAGCATCTCTTTAACATTATGTTGCATTTAAAAAATTAGGTTGCGCAGGTGTGGCCTTAGCAAGAAAAATAGAAAGAAGCCTACTTGGGTCCTCTGATTTTTAAATAAATTGATAAAATTTTATTTAAAACTAAGTCAGTGAAATTGGCCCCGTTTTTTTATTTCTGTAACTTGTTAACAGGGCTCTGTTAAGTTAACATAATTGAAGTATTTTCAATAATTAAAAAAAAAAAAAAAATATGAAGAAAAATTAAATAATTAATAAAATAAAAATAATAAAAAATAGGACAATTTCACGGAAAAAATTGAAATATACTGGAATGTAGATTTCGGATCCATATGGTTTATATTCAGAAAGCGCAGAGATTTTGAGGAATTTCATTTAGAATATTTTACAGGGTTCAAAAATTGAGATGGATCGCATATAAATCGAATATAAATTTCAAAACAACCACAACTATTAACCACAACTACTTACAGCCTATGCTTTGCAGTCCTCTCACACATTTTTGCATTTCAATATGTCTGAATACTCTTCTTTGGTATAATGAAAAATACAAGATATAATAAATTCTAAAATACTTATCTTACATAAGTTGTAAGTTTTCCTGGTACCTTTTTTTTTGTTTTTTTTTCTCCAATTTACAAATTGATTAGATTTTTCCTCTATTTTTTGTACAAAAGTTAACATTTATTAAATTGATAAATATTTTTTTTTGCAATTTCCATTTCACTTTCTTTTTTTTATCAATTTATTTATCATACATGCATGTGTATATTGAATTAAGATGCTCGCTTATGGAAGGAAGAAAAGCCAGCAAGAAACCATAAATGAATTAAATTGAAATTTCTTTCTCTAATCGAATATGTTTGCATTTTGATTGAACGCATGTTTAAGTGCCCTTCAAGAAATCAATACAAAAAAAAAATTGTTTCTTGGAGAATTTATTATAAAACATTATGTTTCGTAAATTTAATTACAAACTATGTTTGCAAATAAAAACTATTTGTTTAGAAATTTCTTTTTTAAGTTTAAATTTTGAAGAGTGCTTGTCAATAACATAAGTTGGTAAGAAAAAAAATTAGAAAAAGAAACAAATTGTCTTATTAAGAAGTTGTTTTACAAGCAATGGCAATTGAAAGAAATTTTTTTAAGAAAATAACATTTTAATTATATTATTTCTTTTTTAATTAAAAAAAATTCTTACAGCCAAAAAAAAATGTCTTTTAGTGATTAAATCTTGTATTTTTATCATTCTTGGTTCGCTTCTACTTTAGATGATAAACAGCTGATTTCTGGCTACCTAAAAATTTTTTAAACGACAATTCCTATTAAAAAGAAAAATAGAAAATTTTTAAAACCAGATTAAAAGTCAGACAATAGAGAACTTTTTCTTTGTTCTGTATTAGAGTTGAGTGAGAAGCAGAAATCAGTTTCTATGTCCGCTTTTGGTTGCTATAATAATAAATCTGCTATAAAAGTAGTAGCAATTTTTAAGATGAGGTTTTCTATTTTCTATAAAGATATTTTTTTAACTTTGTCCTGTATTGGAGCGTGCGGATTCATGAAAATTAATAAATTAATTTCGACTGACATCTCTCTTTTTTCTATTTCTCTCTCTCTCTCTCTCTCTCTCTCTCTCTCTCTTTTTCTATTTCTCTCTCTCTCTCTCTCTTTTTCTATTTCTCTCTCTCTCTCTCTCTTTTTTTCTATTTCTCTCTCTCTCTCTCTCTCTCCTTTCTATATCGGTCTGTTATTACTTTTATTTTTCTGACTGTTTAGTCTTGCTGGCTTTTTGTGCTTGGGGTGAGATTAAACAGGTGCCCTTAAGGATGATGATGGAAGAAAGCTCATGTCAGTCTTCTGTTTAAAGAGTACCGGCGTGTATTTTTTGGGCTGTCTTCTTAACTTAGACTAAACTATTTTCAAATTGATTTTTAGATTTGAAGAAATTTTTACAGAATTTGCTGAGCAAATTGAGCACACAAACCGTGTTTCAGTCATAACTATTTAATTTTAAACAGTTTTCTATGTATAAAATGGAAAATTTTTAGTCAAATATTTCAATTACTTACCATCTTGATAACAACGTTAAGGGTGAAATTTTAGAAGAAAAAAATATAAACAAAAAATTGAAATTTTTTACTTGTTTTGCATACATTATGACATCATTAAATACTAAAAAAAAAAAAAATTATATAAAAGAAACGCATTTTAATTTGCAATAAATACAACCATTGTCAGAGGGTTAGCGTTACACTTTATCAACATAACGACAGTATTTGCTGTTTTAAGGACCTTATTGGAGTTTATTTACACATACAAGTGTATCAAAAGCAAAGAATGATGAGTATTTAAAACGATGACTATGAAACATTTACTACTAGTATTCGTGCAATAAAAATGAATGTTAAAAGCGTGTGCATCCACTTGAGCAGCTACCAAAACACACAACACACACACACAAAGGAGGAAAAATGTTTTCCAAAAAATGAACGTAATAAAAAAAGTTGTTTTGAAATACCCTACGTTTTCTAAAGCACAGACGAGTACGAGTGATTTAAGCAAAAAAGTGCTTGACACTTTTTGTAAGAGTGTGAGTACGTGAGTATGTGTATATATTTTTATTGGTGTGTGTATTGCTATTTAAATGTTTTATGGCATTAAAATAAGGGAACAGCTGAGAGGGTAGTCAACGTAGCTTAACGTTTTATCTGTCTAGAAGGATGAGTTTTTTTTTTTTTTTTTTTTTTTTTTTTTTACCAAGAAAAGGAAAGGCAGGGCATGCACTTTATACTCCCTCGTATGTATATACGTGTAGTTTAAGTAAAGACCTTGATCTAATTTTATATTGTGCTTGCTTTCAACATAATTTTCATATGGGGTTTTAAAGCATCAGCAATAGTTTCACTGTATGTGACCTTAAAACCCAGCAATATTTTTAAAACCGTTTAAGTAGAAAAAAAAAAAAACAACATTTTGCAGCCAATTAGAATATTAAAGCTGTTCAGGGAAATTCTTTATTTGTCCTGAAAACAAAAGGTAAAAAAATTTTAACTTAAATTGTATTTGCAGTTTTATTTTTCCTTAAAAATAAAATTTGTTTTAAAATTTTCTTTAAACTTTTGCTGGGTTGCAAATAATTGAAAATTATTGTAAATGTTTAATATCCTTAAGGGAAGAGAACAATTTCTTTAACTACCTCTTCTTATTTCATGGTTATTTAAATATATTTCTTCTTGGTTGCTTGATTTTGCCCCCCTCCAATATTTTTTTCTTTTGTCTCCACATACTTGTTAGAAAAAGTATGTATGTAATGCCGAACAAACACTTTTGGTGTTGGAAATGACATTAACTTTAAGAATATTTTATTGCAGTCAGTCCTTGACACGTGACTTTAGTTGTATCACCAACAGTGACAGCTGCTGTTATAGCTTTCTTTTCCTTTTTTTTCTTTTTCAATATTTCAGGTACTTATTTATGCTTTTGTTTTAAATACTCTCACTTAAGAATTTATTGTGTTTCTTTTTAAAACTCAAGTGGACCGTTACCCTGCATTTATCGTTTTATAATAAGAACTTGTTGACTTCCCTTAAGTTTAAGCTAAAAATTTCATATGAAATTAACTAAAAGTGAAATGGTTTTTTCTTGTTAACAAACGTGGTAGATTATGAGACTCTTTAACTTGTCGAAATTAGTGACTTGAGGCGTTATTTTTGAAAGTAGTATAAGTCCACGTTTTAAAAAAATTTAATCTAATGTAGTTTTTAGCAAGATGGCGCCTATGTCTTACTAAAATTACAGCTAATTAATTTTTAGAAATAACAGCTCGTATCATCTGAACTTTGTCATAAATTCTATGAAAAATTCATTATTTTTCTACCAATAACATATTTCATTACACTTATGAAATCATTTCATTAATTCAATGAAATATTCATTCATTTAATGAAATAATTTAATTAACATATTAAAAACTAGCTGTTTTCACAATCTGTCTAAAATCTTGTTTTTGATTAGCTGTTTTTACCCATTCTCGCGTGGCCACTACAAATTGACGACCTTCTAACTGACTCGCGTAAAAGTGGGCGTGGCCGATTCAAGAGTATATGATGACCATTCTTGGTTTAAAGTGATTTTATCTACCAAATTTCAAACAAATCCATTGCAAAAGAGAATTTTAATTGTTCAATAATTGAATAATGGACCTTAAAGGGGGCTTAGTGTTATGTTACATAGACTACGTTATTGGCTGGTAATGGAGCTTAATGTTGGTGAAATAATTTTTAAAATCCAAACCAAAAAAATTTTTTTTCATGATGAAATATTTCACATAATTTGTGAAATATTTTATTGAATCAATTAAATAATTTTATAAAATCGTTTCAGTGCAACACTTATTCTTATAAATTTATAAAATATTATTTTTTGACAAATAGTTTCTTCTTGTTTTCCTAATAGCTCTTTGTCACAGCAAAATTCTTTATAAAATTTATTTCATTAATTTTTAATTTTCTCAATAATGATTGTTTTTTTAAGCAAATAAACACATAAAAACTGTTTATAATATTAAAATTATATTTTTTCTTTATCAATATTTTAAATATGCATTTAGCAAAAGTTTTTAATATTCAGTAAATAATCCCAAATGAAATATTTAAAATGACTGCAAATAAATGAATAAATAAAAAGTTATTGTAAATGTTTAATAGTAAAAAAAAAATAAATAAAAAACTAAAATAGTTCCCGAGTAAATAGTTTAAAAAAAGGAGGGATACAGTGTGAAAGAAATGAAAAGAAACAACAGCACCAAGATAAAGAAAAGTTTGCTGATGATCAGCAGAGTTAAGAAAATAAACAGTAGCTGCAAAGTAGATTATCAGTTCAATTATAAAATAAAAATTCCAATTGAGAGGCTGCACAATATAACTTAAAAATAGCGGTACGATTATAGCCCATAATCATAAGACTTTTTCTTTTTTCTGTTGCACTTTGCAAATGCTTTCATAGTGAATATTAAGTAAAAAGTTTGTTTGAGTGCAAATGTTAACAAACACCAAGGAAACAGCAAACACATTTTGAAGGAATTTTTTTACCTCTTTTAGATAGATAATTCTGCGTCTTGAGGATATTTTTAAATCAAGATTTTCTTTGCAAAAATTTTATTACTGAGGAATTATTCATAAATGAGGTATACAGTTTAAATATGTTTCCTTTGAAGTAAATTGCATTAACTAATTAACTTTCGTATTGCCCAACTTCAATGGCTTTTGAGCCATTTCATATGCATTTCTCTTTATCGCCGGGTATTTATTATTTAAAAAATAATATTTATAATATAACAAGCATATGCACATGCATAAACACATGTAATGCAAATAGATTGTTAATAAATTTATTTATTTACAATTTTGTTTTTTAAATTATGTACTTAAAGCTATTTTGAAAACAGCTGCCCTACTCGATAGCAACATGAATCAATGATGATGATGATGATAAAAAGGATGAAGTAGATAAAGTCGATTATCACACACATTTAATGCTAGTGACAATGACACATACAAATAGCAAAAATAACAACAGCAATAACGATAATAATAATAGAAATAGCAGCAGCAAATAACAATAAATAAACACACTCACGAATTTTATATGTCCAGTTTAAATGTTTAAATAACTCCAAGCCCAGAGGGAACCATATGGCTGTCATAGCAATTTCATGATGCCACTTATAGATCTATTTATTTTTTACTTTTTTTTTTGTTGTTGTGAATTTTTTAGGCTCAAAATAAACGTGAGGGACAACTTGTACATTTCATATATTTATTTATTTAGGTAATGTTTTGTTGCAACTCGTATAGTAAATAATATAAACCAGGGAGAGTTAGAAATATTTTATTAAACAATTCCAGTTTGTTAAAGTTGTTGACATTGTCATCATACATTTTACTTAATGGGCCCTTTTAGTATAGCAGCAAACAGCAGAGACTTTTAATAAAATTTATGGTTTGTCAACACACATTAACCGCATTAAACTGGTCATATGGTGGTCAACTGATACATGTGGAATTTTTATACTCTCACACTAGATGGCGTTATGAAACATTACCAAAAAAAAAGCCAAAGGAGCCAATAGTTTTACTTATTGAAAGCAAAAATATATATATTAGCGGTTATTTTGAAAGTGTTGTAAATTCACTTTAAAAAAAATATTTCGCGGTGATTTTTGGCAAGATATAGACAACATTTAATTAAAATTGCAACTGAAAATTTTTTCTAAAAAAGTGGACTTGTACTAATTTTTAAAATAACAGCATAATTTTTTTTTTTAAATAGTTAGAAATCTCTCTCCCTCTCTCTCTATCCCTCTTTGTGAAAAACACTTCAAACTACGTGAGTCGCTATTTTTTAAAGTGGTATAATTCCACTTTTTAAAAAAATGGCAGCGGTAATTTAAATATTTGATGGTTTTTATATCTTACTAAGATTACTGCTGAAATTTTTTTTTTTAAGTAGACTTATACCACTTTGAAAACAACAGCTCAATTGTATTTTATTTCTTAAATAGTTTCAGCTCTCTCTCTCTCCCTTCTTCTTACACTCTTTCCCTCTCTCTCTCCCTCTTTTCACTCTCTCCCTCTCTCTATCTCTGTGAAATGTTTTGACATAAGGGCTAAATTACTTAAAAAAATTTTTATAGGAAAAATCAAAGTCTATTGTATTGTATTGAGCTATATCTCAAGAATGTTAATTTTAATATTAGAAGTGAGAAATTTTAATCATTTTTTTAAAGACATGATACTTGTAAAAAAATTTAATTGAGAATAAATTTTTTTTTTTGAATTTGAAGTCAGTTTTAGAAAACATATTTTTTTACTAAAGAAAAGCGTCTTTTAAAAATGCTTAATAGCCATTTTTGGGTGATTAAGTTCCTTTTTTATTTCCCTTCCCTTCCCTTCCCTTTCTCTGCGGATTTATAACAAATTTTTTGCTAACACTCATAAAATAAGTTAAACTTGTAACATAAATAACATTATTTGAATTTCATTATAATGCAGCCATTTTAATGTGTATTCATAAAACTTTTTTATAGCCTTCTTTTATCCGCTTTTCTATATAAACTTATCATTCCTTTAACACTTTATTACGCTATCAAAAATCATTTAAGATTAAATGTTTCGATGCAATATTTTTCTTCTTTTTTTCGCTTTCCTGGGCTTTAATTTTCCTGTTGGCTGCTGTTGTTATTATGCAGTGTGTTCATGTCATGACTTGTTTCTGTAATTAATTTGATTATATTTTGTTGATTTCAGCATAAGCAAAACGACAGGACAACAGCTAAAAGGAATAGCAAATATTCCCTCAAAAAAAAATAAAAGAAAAGTAAAAGAAAGAAATAAAAAAAATCACAGCAAAAATTAATTGAATTTCTTTTTCTTTAATAAGAAACGTGTAAATCATGGCTTTCAATATTAATAGCCTTAAGGATAATAACGAAAGTGAAACAAATTAAACTCTCTTTTCTCTCCAGGCAGTCTTAAGAAATGTATATAAATATTTTTTGAGATACAATAATAAAAAAATAAAAGAACAGCAATACGGATCATACTAACGAACTGATGCTAAATTGTATTTGTTATTTTCTAAAGATTTATATAATTTTGAATGCTTTTAAAAAGGATAACACTTTTGTTGCTTTTTCTAAGCTATAAAGCAAATAGATTTTAATAGAAAGTGGACAAGGGTTTTCAGTAAATCAAAAGAAACCGTGAATTTTATTATTTTTATGCCGTGATGATGGGGCCATACATTACACAATTAACAATGGCGTTTGCTAGAATCGAAACAATTTTATAAGAAAAACTTTTACGGTTTCTAAAGTTGTGGTCGTTTAAAATGACATAATAATAAAGCGGGTTTTCCATTTTAACACAAATTTTTTATTTTTTTTTTCAATAAATCAATTAAATATTTTTTTTTTTTTAATTTTATTGCAGAAATTGTTCAAGATTTTCATTTTTTTAAATTGAGTCTTTCTTTCATATTTGACGACTTGTGTAGGGAGTCTCAATAAGAAAGCACTTTTTCATTTTAAAATAAAAACACGTATTTTTTGAGAGACTTGCAATTTTTTAATTGTATTATAAAGAAGACATGGAATTCGGTTAATAAGTAACGGAGCAAAGTGAACAATTTTTCGAAGAAAAGTCATCAAGCGCCTTTCTTTCCGAATGACTTGGTGTTTACACAAAATTGTTGAATTTAAGGCTCAGAAAATCCTCATGCAATTCAAGAGCAGCAAAAGCACCCACAAAGAGCAACTGTCTGGTGAAGATTTCAGTCAGGCTTTACTTTTTTGAAGATGAGGCAGAAATTGTGTTGACTGTGAATGGCATTTCTTACGGGAACATGATATGAAAAAAGCTACATATTACAGCATGAAATGAAAAAGTCCACTCTTACTGGGACACCCAGAACAATTTTTTTTAAATTTTTTTTAAATGTTAAATCGAATCTTCTAAAAAATAATCACTTAAAGAAAAAACGATTTAAAAGTGTTTTTATGTCAAAACATAAACTAAAAAAAAGTTGTACGTTTTTCTATTGTTCTGTTTTGTTTGCTTTATTGCTTTTCAAAAACAAAATGATTTAGATGCTGATAAATGAAATAAAAACAACATTAAAAGCAGCAGTGGTGTACTAGTTTACTCAACCATTTACTCGCTCACTGACTCATTCACTTACTCACTTGCTGCCAGTTACTCCTGCACGCATTTAGGCTTTGGTAGGCAATATTGTCCTAAAGACATTTGTTTCGTTCGTTGTGTAGCCTGTAGCTACAGGAGCAAAATATTAAAAACAAAATTTTAAAAGCTGAAAAAAAAAAATGAAATAGAAAAGAAAAACAATTCATGGTCGCGTCCGTCAAAATCAGCAAAAAGACATTAATTTTTCTCGTTGCCTTTCATTTCAATGTATATTTTTTGCTATTGTTGTTTGCATTTTGACAATGATTAATATTGTTTTTTTTTCTAGCTGTTACTACTACTGCTACGGCTGCTGTTCTAGGTTTCTGTTTTGTACACTGTTGTTGTTTGTTAAAAACTCGCAAAACAACACAAAAAATTCAAAATAAAAAATTAAAAATATTAATGTTTGTTTCCGTTTCCTCTTTTTTTTCTTCTTTGGACAACAAATACAAAAGCACTAAAAAACAATATTAAAAACGTATGACAAAAAATGAAAAGTTTTCTTTTTTAAATTCGAAGTTGCAAACACAGCTTTTTGTTTGTTATCGAGGGGGAAAAAACCTTTTAATTTATGTGAATAAATTTAGTCCTTTGATAATAATTTTAAAACCATAAATTTTAAATTAAAAAAAAAAAATATCAATAAAATTAAATAAATTCATAAATTTTAATGTCAGTTGTATTAATTTTACAGACATTTTTTGGACTTAATTTTCTATTTGAAAAAAAAAAAATTTTTTTTTTAATACAAAAAGACTCGTTTCTTTAAAAAAATTAAATACAGTTTTAGCTTTCTTTAATAATGAACTGTTATCTAAGTCTACTTAGAAAAAAATTTACGAGTAAGCAGTGATTTGAGTAAGGTAAGGACGCCACCTAACTAGAATTAATGCCGAGCTATTTAAAAAAAAGTGGACTTATACCACTTACAAATATAAAGTCTCAAATATTTATTTTTTAGTTTACTTCACCTTTTTTTATTTAAAAAGATTTTTTTTTTATTAATTTGTAAATTTACTTTTATATCAATATTTCGCTCCATTTTATTTGACTAATTTATAATTATATCCTGAAGAAGCTACATAAGTTGGAACTATATCTATGGATATAAAAATAAATTTATACAATATGACCTCAAGCTTAATAAAATAGCTATTTTAATGTATAAAATATTTTTTTTATACATTAAATATATTTTGTTTCGTTTAAGTGTTCTTTTATTTAACATTCACTAACTTGGCAGGGTTAGCAAAATTTTATGAATAAATTTTTGGAAAATTTTTTACAGAAAAATTTAATTTTTTTTTTTTAACAAAATATTAATCTTTATTTGTGCTTAATTCCAGAATTGTGTTGGGCTATTTTAAATTTATTGTTTCCTCATGATATTCCTGAGTTATTTATTCAGTACATTAAGTACCGAAGGACCATTTCTGAATCCTCAGATTACTCCCTATTATACTGAATAAATAACTCATGAGAAACACAATAAATTTAATCTTAATAATTTTAAAAGAAAAACTTCTATGATTTGCTAAGTTGTAGTCCTCTAAAATGACTTAATAAGACATAAGCGATTTTTCCATATTGCCATAGAAATAAAGTGGAATTAACTAAAAATTAAATTTAAGAAAATTGGAATTGGATTATATGAAAGGGTACATTTCATTTCCATGTTTTAAAAATGGTGAACGGACTAAAATGGGTTTAAGTGAAGAAGAATTTAATAAAGCGAAGATATCAAATATCAATGAAATTAATAAAATGGAATAAATTTTTAGTTATGAGTGTTTTAAAAATTTTATATTCTCAAAAAAACCTCGAAGTTATTATGTACTCTGGTTTCAGTTTATACTGCTTCATTTACTTTTAAAATTTAAAAAAAAAATGTTTTAATTCTTGTTTTACTCCCTACTAAGTTACAAACTACCATAAAGACTTGAGCAATTTTACCTGCTTATTTAAAAAAGTAGAAAATATATAAAAATTACACATAAAACTATTTTGTGTGAATTTTATTTTAATTTTTTTTTCCTCTTTCTTTAGGAGTTAAATATTAATTTAACCAGAGAGTTTGACCTACCATACCCCAGAGGTTAAAACCATAACTCTTTCATAAAACTATTTGCTCAAAGTTTTGAGTACATTAAAATGTAAAGAAATACATAAAACATAATTTCTTTTAGCTACACAGTTTTACAAAGAAATATTGTAACATAAAATAAAAAGAAACAGCAGCAGGAAAAATTGCTTTACTAAAAATTTATTTAAGAAAAATTGTAAAAGATGAGGTGAAATGAAAAACTACTTAAAAATTAGAAATTTGAAAATTTTTTTAGTAAGTGAATTGAATTGGCAGACAAACTATATAAACACAAAATAATACTTTCAATTGCTACTGTATCGAGTAAATAACTATTTGTTCCATACATTCATATTTAATATTGCTCCAACAAGAAGCCTTAAACGAAAAACCCTTTACTTATTTGAAGGCAGTTAAGTGGGAGTTTAATCCCTTGAAGCATAAAACACCCTTTAAATCTTTAGTAAATATTTGTTTTTAAGAAAGTGTAACAAAAGCGAAATTAATTTCTCTATAAAATAATTCAGGTTGGTTATATCTTCTCTTTATTATTCTGTTATGTTTAATGGGCGGTAGCTTGTTTCTGGTAATATATTATTTTCTTCGTGTTTTTCTTTTCTTGTTGTAAATTGTTTAGAAAAATGGGAAGACTATTTAGTTTATTTTACAATAGTAGTTAGGAAGAAAAAATATTTCAAACAGCATTTTAGGTGTTCTGAACAAAGATTGCAAGAGTCCACTAATATGTTTTCTGCAAACCAAATAGGTTGTCAAATTAGCTATGGAAATTTTAATACAATTGAATTGGAAATTTCGATTTGGCTTTAATTAAGGATTTTTTATACAGCCAAAAATTAAACAAAGTCCCCTTAAAACATTCGTTTTTTTAAATAAAATATTCAATCTATATAAATAAATGGAAATTTTTGTTTCCATAGGATTTGTCTTAAATGTGAACACATATAATTTCTTTAGTCAAAGGGAGGTCGCCATATATTTTTTAACTATCCACTCCTATTTTTACGCCCACTTTTCAACGATTTTCACTTATATTTGATTATAACAATATGTGCCTAAAATTGTGCTTTGAAATATTTTATTTACCACTTTAGTTGGCGCCTCTGCTAATAATGCTAGCAAAGGCATGATCCACTTTAAAAATTAGTGAATGGTTGCATTTCTTTGGACCATTAAGATACCACTTATAAACTGATTTGTCTAAAAATTGGTATATAAGTTCCCTATATTCTAAGAATATCAACTAAAGTAATGAAGGACCGGGCCAGGCGAGACCGGGAAACATATTGTTCTTCTTAACTACATCCATTTTAAAATCTGCTGTCAGTGCTGCTCTTGATAGTCTACATTTACATAGTAGAAATGATTTTAAGCCTGGTCTCTCTTATACTAACAGACTTTTAAAACATCCTTTAGCTTTAAAAAATTATTACGCATTAAATTAAACTAAAGAAAGTAATTTTTTATGCAAATAAAAAAAAATAATGTAGTAACTACATAATATTAAAAGATCATAAAGAGCATATTGATTAATTTTTACTTTTAATTTACCATAAAAGTTTTATGAAATGAATTTTTTCCTCCTTAACTAAAAGCAGATTATTATACTCATTCATGGTATTTGAAATAGTTTGAGTATTTGAAATGAAACTTTTTTTACTACAGTTTTCAATAACAGTACTTAAATCACTTTTTTTTGTACTGCAAAAATGTGTTTGTACTTAAAATGCTTTTGAGTTATTTGTGTGCAGATATTCCTTTGTCGGACTTTTTTTTTCTGCAACAAGACAAATTCTAGAGGTTATAAAATATTTCCATATTTTGTATTACTTTACCATAAATATTTTCATAACGAGATACGAACAGGCATTAGAAAAAAAAGCAGGAAACAAACAAAGTTGCACAGTGGGATGGGATATTATCTATAAAAGATGGTAGTAAAATAAAAATGGTTTGTAGTACCAAAAGTTGTTCACTAGAGTTTCAAGGTTATTTGAAATAATTAAAGTTTTTCTTTGGCATTAATTTTTTATTTTATGTGTTGAAGCTTGTATAATCTAGATAGGAATCAAACCTTCTGTCCCCACACTACAGATATCAGAACAATCTTCAGGGTAGTCTCATTAGTCAGAGACCATAGAATGAAAAATGAATTTCATTGAACACTCAATTAGGATTTATAAATCTAAAAGGTTTTTTTTAAATAATAATAAAGGTTGCAGCAAAAGAAATAATTTTTCAAATAAAACTATTAATTTGAAAGTCAGTCTTAAAGTAGACATTATTAATGCTGCAGAGGGCAATGTCTGTTCTAAAATAACAAATTCAAATATTTGAATTGACTTTATTTTACACACTGTGTTGTTTGTACTACACACATTCGCATTTCTTGCGAAAATATATGAAAACATAAAATATTGCATAATGCATCAGTAGAATTATATTTTTAAAATATACTTTAATATATAACGTATGCAAATTTAAGCTCACATACCCACATGCAGCAGGTACAAACATTTGAGATAGTGTATGATATGTAGTGCATATTTGTGTGTACAAAAATATGTTGTGGGTCCAAAAGCAGTTCACTTAAAAACGGCACATGGCTAGAATTTACAACTACTATAGAATGATTATAATTATAATTTCTCTGGGAGCACTTAATACTAGCTGATCCGACAAAAGTTATTTTGCCTTCAAATTTTTGTATTTTCGATTTTCTTACTCTAAGAAATCGTGCTAGACCGACCGGGTAAAAATAGGTATTAGATAAATGAGTCAGATACCAACTTCAGCGCCTCCTACCAGGCGGATTTTTAACGCTAAGCCTTCTAAGGCCTAACACAAAGGTATACACAGAAATTCAATTAAATCGGTCCAGGCCTTTAAGAAGAGTATAATGTCAAACATATGTAGAATCGAATTTTATTTATTAAGATTAGAAATTGATTAAATTTTTTTAACAACCGTTTATTCCAAGGGTCTAGGCAGGAACCCAACTTGCAACCCCCAGATTGACAGCAGGACACCCAGAACTTAATTATTTTAATTTAATTTTTCATTCTATTTAAGCCTTTATTTAGTTCAATTTTTCTAAAGCCCCATTTTCTATGAACCCTGTTTTTTTAATGTTAATGTTTACTTTGCTAACATTTTCTAATATTTATGAGTTTTATGTTTTTTTTTTTTTTGCTTTATAAAATATAACGAAAACGCACTTATTTGTATATGCTTGTGTAAATATTTATATAAATCCTTTATGCATGTCATACACACCGTTAAACGCATACTAGGATATATATAAATAGTACATTTATATAAAAGGGGTATGTATTTGCAAGTATGAATCAAAGAAAATACGATTATTTATTAACAAAATGAAAGTTAATTCTTTTTTTTTTTAGTAAAATAGGTAGAGTTAAAATAAATAGCAAATAAAAAATGCTAAAGGTAAAAGTAGTTTTATCACTGATTTTACTATAACATTTAGCGTTCTAGAGCAAGATCCACAACAATAGTAATATGAGCTGTTATTTGTTTTGGTGTACCCTTTTTAACCACAAAATTTATGTTTGTTTTAATAAAGTGTGTAGTGCAGAGACTCTACTAACAGACAGCTAATGTAAGTACTCAGCCAAAACTTTCTGATTTAAATATTCACTCTCTCTTAGACAAACAGCTGCTTTCAATTGTATTTTAAAATTTTTTTTTAAGGTGGAGAGCCGCCTTTAAAAGTTATCACTGTAGTGATATGCATTTATAGTTAATGCTGCTCTGCTGCATATACTTTTCCAAATAAACTTCAATTTATCATACATTCTGGGTACATTTGTATAATAAAGTAAGAGGTAAAAAGAGAGAACAAACGAAATAACCAACTATTAAACCATAAATAATATTTATGGTTTTCCAGCTACAGCTTTGCTTTTTTTTTTAAATATATTAATTTCACTTTTAATACAAATATGCGAGAGTTTATTTTAAAAAATGCCATACTTTTTTTTCAAAGGCGAATGGCATTAAAGTGAATTTTCTTTTGAATTTTAATTTTAATTTTTTTTTTTTTAGTTATAATAAATAAAAAACATTTTATTGCTTTAAGAGAATTTTTAATTAATTTAAATATTATTGTGCTCTTGACAGGAAACGAACAATTCAATCGTCAAAAATTTTTTTTATGAAAAACACTCAATATTAAAAATGTTCTTGAGTGTTTTTCATGTAATTTTTTTAAACGATTGGATATAAATCCTAAATTTACAACAGATACCCTTTAGAATCTCTGTGATCTACCAAACTGTCTTTTCTTTTTCAATTAAGTTCAGGGTGAGAATTCTGTTAGTCGTATACGAGTAAAATCTTACTCGAACGTTCGAGTTTTTCAATATATCGTTGTCGAATAACATGTATCAAAATTTCTAATGAAAGCATTTGATAAAGAAAAAAAAAAAAAAAAAACAATAAGTGGCTAAAAACAAAATGTAAGTTGACTTTTTTAAATTAAAAAAAAATAAATAAAAATTTGTGAAGCATTTCAAGTCAATAGTGCTGATATTTGACGACTGATAGAATTAGGTCTCAGATAGCAAATCGTCACATTAGCAAGTAATTAATAAAGACATTTTTGAATTATTATTTTACAAAAATTCTAAAATTTTCTTTGCCATATTTTATATTCAATTTGACTACGACAACGACATTCGTAATAAAGCTAATTATGCAATAACGAAGATGATGATTTTGATCCTGGCTCTGGTTTTAGCAGAGAGAGAGAGAATCAAGAAAACATACAAAAGCAGACAGTTTTCTGTTATTTGCCTTCTGATATCAAACAAAATTTCAATTTAAATTACATTGAAGTTTCGATCGATATCAAATGCCGTAATTTGGCCCCTGTTTTCTGAAAGGCAAAATTTTATTCTTTATATCATTCTTTGCAGTTGATTTTTTTCCACAATTTAGCTTTATTATTTCCTCTCTAACTAGGTATTGTGTCCCTTAAAATTTTTAAAATTTCGTTTTGCTTTCCCTTATTTTCAATAAATAATTTTACATTTTCTTGATGTTTTTGTTATTTTCTTTCTTTAAAACTCTTACCTCTTGTCTAATAAAACTATTTACCAAACTATTTTGTTGTTATCAAAGTTTTGTTTCATACATTTAGTACCTTTTTGCTTACAACTACACAGTAGACTAACCATTATTTATGGTATGTTTTGTGAAAGAAAGAAAATTTAGAAATATTTTACTAAAATTTTAGAATTTTTTGTAATCAAGGGAAATTATTATTATTTTTCTTGTGTAAAGTTAAATAGTTGAAATTCCTGTAGTTTATATTTGGAACTTGTTTTCATACGCAAACAAGAATGTTTAATCTTGTTAATGCCACGTAAGTGTGTGCTGCTTTGGTTTCTTAAAAAAAAAAACGTAAAAATTTTATTTTTAAATTATAAACCAAAATTTTACTTGAAATATTCTCTTACAAGTGTATGCAAAGAGTTAAAATTTTTAGTATATTTAACATGCTGTTGTTTAAATAAAGTCATCGAATGGAACTATATAAAATAAAAATTTTTTTATATAAATTTTTGTGGTTTTATCTACAGTTGAAGTGAATTTGAATATGGCTTTAATTGAGAGTTGAACAGCTTTAAAACAATTTATAGTTATTTTTCTTTAAGTAAAATATAGCACTAAAATTATTCACACTGCAGAGTAGTAGTAAATCTGAATTGAATATGGGTTTAATATTAATAGTTTAATTTCGGTGTCGTCCTACTTTCATCTTAGTTTAATCCTTAAATCTCAGTTTAATTGTAATTGAAGCTTAGTTCAAACTAAGTTTAATTTTTCCCTAATGTTCTTTCTTTTTTCAAAATATGAATCTTATTAATAAGACTTACACAATGAAAACGTTTGCCTTGTATGTTTATAAAAAATAATTCTATTTTATTCAATAATTATTTTTTGTTTATTTTTCATTAATTTATTTCATAAAACTTAATCTTCAGTTAAATTTGGTATCTATTGCCTATCCTACCATTTAAGCACTAATAAAAATAATTTTATCAAATGAAAAACAATTTAATTTTATTGCGTTCACATAAATAAAATGAATTACAATTAATATGCATTTCATTTTATTACAAATTACAAATAATAAATAAATGTTTCCCATGCATGAATAAACGGACGTACAGGTGATAAAATAACATGGCATATCACATATATGGCACCAATAAATCGCTTCATTGATTGTTTGATCTATAAAAAAACAGCAAAAAAAAAACATAAATGTACAACTAAAAGCAAATATACAAACAAAAAAATTAATATGAAATTAAAAAAAAAATGTAGCAACAAAAATATAAATAAAAACAAGTTGGAGGAACAATAAAAAGAAACAATAGCGATAACAACAACAACAACAAAAGCCAGCAATAAAAATAAACAAAATTGGCCTAAATGAAGTATAAAACAAGTTAGATGATATTCAGAATATTAAAAAAAAAATAAATAAATAAAAACAACCAACCAGTAGTTTTGCTTGGTATGTTTTACACACATGTGTAAATGAGTTTATTGAGGGTATTGAATTGTGCTCACAATTATTTGTGAAATTGTTGAACCGGAAGTAATCTTAATGTGCTTGTGTCTGAATGGGTGAAAGGACTGCAGCTTGTGTGTGTGTTTGCACTAACATTCATTACCCAATAAAAAATAGATTTGTAAGAAACGCAAAAGTTTCACCTAAAAATTTTTCCACTTTAAACAATTTCACTTGATTATGGAAAAAATTTCTTAAACGGCAAAATTGTTTACAGAAATATCAAGGCAACAGAATTATTAGAACTAATTAAATATTTTATAAAAAAAATTTGTCATATTGATTAAATGAGTTATTATTTTTGAAAGTGATATAAGTGCACTTTAAAAAAAAATAGTTAGCAGTAGTTTTAGTAAGATATAGATCGCACTTATCTTAAGTTATATCAGATTAATTTTTCCAAAAAAGAGAGGACTTACTCGTAGACCCTTTTCAAAAATAACAGCTCAAATAATTAAGGGAATTAAATAAATTTTAATGAATATAACAAAATAAATACAAAAATAAATCAAAATGGCTATTTTGTTAAGCTTGAGGTTTTATTTTTCAAAAATTTATGTTTTTATCGATATTTCGCTCCAATTTTTGTAGCTTTTTCAGGATATAATTTGAAGAAGCTACAAAAATTGGAGCGAAATATCGATATAAAAATAAATTTTTGAAAAATAAGACCTCAACCTTAACAAAATAGCCATTTTAATTAAAAAGAAAAAGGTCAAATAAAACTAACTAATAAACTAAAATAAATCTTTATTAAAAAAAAATAATGCATCAATTAAATATTTTTAGTTAAAAAAAATTTCGTATTGATTAAACTTTTAATCAAATCAATTAAAAAATTGTCATATTGATTAAATTTGTAATCAAGGTAATTAAAAAATTGTCATATTAAATACATAAAATAAATTGTCCTCTTGATTAAACTTTTAATCGAATCAATTAAAAAAATTTTCATATTGATTAAATTTGTAATCAAGGTAATTAAAAAATTGTCAAATTTATTACATATTTAATGGAATGCAAAAAAAAATTGTCATATTGAATATACTTTTAATCGAATCCATTAAAAAATTTTTCTTGTTAATTATATTTTTTATTTAGTTAATTAATTCAATTAAAAATTTTATAAATTTTTTTCATTTGAAATATTTACTCGTATGTGGGCTTATTTATGATTAAAAATTAATCAATATGACAATTTTTTAAAGTGTTTAAAATGTCCACAATATACCAAAAACCTTTTTTTCAAATGTAGCCATGAAAACAAATCGCGTAAGGTACTTGTCATAATCCTTGACCCTGATTGATGATCCCATATAACGTATAATAGCCTTGCAAACCGACCACAGAATTCTATATTCGCTTCTTGGCGAATTCACAAAAAAAATTCATGAAAAATATTTTTTTTTTGTAAAATAATCAACAACATTTTCTTTAAAAAATGTGTTTAATAAGCAAAAGTTAAGCCATTAGTACAAATTAAACAGCTTTGTTATATTGTTGTGGTACAAAATAGTGATCTTTTTGAAATTAAAAAAATATTTTTTGTTGAATAGTTTGAAAAAACTTTCATTGCTATTTTAGCAATAACAACAAAATTAAATGTTTGCACGGTAAATAGTATCTCAATTATATCCTTGCATTAGATAAAGTAAAAATATTTAATTCAAATTTAAAACTCATGTGTGCATGATAAATACATTAGAGAGCATTGAAATTCATTAAATAATACATAAACGCTTCAATGTATACGAAAACATGCTACTCATCGTGTAATGATAAATACAAGTGATTAATTTGGTTATTTTACTTTTAATTAAGCTCATAATGAGTTAAGCACGAACAATGACAAGCAGCTTTGAAAACAAAAAATGAATAACTAAAAATAGTACCAGAGACAGGACATTTGATATGTTTTTGCTTAGTTATTTCAGTTCAATTCAATTCAATTAAACTTATTTTTTTTATTTTTTGTTAAATAGTAATTTGAGAGGATTTTCAACAAATTTCTTTTTTTGCTTTTTTCTTGTTTGTGCAAAATACAAACTTACACAGCTTATTTGAAATCCAAATATCCAAGTATTTTTAGCTTAACCTAAGGAAATTGAAAGCAAATGTTGTACACAGAAAAAAATTATAAGACAATTAAATATTTTAATATAAAAAAATTGTTTAATTGATTAACTTTTTTTAAATCTATTAAATTTTTTATTGATTTAGCTAAATATTTTACCAATATGAAAAATTTTTAATTTAACTAAAGAAATAAGTTGTTATTTTTGAAAGTGGTATAAGTCCACTTTAAAAAAAAATTTTTAGTAGTAGTTTTAGCAGAATATAGACATTATCTAATTAATAATAAAAAAAATTAGTCAGTTTTATATTAAAAAAATGACTTATATCACTTTAAAAATAACAAGGGAAATATTTACTAACTCCTTTATTAACCAAAAATTAATGTAGATTTTAAAGTCAACGTTATGGAATTTTTGCATTTAATTTTTTTTATAAATTTTACTTTAAGGTCTACGTCAATTATTTTCAATTCTTTTTGAATAAGATCATAAATATTTAATTAAATCTATTACAAATTTAATCAAATTGACAATATTTTTTAAAATTAAAATTTTTAATTTTCTTATATTTTTCTGTGTACAAGTAACATTTGCTGGCAAAAGTTTTTTTTTCACAATTTTTGGGTATTTAAAAAAAAAAAAATTTTCATCATAAAAAGTATAAATAAAAGCAAAAGTACTTACGATACAAAATGTGGGACAGATTATCCAATCTACTCATATCTATGCTTCATTTATAAAATGAGGTTATTTTGTAAGCTTTAGAAAATTGTATTTACACGTACTTACTACTACATACGTATTTTCTATTCAATCGACTGAAGGTTAGTTTTGGCAAATAATTTAATGTACTCTTGTGTGTCCCAAAATGAAAAAGTATTCAAATAACAAGGTAATCATAGAATTGATGATGATATATTTGGTAATTAATTTGTAAGTGAATCGATATCAACCAAGACTGTTTAAACATTTTCATAAGGGTAGCAGGGTATGGCCTATGCTGCAGTATTGAAGGTTATTATTTTTTTGTTTTCATGAAAAAAATTAAGAATAATAACTTTAAGTGTTGTGTACTTAAATAGCTTATCAGATTTTTTATTATGAAAATCTTACATATGTTTCTATATGAATTATAAATGTATAATAAATTTTATCCAAAATAATACTTTAGCTAATTTCGGTAATATTTTGCCAACAAAAGCGAATTACAAAAATTTTTTCCACAACCAATGCGGATTTTTTTTTTAAATTTAAAAGTAGTATGCCAATATTTTGCAAACAAAATATAAATTTAATCCAATGCAGTCTTGGATGTTACAAAACAAGTAAACAGAGAGACGCGAAGCCTAAAATTATTGTGTTCGGAGATAAATTTTCTTCAGCCGTAGCTTATGTATAATTTGTTTTCATTAAAAACAAAAAAAAAAAAACTTCACACATAAACAGATAATTTTTCAAAGCTATTTAGAAAACGAAAAGAGGCTGAATCATAAATTTCGAGGTGAGAGAAAAAGGCTAAAATGGACAACGCTGTATGCAACCAACTTTTTAAGTTTCTATAAAACATTTTAATTAACTTGTTCAGCAACATGTTTATAAACATCATGAAAGTGGCACTGCAATAAACACTGCTTTTGGGTAAAAATATTAAATTTTTAAATAAATTTTTTTTTCTTTTTGGGGTCTGTGTGTGCGTGTAAAGCGGAAAGACATTTTATTTTATTTTAAAGTTTTCCTTTTTATTACTAAGAACACATCACACTTTAATTAAATAACAGATGTGATTAAGACTATATTAAAAATCCCATATTTTAAATAAAAAAGAGAAGAAAAGAAAATAAAAAGAAAAAGCACTAACCATGAAAGACAAGAACAACAACAAAACCTAACCAAATATTTGTAAGCATTTAAAATGTCATAAAAAGGCATTATTATTAAGTGGCATATTAAGAACATTAAAAATGTTTATTAAAAGTCTTTTGCAAGTAGAAATGAAACAGGAAAGAACAACAAGAAAAAAAAAACAATTTAAAACAAAATAGAACACACATACTCATTTTTTGTGTTTGGACAACCAACAACTACTTTTCCAAAAAAGACATAAAAGCAGAGATATTAAAATGTCATATAAAACACAGCAACAAAAAAAAAAAAAAAAAAAAAAAACAATTGCCAAAAGAGAGCAACAAGCAACCATTTTTCTAACGTTCCCAACAAAATGCAGCATTTTTAAGAATTTAAGCAGTGGGTGCCAAGAAGGGGGGAGAAGTATGACGAATGCATTCAGTGGAAATATACTATAAATAGAAAACAACAAAAAACATTTATTAAAATCAAAGACTTTGTCTTTGTAGAATATGAAAAGTGGGAAATTTTCAGATTTTATGTTGAAAGTGTTTGTTATTATTGCCTTTGTTATGCTGAAACATACACACTCGTTTGTTAAGTGCCTATCTTGTGTGGTTAGACATTGTAAGGCAATGAAAATGACATTGAACTAAAAACTACAAAAAAGGGCATATTTAAAATAGAAAATAAACAATACACACACACGCTTTAAATATTAAAATGTCTCTTCTTTTGGGGTTTACAAAAGACACAATTTAAATGATAATGAAAAAGTAAGTGGCAAATCAATTTCAGTTGGTTACATATTTTTCCTGAAATTTATTGCTAGACATTTTTCAAAGCAGGCATACATAGAAAAAATTTCCGTACTTTTCTTAAATTAAATTATTCCTTTTATATCAGTACACTGAGAGCAGTTTTTTCATTAATCCAATAAAAATATTAATTTTTTTTTTTTTAAATGACAACGCTTCATTAAACCAATAAAATAATTTAATAATTAAATTAAATATTCATTTATTTAATGAAATATTTCATTGAGACAATGAAATGTGGTCATTGGTTGAAGAATAATAAATTATTCAAAGCATAGAAATGGGAGCGCCCAAAAAAATATTTCGTTTAAAAATCAGTAGTTTTCCCAAATTATATATTCGTTTCATTTAATGACAAATTCATTAATTCAATGAAATAATTTCATGAACTTAATGAAATAATTTTATTAATTCAATGAAGTAAGTTTAATATATTAATTAAATAATTTCATAAATTCAATTAAATAATTTCCTTTCTTTAATGAAATAAATATTTTCCTTTAATGAAAAAATTTCGTTTATTTAAGGAAATAATTTTATTGATTTAATGAAATTATTTTATGAGGTGAATGAAGTTATTTCATTAATTCAATGAAATAATTTCGTTCCTTTAATGAAATATTTTATTAATTCAGTGAAATAATTTTAATATTTTAATTAAATAATTCCACAAATTCAATTAAGTAATTTCGTTCCCTTATGAAATATTTTTTCTCATATAATGAAAAAATTTCGTTCATTTAATGAAATATTTTTTTTTCATATAATAAAAAAATTTCGTTCATTTGATGAAATAATTTTATTGATTAAATGAAATTATTTTATTTGTTGAATGAATTAATTCATTGAAATAACTCATTGAATGATTAATTTAATAATTCAATGATATAATTTCATTATTTCAATATATTATTCATCTTTTTAATGAAAAATCATTAATTCAATGAAATAATTGCATGAATTCAATAAAATGATTTTATTAATTCAATGAAATAATACATTCATTTAATGGAAAATTTATCAATTCAATGAAATATTCATTAATTCACATAATTTATGAAATATGTGATTCAATCAACGAAAAACTTTTATGAAATTTTTTCATTGGATTTATTATTCTTAGTTTAATTTCTACAACGGTTGTGAAAATAAAATTTTCTGTAAGAGAAATTTTTATTTTTGATAACAAAAACTCAATGAGGTAGTTAAAAGTAGTTTTTGTTTAATAAGTAGTTCCACTGGAAAATAGGATTTATTTTTCTTGACTAAATACCTTGTGAAGCAGCCTTCCAGACAGATATACAGCACATATTCCCATATTTCGAGATCCTCTTGATAAGAAACCAAACAAAGCATTTGGTAACATTCAAAATGTTGAATTTATTTTTATTTTCCAATATTTCTTCTTCCTATTATTAACATTTTAATCGCTAATACTTAATTAAAAGCCATCAACTTTTAATAATAATTCTTCTTTTTTTTCCTTCCGCTCTGAGTATTTTTAACACTCCTTTTGATCTGGTTACCTACCGCTATATTTGAAATATTTTTTCTTTTACCTAATTTGAAATAATACAATCCTTTTGCCTTAATAAAGCATATTATCATGTATAACTACTTAAACAAATAACGTCTCACTTTGTTTAACTCGCCTGTTCATATGGCTGCTTTTGTGGCAGTTTTGTTCGAATTCCTTCAGTACTTTAAATCTTTCAAGGAAATAAGAAACGTAAAATTGAAATAAAATAACTTTGAGTTTAGCACCCACACACACACACACACAATACTCAGCTACCTACAACTTGTACAACTCGTACATCTATGGATATGTTTTTAATGCTCGCCTCGCACTCGTCTATGTCGATGTTAAGCATTTTGCTAGTTATGCTAAGCGTTGACATGAGCAACACAAACATTATCATTAACACAGTGTCACATGTGACATAATGAGACACGTTGATGTTGCCTCAAATGGAATGGTAGCTGTTTGCCTTGCCTTGTATGTATATGGCTGGTTGGTTGGCTTATGGCTGGCTGCTTGGTTGCATGACTTGACTAGATATAAAAATGCCTTTAGTTGGATGAAGGAAGGGAATGCTTATAAGTACAAGCAAATTGAGTGAATAAATGAATGTTATTTGTTTTTTTTTCTCTTTTGCTATGTTCAGCTGATGCTTCTGGCTTTATTATTATGATTATTCTTCTACTGTGTATAGTTTTGTTTATTGTTCATAAGTTGGTTAACTGTTTATGCTTGAACATTTAAATGTAAACAGGTTGTGACATAGAATTTTGATGAGTTTGTCGCCAGCTAAACATGTTTAAGTATATAGTTTTCCTTTTACATACAATTGAGAGCATCTAAAGCTAACACGTTATATTCTATTATGGTTGTCACAATATTAGCTTAATTTAGTTTAATAATTTTTTTTTAGGCTAAGATGGCCACTAATATAGGTTAAGCAACTCTGATAAGGTGCTCTGAAGTTGTTCGCATGACTTAAGAATTTGGAACAGCAGACTTAAAAGCTCTCACAATTCAGATTGTAGATAGTGATAGAGGGAGCTTAAGGCATAAATGCATAGCAGAATCAGTGACAGTATTAAAGTTTCCCTACCAAAAAAAAAAATTTAATAAAGACAGGAAACTAAAAATAAATTAAATAATGAAAAAAAAAGTCAAATAATCAAGATTTATAAATAAAAAAAAGTTTATAAAGCAAACTTTCAATAAATTTCTTTTTTTAATTTCTAATTGAATTTTTTTTTTTCAATTTAATTTTTTCATTGACTCAATTTAATCAATAAAATTACTTTTTTTATTTCTGTTAAACAATTTTTTTTTTATTATATATTTAAATGATTCAATTCAAATTTTAAGTGATTCAATTAAATATTTAATTGATTAAATTAAAACTTGAATAATAATAAAATTTTAATTGATTCAATTAAATATTAATTTGATGCAATTAAAAATTTAATTGATTCAATTAAAAGTTTAATCAATATGACAAGTTTTTTAATGCAAATGTAACTAGCACCATGCCATATAACTAGCACCATGCCACGCCTTACTCATTTAGTTTGAATAGTTTTTAGACTTTTACCTTAGTAAAGCAGATTTATGGAAACTTTAGACCGTAATACAAATATCGCAATACAATATCCTTGCATCAGTCACAAAAGAATTGTTTATAAGTCTAGGGTGACCATGGTGCTAAGACTATTTTTGCTTTTAAGGCCATCAGACGCTTCTAAATACAATAAATTTGTTAAATAAAAATATATTTTCTAAAGACAAGCTTTTGTCACACAATGTCAAATAACTGTAAGATATATTTTCAGCCAGTACAACACTGTATGAAAATCTTTCTAATTTTATTTTTATTTAAGAAAAAAAAATATGCTGGAAGGAAAGTTTTAGGTTATTTGGTGTAACATTTTTTTGTCTTCTCATTGAAAAGTGGGGTTAACATGAGTGCTTTGAAATGATTTTAAAAATTGTCACTTAATACACACGCGCTCACAGCTACACATACCCACACACATAGACATTGAAACTCACAATCACTCCCTCTTATACTTAATGTATAAAGAATACTTGTGCATACCCGTATTTAGGTTGCTTAGGTAGTGGGATAGTTATCCCAGCAAACATGCCAGTTTGATAAAAAATAAATTCATATGTGATTTATGTAAGATTTAAAATCATTTTTAAATAATAAGAAAGCTTAACAATGGCCTGAAAGCCTTATGCTTTAGTAAAGCGCGGATTCAAGACACAGAAATTTTAAATATAATATTAATTTTTTTTAAATTTAATTATATTAGAAAAAAAATTTTTTCCTAATTGAATTTCAATGTTTTTTCCTTTCAATGTTTGAGCTCGTATTAAAATTAATAATTTTTAATGTGTAACAGTGAGATACAATACTCTTAAGAACTTGATAAAAACTTTCTATCAACACTGCCAATCAAATGGCAGATCAATTTTTGTAGAGTAGCTTCTTTAGGAAATAAAATATAAATTAATGCTGATAATTAGAATATTTATTTTAATCACTAATGCAACCCTTCACTGTCTTCTAATAGTTTTAGCTGGATCTGTTAGAAGTTGGGTATAAATTGAATTGTTTTTATTTTGCAATTTAATGATGCACTTTTTTAAACTATAATTATTTTTACACCGATATTTAGCTTCAACTTTGTGTAGTTTCCTTAAAAGAAAAAATAATGAAATGAAACTATCTAAATGAATTTTATATAATTTTAAACTTCATATCTAATTTTGCTGGGTTTTTTTTTAAAAGAATTTTAATACTCAAATATAGTTTTTCTTCGTAAAGGAATTTATTTATTATGTAAACATGCTGCTGGTATGTTTTATCCAAAATTAATTTTTAATTTTATTGCTGACGTAAGCATTGTGTTGGTTGGCTATTTCTGTAATTCTATTTTTAGTTTTAATATAAAATTGACTGTTTATTTATTTTTCAAGGGAGGCAAAAGCAAACATTCAAGGTTAATGACATTTTAATAAGTTTTTTTCTTCAACTAGAAATTCTTGTAGGATTAACGCACTTTCTTCATTTTTATTTTTTGGAAATGACAAAAAAGCTTGAATTATATATTTTTTTAATAAAATTAAGATTTAGTATTAATTTTTATCTAAAAAAAAAAAAATTATTTTCTTATATTCTGTTGGATTTAGGACGGATTAAAAATGGGCTTCGTCGACGAAGAAAGTATGTGTGTATCAAAAACACACCAATACTGCTCCTTCCTTAACGCTAAACGCATTTGAAACTCTATTTAGATCAGTTTTAGTGAGTGGCTGGAAAGAGAATCGCTACAATACCGGCTGGAAATAAAAGGTATCAGGGTTAGGAAAACATGCATGCCATTTCGATCTCCAAAAAGAACAAATTAATTACTTAGCTTGACCCCTTCAAGAATGCGCATTCATGATAAAGAGACAGCAGAACATATATTGGGTCACTTTAATGGTCTAATTTTAACCTCTTTTCGCTACTTAGGGCATGGCGCACAAATCACCCAAATACGTTTTTTAATTCTTAATGAATACTTGAATCTGGGAGGATTTTTAACTTAAGAGTAGTGTCACAATAGCTCTATTTTGGCCCCAGTGACAAGTAACTTGTTCCTTAAACTCATTCTAATTCTAAAATAAATATAATTTTTTCATAAAGTTTACTTTAGAGAAAAGTATTAATCTATTCTAGTGCTTGTTCCAATTATTTTCCAAAATATTGCCAGCCTTCTTAAATGTTGCTTCTCAGTACAAAGTACAACAACAACATCTTTTAATTCATTTACTGTTTTGATTTTGCATGCAGAACTTTAGAAAGGTAGTCAACCTTTTTTTAAGGTGACTTATTTTTAAATTTAATGCAAAACTTGGCTTTTATTTTTTATATAAACAATCAGCTGAAATAAAGGTTTGTGCCATAATTTTGTATTTTATTCAAAATTAGAACGAAGTAACATATTTTAAGTTCTGATTGATTTCTGTCGTGTTAGGAGAGTAGTTATAGCATTTCTCATGAAATATTTTTGTAAAACAAATTTACCTACTATTTCTTCAAGTCATGAGTCGTTTTTTTTTTTTTTTTTAATTAAGGGTCAAAAAATCCATTAATTGAAGAGCACCGAGCAACCAGAGGTGTCAGAGTGCAGATATAGTATACATTTTCTTTCTGTCTTTTTTGCACGAACTCAAAATTTTTATTTTGTTTTGCTCAGGTATTTCTAAAAAATTTACACTTTCATTATTTACATTTCGTAAACATGAATTTTAAAACATGAAAATTTGTGTTTGTTATCACTTTTACATTAAATTACATACTTCATAACAATAAACGTAAATATAAAAATCTCCGGCATGTGCATTTTCATTACGGAAATAACTTTTTAATTAATGTTTTTTAAAGCAAAAAATTTTTCATTTTGCTTATTTTCTCTTATTCGTAATATTAAAACACTATACCTGTCTCTTACATACAAACTCCAAATAAAAAGCTGAGTTTTTCAAAATTCTAACCTCAAAAGTTTCATCTCTGGTTGCTTAGTGTTGAAGAGTTAGAGGGTTAAGAGGTAACTCAAAAATATAGCTAATAGTGTTTTACATAAGTTTTCTGAACACTTTATATACCTAAAATAAACTTTTTAATGGAAGATACTTCAATCTTCATTAGATTATATTTTAAAGTCTAATTACCCCCTTATCCAAAAAAATTAAAGTAGACTTGAAAGTCAACGTTATCGAAATTTTTCATATATTTTTTTTTTATAAATTTTATCTTAAAGTCTACGTTAATTTTTTTTTATAAGATCAAAAGTAATTTTTTTTTGAGAATAAAATTAATATTTTTTTTTTAAATCAATATAATTTTGTCTAACAATTAATACCCTTTTTAAGTTTAATGTTGTGAAAAAATATTTAAACATTTTTTTTTTATAATTTTTAAAACATGAAATTTTAAATTCTAGTAAAGCAGCTTAAGCAAAATACTCAGGCAGATTTTCGATGTCATGGGGAAAATGTTTTTTAAGCACAATTTATAAATCAACTTAATTTATAGAATTTAACTACCGGCTGATTTTATTTAACAGCAAAGCCTGTTTTTCCCAGCAGTATAACTAACACTTACTTTTTTCTACTCTTACCCCTCGGTTGTTGTCAAGCGAAAGAGTATTTAAATAATAGCATAAACATAAAGTAGCAAAAAGAAATCCTAGCATATCCTTTGATTATAATTTAATATCATATATTATGTATGAGTTTTACATTACATTACCCACGAGATCATTAAATGACACAATACTTTGCTGTACAACATCTTGTATTGGCTATGATATTATTATTAATACTGTTGTTGTTGTAGTTTGTTGTATGTTTCATTATAATTTGTTTAAGGGAAAACTGCCTTTCAAATAGCAAATGTTCTTGTTATCGTTTGCCTGGCAATTAAAGAACATCAATTACACGATTTTCCATATTAATTCAAATAATAAAAATATGATAAATTGTATGCCAGCAGTAATAAATAAGAAAATTTTAATATTGAAAATAGCGTTTATTTAAATTGCAGTAATACGAGTAACAAACAATAAAAATAAAAATAAATAGTCAGCCAATTAAACTATAAAACTATAATGTTACATTACATTACATAAAAAAAAAAATTGAGCAGCATTTAAATAAGAAAGAATTATTGGTTACCGTGTAATATATTTCGTATTGTGCTTGGTAACCATTTTACCAACAAAAAAATAAAAATAAATAAATGAATTTCCAAAAAACTTGAAAGAAATTACAGGGGTTGACTGAACGTTTTAAATGTCACATGTTTGTCTTACAGGAGATTGAGTTTAAAGGAAATATTACATGCAATATTTACACGTTTGTAGTCGTGTTGCTAAGATAGCATATTTATTCCTTGTTATTTTCATAGTATTTTTCCACACCACATTTGCAGCAGTAAATTTTTCTTGCTTACAATGAAATGCTTTACTGTGTGTTTTATTTATTATATTACGTTGCTGTATGTGTGTGTGTGTGCTTAAAGTAAATTATGTACTTAAATAATGCGGGAGAATTTTAAATAAAATGTTAAACATGCATACACAAAAGAACTGTTTGCTCATTTTTATTTTTTTAACTGTTAAAAGGTAATTAATTTTTTGTTTGGCAAATCAGTTTTTAATAATTTGTTGCAAATTAATTTGCCATTTTAGTTGGTAATTACTAGGGAAACCACGAATATGCAATTGCACAACATAGAAAGTTACGGATGATTTATTTTACTTTTTACCACTTTTGGCATAGATTTTTTGTGCATATTTTTGCTTGTTTTGTTCATAACAGAATTTTATTGCATATTTCCGTTTAAAGAGCATGTTTTTCATTTTTTGATATTTTAATTGATCCTTGTTGTATCGGGAAAAATAAAAATATTTCTCACTCAATCAATTGACATAAATGCAAATTCAAAATGAATGTAATATTCCAAACATTATAAAATTTACCCTGTGTATAACAAATGCACAACAATAATATCACATCAATTATATAGCATTACAATGTCATAATCAAAATGACAAATAAAATTATATTTGATGAGAACTTGACAGCCGTTTTTAACTCTGCTCTATTACATGTACATACACAGTACATTATAAATTGTACACGTGCTGTGTGCTTTAAGGTACTAATTTTGTTTTTTTTTTTCTGCTGTGTAACTGCTCATAATAATCAGCTGCTAAAATAAAACTATTTATCTATCATTGGTGTTGGTTGCTCGCTTGAAGGGTAGGCTTTAATTGTTAAAAGAAAAAATTTGAGTTTAACAACCTGTTTACGCTTGATAAATTCACTTGCTTAGTGAATTTTACTTTTTTGTTTCTCACATGAATTTTCAAAATGAATTCATAGGTTGTAAGTGTATTGACACACGGCGCATGCATACATACATGTACTCGTACATACATGCACTACAAACATGTATAATATTTTATAATAAAATGTGCTTTTAAACTATTTCAAGAATGCTTGTGCAGCCCTTTAGTAAATATGTATTTCACATACACATGTATTTGCCAAATTATTATAAAATATAAAAAATTAATTGAGTTTCTCGAATTAAAAAAGTCTTAAACAAAAGCAAGTGCTTACGTACCAGGGAACGGTATGAGTGCCCTATTTGTTGCTTTTGAATCAAATCATAAAAACCGAATAGATACACGAATACACATAATTTCATTAAAGTAAAAAAAGTAAGTGTAATTGTTCAAAACACTCAAAAGGCAACGAATACAAAACGAATAGTATGAATAGTTATAATGTTGTTTGAATAAAACTCAAATTTTTTTCCTTAAAACATAGCCATATATTTTTTATTATTATTATTATTATTATTATTTTTTTTTTTTTTTTTTTTTTTTTTTTTTTTTTTTTTTTTTTTTTTTTTTTTTTTTTTTTTTTTTTTTTTTTTTTTTGAAAATAGAAAATAACCTGCAGAAAATCTAGAAAGTCTAGTGTCCACACTTCGTAACTTTAGTATTGTTTTAATGTTCACACTTTCTAAATTAAAATGGGTGCGTCATGCTGCAGAATACTCTCTTTAAAAAAAATTTCTACGAACAACATGTGCAAACAGCTTGCTAAATTTGGTGTTTTTTATTTGTTGTCATTTTGAATTAAATAAAGAGTTTTCAAATTTTACTTTTTGTTTGTTTTGTAATGTCTAAAAAATATGGGAATTCTTTTTTAGTAAAATTTTCACAGTCTTCATTTTTAAAACATGAAATGAAATTATAAAAATGACAATGAATGATTCAAATGTCTTTGATTTTTTTTACATGCCAGTAAAAGCAATTAATAAAAATTATAAATGTATGATGTATGTAACAAAAGCAATGAATACTCGTATATGAATGACATACCTTTCTCTGTTACGTACAAAAAAAGGAAAATATATAGTGTGGCAAAATAAGAGTGTCCTTTTTGATTTTTGTGTCGTGATTGTGATTTTGTTTTATTATACATTGTAAAGAAGACTTGTTCCAGTTAAGTTAGGAATTCGCTTAATAAGTAATGAAGCAAACTGAAGTCAATGCCACTTTTTCCTGCAGCTTCCTAAATACTAAAGGGCTGTAAAAGCATTCTTGAAAGCCACACATCACACACATCACTACAAAAATGTGTAATAATTTATAATAAAAAGTGCTTGTAAGCTATTTCAAGTATATTTTTAATAAATACACAAAATTTTAGAATTTGGGCCTCAGATCTTCATATAATTCATGATAAATTATTTCATCCACAAAGAGAAACTGTCTGGTGGGGATTTTGATCAGGCCGGAGTGACTGAACGGCATTCGTTACATTAATATGATAATGATAATTTTGAAATTGAAAGTGCTAAATACCTGCCAGTTTTGTTCGTTAACTCTAAAACCGCGCAGATTAAAAATAAATTAGGCAATAAATCATTTCAATTCATCCGTAAATATTGATTTTATTAACGTTAAATTCTTTAAAATTTTTTTTCTTTTATTTTAAAATAATAATTCATATTTTTATTTATAAAAACAAAACTATTAATAAAAATTAATTTTTATATATTTTTTATATCATTTCAGGTGAGTGCGATTTCTATAAAATTGTTACAAGTACATATACCTATTGTCTTATAAACTATTGATATGCTAGGGGTAAGTCAATCAAAATATGAGCTCTTGTTTTTAAAAGCGGTAGAAGTCCACTTTATCTTAAAATATGATTTAACTGTAAATTTAGTAAAATTACAGCTGACTAATTTTTTTCACAAAGTAGATTTAAACCACATTAAAAAATAACGACTCTTATATATATATATATATCTTTTTTAAAAGAACGTAAACTTAAAGTAAACGTTTTGATTAATTTTTTACATAATATTTTTATAAAGCTTACTTCAAGTCTCGGTCAATGTTTTTGTAGAAGAATTATAAAGTATAATATTGATACTTGAAGATAAAACTCATTTTAAAAAATTCCCTTATAAAAATTTATTCACAAATTAATTTTTTTTTTAATTTGAACATTAAAAATTTACAATTGAAGCTAAAATTTGTTAAAAGAAATTTTTTTTTATTGAAATAAAAATTTTTCAGAATGTTTCATAAATCCAATGAAACGATTTCATTAAAATTTTTCATTGATTCAATTGGTTTACTGTTAAATTCTATGTGGGGTTTAAAAACAAAAATATTTTTGTGCTTAAAATAAGTGGACAAATCTTTTTCAAAATTGAATTTTTACAAAAATTTTTTAAACCGAAGAAAAAGATAATTTTATGCTATTTTTGAAAATTTTAAATGGAAAGAGAAATGATTTTTAAGTCGCAATTAAAATACAGCAAGGAACTTCATGAAATTGCACCTAAAGTTAATTAATATCTTTGCGAATCGCAATATTTCCATTAAAATGGTATATATTTTTTAGTGCATATTTTTGCATATTTTAAATTAAATGCGTGTTTTTGCATATTTTGTTATAAATGCATATTTTTTGTCATATTTCATAACATTTGAATATTTCATTCGTTCAAAAAATACGTTTCGGCTTTTGTACGCAAATGTACGATTGTATTGGTGCATAACAAGAAGAATACTATACGCAAAGTCCATCGTTTTATTTGTGACTTTCTTTTTTGCTGTAAATTGTTTTGTATTTTGTTTTATACATTGTACAAAACAGTTGAAAAACTCTGCTTTTTCCAATAATTACTTTGTTGGAAAATATAAAATTTCACTGCCAAATATTTAATTAAATTGATTAATTTACTCTTGGTTGGAAAATTTATTTTGTTACGAAAATGTTTAGAAATTAATTTTATGTTTCAAATTATTGCGAACAAGCTAAATTTTACTTAAAAAGTCTTAGCTGAAATTTTGTCACATGAAAACTCAAATGTTACCAGCTAATCCAATTACCTTGTTCTGCAATCTGACTAGATATTTGGTCGAGCTACATATGCCTGTCCCTTTTAAATTATTTTATAACCTGCTAATTCAAACAACCGGAATAATTTAAAGAATCTTCAAAATTTTCTTAAAATTTCCTTTCCTTTCAACTCACATGAATAAACAAGGCATTAAAAACTCACACACTAGCCAACAAGCTCTTAAATTATTTCCTTAGCACTCATTCATTAATACGATTTTATGTTTGTATTTAAGAATCTTTACAACACATTAAGTTTATGTCTTTTTATACTCGTAGATTTTTATATCGAATTATTTGTGTTTTGTAAAGTTCATTAACGTGTCTAAAAATTGCTTCCAGCAAAACAGTAAAGTTAAATTTATAACAAACATAAGAGCCAACAGCGAAAAGGGAAATCATGACAAAACCATGGTAGTTTTTGTTTAAGTAAAAATAAACCACATAAAACTCGAAACCTTCTTTCATACACGCAATTTCACTTAGCACACACACAGATGCACATATATGAAAGCAAATGTGGCAACATAAAAAGGACACTTTTCAGTGCGGAAGAGGTAAAAAAACAAGTGTTTTTTTTTGAGAATAAAAAAAATTAAAAATGATTCTGTTGATAACATTAATTTAGGGGTTAGTTTACCGTTTTCTATTTTAAGGCTGCCACCTTGGGGCTATTATACCAGGGTGGTTTCATTTTCTTTACTAAAAGTAGCCTGATTTAAAATCCACTTATTTTTCATTTATTTTAAGAGTTAAATTTATAGGGTGGTGCACAAACTGTTAGGTTTTGTTATAAAGCATTTGAGTTTGTTAATGCTTTAAAAACTTGTGTTTTTTATAACATAAAATGAAACACTCTTTTTTAATGTTAATGTAAGTTTGAAATAAAATATTATTCTTTTTTTTTTTTTTTGATAATGAAATAAAAAAGTAATATCAAGCTATAAAACAAATCACTAGTGGCAAGGCCTTTTTAATCATCATTCAAACAACTTTCAGCACGTAAGCAGACCAGGTTGTAAGACGAAAACTTATTAACAGATAGAGTTTTCTATCAAGTATAATGACTTTAGGTAATTCTCTATTTGAAAAAATTCTTTGATTTTGATTTCTTTACAATGAGAGTTAAAGTTTCATATGAAACGTAAGTTCCTTTTTAATAAAAGGTGTCTCCGTAAAAGTGCTCTTTTTAATTTTTAAATAAAGACAAGTATTTTTTGAGAGAATTGTAATTTTTTTTATTGAATTGACACAGTCGTGTCTGATCAATATGTGAGGTTGTCAAGTTAATTTAACTGAAGCCTGTTAACGGCCACCCCTAAATTATGCATTCTATTCAACCTATATTGAATTGTAAAGAAGACATATTCCAATTAAGTATAAAATAAAACATACGCCCTGGCAATTTGTTCAATGGGTAATGCAGCAAAGTGAAGTCCATAAAATTTAAAAAAAAAAAAAGTCATATTCTCCAATAAAAAGCATTTCCAAAAGATTGTCCAATTTGGCGCTAATAAAATCCGTGAGCAACAAATAAACCCACAACGAGTAACTATCTGGTATGAATTTGATCGGGCCTTACTTCTTTGCAGATAAGGCCGAAATTGCGGTGACTGTGAACGACTTTCGTTACAAGGAAAGTTTTTGTGGCCTTAACTGGACGACAAATGGTTTCAGCAAGATGGTGCCACCTGATACACAGCGCATGAAAAAATCGATTTAATAAAGTCTGAAATCTAAAATTGCACTCTTACTGGAACACCTTTTATTAATTCTCTTGTTTAACTAAAGTATTATAACAAAAAATATTCTTAATTTGTTATAAAATAGTTTTGCTAAAAAGATTTCAAATTCACACAGCCCTGATTAAGGCTGCAGCTAAACAAGAAAATTTACCTTGTCTAAAAGTAGAAACATTTTAGATTTTAATCCATTAAAGCTCAGTATCAAGGGTTTTCATGCATATATAGGTTTTTACTCAGTAATTTAAAATCAATTCTGATCAAGTACTTTTTCGAAATCTAAAAATTTATTGAAAAATAGCATCAATTTGTTATTGCATATTTTGTTATAAATACGTATTTTTGCATATTTTGTAACACATTTGTGTACGAGTATATGATATTCAATTTTCATAGTTTACCGAAAGAAATTTGTAAAAGTGTTTTTGAAAAAGTAATTTTTCGATTATTTTTGTACCTGAATTTCAACTTCTAATATTATATGTCTTAAAAATATGTGATAAGAAATAAGATAATAAAGGCATTAGTGCATATTTTAAAGCATATTTTCCATTTTTAAGCGCATATTTTTTGTGCTTATTTTCCTTTTTTAAGTTATCAGTAACAAAATAAAATTTTCTATAAAATGTCCTTCTTTAAAACCTCAATTTAAGTCTACAACTGTATTTATGTCATGGGCTCTAATCGCACTGCAACCTTTAAGATCTATTGCTGACTTTAATCGCTTTCATTGTACAAAAAAAATTATTTTGAAGCCTTTTTTTTAAATTTTATCAAGTCAATATTGAATTAATCGAAATTAGTTTTTCTTTAAACGTGTATTTATAATGTAAATTAAATAATATTTTACGTTACGAAATAAAAATGTTTATTTAACATTTTTTTTTTTTTTAAATACTTTACTGTATTTAATGCAATATTTTTGAAGTCAAGCGTTTAATATTTCATCCATCAAAAGTATTATCTGTTTTATCTTACTGTATATTAATTTTATAACATTCATTTTAACTGTCTGCTTCCACTACTCAATCATTTAAAACGTGATCCACCATTCACTATACATTTGACACTTGCTTGTTGTGACTGTCACCCCAGGAGGAGAAGTTTATGATTATGAAATGTTATTGTTTCTTATCATAAATTGTATTCATTTATAAAAAGTATTAAACTTTATTCTAATGCTTTTGCTTTTGTGGAGTGTTATCAAAAGGTTGTCATCAAAAAAAAAAAAAAGAAAAAAACAGGGTTAAACTAACAATAACACTAGCCTTAGATTTACGAATTTTGAATAAGGCAAACGAATTGTTTAAATAAACTTTTTTGTTTTGAATTTCGGCTGGGCAAACTACGAGTTTGATGGGTGGTGCTTTATGACAAGAGAATTGATTAATTATTTTTTGCTTTACATTAAATTCATAAATTTTGTTTTAGTAAAAAAGCCATATAGTTAACACTACAACTAAAATATTTCATTTCATAAATTTTATTTCCTTCCTTTTTTTTAATGCTTTTTAGAGTTATTAATTTTTTTTTTGTTAATTTAAGGGTTAAAAAGGGTGTAATAGGGCAGTAAACAAATTTATTTTACTTATAGTTGATAGATCTAGGGTAATAAAAAAAAAATAATTAAAAAATTTTGGTATTAAAGCAAATACTAGGGGGTAATTCTGTCAGTCGTAAACTTACTTTAACGTTCTAGTTTTCCAATATTTGAGATTCTATAACTCATTATTGAATAACCTGTATCAAAATTTGCAATGCAAGCTTTTCGATAACGCTTAAAATTTTACTCGAAAAAAAAACCCTTTCCAAAAAAAATTAATGTAGACTTTAAAGTCAATGTTATTTCATATACGTATAAATTTTTCATATAAATTTTTCAGAAATTTTAGTAATTTTTTTTTTTTTTAAGAGCAAAATTCATTAAGTTTTTTCTATACAAGTTCACTTTTTTAAATTAAGAAAAAAAATTGAGCATTATAAGTCAAGAGTTTTGATATTTCTTATTTTTTAATGTTGTAGTTTACATTTTTGTCCGACTCAAAACAGATTCATTAACAAAATACGGCAGTAAAAATTTTTAATGTAAAAAAATTTTTTTTTCTTAAATTTTGATTTTCATTCTTACCCTTTATATTTTTTTTTTCTTAATAATGTGTTTTTATAAAAATTTTCAACATTACCTACAAACGTCGGACATGGCGGAGAAATCACCTAAAGAAGTTTTTGAATTCTTAATGAATACTAGATTCTAAGAGTAGTGTCATAATAGGTCTATTTTAGCCGCAGTGACCAGGTGACTTGTTTCCGCTCCTCATTCTAATTCTAATCCAAATTTACGTTATCGTTTTTTTTTTCGTATCGAGTATCAGAATTAGCAAATGTCGCACTATCGATCGACCACGACTGATAAAATTAAACCACAGTGCTGTTCTATATTCCAAATGGAATATTAGTTAAACAATAAATAAAAAAAAAATAAATTAAGAAACGTATAAAAATTCGCTGCATTTATTGAGATTTTTAGGGTCATGCAATCAGCTTTAAAATAAAAAATTTAAGCAAAAGGTTTCAAAAAATTAAAAATCTCTGCAGATAGAATATCCTCTCTAAATTTGAAAAGAATTTTTTGTAGATTTAATTATAATATTTCTTATTTGTTTTATTAAAACACGTATTTTTTTGAACCTTTTCTATTTAAATCAATTTCACACTAATCATGGTGTGCCACATGTAACAACTTGCGGTATTATCTTGTCTATCCTTTTAATAGAAAACCAAAAAAAAAAAAAAAAAACTATTTATGTGTTTCGTAAATATCCTGGGTAGTTTTAAGATTCAAAGCTTAAGGTATTTATCGTATAAATTTTTTACAAACAAAAATTAAAAGCAAAGATTTTTTGACTTTTAAACAAAGGCTTACTGAAAGAAAAACTGCTGAGACATTAGAAACCAGCATACAATCAAACAAACACATACACAAAAGCACAGCCTGATAAAAGTATTAAAAATTTAGGAAAACTATTCAATCTCCTTAATAAATACCAAGAATTACAAGGATAAAAATCATTCATACCGTCTCTCTCTCGGCTTTACCGTTTATCAGCCTTTTTGGTAGGCATAAATTATATATGAGCAATTTATTTGTTTTTATTTTTTTTATTTAGATTGACCAGAGAAAAGAAGGTAAAGTAGTTTTACCACAAAACAAAACATAAAAATATCCTTTTGTTATTTTGTCCACCACACAAGGGAGGTGCTAAACCCCTTGCTTTGTAAAACACACTTGAGGCGGAAGTATAACCAACACAAGACAAAAAAAAAAGAGAAACCAGATTTAGTAAACCAGCATGAAAATTTCATTTTAACTTTATGTAATAGGGTTTGGTTTGGTTCGCTTTAAATAAATAGTTTAGTTTTTATTAGTGTCTGTGTAGGAGATCGTAAAATTCAACTCACTGATGTGTGACAACATTCATCAATTTTTACTTCAAAGCACAAAAACTGTTGTTGCGTTTAGCAAAAATAGACCCAAAGTAAAGAAAAGTAAAGACTACACACACAGCATTGCCTTTTGACTCATGCAAATATTACCAATTTAAACCCCATGATTGATTGATTATTTGTTATTTTAACCTTCATCCTGAATTTTGGTTCTACAAAATATAAAAAAAAAATATAAATTAAAAAACAAAATATTTTAAGTGCATAAAACAGAAATTGCCAGCTTTTAGGGAAGGATTGCTCAGACAAACAATTTAAATAATGAAACCGAAAAAATCTTTCTCTAAAAGTTTTTTTTTAAGGAAGCTAGACATTTCAACACATAATTTATTGGACCTGATTTTTTTGGTCAAACTGTAGGTAGTACGAACTAGTCACAAATGAACACTTTAAGGTCGATTTCTTTTTATCTGCTTTTCTTCTGTTGTAAAATGTATGGCCGCAATTATTATTTGTGTCATTAAAAATGTATTTCATCTCTTGTAGGTATCCTCTTTAGATACTCTTGAAGTAAAGAGCTGTTGGATATTTTAAATCCCAATAAAAAAATAAAATTTAGAAATTTTATAATTTGCTTAAGAAAATTGTTCAATTGCAAATATTTAATAGAGCGGGAGAGGTAGCATGCTCATGTTTTATTCGTAAACTCAAATCTAAAATAAATTTCTAAATAGGAGATAGAACAAAGACTGATTACGTCTTGCTTGCTACAGCAGGATATTTGTGTTAAATGAAAAGTAAAAGAAAAAAAAAAATACTAAAAATAAACGAAAAATGGTCTTGTGGTTGATAAAGGTTTCTTTTATTTAGATTTTTGCTTAAACTAAAAAATATATTGAAGATAAAAAAAATACTAAATACAAAGAAATACACCATGATGTGCAGAGATATTGATGTTGTTATTTATATAAACTAGAGCAAAAACCCAATACTTGCACCAGGACAAATTTTACACTTAAACAAACTTGTATTATTATTTGCAGGATATAAATGTTAATACATGAAAGTGGCAAGTGGTTTGCTTGGTTGTTGTACACACATTGATCTAGTTTATCTATTGTCCCTGTATTGGTTACGTTCATTTGTTTGCTGTTTTATTTATTTTTTTTTTTTTTTTTGTTAGTTGGAGTTCTAGTTTCTCTAAATTTTTCAATATATTGAACAAATTCTTGCTGCTGGCTCCACCTTCCTGCTAATTTATTTATCTGCTGGATAATATTTACTGCTGTTGCTGTTGAAAGTAGTTTAAGATTTATTTTTATCTTTTTTAAGCAGTAAAAAAATGACTGCGGTCACAGCGTTTAAAATATGTATGGGGTATGTGTATGTACGTATGTGTGTGTGCATGTTTGTGTAAGAGTATTGAAGTATGTTCTGTGACCCTATTAAGCTTTTTTTTATATTCTTGGTTTGCCTTTTAGTTATTATTAGTTGGTTGCTTTTTTGCATTCTTTATCTCTATTTTTACAAAAAAAAACTAAATTTCTTTACATTTCACGGTACAGTGGTTTATTAAGACAAGGCCCTGCTAATAATAAAACTTTGTTGAGATTCTTAATTATAAGAATTTAACAATTTTTTTAAGGGAAAAAATCTATTAAATCAAAAATATTTGTATTTAGAAAAAGTCTTTTAAGGAAAATTAACATTTTTTTTTTTAAAGAAAACTAAAAAAGATTTCTGAGAAAGGCGCGTTTTCAAAATGAAAAGCATTTTGCAAAACGCCAAAGTATGTTCTAGAATCCGCTCGTTTTGCTTACGTTTTTTTCATAGAATGTGAATGGAAAAACATATAAGTAAAAAATTGACACCCAATTGACAAATTCAAAGTAAATTTTTTTAAATCATATTTTTTGTTTGAAATAAAAAGGAAACCTATTTAATTTGAATTGTGCAACATTTTATTTACTCTTTGACTTTTAGTTTTTTCAAAATTCATCACTTGGCTTCAATGTGTGCTTGCGGTTTGCGGTTTGAACCAAAATTAAGCGTTTTGCATTGTCCACAGAACATGGCTGATATTTAGCAAATTTTTGTTCTGCTTTATAAAATTATCTATTGAAACTTCAATGCGGTTTTCGATTAAAAAAAATCATCACACTTTTTATTTATTCTTTTACAAAAACTGATGCTTTTATTCAGTTTTTTAAAGTGAATTTATTCAAACTTAAGAATAAATATTAAAGTGTATTTTATTTTAAGGCTTAATGCAATGTAGGACAAGAAATGCAATGCCTTTCTTGCAGAAAGAAAATTTCAATAAGTCAAGTTGAAGTGTTTGTCAAAATTTAATTGCTCGCATTTGCTCTTGAAATTTTAATGAAACAATTAGAGAGCATCAGTCAAGTTGGTGTCTTTGGGCAGCCTAATTGTTTTTTCTTTCAAGAAGTAGTACGACAGTTGTTGGTCTACAAGTTAATGCAATTTTAGAATTAGAGTTTGAATTTGAATTTGTAAGTAAACTTACCTGAACTTAAAAATTTTCCCTACATACAAGGAAAAAATATGGTTGGAGCAACCATATGTGTGAATATATGGTTGCAGTAATCATATTATTCAAACATATTAGTTTTAAATATAATAATAATATTAAAATTTTTATATCTAATTAAATATATTTTTTAATCAAACATATTAAAAGTGCCTCTCAATTGCAGAGGGCGGGTTTTAAGTCATTTTTTATTATGAACATTTTGTATCGGAAAAACAAGTATAACAATATTTTATCGAAATCGGTATTCAGTAGTTTTCCGACAAAGATATTCGGACGATAGAAATCGTTATTTGGTTTTTTTTTCGGAAAGTTACTGAATACCGAATTTTATAAAATAGCGTTATACTTGTTTTTTCGATACGAATATTTGTAATAAAAGTTACTGATACAATACATTTTAGTTAAATATTTTTTTTAAATTAATTGCCAGCAATTTTATGTAAAAACAAAACCACTGTTCAAAATCTTTGTAAACATTTTCATACACAAAAAAAAAAAAAAAAAAAAAAAAAAAAAAAAAAAAAAAAAAACCAAAATCAATAACCACAATTTTTACAAGCCTTCTCCATATAAACAAGGCCATAAAATTTGTAAGGCAAAAACCAGAGCTAAAAAAAAACAATTCATTTCAAAGGTATAGTTTATCAAGCAATGAATTTCTCTATTGTGCGCTTGACATGATCCAGTTTAAATGATAAATAATTGCTAAGATCAACAAATCTGCTTTTTGCTAACATTCATTCAATTTTTTTTTTCCAATTTTTTTCTAATATATATTTTTTTTTTTTTTGGGTACTATTGACCTAAAGGAAATTGTATAGTAAATTCAATATAAGCACATTTTAGTACTTACACACACATTCTAGCTTATACATGTGTAGTAGTTTAAATCAACAAACAAAATAAAACAGAAAATTTAATAATAAAGGTTTCTTCTAATAGAATGAAAGGCTGCTATAACAAAGAGACTCTGTAGTTGGGTATTACTAAAACGATGATTATTATTTGAAGGTATACACAAAATTAATATAAAAAAAATAATAGGAAATTCATTGTGGAAAATTTAATTTTACAATCCCGCTACAAATTGTTGGAAGGCTAAATGTTATGCGTTAAGGACTTATGGTTTTTATAGTTATTTTTTAGGCAAACTTTTTCTTTAAAATTTTAAATTACATCTCTGGCCTGCCACGCTTAGTTGTATAAAGTTGTCATGTTGCTTACAATAAAATAATTGAAAAAATATAATTTTTTTTTAATATTTTGTTATTTTGATTTAAAAAAGCCCTTTGCAACCAACAAAGACAACAGCACAGCAGCAGCAACAAACAAAACCACATACCTTAGGATCAACAGGAGCAACATTATATAGTATGCTTTAGAAAGAACATAACTTCGTTTGTTGTATGACGCTGTAACATTAAACACAATACAGATTCACGTATAAAATTCAATTTACTCTCTCCCATATTTTGCTTTCATGCCAGCGGCAAAACTACTTACATTGTTGTTGTTATTGTTGTTGTTTAAGGAAATTACAACAAAGCAGTAAATTTTATTTTAGTAAAACAAAAACAAACAAAATGTTAAATATTTGTTGTTGGTACAAGCCACACAAAAATTGACTTTATTGTGTCGCACAGGAAAAGCCTAAGAGTTAGAGTTTTATTTTTTTTCTTTCTGATTTTTTTTAGCAGGTAGTAAAATCTTAGGCTTAATTATTTTACTCCATATCTAGACTTAATTAAAATCTGATTTATTTAATTCTTAAAATTAATTAAAATAATAGAAAAATAAATTGTACTTTTTTTTAACATTTTAATTTAAAGTAAACTTTTCAAATTGTTTAAATTTTTCATTGAGTTAATTAAAATTATTAATCAGTGCTCATGTAATTATTAAGACTAATTTTTTAATCACCATAAAATTCTTAATTTATTATTTTTTTTTATTGAACAGTGCGTCAAAAACTTTCACTATTTTTCTGAGGCTCTATGATCGATAAATTATAAAAGTCATAAGTTTTCTCTTGGGAACTTTTGCAGAGGCTGCTTCACACATCATCCAATATATAAATAAAATTTAAATTATATTGGCTTTAATATTTTTTTAGATTTTTTAGTGAAACTGTTATTTAAAAAAAAAAAATGGGCTTAAAGCTCCGATTGTAGCATTTTTACGAATTCTGGTAACATTTAAATTTTTGTATATGTTTCAATTTTTGGTTATAAAACAGAGATCAACTCTGTTATCTCTCTTAAAACTTAATGTTGACGCCCTTGCACATTTTTATTTATTTTATTTATGAAATATCCTTTAGAAACTCAAGTTTTATCAATCTTACAATATCATTATGAATTTTGTGAATGAACTGCATTATAAAGCAGTAGTTTACCATCAAACCTTAAAAGAGATTTTTTTTAATAAGGCATTCATTAGAAGCACCAATTATTTTCAAGTTTTCATTTCTACTCTTACTATGTATTCACTGCTGCAATTTCTTTAACAACTTTCTATCTATCCTTCTTTAATTTTTAACATCAGAGTGTGAAGTCTACTTTTTTATTGGGGCACCTTGAGCAACCTCACCTAACCCTGAACCTTAGATAAACTTTTCTTAAGCTTTTCCTAAATTTTCTATACCCTAATAGTTACTCGTACTGCTACCACTGTAAATTGAAAGTTAAACCAATTTTCTCATACAAATACCGCCAGCACTCACTCGTACGTTTGAACCAAACAAATAGCTTTAATTCAAAAAACAAAAACTTTTTTTTTTCTACGCACGAACAAACTTTAGAGGTGTTTGATAATTTCAAAATTGGATTCTTGACATTAGAGCTGGCTGCTTCGATTCCTATTCCAATTCAATTTTTCATTTTTCTTTCCATCTTTATTTTTATTTTTATTGCGACAACCCCAGCAAGCAAGTGCTGACAAACAATTTGCATTTTAAGTGCTTGACACGAGCTCAACGTTATATTTTAAAAATGCACTCAGGTGTAACGAAGTACATGGGTTACTTGACGCTACATTTGTCTCTCTCAAATTTTAGGTGCAAACACAACTAACAATGACGCCCAATGTGCTTTAATGCGTTTGGTTTTAGCTAGCAACAACATACACATACAGACGATAATATGCCTAACATAATATGCATGTTTTATTAAAGTCAAATTTTGGTAATTAAACCACATTGTCCAAAGATGAGAAATTTTAGTTCATCTTAAAAATTTTTTTTTTTAATTCTATTTAAAAATTACAAATTTGAATTTGGTTTTAGAGGATTTATTGTCATATGTACCTCTACTCAGAGGATATTTTGTGCAAACTCATAAGATAACTGTTTAAAATTTAAGCTACGAATGAAGGCAACTTAAATGATAGGCTAACTTCAGTATTTTTGGGAGTCAATAAGAAGTCTTGCACAAGTTTTGCTTTACAAAAACCCTAACACCGGATCATTATAAAGTACAAGTTCTGAGGTTTCGTCATGCAAACCATAGAGCTTGTTCTGATCCTAATATTTCCTGTCTTACACTTGTGATATCTAAGATTACAGTGCCCGGTCAACCATTTGGTTAGGAGTTTGAGGTTACTCTTGTGAAGTAACTGTGATTTCTGGGATGTGCACCTCGATAGCGTGATATCACAATTTTTTTTGTGTATAAAAAATATTTTTAAAAGAATTTCTTGCCGTAAGAAGAGAATTGCTTACTTTTTATAAAGTCCTTGAAACCCTTATCAAAACATCAAACACTTACTTTAATTTAAATAAAAAAGTGAGAGAAAACAATTAATAAGCTTTTGAAATAATTTCACGTAACACAAAATAAGTACGAGTAATTGAACAAATTTTAAAACTTGGCTGTTTGGCGGCAGACTATTAAAAAAGTTTTTATATTGAAACAATCAAAATTTTAACAGCATTTCTTTTGGTAAAAAAGTTTACTTTTAAACTTTGCACATGTCTTGCTGTTATAGCTTTATCTCTGCCTCTCTCTCTCTTTTTCTCTCTTTCTAACAAATGTCACAACATCTACAAAAATTTTGTGAATTTTACTTACAAATGTAAGTCATTTATAGCTTTCCTGCCTAAACATTGAATAAAAACGTATTGTGTAAATTAAATGTGATCTGTTTGATTGCATTTCAAAATGTCTTTATTGACAAAAAAAAAAAAAATTTTTTTATTCTTTTCAATTCATTTACTTTTGTTTTTCGTTTTTATTGCAAAGATTAGATGTTTGTTGTTCTTGTATCTTTCTTCATAATATATTTTACTTCAGCATAGAAATAAATAACAAATTTATTTTAATGGAATTTAAGAATTTATAGAACAATTTTATACTAAAAAGATATACAAAAAATTAAAAAAAAAAAAAAAAATTATAAGTCGTGGATAATTTAGATGCACAGAAAAAAAATTATAAACCAATGAAATATTTCATTTAAAATAATTATTGTATTTTGATTAAAAAAATAATTGAAACAGTGCAATCAATGCGATTAAATATTTAATTTATTAATAATAGTATCAATTAAATATTTAATCAATATGATTAAATTTTTAATTGAATCAATTAAATTTTTAATCAATGCTAGTAAATTTTTAATCAATGCTAGTAAATTTTTAATCAATGCTAGTAAATTTTTAATCAATGCCATTACATTTTTAATTGAATCAATTAAATATTTAATCAATACGATTACATTTTTAATTGAATTAATTAAATATTTAATCAATAGTTAATTGAATACTTAAAATTTTTTTTTACAATAATGGAAAAGGCAAAAAAGAACTCTTGTACTAAAAGTGTTGTAATAATTTTTTCAAGTGTAATATTAAATTATTTCAAATTATGTTTAAATTTAAAATTTATTTGCATGAGTCAGTTAGAAAACAATTTTTTTAATCTTCTTCTTTTTCTCTCTTCTTATTCTTCTGCTTCTTTATGGTGTGGAAAATAAGCTTAAATTCATTTTTAAAAATGGCATTACTTGAAGTTTTAAAATTGAATCAGGTACAGGCAATTCCATTAAATAAAAAAAAGAATCTTTTATTATATAAACATTTCATTCATTCTTCTATACATGCTTTAGAATTTCTACAAAATATAGTTCAAGCGTGATATTGTGAAATTTCCTATGCTTGAATTATTTTAAATTTACTTACAATTGAACTGCAAATGGGTACTTTATACAACAAAAAGTAGCATTTATTTTTTTCCATTAAAAGGTATAAAAAAATATTTATAAAACAGTTAGATACAGTAAAATTTATACCCAGTTACCTTGATACTTAATAAACTTTAATAAAAAAAAAAAAATTAAATGAAGCGTTATGCTTGAAATAAATAACAAGAGAAAGCAAATTTTCCTTTTGTTAAGGACGAGAGTGTAACATTTGTAAATTATTATTAACACATCTGTTATTTATACAAGAAAAATGTTAAAAATATAAATTAAATATTTCGATAAAGCTGGCTTTTTAGGTAGCTAAATGCTTTCAAATCAAAATGGGCTGACAACACAGATGTCATTCTCTCTACTTTATGTCGTTTAAAGTAGGTAATCTGAGTTTATATATTCAATAGCAATGCATTGCTAGGTACTATTTTTAATTGCACTAAAAGCAGTTTTATGATGTCTTTTTTGAGTATTTCGGCTAGCAGAATCCCAGCAGTTTCATTTAATTATTTACTTTTATGTATAAATTGATTATAGAGGTACTTAGTTCGCTATACAAAATATTTTCTGTTTTTGTTTAGTCTTCTTACGACAATAAACCCCTCATTTACACTGTATTACCACACGCAGGGTCCTTATTCTATCAGTCGTGCTCTATGTTGTTTGCGTATCGAATAAAACGTTCGTGCTTAATGTATTTTTTTAATTCTTTCATAATGTAAAAAAATCAAGTTATACTTTGCTTTTGCTCACCTGTTTCTATAGAGAAAATTTAATTGTTTTATGTTTACAAAAGTTTTTTTTTTACTTTCCAAAGAAACTTTGAGCGCCATCAAATACCTTCAGTAGAAATTTCGATACCTGTTATTCGATGACGATTCATAAAATCTCAAATATTGATAAACTAGCACTTGAGAGATTTCACTCATATACAACTGACAGAATTAGTTACCCTACATTTTTGTAAGGTAATGTAAACCAATTAAAAACCTGCTTACGTAAAGCATGGTTTTGTTTGATTTTTTTAAATTCACTGGAAGCAAAATATTAAAAAAATCAGTTCACACAGAAAACAACTTTGGTTGTGAGAACCTAATTTATTATCAACCAATAATTCTGTTGTAATAAATAATTAATTTTTTTAGCTTTAGTAATCAGAATTCGATAATAAAGCGGAAAATTAAGTTCTCTTAAAAATATTTCCAGCTGTAATACCAATTTTCTGTTGTCATAGTTAAAAAATGCAATTATTACAAGTAAATATATTTGGATTAGTAACAAATTTAGTTCTCACAACCGAAGTGTGAAAGAGTTTTTTTTTATGAATTTACATGTACAATCAAGTCTTAATTTAAAACGAGATTGGAAGAGAGAAAAGGAGAGTAAGTGAGTGAGTGAGAAAGAGTGAGTGAGTGAGAGAGAGGGAATTAAAATTAATTTCATATTATTTAAACAGATACAGCCCGTTTTTTCTATCTCATTTCATACTTTTCAAATAAATTTTTCAAAAATTCAAAATATAGACAAAATATTTCATAGCCTTTTATTTTTGTATTAAAAATTATTTTATTTATTATATAAAATTTCATGCACTTTATTTTAATTTATTTATTTGGCAAATATTTTGTCACTAAACAAAATCTTTTCTTGTAATTTATTTACCGGAAAACTATTATAAAGTGTAAATTGCATTATTTAAAATCTATTTTGCAATTAAGTGAATGCATTTTTGAAACATTTTCAATTTAATTTAATGCTTTTAATTACTAAATTCCTTTTACTAAAAAAAAAAAAAAAAATAATAAAGACAACAATATGTTAAACAAATGCTTAGGCAGGCAAAAACAATAGTTTCTCAAGATTTTGAGCTTTTTACCGCTCGATTACATCTCTACTTACTACATCTACCTACCTGTCATTTGCTGTAAACGACATTTACTGTATTTGCTTAAAACTTTTATAATACTTTTTTTCTTATGCTTTGCTGCTTTCTATAGCATTTACTTACTTTAAAAAGTAATAATTTTTGAGTTTTCATTTTTTAAGAATTTTCTTTATTAAACAAAAAAAAAATTTTTTTTTTAATAAATTTTAATAATTTTAACTTCAATTTTATTTTCCTTGACATCAATTTCATAACAATTTGCAAAAAAGACAAAAAGTTATTTTAAAATGAAATGAATAGAACTTAAAATAAAACTAGCATAAAAGATGTTCTTACAAAAAAATTTTCTGCTTGAATTGTTATGCATGACGTTTCAAGTAAAACTAAAAAAAAAATTTTAAATTTTAAAAGTTTTTTTTTTTTGCTGGAACGAAAAGAAAAGTTGAGCTTAAAAAAAATAAAAAGGAATACTGAAAAGTTTACAATAGTTTTCATAAATCTGTCAATAATGCTATTCAATTCCATGGCATAAAAAATCAAAAAGAAATAGCAGTAAAAGAAAAATGTTTTGTATGGGAAGATGGAATCAAAGAAAAAGGTTATTTAAGGAAAAGGTATGATGGGAAAGGGAGGTCAGGGGTGAGTTGTTCACTCAAGTCTACAAAAAGTTTCTTGTGGTAAATAAGAAGTAAAGCTGTCTTTCTTTAAAACCATTTAGTTTACATTAATAGGAGTAGAAATGGTCCTTCCAACCAAGTTTTAAATATCATATTTTTAATGACTATTAAATTTATAAAAAAATATTTTTGCTTAAGCAAATTTTTTATATAAAATTTTCTGAAAATTTATTTATTTTTTTATAGTCAACTTTAAAAAAAATGAGCTGTTGTTAATCTAAGTAAGATTTAAACATCATTTTACTAAAATTGCCAATGAATTAATATTTTAAATATGTGGACTTATGCCACTTTCAAAAGTAACAGTTTAGATATGAGTGAGTTTCTAATACTAAATTGAATAGGTAATAATAACTAATAATTAAAAAAATGATAATTGAAAAATAAAGTGTCTAATTATTCATTCTTTTCCGCGATCGCAGAACGCAATTTTAGTGCGGTAGTAGTACACTTTTTTCTGCTTGTTAAGGTGTCAACTCTACCATGGCAGTATTGCCACATTATAGATTCCGCTATTTCGTTTTGCTGACATGTAAATTTTTTTTCACGAAATGCCAACAGAAAATTAAAAAATTTTTAAAAAAAATGCCATATATCTCAAAAGTGGCTTGTGGATTTTTTTTTGCGTGACGGACTGACGTACTTCAAGTAGAATCGCAAAAATCATATTTTAGTTAAATTTTTTTTTTTTTTTTAAATATCAATTTAGTTATCAAGAATTAATCTTTTTTTTTTTTTGTGTTAAAAAATTAAATATTTCTTTAGTACCAATAGCTAACACAATTACTTAATTCAATAGACAATTTCACAATTGAAATTAAATGGCATAATTATATAAAAGAGTGTTACTCCTCAGGATCGATCGATATTTGAGGGATTTTAGTGATGGGACACATACGATTTTTAAAATTCCCTCATACTCCAGTACTCTTCTTCTGAGGGATTGTACCATTCCCCACTTTGCCGAGGTACCATTCGCAATTTTGTCCACGAAAATTACGAAAATAAAAAAGGAATTTAATCTGTAGGCTCTAAACATTCTGGAAGTGATTTAGCATTTTCGGAAATTTTATTTTTATTTTTAATTTTTTTTCTATGGGATGGGACAAATAAGAGTGGAGGTTGCTTAGATTTGTAGTCTACCGCCCAAACACTCAGAAGTTACTTTGGATTATTTAAAATTTTTTTTTTTAATTCCCTTATACCCCAGTATAAAATAAAAACTACAAATTTAGAATTGGTCCCATGCCGTAATCTTCTGGAGAAATCAATGTTTTTATGAGTATTTCTGCGTATGCACTTGTTTTTCTTCAAACATATTTATAATTATGTTATAAATATAAAAAATATATTTAGAAATATTTAAAGAAGTAAGACGTATTTGATTAATATACCATAAGTACTGAAAAAATATTTACAAATATTAAAAAACGTAACTGGTTACGTTAAAACATATTTAACTCGGCATTTGGCCATATGGCCTTAATTTGAAGACCCTTGAGGCATAACAAAAATTTTAAGTTAAGCCATTGCCAATTTTTAGTTTGTTAATAATAATGCCCACTTGGACCTTAACAATTCCGTAAGAAAAAAACGACATTTTGCTTTTTTGTTATACCCCAAGCCATTCATTTGCGAGAAAAAAAAGTATTTGTTTAAATAGACAAACGGCATATGGATATTCTAACTCAATGTGATTGTATGTTCTCTACTAGTACTTTTGTTTGCTTGTTTTTTTTTTTGCTTAATTTAAAATGAGTATGTAGAATATTTTATTTAATTTTTTTCATGTTCGTTTTCTTGTTGTTTCTTTCTTTTTTTTGCATTTAATTTTAAAAACAACATTAAACATTATGCCAGCCAGCCATCTCATTTGGAATGCAATCAACGTTAGTGCCCTTCTTATTTTTTTTTCTTCTATTTGTTGTATGTGTGTGTTTGTTAAAACTACTACTGTTTGTTAGTTAATTTTATTTTCGAAAATCCATTGTATTGTCCCTGATATCTCTTATCAATACAATCTATCAATGTTGTTGTTGCTGTTGTTACATATACAAACATACTAATAAAATATTCATTCACTTCAAAATGGAAAACATATTCAAGACATTTTAAGTAAATATTTTTCTTAAAAATCACAAGAAATAAATATAGATAGAAATAAATGAAAATCAGCATGTTAAGCGTTTGTTAGTAAAAATTAAGCGAATTCTAAAAACCCCTACTTTCATTTAAAAAAAAAAAAAAATTCACTATAAACCAAAGAAAAAATACAACAATAATTTAACAAATAATTAAAATGTTTTCCTCAAATTTTGTACCGTCATATAGAATCTATCACACGGACACTAGGTATTAAGGTTTGCTCTAGTTTAATTTGTTTTTTAAAAGACTATTCTCTTGAAAAGGGTTGATATACTTAGACCTTGTGACATATCACTGAACTAATCCAAAAGCGTTAACCGAAAGGTAATTTAATATATGATGGATCAATGAGCGACATGTGGACACATATCATTTTAAAGGGGAGGTTGTCTAGATTTGAAATCTACCTCCTAAATACTCAGAAGTTTCTTAGGACTATTTAAAATTTTTTTTTTTTTAATTTCTATATACCCCAGGCTTTTAGTAAAATTTGTTTTTCTTTTGCTTTTAATTAGATTAGAGTCGCTTTTGTACAAGTGGCCTAAGTAACTCAAATATACTCTGATATGAAGACACAATATTAAACTAGTTATTTTTTACTTGAATATCATCACATTATGCTTTTCAGGCCATTGTTGTACAGATATTCTAAAAAAAGGTTCTTATCACATACACTACTCTCTAAAAAAAAAAATAAAAGAAATCACCATCAACTGTAAAGGATGACAAAAGGACATAACATAATATTTTTCTCTTTTGGGTTCATGCTTTATATTTGTTTGCATTTAAAATCTAAAAGAAAACTTTAACAACGAAAAAAAAAAAAATTAAGAAAAATTCCAAAGGAGTACTACGAGTACACACATACATATTTTTAAGTGCATCATCATGTGCATGAATGGGAGTCCATATGAATAGAATGAAATAAAATACACAATTCTAGGCTGCTCAATGCTTAGTTCTATACATCATAGATTTCTAAAGTTTATGGTAGTTTTGTTCTTTTATTTAATTTCTTTTCTTTTCTATTTGCATGCAATTTTGCAAACGAATAGTTAAACATACAATAAAGTATGTTGAAAGTTTAGTTAGGGCTACACGCAGGGCAGAAAAGAGATCATTAGAAAAAGTTTTGTCCTAAGTTCAAATACATTCATTCATTTGTAATTTATTTCCCTTAACGAGTATGAAAACAACTGACTGGTCGTGTTTTATTTTTCTATTAAGATCACTGATGATGACGACAACAGAACAGAACAGAACTGAACTTAACAGAACAGCTATAATGACAGCAACAACAAAAACAACGATGAGAAATGTTTGTTGAAAACTTAATGCAATACAGTGCCAGTGAATAATGTGTGGTATAATAGGCGGTGAAAATACTAGCAAGTAGGGCCACAACAAAATATTCGCCATAACTAAAAAATAAAAATGTTACATACTTTTCTATACCATAATTAACTTTATACAGACTTAAATATTCGAGGCACAGAAATTTTTATTTGTTAATTAGGATTTTTTATAAAGTATTACGATGCAAGAGAAAAGTAAGCCAAAACTTTGAAAAAAGCTCGGTTGTACTTTTGTAAAAAGAAATTTTTAATTAACAAAAGTTTCATTATAAACAAATTTTTAATTGAATTAATTAAACATTTATTTAGTACGATAATTTTATTCATTCCATTCAAACATTTTAAAATCGATGAAATATTTAATTGTTTTATTTAATAATATTTTTAAACGATGCATGATTTAATTCTGAGCAATTTAGTGCTTTATCAATGTTATAATTTTTAGAGAAAATAATTAAAGAAAAAAATTGAATAATTTTTTTTTATAAAAATAATTTTTTATAAAATATTTTTTAATTTTTTATATTTTTTTTTAATTTTTTATAAATTTTTTTTTAGTTTTTTATAATTTTTTTTTTTATATGTAATTTTTTTTATTTTTATAACATTTTTTTTTAATTTTTTATAAAATTTTTTTTAATTTTTTATAAATTTTTTTTTTAGTGTTCTATATTTTTTTTTTATAATTTTTTATAAAAATTCTCAATGTGTACTTTGATACATAATTTTTTTTTTTTTTGAATTTTTTTCCTAATTCTTTAAACAAATTTTAAGTACAATTTTCTATACAATTTTTTTTATAAAAAATGCTTAAGTAAATTTTTGATTAAAATTTGTATTGTAATTTTGTAAAGAACTTTTTTAAATGAATTGTTTTTTTTTTTTATTTTTTAAACGAATTTTTTATAAATTTTTTTTTTTATTGAATTTTTGTTTATTAATTCTTTAAAAAAAATTTTTTTATACAAAATTTCCAATAGATTTTTTTTTGTTAATTCTTAAAAATAATTTTTTTACTAAAGTTTGTAAGAAATTTTTGATTAAAATTTTTTAATAAAATTTAAAAAAAATTTTTATACGAATTTTTTGTTTTTAATTATTTTTTAAGCATTTTTTATTAAAAAATTTTTTTAATTCTTTAAAAAAATTTTTTTTTTTATATAAAATATTTTAATTTTAATTTTTTTTTATCAAAATTTTTTTTATTAAATTTTTATAAAAATATTTTTTAGAATAATAGAATTCGAAAGGCCTTTTTAAAAAGGTTAGCTTCTTCGTTTTGTTTTATTAGCTTTAGCTTTGTATTTTATGTATTTTCGTTTATGCCTTTGAACTGTTGGTGGTGTAACTACAAGAACAGATTTTTCTTCTTTTGTTATGCATGGTCGCATATGCAACACAACAAAGCCAACAACAAAACAAAATTTATATATTAAACCCCACAAAAGACAATAATAAAAAAAACTAAATACAAAATTTATAAAAATAAGTTTAAATTGCATTAAAAACAAAATTGTTTTAAACTTCTTTGCATTCATTTTGCTTAACAACAAACCTTCAAGAAAATTATATAAAAAAAAAATTTTAAAGAAGCAAAATTCAGAAAATCGAAAAGAAAAACCAATCTGAAAGCCATAATAATGTGCTTTTGTTTTAAAGTTGCATGACTCAAAACAAATAAATAAATAAGTAGAATAAGCCAGCCACCACCGGCACTAGCAACCTTTGCCGCTATCAACCTCAACATCATCATCATCATTTTAAGAACGAACCTAAAATGCAGCAACTGATATCAATCGATTTGCTTTTGTGAACCTCTTACTCTCTTGTTGTAGAAAACAATGTCTTCGTGATCTTATCAAATGATCCATTCAATGTGATTTGTATTTTAAATGGAAACAAAAAACACAAAAAAAAATCTCTATTTTTATTCTGTTTTGAAAAATTAAATAAAATTTTATGTTGTTGTGCTTAATAATGAAACAAGTTCAATTTTATTTGTATTTTTTTTTTTTTTTTTTCAATTACAACATTTGATTTTTATTTTTATTTTCTGCTTTGGGTATTTCATTTTATTATTTCTTCTCATTATTATTTTATTTTTACCTTAAGATCTGTTTTAGAGATTTTGGTTTCTGATATTTAGTAGCTAATTGGAGTAATTTGTGGAAATTTATTGCAGGCAGTTTTTAGATTTTTTTTTTTAATCTAATGAATTTGCCATTTTGTGGGAACTGTTGTTAGTTGGAAGTGACTTAAACTCTTAGAATACAATTAATTAAATAAACAAAAATCTGCTTTAGGAAAGCAATTATAAAAAAATAAATAAAATTAAATGAAATGAAAATTAATTAAGTAAAAAAAAAAATATTTAATAAAACTCCTATTATCTTTCCCAACAAACCTAAATTAGCGCTACAGGCTTTTGTTACTCTGCGAAAAACTCTCAAGTTCATACAAAATGTATAAATCAAGCCGATATTAAGGCTACGCTAAACGGACTCCTTGATGGGGCATTGTGATCTTATAAAATGGAAAATATTAAGATCAGCCAATATAGGTTCTGTAGCTTGCATGACAAAACCTTGTCCTTATGGCCTTATATTATGTTGAAATATAAGGGGCCTTTCACTGGACAGGCTTCATTCAAAGCCTAAATCTTGAATAGTGAATTTATAAACTGTACAAAAGATTCTCTGGATTGCGAAATTTAAGATTTTTTATAATAACGATTATGAGTGTCGTTTTTGTGACAAAAACAGTAATATGTTACAAAGCCGGCTTGTCGCAAATGCGAATACGATAACGATTATCGTAATCAGTTAGTTCTCGCATTCGAGTTTTTCGCTTCTCTAAAATAGCCAAGCTTTTCATGTCGAGAGATACAGGTTTCTTAATGCAGTTCTTATAGATGACTTGTCTCAGTTATTTGAAATTTTATTGAGTGGCATTTTATGCCATTAGATTTTCCCTTAAATGAATCGTACTACTGTGTGGGTTAGTGGGTCATCTTAAGTGAAGTTGTAAAATGCTTTTTAGTAGCTAAAGTTTCTGCTGCGTTGTTTTCAATATTACATATATTATATACACTTCAAGGTAACATTAATAAATATTTTTTTAAAGCCAGTGATTTTTGTATAAAAAAAAATGTTTTTTTATTAAAAAAAAAAATTATTTGCTGCTTAAATTACATTTTCAATAACTGTAAGCCATAATTTATTTATTAAAACTCCATGCATACCTTTAAGGTATGAAATATGTAGAATAACAAAAAAAAAACATTTTTTTCAATTAAAATACCACAACCTTTAGGTTCTAATCATAACAATCAGCATAAATTATATAAAAATACGAGTACTTACTTGTGCAAATTTATGCCAAATTGAAAATAAAATTAAATGCAAAAGGGAAGTAAAGAAAAAAATTTATATTTAGCGGCTGCTATTGCTGGTGCTAAAGCTTAAGCTTGTTCTGTTTACTGAACATTTTATGAATTGATATTTAATCTACATCTTTGATTATCTGAAAATAAATTTGAAAACAGAATTCAATTTATGATGTAAATAAAATTTATTTGTAATGTAACGTATAATAACATAAAAAGAAATTGAAAAAAAAAAAACAACAAGCAACTCATGCATATTTAAGTTAGCACCTAAAAAACGGTTTCTAAACAGGGTAATGCTATAAAAAAATAAAAAAGAAAAATTAAGTAAAAATTTTTTTAAAGAAAAAATATATTTTAGATTTCAATGAAGTTATTTATTATATTTACTAACATAACAGTTTTTACCCGTTGGGGATTCTCAGATTAGCTGTTCTAACCGTTCCTGCGTTTCCAGTACAAATTCCATGGCTTTAATCTAAAAGAATCTAAACAAAAATAATCCTTTTTTAAAATTTAATTAATTTTCCTGCTCTTAACCAGTACAAACAACTCGCGTGTAATATTCGATGCTTAAAAATCTATTTTTCACTACCTTTATGTCAGTGTTAAGATGGTATCTGCCTTAATTTCCAATCGAAACTGTGATAAGGCTTAGGAATCGTCTTTAGCTGTAGAATAAGCTGAAGAAATAATTAATATGGGTTTAAGAAGACTGCCATTAATTAGCAGCTAACCATCTAAGCTTTAAAAGTTTCATTATTATTGACCTTATACGAAATTAATTTTAATATTTTTAACATCACAATTCTGGAGGCATATCACCGTATTCGATATCTAGCAACTTTTATCGAAATTTTAAAATTTGTTTATATAAAAAGACAAAAATTTCAATCGCTTTTATTCTATATCGAGAGTAACGATTTAGGTCTTAACTATACAAATTCTGCATAAACATTTTTTTACTTGAGATTGATGTTTTCGTCATAATGAATTTTTGATTAGCTATTTTAAACGGTCTTGCGTCTTGCCTACCTTTCAAATTACAGGCCGATCCAAGACTATCCATTCTGCTTTTTTACTTTATCTAATTAAACAGCTAAAATTTTCCTGTGTATGTTCGCTTACTAAGCATTAAAAAAATAATACATGTTTGCCTTGGATTAATTTTATTTAATAATTAAATTAAATTTATTAAATAACACTTCTTGTCAGCCAAACCCTTTTTCCTTGCATATCTTTACACAACCAACAGTACAGACATCAAATGTCGTCGCTATAGTACTCCCAATGAAAACCAGTAACCTACCTCAGTTAGGGAAAATAAGGACAAAATTTAAAAAAAAAAAATATATAAATTGACATTTACAATCACAACAAACAGCAAAAAAAAAAAAAGAAAGAAAATGAAAAAAGAAATAAGAGAAAAGAGCGTTAGTTTTACAGGAAGCGAAACGTTTAAACAATTGTCATTTCGTGATAAGGTTTTTATTTTTATGCGCTGCTAAAAGTAAACGATTAATTAAAAAAAAAATAAATAAAGGAAAAAAGCAACAAAATCCAATTTAGATAAGTACCAAAAAAAAAACTTTTTGTTACAATTTTTCCTTCTTAGTAAACGAAATGACCTACAAACAATAACAACAGGAAAATTGCCAGAATTTTTAACACAGCCAACGCCAGCAGCAGCAGCAGCAGCCGCACATTCAAAAATATCATTTTTCCTGTATTCGTTGTTATTAACCATCGGCATCATTTACTTATTGCTTTTCATTTCACTAGCTGTTGTAGCTTGTAAAAACTGCCAACAATTTTATACGGTCGAAAAAAAAAATAAGTATTCAAATGATTTCCAAATTTTACATTTTCTTGTAATGTTTTTTAAATGAGCAAGAGAAGGACAGTTTTGTGAAAAAAAAAAATTTAAAAAAAAGAAGTGTAACAGACAATTTTATTTACATAAATGGAAAGAACTATCAATAGGGTAAACAAAACATTGTAGTTCTTGGCTAAAAAGCTTTATAATAATTTAAAAAAAATTATTAAAAATTTCCAGGACTTTAATTTAAAAAAAAAAAAAATTAAAAAAAAAAAATTAAAAAAAAAAATTAAAAAAAAAAATAAAAAAATTTTTTTTTAAAGAATCCTTTTTTTGATTTTATTAATTTCCTTGCATTACTAAAGTTATCGGTCGCTTACATTTGAAATCAACAATAAGCCCGATTAGTAGTGTCCTTGTCTTGTTGAAAACAGCGATACTTGACAAAGCCGACTACAAGAACGACACTCGTAATATGGCAATATGGCTGAATATTTGTTGTGTAACTTTTCATTTTATTTTGTTCTTTAAAAAGTAAAGGACCATTAATTTTCTGTTCTATATTTGTCTTCATTTTCTGCATGGGCTTGAAGAGCTTTTTAAAAATTTTAACGAGTTTCTGTTAAATTTTTAGTCCTTGAAGCAGAGAAATGTTAAGCAAAACCAACTAATGTCTATCATTAGAAAGATATTTTTCTAATATTTTTTATTTACAGCAGATGGGTTTTAGAAACTAAAACTGAACTTCATTTGCAGCATTTAACAACAAAAAGAAAAAATAAGACAGACCTAAACATTTAATATTTATCTAGGTGACTGATTTCGTAGCCCTTCTAATGTCACAGATTTAAAAAAAATGTTTTTTTCTAGTTTAATGCAGCAGCATTTACTAGCAAATTTTGTGTGTTTTAGTGAAACTATTAAAAAGTGCAGGTTGTAACTGTTACACCAAATTGAAGTATCATGCAGGCAGCAACCCATACCCGTAGTCTTAGTACTGCCTAAAACAGCCAACCAACAATGATCCTTTTACTCGACTTATTTACCTCTTCTTGCTCCTGCTGTACTATTTTACAGTTATTGCTTGCTAGACTTAGAGCAATGAGATGAAAATTTATTTTTTCAATTTTTTCTGCTTTACTTTCCTTTCCTTTTTTCTTATGGGCTATTGCTGTGTGTTGCTATTGTTGTGTTGTATGTTGTGTGGTTTTTGCATTTAAATTGAAAATAGGATGTTGGAATATCAAACGAATTTTTAACTTGAGGGCATAAAACGATACCATCAGATTAACATCGGTTTAAATTGATTGGTCGTGAAGTGCGGTGACGTTAAGAGCTCTTCTATTACTCTGTGCTCGTTTGCCGTTTATAAAATGGGCTATTTGGGTGGGTTTCATTGCAACCAACAACACTCATTGTGTACTTGATTAAATCGACAGTTTGCAAGTTACTTTTTATTTTTTGTTCCTTCCTTACTTGATTGAAGAGAGGTACGTACTATTTCAATATGTGTGGTGTTTGCTGGTTGGAGTTGGTTCGTTGTTTGTTTGTTTGCTTGTTAAAGGTAACAAGAAGGTACGTACATATCAAATATGTGTAATTTCCAACATAAACTTTACACACATTTTGTTTAATTGCTTTTTCTTATTTAAATTTTTTTTTATTTTTTAAGCATTTATAAATAAATTAAAGGAAATTCAAAAACAAATTTGCTTTATCAAATTCAAGGTAAACTGAGAAGCATTTATAGAAAACAAAAACATTTTTTTTCTAAATTTGTTTATCTAGAACGTAGCAAAATTTAATTTAAAAATGGCAGTCGAAAAAGCTTTTTTTAAGCAAATATTTAGGTTTAAATCCTGTTAATTAAAAGCTTTAAAAATAAAAATTGCAATAAACATTTTGTTTAAAAAAATGTCATATTGATTAATGCCTTCATGAAGATTTCGTGCACGTTCACAGGCACAGGAATCAAACCAGGGATGTTGTTCTGAGAACATCATTCATAAAACACCGTAGGCTTAAAACGAAATTTGGTCCACGGAACCTTGAACACAATGCCGATTAGTGTTCATCAGCTCTTAACCCATCAATCCAAGTAATGTTGGTAGTCAGTGGTCAGACCCCAAAGATATCCTTCTATCAGTTGTGTTATACAAAAGCAGACAAATCTCAAGGAAAGTATTTGTAACATGAAAATAATATCACTCTTGTGTTACAAATAGAAGACTTTTGCCCAAAGAAGTCTTTGAATTCTTAATGAATACTAGACTTAGGGAGTATTTGTAAAATGAGCACAGTATCACTCTCATTTTAAAAATACTCTATAAGTCCAGTATTAATTAAGAATTCAAAGATTGCCTACATTAATTTGTCCGCCATGTCAGACGGTTGTAGATAGTGATGCTGTAAGTAACGAAAACTGATTTAAATTTCCGTTGTCTCTTCCGCTTCGTTATATAATCTGCATAGGTCGCTTAAACTGATCCTTATAATTGTGTGTGTTTCAATAGTCTGCTGACAATTCGAATTCCTGTGCGATTCAAGCCCAAAAAGTCATTTGTTCTCATGAATTTTTTTTGCTACTTTGATATCAATTGTATGCAAACTTGATTGATGAATTTTTGCCAATCAAAAATTTGTCAACTTTTCGGTGAATCAATTAAATGTTTAATCAATAAAGAAAAATTTTTTTTTAAATTTAATTGTAACAATTCTAAATAGTGTTGCATCAGTCATAGAGTCTTAAAGTGATATTATTTTATGATAATTTAAAAAAAAATTTTGTTGTTATTCAAACAAAAAAGTCATAAGTACTTAATAGACTCAAATTTGAAATATAAGGGGTTGTTGATATGATATGACTGCTATCTTTTCGGGTTGTTTAATTTTTATAATTAATAATTTTTTTTTTTAACTAAAACGTTTAATTAGTATTTCAATATTTTTTTCTTTGTGAATGTTCAACATGGTTTTAAATTTATTTCAATATTTCAATGAATTTTGTTCTCAGGCAAAAACAATTTCTTTTATTTTCCTTTAATTTGTGCTTTTAAAGATTTCCTTTCTCCAAAAGTTTTTTTTTTTTTATATAATATGATTTTTTCCCACTAACATTAACAAATCTAAATCGAATGTTATGTCATGGTACTTGACATTCTTGATAAATGTTTGCGCCAAAGTGAAAGGAAATAAAACCAAACTGGAAATAAAATAAATTAAAAAAAAAAGTTGAAAAAAAAAACAACAACAAAACTTAAAGAACATTTTGACTTTTAAATTAATTTTCAACATTTAAAAAGTTTAAGTTTTCTTGCCACTCAACACTGGAAATGCAGCAGAAAGCAGCAATCAGCGGCATATAAACAATTCCTAGGCTAAAGTAAGAAAGAATAGGTAACACTAAACAGCCAGTTAGACTGCCAGCCAGCTTGTTTAAATAAATCTCTATGACAAGCAACAATCTTAGCAATTTATCATTTTCTAGCAAACTGCACGCAGAGACTAACAGGTTGCAACTAAAACGGGTTCACCTTAAAAAAAAAGAAACAGTTTGATAAGTAAAGAATATGAAAATAATTCAAATACAATTTAAAAAGAAGTAACAGCAGCCCAAATACAACAACAACAACAACAAAACTAATTTAACAATTTAATGAAAGTATTTGAAATGTTAATTTGTATTTAGCAATTTTTTAAAGAAAGTAAAAAGAAAACCAACAACATTTTGCATAAAAATAAGACAAACGTAACAAGGAAATAAAATGGAACAAAGTTGCAAAGCGTTAAACCATTAAAATTCAAACCACCAGCCATCATTATCATTAGCAACAACTAACTAACAACAAATGGGGAAACATCAGTTGCCAACTAGCTTAAATAGCTGACACATGCATGGCCCAAACAAACATCAAGTAGGTAGTAAAAAGCTGTAAAGAATTAGCATTTCTACACTTCAGCAAACCTTACAACTAAACAATTGTTGCTTGCATTTACAAGCTGTGCTTTCTTTAACTGTCTTGTATTTATGGCACCCCAAAAAAACAAAATAAGAAGTCAGCAGGCAACTATGCAATAAGAGAAATACAAAACGTTTAAAGAAAACTAAATTTTCTTAAAGTTTGAAAATGGAAGTATAAAACAGAAAAAGAAATTTATTTCATTAAAACAAAGGCCAAACAAACAACATGAAAACTTGAAAACACAAACCTAAAAAAGAGTAACTGAACGCCCTTTTTGGGCTAACGAACGTTGATATGTATTACTAAAAGTTTTAACTTGAGAAGAAAAAGCTATAAAAAACTTTAAAGTTTGTCTGCATAACTAAATAGGAAAACTATAACGAAAATTTAATGCCAACCACAACAAACCATAAGAATAATTTTCCAATGGCGCGTCATGCAACTTTAAAAAATTCAAAAGCACGACACGACAAGCTAAATTGTTTTCAAGTTCCTTCTTACTGTTTTTTTTTGTTGGTCAACACATCAAGAAAAAAAAGCAACAGAATCAACAACAAAATATTCATGGCTTTAACAATTGTAACACTTAGCCAGCAAACTGTATCTTTTTTTTTTGTGTGTTAAAAACTCATCCTTGAGTTGAAGCTTTAAAAAGCCACCATAGGTGGTTAATCACCAATTAAATGCAACATTGGTAAAATTTGTAAATTCAAATGATTCCTTAAACTCTTTTTCATGTTTTGCTGCTTATTTGTCACTTGCTGGCAACAGGCTTTCTCTGTGTGTTTCACATTGAAACCAAAAATTGTGTGGCATTAAATGGAAAACATGTCATTTTGTTGTTAAAGAAAGAAAGAAAAAAAAAACCACATACAAATCGAATGTAATTTGTTATTCAAATTATTTAAAAATGATCTTTCTCCAGTCTTTAGTTACAACAGATCATCATTAAATTAATACAAAAGATACTAAAAAATCTTTTAAAAGCAGAAATCCCAGCTTTAAGTGGAACTCTGTCTAAATGTTTGTGTGTGTTAAGAAATCTTTAACAAGTACAAGTCATGTTTTACATAATTAAAAACAAAATAAAGAAATTTTCAATGAAAAGATCATTTAAAGATTAAAAGTCAGCAGAAAAACAAAAAGAGTAAAGAGTGAAAGGGAACTTTAAAAGGATTCATTTACCCAGCAAAAAAAAAAAATACTGTAAGTGAATAATCCAATGCATCTTTAATCACTTAAAACAATTGGCAGATTTTAGGAGGTGAAGAAGTCACTTTTAATCTTTTCTCTTAAACGATTCCCAATCACTGCTTTTTCTTCAGCAAATTAATTATTATTTTAGCACCACAAGTATAGAAAATCAAACATAACCTAAACAAAGTGAACAAAAACGTCACCCAGTACTCATTTAAGGCTGACTAAAACGGAATCTTGCCAGTCTAATTGAACGCAAACTAACAAAACTAATTTTATCTTTCTTTTATCTTTAATTTTATCTTTCTTTTTATCTTTCTCTTCTTAGTTGCCCATTTTTTAGCTTCTTAAAAGAGAACAACTTCCTTCATATGACTCGTTAATGTTTAATTCATTGCTTTTTCCTCAGAACTATGTCAACACTTGCATTGCAAAATCAACAACGTATATGGTTATTTTGACACCATTCCATTGTCTATTTTTTAACAAGCAATTCTCTTTTTAGTTCTATTCTTGTCTTTCAAAACTGTCACTAAAATAGACTGGCTGTTGAGCTACTTAAATGTGTAACAAAATGGCAAATTTGCAGGTTTCAACACTTAGGCATTTTTCAATTTTAGATGAAAAATTACCAAAATTGCTGCAATAAAAATTGTTTGTTACACCACTAAGTCTATTTAATGTCCAACTTTTTTTAATCGCTTTTAATAAAAATTTTATTTTTTACTACTTTTTTCTCCTTAAAACTAAATTGTATTCGCATTTAGTGTTACCCTTTAGTTTTGGCCCATAATTTAGTTTCTATCTTTGCTCCCTTTAAATTTTGTTGCTGCCATGCAAATACACAATTTTAGCTTGACTGAATTTTAACTAATTTATAGCATCAATATCAATTCCTAGTGCTAATAATTAAATTAATGCCAATTCTTTCTATTTTATTTTGTATAATTTTGTGCCTGGTCTATCAAAAGTTGTTGCCATATTTTATTTAGAAATCATGCTATTGAATATCATTTCCATATTTATAGTTTTAAAATCCAAAAAAATAAAGAAGCATAAAACAACTGCAAAATGAAAACTTTATTTGTGATTTTGTTCTTTCTTTTACTCGTACATCACATCACAGAACGCAATTTGAGTTTTAGTTTTTGGTAGTCTGTGTGAATGAGTGAGGAAATGTAAATGTGTATAGATGTGTTTGTGTTTGCCTTTTTGTAATTAAAATACAACATGAAGGAGGGAACTTTTTTTTTTTTGGAAAATGAATCGTTATGCAAAGTTATGGCCAACTCCACATGCAATGTGTACTGCCACAATTGTTCACAGACGAATTTGTGAAATTTTTGTTTTTTTAGTACCCTTCACTTTACAACAGAAAAGAGTTGATAGTTTGAATCTTCCAGGAGTTGGTTAATTTATTTCTTTTACTTAATTTGTGACCTTCTTATTTCTGTGCTAACAAGAAAAACTCTTAAGATTATTACCCGTTATCGATAGTTAAATTTTAGATTTCATAAGTCAAATATCAATTAAATTAAAAATATCAATAAGATAAATACCGAATAAAGTGTCCTTAACTATCCACCTAAATTTGTTTCCAAAATTTTAGCCAAACTCGGTTATTTGTCTTTTAAAATCCTAACTATACCTATCGAAAGTTATAATAATAAACCAAAGTCTACTTAAGGAAAAATTGACTTGTTGCCGCAATTAACTCAACATGATATATTCTATAATTAACGAGAAGGCTAAAATAGAAATAATTTTATAAAAAAAAGTTTTAGGGCTTCTAAAGTTGTAGTCTTCTAAATTTACTTAATAAGACATAAGCGGTTTTTACTCATTGCCACAAAATTTCCTTTTAATTTCATTGATATTTTCTTTTTAACTATTGATTAATTTAAGGAATTTAAAACTTTTGTAGGCCAAGGGTAAGCTGCTTGTTTATTAAGTCTAAGGATTAGATTTCTATCCAATACCTGAGTGTTATGTACAGGGAAGTCTTTCAAAAAAAAATTTACAAATTCGTTAGAGCATTAAATTTTATTCAAAAACTTATTAAGTTAAAAAAATAAACAGTTTTAAAGTTGTAAAACTGTTAAACTAAATTAGCGATGTGTGTTTGATAGATTGAAAAAATTGAATTGCACACTTTTAAATTAATAATTGAAATAGAATATCGTTAAAATGATAAAATAGTTATCATTTTATTTCATACAATTTAACCCCAAATCACCGTATTCAATAGCGAGGAGCTTGTATCGTAAATTTAACAAGTTTCTTTTCATTCCTATTATTTATCATTCACCACTTTATTTTGTCTAATTCTACCTTCATTCCATTAAACGTTTCAATTTCATTTTGTTCCGTTTCAATTTCATATCATTTCGTGATCCATTAATTTTCCTTTTTTATATCACACCGTTTGCTCATCCATTATTGTTTCATTCCATATTGTTCCATTTGAATTCCATACCATTCCAAAATGTTTCACTCCATGTTTTTCTATTTAAAATTTCACAACATATGTACCATATCATTCCTCTACTCATTAATGTTTCATTCCATATCGTTCCATACGAATTTTACAGCATTCTTGAACTCAATAATGTTTAATTGGCATTCTTCACGGGTTATTTTTTTATTTTTCAGCCTGTTAGTAGCTGAAGGGTGTTTAAAATTCACTGGACACCAACGAAATCCTTTAATTGTTTTTAGGTTTTTTTTGTTGTTGCTGGAATTGCATTGAAACTATATTCATTGAACTAAATTACGTAGCTAGTAGTAGGAAGAGGAGGTCCAATATGAATAAATGGTTGTTGCATGAATAGATGTACGGATAGATGGATGGATAGATGGTTGAATGAATGAATGTCTGGTTGGCTGATTGCATGGCAATGGCATAGAAGGACATACACATGAAAGTTTTTTTTTTTTTTTTTTTTTTTGTATTTAAATACACAAACATGAACGCTGGCATGAAAATAAAATTGTGATAACAGGACTAACTTACACTTATGGCTAAGCGAGCGACAAAGCAAGCTGCTATCGCACTTAGTACCTACTCGTACTCTTATGTGAGTAGTAAATGAATTGAAGGAATATTGTTGGCTTGGTTTTACAGTTTGTTTGAAGCTTGTTTTCCATAAAATTACTTGTTATAAATGCAAAAAAATAAAAAACTTACAATTGAATTTGCGGCTGGCATGTTGTGTATGGAAATAACGCTCAAATTATAGAAATTTTAAAAAATTTCACGCCATATTTAAATGCAAGCAAAACACAAATGAAAATATGAAATTGTTAAATCACATTGTGTGTTGTTCGTTACAATATAATGGAAACTGACTGGTTTTTTTTTTTGGTTCTATTAAACAAAATTTTGTGTTAACTCCTTCAGAAAAAAAAAATATTCAACAGCAAATCCATAAAAGTTACGCCTTGTAAATGAGTGTGTATGTATGCGAGTATGTGTGTGTAAAGATAATTAAATATAAATTGAAAAACAGTGAAATGCATTCAGAAAAAATATTAAAACGAAAATAATAATAATAAATGAAGATTGATGTTTAACAGTAAAACATCAAGTTGTTAGAAAGAAAAATTTTAATTATTTATAAAAAAAAAATTTAATTTATAAAAAAAAAAATAAAATCTTACGTTACTAATAAAAATAATAGAGTTTTCATAAATTTCGAAAATTAGCACTGCCAAAATTAAAGGCAAAAACTACATTAAGAAAGACTATCTCTTACCACTTTCCTTGACAAGTAAGCAGTTGTGTAAGGCATTTGCATTAGATAAATATTTATTTATTTATTTAAAATTAATTGTAAAATTAAATTTTTAACGAGTATTGGTCTACTAGCCTATTAAATTGTGGCAAATACAACAACGCCTACGACTTTCGTAATAAAGCTGAATATTCTTTAAAAAGAAATTTAAATTTAAAACTGCATCTCTTTATTTGGCTTAGACTGTGTATATACTCGTATTTGCCAAAAAAAAAAAAAAAATAATAAATGCATTTCCCTATTTATATGACTGTTTGGGCTTCTTTATCATTTTAAATCCTCATTGGCGTTTTAATGAACTTTAGTTAAGCTCACACTGTTTGTGGTTTATGCGTTTAAAAATAAATTTTGCTATTTTGCATCATAAATTTATTATGCAAATTAGAGAGAAGGGTATACGAGTATTGTACTATTTATAGTTTTCGCTTTGAGTAACACCAAGATAAATAAAGCTTATTATTTCGTTTGTAGCCTTTGTTTTTGATTAGCTGGCTGGCTTTGGCCACCATCAATCAACCATATGTTTTTTTTTTAATAATTTTGTTACATAATTTTGACTGAAACAGAACATCAAAATTAATAAGCAATTTATAGCAAGTAAGCAAAAGTTTATTGAGACTATAAATGATTAATAAACATTTTATAAGAGAAGTTGTTATATGTATATTAGATGAGGGTGTTTCATACATTTTGCATATTTAGAAAGCTTTCTGATTGTGTTGTCTTAACTAACGTTGTTGCAACAATTTAGTGAAATTTTCTGATCCAAAATTTTTTTTATTTTATATTTTTATAAAAAGTACGTTTGGTTCTGGTAATTAAAACTTTATAAATTAAAATCTCTCTCACCTTAATTTTTCTTATTATGCTGTATCATTACGAAACAAAAACAAACCTAATGAAGTCTTTTTAGCATTATTTTGCCAACAATAAGAAGAGAAAGAAAAAATTAAAGCTTAAAGAAATCACCAGCATAAGAAATAAATAACAATAAAAAAACAAAAATAAACTGTGTAAAAAATGCTTTTACATACATTCATTTGATCTTCTAACCCGGCTTCAATTACATGCTTAAATACTTTTGCTCACGTTAAATTTTTGTTATGAACAGCAACAATAGCACAAAACAGCTCTTAATGAAAGCCCTCTAGCACTAATTGTAGCATTTATTAATGATATCAAAAACCCAAAGTTGATACCGGCTTCTAAGGTGAATGAACTGTCTTAATTATTTCATTATGGAATTTATTTTCGTTTACTTTAACGATTGTGTAAACAAATTAATTTTTTTTTAATGATTAAAGTATTAAATTTTTTTATACTTTTTTGGCACCAATGCAAATAATTAAAAACAAGTTAAATTCGGCTGGGCCCAGTCTTATATACCCTTCACTGTGTCAGCAAAATATTAATATTTTTCACTTTCCACAGCCTTCTAAAATATCAAAAACATACAAAAATTTAGGGGTCTGAAGATAAATATGCCGAGTTAAATTATCTTTTAACGTAAAACTTGAAATTTTTTAGTATTTGTAAATATATATTCAGTATTAATGGCATATTTATCAAATACGTCTTACGTCACTAAATACTTCTTAATATATTTTTAGTAGTAGTTTAGTACTGTCCAAATAGTCAGAAGTTACTTTGCATTATTTTTAATTTTTTTTTAATTTCCATATACCCCAGTGCTCTGAAGGATTTTGGCAATTTCTGTTTAGCATCATAAAATAAAAACTAAGAAATTTCCCGTAAATTTTGAAACACGTCAAAAAAGCGTAGAACTTTAACATTTCATTCTACTTTGGTTTTAGTAATTTCCTGTTGCAAAATCGGGAATGGTACCTCGCCAAAAAGGGGAATGATAAAAAAAACCCATTAGACCAAGAGTACTGGGGTATAAGGGAACTTTAAAATTTTTTTAAAAATGCTCCAATAGATTACAAACCTTAATAGCCTGCCCTTTAAAATGATATGTGTTCCATCCCACTATCTTTAACGGTCCAAAGCAACAGCACGGGGGTACATGGAAATTAAAAAAAAATATTTCAAAATAATCCAAAGTAACTTCCGGACGAACCATAGAAGATTGCTAGATAGGACATATATAGTTTTAAAGGGGAGGTCGTCTAAATTTGTAATCTACAGCCTAAATATACAGAAATTATTTTGAACTATTTTTAAAATTTTTTTTTTAAATTTCCATATACCCCCGTGCTGTTGCTTTGAGGGGATTTTACAATTTGCCGAGGTACCATTCCCGATTTTGCCTATGAGAATTTCCAAAATCAAAAATTTATTTAATCTGTAGGCTCCAAGCTTTCTGGAAGTGTTTTATTATTTTCTGAAAACTTTGTCGTTTTTATTTGATGACGGAAAACGGAAACTGCCAAAATGTTTGCTGTTGCTTTGAGGGGCTTTTTACAATTGCCCACTTTGCCGAGGTACCATTCCCGATTTTGCCCATAAAAATTTCCAAAATCAAAAATTTATTTAATCTATAGGCTCTTTCTCAAAAAGGAATTTTCTCTTCTTGGTGTGAACTGTTAACCAATTCAAATTCGCTTTATATCTAATAGAAGATACTGCCCTTATGAAAAAATTAACGTCAACGTTATAGAAATATTTTTTCATAAATTTTACTTAAAGTCCACGCTAAACTTTTTTTGGTAAAGAGGGTTATGCTTTATCTTTTCAATATTATTGATTTGTATTAGAAAAATATTTAAAAAAATTTTTTTCAAGTCTAGCAAAGTTTAATTTTAATATAAATATTTTTTAAAGCATAAATAATACCCTCTTACTATTGTAATTGGGAATAAAAGTGGTGGTTTACTTTAAAGAAGCTTTTGTGTCTGGCTTGTCAGTAGCTGTAAATTGATGCTAAATTATAATGATTATAAATCAAATATTTTTTCTTCTCTAATAATAAATAGATATTTTATGATAAAATCAAACAAAACAAATAAATAAATAACAGAAGTCGGTAGCAACAAGTAGATTTAGACAGTCAGACAGTCAATGGCAAAACAAGTGTGTGTAAGTAACATTTTGAAAAAAAAAACCTTGAAAAATAAAGTTAAAAGAATAAAACAAGTCTAGCAGTGGAATAAATGAATACACTTGGAGAAATAGAATAATTTTGAATTTTGAAGAAATAGAAAATAAAAAATTTTTTTAATTTATTTCAAGCACAATAATACTTTGACAAAATATTTTAATTAATTTTAAGCTGTCGTATTTTCATTTTATTTGTTTTCCTTTAATTGCTTTTTCTGCTTTCAATTGCTTTCAGTGTTTTTGTTTGAACTACCGAGTAGGGTAAATCATTAAAATATTATTATAATTTATATTCTTTAGCAACTTTATCTTTGTCTAAAGGCGACTTAAATCATCAATTGTTATAATCGACATTTGATGAGTTTTTAGTGTTCTATCTGACTTTGATAAAAATCAAAATAGTATTTTGAATTAAAAGTTTTAACTCGTTTTTTTAATAATAATTTTCACAAGGCTATCAAAACAAAACATACTTTGGTGAAGGTGGTTAGAAAATGAGCTAGAAAATAATGGTAATAATAAATGAAAAAAAATCTAGATCATGGCAGTGATTTCTTTTTTACAGACAACATTCATGCGTTTGTGTTGTTTTTGTTACAGCCAGCCAGCCAGCCGCAATTCATCACATTTCTGTTTTCCTTTAATATTTTTCTACTCTAGTACTTAATTACAAGCCAGCTACAAGTAATTTAGAAACTAAAAAAATTGATTGTTGTAAAGTAATGAAAAGAAATTCTCAAGCTATAATTTAATGATGGCATATTAAAAAAATTAATGATTTATAAAAAAAGAAAACAAAAAGTGAGTGAATGTGTTTCCCGTAGAGGTTTAATGGTTAAATGTGAAACATTATAGTCAGCAAAATATGATCTTATTGTTTATGGCTTGTTAAACAGGAAATGCTTTACTGAAAATAAAAAATAATTTTTTTTTTCAAAGAGATTGTGTGTGCGAGTACATTTGCGGTTTGTAGATAAATTTTTCTGTAGAAAAAAAAAATTTTAATGAAACTTTTACTACGCCTAATGAAACTTAAAGCATAGAACGTGCCTGCCTACAGTTATTTATAAAAACTAGAACTATTTAAAGTAAAAGGAAAAAAACTTTTAAAATAATTCAAGTTTTATGGCAACAAAAAAAATGTTTAATTTTCTTTGCCATTAAAAAAAAAAAAAGAGGCAAGTTTTACTGCCCTTAGAATATAGAATTAGGAGCTGGTATGAATTAAAGGGCTGCCCAAACATACTTAAAATTACTTAACACATGTTTTAGTGCTATATGGTTTTCCACTATGCTTTAGTATGAATCATCTGGTCATTGATGCTAAAATAGACCTATTTCGCCACAACATACACTTGCATTCCAACACTTTCAATTACAATTATTAAACTAAAAGTTGTCTCTATTTTTCCACATTTTTTTCAAGTGAAAATTAATCATGGGCTTCTGGGTTCTGTCCTAAAACAAATCTTTTACAAAAACGGCAGATCTAGATGTTTTGTTTACTCTATTTCTAGGTGTGAAAACAATTTTTTTTTAATCTAAATTATACGAATTCTATAAAAGTCCTTCACATTCTTAAAATGATGATTTACAATCAGCACTTTTAAATCCTTCTCATCAATAAAACTAAAAAAAAAAATTTTGAAATTAAATATTTCAACATTTTCTTTAATTTTTTTTTTTTTTTTGTAAGAAATAAGTCTCATTTTACAAATCAGTTGGCATTTCACACTTTACACAAGACCAACAAACAACAGCATCATTCATTGTGTCTAATTCTTATCAGACTGTTTGCTAAGAAAGAAATTTTTTTACATTCTTTACAACTACAAATATTTTACACAGATTCTTACTAATTTAACATTCTTTTGACAACAGATGGCGTCTATTTGTAGAGAAATCCTTTGCCTTTATTTTTAGTTTTTTTTTTTAGTAAATGTTATATTTTTATTGTTGTTTTTGTTTCTTGTGCTGCTGCTGTTCCTGCTGCTTATACCAGAAAATAAAAATAAAATATCTGTAACAGCATTTTTTTTAACCTAATCATCATCATTACTTTTCAATTGTAGCTTAATAAAGAGAAATAAAGAATAAAAAAAAAAGAGATCAACAAAAAAACAGGTAAAAAAATAGAACGTGTTTTTGTAAAAATGTGTGTGTAAGTCTGTATCATTGTTGAAGACATTAACACACTTATTATGCTTCCCATAAAGAATCTATTTCATGATTATTTTTTTTTCATTAACTCAATTAAAAATTTAATCAAAATGACAATATTGTCATTAACTCAATTAAAAATTTAATCAATTACTTTAATTATTTTAATTAAAAATTTAATCAAAATGACAATTTTTTTCATTAACTCAATTAAAAATTTAATCAATTACTTTAATTATTTCAGTTAAATATTTAATCAAAATGACAATTTTATTTTCATTAACTTAATTAAAAATTTAATCAATTATTTTAATTAAAAATTTTAATCAAAATGACAATTTTTTTTCATTAATTCAATCAATTTAATTATTTTAATTAAAAATTTAATCAGAATGACAATTTTTTTTCATTAGCTCAATTAAAAATTTAATCAATTTAATTATTTTAATTAAAAATTTAATTAAAATGACAATTTTTTTTCATTAACTCAATTAAAAATTTAATCAATTACTTTAATTATTTCAGTTAAATATTTAATCAAAATGACTATATTATTTTCATTAACTCAATTAAGAATTTAATCAATTAATTTAATTATTTTAATTAAAAATTTAATCAAAATGAAATTATTTTTTCATTAACTCAATTAAAAATTTAATCAATTACTTTAATTATTTCAGTTAAATATTTAATCAAAATGACAACTTTTTCTATTATCTCAAATAATTACTTTAATTATTTCAATTAAAAATTAAATCAAAATTACAATTTTTTTTCAATTAGTTTAATTATTTCAATTAAAAATTTAATCCGTAGTAATTTAAATTAAATTATTTAATTAAATATTTAATTCGTGCATTGTGGTGTAATAAAATTCCTTGTAGTTCTTTAAAATTTTGTTTGTTCCTAGAAAAGTTTATTTATAGCGCTTTCATTAGTCTGCTAAACTTAACTTTCTTGCCTTGTTGGCTATTTACACTAAACTTGTTATATTTTGTTTTTAAATATGAAACAACAAAACTTAAAAAGAAGAAGCAATAACAATGATAATAATAATATTAAAAAAGACCTCATATAAACACAAAAAGATGGTGTTTCTTTTATTAAAATATTTTTTTTTCTATGCTTTGCTTGCCTTTTTTAATATTACTAGCAAACACAACACGATCCTTGTTGAATGTTCTGGTTGCTGGTATAAAATTTAATATCCTTAGACTCGCCCTTTAAACAAGCAGTGAGTCTTATAATACAAACCTACAGTAACAGACAAGACATTGACGAAGATGTTGCTTAGGCTGTTAAAGTGAAACTGATAATGACGTTGTTCATAAGGACGATGATGATGATGATGATGATGTTGATGATGATGATGATGATGATGTTGATGACATTGGGTGTCATGCTGTGGTAAAATTGTGTGAAATTGCAAAAACCATTAATATCTCATCATTACATTGTGCACTGAGACCTTTTCTAAAACTATAAAGACAATGGGTTTTACAAAATAAGTAAAGAAAATTGTATTTTTTCTTCTTATTCTCTTTCTGGTTTTCTTTAAAAGTTTCAGCCTGCTAACATCTTCTTCTCTTGTTACAAGATCTCTTGCTGGGCTTGAGCAGTTAGTTTCTACTAAATTCTTTACAAGGCAGTTAATTTCTAATGCTGGGTAACTTCATGTGTGACTGTAATCTCCTCTAAACCTAATGGCCTAAGTGTAAGGTATTTATCATTTAATTAATAGTTAGTTGGTTGGTTAGTGTGTTTGTATGTGTGTAACGTTTTGCTGTAAGTATTTTCTTCATTTATAGTAATTTCAAGGATAATTGTATTAAACATAAAAGCAATAAAAAAAGGAAATAATTGGTAACGAATTTCCTTTCTTGGTAAGAATTGCTAAAACGTATAAAATTTTATTTAATTTTAAATTGCAAATTGCTTTTGTAACTCTTGTATGTTTCTCATTTTGTTGCTAAAAAGCAATAACAACAGCAAAAGGAAGCAGATGTAAATGAAAATATTAAAATTTAATTTGAGCGCGCGGGTTTTTTAAGGGTGTTAGGCAAGACACTCACAGTGTTATACAACGAAACAGTGTTAATGTAGAATAAATTATAATTATGTCAAATTGGTCAAAAAGCAGCATGATAATTGCTATAATCCTTGAGTATATTCAAAAGTAATTTAAATTTTCATTTCATTATACTTTGTTATTTAAAATTATCCTAAAGAAGGTTAAGCATATAGAAAGGAATAAAAAAGAGTTAAAGCGAACAAAAAGACTGGAAATTAGAAGCTAAAAATTAAAGCTACCAGCTTCTAAGTTTTATTTACGCAATATTTTGCGACATAAATTTATCAAAAGTAAGTTAATTTATGATATTTAATCATAAAATATTTGGCCTTTTTCTCCTAATAAAAAATCATTTCACAGCTCATTTGAAGATGTCACTCACACTGTTTTGGTTTCAGTTATTATGCGTTGGAAACTAAAACTGTATTTAAACCACAAAAAGCTTTTATTTATTTATATTTTTGTAAAAGCTCTGACTTTAAAAAATTTACACTTTTAATTTACCATAAAGGGGAGATTATTTTATATTTGAATTTATTTAATTTTCTTGTTTAGTGATAAATTAATTGAATAGATAAAGTCTGTAATTAAAACCAAAACAACACAAAACATGTGTATTAATTTTATGAACGCAAATCTACAGTAAAGAGTGAAAATACAGCAAAAAAGTATTGGTTACATTACAAGAGCTGCACTCAATGTCACTTAGTTTATGTTAATTTTAAGTCAAAATGCATCTAAATATTCTAACTAAGATAGTTTAAATGCAATAATGATAATCTTTGCCCTTGTCTGAGCTTACTTCAGAATAAAACATATTGTGCAGTATCTTTAGTAGTTATATTTCTTTTCATTTCATTTTGAATTAAAATATATTTTATTTCTAAAGACTAAATAGATTTTATTGCATTAAATTGAAATTCATTTATTCACTTACAATATAATATATTTGAAATTTATTGCAAATTCAAATTAAATTCAAGTCAAATCATTCCAATTACAATCAATTGCAATTTAAGGTTCAAATTAATTAAAAATTCAATTCCAATTTTATTCAAATTTATTACAAATTCTATTTCAATTCTTTTCAAATTGATTAAAATTTCAAATCCAATTCCTTTCAAAGTAATTACGAATTCAATTCTAATTCATTTCAAATTGAATATAAATTGAATACAAATTCAATTCAAAATCCTTTCAAATTGATTACAAATTCAAATCCAATTTCTTTCAAAGTAATTACAAATTCAATTCTAATTCATTTTAAATTGAATATAAATTCAATTAGAATTATTTTAAAATTAAATAAAAATTCAATTCCAATTCCTTTCAAATTAATTACAGATTCAATTCCAATTTCATACGAATTGATCACAATTTCAATTCGAACTGAAATTTGATTCAAAAGCACAACAAGGTCAACTACAATTAATTCCATTCAAATTTATTACAAATTCTATTTTAAATTATTGCAAATTTGACTCCAATTTACGAGTAATTGCAATTTGCTATTAATTTAATTCCAATTCATTTGCATTGACTACAAATTCAATGCCAATACGTTACAAGTTTGATTTAATTTAGTTTCAATTCATTACAAATTCAATTCCAATCCCATTTGTATTGACTAAAATTCAAATTCAATTCGAACTGCTTGAAAATATAGCTCTAATTCAATTCAAAATGATTACAAATGTTATTCCAATTAATTTCAAGTCCAATTAAAAATTCATTCAAATTCAATATAAAGTAAGTTCTAATTCCCTTTTAAATTATTTATAAATTCAATTCCAATGTAATTAAAACAAATTAAAAATTCACTTTCGATTCCATATACATCGATTACAAATTAAATTCCAATTCCTTATCAGTTTAATTTTAGTTTAACTCCAATGCATTACAAATTCAACTGTAATTCCATTCATATTGAGGGCAATTCAAATTCAATTCCAACTGTCTGGAAAGATAGTTCAAATTCTATACCAAAGGCTAATAAATTCTATTAAAATGTAATTCCAATGTGATTACAATTTTATTAAAATGCCATATAAAATAATTTCTAATTCCTTTCAAATTTTTTATATATTCAATTCCAATTCATGACAAGTCGGACTCCAATTCCATTCAAAGTCAGTGGTAGTTTAATTGTTCGAATTCAAATAAAAGTCATTATAAATTTCATTCAATTTCATTATAAATTCAATGTAATTGAATTCGAACTTAGTTTTATTTGTGTTTTATTATAAAATAGTTTATGCCTAAAGTTTTTGTTATTCTTTGCTCTAGAAATAGATTCATAAATTATTAAAATATTTTGTTTTTATGTCTGCCTTTTTCATACAAAAAAAAAAAAAAATCTTATAAACGCAAATTCCTTTTTAAAACTTAACCATGACCCAGTAAAAACCTCAACAAACGCAACTAATTCTCACTGTTCGGATCTGGTTTCATTACCACATTAATAAATAAATAAATAAACCGCATAAAAGTTTTTTTTTAATTTAAAAATCATTTAATCATAATTTTAAACGGTTTCTTCTTAAACTTTAACAAAACAAGAATAAAAAAAATAAATTGTTTGTTTTTTATTTTTTTCTGCTAATTTCCCACACTTGCATGTAAATATTTTTGTTGGCTTACAACAAACAAAAATTTTAAATGGAAATAAAACAATAACCAACAGAAAAATTCAACTGTAACATTAGCCAAACCAAATTTTAACCAAACCGTTTGTAATACAAAAGCCACACATTATATGCAGGGAAAGCAAATAAAAAAAATTTTGTAAAAGAATTAAAAGCTAAACTAAAATGAAAACAGAATTAAATAATGAAAATTAAAAATGATGTTGTTGGTTTCTTCTAAAATTGCACTACATTTTGGCTTTTTTGTTACCAACAAATAAAAAAACAATTAATATGAGAGTATGAACACACAGTCAGCACGCAATCTAAGCTTTTCACTAACAAAAAACAAGTGAACACAATATGCAGTTCGAGTCATGCCAACTCATAAGCCAAAAACTAGAAAAAAAAGAGGAGAGAGACATTATGGCTGCTAACCCAAACCCTTTCTCTAGCTTTGTGCCTAATGCATGGCTTACACGACTTAACATTAAAATTATTTTGCTGTTGGCTAGCAGAGAAAATATACTCTGCTCTGCGCCGCGTGTACTGTTATACACAATGTTGCCAAAGCTGCGACGCCAGCTTCAATAATCTGTGCATGTGTAGAAACTATGAAATCACCTGCCATTCAGCAAAATAAAAGTAGGTCCAGAATTGCACGATGGAAATGATTAGCTGCAAACATGTTTTTTTTTTTTTTTTTTTTAAAGAGTTGTAATAGTATTTGTAAGGTGTAAAAAACGTTGGTGTTAAAAATTCACAAATATTTTGAACTGAAATCTAAATAAATAAAATCAAATTTTCTTCTAAAACCTGTATTCAATATTTTTTGTTAAACTGAGTTTTACACTGTAATACTGAGTAAAACGACTTGTCAAAAATTGAAATCTAATAGAAAAAAAAAAAAATAATAGTGTGAAAACAGTACAACAAAAAATACGTATAGATATTTGACAGTCTTAGGGCTCTCACTATTTTTGCAACATTTTCTAAACGTTTATACTTTTCACTGTATAACAAAAACAGCTGACAATACCCAATCAAAATCTTAAAGCGTTTTTTATAGTAATAAACCGGTATGATTTTTTGACATTTTAACTCTTGTACAATCGATATACGATAGAAATGAAATGGGGCTTAGGTCCTTGTAACGTTTACTGGCTATTTAAGTTGGTGATCCAGTACATCTTTTGTGCATCTTCTTATAAGGAGTCGTAGTGTGGTGAAAAGTACTAAGCGTGACTACAAACCGATTCCGATTTTAAATTGTTTTTAGATACATGGCTACCTTAATTAAAATGGCCATAAGATCAACATCCAATAAGGCACTCAACGATGCTAAATTTGCTGCCAGTTGATCTACAGACAGAGAAATTAGCACTAGTTTCGCCCGTGCGACTGCCTGCGGCTACAGAATGAAATAATAGATAGACATACGGTCATAATTGGTACTTGGAGCAAAATCTCCCATCTCATTGATTACTTCACTTCCAATACCATTCCTATAAAAAAAACTTAGGATGCACAATTCCAGACGAAAATGGAATCTCAGTGAGAATTTCTCCTCTAAGGCAGGGTCTAGATATCTTCACCAATGGCTCTAAAAATAGTTTTTATATCCACATAACGCTTTAATAATAAATAAATAAATTTTTAAATTTAATATGACCCTAAGCTTAATAAATTAGGCGTTTCAATTACATAATTTTTTGAAATTAGTGAAGATAAATATGCCGAGATAAATATGTTTTAACGTAACTCCTTGCGTTTTTTAGTATTTGTAAATATAACAAAATATTAATCTTTATTTGTGCTTAATTCCAGAAATTGTCTTGGTTTTTAAATTTATTCTTTTACTCATGATATTCTCATGAGTTATTGATTCAGTACAATAAGTACTGAAGGGGATAGCATATCTATCTTTTCAGTATTTATGACATACTTATGTTTAGGAGAAATATAAGTACAAATGGGGATAAATAAGTTGATTCTTTAAGATTTTTACTAACTTGCAAACGACCCATAGATACATATCATTTTAAAGAAGAGGTATTCTCGGCTTGTAAATATCGCCCAAGTACTCAGAAAAACTTAGAACCTATAGAATAATTTTTTTTTTTGGTTTTATTAATTTCCATGTGCAAAATTGGTAGTAGTACCTCTGCAAAATGGGGAATGGTAAAAAGCCTTCATATTCAAATAGTTTATAGTAGATTACAAATTTAGAATGATATATGTCTCGTAATCTTCTAGGGTTTGTTCGGAAGTTACTTTAGATTATTTTGAAATTTTCATATACCCCAGTGCTGTTGCTCTAAGTGATTTTAGCAACTTCCCAATGAACCATTAAAGATGGGACACATATCATTTTAGGTTACATTGGATTATTAAAAAATTTTTTTTTGGAATTCCCTTTCTCAGGGATTTTTATCATTCTTCATTTTGGCGAGGTATTATTCCCGATTTTGCAACAGAAAATTTCTACAACCAAACTGAAATGAAATTTGGAAGTTCTGCGCTTTCTGGATGTGTTTTAACATTTAAGGAAAATTTGAAGATGAGGCTGAAATTGGGCGACTGTGAACAGCAATTCGTTACAGGAACATGATAACGGAATTCTTGTAGTCTCAACAGGATGGCATGATGTGGCTTTAGCAAAAACGGCGAGTTAACTTAATATGGTGAATAAGCCTTTTCTTTTTATTTTATTTTTAGAGTAGTATGGACGACCGGAATGTGTCTGTGCCTATTCCGATCTTTATGTGATTCCATCCTTGTTTAAAGGAATGCTAACTTGCTCTCCTTTTCGACTATAGAGTAGTATTTTGTCCAGGTTACCTTAAGCTAAGAGAGTAATTTTGAGTGTTTTATCTAGACTAGCAATTAAAAATGAGCTGTTACTTTTAAAAGTGGTATAAGTCCACTTTAAAAAAAAATGATAATATTTTCATCTGGATGTTTTTTTTTTTTTTTATAATTTAATAATTTAATAATTTAATTGTTCATTAAGTCTCTGTAGCAACTTTCCAACTCTGCTTCAAACAACTATTGTTGCATAAGAAAATTGTTAACGTATCAAAAATTAAAAATATTACATGAAAAAGGTTTTTATTTTTTTCTTTGTTTTACATTAAAAAAAATAAGTTAAAAAAGAATTTAAACACAAATAATCATGCACAACAACTACGTTAAAAAGAAATTTCATGCTGCAATGAATTAAAATAGAACAACTAAAGTTTTTTTTTTTTTTTTTTTTTTTTTTTTTTTTTTTTTTTTTTTTTTTTTTTTTTTTTTTTTTTTTTTTTTTTTTTTTTTTTTTTTTTTTTTTTTTTTTGCATATGCTCGCGTGTAGTATAAGCATACAACGACTATTAACTACAGCTTAAGCAAAAGTTGTACAAGCTGCAAGGTGCAGTTGAGCATATTGCAATGACGAACTACACAAATGAAACCAACAAAAGATTTATTTTGTTTTTATATTTTTTAAATAAAGAAAAAAGAAACCCCAGACTTTGTCTGGCTTAAAATCTGTTGCGGTACAAGGGCGGGTGGCTGGTTAATCATCCTTACAATGAAAAAGAACTTTGTTTTGCAGGTAGTACGAGTACTTCAAAAGCTTTAAAATATAAAAGACGGGAGGTTCTCCTGCATGACAAAAAGAAATCATAATTTTCTTCACATAAAAAAAAAGACATCAAAAGGACAAACTGTGTTTGTAGTCATAGATAATGTTTTCTTTAGATTTTTGCTCGGTTTTTAACAAAGATTTTATTTTACTTTAAGAAATTTATTTCTGTAAATGTAAAAGGTAAAGGCTAACAATATGTTGCAGTTGTAGTAGATGCAGAATGCATTATAATTCATGTAAATAATGAATGATTGCATTTATCATTTTCTTTAAAGGAAGTCGTTGCCATAAAAGCTTCTTCCCCTAACACAAATATTTCAGTAAACTTGGAAGTTTTAAAATAAAATTTCAAAGCATTCAAATGATGTTGAGGTGGCTCTTGAGCCTCCGTAACTATTTTTCAGGCTCTTTATTAAAAGCTGCGATAATCATTTAGCCAAGAGAAGGGCCAAGTTATGGCATATTTTAGTAAAAAAGCGATGTATAAAGTGGTTCAAAGCATTTCACAGATGCTTAGGCAGTTCTTCAGCCAATCTAACTATTTTTACGCTTCAACGGTGAATTTTCGTTTTCTAGCTGTCAAAAATTTTCATGCCCATGCAAACTGTGTGAAGCACACCGAATTAGCCCAAGGGCACCGCTGAGCGATTGCAAATTGAAATTTTGACAGCGTGTTTTGTAGTGAAGTAGGCTGTGCAAAACCACTGTTTTTTTATTGTTGCCTATTAATGACAGTTGAGCTGGTTTTTTTAATGTAGAATTTTTAACTTTATTTTTGTTTGGCTTTAGTGGGTTTTGTTAAACAAGAGGATTAATGGTACTGTAAAGACTACGCTGTACTTTTTTTCTGTTTTTATATTGAATTAACGGGTATTTTCCTCAGTTCCCAGCATCGACATGTGTAATTTTTTTTATGGGGTCACATGTGTCCAAAATTAAATTTTTAAGACAAAACAATTTTTTTTTGATTTTATTCAAAATCATTTCTTTTGACTCTTTTATATATATAAAAAAAATAAATGCTTTATATTTAGTACACTTATGGTCTTGAAAGGGTTAAGAGCAAATGCTATTGAGGAACTGACACAAATATTCAGAAAGCCAGCCATAACGTATTTAATAAAAAACCATTTAAAATTTTTTTTTTCTTTTGATCTCTTTCATTATTAAATCATAGTTATTGCATGATTGAAATTAAATTCTGAAATCACATCAGTAAGAAAATAAAAATAAAAAATATTTACTTGAGAATTAATTTCTAGTGACCCAGTGCATGTAAAATAAATATTTACGTCTTTACATATTTTCATTGAAATTAAATTTAAATGTATTTGTTAAATGTGTAAATATTTAGAAAACCTAAATTTTATGTAAAATGCAAATATTCAACTCTATTACACATGACAACTGCCACATCTCTTTACATTCTCTTTCCCATTTTAATAATTTCACTACTCATTTTTATATTAAAAGAAAACAAAAAAAAATTGTTGAAGAAATAAATTAAAAACGTTTTGTTAAGGCCTTTGCTTGCCTTTTAAAAATTATTATTATTAAATTTAATAAATAAATTTGGCAGCAGTCTTATTTAGTAAAATGCAATGCAAAATGAAAAGAGAAACATTTAGCTGAAAAAAACAACATTTAATACATTTGTGTATTTTGTAAAAAGGAACTATCACAGAAAAGATACACAGAGGGAAAATTTTGTGTATGAGCACTGAGACGTTAATAGGAAAATCCATAATTAAGAAATTTTTACATTCCATATGATTTGTACACATAATGTGAACAAGTCAAAAATAATTTTCTTTTGTCATGGACTGGATGTAGAGCAATTAACTTATGAGCTGCATATATACAAGATGATCTAGGTCGTAAAATATACTTAAAATAGAATCTATAATAATTAGCAACTTTTCGAATTTAAGTTATTTTTCTTTTCAAAAATGTTTGTTATTGACCTTTTTATTAGCCTTGGACTCCATAGTTCATTAAGGAGAACGCTGTTTTTAATTCAAAAATTAAAAAAGGAACAGTTCGTTTCTCCAGTTCAGTTGATTTTTTGTCTCTTTGTTTCATCCATAGGTATTTCAAATACTATTGATTGTGATTGAATGCTCGAATTAAATATCTTCTTTTTATGAAAGAAATATCCCGAATAGCATCCACAATCTTTCATTCGTTTATTTAATTTGCCCATTCATTTACTTCATTCTTCTGCTAAGATGAAGAGCAAACAAATAAGCCGTTATAAGTTCACTTAAAAAAAAATAGTCAACGAGAATTTTAATAAGAAGGGTGCGTACCAACCTACCAATCTGTTCCATTCCTGTCTGGACCTTGGGTCTTTTCTGCAGACAAGTCAAGAAGCTTCATGAATTTGTCTTGCTTAAAAAATATTAAACTAATTTTCTGTTCTCATTATCGCATTCTTGCCCGAAATATTCACAAAATGCTATTCAATAACAATCCTTGGATATATACAGAAATAGGTATGTGGATATGTGTGTCATGTCATACAAAAATTAGGGCAATCTCATTTAAAAAAAAAGTGGACTTGTATCACTTTTAAAAATAACGGCTCAAATGAACTGTGGCTGTGTGAAATTCTCGACTAGTTAGTTCAGCTCAAATTGGAGACTAGTACTATGTACTGGCCAAGATTACTTTTCATAACTTACTGTGTTTTTCATTTTCTCTTCATTAGAAATCCCAAAAAAAATTTCATATTTTTAATAAAAATTTTGTTGTGGTTTTTCTTTTATTTGTTGAAATTTTTGATGTTTTAAATTTTTGTTTATTTTTTAGTTTTCCTTAAATTAAAATCACTAACTAAATAAATTATTTATTTATATTAAAAAAATATATATTTTTTTACAAAAGTTTGTGCAGTTTATATATTAAATCTAAAACTTAGAAACAAATTTAACATGAGTGATAAATAAATTACAAAATTATTTTAATTAAATTTATTAAAATAAACACAGCTAAAACACTATTAGCCATGAAGGTGTGGCCCTAAAGTTTTAATAAAATATGCACTTTATTGTTATTAAGTTTTAGGGTAGGTTTATCAGAGTCTAAGTACTAAAATATAAAATGCATATTAAATTTAAGTAACGAAGAAAAAATTAGCATGAATTTCAAATTGATAAAATACTTTAGGGTAAAAAAAATTAATCTACTTTTATTAAATATAAAAGGCCAAATTTGTGAAAAAAAATAATTTTTTTGCTTTAAAAAAAAAAAAGTTAATTAAACATATTTTCTGTTAAATTATCGTTTGATTTGCAAAAATCAATATTTGTTTGTTGTAATTCGGTTGCCATACACCACCTGCCTTTTGTCTTCTATACCAACTATTTTCATTAAATTATTTTTTATTAAAAAAAAGAACATGAAAAAATAAAAACATTTTAAAAAGCCCAAACTACGGCATTCGAAATTGATTGAAATTTAATTTAAATGGAAAGAAATTTCGTTAAATAGCGACAGCTGTAATATGGCCTCTGATTATAATTTGGTGCTAATAAGGAAAAATCGCTTATGTCAACTTAAATAACAATTGATTTGTTGTTGCAATTAACTCAATGACTTTATTTTTATAGTTCAGGCAAGTGAAAAAATACTGTTTGCTAGCATTGAAAAAATTTTATAAGAAAAATTTTTCTTTGCTTTTAAAATTATAGTTTTCTAAAATAAATTAATAAGACATAAGCGGTTTTTCCCTAAAATATATTATCTTCCTTTAGAAACGAAATTCCAATTTCTTTTCTCCTAATCATTAATTTCTTTATTATTTTTGAAAGTGGTATAAGTCCACTTTTTAAAAAATTGTAAATCTACGGTAATTTTAGTAAGATGGTCACTATAACTCACTAAAACAACCATTAACTCGAAATTTTTAAAACGGACTTGTATTACTTTCAAAAATAACGGCTCAATTAGGTTATACAATTTCTGGTGCTTCTTCAAAAATATAATTTTTAATTTGGCAACATTTTAAAAACTTTTTTTTTTTTTAATATAAAAACTAAATTTTTTTAAACAGAATTCGGCCTTTTTAATTTGAGTAAATTTTATGATGATGATTAAGTGAGTGATTTTGTTTTTATTTACATGTGATTTAAATGCCTGATATTCTGTTTTAATCACATACGAAAAATGTATGCTTTATGAAACTTAACGCTACTAGAGAGTTTTCTTCTTCTTTTTTTATATTATGCTAAGTTTTTTTTTGTTTTTGTTTTCTTTTCTTTTTTTGTTGCCTTAAGCCTAATTGTCTTTGTGTTGGTTTGTTTTGTCTTTAAAAAATTGGTTCTATACACTTGTGTCTTTTGTTTATAAATAACGATAGTCTGGCATCACAGTAGTTCCTCCTCCATTTAGTGGGAATCCTTCTTAAGCACATATACTTAAATTTTGGCGATAGTAGGTTAGGGTAGTTTGTTGTACAGGATATCTTTCCAGGGTAGATAAGTAACGTTTTTTAGTTCTTTTACAACTTCCCGTTTCCAACCATGATCAGTGCTGGTAGCGCATAGTTTGAGCTGTTGCCGCCACTGCTGCACCATTTGAGGTTTTGCTGTTGCCATGATTGAAGGATCTACGGCCAGTACTGGTGGCTGCTAACATTTGGGGAGGATTTCTCAGAGGCAAGGCTGGTGGCACAGGTGGAGGTGTGGGTGTTTTTGTTCTCTGGCTGGCACTTTGTTGCTGCTCCAAAGGCATAGAGTAATGGGTGTTGCTGTATATATAATTGGGATCCATTTCATTAGGTAACTCATTGCGATTGCCATAATCATGTGAGGTGCCATAATGCAAAGGCTGTTGTTGATAGTTTGCATTCTGTTGTAAATGTTCCTGATTGATGCTGTCATGCACTATGGGCAAATCTGCATACGAGTAACAAGAGTCTCCTACAGTATTAGTTTGCTGCAGGAAGTGAGGTTTTGTGTAGTGATTTAGCTTGGGTGTAGGAGCTGTGGCCGTTTTCAAATGCATAACATAGGAAGCCGAGTCTTCTATATTTTTGACAGATTTTCCCATGTGCTTTTCACTCATTATTGTATTGGTAGGCACTTGCAGCTGTTGGAAATTCTTTTGCTCACCATTAACCGGCATAGTGCACATGGGTCCATAATGGTGTTGATTGACATGATGATGAGGTGTGTAAGTGTTAGGAAAAGTTGAGTGTATACCCAAGCTACAGGGATGATGTTGGTGCCTGGTCATGTAGTCTTCATCACAAAAGGTCTTTTGGTATTCACGTTCTTTGCGGCCTAAAGCTGAATTGCCAAACAAACCACCCTTCAAGTATTCCCGTATCTTGTGGCGGCATCTGTATATTATTAAAGCCAAGGCAGTTACAGTGGCAGCAGTGCCCACCAAGAGAGCACCAATTAAGGCCTGCTTACGTGGATCAGCATGTGTACAACCCATTACGGCAGGATTAAGATTTTTCAATTCTTCGCCCCTCAAACGCTCAGGAAACTCACACAAAACATCGGCCACATTATCATTGCTATTGTTTTTGCTTATTAGTAAATTTCTCAGCCACATGACTCTACAATCGCAAGACATGGGATTTTCAGAGATGTCCAAAGTGTGCAAATCCTTCCAGGGAAACAAACCCTCGGCCAAAGTAGTCAAGGCATTGGCTTTTAAATTAACATATTTTAAATAAGGCAAACCACTTAAAGCTCCTTCCTGCACTTCCAGTAACATTTTGTTAGAAGCCAAATTTAAATATTCCAAATTGCTGTTGGTAGCAAAGGCCCCATTCATAACACGTTTTAGTTTTAAGGCCCCAGTTATTTCCAAACGCTTTAATTGTTTCAAACCCACAAAAGCACCTTCCAATATAGCCTCAAAATCATTTTGGCCTAAAAATAACTCCTCCAAACGTTCCAAATTACTTAAACTCACAGAGGGTATGCGTAATAGTCTGTTGTCAGATAAATCCAAATAACGCAACCCCTGTAAGCCCTGGAATGAATCATGTGACAGATTGCGCAAGCCAGCACCTTTTAAATTTAAACGACTTAAACCCTTTAAATCTTGAAAAGCATTAGCAGGTACTGTAAGCAAAGAATTCATGCCCAAATATAATTCAGCCAATGACGGCATGGCTTGGAAATGTATGGGATCGGGTACCGAGGTTAAGGCATTATCATCCAAGTACAAAATTCTCAATTGTGAGAGACCATCAAAGGCTTTGGGATCTATGAAGCCTATGCGATTTTCACCCAAATTCAATTCCTCTATTTTGGCTAAAGGAGCAAAAGTACCCTGATGCAATTCCGAAATAAGATTGCCACGCAAATTTAACACGGTAACAGCGGCCAAACCTATAAAGGTTTTATTGCTTATTTGGCCAATTTTATTGTCTTGCAAATGCACCTCCTGCAGTTTACGTTGATAGGCAAAGGTGCGTTGGGGTATATTCATCAAATGATTGGAGGATAAATCCAAGAAGGTCAATTCAGCATAAAATTGTATAGAAGAATCAATGGTTTTGATTTTATTATTTTTTATAACCAAACGCTGTATAGAAGGATTTAAAGCGATGGGCAAGACATCCAAATGACCTTCACCACATTGCACAATCAAAGTGTTATCATCACATTGACAGCCTGGAGGACAATTTGCCAAAGCTTGAATGCGGCCGACAAAGAGTGCCAACACACTAAAACAGCTAACGATGAGGTGTGTTAACAACATTTTGTTGTTTTTTAGAGATGGATTTGTGGCAGCAACTTTTGAATTGGAGTTAACGATTGTAATTAGTTGAGTTTAAAATTTTTTAAATGTTGATTTGTTAAGACTTTCAACTTTGGCTCGAATGATGTTAAAGTTCCATATTCTGAAAAGAAAAGTTAAGAGAAGAAAAATAAAATGACAATTAAAGGAGCGATTCAAACAAAATAGAAGTAAGGCTTAGTTGAGGTTTTCAAGCTAGTTAAAATTTAAGAATAAAGAGAAAACGAGTGTGGCACTTAATAAGGAATTGCTGACTTCAAATGAAATTTTTAAATTATTTCTTAATATTTTATTTATAAAAAAGAAACAAATTCTTTTTTTTTTTTTTGAAAGAAAATATTTCTTAAAGGCATCACAAGAATGACGGCAATTTTGCAAAGATTTTCATACATCATTTTGAGTTAGAAAATTTTAAAACGTTTTATTTTTTAATGTGCTGTTCCAACAATAAATACCAGTACTTAGGAGCTATATATGAAAAATGCTCAAAACATTGAGTGTTTTTTTTTATACAAATTCTTTATTTATGGCTTTAATGCATAAATTTATTTTTTAATGGATAAAAAATAATTATGTGCGATTTTTATAATACAAGCGATCAATTTTTCTCGAAATTTTGTTTGAAGTATACTCAAAATATTGAGTGCTTGTCATACAAATTTTTTTTTTAAATGAGTTGATCGCTTGTATTATAAAAACAGCACATTACAGTTTTTTTTTTTCAAAGTTAGTTGAGTAAGAAAAAATTTTAATTAACTGGGATTGTTAATAAAATTTAAAAAAAATTTTTTTTTTGAAAAGCAATTTTTAAAAAAAATAAAGTAAAAGTGAATATGTGAATTTTACATTAAAAATTTTTTGCAATCAAAACTTAAATAAAGTACAATAAAAAATTTTTATAAAAAAGCACTTATGTGCTGTTTTTATAACTCAAGCGATTAACTCGTCTAGAACTTTTATATGAAAAATACTCAAAAATTGAGTGTTTTTCTTACAAATTTTTTAGACAAGTAGATCGCTTGGTTGTGAAAACAGCACATTAAAATTTATTTTTTTTAAATTGAGTGGTTTTCATACAAATTTTTTAGATGATTAGATTGGTCGTTATCTGTAAACTGCACACTAATCTTAAGCATCAAAAAATTTTTACTATTTTTTGATAAATTCTTAGTTTGCCTTCTACACATAAAAAACTTAAAATTTTTTTAAACTAAAATTTTTTTTTAAATTTTTCTTAAAAACCTTTAAGTTGTCTTGCTTGTAAAGAAAATTAAATACATAAAATATATTGTTTTTTTTAATTTAAAACTTTTCTAGCTGCTTCTTTTATAATATTTTTGCTTATAAAAAGTTTTTTACTTGTAAAATAAAACGCACCAAGTCTTCAATGTTTTACAGCAATTAAATTTTAAAAATATTTTTCATTTCAATTTAATAGATTTTTTTAGATTAAAAAAAAGCCATTAATTTATATTTAAACTTGTTTTTTTATATAATTTTTCTTTAGAAAATAAAGCCCTAAATCAATTCATTTCGTTTTGCTGCTTGCTCTGCTGTTATTTTTTTGTTGTAATTTCTTTGCTAAAATTGGAAATACGAGTATTAATCAATTTAATAGAATATTTTCTAAGGGATTAAAATTGAAAAAATAATTTTAATTTCTTTTTCTCAGAATCAAGTTTGTTATTAAAAAAAAATATTATTTCTTATATTAAAATAAATTTCATAATTTTTTAATTGAATTTATTTTTGGTAAAATTTCACTGAATCTAAGGTTGCTAAAATGTTATGCAGATTTGTAGTAGATATTTTCCAAAAAATAAAATTTTTCTTAAGAAAACTTTTCATAGAATATTTAGAATTTAAATAATTTTTAGAAATTTTTTAATTCCAACTAAGATTTACTTAGTATAAGGTTATGTGTTCTCTAATTTCACCATAATAAAGGCAAAACTCAATTTATTTTATTATTTTATGAATTCATTTTAATTAACATGTAAAGGAAGGAATAAATAATGGCTTTTTAATATAATTCATTGTTCTAATTAACCTCGGATATTTGTTATATTAAGCCTGATTATTTGACCACATATTTGACATCAACTTTTGTCATAAATTTAACTACGGGAACGACACTCGTTATTAGGCTGATTAATTAAAAATGTATGAAATTTTTCTTCATTAAAAATTTATTTTCTTAAGCTGCGGTCACATTACACAAATAATAGTCGAAATAAGTGTAACCACTACGTTTTGGCAAATATTTTTAAAGTCTATTATGACTTGTATTACATAAAATTAATTCTAATAATTTAATAATGCACATACTCGTACGTTGAATTTTAATAAAAAATTAAACTAAACTAAAGGCATATATTCCTTTAAAATGTTTAATGTGACCGCAGTCTTATTTTTATATTGACTAAAATATAAAATTGAATTTAAATTTATTTGTTGCAAATCAAATTATTAATTTTTAAAACTCATTTCAAATCGGTATTACCTTTGTAAACATGGCTGTAAAGCCGTAAGTCATTAACAATATGATGAGCCTAACGCACAGTTCAACTAAAGTCGTTATCTTTTTAAACACAATCTAAATGACAGCCTGCCTTTTAGTGACATATCATGGAATATTTTAATTTCAACTCAGTATTTAGTATAAAATTTTATTTTATTATTTAATCATGCCTTAAACGTGTTTGTAACCTTTAAAAAATTTCCTATAAATCAAGTAACAATTTTTATTTTAAGCTTGAGGTCTTATTATAAAAATTTATTTTTATAACGAATTTTTATAATACGACCTCAAGCTTAATAAACTAGCTGTTTCAATTGAAAAGAAAAAGGTCAAATAAATACTTACAATTTTGCTAACATTTTAAGTTGTAATTTATTGGTTGAAGAATATATAGGACGTAAAGAATTCAATTGTCTAAAAAAATTTTATAAAAAAACTAATTTTTTTTAGTATTTGAATGTTTTTCATACTTATTTTTTTAACAATTGGATTGCTTGCTTTCTTTGAAGACTACAAAGTCAATTACACACGTGTTTATTTCTAATCATCAGCTAATTTTTCTTTAATTAATTTTTATTCGAACAAAAATTTTTTTTAAGGTTTTTAATAAATTTCTTTAGTATTTAATCTTTTAAATAAAATGATTTATACAAAATTTTATAAAAAAAAATCTAACTTCCCAAATAAATTTTAAAAGACAACACAAACCTTTAAAATCTGGACTAGCTTGTCTATAAGAAACAACCAACATCCAGGAAGTAATTGAACTTACGACCAAGTGATTGATTCCAAATATTTGTAATTTCTATCTTACATATTTTTGCTTTCAAATTCGCCACAAATAATTTTTCTAAGCACAAACCTCATTTCTCTTTTTCGTAATTTTCAACAAAATAATTTTTTTTAATTTCCCTCCAATTTCCAAAAACACTTTCTTCAGTTCAAAACAAATTTTTTTAATAAAATTTTTCTAACATAAATTAAATATATAAAAAACCCACCTTTACAACCACTGGCTTTGGTAACTTGCTTTTCCAATTTATTAGGTTTTAATTAAAGTTCTAGTTTTAAGCAGAAATTTTAGCTTAAACTTAAACGTGTGTTCACTTGATAATTATAACTTAAAAAAAAAAAACACTTTTTTTTATTATAATTTTAAGGTTTTACTTTTTCTACAAACCGTGAGCGATAATCCAAGTGTTCGCTTTAATCACGGTGTTTCTATTTATTTTTTCTTTTAATATTTCATTGGCCAATTAGTAAGTAATGTTTACGGGTTTTAATAATTTCGTATTTTTCACTAACTTTTTTTGTTTGTTTGACTTAATATGTGTGTTTGCAAGATTTTCAAATTAATTTTTAAAATAATACTCAAGTACCCAACCGTACACGATGAAGCAACGAACTACACTGATTTTTGTGTGGTACTTAAAGTGCTTACAATACCTCGGTGGCGAGTAAAATGTATGGCAAAGCATAAGAGCATAACTAAATGAGTAAACCATTTGCCGCATACAGCAAACAACAACAGAAAATTTAACAATTGTTTACAATTCATGCATTTGAGCTCCATTCAAAGAATCCATAATATTTAAACCAAGCAGGCAGAGTATAGCCAAGTTAACTCTCCTTTTAACAGCATAAAAAATACTCTCTATGGTAAAGAGCAAACAGTTTTTAGTAGATGATAAATAAATGAGAGTTATAGCAAAACAGGTTTTATCACAGCTGAGTAGTTTTTGTTACACAATAAATGTGATTTAAATATATTTAGTTGCACACAAAACGGCAGATGTTTTTAGTTTTAACAATAAATTTTGTTGCAGGATACAGCCAGTACCTTAGAGAGTCTTTTAAATTTAGCAGAGCCATAAATAATATATTCAGAGTATGTATAGCTAAAGTAGTAAAAGAGAATGTTAGAAAGCAAGTGAGTAAAAGAGTGAAAAAGAGAGCAGACATGAGTAAATTAATTAGTATAGTTTTAAATAGATGGCGCTAACTGTTTTAATTTACTAAAAATATTTATTATTTTAGAGAGTTCTTGTTGTTTATTTTAGAGTTTTATTTTTGAACGGTTACAGGTTTTAAAAAACATTTTCTCAATTTATTCTCAACCGTTGTGTGTAACAGTTAAGAACTTGTCAGTATGCGCTCTTATTCTAAAAATTTAATAAAATAATTTAGTAAAGAAAGGTCATTAATGTGCATGCAAATTTAAATCATATGAAATTAAAAAAAATATTAATTGACCTCTAGCTGCTATAGATAACTTTTTAGAATTAAAAAAATTAATTAATAAACACAGTAAATTTATTAAGGTAACCGCCCAATTATAATTTTTTTCTCAGGGAAAATTTTAGTTTTTGGGAAAAATTCCCTAAATGACAAAATATTCTGCTCTAAAAAAGAAAAAAAAAAATATTTTAAATAAGAGGTAAAGGAAAAGAGAAAAAAAATCCTGAAAAACTATTATCTATAATTGAAAGCATAACAATAATCACAATTTATATTAAAAATTAATAGAAAAATTCAAAAAAGAATAAAATTAATTTTTTCTAGTTAGTTAATTTAATATATTAATCGCTATGAACATTTTTCAATTACTATGTTTGATGTATCGATATTTCGCTTAAACTTTCAGCAAAAGCAGTACTTGAAAACAGTTTGTTCTACGTGCTTAGGAAAAAAAAATACAAAATTTCACATTAAATTTTTAAATTTAACAGAAAATGTGACGAAAAACACATGTTTTTATGTTTCAATTCAATTTTGTTCCGTTTCAATTCTGCAACGTTTCCTATACTAGTTATATTACGATTAAATTTGGTTCCGTTTCAGTTCTGCACCATTTCCCGACCTATTAAGGAACTAATTTCATTTTGTTATGGTCCGATTTCACACCGTTTCCTGTTTCATTTCAATTTTATTTCTTGCTTAGTAGCTTCCCAGATATTTTAGAACCAAAAACAAAAATAAAACATTTCTCATGTTTCAATTAAATGTTTTTCTATTTGGATTCCACATCGTTCCTTCATTTATTATCGTTATAACAGAATTTTGTTCTGTTCCCTGGCCCATTAAACTTTTAATTCCATTTTGTTTCGGTTAGATTATAAGCTATATGCTTGTATGATAATATTTTTTGTGCTTTTATATTTTTATTCATATTTTTTTCAAGTTAAACTTTTTGAAAAGATTTTCACTTGCTTTTGACAATAACTGAATTACCATCATCAATTATCATGGTGAAATCTTTTCCAATCTGCTAAAAATTAAAAAAAAAATAACCTTTTAGATAGAATATGAAGTAATTAAACGTATGGCATATTTAACCTCCAAAGCAATCAAAATATATTATCTGTGGTTTCTTTTTTTTTTTTAAGCCAAATTACACTTGAAGTCTTGAAGTTTCACATAAGCAGATAGTATAAAAAAAGGATACTTAAAATAAAATACTTGTATCTTTTTAGGTTTTATAAATAAAGTGTTTATTTATTTATCTTCTTTATTTTACTCTTCCTTGTAAATGTGTGTTTATACAAGTACGAGTATGTCAGAGATAAGGATACTTTAACGGCTTTATTAATGCAAGATGTACATAAGTTTTGTATGTGTGTACGTGGTACCAGCCTATTGAAATTGTTGTAAAATAATATTAAAGAAAAACAAATGCTCTTAAGAGCATTTAAGTACAAGAGTGAAGTTCTTAAATAAAAACAGATGAGTGATAATAAACACTTTCATTTATAATAGAGAAAGTTTAAGGTAATTTTAGCTTTAAAATTCCACTCATGAAAAAATTTACTGAAACGAAATAAAAATTTAATAATTTGCAAGTGTCATTCATGAATTTAAATAAATTTTTTAATGCAAATAAAAAAAAAAAAAAAAATATTTGAACAGCGACTTATGAAATCTATGGTGACCCCTAATTCCAACTATAACAGTCAAAGCCCTCACGTATTTTGTAATTATTGTGCGATTATTTTTATCTTCTGGGGTCAGTATCCCACTGTCTTTTAGGTCAAAACTTCTTTATGGTCTCTCTAAAAAGTATTAGCTTCATTTGAAACCGTATTCTTCAATAGTGAATTTTTAATAATAAAAAAAATCGTCTGGATTTACATTAATATAAACTTTATGCACAATAGATCTTAAAGGTCATGGTGCTATTATAGCCCTTGATAATCTAAGCTTTATTTTTTAAGGTACTTAGTATTTTCTGGGGTTACTATTCCACAGGCCAGGTATTGCTTTTTGCATCTCAATTATTAAAGGAATCTATTAGTTAGTTTTATTTGACCTTTTTCTTTTTAATTAAAATGGCTATTTTGTTAATTATATCATGAAGAAGCTACAAAAATTGGAGCGAAATATCGATATAAAAATAAATTTTTGATAAATAAGACCTCAAGCTTAACAAAATAGCCATTTTAATTATTAAAGGAATCTTTGAAATCATATTTTGCTGTAACTCTTCAGAAAGCACCTCTTAAATAAAAAAAAAAAATATTAATATAATAATTTAAAAATCTAGCTTCTACCTGAATTTTACTTTTTTTTGGTGTTAACAAGTTACATCACATTTTAAAATTATTGTTTATGATTAAAAGCAGCATCTTGTTGAGAGCACTTTAAATGCGTGTTTAAAATAATAATATTTTAAAACGTCATGTTAAAACCATCATCTAAAAACGAGTACTTAACAAAAAAACACAGCCCTTCTTAATCTAATCATTAACGAGTTCATTACATATTGCTGAACATATGTGTGATCAACTCCTCTTTAGAGGAGAACTCATTAAGAGAACATTTGATTATCATGTCAATAAAGTTGTTTTAATGTACGTTTTCTTTTCTTTGTTGTGTGAGTGAAATGGAGATGAAAAAGTGTTAAGTACTTTTAGGTTTTTCTTAAAAAAAAATCTATTTTTTTTTGTTTGGTTTTAGTAGGAAAAACTGTAAAAAAAATTTAAGCATTTAATAAGTGAAGTTCAAGAGATTTTTTAAAGTGTTTCCCAATCACTACACTTAAGGAAATTAATAATGTGATGAAATTTTGGAAATAATAGTTTTCTAGTAATTTTTTTATTAATAATTTAATAAGTTGGTTTTTACTAAAACTAGATAAATAAGTGACTTTTTGAATGTCACTAGTAGTAACATAAAATGCAGCACTGCTGTCGTCAAGCACCTTTTTTTAATAAACTACTGTCAAATTTTGAGCAAGCATTTAGTCGTTTAGTTTGTGTTTAGCAGCCATTAAAAGCAGGGAACCTCGTAAATTTTAACAAAAATGGAAAAAAGTGAATTTTGTATGTTGATTAAGTTGCTATGGCAAAAGTCACTAAAATTGGGCCCGAGCTGCTACCTCATCTTGTATATTCTCCAGATTTAGCCCCTTAATACTATTTTGCTGTACCAAACCTAAAGAAATGGGCCAAATGAAGAAGTCATTACCGAAAATGGATTTGAGAAAACATATTATTTGCAAGGAATAAAAATATTAGAAAAATACTGGTCTAAATATTTTGATCTAAAAAGAGGTTATGTTGAAAAATAAAATGCTTATTTGCCAAATAAAATTTTTTTATGCTAAAGGTATCGGAGTTATCAAACTCCTTTCTAAATTTTATGTTTATAAAAAAAGAACACTCGTTGTTCTAGAAAATTCTTATCGAAAACTCTAAATTTTGTTAAGGTTTTTGAGTAAATTTGATTGATATTTTCTAAAGAATCCAAATATTCGTTTTCTATAAACAAAACACAGGACATAAATTTAGAATAGTGTTTGTAACAAAATTTAGTCTTTATTTATGCTTAATTCCAAATTATGTTGTTGTGCAAAATGCAATATTTTCCATGATATTCTCATGGAAAATTAAAAAAAAATTATTTACTAAGAGGGAAAGCTGTTTCATTAGACGCTACTCTGAATCTTCAGTAGATTACTCCCAGTATATGTTGTATAGATTTTTTTGTCGATTAAAAATTTCAAACAAACGTTTTTTGTCCAAGTGTATGTTTATTTAAATCCTTTAATTTCTTGTCTATTCAATCACCTTGAAGTTTAAGTTGTCTTTTGGTTTTTGTGGGTTATTTATTCAGTAATACTATACTTTGACAGCCAAGTGTATGGTTTAAAATGTGAACAACAGATACTTACATACATTTAAATAAAATTCAAAAAAGGATAAGGACAGCTACATATGTACACACATTTGCTTATGGGTTTATGAAACCCATATCCACTTCAATTTAATGAATCTTAACTAAACTGCTTTTCAAACATCAAACCGACTTATAATTTTCTTTCATTTACATCATCGTTTTATTTTACTAAATGACTTTCCTTTAACTTGCTACATTTTGTGGCATGTTGTATGTATTTTTATGGCGTTCTTGGAACTAATTAATCAACATGTGAACAATTGAACCATAACTATGAAAATTTCTTTACTCGCAGTAAGTCTGTTTTGTCTGCTTTGAAATTAAGTAATTTTTCATAATCACTATGATTAAGAGTTTTAAATGGCAGACTAGTAGACTCAACCAAAACAAAAACAAAAAAACTCTTACTCTTGTATGAGTGCTCGTATTGTGATGTGGGCTGTGTTTAGGGCAAAGCATTCATTTTAGTTACTAATAAAGCTATCATTATTCTACCAGCAGTGATGATTATTCAAAAAAAAAAAAAAACAATTCTTAACAAATTAATTGAAATTATCGAAATGTAAGAAATTTATTAATTATTTTTCTTTTTTGCTATGGAAAAACCATTAGTTGTGTAAATAATAAATTTGGGATCAACTAAAAACAAAATTTTGTTTTCATAAACATGAAATTTATAAATAATTAATATTAATTATTAATGCTTAGAAAATAAAAATGAAATAAAAATAAAAAATTAATAAGAAAATTTAAAAAGTTCTTACAAGCAAGGACCATAATTCAATTTAGAAATCAATTGGAAAGCATTTAAAAAAAAAAAAAAGGAAAAAACATATTGAGCATACATGAAATGTGTTTCGTATTCCTTTTCATGGTTATAGACAGATAAAACAGATCCTGCACCACATTAATTTTACTTAGCTGGTGTATGACTCCACAACCATTCAGTTTAAAGTTTTCATTTATCGTTGTTATGTATTTTATTTTAATTTTGAATCCCACTTCGTAACTTGGTTCTCTGAAGGGTTATCATGTATTTTGATTCAAATCGAATTGAAAAAAAAAAAAAAAAAAAAAAAAATTATATAAAGAACTTTTAAAAACCCCGCCGAGTTGCATTAACAATTTTGAGAGTAATTTTAAAAATTTTAAATTCTTTTCGAAAGCCTTAATAACCCTCCTGGTTTTATGGGTAGTAATGTAACCCTGACGTTTATTTGAAATACCAGAAAACAATTTGCTTTTCCTTAATTGCTTTTCAGTTGTGTAAATGTTTTATAATTTTATTAGCTAAATACCCACTTATACAAGTTAAGTTAAGCAAACACATTTTAACTTGTATAGAAAATTTTCTTTTTTTTTTACTTTAAAATTATTGTCATTCATCCGTTAACGTGGCTTAATATTTTTGTTTTTTTTCACTACCTTCTTGTGTTCTAAACAATTGCCTGCTTCTTTCCTGTCTTGTTTTTAATTTCATTTTATTGTAGCCATGAATGCGTTAAAACATTGCAATGGTTGATTTGTTAAAGACAAATATAAGACAAGAAGCCGCCACATTTTAACAATTGCACAACCAGCTTGGTATGCTCTCACACAAATCTATTATTTTTCTTCTTTGTTTAAACAATCAAACAGCAAAAATAAAAGAAAAGAAATAAATATTATCTTTAGAATTACAAAAAAAAAAAAAAAAAAATCCATTAAAATAAAACAAAGATTGACTTAACGTTTCATTTTGTTTGTTTGCTTGGTTGAGTTGTTTCGCTTTAACTTTAACCCTTTTGTAAGTATGCATGAATGTGCTTGTTGTCTAATTTTGTTAAAATCAGTTTCTTGTTAGCAGAGTGCTAACAATTGACTAGACGCTAAAATCACATAATTTTTATTTATTTTCTGTTGTTGTTGTTTTTGTGCTTACATCCGTTAATTTTAACTAAAATAAGTTGTTGAGTTCAGTTGTTCAACTCAACTAAATAGCAGGTGAAAACCAGAAGATTTTATTTCCAGCAAACAATAAAGTGTTTGTTTGATATTGCCCTCCCAATTTAAATATTAAAAGAATTTTAGAATATTTTTATGTTGGAAAAAAAAAATATTTTCTTTTTATATTTTTTAAACACTCCTGTATTTAGTGAGGCTCTCACACAGAAAAAAATTATGTACGAAATATAATTCAATTTTGATTAATATAATTGTTCTTTTGATTAAATTTTTCATTGAATACAAAAAAAATATTCATTAATTAAATATTTTGATTAATTAATGTTAATAGAGTAAATTTTGATTTTCTTGATTTTCATTGCATCAATAACATATTTAATTAACATGACAAGATAATATTAATCAAATATTTAATTGGTTAATATTGTGGATTTGTAACTTATATTTTAGTTAATATATTTATCATGCTTAACACATTGTGACAAAAATTTTAGTATCGGCTTTGTTCTGTTAATCGAATTATTTTTAAAAATGAAAAATAAAAAAAATCGCAAAGTTTCTATTTAGTGTTTTATATGTCCCTCATTTTCATAACATTCGATAAGTTAAATTTGATTTTTTATTTAAACATTAAAGTCAATTCTTTGCTATTGGCCATACAAATTTGACTTAAAAATTTCTTTTATTCATTGGACTACTGCTCATACTTTTACCAAAAATTAATTTCAGTGTTTTTTTTTTTTTAATTTTTTTTTTATTTTTTTTTTTTTTTTTTTTTTAATTTTTTTTTTTAAATTTTTTTTTTTAAACTTAAAAAATTTAAAGTGCAAGTAATTTTATTAAAGTGAATAAAAAGTCTGTAAATTGTAAGTGTTAATTGCTTTTTTTCATGTTTTTTTTTTAAAACGATTAAAAATTAAAAAAAAAATTTTCGAATTAGATTTATAGAACAAAACCTATACGGTCCTGTATCGATGAAAACATTGTCATATTAAAATTTTTATCAGTAAAAAAAAATTTTGCATAAAATAAGAAAAACCTCATCTTTTGAATAAATTTTGGTTTGAATCAATTAAATAATTTTTAATCAATATGACAATTTTTCAATTAAAATATTTAATTAAGAGCATAATTTTTTTAAAGTACATGTTGCACATCATTCGAAGCTTTATTAACAGCAGTGAAAATTGTTTACAATTCCTAATGACTGTGGGCCTGAAAGTTAATTATTTCACTCTCGTTAGCAATCGAAATTCCAATAGAATTAAATAAAAATTTCAATCGATATCATCGTATGTCTTAATTTATTCTTTGGTCTCCTTAAAATCATTGATAAACTTTTCTTTAACAAAAAAATTGCGTTTAACAAAAAATTTCTTCTTCTAATTTTCACCAAAGAAATTTAAACCATGAATTATAAAAAAGAAAAATACATTTGAAAATGTTAACATTGAAACAACAACAAAAAAAAATTTTTTTTGACAGCTGAAAAAACAAACAACTACAACGTAAAAAAAAGGAAAAACAAGTAAATTTTCTGTCAGAATAATTTAAATTATGATGTCTGTCGTTTGTTACAACAATAATGAATTCCCATTCACTAACTAACTCGCACTTGCTCACCATTCACCAGACAAAACTACTCTAGACACCCAAGAATAAAAAAAAACTCTTGACAGACTGTTAGTTATTGTCAGCCATAAACTTTATTTAATGTTTTGCCTAAAATATGGAATAACTGAAAGAACTGTTGCAAGTTAATGTGATTCTCTCCTTTTTGTTGTTGTTGCTGCAGTTTTTTTTTATTTTTATTTATTTATTTTTTGTTGGGTGACCAACCATAAACACCATAATAAACAATAGTTGAGCAATTAGTTGTTATAAAAATGTTTTAAAACCATCCAAAAAACACGACAATATTTTTTAAATAATTTTTTTTTTTTATTTATTTATTCACACACAAAGCTTTAGGCAATAACAATAATTTCATTGTTATGGGAATTGCATGAAAAATAAATTAAAAGAAAATGTAGAGAAAAATACCAACACAGCCCCTTTAGGCAAGCAATGCTTGTTTGTTACATGTGGCTATTTGGTGGGGGGAGACAAAAATTATAGAAAGACTTCTGGTAGTAGAAATTTAACTTAAAAAGTAAAAGAATTCTCACTGAAAAATATAATTGGTTCTACATTAAGCCTTAATCGGTAACAGAGAACAAAATAGAATTGAAAAATTCCATTTAAGCGTCGTTCCTTTTATTTACTAACGTTTCAATTCCATATTGTTCCAGTCCCATTCTGCATCGCTTTTAACTAATATTACTTTAACATTAATAAATTATTTGTAATTGTGATCCGCTGTCAAAATGACCACAAACGGTGTCAATAGTGTAACAGCCATCTTTGTGCTCACTTTGACAACGCATAATATCATTTTAACAACGCATTATTGGCAACGACACCATTATCAAAATGACATCATAGCTGTGATAAATGAACACCATCTGGTGTCAAAATCACAAAATTTGTTGTCGAAATAATACCATACGATTGTTGAAATGACAATGTTCGTTGTCAATTTGATAACTTTTCAATTCCATAACGTTCGTTGTCAAAAAAGTAAAACCGTAGCTGTTTTTCCTAACTTGACAAACAACCATTTTCGATTTTTACACGTCAGTTAAAAGATTGAAAACACTCCTTGTCAATAAAATAGACAACGGGATGGTGTCAAAATGACCACATACGTTGCTAATATTGCAACGCGACTGTTGTTTTCTCAGAGTAAATAGTTTTTTTTTTTCATATTCTTCTTACGCTGGAAAGTATAAGAACATAATTCTTCTTTATAATAAAATAGTTTCTTTTTTTTCAGCTGTAGGGTGATGCGTTTGTTTTTAAAGATACAGGATGCTGACTAGGAAAATACATTTTTTTGATGCCTTAACTTGTGGGATTATAAAAGACTCATTTTAATTTCTTATTATCATTAATTGCATTAAATATCTTTGACAAATTATTGCTTTTTTTTTTTTTTGCTTTTAAATAAATTCTTTTAAAAAAGGACCTTTCACCTTCATGGCTAATGACATTATGTATGACATTTTTTTTTTGAAATAAGAAAAATTCTTTTAATAAAATATAATGACAATAAAAAAATCTTGCTACCAATCTCATTTTAGCTTCCGGTTTTATTGTCTAACTATTTTTTATAGCAGTTGCAGCAGTAGCAGCATGGGACTTTGAATTTGCTTCCTTGAAAACAATATTTATAAACGGTTTCATTGTTTATAGTGTTTAAATGCAATTTATGTAGTTTTTAAAACCAATAAAATATCAATTGACTTGCAATTAATCATATTCAGACTGTATGGCAGATTTCTAACACAATAAAAAGTTAAATGGCATTTGAAAAGAAACAGAAAAAATTAAACAGACTGAGAAAGAGTGCAAACCTAAAGGTGATGATGATACCTTTTGCTTAAAAGCATTGTATTGTTAAGAAAAAGAAAGAAAAAACCAAGAGGAAAATGAAAATTCATTTCATTTGTAATGCTTCTTACTTTGTAAGCAAGCAAAACAGTGGTTAATTGTAGTGGTGTGCCTGCATTTCTATAGACAGTTTTCTTATAAACAAACAAACAAACGAACGTTGCTCTACCGGAAAACGTATGAAAATACAATTTATTGTTGGTTATTGTTTGCATCTCGATTGGTTGGTTTGGTATATGTTGCATTTTTACTGCTTTTATTGTTAATGCTTTTGTCTCTAACTTTTTTCTCACTTTCCTCTAGCCTTTTCAGGTATTTTCTTTATTAAAAAAAATTAATAAATAAATAAATGAGCATTAAATTTAATATAAAATAGCTTTATACAACTGATAATATTAGTTTACAAGCCAAAGCAAAAAAGAAAAAAAATAGTGAACGGAAATGCCTTCAAAATTCAAAGGCCAAGTCGCTACATTCAATATCAAACAACTTCTAAGGACATTTTAAAAACTATTTCACACAAAATTAACAAAAATTTCCATAGTTTTCATTCGAAAACGAATGCATTTAATTTTTATGAATTGAGTTAGATTTTCGAAATTAAAACTGTTTTGCAATTATTTTAATTTCAGAATGCAAAATTATGTAAAAACCGAAATCAGAGAAATTCCCTGATTTGCTTTTAATAAATTCCCTTTAAAAAGCGGGGAAGTGAACCAAATCACATTTTTCTCTCTACACTGAAAGAATTTTGATTCATAAATCCAATGAAATGATTTCATTAATTATTTCATAATTTCATTGTAAGAATGAAGAAGTTTCATTAGATTTCATTTAGATCTATAGAGATAATCTAGAAGTAATTTTTTTTGATAATTTCTGGACAATCGTTTAGCCTTCAAATAAAAAATTTAAATCGGGTTTTAATTTTTCAAAGATATATTTGTACATTTGGAAAAACGGACAAGGTATTTTAGAAAAAGCTTTTGAAATAAATCAATTTCAATTTATAAAACTAATTTTTTTTTTAAAAAGAAGGCTTTGACAAATGATTATGGTAGAGGGGACTGAAAACATACATGTATATTGGCGTTTTGGAAGATTACATCTCTACCTATCTCAAACTGAGGCTTAAAGTAGCCCCCTTTTTTTAGAATTTAATTGTGAAACGGAGTAGGCTTCCATAACAATTCTTCATTTAAACTTATATAAAACACTACGATAAATTAGTAGGGGTAATAACGAAGTTGTTTTGGAGTGATCTTTTCAATCTGTTGCTTCATATTCAGTCTATGAAGACAAGTCATAAATCAAATTTAAATAATTTTCTTTCTTTAAGTTTTTTAAATTGCAGGCTTTTGGTTTAAGCAAACCAATTGTCAAATGTTGAAATCTTTTTCAAACTGCAGCTGCTTTTTTATGTTATGAAAACAAAAGGATCATTATGTCATTCTTAGTCTCATCATTTAAAATGATCTCAAATTAAAGATAACAATTTTCTATCAATCAAATTTCCATAAATTTGACATTTTTAGTGATCGATGAATTAATAATTAATGCTATTAAGATTAAATATAAACAAACAACAAAACACTATCACCTAAAAGTCTTGAGTTTTAAAAAGAAAAAATCACCTGCCAGTTTTAAAGGCAGCAAAAGAAATAAAAGAAAAAAACAAGAGAAATGCGTTGATTAAATTAACATGAGCAAAAGATTGAAAAGAGATGAGATCAAAGTTAAGGCTTAATAAAACTAGGCGCCAATACAAATTATTTTCCACAGAAACGTACCTCAACTGTTGGTTTCGGGAGCATTTTAAGAAGAGTTTAATAAAAACTTTAAAACATTATAAAATCTGTAATTATCTTTACCCTTTCAGGGCAAAATAAAAATATAGAAAATTATAGAAAAAAAAAAAAAAAAAACAGGCTGAAAATTAATTTACGACTTGTCTAATGATAGTAAATGTCAAAAATTAACTTTTTTTTTTCTTTCCTTTACTTTTGTTGTAGAAGTTTTTATGTTTTTTTTTTACTTAATTGATAATTTTTTTTTAGGAAAAGTATTCAAAGACTTTAGAGCATCTTTTAGGAAAATTTTGTGAACAACAAACCACACAAGCCAGCATGAAATTATCATGATCTTTACCATCATCAATTTAAGATAACGCATCAGTGTTTATGTGTTTTTCTTTTTTCTAAAAAAAAAAAAACAAAAGTTTAACAAAACGCTACTTTAGCTGCTTGCAACCCAGACAAGCAACTCCAATTGAATTTTTCCAGCTTTACACTCAACCACTTACAACTTGTGTCATAAATTATAATTGTTTGTATTTTTCATTTTTATTTGTTCACTTCTTTACCTTCTTCTTGTAATAGCCTGGCTTGCCTGACTGGCTAGCCTTCCTTCATGCAAGTGCGTAAATGTTTGTAAAAGTGTGTGTAACATGGCCAGGACAGTTACAGCAGTTTGTTTAGAAACATGCCTTTAAGCGACAACCATCTACTACTCACGTACATTAAACACATACGAGTACAAGTTGCACTTGACTACCGATTACAATCAATCTTCTGAAATTTCATAAAAAAAGAAAAAACAGGGAATTTGTAAGCAAACAAAACTCATAACAAATTCTTGATATGAAAAAACAAAAAAAAAAAACATATTAACCATAAAATGTTTAAGGCATGTAAATTATAGAATCTTGTTAGAATTTGCTTACAAGCATGTCGCTGTGTGTTGTTAAAGCTATCAGCCACTTAGCCATAGAGCAAGATTTCTTTTGCTAGCAACACTTTTACACATCCAAGTCAAAGATCTTTTCCAATAAAAATGGAAAAAAAAATTATTTAAAACAAATGATATGTAGTTAAATGTATACTTTGGGTTTTAATGTCAGGTTGAGCTACAGAAGCGATTAAATATGAAAAAGGAAGCTGTTTTCAGGGTATAGACACACACAGCATATTATTGTGATTGCTATAAGTAAAATCTATATACAATTTTAAATTTAATAAAATAAAACCAGGGGTTTTACTATGTTAAAGTACATAGTTGCAGTGCGAAATCTAAAGGTTTTGCTTATCGAAAGATATTTGTGTGTATAAAACGACGTTGACATGCGGGGTGCTACCAGACAAATGCAAAAAGTAAACGATTAAAACACATTTAAAATTCGAATTCGTACCGTTTTTTTCGCATCGCAATACAGAGTAACCCCCCAAGAAAAGGAATGGATAGATAAAATGCTAGATACATGCACAGATTCATAGTTACATAGTTTGAAAGACATGGGTAAGGAGGGAAGGAACAAGATCAAGTTAATACAAGTTAAATTCAGCTATGACGAAATATTAAAATTTAAAAATTATATTAAAATTAAAAATAAAGAAATGAAAAATATTGCTAAAAAAGTTTTCTGGCTAAAATTCCTCATTGCAAGAGTACTGGGGTATAAGAGAATTAAAAAATTTTTTTTGAAATAATAAAAAGTAAATACTGAGTATTTGTTCAATAGATTTAAAACCTAGGCAACCTACCCTTTAAAATTATATATGTCCCATCCCGTAATCTTCTATGGTTCAGTCGGATTCATTAAATATCCTAAACATGTATTTCTAAATACGTTTTTAGTATTTGTGACATATTTTCAAATATGTTAACGAGAAATTTAAGAGCACAGGTAGAAATATACCCTTTTTACTTACAGTGAAGGGTTTAAAAAGAGAGCAAATTATATACAATATATATAAAAAAGTGGGCTAAAGTAAAGACCCAAAAATATTAAATACCAGTACCTACAATAGTATGCCAATATTAATTGATGAAGAAAGCAAATTTAGTTTTAAAGTTATTAAAAATATATTAAAACAAGAAAAATTTATAAAAAATTTTTTATTAAATTTCTTAAATATAAAAAAATGTTTTGAACAAAAATTAAATTAAATAAGCTGAGTAGCCTAAAAAGAAAGCTGCTGCTACAGACTCATGGTGGAATATTATATAAAATTTTAGCCCGCTTCTAGAGATTGGAATTGATTGACAAATATCAGAGCATTTAAACTAACCCCGCTTAACTCGGGGGCTACGTTCCATCAAAGTGATCCCGCTTAATGCAAAACAGCGCTAACGACGCTATCTTAATATGTAAATAATGGTTTTAGGGGAACATGAATAGAAAATTGGTAGATATTAATTTTAAAAATTATATTAAAAAAAAAAAAACATTTATTACTTACAGAAATGAAAACAATATAAACAAAAAAGTCAGTCAGATCATTTAGTATATGCTGTGTTCAAAATTTTCCGACTTTATGTAAAGTAGTTTACGTTTTCCTTTTGCATTCTGTTAGAAGTTGTTGATAAGTGTATAAAGCATCTATAACACCCCGTCTTGCTTTTCAACTCCTGTCAAAATTTGCCTCATTTTCAACAAATTGGTCCATAATTTCAGTTATAGTGGTCAAACATATTTGGAAACTTAGTGCTAAGAACAATTTCGGGGAATACCCGGAAACAGCGTCTAGCGGCGTCTTACTGTATTATCATATTTTTAATAAAAAAACAAATTAAATTTGTTTTTTTTTTATACAAATGTTTGTGCATAAAAATGCATATGTATTTATATGCATAGTTACGAGCTGTTATTTTTGAAGGTAGTATAAGTCCATTTATTATAATAAAAAAAATTAGTTTGCAGTAATTTTAGACATCAGTTTTTAAAATTATCGTTGTTTTTTTTTAAGTTTACTTATTTCACTTTAAAAAAAAACATGTATGTAAATTATGATTAAATAAATGTCCTGCTTATTCTTGTTTTAAACAAATTTACTTATTAAACTTTTTTTTTCGTTTCAGGTAAGTGGCTTTTCTTTATAATTGTGAAACACAAACACATTAAGGTATACCTAACTTAACATGTAACTTAAAATAAATTGGAATTAGGGGTAAGTTAACATTTTTTTTTAGCACATTTTTGCTGAATTAATCCATTTGGTCCGGAAAATTATTTTGGCCGGAAAATAATTTTTTCCGAAAAATAATTTTGTCCGGAAAATTATTTTGTTCGTACAATATTATAGTATGCGTAGTTTAAGCTCTCTATTTAGGAGAGAGATTTTAAGCTCTCTATTTAGGAGAGAGATTTTAAGTTCTCTATTTAGGAGAGAGATTTTAAACTACACATACCCAAGAAAAATTTTGTTCGCAATAAGCATTGATTCATAATAAATTCATAACAAATATTTTTAATTAATAAGGCTCGTTATTACAACTTAGGATTTTGTTAGGCAAATAACCGGTTTTTAGCTAAAATTTTTTAAACAAATTTGGGTGGATAGTTAAGCACACACTGTCCGATATTTAACTTATTGATTTTTTTTTAATATAATGTCCAACCAAAAGCTTGATATTTGACTTACTAAATCTTGACTCTAACTACCGTTAACTTGTATTAATGCCCCTAAAAGTAATAAATTTATTTAAAATTATTCAACAACAACAAGCCTTTAATTTATTAAAAATAAGCCTTAAGCAAAAATAAATTGCCTGCAGTGCTGTCAACAAGTCCTTTTTGAATTTAAAAAAAAAAAAAAAAAACAAAATCAAAGAAAAAATTTTATAGCGATGGGTTATTGGCGTAATTTCAATTTTAGTTTAATCATTTTAAAATTTTCATGGTTTTTTTTTCTGTTTTTTGCTGTCTTCATTTTAATGTTTGATAAATATGAGCAAGGCTCAGCATGTTATAAACAATTTTGTAGTCTTGTGTTAAATATATGATTCTGTCTAGTAATCTAAGATACATCATATTTTGTAGTTGTTGTTGCTGCTGCATTTTTGTCTGTGCCTGTTAAAGACTTTGGCAAATGGTTAAATAAAAAAAAAAACAACTTTACATGTGTGTAATCTAAATCACTACTACGTTGTTATTTGAATAATGTTTATGAGACGCATTTGTTAAATGAATTATTTGCGTGTATTTATGTGTTAGTTACAGGCATTTGCGAAAATCCAGTTGTATGTAAGTGTTGTGTAACAGCAAAAAAATTTTGCTAGTGCGTGCAAGCACGGTTTAAATTTGCACACACAAAAAAAAAAAATAAAAAAGGAATAGATGGTGGAAAAATAACTTCATGTTTCTATTTATGTTTTTAACATTTTACATGGCGATTTTAAATAGGAATTCGTTGTTGGGATTTTAATCGCCTTTTCAGTTTTTAAATGGAGTTGAAGTTTTTCATATAAATACTCGTAAGTTTGTCATGGCTTAGGTAACATTTTCAAGATGTGTTGTGGTGTCCTATATAGTTTTTAAGCGTTTTAGATCAGGGACCAAACTACTGTAAAACGAGTTTTTTATTTGAGGTCCACTGTAAAAAAAAAATTAGTTAGCGGTGATTTCAATTAAATTTAGATTTTTTACATACCATTTTCCGAAAACCTCAATTTTAATTTTGTTAAAAATTTCATCAATTTTTTAAAAATTACTCAAACAAATACTTAGCCTGTTCAGCGAATGAAAGCTTGTCTCGTTTGCATGTAGCAGGCATTTAATTGATTCTATTAAAAATGTAATAAAAAATAAGCTGCAAGATTTTTTAGTGTGCAAGCCATGTTTTAAATTTGAAATTCCTTTCATTATCTACCTTCAATATTTCGTAACATCAAGCAAAAGAAATTGCTGTAGGGTAAACAAAAATTACTCACCGCCAAATTTTTCATTTTAATCTTGCAGATTTTTCATAATTTTCTCATCACAGCTCAGCACATAAACTTATTAAGTTTTAGCTCTAGCTGTTTACTAGTTATAACGTTTGGCTGAATGAGTTGGCTAGAGCTGGTCTCTGGTATTTGTTAGTTTATACTACATGGATTGTCTGCATGTTTAGCATTTATAGCATGTCCTTTTAAAAGTGACAAATGTACAACATGGCTGTGACGCATGATTAAAAATTATGAATATTTTGTTTTTCTTGTTTTTATGCATTTTTCATTAGCACATACCAGCAGAAATATTTTTTTTTTTTTTTTTTTTGGTATTAAATGAAATTGGTAGTAAAGTTTATGCATGTTAATTGAAGACTAGTAGGAAGCTTAATGTTACTGGCTATGGTTTGATAGTTTTTTCTACCGTCTCTTCTACGAGAGTAATGATAATTTAAATTTGAAAGTTTTACAAATCTATAGTTGGTATAACAAATTGTCTAACCAAGTTAGAATAATTCTCAATGTTAAATACTTCCACTCCATCCAAAAAAAAAAAAAAAAATAGGAAATTTTTGCATGCTTGTTGTTGATTTAAAATGAAATTTAAATAGGAAATAAAGTGCGGTTTGGAAAAAGTAATTAAAAAATAAATCATACCCAATAGGAGGGCATCTATGGTAGCCTAGTTCTATTAGTAATTGCAGAAAAGTTATATGAATGGAAAAAATAGAAATATTTAGTTGTGGTTTTACTAAGCACAGCACCAGCCAACCCATTGTTAAAAAAGTTTAAATAATTTAAATAAAAAAGAAATTAAAAAAAGTTTTAAAAATAAAAATATTTTTTAGCAAAATAAAAAATATTAATAAAAAATTTTTTTTCAATACAAAAACTTTAAAAAAAAAATTAAATTATTTTTTTAGTAAAATTTTTTTAATGCATATAAAAAATATTTTTTATATAATTTGTTTTTTAATAAAAAAATTAAAAAAATTTTTTTTTTATATATTATATATATATTTTTTTTTATTTTTAATATTCTTTTATTAATAATAATAATAATATTAACATAAATAATTTTTTTTTTTTGTTAATAAAAATTTTTTTTTAAATTAAATTAAAAACAATTTAAATTAAGATCTTAAACTTAAAATATATTTGGTACTATTTTTTTATATAAAAAAATATTTTTTACTGAAAAAAACTTTTTTTTGTTAAAACGAAAGTTTAATTTTGTTAAAATTTTTTTTTATTTTTAAAATTTTTTATTTTATTTTTAGTAAAAAAAAGTTTTTTAATATAAAATATTTTATTAATAGAAAAAATCATGTTTTTTTTAATGCTTAATTTTTTTGTTAGTAATAATAATACTTAATAGAAATAATTTTTTTTGTTAAATTTTTTTTAAGAAAATTAAATTAATTAAACACAATTTTAATAAAGATGTTAAGGTCAAAAAATATTTGTTTTCATTTAAAAATTTTTCTTATTACAATTGTTTTTTATTAAATTTTTTTTTTTAATATTAAATTTTTTTTTTATTTTTTTAATAATACAAAAAAAAAATTTAATATAAAAAATATTTTTAATTAAAAAAAATTCCATTTGCTTTGTAACGGTTCGTTGAAATTTTTTTTATATGGTTCAATGCCTACTTTGTTAGTTTTTTTTTCTTGTTTGAACATTTTAAAACTTTTTGTTTGCCTATTGACTAAAATTCTCATTTTGGTCGATTGGTATAATGAAATAAGTATTCGAATGTTTTGGCAAGAATTTAACAAGACTTCTGAAGACTTAGAGTAGCGTCTGATGAAACAGCTGTATAGATATGCTTTCCCTTTTAGTACTTATTTTACTAAGTAAACAATTTTTTATAAAATTTTCCCTTGAGAATATCATGGAAAATAATATAACATAATTTCGAATTAAGCACATATATTTATTTTAATAAAATATATAGACGAGAAACTTCTATCCGAAAAACTAAAAAACTAGCGAGACTTTTTAAATGTATCTTCTTTTCAATTGAATTATAAAACATGCCATTCCCTTTTGCATTGATTTTTAATAATTTTTTTTATAAATTTTTCAGTTTATGTCTTTTTTAAACCACAAAAAATTTTTCCCATACTCAGGCTCATATGCTCTTAATTCTCACAATTTTTTTTAATTTTTTCTGTTTAAACTTGGCCAGCAATTAAAATTTAAATCGCAGAGTAGAGTAATCTAGGAACACAGTAAAGAACATAAAAATTAAACAATTGAAATAGTAAAAAAAACAATCAACCAACTCCGGAAAAAACAAAGAACTTTGTGGAACAAAATACAAAAAAATCTGAAAAAAAAATTAAGAATCTCACAAAGCTGATGATGATGTTGCAGTTGTAAATTATAGATGTTGGAATAGTTTGTTGGTTGCTGAGTTTTTTTTTTTTTTTTACTATTTATACAGACAACATTGTATGAAAAATTGGAGTAATTGCATGTTACTGCACCACACAAGCAAATGTCGTTTTTCTGTGCAAATAACTTGGAAAAAGAAAAAGAGAGTAAGAGAAAAAAACATAATATGCCAAATTACTACTAGGCCACAATCACACAGAAAACAAAAAAAAACGCTTTAAGTGATCACTGTATGGTTAGTCTGAACAAATGGAGGGAATAATTTAATAATTGTTTGGCTTAATTTGGTGAATAACTAGTCTACGTTAAAAACAAAATTGATTGAAAAGTTATATGAGGTCAGGGATTTTTTTTTTTTTTATTATTATTTATTCACCACCACCGGTATACATAATTCTTTTTTTATAAAATAATATACTCGTATGTGGTTTGAATAGTGCAATTTCTATGGGTGTTGTTTCGTTCAGAGAAAAAATAACTTTCATTGTGTGTATTAAATTAATACTCAGCTAGTTCTATTTATTGTAGTGACCGCTATTTGGTATTGTAGATTAAGCTTGATATTTCGTTTGGTTATGTTATCGTTATTATGTTGTTGCAACTAAAAAAATTCGTTTATAACCACTGAATGGCCGACTGGCAACAAATTTGTTTCTCACAACTACAAATTTTTCTCTCAGGAATTATTTGAAAGAAGCATCGTAAGGCAAACTAGAACTAAAATTAAAAACTTGAACAAGTCAGCTGTTCACTGCGACCAGGATAGACCTATTATAGCACTACTCTCTTCTTAAAAATGTTCTAGCATTTATTAAGAATGGCCTTGCGCGCCATATTAGACGGTTGTAGGTAGTGGTGCTCTAAGTAAAGGAAACGGGTCTAAATTAAACCATAACAGTGACACAATACGCGCTCTGCTGTCTATTCATCTTCATTACATGATCTGTACTGGTCATTTTAGACTGATTGTCATAAATATTGGCCAAAATATTTCAATACTTTAAAAAAACTCAAGCATTAGTTTGTTATCTTTTGTACCAAATATTTAAAATACTATTTAGTTGTATCTGCAGGAAATATATTTTTTTTTTTCAAATAACCAACAACCCATCAACACAACATAAACCAAAAGAAACACCTTTTCTGTCTTAATTTGTTTTTTTTTTAATATTTACTTGATGCTGTTGCATATTGAACATGTGATATGCAAACAAGCAACTTGGTGGCATTTTTCTGCCCTAAAACGTGGCCTCCCAAACTACAACAAAAACCACAACAATAACAATAAATTTATAATGAAGAGAAAAAAAAAACCAAACAAACAAACAGAAGACACATAAATATACAGGAAAACGACACAATTAAAAAGGAACTACAACTGATGCTAACAGCCACTACACCCATACCCATCCATGAAAGAGAAAGAAAAAAAAAAAAAAAAAACAAACAACAAAATGATGTTGATGGAAAAAGATCATAAGAATGGATGATGTTACTCAGGGGACAATAACGCAAAGAATAGCAGCCTGCAACAGCAACAAACCAATACCATGCCAAAGGTGCTGGCTAGTGTGAATTCCAGTATAATGTTATTTAATGCTAAACACCGGCTTTAGTTTTGATTATTGTTGATGCAACCTAAAACAACCGCATGTGGCTTTTTCATTCTGCTGCTTAACAAAAAAAAAAATATGTTGTTAGCAGACCTAAAGAAAAGAAATGAAAAATAAGACTAGTAACGAGAAACACAGCTCTAGATACGAGTAGTTTTGATGGTTACTGACTGGCCTGGCTGGCCGCTCTAGCTGCTGTTAAAGCACAAGTTTAAAAGTCGGTTGTGCAACAATAAAATTGTAATGTAGCACCATAACCTGTACAATGCACATGCGAGTACACTAACTTAAACAACAATAACAACAAAATCCACACATTTAACTTTAACAAACATGAAGCAAGAGCCACACAAAAGAAGCAACACATCAACATCAACATCACCATCATTATCAACATCATCATTGCTGCAAACATTTATAAAATCCAACTGAAACTTAAAACCAAATGTTTAGCTGTTTGTTGATTCGGTTTGGTTGTCTGTCTGGCATAGATAGCAACAGCCTGGATAGATAGATGGTTACCAAATTGGCCCACAGGCAAATAGTTATAAACTCAACTCAAAAGCTTAAACATAACTTACAAAGCATCCGCTTTTAGGGGGTAACAAAAAAAATCTCAGGTTTACGACTACAGACGTTTATCTAAAAAAAGAAAAACAAAATCTGGCTGTAATGCTGCATCATAGAATTTTAAACTAAATAAAGAAAAAGAGTTTTAGCAGCAGCATTAGTATCCAACCTCGGCTATTTAGCTTCCTTGAGACACATTCACCAAAAACCAAAAAAAAAAAAAGCCAAGATTTCTAAGCAAAATCCAAACAAAAAAATTTTTTTCTGCTAAAGATACATGAATGTTTCTTCTATTTGTGGCAGTGAATGGCTGTTTAATACAAGGCTTAACTTTTGCTAAAAGTGCAACATGAAATGAAGTTAAAAAACAACAACTCTTGACAGAATGATAACAAAACACAAGACGACCAAAAAGCTATAGGAAAAAAGCAGTTTATAAAAACCAAAATTTGTAAGATGAAAAAAAAAAAAAAAAAAAAAAAAACTGCGTGAGAAACACACCTGCCGGATGGACAGACAATTTCTTTAGTTGGGCCCCGGTCAGCGGTGTTGGTTAAATTGTATATGAATGCGAATGCGAATGCATTGCCAGCTAAACACTCTGACATTGACACAAGGGACAGTTATCCCAGGCAAAATGATGAATGAGTGGCTATTTTTAGTTGTAGAATAATTCCAGCATGTGATTGATCGATTTTTAAAAGGAATACCTCAAATCTGTTTAAACTAGAATTTTAACAGGTTGTGTGGGCTAGGTGTCAGCTAGGAAACTAAGCAAAATTGATGTTGTTACCGACATGTACTGCAATAGGGCAAAAGTGACGTGACATCAAACTCTAGGTTGAACTGATGGCAGGCCATCAGTAAATCGGTGTTTTTACACACCGACTCTTATCGTTAAGAATCGTTATTGTTAAGAGGGGGACGGGGGAAACATATTCTGTGCGATATAACAATCACAAGATTCGTTAGGAGTCTCGAATTGTATTTAGTTAGGAACTGGGTTGTACCATAGATATTAAAGATCTCGGTACCATTTTTTGTAATAAAACTCCTAGAGGCAAAAAAAAAAATATCAATATAATTTGAATGGAAATTTCTTGCGATATCGAGCCGCAATTTTACCGCTACTCTTTTGGCTTTTTTTATTTGTTATAAAAATTTTTTTTAAGGACACCTTCCCCCCATGAATTTGATTTAAATTTAGGCGCACTTTTCTTTCACTTTGGTGTGTACAAGTAGTTATCCCCCCCATAGAATACATTTCGAACTTATTTTAACTGACAAGGCTGCTGCTGTTAGTGCTCTGAACTAAAAACGTAATCAAAGGAAATAAAAAAAATATAACAACAATAACACCAACAACAACATAAATGAAATAATATATATCTGTCTTAAATACGCTATTGTATGCTGTATGTATGTATATACTCGTGCATATACAAGACATATCTGGACAACAGTCATTGTATTCAAACATTCATACGAGTACGTCTGATGTTGTGTCGTATCTTTAATGCATTAAAAAAAGCCCAAAAGTGTGTGTATGAGAGTACGAGTATCTCTTTGAAACGTCTCTGTATACATTTCATATGCAATCTTTGGTAACGTAACGTATCGCCTTAAATTGTGCTTGGCCTTAGGCCTTCATTGTATAAATACACACACACCCATTGCTCAAGCCTCATGTGGCTGTGCAATAGCGCAAGTGTGTGCTTAGTGTGTGCACTATGGCAGCTTCAATGTTTGTATAAGCCAACTATGACTACGTGTCTGAGCCTTTTCCACCAATGTTTACACACGCATTGTCGTTGCCGTTGATGATGTTTACTGGTTGTCAGATTCTTATATTTTTGTTTAATTTTTTTTCTTTTTCTATCTCTTCTCTGTTAACTTGGTCCATGACGTGTTTGGTTAAATTTCGTTACGGTTACAAAGAGGCCTTTAGGCAATTTTGTACTCACTGCTAATGCAACAAGGTTTTCGATATTTTTGTCAGTCTTTTTATTTTTTTTTTTTAATTTTTTGCAAAAATGTTTGCTTCTTTAAAGCTTCTGAAGAATTTATGTTCTTTTGTAGTATTTTTGGTATTTAGTTAGTTAAGGTTTATAGCAGAAATTGTTGTTGTTTCTTTTACTACAGCTTTTCGTTAAGAAAAATTATTACGGAATTTGTTGGGTTTATGTTGACTAAAGATGACATAAATTGAAGAGAAAAATTATGACAGTTTTGTTGTGTTTGTTTTTAGGGTTTTTATTTTAATCATTCCACTTCATTCGTATCAATTAAATCAAATCTGAAATATTTCTAAAATGTTTAAGGGGAGCTTTTTTCCAGTTACGGCGGCTTTTATTGCTTTCAAAAAGTCTTATGTTGCTTGTTGGTTATATGTCACTGAAGGTTGAGTAATTTTCGACAGGCAAACTTGCCTGTAGCATAAATTTTTTTTTTTTAACAGAAATACTTTAGTGTTTTAACAAACATATAATTATTTTTTTAAATTGTAACAATTTTAATGAGTTTGAATGCTTAAAAAAATTACAGGAAGTAAATATAAAAAAAAGTAATGCGCCAAAATTAAACATTTTTAATTAATAAAAATGTTTTATTGAATACATTTTTAATTATATCAATTTAAAACTGAATCAGTATGATAATTCTTTAACAAAACTATATTGGTTAAATATTTAATGGAGTTGATAAAAATTTTATAAATTTTTTAATTGATTCAGTTAAAATTAATGTATATATTAAAAATTAAATAGTCTACTGTTTTATTCAAATAAAAATATTAGAATAAAAATCTTTTAAATATTTCATAAAATAAATTAAAACCGATTAAAGGCATTTGATTCAATTAGAATTAATTAAACATTGAATGGCTTCAATTAAAAATGTATTAAATATTTTATTAATTTAATTAAACATTTATTAAATAATGCATTAATTAAATTTATTTATTTTTATTTTAAAATTCATTAAACATGGAATGGATTCAATTAAAAATGGTTTAAATATTTAATTTTTAAGCTTAATACATATTTTATTTATTTAATTTACAACTTATTAAATATGTAATTGATTCAATTAATTAATTAAAAAATTTTTTATGTTTAATTTTAAAATTTAAATCAATTTAAAATTTGTTTATATTAAACATGACAATATTTTTGCTAAATAAAGCCCATTTAATAAGACGTTTAAAAATTTTTATTAAATTTTTTATTTAAATTTCATTAAAAGTTTTAATTATTGTATGAAATTTAATTAAATTTATAAGAAAATTTATAAATTAATTAAATTTATAAATAAATTAACAAATTAATTTTATGATATTTTTTTAATTCAATTTCATTAAAAGTTTTAATTAGTGTATGAAATTTAATTATTTATAAACAAATTTGTAAATTAATAAAATTTATAAGCAAATTTATAAATCAATTAAATTTATAAATAAATTTATAAATTAATTAAATTTATAAATAAATTAACAAAATAGCCATTTTAATTAAAAAGAAAAAGGTCAAATAAAACTTTCTAATAAATTTATAAATAAATTTATAAATTAATTAAATTTATAAATAAATTTATAAATTAATTAAATTTATAAATAAATTTGTAAATTAATAAAATTTATAAGCAAATTTATAAATTAATTAAATTTATAAATAAATTTATAAATTAATTATATCAATTATAATAATTAATTTAGTTAATTAAATTTATAAATTAATTATATCAATTATAATAACTAAATTAATTTAATTAATTAATTAAATTTGTACATTAATTAAATTAAATTTAATTAATTAAATTTATAGATAAATTAATGAATTAATTTAATCAATTAATTAAATTTATAAATTAATTAAATTTATAGATAAATTTATAATTAATTTTAATTAATTAATTAAATTTATAAATTAATTAAAACTTAATTAATTTTAATTAAGAAATTTTATGAAATTTTTTAAAGGTCTTATTAAATTTCGTTTATTTAACAAATTTAAAATTTTTTTTATACCTATTAATTGTTCAAAATTGCTTTATTAACAAAAAACTGAGTTCTAGTGATGACTACGAATACAGAAATCTTATTGAAAGAAGATTTTTGTAACTCTTTATTTAATATTAAATATGTTTGGTTAAAAAAATATTAAAACACATTTTAAATTAAATAAAATAAATATGATTCTTTTTAGACATTGTTCTTATAATTTCTTTCATTTTTTATTTAAAAATTGTGTCGCACAAAAGATTTTGTCTTAAACTGAAATTAATTATTTATTTTATTATTAACAAAAAATTATTTTAATCAATATTTGCTATTTCATTAAAAATGATTTTAGCCCTAGTGCTTTTTGAGTTCCCTGATTTTTAAGGCCAAAAAAATTTTTTTAATTATTTCTATCAAATAAATTTCTGGTACAAAAAAAAAATATAAAACCGAAATGGGTATTTAAATTTTGTTTAATTATTTTTATGAAACAAAATAAAAATTAATTTTAAATCAATTTATCTAATTCTTTAGACTTCCTAATTAACTTGAATTTAGATTATTTTTTCTTAAAAACAAAAATAAAAAAAAACTAGTTCAGATTATTTTACAAAGGATTATTTTTATTTTGTTAACAAACCAAAAGTAGGCAATTGTTTTCAACCAAGTGTCTATGGTAATATTGTTCTAAATTAAAACGTATTCATTAAAGAATTTTTTTTTAATATTGTTTTTAAAAAAAACATAAAAGAAACGCACACGTACAGTAACAAACAACAACAACTTATTTTGATTGCTTCTATCAAGATCAAATAAAAAAAAACAAAAGAGGAAGGAGCAGCAAGCAGAGTTTTCTAAGTCAACTCAACGTCTATTAAAAATTCTTTTGAAATGAAGAAAATTAAAAGAAAAAAGGTGCATCTTTCAAAAACATCTTTTTTTGTCAAGATCTAAGCATTTCAAAGGAAAAATTTAATGATAAGTGAATGTGTAAGACAGGCAGAGTACAGAGTAGGAGAATTTAAAAAAAAAACAAGAAAAAACCAGTTGAAAAGTGATGTTTAACGCAAGATCTATAACTGGTGAGTGTTTCTGAAGCTGCTAAATTATATTGAAAATCGGCCACCGAACAAGATTTTTAGCTGTAACATTTTATCATCATCTTGCCACTAACATCATTATCTGCATACAAAAAAATTTTTATATCAATTTTATTGTAAAACTTTATAGATTTATTTTTCTTAAGATATTAAACCAATTGATATTTATCTTTGGTTTAATTTTTAACTCTTCAAGTGTTTGTTTATTTAGTTTTTCCTGCAAGTCAAGAGAAAATAAATTCAAATTAATATAAGAAAATCTCTGTTTGTTATAGAGAACAATTTTAATTTCATGAGAAATTCTAAAGATTTTTTTAAGTTCAATGATGGTGGTTTCTAATAAATTAAATTAGAAGATAAACTTATAAACAGACTATTAAAATGAAAAAAAACCTCAATACTTATGTTTTCATTTCCTTTCAAAAAGGTTATAAAAAATAAGACTTGAACTGGAATTTAAAATATTTTTGTTCTATTAGTTAATAAAATAATCTCGAATGACTAATAGTGCTGCAAGAAGAGATTTCTTTTTGTTGCTGTAAGAAAAATCAATGAACAAACCAAAAACAATATTTTTCTAATCCACCTAACTTCTGTTCCAAAGTACGGTTATTTGCCTTTAAAAAATGTACCATCAAGGCTTAATTTCAGCTTGGAAATGAAAAAGGCCCCTGGGAACCGTCTTACTAATCGTAGGGTTAGAAAGTACAATTTGCCAAAACATGTCGTTGTAAAGTCTCTTGCAAATGTTTTAACAAAACAAAAATATATTTTCACTAAAAGAAATTTTAAGAAAAATAATATTTTATTAAACAACAAATATGAGCCGTTAATCTTAGAAGTGGTATAAGTCCACTTTTAAAAAAAAATTATTTTTAGGTAATTTTAAGAAGATAAAAACACCTGCAACTAAAATAAAGGCTGACTTATTTTTTTAAGTGGACTTATAACAGTTTAAAAACTAACAGCTCAGATATGCGCGCATATGAAATTAAAAATGTCATAAAGTGAAATTATAATTTTTATATTATTTTTTCTGCTCTGAATAGTCAATACAAAGTAAAAAATAAATGAACTCATTGAAATCGGGAGATTTTTTTTTCTACACACAAAATAAAATAAAATAAAAAAAAATTTTAATTGTATAAATACAGTTTCTTGAAATAAAAACAATAAAAATATTTCACATGTGAAATCGAATAACATTTTTAAAAATTTATGTTTAATAAAAATTGAATTATTTAAAAATGTAAAAATATGTGGTAAATCAAAAAATATATGTTGGAATAAAAGGAAAGTTTTATTTTTTTCTTATTGCTTGCTTTTCTTTCACATGTTGTTACCAAAAAAACAAAATGAAAGAATAAAAAAATTTATGAAAATAAATGACAACGACAATGAGGCTGTTGATGATCAAATCATTGTAGAGCATAATGATGGCCTGCTGTTAATTGTCAATGATTTTTTGAGAGTTTTTATTATAAAATACACAAAATTATGCTGTTTTTTTCCTTTTTGTCTAGTATGACATTTATGCTTGGCCGCACAATAAAAATTCATATTTTATAATGATTTTCTCTATTGTTTAACCTGTATAAATAAGCCCCAAAAAACTCAACAAAATTTTTAATAAAACTTTCAATCATAATATTTAATATAAAATGAAAAAAAAAATAATTATAAATTTGATATTTTTTTATTCAAAGAGAAAATTTAATAGAAACAAGAGTTTGATTGTATATTTTATAGAATTCCATGTATCAAATAAAAACCGCATAAACTACTCGTTTACATAATAGATGCTCAGTAGGATGCTTTAATTAAGTGCTTACAAAAATATATTTTTAATGGTTGAACACATTTACAAAAAAAGGGTTAAATGTTTTATCAAAAAGAATTAGAAACTTATAAAATTAAAAAGAGAGAGAAAAAAAAACAAAGAAACAGGTTAAATAATTGTTGGAACACACTCTTTGAAAACAACATAAAAAAAATTAATAATTAAATTATACTAGTATTCTAAAATCCAGGAATTATCTTTTAAGTCTGAACGAAAACAACTGGACTATCGCAATCGAATTATTTTATAGTGACAATAGAAAATCGGTCTTACAGTTTGAAATATTTTTAAAAAATATGTAGTGACCAGAATACGATAATTCTGCATGATTATCACAACTGAATATTTGATTGGGCTAACAAAGTTAGTTCGTACAACCAAAGTAGTTTTCTGTGTGCACAATTATCGTTTGCATTTTAAAAAAAATTTCAGTAATTTCGCAATAAGTTACTGGTACATGTTTGGAATATTAATTTAATTTAATTATTAATTCTTTCGCAGGACCATTTATTCAAACTTCTTATTAAGAGTCGTTGTCACAGTCGAATTCACGTCAGCTCATATAAAACATATATACAACGACAGTCACAATCAGGCCTATTATTTCGTAAAAATAGAAAATTTGTTTTCAAAAATAAATAAAAATCATTCATATTGGTTGCATGAAATTTTTTACTTTTTCTTAAAGTATCTTCAAATCCGGTTATTTTCTTAATAAAAAAATTATAAATAAGAATTAAATATAAAAATAATTACAATCAGTTGATTTAATATAAGGAAACTATTATTTTATAGTTACTTTTAAAACAAAAACCGGTTACTTTTGTTTTAAAAACCGGTTATATTTTAAATTAATTTTTAATTAATTTTATTTTGCTAAATAAAAATGAAATATCGTGATAATTAAAATCAGTTGCTTTGTAAGAATTAATTATTTTAAGGGTCATAACCGGTTAATTTTAAAACAAAAACCGACTATATTTTAATAAAAATAATTTGCAAATTTTTTAATTAAAACATATTATGATGAATAAAATTAGTTGCTTTAAAATGAAAATCAATCATTTTTAAAGTGATAACCATAAAAAACCGATTATTTTTAAGAAAAAAATTTTTTTAAAACAAAATTTAAATAACATGTCAATTAAAATGAGTTGCTGGAAATTGGATAATAGTTATTTTGAAACTGAAAACCAAAACCCGGTTACTTTTAACATAAAAATTTATAAAATATTTGCTGCATAAAATCAGTTGTTATAAAAGTTAAACTGATTACTTTTAGTGTGAAAACCGGTTCATTTTAATTTAGAACTCGGGTATTTCTTTAATGAAAACTGATTTTTTTTTAATATGAATTAATAACAAGAATTTTTTACTAATATTTATATATGCCCTAAAATAGTTGAACAATCAATTGCTGCCTTAAAACTCAAATCTAACATCCATTTCATTTTGGTTATAAGAGCTCAATGAAATTATTAATAAAACCGGCTGCAGTAATATTTTAAAGGCTGTGGTGGTTACTATTGTGGCACTTCAAACTTTTTATAAAATATTTTTCTTCCTTCTATTCCTTTCTTTAACTTACCCTAAAAAATTCCTTAATATTCCGTTTACTGCCAGACATTTATGTCTGCATGAAAAGATAGATTTCTTTCTATGCACAATAAAAAATTTTATAAGTTTCTTATATTAAATTCTACAATCTTTTTAATAGTTTTCTTGTAATAAATTTAAAATCAAATAATATAAAAAAGAATAGAAAAAATATTTAATTTTATTTTTCTATTATTATATGGCATTGTTGTCTCCCCCATAAAGACACATTTTATAAGACAATTTAGATTTATGTCCTTCTAAAATAATATTATCCTTTTTCTTGGTTTTTGTTTATTATGCTGGGGTACCCCATTATTTCTCAAGCCATCAATGCTGTTTGGTTTTAACTTGCATTGATATTTTATAGAATTAAATGCTATTGAGTTGGGTTAACAGTGACTGCTGCATGCAGGGATTAGAAAATAGTATTTTGTTTTAGACGTTGTTTATGATTTGATTAAAAAACAAAAATGCCAATAAAAAAAACCATACACACAGTGGCTGTCCGCATATGCATTTAAGAGTATAAAAATCTTTTTGTTGTCTTTATTGTTTTTCATTTTCATGAGTTTGTCTGTTACAAAGGGATTCAGCTGTAGGATTTTTTAAAATTCTGCTGGGAGGTCTGTGTGTGCATTACTTTTCACGTAAATAGTTTTCTAAATTAACACCTTATCTTAACAGCTTAATCATACTTTTAAGGGTTTGTTAACAACAATAATATCAATAAAGAAAATAAATGTAAATGATTGTGTTGCAGGGTTTTTGTTGGGATAAAAAAAGATGCTAAAAAAATCCTTTATCAAAAGAGTCCATGTGTTTCTGTTACATTTTATTAAAAACCATGAATTTAAATTTTTTTAATTTAATTTACAAAACAGTATGAAAATTTGTTGACTTTTGTTACGCAAATCAAATGAAGTGTTGAAGAACAATAAAAGACATCGGCCATATGCTTCCCATACACACTCAATTTCAAAACAAGTTAAAGCTAAAATCCGATAATATGAAAAATGTAAGTGCCATCAAAGTCTGGGAACACTCATTTCAATTTTAGTTGCGCAACTTTTTTTAATTCTCTTTTTGTACTCACACAAAAATATTTTTATGTTAATTTAAGCATTCTCTTACACAATCAACTTTTTCTTGACATTTTTAAATGGTACCAGTAGAGAACACAAGAGAATTGCTGAATACTAGCTAGTTTTTTCTTTAGACTCAAGAGTTGTGCAATTAAAATTGCAAATGATTTTGAATTTCTTCAATTAATTGATTAAATTAAGTTAGTACACAAATGCCCCAGAGGCTGACGTGCTTTTGCACTAAATTTTGCTTTGATAAGTATGATATTAAATAATTCCTGACTAGGTTCAGAATAGGCTTTGTCTTAATACGCTTTTGACTTTACTTTTCTTGGGCTTTTCATTACAAAAAATTCTTTGAATCACGCCGAATTTCCAATTCTTTTACACCAGACTTGTAGTAGAATAATAAGGCTGCATTAATCAAATAAACCAGCAGTTTTCAAGCATTACTTTTTTTGGGTTTGAATTCTAGTTTACTGGCATAGTTATCAAGCACTTAATAAGGATTAGATGGTTTTCTATGTGTCCTTTGAGTTGGTGGCACATTTTCGTTTTTGCGGTAGAAATTTTTTCGCTGCGATCTGTTTGAGATATCAATAATCAAGTTAAGAGATCTTGTGACAGATTGGGTATACAGTTTTATTCTCTTATATCTTTAGGTGGGTACAGCACTATTTACCTTCCCAAAAATCTAACTAAGGCATCATTTAGATTAGCAATAATTTGCATTTTGCAAAATCATCACTGCTATTACTTTAATAAATAAAGTTTCGGTGTTGCTCAAGGGCGTTTAGGAAGGCAGCTTTTACTTTTTGTCAAAACGGAATCGACTGTTTCTATTTAATAGCCTGTATACAAAATTCTGCCACCCATAAGCGAATTAGAATAATTTTTTTATTAAATCAATTTAGTGTTAATCACTCAAGGCTCTGTTTTAAGTGTTTTGCGCTTTGAGAAATTTAATTTCAAAAATCTTCATAAAATTTTTAAATTACTGTTACAAATTTTTGTTTTATTATTTATTGAAAAAAAAATATATTTTAAAAATCTCTATAGTTTTTAATTAAAACACAATAACACCAGAAATTTTATCTATTTTTTTTTTAAATTTCATGGTCATTTCAAATAAAAATAACTCACGCCTAAAAGCTATAAAATTTTGTTACAAATAAAATCGATAAATTCAAATGTTTTGCTTGTGCCCATAAATTTAATCAAGCTCTTTTGTTAATTTAAGAAAAATATAATTTCCCCTCGACACTTTACAAGTCAACAAATGTTATGCACCCAACGGTGCAGTGTTACAAAAAAAAAAGGGAAACACTAACAAAAATAAAATTATATTTGTTAGAGTCTAATAAAGTAATGCAATTGTTTGTAAGAAATCTCCACCTTCAACTAAATTAATATTAACGCATTTGTTACGTTTTCTTACGCTTCTTGCATAATTCAAACATTAAAAAGAAGGGCTGTTGATTAAGAGGTGTGTCTCTCAGCGATCTATATCATTTTAAAACTTACATAGTCATTCATATACATATTTATGTGTAAGCCCTCTAGTGCCTTAAAGAGTTGTGTCATATGCTGTAAAGAAATTCTTGTTAACACGCTAGATTTTTTTTTTTTTTGTTATCTTTAATGACTTTTATTAGGTGCTTGAGTGAATGCCATTTACTACTTAGAAATGTCTCACACAAGGGACACAATTATAGATTTTTAAAAATTAATTTTCTTTATAATTTCACGTTAATTATTTCCATACATGCTGTGTAAGGAAGGAGGAAAGTGGGAGTGCGCGACTGTACTGTAACATCGATGAAGCAGAAAATATAATATCAATCGTTTGCATTTCTATTAGTAGGCATTACAAATATTAAAACACAAGGATCATTTAGTTTTTTTTATCAATGAAAAATATATTTCACAGTTTTTGAATTTATTGCTTTAAAATTGTCAAAAATTTTTTAAATTATTTTTCTAAATCATTTAAATTCAAAGAAAGTAATTAAAATGCACAAGTTTCCACACTAATTTATACTTCACTTAAAAATGGATTTAGAACTCAACCCTTCCCTCCTAATAGTATCTTTATACTAGACATTTTTCAAAGTAGCAGCCAAATACCTTTTGTCATTTCTGAAATTAGCTTTTCTGCCCCAAAAAGTTTATTCACAAAACTATTTGGTTTAATTTTTCTATAAAAATAATCCCAATTTTTAATTTAGGAAAAAATTTTAAAGTACTGGTCTTTTAATTCAACTGAATTCACTTACTTGTATAGGAAAACATTTTTTTTTTAATTTTTGTGAAAGATACTTCAAAATATAATTAAAAAAAAAATTGTGTACGAACAAAAATTTTGTACAAGCAAAAATTTTTTTTTGGTGAAATGAGCTTTAAGGCAATATGTTTTAATTTAGCTATGCGTGAACCTTAATTCACCCACTTGTTTTGGAACAAAAATTGTTCCGTACAAATTTTTTTATACGTTGTTTATGGTCTCTCGTTGTGTAAGAAACTTCAAATTATAATAAAAAAAATTGTGTGCGAACAAAACTTTTTAAGGCTCCTTTGAGCCTTAAGCCAATTCCTCTCTCTCAACTACAATTTTGGTTCGGACAGCAACTTTCTATAAAACGAAATGTAAATTTCTTCCTAACATTAAAAATTTTCTAGGCCAAATTTTATCCAAAAAAAAGTCTTTCTTCTGAAACTACATACGTATGTATTAAAAAGTTTTTTTTGCAAAAAAAAAATTAAAAAAAAATTATTTGTTCGGACAAAAATTTTGTTTGTGAAATGATCCGTAAGGCAATTCGTTTTAATTTAGCTGTGAATTGACTCATTTATTTTGGAACAAACATTGTCCGTACTAATTGTTTTTATAAATTCTGAAAGAAACTTCATATTATAATAAAAAAAATTGTTTGCGAAAATTTTTTTTAGAAGGTTCATTTGATCGTTAAGCCAAATCGCCTCTCTCAACTACCTACATACATATAAAAAAATTTATTTCGGACAAAAATTTTATCCAAAACTAGTTGTACATGGGCTCCTTAGATTTTATATAAAATAAAAGAAGGCACATACATACATTTCTCCTCAACAAAACTTTTATCCGGTCAAAAATCTTGTCCCGAAAGTGTTGGTATAGTTTGTTATAATTTTTTTTCCAAAAAATTATTTAATTTTCTCAATTTTTAGTTACGTATTTATTTACTATAAAATTAAGTACTAAATAGCTTTATTATTATACATACATACATAGTTAATAATATTAATTGTCATATATGTATATATATGCATACATATGTATACATATATATTTCAAAAAAATTTAAGTACTAAAAGAAAAATAGCCAACAGTATACATAAATGTCTTAACTTAAGAAAATATTCTCCTTTATTTATTTACTATTTATTTTAAAACAACTGTTTGTTCCATTAAACTTGCTGAATCATGCTCAATCAATTAAAAACGCAATAATATTTTGTATTACATTGTTGCAAAATTTAAAAGCAAAACAAATGCTTATTTACTTATATGTAAACACAAACCCGTAAAAAATGTTCTCATTTATTTACTTCTTTTTATTTTTATTTTAATAATAACAACCTCTTCATATGTATATATGTATACGAGTATGTATGCATACGCTTATTTTTCTTTAAGCGTGTTAAATGATGATCAGTGGATTTTGCATTGCTTTGTTATTAATAAACTGTTTACTCACATTTGTTTACACTCTCTTACTCAGCCACTCATTTAATTGTTTTTGCATAACGAGTATAAAAAAACTCTCCAATTTTCTGTTCTTTTGTTGGAGAATAACATTTTCTAAATGTATGTACATGGATAGCTACAATAAGTATAGAGAAGATGATTGCATATTAATTGATAGCGAGTTGTCAAACTGAACAAATCTAATTGAAATAAAATAATTGAAAAGACTATAAAAATTAAGTGAATAAGTAAAAAGTTTTTTTTAAATGTGCTAAGTATAAGTAATGTGTAAAAGTTGTAGGAAAAAGTGAAAAAAATTTAATAAAAATAAAGGAACAATTTTGGACAAAGAACCAGTCATTATAAACAGCAGTGGTTATAAAAATTATTGTGCCTTCTGAACTGATAGTAAATAAGTGAATAATTATTGTTTAATAGCTTGAGTTGTAAAGAAAAGTGCACAATTTTGCAACCAAAAAGGAAATAACGTGAAACTATACAGCAGTAATTGCCGTGTGGATTTTCATCACGTAATATCGTTTTAATATTGAAACTTTCAAGGATTTTTTATACAGCGGCTATGTAATAATAAAAGCAAATAAGGTAGGTAAATAGACACACACACACACGTATATTTCTGAATATATGTTTTTAATATAAAAAATTGGGGCATAAAATTTGCATTTATAGTTGATTGTGAATGATTAAAATTTGTTATGTATGTATAATCAATCAAACACACAGGCAAACAATTTACATAAAAATCATGCACAAAATTTTATAAAATCATGTTCAAGAAACTGTTTTTTTATACTGTTAGACTTGATGGAATATAAAAAGCAAAATTCAAGCACAAGCATGTTTGTGCTTGCTTAAAACATTTAATAGAAATACAAACAAAAAAAGCCACTCGCATTTACTACGCAGTTGTTTACTTACCTATGCCTACTAGTTCATTTAATGGCTTTTTGCATATTAATGTTTTGAAATATTTTTAATCGCGTCTCGAACATGATTTAATAAAATGTTATACATGATTTTCAGCTCTTATATGGTGTGCATATTTCACACTTTATTTTTTTTTTATTGTCGAACATATTTTTGCTAATTGATATATCGACACACATGCCTGAACTTTTATAAAAATTGTCAGAGTTCAGACATTGTCAAACTCATATTTTACTTACTAAGTAGTTTTAGAGACCTATTTGAAAATACTTTAGCGGTATACCTCAGCTGTATTTTTTTAAAGTGGACTTCTAGCACTTTCCAAAATAACAGCTTGAAAATGTATTGTTTTAAAAAAATTTATTTATTTAATTTTTTTTTTTCATTTTAGGTAAGTGTGGCTTTTCTTCATCATTATTACACATTTGAACAAATTTGACCTGAATATAAATAATTCTGATTTGGGGGTGAGTTAATATTTTGATAATTTGTTTTAAAAAAATGCTTACTGCCAAATTCATATAAAAATATTTTGAATTAAATAAATTGTTTATTAACTAAATTTTGTAAAGGGTGTTTTTTATAAACGTATAGAACTTTAAGTTGGCATTACTGTTCAAAATGGCGACCGATTTAACAAATGTCAAGTGATTTATTCTCAGTTTGGTTTGGCAATTCATCATGAATAGACTCACGCCTGAACAACGTTTGCAAATAGTGCAATTTCATTTCGAACGAGATAGCCGTTGTTCCCGATTTTCATAAGCGAATTTTGTTTAGCGATGAAGCGCACTTCTGATTGAACGGCCACGTCAAGAAACAAAACTGCCGCATTTGGAGTGAAGCTAATCCTCAAGTGTATGTGGAAACACCGTTACATCCAGAAAAACTGACTGTTTGGTGCCCTTTATGGGCTGGTGGAATCATTGGTCCGTACTTCTTCAAAAACGATGATGGCCAGAACGTTACAGTCAATGCTGATCGATATAGAGCCATGATTACTAACTTTTTCATTCCTGAATTGAACAACCATGATGTCCAGGAGCTGTGGTTTCAACAAGACGGCGCAACATGTCACACAGCTCGTGCCACAATCGATTTATTGAAAGACAGATTTGGTGACCGCCTAATTTCACGTTTTGGACCTGTGAATTGGCCTCCAAGATCTTGTTATTTAACACCGGTAGACTACTTTCTGTGGGGCTATGTAAAGTCATTGGTCTATGCGGATAAGCCGCAAACGCTTGACCATTTGGAAGACAACATTCGCCGTGTTATTGCCGATATACGGCCACAAATGTTGGAAAAAGTCATCGAAAATTGGCCGTCCAGATTGGACTACATTCGAGCCACCCGGTACCGTCATATGCCAGAAGATTATCTTTCGGATAAATAAAATTCATGTCAATCGTATAATCCATCGTTGTTTTATTGCAATTTAAAGTTCTATACGTCTATAAAAAACACCCTTTATAAAGAAAAAAATTATTTAATAAACTTTTTAAAATGTTAAAAATATTTTCATAAATTGGTATCAGCACATAGTGTAGTATTTCCATTTGAAAGAAAATAGTTTCGAAACATTTTAATTTTGAATAAAAATACTTATTGTATAACTATATAATTTATGTAAATGAATAGAATTTAAATAATTAAGCTGATATTTAAGCTTAAGCTCTCTTAGTTTAATTAGCAAAAAAAATAAAAATTATACCCACACCAAATAAATAATTTGTTCAACGAAATTAACATGTTGATTACATTTTTAATAATTAAAAATTTGCGGTGCTTTTAGAGCCCATGTTAAAAATAATTTTAGCTTTTTTAATTTAAATTAATTGAACGAAATTTTTAATTTAATAAAATAAATAATTAGTCAATATCATAATTTAATCAATTAAAGCTATTGTTCTAAAAGTAATAGAAGTTCACAAAAAAATTTATTAGCGGTAATTTTAGCAAAGCTACGGTCACATTAAATAAATAGCTGTCTAAATAACTATAACCACTATATCATCTACATTGAAGTTTATTTATTTTGAAGAAATATTCGCTTAGATTAGTTTAATATTTTATTAAAATACAACATATTTACATTATTATATTATTTTAATTAATTTTATGTAATACAAGTCATATTAGAGTCTAATAATTAGACTATAAAAATATTTGTCAAAAAATAGTGGTTAAGCTTGTTTCGACATATATTTGTATAATGTGACCCCATAACTTAAAATATAATAGACACGATGTCAAATAATAAAATTACCGCTGGCTCATTTTTTTGATAATAAAATAGCAGCTCAAATATTTAATATTTTTTTCAATTAGAAAGATTGTTTATTTTGTTCTTTTAAAAAATTAAATCAATTAAATATATAATGAATGTAATCATTTTTCCTCTTAATGAAAGGATTGTTGTTTTTAATTGAATCAATTACATGTCAATATGATCTTTTTTTTCTTCCTTATAATTATTATTTTCTGTATGTAATAATTTCATTTGGAATTTAAAAGTTTAACAAAATAATAATCTTTATTTGTTCTGATTCTGGAATTAAGCGCAAATAAAGATTAATATTTTGTTATTATTTTCTATGGTTTATTTTTTTTGGTCATGCAATGTTTTTGCTTGACAAGTAAAACTCACTCAAGAATTTCAAATTATATTAAATTTTTTTTTTAAATGTAATTATATGTAAATCACCTATTAAAAAGCGCCTTTGGAAACTAGATTTGTTTCAAAATTTTTAAAAAATTTACTGTAATTTTAATATAAAATTAAATTAATTTAAATTAGTTTAGTCAAATTTTTATACAAAATTTTTTTTTTAAAAACCATTTATTTATTATACATATACAATGAAACTTCTATATAATGAATCTAAAAGGGATCAAAAAAACAATTCGTTATAGCTACTGATTCGTTATATACATACATATTTGAAGAAATTCGGAAAAAATTCGTTATACTTTTTTTATGAAAATACAACGTAATAAAAATTCGCTATACAATAGGTAAATAAAATATTAATAATTTCGTTGCATAGAGGCTTTTTATAACGAGACTTTAAAGCCTTACATCCATACTTACAATGTTTTATGTACATACATATTTCTCAAGTATGATTTCGTTGTATAGAGATTTTGAAAAGAATATTTTCCTTAGAATTTCTTCGTTATAGCTACATATAAAACATTTTTGTACGAAAAACTTTGCAATAAATAAAAGTTTTTTCAAGGGACTCAGCAAAAGATACGTTATATTGAGTTTTTGTCATAATGAAGTTGGTTGTATTGAAATTTCACTGTACAAGCCATTTAAATATAAAATTTCATTTAAGTTTTTCCACTTTTCCGTTTCTTATTAGTATAAATATTTTTTCTTCTTTTTTTTCATAAAATTGTCTGTCGTTTTCTGAAGTTTTTGCCGAAAACCAAAATTTTCAATAATAAAAATTATGTACTCGAAGAATATTTATGAGTGGGCTGAGAACATTTTATATTTAATATTTTTATTCCGATTAAAAATTAAAAATTTTATAATATAAAAAATTGAAATAATTTTTTAAAAGACCTTAAGCTTTGAATATTAATAATTTAATTTCAAATCAATATTTTATTTTTTAGAATATTAAAAATAATTAAAAAAAAAAAATTTTACAACATTTTAGGGCTTTTAAAATAAACAGAAACCACCTGTAAAATGCTAAAATTTTAATAAAAACCAAATTCTTAATTTTTTATGAATTTGTCCGTTAATATTTTGTTGATAATTTCAAAATTAAAAAATTTTTTGTTTTTGTCTGTGTGATTTTAATGGCATAATAATTGAGCTACCTACTTCTTTTTAAAAACTCAGAATGCGTAATTCTTTTCAAATTTTATTTAAGAAAAATGTCCATACCTTTCATATATAATTTGATTTTATTGTATTGTTTTGTAAACAATTGTGTTTTTTTTTTTAGAAAATATATTTTGATTAGCCCACCATAATAGATATAGAATTTGTATGAGATATGTGTACCCTCCATAAAATGGTGGTGGTTCATTATTACTTACTTAAACAATATCCTTTTGTTTAATAATTTTTAATTGTATTTCTTAAAACCAACTACTTACTGTTCAATATAAAAATGGTGCAAACATAATAAATTTTACTTCTTTTTTAAATCCTGATAAAGGAAGAATATTTCAACGGGTTTTTTTTATTCAGAATGATGGTTTTTTTTAATAAAAAAGTATTTACTTTCCGTAAAATTGTTTGCAGTCAGGAGCCGATAGAAAACGATCAAAAATTTAGTATTTTTATAATGAAAAAAAAGTTGCTCTATACATGCCAAGATTTGGACTCAAAATAAATTTTTTTATTAATAATCAAATAACGTAATTCTTCTTTATCAAAGTTAAGTTTTGTATTTTTAAAAACTTCCAAGGTTGAAAAAATATTACACCGAGAAAACAACTTCGTTTGTGAGCACTAATAAAAAACTCAGTTGCAATAATCGAATTTTTTAATTGTGACAACAGAAATTCTGTAATTTAGATCGAAATATTTTTTTTAATTAAATAAATTTTTATGCTGATTGCTACAACTAAAAAAAAATTTATTGTCACTGAACTGAATTTTGGTAACAAAAATAGTTTTTACAAGCGAAGTTGTTTTCTTTGTGCATAAATTGCCATGAGCAAAGGAATCTCGTCTAAACTTTTTAAAAATCTCGTAATCATTTATTTTACTTAGTTTTTCTAAGGCCAGTATTTTACTATATGTGTAGTTCATTATGATTTTTTTCACTACCAAATCGTGTACTGACATTTACCTACACGATAACACTAATTCCTTTTCACACCCACCACTTTTACTCATTGAGTCTACAATTTGTTTACAAATATTAGTTTCTGCTGAGGTTCGTTGCATAACCAAAAAAAATATATTTAATTAAAATAGTTTTTGTTAAAATCCCCCGAGTTTCTGCATGCACAGGTACAGTAGCAGAACAATTAAAAATTTGTTTTCCAAATACCAAAATTCCTTTCAATTTATTTTGGGCTTATTTTATACAAAAATAGTTATTGTTTAATGTAATTTAAAGAAAAATAGTGTGTGTGTTATAGGAGCAAATTTTAATTTGAATAGTTTTATGCTTACATGTAAAATTGTTTATAGCTTCTATGCTTAACAGAGCATTGAAATGAAACACCAACAGGGTACGGCAGCAGTGCAGTGTTGCGCTGTGCGATGCCACTAACAATAACAGGCAGCAGTTAGAAACAAATACAACACAACTACACATTGATTGTATTCAATTGTTTGGAAGATGTGTGCTAAACTGAAAAGTCACGATTACTAGACGATAAATATTGAAAACATTTTATATGTAAATTACTATTTTGAAGAAATAAAAAAACGATAAAAACTAAAACAAACAATTGAAACACTTGCCTGGTCAGAAATAATACACGTTTTGTAACAGAGGAAATAAGCACAGATGTGGGAAAGCTAGAATATGCAGGAGGGAGCTTTTGCTGAGACAAATTTTTTTTTGTAATAATTTTATGCTAAAGAAATTTTTTAAAAATTTTTGCAAAAGGTTGTTTTAAGGTCTATGTAAGTCAGCAGATATAAAATATTTTCTACAGCTTCTAAGCTTTTTCCCAGCCATGGTAATACGTAAACTAAACTGTCTAGGTTGTAGTACCTCGGGCTGAAAACAGAAGCCGAAATAAGGCTCACAGAGATTTGTCAAATATTTAGCAGTTAAATTAGGATGTAAGACTTCAGTCGACATTTCAATTTAAATTCTTTTAAACTTTTAATTAATATTGGGTACAGTAATTTGAGCCCAGCACTGCTTTAGTTATGAAACCTCTACCCACTTAAAGTCATAAAATTTTACTGTAAAAATACGACAACCTCTAGTGCGTTTTTATGATGGGTGTGGCTGTTTTTGTTAATTGATTAATTAAGCATTGAACTGGAGGGTGTATGGGGCCGCATTACCAATATGGCTGCAAAATAAATTGATCACTTATTTTAAAAATTTAGCAAAAAGAGCACAGGATAATAATTGTAGTAAATTATTCGATCTTATAAATTTATTATTAGTAAAAATTAAACCAAAAACAATTTGTTCATTGAGATCTTAAGCTTGAATAATATTTACTAATAAGAGCAGAGGATATTTATGAGCTGATGAAATTTTTACTTCCGAATAAAATATTTCGATCAGCTATAAAAACAGCACTGAACAGCTTAATTTTTATTTTATTCCCTGCAGCATCTGCAGCTGCACAGCACCAATTAAAATTAACTTTAGAAAAGGTTGCCCGTTCATTCTTTTATAAAAATTTCGTTTCAATAGCAACAACCTCTAACAAAACGATAACAATTTTTTAAACTTAGTTGCAGTGTAGTGCTGCTGTTTGTTAAACTTTTCTGTCGACTAAGCAAGCCAGTAAATCTACAATACAAAGTTCGCAGGCAGCAAGCAACATGCTTTTAAAACAAGAACACGAAGCCAAATAAGCCAAATCAGTTAGTACTCCTCGTAAAAGTTTAATATGTGTGTGATTATGTCTGTCTACATGTGTTTGTGGGGTGCACGACTATATTTATTTTTTTGTATGTGGATTGGAGTGCTTGCATATAGAGTTGTTGAATGTTTATTTGCAACATACCACCGTCAAAGATTTCATACATGCGATTTGCACCTGCCGATTTTGATCATGACCAAGGTTAAAGCTGACACTTAGAATTTTTGTTTTTTGTGTTTTTTTGTTTCCTTTTTATAATTTTTTTTTTCTCTATAGAAGAGGCTGGTCAGCTGTAGGTATGTTGGGGGTAGAGTATTTAGACTTTTTAAAGAATTTGTTATGAAAAAGCTAAACAATTTTAGAAATTTTTAAAAGAATTTGTATTCATTTCGCTGTCAATTTTTGAGATTGAACAATTTTTTTTCTCCACTTCTCTTAACTCTACTTTTAAGTTTTGCAATATGTAGTTTAGGTTAGGTTGACCATGGTGCCCCACTGCCGTCCTCAACATTTATGTGCAGTGTTTAATAAAGTAGAAATAAATTTGCAGCCCGGAAATGCATTGCCATTTAAATGATGCCAAAGCTGCGTTTATTTGCAATCTTATTTCCAAAAATATGACTACGAATGCTAGACTTTGTCACAGTTGCGTTTAGAAATGTGAGTGTAAACATGACGTTTTTGCACTCCAAAGCAACAAACATGTAGGAAGTCAACCGAGCTCATGTGGTTGCTCGAATATTGTACTGTGTTGTCAACTTAGCACTGTTTTTAGTGCTTTTTAATGTTTTAAATGCCGAAATTTTTTGATGACGTTTTTTTAGTAATTTTTTTTTAATACGCATTTTTTCTTAGTTTCGATGTAGCTTGAAATTCAATAGAGGTCTGTAATACCCGTAAAAGGTGAGAAGATTGTCAAAGCCATAAAAGAATTAAAAGATAAGAAATTGACAAGCGAAAAAGAAAGAAGAGGAAAAGAAGTGTTTTTCAGCCCCCTAATGTTCTAAAATCGTTGGCTTTGCCGGTAGCTTGCTTTTGCAGTCTCCTTTGCTTACTTTTAAAACTTCTGCTGTTGTTGTTTTCTCTGCTTTTTATTGTAAATTATTTCACATGTATTGTTTTCGTTAAAGGATTATTTATCTGCATAACCAAACAACACACTCTAGGTAAAATGATTTTCTTTTTTTTTTTTTTAGCGTGCTGTTTTTTGTGTTGTTGACTTACGGCCATACTTAGGCATATTTAAATGTTTAAAGGGTTTCAATTGTTGGGCATCATGTTCTATCTAGCTTGTATTAGCCAGACTATTGACCACTTCTACAACAAAGTGTAAATATTGCAACATGTATCTCTAGATGTATAATTCTGTTCAAGTGTACACTAACATTGTACACTATTTTTAATATAGTGTGGTAAAGCGGTGGCTCCAAATCTGTTTACTTGCTGACGCTGCACAATACTCAAGAGTTATAAGTTAAATAAGACTCAGACCCTTTGCTTACCTTCCAACCCTACACAATGATACATGACTTATTTTTGCTTTTTTTTTTGTTAGGGCCTACAACAAAATAATCTACAAAAGGTAAAGGTCTGCTCTGTTGTTTGTAAAGGTGCAAAACTATTTTGCTTGTTGTAGCAATCTTGCTTCAGGAAGGAGTTATTTTAAAGATTTTATTTTCATGTTTGCATATGAATTTCAATTTCAAGCACCAGCCGTGCATGCATTTTATTTTAAAGGTCTCTGTAGGCATAGTGAGAATGTTGCAAGTATGTTAAATGAGTTGTTTTCGTTTGTGTTAAGAAGACAAAGTACTTTTTAAATGCACTTATTGGCATTGTTTATTTATTTCTTCCTTTTGTTTTAGTTGTTACACGAGTATTTATGGAATTCGATTTTTGTTTTGGTTCAACACAGATATGTTGTGTAGGGGAAGTGAGTGAATGAGTGAGTGGCTGTGGTTACATTTACAAACTTAATTGGCTTTTTACACTTGAGGCTACTAACTGATTAAGTTTTTTTTAATGAAATTAAAATATTGTATAGTTCATAACCCTTCCTTTTTCTTTAACAACTGACCCTGAAAGCTAAAGTTCTGTGAATCAAAAGTAATAAAAAAGCTTATTAAAAGCAATAATTATATTACTTAGCTGTGGCAATATAGAAAAACTTTATTTTAAAGAACTGCAATTTTAGAATTCCTAAAAGTTTTCCTTTTTTTTTTTTATAAAATTATTTCGTTTTTCTCTTATCTTTTGTCGCTTGTTTTGGCTACACATTCGCCAGTATTTTTCAAAAGCTGTTTTTGATAACCTCCAATTTTTTAAACGATAAAAACCAAATCGTTTAAGAAATTGTAGATTTTTCAATAATGGTAAACCAGTGCTTTTTGAGTAAGTTTTTCTATAGAAAAAGTAAAAATTATGGTATTCAACAACCTCTTTTTAAATTTTGTTTTTCAGTTTTAAAAAGATATACAGTCCAATTATGAATAAAAATTCCCTGAAAGTTTTTCTCACTTTTCCCTTTCCTCTTATTATAAAAAAAATTTCTCCCTTTTTTAACATGGCAAGTTATCTGATTTAGGGAAATTTCTCCCAAAAACCAAAATATTCCCAGGGAAAAAATTCTTGGGAATATTCATAATTTCCATGATAATCTTAAATCATCGAATTCGAAAATCTCTTCCAATTGTGTTTGTTTTTCTAATATTGCAAATATCTTGGCTGAAGCCCACTATGCAAGCCAACTAACCAAACAACCAAGAAAGTTGCTAGAAGTGCAAGGGTACGCCAATGATTTGGCATGGTCTTGATGGTAAACTCTATGCTCAATTGGTGAGCACGAATAGGAAGGATATTTGTAGGTTTCTGGCTGTGATTATAGGTCACTGGTCGATGGGCACACACGTCAACTTGCTGTAAGTCAAGGCATACTGCCGCAGTTGCCGGTCGTCTGAGAGGGTCTTTCACTCTTTCTGTGGGTACCCAGCTTTTTGGGATTGAAGACACAGATTTTATGGACGAGTTATTGCCACTTGTTGTAGATTAGACTTAAGTGAGCCCTTTTCTGTTTTTTATATTAAAGCACCGTGTGGAACTTAACCTAGCCTTAGAATAGGAGATCTTTTCAAAAATATCTCAATACTGGGGGCTGAGTTTAGATGCCTTCATCACTGCAAAGCTATTTTGCATAAGTACATATTTTAATATGTAATCTTGGCATGCTAATTGATGGAGGATAATCTTTTCAGTTATTTTCAAGTTGGTGGTATCAATTATAAATTTTTCTACTTAATATTGACAAATGCTAAAGTTAATGTTTTTACCAAATCAGTGCTAATTGAGAGGAAGCTTATCAGTCATTTTATCCAACTAAAATTTGTTACTGTGCAAAATAATAGCGATGTTGATGATCAATTTTGATTGTTAAAAAAAATTTTTATACAGTAAATAAGTAAAGTATGATTAAAGGATTTTAAATAGGTTTGTTAGGGAACTTTATAATCGTATGTAAATTTTGTTGGGCCAAATTTAGATTTTGAAATGCTTTTATCAAAAATTTCTTTCAACATTGTCTTATCTGTTACTTTTAAAACTCTGCATAGTTGTATCTTTAAATTTCTTTTAATCTTGATTTATTTCCCTTGAAATTTTAAAACTAACTTATGCGAGTGTCTACATATGTATTCTATCTGAACTTGCCTACTTTTCCAAAAAATTTCAAATGATTTTATTTATTTTTTCAAACAAATTTGTCATGTTAATCAGATGCTTATAAACATAACATAAAAATTTATGATCTTGAGATCATAAAACAGCCAAATACAGATGTACTACACAGGCATACGATGCTACAATTCCAATACGACAAAACAAGAAAATAAATGCTTAAGATCAATGTCCTAATACAAAGACAACACAAAAGACACTTGTCAAAATTTTACAAAAATAAATAGAAGGAAAACAAAAACCCTAGAAATATAAATAAATAAATAAAGAAATGGAATATGTTGAAAAGAAAACATAAATAACAATTTATTATGACATCATTTTCAACGGATTAACAAAAATTTATTATAGATTCAATATTTCCAACAGCAGCATGTTACAAGACTGCATGCAAAGTATGTAACAGTGCAATACTATTGCAGGCTGAAGCCTGCAGCCTGCAGCCTGTAGTAGCAGTAATAGCATGTAACAGCCAACAGTCAAATGTGTAATAAATTTCAATCTATATTTTATAATTTTTAAACATTTTCTATACTTAAAAAAATCTTGAAAAATAAATTTTTTTTCTCCCTTTTTCTTTAATGTTTTTCCTAGTCTTATGGTTTAGTTCTTAGTTGTCGTCTTGTTTTATTTTTTATTGCATGTTTTATCTCTTTAGAATGCTTGCTTCTTCTAAAACTGCCTGTCAGTTTTGACAAGGGGTATTGAATTGTCAACTATTGTCTTGCAATAGTCATAATTATTAAACTTGAGTGCAAACACTGTTGCTAGAAAAAAAATACATTTTCTAAGATTGGCATGAGCTACTTAAAGAAAAAATTTATATTTGTAGTTGTATTCAGTACACGGAAACAAATTATGTAGCAGCTAAAAAATTTTAATATAAAATGTAATTAATTAAATATTTAATTATAAAAAAATTTCTTCAATCAAATCACACAAATAGGTGACACAAACATTTTATTGCGTATGCGCAGGCCCTTTGAGAGCTTATATATCGTTTTCACATATCTTTGTAAAGCTGCATAGAATATTTCTAAATATTTCTCTACTTTATTTTAAAGTTTATGTCATTTAACTCTCATCTCTTTTTGATTTCCTCTATAAGTACTGGCTGACATAACATATTCAGTTGCTTATAAAACATATAACCAACTATAGCCATAACAAATCTTCCGTTATTTACTGAATTCATATTTGTTGTTGGCTTGCTAGTTTGTTTTTTTTTTTTCTCCCTGTAATAAAGCCTATTGCTAGAGTTGCAAAGGGGTTAGGGCGGTGACAATGGCGGCAGCAGCGGTGGCATAAAACAACAGATGATTTTCTGTTTATCTGTGTTTACTGTTGTAAAGTATTTGTATGTGTTTTATTGCGGCATTATTTCAAAGTCAAATGCTTATAAATTCTTCTGTAGAAATTGTTAACATAGACATACCTTGTCAGCACTTCCGAATTATTATTAAATTATGTGTTGGTGTGCCTGTTTAAGTTGTTATTGTACAATCTGTCATTTACAAAAAAAAAAAAATAAAAAATAAAAAAAAAAAGAATTCTTTAGCAAAAATATTTTGCTTCCTTTTGGCGTCTGGTAAATAATTTCTTTACGAAATTAATTTGTTGTGAGTTATTTTGTATTGTTCAAAAATTTCAATTTAATAGAAATTTTAGTTATTTTATAAAATTTTATATGCATTTAGAAGAAGCTACTTTTGATATAATGCATTTAAGGATTTAAAAAAAAATTCATTTTTCCATTCAAATATTCGTTTTTTAAGATCCGTAAAATCATATTCAACTTTCCTTAGATGACTCAAATTATTAAAATTTATTACCATTCAAGTGTTGAGTGGCGCTACCTGGAGTATCCTTAGCACACCTTTCAAATTCATCGTTCAGTTGCAAAGCCTAAGACGATAAAAATTAAGTTATTCAGTGAGAGCAGTTTAGAAAAATATTCCAGATATGTTATTTTACGAGACCCCTGGGCATAAAGCGCATATTCTGAGATATATACAGGCAAATTTCAAAGTCTAATTCCATTATTTCCTACTTTAAATACCTTATTTGAACGCCAAGAGTCTGATGTCATTATTATTGAATACTAGGGTTTTCAAGGATGTGTTTTACTATCTTGTGCTCAAACTTTTAGCCTGTCTAAGTAAGCGATTACAAATAATTTTTTAATTGGATGTTTTGACCCAAGAACAAAAATAACAAAAAAAGTGTTGTGGTATTCTGGTCTGAATGTGCCATTAGCATCTTGGTTAGTCTGCTTATTTATTGCCAGTTTGGCCACGTGAAAACTCATTTTTCTCTTTATCTTAATGTGTACGAGTATGTTTTTCTAGAACTGCAATGTTTTTCACATTTTTTTTTGCAATTTCAAGTACCAAGTTTTAGTAGATTCTATTGGATTTGATATTTTCATTATCATTATTATTGTTTTTGAAACCGTACTTAAGTGATTTCCTTGTTGCTGGAATACAACTTTCTTAATTTAAACAACATTTCCCAGCCAATGATAAAAAAATCTTGCCATTCGATATCGAGTAAAATTTTCAAATTATTTGCTATAAAAAAAATAACTAAAGTTTTCAGTCGATATCATCGAATACAGCAATTTGAGAACCATGCTTTTCAAATTCTACTAAGAGAATTCATGATCTCTTTAATAAGCAAATGTTAACCCTCTAACTAAACCTTGTGAAATCGGGGTTTTTTTTTAATTTATGATTTTTTATGTTGCTGTAAAATGTTACACTTTGAAAATGTTCTTTGATATACGAGTAATAACGTAGTATTTGATGTCATATTACTAACCGGCTGGAAATTTTTAACAAGTTCTCAGTCTTACCGAAAATAATAATTGAACATTATGAGACACTTACATTCTAACTACTTTTTGGGAAAATTATAATCAAAAAGACAGACTAAATAATGAACCACTACAAGCTGAGCAATATTTAATTTAAACTGGTAAAAAAAGACCAACATGCACTTGTATGTTAAACCAAATGAAAACAACATTTCCGGCTAAAATGTATTTCTAGAAAAAAAAAAAAAAAAAAAAAAAAAAAAAAATAAACAACTTGATATAAATGACATCTTTAAAAAGACATGTTGAACTTGCATATACCAGTACTGTTTAGATATTGAAATGCATTTTAATGGCAGTACAAACTTGTATGTGGCTTAAACAGATTAAGAACATTGTACCTCGTATGTAATTTTAGTTGTTAACGTAACGGAAAGGATATGAGCTTTTTACAAAAATAAACAACAACTGCAAATTAATAATAAATATAAAGCTGGATTTTCAAACAGTGTAGAAAATAGATTTATTATTAGATTTTGTTGTGTACAGTGTGAAAAAATTAAAATGTACATTCTTGAAAAGTCGTCTTAATAATTTTATAATAATAGTAAGATTATTTCGTCGTAATACCGTTTCCTTAAATCTAGTTTTAGCATCTTCTTCAGCATATTTTTTGGTAGGGGTCTCATTGCTGTTTAGGTTTTGGTTGTTTTCTACATATACTAAGAAACTTGGTAGATCTGTGTTGTATTTTTAAATAAATAAAAAAAAGTTGTTATAACGGGAACCAATAAAGTTATATGGTCTGTTTCCAGAGTTCTATCGCGAATAGCTAGTGAATTATGTTAGCCTGGACTTAAAAAAAATATCAGAATAAACTTTTTTCAACCACAAATAATTAAATCATAAAATAGTGGAAAGGCTTCAGCAGATTAAATAGTTTTAATTGACAAATTTTGACTTTCAAAAATTTTCTCTTCATAAATTTTGTTTTTTTTGACAATTTTAATGTCAAAAAAAAATTTTCTATAAACAATTTTGTTTTTGAAAAGTTTTCTATAGAAAAATATTGTTTTTGTAAAATTTTCTACAGAAAAATTTTGTTGTTGAAAAATTAAAAAAAATAAAAAATTTTTTTTGTTGAAAAATTTTGTAAAGAAAAATTTTGTTTCTGAACAATTTTTCTACCAATAAATTTTGTTTTTGAAAATTATTAACAAAAAATTTATTGCTTGAAAAATTTTATTTTTGAATAATTTTGTTTTGGTAAAGTTTTCCACAGAAAAATACTGTTCTTGAAAAGTTTTTTACAGAAAAATTTTGTTTTTGAACACTAGAAAAAAATTAAAAAAAAATTTTTTTGATTAAAAAATTGTTTTTAAAAAATTTCTTTGAAAAAATTTAGTTTTGAAAAATTTTCAAATGAAAAATTATATTTTTGAAGAATTTTTCTGAAGAAAAATTTTGTTTTTGAACAATTTTTCTACTAAAAAATTGTGTTTTGAAAAATTTATCTAGTGAAAAATTGTGTTTTGGAAAAATTTCTGCAGGAAAGTTTTGTTTTGGAAAAATTTCTGCTGGAAAGTTTTTTGTTGGATAATTTTTCCAGAGCAACATTTTGTTTTTGAAAAATTTATCTTGAGAAAAGTTTTGTTGCTTAAAAATTTTTCTTAAGAAAAATTTTGCTTTTGCACAATTTTTCTAGTAAAAAGTTTTCTCTTGGAAATGTTTTTTCTAGTGAAATATTTAATTTTGGAAAATTTTCTATTATTTTTTAATATTTTTCTTAAATTTATTTTATAAATACAAAATTTATATTAAACCAATTTTTGTAGTCTGTCTAGCGATTGACAATTAAATTTTATTGGAACTTACCTAAAACAAAACTCTCATTCTTAAACACATTTTTATACCAGAATAGTTATATTCTCACTTAAAACTGTATTTTTGTGAACTCTTATACTAACACTGATAAATAACTTTTAACGCCCTCGTACTATTTCCATTTTTAGGCTTACAAAATTAAGGCCTAACATTTTGTTTTTATTTACTGACTTGACTGTATGATTTATAGTTTGTCACATTTTGAGTTTAAAACATAAAATTGCCATAACAAGTTCTCTGGCACACTCAAAACAATATCATTTGAATATTTATTTGTTTCAACATTTAATTTATAAACTATCTACTAAACAATGTAGTGGTAAGTGTCCACACTTTCAAATAAATTTCTGTAAATGTAAGTGTCGTGATGAAATATAACAACTTTTGTTGGGCTGAGAAATTTTTTCCCAAATGGAATAAAGCAATACATCCGAGAGTATGTTGACAACGGTGATGATATTAATGACACTGACATATAGTATGGCAAAGAGGTTTCTTAAGAGACAACCGCCGCCACCAAATAGTTTAACATGTCGTTTAAGTGTCAAGTCAAAAATACTATAAGCTTTGATTTTCTAAAGATGTAAACACATACACCTGCACACACAGTCAATTGTACATGTACTATAGCTTATTTAGAAACAGATAAACAAGAACAAGAGCTGTGTAATGTTTGATGTTTGCTCAAATGAAAGATGGTTAAAGATAGCAATTCCCATAGATTTTAGTTAGTATGTATATTGCTTTTAGGAAGGTTTTAGTGAATGTTGTTGCTAGTGTTGATGTTGTGTTTTGTATGTTCTTAATGTTAAACAAGCCGAAAATATTTGCCAGGGTTTTATGATGTTACAAGAAAATAATTTTTTTTTTAAGAAATCGAAATAATTGCAAATCAGAGAAAAGATTGCTGCATTTTGGGAAATTGTAAAAATCCCTCAATAACTTTACTGGGGTATATGGAAATTTAAAAAAAAAATTTTTTAATAATAATAAAGTAGCTTTTGATTATTTGGGCTGCAGATTACAAATCTAGACCACCTTCCCTCTAAATTGCTATGTGTCCAATTGTGTAATCTTCTATGGTATTGTCTTCCAAACTTACGAGTATACTAGCCCTTGTATTCTGCTTTAGTTTAGAACTTCATCACTTGCTTTTCATTACTAGTTAGTTTAGGAAAAGTAGTAGAATACGATAGTTACTTGTGCTTACTCAGACAACAGCTTGGTTTCAGTACAAGTTAATGATATAAATGTACTCCCTTTTTATAAATTTGCCACTTCTCTGTTTTTAGTTTATAAAAATACCCTGGCTGCAGGCATGCCAGCAGTATCATTAAGGTTATCGACCATTTTCTAAAAAAAAAATAGTAGAGTGTTTTCTATACAAATATCAGTACAAACAAATGAAGCTATTGCAACAGTGCGAATACTAAAAAATTCGATTAAAACTTTATTTATTTAAGACCTAAATTGTTACAATGTGATTAGGACGTGTAAAGTAACGAAGAGACAACATCCATAGGAATGAGAAAATAAAATTAAGCAATGCTTGAATCATGATTTCGTTAAGAACAACACAAAACATGGTCACATTTCAAAATCTTATTGCACACAACCACACACACCATATCAAACACTTTGCAGTCTACAAGTTTGTTTAGCTAGTCAAGCATCCATCCATCTAAACAACAATTCATTCATCTCTCTCTTCTGAGTGTCTATCGGTTAAATCTTCTTTAACCTCTGTACTACCAAAAACACCTTCTACCAATTCCTGCTTAATGAAGCCTTTTGTCTTTAGACTATGTCCTTAATATACAAGCATGCCTAACACATCTTTGTTTTAATTTTTTTTCTTGTTGCTGTTTTGCAAAAATGTGTTTTTTTTTGTTCGTTCTTCTTATTTTTGGTCCTCACCGAAGTAATTCTGAGAAATATGTTGCTTAAGATTCACAGCTTTTAATACATTTTTTATTTGCTCACATGGGAATGTGTATATGTTCTCATACGTTGTTACAAGTACAAGTACTTGTTGTTTAAGTGTTATTCACAGACATATGGAAGTAAGATTTGTACTTGCATGTTGCTCTTATATACGAGTACATTGTCGTTCATACATAGATGTTTTGTGAGTATTTGGTTAAGTTGCATGTATATTTTCTTTGCACTTGAATGTATCAAAATCATACCAAACAATACTAGGCCACACAATTCACAACTTGAAACATTAAAATCATGTTCTAAGGCTTAGATTTTCTAATCGTGTATTTCTTTTTAAAATAACTTGAGAATGTATGGGTTATAGCAAGAAAAATGTAAATGTTATAGCCATTTTAAACTTAAATTATCGTCTTGTACTTACTCTCAAAAACTCTTATACTTAAACTATCCGCTTATACTATCTTATACTCACACCACTATTTTATACTTATACTAAGATGGTATACTTAGCTTACGTCTACTACCTTCTTTTTTTTCATCCTATTGGTTCATATTAAAACCAACATCTTATATTGTCTTATACAAACGCTACCTTTTTGAGCTTAGACTTCCGATTTATAATTAAACTACCGTCTAAAAATTACACTACCTGAAATACCATCTTTAACATGGACTATCAGTCTTATACTCAGACTACTGACTACTACTGTCTCATAATCAGCCTGCTGTGTTATACTTAGATTACAATTTTATACTTAGACTACAGTCTACTACTGCCTTATACTCCCACTACCAGGACAAAAGTCTATTATTGAGACGGTAGTATTACCTAATACTATTTTCTTATATTAATATTTTATAATTCGGCTGCTATGTTTTAGGCAAACTAACGTCTATCGTCTTATACTTATCCTACGAACTTATGCTTAAACTATCGTGTTATATTCAGACTGCTTTCACTTATACTAGTGTCTTATGCTCAGAGTACTAACTACTGCCAAAATTATTGTGATATAGTTTTTTTTTTTTTTTTTTTAATTATGTAACATTTTGGTTCAATACAAAAATAAAATTAATTTTAATGAATATCCTTTGGTGATTTTAATATAATTAATTAATTTTGAAATGTTATATTTTATATAACAAGTTACATAAATGAGGAGTGACCCATATATTTTGCCATATACATTTTTTTTAAAAACAAGTTTGCAACTTGAAAATTTGACGCGACTTTGATGTTTCGGCAATTGGTATTGAAGTCAAAGGTGTGAGACTGTTTCACTCTAAATAATGCTGCATGCTGCACTTTAGTCGAAACATTCTGACAGGTGAAAGAAGATCTTGTTCTTGTCAGCATAATTATCATCATCATCATGGTCATTATTATCATCGTCTTCTTCAATTAAAAAAAAAAAAAAAAAAAAAAAAAAAAAAAAAAAAAAAAAAAAAAAAAAAACCATCATTATTATCACTCAGAAAATATTCCAAGTAGTAGAATGAATAAGAACGACCAAAAAACATTTGGAAATTAAAAAAAAACACATTTCAAGAACATGCAAGTATTTATGTTGTAGCTGTTGTTGAAGTGTCTCATCAAGCCTTGAAAGCGCTAAGAACAACATCGACAATCGTCAAAGAATAACATTGATGCAACGTTGAAAGCCGACACCTTCCTTAAAAAAAGAGAAAAAAAAACATACAAAACAGCTACGAGTATGAGTATATTGGGCACCGCGAGGAACTCTTGCTTTAAAAATGTTTACAGGCTGTATGTACTCTTAGTTACAACGAACACAGATGGATGGATGAATGAATGGATGGATAGCTGGATGATGGTATGAATACAAATGCTCGTTATAAGTGTGTCAGAGAGGTATGCATGCTTATTATAAACATACCAAACAGTAACGTATAGTTGTAACATTTCTTTCGTTACTTTGGATTTAAATGTGTAAATTTTAAGGAGTTTACTTTTTTAAAGCCATCTTACTTGTTGAGATAAAAACAAAAAATCACACAAAAAAATTCGATAGAATTATCTCTACAAGCGGTATTGGGCAGTTGGTAAACGAAAAGAAATTGGTTTTACAAGTTTGAGCACGAGAATATAAGAATCATATCTGCTGCTATAGATCGATTATCAATGTTAGAAACTTCTATTTTGGCTATTAAATGCTTTTTCAGCTTACATTAGTATTATAAATTTTTATTCTCATTTGTTAGTCTGATTCGATTTTGAAATCATTATGTTAGATTACTTTCAGTCAATAGTTTTGGATGATTAGGCTGGGCACCTATATTTGTCCGTGGTCAAGTCATACGTGGTACTCAAACATACTACCACTCATCTCATTCCATGAAGGATACAGCTAGTAATTCATATATGCTCAGCTGAGTCGCTGTTTCCACTCTACCTTCAGCAGGCTATGCAAGGAGTCTAGACATCCCATCCTATCGAACGCAAAACGAATCATTATTTCTAAAACCCCGTAGGTAGGAATGAAGTTCGGTCTCCGCTCATCCATACACTTAATGTCGATTAGTGAGTATCAGTTTTTAACTGAAAATATAAAGAAGTTTTCTCTAAGATGACAGGTAACTTTAGCTGCCAACCACAGCCACCATCTCTATTTTCGAAAGAGACCGGCACAATTTTTACTTCACCTGCAAGGGGGTTGTAAGAAATAGACGTCCTATCATCAAAACTAAATACAAACATTATTTTTTAAAAACGCCATACACTGAGCCTAAAATCACGTTGCAATATCAACAACTTATGTGGTCATTTAGACATCTTCTCATTGTATATTTTATTGCCAACTGGTGTACAAATTGACAACGGTTGGTTGTGAACTTATGAAAAAAAAGCTACGATTTTACTTTTTTTTTGACAATGCACGTTACCAAATTATTAAAAAACGTTGTCAAATTGACAACGCTTGTTGTTATTTTAACAATAGAATGGTATCATTTCGACAACAAGATACCAGACGGTGCTGATTTATCATCGGTATGGTGTCATTTCGACACCATTACAACATCATTTGATGTCAATTTTGCAACGATATGTTATTGACTCTGTTCGTTTTTCTCTGGGTGTAACGCAGATTAGTGAGCATCAGTTTCTGACAGCTTACAGATCTTAGCAACTCAGGGAATTAAGGCAGCTTTGTTTTCTGGTGGGATTTCGCCATGTCCACAGCATCTATCCCTAAAAGGAACACTGATTTTAGTATTTCTTCCGGCGATTGCAGTTCTATTTTATGGCATCGTAGTAGCAAAGACAATGTTTCTTTTGACAGCTAAGGACTTGGCTATAAAGAAGCCAAACATTTTCTGAGAGTTGTTAAGCTTTCTCTAAACTGGTCCAATAATTTGCTATATTTTTCTACATTACCTGCTTTAGCTGCAGCTTATTCTCAGATTATGGAATATTTTTTCTAATAAAATTGTATACAAGAACAAAAAATTTCGAATTTTTTCGGAAAGCTAGTTTTGTTTTAAGCTTAAGTAGCTTAAATGTAGCTTGCTGCACCTTGTTTAGCAAATAAAAATATTTAAATACTGTACAGCTTTTCACAGTTTACACGACTCGTCAAAACTTTTGCTGATCTTCTTGTCTGCATTTAAAAAAAAAATATTTGTTTGGATTTTGTGTTGTTATTTTTTCGTTCACCACGAAATATCTTTTCGGTTATAATTTTATATGCTCAAGCATACCTCAGAGGATTGATGGAATGAATTGGCAAAAAGTGGCAACAAAAAGGTGTTTCTGTTTTTTGTAAGTTTTAGACAACAGTTGCCTTTTATAAGTCAAATGTAACAGTGGTAAGAATGATGATCTCTTAGGTTTCTTTATGTATTTGTTTTTGTTATTTTTTAAAATACTTTTAAGTATTCAACTTCATTGCAACTTGATTGCATTTCTTCTTAAAAAGAATTGATCTTCATTACACGCCTTTATTTCGTATACAAAAGAATGAAATTCTTTTTTTTCATAGTTCTTTGGAGTAGCTATAAAAGTGAACAGGCGTCAAAAAGAAAAAAAAAATATAAAAGCAACTGATGTGTGCAGGTAATGATGCAGCCAATGTTTATTTAATGAACTTGCAATAATTTATTTATGTAGTTGCTTGAAATGTTTTTCTTTTTTGTATATTTTCTGTATTTGTTACATCAAACTTAACAGTTTTATGGCTGAGTGTTGCTTTATGGGCTTTTCTAACTTTAATGCCTTGTGTGTTCCTGCTTATTGTATTGATATTACGAGAATGAGCAGTGGCAGCAAATTTCACAGGCTGTGAATGCTGAAATATTTTGCTAGACCTTGTAATATGAGGAAAAATATTTCCAGATGAACTTGAGGAGGCCTATAGCTTGAACTAGTTCCTGTATGGACTTATTTGTGCATGATGAAATAATCTGTAGTTTCTTTCTCTTCTTTTCAGTGCAATATGTTTTTGAATAGCCTCAGTTTCATTAAAGATAGAAATCTCATTTATAGAATTCATAGTATATTTTATTTATTTTTACCGAAAACTTAATTTTTCTACATTTTTTCAAACAGTATATCAGTTAGTATTGACATCGGTGCATTTTTCATAACTTTATCGGCCGGATTTGTGCAAAAGAGCGATAGTGAGATCTTAGCTTTAGCTTAAAAATGCATGCTATATTATTTATCCTTAATCTTAGATTGAAATAATTTTTTTGATTTATTTAATGAGAGAATTTCATTGAATCGATGAAAATTTGTCATCACATTGAAAAGATTTCATTATTTGAAAAATAATTTATTATTCTTTCAGTTTATAAATAAAAATCATTCAGTAGCTTAAATGCTGCATTTAATAAACTATTGAAAGTAGATAACTTCTTCCAAATGCTGTGAGTGTAATTCTTTGTTTGTTGTCATTTGTTTTCCATTTCAAGAAAATATTTTTCTAAGACAAAAATATAATTCAATTAAATTAAAATGAAACACCTGTTTTAATTACTTTTCTTTTTTTTTTCATTTTTAATGTCGTCAGTTAACTGCTGAATCGTATTATACGGCAATTGTCTTTGGCTGTTATCTAGCTCATATAAACTTATTTATCTGGCTGTCAATAATAAAAAATGCTTGTTTAAGAGTTATTTTTTTTTTTTACTTGAAATTTTAATTTTCAAATTTAAGTACTTACTAATGTGGGAAATAAATGTACATTTTATTTTAAAAAATGTGTTAATTAAATAATTAAAATGTCATTAAAAAGCAACAAGGTTGTCTTTTATGAAGACATTAAAATGAAGCAGTAAAACAAATTTTAGTAGTTAAATGGAATAAATCGTTAAAGAAAAATTCTAAGAGAAAAAATTTTAATATAAATTAATTAAAACAAAACAACTCAGGCTTATTAAAGCAATAAAACAAGTTTTTGAGTTAATACAGTGAAGCCTAATACTCATGACTTAATAGAAATAGTAGTTTTTAAATTTCTGTTTTTTTTTTTATGAGAAATTAAATTACATTTTAGTAAGACACCGTCTTGAAAATTAACCATTACAAACAAGCCACCATAACCCTAACAAACCAACCTATAATACGCCCACGATTATATTTATCATATCCGTAGCCAACAAGGTACGCATAATGCGTAGCTTGCACATGTGTTTGATAAAATACACAACATCAGCATATTATAATTCTCAAACAGTAAGTGTTAGAATTTACTTAAGTAGACAAGGTCTCTGTGTTCGTAATTTAAATAGCCTAATGTAAGGCCAAATCATTACTACTAAACCTAAGACTAACACATGTATATCTTAAGTTAGTCTTCATAAATAAAACATCAGCATGTTTTTGTTTCAAAGAAAGGCCCTGGGTTGATTGAGTCATACCCCATCTGGGAAAACAATAGTCTTGTTAAAATTGCCACTGTTTCAAATTTTTAAAAAGTGGACTTACGTCACTTTCAAAAATAACATAAAAAATAATTTTTTTTTGTTTTAATTTCATAAAGCATTTAAAAGACTAAACTTAAATATTCAATAACTATCGTTAAGGCTGTTTTGTGGGCTACAATATTTAGAAACTTTTTGGTGGCCATTGTCCCGTGAAAAGAGTTAAAGCTGGAATGTTCTTTTTTAAAAAAAAAATAAAACAAACTTCCATTTAATTCAGGGGTGTTTTATTTGTTATTCTAAAAGGTGATTTTATAAGAACTATCGGAAATGTAAAAAAAAAAACACATAAAATTCAGAAAAATGCATGAAATATTTATTTGGATCGATAGTTGGGTCGATATAATTTAATGTTTGAAGATTATTTCATGCAAATGTTGGCCGCGGCTGCGCCTCAAATGGTCCATCCGCTTAGTCCAATTTTGGCATACTCTTTCCAACATTTCGGCCGGTATCTCACGAATAATGTTGGCAATGTTGGCTTCCAGTGCGTCAATCGAAGCGGGCTTGTCCCTATAGACATTAGCCTTAACATAGCCCCACAAAAAATAGTCTTGAGGCGTTAAATCGCACGATCTGGGCGGCCAATTGACTGGTCGCAAGCGTGAAATAAACTGTTCACCGAACTCGCCTCTCAATTGGTCCATTGTTTCGCGTGCTGTGTGGCATGTGGCACCGTCTTGTTGAAACCACATGTCATGCAAGTCAAGCTCTTCCATTTTGGGCAAAAAAAAGTTTGTTATCATCGCACGGTAGCGCTCACCATTCACAGTAACGTTGTGATTCGCATCATCTTTGAAGAAATACGGCCCAATGATGCCGCCAGCCCATAATCCGCACCAAACGGTTGTTTTTTGTGGATGCATTGGTAGCTCTTGCAATGCTTCTGGCTGCTCTTCACTCCAAATACGGCAGTTTTGCTTGTTCACGTATCCATTCAACCAGAAATGAGCCTCGTCGCTGAACACAATTCTTCAATAAAAAAGTGAGCACGCATTTTGGTAATAAAATTCAATAATTTGCAAGCGTTGTTCGTTTGTAAGACGATTCATGATTAAATTATAGACCAAACTGAAGATGTTTGACAGTGACACAAGATACAAAACGTGCGTGAGCTGTCAAAACTAGTGTTGCCAAAAAGATAATAGCAAAAAAATCACTCTTTACAAAAAAAAAAAAAAAAAAAAAATTAATTGAATACAAATGCAATTCAATTTATAAAATAACAAAGAAATCATAATTCCAAATCATGTTTTTTCTTAATTAAAGACTTCATCGATTTCCGTTTCTTTTACTTAAAAAATTTCCTTTTAAAATGTTTTTACAACAAATAATGATTGTCGCACCAAAAAGAAAAAAATTAAAATCAATGAATGATGTAGAAAACAAAAAGATTAAAACCACCATACGACTGCATACAAATCCAGCATCCTTTTACTTGCAGCAAGCAAATGAACTACAATAATTATGTAAGAGGCAGCACAGCAAATTATTAAAAACATGTGCTGTTCCCAGTGCTACTTGGAAAGCAAAAAAGGTTTGGGGCGGGCGTAAATGAAAATGAAGACGTTGTAGTCAGCCAAGCCAGCCTACATTGATGTAGAAGCTGTACATGACATACAAAGAAACAAACAACTCAATTTGAAAGTTATTCAATGTTGGCATTTAAGCATGAAATCGGTTTCGGTTAAACACTTTGGAATTATAATAGAATCACAGTGAAATAGTGTTATTGTTGTTATTCATGTGTTGTTTTTGGTATTCATGTTATTATTGTTCCTGCTGTAAGTTGGTGTTCTATTTGTGGTTGTCTCCACTAATGCTGTTGTTGTTGTTTGCTGTTTATGAGGTTGACATTAGAAGACCGAATCATACAAAATGAAAATGACGAATGTTTTGTTGCCTAAATGTTGAATGCTAAAATAATGAAGGCGTAAACCACCAATATGTATAAATTGTACACAAGTATGTATGCTTGTGTGTATATACAAGTAAATTAAAAAAGAGGAATCCTAAAGTACATTTCAACATCCTTTTAAATGCATAAAATTGCATTTAATATTTGCAACGATATACGAGTACATACACACAAAATACAACAAACACCCAGTCATATTAAGTTGGTGTAGCTACAAGTACTGTATGTATGTATGTGTACCTTGTGGTTTTTGCGGTAAAGACTTAAAGGATTTTTTTTTCTTTTTTCATTTTTTTTTTGTTCTTGTCCTGTTGTCTTCATTCTTAATTTTAATATTCTTTAGCATAACGAAAATCTTTAAATTCTATAAAATACTTATGGATTTACTACCAAACATTATGATGTCTCGCACTAAGAGGGAAATAATAAATACAGGAATTACACTGGAAGAAAAATGTATAAAAGAAGTGAAAAATAGTCTGTAAATAAATATTAAAGTGAAAAACAAAAATTTCAATTCATCACAAAAAGCATTCAATTAGTAACCAAAATTTTATTTAAAATTGCAGGGCAATTTTATTTATAAAGAGTATCTTAAGATATACTTGTGTGTATAAGGAGGGTTAAGTAATTCGTTTGGACGAGACCTTCCAGCCGCTCGGATTGCTATTCCTCTGCTTGCTCAGTCGACCCTCACTTTGTTCACCTACTGCTCGATCGAGTCACTGGTATTTACCTTCAATATGTTTGTGTTAGCTTTAGTAATTGCGTAGAGGTTATTTATGTTATGAACATAAAGTAATTTGCAGAGAGCTTGTCTACTTAAGTAACCAAACTAACTAACCAAACTTAAAAAACTCTGCCCTCTAAACTTGTTTCGTAAATCTCTTTCTCTGAGTAGAAATAATTTGCTGCAAAAAATTCCGCACTAAGCTTAGCTGCTAGCTAGCTAGAGAGCTTGACACTCTCTCGCAATAGTCAGCAAGACGCCAATTTTCACCATTAATGAAAACAGTCATGTTCTACTGGGCTATCAGTCTTGTTGACTTACAAGAAGTACGTCGGCAAGTGAACCGTAAAAAACAGCAAACAGGGTATCAGATCTGTGTGTATTTGCTTAAGGATGAATGTATATAATATTTTTTTGTTTTGCCAAGTGTATCAAAAGAAAAAATAAAGAATAAAATTTCTTAAAAGGATTTTAATAGTCAGTTGTAATACTACTAAGAATCATCATGTACATCTACCAAGTATTTTTTATTATTTTTATCATTGTATAAATTATTCATGACTTATTAATCGAGGGGTGAGCTAAGAACCTTTCCGAAACCTCTGTACTAGCTCCTATTTTCTAGTGCAATCATTCGGAAAACTGCATTTCAATGTTAAAAATAGAAGGAAGAAAAGAAAGAGAATACAAAATTTCAAGGTGTGCTAAGATTGTTGTTGTTATAGACAAAACAAATATTTTTCATTACTTAAAAAAAAAAACTCTCGCTTACTTACTTGCACCTTAAGAAAAAGAATAGAAACCCTTTTTTTTTTTTGAAAATAATAGCAATCTTTTTTCTATTGTTTCTCTTATAGTGAAACCCAACAAAAGAGGAGTTGCTAGCTAAAGGCTTGAGCGCTACTGTTGTTACCTTAACAATTAAGGTAAAACATAATATTCTGTTTATGTTTTTGTGGTGAGTTTTTTTTTTGTGTACCTTAACTGCAGCACTTAAGTCAGTTTTTAATATCAATTCTCTATCAAAAGCAAAAAGATTAGTAGAAAAAAAAAGATTTTTATTTCAAGTTGAAATAAACTGTCATAACAGTTATAGAAATTCTTTTTTTTTTAAGACAATTTTTATGCCTAAGGGAGAATGTCTAAAAGGATTTAGATGTGAAATAGACAGGCTTGTGTGTGTTTATTTTTTTTTTTTCCTTAAGATAAGCAAAAGAATTAAGTTTGAGTATGATGGGTAATCATTTAAGAAATTGATAAAAATATTTTTGTGACTGCTATGGATTTATGTATTTAGGAACTCTTTAACAGGGAAGGGAGTCTTATTTATATTTTTTTAATGGAGGTGAAAAGAAAATTTTTAGTTTAGAAATTTAATAGAATTGTTTTTTTTTTATAAGAAAAAAGTTGCAAATGAAATCTGTCTTAAACTGATTTTTTGCTATTTATGTAATTCAATATATTATATTACAAGACTATACACTGGCTTACAAAAAAACTTAAAATTTTTTATTTTAAAATAATTATTAAATATATAACGATTATGGCATCTCTCCCAAGACCGAGCCTCGACCCTTGCTTCTAATATAACGATTAAATATTTAATTGATTGAATTTAATGTTTTATAAATTCAATGAAATATTTGATTGAATCATTTGATTCCATTAAATATTTTATTGATTTAATGAATTATCCTTATGATTAATTGATTCAATGAAATGTTGATGCAACTAAATGATTAACGGATTCAATGAAATGTTTGAGTCAATGAAATGTTTAATTGATTCAATGAAATGTTTAATGGATTTAACTAATATTTAATTGATTCAAAGATATGTTTAATTGATTCAATTAAATGTTTAACTGATTCAATGAAATATTTAATTGATTCAAATTCAATTATATATTTAATTGATTCAATGAAATGTTTAATTGATTCAAAAAAATGTTTAATTTATTCAAAGAAATTTTTAGTACTTTGTGGTAGTTTGTAAATTGACAACAGAAATTAATTTTGTTTATTTAAGTGTTTAAAATAGCTGCAATTAGCAACATGAAATAATTTAGGATTTTCTTCTCATTATTATTTGATTGATTTTGTAGGAAAAGCGCAGAAAAAATTTATATGAAACTTGCAATACAATCGTAAAAAAAACATTTTATTTTTTTCATTCAAATCCCTTGTGTTTTGCAAACAGTACATTAAATAGTTTTGAAATAATTTTTTTTTAATATTTCTATATATGCAATTGCATTTTTTGCATTCAGATTTTTGTGCTCTTTGCACAACACAAGCCAACAATTCGTCTAGAAAATTTTTATGAAAAAATCCGTATGAGCTCTTTAGTGAATACGAGCAATTTAATCTTTTAAATAATATTTATTAAAAATACTTAAAAATATTTTAAAAATTCATGTGTTGTGTTTATAGCTATCAACTCATCTAGAAATTTTTTATGAAAAGTACTCAAAATATTGATTCTTTTTTCATACAATTTTTTTAAACGAGTTGATCGTTTGAGTTATAAAAACAGCTCATCAGTATTTTTCGTATACATTTTTTAGACGATGGAATTGCTGTTAATTTTTTGAGCACATAAAATTAAATATTATTATTTATTTATTTTATTTAGTTACTTTTTCTCATGATTTTTATAAAATAAAGTTTAAAATAAATATTTTCTTCTTTTCTGCATATTTTATTTCACCCAACCAGCCAGCGCTACTTTCAATAATAAAAAAAAAATCTGCAACAAAAAAACAGAACCGACACATTTTATGACTTCTTTTATTGCAACAATTTCTTTTACTCTTTTCTTTTTTTATGTTTTTGTTTTGTTTTGCAGTTGTTAAAAAAAAAGGAATTGTTCTTTAGCTTTTTGTGCAATTGCGGTTGTTACAACATGTATAATCTGCATATAGTGTTTTTAAATCACTTTTTATGACACAAATGCTGCTGGTAAACACAACCAATGAAACTCTTGCAAAGTGACATTAATAGATCACAGGAATCATATAACGTTGCAACAACACAAATGATTACATACACGCATTCATACGTATAATACATACTTTATGAAAAAGCACAAGAACAGACATATAAAATTTTGTATAATATATGTTAAGAAAAACTTAAGGGGTGAAGGGGGGAGGGGTAGATTGTAAAAGTTTTTTTGGTTTTGAAACAGTGAATAGCAAAAATGTTGCATTCGATATGATACATAATGAGCGGCGGCATATAAAATAAATTGTGGAATTTTAGAAGAATAATGAATTCTGATTAAAAGTAATAACTTGAGGTTTAGGTTTAAGTTGAAGGAAATTTAGTCACAAGAGTTTTAATTTCTTTCTCATAACGGCTAGGAATGTGTTAATTTAATTTAGGCTTAATTTCCTGTAAAATTACTAGAATAACAATAGACCCGTTGTCGTTGGAACTATGGACAAGTAAATATAACCCAGAATTCCAATATTTTATTCCGAAGCAAAAAATTCATCGTCTTATAACTACTCTGGGTTGCATTTGCAGATCTTTAAAACTATTTTGTTTTTGCTTTTTTTTAGTTGTCAAATTTAATAAAAAAAAAAGTTAATTCCATTCAGAAAAAGGATGATTATCTAAATTTTAAAATTCCATTAAAAAATATAAAAAGTTCGATTGATTAAATACAACAATTTAAAGCCGGATGTGCTCCCTTCTAAAACTCATCTGGTTTTTAATTTGTGATACATAAAAGATTTATCAAATTCGATATAGAATGAATTCACATAATTAAGATTCAAATCTATTTGAAAATGCTGACAGAAGCTGCTTAATAATGGAAAAAGTTATTTGGGTTGTAAATTTCTTACAGTTTTTAGTTGTTTGCTCGTTTCACAAAAATGTTTATCGTGCATGTTCCGTATTCCACAAGCATTTGAAAAAATGTGGAATTGCATTTGTCTCTTCTTGTTAAATGAAGACTTATGTTTTTTTAATTCTACCAATAATTTCGTACCCAAAATAAATAAAAAACAAAATTTAAAAAATCTTAAAATAGACCTCAGAGTAGTTATGAAGTACTGAATTTTTCAATTCCGAATAAAATATTCGGATTCGGAATACAAAACTCCACTATATATAAGAAAAATAAAATACTGTGTAAAGGTTGTCCATTAAGCCGGCCTTAGTTTTATATGAGTTTTTAAAAACTTTTTTAAAAATGGAAAACATTTGTTTGTAAGTTTTTTTTTTCACTCACTGTAACTTTTTTATGTAGCTGTTGAAAAGTAAAGAATATGCATTTATAATAAGTAAATTATTAAACACAAACTATACGGCCACTCAGTTGAGCTCAACTGTATGTATGCAAAGTCAATTCAGAGCCATTAAGTTTTAAAACCCAACTAACGCATGCCAAAAACCACAAAATGTTGAAAGAGTGTCAGGGTTTATTTGGCAGTGTGCTGAGTTTTAGCATAATTTTAAAGTCACTGTAATTTTTTCTCGCCCGCTTTTTTTGCCAGTTACAGTTTTACAGGATTTATTATTAAAAGCTGTCCCTGCTAGCTCCAAAAAAAAAAAGGAAAATATAAACGTGAATTAAAATTTAGCAAAAAGAAACAGCAAACCAAGCAGGAAAAAGGAAATTGTGGTAAACACCGAAACTTCCCAACATGTCCAGAAGGAACATTAAAACAGAGACAAAAATTAACAGAAACTAAAAATAGAAAAAAAAAAAAAAAAAATCAAAGCCCAACATAAAACACCACAACAATAAAATAAAAAAAAAACACAAAAGCGTTTTTTAAACTCTAGTTAAATAAAAAAAACTACTTATTTTGTGTCCTCCTTTTTCTCTCTCTCTCTATACACAAAGTTAAATGAAAACAAATGCTTTGCATGAATTGAATTTTGTTGCATAATTTTCTTCTAACAAAATAGTCTGTTTATAGTTGATGAGGTGGCGACTGTTGTTTTTATATAAAATTACCATTAAGACGACCATATACAAAAGAACAAACTTGAAAAAAAATATATAAATAACTCAACTCGTACACTATTACAATGGCTTTACGCACTTTAGTGCAGCCAACCAATGCAAAATTTTCAAACAGCTTTTTTTAAAACCTTTTTTAATTTTTTTATTTGTTCTTTTATTATTATTAGTCTTTTTCCCTTTAAGTGTATATTTTTATTGTTATTTAGTTGTTAGTGTTGTATTATGCTAACCTTAACCTCAACAAAAGCACAACTAAAGAATTTATGGTTGAATCGTTACAATTGCCTCATGGCTGCATCTTCAAATTTGTTTAGTTAAAAGTCATCAAACTTGAGTTGAGGAAAGCTGATAAAATTTGTTTAATGAAATGTTTGTGACAGCTAAAAAAAATTTAACCAAATGGATGGCTAAGGCCGCCATAAGAGATAAAATAAAAACCAAGTAGTTCTGTAATAGTATTAGGAATATTTTAAGAAGTGTGGTAATTTTCTTAAATACTTTCTTGTATTCTAGAAAGTAGGCATCTCCATAACTACATTAAGAAAACAAATTTCAATCAAAGTTTTTCGTTTTAGTTTGCTGTCTGTACTTTGCAGTGCAACAATTTTATATTTTCTTAAATGCAACTCTGCAAGTTTTGACAACGTATGGCACTCCTAAGCTTATATACATTTTCAGCCCATAATATTGCAAACAAAACCAGCTATAGCATCATTTAAAATGGCAGTGAATTAGATTTCCAGTGCAGCAAAGTCGTTACTGCTTTATTAAACTCTACTTTGACATTGCATACAGCCGTTTAAGAACAACTTTCAGACAACAACTTAATAACGAGTGTTACAATTTTCCATAAGATTTTTTGGTAGCATATTTTATATTCGTTGACAGCTTATTTGTTACCAATTAGATATGTAAAACTACTTGCACTTTTATATTTGCCGTTGTATTTGTCACACTCATAAATAAAATACAGCTAAATAACAAAATTATTTTGCCAGATTGAAATATTATTTATTCCTAGATTTATTTGCAAAAACCTCCTAGAAATGTTGAATGTTTTGATGATAGAATCAGTTCAGGAAATAACTGCTAATTTCTGTATAAGTGCACATATATTCTAAAAATATGTTGCGAATAAACTCTAAGCCAATTAGCGGTAGTAAAAAATAGGTAGAATGCGTAAGTAGCCATTTTATAGTTTTCTATAAAAATTTTCCAGATAACTTGATCGCCTGCATTACAGAAACAGCGCATACATAAATCGATGAAACTAATATTTAATTTTATACCACAAAAATTTCAAAATTTTGTCATATAAAAATAAATTAAAAAATTAAAAACAAAATGAATTATCTGGCCAACTTTGTTCATTATAATTCCAGAATTAAAAAAAAAAAATTTTTTTTTCTTAAATGTTGAGTTTGTATTGTTGCTTATTCTTCTGTTTTTATGGAAATAGAAATATTGTTGTTAATTTTTTTTGGCTTTTTGCTTAGAATACCACTTTTATTGTGTTTTGCTCAAGCACATCTTGTGGTTAGACCAACAGCAAGAAAAACGTTAAATTTTTTTTTTGTTGCAAGAAGTATTTCAGAGTTTTTTTTTATAGTTTGAATATTAATGTTAGTGCTTTCATTTTTTCTTGTCAACAAACTTAAATTTTTTTGCATGCTTGTTATTGCAATTTTCAATTGAAAGACTGCATACACTTCAATTTACAATAATAGTTTGTCAATGCATGACACAATTACTTAGACTCTAGTGGAACACAGGGTGTTGTTAAGGTTATCTGCAATTTTTCTAGGCAGTCATCATATTGATTAAATTTTTAATTAAAACAAGTAAACGTTTAATCAATTTAGTTTAAATTGATTAAATAGTTAATAAATGTAATTAAAAATTTAATCAATATGAAAATCATTGTTCAATTAAATCAATTAAACGTTTAATCAATTCAGTTATGTCTTTTAAAAAATTTTTAAATTGATTAAATAGCTAATAAATGTAATTAAAAATGTAATCAATATTAAAATCATTGTTTAATTAAAATAATTAACTGGTTTAATTTTTATGTAATTAAATTTTTAATTTATTAGATTAAAAATTCAAACAATTTGACGAATTTTTACTGGCTGCATAGTTTTCGTCTGAGTAAAATTTGTGCTTAAGATTTGCGTTGCATTTTGAAAGATCACATCCAATGTCATTTAATAAAACTGTCGAAAAATCTTATAAGTGTTTTAAACTGTAATACAAGTTTTAAGAGGGAATATTGTCAGCTGCTTTTGTTATTTTTTTTTGTTTGTATGCAAAATATACAAACCTGAAAAAATAAGAAGTCTAGCCTGTAGAAAATTTTCTAAAAATTATGAGAGCCGTACGCCTGTGGTATTTTTTGCACACACATATTGTTGTCACACTATCATTCATTCTTTCTCATTAGAAAAATTACAAAAAATACAACTTCCAAGAAATTTTTAAAAATCAATTATAAATTAATAAAAGAGTATTTTTTGTTGTTGAATAACCCTTCTAGAAAATATTCCTATTAAAAACTCTAGCTCACATATTTTAGACAAATTTAAAATTGCATAGTTTGTGGTTTTGAAATTGTTTTTTTTTTCTTTTCTTTTTCAGTGCTTCGCTTTGAATTAGATTAGTTTTGAAAAATAACCATAAAAAATTTGTTAGTACATTATTCCAACGAACAATGTAAAACTTTAATACTACCAGTGAAGAGTATAAAATTCTCTTGGTGGTACGAGTAGTATGCGAAAATTATAGTAACTATATTCCATATTTGTTGCTATTATTGGAGTTTTGCATATTGGCAGCCATGTTGACAATGAAAAACTGCATTATGGGCTTCTTTCATTTCACACCACCACAACCTTTATTATGCTTCATGCTTTTCTTTTCTTTCTTCTTTTTTTTTTTTTTTGTTAGGTTGAGTTTTACTGCAATCATCCATCTGTATATATTTTTTATAGTCTTGTCTTTGTGTATTTATTGCAAATAGTTTTAGATTAATGCTATCAAGTTCGAAGACAAATTTACACAGTTTATGGCTTTAAAGTACCAAATTTTACTATGTGCTGTTGTGGCAGGAGAAACAAAAAATCGCATAAAATATTTATTCATGGCATATTGAATGTTCGTTAGGTTGTGGTTTTCAGGGCAGAACAATTTAAGTCAACTACTTTTTATTTTCTTAACTGTATGCTAATTTTTTGTATATATTTCGTTGTAAATAAATTTTGGTATAAGAAAAGCTTTGCCATATATACTCGTGCATACTTTTGATATTTATTTTTTTTTTCTTGCTTGCGGTGTTTGGTTGCCCTTTAAAATGTTGTCATAGTGCAAATGTTTCAAAGATTAAGTGTAAATGAAAAGATTTTAATGTGAAAATGTTGTGTTATGGTTTGTTTAGTAGAGGGCAGATCTCTTCTGAGTTTTAAAGTGTGCAAGAATTTTTAAATAAAAAAAAATATTTACTTTTATGCACGAAAGCAAATTACTAGAAAAAAATATTAAAGAAAGTCTAATTACACATCTATATTAATATTGTAAGGAGAATAAAAACTACCTAACAAATTTTAAAAATTATTTCACCATACTAGTAATATAACCTAACCTATACGTTCATTATTTAGCAATTAAAGTTCTGTGTTCCAATGAATTTTCTTTGGAATTTGTTACATAAAATTTCTATATTACACGAATGGTTATCATATACTCTTGAATCGCCCACGCCCACTTTTATGCGGGTCAAATTAAAGGTCGCCAATTCGTACTGGCCACTTGAGGTCGGATAAAAACAGATTTTAAACTGATTGCTCTGAATTTTTATGTACAATCTGCTTAGTCTTACAATGCCTTCACATAGACTAGGACCACACACAGCAAGTTTAGTTAGGCAATTCTTTCTCAATTCTCTTTTAAAATTGCCGCTGTGTCTACACACAGCAATTTTGTTTCGGTAGTTTTGTTCAGTCACTCATTCTGCCTCAAGCTACTTGTCTTCTTTTTTTATATCTTTATAAAAGATACGAAGAGAAAACAAAAAGGAATTGCCGAGTACGAGCAAGCTTTGTACCCCTACAAAATCAAGAATTGCCTAAATAAACTTGCTGTGTGTGGTCCTGGTGATAGAGAAAAAGACAGAGCGAGACCAAGTAACAACAGCTAACTGTAACTAAAATCTAAAGCTGTGCCTTGATTTAAAAAAAATGACTCATTTTATTTTAAACTTAGAGGCTAAATGATAGAATATAAATTAAAGTTGGTTTTTTATCTATTTCTACTACTAATTTTCTTAATTATTTTTACGATATTTTTAAAACTACTGAAAAGAATTAAAAGGAAATTTTGTTGCGGAATAACGAATTTTATATATAATCAAGTATAACAAACTGTTTTTAATTAAATCTCACATATAGGCATTTCACATGAAGCGGACAGGGAAAAAGAGTAAGATCGTAGAATTTGTTTATATGCTGCCATAAACTAGTATGTAACGTCACACTTAGTGCAACAGGCACCTAACTAACTAATAACTATGCCACTATGAAACTTCCAGTATATTTAAAATATACTTTGACTTCTTTTCTGGCTTAAAACTTTTTGTAAAAAATTGTCGAAGTTTTTTTTTGAAAAACTTATTTGAAATTTTTTACTTCTGGTTTTGGAGTTAATTTTTTTTTATTTTTCAAAATTTAAGTGCTATAGTTTCAATAGCTTTTAAACTAATTAGTCCTGAAGAACATGAAATGCTTCTAAAGAAATGAAGCTATAACGGTGCATTAAATATAAGAAAAAATTCTTATTATTCAGCTTTTTTTTAAAACATGTTAAACATGAGACTATTTTGAGTGGCATAAGACTCTATGGGTTAAGTGAATTTTCCTTATTAGCACAGAAATATATGTACACATGTACGTTACGTTAGTGCTCCTTAGAAGCAATAAATTTCAATTTAAAAGTAGTTTCTACTTATGATAGAATTTCCAATTATAAATTATAATTAAAAAATTTCATCGTTTTATGTGGTATTTATTTAAAGAAGATTTTGTTTATCCTTAACAAAGCATATGCAAAAATTCTCTCCAAAACTATGACTTTCAATGCTTTTTTGCCAGCACAATTCTAAATAAAAATTGTTACATATTGTAACACATTTGTTTTTAATTAATCAGCGTTTCCTAAAAATTAAGAGTTTGGCCAAATCTAAAGCCAAACTAAAATATTTAATTTGTAGGTTTTTCTTTATTAGTTACAATTGAATTTTAATATTAATTAAAAAAATAAAATCTAAGATTTTTTCATGCATTTCAAAATGTGTTTTTAAAACCTTTTTGAACGAAAAAAATTTTTTTACATAAAATTAGCTAGATTTTATAGGTAAATGAAGGACATTTAGTTGTTGTTTTTGCTTTACATTAGAAGCACGTACATACGTTTCCATATTGTAAATGCAGTTTGTTTGATTTCTCATTTTATACTTTCTATAAATAAAATGAAGCATCCTTTTTCATATCAAAACCATCCCCTTTTTATAATTGAATTGAATTGTAATTTTGTAGCTGCTGCTATTTATGTGTGATAATTAAGTTGCTATTGTTTGTTTTCATTTCATTTTTTTCCTTTTTTTTCTCTTTTCTCTCTGTTGCCATTCAAGTGTTAAAATTATATTTTTATTACCGCAATCAAAACTTATTGCGTAAATTTTTCTTTTATTTTATTTTTTTCATATTTTTTATGTGAAACTTCATGTTCATTTCTGCAACTGTTTGTTCTATTATGTTGTACGAGTTGCTTGATATTGATGTCTATAAGTGCACTTTGTCAACGCCAGCATTATTAGTTTTCTTCATCATAAACGTTGTCCTTTTAATGTCCTTGTGCTCAGAGCAATGCATACATACATACATACATGCATACGTATTTTCTTTAATTTTATGTCATTTAATATTATTATGATTATTTTAAGACGACCATATGGTTTCATTTTGATTAGTATTGAATGTTGGTTGGTTACTGTAGTTTCTGTTTTTCTGTTTTTTTTTTTTTTTTTGCTTTTGTTGTTGCATTGATTTTGCTAACTTTGGTTCTTGATTGAAATGTTTTGATAAAAAGGTAATTGCGTTCATATGTTTAGTTGTTCTTTTAATGCGTTAATAATGTTTAATCAACCACCATCAATAACACGCAGCTGTGTTATTTTTATTACTAAAATATTTAAATGGTAGTATCGCAATAGCTCTATTTTACCTGCAGGTGTCTCGTTCCCGCTCTTAACTCTTATTCTAATAATTTTTTTCTTTGCATTCAAAGTTAGTGATCCAGCTAATGCTATTTTAATTAAACTTCTCCTGCAAATAGTCCTCTAGTTTAACTTGCAGGCAAACAAATAAATTTATTTTTAATACAAATTGCCTTTCCAAACCTTTTTTTAATTACCCAGCTTAACAATGGTATTTGAAATTATGGCAAACTCCAAGCCTTACTTACTATTTTAAAACAAAATGCTTGTAATTACGTCTCCTAGTATCCACACACCCCATAAAATCAAACATTTTTCTTCTAATTCATTGAATCTAGCATTTTATTAAATGACCTACTTTTGTCATGCCGTAAAATATATTTTTTTCTTTACTTTAGTAAGACTTTTTTTTTTTATTCTTAGAAATGCCTTTAATTGTAATTTCCCCCGTGCTTTTGCAAAATTTGTTATTTAATATTTTTGTTTTGTTAACAGTAAAAATCATGTATAATAAACAAAATCATTTAAACATCGTCATCATCGTAAACATCAGAAAAAGCATGTTAGTTAGAAGGACATGTTTTCCAAGGATATTAAATGACAACAAATAAAAATAAACACAAAAACAACAACATAGACAACAAATATTTATTATAAATAAACAACAAGCTGCAACATCATTTAATCTATTTCAGCGCTCAAAACAACAACAAAAAAAATAAATAAATAATACAATCATAATAAATGGTTATACGTGGTAGGCTTTAAAAGGCCCAAAACCTTCAAGTTGAAAAATTATATAGCTGGCCACTGGTATATTCTTTTCTGTTTTTACCACAGAGGTATGCACAAAAAATCAATTAAATATTTTGCTTTAAAAACTTTTCGATTAATTTTACTCAAATTAAAAAAAGAAAAAATTAAAATTTTAAAAAATTATTTAAGGTCTATGTTGATTTTTGGCCCTTAACTGTAAGTAAGAAGGGTATATAAAGAGTGTACTTTTTTAGTTCATGCTATAATAAATGGATTGTTTCAGGCGCTGAATGGTGTTAGCGCCGTCTTGCTGGATCCACATCGTTAAGATACATGCCGCTTAGTTGAGGCCACCAAGAACTCCGTTACAAGAATGATATAAAGACCAGATTTTGCCATGCGCATGATTTCCTGTTAGAAGTTATAGATTGTCCACTGTTTGAAAAAAAAATTATACATTTCTCTCTCTCTCTCTCTCTCTCTCTCTCTGTCTCTCTCACTCGCTCGATCACAAAGGGACCACGTCAGAGAACCCAAGTGAGCCCATCTTCTGTTTTTCTTATTTGGGCGCCTGTGCAACCTAACCTCTCTCTCTCTCCCTCTTATTTAGCTGTAAACTATTAGCCAATAGGAACACATCGCTTGACGTCGTTTTTGCTACATGTGCAGAAAATTTAAATTTCATGTGCAGCATGGCGTAATCTTTCTCTGTTATCATGTTCCTGTAATTAATGCCATTCACAGTCTCTGCAAGTCCTGACCAAAATCTGCACCAGCACTTTGCTCTTTGTGGATGCGTTTGTTTTTCTTGTATTGGATGAGGATTTTGTAAGCCAAAAATTAGACAATTTTGTGTAGTCACGATAACAATCATATGGAATGTGCTTCATTGTAGACGATGACTTTTTTATCGTTACCGCATTAGCCATTGAGATATTTTTTAAGACATTAAAAAAGTCATAATTTTCTTTAAAAATACTCGTATGTACGAGTATTTTTATTTTAAAAGGAAAAGTGCACTCTTACTGGGACATCCCTAAAAATTTGTGATTCCCTTTATAATTTTTACACTACCATATAAGATGGCACCATATAAACCCCCTTATCCAAAAAAAATTAACGTAGACTTTAAAGTCAACGTTATCGAAATTTTTCATATAATTTTTTCATAAATTTTACTTTAAAGTCTACGTCAACTTTTTTTGGATAAGAGCATTTGTGTTTATATTTTAAGTGCTTATGAATAGTGCAGTCGATTTAACAAAATCCGACTGTCTGTCTGTGTAGTCGTTGAAATCAATTTTCTGAAGTCCTTAGGCAAAGTACAGAAAAGTTAAGCATGCCTATCTGTTCGCTGTTGCTGTCTTCAGGTTGTTATTGAAATTCAGCCTGATCGGTTTATAAATGGTATAGCTATGTGTAAAAAATCAAGACTAACTCTATTTTTGCATCATTTCTCTAATTGAACAAAGAGAAATATTTAAAAAAATGATTGGCTCAGCTTTTGTTCTAATTAAAATATTTATATTCGTGCCGAAATTTTCTGCATAAAACTTCTTAATTGAATATAATTTTTAGTGGTGCTTCTTTTTTTAAATAATTTCAGCAAGTCTCTCGTATGGGAATGTGTAACAATTTTTATTTGCCTTTTATTATGCAGAATAATTTTATATTTTTTGTACAAGCAAAAAAAAAAATACCAAATTCAATTCCCGTACAATAGCAAACAAAAATCTTGTTTAATTTTCACAGGATTCATTTTAATAGACACAAGGACGGGGATTAAATAAATAAAAGTCAGAAAAAAATTAAATAAAATAGAACAGAAAATAAGAGAAATAATGCTGGTATTTAGATCTACGTATAACAAATAGTGCCATTCAATTTTCCATAATAAATATTTCGTATTTCATTTATGTTTTTTATTTTCTTTGTAGAGCAGCTAATTTTAGCAGCTGATGGGCATTTTTTTTTTTTTTTTTGTTATTTTTATTTGTCCTAATGGACAAATATCATCAACTGTTATGTAAAACGTTGTTGTTTGTTTGTTTAGTGTTTAGCTGGCTGGCTGGTCTTTGTGATCTAACAAGCATGGACGAGTCGAGTGTGTTTTGTATTTTTGGTATGGTCTAGAAAATTTGCTGGAGTTGGTTTTTGGTGAGGTAAAATTAAAGCATTTTTGATAAAAAAAGGAATTTTAGGGAAATTTTGAACTGCATAATTCTAGCTGTCAATGATTACTAGCCAGGAGTAGAACATCTTTCACCCAAAAAATTGTTTTTTTTTTTTGTAGAAACAGTTTCTTTTCAAAAATTATGTCTCCTTTGCTTTTAATTATTAAAAAGTTTTTGTTAATATCACAATTTTTTGAATAAAAATATTTAATTGGCACATAATTTTTTTTTCCTGTGCATTTTGAGTACAAGTTCAGTTTAAATAAAAAATGTCAAAAATAAACAAAACACATTAAGTTTGAATGTTAAAATGAGAACATGACATCTTGAAAAAAAAAATTAAATAAAAACACAATACAAGAAGCCCAGTATGAAATTTCGTAATTAAACTTAAAACTCAAGTCAAGGACAATGCAAGTATGTACTGTAAATGACGGTCATGTTTTAAGTGCCAAAAAAATTTACTTTTTAATAAAACGCGCTAATGATAATGATAATGATGTTGTTACTGCCACATGAAAAATGAAAATATTGTTTATCATTAAGAGGCCAACAGTTTGGATGAGCATATTAAGCATGTTGATTATTATAAATGAAAGTAACGGACTGGTTGGTTTTATAAGTTAAAGCTTAAAATTTTCATTTATATTTTCCTTTTCAATGTAAAAATTTCATTTAAACAAGTACTGCTGTGTTGTTTTCTTTTTTTGTTTGTTTTTGTTTCATGTTAATGGTAGAGAAGAAAGTGTAAACTTCAATAAGTTTAACATCAAGAGCGAAATATTGCATAACCAATTTTGTGCTTGTCTGGCTAATGTTCTTGCATGTGTGTGCCTCGGCTTTGCATCATTTATTATTATATTACACTGTCTTGATCATCATCATCATTTTCAATGTATTTTAAAGAATTCACATGTTCATTATTACTGAGGTTTTTTGCTGTGACTGCTTGTTGTAGTTGTGTTGTGTTGTGTTACTTTCACTATGCTTCCCCAGGAACTTGCATATATCCTTTGCCAGTAATATTTCAAAATTGTTTTATTATTATTGACACTATGTTTGTCTCACATTCATTATTCTCTTCCATGTCTTGTCGTCTTTTCTTGTCTTGGAACTAAATCCAACAACTCGTATGTTTTTATAAGCAAACTTGTGTTTTGCTTTGATGAACTTGGTACACATTTTCTGAAAGATGTTTGATGGATGATGAGTAAACGTTAAACATTGAGCTTAGGAAGATACAATATGTTAAACATAATCCTTGTTTTATATAGATGATTGATGTTAGGGAAATAGCAAGGTTGTAAAAACAAAAAATAAGCTTAAGCTGGACTATTACATTCACAATTACTATTAAATAACTTTAAATGCTAATGAAAAATAACAAAAAACTAATTAATTTTTGTAAGTTTATTTGAATTTTTTCTTTTTAATAGACACGGCTAGCTTAATAAGCTTAAGTTTGTATTACATAAATTTATTTTCCGCTCCAACTTGCTTAACTTCTTCAGTTTACAATTATAATTATTGACTAATTTATTACTATGTCTTGAAGAAGCTACGCAAAATGTAATGAAATAAATTATATCAAAATAAATTTATATAATACGACCTCAAACTTATTAAAGTAGCCGTTTCAATTAAAAAACGTAAATAATTAACTTGACTTAAATTAGAAACTTTTTAGAGTTTCCAATTTTAATTTTCATTACTTATTTTGAATACCAGCCTTTTATTATTAATAACTTTGCTATTAATGCTATTGCTGGTAACACTTCTTTCTGCTACAAATAACAACTGCTGTTATTTAAATAAACCAACTTACTTATTAATATTTCTAAAAGTAATAACTAATATTACTGCTACTGCTACTGCTACTAGAACAATGTTTTCTGCTTTTAAAATACTAATGAAAATAATACTAATTTTATATTGATACTATTTTACTGCGACAACAACTACTGTTAATACTATAACAGATTTAAATATTTATATAAAAATTTATTTCTATCATTAAAAATACTACTATTACCAAAATTTTTTTAATTTAAAAAAATTCTAATATTATTACTTACCGTATTTAAAAAATAACACTATATCAATAGTAATTTTTTTTTTTGGAAATGTATATAAAATAAAAAAAAATTTTTTTTTTGCTACTGCTAACATTTTGCTGCAATCATACATAATGCTGCTATAAAAATGTAATATCATTAAAACTAGCTAGATCTACTACCTCTAAACGAAATAAATATTGTTTGCTACTACTGCTACTACCAGATGTAAATTTTTTATTAAATAAGAATTGCTATATTATTATTTACCGCAATTGAAATAATTAATAATAATATTGGTATTATTAATTTTATTTACTACTCTTGCTACTTTACTACAATCATTCTTTCTCAAAAAAAAAAAATAATAATATAAATTAATTTAAAAAGATGCTACTGCTTGAATTTTATTATACAAAAATTACCGCTAATACTATGGCTGATTTTAAAGAATGCTACTATAAAATTTTTTTATTATCATAAAAAATTATTGCTACTACCCGATATAAATTTTTTAATATAATTACTACTGCTCCAATTCTTATTTATTTTTTTCAACTCAATATTTAATACTTTATTGTCATATTTAATATTTGAATATTACAAATGCTACATTTAATTTCTTGCTTACTACATTTGCTACATTTAATTTTTCTAATGTATGTGTTGCAAATTTGTAAATAAGTATGGTTACACTATCTCCTTTTCAGTAGAGCATTGCTTCTTAAGCATTTTAATAACTGATGTTGAAGAAGTTATGAGATGGGCAATGGCATAGATTAAATTGACTGCCACTATCTCATGAAGCGATACACAACTCAAGAAAAAATTTTTTTTCTTTAATAACAAAATAGCAGTTTGTTAAAATTATAATATTAATTTTGAGCTCCTTTGTAGTTTTTTTTATTCCTTGAAGTTACCAAAAATTTTTGAATAATTTTTATTACACTTCTTTATTAAACACTAAAATTTAATAAGTTTTTATTAAAAAATTTAAAAAAAATAAAGTTTATAAAATAAAAAAAAAAAAAATAATGGTCCCTTAATTAAAAACATAAACAAAAGTATAATATAAAAATTATAAAAAAAAGGAAATAAATCATGCTCTTAACTCTACGGGTGAAAAATGTTATAATGAAGTGTCAGAATAATAAAAAAAAAACTACGACAAGGTTGTGGTAAAATATATATATAAAAAAAAAACAAAATTATCTGCTCACTCTATCCACCACCAGTTTTTTTTAACTTATGTTGCATGCAACATGAAATATGTATGTGGTATGTAAGTATATTTTTTATAAAGCACCCTTTCTTTGACAATCACTCCCATATTTTGGCATATGTGAAAAGGAGTTTCGAAACTGCTGAGTTAGTATTTATAGTCAGTAATAAAAGTGGTCAAACTCAAGTAAGTTCTCTGTTCTCCCTATAATTTTCCAGTAGCAGAGGTTTTTGGTGTTATTAAACCAAGATATTTTTAAGGCGTTTTATTAAGCAAAACATTTTGTAGTTGTTTTTCTAATTTTTTAAATTTTCATTTTAATATCGCTTACTGTATTTGTTAAAAGCAGAAGATGTTATAGTGGCCCTGCACACCACTTAAACATGTATGAACCAAGCATGTTTGGCTTTGAAGCAAAGCTGAAGTAGCATAAATACCTGTGAATGCTTATAAAGCATATCCTTTGCATTACAAACAGCTATACTAGTTACAGTATCAAATATAGAAATTTTCGTTTTTTTTTTAACTTTTATTCTTATCAAAAAAATCGATCTATTAAAAAACAAAGCGGGCAGACTATGAGTGACATGAAATAATAAAATAAAAAAAAAAGTGAAATATTGAAGATAAACAAACAAGTCACCACCCGGAAATTACTTTAAAAATTTTCTAACAGCCATAATGAACATAAAAAACAGGAGTGAACAAAATGAAAAACATAAAATGAAATGTTGCATTTTAAGCAAGGATATTTAGTTTTTATTAAAAGCCAAGTCAAAGCATGATTAATCATTGTGGTAAATTAAAAAAAAATAAAAAAAGAAACAACCCAAAGCAGTATCAGCACAGCAACTTCACTTGCATACTTTAGCTGTTTTTATGGGAATTTGTTTTCACAAATAGGGGCTGGGCCCTTTGCCTGGCTGCTAACATAAACTCCCTAAATAAAAAGATGATCAATTCATTTATGTAATATTTGACATTTACGTCATACACAACGTCATCACCTTATAGATAAATATTTAACATAAAAAAGCAAAGTAAAAAGAAAAGAGAAGAACATTAATATGTCACCCTTAAAGCTTCCGGTTTTCTTGAAAAATGTATAATTTTTTGTTGTTGCATTTTTGTTATAGTGTTGTAAATTTATTTTTATTTTATAAATGTTTCCCTGGCTTTCATCAATGTCATGAATTTAATAGACAAAATAAAGAAATACCTTTAATCAGGCAATTGGTAAATTAAGTGAGAAAATTTGAAAACAAACAGTATGTACAAGCAACTGTTTAATAAATGTCAAAAAATAAACAAGAGATGGCTTATTTAGCCTTGTTCTACATGAAATAAATATCAATCAAGCAGTTGCTTTTCAAAGATGTATTTAGTGAGTGTGACAGTTTGTTAATTAAATGATTGTTGCAAGATTTATGAAATACTTCGTTCATAAATGTAAGAAAATAATATTAGAAAAAGATTTAGGTAAAATAAAATTAATTTTTGTTATGGGAAAAAGATTAATTTTCTTATCAATTTAAAATTAAAACATCTTTTAAAGGAAAAAACAATTTATTATTAATTAAAATAATATTTTTCAATAAAAAAATATTGTGAAATTGTTTATAATTAAAATATTAATTTTGGTCTTAATCTGTGGTAAATGGGAAATAATTTATCAGAGTACTTAAATTATTTTTAAAAATTTTTTGCTCTGACTACCAATAAAAACGGAATTGTTTTAAAGGTATTGGTTGAAAATCAAATAATGGAAAAATAAAAATAAATAAGAGTTAAATTAAATAAAAAAATTCTACAATATTTACAAAAATTGTTAGGGTACCTATTTTAATAGCCAAATGTGCATATACGAGTATATATTAGCTGTTGTTTTTAAAAGTGAAATAAGTCCACTTAAAAAAATAATCAGTTAGCGGTAATTTTAGTAAGATAAAGACTCATGTAACTAGAATTACCGCTGACTCAGGGTTTTTTTTTTTTTTTTTTTTTTTTTGTGGACTTATAACATTTTCAAATATAACAGTTCAGATATTGACACCATCGTACTAAAATAACTTCTAAAAAAAAATTTTTTTTTAAATGGACTTATGCCACTTTCAAAAATAACAGCTTAAATTTTTTGTTATACAATACAAAAAGAAAAGCCACAAATTTACATTTTTAAGATTTAAATTTCTGGAAAATGTCTAAATTTTTTTTTATTCTAACTTAAAAAAAAACGATTTGTTTTTACACAATCAAAACCTTATTTTGGGTATTTACTTATAACCTTACAATAACAAACATTATTTTGCAAAGATCACTAAAGGCAGCTTCTTTATACATAGATGCTGACATAATCCTGCTTACCATAACACTATTAACACCGCCAACAAACAAGTCAATAAATAACAAGGTGTAACAGTTATTGGCTTAATAATATGCCTACAAATAGACTTAAATTTCGTTTTCATTGATAGTGTACTTAAATACATACATTTATACATTCATTCATTCACTCGTTTATAATAGAGAGGCTTTTAAAAGTCTACAGCTGAATTAACAAAACCAAAACCTTATACACCAACAACACAACACAAAATCATATTTTTATATGGCTCAGTAAACAGGACAATACTACCTTGCTTGGCAAAATAACAAAATACATTTTCGGAGTTTATAAATGAAGACACAAAGAAGGAATTAAAGTGTAGTCGTATATAAAGGAATACGTTAGACAAAAGAAAATAAAATGTCTCTAAAGAAATAATTATATTTTGTCAGCTAAAAAGTTCTATAGGGTGAAACAGAATAAAAGAAACCAAATTAATTGACGAAGAAAAATTTTTTTTATTTTAAAAAATATTTAGACCTCTAAAAGGAAAGAGTTTTTCTTCCCATAACATAGGGAACTTGACTTGTAACATAGTGCAAATAAATTGCTTACTAATTTGATTAATTATATATAACTAGATATCTCTGCCCGGTCTCGCCCGGCATGGTTCTTTATTACGCGAGTCAGTATCCTTAGAGAGCGTATGTACTGATTTTTAGAAATCAGTATACATATATAATTTTAATTGTTAAAAACTCATCTTAATAAATACAGTCAGTCACTACCACTACTTTATAAAGTTGCTCATGTTTTTACTAGTATTATTTTCAGAGGCACCATCCTAAGTGATAAATAAAATATTTCAAAGCCTAATTTCCAGCTAAAATTAAGTAGTACGGCTACACATCTTTTTTAAACAGTTTGCTAGTGAAAATCATTGAAAAGTGGGCGTCAAAATGAGCGTTGTCTAAAAGTATATGCCAACCTTTATTTGAGTATAAAGACTATATGTACCAAATTTCAGACAAATCTATTGGAAAACAAAAATATGTATGACAAACAAATAGAAAATGAATTTTATTTAGATAAATAAGCCTGATTAAGAGTGGCGTTGTCGTAACCAAAACAATTATATGTGACAACACCGTCTATATGTTTTCATATTGGCTTGTCATGAATTAGACTACAATAATTCTGAATATCTGTGGATATATGATGGTTATGTTGATTGTAACTGCCTTTTTCATTTCCTAATACACTTCTCTGTATATTATCGGGCTATAGTTGACTTAAAATTTGTATCTTTAGACACATTTTTTACTGTTTCTATAAGTATAATTTAGGCATTGAAAACAGTAGAGCATAAATTTGTATTTTGTGAATGACATGCTCTACATGTCATACTTAAATGATTTCAATAAATACCAAGACAAGCGTTGAATTTTTCCTCCTTGTAATTGAAATCAATTTTAAAACTTGGAAAAATAGCTCATACCCACATAAAACCAGAATTAATAAAAATGATACACAAACAGAAAATAAAAAAACAACAGCATTAGGATTCTATACAATTCTGCTACAACCCAATCTAAACACACACGCACATAGTGATACTTTTGTATATTTTTGTTTTCTCTGTGTGTGTGTGTGTGTGTGTTTTCAAGCACAGTATGTTACTGTGTGGCTTGTATATTTTTGGTATAATATTTTGGCGGCAGGATTATGCAAGAAATGTTAAAACTGTTACATGGATTAAATTTAAGGCCAAAGAAAATATACAAAAAACCATTTTAATCTTAAATTGTCAAAAGTATTTAGTTTAAAATTTCATTTGTTTATTTACTTTTACACAGCTTTTCTTTTCTTTTTTTTTACTTCAAACAACATAGTAGCTGCCTGGAATTAGTTGTTAAGGCATTTGTTTTGTTTTGTTGCAAGGCTTAAAATTGGGTCATATGAAAATTTCATTAAGATAAATCTGTCTTAAAATAATATCACACCTTTTTTAATTATGGGTATTCTCTAAAGAAAACACAAACCACACAAGTAGTTTTAATTGAAAAATGTTTTAAATAAATTTCATGTACACATGAGCAAAGGCATTTGAAAGTAGAAATTGTTTGGTCTACATGGCAGCCCATAAGCCATTAATTATTATTAAAAGAAGCTTCTACTATGTCGCATTGCGATATTTAAGAGTGTTTGCTGGTCTCTAATAATTCAAATGATTCATCCGCAACTGGCCACTCATACATAATTTTAATTAAAAAAGTTTTTTATATCAATTAAAATTTTAATTTGTTGAATTCAATATTTTTATTGATTAAAATTTTTTTAATTAATTCTATTAATAATTTAATCAATCTATTTAAACTTTAATTGATTAAATTTTTTATACGATTTAATTACATAATAAATTCATATAATGATTTTCTCAATTTAGTTAAAGAATTATGATAAATTGTTTAATTATAATTTGTAATAAGCGCAAAGTTTTTTTCAGTGTATTCCTGAATTCAATATAAAATTTAAATTACGACCTTTTCATTATTTTTAGAAATTTCTCATCACCCATTTGAGCTTCAAAGAGATATTGCATAATGCCTTAAATTACTCAACAGTAAACTTATAGACACACGAAATGCGTTTTCAATGATCCTTCCACTAACGGTTCATTATAATTTCTAAATTAATTAGTAGCAGAAAGTAAGCAAATTTTTAATAAAACAGAGGATAAACTAAAACATCCTACAACATATTTTTTCGTTTGCTACAAAACTTATTTAAACATTAAAAGGATATAAAGAAAAACTATGCACGAGTAGATACATATGTGCCATAAGGCCTGCGGTGGGGTTGTGTTGATTCTAACTATGAGTGTGTGTGTGTTAATCCTTTAACACATGCCCATTCTAACGAGCCGTTAATTATTATTCTTTACGCTAAAAATCAACATGTACTCTGTCAGAGCATACAGTTGCAAACAAAAATAAATAAACAAACAAAGAAACAAACATATGAATGAATAAATGTATCTTTAAGCATTTTATCAAACAACCACTAAATTATAAAGTAATATATTTCATTGAATGTTGGTTGCTTGCTGAAATTGGTAGCTAAAACTTTATACGTATTTGAATATTCATAGGAATTTTACTCACACATATTAAGGCTTATGTGTGTATGTGTGAGTGTGCGTTTGGATGCCATGGTACCACAATTTTATACTTATTGCAAACAATAGCATTTGTTGCACAAATGCTGCCCTGGGCATGCTACAAACACACACCAGTCAGAGGACGTGCTTTGAAAGGCACATATTGAAAAGCAAAATTAACACATTTCGTGTGCAACAAAACTCTTAATTCATTTTCATTTTCAATTTGTTATTGTTGTTGCTTGGTGCTGTTAATCAATAATAAGGGTTCACATTTGGTGGATGAAAGTCTCTTTGGAAACTCACGCATGAGTGAATGTTTCAATTCTAAATGGAAAATAAACGACATGTAGCAGTAAGTAAAGTTTCTACAACATTTCAGCCCAAAAAATATTCTTCAAAGTATGTATGTATGTATGTTCATACATACATTCGTACAACGTACACAATTTATATCATATCATACATAAAGTACTTGAAAATTAAGTTGCAGGGCTTTAAGTTGAAAATAGATTTTTGTTTGAAAAATTATTGGGCGCCTGATTATCATCAGTGACAATTTTATTTGTTCTTTTTCTGGTAAATGATTAAACGATTGATGGCTGGCTGCATGCCTCATCATTGCAGCTGTGTTAACAAAACCATTTCTACTTGCATTTATTTACATTTCACTAGATACTGCTTCTATTTGTTAATTAAAAGGCTGCATAATTATGCAACTTGAAGTTTAAGGTGGGTTAATTTATGGATTGAGTGTGTATGACATAAGACAAGAGGGTGACAAGCTAAGCAATTTTCAATTTATAAAAGAAACTTAAATAATTTAAAATTTAAACCGATTTAATTGTTGAATTATAATAAAATTATCAATGATTTTTATAATTTCTCTATATAAGGAAAATGTAAACTGTTTCTTTTAAAATAATTTTTTTTTTCTGCAAACATAATGAAAACAATTTAAAGATTGTATTATTTCAATCACTATCCAGTTCTTTCTTATTTTAGTAATTACGCTGTTATTTTCAAAAGTATTGTAAGTCCACTTGAAAAAAAATTAGTTGGCGGTAATTTTAGTAGATGTACATATGCCGAAATTACCAAAACTGCTTTTTTTTTTTTAAAGGTGGGCTTATAACACTTTCAGAAATAATAGTTCAATTATCACAAACCTTTTTCAAATCAAAATTTAATTTTTTGTTTTTAATTTATTTTTTTTCAGCATTTTTTCATCTAATTCTTTGGCATCTTTACCGGATTTTCAACCTCGCACATCATTCATTGGTCTTCGGCGGGACATCTTTAGCACAAAATTCAGAACCAACTTTTCATCAACATCTTCATCTATGTATCATCAAAGAAAATTTTTACATCAAGATAAAATAATATGGGTAAGTCCTAAAGTTACTTTTTATCATTCATATTTTTGTATATAAAAATAGTTTTCATTAAAATTCTGTGGGCAAATTAAATAAAAAAAAAAATATCTGAACCAGAGACCTGAAACCGGTCTACGAGTGTGATATTTTTTTTTTTTTTTTTTTTTTTTTTTTTTTTTTTTTTTTTTTTTTTTTTTTTTTTTTTTTTTTTTTTTTTTTTTTGCTGTTCGACAGGACTGAATTTAAAAAGAAAAATTCAAAACATTCAATAACATAAATATGCAAAATGACATTAAATCAACGATTACACATATTTGCAGAAACTAGAAGAATAGGGAACTAGAAAAATAGGGAAGGTTTTTTTTTGTTTGTGTGTATTTTTATTAAAATACCGCTTTGTGGTGTTAAATGTTTTAATCAAGTCATATGCCTGCTGTTGATGGGTCTGAATTTTGCTTTTTAGATTCAATCACATGGAATAGCATAAAAAAAACCAATTCTAATCGTGGCTCGAACAAGACTTATTCAAATGATTTTTAATCAAATTGTTTCGTTGTTTGGTTTGATTAATTACACAAAGAATGTGTTCCACAGTTTCCTCTTATTTCTCGTGTAGACAACTTCAACAGTAGTCATTCGATAATAAGCCTTGCACGGTTACCAAAACTCCAGTGATCTATTATTGCCGCCACTATATTTCTCAATAGTTTTCTTTCTCTCTCTCCCTACTGCAATTACTGTCCGGCCTAAGCCAGATCAGCCGCGTTGAGTTGTACGTCCGTTTGTATCTGAGCTGGACCATCTGGACTATGCCTTAAGCATAAAAAACAGACAGTTTCTTAGAATTGAATTGAATAAGGTAGGGCGTTTTTATGTGTTGATTTGGGGAGTAGTCTGCTTAGCAGTATTTGCTTTAAATTTAATTAAAATTGTTAAAATATAAAAGATTGAAGTCTCTTTGAAATTTTTGTCTTCTCCTGCTTTTTTTCAACTCCTTTTTTTATATATTTAAAGCAAGGCACCATAATACATATAAAATAATCGTCTTTCATGATTTCGTTAACCTTTTACACTAGACAATTTTAATGGGTAATAATTGTTTTCTTAAGTCTAACAACTTAAATAAATATAAAAAACATAACACATCTTGAGAAAAATCGTCATAAATCATCTCAAGCACTTTTGCAAAACAAATAAAAAAATAAGAATTTTTAATAAATTATTGAAATTTGTAAAACCAATAAAAAATTTAAAAAGAAAATATTGATAAATATTTGCTATTAAATATACAAAAAAAAAAGTATTAAGTCACGATGACCTTCACTGATAATTGAGACATAAAGCAAATGGCATGTTAATATTCAATACGAGTGCAAGGCCATATTTTATAAAAGAAATTTTCGTGGAAACAAACTTAACAGCCAAGCCAGCCATCATAAAAATCAACCTTGAATATAAAATAGAATTAAGAATTTTTTCTTGTAAATATTTAACAACAAAATGGAAATTGAAAGAAATTGTAATTTGGAAAATCAAAAAAAAATAAAAATAAAAAAATACTTGCCAACAAATCATTTTACATAAAACGTAAGCACAGTGGGATAACGCAATACGCCAGCTACAAGGTCATGTTAACAGTTAGAAAGGCATGAGGAGGGAGTGTGCCTGACTGATGGATGGTGTAGATTGACATACTTTAGGGACTGTGTGGCCTCGAAACGATGATGATACAAGTAAAAAAAAGAACAATAAAACTGACATTACAAGTGAGTGAACGGGGCACGTGTTACTTTCTACATATTTAGCAAAGAAATTATAACAATAATTTTTGTTTTAAAGAAATTAGACAAAAACGCGCGCACACACACACGTACAATACACAGCGGAAAGTATGCAACAGCATAAAAAAGCCAGCAAGCATAATTAAAGGAAATACTCAAGGAAACATTTAGATTAGAAAAGGGAATAACAAATTTTCTTTTCAACTAACTAACGTATGTAATTGTAGTTGGCTATTAAAAAAAATTATTTTAATTAAGAAAGTCCTTGAAGCAGAACGTGTACTATGCACACGATCTTAAATCTCAATATACTGCTAATTTAAGGTAAAAAAAAAACAAACAAAAGGCAGGCATGTCTGCAGGAACCAAAAACTTGATAAGCAGAAAGACGATAATCAGCAACTTAACTAAAATTAACTAAAAATTTCCATTTAAATTGTTTCAGAATTTCAAACGATATCAATTATCTAAATTTAGTATCAACTCTACTTGGCATGTTTTTTGTCAACTTTAAAAAATTTTTAAGGCTTCTATGAAATTCTTTTAACTTTGAAACTTATTAAACATAATAAATTAAAAATAAATTTTTTATAAATATTAAAGAAAAATCGGGGTTGGGTTAAAGCAACATGTAGAAGAAAAACGTTTTTTTAAATTTAAAAATTTTTTTTTTAAAGATTTTCTACTGAGTTTTCTAAAAATCACAACAGGCATTTCATAATATTAATTGGTTTATTTATAATTAATTCTATTGCAAGAAAAATAAATAACTAAAATGGTTAAAATTGCCCTTGGTTCAATTAAATGTGGACAAAGTGTTTTCACTTCACTTTCAATGTCAACTGTCAGGCATGAAATGCCCAAGGGCAGCAATTGATCTTCTAATATTAAAATAAAATAAATTTTATGTAATTGAAAATGGTCTAGGTAAATGTATACACTAATGCCTCGGTTAGATATGTATGTAAGTAAGAGAGTGTTTGTGGGTGTTTTTGTGTGTCTATGCTATCCCAGTAACCAACATCTTAAATGTTGATAATTTCTTGGGGCTTTTGTTTGTATTTAAATTGGAATTTATATCAAAGTATCTAAAACACATGGCACTAGACTTTAGAACTTTATGTTTGCTGACTTGTTTGCTCACTATTGATGTCCTGTTTATTTTTGTTTATGGTCTAACCTTGAGTCTCTAGAGTATAATTTATGTTTATAAAAAAATGTATAAACATTGTTATTAATTACAATTAAATATATTTTCTTTACGTCTGACTTAACTGTATTGTCTACGTCTATTTGTTGTCCTTTTTTTGTCTTAAAACAACTTAAACAAAATGTTTGCACGCGTGTGATGCTGTCAAATAAATAATATGGACACACATGGTAAAAACAAAGTACATCCAGAGTCACATTTTCACTCACGTATGGTACGGCACCTTCAAACTGAAGCACTCAAGTAATAATTTGTTTTATAGCTAAAGTGTGATAGTGTGAAAATCTTACACTTTTAACAAATGCTGAAAATTTACTTTCATTACAATCTCTTCTAAAAATTATTTGTTTCTTTTTATTTTTTCCTTGCTGCAAGATTTTATTCCAAGAACAATAAAATGTAACGTTTTTCTTGTTTTTTTTTTGTAAGGACCCACACGGTCATTCACATGCCATGACAGTTTTATACGATACTCGTTGTACTAGTATTGCAAAACTAGCAAGGATTTAAAAAAAAAATTAATAATAATGAAACAAAATAATGTCTGTTGTTGTCTGTCTTGTTTTTTTTGAATTTTATATATTTAGTTTTCCCGATGTCTGCTTTAATTCCAGCTGTGTGCAAGTGTTTTTGGTTGTAACGTTTTATGTGAGAAAAGGATCATTGTGTGGTAATAAATAAATGGTATTTGATTTCTTTTTGGGTAGTAAGACTCTTGTAAATTTCTATATTCTTTTTTTTTTAATTGGGGAAAGATACCAAAATAATATTTTCAAGAGAAAAAATATTTTTAACTCTTAAGTTTTCAACTTGTTTTTTATACAATTTACTTTGTCGTCGATATAAAGAAAAATGTCTTGTGCAAATATTTTTTAAACTCTATTTTATGGGTATCCTTCTTCATATTTCTCAAGTGCAATTCTAAGAAATTCTATTAGATAAATTTTGTTTTGTGTGTAATTCAGAAAATTTGTAAAGAAAATTTCACAAAATAATTAAAAGTATTAAAAATAAACTGCAGCCACAATAACAATTATGATTTCATTAGGGTCACCGATAGTGGTCCTTTTTGTGTATTTATTTTTATTACAAATGTTTTACAATAATGTGAGCAAAAAACAATTGGCTTAAGAAAATTCAATTACAATTTACAAAGAAAAAATAAATAAAATAAATGAAAACAAAAAAAAAAGAATAAAATAAAACCCAAAGTGATTTATAGCTAATGAAAATAGTCTTGTATTTTAAAACACGATTTGAAAGAACAAGGACATGCATAGAAAAAAATAATAAAAATACACACACATATGTATATATGCACTCAGATAAAGAATCGTAAATAAAGAAAATTGCATACAAAAGTGCAGTCAGCTTATAAAGCAAAGCAAAGCATGTCTTGCTAGAAATCAACTGTTAGTTAGCTAAAGAGCTGGTCAATGCCAAATCTCTTTTTTTTCTTTCTAAATTTATTATTTAGTTTTCTTTGTGTGGGTGCTAATGCTGTTTGCATAAAAAAATAGCTGTTGGCTGGTATTTGTTTGTTTTATATTTTTCAATATCCTTTAAATTTTTATTTAATAGTTTTTGCAACTTTTTTGTTAAGAAAAACAAACAAAAACACATTTTTTTGTTCTAATGCTGGCCTTAACTACACCTCTATTTCATCCTTTTTCTTCTTCAATTGTATTTTTGTTTTGTTATCTATTTCAAAAATACATCTGCCTGGCTTTTTAAATTGTGTTTGGACATGTGTGTGTCAGTGTAGGCAATTTTATTACTAGAAAACATTTTTTTTTTAAATTTATTGCATTATTGCACCATAAAATATGCGGGAATGCCACCCAGAAAACCCCTCTTAGTAAAAATTATTAAAAAAAGGTGTTTAATTTATTAAAAGCAGCCATTTATTAAAAAGGGTAATTTTCCAATTTTTTTTTTTTTAATTTTTAAAACTTGTGCGTGTTAAGTCCTTTTTTTTTTTAATAGATTTTAGCCACCATAAAAGAAAACTGTTGTTAGTTAATAAATTAAGTTTTTAATTTTCAAAATTAACCAGCATTTATGTCAAGAAGCCAATCCAGTCTCGTGCCCGTCAAAGTTAGTTTTCTTTTAAATGAAACAAAAATAATAGCGTAAATATAAAACGATCAAAAAGAAAAGGATATATCAAAACTTACACATTTTACTTACTGCACACTCAGAAACCAACTTCAGTTGTAAGAACTGTGGGGTAAAATCATTTCTTTCTATAACGAATTTTTTTTTTTTGTTTTTTTATAAAATAATTTAAAAATTTCGATTGAAGTTGCTCGATATCAAATTGCCTCTGAATTTGTTGTCAGTCAAAAAATCCAATTGTCGTAATTAATTTTCGTAGGTCCCCTTAATAATATTTTTGTGTACATAAACGAATTTCTTATACTCGTATCGCAAATAAAAAAATTTTATTATCCCACCTGAACTTATTAATTGGCCAAAAATACGATTCGCACAACCGAAGTTATGTTTTCAGTGTGCCATATCACCCCAGTATTATCATTCTCACAATAACGACTCTTGAATTGTCTTAGTTGGGATTTGGGCTGCACAATAGATCTGACAGATCGGGCTACAATTATAGCCCATGATTTTTTTTTTTAGTTTGCCTTTTATTTAACAGGTAATTGTTTCAGGTGGAGGTTAAGCTTAGCTTTTTTTTAAGAGTAAAACTAAGCTTATGATGACATAACGAATTCTGCATTAACAGACTGACAAAACACCTAAACTAATAGTCAATAGTAATCATGGATAGGCTGGGGTCTCTAACAGAATTTGGAACTCATAATAATCTTTTATTATATTCAGTATCTATACATGATAGATAGTAGATAGAGATTTCCATTGCATGTTCATAAAACGTTAGCTTATAGTTTATAGACTAAATTTCGACATCGAACTAAAGGGCGGCCCAGTAAAAGTGCACTTTCTCATTTTGATGTAGAAATAGGTATTTTTTTTATTGTAGAAAGTACTAGCATGCAACAAGAGTGACCTTAGACTTCTAGCGGAATGGCTTAAGTGGCAATAAAATCATAAATATATTTAATAACATGGAAAAACAGCTTTTGTCTTTTTAAGTTAAGAACTACAATTTTGAAAGTAGTTGAAAAATAGGTGAAGCGAATCTCATATAATATGAAACATCCAGAAATAATTTTATAACAAAATTCCAAGATGATTAAAGAAAAACCATTGATTAGTAAGAGCACATATGCAATAAGTATCCATTCAAATTCAATATTTTATGGGAGAAAATATACAATAAAAAATTGGGCTTTCCTTTATTTATAGTCTGTGATGTAACTAAGCTACTGTAAAACTTTATGATTTTTGTGATTCCTTAAAAAAACAACTTAAAGGTATGAGTTTTCAATAACTTCTCACAGTGAATTTTAAGCAAACAGTAATTTTTTCAATATGAAGTTTTCACTTTAGCCATTAATACTGAAGCTGGAAAAAGGCTACAACTTTTATAGCTAATTTTTCACATAATGAACCTGCAATAATTTGTCTGCTCATCAAAGTTGAGCACAAAGAGCAACATAAAGAAATCAAATACAAAAAAACAGGAGTAAAACAAAAAAAAAGATTCCAATCAATGCCTGTTTGTGTATTATTAATGATTACTGCTCGTAGTTTATCAGTCTATCAATCTTTCATGAGGTTTTGTTAATAGTCTTTCCATGCAAATCTTCAGCACACACACACAAAATTTGATTCCCAAAATCAAAAACTATCATACGCTATCATTAAAAAGCAAACTAAATTATTCAAAATGAAATTTTAATCTTAAAAAAAAATGAGCGCAGAGCAATCGAAAGAAGAAAAAAAAGGTGGTACAAATTGCATTTTCATGTTGCTGCTGTTGAATGTCCCTGATGGATCATCATCAGCAGCAGCATAATCATTAAAAACATTGTAAAAGGAAAAAAAAAATATTATTTTTTGTAGAAAAAAATTCCAGGTTTCTCAAACAACCATACAGAAGAACGTCTAAACTGTTGCTTCAATTTAGTTTTTTGTTTTTATTACAATATATGTTATGGTTTTCTGTTTGTTTATATGTTGCTAACACCAAAATTATTGAACTACAAACAGCATCTCTTCAAATTCAACTGTGCTGCTGCTTCCACATCATATACAAAATCAATAAAATATCAGGCTATAAAAAGAGTTCAACTTTAACGCATTCAAAAAAAAAAGACTTACTTTTGTTGTACAACATTCACCATTAATGTACACCTGCACAGTGGGAAGAATACTGATCAAGCTAAAAATAATTTTTAATAAAAAAATATTATTTTTATTAAAAAGAATTTGTTAATGAAAAGAAAATATTTTTAAGGAACAATTTTTTTTTTACTTTTTTTAAATTGTTTTTATTGATAAAATTTAACAAAATTTTATTTCATAAATTTCTTTTTATTAAATTATTTTTTCAATAAAATTTTTATAAAAAAAAATTTATAGAAAAAAATTTTTATAGACAAAAAATTCTTTTATAAAATTTAACAAAGATTTAACAATTTTTAACAATTTTTTTTTTATAAAATAATTTTTCAATAAAATATTTTTTAATAAAAAATATTTGTCAATAAAAAATTGCTTTAATTTTTATTTTATTTCATTTAATAAAACAAAATTCTCTAAAAAAATTTCATAAAAAGAATTTCATTATTAAAAAAAAATTTTTTTCCATAATTTTTTTTTTCAGTAACAATTTTTTATTGAAAAAAATTTTTTTTTAAAAAAATATAAATTAAGCTTTTTATTGAAAAAAATATTTTATAAAAAAAAAAATTTGTTAAATCTAACTCAGTTAAATTTTTTTTCTATAAATGAAAATTTTTTTAATAGTGAATGAAAAAAAAATTAAAAAAAATTTTAAATAATTTTTTTTTTAATAAAAATTTTTTTTATGAAATTTTTTTTTAATAAAAAATTTTTTTATTTAATTTTTTTATGAATTTTTTTTAAAGAAATTTGTTTTAAAGAAATTTGTTTTAATAGAAAATGAAATAAATATTTTTTTTTTATTAAAAAGAATTGTTTATAAATTACTAGCGCGCTAAAAGTGAGCTTTCAATAGTTTTTGTATAAAATTATTTAAATCTACTGCTCGATATGTAAAACATTTGGACCTGTTTAAAAAATTGGCCTTGTCATTCCTGAAATAATTTTTTGTTTGTATTCACTCGTTTATGGAAAATGAACACAAATGAAAAATTATGTGAACTGAGAATGGTACTCTCAATTTTTTAAACAATAACAAACTTTCATAAAAATCGTGAAAATTGTGTAAACAATTTCTCACAAAATATTTTTTTTTTCACCTACAAAACACTGTTCCTTGCATTTAGTGTATTTTCTTTTTGTTCCTTCTGTACCTTAATTGGTGGGCCATGTTTTAAACCAATGAATTGTTGAAAATTTCAAAACCACTCAAAGAACAAAAAAAAAAATTAAAAAAAAAAACAACCACAACAAAACACCACTAATGTGTGTATAAAATGCGTTTAAAACCTTTTTGAAAGGCGTTTTTACGATTGTGTTGTTTTTAATTTTCAGCAGCTTTTGAAAGATTTGTATATAAACTCAGATATTTGTTGGTTTTGTTTTGCGCCTTTTTATGTTGCTGTATTTTTCTTTTCAACTGATAAGCAAAGAATTGCTACAACATAAAGCCAACCATACAAGCATTACAGGCATTATACTACTGCTCTAAGATATCTACAAACGAATCTTGGCATTGACAGGAGCATATTTTTTCATTTAGACTAAACAACAATGTTGCATTATAGTTACCTCTTGAGCTGAATTATTGCCGTGTGGAAGTTTTATTTTTGTATTGTCTTCCCAAAAAAAAAAAAAAAAGCTTCTTTGTTATTACCACTGATTTGAGATGTTTCAGATTGCATTTAATATCTGGTTGTATGTTTTTCTTTCATACAAATAAATAATGATCCATTTTTTTTTGTTGTCTTGTGATCAGTGGCAACTTGTAACTGTCACTGCATTTTAAATTTTCAAAGGGAAAAATTTGCTTTTCTTCTCCTGCTCTGGCCTTTGGTGATTTAATCTCTAGATCTCTAGTTGTTAAGGCATTTTAGCAAAATACATTTAAATCAATTTACTATAAGATTGAAATCAGTTAATTGTTCAAGATCATGTTTTAAATAAAACGATCATTATGATCTTTTAAAATGGTTTAGTTTCTTTAAGGTAGTTGCTAATTTAACACAGTTACTAGGTTTTGATTATGAGGTAAAAAGTACAGAAAGTCTGTCCTTTTAATTTATAGTACAACAACGTCACATACATAATTCTAAATGCAAGCTTAGTCAAAGTGTGGCATTCGTAAAGTTATATTTTTGGAAATAAAATTGCAAATAAGCGTAGCCTTAGCAATATTTAAAATGGCAATGCATTTGCAAAATCATTACTGCTTTATTAAAGACTGCTTTGACATGGCTTACAGACCTTTAGAAAAGCAGCCAATGAGCTTAACTAAATGTTATTCTTCACTATATCGAATTTATTTAGTTTCTAGTCAATCTGCTAAGTCTTAATTGAAATGGGTGAACTTGCGCAAGTCACTTCCAACTGTGAAAGCCCTCATAGAAAATTTGATTAATAAGCCCTTATTAAACAAAAATGGCTTTTATGAATTTCTATTTAAAACAAGCTTATTAAGCAGATTTTCTACGGGATATTTTTTTTTATGAATTTGACTGTTAGTAATTAAAGTTTTTTCTGTGCTTAAATTAAGTTACGTAAAGAATTTTAAACGTAACTTAAATTATTTGTCTTTTTTTCTCTTGGTTTTAATTTATTGGTCCAACTGAAATAGTTCAATTTAGTCAGTCTACTTAATCATTTTATTTTAATAAATTTATCTACAAAGATCACTTGTTAAATAAAAAGAGGAAATAAAATAAAACAAAAAGCATCAACATGTATTGTGAGAAAATTTTAAACTGTTTAAATTGTAAGTCAATAAACAATTGACAACTGCAGGCAAGTCGGAAGTTGAAACAATAATAAAATAATTTTAAAGATTTAAATTGCAAAAAAAAAAAAATAAATGGGAGAACGAAAGAGGAAACACTAAAGGGCCAAAGAAATAAAAATATCCAACATAATATTCACACAATGCCAACAGCACACCGCAGGATGCCAACTAAAAGAAGGGAAGAAACGACATAAACAAAATAAGCTATTTCAGTATTCCTGCTAGCAATCAGATGAAGACGACAACGACTCCTACAAAAGATTCGCATAAAAAAATCATAAAGAACCGAAACTGCAGTACAATAAAATGCAACGTTTTTTTTTTTTTTTTTTTTTTAATGTATAAAAGTAGCCAAAGGACATTTATTTTCATATAAAACACTTACAATAAACTAACCACATGGAAAAGCAACAGCAACAGAGTTGAAGGAAAAAAGACGCTCTCAAGATAAAATGAGAAAGATACAGTATGCGGTAACGGATGTAATTGCAGTAACCAAAAAAATATTAAAAAATTAAGAAAAAAAAATAGCAGTAAGAATATGCAGCAGTTTATTTACACACAAACGCACACACTCAGCTTCTCGCACACACACATACATCTGTACACCTACATTTTGCACTTGCACATTGCACCAATGATTAATTGCTTCCGATATGTTTCCAACAAGATTCTTTGCCACTTTAACAGTTTAACTCTGTGTCATTGTGTAGAGGTGTGTGTAAAAAGAATCTTATTCACTAGCAATTTATTATTTAAAGGGTGTCTCATATTATTTACAAGAAAAGGAAGTTTACAAAATATTTAGTTGTAAAAATATATCAGAAATACTCAATTAAGTAAAAGGCCGAATTATATGAGTGTCATTGTTGTGAAGAAAATATAGGACAACGCTGGCCTTAAGTTTGCTAGTAGCTTGTTACAAATTCGACTACCAGAATGACACTTGTATAAGGCCGAATAGCTTATGTAAGCTTGTACAGGGCGTCACATTAATACAAATAGGAGACCAAATTTCTTAATTTGCTTTTCAGTTGCTTAACAAATGACTTTAAAATTTTTTTTAAATTTGTTGTAGTTTGCACAGTTGTCTCTACAGTGTTGATATTATTAGAGGTTCCAATATTGCTCAGAACGCCTTGTGTAGGTCTCTTATAGACAGACTTCACGTTATATATTTCATATTGCAAGCAAAAATTTTTTTATGTAAGTGGAAGCCGATTAAAAAAAACATAATATTGATTGTTTTAGAACACCCTTTACAAACACCGAGTGCCCAAATTCACTCGAAAGTAATTTTTTTTTTTAATTTTTTCTTTCTCTCATTTAACGAATTCATTTTACGTTTACACTGCAATTTCCTGTAAAAATTTCTACAATATGTTTTTCCTTTTTTTGTTGTTGTTTTTTATATTTTGTATAATTTTGCCAACCGAAAATGAATATAAAGGATATGATGGTCCATGGGAAAAATAATTTTATAATAGTTGACCACCATCAGTTCAAACAAGACACAGCACAGTTAAAACAAACTCTGAATTAAATACACACACACACACATTTGAACACAGATTCTCCTTCATACACTTTTAAAAGTGTTGTGTTGTTTATGTATTTAATTTATTATTGAATTTTATTTGGGAAAAGCAAAAAAAGAAGAAAAAACCATGAATGAGAAGTGAATTTAATAACGGAAATTGATTTTTTTAACTTTTGAATTGTCTAGCGGAAGCTTTTGCGCGAGAATAAAGAAAGAAAAAAAAAACTATTCATTAATCTAGAAAAATTCCATGATTAATACTTGAAAGTTTTTAAAATAATTAATTAAGTAATTGAAAACTAAAATAAAAAATAAAATTGAAATATTTTTAACTGCCAGAATAAACAATAACCAAACCAATTTTGATCAATTAATTAAACAAAAAAAAAAACAAAAAAAAAATTGAAATTTAATTTATTCAATTAAATACTTAATAGTAAATTAAACTTTTGAATAAACTTACAATTGAATCAAAATTACTATTTTTTAATTGAAGGAAAAATATGCTTACACACTCAAAGAAAAATATGATTGAATATGATCACTGCAAACATAATTTGTTCTCTGCAAAAATATTATTGTTAATTTAAAAGACCTCTGAATTGTTATGATCACGGCAAACATGTCTCTAGTTATTTTTAGCCATAATGTGCTTACCGTCATAGATATGGTTAAATTTATCCTATTATTTTTGCTAATATTTTAATTGAAACCATAAATATGTTTATAGCAAACATAATAATGAGAAAAGTATAATTGAAAGTAAATTTTTAGCCATGATTGGCTCAATCATATTTTTCTTTGCGGGCATTAACTAAATATTTACCATAAGTACATTGAGAAAATAACTTCTCCTGAAAAATTCAGTTGTAATAGCAGAATATTTAAATTTCTTCTTCGGAATATTTAAAAAAAATTAAATTTTGAACTTTGTTATCGAATTCTTGTTGTTGCAACTATAATTTTTATTATTACAATTGAACTTTTAATTGGAAACAACCAAAAGTTTTTTTTTTCACAATCTGGGGATCATAGTTTTGGCTGTACAAAAGATCTTTTGTGTTGCTTTGTATATTTATGGAATTTAAAAATTTTATTGATTGAAACAAATTATATTAATTAAATGCTTAATTAATTTAATTAAAATTTTAATTTTATTAAATCGTTTAAAAATTTAATCAACATGAAAAACTTTTTTAATTGAAATGTTTAATTGTTGCATAATTTTTTCTATCTAGGCCAAAATTTTATTCTTGGCACATTAGCCCTAGTCTCTTATTTTTTAAATGGTATAAGTCCACTTTTTTGAAAAAAAAAAAAAAAAAAAAATTAGTTTCTGGTAATTTTCGTAAGAAAAATTCTTCATCTTGCTAAAATATACTCTTTTTGTTTTTAAATGGTATAAGTCCACTTTTTAGAAAAAAAAAAAAAAATTAGTTTCTGGTAATTTTCGTAAGAAAAATTCTTCAACTTACTAAAATATACTCTTTTTTTTTTTAAAGTGGAGTGGGTATAAGTCAAAAATAATAGCCCATCTGTTGTGAGGAATGGCTGCAAATTCTGCAGAGAAATATTTTTTTATAAAAAAATACATAAATTTACTAACACAGGTAGCTAATCTAATAGAGTTTAAGTTGAGGTTTCATAGTCTTTATTTTGAAGTTACAATTCCTCTATGTTTAGATCTTAACTGTTTCATTTTACTAACGTTTTTATCATGATTAAAAAAATTCAAATTATTCTAAACTGTGAACATAAAAGAAATTCTCCGAAAATTACTGAAATAAACAATTCATAAGAATTAGTTGCCCAAACAATATTTTTTTTTTATTTTATTTTCTTTTTTTCTTACTGTTTCTTTTTAACTTATCATAAAAGCATAAATTTGACCAAAGCATAACTAGACACTCTCTCACAATAAAAACAAGTGCAGTGAACGGAAAAGAATTTTAAAAGATGAAAACTATTTGCTTAAACTAACAGAGTAAAACAATTTATGAAATATGCAAAATATTTTCTTTCCAAGCAGTAAAAGAAATTAAGAAAATGGAATACAAGGAAAACGAAAAGAATAGGAATATTTAACAAAATTACAATAATTTGTAATGGAAAAAATTCAAAAGAAAATAGTAAGCAAAATCAAAAGAGAACTGCAAAAATTTACTTTTTTCTTAATAAGAAGAAAGACAGCTTTTTTTTAAGAAATTCTTTTTCAAAAATAACTGAATTAAATTTTGTTTTAACACCAAACGATTTAAGGTTTATTTGTCAGTCTATATGCAGACATTGAAATGTATTGTCTTTCATTTTTTATGCTTATACAATTAGAATCAATGTCGGAATAGAATTAATAAGACTAAAAGTTTAATTAAATAAAAGCAAGTATAAGCAAATAGTTTTTCAGCTAAACAGTAACTAAGCTAAAGAAAGTTTTTTTTTTTGCAATTTTTCGTGACTTTTTCAACATACAACTGTAGGCATAAGGAATCTATGCTTCATTCTAATACAACGAATTTGTTTAAACAAAAGCTAAGTATTTACAAAATAACTTCAAATCTCTGTAGTGCGATTTAGTAACTTTTATTACAAACATTCGTATCGAAAAAAAACAAGTATAATGATATTTGATCGAATTCGGTATTCAGTAAGTTTCCGATAGAAAGCCTGAGAGTTAATAATCAGTACTGTTCTGTATTCCGAATCCGAATATTTAATTCGGAATTGAAAAATTCAGCAACTCATAACTACTCTGTGGTCCATTTTAAGATTTTTAAAATTTTGTTTTTGCTTTATTTTGGGTGCGAAATTATTGGTAGAATTGAAAAAAAAACAGAAGTTTTCATTTAATAAGAAAAAAATTTAATTTCACATTTTTTCAAATCCGTGTGGAATACAGAACATACACGATTATAAATATTTTTTCGACCTTCTTTTTTAACTTCTGCTCTAGAACAAATTAGTGATTAACTATTTAATATAACAAAAAATTAAAATGCTCTGATGTTATATTATATGGGCAATATCATAAAAGAAAACTGTTTTTAAAACATAAATTTGACCTCGAGCTTAAATATTTTTTAAGATCTTACTGCCAAGGAATTTTGTCAAGCTGCACATTTTATGAACTAGAAAAAACTAAATATGGTTTTAAAGACTTACTATTACCCATGGCATACGTTTTTGACAAATTGAACGGAATCTACTAGTCAGTCATGGCCTTAAACTATAAATTCAATCACGAAAAAAAATTTTTGTTTTCAAAGTAAACAATTTAATTCTTGCAAGCAAAGCTAATCTCTCAGTGTACAAAAACATAAATGCTATTTCTTTGGTTATTTCATTGTTATCACATATACAAAGAAAAAAAAAAGAAAAGTATAAAAAATAATAGAAAACAAAAAACCATGTGACATTTCCGTTTCCACTTCCTGTGTAGTTTACTTGTGTAACTTGTTTGCTTGTACCATTAACTATTACTGGCTTTTTATTTTTAATATTTTCTTTAGTTTTGTGACAATTGCTAGACGTGTATGACGAAACAGAAAATAGAAGAATTTAGAAAAACATACCAGCCCATAACACAAATGAAAATGTTTACTAATCTTTCACTACTTGGTTAAACCTTACGTATGAGTAGATGCTGCAAAATTCTTTCATGTTACCACCATTACAAACAAGCCTTAACAAATCATTTCTTTCAATATTTTTTTGTTTTTTTTTTTTTTGTCTATTTGTTTGCTTTTTTTTTGTATTATTGCATCAATCATGACAATTCATTGCTTAACAATTGCATGTCACAACGAGCACAATAAACTACAAGAATGATGGAAACATAACAAAAAATCAACAAATACATAAAAAAGGATCAAGGGGCGGAAGCCAAAATAAAAAGACGTAAAATGAAAGATGTTAAAGAAATGAAAAGATTGTCAGTCATTGTTTAGCCTCAAATGAATGTTTGAATGTTTATTTAATTTCTCTACACACTTTTGCTAATGAAATAACCATTCAAAAATGGCATTTTAATTTCTTTCTTTCAATTTTTTGGGTAAAATTTTAATTGAGGCTTAACATGGGTCTTCAATTGTAACTGACTTGCTGCTACTTTTTTGTTGTATTATTGATCATGTAATTGCCAAAAGATAGTAAAAGAATTTTCAATGGTTTTGTAAAGTTTTGTTCTCGTTTTTAAATGAAAATGAAAATTATATAAAACAAATATGATTGAGAGAGCATTAGCATTGTCAGTTTCGTAAAAATATGAAAATTAATTAAATTAAATTTAACAAATCAAAATAAAATATCCATCTCATTTTGAAGAGATTTTCCGGTTTGAACTACTGAAAGGAAAATAGAATATGAAAGATGAAAAGCTAAATGGCTGATTAAAATGAAAAAAATAAAAAAAAACAGAAATTATAGTTGAAATATTAAAAAAAAATATTTCAAGTACTGCGAAAACAGCTTCGGTTAGGAGAAATGAATTTGTTGCAAATCAGCTGTGATAACCGAAGTTTTTTATAGGTCTTAGCGCTCGAAATATTTTTAACAGAAATAAATTTTGGACAGTTTTATCGAATCCTGATTGCTACAACACAACTGAATTTTCAATTGGAAACAGATTTAGTCCGGTCCTTATACTTAAAGGACAATTCCAGTGTCATGTTTTGTGACTAGTTTCTATTCTCCTAAAGATATATTTTCTAAAGAAATTTCTTAAAGAGACCAGCAATCAGAGTATGTGTTTTGTGTTAAAAACCACGCTTTCTTTGAGAACCATACGTATTGTGAGCAATCCTATCAAATAGAACGGAATATTTCATAAATCTTTTATCTTATGAATTGCTAGAATTTTTTTTCAAGGGTATGTAGTTTTAGTTAACTAATAATTATGGTCCTGACTTTGCCATTTTTTAATCATTTTCTTTGTTTGTTAATTTAGAAATTTAAAATCTACAGCATGATGTTTAAAGCTAAAGATTAATTAGAGCTTGTAAACCAGGCGAAATTAATCTAAGTTTAAATAGAGATTGTAAATAAAATTCTTAGATTTCAACTCTTTTTACAATAGCATACAGTCAGCCTTTGAGTCTTAAAGAATTTTTGTTAAAAATTCAATGAATAGTAATCTTGTCCTGTTACAATCCTTAAATCCACACACATTAATTTACAGGTAAACTCTTTTACTGTAAAATGTTTTTTTTGTTTTGTGTGTTTAATCTGTAGAATCTAAGAAAACATCTTTTGAATATTTGAATCGTAATTATAAACATTGATTTTCCTCTTTGCTTTGACTGTGTCAAATTAAATGTCAAAAATTGGAAAGGCAAAATATCTTTTCTTTTTCTTTTACAACAAAGCAAACAAAGCAGGAAAGCAAATAACAAACAAAATTTACAGCTGCAAACCCAAAAAAAAAAAGGAATTGAAGCCGTAAATTCTAAGGTTTAAAAGAGAAATGCCTTAAAACAAAACAACAACAACAAAAAAAAACGTATAACGATGATGGTCAAAGATAATGAATGGTGAACCGCAGTTTATAAGTTTTGATTTAACCAAATACCCAGGTTAACAGGACAACAACAATTACAAAGAAAAAAAAATTTTTTAGAACGTCAAAATTGCACCTTGCAATACAAATGATTTCAAATGCTAATCGAAATCAGCAGCAGCATGTACTATGTGTGTATTGGAATAAAAGCATCAACAACAAGGATTATGTTTTCAGGAATTTAGTATGAATATATTGTGGTAGTTGTTGTTGTTATTGTATGAAGAAAATTATAAGCCAGTGGTGGTAGGTTGGTCAAAAGGTTTTACCTGTTTTATTTATTTTACAAGTGAAAAAAAGGATGCAGATGAAACTGATTTTCTCTTTATTTATTTATTTTTTGCCTTGAAATTTTTAAACAAGTTCCGAAATTTTCCAAATTTTTGTTTTGTTTGATTTTTGGGTTAAAAAAAATGTTCATAAAGAATTTTGCTAGAGTTTAGTTTTACAGATCATTAAACAATTTATGTTTTTGTAAAAAATAAAATAATATTAAAGAAAAAAAATTCTAGAGACACTGGGCTATAATCATAGACACAAAAAAGTAGGCTTTTATTAAGGGCTGACTTGTTCGTAAGAATTTTTTATCTTAATTATTTTTTCATGTTTTTTAGATATTTATTAGAATAATAACTCATTCGATTTACTTTCGACAAGTTTGTTTATTCGCTTTAGAAAACACCAAAAATGTGAATTCGTTTTAAAATGAAATTTTATGTATTAAAACTCGGCCTGGTTAGGTCGTCCTGGTTACCAAATATTAATTTAAATGGAATATTTTCTTTCATGTTAGTTATCTTGCTTTTAATAGAGCATATGTGACTTTGGCTAAGAAAAGGTGGCTTATGACTCGAAAAAGAAATTGCGAGAAAAAGCTGCATTTCGTCAGTTTCTTTATAGTTTTTCTTTTGCATTATGTGAACAGTCATGCCCAAAAGGCAACGAAAAAAGGCAAAAGAGCATAAATGAGATCAGTTCGCGTGTGTATATAAAGAGCGATCCTGTTTTTAAATTTTTCAATTCCATTTATTATCTTGATTCTGGATTTTCAATAAAATTCTGTTCTCTTCTCTACATTCTCTACATTTTTAGTACACTTCTAAGCAAGTTAGGACTTTCTAGTTTTCACCACGTGAAAGAGCCTCTCAAAAACTATCGAAACCAAAACAAAAGTGGAAAATTTTTTTTTGAGTCATAAGCTACCTTTTCATAGGCCGGGTCACATATATTGAAGTCATAATCTATATAAATAAAATTCATTTTCTGTTTGTTTATTTGTTTGTTCTGTATACGAATTTTTGTTTTCCAGTGGACTTATCTGAAATTTACTATACAAGGGGTATCAAAAAAAAAACCTAGAATTTAATGTCAACGTTAATGAAATTTTTCATATAATTTTTTTTAAAAATTGTACTTTAAAGTCTACGTTAATTTTTTTTTTTGGATAAGAGCAATAGTCTCTATACTCCAAGGAATGTCACCATATACTTTTAAACCTGCCGCACCCACTTTACGCTCAGTTTCCAACAATTTTCATTCTTCACTGCTCAAGACAATGTACGCATTTACTTAACTTAAGCCTGAAATTATGATTTGCAACATTTTATTTACCACTTTAGTTGGCTCCTTTGCTAATAATATTAGCAAATGCATGAGCCGTTTTTATTTGAATGGGTTTTTCAACAATTAAAATTAAACTTGTACATTTTGTACATACACTCTAAGGATACAGACTCACTTAATAAAAGGCAGGGACGGGCGAGACCGGGCAAAAAGATCTAGTAATTAATAATAATATAAATAAGAAAGTTGTTATAATTATAATTTGACTTAAGAAATAGTCCATTTAAAAAAAAATATTTCTTGAGTTAACATTTTATAGCGAAATTCGTTTGTTTATATTGAATCAAAAATACCACTAACTAGATAATTTCTTTTCAAGTGAACTTATAAGAGTTTCAAAAATAACAGCTCATAAATAACACATTCAGCAAGCCAAAAAATTTTGTTATTCACATTTATTTTCAATTTAAATATATAATAATATTTAAAAAAAATTCGCTTTTCAGTCTAAAAAAAAAAAAAAAATTTAATTTTTAAAAATCGTTTTTAGCTTTATGGGGCTTCATGATATTTTTTCTACTCTTCTACTTGAATTTGTTATTGAAATTCTTGATTATACTTTTAAAAATTCCTTTTTTAAATTTATAACTTCAGCCTAATTATATGTTTTGTGGCAATGACCAAAGAAAACCCCTAAAAATATAAATTTTAATATAAATTCAATTTAAATTTCCTTTTGAAAACTTAAAAGAAAAGAATTTTTTAAATGACATCAGTCACGCAATGAATATGGCTCTTTTAAAATATTAATTTTGTTAATTTGTTATAATTCGAATGTGATTGCTTTGTAAATATTTGCCTTTTTTGTTTTATAAATAAAAGGGAATTAAATAAAATTTCGTTTTTTATAACCGGTCATTAAAATTAGTAAACTTTTTTACTACAATTGTTTTCAAAGAACTATAATCAATTTTTTTTTTTTTTTTTTTTTTTTTTTTTTTTTTTTTTTTTTTTTTTTTTTTTTTTTTTTTTTTTTTTTTTTTTTTTTTTTTTTTGGAAATAATTTGAAAATTCCTTAGGGTTTTTTTACTTTTGATTTAAAATTTTTGTTGAAATATTCCTGTAATTATTATAAACCGAGTATAATGTTCTTAAGTATAATTAACGTGAATTAAAATTGTACCATTCAACTGAACTTTTCACTGGTGATAAATTTAGTTCTTACAATCGAAGTTGTTCTGATTACACAAAAAAGAAAACAAGATTCTTACAACTGATTTTTGTAGAATGTACCAAAAAAAAAAACGTACACGTGTATCGGCGTTTTGCATATTTACATCTGGCTCTCTTTAGTTTCTCCCTTTTTTTTCTAGGCTTAATTCTGAATCTTCGTTAGTAACCATGCGAACTTCGATTTGGATACATGCAGTGTTCAACAAACTTATGTAAAACACGAAGAATATTTTCAATTAGTGGGACTTTTTTGACCCATACTTTAAACAAGACAAAAATCACCCCTAAATTGAAGAGTTAGAAGATTAAAATATTCCAAAAAAATATTCGTTGTAATATTCTACTCTAAACACATCAATGCTGATATTTTAATATTAAAGAATTAAGGAGTTAATAAATATTTATTTAAAGTGTTTTGTTTTCTAACAAAATTGTTGCAATATAGTCTGTCATCCAAGAATGTTTGCTTTCTACTGTCAAAAAAATATAATAAATAAAATCAAAATGGTGTTCCTTTCGCAACATGTTACTTATCAGAGATGCAAAAATGGTATATACATGCTTTGCACTCAATTTAAAAGTAAGGATGAGATACTGCCCTTTTTTACAACTGTGTCAACTACTTATTTATACAATTAAGCAAATTTGAAATAGAAGATTCAACGTTTTCTGGTTATTGGCAAAATCTAATTTTATTTTATTTTAGGCACAAAGTTTTTTTTGTCAATTGCTCATCATTGCTCATTGTATTTCAAAGTTTTCCAAAATTTTTTTAGTTTTTTTTTAGTTGTTTTTTTAGTTGTTTTTTTTTTTTTTTTTTTTTTTTTTTTTTTTTTTTTTTTTTTTTTTTTTTTTTTTTTTTTTTTTTAGTTTTTTTTTTTAGTTTTTTTTTTTAGTTTTTTTTTTTAGTTTTTTTTTTTAGTTTTTTTTTTTATTTTTTTTGTTTTTTTTTTATATTTTTTTTTTTTATTTTTATATTTTTTTTTTATTTTTTTTGTTTTTTTTTATTTTAGTTTTTTTTTTTAGTTTTTTTTTTAGTTTTTTGTTAAATAGAAATTATTCTCCATGAGCACATAATTCTATTTACTTTTCAAACACAGCAAACATAGTTTGTTGTAACTCACATTGCATTAACCATAATTACATTATTGAATTTGTGCAAATTTGCTGCAATAATTGCTGGCAATTAAGCAGCAACTACACTTTAACTGCAATTATTTACTTAAATAAATAGTAACAAACAAACTGATGCACATGCCAACAATTAACTTGGACGAAAACTTAAAATGTATAATTAAAATCTAATCATATCTTTGAAAATAAATTACAAAGATAGAATTAAATTGACTGGCCCAGGCATAAGTAGGGAAGAATCTATGAAAAACACACACTTTTAATTTCAGCTGCATTAAATATTAACTTGTAGTAAACTCACTTTAACTACTCTTTAGTTCTTGTATGTGTCTGTGTGTATGTTTGACTTTATATAAACCCTGTAATTATATTTAAAAAAAAAAGAATTTTACTTACCCATCCATTCTTACTTATACTGTTTTACATTGAGTTATTGACATTCAGTTTTAATTTAATTGTTATCAAAATCACTGTAATTTTGTTTTCAGTTCTCACTAAATTATTGTACAGGTGAATTTTTTAAGACCATAAAGCTGCTAAAGAAAACCACATAAAAAAAAAAAAAAAAAAAAAAAAAAAAAAAAAAAAAAAAAAAAAAAAAAAAAAAAAAAACAAGCATAATCTAAGATATAAAAGTTAAGGCCTGAGTTGTAGTAAATTCTTTAAGACTGCATGTTTGTAGTTAAAAATTTAATTAATACATCGCCAGGATACCACATCCTTAAAAAGGTATGTGAGTGAGTAAGAACAATACAAAAAAGAAGATCCTACAAGCAAGTGTAGCTATTGGGTAGGAGTACTAAGAAGTCATTTATATTTATAAAAATAGATAACGAAGTAAGAGAGCATTTACTTAAGGAAAGGGTAACATATGAGCTGCTATTTTTAAAAGTGGTAAAAGTACACTTAAAAAAATAAATAAATAGTGGAAATTTTAGTAAGAAGGTATTCACATCTTACTAAAATTACTGCTAACTTATTTAATTTTTTATAAGTGGACTTATACTACTTTCAGAAATAGCAGCTCATGCAGTACTCATATAGTAACTTTCCCTTTAAATAGATAGTTTATCCCTAAGGTTGGTCTAGTAATTAGCTAAAACGAGTTATCTAAAGCTGGAAAACACATTAAACATTTTAATTTAAAAAAAATATATATATTTTTATATATTTTATATAAATAATTAGCTGACACACTTAAAAAAAGGGCATTATCATCATACCCTTACTTAAAAATTGAGTGCAAACTATTTACCATATTTGCATCTTTTATATTCATATCACATGTTGAGAAAGCAACACGATTTTGATTTTAACTTTTGATTACATTTTTTTTGACAGTAGATTACAAACATTCTTGGATGACAAAATATATGCAACATTTTTTTTTTTTTTTAGAAAAGAAAACGCCATAAGGAAAACATTCAACCCAATTACGAATAAAAACTTCCCGGGAGTTTTTTCACTTTTCCCTTTCCTCTTATTATAAACAAAATTTCTCGCAAGTTATCTGATTTAGAGAAATTTCTCGCAAAAAACAAAATTCTCTCAGGGGAATAATCCTTGGGAATATTCATAAATGGCTTGATTATCTCGTCTACAAATTATTTCACAATTATGATAAACACATCACTTTTTTTATATGAAAAGTTTTAACTTGTTAAAGCAGCTTCTTACCGAATCAGCTATTTCCCATAACTAATAAATACCAACAATGAAAAGGTCATTGGTTAAGTTTCAAAATCATTATTCATTTAATTTGTTCTTTTTTTTTAGTTCTTTTTTTTTACATTTCTAAGGAAGAACTAAGACTGGTAAAAAAAAACTAGCCAAGACAGGTGATTAAACTCTAAGACAAGTATTGCTTTAAAAAGAAGGAAAGAAAAATTGAGAACACAAAAAAGGGCAAAAGAACATAAAATGGTTGGGTAATACTATTACAGGAAGGATTCTATTCCTGTTTTATTTTATGCTGCTGCATATTACTTTCTCTCAAACCTCCTGCATTTTTATATTTTATTTTAATAAAAGTCAATACTATAACTAAACCTGGCTGAGCTGATATTAAGGCAATATATCTTTTCATTCAGACCGTGAAAGAATTATGGTGCGAATGTGTTGCACACACGCAAACACTTCTCTGCTGTGTTTCAAAGATTATAGGTTATGTTTGCCAGGATAATTCAACTCCTGCATATTTTAATATCTATCTGCTGCTGTTGCTCATCTTTTTGTTTGCTTTCCTTTTATTGCTTTTGCCTTTAATATTGGGTTTAGGTTTACCAACGTGAACTAACTTGAACTGCTTGCTGACCGTTTCATATTGAGGTTTTGATATTATCAGGTGTATTTCTTGCATCACATTTAAGTTCTTTTTTTGTTCTTTTAGTTCTTATTTCAATGCAACTACTTTTAGTCGTTTAATTTTTTCTTCTTTCTTTTTTATTGAAAACCTGGCTGGTTGGTTTGCTTGATCTTTGGCAGGTGTATTGTTATTTTGTAAGATTATTTCTGTTATTAGTAGGAGGTTTTATGGGTTAAAACATAAATGCTTTTAATGACTTTCTAAAGTCAGAACTGGTTGATTTTTATATAAAAACTATTAATCACTTATGATGTTTCTCTAATTCTTTTTGTTAAAGTTGTAAATTATAACAAGAAAAAATTTATTTAAAATTTTATGTGACAGCAATAGATATTCATTGATTCCTCTGGTTCAGGGTTCATGGCCCAAAATTGAGTATCATCTACATTTTATTATTTTTAAAAATGAGGATCGCAGTTTTTTTTATTAATATTTTTTATATATTTATTTATTTTTTGTTAATTATTTAATAAGAATGTTTAAAATTAAAAATAAAATCATTTGGCTAACACAGTGAAGAGTATGTAAGACTTGGCACAGCCGAATTTAACTTCTTTTTCTTTACATTAATTAAAAGAAAATCTTTTAAATAAATATTTCTATTATCTTTTGATTTTATTTAAATGATAATTATTTTTAACCAAGATTTTTCTTAATGAATAAAAAAAAATATGTTTCAATTTGATCGTGGACAGGTGTTTGTTCTTAAGAAAAACACACAAAACATTGATAAAACAAATTTCTTTAAGAGTATCGATTTACCAACAAGAAAAAAAAACCACCAAAATAAAACACCTGAGAGAGCGAGTATAAAAAGTAAACAGTTTGCTGCTGTTGTTGTTGTCATTGTTATAACAATAAAACAGTATTTATCTTAACTTGGAAATGTTAAGAACAAAATTAACATTATAAATTATACAAAAATCCTAAAGCTTCAAATATACTTTATCTTTGTAACGAATTTATGAGCAATTAATAAAACTAAATCAGTCTTAATGTATCCACAAGTATGTATGTATACGACACTTGTAACATACTGGGATCAATTAAATAAAAAGACAACACACTAGAAATTCTATAGAGCAGTAAAAAATAAACTTTTTGATAAAACGAAAAAAATGCTATTAATTTTAGTATCGAAATCTTGTAAAAAAAAATAAACTAACTTGGCTTGATGTTAAAATGCTAATAAAAATAATTTTTCTTAAAGATAACAAACGTAAAAGTTAAGAAAAGCAGCAGCATATTGAAAGGTAACCGGACGGTTTTTTTTTTTATTTAAGAAAAACAAAAAGCTAACAAGATTGAACACTAACTGCTGCGATACTAAACATTAATAAACTTGAGAAAATTTGAATAAAAAAAATATGATGAAATTTTCAGCTGTGCTAGCATGACAGATTTTATATTTAATCTCATGGCTTTTAATTAAGAAAATGTAGTTATTTATTTAATACGCACACACACACATATTACTCACTTAAATAGCCCTCCCTTATGGCTTTTAATAAAATTTTGTTAAGGTGTTACAAAACCTTTTGACTATGCATGGCATTGACCTGACTCTGGGCGTAAATTTTTTTTATTTATTAAATTATTTATGATCTTTTCAAAACATTTATCATTTATTTGTCATTTTTTTTGTACCACATAAAGTGTACAACTGTATGAAATAAAACATACAGCAGCATTGTTTCATTATTAGCTTTAATTCCTGTGGCTTGCAGCACTTATTCTGTGTTATCCACACCACCCCATGCCAAGATTTTGTTACTTCATAAAATTCAATTTTTTTTTATATTTAATTTTTTTTAACTTTGTTTAATTTATTTTTATAAAGAAATTACAAAAAAATTACAATTTTTGTTTAAAGAAATTTAATATTCTGAAAGAAAATTTTGATAAATTCATTAAAAAAAAATTTTTTTAATTTTTAATTAAACTATAAATATTCTTGCAGCTTAAGGTTGTCAATAAAAATTATTAAATTTTTTCAATATTTCAATGCAGCCAAATCCAGAGGCTCATTGACGTATTGCAAAATTAAAATAAACCGATTTTTATTGAAGACGTTAAGTTTGATGCATAGAAAACAGCTGGCTACAGCTCTCTATTTGACTTCATTTTGTTCAACAGTGTTCTCAACTTTTGAATTTCAAAAAACACCAAAAGAAAAGTAGCAAAAAGCAGTTAATTTAAAGCAAAAAACACTAAAAGTGGAACAAGCACATCTCTAAAATTTTATTTTTTACCAAGTCTACATTTAAAAAAAAATAAGTTTAAAAAATCTCGAACCCCCACATATTTAAAAAAAATTACTTTCACGTATCCGAGAAGTTTTGCCTTATTAGAGCTTAAAGCTGGATAGTCACAAACCACAGAACCTGCATTGGCTGATAGGACTATAGGTCATATGCTAATCTTGCTTTTGTTATTCAACCTAAATGTTTAGCTTGTTTTTTTTTCTAGCTAAATTAAATAAAAGGCTGCATAAATACATAAAATTCCTTCTTTTTAAGTTTGTGTGAGAAATTGTGACAGAAAAAATATTTTACGTAAATTAATTTGAAAGCTATAATTTCAGTATTGATGACTTTAGCTTTGTCATAAAAATTCAAATTGAAATTTGAAAAAATATTTTTAATTAATTTAACACAAGAAACTATAAAAGTACTAATTCTTTTTTAAATCCAGTGCTTGAAAAATGCCGCCTTTAACCCAGGCAAAGCAGGCCACACAGACAACTTTTCTGGGGCTGCTTTCAAGTGTGGCTTTAATTTTATATATTTTTTTTTTTGCTGCTTAACTGCCATAATACTTTAATCCCTCATAATAATTAAGCTTAAACAAACTATTAAATACTAAAGTTTTAAATTTAATATTGAAATTTCTAATTCGTGTAAATAAATTGATTTTTATTGTAACAGTTTTTTGTTTGTTTCTTAAATGCTTCTTAAAAAAATTATACTTAATTTATTTATTATTTAATTTGAAGAAAAACACAAGTGTTGAAATGAAAAACTTTAGGGAAATTTATAAAAAAAAAAAAAATTAAGCCGACAAATACTTAAATTGATTGAATTCTATAGGACTTGTATTAAGCAACGTTTTGTTAACAAAAAAATCTTGTTGAAACTAAAAAAAAAGAAACCCGATTAACATAATTTTACAAAAATTCACTTACGCAAAAGCATGTGTGTTTGTTTTATTTCCTCTAGCGGGCCTCAAACGTCATATAAATAAACTATTTACATTTTTATATTTCAATACCCTTTTTAAGAAAAGAAAAAAAAAAAAAGTAAATACTTTTTTTTGTTTAAATTTTAAAACCACCAAAATGTAATGTGTTACGTAAGTAAGCTACTGAAAGCGAGGGTTGTAAGAGACTTCAAAACTGATACAAATTGAAATTAACTTCTTTTCTTATCGAAAGTCGTCATTTATTTTCAGTAGTTACGTTACACAGGGCGTTCCAAAAAAAAGTAGGCTTGTTTAGGTCCCCTGATAACGTATAAGGAGAAAACGAACAAAAGAAGGATGTCAAAGAAAATAGTAAGAGAAGTGTAAAAGTCAAAAGGTGTGAAGTCCGAAGTGTGAATGTTGAAGGGTGAAGCAAGAATTAAGAGAAAGGTTGACAATAACAATAATAATAATCAGGTGTTCTTCTATTTGTATACATGCCTAAAAAAATTTAAATTTTTATAATTTTACAAAAACTTTCCCAAGCAATTAAAACCATTTTTGGTACTACAAATATAGCAAAGAAATATAGTAGAGGTTAATGTTTCATAGACATTTTCACTTGAAAAATAAAGTCTTATAAATGTAATATTTCTTGAACATGATCTTTCGTAAGCTGCTTGATATATTTTGGATAATAAATTAATGGTCTCTAGAAAAAGTTTACAGAAGTAGTGAAACAAAAAGAATTGCACAAATTTTGATATTAATTTTTTTCTTTTTCTTCTAAAATCCCCTACAAAATATCCAACTAAAATTGAAATTTGCATTCGATATCGAGCAATTCGTATTTAAATTTAAAAATTTTTTCATCCAAAAAATCTTAAATTACGATGGATAGTTTTCATTTGACATCGAATGTCGTAAATTGCCCCTGCTTTAGGTATAACTAAAAATCTTAAACACCACCCTCCTAGAACAACATAAAACCATGTATTCATTACCAGTATTAATGTAAAATCTATCAAGAGTTTCGATTTAAGAAAACAAAAAAAAAAACACATAAAAAACTTCTTGTACAGCGCGATAATAGAAAATCAAAAAGTTACAAGCCATTGACAATGAAAAAAGTAAAACATAAAGGAAAAAAATAATAATCCATTCACTACGGTACGATGGATAAACGGATAACTGTACGGATTTGAATAAATTTACGTTGTAAATTTAATAACAAGTAAAACATAAAATACACTTCTTGTACAATAAATATGTAAAAATAAACCATTAGAAATCATCTGAAAATGTGTTTTTTAAGCCTATTAACATTTTCTAAATGTTTTTTTTTTCTTTTGTTGCTTCCATAATTTTTTTTTTATAAAAAAAAAACTTATGCCGACCATCATTATAATGTGAAATGACACACAAGTAAGCAAACAAATGTAATATAAAATTCTAAAAGACTTTCAGGCACCTGCCAAAATTTTTAAAAAATATACAGAATTTAGTGAATGAAAAAGAAGAAAACAAAATTGTTATTACTACAACAACAACACCATCAAGAGCTACTGTATAATGTTTAATAGACTTGAAGGTGGTAATGAACTAACAAAATTTAATATTGAGCATGAACAACGAACTCTAGGAACACTCTAAGTCTGTTCAAAAATTTTACAAGTAGCAGTCCAATTATGGACCATAAAGATGATGAAGGTAAAGTCCAAAAAACTGAATTTCATATCGCTTGAAAACTAAAGTAAATTTAAAAATTTCCTTACAAATTGCTCGATATTGAAAGGTGGTGATTTGGGTTTAGTTTTTTTTTTCTTAATCACAACCAATAAAAACAGTGAATATTTGAGTGCTTTTTTTTTATTCACAATTTTTTTTTTCTTTTTTTTTTTTTTTGATTTATTCAATGGTAGTCAGAAATTTTGTGCAAGTGATTTTTCTTAAAGCACTTCTCCCCATTAATTTTTTTTTTTTAGAAAAGTTAGCTAAAAGTTTGTGATCGCATTAAACACTTCATTTAGTTTTTATTTTAAATTATTACACCTGGGGCTTCGTTATCCAGCAACTTAAATCAAAATTTGCTCAAGAAAAAATTCATTTTGATAGTTTTCCTTCGGCAAAGCATGCCACCATTTGGTTCCTATTTAGACGAAGAAACATTTAGAAGGGAAACATTTCGTTTGTAGGCAAATTACGGGTGGAGAAGAGAGAATCATTTTTGTGTTCGGTACTAGGCGATGCGCTTTGTTCACATATTCTTTGTTGATATTTGCTTTACTTTTCTTTTCTTTCATTGTTTTGTGTGCAAATAATAACAATAATAATGGAATGTTGCCGGCAACATGTTCGTCTGTGTGACCGCGAAAGAAAAAGCAAAAGAGAATTCAAGATGTTTTTCTTCCAAATGTTTTCTCGTCTAAATAGGGACTTGGCAGCAGGTTTTCACAGCTTTTGACAAGTCTTCTCTTGCAGCCTTTTCAAAGGGAATGTTTGTTAAATTTATTCTATTTTTTTTTTTTTTTTTTTTTTTTTTTTTTTTTTTTTTTTTTTTTTTTTTTTTTTTTTTTTTTTTTTTTTTTAATATAACGAATAACGAATGCAATAATTTGTAGCTAAAGGGCCTCATAGACAATAACAGCATGCATGTGCCATCAAGTGCTGTGCTGTAGCGATGATACACACTTGCTGGTATTCTTTACGGCAAAATTAGCTCTGTTGCTGAAAGTTTTCAAAGGGTAATCATCGCGGTACTATTGTATAAGCCGCAATTTTCCATAGTTTTCTACACTGAGAAAAGACCGCCACCATAAAAAAAAAGCTAGTAATAATCAGTCCAATTATGTATAAAATTTAGGTTAATATTTCCACTTTTACATTTGTAGTGCAGAAAATATTTTTGATTTTAGGAATTCTTTGCTCAATAACAAAATTTTCACTTGAAAAATATTTGATGGGAATTATTCGTGATTAGACTGAATTAAAGTTCATGTAAATAAAATTTTTGTCTTTTTCATTTCCAGATTTTGATTTTTTTTAACTTCTTTTGTTTCTCTTCGAAACAAACCTAACAACTTCGCAAGTACTTTCCTTGACCACTGTAGGGATGTTTACTAAACAAACAAAAAAATTTTTTTTTTCTGCTCTTTTATTATTGTCCACATTAATATGCAGCAGGCTTTAGATAGTAACTACTCTCCTAGTAGCTATTTAAATTGTAATGCCACCATCAGCCCTTTTTTTGTGTTTGTAAATGCATAAATCTACAACTTTTATTTAAAATTTATGCATAAACGAATACACAAAAAATAAAAAATAAAGGATTTTATACAGCAGTTTGATGTTTGGGCGCTTTAGTTTAAATGAATATTAAAAAAGAAAGATTCAGTGCAATAGCCTTAATGAATGAATGTAGTGAATTGATTTAAATTGTATTGACTGATTTCGATATTTTCTGTATTTTAGTTTTAGTTTTATTATAAAGCCTTAATTAAAACTAAATCAATTTCAGTTTTATAACACAAACCTTTTCAAACAAACATTGCGTTTATGTGACACAATATGTTGTGTTGATTTTTAATAGTCATTGTGTCGGTGTCTATGTCTATGGCTGTTATATATTTATTTACCCACCAGTCGAATTTCATTTAAATTCAAAAGACTTCTTGTTCAAAGTTTATTGAATTTTTAATTGTCATCTGTAGTAATAGCAGCCTTCCAGCCCTATAATATAGACCCAATAAAATACCAATTTACTTTTGTTTGTCATAGTATGGCTTAGAATTTGTAATTCATTAAATTAAAAAAAAAAAAAAAAAAAAAAAAATTGTAAAATATATGACACGTGCATATTATTTAACACAAATGGAATGACAGGGCAACGCATCAACTTTAGGTTTGTTGACTACATTTTCTTTTAAAAATATGACGGCTTCCTTTTGTAAGGTGACTTACAGTCAAATTTAATGAAAAATATTTCTTTTATACAAACATCCAACTGGATGCCTATTTTGTGGCACATTTCTACTCCATACCTATATGACAATTAACCCTTTGACATATTTTAAGTTACGACGTTTTTCAGGCGTTAAAGTTAAATTTTTTTCAGTCTTATTGAATTAGCGACAAACTAACATAAAATATATGATCGGTGTTGTCACATTGGACTGTTTACGCCACGAAAACGACACTTAATCAGGGGCATTATTAATGAGTTCACAGACTTGTAGTAGAATTTCACTACACTTACTCTTAACTCTTCAATTATTCACACAAAATACAAAAAAGACCCATGAAACGACTATGAAAACAGTTTATGTATATTTTTGAATAAACATTTTTAATTTTATTAGCATTTTATGAAAATCTGTAAATTTTAATTTTTTTAAGCGTAGAGCTTCCATTTTTATAAATTTCATATGTAATTGCACGAAATGTAGCTTCAATAAGTTCCTCTTTATGCTTTCCAGAAGCATAAACTTTACAAAGTAGCCATCACCAAACATTTTTAATGATATTAAGGTCCGGTTGTTAAAGGGGGCCCAATCAAGCACATTAATATTTTGATTGCGTAGTTAAGACTTTACCATCCAGGCAGTATGAATTTTTTGCATTGTTATGCTGGAACGTTCCCTGAAAGCTGCCAAAAGTGTTCGGAAAGTGGCAGCGAGTATATGTAGTTACATTACCAAAAAAAAAAATTATACAAATAATTTTCCTTTAAATATTTAAAAAGATTTTTTTAATACAATTTCTCTTTTTGTTATTTCATAAATGCTTAAATTGTTTTCTCTTGAAGGCTATTATTGCGTCCTTTTAATATAATTTGCGTGTGTGTGTGTGTGTTCTTTTTTTTTTAATTTTTGTGGCATTTCTTATGTCTGCATTTTGCGACATAATCAATTAATATTTTCATATTTTTTCCTTTCAACAACGTAATGGCGGTTATAACGAAATGCAATCAACCATTCAACACAAAAACTCATCATCATTTATTTAATCACATCAAAAGAAATCCTAGTGAAGTTGACACCACAAAAAGGAAAACACACGTACAGTAGACTTTCGTTAATATGAATTGCTCTATATATTAAACTGTCTTAGGTCACTTGAAAGCTATTCAATGACTTGAAGAAAATTAATATAATTTATTTAAAAAGTAACTTGATTTTCGATGCTCTATAACTATTCTTTCAGTGTAGACATAAAGATGTTGTTTTGCCCGCCTACGTTTAATAATTGGGAGTTTGATTAGAATAAAAAATGAAAACATTAAATATGAACTCTTGGTTAAATGAAATTTTGACTATTTGAACTTTGTTTTTAACATCCCTGGAATTTCACATTATCTACAGGCTCCTGTGTTTTTCATACATATTTTAGTAGAAAATATTCAATATATTTTATTCTTAAAAAAAAAAAAATCTTTGTAAAATTCTCCTTGACAGCAGGAGCCTCTTTCTTTAATATTTTATTTTTAATTTTATTTTTTAAATGAATTTATTTAAACACACAGAAGACAAGAAATGCTCATTGCATTTTAATTTCTTAACCAACAAAAATTATGAAAAACTTTTTTTGTCCTTTTAGTAATCATAAGTCCAAAAATTTTTTTTTTTTTTATTTTGGTGGTATTACTAAATTTTTACTGTCACAATATAATTTTTGTGTGGTAACAAAGTCGTTAGAATTAAAATCATTAGCAAGATCTAGTCAACTGATCACTGCGGCTAGAATATACTTATTGTACTTTAGTATTCATTAAGAATTTAAAGACTTCGTTGATTTATTTGTTAGCCATATCAGATGGCAGTGATGACTTAAGTAACGAATCCAAATTAAAGTAACACAGTATATGTTTTGCTGTCACTTGGTCTTAGTTGCAGAACCTTCTTTATAAGTGTAAAAAAAAATTTAATTGAATTTTTAAGTTAAGACAATAGAAATTCGGTAATACGCTTGAAATTTCTTTAAGAAAACGTAATTTTTATTCAGGTATTTTTTTTTAGAACAAAAACAGTAAGAAAAAAATTATGGCTTTCGATACCGAATAAAATTAAATTACAATTTATATAAAAATTTCGATTGATATCGAATACCATAATTTGCCCTCAGTTCTGCTGAGTCTGAGCGTTATCACACTGCCGTCTACAGTAGTCAAGGGTACAAAAACAGCGGAACTTATTGTTTCAGTTTGCCCAGAATCATTTACCTTGACAGTAAGGCTGACTTCCAAAACGTCAATTGCTTTATATTCGAACAAAGCATCGTATTTCATAACGTCGAAGTACAAAACATTGACGCGACATCACCTTTCAAAACGACGTAGACAAGTATAAAAAACGTCACAAAATAGCCATCGGCGCATCAGTTTCACAGTTGATGCTTTTACTTTTGCATTGTTTCGCAACTCTGTATTTATAAAAAGTTTAAATACCGCATTAGAATTGTCTTATAAATTACCGAAGACTTAAATAACAGGAATACCACAACAATCACGAAGAATTTTTAATTGTTTTAGTTAAGAATTTGGCTGCAAGATAGATCTTACAGGTCAGCTATATGACTTAGTAACAATTAGTTTCGATCCTTACCGAAACTTCTTTTTTACTTACCCGCTGTTTTCTCTCTAGCTATCTACATCTCTCCCTCTGACTCGTTTCTGTTGCTAGTCCTACATTCTTGCTTTTTGCTCTTACAAGGGAACAACATCAGAAGGCTCACAAGAAATTCTTTCCATTTTCTACATCTATTTAATGAAAGGTTATGTTGCTTTATTTATTGAAGTTGATGGTGTGTAGTAAGACTGAGAAACTCCTTCCATCTAATTCTATTTGGCCAATCTAAACTGAGTTAGTTCTCAGTAGGTTTAATGAAAGTTTTTACGACTTCATTTGTGGAAGTTTATGGTGAATAGCGAGTGTAGTCTTTTTCTATCCCTGACGCCCTGTTTAAGTCGTTTGTCACAATCGAAATTGTCTTCTCTTTTGCTGCCTTAATTGTTTTAATGAAAGTTTTTGCGTCTGCATATGTGGAGGTAAATAGTAAATAGCTAGTGTAGATTTCTTCTATCTTTTTGGATGTAACGCCTGTACAACTTAACCTGGGTCGGTGGCATCAACCGCAATTGTTTTCTCAGTTGCTTCCCTAGTTACTTTAAATGTAAGGTTTTATTGCTTTATTTTGGAATAGATAACAAGTGGCGGGTGCAGCTTCACTGATACTAACTAAAACTAAATACTTGATTTATTGCAAGTCAACTTACAATTCAAAATTTTTATTTTGATTTCAATAGAAATAAATGAAAAATTAATCATAATTTCTATTTCAAACCTTCATTACTCACTTTGAATTACCAGAGTTAATTCGTATTTAAAAACCTTCATTTAGCAAATGGTGTCACTTTCAATATTTAGCTGAATGATTTAATTCTACTACAGCCATTTGCAGTAAATTTAAGGTGTTTCATTTAAATATTTATTCGCATTTCAATATTTATGTGTTATGTTGTTGTATTTATCTGTGTAGTGTAGCGGGTGCTGTTCAGAAAATTCAAAGCTTTAAGTAAAACAATAGGAATTAAATACCGTGAACACATATCATCTGGTGTGACATGTCACTATAATCTGACAGATTAATTATGTACGGTTTGGCGACTGTTAAACAAAAAAAAGGATACTCTTTCCAAAGCAAATAAAAATAAAAATTAAAAAAAGAGGAAAATGCTACAGCGTACAAAAAAGCAAAAACAAGAAAAAGGAAAAAAGAGTTTAAATCTACCCATACAAACACAAAGAGTGTAACTAACAATAACCCAAAAAAAAAAATTAAAAATATTTAAAAGTGTAAAAAGAAAAGCAAAGTAATCATAATACACTTATTGTTGTAAAGGCTTTACATTCAAAAAAAAAAAAAAAAAAAAAAAAGAAAGGACAAAGGATTATGATGAATTCCATGAAAAATATTAATTCCCGAAATGAATATGAAAATAAATTATAAAAAATACGCACAAGGACAAGGACACATCAGTACAAGAACAAGCCAGCTATTCACACATAAATACACGTGCACAGAACACACACATTTTCATTCTATTGTAAATTTTATATTTCATTTTTAAAAGTATGAAACTCTTCCAATTGTCCTTTTTTTTTTTTAATTAAATACTTGTCCTACAATTTTGTTTATGAGTATAAAAAATAGGCAAGCTGAAAGTGCGTTTTTTAAAGTATTTTTTTTTTTATAAATTCCTGTAAGAAAACAATTAAAAATGTATAAAACCATCGGTACTAAAACCAAGTCTCTGTCATTTTTTTTAAACTGATTTAGAAAGCTATTTGATAACTCCGTGCATTTCAAAAATTCCTTAACAGTAACTTTAAGTGCAGCACTTCTGGCTTAAAAAGTCACAATCTTTTCATAAAATACTGCTTCATTTAGTTTGTTTTTGGCAAAACAAACAGCCTAATGAATTTTAAGAAAAATATAATAAAAATTAATTTTGTTTGTTGATTAATTCGCTAGGGCAAAAATCTATAAATTTTATTATAGATTTTGGGTTATCTCATGCAGGATATTCTTCAGAATTCTTTTATAAACCTAAAGAAATGACTAGGTGGTAACAAATTTAGTCTGAATGAAGAGGTTATTGCCGAAACAAACGTCTATTATGAGGGCTTTAAGAAAACCTTTTTTTGAAAGATTTGTGACCTTTCAGCAAACGTTTATGAAACGTTACATTTCTTTTCATACCCTGATTAAAAATTAAAAAATAAAAAAAAATTATTAAAGATGTTATTTAATCTTTTAAGTTAAGGATTTTTAGCTTCTCTTTTAAAACTTTTTAAATGTAATTAAAGACTTTTAGGAATTTATGTAACGATGTGCAATATGCCTTGTAATTGCCAGGCCTTAAAATTCCCAGGGGTAAAACTTCTGGCAAACTTGTTGTTGACTTCCAGGGAGGTACGTCAGCTGTCATTCGGTAAAGCTATTAGCTCAAATTAATATGAAATCACATGGTGTGCAGATACAACAAAACAACAGAAACCAAACAGCCTCTTGACGCTTTGCATTGAAAGTTTTCAAATTATTTTATGCAAAATGACTAAAATTTCTATTGATTTGATGTAATATGCAAGACGACGTGACTTTTTAGGCTTATTGAATAAATATTAAGCTAGAGATATTTGCCAAGCCTTATAAAGCAGATTTTTTTTTTAAGATTTTTCCTGTGTAAATATTTATTTGTTTTGTGGTAGAAAGTTGATTTAGCAGTCTTTTGTTTTAACACATTTTTATCAGTTTAAAATGTGTTACCTAGCAAATACTCGTTTTCCTTTTTTACATTCTTAAGAACATTAAATATTGTTCTTAACAGCCAACAGTTAATAAAATGCTGTTAAATTTAACACTTACAAAGAAAGTACGAAACAAATATAAAAAAATAAATTAAAATAAATAGAAAAAGAAAATCCAAAAAAAGATTTAAATTTTTTGGTTTAGTTTGCTTTGGCTGGGTTCTTAATCTCTATAAACTCTAGCCTTAGGCAGTTTGGCTTTACATGACAGTAGAGGTGTCAAAGTTAACTAATTGTGTTATTTATTTTGTTTTGTTGAATTTAAGTTCTTTAGAAATCATAATGAAGAAATTTTATCTAAAAAGGAAAATGTTATTTGACCACAATTTCATAAAATTTTAACCAAACAATTTTTTTCTCTTTGGTATTCCCTGAAATTGAAAAGTCGTTTGTTTATATTTATTTGTTTATTTTTTTTCTCCAAAAAGAATCATTAATCATCATGTAAATAAAAAAAAAATAAAACTAGAAAATGTTATTTAATATTAATTTGACAGTAAAGCATTTTATTAAAATAAAATAAATTCACTAACAACAACCACATTGTTAGTGAATTATTAAACGTGGCTACAAACATATAATACATATTTTTTTTCTTAAGAAAGTTTTATAAAACAAAAAAAGTAAAAGCATTTATCTTCATTTCTAAAGAATACAAACAACAAAACAAAAACAAATTTTTGTTTATTGGAATTAAACAAACAGAAAATAAATAAATATAAATTTCTAACTCAGGTAGTTTTTTTAAGTGGTTGTGGGAGTAAGCCACTCTATTAATATTTAAATAAAAAAGAAATTTATTAGCAAGAATTTAGAGGCCAAATTATGGCACTTGAAATGAAGTAACTTTTAACCAAATTTTCAAATTATTTCATACAAAAATAAAAAATTTCGCTCTATCGTTTAATGTCGAGTGCAGATTTATTTGTTAACTCTCACAATAACTACTCAATTTAAATATAAAAAAAGAAATAAATTTTTGGTTAAAAATAAACCGACCAATAACACTTTACAACACAAAAAACAAAAAAGATCAAGGTTCTGACAACTGATTATTCTAGAGGGCCTAAAGAGACTTATACTTGTAACCTCTAAATTGAAAAGTTAGAGAGTTAAAATGTTCTACAAAAATATTCCTCGTAAAATTCTACTATGTGGGTGGGAACATATCAATAAAATAAAATTAACTTAAATGCTGGAAATAAATCAAAACTTAAAATATATTTAAGAGTTAATGTAAAGTGAACTGGATTAAATAAATTTGGGGTTTTCAAAACAGAAAGCGTTGCCAAATGCACGTTCCTTAGAATATGAATTAAAGTTTTGGATTTATGCTTGTTCAACTTTTAGTTATTTTTTTTTATACTACCGTCTTTTTTTGTTGGTTTTGCTTCTTTTTGAAATTCAAGAGTTCGCAAGAAAGATGTCTGGCAATCATAATACATCTACTCTTAAAGGTTCATCATGCAATTTATAGAAATTAATTTGGCTAATGTTGGCCGTACGCTTACCTGAGCTAAGATCAGCAATTGTAATGGGTTGTCTGTCATCTCTGAACGAACTTCGTTTCCATAACAACCTTAAGTTGTGTTGGGTGCCTGGGCAAAAGTTCCTTACAGCTTGTCGTTCATTAATAGGACCAGAACTCTACTTTGGCATCTATGCAAGATTGCATCGCAATTCACAAAACCCTGGGAATCGCTGACTTAACCTTGAAAAGCGAAGTGCTTCATTACACTATCGCAGAATAGATCTAAAAAAGTATTGTCACTCAATTAGAGCGACCTCAGAATCTAAACGGAATGCTGCTTTACCAGTTATTGTGGTGTAAGATTGGAAATATTAGAACCAGCTAATACAGATTTCTATGGTTTCTTTGATGAAACCTCAGAACATATATTTACTATGTGACTATCCAGCCCTAAAGTCTAGTAAAGCAGAAAGTTATGAAAACTGTCACTGAACACGGTAATTTGCTTCTAGGCCTCGTAGAACTGGTAAAGTGAATGCATGGGCTGTATATGGCCCAGTAATAATAATAATAATAATAAAGAGTGGTACTTAGGCAGTTCTTAATAACCTAAAGAGTGCAATTTGGGTACTAAAAGAAATTCCAATAATTTACAAATAAATTAGATAGCAGTTGCTTGATATCTAATCAAAACGACGTCATATGTGTTTAGTAAATGAAAAAAAAGAAAGGAAACACTAGTGATTTGAAACTCTTACCTTTTTTCGTATATTTTTTGATTAATAATTTTCTCTATGGCATAAGAAATTCTAATTTGTTACACACTAAACAAAAGCGTAACTAAAGTAGGTATGACTATAAAGCAGCTGTGACCACGTGATAACAATTTGCAATGCCTTTTTAGATTAAGGCAAAGTAATCAACCAAAAAATGTGTTAATTTTATCTAAAAAAAAAATAAAAATAATAATACTACAGGCAGCCCTCCCCTTTTAAACAGTTTTTCTTTAGGATATACTTTTTTTTAAGGCAAAAAAAAAAAAAAATAATAATATTCTCCGGAATATATTTATTTATTTTATTGCATTATCACCACAAATGGTGTTAAATATATGAGATATTTACTTAGGAAATTTGTAACAGATTTTTGAGTGCACACAAGCAAGTTTCTTGGTAAGCACACACCCACTTCACACCATATTAAAAAAAGAAGAAAAATAGTTATTTACTTGATTTTGGCATTTGAAATAATATTACAAAAATGTACACCTACTTTTTGCTTAGTTTTTGTAAGTAATTTGAACAGTATAAATGTCTGAACTAACTGAAAGTCAATTGGTTACTTATTACTGTTTGTGAAAGAGGCATTGTTTGCTACACTGTGACGAATTTCTTTTTTTCCTTTCCTTTATGACACAACCCCATAAACAGTTGAACACAAAAGCAAAGGAATTTTCATCACACAACTTATACAAGGTGAGCCACTTTCGACTATATGATTGTTTTATTGTAGCCCAAGTGATATATTGAATCAGTTAAATTATTTATTAAATCAATTACATTTATAGTTTAATTTAATTTGAGTATATTAAGTTTGTTACTGAATAAATAAAATTTTTTATTTCAATCAACTAAATTTTTAATTGAATCAATTAAATTTTTTAACTTTGTCACTAAAATTTTAGTTTGAATTTATTATGTTTTTAATGTATTTAATTATATTTAAATTACAATTTTTATTGATTCAATTAAAAATTGATTAATTACTTCAATTAAAAATCTAATTGATACAATTGCTTCAATTAAATATTATTTAATTGAAATTGTATCAATAAAAATTTTAATTAAAAATCTATTTAATTTAATTAAAAATTTTAATTGATTTAATTAAAAATTTTAATTGATTTAATTAAAAATTTTAATTGATTTAATTAAAAATCTAATTGATTTAATTGATTCAATTAATGAAGAAATTAAATCAATTAAAATTCTAATTGATTCAATTAAAAATTTAATTGATTCAGTTAAAAATTTAAGTGATTTATCTAAAAAATTTTATTTAAAGAAAAAAAATTTAATAAAAGAATTTTTTCATTAACATTTTTTCTGTGTAATGTGCTGGAGATGCGCTATTGATTAACAGCTCGACAAATAGACTCAAATGTATTCGTGCTACATTGACTATAGAATCCTGGTTCTTTAAGCTGCATATCTTAAATAAATAGTTGGACGGTAAGCTGTCTTCTCTCAAGGAAAATTATTTTAAATTGAAAAAGGCTTAAAAGTTCTTGCACTCAGTACGTACAATAGTGTTAGAAAATTGTAATAAAGAACTTTTACTCTACAAACGAATACTAACTTCTTTCTTACATTCTGTTTATTTGTTCATTACAAATATGCGAAAGAAGCAATCGCTTGTTTAAACAAGAAAAGTCAGCATATTGTTTTAAGAATTCCATAACAGTTAGCCCAAATTAGCCCACCCTGTACTATCATGAGAACCAATCTAAACAAAGAAAAAACACACAGACCATTAATTAGTTAAACTAACATTTATGTTGTAAAGGGTGTCTTAGTAAGAGTGTACTCTTTCACTTAAAAATAAAAACAGGTATTTTTTTTAATGTAAAACAATCGATTTATTGCAGCATGAAAACAAAAATTATACTTTTATTGGGTCACCCTTTAAGTCTGTGGGCATTTCTGTTTATAGATTATTATCACTGTGTTGGGTTTAAAACTATAAAAGAAAAATGTTGGGAATAACAAAAGATAAAAGACAACACCGGCAATTTATGCTTTTAATCAATTTGGTAGGTAGTAGCTGTGGCTAACACATCCTTTTTACACTTTTGCTTTAGTTATGAAATGTAAAAGAAACCGCCGCCGCCGTTTTAAAATTATTTTGTACAAAATCAATAAAAGAGTCACACAAAACTTATTTAAATAAGATCAAATTTTTAAATGATCATTTAAAAAAAGTTTATTTCATAAAAACTCTTTTCCTGCAACGCAAACTAAATCAATTAAATAAAAATATATAGAGAATTTCTGTTTCTACTTCACTCAAATTCATGTTTAGAAGTTTTTTTTTTTACTTTATTTGCAATCTTTAGTTAACTTATGATTAGGGTTTTGACAATGTTACTATCATTGTTTTAGCAAATGGTGAATTCAGAAAACAGTTGTATCAGATAAACAAAATATGACCGCTTTTTGTTTCATTGTGCTTGATAACCAACCGAAATAATAATTCTTAAAAAATTGGCAAACAGTCATAGTCATACTACAGCCGGAATTAAAAAAAAAATAATTTTCTATTGAAATTTGCCTGTTTTGTAACTTGATTTTGGTTTATTATTTTCAAATTATTCTCATTTTTTAAATAAACTATCTAATTTTTTTTGCAACCATGGTACGGCCTCTGTATTCTGCAATTCCGATCATGGAATGCAATTGAGTGGAAATGACGTAATTTAGCCTCAGATTGTTTTGTCATGTTAAATAATGGCCAATACTTAATATTGACCAAATACTAATTTTAAAAAAAATTAAAGCAACTAAATTTTATTAAAACTCAATTTATTAAAAAAAAAATTAAAAACAAAAAATATATAAAAATTTATAACTTTATATAAATTATATCTATCTGTTCTTTTCATTCTTTCAGATCCAAGAATCGGGGAAAGGCAGCACAAAATTAATTTAATTTATTCTTCAAGCCAATAGACTGCTCCAGCTAATGATAAAAATACCACAAATAAATTTAATCAAAAACTTTGTAAAACAAATTAAAAATTTACTCAATTCACACACATAAAATAGTAAATTCTAAAATTACAAAAAAAAAAATAAATAAAAAATTAAGAATAAAAAAAATAAAATGTGATTTAAATTCTTAACCAAAATATTGTTTATTAAAATGACTTTTTAAAAAATTATTATTAATCTCATTTAACTATAAATAATTTAAGAAAGGCTTTCTTTTGTGTAATAAATAACTTATTAAAAAAAACAGAAATTGTTTTAAAAAAGTTTATTTAATGAGAACAACCTAAGACAAGTATATATATCCATAAAAGTAAGTTTAACGTCAAACATAATAAATAAAAAGAAATAAAAATATTATAAAAAAATAGCCCCCTTCTCACTTTCTATAACTTTTGAATGGGTTAAGATATCTTAATAAAACTTTCACCATGTGGCAGAGTGGGAAGTGGGCTACATTTTAGTAGAACATTTTTTCAAAATCGCTCCAACGCTGACAAAGTTATAAGCGTTCTTCTAATTAAAACGTTTTTTAACTCAAGTGGATGTGGCATGTGGCAACATAAGTTGCATGTGGCAGGTAGCCAATTTCCCACTCTACCACACGGTGCAAGTTTCATTAAAAAATATTTATACATTCAAAAGTTATGGGAAAAATACAAAATTCTATTCAAAATGTAACCGTCGCTCTTGTCCAAAAATTGAATTTAAAAAACTTGCGCGAAAAAAGTGAAACACCAGGCTAACAGAACCAGCAGAAGGTGGATTTTCAGGAATTAATTTTTGTTTTTTTGTTATAACTTTTGAACGGATAAACATTTTCGCATAAAACTTGCACCATGTTGTAGAGCAAGAAATGGGCTATTTGCCACATACCACTTATGTTGCCACATGCCACAAATAAGTTGCATAAAACGTGTTTTAATTGAAAAAACGCTTATAACTTTTTAAGCGTTTGAGCGATTTCAAAAAAATGTTCGAAGGAACTATAGCCCAATTCCCGCTCTACCACCTAGTGAAAGTTTTAATTAAAAATATTGAGCCGTTCAAAAGTTGTAGCAAAAAAACTAAAAACATTACAAAAATAGCATGTTGCAAGTTCTGGCTGATCAGGTTTTTGCTTTTTTACCTATAACTTTTGAATGGAATAAGATATCTTAATAAAACTTTCACCATGTGGCAGAGTGGGAAGTGGGCTACATTTTAGTAGAACATTTTTTCAAAATCGCTCCAACGCTGACAAAGTTATAAGCGTTCTTCTAATTAAAACGTTTTTTAACTCAAGTGGATGTGGCATGTGGCAACATAAGTTGCATGTGGCAGGTAGCCAATTTCCCACTCTACCACACGGTGCAAGTTTCATTAAAAAATATTTATCCATTCAAAAGTTATGGGAAAAATACAAAATTCTATTCAAAATGTAACCGTCGCTCTGTCCAAAAATTGAATTTAAAAAACTTGCGCGAAAAAAGTGAAACACCAGGCTAACAGAACCAGCAGAAGGTGGATTTTCAGGAATTAATTTTTGTTTTTTTGTTATAACTTTTGAACGGATAAACATTTTCGCATAAAACTTGCACCATGTTGTAGAGCAAGAAATGGGCTATTTGCCACATACCACTTATGTTGCCGCATGACACAAATAAGTTGCATAAAACGTGTTTTAATTGAAAAAACGCTTATAACTTTTTAAGCGTTTGAGCGATTTCAAAAAAATGTTCGAAGGAACTATAGCCCAATTCCCGCTCTACCACCTAGTGAAAGTTTTAATTAAAAATATTGAGCCGTTCAAAAGTTGTAGCAAAAAAACTAAAAACATTACAAAAATAGCATGTTGCAAGTTCTGGCTGATCAGGTTTTTGTTTTTTACCTATAACTTTTGAATGGAATAAGATATCTTAATAAAACTTTCACCATGTGGCAGAGTGGGAAGTGGGCTACATTTTAGTAGAAAATTTTTTCAAAATCGCTCCAACGCTGACAAAGTTATAAGCGTTCTTCTAATTAAAACGTTTTTTAACTCAAGTGGATGTGGCATGTGGCAACATAAGTTGCATGTGGCAAGTAGCCAATTTCCCACTCTACCACACGGTGCAAGTTTCATTAAAAAATATTTATTCATTCAAAAGTTATGGGAAAAATACAAAATTCTATTCAAAATGTAACCGTCGCTCTGTCCAAAAATTGAATTTAAAAAACTTGCGCGGAAAAAGTGAAACACCAGGCTAACAGAACCAGCAGAAGGTGGATTTTCAGGAATTAATTTTTGTTTTTTTGTTATAACTTTTGAACGGATAAACATTTTCGCATAAGACTTGCACCAAGTTGTAGAGCAAGAAATGGGCTATTTGCCACATACCACTTATGTTGCCACATGCCACAAATAAGTTGCATAAAACGTGTTTTAATTGAAAAAACGCTTATAACTTTTTAAGCGTTTGAGCGATTTCAAAAAAATGTTCGAAGGAACTATAGCCCAATTCCCGCTCTACCACCTAGTGAAAGTTTTAATTAAAAATATTGAGCCGTTCAAAAGTTGTAGCAAAAAAACTAAAAACATTACAAAAATAGCATGTTGCAAGTTCTGGCTGATCAGGTTTTTGCTTTTTTACCTATAACTTTTGAATGGAATAAGATATCTTAATAAAACTTTCACCATGTGGCAGAGTGGGAAGTGGGCTACATTTTAGTAGAAAATTTTTTCAAAATCGCTCCAACGCTGACAAAGTTATAAGCGTTCTTCTAATTAAAACGTTTTTTAACTCAAGTGGATGTGGCATGTGGCAACATAAGTTGCATGTGGCAGGTAGCCAATTTCCCACTCTACCACACGGTGCAAGTTTCATTAAAAAATATTTATCCATTCAAAAGTTATGGGAAAAATACAAAATTCTATTCAAAATGTAACCGTCGCTCTGTCCAAAAATTGAATTTAAAAAACTTGCGCGAAAAAAGTGAAACACCAGGCTAACAGAACCAGCAGAAGGTGGATTTTCAGGAATTAATTTTTGTTTTTTTGTTATAACTTTTGAACGGATAAACATTTTCGCATAAAACTTGCACCATGTTGTAGAGCAAGAAATGGGCTATTTGCCACATACCACTTATGTTGCCACATGCCACAAATAAGTTGCATAAAACGTGTTTTAATTGAAAAAACGCTTATAACTTTTTAAGCGTTTGAGCGATTTCAAAAAAATGTTCGAAGGAACTATAGCCCAATTCCCGCTCTACCACCTAGTGAAAGTTTTAATTAAAAATATTAAGCCGTTCAAAAGTTGTAGCAAAAAAACTAAAAACATTACAAAAATAGCATGTTGCAAGTTCTGGCTGATCAGGTTTTTGCTTTTTTACCTATAACTTTTGAATGGAATAAGATATCTTAATAAAACTTTCACCATGTGGCAGAGTGGGAAGTGGGCTACATTTTAGTAGAACATTTTTTCAAAATCGCTCCAACGCTGACAAAGTTATAAGCGTTCTTCTAATTAAAACGTTTTTTAACTCAAGTGGATGTGGCATGTGGCAACATAAGTTGCATGTGGCAGGTAGCCAATTTCCCACTCTACCACACGGTGCAAGTTTCATTAAAAAATATTTATACATTCAAAAGTTATGGGAAAAATACAAAATTCTATTCAAAATGTAACCGTCGCTCTGTCCAAAAATTGAATTTAAAAAACTTGCGCGAAAAAAGTGAAACACCAGGCTAACAGAACCAGCAGAAGGTGGATTTTCAGGAATTAATTTTTGTTTTTTTGTTATAACTTTTGAACGGATAAACATTTTCGCATAAGACTTGCACCAAGTTGTAGAGCAAGAAATGGGCTATTTGCCACATACCACTTATGTTGCCACATGCCACAAATAAGTTGCATAAAACGTGTTTTAATTGAAAAAACGCTTATAACTTTTTAAGCGTTTGAGCGATTTCAAAAAAATGTTCGAAGGAACTATAGCCCAATTCCCGCTCTACCACCTAGTGAAAGTTTTAATTAAAAATATTAAGCCGTTCAAAAGTTGTAGCAAAAAAACTAAAAACATTACAAAAATAGCATGTTGCAAGTTCTGGCTGATCAGGTTTTTGCTTTTTTACCTATAACTTTTGAATGGAATAAGATATCTTAATAAAACTTTCACCATGTGGCAGAGTGGGAAGTGGGCTACATTTTAGTAGAACATTTTTTCAAAATCGCTCCAACGCTGACAAAGTTATAAGCGTTCTTCTAATTAAAACGTTTTTTAACTCAAGTGGATGTGGCATGTGGCAACATAAGTTGCATGTGGCAGGTAGCCAATTTCCCACTCTACCACACGGTGCAAGTTTCATTAAAAAATATTTATCCATTCAAAAGTTATGGGAAAAATACAAAATTCTATTCAAAATGTAACCGTCGCTCTGTCCAAAAATTGAATTTAAAAAACTTGCGCGAAAAAAGTGAAACACCAGGCTAACAGAACCAGCAGAAGGTGGATTTTCAGGAATTAATTTTTGTTTTTTTGTTATAACTTTTGAACGGATAAACATTTTCGCATAAAACTTGCACCATGTTGTAGAGCAAGAAATGGGCTATTTGCCACATACCACTTATGTTGCCACATGCCACAAATAAGTTGCATAAAACGTGTTTTAATTGAAAAAACGCTTATAACTTTTTAAGCGTTTGAGCGATTTCAAAAAAATGTTCGAAGGAACTATAGCCCAATTCCCGCTCTACCACCTAGTGAAAGTTTTAATTAAAAATATTGAGCCGTTCAAAAGTTGTAGCAAAAAAACTAAAAACATTACAAAAATAGCATGTTGCAAGTTCTGGCTGATCAGGTTTTTGCTTTTTTACCTATAACTTTTGAATGGAATAAGATATCTTAATAAAACTTTCACCATGTGGCAGAGTGGGAAGTGGGCTACATTTTAGTAGAACATTTTTTCAAAATCGCTCCAACGCTGACAAAGTTATAAGCGTTCTTCTAATTAAAACGTTTTTTAACTCAAGTGGATGTGGCATGTGGCAACATAAGTTGCATGTGGCAGGTAGCCAATTTCCCACTCTACCACACGGTGCAAGTTTCATTAAAAAATATTTATCCATTCAAAAGTTATGGGAAAAATACAAAATTCTATTCAAAATGTAACCGTCGCTCTGTCCAAAAATTGAATTTAAAAAACTTGCGCGGAAAAAGTGAAACACCAGGCTAACAGAACCAGCAGAAGGTGGATTTTCAGGAATTAATTTTTGTTTTTTTGTTATAACTTTTGAACGGATAAACATTTTCGCATAAGACTTGCACCAAGTTGTAGAGCAAGAAATGGGCTATTTGCCACATACCACTTATGTTGCCACATGCCACAAATAAGTTGCATAAAACGTGTTTTAATTGAAAAAACGCTTATAACTTTTTAAGCGTTTGAGCGATTTCAAAAAAATGTTCGAAGGAACTATAGCCCAATTCCCGCTCTACCACCTAGTGAAAGTTTTAATTAAAAATATTGAGCCGTTCAAAAGTTGTAGCAAAAAAACTAAAAACATTACAAAAATAGCATGTTGCAAGTTCTGGCTGATCAGGTTTTTGTTTTTTACCTATAACTTTTGAATGGAATAAGATATCTTAATAAAACTTTCACCATGTGGCAGAGTGGGAAGTGGGCTACATTTTAGTAGAACATTTTTTCAAAATCGCTCCAACGCTGACAAAGTTATAAGCGTTCTTCTAATTAAAACGTTTTTTAACTCAAGTGGATGTGGCATGTGGCAACATAAGTTGCATGTGGCAGGTAGCCAATTTCCCACTCTACCACACGGTGCAAGTTTCATTAAAAAATATTTATACATTCAAAAGTTATGGGAAAAATACAAAATTCTATTCAAAATGTAACCGTCGCTCTGTCCAAAAATTGAATTTAAAAAACTTGCGCGAAAAAAGTGAAACACCAGGCTAACAGAACCAGCAGAAGGTGGATTTTCAGGAATTAATTTTTGTTTTTTTGTTATAACTTTTGAACGGATAAACATTTTCGCATAAGACTTGCACCAAGTTGTAGAGCAAGAAATGGGCTATTTGCCACATACCACTTATGTTGCCACATGCCACAAATAAGTTGCATAAAACGTGTTTTAATTGAAAAAACGCTTATAACTTTTTAAGCGTTTGAGCGATTTCAAAAAAATGTTCGAAGGAACTATAGCCCAATTCCCACTCTACCACCTAGTGAAAGTTTTAATTAAAAATATTGAGCCGTTCAAAAGTTGTAGCAAAAAAACTAAAAACATTACAAAAATAGCATGTTGCAAGTTCTGGCTGATCAGGTTTTTGCTTTTTTACCTATAACTTTTGAATGGAATAAGATATCTTAATAAAACTTTCACCATGTGGCAGAGTGGGAAGTGGGCTACATTTTAGTAGAACATTTTTTCAAAATCGCTCCAACGCTGACAAAGTTATAAGCGTTCTTCTAATTAAAACGTTTTTTAACTCAAGTGGATGTGGCATGTGGCAACATAAGTTGCATGTGGCAGGTAGCCAATTTCCCACTCTACCACACGGTGCAAGTTTCATTAAAAAATATTTATCCATTCAAAAGTTATGGGAAAAATACAAAATTCTATTCAAAATGTAACCGTCGCTCTGTCCAAAAATTGAATTTAAAAAACTTGCGCGAAAAAAGTGAAACACCAGGCTAACAGAACCAGCAGAAGGTGGATTTTCAGGAATTAATTTTTGTTTTTTTGTTATAACTTTTGAACGGATAAACATTTTCGCATAAAACTTGCACCATGTTGTAGAGCAAGAAATGGGCTATTTGCCACATACCACTTATGTTGCCACATGCCACAAATAAGTTGCATAAAACGTGTTTTAATTGAAAAAACGCTTATAACCTTTTAAGCGTTTGAGCGATTTCAAAAAAATGTTCGAAGGAACTATAGCCCAATTCCCGCTCTACCACCTAGTGAAAGTTTTAATTAAAAATATTGAGCCGTTCAAAAGTTGTAGCAAAAAAACTAAAAACATTACAAAAATAGCATGTTGCAAGTTCTGGCTGATCAGGTTTTTGCTTTTTTACCTATAACTTTTGAATGGAATAAGATATCTTAATAAAACTTTCACCATGTGGCAGAGTGGGAAGTGGGCTACATTTTAGTAGAACATTTTTTCAAAATCGCTCCAACGCTGACAAAGTTATAAGCGTTCTTCTAATTAAAACGCTTTTTAACTCAAGTGGATGTGGCATATGGCAACATAAGTTGCATGTGGCAGGTAGCCAATTTCCCACTCTACCACACGGTGCAAGTTTCATTAAAAAATATTTATCCATTCAAAAGTTATGGGAAAAATACAAAATTCTATTCAAAATGTAACCGTCGCTCTGTCCAAAAATTGAATTTAAAAAACTTGCGCGAAAAAAGTGAAACACCAGGCTAACAGAACCAGCAGAAGGTGGATTTTCAGGAATTAATTTTTGTTTTTTTGTTATAACTTTTGAACGGATAAACATTTTCGCATAAAACTTGCACCATGTTGTAGAGCAAGAAATGGGCTATTTGCCACATACCACTTATGTTGCCACATGCCACAAATAAGTTGCATAAAACGTGTTTTAATTGAAAAAACGCTTATAACTTTTTAAGCGTTTGAGCGATTTCAAAAAAATGTTCGAAGGAACTATAGCCCAATTCCCGCTCTACCACCTAGTGAAAGTTTTAATTAAAAATATTGAGCCGTTCAAAAGTTGTAGCAAAAAAACTAAAAACATTACAAAAATAGCATGTTGCAAGTTCTGGCTGATCAGGTTTTTGCTTTTTTACCTATAACTTTTGAATGGAATAAGATATCTTAATAAAACTTTCACCATGTGGCAGAGTGGGAAGTGGGCTACATTTTAGTAGAACATTTTTTCAAAATCGCTCCAACGCTGACAAAGTTATAAGCGTTCTTCTAATTAAAACGTTTTTTAACTCAAGTGGATGTGGCATGTGGCAACATAAGTTGCATGTGGCAGGTAGCCAATTTCCCACTCTACCACACGGTGCAAGTTTCATTAAAAAATATTTATACATTCAAAAGTTATGGGAAAAATACAAAATTCTATTCAAAATGTAACCGTCGCTCTGTCCAAAAATTGAATTTAAAAAACTTGCGCGAAAAAAGTGAAACACCAGGCTAACAGAACCAGCAGAAGGTGGATTTTCAGGAATTAATTTTTGTTTTTTTGTTATAACTTTTGAACGGATAAACATTTTCGCATAAAACTTGCACCATGTTGTAGAGCAAGAAATGGGCTATTTGCCACATACCACTTATGTTGCCACATGCCACAAATAAGTTGCATAAAACGTGTTTTAATTGAAAAAACGCTTATAACTTTTTAAGCGTTTGAGCGATTTCAAAAAAATGTTCGAAGGAACTATAGCCCAATTCCCGCTCTACCACCTAGTGAAAGTTTTAATTAAAAATATTGAGCCGTTCAAAAGTTGTAGCAAAAAAACTAAAAACATTACAAAAATAGCATGTTGCAAGTTCTGGCTGATCAGGTTTTTGCTTTTTTACCTATAACTTTTGAATGGAATAAGATATCTTAATAAAACTTTCACCATGTGGCAGAGTGGGAAGTGGGCTACATTTTAGTAGAACATTTTTTCAAAATCGCTCCAACGCTGACAAAGTTATAAGCGTTCTTCTAATTAAAACGTTTTTTAACTCAAGTGGATGTGGCATGTGGCAACATAAGTTGCATGTGGCAAGTAGCCAATTTCCCACTCTACCACACGGTGCAAGTTTCATTAAAAAATATTTATCCATTCAAAAGTTATGGGAAAAATACAAAATTCTATTCAAAATGTAACCGTCGCTCTGTCCAAAAATTGAATTTAAAAAACTTGCGCGAAAAAAGTGAAACACCAGGCTAACAGAACCAGCAGAAGGTGGATTTTCAGGAATTAATTTTTGTTTTTTTGTTATAACTTTTGAACGGATAAACATTTTCGCATAAAACTTGCACCATGTTGTAGAGCAAGAAATGGGCTATTTGCCACATACCACTTATGTTGCCACATGCCACAAATAAGTTGCATAAAACGTGTTTTAATTGAAAAAACGCTTATAACTTTTTAAGCGTTTGAGCGATTTCAAAAAAATGTTCGAAGGAACTATAGCCCAATTCCCGCTCTACCACCTAGTGAAAGTTTTAATTAAAAATATTGAGCCGTTCAAAAGTTGTAGCAAAAAAACTAAAAACATTACAAAAATAGCATGTTGCAAGTTCTGGCTGATCAGGTTTTTGCTTTTTTACCTATAACTTTTGAATGGAATAAGATATCTTAATAAAACTTTCACCATGTGGCAGAGTGGGAAGTGGGCTACATTTTAGTAGAACATTTTTTCAAAATCGCTCCAACGCTGACAAAGTTATAAGCGTTCTTCTAATTAAAACGTTTTTTAACTCAAGTGGATGTGGCATGTGGCAACATAAGTTGCATGTGGCAGGTAGCCAATTTCCCACTCTACCACACGGTGCAAGTTTCATTAAAAAATATTTATCCATTCAAAAGTTATGGGAAAAATACAAAATTCTATTCAAAATGTAACCGTCGCTCTGTCCAAAAATTGAATTTAAAAAACTTGCGCGAAAAAAGTGAAACACCAGGCTAACAGAACCAGCAGAAGGTGGATTTTCAGGAATTAATTTTTGTTTTTTTGTTATAACTTTTGAACGGATAAACATTTTCGCATAAAACTTGCACCATGTTGTAGAGCAAGAAATGGGCTATTTGCCACATACCACTTATGTTGCCACATGCCACAAATAAGTTGCATAAAACGTGTTTTAATTGAAAAAACGCTTATAACTTTTTAAGCGTTTGAGCGATTTCAAAAAAATGTTCGAAGGAACTATAGCCCAATTCCCGCTCTACCACCTAGTGAAAGTTTTAATTAAAAATATTGAGCCGTTCAAAAGTTGTAGCAAAAAAACTAAAAACATTACAAAAATAGCATGTTGCAAGTTCTGGCTGATCAGGTTTTTGCTTTTTTACCTATAACTTTTGAATGGAATAAGATATCTTAATAAAACTTTCACCATGTGGCAGAGTGGGAAGTGGGCTACATTTTAGTAGAACATTTTTTCAAAATCGCTCCAACGCTGACAAAGTTATAAGCGTTCTTCTAATTAAAACGTTTTTTAACTCAAGTGGATGTGGCATGTGGCAACATAAGTTGCATGTGGCAGGTAGCCAATTTCCCACTCTACCACACGGTGCAAGTTTCATTAAAAAATATTTATCCATTCAAAAGTTATGGGAAAAATACAAAATTCTATTCAAAATGTAACCGTCGCTCTGTCCAAAAATTGAATTTAAAAAACTTGCGCGAAAAAAGTGAAACACCAGGCTAACAGAACCAGCAGAAGGTGGATTTTCAGGAATTAATTTTTGTTTTTTTGTTATAACTTTTGAACGGATAAACATTTTCGCATAAAACTTGCACCATGTTGTAGAGCAAGAAATGGGCTATTTGCCACATACCACTTATGTTGCCACATGCCACAAATAAGTTGCATAAAACGTGTTTTAATTGAAAAAACGCTTATAACTTTTTAAGCGTTTGAGCGATTTCAAAAAAATGTTCGAAGGAACTATAGCCCAATTCCCGCTCTACCACCTAGTGAAAGTTTTAATTAAAAATATTGAGCCGTTCAAAAGTTGTAGCAAAAAAACTAAAAACATTACAAAAATAGCATGTTGCAAGTTCTGGCTGATCAGGTTTTTGCTTTTTTACCTATAACTTTTGAATGGAATAAGATATCTTAATAAAACTTTCACCATGTGGCAGAGTGGGAAGTGGGCTACATTTTAGTAGAAAATTTTTTCAAAATCGCTCCAACGCTGACAAAGTTATAAGCGTTCTTCTAATTAAAACGTTTTTTAACTCAAGTGGATGTGGCATGTGGCAACATAAGTTGCATGTGGCAGGTAGCCAATTTCCCACTCTACCACACGGTGCAAGTTTCATTAAAAAATATTTATACATTCAAAAGTTATGGGAAAAATACAAAATTCTATTCAAAATGTAACCGTCGCTCTGTCCAAAAATTGAATTTAAAAAACTTGCGCGAAAAAAGTGAAACACCAGGCTAACAGAACCAGCAGAAGGTGGATTTTCAGGAATTCATTTTTGTTTTTTTGTTATAACTTTTGAACGGATAAACATTTTCGCATAAAACTTGCACCATGTTGTAGAGCAAGAAATGGGCTATTTGCCACATACCACTTATGTTGCCACATGCCACAAATAAGTTGCATAAAACGTGTTTTAATTGAAAAAACGCTTATAACTTTTTAAGCGTTTGAGCGATTTCAAAAAAATGTTCGAAGGAACTATAGCCCAATTCCCGCTCTACCACCTAGTGAAAGTTTTAATTAAAAATATTGAGCCGTTCAAAAGTTGTAGCAAAAAAACTAAAAACATTACAAAAATAGCATGTTGCAAGTTCTGGCTGATCAGGTTTTTGTTTTTTACCTATAACTTTTGAATGGAATAAGATATCTTAATAAAACTTTCACCATGTGGCAGAGTGGGAAGTGGGCTACATTTTAGTAGAACATTTTTTCAAAATCGCTCCAACGCTGACAAAGTTATAAGCGTTCTTCTAATTAAAACGTTTTTTAACTCAAGTGGATGTGGCATGTGGCAACATAAGTTGCATGTGGCAGGTAGCCAATTTCCCACTCTACCACACGGTGCAAGTTTCATTAAAAAATATTTATCCATTCAAAAGTTATGGGAAAAATACAAAATTCTATTCAAAATGTAACCGTCGCTCTGTCCAAAAATTGAATTTAAAAAACTTGCGCGAAAAAAGTGAAACACCAGGCTAACAGAACCAGCAGAAGGTGGATTTTCAGGAATTAATTTTTGTTTTTTTGTTATAACTTTTGAACGGATAAACATTTTCGCATAAAACTTGCACCATGTTGTAGAGCAAGAAATGGGCTATTTGCCACATACCACTTATGTTGCCACATGCCACAAATAAGTTGCATAAAACGTGTTTTAATTGAAAAAACGCTTATAACTTTTTAAGCGTTTGAGCGATTTCAAAAAATTTTTCGAAGGAACTATAGCCCAATTCCCGCTCTACCACCTAGTGAAAGTTTTAATTAAAAATATTGAGCCGTTCAAAAGTTGTAGCAAAAAAACTAAAAACATTACAAAAATAGCATGTTGCAAGTTCTGGCTGATCAGGTTTTTGCTTTTTTACCTATAACTTTTGAATGGAATAAGATATCTTAATAAAACTTTCACCATGTGGCAGAGTGGGAAGTGGGCTACATTTTAGTAGAACATTTTTTCAAAATCGCTCCAACGCTGACAAAGTTATAAGCGTTCTTCTAATTAAAACGTTTTTTAACTCAAGTGGATGTGGCATGTGGCAACATAAGTTGCATGTGTCAGGTAGCCAATTTCCCACTCTACCACACGGTGCAAGTTTCATTAAAAAATATTTATCCATTCAAAAGTTATGGGAAAAATACAAAATTCTATTCAAAATGTAACCGTCGCTCTGTCCAAAAATTGAATTTAAAAAACTTGCGCGAAAAAAGTGAAACACCAGGCTAACAGAACCAGCAGAAGGTGGATTTTCAGGAATTAATTTTTGTTTTTTTGTTATAACTTTTGAACGGATAAACATTTTCGCATAAAACTTGCACCATGTTGTAGAGCAAGAAATGGGCTATTTGCCACATACCACTTATGTTGCCACATGCCACAAATAAGTTGCATAAAACGTGTTTTAATTGAAAAAACGCTTATAACTTTTTAAGCGTTTGAGCGATTTCAAAAAAATGTTCGAAGGAACTATAGCCCAATTCCCGCTCTACCACCTAGTGAAAGTTTTAATTAAAAATATTGAGCCGTTCAAAAGTTGTAGCAAAAAAACTAAAAACATTACAAAAATAGCATGTTGCAAGTTCTGGCTGATGAGGTTTTTGCTTTTTTACCTATAACTTTTGAATGGAATAAGATATCTTAATAAAACTTTCACCATGTGGCAGAGTGGGAAGTGGGCTACATTTTAGTAGAAAATTTTTTCAAAATCGCTCCAACGCTGACAAAGTTATAAGCGTTCTTCTAATTAAAACGTTTTTTAACTCAAGTGGATGTGGCATGTGGCAACATAAGTTGCATGTGGCAGGTAGCCAATTTCCCACTCTACCACACGGTGCAAGTTTCATTAAAAAATATTTATACATTCAAAAGTTATGGGAAAAATACAAAATTCTATTCAAAATGTAACCGTCGCTCTGTCCAAAAATTGAATTTAAAAAACTTGCGCGAAAAAAGTGAAACACCAGGCTAACAGAACCAGCAGAAGGTGGATTTTCAGGAATTAATTTTTGTTTTTTTGTTATAACTTTTGAACGGATAAACATTTTCGCATAAAACTTGCACCATGTTGTAGAGCAAGAAATGGGCTATTTGCCACATACCACTTATGTTGCCACATGCCACAAATAAGTTGCATAAAACGTGTTTTAATTGAAAAAACGCTTATAACTTTTTAAGCGTTTGAGCGATTTCAAAAAAATGTTCGAAGGAACTATAGCCCAATTCCCGCTCTACCACCTAGTGAAAGTTTTAATTAAAAATATTGAGCCGTTCAAAAGTTGTAGCAAAAAAACTAAAAACATTACAAAAATAGCATGTTGCAAGTTCTGGCTGATCAGGTTTTTGTTTTTTACCTATAACTTTTGAATGGAATAAGATATCTTAATAAAACTTTCACCATGTGGCAGAGTGGGAAGTGGGCTACATTTTAGTAGAACATTTTTTCAAAATCGCTCCAACGCTGACAAAGTTATAAGCGTTCTTCTAATTAAAACGTTTTTTAACTCAAGTGGATGTGGCATGTGGCAACATAAGTTGCATGTGGCAGGTAGCCAATTTCCCACTCTACCACACGGTGCAAGTTTCATTAAAAAATATTTATCCATTCAAAAGTTATGGGAAAAATACAAAATTCTATTCAAAATGTAACCGTCGCTCTGTCCAAAAATTGAATTTAAAAAACTTGCGCGAAAAAAGTGAAACACCAGGCTAACAGAACCAGCAGAAGGTGGATTTTCAGGAATTAATTTTTGTTTTTTTGTTATAACTTTTGAACGGATAAACATTTTCGCATAAAACTTGCACCATGTTGTAGAGCAAGAAATGGGCTATTTGCCACATACCACTTATGTTGCCACATGCCACAAATAAGTTGCATAAAACGTGTTTTAATTGAAAAAACGCTTATAACTTTTTAAGCGTTTGAGCGATTTCAAAAAAATGTTCGAAGGAACTATAGCCCAATTCCCGCTCTACCACCTAGTGAAAGTTTTAATTAAAAATATTGAGCCGTTCAAAAGTTGTAGCAAAAAAACTAAAAACATTACAAAAATAGCATGTTGCAAGTTCTGGCTGATCAGGTTTTTGCTTTTTTACCTATAACTTTTGAATGGAATAAGATATCTTAATAAAACTTTCACCATGTGGCAGAGTGGGAAGTGGGCTACATTTTAGTAGAACATTTTTTCAAAATCGCTCCAACGCTGACAAAGTTATAAGCGTTCTTCTAATTAAAACGTTTTTTAACTCAAGTGGATGTGGCATGTGGCAACATAAGTTGCATGTGGCAGGTAGCCAATTTCCCACTCTACCACACGGTGCAAGTTTCATTAAAAAATATTTATCCATTCAAAAGTTATGGGAAAAATACAAAATTCTATTCAAAATGTAACCGTCGCTCTGTCCAAAAATTGAATTTAAAAAACTTGCGCGAAAAAAGTGAAACACCAGGCTAACAGAACCAGCAGAAGGTGGATTTTCAGGAATTAATTTTTGTTTTTTTGTTATAACTTTTGAACGGATAAACATTTTCGCATAAAACTTGCACCATGTTGTAGAGCAAGAAATGGGCTATTTGCCACATACCACTTATGTTGCCACATGCCACAAATAAGTTGCATAAAACGTGTTTTAATTGAAAAAACGCTTATAACTTTTTAAGCGTTTGAGCGATTTCAAAAAAATGTTCGAAGGAACTATAGCCCAATTCCCGCTCTACCACCTAGTGAAAGTTTTAATTAAAAATATTGAGCCGTTCAAAAGTTGTAGCAAAAAAACTAAAAACATTACAAAAATAGCATGTTGCAAGTTCTGGCTGATCAGGTTTTTGCTTTTTTACCTATAACTTTTGAATGGAATAAGATATCTTAATAAAACTTTCACCATGTGGCAGAGTGGGAAGTGGGCTACATTTTAGTAGAAAATTTTTTCAAAATCGCTCCAACGCTGACAAAGTTATAAGCGTTCTTCTAATTAAAACGTTTTTTAACTCAAGTGGATGTGGCATGTGGCAACATAAGTTGCATGTGGCAGGTAGCCAATTTCCCACTCTACCACACGGTGCAAGTTTCATTAAAAAATATTTATCCATTCAAAAGTTATGGGAAAAATACAAAATTCTATTCAAAATGTAACCGTCGCTCTGTCCAAAAATTGAATTTAAAAAACTTGCGCGAAAAAAGTGAAACACCAGGCTAACAGAACCAGCAGAAGGTGGATTTTCAGGAATTAATTTTTGTTTTTTTGTTATAACTTTTGAACGGATAAACATTTTCGCATAAAACTTGCACCATGTTGTAGAGCAAGAAATGGGCTATTTGCCACATACCACTTATGTTGCCACATGCCACAAATAAGTTGCATAAAACGTGTTTTAATTGAAAAAACGCTTATAACTTTTTAAGCGTTTGAGCGATTTCAAAAAAATGTTCGAAGGAACTATAGCCCAATTCCCGCTCTACCACCTAGTGAAAGTTTTAATTAAAAATATTGAGCCGTTCAAAAGTTGTAGCAAAAAAACTAAAAACATTACAAAAATAGCATGTTGCAAGTTCTGGCTGATCAGGTTTTTGCTTTTTTACCTATAACTTTTGAATGGAATAAGATATCTTAATAAAACTTTCACCATGTGGCAGAGTGGGAAGTGGGCTACATTTTAGTAGAACATTTTTTCAAAATCGCTCCAACGCTGACAAAGTTATAAGCGTTCTTCTAATTAAAACGTTTTTTAACTCAAGTGGATGTGGCATGTGGCAACATAAGTTGCATGTGGCAGGTAGCCAATTTCCCACTCTACCACACGGTGCAAGTTTCATTAAAAAATATTTATCCATTCAAAAGTTATGGGAAAAATACAAAATTCTATTCAAAATGTAACCGTCGCTCTGTCCAAAAATTGAATTTAAAAAACTTGCGCGAAAAAAGTGAAACACCAGGCTAACAGAACCAGCAGAAGGTGGATTTTCAGGAATTAATTTTTGTTTTTTTGTTATAACTTTTGAACGGATAAACATTTTCGCATAAAACTTGCACCATGTTGTAGAGCAAGAAATGGGCTATTTGCCACATACCACTTATGTTGCCACATGCCACAAATAAGTTGCATAAAACGTGTTTTAATTGAAAAAACGCTTATAACTTTTTAAGCGTTTGAGCGATTTCAAAAAAATGTTCGAAGGAACTATAGCCCAATTCCCGCTCTACCACCTAGTGAAAGTTTTAATTAAAAATATTGAGCCGTTCAAAAGTTGTAGCAAAAAAACTAAAAACATTACAAAAATAGCATGTTGCAAGTTCTGGCTGATCAGGTTTTTGCTTTTTTACCTATAACTTTTGAATGGAATAAGATATCTTAATAAAACTTTCACCATGTGGCAGAGTGGGAAGTGGGCTACATTTTAGTAGAAAATTTTTTCAAAATCGCTCCAACGCTGACAAAGTTATAAGCGTTCTTCTAATTAAAACGTTTTTTAACTCAAGTGGATGTGGCATGTGGCAACATAAGTTGCATGTGGCAGGTAGCCAATTTCCCACTCTACCACACGGTGCAAGTTTCATTAAAAAATATTTATACATTCAAAAGTTATGGGAAAAATACAAAATTCTATTCAAAATGTAACCGTCGCTCTGTCCAAAAATTGAATTTAAAAAACTTGCGCGAAAAAAGTGAAACACCAGGCTAACAGAACCAGCAGAAGGTGGATTTTCAGGAATTCATTTTTGTTTTTTTGTTATAACTTTTGAACGGATAAACATTTTCGCATAAAACTTGCACCATGTTGTAGAGCAAGAAATGGGCTATTTGTCACATACCACTTATGTTGCCACATGCCACAAATAAGTTGCATAAAACGTGTTTTAATTGAAAAAACGCTTATAACTTTTTAAGCGTTTGAGCGATTTCAAAAAAATGTTCGAAGGAACTATAGCCCAATTCCCGCTCTACCACCTAGTGAAAGTTTTAATTAAAAATATTGAGCCGTTCAAAAGTTGTAGCAAAAAAACTAAAAACATTACAAAAATAGCATGTTGCAAGTTCTGGCTGATCAGGTTTTTGCTTTTTTACCTATAACTTTTGAATGGAATAAGATATCTTAATAAAACTTTCACCATGTGGCAGAGTGGGAAGTGGGCTACATTTTAGTAGAACATTTTTTCAAAATCGCTCCAACGCTGACAAAGTTATAAGCGTTCTTCTAATTAAAACGCTTTTTAACTCAAGTGGATGTGGCATATGGCAACATAAGTTGCATGTGGCAGGTAGCCAATTTCCCACTCTACCACACGGTGCAAGTTTCATTAAAAAATATTTATCCATTCAAAAGTTATGGGAAAAATACAAAATTCTATTCAAAATGTAACCGTCGCTCTGTCCAAAAATTGAATTTAAAAAACTTGCGCGAAAAAAGTGAAACACCAGGCTAACAGAACCAGCAGAAGGTGGATTTTCAGGAATTAATTTTTGTTTTTTTGTTATAACTTTTGAACGGATAAACATTTTCGCATAAAACTTGCACCATGTTGTAGAGCAAGAAATGGGCTATTTGCCACATACCACTTATGTTGCCACATGCCACAAATAAGTTGCATAAAACGTGTTTTAATTGAAAAAACGCTTATAACTTTTTAAGCGTTTGAGCGATTTCAAAAAAATGTTCGAAGGAACTATAGCCCAATTCCCGCTCTACCACCTAGTGAAAGTTTTAATTAAAAATATTGAGCCGTTCAAAAGTTGTAGCAAAAAAACTAAAAACATTACAAAAATAGCATGTTGCAAGTTCTGGCTGATCAGGTTTTTGCTTTTTTACCTATAACTTTTGAATGGAATAAGATATCTTAATAAAACTTTCACCATGTGGCAGAGTGGGAAGTGGGCTACATTTTAGTAGAACATTTTTTCAAAATCGCTCCAACGCTGACAAAGTTATAAGCGTTCTTCTAATTAAAACGTTTTTTAACTCAAGTGGATGTGGCATGTGGCAACATAAGTTGCATGTGGCAGGTAGCCAATTTCCCACTCTACCACACGGTGCAAGTTTCATTAAAAAATATTTATACATTCAAAAGTTATGGGAAAAATACAAAATTCTATTCAAAATGTAACCGTCGCTCTGTCCAAAAATTGAATTTAAAAAACTTGCGCGAAAAAAGTGAAACACCAGGCTAACAGAACCAGCAGAAGGTGGATTTTCAGGAATTAATTTTTGTTTTTTTGTTATAACTTTTGAACGGATAAACATTTTCGCATAAAACTTGCACCATGTTGTAGAGCAAGAAATGGGCTATTTGCCACATACCACTTATGTTGCCACATGCCACAAATAAGTTGCATAAAACGTGTTTTAATTGAAAAAACGCTTATAACTTTTTAAGCGTTTGAGCGATTTCAAAAAAATGTTCGAAGGAACTATAGCCCAATTCCCGCTCTACCACCTAGTGAAAGTTTTAATTAAAAATATTGAGCCGTTCAAAAGTTGTAGCAAAAAAACTAAAAACATTACAAAAATAGCATGTTGCAAGTTCTGGCTGATCAGGTTTTTGCTTTTTTACCTATAACTTTTGAATGGAATAAGATATCTTAATAAAACTTTCACCATGTGGCAGAGTGGGAAGTGGGCTACATTTTAGTAGAACATTTTTTCAAAATCGCTCCAACGCTGACAAAGTTATAAGCGTTCTTCTAATTAAAACGTTTTTTAACTCAAGTGGATGTGGCATGTGGCAACATAAGTTGCATGTGGCAGGTAGCCAATTTCCCACTCTACCACACGGTGCAAGTTTCATTAAAAAATATTTATACATTCAAAAGTTATGGGAAAAATACAAAATTCTATTCAAAATGTAACCGTCGCTCTGTCCAAAAATTGAATTTAAAAAACTTGCGCGAAAAAAGTGAAACACCAGGCTAACAGAACCAGCAGAAGGTGGATTTTCAGGAATTAATTTTTGTTTTTTTGTTATAACTTTTGAACGGATAAACATTTTCGCATAAAACTTGCACCATGTTGTAGAGCAAGAAATGGGCTATTTGCCACATACCACTTATGTTGCCACATGCCACAAATAAGTTGCATAAAACGTGTTTTAATTGAAAAAACGCTTATAACTTTTTAAGCGTTTGAGCGATTTCAAAAAAATGTTCGAAGGAACTATAGCCCAATTCCCGCTCTACCACCTAGTGAAAGTTTTAATTAAAAATATTGAGCCGTTCAAAAGTTGTAGCAAAAAAACTAAAAACATTACAAAAATAGCATGTTGCAAGTTCTGGCTGATCAGGTTTTTGCTTTTTTACCTATAACTTTTGAATGGAATAAGATATCTTAATAAAACTTTCACCATGTGGCAGAGTGGGAAGTGGGCTACATTTTAGTAGAACATTTTTTCAAAATCGCTCCAACGCTGACAAAGTTATAAGCGTTCTTCTAATTAAAACGTTTTTTAACTCAAGTGGATGTGGCATGTGGCAACATAAGTTGGATGTGGCAGGTAGCCAATTTCCCACTCTACCACACGGTGCAAGTTTCATTAAAAAATATTTATACATTCAAAAGTTATGGGAAAAATACAAAATTCTATTCAAAATGTAACCGTCGCTCTGTCCAAAAATTGAATTTAAAAAACTTGCGCGAAAAAAGTGAAACACCAGGCTAACAGAACCAGCAGAAGGTGGATTTTCAGGAATTAATTTTTGTTTTTTTGTTATAACTTTTGAACGGATAAACATTTTCGCATAAAACTTGCACCATGTTGTAGAGCAAGAAATGGGCTATTTGCCACATACCACTTATGTTGCCACATGCCACAAATAAGTTGCATAAAACGTGTTTTAATTGAAAAAACGCTTATAACTTTTTAAGCGTTTGAGCGATTTCAAAAAAATGTTCGAAGGAACTATAGCCCAATTCCCGCTCTACCACCTAGTGAAAGTTTTAATTAAAAATATTGAGCCGTTCAAAAGTTGTAGCAAAAAAACTAAAAACATTACAAAAATAGCATGTTGCAAGTTCTGGCTGATCAGGTTTTTGCTTTTTTACCTATAACTTTTGAATGGAATAAGATATCTTAATAAAACTTTCACCATGTGGCAGAGTGGGAAGTGGGCTACATTTTAGTAGAACATTTTTTCAAAATCGCTCCAACGCTGACAAAGTTATAAGCGTTCTTCTAATTAAAACGTTTTTTAACTCAAGTGGATGTGGCATGTGGCAACATAAGTTGCATGTGGCAGGTAGCCAATTTCCCACTCTACCACACGGTGCAAGTTTCATTAAAAAATATTTATACATTCAAAAGTTATGGGAAAAATACAAAATTCTATTCAAAATGTAACCGTCGCTCTGTCCAAAAATTGAATTTAAAAAACTTGCGCGAAAAAAGTGAAACACCAGGCTAACAGAACCAGCAGAAGGTGGATTTTCAGGAATTAATTTTTGTTTTTTTGTTATAACTTTTGAACGGATAAACATTTTCGCATAAAACTTGCACCATGTTGTAGAGCAAGAAATGGGCTATTTGCCACATACCACTTATGTTGCCGCATGACACAAATAAGTTGCATAAAACGTGTTTTAATTGAAAAAACGCTTATAACTTTTTAAGCGTTTGACCGATTTCAAAAAAATGTTCGAAGGAACTATAGCCCAATTCCCGCTCTACCACCTAGTGAAAGTTTTAATTAAAAATATTGAGCCGTTCAAAAGTTGTAGCAAAAAAACTAAAAACATTACAAAAATAGCATGTTGCAAGTTCTGGCTGATCAGGTTTTTGCTTTTTTACCTATAACTTTTGAATGGAATAAGATATCTTAATAAAACTTTCACCATGTGGCAGAGTGGGAAGTGGGCTACATTTTAGTAGAACATTTTTTCAAAATCCCTCCAACGCTGACAAAGTTATAAGCGTTCTTCTAATTAAAACGTTTTTTAACTCAAGTGGATGTGGCATGTGGCAACATAAGTTGCATGTGGCAGGTAGCCAATTTCCCACTCTACCACACGGTGCAAGTTTCATTAAAAAATATTTATACATTCAAAAGTTATGGGAAAAATACAAAATTCTATTCAAAATGTAACCGTCGCTCTGTCCAAAAATTGAATTTAAAAAACTTGCGCGAAAAAAGTGAAACACCAGGCTAACAGAACCAGCAGGTGGATTTTCAGGAATTAATTTTTGTTTTTTTGTTATAACTTTTGAACGGATAAACATTTTCGCATAAAACTTGCACCATGTTGTAGAGCAAGAAATGGGCTATTTGCCACATACCACTTATGTTGCCGCATGACACAAATAAGTTGCATAAAACGTGTTTTAATTGAAAAAACGCTTATAACTTTTTAAGCGTTTGAGCGATTTCAAAAAAATGTTCGAAGGAACTATAGCCCAATTCCCGCTCTACCACCTAGTGAAAGTTTTAATTAAAAATATTGAGCCGTTCAAAAGTTGTAGCAAAAAAACTAAAAACATTACAAAAATAGCATGTTGCAAGTTCTGGCTGATCAGGTTTTTGCTTTTTTACCTATAACTTTTGAATGGAATAAGATATCTTAATAAAACTTTCACCATGTGGCAGAGTGGGAAGTGGGCTACATTTTAGTAGAACATTTTTTCAAAATCGCTCCAACGCTGACAAAGTTATAAGCGTTCTTCTAATTAAAACGTTTTTTAACTCAAGTGGATGTGGCATGTGGCAACATAAGTTGCATGTGGCAGGTAGCCAACTTCCCACTCTACCACACGGTGCAAGTTTCATTAAAAAATATTTATACATTCAAAAGTTATGGGAAAAATACAAAATTCTATTCAAAATGTAACCGTCGCTCTGTCCAAAAATTGAATTTAAAAAACTTGCGCGAAAAAAGTGAAACACCAGGCTAACAGAACCAGCAGAAGGTGGATTTTCAGGAATTAATTTTTGTTTTTTTGTTATAACTTTTGAACGGATAAACATTTTCGCATAAAACTTGCACCATGTTGTAGAGCAAGAAATGGGCTATTTGCCACATACCACTTATGTTGCCGCATGACACAAATAAGTTGCATAAAACGTGTTTTAATTGAAAAAACGCTTATAACTTTTTAAGCGTTTGAGCGATTTCAAAAAAATGTTCGAAGGAACTATAGCCCAATTCCCGCTCTACCACCTAGTGAAAGTTTTAATTAAAAATATTGAGCCGTTCAAAAGTTGTAGCAAAAAAACTAAAAACATTACAAAAATAGCATGTTGCAAGTTCTGGCTGATCAGGTTTTTGCTTTTTTACCTATAACTTTTGAATGGAATAAGATATCTTAATAAAACTTTCACCATGTGGCAGAGTGGGAAGTGGGCTACATTTTAGTAGAACATTTTTTCAAAATCGCTCCAACGCTGACAAAGTTATAAGCGTTCTTCTAATTAAAACGCTTTTTAACTCAAGTGGATGTGGCATGTGGCAACATAAGTTGCATGTGGCAGGTAGCCAACTTCCCACTCTACCACACGGTGCAAGTTTCATTAAAAAATATTTATCCATTCAAAAGTTATGGGAAAAATACAAAATTCTATTCAAAATGTAACCGTCGCTCTGTCCAAAAATTGAATTTAAAAAACTTGCGCGAAAAAAGTGAAACACCAGGCTAACAGAACCAGCAGAAGGTGGATTTTCAGGAATTAATTTTTGTTTTTTTGTTATAACTTTTGAACGGATAAACATTTTCGCATAAAACTTGCACCATGTTGTAGAGCAAGAAATGGGCTATTTGCCACATACCACTTATGTTGCCACATGACACAAATAAGTTGCATAAAACGTGTTTTAATTGAAAAAACGCTTATAACTTTTTAAGCGTTTGAGCGATTTCAAAAAAATGTTCGAAGGAACTATAGCCCAATTCCCGCTCTACCACCTAGTGAAAGTTTTAATTAAAAATATTGAGCCGTTCAAAAGTTGTAGCAAAAAAACTAAAAACATTACAAAAATAGCATGTTGCAAGTTCTGGCTGATCAGGTTTTTGTTTTTTACCTATAACTTTTGAATGGAATAAGATATCTTAATAAAACTTTCACCATGTGGCAGAGTGGGAAGTGGGCTACATTTTAGTAGAACATTTTTTCAAAATCGCTCCAACGCTGACAAAGTTATAAGCGTTCTTCTAATTAAAACGTTTTTTAACTCAAGTGGATGTGGCATGTGGCAACATAAGTTGCATGTGGCAGGTAGCCAATTTCCCACTCTACCACACGGTGCAAGTTTCATTAAAAAATATTTATCCATTCAAAAGTTATGGGAAAAATACAAAATTCTATTCAAAATGTAACCGTCGCTCTGTCCAAAAATTGAATTTAAAAAACTTGCGCGAAAAAAGTGAAACACCAGGCTAACAGAACCAGCAGAAGGTGGATTTTCAGGAATTAATTTTTGTTTTTTTGTTATAACTTTTGAACGGATAAACATTTTCGCATAAAACTTGCACCATGTTGTAGAGCAAGAAATGGGCTATTTGCCACATACCACTTATGTTGCCACATGCCACAAATAAGTTGCATAAAACGTGTTTTAATTGAAAAAACGCTTATAACTTTTTAAGCGTTTGAGCGATTTCAAAAAAATGTTCGAAGGAACTATAGCCCAATTCCCGCTCTACCACCTAGTGAAAGTTTTAATTAAAAATATTGAGCCGTTCAAAAGTTGTAGCAAAAAAACTAAAAACATTACAAAAATAGCATGTTGCAAGTTCTGGCTGATCAGGTTTTTGCTTTTTTACCTATAACTTTTGAATGGAATAAGATATCTTAATAAAACTTTCACCATGTGCCAGAGTGGGAAGTGGGCTACATTTTAGTAGAACATTTTTTCAAAATCGCTCCAACGCTGACAAAGTTATAAGCGTTCTTCTAATTAAAACGTTTTTTAACTCAAGTGGATGTGGCATGTGGCAACATAAGTTGCATGTGGCAGGTAGCCAATTTCCCACTCTACCACACGGTGCAAGTTTCATTAAAAAATATTTATACATTCAAAAGTTATGGGAAAAATACAAAATTCTATTCAAAATGTAACCGTCGCTCTGTCCAAAAATTGAATTTAAAAAACTTGCGCGAAAAAAGTGAAACACCAGGCTAACAGAACCAGCAGAAGGTGGATTTTCAGGAATTAATTTTTGTTTTTTTGTTATAACTTTTGAACGGATAAACATTTTCGCATAAAACTTGCACCATGTTGTAGAGCAAGAAATGGGCTATTTGCCACATACCACTTATGTTGCCACATGCCACAAATAAGTTGCATAAAACGTGTTTTAATTGAAAAAACGCTTATAACTTTTTAAGCGTTTGAGCGATTTCAAAAAAATGTTCGAAGGAACTATAGCCCAATTCCCGCTCTACCACCTAGTGAAAGTTTTAATTAAAAATATTGAGCCGTTCAAAAGTTGTAGCAAAAAAACTAAAAACATTACAAAAATAGCATGTTGCAAGTTCTGGCTGATCAGGTTTTTGCTTTTTTACCTATAACTTTTGAATGGAATAAGATATCTTAATAAAACTTTCACCATGTGGCAGAGTGGGAAGTGGGCTACATTTTAGTAGAACATTTTTTCAAAATCGCTCCAACGCTGACAAAGTTATAAGCGTTCTTCTAATTAAAACGTTTTTTAACTCAAGTGGATGTGGCATGTGGCAACATAAGTTGCATGTGGCAGGTAGCCAATTTCCCACTCTACCACACGGTGCAAGTTTCATTAAAAAATATTTATCCATTCAAAAGTTATGGGAAAAATACAAAATTCTATTCAAAATGTAACCGTCGCTCTGTCCAAAAATTGAATTTAAAAAACTTGCGCGAAAAAAGTGAAACACCAGGCTAACAGAACCAGCAGAAGGTGGATTTTCAGGAATTAATTTTTGTTTTTTTGTTATAACTTTTGAACGGATAAACATTTTCGCATAAAACTTGCACCATGTTGTAGAGCAAGAAATGGGCTATTTGCCACATACCACTTATGTTGCCACATGCCACAAATAAGTTGCATAAAACGTGTTTTAATTGAAAAAACGCTTATAACTTTTTAAGCGTTTGAGCGATTTCAAAAAAATGTTCGAAGGAACTATAGCCCAATTCCCGCTCTACCACCTAGTGAAAGTTTTAATTAAAAATATTGAGCCGTTCAAAAGTTGTAGCAAAAAAACTAAAAACATTACAAAAATAGCATGTTGCAAGTTCTGGCTGATCAGGTTTTTGCTTTTTTACCTATAACTTTTGAATGGAATAAGATATCTTAATAAAACTTTCACCATGTGGCAGAGTGGGAAGTGGGCTACATTTTAGTAGAACATTTTTTCAAAATCGCTCCAACGCTGACAAAGTTATAAGCGTTCTTCTAATTAAAACGCTTTTTAACTCAAGTGGATGTGGCATATGGCAACATAAGTTGCATGTGGCAGGTAGCCAATTTCCCACTCTACCACACGGTGCAAGTTTCATTAAAAAATATTTATCCATTCAAAAGTTATGGGAAAAATACAAAATTCTATTCAAAATGTAACCGTCGCTCTGTCCAAAAATTGAATTTAAAAAACTTGCGCGAAAAAAGTGAAACACCAGGCTAACAGAACCAGCAGAAGGTGGATTTTCAGGAATTAATTTTTGTTTTTTTGTTATAACTTTTGAACGGATAAACATTTTCGCATAAAACTTGCACCATGTTGTAGAGCAAGAAATGGGCTATTTGCCACATACCACTTATGTTGCCACATGCCACAAATAAGTTGCATAAAACGTGTTTTAATTGAAAAAACGCTTATAACTTTTTAAGCGTTTGAGCGATTTCAAAAAAATGTTCGAAGGAACTATAGCCCAATTCCCGCTCTACCACCTAGTGAAAGTTTTAATTAAAAATATTGAGCCGTTCAAAAGTTGTAGCAAAAAAACTAAAAACATTACAAAAATAGCATGTTGCAAGTTCTGGCTGATCAGGTTTTTGTTTTTTACCTATAACTTTTGAATGGAATAAGATATCTTAATAAAACTTTCACCATGTGGCAGAGTGGGAAGTGGGCTACATTTTAGTAGAACATTTTTTCAAAATCGCTCCAACGCTGACAAAGTTATAAGCGTTCTTCTAATTAAAACGTTTTTTAACTCAAGTGGATGTGGCATGTGGCAACATAAGTTGCATGTGGCAGGTAGCCAATTTCCCACTCTACCACACGGTGCAAGTTTCATTAAAAAATATTTATCCATTCAAAAGTTATGGGAAAAATACAAAATTCTATTCAAAATGTAACCGTCGCTCTGTCCAAAAATTGAATTTAAAAAACTTGCGCGAAAAAAGTGAAACACCAGGCTAACAGAACCAGCAGAAGGTGGATTTTCAGGAATTAATTTTTGTTTTTTTGTTATAACTTTTGAACGGATAAACATTTTCGCATAAAACTTGCACCATGTTGTAGAGCAAGAAATGGGCTATTTGCCACATACCACTTATGTTGCCACATGCCACAAATAAGTTGCATAAAACGTGTTTTAATTGAAAAAACGCTTATAACTTTTTAAGCGTTTGAGCGATTTCAAAAAAATGTTCGAAGGAACTATAGCCCAATTCCCGCTCTACCACCTAGTGAAAGTTTTAATTAAAAATATTGAGCCGTTCAAAAGTTGTAGCAAAAAAACTAAAAACATTACAAAAATAGCATGTTGCAAGTTCTGGCTGATCAGGTTTTTGCTTTTTTACCTATAACTTTTGAATGGAATAAGATATCTTAATAAAACTTTCACCATGTGGCAGAGTGGGAAGTGGGCTACATTTTAGTAGAACATTTTTTCAAAATCGCTCCAACGCTGACAAAGTTATAAGCGTTCTTCTAATTAAAACGTTTTTTAACTCAAGTGGATGTGGCATGTGGCAACATAAGTTGCATGTGGCAGGTAGCCAATTTCCCACTCTACCACACGGTGCAAGTTTCATTAAAAAATATTTATACATTCAAAAGTTATGGGAAAAATACAAAATTCTATTCAAAATGTAACCGTCGCTCTGTCCAAAAATTGAATTTAAAAAACTTGCGCGAAAAAAGTGAAACACCAGGCTAACAGAACCAGCAGAAGGTGGATTTTCAGGAATTAATTTTTGTTTTTTTGTTATAACTTTTGAACGGATAAACATTTTCGCATAAAACTTGCACCATGTTGTAGAGCAAGAAATGGGCTATTTGCCACATACCACTTATGTTGCCACATGCCACAAATAAGTTGCATAAAACGTGTTTTAATTGAAAAAACGCTTATAACTTTTTAAGCGTTTGAGCGATTTCAAAAAAATGTTCGAAGGAACTATAGCCCAATTCCCGCTCTACCACCTAGTGAAAGTTTTAATTAAAAATATTGAGCCGTTCAAAAGTTGTAGCAAAAAAACTAAAAACATTACAAAAATAGCATGTTGCAAGTTCTGGCTGATCAGGTTTTTGCTTTTTTACCTATAACTTTTGAATGGAATAAGATATCTTAATAAAACTTTCACCATGTGGCAGAGTGGGAAGTGGGCTACATTTTAGTAGAACATTTTTTCAAAATCGCTCCAACGCTGACAAAGTTATAAGCGTTCTTCTAATTAAAACGCTTTTTAACTCAAGTGGATGTGGCATATGGCAACATAAGTTGCATGTGGCAGGTAGCCAATTTCCCACTCTACCACACGGTGCAAGTTTCATTAAAAAATATTTATCCATTCAAAAGTTATGGGAAAAATACAAAATTCTATTCAAAATGTAACCGTCGCTCTGTCCAAAAATTGAATTTAAAAAACTTGCGCGAAAAAAGTGAAACACCAGGCTAACAGAACCAGCAGAAGGTGGATTTTCAGGAATTAATTTTTGTTTTTTTGTTATAACTTTTGAACGGATAAACATTTTCGCATAAAACTTGCACCATGTTGTAGAGCAAGAAATGGGCTATTTGCCACATACCACTTATGTTGCCACATGCCACAAATAAGTTGCATAAAACGTGTTTTAATTGAAAAAACGCTTATAACTTTTTAAGCGTTTGAGCGATTTCAAAAAAATGTTCGAAGGAACTATAGCCCAATTCCCGCTCTACCACCTAGTGAAAGTTTTAATTAAAAATATTGAGCCGTTCAAAAGTTGTAGCAAAAAAACTAAAAACATTACAAAAATAGCATGTTGCAAGTTCTGGCTGATCAGGTTTTTGCTTTTTTACCTATAACTTTTGAATGGAATAAGATATCTTAATAAAACTTTCACCATGTGGCAGAGTGGGAAGTGGGCTACATTTTAGTAGAACATTTTTTCAAAATCGCTCCAACGCTGACAAAGTTATAAGCGTTCTTCTAATTAAAACGTTTTTTAACTCAAGTGGATGTGGCATGTGGCAACATAAGTTGCATGTGGCAGGTAGCCAATTTCCCACTCTACCACACGGTGCAAGTTTCATTAAAAAATATTTATACATTCAAAAGTTATGGGAAAAATACAAAATTCTATTCAAAATGTAACCGTCGCTCTGTCCAAAAATTGAATTTAAAAAACTTGCGCGAAAAAAGTGAAACACCAGGCTAACAGAACCAGCAGAAGGTGGATTTTCAGGAATTAATTTTTGTTTTTTTGTTATAACTTTTGAACGGATAAACATTTTCGCATAAAACTTGCACCATGTTGTAGAGCAAGAAATGGGCTATTTGCCACATACCACTTATGTTGCCACATGCCACAAATAAGTTGCATAAAACGTGTTTTAATTGAAAAAACGCTTATAACTTTTTAAGCGTTTGAGCGATTTCAAAAAAATGTTCGAAGGAACTATAGCCCAATTCCCGCTCTACCACCTAGTGAAAGTTTTAATTAAAAATATTGAGCCGTTCAAAAGTTGTAGCAAAAAAACTAAAAACATTACAAAAATAGCATGTTGCAAGTTCTGGCTGATCAGGTTTTTGCTTTTTTACCTATAACTTTTGAATGGAATAAGATATCTTAATAAAACTTTCACCATGTGGCAGAGTGGGAAGTGGGCTACATTTTAGTAGAACATTTTTTCAAAATCGCTCCAACGCTGACAAAGTTATAAGCGTTCTTCTAATTAAAACGCTTTTTAACTCAAGTGGATGTGGCATATGGCAACATAAGTTGCATGTGGCAGGTAGCCAATTTCCCACTCTACCACACGGTGCAAGTTTCATTTTTCAAAATCGCTCCAACGCTGACAAAGTTATAAGCGTTCTTCTAATTAAAACGTTTTTTAACTCAAGTGGATGTGGCATGTGGCAACATAAGTTGCATGTGGCAGGTAGCCAATTTCCCACTCTACCACACGGTGCAAGTTTCATTAAAAAATATTTATACATTCAAAAGTTATGGGAAAAATACAAAATTCTATTCAAAATGTAACCGTCGCTCTGTCCAAAAATTGAATTTAAAAAACTTGCGCGAAAAAAGTGAAACACCAGGCTAACAGAACCAGCAGAAGGTGGATTTTCAGGAATTAATTTTTGTTTTTTTGTTATAACTTTTGAACGGATAAACATTTTCGCATAAAACTTGCACCATGTTGTAGAGCAAGAAATGGGCTATTTGCCACATACCACTTATGTTGCCACATGCCACAAATAAGTTGCATAAAACGTGTTTTAATTGAAAAAACGCTTATAACTTTTTAAGCGTTTGAGCGATTTCAAAAAAATGTTCGAAGGAACTATAGCCCAATTCCCGCTCTACCACCTAGTGAAAGTTTTAATTAAAAATATTGAGCCGTTCAAAAGTTGTAGCAAAAAAACTAAAAACATTACAAAAATAGCATGTTGCAAGTTCTGGCTGATCAGGTTTTTGCTTTTTTACCTATAACTTTTGAATGGAATAAGATATCTTAATAAAACTTTCACCATGTGGCAGAGTGGGAAGTGGGCTACATTTTAGTAGAACATTTTTTCAAAATCGCTCCAACGCTGACAAAGTTATAAGCGTTCTTCTAATTAAAACGCTTTTTAACTCAAGTGGATGTGGCATGTGGCAACATAAGTTGCATGTGGCAGGTAGCCAACTTCCCACTCTACCACACGGTGCAAGTTTCATTAAAAAATATTTATCCATTCAAAAGTTATGGGAAAAATACAAAATTCTATTCAAAATGTAACCGTCGCTCTGTCCAAAAATTGAATTTAAAAAACTTGCGCGAAAAAAGTGAAACACCAGGCTAACAGAACCAGCAGAAGGTGGATTTTCAGGAATTAATTTTTGTTTTTTTGTTATAACTTTTGAACGGATAAACATTTTCGCATAAAACTTGCACCATGTTGTAGAGCAAGAAATGGGCTATTTGCCACATACCACTTATGTTGCCACATGACACAAATAAGTTGCATAAAACGTGTTTTAATTGAAAAAACGCTTATAACTTTTTAAGCGTTTGAGCGATTTCAAAAAAATGTTCGAAGGAACTATAGCCCAATTCCCGCTCTACCACCTAGTGAAAGTTTTAATTAAAAATATTGAGCCGTTCAAAAGTTGTAGCAAAAAAACTAAAAACATTACAAAAATAGCATGTTGCAAGTTCTGGCTGATCAGGTTTTTGCTTTTTTACCTATAACTTTTGAATGGAATAAGATATCTTAATAAAACTTTCACCATGTGGCAGAGTGGGAAGTGGGCTACATTTTAGTAAAACATTTTTTCAAAATTGCTCCAACGCTGACAAAGTTATAAGCGTTCTTCTAATTAAAACGTTTTTTAACTCAAGTGGATGTGGCATGTGGCAACATAAGTTGCATGTGGCAGGTAGCCAATTTCCCACTCTACCACACGGTGCAAGTTTCATTAAAAAATATTTATACATTCAAAAGTTATGGGAAAAATACAAAATTCTATTCAAAATGTAACCGTCGCTCTGTCCAAAAATTGAATTTAAAAAACTTGCGCGAAAAAAGTGAAACACCAGGCTAACAGAACCAGCAGAAGGTGGATTTTCAGGAATTAATTTTTGTTTTTTTGTTATAACTTTTGAACGGATAAACATTTTCGCATAAAACTTGCACCATGTTGTAGAGCAAGAAATGGGCTATTTGCCACATACCACTTATGTTGCCACATGCCACAAATAAGTTGCATAAAACGTGTTTTAATTGAAAAAACGCTTATAACTTTTTAAGCGTTTGAGCGATTTCAAAAAAATGTTCGAAGGAACTATAGCCCAATTCTCGCTCTACCACCTAGTGAAAGTTTTAATTAAAAATATTGAGCCGTTCAAAAGTTGTAGCAAAAAAACTAAAAACATTACAAAAATAGCATGTTGCAAGTTCTGGCTGATCAGGTTTTTGCTTTTTTACCTATAACTTTTGAATGGAATAAGATATCTTAATAAAACTTTCACCATGTGGCAGAGTGGGAAGAGGGCTACATTTTAGTAGAACATTTTTTCAAAATCGCTCCAACGCTGACAAAGTTATAAGCGTTCTTCTAATTAAAACGTTTTTTAACTCAAGTGGATGTGGCATGTGGCAACATAAGTTGCATGTGGCAGGTAGCCAATTTCCCACTCTACCACACGGTGCAAGTTTCATTAAAAAATATTTATCCATTCAAAAGTTATGGGAAAAATACAAAATTCTATTCAAAATGTAACCGTCGCTCTGTCCAAAAATTGAATTTAAAAAACTTGCGCGAAAAAAGTGAAACACCAGGCTAACAGAACCAGCAGAAGGTGGATTTTCAGGAATTAATTTTTGTTTTTTTGTTATAACTTTTGAACGGATAAACATTTTCGCATAAAACTTGCACCATGTTGTAGAGCAAGAAATGGGCTATTTGCCACATACCACTTATGTTGCCACATGCCACAAATAAGTTGCATAAAACGTGTTTTAATTGAAAAAACGCTTATAACTTTTTAAGCGTTTGAGCGATTTCAAAAAAATGTTCGAAGGAACTATAGCCCAATTCCCGCTCTACCACCTAGTGAAAGTTTTAATTATAAATATTGAGCCGTTCAAAAGTTGTAGCAAAAAAACTAAAAACATTACAAAAATAGCATGTTGCAAGTTCTGGCTGATCAGGTTTTTGCTTTTTTACCTATAACTTTTGAATGGAATAAGATATCTTAATAAAACTTTCACCATGTGGCAGAGTGGGAAGTGGGCTACATTTTAGTAGAACATTTTTTCAAAATCGCTCCAACGCTGACAAAGTTATAAGCGTTCTTCTAATTAAAACGTTTTTTAACTCAAGTGGATGTGGCATGTGGCAACATAAGTTGCATGTGGCAGGTAGCCAATTTCCCACTCTACCACACGGTGCAAGTTTCATTAAAAAATATTTATCCATTCAAAAGTTATGGGAAAAATACAAAATTCTATTCAAAATGTAACCGTCGCTCTGTCCAAAAATTGAATTTAAAAAACTTGCGCGAAAAAAGTGAAACACCAGGCTAACAGAACCAGCAGAAGGTGGATTTTCAGGAATTAATTTTTGTTTTTTTGTTATAACTTTTGAACGGATAAACATTTTCGCATAAAACTTGCACCATGTTGTAGAGCAAGAAATGGGCTATTTGTCACATACCACTTATGTTGCCACATGCCACAAATAAGTTGCATAAAACGTGTTTTAATTGAAAAAACGCTTATAACTTTTTAAGCGTTTGAGCGATTTCAAAAAAATGTTCGAAGGAACTATAGCCCAATTCCCGCTCTACCACCTAGTGAAAGTTTTAATTATAAATATTGAGCCGTTCAAAAGTTGTAGCAAAAAAACTAAAAACATTACAAAAATAGCATGTTGCAAGTTCTGGCTGATCAGGTTTTTGCTTTTTTACCTATAACTTTTGAATGGAATAAGATATCTTAATAAAACTTTCACCATGTGGCAGAGTGGGAAGTGGGCTACATTTTAGTAGAACATTTTTTCAAAATCGCTCCAACGCTGACAAAGTTATAAGCGTTCTTCTAATTAAAACGCTTTTTAACTCAAGTGGATGTGGCATGTGGCAACATAAGTTGCATGTGGCAGGTAGCCAACTTCCCACTCTACCACACGGTGCAAGTTTCATTAAAAAATATTTATCCATTCAAAAGTTATGGGAAAAATACAAAATTCTATTCAAAATGTAACCGTCGCTCTGTCCAAAAATTGAATTTAAAAAACTTGCGCGAAAAAAGTGAAACACCAGGCTAACAGAACCAGCAGAAGGTGGATTTTCAGGAATTAATTTTTGTTTTTTTGTTATAACTTTTGAACGGATAAACATTTTCGCATAAAACTTGCACCATGTTGTAGAGCAAGAAATGGGCTATTTGCCACATACCACTTATGTTGCCACATGCCACAAATAAGTTGCATAAAACGTGTTTTAATTGAAAAAACGCTTATAACTTTTTAAGCGTTTGAGCGATTTCAAAAAAATGTTCGAAGGAACTATAGCCCAATTCCCGCTCTACCACCTAGTGAAAGTTTTAATTAAAAATATTGAGCCGTTCAAAAGTTGTAGCAAAAAAACTAAAAACATTACAAAAATAGCATGTTGCAAGTTCTGGCTGATCAGGTTTTTGCTTTTTTACCTATAACTTTTGAATGGAATAAGATATCTTAATAAAACTTTCACCATGTGGCAGAGTGGGAAGTGGGCTACATTTTAGTAGAACATTTTTTCAAAATCGCTCCAACGCTGACAAAGTTATAAGCGTTCTTCTAATTAAAACGTTTTTTAACTCAAGTGGATGTGGCATGTGGCAACATAAGTTGCATGTGGCAGGTAGCCAATTTCCCACTCTACCACACGGTGCAAGTTTCATTAAAAAATATTTATCCATTCAAAAGTTATGGGAAAAATACAAAATTCTATTCAAAATGTAACCGTCGCTCTGTCCAAAAATTGAATTTAAAAAACTTGCGCGAAAAAAGTGAAACACCAGGCTAACAGAACCAGCAGAAGGTGGATTTTCAGGAATTAATTTTTGTTTTTTTGTTATAACTTTTGAACGGATAAACATTTTCGCATAAAACTTGCACCATGTTGTAGAGCAAGAAATGGGCTATTTGCCTCATACCACTTATGTTGCCACATGACACAAATAAGTTGCATAAAACGTGTTTTAATTGAAAAAACGCTTATAACTTTTTAAGCGTTTGAGCGATTTCAAAAAAATGTTCGAAGGAACTATAGCCCAATTCCCGCTCTACCACCTAGTGAAAGTTTTAATTAAAAATATTGAGCCGTTCAAAAGTTGTAGCAAAAAAACTAAAAACATTACAAAAATAGCATGTTGCAAGTTCTGGCTGATCAGGTTTTTGCTTTTTTACCTATAACTTTTGAATGGAATAAGATATCTTAATAAAACTTTCACCATGTGGCAGAGTGGGAAGTGGGCTACATTTTAGTAGAACATTTTTTCAAAATCGCTCCAACGCTGACAAAGTTATAAGCGTTCTTCTAATTAAAACGCTTTTTAACTCAAGTGGATGTGGCATGTGGCAACATAAGTTGCATGTGGCAGGTAGCCAACTTCCCACTCTACCACACGGTGCAAGTTTCATTAAAAAATATTTATCCATTCAAAAGTTATGGGAAAAATACAAAATTCTATTCAAAATGTAACCGTCGCTCTGTCCAAAAATTGAATTTAAAAAACTTGCGCGAAAAAAGTGAAACACCAGGCTAACAGAACCAGCAGAAGGTGGATTTTCAGGAATTAATTTTTGTTTTTTTGTTATAACTTTTGAACGGATAAACATTTTCGCATAAAACTTGCACCATGTTGTAGAGCAAGAAATGGGCTATTTGCCACATACCAGTTATGTTGCCACATGACACAAATAAGTTGCATAAAACGTGTTTTAATTGAAAAAACGCTTATAACTTTTTAAGCGTTTGAGCGATTTCAAAAAAATGTTCGAAGGAACTATAGCCCAATTCCCGCTCTACCACCTAGTGAAAGTTTTAATTAAAAATATTGAGCCGTTCAAAAGTTGTAGCAAAAAAACTAAAAACATTACAAAAATAGCATGTTGCAAGTTCTGGCTGATCAGGTTTTTGCTTTTTTACCTATAACTTTTGAATGGAATAAGATATCTTAATAAAACTTTCACCATGTGGCAGAGTGGGAAGTGGGCTACATTTTAGTAGAACATTTTTTCAAAATCGCTCCAACGCTGACAAAGTTATAAGCGTTCTTCTAATTAAAACGTTTTTTAACTCAAGTGGATGTGGCATGTGGCAACATAAGTTGCATGTGGCAGGTAGCCAATTTCCCACTCTACCACACGGTGCAAGTTTCATTAAAAAATATTTATCCATTCAAAAGTTATGGGAAAAATACAAAATTCTATTCAAAATGTAACCGTCGCTCTGTCCAAAAATTGAATTTAAAAAACTTGCGCGAAAAAAGTGAAACACCAGGCTAACAGAACCAGCAGAAGGTGGATTTTCAGGAATTAATTTTTGTTTTTTTGTTATAACTTTTGAACGGATAAACATTTTCGCATAAAACTTGCACCATGTTGTAGAGCAAGAAATGGGCTATTTGCCACATACCACTTATGTTGCCACATGCCACAAATAAGTTGCATAAAACGTGTTTTAATTGAAAAAACGCTTATAACTTTTTAAGCGTTTGAGCGATTTCAAAAAAATGTTCGAAGGAACTATAGCCCAATTCCCGCTCTACCACCTAGTGAAAGTTTTAATTATAAATATTGAGCCGTTCAAAAGTTGTAGCAAAAAAACTAAAAACATTACAAAAATAGCATGTTGCAAGTTCTGGCTGATCAGGTTTTTGCTTTTTTACCTATAACTTTTGAATGGAATAAGATATCTTAATAAAACTTTCACCATGTGGCAGAGTGGGAAGTGGGCTACATTTTAGTAGAACATTTTTTCAAAATCGCTCCAACGCTGACAAAGTTATAAGCGTTCTTCTAATTAAAACGCTTTTTAACTCAAGTGGATGTGGCATGTGGCAACATAAGTTGCATGTGGCAGGTAGCCAATTTCCCACTCTACCACACGGTGCAAGTTTCATTAAAAATTATTTATCCATTCAAAAGTTATGGGAAAAATACAAAATTCTATTCAAAATGTAACCGTCGCTCTGTCCAAAAATTGAATTTAAAAAACTTGCGCGAAAAAAGTGAAACACCAGGCTAACAGAACCAGCAGAAGGTGGATTTTCAGGAATTAATTTTTGTTTTTTTGTTATAACTTTTGAACGGATAAACATTTTCGCATAAAACTTGCACCATGTTGTAGAGCAAGAAATGGGCTATTTGCCACATACCACTTATGTTGCCACATGCCACAAATAAGTTGCATAAAACGTGTTTTAATTGAAAAAACGCTTATAACTTTTTAAGCGTTTGAGCGATTTCAAAAAAATGTTCGAAGGAACTATAGCCCAATTCCCGCTCTACCACCTAGTGAAAGTTTTAATTAAAAATATTGAGCCGTTCAAAAGTTGTAGCAAAAAAACTAAAAACATTACAAAAATAGCATGTTGCAAGTTCTGGCTGATCAGGTTTTTGCTTTTTTACCTATAACTTTTGAATGGAATAAGATATCTTAATAAAACTTTCACCATGTGGCAGAGTGGGAAGTGGGCTACATTTTAGTAAAACATTTTTTCAAAATCGCTCCAACGCTGAGAAAGTTATAAGCGTTCTTCTAATTAAAACGTTTTTTAACTCAAGTGGATGTGGCATGTGGCAACATAAGTTGCATGTGGCAGGTAGCCAATTTCCCACTCTACCACACGGTGCAAGTTTCATTAAAAAATATTTATACATTCAAAAGTTATGGGAAAAATACAAAATTCTATTCAAAATGTAACCGTCGCTCTGTCCAAAAATTGAATTTAAAAAACTTGCGCGAAAAAAGTGAAACACCAGGCTAACAGAACCAGCAGAAGGTGGATTTTCAGGAATTAATTTTTGTTTTTTTGTTATAACTTTTGAACGGATAAACATTTTCGCATAAAACTTGCACCATGTTGTAGAGCAAGAAATGGGCTATTTGCCACATACCACTTATGTTGCCACATGCCACAAATAAGTTGCATAAAACGTGTTTTAATTGAAAAAACGCTTATAACTTTTTAAGCGTTTGAGCGATTTCAAAAAAATGTTCGAAGGAACTATAGCCCAATTCCCGCTCTACCACCTAGTGAAAGTTTTAATTAAAAATATTGAGCCGTTCAAAAGTTGTAGCAAAAAAACTAAAAACATTACAAAAATAGCATGTTGCAAGTTCTGGCTGATCAGGTTTTTGCTTTTTTACCTATAACTTTTGAATGGAATAAGATATCTTAATAAAACTTTCACCATGTGGCAGAGTGGGAAGTGGGCTACATTTTAGTAGAAAATTTTTTCAAAATCGCTCCAACGCTGACAAAGTTATAAGCGTTCTTCTAATTAAAACGTTTTTTAACTCAAGTGGATGTGGCATGTGGCAACATAAGTTGCATGTGGCAGGTAGCCAATTTCCCACTCTACCACACGGTGCAAGTTTCATTAAAAAATATTTATCCATTCAAAAGTTATGGGAAAAATACAAAATTCTATTCAAAATGTAACCGTCGCTCTGTCCAAAAATTGAATTTAAAAAACTTGCGCGAAAAAAGTGAAACACCAGGCTAACAGAACCAGCAGAAGGTGGATTTTCAGGAATTAATTTTTGTTTTTTTGTTATAACTTTTGAACGGATAAACATTTTCGCATAAAACTTGCACCATGTTGTAGAGCAAGAAATGGGCTATTTGCCACATACCACTTATGTTGCCACATGCCACAAATAAGTTGCATAAAACGTGTTTTAATTGAAAAAACGCTTATAACTTTTTAAGCGTTTGAGCGATTTCAAAAAAATGTTCGAAGGAACTATAGCCCAATTCCCGCTCTACCACCTAGTGAAAGTTTTAATTATAAATATTGAGCCGTTCAAAAGTTGTAGCAAAAAAACTAAAAACATTACAAAAATAGCATGTTGCAAGTTCTGGCTGATCAGGTTTTTGCTTTTTTACCTATAACTTTTGAATGGAATAAGATATCTTAATAAAACTTTCACCATGTGGCAGAGTGGGAAGTGGGCTACATTTTAGTAGAACATTTTTTCAAAATCGCTCCAACGCTGACAAAGTTATAAGCGTTCTTCTAATTAAAACGCTTTTTAACTCAAGTGGATGTGGCATGTGGCAACATAAGTTGCATGTGGCAGGTAGCCAATTTCCCACTCTACCACACGGTGCAAGTTTCATTAAAAAATATTTATCCATTCAAAAGTTATGGGAAAAATACAAAATTCTATTCAAAATGTAACCGTCGCTCTGTCCAAAAATTGAATTTAAAAAACTTGCGCGAAAAAAGTGAAACACCAGGCTAACAGAACCAGCAGAAGGTGGATTTTCAGGAATTAATTTTTGTTTTTTTGTTATAACTTTTGAACGGATAAACATTTTCGCATAAGACTTGCACCAAGTTGTAGAGCAAGAAATGGGCTATTTGCCACATACCACTTATGTTGCCACATGCTACAAATAAGTTGCATAAAACGTGTTTTAATTGAAAAAACGCTTATAACTTTTTAAGCGTTTGAGCGATTTCAAAAAAATGTTCGAAGGAACTATAGCCCAATTCCCGCTCTACCACCTAGTGAAAGTTTTAATTAAAAATATTGAGCCGTTCAAAAGTTGTAGCAAAAAAACTAAAAACATTACAAAAATAGCATGTTGCAAGTTCTGGCTGATCAGGTTTTTGCTTTTTTACCTATAACTTTTGAATGGAATAAGATATCTTAATAAAACTTTCACCATGTGGCAGAGTGGGAAGTGGGCTACATTTTAGTAAAACATTTTTTCAAAATCGCTCCAACGCTGAGAAAGTTATAAGCGTTCTTCTAATTAAAACGTTTTTTAACTCAAGTGGATGTGGCATGTGGCAACATAAGTTGCATGTGGCAGGTAGCCAATTTCCCACTCTACCACACGGTGCAAGTTTCATTAAAAAATATTTATACATTCAAAAGTTATGGGAAAAATACAAAATTCTATTCAAAATGTAACCGTCGCTCTGTCCAAAAATTGAATTTAAAAAACTTGCGCGAAAAAAGTGAAACACCAGGCTAACAGAACCAGCAGAAGGTGGATTTTCAGGAATTAAATTTTGTTTTTTTGTTATAACTTTTGAACGGATAAACATTTTCGCATAAAACTTGCACCATGTTGTAGAGCAAGAAATGGGCTATTTGCCACATACCACTTATGTTGCCACATGCCACAAATAAGTTGCATAAAACGTGTTTTAATTGAAAAAACGCTTATAACTTTTTAAGCGTTTGAGCGATTTCAAAAAAATGTTCGAAGGAACTATAGCCCAATTCCCGCTCTACCACCTAGTGAAAGTTTTAATTAAAAATATTGAGCCGTTCAAAAGTTGTAGCAAAAAAACTAAAAACATTACAAAAATAGCATGTTGCAAGTTCTGGCTGATCAGGTTTTTGCTTTTTTACCTATAACTTTTGAATGGAATAAGATATCTTAATAAAACTTTCACCATGTGGCAGAGTGGGAAGTGGGCTACATTTTAGTAGAACATTTTTTCAAAATCGCTCCAACGCTGACAAAGTTATAAGCGTTCTTCTAATTAAAACGTTTTTTAACTCAAGTGGATGTGGCATGTGGCAACATAAGTTGCATGTGGCAGGTAGCCAATTTCCCACTCTACCACACGGTGCAAGTTTCATTAAAAAATATTTATCCATTCAAAAGTTATGGGAAAAATACAAAATTCTATTCAAAATGTAACCGTCGCTCTGTCCAAAAATTGAATTTAAAAAACTTGCGCGAAAAAAGTGAAACACCAGGCTAACAGAACCAGCAGAAGGTGGATTTTCAGGAATTAATTTTTGTTTTTTTGTTATAACTTTTGAACGGATAAACATTTTCGCATAAAACTTGCACCATGTTGTAGAGCAAGAAATGGGCTATTTGCCACATACCACTTATGTTGCCACATGCCACAAATAAGTTGCATAAAACGTGTTTTAATTGAAAAAACGCTTATAACTTTTTAAGCGTTTGAGCGATTTCAAAAAAATGTTCGAAGGAACTATAGCCCAATTCCCGCTCTACCACCTAGTGAAAGTTTTAATTAAAAATATTATTATTATTATTTTTGGACAGAGCGACGGTTACATTTTGAATAGAATTTTGTATTTTTGGCAGGTAGCCAATTTCCCACTCTACCACACGGTGCAAGTTTCATTAAAAAATATTTATCCATTCAAAAGTTATGGGAAAAATACAATTTTTGTTTTTTTGTTATAACTTTTGAACGGATAAACATTTTCGCATAAAACTTGCACCATGTTGTAGAGCAAGAAATGGGCTATTTGCCACATACCACTTATGTTGCCACATGCCACAAATAAGTTGCATAAAACGTGTTTTAATTGAAAAAACGCTTATAACTTTTTAAGCGTTTGAGCGATTTCAAAAAAATGTTCGAAGGAACTATAGCCCAATTCCCGCTCTACCACCTAGTGAAAGTTTTAATTAAAAATATTGAGCCGTTCAAAAGTTGTAGCAAAAAAACTAAAAACATTACAAAAATAGCATGTTGCAAGTTCTGGCTGATCAGGTTTTTGCTTTTTTACCTATAACTTTTGAATGGAATAAGATATCTTAATAAAACTTTCACCATGTGGCAGAGTGGGAAGTGGGCTACATTTTAGTAGAACATTTTTTTGAAATCGGTCAAACGCTTAAAAAGTTATAAGCGTTCTTCTAATTAAAACGCTTTTTAACTCAAGTGGATGTGTCATGTGGCAACATAAGTTGCATGTGGCAGGTAGCCAACTTCCCACTCTACCACACGGTGCAAGTTTCATTAAAAAATATTTATCCATTCAAAAGTTATGGGAAAAATACAAAATTCTATTCAAAATGTAACCGTCGCTCTGTCCAAAAATTGAATTTAAAAAACTTGCGCGAAAAAAGTGAAACACCAGGCTAACAGAACCAGCAGAAGGTGGATTTTCAGGAATTAATTTTTGTTTTTTTGTTATAACTTTTGAACGGATAAACATTTTCGCATAAGACTTGCACCAAGTTGTAGAGCAAGAAATGGGCTATTTGCCACATACCACTTATGTTGCCACATGCTACAAATAAGTTGCATAAAACGTGTTTTAATTGAAAAAACGCTTATAACTTTTTAAGCGTTTGAGCGATTTCAAAAAAATGTTCGAAGGAACTATAGCCCAATTCCCGCTCTACCACCTAGTGAAAGTTTTAATTAAAAATATTGAGCCGTTCAAAAGTTGTAGCAAAAAAACTAAAAACATTACAAAAATAGCATGTTGCAAGTTCTGGCTGATCAGGTTTTTGCTTTTTTACCTATAACTTTTGAATGGAATACGATATCTTAATAAAACTTTCACCATGTGGCAGAGTGGGAAGTGGGCTACATTTTAGTAAAACATTTTTTCAAAATCGCTCCAACGCTGAGAAAGTTATAAGCGTTCTTCTAATTAAAACGTTTTTTAACTCAAGTGGATGTGGCATGTGGCAACATAAGTTGCATGTGGCAGGTAGCCAATTTCCCACTCTACCACACGGTGCAAGTTTCATTAAAAAATATTTATACATTCAAAAGTTATGGGAAAAATACAAAATTCTATTCAAAATGTAACCGTCGCTCTGTCCAAAAATTGAATTTAAAAAACTTGCGCGAAAAAAGTGAAACACCAGGCTAACAGAACCAGCAGAAGGTGGATTTTCAGGAATTAAATTTTGTTTTTTTGTTATAACTTTTGAACGGATAAACATTTTCGCATAAAACTTGCACCATGTTGTAGAGCAAGAAATGGGCTATTTGCCACATACCACTTATGTTGCCACATGCCACAAATAAGTTGCATAAAACGTGTTTTAATTGAAAAAACGCTTATAACTTTTTAAGCGTTTGAGCGATTTCAAAAAAATGTTCGAAGGAACTATAGCCCAATTCCCGCTCTACCACCTAGTGAAAGTTTTAATTAAAAATATTGAGCCGTTCAAAAGTTGTAGCAAAAAAACTAAAAACATTACAAAAATAGCATGTTGCAAGTTCTGGCTGATCAGGTTTTTGCTTTTTTACCTATAACTTTTGAATGGAATAAGATATCTTAATAAAACTTTCACCATGTGGCAGAGTGGGAAGTGGGCTACATTTTAGTAGAACATTTTTTCAAAATCGCTCCAACGCTGACAAAGTTATAAGCGTTCTTCTAATTAAAACGTTTTTTAACTCAAGTGGATGTGGCATGTGGCAACATAAGTTGCATGTGGCAGGTAGCCAATTTCCCACTCTACCACACGGTGCAAGTTTCATTAAAAAATATTTATCCATTCAAAAGTTATGGGAAAAATACAAAATTCTATTCAAAATGTAACCGTCGCTCTGTCCAAAAATTGAATTTAAAAAACTTGCGCGAAAAAAGTGAAACACCAGGCTAACAGAACCAGCAGAAGGTGGATTTTCAGGAATTAATTTTTGTTTTTTTGTTATAACTTTTGAACGGATAAACATTTTCGCATAAAACTTGCACCATGTTGTAGAGCAAGAAATGGGCTATTTGCCACATACCACTTATGTTGCCACATGCCACAAATAAGTTGCATAAAACGTGTTTTAATTGAAAAAACGCTTATAACTTTTTAAGCGTTTGAGCGATTTCAAAAAAATGTTCGAAGGAACTATAGCCCAATTCCCGCTCTACCACCTAGTGAAAGTTTTAATTAAAAATATTATTATTATTATTTTTGGACAGAGCGACGGTTACATTTTGAATAGAATTTTGTATTTTTGGCAGGTAGCCAATTTCCCACTCTACCACACGGTGCAAGTTTCATTAAAAAATATTTATCCATTCAAAAGTTATGGGAAAAATACAATTTTTGTTTTTTTGTTATAACTTTTGAACGGATAAACATTTTCGCATAAAACTTGCACCATGTTGTAGAGCAAGAAATGGGCTATTTGCCACATACCACTTATGTTGCCACATGCCACAAATAAGTTGCATAAAACGTGTTTTAATTGAAAAAACGCTTATAACTTTTTAAGCGTTTGAGCGATTTCAAAAAAATGTTCGAAGGAACTATAGCCCAATTCCCGCTCTACCACCTAGTGAAAGTTTTAATTAAAAATATTGAGCCGTTCAAAAGTTGTAGCAAAAAAACTAAAAACATTACAAAAATAGCATGTTGCAAGTTCTGGCTGATCAGGTTTTTGCTTTTTTACCTATAACTTTTGAATGGAATAAGATATCTTAATAAAACTTTCACCATGTGGCAGAGTGGGAAGTGGGCTACATTTTAGTAGAACATTTTTTTGAAATCGGTCAAACGCTTAAAAAGTTATAAGCGTTCTTCTAATTAAAACGCTTTTTAACTCAAGTGGATGTGTCATGTGGCAACATAAGTTGCATGTGGCAGGTAGCCAACTTCCCACTCTACCACACGGTGCAAGTTTCATTAAAAAATATTTATCCATTCAAAAGTTATGGGAAAAATACAAAATTCTATTCAAAATGTAACCGTCGCTCTGTCCAAAAATAATAATAATAATATTTTTAATTAAAACTTTCACTAGGTGGTAGAGCGGGAATTGGGCTATAGTTCCTTCGAACATTTTTTTGAAATCGCTCAAACGCTTAAAAAGTTATAAGCGTTTTTTCAATTAAAACACGTTTTATGCAACTTATTTGTGGCATGTGGCAACATAAGTGGTATGTGGCAAATAGCCCATTTCTTGCTCTACAACATGGTGCAAGTTTTATGCGAAAATGTTTATCCGTTCAAAAGTTATAACAAAAAAACAAAAATTAATTCCTGAAAATCCACCTTCTGCTGGTTCTGTTAGCCTGGTGTTTCACTTTTTTCGCGCAAGTTTTTTAAATTCAATTTTTGGACAGAACGGCGGTTACATTTTGAGTAGAATTTTGTAGTTTTCCCATAACTTTTGAATGGATAAATATTTTTTAATGAAACTTGCACCGTGTGGTAGAGTGGGAAATTGGCTACCTGCCACATGCAACTTATGTTGCCACATGCCACATCCACTTGAGTTAAAAAGCGTTTTAATTAGAAGAACGCTTATAACTTTGTCAGCGTTGGAGCGATTTTGAAAAAATGTTGTACTAAAATGTAGCCCACTTCCCACTCTGCCACATGGTGAAAGTTTTATTAAGATATCTTATTCCATTCAAAAGTTATAGGTAAAAAAGCAAAAACCTGATCAGCCAGAACTTGCAACATGCTATTTTTGTAATGTTTTTAGTTTTTTTGCTACAACTTTTGAACGGCTCAATATTTTTAATTAAAACTTTCACTAGGTGGTAGAGCGGGAATTGGGCTATAGTTCCTTCGAACATTTTTTTGAAATCGCTCAAACGCTTAAAAAGTTATAAGCGTTTTTTCAATTAAAACACGTTTTATGCAACTTATTTGTGGCATGTGGCAACATAAGTGGTATGTGGCAAATAGCCCATTTCTTGCTCTACAACATGGTGCAAGTTTTATGCGAAAATGTTTATCCGTTCAAAAGTTATAACAAAAAAACAAAAATTAATTCCTGAAAATCCACCTTCTGCTGGTTCTGTTAGCCTGGTGTTTCACTTTTTTCGCGCAAGTTTTTTAAATTCAATTTTTGGACAGAGCGACGGTTACATTTTGAATAGAATTTTGTATTTTTCCCATAACTTTTGAATGGATAAATATTTTTTAATGAAACTTGCACCGTGTGGTAGAGTGGGAAGTTGGCTACCTGCCACATGCAACTTATGTTGCCACATGCCACATCCACTTGAGTTAAAAAGCGTTTTAATTAGAAGAACGCTTATAACTTTGTCAGCGTTGGAGCGATTTTGAAAAAATGTTCTACTAAAATGTAGCCCACTTCCCACTCTGCCACATGGTGAAAGTTTTATTAAGATATCTTATTCCATTCAAAAGTTATAGGTAAAAAAGCAAAAACCTGATCAGCCAGAACTTGCAACATGCTATTTTTGTAATGTTTTTAGTTTTTTTGCTACAACTTTTGAACGGCTCAATATTTTTAATTAAAACTTTCACTAGGTGGTAGAGCGGGAATTGGGCTATAGTTCCTTCGAACATTTTTTTGAAATCGCTCAAACGCTTAAAAAGTTATAAGCGTTTTTTCAATTAAAACACGTTTTATGCAACTTATTTGTGGCATGTGGCAACATAAGTGGTATGTGGCAAATAGCCCATTTCTTGCTCTACAACATGGTGCAAGTTTTATGAGAAAATGTTTATCCGTTCAAAAGTTATAACAAAAAAACAAAAATTAATTCCTGAAAATCCACCTTCTGCTGGTTCTGTTAGCCTGGTGTTTCACTTTTTTCGCGCAAGTTTTTTAAATTCAATTTTTGGACAGAGCGACGGTTACATTTTGAATAGAATTTTGTATTTTTCCCATAACTTTTGAATGGATAAATATTTTTTAATGAAACTTGCACCGTGTGGTAGAGTGGGAAGTTGGCTACCTGCCACATGCAACTTATGTTGCCACATGCCACATCCACTTGAGTTAAAAAGCGTTTTAATTAGAAGAACGCTTATAACTTTGTCAGCGTTGGAGCGATTTTGAAAAAATGTTCTACTAAAATGTAGCCCACTTCCCACTCTGCCACATGGTGAAAGTTTTATTAAGATATCTTATTCCATTCAAAAGTTATAGGTAAAAAAGCAAAAACCTGATCAGCCAGAACTTGCAACATGCTATTTTTGTAATGTTTTTAGTTTTTTTGCTACAACTTTTGAACGGCTCAATATTTTTAATTAAAACTTTCACTAGGTGGTAGAGCGGGAATTGGGCTATAGTTCCTTCGAACATTTTTTTGAAATCGCTCAAACGCTTAAAAAGTTATAAGCGTTTTTTCAATTAAAACACGTTTTATGCAACTTATTTGTGGCATGTGGCAACATAAGTGGTATGTGGCAAATAGCCCATTTCTTGCTCTACAACATGGTGCAAGTTTTATGAGAAAATGTTTATCCGTTCAAAAGTTATAACAAAAAAACAAAAATTAATTCCTGAAAATCCACCTTCTGCTGGTTCTGTTAGCCTGGTGTTTCACTTTTTTCGCGCAAGTTTTTTAAATTCAATTTTTGGACAGAGCGACGGTTACATTTTGAATAGAATTTTGTATTTTTCCCATAACTTTTGAATGGATAAATATTTTTTAATGAAACTTGCACCGTGTGGTAGAGTGGGAAGTTGGCTACCTGCCACATGCAACTTATGTTGCCACATGCCACATCCACTTGAGTTAAAAAGCGTTTTAATTAGAAGAACGCTTATAACTTTGTCAGCGTTGGAGCGATTTTGAAAAAATGTTCTACTAAAATGTAGCCCACTTCCCACTCTGCCACATGGTGAAAGTTTTATTAAGATATCTTATTCCATTCAAAAGTTATAGGTAAAAAAGCAAAAACCTGATCAGCCAGAACTTGCAACATGCTATTTTTGTAATGTTTTTAGTTTTTTTGCTACAACTTTTGAACGGCTCAATATTTTTAATTAAAACTTTCACTAGGTGGTAGAGCGGGAATTGGGCTATAGTTCCTTCGAACATTTTTTTGAAATCGCTCAAACGCTTAAAAAGTTATAAGCGTTTTTTCAATTAAAACACGTTTTATGCAACTTATTTGTGTCATGTGGCAACATAAGTGGTATGTGGCAAATAGCCCATTTCTTGCTCTACAACATGGTGCAAGTTTTATGCGAAAATGTTTATCCGTTCAAAAGTTATAACAAAAAAACAAAAATTAATTCCTGAAAATCCACCTTCTGCTGGTTCTGTTAGCCTGGTGTTTCACTTTTTTCGCGCAAGTTTTTTAAATTCAATTTTTGGACAGAGCGACGGTTACATTTTGAATAGAATTTTGTATTTTTCCCATAACTTTTGAATGTATAAATATTTTTTAATGAAACTTGCACCGTGTGGTAGAGTGGGAAATTGGCTACCTGCCACATGCAACTTATGTTGCCACATGCCACATCCACTTGAGTTAAAAAACGTTTTAATTAGAAGAACGCTTATAACTTTGTCAGCGTTGGAGCGATTTTGAAAAAATGTTCTACTAAAATGTAGCCCACTTCCCACTCTGCCACATGGTGAAAGTTTTATTAAGATATCTTATTCCATTCAAAAGTTATAGGTAAAAAAGCAAAAACCTGATCAGCCAGAACTTGCAACATGCTATTTTTGTAATGTTTTTAGTTTTTCTGCTACAACTTTTGAACGGCTCAATATTTTTAATTAAAACTTTCACTAGGTGGTAGAGCGGGAATTGGGCTATAGTTCCTTCGAACATTTTTTTGAAATCGCTCAAACGCTTAAAAAGTTATAAGCGTTTTTTCAATTAAAACACGTTTTATGCAACTTATTTGTGGCATGTGGCAACATAAGTGGTATGTGGCAAATAGCCCATTTCTTGCTCTACAACATGGTGCAAGTTTTATGCGAAAATGTTTATCCGTTCAAAAGTTATAACAAAAAAACAAAAATTAATTCCTGAAAATCCACCTTCTGCTGGTTCTGTTAGCCTGGTGTTTCACTTTTTTCGCGCAAGTTTTTTAAATTCAATTTTTGGACAGAGCGACGGTTACATTTTGAATAGAATTTTGTATTTTTCCCATAACTTTTGAATGGATAAATATTTTTTAATGAAACTTGCACCGTGTGGTAGAGTGGGAAATTGGCTACCTGCCACATGCAACTTATGTTGCCATATGCCACATCCACTTGAGTTAAAAAGCGTTTTAATTAGAAGAACGCTTATAACTTTGTCAGCGTTGGAGCGATTTTGAAAAAATGTTCTACTAAAATGTAGCCCACTTCCCACTCTGCCACATGGTGAAAGTTTTATTAAGATATCTTATTCCATTCAAAAGTTATAGGTAAAAAAGCAAAAACCTGATCAGCCAGAACTTGCAACATGCTATTTTTGTAATGTTTTTAGTTTTTTTGCTACAACTTTTGAACGGCTCAATATTTTTAATTAAAACTTTCACTAGGTGGTAGAGCGGGAATTGGGCTATAGTTCCTTCGAACATTTTTTTGAAATCGCTCAAACGCTTAAAAAGTTATAAGCGTTTTTTCAATTAAAACACGTTTTATGCAACTTATTTGTGGCATGTGGCAACATAAGTGGTATGTGGCAAATAGCCCATTTCTTGCTCTACAACATGGTGCAAGTTTTATGCGAAAATGTTTATCCGTTCAAAAGTTATAACAAAAAAACAAAAATTAATTCCTGAAAATCCACCTTCTGCTGGTTCTGTTAGCCTGGTGTTTCACTTTTTTCGCGCAAGTTTTTTAAATTCAATTTTTGGACAGAGCGACGGTTACATTTTGAATAGAATTTTGTATTTTTCCCATAACTTTTGAATGGATAAATATTTTTTAATGAAACTTGCACCGTGTGGTAGAGTGGGAAGTTGGCTACCTGCCACATGCAACTTATGTTGCCACATGACACATCCACTTGAGTTAAAAAGCGTTTTAATTAGAAGAACGCTTATAACTTTGTCAGCGTTGGAGCGATTTTGAAAAAATGTTCTACTAAAATGTAGCCCACTTCCCACTCTGCCACATGGTGAAAGTTTTATTAAGATATCTTATTCCATTCAAAAGTTATAGGTAAAAAAGCAAAAACCTGATCAGCCAGAACTTGCAACATGCTATTTTTGTAATGTTTTTAGTTTTTTTGCTACAACTTTTGAACGGCTCAATATTTTTAATTAAAACTTTCACTAGGTGGTAGAGCGGGAATTGGGCTATAGTTCCTTCGAACATTTTTTTGAAATCGCTCAAACGCTTAAAAAGTTATAAGCGTTTTTTCAATTAAAACACGTTTTATGCAACTTATTTGTGGCATGTGGCAACATAAGTGGTATGTGGCAAATAGCCCATTTCTTGCTCTACAACATGGTGCAAGTTTTATGCGAAAATGTTTATCCGTTCAAAAGTTATAACAAAAAAACAAAAATTAATTCCTGAAAATCCACCTTCTGCTGGTTCTGTTAGCCTGGTGTTTCACTTTTTTCGCGCAAGTTTTTTAAATTCAATTTTTGGACAGAGCGACGGTTACATTTTGAATAGAATTTTGTATTTTTCCCATAACTTTTGAATGTATAAATATTTTTTAATGAAACTTGCACCGTGTGGTAGAGTGGGAAATTGGCTACCTGCCACATGCAACTTATGTTGCCACATGCCACATCCACTTGAGTTAAAAAACGTTTTAATTAGAAGAACGCTTATAACTTTGTCAGCGTTGGAGCGATTTTGAAAAAATGTTCTACTAAAATGTAGCCCACTTCCCACTCTGCCACATGGTGAAAGTTTTATTAAGATATCTTATTCCATTCAAAAGTTATAGGTAAAAAAGCAAAAACCTGATCAGCCAGAACTTGCAACATGCTATTTTTGTAATGTTTTTAGTTTTTTTGCTACAACTTTTGAACGGCTCAATATTTTTAATTAAAACTTTCACTAGGTGGTAGAGCGGGAATTGGGCTATAGTTCCTTCGAACATTTTTTTGAAATCGCTCAAACGCTTAAAAAGTTATAAGCGTTTTTTCAATTAAAACACGTTTTATGCAACTTATTTGTGGCATGTGGCAACATAAGTGGTATGTGGCAAATAGCCCATTTCTTGCTCTACAACATGGTGCAAGTTTTATGCGAAAATGTTTATCCGTTCAAAAGTTATAACAAAAAAACAAAAATTAATTCCTGAAAATCCACCTTCTGCTGGTTCTGTTAGCCTGGTGTTTCACTTTTTTCGCGCAAGTTTTTTAAATTCAATTTTTGGACAGAGCGACGGTTACATTTTGAATAGAATTTTGTATTTTTCCCATAACTTTTGAATGGATAAATATTTTTTAATGAAACTTGCACCGTGTGGTAGAGTGGGAAGTTGGCTACCTGCCACATGCAACTTATGTTGCCACATGCCACATCCACTTGAGTTAAAAAGCGTTTTAATTAGAAGAACGCTTATAACTTTGTCAGCGTTGGAGCGATTTTGAAAAAATGTTCTACTAAAATGTAGCCCACTTCCCACTCTGCCACATGGTGAAAGTTTTATTAAGATATCTTATTCCATTCAAAAGTTATAGGTAAAAAAGCAAAAACCTGATCAGCCAGAACTTGCAACATGCTATTTTTGTAATGTTTTTAGTTTTTTTGCTACAACTTTTGAACGGCTCAATATTTTTAATTAAAACTTTCACTAGGTGGTAGAGCGGGAATTGGGCTATAGTTCCTTCGAACATTTTTTTGAAATCGCTCAAACGCTTAAAAAGTTATAAGCGTTTTTTCAATTAAAACACGTTTTATGCAACTTATTTGTGTCATGTGGCAACATAAGTGGTATGTGGCAAATAGCCCATTTCTTGCTCTACAACATGGTGCAAGTTTTATGCGAAAATGTTTATCCGTTCAAAAGTTATAACAAAAAAACAAAAATTAATTCCTGAAAATCCACCTTCTGCTGGTTCTGTTAGCCTGGTGTTTCACTTTTTTCGCGCAAGTTTTTTAAATTCAATTTTTGGACAGAGCGACGGTTACATTTTGAATAGAATTTTGTATTTTTCCCATAACTTTTGAATGTATAAATATTTTTTAATGAAACTTGCACCGTGTGGTAGAGTGGAAAATTGGCTACCTGCCACATGCAACTTATGTTGCCACATGCCACATCCACTTGAGTTAAAAAACGTTTTAATTAGAAGAACGCTTATAACTTTGTCAGCGTTGGAGCGATTTTGAAAAAATGTTCTACTAAAATGTAGCCCACTTCCCACTCTGCCACATGGTGAAAGTTTTATTAAGATATCTTATTCCATTCAAAAGTTATAGGTAAAAAAGCAAAAACCTGATCAGCCAGAACTTGCAACATGCTATTTTTGTAATGTTTTTAGTTTTTCTGCTACAACTTTTGAACGGCTCAATATTTTTAATTAAAACTTTCACTAGGTGGTAGAGCGGGAATTGGGCTATAGTTCCTTCGAACATTTTTTTGAAATCGCTCAAACGCTTAAAAAGTTATAAGCGTTTTTTCAATTAAAACACGTTTTATGCAACTTATTTGTGGCATGTGGCAACATAAGTGGTATGTGGCAAATAGCCCATTTCTTGCTCTACAACATGGTGCAAGTTTTATGCGAAAATGTTTATCCGTTCAAAAGTTATAACAAAAAAACAAAAATTAATTCCTGAAAATCCACCTTCTGCTGGTTCTGTTAGCCTGGTGTTTCACTTTTTTCGCGCAAGTTTTTTAAATTCAATTTTTGGACAGAGCGACGGTTACATTTTGAATAGAATTTTGTATTTTTCCCATAACTTTTGAATGGATAAATATTTTTTAATGAAACTTGCACCGTGTGGTAGAGTGGGAAATTGGCTACCTGCCACATGCAACTTATGTTGCCATATGCCACATCCACTTGAGTTAAAAAGCGTTTTAATTAGAAGAACGCTTATAACTTTGTCAGCGTTGGAGCGATTTTGAAAAAATGTTCTACTAAAATGTAGCCCACTTCCCACTCTGCCACATGGTGAAAGTTTTATTAAGATATCTTATTCCATTCAAAAGTTATAGGTAAAAAAGCAAAAACCTGATCAGCCAGAACTTGCAACATGCTATTTTTGTAATGTTTTTAGTTTTTTTGCTACAACTTTTGAACGGCTCAATATTTTTAATTAAAACTTTCACTAGGTGGTAGAGCGGGAATTGGGCTATAGTTCCTTCGAACATTTTTTTGAAATCGCTCAAACGCTTAAAAAGTTATAAGCGTTTTTTCAATTAAAACACGTTTTATGCAACTTATTTGTGGCATGTGGCAACATAAGTGGTATGTGGCAAATAGCCCATTTCTTGCTCTACAACATGGTGCAAGTTTTATGCGAAAATGTTTATCCGTTCAAAAGTTATAACAAAAAAACAAAAATTAATTCCTGAAAATCCACCTTCTGCTGGTTCTGTTAGCCTGGTGTTTCACTTTTTTCGCGCAAGTTTTTTAAATTCAATTTTTGGACAGAGCGACGGTTACATTTTGAATAGAATTTTGTATTTTTCCCATAACTTTTGAATGGATAAATATTTTTTAATGAAACTTGCACCGTGTGGTAGAGTGGGAAGTTGGCTACCTGCCACATGCAACTTATGTTGCCACATGACACATCCACTTGAGTTAAAAAGCGTTTTAATTAGAAGAACGCTTATAACTTTGTCAGCGTTGGAGCGATTTTGAAAAAATGTTCTACTAAAATGTAGCCCACTTCCCACTCTGCCACATGGTGAAAGTTTTATTAAGATATCTTATTCCATTCAAAAGTTATAGGTAAAAAAGCAAAAACCTGATCAGCCAGAACTTGCAACATGCTATTTTTGTAATGTTTTTAGTTTTTTTGCTACAACTTTTGAACGGCTCAATATTTTTAATTAAAACTTTCACTAGGTGGTAGAGCGGGAATTGGGCTATATTTCCTTCGAACATTTTTTTGAAATCGCTCAAACGCTTAAAAAGTTATAAGCGTTTTTTCAATTAAAACACGTTTTATGCAACTTATTTGTGGCATGTGGCAACATAAGTGGTATGTGGCAAATAGCCCATTTCTTGCTCTACAACATGGTGCAAGTTTTATGCGAAAATGTTTATCCGTTCAAAAGTTATAACAAAAAAACAAAAATTAATTCCTGAAAATCCACCTTCTGCTGGTTCTGTTAGCCTGGTGTTTCACTTTTTTCGCGCAAGTTTTTTAAATTCAATTTTTGGACAGAGCGACGGTTACATTTTGAATAGAATTTTGTATTTTTCCCATAACTTTTGAATGTATAAATATTTTTTAATGAAACTTGCACCGTGTGGTAGAGTGGGAAATTGGCTACCTGCCACATGCAACTTATGTTGCCACATGCCACATCCACTTGAGTTAAAAAACGTTTTAATTAGAAGAACGCTTATAACTTTGTCAGCGTTGGAGCGATTTTGAAAAAATGTTCTACTAAAATGTAGCCCACTTCCCACTCTGCCACATGGTGAAAGTTTTATTAAGATATCTTATTCCATTCAAAAGTTATAGGTAAAAAAGCAAAAACCTGATCAGCCAGAACTTGCAACATGCTATTTTTGTAATGTTTTTAGTTTTTTTGCTACAACTTTTGAACGGCTCAATATTTTTAATTAAAACTTTCACTAGGTGGTAGAGCGGGAATTGGGCTATAGTTCCTTCGAACATTTTTTTGAAATCGCTCAAACGCTTAAAAAGTTATAAGCGTTTTTTCAATTAAAACACGTTTTATGCAACTTATTTGTGGCATGTGGCAACATAAGTGGTATGTGGCAAATAGCCCATTTCTTGCTCTACAACATGGTGCAAGTTTTATGCGAAAATGTTTATCCGTTCAAAAGTTATAACAAAAAAACAAAAATTAATTCCTGAAAATCCACCTTCTGCTGGTTCTGTTAGCCTGGTGTTTCACTTTTTTCGCGCAAGTTTTTTAAATTCAATTTTTGGACAGAGCGACGGTTACATTTTGAATAGAATTTTGTATTTTTCCCATAACTTTTGAATGGATAAATATTTTTTAATGAAACTTGCACCGTGTGGTAGAGTGGGAAGTTGGCTACCTGCCACATGCAACTTATGTTGCCACATGACACATCCACTTGAGTTAAAAAGCGTTTTAATTAGAAGAACGCTTATAACTTTGTCAGCGTTGGAGCGATTTTGAAAAAATGTTCTACTAAAATGTAGCCCACTTCCCACTCTGCCACATGGTGAAAGTTTTATTAAGATATCTTATTCCATTCAAAAGTTATAGGTAAAAAAGCAAAAACCTGATCAGCCAGAACTTGCAACATGCTATTTTTGTAATGTTTTTAGTTTTTTTGCTACAACTTTTGAACGGCTCAATATTTTTAATTAAAACTTTCACTAGGTGGTAGAGCGGGAATTGGGCTATAGTTCCTTCGAACATTTTTTTGAAATCGCTCAAACGCTTAAAAAGTTATAAGCGTTTTTTCAATTAAAACACGTTTTATGCAACTTATTTGTGGCATGTGGCAACATAAGTGGTATGTGGCAAATAGCCCATTTCTTGCTCTACAACATGGTGCAAGTTTTATGCGAAAATGTTTATCCGTTCAAAAGTTATAAAAAAAAAACAAAAATTAATTCCTGAAAATCCACCTTCTGCTGGTTCTGTTAGCCTGGTGTTTCACTTTTTTCGCGCAAGTTTTTTAAATTCAATTTTTGGACAGAGCGACGGTTACATTTTGAATAGAATTTTGTATTTTTCCCATAACTTTTGAATGTATAAATATTTTTTAATGAAACTTGCACCGTGTGGTAGAGTGGGAAATTGGCTACCTGCCACATGCAACTTATGTTGCCACATGCCACATCCACTTGAGTTAAAAAACGTTTTAATTAGAAGAACGCTTATAACTTTGTCAGCGTTGGAGCGATTTTGAAAAAATGTTCTACTAAAATGTAGCCCACTTCCCACTCTGCCACATGGTGAAAGTTTTATTAAGATATCTTATTCCATTCAAAAGTTATAGGTAAAAAAGCAAAAACCTGATCAGCCAGAACTTGCAACATGCTATTTTTGTAATGTTTTTAGTTTTTCTGCTACAACTTTTGAACGGCTCAATATTTTTAATTAAAACTTTCACTAGGTGGTAGAGCGGGAATTGGGCTATAGTTCCTTCGAACATTTTTTTGAAATCGCTCAAACGCTTAAAAAGTTATAAGCGTTTTTTCAATTAAAACACGTTTTATGCAACTTATTTGTGGCATGTGGCAACATAAGTGGTATGTGGCAAATAGCCCATTTCTTGCTCTACAACATGGTGCAAGTTTTATGCGAAAATGTTTATCCGTTCAAAAGTTATAACAAAAAAACAAAAATTAATTCCTGAAAATCCACCTTCTGCTGGTTCTGTTAGCCTGGTGTTTCACTTTTTTCGCGCAAGTTTTTTAAATTCAATTTTTGGACAGAGCGACGGTTACATTTTGAATAGAATTTTGTATTTTTCCCATAACTTTTGAATGGATAAATATTTTTTAATGAAACTTGCACCGTGTGGTAGAGTGGGAAATTGGCTACCTGCCACATGCAACTTATGTTGCCATATGCCACATCCACTTGAGTTAAAAAGCGTTTTAATTAGAAGAACGCTTATAACTTTGTCAGCGTTGGAGCGATTTTGAAAAAATGTTCTACTAAAATGTAGCCCACTTCCCACTCTGCCACATGGTGAAAGTTTTATTAAGATATCTTATTCCATTCAAAAGTTATAGGTAAAAAAGCAAAAACCTGATCAGCCAGAACTTGCAACATGCTATTTTTGTAATGTTTTTAGTTTTTTTGCTACAACTTTTGAACGGCTCAATATTTTTAATTAAAACTTTCACTAGGTGGTAGAGCGGGAATTGGGCTATAGTTCCTTCGAACATTTTTTTGAAATCGCTCAAACGCTTAAAAAGTTATAAGCGTTTTTTCAATTAAAACACGTTTTATGCAACTTATTTGTGGCATGTGGCAACATAAGTGGTATGTGGCAAATAGCCCATTTCTTGCTCTACAACATGGTGCAAGTTTTATGCGAAAATGTTTATCCGTTCAAAAGTTATAACAAAAAAACAAAAATTAATTCCTGAAAATCCACCTTCTGCTGGTTCTGTTAGCCTGGTGTTTCACTTTTTTCGCGCAAGTTTTTTAAATTCAATTTTTGGACAGAACGGCGGTTACATTTTGAGTAGAATTTTGTAGTTTTCCCATAACTTTTGAATGGATAAATATTTTTTAATGAAACTTGCACCGTGTGGTAGAGTGGGAAATTGGCTACCTGCCACATGCAACTTATGTTGCCACATGCCACATCCACTTGAGTTAAAAAGCGTTTTAATTAGAAGAACGCTTATAACTTTGTCAGCGTTGGAGCGATTTTGAAAAAATGTTGTACTAAAATGTAGCCCACTTCCCACTCTGCCACATGGTGAAAGTTTTATTAAGATATCTTATTCCATTCAAAAGTTATAGGTAAAAAAGCAAAAACCTGATCAGCCAGAACTTGCAACATGCTATTTTTGTAATGTTTTTAGTTTTTTTGCTACAACTTTTGAACGGCTCAATATTTTTAATTAAAACTTTCACTAGGTGGTAGAGCGGGAATTGGGCTATAGTTCCTTCGAACATTTTTTTGAAATCGCTCAAACGCTTAAAAAGTTATAAGCGTTTTTTCAATTAAAACACGTTTTATGCAACTTATTTGTGGCATGTGGCAACATAAGTGGTATGTGGCAAATAGCCCATTTCTTGCTCTACAACATGGTGCAAGTTTTATGCGAAAATGTTTATCCGTTCAAAAGTTATAACAAAAAAACAAAAATTAATTCCTGAAAATCCACCTTCTGCTGGTTCTGTTAGCCTGGTGTTTCACTTTTTTCGCGCAAGTTTTTTAAATTCAATTTTTGGACAGAGCGACGGTTACATTTTGAATAGAATTTTGTATTTTTCCCATAACTTTTGAATGGATAAATATTTTTTAATGAAACTTGCACCGTGTGGTAGAGTGGGAAGTTGGCTACCTGCCACATGCAACTTATGTTGCCACATGCCACATCCACTTGAGTTAAAAAGCGTTTTAATTAGAAGAACGCTTATAACTTTGTCAGCGTTGGAGCGATTTTGAAAAAATGTTCTACTAAAATGTAGCCCACTTCCCACTCTGCCACATGGTGAAAGTTTTATTAAGATATCTTATTCCATTCAAAAGTTATAGGTAAAAAAGCAAAAACCTGATCAGCCAGAACTTGCAACATGCTATTTTTGTAATGTTTTTAGTTTTTTTGCTACAACTTTTGAACGGCTCAATATTTTTAATTAAAACTTTCACTAGGTGGTAGAGCGGGAATTGGGCTATAGTTCCTTCGAACATTTTTTTGAAATCGCTCAAACGCTTAAAAAGTTATAAGCGTTTTTTCAATTAAAACACGTTTTATGCAACTTATTTGTGGCATGTGGCAACATAAGTGGTATGTGGCAAATAGCCCATTTCTTGCTCTACAACATGGTGCAAGTTTTATGCGAAAATGTTTATCCGTTCAAAAGTTATAACAAAAAAACAAAAATTAATTCCTGAAAATCCACCTTCTGCTGGTTCTGTTAGCCTGGTGTTTCACTTTTTTCGCGCAAGTTTTTTAAATTCAATTTTTGGACAGAGCGACGGTTACATTTTGAATAGAATTTTGTATTTTTCCCATAACTTTTGAATGGATAAATATTTTTTAATGAAACTTGCACCGTGTGGTAGTGGGAAGTTGGCTACCTGCCACATGCAACTTATGTTGCCACATGCCACATCCACTTGAGTTAAAAAGCGTTTTAATTAGAAGAACGCTTATAACTTTGTCAGCGTTGGAGCGATTTTGAAAAAATGTTCTACTAAAATGTAGCCCACTTCCCACTCTGCCACATGGTGAAAGTTTTATTAAGATATCTTATTCCATTCAAAAGTTATAGGTAAAAAAGCAAAAACCTGATCAGCCAGAACTTGCAACATGCTATTTTTGTAATGTTTTTAGTTTTTTTGCTACAACTTTTGAACGGCTCAATATTTTTAATTAAAACTTTCACTAGGTGGTAGAGCGGGAATTGGGCTATAGTTCCTTCGAACATTTTTTTGAAATCGCTCAAACGCTTAAAAAGTTATAAGCGTTTTTTCAATTAAAACACGTTTTATGCAACTTATTTGTGTCATGTGGCAACATAAGTGGTATGTGGCAAATAGCCCATTTCTTGCTCTACAACATGGTGCAAGTTTTATGCGAAAATGTTTATCCGTTCAAAAGTTATAACAAAAAAACAAAAATTAATTCCTGAAAATCCACCTTCTGCTGGTTCTGTTAGCCTGGTGTTTCACTTTTTTCGCGCAAGTTTTTTAAATTCAATTTTTGGACAGAGCGACGGTTACATTTTGAATAGAATTTTGTATTTTTCCCATAACTTTTGAATGGATAAATATTTTTTAATGAAACTTGCACCGTGTGGTAGAGTGGGAAATTGGCTACCTGCCACATGCAACTTATGTTGCCATATGCCACATCCACTTGAGTTAAAAAACGTTTTAATTAGAAGAACGCTTATAACTTTGTCAGCGTTGGAGCGATTTTGAAAAAATGTTCTACTAAAATGTAGCCCACTTCCCACTCTGCCACATGGTGAAAGTTTTATTAAGATATCTTATTCCATTCAAAAGTTATAGGTAAAAAAGCAAAAACCTGATCAGCCAGAACTTGCAACATGCTATTTTTGTAATGTTTTTAGTTTTTTTGCTACAACTTTTGAACGGCTCAATATTTTTAATTAAAACTTTCACTAGGTGGTAGAGCGGGAATTGGGCTATAGTTCCTTCGAACATTTTTTTGAAATCGCTCAAACGCTTAAAAAGTTATAAGCGTTTTTTCAATTAAAACACGTTTTATGCAACTTATTTGTGGCATGTGGCAACATAAGTGGTATGTGGCAAATAGCCCATTTCTTGCTCTACAACATGGTGCAAGTTTTATGCGAAAATGTTTATCCGTTCAAAAGTTATAACAAAAAAACAAAAATTAATTCCTGAAAATCCACCTTCTGCTGGTTCTGTTAGCCTGGTGTTTCACTTTTTTCGCGCAAGTTTTTTAAATTCAATTTTTGGACAGAGCGACGGTTACATTTTGAATAGAATTTTGTAGTTTTCCCATAACTTTTGAATGGATAAATATTTTTTAATGAAACTTGCACCGTGTGGTAGAGTGGGAAATTGGCTACCTGCCACATGCAACTTATGTTGCCACATGCCACAAATAAGTTGCATAAAACGTGTTTTAATTGAAAAAACGCTTATAACTTTTTAAGCGTTTGAGCGATTTCAAAAAAATGTTCGAAGGAACTATAGCCCAATTCCCGCTCTATCATCTAGTGAAAGTTTTAATTAAAAATATTGAGCCGTTCAAAAGTTGTAGCAAAAAAGGAAAATTTAAACTAAATCACCATGTTGCAAGTTCCCAATTCATCTAATTTTTGGTTTTATTTCTATAATTTTTAATGGGTTGAGATATCTTCATAAAACTTTCAACATGTGGCAGAGTGGGATACGGGCTACATTTTTGTCGAACATTTTTTTTGAATTCTCGGAAGCGGCTCGGCGAAAATGGCCCGGGACCCTATAACTCGGATTTGCCCATGCTGAATCCGAATTTCGCAATTAGAATTTTCTAGCTCAAAACTTTTGGCAAAATTGGAAAAAATTTACAAGAAAAACGTTTTAAATTAATAGTAGACATGGCAAGAGGCGATGATTGGCATACCGGAGATTGTAAATAAAAAACTTTTTTAATTTTAATGAATAATATAAATTTTATTTTTATTTATAAAATTTGAATTAAATTTTCGTATAATATTAAAACAATAAATACAAATTGGTAATATTTTCATATTAAAAAACTTTTAAAAATTATTTGTTACAATGTTTTTCTTAAAACAAATTAATTAATAAAATAGATTAAAATTACATGCTGGATATTTTTAATATAAATTATTTAAAAGAGTTTATAATTTAAAATATTTATTGATTTTACTGTAACACATTTAGTTGTTGTTTATACATTTTTTAACAAAATTTTATTACTAAATAAATGATTAAAGGCATTTTGCATCTTTTGTCAACAGAAATAAAATAAACTTATTTATGCCTTATAAATGTAATTTAGTTGTCTATACAAGAATATCTTAGCAAAACCGCAAACAAACACATTGAAAACAACTTAAACGTGTGCATATGTCGTGTTAAAAAGCTGAGGTTTCAGAGCCTCAACTACACAACCGCTAAATGGAAAGGTCAATTTTAAAGTTCAACGCACACTTCTAAAAGCAGCACAATACAACAATAAAAACAAGCACTAAACTAGTCACAAGTTACATTTGACGAGTCCTTTGTCACCGCATATAAAACTGAAGGCTTCTATTTTATTTAGTTTTTTTTGTTTAATTTTTTTGTCAATAGAGATTTTTTTATTTAACACATAATATACTTAACTGTAAATTCATTGTATTTAGAACCAAGTGCTTTTTCTTTTACATGAATTCGCATCACAAACATTGAAAATTTTTTACCTTCTCTTCTTATTTTATTTGCGCTGTGCAAATGTTAACGTATACTCGTATAATATATAAATGTCTATGTTTGACTAAAGCCATATTGTTAAGGGAATTTTCTATATATGTAAATTCACAGCAGTACATTGACTTTTTAACCATATACAATTAAACAAAAAAAAAAACTGCACAAACAAAATTACAAGCTTTATGAAATAAATATGTAACTGCATGAATAAATTGTTTATTTAATAAAGAAGAAAAAAAAACATAAAAATCTAAAGAATAGTATTTGTGTTATTATATGCGTGCAACAAAAAGCCTATTTTAGGTAGCTAGCTGGTAAGGGTAATAAGCGGCTCGTAGAGAAATATTTTGTTAAAAGTGTTTTAAAAAAATTTCAACATTTTTTTTTCCTTATACTAAGAAAACAAGTTCGGTTGTGAGAACTAAATTTAATAACAAAAAAATAAAATAAAAAAAATAAAAAAAATTAAAGAAAATACAAGCATTAGAAGGAATTTCTGGCATAAAGTTTTTAAAATATGTTTAGGTAAACTTTTAGCTAAATTTCTTTTGTGAGAACTAAATTTGTTAGCAAGCAAAAATTAAGTAGTGATTCAATTTTTTAATCCTGAAAACAGAAAATCAATCTTACAGTTGGAAATACTTTTAAGAGAACAAAATTTTAGACTGAATTATCAAATTCTGGGTGATATAATAAAAAGTTTGAATTTTTGATGGGTAACAATTATAATTCTTTTAACCAAAGCTGTTTTCTAGATGTCCAAATCATGTAGACATACATATGAGACAATTATTTTCATGATGTATGATGTGTTGCCTGATATTCAGTAAATAAATTTGTTCAAAGCGAATATTGCAACTCGAATACGTACTTCATTTTAAGTTCGCTAAGACATTATTTATTTTTATTATTAATTTTGATGTTTCCCTTAAGTTTTTCGTTTCTATTTATATTAATGTTTGTGTCTTAAGTCTTTTGATTTTTGCAATTTTCTCTTTTTATATCATGTTCACACCTAGGTTTTTGAGCGTATTATAAAGAAATGTTTTAAAACAAAAACACAACCGTTCACACCAAGTTTAAAATGTTTTAGGTCAGCTGATTTTATTTAATTTTAGCTAAAAATTTATCAAGCCCCAAATATTAATATTGAAATTTCAAGTAATAAGTCTCTAAATATTAAATTAGCATTTTTTTTGGTCACGAAATATTTTTGACGTGTCGCCATCTATTAAAAAAAAAAATAAAACTGCCTACAACCCACTGAATATACTCTAAATGCAAATGCAACGCTGTCCTTGAAGTGTTTTTGGAAGGGTTTTTATTAAAAACTCGTCGTTTGAGATGTATGGTAAAACCTGGGAAAATTGACTGGTTTTAGCTCAAAAACACGAATAAGTCGTTATACACGTTCCGAAAACCTAGATGTGAGCATGGTATTAAGACTTTTTATTTGTATGTTAATTAATTTTGATTTTCCTCTCCTTAAATCTTTTCCTTTCATTTATATTGGTGTTTGCGTTTTAAGTCTTTTGATTTTGTTTTTTAAGTGTTTTCCTTATTTTATTTATGAACATGTTCTTGTCTAAACTCTTTTGATTTGAATTACTTTTGGTGTTGGTTTCGTTAAGTTTTTAGATTTTTTTAATTGTTGTTTGTTGCTTAAGTTTTTTGATTTTTATTAATTTTGTTTGTGTCGAAAAACCTTTTTTTGTAAATGTTTCTGTTTCAAGTCTTTTGATATATAAGTATTTTTTTTTCTTAAGTTTTTCTTGTTTTTGTTGAACCTTTGAATCTTAGCTGGGAGGCTTTTTATTTCGATGCGAAAGAAAATCAATTACTCTGAGAAATAGACTTACTAACTTTTGACTTATCGTACGTTTGACTTAATTTTTTTAAGTTTGTCTCAATAAACCATGTGGTCAAAACTACAGTTTCATAAATTAAACGCGAATTTCAAAAAAAAGAAAGAAAAAGAGAAAAAAAAACCCGGGCACTACATTATTTATTATATCATGCTCAGTACGGTATAATGTAGTTAGCGGGCTCCGAACTCTAGTCTAAGTGATATATACACATTTTTATTACGATGCATGATCAAAAATGGTAGGTAAAAAGTTCAAAAATTCAACAAATTGTATAAAGAAAAAGAGTTGATTAACTAAATTGTCCTTAAATTGGCCCTTAGCTAGTTTTAAGGTTTGCCCATTAAAAAAAAAATCATGTATTTAATTAAGTAGAGTTTTTTTGCTATTGCTAACAAAAAATCCAACACCGGCAAGCAGCCAGGCAAACTTTTACGCAAGTGAATGATTTTGTACACACAAAAAATGGAGCTACAAAAAACTTTTCTAAAGCCTAGAAACAAAAACCCATAAACCTAACAAACCAAACTAAAAAGAATTTATCAAACAAAATAAAAGAAGTGGAAAAAAAATAAAAGCAACAAACTAAATCAAAAACTAGCATAATATTTATTTATTTAAACTTGTTAACTTGCTCGTTCGCTTTCTCTTTCCCTCTCTTTAGTCTATGGAGTAACAAATATGCAACTGATAAAAAACAAACCTTTAAGAAGCCTGGTTGTTAAGGAGAAGCAACACTAGCAATACTTTTTTTATTGTAAAACTCAAGTATTTAAGAACTTTTTAGTGGGCAAAATAAAAGCTTCTCTGATTGACACTCTTCAATAGAAAATATAAGTGAACTTTTGTAAAGACTACGCTAAACAAACAACCACACTTAACTAACCCAACCCAATATTTATGGCATTTTTTATTCATGCTTCAGTATTCAGTTTTCATTCGTGCATTCATTCATTCATTTTCACACAGCGCTGTGATTAAATAACAAAACTTATGAAAGAGAAGTGATAAAATGTTTTTATTAACAAAGGTGAAGATGATGATGATGATGATATTAATGATAATGAAGTTGCTATTACTGTTATAAAAAATGTAATGAATAGCGGAATAGCACTAAATTTCTGTTGTATTACGTTAGTCTCTAACTATTTCAAATGCTCAAGAATACCTCTATTATAACCCTAGACTTCAATCCCTATTCATAGCGGCTGCCATTGTCCCAAGCCTTTAACTTGGAGTAAATAAAAGCAGTAAGAAAAAAAAATAATCAGCAACACAGCTACTGGCATTGAACTTTGCATAACTACCTTTGTTGCAAACACAACTACTCATCAGCATCACCATTATCATCAGCTTTCAACATCATCGTTAACATTATGCTTTTTAGGAGAACATTTTTCATAACTGAAAAATTTGTATTTTCCATTTTCATATAGACTTTTCAATAGAGTCGTCTTGTCATTAGGGATTTTAACAAAGCATTGACTACAGCAGCAACAGTAAAAAATAATTCCCTGGCAATTCATTGCTTGTTGGTTTTTTTTTTTTTTTTTTTTTTTTTTTACAAATGTACCCTACAATTTTTTCTTGTTGATGCAGGAGTTTTAAGTTTTTTTTTTAATTGACAGACACTGAGAACTTAAAAAAAATATAAAGAAGATGGGCAGTGCCTTGTTGTAATTATTAGTTGAGCATAATTGGCGAATATAATTTTCATTATTATTGACCAAGCTTGCTTTTTGTAACGCCATGCAGAGGATATTTTGTACAGCCTCTCACTTCACTATTTAAACCTCGAATGAAGCCAATTTCTTCACTGACTGAGGTACCTGCAAGACTCTAAACCAATAGCTTTAAAGTTTCGTCATGCAAATTGCAGAATTTGCATTGGCTGAACAAAATATTTTTTTGTTATACTAAAATGATGATATCTAAGTTTAAAATAACCGGTAAATCTCACTGTTTGAAGACCTTCTAGCAAGTGCTCCGTGATAAATTGTTTTAGCCGTCTGAGTCAAGTAAGTGATTCTTCATATTTTGAAAATTATCACTTGAATTAGGAAACACTTTTATCTGTAATAGCTCAGGGGCATTACAAAAGGGGTCAAAGGCCAAATTACCACACTCGATACAACAAAAATTTCAATTTAATTCAAACGGAACTTTCGATTGATATGCTTCCTGACTAAATGAAAAACCATTGACTCTTCTATTGGCTAGTCAATCTGTGTGCCTGTTGGCAGAGCAGTTCTTATGACCAGCAACCAATACATAGACGCCAAGTTGAAAAATATACTTAAAACACAATCAATTTCAAAATTTCAAATTCATCTTAACTCTGGTGGGCATTAGCCCAATGGCGTAGCATTAGCTTTTCCAAGAACAATAGAAAGAAAGTACGATAGCCCTTTTGTTGGCTAATCAGTCTGCCAGCTCGTAATCTGTATGGTTCTCATGTCAAGCACTACAAGGTATAATTGTTAGGGAGTCAACGTTTATTGAGAGACACCAGACATTCTAATGCTACAGATATTTTTAGCTTAGCTGAGCCTAAAACCAACAGCGTAGCTTAATCTTTTCAAAACACAAATAAATTAAAAACTTCTGGGCTGGCCACCCTCTTTTCAGCCAGCTTGTGCGCCAGTTAATTGCTCTCATACGAGAACTATTTGTAGTAACTTTATATGCAACCATCACCTTTTAAAAAAATATTGTCAAATTTTCAGCAAGCTGCGTCATTTAGTTTATGTTTGACAGCCATTAAAAACAGTCATTTTTGTGAATTTTACCAAAAATGGAAAAAATTAATTTTGTGTGTTGATTAAGCATTATTTTTTGTTTAAAAAAAACCTTCACTGAAACCAAGGAGGGACTTGATAAATAATATGGATTTTCTGCAGCATCAATTTCAATGTGGTGTATCAGCACAGTAGGTGCAGGTCGCTCAAAAGAGTTCATGACGCCAAAAATCGTCGTTAAAATCCATGGGATAATGTAGGAAATTACGTGAGGTGGCTGAGGCTGTAGGCCTCTTGCCGTACTTTTCAGTTCTCGGTACCCGCGCTAAAGTAATTGAATTCTTCTCTAACAAAATAACCAGCAGATTTTAGTACTACCAAACCAACCTGGCTTGAAAAATGCATTTAGAGATGCTTGTATATTTTGGTACGAGTACCATGACTGCGCTTACCTAAACATTCCATAACACATGGCTTAAGTTGTGGACTTTAGCCAGCAAATGTTTTAAAAATATGGAGAACAATGACTATTTAAAAAATTTTCTTACTAAATCAAGCGCCCCATATAAGCGAATTGCCTATTCTAGAGAATATTTCTTTGTGGTATGTTTCCATGACCGGCAGCATTTAAATCAAGCGAAAACTACCTGCAAGTCCTAAGCAACATTTCCTAATTTGCTGAATTTATTCGAAAGGCAAAATCTTGGAAAAAGTAGTAACCTTGAGATTCGCCTTCAAATTACTTATATTTGCATTTCCTTACTCTGTTATAAACGTTTATTTTTCGTGTTTTTTTTTTACGTATAAAAGTTGATGTTTCAGTCCTGTTTTCAATTCTCTGAATGCATCATGATGTTTTATTCAAACACACATATGCTTGCAAACTCACTTTACGCACTCCTTTTTGTTATTATAAATTTGGTTTCCTTTTGGCTGTTACATACTCCCCGACTGACTGATGGTCTACTCGTTTGTATGATTGTTTGATGACTTGCCAGGCTTTTTTCTTTGCCTTTATGGCACCATTTTTTTTTGCTGTTTTTGGTGTGGGTGTGTAAATTTGTAAATTTTCATCTTGGTTTTTTATTTTGTTTTTTTATAACATTCACACATATTGTGCGAAATTGTTTACAAAACTCATAAAAAGAATTCTGCCATCAAAAGGATGAATGTGAAACTTTACATTTGCATGTGTATGTGTGGTTTTCTTATTTCCTATTTTTGTTTTCTTTTTTTGCATGTGCAACTTTTTTAATAAATAAATAATTTTTTTTTTTGTATTTTTTTTTCTGTTATTCACAAACAGAAAGAAGGTTTAATTAAATTTTGAGCCGGGCTCTTAAAACATTAAATTTTTTTTTCTGTTGTTACGTTTGAAATTGAAATTTGAAAAAGCTTTTATCATCATATCAATTGAAAGTTGAGTGATTCCATTAAAAAGAAAATATGATTCTACTTGTTTTTTTTTTTTTTTTTTAATTTTTCAACTTGGATATCAACGTCGTCAAGAGGCAATTATATAAGTGCCACAATATAAGACAGAGAGAGGATGAGGGTGAAAGTGAGTAGCATATGTGAAAGTTGTTTACAAGGACTTTCAATTGTAGCAAATGTAACACTCAGTTGTAAATTTTAAGTGTTGAAAATTTTAATTCCAAAAAACAAATTGCTATTAAAATGGGTAAGTACTCCAGAAGGAGTCATGGCAAAAAAAAATTTTTTTAGTGTTCTGAAAGAATCATTCATTCTTTCGTTATAATAAAATCACTCAGTGCACGATATGCATTTTGATTTGAACGCCCATTTTCATAATAAGCCTGAATAACTTTAACCAATCATTGAAATAATGTTTTATTACAAATAGTTTTAGGAAAAAAAAACCAAGTTTTATACAGGAAGGCGAAATATTGAAAATAATAAATAATTCTTATAAAAAGACTAAAGCCAATAATAATTAATTATGTATATAAAATCAAGAGTCTAAATAAATAATTATAAAGGGTGTTTTTTATAGACGTATAGAACTTTAAGTTGGCATTACTGTTCAAGATGGCTACCGATTTAACAGCTGTCAAGTGCATTATTCTCAGTTTGGTTTGGCAATTCATCATGAATACACTAACACTGCAATTTTATTTCGAACGAGATTGCCGTTGTTTCCGATTTTTATAAGCGAATTTTGTTTAGCGATAAAGCGCCCTTCTGGTTGAATGGCTACGTCAAGAAACAAAACTGCCGCATTTGAAGTGAAGCTAATCCTCAAGTGTATGTCAAAACACCGTTACATCCAGAAAAACTGACTGTTTGGTGCGCTTTATGGGCTGGTGGAATCATTGGTCCGTACTTCTTCAAAAACGATGATGGCCAGAACGTTACAGTCAATGCTGATCAATATAGAGCCATGATTACTAACTTTTTCATTCCTGAATTGAACAACCATGATGTCCAGGAGCTGTGGTTCCAACAAGACGGCGCAACATGTTGCACAGCTCGTGCCACAATCGATTTATTGAAAGACAGGTTTGGTGACCGCCTAATTTCACGTTTTGGACCTGTGAATTGGCCTCCAAGATCTTGTGATTTAACATCGCTAGACTACTTTCTGGGGGGCTATGTAAAGTCATTGGTCTATGCGGATAAGCCACAAACGCTTGACCATTGGGAAGACAACATTCGCCGTGTTATTGCCGATATACGGCCACAAATGTTGGAAAAAGTCATGGAAAATTGGACGTCCAGATTGGACTACATATGCCAGAAATCATATTTAAAATGTAATGCCAGAAGATTATCTTTCGGATAAATAAAATTCATGTCAATCGAATAATCCATCGTTGTTTTATTGCAATTTAAAGTTATATACGTCTATAAAAAACACCCTTTATAAATTTGATATATTGTTGAAATAAATTTATTTTTTATGCAAATTTTGCTTGAGTGAATGAAACAAAAAAAATTAAAACATTGCGCACTATTATTTATTTTTTTATTTACTCGCACACACATTCATTTACTGACAGCATTATGGAGATTCACATACGAATACTTTCTTTTTTTATAAGCGACAGCAATTTGAAAAGTATTTTCTAAAGCGAGTAAGACTGCTATGTAGTAACAACTTTTACCAACAAGTACGAAAATCACCATTTTCTTCTCATCTTTCATAAATTTTCAAATGGAGAAAAACAGCTGCTGGTAAATCAAAAATCGTATAGTTTCTTCGTACACAAATAGCAGTACTCTGAGAAAACAACTTCGCTTGTGAAAACTAAATTTGTTTGAATACAAATTTTGAACAAAACTATTTATTTATAATAAAATATGCAAAAATATGCATTTATAATAAAATATGCAAAAATATGCGATAACAAATCGATACCATTTTTCAATAAATTCTCGAATGCGGAGAAGTACTTGCTCTGAATCAATTTTAAGTTACTAAATAAAAACATGCATTTTAATAAAAATACTTGCCCTAGCAATAACCTACTGAATCTAACCTATCAGGCTGGAAGTTGTAGTTTCGAATGCTGGGGTGATTTCTGCCGACAAGCCAAGAAGCTTGTTTTGCCTTCAATAGGGAGGCCAAATTGCTGGTTTTGATATCGAGTATTTTCTAAAGAAATTTTTCACCGATTTCATTCGGTTTAGAATGCCTCGATTTTGGCGAAAAAAAATAAAGGTAATTTAATTTTTTTTTTCTTTTTTCTAAATACTTTTAAGAAAATCCTCGTTTTGCTAGAATTCTGGTTACTCAAGAGTTAGAAAAGTAGTTTACTTTTTACGTGTTCGAAAGCAATTTTTGGTTTTTTGTAATTTGATTTTTTTTTGTCTTTTTGCTCTACATATCGTAATGTTTAAAAATTATTATTTTTTGTTTATTTGGTACGTGCTAAAAAATTTCATGGTCTAGCAGCAACTTAATTTATTTTGAGTTATTTTATAATTTTTTTTTTTACATTTAAAAATAAATCCCACACAATCAACAACCGAAAGAAAAAAGTACTCATGCGAGCAACATATACGACTTTGGCTTATTTATCTTGTTTCCTTACTCCTGCCACTTCCCTTTCTACTAAAGCACTATTGTTTTCTATTTTTTTATAAAATGAGCTTAACTGATTTGTGTTTGTTTTAGGTATTTTCTTACGTTTTCTTTGAGATTTAAATCTAAAAAAAGCTTTTTGTTTCTACACTACAATTTCTTGCTTATAACATGTCAACATTTTTCACGTGTAAATTGGAGTAGAGCAGCAGCAGCATACGTTTGTTTTATCTACTGTTTAGATTTCTATTAAAATAAATCATACACTTTACTCTGTTTTAAAGAAAAAATTATTCTAAACTAGAAAAGCTAACGCCATTCACAGGTTTTTAGAAGTACGAGTATGTTTTTGTCTCCTTTTTTTATTTTTTTATACTTCTTTCTTTAAGGTGATTACAAGTGTAATGTGAGATATTTCGTGACATGTTTATTATTTTTATTTGTTCTTTGGTTGTTTTTGTTTTTTGCATTCACATTTACATTTTCTTCATTTGGGAAAAAAAAGAAGAAGAAAAACTTTATGCTGGAATGTGATGTTTCCGTTTCAAAAGTAGGCGTTACCTTTTAAATGAGTTGGAAAAAATTGCTATGCGGTAGGAGAGGTTATTTTATAATAAATTAAATGTGTGAATTGTGGAAACTTATAACGTACACACTTACATTAATCACAAAGAAGATTTCGTTTTTGGTTAAAAACATCACAGCAAAAATCAAAAGTTATTTCACGAAAAGTAACCTCAAGAGAACAGCTGATTAGATTTGTGTTAAAAACTCTTAAGAGAAATTTTTTATAAGCGATAATATAAGGAATTTGTTTATAGAGTTGCTGCTAACCTTTTTGAATTTTCTTTGGTTAAAAAAAAGTCTTTAAAAAGGTATTTTTTTACAAAATTGATTTTTTTTTTAATAAAAAACACAAATATATCTACGAAGCTTTTTTTGCTTGTCTGCTGAAAAGACTCTGGTTCAGGGCAGGAATCGAACCTGACACAGTGTAATATAAACAGAGTAATTCAAAGGAAAAAACAATATATTCTTTCATTACGTTACGTTGGTTCTTTTTAATTATTCCTGAAAAAATCTACAATAAATATAGTTAAAACTTTGTAACGCAGACGCAGAGACAGCAGAACACATATTGTGTCACTGTAATGGGCCAAGTCTTTGCATTTTTAATGAATACTAGACTCAAAATCCTCCTTAAGTAACATTACGATAGTGTATTAATAGGTCTATTTTGGTCGCAGTGACTAGGTTGCTTGTTCCCGGTTCCAATTTCAATTTTAATCTTATTCCAAACACTTCGCGATAGTAAATTTTTCAGATAGCCAAATCACCAGCCGTGTTTTGAACAGCCACACTTTTCTTAGAGAGAAATAATATCAGATACTCATCTTTAAATTACATTAATATTTTTAATTTTACAGGGAAAAACAAACAATAAATACTGACAATAGTTTTGTTAGCTGGGAAAATCGGTAACCAAGTATTTATCTTCTAAGAGATCTCACAGCCTTGATCTTAGAAGTCTAAGCTTAAATCGTCTTTTTCTATTATATATTTAATGAAATATTCTGAAATTTAGAGCTTTTGCAACATTAATTTTGTCAGCTGGCAAAATCAGTAACCGCGTTTTGTATTGCCAGGCTGTTCTTGCTGTTAAACAATTCAGAACAAAAGTTTTATCAGCTGGCAAAATCGGTAATCAAGTATTGATCTTCTAAGAGATCAAGGCTTAAGTCGTTTTTTTTCGATATCTTATGAACTTGTGTGAAATTTAGATTTTTTTGTAAGAGTAATTTTGTTAGTTGGCAAAGTCGCTAACCGAGTTTTGGATAGCCAGTTTATTCTTAGAGATCTAGGCTTAACTCGTCTTTTTCGATATCCGATTAAATTGTATGAAATTTTGCTTTTTTCTGTATGAAATAATTTAAAAATTTCGTTAAAAGTGAAGCAACGATTTGGCCTCGAAGCTACAAAACTCTAAATTATTAGAAATTTCTATTCCATAATTTAAGGGAACTGCCAACAAATTAACTTTTTGTTTTTAATTTTCTTCTCTAACAGGGCTAAAACTTTTCTAAACATTATTTTTTTCTAATGAAAAAACAAAAATACGATATTTCAATAGAATTTAAAATGAAATTTCGATCGATGTGGAATTTAGTAATTTGGGGCCAGGAAACAAATAGCGGCATTCAATATCGATGGAAGTTTTTACTTAGATTGTATTGAAACTTGGATTGGTTTTTATTATTGTAATTTGGCCACTGAATGTAAGAAGAAACGAAACTACAACGCTTTAGGCTGATACATATGTTTATCTATTAATTTTAGGGAAATAATAAATGAAATGGTTTCTACACTGTCCCTACTTAGTTGTTCAAATATTTTTTCCCATCAAATGCTTAAAAATATAAATGACAAAACTAAACTTTATAATCAATTAATAATGAGTTTAAATTTCCTTTATCTTTTTCTCACTCAACCTTTTTTCTAATAAAATTTTTAATATTGAAAGTTTAAGAGCTCTTTCCGAAAGGAAATTGTTAAAATTAATTTAAACGATTTTATGACCTTTTAACGAGTTAGCAACTAGTATATACTGGGGGCTTTTATGCGATAACTCGTTAAAATTTCCACCAGCTGCTGTTGGTTTATTTAAATAAATTTAAAAGAAAAAAAAAAACAGGCCTAAAATTAAAATAAGTTCTTAATAACAAAGAAAATGTAAATTTATTTCTCTTAACAAAATTAAGTTGCTCTTTCAAGTACAAACAGCAAAATTAAAATTCAAGGAAACTAAACAATTTATAAAAAATGATAAAAATCAACAATTTAATTAGATTTTAGATAAAAGAAAGTAGAGGCAAGAAAAAAATTAAGAAAATCAAGTGGCTGCTGGCAGCTACTTAACATCCACTATGTGATGACACTGACAACAAAGTTATTTGACTATTTTTCTATCGACCCAAGAGACCAGCAAAAACATAAAATAGAAAATAACTAAACTAAATTAAATAAATAATAAAGTTTGTTAGCAAGACTGTAAACAGTAGTAGGCTTAAGGCTTTTCACAGGAAATTGTAAAATAGTCAAATTAAAGCTGCTATAAAATAAATATGAAGAAAAACATTTTATGTATTTCTTAACATAAATTATGTCATGAAAGAATATAATTAAAAGCTTAAAATAGACATAAAATAATCAATTTGTTTTGATCTTTAGATAACCGTTAGAAGAGTTTCCAAAATTAGGTTTAAACATTTGCTTATGGAATAGGGGGTTTTTTAAAGAAATTTTTTATTTATTTCTACTCGTTAAAATTGGCTGTTTGTGAGAAAAAACTATTTCTGTAGAACATCCCTGCAGACAATTAGGTAGTCATTTAACAAACCAATAAATTTAAAACTGTAAAAATTCATTTCCAGCAGTCACATTTGAACCTGGGCCAGTTCAGCGCTGAAAAAGCGAAAATTTTTCACAAGAAATGGTTCCAAAAATAAAATAAAAATGCTTGCAGAATATTTCTGATCACTTCATTAATAATGCTGAGTTAAAAAAAAAAACTGCCAAGCAAACATTTTTGAGTGAAATGGCCAAAAAATTTAAATATGTCTGGAAATTTTTTTTAATAAAAAATTTAACAACCCATAAAATTTTTGATGGACTTGGAAAAATAATTTATTTTACTCATTAATAAACGTATGTTGAAAACTAATTAAAAAAAATTGTACGTTTTCTTTATAAAATACTGTGTGAAAACGTCTCCAAATAAAAAAAAAAAAAAAAAACATGACGAAAAAAAATTAAAAACAGAAGAGATTTCTCAAGTTTACTTAAATAATATATATACCATTGAAACGGCCGCAATGTTTTCTATCTAAATCCGTTGAGAACCATCAAATCAGTTAATGTTCAACTAAGTGCATAAAGATACGTAAACCCGGTGGGGGTGTTTGGTAAATTCCAAAAACAGATTCTTGTTGTACTCGACAGCACTTACTAGAAGAGTAATATCACTTCCCAAGTATTTGTACTTAATTTTTTTTTTTGTATGACTGTGTAATTTATACAGAATTAAATAAATTTTCAAAACAAAAAACATGATTTTCTCTAAAATTGTTTAAGATGAAATGCTTGCAGCTAGAGGGTTTTTGTTCAGAAAAAAAAAATACTAGAGTACTAGAGAGATCATGGTACGTGTCTTATAAGTCTCACAGTAAATGGTATTTTCTTTAGCGTTTATTTTTGAGAAACCTAATGGCAGTTCCTAATTCAAAGGTTAATTTTCCGTGGCTAAAATATAATAAAAATTTAAACCTTTTGCTGTAAAATTATTGAAATTTTTCTTTCTAATTAAACGTTGTCCCTACGTAATATCCCTTCTCTTCCAGCAGTAGTTAAGTAGACATAATGGCGATTGCAAAGTCACCGATGAATTTTTGGTAACCAAAAAGTAGTAAAAAATACACATAATAAATTTTAGTAAAAATTGAAATTTTTATGGCGGTATAGCAAAAAGATCAGGGTACAAATTATCGCACTGGATAGCGATGGAAATTTCAATACAATTTAAATGAAAATGTCGATCGATATCGAATGCCGTAATTTGGCTACAGGGCCATAAATTTGATCAGATTATGAATCAGAGCAGCTCTCAGATAAATTTTGTTTGAAAAATTTTTTTTTTTTTTTTTTTTTTTAAACCGTCACTTTCAATAGCTTTTTAATGTGAAGTATGTTAAGTAGCCTTTTTTTATAATTTTTTTTTTTAATTCAAAATTTTTTAATTGTCAGTTTTGATGGGATATGTTGAAAAGCAAGATTTCCATGTTCTTTACCTGTTTTTTAGAATTTTATATATTCTCTTCTTTCCGTTTTTCTGTTTATTTTCTTATTTTTTTTTTTATTTTATTTCACTCAACAACCTGTGCCATATTTAATTCATTTCATTAATAAACCTACTTTGTAGTTTTCATTATTAAAGTTGTATTAATTAATAACAACTCAATGTAAGCATGTTAATTTTTATCTATTGCTTACAATCTACTCTCACAGAAAAAAACTTAAAAAAAAAACACTAACAAAACTAAACAATCATTAATTATGCTTAGCGGCAGAAAACACCAAACAACCAACCCAAAACAAATAAAGGGAAAAGAAGAAAAATGCCCACAAAAAAGAAATAAACTCAAGAGAAAAAATAAAAAAATTTAAGGCAAGTGCATCAAAGCTTGAGGTCATAATAATACACTATACTACCTGCAACACTTTTAGAGCATCCACCTTTTTTAGCCACTGTTTTTAAATTTGATACTAAATATTTTTTGTTATAAAACACTAAAGACTGGGAAGTTTTTCTGGGGCCAAATACACAAAAAAAGACTATTAGTTTGTCGAATTATTTTCAGAAGTTTAAATAATTATTTTTTTAATAAAAACAAAAAAAAAAAAGTAGCAAGAAATTTTTTATATTTTGAAGTTTTGTCAAACTAATTAGTTTAAGCCACAAGAAAATTTCTAGAATATTTGAAAAACAAATAAGAATCTACGTCTAGACTTGCAAATGACTATATAAAATATTATGAATTGTATGAATGAATTGATTTGTCTGCAGAAAACACCCAGATTGATAGGTTAGTGCTACGACAAAACTCTGTAAGCTTATGAGACACTATCCCACATAATCAAAAATTTCATTCATATGAATATCAGATAAATTTCTTACCTAAAATCTTAAACAAAATAAATTGATTATGGCGACATTTATCACACAAAATAGAATTCTAAAACACTTAAATTTTGCTACACTGAAAGAATTTTGTTCATATATTCAATGATTTTTTTCATTAATTCAATGAAAAAATTCATTAGATTAATGAAAACTTTCGTTAAAATATATGAAACATGTTCATTATACATATGAATTTTAAAAATGTCTTTAAACTGCAGATGTCGCGGTTCAATCCCATACTTATTTTGATAAATTTACTTTTTGTTTGAATTATTTTCAAATTTTATTTTAACTCTACCAGGATTCGAACTTGGGACACATGCAATTAAGAAGCTTTAACTCGCCACTCAACCAATTCAACCACTAAGCTCCGTTGAATTTTAATGATTAAGTTTTTGTTTTATAGTTATTTTATTTATAGACTACGACTGAAGCTGTGAAATCTAATGAAACTTTTTCATTCTCACAATGAAATTATGAAATAATTAATGAAATCTTTTCATTGGATTTATGAATCATAATTCCTTCAGTGTAATGCAAGCACAAACTCTGCGAAGATGAATACTGGACACAATACAACCAGGGCGTGCTCCCATAGACTGGTGGGTAGTGTGCTAACCTATAAATCTAGGGGTCGCAGGTTCGAAGCCTACACTGCGGATTTCAGTTGCTTATTAAAAACAAATACAAGGTGACTGTATCCCGAAAATCATAGCACAGGTGAATTCATTTTCTCTCAAATTGTTTAAAGCATTTTAAGAAAAGCTCCTAAGAAATTTAAGTGAATTTAAAGCAGAAACCGCAAATAATAGTTATCGATATCAAAAAATTATTTTATAAGAGAATTAAAAACAAAAATATGTATCTTTTATAGAACAGTTATTTTAAGCTCAGATGAAACTCTTGAAAAGAGAGTTTTATTTTGCCATTAATAAAATAAAACTCCTCAAAAGAGTTTTATAAAAATATAATTCCTTAAAAGAATTTTATTTTTGAACTAAGAAAATAAAACTCCTCAAAAGAGTTTTATTTTCTGAGTGGAAAAATAAAACTCCTAAAAGAGTTTAGTTTTAGGAAATCAAAATAAAACTCTCTTTTAAGGAGTTTCATCTGAGCTTTTATTTTTATGTTGAAAAATAACCCTTGACTGTGAAGATGAGATCGTTTTTTTAATATCACCATAGATTCTGAAAGAACTTGTCAATATGAATATTGGTATATGACAAAATAGATCTTAATTGACTCTACCATATATGGGCATTATTACAAGTTACCGATAGTTAAAGTTAAGACACTAGAAGTTAAATATCAAGCTTTTGATTAGACATAAAATTATAAAATTTGTCCTTAACTATCCACTCAAATTTGGTTGTCAATTTTTAACCAAAAACAGGTTATTTGCCATACAAAATCCTAACTTTAGCTATCGAAAATTGTAATAAAGGGCCATAGAGTTTTTGAATTAAAAGTTTTTCAATAACTGTTATTTACGATGCCTTCTTTAAAGCAATTTTAAAGCATTTTCATTTGAAACTCCCATTTGTTTAAGCAATTTTTTAAACAACAAATAACTATCTAATGAATTCCACCCCACCTACACTTTATTTTAGTTTTTTTTATGTTAATTAATGTATTTTGTTAGCATAATCTATGAAGAGCCTTAATGCTATAAGTACTGGTGGACAACTCATACTGCCACAAACCTTGAATCTATTGTATTTTTGTAGTTCTTCAAATTAGAAAATAGTTCTCAGACAACATTTAAATAATTCATTATTCAAATATGTATCATTATTGTTATGCAGTGAGTTAGCAGTAGCGTAGCTAAAATAATTCTTTGAAAGAAGGTAAGTATTCGCGGTCATTTTATGAATAAAAAAATAAATACTCAGCACAAGCATAATAAAAATATTTTTTTTGTAAAGAAAGCAGATGATTGGCTGTGCTGACATTTCTTTGAATGGAAAATGTTAAAATTTAATTTTAAGCCGCCTTTTCTCCATTTTTTACATTTCTTTATGAAGCACAAAAATAACGAGTAAAAAATTGTCTTTTCTATAAATGAAAACCTTTCAAGGAAGATTCAATTGGTTTTAAAGAAATTTTAAGTGACCCCCCTTAAGTGGCTTAGTGAGTCGTTTTAGTGGACATTCTTCTACACTTTTAAGAACACTCATTCAGCACAAGCATTAAAAAATATTTTTTTTTTAAAAGAAAGAAAATTATCAGGAAAGATCCAAATGCAATTTTAGCCATTCTGCTACTCAGCTTTTAAATTTGTTTTTAAGCACAAACGTATTTAAAAAAAATTTCTGGAAAGAAAACAATTGATTGACGTTGTTGGAGCTTTTTTGAATAGAAAATGTTCAGAAAAGATCCTATTGGCTCAAATTTAATTTTAAGCAGAATCGTTTTTACCTTTTGGATTTGTGTATGGAGCACAATACTTAGTAACTAAAATAATTTTCTAGATATAAACTGGAGATTTAATCCCCGAATTATACTTTTTAGTATTAAATAATTTGAAAATTTTGATATTGTACGTAATCGAGAGCGACAATTTAGCCTCAGCTGTCTTGAGTTTGTTGGCTTTTCGGCAAAAGGAAATCTTTAAAGGCAGATTAAATGGTTTTAGACTGAATTTTAAGTAGCCCCACCTTAGGATGATTTATTTACAGTCATATAGCACAATCGTAATTAAAATAATTTTCTTAGGAAAAAATCAGCACTTGAGAGCATGAGTGGTTCTAGGAATAGAAAATTATCAGAGAAAATGCATATGTTGTTACTGAAACTTTAGGCGTTCTCCTACTCCTCTTTCACTCAACAAAAACATAACTAAAATAATTTTATACAAACAAGACTGCTGATTTACCGCTATGGCTTTTCTGTAAATGAAAACCTTCAAAAGAAGACTCCATTGATTTTAGTAGAATTTTAAGCGGCCCCACATTACTTTGGTTTATGAAGACTCTTCCGGCACAAGAGTTAAAAAAAATATATTTTATGGAAAGAAAACAAGTAACAATCAATTTTTAATTGCGCAATTATTGAATGGAAATTTGTATGGTAAATTGAGCTCAATTAAGGCGATAATTGCGTAAAATGCTTAATTGCTCAATTAACGTGTATGTCTGAACAGCCTATAACGCAATTAAGCAAATAGTTTTAATAAACTCTTTCTGATTTGGCTCAAATTCAATTTTAAGCATCGCATGTTCTTATCACGTCTTAGATTTTTTATGAAGCACAAGAGTAACTAAAATATTTTTTAGTAAGACAGCTGATGGACTGTATTGGTTTTACTCTAGTTTATAAACACTCATTTAGCATAAACGTACTTAAAATATTTTTCTCAAAAAGAAAGCAAATATTTAATTGACTGATTCAGCAGTTACACGAATAAAAAATTATTAGGCAAAATGCGTATGGTTTTACTGAAATTTTAAGCATCCTCCTCCTACTCTTTCGCTTAGCATAAGCATAACTACATTTATTTTCTACAAACAAGACTGCTGATTTATTGGATTGACTTTTCTGCCTTAGTTCAAAAAAGGGTTTAGTTGAATTTTAAGTAGCCTTCTTTTTAGGATAGTTTATGAACGCTCACACATCACCAACGTAATTATAAAATTTTTTCTCCGAAAGAAAACAAGTATTTAATTAACTGCTTTGGTAGAAAATTGTCAGGGAATAGACAAATGGATTTCAGTTGAATTTTAGATATGTTAGTTCTCCCCTTTCAGATTTCTTTTTATTATTATCAATGTAACTTAGGCCATATGTATAGTAACGCAGAGAATTTTTTGTACAGACATAAGTTCATTGTGCAAGATTTAGGCTTCAAATAAAACCAATTATAGTGTGCAGAGAGAATAAACCTATTTCTCTGGGAGTCAAGAAAATAGTATTGGCCAAGAGACTTGAACTTTTACTCAGGACTAACGAAATGAAAAAAATGTTGTAGAAGAAATATAGATGATTTTTGAATGTAACATTTTAAGGGAAGATTCAAAAATGAGTTCAGTTTAGTTTTACATAGACCCTATTCTTTGTAAACACTCACTCACACAGAAAAAAAAATGTCAATTTATAACTATATGCTAAAGAAGCTACACAAATTGGAGAGAAATATCGATATAAAAATAAATTTATATAATACGACCTTAAGCTTAATAAAATAGCCATTTTAATTAAAAAGAAAAAGGCCAAATAAACTAACAAATAAATTTTAACTGAATAATTTTTTTTTTTTTTTGGCTATCCAAACCATTTTTGTACTATTTTGTCTACGCCCTTGTGTTTTGCTTGATGTGTGTGTTTGATTTCAGTTTTTTTGTTTTTCGTTTCAACTTGTTTAATATCGTATTAAAATCTCATTAAAATTATTAAATTAACATAAAATACAAATGGAAAATTATAATTATAGATTTAAAGTTTGGTTTAGTTGAATTTTATCTTTTGCTTTATCTATTCATCTTTTAATTTTCTGTTGTTGCTTATTTATTTTCCTTACGTTTATGGTGTTTTCTTTGTATTTGTGTTTACGGTTTTCTAAACAAATTATATTTAAATATATAATTACTGAATTACTGAATGTCAGAGAGCTATTTCAGTGTTTTGTTTTTAAAGACCACCTAAAGTGTTCCTTCACCAGCTTTGGTAGTTACACAGACGGACACAGACAAGAGCTCATCAGCCATAAGTCATTAACCATAACTGAATGTTAAATATTTTTTTTTTTTTGTTTTAACAAAATGAATGAATTGTTTAACTATAATTATCAAATTAACATGGAAAGTTTATGCAAAAATATCGGAAATAATTATGAAAATGTTTTGTAATTACTGAGACAATTTGTTCATACAAAAAAAAAAAAAAAAAAAAAAAAAAAAAAAAAAAAATTATTTCTCACATAAATTTGTTATGCTGTTTAGAGCTGCTTAAATATTTAGGAGACAATAAAAAATAATTATTTTTATTAAAAATTATTAATTAAGCCAAAGCTTAAAGAAAATTTCTTATATTTAATTAAATTAAATTCAGCCCATTATATTGAAAGCTTTTGCCGAGAGATATTGTATATCAGAAAAATTGTCTAAAAGTGAACGTGGACAATTTTTATATACTGAGTGGCAATTAGCACCAGAGCGTCCCAAATGCTCAGCTTGCTGGTAATCATTGTCTGAGTTGGTAGACAACTCATCGGCTGATGATGAGGGTCTGCAAAAGTTTTATGTAAAATAAAAATATTTGGAAGCTTTTTGCTTTGAAAAGTAAAAATACAATCAATCTTACGTTAATAATATAAACAGCAATTCCCCAAATAGGCCGTTGTAATAATGAAAAGGAGTTTCAGCGGCCTCACAAATACTTTTTAAAAGACAATCTCGACCTGATAAGCCCATTCTAATTAACCACATTTAACTGCATTAATACTTTGTTTTCAATATATATATATTTTTTTTTTATAAATAAATTAAATAAACTTTCTAACTCACCGATTTGCTAAACCTTCTAGTCCTTTGTATACCGTCCAACGATAATTGCTGATTGAAATTTGTTTGTTGTTTTGCAAAAATTCTTCTTTGCTTTTTGCTGGTACATTATTTTCTGTTGCATTCAAAAAATTATCCAATTTTAAATGGCTACCAAATTTACGTGATACAAATGGCATAAGTTTTTGGGTTTTTAATTGTGTTACATTGTCGGGTAGAAAGTATTCAGCTTTGAACACATAACCAGTAACCATGGATTCAATTCTTAGATCCTGTAATGGTATACCAATGCCAGTAATCCACTAAAAATATAAAAACAAGTTTTCAATAAAGTCAGATTGAAAGTAAAGGAAGGTGATTTGCCTAATTTATCTTTCTATATAAAAAAAATAGCACTGAAAACTGTTACCAAATTATTTCCGAGCTGTACTCCGTTTTTTTTTTTAATTTACTATAATTTTCAAAATATATTTATTTCTTAAATTTAAGACATGACATGATGTATGTGAGATTTACTTAAAAGCAGGTTGTTATATTTCCGCTTTAAAATTTCCCTTATATTGTTTTCAAGTGGACTTACTATTTTCAAAGTTATAGTATCAGTTGTGATGCAACAAAGCGTTTTTTATGCAACATTTTTTAATTTTTATTTTTCTAAAAATTATTGAAAACAAAGCCAGAAAAAAACCTGCCATTGTCTTCTATAATTATATAGTCCTATGAGTTCCAAACAAAAGGAACCATATTTTATTTAAATCTTTTTTAAACTTTTGATTTTATTACCAATTAAGGGAGTCCTATTTTAATGTGTGACAGATTAAAATCATTGCAGAATGAGCTGCTTAGGCAAGCAACATGGGTGCCAGGAGAGCTAAGCATAATTACGAGTTTCGGAAGGAGTTGCGGATTGTAGTTAGGAACTGGGAACAATTCCCCTTTTTGCCGAGGTACCATTCCCGATTTTGCCCATGAAAATTTCCAAAACCAAAATCTTTTCCTTGTTTAGACAAAATATGCAAAACACCCAAAAAAAATGTAGTTGCGGTTTTTGATTCATAGCTCCGTCATTTATACACCGATCTAGCTGAATTTCAATAGGAATGGTCTGACAGAAACAACTGACAGATTGGTGTACTAAACTTTGCTGACGGAGAGACAGACAGACAGACATGCGGACATCGCTAAATCGACTCCGCTATTCATAAGGATCCAGAATATATATACTTTATAGGGTGCCCCATGTACGGTGTAGAAATTAAAAGAGGAATCACATGTGAAACTCTTAAAAGTTAGTGAATCGCTTTACTAAGCAGATTTAAAAATAATCGAGTCAAGAAGAAAATGTTTTTATAAAATTTAGATTTTTCTTTTTTAGCAAAAATTTAACGAACCCTGTTCAAATAATACTCAGATATATCTCGGACACCATAAGCCAATTTGAAAAACCGAAATGCTGATTTGCTATTAGCACTCCATAATAAATATTTTGGGAACAGTTTTCAGTGTGTAGTTATCCCTGTTAAGAATGACTGAAGGAAATACTTCAGGCTGTGGTGGCTTATTCTTAGTAAGATTGATAAGTACCCTTTTGCTTGTTTCTTTTTATTTTTAATTTGCTACAGAAAATTTTTTTTTTTTAATCTAAACTCACCTGAGTTCTTGTGGGTGCTGTTGGTGGATAAATCAATACAGGCACATAAGCCTTAACTGGTAGTAGGGTAATAAAAACAACACACACTAAATATAAGCCCAATTTGTGGATCATTCTAAACAAGTATTCAAGAAGTTTGCTGTAAAGATATTAAAATGTTTTCTTAATTATTTCTTGTTTTATTTTTTTAGTTTCTTTAATATTAAAAATCTTTTAAACCCAATTTTCAATGAGTTAATACTGCTGTTGCGATTCGCTTTAAACTAAAGTGATTGATCTATTTTAAAAATCTACTAACCAAAAGATTTTCTTATTTTATTTTTTTTTTTTTTTAATTTTTAACAGTTTAGTGAAATGAAGTTTGGTTTAACTTGTACTATTAAGAAGACAAAGTATAAAAGTTTAACCAGTTTTTCTAATTAACACTTTAAAACCTAAACCAGCACAATTTCTCATTCAAAAGAAACAAAAAAAAAAAGAAAAGAAAGAAAGAAGGAACGAACAAAGAAAGAAGAGCTAAAATAGTCTTAAAGGGTTTAGCAAAGAGATTGACATTACATATAAATATTATTTTTCTTGTACACTAAAATGATTTTTTGTAATTTCTTTTTGTGGGATTCACGTTACACGTGTTCCACTTTTTTTTTTTTTTTTTAGAACAAAGGAAGAAAAAGAAAATATAGTATCTGTCCAAAAAAAACTAACCAAAGATAATAGTTTTCACACTTCAAAAAAAAAAAATCTGTAGCCAATAGACAAATCGGTTCCAGTTACCAAATATTTCAAAAATAATTCTCATTAAAATAACTTTACAACTAGATGCATCACAGAACTTTGTTAGCCAGCTGACAAATAATTTTCGGTAGTGAGAATCAAATTTGTTACCATTCAATTTAATTTTTTTTTTAATTTGAACCATACAAATTCGGTTAAGGCAAAAAGAAATATATATTTTCTTAATTTAGATGCCTTTTTACTGCTCTTAAAAAACGAGATTGGTTAGGAATCAAAGTTTCTGTCCAGATAATAGAAATTCAGCTACTAAACCAAAACCTTTTATTTTTTCTTGATATTGCAGATCCTTTACTATATGGAAAAAATAAGTTTAGGTTGTGAGCATCAAATTTGTTTATTCGTGAAAATTTTTTTTAACTTGCGCTTCCGTACTAAGCAAAAAAAAAATATTTTTATGAATTCGGTTGTAATAATTAAATTGTTTTAGTTGTTAGCATAAAAATTTAGTTATTAAGTCAAAAATAAATATTTTTATTTAATTTATTACTCCCTTTCTAATATGACAAAATAAGAAAAAAAAAAATTTATATATAATTAATTATTATTAAGTTTCAGTCTTTTATAAAATTTATTTATTATTTTCAATATTTCGCTTTCCTGTGGAAAGCTTCGTCAGGAAAAAATTTATATTTATAATTATATTCTGAAATAGTTAAATTGTGTGAGAATCAAATTTGTCACCACTATAAATTTCGGTAATGATAATGGATTTTTTTAATTCTGAATATCAAAATTTTAAGAGAACTTAATTTTAAACAATATTATCGAATTTCAGTCCTTTAAACTAAAAAATTCTATGATCAAAAGTAAACATTTGATTAGCAACAAATTTAGTTCTTATAACCGAATTTATTTTCTCAATGCAAATTAGAAGAAAGTCTGTAAACTTATTGCTGCAGGTAGTGCAGATTCAATTCTTCAAATCTAGACAGATTTTGTTAATAAAAAAAATATCTTTGCACTCTCTTCACCCCTTCCCCGCATTTAATAATAATAATTCATTATTTTTCATTCAATCAAATATGAACGAAATGCATGAATATGTCATTTAATAAATGAAATATATCATTAGTCTAATGAAACATTGTAGTGTATTCTATGATTTAGCTTGAGAGTAACACTCTGTTTTTAATCCCACAATTCTTTCTTCCATAAAAAAAATTGTTTTTTAATTAAAGTTGTGCTAACTTCTATTTTCATTTAGAACTTAAATTTTACTAGTTATTCTCTAACAAAGTAACACTATTTGCCAACAGTTTAGCAATAACTGCTGGCAGAGGCACACTTGGAAAATGCATTTGCGGCAACAACATAACTTCGTAGTAAGACAACACATAAAAATACAACTACTTGCTGCAATTTTAATAATCAGACTAAATAAAATACAATGTGTACTTTTTCCCAGAGCTGGATCCTTTGGGGTAAGATTTAAATGATTAATAAATAATACAGGGCCCAAATTGTCACATTAGCTACAGTTTAATATTTTTTTAAGAAAAAATTTTAAAATTTCGATAGAAGTATCGAGGCCTCTGGAGAATAAAGAAATAAATACTCTGTATCTTGAACCTTTTTAGTATTTAGCTGCTGTGGCCATGCCTTTAGATTTGCCCAATCGTAATGTTTATATGGCATTTAATTTTGAATCTAATTATGGTTTGCCTTCTAATGATTCCTACAATGAATGGATTGACAGGGTAAATACAATAGTTTTTTTTTTTGTTTTTGTTATTTTATAAATTTGTCATCAATTACAGTGGGATATTGATGAACAATTTGTGGGCATTGGCAATGAGGTAAATTATGTTAACAATCGTCGTAAAAAACGTACCAATTTACCACTTCCTTATGATCGTCGTTCGTTCTATCGTACGTTTACTGGCTATTTGGAACATTTTCAAATGAATGGCACCGCCTGTCTCTTGAGAACCATTTGTGAAGTGGCTGCCTCAACTTTGCATGAAAATAATGGTGTTTTGGGTAGTTTGTTTAAAATTTTATTCATGTAAGTATGAAAGAATTTCTAAATATTTATACTATGTGGTTTTCTGAAGGGCCTTAACGGCACTGAGAAGTAGTTTTTTGGTCACTAAAGCCAGAATAGACCTACTGTACCATTACTCTCTAATATTCATTAATAATTCAAAGATTTTCTTGGGCGATTTGTCCGCCATGTCAGACGGTTGTAGTTAGTGATGAAAACCGGTTCAAATTAGAACATTACAGTTACACAATATGTGTTCTGCTGACTCAACGTCTGCATTACATTATCTGTAGAGGTCATTTCCACTGATCCTCATATTTTGGTATTAACTTTAACTTTATTGTCAAGTGAAGAGCTTAATGATCAGGACAAGGATTTTCAACAATGGAAAATATGAGCATAAAACACACCGTAAAAATACAAAATATGGAAAATAAACGAAAAAAAAAATTAATAATTTTTTTAGCGCATATTTTTTTAGGCAATAAATTCAGCTACATAAATAATAGGAAAATTATTCTTTCAAAAATACCTTTAACTTTCTTTTATATTAAGTAAGCGATTCAAGCGGTAAGCTCTGAAAATTAAATGTCATACGCAAGCATGTTGCTAATATTTAGAAAGAAAGTTGTTCAATAGTATTCATCTGTCATAGTACACTAAAATGCTGCTAAATGTGAACGACTTTACAGGTTATCATTATTAAAAATATAAAAAGTAATACAAATTAAGCACAAAAAATATGCATTTATAACAAAATATGCAAAAATATGCAATAAGAAATTGATGACAGTTTTCAATAAATTCTTAAATTCGTAAAAGTACTTGATCGATTGTAAGTTACTAAGTAAAAAACATGCATTTGCATGAAAATCCTTGCCCAAATTATGATGCTGTCTATAACTTTATTCAAAACTTTAAATATTTAGCTTTTCAAAGTTAATTTTACTAATTTTTGTATTAACTTTTTTCTTTATTTATTTCATAATGTATTTGAATGTATGTTTAGCATATTTTCAACACACACAATGAATTGTGTGTATAATTACTCATTTGGGTAACAAATTTTTTGCTTTCTTTTCTGTTCTACTTTGATTGCTATTGTTTTTGTGATTAAACATGTTAAATAGGCCAACAACTTCACAACCAGAAACATCACCACTACATCATAATATGAACGACAACGATCTTTATGCAGCTGAATGGCAGGGCAAACAATATTTGTCGAAGAAATATAAAAGAGATGACTACAATGAGTATAATGGGGCAGCAAATGCTTGTATGGATTATAGGAATTGGTGTCCTGAAGGAGTTATTAATATGATTTCAAGTTGGTATTAAACACAAACAACAATGGCAATAACGAACCGTAGGAAAAAGGAAGAAAACAAATGCTATTATTTTCTGTTGTGAGTTTTGTATGAGAAAAACATAAATTAACTGAAAGTTATCCAATAAAAACTATATTAAATTCTTTTTTGTGTCTTTGCAAGTTACGTTTTGTATTTTCACTTTTAAGAAAAAAAATTATGCTCTTAATAACCATAATTTGTACACATTTGTGTTTGCTATAATTATGCTGCAGTTCTAGAAGACAAGGATATAAATACGTGCGTATTTCATGATTTTAACAGGTTGATTATGACTTCAATATGATAACAGGTTGTGAAAACTATAAGAGTATGTGTTTATGGCCAAAATTATTAGTATGTGAAACAATTTTTGAAGCCTTAACTGAAGGATAATTTAAAAAAATTCTTTAAATGAAATAGCAAGGGTTTTAAACTTGCAAAGAATTTCAATTTAAAATGTTGTTTTTAAAATGGCAGTATAATTATTTAATAAAAATAATTAAAAGGCATTACAGTGTTTAAAATTTAAAGAATGATTTAAAAAAGTGTAAAAAGTATAGTCTCAAGATAAGAAAAATATATTTTCTTCTACAGAGAAATAATATTATGAACTAAATGAACATTTTAATTAAATATCACTGGTCAACACTAAAAAATGTTACGTTTTCGAATAATTAAATGTGCTGATTACGGAAAAATAGCACTGGCTTTTTTTCTAGCATACTGGTGGGTCGCATCTTCGATTCCTGCCTAGACACTGAGTGTTTGGCTGTAGAAAATATTATTTAGGTAGCAGTTTATATGGCCTTAAAAAAGTCCTAAATTTCTGGGCTTGATTTTACCTTTAAATTTTAACCTCAAAATTTAATTTTAAAAATCTTTAAAATTTTATTAGTTAATTTGAAGAAATGTTTAAAACAAAATTTTTCTAAAAAGACATACACTTCCTTTTCAGTTAATTTCTTTAATTGTTTTCCCCTTTTTCGTTTTGGTAATTTGATATTTTATTTAGAATTTTTGTGTTTTAGTTTATTCAATTGCGATAACAAAATCAAAAGAGGCGTAATTCTCTCGCCAAATAAAAAAAAAACATGATTTTTAAAAAACAAAAAAACAGTTGCTGCTAACAAAAGCGAAACCAAATTAAAAACCTTTAAAAAAATCAAAAAATAAAACAAAACAACTCAGCTCAAAAAACACATCAAAACATAAAACAAAAAGCTTTAAGAAAACACCGCAAATCTTTAAAAAAAAACGACAATTGAAATCAATATTAAAACTGAAAATCTTTAAAACTCATTGAAGAGATTTTTGCACTTCAAAAAAGGATTTTACAAAAAAAAAAAAAATTACTAAAAGGAAAGAGAATTCATTGTTAAAAATAAAGTATTTTGCCTTAGTAATTCAAAAAAAGAAATCACTAAGAACAAGGCTTTAAAAACCAGCATTAAAAAGAAAGCAATTCAAAAATCCATAAACATATTCACAGGCAAACAATTTCTTTTGTTTGCCAGCGATTGAAACGGAAGGAGCAAGATCATTGTTGAAGCTATAGCTGACTTAAACAGCGCATTTCTTACAAGCAAAGCTGGGTATTAAAAGATTTTTTTTTGTTGAAAGCCTGCAAACACATAAAAGTTTCCTTTAACCGCATGTGTTTGCATTTTAGGTTTTCAATTAATGCATGAGAAAAAAAATAAAAATAAAAAATATTTCAAGTCTCATAAAAAATACCCACAAAAGTAAGGAAAGGATTAGAAAATTCTAAAGTTTTTTTTTGATTCAAACTAAAAGAAAAAATTTAATTTTTTTTAAATATAAGAGATTGCTTGCACTCCGTAATGAAATGTGGGTAAATTATAACGAGACACATACGCACACACACATTTAAATGATAAAAGAGACCTCAGTTGGGTCATTTGATGTGGTGATGTTTTCTTTAAAGGAAAGTAAAGTTAAAGTTATTGTAAGTTGACTTAATAAAATTTTTATTAATTTCAATTAAAACAATTTTTAATTTCTTAACAATGAAATTGTATTTAAGTTTTCATAATAAAAATTTTGTTTTCTAAGCGATGTCTCTCACTACTAAAAGAAAGCTTGCTATATAGTTATATAATTGTACTGACTACTTTTAATATTTTAAATATTTTTGAAGCTGCAAAAGGGACTAAAATATAGTTGGGGATAATCGTTTTATAACAGGAATACCCATGATTTGTAGTTTGACTTCAAAAGACTAAAATTTTCAATATCTCTGCTGTATTTGTCATAAAATTACCAGAGCACAAGGGCAAGGTGTTAAGTTGGCAGGTACTATTATTGAAGTCTCCATGCCTTTCCCGTAAACAATCTAACTTAGTTAATGTACTGTTTATGTAATACAAGCAAGCTATCAACTCCTTTAGAAACTTTATATAAAATGTATTAAAAAAAGCCGTGTTTTTTTATACAAATTTTCTAAACCATTTGATCTCTTGACCTTCTGAAACATTAAATAAATTGAATTTTTTGAATTAAGAAAAAAAAAAATTTTAAATACTCCAAAAGAAGCAAAGAACAACAAAATTTCATCTTAAAAAACATTACAAAGAAGCCTGAAAATTTAATGATAATTTTGTTTCAAATCTACATCATTTTGTAGGCCAATTATAGACTAACCGAATTAAAATTACAAAAAAAATCGATAACGTCTTGATAGGATTTCGTTTTGTGCAAACGCCTGCTTTTTTTGTTTATCTTGCTGCAAGATCCATCTGGTTTCCTTTTTGGCTCCTGGCTAAACTTGGAATTATATTTTGGGTTTTTGTATTCTAAGCCAATGACAAACTTTCCTTTTGCTTTTTTTAAATATTTTTTGGGTATCTTTTGAGGTTTTTTTGTTTGTTTTTGCTTTGCTTTAATATAATCTGGTTTTATGTTGTTTAACCTCTTTATTATCGGTGTTTCTTTTTAATTTGTATTTTATTTTCTTTTTAAGTAAGACGTTTTTTTTATTTTGCTTTCTGTTTGACATGTTATTCCCAAAACAAGAGATTTCCTTTGAAAAAGAATTTTACCGCTCAAGGTAAAAAAGAGATGCTAGAGATACACAATTACACAAGCTGTATGTTTACATTTATAATCGTCTTTTAAAATTACGGATTAAATAGGATTACTTAACCTCTAATGTTTTCTTTATTTCCTTTTGCAGTACTTGTATTTTGTTGCACAAAATTACTTACTGCAGCACAAAAAAACTTAATTCTTTCTTTTTTTTCTTTTCAAAAAATTCATTGAAATTGAAACATCTTTATTTGCGGTTTAGCTCTGTAACCTATTGTAAAGAAAAAAACACCTTCAGGACAAACAGGCTGTTTCTTGTTTAAGTATGTATATAGTTCCTTTTTGAGTAAAAGAGCTGGTGGCTTGTTTAAAAATTAAACCACTTACGACTCCGGCAATTTGTGGCCAGATAATGGTTACATTATAAAGAATATGCCAATATGAAAAACAGTTTTTTTTTGTTTAATTTTTTAAAAACCAGAAGAAAAAATTATTAAACATTTTAATTAAAAATTTTTTTATATTAATTAAATTTTTAATTGAATCAATAGGACCAATTTTTAACTGAACGCTATTTATTGATTAAATATTTCATTAATTCAATTGAACATTTACCTATTTAAACTAAAATTTAGGTAATGCAATTAATTACATCAATTAAATTAATTAAAAATTTATTTAATTCAATTACAAATTTAACTTATTTAAAAATTAACAAATTTAAAAAAATTTTATTAATTCAATTATAAAAATATTTAAGTCAATTAAAATTTAAATTCATTTAATTAATTAAATTAAAACTTTAATTAAATCAATAAAACCTTTAATTAATGCAATTAATAATTTAATTAATTCAGTTAAAAATTTAATTAATTTAAATAAAAATTTAATTAATTTAAATAAAAGTTTAATTATATCTAACAAAAATTAATTCAATGAAAACTTTAAGTAATTCATTTAATAAAAAAAAATGAATCAAGTCAAATAAAAATTTAATTAATCTAAATAAGAAATAATTCAATTAAAACTTTAATCAATTCAATTTAAAATTTATTTCATTCAATTGCAAAATTTAATTGATTCAAGTAAAATTTTATTATATTAATTAAAGATTTAATTCATTTAATAAAAAAATTTAGATAAGTCAAATAAAAATATAATTAATTAAAATAAAAATTTATTGAATTCAATGGAAATTTAATGAATTCAATTAAAAATGTAATGAAGTCAATTTAAAATAAATACATTTAATTAATTCAGTTAAGCTTTTACTTTAATTAAATCAATAATAATTTTAATTAAGTAAATGAAAAATTACTAATTAAAGTAAATGAAAAATTTAATTAATTTAATTAAAACTTTAATCAATTAAATTAAAAATTTTATTATTTCATATAAAAATTTTATTAATTCAAATAAAAATTTAAATAAATTAATTAAAAATTTTATTAATTTAATTAAAACTTAATTTATTTCCATTGAAAAATTAAGTAAATGGATTAAAAATTTTATTAATTGAATTAAAGTTTTTATTGATTCAATTAAAAATGTAATTATTTTAATTAAAAGTTTAATCAATTTAACAGCTTTCTTAAAATGTTACTTGGTTCATAAATTTTTTTTATTTAATCAATTATAATGGTAGAGAACTCATCGGCTGATGATGATGGTCTGGAAAAGCTTTAAATTAAATAAAATAACTTGATATTAAAAGCAAAAAGAAAATTCCTCAAGTAAGCCGTTGTAACAATGAAAAGGAGTTTCAGCGGCCTCACAAATACTTTTTAAAACAAGCACTATCTGAGCAGCCAATTTTAATTAAGCACATTTATTTTAAATATTTTTTTTTTAATATTAATCTTTATTATAAATAAATAAAAATAGTTTTAACTCACCGATTTTAGTCACCTTTAGTCCTTTGTATACCGTACAACGATAATTGCTGATTGAAATTTATTTGTTGTTTTGAAAAAATTCTTGTTTGTTTTTTGCTGGTGCATTATTTTCTGTTGCATTCAAAAAATTATCAAATTGTAAATGGTTACCAAATTTACGTGATACAAATGCCATACATTTTTGGGTTTTTAATTGTGTTTTTAATTGGCGGGTAGAAAGTATTCAGCTTTGACCACATTAACCAGTAAACATGGATTCAATTCTTAGATCTTGTAATGGTATATCAATATCAGTAAGCCACTAAAAAGAAAAAAAAGCAAAAGTGATTGTCACGAGCCAATAGTTTATCTTATTAGTTTATTTTTCTATAAAACAAATAGTTGCTCTGCGCAAGAATTTTCTTAAAATATTAAATTCACATTTAATTTATTTTGGTGTGATTATTTAAAAAATCACAATAGTTTTTGCATAGCAGCTGTAGAGATTTTTCAAACTACCTGCACTTAAGTTTATTTAATGTGGTACAAATTTTATTTAATTTAAAAAAAAAAAATTTTAAATAACTACGAAGAGAAACCTTTTTTTTAAATGATCAAACAATTTTTGTGTTATTTGTGGGGAATATTTGATAAATCGTTTACCAAATTTTTAAAATCTGCTTACTTTAATTGGAGTAAATATTTTTAATCTGTAAAAGTCATGATTATTAAATAATGTATTCCTAAATTGTGTGTTGTGGTCTCTGCAAGAATACACAAGTGTAGGAAGATCGTAATCGATTTAATAAGTGTTATTTTTATATGGTAAACATAAACTCTGCAAACCGAAATAATTGTATGCAAAGTCGTCTTCTGTTTAGAGGCCTAAGTAAACAATCTGATCATGGGCCAACCACCTAATTCATAGTCACAGTCCCTAACATTCTTGAATCTGTGTTTTTAGCTTAAAGCATTGAAAATTAAAATTTTGCTACTTAAACATTAATAAATCTTTTTTTTTTATTTTTTTCTCTTTTAATCTGCCACCTACTAAATACTTGTAATTACGCTATCCTGACATCAATATTTATTTTTTTTAGTGTTTTTTATTTGCAACTATTTAAATGTGAAACTGAGTTTAATTCTATAATTATGTAAACAATAATTAGTAAATTAATATTAATTAAATTGTTCACAATTATAATGCTATAAGCAATAGTTTACTAATTTCGACAGATTTGTGGGAAAAAAGAAAAAAGGAGAAAAAAAGGAAAACCAAAATGAAATAGGTAAAGGTGACATAAGAATGAAGCTGTTTAAACCAAAAAAAAAAAAAAAAACTAAAACTAAAAACCCAGACTTTAGACAACTAACAACAGAGTTTAAAGTGACTGGTATGTTAGATATGCTTGGAGAAGTTTGTACGACAAAACCTTAGAACAAAAGCTTGATGACTGACCGGCTTTTATGGCTCATGGAAAACTTCAATATTTCATACATACACATGCATGTTTAATGGCAAACCCTTGTCCACAACCGTAAATCTGTGGCTGCTTATTTTTATATTTAAAAAAATATTTTTTATGGCTTTTCCTTTGAGTTACACGCTAATAAAGTTTTAAATTAAATTAAAATGTTTTTTAATCTCCATAACATGGTTAGCTAAATTTATTATTAGCAATATTTTTTTTTTTAGTTGAGAACTGTTTTAAAATTACCATAATTAAAAAAAAAAAAAAAACTTTATCATTTTAATTATTAATTCACGCATATTTAACCCTTACAGTTGTGTGGCTGGAATTTTTATACAGTGAGTATGATTGCGAATGGGATGATGGCAACTGTGTGTTGTATAGTTGCTGCATTAGAAACTGACAATAAATGAATTTGTTTGTTGTGTTAATTAAAATAAATTAAATACAAGTTTAATCCATTTATCCCATTTATATATTGCAATAAATACACAACAAAAATACCCATGTTTTTTTTTCCTCAATATCCCTTAACGTTAGTAAAACGTAAGCAATATTGGTTATAAATAAAGAATATCACTGAAAACTTTAAGAGCAAACAGATATCAGGAAAATTTATTTTTATTTATTTTTTAAAAGCTGAAGACAAGCAAAAATAGAACTAGAATGATTTTGCATTGTGATTGATTTAATTGTGATTAAATTTGCAAGATGGGACATATATCATTTTAAAGGGGAGGTCGTCTAAATTTGTAATCTACCGCCCAAATACTCAAAAGTTACTTTAGACTATTTTTAAAATTTTTTTTTTAAATTTCCATATACCCCAGTGCTATTGCTTTCAGGGATTTTAGTAACTTCCAGACGAACCATAGAAGATTACGGGATTCTTAAATTAAATAAAATAAGCAATAAATTTTTTTTTATTGAATTAATTAAATAATTTCATCAGATTTGAACTTTTCTTCACATCAGCCAAACCTCTGTCCCATTGATTAAGCTTTTTACTAAATTAATTCAATTGAATTTAAAATTAAATTAATTAAAAATATTTTTTACCTATATGAACGACATTTTTAATTTAATTTTAAATTTAATTATTAAAGTTAAATTTTTAATAAAAAAAAATTAAATTTTTAATTATATGAATTACACTTTCAATTACAGTTTTTATTCTAATTAATTTAATTAGTTAATTAAATGATTTAACTATTTTATTTTATTAATTAAATTTTTCATTTAATTACTTTAATTTCATTTAATAAAATTTTTTATATTATTAATATTTTTTATTGGATTAATTAAATTTTTAATTTAATTAATTTAATTTCATTCATTAAATTTTTTTATTTAATTAAAATTATAAATTTAATTAATTAAACAATTTAATTAATTTTAATTTAGTTAATTTAATTAATTTTAATTTAGTTAATTTAATTAATTTTAATTTAGTTAATTTTAATTTAATTGATTTAATTAGTTAATTTGAAGATTTTTGCTTTTTAAAACGTTTTTATATTTACTAATTTTTTACTGAATTACATAAATAAAATTAATTCAATCAATTAAATTCAATTTTTACGCGAATTTAAAAAAGTTTTTTAAGTGTTGTTTAATAACTGTTTTTCTTGCATAAGCTTTCCGACAGATTATAAAAAGTATCTGTATTTTTTCAATGGTGTAGGGTATTTACAGAAATTTACTCTACCTAGGTTTATTCAAACAGATACGGGTATTTACGTTTGTTTGTTTGTTACCAATAAACAATTGATATTAATTATTTTAAATAATAAAAGATTTTAACAAAATATTAATTAATTAATTGAAAATAGTGTTGTGGCATTAAAAATTCAAATAAAAGCCAGTATGTAAAAATAGTGTTACAAAAAATTTATAAAATTGAAAGTAAAACACATATTTAATAAATAAATAAATTATAGCAGTAAAAAAAATGAAAAAAAAGTATTAAGTTGTTCAATTGAATAAAATACAAAAAGAAATTACCAAAGCCTGATTTAAGCCTAAATCAACGTAATTTGTAAATTGTAAATTGATAATTCTGAATGATTTTACAGCAAAAACAAAAAAAAGAAGCTTGGAACTAAGTATATCAATTGTTTCAAATTGTAATTGTTGCCTGACACCGAGCTAGAGCTCGTAATATTAAATTGAGAGCCAAACACACGACTAGCGATTGATAGCATGGCACACTACTGATAGGACCTCATTAATAAAATTGGTGTGATACATGTCCTGTCAAGTAAGATAGGAAACGTAGTAGCATATGCTCAGCGGTGGCAAAAATTAGGATAAGCTACCTAGGCAAAGCAGTATCCCTGAGAAGTCTTAATTAAAAGTAATCCTACAACAATTACAAAATCCATGTTAATTGGTTTAGTTGGAAATTGGGCTGCCCGGCGCAATTATAACCTATATTAATAATAATACCAACAGAAGCGAATATAGAGCAAAATATTAAAGGATTATTTTTGTGCTTGAAGATCGAAAATAATTTCTAGACATGCAAGCAAAAAATAAAAAGGAAATAATTATTACAAAATATGTGACCAAAAAATTTAAAAAAATGTGTTTCCTTAAATTTAAATTTATGGCTGCCTCGTGACATCCATGCATCCTTTTTCGCTTGTTACAGAAAGCCATACTGAATGGCTTGCTTCCTTTTTCTTAAAAAAAATTTTTTTAAAAATTAGCTTTTTAATATTTAGGATATTTTAGAGAAGCATTTCTTTCTTATAAAATTGACACATGTCACAAAGTTTTCTGCTTTAATTTTAATCTCTCTCTCTAGAACAAAGAAAAAATAAATAAAATTTTTTAAACTTAAAAAAATTTGAAACCTCATCTGCTGTGTTAATCCTGACGATCATTTACATTTAAACACCTAATAAGTAGCAGCTGTTGTTAAATAGCTGGTGTGTGCATGTAAGTAAAAGATCTTAAATTTAGCTACTTAAATATGAATTTTATTTAAAGATTTTGTTTTTTAAGTTTAACAATCTATGCACGAACAAGTATTTAAAAAGTATTAACATAAATAAAAATATTCATCACATATGACACATTTGTTAGCCTCCTTTTTGCTAATGTTCTTTAAAAAAAAGCAAACTATGCTGCTCCAAACAGTAAATTGTAACTTAAGCTGTTTTGGTTTGTATAAACTCAAGGAAAAAAATTATGTTTGCTTGCATATGGCTCCCAAAGAAAAAAAAATCTTAAGAAAAGTATAAAAACTAAACCCACACATCATGTTTAAACTTCAATTTTAGTAGTTTATTTTATATGCTTCCAGTTGCTACTGAAAACGAGCATTTCGTTTTCAATTACCCCATACATTTTGAAGCAAATATCTCGCTTTCAAAGAAAAAAAATTAGAGCAGTAGAAAAGAAATTATGTGCTGACGACGTGCGACATCAGGCTGTGCTTGTTTTGGTGGGCTCCTAACAAAATCTCAAATTTCATCTTTAAATTAAAAAATAAAGAAAAAAATATTTTCCTTATTTTTTCCATTAACATCAACATGTACTTAAACGGAGTGTTTAGGTATTTTAGTCTTTGTCCTTTAGGGAGTCATGTGTATATGCTTATTTGGTTTTTGTGGGCTGTTACTGTGCAACTAATTAGAAATCAATTTGTATGCTTTTTATGCTTGTTTTACATGATTCTTGTTCCTTTGTGGTTTGTTACAATTTTGTTCATAAATAATTTTTTTTTTTCTCTTATTATTTTTTTTTATGTAAAGTCCACCTGTTATTCCCCAACGTGCCAGCTAATGTAAATTGTGTTTTTGTTATTTATGTGTGTCCTGTCAAAATGTCATATATCCTGAAAGTTAGAATCATGTGTTAGTTTGACATTTTTTTGTGGGTTTTTATATTTAAAATAAGGAATCAAATGTTGCTTACGCACGCACATTTTAGAAACTGGAGCTAAAGTTTTTGTATTTTTTTTTAACGGAAGTAATATATAAAAATTGTTGCTTTAATTTGAAACACACACCGTATCGCGGTGGGAGATTATTTTCATAAAATTATTCTTTTTTTCTATTAAAGCTTCTAACAGAGTTTGAAAATAAAAAAGGAAATACTTTAAACTTCCGGTATGTGAAATTATAGAAAAATGAAAAGGATTGCTTTCATAAGATTTTTTAATGTGTTTAGGTAAACTTTTAGCTAAAGTTTATTAATTTATACACTGAGAAAATAACTTCAGTTATGAGAACTAAAACTTTGTTGTGACAATCGAATTTTTTAATCATGACATTAGAAAATCGCTCTTTAGGTCGAAATACTTTTAATAGAACTAACTATTTTTGGACTATATTTTCGAATACTGGTTGCTACATCTAACAAATTTGATTATAACAACTGAATTTGCTTTCTACACACAAAAGAAAATTGTTAAAAAATTGTCACGAAGTATATTTAATTAGATAAATAAAAACCACTAAATTTTTTGAAAGATAATCACAAAAATTTGCTAGACAATTCAATTGTTAGATTTCTATAAACAGCACAAAAGTTATATTTTAATTTGTTCCCCTACTCTTAAAAAAATTACAAACCACATGTTCACGCATATCCTTTTGGTAATTGTTTTCTAAAAAAGTACATACAACATAAGACGCTAACGATTTCTAATTGTTTTGCACATTTTTATTTTATTTATTATTTTTAATTTTTTTTTTCCATTATGCCAAACCCTTAATAATTGTATCATTTAAATGCTAAAATTCTTGCATATTTTAATAAATATTTTCCTTGTATGCTTGTCTGCATAATTATTTGTTCAAATAAAAATGTTTGTTTGTTTTCTTTAGCATAAAATATTTACTTAAACAAGCATATTATTAAATAAATAAAATTTTATATAAACATATCTATGGTAATATTTGTCTGCTCAACGTACATGTAGCTTCACAAAAAAAAAATAACTGACACAGCTATATACAAGTGACATACTCGTATTACAAATGTAAATATTTTACATAAATATGTAATTGTTTGTATGTTTACAAATCACATACATACATAAGTGTCAACATTATGCACATCCTTTTCAATTCTGCAGAGTGTATAAAAGTAATAAGTTCATCATTATATTTGTCAGTTTACAAATTATTGAAGGCATAACTTATTGATTGTGAAAAGCAGATGTTGAATACAAGTGTCACATAAGCACTAAACTGCTTTTTATAGGAAATAAACATTTCAATCGTCAAAAATATTTGTATAAAAAACACTGAAAAATATCTTAAAAATTTTGTGTTTTCCATACATATTTTTTAGACGATTGAATTGTTCGTTTTCTGTAAACAACACACAAGTTGTAATACATTCATGAACTGAGTTTTTGAATACAAAGCTTAAGCTACGGTCACATTACACAAATTTTTGTCGAAATAAGCATGTTATAGGATTAAAGCGGAAGTTGAACCGGAGACCCCTATATTGATGACAATAATCTATGGGGGCACTAAAAAAAATTTAAGGGTTTATAAAATTCTACCCAGCTCAAAATATATATCTTTTCATTTTTATTTTATTTTTGTTTTGTATTTTATTCTTTATTTTTTATTTTATTCTTTATTATTTATTTTATTTTTATATTTTTATTTTACATTCTTATTTTTCCAACTATAACTACAATGACAAACAGCCGCAAGCATTTTGTTTTGTTGGCACTCATACATACAGCTACCACCTACACAAACACTTACATGCTTTCACATTACAATCATCATCAGCATAAAACGGAAGGAAACTTTTTAACAGGGTTTGGCAAACGGAACAAATAAAACTGAGGTGTATTTCTAAGTGTATAAAAGTGTTTGAATACGTGTATCCTGCATGCTAAGGAGTGTATTACAAATACATCTTGTTGTTTTTATTTCTAACTAACTCGTATAAAAACTAAGTTGAATTTTATCTCTCAAAAAAAGAGCAAGAATTATTTAAGTTTATAGAAATTTAAATATAAAATGGGAAAAAGGAAATTATGCCAGTAATTTTCAGTTTACTTGAATACTTTGAACTTTTTGTTAATAAGAATTTAGAAATAAAAGATAAAACGCGCTAAAAGCAGGCCTAACAAATGTAAAAAGTCAGTGAAAAATGTAGCTTCGCTTGAACTCAGCCATGAATTATATCCATAACTCTTGGAGTGATAAGTTAGTACACAAGTCCACTAGTTAGTTAGTTGCCACGCCCATTTAAGGTCGTTATTTGAAATAGGAGCCAATTTTTTAATCAAGATTTTATGCTTATTTCTGGGGGTTAGATTAATTAAAAAGTAGGCTTTAAACATCTCCAAATTAACCCCAGAATAAAGGATACAATTTTGATTAAAGCCTGCTCACTCTCTATGTGATGCTATATGGCCATAGAAGATTCTTTTAAAAAATTATTTTTACTTATTACTTCATAAATAAAATTTAATCACTTTAAAAAATTGGTTTTAAAGATGGATTCAAGCCCTTACAAAAAGATAGCCAGTTATACACAGTGGGTAGTGTGCTAACCTATCAATCTGGGGGTCGCAGTTTCGATTCTTGCCCTGACTCTGAGTGTTTTCTGCAGACAAACAAAAAAACAGGAGTGTGTAAAGCCTTACTAGGCAATGGCAAGGTAAGCACATACGAGTATAGCTATCAGGAAGTCTATTTAAGCCTTTGTTTTTACATAAAAACATTAGACACTCTTTTGTGATTGTTTGATAGACTTGTAGGCTTCATTCTCATCTTTGAAAATCAGATATTTATAACAGACTTGCTTACACATTCTTTCAACACACCCAAAATTTTTAACAAAAAAAAAAAAAATATATAATTTTTCTTCCCTGACTTTAAATTTGAGGAAGAGTCTAAAAGGGTGTAGAAAACAAAACGAAAATATGTATGACATGACATCTCTTTTTTTCGTTTCTTAGTTAATAAAAGGAAATAAAAAAAAAATACAAAAAACCACAGATAAAAAACTCATGACGGCAATAAAAGATAACAACACAATAACAAATCGTGTCAGTAAGAAAACTTAATGCAACAAACATGTATTTAACGTACCATAGAAATTGTATGAAATAAAAAAAACTTGAGGAAAAAACACACACGTTAAAATTATAATTTGAAATGTTTGAACAAAATTTAAATTTGTTTACTATCTATCCTTTCCGTAGCATTTTTTCTGCCATTTTTATTCATGCCACACAAAAGCCATTTTTATAAAAATTAAAATAAAAGTAAACAAACACGCATATTCTATGCAAACTTCAACATATTGCTGCAGAAGAGGCAACCAGGGCACATCAAAAACAACACGGAATATAAATGGCGGCAGGGGGCAAATGTCTGACATGTGGGGCGCTCTTATTTTTTATTTATTTTTTGCCTGTCATATATTTTTAAAGGTAAAGTTGCGTGCTTGTATAAAGGAAACTAAGGAAGGAATTGTTGGTGGGTTTCTCTAGAGTGTTTTATTAAAATTACAAGAAGAAAAATTATAAAAAATACGCAGCACTTTATTACACACTGTTTTGCCTGTCTTTTCATTTGTCTGTTTGTATGCGTATGCCAGTTAAGTTGAGCTCAATTTTAAATAATATAAATAAACGGTTCTTTTTCTTTAGTTTTTATTTTTAGCTTTAAATTTCATTTTCTTTACTAAGGCAAGTAATGGCATGTGAAAGGATTCTATAAAAAAAAATTTATATGAATGATTTTTAGAAACATTATTTAAGGATCTGTTTCTGCATAAGCGAAAACGTAAACAAAATGTGCGAAGAAGCTTTCGTTCGCTTATACAGAAATAGGCAGTTAGTAAGCTTTTGGTATGAAACTAGAAGCAATAAAATTTCTGGAATTTGCAAATCAGGACCTACTGCTTCGAACACAGGCGTGAGATTATAGATCCCACAAAAAACAACACTTAGAAAACTCAAAAAAAAAAAATCAGTTAAAATGGAACAGTGGAGCCCAAGCTGTAAATTTTTAAAATTTTTTTTAAAAATCAAGAATCATTTTTTTGGCGTTAATTAAAAATATGTAATAATTTCTATTTGGAATTTAAAAGTTTGATTTGCAAATGCCAGAAATTTTATTGCTTCTAGTTTCATACCAAAAGCTTACTTCTTGGTTTTTAAAAAAAATTTTTTAATTAAATATATAATGGATTCAATTAAGAAATGTAAATATCATAATTTCGTAAAATTTTTAATTGATGTTTAATATTAAAAAAAAAAAAAAGTTCCTTTTAATTATTAAACTTTGTGAATAAATTCAAAATTAAGTTTCAATTGCACGCGTCAATTATGGCCCCGCTATGATGGTAAACGCTCTATGCAATTAGGCAACAGGAGTAGAAGGGATATCTCCAGGCTGGTGGCGGTGATAACCGGTCATTGGACGATCGGTAAGCATGCCAGCAGGCTGGGACTGCCCTTCAACGATAGCTGCCGCAGCTGCTGGTCACCCGAGAAGGAGGCGACGGTTTTTCACCTTCTCTGTGAGCGCCCGGCTCTTATGGCTTCGAGACACAGATTTCTCGGTGCACATCTGATGGCCGAACCTTCTCGGATATCTGAATGTCACAGGGTGGTCACCTTACGGCTACATGATTTTAGCGAGTAGGTGGGTCAAAACGGAGTCTCACGACTCTAATTGAAGGCCGGTTAGGCCGCCACGTAAACCAACCAACCAACCAAGTTTCAATTGCATGAATATTTTATAAATATATTGCTTATTTATTTTGTACACTGAGAAAACAACTTCAGTAGTACGAATACAATTTATTGCCAGTAGCAGAAGCCTAGAAAAGCAGTGACACAGCCCAAGAACAATATTTCAAGCTAAATCGCAGAATAGACTCTCACAACAACTGAACTTTCATTAGCCTTAAATTCCATAACCACAACCGAAATTTATTTCTGTGTGTAGTATAAGTGACGAAAAAAAAAACAAATAATAAAACAATTTTGTAAATTGAAACCAATATCCTGCCGATAGTTGATCTAATAGATTTTATACTTTTTAACTCATTGTAGCAGTTTGTACTGTCTGAAAGTAGCAAACAAACACTCTCTCTCACACACACACTAACATTCACAATTCCCATTTTATTTAAATACAAAATATTTTGCTGTGCACAATATTAAATTTGATATTTTATGGTGGAAACAAAAACAAAACTAAAGCAACAACAAAAATATAAGACCTAAAGGAGTTGAAGGAATAAAAAAAAATCTCATGTATCATTTTAGCAACGTGTCAAGTAGTTGTTGTGGTTGCTCTTATTGACTTGTAGGCATGTATTTGTGTATGTTTGTGTCGGGCTTTGAAAGCAAAAAAAAAAAAAAAAAAAAAAAAAAAAAAAAAAAAAAAAAAAAAAAAAAAAAAAAAAAAAATATATATCGGAAATAGGTGGATATATTGCGGTTGATGCATGTGCTTGTGGTAAAACTCCTACCAGCTAACGCCCATATTTGTTGAAAGATAAAGCGCGAGCAATTTTAAAACCAACAAAAAAATAAAAACAAAATTTATATAAATATTTTGGGTGTTATATTTACAGTGTTTATGCAGACAGGGTATTACAGCAAATGATAATAAATACAAAAGCAAATTGATTGTCGGCTATCACTTAATTGGACTTGATCTATTTAAATAAGTGTAGCAGTCTAAGTTCTGATAACTACTACACTTAGCAGCAAAAATTCTGGATATTTAACCAATTAGCCGTCTGGACAAGCAGCACAACCCATTATATAAAATTACCTATTAGAGTTAGAAATTCACTATATAATACAGGCTTTCTGAGAGTCCAAAATACAGGCAAATTTTTCAGGCAACCCAAACTTTCAAAGATCCTTGTCTGCAGAAAAACTTGTACCACAAAAACCCTAAAGTTTGTGTAATTTACTTGGAGAAGCTCATAAAACCATTGATTCTTATGGTCAAATGTTACGTCGTATTTTTCACTACGACACCTATCCCGTCGTTGGGTACCAATTCGCACTCTTCCGTATGACAGTAATTGTAATTGTAAATTATTCTTAGAGGCTGTCGTTGTTTTATCTACGATACGGAGTAAATTTTTTTATGATTTTTAAATAAAAAATCCTTTACTGAACATTTTTACAAAGCATTCATGGATTTAGGATGATTTTTTGAGGTTTCATAAAGTGAAAAATGTATGAAATGTATTTTTGTTTAAACATGTTTGGCCTTCTGGGAAAGTTTTCGTCAAAACCGCTTGACACCTTTTGCCTTTGTGACACCTGCATAAGTGGCAGTAAAGTTTTTGAATGAAATATTTTTTAATCTGTGCATAATTATATTATTTAAGGTCCTTTTAAGTTCATTTAAAAATTTTTTTAATCAAAGTTGCAAAATATTTTAAATGAATTTCAAATAAATTTAATGGTTTCTTGGCTGAATATGAAGTTTCAGAAAATTAAATCTTTTTTATAATTTCATTTTTGTATCTACACCTGCTGTGTTAATACCCTGTTTGTAGTTTCTTCTCCAATTATTTTCTTGCGGTTAAACAAGGATGCTTTTATTCCTGTTGCCATTTATTCAATTCTGCTGTTAATACTGTTTGCTGCCTTGTTATGCTCTTGTCAGTTTCACGATGCTATCTTGTGGCAAAACTATATGTTTCATTCAATTTGTTGGATCTTTTAGAGTGTGTATTCCACTCAATACTTCACGAAACTTTATTTTATTATTTTTTTTTTTGAACGAATATTTTTCGCTATTTCTTTTTATTTTCCAATTTTTTTTTTTTTGTTCTCTATTAGGTACCATTGTGCTCGGTATATGTAAAACTAAAGAATGAGTAACAACAACAAGAACACTTTCTGGTTGAAGCTGAAATGTGATATACGACCCTAGACTCTTTAGTATTCAATGCTGAAGCTATTGTCAATGTTTGGAGTGCAATTGTATTGTTGGTAAGTGGAATTGTTAAGAGATTTTCTTTTAAGTATAGATTTGGCATATGAAAAATGGAATATAATAGAAATGGCAGAGTAGGAAACTTACAAAAAAAAGGTATTTTTTGTTTGTTTTGTGTGTGTTTAAGTTAGTCTTTACCTTGCTTTATGTTTCCTCTTTTATTGTGAGCATATTGTATCTTTCGTTTCTCTATTTTAATTTTGATTGTCAGTTTTTTTTACTTTCTCAATTTTATTTCACGCGTATTTGTATTACAAACCCAAGGAAATGCATTTAAATCTAGCGTGTATATTGAAATGTAATTTAAGCAGTGGCAAAAAAAAAAACAGAAACTTTTTCTTTTTTGTTAATTCTGCTCTAAAAAGTTAATACACTTGGAATGGCTGTATGTTTAAATAACCTGATATTTCCCCACAGGTGCTCGTTTGTTTGCTTTCTCGTGCGTATGGCATCAATTTTTGTAGGCATAAATTTTGAATTCTATTTATATTGTATTAGTTGGCATATAGCAAAAAAAAAAAAAAAAGTAGGAGGTTTTATTTATATCAAAATATTTATTTTTAATCAATTGACTACAGAAATAGAATTGAAACAAAAAGGTCTAGTTGTAAATATTTACAAGTTTTAACAGCTTAAATATTTAGTTAAGCAACGGTCACATTAAACAAATATTTGTCGCAATAAACGCAACCACTTTAGCCTTCATGCAAGAAAAAAAGTTTAATTTTTATTTTAGGATTGTATAGAAATAAAACAAAGCTGGTCTAGAAATTTAATCAACCCTAAATGCAAGTCGTCGGCGACTTTCTGTTGACTTTATTATCTGAAAGAGCTGTGTTGCCGGCGACACATTATTTAAAAGAACTAAGTGTCATTTCTATACAACATCCTTTTGTATTTTTACAAGTTTTTCAATTTTTTTATTTATATATAAAAAAAAAAAAAAAAAAAAAAAAAAAAAAAAAAAAAAAAAAAAAAAAAAAAAAAAAAAAAAAAAAAAAAAAAAATTCTGATAAAGATTATCAAAAGAAAGGAAAATCTGACAATTTAAATTGTCTGGATAGCTGAAAACCATCATACACTTTGAAATAAAGCTTTTGAAAGTAAATTTTTGCTAGTCATTAGTATTCCCTATTGGTGGACATTCACCTCTAGCAGCAAAGACCCCGATTCTTTACAGTTCACCGTAGATGGAAAAGAAATAAGCTGCAGAATAGAATTCTGCTATCTCGGGAGCAAAAGAACCGGCACCGGTGGTTTTATCAAGACATTACCAAGAGTATAAATAAGTAATATATGGGCCTTTTAACCCACCTCAATCACCACCAAGCTTCATGAAAACCATGAAACTATTATATGGCTACGAATTGAGGTTCTTGACTAACGTACTTAATCACAAACTACAAATATTCAGGAACTCGTCTTTATGGAAATTTAAAAGATCTGGTGACCTCGCACCATCTCCAATCAAAACCTACTTGAAAGAACCCAGGAAACACCTATTGAGCTGACCATTAAGCGAAGACGATTTGGCAGGATAAACCACACCCTACACAAAAATTCCACCAAGATTTGTAGAAGTAAGCTTTACTAGAATCCACAAAGTTAGAGACGTTCTAAAACATCTTGTCGATGGGTGGTGAATGTCGACTTAAAGAATTAAAATACAAATTGAAATATTTTCTCCCAACTTGCTAAAAATCGAGACTTTCACCCTTTTATTTCAGCCCTACGCTCCAGTTCAGAATACATACTTATATGAGCTGTTATATTTGAAAGTGTTTACTTTAAAAAAAAAAATTAAACAGCATTAATTTTAGTTAGATAGCATCCTTATCTTATTAAAATCACCGCTAACTCATTATTTTTTCTAAATGGAATTATACCATTTTCATATATAACTATTCGAATTTAATTTTCTAGTGATTTCCTACCAGTCGGTTTTAAAACTGCTAGCCATTGTGTTTCTATAAAACTTTGCTCGATTTCTTATTCAAAAATCAGTTTTTTATTTACTATTTGAATTTTTGTCTTTATTTTAAATATTATTCACTTTTATTATAAAAAATGTTTGCTCTTATAATGCTTAATATATTTTGTAGCCTTTCGAGTCACTTCAAAAAAAAATATGGTAACAAATATATCGCTAATTTAATTCAACAACTTAAAACCGTCTTTCATAATATTGAATAAACTCAACAGTAATTGATTGCTGTCAGAATCAACTTTGGTAATACCATGTTTATGTCATTTATATACCCCGGCGACTCACATAATAGGGGTGATTAAGAAAATACTTATTTCTATAAGAAATTTTTCTAAAATTTTTATATGATTTGATCGCTAGTGTTACAAAAACAGCACTTTAATTCCCATTTCAAAAAAACAAAAAAGTTTTCTTTAAAGAGTTTGAAGGCGCACAAAACATAATATCGTTTTTTATAATTTGTTTCAGGCAGTTATTGTTTATAAGCTTGAATAGAATTTTTTTTTTTTTAATATTTTTGACCTGTCAATACCATTGCAAGCAAGGAAAATTGAATTTTCTTATACTTTAAACGCTTACACAATATTTGTCTGTGTTGTTCTTTTTTTTTACATTTCTGTAACAAAAAAGCCAATGCCTTGTTTTAATAAACACACTTCGCTGAGTGTTTATGCTATTGAAAAAGATGTTATTTTAGGCATTCAACATTATTCATATTTCCATAAATCTTTTAAATTCCTTTAAAAATCCCATTTTAACAAGTCAACATGCTGCTTAACTTAACAGCTCAAGAACATTCAGTAAAAAAAACTTAAAATAGTGAAGAAAAAATAAGTCAAAGAAGAGCGCTATATTCAGCTAGGACGAATTTTATATATCTTTCACCATATTATAATTGCCTAAAGAAGTTTAAATAAACTATCTGAAAAGTTACAGGCCATTTTGGCGCATTCGACTTCTAGCAAATTCTATCGAAATTTAAAAATTTTTCGCAAGAAATTACTTCAGTTCAGAGATTTAAGTCCATTAAAAATAGACGACGACGGCGGATGGGTGAAAACCATACCGGCTGAAGCCGACTTATTTAAAAAAAAGTTATTTGTAAGTTTTTAAACAGATTTTATTATTATACGATTTTATTGTATTTCTTACACAATAAGAAATAAATTTAAGAACATTTGAGTGGCATTTTTCAAGCGTTACTACATTGTACTTTTTTAACATAGAGATGTCAATAGTTCATTAATATTATCGAAGTCCAATAAAAAATTTTAGCGGCATGGCGCCGATCGACTTAGACCTCTGCTTAAATTTCGACCAAATTTATTAGATATCGTTTGGTCATAAAGCGGAGATTTACGGATTAATTTTACTGATTTTTTTACAAATGTTACGACTGTCTTTTCTCAGAAAAAAAAGTATACCAAAAAAATTTTAATAATAGAAATAGTTTTGGTTTTTCACTAATAGCTTCGTCATTTATGCACGGAATGTATTTTAGTAGCCGATTGGACTACAGACAGCGGGATGTACTAAGATTTGCTGTACATTCTATAAAGACGTATAGGCATACATCGTTAAATTGCTAAGCTACTCAAGTCTTCTTAACAGAGACCTCAATATTTAAATGGACAAACAGACGGCCATAACTAAATTAATTCCCAAAGTACTAAGCTTACATTTTAGAGAGGAGAATGGGTTTATCATCAATTGACTACTGTAGAAGTTGTCAGGACGAGAAGCAGAAGGAAACTGTGTAATAGCTTTTCGGCATGAGCTTTGCTTCGATCAGCGCTATTTGCAAAACCTCACGGTGCTGTCTACTAATGCGGTCGGCATGATATCTGGCTTCGTTAGAAGTAGAGCAATTGGTTTAGGTAATGGACTCGTTTTATTTTCTTCTCTTATGGTTTCCTTACATCTCTTTATCCTTCTGCTTCCTATTTCTTTAATATTTCTTTTATCACTAAATTTCTTCATTATTCCTCTTATACAGGTATCGCAAAAGGGATCGCATCAGAGGATCCAAGTGAGCCTCTTTTGTATTTTTTTTATTGGGACGCCCTAGACAATATAACCCAACCTAACCTAAACCTCTATTTTTCCCACCTTATGTAGGGAAATCAGAAAGTTAATTTCAGTAGCTACAACACAGACAGACATTACTAAGTCCACTTCATTACCTATATAGAGAGGATCTGGAAATTGTTATTATACAAATTACAAACGGAATGACAAACTTTTGCATAAGAACTTTTTGCACTAAAAAGATGTTGGCTTTTTAATACAAAAAAAAAACATAACACAGAATTCGTACTCCAAAAAAAAAAAAAAACAAAAAAAAAGAAATCGTTTCTGTATTGTTTTGCTGGCCATATGGTTTTATGTAGATTTTTTCACTCTGCTTTATGTTTCAGCTCTTTTTAATTTTTTTTTTTTGTATAAATTCTCGTATTTTTTCCCGTTTGATGTAAAAAGTGTGTAAAAGATTTTTTTTTATCAAATTGTAACCATTTATCAATAAAAATTTTAAATTTTTTCCTCATTTTTCGTTTCAAACAACAAACGTTTTCAAGCAAAAAAATTTTTTTACAAAAAAAAGAAAATAAATTCAATATTTACCTGCATCTGTTGTTGGTTTTTATGATATATACATTTACTCTCGTTTGATATATTGTATGTTATGTTGTAAGCTCCTTCTACGTAGTTGTAGCTAGATAGTTTGTGTGTATGGAGTGTAAATGTAGTAATCGATCTTTTTTCTGTACTTGTGGTTTATTTACATCCGTTATTGAAATTGTAGTATTGATGACAAACATAGAAATAAAGCAAAAGAAATTATATTGAATTAATGCAAAAAATAGCGTACAATTTTAAGCAAAAAATAAAAATAAAAAACAATTATTGTAGTTGCAGATGCGAATTTATATCCGGTAGTTGTACCTGCAGGATTTACATTTCAACTTCCGAAAATGTGTGTAAAAACAAAAACATTTACTGTGGTGAAAAAAAGGAATTTTTATTTGTTTATATCAATGTAAGTATTAACATTTAAACAAAGTATTCAATGGCATTATTTATTCTTCGTTTTTGTACATTTCAATTATAAATTAATGGTCAACACAATATTAAGTATATTGGAAGCACACATTACACGCCCGTGATTTTAAATTGATTTAAAGCTGAATTCACTTAATTGTTCCGAACAAAAAATTTTTTTGTCCGGACAATTTTTTTTTCAGTTGAAGTTTTATGTCTATCTTATAAACAGCGACCTTAAACTAACGACAAATAAAAATTGTTATCGGAACGAATGAGTAAAAATTTAATGAAATGAAACAGGGTCAACTCAACTTAAGTACCAAAAATTTTCTTTTGCAAAAAGATCTCTAATAAAAAAAATTATTCAAACTTTAAAAAAAAAAAATTTCAGTTTAAGAATTTTTTGTAACTTAGGGCTTTTTTAAAAAGCTATGACTTCATGTTAATTGTGGTTTTGAAGAATTTTTTACAGAAAAGTTGTTTGCACTCACACATTTCATAACAACTTCTAATAACAAACACTGTATGATGCCACACACTGTAAAACAACCCAGAAGTCAATTTATGGCATGCAGTTTTACTTGCAATTTTCATTGAGGTTCTATGAAAATTTCACTGCCTATTATTTAATTTTTTACTAAAGCTAAACTCACGGAGTAGTTACTGGTAACTAAATTTTTTCTATATGCATTTTGAAGTGCCTCTAATTAAGAGAGAGATCATAAAAAAAATTTAGTTCTGAACATTTCTTGAATTCAAACTTATAATCATATTTTTTTTATTTTTAATTCTTAAGCTTTATATACTCAGCTACAGAGATAATGTTTTATAGTCTTTAAGCTCACTTTTACTGCTCTAGGCCTCGTATTTAGTCAATTAGCTTATTACCAGTGAAAGTTCAATTATTTCTGTGAGAGTAAAAAAGAATCTTCCAGAAATTTTTTTTTATTGTCATGTTATTTTTTTAACAACATAAACCTTGGCAGGAATCAAATCTGTAAAGACCAGATTGATATGTTGGTACACTAGCTATAATCATTATAATGCTGAACATATAAGCGGTGCTTATTTTTGATCTAAACTTGCAAATAGCATTAATTTAATTTAAAAAGGAACAAACATTAAATAGATTTTTTTTTTCATTTTTAAACTCATTAGAAAACAATAAAATTTCTTAGAATTCATGTTTGCAAGTCCATCTTTTTGTTCTCTATTTTTATTGTTCGATTTATCATTGTAATTCATTTTCTCCACATTTAAACAACCGCCTTTTAAGACATTTCCAACACCTCAAATAAATGGTCATCCAATAAATATGTGTATGTCCAGGTGAAAATTAGTCTTTTGTTAAAACGATTGTCAATATTTTTCATTTGCTATTCAATGTTGTAGTCAACACATTTATTCTTAATAATATAAAAAGGACTCGTAAAATGTACAACAAAAAAAAGAAGTAAAAGCAGAAATGAAAATGAAATATTAGCAAAACTACAGCCAGAAGTCCTTTGTAATCAATGCAACAACAAATTGTCGAAAAATCAATTGTTGCTAAAGAAAATTACGAACATTTTGTTACAATTTTAGTTTAGTTTCAGATACATACAAACACATGTATTTGTCATTTAATTTAGGTTTAAGAAAAATTACAAGTCATTTTGTGAAAGAATTATCCAAAATGTAAACAATACCACTAAAGGCGTTTACTAATTGATATTGTTTAACTTGAGTTTAATCGCAATTTTTTTTTTTTTTTTTTGGAAATAAAATAATTTATACCTTTAGCTTTAGGTATGCTTAATTTACTCTTAACTATGGCTACTTATATTGAAGTATTAAAAATAGCATTTTGGTTGTATTAAGGAAAACTGTGTAGGGTGTATGCTTTAAGTACCAGACACACCATCAAATAAGTGTTCTTCATTTCAGTGTGACATTATTGTAATTTGGAAAACTTTGTTATGACAAAGGAAAGGTTTTCTTTTTATAAAGGAAGGCTTTAACTCTTCATATTTTGCTTAAAAAGCTTATTTTTATATAATTTGTTCTAAAAGTCTATTTTTATTATATCTTTGAAGCCAAGTATCGCAGAGGAAACAGTGATGTGTGGTAAAGCGGGCATGTTTTATATACCCCCTTATTATAAGTGTCGTTTTTGTAGTCGAATTTAGTCAATAACGTTTATGTATATAGATAATTGATAACTTATAAAAAATTCATAAAATTCTTATGAACAAAAATTAACTCTAAATGATCGATTGGCTGCAAAAATTTTTCTAGGGAAAAAAAAATAAGAACTTGTAACTCAAGGCATGTGAATGACTGATAGTCAATATTCCGGTTGGAAAAATTCATTAACGTCAAAAGAACTAACTATTTAAACAGATACTTGTATTTGGATTAACCAGTAATGAAAGAAAAATTTCGGTTTCAGATTTTGTAGTCTTTTATTTTTTTAATAGCTCAATCAACCAAACAATTCGTTATAAATTTACCCCCTTATCAAAAAAAAAAAAAAAAAATTAACGTAGACTATAAATCCACTTTTCTTTTTTTTTCGTCTATAAAATACTAAATTATTTTCTAGTTGCAAAGAAATTACTTGGTAACATTTTATTGGTTTGTTAATCAAATTTTGATGACTTGGTAATTCTTTTTGTATTCCTTCTCTTACAATAAACTTGCTTTGTCTTTGTGATTTTATGATTTTCTTGTTTGTGCTAAAGGTGTATCTTTTTTTTGTGATTTTTTTTCTAGTGAAAATCAGGCCAAACCATTTTATACAGTTTTCAATAGTTTTCTTGCTTTTTAGCTATTGTTCCTATAGACGTTTGTCCGTAAATTTTGTAATTACATTAGAAAAGGAAATTAATGACTTTGAAGGTTTCTATGAGCCTGCCACTGGCGCTTATTACACAAACTCACAACAACAAAAATATTATAAAAGGGAAAATATTGCTGAAATGGAAAACAATTGTTCGTAATGGATGTGAAAATCACACCTTGACTTTCGTTCTGCTTGCTTAAGGTTAATCAGTAAAGCATTTATTTCGTTTGAAAATTACCGTAAGGTCAATTAAAAGTATAAATCATAGAAACTAAAAAGAGCAGGAGAAAGCAAAAAAAACTAAAACAAAAATCTTTTCTTTTTTTATTAAAGACAATTTAATATTAAATATACATACACACATACATAAGCAAGCATGCTGTATTTTTTTCACTCTGCACCACAGGTGGAAAGTTTGTAATTCTTTGTTAATTTTTACATTTATTTATTAAATTTGACGTAACATATTTTCTTCTAATAGTTTTTTCTCAACCCAGAAACTCTAAGCATTAATATAATTTTACAGAATACTATCTGTCTCGCGCCCCAGTATTTAACTCTATGAGATATAGTCCTTAGAGTAAAGGGATTCTCTGTGCTAAATTTCAAGGAAATCAAGTAACAAAATAAGAGTTTCAATTGTTAAATCATTGAGAAGTCGGCGTGGTCTGTACAAAAGTATGCAGTGACCTTTTTTGGAGTATCAAATTCTAGGAAAATTATTGGAAAACAAAAATTTGTCTACGAAACAAGCAAATTTATTCATACATACACAGAAAACAACTTCAGTTGTGAGAGCTAAATTTGTTACGAATCCAAAACTCAGTTGTGATAATCAAATTTTGTAGTTGTGGCAAACAGAATTCTTTAATACAGTCCAAAATGTAGTTATTTTAAGAATATTTCGAGTTTTAATAACAAGAATAAAAAATTCAATCAAATTCTTAACCGAAATATTTTCTAGTTGTATTGGTAAGACAAATAGGCAAAGAAGAAGATGAAAAGGGGCTCATTTAGGTACAATTGCAAAAGAAAAGAAAGATAGGGATAGCGATAGAAATATGTTAAATAGAGAGACTACAGCACAATGAGAAAACTACATTAGTTGTGATTTTTTTTATTTATTTTATATTTGTATTTAATTATTTTTATTTTTTTTTTTTTATTTAATTTACTTTTTTTATTTAATTTAATTTTTCTATTTAATTAAATTTTTTAATTTAATTTAATTTTTTTTATTTAACTTAATTGTTCTATTTAATTTAATTTTTTTATTTAATTTAATTTTTTTATTTAATTTAATTCTTTTATTTGATTTAATTTTTTTATTTAATTAATTTTTTTTATTTAATTTACTTTTTTTATTTAATTTAATTTTTTTATTTAATTTAATTTTTTTATTTATTTTATATTTTTATTTAATTTTTTTATTTATTTTATATTTTTATTTAATTTTTTTATTTGATTTAATTTAATTTTTTTATGTAATTAATTTTTTTTATTTAATTAAATTTTTTTTATTTAATTTACTTTTTTTATTTAATTTTATTTTTTTATTTAATTTAATTTTTTTATTTAATTTATTTTTTTATTTAATTTAATTTTTTTATTTAATTTAATTTTTTTATTTAATTTAATTTTTTTATTTAATTTAATTTTTTTATTTCTTCTATTCAAATATTATTAAATTATTAAATTTTTTTATTTAATTAATTTTTTATTTAATTAATTTTTTATTTAATTAATTTTTTTTTTATTTTTTTTTTTATTTCATATTTTTACTGTAATTTTTTTATTTACTGTCATTGTTTTTATTTACTGAAAAACTCAATATAACGAATATTTTCTGAGTCCCTTGAAAAAACCTTTTTATTGCAAAGTTTTTCATAAAAAAGGCTCTGAAGCTATAATGAAGAAATTCGAAGATATAAAGCCTCTATATAGCGAAGTATTCTTTGGAAAGCCCCTATAAATGTCCCGTTTTCAAAAGCCTCTACATAAAAAAGTGTTGATTCTATAGTCTCCATACAACGAAGTGTATAGAGGCACTCTGAGAAAGACATTTTGAAAAACTAGATCGGAGGTTTCACTTCTGTCAACATAATTGAAAAAATGATAGCGTGCGAGAATAATTGAAACGCTGTGAGGAATTGTTCCGAACGCATTTTACGTAGAAATAAGAAAGAACAAGACGAGGATAATTTGTGAACTGTTCTATCTAGGATGAAGATTCTGGGTCTTCCCGTAGTAATGCAGGAAGCCGTGCTGGGAAGGATCTTCTCAGAAAAGTAGGAGGGAATGTTTTAGTAGAAACATTACAAGACCAGTGACGACGGTCATTATAAGTCCGAAGGCAATTTTAATTCTACCTCACTCCCCAAAAAAAAAAGTTTTTTTATTCTATTTTAATATAATTTGTTTATTCTATTTTAATTTAATTTTGCTTATTCTATTTCAGTTTAATTATTTCCTATTTTAGTTTTTTTTTTCATAAATTTTTTATTTTTTTTTATTTTTTTTTTTAGGTTTATTAAATTTAATTGTTACTCTAACAATTATCACCACAATAACTTACACAATACTTAAACTTTATTTAAAAACAAACTTTTAAATAAAACTTTGGTATTTTAAAGAGAAGATAATAAAATGAAAAAAAGTGAATAAAAAAAACAAGTAGTAAATCATAACATTTTTTAATTGTTTCCTCTTGATGCAAAAATATTTTTTCATTTGAATAATTTTTAATTTTCTATAAATTCCAAACAATTTAACATTAAATGGAAAATACAACAAGTGAAAACTGGTATAACAAATCCATAAAACAATACACAATCAATTTGAATAAATAAAATAAAATAAACTCTAAATGAACTGACAAATTCAATGAAAATAATAAAGCAAAAAGAGAAATGCAATAGCTCAAAACGTTTTAAATAAAACAAGGGAAATAAAAAGAATTTTTATGAAATAAACAAATTTTTCAATATGGGACAGGATTTATTTAGTCACACTTAAAATTTTTAAACAAATAAATTCATTAAAAATGAGAAGTAAGTACATGTCAGACCATATTTAGTCGCACATGTTAGGCTGAAAATAATAAAGAAATAAACATAAAACAAATTTTACAAAATTTCGTTTGTTTTTTGGATTTTAAAAACCCATAACAAATTTTTGAAGCAAAGTAAAACCTTTATGTGTGTCTATCCTAAGCAATTACATTTTCTACTTTGCATACCTTTAACTACGTTCACAAAATTAGTTTCATTTGCAAGTGTATAAAGTAACAAGTGATACTGGCCAAAATTCACACATGTTAACTTATTTTTTTTTTCACAAAAACCCACTCCCTTTTTATAAGAAAAAATATGTAAAACAAAAACCATTTTGCATATTTACAACTACAATAATGCACTAATGCGAAAGCAAACACTTGGTTTATTTTCCATACTTTTATCATGACAAGATTTAGTATTATGGATGAGCGGATAGACGGTGATCATTGTTGTTGTTTTTTTCAGCTTTTAACAAATATTTTTGTGTAGTTTTTATTATTGTTAGGTCGATATTACCTATAGTGTTTTATGGTGATTGACCACCTGCATATATGAGTTGAAACAAGTAAAGAAAAAAAAAAAATTGGTCAGGTAGACCTGAATATTCTCTTCAAGTAATAATTAGTTCATCAATACATAAGTTTTGAACATTGATTGTATTACAAGTCTTTAGTTTTAGTATAAGACTTTGGTAGTGGGATTTAAGTGACGGGCACATCTTCTTCTATCTGTCTGCTTATTTATTTCCTTTCACTTTTCTCTATCTAGTAGCTTCTGTTTTTTTTTTAATTGGGGGCCCTATGTAACCTAACCTTGGTTTTAGTGTAAGACTTTAATTTTAGTAGGTATAAAGCTTTAGTCCTCGTATAAGACTTTAGTCTTGGTATAAGACTTTAGTCTTGGTATAAGACTTTAGTCTTGGTATAAGACTTTAGTCTTGGTATAAGACTTTAGTCTTTGTATAAGACTTTAGTCTTTTTATAAGACTTCAGTTTCAATATATGGCATATCGAGGCATAAGATTTTAGCTTTGTAAAAGACATTTCATAAAACTTTATATATAAAACTTTAGTCTCTGTATAAAGGCTGGTTAAATTTTAAGGGCCGATGTTAAATGTGAACCACACCTAAACGTCAAGGTTTTTTCTGCATTTCATTTGACATTTCTCAATTTCAGACTAACTTAAATTGAACTATGGAAAGATACACAATCGAGCAACGCGTTAAAGTTATTCAGGCTTATTATGAAAATGGGCCTTCAAATCAAAATGCATATTGTGCACTTTGTGATTTCGGAAAAATCGTGCAAAAATTTAAACAAACCGGGTCTGTAGGAGATGGGAAAACACCAGTGCATGCTCGTACAGCTCGTACTGCAGAAAATATTGCTGCTGTTTGCGATGGTGTGGCAGAAGAATCTCGACTCGTCGTCGTGCCCAACAATCGCGAAATGATAAAGGACTTCTGGTTGCCAGAAATTGAGGATATGCACTTGGACGGTGCCACTTGTCACACAGCTAACGAAACAATGGTTCTTTTGAGCGACAAATTCAATGGCCATGTTATCTCACGTGGTGGCGATGATAATTGGCCGCCAAGATCATGGGATTTGACACCGTTGGACTTCTTTCTTTGGGGTTATTTGAAAGAAAAGGTGTACGTCGATAAGCCAGCAACAATTCAAGAGCTAAAGGATGAGATAATTCGGCACATTAACGGCATAGAACCTCAATTATGCATCAGCGTCATCGAAAATTTGGACCATCGGATGCAGGTGTGCTGCCGAGGTTGCAGTGGCCATTTGGCCGATATTTTGTTCCATACATAATTGAACCATACCATATTATCATAATAAAATAATTTGTGTTTTATTCAAAATCAACATCGGCCCTTAAAATTTAACCACCTTTTACTAGCTGCTTATTATAAAACTCAGCATGATACAAAATAGTTTCAAAACTGAAAGCTCCTTTTATTTTTGCTGTAGAAAACCCTTTATATTGTTCCTGATTTAAATTTGCATTCTTGTTTTTTGTTTTTTTTTTTTTATAATTTGAATAAGCCAGGCTTACATTTTCTTTTAGTTTTACATACAATTGCTTCAAATAAATAATTTATTTTTTGCATTCCAAAAACAAAAATTATTTGTTTTTAATTTTTTTTTGTTCAGTTTTGGTATCTTTAAAAAAAAATTAAAATACATACAAATGAGTGTATGTATATAAATAATTTGATGAATTGGAATGTAAAAAAAATTGATTTGAATAAAATTTGGGAACATTGCCAGCTGTAGACATTTGTTGTATGTATTTCAGCTGTATGAAATATTCAATTTATTCCAAATTTTTTTTGTTATTAATTTTTGAAAGAGTTTCATGTCGATAGAAAATATAAATCTATTTATTTAATGTTTATTTTATTTATTTAAAAATGTATTAAATGAACAGGATTTTAATCCTTCTTTTTGTTAGCGTTGCAGGATTGGATTTGCAAATGTCTGCTGCATAGGTTTTTAATGATTTTGACATTGAGGTTATGTATGATGATGACACACATGCTCATTATCATTAAATGCTTGGCAGGAACCTAGAACCACCGAAATGGAATGACAATTTTCCAAAATATTAAAATATTATTTAAACTACATTTTAGTGCAATTCTGCTGGTGGTAAAAGGAAAGCGATAAATATGAAGAAGGTAAAGACAAGGGAGCATTAGAAATTTAGCCAGAAGTTTTAATGCTTTTATAGAAAGCACTTTTGTGCTGAAATTTATATTCTGTGGCTGATTTGTTTGTTGGTGTGTTTTTAAGTTTAAAAAAAGAAAATATATTTTTTTAGTCTTTGTAAAAATCCAATTAATTGTACAAAACTTATCATGATTTATTTGTTTTAATTTTTTTTTGTACCAACAGCTGAAGCATTATTTATAATACATCCTTTCAATAAAGTCCTTTCATATCTTAAACTTTTTTTAACTTAATGTGTTTGCTCACCTTTTTGCCAAAATGTTTAAGTGTTGATTCTTTTTATTATTATTATATTTTTTAACAACCAGAAAATTTATCAAGCACCAGAAAAAAAGCCAATTTAAATCTTATTCAAATTGGCTACATCAGCTCAAAACACTTTAAGGAAACAAGAAGAAACTAAAAAAGAAAAGCGAAAAACATCTGCCGAATTTCTTTGCTTGTCTACACAAAATTGTTTTAAAGGACCCAACTAAAGTAAAAATTTTTGTTTACGTTTTTGTGCACTTTGAAATCTTTCTTTTTTTTTTTGGCTACGTTTTTGTTTGTGTGTATTTTTAAACAACAAAAAGCCAATTTGCCACCTTTTCAAAAGGTAAAATATAAAAGAATGTTTCTTTTATTGGCAGTTTTTCTGTAATTTTATTGTTCTGCTATTTTTTCAACACAATACAAATAAAAAAAAAGTTATAAAATCAATATTAAATTTTTTTTCTTCAAAACTCAAAGTCAAGAAGTCATTTATTTACAATTTATATTAGTTTGACTATTTTTTTGTTTACTTCTCTTTTTTCTTTTCAAAAAAAGGTGTTTTTTTATTCTATTTAAAACAACCAAAATGAGTATGTCCTTTGGCCAACTCAATACGTATATGAAAAATCATTAAAATTGCCCATCAATCTTTATTTATGCTATTTCTTTAGAAAATTTTTGTTTAAAAAAATTTTTAAATTGTCTTTCGAAGGCAACGCCTTCAATAGTTTTCAAATGAAAGAAAAGCAACACAACTACTTTATAATATCAGCTTAATAACAATTTCTGTCAATGACGTCAATGTTATTTGGGTATTTTGTTCAGCAATTATATTCAGAAATTGTCTTATTATTGTTGCCACAAATAGTCATTGTATATTAATTTAATGGTTGATTTTTTTTAACAAAAGAATTCTCAAAAAAAAAAAAAAACTGAAAAAAAAAAATTTTTTAACAAAATATTTAATTCACAAGAAAAAGTACACAGACACTCTGTGTATTAACCAGCTATCATAAAAATAAAATTAAGTTTTATAAAACAAATTAACATCAGAAAGTAGAAGCTTTTAAAATTTAAATTAGTTTAGGCAGTTTTTTTTAAGAAAATGAATTAGAAAAACCACGAAATACTTTAAAGTCTGGTGAACAGTTTTTTAAAATTATATAAAGTGGTCCAACCAAAACACTCGATGTTAATTGTAAATAAAACAAAACGTTTTCACAGACACCCTTTATATCAATACAGTATAATCTCTTTTAAGTAAACACCACATGGGCTAGAAAAATATATTTATATAATAAAAACACTGACTACGAGATATAAGAAATGTTTCTGAAATTCCCTTTATAAGTGTCAATAATCCGGGCAGACTTTTTATTTTTATGGTTTTTACATGGTCTCAAAAAAAGAATTTTTGGAGTCAATGCTAAACATTCGTTTACAAAAGTTTAACATTTTTATAGTTTTACAGAATTAATTCTGTTAATTTGTTAGTCTCGAAAAGAGACAGAGAGAGAGAGAGAGAGAGAGAGAAATGTTAAATAAATATTTAACAGTGTTAAAAATGAAGCTAATTGAATCTTCATGCACATGCGTAGATCCAAGGCGAATTCATACAAGGTGATATCAAGAAGGCAGCTGTGCGCTTCAAGTTTTTTCTTGACTTGTCAAAATTGTTACATTTATATGGTCGGGGTATATAAGCCATGTCTGTGTTTCTTGACAATTCACGAATATTTGAAACGCATGTGCATGACGCTTGATGATTTCACCTTGTATGAATTCCCTTTGCGTAGACCTTTATATTTAACATATGATTGTACAATGACATTTTGTTAGAAGTTTTGCTTCATGTTTTTTGCAGAAGCAAGTCACACACGACATGTTGCTTTTTCTGAATGTGAAAAACTGCTTTAGGAAATGTAATCTTTTTTTGTTTAATTAACTGTCCCCTTATTATAGCAGCAGCAAAATAAGCCACCCAAGCTTGAAAATATTAAGATTTTTTTTATCAATGCCGCTTAACTCATAAAGAGGGAAGTAAAAGTCTAAAGGTAATTATTATTTTGAAAAAAAAAAAATATTCCTAAAATGTAACATTTACATGCAATGTCATTAAAGGTAAAGAAAGCAAAAAGCCTTTAAAAATAATCCTTAACAATTATTTGTTAATCCACTACAAAATCCACCTGTCCCCATTAAAATAAAAAAGATTTTTTTTTAAGTTTCTACTTCTTTTACTTAAAGACCAGCCGCACACAATAAACATCATCTTGGCTTTGTGACTGTTTATTGCAGTAAAATATCATTTGGAACTTCTCTTTGTAAGCCTTTTGCTCTTTGGTTCAGCAGGCAAAAGGAAAAAACGTGGAATGGTTTAAAATATTTAATGCTAATAAACGAAAATAAAACAAAACATGTTTTAATAAACTGTCCAATAGGTTTTTTTTCACTTTTTTTCAATACGAAACCACCTGCAACATTTGTGTGCTGCATGATATAAAAAGGAAAAAAACATAAAATTACAACAACAAAAACAATCCAAATATTTGTTGCTTGAATATTTTGGCAGAAATAAAACTTAGTATTTTTTGGTTCTCTTTTTTAGATACGCTTGATGGACCTAAACATTCGTTAAGGAAGATGTGAATTCATAATGCACAGTGGTGTTAATTAAATAGTAATGAACTAAATTTTTTCAGTGTATCTAGCCTAAGGTTCAGCCAGTGTGAATAGTCAATCTTAGGATTGATAGAATGGAAAGCAAAACAGGACATTGTTTTCTGCAACGAAACGAAAAAAATGTAAGTATTGCATTGCTCGGAAAGCAATTTCGATTTTTGCTGACAATATTTAATTGTAGTTTTTCGAACCCAACTTTAAATTTAAGTCCCATAAACATTATAAGTTTTGAGAACTGATATAGAGGCTTGTGTGTGCAAAAGTTTAATTAATTCAACGCAGTAGTTTTTGTTTGCTGCCCTTTTAAATATGCAGAACAATAAGCAGGGGGGTTATTATGTATTTCAATCCTAATCGAAATGGCTTTCAAAAAGAATTTTCAATTCGAAAAAAATCTTATATTAGAACTTTCAAAAATCCAGTAGAATTGTATTAATAATTTTGGGGATTATTTTGAAAATGTTAATTTTTTTCGAATTTTCTACATAATTAGTTCTTTTTTCAAATTGAAAATTCTCTTCGATTCGAATCGAATCGAAATACATAATAACCCCCCAGCATTGTCGTCACATTTTGCCATTTTTACTACAGAAAAGGTAAAAAATGCTGTTTAAGTCAGATAGAAATTAGCCGTTGTGTACAGAGAACATGTGTAGATAGTACGTCACTGCCAGAACTGCTTTGCAAAATTTCGATCCGGCAATTTTGATGTTAAACATGCATGTTCTGGAAGGCCAGTTAAAGCTGAACAATTAAGTTACTAGTTGATGCAAATCGAGGAATAACAATAAGTGAGATCGATGAGAGGTTAAATTTATCGAATTCTATTAGAAAAAAAAAATTATTTTCCGAACAATCGAATATTTAAGTCATTAATAGACGATTTTCTATAAGAAAATATTATTTTATTTGCCTAAAGGCTTAATCTGCCTTCGCACCTTTAGGGAGTTCTGATGAAACCCAGAGTATACTTTGTACAGTCAAATAAGTTCACTGTTCTTGAGTGAGGTAAGTGGTAGTTTACTAACCTCTCTAATAGTCAAAATGACTCTTGCCCTAACACACTAATGGCGTTTTCTTTTCTAACAAAAATGTTGCAAGTATTCTGTCATTCAAGAATGTTTGCGTTCTATTGTCAAAATATCAAGTTCTGTTCTCAACATGTTACATATAAAAGATGCAAAAATGATACATGTTTTGCACTCAATTTACAAGTGAGGGTGAGATAATACACTTTTTTACAACTATGGCAATTACTTATTTATACAATTAAATAAATTCTTCATAAAAAAATTTAAAAATTCTTCATAAAAATCGATTTTTAAGTAAAAATTTATTTTTATTTTATTTTATCAGTGGTCTTAACGTAATCAAATTTCGGAAATCACTTTAAAAGCTGTAAGCTTATAAAACGCTAAATATACATTAACTTTAAATGTTGCATGAAAAACTTATTTTTGTTCTATTGAAAGCATAAAAAAGCATCACTTTGGGCAACCTCTTTCAAATATTGCATAATTTAGAAGTAGAATATTTTTTGAGAAAAGAAAACGCCATAAGATTGGACAGTCACAAAGCACGTGTTGTGTGCTCCCAATAGCTTCTATCTAATGACTTCAAAGTAGACAGTGTTTGGACTCTGAGGTTACTCTTATTGAGTACAAAAAAATATTTACATAAATCCTGTAGACAATAACTTTTTCAAAACCACTGTGGGTGATGAATTTAAGCCGTGAAGAAATGCTTAAACAGACAAGTTAATGTTAATTCTTTAAGTTGCTTTTAATGTTGTTATTGATGATAGTCGTGCTGTTATTATTATTATTTTTGTTGTTGCTGTCGTTGTTCTTGTTTTCTTGTTCAAGTACAACTTTGTTATGTTCTTAAAATTTTTTTATTTAATTTAATTCTTTTTTTACTTTTCTTTTTTATGTGTTCAATGATAATGATGATGATGTTGATGATGGCAACCATTTATGACGGTTGTCCAGTCAATTGTATGGACTGTATATTACTGCTTAATTCTTGCTTTTCACTAACAGAATGTCTTGGTGGTTTAATTTTTTTTTTTTAATTTTATTTATTAAAAACGATATCATCAATGGCAGGAGAGTATATGTATCAATTTATTCTTCAGTGTACAATGGCTGCAATAATCGTTGGAAACCTCATATTTTAGTGTTTTTTTAAAGGCGGAAGATATGAGTTTTAATATTAAACTAGCTGCTTTCACCTACTAGTCAGCTCTCCATGAAGTCCATTAGAGCAAATCCGTTGAAAAATAAATTTTAATCGTTAAAAAACCCATCCGATTGTTCCATTAGAAAGAGGCGTAAAAGTGGACATGACCAATGCAAAAGTATATGTCGATGTTCTTTTGAGTATAGAGATTATATGTATCAAATTTCAGACACACAAACAGAAAATTATTTTTTTTTTTTTTCAGTTATATCCTTCTAAGATATCTAAGTGCTACGGGGTGGATCTAAGTCACTTTACGCCTGCATAGTCTTGACGAGAAAATGGTTCAAAACGGAGTCTTGCGACTCTAATTGAAGGCCCTTATCCGCTACATAAACCAACCAACCAACGGATAGAAATTTGAGAGTCGTATGGATTTATCTATGTTTAGAAAATTTTCTAAACGCTTATACTTTTCATTGTATCAGGGCTGTATTTTTGCACACGAACAAAAAAAAACAAAAATAGCTGACAAAATCCTATAAAAATGTTAACACTTGTAAGGGGTGTTTTTCATAGACGTATAGAACTTTAAATTGGCATTACTGTTCAAGATGGCGACCGATATAACAGCTGTCAAGTGATTTATTCTCAGTTTGGTTTGGCAATTCATCATGAATAGACTCACGCCTGAACAACGCTTGCAATTAGTGCAATTTTATTTCGAAAATAATGGTTCTGTGCGGAATACATATTTTACGAATTTTGTTTAGCGATGAAGCGCACTTCTGGTTGAATTGCTACGTCAACAAACAAAACTGCCGCATTTGGAGTGAAGCTAATCCTCAAGTGTATGTCCAAACACCGTTACATCCAGAAAAACTGACTGTTTGGTGCGCTTTATGGGCTGGTGGAATCATTGGTCCGTACTTCTTCAAAAACGATGATGGCCAGAACGTTACAGTCAATGGTGATCGGTATAGAGCCATGATTACTAACTTTTTCATTCCTGAATTGAACAACCATGATGTCCAGGAGCTGTGGTTCCAACAAGGCGGCACAACATGTCACACAGCTCGTACCACAATCGCTTTATTGCAAGACACGTTTGGTGACCGCCTAATTTCACGTTTTGGACCTGTGAATTGGCCTCCAAGATCTTGTGATTTAACACCGCTAGACTACTTTCTGGGGGGCTACGTAAAGTCATTGGTCTATGCGGATAAGTCACAAACGCTTGACTATTTGGAAGACAACATTCGCCGTGTTATTGCCGACATACGGCCACAAATGTTGGAAAAAGTCATCGAAAATTGGTAGTCCAGATTGGACGTCATATGCCAGAAATCATATTTAAAATGTAATGCCACAAGATTATCATTCGGATAAATAAAATTCATGTGAATCGTATAATCCATCGTTGTTTTATTGCAATTTAAAGTTCTATACGTCTATAAAAAACACCCTTTAGTATAGTGTAAAACCCCCCCATGATTTTCGAATACTCGTATCAACTATTATTTGATTTTGCTCTTACAAAAACCAATGAAAGTCTTGACTCTTGTATTATAGTGTAAAGCCCGCATTAGTTACACACTATCTCACATGTAGAGCACACATGTTTTTTTTAAGAACTAACGATTGAATTTTAAATAGAGTTTTGACTGTCAGCAATCTTGGCTAAAGCTGAAGGGTACACCAAAAGCGACATAAATAGCCATATGCAACACTTTTACTTGCCTTTTTTGTTTGGCATCATTTTTGTTACGAATGAATATAAGAGAACCGTGAAGAAATGCATATTTGCACCTGGTACTAAACCAGCCTAAGAGTTAGCAAAATGATTAAAACAGATCCCCTTAAGTTAAGTATTATTTAAACAGAGCATATTTTAAATTTACAGGTATTTCTTCAACTTGTTTTTTTTTTTTTTTGCTGTTTAAGTAAGTGTTTTTCTAACTAACAAAAATAATATTTTAAAAAATTCATGTGAACGTGTTTAAGGCTGCACTTAAAAAATTCATGAACGGTTATTAAGTAATAATTTGCTTGTTGGTTATATGAATGCTCAATGACGCTGTCATGGTTGATTATAAGACAGAAAAAGGTGAGGTGAGATATTGCTTACTGGTAATTTAAATATGTTTAACATTTTTAATGAAACGTTTAAATGTGTATCATGTACGGGTATGAGATATTTCTTTTTTCAAGTTTATTTGAGCTGCAGTTGCCAAACAAATGACTGGAGGACAACTAAGAAAAGCTTACACACTTGCTTTTAAGCAATAAGTAACATTGTTGCACGCAAAAGCAGAGACCTACAATCTTCTAAAAAAAATTGTTTTTTAATCTTAGCCAAAACTGTAACTATCTAAAGGCAATTTTTTCCACCTCTACACTTTTTTGTAAGTAATTACTCTTCTTACTTTACTGTAAGTTTTTCTTCGAAAGCAATCAAGCTTCTAGAAAAATTTTAAGATTTTTAAACAAATTTGGCCTACCCTAAGGAAATTTATTTTGCTTCTACTGTTTTCTGTATATAATTGGCTTGTATTTTCAAAAGATTTTTTTAACACCAGTTTCGCCCACAATTATGTATTTAACATACACTCGACTACACACAAACATATTAAATTTACGAATTCCATAAACCTTGTTTTCTTTTTGCTTTTTTTCATATTTGTTATCGAAGACCATTATAAAAATTGATGTCATATCATTCACATTTCATTAAATTCGGATTTAATTTTTCTTCAAACAAACAAAGCAAAATAATCGTAAAAAATTTTTTTATAAATTATGAATTTTAATAGACTTTTCACATCACTGCACTAAAAGGAGTTTAAAAATATTTACGAGGTGTGCTCAATTAATAATGAAAATAAACTTTTCATGTAAGTCAGGACGATAGCAAACAATATACGAAAATTTGTTTTTATTTTCAATACAATTTTATTTTTATTTCAATATTAAAATAGATTGACAAGAAAAAATAAGTGGCTCTCACTGCACAGGATCATTGGCTTCATTCGAAACCTAAATCTCGAAGATTCAACTTAAGGGCTAAACAAATAATCATGACTCTTTTTATAGAATCCACCTCGTACATTAACAAAATAAAAAATACAAGTTAGTAAGGTAACAACGACAAAATATGACACCCTTTTTATAATAGAAAGTTAAGGCAAAAATTTATTAACCAAAAAATATTTTAAGAAATTGTTCTAAAAAAAATCGCTAATTCTTTAGATTATAATCACCTACTTGGAATTTACTAAATAAGGTAACTGCCAATAATATGAAATGCATTAAAATAGAGTGTCTATTTTACAGTCCAAACTAAATTATAAATCGTTTTTTAGCGCCCAGCATTTATGTGAAAACGTCGTACCTAAATAACAGCGCTGGCAGTGCGTATTCTCTACAGTAGTTAAGTAGTTAATCAAATTAAAGACAAACAAAAATAGAGCTAAATAGCTAAAATGTCATTACTGGTAAACAATAATAAAACAAAGATACAAAAACAATTGTTTTGCAGCCAACTTCGCTACAAAATGCTCTCTCAAAATTGTATTTTTGTGTGGGCATGACAATTTTAGACAGATAAAAAAGGCTTAATGCGAAAATTTAGGTATGACTGCTATAGATTTCATGATAAAATTGCAGCAACAAAAATAAAGTGTGTAAACGAAAAAGCAATTTCATGATAAAATTTCATAATTTGTAAACTGGAAATATGCTAGAGAGAAAAGAAGCAAAGAAATTTGGCAGCTAATATCAAAGCTATAACACAAACCTATAACACCGTTTTCCATCTGATAAATGTAGGACACCAGAATAAAACGAATACAAAGCCAAAATATTTAATCACATATTTTTGTCAACTGTACACAAACAAATGAATAATAAACTAAAAAAAGAAGAAGAGTTGAAAGTTGAAAAAAAACATATTCCATTATCTTCCTGGTGACATAAACAAAATAGTAACAACAGCTTTTTTTGGCCTTCTTTTCTCATCACCAGCATCACACAGCTCTTTGATATGTTAAATTTTTATGAACAAAATAAAAAATAAAAATAAAACGAAATTTGTACGTACAATTATTTTTATTCTCTCTCTCGTTATGAATATGTATTTTGTCTATATTTGAGAATGTATGCATTTACAAAGAGCTAACGAAAGCTTTTAGCCAGAATTCATAACAAGTGCAATAAAAAAAATAAAAGAAATTGAAGTTGGCTAAAAAAGGGCATGATAGAAATGATAAACAAACACAAGAAAAAATATAGTGGAAAAAAAGAAAGCTAAAAAAAATGGTTTATTAAACTGAGCACCATTCCACTTGATGAACACTTAAAAAAAAACTCATCAACAGCATTTTGAAGCCCACGGTTTATGATTTTTGAGTGCATTTGAATGCAATCCATTTATAGTTAACACCTTTGGCTCTTTATCATGTGATTGCAATAGCAAAAGTTAACATCATCAGAACTCTATAAATTTATTATGGCCATGACGATATAGAAAGTATAACGAATTTATTATGTTTCTAAAACAAAAAAGCCTGTAAAACTATAGGTAAAGCTAACTGCTAGGTTGGCTGTTATATTACAACATGTACACAGCAAAAAAAAAAAAAATATAAGCCAATTAAAAATAGTGATAAAAAAAATTGTGAAATTGTTTAAATATAGAGTTGATTTAATTAAATATTTAATTGATACAATTAAAAATTTAATCAATTTAATAATATTTTTAATTAAAATTTTTAATTTCTTTATAATTTTTTTCTGTGTATGAAAAACAAACTTAAGAAATGCTAAGCATGTTTTAGCGACCAGTTGTTGAAAGTGATGCTCGTCAGTGCAAATTACTCTGGAATAACATCTTATACCACACTCAATCTGTTAAAATCCCATGTGTATAATATGTGTGTTAAACTAAGTATTTAGTTGCAAAGATGATACAGCCAACTAGGACAACTATATGTATAATATTGAATATCCGTTGAGGTTCTATTAACTAGTGGGCAATGTAAACTAAATACATGGAACCGCACCATTAATTAATTTTGGCTTACTTTTTTTTAACTTATAAAGGTTTTCGCTGCAACATTTCTGAAAATCTGTATACTTTCGGTATATAAATTATATAGTTCTGAAATTTCAATTACAGTAGCTTTCGATTTTATTCGTTTGTAGGAAATTATTTCCTTTTTTTCATAATTTTTTATAAAATTATTGGAAATACTTCAATTATGTTAACCTACAGATTAAAAATCGCAGATTACTTCACTATGAGCTATAATCGCAACGCGACTTTTAAGATCTAGGCTGACTTCCAAAACGTCAATTGCTTTGTACTCGAACAAAGCATCGTATTATATAACGTCGAAGTACAAAACATTGACGCGACATCACCTTTCAAAACGACGTAGACAAGTATAAGAAACGCTGCAAAATAGCAATCGGCGCATCAGTTTCAAAGTTGATGCTTTTACTTTTGCATTGTTTCGCAACTCTGTATTTATAAAAACTTTAAATACCGTATTAGAATTGTATGTAAACATTATCTTATAACGTTTTGGAAGTCAGCCCTATTGTGCACTTAACTGCCTTGTTTTTCATAAAAATTTTCTAGATGAGATAATCGCTTGTAAATAAATACTATAAAACAATACACAAAAATTTGACTAACAAAAAAATCCGATTCTCACAATCGAAGTTGCTTTCTGAAAGTGTTCAAGTACTTTGGCAAAGTCAAAAACTTAAAATTTGTGGGATTCCACTAATAAGAGAAAATATATTTCTCTTTCTTACAATTAAATTTTTAATTTAAATTTGTTTAATTATAAAATTAGAAAATTTTGTGTCACTTACCTCGCTGAAATTTATAAAAGTTGGCTGGTATACTGCTTTGTTGAAACTCTAGCCTTACAAGCTTGATTTTTTTACATATGTTACGCAAAACTTGATTTACTTTCCTTTATTTTTAATCCTACAATAAAAACAATAATATTGAAACGAATTAGCAAGTGTCAACTTAGTTGAATTAAATTTCTCAATTGAATCTCTACAACAATAATAACAACATTATCCCACACATCAAATAATACCACAAATCAAATAAATTGTTCAATTTTATTTAATATAAAAAAATAAATAAACTAAAATTCATAAAATATAACTAAGGTGTATTCAAGTGAAAAACTAACAATTTTAGGGAGCCATGTAGTGAGAGAATTTTTTTTATTTTCAGAATTTAATTTTTTTTTAAACAATAACACGTTCATTTAATGAATTCTGCCTCAGAGCAAGACTTCTGGGAAATTTCTTAATGACTACCAGAGAAATAAGAGAAGATAATTGGCCTAAATAAAAGTGAAGCAATGAACATCTGAGCTGCACAAAAGAGCCTCTGAGTCCTAATCAGACAATGTTAAATAATAAAAATCTCAATGATCTACGCTACTGCTCTGTGTCGCAACTATTGGCCAAAAGTAAAACCCCAATTTGTATTTGAATAAAAAAATAAGAAATAATTGTCTAAAACTAATAAACTAAATTGGTTTTTCTCAAAATAAATAGAAAAGTGAAAAATAAAATCTATTTTTTGATGTTAAATAAAACTTTTTTTATGATTAGTTTTAGTGTTTTTTTTTTTTTTTTTTTTTTGTTATTGAAAATAAATTTGTTTTATAAAGCAAATTTTAATAAGAAATTACTTTAAGCTTTATCTGGGTAAGTGCTATTCATAGGCCGGCATGTTCTCTCATTTTATTACCAATATGAACCAATATTTTCTATTAAATATTATTCTATTTTTGAATATACAAACAATTTCATTTGGTATTTTTTAGTGCTAGTGATATTTTATAAATTGAGTAGCAATTAGCAGATGAGATAAAAAATATTTTTTTATTTTTCTACAACTGTGGCATTATAGTAAGCAGTATGTCATTTGCTACTAAAATATACTTTACTGCTACTGTTATTTTACATATTTAGAAGCAATAATCGTACTACTTTTACACTTATTAATAATTCAATTGTAATTATATTTGAATGTTTAATGGTATGTTATTTTATATAATTAGTAGCAACAAGATGAATAAAAAGAGGATAAAAAAATCATTTTATTTTTTAATACTACTTAATGGCACTGTTATATTTTAGCTGTAATGTTTTTATCATTTCTATATGTACATATGTATGTAGCAAATCATTTGCTATTATATTGCAGCTAAATTTTACTACTGTAAAAACTACTGTCATTGAAATAAACACAATTCAGCAGTAGCAGCAATACGTACTGCTGCTACAAAGTAAATTAAAGTAGTAGTAATATGTTTTTTATGAAATATTAGCTTATACATATTTTGCTATTACATACAGACTGAAGCTGTATGCAAATTTAAATGCAGTAGTTGTACCTTGGTTTTTGAATTTTTTTTTTTTTTTTTTTACAGTAGCAAAATAAATAATTTTAAAATATGAATTATTAAAGGTAGTAGAAGTAAAATAAACAAATATTTATAGCCATGAAGTCCTGATTTCAAATTTTCTGTAGCATTAATGCTTAAGATTGTCATTGTCAGCTGTTTTTGTTATTTCTTTCTTTGTATGCAAAAATGCAGCCTTGATACAATGAAAAGTACAAAATTTTCTAAAAATTGTGAGAGACACACGACTGACAAATTTCTATCCGCATTTTTTAATGTATTGCTTTCACACTATTCAACTTTTTCATTTTATTAAAAAATTTTTTAAGTAGTTTTGCTTAAAATCTTTACTGCTGCTTATAATCATACTACCAGAATAAGTAGCAGCAAAAAAAAACAAAATTTTAAATATAGCACTCGTTTTTAAATTCCTTTAATGATGCTGCTTCATATAAATAAAATAATATTTGCAGCGACTCACTTTCGTAGCAAGAAATTTTTATTTTTAATAATTTCTTATTATGTTTTCAGCTTTTTAAATTTAATAGCTTAATGTTGTTGAACGTATAAGAAATTAATTTTAACTTTCATTTATTCATTTTCATTTTTAAAATAAAATCTTAAACATTAAAAAAATTTATGATTGTATGTACGAGTATAGTTAAATGAAAGCTGCATCCTTTTTGTGTATGTAGTTTTAAAAACTGTTCTTCATGTCTATTTAACAACTTTTTCTGTTCACGAAATAATAATTATGCTTTGTCACAAATAAAACAATAATTTTTCTTTAAATATAAAATGAATAAACAAATAAAAATAAAACAAACTTTATAAATTAAACTTTTAATAAAATTGAAAGCAGCAGAATAAAAAAAAATATTTTAATATAAAATCAGCAACAACATTAACATAATTTATAAGACTTCAGTTCGAAAGCTGAATCTTAAGCAGCAGATGTTATAGATTAACAAGTTAAAGACAAAAGTAACTAAAATTTATTGGGAATAATGAAAGCATTTGCTACCAGGCTTCTAAAGCACAATTAAGTGTGAAATTTTTAAAGGAAGCAGCTTAGAAATAGCTTTCAGAACTGTTGGGTTATTTTAAGCAGGCACTATAAGTATTAAATAGTTAATAAGGCACAGTGGACAATATGTTCAACCCAATAATTTCTTATTTATTTATTTATTTATTATTAATTCTTGCACAACAAGACTAAGTCTTATAATAATGGTGCAGGGTTTTTAAAAAGTGTACAAAGAAAGTTTCAAAAATCAAAACAAACAATACCGTTTTTAGAATCGAAATAATTGTAAAAGAAAACCTTTACTTTTAGGTCTTCTAAAGTTGCAGTGCTCTAAAATAACTTAATAAGGCATAAGTGATTTTTCCATATTGCCACAGATCTATATGAAATTAAGCCCACAACGAATACGAGTTGGAGTTTCAGACTCTAAGCTCTAAGCACAATAAAGCTTTCAGGTGCAGTACTATTATAGCAATTTTATGGTGTGAAAATGTTGTGGTATTCTCTTTCTGATAAAGTTCAGAAAACAACTAAATTTTCTATTGCTACTTGTTGCGTTTAACCAAGTCGTGTAGAAAATAAAGAAAATGTTGTCAAACTACCCACAAGTTGTAGATTGCTGTTCTACATCCACAACAATTATGCAAGTTCTTTTATTTTCATTAAAAATTTTAATTTTAATATTTTCATTATTCTTAACTACTGTGTTTTTAGCTGAATTGAAGCAAGGAGATGTATGATTATTAAATATTCAACTTAATGTTAGTATGAGTATGAGTAAAAGTTTTTTCTCTCTCAATGCAACAAAAAACTGGCAGATGTGTTGACGACAATGACAACTGCTGCAGCTAACATGTTGTATAACCCCCTCCAACTAATCATTTTACGCCTCCTCTCATTTTTTTTTTTGCGTAGAATTTTCACTTCTTCCTGCAATTTTTTTCTCATTTTCAATTTTTTTTTTTTTTTTGCGGAATAGTTATATTCAGCTGTACTAGTAGACTTAAAAAAATACTTTTGCTACTTTCTTATAATTGAATTTCTTTTAAAACTGATTTTTTTCTGTTGTGCTCTTAATTCAAAATCTTTGATAAGTATGAAACAATGTGGGCATGTACACGTATGTTTAAATGTGTGTATGTGTGTTGGATAAATATTGTTTAAGTAGCAGAAATGTATTCAGTTTTTGTTTTTGTTGCTTGCTAAAGAACAAAATACGCATATTTAAGCAAAAAAAAAAACAAAAAAAAAAAGAAAAACTTTCAACTATATTTTAAACAATTTCTCTGACAGAAAGATAACAACACTGCACAAAAAATACTTCAAATAAAATTTTTCTGTCAGTCTAGAATTAGAATTAGAGTTAGGAGCGGCCTGAATAGACTTGCCTATTGAATTCTAAAGCAGCAAATTCTCCCTTAGTCTAGTATTCATTAAAAAATCAAAGACTAAGGAAAGGTGTTCTATTAATAAAGTCAACATTTTTTTCAACAAATTTTTTCTTATAATAAAAAAAAATTTTTTTTCATATTTTACACAAACATGTTTACATAAAGATTTGCTATAACTCCGAATTTTTATAATAATTTTTATGAACTATTTATTTACTCCGAATTTTTGCCATAATTTCCAATGGAAATAATTTTGCAAACTCTGCATAAAATTTATAAAAAAAAAACTTTACTCCGAAAATTAAACTCCGAATTTTTGCCATACTTTGCTTTTATAATCTTTTAGAAAATGTATTTATACCGAAATTTCTATTTTATACAAATCTTTTTACTTCGTTTTTATTTAACAATTTTTTTTATCGAAATTTTTTTATTTACTTTATTTTTGTTTAAAAAAAAATAATTTTTAATTCAAATTTTTCACATATTGTTTACTTCATTTTTATACGAAAATTTTTTACTTGAATCCTTAAGAATATTTATCTACTCCGAAATTGCCATTAAAAAATAAATTCTATGTATTTTATTCGAATCTTTTAAAATTTTTTTACTTGGATTTTATTTAACAATTTTTTTATCGAAATTTTTTTATTTACTTTATTTTTGTTTAAAAAAATTATTTTTAATTTAAGTCTTTCTCATTTTTTTGCTTAATTTTTTATGACCATTTTAAAATTCTTGACAAAATTTATTTACTCCGAAATATTTTTAGAAAAAATCGTTCTTCATGTAAATCTTTTTTTAAAATTTGTTTTACTTTATTTTTACATTTTCTCTAAAAATTTTTATTCGAATTCTTGATAAAATTATTTACTCCAAAATTTAAATTTTAAAAGAAAATATTCTATTTTATTCGAATCTTTTACCCTGTTCAGACATACACGTTAATTGAGCAATTAGGCATTTTACGCAATTATCGTCTTTATTGAGCTCAATTTACCATACAAATTTCCATTCAATAATTGCGCAATTAAAAAAGTGAGAAAAGTTGATATTTTAAGTATTAAAGAAAAGAAAACGTAAATACATTTAAAAATAAATGTCATAAAAAGAAAATTTTATAAAATTGATATTGAAAATAATTTTTAAATAACTAATTTCTTTTAATCAATAGCTTGCCTTCAAAACATTTCTTTTTTAAATTTGATTTTCTTTTCATTTTTTATTTTATAAATACTCAAACATATTTAAAAAAAAATATCACAATATTTTCAGTTGTCAAATGCTTAATTGCGTAAACTTAATTGCATATGTGTGAACACCCAAATCAGTCACACAATTTAAAACTTAATTGACTTCATTAACTTTTATGTCTGAACAGGGTATTTTGCAATTCCTTTTTTTACTGCGTTTTTATATAATAATTTTTAATTGAAATGTTTTTATTCGAGTTCTTGATCAAATTTAGTTACTCCAAAATTTCCATTTGCTTTTTATTATGTTTAGCAAAAATTTGCTAAAAGGAGTTTTCATCAATTATTTTTGAAAGCAGTATAAGTCTATTTTTTTTTTAAATTAGTTGTAATTTTAGTATATATAAGATAGTGTATATATTTAACTAAAATTTTTTTTTTGTATCACTTTCAAAAATACAGCTCATATTATATTTAGAGTTAATGTGTTAATGTTTTTAAATTAAATATTCTTACATAGGCAGATATCTTTATATGTTGTTCAGTATTTCACTGGTTCTTAATGTAACATCTTCAAGAAATATGTTATATACACAAAGGACCAGCGAAATATTTGAAAATCCGATTAAATCTCAAGAACTGATCAAATTAAAGAAAAATAATTTTCATATATTTTTTATTTACATTTTTTGCAGTGTACTCTTTAAGTGCTCAAGCAAAAGTATAAGAATTTGAAGTGTTAAGAAAAACTACAGATTTTTTCTCTTTTCTTAAATTCCTCATTCTCCTGCCTTGTAAACTACAGGGGAATACATTTAGAAAAACTCGAAATTGTCTTGCAAGGCTCATGTACGATTATTGTTTTGCAAATGTTTAACACTTAAAATACAAAAAAAAAACAAACAAAATTCTACCAAAACTGTTGAAGTCAGTTAGAGAAGAAATTTTAGAGTATTTTATGCTCGTAAACCATTTTACATTTAATGCTCAGACTAAAAATTGAATGAAATGCAAGTGGAAGAAAAACAAAAATAAAAATAAAAAGAAACGGAAACTTAGTTTTATTTACATAAAGTTTAAATTTTTTTTTTTTTTGTATTTTTCTGTTTTTACAGAAATTTTCTTTAAATAGTTTTTTAAGCATAAACAAATATAAACACCTGCCTTAAAGAATGATTGTCGAGAAAAGTAAATGAAACTTGAAGACACAGATGAGAAAAACAAAAACACTTAACACACAAGTGAGTGAAATTATATTTCGTTTCTCTTCCATTTCCTATTCTAAAATAAACTTTAAATAGTAGAAATTTATTATAATTTAAACAAACTTAACAGACCAAAATGAGACAAAACAAACGAAGAAAGCAACAAACACTTTGTTCTATCACTAAAATAAATTTGCATTTAACTTACAATTCACCTTAAGCTTTACTTTGTTAACCAAATTTAAAGTTTGTTACCAATTGTTTTGTGGCAGATTATAGGCAAGAACAACAACAACAAAATTTACTGGACATTGCCCAGCTTTTTTTTCTGTCTATTTCAATTGTGGGTGGCTCTTTGTAAAGCACATGAAACACCTAAAATACTCCTTGTAATTGACCACAACATTTAATGTGCTGTTTTATTTGTTACTCAAAATTGTGGCAATTATTTCAACTAAAAAAAATAATTAACTTGCAAATGCATTAAGTTGCTTTTTTTTAATAAAAAGTGTACCGGAATCGTTTATGCATAAGCGTAGGCTGTTTTATTAAAAACCTCCTTTAATTGCAAGTTAATATTCTTAGGTGTTCGTTTGGAATAATTTTAAAGCTCTTTAGCCAGCTTAAAAGAAAATCTACTTTACTGAAACCTGTTTTCACTGAAAGGAATAAATTGTAATGAAACAAGCCCCGCATAATAGCAAAAAGTTCACATATGACAACGAACCCGAGTCTTTTTAGCATGACTAATATGGGTTAGCTTACTTAAGTCTGGATCTACTCAATTACAACAAAAAAACCAGTAATATGCGACTGGCGAAAAAAAACTATTCTTTTTATCCAAAAAAAAAAATTGACGTAGACTTTAAAGTAAAATTTATAAAAAAAATTAAATAAAAAATTTCGATAATGTTGACTTTAAAGTCTACGTTAATTTTTTTGGATAAGGCGATAATTGTTTTTAAATATTTTTAGGTAAACAAAATCTACTTTAAATCTCAGCAGAAATAATTTTAAACTGTAAAAGGAACTACTAACTAGACACTGTTCTTAGACTAAATTACCTTATGAGTAGAATGGGTTTTGGAGAAATTTAATTCTTAACGACCTTGTCAAAAGTAATAATAAACTTCAAAATAAGTTTTATATGAGTGTTCAGTGCTTGAAAGATTTTAAATATGCTTGATATGACAATTAAGTTTTTATAGAAAGTTGTTGAGAAGAAATCAGATTATTTCTTTTGAAAATTTCAAATAATTTCATACAATAAGACAATTTGGATGCAGATTTTAAAAAGCTGCAATGAAATATATTATGAATTTTTTTTTTATAAAAAAAAAGTTTAAATAAAAATTTGTGAATAATGCAGAGAAAGGTTTTATCATGAAAACATTGAACAAAAATAATTCTTAATCATAAGAAACATAGAAAATTTGCTTCGTTAAAAAATTTATGAAAAAAAAAATCATACTGAAATGTGTTTCTATACGAAATTTTACTGCAAATTGTTCTAATATATTAAAAAAATTCTACACAAAGTTTTAAATAACTTAATAGCTTAATTTTAAAATATTTAAGTTCTGAGAAAATTTTGTTAAATTGATTCGAAGAAGAAAAATTTTCAGGAATATCGATGTAAATAATTCAAAAACCTTTTATTTTTAATAATAAAAATTAAAGCATTTAAAATTATTTATTTAAGAAAATTGACTCAGAATTTTTATCAAAATTTTCGCTTTGTTTGTTATGAAAAACTTTCAGTTTTGGGTTTTCAGTGAAGAAAATTTTTTGATTCGATTCGAAGAAGAAAATCTCCCAAAAACCTTTTGCTTTTAATAAAAAAAAAATGTTTAAAGCATTTAATCGACTTAGAATTGTAATCATAATTTTCTCCATATTTGTTATGAAGAACTTTCAATGGAGTATTTATGAAAAATTCTGGGTAAAAATTTTTGGAATTAAGGGGGAATATAAACTACACAGTTCTAAAGGGTGTTTTTTATAGACGTATAGAACTTTAAATTGCAATAAAACAACGATGGATTATTCGATTGACATGAATTTTATTTATCCGAAAGATAATCTGGTGGTATTACATTTTAAATATGATTTCTGGCATATGACCGCCACGGCTGGCTCGAATGTAGTCCAATCTGGACGTCCAATTTTCGATGACTTTTTCCAACATTTGTGGCCGTATATCGGCAATAACACGGCGAATGTTGTCTTTCAAATGGTCAAGCGTTTGTGGCTTATCCGCATAGACCAATTACTTTACATAGCCCCCCAGAAAGTAGTCTAGCGGTGTTAAATCACAAGATCTTGGAGGCCAATTCACAGGTACAAACGTGTCACCAAACGTGTCTTTCAATAAATCGATTGTGGCACGAGCTGTGTGACATGATGCGCCGTCTTGTTGGAACCACAGCTTCTGGACATCATGGTTGTTCAATTCAGGAATGAAAAAGTTAGTAATCATGGCTCTATACCGATCACCATTGACTGTAACGTTCTGGCCATCATCGTTTTTGAAGAAGTACGGACCAATGATTCCACCAGCCCATAAAGCGCACCAAACAGTCAGTTTTTCTGGATGTAACGGTGTTTGGACATACACTTGAGGATTAGCTTCACTCCAAATGCGGCAGTTTTGTTTGTTGACGTAGCAATTCAAACAGAAGTGCGCTTCATCGCTAAACAAAATTCGTAAAATATGTATTCCGCACAGAACCATTATGTTCGAAATAAAATTGCACTATTTGCAAGCGTTGTTCAGGCGTGAGTCTATTCATGATGAATTGCCAAACCCAACTGAGAATAAATCACTTGACAGCTATTAAATCGGTCGCCATCTTGAACAGTAATGCCAACTTAAAGTTCTATACGTCTTTAAAAAATACCCTTTATAATATAATACCTATCTGTCGACCACACCAGTCCATGGAACTGCACCGTCTCGAATTCGACCTACTTTTAGGTTTTTATTGTAAAATATTCTGAGTGAAATTTTCCAAAATCTGTACGCTTCCTGCATATAAACTATACAGTTCTGAAATCTACATTCCGGTAGCTTCCGGTTTTATTTGTTTTTAAGAAATTATTTTTTTTTTTTTGCGAACTTATTGAAAGTACGTCAATTATGTTAACTTAACAGTGCATCTACGTATCTTTAGTGTTATGGCTAACAACTCAGTAGAATTTTTCATTTGTGAAAGAAATTCTTGTTTAAAAGAAAATTTACTTGGACTTGCAATTTTTTAACTCTTCAACTTTTAAAATTGCAATTTAAAAATCCCATCTTAAGCCACAGACTGCATAACATTGTACTATAATACATAAAAAAAAATTTAGTTTCGTTTACTCTCTCAATTCCCTTAATGATTTCATTGTTCTAGTTTTTATAATCAAAACTAATGAATTAAACATTATACTTGGGGCAACAATATAAAATAAGTAAGTAAGTAAGCAACTCATAATATTGACAGCATAATACATTTTTCACTAACACATACATTAATATTAACTCTTCTACACAAATGCTGCTATGTATTGTTACTTAAGGTGTGCAAAAGATATTCATCACTACAAGAATTGGAAAACTTTATAAATTTAAAAACGCACAATCATACAAATGGACAAACTTTTATACAGTTTTTGAGCTATGAATTTTAAAATTTGAAAAGGAAGTAGAAAACCGTTACCACAATACCCTGAAGTATCTTTTTATCATTTTCCTCGTTTTTTTTTTTTAAGTCAAGTAAAAGATTCATTTAAAAGTTTTACCATAAGTAACCAAAGCAGCAAAGAAGCAGTACAGGTAATTTAGATTTATTTAAGAGTATATGATAAAACAAAACACATAAGTTTTATTTTCAATTTATGTATGTATGTAGTAATAATGTCACAAAAAATATTAAGACAAATTTTCTTATAAATATCTTTGATTTATGATTTTTTTTAATAAAATCAACAGAAAGTGTTTGCAACTCAGTTAGCCAGTTCCTTAAGGAAATATTTGTCAAGCAATGCAAAGTAAAATTTTATTACTCGAAACTATTTTCATTTTGTAAACAAAATTTTGATTTTAAAGGAATTTCTGAGTAAAATTTATTTTTAAAAATTTTGTAAAAAAAAAAACGTTAATACTTTAATTAGGTTTTAGCTCAAAAGGTAAATAAAATAATTTCAAACTCAAATTTCAATTTTATTTTTTATAATTTGAAAATTTTTTCAAGTTCAAAGTTAAGTTTAAAGAAAAATTGTAATGTTTTTGGAATTAAGATTTTTTTAACATTTCTAGTATATATATTTTTTTTTTTTTTTTTTTTTTTGATAATAAAAAAATATTAACAAAATTTAATCTTCTTCCTAAGCGAACGAAAACAAAGCCAATTTGTATTGAAAACAAATTCGTGCAAAATGCATCTCATGGAAAATTTTAGAAAAATTGTTAATTTAGTACAATAAGTACTAAGAGGGAAAACAAATCCATACAGCTGTTTCATCAGACTCTACTCTGAATCTTCAGTGAATTACTCCCAAGTCTTTTTAAATTCCTGTCCAAACAATCGAAAACTTATTTTGTTATAGCAATCGACCAAATGAGAATTTTAGTCAATAGGCAAACAAAAAATTTAAACAAGTTAAATTCGGCTGTGCCGAGTCTTATATACCATAATTTTCACTTTCCACATTCTTCTTAAATATCAAAAAAAAAAAAAAAAAAAAAAAAAAAAAATTATATAATTGGAAAAAATTTATTTGTTTGTTATTGGAGCGAAATATCGATATAAAAATAAATTTTTATTATACGATCTCAAGCTTAATAAACTAGCCGTTTCAATATAAAAAAAAAGTTAAATAGACTTAAATATAAAAAATTATATAAAAACTAGCTGACCCAAAAAACATTATTTTGATTTCAAATTTTATTTATATTGAAAAACTAGATGACCCCGCAAACGTTATCTTGCCTTAATATTTTTGTATAATCGATCGTAATCATAGAGTAAGTGGTCGGGTAAAAAGAGGTAGTACACAAATAAGCCAGATACCAACTGTAGCGCCATCTGCCGGGTGGAATACAATATGTACAGAACATGAATTTTATTTATTTAATACTTTTAAAATGTAAAAAGTGGTTTTAAATAAGCATTCTTAAATTTTCTAATTTTCCGCGCAATTTTTTTAATTTTTTCTGTCATAAGAACCTTCTTCTGGCAATAAGAAGCACAACAAAAAAATAGTGAAATCGGTCCAGGCGTTCACGCGTGATGGTGGGACGAAGGGATTCATTTTTATATATATAGATAATTAAAAATAGAAAAAAAAATAAAAGTTGGGTTATTCCGAATTAGTCAAATTAGTGTAGAAGTTCTCCGATTTGAGAAAAAGTTTAAAAGTGGGCGTGGTAATGGGCATGGTCTATCTTAATTTTCATAAAAATTTAAGTTGGGTTTTGTTTAAAATATAAAATGTGTGTATATTCGGGCTTCTAACTCTAAGAAATCGTACTCATAGAGTAAAGGAAAGGAATTAAATTGTTTGAGATTTTCAGTTTTAAATTAAAGTAAAGTGCCTTGATAATATTGTATGTATTTCTTTCACAGACATTTTATTGCCTTTTTGAAATAATTATAGGAATGAAAAATTAGCACAAATAATGTACAGATTTAATTTTCTTTAATTTTCCCTACTTGTTTGACTTTACCTGCCTTTCATTGTATAAACTATTACAAACAATTTAAGCAGTACAAAAGTTTTGTGTTTTTAAAATAAATTTTCTATTGATGTTTCCAAAAGTTAGTTTACTTTTGTCCTATACACAAGTAAAATATAAATTTATGCTCTTTTCCTGCCAGTAAAACTGTTAAACATCTTTTTTTTTAATAAGTCTCCCTCCGTTTACTTTTAAAAGTGGAAATTGGTTTTTAATTTGAATGCAATCTTTGATTTCAAGTAAATGAAATTTATATTTTATGGCCATAAAAGAGTTTAACGAAAAGTTTTTGTATGTATATTGAATTTATATGCTGGTCTAATTTTAAAAGTAAAATTTTAAAAAATAATACAAATCAAATAGAAAAATTTTGAAATATTGCAAATTGTATTTTTAATTTGTTTGTAAATTTACAAAATAATAATTCAAAAATCTCGAAAAAAAATTTTAAATCCGCGTTTTAGAATTTAAAAAAAAAGTAAACCATAGCGTAAAGTAAACTATACAAACTTAAAAAAATCAAAAAGTTTTTAGCTAATTATTTTCAAAACATTCCTTTTTCTAACACCCTTTTTAAAAATTTATCTAATAACAAAAGAAAGTTTTTTACTTCTTTTACTCTTCTACCCTACACATTCATCATCATTATACCTATTATTATCATCATCATCATCACTGATAAATTTTATTCATTGTCTTCCCTTATTAATGCTGAGGGCAAACTTATTTCTGTGTACCTTTTAAAGGTATAAAAGTTTTTTTGCAGCAAAAATTTTCAAAAACTAAGTCAAGTTAAAAGAAAAATAAACTTTTCCTCTTATCTCCAACTAAAACAAGCAAATTTTTTTTTTTTGGATATTTAAATGTCATACTGGTATTGAAATATAAAATTGGAAAGGTTTTTCAAAATGCCAACCAGCCCTTCTTCTATATTATTGATAAATTCTTTTACAAATATTTTTTAACAATTCTTTTCAAATGAACGTTAATGCAAAGAATTAGAAACTCTTGCTTACGTGGGCTTATCTGAGCCTTTGATATTTTCCATATATTTAACTTCCTTCAATTAAGGCTCTAATTAATAAACTTGATGAGAACGAGTGCCTTAATCGTTTGATAGGCCAAAAACTTGAATACCACTATACAAAGTTTAAAGAATTTTGTTTTCTTTATTAAATTATTCTTTGAAAAAATCCATCCTGATAAAAATTATTAAATAAAAAAGGAAGCAACTTTACTGAGAGATTGTAAGTGATCATTTCATACCCAGCCCAAGCGAAGAGAAAATATAGGGCCTTAATCTTCGCATTCCATAGCTAGTGAAATTGATCGAAATTTCGGTCTCTATATGAAATTATTTAAATTTTTCTATAGAAGGAAGTTGCTTGATAACGAGGAATGCAGCAATTTCGCCTCAGACTTGAAATTCGGTGTGAAGCTTCTAGCAAATCTGATTTATAAGACAGAAAAAATTTACAAATTGTATAAAATCGATAACCTAATGCACATCTCTGCAAGAAGATAATAACTGACAAACTAACTAATGACAAGTAAAAAAACCTTCCTTTTTTTTGCCACTGACACCATGACTAAAAGTTAATTGTATATGTTTTTTTTCTATAGTGTACTGAATATTCTGAATGCATGTTCCTGTGAAATATTAAGGATTTATAACCACTTGGAGTTGTGTTTTTCTTACTTGAAAATGCAAATTCGTAATACATTTGTGACAATATTTAATTCAATATTATTAAGCCTTATCGGCGAGCAAATTCATACCACTGATTTCCAAGATTTGTAGGTATGAAGAGGACCCATAAGATAAGGAGCATATTAAATTATGTCTTAAAAAGGCAGCGCCAAAAATTCTAGTTGTTGAGACGTTTTTACGATAACTTAAGTAATATTGTAGGGACAGCCTTAAAATTGTCATATTTTTTTTTTTTTTCATTTACTTTAAACAAAATTAAGTTTCTGATTCTAAGGTGTTTATGAAAATACCAAACCCATAATAATATACTCAACTCAATGTCTTTCAAGGAAATATATTTAAAAAATTACAGCTTCAATTGAAAGGAACTCATTGCACTGCCACAAAAGCGTCCTTTGGCTACCATTCTTTAACGACTCAAACAAACTGTGCACTCTTTTTTCTATACCATCAAAAACTTTCTACATGCCGACCTGCAGTTCTTCAGCAACAGTTTTTTTATAAAATATATCTAAAAACGCAACACAACTCTAACATTATTTGTAAGAAATATCCTTCTTTTAATAGCACTTGGCCGTTCTATAGAACAGACCCCAGGTGTGTGCGACTTTGGCAGTGACACCCTAATAAATTACCTATTACAGACTAAATAACAATTTCGTATATCCTGTAACACAAATATGATAAAAGTTCAATATATAGGAGTGATATATTAATATTAATTTCAGTATTAGTATTAATGACTAGATCTACACATACAGATGAAAAGTAAACTATACCTGAGATTTTCTTTCACCTGCTTCTTATATATACTCCACTATAAGCTTTACAAACCAATCGTAATGCTTCACAGTTATTAATCTTGAGTTTAAATAAATTCACAATTTTCAAATTGAAAGCTTGACTTTTTCTTGGCTTTAATTATAAAAAAAAGAAATTTTTTTTACTTTACATTTAAAAAGTAATTAACAACTAAAATAACTACCATTTATCCATAAGTACATATAACTAAACAGCCGAAGCCGCTGAAGTTGTGGGATGTTCAGTGGCTTTATTATGTTTTGCAACCGCCTGTTGAGCTTTACTTAAATTAATGTGTCCCTCCACAGCACGTGAGCGCATTTCATTTTCCATCGACTTATTAAGCGTTTTAGAAATGGCATGTTTTATTTTCTGATGCTCATTAAACTTTGATTTTTTTGCTTGGATGGGAGCATCTGAAAATATAAAAAATACTTTTATAAAAATATGCATATGTATGTATTATCTGGCAAAAACTCACTTGAACGTCTTGTAAAAGCAGCGATATTTTTTTGCTTTTGTTTCTTTTTAATATTATCTGGTAATTTACTCTTTTTGAATTTTCCCTGGGCCATATTTTCATAAATTTAAACTTTTTTATAAATATAAACTAATATTTTGTAAGAAATTAAAAAAAAACACACACAAATAAAACCACACGCGATTTTAGCTTTTAACACTAAGAAACCAGAGATGAAACTTTTGAGATTAGAAGTACTGCCAAGTATACTTAAAACACGTATGATTTGCTAGTGTTATCAATTTACTTATCAAAATCAAGTATAACTATTAACTAGTGCTGCCATTTGGAAACCTGTTAACCAGTGCTGCCATGCTTTCATATATGAAAATAATTATTAAACTAAACAAATCAATTGAACAAAATTAAAATTTAAACATTTTTTTTTTATATTAAGAGGAAAACATTAAAATTTTGGATAAACAAGAAACTTTGAACTATTAATAATTCATCTCTTAACAGCATCTTTTCTTTATTTTAATATAATTATTGTGTTTATTTTTGTAAATCAAAATTTAAGCATTTCATTTTTATTATATACTTTGTTGTATTTGTGAAAAAAATACTCAATATGATATGAATATATACATTCAAATGATAATCATTTAAATTCATCTATTATAAAGCATACTTGCAACATTTTAAACAATAAAAACTACTAATAAATGTTTTATATGCCTTAAGGGTCAAATATTAAAAAAAAGAAAATTGCATTAGTTATAAAAATATACTTAAAATGACTTTAAACAGTTCTACAAAACAAAATTAAAACATTTGTATTTAATGCTACTTGTTTTCTATTTAAATTCTTAAATTTTTTAAACAATTTATAGATGTAAAATTTTCAAAATTTTTGGTTTAACAAAATTGTGAGCCATTCACATATTTTTTTTTTTAAATTCAATTGAGTATAAAGGTCGTACAAATAATGCAAATATCTTATTCAGCAAAATTATTTATGCTCTAAATTATATTAAAAATGTTAATTCATTGTTTGTTGCAGTTTTCATAAAATAAATAATATTAATTTCTTACGCTTGCATAGTTAGAACAAAAAATATTTAACTGGTCAGTTTGCTGACTACGATGCCAGTTACAATTAAGCCTATTATCACAGCAATTACTAAAAGTATTAAAATTTTACGACGATAACTTTGACGTCTACCAGCAGCCTTAGCTAATTCATCACGCCCCAATTCGACCTCAGCTGCTGTATTTTCAATATTGGTTTCAATACGCTCTAAAAAAAACAAATAAAATCAAGTTCTTAGAAATGACCGTAATATATACACAGACGTAAGCAAAATGTTATAATTTATAATATATATTTATAAATACATTATTATGCACATATATATGTAAGTATTAAATATATATCAAATATTACACATGTTTTTAGCGATGTGTCACTTTCAAGTATGCTTGTGCACTCCTTTAGTAAGTACATATGTGCAAAGTATTCTTTCCTACAAAGGTTTATAAATTCAATAGCGAATACCACAGACTCTATTATTTTTTGTTGTTACCGCAGAAAAAGAATTCAAAATAATTTCTATGATACTAAAATAAATATTAAATAACTTTGAGTACAAGTCCTTTAAAATTACCACAGCTTATAGAATACTTTTTATAGTCCATTTTATTTCTTATTCTTAAAAAGACATATACTCGTATAGTAATAAACAAAGTTTAATAGCTAACATAAATTCAAAACGAATTCATACCATTTAATATATTCACTTACCCACTTCTTCACCTTGTGCCTGCACTAAAGCTGTTATAGTTCGCATTATTTTATTAAAATCCAATATATCAGACTCAACTTCTTTTATTTGTCTTTCACGATCTACTAGCATGTCATGTTCAAATTGCATTTGCTGCTGTTGTAATTTCTGTTGTCTTTGTATTAAATCTTCAGTATCGGCCTCACGATCATCCTGCATTGGAGCCAGCTGGGGTTGTGTATAAGTTTGGCGCATCGCCTGCGCTATACGCCTTTGTGTGGTTGAATATCTTTCGACTACACTGCAAAAATCGCTTGTTAACTTTTCCAATTGCAGTTTTTGCTGTTTATCGCCACGTCTTACAATAGAGGTGAGCCTTTGCAAATCGATGGTAGTAGTTTCAATTCGTGAATTGCTTTTAGTATGTATATCATGTACTTTATCACGTGTCGATTGTTGATCTCTTGGAGTACCAAGTATTTGTAAAATTTTTTCTAGCTGTTTGGATGAGGAATTAACCGCTTGTATATTGTGAGCTATATCTTCGCTCAGTGACATAAATTCAGTGGGACTAAAACCACTGAAATTAACATCGGGTATGTTGTTGGACGATGTCATCATGTTGGTGTTCGACGATGAAGTGGCACCATAATCACGATGTGTTGATGAACCGTTATTTAGATTTTGAGACATGTTGATAAAATTTCAAATGAATTCTTTTCTTAAGCTCTATTTATTGTATATGTTTTTTTTTTTGTCTTTTTTATGTATTAAAGCTGATAATCTATAAAGAAAAATAAGAACAAAAGACAAACATTAAAAAATTGCATTCAGTTTAAAAGATTTGTTTCAAAATAAATATTAATAAATTGCGGAATTAGACAATAAAAATTATTGTAGCAATATGCCAGTAATAACATAAATGCATTTATGTATTTACAATAGTGATTTTCTTACTGATGTCTACCATTTAGCTTATTATTAAATACAAATTAAAAGAAGACTGGCATTATTAAAAAAAATTTGTTTGTAAATTTTAAGTCTGATGTTAGTGATTCATCCATTCATGAGTAGCGCAATTTTTTATTTTATTTTTGTATTTGCTTATTTCAGCTTAGAGTGCATTCACTTTTTTTATTATACATTAAGAAAAGCCGTTATGTTATCAAAGTGTTTGTGGCTTTATTTTTCACCCGTATGAAGAAAACATGATTTTTATACGATTTCACTATGATGCAATTGTCGTTGTAGTAAATTTTTTAATTATTGTTAGTTAGTTGGCATCTATTTGTTTGTTTAATGTGGATATTGATATTCTTAAGGTTCATTATCACTTTGATAATTGCTTGTATGTATATATGTATTAGGTTTCATTCTTAACGAAAACTTTTTTTTTTTGTGAATAAAATAGTTTACTTTCTGATTCATATAAAGCCCTGAAGGTAAAATTCTTCTATAAAGCTTAAGGATTCCATAAAATCTGTGGAGAAAAAATAGGAGATGAATGTGATTTTCCACTTATGTATATTGAATTTATACAAATCATGCTTAAGAGCTTTGTTTCGCTTAATAAAGACGCTTGTATTGCAGTATAAATAAACAAGTAGATACGTGTATAAAAAAATCAATTCAATTTACAAAGGGTTAATGAAATTAGTTCTTATTATTATCAACATGTATGTATGCATGTATATCCATACGTACACATAAAATTCAATTCAGTCGAAAGCAATTTAAAATTACTCAACATTAGCTATTAAAATTATTTTAAAATTCAATTAATGACATTACTGGACATGCAAATATATTTGTAATTGGTAAAAACGTAGGTTTTAAATGGGCTTTTAAAAATACATACATATATATTTTAAGTTTCTTTTGTTGTTGCATTTCTAAAGCAGCAAATGAAATTTCTATTTTATGATTTTTGTTGTCAGGCGACACTGCAACAAAATGCAGCAACAAACAAGCCAACAACAACTACAAACCTAAAGCAAGACCAAGGACAGGACTTAGCAGTGGTACTGAGGTGCACAATTATAAATGTAACAAGCAAAATTATATGCATTAATAGGTGTGTATGTAAATATATAACGGGGCGATGATGATATCAAGACAAAGTAAAGAAATGTATAGCTCACCCTTTTTTAAATATTATTTACGCACTACACTACTTTTGTATTTTTTAAAAGTATGAAAAATTAATTAAATTTTACTTTAAAAATAATTAAAAAAAACTGCACAAGCAAAAACCACTATTGATGCTGGAAAAATACACAATAAAACGCAATTGAAAAAACAAAAAACCAATTGACAAATCAAGAACAGTTGATTTCTAAAAACAGCGTTGCTTTTTTGTACCATGTGTGAAATCTTGATTTTTCTTCTTATTACCACAATCATGTATGAAAACTGATAACACTTATTTATATATTAATAAAGCGTGTTTGTAAGTTCTGCTTTGCATTTTTTCAATTTTAATCTATTATTTGTATTCATTTATTTGTGCTAAACATAAATTTGATGGCTTTTCCTACATTAGGAGCACAACAAGGTAGTTATCTGAAAAATATACACTCAAATAAAATATATAAAAATGAATATCATTTAATGTGTGCAGAAACCAATCGCAAAATTCTGGAAGACTTACAATTAAAACGGCAACTTTTACAAAAAGGTGTGAATCCAGTAGCTGACATTAATCTTGGTAGCGGTCTTACTACACCTCTTAACCAGGTATGGCTAGCAAATTTAAATGTTTGAAAAATCAATAACAGACTACATGTAATTAGATGCCCACTACTCAGTTGTTGGGTCAGCCAACGGATTTTCCGCAGACCAGCAGTGCCATAACGGTGCCACGATCTGTATTTAATCCAACAAGCGCCACTACATTGGGTTATTTTATTAGCCAAGACTCTCACTACGGCAATTCTTTTATACCTGTTTTGCCCAGGTTGGATGTAGTACCAACAAATCATACTTCTAAATAGGGTTAAATTATTTGTAATCTGAGAACAAATCACTAAAACACAAAATTTAAACAAATCAATTATGGCACGTATGAGAATGAAAAAATTGGAAGAATATTTGTCGGGAGTAGATGATTTTGTAAAGCCCAAAATTAAATTGGAACAATATATTACTCCACCCCACATTGCCAGTTGTGTTTTGTATAATATACAGGTAGGTAAATAATGTTAAAAAAAAAGATGTTTAACATGTAAATTTTTTTTTGCAAATTTAATAACAGGCTCAATTTGATGATTTGGAAGGTCAATTAGTGGGAGATTTAGGTTCCGGCTGTGGCATGCTTAGTATTGGAGCATTTCTTTTGGGTGCACAGCTAACTATAGGTTTTGAAATTGATTCAGATGCTATAGACGTAATTTAAATATATGTAGGTATAAAATTTTGATAACTTCATTAAATTTTGTTTACTTTCTCTAGATATTTCGTTACAATGTATCTGAAATGGAGTTATCTGCCATTGATTGTATACAGACAAATGTTTTGCAATTACCAAGCGGAAAATGGGAAAATTGTTTTGATACGATTGTAACTAATCCACCATTTGGGACAAAAAATAATGCTGGTATGGATATGCGTTTCATTGAAACTGGCATGCATTTGGCTACAAAAGCTGTTTACTCATTACATAAAACTACCACAAGGTAATAAACTACAATTATAATTTAAAAGCATTACAGCTTTTGTTTTTTAATAAAAACATATTTTTCTTAACTTATACTATTTCACCACTTTATTTTAGGGATTATATTCTTAAAAAATCAAAAGAATGGAATGTCAAGGGTCAAGTGATTGCTGAACTGAAATATAATATAGATGCCAGTTATAAATTTCATAAAAACAAATCTGTAGATATTGAAGTTGATTTTTGGCGCTTCGATGTAACCGATAAAGAAATTTAGGTTTAAATTTTCATGTATTCTTTTTGTTTTTGTGTAAAACATATTCCAGAAACAGTTTTTTTTCTCTGTAAAAATTTACTGTATAATAAATTAAAGAGTATAGTTATTGCATTTAAAACAAATCTATTAAAAAAAATCAATGTTTAAATAAAAACAATTTCATAAAATGAATAATCTTGTGGCCTTATTACTTTACTCTACATTGAACACAACACCTTGGGCACAGGCCAGTTCACCGGAATGATTTACTGTTATCGTGGCTCTCTTGCAATATTGTTTCCAGGCATCGGAACCAGATTCACGACCACCACCGGTATGCTTTTCACCCCCAAAGGCTCCACCTATTTCAGCACCATTGGTGGTGGTATTGATATTGACAATGCCACAGTCCGAACCTTGGGCACCAATCCATTTGAAAGCCTTTGACATGTTTTCAGTGAAAATGGCCGATGAAAGACCCTGTTCAACTTCATTGTTCCACTGAATAGCTTCTTCTACAGATTTAGTCTTTAAAACGTAAACTATAGGAGCAAACGTTTCACGATGCACTACTGTGGCATCATGGGCCAAGTCTGTTATAATAGTGGGTTCTACAAAGAAGCCTTCTCGTGCAATAACTTTCCCACCAAAAGCTATTTTTCCCCCCAGTTTTACAGCCTCCGCAATTGTTTTTTTATAGCCTTCTATATTTTGCTGAGAATGTACTGGGCCTACCAAAGTATTGGGTTCCAATTGATGACCAATTCGAGATAGCACTTGTTGATATTTCTCAGTAAGCTGCTTAACAAAATTATCGTACAGCTTCTCATGAACAATAATGCGTCTTGTGGTGGTACAACGTTGACCCGAGGTGCCAATACAGCCGAATAAGGCGGCTTCTAAAGCCATTTTAAGATTGGCATCTTCATTAATAACCAAAGCGTTATTGCCTCCCAATTCCAAAATTACTTTACCAAAACGTTTTTGTACCTCAACACCCACATCTCGGCCAGTTTGACAGCTACCGGTAAAGGAAACTAATTTTACACGATTGTCGGAGACCAATTTTTTACCAACATCAGTACCACCTTGACACAAGGTGGCAATGGGTGGTAAATTGTTGCGTTTTAAAACATTAGCCACAATCTTAGTTGTGGCCACGGAAACCAAAGCTGTGCTAGGAGCACCTTTCCACAAAACACTATTGCCGCAGGTCTTTGAGGAACAATATGATTTAAAATTTTAAAGCAAAATAAAAAAGTAGATGAACTCACCAAGGCAATAGCTGCATTCCAGCCGAATACAGCATTGGGAAAGTTATAGGCTGAAATAACGCCTACCAAGCCCAAAGGACGCCAGGCTTCCAAAATTGTATGTTGGGCTCTTTCAGAATTAATCATTTGTCCGGCATAAATACGCGATAAACCCACAGCATAATCACAAATATCAATAAATTCTTGCACTTCTCCCTGGCCTTCACTGTAGATTTTACCCACTTCCAAACTCACTAATTTACCCAAAGGTTCTTTATATTTACGCAGCTCATCACCAATCTGTCTTACAATTTCACCTCTTACAGGTGATGGTACTTGACACCATTCTTTATAAGCCTCTACACCAGCCTTAATGGATTCAGCCATTTCTTGTACGGTACCAGTGCGTACCGAGGCAATAGCTTTACCTGTACCAGGATCTACGGAGGTGACAACATCTCCAGATCCTTTCCAGTCACCTGTGAATACACCAGCATTTTCACGTTCCAAGCCAATATCTTTCAAAAACGAATATTCGGGTGTATCGATTAAATAGCTGCTGGCTCTTAATGATGCACTAAGATGCAACGAAGCTAGTCTTTGGCTTTGTGGCAAAGCAATATTTTTTAAAATACCAATAGCACGACAAAATTGAGACATGCTGCAAATATCAGTTAAAGTTTTTTAAAAAAACCATTAAATGTTTTTTTTTTTATGATATTTAAGCTAAAGGTCCTTTAATTAAAAATAAAGTCTATTGTTTTAAATTTGGCTACCATTATTTTAAATGTGTTTTAAACTTTTAGAGAAATCCGCTAAAATACGAGTATAGGTAGTTATTCATCATTAATATCAATTACTTAGTTAAAAAGTGGGAATGGCCGGTACAAATATAAGAGCTGTTATTTTTGAGAGTGATACAAGTCCACTTTAAAATATTAGCTAGTGGTAATTTTAGTATGATATAGACACAATCTTACTAAAATTAACGCTAACTGATTTTTTAAAATGGATTTACAACACTTTCAAATATAACAGTTCCAGAGGTGCAGACATTATAATTCTTAAATCATTGAAAATTTTGGGCGTGGTCGGTGCAGAAGTATACGTCTATATTCCCTAGAGTATAGAAATGGTGTGTACTTTATTTTTATTATATTATTTGCTTAAAACTGAGGTGTAAAATTGGTCATGGTCGATCTTATATATGTATATATGAGAACCTTGTTTCAAGTATAGAGACCGGGTGTACTAAATTATGTAGAAATATGTTGAAAAATAAACTTTTAATTATTAAAAAATCAAATTAAACTGAAATGTATTGAAATGTGGGCGTGGTCGATTAAAAAGTATTTGGCGATCTTCTTTGTAGCAAGAATGATAGAAATACGATTACGCCCTCCCTCACCTAAAATTGACATTTTCTGCTCATGTAGCACAAATGACGTTACGCGATGTGCTTCTATTGGCTAATAATTTATTTATTTATTTAATGCCTACAGATTCACAGCTATGGATTTACAGTTAAATAAGAGAGAAAAAGAGATTACACCCTCCGGCATCTAAAATTGAAATTTTTCGTGCATGGAGCACAAATGAAGTCACGCGATGTGCTTCTATTGGATAATAATTTACAGCTAAATAAGAGAGAAAGAGAGGAATGTATAATTTTCTTCTTCAAACAAAGGACAATCTACGTCATCTAACGTGAAATTATGGGCATGGCGTAATCTTGTATTTATATCATTCTTGCTTTCTAGCTTTAAGGTTTTTCTAGATATACTTCTTTTCACAGAATATTTTTTAATAGAAAATTGTTTATGAAATTTGAACTATTATTTTTGAAAGTGATATAAGTCCTTTTTTTAAAAAATTAGTTAGCCGTAATTGTAGTAAAATATAGACATCATCTTAATAAAATTATGGCTAACTTCTTTTCTTATAAAAAATGCACTTATAACACTTTCAAAAATAACAGCTCATTTATCAAATATTTACTTATATTGAAGTGATTCTTGCATTTATACAAAATATAATCTATCTATCGACATTCGTCATAATTTCAGTATAAATTAATAATAATAATTTTAAAGGGCATAAAATCCCTTTATTTGGGGCCTCAGTTTTAATTTTCAATATTAAAATTTTCAATTTTAAAAATGATTTTAAATCTATAAATTTTTATGAACAAAAGCAAGTTCTTAATAAAAATAAAAATTTTTTGCGACTATCATTTTTATATGCATTTATAATTAGAAATTTGTATTAGAATTTATTGTAACTCCGCAATACTTTATCATGAAAAAGCATTATTATTTTTATTATCACTTATTATTATCGCATAAACTGATTTTCAAAATTTATCTGCCTTTTTTTTTGCATTTAAGGAAAATTTTGGTATCAAGCTAAAGTAATACTCAACTCACTTGTTTATGTTGATAAGATATTGTTCAACAAATAGTTTTTATTATTATTAAAAAATACAATAATAAAAAGTAAAAAAAAAAATCCTCCACTCAGCTCGACAACCTACTAAATACTAATTATACTTTCGCTTTTCCCTCTACTACAGGCGCAAGCATTTCAAAATAATTCTCTCAAGTCATGAATGCTTATCAATTAACCGGCTTTTTTCTCCGAATGTTATTATTTGAGTTTTTTTTTTGTTTCATTTAAAGAATCTCTTGGTTTAGTGTTTTGATAAGAATTAAAAAAAAATCCCAAATGATCATGGCTTCAAGACATTGTCAAAAATACTGTAGCAATATTGAAAAACTTCTTATGTTTTAAAAGCCTTTTCATTTGTAAAACAGTATTATATTCCTTTGTTCCTTTGTTCGCTTTAACAAACGCTTGAACCTACATGTACACGAGCGATCAACTGAATACAACATCATTTTTGCTGTCATATTTTAAATTTCTTACTCTTAATTTTGTCAAACTTTTGCTTTAATTAAATATACAAATTTTAAGTAATTGTAATTGTAAAATATAATATCCTACCATGTCTGAAGCACAATAATAAAGTTATTGAATTAACTAAAGCAGTCAGTAAGTCATTATCTACACCTTAAGCAATTTATTCGTATTTGAATAGTTGAGCCCCATATAAAACAAATCGTAGAGGATTTCTGTTAGCTTACTAAATTAAAACTATTATCGATCGTTTAAAAAAAAAAAAAAGGAAACTGGAAAGTTGCTAACAAGAGCAAAAAATTTAGTATGTAGTTTATAATGGACAACTCCTAGATTAATTCCTTTTCACACTGTAACATACTCACTACCTACCTTGTCGTACAATCCTTTCACATTAAAATCTGTTACCAAAACGTCTCATACAATATCATATGAAATATATTTATTAAATTTTTTTTTAATAATTTAAAAATAACGATTAAAATTGTTCGATCACCATAAACTTTTATTCACCCTACATCATCTCAAAAAAAAAAAAATTATTCTTTGTGGCCACATTATCGCATAAAAGAGTTTGCAAAAGCTAATGTCTGGCTAGTGTAAATAAAAACTCTACAAAACTTAATCTTGATCACAAAGAAAATTAATATTTTATGAAAATATAAATACAAAAATATCACTTTTAAAGACGCACTATGGCAAATGCGATACACACACTCGTATACAGTTTTTGACAGATCCAGCGTTTTAATCAAGGGTTTTATTAGGATTTTCCATTGTACTACAAGCATTAATATTTCCATTTTTTGCACCGTCTTATTTTAGGATCGACATCAATATCGTTAATAAGAATCAGTATTTTCTGGTTTCTAGCAGCTAATTGTTACCTTAGAATGAACTAAAGTAAAAGCTTAATTCGTTACATTTCATAGTGCTTGAAAATTCTAAAAAATTTAAAGATTTGCTATGAAAAAATTTAAATTGCTCAATAACTAATACGACAGTTTGGGCTTAGTGCTCCCTTTTCACTGCAAATATTTAAGCAAGAATAAGACTAAAAAGTATTAAAAAAAAGATGCATGTAATAACAATCAACTTGCATCAAAATTTTTAATTTATTTCATAGAAAATTGTAGAAGTTTCCATGCGTTAGTGAATGTGAGGGTTTTGGCTTTAACAATAACAATCATGTGTAAGTAAGAATATTTGATTAACTGGGATGCATGTGTGTAGAGCGCATTTAAGCTGCTGGTAAATATATGAAATAGGCACTGCAATACACACGATTATTAGTGAAAAGATTCAAATGATTACATTCATGGTGTAATTAAACCAGGTGACACTGAGACGCCAGCTGAACCACAAATGATTGAAGCTCGTTCTGTCAAAAATTAAGAGATATGTTGTTGTTATGTATTTGTGTATTTGTGAAGTTACCTGGTTTTATTGTACCATGATACATTATAAAAGGCACTTTCTTTAAATAGTCATGAGGCCTAAACCTCACACTCGATATCGAGCAATTTCTATGCAAATTTTCAAAAACGATATGGGCTTTGGAATTTTCACATGTTAAACATTATAATATTTTATAAGTTTTTTGAAACCATTGAATTGTTTGGCCAAATATACCAGAACCAGGCCACAATTAAAACAGTTTCCCCAATAATTTCTTTTAGATAAAAACTTGCGTTTATTCCCAATAAACTTAAACCTATTACTTGAGAAATCTGCCACAGCACGTTGCTATAGCAACGATATAACTTTGTTTTTTCAATATTTAAAATTTCAAGTAAAAACCTAAAAAAAATTTTGTGAATTTAAAAAATTTAGAATTTTTATTTAATAAACAAGGGCCTTGAAAAAAAAAACAATTTGAAAATGGAGGTCATGGAAGAGGGTAATCTTATGGATCGTGTTCCCATATTATTACAAAGAGATCTGCAATATTATCAGGCAAAAAAATTAAATCAATTGATATATACTGGTATTAAAAATGAATTTTCTTTTTTAAATTTAAGACTCATCAAAGAGTTTTACAAGAACGTTTATGTTTGGGTGTTGTGGGTGGCAAGTTGGACTTTCCTCGTTACGCTTCATTTGCAGCTATTAAAATTATTTTATGGTGGGAAGATGAATATTTCGCTTCATATAGAAAACATTCAGGTTTGCTGCACACAGAGAAAGAATTAAATGATGGTGATTTTGTAAGTATTTTTTTTTTTAAATTAAAAAAACCTAATTATTAATTAAAACTATTTATTTTACAAATTAAAATTGCATAAAATTATTTTTAAGCTTTCCTATTCGTTTCAATTCCGTTTCATTAATGTTTTATTTTCATTTTTTTTCCAGTTCAATTCCATATCGTTTCTTGACCTATTAATATTTTAATTCCATTTTGTTTCCTTTAAAATCAACATTAATTCCCAACACAATAAAGTTTCGTTTTTATTTTGTTCCAGTTCAATTCCATATCATTTCTTGACCTATTAACGTGTTGAAAATTGGTGCTGATTTGAAATGAACCAAAATTTAATTAAAATTTAATAGATCAAGAAACGATGTGGAATTGAGTTGGAACAAAATTAAAATGAAACGTTAATGAATTCACCCACTTTTAAAAATTAAAACTAAAGAGTTTTTTTATTTCAAAAATTCATATATTTATTTTTCAGTAAAGAAAAAAATATATATAAATAAAATAAAATAAATCCCACTTTTGAGACTTTAGGAGAATATTCAAACACAACCTTTTCGCTTGAGCGACGTAACAGAACTCCGTCTCTTCATACTTTATTTTCTCATTATCGTTTACAGTTTTTATATAAAATTACAATATTAAATGTGTGTAATAATTTAAAAAGCATGCCTATTAGATAAAGGGTGACACACTATAGAGTGTTAATAAATACTGCTGCAATAATAAAATAAAATAAAATGAAATAAAAATAAAATAAAACAAAGTATTTGCGAGCTACTTTTTCTGTGTCAATTATCTTCTTTCTTTTTTTTCTAGTCTTCCGTAGTGGTAAAAACTTCTGATCCCGATAAATTCGTTAGTCTTGTTACAAAATCAGCCGATTTATTATTAGAGCATTTGCATGTGCTTTCCCAAGAATCTTTGGATCATGCAGATCTTTCCGTTTTAACAGCCACCATAGGAGCAGCTGCTTTAGTGCGCAATTGCTTAAATGTTTATTTGCAAGCGGCTGCTATTAAAATATGCCCGCCTAAGGGTGATGAAAAGGGAGGAGCTTTAAAAATTTCCCTTAAGCAATATTCTCAATTATCAGAAGCCTTAGCTGAACGTCTTCTAGATTTGCATTGTCGTCTTCTATTGCTGTATATAGTTCAGGATGCTGATGCCTTACATTGGGAGGATACCGAACCATTTTTTGAATCCGAACGTGGTTCGTATTGTATACAAATGTGGTGGCTGTACATGTATGGTACCAAGGATGATTTATGGAATTCTGTGCCACCCAAAATGGCACAACGTATATTTGGCGGTATGCTTAATGAAACGTTAAGTGTTTTGACTGTACGCTATTCACAAATTACCACAAGTTTAGCTCGTGCCCAATTACATTTGTGTGATATATGCAATTTATTATTTTGTATTGCCGAATTATTGCCGCACATCTGCGTAAGTGGTGAGGCTTATGTGGGTGAGTTTTAATTAAACTTTTTCAATTCATAGTACACACACATGCATACATATCCTGTGTTTCTTAAATCTGCCCTCTTGTTTTATTTTGTTTTAATGTTTATGTTGTCTACAAAATACTTAATGGACAACTGAGGCGTAAAATTTAGACTGAGCATTTCTGTGTCTTCATACTTGCTAATGATGTTGATGTTTTGCAAATGTGTTTTTTTTTTTTATTTAGAATTGCATCTAATTAACATGAATTTATTGCTGTAAATGCAAGCACTCACACTGTCACATACACAAAAAAGGATTGTCGCTTATACACTCACATTCATTCGTATTAAAATTTACAGGATTACAGTTAAATAACCAAAGTGTCATTATACGTGATATACATGCAAAGTGCAGGGAACTTTTCTATTGCCTGCTACTGCGTGGTGCACCGCTTGGAGTACTCTCAAAGGTTTGTTTTTATTTGCACTTTACTACATTATTTATGTTGAATTAAAAAAAAAAAAAAGGAAAAAATACTAAAAAAATTTATGCTTTTTGGATGTTGTAAGTAAAAATACGATTTAAATTCAGCTAAATTTTTGTGCTCTAGATACCTTTAAAATAATGAAGAGTTTTTTTTTTAAATTTACTTAACTCATGAGTAAGCAAAACAAAATTGTTTGCCATTTGCTTAAGGTTTTTCGCAAAGGTCTTGAAAATATGGAAATGTTTTCTTCACGTCATGGTTTGCCCAGCGCTTGGATTATATTCTCCTTGCCACGTCTATTTCCCAAAGATCAGTCATGTCAGTGGGTAACGGAATTTGCTGATCTAAACACCAGCACTGCTGTGTCTTTGGAGTTAAAAGTTTTGCTATCATCACCTGAAGCTGACTGGCCATTTTTGGTTAAGGTTTAAAAATAATTTGTTTTAAAAGGTTTAGCAATATAATAAATTGGGTTTTTCCACCCTTTTAGGTTCTATTAATGAGAGATGCCCATTTAACGGGCATAATTTTGAAACATTTATTAAAGCATTTGCCGGCTAATGAAAATATAAAAAATGTAGCCAAACATGCTTTTATAGAGGACATAAATGAGATCAAGAAATGTGAGGGATTTTTATGTCGCGGAGAGTGTTTCAATGTGGCGGATTTAATAGCTGATGATGTGGGTATGTAACTAACAAAAATTGTTAATAATCAGCCCAATTCTGCAAAAGTTTTATCTTTTTTCCTTTTCCTCTTATCCTTAAAAAAAGCCAAAAAGTCCTAGAGAATACTCCTGATTGGGCTTATTGTTGTTTTAAGAACAAATCCAGGGTGGAGGAAAAAATATAAAATTTCTTTTCCTCAAGATAATTAAAAATGTTTATTATTAGCGCTTTGGCAACAAGGAAAAATCGCTTATCTTTTATTATGCCTTTACAGAAGACTACAATTTTAAAAGCCTTAAAAATTTTTCTTATAAAATTATTTCGATGCTAGCAAATGGTATTATTTATATTGGAATCTGTTTAATTGTGGAATATACCGTTCTACTATTCCTGAACCGCCATAATAAAGTTATTGAGTCAAATTGAACTTAAATTGATTTAAACGAATTTAATATTGTCTGCAAATATCCTCATCCAATTTTTTTTTCTTTAAATAATTCTTTTTTTTTTAGATCCTGTTGGCCAAACCAATTGTCAAATTGTTTTATCTTTAACTTATTTGTTGGTGGCTTTGGGCAAAGCTGTTGATATTAAATCTTGTTTAATAAAATCATTAGAAGATATTGGCTCTCCGCTGTGGAGCGATTGTTTGGATAAAAGACAAGTATTATACTTTGCAAATTTATGCAATAATTTAGCTGTTTAATAGAAAAACTTTCATATTGATTAAAAATTTAATTGAATTAAACAAAAATTTAAATGAATCACCTAAATTCTTAATTCAATCAATTAGAGACTTTATTAAGTCAATTAAAATTTTAATGGAAGCAATTAAGTGGTAATTTTTGAAAGTGGCATAAGTCCACTTTTAACCAAAAATATTTTGCAGTAATTGTATATAGTAGGATATAAAGCGTTAACTATAATAATATTTTTTAAAGTTGCCTTATAGCAGTTTCAGAAATAACAGCTCAATTAAGGTTTTATTAAGTCAATTAAATTTTTAATTGCATCGATGAAAATTTTAATTGATTTAATTAAAATTTTTATTAAAGCAATTTAAATGATTAATTAATTTTTTAATTTATTAATTTAATTTTTATTAATCAATTAAATTTGTTTTTAATTAAGTATGAACATTTCTTTAATTTAAATAAAAATTTTTCATATTTTTAATCGAATCAATTAAAATCTTGATTGTATTAATTAACTTTTTAAATGAATTGTTTAAATTTTTTATTGATTCAATTACATTCATTTTCCAATTCCAATCAAATAAATAAGTGTTTCATTTAATATAAATTTTTTTTTAATTATTTGAGCTCTTATTTTTGAAAGTATTAAAAGTCCACTTTTTACAAAAAATTGTTTTGCAGTAATTTTAATATGATATGATACTTTTTTAAAAAGTGGACTTACATCACTTTTAGCAGCCACTTTACACACAATTTTTAATTAAATCAATTAAAGTTTTAGTTATAATAAATAAATTAAATTTTTTTTAAATTAATTAAATTTTTATTTTAATCAAATAAATTTTTATTTTAATCAAATAAATTTTTATTTTAATCAAATAAATTTTTATTTTAATCAAATAAATTTTTATTTTAATCAAATAAATTTTTATTTTAATCTTTTAAAATTTTAATTAACCCAATTAAGGTTTTAATCAATTAAATGTGTAATAGTATGAATATTTTTTTAGTTTAGATAATAAATGTTAACATTTTTAATTGAATCAATTAAACTCTTGATTATATCAATTAATTTTTTAATTGAATCACTTAAATTTTTCATTAATTTAATTAAATTAATTTTCTATTTGAATCAATTAATTAATTCATTCACTTAAAAATTTTTTTTAATAAAAATATTTGAACTGTTATTTTGGAAAATGGTATAAGTTCACTTTTTAGAAAAAATTATTTAGCAATAATTTTAGTAAGTTATAAACACCATCTCACTAAAATTACCTTTAATTAAATTTTTTTTTAAAAAATGCACTTATACCATTTTAAAAAATAACAGTTCATTTACTTAAAGCATTATTATTTTTATGTGAATTTTATTTATTTACTGATAAAGGTATGGAATCAAAAACGTCCTCCCTGGCTGGAGGCTATAATGCATTTCGTTTATCCTGTTTTGGATTGTATAGTTGAAATGTTGGTAAATGCTGTGGAGGCTGGGGCCAGTATGTATCAAGCCATGTCTTTGGCCTTAACCTGTGTCTCAGAAATGTGGGATTGCATACCTGAGGGCCTTTATAAAGTAGCCTCCTTGCTGCAGGATATTACACCGGTATCAACTAGGCCTTTAAGTTAGTATTTTGTTTTTCAAAAAGCAAATGATTTTTTTTTACACATAAGGCCTTTTCTTAGGTGACTCAGTTTTAATGCAAGTCATGTTTGCTGCTCTCTACACTGAACTTATTAAAAATGCCGAAAAATATGAAAAGTTAAAAAATGAGTCTAGAGCTTCCATTTGTTATACCATATCTGAAGCAATTTGTTCAATTGATGAGGATGACAAGCATACAGATCAAATTGATTTATTTTTAAAACAGGCTAAGGATAGCATTATATTAGAAAGTTATGGGTTTTCGGCACGTGGCAGTGGTGGTGGTGGTGGTATGAGTGCTGTAAGCACAGTTAAAATTGATGACATTGGTACGGCTGACTCAGATCGTATGAGTCATAGTCCTCCGGCTAATTATGCCATGGAATTGGAAGTTGGCTTATCAGATTTTATAGCAGAAGTCTTGACCAGTGATGTTTTGAATACCGACATTGGTAAACAGGCTTTAAAGGTGTGTTTTAAAAATTAAATGAGCTGTCAATTATAAAAATGGTATAAGTATACTTAAAAAAAACTAATTTATTTCAAAATTTATTTTTAAAATGGACTTATATCACTTTCAAATATAACAGCTCAAATTTGGAGTAATTCATTAAAAAAAAACAAATTTTTAGGTTTGTTACAACTACTTGAAAAACAACAAAGACTGGCTTATGCAACAGTTGGGTACCAGTGAAAATGAACCCAGCCCCTTTCAGGGTGTGCAGGGACAAAATATTAAAGAAACAAAAGCTACTCTATTAAAAACAATGTTCTTTATTGATAATACACCATTCGATCAGGTAATTTAATAAATTTCTTCAAGTTCATAGTTTCTCATTTCATTTTATACAATTTAATTTAATAAACTTTAAATTTCTACTCCTGCAAGTTATTAACTGGTTCCTTAAAAATTGATTACGTTACATGGCTGCAAACACCCCTGTCATTAAACCCAGAACGTGCTTGGTTGCATTTGGCGCGACGTTGTGATTTTCAAGAAACAACAAAACTTACAATGCCGGAAGTGGCCATGGTGGCCAGCATACAAAAAATAATGAAGAAACGTAAAAATTATGGAAAATAAAAAGTATAAAGCTGAAAAAGCAGAAAAATAATTTTGCTTGCAACTCCAAAATATTTAAAGAAAAATGTTACAAATTTATCAAGCGCACAAATATAAAATTTTGAACAAATTTGTAGAGAATTTAATGGCAAATAAAACCTGTTTGTTATAAAAAGGACATGAGGACAATGTTGTCTTAAAAAAAAAAAATAATAAGAAATAAAAAAATTAAAAAAAAAAGAAAAAAAGAAAAAAAGAAAAATTTATTCGAGTGAAAAAGTGAAAAGGCGAAAAACTGTATGAACAAAAAAAGTACAAACTCTGTTGATTTAATGTTGCTGCTGTTGTTTGAGAAAAGCAGCAGCATCAACAATGTGCTCGTCGTTTTTAGCACTTGACACTATAATTTACAAATATTTTGTAGTACGAATATATTTTCGTTGCAGTTGTTGTTTGTGGCATAATTTTTAGCCATTATATTTGTTTAAACAAATACACTCGCAAAGGCCCCATAGGAAATTAACTGGTGAAAAAAACTTAATAAATATAAACTTTAAACGTAAACAAAAATTATCAATTTCCATAACCAGATAGACAATTTATTAAAAATATTGCTGATAAAATTTGTTACAATAAAGTTCTTCTAAAGAAAAATATTTTAAACGTCTTTTTTGACCTTTTTTTTTAACCTTTTTTTAATTATAAAAGCCTACACCGATTTACAATTAAAAATTAAAACAAAAGGGATTTTAAATCTCTAAGTTGTTTTGGGGCAAACTTTCAAAACGCTGATACACACACGTGTAGTTTTTTTGGTATCCTCTACCATAATCAATGGCCAGAAGCCTGTTTTTTGTGTTGTACACTGTAATGAGCAGGGCAGGGAATTTCATGCACTTAATAAGCGAAAACATGCGAACATAAATATATAAAATATGCATCAATGTCCTTATGAAAAATATCATATATTTTTAAGACATATTTAACAAAGGCTTATTACGTAAATTTTCTATGCGTTATTTGTTTAATAAATAAACAGAATATGGAATACTAAAATGCTGCTAAATATGTGATTCCTTTTATTTGAGAAATACTTGACAGATTATCAGTAGGTGAATATTTTTGAATAATAAAAGTATGAAAATGAATACAAATTATGCACAAAAATAAAAATGTACAACAAAATATGCCAAAATATGTATTTATAGCAAAATATGAGAATATATGCAATAACAAAATAATGCCATTTTTCAATAATTTTTAAAATTCGGAAAAGTACTTGATCAGAATCGATTTTAAGTTACTGAGTAAACACAGGCATTTCCATGAAAATCCTTCGGTCTAAAGGCGTACTTTTTTTTCGGCATGACTGCCAGCAGGAGACTGATAAACTCATTGGATAAGCATAGTACAAACACTCGCAGGCCCTTACAGCTGAAACCCTATAGTTTGTACTGCCAGAAATCTGCCACGCCCACTTTTCAATAGAACAATTAAAATGTTAACAATTAAAAGTCAGCTTTTCAAGCAAATTCTATGATATTTTATACAAGCGCCTTCTTTATTATAAGGATCGCAAGTTCGATTTATGCCTGAACCCTGGTTGTTTTCTTCAGACAAGCCAAAAAAGAGCTTCGCAGATTTGTGTTGTTTAAAAAAATATATTTTTGGAAGTAATGAAAAAGTAATCCTTTTGAGAATGGCTTCCCTTTCTATATTATGTTGCTGGGTTATGTTGGTGTTGTTGTTTTGTCTTGGTATGCTTTTTTTTCCTTTTTTCTTTTACAAATGCAAATTTTTTAAGACAATAAGCTTTTAAATTATACTCGTTTTCTTTTCAATTATTGTGCGAAAGTGTAAATGAGTGCGTGTGTGCCTTTGTGTAGCGTTTCTTTTCTCTCTTTTCTTTTAATTTAATATTATTAAAGGACTTGCTATGGTTTTGCAGATAATTAAGGAAATTAATGCTGTTTGGTTAAACCAAGACTATGAATGACTTTCAGTATGTATTAATTTTCTCATCATAAGAATCATTTTTTTTTCTTTTTTGAAATCATTAGCCTTAAAGACAATGCATGAACTCGTTTTAACTTTTTTTTTTTTTTTTTTTTTTTTTTTTTATAGAAAATTAAAATAAATAATGTAAAGAATAAAGATAACAATGAATATTTACATAAAAAACAACAATACCAATTTTATATTATTTAAATTTTGTTTTTATGTATGATTTTTATAAAAAAAAAAGAAAAAAAAAACACTATTTAATTGAGTAGAAAGAAATTTTTATTCTTATAAGCTAATGTTGTCATACATTAATTGAATGTTCGGCAACATTTTTCAAAAAGACATTTAGAAACTGATCCCAAATAGGCGCATTCGATAGCCAACAACTTTTGTGGAAAATTTTAAATTTTTTTATACAAAAAAAAACAAAAAATTTCGAATGTTTTTATTTGCCAATTTGGGTTTTGTTTTATTAATTTTAATTAATAAATTAATTAATTTTAATTAATTCGAATATTTTAACTGGAAATCAAAAATTCAGTCTCTCATTCACTACTCTGTAGTCTATTTTCAGATTTTTTTTTAAATTTGTTGTTGCTTTATTTTGGGAAAGAAAATGATTGGTGAAATTAAAAAAAAACAAATATTTTCATTTAATAAACAGCAAGAAAGGTAAACCCACATTTTTTTTTAAATTAACTTTACAAATTCTGTTATATTTTAAAACTATTTAATTAACATGTTTTAGTAATTAATTTTACACATAAAAAATCCACACTAACAGTAGTTGGGCAGGGGAAGGAGAGTAATTTTGATTAGTTAGAGCATAAATTTTTTTTATAAAAATTCTACTATAAATCTTTGAAAGCGTTCGCTAAGGAAACAGCTTCGGTTGTGAGAACTAAATTCGTGACTACTCAAAAATTCAGTTGTGTTAATAGAGGTTTTCAATTTTAACAATAAAAATTTATGTTACAGTGCAAAATACCTTTAAGAGAACTAATTTTTGAACTACATTATAGAATTACGTTGTTTAACACAACTGAATTTTTGATTGGTAACAAATTTAGTTCGCACAACTAAAGTTTTATTTCTCTATTTAGCCCCGTTATTACAACTTTCAATAGTTAAAGTTAGGATTTTGTAGAGCAAATAACCGGTTTTTGGCTAAAACTTTGGAACCAAATTTAGTTTAATACACACAGAAAAGAACTTCCGCTGTGAGAACTAATTTTGTTTCCTATCAAAAATTCGTTTGTGATAATCAAATTTTCCAGTTGTAAAAACTAGAATTCGATAATACACAGGCCAAAATTTAGTTCTGTTAAAAATATTTACAAGATTAAAAATTTTGATTATCACAACTGAATTTTTGATTGGAAACAAATTTAGTTCCCAGAACAGAAGATGTTTTCTGTGTGTAGTTAAAGGACAGACTATTTGATAGTTAAGTTATCGTTATTTTTAATTTAATGTCCAACCAAAATCTAAATATGAGCTGTTATATTTGAAAGTGGTATAAGTCCACTTTTATTTTTTCTTACATTTTTGATCTTTCCGTGAGAATATTTAAGCTTAATCAAAATGTAGAAATTTATCTATATTGCAGAATCAATAATATGGCTATATGATACCGCATTTGCGGAAGAATACCTCTGCAACGGGATGAATAATTGCAAATTTGGCTTCCGCACAAAAAATGCTTTTCACAAGCGCGGAACGAAATAAATAATTAGACCCATGGACTGCTATGGTCTTATATATCACCAGTGTATGATAGCAAACATTTGGAACGACACCCTTTAGCAGGATAATCTCTCTGTTTCTTTTATCCTGCTTACAACTAAATTTAAAACTAATTACAACTAAAACATGTACAAACAACTGCAGCTGAAACAAATTTATATTAAGCACTCAAGGAGTTGCTTGTAATATATACCTACATTATGATTAGGCGTAGCACAAACGAAAACAAAAATGTTGTGATAAAAAATCACACACACAAACACAAAAAAGTTACACAAATTCACAAAGAAAGTCAACGTAACAAGTTTCAAAGTACTATTTACTACATTATCAAAGCATAAGCATAACGCAAAAAAAACCCGTACTTAACACATAATTGTACTTAAACTGAATTGTTTGCTTTAAAAAAAAATGGCGGCAAAAATTACAGTTATTTAAAGGATATGGGTACGTAATACACTTGGTACTTAATTTAGACAGGTAGGTGGCGGAGGCAAGCGAGCAGCCAGGCGCACAGGCTGTACAGTTGAAAATATGAGAGTGTTAATGAATGTGTGTTGAGCCTGTTCTTTTCTTTTTTTTTGTGTGTTTATATTAAACAATTTTTTTATCGCCTACTCTTGTTAAACAGTTCTGTGTGTGATCATACTCAAAGGCATAAACATTATTTTTACAAAACATAAAATTTAGTTTGAATTGAAATAAGCAACAACAACAACAAAAATAAAGAAAGAAATGGTGGATAACAAATAAATTGTAAAGCACTTCAATTGGTAATAATAGGCAGCACTAGCAACTATAGACGAGTACTTGGTTTTCTATGTAAAATACAGTCTTGATTAATTTTTTGTTTAAAGATTTTAAGTCTTGTAATAATTTTATTAAATTATTCGATCTTATAAATTTATTATTATTTAATGGATTATTTTACTTAAACAAATTATATTTATTTGATTATAAAAATAAATTTCCCTGAAGAAGATCTTCAAAAGAAAGTCGGAAAATTTAAATAAAAACAATTTTTTAAGATCTTAAGCTTGATTAATATTAAATAATAATGATAATGATTTTAAGAAATTATTGTATAACTCCCATTTTAGAAAATGACTGCTAGCAAAGTGATTTTTTTGTGTGTCTACCTTTGATTATCAGGGAGTTTTACTCAACTTATAAAAAAAAAAAACAAAAATATTTGAAACCATTTTTTTGCTTTCTTCATTCTGTAACTCTCGTTTTGGTAAGTGAGAACCAACAAACTGACTAACTGATCATCAGGAAATTTTACCTTAATACATATTTAAAAACGTTAATAATATTTAAAGCCCTTTTTTGAATTCCTTCTAATTTTAGTCTAATTTTTAGAAAACCCAAAAAATTTTTTTCAAGTATTTAATTATAAATAAAAACCTGCAAGCTGATTTTTTTTAAATGGCTAAATCTGATCATCAAAGAATATTACTGGAATATTTAGAAAAGCCATTTGTTTTGAATCCCTCGTTTTATTATGAGAATTTCATTTTTGTAACTAAGGGCCAGCAAAGCAGATTGAACATTTTTGATCACCAGCTTTAATTTAATTTTTTTATTAAAGTTAACAAGATTTTCAACCATTTACCTAAATAGTTTTTTTTGAATGCGTGCTAAGGAATTTGAACTTAAACTTTAGAAAAGCCAAAAATGTCTGCAAGCAAGACCAGAGAAACAAAAGTCTTATACTGTAAACCCCATTTTGGTAAATCTGTATTATGTTTCTTTTAAATTCCTACTTTTGATCATCAGGAAATTTTATTTTAATATTTAGAGAATCCAAAAATATTTAAAAGCTTTCATTGGCATCATTGTGTAAGTCACATTTTTTAAATGGAGGCCAGCAAGCTGATGCTTTTTGTATGCATACTTTTGATCTTCACTGAATTTTACGTTATTTAAACCTCTTTTTTGGTTCCCTTGCCTTATTTTTTTTTAGGTGTACTGCTGATCGTCAGGAGCTTTAATCTAATTTTTAGAAAAATCAAAATTATTTGTCATTATTTAATTGTAAATAAAAACAAGCAACCCGGTACTTATGATTATCAGCAAATTTTACTTTAATTTTTAGTTAAGTCTTCAATATGTCTAATTAAGCAATTGAGGTTTTTTTATATGCGTACTTTCTGATCGTCAGGGATTTTAATCTAATTTTCTTGGAAAACTTTAAAAATATTTGCATTCTTCTTTTTTTCTGTTACTCTTTTTTTTTGAAAAAGTGTGCTAAGCTGAAGCTAAAATCTCGGCTTTTATAGTAGTAATTGCTTTGCTCTCTACAGACTTTACTAACTGCAAAAATACAATAAATTTCATATAAATAATAAATTTTGTATTTTTTGCTAAACATCATTAGACGCTTAAAAAGCTTGTTTTGATGTTAAGCTTTGAAGTAGCTTTGTTGTATAAGAGAAAGAAATAAAGCTTAGAAACAAGTAGAATTAGTTTATGCTACACTTTTATACACTTTATGACTTTAACTAACAAAACTTAGTATAGGGCTCTTAAACTCATCCTTATCAACTGCACCAGCACCAACACTAACATAAACATCAGCATCATTATCAACATCAATTCTAAAGAAAACAAAATTACAGCTAGAACCCCCTCTCCAAAAAAGGAACTATATTTGACTTTACTATGATACACATGTTTGTAAGCAAGTAGTAGGTTGTTACGTGTACGTAGTGTAGTACTTACTTACACACATGTAAACAGCAAATATTAACAAAAATTCTATGCCACAGTATGAAATAGAAAAACATTTGACTTTTGCCTTTAGACCGATGCGGACGTGTTTACAGCAGTTTGAAATAATAAAAATCCAACTTAACAGCAATAAAATTTATAAAGAAGAAAAGAAAAAAATAAGCAAAAACAAAGCGAGCAATGTGATGCTGAGTTTTGTAAAGAAAATGTATATTAAAAATGTGCGGAAAGAATTTAATGAAGTTCATTAAAAATTAAAATCTTAATTAGAAAGCAAAAAAATAAAACAATAAAGTTAAATGAAAAGTGTTGATAAACCGCAAGAAAAACAGCTAAACAAAATTTGAAGAAATTTAGAAAAAAAAATCAAATTTAAAAAAAATATGAAACAATATGTTTAAAGGAATTTATGATTTATAATACAATATAATTTGAAACTTTTCATCCTAGAGATTTTGGATTTAAAAAGTATTTAAGTAAGAGGTAAAAAAAGTTATATTTTTTTTTCGATACATCAAAAAACTTTGTTTAATATTACATGGATTTTGGGGATATAAATATACGTTTCCAAGTGTTATGAGTATAAACATTGGCCAAGGATATTATGGCCAGCAAAAAAATAAATAAAAAAAAACTATAAAAACAAAAAAACTTTGAACTGTTGCCAAAATAATGTAAAAGAACTTTGTTGCAAGACTTGACTAAAAAAAAAAAAAAAAAAAAAAACAGACAACAACAATAAAAAAAAAATGAAAAAGAAAATACAAAACATGGAAACATAAAATATGTAATAACAATATTTGAAATAACTGCTAAAATTATAATAATTTACATGCAACACACGCATATTTTTCTTTTGTTGGGCTTATTTGTTTGTTACAAACCACGAGAGGAGCTAAAAAATTAAGACTAAATGACACTAAAAGCTATACTTAACTTTTAACAGGTCAGCAGAAGATTCAATTAGCTTAGGAGTAGAGAGAGGATGTTGCCTGTCGTCTCTGACTAGTAAGACGATAATGACGCTCTAATTCAGGTTTGGCTGCAAGTCACTTTTTTAATAAAAAAAAACTATCTGAGTTCATCCGGTTTAGCTTAGAACCGAATATCGATCAGTCTCCATCTAAATTGTAGTGAAATTTTGATCACTATCGAGTATGGCAATTTGGTCTCTATTCTTTTACTCTAAAGGCCATTACAACAAGCTACTGATAGTTAAAGTTAAGATTTTATAAATTAAATAGTATTAAATTAAAAATATCTGTAATTTAAATATCGGATAGTGTGTCCTTAACTATCCATTCAAATTGGTTTTAAATTTTTAGCCGAAAACCGGTTATTTTAACCATGAAAACCTAAATTTAACTATCGAAAATTGTAAAAACTCCTCTAAGAGCTTTAAATTTATAAAATTATTTAATTTAAATTCAAAATTTACTTCAACGAAAACTGGGCGTGGTCGGCACAAAAGTAATATAGAAAGTATAGAAAGCTTATATATAAAACTTCACAGTGGTATGTTAAGCAATGGGTCTCTTATCCTCGAAATTATTTGATTAAAAAGTGGGCGTGACTGGTGCAAAACTTAAACTCACCAAATTTTAAAGAAAATCCCTAGACAACAAATGCAAATATAAATACTTAGAGCTTAATAGCTCTTCCACCACCCCTCGTATTATTTATCGTTACAAGTATTGCTAATAAATAATGATATTTTACAAACTTATAACAAATCTATCGCTGCATGCAGTATGTAATCTCGAAAAAAAAAAAACTTTTGTCTCGGTATTTATCCATCCATCTATATATCAGTGGTGTTGTTTACTCTTGTAACAATGCTTATTATAAGTTATTGTTGCTTTTGTTGAGTATGATAGACTCGTGTATAATGTCGCACTTTGGGAATAGAGTAGTATAACTTACTCTGCGACAGCAATAACTGTAGCACAGACTTTAGTACTTTTATTTTATAAGAGTCTTTGTGTTTTATATTTAAAAAAAAAAAAATAAAAAAAAAATACAATGTCATAAAATCATTTTTAGTTTTTTATAACATTCGCAACGCCTTACAAAAGATTGTGCATTGTAAAATAAATTTATTTATTTATAAGCCTAAAGAGCCTAAGCGATTTGAGACAGGACACTAAATTTGTTTTTTTATTTTACCATTAACGAAAATAGAAAAGTTAGTTATAAATAGTTAACAGAGGTAATAGAAGGTAACAGAGCAAGGCAGTAGTATGTCCTTCCTGCGGTATGCTATTCTGCTTAAATATAAGCCGCAGTTTCAAAATATTCCTTTGTGAAGAGTGCCCCCATAGACTGGTGGGGGTTGCATGTTCGATTCCTGCCCTGGCCCTGGGTGTTTTCTGCAGACAAGCAAAAAAGCTTCGCTGATTTGTGTTGTTAACAAAAAATATCTATAAAATAGTGAGAATTATCTGACCCAAGCTAAATTACAATTGCACCAGTGATATACTGGGGCTTTATAAAGCTTAATTGAGGAATATGATGGAAGCGATAATGAGTTTTTGCAAAATTTTAGCAAGTGTGCAAAGATTGAATCTGCAATCAGATAACTATTGCAGAATTTATCAGGACGAGCACGTGGTGGAGACAGTGGAACACCTTTTTTGCTTTTCTAAGCAAATTACGGTGTTTTTTTTTGGCCAAAAAATTACGAACAAGCGAGGATTTTTTTGGTAAAAATTCAACAATTTTGGAACAATCTTCGCTACCGTACGTTTCATGCCTAAAACATCCGTAAAAATTGCTTGGCATGAGCCAACATCATCAGCAACCTCTCTAATAGTAATTCGACGATTATCCAAAATCATTTTCTTCACTGCGACCAGGACGAACATCGTCATTGACATCTTCTCGGCCTTCCTTAAACCGTTTATACCACAAATGAACTTGTGTTCTTCTCATAGTAGACTCGCCAAACGCCACAGTCAACATTTCACTGACAATCCAAAATCAGCCATTTTGTCAACATAAATAACAGACATGCGAAATTTGAACATACGTACCTCACGAAAATTTAAAATAACTGTTATTTTATACCTCGTATATTAAACTTCAATATTAGACAAATGATAAGAATTAGAATTAGAAGCTGAAACAAGTCACTTGGTCACTGGGTCTAGAATAGATCTTTTGTGACACTACTTTTCAGTTATGAGTTCTCTTTTTTTCATTAACAATTCAAAAATCTTCTAGGGTGATTTGACCGCCATGTTAGACAGTTATAGGTAGTGATATTTTAAGTAAAGGAAACAGCTCCCCAAATTAGACCACTGCAGTGACATAGTACATGTTCTGCTATCTTGTTTCCCTGATTAACACTAATTCGCTGTGTTAAGCTTTTTAAAAATAATATTTAAATTATGATTTTTAAAGTTTGTTTTCTTTCAAAAATTGTTTAAATAATTGATAAAATTCAAATATTAACAGTTTTCTGTATTCAGTGTTAAGTGCATAGAATTCGCCACTGCCATTATAAAATTTCTTTTTTGCTTTTTCATATTTCCAGCTAAAGTCATCTAGTTTGCTGTCCCAAGCAGTATCACATAACAAATCTATAGAGACCACCTTTATCTTTGAAAAATATATAAGACACTGACTGACAAAAGTAAAAAAAACAAGCAAATAAGTTAAGAGGAAAAATCCATATTTAAAAAAAACAATTTTTAAGTTATTATTGTGCATCCTACTTCCTGGCTATAAAAGAAGAACAAAAAAAAAACAAACAAACAGAAACTTATTGAAAATGTTAATGGCCTGTTTTGGGTAAAGGGTCAAGTGTCTTTATGTTTATATACATATATTTATTTTTAAACGTTTAACAAAAAGACAACACTATCCTTGAAAACTTGGCATCATGTCGCATTTTCAAAGGCGTCGTCGACAAATTGGTGAACCTTGCGATTGTCTAAAGCCGCTCATAAGGATATTTGGTATAATAACAGCATTTGGTAAGTTAAAAAAATATATAGAATTTAAATATTTTTTTTTAAACTCATTTGAATTTTATGAAATTTTTAGCAAAATTTATTAAAATGATTTGCATAACTTTTCTTCTATTATTCGTTTAATTTTAAAAAGGTAAAATGCTAAAAAAGCTATTCAGTATTTGATAGACAATAAAATACAAGAAAAAAAATTTAACTAAATTTGCATTAGTACTTTTGCAAAACCATTACCATCAACTACTACTGATCTGCCATCTTTATTGCTTAAAACTAATTAAATGCAGCTGGATATTATGCAGATGAAATTGAAAATCTCTTTTAAAGCAAAAATAAAACAATTTGAATCGCAAGAAGCCACACTGCGAAACAACTACAAATCAATTTGTATGGCAAATAGTTACAGTAACAATCAATTTTGATAGTATAAAAAAATTTTATAAATATAAACATTTTAATTTAAAAAATTATCATAAAATTAACGTTATAGAAATTTTTCATTAAATTTTTTCATTAGATGTTTTCATAAATTTTACTTTAAAGTCTACGTCAATTTTTGTTTTTGATAGGATGATAAATGTTTAATTTAATAAATTAAATAATTAATTGAATCAATTAAATTTGTAATTAAGTCAATTAAATAGTTAATTAAATCAATTAATTAAGTGTGTGTCAAATGTTTAATTGAACATATCAAGTGTTTTTATTGAATTGAAATTATATGTTAAATTAATTAAAAAATGAATTAAATAAATTAAGTTTGTATTTAATTTATCAAATATTTGATTGAATCCATTAAATGTTTTTATTGAATTAAAAACATATTTCATTGAATCAATTAAAAGTTTAATTGAGTGAATCAAATAATTAATTAAATCTATTAAATGTTAAATCAGTTAAATAATTGATTTAATTAATTAAATGTTCAATTAAATCAGTTAAATATTTAACTGAATTAATTCATTCAATTAAATGATTAATTAAAACAATTAAATTATTATTCGATTTAATTAATTTAATTAAATGTTAAATTTATTTAATTATATGTGTTATTAAATCAGTCAAATATTTAACTCAATTAAATGTTTAATTTATTCAATTAAATATTTAACTACATCAGTTAATTAATTAACAGAATTAATTAAGCATCAATTAAAGGTTTAATTGAATTAAACAAATTTTTCTTTAAATCAATGTTTAATTTGTTAAATTAAATGTTTAATTTATTCAATTAATAATTAATTGAATTAATTAAGTGTTTATTGAAATGAATTACATACATGATTCTTTGAATTCATGTTTTATTGAAAATTGCGTCTAAAGTATTCCGAGGCGCTGGCTTTAAATCTACACTGGGTTTTTTTTAATAAGCAATGGTTTTCAAGATTTACCGTTATTCCTTGGTTTCAAGAGGTGACATCACTTGTATGAGCATTACATGAAAACGTTTTATTTTATACATTTTAAAACTCGAAATTTCTTCGAAATTTCTTAATTCAAGTCGTTTTTACATTGTCAATATTTTTCAAAATATCTTAAAAGTTGTACCGAAAAACCTTGTTAGAGAATATTCAAATTCGATAATTGAATTACTTATTATAATGCATCGTGTTAATTTACAAGTTCTTGCAATTTTTTTCACTCCTACAATTGAAAATAAAGTTATTAAGTTACAGCTTAAACTGAAAAAATTTGGAAACATTTTTTATATTAAAGAGTTTATTGGCTTCTTCAGTAAATTTTTTTTAATTACCTTTTTGAAAACCTATGATTTGTACATTAAAAAAGAATTATACTTTTAAATCAAAGTCAACATTAAAATCTTTTGATAATGAGTTGTAAAATTAATGATTAATTAATCACTCGTATTCTAAATTAATTAAGTTTGTATGCTTGTGTTAAAATATTTAAAATTTATGATAATATCAAGTGATTATTGCTAACTGGTTGCTTGTGTGTATGAATAGTTAAATATTATAAATTAGCATATTTGTAATTGTGTAAAGAAATTTTGTGTATGCCTAGCAAACTGCCAGTGATTTCATTACAAAATATTTTTAATGATTTTTGTTTTGCTGGGAGACACATGTTTTAAATTAAACTCAACAAATTTAATAGACTATTAAGAGATGTTATGTTTTAAATATATTTAAGATTTTTTTTAAGGAACTTTGCACCCAAGTTTAGGTTCCGGAATAATTTAAAACAAAGAAGCATACATGTGGGCCTGTTTTATATTTTGTACAAAGTCAAAACGTGCAGAATTATTTTTTTTCTTTTGAAAATTAACATTTTTCTTAATTCCTTTATCTTCTCTGGCCATCCAAAATAAAACAAAATAACACCTTTAGAAATAAAACAAAGCAGATATAAAATAATGAATTTGTTTTTCATGAATAAAATAGTTGAATTTCTGTTAAAACAAATTAAAAGAGACCTTTCACTATAGACTGTGTAGCTCGACATAGAAAATAATTTTATTTTTTCTTCAGCTTTTTTGAAATAAATTTTATTTTTTAATAAATTTTGCTACTTAATTTTCATTATATTCCCTTGTAAAATGTATCATTGTTTACTTAGTATAACGAGTACACTGAGCCAAAAAGCGCATTGCAAAATCAACAGTCATTTTCACATATCCTATAGTCTATTTTATTGGTAACGAGTGTTTTAAATTTTTAACAAACGCCTACTTAGAACAACGCATGTTGTTAACTTGTTAACGAACGTTGTGGAATTAACAACAATATGTTGTCAAATTCCAACTTTTTAACAAACGTTGTCATTTCAACAGCCGCATGGTATCATTTCGACACCAAATGGTGTCAATTTCGACACTAGTATTGTGTTAGTTTGTCGCTTTGTTGTCGAGCCAGGCATAAAATATGAATTAAAAATTAAGAAAAATTGTGTTTGTATTGATTTAAAAAAATATTAAGGTTTAAAAAGTAATGGTGTTGTTATTTTTATTGTTTTATACAAAAAAACAAAAACAAACATACATAAACCGTAAGCGGTTAACTTTGCGGAACTCCAAATAAACAACAAATTTAAAATTTATAAACAAAGACGAATTGAAACACATAAATTATTTAACAAGAATCTGGAAACAGTCAATCATGCGTTGTTAAAATGACACATGGTACGACTGGTGCCATTTTTCCCTGGGTGTACTAAGAAGGATAGCATATATCGACCATTTGACGGCAGCTACTTTGATCTTTAGTGAATTACTCCCAAGTTTCATAAATTCTTGGCAAAATATTTAAATTGAGAATTGAGTCAATTTAAATAATTTTGAATTTTATTTTAAGAAAAATGATAAAAAATTTCCATGCATATGTAGAAAATAATATTATCTCAGACTTGTTCTATCGTTGATTCTAGTTATTAATACATCAATAAAAAAAAAATTTAATTTTACTTCTGAGAGGCAGTGCAAAATCTATAATTTTTTTAAAGGCCTGCTTAGTGAATGCCTTATGTAAATGTTCTTTGTTAGCTTTGTTTTCTAATTAAGTATTAAGTTATTTAACTATTGTTTGCATCTATTTAAATAATTCATTATAATTTTCTAAAGGTTATAAACTCTGCTAGTAAATTCAAGTATTAAATAGCGTAGTTGTGTGTTAAATTAATACTCTGATTTAATTGCATTGTTATTATTTGCTTAAAATTTGAAGTGAGCACTTTTTAATTAACAATAGAACAAGTTAAATTATTAAACAGATTTTACTATATAGTTCAATACGTCATATTATAATTTAGTTATAGCTAAAAACATTTGTAAGAGGCTATTATTCAATCACTTAAGAAAAAGGTATACGTGATATGTTTATTTAACAAATTGCTTAATGTTAACTAATTAAATAGTAATTATCAACAACAACAAGACTTAACTGTAGAATTTAATTAAATATATTTTTTTTTAAATCGTCTACTCAGCAAAATAAATGTTTTGAAAATTCTTTAAATTTGTAAATAAAATTTAGTGGAATTATAAAAAAAAAAAAACGAAACTTGTTAGAAAGAAGAATATTTTAATAATATTATTATGCTTTAGGGAATTTAAAATTTTTTCTTGACACTCAAGTGTCGTGAAGGTAATTTAAATATAAATTAAATAGATACACAAAACATAATAACTCATTTACATAAAAAGAAGTGAGAACAATATAATCGGACATTTAATTCTCTATACACTTCATTTTATATTAATAACAAAGCAAAATTAAAAAAAAAAAATTTTAAATTAATGGTTAATGCTTAAGAAACTGCATCTAATGAAAAAAGAAAAAATTTTTTTCTTTAAGCTAAAGAAAAAATTAATTTTTTTTATTAGCCAAGGATAATGTTTCATTAAACTAATAAAATAAATTTTTATTAATTCAATGACATTTTCATTCATTTAATAAAAGCATTAATGACATATTGTCACTTATCGAAAAATAATAAATTATTCATTCAGTGTAAACTAGATTTACTATTAATAGCCAACAATTTCAATCTGGCAATTCGTACAAGGTGGAATCATCAAATATCTCTGTGTTGAAAAAAGTTGTCATTGGTCAAAAACAGCATCTCTGATTTATGGACTCCGGAATGTGTTCTGATGAAATTAGGGATCTTGTTCCCGAAACCCGCGCATTCACATGAGCCACTCGTTTTTCAGCAAAAGCTCATCCCTTTGTGGTCAATTGGCCAGGGGATCGCACTATGCATTACAGACAGAGTTCTTTTTTTAGCCGTACAGTTCGCAGGTGGAATATACTTTCTGCTGATGTCTTTCCTGAATCCTACTATTTGGAAAAATTTAAATCGAATGTTCACAGACACTACTCCCTCTATTCTCCTTCTCATAACTATTTTCCTAGTTAAATCACAATGCTGTAGGGGTCATCCTCTGAGTACTGGTCCTAAAAAAAAATTGAGAAAACAGCTTCCGTTTTTCATTTGGAGGTTCACATTTTAGAGCTATGTGCTAGGGAATGTCTACGAAGGGGCACTTTTGCTACCGGAATATAAATATCCGCAGACAGTCAAGCAGCTCTAAGGGCATTGGTTTGGGATTGCTACAAGCTTCTCAAAGTAAAACTTGTGCTGATACGCCACAGCAGGGCTGAGAAGGTGTTTCTTTCTTTCTTCAACTTGACAGCTTCTACAGTAGTCATTCTATGATAAACCCACTGTCCTGGTTACCAAAACTTCAGTTTCCTATTATTGCCACTACTATATATCTCAATTGGGCTATCTGGAGTTCCAGTAAGCCCCCACTGCCATTACTGTCCAGCATAGGCCAGATCATTCTCGCTGTATTGCACGTCCGTTCGACTCTCTCTCTGCCTTACATAAAAAAACATACTCTAGATCGGCTGTTTGCAGAATGAAAGAGGGATGCCGCCGCAAATGTTAATAATCTATTCTGGCAGTCTTGATGAGTCGCTTGCTAGGGTAAATAGACCCTACAGTTTTGTATAGTGGTTTCATGTCCATGCGCCCAGCTAAGGCTAACCATCCTATTTAAGAATGTCCGGCATTCTCGGACCACATCGGATATCGAATTGACACCCGCTGAGAACCTAATTGCAGTTCGACTGTCAGTATAAATGCGAATATTCCAGCCAAATAAACCATGATACCACAGATAGTCTGCTGGTTTTCTTTAGCTTAAGCTTTTAATTTTAAATAAATTTTAGTTCAACTAAATCCAAGTAAAAATTAATAAAGAAATATACAGAATGAGAGTTGTTAAGGACTATCATTCTATTCATACTTCACTTATGTAAATAAAATATAATAAATTATTTTAAAAAAAAGAAACTACTGTTTTTCGTAAAATTTTTTTGCAAGTTTTTTATTTTGCGAAAAAAAAAATATATAAATTTTTCCAAGAAAATTTGCTTTATAGTCTTCTTTTAAAAATCAGTCTTGCTCTTTGTTGCTTTTGTTTGTTACATAAATATAACGCTGAACGTTCACTGATAAGATCTTAATAGAAATCCAATCAAATGTGGAGGACATGCAAAAAAAAAAAAAGGATTTTACCGATTCCTATGAAAATTGTTTAAACATGCGACTACAATAGCAGAGGAGTGGTAGTAATAACACACAGAGCACATAGAGCCATAACAGCAATAACAAAACGTATTAGAAGAATATTTAAACATGTCAATATGCTTTTTTTTTGCAATAAAAATGGCGCCAGTTATTGTTGAAAATTTATTGTCATGTAAACGATTTTTTTTTCATCTTTTTTTTTTTTTTTTTTTTTTTTTTTTTTTTTTTTTTTTTTTTTTTTGTAATGTACTCGCACTATAGTGCTAAGTTTTCTTTCAACGCACACAATTTTCTATTTTAAATGTGTGTAAGGATGTGTGTGATTTTTTGTATGCATATGAGTATCACCAGAAGCTTTAAAGAGTTTTATGTAAAATAAAATGAAAACCAAATTAAATTATTTCTAAAGAGTGTGTGTAAGTTCTATCACGTACTCAGATATCAAATATTTACAAATTAAAATTTTTAATGAGAAAAAAATGGTCATATTGATTGAAATTTTAATGGAATTAATTAAAAATGTATTTTTTTGACCTCAAAAATTTTCACTGCAAGTGAAACTCCTCAAATTCGGAATCTAAACTATACAAATCTGAAATTTATGTTGAAGTAGCTTTCGATTTTAAACGTTTTAGTAAAATTATTTACATTTGTACAAAATCATTGAAAATACTTCAATTATGTTAACTTAACAGAGCTATGTTAACATATAACAGAATTAAAATTTTAATTTATTTTTTTTACTGTACTTGAATTCATACCTTTAAATACCATTTATTTTTATAGTTTTGCGATTTACTAAAATTCTTGTAATGGCAATAGTGAGTTAGATTCATATACAAATGCAGGCAACAAAGAAATTTCTATGAAAAACTATTTAATTTTTTTTTTTTAACAATCACTAATAACTCCACACTTAAAACAATAAGAAAAACTCTTAAGCCATAAAAACAGTACTTTTTTTAAGTAAAAAAAATATATATATATTTAGGAAAATACTTTCATGAAATGTTTTAAATTAACAGTCATAAAACGAATCAGGATATTGAACTTTTTGTTTTGCTTGTTTTTTTTTTGTCTTAAACGAAAAAAAAGTTCTTGGCAAAGAATTTTGTTGACATGTCATAACATAAGGGAGTTAGTTTGTTCAAAATCAAATCGTATTGAAACGCATAAAATGAAATTAAGAAAGCTGAAAGCACATACTTTGAAGGAATTTGTTTTCTTATGGTTTATTTGTTGTTGGGTTTTTTTTTTATTGGCACACAACAACCAATATTTAGTCTTGCTCGTATTTGTAAAATCGTATTTCATTAAAGGTTCCTTTTTTTGTGTTGTGTGCGTGAATATGTTACTTAGTAATTTTTCATTCATTTCTTTGGTTAAATTTTTGTTTGCTGTAGAGAACAATTTGTGTTTTATTAATTTAGTTAATGAATTGAATTATATAAAACAGCCATACAAATTGTAATGTTTAACCTTTTAACAGGCTTAAGGACTAATTTAATTAAGAAAAACATGGTGCAGGTTATTTCGGAATTTTGCTATTTATTCTACTTGATGGCAGTCAGTTCGCTATGCAAGCCAACCACCACTGATGGCATTTATGTTTATAGCGCTTGATATATTAGCCATTAAAGGGCTGCACAAGTATACTTGAAAGGGCTTACAAGCACTTTTTATTATAAAATATTACACATGTTTAAAGTGATGTGTGGTTTTCAAGTATGCTTGTGCAACCCTTTATTAGCCATTTAGGCATATGAGATCGTTCTTGTGTCTTTTAAGCGATTACTCAGTGATTGAATAAAAAACCGTCTGAGCCTAGCGACAATCAATGGTTTAGGAATTATGATTTAACAAAAAAACCAAATGTCTCTGTAATACAGCTCGCAGAGGTATCACATAATGGTAATGGGTTCTATAAATGCCTGATGAGCCCCTCAGTTTTCGATACAGTCCAGCACTATTTGCCATCATAGCCCCTTCATGAGCCCTTAATAATTTTTTTTTTTACACTTTCCTATTTTGAAAAGCCCAGGGGGGATTACTCTCTATTGCGATGCGAAAGGAAAACCATTCGCATCTGTATGACTTTTACATTGAGTTGCGATGCGTTTTCTTTCGCATCGCAATAGAGAGTAACCCCCCTGTAAATTTGTTGGAGTTATTATAATTTAAGATTTTATGGGGGCAAATAACCAGTTTTTGGCTAAGACTTTGCAACCAAATTTAGATGGATAGGTAAGGACATATCCGATATTTTTAGCCTCTTAACCAAACTCATTAAAAAAAGACTTTGAAATCAACGTTTTTAAAAGTTTTTATATAATTTTCTCATAAATTTTACTTTTAATTTTTTTTTTTTTTTTTTTTTTTTGGAAAAGAGGATTAATGTTTGATAAACAAAAAGTAAATCTTTGGACACAATAAACAAATATTTGTCGAAGTAAACAGAACATAGAAGCTTATATATTTTGAAGAAATATGCGCCAAGATTAATATAATTTTTTATTAACATGCAACATGCGTGCTTTATTTTATGTAATACAAGTCATTTTAGACTATACAAATATTTGCCAATAAGTTATACTTATTTTGACAAATATTTGTCAATATTTGTTACGGTCACAAAAAAGACTTATTTGAATTACTTTGAACTTGTATTAAAAACAAAATACTTTTGTTTTCATTTCAGTTATTTGTGGAGTTGGGGTAGATGTTTATTTACATGGCTATGGAGCTGGCCTTTACATACTGTAAGTACTTGTATTTATTGAAAGGAAATACCTAATGGAAAAAACGTAAACCCAATTTAAAAAAAAAAATTAAGAAACTTTTTTTAAAGTTGTTTAAGCTCACAATTCACTATTCTACATTATGGTGCAAAAAGGCTTCGCATATGCCACTCTATTATGTAAAAAAGGTGCACAGCAACACATTGTTGGTTTTTCTTCTTAAGCACACACAAAAAAAAAAAACAACTCTGATAGCACTGAAACTAAATATTATTATTATATACCTTGTCAGAAAATCTGTTACAATTATTCCCATTGGTGCTATTTTCTACTGCTCTTATCCAAAAAAAATTAACGTAGACTTTAAAGTAAAATTTTTTTAAAAAATTATATGAAAAATTTCGTTAACGTTGACATTAAAGTCTACGTTAATTTTTTTGGATAAGGAGGTACAAGTTTAACGACTAAATAGGATAGTGAATGACCTCCTTTATGAATTTTAAGCTTAACATTTACAATTTAAAAAAGAACTTAATGCGAACTTATTCTTTTTACTCAAGCCTTGAAAAAGTTATTAAAGGGTGGGGCAAAAGTCCCGCTACCATTTCGATTGCCTATAACTTTGTTCAAAGAAAAGATAATGCATGTGGATGATTTAGGTGAGCACCTGCCGCTAGGGCCTTATCTCACCGTGGTCAAACCACGAGTGGTATTCATGCTTACCACTATAGCCCCTGTGACCAATAAAGGACACAGGTAGCAAATTATGTGTGTTTCTGCCATGTCACACACATCACCCTTGTTAAGGGAGTTGGGCCTATCCAAAACCCGTGTCGAGTGACATCTGTTTCTATGAAACAGCACATCGAAGAACATGCCACCCTGCCAAAGGTGACATGAACTCCGTTCCCAGCGTACCTTTTGGTCTCAACCATAGTCACCACGTGAACCCCCGCAGGGGACCTCACCAATGACCGGTCACAGATTCCGCCGTCCGAGCATTTGGGTGTGCACGAAGTCCACAGACTGAACAACGAACGAGGGATGTTGTCCCTAGAAATTAATCCATTAAACCCCGTGGGGTTAGAACGAAGTTCGGTCCACAGACTCCGAGCACTCATTGTTCAACCATTCGTGAGCATCAGCTCTTAACCCATTGCTCGGACGTTTGTGCTTCCTCTGTGGGGCTACCGGCTCCCGTGGTACCAGTGTTGAGAGTCACTGGTCGGACCCCGAAGATATCCTTTAGGTAAACCTTAAGGTTTATTTCTGCCAGATTCAAACCCATGACAGTTCCAGGTGCTGGCGCACCTATTTTCCCCGGTAGTGATACATCAAGGTGGAATTTCACCGAGAAGACACACCCCGGGGGTGAAAGAAAAGATAAGTAAGTTTGGTTTCTATAAAAAGTTTATTTGGTTTTTACATTTTTTTCGTTATGATTGGAAAATAATGTCGGCTAAATGGTGACCGCGATTCGATATGCAACTTTCGGCAACATCTCAAACTGAATTTCTTCAATTTCATGACGAATATTGTCTTTAACATATTGAATCGTTTGGGGCTTATTCACATAAACTTTATATTTGTAATCTACTCAGAAGTTATTTCGGACTATTTTTAAAATTTTTTTTAAGTATCCATATACCCTACTCTTGGATATAATAATACTTCCCTCATTAAAAGTTATATCATTTTAACTTAATTAACAAATTTATTTGATTATTTCTCTTTTTTATATTTCATTTTAATTTATTTTCAGAATTTCTTCAATAATCATATTAATGTTTGAAGTCAAATGGGTCATAACTCTTTTTCTACAATTAATATTTGGCAAGTAAGCATTTATTATCGTACAGAGACGTTATACGAATATGTATGTACTAGAGGGCTGCAAAAACATACTTGAAATGGCTTACAAGTACTTTTTGTTATAAAATATTACACATGTTTATAATGATGCTTGTGCAGCCTTCTGGTATGTACGAGTACGTACTTATTAATTTATTTGTTACCCCAAAAAAATGTATTTGGGAATGTCATAATACTTTTACTATCAAAAAGGGTGTTTTAGAAAAAGTTGTTATTAAATATTTATGCTAAATAGGGTACAATCATAAAGAATTAGTCATTTTTGTGTTAATAAAATTGACTTGTCGCAACTAACTCTGCAATTAATGAAAGCAATACCGTTTGCTAAAATCGAAATCATTAAAAAAAGCTCTTAGGGCTTCTACAATTGCAGTCCTTTAAAATAATTTAATAAGACATAAGCGATTTTTTTATACAGGGTCCGCCAATAACTTTTTTTTTTTTTGAAAATGCTATAAAAACATCGAGTGTAGCTTCGGCTGTGTGGCACGTAGCGCCGTCCTGTTGAAACCAAATGTTGCCAATATCCTCCTATTCAATTTTTGTGAACAAAAATTCGTTCAACATGGCCTGATAACGATCGCCATTGACTAACGGCCACTCCTTGCTCATTTTCGAAGAAAAATGGCCCAATTATGCCTCTGGACCAAAATCCGCACCAAACACTGACTTGTTTTGGGTGCGTCGGCTTCAATGTATGCGTGCGGGTTTTCTGTGCCCCAAATGCGACAATTTTGCTTGTTTACATACCAAGATCAAAATGAGCTTCATCTGAAAAGATGATTTTTTTGGCAAAATCGGCATCTTCTGTAAGTCGATCGCAGGCCCACTTAGCGAAACGAAAACACAACCATATTCTTTCAGCGGAAGGATAAAACTAATTATCTGTCAAATCAGACATGAGCTAAGTGTTACCATTCACGAAATAAGCACTAGTTGAAAAAAAAGTTCGATGCCGGACCCTTTATTTAGATTTATTAGGAACTTATTCTATTAATAAAAATTAATGGAATTAAAATCGGTTTTAAAAAGTTTGCGACTTTCACGTGATTATGATTAGGAGCCAATGATTTAGCTATTTGCTGTCAATCATTTAATTAAAACAAAATCAAACTGCTTTAAAAATTTTAAATAATATTTTTTTTTGTAATAAAAATGTTATTTTCCATGCAAGGATGTTAATAAAAATTCCGTACTTGAATTTTTCGGTTTATAAATAAATTAATTCATTCATAAGGGTGGAGTTCTAGACCTTAAATTTATTAGTTAGAGAAGGTTTATGTAAATTTCACTCTTGGTATCATTCTCCGATTTGAATTCAGGCAAATGAGCTGCTTTTTTTGGGAAAGTAACATGTGGCAACTACTTTCGACAAGGAATATTTATTTATCACTAGTAAAAATTATCTTTAATTCACTCACTTAAATGACATATTACCTTTAACCCAACATTTTAATATTAATTTAAAACAACTCTTTCTTGAACACTCTTTTATTCGTCATAACATACAAAAGTATGAATTTGTTTTCACAAAAATTCTTATTCCATTTTTTTTTTAATTTAATGTTTTTGTTTGTGTTATTTTTTTCTTTTGCTTACCAGCGATAACTATTCAAACTGTTTACAATGTTGGTCATGTTGTAAATGCTTTGGTAGTTGGCGTCTCGCCTTTCCCTATATTGCTATTGGCACAGCTCTTATGCTGTGGCCCCACAATCTTTGGTTAAGTTATGTGGCTGGGCTTTTGCTAATATTTTTGGCGGTGCTGCGTTTATGTTTGGTCTTTCGTTTTAGTAGCAATTCAAAGGATGAGGGTTTATTACCGCAATGTGATTTTGAGAAGTAAGTTTTTTCCATTATTTTTCAGAAAGAAAAATATAAAAAAAAAACAAGAAAACAAATGGCTCTAATATAAATCTTATTTTTTGTTCGCAGCCAATGCTTTGAATAAATTAAAAAAATTTTTTTTTTAATTTCTTTGCAGAGTTAAAAGTTGTCCGGAGTCGCTGGAAGATGACATTGTTGAAATTGGCCTTAGTTTAGAAGATGAAGAACCTATAGATGATGTTTGTTAATATTTAATAAATACTACTTTCTTTTGGTTTTTATTAGTTTTTAAGTCTTATATGTTTAATGTTAGTATTTAATTTATGTAAAATATTCATATTTATAAGCAAGCCAATTTGTAATAATTTCTTATAATAAAAACAAAAGCTTTTATATGTTAAATTCAAATGAATTTCTTTACATCCTTTTAAAGTCGCTGGCTGAAGTTTTATTATGTGTTTTTACATTAACTACAATTTTCTTACTTAGTGAAAACAAATGAAATGACTTCAAAAAGCTTAGTCCTATAAAGTTCTAAGACTGCTCATCAGAAATCACATACTTTCGAGCACCTGGCATGTCATACCTAAAATTCCTAAGGTTAGTGAAGTTATATATGCTAAATTAAATTTATTTTAACGTAACCCCTTACGTTTTTTAGTATTTTTTAATATTTTTTCAATATTTATATCATATTTATCAAATGCGTCTCAAGTCATTAAATATTTCTAAATATTTTTAAATATATTTATAAATACGGGATGGGATTTATATCAATTTAAAGGGGAGATCGTCTAGATTTGTAATCTACCGCCTAAATACACAGAAATTACTTTAAACTATTTTTAAAAAAATTTTTTTTTTGCTTTGTAAAAACCCCTACATTTACCCATTTTGCCGAGGTACCATTCCCGATTTTGCCCATGAAAATTTTCAAAATAAAAAATAAATTTAATCTATAGGCTCTGGAAGTGTTTTAACATTTTCGGCAAGCTTCGTAGTTTTTATTTTATAATGCAAAACGGAAACTGCCAAAATCCTTGAGAACAACAGTACTGGGGTATATGGAAACTTAAAAAAAAATTTTTAAAAATAGTCTTAAATATTTCATGAGTATTTGGGCGATAGATTACAAATCTAGACAGTCTCCCCTTTCAAATAATACATGTCCCATCCCACAATCTTTAATGGTTCATTCGGAAGTTGCTAAAATCACTTAGAGCAACAGCACTGGAGTATATGGAAATTTCAAAATAATCCAAAGTAACTTCCGGAGGAACCATAGAAGATTGCGAAATGGGACATATCATTTCAAATTGGAGGTGGTCTTAATTTGTAATCTACCGCTTAAATACTCAGAAGTTACTTTGGAATATTTAAAATTTTTTTTTAATTTTCCATATAACCCAAAGATTACGGGATTTGACACATATCATTATAAAGGAGAGGTCGTTTAGATTTGTAATCTACCACCCAAATACTTAGAAGTTACTTTGGATTAATTTTAAAAAATTTTAGAAATTTCCATATACCCCAGTTTGTTGCTCTGAGGGGTTTTAGCATCTTTCGGAGAAAATTAGGAATCAAATTAAACATTTATTTAGCTACGGCTATTAAACCTTTTTATGAATAACCCAACCAACATTTAAATAAAATTACTTCATTGATTTCGTAGTGTTCATGTTATTTATTAGAATTTTTAATTTTAACATGATTTACAATCAAATAGTGTAACAATTTTATGGATTATTAATACTTACACATACATACATATCACTTTATTTTTATAATAATTTAATTAATTCTTTTTTTTTGTAGCTTAAGCTTTCTTTATTATTACTTTTAAATTTTGAATTAATTAAAAAAAAAAAAATGTACAGAAAAATAATAATAATTAGTAGTGTTTCTGTATTCAATACATAATTAAATCAATTATTTTAATAATTCATTTTAAAAGTTTTACCCAAAACTTTATTATTCGTTACCATTTTACACCAATAAAATCGATAAAAAAAAATTTTTTTACGCTTTAATATGAATTAGAGGACTACGTTTGATTATTGTGGAAAATTGTCCACAATTTTAAGATTATATACTAATACTCGTAGTATATGATACTCATAGTACACAGAAAAAATTTTACACCAATTAAACAATTCAATTAAAAAAATTTTATTATTAAATAATATTAATTAAATCAACTAAATACTATGACTATAACATGGTCATGGCTTAAATTAAATATAAGTTTTAAGATATTGATTACATTTTTACTTAAATCAATTAATTATTTAATCAATACTTGATCAAATTTTGCAATATTGATAAAATATTTAATTAAAATTTTAATCAACATTAAATATATTTTTAAATAAATCAATTAATTGTTTAATCAAGTAAATGGCCATAGCTTAAATTCAATTTAAGTTTTAGGATATTGATTAAATTTTTAGTTAAATCAATTAATATTGATAAAATATTTAATTAAAATTTTAATCAACATGAAATCTATTTTTAAATAAATCAATTAATTGTTTAATCAAATCAATTAAAACAATGCCATATTGATTAAATATTTAATAGATTCAATTAAAAATTTTATGAAAATGTTTTTATATGAATTTTTCAATTTGGCATATAATTTTCTCAGCTTTAACAATAAGAAAAACGAATTTTTATCAAACCCTGTTTACCAAACCATGGAAACCAAAGAGTGGAAATCTTTTGTTTACTCGATATCGAATGCCGTAATCCAGCATATAGGTAAGTACAGAATCTGAATATTATCAGCCCTAATACTGCAATTCACAAACTTTAACTACTGACTAAGGTTAAAGCACTGATAGTAAATAGCTAAAACACCGCCATTACACTGAAAGAAAAATGTGTCATAAGCCTAATGAAACAATTTTATTAAAATTTAAAAAAATTATTTTTTCATGAAATATTTCATAGATTAAGTGAATTCATAAAATAATTTCATTGAACTAATTAAACTGTTTCATTAAATGAATAAATAATTCATTTTATTTATGAATATTTTATTAACTTCATTAATGTTTTTCATTAAATGAATGAATATTGCATTGAATTACAAAAAAAGTTCATGAAACAAATCATTAGGTGAGAAATAATGAAAAATTTCATTAGATTAATGACAAAATTAGCAAATGGTTTTTTCAGGCCTAAAAGTTTTAATTGGAAATTTTAAAACGTTTTTTTTTTTGTTTATTGTACTTTTTATTATTTTTAATTAAGAATTCAATTAACTTTATATTTAAGAAAGCGGTGGTTTATGTCCTTTAAATTTTTGCTAAATGCAATATGTACAACCCCCTTACTCTTTACATACCCCTTACAATTCTATTCCTTAATCATTTATAAATTGTAAATTCTAAAAGTTCACATAATTTGAAATTATTTAGGAACTTAATAGTTTGAAATTTTCTATAAAAAAGAAGATCCTTTTATATAATTTCTATAAGAACTAAGAATGATTTTTTTTTTTTAAATTCATTTCATAGAAGTTTTACCTTGACTGTATTTACACTTTACAGTAAACTGCGCTTTGTTTTAAGTTAAAAAATGTAGAAAACGACTTTATTTTCTTTAGCTTTTATATTCTCTTCTTGATTTTTTATAAAGAATTTGTTTGAATTTTAAGCTGTGAGCTTTTAACTTTTTCTGTGCTTTTTTTCTGTGTTATTTAGCTTTTTCTAACCTTCTTTTTAGGCCAATGTAGCTTATTTTTTCTAGCTTTCTAACTCCTGGCAACGCTGAGTGTAAAAATAATAAAAAGAAAATTAAGTTTTAGTATAGAAAAACTGTCAAAAATAAATTTAAAAAAATTTGTCCTATTCCTATTTTGAATATTATTACCATTTCTATATTCTTATATCCACTTTCACTCCCACTCTCACTACTCACTATCTATTCTATTGCTATTCCTATTTCTCATATGTATATTTTTCAAAACACATATTGCCAAAGCTTGCTTGCTTGTCTGTTAACTCTCTTACACTCTTTACATTATGACAAAATTTTTTCCTAACAAGCTTTTGTTTAAGTTTATGTTTTATTCTATTATTTTTTTTGTTAAAGTTATTATTTGATTTTTAGTTTTTTCTGTGTACTAACAAACAAAAAACTGTTGTGCTTTAATCGCTGCAGCGTTTATTGCCAAGTGTAAACACAATCTTTGTTAATAACAAAACTTGTAGAAAAACAATTGAGCTGGATAAATTGATGCTCTTCAACTGCTCTATTGTATTAAGTTTATATAGTTTTTAACAACATTTTTGAAAATATTTTTTTCTTATTATTTACAAATTTATAAAAAAATATTTTTGATTAATTAAAAGTTTAGTAAACCAAATTTCAAAAGAAAGTTTTTTTAAAGAAAACTTTACTTATTTTTTTAAATTTTTAATTCTTTCAAGCTTATTTTTTTTTTTAAATTTTGATAAATTCGCTAAGCAAATTTTTCATTGATTTTCTTTTATTTCTTATTATTATTATTTCAGGATATTAAATTCTTATTTAAATTTTTTTTAATGATATAACATTTTTCCTTAATTTTGTATTTTTTAAATGAGGTAGTTTAATTTGCTTTCCAAGTAAATATATTTGCTTATTATATTATTTTCTTAAATTTAATAATAAATAATTTTGTTCATTTTAAGTGATTTGAGGTAGATACGAATACTTTTTGAGTTAGCTATTTTAGCCCGAGGTAAAACAGATAGAAAAATAATAATAACGACTACTTTTACAAAGTATTTTTTTCTTTTTAAGTAAAAGAAACAAAGCTAAGGATAAAGCAAACAAAAAAAAATTAAGAAGTGAAAAATATTAAAAAAAACGAAAGAGGTAAGAAATGCTTTTGACAATGACCCAGACCAATATTCCCCAATTCTAAAGACAGGGTCTTTCTATAAAACAATAAAGAGCTTACCTACCTTGAGCTGCCCTTTCAAAAAGAAGTAAAACAAATTCTACAGAATTTCTGGCGAATACAAATGAACATGCACTAGTTACAAGGAAAATAAAGAGAGCTTAGCTACAGCACAGAGCTGCCTTTTAGAAAACTATGAAAATGAGTTGTACAAAATTGCTAGCGAGATAAAGTGAAGTGTTTTCTTATAAAAACAAAAAGAGTGTAGCTACAATATTGAGCTGCTCATTAGAAAATTATAAATACGAGTAATACAGAATTGTGGGCTAGCTAAAAAGGTTATGCGGCAGTCACAAGAAAGTTGTTTTATAAAAACATTTAGAGCTTAGCTTAAGATTTCTACAGAATTGCTGCAGAGTTAAAGGTTAGCTACCACATTAAGCTGTCCTTTTAAAGCAAAGGATAGTTTTCTTGGATCTGCCAGTTATATTGAAATATGTTAGTATAGCGATACATTTACACCCAGTGAAAAATGACACCATCCGTTGTCAAAATTATCACAAGCGATGTCAATAGTGTGTCAGCAACGTTTGTGCTCATTTTTACAAGGTATAGTGTCATTTTAACAACTCATTATTGACGACATAGCATTGTAGAATAAACAACGAATGATGCCAAATTGACACCATATTCGGGACGAAATGACACCATACCGGTGATAAATCGACAGCATCTGGTGTCAAAATTATATCATACGGTTGTTGAAACGACAACAGGCGTTGTCAATTTGACAAACTTTGTTAATAAGATGGAAATTGACAACATGCGTTGTCAAAAAAATAAAATCTTAACTTTTTTCGAGTTTAACAACTAACCGTTGTCTATTTATACACGCTATTTAAAAAATTTAAAAGAGTCGTTGAACATACGTTCATACGTTGCTGATATTGCAAAATCATTTTTGGCTCAGTGCACTCCTTTCAGTTGAATAAACGCTTGTAAACACAGAGCTTATTCATTATAAAGATTCTAAACTCTTGCCAGCAAGCTGCTATCTGTCAGTAACATGATTAAAGTTTAGTGTTGAAAAATTATGGCTACATGCCAGCAAGCTGCAGCTCGTTACAAAAAGAGAGCTGCCATTGTTATGAATAAGGCTATAAAATGATTTCTTCAAAACCTAAAATATGAATTTGGTTTTATTTTAGAGTGATTAAAATAAACTCCAAAGCACACAATTTCCTTTAAAATATTGTTGACTAATCAAAATTATTGAAAAAAGTAGGCAAAAGTCAATAAGATTAATATTCTGAAAGTCGTAATAATCAATAAAGAAATATTAAATAAAAAATTAAATAAAAAAAATTAATATTAAAAACACAAAAAAAAATTCTTTTTATTATATAATTTTTTTTTATTGTTACTAAAACTACAAAAAAAAATATTTAAATAATATAATTATGTAAATAAATCAGTTTAAATTAAAGTGTATAAAATCAAGTAAAGTGTTCTTAATTATTACAGAAAATGGTAAAACAATAATTTTTTTTAAATAAAAATACAAGACAACCTAAAATAATTATGACAAATAATAATAGAATTATATTAAAAATAAAAAAAATATTTCATTTTAATAAAAAATTAAATTAAAATTGAAACAAAATCATAAAAAATATAACGAATTCTGTAACACAGAGTAAAATTAGAACGAGTATAATGTATCATCAGCCTAAAATTCCAATAAAATTGTTTTTTTTTTTTAGTAAAATAAAATTGATAACAGAAAAAAAAATTTATAAAAATATTTAGACCCATAATTACAAGCTATCAGTAGCTAAAATTGGAATTTCACGAGACAAATATTTGCGACTAGACTGTGAAACTAATAGCCTGTTCAGCAATGTCACAAGAAAACCTAGCCGAACGAAAACAAAGCACATATGTACGGAAGTTTGTTTTTGTTTTCAATACAAATGTGCTTTGCTATCGTGACATCCCTGAACAGGCCATAAAATGAAGTTTTTTGGAAAACATTGAACATTCAATTGAGCTATTTTTTTTTAATTTAAGAACTAACAAAGAGCTGGTAAAGTGGCTTATAAATTCTAATTTTAAGTATTGGTTAGTTGTAAAAATGGGCCGAAGAGTAGTAAGAAATTTTATAAAAAAATTTAAATATTTTTTATTTTCCTCTTTTTTTCTTTTCTTTTGAGAAGCATAGCACTGAAAGAAAAATGTGTTATAATTTCATTCATTGATGTAATGAAATATTTTCATTGAATTTCTGAAAATGTTTCATTAAGTGAATAACTATAATATTTCATTGAAATAAATAAATATTTCATTAGTTTAATGACTCGCGTTATTAATTGAAAAATAATACATTTTTCCCTCGATAATGATAATATTCAGACAATATAAAACAAATTTCTCTCAGTGTATATATCCCAGTATATAAACTTTTATATTTGAAAGTGATAAAGTCCACTTCTAAAAAAATTAGTTAGCGGAAATTTTAGTAAGATATACAAACCGTCTAACTAAAATTAACGCTGACTAATTTTTTTTAAGTGGACTTATACCACTTTCAAAAATAACAGCTCATATGTGTGTAATTTATAGCAAATAAAAAATTATTGTGGTGATTAGGCATAAGTATTTTGTCATGAATGAATCATATTATCAACTAAAAAATAATTGAAGCCGATTTTATGAAAAAATTTCTCATAGTGTTTTTCATACAAAATTTTCTAGATGATTTAATTAGTTGTTTTAAAGGATTGAGGACATTAATAAGAAAAGACATATTTGGTTATCTTTTGGTTTGGTTTTGTTTTTTTTTTTTTCTTTTTTTAATTAGAAAATTTTAAGGGACTTAAACGATGACTTAAAATCAGGAAAACAAATTTTATTGCTTTTCATTTCTTTAATAAGAAAATACCTTATTTAGTTTTAACAAAAAATAAATATAAAAAGTACTTTACGTCATCTCATAAATCCCTTATAACTGCTTTTTTAGTAAATAATGATTATATTTTATATAATTTTATTTATTTTCTAGCGAAAGTTATTGTAGGCTTTTATTTCTGGGATAGTATAAAAAAATAACAACAGCTAATAATAACCTTCGCTACCGAGATTTTTCAAAAATTTTCAAATTAAAACTGACGTTTACTTGTAGTGTTTATAACCCCTTGAAGTTAAATGTTAATAAGCGCAAGCTCAACTTGATAAAATTTTACATTTAGATAATATTCCTTAAAAATTAACAACAATATTGATATCAACAGATGCAAATTATAGTTTTAACAATAAATAAAAAAGTTAATATTAAATTAAGTGCTAATTTTGTAAGACAAGCTTTCAAGTTTTGTAAAAAATTTTGCACAAAAAATTTCTTTTATTAATTTTTTACATAATTTAATTGCTTGTTATACAAAACAAACAGGCACTTAAGTCATTCTACTCTAAGAGGACAACGTTTTATATTTAAAGAGTTTTATATAAAAAAATTTTAATTTTAAATTAATTTTTTCTTGCTGTTTCTTTTATTAAAAAGAGTAATAAAATTAAAAAAAAAAATTATTTACCTGAGATTTTTTTATGTTAATTTTTTTTAGTTTTAATTTTGCGTTATTATGTTAAAAAAAAAAGAAAAGTTTATAAAAATAAATAATAATTCGATATGATAGCGAGCTATTTGTAGACACAGAGAGGAGCTTAAATAAAAACCCTGTAGTGCGATTTTAAAGAGAAATTTTTGGTTAAAAATAGTTAACCCTAAAAGTAAATCACTTGTGATTCAGTAAAATTTTTAGCTGTCGGCTCTGTGGTTAAATAAAAGCCAGAATTTTCTGTGATGCTGCTTACTTAATCAAAAAATGAGTGTAAATAAAAAATTGTTGGCTGTTGTACATGATAATTTGTACACTTTTAGGTTTTTGTCCAGGGTATTCATTTTAGTGGTGAATTTTTAATTCCTAAAATTAACCGAAAATTACTGAATCATGCATTTGTTAGTGCAAAAGGAAAAATATGGAGTTAAAAATAACAGCATGTTGTACCCTTAAAAGCTACTGAATCGCATTACTGGGCTCCAATCGTCTTATTGGATATCGAATGCAAACAATGAAAGTTTTAATATTTTTATAAGAAAAAATTTTTAAATTTTTATAGAAATTACTCGATATCGAATGCGACCTCTGAAATTTCAAATCATCGCTTTTATAAAATATATTTTATTAATATTATTATTCCTAGCAGAGGAGTGAAAACTCTTAGATGAAAAATAATTTTATAACAGCTTTTAAAGACTTACCCTCTTATCCAAAAAAATTAACGTAGACTGTAAAGTCAACGTTATCGAAATTTTTCATATAATTTTTTCACAAATTTCACTTTAAAGTCTGCGTCAAATTTTTTTGGATAAGATGGTTAAAGTTTGCTTTACTTTCAACAAATCAAGGCCCATTACGGTTACCAATACTGAACATTTTGTGGGCCTTCTATGGCTTTAAGCTAGACCTTAAATTAAAAACTGCTAATAAGCTACTTCCATTTTAGCTTTAAAGTCTTACCACAAACCGATTTTTTTTTAAATAACAAAGTTCTGATCAGCGTTTTGAAAGTTTACCTTTAGCCCTTAAACAAATTTAGATATAAAGTTTGACTTCTTGTTCTACAAATTTTCAAATTAATCATACGAATGAAATGTTCAGCATTACAACTTACGTAAAACACCGGAAGCAATATTTTCGTGGAACCGTTTAAACCTCTAACTCTTCAATTAATTGAAGTTTTTTTTAATTCCAAATTAAAAACAACACAAAAAAAGAATGAAAAATTGAAAAGTTAGTAGGTTAAAATGGTCTAAAAAAATATTCTGCGTAAGTTCTACTATAAGTCTTTGAACACACTACACCGATGATTAAAACTTGAAAGATTTTTGAGGGCTAATTCGATGTTATATATAGTTGAGGCAAAACTGTTTCACAAAACTAAATTTCAGGTGGCTGATTGTAAAAGAGATACATGTTTTTGGGGCCTTTACCATAATCTGATGGCTAGGTTGCTATAAAAAAATGGGAGCACCCAAATTCGAGTCTAATTTGTTAAACATTAAATAAAATTTTCTTTGCACAACCACATGATTTATGTGCTCTTTTTTAACCCAGTCGCTTAATGTGTAGTTTCTGTAACACAAGCAATCAACTAGTCTAGAAATTTAAAAAAAAATTGAATATTTCCGACAATTTGCTAGCTTGTGTTACAGAAACAAGTAGATCAAACTAGAATCTAATGTGCTGTTTTATAACACAAGCGATCTAAACTCGTCTGGAAATTTTATATGAAAAGTTAATGGCTTGTGTTATAATAGCAGCACATCAAACATGCATTCCTGCTATTTTGTTTCTTACTTTTCTTAACAAGGAAAAAAGCCGGCTATTATAACCATAAATTAATAAATAATAATAATAATAAATAGGAACGAACAAGATTACAAAAGAATAATAAAAAAAAAAATTATTTATGTGCTGTTGCCATAACATAAGCAATCAAGTAGTCTAGAATGTAATTATATGAAAAGCAATAATGTGTTGTTTACAGGAAACGAACAATCCAATCGTCTAACGTTTTATTACAAACACAATAACAATCCAATAAAATTGGCATTCCCAGAGATCAAATGGCTGTCAACGCCATTCTGTATTCTGAATGGCGAAGTGAAAAATTCAAGATCTCATAACACTTTGTGGTTGTTTTTCAGATTTTCAAAAAATTTGTTTTTCTTCTAACAACTTTTATTTAATAAGAAAAATGTTTTATTCCACATTTTTTCTAAAGTAGCTCCAAACACAGAACAGTCACTATTATAAATTTTCTTCATGACGAGTACAAATTTCATTTTACACAAATAATTTAGGCCATTAGAATGCTTTTCTTGTTAATTCTAAATAAACCTCAAATAAAAGACTTAGCTTAAGTCATCTGTGGCATTCGATGACGAATAAAATTAATGGAAATTTCAAGTTGTTCGATATCGAGTGTCACAGAATACTCAAAAACAATAGCGGAAAAGACAGTAAACATTTATTTTGGTTAAAAATTAAAAGTAATGAAAGGTCACAGATACATAAAAGCCTTTTGCCGCTTTTTGTTCTGCAGTAGAATGAACTTTTGGAGTTGTCCTGTCTATGCCAAGTGCAATAATTTGGCATATGACTTTTTTTTCTAATTTTCTTTTCTGAAATTCTTTAAAAAAAATTTGATTTTTATATAAAAAAAGGAACGTTGTTAAAGCTGAAAATACAAGTGAAATAAGCAACATCACGCCCGCCCAGTTCACTAAATTTTTCTTGATTAATTCATAATGTGATTTATAAGTCAGCTTGTATTAGTAACGCTATTACTGCGATATTCAGAACTTCATTACAAAAGTCATAATAGAAGTCTGGCTGCTTACCATATCCATATCAATTTACTTATTATTTACACAGCCACACATAAACCTTTTTAAATGTTATTTTAAAATGTAATCTCATCAGCCTAATACAACAATTATTTATCTATTATTATATTAAAAATATTTAGCATAAATTTTAGTTTTAAGTTTAAGTTTGCTTTTCTTAACTTTTGTGCTCAATAAAACGAGGTACACCAACTTTCTCCAATAGATGGACTTAAGAAAGCGGCCATACTATTGCTATGATGTGATGGTAAAATTGGTGTAACTGTATTGATACTGGGTGCTACTGAGGGTAGGCATTGGAAACAATAATTGGCACCATAATTATTATCCCAGTATTGTTGGCCTTTACATTGAAAACGCACAGCGAATTGCAATCGTTGGCCAATGTGCAATGAATTGCCAAATAAGGTAAATGAAAATATGTCTGAGAAACCGTCGCATGAGTTTGCTACATAATTTGCCTGCAAATCAGCAAAACTGCGCCAGTTATCTAACGTATAACGTATGTGTACAGATTTATGGAAATCTAAATTTCGTACCCTAACACTGCCTGTGATAGTTTGATTAATGACATCTGTCACAGCAGCATTCTCCAACGACACCAATTTCTCACGTACCACATCCAAAAAGTTGGGTAAGCCACCAGGTTGCTGGAATAGAGGCATTAGTAATTTGTCAGATTTGGGACCCATTTGTATGGGTGGTTCTGCTTCGGCTATTTCCAAGTCTTCATAGGCTGATTTGGGTATGTTGGGTATTTCATCAAGGAAAGTTTTAATGTCTGCTAAATCCAAACCTAAAACATCAGCAAAACGTACTATTTTCTTGCAGCCTGGAGTGCCGGGCGGAGTTTTGCCAGTTTTAAGTGAAGAACAACGTCTCACGCGTTCAGGTCTATTATCTTCATCAGCAGTCGTGTCCATGTTGGTGTGAGATTTTTTCTCTGTTTTACTAATTTCATTTTCATTAGCATCTTTAGTGATAACTGTCATGTCTTCATTAGCGCTGTTAATTACATTTTTGGTATCGTTTTCCACTCCCAATTTTGTTACCAATTCCACATCTAATTTAATGTCATTTACTGCTGTAGCTTTAGGTACTTCTATCACTTCAATTTGCAAAACATCTTCTCCGTTTTCTGCATGACCATTTATAATATTGACAATTTGTTCGGTGTTCGGTGCTTCCATATCCAAAATCATTGTTTGTTGATCCTCTAAATTCCTGATATTGTTATCTTCTTCTACATTATTATATTCCAGTGATTGCCTGCGCAATTCTTTTAAAATCTGCTGCTGTACACTTTGACTCATGGAGATTTGTTTTTCCAAGTAATAGTTTTCATTAAGATTTTGCTCCACATCAATATCAATGTCAGGTGCTTCGCTGGGCAGTTTTTGTATTAAATCTTTATGATTTTCATAATCATTCAAGCATTCATCCATTGCTAATAGTGTTGTTGTTGTTTTAAGGCAAGTGCTGCTATCGACTTCATCATTAGCAGTTTCTTGCTGTGCTGTGACTAAGCATTCGTTGGTCGGCTGTTGTAGTGCTGATGGCTGTTTAAAGTCACTTCTGCAGACTTCATTTACGGAATTAAGTTCAAAATAAGGACCATCTAAGGAACAATGTAAACTGGCTGCCGAGCTACAAGCATAACCTGATTCAGGTGCCGAGTTATGTGGTGTATTCGTAGTAGATTCTATAAGTCTTAAATATTCACATTCATCAACTGGACTGCCAGGGCTCTCTAGTTCACAATCAAAATCAAAAAATGTGTCTGTTTCATTTCTCAAAGGCTGTAAATCTGTCACTGTTTTTTCACCACCAGTAACCCAAGTATTTGTATTTCCGCCATTTATCACTGGTTCATCCTCTTGGCCTACATCTTCCTCATCAGCCTATAAAATGAAGAAAAGAAAAAAAAAACGTGTAAAAACAAAACACAAATTCCTTTTGATTAATAACAACAAACTGCTAACCTGAGTGCCTAATGTGCGCAATTTGGAAGACAAGCGGCGTGCAAAAGCCTCTGCTCTTCCCCTGCATGACGACATACCTACTATAGGAATTATAGATACTAAACTACAATTCTTGGGATCTGGGGTGCCACTACTATGTGTTACTGCTAAATCGCCTGGATCGTTCATTTACGTCAGACTTTTTTATTTTGCGTCGAACTGAAAAAAAAAATGTAAAAATAAGTTAATTCATTTTCCTTTGTTTTACTCAGCCAGGGACAAATACATTTGACCGAATTTTTGCAAATTTTTTTTTTTTTTGTTATAAATTTAAATAATTATAGATATTTCTCGGGCATATACTCGTACATATGCATACATGCAGCAGCATAATAATTGATAATAAAAGAAAATATTTTAATATTAAAAAAGTCTAATACATTGTATAACACAAACGTTTAAATTAAAAATTAAAACACAGACACAATCATATTATGATTTTAAATTATTAATTCACTTGCTTTATATGTATAAAAGATGAGAGGTTAGGTAGAACCAGCTATTTTTCCCACTCATCAATTTAAAAAAAACAATTACTTGATTGTTTTTTTTTAATTACAAAAAAAAAAATTCAACGAACTGTCTTTTGATAGCTTAAACTGTAAACTTGCTAAAAAAAAAAAAAAAAAAAAAAAATCACATAACCCACTTTGTTAAAGCTACGAATATTAACTTTTCACTTTAAATATTTACAAGTTGGCTGGCATTCTTTTTGTTTTGTTTACTTATTTTTTTTATCAAAACATCCTTACGCCCACTAAGCAAAATTTTGAGAAAGTATGCCTTTATTTAATATGAAAAAAAAAAATACGAGAAATATCAACGACAAAACATATACTCACACATGTACGTCATACCGCCCAAACAAATGTAATCAAAATGATGAAAATAAGCAAAAGAAAATTAAATAAAATAATTAAAAAAAAAAACATTTGAGCGCATAATACTTTTGGACACAAGCCATTTTAAGCCCCAAAAATAAAATAAAAAATAAATAAAAACAAAACAAATCTGTTGATTTTTACAAGTAGTAGTCCGTCTTTCTGCTTAAAAATATCACAAGACAAACTTGATTTTTAACAATCCATTCGATAAACTTTATGACTTTATGGAGCAAAAACTAATTAAATTGAAAAAAAAAAAAAATAAAAATAATATTTAGTTAGCAACGGAAATTTACATTTATTAGCACTATTTCTTTAGTTCCGTGTCCGCTTTTTTATATTTAATTTTTACTTTCTAGCATCTGGCAGATGCTCTTTTTCCTCTCCCTATTGCCAATAGTTAATTGTGATATTTTTTTCTATTTCTATAGTTCAAGGACATTGTCTTGTTAATTGGCAATTTTTTTTTTAATTATTTTATTTTATTTAAATTGTCAATTATTTAAATTGCTTGAAACGAAATTGCCTTCACTATGCCCTTCGCTATGTAAAACAAATTCATAAGATTATCGTGGTGTTTGCATATTTACAATATTCATTTTGAAGCCAAAAAAAAAAAAACAGGGTACTCTAATAAGGCTTTATTAATATTAACAGTCTGTCAGTCTACTAAAACCTCATCACTTAAGAAATTAATATTTTTTTTTTTTAAATTAAAATTAATGTAAAAATTTAGGCCTAAGCCAAGTCTTTAATTTAAATAATCGCTCTTTTTCGTGCAACTTTTTAAAGTGATTCGTTGGGCCTTTTTCATTCAATCGGTCGTCTGCTAAATCTTCCACTTTAAACAAAAAGAAAGAACAACAATAAACTACGAAAATAAAAAACCAACAAAGACTTTGAGTTTATTTTCGATCTACCAAACGCATGACTAAATTTTAATAACAAGAATGAACCAGTCTGTTCAATTGACTGATTCGATCAATTAGATCCTTTGGGTCGTGACAAAAGCAGCTGGTCTACTTATTATATAATAAAAACTTTACGCTATTTTGACACAATATGTATTTTAAGGACATGACTACCTTCCATCCGTCTAAGTATTTTTGCGGTAAATTACAAATGTCCCATCCCTTAACCTTCAATGGATCACCCGGGAGTCGCTAAAATCCCTTGGATAGTAATCCAAACTAACTTCTGAGTACTTGGGCCGTGGATTACAAATGTAGATGATCTCCCCTTTAAAATGATATCTTATCCCACAATCTTTATGGTTCGTTATACAACCAGGACTCGATACAGTCCAATACTCTTATATAATTTTCTTAAAATTATTTGGAGCTGTTACACCAATTGCATATTTGATTGGTTGTAAATGCTTGTCCGGAAATTGCTAAAATCTCTCAAAGCAATAGCAAAATTTAAAAATAATGCAAAGAAATATTCCGCAAAGATTAAAACACTTCTTGAAAGCCTAGAACCTATATATTAAATTCCTGTTTGAAGGAGTGTATTCGGTAGCAGTACCTCTGCAAAATGGGGAATGGTTAAAATTCCTCATTCCAAAAGTACTGGGATTTAAGGGAATTTCAAAAAATTTTTAAAAATAATCCAAAGCAATTTCTGAATATTTAGGATGTATATTAAAAATCTAGATGACCTCCCCTTTAAATAATATGTGTCTCATCCAGTAATCTTCTATGGTTCGTCTGGAAGTTACTAAAATCCTTCAGAGCAACGGCATTGGGATATATGGAATTTTCAAAAAAAAAAAATTTTGTAAATAAAACAAAGCAATTTCTGAATATTTGGGATTTAGATTTCCCCTTAAAATGATTCGATTTGACGTATTTGATAAATACTGAAAAGATATTTAAAAATACTAAAAATCGTAAAGGGTTACGTTAAAACATATTTAACTCGCCATATTTATCTTCACTCACTTAATTTTAATTACTTTGTTTAAAAAATAGGTGTAGCAGTGGGCATGGTCGGTTCTGACAACCTTCTTTTAAATTTAAAGAGCTTGTGTACCAAAATTCAGAAAAATTCGTTGAAAAATAGGATTTTAATTACAAAAAAAAATTTCTATTATTTTGTTAAAAAAGTGCAGTTTGCATGATCAGTTCAAGAAATCGATAGAAAAACGAAAATGTAATTGACAAAAGACTCATCTCAATTGTTTTAAGCAAAAGTGGGCGTAACATGAGCTTAAAGTGGGTGTGGCTAATCCAAAATTATATAGAAAAAACCGTTGGAAGTCACAAATTTGTATAGCGAACAAACAAGCAAATAGAAAATTATTTTTTTTATATAAATAAATTATAAGTCAGTTTCAGTCAAACATAACTAAAATAAAAAATAAATAAAAACTTAAATCTATAATAATTCTAAGCTAAAAACTATAAAAAAAAATTCTGATATCCTCTATATAAAATTCTTTTATTAAAGGAAACTTAAAATGCCCTTAAATGTTTCTGGTTGGCTGCTCATTTTTCTAATTTAAGTAATTCTTTACTTAATTCTGAATAATTACTCAAAAATTCTTGAACGATTGCATATGGGACGATATTTATACTTCACATTAAAAGGGCTTGCAATAACAATCCTTCTTTATCTAGATAATCTCTTAAAAGCTAAGCGAAATTCAGTCAACCTACAATTACATTCTTCTCACATATTTTGTTAATTGTGTTTGATTTGTTTTGTTTTTTTATGTTGAAATTTAAAATATTTTCCTATTCTTATAGGATTATTTCACTCACCAGATGATAAGGTGAGAATTACAAAAAGAATTTTCACGTGCCAAATAGTAAATTTTTCTTTCTGCTAAAATTAATTTAAAGCATTTTAAAATTAAAAAAAAAAAGAAAATCTTTTCCTGAATTTTTTTTTCAATAAATATTTAATTAACTCAATGAATCATGTAATTATGTTTTAAATGGTTTTATTAATAATTTATACATACACTTATTTATAATGGCACAAAGGCTTGAATTGCCAAAATTGCCATTAAAAAAATATTATTTAAAATATTTAAAAATAGTTGAGTTTGATCAATTATTTCATAGAAATGGACCATGATACAATCCAAGAATAGCTTTCAAACAATAATTAGTAGTCAATTATTAATTGCTTAAATTTGTTTATAGTCCTTTAAACCTAATACGAGTACCACTTTCTGCTAATGATGATAATTTAAAATACCAGTATTAAAGGTCTTGCCGTGGAACTTAGTGTAAGCAAACAATTTTCTCAAATGGAAAATGAAATGGACAGTAACAATAGACTCATAAAAATGCATTGACATAAGTGCCATAATGGTATTATCATATTAAAACCCAACTTTCAAGAAAAACTGTTTTTCTTAACTCGTCTAAGCAAGAATTTTTTTTCTTTTTAACAAAATTCTTAAAACTCTTTTTTTTTTGAAAATGCTATAAAAACATCTAGTGTAGCTTCGGCTGTGTGGCACGTAGCGCCGTCCTGTTGAAACCAAATGTTGCCAATATCCTCCTCATCAATTTTTGTGAACAAAAATTCGTTCAACATGGCCCGATAACGGTCGCCATTGACTAACGGCCACTCCTTGCTCATTTTCGAAGAAAAATGGCCCAATTATGCCTCTGGACCAAAATCCGAATTAAACAGTGACTCGTTTTGGGTGCGTCGGCTTTTCAATGTATGCGTGCGGGTTTTCTGTGCCCCAAATGCGACAATTTTGCTTGTTTACATACCCGCCAAGATCAAAATGAGCTTCATCTGAAAAGATGATTTTTTTTGGGAAAATCGGCATCTTCTGTAAGTCGATCGCAGGCCCACTTAGTGAAGCGAAAACACAACCAGCGGAAGGATAAAACTAATTACACTGGTCGACAAAAAAAAACTTTTTGTGTGTAACATGAAAACTTTTGTCTTGCTATGTTTAGGACAAGGATATGGATAATATAAATAAAATTAGAATGTTTCCAATACGAATAGTTTTTTTGTAATTAGATGTTATATAAATTTAGAAAATTTGAGATCTTGTTAACAAAAGTAAGTTATTTTATTGTGTTACAGTATTAATTTAAATAAAATTTTATGATTTTCTGCTGTATTTTGCTTCAGGTACATCTCGTTGTAATGTCCAACAATAATCCTGTCAGGATCATTTTTGAACTTTCTTGACATTATTTAACAGTCGCTTAACTCAATAAATAGAAAAAAACACTATACTATTCACATAAATAAAATCTCTGAATGCAAAAGTGGAACAAAAATGGTTAATTTTAAATTTTACGGGTAGTAGCTGTAACACGAAAACTAGAACTGATGGAATCAAAATAAATACGGTGATAAAATGAGGGTATTTAGGTAATTCCAAATTGGTAAGAACCTTTCTTGTTACAAAATTTTGTTGACCAGTGTTATCTGTCAAATCAGACATGAGCTAAGTGTTACCATTCATGAAATAAGCACTAGTTGAAAAAAACGTTAGATGGCGGACCCTTTAAAATTAAATTTTCTTTGCAAAAAGTTTCTATAAAAATTTGTTTTACAATTTTTTTATAATTAGCAACGAAAAAAGTGTAAATTCTTTAAAAGAAATTCGCAAAAATTAAAGTAAAATTAAAAAATTTTAATTTTTAAATTAAAAAGTCACCAGTTGTTGGTCAGTTGTGCATATTCATTTAAATATAAGGTAACCGCAAGAATACAAAAACAATTTATTTTGATTTTGAGATGTCAGAATTATATGCCTGTAATAGTAAAAAAAAAGAAAAATGAACATACCCAACAAAAGAAATCTGTTAAGAAAAATATTAAAATTATAATTAAAAAAAAAAAATATTTAAATTTAAGATAAATTTTATTTATTACAAACATATATGTATTTATATTTCACAAATAAATAATAATTATTAATTTCAAAATTTTATAAAATCTCAAGTTATAGTGTTGGGTACAGAAAAAAAAAATAAAAAAAACTTCAACAGTTTCAAGTACAACAAACGAAAAAAAAATATCCAGCTTTTACCTTATATATCAATATGGATATATTAAATGAAAATGAAAAAAAAACGCTTTTCAAATAATTTACAGTCAAGGTCATATATACACTAATTTATTTAATTTACAAAATTTATTTAAAAGAGAAATTAATTTTAAATTTTGTTTTAATCTTTTGAAATTCAACAAAATTTTTTAAACATGAAACGTAGTTGCTTTACAAAATGATGTAATTGTTTTAAAACAGAAACAAAAAAATCTTTTATTATGCGAGTAATTTTTATCATTTATTTTTTTAATTTTTTGGTTGGTTATCTTTCGAAAGTGAGTGAAGATAAATATGTTTTAAAAACCGTTACATTTTTTAGTATTTATGACATATTTATAAATATGTTTAGGAGAAATATAAGTGTATAGGAAGATTACGGGATCGGATATATATCATTTTAAAGGGGAGGTCGTCTAGATTTGTAATATATGGAAATTTCAAAAAAAAAATTTAATATTCTAAAGCAACTTCTGAGTATTTGGGTGGTAGATTACAAATCTAGACAATATCCCACACATTTCGCACAAGACTAGGACCACACACGGCAAGTTTAGTTGGGCAATTCTTTTTCAATTCTCTTTTAAAATTGTCGTTTTGTTCACACACAAATTTTTTGTTACGGCATTTTGTGCATTTTTATTCATTCATTCAGCATTCAAGCTACCTGTCTTCTTCTTTTTACAGCTTTAAAAGATACAAAGAAAGAACAAAAGCGGAGTACGAACAAATTTGCTTCTACAAAATTAAGAATTGCCCAACTAAAATTGCTGTGTATGGTCCTGGTCCAAGTAGTATTTATTGAAAGTAAAAATAAAACAAAAACTCAACTCTTTATACCTAACAGAGATTTGTAGCAGAAGTGCCTAAAGGACGAATTAATGTTTTTTAACTACAGAGATGCAATGTCAGAACATCATAGAATGCATAAAATAAGGATTCTTGGCTAAAGTGGCTCATCGCGAACAAAAATCATGCATTATAAATTTTCTTTCCAAGGAATTTCTGCAAAATTTAATAATCTCTAAACTAGTTTTAAACAATAATTTTTTAAACAATTTAATAGTTTTGTTTAGTTTGTTACTTAAACTAATTTTTGTTTGTTCTACTTGTATTTAAATTTTTGCGAAAATAATAAAATTTTTTAAAAATTGATTCATTGAAGGAAAAATTCAAATAAAAAATATTATTCCGTTTTTTTTTTTGAGTGGGTGTGAATACTTTTATTTTTCTGCGTATTTTTTTAAATTTCTAAAATATTACGAAATACAGCTGTGGTCATTAAAATAGGTACCTTAAAATTTCTAGAATTTTTTTTTTAATTTTTAATGGTTTTATTCCTTTTAATTCCTTTTAATTCTTTAAAGATAAGAAAATCCAAATTCTTTCCCATTTTCCAAACATTAAGGTCAAAATTAATATTCTAAGGTTGGGTATCTAATTATAACACAATGAGTTGATTTCTCACGGAAAGGAAAATATCGATCGAAATGCAAGTTGCTATTATTCATTCCTGCGGAATTATCTTATTATTTTGAATTGTTTCATTTAATTTTTAATTAAAAAGTAGTTTATTGTGAATGCATTGTGTTAGTATTTCAGCTGTTGGTTATAGGATAAAATAGCATTTTTTTAACATCAAGATAAATTCTAAATAAACAAAGAGGAAATTAATTTTCAATAAATAAAACGAACTTATTTTCGAAAAATAAAACACATTTTATTTTTGCGAAATTTTTTGTTTTTTATTTTTAACATTTTTGATCTTTCCGTTTGCGTTTAAGCGTAAATAAAATGTAGAAATTTATCTATATAGCGGAATCAAAAATAGGTCAATACCGATGATACCGCAGTTACGGAAAATTTTTACAAATTTTGCTTCCGCTCAAAAAATGCTTTCCGCAAATGCGCGAAAGCAATGAATAAGCTAAAATAATTATCAACATTGAGTATTGAGTGGATAAAGCATAGCATTGTACAGTGCAAATACGCAGGCTGGTTCACAAGCTTTCGAACAGAATAAGTCTTAAAAAATTCATAACAACTGCAATTCCTTGTTAGACCTTTGAAGTCAAGAAGTCATCGTTGTGCGAAAACAAAATTGGCCGAATTACAAATGCATACGTTGCAATAAAATAAATGTTTTTAAAGATATTGGCTTTCACAATAAAATCCATAAGAAGTTATAAAAAAAAATTCTAAAATTTTTAACAAAAAAAAAAAAAAAACCGAAGGTTTCGGGTTACCTATTTTAATGTCCACATGTGTATGTGTTATGAAAAATCATAAGATTTTGAATCATGTGCTTAGATTTTGACAAAGAAAGTGACAGTGAAAAAGAATGTGTGTATGTATATATAATTGTATAGAGCAATATCTCATAAAATACTCGTAAACACATTTGCTACAACATTTGTTTATACATATTTTTAATTTAATTTATTTATTTTCAAGCATATTTTTTTGCTCATGTTTTTCTGTTTTTTTTTTTTTTTTTTAATTCGTAAATAGAAAGCAAAAGGAGCTGTTTGAAAGAGTCATTGAAATCGTATGTAGTAGATAAAAATGTATTGAACAAAAAAATTGAATAAATAAATAAATCTAAATAAGCTGATAGACAGCAAGTCTTTTGAGGTTAGTTAATTGTTTTATCAATTAAGCGACTACTATCTTTTTCGAAATATATCTTTTTAACAAAGTCTGGTTAGTGAATGACACATACCCTCCAAAAAAAAAAATTGTCATAGACACAACACCTTGGAACTAGTGTAAAAGCACAAAACTTTGAATTTTTACTCTTTTTCGATATAAATAAATAATGTTCGAAAATTCGAAATTCATATTTTAACAGCCAAACTCGTAAAAAAACCTTTTTGGTTTTTTAACAACCACTTATTTTCCAAATTTAAAATTGTCATAATTTATCTTCACTCACTTGTAGAGTTAAGGTCTGAACAAAATTTAGAATTTGTTCTTTATCAAAGGAATACTAGTATGGAATTGATCTGTAAATGAATTTCTGTGCCAAAAGGCACGTTTCTTTTTTCTTTTTTTTTTTATTTAGCTTGAGACTGGGTGATTTTTTTTCTATTTTTATTTTTAGGCTTATTTTTGTTATTCTATTACTATTTATTGTTTGTTTGTTTATTTAGTTTGAGGTTTTTGTTTTATTTTTAAAAACAATTTACTTTCGCTATTAATAACAAATCTAAATGAAAATTTAAACTTTGCTATTATTTGATACGCCAATTACACTTCAAATGCTACTACTAATTTGTTAAAAATAATAAAAAAATAAGCGTCTACTTGTTATTTATTATTGTTCTAAGCTAAGCAATCAATAGTAATAATTAATTACAGGATTTATAATTATATTTACGAGCATGTGTTACACAAATAAAAGTGATAATTTCATATTCATTGAACCATGAATGATTAAAATTAATACAAAAATATAAATATATATTTGTTTATTCTAATTAATAGTAAAACAGGGCTTTTAAAGTTTTTTGTTAAGAAAGAAAACTTATAAAAATAAAATTGTAAAAAGTATCTGCACTAACCAATAAACTGTACTGAAAAAAAGGTATTGAACATGAGGGTTAATTTTTCTCATTTAAATCTTGCTTTAAATTTTTGTAAAAAGTATAAGCCACAATGTTAGATGTTGTAGGTCTTCAATTAAAACATTTTTAAAGTTTAGCTAAAAACGTATTACACTATGCAACAAAAAAAAAATTTTTTTTTAACTAAATTAACAAGTATTTTTTCTCAACAAGTAAGGTGCATTAACTTTAAAAGTAATTATAAAAAAACCATCACTTCACGTTTCCAAAACATACATAAATGTGGTAGGCATCACAGTAGATATAAATATTACCTGTAAACAGTTTCTTTAATTTAATTTAAAAAATCCGAAACTCCAAAACAAAACGCCCTTTACCCAGAGAAAAAAGGACACCATCCGTTGTCAAAATGACAACAAACAGTGTCAATAGTGTATCCACCACGCTTGGGCTCACTTCTGTCATTTTAACAACGCATTATTGACAATATAGCGTTACCAAATTGCCATCATACTGTTTGTCAACAAAATGACAACACTAGTTGTCTGTTTGACAACGTACGTTGTCAAAAAAGTAAAATCGTTTCTTTTTTTTTTAGTTGACAACCAATGGTCGTCGATTTGTACATGTTTGTTAAAAAATTTAAAACACTCGTTAGCTGTTTTTAACCGGTCTCACATGATCAATACAAATTAGCTACCTTCTAAATGATCAGCTCGGCCGATCCTACAATAGTATATAGTGACCATTCTTTTAATATATTGAATTTATATACCAAAAGTAATTAGTTGGAAAATACAATTTTAATTGTTAAATCATTAAATACAGAAAGAAAACGTTACGTTATTTAGCCTACGTTACTTGCTGATAAGAATTTTTTAAATCGGTTTGGTAGTTTTAGAGTTTATCCATTACAAACAAAGAAGTTACAAAGAAGCTACTTTATAACGATAAAAATTATCACATACATACAGCACACAAACTCGTACGGCAACAATTGTTTCTAACAAATTGGTATCCGTTACTTTGTGATGGATTAAATTTATTGGGAATAAAATCAAAAATTGTGTATCGATTTTACTGGAACTCTTGAAATACTTTAAAATTGTTAACTTCGCTATCTTTGCTATCTAATAAAAATTATTGTAATTTTAAAGTTTTTATACGAAAATATTTGAAAATTTTAATACGAGTTGCTTGATATTGAATGCGGAGATTTTCACTTCGGTAAATTCAATGTTAAATGAAAACGTTAAAACTTATGTTTTTTTTTTTTTTTTGCATGCAATAATTTGAAATTTTCGTTAGAAATTTTAACGACAAAGAGTAAGCGATTTTTCTCAGTTCTTTAATTAATGCTTCCGGTTTTACTATATACCAGAGTAACAGTTTTGTAAACTTCGAATATTTTCTATAAAATATTGTTATACTTGTTTTTCGATACGAATGTTCGTTACTGAATCGCACTACAGAGCAACACTTTTATTAAGAACTGATTTTTGTTAATAAGAATTCCATGAATTTAAAATTATTTTAAAAAAAATACCGACTTTAGTGTGCCTATGATTATGGGCAACTTTTGTTTTTTTTTTTTCGATAAAAATACAAAGGTTGTTCTGAGTAGCATTTTGTGAATATTTCGGACAAGAATGTTATAACAAGAAAAATTTTCTTTAACCACACAAATCCGCGAAGCATCTTGGCTTGTCTGCAGAAAACCCCTATTGTCTAGATAGGAATCAGCGACCCTTAGATTGATAGGTTAGCAAGTTACCTACTAATCTATGAAAGCACCCAATAGGCTTTTGTATTATGCCTGCTAGCAGTAGATCTCATTAGTTCTGTGTAATTGGTAATTGAGAACTTGAACCGGTTGTGATATGTGTTTCTTCTAAGATTTGAGCAGCCACTGGTTAAAGGATAAAATAATTATTTTTTTTGGCTCATTTCAACTTAATTTGTTATATTAAGCTATTAAACTGTTTGTATGAGAAATTTATTATTTGATTATTCTATTTCAAATACTTTTTTTCAATTCATAAATATTTTAAAATTAAAATTTTTATTTGCTTTATTTACCCCAAAAAAAATTTTTTTAAACTCTTATGTAATTTTAAAAAAATTTTAATTTTTTGATTTTCTTTTATATTTAGTTAATTAACTCAGCCGTATTTTTTATTTTAAACCTTTTGTTTTGAATTAAAATTCTTTTTATATATATATTTTTTTAGTAACAAAATTATTATTATTTATTTTTATATTGAACAAATTTTTATTTAAAGCGAAAATTCAAAAAAAAAAGTAAAACAACAAAGTGCAATCTGTTGTTTATACCGGTGTCCAAATGTGTACTGATTTGTTTTGATTTTGACAAACTGTGATAATAAAATTGAAAATAAAAACGTCTTGTTTTGTGTTTTACACTGTATGAACAAGTATTTTAAGTTTATAGACTGACAATTTGCCACAAAGTGATGAGCACAAGAGACGTTGGGAAACGTGAAAGCAGAAGTTATGAAACGAAAATAACATTTAACAACAACAAAAAAGTGCATTTTGTTTAGTACCACTTAATCGCACTTGAGGTAGCAAAGATGCACAGCAAATTATTTGCTAATATATTACATGTATACATACATACTTACATACTTGTACATTCCAACACAAACAAACAAAAGATTCAAGATATTTACAATAGAATACATCTGTACGAGGTAGGTAACAGAAATGCCTGACATGAATCACGACATGATGTTTAAACTCATTATAAAGAGGCCAGAATTAGTATTAGAAAACAAAGGATTACCCCTTGCCTAATGAGTTATATTAAAAATAATAAAAAAAATAACAGGAAAAATAAACAAAAAAAAGGGATTTTTTATTTTTCCTGTTTATTTTATTATTTTTAATATGATTTATTAGGAAAAGGGTAAAAAAAGGTGCCCTGTAGATTAGTGGTTAGTTAAGTTCGATTCCTGCTTAGACCCTGGGAGCAAATGTCAAAGTCATCAGTGCTCGTTAATAAATTTAATCTATAATTTCAAATAAAAATTAATAACAATGAAAAAGAAAAGGAAAATAAAAATAAGTTATAAGAAAAACAGAGTAACAGAGATTGGAAAAATTTTTAAGATGGAGCACTAGGAAGTCAGTGAAGTTAGCCCTGTTTTTTAGTTTTGTAACATTGTAACATAGCTCTGTTAAGTTAACATGAATGAAATATTTTTAATAATTTCATAAAAGATTATGGGTAATAATTTCATAAAAACTAATAAAATCGAAAGCTACTGGAATGTACATTTCAGGCCTATACAACTAATATTCTAAAAGTCTACAGATTTTAAGGAAATTCACTCAGAAAGAATATTTTAAAGTAAAATTTTTTGATTTCAAAAACTTGTTCAAAATCGAGATAGTGCGAACTAGTGGGGTCGAAAGCTATTGGAATGTAGATTTCAGAACTATATAGCTCATATTCTGAACTTCAAAGACTATATAGTTCATATTCTGAACTACATAGACCATATAGTTCATATTCAGAACTATATAGTTCATAATCAGAACTATATAGTTCATATCTAGAACTATATAGTTCATATTCAGAACTATATAATTCATATTCAGAACTATATAGTTCATATTCAGAACTATATAATTCATATTCAGAACTATATAGTTCGTATTCAGAACTATATAATTCATATTCAGAAATATATGATTCATCTTCAGAAAGTCTAAAGACATTTCAAGAATTACACTCGCAATATTTTATAGAGCAAATCGAGATGTTGTGGTTCCATGTCGACATAGTAATTAAGATAAAAATTAAACTTATTGGTTGGTAGGGTTACTTAACGACCAACAGTCTTCTGCAAGAATCGCAAGATTCTATCTGGAGAACCTAATAAGAGTTATGTTCTTCATCTTAGCAATGACAATTGGCTACCTTTGAGCTGCAATTTGAATGGCAAATGTATCTAGACTCACCCCGTTCTATTAAAATATCTAAAAAGGTGGTCAAAATTCATCTCGTATAACTCAGAAAATCTCTTTTTGAAACTACAAGAGAAAGAAAAGCCACCGAAATAAAAATCCGCAATGTAAGAAGAAATGACTTTCTATATAAACTAAGATATAATTTTTAAGACAAATTCCATTCTGTACGAATTTAAAATCGCTCATTTTGGTGAGCAGAAGTATAATGTTGACATAAATCTTTCAGTGTCAAAATGAATTTTTTTTTAACTTGTTAATTCAGTTAAAATTATATTTATTTAAGAACCTTTTTCGCCGTGTGTTTTTCAACTCGCACGTATCTATCTGTTTGTGTAGTTGTAGCAGCAGTACAAGTACAAGATATTTGACGCCATAAATCTGCGGTTTTTAAATACAACGTATTGTTTTTCTTTTAGAGAACCCTAACTGTGCAGTTAACCAACAATGATCGGCCTAAAATCTACAAACAAACACACATGCATATGTACATATATATTTGTAAATACTCGTACATACACATTTGAATGCATTAATTAGGAGTTCATTGTAATGTATCTGCAAAATCTAATACAAATAAGAGTAAATTAATAGATAATCGAAATAAAACAAAAAGGAAATATATTCATATAGCAGAATTAAGTAAAAAACAAGATTTTTTTTGTTTTATTAAAAAAAATTGTTTTAGTTGTTGTTGTTGTGTTTATTGTCATTGACAAATGATAAGATCAATTGAACTTATCACACGTTTAAGATGAATTATTTTGTTTTCTTTTTTTCTAATAGACTTTTTTGGCTATTAAGGGGAGGAGGCCCAATTTATTTTTTTTTTTTTATTTAAATTTGTTAAATTGTAAAAAATAGCATGTTTTGAAATTCAATGTATGAAAGTGTTTATGTGGACTAGTGATTAACACAAACGGCCAAGCATCTGTAAAATTAAACTTTCACATTTAGGCATAAAATAAGTATAAATGAAAATAAAAACAAAAACAAAAACTGATTGCTTTAAAATGCCAACGAAAAATTAAAATAAATTTAGGAATACATTTAAGTATTTAAAAAAAAAATTATTTGCGTATAAACAAACATGCGCATAATTATTTAATAATTTATGAGAATAACATAAAAAAAATTAATTTGAGTACAAAAACATTTTAATGTAAATTGAATGAGATGCACGTACTGATTCATAAAAATTATTATGTTTGTAAAATAATAAAAATAAAATGTTGTTCGACTACGATGAATTCACAATAAGCCTATATAGAAAAATTTCCATATCATTGTTTTCAACACAAGAACGAATTTCAGAATCAGGCCTAATAATTATGAAATTAGGTAAACATAACCAACAAATACATTCTTATCTTTAATACAAAAAAAAATATAATAATAATCGAACTAAAGACGAAAACAGCACAGAAAAGAGAAAATCTGAAAATAAGCAATTATTTACTAACAGTATTTTTATACAAAACAAACAATAAATTCACTAACATTTTCTTTGTCTTTGAAGAAAATTTTATAGCAAATAAAAAGTATAGATATATAGGGTAAAAGCTTCTGAGTTCGGCATATTTGTGTTTATAACTTAAATAAATAGAAATAACAGAGAGTCTATGGCCCATAATCATAGTCACACTAAAGTCGCTATTTTTTTAAAACGGTTCATAAAATTCTTATGTAGAAAAGTCAGCTCTTAATAAAAGTTTACTTTTTGTGACTATGATTATGGCCCTATACAGTGGTACCTCGACATACGAGTGCCCTAGCATACGAGTTTTTCGAGATACGAGCGAGTTATTTTTTGCTTTGAGTTATAAGCGAAATTCGAGATGCGAGTTCGGTTTAGCAGGTCGGCCGGTCAGGGGAGGAGGTTATTTATACAAGTGAGATAAAGGAGATCTTAGGAATGTGGAAGAGAGTTTCACAGTTCGTGGAAAATAAACACTAAGAAAAAGTTGCAACAGGTCGTGCATCTGATCTTTTCAATGACACTTGCCTAATTCATTTCCGGAACATTCTGAGAGGGAGGAAGAAACAAGCCTCCTTGAACATGTTTTTTTCTAAACGGCCTACAGGTGAAATCGAGAAAAATGTAGCGAAAAAGGCAAAGACCAGTGAGGATATCTAATTTATTTCTTTACATTCTCTTTTTTGTTTTTGCACAATAAATATTTGTCATTTATAAATACGATTTTATTATTCAAAACCACGTAACAAAAATAACTGGGGTGAGATTTTGGGGGCTGGAACGGATTAATGGTAGTTCAATTGTTTTGTTTGGGGAAATTTGCTTCGAGATACTAGTAATTCAAGATACGAGCAAGGTTGCGGAACGAATTAAGCTCGTATGTCGGGGTACCACTGAATTTATAAAAAGTAAATTTTGGTTAAATAAATATACTCAATTCTCTTTTTCAAATGAGTTAATTTTACTCAAATGAGTTATTTATTCAAAATTTGCCAGCAGAAGTGCTGGTTTTCTTAAAATAAATTTAGTGGCAAAGCCAATTTTGAATGGTTTGGTAAAGCTATTGTTTGATACAATTTTTATGTTATACTGGTTTCTTTTGAAAGAAAAGAGCTAAAATATTTTCGTTGCAGAAAAAAATATTTTTTTTTAATTTTTAAAGGTGCCGCTTTTAGGCACAAACATTTTTATAATTTCCTGATTTGTTTAGATTCCAACTATTGCTAAGTTGTGTTTCCCAATAGGAGATTAAATAATTTAAAGCCTGACGGGGCACTGATTGCCTTGAAGAAATTTAAAGGCAAAATGATATGCCGACAATAGCAACACAGTGTGGCATACTACTGGAAAAATTTGTGTATTTTAAAAAACTATAAATTGCTCAATTTAAAAAAAATAATTTTGAAAAAATTATCCAATACTGTATCGTTACAGAGTACATAATATCATGATCATGTAACATATAAAATGGTGCCAATTACAAAAAAAAGTAGAAACGTTAAAGTGCCGACTACCCGCGCTTTACCTTATACAAATTTCTTTGGAAAATCTAGAGAAGTATTATATGTGCTAATAACAAACTGCTACATGTAAGTAAATAAAAAACACTTAAATCTTGAAATTAATTTCAATGACCAAAGTCACACAACTATAGAACGCTTGTATTTTATTGTCTATAAAAAAACCTACACACATACTTTAGATTCACGTGCCACTTTTTTCATTATTAGCTAAAAAGCAACACTAACATCAATATTAATAACAAGTAAGATGTCACCAAGAAATTATTTTAATGCATAAATTATTAATTATGGGCTAGTATAGCAAAATTACTTTGAAATATATGTATATCATGGAGTCTAATGCTTAAGAAAAATATTCCCAGACATCCCAAGAACACAAATAAAATCGAAAGCTACTATTTAGAATGTTACTCTGTATTGCGATGTGAAAAGAAAGCGGTACGAAATCGAATCTTTAACGTGTTTAGAATATTTTGACCTATTTTTTGAAACCAAAAATGTTCAATGCTAAATATATTGAGTAAAATTTAATACTAAAATTTTTCAAAAATAAAATAAAATTTTATGAAAAACGAAAAAGTTGGACATAAGCACAGAAATATTTGTTAAATTAAAGTCACTTTAAATTATTCATGTACTCCAATTGTGTCTATTTAAGGCATTAAATCAAATAAGAATAAAATAATATATAGAAAAAACAATAAAAATTTTTAAGTAATTGTGTCTGTATTGTGTTTTTTATTTTTTTTTTACAAGCCGTAAGCAATTGAGTTTATTTTCTTTGCGATTTTTGCTTTACATAAAAATCTTTCTTGAGTTAAGAAAATATTAAAATTTTATTTATATCATAGCATAATATTTAAAGTCTTTCATTTAATTCTTTTTTATTTGGTTTATTTTTATACCTCTCACTGGAAGTAAGAAGATTATATATGGGAATTGAGTTAAAAATCACGGCCATCTCTATTTTTTTTTAATTTTCTGAGTGGCTTTTTGTGTATTTTGTATAAACTACAAAGCGAAAAAAAAAACGTAGTACGCAGTTTTGTCAGAAGAGATGTTCATAATATCTATGCAAAAAATCAGAACGATCGATACACAATTGACCGAGAAAAATGAAAAATAGAAACTAAATCTAAGTTTTTCATTAGACTTGTGCTCCGTAGTTCATTTTAGTGAGCGCTCTTCTTAGTTCCAAAATAAAAAAGAAATAGTTCGTTCATTTAGTTCATTTGATCTTTTGTATCTTTATGACTTATACTATCATTGAACGTTCTTTATTATGTTAAATGATATCGAATAGGGGTTGAAAGGAATTTTTTACGAAAATAGAAAGCAAAACAACAAAAAATTCGAAAAATTTTTAAATTTAGTTTTCGATTTCTTTTTTAATAATGTAATTCAAAAGTACTTTAGTCACTATGACTAAAAAAATTAAGCTTTAAGCTACGGTCACATTAAGCAAATATTTGTCGAAATAAGCATGGCCGCTATGTCATCTACATACACGTTTGTATATTTTGAAGAAATATCCACTCAAATTAATTAAATTTATTACTAAAATACAACATACTTGCATTTTTATATTATTTGAATTAATTTAATGCAATTCAAGTCATGTTAGACTATAAAAATATTGGCAAAAAAGTAGTGGTTACGCTAATTTCGACAAATATTTGTATAATGTGACCGTAGCTTTATAGCATGCATAATACATATTCTTTTCTTCAGTTTATTTGTTTTAAATACCATATTTGTAAAAGAAAATAATTTGCAACTTTCGTTCCTTCGTCATAGTTTTAGTTTAAGTTTAGTTCGTTCGTTTATTTATAGGTCGTTGATTTAAAATGATCAGCAAGCAAATGAACTATAGGAATTCAAAACATGGACTAGTTCATTCAAATAAGTGAATAGTACAATATGAATAGTTCGTTCGTGTACTACCCAAGACTATTTTTTATTGATTTCTGTTGTACATGTGCGTAATGTGTGTACACACAAACATGAAAACAGGCAATCGGACTGAGCAAGCGTGTGCATAAATGTGTATCTTTTAATTGCCACATGTGTAACAGAACTAGGAAAAAAGAAATCTTATTAAAAAATAATTTTTGCTATTAATTTTAAGTTCTTTATTTTATATTAAATATGTTTCACTTAAAAAATGTTTGCAATGTTTTGCAAAATTAAATTAAATTATATGTATTTTAGATTCTTATTACATATATATATGTTATCTATTTTTTTTTATTTATTTTTTTTTATTTATTTATTTTTAATTAATTTTTTTTTATTATTTTTTTTTAATTTTTTTTTTAATTTTTTTTTAATTTTTTTTTTAATTTTTTATATATTTATTTTTAATTAATTTTTTTTTTTAATTTTTTTTTTAATTTAATATCTACAGACATTTTATTACTTTTAATTTGAATTTTTTGATTGAAACTATTTTTGTATAATATTTAAGGATTAACCAAAAAATTCGTATTTTTTTTTTTTTTTTTAATATTTAAGAAGAGTGTACGAAATTGAAAGTAGATATGAAACAAAGTGAAGGGTATATAAAACTCGGCATAGCCGAATTTCACTTTTTTTTTTGTTATTTAATTGTTATTTACTATGCTTGTTTTTATTATTTATTTATTTACTATATTTGTTTTGAATTTTTGACAAGCCAATTAACTCTCTTAGTCTGTTTTTATTAACATTTGTATTTGTTTTTATTCCTTCGATCTATTTTTGGGCTATTCACATGATCTGTTGATATTTTATTAACCCTTTAAGAAGTGATTAGTATACATATTTAATTTCTTATACAAGAGATTAGAACAAAAAGATATATTCATTTTAACCAAACCTAATGCTTTAATTAATTTTAGCAATCATGCTGAATAAAAACCTCTATACGAGTATCTATTCTATTTATATTATGTAATATTTATAGATCTTCTGTTGAGAAGATTTTATTTCTGAGGGAATTTAAAAAAAAAAATTTTTTTTATACTCCAAAACAACTTCTGAGTAATTGGGCGGTATATTACAAATCTAGACGACCTCCTCTTTAAAATAATATGTGTCTAATCTGGTAATCTTCTATGGCTTGTCCGGAAGTCGCTAAAATACCTCAAAACAACAGCACTGGCGTGCATGGAAGTTTCAAAGAAATATTAAAAACAATACAAAGAAATATTCTGAAAATATTAAAACACTTAGAAAGCCTACAGATTAAGTTGCTTTTTGTTTTATTAATTTTAATTAGAAAAAATCAGTAGTGGTAAATCTACAAAATGGGGAATGGTTAAATTTCTTCATTGCAAGATTACTGGGGTATAAAGGAATTTCAAAATTTTTTTTTTAATAATCCAAAGTAACTTCTGAGTATTTGGATGGCAAATTACAAATCTAGACGACCTCCCTCTTAAAATGATAATTATCTCATTCCGTACGCTTCTATGATAAAATCTTTTAGAGAATCAAAGTATTTTGTACTTATGCACTTATATTTCTCCTAAACATATTTATAAATATGTCATAAGCACTAAAAACAAATTTAGAAGTATTTAATGACGTAAAACGTATTTGACATTTACAAATAATAAAAAACGTAACCGGTTACCTTAAAGATATATTTAACCCGCCATATTTACCTTCACTCACTTGAATTTAAGTGCTTTATTCAAATTTTTTGGAGAAAAACATATGATTTCGTAACAAAAAATAACCTTCTCAGGCCTAAACTAAAATTATTTCATTCCATTTTAATGTTGTAACTATCTACTAATTCCAGATAGTTATGACTGCTTTAAAAGTTAATTGATGGTTTTCAAAAAGATTAGCATATAACAATAAAAGTCAGTCAGTTATAACCGTAATAATTTATAACTTAAGTTTTATTTTTAAGTTTACTTTAATACATAAAAAAATAAGAAGATCAGTCCAAACGGGCTCTGAAGGTTAGGTAGCGAAGATGAACATATCACTACCCTCTGACATGGCGCACAAATCACCCAAGAAAATCTTTGAGTTCTTAATGAATACTAGACTCAGAGAGAATTTGTAACTAGAAAGTAGTGTCACAATAGTAGTAATGAGGTAACTTGGTCCCGGTCCGAATTCTAATTCTATTTTAAAATTTCCATATTCTTTCCAAGCAAAAACTAGAGAGATTTTATTAATATTCAATTATGAATATTCTGCAGGATTTTTTTTATTTAGAGAAAATTTTGTTTTTGAATAAAATATTTCTGTGAAAAAAAGCTGGGACAATTTTGTCCCAGAATAAATTTTGTTTTTGAGGAAAATATTTTCTAGATCAAAAAATTTTCAGTAAGAAGAAAATCGAGAAAAAAACTCCCTAAAAAATTTAATTCCTAATTAAGTTGTGCACACTATTAATTGTTTTTAATAAAAAAAAATGTAACATTCTAATGAAAGTTTAAAAAATAAATGAACACTCACGTGCTCCTCTCTAATATAAAGCATTTTTATAGTAAAAAAAAATCCAAAATTTAACTGTAGTAGATATTTTGCTTTGTAAATTATAACGAAATATTTGTTTTTTTAGGCTGTAAGGGATATGTACGAGTATATGTAGCATACACCAAGGCGTATCAACTATCATTTGATTTGTTTTTTGTTTCACGACTTTTTTAAGAGAAAGTGAAGTCATTCATTAATTTCAACTTTCAAAACTACACCATATGGAGTGATAGTATACAATTTAATACGTCTTGGCACGTGTATATGAGTGTAGGTTTTGTTTTGATTACCTGTGTTCGCATTTCACCACATTTAATAATACGTTTACACTGCTAATCACAACTTTCTTTTTTACTTATTCTATTATAGAAATATAGGAATCAAAATAAAAATAGGAAAATATGAATGAACTTACTTTTGTTGGATGATGGTGCTCCTTTCTTCAGCCTTGTGTTTATGTTTTAATATCGTCGGTGGGGATGATGCTCTTATTCTCTCTCTCCCTAGCACTCAGTAGCTCTCACTATTTTTTTTTTAATTTCACTCTACACGTTGTTTTAATGTTTTTGGTATTAAGGGTAATAAAAATTGAGAATATATTTTTTTTTATTTTTTATTTATTTTTTTTTTGTTAAGTTAATGTTGCTGCCAATTTTGTTTTTGCTTACTCTTTTATTTATTTATTTATTGTTATTTTTTTACCAAAACAGACTTTAAAAAAATTTATATGTATAAGTATTTCGTTAGAATTATCAAAAAATATTATTTATTGTTTTATTTATATGTGTCTTGTTTGATTTTTGCAAGGATATTTGAGATATTTTTTTTAATGGAAAAAATCTTTTTGACAGATTTTCAATTAAAATAATTTTTGTATATCTTAAAGCTGCCCAGACAAATAAATTAATTATAAAAATATTTACTATATATGTATGTATGTGTATTTATAAAAAAATTTGTTTAAAACTAAGAAGGTATTAACGCACTGGAGTGTGAGGTATTTTTTCTATTGTGAAATATTTTTAAGTGATTTTATATATTTTGAATTTTTCACTTGATTTTTTTTTTTTTTTTAATTTTTTTACTTTTTGATTTAAGATGCATTCATATGCATACACACATTACAAGTTATAGGTGTTTTATTTCCGTTTCCTTTTAATTAATTTTATTTTATAATTTTTTAAATTATTTTAGGTGTTTATTTTAATATTCTCTTATTAATAACTTTATGCATTTTTAATATTTATGTTACTTTTTTATGAGTAGGTATTGTCGTTCACCGTTTAGCTGTAGTATTGCCGTAGCCGCCCACCGTATAAATGTTGTGCAGTATCCCGAACTTTAAAGTCAAACTGTTGTATGTACGACAATATTATTCGCTCGGTTTTTTCTATTTCTTTTTTTTCACTTTGTTGAGCACACAACAGTGTCACTCAAGGGCATTACAAGGTCGCAGAGCTGTATGTTGCTATATTTTGTTTTTTCGTACAAAACGAAAATAAGCTGTATCTACTCAATCGACACTTGCTGCTTGTTTTATATTTTCGTCTTTAGTCACTACTTACTAGCCGTCTTTTCAACACACAACAATTATGTATATTGTGGTAGTCTACTATCAATGAAAGTAATATGTACCTACGTAGGTAACTACTACTACCAGGCATTGGGTTTCCTTCCTCTGTCTGCCCAAAATTTAAAAAAACCATATACCCTACCTACAATACTAATTTTACTTAACATTATCCCAATTCAATGTCATAGAAATATTTTTGACAAATACAAATAAATTTATACATACTCGTACATATCGCTGATTTACTTTAATAATGCCATAATTAAAAAAAAAACATGAATTTACGAAGAAGAAATTTTAATTTGCTTTTCGGAAAAATTTTTTAAATATTTTCTTCTATAAAATATATTTTCTTAATATAAAAAAAGAAAAACATTTTTTGAGTTATAACACTTTTGAAGTAAATGAGCGATATTTATGTACATCAATCAATTCAAAAGAAGCAAGACACGAGTTTAGATATTTTTGAAATATCAATATATACAAAATTTAATATGCTAGGTAGTTTTAATTGAATTAATGAATGAATTGAAAAGATGGTTACTCTAATTGCATGAAAATAAATCAATAACAAATGGAAAAAATCAGCAAAATTTTAGTTAATTTTATTCATAATTTACTATAAATTTTAGTCATTCGCCCTGTCAAAAGTCGCATATGTGCTCAAAAATTTGAATAATCTGTTATAGATTTTTTTTAATAGGTCTGCAGGATTTTTTTAATTTTATGGAAAAATTTAATAAATTTTAATCAATTTGAAAATGCAAATAAAAAAAACTTCTAGATAGTTTTTATTCATAATTTTTCTGAATATTTTCTGTACAATATTGGCAAGTCAGTGAAGTCAGCTCCGTTTTTTTTTTAATTCTGTAGAATGTTCACATGTGCACATCTGTTAAGTTAACATAATTTAAGTATTTTCAATAATTTCGTAAAAAAGAAATAATTTCATAAAAAGATTTCAGAACTATAAAGCTTATATTCCGCAATATTCCAGATTTTGAGAAATTTCACTCATAATATTTTACAGTGAATATCTTTGAGTTAAAAAAAAAATCTAGATTTCAGAACAAAGGGCTGCACAAGCATACTTGAAAGCCACACATCCTTACAAATATGTGTAATATTTTATAAAAAAAAGTGCTTCTAAGCTATTATTTTGAAAGTGTGCAGATTTTGATTCGTTTCATGTGAAAATCATTTTTATTATAATAAAATTAATACATTTTCTAATTTCTATTATAAACCGAATTAAAATATGTGAAAGAAATTTTTGTAATTTTTTTAAGACCCACCCGATATAAAAGAGAAATATTTTTATTTTTTAATGGAAATTCTCATCGATATATGTAAGTCGCTGGCGACTTTCTGCTGACTTTATTGTACTACAGCGACAATACTGTCGTGTCGTTGCTAAAATCGGATTATCTAAGAGAGTTATATTTGCCGGCTATACATTATCGATAATTTAATGTGTATATATGTGCCATTCCTTATATATTTTGGCAAAGTTTTCTAATTTTATATTAAATATAAAATAAAACATGTTTTTATGTGGGAAAGTTTAAATTCTGAAGACAAGAATATCAAAAAAAAAAATTTATTAATTAGTTTTATTAGACCTTTTTGTTTTAAATAATAAGGCTATATAATTATATCCTGAAGAAGCTACAAAAATTGGAGCGAAATGTCGATATAAAAATAAATTTTTGAAAAATAAGACCTCAAGCTTAACAAAATAGCCATATTATTTAAAAAAAAATTTAGGCTGTAAAGGAAAGTCTTAAGCAAAGGGTCGGAGTGTGTGAAGAATACCAGTATATCATCATATACTTTTGATAAAATTTTTTGAAATTTACTTTGTGCAAGCCATTGACATGCCTTGTTGGTGAACAACTCAAATTTAATTTTGTACTGATTTTCTTCCAGTCAGCTTTAAAATTACTGGCCTTTGCGTCTCTATAAAACATTCTTGGTAGACTTTGCTTGTTTTTTTTTTTTTGTTCAACAATTAGTTCAAACTGCTTTAGATTTCTTATTTGAATTTTTTCTCAATTTAAAATTTAATTTTTAGAACTTTTCATTTTTAATTTTTAAAAATTTTGTAACCTTCGAGTGGCTCTAAAAAAAATATGGCGCAAAATATGTCCTTATTCATTACAAAGACTTAAAAGCGTCTTATATAATATTGAATAACCGTCAACTGCTAACGACGACTTCGTTATGTCGCCACTGGCGTTTCTACTTGCCGACGACTTACATAATACGAATGATTATACTGAAGAAAATTTTAATGCGTAATTTCGAATTTCTTTTTAATCGAGCATAAAGCATTTTTAAGCAATAACATATAAACATATGCATTCATCAGAATACAAAACTATTAAAAATACTTCAAAAACAGCTGAGTTGATATTTTTGAAAATGATATAAGTCCTTTTTTAGTGGTAATTTTAGTAAGGTGGTGCCTATATAAAATTACTGCTAACTCTTTTTTTTTAAGTAGACTTATACCATTTTTAAACATTCTCAAATCCTGTGTGCTAAAAATTGGCTTGTATTAAAAAACTTGTGTAATTGATTTAGTTATAAGAATTAGTATTTTTTTTGTGTGGGAATTTAATTTTTCTTGCAAAAAAATTATATTAACACTCAATTTTCCAACCCTGATGCAATATCTAAAATCACATATATTTTCATGTTTTATTGCAATTTTTAAAATTCTAGAAAAAGGCATGTTCATTGATAAGAAATACAATTTCAAAGCAAACAATTTCCATGCCTGTTCAAGCAAAGTAGGTATGTATACAGACAGCCGGCCGGTGTTACTATATTTTATTTATTTATAATATGTACAAAGATACAAAAACATTAAGGCATAAGTTTGGCTCATTTTAAAGGTCATCATCTACCTTTATAATTTAGTACAATTTGGTTTAAGTTTCAATGCTTATCTTTTGTTTATATTTTGTTATCTTTGATTGTGTTTAAATAAAAATTCTTTCTATGCATGTTCTCACAAAAATTTCTCCTCTCATTTTATTAAATTTATATTTTTAATTCACTTTCACTTGATCTCTTTTTATCAGGCAAATGATGATTTATTTAATTATTTATTCTGTCGTTGGTGTTTCTATTTTTTTCTCAACAGTTCTCAAGAAATTTATTTATTTTTAAAATTATGTAGATATTTGTTGGTTTTGTTATTTTTATTTTAGCTAAGTAAATACATTAATGTACACTTAGGTAGTTTATTATGGTATTATTAAATTGTTTTTTCAAATATATTTTTGTATGTATATAAGTAGTTTGTGTGTGTTTAATATTTATGCAGAATGTATGCATTTTGACAAGTTTATTTTGACGTCTACAAATTATTTATTTGCTTGAAGATTATTCTTTGTTTTTTATGTATGCTTTTATCATATTCTTACCATTTATTATTAAAAGCTTTCAACTAGATGTGATTAATATTTGTAAATACATGAAAAATTAATTCTGTTTGAACGAATAACATAAATATTTTTCACGACCAACCCAACGTATCCTTTATCCTGATATATTTTTATAAAACTGGTTGCACTTATTTGCTAAATTTGTTGTACTTCTTTCCTTTTTTGTTTACATTATACATATTCTCACATTTGGCAAATGTCTCTCTCGTTACTCTATCAATATGCATCAAGCTGTTTGATATTAATTTAAAGTAGCTCTAAAACACAGGGCTGGGTATTTTCATAAATTAATTCAGTAAATAATTATTTTTTTTAATTTTTAAACTACACTTTAAAATTTAAATTAATTTTTAAAAGATTAAAGACTAAATTTAAATGAATTATAACGCATAATATTGATATACAAAATAATATAAATTTTCAATAGGGAGTTATTGAAGGTCACGCAAATGGGCTAAATCGCTATTATATAATAAATATAAAATCAAAAACAAATTATTTTTTTTAATTATAAAAAGTTTTTAAGACAATTTCGAAAAATTTCCTAATTTTTTTAAATAAATTTGGGCTTTAATATTTCAGCTGCAGATAGAATGTTGAAAAAACAATACTACTAAGGAGAACTTTACCATCCCTGGGGCACTTCTTCTTCATATAAAATCATTAATTGTTTTTATTTTTAAACTTGTTTATTTATAGAAGAAGATCAATTATTGACATTATCTATAGGCAACAAAGAGATTATGCCAAAATCTTAAGCTTAATAAAAAATAATCAACCGGTTTTCAATGCAACAGTTAATACATTATAACTTGTAGCGTGAGGACGAAGAAAAGTAATTAAAAGAAACACTGATCTAAAGAAAAACCTTCACGAGTAAGAGATATTACCTATCACAATTTTAAAAGGATTCTTTTCAACTATGGTTTATTTTGAAAATACAAAATGTAATTAAAAGAAACACTGATCTAAAGAAAAACCTTCACGAGAAAGAGATATTACCTATCACAATTTTAAAAGGAATTCTTTTCAACTATGGTTTATTTTGAAAATACAAAATGTTATTGAAACGTATACAGCTTAAGTGATAAGCATGCAGAATATGCTAGATAGCGTTTAAAATAAGTCTTATACAATAGCAACTTTTTATCTTCAAATATTAATTTTTTATTCTTTTACAGGTCTTTTTGAATTTAAATTTTTTTTTTTTATTAATGCTCTTATCCAAAGTAAAATTTATGAAAAAATTATATGAAAAATTTTTTGGATAAGGGGGTAAAGGTTCAAATATGATTACAAATCAAGCCAGCAGAAATGTTGTTTGTTAAGCCCCTTAAAAAATAAAATGTGTTTTCATTTATAAAGAAAATTATAGTTTTCTGTAGCATCAAATATCGAACTTGAAACCATTTTCAAACGAAATTAAATTGCATTGAGTTTTGCGTGACATGTAAATAGTTAATTTAAAGACATTATTGAAATCTGGCAGTCTTCTTGCAAATAGTTTGGCAGCACTTTTTTTTATTAAAACAGCAGAGCGATAGAGTGCTCATTCACTATAGTAAAATTTGTTATTTTTAAACAGAATCTTTTAGATAAATTACTAAATTTAATGACAAAATAAAAAAAAATTAAAAAGAATTTTTATTAAATAAAAGAAAAAATATCCCGATCAAACATAATTTCTCAAAATAAGCTGGTTATTTTAAAAGCAAATGGGCACATATTTTATCTTAGAAAAAGAATTTTCTTTGTAAGTTTTCCATACATTCCTTTTTACTTTGGCTCTTTTTAGGTATAACAAAGGATTAGAATAAAAAGACTCAAGTTGTTCGAGCTAAACTAATAAGTTTATTATATTTAAAATCAATATTTACTTTAATAAGTCAGTGAAGTTATTTAGCTCCTTTTTTAACTCTGTAACATGTTAACATAGCTCTGTTAAGTTAACACAACTGAAGTATTCAATAGTTAGTAAAATATTATAAAAACGAATAAAATCGTAAGGTGCTGGAATGAAGACTATATAGTTTATGTTCCGAAAGTGTACACATTTTGAGGAATTTCACTGAGAATATATTACAGTGAGTGTAAAATATCTTTAGCTATTAATATTGATTAAAAACTATAGTTTACGGGGCTGAAGCATTCCGACATCGGTTGACAGAATGGCGTCTGTGACATCATGAAACTTTTTAGAAAGGCAATTACCAAAATCAAAATTTATACCTCAATTAATGCTACTTCCTTTAGCACTGTTTCCCTACAGCGCTCTTTTGAATTAAAAAAAAATATTTTAACTTTGAAATATTTTTTAAAAAGTTTTCTTTTTCTAATTTCATATTAAAATTAATAAAACTTAATTTACAGTTCTTGGAATTCTTGTCTTTGAAAAGAAAAAACAAAAATATCGGGGAATCCCAAAATGTGAAATTTTGTATTAAATTTATCAATTGAAATACTGATAGGGTTTCATATAGACCTCAGTAATTTTGATTAAATAAAAAAAGTATCATATAAGAAATCTATCAAAAGCTTGATGTTGGTGATGAAAATGAAATGAGAACGGTAAACGGTAACCTCATATTTTAGGTTAAATAGCACCTCTTTCAACAATGCTTCTGTTAACAACGAAGGTACGAGTATGCTTGTATTTTTATAAAATAATTGAATAAAAAGGATTTATAAATTTTATGTATTTAAATTTAGCTTCATATCAATTTTAAGGAAAAAGATGAAAGCTAAAAAATTTTTGTCACACATCAAAGCACATTTTAAAACTTTATAAAAAGAAGCCTTTCGTAGCTTAGAATTTCTGGGATTGTTGTAAATAATTCCCAATAATCTCCCGGTTTTCTAACTTGAAATAATCAATAATTATTGCTAATCATTTCTTGTGAGTATTTAGCAAAGTAAAACTTTAAGAAGAAGCAATATTTTTTTTTTTTTTAAACTTTGTGATTGGCTAAGAAATAAAATCACAAGGAATAAATAAAATATTAAAAAATTTCACTGATCATCGAAATTTCAATAAATAAAGCAATGCGTGTTAATAGAGTAAAATAAGAAATTAAGCACATGTTATTATTATTTTAAATCTCGATATTATTTCAATATTGTAAATTCTGCCTGACAGTTTTGTTGGCAAAATTTCAAACTACGCGAAGCAAAAAAGTAAATTGGAAAGGTAAGTTTAAAAAACTTAAACATTTATTGTTTCTCAAAATATTAATTTATATTGCGTATTAATTTAAGCAGCAATTAAATGATAAAAACAAAGTCAAAGGCCAAAAACCTTCAACTCAGCTGTTTTGAGTCACTTAATTTAGTTTGCTTGTAAACAATAAGAAAAGATGAAGAAAATATTGAACTAAATAAAGAGTTGCTCTCTCAGCTTTTTTTTTTTTGGAGATTTTTATTTCTGGAAAAGGAGTTTTATAACAGCAAAATTTTTAAATAGAAAATTAAGTACACAAAATTTTAAGGAGCTCCTCAATTTTTAATTTTTCTTTTTCCACTTAACAACTTAGATGGAAATTGTTGATGTGATTTATGGTAAATTTAGCATACCAATAGATGTGGCCGCTATTGCAACAACGCCTCAATTCCAACGTTTAAAATCAATCAAGCAATTGGGACTTTTAAAAATAGACAATTGTATCGAAGAAGAGCATCATCGGTATGCTCATTGTTTGGGGTAAGTCAATTATATTATTTGCCAAATAACTAATTAATATTTAAAACACTTGCTCAGTACATATTTTGCTGCCACTCTGATGTTGGATGCTTTGGAAAAAAATACCGAATGGCTAAGAAATAATAATAATAGAATACCTTTGGTTTATCGCAAGTCAGTGCAAGTAAGTTTTAACTAATAGTTCTAAAGTGTTTTATTGCATTTAAAACTCACAGCCTTAAAATACTATTCAATACAGATAGCTGCCCTTTTGCATGATATTGCCCATGGACCATTTTCTCATGCTTGGGAGCATGTAGTGAACGATTATATTCATGAAAAAGAAGCAGCTTCTAGTATCGATCAAATTTTCAAGCAAATAAATGATGAGCAATTTCCGGAATTACGTCAAAATAATAATTATGGCATTGAATTAATTAAAGCCTTAATTGAAGGTGATATTAATAATTTTAAATTAAAAAATAATATACCCGCTCGTTACAGATTTATATTTGAAGTAAGTTGTTGTCTTACTTTTGAAATTAACTTGTAAATTAAAAAAAAGCCATTTTATTCGTGCAGATTGTTAGCAATAAAAGTGCAAAATTAGATGTTGATAAATGGGATTATTTAAAGCGAGATGCTTACTATTTGAAACACTTGTGTCAACCCAATATGGATTTTGATGATGTGTTCCTGCGAGCCCGAGCTTCTGGTTGTGGCTCACACATTGAGTATCGTTATGAAGATTATGATAAAATTTTTAATCTTTTCGCTGCACGTTATGAATTTCATGTAAATGCCTATTCTCTGCCAGAATATTTGCTAAAAGATTTCATATTAAATTTAGCAGTACAAGAAATACAACCAAAACTCAATAATATTTTAGTTACTAACATCACTGCCCATAATATGTCCGAATTTTTACAATTAACTGATCGATATATATTGAAGTTAATTGAAAGAAGCGTTTTAAGCAAATTTTTGCACAACGAAACAGAATTCCAAAAAGTTGAACAACTTGAAAAAGTGGTAAGTTGTTAAATTTCCATATATGTAAAAAAGCGTTTTTTAATATGCAATAAATATTTAATTTAAACCCATTATAACAAGTTACCGACAGTTAGAGTTAAGATTTTATAACTCGTATATCAAACTTTTAGTTGAACATTAAATTAAAAATATCGGATAGGGTGTTCTTAACTATCCACCCAATTTCGATTTCAAAGTTTTAGCCAAAAATCGGTTATTTGCCACACAATATCCTACCTAACTATCGAATGTGATAATTATTGTTTCACCAAACTTTTTTTTTTGATAATAAAATAAAAAGATTTCGAAATATTTTAATTAAAATAGAACATCAAAGAATAATAAATTTTTTAATTTTTTCTTTTAACGTTTTTAAGACTGTTAGTGCTCCTGTAGAAGTGTGTAGTGTTAGCAAATACATGCCAACTGAAGAGCACATACGATTTTACGGTAACATCAAGTAAGTGTTTTTCTAAATACTACCTATTTATTTATTTTGATTAAATTAAAAAAATATTTTAAATTTATTTTCAATATAAGTTATGGATTTAATAAATAATAGAATAGATAAAATAAAATTATTATCTGACTTACTTAATTTGCGATAATACCTTGAATTTTATTATAGAATCTGAAATTAAAAAAATAAATAATTTATTATTTAACTAAAATAATAAAAAAAAAATACTGCAAACAAAATAATTTAAAATTATAATGTAAAACGTACTTACAACTGTTTGTTTTATATGCATTTTTAGAAATAAGCCCATATTGAATGATCAGACGAAACTTGTTAAAAAGGTTTATTATTGCTACTGCGATCAGAGGTAAGTGTAGGCTTAAATCTATTTGAAATAATGCATTAACTAATTTGTTTTACTTATTTTAGTACGCAAAAAATTTATTATACTATAAAATACATCTAAAACATAAAGTTTTTCAACGTAACAACAGAAGGAGCTATAGAATGAACAGAAATATATACAATTAAAAGTACCTACATACATTTACATAATGTTTATTTTAAATTTAATTTGTTTTTATTATGTATCCCATATATACCAAAATGTCGAGGCATATTCATTATTTACTAGATGAATATATATGCCTTGCAAAATAGTTTATTTGTAACTTTTTTTTTTTTAAACAAAAAATAACAAATTCGAATTATTACAACTTTGCTGCCATCATAAATTATTGAATTTTGTTTGTTCTACAATTACATTATATGTGTTCATATTGTTATTTTTGTTTTTGAAAACATTTTTAAATCACAGTTTAGAATATAAAATAGCCCTAATTATAACTAAGCTTAACTAATCATTAGTTACACCTCCGATGTATATTTTTTAAAACTTCCTATAATTTTATATTGATATTAAAAAAAATAATGTGCAAAAACCATGTCAACCTTTATTTTTATACTAATTAAATTAATTTGTAACTATGTATGTATATAAAAATTAAATATAAATAACAACATGCTATAGAAAATCTTTAATTATACCAAAGTTGACATCTAAAAATTGTCAACTCCGGTGAAGTAGATATGAAATTGAACTTCGGAGTCAGTAAAAAGCAAAGAAAAAATATCAAATCTTAAATTCACAAAGCGGGCCAAAAAAGTTGGAGACAATCGCATGTGGTTTTAAATAATAAAAATCTCTTATTGGAAGTGCTAGGTTTTAAATTGCTACAGCAAAAAGTAAAACAGTTTTTTTAATTGCATTAAAACTACACAACTTCAATCTACACATTAAATCTATTTCATAAAATTTCAATATTAGCTGCTCTCTATTTCGATGCAGTGATATGCCTCCAAGATATAAATTTGTTATTAGTCATAAGATTTATTTATATTGATTAATAAATAAAAGTTACACTATGCCAGGCAAAGCATGATCAATCTAAAATTTTTATTGCTTGCAATTTAAAGCTGGGGGCTACTCTGTATTGCGAAAGCAGTTGGGATGCGAAAGCTAACTGTTTTGCGTTTGCTCTTTGGTTATCATGCAATGACATGCACTTACGCATTACAGAGCGGTGTACTACCAGACAAATGGGAAAAGGAAACTATCAAACACATTACATATTCGATTTAGTGGCTTTTTTCTTCATATTGCATTACAGAGTAACCTTCCCTATCATTTACTATGTTAATAGTGATTATTGGTAATAGAAACTCACCTTCCGGAGCGTTAACATTTGATATCAGACACTTTGTTGACCACTTGGCTGTGGCCTTTTTTAAGCACTATACTAACACTTTGCACTTATAACATAGAAACAAATTTTGTGACATTTTATTAAAACAGACTTAAATTTTTTTTTTAGCTTATACTTTTTAAAGGAGACTGACATTTTTTTTTTAAAAAAAGAGGCTCAAGCCCTGAACATTAACTTGAATTTGGCACAAATTTATTTCAACATATTGAAATCATAATATATTTCTTTTATCTGAAATTTTATTCTCACATTATATTTCATATATTCTATTTTTTACTTTTTTTACTTTTTTAATAAAAAAATTTGTAATGACACTGCAATTTTTCTTATAACTAAAAGTCTCAAGACCCGAACACTAGCTAACACTTGCAATTAATATAAATTTATCTTCACTTATTAAAAACATAATGAATTTACTTAATTTGCAACTCTTACATTAAACTTTATATTTTTCTTTACTTTTTATAAAGCTACACATATTTTTTTAAATATATACTTTAATTAATTATGATACGATTCACGAATTGCATACCCGACTAATAAAAAAACCAACTAGTGAAAATTTAACGCGCTAATAAAATGGCCGGTGTTACATTTCTTTTGTAGTGTAAAAGCGTTAATTTAGTTAATAAAACTGTGCAGCCACTACCAGCAAAATTTTCATTTCACCACAAAGTCTCCTAGAAACTATATAAAATTTATGGCAGTTGAAAATTTCTAAAAGTATGTGTTTATTGTAACAAGTTTATTTTCGATATATAAAGAAAAAACACAAACTTAAAGTATATTTAAACTACAAATTTAATTTTTAAAGCAATTTAATTCATACAATTTGCTAATTCACATTAATAAAATTGTTGAACTAGTCATGAAAATAAAAAGATATGGCAGCGCTTTAAAAATCTTATATGTAATGATACGGTATGGTCCAATTTCAATTGCAACTACCAAAACCTCAATTATTTGCATGTGGAAACGTGGTTAAGGTTAGTAAGGATACTTGTGAATTTCCTAATAAAAGTAAAGGTAACATCCTTGAATGGTTAAGTTTATTTCAGTGGCATCCCTTTAATATGTCGTTTAGCCACATAGCATGGCCAGTTTCACGATTAGGTAGCACTACAAAATGACACATAAACTTTGTCGATAGCCAAACCCTGCCAGACTTACGCGACACTAATCGAATTCGCACCAGACTTTTAAATCCACACGTATTAAAACTACCTACCATCTTTTCTATAAATTGTAACAGAAGACTTTTTAGCTTAAAATCTTTTAATAATTTTATATTATCCAAGATAAATTTTTTTTATTTTTCAGTGTCTATTGATATTGTACAAAATAAAAAATACAAGAAGCTGATTACGTGCTTACATAGCGCAATACCGTTTTTACATTTGTGTACTGCTATCTACACGAGCGCCTTACATTTTCACTAGCTCGTTTTTTCAGTAATCGTTTTTACAGTAATTAAAAAATTAGTTTAAAATAATTTTTAAGAAATTTATTGTGTTGAAAGTAGAGAAAAATAAATTGTGTGCTGCTGTAAACAGGTATAATATAAGATAAGTACATTCGATTTTATTAAGTTAAGTTAATTTCTTGTTATTTGAAAGTGTTTGTAGAAGTTCGGTATTGGGCCCTCATTATAGAATAATTAAGTATTTCTACTAAACTTTCATGGAGCCCTTTTACTAATTGGAGGTGCATTTTATATAAATATGATTAAGGAAATTATATTTCTGGGTTTTACTTGTAAATTCTAAGAAAAGCAATTTGTAGCAAAAATTGCCACAGCGGAGTGGCCGACAAAGAGTCTCAACGACGATCTCAAAATCCGGCAGTCCGGAAGATGGGCTTATTTCAAAAATTATAGCTATTGATATATTTAATGATATTCAATATGTGTTTAGTAAAAAATCTTGGGCATTTTTATAAGATAAATCTTTTTCACTCTTATGTTACAGAACTTGCTGTAGAAAGTAGAGGACACATCTAAAATATCATTAAATCTTTTTCCCGGAAGCGAAAAGTAACATCAAAAACTGTACAAAAGGCTGATGTCTTCAATATAAGGTGTTACTTGATTGCAATTAAAGTATTTATACCGAAAATTTTTATCGGTTAAGATATACTTTATCAATATCAATACGTTTTTCGCTTACTGCTAAAAATGTTGAATCAATACAACTTTTGTAATTGTTGTATTTTACACTCTTCTATCTTTTTTTGCAAGTTTTAATTGCCATTTAGATCTTTCCTTTTATAAACGGCTACTTAGCCTTAGAAGACATCCTAATTGTCGAAGTAAATTCCAATTTGAAAGGTGTTTAGTAATCGTTTTTACAGTAATTACAGAATTAGTTTAAAATAATTTTCAAGAAATTTATTGTGTTGAAAGTAGAGAAAAATAAATTGTGTGTTGCTGTAAACAGGTATAATATAAGATAAGTACATTCGATTTCATTAAGTTAAGTTAATTTCTTGTTAGTTGAAAGTGTGTAGAAGTTCGGTATTGGGCCCTCATTATAGAATAATTAAGTATTTCTACTAAACTTTCATGGAGCCCTTTTACTAATTGGAGGTGCATTTTATATAAATATGATTAAGGAAATTATATTTCTTGTAAATTCTAAGAAAAGAAATTTGTAGCAAAAATTTCCGCAGCGGAGTGGCCGACAAAGAGTCTCAACGACGATCTCAAAAACCAGCAGTCCGGAAGATGTGTTTATTTCAACAATTATAGCTATTGATATATTAAATGATATTCAATATGTGTTTAGTAAAAAATCTTGGGCATTTTTATAAGATAAATCTATTTCACTCTTATGTTACATCTAAAATATCATCAAATCTTTTTCCCGGAAGCGAAAAGTAACATCAAAAACTGTACAAAAGGCTGATATCTGGTATAGCAGGTGTTACTTGATTACAATTAAGGTATTTATACCTAAAATTTTTATCGGTTAAGATAGACTTTATAAATACCAATACGTTTTTCGCTTACTGCTAAAGATTTTTAATCAATACAACTTTTGTAATTGTTGTTTTTTACATTCTTCTAGCTTTTTTGCAAGTTTTAATTGCCATTTAGATCTTTCCTTTTATAAACCGCTACTTAGCCTTAGAAGAAATCCTAATTGTCAAAGTAAATTCCAATTTGAAAGCTGTTTTAGTGCAGTAATAGACTTTCTGCTGTACAAAAATGAAGCGATATAAATATAATGTTGAACAATATGGGAAGGTTTTTACTAGAGAACATAGTGTATTGTTCATATTCTGCTTTAAGTGGTAGACCAATGGCTCTTCCGAAATTTTATTTTCCTATTAGATATTTTTAAATATGTGATGTTGATTTACATAATAACATGAGATTATTGTTTCACATTTTAGTGAAAAATTCCAATTCTCAACAAATTTCAATTATATAAAAAAAGTTAAATTTTTGTGGAGAATAGCTTGAATGGAAGATTTTGCTTGCATTGAATTTTATAATACCACTCACACTCTGAACCAAGAATTTTCTTTCATGTTTCTAAATATAAATTATTCCAACTGGCAGCGAGCAACAGGCATATTTTTGAAAATTTTTAATTTTACAGAAAAATAACCAAGGCTTGTTTTCATTTTATGAAGATTTGGGTTTTTGTTTGTAGCAAAACCATATGAGTATAAAAATTACATTTTCCTGCAATTCATAGAACCAGGACTGATTTATTGACAACTTTAAAATATTATTTGGAATACTTTACTTAGTTCTTTTAATTATAAATTTTATATTTTTCCAATTAATTTTTTTAATCATGTGTCTATTGTTATTGTACAAAACAGCTGATTACGTTTTTACATAACATATAACCGTTTCTACATTTGTGTACTGTAGCAGCGTTTTCTAAACGAGCGCCTTAAATTTTCACTAGTTCGTTTTTTCAGTAATCGGCTTTACAGTAATTACAGAATTAGTTTAAAATAATTTTCAAGAAATTTATTGTGTTGAAAGTAGAGAAAAATAAATTGTGTGGCTGTAAACAGGTATAATATAAGATAAGTACATTCGATTTCATTATGTTAAGTTAATTTCTTGTTAGTTGAAAGTGTTTGTAGAAGTTCGGTATTGGTCCCTCATTATAGAATAATTAAGTATTTCTACTAAACTTTCATGGAGCCCTTTTACTAATTGGAGGTGCATTTTATATAAATATGATTAAGGAAATTATATTTCTGGGTTTTACTTGTAAATTCTAAGAAAAGCAATTTGTAGCAAAAATTGCCACAGCGGAGTGGCCGACAAAGAGTCTCAACGACGATCTCAAAATCCGGCAGTCCGGAAGATGGGCTTATTTCAAAAATTATAGCTATTGATATATTTAATGATATTCAATATGTGTTTAGTAAAAAATCTTGGGCATTTTTATAAGATAAATCTATTTCACTCTTATGTTACATCTAAAATATCATCAAATCTTTTTCCCGGAAGCGAAAAGTAACATCAAAAACTGTACAAAAGGCTGATGTCTTCAATATAAGGTGTTACTTGATTGCAATTAAAGTATTTATACCGAAAATTTTTATCGGTTAAGATATACTTTATCAATATCAATACGTTTTTCGCTTACTGCTAAAAATGTTGAATCAATACAACTTTTGTAATTGTTGTATTTTACACTCTTCTATCTTTTTTTGCAAGTTTTAATTGCCATTTAGATCTTTCCTTTTATAAACGGCTACTTAGCCTTAGAAGACATCCTAATTGTCGAAGTAAATTCCAATTTGAAAGGTGTTTAGTAATCGTTTTTACAGTAATTACAGAATTAGTTTAAAATAATTTTCAAGAAATTTATTGTGTTGAAAGTAGAGAAAAATAAATTGTGTGTTGCTGTAAACAGGTATAATATAAGATAAGTACATTCGATTTCATTAAGTTAAGTTAATTTCTTGTTAGTTGAAAGTGTGTAGAAGTTCGGTATTGGGCCCTCATTATAGAATAATTAAGTATTTCTACTAAACTTTCATGGAGCCCTTTTACTAATTGGAGGTGCATTTTATATAAATATGATTAAGGAAATTATATTTCTTGTAAATTCTAAGAAAAGAAATTTGTAGCAAAAATTTCCGCAGCGGAGTGGCCGACAAAGAGTCTCAACGACGATCTCAAAAACCAGCAGTCCGGAAGATGTGTTTATTTCAACAATTATAGCTATTGATATATTAAATGATATTCAATATGTGTTTAGTAAAAAATCTTGGGCATTTTTATAAGATAAATCTATTTCACTCTTATGTTACATCTAAAATTGTAATGTGTTTCTTATGACTCTAGGCTTTATTATAATAAGAATTACCAAAATGGTTGTTCCATTTATACATATATCTAGTTACTAACTATTTATGGTTAATGAGTATCAGTTACAGATTATTTGATCTTATTAGAATAATAGAAGGTTGCCATATATATATAACATCCCCCTTTTTATAATGTTTAAAAATAAATATATAATATCTTCGATTTTACAATAGTAATAATTTTTTTTTTTTTTTTTTAAATTTTACAGGTTTTATAATGTTTTACAAATTTAATTTTTTAGGTGGTATTACTCTTCTCCCGTATCTTGAAGTATAAATTCTGTTATTGTTGTTATTAACAATATTATTACTACCATTTTCATTATAATTCACATTATTATTGTTGTTATTATTATTATTATTATTATTATTAATATTTTCATTACAATTTGTATTAGAATTCTGAACACCAATCGGAGTTTCAAAAGTATTAAAATCGTAATATATATTTTCATTACCAATTTCTAAATTGTTTGTCTTGTTTTTATTATTTATATCTTTACTATTAGTAGCTATTTTTAATATGTGTTGCCTATTCCTTCTATAGACTACACCTTTTTCATCCTCTATTAAAAATGATCTTGGTTCCTTGCTTTTCTTTAAAACTTTTCCTTTAAACCACAAAGATGTTGGATTCTTTTTGAAATAAATCGATTCTCCAATTTCTATGGGCTTAAGGACAATAGATTTTCTATTATATATTCTAGCCGATTTTAATTGCCTTTGCTCAATACTTTTCTTTAATACCTTTTGTTTTACTACATTAGGTTTTAAATTATCCGTTACAGTCGGTAATTTAGTTCGTAATTTTCTGCTCATTAGCAATTCAGAGGGACTTGGCATATTTTTCCGGGAAGTTGTTCTATAATGTAATAACGATATGTATGGATCTGAACCCGAATGCTTGCATTTGTACAAAATCCTTTTCATGGTCTGTATGGACCTTTCTGCAAGACCATTAGACCTTGCTAAATATGGACTCGATGTTATATTCTGTACACCCCAATCAACACAAAATTTTCGAAAGTCTTTTGAATTAAAGGGTGGTCCGTTGTCGGATATAAGAATTGTAGGAATGCCATGTCTAGCAAAAATAGATTTAAATTTAGCTATTACGTTTATAGCTGAATAACCATAACTTAAAAGTTCTATTTCAAAAAATTTTGAATAGTAATCAACTACTATTAAGTATGTTTTCTTTTCAAATTCGAATAAGTCACATCCTACCTTGTACCAGGGTGTGTAAAAAACTTCATGACTTTTTAATTCCTGTCTAGGGTTAGAATTTCTATACGTGAGACAACTGTCGCAATTCGATACTATATTATAAATATCAGAATTAATATTAGGCCAATAAACTGAACCTCGTGCCAAATTCTGACAACCTTGTATTCCACCATGACCTTCATGTATATACTTTAACATTTTTTGCCGTAAACTCTTTGGTATAACTATTCTCTTATTTTTGAATATAATTCCTTTTACCATGTGTAATTCTTCTTTTATGGAACAAAATTGCCTGACATCTGTCTCTATTTGCTTACTATTTTCTGGCCATCCTTCCTTCAAATATTTTATAATTTTCTGTAAAACTTCATCTTTCTCAGTTTCCCTTCTAATATTATCTATGTCATCTTCAGGCAGTGCTACCTGACAAATTAATGAGTTACACTGTAAATCAATGTCTTTATCAAAATCAGTTAATACCTTATCTTTGAGCGGTGCTCTGGACAAAGTATCAGCAATAAATAAATCTTTTCCAGGTTTATATACCAGGCTAAGATCATATGACAACAACCTGAGCATGAACCGTTGAAGACGTGTCGGAACGTTGTATAAAGGTTTTTTAAATAAAGAAACAAGTGGCTTGTGGTCTGTCTCAATAGTCACATGCCTTCCATATATATATTGGTGAAAACGTGTGCAACCAAACACAATTGCAAACATTTCTTTTTCAATTTGTGCGTAATTCTTTTGACTATCCGTCAATGACGCAGACGCATATGCTACAGGGTTATCGCCATGCATAATGACTGCTCCCACTGCATATTGGGATGCATCGACCGACAACTTCAAAGGTTTCTTTTCATCATAATATGCCAGAACCGGTGCTTTTGTAATTTCCTTTTTTAGGTTTTCAAATTCTACTTGCTGTTCATTATTCCAACACCACACTGTGTCAATTTTCAAAAGATCTCTCAAGTGCTTATTTTTAGCCGACAAATTTTCAATAAATGGTCCTAGGTACGTTACCATTCCTAAAAAACGTTGTAACTCTTTTCTATTCTCTGGTGGAGGCATATCTAAAATGGATTCTATTCGTTTTTTATCTGGTTTTACACCACTTGCATTAAATATATGGCCAATGAATTTAATTTCCGTTTTAAGTATTATCGATTTAGTTCTGTTAAATCTTAAGCCAACCACTCTTGCCCTCTCCAAAACCTTGTTTAAAATTTCATTATGTTTTTCTATACTCACTGCATGAATTAAAAAATCATCCATATATATCACTAAACCTGATATATCACTAAACAGTCTTATCATTTGGGCGTGAAATATTTCCGGTGCTGAACTTATACCAAATGGTAAGCGTAAAAACCGATATCGTCCGAAAGGAGTATTAAAAGTACATATTCGTGACGATTCTTCATCTAATTTCACCATCCAAAATCCTGAATTAGCATCAAGCCGACTAAAATATTTAGAACCTGTCATACGCGACTTACATTCATCCAATGTAGGAAAATCAAACCTAGGCCTTTCTATTACTTTATTTAAATTTCGAGGATCTAAACATAACCTCAAACTACCGTCTGTTTTTGTAACTAGCACTATAGAATTGACCCAATCTGTAGGTTCTTTTACTTCAACTATAACACCTAAATTAATCATTCTTTCTATTTCCTTTTTTAGTGGTTCATTAAGACTAAAAGGTACTCGACGTGGAGGATCAATAACTGGTTGAGTATTTTCCTTTAACTTGATATGACACTCTTCTTTAAGTTGCCCTAGACCTTGAAACATGTCTTTATACTTTTCTATAATATTTTCACAATTAATTGCATTTATTTTTCTGATTAAGTTTAACTTGGATGCCATTTCCAAACCCAATATATTGTTGCATTTCATATCTAGTAAGTAAAAATCAGTTTCGTACATTTCATTATCAAAAATGAAAGGTAAATAAATTTTGCCTACTACCGGTAATCTTTCACCACTTAAAGTAAATATATTATTATATACCTTATAATTTATCTTACTTATACCCAACATGTTGAAAGTATCCATAGACATCAGATTCGCTTGAGATCCCGTATCAACCTGGCAAGTCACGGATTTGCCATTAAGCTCTATGTTGACGTTCCATATGTTGTCATTGCTCCTTTCTTTAGTTGACCCAACAAACAGCATTTCTTCTTGCACAACGTCATCCTCATTGACAGTCTTCACATATTTCTTCTGATTATATTTCTTTATATTGCCTTTAAACCAACACATTTTAGCATAGTGGTTTATTTTTCCACATGTATGACACTTTGCACCTTCAGCTGGGCATTTGCTTTTGTGTACTTGACCACATTTCTTACACATAGAAGCCTTTTGTTGTTTTTTGACAAACTGTTCACTATGTTGTTGTTGTTGGTACTTACTTTTGTATTTTATATTTTTGTTTTGCTGAATTGCTGCAACCATAACCTCATCTGTTTTTTCATTCTGTATGGTGGCCAAATTTTCTTTCGCCATTTCAATACTTTTGGCAATTTCTAAAGCTCTCTGCCATTCTATACCTCCTTCACTCAATAAACGCTCTTTGACACCCTTATAATTTTCAGCTAAACCACAAATAAATATGTCCTTAACTAGGCTTTGGCGCAATGTGCCAAACTCACATGTATTGCTCAAATTCTCTAGTGTAGTTGCATACTGTGCAATGGACTCTTCTGATTTTTGTTTACGAGTGAAAAATGCATGCCTTTCCATCGCTAGGTTTATTTTTGGAATAAAATGGGACTCAAATTTTTTCACTAACGAGGCATAACTTACAGTATCGATATTCTCGTTGAAAGAATTAAAAATCGGTAGACACTGAGGACCCATATGATGTAATAATATCGCTACCTTCCTCCGGTCCGGTTGTGAATATAAATTGGAGGCTATCATAAAGATTTCAAATTGTGTACTCCATTGTTTCCACTCTATCGCAATATTGTATGCTTTTAAATTAAATGGCGGCATCGTTGAGGAAAACATAACCTCTTTTGGTGAGACTTCACACGCATTTGCGGGCACATTTACAGGCACGTTTTCAGGCATTTTGTTTTGTGACAGCCGGGGCTAAACAAATTTCACTTTATTTGTTTTTGACTCAATTAAAACTTTTTGTTTAATTGTTTACTTATTTAATTGTCTTTATTTAATTTTTTCTTTCAATTATCGCCTTATTTCTTTTTATATTTGACACACCTGACACCATGTAATGTGTTTCTTATGACTCTAGGCTTTATTATAATAAGAATTACCAAAATGGTTGTTCCATTTATACATATATCTAGTTACTAACTATTTATGGTTAATGAGTATCAGTTACAGATTATTTGATCTTATTAGAATAATAGAAGGTTGCCATATATATATAACAAAAATATCATCAAATCTTTTTCCCGGAAGCGAAAAGTAACATCAAAAACTGTACAAAAGGCTGATATCTGGTATAGCAGGTGTTACTTGATTACAATTAAGGTATTTATACCTAAAATTTTTATCGGTTAAGATAGACTTTATAAATACCAATACGTTTTTCGCTTACTGCTAAAGATTTTTAATCAATACAACTTTTGTAATTGTTGTTTTTTACATTCTTCTAGCTTTTTTGCAAGTTTTAATTGCCATTTAGATCTTTCCTTTTATAAACCGCTACTTAGCCTTAGAAGAAATCCTAATTGTCAAAGTAAATTCCAATTTGAAAGCTGTTTTAGTGCAGTAATAGACTTTCTGCTGTACAAAAATGAAGCGATATAAATATAATGTTGAACAATATGGGAAGGTTTTTACTAGAGAACATAGTGTATTGTTCATATTCTGCTTTAAGTGGTAGACCAATGGCTCTTCCGAAATTTTATTTTCCTATTAGATATTTTTAAATATGTGATGTTGATTTACATAATAACATGAGATTATTGTTTCACATTTTAGTGAAAAATTCCAATTCTCAACAAATTTCAATTATATAAAAAAAGTTAAATTTTTGTGGAGAATAGCTTGAATGGAAGATTTTGCTTGCATTGAATTTTATAATACCACTCACACTCTGAACCAAGAATTTTCTTTCATGTTTCTAAATATAAATTATTCCAACTGGCAGCGAGCAACAGGCATATTTTTGAAAATTTTTAATTTTACAGAAAAATAACCAAGGCTTGTTTTCATTTTATGAAGATTTGGGTTTTTGTTTGTAGCAAAACCATATGAGTATAAAAATTACATTTTCCTGCAATTCATAGAACCAGGACTGATTTATTGACAACTTTAAAATATTATTTGGAATACTTTACTTAGTTCTTTTAATTATAAATTTTATATTTTTCCAATTAATTTTTTTAATCATGTGTCTATTGTTATTGTACAAAACAGCTGATTACGTTTTTACATAACATATAACCGTTTCTACATTTGTGTACTGTAGCAGCGTTTTCTAAACGAGCGCCTTAAATTTTCACTAGTTCGTTTTTTCAGTAATCGGCTTTACAGTAATTACAGAATTAGTTTAAAATAATTTTCAAGAAATTTATTGTGTTGAAAGTAGAGAAAAATAAATTGTGTGGCTGTAAACAGGTATAATATAAGATAAGTACATTCGATTTCATTATGTTAAGTTAATTTCTTGTTAGTTGAAAGTGTTTGTAGAAGTTCGGTATTGGTCCCTCATTATAGAATAATTAAGTATTTCTACTAAACTTTCATGGAGCCCTTTTACTAATTGGAGGTGCATTTTATATAAATATGATTAAGGAAATTATATTTCTGGGTTTTACTTGTAAATTCTAAGAAAAGCAATTTGTAGCAAAAATTGCCACAGCGGAGTGGCCGACAAAGAGTCTCAACGACGATCTCAAAATCCGGCAGTCCGGAAGATGGGCTTATTTCAAAAATTATAGCTATTGATATATTTAATGATATTCAATATGTGTTTAGTAAAAAATCTTGGGCATTTTTATAAGATAAATCTTTTTCACTCTTATGTTACAGAACTTGCTGTAGAAAGTAGAGGACACATCTAAAATATCATTAAATCTTTTTCCCGGAAGCGAAAAGTAACATCAAAAACTGTACAAAAGGCTGATGTCTTCAATATAAGGTGTTACTTGATTGCAATTAAAGTATTTATACCGAAAATTTTTATCGGTTAAGATATACTTTATCAATATCAATACGTTTTTCGCTTACTGCTAAAAATGTTGAATCAATACAACTTTTGTAATTGTTGTATTTTACACTCTTCTATCTTTTTTTGCAAGTTTTAATTGCCATTTAGATCTTTCCTTTTATAAACGGCTACTTAGCCTTAGAAGACATCCTAATTGTCGAAGTAAATTCCAATTTGAAAGGTGTTTAGTAATCGTTTTTACAGTAATTACAGAATTAGTTTAAAATAATTTTCAAGAAATTTATTGTGTTGAAAGTAGAGAAAAATAAATTGTGTGTTGCTGTAAACAGGTATAATATAAGATAAGTACATTCGATTTCATTAAGTTAAGTTAATTTCTTGTTAGTTGAAAGTGTGTAGAAGTTCGGTATTGGGCCCTCATTATAGAATAATTAAGTATTTCTACTAAACTTTCATGGAGCCCTTTTACTAATTGGAGGTGCATTTTATATAAATATGATTAAGGAAATTATATTTCTTGTAAATTCTAAGAAAAGAAATTTGTAGCAAAAATTTCCGCAGCGGAGTGGCCGACAAAGAGTCTCAACGACGATCTCAAAAACCAGCAGTCCGGAAGATGTGTTTATTTCAACAATTATAGCTATTGATATATTAAATGATATTCAATATGTGTTTAGTAAAAAATCTTGGGCATTTTTATAAGATAAATCTATTTCACTCTTATGTTACATCTAAAATATCATCAAATCTTTTTCCCGGAAGCGAAAAGTAACATCAAAAACTGTACAAAAGGCTGATATCTGGTATAGCAGGTGTTACTTGATTACAATTAAGGTATTTATACCTAAAATTTTTATCGGTTAAGATAGACTTTATAAATACCAATACGTTTTTCGCTTACTGCTAAAGATTTTTAATCAATACAACTTTTGTAATTGTTGTTTTTTACATTCTTCTAGCTTTTTTGCAAGTTTTAATTGCCATTTAGATCTTTCCTTTTATAAACCGCTACTTAGCCTTAGAAGAAATCCTAATTGTCAAAGTAAATTCCAATTTGAAAGCTGTTTTAGTGCAGTAATAGACTTTCTGCTGTACAAAAATGAAGCGATATAAATATAATGTTGAACAATATGGGAAGGTTTTTACTAGAGAACATAGTGTATTGTTCATATTCTGCTTTAAGTGGTAGACCAATGGCTCTTCCGAAATTTTATTTTCCTATTAGATATTTTTAAATATGTGATGTTGATTTACATAATAACATGAGATTATTGTTTCACATTTTAGTGAAAAATTCCAATTCTCAACAAATTTCAATTATATAAAAAAAGTTAAATTTTTGTGGAGAATAGCTTGAATGGAAGATTTTGCTTGCATTGAATTTTATAATACCACTCACACTCTGAACCAAGAATTTTCTTTCATGTTTCTAAATATAAATTATTCCAACTGGCAGCGAGCAACAGGCATATTTTTGAAAATTTTTAATTTTACAGAAAAATAACCAAGGCTTGTTTTCATTTTATGAAGATTTGGGTTTTTGTTTGTAGCAAAACCATATGAGTATAAAAATTACATTTTCCTGCAATTCATAGAACCAGGACTGATTTATTGACAACTTTAAAATATTATTTGGAATACTTTACTTAGTTCTTTTAATTATAAATTTTATATTTTTCCAATTAATTTTTTTAATCATGTGTCTATTGTTATTGTACAAAACAGCTGATTACGTTTTTACATAACATATAACCGTTTCTACATTTGTGTACTGTAGCAGCGTTTTCTAAACGAGCGCCTTAAATTTTCACTAGTTCGTTTTTTCAGTAATCGGCTTTACAGTAATTACAGAATTAGTTTAAAATAATTTTCAAGAAATTTATTGTGTTGAAAGTAGAGAAAAATAAATTGTGTGGCTGTAAACAGGTATAATATAAGATAAGTACATTCGATTTCATTATGTTAAGTTAATTTCTTGTTAGTTGAAAGTGTTTGTAGAAGTTCGGTATTGGTCCCTCATTATAGAATAATTAAGTATTTCTACTAAACTTTCATGGAGCCCTTTTACTAATTGGAGGTCCATTTTATATAAATATGATTAAGGAAATTATATTTCTTGGTTTTACTTGTAAATTCTAAGAAAAGAAATTTGTAGCAAAAATGGCCGCAGCGGAGTGGCCGACAAAGAGTCTCAACGACGATCTCAAAAACCAGCAGTCCGGAAGATGTGTTTATTTCAACAATTATAGCTATTGATATATTAAATGATATTCAATATGTGTTTAGTAAAAAATCTTGGGCATTTTTATAAGATAAATCTATTTCACTCTTATGTTACAGAACTTGCTGTAGAAAGTAGAGGACACATCTAAAATATCATTAAATCTTTTTCCCGGAAGCGAAAAGTAACATCAAAAACTGTACAAAAGGCTGATGTCTTCAATATAAGGTGTTACTTGATTGCAATTAAAGTATTTATACCGAAAATTTTTATCGGTTAAGATATACTTTATCAATAGCAATACGTTTTTCGCTTACTGCTAAAAATGTTGAATCAATACAACTTTTGTAATTGTTGTATTTTACACTCTTCTATCTTTTTTTGCAAGTTTTAATTGCCATTTAGATCTTTCCTTTTATAAACGGCTACTTAGCCTTAGAAGACATCCTAATTGTCGAAGTAAATTCCAATTTGAAAGGTGTTTAGTAATCGTTTTTACAGTAATTACAGAATTAGTTTAAAATAATTTTCAAGAAATTTATTGTGTTGAAAGTAGAGAAAAATAAATTGTGTGTTGCTGTAAACAGGTATAATATAAGATAAGTACATTCGATTTCATTAAGTTAAGTTAATTTCTTGTTAGTTGAAAGTGTGTAGAAGTTCGGTATTGGGCCCTCATTATAGAATAATTAAGTATTTCTACTAAACTTTCATGGAGCCCTTTTACTAATTGGAGGTGCATTTTATATAAATATGATTAAGGAAATTATATTTCTTGTAAATTCTAAGAAAAGAAATTTGTAGCAAAAATGGCCGCAGCGGAGTGGCCGACAAAGAGTCTCAACGACGATCTCAAAAACCAGCAGTCCGGAAGATGTGTTTATTTCAACAATTAAAGCTATTGATATATTAAATGATATTCAATATGTGTTTAGTAAAAAATCTTGGGCATTTTTATAAGATAAATCTATTTCACTCTTATGTTACATCTAAAATATCATCAAATCTTTTTCCCGGAAGCGAAAAGTAACATCAAAAACTGTACAAAAGGCTGATATCTGGTATAGCAGGTGTTACTTGATTACAATTAAGGTATTTATACCTAAAATTTTTATCGGTTAAGATAGACTTTATAAATACCAATACGTTTTTCGCTTACTGCTAAAGATTTTTAATCAATACAACTTTTGTAATTGTTGTTTTTTACATTCTTCTAGCTTTTTTGCAAGTTTTAATTGCCATTTAGATCTTTCCTTTTATAAACCGCTACTTAGCCTTAGAAGAAATCCTAATTGTCAAAGTAAATTCCAATTTGAAAGCTGTTTTAGTGCAGTAATAGACTTTCTGCTGTACAAAAATGAAGCGATATAAATATAATGTTGAACAATATGGGAAGGTTTTTACTAGAGAACATAGTGTATTGTTCATATTCTGCTTTAAGTGGTAGACCAATGGCTCTTCCGAAATTTTATTTTCCTATTAGATATTTTTAAATATGTGATGTTGATTTACATAATAACATGAGATTATTGTTTCACATTTTAGTGAAAAATTCCAATTCTCAACAAATTTCAATTATATAAAAAAAGTTAAATTTTTGTGGAGAATAGCTTGAATGGAAGATTTTGCTTGCATTGAATTTTATAATACCACTCACACTCTGAACCAAGAATTTTCTTTCATGTTTCTAAATATAAATTATTCCAACTGGCAGCGAGCAACAGGCATATTTTTGAAAATTTTTAATTTTACAGAAAAATAACCAAGGCTTGTTTTCATTTTATGAAGATTTGGGTTTTTGTTTGTAGCAAAACCATATGAGTATAAAAATTACATTTTCCTGCAATTCATAGAACCAGGACTGATTTATTGGCAACTTTAAAATATTATTTGGAATATTTACTTAGTTCTTTTAATTATAAATTTTATATTTTTCCAATTAATTTTTTTAATCATGTGTCTATTGTTATTGTACAAAACAGCTGATTACGTTTTTACATAACATATAACCGTTTCTACATTTGTGTACTGTAGCAGCGTTTTCTAAACGAGCGCCTTAAATTTTCACTAGTTCGTTTTTTCAGTAATCGGCTTTACAGTAATTACAGAATTAGTTTAAAATAATTTTCAAGAAATTTATTGTGTTGAAAGTAGAGAAAAATAAATTGTGTGGCTGTAAACAGGTATAATATAAGATAAGTACATTCGATTTCATTATGTTAAGTTAATTTCTTGTTAGTTGAAAGTGTTTGTAGAAGTTCGGTATTGGTCCCTCATTATAGAATAATTAAGTATTTCTACTAAACTTTCATGGAGCCCTTTTACTAATTGGAGGTCCATTTTATATAAATATGATTAAGGAAATTATATTTCTTGGTTTTACTTGTAAATTCTAAGAAAAGAAATTTGTAGCAAAATGGCCGCAGCGGAGTGGCCGACAAAGAGTCTCAACGACGATCTCAAAATCCGGCAGTCCGGAAGATGGGTTTATTTCAACAATTATAGGTATTGATTTATTAAATGATATTCTATATGTGTTTAGCAAAAAATCTTGGGCATTTTTATAAGATAAATCTTTTTCACTCTTATGTTACAGAACTTGCTGTAGAAAGTAGAGGACACATCTAAAATATCATCAAATCTTTTTCCCGGAAGCGAAAAGTAACATCAAAAACTGTACAAAAGGCTGATGTCTTCAATATAAGGTGTTACTTGATTACAATTAAGGTATTTATACCTACAATTTTTATCGGTTAAGATTGCCTTCATTAATATCAATGCGTTGTTCGCTTACTGCTAAAAATTATGAACCAATACATCTTTTGTAATTGTTGTTTTTTTGCAACCTTCTAGCCTTTTTGCAAGTTTTAATTGCAATTTAGATCTTTTCTTTTATAAATCGCTACTTAGCCTTAGAAGAAATCCTAATTGTCAAAGTAAATTCCAATTTGAAAGCTGTTTTAGTGCAGTAATAGACTTTCTGCTGTACAAAAATGAAGCGATATATAATGTTCAACAATATGGGAAGGTTTTTACTAGACAACATAGTGTATTGTTCATATTCTGCTGTAAATGATAGACCAATGGCTCTTCCGAAATTTTATTTTTCTATACATAATAACAAATACTTATATTTTCACCTTTTAAATTAAGCTTTCCCCTAGTGAAAGAATTACAATTCGGCACAAATTTCAATTATACAAAAAAATATAAATTTTTGTGGAGAATGACTCGAATGGAACATTTTGCTTGCATTATTTGCATAATACTTTTGTTATCATACACACATATTTCTCAAAAAATAAGATAGAAATCTATTTGGGTAACTGTTGTTCATTGTCCAATTATCCAATACGTATTTATTCGCCTTTCCTCCTCACTTTAGTTTTTGTAAGTAGATATTAATATTGTTTTTAGTTCCTTTTAAAAACGATATTCCAATTGGAACTGTTTTCTCCTATAACGTTCTTCACAGAATAGGCTGGCACTTTATTCTTTTTACATTTTAGTCGAAAACATTCAATTCGTACTATGTTCATATACTGAATTTCAAAAAATTAGGTATTAAGCAATTTGTAAATCGATGTAAGCTATTCCTTTTTGTTTATTGGAAAGAGTCTAATACCGTGGCGGACTTATTTAAACAAGAGTATAGTTAGAGAAGACCAATGCAAACTTTTGGTTTATTACTTGCTGAACCGATTGTTTGTATGTGTTGTAACTTGTGTGGTAATTTACATTTAATAATTTAATGACTTTTTCTTTTGTTTTTGTTTGTTTGCTTTTTATTCATATTCATTAATTAGTACTTTGTCAAGGTCAGGCCGCTGTCAGTATGTCCAAACTGCTTCTGATCTATTAGTATCACTTCTGCTCTTGGATTTTTTATTCATATTAATTAGTACTTCCTCATAGTCAGGTCGATTTCAATATGTCCAAACTGCTTCTGAACTATTAGTATTCTTACAGTTACAGTTCTAACGAAGTTGGTTAAATTTTTGTTTGAAAAGTAATACTTCTCTACAGATTTATGGCGATTTTAGATGGAATTGTGTTTTGTGTTTTATTCATATTTAATATCAATAATCTTAGCATTACGCTTACAATCAAATTGGCCACCTCTTGTTAGTCGTTTCTTACAATTTACTACACCTAAGATATTTTGTTAAAATGAAAGTGCTTGTCACTTTCAAATTGGTATTAATTTCAACTGTGAGGGTGATAAAAGCTCCGCTCGTTATATCTCTTTTTTTAGATTTTCCGTGTTAAAAATTCAATTACCGTATTTCTCTCATAACATAAAATGAAATATATATTCGGCTCTGTTTTGTAAATCGCATTTTTTTGAAAAAACTAAAATTAGTTTCAACCTAAAAATTTTGCTATTTTCGTGTTTTGCTAAAAAATCGTTTTGATATCGTTCGAAGTTAAGTTTGAAATTTTATTTAAACGTTAAAGTCAAGTTTTTGTGTTATACGAGTTAAATTAATTGCCATTGTCTTCTTGTCTGTTCCATAAACATTTGATCGATGAACTTACTTCATACTTGGAACGAAAATTTTAAGAAATTTCAGAGTGTTCTTTAAATTATATATTTTTTTCAACTTAAATATATTCAAATGCAAGTAATTTTACTAAAATCAACCTTTCACAATTAATGTGGTCATTGCTTTTTTCATGTTCTTTTAAACATTTATTACAATAATTGGATTTACTTTCGACAAGTTTCTTTAGTCGCTTTTAACACTAATAAAATTATTCATTTTAGAAAATACAAATTAAAAAAACAATTCAATTTCGGTTTACAGAACAGAGCAGATTGTTTACAAGCACTCAAGTCATTGGGGCCGGAAGTTAATTTAGAAAATTTTTTAAAGTTTATATTTTTATTATAATAAATTTTATATTACATTTTCGTCTAGACTGGCTGCCCCATGTAGTATTTTTAATGTTAGCAGGTCATAATCTGCAATTACTGTAAAATTTTTGTTGGAAATATTCTGGATTTTGATAGCATGAAAAGACTAAGACTGTCATGCATGAACATTAACGAGTGCGCGAGCGCAAGTAAACTGCAGTGAATATCAACGGTTTCGCGAGCGTAAGTAAACGTTAAAAGGCGGTATTGCGCGAATGTCAACGGGCTCGGGAGCGAAAGTAAACATGATAGCATTAAACAGCTATCATGCGTGATCGTTAACGGGTGCGCGAGCGCAAGTAAACATGATAGCATTAAACAGCTATCATGCGTGATCGTTAACGAGTGCGCGAGCGCAAGTAAACGTGATAGCATTAAACAGCTGTCATGCGTGATTGCTCGATTTATAGTAAGTGATTACGTCGGGAGTGTCGGACTTTAATTAATCACAATTTAGATAAACTGCAGTGGTGATTAATTAAATTAAGTGAACTCTCAAAATTGTGGTTAGTTGGGTGTTCATGCACTCGGCTTTCAGAGGAGTAATCCAATCTACCACAATTTTAATAAACTAAAAAAAAGTATTCAAAATAGTAATTAATTTAAAAAAATAATCACACATCATTTTAATAAAATGAAATACGTAAACGTAAGCGTAAACGAGTTCGAGATCGTCGCGAGTAATTATGTTGGTAGTGTCGAGTGTAAATGAACTCTATTGAATACTAAATAAACTGCAAAATTGTGATGTTCTGTGTACCCACGCAGACCAATGGGTGTTATTAAATGCCGCATCACAATTTGAACTACAGTGTTGAGAGAGTGTGTTTATCTGCAAAGACTATGTCTAATCAAGATTCCATCAGAATTCATCAGCTTTCATCATGACATCAGTATAAAAAAACAGGTTAGTGCACAAATTTTTCTTTAATATGAATATAGTATATTATATAAAAATTTTACTCCTAATAAAATTGAAAATATATAAAGATTTTGGTCCATACAAAATTATTTTAATATCAAATTTATTTAATTTTGTTTATTAATTTCATACAATTACATATATATTTTTTTATATTCTTATTCGTAAACATATAAAATTAAAAATTAAGCAAAAAGGGAACAAATTAACAATTTTGCTGTTAGTTTTAAAAGTGGTATAAGTCCACTTAAAAAAAAAAATTAAGAGAGCGCTCATTTTAGTAAGATGGTGTCTATATCTTATTAAAATTACCGCTAACATTTTTTTTAAAGTGGACTTATATCACTTTTGAAATTAACAGTTCAGTTTAATATTTTGTATTGTTTTGTAATAACTTTATGAAATATAAAACGTAATGGTTAATTTTTTGGTTGAAACAACTATTTATAAACGTTTTAAATCAAAAGCAAATTATAATACAGTCGACTCTTGATAGCTTGAAACTGGTTATTTAAAATATTTCTATATATAGAATTTTTACCTAGGTTCTTTTGAAAAATCCATGTAATTTGGTTGCCTCGGTAATATGAAATTATTTCAGTGACCTTTATACTATCAAGGCTCTATAAATTATTTTTATACCTCTACGCTCTATAATTTGAGTTATTTTTAAGCAAAAAAAAAAAAAAAAAAAAAAAAAAAAAAAAAAAAAAAAAAAAAACAAAAAAAAAAAAAAAAAAAAAAAAAAAAAAAAAAAACAAATTAAAGAACAAAGAAACAACACTAAATCTTTGGATAACCACTATTATTTTTTTGATGCCTTTTAGTTATCTAATGGTAAATATCATGTTTTTTCAATTTTATATTTAATTTTTTCTTAAGATTTTTGTGTTTGTTTTGAATATGAGAGTTTTGAAGAGGCTGCTGCACACATCTTAGGATTTTTACAATATTTTTCGAGTTATTGAGAAAAATATTTAAAAAAAATTTATGAAATTTTTGTTTTTTTTTTTAAATTTACAAAAAATAAAAAAGCATATAATATTAACCGGTTTTATTATTTAATATAAACTTCGCATACAATGGACATAAATTGAATTATAACACATCAAAATCCATAAATTAATCCTTATTTTTTTTTTACCGATCAAGTGAAAGTAAACAATTTGAGAAAAATCATATTTTTAAAAATTCCAACAACATTAATTTAAACATAAAATGTGAACTCTTGGTTGAAATCTCCATTATTTCAAAATTGTCTGTGGCTGCTTGAATTTCCTATTATCGAGAGTTGACTGTATTTCATATTGTATGTTTGAAGCCCATTTCAATATTACATATAAAATGCTTATATAAACATAAAATAATACATAATTTTTTTTATAAAAAACACAACTATTCGGTATTTAACACAAAAATTTAATAACAACATTTTTAAAATAATAAAATCATAGGTAAATATTAATACAATAATAACTTAAAAATAACACATACATTTTCTTTTTTTATATATAATAATAAAAAAATATATTATAAAAATTAAAATTGAAATAAAATTTTTCAGTTCAGTTAGCAATTTTTTAATTAAATTAATGTTTAATTTAATAACATGAGGGCTTTGTTTTATACTGTAAACTATAGCTAGTATCAAATATCATTTGATTTTGAGCTATCAATATACTAAGTATTTTGTAAAACCCCCATTAAGTCATATATTTTTGAATTATGACACAATTAAAATAAATGAGCGGCTTATCAATAGTATTTCATTTCTCTGACACAAGTACGCTTGAAAAAATGTGAAAAATCCTAAAAGGATTAAATTTTTTTTAATTTCAAAACAAAACCGACATCAAAGAAAGAAATGCTGCTCTTTAAAAAATTTTACAAAGCCAATATTTTAATTAAAATAAATTTTCTTTTAAAAGAAATTTTGTTCAAGTCATAGAATTTGAAAGAAAATTAAAAACAAAATATTAATCATTATATTACATTCTAAATTATAAAATTTTACACAAATAGAGCCTAACGGCTAGTCGGACATACCTAAGGCCTTGATTCACTATCCTATTTAATCGTTCGATCTGTTAAAAATAGCATGTTTGTTCAAAAAGCTGTTGAAGTGAGTAACATATTTTTTCACAGCTCTATATAATTTTGTAATTTCAGAAGAAATTGGTGAGAAAAAAACCAATAACGGGTTATTTCCAGTGTATGAAAACAAACGAAACATTTCACAAACGTTTGCTTTAAAGTTATAAACTTTTCAAAACTCTTAAATTGTTTTTTATATGAGCACAACAAACAAAACAAAAATGATTCAAGCAACAATGTCACCAACAAAATGATTGACTTTGCTTTAGAAACATTATTTTTCGAGTAAATGAATTATTTAGTCTGAGGATATTAAAGAAATTTCTAACGAATCTCTTACTTGCTGTAGTATTTATTACTTTATTTATTATTTTTTATTTTAATTCATTTCTTTTCTGACTGCTAACTCTTAAACTAATCCTACTGCTTATTTACCAAAATTAATCACCTCAAATTTTTACAATGCCTTTCAATTAATTTTGTTTTATTCACTAAAAACTACAAAACAAAATGATTGCAAATGTTTCCAACTCTGTTTTGCAAATTTTTTATATAAATAGTTTTTTTTTTTTAATTGAAGAAAAATCTGTCAGATTTTCTTGCCATTAAATCGTACGATTGCTGAGGACAGTGAACTATGACCTTGAGAACAGCAGTATACTACTCGTTTACATGATACATTTAGGCATCACACTCAGTTTGCGACTCGTACAACAGTGCAAAACTTTAAGAATTTGTCCTTAAATAAATACCACTGTGCAGTATCATAGAAGGTCGTTTGGTAGCTTTTTTTTAATATCATACACATACTACATACATACATCTTTAAAGATAATTAAAATATTTAAGATAAATTTTATCGTTTTCAATTTTCATTTATGTTGTGTTGAAAATATTTTATTAAATTTATTTTTAAATTAAATTGAATTTTTCTTTATTTAGTTTCTCTAATATTAAATTTAAGGCTGTAGATGATTAATAGTTTTATCTAGTAAATTTGCAGCTAAATATTGTTTGTGTAAACGCTGTCGACAGAATTGATAAAATTCAATTTCATAAGTAAAGTTACGTCTTACAATATCCTTGACTTTTTCGCTAACTGGGGGCTTGAAATTATTTTTATTGATTTTTGTCAGGTATTCGGCACTGGCTGTAAAGAAAAAGAAAATATAATTTAATATAAGATTAGAAAATTTCTTAAAATTTCAAGCCTAATAGATGTGTTTCTGTGCTTAAACGGCTAATAAATCTGTTCTAAAATCAAAGTTGTCTACTATAATCAGTAATTTTTATTAACAACACTAAAAGAAGAATTTAGCATTAATCCAATGAAACGTTTTTATTAAAATTTTTCATTGATTCAAGTCAGCTGTGGCTTCCTAAATGTAATGACTTTGCATTACTGAAAATCAAATATATTGTCGTAGTAAACATAATTTTTAGTACAGTTTTATAAACTTACTATCATAAATTTCGCGAACACCTTGAAAAAATCTGGGTATATACTTTTCAAACACCGACAGCGTGGTATTGAGATCCTCCAGAACACCCACTACAGCATATTGACTTTCTACCGCCAGTTTAGCTCTTTCCAAAGCTCCGACTGTATTAAAAGGCCTATTGATTACAAGAGAAAAATCATAAAATTTTTTATTGCCACCACCAGCCCTTCCAAATAGACTTACGTGCACTCATAAGCATGACCACAAAAGAATAAACTTTGACGACGATGATCACCAATACCTTCTACGGTAACACCCTGAGTGTAGGTGCATTCTTGATCACCAGATAAAACGCACGTTTCAAAGTCTTTCTTCAGCCAGGCTGGATGTGGCAGTGGCAAATCAGGAAATGCCGCTTTACGTTCCACAAAATACCAGGGCGCTCTTACATAATAAAACCAACTTATAACACGTTCCACGGGATCACGCACCACATTTATATAAATTGGTGTAGGTAATTTAAATTTAGTAAAATTCGTATAACACACATGCTTGATAAATACTGAGGGCTCAGGTAAATCACTTATGACTTCAGCCAATTCTTGTTGCTGATCCTCAGCTAAACGTATGGTTTCGACTTTTTGTACGGCATCACGATGAAATTGAAAATTATTGCGTTCCGAAAGGCGTCTTAACAGTTCCATAAACGTTTGACTACCCACTTTGGGTACACGATTAAAAAACACCAAATCCAATTGAGCCTTACGGGTATTATTGAGATCATGAACGTTAAGAGATTGCATCTGATAATAGGTAAATTAAATTAAATTAAATTATATTTAATATATTTTGTGTTAAAAAGAAAGTTCCTACAATTTTTGTTTAAACCGCCTGGTGATTGATATGCTTGTGTTGTTGTGTAAACTTAAAATTGAATTTAAAAAAAATTCTACAAAATAATCAATGGGAAGCTACACAAATAGCTGCCCAAAACAATAAAATGAACTGTAAAATTCACGAACAGTTAATTAGGCTGGCAGTCATTATTTACGTAAGCACTATTCCAGGTACCCTAAGTAATTAACTGAGCTCCGGCAGAAGGTCGTGTAGTCCATAAAAATTCACTTGTTTTTGCTTTTATTTAGCGTAGTTCTTTACTTCTTTTGTTACCGACTAGAATGCATTTGGAACCAAATTACAGCCTTCTATATCGCGATTTCCACTTAAATTGTATTTAAATTTGAGCCACAATATGTTAAATGAATTGTGGCACTACTTTCATGTTACAAATATTCCCTAAGTCTAGTATTCATTAAGAACTCAGAAACTTTCTTGGGAGATTTGTCCGCTATATAAAAAACCAACTGTAGTAGGGTAGTGATGCCTTAAGTAATGAAAACGACTTCAAAAAGAGACCATTACAATGGCACAATTATGTTCTGTTGACAGACGTCATTATGACTGATTTTCTCATGTGACAAGTGTTTCTACGAATCAGGTGTAACCAACCAAACAAATTTTTTTTTTTAGAAGATTTAACGTTTTATAATGAAATGCACTTGCATTGTTATTCGTATACGTCTAGTTCTTAGGTCATTCATTTTATTGTTTGGATAGCTCTAGTGAAAAATTGGCAAATTTTATTGGTGTAACATTTATTTCTAAGTGAGACGGAAAGATAGCAAGAAATACAATTTTTTTTTAGTTCCATCTCACCTATAAAAGTCGGAGAAATATAAAAGTGGCTTAAGTGACAGTTCATTATTACAATTCGTAGTTACAACCTCTAGTATGGAGCTTCAAAGCAAATTAGGAGAATCTGCTAACGACATAGTGAAACTGGACGTAAATGATTTTCAGTTTCGTACTTACATTGCCAGCAATTCATCTAAAAAAACCACTCTTTTTTATAAAAGAATTAATTTTAATTTATTTTTTAAAAATTTAACTTATTCTAGAGACTACAGCTTTTAAAATTTCTTAAACTAATTTTTCCGGGTCACTAAGATCCTTTAAAGTAACTGCCAAATACTGTTTATACAAACGTTGCTTACAAAAATTATAAAATTCATATTCATGAGTGAAATTTTTTCGTAGCATTTCCTTAACATCAGCATCAATTTTGGGTTTACGTTTGTTCCGATTGCGATTCGTAATTTTGTCAATATTCACTGCAATTTGAAATTTAGGTTGGTTGTACTTTATACTGAATAAGTAAGTGAAGATAAATATGTCGAGAAAAAAATTATGTTTTAACGTAAATCGTTACGTTTTTTAGTATTTATAAATATATTTTCAGTTTTTATGGCAAAGAATTAGAATTAGGATTAAAATGAGGAGCGGGAACAAGTTACCTGGTCACTGCGGCCAAAATAGATCTATTATTCATTAAGATTGTATGATTTGTATGCCTTGTGCATTAGATCATTACTGTGATATAATATATGTTCTGCTGTCTCCTCAAGAGGTCCATTTGACTGATCCCCATATTCGCCAAGTGTTTCAATACTCTGCAGTGCCCAGTCAGGAATCCTGTGACACTGCGATTTCCTGACCGGGTCAAGCTAAATAATTCCTTTGTTCTCTTCCGAGATCGGAATGGCATGAATGTTTTAGCTACACTGATTCCATTTGCTTCCAGCCGGTATTGTTGGCATTCTCTTTCCAGCCACTCCCTAAAAATGAGTTTAATAGAGCTCCAACACAGTCCGCAAATGGGTTCTGGGCCAATGAATCTATTAGCCGCCCCTTTTCTTGCGAGCTTATCTGCCTTCTCATTGCCTACATATCCACTATGACCTGCCAGCCATATCCCTAGAACCATACTATTAGATGCTAGTCTTTTTAGAAGTTTTAAGCAATCCCAGACCAGTTTTGAGCATATCTCAAAGACACTGAGTGCAAGTAATGCTGTTCGACTGTCTAAGTGAATATAGATGTGATTGTTATTTGTGTCTCTTTCTAGTTCCTCTCTTAGGCTCTATAGCATGTACGAGTATTTCGGCCTGATAAGCTTCTTCTGAGGCTTAGACCAAATACCCTGCTCCAACACCTTCCACCGTTAAAACATATTTAACTCGGCATATTTATCTTCACTCACTTCACTGAATAATCTTGACGTAATAACTTACATTCGTATAATATTTTTGCGCCATTGAAAAATCTCGGTATGTATTTTTCAAATACAGCCAGCGTAATATTGGTTTCTTCCCAGGTGCCTACCACTGCATAATCACGTTCCACATGCTCTTTAGCTATTTGCACAGCAGCAGGAGAATTAAAAGGTCTGTTTATAAAGTAAATCAGATTAGAGTTTAAAACTAAAGCTTAAAAATTTTAAAATTCTATACAAAATCTGTGGTTAAGGAAGTGAAACTAACTCTTGAAAAACTTGGTAAATTTCCAAACAACCTGTCTAAATTATGCATTTATTTTGTTTAAGACAAAATAAATTCAATTTAATTTATACTGATTATCAAATAGTTACTGCCATATGCAAAAAAAGAAAATAAAAGACTCCAAGGGCTACTACTTAAGTCTAGCTTTATTAATTTTTATCTATCTTGCTGTCGAAAACTAGAAATTTTCTAGAGTAAAATTTAAAAAATCTGAAAACAAATCAATAGAAGTTGCTCGATATAGAATTCTATGATTTGGCCTTTCATCTTAGTTCGCTAAGCGAAAGAAAATTTACTTGGTTTTAGCTAACTTACTTACTCTTACAGGAATAGTGATATAGAATAAATATGCACTTGCAGGTTTTAAGAGCTTTCTATCTCTATACTTACATACAGTCAGGATGATGACCACAAAAGAATAATGATTGCCGCCTATAATCTCCCACATAATCTCTAACACTAAACGGTACATACTGGCACTCTGGATCACCGCTACGTACACAATTATTAAAGTCTTTTTTATACCATGATGCTGGTTTTTCAGGTTTTGTGGGATCTTTTTGATATTCAATAGCATTCTTAGAAGCACTTCTTGCATAAAAATACCATGATATGACTCTTTCCACTGGATCACGTACCATATTAATATAAATTGGTTTTGGCAAATCGAACTCATCAAAGTCTATCCAATTGACATGCTGTATCCATATAGAGCCTTCAACTAGTTCGGCAACTTTTTCAGCCAATTGTTGTTGCTCATAGGGCATCCATTGACGCTTAGTTTTGGCATGTAAACCCTCACGTTCCAGTACTAAATCATCATTAAATGTTTCTAAAGCTTTGAAAAGCTCTAATAATGCTTCACTGCCAACTTTGGCACAACGATTGAAAAATACAACTTCTATATCAGCTTTGCGGGTGTTATTCAGCCTATAAGCATTTAATCTTTTCAGCTAGGGAGAGTATAATACATCGATATAGAAAAAGGGGGATCATGAAAATTTAAAATTGTCTTTTAAGTTTCACTAAAACAGCAGAAGTGTTAAAGCGTATAGCAAGAGTAAAGCAACAACTGGGTATTAGATCAAGAAAAAAAGCCTGAAAAGTTTTTTTTAATGACTGTAAGGGTTTTTAGGAAAATAGTTCTGTATTATTTCAAAGGCAAAATACTGTAGTTTTTTTGCTAGTATTTTGTTGTTGCAAAGCTAGGAAATTTTTGCAATTTTACAAGACCAGCAGTTTCTGGACAAAACTTCCAGGACTGGTATCTTGATAGAGCAGTTTTTTCTAGTTTAACTATAAATTATTTAATTTAAATAAAATTTTAATTAAAAAATGGGATAACCATTTCGCTTAACAAAGTACTACTAGTCTTTTCTTAATCTTCCTTTACTTTTTTATTTTATTAACTAAATTTATTTGTAAAATTTTTCCTTAAATTTTTAAAATTTTAAATCTCTTCTTTAGTTATATCAATCATTTGCTCTTTTTTAATGGCAATATACTGTTTATAAAGACGTTGTTTGCAAAAGTAATACAAATCAATTTCATTAGCAAATTGTTTATTCAATTTAGCCTCCACTTCAGGTTCCAATGTGGTATTATGAGGCGTGACATTTGTTTTAAATTTAGTGGATTTAGCTTGAAAGTATAAAGAAGACATGATGAATTAAACTTTTGACAACAATTATTAACACCTACTGTAATAAATTTTGGTAGCATTTTTAAAATAACGTGGTATATAATGTTCCAAAACTGTTAAGGTAATATGGGTTTCCTCCCAGGTGCCCACTACAGCATATTCCTGTTCTATATTACGTTTGGCCAATTGTACCGCCGCTTTCGAATTGAATTTGCTAATAAATAATTTTCATTTAACAAAAATTAAAACATCAAAAATATACCATAAAGTTGTACATACAAGCATACATTTTCGTTGCCACAGAAATGCATTGAAGATATACGCCAATCTAAACCATCCGACTCATCAGCAAATATACACTCACGCCGTTTTGCTTGCTTAACGCAGTCATTAAATGATGTTTCAAAAAATTCTCTATCCTCTTGGGTTCGATTATATTTTTCTACATAATAAGCAAATACTGATGGTTTTCGTATATAATAATATGCCGACATAACTCTATGTATGGGATGTCTTATTAGATTTATGTATATGGGCTTGGGTAAATTGTATTTTGTAAAATTAATCCAATTTATATGTTCTGTATAACACAAGGACTTGTTAAATTCACTTAATTTTTTAGCCTTTGTGTGTTCATCATTGTTAGAGAATTGTAAACTTGAATCTGTATGTGTGATAAATTTATTCTTATATGCCAGTTCATCCAGCAACAAAATCATACTTTGAGAGCCAACTTTTTCTAAGCGATTAAAAATGATCAAATGATCATTTCCAGCATTAGCGGTATTATTTAAATGTGAAGGATTCAGAGCAGCCAGCTTAAAAAATTGTTAAATAAATATATAATCGGTTAAGGATTTGCAATAAGCCTCTTTATGAGAGTCACTGTCGTGATGAAAAAAGTTATATGTGGCAACATCGGCCGTCTAATTTACTTTAGCTTGTTGTAAGCTTGACAGCAACAAGGAGACTCTTAAAAAGGCTAAATATTTTTATTATTTATTTAGTAAAGAGAACAAAAAAAAAAAAAAAAAACTTTTTAATTGTTAGTTAAACCCTTTATAGTGAAAATATTTGTTATTTATGAAATTAATTTTGTTATTACTTTCGCGCTCAAGCTTGTTATGAAATTTTATTAAGTTCAATGTGAAGCTTATGTTTTTAAAGCTTTTTTATATACAACGTTTTTTGGTTTAAAAATGAAAAAAATCACTTTACACACGTTTAGTTAACTGGTGTAATTTTTAATTTATACTTCAGTGAGTATTAGAATTAAAATTAGGAGTAGGAACAAGTCACCTGATTACTGCAGCTAGAACAAACCTATTGTGACACTGCTGTCAATTTATAAATTCTCTTTAAGGCTAGTATTCATTAAGAATTCAAAGACATCCTTGGCTGATTTGCTCGCCATGTCTTAAGTAATTACAACAGGTTAAAATTAGACTATTACAGTGGCACAATGTTTTGCTGTCTCTTCGTTTCGTTACATAAGTTACACAGAGCCCATTTCGATTGACAGATTATGGATAGACATTTTATTTTCTTACAAAGAAACAGACAAGAGCAAGAAATCTTGCTATATGTGAATCCAATGTGCAATCAAAGAATTCCTTTAGAAAAAAGAATCCAAAAATTTTACTTTTCGTCTTTGAATTTCCTTTATATTATATAACGAACTGGTGCCTGATAATTAAATCCCATGCACATATTTTGGGTTAAGAGAAAATGCCTTTTTTAAAGTGAGAAACTGGCTAATAAAAGGTTTATTAAAATCCTTTATATGCTTACCCACAAATTCATACAAAATATTATAGAAGTCTGTCAAATAAGCCCTTAATAAGCACATAATATTTTTTATGAATTTGGGGGTTACTGTTTAAGTATGGCCAAAAGCTAGTTAGAGCAACATATCCATTCATCATATCTTCTTTTTATCTATGGGTATGTCTGCTTTTCTGGTTGCATCCATAAGTCACAAGAAAATCTGACAGAATTTTATCTTACTTTAAAGTAAAAATGGCTCTTCATAAGGTTAGGGGCTGTAAAATATTCATACTACAAAATTAATGTACTCTTTCCATAACTTAAATGATCAACTCAATGAAAAACCCCTAAATATTTTAAGTACTTTTTATTATTTTATTTAGAAGTACTTCAAATTCGAATTCGTAGAAGTTTTCTTTTGGTTTTCTTTATCAATAACATTCTAGAATTTGTCTATTCTTAAGGGCTTTTAATGTACTCTGTCCATAACTTAAATGATCAACTCATGTTGAAAATTTGAAAAAAAAAACACGAAATATTTTGGGTACTTTTTATTATTTTATTTTATATTATTTTTTATTTAAATTCTAATTCAGAAAATTATTTTGATTTTCCTTATCAGCAAAAGCCTTGAATTTGTCTTTTCTCAAGGCCAAATATTGTTTGTGTAAACGTTGGCGACAAAATTGATAAAACTCAATTTCACGTGTAAAATTTTGACGTACTATTTGTTTGATGGCCTCATTAAAATGAGGTTTAAATGGATTAAAATTTCGTATATCCGAGTTTAGACCATCTAAAATTAAGCACAAGTTATTAAAAAAAAATATATATATTTTCAAAAGAAAAATACTCACTGTAATAGATTTTAGTGGCTGCCTTAAAATAACGTGGCACATAATTTTCCAAAACACTTAAAGTAACATTAGTATCCTCCCAAGTGCCCACTACAGCATAATCTTTTTCTACAGCCATTTTGGCCAACTCTAAAGGCAGTTTAGTATTAAAAGGTCTACAATAAAACACTTAAAAAGTTGATGAAAATTAAATTTACTTTAGCTTAATTCTACTTACAAACAATTCTTAGCATTATTACCGCAAAAGAATAAAGTTTGACGTCTGTGATCAGCAATCCCTTCTAGGCCTGCCCCTTCTACATACCTACAATACTTGTGCTTTTCCACAACACACTGATCAAAGTCCATATTCAGCCAATTGGGTTCGGGCATTTTTTTATTCTGTTTTTTGTAAGCCGGCACAAAAATCCAAGGTGATCTTATATAATAATACCAGCTAATAACTCTTTCCACTGGATCTCTGACCATATTAATGTAAATCGGACGTGGTTGTTTATAATTGGTAAAATTAATATAATTCATATGTGAAACGTAGGCGCTGCCTTCACCCAAATTTATTATACTGTCTACATTAAGTTTTTCTTGTTGGTGGCTAAGTGTTGCTTTAATGCCACCAATATTAGCATCAACTTGAACCTTATAATCATGTAATTTGCCTAGTTGTAGCATAAGGGCTATTAAATGTTTGCTGCCCACCTTTGGCACACGATTGAAAAATAATATATCGATCTCGGCATTTTTTGTATTATTCAAAGGATCGGCATTGAGTGTAAAAAGCTGACAAGAAATTAAAGTTATATTTGAAGAGATCAGCAGTTCTTTTTTTTTTTTTTGTTTGGATGCAACTGGTGAAAAGTGAATTTTTTAATTTTAGACATCAGCTTGCTAGCGGCAGTTTATTAGAAAAAAGTTGATAGAAACTAGATTTAGAAAATTACCTTGAAAATAAAATTTAGTTAAGGGAATTAATAAGCTAAGCTTTAGATTTTAAAAGAGGCACATCAGTCAGCTTTTAGAATTAGAAGTAGAAGCGGCAACGGATCACTAAAATAATTCCTTCGTGATGCTATTCCCATATTACAAATTCCTCCTAAGTCTAGTATTCATTAAGTATTCAAAGACTTTGTTGGGTGCTGTCCTAAGTAATAAAATAGATACAAATCTGCAAGGGTCATTTCGACTAATCCTCGACTAATGCCAAGTGTTTGAAGTGAGTCATGAACCCCGTGACAATGTCAATTCCTGACTGAGTCAGGCCCAGTCATTTGTTCTCTTCCGCGGACGGACTGGTGATATCCCTTATCTGCAACCAATATTATTGCAATTCTCTTTGTAGCCACTGCCTAAAATACAGCCTTACTATCAGGGTTGTTGTTGTAGTCGAATTTTCGATAAACCATTATAAAACATATGGCCGGAGTTGCCACCTATAACTGTTTTCGCCTATATAACGACATTCCTAACTAATGAAATATTAATTCATTTAATATCAGTGAAACAATTTTAATGAAATCGTTTCATTGGATTTACAAAACATTTTTCTTTCAATGTGGTTTTATTTTTAACATGAAATTTTTATGCTAAAAATTTGAAACATGTGTATTAAATTTGTATCCCAATAAATAGCAGATTTTCAATAGACTATAGTTTTTTCGTTTAATTTTTTTTTACTTATCAAATCATGAATCACATCTTTAGCGTTTTTTAAATAAACAAAATAATTATAGCCAAAAGTATTTATTTATTTATATTATTTTCATTCCCTTAAAGCTATTTTAAAACTTCGTATTTAAATATTTTAAATCTGTTCTTTTTAAAGTTGTGCTTCTTCAAAACTCTTATTAAGCATTTCCTCCTTTTTAATGGCAATATACTGTTTATAAAGACGTTGCTTGCAAAAGTAATACAAATCAATTTCATTAACAAATTGTTTATTTAATTGAGACTCTACTTCGGGTTCCAATGTGGTATTATGTGGTGAAGAATTTTTTTTAAATTTACTACCTCCATCTTTAACAAACAAAAATAATTAGAAAAAATTCTCAATTAATTGTTAACACCTACTGTAATAAATGCTGGTAACATTTTTAAAATAACGTGGTATATAATGTTCCAAAACTGTTAAGGTAATATGGGTTTCCTCCCAGCTGCCCACCACAGCATATTCCTGTTCTATATTACGTTTGGCCAATTCTACGGCAGCTTTTGAATTAAAACCTCTGGTTTTATTTTTATATAAAAAAGAAAAGAAATTTATAAGTGAATTATTGCTGTTTCTTCGATACATACTTGCAAATTCTTTTATTGCCACAAAAACGTATGGACGATGCACGCCAGTCCAAATTATATTTATTTTTGGGCTCAAATATACACTCACGCTGTTTGTTCTTTACACAGTCATTAAATGTAATTTCGAAATACTCCTTTCCTTCTTGAGTTCTATTGAACTTTTTTACATAATAAGCAAACACTTCTGGTTTTCTTTGGTAATAATATGCCGACATAACTCTTTGTATGGGATGTCTTATCAAATTAATGTATATGGGTTTAGGTAAATTGTATTTTGTAAAATTAATCCAACTTATATGTTCTGAATAAGCTAAAGGCTGTTTTAAATCATTTAATGCTTTAGCTTTTGTTGCTTCATCTTGATTGGGGAACTTTAAAGTCACATCTGTTAAACTTATAAAATCATTTACTTTTGCCAGTTCATGTAGCAACGTAATCATGCTCTGGGAACCAACTTTTTCTAAGCGATTAAAAAATATCCAATCCTTCTCAGCACTATCGGTATTATTTAAATCTGAGGGTTTTAAGGTTTCAAGCTTAGGAATATCGTTAATAAATAAACTTTTTTTTTTAAAATACAAATTAAATGAATGCGAAGTTTAATAAAAATTTTGGCTTAAAGCTTATGTATAGCTTAAAAGCCTTTAAAGCAGCATAAAGCAAAAGCTTTAATTAATAAAGCAGCTATTTATCAGTTTAAACTTTTTTTTACAAATTAAAAAACTTCTTAGGCACTCAGGCATTAAGAGGCTGCTCTTAAAAAAATTAAAAAAAAAATTTCTTAGAATCTTTAGTTAACTAAAATTTCTAGTTTAGTTAATGTGTTATTATCTTAACGTAAGCGACATAAGTAGTAGCTAACTAATAATTGTGAATTACGGCCTTAAAATTTATTCATTTTTAGGGCAGTGTCTGTGCTTATAATTTCACTAAAGCAATAAAAGCACCCAAATTTTGTGTCACTGGTTAAAAGGACTAACATGTACTTGATAGGTAATAACAGAAACATTTTAACTGTCGACAATGTGAAAAATGCACTGAAAAAGCTGCTGATGGCTAAGTAAATTCTGTGCTAATAAGAAAAAATCGCTTAAGTCAGCCGAGAAGTGAAAATTCAGGCATGAAAGGGTAATATATTTCACAATTAAAGAAATGACAATTAAATAAATACCCTTTGAAGTGAGTGAAGACAAATATGCCAAATTAAAAATGTTTTAACGTAACCCGTTACGTTTTTTTTTAGTATTTACGTCATATTTATCAAATACGTGTTACGTCATTAAATATTTCTAAATATATTTCAGTATTTATGCTATAATAATAAATATGTTTAGGAGAAATATAAGTGCGTAGACCCAAATACTCGTATGCAAAAATACGTTGATTTTTCTAAGAGATTTTTACAATTTCCAGACAAACCGTAAAAATACGGGATCAGACACATATGATTTATTGCCCCAATACTCTGAAATTACTTTAGATTAATTGTTTTGGTAGAAATTTATTTACAAAAAATATTTGAAAAGTATTTTAAATTTAATTTTCATTAAATTTCTAAAATATTAAATATCTTCGTTAGTTATATCAATCATTTGCTCTTTTTTAATGGCAATATACTGTTTATAAAGACGTTGTTTGCAAAAGTAATACAAATCAATTTCATTAGCAAATTGTTTATTCAATATAGCCTCCACTTCAGGTTCCAGTGTGGTATTATGAGGCGTGACATTTGTTTTAAATTCAGTGGATTCACCTTGAAAGTATAAAGAAGACATGATGAATTAAACTTTTGACAATAATCACTAACACCTACTGTAATAAATGTTGGTAACATTTTTAAAATAACGTGGTATATAATGTTCCAAAACTGTTAAGGTAATATTGGTTTCCTCCCAGGTGCCCACCACAGCATATTCCTGTTCTATATTACGTTTGGCCAATTGTACCGCCGCTTTCGAATTGAATTTGCTAATAAATAATTTTCATTTAACAAAAATTAAAACATCAAAAATATACCATAAAGTTGTACATACAAGCATACATTTTCGTTGCCACAGAAACGTGCTGGCGATATACGCCAATCTAAACCATCCGACTCATCAGCAAATATACACTCACGCCGTTTGGCTTGCTTAACGCAATCATTAAATGATGTTTCAAAAAATTCTCTATCCTCTTGAGTTCGATTAAAATTTTCTACATAATAAGCAAATACTGATGGTTTTCGTATATAATAATATGCCGACATAACTCTATGTATGGGATGTCTTATTAGATTTATGTATATGGGCTTGGGTAAATCGTATTTTGTAAAATTAATCCAATTTATGTGCTCTGAATACGATAAGGATTTGTTAAATGCATTTAATTCTTTAGCTTTTGTTTCCTCCTCATTGTTAGAGAATGTTAAAGTTTGTTGTGTGTGTGCGACAAAATCATTTACTTGGCCAAGTTTACGCAGCAGCCTGTTCATACTTTGAGAGCCAACTTTTTCCAAGCGATTAAAAAATAACCACTGTTTCTCAGCTTTGGCGGTATTATTTAAATGTGCAGGTTGTAAAGTATCCAACTTGGTAAAAGTATGTAACAATTACAATGTTTGTAAACATAAAATAAAGCAAAGCTTCACGTTGAGCCCGTATTTACAAAGATAATCGTAAAAGCCGAAAATAAACCCGAAAATCCTAAGAAGAAGTTTTAAGCTTTAATAAATACAGCAAAAGCTTTTTTGTAGGTGGGTGGGTTAAACTTTTCGAACTTCAATTTAAAAATTATAAGCCAACCATCATAATTAAAAGAACCAATCAACCATCATTTTTAAAAGAAAGAATTTTTTTGTAGTCCCTCATTATAAGTGTTGCTCTCGTAAGTGATAAGTTCATGATATTGATTTCCTTACAACTACTTCATTGGTAATAAAAGCGACGTAATCTAAATAAATCCAATTTTAAATGAACTAATAGGGGGTTTTTTATGGCGCTTATGCATTATCTAAAAAGAAGAGATGGCCTTGGCCAATTAGTCTGCCTGCTCATTGCCAATGAAACCACTGTATACGTCAGCCAGCTAAGGCAAAAGATGCAGAAGAGTCACTTGACTATCTACGAAAATGTCAAAGTATTTAACGTATTGGATTATTAAAGGTTTCCTCTTGAGCTATTTAACGATTAAATGTTAAAAGTTGCCTAACTTTAATACTTTGCACGGATGAAGTTCATGAGAAAACCTGTATTTCAACTGAGTTTTCGACTAACAAAGGCGAAGTATATGTGCCCCGACCTGAGCTTTCTAAGCTTATTTTTGTTTACTTTTGCAAACTTTGTAAGTGTGACAGTAAGTGTTTCAAGAGCCTTTCAAATTTAAGTTGTCAATATCCTAGTAATAATTGATCGAGTGTTTTTTTAAGGTTAATTTCTCTCTCTCTCTCTTGCATATAGAATTTAGTAGGATAGCTGGGAAAAAAAAAGTTGGAAAGGAAAAGATAGTGGTAAAGCAGGATTTAATGAGTTAGAAGTGTTAATTGAAAACCGAATTAAAAAGTTTTAATGGTAGTAAAAGAAAGGCCCAATTTTTTCTTTAAATGTGTATGTGTCTTATGTTGATTATGTTTAAGTGTGAGTATGTGTTCATGTGTTCTCAAAACTACTTACAATGATTAAAAATCTCTATATGAATTTTTTTTTAAATTATTTAAATAAAAAAAAAATGTGTGTATGACACTTTTCATTTACAAAAAATGTTTAAAAAAGTTACTCGCAAAAAAAAAAAAAAAAAATGGCTGTAAATAAAATGCATATCAATCACCATGAATATATATTTTTTAGAACGCAAACAATAATAGATAATAAATCATTTTTTTTAAATAAATATGGCTACCACTGTGCAACATGACCATTTTACGAGCATCTGTTGAAAATATTTAATGAAAAAAAAAAAAAACAAGAAAATAGAAATAGAAAAGGAAATATGTAGTTGTCATGTTTTATGGCCAATACTCATACGGCTTATGACGATGCATACCATGGACGAGCGTAAATAAAATAAAAAAAAAAGAGAGCAGAGAATGATATCAAAATAGACAGCATGTGAGCTATAGTTTTGCGAGTCATAAAACTGCACCCTTTTAAATGAATTATCTCACGAATAATGTGAATATGTAGCAATTGCGTTAACTAATTGATGATAATCCATGATACAAAATTGTAATTAAAAAATTTTTCTTAAGCTTACCTGGCCGGTACTTTTAAGATATTGATAGGTGCCATGTAAGGTGTTGATATCATCATTTTCTAAAATAAAAGAGAAAAAAAAAAGAGATTTTTAAAGCATCTGTTCGATTCTGTATTACAAATTAATTAAATTTGATTCAAAAGTTTCTATAAACGAAAACAAGATTTAAATGCTTTTATTTCTATATCTACTTTTATACATAAAATTTATTCTAAAACAGTAATTGAGCAGAAATAAAACAAATTCATTGAAAATAAACAGATTTAATAAAATTACAACTAAATAAATGTTGATGGGGCAATGTTTTGAATTAATAAATTAATATACTGACTGTTTAGAATTAATAATTTGTTAATTAATGATTAATCCAATAGTTTTTTTAAATAACATTAAAGCAAGTTAGTGATAATATAAATCAGTTTCGACACGGCTTCAGCAGCAACCTTACTAACATTATAAGTGCTACAGTTTTTATGTATGAATGTTTGTTACTTTTTCACGCAAAAGGCAATTGGATGGATTTAATAAATATTTACAATAACATAGGTTATTCTTCAGAATAGCATATGGAATACTAGCCGGTCTTCTTTCTAAATAAATAAAATGCATTTTCTGTTTATTTGTTTTTACGCTGTAACAATTTTTGTTTTCTTAAGCATTTTATTTTTTTTTTTTTTAATTTAACACATATACCTCCTTATCCAAAAAAATTAACGTAGACTTTAAAGTCAACGTTATCGAAATTTTTCAAAAATTTTACTTTAAAGTCTACGTCAACTTTTTTTTTGGATAAGAGCAATAATCTCTATACTCCAAGTAAAAAGCCACTCCTTCTTTGACGCCCACTTTTAAATGCTTTTTTTTCAACGAAATTCTAAGACTTTAGATACATACCAGAGATGTACATGAATACGATTCATATACGATTTTTTAATTTTTAAAAAAAATGTATTTTGAATTGTCATTAAACATAAACTAAATATAAAGATTTAGCATATCAAGTGGTTTGTTACAAAATTTATGTTATTGCTTGCATATTCTATAAGCACTTACCATTCACAAAAGCAACGAATCAATATAAATAATAGCTTTTTAAGTAAAGCTTTTTAAGCTAATATATTTACGGAAAAAAATATTTTAAATAAATTTCAGACATTTTTCAGATGTTAAGAGAAGAAGTATTTTAAAATTTTTTTTTTTTTTTAATTTCCCCAGTGCTGTTGCTGTGAGTGATTTTAGCAACTTCCGAACGAACCATTAAAGGTTACGAGATGGGTTACATATCATTTTAAAACGGAGGTTGTCTAGATTTGTAATCTATTGCGCAAATTCTCAGAAATTACTCTGGATTATTTGAAAAATTTGAGAACTGTTGTTCTCAATAATTTTGGCAGTTTCCCTTTTTCATCATAAAATAAAAACTACGAATGTTTCCGTAAAGCTTAGAGCCTACGGATTAAATTCCTTTCTGGTTTTGTTAATTTTCATGGATAAAATCGGGAATAACACCTCGGCAAAGTGAGGTATACCATTCCTCAAAGCAACAGTACAGGGGTATATGGAAATTTCAAAAAAATTTTAAAAATAGTCCAAAGTAATATCCGAGTATTTCGGCGGTAGATTACAAATTTAGACGACCTCCCCTTTAAAATGATATGTAACCCATCTCGTAACCTTTAATGGTTCGTCCGGAAGTCGAGAGCTCCACAGTTGCTTTTTGAAATATGTAGCTTTACATTTTCATATTCTTTTATTTTGCAATTGTGAGTTTTACCTAATACAAGCCTGGGGATAACCTACTTTTAATTCAAATTAATATTAATTACCTTTAAACAAAAAATCCTTAAAGACATCTGCTTTTCTTATTTTTAAAATTTTTTTTACTGTCTCTTTATTTTGTTTGCTTATAAATACTTTTTTTTTTATTAATTTTTTTTGCATTAATTTTGATAGCATTTAAACTTTCATAAATTTTCTATTATAAATTATATAAAGTCCTTTCAAAAATTTTGATAGCATTTAAACTTTCATAAATTTTCTATTATAAATTATAAAAAGTCCTTTCAAAAATAAATTTATGTTAATTTTGCTAAATCTAAAAACCTTTTTGTAAGCATGTCTGTCTTGCCGTCTGTCTATCTGCTTAGCTGTGTTTGAATACAAACATTTAAAAGCATCAATTAAACTCAAGCAGCTTTTTACTTAAATTTTATAGCCTTCATAAAATTACAATAAATTTTATTAAAAAAAAATTTATGATTTACATTACCTATTGTCAATTATTTAGCATCATATTTATTTGTATTACTTGCAAGTGAATATATTGACAAAAAAAAAAGTGAAAGGATTTTAGGTGAAATTATAAAAGTAAAAAAGTAAAAAGTAGTTAAAATAAAGAAAAGTTAAGCTAAATAAGATGACTTTGTATAAAACAAGAATTCTAATAGGACTGGTTGTACAAAAGTGGTTGAAGTTAAATAAGTAAAACTCATAAGAAGTAAAGTTTGACTTGACGTAATTAGTACTACCGCCAATACATATTTTCTAATCAAAGTTAAATTTTAAGATCAATTGAATTTTTAAATTTAAATTAAAGATTCAATTTAAAATAAACAAAAATTATCAAAATGGTTTTTAATTAAATTTTTTAATTTAATTTAATGTTCAAAAATTAATAAAAAATAACAATAAGTAAAATTAATGATGCAATTGTATTTATTTATTATTTATTATTAATTTTTTTTTTCAACTAAATTACTTGTTTGATGTAACAGCTTAAGAGAAACCTGTTACGAAACAGTTTATGCCACTTAAATGTAAACTAAAGTACAATGAGCTTTCCAAAAGGTGGCCACTTGTCTCTAATCCTCATTAGGTTAATGGTGTTTAAACAGGAAATATATTGAAAATGAAACCTGCTACCAGTCAGTTGAATTAAATAAGTTAAAAAAAAAATACGCAGAGACTTAAATCGGTATTTAAAATGCCTCTTTGTTGTTAGGCAGATTTTTTAAACTTTAATTTGAGATTAAAATTTAAGAAATTTAAAAAATTAGCATTTTGCGCTAAACATACAATTTTCAATTATGTTTTCAGCTTTTTTGTATTTTGAAAGGAAAATGCGTGTACATGCAATGACTTAAGGAGAAGTTAAGCAGACATTTTTCCAAATGGTAAACGTGTCTGGAAGTAAACGATAATATGTCTGCTTGTTGATTACGTTTATCAAATTCTATTTTGTCACTTTTAAAACTATTCAGATCCATTATAATTTGAGCTTCAAGCCAAAGATTTGAAAATGAATATATACAATTTATACGTTGTGACTGTTTCGCACGTGAACAAATTCCAATACAAATTGAGAAACAGCCTCTGCATTAAGTTGTATAAAAATGCGATCTAATATTTTTCTTTTTTAAATCTAAAAACTTTCAAGTGTTGAAAAAATGGCAAACTGAACAGAAATTATTGTGTTTGACTGTAGAATTTTGATGTGAATTTTAAATTTTACATACGTGTGTCTGCATAAACATGAGTATGTATATGTGTAAATAATAATTATTGAAATCTAAGGTTTAAAAAATATCAAATATGGTAAATACAACATATTAAATTATTTGGAATAATTAAGTTTAACAAAATTTAATCTTTATTTTTTTTTATTGGAAGTAATCTTCTGAAGATTCAGAATAGCGTCTGATGAATTTGTTGTATACATATGCTTTTCCTCTTTTACTTATTGTACTAAGTAAACAATTTTTTAAAATTTTCCATGAAAATAATGCATTTTGCACACCAACATAATTTGGAATTGAGCAAAAATAAAAATTAAATTTTGTTTATCAAATAAATACTTAAAAATATTGGGCCATGATCATAGTCACACTAAAGTCGTTATGTTTTTAAAAACAACTTTAACTTCATATAATTCTTATGAACAAAAGTCAGCTCTTAATAAAAGCCCATTTTTTTTAATTTGAAACGTTTCAAAATTAAAAAAGAAATTACACAACAAGTAAATTAGTAATCATATTGATTAAATATTTAATTAATTCAATTAAATTTTTAATTAATATTAATTGTTTTCAATTAATAAAAAATTCAAACAATTGTTTAGCCATTTTGCGCTGTAAATATTTTAATAATTTATTTTTCAATAGTTTCCGCTGGCCATGGTAATTTGTTTTTGTGGATCATTAAATTCTCTGTTTGTTGATTGATGATGCTTTTGGTTTTTAAAACTCTTGCTTTATTTAAAATTTTAAGTTTTAATGTTTGATTGCTTGTTGATCTTTGATTGAAAATTTTTTATTACGTGAATGAGTATAAACAAACAGAAAAAAATTACTTTTCCTGTTAATTATAATCAAACCTGATTTTCTTTTGTTCCACTAAACATTATTTTATTGCTTTTAACTTCCTTTATTTAAATAAAAAAAAAAAACATCGCAAAAGCAGAAAAAAAATAGTCAAAGAAAAAATTATTACTTCATTGTATGTATGTACTCGTATACAAATTGCTAGAATCTAAAAAGAGGCATAAAATTTGTGTTTTGTTCTTTTTTTTTTTTTTTTTTTTTAAATATACACAAAAGCTAAGAAAAAAAAATTTTTTTTTTGTGTGGAAGTAATATTAGAAGTACTCGTGTATATTTGGTTTTTGAAGAGCCTTCGACTGCCATTATGTTCCACACAATTGAACATTTTCAATAAAAAAATTTGTGGTATAACATTTTTTCTTAGCTTTTCTTGTTTTTCTTTATTATTATTATTATGCTAAGATTTCTACGAAAAGATAAATTTTATGGTTTGTTTTTATTGTTTGTTGTTGCAAAGCTTTAGGAAATTAAGATAAAGATGCTATTAGTGCGTCATTTAAATTGGCAGCTGGTTTGTTGGCAGGTTGTTATGCCATAAATTCAAAGTTAACTAAATTTAAAATTTACCTTTAAAAAAAAATTAATGAGGAAAATGTAACTGATTTGAGGTGCTAAATTAATAATAAAAAATATTTTAAAGTTTTCTAGAAACCTAAAGTTATTAATTTACCAAGCAGACCACATTTTCAATATACTCGTAACAATTTACAAGCTTTTAATTCACATCATAAAACATTTAATTGAAACTCTGAGATCAAAATGTTGCACTTTTACTCAAACAAATTTCATAGAATTTTTAAACTTTTTTTTTAAACATTCTATGCTGAACACAATTTTTTTTTAATAAGCCAAGTTGTTCCTTATAGTTATCCTTTGTTTATAATATATTTTTTTTTTGCTTCAGCATCCAGGAGCCAATAGGGTTAGCAAAACATTAACCGTTTTTTTTTCACTAAAGTGGACAATTTTTAAATTATTTAGTTTTATTATTAATTATTTGCCATATTAAATAGACAGTTTAGCTCATTGAAAATTTAAAACAATCTTAGACTTGTAATTGAGCCCACAAATTCTTGTTTGGCAGTCCAGAGTTTAATGTCATTTCTTTCGACCTTAACACGTTGCGACGTTTTGCCTCATTAAGCAGTTAATTCTCTGCTTTTCTTTTACTTTTTCCTTTTGACGGGAAATAATCAAGTAATAATGTTGCCCGTCCTAAGGTATGCCACCTGGGTGGTTACTCTCTATTGCGATGCGAAAAACAAACCATTCGCATCTGTATGATTTTTACATTGAGTTGCGATGCGTTTTCTTTCGCATCGCAATAGAGAGTAACCCCCCTGTATTTTTCAATTAAAAAATCGATAGACATTCTTCAATTGAAAAGCTGTGCTAAAGCTAAAAAAACCACATGATCATACATTATTTTAAATGCTATTTACTGTATAAGGAAAAGGGTAGACATTCTCATATGGCAGTGCTATGTTAACACTTAAGTTTTGTTTAGGTCTATTGCTATTTAGATCGTTGAAAAATCGGTAAACGTTCCTCTCTTAAAGCGCGTACTTAAATTGCTATTTATAACGATTGAAAACACTCTGCAGTAGGTCGATTGTTATTTAGACCGTTGGAAAATCGATAGAAAAGCTGTGTTAACGTTTAATTTGTAATGACATACTACAGTGAGAAATCAACTTCGATTGTGAGAACTAAATTTGTTGCCAATCAAATATTTAGTTGCAATAATCGAATTTTTTAGTCGCAACAATAGAAAATCGGTCTAACAGCTGGAAATATATTTGAGAGAATTAAATTTTAAGCTGTATTATCGTATTGTAGTTGTTACAACTAAAAATTTTGATTATTACAACTAAAATTTTTGATTGGAAACAAATTTAGTTCTTACAACCAAATTTTTTTTCTGTGTGTACAGTAGCCGGATTTCTATTGAAAATTTGGTAGACATTCTCGCATTGAAGAGCTATGCTAACGCTAAAAGTAAAGTGTCATTAGGTCGATTGTTATTTAAAAAATCGCTAGACATTCTTCTATTGAAAAACTATGCCAACGTTCAAATAATTTTAATCGTTGGAAAATTACTAGAGGTTCTACCAGCTCTTTATTAAATCGAAATTAATAAGAAAAGCATTTGCTAAAATATGTTGAACATCCCAAACAAAATGATGTGTTCCTGCTTAATATTTTGCATGATTGATAAATTCTGCAAAATCCAAAGACAATTTAAAAATAATTTATTTATTTAAGTACATATTTTCCTAAACAAACTTTTCATAACAATTGCCTAATAAATTTAATGTAATAATTTTTTTTTTTACTTAATAAATTGTTGAAAAAATAAAAGAAAAAAAATTTATTTATATTCAGCAACATGTACGAGCACATACAAGTTGTTATGTGATAAATGTACTTAACAGGCATCTATTTACAAGAAGCAGGAAAGCATATAACCCTGAATTATACATTTTATAACAACAAAATAAAGATTTATACTTGACATTGTAATTTTAAGGATTTTTAGAAGGTTGTAACTTATTTAAGAGGAGATGAGAAATTTTAAAATACATGAGAGAATTTAGCGATTTATTTTGGTCTATCAGAATATTTTTTTAGTTGGTAAACCCATGAAATATTAAAGCAAAAACCTAACTTTCTGAGAGATTAGTTAGTAATGAGAAATCATGGTTATAAATAAAAAATTCTAGTATATTTATACAAAAGAATTTAAATATGTTTTAAAGTAACCCCTTACGTTTTTACGTCGATAATAAATCTAAGTGAATTCCTCTTCAAAATGATATGTGTCTTATCGCGTAATCTTCTATGGATTGTACGGAAGTTGCTAAGAGTAACAGCACTTCAAAATTTTTTTTTTAAAAATAATCCAAAGTAATTTCCGAGTATTTGGGCGAAAGATTACAAATCTAGACGACCTAACCTACTAAACCTTATGACCGAACAGTCACAAAGTACACGTTCTGAGGTTTCGTCATGTAAATCTTTATTGCCTGATTCTAATATTTTTTATTTTACACTATTGGTATCTAAGGTCACAATGTCGGTTACTACTATACTGCGTTAAAGCGCTGTTTTCAGACTTCTGATTCGATCCAAGAACCAGTATTTTCGCTAATGTATCCGGGGAAAATGGTAAAGTAGAATTCTGGCCTTATGAAAGCACGACCTAACAGTCATCCCACTCCGCTCATTGCCTGTAAATTATCCACAACAACATGAGCTTGCTATGAATTCTAAGTTCGTTCAGAGATGACAAAAATATATTGTCTAACTAAACTTAGACCAGCAGTACAGCCTGATTGACTGATATTAAGTGTAAAGCCTCTAACATATGAGAATATCGCTTGAGAAGATCATAGGAAATTTTTCCATAGGAATGGCTCTTTGAAAGTTCGGGCCATAGATACCTGCTATAGTGTTACCATTTTCCTGTTTGTAAACGTCAATGAACCAGACATTGCCTTCCATGGCAGGTCAACAAGTTGAGCTCAGCCTATGATGTCCCTGCTTGAAATCACTAAATATGCATTACTAATTTACACAAATATTTTCTTTATAACAATTATAAATATTTAACACAAACTACCACACATAATTTAGCCACAAACTCATGTAAAAAAGAAAACACTTGCTCACGCGCCTATACTTAATGGAAGACTTTATGGTGTTTAAACACTGCTCTACGTTCATCAAAATAAATAAATATAAAACAAATTAAATAGCACTTAATACAACAACTAAAACAAAACAAAAAAATCACTTACGATTAACCTTGAGACTGAAATTAATTATTTTCTTGAGTTATTATGCCCAACCAGAATGAACACTTGAATTGGTTACAAATATTATAAGACATGAGTGACAATTTTTTGTTTAAAAATATTTTTTCGCTTTAATATTAAAAGAAAATGCTTATACAGAGATAAATACGTTTAAAATATAATTTATTAATAACATTGAACTTGAGAACTTTCTATTACAGATCAAAGGATAGTTAAATAAAAATTGATTTTATGCAGAAAATAACAATTAATATTTCTTTTTCATAAAATTGTATAGTTGTAATCCTTGAATTTTTATTTTACTTGTACACAAGAGGCCTTGCCATTAAAAAGGCACTTAAACTTTTTTGCCACACTTTTAATATCTGCATGACTTGCAAGGATAGTTTGCATTTGAGAGTAAAAACCGCTAATATTAACATCGAAGTTTTGCATGGATGTTCAAACTTCTAATTTAACTACTTACAAATTAACTTTTAGTTTCTTACGTATATTTTACAACAAGGCTGTTCTGTTTTCTCTTAATGTAATTAAGTCTTGTTTATATTATTAATTACTATCTGTTAGAGAGTATTAGACAGACGCACAAACACATAACACTTTCATTTAATATTTATGCACAATTTTCCAAGTTTACTAGACGCATTTGCTTTTATTTATTTTCAACATTTATAATTTTTATTTGTTGTTTAAACACTTTTTTTTTGTGAAGCTGGCTGTTAATATTTATTTTATTATTGTGGCCATGTGCATGCATGTGTGTTTTTGCCTGCTTTTATGCTCGCACTCATTTTTAAACAATCAAATAGAGAAGTGTTTGCATTGCACTTTTCCCTGTAACGTTAGTTTTAATTTGTAGCGCTTTGTTTTTATTTTTTTTCGCTGATTAAATTATAGATATAATTTTTTAATTAATGCACTGGCATCTATTTGGTTTCGGTGAATTTAACAAGTTTTTATTTAAAACATTTTTAAAGAGATTTTTTTAACTTTGACTAGTAAAGAGGAGTTTGAAAATGAAATCTAAATTTTTTTTAAAAGACTAGAGTAGATAACGTGAACGGCAATTTTTTTTTTCAACTCGCTTGTAGTACCAGGAAAAACATTTCTCTTCTTTTTCCTTCTTGCTAATATTAGACAATCGGGCAGTTGCTTCATCATGTCTAGCTTTATCTTTGTTCTCTGCAGCTAGTAAAATTGTTTATACCACTTTTGAACTTCCCTATCTGTCCCTTTTGAACAACGTTTTACATATTCTGTCCAGAAAAAATATTGCAAAACGCGTCAGTAATCATGTGAAATGAAAGACTTCAGAAGCTTTGCAACAGTTATGAGTGGTATATTGTGCAGCCCAGTTCTTACTAGTCTCGTAATTGCTGTAAGAATAATCATGTCTCCTTCTTAGTCTCCTGGGACCATCTGTATGTAGGATACAGAAAATAACTTCGGTTGTGAGAACTAAATTAATTTTCAATCAAAAATTCACTTGTGATAATTAATTTTTTCTAGTTGTAGTAACTAGAATTCCATAATATTGACCAACATTTAGTTCTCCTTAAAACATTTTGAGCTGTAATACCGATTTTCTATTGTCAGGATTAAAAATTCACTTCTGATAATTATTTTTTTTTTAGTTGTAGTAACTAGAATTCCATAATATTGACCAACATTTAGTTCTCCTTAAAACATTTTGAGCTGTAAGACCGATTTTCTATTGTCAGGATTAAAAAATTCGATGGTCATAACTAAATTTTTGATGATTGGAAACAGATTTAGTTCTCACAACCAAAGTTGTTTTCTCAGTGTAAGCAGCTCATTATGCATCCCTCCCGCCAGAAACTCCAGGAGTCGTATAATTATTGTATTTACTAGAGATTTCAGTTAAACACTACCAATAATTAACAGAAGCACACGGTCAGAAATTATGAAAGCATAGTGGACATCACTTCCACTTTGGACATTGAAGAGCTCACTTCCTTATAAATACCCGAAACAATTTATCACAACAACTGTTACAGGAAGGGAAAAGTAGTTTTCCTGTGCTATTTCTATTATGGAAAACAACTTTGATTAAAATTTTTATATTTAAATTTAAATTTATTAATTCTGGTATTTCTGAACTCCTCTCTTTAAGTTGCATATTTAGGGCAGATTTTTTGTTTTTAGCCTTTTTTTTTCCAAAATTCTTAATGATTTTTAAAATTTATTACCATGATAAATTTTTTAAAATTATTTTTCGACACCCTATAGCTCGTTTCTGTTATTGATTCTGATTCAGTTCTGGACACTCTTAACAGGCCTAAAAACGAAGATAATTAACTAAGCTATCTTTAAGCCCTGCAGCTAGAGTATTAGCTCATATTGCTAGGATACCAATGAAAGCCACTGATTTGCCTATATTTTTTTAAACTACTTAAATTTAAAGTGAAAACTTGTCTTGACTTTAAACTTAACAAGTTTCAGGGTAAAACTTTCATTTCAGGTTAAAATATAAGTAACAGAACGCCAACATTTTCATTTTTGTTTAAATGAAAATCCTCACAATTGTATCTCTTGCATAAATTTTATTAATATTTTTTTTATTATTTATTTAATTCGTATACACACCCAAACGTAATCGAAATATAAAAATGTGCTTATTCAAGAGATATAAAAAAATATTACGTACGCAAACAGTTCGTTATACAAAGTGTTAAATAAATTGCTTGATTCTTGTGCATGCATAAAAATGTGTGAAATTCATACACTCCCACACTTTTAAAATTTTTCGTAAATCCACCTGCTAAATATTCACAATTACAATTTTAAAATTTCCACATTTATGTACTAGCAGTACATCAGTGCAATATTTTCTAAATTCAAATAAAATTTTCTATGAAATTTTTTTGCAGCTGAAATAATAAAAAAAACATACAAGAAGAATTTGTTTAAAAATTTCTAATATTTTGTTTTGCATTGTTTTGTTTTAATGAAAATGAATTAAAAGAAATACAAGGATTTTAAATAACAAAAAAAAAAATCAATTTTTTTTAATTTAATGGAAACAAAGAAGTAATTTAAATTAAATAAATCAAAGTTTTTATGGGTTAGGGTTAGCAGTTGAGACTTCTGCTTAGACTAAACAAACAGTTTTAGCAACGCAATCATTTTAAGGCACTCTATTGTTATTTGCTCTTTTCTGTTTAAATTCGTTTTCATAAGTTTTATTTAAAATTTTTAAGTCCAGTAATATATTGTAGTTGTTGTTATATTGTTCTTATTAAAAGACGATAAAATAGAATTAAGAACCTTTAATAAACTACATGGAATTCAATAAACTTAACTTTGAAAACACATATTTAAAGCAAGTATTTTCTATAAGCACAACACATTCAAGACTAAACTTATTGCTTTACCACAACGATATTGAGTCTGATGATTTAAATTTAATATTCTGTATTTGTTTAATCAATCTACTGACTTACTTTTATTTATATTTAATTACTATTATTAAACTTTGCTTACAAAAAAAAAAAAAAAAACGAACCTCATGCCCAATAGTTAGCTTCAATAAATTTAATATGAATTTATTTTAAAATACCAAGTAAATATTTTAATATGCGAGGTTTGTTAACAAATTAAAAGAACATTTTTTTAATTACGCCCACCATAGTTCAGAAATCAAAAATTCCTTATACATAGAAAATATATTTTTTTAACTTATGCATAAAAAACAATTTTTTGAAATGAATTGAATTAGAGGAATGCTATTGCTGTTTGCAGTTAATAAATTTTCCTTAATTTTTAAACACTTTTTATTTGTTAAATTATTTATTTTTTATACACCAACCATGACCTCGTTATTCTAACCAACAATTTTATACACATACTTTATTAATAAAATCAACTAAATAAATATTGTTTAATATAGTTTGTTTTCATTTCCACTTTTTAACACCGTTTTGTCTTGCGTAGTTGTTTTATTACTCGCATTATTATATAAATCTTGCAATTACTTGCCACTGCTTCTGCCACAGCCACAAAGAGTGCAAGCAACTTCATGCAATGAATCCTACTAGAGCAACAACTACTACTACCACTTTATCTCTAACAAGTCTGATTAAGTTTTTTTGTTTGTTGTTGTCTGGCATAATAATAAAATACTGCTGCCACTGATTTTATAATATTTTTTGCTTACGTACAAATATTTTTTTTTCACATATTTACATTTAAAGTTAAGTTATTTATTGCTTAAGTTGGACACACTAGCAGTGAAATCTGTTATTTTGCATATTTTAATTATTTAAAAAATAGTTTCCATTTGTAAAACCTGAAATTTTATTTTAATATCTTTTTTCAGTACAAGACGTTAGTCTTAGTATAAAACTTTAGTGTCAGTGTAAGACTTTGGTCTTGATATAAGACTTTAGTCTTATTATAAGACTTTAGTCTTGATATAAGACGTTAGTATTGATATAAAAATTTAATCTTTGTATACGACTTTAGTTTTGGTATAAGACTTTAGTCTTGATATAAGACTAAAAATTTAATCTTTGTATACGACTTTAGTTTTGGTATAAGACTTTAGTCTTAATATAAGACTTTAGTCTTAATATAAGACTTTAGTCTTAATATAAGAATTTAGTCTTAATATAAGACTTTAGCCTTAATATAAGACTTTAGTCTTAATATAAGACTTTAGTTTTAGTACAAGACTTTAGTCTTGGTATAAGAAAGTACTCAGACTTTTACATCTATAATCGTCTGCTTCTTTTTCATTCAGACTTTTAAGGATTCGCATATCCTAAAGGTTGATGTGGTTTATATTTTACTAAATTTTAAAACTTTATACTGCGTTCTATAAAAGAATTTTATATACCGCCACCATGTCCTTAAATTGTAAGTACTTTTAAAATTTTTTCGAAAAAGGGCCCACATAAAAAAACCTATAACTCAATTTTTTTACCAGCATGAACGCTCTTTCGCTTTTCGTTTATTTTGTTTTAAATTTTTTTTACCATTTTTGGAACATTTTGTTGCAGTAAAAGGAAGGAAAAATTTTCTTATCTTTGTTGTTTTGTTTTGCAGTTCTCTGTAGCTTTTACATTCAAAATACATTTAAGCAAATAAGTTGTAAAACACTCTGCTGATGTGGCTTCTTACAACAATGCAAACTATAATATAATACAATAATAACAATAACTGCACTACAAGTTTTAAAATGATGGACAATGTGCTAACACAACAACGAACTACTATGAAATTGTAGAGAGAAACGCGTAAACCTTATAAAAAAACAGGATATAAATAAAAGAAAACTAAATAGGATAGAGGAAATCATCAACAGTAGCAGTAGCTAACAACAGTTAACAACAAAAACAACAGCAACAAATTTTTTACAAACATTAACTTACTGGATGAATCCAAATGATTACTGCCTGTCAGACCAAGTGCTGAAAATTCTGATGGCTGTAATTTCATTTCCATCTCTTTAAGACGACTGTTGAGTTTACTTGTATGCATAAATAGAAAAAATGTACAGGATATGGCCAGCAGGGCAATCAGTTCAACCGATCTAAAAAACAAAAGAAAGATGAAAGTAAATTTTGTGTTTGTTTTCATTTTTTTTTTAAGTAAAAAATTTATATACAGGAGTAGTAAAATAGAGCAAATATTTTAATGGGAAATTGTTTTAAGAATTAAAACCAATTCTGACCGACAATTATATGTTTTCAATTTATATTTCCTTACCACACATTTTTCAGAGAGAAATCAGTTAGATGCCAGAGTTTAAACATTTTCTATATATGTTTGTATATCCTTTATATAAAAATTCGAATTTTAGCTAAGTTTATTACTAGAATACTTTTAAAATTACAAACTATTTGTAGTATTATCTCTTTGATTATTCTGCTAAATGCGAGTTCCATCGATAAAGGATCTTAGGTATGTACCATATATCCTTTTTTTAGAAAAATAAATTTTTGCTATAATTATTGTCAGAATGTCTTTTATTTTCAAAATTGAATTTTTACAAACAATTGTTATCATGTATAGTAAATATTCGTGAATTCTTTATAGTGATCGCTACAGGAAATTAGCCATATCCCAAATATCCTTTATTCGCTAAAATTGATCTTTAGTTTTAAATATAATCAGAATGCTGAAAAGTATTTGTAAAATTAGGTTACTAATCCCTCGAATAAGTTTTAGTTTTTTGGGAGCAAAATACGCCTACTTCCCATATATCCTTTATAGGAAAAACTTTAATTTTAGCCATTACTAATTTTTTTTAGAGAAATATTGTGAAAATTGTATATTTCTTGTAGAAGTATTCTATTAATTTTGATTGGTATAAGAATTTGACCACCTACAGTAAGTCCTTTTTAATAAAAAATTAAATTTTAACTGTAATTATTATAAAAATGCTACAAAAATAGCTAAAAATATTTTTATAATTATGTGTTCTAGTAACATTAATTAAAATCGGTGCAAGGATGAGGACAGTTCTTAAAAATCTTTTTTAATAAAAATTTTAATTTTTATTAAAATTATTTCAATTAAAATGGGGTGATAACTGATAAATATTTGTAAAATTAAGTGACTAATTCTTCTTATAAATTTAATTTTTTTAGTAGCAAAAATACGTAAATTTCCCATATATCCTTTATATGAAAAATTTGATTATTAGTGAGTTTTTCTTAATGAAGCTTCGTTAAAAAATGGTATCTAGAGTTGTTGCATTAACCGCTCTTTCTCAATATAAGTCTGATCAGTGCTGGAAATTTTATATCTCCCATATATCCTTTTTATAAAAATTTGAAATTTTACCTATAAATATGAAAAAAATCTTGCAAAACTTGGAAACTATTTTTAATAATGAAGACTTGAGATTTGCAGTAAATTTTAGTTTAATCAATGCAAGGATATGCACAATTCCTTTATATCCTTTTCATAAAAATTTCAATTATAGTTATAAATACAATAAAAAAAAATTTCGAAATAAAAATAAATAATTATAGTCCGACTTCGAGCTTGAAAAAACTAGCTGTTTTAATAGAAAAATGTCAACAAATTTATAATTACATTTTTAAACTCTTCAGTAAATCTCTGTGCTAATTCTTAATTTATTGGGTGTAAGAACATGCCCGTCATCCATATATCCTTTATTGAAAAACGTTTACTTTTGCCTTTAATTACTGTTTAAATAATGAAAAATTAGTAATAGTGTTGTTGGTTTCTTTAGTAAAGAGTTAAGTATTTCCCAATTATCGCTTATATTTAAAAAATATAAATTTCTTTTATTTGTTTTCCATCTTTTAAACAAAAATATAATCACTAAAAGACAGCCATCCAAAGTAACTGTTAAATGCTTTTCCCCCATTCACTTGCATTTCTTGCCTTAATTGTTTGTTTTATAACTGTTTGGAATTCTCTTGCAGAAAGTGATTGATTTGTTTGTGTCTATGTATGTACTCGTATGCATGCACTTTTCTTCTCAACTATTTCAAAACAAAATGTAACAAATGCATTTCAGTCATGGTATCAAACTGATAAAATTTTTGTGTTTTTCTGCTTTTGTTTTTATTATTTTATTTTGTTTTGCTTTTATTAATTTTTTTTTATAACTAAGTTAATGCGTTTAAAATTATTTTTTTTTTCACTTTTAATCGCTTTTTTTTAATCTTTTAGATATAAGTCGGTATTTGCTTTTTTCATAAAAAATTTTTTTTTTTTTTTGCTTAATGTCTATTATTTTGATTTATTGCATTTCTGCAGAAAAATGTACTCGTACTGTAACACAAATTACAACCACTCAGTACTATTTGTATTAATGTGCAAGTTGAAGTGCTAACACAACTTATTTGTTATATTATTTATGCAAAAAACATAAAAAAAATCATTTTAAATATACAATTTTATTGCCATTAAAAAAACTAAAATCTTTCCTAGTTGCACTTGCAAAATATATAAAACATAAAAATTTCGGTGTAACCGAAAATATTTATTTATTCCTTTTTATTATAAATTAAAATAAACTAAATGTAGATTTAGTTATTCACTGTTATAGTTTTAATAGAAAAATCAAAACAATTACAAAACACAAATAGAAAAAAAGTAAAACAATTGCTACAAAAAGAAAATAAATAAAAAAATAACACAACAACAACAATTAAATATTTGTGGAAAAGCAACTGTAACTTTGGGATTTATTTTATGTTTCATCAGGTGCAACAAATAATTTATTGCAAATGACTAACTTTAGGTCTGTAGATATTTATTTATCAGTCTGCCTGTGTTAGTTACTTTAGTTTTTATCATTATGGGAAAGAAAATAAATACGAATAAATAGAAATTCTTTGTGGCAAATGAAATGCATAAAATTTATAGACCGTAACACATCATTCAGAATTCTTTAATGGGAAATATTTTCGACAATATTTCGTACAGCCACAAGGTCGTTCATGTTGAAGTTAGAAAAAGGCTATTATTGTTTTAAAACATTTTTTTTTTTTTGGTATGAATTTAAATATTTAAACATTAAAATTAAACTATTATAAAAAGCCAAAAGAAGAATTTATTTTGTGATACCTGAATTGGAGGTTAAAAAGCAAAGTGGGGAGAGAGAAAAAATTACCAATATCATACAGCAAAAGAGAGAGAAATTAGAAAATTAGAGAGGTACAAAGTGAGAGAGGTAGATAGAGAGATGAAGAGTGGGGGAGAGAAGGAGAAGTAAAGTGGGTGCTTCTCAAAAGTCCTGCCCTTCTTTGAACCTTACGATCAACGGTATACAGCGCCCCACTTACAGCAGTTACTAACATAGAGTTTGCTCAGCAGAAAGAATGGTCTCCCACATAACATACTTCCCTAGCTAGCTGCTACGATTGACAGTGTATAGAAAGACGAACCTTAATAGTCATTACTCTGATATTAGAAATTATGCAGTATTTAGCCTAGTTTTCATTTAAAATTCAAAAACTTTGTCCGCCATGTTAGATGGCTGCAGGTAGTGATACCCCTTCGTAATGAAAACGGGTTCAAATTAGACTATTACATCCGCAAAATATTTGCTCTGCTCTCCCTTCGTTTTCAGTATAGGTCTTTTAGACTGATCCTAGTATTTGCCAAGTGTTTTAATACTCTGCAATATCCAGTCATGAGCCCTGTGAAAAGAGAATGGTATGAACGCTTTTGCCACCTTTGATTTGAGTATAACTAGTTGCGTTGAATATAAAATTTTAGTTAAAGTATAGACCTTTAGTTGCAGTAGAAAACTTTAGTCTGAGTATAAAACTTTAGTCTGAGCATAAGGCTTTAGTCTGAGTATAAGAGTTTAGACTGGGTATAAGACTTTAGACTGATTATAAGACTTTAGTCTATATATATGACTTTAGTTTGAGTTGTTTCAGTATAAAACTTCAGCATGAGTATAAGACTATAGTCTGAGTATAAGACTTTAGTGTAAGTTTAACGCTTTAGTCTGAGTGTAAGACTTTATTATGAGTATAAAAGTTAGTCTGAGTATAAGAGTTTAGACTTTAGACTGAGTATAAGACTTTAATCTGACTATAAGACTTTAGTCTGAGTATAAGCTTTTAGTGTGATTATAACACTTTAGTCTGAGTGTAGGACTTTATTATGAGTATAAAACTTAGTCTGAGTATAAGAGTTTAGACTGAGTATAACACTTTGGACTGAGTATAAGACTTTAATCGGAGTATAAGACTTAAGCTGAGTATAAGCCTCTAGTTTGAGTATAACACTTTAGTCTGAGTATAAGTTTTTTGTTTCAGTATAAGACTTTAGTCTGACCATAAGACTTCACTTTGAGTAGAATTAATTGCCTTGAGTATAAAATGGTAATAAATGTTAGTATAAGACTTTTGTCTGACTTTAAGACGGTAGTCTGATTACAAGTCTTAAGTGTGAGTAAAAAACTTTACTTTAAAAATACAACCTTAGTTTTTGTACAAGTAGTTGTATTGCGTGAAAGTAATGTAAGTATAAGATGTTAGTTTGAGTATAATTGGCGTAGATAAAGCATAAGACGGTAATCTGACTATATCTAAATTAAAGTATAATCAATCAGTTATATCGGGCAATATGTACATAAAACTAATCTGAGTAAAATTTATCAGGTTTGTACACAAGTTGTTGAATAAAAATAATTTTGTAAAACTTATTTTAGTCCTATAAATCTGTTGTTTAGATTAATATATTTAATAGCATTGATTTTTGTCTAGCTGTCATTTAAATTCCATGAATTATTACGTTTTTTAACTTAAACCTTCCTTTGCTCTTATGCTGAAACCAAATTGCTAAAATTATATTTTCTGCAATTTACTTTTGAAAAAAAAAAAAAAAATGAAAAGAAATCAGTGGACTAATCGTGTCTCTAGTACTTAAACAGAATTTAAACAACAACAGCTTACCAGCACAAGAATGTGTTTTTTTTTTTCATTTATACCGTTTTACTCCCGCCATTTTATTATTATTATTATTTGTTGAAGTCCTTCACTGCTTTTGCAATTTATATTTTCCTAACAATAATTTAGCAAAAGCATTTATTTAAGCGACAAAGTAAATGACAACCAACCATTGGAAGCAAAACGTTTCGTTTACAATGAGTATGACAACAACAAGCATACAAATGCTTAAAAAGCAAAACAGAAATGTATTTTCATAACTTTTTCTTTTGAAAAATTTTCTCCAACGCTTGTGTTGAGCGTCACACACAAACACAAAAGAAAAAAAAAAGGCGAAAGAAAAAAATTAAAAGATCCTTAAGAAGAAAAATATATTTTATTAAAAAATAAACTTTTTCTTGCCCACCAAGGGAAGCAAGGATATCATCTAGTAGAATATATAAAATTTTTAAAAGTTTATTTATGGACAAGAATTTATTATCCTCTCATTTTCACAGATGGTCAAGCAAATTCATTTTTCTACCTAAAAAAAAACTGCTCCTTTGGTTGGTTTAATGGTTGGTTGGTTATATTGAGGGGGGGGTTTGTTAAGTTTACCAAACATTGTCATTTTACCACATAAGAAAACTTATGGACATAAAATGCCCACACAAAAATATTAAGTAAAAAATAAATGAAAAAAAGTTTTTCTAAATTTTTCTTCTCGCTTTTTATATTTATTTTTCTTAAAAAAAATCTTTTTAAAACACATTAACGTAAGAACAAAAAAAATGTAAAGCAAAGAGTGAAAAGTGGAAAGCATAAAGACAAATTTCTTTTCTAGTTAACTTTTGTTTTAGTGGAAAATTTTTTTTCTCAAGTTAAAAAAAGCTTTTTGATTTTTAAACTGGTCTAGACAAAACAACAAAACAAAATATTTTAATACTCCCAGATTATGTGGTCACATGTTGGACATTTATTAGAAAAACTTGAAAAGTGTTTTTCTTTTTGCTTGCTTAATATACATATTTGACTGGCAAGCATGAAAAACAAAAACGAAAGACTTGCTAATCCTCTTTTTTTTCATTTACAATGTGCTAGTTTGATTGCACTATTCGACAAACACACGTTTGTTATTTGTGTTTTGTTTTTAATAACAAATAAAAATCAAAAACAAAAGTAGCATCTTCCTTCTGATGGTTATTATTGTTAAAGCTGCTCTTATTATGCTTATTGTTGTTGCTGTTGTCTTAAAGCATCAACAAAACACTACTTAATCTGTTGGTTTTCTTGTTTTGCTTTTGTAATACCCTCATTGTCTTTTAGCCATACTTGTTTTTGTTAGTGTTTTTCTTAGTACCAGTTTGTAGTAACAAACACATTAAAATGATTTTGTTTGTTGTTATTTTTTTTCTTTTTAATTTTTGTTTTTTACTTTGTAGCCTTTAACCATTATCCTTGTTTATAACTCTATTTTTCTTCATTTCCTTTGCAAAGTTAGTTTTCTTAAGAAATATTTGTTGTCTCCTCATTTTATTTATTTTTTTTTCTACCTATTGCGCTTATTAGTGTTTTGTTTGCTTTTAGTTGCCAAAGTTGACTTTGTTTAAATAGAAAAGTTTAACACTTTTCTCTCAGCTAGAGAAAGAGTCAGGGAGAGAGGAGAGGAAGAGTTAAAAAATTAATATTCTTTGTCAATTTATACATTAAAAAAGGAAAGCTTTTTTTATTTTGTGTAATTTGTTGCATTACCGGCCATGAAGAATTTTTCTTTTAAAAAGCAAAAAATAAAGTTTGAAAAACCATAGAAAAATTTGCATAAAAAGAAATTTTTATTTAAAAAAAAGCCTTTTTTTTATCATTTAAAACATAAACTGAAATAAAAAAATACTAAAATTACAAGATGTGCCATTAATTCTGAACGAAAATCACTAACATTGTTAGGAAGGTTTTATACAACTCGACAACTGAATTTATTTACAAATTGTATTGAATGTATTGAAAAGCTGACTTTAACTTAGAGGCTTGCTTCTATGTCAGGGACCATCCCTTAATAGCCAGAGAATCCCAAGCAGATACGAAGTGGCGGGGTCTCAAAATTGCTTTTCAAATATAGCCTGGTTCAGCTGTTGAACACGAAAAAAAAATATATTTCCAGATTGGTGACTGTGATAATTGGTCAATGGCCGATCAGAAAGATCACGGTTCGAGCCTTCAACGTAAATTATCGCTGCTGTTGCTGCTTGAGAGTAAAGAGAGGGAGTCTTCAGCTTCTCTGTGAGTGCCCGGCTCTTCTGTCTTCAAAACACAAATTTCTCGTCTCACATTTTTGGTCGGTCGGTGTAGCTATTATATCGAGGATAAGGTTAGGTAATTTTCTTAGATATCTTACTGACGCACCGTGCGTCTAAATCAATAAAAAATTTTTTCTTAAATTTTACTTTAAAGTCTACTTAAATTTTTTTTTGGATAAGAGGGTTAGTGTTTTCCCTACAAATTCTTTAAACAATTAGATTGTTCGCTTCCTGTAAACAGCCCATCACAATTCGTTATACTTAGTTTTCAAATTAACTGTCATTTAGGATTAAAAATTTCTCAAAAATGTCAGCAACAAATTAAATAACTTATTTCATAAAAAAGGAATTAAAAAAAAAAAAAACTATCAAATCTAAAACACCTTTTTTTTTGAAAATCAAAATTTCGAGGGAAAACCTGTACGCTTTTATTAAATTTTCTCAGCAATAAAAACAATTTTTGATTTTGTTTGCTTTACACGCGAAAGTTGGTTGGCAAACTTCTCTTTGTGTTTTCTCGAGTTTAAATATATGCGAGTTTACTTGTCTTCTCTTTTTTTTTTATAAATTTATCTTGTCTTGTCTTATTTTCTTTTTTATCACTTTTGCATACGTGCGTTACAATTTCTTGTGCTCCCCCCTGCAGTTACACACATACTTTTTGGCATAATAATTTTTTTTTACTTTATTATTATTAATTTTTTGTGTTGCAAATGCAACTGCCACAATAACAACAACTGCAACAGAAAAAAAAACAGTCCCAGTACAATTTAAGCTTAACATTACTGTGTCATATAATGTAACTAACAATATGGTTATGAGACACATGCTGCAAAAAAAAAAAAAAAAAAAAAAAAAAAAATAGAAGAAGGAAAAGAAAAACGATTCAGTGTAACACAACAAAAGTGTGATGACGGTTTGTTGTATCCTTTCTCTTTCTTCAAATAAATTTCAAAATCCCCTAGGTTGAACAAGATTTTAGAAAAACCAGTCTTTAAAATTTACAAGTGGTCAACAAATATCGCAGCTGCCAACGTTAATGATATTTTCATTGATGGTCCCTAGACCATCTAAAGATTATTTAGAAGAGTCTATAATTTCGTTGTTCAAGATTTAGATTTCATCAAACGCTACTCTGAATCATCAGTGGATTGTGCAAAAGGTCTTGTTAAATTCCTGTTCAAACACTAATTGACCAAATGAGAATTTTAGTCAATTATAATTTTGGTCCTGCTTTTACTGTGCAATAAATACTCGTAGTTTTAAATTTCCCATTCCTGTTGAGTAAGAAAAAATTTTTTTTTAATTCCGGCAACACCAACATAGAGTAGCAGCAGCAGTAACATCATCACCTTCAGCATAAGAGCAACATTACCAACCAACAATCACTCGTGCTACAAATGTATGAAGAGACAAAACTAAAATAACTAAAACATGTTTATACCTTTAAATGAACGAGACAAAAACCAGGGAATACTAGTTTAAATAATTTTAAATTCACGAGGTTCATTTGAAAAGTATAATTTCTTTTTTTAAAAGTGAGTTTTGTAACAACTGTTTGTGAGAAAAAAAAATTTTTTCTTTTTAATAATTTTAAAACGCTTTAAAATTAAATTTTTTGTAAACGATTGTTAGATAACATATGAATTGCAAAACGTTAAACGAACACGTGCTGCAACTCCAGTATTGTGCTTGGCACAAAATCCTAGATACAAAGATTTCTTGGCGAGTATGTGGTGCTTCTAATTATTAGCTGTTGTAGCTCACTTTAACGAACCATATATTTTCTTTAATTATTAGAAAACAAAGACTTTCTTATGCGATGTGTCCACCATGCCAGAGGCTCTAAGTAATAAAACTAATTGCAAATTAGGTAATTAAAGGGGTTTTTTGTTAACACCGAATAAAAGTAATAATTTTAAAACTCCTTTAAAACCCCATTACAAATATTTTATTGCATGGAATAAAAAGTTAACTTTAAAAATCGATCATATTGAACTGAACTTGATTTTGTATCCTTATTTTCTATTTAAATTATTTTAAACTTAAAATTTTATGAAAATTCCATTAAAATTTATTTTAAAGTCTTTTTTCAAAAACCTACTTTTCTTTTAAGAAACTTTATGAGCTGCCTGCGTATATTCAATTTAAAATCCTGTCTGTCTCTTTGTGTTGGCAACTATGTAATACATATATTTTTTGCATGTAATTTATTTTGATCTGTATCAATAGTAGTAACTGTCTACTGCTGATAGATACTACTCGTCTAGCCAGGTAAAATTTTATAAATTTTTGTATGTATTTCTACACGTAATTAAATATTTTTTTTTTAATATTTTATTTCTAAAGGTTTCTAAATTTGTTGCTGTACATATTTTGTTTAAGTTTATGTGTTTAAATGCAAAAGTTTCCAACTTGCATTGAATATATGGGCATTTCCACAGAAATTATCACTCTTTTGTTACGTTAGGTCACTATTTTTATTCATTTTGTGTGTATATTTTTGCTCAAATTTCAAATTATGGCATTCGAAAGAAATTTTATATATTTTTGTGTCAAATCAAGAGAAAATTTTGAAGCAAGCTAATGCTTCATGAAATTTCATTTTCATGTGTACAAGCACAAATCATAAAAATTTTATAAACGTAAAAAATTTAATTAATGACATAACATTATTGTTAATATTTCGGTGGAATTGCTTTGAAAATATTGTAAGACTAAACAGGTCAGAAATACACAAATCCGTTTTTAGTTAAATTATTTAATTAAAAAAATTGATAAAATTTTTAATTGAAATTAAAAATTAGAAAAAATTACCACATTTTTAAAATTTTTAAATAAATATTTAATCAATATGACAATAATTTTAAATGAACTAAAGAAATGTTGATTATATTGATTAAGCATTTAATTGCTTCGACTACAAATTTTATTATTTATTTTGTTATATTGATTAAATTTAATCAATATCTTAATTTTTTAATTAAAATGATTTTTTTTTAATTGAAATGTAGAATTGGTTTTTTAATTACAGAATTGAAGAATTGATTAAATATTTAATTGCTTTAATTAATTTTTTTCTACTGATTAACCCTTTATAGGGCAATATCTAATATTAGGTCCTAATATATATTTTTCTATTCTTATTTTATTAAATTATTCGATCTTATAAATTTATTATTAATAAATATTATTCAAGCTTAATTTTCCAATATTTCAATTTTCTTTTGAAGGTTTTCTTTAATAAAATTTATTATTAACTGAAATAATACCTATCACAGAATTCGTAAAACCAAACACGCAATTATTATTTGCGTAATATAAAAATAAATCATTTTCGCAGCGTACATAAATAAAAGGAAAATATAAAACACAAAAACAATTATAGACTTGAACAAAAAAATAATAGAGTAAAACACAAACTTTTGTTAAAGTTTGTTTAATTTTTCTCATAATTTTTTCTGTATAGTTTTTCAAATATTAATATTCTTCTAAGTCATGGAAATCCTTCGCTCAAAATTTTTATCTTTAAGATTAAATAATTTTCTCTATCATCTATGTCAGCTGAAGATCTATATTGAGCCTTTTTTTTTTTTTTTTTTTTTTTTTTTTTTTTTTTTTTTTTTTTTCTCTCTATAAGAAACACTTAAAAAAGGGTGCACAGACTATTTTTCCTAATCCTATTTTTTTCATTAACCCTTGATCCAGGCCTAAAATGCGCGTATCTACATAAATAAATATTCCCTTAAGAGTTTTATATATTTTGCTAAAGCAATTACAAAATTGCACTCATCATATATTCTAACTGTAAAACTGTAACTAAAAGAAGGCACACCAAACAAGCGTAAAAAAAAAAAAAAAAAAAAAAAAAAAAAACTACCAGCCAAACAACACAAGAAAAAATTATTTTCTATTACAAACGAATTAGAAAAAAAATAACTTTTTTTTTATATTGCCCATATAACGAGATGTTTATAATGTTGCTTGTATGGGTATGTGTGAGCAACACACAAACCTGCAACAACATTTTAAAAGCATATACTTGTATGCATATGCAACAAAAATGATTATGATCATGATGATTGTCGTTGTTGTGTCATATTTAGTTTTGGGTGGTATATGCACGACAAGTTGCTGATGTTGTTGAGGGCAGTAGCAGCAACAAATGCTGAATATGATTACAACGTGCATAAGCTTTTAAATTGTTTATTTAATTTTTTTTTACATACATACATATGTTTCACATAATCTAGTTGTTTCTTTTTAAAAATGTAAATTTTATGCTGTAGGAAACAAATGGTGTGTTGGATTAGTTATCAATTTAGTAATAATAAATTGAAAAGTTTGACAGTATTAAAATTAATATTTTATTATGGTTGAAAATGTTTAGCTTTTTAGTTAAAGTATGTGTCATGCAAAATAAAAGCTCTCAGGTTTTTTGGAGTGAGTTCTTTGACAATCTTTTTAGTAATTATATCATTCCCTTCCAAAAAGTTAAATAACTCCAATATAAATACCTAAGACCAAAAGCCGAGTCCATAATTAAGTAAAAAATATAAACAAAATCAACACTAACTGCCCATTTTTGTAAAACGAAGGTGTGTTGAAAATAAATGCAAAATTTCAATATTTTGTTTTTGTTTTCAATGCATTTGTACGAATGAAGCTATCAAACATTTATACAGAAATAGGTCCTAATGAAAGATATATGTTGTTTTACAGGTAATGGTGTCTATACACATTCACGTTCAATACAAATTCAATGCTAAAGTTCCTAAAATGATTGAATTTTTCCTATATTTTGAATTACCACAATTTCTTTTAAAAAAGAATTATAATTTTTGGTTTATTATAAAGTAACCTATCCCAAGATTGGTAACTAAACTATCAATGTGGGTTAAAAAACAATATATCCCATATATTATTTTATAAGTGAATATGATATTTATCAAACTGAGTGAAGAGAGAAATCAATATGCCGACTTAAATATGTTTTAACGTAAGCCGTTTCGTTTTTTAATATTTATAAATATGTTTTCAGTATTTACAAATACTAAAAAACGTAACGGCTTACGTTAAACCATATTTAACTTGTCACTTTATTTATCATGCTGTAGCTTAACGATATGCTATGTTACTGCCAACTCTCATATTATAAAATTGTTGTTTGCCAACTGTTAGTAGTTTGGTGGTAATGGTGGACCCATTAAAAATGATAATAAAATTCTAGCAACACTATCACTATAATTTTAGTTTTAACACATGTTTTAGCAAAGTATAGTATGTTTAATGCAAAAAAAAAAAAGAAAAATAGAAGCTCATTGTGAAAAATATATTAAAGAAATGTTTGCTCTAAGCTACACTTTATGGCTAAATTTCAAATGCATACAACAAAATCTAATTTGAATTATTTTGTGTGTATGCAGCCTTTACTTACAAGCTTTAATATTAAAAACTTTAATTGAGTATAAAAAAAACCGGCAGTAAAACTTTAATAAATAAATGACTGCATTTTATAATTTGATTTCTGTTTCAAATTTATTTTAACTAGCTGAAGTTACTCATCTGAATAAGGAAAAAGTTACTTTTTCTTAAATTTGCAATGAAAAAACGCTTATAAGTTTTAGCATTTTAAAATTTAGGAGTGACTGAATGATGATCTCCAGCTGGTAGAGCAGAAAATAAGTTCTCTTTTAGTCAATAATTTTTTTGTTCAATCGCCCTAGAACTAAAAATTTTATTACCAGTTTTTCATTAAATCCATTTCACTCACTTGTTCGGAACAAAATTTTTGCCCGGACAAAAATTATTATTTTTTTTTAATTTAATGTCTCTGTTATAAAAAGACTTTTTAAATCCATAAAAAAATTTTTGTAAGGACAAAAGTATTGTTCCAAACAAAAATGTTTTTTTTTATAATTTAATGTCTTTTTGACAAAAAGAATTTTAAACTACATATAAAAAATTTTGTAAGGGCAAAAATTTTGTTCAGAACAAGCGGCTGCATTTTACCTAATGGAAAACAGCTAATAATCCTTTTCAGTTCTAAATCAATTAAACAAAATATAATCGACTGAAAGACAGCACATTTTCTGTTTTAGCAGCTGGAGAAGATATTTCAGTCACGCAAGTAAATGAATTCAATTAGTAACTGAACTGTTGTATTTGAAAGTGGTATAAGTCCACTTAAAAAAATAATAAGTTAGCGCTGATTTTAGTAAGATAAAAACACCATCTAACTAGAATTAATGATGACTAATTTAAAGTGGTAGCAGGGGACACCAAAATTGTCATATACGAGATAAACCATTTACCATTCAATTATATATTTTGAAAAATTATATTCCATATCATCCACTTCCTTATTTTATTTATTTATTGCTGTATTCGATTATACTATGTTCGTTTCTTAACTTTGTGTTTTGAATGAATTTTCGTAGTATTATTACAGAACATGATGGGTGGTTAGTTATGCTTGTTAAACAGATTGTTGATCAGACAATTTCATTAATTTATATTTGAAAATTTACTTTTAATTTTACAGTGATGAACATATTAATGTGACATGAGATAACAGTTATATGTGACAAAGTACGCAATAAACACCGAAAAGAGAAAGAAAAGAGTGAAATATTAAGTGGGAATAATTTACACAACACTGAGAGTAACCTGACAATTTCAATAATAATAATAACTTTTGCACTCTATTAAAAAAGTACAACCAAAACATAAATATGACTCAGTCAACCATTAGAATTGTAATGAGAAGCGGGAACAAGTCACCTGGTGACTGCGTCCAAAATAGACCTATTTGTTTCCACCGGAATATGGTTACCTCAACCATATTTTTTTTGCTTGTGTTTACTATAAACATATTATGGGTAAACATAGTATGATTAAAAATAACGAGAGACATAATTATCGTAATCATAATAATATTTAAAGGCTTTAAATTCTTAATAATAATATTTTTGCGTAGAACAAAATATGTTTGCAGTGACCATATTCAAACATATTTTTTCTAAAAGATTATTTTTATTAAAAGACCTTTGCTTTTTCAAATTAATGTCAACTATAAGATGTTCCTAATTAATTAAACGTTTTATTTAAAAGAAGATTTTTGATTGAAAGGTTTTTTAAAATTTTTTTTTTAAAACTCATTTCAATAGCAAACGAATGACACTGAAATTGATATGAGAGATAAACAGACAGACAATTAAAAATATGCAAACAAATAGCTGTATAGGTTAGCAAACTCTTGATCAAAAATTAAATTACACCTAATTCTCTTTTTACACGAATATTTTTTAACAAGAATTTGATTTAACGCGAGTTAAAAAGAATAAAAAAATTTTTTTTCACGAATTGTTTTATTTCTACAGAATTTTTACGCAATTTAGAGATAATGAACAAAATTATTCTGGTGATGTCACTGATATTCCTTTTTTCCACATTTAATTAATTTTTTTATAATATAATTAATGAATAAAAATGTGTAAGCACTAAATAAATGAAGTGAACTCTAACAAGAATTTTTTTAAAATTCTCTTTTTACAGGAATATTTTTCTATCGTGTAAAAAGAGAATTATGTGTTTAGTAAGTTCATATTGTTTTAAGTATTTTACCAACTAACTTGCCAAATATTTATTTAAATACTTGTATTAAATGAAAATCAAAATATGTTTGTGGCGCGCATTTTTAATTTCTCAAAGTCAAGGCATTTGGTTTTGAGTTTAAGGAATTCTTACACACAACTTGTTTTTTACACAAGCCAGAATTTAAATCTAATTTTGTTTTTTTTTTTACATTATTAAAAAAACCTTTTAAACTGGTTTTGGAAATGTGCGTGTGTAACTAGTTGATTTGACAGATTCAAGCTTAAAGCAGCCATAAATTAAAAAAAAAAAAAAAAAATCAGGTATTTGACCCGGCCAAACAAATGCCTTAACCAATTTTTTTTAGTTTTTGCTGAAAGAAAACTTTAAAATATGATTTGAAGTTTATAAGTAATTTTAAAAATTTCAAACGCTTATTTAGCATCCTGTTTATTTATGGGTGCGTATGTGAAAAAAAAAATAGCTGCAGGCGTTTTTAATGAAGAATTTTAAATAATGAAAAGAAAAAGAGAAAAATTGAATAGTAATAGGTTGAATGAACTCATTATTATTAACTCATAGGCATGTTTACTCGTACTTTCACATCTTTTTATTTATAACTATTGATATTTATTCTTTTTGTTATTTAAGATCTATCTTTAGCCACGAGCATTACAGCCAACAAGCATACATAAACATTACGTTAAGTTTTTTGTTTTTGTTGGAAGTTTAAATGTTAAAGAAACAGCAGAAAAGCTGTTAATGAACTTCTTTTTGATCAATTGATGATGATGTTCATGATGTGGCATAAATTAATATTAATGAGGTTATGATTTTCGTTTACAATTAAGTATTAAATATATTATTGTTATTAAGTTGTTATTGTTATTGTTGTTTTTAACATTCTCTTCTTTTCGTACAATGAACTTTTGTTTGATTGAGAGCTTTATTAGTTTTAACGGTTTACATTTCAAATATGAAAATTTTAGATAAAAAATTTATTATTTGAAAAATATTTTTTAAACTAATTTTTTATAGTAAGAATAATATTGCTATTCAGGACACTTTGCTAGTGCAAATTTGCATTTTCCAAATATGCTGAGCATACAGGTCGTGAGAAATTTTTTTTTTTTTTTGTAACTACTGCATTTTATAGTTCAAAACGGAATTTTGCTATTCTAATTGATGGCTTTTGGGCGCTATGTAAATCAAACCAAGCTTCAGTTTAAACTGCCCCACATGGTCTATCAATTTTTGCAGAGTGTTGCCAACATATATTAAGGCAATGCCTCCAGTACCTGATTTAATCGTTAGATCGTTTAATAACTGCTTGTAATAATGTGTTCTTGACAATTCTATTTGATATTTTTGAAAAATATTATAAAATAGTAATTTTCTATGCGCTCAGAGCGGTATTTTGTGGTCTTTAGAAAGCCATAGAAAACATATTTTGTTAAAGTAAGCTAGAAATTGAATAGTTTTTAATGTGAGTGAAAAACGATTGTGCAGGATAGTGTGCTGCTAAAATCACTCATAGGAACAGCACTGTGGTATAAGGAAATTTCAAACATTTTTTTAAAAATACTTCAAAGTAATTTCTAAGTATTTAGCCAGTAGATTACCAAATTAGATAGCCTCCACTTTAAAATGATATGTGTCCCATTAGGTCTCATGGCTTTAGATAAAGGGTGTCCGAAGAAGAACGCAAGATTTAAATTTGGCGCCATTCGAAGTGTCATTGTTTGACATTTGAACAATTGTTATTGTTTGCTAATAGAAGGTACAAGATTAGTAAAAAATGACCATGGACAGCGAAGGGAGTTCGTTAATTGGGTATTGGAGAGACAACATGAAAATGCTGATTTTGCTGATAAAATCATCTTCAGTGACGAGGCCCATTTCCATCTTGATGGCTTCGTCAATAGGCAGAATTGTCGAATTTGGGGTGAGGAAAATCGTCGAGTGATTCACGAGAAGCAAATGCATCCTCAACGTGTCACTGTGTGGTGTGGTTTTTGGGCTGGAGGAATCATTGGACCTTTTTTTATGAAAATGAGGCAGGTCAAGCGCAAACAGTCAATGGTGTTCGGTATCGTGAAATGATAACCAGTTTTTTTTTTGCCTAGAATTGAAGAAATGAATGTGGAGGGCTTGTGGCTTCAACAAGACGGCGCCACATGTCATACAGCCAGAGAAACAATTTAATTGCTGCATCAGTCATTTATTTAAAATTTAAATCTTGCGTTCTTGTTGGGACACCCTTTAGAAGGGTTTTCCCACAGTAGCCTTTATTCCTAAGAAAATTAAATTTTCGACGTTTTTTTAAAAAATTTCACAAATACAATTGATAGAAACTGTATTCTTAGGATGATAGCCCTATTCATTGTGGAAGCGTCTGGTCAGCATGACTTCATCACTCTATAAACCCCTCTAAATTCAGTACCATTAGCTTATTTAGAAAAAAATTGGATTTACAACACTTTCAAAAATAACAGCACATTTACATATATATTTTTTGAAATGTTTAAATAGCAATAGAATAGAATTGAAAAAAAAATAGTTTTAGAAATTGTTAAATATGTGTTTGGGTGTGTATTTTTGTGTGTATTTTGCTGGCCTTTAAATTTATTGAATCCTGTTGACTTATTGTACATTTTTAATGTCACAACAAAACTATTAAAATGAAATAATTTTCAGCATGTTTACAAACAATTGCTATTAGAATACAAGCTAAAATAAAAATCTTGTTAAACAATTACCAATAAAAAACAGAAACAAAAAACTAACTAAAAGGACTATTATCTTGTTGTTTTCCAAACTCATAAAAAAAGTTTTTTTTTAATGGAAAAACATACTGAAATACTAAACTCAGAAAAATAAATTTTTTAGATAAAAACCGCGTTTAATAAAATAAACTAAAATTAAAAAAAAAAAAACACACACACACACACATACACAGTCGTATAAAAAAAGTGGTTTATTTTATGAGATCACGTTCTAAACTATACGTGAAATAAATATAACAAGAAAATAACTGATGGTTTTTTATTTGATGTGACTGTGAACATGCCTGCATAGATGGATGGATGGATGAATGGCTGGGTGAATAATGAATGTATGGCTAGATGCACGAATGAATGAATGAATCGTTGGCTGAATGTCTGGCTGGTTGACTGGTTGTATAAATGGATGGATATATGAGGATGTTGTTAAAATATTCATACACACACACACACACATACACTCACACCTTTGTTAAAAGTATACAAGGGTATTCATGTGTTATTTTTCTTCATATCTATGTAAATCTAAGCGAAATGATATGGTTACGAAATTTTATTACACAGTTACACTCATACATCTTTATAATGCATACATAAACATACATAAATATGTACAGTTAAACCCTTTTATGCTTGTATATATTTTAGTTAAACACTAGAATATAATACAATTTTTATTATGAAACAATCCCACACACATGGTCATTGGCATACAAGTCTTGCTTTAAATAAATCATTAAAATTATAAAATACATAACAATTTTGTAATATCAATAACAGCCTACTATTAACAACAAATTAAATTAAAATTCTTTAAAAAAAAATTCACATGAAAAAATTTTATGATAAATTTACAGAAAAGCCGCTTTTGTATTAGTGGGTCATTTTAGAGAACTACAACTTTTGGATCCCTAAAAGTTTTTCTTATAAAATTATTTCGATTCTATCAAACGATATTATTTTAATTGACATCTGGTTAACTTGGGGAATGTATCGCTCCATCATCACTAAACCACAATAATAAAGTTATTCAGTGAATCGCTAAAAATATTTGGGGAAAAATAATATTCGGAATTTATTCGATTTAAAAAAAATTTTTATAATGACTTTTAACATGCTAAAAAAAATTTAACAAAATATTAATTTTTATTTGTGCTTAATTCCAGAAAAATTGTGTTGGTTTTAAAATTTATTCTTTTACTCATGATATTCTCATGAGTTTTTTATTCAGTACAATAAGTACTGAAGGGGATAGATAGCATACCTATATGGACCATTTCATCAGACGCTACTCTGAATCCTCAACGTTTCGTGCAAACAAACCTTTATATTGTAAAAGCAATTGACTAAATAAGAATTATTAATCAATAGTTACAAAAAGATTCAAATATTCAAAAAAAAAAAAAAATTAAATGGTCCATATAGGTATGCTATCCCCTTCAGTACTTATTGTACTGAATAAGTAACTCATGAGAATATCATGAGTAAAAGAATAAATTTTAAAACCAATACAATTTTTCTGGAATTAAGCACAAATAAAGATTAATATTTTGTTAAACTTTTAAATTCCAAATAGAAATTATTACATATGCTAAAAAAATTTTAAATTTTTTAATAGATCGGTGGGCAGCTCTACTCACGAGTAGCGTACTCATATTTCATTTTACTTGTGTTAATGTAAATATTAAAAAAAAAATTTTTTTAAGCCAACTGATTTCGTGCTTTGCCTGTTAACAAAACAAAAATAGCAAAAAAAATTATAATATTTATATGAGCAAAGGGAAAACTAATAATGTTTTTTCTTTTTTTTCAATATTCATTCATTCATATAAATTTCCAGCAATAAATAGATACACGGTTATAAACATTCAGTATTTTTAAACTGAAAAGCTATTGAACAATTTGAAGGATATCAATATCAATTGTATTGTGATAGAAAATTCTTAAAATTGATTTTCAAATCATATTTATACATTTCAAACATAAAAGTTTTTTTTTTTTTTGTTTTTTTTTTTGCTAAGTAATTTAGTGTCTAAATGGAAAATGTTTAACCTGCGACAAAACATTTTCTTTAGCTCAGTTAAAAAATACCTTATTGCCATGATGATCAATTAAATTATATTTTTAATTGAAATGTTTAATTGCTGCATAAAAACAAGAAATTATGCACAAAGCTCCTGCATTTCTAATATAAATGTTAAAAAAATGGCTAATACCACAATAACAATTTTCTATTACAAAATAAAATAAAATTTGTTGTATTCAAATGTCACGTACATGTCACAAAAAACTGCATCATCAATTAAAACAAAAAAAATATGTTAATGAGCAACTTTGTGTGTGGGCTTATCTTTGCTAAAAAAAAAAATAATTCATCATGTGATTTAGTTAGTTTATGTATGACGTCATTAAAGCTGTAAATTTATTGAGCTGGTGTTTTGATGTAATGACGTCAATTATTTCATGATTGCATTTTAATCTTAACTTAATCAGTATCGATTTAAATAATACAATTTAATGAGACACTGCTATTGTTTTTACTATAAACAATTAAATGGAAGTTAGTAAAAAATAAATAAATAACGAAAGTAATAATAAAAATGTCTGTCTGTCTTAATTCAAATATCACAGCTAAATTTTCGACAAGCAAAAAACTCGTTAAACCATGTCATTAAGATTTTGAGGTCACTTTTGTTCAGTTCTCTGCGTTAGTATAATAAGCCGCTTAGCTTGGCTGTTAGCGATTTCTACTGTTTTTAGAATTGTGTTTCGACCCAGAAATCAGTTTTCTCCCATATGTATCCCGGAAAAGTTCCAAACCAGTGTTCTGGTAATATGAACCTGCCTTTTAATCTTTTCTCTTACTCTTTTTTTTGTGAATCTGAAAATATAAATTTATCCTAAATATTCGTAATGGGTTTCACTAAGCGCTTCCTATCTTTAAATGATAATAAAGGAAGTCTGAGATTACTAAATATGAAATTTATATCTTTTTAAAAACGATTTAAAATTCATAATGTTGTTAGGAACAAAAGTCTATTAAGAGCTGACTTTTTCTGACTATGATGATGGCCCAAGCACTTAACAAATTAGTAATGGATGGTAAACGCCTCCTACTAGTAATATAAAAACAAAGTCTGTGTGAGATGCCATGGACAGTTTTTATTCCTTTTAAAAATTCAAATATTATCATAGTCATGCGAAGGCTAAATTTGGCAGAAGGCAAGGCTTGTGTTGGTTTCAAGGGGTTCTGCAATTTTTTGGCTTTTTCGTTGGGATTTCAGGCTTATAAAAATCCCACAAGAAAAATTTTCATGGAGTTATTATCACTTGCAGAGGCTCTCTATCTAAAGTAATATTGATCAAATTTTTAATTAATTTAATAAAATATTTAATCAATATGACAATTATTTTTTTTTAGTTGCGTTAAAAAATTATCATATTTATTAAACTGTAGGTTTGTTTCCTTAAAATTTTTATTTGTAAATAGAAATATTTGTCTCTTAAACAAAGTTACTTACGATAAATAAAATTTTATTTGTGTCAGGGGTTTTTACGTTTTAAATTTTTAATTTAATTCTTGTTTTTGATACAAACTTGTGTTTCGTTAGCTCAACATTTTCGTTTGTCTTTCAGTTCTGCTGTTTTTAAAGTGTTTGAATGGAATGATTGATTTGCATTTTACGCCAAATCTGTGTCAATCATAATTGAAACAAATTATTTTTGTGTGTTTGTATTCTGTTTAACACAGTCATGAGTAGAGATATAAAATGTTTCAATGTTTAGCTTAACAATAGGGGCGTTGCTACAAAAAGAAAATTAAAAGTTTATGGCAAAAAAAAGATTTTCTTTTTTGAAGAGCTAAGAATTTATTTACAATAATTTTAATGCCTTTGAGATACATTTTAAAGCTAAATGTTTTTAGATTTAGAAATTGTATTTTGGCTGCTTTCCCTTACCGTTATGAATTCCCTATTATTTTAAAACTGATTTGCATATCGTATTCCCCTTTTACTTTTTTCTTTTTAAATTGTTTTTTTTTTGCACTCCTTTTTTATTCTGTGCTTATTTGAATATTCTTTATTTCATTTCTCTATAAAAATCTCAATTTCGCATACAATGTATTTTAATATGAGTTTTCGCCATCGCTATTAAATAACATGAATATAGATTATGCCTGCCTTGTAGCCATATTCTACTAGTATTGTTAACAATGAATTTAATTTAAATTACATACTTTGATGGCAAAAGAATATTGTGTGTGAGATTTGTAATAGAAATAGAACAGGAAAAAATAAATAAATTTGTAAGATACGAAAGAAGTGAAAATTTAATGGAAAAAAGTAGTTTTATTGTGGCATCTACGCTAACAGTACATTGTACTTTTTGAACTATTAATATAAATTTAGATTAAAATTGAACTTAATAAATAATGAAATTCAAAGAAAATTTATTTTCAAAAAAAATACAGCTGATAAGTTCACTGTTGCAGAAGCTTTTTTTGGCAGCTAACAAAAAGTTTTCCAGGAACCATAATTACTGTTAAGCAAGTCACAAAGCACAAACTAAGAAAACAACTTCGGTGGTGAGAACTGAATTTGTCAACAGAACAGCGCAGAGTAATACTTTCAGGGTTAATGAGTCTCTTAAATGCCTCATGTTCGCTTCAGCTCTCCAGTAATGTTGTAAACTTTGTCGTAGTAAAGCACGAATGCTCTAGACCTATGTAAAGGGTATCCGCGCTCCGCCATTTCATTGCCTTTATGCCTTTAAAATATTATTTAGTTAATTGATCGAAATTTTTAACATATTATCTGAAACAATTAGGTTTTTACATTTACCAAAAAATATTATAAATGATATACTGATGATCGAAATGACTTCAGTGAAATGCCAATACTAATGAAATATCTCTTCAGTAGTTATTGTAGTGACGTTAAAATACTTGTATCTTGAAAAAAAAAATAAATTTTGCGGCTGACATAAAAGCTGTTATTTTTAAAAGTGTCATAAGTCTACTTTTTAAAAAAAGTGAGTGAGCGGTAATTTCAGAAAAACGGTGTCTTAATCTTACTAAAATTATTTTTGTTTTTTAAGTGGAGTTATACCACTTTTAAGAATTACGCCAAGTTGCATTAGCTTAATTTAATAATTTTCCAAATAGTCTGTTAAAAATTAAGAATAACTTTAAAATTAAAAAATAATTAACTAAATTTAAACCTTACTCGTGCTTAATTCCAATTTGTGTTGATGTTCAAAAGCCATTGAAAATTTTCGAAAAATTGTTTACTTAGTGCAATAAGTGCTAAGAGGGAAGACATATCCTTATTCAATTTCATCAAACGCTACTCTGAATCATCAGTGGATTACTTGAATACTTATTTTGTTACGCCAATCGACCAAATGAACATAAAAATTTTTTTTTAATATTTTTCTCCTTCCAAAATTCTAATTCGTATTTTGCTACTTTGTATTTTCAAGTTTATGTTATGCTCGTAAGTGTGTTGAACATAATTTTTTACAATGCTTTCATGTGCCGCCAAAAGTTTGGTTTCAAAATGGTTTAAAAATAAAAGAGAAAAACAAAGCAAAAGAAAAACATGGCAAACATGCTCGTATGACTTGTTGTTACACAATGTACGACAGTTGTTAATGCCGCACGCTTTAAAAAAAAAAATATTCATACACAATAATTCATTGTTCAAAAATTACTAAGAATAATTAGGCATTTAATAATGTTAATGTTTACTTTGTTTAGTTAATGTTGTCAAATAATATAATTTTGGTTGTTGTGGTAACAAAGAGAAATTAAATTTTTGTTAATTGTAACAAGTTACGGTAAAATTATTTTAAGCTTGTTTTGCGGCAAGTGTTAATTATAACATTTAAATGTTGCACAATAAAATATATAAGTTTAAGTTTATAGTTACTGGCATTTGTGTTAAGAACAATTTTTTTAATATAATTTTAAAATTATTAATTATAAACTATTCATAAATAACACAAGGATATACGAAACAATTTAATGAAAATTTTTTCTATACTAATTTGCTAGAATTTCTAACATAAATCGTTATTTTCAAAATCCAAGAGGTGACATGAAATATGAGAGATGTACTAGAAAATCGCTTTTAATATTTGAACAAACAAATTGTGCTAAATTAACAAAAATATAAATAAAAAAAGGATATGTCGGTAATGGTAATGTCCTTGAAAATAACCCATATAAATCTATAGATAGTTGTCAACTTTCCTTGTAGTTTGATTGTAATTAAAAATAAAATGAAAATTTTTTAATAAAGGATATATGGGAGCTAGGTTTATTATTACACCAAATCGAATGAAATGCACAGGACTTATAATCCATATAATTCCACAACTAGTTACAAATTTTCATTGAATTCTGGTTATAAACTTCAGTTCATTTAAATAACAACAGCAAAAATTTATTTGTTACTGCGAATTTTTGATCAACGAAGCAAAACAAAAAGATGGAATTATTCTTTTTTAGATATTTTATGTTATTTTTTTTATTATTATTGTGAAAAAAATTATTTTTATTATAAGTTTTTTATTAAATTTTGAAAATGAATAAATGAAAAAATTCAGCAATGATTATCCCTGTTGTACTTTAAATGAACTAGAGTGTAATTATAACCAAAATAAAAGTTCTTTCAAATAATGCTAAATTAACAAAAATAAAAGTTTTCTAAAAAAAGGATATGTGAGGAGTGACCATGTCCTTGAACCTAAAGTAATGAATTTTGCAGGATCTATAACCCATATAATTCTATAAATAGTTACAAATTTTCATGTGGTTCTAATTGAAACTGTTTCATAAAACATATTTTTATTAAACGATTTAAAGTTCTGTCATATTTAAAAACTTAATTTAGAATGACAAGAAGCCAAAAATATTTTTTATAAAAATTAGAATAAAAAAACTTAAGCTAAAATAATTAAAATTATATAAGAAAACAAGTGCGACGAAATTAAAATCTTGTAAATAATCATCCCAAATAACGATTTCTATCGCACCGAATATTTTTGCCGGAATGTTACTGAATTCCGAAGTAATAAAAGTTACTGAATCGCACCACAGATCTTTAAAAAAGAAGGAAAAACTATAGAAATCCGTGGATAAACTAAAGAAATTCTAAAAAAACCCGTTTTTCACTACGTTATCGTTATAAAATCCGATAACGAAGTGACCTATTATCTATAAAGAATTTGTACATGAGAACCCCTGAATAATTTTGGTGTATCACAGTGTAATTGATATTATTGCCCTCATAAATCAAAATTTCAGAAGTCCTGTTTTCAATTAAAAAATTTTGATTTAAAAATGTTTTTTTTGTGTATGAAGAGAAATTAAAATAAATTTTGCTATATATCAATGCTAATAAAGAAAAATGTCTGATGTGTAATTAAGAAAGTGACTTGTAGTCGCAATTGACCCAATAACATTATTATTGTGGTTCAGAGCTGGTAAGACGATATTTTCTGCGGCTCATGAAATTACAAAGAAAACAAGGTTTGGAGGCTTTTATAAAAACTTAAAAAGATATAAGCGGTTTCTCCGTACTGCCACATATATTTTAACTCGATCTCTTGCTTTATTATTGATAGATTATTGTTTGCCTGCCTTAAATTTTTAGTTTTTGTTCCCTTATTTCTTGTTTGCCTGCTTACTTTCTCTTAACAGCCGGCTTTAGTGTATAAAAATAAATTTGTTTAGAAATTAATTCACAAAAGCTCTCGTATATAAGCTGTACAATTACTTTTGTTTCCTAACTAAGAAAAACTTAAAAAAATTTCTTTTAAAATTTTTTAGTCTGAATTTTTCTTTGGGTTATTTTGTCATTTGCAACAAACTCTCTTATACAACATTCATTTCATGGTAAATGCAACAGCTATAGTAGTACAATTATTAACGCAGTAGATTTTGCTAATTTTTTTGTCTTTACTTTTTGCTAATATTTGCTGAAACAATAACTGCAACAAAAATAATTTTTAACACCATCATTGTCTTCAACAACATGCAGATACGAGTGTATAGATGGAAATGAAAATAGAGAGAGACTTTAAGACCAAAATGACAATTGTTAAATTGACACGTTTAGTCAACGACCATGACTGTGACTGCAATGGAGGTTGTTGGTTGGTTGGTTGGTTGGTTGGTTGCTTAGAAGGCTGTTTGGCTGACGGTTTATTTGGCCAACTAACTGTTACATTTTGTTGTTATTTTGTCTATTTTATCTTCTGCTTAAGTTCGTTTGTTCACTTGTTTGGCAAAAATATTTCAAAAGTAAAACAAAAAAGTTGTTATATTTTGCACTGAGTTAAAATTGAAATTGCCTATCTTCACATGCCTATTAGATACCTTTTCTGACTGCCTTGCCTGTCTGCCTGCTTGTTTGCCTTTACTTTTTTCTAACTTATTTATACTGTTTTAGTTTTTTTTCTGCTGTTGCTGTCGCTGTTGATTTTACTTTATCTTGTGCCATTACCATCAAAGCATTTGTTATTTTCATCTCAGTTGCTTGTTGTTTCTTTGTTAAATTTTCTGTTTTATCTTTTACTTTTAAAATTTATTTTTTTTTTTCATTTATTTGTAAAGTGAATGCAGCATGATGTTATTGTTAATCTACGTAATCATTGACAATTTTTTTCTTATTTAAATTAAACGTTAACAAATGATTTTTTACCACGTAACGGTTATGTTACGTTATTTACGTTGCACTCCGATTCATAATTAATTATCTGTTATATTTTTTAACATGACAAAATAATTTTTTTTTGAAAGCTAACACACTGAAGTCTAAACGAATATTTTAATAAGGCTTTTGAAATAATTTTTTAATATAAAAACTATTTTTTTTAACTCTACATAGGAACTCAGTACAAGAAGCAAATCACAGCATATACCTTTCATTTCTTTAGTGATAAAAATCGGCACAAGTCTATTTCAGATAGTCATGTACAATGTGAAAAAACAAACACACACAAACTACTTCGGTTGTGAGAAATAAATTTGTTTCCAATCAAAAATTTTGTTGGGCTAATCAAAATTTATATTTGTGGCAACCAGAATTCGCTAATTCAATCCAAAATTTAGTTTTTCCAAAAATATTTCTATTGTCACGATTAAAAAATTCGATAATCACAATTGAATTTTTGATTGACAACCGAAGTTGTTTTCTCAGTGTACAGAGAGACAAAGACATAGACAATGAGAAATACAGACAGAAAGATAGCAAAAGGTAGATACAGCAAAAAATCACTAGAGTGAACACAGAAAATAACCTCGGTTGTGAGAACTAAATTTGTATAAAATGAAAAATTCTGTTGTGATAAAAACCAATTTTTTAGTTGTAGCAACCATAATTCGATAACTTAGTCCACAATTTAATTCTATTTTAAATATTTCGAACTGTAAAACTGTTTTTTTATTGTTGCGATTATAAAATTCGAATATAGTAATTGATTTTTTGATTGACAAATTTAATGCTCACAACTGAAGTTGTTTTCTCTGTGCACTATTCAATAAATATTTAATCACATGCTTTACTGTAGGATTTGAAAACTTTTTCTAAATTATTATTACAAATTGCTTTTACTCAAATGATCACTAGACCTTTTTAAAACTGTAAAGTTTATGGGGGAAAAAAGCATACAAGCCACACAAATATAAAAGGCCAAATTGTCATGTCCATCAAATCATCTCTATAAAACTTAATTGATGACAAAAACTCGAGAAAGGCTGGACCTATGCAATTAATTTTGATATTGAAATATTTGTGGAAGTCCAAGAAGGTGAAAAACTCTATTATCTAGCGGATTTCTCTGAATTTTGACAAGAAGGTTGACGCCACTTTGAAATTGGATTTTGAGTTAATAAATATATTTTACAAGTGATTTCTCTGAAATTTGATACAAAGGCTCTAACCTAATACTTGCAATCATTCCCATCAATATCAACTACGACAATTTAAGCTTTGGTTTTTTGCCTTAATTTAAATAAAAAATAATTATTTAGTTGGTAAGAAAGTGTAGAAAAATAGAGCTTAAAATGGCAAGAGCATTAAAAAAATTGTGAAATTTTAGTACAGCACAAGAAAAAAATTTCGTGTTCTGAGAATGTTAATTTTTATATTCTGTTACAAAAGCTTAATAATTCTATCAATCAATCAATCAAAATTTTCAAATCATGTCATAAAAAAAACTAAATTTTCGATTGATATCACAGGCGAATGACTTGGTTTAGAGAAAATTATACCCTGGTTTTCTCACAACTGTGTGGCCCATCAGGAACTCAGTTGTGATAACAGAATTTTATAGTTCTGACAACAGAAATTTCTTGGCAAAGCAAAACTAGTAAAGCTAGTTCAGTTGTCCCAACTGAAATTTCATTCTTTTAACTCAAGTTGTTTTCTGTGTGTGTTTCTGTTTGTAAAACTTGTCTTTTAGCTTTTTTATAATCATCTACTGCATGTAGAGTGCCTGCTTTAAAAGTAAATTTGTTATAAAAAGCTACAATAAACAAAAAATTTGTTTTCTTTTAAATTTCTTTAGATCTGCTCTGAAAAAAAAATTTTTTTCTTTTCCAAGCATTTATTATGTTGATTGTTGTTGTTGTTCGTGTTGTGTCTTTCTTTTTCTTTTCTTTTTTTGTGTATTTAATAATAATTGCACGTTTCAATTTATTGTTTAATTGTAATTTTTCTGTTTTATTTTCATCTCTTATTATATCTTTGTAGTTATAATTTATTTTTCATCTTCATATTATTTTAATTCAAAGAAGAGTTTATTTACTTTGTCTAACGAATTGTTAATACTTGTGCTTTTCGTGTTAAAAAACACAATTTTTTTTGTATAAATTTTTAACTGAGCAACTAACTGAACAACTGAAGGCATGATGGCATGGAATGGGTGAATGAATACGGCTGCTGTTTATTGTGACGTTAATAATTATCATGATTTTATTTTGCAAGTTCAAGTATTTATTTTAATTTCAGTTTTATACAATTATTTCGTTAGTTTGTTTGTTAAAAAAAAAAATAAAATATTTTTGTTGTTAACGCTTGTTGTCAGCAATAATAATTCATGTAATAATTAATACATAATAAAATGTTACTTAATATTACCGTAATAACTGCTATAATGAACTGTTACATTACCCCATATACTTATGCGTGATAAATATTGCAGTGGGTGACATAAAAAATTTAATTAAAACATATTAAAACACAAAACACTATAATTGTTTTGCTTGTTGGGCAAAACTATTTAATTACAATACACATAAACTTGTGTATTAAATGTAAGTTTGTAGGAAATATGTAGTTATGTTGAAAGTATTATTGAACACTGATAACTAGACCGCAACTGATAGAATTTCATTTTTTCCAAGTAAAAAGAAATAAGAAAAAATTTTGCTTTAAAAGAAAATCAAAAGAAAAGTTAAAAAAATTTAAATAAAAAATAATTAAAAAAAAAATTTAGTTCATTTTTTTATTTCAAACTTTAATATTTTGTGCCCTACTGTACTTGCTATACTTGCTTATAAGGAGTGCAGTGCGTGAGTGTTGCAATATATCTATTATGAACTTTTGTATTAATGTTTCTTTAATTACGTGTTAAGTTATTTGTGCAAAGAAAGGGGTCTCAACAAACACACACACCTAAAATGAAGATTTTTTAAAACAAGTTACACTTATGTTGCCACTAAAACGATATCTTGCTAAAATTAATATTTAATTGCAAAACACTTCAACTAACTACCACTAACCACTAAGTTAAGACACAAAATTTTATTTTAGATTTTTTTTTTCAAGATTTGTAAAGCAAACTAACGTAAATTTTATGCACCCTTCTTTACGGTTATTTAAACAAAATTTTAATGCAAAAAATTATTTAAAAAATTTTGCTTTTGTTCAGTTAGAAATTTCTTGAATTAAATTTTTGCATGAGATTTCTTTTAAAAAAAATTTTTCAGTTAACTGTATGTGAACCTTTTTAAGTTATTTTCTGATATTTTTGCTCCTTAAAAAATATTGCTTTTGTTTTTTTTATTTATTGTTTTTGTTAATGCAAGGCCCAAAAATAACATACATAAATAAATTTTTCATTAAATATTTTTTTTAATTAAAAATAATTTTATTCAACGCTATCGAAATTTTTCACATAATAAATTTTACTTAATGGTCTAAGTAAAATTTTTTTTTTTTTAGATTAAGAAGAATTTAACTTAATTTTCAATACGAGCAGCATTTTAAGGCTTTTTTAAATTTTCGAAGCGTCCATTATCTCTATGATAGTGTCATTTCAAAAATGAACTGAACTTATTTCCCTTTAGAAAATGTTATTTTCTAGCGGAAACAAATTTAAATCGAAACGTTCCAATTCCGTTTCGTTTCTTAACACATTGAAGTTTCAATTCCATTTTGTTCCGTTGCTATTTGTATGTTACTTGTGTAAGAGAGTATTCCAAAGACGTATAGCATTTATGAAAAATTGCCATTTAATTTTCGAACAGAAACAAAACGAAATTGAATCTTTAAAACTACTTTAAAAATTATGTTTTTTCTACCAGGTGGGCTAAAAGAAGTCACCCTATTGATAGATGCTCTTATTTTTACAAATGGCGGCCAATGTGAAATCTGTTTTGAGATTTGTGAACTAGACAGATGTAAAATACAAATGAACAAGCCATGGAATGATACACTCCCCAAGAACGCGGAATAATCGAGGCTCATTTCTATCTCAGCGGGTACGTGAACAAGCAAAACTATCGCTTCTGAGGCACCGATAATCCAAGAGTGATGCACGAGGAGCCATTACACCCGCTCAAAGTGATTGCATGGTGCGCTGTTCACGCTAGAGGAGTCATCGGGCTGGTCCAACGACAACAGTAAACGGTGCGCGCTATAGGGCCATGTTAACTGAGTTTTTTCTGCCGCAATTGAATGAATTAGAACTGGAGGATATGTGGTTCTAACATGACGTAGCAACGGCACACTTTTCATTTTCATTTAGAAAAAAAAAATTAGAACCAAACAACATCGGATGACTTCTTTTCGCCCAACTTGTAATTAAAAGGCAGTTTCAAGAAGGAACTTTCTTAAGGAGAGTCTTAATTTTTTATTTCTCAGTTTATTTGAGTATTTATAACTTTGCTGCAGTTAAATTCTCTTACAGTCTAACTTAAATTGGAAGGGCAAGCGGAGCGTTTTTAGTGCCCTCTGTTTATATTAAAGCGTCATCCCTAAATAATAGCGCTGGCGGTGGGTATTCTCTACACTAGCGTTAATCATATTGTTTAAAAAAAACTCACTTGAGGCAAACAAAAATAGAGTTAAAAACGCTAAATTAAAAAAAGGAGCTAAAATGTCATTACTGATCAAAAATAAAAAAAAATCAAATTGTTTTGCAGCCAAGTTAACTACTAGACGTGCTGTAAAAATTGGATTTTCCAATTGGTCAGCGTAGTCGCCGCGCTTCATGGCATTTTGTAGGTTAAAAAACGCTTGCCACCCCAATTTAGATGTGGCTGTTAATCTGGCAATGGTCTCCCTATAATATGTATTTTATAAAATCTAAAACTTTTCGATTTAAGCTTAAATCGTTCTATAGAATTTTAACAGAAGTATAACAAAACTTCAAAGTGAAGTCCCAGGATAGAGTAAATAATATTCTGAAGATGAGTTTTAGTATGTAAGTTTCCTTGATGATAATCCTTTGCCTTTTAAAATTTTGCCGAAATAAATTGGCTAATAAAATAAGTAACATAACTTTTCTGATTTCATATGATTTGATGTATTTTACTCTTCTACGAATTCTATTTTCATTATTTTGAAATTAAATTAAAAAGTTAACGAAATAAACAAAAATAATAAATAAATGAAAAACAAATCTTCTACCTAAAAAGCAAAATCTAAAATTTCATAAATTTTATAGAGAAATTTGAATAAGAGAAGAGGCACGCACAGATTATTGCAACAAGAGGTGGTTTTTTTAAAGGACTAAATGAAGATTTAGAAAAATGAAAAAAATAATTCTTTGATATTGAACAATTTGTATCGAAAGTTTAAAATTTTTATTATATAAAAATATTAAAAATTTCGATACCGCGAATGTGGCAATTTAAGCCTTGTTTTTTTCCAAAATTAGGATAAAAATATTATGAATGGCTTAAAATCTGTATGAAAGGAAATTGTAGTAATTTTTATTTAATTTAATTTAAAGTTTTTTCAAGCAGCTCATCAGTTAATATTTTTTTAGTTTTTTTAAGTTTGCTTGAATGATAACTGATCCTTGTGTTACTCTTTTTCAAATCCTCTTTTTCTTAATGAAAAATTTGTTTGAAATTGCGTCAAAGATACAAATTACACACACACACACACACATACATTCATACATTTTCTGTAATATACCAACTTTATCTTTTTAAAGACAACAACGATAATAATCATAAAATTGATGTTTGTGGTAATGATGATGGGCGGCCGCTTTTTTACTCTTAAACCCTTAACAGTAGGCAAACAGTAGGCAAACAGTTGTAAAATGTTGTTGTGGCATAAAGAAATGTACAATGAGTACATTATAACGAAGAGGAATTATGCTTAAATATTGTGGATGATGAAAATACTACAGGAAGATGCAACACATTAAAAAGTTTCACAAACAACAACAAATAATAAAATTTTATTTTACACGCTCATAGCGTAGTTTGTACATATTCTTTTGGCGGGTGTAAATTTAAAAAAAAAAAAAAAAAAAAAAAACTTGAGAAAAAGTAATGATGATTAAGAAGAAGCAGAAGAAGTAGTGTTGGAAGCAAATGTGGAAACTTCATTAATTTGTTTTCATATAATTTTTATTTTTGTTTGGTTTGTGTGAAAAACCACGCACAAGTTATAAACACTAAAGTGTAGAAAATTGTTTACACTAGAGTAAATAAAAAAAAATAATCAGTTGAATACTTAAAGTTTAACCTGCTTAAGAAAGCATTTAAAAAATGTAAAATTTTCATTGATTACCTTGGCTAATATTTAGTTTATTTAGGTGTTTTTTCATTTTTTTTAGCCAGTGTAACAATTTTCCTTGCTGCCTTGCATTATCATATTTTTCAAGTTTCCTACACACACAGGCACAAAAAAACCTACTGCTATTAAAAAGTTGAAGTTTATGCTATGCAGAACATATTTACATAAGCATGAAAAACATGCATGTTTGTTCTAGCAAAAGACATGAATGGCAGGCAGCTAAATTTAAAATAAAAAAAATTATTTAATGGTACCGAATCGAAAGAAAAAAATTACACAAAATTCAAATTAAAGCCTTGAAATTCAAGAGCTAAAAAAAAACTGAATAAAATACGCCAGCTTAGAATATTTTCTGGAGGCCTTCAAGGCTTAAGAAAGCTCTTTAAAGTCACAGCAAATTTGTACAAAATTATATTTTTCTATTGATTAACATTAATTTAATTTCCTTATTTAAATATTTATTAAAAAATTTTTAATTAAAGCAAGTAAATATTAGTAAAAAAAAATTTTTTTTAATTGAACTAAAAATAGTTTAACAAAATTTAATCTTTATTCGTGCTTAATACCAAATTATGTTCGTGTGCAAAATGCATTATTTTAGTACAATAAGTACTAAGAGGGAAAGCATATCTATACAGAAAATTTATCAGACGCTACTCTAAATCTTCAGTACATTACTCCCAAATCTTGTTAAATTCATGCCCAAACATTTGAATATTTCGACCAAATGAAAATTTTAGTCAATAGGCAAACAAAAAAATTCAAAATGTTTAAACTAAAAAACAAAAAAAAAAAAAAAAAAAAAAAAAAAAAATTGTCAACTAACTTATTAAAAAAAAAAATTAATGTAGACTTTAAAGTCAACGTTATCGAAATATTCCTTGAGTTTTGCTGTAAAGGTTAAGTCAATTTTTTTTTTTTTCTCTCTTCCAAAATATATTTAACTGATTTAGCTTATATAAAATATATGGCTGGTGTTGCCCAATATCACAGTTTTCGTCACGACAACGATACTCATAATCAAGTCTAATATTTTCAGTAAATTGTTAGTGCATATTTTTGCATATTTTGCTTTAAACGCATGCTTTTACATAATTTGTTATTAATTTCGTAATATTTATTAAGGCAAAAGTGCAGATATTCATAAGAGCAAATGAATTGTAATTTATTTTCAATATTTTTTGAAAAAGCAAGAAATAACTAAGGATTTATGCAGAATAGTTTTTTAATAGCTTTTTCCTTTAAGTATGTATTAAATTGCTTATGCGGCTCGATTTTGGACTCCAGTACGCAGGTACTTTGTAGCTACTTTTGAAACGCTACTTTTTGTCTCTGTTTTACTTTCATTATATTCTACGCCTCACTAAACCAATTGATTTCTATACAAATATATTCTTGTTAGTTGGTTCCTTTTAGCTAGTTTTAATAAACGCTTAAAAAATCTTACTAAAGTTGTGGTAAATTGTTTATTTTACTCTTCATACTTTTTCAGTAAACTTACTCATCTATTTTTTTTTTGGCTGCTTTTAGAGTTTGGCAGCTTGAAATAAGAACTTGCAGATTTACTAATGCACAAAATATTAATGTTGGCACACGAGTACACTGAGAAAACAACTTTGGTTGTGAGAACTAAATTTTTTTCAATTGGGACTGTCGAATTTTTTAATCGTAATAATAAAAAATCAGTTTTACTGCTTAAAATATTTTTGAGAGGACTAAATTTCGGTCTATATTATGGAATTCTGGTTACAACAACTAAAAAATTTAATTATCACAACTGAATTTTTAATTGGAAGCAAATGTTTTCTGTGTGTACGTACGCCAGCTGCTTTATCAAGGTAATATATACTGCAAGCAACAATTTATTTAACAGAAAAGTAGTATAAAAACAAAATTTTAATTTTTTTTTTTTGCGATTACTTACTAACACTAGAAGTTATTGAGAGTGGTAAGAGAGAAAAAAAAAAGAATTTAAATACATACAATTTCCACTGCTAGAACATATTTTCCGCTGCTACCACTTAAGCTTTTGATAATGAATAAACAAATGTGGAAACAAGCTTAGGATACTATGTAGAGTAACTTGAAATTTGAGATTTAAATTAAAGATAAATCTAAAGAGTTTTTGCAGCACTTTTTGTTTGTTTTTGCTTGCTTGAAACACAAAAAAAAAAAAAAAAAAACAAGCACAGGAAGTGGCAACAAGATGTTTTTTGGATATACAAAAAGTTTATGTGTATTTTGTTAGAGTATGGGTATGGGTTGTAATCATGTTGTTGTCTGTATTAGAAGTTTTGATGCGAAAAATTAATTGCAACACCACAAATGACATGATGTCGTGATGAATTGCCAAAGCACGCACTTTTATGTGGCAAAACAATTCAATGGATATAGAAAAAAATAACAAAATAAAAAAGTAGCATCCTGAAATTACTCCAAGCCAAGTTTTGTCTTTAGAACAATTTTTCATTTTCAGCCAACATGTGCACAGATTCACTTAAAACAGACAGTTGAAATTTAATTTTTTTTTTTTTTTTTTTTTTGTAGCAGAAACTTTGCCACAAATTACATTTATCTTTTGCCACCTACATCAACAGCAACAGCATCATCAACCACATCATTTCATACCATCATGCATCATTCATTCATTCATTCATCGATTACTTAATTCTGCTACATTTTTCTTACACTTCTCTTTCTCTCTCTTCTGTGTGTTTTTTAATTGGGCTTAGAATATGTAACTTTGACTGTTGTGTTTCTTGTGAAAGTTAAAGAGCATTTGTGACAATTTTTGCTCACATGAAACGTGTATTTTGTAAAAGTTTTGCTTTACTCCTTGCCACCACCACCACCACCAACAAGTTTAATGGCTGGCAAATAACATTTCCATACACACACACACACACACACACAAATAGAATAGATTTGCTGATTTTCAAAATCCTTTAGTTTGAAAATAAGTATTGAAAAGTTGCAAGAAAAAAATAGAAAAAAACAATGTATTTATTAGAAAGAAGTCTAACTAGTTTCTTTCTCACAAAAAAAAATAAAAGGAGTTTTCGTTGTGGCAGCAAATCCAGTTGCTGTACAGAAATTGTTTTAGATTCTAGACTAACAAGCTGCATTAGATTGAAATATAAAGTTTTGCTCTGTAAGCAAAACTCTATTAATTTTTTTTCCTTCTTTAGTTTCTTCTAATGCTGCTTTACTTTGCTACTCTGCTTGCTGTGCTAGTTGCATTTGTAGTTTGTATTTGAATAAGTTTTGTAAAACTTTTGTTTTTTTTTTTTCAAAAGTTCTTTCGTTAATATTTTTTTTTGCTGAGCAGAGAAATCTTAGAAATGTTTTGTATTGTTAGTGAGCTTTAAAGAGGATTTTGCAAGACTTAAGCAAAAGTGATTGCTGATTTACAATATAAAAAAAACAAAGAAAAAACAAATAGAAAACAAGTTTTGAGTCCCTGAACTATATTACTGGCGGTTGTCTACTACCGGTTTAAATAAAACAAAAATCTGCAGAGAGCTAAAGATATGTGTTACTTAAAACCAAAGGTTTCTAAAGCCATGAACAGCTTCAAAGAGTAGGAAAGTATGTAATTTGCGTACCCTAAATGTTAAAAAATAAAATATTTAAGGATTTACTACAGACTTTATATGTAACAGTAATGCCACACTATTTGTTACAGAATGTGCCTAGAAACTATTCCTATGCTTAATTGTATCACTTAATTCATTTACTTAAATTATAGAAAAACTTAATTTAGCTTCAAATAGAAGAGTAATTGATAACTTTAATTAAGATTCCAAATTTTCGCACCACTTTTGTTTGGTGGTGCAAAATTTCCGCACCACTTTCGTTTTGGTGGTGCAAATTTTAAATAAACTACTTTCGAATGCATATTTTTTAATTTTATTGTGAATATTTTGTGATTTTTAGTGCATGTTTTATGCGCATATTTTGCCATATTAAGTGCATGCACTATCTTGCTCTAGTCATCAGCAATTTTAATAATACAAATCTTGCTTTTTATTTTGTTCTCTTTTAGCTTTTTTTTTTATTAAAAATGTTTCAATATGTAAACGTCAATCCATAGCTTACTAGATGGCTTCAGTTTTTATTACGGTTCGAAGGACCTTAAACCTTTGAACAAGTTTTCGTGGGAGAGATCTAAATTCCAAACTTTAAATAAGACAAACCAAAGCACTGTCAATCTGCACAATGGATAATATAGCAACGCCAGCCATATGTTTTGTATTTGGTTTCATAAAAGGTGTCGCTACCGTAATGAAAATAGTAATATGTGGCAATGCTGGTCGTATTTTGTATTTTTTTTATGTGATTATGAGTGTCGTTGTCGTGGTGAAATAAATAATATATGCCAACGCTGTCAGTACATATTATTGATTACGAATGTCGCTATGAAAAAAATAATATGTGGCAACGCTGGCCCTACTCTTTGTATTATATGGCCACAAATTCATCTACAAGAACTCAACTTGTAAGGAGCTCTTTTAAATTCGACTACGAGAACGTCACTTTTTATAAGCCGACTAACCTTAGGTGGGCTTATTTATAATGAATACTAAGTTAGTAATGCCATATCATGTAAAAATTTGCATAGAATGACATTTAAAAGGCAGCCATATCCTCCAACTAAATAGCTTGAAGAAACTCATACTTACATTAAGAAAGCTATTTTACTGATAAAGTTTTTGAATTGGAGGGAATAGACCTTAAAATAAGGAAATTAAGAAAGAAGTAAATTGTTTGTTTTTTGTAAGGTGGAGGCAAAATTATTTATTTAATAAACTTTCAAGTTTAACCTCTATGGCACGACTACGCTGAAAGTTTTATTGATTAAGCACTGCTGCTCAAAATATGGAAGGCACGTGATGCGTAGCACAAGCTCATTCAAAATGCTTACACACAAACTCACTCATGTTAATACCAGCACCATGACAAACTACATAATTGAATTTTAAACTTAAGAAAAGAAAGATGAATTTAAAGAAAGAAGAAAAAAAAATCATAATTTTTCACCCCCAAAAACGGAAAAAACGAAAAATTAACAGAAACATAATTTTAACAATAATGAAAATTACAACAAATCAACATGATTTTACAATAAACGTTAAATCACAGCAACAGCAGTCCAAGCAAATTGCAACATTACGTTATTGGCAATGATGTGTGCCTCGTTATACAAGAAAAACAACTAATAAAAAAAAATTAAAAAAAAAATCCCAAAATAAAAAAGTTTATAGTAAAAAGGAAGAGGAAGAGAAAAAAAATCATTAGAAACTACTGTTGCAGTTGTCTAATTATAAATTAGAAAATTTAACAAACTAACGCATTATGTCACCAACATAACGAACGCTACGATACATAAATGTTAATAAACGACGAAAGGAATAAATGGAATATAAGAAAATAAACACATATACATACAAGCTCTCTTCTCTCACTTACTTACTTTTATTTACATAGAAAACTACCAACAAATTTTAATTAATTTGAGACTCATATTAGAAGCGTTAGGATAAAAAGCAAAGGCATTTGACACCTTTAGCTAAATGAAATTGTACAAAAAAATAACACGAACTACAAAACAAATATTCACCCATACATACTTGTGTTGCTGCTACTGTTTACTTATTATGCAAGATTATATGTAAAGAAATGAAGATAGAAAAGAAAACACAAGAACCCAGCAAATACTAGGAAATTATCAAGGGATGCACAAAGCCTTAAACAGCATACACTGTTGCCGCCGTCAACAAAGGGTTAATTCCAGCAATCATTTCTCTTTAATATTTTTCAATTTCGTATAACATACATATATTATTATATACGTACATACATACGTACATCGTATGTTTTTACAGCTTTAGTTTTTTGCCTCAGCCAAGTACATAAATAAATATGTGCATAAGCTAACGGTCACTTACCGTTTGACAAAAAATAAGTAGACAAGAAGAAATCTTAATATTGAAATTTAGTTGAGTTTCAAAAGCGAGGCAAATAACTAATAAATTTTAAAGCTCTACCTCTACCTCTAATTTACCTTTTATAATTTATTAATTGTGAAATACATTATTATAATAAAAAATAAAAATAAATAAAAAGAAAGGTTTTAATTAAAGGTATTAGTGCTATTAAAAATTAGTTTCCTTGATCTCAACAAGTCTTTAAAATTTATTAATCTTTAAAGTAAAAACATAAAGTTGTTAACCATATTAAAATATGGAAATGGAGAAAACCATCATAGGCCACAGCTGCAATAAGTGTGTCCAGTTGGATAATGACCAAATGGTAATGTGTGACACATGTGATAAATGGTATCACTACACCTGTGTAGGAGTGGATAATAATGTGGCTAATTATAGTTGGAACTGCGATTTATGCGAACCCACAACAGCCACCACTACCACTTCAAACAATACGGTAGGTCAGACTCTTCCGAGCTCATCTTCATCACCCGTCACAATTCCAACAGTCACTACAGCGTTTGCTATAAGTGCCACAAGCAGTCTATCCCCAGGCATGTCACAGCCGACACAAAATATGGTAAACGTCACAGGTATACATCCTCATGATGCCTTTACAACAAGTGCGATCACATCTGTAAATGCACCGCTGTTCACATATACGGCATCGCCGTCAACGAATTTATTCAACACTTTACAGCAACAAACGCGAATGAGTACCTACGTCCAAAGTACGATGAATAAAATTGACGCTTTACAAAGGCAACAAATGCATACAGCTCCAGCATCAATAGCTCAATATGCACGTGTAAGACAGCCAGTTACATTGCCTATTACTTCACAGCAAGAACAAGTGATGGTGAACAATCACGCACAAAGTTCAATAAGCACGAAGGATAACTCTGACTATTCACAACTGCAAAAAATGCTACAACTACAGCGCTTAGAAGAAGAAAGGAAAATCCAACAACAGTTTTTGGAACGTAAGTACGAAATATTAGCTAAAAATATCGACTCGCCTATGGAGCAAATTAGCCCCTATGGTTTTGGTGTTAATCATCAAACGAGTGCACAAGTACACTCTGCAAGTGGTTCGACAAGTACTGCACAAATACTGCCGGCAAGTGGCGTGGTAAATAATACGCATATACTATATCCAGGTGGGATGATAAATAATACACCAATAATGCCCACAAGTCGCTTTGTAAATAGTGAGCCATCATACAGTATGCAAGAGTTTAACCCTACACCTTCACAACTAGCAGCTAGAGGCTCAATACCACGCGAACTCCCTATTTTCAATGGCGACCCAGATGACTGGCCAATTTTTATTAATAGTTTCCAGAATAGCACAGCTATTGCCGGGTTTTCTAATGCTGAAAATTTGGTACGCCTTCAGAACGCTTTAAGAGGAAAAGCGAGAGAGATGGTCAAAAGTAAATTGCTTTTACCAGCACTTGTCCCGAATATAATTGAGACGCTTCGTATGTGTTTTGGCCGCCCAGAATATATTTTGGAGCGTGTAATAAACAAAGCAAGAGCTATGCCACGTCCCCGAGAAAGACTCGAATCAATAATTGAGTTCGCTCTGAGCGTCCAAAATATATGCGCGACAATGGAATCATGTGGACTACAATCTCACCTCAACAATCCTTTACTAGTAAAGGAACTCGTGGATAAACTACCAAATCAGCATAAGCTAAATTGGGCCATGCAGCAGATAGATGAAAAAGTTCCAGTTATAAAAGGATTTAGTGACTGGCTTTATCAAATTGCGGAAGCAGCCAGCAAAGTCGTAACACCAAGCTTTGGTAAAAGCAACGCCACCGTGTATACTCACGCAAAAGTCAAAACTCACGACAATAAAATGTGCATCGTTTGCAAAATTAACTCACATAAAGTCCAGCATTGTGACCACTTTAAAAGCTTGCAGTTAAATAGAAAATGGGACATCGTAAAGATCAACAATTTGTGCCGTCAGTGTCTAAACACACATAAAGGTAAATGCCATAAAAACAAAGAATGTGGCATATTGGGATGCAAGTATAAACACCATCCACTGCTACATAGAGAGTGCAACGACCAGTCAGCCTCACAAACTGTAAGTACAAACCGAATTTATGATATACAGCGGAACGTACAAATTAACACGCACCAATATGATGCTAATGATAATCCATTTTTTCGTATATTGCCAATCCGCATTCACCTAAAGGAAAACATTATTAATACCTTTGCCTTTTTAGACGAAGGTTCCTCCGTCACTTTAGTGGACCGTAGCATATTTAATAACATGTCTCTCGAAGGAACATCTGACCCTCTTTGTCTGCAATGGACAGGTGGCACCACCCGTGTAGAAAATGATTCGATCAGAATATCTTTAAAAGTATCCAATATTTACAACAACGCTAAGTTTACGCTTTCAAATGTACACACCGTCAACCGTTTAGAGCTACCAACTCAATCTGTAAATATGTCCGAAATGGCGAAGAAATTTCCGTATTTAAGAAATATTCCTATACAATCTTATAATAATGCAAAGCCCATGATTTTAATTGGTGTAAATAATTGGAAATTGGCCGTCCCAATAAAAATACGCGAAGGTAGTGGACAACAGCCAATAGCCACTAAGACAAGGCTCGGATGGGCAATACAAGGCGGCGAAGTGAGTACTCCAATGCAACATATTTTGAATATACACACGTGTACCTGTCAAAAACGCTATGAAGAGTTACACGATGTTGTAAAAGATTACTTTAAATTGGAGACGCCTACTTCAGCAAGTCCACATGACATTGCTAATTCTGGTGCACTTGATACACTTAAATCTTCATGCCAGTACATAGATGGACAATACGAAGTTGGCTTAATATGGAAAAATAACGACGTGCAACTACCCGAAAGCTACGACACCGCACTGAGTCGGCTAATGTGCCTCCGCAGAAAATTCGGTACAAATTCATCACTTCAACAAAAAATGCAAACTCAAATAGACAATTTGTTACAAAAAGGCTATGCTAAAAAGCTAAGCCCTGCAGAAATAGCGCTTCCTAGGAAAAAGGTATGGTACTTACCGATCTTTATCACCTTAAATCCTAATAAGCCCAATAAAATACGCCTCGTGTGGGATGCTGCCGCTAAGACAAATGGCACCTCACTGAACGATTTTATGTACACTGGTCCAGATTTACTCAAGCCTCTAGTCGATATTCTCCTCGCATTCCGCATAGGAAAAGTTGCAATTTGTGGGGATATCAGCGAAATGTTCCACAGAATCAATGTCCGGGAAAGCGATATGCACGCCCAGCGGTTTCTATGGTGGGACAAAGACGACGACTTATATCAGCCAAGCACATACGTTATGCGCGCGTTAACCTTTGGCATAAATTGTGCTCCCTGCATCGCTCATTATATTCGTGACGTTAATGCAGAAAAGTTTAAAACACAATTTCCTCGAGCTGTAGAAGCAATTCAAAACTACCACTACGTCGATGACTTCATTGACAGTGAAGATACCGAAGAAAGTGCCGCCTATCTCGCAAAAGAAGTAGCAGCAATTCACGCAGCTGCGGGCTTTAACATACGCAATTGGGCTTCTAATTCAAGTTACGTTTTAAGCCAGTTGTCCAACATATCTAAAGAATCTCAAGATGCCAAACAATGGGGAGCCACAGAAAAGGTTTTGGGTATGTATTGGGACCCAGTTAATGATGTTTTCAAATATCTATGCAGATTTGCACGCCTAAGACGAAATGTAATTGCCGAAGATATTGTACCAACCAAACGAGAGTGCCTTCAAGTCTTGATGTCCATCTTTGACCCATTAGGCTTCCTGTCGTGTTACACTATTGGTCTTAAAATCCTGCTCCAAGAAGTTTGGCGTTCAAGTATTGGGTGGGACGAGCAATTAAGCGAAGTCCTGGGCACAAGGTGGCGTCAATGGAAAGCCACAATACCTCTCATCATGGATGCCGCAATCCCACGTTGCTATTCTCCATTACTGCACAATGCTGAAAGTGTCGAACTGCATACATTTGTCGACGCCAGTGAATATGCTTACTCCGCCGTAAGCTATCTGCTCGTAAAAAGGGATGGCGTTGCAACAGTCACCCTCATAGCCGCTAAATCCAAAGTAGCGCCCCTTAAACCTCTGTCAATACCGAGGATGGAATTACAAGCAGCACTACTTGGCGTCCGACTGGCAAGTAAAATAAAACAAATCCGTCGTCTACCCATAAGTTCAAATCTTTGGTGGTCAGACTCTAAGACCGTGTTACAGTGGCTCCACATGGATCCAAGAAAATTGCAACAATTCGTTATGTACCGCGTAGGCGAGATTTTGGAGCATTCAAACGTTGACGAATGGAGGTGGATACCTACAAAAATAAACCCGGCTGATATTGCCACGAAAACGACCGCAAAAAAAGATATTGATTTATGGCTTAGTGGCCCTGAGTTTCTGCGTAACGACAAATGTGAATGGCCTAAATGTGATGACCTAGGTCCGCCTGACACTACTGAAGTAAGACGCCACGTACTAATAGTTGACGCAAGAAACAAACATTACGATTGTTTGAATGTAGAATACTTTTCAAAATGGAAACGACTTTATAGAGCAGTGGCAACGTTCATTTTATATATAACTAAACTAAGATGCGCAAAGCAACAAGTAGTAGCTCCATGCAGCATCAATTATGAGATGATTCAACAAGCACAGCGCTTCGTTATCACAATAACACAGCAAAGCGAGTTTCATCAAGAAATCGTCACTCTGAGGCATCGTCAAAACGTCGAAAAGACAAGTAAGTTGCACCCATTAAATGTATATTTAGACGAATACGGAATTATAAGGTGTCGCAATCGAATTACACGCCTCAACAATCACGAAAATGAAATAGTTTTGCCAACTGACCACCACGTCACCTTTCTTATAGTGCGTTCATTTCACGAAGAATTTCACCATCAATTTCACGAAGCCATAATAAACAAAATAAAATGTCAATATTACATATTTCGTTTACGCGTATTATACAAGAAAGTACGTGCATCATGCCAAATATGCAAAAATAATTCGGCTATTCCGCAACCGCCACAAATGGCCCCACTTCCTGCAGCTCGCTTGGGGGCATTTCAACGCCCTTTTACGTTCGTCGGCATTGATTATTTCGGTCCTTTACTGGTATCTGTTGGAAGAAGGCGCGAAAAAAGGTGGGGCGTGGTATTCACTTGCCTTACTGTGCGTGCCATCCATATAGAAGTATCACACAGTTTGGACACAAGCTCGTGTATTTTGTGCATACGAAACTTTGTCGCCAGGCGTGGAACGCCTCGAGAAATATACACGGACAACGGCACGAACTTTAAAGCAGCTGCAAAGATCCTAAATGAAAATATAAATCATATAAAATATTCAAACATATCCTCAGCTTTCGACGAAATAAAATGGATATTTAACCCACCTAGTGCCCCCCATATGGGCGGAGCCTGGGAAAGACTCATAAGATCAGTAAAAAACGTTTTGTACAGCTTGTACCCCAGTCTTAAATTTAATGACGAAACCCTAAAAAGTGCACTGTGCGAGATAGAATCGATAATTAATTCTCGGCCGTTAACATTTGTCTCAGTAGACCACGAAGATGATGATGCCATAACTCCTAACCACTTGTTACTCGGCTCCTGCGATGGCTACAAACCCTTTTTCAATGAATATGATAATCTACGTCAGCGATGGCATCAGACGCAATCATTTGCAGATCTCTTTTGGCAACGCTGGTTGAAGGAATACATCCCTATAATTTCTCGCAGAACTAAGTGGTTCGAAAAGGTACCACCCGTATCGATTGGCGCCATAGTAATTATCGCCGATGAAAATTTACCTCGAAGATGCTGGCCTAAGGGTAAAGTTATTGACGTCATGATGGCAAAAGATGGTCAAGCGCGAAGTGCCACAGTCAAGACACGGTTTGGTGTAATGCAAAGGCCAATAACAAAAATAGCTGTTCTAAACGTCGGCAATGAATAAGTGCAAGCTCGAATACAACTCGCTTACGGGTCGGGGAATGTTGCCGCCGTCAACAAAGGGTTAATTCCAGCAATCATTTCTCTTTAATATTTTTCAATTTCGTATAACATACATATATTATTATATACGTACATACATACGTACATCGTATGTTTTTACAGCTTTAGTTTTTTGCCTCAGCCAAGTACATAAATAAATATGTGCATAAGCTAACGGTCACTTACCGTTTGACAAAAAATAAGTAGACAAGAAGAAATCTTAATATTGAAATTTAGTTGAGTTTCAAAAGCGAGGCAAATAACTAATAAATTTTAAAGCTCTACCTCTACCTCTAATTTACCTTTTATAATTTATTAATTGTGAAATACATTATTATAATAAAAAATAAAAATAAATAAAAAGAAAGGTTTTAATTAAAGGTATTAGTGCTATTAAAAATTAGTTTCCTTGATCTCAACAATACACAGTAACAAATTAATTTTTACTAACACTCCCTCTTGTTCTCTCTCTTTCTCGCTATCATTATCTATGAAACGCAGCTTTTTTGAAACTAATAAAACTTATGCAAGAATTAACTAACAAACGAATTGTGATATTGGGCTCATTTTTATCAGTGTATCCTAAAAAATCATCATAAGCAGATCAACGCTTGAACAATGCTACTAGATTACTTAGATTTAATTTGAAAATCCATATCGCGAAACAAGCTATTTGCGATCTATAAGGTAGCCCAAATCTAGAACACCCAACTCTACAAAGCGAAATTGAATTAGCCATTTTAAATTTACAGTGGAATTAAGGGAAAAATCTATGACACCATGTAGTGTATTGAAATAATCTGGTTACTGCTCTCTGTGCTCCTTATAGAAGAATATATCTATGGCAATAAGGAAAAATTATTTAACTTTCCTTAAGTCATTCCACATGACTTTAAGACTTTTTAAGCTTTAAAAATTTTCTTATAAAATTTTTAAGTCACTCTGTTTTTTAATTCTGTATTATGTTAACTTAGCTCTGTTAACTTAACATAAGTGAAGTATTTTCAATAATTTCGTTAAAAATTAGAAAAAAAAATTTAAATAATTTCATAAAAAGGAATGAAATCGAAAGCTATGGGAATACAGATTTCAAAAGTTTATAGAAAGTGTAAAGACTGCCCAAAATCTATATCAATTTCATCAAAAATCATTATTGATCATCAGTAAATCTTATTCTCCAAAATTATCTATTATATGTGATAACTTGTTTTCTATTTTTTATAGAAGAAAACCATACGCAAAATCAAATGCTTTCATAGTAAATACGGGGACAAATATTAAGTTTTCATTTACTGAACTGCTTAAATTTAGAATTTAACCCCATTATGAAAAAAAATTAACGTATACCTTAAAGTCAACGTAATCGAAATTTTTCATATAATTTTTTCACAAATTTCACTTTAAAGTCTACTTCAAGGTTTTTTTTTATATATTTTTTTTTATAAAATAATCATGTTTAATAATTTATTATTTTATTGAATTTTTTTCTTAATAAAGAATTTATTAAAGTGATTTTTTTAATCAATTTGAAAAAAAGAGGATTTTTATTAAATTTTGGTTCTTATTTTATTTTCTTTACAGGTATGTGGCAAAATGTATTTAAACTTAAAGAAAACCAGTCATAAGATAAGTATAAATTTTTGGTTTAGCCTTTTCATTAAAAAAAAAAAGAAAACACCCAATATTACTTGTATTTTAATAACGTAAAATAATCAACACTGCTAAATTATACACTTTTTATTTAAGATTTTTATTGCAAAGAGTTTCGCTTAAATGAAAGTAATTGCTATTAAACGAATCGATTAAATTTCTAAGACCTGCAAGGAAATTATGATGACAAAAATACACCTTTTAGAAAGTAACATCGTCAACGTCAATGAATATTTAGTTGCTATTAAATGTTGTTTATTTTATTAAAATTTTAAGGTGTTACAAACAAATTCATTTTGCTTGCAACCGAACTAAAAACCTTTGAATTTCTTCTTTGATTAAGCGATGTGCGTTTTTTCGAATACAAAAATATTTAAATGAAAACTTTTTATGTGAAATGCTATACAGAACAGCTTTGTTTCTATGAAATAATTTTTCCTTGCTGTTGAAATGAATACCCTTACTCTTATAATTTTTAATTTTCAAAGAAAACCAAGGTTTTAATTTTATTTTTTTCTTTCTTATTTTAGCATGAATTTCTACCATCATGATTTTTAATCTTTTATTTTTTTTTCTTTAATGATCTTTTGAGTTTTTGTACGAAGGAGTATTTTTTAATGTTAACTGACTAAGGCCCTTCAGCATGTTCTTAAACAGAAGGTGATAACTCAAGCTGTTAACAGTTCTCACATAAAGCTAATTGATTTGTTACACAGTTAAAAACTTTTATATCAATTAAATAATTTATTTGATATTTTATATGAGCTTTTTCTTTTTAATTAAAATGGCTATTTTATTAAGCTTGAAGTCTTATTTAATAAATTTATTTTTATATCATAAAAATATATAAAAATAAAATTATAAAATAAGACCTCAAGCTTAATAAAATAGCCATTTTAATTAAATAATTTATTATAAAAAAAAATATTCATGTTATTATAGACTGCGACCTCTGAGATCTATTATGCAGCCCACTTCCTGAACTGAACTGAAACAATCCAGAACTCATCAAGAATCTCGTAATTGTTGTGGGATTAATTTTATCTAAATCTTCTGGGGCCAGTCTATAACTTCGGTTGTAAGAACTAAATTTGTTTTCAATCAAAAATTCAGTTGTGGTAATTGAAATTTTTAAATCTTTATAATAGGAATTCGGCCTTACAGCTCGAAATATTTTTAACAGAACTAATTTTAGAATTATAGTTGCTATAACTGAAAAATTTTATTATCAAAAATTAATTTTTGATTATAAACAAATTTAGTTCTCACAACCGAAGTTGTTTTCTGTGCTAATTCTGCATTTTCCTACCGCTGGGCAAACCCACAGAATATCTTTCCATGTTTCTTGTCTTTTTTTAACAGAAACGATAGGGGTGGTCATTTACTCATGTGATAATTGAGTCTACTATTGTCCTTTTAGGGTGTGGCTAGGAAGAGAAACGCAACAATACTTAATGAAAACAAAAGGTATCAGGGTAGGTAGCGAAAACATTTATGCCATAACGATCTCGGAGAAGAACTAATGACTTACTTGGCAGGACCCGGTCAGGAATTTGCAATGTCTCGGGATTTATGACTTGATCGAAACAAAAGGTATCAGGGTAGCAAAAACATTTATGCCATTCCGATTTCGGAGGAGAACTTATGACTTGCTTGGTCAGAGCCGGTCAGGTATTCGCATTATCTTGATATTTATGACTGGACATTGCAGAGTATTGAAACACTTGGCAAATATGAGGATCAGCCAAAATTACTTCTGCAGGTTATGTAACGAAGATGAAGAGACAGTAAAGCACATATTATATGACAGTAATGGTCTAATTTTGAACCGTTTACGCTACTTAGGGTAGAACATGGCGGATATATCACCCAAGGAAGTGTTTGAATTCTTAATGAATACTAGACTTGAAGAGAATTTCCAACTTTTATGTTGGCCGCTGTAACCAGATGATTTGTTCCAGCTCCTCATTCTAATTCAAATTCTAGATGTTAACTTCTGCTGAAGTTAAGAATAACATCTACCCTAATACCTTCAGAGTTAATGAGTTTCTTTGACTGCCTGATGGCCGCTGTGGTTCTTCAGCAATCTTGTAGGCTTCAATTAAAAATTTAATCAATGTGACAATTGTTTAAAATAAAACCTTCTTGCTACAAATGCTTGGATTCAATTCAATAAAGTATTGAATTTTCTTGTACAGATTTTAATTAGGAACTATTGCTCCAATTATTTAATGCAACAAAATATTTATCAATTTTAAAAATAATTTTAGAAAATGTTAAAAAAGACTTGGGCTGCTTAGACTGCAAAGCAACTGTGCTTGAAATCTGACTATGCCAGCTATAACCCCCAAGGCCCCTTGGTTTCTCTCCTGTGTTTTTAGGATACTTTAAATTAGCATTACCACATATTGTTGTTGTTGATGTTGTTTCACATTAAGAATTTGTATTTTGCTTTTACTTATTCCTTTCTTTTGTGTGTGTGTTATTCTTGTGCTTAATTCTCCTTGACTGCAGCCACGTGTATGTGTGTGAGTGAGCACAGGTAATGTTGAATTTTGAAGCCAACGACCCACTTTCTCACACCAACTGCGGTAATGTTGGTGTGGTTTACTGGGTTACCAGGCTCACTGCAGAAGAACTTTCTTCTCAACATATTACTGCTACATATTTTATGCATTTCAAAGCACAAACACATGTCTGTGTGTGATATGACGGTGGCTCTGTGGCTCTGTTGCTTTTGCTTATGCTTGCGTCTACTGTATGCAAAAAGAAATGTAATAAAAAATAAAAAAATCTTCAACTGCTGAGGTTTGTTGTTCTTTGTATTACTTTGCCTGGAAAATAATGCTATTTCTTTTAGTTTCTGTAGTATAGCACAGCCTGTTTATTTTACACTGAAGCCAACCGGTTAGACTGCCTGCCAGCCAGCCAACGCAATCATTATGACGTTGATGAGTTTGTTTTCTTTTTATTTTTTTCTCTTGAAAGAAATTACATATAGTTTGACTTTTTTTGCATTAATAGTTTTCTTTTAAAGTTTATTTTTATAAACAAAACAAAAAAAAAACCCAGCCTGCATCACATGTCATCGGCAAATAGAAAGAAACGTTACATTAACAAAACAAAATTGACAAGGTGTTTTTAAAAGCAAATGACAACTAAAGCTGTTTGAAACTTTTCATTAAAATATTTCCTTCTCTGTGTGTTTTTTTTATTAATTTTTTGTATGACTACATACTCGTACAGTGTTGTAACAATCAATTGGAATACAGTCGTACCTGAAATAAAAAGAAATAAAAATGAAATAAATTAATAAAAATTATAAGGGTTCATTTAAGGAATACACACACAGAAACAATTGTATTTTATTATTTTATTTCTCATATAAATTAGCATTAAAAATTGTTTTTAATGCATAAGCCAAAGGTTATTATTAGCCTTGCCAATAATATGACATTTTTTTTTAATTGACCAAAAAAAAAAAAATAGTTCCTACCGAAACCCTAAGCTTTGAAAATGATTATTTTTTTTGTGACGATTAAAAGTTTTCTTAACTGAACTGATTTTTGTAGTGAAAATGGAAAGTTGTGGATACGAAAAAATTTTTCTTCAAAATAATCAGCCCAATTCTATATAAGAATTCTCTGGAAGAAAAAAAACCGTAGACTAATAGAATTAGAAAAACTAAGACATAAATATTAAGTACAAAATTGCTGTGATAATTGATTAATAGTTTTTTTAATATTTTTTTTAAATGATTTCTTTGCAATTAATGAATTTTTTTTTATTTCTTTTTCTTTTTCATTTTTCGATGTAAAATGTTTATTTTCTTTTTTGCTTTAAGGTGTCCAAAAATAATTTTTAATTTTTTTTTAACATATAATTTTTATTATCAAACCAAAATATGAAATTCTCTCCTTTTCCAGACTGTTTAGAAAATTTTTTTTTAACAAAATATTAATCTTTATTTGTGCTTAATTCCATGAATTCTCATGAGTTATTTATTCAGTACAATAAGTACTGAAGAGGATAGCATATCTATATGGATCATTTCTGGAATTAAGCACAAATAAAGATTAATATTTTGTTAAACTTTTAAATTCCAAATAGAAATTATTACATATTTTTTTTTTTTTTTTAATTTGAATTTGAATCTTTCTATAAGAAAATTACAATAAGAATTGCGAAATTTTGGATATGTTATTTTAAGAAATTAATTCTCTAAAAAATTAAATAAAAAAACTTTTTAAAAATTTTGCATTTTAGTCGTCATTAAATTTTAAGACTTCCTGTTAAAAATTTTAATAAATTCTAGCTTATACTCAGCCTTAAGCTATAATTGCAGTCAAAATTACCAAACAAATTGACTATCAAAATACAAGTTGTTACATCCGGGAAAAAGTAATTGTATTAGAAGGGCTTTCAATTTGTAAAATAAACAAAATTTTATATTTAAAATCGAACACACAGAAAAAAAAAGATTAAAAACCTCAATTACCCCAGTTTTATATAAGATGCACTAACCAACAAACAAAATATTATTTATGACTTAAATAAATCATAAAAATTATACCTTAATAGCACATTTGAAAATACATGTAAAGTTTTTTTTTTTTTTTTTTTGCCGATTTACGTGCAAAATTTACTTTCGAATTTTGAATTTTTAAACTCACAATACAAACAAGTAAAATCACGTAAACGGTAACACATTTAATGTACAATTTTTGTTTGTTTGTTTTTAGTTTTATGAACTACTAGCTGACTGGGCAAACATTGTTTTGCTTAAATTTTTTTTGTACATTTGATCTTCCTTTAAGCGCATATTTTAATTTTAAAATGCATATTTAAATTCTTAAGTGCATATTTTAATTTTAAAATGCATATTTAAATTTTTAAATCCATAAGACTAACCTTTTTTTTATTTAAAGTGCCAATCATATATCTCACTTTTTGATACTTTTTCACCTTTGAAAAAAAATTTTTTACTACTAATTTTTATTGGGTGTTACAAATCAGTAATAAAATGCTTATATAATGCATCAATTTACATAAAAGTATGTATTTAGAAATAGTAGTAAAAAGGGGTACATATTTTACCCCTTTTTTACTCAATTTAAAAAAAAAAGAGCCAATAAACATTGGAGACCTTTTTAAGCAGAAAATAATGCAATTTAGTTTTTTTTTTGGTGCGATTGTTACTTTGAACATTAATTAGTTCTTACCTTTTTTATTCCAAAAATGTACAAATATCGAAAAAGTACTTTTTTCAGTAAAATATTTTGTAGCTTGAATTTTGATTCTATTTGTAGTAGTTGTGGAGATATTAAGAAGTTCTATTTTCCCTTTTTTTTACCTCCTTAATTTTCGAATTTCCGAAAATTTCTACTTATTCATCCTACACATGGGGAGAGGAACCTGGTTACTGAATTACAAGTCCATAGCTTTAGCCGTTTGGGCTGGTTAGTCAGTCAGTAACGTTACTCTTTTATATGTATAGATTGTTTATTTAAATGTGTTGATGTGTTACCTCAATGTTTGCTTATGTGTGAATCGCTTTCATGGCTTGTTTCTAGTTTTTATGATTTTCTAAACATGCTAAAGGCGTTATGCTATAAAATGGCATTTTAAGCGCCAAAAATTTGAACAAGTGCTATTCTTTTGCTTGTAGCAAAATTATTGAGTTAAGGTAAAATATTTAAGCTAAAAAAAGGCAAAGGTTTGTTTTTATGTATCTTGTTAAATCAAATAATAAATAAAAACTCAAGTTACAAGAGCACAAAATTTATAAAGTGACCAGCTTTTGGTTGGTCGATGCGTGCTGTTTTGAAACCACACACCAGCCAAAACTAAAACTAAAATTAAGTAATAAAGACTTAGAGTTACGCCGTAGTCTTGAAATATCTAATGAGTTACTCTAACTTAGTGCTGTGTAACTCAGAGAAGAGTGTTTTTATAAAGAAATTTATGTCTCAAAGCTAGAAAGGCATAATGATAGAGAAGTTGGAAAACTTTCTATTTTTTATTGGCTACCTGACAACTGCAAAAGTATGAATTGAAGGTAGGGCTTGTATAGCTCATAAAACAAACCGATAGACATCAAAAAATGCTATTTTAAATCACTAACTCGCCAAAACAAGAGAATAACAAATCGATCTAGAACCACTCTGATAATGCTTTTTAAAAAAACCCTATCAGCAATATTTTCGATAAAAAGTACAGAAACAGAATAGCCGGGTAGTAATAAAAAAAATCTTAAAATTGTGCCGAGCATTAGAAATATTCGTCTTATTGCTATTTCGCATTTCCTTTACAAGGAGACCAAATTTTGTTTTGTTACTGTGTTTGTTTTTCATTAATATTTCATTTCATTTTAATTAAATTATATTTCCTTTTTTTCTCACATAATTTCAATATAATTTGTTTCATATAAAATTAAAAATTAAATGTTATAATAACAATTCAATCAATAATGCTGTTTTGCAAAATATGTAAATGTAAAATTAAAAATTTATGCATAACAAATACTCGTCGCCTGTATGTGTCAGTCAATAAACCCATTTGTAAATTGTAATGGCAACATACGACTTCATAATTGTAATAAAAATAATAATATTTTTACATGCATAAAACTTTATTATGATTGGAAATGCTAAAATAATTATTTATTTTCAATTTCTTTTGTTATTATTGTTGTTGTTGTTGTTGTTGTTGTTGTTGTTACAGTCTAGAAAAGCTAATATTTAATTATAACAAAAATAACTTGTCATAGAATTCTCAATAAACATTTAAATATTGCGGCATTAAATAAGAGAAAAAGGCTTTAATTAAATTTTCTTTCTGCTTTCTCACACTCACTTTCTTTTAATTAAATATTTCATTGTTTAATGACAATAAATAGCAAATATTGATATTGAAAGTTGTTATTTAGAGACAGTATTCTTTCTGCATTTGAATTTATTTTTGTCTTTCTTTTTTACAAAAGCCGTTGATGATGATGATGATGATAATGTTGATGAGGACTGCAATAATTTGTTTAGTAGAAATTCTCAATGAAAAGAAAAAGAAAATATCACTCATGTTTTTTTAAAGGATTTAATGTCATTTTAATTAAATTTTCTAAGAATTTTGTAAGGGGATCCACTGTGGGTAACAAGAAATTTCTCTTTACAATAACACTCATTTGCTTTGTAATATTTTTTGGCACAATTTTTCTTTTTCAAAACTTAAGCTGAGTGCTTCTTATGCACGAAAATTGACAAAAAATTAATTCTAGGAAACGTCATTAGCTGCAGAAAATTTCAATAGAAATTCTACAGAAAATTTTATTTCTGCTAAAGTTTTGTATAGAAAATTTTTCTTGTACTAAAACTTTTTTTTTATAGAAAACTGGAGCATAAAAATTTTTTTTATAAAAAATTTTAATTTTGCTAAAATTTTATATAGGAAATGTTTCTTATGCTAACGTTTTCTACAGAAAATTTTTCTTGAATAAAAAGGTTTTTTTTAGAAATTTTTTTTGTACTAAATTTTTCTTTTAACAAATTTTTCTTTTAACAAATTTTTTTTTAGAAAACTATTTTTATGCTAATATTCTCTATAAATAATATATCTATTGAAAATATTTCTTGTACTAAATTTTTATATAAAAAATTTTTCGTTGTGAAAATTATTTTTATGCTCAAGTTCTCCATAGATAATTTAGTAAAAGTTAAATTTTTTAAATACAAAATTTTTCATTTAATGATTTTTTTTTTTTGTAAAAATTATTTTTATGCTAAAGTTCTCTACAGAAAGCTTTTTGTGTACTAAATTTTTATTTTAATAATTTTTTCTTTAAATAATAAAGAAAAACATTATTTTTGTGCTAAAATTTTCTAGAAATATTTGTTCTATTGAAAATATTTTTTCCACTAAATTTTTCTATAAAAATTTTTATTTTATGCTAAAATTCTCTAGAGAAAATTTTTCTTTTACCAATTTTTGCTATACAAAATTTTTCGTTCAATCAATTTTTCTTTGTGAAAGTTCTTTACAGAAAGCTTTTGTTGTACTAAATTTTTATTTTAATAAATTTTACTTTGGAAAATTTTTTTGTGCTAAAATTCTCTAGAAATAATTGTTCTATTGAAAATATTTCTTGTATTAAAGTTTTTTATAAAAAAAAAATTTTTTTAAATTATTTTTATGCTAAAGTTCTCTATTGAAAATCTTTCTTGTACTAAATTTTTCTATGAAAAATAATTTTTTTTTTTTGTAATAGGTCGCTAGAAACACATTTATTATTAAAAATGTTTCCTGTACTAAATTTTTCTGTAAAAAAATTCTTTTTTTAATGATTTTTTCTCTGTGAAAATTATTGATATGCTACAGTTCTCTAGAGAAAATTTTCCTTAGGAAATCATTTTTATGCTAAAGTTCTCTATAAACACTTTTTCTATTAAAAATTTTTCTCTTCTAATTTTTTCTATTGAAATTTATTCTTATGCTAAAATCAATTTTGCTATAACTTCTTGAAAAATCTTATAAATTATACCCATAAGTAACTCAAATTTTGCTTAAGTCCTTATTGTCACAGAAATTATTATTTCGTATGTCTTTGTTGAAGATTTCAAAACGTAGCAGCTCAATTATTTAACCAAAAATTTGAATAATTTCTTTTTTACTTTTACTACAAAAAAAAAAATTTTTTAACTCAAGTGAATTCTGCAGACTTGAATAGTGCCCTGGAGATATAAATACCATGTCCAAATTTGAGCTTTTTTTTTTTTTAGCAAGATGTATTTATGGGGTAGTATTCCCCACTGTGTATAAATACTGTTTGTCTGTTACTTTAAATAGAGTGTGTTGGTGTTTTAAAAGTTTCTTTTGTTGCAAATGTGCAAATATTACATCATTTTGTTGCATGCAAAGAAAAAAAAACTAAAGTAAAGTTTACTTTTTGTCTACATTTTTACTTTGTACAATTTGCAAAGTGTTGGCATAAAAAAATCTAAAATTAAAAAAATTTTTCTGACCTCGACTGAACATGAACATTATGAGTATGATATTGATGCAGTGCTCTTGTGTGGTTTTTATTTATTTATTATTTTTTGTTTTTACTTCCAGACAAATTGTGATCATTTCCATAAAACCAGCGACAATCATAAATCACAACATTAAATAATAATTTTTATAAACAACAATTAATTATAAGCCAAAAGTGAAAAACAAAAAAAATATTAAGTCGCTTTAAATAGTTTTGGAGGTGAACTTTTTAAATTAAATTTTATAAATTTGACAGTTTTATAGGCCATGCCACAATATAAAACTTAAGCTAAAGCAGTCGTTTTATGTAAAAATTAAAAAGCTTTTAAAAGAACATCCAGCAAAAAACTTTACTTGCTTAGAATCAGTAAATTCAAACGTTTACTTCTTTTAAATATCTTATTATTGTAGGCAATATGTATGTATGTACTACGGCTTTAGTCCTAGTCCTGAATAAGATTCAGTGAGAGCTCTCCTAAATTTCTGGTAGTCAACAAAAAGTCTTTAAGAAAACTTGTTCTAAAGCCGGATAGTTCTCATGGCCTAATTCTAATATTTCCTATCTTACACTGGTGGTATCTAAGACCACAATGCCCGGTTAGCCATTCTGTTAGGAGTCTGAGGTCGCTCTTATTGAGTGACAGGACCTTTTAGCATGTACTCCGATATGGTGTGCTTTTGATTTTTTTGTGTTCTTATCAGTGAGTAAAACAAAAAAAAAAAAATTATAATAATAAATAAAAGCATGAGCACACACTGTACTAGTAGATAAAACCAGAGTTCGCAAAGAAACGAAACGAAACAAATGCAAACGTTTCGTTTTGTAGTTTTTCATAATAATACTCGGAAAAACTACAAATCCAAACTTTGGCTTTTATTTCGTTTCGTTAGTTTTTCGAACTCTAGTTAAAACGTATGCAGCTAGAAAAAAAATAATGAAAATAAAAACAAGCTAAATTTAGCAGTACCAACACATATACATGTGTGCTATAAGACTGATTGCTATAGGACTGATTGCGCCCATATACACTGCGCACTTATGCAGCTTAAAAATTTTAATAAATTTTTGTTTTTGTTTTGTTTGTTGTCAAAAAAAAACGATTGAAATGGCATAACAAGATGATGGATACAAAGCCTATGCTTGTTCTTTGTGTTATTGTTGCTGAAATAATTTTTGTTTTAGTTTTGCTTATTCAAAAGAAGAGCATCAAACGTTTTTGGAAAGTTTTGTTTTGCTTTTTCATGCTTAACATCCCTTTAGACCTGACACTTGTTAATAAAATTTTTAAACTTTTGCTAAATTTTCTTTCCTTTTACTTTTTTAAATTCTCATGTTTAAAATTAACATTAAATTTCTGTTGAAAAATTGCTGATTAAATTTACATTAAAATTTTTTTCAAAGATTATTTAGATTTATAAAATTATAGTATCCTTGGCCTTACTAATTTCCGCTTGTTTATGCTTATTATAGGCAATATTTAACAAAAAAAACTTTCTCACATGCACCAGAGCACACCCATAATTTTAATTAAACGCCAGACAGGTGTAATTTATCATACATAAAATTGTTGTACAACAAACATAATTATTATCAATTTTATAATATAGAATAACAACAAAAACAATAATAATAATTAATAAAATAGTAACATTAAGTGCAATAATATTTAATTTACATTAAATAAACATTATGCCCAAGCAATTTATTAACACAAAAACACACCTTTTTAATAATTTACAAAAAACAAAAATAAATTGTCATTAAAAATTGTTAATAAAAAATAACCAAAATGCATAATAATAATAATAAAGCAAAGAGCTCATAATCTATTTAAAATTGTGCACAAAAAAAAATTATTAAAATATAAAAAACGCAAATTTGCAATAACTGCAACAAAAAAAAGAAAGGACACAGCATGAAATTTCCATACATTATTTTTTATGCAACATAATTTAATTAAATCACTATTTGTAACATATTAATAATAAAAATACAAATAGGCTCACAACAAAAGGGTAATTGTTCAAAAGCTGTAAAAATTGGGATTAAATAATTAAAGAAAGAAAACAAAAAAAAAAAAAACAAGCAACAAAAATGTTTAATTAAAAAATTTGGGTTAAAAAAATAGTAAATCAGAGAATCTAGCTCAACATTTATTAACGCCTTTCAAACTGTTACATTTCAATACAAACACTGTCATTGTGTTTAAATTATTAACGTTAAATTATTTCGCTTAATACAATTTAGTCCATAGAAACAAAATATAAGAGTGATAAGTTTACCGAAAAAAGACACAATTGTTTTACAGCCAACTTCATTAACATAACATAAAGCAGCCAATACACGACAGCAGCATATCAAGGCGAATTTATACAAGGTGGTCGGAGTCCACATCACGAGTATTTGAAACACAGAAATGCTTGATCATTTCGCTTTGTATGAAATTATTTTGGATTATTTTTAACAAATTTATGAAACTCCCTCATTTCACCTGAGCAATCCAGTATTTGTGCTAAAAGTTTCGTCGTGCATGGACTTTTTGTGTGATTCCACACTTTGCTTGTGCGTATGAATGAGATTTTGATATCATGCTGATGTTTGCATTCTTGTGGATGATTTGAGGGAACATCAGCCCAAATTCTTTAATTCACTGTGGTCAAACCACAGGTGGTATTTTGGCCTACCACTACTGCCCCCAACCCCTGAAGGACACATATAGCAAATCATGCGTGTTAAAGTTAAAACATAAGTCCCTCAATAAGCAGTAAAAATCAGATTTTTCAATTAAAAATCATGGCAAACCCTGTTTGAGTTCGCTCTACACATTTTGTAAAAGCGTAAGGATTTTTCTGATTTAGCTTTGTTTAGATAACACATTCTAAAGTTATAATTTTGCATCACCTTTTAATAGCAGCCTTTACATTGGCACTCACATCGTGTTTAACTCATTAGTGTGTCACTATGTTAGAGTATACAACAGGTTCGGTGAAGTGTAGAATTATTTTTTTAGACATTTTCAGGTATGGGTTGGGAAAATCTATCATTTGAAAATCATAATTTTGAAAAAGTAGTTTTGATAAATTTTTAAACTCTACGTAGTGTAAGGAAGGGAGCATATTAAAAACAAATTCATTTGTACTTTTATTTAACCTTCTCTTTTACCATTAAAATATGTATTTTTCAAGCTTAAGTTCGGATTATAATTACTTCTTTTTAAATAATTATTTCGCTTCAACTCAGAGTCCTTCTTTAGAAGAACTAAACACAAATAAATAAAAATAAGTGATTATAATCCGACCTTAAGCTGGAAAGAATTATAAATTTTTATTAAAAAAAAAAAAAAAAGAATTAAAAAAAAATTAAAAAAAAAAGAATTAAAAAAAAAAATTTTAAAAAAATAAAAAAATTTTTTTAAAAACAAATACAGAAAAATTTGTAAGCCAAGTATTGAAGTCTACTCACTGGGCCTGTAAAAGCTCTAGAATCTGTCTGCAACTGTTCATAACTCTACCTCTCTGACAAAGCAGATAAAACACTGGATTTCTGCAAGGACTTTGAAGTAGTTTTTAGTGAAGGTTCCGCTTGGAGAAAGGCTAAATACTAAAGGGCTGCACAATCATGCTTGAAAGCCACACATCACTACAAATATGTGTAATATTTTATAATAAAAAGTGCTTGTAAGCTCTTTCAAATACGCTTGTGCAGCCCTTTAGTAAATATCAATGAAGTAGAATCGATAGTTCTAAATAATTGCAGTACAATGGTGGGTCTAAAAGGAGGCAGATTTGCGGCGGAAATTGCAAGGCCATCTTTTGCGGAAAAACAGTTTATATTTTTCAGGGGAATATCTACGCCTTAGAGCTATGCGCTAGGGAATGTCTACGAGGGAGCACTTGTGGTACCAGAATTAACATTTTCTCGGACAGCCAAATGCAGTTGTAAGCAATTGATTTGTAATTGCTGCAAACTTTTCGATACTTTGGCAGGGAGGAAATTGATTACTTTGCTCTGAATTTCTGGCAAAAAAGGTTGTTTTTCATAGGTTTATAGCCCTTCTAGGAAGTGACTAACAACTTCAATGGCAAAGTTGAGCCATCACAACTTAACTTGAGTTTTGAATTTGAATTGCTCTCAAATCGATTTCCATTATATATCTGATTAAAATTGTTGCCCTAAGGGCGAATCGTCGTGTCCAATAAAGAGCAATTTCTTTCCAAATTTTAATATACAAAAAATCTAATAAAATCTATCGGTTTTATTCGTTATTGAGTAAGACGATTTTGGCAGTGACGCATGATTAATTTCAGTTCATTTCTAGACATTAAAGAAAACAACTTGTACTTGTTAAATTTTACTCAAATTGTAATTGAACTTAAAAATTTTCTGTTAGGCAATATATGAACTACTTTAAGTCCAATTAAAAATGTTGAGTTTGGGGAAAATTTAATAAGATAGAAACACCATCTAACTTTAATAAATGATGACTCATTTTTAAAAAAAAAAGTAGACTTATACCACTTTGAAATATAAAAGCTCATATTTCATTTAAAAAATGCTTCTCTAAAATTTTCCTACATTTTAATTAATAAAAAGAAAGTTTTTTTCTAAATAGTTTTATTTTTTAATTTACTATAAGAATGAATAAAATAACCATCTCTGGCCATTCAATACGAGTATAATAATTTAAACATGCATTCATATAGGATGAAACAAAGTAACACACACATATTTTTTATTTCAAAACGAAATTAAAAATGCATACATACGTATTAAAAGTTTTTATTTAACAAAAATTTTTTTCTTTTAATAACAACTCATAATTTGATTATAATTAATTGAATGTGAATAACAGGAGCTGATGGAATTATTATTAATAAAAAACAAAAAACTATGCACTGTTATAGTAAAAAAGAAAAAAAAAACAATGAATTAATGTATTAAAGGCGCAAACATACACAAGTAAGAATTAAAAAAAAATGTATTAAACTTATTTAAAACTGGTCTACTGCTAAATGAATTCTTATTTAAACTTTGAATATATTTATAATGAAATATAAAAAAAATTGTTTAAACAAAAAAAAAAAAAAAAAAAAAAAAAAAAAAAAAAAAAAAAAAAAAAAAAAAAAAAAAAAAAACGTTTATAATTTTCAATTAATTGTAAGATAAAAGTTTATCAAACACAATTATAAATAAAGAAGCACAGTGGGCCAGCAAAAAGAAGACTATTTTTCCCATTTCACATATTTGCTATCATGTAGAACTAAATACCATGAAAAATTATTTTTTAAGTATTTCAATGGAGAATGATAACATGAAAGAAATTTGTACTGAAAAAAATTTCCCCTTATAATAAAATCTACAAGATTGCTGGAAAGCCGAAGCAGGCCTATGACAGTCAAAGAGACTTAATACAGCAGATGTTATTCTTAACCTTAGAAAAATTAACAATAAAGTCTACACTGAACTGGTGACACAATAGGTCAGGTCTAGTAAGTCGTTTGTGGTCTTCTCAGAATACTTTTTTTGTACACGGTTTTTTCTAGCCACTGCCTAAATCTAAGCTTAGAGCTCCAAGGCATTTCGCAAGAATGATGATGGGCGATAGAAACTACTGTCTAAACCTTTTCTTGTGAGTTTGTCTGCCTTTTAGTTACCTTCCTATCCACTTTGAACGGGCAACCCATACAAAATAGAAGCGTTAGATAATTCCTGATTAGTCTTGATCTTACTGCGAAAGCACTCAGTGCCTTTTTCTGTACACTGAGCCAAAATAGCGTTGCAATATAAACAACGTATGTAGTCATTTTGACACCATTCCATTATCTATTTTATTGATGAGTGTTTTAAATTTCTTAACAAGCGTTTGTTGTCAATATAGAAAAAAAAAGCTACGATTTTACTTTTTGGATAACTCACGTTGTCAATTTGTTAACGAACGTTGTGAAATTGACAACAATATGTTGTAAAATTTGTAGTTTGCTAACAAACGTTGTCAAATTGACAACGCATGTTGTCTTTTCAACAAGCGTATGATATCATTTCGACACCAAATGATATCATTTTGACAGCAAATGGTGTCGATTTATCACCGGTATGCTGTCAATTCTGCAATGCTATGTTGTCAATAATGCGTTGTTAAAATGATACCATACGTTGTCATGTTGTTTTGAGCACAAGCGTAGTGGATATACTATTGATGCCATTTGTAATCATTTCGACAAGGGATGGTGTCGTTTTTTCTCTAGGTATAGCTTGAAAGTGGTTTGATGAAAGCCAAATCTTCGCATTCAATAACAAGCAACTATTATCAAAATTTTTAATATTTTTTTTTTACACAAAAATACCTAAATTTCGACTATTCTCAGGCGATAGTAAATGTGACCATTTGGTGAGTTGGATCATTGAATTAATGAAAGCAAGTGTTTTCTTTAAAGTGCCCCACTGTTTTTTTTTATTAGTACAAACAATGACCTGTAGTTTAATTGCTTGTTTATTTAAATGCCTGTAGCAATTAACTTTGAAAAGAAAATCATTATTTATAGGTTAATGACCGCCACATTTATGAAGACTATAGAAGTAATTACAAAAACAAAAAAAAAATTGTAACCGACATATTTTAATAGGTTTTGCACATGATTAAGAATTAATTGTAAATCAACCAAGAACAGTATGCAGCTAAATTAAAATTTATTTTGATTGAATTAAAAACAAAAACGAAAAAAAAAAATGTTTGAAGCATTTCTTTTTAAATTTCTAATTTAATTTATGCTTTAAATTGTGTTTATACTCGTAATTTATAAAAATTTCTTTTTTTTTTTCTTTCTTGCTGGCTAATTTCCGAGACATGCTTCAGTGAACGACGTGATACACCTTACCCCGATTATACTTAAAATGCTAAGTGTTTGCAAATTAATTAAGGCTTTCACCTTAACTTTTAAAATGAACATTAAATTGTTTTTTTTATTATTTTTGTTGTAATGCCGATTAACATATGTTGTTTAGAAAAGATAAAGACCCGGCCATTTTGTTCATAAATTAACTTGAAATAGCTGTGGGAGTTTCCTAAAATCTTATAACAAACAATAAAACTTTCTTATTTAAATATTGCTAAAGTGTAGGTGTGTAAATATGTTTTATTTAATTAATTTTTTTTTTAACTTTACTTTAGTTTTATTTTATTTAAAGCTCATAAATTTCATACAACATCAGAGCAAGTGTTTGTTAAAATGCAAATTGTAGGTCAATTAACACTTCAATGGATTACTGACAATTGTGACTCATATTTATTTTAATAATTGCAACATGTTAGCGTGTAAATATACGAGTACCTGCATAAAAGCAACTTTTTTTATAAAGACTATCAGACAGTGGTTTCAAGTCACAAACGATTTTAAAATCCTGAATTTTTTTTTGTTCTGGAAATCACTAGCTTAAAGCCTTCATAATTTTTTTACAACTAAATGTAGGTGCATTTGCTTTTCATAGATCGCATGAGTATTTTCTGAGCCACAAATTCGACAACTTTTGACATTGACATTACTTTGCTTCATCACCCATTAAAGGAATTATCGGCACGAATATTTTATTTTATGTTTTTGTAATTCAATTAAAAAAATCAAATTTTTCTCAAAAATTACGTGTTTTTATTTTAAAGTGAAAAAGTACCCTCTTATTGAGACACCTTTTATAAGCAGCTAAACATAAAATTATTGCAAAATTAAAATTAAAAAAGCAAACATTTTAACTCAACATGTTAAATTAAGTTACCAACAATGAAACACTAGCAAAATTAAACGAAATAGGCAAAAAAATAAAATTATTTGTTTTACTTAATTTTTGATTTCAGCTTTTTTGAATAAAATATTTAGTTACGAGCAGAAAAAAAGAAATATTTATTAATAAAATTTACTGAGAAAGACTTTCACTTTATAGCATTTATGGTTATTAAACTTTGTGGGTATTACAGATAAAAATTTTTTTTTAAATTTTATTTTGTTTTAAAATTGTTAACGCCACTCGTCAAAGTAAAATTTTATTTTATGTATTTTTTTTTTGCATTTTATAATTTTAACACCATATTTAGTTCAGCTGCTTATAAAATGTTGCTTTTTTTGCCTTATTTAACAAAATAAATTAAATAGATTTTGTTTTGCTGTTGTTGTAGTTTTTACTATAAAAATAAAATGCTTTCTGTAAAAAAGTGAAATGTTTGTGAAAAAAAATGTAAGTCATGCCTTTAATAGTCAATTAGCATCATTATGTTTAGCTATTTTTAAGGTGTATGTGTGTTATTTTCTATTTAACAAATTGTTATATGGCGAAATTTAGAAAAAGCGAAATTTATTTCAATTCGTTTTTCTTCTGTTTTTTTTTTTTAATTAACAAAGAAATAAGAATATCATCTTCAATTAACCCATTAGTGGGCCAGCCACAACAAGTAAACATAATGCACCAACATTTAGCCTAAAAATATTACAAACTTTGCTAACTTATTGTCAAAACTTAAAGTTTTACTTTAAATAAATATTAAAAAAAAATAAGGATTTTTATTGTTATTCTCCAAAATGTTTCTAACATAATTTATTATTAATTTTACACACAAAATTTGTCTCGATAAAATTAAATTTTTTTGAAATTACTTGCAATGCTTATAAAATTTTTAATTTACGAAAAAAGGATATAGGTTAGGTTGTCGTGTCCTTAATTTTAATTAAGTGAAATTTAGCAGAGGTACTTATAACATATTCATACAAATAGTAAGAATATTTGGCTTCAATCCGTTCATAACTAAAACAAAAATCTTAATTTTTTATAAGAGATTTTCAAAAGAAAACTCAAATGAAAATTAAAATCAAATTTATTACAAATTTAAAATTAATTATAAGTAAAATAATTAATTTATGCCGCTTTTTGTTAAAAAATTTTAGCCATAAATCAAATTTTAATATTTAAAATATTAAAAAATCCAGCATATCTTTTAGAAAATATAAGTAAAATTTCTATAAAATTTTGTTTTTCAAAATATAATTAATTTTCAAAAAAATTTTGGCTAAAATTTAATAAGTAAAATAAAGGATATATGGCAGGTAGTCATGTCCTGGCTTGTAATGAAATTATATTAATGAACAGATATTAATGGTACATTTCTACAAGTTCTAAGCAACTTTTCTAGGCATTTTGTTTATTTTTAATAAAAAAAATAAAATAATTTTTTTTAAGTTTAGAACCCATGATTAATAGTTAATTTCTACTGCTGTGCGAAATAAATTTTTTAACACAATCATAGTTTTTAATTGCAAGTAAGGTGTGGTAGCTTTTTGTAACTTTAATTTCGTTCGTTTTTATTTGTGTTAAGTTTATTAAAATTGTTAAAATAGCTGTTAGAAATAATTTTTCTAAAGTTCTTTCTAGTATATTTATAAAAATTTCGCCAAAAATTTCATATGTAAAATAAAGGATATATGGGAGTTAATCAAGTGCTTGCTGCTAAATAAATGAAATTTTGCAGAGTTATAAATAATATATTTCTACGAATTGTAAGCAGTTCTTACTGGCGTTTTGATTAAGAAAAGCAGTTAAATTTATAATTTTTCAAAATAAAAATATTATTTTTCTTATATTCTTAAACAACGAACTAAAAACTAACAATAATTTTTGAAATTTTTATCCCAGATTTTTTTTTTTTTTTTTTTTTTTTTTTCAATAACAACATGAGGTTATTTTTTTTACTTTTTTTACAAAAAAAGTGCTTCTTATTTTTGGCTTTTTAAAAGAATAAATTGAATTTTTAAAATTGTTTTTTAATTTACCTCATGGTAACATAAACATTAACTGCTATTGTAAAGAAAATTGTTAAAAGTTGCTTGTTTTTGTTTTTTTTATATTATTATTTTTGTTGCCTGCTAATGACGGTGCTGTGCTGTTGGGGGTTTTTCTTTTCAAAGTACCCACTAGGTAACACAAAAAACAAAAATTATATTTAAAAAAAATATAGCCTACTACAGGAAAAGAATAGTAAATCAGTGAAAAACAAAAAAACAAAAAATGTTTATATTGCACAATATACATAAACTCAATGTTAAACCAGAAAATACAAACGTTTAAAGTAAAAAAATCAGTAACAACAACAACTCAACAATATTTGTAATAATATTAACAACAAACAATATTTTTTTTTGAGTACAAGCACTTAACAAGAGTAACAAACAATGGCAACAACAATTACTAAATACACATTTTCGTACACGGCATTTAATAAACGTTGTTGTTGTGGCGTATTTAACTAAAAGGTGGGAGCTATTTAAATTTTTTAAGAATGCTGGAAATGCTGGCAAAGCATTTTTTTGCACGCCAACATGCTTATAAATGGATTGCTAGTAAAAAAGTTGGCCATATGAATAAATAAATTAAATTTATGGGTATGTAAACATTGCATGAAAAAGATAGCAATCAAAATTTAATGGATCGAGCTAAGTCCCAAACGAAACAAAACTAGTGAAAATAATTTGTCTATAGTGTTTGTTTGATTAGCAAACCAGCCAGTAAATAATTATTATCAACACTCATGAACAATTTGTTTTGGTCATTTTCTACAGCATCAGACTAAGTTGCTTGTTGTTGTTTTTACAATCTTAAATTAAAGTTTGCAATAATTGCTTTACATATTAAATTCTATAAAAAAAAGCTCAACTTAATAAAAAAAAAACTAGATCAGTCAGCCCTATTGCAAATATGTAGGCTTGGGTTCAAATCGTTCAGATCTAGAATACTCGGGAATTTCAAAAATTTTAGTTAAATAATTCAAAGTAATTTCTTTCCTTTAAAATGATGTGTGTCTTATCCCGCAATCTTCTATGGTTCGTCCGGAAGTTACTTTAGACTTAAATTTTTTTTTGTTGTTGTTGAAATTTCTGTCTCTGATGAATTGTAGTAACTTCCGGATGAACCATAGAAGATTACCAGATATGAAACATATCATTTTAAAGGACAAGCTGTCTAGATTTGTAGTCTATTGCGTAAATGTTCAGAAATTACTTTAAATTATTTAAAAAAAATTTTTTTTTTAATTCCCTAATATATCCCAGTACTGTTGCTCTAAAGGATTTTAGCAATTTCCATTCTAAGAAGCACCTCTTTGGGATTTTATAAAATCTTTTCTTAAGTTTTTTTTTTATAGCATCATGTTTTAATTAAATTAAAAAAAAATATTTTTTCAATAAAAATTTTTTTTGTTAAATAAATTTATTAAATTTATTTCTTTAAAACAGCATAACTTAAACTCTTTTTTTAACAAAACCCAATAGTATGAATGCAGCGTCAAATATGAAACATTTAGCAAAAAAAGCTACTGCAAAAGCAAGTCCAAAAAGCAACAGCACAACAATAGCGAAAAAAATAAAATAAAACAAAAGCGTATGTTTTTAAAGAAAAAAAGTAAAATTTAGGTTGTTAAAGCGGGTGAATAAATTTACGAATTATTTGCTGACCCAAGCAACTAAAAGCAATGCCACTAGGTAAATGGTTTAACTCACTCACTCAGCTTCTTTTTTTCTTTCTGTTAGCTAAAAACATAGTAACAGCTATACTAAATTGTATTTTTTTCCTTCTTTGCCAACTTTAAATAAATGAAACCAATATTTGTGTTTTTAGTTTTAGGCGGCCAGTCAGCCTTTATGCCTAAGTTGTTTGTAAAATGTTTACACTTTCATGTGTAGAAAAAAAATTTTTTTCTCTGTCGTATTTACTTGTATTTACATCATGACAACGACCCTTTTAACACATTCCTGTATTTAAACGTAAATATGAACATCAATTATGTAGAATTGTGCTTCGTTGTTCATTTTGTTGAACGCCTTTCTCTTGGTTTAATAACTAAAAAAAATAGTTCATTATTTGATCTTTTATCTCTTTATCACTATGCATACCGTACTGGAGTATGAGGGAATTTAAAAATTTTTTTTTTAAATACGCCAAAGTAATTAGAAATATAGAGGACCTTTTCTTTAAAACGGTGTATGTCCCATGACGTAATCTCCTATGCTTCGTCCGAAAATTAAAAAAAAATTTATGTGCATATACATAAATTTGTACTAATAATTTATTTAAAAATATTTAATGACGTAAGATAAACACTAAAAACCGTAAGTTGTTACGTTAAAATTGCTTTTTTATTATGCATAAAAAAATTTTCAACAGAATCGAATTCAACTGTCAACTTTGTATAATACACAAAGCTTTCGCTGTGTCTTATTTAAGTTTAGTTCGTTCGTTCATTTATAGATCCTGAATATAAAATGGAAAGACAGCAAATGAAAGTTTATTTAGAAAATGGACTAGCAATCATTCGTTCATACTAGGTACTAGTATGTGTATCAGTCAATTTTAATCATGTATACAATATGGCTAATATGTGTTGTTGCTACTCTCCTAAATATTTGTTTTTATTACATTATGTACGAGTATGTTCGAATATGGTTAATACATTTTGTAGTACAATTGCAGAAGCATGTATTCATAAAATTCAAACTTCAAAAACCATTAGGAGGCCAACAATTCCGTCATACATCAGTTATACGAGCATGTCTGTTGAGTGAGTTAAAAAAAATGTTTATGGATCAGATAAGTGCAAACACGAAAAAATGTTAAGCAATGTTTTATTTATTTCATAAACATTGTTTTTATAATAAAATTTTTTTTTTCACTAAATTTGCTCTTTAAAAAATGTTTGTCATGTACAGAGAAAACTACTTCGGTTGGGGGAACTAACTTTCTTACCAATCAATAATTTAGTTATCGTAATAAAATTTTGTAGTTGTAAAAAACCAAATGCAATGTTACAGTCTAAAATTTAGTTCTCCTAATAATAATTTTGTTTACGCTGACATAAACGCAGTGAAAATTTAATTTTTAAGTATCATAACTTCGGTTGTGAGAACTAAAAACCAAAAATTCAGTTGTGGTAATAAAATTTTTTAGTTGTAACTACCACAATTCGCCAACAAAAGTATATTTGTTTTAGAAAGATTTTTTTTATAAAAAAAAAAAAAAAAAAAAAAAACTTTAATAAAAAATTTTTTCCATAAAAAATTAAAAATTTTTTCAATTAAAATTTAACAATTTTTTCAATGAAAATTTAAAAATTTTCTTCCATAAAAAACTAAAATTTTCTTCCATAAAAAACTAAAATTTTTTAAAAAAAAAAATTTTTTTCAAAAAAAAAAATTAAAATGGCTATTTTGTTAAGCTTGAGGTCTTATTTTTCAAAAAATTTTTATTTTTATATCGATATTTCGCTCCAATTTTTGTAGCTTCTTCAGGATATAATTATAAATTCAATTATATTTATAAAAATAAAAAATTTTTGAAAAATAAGACCTCAGGCTTAACAAAATAGCCATTTTAATTAAAAAGAAAAAGGTCAAATAAAACTAACTAATAAATTAAAAAAAAAAAAATTAAAAAATTTTTTACTGTGAAAAATTTTAAATTTTTTTCATAAAAATTATAAAATATTTTCCATAAAAAATTATAAAATTTTTTTCATAAAAAATTAAATAAATTTTTAATTAAATTTAAAAATTTTAATAATTTTTAATTAAATTTAAAGAATTTTTCAATGAATGAAATTTTTTCTATAGAAAATTAAAAAAAAAATTTTTTTTGATGTGTAAAATGTTTATATATAAAAAGTTTTTTATTTCTTTAAAAACTGAAGAAAAAGTTTTTAACTTTTATATTACATATAAAATTTATTTATAATTAATAATAAAATAAATTTTTAGTTTTTATTATCAAAAAATTATTTTACAAAAATTTTAAATTTATCAGAAAATTATTGTAGAAAACTTCTAACGTGCCTAAGTTGTCAATTGGCAGTATCGCAAACCCCCTAAAAAAAGAACCGGCAAAAATCCTTTATTATCTAACAAATTGTACAAAAAGTATGATTTATAAAATGATATTCTTTTTGAATGTAATAGCAAAAAATTCTTTATTGTTATTGTTCGTTCTTTAGCTTTTTTTATTGTTACTGCAGGCTTATTACACTGAAAAATCTAGAGCAACACGTATTGAAAAGAACATGCCCAAAAATCTCAAATTGTTTTCTGTTCTATAATGAAATGAAATCACTCACGTTGCATAGCATCAAATCAGATTTATGCTTTAACCTCGGAATAAGTGTGAAATGAAACAAAAATAATTTTTAATTTTTTTTTCTTTTTTTGTGTGGACAGACAACAATATTAAAAAATAAATCTAATTCCATATATGTGCCTGTTGTGCACACCAACATTAACACAATTTAGTAGTAAAAAGTGATTGACTTGACTTGTTTAATTGTTTTGTTACCTGGTCATGGTTAAAAGTTTAATAGGCATAGAAAAAAGCATGGTTAAGATTAACAAAAAAAATTGCATTCTTCTGTCTGTAGCTTTGTGTATGAGAACACAGTAACGAGTTATGCGAATGCATGAATCAGGTATGCAAAATATTTAGATTGCTATTTGCTCAGCTATTTTTTTAGTTTTTTTTTTTGCTTTGAATTTTGAAAATTTATGACTGTGATATCTCTATTGAAATGAAAATAATGTGACAGCTTTAGAACATCTATAACGAAAAATCACTGGCAGTGAGAAATTCGTTTTAGAATTTATTTGTCTGAGTTCTAAAACGATTTGTCAAAAGGTTGTTTTTGATGGCTCAATAGATTACAATTTTTTTTTTAATGTTATTTTTTTCAAATTACATTTTTATATACTGAGAGTGTAAGAGAATAATTAAGAATAGTTTTTTTTAAGAGTTTTTTTTTGTAATTTTACTTAACAGAATGTGCAAAAACGTTAAGTTGTAAGCAAAGTACGTTTTGTTTCAGTTCAATAGATATGAAATTGAAACAAAATGACTGCAATGGAATTAAATTAATAAAATAGAAAAAAAAAAATTGTTAAAAAGGAATCAGAATGACATTGGATAAAATAAAAAATTTCATTTCGTTCCGGTCTAACGGATAAGAAATAGAATATATCAAATAAAATTCTCGATTTCGTTTCGTAAATGTAAAAATTGGAATGAAATTGATTCAGGTCAAATAAAATTTTGCATGTTCCAGGTGCCATGGAAATTTATAAATTTAAGGAGAATTGCATAACAAAATGGAATTGAAACTTTCCAATTTCATATCATTCGCCAACCCATTAAACTTTTATATCTATAACTTAGACTTAATATAAAATCGTATAAAATAAAATGTTTCATTTTGTTTCAGAGCCATGGAAATGTACAAATCGAAATAAAATATAATTAGTTCACTTAAAATGTTGCATGTTGTCTCGGTCATTGAAAATGTAATAATGTGGAAACACAATGGAATTGAAACGTTTCATTTCCACATCGTTCCTTAAACCTTTGAACTTTAAATTATATAATTATTTTATTCCCAACTAATTGGGCAACTTTTTTCAATACATTTCATTGCCATGGGATCGATGAGAGTGTATTTTTTGGGCATTAACAGCAAAATTTTATTTGCCAAACGCCTTGCATTAGTTTTGCATTACTTTACAGAGGCTTTTTAAAAATACTTTTTTTTTAGTTAAAACTTTTAGATTAGTTGAGTGATATGTCACAAAAAGTATAAAAAGTTTAAGTTTATTATTCCTCTTAAACAGTCGTTAAATTAAACCAAAATATTTAAGCCAAGAGAGTTCACTGGGAAGACAGAGAATTAGTTACGTAGGAGTGAGATATTGTCGAAAGAAGACGAAAGAAACTTTTTTCTTTAAAATTGAATAGTGAAGTAGCTACTTCTTTTTCCTTTAATTATAAGTGCTTTTAAGACAAACTGTTACAAGTTAAAAATCAATTTTGTTTAAAAATTAAAATATAATTTTTTTCTATATGAAAAATCCATTCTAGATTCTTGCATTAACTTCTTACTTTTGTGAACGCTGGTAATAACGTTCAGTATGTGTTTTTTATTTTTTAATGTTGAGTAATAAAAATTTCTTGTTAATATTGTTGAGGCTTATTTTGATTATTGTGCGAGTATGTGGAATGTTGCTGATGATAGTTACATTTTTTTAAAGCTGTTGTTGGCCAGAGTTAAAGCTGTTATTAACTTTATTTGTATAACAAGTGCATGTTTAATCATTTGAACGTGACTTTCAGTTTTGGTTTTAAATAAACAAAAAGCTAACGAGTCGATTTGATTATCAATAACCAAACAAATACGTTAAAAAAAAAACAAACCACATATTCTGTTAGAGGAAAGATTTTATTGCAAAATATATCACAGAGGATGGCCTGAATGAATGCATGTTTTGTAATTTCTTTAAATATTTCAATTATTTTGGCTTACGAAATAATTCTTTTTATTTTTGGTTGGAACATTTATTTGGTATGTTGCTGCTGCTGTTTGAAAATTGTGCTTCTTGTAACTGACGCCTTTAAAGAAGGCGGAAACATTTGATACTACTATTACTTTGTTAATTTAATTGTTGCATTAAGTCATAAATAAATTTTTTTAAGTTTTTCAAATGTTGTAGTTTTTGGTCAAACCACTGGGCTTGATTAATGTTGTGACCAAATAAGTCAAAATTTTAGACTGTTTTTATTAAACTAAAACAGAAAAATCATGAAATTAAATTAATTTTTTTTTAGAATATTTAAGTTGATTTTTTTTTTTTTTTTTGGTGACTTTTTATTGTCAAGCGAAGTTGGCATTAGAATTATTTGTTTCATGAAAAGCCAATTGTTTGTTTAATACTAGCCTTAAAATAAAATTTGTTGTGTTGAAACTATTTTCAATTGAACCTATTGGGGTTTTTGAAAACACGATCTTTAGTTAGTTGCAGCACTGCCCTCGTTAATGTCTTAAAGAATTGTTACACAAAAGTAACAGTCAAGTTAAAAATTGCAACACAAATAAGCAACACACTGGCTATGCATTTAAGCAGCAGTCAGCTCAACGCCAATAGCACCAACACCAGCTTTTCAAATGTACTTGTATGTGGACTTGCCAGCAACCATGAAAGGCCTGGTCTAGCTAAATGAAATTATTCGTAATAGAAAAAAAAATAAAGAAAAACTTTAACCAACAAATAAAAATCTTTTTAAAAGTGTTGTTACCAAAACAATTGATACCGGTTTATCGTTGTTGTTGTGTGCATAAAATGTTTGCTCAATTAAAAATGAAAACTGGGTGATTTTCATTTTCAAACGCGTTTATTTATATTTTTTTTATTTATATCTCGGCTGCATTGTTTTTCTTCTCTCGTTTAGTTGCAGTTGATGTTGACCAGTTTTGAATTAGTTTTAGAAATTTTTTTTTTTTACTTTAGCTGCCACCAGCCCATAAAATAAATCGCTTTAAAGTTGTTGTTGTTAAAGCAAGCATTCAACCATTTTTGGTATTGAGATCAACAGCAATTTTTTTTTTTTTAATTTCAACTACTTAAGTTTAGCCAGCAAGTTGTCTATTTTGTTTAAAATTTTCCCAGTTTTTTTTTGGTCTCCAAGGCTTTTTTTCAAATAAGTAAGTGCTGACTGAGTGTTTAAAGAAATAAGTAAATTAACAAAAAAAAAAAATGTTATTAAGGCGTGTTGTTGAATTAAAGCTAATTTTATACCAGCAATTTCCTACTTTTTCTTAGACCAAAAAAAAAAGAAAAACACACAAATTCACACAACAACAAGAAAACAAAAATTACTTTCAGGCACATGATGAAAAATAAAAGTAAAAGGAATAATTTTTTTTTGTAACGTGCACTTTAGTTTTTGCTTGGAAAATATCTCAGAAAATATAAATATAGACATACGACTACACTTAATAATAAATTATTTCCTGAACAAAAGAAAATTAAAAATAAAAGATAAAAATTTAAATGAAAATTAAAAACAAAACTTATTTTAATAACAATAAGGGAAGGCGATTTTTTAAGCGAGGCATTAAGAAAAACCATAAAAGATAAAAGTTTTAAAGAGTCTTTTAATAAAATTTAAAAAGATAAACAATTAACCTTTTGTCAGAGATTCCATTTTAAGCAAATTAAGTGAGAGTAAATTTGTATTGGGTTTGAGTTCGAGAATAAGTTCGAGGACAAGTTCGAAAGCTATTTTTCATAATTATTATGGGCTATAATTGCACCGCAACCTATAAGATCAACTAAAACAATTCAGGACTCTTCACGAATCTTGTAATTTTTGTGGGATTTATTTTACCTAAGTAAAATTTCGGGGGCCATTATCCCACTGCCTAGGTAGATAATTCTACATCTTCCGGCCGTTGGTCAAAAGCACGGAATATATTTCGAAGTTCTTCTTGACAGTAGTGACAGGATTCGTCATGTACTACCCCAAAGTTCAAATGTAAGATTAAAGGAAATTTGGGAAATGAGGTAATTTGAGATATTTCACTCAGAATATTTTATAGTTAAAATTTCTGGGTATTAAAAATAGGTCAAACTTAAATAGAACTGGTGCGTTCCATGGACTACTGGGGATAAAAGCTATTGACATATAGCATAAGGAATTATGCTGTAAAGTGTGTATCAAAGCAAAAGAGACCTTCACGTTTCTTTCATAGGTCCAATATCCTTCTTCTTTTATAGACGAACAGAAAAACTAAAGTCTATAGTATAAAACAAATTTAACGAATTGATATATAGATTAGCTTCTTTAGAGGTTACGACTAAGTTTCTAAGGACCATATAAGCAATTTCATGCAAAAAAAGTTTTTATCTTCATCAATCAGTTTCACTGTGTTTTTTCAATTTTTTTTTCAATCAAATGTTAATTCAATAAAATGCTAATCAATAACGTAAAAACAATTAATTTGATAAAGAGACTTTAAGCCAACTTTTTAATTAATAAAATTTAAATTTTTTAAACACAAAAAAAATAACAAAAAAAATTTTTTTTTTAAGCTAAAGAAAGACAAAAAAAAATCAAAACAAAATGTAACTTGATTTATCAACTTGTTAGTTCATGTTAAAGTACAAAAAACAGTTTGTCTGTCGCTTGCCGTTTAAGTTTGTATGTAAATTGTTTCCCATCTCTTTGCGATTTATTTTCCTGTTTTGCTATTTTATTTTTATTTTTTTAAAAAGTCTTAAAACGAGCGTAAAAGGTGGCGGCCAACGTTGGTTCATATAAATTTTTTTCTTGCAGTTGCATGCATCTTTTCATCATCATCCATTTGCTACGTACAATGTGATCGTTGTCTATGAATGAATGCATGAATGATAAGCAACGACAAACAGTTATGAATTATTAAAAAAAAAATATTGTTTTATTTTTTTTTATTTTAAGGAAAATAAAATTTAAAGTGAAGGGGATTTGAAAATGCAAAGATTTATTTAAATCTACAAAAGAGGCATTTGTGATAGGGAAGTTGCAAAAGAAACTACAAGTAAAAATAATTCTTAACGGTTCACAGGCACATAACAAATTGCTGGTAATGTTTTGTTTAAAAAAGAAATTGTTTTACTTTTTTTTCTCTCAGTTGTCTGAATCTAACAGAATTTCATTCTGCTGAATCATTAATTTTTGTCCAAAAGAAAAGAAAAACTTACTTTTACAGCTCAGAAAATGTTGCAAAATGTAATGAAAGTTACAGACATTAAATAAATTAAATTACCACTCTATACTGTTAACTTCAGTCACAAATCCCGTCACTTTTTGGGGGAACCTTTATTGTTGTTAATTAACATAAAAAAGTAGTAGTGATTGTAGCAGTCAAATCGAATTTTTTATTTATGACATTCTCTTGTAATTAAATTTTCAAAATTTTTGCTAAATAACTGAGAGTTTACTGTTGGCTTTAACCAAGTTACAAGTTCATTCCTGAAATTTCTGATTATGCTGGGCTTAAATCGTTATTAAATAAAAAAAATTTTAATAACAAGCATAATCAGTAGTTTCAGGTATGAACTTGTAATAAAATTAATAAAAATTGAAATTTTTTTGCATAAAATAATTTGAAAATTTTGAAAGAAGTTGCTCGATATCAAGTGCAGATCAGATAAAAATTAAAAATAAAAATAGAGATGCACTAGTTGTAAAAAATATTTAATAAGCGATCAACTCGTTTGGAAATTTTATCTGAAAAGTACTCAAAATATTAAGTGGCTTTCATAAAAATTTTTCAAGCCAATATGAGAATTAAAAATGTTATTGTTTTCATTAAATATTTAATTGAATAGATTTAAGATTGAATCATATTGATAATTTCTTTTTAACAAAATTATGTTATTTTGATTAAAATTTTTATAAAATAAATAAAAATTTAATCAATATGACGATTTTTTATTAGAAAAAAATTGTCATCAAAAATGATAAAAAAAATTGCAATGGTTTCTTTAATTGATGCAATTAAGAATTTAATCAAAATGAAAATTTTTCATTTAATTAAAAATGTCGTCATTTTCATAAATTTTCTTATTAAATCAATTATATATTTAATTAATTTGACAATTTTTTTTAGTAAATAATTGATTCAAATAAAAATTTAGTACAAATGAAAATTTTTCATTTAATTAAAAAAGTCGTCATTTTAATTAAATTTTTTATTAAATCAATTAAATATTTAATTAATTTGACAATTTTTTAGTAATTAAATTATTCAAATAAAAATTTTATAAAAAATTAAATATCGTTATTTTGAATAAATATTTAATTAATTTGACAATTTTTTAGTAAACAATTGATTCAAATAAAAATTTAATCAATAACACATATTTTTTTATTAAACTGAAAATATCATCATTTTCATTAAAAATTTTTATTAATTCAAAGATTTTATAAGTTAAATATCAAGCTTTTAGTTAAGCATTATATTAAAAATAACGATAAGTTAAATATTATATAGTGTGTTCTCAACTATACGCCCAAATTTGGTTCTAGAGTTTTAGCCTAAATCCGGTTATTTGCTGAACAAAATCCTAGCTTTAATTATCAAAAGTTATTTAGAAGATTATAACTTTAAAAGATTTAAAATTTTAGTTTATAAAATTATTAAAAGTGTAGCAAACGCTATTGTTTTCATTGACATTTATTTAATTGTGAAACATATAGCTCTACCATCCCTGAACCGCTGAACCTTAATAGCAGATATTTGAATAGTTTTTGTAAACTCCAGATCGAGTAAATATTTTTTTTTTAATTCTTGTTAAAATTATTTTCGTTTAAAATTTCTTTGTTTTAAATTTCTTTTCAGAAATAATTTCAGAAACTTATTATTAAACCCTATGGTCCATAATCATAGTCACATTATTAATGTCGATATCTTTTTAAAAACTATTTTAGGTTCATTAAATTAATAAAAGCTAAATTTTTTGTGACTTTTCTTTAGTTTTCTAAAAAACAATTTTTTTTTTTTTAAACTTTTATATATTTTTTTGGACTCACCTTTTTGGGTAAGGAATGCGTCTGTATCTGAATGCTGCCTCCATGTCACGCATTTTCATAGTTATGGATTTTTCTGGACTCAAAGTCATTTACCAAAATTATAAATACAAAGAAAAACAAAAGATTTTCTTTTTTTTTTATTAATTTCTGCCCTTAAAAATTATTTGTAATTTAAATTAAACAAAAAATCAATTCTGACAACATCTAATGCTGCACAGTTTTTTAAAAAACAAAAATATTTAATTGTAACCCAATTATTTTATCTTTCTTTTTTTTTATTATTATTTTTTTTTTTTTGTTTTCTTTTTTTACATTTAATAAGTAGAAAGCAAATGTGTCACTCACTCACTCGCTGGCTGACTACTTTTCTTTTATGATTCTTGATCAACATCAATTTCTTAATATAAAACACACAAAATACAACAATAACAACGGCTTTTAGTAGTTAAAAAGAAACCATAAAAACTGTTAAGACCGGCTCTTAAATGTTTTTTTTTTTCTTCTTTTTTTTTGTTATACGAGATGTTATTGTCGTTCTTCTTTATGATATCAGCACGTTGTTTTTCTTTCTTAGCCTGCCAAAAAGCAACATACAAATTTCTAAATTTCTTTATAAAATTTAAGAGCAAAACACGTCTTGATCTTGAAACGTTCGCGCTTGAACTGAATGTTTTAAAATTTATACTTCAAAAAAAGTTTTTAAGGCTTTTTCTGTGCGGCTTAAAAGAAAAGTGTTTGATTTAAAACGAAGCCGAACTGGTGTTGGTTGGCTGGTTCGTTGTCTTTGCACTCATGTTGTGTTTAAGCCAATATTTCTCTGATTCCGTCATATCAAACAAAAATTTTACTTTAAGTGCAAAATTTTTTTCTTGCATAAACTTTTGTTGTGGTTGTTTGCTTGTTTTACCAACAAGTGTTTTTTTCTATTCAGTTTTTTTATGGTTTGATCATTTTGTTTATCTTAAAACAGTGTTAACTGATCGTTTATTTATTTGTTTATTTCTTGTTGTGTTAGGAATATGGTTTTTTGAATTTAATTTTGTTTTTATGAGAATAAATGAAAAGTGAATATTATTTTTCAAATGAAACCTGCAGGGATTTGGGCTTTGTGATTCAATATAATTTTTGCTAAACCAAAAATTGTCTTATAAGTCCCAGTAAGAGTGCACTTTTTCATTTCATGCGGCAATAAATCATGCGCATTGTGATTTTAGATGTCATAGGGAATATTAGAATCAGCCAATGCAGGTTCTATGAATTACATGACGAAACCTTAAATCAAAATGTTAGAGACTATCTGTCTTTAAAGTTTAGTAGATCAAGACTTCTTGCTCACGCCTAAACAAAAGTAGGGCTTTTGGATAAATGGCTTCATTTGAAGTCTAAATCTTGGAACAGTGAAATTATGGGCTGTGCAATATATCCTATGGATAGCGGTATCGTCAGTAAAAAAGCCTATTGTTAAAGGCTTTTCTATATTCCACTTTTAATATTTTGTTTACTTGTGATATTTGATTAGAATTAAAATTATATAAAAGTTGTACTTGCCTAATCTCTAATTTTAATACGAGCTTACGACAACATTTACAGATAACTACGTTTTATTTTTCTTCTTTTTTTATAAAACCCTAAGCGCTTTATGCTTTTCGAATTTATTTTCGAAAAATTAAAAAAGCTGCAATACTTTAACAAAAAAAAAAAAAAAAAAAGCTCATTGACGAAATCTGATGTCAAGGGATTTTACAGTCCACTGAACAAAACACTTTATTTATTTTTGAAACAACAGGAGACTTATTAACAACAAATGATTTCTTTTGCTGTTACTTTCTTATGTAAAGAAAAGCTATTAGGTTTTCTTCTTTTTCATAAAACAATTATCTAGCTAATGACCCAATAAATATATTTAAATTCCAATACAAAAAGACTAAGTGTACACTAAAAAAAAATTATAATCCCATTTTAAATTTAAACAGTGGAATTTTTTTTTTAATTCGAATGTTTATAATTTTTTTCTGGGGTTTTTCCCATCACTGTTTTGCATTTTTAAACTATATTTTGTTTTGTTTTAATTTTAAATGATCAAAAGAAATTTCATTGTAACCTTTTAAAATTGAAAGATTTTATTTAAAATTCTTTAAAAAAAATATTTAAATAAGCAAAATTTTGTTGAAAATATGATCTTTTTTTTTTTTATAAATAAAACATGATATTTTTTCTTTCTCTGTTAACAAGATTACAGCTAGAAGTTTAATTAATGTAAACATTAATTAGTATATATTGAGCATTTTTAAAGCTGTAGGCTATAATAAATTAATAAATAAATAACTTGAATAAATTTTGCTATGCCAATAAGAGTTCAACCACCTTTACAGGAATACCTAAAGCAATTTTTGTTTTCTTATTCTTTAAAAAATATTTCTAATTAAAAATTTGTTTTTATAATATTAACAAAAAAAACCATCTTATTGGTTGGTCATTTGTTTGCTTACACGCTTTCAAGTATAAACTTATGATAAATTGTAAAAAAAAAAGTTTTGACAGTGTTGTCAACTTTTGAATTTCAAAAGTCATCGAAACCAAGAAAAAACTGTAAAAAAAACACTTATCCCCTTATCCAAAAAAATTAACGCAGACTTTAAAGTCAACGTTATCGAAATTTTTCATATAATTTTTTCATAAATTTTACTTTAAAGTCTACGTCAACTTTAAAAAAAAAGTGCAATAAGCAAGAATTGAAAGTCTGGCCTTTTAATTTTTTATTATTGTTGACCAGTAAATAAATTGAATTTAAAAAACATTAAATAATTTTTTTTTTTTTTTTTTTTTTTTTTTTTTTTTTTTTTTTTTTTTTTTTTTTTTTTTTTTTTTTTTTTTTTTTTTTTTTTGAGAGTCTTTAGCTCTATTTTTAATTTACTTTAGTAGTTTTTATTAAACAAAATGATTTAATATTGCTGCTCAATACGCAAAACCAACGCTCTTATTTATATAGGTTTGCCATTTTAACATAAACGCTGGGCGCTAAGCTACACGCTTTTAAGTTGTTTTGCTTAATTTTCTTTTATTATTATTAAAGGCTATTGTTTATTGACTTTAGGCCAAAAAAAATTTTTTTTTACTTTCATTTAAACACTTTAAATCAGCTGTAATTTTAATTGTTTTTTAAATATTTAAATTTAATTTTTTTTCTGTTCATAATTGTAATTTATTTAAATTAAAAGCCTTTTCAGCAAAACCAAAAAAAAAAAAAAAAATTTTGCAAACTAAAACAAAAAACGAATTTTTAATGATTGTCATAAAAACTAAAAACAACAACAAAACCCTACAATAGTAAATTTTTTATTTTTTTTTTTTTTGGCAAAAAACTTTACTACAATTCTCAGTATTTCTAAATTAAAATAAATCGCATTGTTTATGTTTGTAGTACAACATGTAAATAATGATTGAAATAAATAAATTCAGCAAATGCAAATAAAAAGTAAATGTAAAAATTGTGCAGTAGATACAACAAAAAAACTACGAATAAAAAATTATTTAATGTTTTTTGCCACTGCTTGTAGCAATAATTATTACGAATTATTAAGTTGCCCACAAATCAAATAAGTAAGCGAGAAAAAAAATTTTATAAAAATCATGTTATTAAAATTGTACTTGTTACACTCATTATATTTACAATAATTTAAACATTAGGGTGGTTAGTTACATTTGTTTAAATCAATTTAAACAAAAATGTTTAAAAGACTGACGCTTACTTTTCAAGTCCCACCTAAACTTTTAATTCCTAATTAAAAGGAAATCTCTTTTGTTTAATATTGGAAATTTTACAAGTTTTCTAATTTTATTGTGAACCTCATTATGATTGTGCCTAAGGAATTTTTTCCCTAAAGATAATTTTCTAAATTGCAGAATTTTCTAAAAAGTCAAGAGAAAAAAAATTAAAAAACTTTTAACAAATTTTGTAGACATAAAGTGTCATATGCCACTCCTTATTTACCGTTCATTTATTATAATTTTTTTGAGTAAAAAGCTTTTTATAATCATATAAAATAAGTGCAGGCAGTAATCGCATTTGGATACCACGCATTGATATGCTAGTGCACTACCCACCAATCTACTATTCCACCCCAGTTTGTCAGTAAATACAATAGCCACCTTAATGTATTTCATTAAGTTTATTAAAAAATTATTGCAAAAATAAAAAGTAATTTAATTAAAGCTTAAGTAAAGGTTATCTTATTACTCGTAATTATTACAAATAGAAGAGATACTTTTTTTATATTAAAGTTTTTTACTACATTAAATTAATATGTTTCAAGGAATTTTCAATTAAAACTAAATCAGGGAATATAAATTATAGCTTTGTATAGAATGTGATATGCTTCTGAGCATAAAAAATATAAATAATTTTTATTAAAGTGACCCCTTAAAAACAGTGATTTTTTACTTGATGGATATTTTTTTTAAATATATTAAAATCTCTGCTAATACTCACATCGTAAACAAACCATTTCATGCTAATATAGTTAGCTTCAAGGTATCAGATCTCATATCTTTCCGAAAAAATTAATATCCAAAGTTTTTAGTGCTGTTCCTCTCAGTGATTTTAGCAATTTCCGGACGAACCACTAAAGATTGTGGGATGGGCCACATATCATTTTAAAGGGGAAGCTGTCTAGATTTGTAATCTGCCACCTACTTACCCAGAAATTACTTTGGATTATTAAAATTTTTTTTTTAATTCCTTTATACCACAGTGCTTTTACTATGAGAGATTTTTTCTATTCCCTATTTTGCCGAGGTACCATTCCTGATATTGCTCATGAAAATTAGCAAAAGAAATTTAATCTGTAGGTTCTCTGCTTTCTGGAAGTGTTTTAACATTATCTGAAAAGCTTTTAGTTTTTATTTTATGATGCAAAAACGAAATTGCCAAAATCCCTTTAGAAAAAAATACTAGGGTATGAAAAAATTAAAAAAAGAAATACTCCAAAGTAATTTCTGAGTATTCGGGCAATAGATTACAAATTTAAACAGCCTCCTCTATAAAATGATACGTGTTCCATTTGGCCACAGTAGCCTTCATCCTTCAGGGACTACAAATACGCTATTTAAACCACAAATACAATTGGGAGAAACTGTATTCCCAGGATGATAGCCCTATCCATTGTGCTTGTTTTCTATTAGGTCTCATTCCTTGAGAGAGAATGATTTGGCCAGAATGGCTTCATCTTTCTATAAACCTTTTTAAATTCAGAACATATGTGAAGAATATGTATGGAACATTTTTTTATCGCATGCGATATTTTTAACAAACATATTTAACTAAAAGAATTTATCTTCACACATAAAGAAGCTTTGCAATGTCCTAGACATTATCTTAAAGTCAAACTAATTACAGAACTGACCCAACAGCTGGGACTACATAAATTTTAATTAAATTGAAAATTTTGCCAAGACCTTTTTTAATATTCATATTTTGTAATCAAGCAATAAATAGTTTTCTGTAATTATTGTTTTAAAGTCTTGAAAAATGATTCTTTTTCTTCTGCTTCCATTTACAATTTACAATTTACAATGAACTTACCCTTAATCCAGAAATAAAATATGTATTCGTATCCATTTTATATTGCTGGCCATAGTTTGTCTTCTTGCCGTTTATTTAATAGAAGAATATTTTCATGGCTAGAAAAACAAAAATTAAACAAAATATTGTGCTTAACACTGTTACTCGAAATGTTGTCAGCAAATCCATTAAATATTTTCTATTAAAAAAAAAAAAAAGAATTTATTTAAAAAGTCAGACAAATTTCAATTGACAATTAAAATTAACAGACTGTTTCACAAAAAAAAAAAAAAAAAAAAAAATTATATATTTGTTGTCGGGTAGAATCAGAGCTTGAGTCTTGAATATTTTTTAATTTAAAGAGTTTTTGACAAAAATTTACAAAACCACAATGAAACAATTAAGAGATTCAAACTAGTGCCGTATGGGTTATAAAGTCTTAGTCATTTTATGACAATTAAAAAAAAAATTTTTTTTTTTAAATAATAAGATTTTTTCTCCTGCGTCATTAGTAGTCGTTAGGCGTCTGAGCAGTACTGCCGAAATAGCACACAAAGTTATGAGTGGTCGCTCACAACAGTCATATGTTTCCGTGTTATTTTTTTTAACATACGACTTTATGACTACTTTGTGAATCCCCTAAATGTTCCATGGACTGAATAAATTTTGAATTATCTGTGGTTTTGTTATAGAAAAATATTCATATTCTTTTCACATAACTGGATATAAGTCGTTATAAAAATATTGAACGAAAACGAGCAATTGCGCAAAAAAAATGATTATAGTAGTTAAAACAAGAATTAAAAAAAAAACGTAATGCACAATTTTCTCAACTCATCTCATCTGCTAGAAAAATTACTGAACCTAGTAGTCAGAAATAATAAAAAAGCAAATTAATTCTCTGTCAAGATACACATTACCCAAATATATGAAAAAAGGCCTTTTTACTTAGGCATTCTATTCTACTATTCTTTTTTTTGGTTTTTCACCTTTTAAATTTTTTTCATTCCAATGTTAAAAAATACTAAGAGAGCTCTGTTGACAAAATTGTCCCTAACCCTTAAAAGTTTCAATTCCATTTTGTTTCGTTTTAATTCTACATTGTTCCTCGAATTATTAAACTTCAAATTCCATATCGTTCTCTTAATCATAAAAATTTCTTTTCCATTTTGTTCCACTCCAGTTCCGTAACGTTCCCCAAACCATTAACGTTTCAAAGTAGTTTGGTTTGGTCCTATTGAAAATTAATAAAATATATATATATGGTATGAAATGGAATGTTGTACAGCTGAAATTTTGGTAGTCTTGAGATTTTATAGCGATTTCTTCTTTTAAATTTCATGAAAATGAAATAAAAATTAATTTAATAATTGATATATTATAGAGAAGAGTAATGCCTACTCTGGCTGCAGTGACTAGGTAACTGGTTTCCTCTCTTAATACATTATTTTGAAAAAATTAAACTACACTTGAATAAAAACGGAAAAGTTGTGTTTCTGAAATCAATTTATAAGAAGAGAAAGCCTTTTAATTTTATAAAAATTTTCTGCCGTAAAGGTCACGGTGCGATTATGGCCTTTGATGAAAGTACTCGTATAATAAAAATTTGCTAAAGCAACTTTTAATTTCAGACACTTAAAATTTGTTTCTTTTAGGAAAGTAACTCTTTCTCTCAACAGCCATGTGATTATTCTTTGCCAGTTATTTTACTTATACTCATTTTATTTTTTTTTTTCCTCTTAAATATTTCCAAATAAAAGCACACAATTAGTTATTTAAATTTTATTATTTATTGTTTTATTTTTTTCTGATTTATTATTATTTTTTGTAGTTATTTTTTTTCCTTTTTTTATTTCAGTTTAATACATTTTTTTTATTCTTAGTTAGTTTAATGTTTTTTTATAATAATAATAATAATTTGTTGGTTTCTCATCTATTTGATTCAGTGCGTTTTTTTATTTAATAATAAATACATTATTAATTAATATAGTACAAGTTTAAATAATAATGAAGATAAAAGGAAATTTTTATTTAAAAGTATTCAACAAAAAAACTGAATAAAATTAAATAAAAATTTTGTTAAATATTTACACAACTGAAATATATGATCGCTATCAAACGTAAATATAATACTTTTTTAATGTTTTCTCTAATTTTTTTTAATAACTGAACTAAATGCAGTTAGTTACCAAAATGAAATAGACTTTATTAAAATGTTGTTGTTTTTTATTTAAATTTTAAAATTTAAACAATTGTTTGGCACATACTAAGTAAGTTTTTTTTTAAATTAAAGTAAATTAACAAATACAAAAAAAAAATGTATTTTTGTGTTAAAGTAACTTTATCGTAGGCTTTAGAAGTAACATCAATCCGCAAATTAGTTTTTATGAATTTAATATTAAATTTATTTATTGAAAAAAATCATTTAAAATTAAAAAAAAAATTTTTTATTATGGCAAAACATTCACTAAAAATATTCTACTTAGACATTCTCCCTCAAGTGCCCAGTATTGAAACCTCTTCTCTTTTGTTATTAAACTTTTTTAGTTCTTTTTTTAAAAGGACCATCCAGAGACATAACCAAAACTGTGATTACCTTAATAATTGATCGCCTGAAATACGTCTAGAAAATATTTTTCATATAAAATTTCTAAACGAATTAATTGCTGCTTGTGTTATGAAAACGCCCATAAACAGTCCAGATTAAATATCTTCTAACTAATTGATAAAAAATGTTTTTAATTACCAAACAAATTTTTTCATTTAGCAAAATTTTCAAAGTAATTTCCTCAGCTAACGTTTTAGTTAAAAAAAATTATTAAAATTTGTTCAGTTTAACATTTATAAAAATAAATTTACAAACTTTCTGTAATAGAGGTTTTTACGTTTTCAACACTGTTCTGAAGTTCAATCGCCGTTTTCGACTTTAAATGATTTTCAAATTTGAAATGAAATTTTCGTTAACGAGTCTTCGCTTGAGTGTAATCTTCAACAATCATTCAAGTCTGAACAAAATAAAAAATGTGGAATAAAATGTTTCTTTTTGATGCAGCCAACTGTTTCTCACCCAAAATAAAGCAAAAAATAATCTAGAAAAATATACAAATTTAACACAAAATAGTTAAGAGCTGCTGAATTTAAGACTTGCAAATAAAATATTCGGGCTTAAAACACTTCAAGGCACATTTTTTAAAGGAATTTAGAAGATCAGCATTTTTAAAACTTCCAAAAATTTAACAAAAATGCTCTTTGTTTTTGTAGTATAAAATGCCAAAGTTGAAAGACTTAAAACTCAAAATTCGACCACAGCAAAAAGCAAAAGACTTAAGTTACGAATTTAACTTATAGCATTAATCGAAAGATTTAGGTACTAACTTTGAATTTCGGTAAAAATCAAAAGACTTAAGCTACAAACTTTCAATATTATAAAAAATTAAAAGACTTAGAACACAAGCTTTAATGTCATTCAATGAACTCTAATTAACGTCCAGAACAAAAAAATTCCAAGACAATGTACAGAAAGGTTTTCACAGAAATGTGAGACGGAATATAATTTTTCTGTTTATGTTCAAATTATTTTTATATCCTTTTTTTTACTGCATTGGAAAAGTGTCACAAGTTTTATTGAACAATTTTTTTTATAGCTGAAAGAAATTTGTTAGCAATTGCCCCGAAAATGTTTTCTGGAAAAATTTATTGGTCTTCAATATTCAGGAATTGTGTACTTTTTTTTGTGTATTCTTTGTTTGTATTATTTTTTAATATTGTGAGCTAAGCTTGTAAGAACTTTTTATACACTGAAAGAGTTGTATTCATATAGCCTTTGACTTTTTTCATTAATCCGATTAAATACCTATTTAAAAAAAATTATATATTGCATTAGAATAATAAAAAGTTTCATTAAATCAATGAAGTGCTCATTTGTTTAATGAAATTTGTTTCAATAATTCAAAAAAATAATTTCATTAATTCAAAGAAATAATTTCATTAATTAAAAGAATTAGTGGCATTCATTAATTCTATGAAATATTTCAATTATTGAAAGATATAATAATAATTTAAAAAAATAATTTCATTAATATAAAGAAACTGTTTCATTAACTTAATGAAATATTTCATTAATTCTATGAAAAATTTCATTAATTCAATGAAACATTTTATTGAATGTCTGAAAATATTTCTTTAATCTTATAATTTGTAAAATATTTCTCTGTATCAAATAAATAATTCTCAAGAAATCTTTTCATGGGATTTTTCGACCACATTCACAAAAAAATTTTTTTTGTTTAATAAAGACTTATTAAGGATATTTCCCACAGAAATTTTGTTTAATAGGCTTTTATTAAACAAATATGTTTTTATGAATTTTATTTTTCTTTTAGTGTATAAAAACTATAAAATTAATTAAGAAAAGCATTTAAAAATTATTTTCGCTTATTAAAAATGAATAAAAAAAAAAAATTAAAATTAAATAATTCATTTAGTAAGATTTAACATTTTGTTGTAAAACAATCGTATGGTGTTCAACAATATAAAATTTTTATTTTTATTAATGTTTTTTTTCTCTTACTCTTATTTTTTCTTTTTTAATTATTTCTCTACCATAAATATACGTTTAATGTGCGCGTATCTAAATAAATAAATAAAAATATTTTATGCTATTATAATTTCTTTCTTTTTTTTTTTTTGTTTGTTTTGGTTTAAATAAATCATACAATTTACAATGTGGTTTTATTTTATAACTTACAATTACTTATAATACATTTGTTAAGTTTTTAATTTTATAATTATTTTCTTTTTAGTTGTTACTATTTTTATTTATTATTTTTATTTGCTGTTAATGTGTGGTGTTGAAGGAGTTTTATGTTTATATTTATTATAAAAAAAATTTTTCTTTCTATCTCTGCAACTTTTCTTTTGCTCTTGTTAAAATTCTTTCTTTATATAAATTCCTTTTTGTTTTAATATAAAATTTTGTTTTACAGTTATTTATCTAATTTTTTTTTGCTAGTTTTTCTTATTTATTTATTTATTAATTTACATAAATTTTCTTTTAATGTTTATTTAATTTTGTCATATTTTAAATATTGATTGTTTTTATGTTTTCAACCATATTCCTTTTAATTAGTTATTTTTTTTTGGCATGTTGTTTAGTTTTTTGTTTTTGGAAAAAGCAACAACAGAAATGAATTGTATGTATAAAATGTTTTACTGCGAGAATTTTTTTTTTTTTTTTTTTTTTTTTTTTTTGAACAGGAGTTTCCAATAATATGGAAAATTTACTAAAGCAATTTATGTGAAATTCTTTAGGAAGTATTCAGCTAAAAGAAAGACAGAGAGGCACAAAAGCGACCCTTTTCGATGTCATCGCTATTCTACAGATTCACGATGTTCAATAAAAACTGCTCTTTATCTAAAGAGTAGTCTGCTGCTAATTCGTACCGTCCAAAAAAGCTTTGAAAAATTTTTAAATTATTCTTCTTCATTCATTAAATATTTCAAATTATATTTTTAATTTTTTTGAGATTATATTTTTTTTTTTTTAATATATTTAAGATTTTTGAAAAGACTGCCTAACACATCTTATCATAACTTTGAAATGACTTAACCGATTTTGCTACGAAATAACTTAAAATATTTAAAAATATATTGGCTTTAATTTCTTTCTAAATTATTTTTTAAAACAGCTATTATTTTTCTAGTTATTGAGAAAAATTTTATAAAAAAAATTATTTTTTTTTACAATATGAAATTTTTGATTTTGAAAATTCAAAAAAATAAACGCCCTAATACTGCGCGTTTTTATTATTTAATCTTAAAACTGCATATAGTGGAATTCAATTGAACTATAAAACATCAATCCATCCATCGGTAAATACTAATTTTATTCCCGTTCAAGTGTGCTGCAAAGTTATGATAACGTGTGTGAAAAGTCTCATAATAAAATAAAATAAAAAAAAATCTCAAGAAAAAACTTATTCATAGAAAATTTTTTTTTATCACCCAGCCTTTTTCAATCATTAGAATTTTACGGCCTGTAATATCAGCCAGTGCTGGATATTTGCTCTTAAGTTTTAAGCGGCATTTTCAGCTTCTTCCAAACACAGCTTACATGCATAAAATTATTATAAAATCATATTTGCTTAAATACTATTTATTAATACTCGTATTTAGTTTAAAATTAATATTTCATTTTTACTAACTTTTTTTCTATTTTTTTTTCTTTCATTACAGGTATGCATCCACTTTCAAAAACTTGAATACAAGCTAAGTATGTAACATTTCTTCTTCTTTACCGAGTAAACAACTTCATTTGTGAAAGCGAAATTTTATACCAAGCGTTAATCCCGTTTTTGTAATTGATTTTTTAATCCTGACAATAGAAAATCGGTCTTACAGCTTAAAGAGAATTAAATCTTGGACTGTATTATCGAATTCTGATTGCTGCAACTAAAAAATTTTATTATCACAACTGAATTGTTGAATGGAAATATTTAATTTTTTTTCAATACAAATATATTTGTTATAAATAATATAGGAAAAAAGCTTAAGTAAAAGTACCTTTGCTGTCATAATTAACTCAATAACTTCACTATTAAGGCTCGCGTATTTCACAAAATAATACAAGCCAGTGAAGTTAGTTCCATTTTTAAATTCTGTAACATGTTAACTTAGCTCTGTTAAGTTAACATAATTGAAGTATTTTCAATAATTTGGCAAAAAAAATTATAAAAAAAAAAATCATTTCAAAAACACAAATGCACATTTCAGAACTATATAGTTTATATTCAGAAAGTGTATACGCTGACAAAATAACTTCGATTATGATAACTAAATTTGTTGACAACCCAAAATTAAATTGGGATAGCTGAATTTTTAATCTGTGGCTATAGTAAATCGATTTTACAGCTGGAAATATTTTTGAGAGAACTAAATTTTAAAATTCAGGTTGCTACAACTACAAAATTAGATTAACGCAACTGAATTTTCGATTTAAAAAAAATTTAGTTTTTATAAGCGAAGCTGTTTTCTGTGTGCAGATTTTAAAGAATTTCTCTCAGAATATTTTACAGTGAAAAAAGATAGTGAAGAAGAAGAAAGAGTGATGAGAGAATAAAAAGACAAAGAGATGACAAAAGAAGACGAAAAAGTGATATATATATAATTATAAAAATAGATGAGAGAAAAAAGAGAAGAAAAAATAAGTAAGCCACGGAAGAAGTAGAAGAATGAAAAGAGGGAAAGAAAAAGGGAAAGAAGAAAAGGAGAATAAGAAAAGTGGGCAGAAAAAAGAAGAAAGTAAAAGGAAGACGATAAAAAGAAAAAGAAAGGAAGAGTAGGATAAGAAAAAGAAGAAGACAAAGAAAAAAAGTCGTAGAGAAGAAGAAGAAGACAAAGAAAAAAAGCAGTAGAGAAGACGAAGCAGTAAAGAAGAATAGAAAGATGATGAAAAAGAAGAAGAGGAAGAAAAAATGATGCAGAAGAAGAATATAAAGAAGAAGAGGAAGAAAAAATGATGCAGAAGAAGAATATAAAGAAGAAGAGGAAGAAAAAATGATGCAGAAGAAGAAGAGGAAGAAAAAATGATGCAGAAGAAGAAGAGGAAGAAAAAATGATGCAGAAGAATATAGAGAAGAAGAAGAATAGAAGAAGAAGAAGAAAAATAAGAAAGAAAGAAGAAGAAGAAGAAGAAAAAAATGAAGACATAAGGAACTTAAAACAAAAGAATAAAGAAAAATAAAAAGAGAGGAAAGAAATAGAAGATAGAGGATAGAAAAAAAATTGAAAAGAAATAAGCAGAAACTAAAAAGCAGAAGAAGAGGATGGGCTGAGGAGAATAATAAGAAGAGGAAAAAAAGCAATAAGAAGATGAAAATAGAAAAATAAGAAGAAAAAAGAGAAGAGTAGCAAGAGTAAGAAGAAGAGTAGTCCATAATGACTTAAGTTTATTGCTGCTTCTCAGATATAACCCACTAGTTCCTGCAGTTAAAACTCCCACTAATCCGATAGTCATAAGCAGATCAGGTGTTTGTCTTGACAACTTCTGCAATAGTCGTTTGATGCTATCATTAACACCCTCAACTTTAATTTTAAATATAAAATAATTTATTGCTATTTAATATTAAACTTTTTGTGGCCTATTTAAACTTTTTTTTAATAATTATTCGGTGTGTTTTTTTTTTAAATTCAATTGGCTGGTCACCTTACTCTTTATTTCATAATTCATGAATCATCGTGCTTATTTAAAGCACGCCTCTAGGCTAGAATAGTGTTGAAAACAACAAATAAAACTTTAATGAATTTAATTTTAATATTTTGGACTAAATAAATAATATTCTAAATTTAATTAAATTAAATTTAATTGAAAAGAATGCAGCAATACATTAAAAATGGTTATTAATGTTCTCTAAACAATCATTGTGTGTGTGACTGTAGGTGGCTGTAAGTGGGTGTTTGTGTAAATTTGTTTATTAAATATTTAACATTTGTTGTTTATTTTAATTTTGGCTTTTATTTTATTGAGATTTTTTTTCTTGTTGTTTAAATTTTATTTAAAGTTTTGTTTGTTATGGTATAACAAAAAAAATTTTTTTTTTAATAATTAATTTTCAATTAGTTTAGTTTAATTTTAATGTACATTTACGCGTATAAATGAGGGGAGGGGGATGTGTGTGCTTAATATATTCTCATTCATATATGACATGCTTTTATAAATTATTTATTTATAATTTATAATTAATTTGTTAAATTTATTTTTCAGTTTTTTTATGGTTTTTATCTCATGAGACAAGTGCAAGTATTAATTTAATTTAAAAACGTATTTCTATTCAATTTTTTTTCACCATACAAACTAGTTAATAGAGACTTAATTATTAGTTGGAATGTAAAGAATGCCTTTAATTAGTTTGTTACATTTCTATTAACATTTTAGTATTTTTTTTGGGGGTTTTTTATGTTTTAAAAAATTTACAATGCTGAAATTTTCATGGAAAAATGAAAATAAGCTGCTCTCTTGCTTTTAGTTAAAAACAAAAATTATTTTTTTGTGAAATTAAGTTAATCCTTTTTAATGCTTATTTGCATTTAAACACGAAAACTAGTTATTTTTTATTTTATATTAATTGAGTTCTTTTTTCTTATTTTAATTTAGAAAATTGTATAGAAGATTTTTTTTTAGTTATTTGGAAAATATTTTTAAAGATGTAGAAAGTAACATCTTGCACGTCCCACTGTGCTGATTTTTGAACCATTAAAATTAAAGCGAGTACAGACAGTTAATAAAGGGCTGGACAAGCATACTTGAAAGCCACACATCACTACAAACATGTGTAATATTTTATAATAAAAAGTGCTTGTAAGCCATTTCAAGTATGCTTATGCAGTGCTTTAGCACTGTAGCTGTTTAAATACTGTTTAGTGCATGTTCTTCAAACATGTTGCTAAGCTTTGTTGCCATAACAGTTTTGTAAATCTAGTTATTATATTTTACACATACTTTTAGGATGTGCTTTACTTTATTATACATAGTTGGTTGGTTAATTCCCTCTTTATCATAATTTCATTTTGAAATCACATATGCGCCAAAATAACATTTCAGATTTTTAAAAAGTTCCCTTAAGTTCAGCTTAAATTCCTGATAGCTTTGTTAAGATATTTATAAGATATCCGTTAATACAATTTTTTTTTAAACAACACAAATCCCTTGAAGCATTTTGGCTTGCCTGCAGAACACATTCAGCGTCCTGTGACCCCACTGATTGATAAGTTAGTACACTATCATTTCGTCTATGGTAAATCATCCCAGCGACTCCTCTTAATTGGTAGCTCTACAACTGCGACTGTAGTCAGTCTACTGGCATGTGTACTACTCCTCCGTTGGTCACCTCATTTATAGCTCAATTTTTGATTTATGATTCATCTGAGCTCTTAATAGCCACGCCTCTTTTACGCCCTTTTTTAGATGAACTCCTCTTATACCCAAAAACTAATGTAGACTTTAAAGCCATAGTTACCGAAATTTTTCATAAATTTTACTTTAAAGTCTACATCAAAACATTAAAGAATAAAATTATTTTGAAAAAAAAAATTAAATTTGGTACATAAGTTCTCTTTATTCCAACTGGTAAAAATCGGTAGTTATTTTAATCGCCCAAAGTTTTCAAAAAAGCTTTATTGCAGAAAACAAAAACTCTGTATTATAGAAAGCTATTTAAAATTTTTACAGTTTAAGCTTCAGATTAAGAACTTTATTTTTAATTTTAGAAGTGAACATCAAAATTTTGTAGGTTTTTTGAAAACATGTGACGACATGTATCTGCCTTAATAACACTGCGACCTTTGTCTTAGCCCAATGCCAAGATAAAACAATGCAAGTTTTTTCACGAATCATGTAATTGTTGGGGGCTTCATTTTACTTAGAACTTTTGGGGGCCAGACTTTTTATTGATTTCCAGAGCAGTAAAGGAGTTGTTATTGCATTAAAAAATTAGCTACCGCTTACCTTTATTCTACAACTATATCTGGGATAATAAAATTATGGACTGTATAAAAAATTCCTTTGGTAAAAAAAATTTTTAGATTTTGTAAATGAACTTTCACTGAATCAAATAATAGGCTTGGTTGTAGCACTATTTGTGAAATAGGAGGGAATGTACAGAGAGTATTGCAACGTTTTTTTCTTCCTTTTGCCAATATTCCGAACGGAGGCCATTCTCTAACACACCATGTAATCAGGATATTGTAAGATAGAGTTTCTATCTTAAAGCTCTGCAGAATAAAACTTTTAAAATCGTAATAGGTGCGAGCCTTATGCTTTAAAAGCGTAATAGTCTGGTGCCACACAAAAACAAAAAATTATGAGCAAAATTTTTGTTTTATTCTAATACTTTTTTGTTTGATATTTTGCTTCTGTTCATGTTTGCTCTGAAAAAATAATTTTTTACTATTACGCAAATATTAATTTTAGGAATTCTGTAATAGGTCCTAATTCAGTTAAAATATTAAATGTGTTTATGAATTTCGTAGTGAAATATGATTTTTAGTTTTTTATGTGCAGCTTTATTACGTTGAAAATGAAAGTTAATGGAACTTGACTTCTCGGAAAAGGTTTTGTTTTTGCCAAAACACATTTGAAAGCTGCTTTGCTTTAACAAAAAGCTTTGCTGTAGCTTTTTCTGAAAACAATAGTAAATTTTATCAGGTCTCTTCACGCCTTCGCTATCCCTTAAGTTCTTATGCCCAAAACTTTTTTATTTTCACAGCCAGGCCTCTTATGAAGAAAACTATGGTTCGCTTCCCGATACTTGAAACGACAAACAGCTGATTTGCGGCTCTCTAAATATTTTCTGCACGACAATTCTTATGAAAAGAAAATCTTTCAATAACGTAAGCATTTTTATATGAAATGGCGACTCACTAAAAATATTTTTTCTTTTTGTACGAATACAAACAAGTGCCAAAATCACTCACTTGTTTGCTTGTTGTCTTTATAAAATTTTTTTTACAAAACCAACAGAAAACGCACAGGAACCACTTAAATAAGCAATTAAATGGTTTTTATCTTCAAAAATTTATTTTTTAACAATAAAATTTGAAGCTTTTTTTTGTTTGAAACTGACGTTTGATTTATGAAACTGTTAATGTGACAACATGGTAAATTGAGAAGGCTTACGAGCGATAAGTCTAAAGTTAGTGAGCGCCATTTTCTGTCAAAAATGACTGGTTTTTAATTTCTGACTGGCAGTTAATTTCATTATATTTTTTTTTAGAGTTTTTAAGGCTTAAGTTTAAACAAATTTGCCTTTTTAATTGAATTCTGCTCAGCACTGTGGGCTAAAATTTTTTTTAAAAATTTGTATTATATTTTCTATTCTATTCTGATTTTTTTTTATTTGTTTGTTTAATATTTATAAAGTGTTGTTTTCTGATTTGTGTTGGTTTAATTAAAATGTGAATCTTTAAATGAAATCACAACGCTTTCGAGATTTGGTTATCCTTCTGCTGCTAGCTTATAGACTTAACTAAATAATTGATTTCACTTAATATCATTTGTTTTTTTTTTTTAATTTTTTATTTTTTGCTATTTATTTACTTGCTTAAATTCTTATTAAATAAATTATAAATTTAATTTATTTTTCATAAGTGCCTTTTCACTAATTTCGTGCCGCTATTTATAAAGTATTTTGGTTTTTCTTTCTTATATTTTCCTCTTGTGTATGATGTACTTAATTTAAATATTTACCTTATTTATTATTAATCTATTACTAATTTAATTGTTTTATGTTTTTTCTTTAACTCTTATTTTTTTCTTATTTTGACATTCATTTCACATAATTTTTTTTTCTTTTTTTTTGATAAAGGTACCTAATTTACACAGTAGTTTTCTTTACGCGTTTGTTTTCCACACATTTCAGGAAATTTCTAAAATAAATAAATAAATTTTGAAAAAATTATGGCAATTTATTATATAAAAATATTAGTTTTTATTAATTAAAAAAAAGTTTTTAAAACAAAATTTTGTTGGAACAAGAAATTAATTTTTTTTTCTAAGATTTTATTTCTAAAAATTAATTTTGTTTAATAAAATTTTTTTGAAACTGATTCTATTAGAAAATTAATTTTTTTTTTTGAAGATTTTAAAATTTTTGTTATTTTCAGAAATTTATTAAATTAATTATTAAACAAAATTATTTTTATATGAAAGTAAGAGGCCAGTTTTTTTTCAATCACATTTAAAAAATGGCAGTGAAGTGTTTTGGTGTAGTTTAGCAATAGCAGCTAGGGCCTAATAGAGAAGAGAAGATAAAATTTTTAGGTTTTTATAAATTATAAAAAAAAAAACCTTAATTAATTGAAAGTTTAATAATTATTAAAAGGCTACATAAACATAATAAAAAGTGCTTGTAAGCCCTTTCAAGTATTTAAATTGGTGATTTGAAAACGCTTGAAGGTGCTGGAGCAGAGGTATTTGGTCAATATAATAAGAAAAGGTTATTTACTTATCAGTATGGGTAAGGAGACTCAGTTTTTAAGGCCGAAATACATGCTATCGTGCTCTGCCTTAAGAAAAGAACTTGAAGGACTCATTATTAACACTCAGATTTACAATCTGTCTCACAGCAAAGCAGCTTTAGAAGCATTCTTTGGTTTTGAAGCAAAATCAAATCTGCTTTGGGATCACTTCTAAAGAGACTAGCATTCAATATAGTGGCTATGTAGGCACTGAGCAAATGAACTCGCAGCTCTATTAAACTCAAAATTAGGGTGTGGTCGAAAAGAAAATCGAAGCAGTACTTATTGGAGGCAAGAGATACCAGTTTAGCGAAAACTCTTATGCTATTCCGTAGAAAATATATAATTTTTTGGGAATTTGCATTTTTACGCCATTCATGCCAGAACATTGCAAAGTTTTGAAACACTTGGCCTCTGCGGGTTATGTAAAGAAGACGAAAACATAATGTTAATCATAATTTGCTTTCTGATCTAACATTGAGATTCACTCTAATACCCCATTCAAGAAATTTTCCTAAACCGTTGCTGGAAAATAGACACTTTATAGTCCTTATTAAGGCCCCTACACTGAAAGCATGATGTGGGATTATATTTAGGGGCTGATAGAAAAACTTCTATTAAACTTCTATTAATTGCTTTTTCAATTTTTTTGGCACACATTTTAAAAATGCTATTTCGTAATTTGGCCCCTGGAGAGTGAGTTTATTTTATTTAAATTGTATGTAACTATTCTTCAGGTTATGTTACATTTTATTACAGAAGCGAAAGCAGAGCAATGAAAAATTCAGTTACGAAAATTAGGAGGGAACTTAATGACTTATTCTAAAGCCAAACTTCGGCAATCGATATTAATCGATTCAAATTGAATTGAAGTCTCGATCGATTTAGAATGTCATAATTTAGTTTCTGAAATTTCAGGAAATTTTTGCTATATCTTTCTGTGCTGGGAAAATGGCATTTGAGAAAAGACCCCTAAACTGAAAGAATAATTAGGAATAACATTTAGGGGCTGATAAGACAAACTTCTGTTGAACATGACAAGAAAGCTTTTTGCTTTTTTTATGCCATAAAAAATAATTATATGCCACATGCAGAAACTTACTGTAGCCCAGTGTAATAGAATGAGTATGATTTTTTTTTGATGGTATCAATTATATTTTTAATTGAAATTAAATATTTAATTAAACAAATTAATAAATGGACGGTTAGTTTTAAAAGTGTCATAAGTCCACTTAAAAAAAAATATTTGGTGATAATTTTAATAAGAAGGTGTCTATACGTTACGAAAATTTCCTCTAACCCAGTTTTTTAAGTGGACTTATACCACTTTCTAAAACAACCGCTTAAATATTTTATAAAAATACGAAACTTTTTTAACGGCATTAATTCAATATTTGAATTAATATTTTTGAAAGTGCTATAAGTCTACTAAAATAAAAAGTCAGAGGTAGTTTTCGTAACATGTAGACGACACCATCTTACAAAATTATCGCTAAATATTTTTTTGGCGATAATTTTAGTAAGAATGTGCCTCTATCTTACTGAAATTACTTTTAATTCATTTTGTTAAAACAAGGACTTGTACTAATTTCAAAAATTAACAGCTCATTTAATTATTTAAAATCATTTAATTTAGTTAAAATCAGATAATAAAATCTTAAAATCATGAGCCAATAATTTTTTTGTTCGTGCTGTTCTGTTACGTACTCTGATTGACATGCTAACGAGTCACTGCATAATTTTAGGTCTTCCATACAACGAATATTGTGCAAGTTGTCAGTATGAGGAAGGGATTGAGACTATCAAAAACCCTTTCTTAAAGTAATTAATTGTTTTGTTGCTTAATTATCTATTTGTGAATTTGGCCCTTTACTACCTTGAGTTGTTTTGGGGTAAGAAATTTTATTTTGAAACTGGCCTCTAATTTTAAAAATGATTAATTTTTATTAAAATTAATTAAGCTTAATTAAAATAATAAATCCATAAAAATTCTTTACTTTTTGTAAGGCAGTGATTGTATTCATTTTGTTTTATTTTCTTTTATATTTTTCTTAAACTGAAAAAGAAGAAAAACTAAATAAAATCTTTAACAAATCCACACATATTTTGTTGTTGTAAATTTTTGGGAAAGTTTTGTTTAAAATTTAATTTTAAATTCATTACTTACTACGCTATATTATAAAGGGGATAGGAAAAGTTTGTTAGGAAAGGGGTTTCTTGCTTAAGCATTTAGAAAAGTTTTAATTTATAATTTTGTTTTAGTTTAATTTTTGTTTTATTTTTATTCCTTTTGGTTTTTTTTTTAATAGTATACAGTTTTACTAGCAGTTTGTTACTAAATTTTAGTCTCCCAGAGAACAACACTTCAAATATCCTAAAATTAATAAAACAATTCTTCGTCTCTCATCCAGGCGGCCCTCTTTTTCGACAACATATCACACTGTAGTCTCCCGGTCGACATGTATATACTCGACCGGCTGCAGGCCGTGTCAGGAAGACGGATCAATATACAGGGACTCTTTTTTAAAGTCTTTTTTCAGAGTGCCGCCACCATTAACAATAGATTTTTGTAAAACTGATTTCTTACGTTTTCTTAATAAACCAAATATACAGAATATCAGGCAGGCAGTAATAGCGGCTGCTATACAGCCCAAAGCGGCAAATACACCGCCAGGCAGCTCGAGTAGTTTGCGAGCAGTGCCACACTCCTCTTCGGATTCATCAAAGCCGGAGGGACAATTGTGATGGCCTGTAAAATAAAAAAAAAATAAAAAAAGTGGAAATAAATTAATGAGAGAAAAATATTTAAAAAAAAAGAATTTACAAAAAGAGTTTTTTGCTTGGTGCTTTACTAAAACCTTAACTAAATCTGCCTTATGGTGCTGCTTTTTCAAAATATTAAAATTAAATCCTATTACGTGGCTACAAATTTTAGAGAATAAATAATTTTTTAAGTTAATTTCTTTTTGTTTTAATTTATTTCTTCCAAAACTCTTAATTATTAATACACAGAAAAAGTGTAATGCTCAACCACCGGAAATTTATTCATGAAGAAGCGAGCAAGCTACTTTTATGCTAAACTTTTTGTTAAGCTGAAACAAAAAAAAAAAAAAACATAAAAAAAACGAGAAAATTCTAAAAAACTTTTTAAGGAAATAATAAATAAATGGAAAAAAAAACAAAACAAAAGCAAAGTGAAGGGAACAAGATAATGTGCATAAAGAGTTTTGCCGCATCAGAATTAAGGGCACACAACAATTAAATGCAACAAACTTCAAGCATTACAACATCCTCATCGACGAAACCATCACCATCAACATCAACATCAGCCATCATCGTTATCATCTTTTATGTCTGTGTGATCTGCAGTAAGTCATTCTGTGTAAGCAATATGCTGTGTGACAAACTATTTGTAATACATCATTGACTGACAGTAAAGGGCAAAATAAAATGAGAATTTAGAAAAAAAAGATTTTTTTTTAAATTATTAAAAAAAAAATTTTTTTATCAAATTACCCCCATCAAGATCTGCAGCAAGTTAAGGTTCTGATTTAAATTTAGTGTCATTTATTTTGCCCAAGTAGCAACTCTGATATTTGACAGCTGTCACATATGTTTACACTGATTAATAATAAGGGAATACCTTACGGATAGAGCAAAGTGAAGTCAATGACAATTTTTCGAAAAAGTCTTCTGCTCCAATAAAGCGCATTTCCGTGAATATACAAAATTATCAAATTCGGAGCTCAGAAAATCCTCATGCAAGTCCATGAGAAACAAATGCACTCATAAGCAGCATCTCTCTTATACGGATTTTTATAAGGCCTTATTGACTTTGAGCATTCGTTATAGCACATGAAAACGGAGTTCTTGCGATCTCAATGGATCTACATGGTTTCAACAAGACTTAGACACCTGCCACACAGCGTGTAAAACATTCGATTTATTGTAGCATTAAATAAAAAAAGGACTCTTACTGCAACACCTTGTATATCTACATCTATGCCCCTATAAATCTAAATAAATACTCGTATAGAGCTAAATTTTTAATGTGTGTGTATGCAAACAGTCACTCTAGTGTATGTTTAAAGTAATAATGTTACCCCAATTTTCTTTATAACACTAAAGCATCTCACCCACTATTTTTTCCATACTTCCTGCATATGCATTTGCTGGTATATAAAATAGTACTTCCTAAATGTATTCTAAAGTGTTACATACTAAACTTTATCTCGCCTTTGTTTTTGTGTTACTGTTTGGGCTATAGATTTTCTTTCTTTTTTATATAGACAAACATGCATACATTAAATTTTTTCTTCTTCTTTCTTGTAAGAGAGACTAAGATATTAGAGATTAAAATAGTTTGTAGTGATTCAGTATCCCAAAGGATGGTTACTTAATATTTGCTTTGTATTTTTAAAATACATACATCATGGGAAATTAAATTTATTTTTTTTTTTAAAGAACAGCTGTGCAGCTGAGTACAACGACAGGTAAAGATTTTGAAATCTAACACAAAAAAATTAATATAAGAAACACTTAATCTACAAGAAATATTTTAAGTATTTTTAAAAGAATATATATATAAAAAAAATCACTAGCTACTACAATGAAATCCTTAAGGATTAGCATGTTAAACAGATAATCTGCTTTGGAAAACATTTTGAATATTCTTTGCTAGTTTTAGCAAAAAACTTAAGTCTTCGTATAAGAGTTTAATGTCAGTATAAGACTTTAATATTGCAACCAAACGATTGTTGTCGAATTTTATTGTTTTCTAAAATTTTAAACAAAAAATTTAATCAAAAGCAAACAGATATTTGTTGTTTTAAAAATAGATTTATTCTTCTTTGATATGTTGTTAAGATTTGTTTTTGTTTGATAATTAATCTAACGACAACTTAAGTTCAAGTTAATATAAGACTTTTCTCTTAGTAAAAGAATTTCGTATCAGAGTATAATTTCCGTTTTATCTCAGTATAAAACTTAGCTGGACTTCAATCCCAGTATAAGACTTTACTCTTAGTATAAAACTATGAACTTAGTATAAGACTTTGGTCTCAGTATAAGACTATGTTTTTAGTATAAGACTTTACTCTTAGTATAAAACTATGAATTTAGTATAAGGCTTGGGTCTTAGTATAAGACTATGTTTTTAGTATAAGACTTAAGTCTTAGTATAAAACTTTAGTTTTAGTATAAGACTTTGGTCTCAGTATAAGACTTTGCTTTTAGTATAAGACTTAAGTCTTAGTAAAAAGCTTTAAATCAAGTATAAGACTTTAGTTTTGTTAAAACTTTAGTCTTGATGTAAGACTTTGGCATCAGTATAAGGCTTAAGTTTTAGTATAAGACTTTATTATTAATATCATCTTTTAGATGTAGTGTGCAGCCCACTTCTCAACTAAATACAATTCGAGATTCCTTAAAAATTCGTGATTATTGTAGGATTCATCATAACTACGTTTTCTGTGGAAAAGGTACCTCAATCTGCATCTTGCCACCACTGAGCAATAGCACAGAAGATATTCCGACGTTTTTTGTCTCTCTTGTCAGAAACAACAGGTGTCGTTTTGTACACCGATTTTACTCATGTGATAATTTAGTCTACATTGATGTAATTTCTGCTTAGGTTCAGAACAATTTCTGCGTTATTGAGTCTCGTTAATTGGTGCATATCCACTTCAGCTTTCCTGCAGTTTTATAGACTTCGTTTCTTTTTCTTGAGTAGTGAGGTGCCTTTTAGTAGACATTCTCTACAAAATAGTTCTAAGGCCTCAAGTATAGCTTAAGCCTTGGTATAAAACCTTAGTACTAGTACAAGAGTACCGGCTTAGTACAAGCCCTGTTATTACAACTATCCATAGTTAAAGATATCAATTTTTGGCTAAAATTGGAAACCAAATTTGTGTTGGAGAGTTAAGAACACACTATCCCATTTAACTAATATATAGCTCGAATTTAATGTCCAGGAAAAAGCTTGATAATTGACTTATAATATCTTAACTTTAACTCTAGGCAACTTGTAATAATGACCCTAAGTCTTGTGTGCTGTTCATAGCAAACAAACAATACAAACATCTGTAAAATTTTTATAAAATACACTAAAATTTATTTTAAAGAATTCGTTTCCTGTTTAAATGTTCGTTTTTTGTAAACAACATATGAGTATGAAGTCTCTTTGTATAAGATTTTGGTTTCAGCATAAGACTTTTATCTAAGTATAAGACTTTGGTTTCAGTATAATTTATTTATTTGGTTTCTAGTATAAAATTTTAAGTGGAGTATAAGACAATATTTTAGTAGGAGACTCTAGCAGGCTTGGAGAGGTTATGCTTGTCATAAGACGGTTGCTTAGTATAAAAAATTATTTTAGATATAAGAAATTCTTCTTTGTATAAGACTATAAGGTCTGTTGCATAAGACTGTAGTGTTTGTGTAGGAGCTAATTTTTCCCTTCAGTCTTCTACGTCTTTAAAAATATATTACACGATTATAGAAATCAATTACTTTTTCAAATCTCAAAAATAGAAATGGAATACGTTAGCAGTCATGTTTGTCATATTGTTAGGATGTTCGCTCATAAAAAAAATAATATTGTTTTGCATATTCTGTTTAAATTGTTTTATTTTTATATGGGTTCTCACTTTTGTTTTTTCCTATTCTTTTTATTGTGACAGTAACCACAGAACCACGTCACAAATTGTATTTTTCGGAAACTGCTGCTGCAATAATGAAACCAAAATAAATAAAAAACAAAAAGAAGAACAAATAAAAAATATTAGTGGAAACAAATAAATGATGCATTGCACTCAAACGATTTAAGTTTGAAACGATTAAATGAATGCATGTGCTGTGTTGTGCTGTGCTGTCTCCTTGCTAAATTAAATCCTGGTGCAGATAGATAAAAGTGTTTTTATTTTTTATCATAAAGTAAGAAGGAAAAACGTATAAAAACTCAGATAAGAATTTTAGTTTTTGGTAAATCAACTTTTAAGTTTAAGTTTTGTAGTTCTTGTAGAATTTTTAGTGCCCCATAACAAAAAACCTGAATTTATTGTGTTGTTTTAGCATTTAGGTGGCTGAAGACAAATGAATTCTAAATTTTTAATTTAATTTAGCTTTTCTATTACGAAAATTTATGCTTAAAACTGAAAACTTGTGGGTTAAATGGAGTTTTTTTGCAACAAGGTGGAATGATTTTAGAGCTTTTGCAGCTGTTGTTTTAAAAAAAATAATTTCACTCCAAGCTTGAACTTTATTTTTAGTCAATTTTCAGCTTTTAGTATTTTACGTGCTATTTTTTTATGCTACAAGCATTTAAATCGTCTATAATTTTTTTTTAAAGTTTTAAGCAACTAAGAACACATTTCTAAACCATTTGTTTGCTTTTTAATTTTTTTTTACGTTCAGTTAGGTAAATTGAAAATGAAATTTGTGTAAAAAATTGATTTCAATTGAATTAGCAGCAACTTAGAGTTAAAACCAGTCAGCTACGAGTACTACCATCTGACACTTATGCTGGTAGAGCCCTAAAAAGGCTGTTTGTTAAAAGTTCTCTGCCTTTATATTATAAATTACCAAATAAAATATTCAAAAGAAACAATTTTGCAAATAAATAAATTGGGTCACATACAGTTGAAATTGTATAAAATCAATGAAAAACCAAAATACGAAAAATGAAAACAAAAATCTAAAGCGTATTGAATACATTATGAAGGTAATAAAAAAGGCCTTTATGCTAGTTAAACACTATGACCTATAATCAACATCGATAAGGATATTTTATATCCTTACAGTATATGTATCAATTTTTAGAGAAATCTCTTTACAAATAGAATTTTATTTGTCAAAAGCACTTCCAAATAAACACAGCCATTCAATACTTTATGAAATGGCTCATGCTAGTATTTGTCTTTTCCTACTTCCTATCTATTGCTATCACAAAAGGACCCCACTTCTTTATTCGGAGCGCCCTGTACAACCTAACCTATCATTATTAGCAGAGACGAAAACTAAACTGCTAAATAAAATATTTCCAAACATAATCAGGCCGTAATCTGTTTGAACAGTGGCTAATGAAAATTGTTGAAAAATGGGCTTCGAAATGGGCGTAACTAGTCCAAAAGTATATGGAGACTTTGTCGGTCCTTGATGTTCTAAAAAAATGTTATTTTTGTAAAATAAAGTTAAGAAGCTCGGACTCCTCTTCAATATAAACTGTCACTGCTGTCAGGCACCTGAGAGTAAAATGATAGTCCTTCACTTTGTCTGTGAGTGTCTGGCTCTCCTGGCTTCGAGATACAAATTTCTTTCTAAAATATTGGGAGTAGGGTTTTAGGAGATATTCTCAGATATTTGAATACCATGTGGTAGGTCTAAACCACTAACAACCGTTAGACCCTTCACATAAACCACCTAACCAACCAACTAAAAAGAAATCCTCAAAAAAAAATTTATAAAATAAAGAATTATTAGTCGAAATTGCTCAGCACAATTATCAAACCTATCAAAAACGTTGCCACACTTTTTAGTTTTTCTCTAGAGTACGACTGCCATAATAAGCCAGTCTGTATTTTTCAAGCAACGTTCTGCTATTTAGTTTGTTAATAAACAAATCATATTTCCCACTAAAATTCTTCAGAATATGATGATGCTTTACCTGAGTATCTGCCCGAAGGTCTAAACTTGCTTGTGTAAGCTAACCCCTCATATGCAACATACATAAGTACGAATTTAAGAATATGTATTTGAAACTGGCATTCCCCTGGATTAGGGTTGGCACCTACTTAAATTCCTTCCGATCTAAGGATCACGGCACCTTGAGTATAAGTTTTCCCTGCTTAGGTGCACACCACAGCCATCACGTTGCTCCCGAAGAGCCTCACCATAGCAACTGAGTTGTATGGACTTCCTCACTCCTTTGGTGCCAGAATTAAGTTTGCAGTTAGAACTCGTAGCAGAAGTTTTACTATCCGCTAAGCTCCAAACAATTCGGGACTGGTGGCCCACCTAAAGGCCTTCACTAAAAATTTTAAATTAATCCCAAACACAACATTTTTTAATTGAAAAAAAAAAGAAACATTTTTTTTCGTGTAGCTATTGATATCATAAAATGAAAAAAAAAATGCAATTTGAATGCGGGTTACTGGAAAAACGTTTTTTAAAGAAAATCGTGTTTTTCGTAAATGTGTTGCGTAGACTTTTAAGTATTAAAAAAAAATCAAATAACCCCACAAAGTTGAAAAAATATATTTTTTAAAAGACCTAAAAAAAAACACCAACAAGACGTATAAATTATTAAATGCCTCGTAAATTTTCTACCTAAGAAGCACGTACAATGTACCATTACGACTGCAAGTTGATGTAACCTAAATTTTATAACAAAACAACAATAACAACAAGTCAAGTTGGTGGTAGCAGCTTACATAAGCATAAATACTCCAAGTTACTGCAGGAGTAGATGTTTAAGGTGGAGTAAAGCGTGTACAATAAATTTTTTGGGCCATTTTCAAAAACAAAAACACATGAAGAATATAAAACAAATCAACTTCAACTTATAGTAGGCTTACATTGTAATATATGCAGTAGGATCTGCGTTAACCCATTGGAAACAATAAAAAATTTAAATTTTACCAAGGGACTTCTGTTTGGTTTAAAGAAAACGAATAATCGAACAGTCTAGAAATATGAAATAAAATTTAAAAAATTTTTATACAGCACTAAAACCTAAATTTGGGCAGTTATTTTTGAAAGTGGTATAAGTCCACCTTTTTTAAAAAGTTATTTAAAGTAAAATTTTAGTAAAATGGTGTCTATATCTTATTAAAATTTCTGCTAATTAATTTTTTTTTAAAAAGTGGACTTACAACACTTTCAAAAATAATAGCTCATTTATGCCTCTGATATAACGTTAGAAAAACGTTTTAATTAAAAATAAGTCTTATACTTAATCTGGAATTTACAATTTTTAGTAAGCTACCGACTTGGGCTTAAGCAATTAAAATAACACAAGTCCCCTGTATGATATAGTGCTTACTTGGAAGCATTTTTATAATGGATATAACGTTAGAAAATTACTTACAATAGCTTATGTAAAAAATATTATTTTTTTTGGTGATGGTAACAAATGAGCTGTTATTTTTAAAAGTAGTATAAGTCCACTTTACAAAAAAAAAGTTAACTAGCGCTAATTTTAGTAAAATATAGGCACCATCTTACTAAAGTTAATGGTGATTAATTTTTTTTATGTAAACTTATAACACTTTAAAAAATAACAGATGCTTATGATGCATTAATAAAACCTTCTTCTCGAATTTACGGCTTTCTAAAGGTTAATAATCCTTGCCCAAAAAAAATTAATCACAATGACTTTACCAACATCATGTTAAGCAAAATAAAACAACACACATACACAATTGCTCTTTTGTAAAAAAAAAAATATGACAAAAAAAAAAACAAATAAAAATTTTTAGTAGAACTTACCATCACACCACAAAGAGGCTGAAATGCATGCATCAATTTCAGGACATTTATATTCACAGTCTGACTCTTTTGGATAGAAACCAAAGTCGCTAAGCGTATCGTTGCCACTTGTTCCAGTTGTTGTTATAATACCACTGCCGCCAGTACCACTAACACCAACACCAGTACTAATTCCACCACCACCACCAGCAATTGTTCCTGTTGTGCTAGTATTAGTTTGTATATCAAACTGTTGCAGTAAAGCATTTTTGGTACGATGTATTTCCAGCCAGGTAAAGGCAATATCACCAGGCTCTTTGAGAATGGGTTCCAATACTAGACTGACCGGTCTGTAACGAAAAAAAATTTTTTTTGATTAGTTAAATTTTTTGTGTAGCTACGCAAGTTGCAGCGCAATATCGATTAAAAAATTAATTTTTATAATACGACCTCAAGCTTTATAAACCAACCGTTTCGCTAGAGTTTATTTCTTTTTTATTTACAGTGAATAATAATTTTATGAAATTTTTAATAGTTCCATAGCTTTTCCTTTTTAAAAGTCAATTAATTATGAATATTCGCTCTGGAAAATTTGTCAGTGTTTCAGTGTTGACCAGTGTTATTTGACCTTTATAAATTTTATATTAAAAATAATTTTTCAGTTTTCAATATTTTTTTTTGAACAGAAAGAAATTAAAAATTATTTATTTTTTTTTTTAATGAATAATTTTTTTAACCTTCAATTTTTTTTTTTTAAATTACTTTAAAACTTGAAAAGATTTTTTAAGTTTTTAAATGCCCAAAAAGAAAGGACTTTTTATTATAAATAAATTTAACTATGTACGTGTACTATAGTGCTTCCTGATTTTTAAAACTATAAATTAATTTAAAGTATTAGGCAGCTAATGTGTTACTTACAACCTACTAAAAACCTACCTTTTTTCAAAGTTAGACAATCTTACTGAATACCCCAGATACTACTAAATGCATTTAAATTCATTTAATAAAAATGATACTGAAATAATTAAATATAAAGTAGTTTTTCTAAAAAGTACTTAGTTACATCATAAAAATTACTGTTATTGAATTGTTAATTTAATTACAATAACATTTTACTATTTCCCAAATGATGTTTATGCTGCTGGCTATAAAATGATTAAAATAACATTGACTCTATGTTGGGCATGTTGCTGTTTAGTGAATGTCTAAAAGATATGGAAGAAAAATGACAATAAATGCTTTTAGGACATACGCATACAATAAAATACTTAAATATACAAATAGTCTTGTGTGTGACACATACACAGACTCAAGCTATAGAGTTAAAAAATTTTTTTTTTTTGTACTTTAAGGCAAAAGAATTATAAACAAATATTAACGACCTAAAAACATTGTTGAATGTGTTCGACAGAAAAAATCTATAAATCGAATTGCAAGAAATACGTAAAATTTTACAAACTTTGAATATTTTACAATACACACACATACATAAGCAATAACAAAGTATTTCAATTTCTAACAAAAATACTTGAAAAAATTAAAAAAGAAAAACGCAATACTGACTGGAAATACTAATGCAAAAAGGGTTTAATGTACAGGCTACATACGAGTACATACAAAAAAAATAAAGCAAAGTAAAAAGTTTAGAGGAAGAGTAACAGGCCAAAACAAGTGAGCAAACATTTTAGCAAAAGCATGATTTTTTTGGCAAGCATTGCGAGGACCAGTTTAAAAGTATGAAAAAAGTAAAAACTACAAAAGCCCCGGTCGATTAATGCACAAATTTATTAATCTAAGGGCTGCAGATTCTAGTCCTGCTTAGACTCTCGGTGTTTTCTGCCCAGAAAGAAACCAAAAAACTTAACTGAATTTATAAGCAATTTTTTTTAAATAGCCTGTAGATTGATGAGTAGCATGCTAACCTATCAATCGGAAGGTAGCAGGTTTGATTCCTGCTCCTAGTGCTCGTTAACAAATTTAATCTTAGTATTAATTTCTATTAAATTATTATTAAATAATAATAATAATAAAAAATGATTTTATAAAATTTTTTTTGTTTTTCTGAAAGTTTTGTCCTTTATTTTTATTTAAATTACTGGCTGTTTTTATCTCATCTCGCCCTCTCCTTTACTCTACGAGTGAGAATTCAATTTGGATCAATCTAATAGAAATCCAGTAGTGCGATTCAGTAACTTTTATTACGCACATTCGTATCGAAAAAACAAGTATAACTATATTTTATCGAATTCGGTATTCAGCAGCTTTCCGACAGAAATCTAAAAGCTTGTGGAAATCTTTCTTGATATAGAGAGTTTTGTGTGTGAAATGGTTTGAAAAATAGATAAATTGTTAAAAAATATGGGCGTAAAAGTGGGCATGGCTGGTTTTAATAGTATATGTCGGCTTGATACGAAATTTCAGAAACAGCCTTTGGAAAGCAAAAATTTTTATAGCGAACAAACAAACAGAAAATTATTTGAATTTATTTTTTTTTTTTCATTAAGGATTTTGTAAAATCCATTAGTTACTTATTACAAGAAAGGAAAAGTAGAGTGTAATTTTTTAAAATCTTTTACGGTTTGCTTTCCTATATTTGTTTTAGCTGACCAAACGGTAAGAATATGTGCAAATGGCATGTTTGCATGCACATGTTGATGTATGTTTGTGTGTGTATATATGTTTACTTAAGTAATTGTATTGAATCTGTATGAATATATAAACACAATCACAAGCACAAGCACATTAACAAAACTATATAAAAACACACATGCAGCATGCGTAAGTTGCTGTTGATGATGTTTGTATACGTTCAGTAAATTATCGACTTAACATAAACATGCACACACGCAAACACACATGGACACTACACTTTTTTTCATGCAACATGAATAAATGAATGAATATGCAAGTAGGTAAGGTTGTTGCTTAAATGTTTGTACGGCCATTCATTTTTACTCTTGCTTAACCCAGGAAATTTTTTTAAACATGCATATAAATTTTTGTTTTTACAAAAATTAACAACAAACACTAAAATAGCAACACTAGAACACACACACACACACACACACACGCGTGAAGGATAACCATAGATTATAAGGCTTTTCAGTAGTAGTCCTTTACAATGTTTTCGGACTAACATGCTGTTTTTGCATTAAAGTTACTGGTATAAGACCAAATAAACACAGCAAACCTAGACACAACAAAAAAAAATATATTAACATCAACATTCACACGAAATTATCGTAAGGCAATATAAATGGCATTTTAAAGTGTGATAAACATTTAAACTAACAGTTTGAGTTTAAATTAAATAGACAGCATTTAATTTGTTTCTTTTTTTTTTTTGATTAAAGAAAACGCTCAGTTGTTTGCTTTTAATTCAGTTAAGTGTCTGTTAACTAAAGTTGAGTTAAGTAGGTTTTGAAGGATAATTTGATGATAGAATTATTTTATCTTGAGCATGTTGAGGATAATAATATTTTGGGCTCACTGAAACTTTAAAAATTTATTTTTTTTTTTAATTAGAAAATTGCTTTGTTGCTTTAATTAAAATCTGTTATATGAAAACCTTTGTTAGGCACTGTCACTAACAAGAAAAAAGAAAATTTTTCAAACTATGTATATCTAGTTGCATAGGTGTATAATTGTGTGTTTGCATTAACGTAAATATATTATTTTGGTTGTTGTTAAATGAAATATCTAGTAAAGTGTAACACTCTGCAGGTGTTTTATATTGAAAACCCCTACAGTAAGAGATGCTATCATTTTTGAAGAGTGTCTACCTTAAGGGTTAAATGGCTAAAACCCAAAAACCAATTTTTGTATTGGACCAAAGAAAACGAAGCTCTAATGTTTTTATGTAGGTGAGTGTGTGTGTTCGTTTAATGTTTACACATCCATCAGTATTGCCTAAAAAAATTGTACTTTATTATTTAAAGTTATTCGAACAACAACAACAATATACCTTGCACTGATTTCTTTTGACTTAATGTCGTGCTTTAAACTAAAAAAACATACGCCTCTGATATTAACAAATTTCTCATATTCCTTCTTCGTTTTTTTCATTACTCGTAATTCAAGCACTTCATAGATAAGTACTACTGCCGAACGCAAATTATCTGCCGATCAATCGTTTGCCATTTTGTCATCTTCTTCTTAGATAAAAAAAAATTGTCGTAGTAGCGAACGTCTCGATATAAATTCCGATTAAAATTGTTTAAAATAAAGTAAAAAGTCAGTGAAAATTAATAGTTTTTATTTCTAAATATAATTTAATTAGTGTTTTTTAAGTTTTCATAAATATTTATGCCAATAGTTTGTTTTTTACTGATTTAAATTGGTCTATAATTTTGCTGTAAAAAGAAAACGATGTCTCTGCTGGTTTTTTATGTAGGTGAGTGTGTGTGTTCGTTTAATGTTTACACATCCATTAGTATAGCCTAAAAAAAATGTGCTTTGTTATTTAAAATTATTCGAAAAAAAAAAAACAACAATATACCTTGCACTGATTTCTTTTGACTTAATGTCGTGCTTTAAACTAAAAAAACATACGCATCTGATATTAACAAATTTCTCATATTCCTTCTTCGTTTTTTTCATTACTCGTAATTCAAGCACTTCATAGATAAGTTCTTACTGCCGAGTGCAAATTATCTACCATCAATCGTTTTGCCATTTCGTCATCTTCTTCTTAGATAAAAAAAATTTTCGTAGTGAGCGAACGTCTCGATATAAATTCCGATTAAAATTGTTTAAAATAAAGTAAAAAGTCAGTGAAAATTAATAGTTTTTATTTCTAAATTTAATTTAATTAGTGTTTTTTAAGTTTTCATAAATATTTGGGCAAATAGTTTGTTTTTTCCTGGCTTAAATTGGGCTAGAATTTTACTGTATAAAGAAAACGAAGTCTCTGCTGGTTTTTTATGTAGGTGAGTGTGTGTGTTCGTTTAATGTTTATACATCCATTAGTATTGCCTAAAAAAAATATGTGCTTTATTATTTAAAATTATTCGAGCAACAACAACAATACACCTTGCACTGATTTCTTTTGACTTAATGTCGTGTTTTAAGCTAAAAAAAAAACATACGATTCTGATATTAACAAATTTCTCATATTCCTTCTTCGTTTTTTTCATTACTCGTAATTCAAGCACTTCATAGATAAGTACTACTGCCGAACGCAAATTATCTGCCGATCAATCGTTTGCCATTTTGTCACCTTTTTCTCAGATAAGAAAAATTTTCGTAGTGAGCGAACGTCTCGATATAAATTCCGATTAAAATTGTTTAAAATAAAGTAAAAAGTCAGTAAAAATTAATAATTGTTATTTCTAAATTTAATTTAATTAGTGTTTTTTAAGTTTTCATAAATATTTGGGCAAATAGTTTGTTTTTTCCTGGCTTAAATTGGGCTAGAATTTTACTGTATAAAGAAAACGAAGTCTCTGCTGGTTTTTTATGTAGGTGAGTGTGTGTGTTCGTTTAATGTTTATACATCCATTAGTATTGCCTAAAAAAATATGTGCTTTATTATTTAAAATTATTCGAGCAACAAAAACAATACACCTTGCACTGATTTCTTTTGACTTAATGTCGTGTTTTAAGCTAAAAAAAACATACTATTCTGATATTAGCAAATTTCTCATATTCCTTCTTCGTTTTTTTTCATTACTCGTAATTCAAGCACTTCATAGATAAGTACTTACTGCCGAGTGCAAATTATCTACCCATCAATCGTTTGCCATTTTATCATCTTCTTCTCAGATAAGAAAAATTTTCGTAGTGAGCGAGCGTCTCGATATAAATTCCGATTAAAATTGTTTAAAATAAAGTAAAAAGTCAGTGAAAATTAATATTTTTTATTTCTAAATTTAATTTAATTAGTGTTTTTTCAGTTTTCATAAATATTTATGCAAATAGTTTGTTTTTTCCTGGCTTAAATTGGTGTAGAATTTTACTGTATAAAGAAACGAAGTCTCTGCTGGTTTTTTATGGAGGTGAGTGTGTGTGTTCGTTTAATGTTTACACATCCATGAGTATTGCCTAAATAAATATGTGCTTTATTATTTAAAATTTTTCGAACAACAACAACAATACACCTTGCACTGATTTCTTTTGACTTAATGTCGTGCTTTAAGCTAAAAAAAAAACATACGATTCTGATATTAACAAATTTCTCATATTCCTTCTTCGTTTTTTTCATTACTCGTAATTCAAGCACTTCATAGATAAGTACTACTGCCGAACGCAAATTATCTGCCGATCAATCGTTTGCCATTTTGTCACCTTTTTCTCAGATAAGAAAAATTTTCGTAGTGAGCGAACGTCTCGATATAAATTCCGATTAAAATTGTTTAAAATAAAGTAAAAAGTCAGTAAAAATTAATAATTGTTATTTCTAAATTTAATTTAACTAGTGTTTTTTCAGTTTTTATAAATATTTGGACGAATAGTTTGTTTTTAGTGGCTTAAATTGCTTTAGAATTTTACTGTATAAAGAAAACGAAGTCTGCCGGTTTTTTAAGTAGGCGAGTGTGTGTGTTTGTTATACATATGTATATAAACATTTCATAAAAATGTGAGTACTTTTGTTTGTACCTCAATTCTAACAACAATAATAAAACAATAAACTTGTCTTTTTAACTTCATTTCCAAATTTTATCAAATTTGCCATTTTCCTTCTTTGATTTCTTTGTTACTATTCATAACACTCGTTAGTTTTACCGAACCACACAATTCTCTCCACATCATTTATTATAAAATTTGGTTTTTTGTCTCCCACTTTGTACTTATTGCTTTATTGTATAAATATTTCCAAAAAAAAAAACTTAGTAATAAAGAGATCGTTTTATATAATAGCAACAACACATACTACATTTGTTTTTTATTTTTTTTGCACTTATTTTCGTACATTGAAATTAATTGTTTCAAAAACCGAAAAAAATTCTCTCACCGTCGTAAATTATTCACAACAGGTCAATTGTTGGTTGTTCTGTTGTCTGGCTTTTAGTTTTGGGAATTTTCGTAGTGGACGGACGTCTTCATATAAATTCCGACATAGTTTTTAAAAATCAAAGTAAAAAATTTGTTAAATGAAATAATTTTTGTTTTAAATTGTAATTTAATTTATCTAAGCAAGTTTTTAAAATCATTTGTGTTCTTTCTAGTGAAAAAAATGTTTTTTTTAAATTAAATTGTTTTTTTTTTCTTCTGTGGCTTCATGTCATTGAGTTTTGGTGTATGTGTGTCCAGTTAATGCACAGACATCATAAAAAAGTTTCTTTGTTTTTTTTTGGCATATCTTAAAACAACAACAATACTCAATACACATTTCTTTTCTAACTTCATACACAAAAATTAATCTCCTCACGCAAGGGGTAGAAATTGTCTGCTAAAAACAGCACATGCTTTTGTTATACTCATTTCTCCTTCATTACTAAGAGAGAGTATTGTAATACAATTGTAATGTTGTTTTCTTTTCATCTACGTTTTACCTAAGAGAGCTTTTGTGGTGAATGAGACTCATTTGTAATTTTGTTTTGTTTTTTCATCATAGTTTTTACTAAGAGAGAATTTTTTAAAAGAGAATAATTTTGATATTGTTTGTTTTTTTACCTTAATGTTGAGTTTTCGTGTATGTGTGTTTAGTTAATGCACACACTTCATAAAAAGGTTGCTTTGATTTATTTGGCATTGCTTAATACACTTATTTGTTTTCTAAATTTTTTAATAACATATAATTTTGTTAAATTTTTATTTCGTTTTAAAATTAATTAAAACTAAAGAAAAAATTCGTGAAATTGAACTAATTCTACTAGGCAGTGCAATTCAATTAGTATTTTTTAAATTGTTGAAACTATTTTTGCAAAGTATGTAGTTAAATATTTTATTTTTTTTATAATTAAACATTTCTTCAGACAAATCGGAATTTTATGGGACTGCGTTCCTGCCTTAGTTTCCTGTGTGCGGGTTTTACAAACGATGCGTAATTAAAAGAGCGTGTCCGCGCGTGTGTTTTGCATAATTAAATACTCAAAAACTGCAGTGATAATGCGAATTTCGAAATATTGTCGTCATGAATGCAAGTGAGACAACCTTCACAAGATCGCGTTAGCGGTTTCGCAATGTAAGTGTCGGGAGTGCTGTTCTAGAATAAACTACTAATAAATGCTCACTAGCCCCAGTGAAAGTGCATTGTAATCTTGTGAAGGTTACCGGTACGCGTCGAAATTCCTAATTAATAATAAACTCCTAAATTGTGGTCACCTATGTACGCAGGTCTAATGGGTGTTATCAAACATCTCACCACAATTTATTAAGACTGAAAGTGTTCAACATAATGGTGTATATCTAAATGCTTCGCAGGATGTAATTCAGCTTCGCTTTCATCAGCCCAACAATATTAATAAAACAGGTTAGTGATAAAATTTTTTTTTATAAAAAAATTATTTAACAAACTATTTCATGAAATTCTTTGCTAAATACAAGCATGTTTAAATTAAATAAGAACTCAGGGCTGCCAGATGACTTAAAAAAATCCTATATATTTCAGAGAAAATATTTTGATGAAAAAAATAACCAGACACTTTTAATAGATAAATAAATAACCTTTTTATATTGAAAAAAAAAAATATTATTTAAGAATATAATAATTTACTAAAATTTTTCCAACTAAATTATGATCGAGTTAAACTACTTATAAGAGTACGCTAGTGAATAGGAATTGATTACTATTCAATTTCGACATTTTGTTATTGGGATTAATGGTGTTACTTATTTAGTTGTTTGGCAGAGCTAAGCAAAATATATTTAAAATTTTTTTTATTTTGTTTTGCATAATTTATTACTATAATTAATTTCATTACATATATTATATGAACATATATTATATGAACAGGTATAAGTCCTTTAAAAAAAAAATAATGAGCTAAAGGTAATTTTAGCAAGATAAGGACAACATTTATTTAGAATTACTACTGATTAATTTAAAAAAAAGTGGACTTATACTAAATTTTTTTTGAGAAATTTTTTTCTTGTAAAATTTTAGATTTTTGTTGGCATAGAAAACTGTGTGGTGGCAACACAAAAACAAAAATTAAGGCAAACCAATTTGTATGCTTTGTTTAAAAGACACGAGTAATACAATTCTTAAGAATTACTTAGTGTTGGCATGTTTGTTTGCTTTTTTTCCCTTAAGGCTATTTTTATATTTACGAGAGCTATAGTTATTGATTTCTAAAGCATAAGCTAAGGCTTACTAATTAAATCTTTTTTAAAGCATAATTTTACAAGTAATTTTATTATACCAATTAAATAACTCTAGCTCTAATGCACATGACGCTTCCTGTCGTTTCACCTAAGCGGTGGGAAAAGCAGAATTAGCTGCAGAAAACTTTGTTTAAAAAATTTGTGAGAAGTTTTTAATTGACTTAGTTGGGAATTGGGCTAATTAATTGATCTTTTAGGTCTCAGTGAAATTTAATAATAATAATAATAAACTATAGCTCTTTCTTTAATTCATTATTAAGCTTGAGTTTGCATTATTTTTAATGTTTAAGCCTCCAATTACTTTACTACTTACTTGTTGGTAAAAATAGGTTGTCCATTTGTCCAGTCCTCTGAGAATATATGCAGTGATGTTGGTCTGGGACCACTTTGGGCTGGACACACTACTCTCATGGGCTTTAAAGGTCTGCCTGAATAAATCATTAAACGATTTTTGGTGTGACATCTCATGGCATCCTCTGAAGTGGGATCCACCGGTAAATAGGAACCCCAAGTTTGTACAAACAAAGATTTTTCCAATGTTTGAGCTTCTAAATACCAGGATAAACCCTCACAGCTAGAATCCTGAGATTTCATAGGATATTTTATTTCATCTTCACCGCCAGCTCCCTTAAGTTTTAAACGTTTGCGACAATCAGTGACTCTTTTAAATTCATACGAAGCAAAAAAGTTAACATCAGCAAAATCTTCCGAGATATTCAATTTTGTTACAGTAAAAGTCAATTCCATTATTCTAGAGTTGGATACAAATGTTAAAGGGGCATTGTTGTACAAAGCACTAGAGTTGTCACAAAAACAGCCCATTTGTATTTTAACATCTCGAAAGGGTACATCAAATAAGCGAAACTCTGTAATTCTACCCTCTGGATCTAATTGATTGCATTTTGGTCGTCCTGTGTGTAAATCATTGTCTGTGGTACAGGTTGTGCCATCACCAAATGATACATTGTGCAACACTAAACGCACCCTTTCCGAGGGGCCAGCTTCAAAGCGATACAGGCAAGTAAGATTTTTGGCACCACCTCTGCCATAAAGAAAAACATTACGTGGCACCTGTATATTGCCTTTACGCTTACGAAATACTCTAGAGCATAGTAAAGGTACGGGCTCTTCGCCCCGACGTCCTGGCCACGGTTCACCACCCTGTTCTGTATCAACAAATTCATAGTTAAGAGCAAATTGTGCTGGAAACAGAGCAGTACCGGTATGTGTGTGAAATTCCAGTTTCTGTAAAGTAAAAGTAAAACAAAAAAAATTATTAAAATAACAAATATAAAGTTAAAGAAGTTTTGTTGTCTAATTGCTAAAACTGCTTTGTAATTGACTACAAATCATTTTATGCGTTATACTTAAAAGTATAACGTAACATTATTTTATTATATGAAACGATTGTTTTCTCAGCATTTCGTATTTGATTATAAAAACAAACGAAACTTTTCAAAAACGTTTGCTTTAAAATCATAAACTTTTGAAAAGTTTTTTAAATGAACACAACCATTACAAAAATTGGCTTAGCACTTTTTTCCTCTAGTATACCATTACAGTCGTATAATTGCCAACAAAACCAGAGTTGTATTTCTTTGAGTGATTGAATAGTGCAGTTTGTACTCATAGACAAAACAAATACACAATTTAACAGCACAAATAATTGTTGGTTTACTCACTGAGAAGTCCAAAAACTAAAAAAAATTTGGATTATCACAACTGAATGTTTAATTAGTAACAAATTTGGTGCTTATAACCAAATTAGGTTTTCTCAGTATAATTTTTGTGGTTTTGCTAAAAAAAATTTCTTGAAAAAAGACAGCAAAATCCATCGAAATATATGTTTTTGAAAGACAATATATTTAATATCGACGAAAGTATCAAACATATAAAGAAACAAGTTCATCTTTAAATAAATATTAATACCAGAGCACTTTAACAACAAGGATACAAATTTTAGGCAAAGAAAATTAGTTACCTCTTTAAGTAGACTTCATTTTAAATTAAATTTAACTAACAAGTTTTAATATAAATCTAGGAAATTTAATTTATAATTTATAAGAAATCTTTATTTCAATTTATTGTTAGCTAAGGCTAAAAATAACACAAGTCGTGTTGCAGAGTTTAAATGATTTTATTTTGAAATTGGCAAATTGTAACGATATTTCCTTTTGGCAAATTTAAAAACTAGGAAATGATTTGTCACCCCGCTTAAAAGTTTTTTGCCTAAAGGTGTTATAAGCTTAAATTACAATTCTATTTTAATGCTTTGCTAGCTTGTATGTATTTATTTTCAACTTGCTGATTTTTAAACAACACAGGACATGCAAGTTTACATATAAATATGGGTGTTTGTGTGTGTTGCCATTGCGTTTTTTGCTTTGAGGCTCAAGCACTCTGTGCTTAATTTTAGCACGTAAATCAAATTTAAACACTTGACTTGATTTTAAGGCTCGCAGCAATATAACAAGCACCGGGAATTACATAACATGCGACATTTACTTTGCCAAAATTAAAATCTTTTAGTTACTGAGGGCAGCACCAATACACATACACACAAAATAAACGTAAATACAACAAGGCTGTATGGTGTGCCTTATTACGCCTGACAAAATATTGTACACGTAAATTGGAAGCATACCGAATAGACATCATCATACAGACGTAATATAATAATGACTTGCTGCTGCTGCTACTTTTTTTTTCATTTCGTTTATTTCGTTTTGCAAATACGTTAAAGTATTTTAAACGTAGCAAATGGCACTTAAGAACGCAATATAAGAAAAATATTGCTGCATGCATATGCCAGCAACATAAAAAAAGGAGCAAGAGACACACAAATTATTTAACTAGAAATGTTAACGTTAGCCAAGAAAAATCGCAATACAAACACGCCAATTGTAAATTAGAAAAACCAACTAACGAAACTTTTCTTTATGACTCTTCTACGCTTTTTTTTTGCATTTTATTATTTGGCAGTTTGGCGTAAAAAACTATACCGTGTCATTTGTATAATACCAAAAATGAAGAAGAAACAAGAAAAAAACAACATGGCACAAATTGTGCGAGTTTATTGTGTGTGTTGAACAGGATACTCGTATCTCTTTTTGGAAAGCTTCACTTTAACAATAAATTTATATGAGGCTGTGTACCTATACAAACGCATAGAAAAGGTGTTCCAAAACTTCTATAAAAATATTTTGTTTCTTCAAGAAATTAAGGTGACTCAATAAAAACTTTATATTTTTATTTATTAAAAATTGCAAAGCTTGAAGTTAGAACTAGGCTACTCTCAAGTTTTTAATTCTCCTTTCGTTTAGTATTCTTTTGAAAATGTCTATTATATTTTGAATTTAAGTACACCCTGTATATATATATTTAAAGTATTCCCAAAATTTTTTTCTGGCTTTTGACCTCCCTAAAATCTTTGCTGCTTTTTGCACCGCTTTTTTTCCTATATTGTTCCTACTTCAACAGTATTATTTGCATTTTATCTTCTTTACGAAAATGAAAAAAGTAAATTAAAAAAAAAAGTGTAAAAAATACAAGAAACTGTAAACGTAAAATGAATGTCTTTATGACAATCGAAGAAGGGATTAACGTGAACATCTAAATAAAAAAAGTGGTAGGGATATCTGTTTAGATTGTAAACAAGAATTTTTTGTGTTTATGTTTATTTTTCCTTTTTTTTTTTTTTATTAGGCAATAAAAAGTTTAACAAGAAAGGATATGAAACAAAAAAAATTAAATTAGATAAACACTAGCAAAACTTAGGTTATTTACCCTTTAAAAAGACAAATTCCAGGAACTCAAACCAGCTGCTTAAACAATTCTCCAATATAAAAATTTTAAATTCTAAAACTCTTTATTCAATTGGCTAAACTAGCTTTCAAAATACTTTAATTATTTTCTGAATTAAAAACCGTTTTTCAATAAAAAATTTTTTTGCAAAAAAAATCAGCAGTCAAAAGCATACTTGCGGCTTTTGGATGGCCAAGCGTAGGTCTCAATTTATTTATTTTTAAAGAAAATTTTCTTTAAAATATTACTTTATAACTGATGAATAAAGATATGTATAAATTCCGTTTTTTTTTCAAAATGGTTTTCTTTTTTCTTGAAAGCCTATGAGGTATTATACATTCTCGCATGGAAAGGAAAATTTAACGAAAATAAATATCGATCGACATGCAAATTTTTATTACTCATCCTGCGGAATTATCTTGAATAGTTTCATTTAATTGTGAATTAAAAACTTGTCTATTGTGAATGAATTGTGATAAGAAATTTTTTTTGCCTTTTTAACATCAAAATAAATTTAAAAAAAATTTTTTTCCAATAAATATAACGAAATATTTTAAAAAAATAAACTAAAATACATTTTAGTTTTTAGAAAATTTTGTATTTTTGTATATGTTTGACCTTTCCATTTGCTTTCCTTCAAAAAATTTAAATTTTAAATTTCCTTCAAGAAATTTGTCTATACCGCGGAGTAAATAATTAGAAATTTTGCATCCTAACAAACGGAATGAATAATTAGACCCCTGTGTCACTGTAATGGTCTAATTTGAACCCATTTTCCTTACTTAAGGCATACCTACCTAGCTAAAAGCGTCTGACATGGCGGACAATTCACTTAAGAAAGTCTTTGAACTTTTAATGAATACAAGACTTAAGGAAGATTTGTAATATATTGGGTAGTGTCACTTAGTTGGCCACACTTAGCAGTTCTTCTTAGGAGCTTAACTACTGTAGTTGCTCATCGTCAACTGTGAAGCTTCTTCAGTCTAGTAACAGTATTATTTTGTTGGTGTGTGCATATTTCAGGCAGCTAGAGTTTATGTATGTATGCATTTGTTTGTATATAGAACTCCTTCATATAATTTAATTAGAAAGTTGAGTGTGACTCTTGAGTTGCCTGCAAAAAATTTTTTTTTTAGTTTTGTTTGCATTTTGTGAGCCTTCAGCATAAGCACACACCACACAGTCACAGATTGTATACATTTTAGGTGCTGTACTTATTGTACAGCAAGTATGGCTACCACACCACCTAGTCTTAGTGGCTGCTTGCCTATTTGTGACTTAACAGCACAACTTTTTATAAATACAGTTGAATTTAATATTAAAATATATTTTTAAAACAAAAAATACTCCTCCATACTCTATTGCTGCTTTAGTTTTTTTCCCCAGCTTCATCAGGGTGCCCGGCTTTATTCTTTAAATTATTTCAAATTTCATTTTGTATTTTTTTTTGTTTTGGTGCTCTAGTGAATGAGTATCTTTAATTTTTCATTTTTCTTTTATTGTGGATTTTCTGTTTTATATTTTTTTTGTTTTCTTTTTGCAAACATTTGCATATTTACTCGTTATTACCTCCTCTTTTTGTAGTATTTTTTATTGCTATAGCTGTGTGTGTGTGTTGCTGTGTCAATATTAAGCGGCAAGCAATTGAAATATTTGCTAAAAGTTCTACAAATGGCACGGTATCTCCGTATTTTTTTACGGCTTTCACTACAGGCTTTAAAAGTTTTTTATAAATTTTGTATTTTATTTGCGATTTCACTTAATAGATATAAAGATTTATAATAATGTACATAGTTTATGCATAATTTATACCCTAAGAAAACAACTATAGTTTTGAGATGCAATTTTCCTAGCAATTGAAAATCCAGTTGTGATAACTGAATTTTTTGGTTGTGCCAAACGAACTTTGTTATTACAGTCTAAAATTTAGTTCTCTCAATAGTATATTGATCTACCAAATTTCTTATTTTACAAACAAAAATAAGTGAATTTTTGATTGGTAACAAATTCAGTTCGACTATACCGAATTTCTGGTTTGTGACAATAGAAATAAAAAGATTCCCGTTGCTACAAGTGAAAAAATTTGTTTTTAACAACTGAATTTTCGAATGGTAACAAATTTCGTTCTCGTAACCGAAGTTGTTTTCTCACTCTATGGTTGCGGTTGTTGCAAATGTTTCAACATTATCTGCTTGAGCTATTTATTTCCAACAAAAATTTTTGTCTGTCCAAAAAATATTTTGTTCCCACAAAAATTTTGTTGGTACAAAATTCATAAAAGTTTTTGCAGCACAAACATTTTGTTCGTACAAAATTCATAAAAGTTTTTTCAGCACAAAAATTTTGTTCATACTAAATTCATAAAAGTTTTTGTTCGCACAAAATTTTCTTTTTGTAAATTTTTTATATATATATAAATTTGAACTGTCTCTCACAAAAAAATGTTATACGAAAAAAAATTTTCTGTGTAACAAGAGGATGGTGAATTCAATCAAAAAATATTTGGTTATACAAATTTTGTTCAGAGAAAACATCGCAAGAAATTGGGAGAGATAGGCACAGAGAGAAATCAGTTGCTCAAAATCGAGTGCTATGATTTGGTTTCTGAAATCATGTTTTTGAAAGATCTTATATTAAAGTAGAAATCGCAAATCAGAGTTGTTTGTATGTAATAACTACTTCTTTTCAAGATTTTTATATTCGTTATATTTTATTTATTTAAATTTTTTTCGTGTCTTTGTTTGACATAATCTTGCAACTAATGATTTTAGATTATCTCAGTGACAGATATGCCAAAATTATTACTTAGCCCCTTTATGAGATATCATCATGGGAAAGGCATTAGTTTTATAGGTACCAAAAATGTAAACAATAATTGACTGCTATACCTTAAGAACTAGTTTGGTATCTTGCGCTCTGTTTCATTCATTCATGGCAGCTTCCCTTGCATTTTGATTTAATATTTTTATTTTTTTAACAAATGCAGGGTGTTTTAGAACTCATATGAATTTAGTTAGTGCTTTCTTGTAGGTGTATGTAGGTGTGTGTATGCATAATAAATTCCTGTTAAAAAAATAAATCCATAATGTTAAATTATACAGCAAGGTTTTTCGTTATTTAAGCTGAATTTGTACTCTCTACTTGCTGCAGGTTTTTCTTTTTCTTTTTTCTTGCATTTAAATAAAATTTTTAAAAGAGAAGTGGTAATTGAAGCAACTAATTTTTAAATTTGCTTTCTCTTTTTTAATGCCAAAAGTAATTTTTTCTTCTTTTTCTTCTACATTTTTTATTGCTTTTGATAGCTTATGAAATTTTTTGTTGTTTCTGCTTTCACCCGGGAATAATTGGGGTTACGTTAATTTCAAAAGAAAGTAAAAGTTGTTGAAAGGGGGTATTGCTTAATAATAAAAAAAAATATTAAAAATTTTTTTAAATAAATTAACACAATAATCTAAAGGAAAAATACAGCTTTTCATGTTATATTAATTATTTTGGTTAATGAATAAAAAAAAAGGAATTTCCATTACATTAACTTTGACCATTCAAAAAAAAATTTTATATTTCAATTTAACTTTAAATGCTACATGTTGCCATTGTCTACTCTCTTTATTTCCACTTTTTATTAATGTATGACACACACTCTTACACATGCATACATTTAAATAATAAATTTTCATTTCTCTCCTGTATTTATAATTTAAATTTGGTTGCTTTTTTGTAGCCATTACGTCTCACATCGCATTAACAGTAAAGTACACGACAATTTCCACTTAAAAGAAAATTCATCAATTCAGATGGTCTTCAACATCCATCAGCATTATCAACTTTAGCCATTGTATAGTGAAAGACTAAAGAAACCTCAAATTATATTGCAAACCACAAAAAGGCTATTAAAAATTTTATGACTTAATTTTAATTTATTTTTTTTTTTTGCTTTTTAAAAACAAAAAAAAAAAAAAAACAATTGCTGAGAGTTATGACTTGTTAGGGTATCCGATTTTTATAAATTGAATAACAACTTAAAGTTAACAAAAATAGATGCTTTTTGTTTAACAAAAATTACATTTCGCTTCCTAAAAACTTTTATGTTACTAAAATTGACGAAATTTGTCTTTAGTAAAATTTTTTAGCAACACCCTGAGATATTCCCTACAATCCACATACTCTATTATCTGTCAACCTGTATACTAGTAATCTAATTATAAGTAAAGCTTAAATAAAATCTTAATCTTTGTTTGAACGTCATATAGAAAAGTTCGTCTTTTGTCTCGTGTACTTAATTAAGAAGTCACTTCCAAAGACACCCACAAAAATAAGTTCGAGGAGCGTACAAAATAAACTAAATTTTTTTTATTTTAATTTGCTTTAAATTAACATAAACGTGAATATTAACATGATTATTAATATTAACATAAACATCGATATGTACATATATAAATATGGAAAAGAACATGAGAATAAAATGTAATATTAATATAAGCAATTCCAAGCACATCTAGTATTAAAATTATTAAAACACATGAACATACACATGAACATAAACATGAACATTAATTAACATGAACATAAACATGAATGACATTTTAAGATTATTAAGAATGATGTAAAGAATATGGGCATAAACATTAAAATTAAGATTAATATTATACTATCGTGGATAGGAATATAAATATGGACATGCATATTAATGTGGGCTAAAGTTAACATTAACATAAAATTGAACATGAACAACAAAATGAATGTGAACGCCTAAAACAAACATGATCATTAACACGAAAATTTTTTAGAAACATAGACATTAACATAAGCATGAACAGTAATATAAATATGGACATGACTGTCATAGTCAGGGGTAATATCATCGTAAACATGAACAGCAATATTACAACTAAAATTAATATTTACGGAAAGAGGAAATAAGTTCATAGACAATAACATGAACATGGATATGAACATAAACATGAACATCAATATTTATATTTTCCATTAAATACAACATGAAAATATAAATATGAATATAAGCGAGCCCTTTAAAAAAATAAACAGACATCGTATTATCCTCTGTACCTCCAATCAAATATTTATATATGTTTTATGTACAGGTGGTTACTAGAGCAATGCACAAGCATGCTTAAAATGGCTTACAAGCCCTTTTTACTATGCAAAATTAAACATGTTTGTAGTGATGTGCGGCTTTCAAGTGGGCTTGTGCATTCCTCTAGTATCTGCCGTCTGTGTGTACGTGTGCTTATTTAATTTATATTTCACTTTGGTCCTTGCACATTAAGGTTTAATAAACAATTTATTTCTCATTTTTTATTGTGGTTTAATATGTGATAAAATATTTTTCAAAAAATGTTGGTAAAATGCTCAAAGTTCTGAAATATTTTTTTGCATTTGGTTTATTGTTTTGCTTTTTTTAATGTTATTGCTAAAAATAAAGTAAAGAAAAACAATAAAAAATAATTTAATTGGCAATATAATTGGAATTTCTTGTGTAGTGATGGGGCACTGAAATCATAATAGAATTTGTAATTAATGCCAATACACATATGTATATCGTGACTTGAAATGGTAATGGGAAAAAGAAAATGGGTTAGTGTTATTTTTGATGTACGAACAGTGAGCTATTGCTGAAAGTATTTTAAGAAGAGGTTTTGAGCTTCCAAAGTTTATATAATTTTTCATGTTCTTTTTATAAAAAAAGTTTTACAAAATTTTAAAATCTTTATTAAGAAAATATGCAGTTAAATTTCCCCCTTCTGCTCTCTTTGCTACTCCATTCTAGAGTTAATTTATGCCCAGAAAACAACCTTAACATTTTCATTTCAACATCAGCTTTCACAAAATTAATAAGGTCATGTTGTTGTTTTTTCTTTACTTTTATACTTTTCTTTTGTTCTTTACCAAATTTATTGCCATTATTATTATGCAGTTTTCTTTATACATACTGACACAAAAGAAACCAAAAAATGAACATAAATTTCATGAAACCACTTACCAAATCTCTACCCGTGCTAACATAACTCTCCAATGGACTGCATGGTCGCAGTCGATTAAGACCCAATGTGTTGCCAGTGCTACTAATTGCTGTATGATCGCACAATTTAGGTGTCTCATAATCATAAATTTCCAACATTAAACGTCGTTTTCCTTTAATGCTCATCAAGGCTAAAGCGGTTTTTTCACCACTGCTACCACCACCACCACCCTGCTGCTGCTGGGCATCTTTGGATGTCTTGCTGGATATATAATTTAAACTTTCCTTAACAGAACTTAAGCCTCCACCACCACCATGTTTGGAGTTTGATGAGCCACCAGCACTACCACCAGCTTGCTGGTAGCCACTATATTTATTTTCTTGATTAAATATACTTGACTGTGTGGGGCCATAAATGTATGTATCAACTGGATTCCAGGCATTATCAATGTTTACACGTAAATTTTTTCCCATTTTAGGATTCTGGGGACTGTAATAGTAACTACTGCCATGGCTGCTCTGATCCAATAGTGTGGGCTTGCCACCATCAGCAGAGGAGGCAATGGGCGGTGGTGGTGGCGGTTGACCGGTTGTAACACTTGTCTGTTTTATTGGCACATATGTGCCATAACTGTCCCACATACGTAGACGTGTTATCCAGGGTGGTAAATCAGACTGAAAGCATAATGAAGGAAAAATAAAATTATTTTATTAATATGGCATATGGTTAAACGAAAGCAAGAAGTTTAAAATTATTTTTAAACACTAACCCACACACACAGAGAGCGAGACTCATGTGTAATGGAATATGGGTTAGCATAAATCTGTTTGAATGTGCAAATGCACAAGTTGTAGGACAACAAGTCATAACATAGCTTATTTAACACACACACACGCATACAAATTTGTTGTTTGTTTAGAAAACACGACTCTTTTGGTAGTTTTTTTTTTTGCTTTAATGCTGGTGCATTTGTTGATTGTATAGGTTGGAATAAAATTAAAAAAACAGTGGCACAAGATACATTTTTAATTAAAAAAAATCAGAAGTCAAATTAAGGCTCATAATTCAATGTTCGAAAAAATTTTAATTCTAAAAAAAATTGTTTTCTAAAACAAAGGGCCACAATCATAGTCACAAAAAAGCAGGCTTTTATTAAGAGCTGACTTTTGTTCATAAGAATTTTATGAAAAAGATTCTAACTTTAGTTCCATTATGTCTCATTTTAAAGTAAATAAATATTTAAATAAAATTAAAAATCACTTTTTATCACAAGATCGACAAAAATATCGATGATTCACTCAAGAATTATTTAAAAAAAAAAACCTTTTAAATTAATTTTTCTTAGATATTTATAAAAGAAAATTTCGTTACCTAAAACTTCGAAAATTTTTTTAAAAATAACTGCGGCTTTTGTTTTAAATAATTAGTTTAAAAATCTGGAGTTTTGTTTTTTTTTTCTCAAAAATTTAAAAGAAATTAATTTTTGGAAAATTCGAAAAATTTTTCAAGTTCGAAAAAATTTTTTAAATTGACTACGACATTTGTGGTAACTAAATTGTTAAAAACGTTCTGCATTTAATTTTTTTTTTTTTCAAAAAATTAAAAGAAATTAAATAATTTGTGCTAAGAAAATAGTTAAAAAATAGTTTTAATTAAAAAAATTTTAATTAATTAAAAAAAATTCAAAAAAAAAAAATTTCAAGTTCGAAAAATTTTTTCAAGCAAATATGACGTCTTAACAAGTTAAATATTTCAAAAATATAAATATAAAATAAATTTTTTTTTTTTTTGCATTAAAATGAAAAGTAATTCCTTTTTGAGCATTAAATAGAATCTCAATATTCTGTTTTAAACTACCAACACAGCAAACAACAAATTTTACTTTAAAGTTAACGTATTTTTTTTTTTAACATTTCAGTGTTCAAAAATTTATTATTTAACTAGAATTAAAATTGTATATATGTTTTTACACAAATTAGACAGCAGCTTACTGAAATAATAATAAATTTTAAATAACACCCTGTTAGTTTTTGATGATCTCTACGGCCTTAGTTTACCACTCTTGTTTTTTTGTAAATAAAAAACTGTAAATCATTTCCCTAGTGCAAATTAAACAATATTTATTTTAAAACCAGGTCACAGATTAATAATCTTTTAAGTCTCTAGTGTCTTAATAAATTTCTCAACTTGTTTTTAAGTTCGGTTAAAAAAAGAAAGAAAATAAAAAAAGAAATTTCCCTTTTAAAACATTAATTCCAATACGTTACACTGTGCCTTATATAGAAACATAAACACAAAGCTTTTTATTTATAGTTTGAGTTTTTTTTTTAATTTTTTTTAGATGTTGTACTGCTTATTTTTTTTTAGCTAAATGTTGTTGTTGTTTGTGTGTTGTTTTACTTAATGTTTATCTTTAGTAATTGCTGTTGTTTTATGTTTTTGTTGTTGTTGCTGCTGTTGCTTTTATATTTAGTAGGGTTAGTATTGTATTTAAGCCAAGAATATATATTTAGTAGATGTATAGCCAAACAAACACATGTACGTTTAACTACACTCAGAGGAAAAATAATTTTTAAATTTGTTTTTTTTTTTTTTTTAATTATAGAGTTTTCAAATGGAGTTGGTTTATGACAGGAAAGAGAAAAAAATACTAAAACAAAAATTTTTTTGTATAAAAATTTGTAGCCAAAAAAAAAACACAAATTCAGTAATTTTTAAGTAAGAATTTAAAAATTAGCTTAGAGTTTTATAGGTCACCCTAGAGTATTAAAAAATAAAAGTAAGTGAGTTAAAACACAGTCTCAACCGTTTGAAAATACATTATGAGCTATATAAGCTGCTGGTTAGAAGACCCCCAAGATTTAAGTGAAATGAAACCATCAATAATTTAAGAGATGTGTGAAGAGTCTAGTTTTAAATTTTTAAATAGTTGGGTCAAAGATTTCATCTTCAAAATTGATTTTCAGTTTTGAAATTATAAAAAGTTTTACCAGAACTAATTTTTCTATATTAAGAGAAGTTTATTTGTATATTGTGTAATTATTGATATATTTCATTAATTCAATGAATACTTTATTCATTTAATAAAATTTTCGTTAATTAAATTAAATTATTTTTTTTAATATATTAAAATTATTTTATTGATTCAATGAAATATTTCATTGATTCAATGAAAATATTTCATTTATTCGAAGAAATATTTCATTGATTTCATGAAAAAATTCTTATTAGTTAATTAATCTGTTAGTGAAATAATTTCATTAATGCAATGAAGATTTTTCATTAATTCATATAATTTATGAAATATTTCATTGAAAAAATGAAAAATTTTAATGAATAATATTTTATTAATTCAATGAAACAAATATCAATTAATTAATTACGGGTTAATAACATAATTTCATTAATACAATGAAATTTTTTTCATGAATTCACATAATTTATGAAAGATTTCATTGAAACAATGAACAATTTTAATAAACTAATTTTCTTTCAGTCTCTAAGGTGCTTCCTTCATCGACTTCATTCTCTAACTTTTGAAAGTTAGATTCGTGAGGTCTCTTTGTTTTCTTTTAATTTTAAAAGTTTTTTTTAATTTCTAAATTAATTAAAAAATTTTTTTTTTCAAGTGTACTAGCTATATTTGATGTTGATATTAAATATTAAAATCTTTTACTTAAGTTGCTGATGTTAGTATTATCTCTTTTTCTTTTTTGGTTTAATAAAGAATTTCAAATGAAATGACTTGTAGTAGTAGAGTGTCGGCATAAAATGAAAGAGTTTTTTTTGTTTTTTTTTGTTATCAAAGTAAAAACTCATTTCTTTATAAAGAGCAAAGCCATTGTTAGTTAAAGTTAAAAGTTGTATACCTAAATATTTTACACTATCTTACACACACACATACCTAAAGATTCTTAATAATTTTTTTAGATGTGTGAATTAAAAAAAAAAATTAAAAACTACAAGAAAGTATGTTTACAGTGTCATGTCATTGTAGTGGTTATGTTTGTTTTCATACTTTTCTTTTTAGAACGCCCTCTGGGGACAGTTAAGTTTTGTTTTTCTTAACTCGCTCTCTCTGCTGTTAGTTAGCACAACAACAATTTAAAGTGTTAGCGTAAAACTTGTATATTTTCAGTCACTTTTTCTTCTTCTTGTTGTTGTTTTTATATAGTCATTGTGTTAGTTTATTGTTGTTGTTGTTTTTAGTATTGTATCTGTTTGAATTGTTAATTTTAAGGCGTTAAAATGTTAAGTAAACTAGGTCTTTATAACACTCATTTATATTTTATATCACACATCTGTATTAAGAAATATTTTAAACACACACACACAAATATTTAGGCATATAGCATAAGCACTATGGGAATTTTATAAATTTTTGAAATAAAAAAAAAAATAACACACACACACACTTATACAAAGGAAACCTAATTCCCTTGTCCATGTTTATAACAATGTATTCACTTTCACACACATACTTTTGTGGGTGTACGGTTGTGTTATTTTTTGTTTTCCAGCCTTAGCTCTTGTGCTTGTAGTTTTATTTTTGTTACATGTGCTTTTTGTATGTGTTTTGTTATGATTTTGACACAAAGTCATTAACCATTTTATGTTTTTTAAGCAATTTGTAGAATTATTTATAGCAGAGCTTACACAGTAACATAAAATAAGTCATACAGATTTGTTGCTACGAAGAATATAAAAAGGGGATATTATGCATTTCGATTCGAATCAAAATGGCTTTCGAAAAGAATTTTTAATTCGAAAGAAAAATCTATTATTACCATAGAACTTTCGAAAGTTCAGCAGAGTTGTATTAATAATTTTAAGGGTTATGTTAAAAAATTTTAATTATTTTTTTTTCGAATGTTCTACATAATTACTTTTTTCTTTTGCAAATTTATAGCCTTTTCGATTTGAAATGAAATATATAACAACCTTTAAGACTATTTTATTATTTGAAGAAGATTTTAATGGTAGAAACAATTTATTTAGTTCCAGAAATGTCATAAAAATCGCTGGCATATTATAAATAAAATATTGTTTTAAGTTTTTCAAAATCTCCTACATTCTTTTATCTAAATATTTATCACACGGTAGTAGACACTATTTTTCTTGTACCAATTGTTCCCAAAGAACTTTTCCATGACTAGACAAGCCAGAAATCGGGATGTATTAACTGAATCCTGAAATCCCGAACAGCATTTAAAAATTAAAACATGCCGAATATCGTAATTTAGCTTTTCCCGGGATTTATGGGTACGGTATTTCCCCTTTTGCTATCTCTAAAAAATAATCTCATGCTGATATTGCTTTCAATTGCAAAAGGAATACCAATGAAGACATCCAACAGTTGGATTATTCACTTACTATAAACAGCGCATTACTTTTATTTAATTATTTTGATATATTTTTTTAAATTTCATTAATTTTTTTTAATTTAATTTCAATTTTCTTTACATTTTGAATGACATTTTTATATTCACAAGGTCAGTGATAGCGTATGCTTAATACGAAATATTAAGTATACGTCGTTATAATAATAAAAAGTTTTTATCTCTTAGTTTCGTTCGCATAATTGTATTAAAAACAAAAAAAAAAAAAAAACGTGTATCGTTTAAAAGTATATGGCGACCTTCTTTGTAGCAGAAATCCAAATTTATTTATATAGATAATTTTACATTTTTAAATATTTTTGTATTGATTTATTTTTTTTATAAACAGAAAAACCATGAAAAATAATTAATGTAGTTCTTACGTCTCTTTTCACACAAGTCACGATGTTTTACCATTATAAATTTGATTAGTCATGGGATATGAGCTTTGGCAACAATTAATGCAGTGTTTCCCGTAGGGAAGTTGTAATATTTTCTTGCTAATTATTCTTCTTTAGAAAAAAAAAAAATATATTGTATGAAGTATAATACTAACACTGTAGCTAAACACAGCTGTATTCCTGGCATTTTCATGTGGGTGATTGTGTTTGCTTTTTTTTGAATGTAGAGTATGTGTTGCTAATTACATTCATGTTAAGTTTCATTTGTTATAAAAGAGTGATTAGCTTATATCTTTGAATAAATATGTATGTTTGTGTTTATGTGTATTTCACATTAGTGATATTATACTCCTACATAAAAATAATTTTTTTCTTTTTTTTACTTGAGAGAAAGTTCTTTTTGTTTAATTTTTTGTAACTAAATACAAAAAAAAGCAGGTCCCAATTGTGTCAGCAAGCTTGTCATTAGACATGAAGCTGAAATAAAATGTAACTCATTTTATTAAATAAATAAACAAGCGCCTGTGTTATAATCTTTCAGTGTGTTATTTATGTTTATTTAAAAAAAGGTATGTCAGATGTTAAGGGATTTGATATTAACATCCATTTACATGCGACATTTTGGTTTTTTTTTAATGGAGATGAAAACATGAATTATTTTTTATAGCTTAACTGGGTTTAATTACATGTGTTGTAATTAATATGGTGGGAGGAGTATGCTTTTATTTTTTAGAATTCTTAAGATTTTCATAAGAGTTGAGTTGAATTTAAAATTAAAACTGACAAGTTAAGCCTGCGATTTTAAATCTTTATTAAAATGTATGTGTGCAATAATATGCTTGCTCTAATAATTAAAATACCCTATGCTGGGCTTATTCATTAATAACATTTTAATTTCTTTAAGAAATAAATTTGTTTTTATTTTGTTTTTTAATTAATTAGAGCCGGTCATAAAAAGGTAGAAAAAAGGGTTAGAAAATTAAGCAAAATTAAGCTGCAATTGTTGAAACAGTACAAAAATAATCAAAAATAATCATATTAATTAAATTTTAAATTCAATAAATTAAATTTGACCAGCAAATGGTTAGTCACCCATGCTGGTCAAACAATTTAATCTTAGAATTAATTTTTAATATCAAATAAAAATAAAAATAATCTTAATAACAAAATAAGCCCAAAAGAAATAAAAAGGGTAAAAATTAATGGTGGTATGTTTTTGAAGTAATAATCACAGTAACAAAAACTATAGATTGTCCTTCTGTATACTGACTGACACTTTTTTTAAAATTCGACCAAATAAGGCGTAAAATTTTTACCTTTATTTCCCTATATTTACCTTTTGTAAATTGATGCAGCATATGAAAATTTTATTAATAATTTGTAACACAGAAAAAAAAAAAAAAAATTTTTTTCAAGGGATAAAAAAGTACCAAAAAAGTACTTTAATTTAAACAATTTTAGTGGAATTTTTTATGTTATATTCAAGCCCAAAACTGATACTTGAAGAAAACAGTACTAAAAATTAAAAAATCATAAAAGCTACACTATGGTACCTTTTAGTGGTACTTTTTGGTTTTTTATATTACCTAATCTAGAACTAAGAAAAAGGCCTGAAACGGTCCACGAAAAATCATTAACGAGACAAAATGGTTTTACTTTTTTTTTAGTTTTACTTTTTTTTTTTTAATTTTAATGAACCTAAAATTATAATATTTAATTCAAACAGTTGGGTACTTTTTTTTTATACTCGTATTAGCGAACCTAAACCTATTAGATGATCAAAGTAAAAAATCATTCAAAACATTAAATGGTACTTTTTATTAATTTAGTGGTACTTTTTGAGTTTTTAATATTGACGAATATAGAAACATGAGACGAAGGACTTGAAAAAATTAAAAAAGTATAAATAAAATTACTTTCTAATTACATCTTTCAGAAGCTTTACACAGTTGGAGCAAAATATTGATATGAAAATAAATATATAATTAATATCGAAAAAAATTAAATGCAGACACTATAAATCAATTTAAAAATTTAAGCAAAAATAATTGTCACACTGATTAAGATTTTAAATAAATCAAAAGTCTCTAAAAATGTATATAAAAAAACTGTATTTTATTAAAATTTAAGTGATATCATTTTCTACATTTCTCTCCTTACACTAACACCAACACTGAAAAATTTTGTAAAAGGATTTTGCATTCGTTTTTGTTTTCGGCATACATTATTTGGTACCCATGACTTGTAGATTAAAAATATTTACTTCAAAGTAGTTAAAGTACTCAAAGTTTATAAAATCCTTTTTATAACTCAAAAATTGTGTCACTTTAAAATGACTTAATATTGCAACGTTACCTTAAGAGAATTCAATTTGAACAATCTCAAAAACTAAAGAAGCTCTACAAAATACATCCAATGCGATGGTAAATTTTTTGTAAAATTGCTCTTAAAGTGAATATTTATTTATCACTATTCAGGCCATTAAATTAAAAAATCTTCATTTATGAATTCGTCAATTTTTCTTTAGATGTGTTGTGTGTTTGCGTTTTCTTATTATTATTTTTTCTATATGACCCTTTTAAAGCAGAATTTTTTGTAGGGCTTAAATAATTTAAAGTGGCTTCAAATGAATTATGAAGAAAAAAAAAAAAAGAAAAAGAAATGAGCACGTTGAATAAAAGGTCAAGAAATACACAAGCAAGAAAAAATATGAAAAATAAAAGGAAAATTTCTGATGAAATATTAAACGTTGAATATGAGATGAAAGTTGAAATAAAAAATGAAAGGCAAATGAGTGAGAAACCGAGAACAGAGAAAACATATGAGTTTTTTTCAGTATGTTTTATTAAGTTAAAAAAAAAGTGAAAATGAAATTTTTTGTAGCCAGTTTTTGCCAGTAGTGCATGGAAGTGAAATAAGAGTAAATAATGCTGCAGCCAAATAAGCAGGCGAGCAAGTTGAATCAAACCAAAAATAATACGTCTCAGTCATTTATTTCATCATATCACAAGGCAAAAAGCAAATTAAAAACATACACACGCAAACACGCACACACTTTTATGTTTAACATCATTATTAATAAAACAACAACAACCATATGCTGATGATGTTCATCATTTTAATCATCTTTATAATGACAATCATGATGTTGATGTTTATGTTTATGATGATGGTGACGATGAAGTCAACTAAAAATTAAAAAAAAAAAAAAAAAATACAAAAAAAGAATATGAAACGGAAAATGAGGACAATCATATGCAGTCATAAGGATGTTTGTATGCTTGCAAATGCGTAGTATGTGTGCATTCATACAACATGTATACAAAATTAAGTATGAAAAATAATGCATAAGGGTAGAAATTAAAAAAAAAAAAGAAACAGAAACAGAAACGTAACATTAATAAAGGTTGCTGGCATACAGTAACAATAATAATAATAATAACAATAACGACAGTCATCTGATTTGCTGTTCTGTGAAACAAGTTTTACAAAATGAGGGTGTTGTTTGGCCTGTGTCGCAGGATGCGTGTGGGTGTATACACAGCACCAAAGAACAGTGTATGTGATTTCATTATTTTTGAGACGATAAAATTTAATAAATCATTAAATAAATTTAAAATTTTAATAGCAAAAATTTACTTAAGCCCTCAAAGTAAAAATAAAAATTTGTTTTAAATTTTAACAAAATAAATTTGTGCAAACAAGTCACATAATTTAAGTAGCCTGAAAATACAATTTATTAGCATAAATTGCAGTTTATATCACACTGAAAAATAAACTATGTGTACAGTTCTGAAATTTACAGTATAGTAGTTTTCAACCCCACCAGTCATTTCGATTTTAACTTATTTGTCAAAATCTGTCCGCTTTCTAAATATAAACTATACAGTTCTGAAATCTACTTTCCAGTAACTTTCGATTTTATTAATTTTTATGCGATTTTTTCTTATTTTTTTTTAAATTTTTGGAATAAATTATTGAAAATACGGCTACAGACTTAAAAAACTGAGCTAATTTCTCTGCTTGAGTTTTTAAATTTTTTTTTTTGAAGGTCAAGAATTTTTATAAAGTTTTATTTAATGAAAGTTTTCCTTAAAGTGATGTTTTAGCAATTACTTCACGGTAACCCTGATTTTAAACAAAAATTTTTTTTCCGAAATCAGTGTGAAAGATAGATTTTTATTAAAAACGAAGTGTTGATTTAAATTTATAATTAGAGGCCGAAGGTAATGATAGCTTCACGGCAACCCTGATACCAAATAATGCTCATTTCTATAATGGTTGTTAATAACTTTTATGTGTTTTGTAATTTTAGTTATTAAAAGAAGAAAGACCTCATGGTAACCTTGATTTAAAACAAAAAATTTAATTCTATTTAAATGAAAGATAAATTTTTATTAAAAAACGGTTAATATAAATTTAAAATTAAGTGGTTAAAGTAATGCTAGCTTCTCGGCAACCCTGACACCAATTAATGCAATTGTTTATACAATTTCGTAAGAACTTTTGTTTTTTTTTAATTTTTGTTGTTAAAATTATTTTTCACGGTAACTCTTATTTAAAAAGATAATATTTGCTTTTTAAGTCAGTGTAAAAGATAATTTCTTATTAAAAATGTTACGACAACAAAGTGTTTAATTAAATTTAAAATTAAGGGTTACCAGAGGGTTAACTTTTTTTTACCAAAAAATAATATCTTTAATTCTCTCTCATTTTCTTTAAAAAATAATTGCTTTCAAATTGAAATATGACTGGCACTGTGTTTAAAAAGTAATTTCTTTCAAACTAAAATAAAGAGTCAATTTACCTGATTTTATGTTTTAGCTGCAGGGTAATCCTGGCACTCCAAAAAAATAAAAATTAGGCTGCTGATTTCGGTGGGAATTTTTGTTGTAAAACACATCTTTTCAGAAATGCTTAGCGTTAACCCTAATTTTTAATACAGCAGTTTTGGTTAGTAATTTCTACTCTGTTAGTTATACTTTTCAGAAGCGGTAGTTTTAGTATTAGAAGTTGCTCTTTTTGTAAATGCTGCCTGGTAACTCTTATGCTAAATATAACAATTTCGGCTGCGAAATTTGTTTTGAAATTCTGTTTTATAACAACTCATAAGTAAAAATTCAATTTGTGAGGCTTTAAAAATATTTAAGAGACGATTTAACTTGCATTAACCATTTCCCTTACAAAGATAAATTTTAGCTACAAGTAAATTAAATATTGATTAAAAAAATCTCAGTTTTCTCATTACCACCCCACTGTACACTATATATATAAAACTGAGGGGCTTCACTGTTGACAATGACTGCTGTCGCGTTATATGTGAAATTGCATTTATTTTTCTGTTAAACAAATAAACATCATATTTATGCCTACAGGATATTTAAGTTGCTCTCTAAGTGCAGTAAAATAAAACAAAACAAAATAAAATACAAAAAAAAAATTATAGCAAATGCTTTGCAGTTGCAGTTTGCATCAGTGTTGCAGCATGCAGTAAATTTGTAAAACAGTTAAAACAAAATATAAAAAAATAGCACTAAAAAGGTTTTTCTATTTTCTTTGGGAGTGTGTGTGTTAACGTAATTTTTGTATTTATTTAGTGCAAAAAGTAGCTTTAATAAAGTTGGTGGGAAAATTATGCACACGGTTTGTTGAAATTTTTAATTTGCAGTTTATTAAGTAGACTTAAAGTAGAATTTAGTTTGATAGATAGACAAGTAATTTGCATTTAATTTATTATTTAAAATAATAAAACAAAACTAAAGAAGTTTACAAAATTAAAAAAAAAAAAAAATTTAAAAAGAAGCATCATTGCTATGCAAACAATTTATTATTTGATAATTTATCTCTTTAAGCTTGTTTTGCTTGTTCTCAAGCTTACACAAATGCTTTTGGCTCTATACTTGAACAAAACTAAATATTAAGCAGCTGTAGATCACTAACATTTTAATTGACAATTTATTTTTGAAGTCTTATGTTATTTATTGTTAATAATATTGCTGTTTACGGCAAGTTTAAAGACAAAGTCTTGTAATTTGTCTTGCTATAAAATTTTTTGTTAATTACATCACAAAAAAAAATTTTTTTTTTTAGTATTTGCTAAAGACAAAGTAGAAGACAATGTCTTGCAACAAGTCCTCTATTGCCCATAAGAAAATAAAAGCATTTTTCTGAAATCATTGTTAAAGACAAAGTGAAGGACAATGTCTTGCAACAAAGTCATGAAAGTTTATTGCTAATAAGATAACAAAAACATTATAAAGAAGCAATGTTAAAGACAAATTGAAAGACAATGTCTTGTAACAAGTCCTGTATTTTAATTTCCAATCAGAAAACAAAACCATTTTCCTGAAATCATTGTTAAAGACAAAGTGAAAGACACTGTCTTGCAACATGTCATGTATTTTAATTATTTTTTTTTTTTTGACTTGTTAATGACAACATGTGAGACATGTCTTTCGTATTGCCTTCTATTGTTACGCCAATGCGCTGAAAATATCTTGCAACATGTCATGTATTTTAATTATTTTTTTTTTTTTTTTGACTTGTTAATGACAACATGTGAGACATGTCTTTCGTATTGCCTTCTATTGTTACGCCAATGCGCTGAAAATATTATTTTTATTTCAAATTCTCTTAAACGATTTTGAAACTTGTCTCTCATAATTTTTAAATTTTTATGTGTAATTTATACTTTGGTGTGAAATTTCATAGATAAAAAATTTATATGAGAAATAAATAAATAAATTGAAAATCATTTTATATTGTTACAAACACGAAATGCATTCAACATAATAAAAAAGAGAGTATCTGGTTGTTCTTTCATATTGTAGTTCATTTTTAACGGATATTTAATATCTTGTACTGAAATTTTTAGCTGTTGATGATAAACTCGGTGACAAAATACTTGTTTATTTTGTGGTGTATCAAAATGCATTCAGCATACATTTTCCCGTTCAATTTTGAATGTCTTGTGCTGAAATTGTTGGCAGTCGATTTTTTTTAACACGTAACACTTAAATGGTGCACATGACAGTGACAAAGTCATGTCATTCGTTTTTGGTCTTGTGTAATAAAAATTGATTTGCTTTGTGCTTGGTGTTTTCACATTATGCCAAGATGAATTTATATAGATTGGGGTCTATATTTCAACAAAATAACACAAGCCTTCCAAGCATGGTAAAGTTTGTTTTGTAAGCCATGTCTTGCTGGGTTGCTTTATTAGAATTTTTAGTGCTAGTTGAAGTGTGTTTGCCTAAAAGTTTATAAATTGCTATGGCTATGGCTAGAATAAGTTGTTATGGTTTATTAAGAGCTCTATGAATTTTACACAAACACACATCTTTATAAGTATTTCTTCTCTGCAGTTTTTGCCATAAGTTTTGCTTACACAACACACATGCTGCACAACCGCAAAAAGCGGAACACAAAATTGCAAAATGTTTATTTTATTAGTTTTCGTAGATGCAGGAAATGCATGTAAATGTTGTATTTATTTTTTATGCATTTTGCTTACATATTTTTTTTCTTCTGCGTTACATAAAGTTTTTATTTTTATTCTGTTTCATTAGATTGAAATCCTGCTGCCTTTTTATTCCATTTAACATGGCAAAAAACTCCCTTTCAATTACTTGCTCCACTTTACTCTAGTTAACAATTCTCTAGCCACGACTGTTGTACAACTACAGGCGCTAAAACGACCGCAACAATTTTACATATGTGGCAAGTATAACATTTGATTAATGAACCCTCCTTAATATTGAAATTAAGGCTTAAGGCCTTAGAGTGCAAAATTATAGAAAAATTAAAAAAAGAGAAAGTCTAAGCCACAACTGTTTAAAATAAAATTGATAAACTGTCCTTTTACATAAAATTGTAGAGCACGTCATTGTAAAATTGGGTCATATTTAGAACCTGTAAAAAAAAGTCCTGCATGTCCAACATTTGATTTTAAGCGCGTACTATTATCAACTGACAACAGAAGCTTCATATTTTAATTTGTATAAAAACCATCTTCTTTTCTATGTGTTAATGACCAAATGGATATAATTGCTAAGGTCGGTGTTAATATGAAAGCGTCTAAGTCATTATAAAGCGCCGTACCATAACGAACTAGATAGTTTTTCCTTATAAGTAGCACTAGTATGCCGATTTTTTTTAGCCAACTGCGCAGTGAGACTTCGCATCGGGCACTCCACGGAATTAAAGCCCACGCTGATCCTTTAGTAATTCTGATAAGCACAGATTTTGTATACACATCTTATCGATGATCTGTCTGAACTATCAAGAATTAAACTTTACGAAGTACCTCATTAATATGGCATCGGCTTAGATCCCTATTTCTAAGGCGTGGTCTTTGTGCGCATATGGTTCCAAATTGGAGTTTTATGCCATAGAAACAAACTAACAATTTTTTTCTTTAAAAACATTTAAGATTGATTCAGTTCGACCAATTAAAAAAATTTCTTTTAAAAATATTTTATAACTAAAAGAAAACGTGTAAATTTTAATCAGCTAGAGAAGGGTTGGATGAGAAATTCACTTTTTTGTTCTTAACTGCATATGCACGTAATCTATCTGTGCTAATAAGGAAAAATTGCTTCCGCAGAAATTGATTTGTTAACGCAATTTACTTTATTATTATTATGGTATACAGGAATGTTGAGGCCTTCAATAAAACATTGAAGGGTTTTAAAGTGTTCGTTAAATTCTAGCTTGACAAATTTTCTTCTTTTTTTGCTTCAAAATATTTAATTCCATTAAATGCAATATTTTGTACTCGTACCTTCACATTCATTCTTCACTTGCAATTTTATTTAATAAAACTTAATTTTTTTTCTCCTTTTATTACTTACCCGACCCAACGTATTATTATCGTGTATGGCTTGCTGCAGTATTTGTAAATTGTAGCTGGTGAATGATAACCAAATTAAGTCGCCTGGGTAACCATGAAAATGGTATGTGCATGTTGTATTCGGTGGAAGTGTATGACGGGGACTAACAATGCGTCCCATTCTGCCGCGACGTGAAAATAAAACATCGTCTATAATAAAAAGGCGAAATAGAATAATTGAAAAGGGTAAAGCAACAAATTGAAATGTATTACTAAAATTAAAAAAAAAATAATTTCCAAATAAAATTTGTAAAATATATGCAGAAATAAATGCTCCTTGTATTTAGGTTATAAGTAACAAGGAAAGATTTTATAACAAAATTAATGTTTCTCCAAAATGCATAATTGTTTTCATAGAAATTTCGCTCCCCCTATTTTGCAATATCCAGTAATTTCTTGAAGCAATAAAAAAGATTTATTTGTAATTAGTAAACTGGGAATACATTTATTAAGGGCTTTATGACTTTATGCATTTGTAGGTAGATAAAATATGAAAGTTTTGTTCTAATTTAGCTTGGAGTTTCTTTTTTTTTTATTTATTTGGGAAAGAGTGCCGTAGTAATTAATTTCAATGAAATTTATTCAAAAAGAGATATCTTTTATTATTTTTAAATAAACATTTGACATGGATTACGCTGGTAAAAGTTATGCTTCACTTAAATATTTAAATAAAATTAAATTAATTAAATATTTATTACAATTGAGAAAAAGTTTCTGAAAGAATAAAAATTTAATGAAAGTAATTAAAAAAATTCATACTAAATAAACGCTTAATCTATTCAATTAAAAAATGATCATACTGATTAAAACAGTATTTGATTCAATTAAAAAATTGTCATACTGATTAAAAATGTATTTGATTCAATTAAAAAATTGTCATGTTGATTAAAAATTTAATTGATTCAATTAAAAAAATTGTCATACTGATTAAAAATGTATTTGATTCAATTAAAAAATTATCATACTGATTACATGTTTAATTGATTCAATTAAAAAAAATTATCATATTGATTAAGTATTTGATTAAATCAATGAAATTAAATCAGTATGACAATGTCTTTTAATATTGTCATCATATCATATTTTAAAATAAATTTCTTTTCAATAGAAATAGAAGTAAAAAGAAAAAGAAAGTACTAAGAGCACTTTCTTAAATTTTTTTTAAAGAGTTTGGCAAACAAAAAAAAATTTTTATTTTCCTTTTCAAATTGATTTTAATCTCAGTTTTAATCATTCTTGCCCAATCTTATATTTTCCCAAGCATTTGTGATAGCAAATCAATTGATCAATAAATTTCAATGAGTATTTGTGTGCAAGTGCTTGCTGTTTTTAAATGACTTTTAATTAATTTTCTTGAGTTTTAAATCATCATCTGTATAGCCTGAACTAGTAGCAGCATCTTATTATAACAAAAAAAATTGTAAAAATGGCTTATCTGCTTCAATTTTATTTGCTGTTTTAGGTTGCTATTAAGCTGATATTTTTTTTTTTGTTACTATTGTTGTTGTTGTTATTACAAAGTTTTGCAGCAATTTACTAACAACTATAAATCAATAAGTGCAATGCATTCAAGTGTACACAATTTCCGTTTGTTAATTAATTTTAATGTTATCAGACATCAGACAAAGCAACATGTAACAAACAAGCAAACGAACAAAGTTTGAGTTAACAAGACTTAAAAAATATTGTCAATGCGATATATGGACACTGAGAAAACTACTTCGATTATGAGAATTAAATTTGCTACGATTCAAAAATTCAGTTGTGATAATCGAATTTTTAAATTGTGATGATAGATAATATTATTGAGAAAACTAAATTTTAAGTTTCAATCATTACAACTGATTTTTTGACTGGTGACAAATTCTGTTGTCACAACCTAAGGTGTTTTCTGAGGGTATTAATCCTGGCAGCTTGATTTTACAATTCAAAAAAATTATTTTTATTCAAAGAAACAACAAAAAGCTTTTTAAATGTATTAAAATTCTTTAACTTTAAATTAGTTTTGGTTAAGCATGAGGCTTAAAATAAGTTTAAGCTACAACTCACATGGGTACTTTTATTTAACTCTTTGTAATACTTTTAAAGAGCACAAAGTACAGAATAATATTAAAAAAGAAATTTCTATACAAAGATCCTGTATAACCTTTAAGCCACTGTGCAGTACAGTAAATAATCATTTAATTTTAATATTTAGTGCTTTAATGTTCACAAGCATGTTCCTGGTAAATGTGTAAGCAAAAACACACGTTTATCTTTGATACGTAAAAGGTTTAAAGCAATTTGGAAAACAAGTAGAAAAAAAACAAAGAAAAATTAAATGGCTTGAAGTCAACCTATTTTCCTTGAGCTTAAAGATTAGTTTTGCAATGATTAAAATCTACAAAATTGAAAACAAAAATAATGAAAAAGAGAAAAATCTCAAGTAGATTAAAAAGAAGAAATTGTATTAAAAGGATGTCAAAAACAAAATGTTTTCAACTGTTACAACTCAAAAAACTAAAGAAGGGAAGTCAAGAAAAAGTAGTTAATATTGAAAAGTTACTCTTTTGTTGTTGTTGTTGTTGCATTTAATAAGGATTTTTTCTAGTTTGTTTCTTAATATGCTGTGAGAAACTAAAAAAAATATTTTAGAGGGGGAAAGTCAACTAAGCAGTAAAAGTAGGGTGAAATAGAGCAAGTTAAATAAAAGTACAATAGTTGAAAATAAACTGTTGCAGCCACAAGGCCTCAGGTTTATGTTCGTTCTACAGAAACGTAATAAAAAGCTTAGCAACACAATTTAACAAATTTTTTTAAGAATTTTAAATATAGCTTACAGTTTTTTTAAAGCCTTAATTAATTTACTTTTTGATTTCTTTTCAAGTAACTAAATATTTTCGTGTGTATACTTTCCCTGCTTCAAAAATTCTACTACTCACGTTGCAGTTTTTACAAGAAAAAAAAAGTAAAAGAACTGTAAACAGTAATGAAATGTTTAAGAACGACTACATTTTTTAACATCCGCCTCTTATGTTTTATTTTTACGTTCTTATTTTTTTCTTGTTCATGGCTAAAATGTTGCTGCTTTTGAAATGATTTCTTTTTTTTAAGAAAAATTTCTTGAAATTAAATTTTCCCACTTCAATTATATACAATAAAGGACATTTGAAAGAAGGAAAATTTTTGCAAAGAAAATATTATTTATGAAAAATCAAAATAAAATAAAAAAAATTACAGAACATAAATAAATGAAAAGTATTAAAAAGAGTAATTTTTTCTTTCTTTTTTTTTTAATAAAAGTTAATTTTGTAAATAGATTTTTATTATAGATAAAGCCAAATAGCCGTACTCGTTATCAAACAATTTCTATTGATTTTTTTAAATTATTAAAGCGCCGCTTTTGATATCAAGTAAATTCTATCGATTTGTTACCAAGCAAGAGTTCACTTTCGATAATATAAATTTTTAGTTATGACAATAAGAAATTGCTGTTAAGGGAAATACATTTTGTTCTGTTTTATCGAATTCTTGTGGCCATAACTACAAAATTTGATCATGACAACAGAATTTTTTTAATTGTTAACAAATTTAGTTCTCACAACCGAAGTTGCTTTCTATGAATTTCGTAATAATAATAAGAAAATATAATTTCTTTTTATATTATTAGCCCAAGACCAAATTTTAATCCCGGGATACAACTGATTCTTTAGAAAACCCATTAAAAAAGTCTAGGGTAATTAAATTTCACTAGTTTGAATAAAAAGTCATGGTATTTCCCGCGATTCATAACCATACTTTGAAATCATGGACTTCATGATGCTAAAAGTAGTGCGATTTTGCTAAAACTACCTGCCGTCTTAGTATATATAAATTGTTCTCACTACACTTTAGCGCTGACTTTAAAGGAAGGTGACGACTTTACCAAAGTCATAAGAAAAACAATGATGCCCGTGTTTTAAAATATGCTGCAGATAGTAGATAATTGTGGCTCCTATATGCTGGCTTTTTATTGTACACTTTTGCATGCTGGCCTTTTATCTGCCCGAACATATTATAGAACCCTTTTTTAATGTATTTCAGCATTTATACAAACAAATAAATAAGGAAAAGCGTGTATTACAACATTTTACAATTAATACCCGGCAGTTCTGTTAATTTAAGCAATTTATTCAAAATGAAATTGATGGCCTGAATCTTGTGTTCGTTAAAAGCAGCATTTTTTCTTGATGTCAAAAAATTTCACAAGCAAAACTCCTTTTGTTGTGAGAACTAAATTTGTTACTAATGTAAAATTTAGTTGTGGTAATCAAATTTTTTAGATGTAGCAATTGGAATTCGATAATACAGTCCAATATTTTTTAGCTGTGACACCGATTTTCTATTGTCACAATTAAAAATATAGATTATGACAAATGAATTTTTTATTGGTAACAAATTTGGTACTAACAACCGAAGTTGTTTTCTCTGTCAGAGATTTTTCATCACTTAATTTCCTTGCATTTTGTCTTCTCACAAGATTCGGGAGATGTCTGCTCATCTTAAAAACCACAAAAATTTTTATTATTTTAAAAGGATAAAGGTTTCTTGTTTCTTTGCCCAACTCTTTCACTGTCTCTGTAAAAAAAATTCTCAAAATTTTTCTATGCAGTTGGCCATTCGTTGTTGCATTCGTGTCATTATTAGGATTTGTAAATTTTCTTTATCATCATTGGACCTCAGAATCAGAAAAAAAAACTTTTTTGCCTTTTAAGGGCTTATTAAAACAATTTCCTTAATAAGCTAATTAAACAATAAAAATTTTCCAGTTTGTTTGTTAGTTTGATTTTTCTTTCACATAAAAAGTTTTCACTAGGTGACGTGTACTTGATTTTTATATCGCTTATAATGTTCAAACGCACTGTAATCTAACAAAATATCTTAAGTCTTTATGACAAAATTTTCTTAACAAAAAAAGAAAATTTAAAGAAAAAATAACTACAGAAAATACATAAAATTAATTGCTTTTGTTAAGGAAACCACTCCGCCACGCTAATGTAATTGAAAATAAAAAATTCTTTTGGTTATAAAATTCATTCGATATCGAATAAAAACGATTTAGATAGAAGTTGTTCTATGCCGAATGCCACGATCTGGTCTTTGAATTAGTTTAAGGAATCTGTCTCGCTTACGTTGTGTGTTTTGTTGGAAGTTACTTTTGTTCTACTGGGCGTTAATTGTATTATTTAATTGGCTGGAAAGAGTAACCATTGGTATGTTTGCGCTCGTAATGCCCATAATCATACAGATAAACATGTTAAATTGCCATTTCCGTTTCCTGTTTAAAAAGGACATTCGCATTGCCTATTTGCCTCTTTGAAATTATTTATATAGACAAGCTTATGTTTGTAAATGTAAACATTCCATTCATATGTACATACCTACTACCCTAATATATCAAGCGCCTGGTATCAGTTTGAATAAATCCTGCACGCATACATACTTAATACACAACACACTTGTTTATGTATTTACCATATTTATATAATCGTATGTATGTGTTTGTGTTTATTTATTTATTTTCTATTGTTGAATTACTTACATATGCTCGCTTATTTATTTCCGTTGGCATCAGCTTAATTTTATTTTATTTTTATGTAACTTTTTTATTACTAAATTTTATTTAATATCGCTGATTATCATAATATATAGAAAAATTAAATTATGTGGGTGTTGTATATGATTGTGTTGATAGCTTGTGTTTTTCACCAAAAAAAAAAAAATTTGGTCATAAAAATTTATTCTGTGTTTTTGCATAGAATTTATTTTTATTGATGTAAAATAAATACAACAAAAACATTTTTATCAATAGGTTTTGTTCTATTATTTTTATTTTTTTTAAATAAAATGTAACTATAATTTCAAACCTTTCTTGTTAATATTAATAAATTAATTAAAAATTATTTTTTAAAGATCATTTTAAGTATACAATGGTGTCTATATCTAACTAAAATTACCACTAACTATAATAAATTTTTTATTAAAGTGGACTTATACCACTTTCGAAAGTAATCCGCATTATTTTTAGTCGTGATTATAAAAAAAAAAATTGCTTTCCTTGACCTGTTTGTTCCAATTCCGTATCATTCCTTTATCCATTTGTGTTTCATATCCTTTTTATTGCATTCAAACTTCACGCTGTGCCTTAACTTTCTGAATAGATTTTGTTTTGTTTAAATTCCCTTTTGTTCCACTACAACTCTATTAATCCACTGTTCCTTTAACTTGTTGATTGTATTTTGTTTTGTTCCAATTCCACACCGTACCTTGGCCCATTATTTTTTCATTTCCATTTTGTTCCATTCCAATTCCAAACTTTTTCCCGACTCATTATCATGAATCTTCATTGTGCATCCATTCACATTTAATTTTTATTTGATCTGTTCCACCTCCAAACTGTTCCCTGACCTGTTATTTTTACCATTTCATTTGGTTTATTCCTATTAATGCTTAATTTAGATTTCGTTGAGACTTGAAATATTTTTATTGAATAATTTTTTTTAACACCCTATAACTCGCTTAGGGTAATGATTCTGATAATGAAATATACAGTTCTGAAATCTCTGAACTACCATCTTTCTATCCCAATAGGTATAGTTTGTGCAGAATTTTAGTATTAATACCTTTTTTTGCAATTCTTTGTTATGGACTCACAGGAAAAATTCTTCATTATATAATATTTTTTTATTATGTTGTGTGTCTTTTTTTTAATTTAAAAAATTCTCAAATTAAATTAAACAAAAAACAAATTGAAAAAGTTTTTAATATTTCCAGCAAATTAAATTTCCTAAAAAGTTTCTTAATCCTATAAAATTAATAAAAATAAATCTTTTTATACGCCAAGAAATTAAAACTTTAATAATTTTTCACTTAAAATATATTTTTGCCTGTTGTTGTAATTTACACCAATAAATCCTACAGGCAACAGTTTTCGTTAGTAATTTAATGTGAAATTATTTTAGGTAAAAAAAAAAAAATATTTTTTACTTTTTAATTAATTTTAATTACAAACTTTTAATAACAACAACGAAATCATTATAAAGTTTATAATTTCATAAGGTAGGTAACAATTTTTTTTAAAGGAATGAACAACCCTGAATGAATAACTTTGTATTTAAAACAAATTAAAGTGAAAATTTATATAGAAAAAAGTAATTAAGCAAAGTATTATTAGGAGTCCATTTACTCAAACTATGGTCACATCAAACAAATATTTGTCAAAATAATTATAACCACTATAACTTCTTTATATACGTTTATATATGTAGAAGAAATATTAGCTTAAAGTACTTTATTTTTTTATTTAAATACAACATGCTTTAATTTTTATATTCATGTTGGACTATAAAAATATGTGCCAAAAAGTAGTTTATTTCGACAAATATTTGTGTAACGTGACCGTTGCTTAAGAGGACTTTTACACTGTAAAACTGAGAATTTTATTTAAATAATTATAATGAAAATTTCATTTAAAAATAGCGTTCCTGTTAGACCTTTTCAAGTCCTTTTTTACAACACGATTTTCCTGCGGTTGTTAGTTTTTAAATCCCCAAAAATAAATTTTCTACCAATAAATATGCTTAAACTTGTAAATTTATGTTAGAGTATGTAGGATTGTCTCCTGTTGTTATTGTTATTACTTTTATTATTATTATTATTGTTGCTATTGTTGTAGTTTGTATGTTCATTATGTGAAATAAACTATAGTGAATTCAATTTAATTTCATTTTTGTGTATGAATGGATATTTGAGATTTTTATTATTTTTATGCAAATATTTATTAAAAACATACACGAATGCTTGCATACATTTATTTTGTTTGTTTGTATGTTTAACACATAATATTTCGTTGGCATTTCGAAACCAAATGTAAATTAAGTTTTCTGCTTTTTGTTGTTGTGTGATTTAAAAAAGAAAAAAAAAAATATTTTATGAAATCAAATTGTGAATTTTTGTGATTTTAATAAATTCAAACTTTAATTATCTGAATATTGCAAATACTGGAAATTTTAATGAATTGTGTTGGCACAAATATATTTCAATAAAACACTGAGAAAATTGTTATTTCACTTGCAATATACTCAAGTTGTCTGTAGAAATTCGCTTAGTCAGAAAGAGATTTAATTTTCGTTAGTTTTCATATTTCAGGTGGAAGGGTACAGTTTTAAGAAACTAATTTTTTTTATTAGAAAAAAAGTTATGAACGAATTAAATATTATAATTGAAATAATTATTGCGCAAAATAAATTTTTAATTCAATCAATTAAATATTTATCTCCGAATTCTTCAATAACAAAACTTTAATCAATATGACAATTTTTTTAATTAAACTATTTAATTGTTGCACTTTATTTTTGTATTGAAAAATGATTATATAGCGGGACTTGTACTACCAGGGAGATAATTCTCTCACTCGTATACGAGTAAAATCCTATTCGAACTTTTGAGTTTTTAAACCTTACAGTCTCCACGATTTGTTAGTGAATAATAAAGAAAAGGCTCAGGGCATAATATCGAAGCGCCCTGCAGCATCTCTATCTCTGTCTAAAAACAGCAGATAGAGAAAATATTTTTGCGTAGCGCACAGTCCAGATGAATAAAAAAAATCTGTCATCGAGGCAATTACCTTTAAGAAAATTTAAAGCTGAAGATTTATGAAAAGTCTAAAATTTTTTTAGTTGTACACTTCTTATAATTATTGTGGGGCTCATTGCCTAGATGCATAAACAATAATAATTTTTTTTTCACTGCATTATAGAATTTCGCATAAATTTTTTTATTGCTACAGCAACATGTGCTTTAGTTGTAAACACTTCTAGCTTCATTCCATCAATTTACTAAAGTATATTCTTTCTAATTGTTAAATTTTAATATTTATGTTTCAATGACATTTGAAAACAAATGGTATTACGAAAAATAAGAAAATAACAAAAATTATTGTTAAATTATGCTAATTGTGACTCTCTGCTACAAAAGTATACCAGCACGAAAGAGCAAATTAAAATTATTATATTTTTGCAATAAATAGAACATCAATTTGAATAAATAAATTAGATAAATTGAAAAAAAAGCGCAAGCAGGATATAAATTTTGAAAGTGATATAAAAAGTAATTTAATGAAATTCATAAATTTTTAATATTTTTTTTTTTTGCTTCTCTATAATATAATATTATAATTTTGCATTTAAAAATTATGAACGAAATGGAAAATGTTATAAAAATATTTTCTGAAATTGACTTTTGATAAGTGTATAATTTAAAATGAGTCTTTACTGAAGCAAAATGCTATCTGCTGGGTTCGGTTTTGTGCCCCAATAATTTCTGCCATTGAATGCTATTTTTTTATGAAATTTGATCTATAACTTTAGCTTTCATTGACAACAAATTGGATTACCACAAATGAAATTTTTTACAGACAACAAATTTGATTTTCATAATTAAAATTTTGACTGGCAACAAATTCGATAGATCACCACAACTGAATTTTTTTACAGACAACAAATTTGATTCTGAAATATTATTGTGAAACAAATGACTTTAAACGAACTGGATTACAACAACGGAAGTTTTGACTGGTAATAAATTTGATTATCAGAAGTAATGATTTAACTTTCAGCAGCTGCTAACAAATTTGGTTACCTTAACCAAACTTTCTGTTTTAGTATCTTACATTTTATATTAAATTTAAATGAAATTTTAAATGTCTATTTAATAAAACAATTTTTAGCTTTAAATTTTTTTAATTTCATAATTCCTATCAAAATATTTGATTTAAACTTTCGCAAAAATTAATTAACTTTGCACACACATACACACACCCATCTAAACTTAAATGAAATACCAAAAAAAAATATATATATATATATTTTTTTGTTGTGTTTTTTGTGTGTATGACAAAAACTAAAACATTTCAATTAAATTATTTATCACAGGCAGCCAATAAATAAATTATCTAATAGATTCAAAAAAAAAAAAAAAAATATGAAAGCTAATGTTTATTAATAAATATATTTAATGATAATGAAAAAATTAAAAAAAAAAGAACCAACTGATGCTCTGGTGTTGCTTAATTAGCATGTATGATATGGCAAATGGAAATTGTTAGCCATAAAAATAATTAATTAAAAAGACTCATTAAAGCCCAGTAGTTGTGATAAATCATATGAATGTCCTTTATTTATATATACTACATGGAATGAGTCTAGCCTTTATAATCATAATACAAGTATAAACGGTTGTGGACCATAGCAAATATTTTCAGTTCTGTTAATTGAATTTTTTTTTATTGTGACAATAGAAAGTCAGTGTTAAAACTTTAAATACTTCTAATTAATTTTTGAATAGAATTAATTTGTTGCTGCAACTACAAAATTTTTTTTTAACAGAACAGAAAAAAATAAAAATTTAAGCCACAATTCTAACAAAATTACTTTCAGCAAATTGCACACATTAGACAACAACTTAATTAAATTATAATCCAGCTAACATTTATTTTGGGGTAAATTTTATGGGTAGCAAATACCACAACAGAGAATATTTCATCAGGATTTCCGTTAATATTTTAATTATAAAGGGAAGGCAAAATGCAATTAAGAAAACCTTAAGCCTTAAAAACTCCTACTCAACTGCTAAGTATTATCACTGCCTGGCTGACTATTGTTGTGGATTACTTTCCAACTTTGGAATTGAATTGACCAATCCTTTTCTCTTATGTTGCTTTAATTTTGAACAAATAATTCATATTTTCATTTTACTTAAATCATTTGCATTTTTTAATATTTAATGAATGCTTTTTCTTTTTTTTGCTTTTTATAACGTTTATTTATTTTAAAATAATTCTGTGGTTTTGTATTCACAGTAAATAAATTCAGCCTCAAATGTTTTTTTTTCTTTTTCTTTCTGACACATGGATTGGAAGTTATTATGATTGGCTACCAAGCAAACCAACTACTGACTCCCTATTTATTTAAATTTCTTACCCACCCATTACTTTTGAAGTAAATATAATTGCGGCTTTTGCACAATCAACTCATTCTGATTTTGCAAAAACAATAACAAAAACCAAATCGATTTATTATGTGTTTTACTTCGATAAAAGATTTATTTTTATGAATTTATTTAACTTTCTCTAAGTAAATATTACAAATGAGAGTAGAGAGTAAGAAAAACATAAAATTATAATGTTATTTTAACGTACAAAGTTAAAAATTTATTCAATTTACACTCAAAGAAAAATATTAGTTTGAAGTTTTAGTTAAAAATAATTTTTCAAACCTGAAGCAGCTAATTTTTCTTTCCATATTGAGCAACTTCAACTTAAACGGAGCATAAATCCATTATATTATTTCTGTACTTAAATAAGTAAAAACACTTGATCCTGTTACTTCAAACTGCCAATAACGATTGCAGGCACGCTTTTAAAGGCTATAGTCAATGAAATTATTAGAATAATACTGTCCAATAACGCCCAGAATTGCCTTACTTTACAATATCAGAATGAATGCTTTGCTGGTAGATGAGCAGGCTAAAGTGTCTGCTAATCTCAACTCCATTAGTAGCTCTTTTAATAAACTTGGAATCAATAAAAATTCTATGTTGTATAGGGTACCTTGAAATGAGAGCCATGTGCTCTTTTACATTTATAAAATGAAAATTATTTTATGCTGTATTTTTTGGAGTACATTAGCAAGAATTCCAATTCTCTAAATATAGAGTGAACTTCCCACCACCATAAAAACTTACAGAGCGTGTAAGAACAACTCCTGGTTCTCTTGAAAGAAACTTAAAATTTCATATAACCATTTTTTTTTGTACAGACAAAAGTGTTGTGCGGAACCAGTGCTTGAATGAATTCGTTTTTATATGGGCCTTTGAAAATAAAACAAAAATACGATTTTCACAAAAGTTTTTTTTGTTTGCTTTTCATTAAAATTTTTTTTATTTAAAAAAAAATATAAATTTAAGCCATGATTCTGATGAAAACTTGATTACAATTAGTAAAACCATGTAGGCAAACTACATACCAAATTTCATTACAATACCTAACAGCATTATTCTCACTCCTGAATATCCTTTTTTTTAACTATGATATAAATTTGCAAAAAATTCTGTTAAAATTCTACTTAATTGTTACTAAAATTGAATTTCAGCTTTTTTTTTTTACAGAGAAAAAAAAATTAACAAGCTATTTTCCATTATAATTTGTGTTTTAGCTCACTATTATTTTAAAACATATTTTTTTAGCTCAAAATATGGGGAATCGCTCATTTGTATACTTTCTATTGTAGTGAAAACTTGCAGAGCGTGTTGTGGCAATTCTTGTCTCCCTCTTTAAGGTAGACTTTTAATTTTATTTAAAACAAAATTTTACGCTCAATAATTTTTGTGCGGAAATAGTAAGTAAATTCTACTTTATGAGGCTGTGAACAAAAGTATTTAGCAATAAAAAAAATTAGACTTTAAAAAATTTTTTATTGCTCTTTTTTTTATGTTTTTATTAAAAAAATTGAATTCAAGCCCTGATTTCTAACTGAATGCAATAAAACTTGATTACAATTTGTAAAACTATGTGAAGAAGCTACATACCAAATTTCATTACAATACCTAGCAGGATTAAACTTACCCTTGAATATCCTTTTTTTTTAAGTAAGAAATAAATTTGAAAATTATTATTTTTTTATTATTATTATCATGAACTATATTTAATAGCACCACTATCTTTCTGGTCTATTGTACAGCCCAGTGCCTAACTACTATTCGAGACTCCTTACAAAATTCTTTAATTTTTATTCAGTTAAAATTCAATTAAATCGTTACTTGGTGTCAGCTTTTATTAAACCAAGTTTTTTTAAAGTTTGTTTTCCATTACAATTTGTGTTTTAGCTTTTTATTTCAAAAAAAGTTCTTTTCTGTTTTAGCTCTAAGCAAGAAAGACTTTCTATTAGTTTTTTTTTTGAATCAAAATATTCTTTACCATTTTAGTTACTTATCCAAGCTGTTGTTACACTTCCTTGTGTAAAACAAATTATTAAACAAACATATTCAAAAAATAATTTATATGCATCACTTCTAATTGACTTATTGCCAAATTTGTTTTCTTCTTTCTGTCTTCTCATGTGTTTTTGTACTTTTGCTTTTTGCCAAGAGTGTAAATAAACAGATAATGATCATTAAAAGACAAAACAAGAAAAGAAAAGAAAAAAAAAACTAATAACAACAAACTCAAACTACAAAATGCAATAAAGCAACAACAACATCATCATTGAAATGCAATTGCAATCAACTTGGAAATTATACAATGCCAGACCATCAACAAAAAAAAGATGAGAATATGAATTCCTGCAAACACTTACATAAATAAAATAATTTGCATAGTTAAATATAAATTTATGCACACACCCTCACATACACAAACAAAATACCACAAATAACAGAAATCTATAACCACACTCATGCAAATACATTTGTAAACAGAACTCAATCAAATTTACTCACACCAACAGTCAGACAGATAGACAGACTCAAGCGAATAAATTCACTCTCTCTCACCTGGACAGTAAATCATGTGAGCCGGCCAGTGAGTATGTTTGGGTGTCTGTGTTTGTGTGTGTGTTATTAAAAAAAAAAGGTGTTGGCTTGGCATTGCATAAACAAGGAGTGGGTAGGTTATTGTTGATTGGGCTATAATGCCCAGGCTTAAATACAATAACAGCAGTTTGTTGTTTAAAGGACGAAATGGTAAAAAAAAGTGGGAGTTTAAGGTAAAAAACACACACCTGTAAAAGCATCTAGTTAAACATTAAAAACATTTCTTTAAAAGTGAGTCAGTGAGTGAGTGAGCCCTTAGTTTTGCAGCTCTATGTGAGTGAGTACATGTGCTTAAAAATTATTAGTTGTTTGAATGTTTCTTGGTATGAGTATCTCTGTTCATTGTACTTCACACACCTCCACACCCATACATGTTTGTACGTCTGTGTATGCATGCTTTTGTTTATCAAGAATTTTGCCAATTGAAGTAATCAATGAATAAATCATAGAATTTCTATTTGCATGTCTCTCTGACTTCAACTTTTAATTTTAATGTGTTTTTTTTTTTGTTTTGTTGTTTTAGTTTTCATTTGCAATATCCGTTGATGGTTTTTGTTGTTGTTGTTTTTTTTTATCTATTCTATTCAGTTTTTAGTAACAACTGTTTGATTTGTTAGTTTTATATGTTGTAGCAAGCAAGTGTGTTTTTAGATTGGTGCGTCTATGAGTATGTTTGTGTGTTTTATTTCATGTGCTTGTTAGTATATGTTTTGTGTAATTTTCCACATGAAATTTTTTTATATTTTTTTTTTGTTGTAAATTTTGCAAATTCTTGTAAATATTTGATTGCATTATTTAAATACAGAATCCAAGCAGAGAAAATTAAATAACTAACACACACACACACACTTTTTTGCTCAAACTTATATCCTTACATACCTACCTTTTGTACAGATAAAATGCAGTTTCAAAAATTTGTTTACTTAATTCACTACTTCTCGTGTATGACTACAGTGCGGGTGAAAATAGTAAACATTTTCTTTTTTTAATACAAAATTCGGATGTGTTGGCCACAACCTCAGAAGAAGCTTATTTGTCAGTACGGGCTAAGAGAACTCAGTTTTTCTAGCCGAAATGCATGACATACTTAATAACAGATCTAAAAAGAGACACAAATAATAGTTACATCCATATTCACTCGGATCAGAGGTTGTTTTAAGCCTCAGAATAACATAAAACTCTACGATTTATTGTAGACTTAGCTACCATATGAGTAAAATCGGTGAGGTACAAGACGACTTTGAAATATGGTATTTAGCATCTGCTAATAACGCTAGCAAAGGCTTGATCTACTTTTTAAAGTAGTGAATCGCTGCAATTATTTGAATGGGTGTTTTTGACAATTAAAATTCTATTTGCAAAAGCGGTTTTTCTAAAAATTGATACATACGCTCTCTTTACTCTAAGGATACCAATTCACGTAATCAAGGAGGGGGCCAGGTAAAACCTGGCAAAAATATCTAGTTGCACATAAGATCAAAAGTTATGCATGTATTATAATAATCCTTTTTTTACGTGGAACTCATAAAGTTATATAATTATAGAAAAAAATGGGCAATTTTCGTTGTGCTTTATTTTAAATAATTTTTTGAAAAATAAAATTTTTTTAAATTTTGCATAAAAAACGTAAAAAAAATTTTTGCTACAGAGTTTCGTATTTTCTTTATAACCAAATACAGTCAAGTCTTCTATAACATGGTGTGAAAAATGCTACAAGCTCTCCTCTTACTCAAAGAAATATTTTGCTTAAATATGCTTTAGCAAAAATTTATTTTTTATAGATTAATAAGAGGGGAAGTAATATTCTGTAATAAAGCATAATCGTACAACAACAAATTTCAATTCACTATAGTTTACATGACTATTTATTTATCAACTACGTAATTTTAGCGTCACAAAGGAACTTTTCTTATTAAATTTTTATTCATTGTTCGATTGATCTAAGAAAACAAATAAATTTTAATATTTTGTATGGCCAGAACTTATTCCAGACGTCTCGGTATTAATTCCACAAAATTCCTAAGTTTTTCAACAGATCTTTCTACTACTGTGTAATTTTAAATAAAAAATGTTTAAAAATGTAATCAAATTAAATTTTTTTTATTAAAACAGTTTAATTGGCGTATGAATACTTAAAGATCTTTATATAAAAATCTAGAAAAAAATATCTATAATTTGGTCTTAACTTCAAATCAATTTTGAGTGTAAGAATGCTTTTTTTTTCTTTCTAACTGTTTCAAATAAAATTTTGATTTAATATTATTTTTTGTGTGTTTACTTTGAAATACCTTATGTTTTCTTTCTCATTGTTTAATTATTCAAATGTCTATAACGATTATAAATTCATGCATCCATAATTCTATTTAAAATTAAATAAAATCTGTTTTCGTCTGTTTGTTTGTTTGTTTAATTTCTAGCATAAACAAAAATATTATGAGTTTTTAATATGCTACAGTTGTTGCTTATAAAACTAAAATTTTAATTAATAAAAATTTTTTTTTTATTAACTGCCCCTTAATAATTTAGCCAATGGGCTTGCTAAATGATTAAAGTTTTAATTTAAGCTGATTTTCATATTAAATTAAAATTCTTATGAAATTTAATAAATATTGCCAGGATTTTCTTTGTCTCTTTTTTGTGTTATCCTTCTGGTTTTTTTAGGCTAAAATAAAGTATTAAGGAAGACAATGTTTCACTATATTTTACCAAACCCACAAATTTGTAGTAGAAAGTTGTGCGGCTAAAATTTAATTAGTTTTTTTTTTCAGACACTTTTAAGCCAAAGGCCATTAAATGAGCTGCTATTTTAGAAAGTGGTACAAGTCCACTTTTTTAAAAACATTAGTTAGCTCTATTTTTTAGTAAAATATAGACTTCATCTTACTAAAATTACTGCTGACTCATTTTTGAAAAAAATGACTTATAACACTTTCAAAAATAACAAAATTTTACTGGCTACTTTGGATTTTTCTCTTTTTTTTCTTATTTTTTTTTTAACGAGTTACTACTTAAACAAACAGGTTGCCTGATTATCTTTCTTTTTTAGACTTTTTTTCTTTTTCCTCCTTTTCTTCTTTTTAATTTTAATAAAATGAAAAATCTTATTAATCAAAGATGTTATTTTCATTACTATAGTATTTAATTTAATTAGCTTTAATTACATTTTTATTAAATTTGTTTCGTTAATGAAAATGACTTAGTAAATTTTTAAGATTATTAGACTTACCAGGATTAGTGGCATTTATATGGAATTCACATAAATTTTTTGAGCCTTGGGCAAAATCATATGAATCAGAGTCGGTAAACAGTATGTCCACATCCAGCTCAAAGCCTCTGTTGGGTATGCCTTGTTGTAGAGGCGCCGAAAAGGGACTGGAATGAAAGGCCACTAACATTTCAGATCCTCTAAAAATAGAAAAAATTAAAAAAAAATTAATTATAAAAATTCTTCTTTGAAGAAAAAAAATTTTTTTTGTAATTTTTTTAAAAAAATATTTAAAAAAAAAAGTTTTCTTTTTAATTTTTAAAAAAAATTTATTAAAAAGTTTTCTTTTTAAATTTGAAATTTTTAAAAAAAATTTACAAAATGAGAAGTTTTTTTTTTTATTGAAAAGCTTTTTAAATAAAAAAAAAATTACAAATTTTTTAAAAAGATTTCTTTTTAACTTGTAAGTAAAAAATAATTTTATTATACTAAAAATAAATTTTTTTTATTAAAATTTAAATTTTTTAATGACGAGCTAATTTACGGCAATCGATGAGGTTCGAAATTTTAATACAATTTAAATAGGAATTTCGTTAGATATCGAATGCTGTCATTTGATTCCAGTATTTTCTTCTTTAGTCTGTTGTAACCGTGCTATTGTTGCTGTTGCTTTTAAGTAGCTGATACACCTAAGAAATTTCAATCACAAATTATCAAAAAAATTCATTTCCGTCAAATTCACACAAAATGACCGATTGATGTTGAAATTTGATGTGTGTATCCCCCGTTTTAGAGTTTTGCAATTAAAAAAGTTTTTTGTTTTCTTTTTTAAATTATATAGACTTAAAAACTTTGCTGTGCTTTTAATATTAACGCTTAAGAAAGTTTCTTAAATTCTTAAAAAAATATTAAAAATAAGCTTATGCTGTATTTAACTTCAAAACTATAATACAGCTTTTATATACTTACCTTAATTTAGCAAGACATATATTTACTTAGTTACTGTTTTACTGTTTACTTGTTTACTGTAAATTTCAAAACAAAGTTAATAAAATGCAAAATGTGCACTTTGTACATTGTACGTTGATTAACTACTGCAGCCATAGAGTGCTGCATTTTAAATTAATTTTTCAATTTCATACCCACATACTTTGTAAATAAATTAACAGTAGCGAACTTAAGAAGTTTCCTTGGAAAAATTAAATGTTTCTTTTAGATTTCTAATAATTTACAACAACATTTCAATATTTAAACAGCTTTTAGCTGAGTACTATATTAAAAACAGGGCAAATGCATGTTTGTTGTCGTTACTCTGAGACCCACTTAAAGTGGGTGAACTTTTTTTTTGTTAGAAAATCTACTCCGAAAAATCGGAATTTCAATTAACTTGAAAAATAAACATCCTAAAAAATATTACGTATTTTAAGACCTGACTTTTTTTGTCGCTGTCCGCTTCATTTTAGTTTTATAAAAAATTATTTTAAATTATTTTTTTTTTCTCATTTCAGGTTAGTGCATTTTCTGTAAAATTGTTACCATCAATTTAAAACTACAGGGGTAAGTGAACATTTTAAATGTTTATTAGAAATTTGTTTTGCCATATTCATAAAAAAATATTTTGAATTCTTATTTAAAAAGTTTATTCTAAATAAATTTAGAGTCGAAATTTGTTAAATAAACTTTTCGAAATCTAAATACTTTTTTTATGAATTTTGGATTTAAAAATTTAATGACTACATAGAAAAAACTAAAAATCATATTCAATTACGTAAATATATAATTTTTTAACTGAAATTGAACCAAACACGCAATTAATATTTGCGTAATAGAAAAAAACCAAGTTTCCAAAGCGAACATGAATAGAAGCAAAATGTCAAATAAAAATAGTTAAAGACTTGAACAAAAAAATAATAGAATAAAACATAAACTAAAACTTAAAATTTTCTCATAATAGTTCCTATAGTTCTTCTATATATCCCTTCATAAAATTACAATGCTTACATTTACGCACTATATTTTTATAAATTTTTTTAAAGGTTTAATTATCATATAATCTTATGATTTCATTCAAGCCCTTGCAACTCATTTAAAAAACTTTAGAGAAGCCAAAAAAGTCGGTAATATGAAAACTTTTAAAGTTTTTTACTTCTACAATTTAAAATGATATTTCTTGTGACCAAACATTCTTAAAATTATTCTAGAATTTGGCTGGTGTGTATGGATAATTTTTTAAATTAAAATAGTTCGCCTTAACAAGTAAAAAACCTTTTAAAACTAGCATTAGAACAGTGACATAGAAATTTTTAATTTTTAGGCCTTTCCAAGTAGTCAAACTAAAATCGGTATTTTTTAAACGATTTCAATTTCATGAAAATCTTATTAACAAAAGTCAGTTCTTTATAAACCAGTACATTTTTGTGGCTATGAGTTTAAAAAATATATATATATATATTTTTTTAAATAAACAGCCAAGTATTGTCTTTTCCAAGAACAATAATGTTTTTAGAAATTAATTTTTTAATTAAAAAAACTTGCTATATTCCTTAATAATATCATATCAAAAAAGTACCACAAAAGAATAATAAAAAGTAGCATTTGTATTCTTAAAGAGTTCTAACTTTGCTTGAGCCTAATATCGTACTGCCAGGTTCGTTTACATTAAAAAGAAGTTCCATTAAAATGAATAAAAAGTACCATATTTTCCCTTAATAATTTTTCACTTTGACCTGAACCGTTTGAGTCCAGTCTCGTAGTTCTAGGTCTCTCAATACTAAAAAATCAAAAAGTACCATTAAAATGTATAAAAAGTACTATTTTGTTCCTTAATAATTTTTTACTTTGACCTGAACCGTTTGAGCTCAGTCTTGTAGTTCTAGGTCTGTGAATACTAAAAAATCAAAAAGTACCATTAAAATTTATAAAAAGTACTATTTGTTCCTTAATAATTTTTCACTTTGACCGAAACCGTTTGAGCCCAGTCTCGTAGTTCTAGGGCTGTTAATAATAAAAAATCAAAAAGTACCATTAAAATGAATAAAAAGTACCTTTTTGTACTTTTTAATGATATCTTATTTTGTTAAGGATCGTTTAATTCTACTGTCAAAACTGAAGATTTGCACATAACATTAAAAATACCACTAAACTTGCTTAAATATAAAGTACAAATCATATATCTCTTTTTTGGTACTATTTTGCTCCCTTGAAAAAAAATTTTTAATTATATGCTGCATCAATTTACATAATGGTACATATTTAAAAAGTAGTAATAAAAATAATACAACAAAAACAAAGCAACAAATCAGAAACATAAACAAGTCCTTTGAACACACACTCGTACACAAAGCATGAAAAAACAAAACGAATTGCCGATTACGGGCAAGTGTGTACTGAAAAAGTAAAAATTCTGTTCCCCGATCATCTACAAACACAAGAACGCCAAGTGTGAAAGCCTTCCAACTATTAATTTAAAAGTTTTACATATGAATTAATAAAAGCCATTAGCCAGTACATTAGACGGAAGCTTTAAATTTCTGTAATATGAAGAAAAATATTTTCAGTTTAAAAACTTTATTTTTAAATGGCATTGAAAAATCAATAATTATTTTAAAAGTTGAGCTACAAAATTTGCCTTGTGCATTTTCCTTGTGTTTTTCTTCTTTTTAAATTTAAATAACCATTCATCCAGTGCCTAACAAATAACTAATTTCTAATGAAAGAAACAAACTTCAATCCATTTGAAAAGCTATAATTTCATCTCAGTTTGTTTAGTACAGGAGGTTAATGTGAAACATTTTCAATTTTGTTTTAGGTTTTTTTTTGTTTTGTTTTAGGTTACATGAAAATCAAATTATTTTATGTTTAAGCACAAGCTACGTTTATCTATTTTACCAAAATGCAACCTTAAGGTGCATTAGCTAAATCCGGAAGCTAAGCATTTCATACAAAATAAAAGATTTGAAAACCTAAATAAACTATGTGTGTGTATGTATTAATTTTTTTTTTTGGTTGTTTAGTATTTAAAAAAAACAAAAAGAAAGGAAACTCTAAAATTTTAAAAGGTTTAAGGTTTTATTTGCCAGGCCAACATGCACCTCTTAGCAAGAGTTGGGCGATTTACTGAACTACAAAATGTAGACAAAAAATACAAATACTATTACAAACACACATGTAAATATTAAACAATGTATGTAGTTTCTATGTATTTGTTTATTGCACAATATTGTATCGTATATCTTGCACAATTTTTTATTTTGATTTTTTTGTGCTTTCTTTATTAAAACAAAAAAAAATCTCTTTTTTTGGCCTGAGGATTAGTTCTAGGTAGGTGACCTGATATTTACAGTCATTTCTATTCACAACAGTGCACTCGTATTTCTTTCTATGTCATGCATTTTAAAGTTAAACTTGGTGGCTTTCAAGCCATTTAAAATGCTCACCACTTTTAAAAGAAAAAATAAAAAAAAAAAAAAATTGAAAAAATGTGTACCGAGTATATTTACGAATGTATGTGTTTAGTAATTTATTTTTAAACAAAATTTTGTTATAGTGTGTGTGTGTGTGTATGTAAATATTTGTGTTCATTTCTTTTTTGAACATGTTTACTTGGCAACGTTTTGAATTTTTGACTGTTACCGGAAATGGAAACCATCCTTTTTTTTTGCTGTTTTTGTTTTCAATTCAGTTTTGTTGTTACAATAGCTTTTGGTTATTTACTGTTTTTTGTTGTTTATTTTTTCCATTTAGCAGTGTTTTTCATCACTACAGAAGCTAAACAAAAATATGGTCAGTATTTGCATAAAGAAATATCGTAAACTTTGTTACAGCACACAAAAAAAAATTCATTTTATATTAAAAGAATGATCAAATTTGTTGAACTTTTGCAGTTTATCAATTTTTCAAACGAGAAATTTTCTAGTAAAAATTTAAAAAAATTAAACTGTTACTAAAACCGAATTCGTTAATAGAGGTTTTAAATTGAAATGTATATTTTGTTGATAGAAAAAGAAAATAGTTTTTCCTTTTTATTTGTTAAAAGTTAAGCGTTCAATTACTATCCGGTGAAATAATAAAAAATTTAATTTTATTTTATTGAGAAAATAATAAAAGGCGTTGCAAACTGGTGATAGAATAAATTTGTAAAGTTTTGGTATCTGCCCACTGTTCTAGTGGGTTCCTAGAGAGCTGAATAAAGTCTTCACAAATGTCTCTGTTCTTAGTAGGAAAGTTGACAATAAAAAAATAAATTTATTAGATCTTCAAATACAGAAAGCACATGCTGTGAAATCAAGAAATGAGCCGTTATATTTCAAAGTAGTATAAGTCCACTTAAAAAAATTGTAACAGTAGTAATTATAGTATAAGATGGTGTCTATATCTTACTAATATTAACGCTAACTTCTTAAAAAATAAATAATACTTATACTAGCCCCAATCATTAAAAAAGTTGTGGAGCTAAAAAAAGTAAGAAAGTTTTCTGTCTGTAAATAATTATTTTTAGCTTTGTTTAAAACTATTTTGAAAATGAAAAAAAGAAATAAATTTCAAGGCTAAATGCCAATAAAAGAAACTAAATTTAGCCTTAAACAGCCGTAAAAGGCAACACTGAATATAACAATTAATTGATAATTTTTTTTCGAAACGTTTCATTAAATTTTGTGTTTAAAACTATTTCCAAGGTTTTATTTACCATAATGCGTTTATTTTTTAATCAAAAGGCTTTTGAATTTGTAATTTACTGCCTTGAAAAATTATTTTTTTTTTTATTTAACACACCAATTGGCAAATTATTATTATTTAATAACGACTTTATTAAAAGCTTTCCCCTGCCAAACACATAATTAAAATAGTAAAGTTTTATAAACTAATTTAAAGTAAATTAACTGCAATGCTAATCAAACAATTTTCTTTAAATTTATGCACTCTAATGGAAATAAAACCAGCTGGAAAATTTTAGTTTTTAAAACATTTTTAAAACTTATTAAAAAACTATTAAAGAAAATTTAGTTTTCGTTGGGTTTTTTTCGTCTTAAAACAAAAGCACTTGAAATAATTTTTTTTATTTTTAAGCAAAACAAAAAAAGAATTACTTTTAAGCTTTTTTAAGCAAAAAAAAAATTTAATTTTTATTTTGAAAAGCCCAGAATTATTTAAATTTGCAAAACTATTAAAATTAGCCGGAAGAAACACTCTTCTGTTTGTAAATTTTTTCTTCTGAGCTCTAAAATATAAAAAAAATTTTTTTTTTTTGTTCTTAGTTTGCAAAAAGCACTCTAAAAGAAAAGCATAATTACTAAAGGTCTCAAAATATTAATCTTAATTAAGTTCAACACAAGAAAAGAAATAGAGGCGTCTGTAAGCCATTTCTTTTGTCCCAGTTATTTATTCATAAACCAGCAATGAACTTTTGGTGTAGGCAAACTGCCAGTTAACAAATTCATTTTAATTTAAATACTCTCACAACTTTTGAGTTTAATTAATGCTTTTTTCAAGGCAGACTTTTATGTGTTAGTAAACAAAACCTTAATTTTTTTTTCTGCCTTTTTATTTGGTATTTTGTTTGTTTCTGGTTTGTTTTGTTTGGCTGTTGAATACAAACATTGTTTGTAGAAACAAACCAAAAAGAAGACAAAAAGTTAGTGAAGACATTATGCTATAAATCATAAGATTTATACTTATTTAGAAATTTTATGAATAAAACTCTTAAGGAGACAAACATAATTAACAATTTGTTAAGAAAAAAAAAATAAGAAAAATTTTAAATTATTTGCAAAAATTAATTTAGTTGTGACAACTAAATTATCAAACAGTTAACGGAAACTTTGTTATAGTTCAAGCCGCTTTTCGTAAACAAAGGTATTTATAAAAAAAAAAAGAAAATAAATAAAATGCTCCGTAATGATAGTCGCATAAAAAATATTTATTGCACTGGGGTATATGCAAATTTAAAAAAAATTTTGAAAAATAGTCCAAAATAACTTCTGAGTATTTAAGCAATATATTACACAACTAGACAGCCTTCCCTTTAAAATGGTATATGTCTTATGCTTTAATATTTCTGTTTGGTAATTTTCAAGCCATGTGGAAAACGACATTATTTTTTTTTTTAATAAAAATTATAATTAAGATTCTTAATGTAATTAAGAATTAAGAAAATTTTGAATTTTAAGCTGTAGCTTTAATCAGAAAAAAGTGATAGACTTTTGGTTATGAAAATTATATTTCCTTCTGTTAGTAAATTATTTTGTTATGATAAAAAAATTTTTAGAAAAAAAAAGCATAAACATTTTTTTATTATATAAAATGAATTTTTTTTATTTTAAAGCTGGTTAAGATTTTTTTTTTTGTAATTCAAAAATATTTTTTGCTCTTGATAACAATTTTTTTCTTGATTTCTTCATTTTGTTAGGTTAATTTTTAAAATTTTATACTTCAAATGAAAATTTTCACAAAAATTGTCAGTCATTATCCTGAACAAAGTAGCTCAAAAACAAACCTCTTTTTTTGTTTTAGAAAATTTGGCAAAAAAAAAAAAAGTTTTCTTCCACCAACCAATTTTCTGATTTATAAAATAAATCGGTTTCAAGTAGCATAACTTGAGAAAGTAATTTTAAAATTTTATTTATTTATTAAATAAAAAACCTATTTTCTTTTACAAAAATATTATAATTTTTTCTTACCAAATTTTTGTTAAAGTCACTAAAATTTTATTGGGCTTTAGATATGATTCTTATAACCATAGTTATGTGTGTGTTTAAAGTTTTCTCTACACCTCCTATATACTCATCTATTATTAAATTTTTTTCAAGCAGAAACAAAAGAAGCATACGGTATAATTATAATCATTTTCTTCTTAATTTTAAAGAAAAACTTTTGCTTCTAAAAATTTTCCATTACTAACAAAACACAAGAACAAAATACAAAATAAACAGTAAAGAGAGAGAAACGGCTGATTCCATCAAGCGAACTGAAAGAAAATTAAAATTAGAAATGCTAATTGAAAAACGTTTGCTGTAGCAAAAGTTTGCTAAGTAAATTTAGGGTATGTCTATGTGTGCGTGTAAGTATTTCAGTCATGTGTCGTTATGCTGTGCTGCAGTCAGTCAGTCATTCAAGTTATTTATATGTACATTTGGTGGAACTTATTTCTTTAGTAATTACAAACAACCAAATGACTTTTTTTTTCGTTTGCCTCAGCTTTTTCCTTTTTTTGTTTTGTTTTATTTTTTTATTTTTTTTTATTTTTTTATTTTTTTTTTTTTTTTGCAAAATGAGCATATTTTTAAGCAAATGTTAGCAGGAATAGAATCAGTAAATGAGTTTTTGATTTATTTCTTTTAACTTGAATATTTTTTTCTTGTCTTCAAGTATACTTAAACAAGCAATAAGTCAAAAAATAATAGATTTAAGGGAAAAAAGCAAGAAAAAAAAAGCAAGAAGTAAGAAGAACAAAAGGAAGCAGCAGAAAAGAAAAGAAAATTAAAGAATAATTTTCAAAATCATTGCATGACAGCAAAATACAGAAAATTGTAAGTTAAAAATGAACAGCCCTGACACTTCACACTACGAGAGTCTTAAGATTTTTTTTAAGTGAAATAAAATTTGTTGACAGTCAGGGTCTAGACAGGAATCAGACTTAGAGACTAGCACAATAACCACTAGTTCAACTACTATTTTAGCAAATTTTTTTTTATTCCCTTTAAATTTAAAAAAGTATTAAAGCTCCTTCAGATTTTTTTTTTAATAAAATAAATTAAAAATTAGCCATCAAAATTAATTTTTTATGTTTTTATTTTTTTCATATTTCATTGTAATAACTCTGCGCTTTTTATTTCGAATTTAAATATTTTCTAGTGTTTTAAAGTGGTTTCATATTTCATAATATAAAATTACTTTCTTTATATAATTTTTTATATTTAATATATAAATGAAATTCCTTATTTGCTAAAGAATTTGAAGTTGTTAATAAAGTGTTAAAAAAAACATTTAGAAAACTCAACTCTCTTTTTGATTAAATGTTTGTAAAATTGTTGGAATTAAAGAGATACTTTTGCACATAAAATTATCGATTACAGCCAAAGCAGCAAAAGGTAACTTGAAAAAAATTAAAAAAAAGTAAAACAGGGAGAAAGTTATTTAAATAAATTTAGAAAAAAAATTCTACAAAATAATCCTTTTCTCAGATAACTAAAGCTAAAGCTTAAACATCATTGGAAATAGAATTAGAATGAAAAACAAATAATGAGTAGAAAAAGAAAAACACTCTTAAACAAACGTCTGTGTGTATTTAGAAAAGTAATAATTAATAGCTAAGAACTATAGAAAAACAGTTAAAAGAAATAGATTACAAAAAATAGCAAACCAACAATTGTATCAAGTGAAATAACAAAACAGTCATGACATGATGGTCTGATACTAGTCTTGCAGACGGAGATAAACAAATAAGCAAAAACAAACAATCATGAAAAACATTTAAACTTAAGGTCAATGAAATAGATACACTGCAAAAATATATATATATAGAAAAAGAAAACACTAACTATTTTGAAATCCATTGAAATAGATATGCACGTATGGTCAGACAAACAAAACCAAAAAAAAAAAGCTATTAAAGACTGCATAGTAATTAAAAGCAACAAAATTAAATCGACAAGAGCTAGTCTGGGTAGCTAAACCACATACTTAAAAGCACAATAACCTTTGGCAAAGGTTAAGCAGGTAATGGTTAGTGTAAAACGAAGGATTATTACACATCTTTAACCCGAAACCCTATTAAATGACAATTTCTGCCTTTAAAGGGATTAATTTATTTAATTTTGCAAAACAGCTTGTTAAACTATTTTCTAAACACAAAGAACAAAACAAATAAGCTTAAGTTGTTGATATTTATTTCTTCGATTAGGGAAAGTTTTTCCTGAAAATTAAAAAAAAAAAAATTCTTTCTTTCTATTAGATGTTTGTTTTATTACTGTTTTACTTAAAAAACTCACATCCGCATCGAAAGTAAAATAAATATTTAAAAAAAGTATAATTCTCCAAAGAAAGTCATTTCCAATGACTTCGTTTGTACAGAAAATTGTCAAATTCCGGGCTCAGAAAATCCTCATGTAATTCATGAGAAAGAACGAGCAACTGTCTGGTGGGAATTTTTTTTAGGCCTGACTCTTTTGAAGATGAGGCCAAATTTGCTGTGACTGTAAACGGCATTTGTTACAAAAGCGAGACAACGAATTTTCTGTGGCCTTAACTGGAAGGTGGTGTGTATCTAGACGATATGTGGTGTCAGCAAGATGGCCCCATTTGCCACATGAGTAAAACAATAGATTTATTTTAGCATGAAATGAAAACGTGCACTCTAACGGGGACTCTCTTTATTTAATTACGTTGCACAAGTCAGTTTGATATAGTATTGAATACGCTAGTCTATATCCTTTATGCTGTAGTCTGATTGCAGCAATTTCGAATCACTCCAAGAAATCGAACTTTCCTCTAAGAAGGCGAATCAGTGAGATTTATTAATAGTTTTATTCTGCCCTAATCCTAACAATTAGTACAGAAAACAGAGAAGTTGCAAAATAGCTTCATTCTCTCCCTGGTACAGAATCTGCAGTAGTGACAAAGAAGTCTTACAGTATAGTAGCCATTGCTTACCGAGTCTTGATCTCCTTGCATGCAGTTGTAGGGGATTTATAGTCTAGTCAGAGAAGTCTCAACATAATAAGTGGCCTTATGTGATAAAAAAATTAGTCATTAAATTAAATTAATTAAATTAATTAATTAAAAAGTTTTCATATTAATGAAATATTTAAACTAATTTTATAAGATGATGTCTTTTTAAACCGCTAAATCATTTTATTAAAAAGTGGTCTTATACCATCTCATTTAATAGACTCGAGTTTAGCTTAAAAATTTATGTATTTAAGTGGACTTAAACAAATTCATTTTATGACTTAACTTATCTTTTTTTCTGAAATTGTTTATTAAAAAAGTTTTCTATGAATTATGATTTTTTTTTTCATTTTTAGGAAATTATTCTTTTTTAATTTACCAGATGTACGTAAAAAAATATTCTGCTATTAAATTTTCTTTTTTTTTAACTTCTCTCAGCCATGCTGCTTTTCAAATATAAAAATGTGTGAATTATCTATTTAAATGAATAGTATTACACATACGCTTTTCTTTTTATATTTTTTCAACCGGTTTGAGAATATTTTAATAGGGTATTCCCTGTGAAAAATACTTAACCGCAGCAAAAGAAGAAATCATTTCATAAGTTTTAAATATCATTAGTCATTCTTAATGACTTACTAAGCCTGACTCGATCAGGAATACGAATCGTCAAGTTCTAATGAAAATACATTCCTGTGGATGTCGGTACCTTGTATTCTGCTCTGTCTGCTTATGAAATTGTATCTCAAACCCATTAATCTATATTATGGCTGCTTCAAAGCTAAATCTAAAACAAAAGCTTGAAATATTAACAACAAATGAAACTATGTGAAGCTTGAATTTAATAGAGAAGAACGATTAAAATTAAAAAAAAAAAAAAATAGAGAAAAGCAGGGCTTAGAAAGTGCATTATTACAAGGTAACAAAAAATCTGCAAATTTGAGGAGCGTGTTTTGGATATGAAATCTCATTGAGCATTAGCTCTAGCAACACAGAGAAAATATACTAAGACCAAATGAATCTTCTTTCTTGCAAAGGATTCTAAAGAAAACATAAACAGTACATACGACTTGTATGTTCTCTGTTATCAGGTCAGTGTATAGGCTAAAATCATTTCTGTTAAGGTTCTTCAGAAAAGTCGATAAATAATATTTGGGTTTGAAATTCTCTACTATTTTATTTTTTTATAACAAAACTCTTACAGGAAATCAACAATTTAATATTCTAAACGAATTTGTATGAAAAAAAATATTTAAAAATTTAGTGTTTTTCATACACGTTTCTTAGACTAGTGGATTCTTTGTTTCCTTTATAACTTGGACTGCATTTGGAATGTTAAGGGAACCTCTTAAAATTAATGTGAGTTCATAAACTGTTTTATACTCGTATTTAGCCAAACACAATAAGTGTATTCGTTGTTGTTCTTGTTGTATCATTCTTTTTAGCTGAAGGGCATTCATTATTTATTTTATTTCATATTTTTTTTTTCTGCTTACATTTTTTCTGCTTTATTTAGTTTATTTACAAGATAGATAGATAGATGTTAGTGGTGTTGTTTGATTATTTGATGAATACTTGGCGTACTAAACGAAAATTTTTTTTTTTCAGAATTTATTTATGAACAAAAAAGGGTGTCATAAAATCAAAAAAAAAATTCTAAAAACGTTTTAATTTATTAAAAAAAAATTAACTACAATTAAACAATTTTCTAATAGTTATCGATTTTTCTAATTATTTGAATGCTAATAAAATTACTTTGTTATATATAAATACATACATATGTATATTGAAAATATATTTTTGTTTAATAAAAAGTTATCGATAACTTATTTTCTAAAACTGATTCTATAAATTGTATTTTTATATTGAAAATTAAGATAAGAAACTCCTATTGATAACTTCTAATTTTTGTTTAATAAAAAGTTATCGATAACTGATTTTCTAAAAGTGAGTCTATAAATTGTATTTTTAAATTGAAAATTAAGATAAAATACTCCTATCGATAATTTCCGTTTTTTTAAAGAGACGAAAGTTATCGATAACTTAAAAAAAATTGATAAAAGCCTACTTTTACTTTAAAATAATAATATGGAAACTATCGATAAATGTTTAGTTTAAAAAAAATTAAAGTTATCGATATTAAATTTATTTTTAACTAGAAAAAAATTTTTAATTATTAGAGAAATTTACGCTTTGAAATATTTTAAAGCGTCGTATATTGAATATAAGAAAAACTGAATTTAAAGTGAAATAAATTGAATTTGAAATGAAAAAATTTGAGTTCAATATGAAAAATATTCAATTTGTGAAATGAAAAAAAAAAAAAAATTATTTTAATAGAGAAAAATTTAGTTTATATGAAAAAAATTTTGAGAGGACTTGCTTGATATTTAATGCGACAATTTGATCTTAGTTTTGCTATCATCAAGCTTCGCAGCTGTTTTTAGGGAAGCTTGTGGAAAATGTTTATTTATGGCAAGTTGCCGCTAAAACAAATTTAAATTGTAGTTAGCTTGTGTTATAGCCAGTGGCTAAGGAACTGTCAACTTTAGTTTTACTAAAACCAAAAGGTTTTTGCTTGAACATAAATTTTGTGTTACCCTTTAACATTTTTTTTCCTTTTTTTTGCTTATATATAGACAGCAATATTAAAAATGTAACATCATCAAAGCATTATAATTTAGCTTATGGTATATTTTTACTGAATTAATGGCAGCAGCACACAAAAACAACAACCAGGCAAAAAATATATTTTCTGGCTGGCAAAAAAAAAAAGAAATAAAAGAGAAGAAATAACAAATTCAAAAAAGCAATAAAAAGACCTTTGGCTAAAATGTTATTTAAATGAAGATAATATATTTTGTACTTAAGCTCCTTTAGTTTTTCCTCACAATTTGGTGGGTGGCAACTAATCAAGTCTTTAATAAAAAATTTTATTTTCTGTGTTACTTTTCGTTCAAAGTCTAGACAAAAGCAAGCAAAATTGTTTAGCGGGTGGAAGTTAATATTTCGAAATTACGAAAAAAATATTTTTTTTGCATATATTTTTTTCGAAAGAAATTAAAATAGTAAATGATTCAACTTTTTCTTGCTTCTGTGTTTTATTATCTGTGCAGTAACATGATGCTTTCAGCCTTAGGCTTTCAAGAAATTTATTAGCAGACGTACAGGGTTAGGGAAATTATAAGTAAAATATGGTTGCAGATTAAAAGAAAAATTCAAATAAAATTTTGCTGTAGAAAATATTAAATAATTATTTTAAAACTGAATTTAAATTTTAAAGCTTAATTTCAGTAAATTAAACGAAAGACAAAAGAGAGTTATTTTCTTAAATAAATAAAATAAATATTTATTTAACATTTTGTGGATTTTATGTTTATGAAACTTTTCTTATTGTTTCTTTACTTAAAACTTTTTGGTTTTTTGATTTGATACTTCAATTTCAAAAACTTTATTATAGTTAATTTTTACTTACCGTGACACAACTTTTGGTAACCAATCACCGCCACAATATTTTGCCAGCACTGGATCATTAGTTGAGCTGCCATCGTAAAATATTAAATGATCACGTTCACCGGTACAATCAGACCAGGCACGTATAGAGCGCGAGGTTTTATTGAAACTAGCAATTGACCTTAAATGAATCAAAATAAGAAAAAAGAAACATAAACTTAATTTTAAAGTTAAAAGCTTAACACACGCCAAACAAAAAAAATTAGATGTGACACGTAAAATAAGTAACAAAAAAAAACCAACAAAAAATCAAATCAAGCAAGTCTTTTGTTAAAAGTTTTTTTCAGTAACAAAAAAAAAAAAATTTTTTTTGAGCAATAAAATTTCCTTATACTCGTACAAAGTTACAAATCAAATAAAAAAATAAATTATTGAAAAAACTTACGAAAAGAAAAATAAAAATAAAATTACCAAACTTATTTACAAATTCATCAATTCTTTGAATATGCACGAGTATAAGACTTTACCACATGTTTGTATAAGACTTTCGTTTAGATTTCAGTTGGGTGTAAAAATTTTTTCAATTCAAATTGAACTCATTGAAATGCGTGTGGAAATTGTTAATTTTTTTTCTTCTCTTACTTTTATTCATATAACAATGAAGAATTGGAAAAATTGAACCAAAAAAAAACAGCAATTTTACTACAATGTTTTTATTTGAATAATTCTCTCGCAGGAATTATTGTTTTCAACACCTGGAAAATGTATAAAAATTCCTGTAAAGATTTTTATTTAAATTCCTTGCAAATACTCGTATTCATTATTACCAGAAAATCCAAGTCCCTACAGTAAAATTTTATAAAGTGAGAAAAATGGATCTGTCTTCAAAGAACTAATGAAAAAGTTGTCAGTATAAGAAACACTTTCTATATCTAGAGCAATAGCCTAAACTCCTCTGTGCTAAGTGCTACCTCCTTGGCAGCACTGGGTTTTTAACTGTTCAAAAAATTGTTGAAAAGATGACATTCCTTGTAAATTACTCGCCTTCCCATTAATCCTGCTTATAATTCTTTCCATTACCCTTTTGTTAATACTCTTGTAAAATGCTTTCTCAATAACATTAAACTTTTTATAGTCAAGTCATTTAACTGCATGTAGTATTCCTTCTACAAAACGTTTAACAGCTTGTATTGCTGGTGGCATAATAAGTTCTTCCTTTTTTCTCTTTAATTTTTATTTTTTTTTTGTTATTTGTGAGTTGTAGCAAATTTTACGCGCTGTGTGAAATGGGTTTTTTATGAATTCCAAGTAATTTACTTCAGGTTGTCACCTGCCCTGCATCGATTATTGCCATTTCGCCAATTCTCATTAAACAACAAAATATTTATCATAAGAACTTTTATAAATACTCGTGTATTTAAACAGAAGGACTTATAAATAAAAATTAATATTGAAATTTTTGTATTTTTCTTTTTTGTCCAAGAAAACCATTAGAATTACCTTTTGACTAAAGCTTTATGTTGATTTTCTTGACTAACAGCTATCATGGCATGTTTACTTGTAGGAACTTCTTTCTGGCGTATCGTCCAATAGCATGTTACATTTCTGGGATACATACCAGGATAATTGGGACTTTGTAAACGGCACTTACTGCGATAGCATTCATCAAATTGTCGTGTACAGTATGTGCCAGGTGTAACACGACCCAATTCTAAAGGCTTGTCAGGCAAACCATACCTAGAAAAATAAAAAATAAATTTCTAATTGATATTAATTGATTAAAATAGAATTAGGGATTTTTTAAGTTAAAAAACGTTAAGGCAAAGCTAAACAGAAGTCGAACCGTTTTTTCTGTAGAAAATGAATGACTTGTTTTCTTGCTTTCGCTTGTCTGAAAATGTATTTTTCATTCCTAAAATTAAATACAATTTTTAAAGCTTTTATGTCCTTTTAAAATATTTTAAATTCAATTTACAGAGTTTCGTTATATAATTTTATTTAATTAAAATTTCTAAAAACAAATAAACAAACAAAATTACATATTTAAATAAATAAAGTCAAATTAAAAGCAAGTCTTATATCAAATAACAAAAGAAAAGTTGAACAAAAATAAAAAAGACAATAAAATATTCAGATAAACAGTCCTCTATCTCTATGAATGCTTAAATTTCAAAAAATATCCTTAATTTCTATTCAAATGTTGGTGTGTGTTAATTTGTATAGAAATATTTACCAGAATCTACCAATCTGAAAGCATTTATTAACAAAAATGTGTTTGTATTTATTTTCAAGATTATTTATTATGAAAAATTATTGTTCGTAAATAACAACTGACATAATTTCCAGTAGGAAAATCAAATCAAAAATATATTTCTTGTAAGAAAAAAACAAAAGTTACTAGAATGTTCATATAAAGAACAGGAAATAAACATAAACAAAATGAAAATATTTAGATAATAATCAAAAATGTTAAATAAACTGATGACAACCACAAGTAGTAGTTGTAGGAAGCCAGTAAAGAGTTTCATTCAGTATATTGTGTGTGCAATAAAAAATAACATTTTGATATACAGTTGACTGTTGATAATTTTAAAAATCTCCAAATTATTTAAACCGTTTCTCAGATACCTTAAAAATCCTTCCACAAATTGAACGACATCTTGGTAATTAACTGCCTTCGGTAATTTTAAATTTTGTCAAAGACAACTTAATTGCCAACGTGATTTCGATTTATTTAAAGATGTTGTATTTTAAGAAAAAAAATTATGAAAAATTAAGGGAATACAAAACTATTATTGGCTAACAATTTCACATAACACATTGTCACACACTTAGTGCAATTTTGGTTGCTCGAGTTTTAATTAAAATTGCAAAAAATTTAATTTTTGCAATTTTAGCATGCAAGTTACTCTTCTTTTTGTGGAAAGCTACGAATAGAAAAGAAAATATAATTGACAAGTACCAGCAAGTCTGCATTTTTTTTACTTTTCTGTCCCTTCTCTGCTGTGATAGTATTTGTAGAATAACAGTGCTTCACAACAGATCTATTCTGACCGCAGCAACTAAGGGAGTTGTACTCGTTTCTTTTTTATTTACTATTACTGTAAATAGGTCGTTTGTACCGCAATCCAAAGGATCTTTTTTGCAACCTATAATCTTTACTACTCAAGATTTAGGCTACACACGAAGCCAATTATCATGTTTAGTGAGACCTCATCTATATTTCTGTGAGTCAAAAAGAAGTCTCCTAGAACATGTTCTAAGATTTCGCCATGCAAATCACAGAACCTATTTCTGCTCCTAATGCTAATTCTAGTTTTAGTTCTAATTTTAATTCTAGTTTTAGTTATAGTTCTAGTTCTAATTCTAATTTTAAATTCAATTGTAGTGCAAGTAAAATTGGAATGTGTGTTTCCGAACTAAGGAATTTTATTCCTTGTTAAAGTTTACACAGTTGCATTTGCAACCAAGTGATATTAAAAAATTTAGCGAGTTTACTTTTAAATCTTAAACAAAACTAAAAATCCCCCATTCCCATTAATAATAAATTTTTACTGCAACTGCATAAATAATGCGCATTTCTAAAATACCTAAATTCTTTTTTTTTAACTCAAAGTAAATTCTAAAAGCTTACACGCGAATATACTAATTTGCAATTACAAAATTTTTAAATTTTACATAGAAACAATTTCATACAAAAACAAAATCTGAAAAAAAAAGGAAATTGTGAAGAAAAAGTAGAATATTTTATAGCAAAAACTAAACTAAAGTGAACAAAAATAAAAAATTAGAAAGTGAGTTTGTCATATGGACATTTAGAACAACAAATTTTAGAAACTAAAGACAGGAAACTAACTAAACTTACTGTTACACACACACATAATACAATTTAAAGAATTTGAAAGCAACCAACCTCAACTAGCCATAGAGTACAAGTGTTTAGAAAATGTAAGTCTAATGGACAGCAAGACATGGACAGCAACAATGTGAAATGAAGTTAAATAATTCTTTTTTTTTTTTTTTTTTTTTAATAATATTTTTGTACTTCTTGTTGTTATTGTTGTTCATTTCTATAAACAAAGTGTCAACGTCATGTGTAGACTAGAGTAAATTTTGTATTTGTATATGAAACCTCATAAGTTTAAATAAACGTATATGGTATTTACCACAACAACAACATGTGCAGCATGTTACAGGAGCGAGCAACAGCATCAGCAACATGAAATCAAAAATAATATCTAGAGCAACAATGAATTGAACAAGATAGAGTTTTATAATTACAAAATGATATTCACAGCTACACAAATACGATAAAATAATGTATAAAATGACATTTAAAAGATTTTGATAAGACAAAAGATAGATCATTAGGGAAGTTCACAATAAACAAGAATGAGTTAAAAGAAAAGCAAAGTAACACACAAGAAAGTAATAAAAAAAAAATTTTAAATAAAAAAATTCTTAAGCTAAATTATAACGATGTAAAATTCAAGTTTAAATTAAACAAATTTAAAAGCAAATAAAATAAGTAAATTGGAAATCTGAGGGATGAACTATAGAAGATTACGGAATGGGAAACATATCATTTTAAAAGTGAGTTCGTCTAGATTTGTAATTTACCGCCCAAAGTTAGTTTGGATTTTGGCAATTTCTTTTTGCATTATAAAATGAAAAATACGAAATTTTCAGAAAATATTAAAACACTTTCAAAAAGCTTAGAACCTACAGATTAAATTCCCTTTTTGCTTTTGCTAATTTTCAAGTGCAAATGGGAAAAGGTAAAATTCCTTCAGAGCAAGAGTACTGGATTATGAAGGAATTTGAACATTTTTTCAAATATAATACAAAGTAATCAGATCGACTTTCAGATTGGTTTTTCACTTCTTAAGGCATTTTGGTTACAACAAACTTAATTCTAAAGTAATTTAGTTGTAAAATAAATTAGCATCAAATCCTTGAAATCAAAGCGTGTTTTACAACACTTTGACTTAATAAAAAGCTTTTCAATATAATATGCTATTGCTGGCTTAAGTACTTTTAGTTTACTTAACTTTAAAACCTTAATGCTTTTAATCAAGCCTTTATTTTTGTAAGAAACTACTTTTAAGGCCTCTGCTATTTTTAAATATAAAAATTTATATTTATTTGCCACATAAGGTGTATTTTACACATACTTATTAATTCAATTCACACATTTAGCAGGTGAAAGGTGCAATGACTTACTAGATGATTGCCTATAAAACAAAAAATAAACTTACAATGTTGGAGCAAAGAAAATATTTTCTTACTTAAAAGAAAATGAGAAACCCAATAAACAAAAATTTTATAAGTCGAGTTGAAACTAAAAATAAATTTATGTCTTTCTTGTCAAAATTTGTATGAAAGTGACAGAAAAAGAAAACACCATAACCTACAACTGGACACGACAACTTCAACTGTTAGTGCTGGAGAAAAACAAAACAAAAAACAGTATATGAGATCTTTGAGATTAAATTTCTGCCTAGACCCTGGGAACCAAAAATTTAATCTTAGAACTAAATTTTGGTTTATATTATAAAATTTTGGTAACTACAAATAAGAAATTCGATTATTACAACAAAAGTTTTTTGATTGTCAATAAATTTAGCTGTCACAACCGAAGTTGTTGTTCAGTGACTACTTTTTTTCTTTTAACTGACAACCTTCTACAGTCTTTTGTAAAAGTAGATAAAAATTTGATTGGGTTGTGTGTAATTTCTGTTAAAGAAAACCAGTCACATTTGCAATGTTGCATTTGTATCCCAGTTGTATTTATATTATCTTTTAACAATTGAAAATAGTACTCGTAGTTGTTGTTGTTATGTAACTTCTTGGGAATATGTCAGTTGGTAAAACTTTGCCACGTTTTTCTGTGTGTGTGTTATAAAAGCTTACAATGGAATACCAGATGACTCGTATTTGCACATGTTTAGGGGGCTGTAGACTATATAATGCACAATCATGTGTATAGTATTTATTGTATTTGCATTATGTATGTATGAGTATGTGTAAATTTATGTCTGTGTTTTGTTCCAATTTATTCAATATTATTTTGTTGTTAAAAATTTTCTACTCTAAAGTTCATTTATGTATGTTCGTTCACATTTTCATTTCATTTTATTTTTATATTTTGTTTCTGTTCTATTTTACCTGACAACAGCATCCGACTGACTTATAAATTTATATCTTATGCTAAATTCAAATGGTTTTTCTTCTTGTATATTTCTGGGTGGATGAAAAACCTGTAACGAAAGTATAAAAGCAACAAAAGAAATATTAAAAAATTTGAGCGCTTTTACAAAATATATTATAGTTAAGTTGCAGAAAATTTTGTGCATTTTATCATCTGTTTTTTTCTTCTTTTTTCTCTTAGGTTTTTCTGACTGTTTGTTGTTGTAGTTTATTTATCTGTTTTATTAATACTTTTAGTACGTTTATACTTCACTCTTCAATATTTATATAGATAAACTTTTCGTTTTATTTTAAAGAAACAATCAGGAAAAAGCCAACAACATTGTGCTGTTGTTGCTGTTATTGGAATATTATAATATTTTAAATGGCAACAGAGCACTTGCAAAATTATTGTTAAAAAAAATATTAAAAATAACTGGAGAGAGATAAAAACCGAAGAATATGCAATTCATTCAAATAAATTGTTATTTTTCAATAACAAATGTTGTAGAAAGATAAGAAAGTGCAATTTATGAAATTTAAATAAAATTTCTCCCTTTCGTATACCAAAAAATATTGTTTAAAGTTGTTGTTTTTTTAGTAGTTGTTATTGTTGACGATAAAAAGATAAAACTAGGAAAAATAAGAGTTTAATTTTAATGGCAGAAAAACAAGCAGTAAACATTAAAATATTAAAATGCAGGGGTCAGTTTTATATATAATAAGGCAGTGCAGTTAACTTATTTTTTTTTTTAATTCAGTAACATCATAGCATGGCTATTCCATAACCACCAAAATATTCAGAAATAAATTTTTTTAAGAGAAAAATTTTCTGGAGGAAATTGTTAAGTACAAAAAAAATTTTTTTTTTTTATAAAAATAATTAAAAAACAAATTTATGAAAAAGATTTCATAACTTAAAAAATTTTTGACTTTAATTTTTTCTATAGAAAATTTTATTTAAAACAAGTTTTTTTTTATATGAAACATATTTTGAAATTTTTAGTTGTAGAAAATTTTCCAAAAAAATTTTTTTCAGTAAAAAATTTTGTTTAAAAAAATCCTAAAAAAATGTTTATTCGTAAAAGTTCTGTATTCCACACGGATGTGAGAAATGTGGAATTAAATTTTTTTCTTATTATTACATGAAAACTTTTATGTTTTTTTTAATGCACCCAAAATAAAGAAAAATCAAAATTTAAAAAATCTTAAAATGGTGCTGAATTTTTCAATTCCGAATAAAATATTTAGATTCGGAATATAGAACAGCTTTGATTGTGAAACATTTTCCAAGACTTTTTTCTTTCAATGAATAATTTTCTATGGTTATTTTTAATGTTAAAAAATTTTTATAGACATTTTATTCGGGAAAAAATTTTTTTCTGGACACTTTTGTTCATATGAAAAATATTTTCTAAAACTTGGTGAAAAATTTTCTATAGAAATTTTTTTTTATGTAAAAATTTTTTTTATGTAAAAAATTTCTAAAAAAAAATTTTTTTTTTGTGAAAATTTACCATAGAAATTTTTATTATTTTAATTATTTAAAAAATTTCTAAACAAAATTTTTTTTGTGAAATTTTTTTATTTTAATTATTTAAAAAATTTTTTTGTGAAAAATTTCTATAGAAACTTTTCAATACTTGCAATCGAGTTTGTCAAGCGTGCGAAAAGTGAAAAGAACTTTAAAATTTTAAAACTGTTCAAGAGTGGTAGCATAAAAATCAATATCTTTCTGCCCGAGAATCTTTTAATTAAGAACTTGTGTTAAAATTATTTTTGTCAAGGCTCTGATGTGCCAGATTTTATTCAAAACCTTAATGTTGTTTCTCGTTTTAGTATTTGTTCAAATAAAAACGTTAAAATTATTAAATTAATTATCACTTTGTTTGCACAACAATAAATTCATAATATTCTTAATGAAACCCACAGCCACAAATGATTGCTTACCGCCTAGCACTAGAATTTTAATAAAGAAATAAAATAAATAAATTAATTTTTTTCAATAACAGCAAATGAGTTTGCATAATAAAACTTAAAACAGATGGGTGGGAGTAGTAATAAACTCATAAAAAAAACATTAAATCAGCAGCAGCAACAACAATAACAGCCACAAAAAAGAAGCATGTGCTTATATGCAATTTTTCTTTATTTTCATTATTTTACTATAGTTCAGTTCATTTTGCAGTGGCTCTCGATTATTTTCCACTCTTCTGATTCTACATTAACTTTATTGTTAGTTTATTTCAACAGGATATTTTTGTTAATTTTATTCTTAAGCTTACCTTAACCGATGCTGTCACCGTTGATGTTTCACTAAAATACAACTGTGGTCCTGTGGCTTTCCCACACCATGATCCACCAGTGAATGGTCGTCCCAATTCGCTGAGCTGTAAATTGAGTTTAAAAAAAAGTAAATAAAATCAGTCGCTACTGGTAACTTAGTAAGTATATGAAGTGAAATAAAAATATTTTCTCATTATATTAAAATATTTTGCATTTTTTTTTCTCTCTTTGTTTTGGTTTTTTTGTGTGTTAATTTTTCTTTAAAAAGCACTCGTATTATTGCTGTATGTGGCCGGCATGTAAGCAATTTTTTGTTTGTTTGTTTGTTTGCTTTATTATTAAATATTTTATGATGAGTTGAAGTATAATAAAATATAAACTATAAACTCATTTTATATTGTTTGTTTCCTTAATTTATTATTTTTTATATTTTTTGTTAGCAACAATTTACTGCCACAACAGGATGCTTATAAAGAATGCAACATTATATAGAGTGAATCTACATACATAATTACAACCATATGCCATTCACATACATACATAAAAAAATATTAACGAGTATGTGTGCTCGTATGCGTATAACTGTGTTTCGTATGTAAAGGAAAATAAATTATTTAAGTACTTCATAAAATGGTCAGATTTTTTACAGCTTGTTGTAACCCCAAAATTGCAAAATGTTTTTCGTTTAAGATAAAAATGAATTTAAGCCAACGTACGAGCAGGCAGTTAGTTGAAAGCTTGCTTAGCCAGATTGATAAAAAACTTTTGTCTTTATAGCTAAAAATTTTAAAAGGTCTTTATAATAAATAATTTAAAAGAGATAAAACATATTTATGGTTAAAAAAAGAATTTTTTTTATAGAAAATATTTATGTTTACTAAATTTCATTTAACAAAATTATTCTTTTACAAATTATTTAGGATTTTATTTTCGCTTCCCTAGCAAGCCAAATTGGGTATGACTGTAAAGTGTTAAAGTAACACCCGATAACTCTTATTTTTATATATTTATTTAATATTACAGAGTCATGGCTTAAAGCTCTTGATTAAAACGTATTCCTCATTAATTTGTTAAATATTTTATTTTTTTTTTTTTCTCACATCACTCTGGCTATATACCGCAACTAATTAAAAACGGATCTCTATACAACCAAAACATGACCATTCAAATATTCTCTTAATTATACAAAACAAAAAAAAAAAAAAAAAAGAGGAAAAAAGCCAACATTTTAAAATTTTGTTTAACCAGAAAAATATAAAAACATATAGTTTCCTGCTAACACATTGTTGGTGTATACAGACACGCTCATTTTTATTATTTAATTTTGTTGTTTTTGCTATTTTTATAGTCTTCTGTAGGGGAAAAAAGTCAATAATTTTTAAAGTAAACAAAAGTTTCTAGTTTTCTTTGTTTTTTTTTTTTTTTTTTTTTTTTTTTTTTTTTTTTTTTTTTTTTTTTTTTTTTTTTTTTTTTTTTTTTTTGTTATTTGTGTCATTGCCATTATTTTTGCAACTATTTATCCAAACAAACATAACAATTGTGTTGTCAAGTTAATTTTTTTTAATAGTTTTTTCTATAAATTTTTAGTATAATATTTTGTTGTAAAGCTTGTTTGGCTAAAATTAACACAAAATGTTTTTCAAATAATGGTTGGTAAATGTATGAAAAAATTTAATAGCGAGGGTAGTTAAAAAGGCAGAAAACTTTTAGTGCTTGTTATAAATCATTTCTTATAGCTTTATAATGCATTGATGTTTTATAGAAATAAATAAAAAAACTTCTTAAGTTTTTTTAAATTTAATTCATTCAATAACAGGTTTTGAACCAGAGAATCAGCAATCAGACCATTTAACCACAAAGCTCTGTTGAGCTTGAGTTAGTGAGCTTTTGAGTAGAGCCCTAACATACTTATCTGGCGGTCGCAGGTAAGATTCTTGCTTTGACTCTTACTGTTTTCTGCAGACAAGTCAAAAAGTTTTTAGATTTTGCGTTGTGTATAAGCAAAAAAAATTAGCATCTTAAATTCCGATTTAAGCCACCACTTACCAACCGTTTTTAACTCTATTTTTGTTTGTTTTAAGTGGCTTTTATTAAACAAGAGAATTAAAACGCACCTCCAGCGCTTTAACATAAATAAAGGGCGCTAAAAAACGGTTGGACTGCCAATAAAATTAGCTTAAAAGAATAATTATTGAAAAGCTTTGTCTTACGCAGAATGCAATATATTGTATTCAATTGTCGCTATTTTTTTTTTTTTTTTTTTTTTTTTTTTTTTTTTTTTTTTTTTTTTTTTTTTTTTTTTTTTTTTTTTTTTTTTTTTTTTTGCCTTAAGGCCCGAATTCACCGTCATTTTCAACAAGTAGTTCACTAAAGTATGATATCCAGTTTCTTTACCAATTAAAGCGACTCTCGTTTAGAAATATGTGGACTTCTTTGTGTGCTGAAAAATACTCGTACACACCGACTGACTGACTGTTCATTTATTCACTTATAGGTTTACATAAAATTTTAAGTTATAACAATTGCAAATAAATGAAAAAATAATAAACTATATGTGAACGTACATATTTAATTTTATGTACGAGTATGCATGTGTGTAATAAATTTTTGCTAAATTTCACATTTTATACCAACATTAAAATATTTGTATCAGTCTGCTGGTGAAAGGAGTGAGGCGCTCGGCTTAGTAGATAGATTTTTACACAACGTATTTTCTATTGAATCGAAAATTTTAGAATTTTGTATTTATCCTTTAAACTTTTACAAACGAACTCTGTTTTTGTTTTATTTTCAACGCTTGATGGCTATCTATGGTACATTAATTTGCACAACATTTTGTGTCATTGTTTGTTTCATTTTATTGACAAAAAAAAAAAACAAAAAAATTTATTTTTATTTGTATGTTTTACACAGTTTTCCTAGTTTTCTTTTATTTTTTATTTATTGTGTTTAGTTGACAATTAAAATTTTTAATAAATGACCACGAAATAATCAACGAAATGTTATTTTATTATCGCATGTTATTTGCTGAACTTTTCAATTTTGTTTGTTGTTACTAAAAATATTTGCATAAACATTTTAAACTGTTTAATTTAAAATAATAACATTTCAATATACTACGTGATACATTTAATATGAAAAATAACACAAAAAATAAAATGAAAACAATTGCAGAAAGGCTATAATCAAATGCTAAAATATTTTTGTCATTTAATAGCAGAAAAAAGCAAGACATTTTTTTTTTTTTAACAAAAACGAAAATAATTTTGTCAAGCTAACACTTGTAATATAAAAGTAAGCATGTACTTAAAAAAACATTAAGTACATGACAGAAGTATTTACAGTTCAGCTGTTATAACTTAAAAAAAAATGTTTAAGAAACCAACCAAAATTAAAGCGGCAAGCGTAGCATTTTTTAGTGCTCAGCATTTATGTTGAAAGCGTCATACCTAAATAAAATCATTTTGTTTAAGAAACCCCACTAAAGACAAACAAAAATAGAGTTAAAAACGCTAGATTAAAAAAACTAGCTAAAATGTCATTAGTGGTCAGCAATTAACAAAATAAGAAAATAAAAAAAATAAAAATTGTGTTGCAGCCAACTTCATTACGAAGCCGTCACCCTATTTCGTTATATTTCATACATTTTGTATGGCCATGAAAATTTTTGTCAAATAAAAACGCTTGCCGCTGCAATGTAGCCAAGTTAAAAGTCTTCAAATGCAGTGTTATCAATCATAGTATTTAGTAACGCTTTTAATGTTTTTTTTTCTATTTTCAAAGCGATAGTAATGCCTTGGTGTCTCTTCAGTGACTCTTAATTTAAGTGTAGGTTTAGAAGCAGTTGCTTTGATCTATAATTTTATTTCCTTCACTAACTTTGTGACCACAAAAATTATTTCATACAAATAATTACAAATTTGCTCATGTAATTTATGTTAAATCATTTATTTATAATTTTATCCTTTTTTTATATTTAAAATTCCATTTAGTTTTTATATTTAGCTTTCAAATAAATTTGTTATTTTTTTTTTTAAATAAAACCAAAAATTTAATCACACCATTATTAAATAATAAATTTTTAAAAATAATTTTCCCATAAAACTGACAATAACAGTAACAATAATTCCTTTTTTAATGAAATTAGGTTACATACTGTCGTTTAAATGTATGTAAGTTTTTTCTGTCAAAAAACAATTCCAAAAAATAAATTTAAATAAGCAAACTTGCATATAGATGCAGGTAACAAACAAGGATTAAGTGAAATTTTTTAAAGATTTTTTTTAGTGAATTGAAATTTAAAAGTAGCAATGAAAAAAAAATTGTCAAGCCTTTTAAAGTTATTAGATTTTGAGCAGCTCTTAAGGATACTTGAATTTGAAGGGAAAAATTTTTTTTTACACTGAAAGAAAGATGTTTTATAAATCCAATGATACCTTTAATCAAGCTTATAAAATAAGTTTTTATTTTATCTAATTTTTTTTTTTGCTAAGGTTTTTTTTATTTATTTTCTTCCTTATTTTTTATATATAAATCAGTTTTTCTGATACTTTGAATTGCCGAAAATATAATGTCCTTTTTTCAGTTAAAAAACTACAACGATGGTAAATAGGCGTTGCCACCTATCGTCAATAATACAATCGTGGTTAGAAACGGCCGGTCAGAAGACAATACATTATTATTAATTCAATAAAATATTTAATTAATTCAGTGAAATATTTCATTGAGTCGATAAAATATTTCTTTAATTCCATGAATTATTTAATTAATTCAATGAAATGTTTCATAGTATCAATTCAAGAAATGATTAATTGAATCAATAAAACATTTAATTAATTCAGTGAAATATTTCATTGAGTCGATAAAATATTTCTTTAATTCCATGAATTATTTAATTAATTCAATGAAATGTTTCATAGTATCAATTCAAGAAATGATTCATTAAATCAATAAAATATTTAATTAATTCAGTGAAATATTTCATTGAGTCAATAAAATATTTCGTTAATATAGTGAAATGTTTCATTAATTCAATGAAATGTTTCATTAAACTGTTTCATTGAATCAATTCGAAAAATGTTTAATTAATTCAATGAAATGATTCAATGATATGTTTCGAAAAATGTTTAATTGAATCAATAAAATATTTAATTGAATCAATAAAATATTTAATTGAATCAATAAAATTGTTTCATGATTTCAGTGAAATATTTTATTAATTCAATGAAATATTTTTCGAATTGATTCAATGAAACGTTTCATTGAATTAATGAACTATTTCATAAGTCTAATGAAACATGTCATTGCTTCAAAAATAATCACAAATTGAAAAAAATTTTTCAGCAAACTTTTAATATGAAAATTTAGTCCTCTATGCACTTCAATGTAAAGTTTAATAAAATAAAAAAATGTGTTTATTTTTAACTGTAAAAATTACTTGACTGTTTTCGTTTTAGCAACGGCAATATTTCATTTATATTAAATCTAACAATCAACAACCAAATTTTTATTATCATGTTTTAATTGAAAAAAAAAAGAAAACCCTAAAAACCATAAAATAAAAAGCTCTTTAAAAAGGTAATTGATTAGATTTCATTTCATTATATTTGCCATAAATTTTATTTATTTTAATTTTTGGGTATATTTTTTTATTTTGCAAATAATTTTTAATCAATGACATATTTTAGCATCGGATTTTTAAAGGATGAAAGACATTAAAAAGCATTATTGATTTACAATGAAAAAAGAAAAAATTGTTAAATTTTGCGGTTTCACTGATGGTAAAAAAAGCACGTATCATTTCGTAAATATTTTGAAAATAAATTGAAAACATAAAAATTGATTGTAATTGAATACCAAAAATCAGATACGCAAACCAAACACCATTATTGAAACTATTGCTAGTAATGAACTAAAAATCTTAAATTCGCATTTGGAGAAAATGTATTCCAAGAATGATAAAAATAAAGATTACTCCATGTGTATTGATATCCCTTTAAATAACGTCCATTATTTTAAGAAAAAAAAATTAATTTCTCTACTTTTATATTAAAATTATTGACATGTTAGCCAATTGCAACACATCCTTTGTGCTAAATGCTTAGAAAATTTGAATTTTATATTCAGGATGGCGTAATCTTGCTTGTATCATTTTTGACATATTCGGTTTAATAAATTAAAAGAAAAATGTTGTTAAATTTAATAAATATTTAAAACTTAAAACTGTTTCATTGATTCAATGAAATATTTAAAAAATTTTGTGTATTAATTAAATTTTTTAATTAAATTTATGAATATTTCATTAAGTGAATAGTATTTCATTAAATTAATATATATTTTATTGAAATATTTAAACTATTTAATTGAAATTAACGAAATTATTTAATTAAATAAATGAATATTTCATAAAATTTATGAAATATTTTGTTAATCTAGTGAAATGTGTCATTCACAAAAAGAATTTTGTGCATTATAATAATGAAAAATTCATTGTTTTCCAATAAATGACAACATTTTATTATACTAATGAAATGTTTCATTAATTTGATGAAAAAATTTCATTGATTCAATGAAATTTTGTCTAATGAAATGGGTCATATTATTTGCTAATTTTTTTTTTTTTTTTCTTTAAATAAATGACAACATTTCACAAATATATGAAAAAAAGTTCTTTCGGTGTAAAATCGATTTTGTTTTTTTAATTTTTGATTAAGTTTATGGTGAAAACTAAATGAAATAAATTTTAATTAAAATTTTATTTATTGAAAACACATTGTGAAAAGTAATTGAAACCGCATCGTCCACAAAACAAAAAATGTCGTTAAAACAAATTTGATTTATTTGTGTAGTTGCAGCCGTTTAAATTTAAAAAAAAAAACTAAAAACATTTTTTGTATAAATTGAATTTAATATTTAACAATCTTACAAAATAATTAATTAGCAACTGAAGTATTTCTTATTTAGTTAAAATTCTTTTGTAATTGACACAATAAAGCTCTCAATCACTCACTGGAAATAGATTTTAATTTCTTGAAATTATTTATTTTAAAATAAAACTTTTGTCTATAAACAAAACTAATGAATATAAATTTGTGTGTATTTAATTCAAATTTCATAAAAACATATACCACACACACATATATATATATATATATATATACATATACAGCTTTACTCTTTAAAATTGAAAATATTGACATTTTTTATAAAGGACTCTGGGTTGTCCTTTAATTTGTATGCATAATTCCTTTGCACATTTATGTTTTATGCATGCACTTTGTGGTTTCAATATTTCAGCATGTTAATTGACTAAAAAGTAATTACAAATAAAAGATTAATGAGCAATATTTATATGTTTGTGTCTATGTTGAACCATACACTTGTGTTATATTGACTGGCATTTATGAAATGCCATTGAATAATGCTTTGACTATAACAGCAAAAACTACATATTGAATTAACTGGAAAACATTACTACAAAATATTGGTTGTACACATATTCTAAATAAAACCAAATAAAATAAGCAATTGAAAAAGCAATCAGTTGGTCATTGAAATAGTCAAACGTTTAAATAGTAAATGAAAACAAGCATTGACCAACAAAAAGATATAAAAAAAATTTTTTTTTAAGCAAATGACATTTTTTCAGCAATTATGATTAGAAGAAGCATAATGAAATTAAAAAAGTAATAAATAAGTAGATATTAAATATTTTTACTTAAAGTATTCAATTGTGCTTTCGAAATGCAAAAGGACTACTCCCTTTAAATTAAAAGAAAATATAATATAAATTATGCTTTAAAATAAATCTCAGCATTTATTATTTTCAAGGATGCTTTTTGCTTTAAATTTTAAACCGGGCTTAGAAAAACCGGTTTTTTTAAAAATAAAAAACCGGTTTTAATAAATAGTTTTTGGTTAATTTTTAAGTTAAAAAGAGTATTAAAAGATATTCAGAACATACGGCAATTGGTTCCATGGGTAATGAAGCAAAGTGAAGTCAAGGGCAATTTTTCGAAAAAAAAAATCGCGCATTTTCATCTGAATGACTTTGTGAATCAAATGCAAACACAAAAAATAACCTTTTTTGAAGACAGAGCCGAAATTTCATTGATTGTTAACGTAGTTCTTGTGGTCTCAATTGGTTCGCATGGATGTGGAAGATTGCAGCATAAAATTATAAAACAGCACTCTTACTGCGACTGTCTTTAAAAATATTGGTTCATAATCATAGTCTTACTAAAGTCAATATTTTTTTTTTTAACGATTTTGAATTCATAAAATTATTATGGACAAGAGTCAGCTCTTAATAAAAGCCTACTTTTTTGTGACTATCATTATCGCCCATTGTTTTTTTAATAGTTTTAAATCGTAGCATTTTCATAGAGTAGCACCAATTAAAATTTTTTCTCTCTTTGATAGCAATGATTTTATATTGAGAATAGAGCCTTGGCTTTTGGTTTTTTTCGTAGCAGCTGCAGTAAAAACGGTTACTAAAAATAATTTGAGGTTTTTGTTTTAATTATATAACCCTTTATCTCGCCATCTGAGAGTAATGTCACATATAGAAAAATTATGAACAAAAATGAGATGTTAACTGATAGAAGTTCCCTGATGATTAAATATATATAAGTTTCAGTGAAATATGTATGTACAAATATTTTTAAAATTACACAAAAACTTGCACAATAATGGCTGTGAAATAAAAATAAATTTTTCATTACAAATAAAATGTAAAGCAATTTTTTTTATTAAAAAAATATATTTACTCACAAACAAAATTGTTTGCTCTGTATACTTGTGGGCATTTGTGAACTTAATTCCAATAATATATATAGGTTTTCCTTTTAATTAATACTGCAGCCTTAACTAATTAATTAGACTTAAAATAATTTACATGAGAATAGTCTTTTATGATAAAATACAAAGAGCATATGAGTTCGAGAAATGTAAAATAAATGAATTTATTTGAATCCAGCTTTTGTTGAATAGGAAAATAACTCTTATTCATATTTATTAGCATTTGAAAAGAAAAACACACACACACACATACACTTTCCTGCACAAAAATATATTTATAGCTTAAATATTTATTTATATAGTTCTGCAAACCTTGTAACCGAATTTTCTACATGAATGAGTACTAGGGTCAGAGTTACAACAAGAAACAAAAATAGAAAAAAGGAAAGAAGTGATGGATTTTAATGTTTTTTATTTCAATTTAGTTATTCATATTTATATGAAAAGTATAATTTTGAAAACAAAATTAAATACAAGCAGAATGTACTTAAAATTTGCATTAACTGGGGCAGAAAAGGGAGGTACTGTAAGCATTTTTTAAAGTCCTTTTTAATAATGACTAATGTGAGCTATGATGTGTCCCACTTAGATATTTTAAAGTGAGTGATTGTGTCTAGCTTTTGCTAGCTAGCAGCCACGTCTGTCTAGTGTGAATCTTGTGATGTCGTTGTTCACCATGTAAAAGTCTAGTGTGTGTCTAGACTTATTGGAACTTTTATTAAGAGCTGACTTTTCTTCATAAGAATTTTATGAACTTAAAATCATTTTTAGAAATATACCGACTATTGAATTTAAAAGCTTATCCTTTTCATAAGCACAAATTACTTTCATATAAAATTTAAAATAAAATTATTTAAATTTTTTTAAGGTAGTTTACCGGCAGTTTATCATATCATTTAGCTACAGATCAGAGTATTTGTTAATATGACATAATAAACGTCTACTGCTTTAGTTAGTCAAATTTAAGAAATTCTCTATTTAGTTTTGTAGGACAACAAAATCATTTAGGGAAACATAAAAATTTTACATAATCACTGTAGAGGCAACAAAACCAACTACTCCAACAACTCCGTTGTCATCTCTGCTCCACATAATATATGACTGCATATTCAGTTATTCCACTTTACAAATTCACATCGTTGTGCATATAAATTATCAAAAATTTTTGGCAATAATTATGAAATTTCATAATTTTATACAAACTAGTCAAAGGCCACATATTGTTAGTGAAGGGACATAAACATATACATACACATACATCCATTTAAAAACATGTTAATACACCCTACTCTTGCCACATACAACCAAGAAATATACCATAAAGATGTGCTAAACAACCAGCTACGAGTATGACACAAACAAATGTCCTATATGTACAGACACATTCATAAATATTTCTAATGTTAATGTTTTATAAATGTCAAATATGTATGTCGTTTTGTTTGCCTTAATACACATACACCCCATGAATTTACTTACTAGTTTAGCTAAAGTGAAAAAAAAACAACAACAAAATATTAGAGTTTCCAATATGTATTTATTTCAATGTGTTACATAAATTATTTTCTCTATTTATAAAACGTTTGTATGTTAATAATTCTATTTATGTTTGTTAAAATGCAACAACAATTACAGAACAAACAAATAAAAAAAAAACAGGAAAACAAGAAAAAGTTGTCGTTATGATTTATGCAGGCATTTGCATATAAAGATTTCATGTTTAGTGTATTAAAATGAAGTTTTAGTACGAGAGTACATTTACGAGTTTTACAATTTTGTCACATTTCTAATGATGGCATGACAGTTGGAGTTTAGTTTAGTTTAGTTGAGTTGATTTGAGTGAGTGACACTTTTTATATGATGCCATTTTGTTATATTTTTAGACAGATTTAACTATAATATGACTTCATAATCAAAATATCAATTTATTTTAAATAGAAAAGAGTATATCAATTTGCACATGAACGAAAAGCAAATGCTTGCTGTTAAAAACACACATACACAAATGTAGAAATATAATTTTGGTAATGCCATTTTTGGTTATTCAATTACTCATTTCAAAGGAAATGCAAGAGTATTTAATAAGCAAATGAATGCAAAAAGCATTACTCTATGTGCATTAAAAAAATTATATATAAGCAATATGTTGCCTTGTTTTGAACTAAATTAATACAATACACACTTAAAAATTTGTTTACAGAAAATTACATTTCATTAAAAAAATTATTTTATTTACATTTTCTATTAAAAAAAATTTATTCTACATACATTCTTTGCTGTAGAAAATAAATAAACACATATACTTTTTTGTAGCAAATACTATTAAATAATAGTTTTTGCTATTCCTCTTTTTTTTACAATATAATTGTATAGCAATTTCGGCTCAGAGAAAAAATTTATTTGGTTATAAATCACTACCAACTGCAATGTCGGTTTTATGCTATCATGCTAAGAATTTTTTGCTACAGTAGAAAAATTTTAATTGTAATTTTTTCTCTATAGAAAACTTTCAATATTGATTTTAGAAATTTTTTAAAATTACTTTATGCTAATTTCTAGCATAATAACATATGCTACTTAAAAATTATGTGTTTTAAATAGTTTTGCTACAGTAATAATTAATGTATATTTTTTCTTTACTGTAGCAAATATCATTTAATGTATTTTTTTTTTTTATAGAAAATATTTCTTTTACAAAAATTATTACTGGCAAAATTGTTATAAACCTTTTGCTACAGGAATATGCTAGTAAATTATTTTCAGTATAGAAAATTTATAGTATTTCAATAAAAATTAATTGTTTTGGTTTTATGCTACAACAAGTAATGCTAAGAATTTTTTGCTACAGCAGAAAAATTTTAACATCTATGAAAATTATTCACTCCATAAAGTTAAAAACAAAAAAATAAGTTCTTTAAAGGTTTAGGTTTGACTGAAAGAGAACAACGTATAAAGAAATTTATTAATTCTTAATCCTGCAAACAAAGATCAATTATATTTCAATTTGCCCTGATATTTTTCTCAATATATTTTATATAAAGTTATTGAACTTTGTTTGTATGTATTTCTATATCAATATTTTAAATTGATGTATTTATTAACGACAACAATTTGAATGCGTTGTGAATTTGTAAAAATAATTTAATTTTTATTTTAAAAAATGTATTGATAGATAAAGTCATCAAAATAATCGACATGTTTGCCCACGTTGTTGTACATATTTATTTGATTTGTTATTTCAAATATAAAAACCATAATAATGAATTGTGGAATATTAATTTAAAGCTTTAAATTAATAATAAAAAATATATATACAAATTTATTTATTATTTATTTATTAAACATAAAATGAATATAAATTAAATCGTACGCCTACATGACCTTTTGTTTCTTAATGATTTTACAATAAAAAAATTAATAATATAAATAATAAAAATTTTTTACTAATATTGTTCAGTCATATTGCGAGTGTCCTTGTCGTAGGGAAATTTTGCCACCAGATGGCGTTGTAACACATTACTGTTTTCGTTATTGGTAAGAAAAACTACTCACAGAAAAACCAACTTTGCGACAATTGAAAAACAAATTGTTACATTGATTCAATTTTTAATTGAAAAAGTAATCAATAAGTTATTTTTTTAAATTAGTGAAAATTATTCACCCCTATTCCAGTTGTCGTTGTAAATTTCATTGTTTTTTATAATCATCTAATAAACCGTTTTTTACGAATACAGACATCTTTAAGAAAGAGAATTTTTTAGATTTTGCCTTTAATTTGAAAAACTTTATTTAATTAAGTGGATTTGGTTTGAAAAATGTTTGCAAATGTTTTCAAAATTAAATTAAATTAATTTTTTTTTGCATTCTATTGGATATCGTTCTTAGAATTTCATATTTTATTATTTAAAAAATTTAATGCCTTCAGACATTTTATTGCTTTTAAATTGAGGTTCTCAGAAAAGATTTTTTCTTAGCACTCGTTTTTAATTAATATGAATTACGAAGTGTCAGCAATTTCACAAGTTTTTCAAATTGGTTTATAGTTTTAATTAAAATATTTAATTGATTTACTTAAAATATTTAATTTATTTAATTTAAATATTTAATTGATTTAATTAAAAACTGTTATTTTTCAAAATAGTGTAAGGCCGCTTAAAAAAAAAATTTCGTCTGTATTTTACTAAAATTTTCACCAACTAATTTAAAAAAATGGACTTATACCACTTTCAAAAATAACGGCTCAAATATTTAAATGATTCCCTTCAAAATTTTATTAAAAACATAATGAAGTGTTTCATACAATTATTAAATTGTCATACTGATTAAATTTTTAATTAAATCAATTAAATACAACATATAAAATTATTTCGAATTATAAAGTTTAACAAAATTTAATCTTTAAATTTTATCATTTAATTGATTGGTATAATGAAATAAGTATTCAAATATTAACAAGACTAAAGATTCAGAGTATCGTCTGATGAAGCAGGTGCTTTCCCTTTTAGTACTTATTGTACTAAGTAAACAATTTCCATGAAAATATCATATTAAGAATAATGAATTTTGCACACCAACATATTGGAATTAATTAATTATTTGTTAATTTATTTGACCTTTTTCTTTTTAATTAAAATCTCCATTTTATCAAGCTTGAGGTCTTACTTTATAAATTTATTTTTATATCGATATTTAGTTCCTACTTGCTTAGCTTCTTCACGATATAATTATTAATTAATTATATTAATTTAATTAAAGATTAAATCAATTAAATATGTAATCATATTGACAAAATTGTTTTTATTGATTTAATTAAATATATCAACATATTGATGAAATATTGAGAGAAATGAGCCATGTGCTGCAAATGCTATTTGCTTAATCTGGTGGAATGAATTTAAGGTTCGATGTGGCTAAATGTAGTAGCAGTTTTTTATTTTAAAATAAAATTTTGATTTTTAAAGAGCAATTAATACAATTAATAATTTAACTTTAAAAAAAAATATTTTTATTGTATATTTTTAATTGTAATTAAATGCCAAGAAAACTTTTTTATTATTGTTTATGGTTTACGGTTTTTTTTTTTTTGAATCCATAAATTTTCTAATTTCAAAATAAATTTATATTCTCACTTCACTGACTACGAAAAACCAACAATTTATATTTATTTTTTTTTTATGCTATTGAAAGACATTATGTCAGTAGCATAATAAATAATACATTTTTTCTTCTTCTTTTACTTTTGTTTATACAAAAAATTATATAAACATATATTAAACATGACTGGAAATTAAAATAACAAATAAAAGAAAAGTAAATAAAAAATTTATACACTTAGAATTTATATAAAGATGTACATACATACAATATGAGAGAAAGAAATAAAATGGAATTATGAATAGAAAAAAATATGACAAAGTAAATATTTTCCACTTCATTGATATACTTGAAACATTTCAACACAAATCCTGCATGACTATCAGTACCCACAACCGACAACATGAGACCGAAAACAACTATGAGAAAAAAAAAAACAACAAACTTTAACAACTAGCTGGGAAGTTAGCTTTAACAAGAGCTATGCATTTCTTAGTACAATTTTGACTTAAAACTAGAGAGTGTAATCTAGTAGTTGCTTGCCGCTGAGAAGAAAGTTAAGTTCTCATGATGGGCTAGCAGCTGCTTTCATTTGTTTGTTTTGAATTTTTCTGCACAAAATTAAGACGTTATGAGTTGAACTATTTAGACTTGTAGACTGAACTCTCAAATGAGTAAAATTTTTGTGGTATAAAACGACTTCTGTCATCAAAACATGTTTTTTGCTTATACCCAACAGTAAAAAAAAATGCTGAATGAGCTGCTTCCAGAAGACCTATGTATGATTAATCCTACAGGATTGTAGTCTATAACTGGGCTGCACAATAGATCATAATAATTCTGTGAATTAGTCTTAAGCTTAATTTTAACCTGAGGATCTTTTTTGTTTGCCTATTTCACTGAATTTGTTAAGAATATTTAAAAACATTATAATCATAGCTCGAAGATAATTTTGCTGTCGAATTCCTAATTTTTTATCTGAAACAAGCCATTCTCTAGTTATGTTAGTTAGTATTTATTAAAGGGCTGTAGAAGCATACTTGAAATGGTTTACAAGCACTTTTTAATCTAAAATATTACACATGTTTGTAATGATGTGTCGCTTTCAAGTATGCTTGTGCAGCCCTTTAGTATTTATCCAGCAGCTGCTTTTAGATGCCAAATTACGACACTCGACAGCAATTGAAATTGTAATAGCATTTGAATGGAAATGTCGGTCGATATTGAAGGCCGCAATTCGCCTCTGGTTTAGTGAAAGCTTATATCTCCAAAACTAAATATAATTTTAAAATTAGAATGCAGTTTTAATAAATTAAAACATAACTTTTCCTACTTATAAGCTATTAGTGGGAATTAAATTAAATATAAAATGAACCTAAGCATGATAAAAATATAAAAAAAATCACTGAATTTTATAATCAACAGGAAGTAACAAGTGCACTTGGAAAAATCTGTATAAATTACTTAAAGATTTTATATATTATATTTTTTCCTAATGGACATTTTTCTAGCTTACCCTTGCAATTCTAGTTTAAGTTTTGCGTACCTCTGTTTCAAAAATATTGTTATTCAATTCATACATGTAGTCACTTCCTTTCTTTTAATGTCCCTCTCTCTGGTGTGTGTTTTTTTTTTTTTTTTTTTTTTTTTTTTTTTTTTTTTTTTTTTTTTTTTTTTTTTTTTTTTTGTAAAGGAAGCAGCATTACACAATTACTAACGGCAGCTAAAGTATAAACTGTACAAGATAGTAAGAACAAAAACGAAAAGCACATTTTTATGAACATTTGCTCGTGTAATGAAACGTTAAAAAATAAATTTTTTAAATTGTTTTGATATAACTGCTCTGCCATCCCAATACAGAGTAGCCCCTTCAAAACCTATTTAAAAAAAGTAGAGCAAATGTGAAATTAATACATCTAAATATTTTGTAAACAGTTTTTAATTGCTATAGTCCAAAATCGTGTGTAATTAATAATAATAAAAAGAACTGGGTCTGTCAATCAATAGAATAAAATAAACTTTTCAATGAGAACAAAAAAAAACCGAGTGTTATATTCATTTTCTCTTTTTAAAATAGAGATTAAGTAAGTTGCTGCATTTATTGAACAATAACTTTAAGTTCATTTATAGATTTAAATGTTTGGCCTATATGAACCTTTAAAAAAAAAAAAAAAAAAAAAAAAAAAAAAAAAAAAAAAAAAAAAAAAAAAAAAAAAATTGCCCATTGTTACCTTTAACTTAAAAAAGAAATTCAATTTCAAACAGTTGAAGCTAAAAGTCATTCGTGTTACTATGTTCTACAATCAGAGCATTTTTTTTATTTTTTATTTTATAAATTCATACTTACAGCCATACATATAAGTTTGTACATGTATGTGCAATTTGTATTTATTAACAATTTTTTTTGTTGCTATCAATGAAATCAATAATAAAATTGAAATGACATAACCTAAATACATACTCGTATATGAATATATGGATGCAGTGCCTTTTACTTTGGTGAAAGCCAGCATAAATATTCATATATTTTACAGGAAAATGTGTAAGAAGAGATGCCAAGTGTCTAGAATTTTAAAGATACCCTTTGAAAAAATATAAATTATATTAAGGGAAAAATTTACAGCTTTAATACGGGTACTTGAGCTGTTATTTAAAAGAAAGTTAATTAGTGGTAGTTTTAGTAAGATCTAGATACCGCCCTAGTGAAATTATCGCTGACTAATTTTTTATTTTTTTTTTAAATAGACTTAAACCATTTACAAAAATAACAGCTACAAATTTTTTTTTTAAAGTGGACTTAAAATACTCCATTAATTATTTCGTTTAATTATTTAATTAAAAAGTAAATTTAATTAGATATTTAAAAGTCCAATGTGAATTAAAGCGGAAAGCGAAGTAATTTTTAGCGTCCTCTATTTATATTAAATCGTCATAAGAGTGCTGACGAAGCGTATTTTCTACCGTAGTGTTCATCATCTTGTTTAATAAAACCCACTAAAGACAAAAAAAAGTAAATTAAAAAAAAAATAGTTAAAATGTCATTGCTGACTAAATACATATTAAAAAACCAATTGTTTTGCAGCCAACTTCACTACAAAACAGGCTGTCAAAATTGAATTTTCTAATTGCTCACCGCTGCCCTTGACTTATTTCTTTCTGCTTCATACATTTTGTATGGGCATGAGCTTGCCACTCTAATTAATATCTTAATTGCAACTGAGTAAATAAAAAAAAAATTTTATATAATAAAAAAAATTTATTTTATTAAAATTTATTAAATATGTAATTGATGCATTTAAAAATTTATCATTGTAACAACTTTTTTAATTAAAATATTTAATTGGTTCAGACTTTTTTGAATCCCATATTTACTTTATTATGTTCCCCCATATTTTTCTAAATAAAATATGGTTTGATTTTATCAGCAGAAAGTCGGTCATAGTAATTGTGTTCAGTTAACTTTTGCAGAACCGAGGGGAAAAATTATGTAAAAAAAAAAATTCAACAACATGTTTTACAATCACAGCTAATGTATAAGTGTGCAATGTTTTGCTACATAGAGAAAAAAAAATTTCGTACCAACATTATGCAACTGCAAGAATATGCAACAACAAGCATAACAAATTCTATTTTTTATTTACAGGAAATAGTGTGTGTCTGATGTTTTTGCCGCTATTTTTTTTTTATAAAACGACTGACTGTATCACTGAGCAAAATAAAGTAAAAAAAAATTAATTGGTTTATTGGAAATATTGAAATAATTTTTTCCTTTTACAAGTAAAACCCTGGCAAATGTAAATGTAAGTGTGTATTTTTTTTAGCAAAAAAAAAAAAAAATTCTTGCATGTGTGTGAATTTCCTCGTATGTTTTTTAATAAAAGCCTTAAGTTACATTTAAAAAATTTTTTAGAAGAGAAGCCAAAAAAGTCGTTAATAAGAAAAAATTTTAATAAAAGCTTCACATTAAAAATGTGATTTTTAATTATAGCAGTGAAAAGCTTCAAAAATTTTTTTTTATTTTTCATATAATCGACTTTTTTTGCCTTTTTTAAATGTAACTTAGGGCCTTAATGAAATCATATGACGATTTGTAATACCACTAACGTTAAAGGAAATTTCATTTTCAATTTGGGTTATTTTTTTAAAATTTTTTTTTTAAGCTTTCCACTTTTGCTTCGTATGTGTGTCTAGCTGAAATTAATATTTCGTTTTCTGTGTGTGTGTGTGTGTGTGTGTCTGTTTTTTTTTAATTTGTTTGTAAAATCAGTTACCTTACACAGCAAACAAGATTATATGAGTTAAACTGGGCTTAAATGATGCATATTTTCTGAATTGATTGAAGGTTTCAATATTTGTCTGCCGGCATGCCGTTTTTTCATTTAATTTTTTTTTTTAAAGTGATTTATAACATTCAAGTTTTTATTCGATTTTGATTAAAATTTTGTTGTGGCAAAAGAGCAAAAGAAAAATAAAAAGTTCCAGCATAAATTATATGTGAATGCTTGTGTTTACTTTTATTTAATTTTTTTTAAATTAAAATTGTCAAATACCTGCTGCAGCGTAGGCTATTTATTCCATTAAAGCAAAAAAAAAAATGTATTTAAAAAATAAATGTGAATTGCTAATTCGGTCATTTAAATTAGCATTTAAAGAATTTTTTTTAAATATTTTTTATGGCTTAAAGTGAGCTATAAATGCTTGTACGTGAACATCGAGTGAAATTTGGACACATTAATTAAAATTGTTAAATAAAATAAAAACGCAGAACATAATAAAAGCGTAAAATAAATTAATGTTAAATCAAATGAAATAAAATTAATTACAGCCATTTAATTTGCTTTTCTGAGAGCTGGATTTCTATTTAGGTTTAGTTTACGAGAAATTTCTTAAATTAAATTCGAAATTTTAATTAAAAGTAAATTTTTATTTTAAAACAAAGCGCAGCGTTTTTTCAAGCATTTACACCATCCAGATTATTTACAAACACTTCCAAAAGTATCCCTATTGAAATTTTAGTAAAATCTTTATTAAATAAATTTTTTGGTAAATTCTTTTTTTAGTGTAATCCAAATTATTTAAACTGCTTTAAAAGAATTGCAAAAATTAAAAAATTTTTACTATAATAATTAAAACATTAAAGCAATGACATGCTTTTGTTAAAAACAAAATTTTTAAATTTAATTTTATCTATGTAGAGGTTGACTTCCCCTTTTACTGCGTGTCTTAATAGACAAACCAAAAAAACCTATTTCATTGTTATAGTTTGTAAAGAAAAAATTTACTTAGAATTAATTACTTTGCTCACCCACTAATACGAGTATACAAAATTTAAAAACGAAAAAATAAATAACTCCAGCATCAGCACAAAATGATTTTATATTATTTGTTACACAAAAGTAATTTCTAGAAATGGTTGAGATCTAATTTCGTTTTCTTTCTTTTTTTTTTTTTTTTTTTTTTTTGCTAAATCTTCTCCCTTTTTGAAGAGTTTCATTTTGCAACACTTCATTTATAATACTCAAATGCAATTCATTGAACCAAACAAACAATAGAAATATGGACTCTTTTATCGATTTGCTAACAAACAAAGCCAAGTAAAGAAACATGAGCTTTGAAATTGTGCTGCTTCCTTTGCTTTATTTTTCCATAACTTGTGTTCTAGCAAATGTTTTCTAAATCCCATAAAAGTTTTTTTTTTTCTTTCTTTGCTTTATTTATCTCTATGGCTATAGTTTGACCAAAACCATGATATGTTAGATGTAATAACACATATTTGTACATTGTGAGTACAAACGCATGCAAGTATATGTAAGTGTGTAGGTACAAAGCTTACACACGTGCCAACATATAAACAATTGAAATGTGTTTGTGTTGTGCTTTTGTTGTGTAGTTCCTTTAGTTCTTTTGTCGTTTAATTTTCTACTGCGCTTAGAAAAAAGCAAAAGTCAGCCTGTCAGGTGTCTGCTTTACAAAATGGTAAGCGATCCCTTTAACTGCCTATTGAAATGGTATGAAGGCATTTAAACGTAAAGAAAGGGTTGTGCTGCTAAAATTTCTTTATTTTTTTAAGGAAATTTATAAAACAAAATATTTTAATCAAAATACAAATAAAGAGCTGGAATAGTAACCAGTGCGATGTATTTTCAAAAGAAAGACACATTAGGCTTGATAATTTTACAAATCTGAACGACCTCCCTTTTAAAACAATGTGTCTTCCAACCCGTAATCTTCTATGGTTTGTTTCAAAGTTGTTCAAATCCCTCAGAGTAAAAGCACTGAGGTACATAAAAAATTCCAAAAAAAAAAAAAATAAATAAAAAATAATACAAAGAAATATTCCGCAAAATATTAAAACACTTCCTGTAAGCTTAGAATCTACAGATTAAATTACTTTTTGGTTTCATTAATTTGCATCGGTAGTGGTACCTCTGGAAAATAAGGAATGCTAAAAATCCCTCATAGCAAAAGTACTAGGATATACGGAAAAGTAAAAAAATTTTTTTTTAAAATAATCCGAAGTAACTTTTGAATATTTGGGCAATAGATTACTTATCTAGAGAGCGTCCCTTTTAAAATGATATACGACCTAGCTCGTAATCTTCTATAGTTCGTTCGGAAGTTGCTTTGGATTATTTTGAAATTTCTATATACCCCAGGGCTGTTGCTCTAAGTAATTTTAGCAACTTCCTAACAAACCCATAAAAATTGTGGGATGGAACACATATCACTTTAAAGGGGAGGATGTCTAGATATGTAATCTACCGCGTAAATATTTAGAAGTTACTTTGGATTATTTTTAAAATTATTTTTGGAAATTTCCATATACCCCAGTACCTTTGCTCTGAGGGATTCTAGTGACTTCCGGACGAACAATAGCATATTATGGGATGGCAGACATATAATTTTAAAAGGGAGGCTGTCTAGATATGTAATCTACTGCCCTAATATTCTGAAATTACTTTGGATTATTTTTAAATATTTTTTTGAAATTTTCATATACCCCAGTGCTGTTGCTTTGAGGATTTTTACCATTCCCCACTTTAACGAGATACCAATCCCGAGTTTACCCATGAAAATTACCAAAATCAAAAAGGAGTTTAATCTGGAGGTTCCAAACTTTCTGGAAGTGCTTTAACATTTACGAAAATGTTCGTAGTTTTTATTTTATGAAGCAAAACGGAAACTGCCAAAATCCTTGAGAACAACAGTACTGGGGTATATGGAAATTTAAAAAAAATATTAAAAATAATTCAAAGTAACTTCTGAGTATTTGGGAGGGAGATTAAAAATCTAGACGACCTTTCCTTTAAAGTAATATATGTCCGAGCCCATAATCTTTTATGGTTCTTCTGCAAATTGATAAAATCTCTTAGTGAGTAAATACGTAAACTTTTACCTAAATCACTCATCTTAAAGCAATACACTTTGCTTTATAGCAGAATATGAAAGCAAACTAAACTTTTCGCAAACGTTTGCTGCAAACTTCTTAACTGGATTGTTAGTTAACAGCACATAAATTATCATCGCAAATAGTATTTTTGTGGAAAAGTTATTTAATACCGAATTCGATATGTTCGTGATAAAAGTTTATGGAATCCCACTACTGAAGCGCGAATAAACTTTACTAAAGCGGCTCATATACGATGCACTAATCAAGTGTTTGTGCTAGAAATTTGATAGTGTTTGGCTTTGCTATAACAGATTTTGACATTTTACTGATGGTTCCAGTTTGCTGGCCGCTTAAGGCATTACTTAAATTGCTAATATACTTTATTAACCCTTTCAAGACCATAAGCGTACTAAATACAAAAAAGTAGATTTATTTATAATTAAAGCTAAATTAAAAGTCTAAAAAAATGATTTTGAAGAAAAATCCAAAAAAAAAATTTTTTTGTCTTAAAACAGAAATTTTGAGCACATGTAACCCCCTGGACTTATGTCGATGCTGATTAATTGTCAATACAATATAAAAACATAAAATCCACAAAAATCTTAAGCAATTTACGTTTTATGCAATTTTTGGCTTAGGACGCCGCTGTCCCTATGGTCCTTAAAGGATTAAGCTATAATGTGACATGAACTAAAGTTCTGTAGGAATTATATATATTTAACCATTAAATTCTATAGCCTTTCAAAATCTTATTAAAATTATCTCACTTTCATATTTCTAACTTTTCTCATCAGAACTACCGGGCTATTATTTACAAATTAAAATTTGTAAAAAAAAATTAATTTGGTTTAAATAGTTGTTTAAGAATTTGCCAACTCTACGGTTTATTGTATATTTTGGTTATTATTTAGTAGATATTCCAAAATGTTTTCTGTTGTTTGCTAAAATATCTGGTTTTGCACACTCAATATCATTTTGCGCATTTAGACGATTTTTGTTTATAGATTTGTTATTAAGTATTTGGGTTTTTTCTCCTGTCTGCAAATAAATTTTTATTACACGTGTGTTAGCGTTTGAGTGAGAGCGTATGTGGTAATTCAAGGTAATGGTTTTGTATTGTACATTTATAACAATATAAAACGTGTTTAGATGTCCATAACAAAATGCTGGGTATATTATTACAAACACAATGGCATGTTATTTAATATAATTTTCTATTACAAATCAGTGGCAAAATAATTTTTTTCAATGAAAATGAATTTTAGTACGTTTAAATTTGCCAAGATGCATTTGATAATATTTGATCATCTGGTGGGTTATAGATCGTTTATTTTAGTGTCTGTCAATTCACTTTGTGGAATTAAAAAAAAACAAAATATTTGCTACTTAGCTAGTGGGGTTTAAAGCTACTGGAATGTAAATTTCAGAACCAAAAAATATTCTGAGTGGAATCCTTCAAAATCTGTACTTTTTTCAAAATATAAACTATATAGTTCCGGAATCTATATTCTAGTAGCTTTCGATTTTATTCGAAATACTTTCATTATGTTAACTTAACAGAGCTTTGTTAAAATAATTAAAAAGCGGAGCACTGATTGAGCTACCGACTTTAGTGTGACTATAATTCAGGCCTTCTTTTTCTAATTTAATTTTTAAAATAAAAAATTTAGTAGAGTAGCACTACAGAGGCTAAATTACCCCACTAAAGAATAATAAAAATATCAATACAAATAAAAAAGAAATTTCGAATGACTTAATTATACCTCTAATTTTTTTTTTATCAATTACATACAAAATTTATTAATTTATTTTTTGTTTTATTCTCATTACAGGTACGTGACAAGATAATTTTATACAAAAACTATCTCTAAGTTAAGTATAAATTTTTTTATTTATTTTTTTTCTTTGATTGGGCTTAAAGAAAAACATATTGTGAGCTGATTTTAAATCCCTGCTCAGAGAAATTGTGTACTTTATCAAAAAATTGTCAGAGTGGGGTAATTACTAAATACTGAATATTACACAGTCCCACTTGAGCTAGGACAGCCATGCCCTTTTATCTCTAGTCTTTTAGCTCTTCATTAACTTAACTTTCATTGTGTTGAGGGGCTAGACCTGAGAGTTATATTGCGTAATAGCTAAGCCTATAGTATTTTTATGAAAAATCACGCTGTTATCCCACTGTGTTATTTTTCATAAGAATCTGTATTTATTGTTTAAGCTAATAAGTATAATTTCCGTATGTATTTAAATTGTGTAGTATTTATATCTGTGTTAGTGTATATGTTTCATGTTAGTTCTAGGTGTTTAACAATTAGCTAGATTTAAAATGACCGTTACAGTTTGGTTTTAGTACTTGATAAATCTGACTGTAGAAGGTTCTAGGCTTAACTGAAAATGTATATAAAGCAATGCTGACCTTGCCGAAAAAACCTGCTTTGCTTAACTTAAAAATGCTGAAAAATTTAAAAACTTTAATTTTTTCTAAATGCTTGCACCCTTTTTTGGTTGTTGTTGTTTTTCTTAAATTTATTTCATGCAGTTAATGAGCATTACTTCTCCCAGCAACTAATTTGACCACAAAGCTCACATGATTATAAACGATGGAGTTTTTATTTCCCCAAATTTCAAGTATTTCTACAAAAGCCTTCTAACCGGCTTTTATTTTCTTAACTCTCCAAAAACTATTTGCTCTATAGATTGTTTGCATTAAATCAAAATTTCTGTCATTAAAAAAAATTTAATTAAAATATTTTTTTTCCCTAAAGCAAAAGCCTTGTGAATTTAAATTTATACTCTAAAATATTTTCTTACAATTTGTATTTCGTGTTATAGAAAGTTTTAACACAACATTTAAATAATTATTGATTAAAATTTTCCCAAATAAAATTTGCACAAAACTTATCTTTCTATTTGCTGTGTCTGTTAAGAAAATTTTTATTATTTGATTGATTATATGTAGATATACCAATTGACATGTAACTCATTTAAATACTACACAACTCATCATTCATCATTTATCTTAAACGAAGTAGCAAACAAACCCATATTAATATCTTGTAGAGTAAGAGTATGTGCAGCAATAGACTTGGAAATCAATTTTATTTAAACATGAAAGAGTGTAAGCTTACCTGCATAAAACCTTCTGGACAACCGGGCAATTCGCCTGTGGGACTTAAACTTGTCTCATAACCATCAACATCGGTATCAACCATACCCTCATCAAAACGTCCCACAGTAAAACTATCAAATATTATCTAAATAAGATAAGAGAAAATTTAAGTAAATACATTTGCAGTTTCCTTAAGGGTTTAAATTAAATTTATTTTGTTGAAATACAAGTTACGAGAGAGAGAGAGAGAGAGAGCGAACAAGAAAAATTAAAAAAATGCTGCAGGTATAGTAAAGGATATGTTAGGTTCTCGTTTTTCTTTTTGCAAAAAATAAAGTTTTTATTTTTATTAAATTATTCTTTTTTTTTTGTTGTTTTTTTATATTTGTTAAATAAATCCGATTTAATATATTCACATTGATAGAGAAAAATTACCAACAGAGATTATTTATTTTATTTTTCTAATATTATTTATGAAAATATAGTAGAAAAAATAACTTTTTCAATCAATCATATTTCTAATGCTTGCAAATCCTTAAGGAAGTAAAATAGATTTAAATAAAAGTCGTTGGAAAATCATTATAAAATACAAATTTGAGTTTTTCGAAAATAATTTTTTTTGTTGGAATAGAGTTTTTATTAAAACAAAATTAGTACAAAATAAAAAACTAGAGAGATTCTAATTGTATACAACAAATTTAAAAAAATATTTGAATTTTTTTTATGTTTTATGGCTTAACTAGCTATAAACACAAACAGTATTTCAAATTCTATGGATACGTTTTTTGCTGAAAATTTTTTTTACTTTTTTTTTTAAAACAAGAGATTTTTAATGAATAATATTAAAACGCTAAACTATAAAAATCATTAGAATTTCAAATTCTAATTATTTTAGCAGTTAGATGACCAGAGCGCATCTCAAAAAAAATGTTAGTTATATAAAGGAAAAAATTTAAAAAATTTAATTTTATTAAATGTGAAAATTACAGTTGACTCTCGTTAACATGAAATTCAAGTCGTTCAAGAGAAATAATAAGCTAGAGTTCATATTAACTAGCTTGAAATTATGAAAAGTCAAGTATATTTACAAATTTTAAAGCTTAATTAAAATTAAATGCAACGGCTAGTTTATTAAGTTTAAATTTATTTTTATATAGATATTTTATATTTTCAATATTTTGATTAATTTAATAATTATAGCCTGAAGAAGCAACAAAAAAATTATATAATACGATCTTAAGCTTAATAAACTGGCTATTGCAATTAAATTTTTTTAAGCAAAAAGTTTAAAATTTCTTAAAATTGGAATTCAATAAAAAATTTGCTAGATTGTTGTAAGTGTCAAGCCCCTGTTTTGAAACTTGCCCAACTAATTAACCATATGAAGGCATATTTATTACGTTTTCTCATTTTATTTTCTATTCACGTTTTTATGATGTGTTTCACATGTCAGTAACAGTAGCAGCAAGCGTCAGGCACTAAAACTGGTAATAATTCTTATTGTATTTAGGAACAGTTGTTTATAAGTGTGTGTATTTTGTATGGACTAAAATCTTATCAGGATTTTTGTTTTGGATTAAAACCGTAATGCAGCGAACACTCTCTCTCTCTCTCTCTCACACTCATCGTTTTATGAATCTTGTACATGCTAGTCAAAAATTTATATGTTATGCATGACTTGAATTGACTTGGAAGTTTGTGTGTATTGTGTCCATAAGCTTTAACATGTTTATGTTTGTATGTAAATGTTTAAAAATTCTTGTTGCTGCTGTTGGTTGTTGGTGTTAGTGTCACTTCATTTATCATGAGATTTGTGTGGTTCGTGTTATTTTTTTCTTTCTACTTCATTTTTACACTTACCTGTACAATGTCACCTTGATCATGCCCAGATGCTGTGAATGTTAAGTGACATAAAAATGGCAGTTTACTCCATTGGGGTGTTGGTACTTTAATAGAGTACGTACGACCAATATCACCATAATAGGTGCGGTTACACACTGTAATGGAAGAATATAAAAAAAAGAAAATAAAAATACAGTTTTTTTTCATGTTAAATTGCTGAGAGAAAACGTCATAAGGAATAAAAAAAAAAATTAAATATTGATAAAGGCTCTTAAATTTCCGTTTTCTTTTATTTTCATTGTTTTATTTCGTATATTGTGGTTTTTATTCAAGTGTTTCAGAAGTGATAATTATTGAAAAAGATAAAAATTGTTATTTTGTGTCTTCTTTTAATTTTAATGGGTTACATGCTTTCAATAAATTTTGTTTACTAGGTATTTAAATAAAAAAATAGATTGATTGTTTTTTTTTTAAGAAAAGGCCTCAGATGGCTTATCTAGTGTGTAGCCTTTGTGTGTTGAAAATATTATTTTATCATTTTTTTTTATAAAAATCCAACATTGATGTCTCATTTTTCATACAAAATGTTTCTTTTCTCATTTTAAAAAAATATTTTAAAAAGTTGTTAAAGGAAACCCTTTGCTATAAATCCTGGGGGTAATTCTGTAAGCCGAACTTGCGAGTTTTTCAACATTTGAGATTCTATGACATTCATCAATATTTCTAATAAAGGCATGCGATAGCAAGCGTAATTTTATTGGTAAGCAAAAACCCATTCGGAAACATAAACTTCCTTATCCAAAAAAATTTACGCACTGTAAAGTCAACTTTATCGCAATTTTTCATATAAATTTTTGAAAGTGTAAACATTTTTTTCTTTGATTTGATTTTCACTTTTCGTCCACATAATTTTTTCCTTAAGAATGTATTTTGTTTATAGTGTTTTTTTGTTTATAATTATCGTTTTTTTTGAGTGTTGTAAAACACATGCGTTAGCACTCTCATATCTCACACTATCCAAATTTTATTCGACTGATTTTTGTTTTATTTTGTTATTGGCAACAGGAACTTTAAAGTAAAAAAAAAAATTTATGATTTTTCACCAAAAAATGTATTCCACAAGCAAATTTTTAACAAGTGAACGTAGCATGATTAATTTATTAGTCATACGCTCTCCGATTATGTGAAGAGCAGCAAACATAGAGAAGCATATACAAAAAGACATTAGGCACGCGCAATTAAGTGTTTGTGCTAGTACTTTTTGTGAGATTGTAGGCTGTGGTGTAGCGATATTAAACGTATTTTGCTTGTCGGTATTGTGTATGGCAAAATTAACTCTTTTGAAGGAAGTTTTTTGATTAAAAATGTGTCATCAATGTTGGATTTTTATAAAAAAAAAATGATAAAATAATATTTTAAACATACAAAAGCTACACACTAGATGAGCCATCTAAGGCCATTTCTTAAAAAAACCATAAATTTTTTTATTTAAAAAGAAAACAAATTTACTGAAAGCATGTAACCCATCAAAATTAAAAGAAAAAATCCTTTAAAAGTGAAGGCACAAAATAACAATTTGTATCGCGTTATTGAAAATAAAGTTTTTTCTTTCTACAAACATCTTTTTTTCATGAAGTATTTTTTAATTTCTTATTTTTATTTTTTTTTTTAATTTATTTATTTGTTTGTATTTTAAACACCTAAAAATTTTTTTGCTAACCATGACGATTATTTTTAATGGTGCGATCTCGTGTATGAGCCGCTTAAATACATTATGTTCTATAAAATTTTAACAGCAACTGAAATTTTACAGAAATTCCTTTCCCTAAACTGTTGTTTACATGCAAGCTCTGCAGATCTAAGCCGGTTCGGAAAATTTCTTTTCTAAGTAGCCATATAACGTTTTCTTTAATATTTCCCTAAAATAGTAACGATCCCATTGGGACTTAAATTATTGTTATGCCAAAAAAACTGTTGAAAATTAAAAGATTTCAGCTTTTGAAATTTTTGTTCATTTTTTTTTTTATTATTATCTTCAATTTCATTAGTAAAACAACTTTCATTTTATGTTGGCTTATCATCTCGTATTTTTTTTCTTTCTCCCATTTTCACTATTTTTCTGCATGTCATTTACATTTTAATAAAAATTTGTTTTTATACACTTAATTAAATTTTGTGAGAAAGAAATGAAAGTAAAAAAAAAAAAGAAACAAAAGCACAAAGATTTAATTTTTTCAGGGGAAAAAAATGTAACCGGAAAATGAAGTTAGTGTAGATAAATATTCCCTGATGGACAGCAGAAATCTGACTACAAAAAACTTTATTTTAATTGAGGCCCAAATGTCAGAAAATTTAAAACGAAATATTTTTTTAACTTTTCCTACTAAAATTATTAATAAAAATGAAAAATCCAATCGTTTAATAAAATTTTTATGAAAAAACGTTTAAAAAAATTTGAATTGTAGATTTTTGCTAAACAAATTTTTAATATAAAAAGAAAATAGAAAAAAAATTTTATTTTGTTGAATTTTTGTACGCCATTTTACTACAAAATTTCTTTAAAATATTTCAAAAATACTTATGTACGAGTACAACCCACAAGCTCATGTAAACAAAATCTTAATAAAACACTTAAAAAGTCACGCATAGTTTTTCTTCTTCTTTGCAAATTAAGTTCATTACAGGCGTCTCCCTCAGCAATTTCATAGAAATTAAAATAAACGCACAATTAAAAAAGGTAAATCTTGACATGAAATTTAATTAACAAAGAAAAACAAAATTAAATATGTAAGTGGCAGTAGTATTGAAGGCTACATGTTGATGTTACTAATGTTAAAAAGGGCAGGAGCCTGGCTTAGCAATAGCAAGAGTATGAGTAACACAGTGAGAAAACAAGTAAAGCAGTACGAGGGAAAGGAAAACAATAAACAACTAGAAATTAATTATTTGCCTTTGCTGTTGCTTGTGGAATCTCTTGGGGGGAGTCTGCTGACACAGCAGAAATTAAGAACAAATTTTTTTAAAGTTTTGATTTCGTATTTTTAAAAGAAATTTATGTTTTTTAGAAGGGCCATAATCTAAAGCTATGGTCCAAATAAACGTAACCACTGTACCACCAATCAAATTGCTTATATGTTTAAAAAAATATATTCTCTTAAATTAGTTGAATCTTTCATTAAAATTAATCAGGAAATCATTATCATTATACGATATAAGAATTAATTTGCCATATTTCGACAAATATTTGTCTAATGTAACCGTAGCTATAGTTAAAAATCTTTTAAAAAAGATCAGTTGAGTAAAGTCGGCTCAAAAAGTTACTTCCATTTTTAAATTCTCTAACTTACTCTGTTAATTTATCGTTATTGAAGTATTTTCATCTTTATGTTTAATTTTGGTTTGATTTTAGCTTATTTTTTAAATTTAAAATAAACAAAATCTTCAAATTCGTTCTTATTGTTGATACCAGCATATGATACAAATAAAATGATATATAATTCAGTAAAATTCGTTGATAAGTTCTCAATATATTTAAAATTTAGTTTCTGCACCTGTTGCACAATATATGTTAAAGGTCGCGGGCCACTATAGCCCATGATTAAAAGATCCTGCTGCAACTACTTTTCTTCACAACTGACCAAGTTTCGCTTTGATCAAAAGAGGTAAGTGAAAAAGCAAAAGACTTAGAACCCGAACTAAACCGACTATTAGACGATCATGCATGGCATATCAACACGATATGATAAGAGAGAGCGCAATTATTTAAAAATTTTGAAAGCCATCATAAGATACAAACTTTAGTTTTGTAAGTAAGTAATGGACTTGGAAAACGAATTTCCAGTTTCGCAACTATCCGAAAAATTTAGAGACAAATTTCCGTTTAGTAAAGAAGTATTAAAATAAAAAAATTTTTTATTATCAAAGAAAGTTTTAGTAAAAAATTTAATAAAAAATAATTAAAGTTGTATTTTATTTCGGATTTTTATATTATTTTGTTTATTTAATCCAAAATGTAGTTCTTGACTTATTGAAAATTTTATGGCGGAACCTTTTCTTCTCTATAACGCTAAAGCTCGAGAACTAATTTTGACATTAAAAATGTAATTTAAAGCGACTGGGATTAAATGTATTCAAATCATTTATTAAGCTTTAGGTCCCATAAAAAATTTTAATTTTATTAGCCTCGTAATTAATTGCTAAAATTATATTCAAATTAATTAAAAAAAATTAATTTATTTTATTAATTCAATTTAATAATAATTTTTTTTTTTTTTCATTTAAATGTGTTATTAATATAAATATTTTTCAATTAAAATATTTATTATTATTAGAGGCTATAACTGTGGCTCTGCAGCAGTGTAAGGCCTATTGCGCAGCTTAAAATATATAATTATTGCTTAATTTTCTTAATGTACTAACTAAATTTTTTTCTTCAATGTTCTGTTGTGCAAACAAGAAAAGCCAACACTCACAGACGGCAAAATTTCATTTCCTCTTTTTTTTTTTTTTTTTTTTTTTTTTTTTTTTTTTTTTTTTTTTTTTTTTTTTTTTTTTTTTTTTTTTTTTTTTTTTTTTTTTGTAGCCTTCAAATTTGCCACAAGACTTTTGAAAATGAAATTGTTGAAACGTGAAAGAGGGGAAAAAAATTAAAAAAAAAAGTCGAGAGCAAGCAAGCAACAACAACAACTCTTCAAAAATGACGGTCCTGCAGAATAATTTTTGTTTTCTTTGTTTGGATTTATAAATGAAAATTTTGCTCTCGAGTTAGAGCCTGCATGCAAAATGATTGCTTAAATTTTATTTAGCAAATATTAACACAAATTATTTGTTTTAATTAACACATAAAACCTTGTACTACAACTAAAGGTTTTTTGCATATAAAAAAAAAGTTAAATTTTCTAAATAGAAAAGAAAATTTAAATTTAACTTAAAAAATTTCTTGATTTTAATTGAAGATTTCAAAATGGAAGTAAGTAACACAATTTAAAGGGGAATGGCAACTTTAACTTTTTGTTTTCCTTGAAGTGGGTCATTTTATACTCTTTACTTTTTCCATCTGAAGGTTTTTTTTGTAACTTTGTTGCTGTCATCTTTATAAAATGCTGATTTTCATAAAACAACATTTTAAGCTCTGTTGAGTAATGGTGGTGGTGGTGTTGTGGATGTAGGTACTACCTTTTCTTCTCCACTTTTTTCACTTTGTTAGTTTATTATTTATTTCTTAAACGTATTTTTGCCGCTTGAATTGTGTTGCAAAAAGATTTCGAAAAGAAAAAATAAATTACAAAAGAAAGAAACTTACCAGTACAATGTCTCGGCTCATCGCTGCCATCTTCACAATCGGCTTTGCCATCACAATATTTATCCAATGGTATGCAAATGTTCCCTTTGCATGGATATTCGGAAACTCTGCAGGCGATGACAATTGTAATTGTGAGCTGTGCAAAGATGAGCCAACAACAGCATAAAATCCATTTGCTCGTTAGGTACATCTGAAAGAAAGAAGAAAAAAATATAATAAAATTAATATTTTGTTATTCTGTAGGAGCAAGATAAAATGTAAATTTTATTAAGGTGCAGAAATGTAAAGGCATAAAAAGGACTTTTAAAAAAAATCTTTGTTGAAGTAAATAAATCTTTACATTTTTTTAATTAGTAAAATAATTAATGATTTGTTATTAATGTTGATGATTTCAATTTTTATTTCAGAATTTAGTTTATTTAATAGATAAGCCAAACACTTTTTAAAGTGAGTGAAGTGAAACAACAAATTTTAGTTTAACTTTAGCTAGCAAATAAATTTTATCAGACATTTTTTTCGACAGCTAAAAACCAAAAGATAAAGATAAATGATTTTTTTTTATGCTGGTACAGTCCAGCAGTTTTTCAAGAAATCACCGGCAAAAACAATAATAATCTAAAGTAATAATGATTAATTGCTTCAATTAAAATTTTAATCATTATGAAAAAAAATTTTTTTTAATTGTTATAATTGTTTTTTTCTATTGAATCATGAAAAAAAAATTATTTTTTTAATTGTTATAATTATTATAATTTTTGTTGTTGTTTCTATTGCGCTATTAAGCTTGAGGTCTCAGATTATAATTTATTATTTTTAAATCAATATTTCGCTGCAAATTTGTGAGAGTTTCTTCAGGCTTTAATTAAAAATTTATTATTATTTTTTTTTATTTACTTTTTGTTTGTATTTTTTGTACAAATATTAAACCATAAAAATTGTATATAAAAATTATTTTAATTTTAAAGAGTGTAGCTGCTTTTTACCTACTGTTTTCAGCAGTAGTCAGTGATTTAAACACTTACTGCTTTCAAGATTCAAAATAAAATAAAATTGAATTTATTTTTTGTGTGCCTTAAAATAATATGCATCACACACTTAAAACACAATCACCATGTAAAAAGCAAGTGCACTCAAAATAATACTGCTGCTGTCTGGCATGCATGCACTGTTAAGAAATGCTTTGCAAACGTTTCAAATAAAATGCATAAAAGGTTTACTTGCAGTTTCTCTATTATTATTTTAATTTTTTTTTAAGGAATAAGAAAACAATAAATAAATTTACGTTTTTAAGTTTTCTTTTGTGAAAAAGAAAATACAAGTTAAGTTGATTTTAAAGAAAACTACTTTTATGTAAAGCAAAGAAAAAAACCAACAGTGAGTTAAAAAAAATGTTCAGCTGATTTTAAAGCTTCTTGCTCAACATTTACAAGGAACATTTAACAACAACAAAAATTGAGAAACAGTACAATCGAATCAATGTCTAAGTATTTAAAGTGTTGACGTAAAGCTTGTTGTATAAAACAAAAATTAAAAAAATAATTTTCTTTTAATAATTCAACAGAATACAAAAGAATTTTTTTTTACTTATTTTGCATTGCACCTTTTGAACAAGGCAACAAACAAGCTGATAAAAAAAAAAAATAAAACTATTTTTTAAAATTCAACTTTAATGAGTTGAATAATAAAACAGAAAAATTATTGGAAGGAGTTGTGTAGTGCAGGCACATTAATAAAAAGCAAACTATTTATGATTCCATGACTCTCAAGAAATTTTGAATTTGTTGAAAACAGCAAAAGTATGTGTTGGTTGGAAGACAATTAAAAAGAAGTTTAAAAGTCTAAGGTTGAAGAATTCATATAAGATTGCAGAAAATAGGAAGCTGGACTCTTATTTCTTACATTCTTCTTTTTTGATTTTCAAATAGAGGAATTGTTTCTTCAGAAATATTCCAGAGCTTCCAGTCTGCTGTTTAATGACATTTTCTTAAAATTTGGCAACAGGAAATTGTTGGACTTTAACGGTGGCTTACTGTTTGTATCTACTGTACTAGTAGAAATAATTTTGAAAATATGGTTGCCCCCTACCAATTTAGGGGTCGCAGACTAGGATTCCTGTTTAGACTCTGCAGACAAGCCAAGAAGCAAAATAAAATGTACTAACCCTGCCTAGACTCTGGGTGTTTGGCTGATAAATTATATTTTAAATTAAGGCATATATGGCTTTTACAAAATTCTACACACAGAAAATAACATCGGCTGTGACTATAAAATTTTTTGATTGTGATAATTAAATTTTTTAGTTCTACCAACTAGAATTCGGTAGTTCAATCCAAAATTTAGTTCTTTTAAGTAAATTTTGAACTGTAACACCGATTTTCTATAATCACAATTAAAAAATGTAGGCCCTGTTCAGCTAAATTCGAACGAAAGCTTCATTGGCATAATTGTATTGAACTCAAAAACAAATTTTGTTTTCAATAAAATTATGGGAACGAAGTTTTCGTTTACATTCAGCTGAACAGGCCTTTAGTTTTCACAATCGAAATAGTTTTCTTTAGTGCCGTTTAATTTAATTGCTTGACCTCAACCATTTCTTTCAATTCGGAATAAGAAAATAGTCTTAAAGAATTAAATCTAGAGATGCACAAATACCTTATAGCTTAAGTCTTGGATTTTTGCCACAGTGTAAGCGTTAGCAAAATCGTGCTTAGACAACTCATTTTCTTATTTGTGTTTAAATGATTTTACTTTTGTAGGTAAGGCTGTGCCTAGAGGCCAGAGATAGTAGTCGTGCAAGTTTGCTTTTAAGATTTGGACAGACTATAATAAAGAATGTTTAGCTTAGGTGCTGATAAAGTAAAGGTAGTATTTTACTAGGCTCGTGGGTGTAATTACAGGAGCCAAATTAAGCGCCCGAAAGTGATAGAAATTTCATCATCGGTGTGTAATGCCATAACTTGGCCTTGAAATTTTTAATACGGGTGTATACCAAAGGCCTGCACAAGCATTTTACACGTCAATACAAACATGTGTAATATTTTATAATAAAAAATGCTTGTAAGCTATTGCAAGTATGCTTGTGCAGATCATTAGTCGTCGATTACCGGATAGCTAAAAAATATTTTTTTATATTTGCTGTGAGTGTCGGGATCTTGTTGCTTAAAAAAACAGATTTCAGGCTGCATATTTTATGAATTAAGCGGTCTAGGAGACTAACTTAAAAGACTTTCTTTCTGACTTCAATTAGACAGCTTTTATACCCAATTTCTTGGCTATTTTCTTTTCAAGTAAGTGCTTTAATATCCAAACCAACGAATCTAATTAATTGTAACTGGCTGTCAAGTACATCATTCAAACATTGATTTTTACGTGCTCTACTTTCCCTATAATTGGTGCTCTGGCCTAAAAACTCTTACTTCCGTTTTTTTAAATTCTTTGTTTTTACCTTTTCTTTTCCTTTATTAATTTTTTAAAATTACTTAGTAAAATAGTAAAGACATTTCATTGCACTCAAGTGAGCTGTTTCGTTATAGTTTCCTGCCTAGCCCAAGCTAACCTCACTTAACCTTTTTCATATATTAAAGTTTATTCCTTTTCATATGCTTAGATACCAGGAAGGAGTATATTTGACCCATTCTCTTAGCAATTAAGCTTTTTCTTTTTGTTCAGCAAACAAATAAATGAAAGCAAAAGGAAAAAAGGAAAGAGATGAAAATATTTTTTATGACAATTTTTCATTATTTTCTGTATTTATTTGCCTTTAAATACAAAAAACGAAAACCTTTTTTTGTTTGTTACACTTTATTAACACCACTAAAGAGACAGGCAGTTTTTTTTCTATTTTTTGTTTGTGTAAGACCTAAGACAGATAGAAGAACAAGAACTTTATCGTTAATTTTCCAGACTTATGAGTTTTTGAACACAATTTAGCACTTTGAACCGACCATTCTATGTTGTTTTGTTAAGGTTACACAAAAAAAAAGAGAAAAAAGAAAGCAAATAAACTCTTAAAAAGCATAAACACCTTACACACACACACACACACCCACTCCCACGCAAACATAAACAGCACTTTAATGTTACCTTTAAAGGACATAAAGGTATAAAACAACAACAACAACTACCTAGTTTGTTGTGTTATTTAGATGATTTTGTGTTGTAAATATTGCAAAAGAAAATACATGTTTTTGCAACCGTCTCTGTTTAGCATTTTATTTTGTTTTTTTGCTGTCTGTGATGGTGGTAAATACAGGAATATATGTGTATGTGTGTGTTAAAACAGGATAAAACGACAAGATATTGTCAAATGTTGTACAAGTATGATAACAACAGCAAACACTCGACCAAAAATGAAGCCATTCTAATACCGGTTACTACAGGGTAAATTTTTTATCATCAAGAAATTCATTTTTCTAGAAAGAAAAGCCTGAGTGGCATAACGTATAGCGAAAAAAGTGAAATGAAAATGATTTATATTCTGTTTTAATTCAAAATTCTAGTGCAGAAAATAAATCTCCCTTTAATAAACACACAACTAATTTTTTTTCTCCTCGTCTTTATTTACTTTTTTTATTTTTATATTACAAACGTATGGTTGCTGTTTGTTATTTTTATTATAGTTGAGAGAGTGCCTTAAGGGACCATAATAAATATTTTTTGTTTATTATTGTTTTTGTTGGTGCTGGTATTGTGAGTAAATATTTAGTTTAAGTAGGGTTTGAGAGAAAAGTGGATCTTGTTTTCGTACACAGATATTAGCATATGTAGTACGTGTACGAACTCTGTTTAAATAATGTATTGTTTATGACTTAATAAAGCATATGCCAAAATAAAAAAAAAAAGGAATTCTTAAGCATGTGAAATAAATTTTATTTTAAATATTGAAAAAACATTTTTTTTTTTTTTTTTTCAAAAAAAAAGTTAAACTTCTAGTCAAATTGTTGAAGCAAGTAAGTTGCTGGTGTTTAAAACTTATTTTAAAATGTTGGTTTTATTTTCTTTAATAAAAGTAGTCTGTTTCTGTAATAAAAAATTTTAGTTAGGTTAGATTGAATAATGATAGGACTAACACTAAAAATATGTGCTAAAGAGAATGTGCAACAAGAAAGAAAATTGAGAGTGAAAAAGAGAAAAATGTGAAGAAGAAGAGAAGAGTAGAAAGAATAAGAATAAGAGAAGTGTAAAGAAAATTAAGAAGAAGAAGAAGAAATAAGTCAAAAGAAGAAGAAAACGAAAGAGAACAAGAAGAGAAGTGTAGAGAAGAAGATATATAAAAGGAAAAAGAAGAAAGAAGTGTAGAAAAGAAGAATAAGAAGTATAAAAAAGAGAAGAAGAAGAAACGAAAAAAAGAAGAAGAAGAGAATAGTAGGAACAAGGGAAGTGTAGAGAATACTAAGCAGAAGAGGAACAAGGGAAGTGTAGAGAATTCTAAGAAGAAGAGGAACAAGGGAAGTGTAGAGCATACTAAGAAGAAGAGGAACAAGGGAAGTGTAGAGCATACTAAGAAGAAGAAAAAGAAAATATTAAAAATGTGAAGAAGAAGAGAAGTATAAAGAAGAGAAGAAAAGAAAGAAAAAAGAAGATGAGAATAGTAGAGAAGAAGAGTAACCAGAGAATTGTAGAGAATATAAGAAGAAGAGGAAAAAGAAAAAAGGTCGAGAAATGAAAAGATTAAAAAAAGAAGAAAAACGTAAAGAAGAAGAAGTAGAAAAGGCAAAAGAAGAAAAAAGTAGAGAAGAAAAAGAGGAAAAAGAAGAAGAGAAGTGTAACATTAAGAAGAAAAGTAAAAAGAAAATTAAAAAGAAGAAGAGTAGAAAAGACAATTAAAAAGAAGAGTAGAAAAGAAAATTAAAAAGAAGAAGAGTAGAAAAAAAAGAAGAAGAGAAGTGTAGTAAATAGGAAGAAGAAAAAAGAAAAGGAAAAAAGGAAAAAGAAGAAGAAGAAAAGTAAGAAAGAAGAAGATAAAGAAAAAAAAAGAAGAACATGGGAAGTATAGAGAAGATAATTCTTAATATTCTTAAGAAAAAAAGAAAAGGAGATGAGTAGCGTAGAAGAAGATGAAGCAGAAAAATAAGTAGAAAAGTTTTTCACAATGTAAACTAATTAATGCCTTTTGTAAACCTTTGCGGCCCCCCTAACTGCTACAGTAAGAGGGGTAGTACGGCCCGGTAAAGTAGTATTATCTAAGGTAGAGTTCAGGTTAATGCTCTAGAGCTAGACAGAGAAGAAATTTTATTTTTCAAATGTATATTTAATGGTTGCTTAGTGGGCTTTCACATCTGGCAAGTGACTTGCCTAAGTATGGTTTAAATTTTTTTATATAAATTTTTTTTTTTAACTTTCTTTACCATTCATATAAATATGAAGGAACAAAACGAACTGCCAAATCTGTACTGAAAAACTAATAAATTTTTTTCCCTCTTAAATTCATCATCTGCAAGAGTTGCGCAAAAGACTTGCGCAACTGACTTATCTAATGTGACAGCTTTCTTATATGCACTGCAAAGTTTGTCATTTATGCTTATAGCAAACGGTATTGTTTTTATTGTCATCGTGCTGGAACAAAGTTATTGAATTGTTTGCGACTACAATTCAATTTTTTTTATATCTTTTTCTAAAGCGAGTTTCTCTAATTAGCACAGATATAATGTTTGATACCGTCGACTATAATTTTTTTTTTTTTTTTTCATTAAGCCATTAATTAATTCTCTCATTTCTAGTTTGCTGTCATTTATTAAAATTAATTTAATTTCAAGGCTTTTGAGTTTCTTGTGAATGCTTGAATGTTGCTGTTGAGCAAAGAAAGAAATAAAAAGTGTTGCAGGATAAAAGGCTTTTTGTGTTTTAATTTCTGTAAGGAATTAATATCATCTTTTTTAAAATTTAAAAAAAGCCATAGTTTTTTTTTAGAAAGCAAGCCAATTGATAAAGAGATAATTGCACAAATAGTAAAAATCAGGCTCACATTTAATTTATTTTGTTATAGTTAAACAAGGCATAAGAACAAATTCTTCATATAAAATTGGTTGATGATTTTTTTTTTTTTTTGAAATGGATAAATTATATTATATATGTATATTACTAGCTGACCCGGCAATTAATTTTTGTATATTCGATCTTCTTACTCTTAAGAAATCGTACTGAAAGAGTAAAGGACCGGTAAAAAAGGTAATAAATAAATAAGTGAGATACCGACTGCAGTGTCACCTGCCGGGCGGTTTTGTGACGCTAAACCTTCCAAGGCGTAGCCCAAAGCCCGCTTAGAAGGAGTACAATGTGAAACACACGTACAGTCGAATTTTATATAAAGAGTGATTTTTTTGCTATTATCTTTTTGGCAACACTAGTTTTGACAGCTCACGCACGTTTTGTATCTTGTGTCACTGTCAAACATCTTCAGTTTGGTCTATAATTTAATCATGAATCGTCTTACAAACGAACAACGCTTGCAAATTATTGAATTTTATTACCAAAATGCGTGCTCTGTTAAGAAAGTTCATCGCGCGCTTCTTCCATTTTATGGTCAGTTTAATCGACCTACTGAGGCTTCTATTCGGGCTATTGTAACAAAATTTCGCACCAAACTTACATTGTTGGACATTAAACCACCAACACGCTTACGTAGAGTGCGAACTGAAGAAAATATCGCAGCCGTATCGGCCAGTGTTGGTGATGACCGTGAATTATCGATTCGGCGCCGTTCGCAGCAATTGGGCCTCTGTTACTCCACTACGTGGAAAATTTTGCGGAAGGATTTGGGTGTGAAGCCTTATAAGATACAACTGGTGCAAGAATTGAAGCCAAACGGCCTACCACAACGCCAAATTTTTGGTGAATGGGCTCTTGAAAAGTTAGATGAAGATCCACTTTTTTATCGAAGAATTGTGTTCAGCGACGAGGCTCATTTCTGGTTGAATGGATACGTGAACAAGCAAAACTGCCGTATTTGGAGTGAAGAGCAGCCAGAAGCATTGCAAGAGCTACCAATGCATCCACAAAAAACAACCGTTTGGTGCGGATTATGGGCTGGCGGCATCATTGGGCCGTATTTCTTCAAAGATGATGCGAATCACAACGTTACTGTGAATGGTGGGCGCTACCGTGCGATGATAACAAACTTTTTTTTGCCCAAAATGGAAGAGCTCGACTTGCATGACATGTGGTTTCAACAAGACGGTGCCACATGCCACACAGCACGCGAAACAATGGACCAATTGAGAGGCGAGTTCGGTGAACAGTTTATTTCACGCTTGGGACCAGTCAATTGGCCGCCCAGATCGTGCGATTTAACGCCTCTAGACTATTTTTTGTGGGGCTATGTTAAGGCTAATGTCTATAGGGACAAGCCCGCTTCGATTGACGCACTGGAAGCCAACATTGCCAACATTATTCGTGAGATACCGGCCGAAATGTTGGAAAGAGTATGCCAAAATTGGACTAAGCGGATGGACCATTTGAGGCGCAGCCGCGGCCAACATTTGCATGAAATAATCTTCAAACATTAAATTATATCGACCCAACTATCGATCCAAATAAATATTTCATGCATTTTTCTGAATTTTATGTGTTTTTTTTTTTTTAATTTCCGATAGTTCTTATAAAATCACCTTTTATTAAGATATTTATTTCCTTTTGTCCTGCCATGAGCTTGAAGTGCTGCAAATAAGACTGCATTATGAAAATTGTCTGATTCAAAGTATATTAACTGTCTGACACTTTCAGAATTTAATAGTTCATTTTTATTTCATAATTTATTTAAAAATATTAAACTCTTTGTTTACATACGGCTACCAATGTGGTGTGTTTACTTATTTTTATTATAAAAAAATTAATTCGATTTTTTTATTTTAGGTTTCCATGGATTTTTAGTCGCGATCGCAAATATTCGTGATAACATTAAAAACGTTAACGCGCTCGCGAACGCAAGTAATCATGATAGCATTAAAAAGCTAGCATGCGCGAACGTCGACAAACTCGCGATCGTTTTTATAAAAAAAAAAAAAATAAATTGTGCTTACCTGAGTTTTTTAATTCAAAAAGACTACAGTGCATTCAAAATAATTTCACATTCGATTAAATAAAATAAATTAAGAAAAAATCTCAAAGTGATAAAAAGACTGCAGTGTTTGCATGTGCGTTATTCGTAATTAAACGTGATGGCATGAAAACGTCAACCGGTTCGCGATCGCAAGTGAACGTGGTAGCATTAAAAAGCTATCATGCGCGCGTCGTCGGTTATGCAACAGCATTAAAACGTCGTCGGTTTCGCGTTAGCAGGGAATTAGAAAAGAACTCTTAAAAATTGTGGCTGTCGGTGTACCCACGCCGACTTCAGGGGCTTATGCTAATCTGTCACAATTTACAAAAACTGGCAAGTGTTTTAAAATAGTGATAAATTAAACTAAATAAACTCCTAAAATTGTGGTTGGCTGTGTACCCACGCAGTCTTCAGGGGCTTATGCTAATCTGCCACAATTTCTACAAACTGATTTGTGTGGAAAATATTAATTATATGTGAGATACAAATATCAAGATTCATAGCAAAATTTCTCAACTTTCATCATGATATGGCTATAATATTAAAAAACCAGGTTAGTTTAAATTTTTTTAAATATTTATTTACATTATAATAGGGAATTATTAAAAAAATATTTAAATTGTTTATAAATTTTTTAAATATTTTTTTGTTGTGGATTTATTTATATTTATTAACTTGTTATTTCATCATTTTCTTTTATTAAAATTGCTAATTTTTCAAACTTGCACGTTCGATTTATAATTACTTATTTTTATAACCATATTTCGCTTCAGCTTTCTGTAGCCATTTTTAAGGAATAATAATTATATAATATGATTATTGTATATTATAAGATAGTTATATCCTAAAAAACATACACAAAAATGAACTGAAATATTGAATATAAAAAGTAAGTAATTATAAACCGAACACAAACTTTTTTGATTTACTTCATTTAAATAATTTTAAAACACAAAAAGAACATGCATATTTTTGCCAAAAACCCTAGTAGTTATTACTTCATAATTTAATCTAATGTTTTATGGATTAACTTTATGCCAATACTATCATTTAACTTGCTACTGCGTCAGCGAAGTACCATACTGTCGCTATTATAATTTCGTATTTCTTTGTAGATTATTTAATCTCAGTTCTAAATTTTTTAATACAAATTACATTAAAAAGTATCATTAAAATAAAGAAAAAGGGCCCTTTTGTCAATTTATTGATTTTCATATTTACTGATCACCGTTGGAGCTCGGTCTGATAGTTATAAATTCGTTAATATTAAAAAAATCAACAAATACTATTATACAGTGCTGTTCTGTATTCCGAATTCGAATATTCCGAATTCGAATATTTTATTCATAACTACTCTGGTCCATTTTAAGATTTTTAAAATTTTGTTTTTGCTTTATTTTGGGTGCGAACTTATTGGCAGAATTAAAAAAACATAAAAGTTTTTATTTAATAAGAAAAAAACAATTTAATTCTACATGTTTTCAAATCCGTGTGGAATACAGAACATGCACGATAGTATATGAATAAAAAGTACAGTTTTCTTCTCTTAATTATTTTCTAACTTATCCTGAACCGTTTAAGCTCAGTCTAATAGTTTTAGGCTCGTTAATATTAAAAAATCAAAAAGTTCCATTGAAATTAATAAAAAGTACTATTTTGCCTGTTAATAATTTTTTACTTTGCTTAAGAGCCTCAGCCCCCAATCTCATAGCTCTAGTGTTGTTAGCATGAAAAACTGAAAAAGTACCAATAAAAGGAATAAAAAGTAATCGTGTACATCTGATGGCCGGACTACCTGAGATATCGGGAGTAAGGTTAGGGGATTTTCTCAGATATCTAAATGTCACGGGGTGGATCTAGGTCACTTTACGGCTACATAAAGTGTTTCAAATCTAATTAAAGGCCGTTAGGGCGCCACGTACATCAACCAACCAGTACAGTCTGGCGGCTTGAAAATGGCAAAATTAAGGGTTTGTGTTTTGCAGAGCATGAGTTAAATTTTTTTTTTTTTTTTTGAGTTACGACACTATTGAAGTAAATGAGCGTTGTAACAAACTTATGTTACATACTTTCTGGGAACTGTAATTTAAAATCATTGTCTCCAGCCTTTCGTTAGCTGCTGCTTTATTTTTATTTCTTTTTCTCTTCTCTTTGTTCCTCTTCTTTTATTTATTATTGCTTTTTTCATATAAATGATAAACGTTAATGTAATTGCTTGATTTGTTGTTCCGTTTTCTATTGTTGTTTTTCTTTTTTTTCAAACGCCCCTTGCTTGTCTTACTTTAATTCATTTCCGTTTCTTATCTACTTTAAAAGTTTTATAACAAACAAATAAATAAATGAAAAAATAAAATAAAAAAGTGAAAGAAAGACGATAAGCGAAAAAATTCAGCCGTAAGAGAACGTCTTATTAATTACGTTTCATTACAATTAAAGAAATAAAAGCATTTAAAAAAAGAAAATCATTTATTTTCTTGTTACTCTTGTTAGCTATTAATATTAAAAACTTAAGTTTTCTGCTAAATTTCATTAAAAAAACAATTTAAAAATGTTTAATAAAAACTACGCAATTTAATTTAATGCAGCAACTAATAACGATTTCTACCGTACCGAATAATTTTGTCGAATTCGATAAAATAACGTTGTTCTATTTTTTTCGATACGAATAAAAGTTACTGAATTGCACTACTGATTAAAAGTGTTGTTGTCATAACAAAAATGGCAACGCCAGCCACATGTTATATTAACATTTCAAAAATTCGACTACCACAACGTCACCCGTAATAAGACTGACCGTGTTTAGCTTATCTTTAGTCCTACTTATTTTTGTAAAGGACTTGTGATCTGTTTGTTTATAATTAAAATTTTATGTCAAGAGAGGTGAATTTCAATTCACAACTTTTTTCAATTCTTTAAAATTTGTCTAACATTTCTACTACGCTTGTTTATTACAGTTTTAGTCTCGTAAAATATCTCACAGAACTTTTAAAAACGCCTGCTTAAGGGTATCAATTTATGAATATTATAGCCCATATAACGCAAATTTAAATTGAATATAAAAAAATTAAAAGACTATAAAGTGTACATCATTCAATATTGCTTTTATTTTTATGACAGTTTCCTTTTTTCTTCCTAATGTCTCCATTTCAATACAAATTCATCCTCATGCTAATACTAGATTAGAGAATACAATGTAGAGACAAAAAAAAACACAAACAAGCTGTTTAAATAAATTATTTTAACAAACGAATCACGTACACAAAGGGTTTAAACAAATGTTTTTTTTTTTCTAACATTTGCCTTTTTCTTTTTTGGTAAGAGCAAAATCAGCGAGTCAAAAATACTGGCAACTAGGAAGAAAATAGAAAATTGGTACATAGACTCAACAGACAAAGACAAATACATTTACCATACACGTGGACAGATACTCACATTCTCTCTCACACTGTCACTTGTTTATACTTCAAACGAAAAAAAAAGTGGAAGTAGAGGGACAGCAGCAGCATCTTTGCAATTATTTTCGGGACAAACATTTTTTTAACAAACTTTAGCTTAAACAAACAAGCATATGCAAAAATAAAAGCAACCAAAAAAAAAAATAAATGAAACAGGAAACCTAAAACTCTTTTGTCCAACACTCTAATATTCAATCATGCCAGAACTCAACTCACAATCAGTATAAAAACAAATGCTTTTTTATTTGGGTAAATGAATACACACACCAAAAAAAACCCTTAAATTTAATACATTCACAGTAAAGATAACTGTCGTTGAAGCTTATCTTCTAAGTCCTTCAAACTACAGCAGTGATGCCCAAATATATTCACACATTCATTGTTATAGGCTTTTATTTTAAAAAGTTTTTGAAATTTTGTATGTCTTGTCTCCAAAAGTTTTGCAGACAAGATTTGTTATTTATAGGCCATAGTAGCATAGTGACCTGATTTAACTGAAAACTCTTTACCGTAAACTTTTGTTGTATAAAAAAATTATTTATTAAATTTTATAAAATTTCTTTTTCAATCAGAGAAAATCAAAAGTTAATTTAAGAAAAGTGCATAACATAAAGCTCTTATCAATCTCCATTAAAAAGCATTGGATTACAATGTAGAATACCTTATAATCAAATAAATTTGATTAAAAAAAATCCTTCTTTTTTTACATAACAAAAAAATATGAAAGATGTGCTCGTATCTTCAGGTATCCTTATATGAGCACGTTGTATTACTGTGAAGGCTCTGTTACAGCAAGTAAAAAAAAAAACAAAATATTCAAATATTTGAGCATGATTATATGACCTGACACAAATACTCACTTTTATTACACACGAGCACACTTTATATTTGCATACACCCCCTGCCCCACACAAAAATCGTTAAACCCACAACCAAAACATCCACTGACATTTTATCAAATGATGAATTGCCAAAACACCTTTTTACATATTGAAATGCCATTTGTACATACAAATTCTACGTTGCCATTTCGGTTTTCTCTTATTCCCTTAAAAACATTTTGAAATTTGTATTTGTTTCACATTTAAAGTTTTTTTTTTTTTTCTGTAATTTTTCTCAAAATTTTTTTTCTTATGTACCAAAGCAATTTGGAAAAAATTTTTTGTAACGTAAAAAAAATAAATAAAATAGAAACTGTAAGAGATTCATTTACATTTTTGATTACTAAACGTTCTAGTAAGACCAAAGTGTGCGGGTGGATGCTGGTTGTTCAAATAGAAAATCAAAAATCATTAAAGCATAAAAACAAACCAACGGTCAATTGTGAATTAAAAATTTTTTTCTTTTGCTACACAAGTAATTTCTTTTTCAAGATTTTCTTTTGGTAAAAAGACATTTGTGCTAATGATGCTCAGGGGTCAGCTATTTGCAAACATTGTTGTAGAGGTTTTTTTAAGCAAACAAGAAAGTAAATATAAATACTAAAATAAAGGGCTCTCTTACTTTTGTACAGAAATTAATGAATACATGTTTAAGTTTGTAATTTAATTAATTTGTATAACTTTATAACTTTATAACTTTATAACTTTATAACTTTATAACTTTATAACTTTATAACTTTATAACTTTATAACTTTATAACTTTATAACTTTATAACTTTATAACTTTATAACTTTATAACTTTATAACTTTATAACTTTATAACTTTATAACTTTATAACTTTATAACTTTATAACTTTATAACTTTATAACTTTATAACTTTATAACTTTATAACTTTATAACTTTATAACTTTATAACTTTATAACTTTATAACTTTATAACTTTATAACTTTATAACTTTATAACTTTATAACTTTATAACTTTATAACTTTATAACTTTATAACTTTATAACTTTATAACTTTATAACTTTATAACTTTATAACTTTATAACTTTATAACTTTATAACTTTATAACTTTATAACTTTATAACTTTATAACTTTATAACTTTACAACTTTATAACTTTATAAAATAAAGGGCTCTCTTACTTTTGTACAGAAATTAATGAATACATGTTTAAGTTTGTAATTTAATTAATTTGTATAACTTTATAACTTTATAACTTTATAACTTTATAACTTTATAACTTTACAACTTTATAACTTTACAACTTTATAACATTATAACTTTATAACTTTATAACTTTATAGCTTTATAGCTTTATAGCTTTATAACTTTATAACTTTATAAATTTATAACTTTATATCAAATCTTAAGAAATCCTTCTCAAAAAACTAAAATCTCACAATCTAATAGCTTTTATCATTTTTTACTGATAGCAGCAGTAGATGCAGATTTCTTAAATATTTTCTTAAACTTGCTTAAGAATCTCTGATCGTTAAGGTAAAAGTGCTTAATAGTGTTAAGCACAAGTGATTTTTTGCAATAAATTATCTAACAAAAGTTGAAATAGTAAAAACATGTATGAAAAACCAGTATTTCACTTTAAAAAAAGTATAAAATTTTATTTTATTTTAATATTTTTTATAATAAAAAATATAACCGTAAGATTTGTTAAAGGAAGTTTGGTCAGTAGTAAGCTAAAAGTTTGATTTTCAAAGACATTTCCAAATTTTAAAAAATTGTTTGTTTTATAAATTTCAAGAGATAATCTACCTGTTTGTTTTGCCATAGAAAGAAGGAACATAATTAATGTATTTCTAAAATTCTATAGCATAGTCTTTGCTAAAGTCCAGAATTCGAAGAAATTGGTATAATAATTTGAAAACTAAAAGAAGATTTTCTATAAATTTATTAAAAAATGAAATGTTTCTTTTTAACATGCCCTATTTATTGTACCATTTAAAGCCTTATGTGCGTAGGGATTATTTGTGGAAATTTATTAACGTGTAGTGCATTTAATTATTGTATCAACTTAATCCCTTTTGTCTATTTTTTAGGCTTGATTAATTTTATTTTTCATGTTACCTGGTGTGTATAATTAATTTATTAATAAACAACAATAAACATGAGTATGGCTGCCTAAAAGCTTTTTCATTAAGATTAATATAAATGGAATGAACGAATATGTTTTCTATTATGTTTTTCACATGTAATTAATTAACATGTACTGCTGCGTGCACTAATTTGCTTGGTCATTAATATTAAGTTTATTTTTTTAGTAATAAAGTTAATTTAGTAAGAGTTGTTGGGTAAAATTTCCTAAAAGCTTTTTTTAATAAAAATTAAATTTATTTTAATAATTATTGTTAGAAGAATTAAAATGAGCGTTAAAAAAACTAAGTTGCTAAAATGTCTAGACAAAATCACAAATGATGAACAAAGTTTTCTTGAAACTTTTTTGTTTAGCTAAATAACATATGGGATTTTCTGAAAGCAGTAAAATAAAAATAATAAAAAGTAATTGCAAACAAAAATGAACAGAGAAGGAATACCTTTAGAATGTAACAAAGAAGTTTTATTATTATAATTTTTTATTTCTTTTTTTGTGCAACACAATAAGAAATATATAAAATATAAACTTTTATAACCTCATTAAAGGTTCACAAAACTCTTTAGTTTATTTTCTTTTATTTTTAATTTTTTGTTTTTTTTTTTTTTTTTTTTTTTTTTGAGAAAAATAATACTTTTTCTAAATGGAAAGAAAGTATGAGGCCATTAACTGCAAATGGAAAAATAATATTAAAAGCAATTTACTAGCAACCATTAAATTGTTACAAAACATGTGTAACAGAACTCTGTTGCAAACAAATTTTTTTTATTTCATTTAAAATAACATTTAAATTAAAACAGTTCATTTGCTGCCGAAGACTGGTGATTTCTCATAGAAATTAAAATTAGCTTTAAAAGGAATTTATTTACCTATAAGGTTATAGAAAAAACCAAATTAGTGGTTAACGAGTTCCTGCCCATAACTTTATATGCTACACATTAGACGTATTTTATACAAGATCACGCTGGATAAGCTAAGCATCTTAGACCAGAGGCTAGATTGCATCTTAAACCAGAGGCCAGATTGCCGCATTTTATATATCAAGGAAATTCTATTTAAACTTTTACAAAATGGAACGAAATTAAATTGAAAAAGAAAAAAAAAACAAAATAGTTTACATATTATTCCGTTCTAATTCCATACTGCTCCCCAAATTATTAACATTTTATTCCGCTTCGATTCCTCGTCGTGTCTCTATTGAAGTTTCAATGCTATATGTACCCCTCTGATTGGAAACCATTCTTAGAACAATTGACGATTCTCTTTTCTTGTTGCACTTCTTTTCTTTTTATTCTTCAATTACCTTCCCTGCTGCTTTCTCTATATGGAGTTTTTCTGTAGCTATCACTATCGCTATCCCTAGCTTTGTGGTGCCTCAAAAAGAGAGCACATCAGTCAGCTTCTTGACATCATCTTCTTGTACAACTTAATCTAAACAATTTTTAATTGGCAAAAACTGAAATTAAAAAATTCGCTAGTACTGATTGATTTATTTGGTTGTAGCTATCAAAATTTGATAGCACAGTTTTCTTACTAATACATATTTTGAGTTGTGTTTCTGAAGAATTATTATTGGCAAATGCTATTAATAGCAGTAGTTGACTAGTTCCTACTGCCTTGTTATCCTTGTTAATAAAAAAAGTCTCTCACAAAACTAATGCAAAGTTTATGAGATTAAAATTACTCAGACGTACATACGTAACTCAATATTGGCTATTATTAACTTTAAAATGGTTTCTTCAATTTGGTCAGGCTGCTACCCTGGTGTGGACATTTAGAGTTTGACAAGTGGCTGATGCTGTTATTATTGCGGTGGCTTAAATAAAAAATCTGCTCTTATTTTTTTTCTATTAATTTTATAGAAAAAAGAAACTTTAATATTATTAAGTCTAGACATAATTCAGTTTTATTTCATAAGAAGTGTTTAATAATTTTTAATGCCACACAAATATACACACTCGTACTGTGAGCAAACAAAATTACCCCAAAAATAAGACTCTACATAAAATGTATATATATCCTGTTTCTCCATTGTGGGGGCCAGAAGAAAAGCTTAACCTCATTATAACCCTGTTCTGCCTCACAGTCAAATGCTACAAATAAAAATAATATTGCAGCAGTTAAATACTTGTACTTATCTTGAGGTAAACGGATAGAAATGAAAAAATAAATACACATAAAATCTTAAAATTGCGTCGATTGCTTAAATCGTTTTGTATACACACATAGGGTGAGCCATAATTTAGACTAGCTATGAACTAATGGTAGATGATTGGTTGACTGAGTTATGTGAGAGTCATAGACCTTCAAGTATAATCTCAAGATTCGTACAAAATAAAACCTTGTATGGAATTAGAACCAGTCGGTCTCATTTAGAGTCTAAATAATTAGGCGTCTTAACTAAGTTTCCGATAAGTAATCTATAGAGAAATCTGTGGCTTGAAGCAATAAAAGTCGACCTCTCAAAGAGTGGTTAACAAACTCTATAACTTGGATGTAACCCTTGAACCAAGAAAGGGAAGCTGATCAACATTTCGGATTAGTTGCCGATACCTCAGATATGTGTAATTGGAAACAATTAAATTCGGGGCACTTACAGAGAAGTTTAAAAGCTGCCTGGCTGCCTTTACTTAGTACCCAATAACTCAGATAGGTTTTCCATTAAGAAACTTATGGCTTGAAATAAAAAGGATGTAGGATTATCTGATGGGTAAATGAACTAGGTTTTCTCTAGGGGCTTAAGAAAAAGTTTTGGTAACTCTCAGAAAAGTTTATAAACTTTCTGAGAGAGAAAATGCTCTAATATACCAAAGAAAAGGAGCAGGGCACTCCTAGACAAATTAAATAATGCCTAATAGAGAAAGTACATCAACTCAGATAGTTAATTTATAAAAAAAGTAGTTCGAAGCCAGAAGATTTGGCCACACCGAAAGGAATTGAAAAATTGCCTGGCAGAGAAACTGACATAAATTAGTTTCTGATCACTCAAATAGAAGAATTTATGGCTTGAAGCAAGAAGAGTGGGATGTACATACTTGTCTGCAGCAGAATATTATGTTTGCTATGACTTAAGCAAACAGCTAGTATTTCAATTAGCATGAAAAAAACTAGGCTTTACAACTGTGTTTTCTTTTGGTAAAAAAAATAAAAAAATTTATTAAGAAGTTACGAAAACAAAATATTAACACAAGTTTTATCTCCCCCGATAAGTCTCCAGTTTACCTTGCACATTAGGCCATGTTCTTTGAAACATTCGAGAAACTTATGCTGCCAACATAAAATAAAATATTTTTTAAATGTAAAATTTCGTTTTATTTGGGATTTCTTGTGATACACTTACAAGCACTTATTTTTATTATTTGCAAATCCCTTTAAAAAAAACATTAAAGGGTTCTTTTTTTCTTGCTTTTATTGTTGCTGTTGTTGTATTCTTATATAACAATTTAAGTGTATGCGTAAGCACAATCTAACTCTTGTACCTTTAAAAAGGAAATGAAATGTAAACTTTCTTAACTTCTTCTATAGCGAAATGTGTGTTACACTCATGGTGCTTAAATTGTTTTAAAAAAAAATATAAAAAAGAGTGCAAGTTAGGAATGTTATAGGAAACTTGTGCAACATTAAAAAGACGAGGTGAGTGATTTTAAGAAATCCTAAAAGGTACTCGTAAAACAAAATATAAAAAATTATAAGATTTAGTTCTTGAGTTTAAAGTAATTCCATTTTTTTTTGCCCCTCATGTGTTAAAAGAATTTTTATTTTAATTTTTTTTTTTTATAAAACTTTAACTTGAAAATTGTTCAGAAACAAAAATTAAAATAAAAAGCCAGCTTAATGCCAGTAATTATAGCTTAAAGAAGGAAGATTAACGTATAAGGAAAATATTAAAAAAAAAAAATTAATTTAATATTTTTTGTTTTTTTTTTTTCATATAAAATTTGTAAAAGTTTTCAAGAGTGTTTGATTTTTTTGTTTTGTTCTTGATTCGTTTTTGTTTCCTTTTTGATTCGTTCTTGATTCGTTTTTGCTTAGTTTTTTTTAGTTTTTGTTTCCTTTTTGATTCGTTTTTGTTTCGTTTTTGATTTGTTTCAGTTTCTTGTATAATCGAGTATTGAATCCGTCTAATTTATTGCAACACATTTTGTAATGCGTATTGCGATCTCAAGAAGAAAGCATGTGCCCATTTCCACAGGGACATGTCTCTTAGTCAGCAGTATGATCTCTGTTTTTAGATCGGTAGTTGGCATATGAGTATAACCAGCTTTTGGTTGTGGCCATCACCTATCGTAGTCTTTGCTGATAATAGTTTAAAGCTATAATAGTCTGATGTATAACAGTATGACAGTATAATTGTTATACCCTAACCTTAGCTTGTAAGCTAATTTAGACTTGATTCAAGACGAAAGTTTCAACTTTTTAAGAAAATCAGATTTACGTAAATATGGGATTTTTCTAATTGAAGTAATTCAAAAATTTCAATGTATTCAGTTAACGCAATAAATAATTAATTGTTACTCAAGGAAAAAATCAGTGGAAATATTAAAAAAAAATATATAAAAAAAATTTGGCCAACCACAATGTTTGCTTTGATCATTTAACTGTAAAAGTCATCAATATTTTAAATTCTATGAATAAGTTTTCTCTAGACATTTTTTTTTTATTTTTAAAAGAGTTATCCGGTTTTTTTTTTACAAAATATCTTTAAACATTTTTTCAATATATTGTCTTCAATTTGTTTTCACACTGTTTTAAGTAAAACTTTTATTTTGTGAGTTATTGAGAAAAAAATTCAGTAAAATAATTTAAATTTTTGAAAATTTGCACTAACCGGTATTAATTCTAGTAATTTAAAAATGCCAAAGACAAGGACTCTTAAACATAGTCAAACCAAGGTCGGTATCCTTTTAAAACCGATTTTAAATTCATAAAACTCTTATGAACAAAAGACCGCTCTACTTTTTTGTGACTATGATTATGGCCCAATTAGTTTAAATTAAAAAATAATTACCCGATCATTTTGTTACAGTAAGCAAGTCTTCGGGCCATTCTGACAATTTACATATTAGGTGTCAGATGGATAAAAAAAAAACTGCGTACATGTGCCAGTTCAAGTAGATATTTATATTTATAATCAAAAATATGGCAATTTGAAACACTTACCCCCTTATCCAAAAACATTAACGTAGACTTTAGAGTCAACGTTATCGAAATTTTTCATATAATATTTTTATTAATTTTACTTTAAAGTCCATGTTAATTTTTTTTTGCATAAGAGGCTTAAAGTTCAGGTTAAAAGTTATGGCTTATCAAACACTTTTTGGTTAAAGTCTGCTTGTAATAACCAAAAACCATTTATCTGTTCGATAAAATCCTACCTTTAGTTATTTTTGAGTTGTAATAATGGCCCTTAAAGGTATAATATAAGACAAAAACAAAATCTTAAAATAGAATTTATTTAATTGATTGATGTTATCAAGAATATTGTCTACATGCTGTGTGATGTTACTAAGAAGACAATCAATTCCTTTGAAATCAAAATGGTAACAGAAATAAATTTTAAGTTAAAGTAAATAAACCCGTACGCTCGTACAAGCGAGCATATTGAATCCTTACGATGTAGTTTACATTGTAACAAAATTAAAACAAAGAAAATAACTAAAAAGAAAACAAAATGAAATTTATTTATGCCAACATGTGTGCAAGCTAACCGAATGTAACATTTGCTACATGCTATAACATCACATGTTGGTTGTGTAATACATTTTGAGGTTCTTTAGGCACGTTTCAATTTCATGAGTGCAATTGTATGCGGGTGCAGTTATTATAGCCCGCATTACTTATAAATATGCTACATTTTGTTTTATTTTACTCTCTCTTCTTCCCAAAAAAAAAAAAAACAATAAAGAAAAAATAATCAATGTTAAATATAACAGACACTTGGCATTAAGTAAAGATGAAAAAAGAGAAGCTTTAAAGTTTAAAAAATATATAAAAAAAATATGAAAATAAAGTAAAGTATCTGTGCTAGACTTTTTTTTTTACTTAACATTTTATTGGGGGTGCCTGGCAATGCTTATTTAAAAAGGAAAAAAGTGTTAAAGAGGTTATGAGGCTGCATAAAAGTTTCAAGTATTGCAGGTCTGTGTGTGCTTGTATTCATAATAAAAAAAAAAAATCTGGCTTTTTGTTTTTATTTTTCTGTTAGCACAAGCCCAACAACCTCAATTTATTTAAGTACCTTTTTGCAACAAACATATTGTGTGTTGTGAGAATTTTTATTTATTTATTTATTTTTTATAACAGCAGTACAATGAACCCTTGTAAAATGGAAAGTATCTTATTGGTCTTAGTAGTTAATTTTGAAAAGGAAATAACTGTTATATGTAGTAGAGAATTTCCCTTAATTTTTTTACATTTCAAAACAGAAATAAGCTCCCTTATGTTTTAAAAATTAAAAAAAAAAAAACTGCTTGCGACTGAGAGCTAAATGAAATAATTTCATTAAAAATTTTTATTAAACTAACTACAACATTTCATTAATTTAATGAAACATATCCTTAAATTAATTATTTAAGAAGAATTAAATCTTAGTCTATATTATCAAATATTAGTTACTATTACAAATAAAAATATTTATTAATACTGAATTTTTGATTGAAAAAAAAAAATTTAGTTGTCACAACCGAAGTTGTTGTTTGTGTGTACTTTTATGGGGCTACTGTTACTACTTCACACTTATAAATAAATTTATGATTTTAAGCAGTAATAAAACTACTGACCCATCGCTCTTTCTATATTGACAGCGATTTTTCTATCATAAAAAATTTTATAAAATTTTTTTCGCAAACAAAAAACCCAAAAAATATGAAAAATTCTCAGGGGGCGACTTATAATTAATATGATCTATATTTTTCTCAACAACCTTTAAGATCTAATCTAATTCCCAACTAAAACACTCCAAGACTTCTCAAGAATGCAATTCATTTTAATTAAGTCTTCTTTGGTCTAGTTAGCTTATGCTGAATATATTCTTGATGATTCTTGCCTTTCTGGAGAGAAACAACAGGAGTCGTCATTTAAGTACGACTTAAAAAGGAATTGCTTTATTCAAAAATTATTTAAAATTTCCACTACTCTTTCATAAAAACTTTTTTTTTTTTTGGAAAAATTTATCTACCTTTAGATAAAAAAAAAAGCTTAACTCTTATAACTCATATTATTTTTGTGCATTTTATTGATTTCTATTACCAACATCTAATCTAATTGTGTAGCCAAAAGGAATTGCTTTTAATATTGTCAATAATCTGTTCACTTTGTGTCAGCTAGTATTTTAACTGGTTTTAACTACATTTAACAAGCACTTAGTGCAGGATGGCTTTAATTTATTTCTAATTGAAAAATTTAATTTAAGTTTTTAGCTAAAAGCCTTTACAGTTAACTTTATGGTAATTAAAATCATTTACCTTTTTAGTTTATATTAAAAAAAATTGTGTTTTTTTTTTTTTTTGCAACAAATTGTTTCTAAAAGGAAAATGGTTTAGCTTCATGGTTGGTTAAATATACGTTATGTTGTGCTTTTCAACAAAAATAAAAAAATTTAAAAAAGCACTTTGTTGGGCATTAAATACAATAATCTGTAAAGGACTATTTCATTTTTATTTTGTTTATTTACATGTATATTTGTAATGTGTCATTACATCTATACACAAGTGCATTTAGCCAGTCATCCAACCATGCATTCAGCCATTTAGCTTTAGCAGCAGCTCAGCCGTTTGGTAGCCTCTTTTACTATTTTCCTTATTTATTTTGTTTGTTTGCTTTTGAAGTTGCTTTCTTTTATTATTTTTTCTTTTTACAAAATTGAAGTTTAATATGCCACATCAAACGTTTTGAGATAATTGCGGTGCTGGTTTGTTACCAGTCTTCTGTTGTTTTCCTTTCTTATTTTCTTTCCTTAAAAAAAAAAATGTTTTTTTGTTCTGTGGTTTTTTTTAACAACATAATTTTCTGTGATCACTTTTTTTTAATCTTTTGGCTGGAAATTTCTCTTTTACTATTTTATCTTTTGCTTTTGCAGTTTCTTTTCCTGTTTTGTAATTGCATTTCTTTTAATTTATCATAAACTTTAACATTAACAATTTCATTTATTATTCCTGTTGCCTTTAATTGTATAAAAAAAATAAAGAAAATCATTAAAAGGAAAAATTTTATGCTTTCTTATACTTTAGAAAAGGTTTCAATACAGAATTCAAATAAATAAAGCAACTGAAAATATTTTTTAATTACATTGTTAAGTTTTTCTTTTTGCATTTTTTTTATTTTATTAATTTATTTCTAATTAACTGTTTTTACCTTGTCTCGCTCGGTCCTTTTATTTATGAGTGGATATTTATTACAGAGATTGTGCATATAAAAATTCAGATCAATTTTTTTTAAATCTGGTCTGTTTTTACCTGGTCGTGTAGCCAGTATATATGGGCAACCAACCTTTCAAGTGATCGGCTTGGAATATAATGATTTAAAAAAAATCTGTTATGAAACAGAATTTTAATTGTCAAATCATATAATAATCAACTTAAAAATGGGCCTTATATTAATGAAAGAATTTTTTGAAATCGTTTTCCTTTAAATGGCGATTTAGCATGGCCAGCCATATTTTCGGATTTAACTGCACCAAACTTTTTCTTATGGGGTTTTTTACAATCAAACGTTTATGTGAATAAACCCCAAGCGATTTATAAGTACCACGTCGTACGTTTTTTATTTTTAGAGTCCGATATACTTTTATGTACGACACTGAGTAAAATTTATTGTGATTTTTAAATAAAGAATTTTTTTTTTTGCAAAAGCATTCATGTGCCTAGAATGATTTTTTGAGATTTTAATAAGTGAAAAATGTATTTTTTTAAACGTGTTTGGCTTCTTTAGAAGGTTATGGTCAAAACCGCTTGGCACTCAATGTGTTAAAGACCATATTCATCACGAAATTGAAGAAATTTTAGCCTGAGATGTTGCAGGATGTCATGAAAAATGCTGAAAGTTGCTGAACGAATCGCGGTCAGCATTTAGCCGATGTAATTATCCAATCATAACGAAAAATAAATTTTAAAAACAAAATAAACTTTTTATGAAAATCATATAGGCAATCAAAATGATAGCGAGACTTTTGTCCCACTTGTTATATAGAGATTAAAACATAAATTAAATTTATAGTTATTTTTAAAATAAGCCCATTAATACGAGTAGTAAGAACACATTTTTTTCATTATGTTAATGAAAATTTTCATATGCTTATTAAATACTATTTTTACATTTTCATTATATTAATGAGCACAGTTTCTGTTTTAAGAACTTTTTGTTTATTCAGTTTGAATAATACAAAAAAAAACTATCAATTCAGTCGTTGCATTATTAAAATGAATTTGCTGCAATTACTGCTTCATAATTTTTTTTTTTTTTATTATTTACAATTTTGAAAGACTTAGAAATAAAGTATCTCTTCAATACAGCACCTCAACCTTCAACTTAATTCATTAACAAAATTAAAAAAAAAAAAAAAAATTAAAAAAAAGTTCAATTATCAATAATTAAATTAAAAATCAACAACTACTCTAACAGCAAAATACAGCACACTTGTCTGTGTAGTGAAATGATAATTAATAAATATTTTAAGTTTAATATTTATTTTAGTATGAATGTGCATGAAACGTAAATTGTAAAGGAGATAAAAAAAGAAAGTAGAAAAACATTTTTTTTTTATAGAAATTTTTGTTGTTGTTGTTGTTTGAGTACCCGTAATATTGAAGCGAAGAAAAAATATCCTGTTTATAAACTTTATTTTTTTTCAACTTTTTAACTGTTTTTTTTTTCTTTTTATTTTTGCTTTTTCTCTGCACCTTTAACAAGGATGCTGTGTGACAGTCATTGGATTTTGAATGAATAGAAATAAAAGACAAGGGTTTAGTGAACTCTTGCCAAACCATAAATAGTGGATATAAGAAAAAAAAAAACAAAAATAAATAAGTTTTACTTTATTTGGTTTTACATATAATTTGCATAGTACGTAGGACGACATATTTTTGTATAAAAAAAAAAAGAAATTGAAAAGATTGCAAAAAGAGTTTTTGAAAAGAGAAGTCCTTTATTAAGGAAAAAGAGGTGTTTGTTACTAGAAAATACATTTTCCAAGGTGTCTGAAAGGTATGTATGGCATAGAAAAAAATTATAATCTAAAATCAGAAGTCAGAATTTAAAAAATTTTTGTTAATTGCTGGAATTTCAAATTAAGAGAAAAATTAAAATAAAATTTTCTTAAAAATAAAAAAAAGGTCAATTATGAATAAAAATTTAAAGGGATTTTTTTTTCACTTTTCCGTTTTTTTTTTTATCATAAAAAAATTTCTGCTATTTTTTAAAAAAATTAATAAATTCCTAGGAAATATTAATGATTGAAATGAAAATGTTTCGGTGGCTTTCAATAAGAAAAGGGGTAACGTAAAGCGTTGTTATCATTTGGGAGACTTTAAATCGAAATCGTCGAATATTTTGTTAAAGTTTTTATGACCTTATATTCAGTGTTGTCAACTTTTGAATTTTTAAAAGTACAGAAAACAAAAAATATTCTCTTTTTAAGAAAAAAAGCAGTAAAAGCAAACCGTTAAATAGGTGTCAAGGAAATAAAAGGCAAAAGTACAATGAGATTTAGAGAAATACTGAGATCCCCTATTAGTATTTATATGGTGGTTTGCATTGCTGCTGGTTAATTTTTAAGCTGTAAATTTCTTGAAATTTTAAACAATTTTCTTAAAAATTTGTTCATCTAAATAATATAGAAATTTATTTTAATTTTCTCTTTTTGCTTTAAACTCGTCCTTTTTGTTTTTAATTTTAATTTTATTTATTTTCTGCCTATACTATTCATTAAATTTTATTTAAGCATGCAGACATGCAAAAGTTGTGTCATACTTTCGATCAATTTGATAAAAAAAAAATTAGAAGACAAAATAATAGGAGGGCGCTGCTGTGGTTTATGCAAATAATATGACAAGAAGAAAAACAAGTTTTGAATATCATCATTTTTAATTAAATCGAGGGAAATTTTCCTGAGTTAAGTTGTAGCATTCGAAATCGAATGACAACAATTTATGATCCTATTATGGTTGAGTTGCAATTGAAACCATTGCTATTGATGAGTTGTCGTTTTTGTATGTTTTTCGCAACTGCAAGAACACAGAGTTGTAATGAATACAAATAGGTTGTATATCAAAATTACAACACAATAGGGGCATTCAGTTTTTGTATTAAAATTTTTTTTTATTTTCTTTTTTTATTTTAAATAATTTCAAAATTTCGATTAAAGTTTTTCTATCAAAAGAATCTAGTTTGGTTGTGAGAACCAAATTTTTTATCAAATAAAAAAATCATTAGTTGTAATCAAAACTTTTTAGTTGTGGCAACCAAAAGAAAACATACAGCAGACACAAATAAACAAAAAAAAACTGCTTAAGAAGTGACATTGTTAAAGGTAGTTGATAGGCCGCCCAAGTTACTTTTCTTTAACAAAGTTACAACAAAAAGAAAGGAAACACACAAATAAGCAAGAAACTTTTTAAGAGGAGATTTTGCTGAAGTTATTTCTACCACCCTACGTTTCTTTTTTTAACCTCAAATGCTTTTGTAAAATTTTATAAACGTTTATTCACTAGATGAATTGATTTTTGTTTTTCGTAAAAAAAAATAGTTAAATCGTTAGCGCTTGTAATTTTCTCTCGTGCTGTGAAAATTTCTAGTTCATAGAAGCCTTGAAAAACAATTTGTTGTCTTGCTTAGTCAATAATAGAACCCTGAAACACTCAAGGTCTTGAAAGCATAACTGGCATAAACATTCAAATCAATACTTAAGCAGTAGAGGAGGATAAATAGTTGAAAAAGAAATTTTTTTTAAAACACATTAACAGCAAAGAAAAGAAAATATAAAAAAATAATAAAACTTTTTATTTTTCATTTTTTTTATTTATTTATTTATATTTTTAAGAAAAAAAGAAAAAAAGAAAATTTGTTCCTATTCAGTAGTTTCCACCAGACAAAATGGTTAAGCAGCCTTTAGCTTTAGTTATTTTTATTTATTTTTTTTTTAACGTATAATAAGTAATATTTCACAATATATTTCCACTAGACATTTGCCATTGATAGTTTTTTAGATAACCGCATACAAGTACCGGTATTCATTCATTCATTTAGTTTTATTTTTTTTTAGATTTTATTTACTATTTCCTTTTTAACATTTTCTTTTTATTTAGTTGCTCTCTAAGCTACCGGAGACTGCAAAAAAAAAAAGAAAAACTCTCGGTAATTATTCCATGCATAACAATTATTTTCTTTAACAATAAACCGAAAAAAAGAAATGTAAACAATTTAAAATGTTTATTTTTTTTTTTGATTTTCCTTTTTTAAAAACCAAAAGAGAGGGTAGTAACAAAATTTTTAGTTAAATCAAAGTAAGCAGAAAAAATTTTTTTTAATTAAATAAAAAAAATTTCTGAAGCAAAAATAAATTTTTTTAATATTAAATTTACAATTAATTTCATGATAAAAAAAATAAATAAAAATTAAAAAAATTATTATATATTTCCTGCAGAAGCTACACAAAATTGAAAAGAAATATTGATATAAAAAAATAAATATTTATAATCCGACCTTAAGCTTTTAAATGAAAATGGAAATATGGAGCGATATTGAATGCTATAATTTGTCGACAGAAAGTCTTGTTTACTCAGTAAAATATTTTGTTAAGATTTCTGATTTCAAATAATTTTCTTTAATAAAATCTTTTTTATTATTTTGTTTTTGTGCTAGAAATCACTAGAAAATATTTTCATTAATATTATGAATTTTAGAAAATGAACAAAATGAATGTTTAATGAAAGCTGCTAAATATCAGAGATATTGATGACTGTTCTTTATTCTGAACGGATTTAAAAAATAAGGAATAGCATATTTTTTTTCTCATTAAATGTTTTCTTTTTAATTCCACCTATAATTTCCCAACCAAAATAAAGCAAATACAAAATTTTAAAATGGACCACATGATAGTTATGAGATGCTGAACTCTCAATTCCAATAAAAATATTTGCATTCTGAATGTAGAACAAAATTTAAATTTCTATGGGAAAGTTTCTTTTATTTTACAAGACTAATAAAATACATAATATTTAATGAAAATATGTACAAAAATAAATTATTAAAATTTTCTTCAATTAGAAAATATTTCTTTCATTTAGTCAAAAAAAAAAATGTTAAAAAAAATTCATTAAAGTTATGAAAGTACTTTCATTAAAATAATGAAAAAGTTCATTTTCAAGAAAATTTATTTTTTGATATAAACAAAAGCAGTTACTTTAATTTAAAGTTCATAAATTTCATGAAAATATTTTCATTGAAATAATGAAAAATTACATAGATGAATTTTACTTTTATTAAAAATAGAGTAACGTTTTCTCTCTAGTGTGAAACTTCAAAATGCATGAAACTCAATTGATGTTATAGGCTGTTCAGACATACACGTTAATTGAGCAATTAAGCATTTTACGCAATTATCGCCTTAATTGAGCTCAATTTACCATACAAATTTCCATTCAATAATTGCGCAATTAAAAATTGATTGTAAGAATTCATAAGTTTAATGAACATATTTTCTAGTAATAGAAAGAAATATTATACAAATAAACAAACCCCAACAATTTAAAAAAAAATTAAACAAAATTGATTTTTAAAAAAGTACATAAATTTCATGAAAACGTATTTATAAAAATGATGAAAATTTGTATTAATAAATTGTAGAGTTGAGCAAAAAATAATGAATAATTAATTTATATTCAGTGTTTTTTTTTTTGCAATACAAGAAACTTCTTTTTAAAAAAAATTCATAAATTTCATTTAAACATTTGAAAGTTAGACTTGAATAAAATAAATTCTTTTAATTTTAAATCAAATTCAAATTGTGTTTGATATTTATCGTCTTAAAGTTTCTATTGTTAGAAATTTATTTTTTTAAATTATCCTCGTATGTTTGCATAAGGTTGCATATTATTAGTCCTTAGTTTTGGTTAAAGATTGTGCCAGAAACTGAAATACAGGAAACTAAAGGCAACAACAACAACAATGACTACAATAACAATAAAGTAAACGAACGTTTAAGTGTCCTTTTATTTTTTGTAAAAGACAATCACAGGTTTTTATTATTTTTTTCTCTCTCTCTTTATCTTTCTCTTCTTATTTATTTATAGTCATGTCCCTTGTGTGCTTTTATATTTTTTGGTGATTTTTTTAAACATTTCTTTTATCACTTTTTTTCCTTTTTGGCTGTAAATAAAGTTGTTGAGGTGAAACATTTGTTGCTAATAATGCAGAAAGGTGTTGCCTTTTAATTAAGCTTAACTGAAATTGAGGTTGCATTTTCTTTTTCTGTTTTTGACAATTTTGTTAAAGCACTAAAGACAGAAGTGTTAAAGTGGCTGTAAAAATTTTAATGTGTGAAATAGATTTTTTTTTCTGTAATTTTCTATGGGCTTCATAGGACAGTCCCTAAGAAAGTTTTAAAACAACATTAATTCACTTTAAATTTATAGGCTTGCAGAGCGTCTACTTGATGCTTAATTTAAATAATTCACATACATCCTTGCTAAACAATTTGTTTTAATAAATTCCTTTTACTTTTTTTTTTTGTAATTTTTTCTCCGAGTTCCCTTAAAACCAGAAAAAAACAAAGTTTTAAAACGCAATTTTTACAACTTGCAAACAAATGGGAATTATATTACACCTAGCAAAAGCTAAACTCTAAACATGATAAGAGCGTGTGCAAGTGTGTCTGCGCCAGTGTCTGTGTTTATAAATTTAATATTTCCTTGCTAAACACACTTATAACTTCTGTATAACAATAACCATTACATGATACGTTTTTACGATATGAGTAATAAAATAATGAAATGTGTAAGTGTTGGTATTTGTGTCTGTGTTTATGTCTGTGTCTGTATAAGGTTAAGCATATTTTTTTTTTGCTTTGTTATTTGTCTAACAAACGTGTGTTATTTTATCTGATTCTAGGGGCATATGAAAAAGCAAAAAAAAAAAACATTCCTGTAATAAATATTTCCTTTACTAAAGCCAGCGTTTTATATTTAGTGTGAAACAAGTGTATAACAACTTGTTATTTAGAACAGGTGGTGCTTCTATTTTTTATTTATTTATTTTTTTTTTTTTTTGTTAAATTTAATTTTACCAACAGTTTGTGGGTATTGTGTTTGTAACTAAAAATCCTAAATTCATTAATAAAATATTCGTATTAAATATATCAAAGGGCGTGGCCAAGGTGTAACTTACATTATTAATGATTTGTTAAATGTGTTTGTAAACAAAATTAATTATTTTGTGTGTGTTGTTAAAATACTCGTACCAATAAATTATCATTACAAATAAATAACAAATTACTTTTGATTTAAGGGAATAACAATTATGGAAAATAATATGACCAATTAGAATTAGTTACAAGGAAGAAAAAAAAATAAGCAGTGAAACTAAAGGAAAACAAATAAATTAAATAATAAAGTAGATAATCTTCTGCTTACAAGTTCACTGTTCAAGATTTTTATTTCGAATGAAGCCTACCTGTTTTACTAGGAGTCCACAAAAAGTCTCCCAAAGGTCTAGCTTCACATAGTCCCTGCTCTGTAAACCCAGAACCTAAATTGGCTAATACTAATGGCACTGGTGATATCTAAGATTAAAATGACCGGTAAACCGTCCCGTTAGTAGTCTGTAGTGCGACATGTTGTTATTTTTTTTCTGTTTGCGCTAACGACCATGTGATTGACTAATTTTCGGTTTACTTTAAAAGTTAAAAATTCATCACTGATATGAATATCATATACAACAACCAAAAAGGCTACAAATTACCAGGTACAACAACCAAAAGTGGCTTATTTATTTATTATATTTTGTTTTTATATAAGAGTTAGTGGGTGGTATCACTTAAAAACGATTTTAAATTCATGAAATTCTTAATTTAAATGTACTTTTTTTGTGATTGTGTTTAAGGGCCATTCCTTTTATTTTGGGATTAACTAAACACCAAACTAAATTCTAGCTTTTATTTAACCACACAGCTGACAGTTAAAAATTTTACTCTCTTAATTTATTGAATTTTTAACCAAACATTTTTCTTTAAAATTAAATAGTGAGCTCATTTCTGTTAAATGATATAAAATTTCTGCAATGTACATCACATCACGTTAGTGTAATAAAGCGCTTCTCTATATTTTGATTATTTTGCCTCAATCTTAAAAATTTCTTAATAATTTATTCCACCAAGTTTCAAAAATTCTGTTGTTGATATAAAATGTATTAAAAAAAGTTGAGAAGATAAGTAATAATAATAATGGAGAGAAAGAGGGAGAGAGAGAGAAAAAAGAGAAAAACAATAAAATAGAGAAACTTGTGGCAGCAATTTACTCAATAACTTTATTAATGTGCTACAAAGATTACAAAACCATATCTTATACAATTAACTAAATGACAATAAAAAGAATACCGTTTGTGCTAGAATCGAACTAATTTTATAAAAAATAATTTTTGCCGCTTTTAAAGTTGTAGTTCTCTAAGCGGCTTTTTCATATTATTTCCTTACATATCATTAATTTTTTTTGAAAGTGAAACAAAAAAATATTTTATGTGTTTTAAAATTTTCCTTGTAAAATAAGAATTATAAATTTTTACTGCAAAAATTTTAAACAATTTTTTTCAAGCACTTGGTTTTTAATAATTTTTCCCAAACGTTATAAAAATTACCCTTTTGCTTTTTATCAAGGTTATGGTGCTTTTTTTATTAATAAAAATGTTTGTTTTTATTGCAACATATTGTCAAGCGCACCAGGCTTGGAAATATGGAAAAATTTTTGTATAAAACTTTTTATCAATTTAAATAAATAAATAATCGAAAGGTGATTTAAAGAACAGACTGTCAAGATTTGTAATTTATAGCCCTAATACTCAGAAGTTACTTTGGACTATTTTTAAATTTTTTTTTTAATTTCCATATACTCAAGGATTTTGCAGCTTCCATTTTGCATCATAAAATAGAAACTAGGAAGTTTTCCGAAAATAATAAAACACTTCCATAAAATTTAGAGCCTATTTTATTTTGGTAATTTTCATGGCAAAATCGGGAATGGTAGCTCGGCAAATTGGGGAATATTAAAAAATCCCTCAAGGCAATAGCACTGGGGTATATGGAAATTTAAAAAAAAAAATTAAAAATAATCCAAAGTAACTTCTGAGTATTTTGGCAGCGGGTTACCAATCTAGACGACTTGCGCTAAACTACTGCTAAAAATATATATAGTGACGTAAGACGTATTTGATAAATATACCATTAATACTAAAAACGTAAGGGTACGTTAAAACATATTTAACTCGGCACTTAATTTTTTTGTATGTTTTTTATATTTTAGAAGAATGTGGATAGTGAAAAATATTAATATTTCGCTAAGACTCGGCACAGCCGAATTTGACTAGTTAGTCATAACTTGCTTAGTTTTCAAGATATCGACTTGATTTCTATGGCCTTAAATATATAAACGTATTGGGTTTAATTCGATTTTTTTTTGCGGATAGTGCGAAAAATTACCATGAACCTTTACTTTCTTTTTGTAAAAATTATAAAAAAATATTTTCGCACTAACTGCCAAAAAAAAAAACAATTGCGAAAAAGTAAAAAGGCTATTTTGAAAATGAAAAAAGGCTAGAAAAAAAACTAAAGGCTAAATGCGAGAAAAAAGGCTAAATCTAGTTTAAAAAAGGCTAAAATGGTAATGCTGTTAAAAAGAAAAGTTATTTTTTTAGTAAACTACCAGCAAAATTTTCCAACCCTGCCATATTTATACCTTTAGTTAAGTAAGTGAATATTTTATTGTTTTTCGTGCACTTAACTAACATGTTAGTTATTAAATACACACAGTCACTTTCACTTAGCAAGTGACACATAACAACACATTAACATGTCCTTGCACACACACACACCCATATAGAGACTTATAAAACAATATTTAAACATGCAGGCACTGACAAGCACTTACACTCTGAGTATAATGAAAATATATATTATTAAGTTTATGTATTGAGTAATATAAGTTAATGTTAAAAATCCCACTTAACATGCATTCACTACAATACGTACAATTTTCAGTTACAGTTTAGTGTTTCAGCTCGCTTTCCTCTTGCTGTTCTACTTGCTAGCATTTGCTAGACTTGTTTTATGGTAGAAATTTTTTGCAAAAAAAAAGGAAAAAAAAATAATCAAGGACATAGTTTATTGTATTTGATGTTGTAAAGGCCATGAGAAAGAAAGTTTTTTTTTTTTTCAACATAAGCTGCATATGTACTGGATTTATTGTTTAAGTTTTAGTTAGTTTTGACTTTTTTTAATTTATATTTTCATATACATACGAGTATTTATATTTTATATAATTTTTCTTCTTCTTTTTTTAATACACTTACAGATAACATACATATTCTCAATTCTAAAATGTTTTTTCAAGCAATTTTGTCAAGTAAATGACTATTCTAGTTTCAATTTGCGAGTGGTGTCTTTATAAAAAGCTAGGGGAGTAGGGTGTTTTCCTACATTTATTGTATTTAAGTGCTTATGAATATTTTATTTAGTGCACCTTTAGTTGAGCAATGCAAATGTTGAATGTGAATAACAAAACTAAAAATAAATTTACTAGATAGTCCATGTTTTAATTTACTTACTTTATTAACTTTTTAGGTCATTGCATTGCTATTCATGTATGTGTTTAACAGTTGGCAATAATAATTAAATTGTATTTAAACATTTTCAAAAGCCTTGAGCTAATAAACTGATTTTGATTATTAACATGAGAGAAAAATTGTATTAAAAAAATGTTAATGAAAACTAGATATTTAATATTTCTTTTTTTAATGAAAGTAATTTGAAGTGGAATAAGACTTTAATAGAAAATCGTTTAATATTTTGTTATTATTAGAAACACCTTGTTACTTCTTTAGATTGAACTATTTTTTAAAACATTATTTGATTTTTTTAAATTGAAATAATTAGGAGATTCACAAGCATAAAAATTTTCATCAACTCAAATGCATAATTTGATGTTAAATATTGACGTGTGTATCACGTTAATTTTATAGCTGTAAAAAAGGATTTACAAATTTTTAAAATATTGTAATTTTACATTAAACGTTTATGCCACATTTTGTTTCTTTTCAAATAGGCGTTTCTGTTCTTTTTATTTTTTATTACGTATTTCATTCTTTACAAAATTTCCTACAATTTATTGTAATAATTTACAAAGTTTTTTATATTTACTTATTTTTTTTTTTGTTCTTTTAACTAAGCATGTTTATTCCTCATAAATAATTTATGTTCTTTTAGCTTATTTTTTATTAATGTTTAGTATTATTAAAAAAAATTTTTTTTTGTGACATGAAACTTTCTTGTTGGTATGTAAAAGATTGGTTTTCTTTGCCACCACTAACAAAATTTGTATTACAAATAAAACTGACTAAAATGACTCAAATAAAATACATAAAATATTTATTAAAACAAGAACAAGAAATGGCTTTTTTCATATCAATAAAAATATTTCAAAAACACCCTACATTTAAAAATTTCATATTCAACTTTTTGCTTAATTATCAGAGAAATAGAACACCTTCAGTTACAATCGCAAGATTCCGTTTTGAATCACCTACTAGGCAAGATTATGTATTAATTCGATGATCTAGATCCACCCTGTGACACTAAGAGTTATGAGGGGTTGCTTACAGCAGTCTTGTTTTTTTTAAATGTGTGACTGCAGGGGACTTACACAGCAGTCATGTGTGAATCCCTTAAATATATTTTCTTAAATTTTTATTAAGCACAAATTTTGATTTAAAAATTTTTCATAACCTTAAAATTTTTATAAATTTTATTTTAAAGTTTTTTCTAACAAGTTTTTTTATTTTTTTTTACAGGTACGTGCATGTAATTCAATTTTTTATGAGGATGAGGGTGAGTTGTTATTATTAAAAAAATGCTATACAATTATAAAAAAGAGTGGGGATAGATTTTTAAAAATAATAGACGACCTCCCCACGGTTTGTCCGGAAGTTATTGAAATCAACCAGAGCAACAGCACATGGAAATTTAAAAAAATCTTTTAAAATAATTCAAAGTAGTTTTTGAGTATTAGAGCGCTAGATTACAAATGTAGACAACCTCTTTTATGATTCGTCAGGAAGTTGTTAAAATCCACCAGAGCAACAGCACTGGGGTATATGAAAATTTCAAAAAATCTTTTAAAATAATCCAAAGTAATTTCTGAATAGTAGATTAAAACGGTAATCTTCTATTGTTAGTCCGGTAGTTGCTAAAATATGTCAGAGCAACAGCACTGGGGTATATGGAAATTTAAAAAATTTTTTAAAAATAATAAGTAATTTCTGAGTATTCGGGTGGTAGATTGCAAATCTAGGCAACCTCCGCTTTAAAATGATATGCGTTTCATGTCGTAATCTTTTCTATGCATATTTGTGCCTATGCACTTATCTCTTCCTAAACATATTTATAAATATATCATAAATACTAAGATGTATTTGATAAATACGCCATAAATACTGAAAAGATTTTTACACATTTTAAAAAACGTAAGGGGTTACGTCAATATTTATTTAACTAAGCATATATATCTTCACTTACATAATAAATTAATTGATTTGTATTCAAGACCCTTTTAGATTTCCTGAAAGGGTTAATGTTTAAAGTGAGAGCTCTGCAAGCAAAGAGATTTGTGAAAAGCCTACACAAACTTCTGAGTTTCAGTAACCACGTTTCTGTTCACATTTAGCCATTTCATCACTATGCGCCGAAAGCGCTAACTTAAAGTGGTTTTTTTAGAAGGCTAATTTCTCAAGAAAAGACAATTATATTATTGAAAGGTATTCAGTCTATTAAATCATTCATTCACAAGTTTTGTAAAATTTGCTTCCACTTAAAAAATGTTTTATTTTTTCTTCACCAAAAATGCTTTGTAGCTTAAATATTTTATAATAAAAATATAAAAATAAATATTCATGCAGATATTTTCCTTTTTTGCTTCCACTTAAAGAAAGGTTACTTACTTCGCAAAGAGACTCTCAAAATTCATGCAATCAACTTTAATCTTTTCTTTTTATGCTGCACAGAGCATTTTATTTATGCATTTGCTGCTTTTTATTTTATTTTAATAAAATAAAAGAAAAAAAAAGAAAAATTTGTTCCCTTTCTGGAAAATTAAAAAAAAAATATATCTGCTTTGCATTGAAATAAATATTGTTTAAATTGCATACAAAAAGCAAGTTTTTTTTTTAAAGAAAGAATCTACAATACCAAAAATAACATGAAAACTAAGTTGTGAATTTACTGTAATAATTTTTCAAATGTAGCTGTAGTACAAACAGCAGCACAAAAAGTTTCAAGTTTCTTTTTTTTTTTTTAAATAATTTTTCTTTTAATTTAAACAACAATAACAACAAAATATTAAAACTAAACAGATTTTGTATCCTTTTTTCTTATATATTTTGTTATAAGCAGACTAGTAGTTCTCTTTTGTTCAAAATAAGCCAAAATGCAAATTTAATAAAAAAAAGCATAACTGTGAGGCTAAAAGGCCATAACAGCTTATCAACCAAATTTATTTAACAATTGAATCTAGCCGAGGTTTTGTTTTCTAGCAACACTAAAGACTTACCCCCTTATCCAAAAAAAAATTAACGTAGACTTTAAAGTCACCGTTATCGACATTTTTCATAAATTTTCTTTAAAGTCTGCGTTAATTCTTTTTTGGATAAAAGCATTACTGTTTGGAAACTTTTAAGCTCAAGAATATTTTATTGAATTTAATAGCATTAGACATAAAAAACAAAGGAAAATTTTACTTGAAAAAGAAGAAAGTTTTTGTAGCAGTGCCTGCTCTACAGCCTTTACCAGGTTTTAATATCCGCTTAAGGTCTCGTTATTTGCAACAGGCTATAATTTGCAGTCTTTAAAAAGCAGTTTAAAGTAAATTTAAATTGATTTAGTTTAGATTATTTAATTAAAATTAATTAAATTAATTCCAAAATTAATTTAAAAGCACTTAACAGAAGTCCTTAATTATTGTTATTATTTGATATTAGAAATCAATTTTAAGATTAAATTTTTTTAACGGGCATAGGTGACTTTTGCTCCTCAGGGTCTAGGCAGGAATCGAACCTGCAAATCCCACATTGATAAATTAGCGTGCTACCCACCAATCTACAACTGAGTCAGTTCTTAATTTTAATATTAAAATAATGCTGATTTTGATTAAATTAACTGTTATTATCCAAAGTGGTATAAGTCCACTTTAAAAAAAAATAAGTAAGCTTTTATTTTTGTAAGATATAGATACCATCTAAAACTAAAATTACCGCTGACTCAATTTTTTAAAAAAGTGCACTTGTACCACTTTCAAAAATAACAATTCAAATATTTATTTGATTCAATTAAAAATAATAATTTTCTCTTCCCGCTTAGTGGACTCTTTTGCTATAGGTTTCTCATTTTTTAATTGTATAACCATTAAAAATTTTAATCAATATGAAAAAAATAATTTTTTTTTTTTAATTTTGAAACTCAATTTTTTTAAAAAATTTTTTTTTTAATTTTAAAAGTCTTCTGGATAATTTTGTTATTTATTGCATTATTCCCCTGATCCTTTATCCTTGATTTGACTTCTTGTATGCATTTAATATTATTTAACTTCTTTGTGCATTTAAGTGTATGATTCTACTTATATGCTGCATATGGATTTCTACCATTTTTTTTCTATGTTTCTCTATTAATAATATTCTTTTTTTTTAATTTTTCTCTTATTGGACTTAAACAAAGACATACGAATAAGGATGATACAGACTTGTGCTTGTTCGTAGTGAATGTACAATAAGAGTTTGTGCAGCAGTATAAGTGGAGCCTGTATATAAACATGGGCATTTTGTAAACAATCATATTAAAGTTGCACACACACACACACACAAAAACATGCACACTCACTCATATGCCATTTTGCAATCTTGCACATTGTTTTATGTTTTCTTACAGAGTTAACTGTTTTACGTATCTGGCTATGTAACTCGATTTGGATACATAACAAACATTAGCATGCTTGTAGGAAAGCTTTTTGTAAACAGCATTCATTTTTTGTGTCTTACTTGCTCTCCATCTAATGCTTGTTAAAATGATCTAAAGAAAGAAAGCAAATGCCATGCATGTTTTTGATTTTAATTTTTGCTAAAAAAAAAAAAAAAAATTAAATTAAAACAAAATTTTCAAGTTAGTCTTAAACAAATGTTTGTTTTAAATTTTAAAACTCAATTGGGTCTAGAGAAGAAAGAACATAAAAAAACCTACCAAAAATTAAAAAAAATTGTGCTATTTCATGTAATTGAAAAATATTAACTTTTGCTTAACTTTTTTTTTTTTTAAATTAATAAACTCAAAAAAAACCCTTGTTATCAAGTTTTTATTTTTTTGAAGAGGCAATTTTTCATAAACACAACTTTTCTTATATGAAAATCCCTTTTGTTTTTCCTGAACTCAACAACATAAACCCAAATTATTATAAAATATAAAAATGTAAGCATAACAAAAATACAATGTCTATAAATCTTAAATGAATTTTAAATTCAAAAGAAGTCTTCCTAAAAAACAAACTCTTTATAAAGAAAAGCTTTTGTTGACTCAAGAAAACATCATTATTTATTATATCCTTTTTTTGTGTTTGTTAATCAAAATAACCAGGAGTGGTGGGGGGAAGGAAAGAAGTTGTAGTAAATACAAAAATAATTTTTATTAAAAAAAATTTTGCTTTTCAAAATGCCTTAACTTGCTTCAGCTCGAGAGCTGTTACGTGCCTACAAAATGCCATGTAAATCATACGAATGCTTTTTGGCAATTAATGTCACTCTTATAATTTCTTTTTTAGAAAAATTGCCTAGAAACCTTAAAGGATTGTCTATTCTTGTAGCAAAAAAAAAAAAAAAAAACTTTATTTATACAAACAACAACCAAACACATATTTTTTGTAACTAAAAAATTTTATAAATTTTTTTTGAAACTTGTTATTAATGAAAATTAACAGGAAATGTCGTTTCCTTTAAATTCTGTTTTAACTTGTCTAAAATGTTTTACAGCAAAAAGTATTCATGCTTTGGGAAGGGTGATAAAAATGTCATAAGCAATTCAAAAGTCCTGAGAAAATGTAAGCTCTACACTGAAAAAAAAACACATTCTTTTTTTCAACGTTTTATGCGACCAATAGATTTATACATTGCAATATTTCATATAATTAATAAAATTATTCATTAAATGAATGAAATAGTTCATTGAATTAATGATTCAATGAAATATTTCATTAATACAATTCATTGATTTAGTGAAAAATTTCATTAATGTATTTCATTAATTCGATGAAATAGTTCATTAAGAGAATGAAACACTTCACTGATTCAATGAAATATTTCATTAATACAATTCATTGATTCAATGAAATATTTCATTAATAAAATTCATTGATTCAGTGAAATATTTCATTAATGAATTTCATTAATTCTTTGAAATAGTTCATTAAGAGAATGAAACACTTCTTTGATTCAATGAAATATTTCATTAATACAATTCATTGATTCAGTGAAATATTTCATTAAGGAAATGAAAAATTTCATTAATTCAATTAAATATTTTAAACATGTTAGTTCTTACCACTAATAATATATTTTTTCATTGGATTAATTAACAAAATACTTTTAGTAAAGGTTTGTGCGAATTCTAAAAATATTATTATGAAATAATTTGAGCAGCTGGGATTCATTAACAAGATTCCCACATTGAAATACATTTTTTTAATGTTTTTGAAGCATTTATATTTTTATAAAATTTATTGAACTACGGAATAATCCTTTTAGAATTTATTGTACTAAGTAAACAATTTTTTAAATTTCCATTAGAATATAGTTAGCATAAAGCACCAAAAAATAATAATATTTTTTAATAGAAACACTAGATGTTATTTGCCGGTCTCATCCGGCACGGTTCTTTATTACATAAGTGCGTGTGCCAATTTTTAGAGCAAAGCGCCCACAAATATAATTTTTAATAAATACACCCATTCACTACTTTATAAGGTTATTCATGCCTTCGCTAGCATTATTAGCAGAGGTTCCAACTAAAGTGGTAAATAAAATGTTTTAAAGCATAATTTAAGGCTTGAAATAAGTGCGGGCATACCTCTTTTTGAACAGTGGCTAGTGGAAATTTTAAAAAAGGGGCATGGCTGGCCCAAAATCACTCTTAATTGGAGCATATAGACTTTAAGTACCAAATTTCAGACAAACTCGTTGGAAAACAAAATTTTTATAGCGAAAAAACCAAAAGAAACAGAAAATTTATTTCATTTATAAAAATTAGCACGGTTTCCAAATGAGCTTTAAAATTAAAAAAAATGAGTTTAAGTATTCTTAAATATCATGCCGTTATTAAAAAGTGATTAATTATTTATTTATCTTTATTTAAAATTAGTTTCTCTAAACTGTTTTAGAAAAACAAAGAAAAATTTATTTTTCACCAAAAAGCTTTCTATGAAAACAATTTGTTTTTTGCGCCTTAAAATATTGTCTGAAATTCCTAATATAAAAAAGTTAAATCTTTAAATATATAAAAAAGAATAAACAAAAAAAAATTTATAAAAAAGAATAGAAAACAAAAAGTATAAAATAGAAAAACACAACATGAATTATTTAGGACTGGCGCCAGTAAAATTGAACAAATTGATTTTGGCATTACCATTAGCATACATGAAAATTAGGAAGTTTCATAAGTAAAATGTTACGTTTGTGATAAATAAAAATATTTAAATTATATGGAAAAAATTGAATAACCTAAATATTAAGTTGTCATATATTATTTCTGTTATTTTATTTTTTAATAAAGAAATGTTTTCAATATGTTTTTCACAATTTTGCTTTTAGATAATTTATCAAAAGAAAAATTCTGCAAAACTCCTAAGGCTACATAAAAGAAAAAAAACTTTTAACAAAATTATTTTCTAACTTTTCTTCTTTTTAAAGTCTTGTCAGAATTGCTAAAAATATTTTTCTAAAAATTTATTAGCTGTACGAAAGGTTACGCTTACTTTATTAAATATTTGATTAATGTGAATGCACCTTAATTTCTGTTATATGTTAATTTATTTTATAATTTTAAAAATTATTATTTAATAATTTGTCTTTTAAAAAAATTTTGCATTTACTTTGCTCATTTAACATTTCCATCCCTGTTACAGAGCAAAATTTTTATTATTATTATATTTTTGTTTTGCATTATGGCTTGTTAAATCTTTTCTTTGTGCCTAAATACATTCTGTTATCTTTTTTGTTAGATATTTTAAAATTAAAGTATATAACGTAGGCGCTTGTATATTACTTTTTTATTTACATACATTAGGGATGGTAGAAATAAGAAACTGGAGTAAATTTAATTTATAAATTCAGCTTTAAACGGCTAAAAAGCAGTTATTATAATAATTTATTTTACTAACATGAATTTAAAAGAGTGAATTATTAAATTCTTTTTATACAAATTCCAGATATTTAGAAATGATTAGAAATTGAATTCATAAAAAAAATTTTTTGCTTAATAAAGATTTATTAAGCAAACTTCCCATAAAAAATTTTTTTTAATATGCTTTTAATAAACAAAAATGTTTTTGTTATGAATTCGTCCGTTAGGCTTTAACTGCAATTTTGTTTTGTCACTTTCTTTTTATATTAAACCGCTAGTTTTCTTAAGCTTGAGGCTGACTTATAATTTTTATTTCATTTTATTTCATTATTACTTTTCATTTATTTAAAAAAATTAAATTCATTTAATTTATAATCTAAAAAATATTTAAAAAGTTGAAGCAAAATATATAATCCAACATCAGGCTTCAAAAATTCAACCGTTTTTACAACTAAGCAATAACTAGATTGCATTAGGTTAGGTTAAGTTACACAGTATGCCCAAATAAGAAAAACAGAAATTGGACTCACTGGGGTCTTCTGATGTGGTCCCTTTTTTGTGATAGCTGTATAAGAGAAAGTGAAGTGGGATAACACAGAAGATAGAAAAGTGAAAAGAAATAAATAAGAAGACAGGGAGAAGAAATTGCTACTCCCAACGAAGGTATATAGCATGTCGATCCATATAGTCAAAATCGCAGTGAGATCCTTCAGGTAGCGCTCTTCAAAATTGAGCCTAACCCCGGCAGAGAAAGTGGTCTATAGTTCCCTCCTCAGCTTGACCAATTTTTTCTAAGGCTAGTTCATTATGAATTCAAAAATGTACTTGAATGGTTTGTCCGTTGTGTTACACAGTTGGAGCTAGTCATGCCTTGGATAACGAAAATGGGTTCAAATTACAGCATTACAGTGACACATTATATATTTTGCTGTGTATTTATCTCTTTGCCAAGATCATCTATACTCTGCAATGCTTAGTCGTGAATCCCATGACAATATAAATTAAAGACCAAGTCAGGCTCAGTAAATTGTTTGTTCTCGGCTGTGAAACTTAAAATGAAAAAGAGTTTATGTACCAAAATCTAGAGAAATTCGTTGAAGAATCATGTTTATCGTTAAATCATTAGAAAAGGGGCTTGGCTGGTCTTATTTAACAATTATTTCTTCGAATATAAAGATTATATATAAAAAATTTCAAGGAAATCCTGTAAAAAATTAGGTTTTAATTATTAAATTATTGAAAAGTGGGCGTATAAGTGGGAGTGGTTGATATTTTAAAAGCTGTTTTGGTCTTCGTGCCACTTTGTTGTTATAAATGGTGTAACTAACCCGATTTTATTTTATTTAAATTGAATAATTGGCATGATTAAGATTAATTTTTTAATTTTTTTTTTTAATTTTTCCCCCTTTAACCAAATATATTAATTTTTTCGTAATTTTTTATTTTTTTTTTTATATTTTTTTATATTTTTGAACAAGAGCATTTATCTTTAGAACATTAAGAAATTACATATTTTATTGAATTAAAATAATCGTTTATGTAATTAGTCCGACTATTTAGCATGCTGTCAAAAACAAAAGCGTAGTTGAATTTAATGCCCATAAAAAAACAACAAAATAAAATCTATTGTAAAAATAACCTTTTTTAAAGCCACAATTAATATTTCAATTTATGGTAAATCCTTAGAAAAAAAAATTCAAATTTGCATATTAAACATTTAGGTTTAATCAAGTTAATATTAAAATCATTTAATGATTCAAAATTAAGTTTAATTCACATTAAATCAACTTTTTTTTTTGTTTTTTGGTATGAATAATTTATAACCAACTTGCTCTGCATTAAAAAAATAAATTAAACATATTAAACTGCTCATTCACCTGTCATTCATTTAACTCTCAATATATTTTCTCATCATCGTATAAATAGCACAAATACATGCATTTTCGATGGGCGTTACTTGTAATTTTCCAACTAAATAAATATGACTTTCTGCATTTAATAGCAAATATAAATAAAGCCAATATCAACAAGGTATTAAGGTCATATTTACCTTAATACTTTATTTTGTTATTACAGTTGTCATATACTGTTTGTTATCTAAAGATTATTAAGGCAAAAATATAAAAAAATAAAAACAATTTGCAAGCAAATAATCCTAAGCAATGCTTTTGAAGTGATTAATTTAATTAGTTTTTTCTTAAGTATAATAATTTTATTAGAAAATAATTAATACTTAATTGGAGATAAGGAGATAACTGCCAGCTACAGCAGAAATTTTAGGTAATTCTTATAAAATCTTTAAGTTAAAATAAATGTTTTAAATTAATTGAAATTTCTCATAGAAAATTTACTTATTAAAAACAAAAAATATTCTTCTTTTTAAAACAAAGATTTTAATATTTAATTCTTAAGCTTAAGCGGTCAATACATTACAGCAGCATGCATGCGCAATCAAGTGATTGTGCACCACCAAAACATATTTTTTAGTGCCACAATATAGCACACAATCACACAAAATGCCCCTACGCAATCAAATTATAGGCTTGTGGTGTTCATGAATAAGATAGTTCAAATGAACACCAAAAATAGAATAAGTCAACTCAACTAAAAATAGACTTGTTGTCGGAATTAACTCAATAACTTTGTTGTTGTCGTTCAGGAATAATGCAGCGATATATTCCACAAGTAAGGAGATGGCAATAAAAACAAATCGAAATAATTTTATAAGAAAAACGGTTAAAGCTTCTAGAGTTTTGGTCCGCTAAAATAACTAATGAGATATAAGCGGTTTTTTCATACTACCACAGAAATATTATGCAGTACATCCTGTACGTGATACTTATAATTTCTTATTACTCATACGCTTAACAGTGCGAGTATGATTTAATCATCATTTATTAAAACAAAACAACAACAAAAAAAAAGAAAAATTATAACGTGAGCACATAAAGTTTTCTTTCTAAAGTTAAAACCAAAGTGGAAAAGAAAAATTGTTTTTAATATTGTTCATTGTTGTGGGGTATGAAAAAATACACAAAGAATATAGCGAAAACTGAAAATTCACGTACAAAAACAAAAAAAAAAACAGCAGAAACTTCTTATACATAAATAAATCATAAAGAAAAATAAACACGGCTGCTTGATAACTGCTAAAACACAATAAAACAAAACTCATAGGAAACACAACAACAGAAAAATATCTAAAGTATGAAAACTAAAAACAATAAAACTGATTCAGCGTTTGCAGAAAAGGAAATGAGAGCACAGTAAGAAAGAGTGAGAAAGAGGACACAAAAATAAATTTTTTTTGTTAGTTCCTCAAACTTAATTTCAAACCACAAGAAAAAAAAACATTTTTTTACTGCCCACGTAGCAGCACATGTCTGATAAGAATATGATGCCACTTTTATTATATGTATATATTTCTGTATTTGTTTTCTTACTCACTTTAAAACTTATTTTGCCTATGTGCTCGCGCTCCTTGCTGTGCTTTTGCTTTTACTCACACATTGTTGTTTGTTCCCTGAAGTAAATCGACATACATAAATATAATAAATGCAAAAAGTTTCGCTTTCTTTTTTATGTTTGTTTCTTGGCTGCTGCGTGTATTGCTTTTATAACATTCTACGAGTATAAGAAGCTGGATTAATTTAAGTCAATAGGGAATATCACTTGTGAGAATGATAGCTACAAATCCCAAATATTGATTTTTTTTTAAGAAAAATTGGAAGATTGTTTTTTGTTAAAAAAGAAATGCAGTGTTGAAATAATTCAGCTTCACATTTATTCCAAAAAAATAACTAAGGAAAAAAAGCAAATAAAAATGTTGAAATAAAAAAAAATATCTAATTAATTAAATTGTTAATTGAAAAAATAAATAGGAAAAAACTATAAGCCAATTACAAATTTTTTAATTAAAAAAAGAAAATAAATTTTTTAATTGACTTAATTAAACTTTTAATTGCATTAATTAAATTTTTAATTGATTTTATTAAATTTTTAATTGAAAAAAAAAGTAAAAAATATTAAGCCAATAAAAAATTTTAATAAAAAAATTTGTCAAAGTGAATTAAATTTTAATTGAATTAATTTTGTTTTTAATTCTTTTAATTAAATTTTTAATTGAAAAACAACACAGGAAAAAATTTAAAGCTAACTTAAAATTAAAAATTTTAATTAAAAAAAATTAATTTTGTAATTGCATTAATTAAATTTTTAATTAAATTAGTTAAATCTTTTTCTCATTTAATTAAATTTTTAATTGAAAGCAAAACACAGGAAAAAATTTAAAGCTAACTTAAAATTAAACAAAAATTCTCGAATAAATAAAATTTTTAATTGAATTAATTAAATTTTTAATGGAAAAATAACACACAAAAAAATTTTGAAATGTTGAGATAATTAAAATTTTTACTTAAAAAAAATGGTCAAAGTGAATTAATTAAAGCTTTAACTGAAATTTTGAATTGAATTGAGAGAATTTTTAATTCAAAAATAACACAGGAAAAAATTTAAAGTCAATTAAAAATTTAAATAAAAAAAAAATTTTTTTTAAATTAAATTTTTTGTTGAATCAATTAAATTTGTCAGCAGTAGAAACAATTCCAAGTTGTTCACATTTTTTTTTTGCTGGGTAACTATTTTTTTCACTTAGAAGTTTTTATCTTTCCAGTAGTTGTAAACTAAGGAAAATTTTTATTTACAATATCACAAGAAAGGGAAAGCGGAAAACCTGCCATCAAAATTTTTAATGGTAATTGGCCTTTTTAAGTTTCTTGGTATGTAAATGTAACATAAAAAATTATTAAATTCGTATTTATTTTATTTAAAATCCTTTTTAGAAAATTTTTTAAACATATATTTACTTAAGATTTATTTTAAATTGTGTCAATGTACTACAAATTAAAAAAAAAAAAAAAAATTAAAATAGTGCAGCGCTTTGAAAGAGAAAAAAAACAAAAATAATTATACCTACACTGCTACGCCTTGCCATAATAATAAAACATTATTATTTGGTAGGTATGTTACAAAGCAAATAAAATAAAATAAAAAATAGAAAAGAAAAAAACAACAACAACTAGAGTTCATTCAAGTTTACTATTTCATAGCTCATGCATGCAATTTATTTTCCTACTTTTTTTTGAATACGCTGTATTAGTTAGGCATTTACACACACTCACGGAATGAGTCCTTTTTCACCTTAATTTTAATACCTAGATCTGTTGTTCTCGTTCTCATTCTTTCTCTTAAACTTTTCATACCCTTTAGCAGTGTTAGTGTAATACACATGAGTGGCTAAGGTAGTGTGTGTGTTTGTGTGTGTGCTTATTTGTTTGTTTGCTTGTTACTAAAATTTTGCTCTGTTTTCCTTTTCTTTTAGTTTTCAAAGTAGTTCAAGTTTTTTGCTGTCTTGATTAATTTGTGGTTTAGTGTTGATTTATGCATATGCCTGAAACTAACACAAATGAAGTGTTCTAAAATCTAAACATTAATCTAGAGAAAATGCTTTCATAAATTAAAAAAAAAAAACTTTAAAGTTATAATAATCTTTTAAACAAAATTTTCCATAAACTTTGTGTACATTTTATTAAAAGTAAGCTGGGCAGCCTTTATATGGATTTCCTTACAACTTTTTCTCTAGAGCTTGTATGCAGAAAATACTTATCACTAGATATTTTTGTCCGGAGTAGTGCCATCGGTGCTTTATTACGTGAGTCGGTATCCCTACAAATAAAATTTTAATTGTTAAAAAAGCCCTTGCAAATAAATACAGGCATTTACTACTGGCTTTGCTAACATTATAACCAAAGGCGCCAACTAAAGTGGTAAATAAAATGTTGCAAAGCGTAATTTCAGGTTTTAGTTAAGTACGAGCACACATCTTTTTGAACAGTAGCTAATGAAAATCGTAAGAAAAAGGTCGTATAAGGGGCGTGGCTGCTTCAAAATCTAGCTTCCTTATTATTATAGAAACTAGATGTGCCAAATTTCAGACAAATACTTTGGAAAGCAAAAACTTTTGTAGCAAACAAACAGACAGAAAATGAATTTTATTTATGTAGATAGATTTTTCAGAATATTTCCTTTAAAAATATATTAAAAAATGCTTCAAATTTGCCTACCTGAGCCCTTGTTTGACAACAGCGCTTCACTACAGACACTCAATGGCTTTGAGATAAAATCGAAATTGATCTGGGACTGCCCAAAACTGCCAATAATAAGACTCACCTAGTGGATGAAAAGAAAAGGTGCGTATCTAGAATCATTCTTCCAACTGTCTTGCAGTTTTAATAAATTCTGGCTAATTTTCCTGTTTTTTAATGAAAAAATTTTTAAATTTCGATATGAGTTGTTTGTTATCAAATACAGTGATTTGCGTCCAGAATTAGGTATTTGCAGGAAAAGGATTTCAATAATATTTTTTGGAGACAAGTGCTATCAGGGTAACAAAAACATCACTACCTTGCGTACTCAAAAGAATTTCTTGAAATTATTTCTGTTTTTAAAAATTCATAATAAAATTTCTTTGTTTTCCAAGCTTAATTTTTCTTTCTTAATAATTTGTTTTATAACTTTAGTTTTTAAATTTTTTTTTTCATTTCTTTTTTTAGCTTCATAGCTCTTCTGAAAGTCCTTGTAGCGCATCTTAGTACGACTTGTTTCTTAAATTTATTTATTGAAATTTTTTTTTATTACTTCTTAAATTTTAAAGATTATTTTAGCCATAAAATTCTTTAAACTTCTTTTCAATTGTTTTTTTTTTTTTTGCTAACAAGAGTTCATTTGAAATTTTATAAATAAGCCCCTTTTGATTGGCCAACAAAATGTTTTTCTATTGCAGTTTTTATAAATTTTATTTTAAGTGGCTTACACAAATCCACTTTTAATTTTATTTATTTTTATAGCTTTCTAAAAGTCTTAAAACTTTTAAATTGAAAGTACGAGTAGAAAAAAAATATGTATGTATTATGTTAGCCAAATAAGGAACATAAAATATAGCCTAATTGTATGCTCTATTTGTTTCATATTATAAAATCAATTACATGAAAAACATATACACATACGAACATATACATACCTTGATTTTATTTTGTGTGGTTGTTAATGGAAACGTTGTATTTTATTTTGTGTCAACAAAATAAATTTTTGTCCAAAAAAAAAATTGTTTGCGAACAACAAAATTTTATGTTAAGGTTGATATTTTGCTTATCTGTTTTTTTGTTTAGTTTTGTTGTGTGTTTTCCTCTTTAGTAAAAGGGAAGGAGGGCTGCTTATGAAGATGGATAGATGTTGGTTAATAATAATGAGTTGCTGTAGGCTGAAGGCTTTTGGCTTAAATACACAAATACACTACACAACAGCCTTAGTCACTTTGTTAACCATTTGCACACAACCATATGTACACTCTCGTTTTTGTTTTTTCTTTAGAATATTCTCTTGTTGTGTTTTTTATTTGTCGTTTTTTAGGTTTTATTGAGAGTGTCTTACTCTCATTTATGATTATGTTATTGCGGTTTAATTTTTTATTTTATTTTGTTTAGTTTGCTTTTGTAATTTTTTTTTCTTTTTTTTTTTTATATAAAAATGTATGTCAGTTACTGTTATTTTGCAGAGAGAGCTGGCTGATTTATTGTCTCTTGTTTTTTTTTTTTCTTTATGTAAGTGTAATTCTTATTGCTCTCTTTATTATGCCTTTTTTGTAAGATATATTTTTTAGTTTGTTCTTATTGCTTTTGCTGTTGTTGTTGCCATTATTCTGTATTGTATATTAAATAATAATAAACATATTCTGTCTTAAGGGTAACACATGACAAAATGTGTAGCATTTAAAATTTTTGCTATATATTTAATCCGAGTAGGCAAAAAAGAAAAAGGAAATCCAAAAAAAAAAAAAAACCAAGAAATATTGTTAAGAAATTTGAACCTAAAAAGCAAAATCAAAAGTTCGTTGTCCCCGTTCTTTTGTTAAAATTTATTTTGCTTTGGCTTATGATTGTTTCTGTAGTTTTATTTGATTTTACTTTAAACATGACACAGTTTAAGCATTTCTATTGTAGTAGTATTTTTATAGTATTTTTCATTTCTGTTTTTTTTTTCTTCAACAGCACAGCAAAAAATTTCCTTAAGAAAAACTTTTCTCTTTTTGTAAAAAAAATATTTCACCAAGAACTTAAATAAAAAATTTTTAAATCCAAAATTATTTTTTTATTTATTTGAATTTTGTTGAAAAATTAAAATTTATTTTGTTGTTTAGCTTTTAACAAAATTCAGCTTTTATTTTAAATAAACTAATAAGAGAGCAATTTATGAGTATTTTTTAAGTTTTTTTTTATTCTTTCAATTGGCAGCATCTTGTAGAATTTTTTTATTTAAATTAATTTTAAATAAAATCCTTTTTTTTGCTTTATATTTTATATTTTGTTGTTTAAATGAAATACCAAAAAATAGTTTTCTGGAGTTTTTGTTTTTTCATGTTTAACGGCGTCATTGTCTGTAAAACAAATTTTCTATTTTTCTCTTGAGTGTATTAGTATTTTTACAACTGCTGCTGCTGCTGCTGTTATGGTTGCTTTAGTTTTTAAGACGTAGTAGTAGTTAGTTTAGTAGTTGTAGTTATTTATGTTGTTGACCTCGTGTTTTATTTTGTTAAAAAAAAAAGAAAATCAGATAACAAGTTATTTGTTGTTTCACTTTTTTGCTTAAAATTTTTTTTCTATATTTTTTTTAAACAAATTTGATTTCTTTTTTCTATTTGCTTGACTCTCTTTTTGAAGATTATATTATTATGTATTTCTGTTTATTTGTTCTCAGTTTTTATACACTTTCTACAATGACGTAAACAAATCGTTAGTCCGTAACCGTTTGTAATAATTCTCTCAAGCATACACACATATGACTCTGCAAAAAAAAAAAAGGTTTAGAAAATACAGAAAAGGGACTTAATTTTTTTTTTATAAATTTTTAAAATTTTTATGCAAATTTTAAAAAAGAAAAATGATTTGTAAAACACACTAAAAACAAATGAAAGTGAGAAACATTCCAAGGGGAGTTTTATCAAAAAAAAAAAGTAACAAAATGAAAGTCATTTGTTATAAAGACTCAATTTGTTATGCATTCAAAATCACCTTAGCTTTTCATCGCACCACACACTTAATTAACAACGAAATATAAACCTTGAAAAGTAAACAAAACTTATATAAAATTGCAACACAGATGATTAATAACATAATAACACACAAGCATTTCAATACGTATACGTCACCAGTGGCAGGTTTTTAATATCAAAGCAGACTTGGAGCAAGAGTTTCTGAATTATAATATTTACTTAGAAGATTTTTAATGCCTAATTTAAATATTTTGTTGCATTTTGTGGTGAATTAAGAGCGAGGAAAATTTTGTATTTATACTTTTAAAGATTTTTTCTTTAATATTCAGCATTTAATTTTGATTATTCGAATAATTTTTTATTCGAGCAATATTTTATTTGAATATTTTTTTTATGTCAGTAATTTTTTATTCCAATTTTTTTTTCTACTAAATTTTTATTCGATTAATTTTAATTATTCGAATAATTTTCTAATCGAGTAATATTTTATTCGAATATTTTTTAATTGCAGTATTTGAATTATTCGAATAATTTTTTATTCCAGTAAATTTTTATTTGAATATTTTTTAATTGCAGTATTTTAATTATTCGAATAATTTTTTTTCTAGTAAATTTTTATTCGAATAATTTTTTAATTCGATTAATTTAAATTATTCGAATAATTTTTTAATCGAGAGTACATTTTTGTTCGCATCATTTTTCATTCGAATAATTTTTTTTATGCGAGTAAATTTTTATTTGAATGAGTTTTTTTACTCGAGTAAATTTTTATTTGTATAATGTTTTTTATTCGATTAATTTTAATTATTCGAATAATTTTTTATTCCAGTAAATTTTTATTTGAATATTTTTTAATTGCAGTATTTTAATTATTCGAATAATTTTTTGTCTAGTAAATTTTTATTCGAATAATGTTTTTTATTCGATTAATTTTAATTATTCAAATAATTTTTTATTGGAGTACATTTTTGTTCGATTAATTTTTTATCAAATACTTTTTCATTCGAATAATTTTTTTATGCTAGTAAATTTTTATTTGAATGCGTTTTTTTATTCGATAAATTTTTTTTATGATAGTAATTTTTTATTCCAATAATTTTTGTTTAATTTCTTGAAACCAAATTTTTGTTCAAAAATTATTCTGTTAGTGTATTTTTTCTTTCAAAATTTTTCTTCATAACATATTGTTTATGCAAATAAATTAGATGAGATTTTATAATTATTTTTTATGTTGCCATTCGCTTCTCGGCCCACGGCCTTCAATTAGAATCGCAAGATTCCGTTTTAGCGGCAGTAGCTTGTATAGCTTCTTCAAGATATGATATATTTCATAGTAAAAAGAAATGCATTTCAATTATTGCTTTAACATTTTCAAAGGAGTCCTTAAGTGATGTGAAAAGCACTGTGATAAATAGAGTTTTGCCTAATGGGCTTACCAATAGTTAAAATGAAAAAAAAGAAACACTTTACTGCTCATTTTAATTAAAGCTACATTAAACTTCATGCAAAAGGTTAAAGTATTTCAATTTAGCAAATATAACTGCAACCTCTTCTTCAATGTTGCTCCTGCAGCATTAGCAACATCTTCAGCAGCATCAACGAACACAACAAAATTTTCTAGAGTCTCAAGTAAAGTAGAAAAAAAAGTAAAAATCAAACCAAAAAAAGAGTGAAATAAAATAATAAAATTGTGTCTTACAGTCTAGTGGCTTTCAAACTCATATAAAAGAGTGAGAGTACGAGTATAAAACCAACATATTCAGGTGTCAAGTTGTCTGACGCCAAATAAACTCTTAAAAAAATATTATGGTGTTGTTGCATAAAGGAAAGTAGGCAGGAGAGCTTTTTTTTACACATAAACCAATAATGGCAAGACATGAACAGCAGTTGTTAATAATCAAATAAGTTAAGAAAATTAAATTTTAGTTGAAAAGCAAATAAAAAAAATATATTTTGATTTTGGTGATAAAATAGGAGAATTTGTAGCTGTTAATTTTTAATTGAAAAATAAATGAAAATGGCAGATAAAAAGTTGGAAGTTTAGCAAATATACAATAAATATAAGATGTTCGTTTGAAATTGCCTTTGGGTTTAATAAGCAATTTGTCAGGGTAATAATTTTTTAAGATTAACTACTATTTGACATGAATTTAATTATATAAATAAATTAAAATATAAAATGAAATACCCATTAAAAAAATTAATTCAAGAAAGGTAAAACTACCGGAGTAGTTTTAAATATATGAAAATTATTTAAAAATAAAATGTATGAAAATTATTTAAAAATACACCCTCTTATCCAAAAAGAATTTTACGCAGACTTTCAAGAATGCTGAAAAAATTAAAAATTTCTCTAATGTTTACTTTAAAGTCTACGTTAATTTTTTTTGGATAAGAGAATTACTGTTTTCCTTATACTTTTTTTAAGGCATTAAATTGTTCATCTCCCGTAAACAGCACATAAATTTCTTGTGCAAATAAAATTGAATTACATGAGTGCTTGAATATGACTACCTTCCTGTAATACACGCTAATATACTAATAATAGAAAAATTACAGCACTCTGTTTCGGCCGAAATTTCCATAGAATAAAAATGAAAATTTCTGTCGACATCGAATATTTAAATTATTATTGTGTGCCTGCTATGAGCTGCACAATTGATCTTATACGTCCCCGTACAATTGTAGCGCATAATAATAACAACAAAGTGGCTGCCGGACATTAAAATCATGCATTGAAAGATTGTCGTAATCTGCCGTCACATGTACTGATAGCCCAACAACAGTTATAGACAATGTTGTAGAAATATCCTAGCTCTTCTCCCATATAAAAAGTTTAAACCTCCTCTATCTTTCAAAGCTAGTTAAATTGTTCAGTCCAATTATCACAGCCACAGGCAACAAAAATATCCATGCAAATCTAAGATAACTTGAGTTTATTATCTTTATAAAACTAGTTAAGTTGTCCAAACCAATTACCCATAATCACAACCACAAGCCATATATATAAGCTCAATGTTCTCTGGGCGTATGTAAAAACATTAGGCTTCATTATATGTCAAAACTCAGGTAAATTGCCCGTCATTAGGTACACTTTATTAGAGTTAAAAGGCTTAAAGTTTAATTAATTGCTTACACTGTAAAAAAATTAAAAAAAAAAATAACAAGACTGTGACTAAAAATTATAGTACTGGGAATCTAAAAGACGTATACGTGTATCGGCGTTTTGAAAGTTTACCTCGAGCCCTAAGACAAAAATTGAGGTTGAAAGTTTTCTTCTCTATTTTTAAAGTTTAATTGTGAACTATTGTAGCTCTAACCATGTCAATCTTTCATTTTAGGCTTATGAAATGTTCAGAAATATTTTTGTACATCCTTTTAATCCTCATAAACATTTCAAACAATGTGGACTTTTTGACTGCAGATTTTTTTACAAAAATATTTCTAGTAAAATTTTACTATAAGTCTCTAAATTTAAACTCCAGAAACAATTAAAAACTATTTTTAAGTATTTTGATTAGAGATTTAGAGATGGAGTAAAAACGTTGCACAAACCTGGATTTCAGCCTATAGGCAGTTTCAATAACATTATTTTTTTTCAATGCTACACGCTTAATTTTTATTCAGTTTAATTTTTATTTCTTTAATAAAAAAAAAAAAATTATTTTAGGTGATTGTATGACACAATTTTTTTTAAGACACCAACTGTAGCTTAAAATAATTATTTTTTTTTTTTGATAGTTTTTTAAAATTTTTTTTAATTAAAGCAGTTAATTTTTTCAAGTTTAAAGATGAATTATAATTCTGTGCTAATAAGCAAAAATCTTTTAAGCTGACTTAAGTAAAAATTGACTCAATAACTTTGTTATTGTGTTGCAATGATGTAGTCAATTAACGAGATGTCAATAAAAGTAACATCGTTTGCTAGAATCAGAATAATTTTATAATAAAAACTTTTCCTTGATTTAAAGCCTGTAGTCCTTAATAAGACATATGCTATTGTTCCACGTTTTTTAATATAGAATTGTAATTATAAGCTTAAGCAGCTAACCAATGAAGCAAATTTGCTATATAAAAATAAATAACAATAGTTCGCCCTTATTTGGGGATTCCAGATTCGATATACGCCTAGATTCTAGATGTTTGGTTGGCGGTTCATGGACCTTCGGCGGTTCATGGACCTTCTCAGATATCTTAGTGCCCCTGGATGAGCTAAGATAATTTTAATATTCAGCGCTTCAAAATGGAATCTTGAGATTTTAATTAATGGTCATCAGACCGCCACGCCTACCAACCGACATATAGTCCTTTTTAATTAATTATTAATCATTGAATTAATTAATTTCATAATTATAATTATTTAGAAATTAATTTTATATTAGAAATTTATACTAAGATTAAATTTGGTAACAAGCACGGGGGACTTTGACCTTTTATCCGATCGAACCTGCGACCCCCAGATTAATAAGTTAGTGCGCTACCCACCAATCTATTATTATTATTTTTTTTTGTCATTACATTTCACTTAAATAATGAAGAAGCTAAATTAAGTTGAGTTGAAAAATAACACAAGTGGACGCGATATATTAATATAAAAATAAATAATTATAATTCGACTTTTTTATGTATTTTTTTTTTAATTCTAAACTGTTAAAGTTTTTTTTTTAAATTAATTGCTTAATTCTTGTTTTAAAACCAATTTCTTGTGAGTTTTAAAATTAATCAATTAACTGTTTGGTTGATGTTAATAATTACTGGCAAATTTTAATTATGTACTTGTTTGTTCATTTTAAAGTAATTTAATTAATAATTTCTTTAAATTCTGTAGTTTTCCTTTTGTTATTTTTATGTATTTTAGTTTTTTTTTTTATCTTGAAAACATTTTCTCTTCAGTTTCGTTTTGTGTTTTTTTATTTATTTTCATTTTGCTCAGACACATTTTTCTGGTTTCTATATTCTTGGATTTTTTTTTTAATATTTTTTTTTTATGAGAAAAACTTTAATCTTAACAAGGCCATTTTACACACATTCACACACAGTCACAGCCACAAACAATCACACATATACAAAAGAAAATTTCCACAACTACACGGAAATGTGCCAACGTTTTTCTTTCGCTTTATGTATTTGATTTTTATTTTTATTTTTATTTTCCTTTTTTTATTTCCATTTTGTTTTATTTCATTTGTGTGATGGGTATTTGAAATCATAAATTTCATTCTTTATTTCATCTCAATTTATTTAAATTCCCTTGAAAAGCCATGCACACACATTCACAGACATTTACACTTAGAGAGTTAAATACAAAGGCTTTTGTAATGTAACACTTTTAACCTCATATTGCCCTTTGCTCCAAAACAAATAACCCAACCGAAGCGACAACAACAAAAGAAAAATAATATATAATCTGCACAAAAGCAATTTTTCACTTTTAATTTGTAAGCAGAAAAAAAAACGACTTTCAAATTGATATTGTTACACAATTTCTTACTTGATTTTAAACAATTTATTTTAAGCTTTTTCACTTCTTTTTATCTTTTTCTTTTCATCCTTTTTTTTGCTTTAGAAATACAAAAAGCCCAATTACAATTTTCATAGTATATTTTTGTACAGAAAACAATTATTTCAGTTTTCCTAAATTGTTTTTTCCGTTGCACTTAAACAGACCCGTTTAGCATTTTCCGTTAATGCTTAAAAAATATTTTTTTTTTATATTTCAACGCACGTTTGCTTTATTTCACGAAAGCCATGTAATGCGCTACGCGTCCTTGTTCCAACTAACGGTATTTCATTTATTAAAATCATATAAAGGTCCTGGGCAAAAAAGCTGAATAAGTCGAAATGTACTAAAACAAACACTTGCACACACACACTTAACTCGGCCATATGGGAAAAATTTCTCTCACTTACAGCCTGTCACGAGCTGCTGATATGAAAAAGAACAAGCTTTTGTTTTGCAATAAAATGGCTGAATAGCAAGGAAGCTGTTTTTGATTTATTACTGCTAAAACTCAAACAAACAAATAAAGAAAAACATTTACTGGAAATATGTATTCCCTAAATAAAATTTCATAAAAATAAAAAGCTTTTGTGCTCTTCAGGGAATGCAGCTTCCTTATGGAAACAAGTTTCATAAAACTACATAAGAGACTACTGCTCTTACTCTCTTTTTGCTTTTTTTTTTGTTAAAGTGGCCAGATGTCAAATCAACTAAATTAAATTGCTGTTTATGAAAAATAATTAAACAAATCGTTTTAAAAATTTATTTAAAAATTACTAAAAAAAAGTTTTTACGATGTTTTGCTAGATTTGAGATTTGTGCTGTTAAATAGACTTCTCAGGCCTTAAAAGACAGTCAAATGGTGCTGTGTGGTTAAATAAAAGCCAGAATTAAGTGCGGATAACCGAAAAATAAAACTATTAAACACAAAAAAATATATTTAAACAATAAGCCATTTTTGTTTGATGTACTTGGTAATTTGTAGCCTTTTTGATTGTTGTCTAGGGTATTCGTATTAGTGGTGAATTTTTAACTCCTAAAGTTAACCAAGAACTACTGAGTCACACATTCGTTAGTGCAAACAGAAAAATTTGGAATTAAAAATAACAGAATGTCGAACAATTGAAAGCTACTGAATCGAACTACTGCTTAAGTGCACTAATAAAGGGAAGCACTAGTGTCACAGAACCTGAACAGCAGCTGCTACTTACTGAACTAATTTTTTTTGGTTTAAAAACTCAATTACAAATAGTAGTTCTCTTATTTTTATATTGCTCTTTCTTATATAAGCTTTATTTCTAACCATATGAAAGTTAGCTCTTTCTTTTCAGTTTTCTTTTGGTTACTCACATTTATTATCCAATTGTTTTGACACAATTCGTCTCTGTTGTAAAGCTTGTTATTATTTTTTGTTGTATGTGGCCCTTTTTTATGTCTGTACGTAAACTACACGTGCTTTTTAATAACAAATTCCTTTAGTTACTTTTGCTGCTTGCTGATATCTTTCTACACATTTTCCAGATTCGTTTTTATCCTACACAACAAGGGGCATATATATAAGTGTGTGTTGTTTTGTATTTTTGCAATTTATATATTTTGACATTTCTGTTCAGCTGCTGCTGCTACATATTTTATTTTGTTTATTCTTTTTTTTTTTTTCTCAATGTATGGGTTTTATAACACATGCGCTTTTATTTTATTCATGATTTTATGTCTTGTTACAGAACAATTGGCTTTTTATTAAGTATTTTACTGACATTTTCAACTTTACACATTTTTGTTGTTATACGTTGCCTAAAAAGCTTTAGAGACTTTTTTTCTATTTGTTTTTAATCTCTTTTTGATTTAAAATTTGCAACATTAACAGCTGTTGTTTAGAAAGTAGAATAGGTATAACTTTAATTTATTGCTAATAATATTTTTTTTTGCTTAAAAATTTCGTAAGAAACAGTTTTTTATTAATCTCTTTGACAATTTGAAGAACCCTTTTAATTGGTGTTATTATTTTCCTCTTGTTCTAATATTAACACCCTGAACTTCATTTTCTCATTTTTCCAAAAAGTCTAGGCAGTTACAAAAATAAAATATAAGGACTATGATATATCTAACTACGTTAACTACTAAATTTTAAACTCCCTTCTATTAATTTATGATGCCTCATTTTAACGGCAGCTTTCTTAAATATCTCTACTCAATGTCAACACAGGGCTAATAATGCAAAATAAATCAAAAAGCATGACCATTTTACTTTAACCAACAAGTGACATTGTTTCACTGCAAAGAAAATCACTTCTAAAAAGCTATAATAAGTTTAGCTTTAAGGCTGGTTTCCTCTAGCCCTCTCAACACTAACTTGATTTTACTTTTTAAAATGTTTAATCCTTTTTATGCGTTCAGTAATTTAGACATATTATTCACTTGTTTAAAAATTTTAAGTTCTTTGTAATCTCTTTTATTTTAGTACTCACAAAACTAGCTTGTTTTCAATTATCTTCATACATTACGTAGTATAAAATTAGCCCCCAACTTATAATTGTTGCCTCATAAATTATTTTGAATTAACTTTTTTTGTATTGTAGCTCTCATAAAACTAACTTGACAAAAATCATATTCATACGTTACGTAACTTAAAAACAGGCCTTAACATTTAAATTTCATTTGATAAACATGCATACATTAAATTATTATTAAACCCCCTTATATTTAATCCTTAAAAACTAAATCTAATTTATTCTTAAAAATTTTTAAATTTGTTCATATGTTACGTAATTGAAAAGCAGGCCTTACCCTTTAGTTTCTGCTTGCTAAACATGTTAAAATATTAGTGAACTTCGCTTTCTCCAGCGCTTTCAAAACTTACTTCATTTATACTTATCAAATTTAGAAAAATGTTCTTACGTTACGTAATTTAAAAACATCCTGCAACTTTTAATTTTTTTTAGCCCATATTTTCCTAGCACTTACAAAAGTAACTTGGTTTAAAAAAAATTTGTTTTTACGTTACGTAAGTTTAAAACGCCTTCACCTTTAAATTAGCCCTTAACCGATATTATTTATCAGAAAACTATTTTGAGTTATTTTTAAGCCCCTTACACCTCTAGGCTTAAAAAAACGGCTTTAGTTTTCCCTTAACTTAATGTATATTTAAAACTTTTCCTGCTACCTATGATACGTTATGTAATTTGTGAACAACCCCTTGGCATTATACACTTTTTAATCTTCTTTCTCTTCAAACTTTACAAATGGATATTGATTTTCAAACGTCTTTTTGTGCTAACTTTAATACGTGACTTATGCACAACACCTAAATCTACAACCACATAATAGAATAAAATAATTAAGAAAAAAATAAACAAATCATTTTATACTTTGGAATTTAAACTACACAATTACTTTTCATATTAAAGTTTTCATTAATGTTGCCTTTAACATTTTCTATTACGGCTATCTAACTTCCTTTCTACCTTTTCTTTTCACTCCCTTCGTTAGATGACGCATAATTTAACTAGAAAATTTAATTGTGGTTTTTTTACGCTTTGCCTAAATCTTATTGTTGTGTATCATTAATTAACATCATCCTGTTGGCAAATAATATCATTATTACTTTTGTTTGTAAAGCTGTGTGTGGGTAAAAATGTTTATGTAAATGGTTGAAATTAACAAATAGTAAAAATAGATAGTAAACAGGCCCTTTAGAGGGCCTACTAACCAGTTGTTGTCGTTCTCTTTTACAGGCCACACATATGAATTTTAAAGTGATTTAAATTGAAAGTTTTTTAACTAAAATTTAAACAAAAAAGTCTATATATTGTGTAAATCAGGGCGTTTTTTTTAATAAAAACTTATATTTGTGGAAAAGAATTCTTACACTTTTTCTGAGTTCTTTTCCACTAGTGATAAGCCGAAGTTAAGCTGAAGACATTTATTTTATTTTTCTATAGCCACCTTAAAAAGGTTTTTAAAATAAGCTCACGTCGGTCCTCTGATGAAAATGTTGTTTTTTTTTGGTTCAAAAATTCATAGAAAATATTTCATTTTATTTCTTGAATTTTAAAATTTTTTTAAATAAAATTTTAGTTTAAAAAATCTGAGGAACTAAAGTTAGACAGCATAAATATGACACTAACATTCAGTTAGAAATGGATCGGATAGAAGTAAAATATTGATATAAAAATAACTATTTTGAGTAAGACAATAAGTTTGACACAACCAAACACAGAAAAAAAATTCGGTTGTGAAAATTAAATTTGTTTCCCATCAAAAATTCAGTTGCGATAATTATTTTTTAAGTTATAGTATAAAGTTCCATAATATAGACCAAAATTTAGTTCTCCTAAAAATACTTTGAACTGTAAGACTGATTTTTTATCGCAACTACAATTGTAGTGGAAACAAATTTAGTTCTTACAACCAAAGTTTTTTTTGCTGAAATGTTATAAATAATCCAAACGGCTTCAAGGCCCTATTTTTTTTAAAAAGATGATGTAGAGAAGAAAGTGAAGGCATGACAGTACAAATAAAGAATCTTGTAGTAAATCTAAAAAGGCCTTTAAAAAGGCTTAATTATAAACTTGCTTTTGATTTTTAACGTTGGGTATTATTGTGACTGCTATTGTTTCAGCTTGTTTGGGTGTATAGACGTGTGGTCGATTTAATGTATCCACCAGGTGTAAGTGTATGAGAGTCTGTATTTATTTCCGTTCTTTTGGGGTTTTACCCTCAGCCACAAACAAATTTATATCACCACATTCTTATCAGTTAATGTGTGTAAAATTTATTTTCTTGATGAGATTAAATTAAACGCATAAAATTTTTAATTATTTTAATTTCAAAAATAATTACACAGAGTGACAGGGAAAATGTAATTTTAAAAAAGAAACAAAAAATAAATTTAAATAATTTTAAAATGAAATAAAACAAAAAAAAAGACACAAGTAAAATAAAATAGAAAAGCTAGGATATAAAAAAATAAAATTTAAATAAACAAAAAATAATAAAATTTTATTGTTTAAAATAAAATATTAATAAATGAAAGAAAACAAAACAAAAAATTATTTTAAATTATTTTTAATCACGAACCAAATTTTTATATATATAAAAATTTTTATTTATATTAAAAAATTTTTTATAAAAAATTTTTATAAAAAATTTTATAAAAAAAATTTTTTGAAAAAATTTTATAAAAAAATTTTTTTTTTTTAGCTGATTGCAATTTGAACGATTGGTGTAGAAAATAAAAACATATGAATTGGAACATGAACACCAAATAAAAATTTAGTATTTTTTTTAAATCAAAAATATGAAATTTGTAACTTTTATTTTGCCGAAAACTAATAAATTAATTTAAAACTCATTCTCGACAACAGTGTCTCTTATTTTACTGACTGTGTCCAAAATTTCTTTGCCAGTTCAACTGCAAGTTCGAAAAATATGAGTGTATTGAGTTTTTCGAACATACACTTAAATTATGGTTGCCTCAAGCATATTTTTCTTTTGGGTGCACAGACCGATGTACCATCTTACACATTTTCATTTTAAAGTAAAAAAATAAAACTGAAATTAAATGTTTAAAGTATTCGCAAAGTGCTTTAAGTTTTCGTTTTAAAAAAAATGTGAGTTTTATTTTAAAAAAAATATTAAATAAAATTTTGCTACGCCATTACAATTTTCAAATTAAATCTAAAAGATTTATGGGCTGTTTATGTATAAGCTTACACAAATTAATATTTAAAAAGTGTTTTTCTATATTTTAAAATTCAATTCTACATTACAATTGTTTACAGCGAACTCTTAGACTTTTTTAGTTTTCATTTTTTATTAATATTTTCCAGCACCATAAAGCATATTTTATTTTTTTCCTCACACCCAAAATATTGCACTTTGATCTTAAATACCATAAATCAAATCAATAAAGCAAATCGATGATTTATATATTTTTTTTATATTTTTCCTGCAGTTTTTAGGTTAATAGTAAACCTCTTACTTAAAAACAAATAAAAAGATAGAAGAGAGAAATAATAGTAAACTTGAACCGTAGTGAATTCTAATTTATTTAAGTTACAAAGAAAATAAATTTAAGGCAAAATTTGAAGGGTTACAGTAGGGAAGTTGGTTTAAACAAATTATTAAAAGAACTTTCGATAGATAAAGTTAAGATTTTGTGTGACAAATAACTGGCTTTTGACTAAAACTTTGCAACCAAATATTTAAATTATCGATATTTTTAATTTATTGTCAAATTAAAAGCTTGATATTTGACTTATAAAATCTTAACTTTAGCTATTGGGTCATTATTAAAAGTGACCAATAGTAAAAGTTAGGATTTTTAAGGGCAAATAATAGGATTTGGAAAATTTGATAGAAAGATAACGATCTTCTAAATTTTAAATTATCGATATTTTTTAGTTACAAATGTCACTAAAAGCTTTGTGGCCTGCAAAATCTTATCTTTATCTATCGGTAACTTGTAATAGAGCTTTCAAGTGATTCCATAAAACTGTTTTTATATTATTTCCCAAAAAAAGTAAGACAATTAATTTTTTGTTGAAAACAGAATCTTGTGATTCTCATTCAGAACCCCACTTAAACCTATAGCATAAAACAAAGGCAATGGAAGAACCAAAAAAAGAAAATTTTTTTTCATCTAAATATTTCCTTCACGTTTTTCCAGGAATTTTAAGACTTTTGTTTAAATGTTTCACCTAATTATACTTTAATCTGGATTTTTGACGACCTAACACAATTCTGTTTAAGATAGACCCTCTGCTACATTAAAATTTGTTAACTGTACTTTCACACAATATAATTTGCCTAGCCGGGGGCCAAATAATAGCTGTGAGTACTTGTAAATAATTTAGTCTTTAAATTAAATTCTGTTAGGCTAAATAAATAGCTTTCAATAGTGAAAGAAATTTTCTTTTAAACTACATTGAAATTTCAATGCACATCGAATTCGCGTACAGTATATTTGGTTCCTAAATTTTTGTCATAATCCAACACTATTTCATATCCTTTTAAATTAAAAATATACAAGTCCCTCATTCAATATTTTCATTACTTCTAACATTTCTCTGAAATTTTAATAAAAAAAAATAGAGAAAAAAATTATAAGAAAATATTTCCTACTGGGAACAAATAATTTACTCTTACACGCAAATACACGCTTTCAGCTAATTTATAATCAATATGCCAACATCTTTAAAAAGTGCTTTAAAATGATAATGTATTAGCTCACTGGAACCAGAAGCCAAGGGAAGGAAAGCAAGAAAAGAAAACTTAACAAACAAAAAATAAAAAATAAAATAAAGAAAAAAATAAAAAGGAAAAATACCTACACTTAGAAAGAATTTATTAATAGAAGCGGTAGCTGGAAAATTATAACAGGAAACTCATACATACGTTTCATATAAACAAAATCGCACAAGGAGCTGACTAAATTTCAGCAAGAAAATCTTAAAAAAAATCTGTAGAAAAAAACCAACACGCCATCGTAAGCAAACAATAGAAATATTTATATTATTTTTGTTGTTTTTCTTTTATAACTCCTCTCCGTGTTACGTTTTAATGGCTGTGTGTGAGAGATGCCTGGGTCTGCTTGTATTTGTGTGGCTGTATTTGAAAGGCTGTGTGTGTGTTTTCTTGTGGTTTTTTTTTACTGCAAACTTTACGCGGTTTATGTAACGGTGTGAAGCATACAAGTTATGACAGCATCGCCTAAGGCGACTTTAGAAGTGAGTATAAGAGTTTTAATGTTTGACATTTTTGATGTTATTGTAGGAGTCATGCATATATTTACTTTTGCATAGACAAAAGCAAGCAAGGAACACATCTATCATCATACATACACATTTACACCCACACTAACCCAGTCTGTGAAGTAGAATGAGCATAATATTTTAATACATACAAGTTATGAGTTCAGCATCAAATAACACTAAAATCAGAAGCATTAAACATGAATATGTATGTGAATCAACGAACGACCCAAGCAAAAGGTTAAATGCAAAATTTTTTACACACATACTCTTGCATATACGCAGCTTTTGTTGCTTTCTAAGAAGTTTGTTATACATAAAGAGTTAAATAAAAGTACTTTGTGTTGTGCAGCGTTTTAAAACGAAATGTCCATCAAAGAAACCTTAGGAAGACCAACTTAATGAAAGTAGCGTTGTACTTCCGTCATATGCTAAGACCATAATATGCTAAATCAAGATCGCTTATACTAAGACACTATCGTCTTTTACTAAGACACTATCGTCTTATACTAAGACACTAACGTCTTATACTAAGACACTATCGTCTTATACTAAGACACTATCGTCTTATACTAAGACACTAACGTCTTATACTAAGATACTAATGTCTTATACTAAGACACTAATGTCTTATACTAAGACAATAATGTCTTATACTAAGACAATAATGTCTTATACTAAGACACTAATGTCTTATACTAAGACACTAATGTCTTATACTAAGACACTAATGTCTTATACTAAGACACTAATGTCTTATACTAAGACACTAATGTCTTATACTAAGACACTAATGTCTTATACTAAGACACTAATGTCTTATACTAAGACACTAATGTCTTATACTAAGACACTAATGTCTTATACTAAGACACTAATGTCTTATACTAAGACACTAATGTCTTATACTAAGACACTAATGTCTTATACTAAGACACTAATGTCTTATACTAAGACACTAATGTCTTATACTAAGACACTAATGTCTTATACTAAGACACTAATGTCTTATACTAAGACACTAATGTCTTATACTAAGACACTAATGTCTTATACTAAGACACTAATGTCTTATACTAAGACACTAATGTCTTATACTAAGACACTAATGTCTTATACTAAGACACTAATGTCTTATACTAAGACACTAATGTCTTATACTAAGACACTAATGTCTTATACTAAGACACACACAATTTTTAAAAGAACTTTCGAATGTCTTATACTAAGACACTAATATCTTATACTAAGACACTAATGTCTTATACTAAGACACTAATGTCTTATATTAAGACACTAATGTCTTATACTAAGACACTATCGTCTTATACTAAAACATTATCTTAGTATAAGACGACGTAGACTTTAAAATAAATTTTATGAAAAATTTCGATAACGTTGACTTTAAAGTCTACGTTAATTTTTTTGGATAAGAGGGATAGACTTAAATAAAAGAATTATGATTTATTTCATTGGGTCTAAATGGAGGAAAATGGAATGAAATAAAATATAAAATTAAATGAAATCCAATTGAATAAAACTATCTATTCCCTTCCGATTCGTTAGAAAATTATACAAAAGAAAAAAATTAAATGAAATGGATCATTTTATTTTATTCAATTCTATTTCATTCCATTCCATTATCTTTGGATTTGCCAGAATTAATTAATTAAATAATTTTACTTTATACAATTTATTTTGTAATTTCCGCATTTCATTTTCTAATTATTTTGAAAGCGTTTGGTATCTATACATTTTTTATCATTTCGTAACTTGATAAAAATTTGGAATTCTTTTTGTTAAGTTTTCTTTCCCATATAAAATTATTATTTTGTTTTTTGGCTTCATCACTTGAATCTAAATTTAATTTATAAGCTAAAAAATATTGTTACAAAAATTCAAAATGAAAAATTAATGAAATGCTAGAGATGTGTTTTTGTTTTATTTAAAAAATAAACGAAAAGATATCGTCATTATAGAATACCAAATCAGTATCGAATTGATGAAGATGATGAAGAGTGACGAAATTTACGGTGACAAATGACTTAGGGATGATGATTTTCAAGAATTTTAAAGTAGTGGCATTTTATTTCAACATTGTCAGGAACATTATTATTTCTATTACTAAAAAATAGGTTATATGTACAGCTACCTACAGGATCTTTTGTTTTGCTTGCACTCTTTAGTCTCCCAACAAGACTTTGCACTAAGTCCGAACAGTCACAAATTACATGTTCTGAGATTTCTTCATGCAAGCCACAAAACCTGCATTAGCTAATCCTAAAATACAAAATTAGACCAATTCAGGTGCAAAGATTACAAAAGAAACTTTTTTTATCCATTTCTCAAAGAGAAATGTCAAACCTACATATAAAAAGAAAGTGTGTTTTTTTTTTACTTTTCAACTAAAAGTTGTTAGTTGGTTCTCTTTGCAGCAATAGCATCAGTTTCGTCATCAGTCTCCTTAATGTTTTGTTAATTTTTTTTTTTATATTAAAGTTATTGCACATGTTAAAGAAAGCGTGTGTGTGTGTGCGTATGCATATTAAAGTGTTAGTTTGCTTGTATTTCACAATAGATTATGTATTTATGTGTTTGTAAAGTTTTGTATTTTGTGTTTGTATTTTATAGAGTATTATAGGCCTAAAGGCAGACGCTTTCTGTTAATATATAAATTAAATACTTAAAGCAAGTGTCAAACTTACATTAACAAAGAGTTTATGTATTTTGACACATACACAAACAGACGCCCTAGAAACTTTTACCATGCGAATAACATATAGACACTTTTAAATTCTAATGCGAGAGAGGTTTAAGAATTAAATGATTAAAAACAAAATGGAGCAATTTTTGGACATGGGTGGTAATTCTTGTTGAGTAACACAAGTGTGCAGACTCAGTAAAATTTCATTAAGCTCCAATGTTGCTCTTTGCAGGGCTGATACGAATTTGAATCATTTTTTATTTATTTATTTTTTTTTAAAGAAATTCCTCTTTGTATGCTAATTTACAAGTAGGAGTTTTCAACCATATTTGGCTAGTTGATCCTTCAGTGATGATGTTATTGTTTTTGTGGGCTTAAAAACTTCGACTTTGTTTTTATTATGAAAAACAAAATTCTAAACGTATTTGTGATTTACGCCTCTAACAGCATGTGTGTGTATAACGTGTTGGGGTTTTCTTTGTGTAAAAAGAAAAACACCACAACTCATGTCAAAAGACGTTTAAGTGGGTTCAGCTGGAGGTTGAAAATTAAGCTGTTTTTGTCATTGTAATTGTTAATGATTTTTTTATACAGTTTTAAATAAAAAAAAAAGAAATATTTTGCTCAAGAATAAAAAATTTTATTCAAATATAAAATTGTGTTTATGAATTCCTTTCTTTTATGCTAAATATTTTCTTTAAAAAAAAAAAGCCCGCATAATTATGAAGTATGGAAACATTTGTATTAACACTTGAAGTGTTGGCATTAGAATAACTTGAGTTAATTTAAAAAAAGAAACCTAAACTTGTTTGCAAGCTATTCATAAGAGTGCTTAAGAATTTGACATTTGTTTTGTAAGGATGTGGTTTGAAAATAAGAATAATAATTTAAAGGAAGACAGAGGACACAGTAAATGTTTTGAAGGCATAAAGTTTAATATTTTTAAATAAAATCAACACAATGGCAGATTTTTTTTCTTTAAAATTCTTTTTAAAAAATTAAGTTTATTTTGTTATAATTTTCTGCCTTGCATAAGTCTTATGGCCCTAAGCAGGAAGCTTAATGGCTTTGAAATAAATCATTTGACTTCAAGTAAATTTTCGTAACAAAAAAGAAAGCAAAATTTAAATATTTTTATTTAAAATTTAGCAGTTAAGTTTAGTTAAAATAATTTTCTCTTAGAACGTGAATTTTGCCCTTGGCAATACTGTTTAGTTGTCAAAGCAAATCACTTTCTTTTTAATTCTCTTTTTAATATAAATATTAAAGACAACTAGGGGCGTGAACGAGTCATTTGATCACTGCAACCAGCATAGCTCTATTTTGACACAAAACAGTTAATAACATTCGTTCTTAGCTGCTAAATACTTTATGCTCGTTTAGTATTTTAGGGCTATTAGCCTTTACCTTAGCAATTTAAAGGCCTTATAGTCCTTATTGCTTAGTCTTCTGAATATTACGCCCAAAAAAAAAATTTTTTAGTTATCAAAATTGCATTAATGTCGAATCAAAAATTCATAGCCCAAATTATAGCATTCGACTTAGAATGAAAGCTATTGAAATTGCAGTTTTTTATATGACAATTTTCGTAGTCTTGACCTGACATACATATAAAGTGTCCCAGTAAGGGTATACTTTTTAATTTCATGCTGCCAAAAAATCTATAGTTTCGTAATGGAAGCTGGTGCCGTTCACATCCATGTCGTCCCGTTAAGGCCACAAGAACTACGTTATCATGTTCCTTTAACGAAGTTGCAGTAAATGCAACTTTAGCTTCTTCTTCAAAAAAGTAAGGCCTGACTAAAATCCTCATCAGATTCGTTACTCGTTGTACGTGCATTTCTGTCTCAATGATTGTATGAAGATTTTCTGAGTCCCATATTTGACAATTTGGTGTATTCAGATGGCACTGCCTTTCATTTAAGAAAATGAATGAATGCTTTCGGAAAATTGCCATTGACTTCACTTTGCTCCATTACCCGTGAAACGAATGTCCGGTACTGGTATTTTTTTTAATCTTTAATTTAAATTTAATTTTTTAATCTTCTTTACAATCCAATAAAAAAAATATCACAATTTTTTAAAAAAAATACGTGGTTTTATTTTAAGATGAAAAAGTGCTCTCTTACTGGGACACCCTGCTAAAGTCATTTTAAATCCTAAAAATGTAATTTATGTGTGGCTTAGAAAATTGGTATAGAAAACATGAAATTTCTATATAAAATTTCATGAAAAAAAATTTTTTCTAGTTGCTTTTTTTTTTTTTTTGTTTGCACTTTAAAAATTATTTTTCCTTAACTTTAATTTTTATTTTTTTTTTGCCTTGCCTTTAATCTCCAAATAAACCACTTAATTTTATGTTTATTTTAATTACCAAAAATCTTTACGTTTGACAAATTTCTAACGTTTTTCATTTACTTATCAATTTTAAATAAATACTTTTGCCTTTTTTGGCCCACCCCCCCTTCACTGGTAAAAGTCAGTTTGTTTAATAAAAACCACTTTAATATCTATAAGATTGTGGTCGATTAAAGTTGTTTTTAGTCTTAAATGAAAATCTGCAGTGTATTTATTTTTGGTTGATCAAACTTTATCAACAAAAAAAAAAAAAAAAAAAACTTATTTGGCTTTAGAGATATGAAAGCTAAAAAGGTAGTTAGAGTTAATTACACTTGATGCCTAAATAAGCAAATACATTTGAATGTTGTAGTAAATGTAAAACTGGTGAGCTAACTTGTGAGTGACACTATTAAACACAAATTTCTAAAGCAATTGGCTTTGAAAGTGAATACAAAATCTTGCTAATTGATGATAGACATAGTGATGACACAGCTAAACCGCTTATTTGACGGTTATAGCAATTCAATTCCTACTGCCCCTCCCGCTACAATTCTTACACAAACGCTGTTTTGCCATCCCACCTTAGTCTTGTACCATTTAGCTGTGGATAAGTAAAAACTGAGTGAGTCTATGTAATGTTGTTTTGCTACCATGACTACAGAAAAGTAGATACCTTGAAAAATGTTATACTACAAATTGTAAATGGTTAAGAGCAAAATATGCCAGTACCAGCTAAAATACAATTATGAAACAAGCAGCTGAAAAAAAAGTTTTTTTTTGGAAAAAGAAAATAAAATAAAAGATTTTTGAAGTTTGTAATCAAGACATCTAATATTGACAAATTGCAGCTGAACAGGATTTCTGATATTTAAAATATTTGAAGAAAAATAATTTTTTAACTATTCAAGTGGAATAATTAATTAAAATGATAGTTTGAAATTCTAAGTATTTAAATTTAACAACAATCCAGACCCGTTAATCGTTTAAGCGCTTATTAGGCGATCATGCGGGACATGTCAGTACGGTATGATGAAATGTCGATAAATTTCTGTTTGATATGCTTTAAAAAGTTTTGATATTTTCACTCTCTCTCGTCATTTTTCTCTCTTGAGTTTGTTATTCCTTATTTGTCATTTGTCAAACACTGTACAAAATTTATATCTAATTTTGTTAGTAACAAGTAAAGATGGCTTTGCTAAACCAAGCATTTTTAAAATAATTTATCGAACTACGAGAACACCTCGATTAACGTTACCTCCTTTAGCGTTGTTTCATTATAGTGTTCTTTTAAATTTTGAAAAAAAAATTTTTATATTAAATATTTTTTTAAAAGGTTTTGTATTTCTAATTTAATTTGCAGTTCTTTAAATCCTTGGTTTTGAAAAGAAAAATAAAACCAAAAATAGTTTTAATGGGGGACATTCCAAAATGTGAAATTTTGTATTAAATTGTTCATTTGAAATACTGACCTAGTTTGATATAGACCTTAGTAATTTTGTTTAAATGAATAAAATTCATCAACTGAACCACAGACACATGTTGCTAAGCAATCTAGAAAAAGCTTGACGTTGGATATAAAAATTAATGTTATTAGGCGAATTGACAACGGTGAACGATAGTGCGTAGTGTCTTAGTTAGGAACGTAGCTCCATATTTATTTTAACGCTGTTTCTGTTAACCCTCAATTTCCATTAACGCAATATGAGCGCTAAACGGGGTATGCCTGTGAAAAAAGTGAAATGTATCATAAAAAAACGTAAAGCAAAACGGCTTATGAAAAACTGTTTTGCCAAATTCGTTTTTTTCTCATTATCATCTTCAATTATCAAAGCAGCAACAAATTTAAGCGACATTAAACTAAGTTTATCATTCACTGTTTACTTAGATGCCGCGCATGACAGAGTAATAGCAAAGCCCATGACCGCTTAATAGGCCCTTTAGTTTTACATTTCTGTAATTTTCAGTTATGCTGAAAACATGTTACCCGATTGGTTCCTAAGGTATGAGTATAAGAATCGGTCTTTGTTCCATATTTTGTTGTAGACAAGTTAATTATTTATTTTTTTTTTTTTTATTCATTTTTAGAACATACGAGTATCACCGGTTTAGTTCTCCAGGTTAGAATATAAGCATTGCTTTTTGTTCCAAGTTTTTTTATTAGATGCGCTGTCTGAATTTGCATTCATACTTAGAACATATCACCAGATTGCTTTTTAATTTGTGAGTATAAAGATTGGTCTTTGTGCCATTTTTTTACTAGCCAAAAAATTTTTTTTTCAAAACTTAATCCTATACAAAAGTTAAATTTTTTTTAAGCTTATGATGGTATGCTAATTATTTATTTTTATATAATTATTTCTTTTGAACTTTGTGTGGCTTCTTTAGAATACAATTCGAAAATTTAAATTAAAAAAAATATTTTTTTGAAGTTTTCAGTTTATTCTGTAGCATTTTAATTCTTTGGCTTCATTTTTTGTTACTTTTTTTTTCTTTTACAAAATTTTCTGTTTCTTATTTCAATTAGGAAAAGTCTAAATGTTATAATTCGCTTAATTCTTTTCTTGGCCCAATACATTTGTCTGTCTGTCTGTCTGTTTTTTTTTTTTTTTTTTTTTTTTTTTTTTTTTTTTTGGAGATAAAGTTCCACTTCAAAAATAATAATAATGATTGTTACCTTAAAAAGCTTTTAGCATGAAATTATGTTTTATAATATTTTTTTTTCTATATAAAAAGAAAAGGAAATACTATACGTATAATAAGGAAACGCAAGGAATACATAAACTAAAAGCACAGTGGTGTAAATGGTTATTTAAAAGAATTTGTTGAAAATAAGTTTTTTTTTTTTAATTATAAATAACTTTAAAGGTTAAAGCTTAATATTGCATAATTCGGGGTGAAAATTTTTACGAAATTCGTAAATAGTCTCGTATTGTAGTTAGGAACTGGCAGCACAATAGATCGTAAAGTTCACGATGCGATTAAAGCAGATAATAATAATAATAATTGAGGGCTTGCTGTGTAAGAAATAGTACTTTTTGCGTCGTTTTAGGGGAGCCGGCAAAATTTAGTTTTCCTAGGAATTTTGAAACGAATACCGAGACCTAATTTTGCTTAATTAAATCATTAGTTTTCATAAATTTTTCTGTTTTTAAATATTTATTTGACTTATTCATAATGAAATTCATTTTTTCCATTTTTTCAACTTTTAATTCTCACTAACTCTGACATCCATCATCATTAGAAATAAAATTGATTTGAAGTGTTTCACATAAACAACTCATATTAAATCAATATTATTTTACACTTTTATTGGCAGCAGACTTTCAGCATTTTATTTGAAATTCTCCAAAGACACCACTTTGCCATGGCTCTTAACATTTGTATTTTCACATAACAAAAGAACTTAAAGTACAAATATAATAATCAACTTTTAAATATGTATTTACTCATCATATTCTTTAACCAAACACAAGCAACATTACGCAACACACACAGGCAAACAGAGTAAACAATGATTTTATAATAAAATATATATGGGTAGTTCCATAAAAGGTTAAGTTTTTTCTAGTAACTCAACTTTTTGTATTGGCTTTAATATAATATCAAATTGTTTTTGAAGCTTGAGTAAAGTGAGCCGAGTAGCAAAGCTTTCGATGTAATTTTATTCGGTTTGCTATATTTCATTCCATTGCTTTTCCATTCATTTAGAGAGAAAAAAAATTTGTATAATCTGATTCTGTTTCATTCTATTTTGTGCATTCTATTCATGCCATTTTATTTCCTTTATAGGGCTTTTACACTAGAGCAATGTGTGGAAGATATTGAATATTAAAAATGTTGTTTACACTTACAACATCTGTTATTTGCCATCAATTAAAATGTTGAAAAATAAAAGAAAATTAAAAGAAATTTAATAAAAAAAAAAAAAAAAAAAATAAATAATTAATTTAGAAAAATCAACCAAATCTTGCTTTGCAAAAGTTTGTTGTTACTTTATCAGTGATGCCACTAATATCGAAAATATTGTACTTTTTTTAGTGATGGCATGAACATTATGGAAAATTTATAAGTAAGTTTTATTTGACCTTTTTCTTTTTAATTAAAATGGCTATTTTGTTAAGCTTGAGGTCTTATTTTTCAAAAATTTATTTTTATATCGATATTTCGCTCCAATTAACAAAATAGCCATTTTAATTATGGAAAATGTTAAGTGAAACAAAATGAGTTAAGAACATGCGAAGGCGAAAGAAAACCAGTCACTCATTTTCGACTGAAAACGAGGCTTACTAACTTTTGACTTATCGTTCGCTTGGCCTTACGTTGTTTAACGTAAACCTTTTCAATATACTATGTTGTCACAACCAAAGTTTCAAAGAAAACCCGCTGTAATCTAGAAATGTACTTTAATAAAACACTTCATGATACACTCTCAAGGAAAGAAAGCAGAAAGAAAAATATAAAATAAATTGTAAACAAAAAAGCTTAAAAAAATTTTTTTTTTATTATAATTAAAACTAAAATTGCATGTTGATTGTTAAAAACTCAATATTAGAAGATAGAAAAAAAAATTTATTTCAAATTTTAGTGGTTTCTAAGCGTTTCGTGTTAATTTTATAAGAAAAAAAATAGCCAAGGGACAACAAGAGTGATTTTGGCATTTGTATTCATATAAAGAGAACGAATATTTTTTATTGAGCCTCAATTTCATATAGAAATGGTTACGTTGTTCCATTTTCTTTTCATAAAAATTTTTTAGGGAGCCGCAAATCAGCTGTTTGTCGTCTGAAGTCGAAGCGAACGATAATTTTCTTCTTAAGAAGCCTGGCCGTTAATCAGAACATGTCTTCTGTACAATCTTATTTTTGTTTGTAAATGAAAAAGTGCATTTTACTGGGACAAACTTTAATTTATTGAATGAATGAAATTTTAGTTTTGTCACCTTTTTTCTTCAGTGTAGAGAAATTTTTTGCTGTAGGTTTAAGCCTTCTTTAAACGGTTCTCTTTTAAGTCAAAATGTTCACGTACGAATAATGTTGGATCAAATTTAAAGTTGATTCTGGTGTGGAATTGCCCATATTTATAAATGTTTAAATGGCTTTCTCATACGTGTACCAATAAATGCTTAGAGTATAACACAGTGTTGATGTTTAACTGAAAATAGCAAAAAGAATCAGATAGAAGAAAAAAACCAACTTTGGATTGAATCCAAACAAAAGTTTACTGCAGCGTTTTTTTCTTCATCATCTTCCTTATTTTGCTTTATTTTTTTTTAATTTTTTGTTGACCGTTTTATTTACAAATCTATAAAAAAATCACAAATTATTTTTCATTTTTTAATTTTTCCTAAAGTGGCCTTTTCAAAATAAGCAAACAAGCAAACAAACAAACATCTTAGCCACGATGGCATAAAAATAAAATAAAAATGCGATGTGAAACCTGCGCCACCAAGACGGGGGTCAACGTAACAAAATTTTACACTCAAACTTAAGTAAATAGAATTTTTATTTTACTTAATTTATATATTTTCCTGCTTTCTTTTAATTTCTGCAATGAAAATGGCTAGCTGCAGCTCATAAACTGAAAAAGTAAATAAAAGTTTTGTTTCTTCTTTTCTTTAAGAAAATCTGTGTCTTTAAGATATGACAGCCATAAACAATATGATATGAAAATTATCAAATGGGTTGGGCAATTTCTAGCAAAGCTGCTGTCTAACATGAGAGATTTTCTAGAGTGGCCTTAATAACTGCTAGTGATTTCAATACTAAATTGAGGTTGAAATTAGTTAAGATAAGTGTGGGTAATTAGCTTTGCATGACACTATCAAATAACTAAAGTTTTTCTTTGAATTATTTAGTGTAAGTGTGTGCGGTGCTAAAGGAAACTAAAGTTTTTTTTAAAGAGGTTATAAAAAAAAAATATTATAAATTTCCAGGGTATTTCTTTTTATAATATCCTTGAAGCTGGAAATAATTTTTATTAATTTAAAAAATTCTTTCAGTATTTTCAGAAGCTTCATACACACCTTAACAGTTTATACACCAAGAATTTATTTTAAAACTAGTGATCTCGTCCCTAAGTCCAGAATATACCCAGTGTGGCACTATTGTCATGCTTAATGAATATTAAAAATTAACCCAATTATCCAAAAAAAAAAAAAAAATTAATGTAGACTTTAAAGTCAACTCTATCGAAATTTTTCATATAATTTTTTTTATAAATTTTACTTTAAGGTCTACATCAACTTTTTTTGGATAAGAGCCTAAGAATTCAAGGACTTAGTTGGGTAATTCGTCAGTTATGTTAGACGCTTACTGGTAGTGATGTTCTAAATAACGAAAATATTAGACCGCTACAGTACGTATTCTGTTATCTCTTCGTCTTTGTTGAAAAACATGCAGAGATCATTTCCACTGATCCTCATATTTTTCAAGTATTTCAGTACTCTGGTCAAGTCCCTTCTTGTAAATCGTTTATGATTTTCCCATGAAAGAAAAGCAGAAATGTTTTTGCTTCCCTGATACTTATTGTCTTTCCAGCCACTCCTTAAATCCCCTTATAAAAACTTTTGCGGGCAAGTAACTGGTTTTTGGCAAAAACTTTGAAACCAAATTTGGGTGGATAGTTAAGGTCACACTATTGATATTTTAACCAAAAGCTTCATAAAATATTAACTGCAACTTTTAGTAACTTGTAATAATGGCACTAAGAGTCAACAAAAAGCTTCAAAAAGGTTTCGACATACAAACCACACCTGCATTAGCTGGTCCTAATTTTAGCAGAAATTTTCACAAGCATTAAAACACATTTGGTGTTAAGAACCCCTTAACATATGTCACGGAGACAGTGTGGAAAAACCTGTTAAGTCTTTTTAAGTTATTTTATTTATTTTTTATAAAATTATTTTTATATAAAATTATTTCGATTCTAGCAAAAGATACTGTTTTAAGTGTGCGATATTTCGCCCCACCCGCCTCTAAACCACAATAATAAAAAAATTTACGATTTTATTGCTACAAATCAATTTTTTTTTTAAGCAATTTTTCCTTAGTCCTTTAATTTTGTAGCCCAAATCAGTCTCTCTTTATATTTTTATAGTTACCAGAAATTTATTAACAAAAAAAAAAATTTTTATTTTTTTATTTTATTAAAAAAACACTACAGCTGCTGTTTTAATGATTCCGAATAAAATTCAACAATTGCATTGAATTTTCATGTTTGTTGGCCACTAACTAGCAAAACTCAGCAGCGCAACAAACAGTTACCAGCATGAAGTTGTTTTTGAGGTTTAACTTGACTTGTGGTTTGGTTTCGTATTATTTTTTCCCTTTTTTTTTTTGTTATTATTTTTCTTCTTGTTGAGATATTTAAGTAGTTTTCTAAAGGCAAGCAAAAATGTACTTTTTAGTAACATTTTGGCAAAACTAAATGAATAAGAACTTGGGTTTTTTTATACTCTACATCATACAGCATAAAGGACATGCTAATAAATATCTTATTCCATTTGTAATGTGTGTAATTGTTATTTATAGTCCAAACAAAAAAAGCATTTGAAAATAAGTCCTTAAATAAATGTTTTATAATTTGAGAAAATTGAGAAAAAATTATTCAGGGCTCTTATGTACGAATTCTTTAAATTCTTTTAAACTTTTTGCTAAAGTAAGTGTAAGCATTTTCAGTTATTAATAATTATTTAAAAAATTAAACAATTTTCGCCAGGCCATCAGCGGGTCGTTTTAGTGACAAAAACAATTACATATATGAGGCAACGCCGGCTTGTCGACTTCTACTATTTCACTTGTAATAAATTCGCATATTTAATGAAGGGGAATATAAGATTCGGTAACACTCTGACTTGCTTCTCTTCTTTTTAACTTTCTTAACTCAGGGATTTTAATGACAGAGTTAGTAATGTTTACCTTAAACTATTTTTGTTATTTTTGGCTACTTGAGAAGTAAAAGCCAACTAAAAAAAAAAAAAAAATTCGTTAATTACAATTTAAATTAAAAAAAAAAAGTTTAACTAATTGCTTGCCCAAGCATAGGAAAATGAAAAATTTGTAATACAGCAGTACTTGGGTTAGTGATTTAATTAATATTTAATAAGAATTACGCTTACCAACGCCTAGAAAAACTTTTAATATTTGGAAAAGGTTGCCTTTAAGTAGACATTGCAATCAATGAAACCTTTTTATTAATCATGATTTCAATTTGTTGCAGTTCTAAAGTTGTATTTTTAATTAAAGAAATATTTGATTTTCTTTTTAAATTAGCTTTTGTTTTTTAAATTTGGCTGGCTTAGAAATGTTGCTTTTTCCTTTAAATTTGCAAGCAAGAAACATTTAAAAAGGGTTTTTGAGCGCTAGGCCATCATAGAATTTCAAAATGAAAGGTTTGAAAAATTAAGAAATGAAAACCACCTTTTAAATGGTTTCATTTCAAAATAGTTGCATTTGGTTGCGGAATGAATGTTGTTTGTTTGTTTGCTTGATGAACAACAAATGCACAGCAGGCAGGCATGTCTAAGTGTTAGAGTGCTTGATTTCTTCAAGGTAAAATGTAAGCAATAGCAAGTGCAACAAAAACAACAACAACATTGATTTGTATTAGAGTGATGAATGAGGTTTAAATTGTTTGTGTTGTGTTGTGTGGTGCAAGCTTACAAACATTAGACGTATTTAGTAAATTTAAACCTGCTACTCACAAAACTTGCACACATGCCTTACAAAAAAAAATCTACGCAAGAAACAATCAAAAAGGATTGCCATCTGGGGAATTTCTCTCTATTTTAGCACAAAGTGCTTGTGCACAAGAAAAGCAAAAAAAAAAAAAAAAAAGTTTTTCAATTCATTATTATCCTTAATGTTGGTCGTTTCTCTTAACGTTGCCTAGATGATGACGTTGATAATAATGTTTTCTTGTTTGTTTGTGTTGTCAGAATTGTTAGTGCAAAAGCATCTTGTACATGTTGCTGTTGGTGGTTGGCTGATTGGTTGCTACAAGTACATATGTTTGTGTTTCCATTTCTGTATCATTTGCTTTGTATTCTACTTCAACTTCAAAATCTCAAAGTCATCATTATCATCGTAATACTCATCGTAATACTCATCCTTGATTTTGAAATTTGTTAAAAAGGCATACAAGCTTGAATTGCTTGTGGTTGGTGTTGAGTCTAGTGCCACTAAATAAATAACGTTTTCTTAAAGCACATTGACAGCTACACAACGTTGCATAAACGAATTTTTAAATAAATTTTTTTAAAAAGGCTTAACGGCCTTCAATAAGAATCGCAAGATTCTGCCTTAAACCAGTGACATTAAGATATCCGAGAAATAATAAAAACATTCGAAATTTAAATATTTTGAAGCTAATCTGTCGCTTTAAATCTATTTTGCTGGATAGCCAGCAGCCACTTCAATTACTCAGTTTCAATTTTCTTTTTCTCTCCTTTTTTTTTATAAGCTTCCCCGCACCCTGTTGATTACATTTCCACATCTGCAGCCGTTTTGAAAGCAAAGTAAACTTTTGTGTTTGATTTTTTTCTGTTGCTTTTTTATTTGTTGAGAGGTTTTTTTTTTGTTATACAAAAAAAAAATTAAAAGCTGTTTAAAATTAAAACGTTGCAATTTACTGCGGAAACTTTTCATTGATGATTTTGCACTTTTTTCTTAAAATTTGTTTTATTTGTGCGAGTGTGCATTAGATGAGAAATCCAAGTTTAATGCAGCTACTAAAATAGAAAAAAAGGAATAATTTTATTTGTATTTCCTTTTATAAAAAACTAAAAAAAAAAAAATATAAATAAAAGTCTGTTAATAAACTTTTGTAAATTTTCTTACAACATGCTGCAGTTTTCTGTTTTGCAAAAAGTGCTGATTTAATTTAATGCTAAATAAATAAAATAATTAAAAGTTGTTTTAGCCTTCTGAGCACGAAAAATTCAATAATTAAAATGAGTTGGCAAAATTTTAGATTTAAGTTTAAGGCTGCAGCTTTAATTAAATAAAGACTTATAGGCTTTAGATAATGACGATAGAGAAACTTAAAAAAATATTAAAAAAAAATTTTATTACTTAAAAATGGGATTTAGAATGTTCGAAACAGCTCATTCTTAATAATTTTATTAGTCTAGACTTCAAAAAAATTAGCAATTATGGGTCCCATTAGCATTCTACTTATGATGCTTAATGGTTTCACTAAAGCAATACTAGCTTTTACCAGGCTCCTAATTATGATTTTCTAAAGCAAGTATTTTATTCTCTAAGTAGCTCATTCTGCGTCTTTCTCTACCCCTGGCTGAATGTATATAGAGTTACTATGAGGTATCCTAGTAAGACTGCACTTTATCATTTCATGCTGTGATAAATTGGCCGTCTATGTGCAGTCACATTTTCCTGTTAGAAAGGCCTAACCAAAATGGTCAGCACACAGTTGCCTGTTGTGGGTGCATTTGTTTCTCATGAGTTACATGAGAATATTCTGCTTTTATCCCGTCACCACTAATTAGAAAATAGTTTTTTTTTATTAATCAAAAAAATAAATGCTTTAGAAGCACTGAATTTTGCGGTAATTTATTTTCAAATTTATTAGCCATAATAACTTGAAAGATTTTTCTTAAACACAAGTAAATGTCTCTTAGGCTTAACCAAAAAAAAAACAAAAATATTTAAAAAAAACTTTTCATTAAATATTAAAAGAAATAACTCGAAAAAAAATTTTCAATACACTTGAACAGCAATTACTCCTTTTAAGTAGGTTAGGCTAGGTTAGGTTAAACAGGTCGCCCGAAAAGAAAGAAAACAAGAGCTGGGTTCACTTGAGTCCTCTGACGTGGTCCCTTTGTGATACCTGTATAGAGGAAAATAAAGAAGAGGAAGAATAGTAACAGAAGAGTGAAGGTGTGGAAAGAAGATAGAGAAAGAAAGTGAGTGAGTCCGTCACAAACAACCTATGACTGGTAATGAAATAAAGTCTGAAAAAAAAACTCTCTCTTTCTTCAGCTGTCTTTACTTTTTTGTGTTAGCCCCTGCTAACACTATCCAAAAACCAAATGGCAAGCAGATTAACTACGACTGGTATCCCCATAGACTTTAACTAATGAAAACACAAAAAAAAAAAAACAAAAATTTAAAAATAAGATACTTAAATGCTATTTTAATAGGTAATGCGGTGTAGCATGAATGATAATCCCAATATTAAACTTACATTTTGTAGTTTCTTAGGTTTTAAAACAAAATAAAAAATGAAATAAAAGCAAACTAAAACGAATTTCAAACACACTCAGAAAATGTCATCATTTTTATTATGTCATGACAGGAAAATGTTTACTGCGATTTTAGTTTTTTCTGTCAACAATAACGATAAACGGTGAAGTGTAGAGAAAAAATAACTTTTGTTGGGAGAACTAAATTTGTTTACAATCAAAAATTCAGTTGTGATAATCAAATTTTTTAATCTTGACAATAGAAATTCGGTCTTTCGATCGAAATATTTTTAAAATAACTAATTGTGGCCTCTATTAACGAATTCTAGTTGCTACAACTGAAATAAATTATATCAATGTTTACTGCGACTCTAGTTTTTTCTGTCAACAATAACGATAAACGGTGAAGTGTAGAGAGAAAACAACTTTTGTTGGGAGAACTAAATTTGTTTACAATCAAAAATTCAGTTGTGATAATTAAATTTTTTAAACTTGACAATAGAAATTCGGTTTTTCAAATCGAAATATTTTTAAAATAACTAATTGTGGCCTGTATTATCGAATTCTAGTTGCTACAACTGAAATGAATTTTTGATTGGAAACAAATTTAGTTCTCGCAACCGAAGTTGTTTTCTTTGTGTAGACAGTGGAACGCTGGCTCTAGGTATTATGAAACTTACAACAATTACATGATTCGTAAGGAGTCTCGGACTGTTATTTTAAACTGGACAGTATAATAGATTTTAAAGATCGTGGTACGATTATGAGCCACGCTGATAATAATGGAGAATTTTAAAAATCATATGATGTCTCAATGTGAACATTAGACTTCAACAAAAATGACCTTAACTTTTACTCTGAACTGCTAAGAACACATTACAGACTTAATTGCCCGCATAAGCAGATAATGTTTCCTCTCTATCCTCTGGAAATGAGAAAAAAGTTAAAAGTTGCGATGCGATTGCAGCTCATAACAATAATAATATAAGATTTTTTTTTAATCTTGTTACAAACTGAATAAGAAACTAATATTTCATATTTATGACACCGTTAGTGCAGATGTCAACCACAACGAAGAAAGTTTAAAGTTTGTTTAAGAAAAGAACTAAAAAGAAGTTAGTGAGTGTATAATATGGCTAAAGGATATTTTACTGCCTTAACATGAATAACATTTACTTAAGATTTACTACGGTTAAGCAACAAAACACACAAAATATTATGGTTAAAGCTTAAAAAAAAACTGATACACAAAAATAAAAGCTACAGAGTCTGTAGAAAAGTAGTCTTGAATTAAAATTTTTGTCTACACCTTTCCTGTACCCTTTCAAATCTTTACTTTCTTTAACTCAAACTCAAACTGATTTAAATTGTTGGCAACTTTACTTCTTAAAACACTACTGAACTCTGCTAATAAAAATATTTGTGCCTTAAAAGTGTTTCAAAACTACAGCTACCATAATAGTTTTAATTAAACACACACATACACTTTTGCTGCAACACAAAAATTGTGTATGACCACCAGAAAACTTTCAGTTTCATAAATAATTTATTGCCAACCCAAAAGTGATGATTCGTTACAACCTTCTCTCCCCAAGGCTAAACGCACACTCTTTCATATACTGCAGTACATTTTATTCCTTTACTCCCTATCCTTTCTTTTTGTGTATGAGTGTGTGTTTTTATGTAAAATCTTGGTTTAAAATATTTTTATACAAATAAAAATATAAATGAATACTCTTACAATTTGCATGCATGTTAAAATAAAGTTTGTTCTTTTAATTTTTATTACTTTTTTTTTAAAAGCTTTTGTTTTTTGTTTTGTTTTGTGTGAAAATTTCATGGTTATAAAAGATTTTTTACTTAAATGAAGGTTTTAAAAGTCAAATAAAAAGCATATATTGTTAGACAGTAGAAGGAAAAGAAGTTTAAAGCTTAACAAACAATTTTGCTAATTAATTTTCCTTACAACCAAGTGTAAGAACTTAATTTTTGACTTGACTACAACTAAAATCCAATTTTAATAACGATTTTATTAAAAAAAAAAAGAAGTTGTTTATTAAAGGCTTATTAAGCAGATTTTCTTTTATAGCAAACCTTTGAATTAGGGCAGCTAAGGAAAGTTTTAAACTAAAGCCTTAAATATCACTCTAAACTTAAGTCTTATACTCACTTTTACTACTAAAATCAAACTTGTATGGCAAGTTTTATTTTTAAAACGAAAGTCTTATACTAACTTCTAAAAGCAAAGTCTTATACTTAGTTATACTACTGAAAACAAAGTGGTATACTAACTTTTAATCCTGCACAATAGATGTTAAAGGTCGCTGTGGTAAGCCTAAAGTGTATGCTTATACTTAAGGTGTTTTATACTTAATAAGAAGAAGGTTTATAAGAAGATGGAAATCTTATACTAAAAATAAATATCTTATAAAAGTTTTAAAATCTTTTAATAAGATTATATAAACTAAATCCTTATGTATGTAGTGGAACATACGGCCTATTAAAATAATAAGAATTATAATAATAAGACTCAAGTCTTATTAATGGACTGAGTGCCATACGGCACTCCAATTAGTCTGATGCTTAATATGTTTTAGAAAAACACTGAATAACATTTTTTTTATTGTATTTAATGTACCGTTATAATTGTATTTTTTTAGAATCATTTCAGGTGCTTCGCGACTCATTAGCTTAGTAACATTTTATTGCAGGAAATCTGCTGTTTTATGAAACTCATGTCCACTAATGGGTTAACGATAGATAAATAAAGATTTTGTAAGGCAAAAACCCGGTTTTTGACTTAACTTTAAATTTAAAACGGATAGGTTATCCAACTCTTAGTTTTGTGGTGTCTTTTAATTTAGAGACTAACAAAAAGCCGGTTGTAGTTTCTACAAACTCCTAATTTTAACCAGCGTTAATTTGTAACATTTTTTTTTTAAATAATACTAATACTACTATCTTATACTACTTATACTACCATCTTATACACAGATGAATATCACATTATTAATATTATCCTTGTCAGAATTTTTGGTTTCAATTTTACATTTATTGTAAATCATTTAACCCATTTAATTTTTTAATAATTTTATGTTAAATTTTACTCCTCTTTTTTAACAACATTGACCCACTGTTTGCTTAAACACTAGTATTTTGACTACAAAGTTTATATTAGGGGATAAAGAAAGAAATAAAGCATGATAGAAAAAAGAAGTGCAATAAAATAAAAAAAAAATAAATGAAAACTTTGAATATGAAATACAGCAAATATGAGTGATGTGTAAATATTACAATACTAACAACCGAAAAATAAAAGAAACTAAATATTAAAATAAATAATGAAACTTTTAACAAATAAAATCTTTCCTTTTATTTAGAATATTTTCCACATACATAAATGCATAAGTTAAATGCAATATGTAAAAACAGTGCAGGGAAACCGTGCAAGGAAAACAAACAGTATGAGTTTTAATAGATTTAAACTTTGTAGAAATTTTGAAACCAGCAAATTTAACATAATTGTGATAAAACTTGAAAATAATATTTGAAAATTTGTTGTATTTCAAGCAGTTATTTTAGAAATTATTTTTAAATGAGTTTTGAACAATGAAAAAAATTAAAGTAGACTTTAAAGTAAATATTAGCGAAATTTTCTTAACAAAATTTTTTTTATAATTTTATTTCAAAGTCTACTTAATTTTTTTTATAAGACCGCCATCTAATAGGGAAAGACGGTTTAATTCGATGGACTTTTTGTCGCACTTAATTTTGGTTTTTGTTTCAGGAATAACGAGATGGCAGTGAAAACAACACCTTTTGCTAGATTAAATAATTTTATATAGGGCTTTTTAAGTTGTACTCCTCATAAGACATAAAGGGTTTTTCCATATTTCCACAGCTTTAATTGGTTTTATTCACTCTTCTCATGATTATTATTTTCCTCGCAATTTGTTCACTTTCACTAAGATAACAATCATTAATAAATTCCCTGCAAATTCCTTTTATCTTACATAATTTTTTTCTCTCTAATCTGTTCGCTTACTTTTTGCTGACTAAGATTTTTATTAGTTTTTTTTTTCAAAAATTAATTTAGTTAGCAGAATTTATCAATTTTTTAACAAAAGAATTAAAAAGTCGGGGTCTACCTATAAGAAATTCAATTATTTCCTTATAAAATCGTTTCTCCACAACAGTTTTCATCTTTACCAAATGAACCATATATAAACTGCTCTAGGAAAAAAAAAATATTTAGTAACTTCTGGACACATGTTTTAGATATGTAATCTATCGCCCAAATACTCAAAAATTACTTTAGATTATTTTTAAGTAATTTTTGAAATTCCTTTAAATCCCAGTACTATTGCTCTAAGGTATTTAGAAATATAGTAGGTAACGCTATAGGACACATATCATTTTAAAGGGAATACTCAGAAGTTGCTTTAAATAATTAAAAAAAATTTTTTAAATTCACTAAAACCCCAGTGCTGTTGCTCTTAGGGATTTTGGTTATTCCATTTTGCATCATAAAATAAAAACTACGAAGTTTTCAGAGAATGTTAAAACACAGGCTACAGATTAAATTTAGAAATTTGGAAATTTTCATTGATAACATCGGAATGATACCTCGGCAAAGTGGGGAATGGTAAAAATCCCTCAATGTAGCAACACTGGAGTATATGGAAATTAAAAAAATTTTTTAAAAATAAACCAAAGTAGTTTTTGAGTATTTCAGTAGTAGATTATAAATCTAAACGATCTTCCTTTTAAAATCTTGTGTCCCATCCCGTAATCTTTTTTCGTTTGTCCAGAAAATGCTAAAATCACTCAATAACTCTAAAATTTAGTAAATATGCCATAAATACTAAAAAAAATATTTTCCAATACTAGGAAAGGTAAATGCTTACGTTAAAACATATTTAACTCGGCATATTTATCTTTACTCATTTTAATTAAAATTCTTTTTTTTTTACGGAAAGTAAAATCTAGTGATAGTAAATTGTCACTCAGCCTCTCCTTCATAAATTTTAACAACATGACTTGTATTGTTAAACTTTATTTATAAGTTTCTCATACGTAACCAACATCCGTTGAGGTTTTTTCTTTTTGCCATTATAAAATTATTCTTTAAATATTTTTATATGAGAAACAAAAAAAACCTAAAGCAACAATTTTAATTACAATTTTGGTTTCTTTTTCAAATATTCAATTCATAAATATTATTTATGCATGAGGTACAAGATGCTTTTAATTATTAAAAAATTCATTTTCCATTATTTCTCTCTAGTAAATGCCAGTTAAATTTTGCTTGCTTTATTTGAACTTCAAATAATTTCCTTTTTACCAAAAAAAAAATAAAAAAAAAAAAATAAAAAAAAAAAATTTAAATAAAGCAAGAGTTTTAAATGTTTTTTTTTTTTTTTTTTTTTAATAATGCTTTGGTTAAAATGTTTTTGCAGTACATTAAATTTTTTCAGGAAAAGTAATAATTACAAAAATAAAATGTGAATTAAAACTAAAAGCCACTGCAATTGAAGTAGCCAAGGAAATGTTTTTCCTTTTATTATTCAAAAAGAAATCTTGCGTTGGCCGTTAGACCATCAAGTAAACCAACTCTATATGATAACATTAGTTTAATTTTTTGAGCACTGATTCTGCTAAAAGACGTAAAAAAAATTATAAGTGTATTGGCTTTTTAAAAATTTATATCTAGACCTAAAAGAAATTGAGGTTTAAAGTATATCCCTTTTATTAAAAATTTTCTTTGCGAATCGTCAATCTTCGATTTTAGGCTTATGGAATGTTCAGCAAACTTATTTAAAACACTACGAGAAATATTTTGGTGAGATATTTTAATTTTCTCACTCTTCAATTAAAGCCAAATTTGGACTTTAAAGTAAGACTTTTGTACTTGACTTGAAAAGTTTAACAGTACAGTGTTTTGCCAACATTCTAAATAGCAATCGGTCTACAGTAGAACGTTGTTAACCTTTGGGTGTTGGCATAACGTTTCAATACTATAAAGCGCGTTATTTTGCCAGCATTAGAATCAACTTGACAAATGTTTTGCCAATGTTGGCCCGTTTTCTAACTGGAACTTTTTAACTAGAGCGAAAATTAAAGAAAAACTTAAAACGAATTACCTTTTGATGATAAAAAAAAGTCGTTTACGCATTGGAGCTAAAATGTCTCCTAAATATACATTAAGTGTAAAAATACTTCAAAACGTGAATACCCCCTAATGTAATAATGTGTATAGTTGATTTTTAAAATACGAAACATTAGTGAAGCATAATAAGTAAACGCTGGTATTCTGTTATAAAAAGTAACATCATCAACTTTGAAACTGATGCGTCTATTGCTTTTTAGCGGCTTTTCTTATCAAGTATAGAACACTTTGAAATGTGTTGCTTTGTACTACCTTTGGAAATATTATGCTTTGTTCTAAAACAAAGCAATTGAAATTTTGAAAGTCAGCCATAATTTAAATCAACAAAATTTAATTCAAATCTTCTTCAAAGCAAATCTGATTTGTAACTATTTTTTTCCTTCTCCTCTTCCCTATGAACTCTTTATAACTACTTTTATATCACCATAACATATTTTTTTGTTAAAAAAAAAAATTATATTGAATTTTATTGAATGTCTCAATGGAAATAATTAAAAGAAATATCAGAAATATTTTTACAACATATCAAAGGTAAATGTTCGCATTAAATTAAATGAAATTGTTATTAAGTAAATACTCTATTAATATTAATGACGGAATAATTATAATTGTAAGCTTCTTATAGCGTTATAAGTCTGCAATTTACTTCAGCAAACACAGACAGATATTTAAATTTGCAAACGACGTATAAAAGTAGGAAATGACAAAGGAAATTAATTTTATATCGATTTATAAAAGCGTAGTTTTAACTTTTAAAATCATTGTTTCATTTAATAAATATTTTATTTTTAAAAGTGGTATAAGTCCAAATTAAAGGTAATTTTTTACTTATAAAAAAAATATAGTTGAGGCATCTAACCATAAATATTTTTAAAGCAAACATATTAAAAATACCTCTCAATTGCAGATGTTAAGGTTCAACCCCAGGCTAAATTTTTTTTTTTTTTTTTATATTTTTTTTTTTTTTTTTTTTTTTTTTTTTTATAAATATTTTTTAATAAATTTTTTGTATAAATAAAACTTTTTATTTTGGCTTTTTCGTTTCTATTAATTTATAAGTATTTATTGCATTGAATTTTTCATTTGACTCACCAGGATTTGAACTTTGGAAATATTTAGTTAAGAACTCTTCAGTGTATACATTTCTTCTCTTACTATTCATCTACTGCTTTTTTTGTACTGTTCTTTATTTTCGTTTTCTATCGCTAGCTATCTGAATTTTCTGTTTCTATAAAGGGACCAAAGTAAGCCTCCCTCTGTTTTTCTTATTGGGGAGCTCTGTGCAATCTAAACTAACCTCGCTTGTGTTATAAAAACAGCACATAAAATACAATAAATTTAAAAATACATGCTTGTTTGAATTTAAAGAATGTGCTTGAAAATATTGTAAAATTTATTAATATTTCCCAAAAAGATTTCTGTAACTGGAAACTGTTTCAGTTTCATAAAAAGTACTCAATTTATTTTGCATGTAGAAAATACTTAACCAAGAAAACAACATCTGTCTGTCATACAATTACTATAAAGTCAACACTATGAATTAAATGAAATAAAAACGTTGTTTATTTACTTTTTATTAAAAAAAAATGAGAATATTTTTCATATAAAACTCTCAACTGGGCAAATGAAAGTGAAGATATTAAATGAAAATAAAAAATAAAATTATTAAAAGCAGTAATTGCGAATGAAAATGTAATAATTTCAATAATGTTAAGATTATTAACCTTTTTAATTTTACAAAATTATTTTCTTTAGATTTGTGTAAAAATTCTTTAACAAATTGTGTAGAACTTCATAATTAGGTTAGTTTAGATTGAATAGAGCCCCCTTGGGTAATTTCTTATGGTTTCTCTATGATACCTGTATAGGTTCGGAAAAATGCAAACAAAATGGCGATAAAAGAAAATAATAAACAGTACAAAAAGAAAAGTAGGTGAATAGTAAGAGAAGCAAAGTATACACTGAAAAGCTTGTCATATATAATTCAATTTTTAAAAAAAAATTTTACTTCCACAACTTAACTTTTTTATATAAAAAAAAATATTGTGCCTGTTCTAAATATCCAACGGATTTAAAAAAATGTGGAATTATAAGAATATTAAATGGAAAAAAAAATTTATTTAATTCCGCCAATAATTTCGCACCTAAAATAAATTTAAAAATTTATTTATGAGATGTTGTATGTTTCACTTCTGAGTAAAATATTCGTCTAACTTTTTACTCACACACATTTCATTTAAATAATCAAGGTAAAACTGCTGACGTATGATTAATATTTAATTACCTTTCATATAAAAATATTGCGCATACGTTTACCTGTGCACTGTGACTACCCTCATTAAAATGCCAGATAAATTTTTATCGCAATTCTTGGATTTTCCAAAAATAAATAGCACTGGCGTACTTTTAAAGGTTAAACACAAATTGCTTTTTTCATGTATTTAGTCTCTTAAATTGCAAAATGTTGTAATGTGTGTGTGTTTGGTATGTGCTTGTGTTTGTAAAAACATGTATTTCGCTTGCCCCACGTACGTTTATAATTACTGGCTTGTCTTGTTGTGGAAACCGTTTCTTGTGTTTATTTGTTTTATTTTTAATTATATTTTTTTACTGGAATGAAGCACCCAGAGTAATAGACTCGTACTACCTACCGCCAAGCAAAAAAAAAAAAAAAAAAAAAAAAAAAAAAAAAAGTCATGCCTTATAAAAGACAGGCGTAAATATAATAAATAATAAAAGGTGTTTCAGTAAGAGCGTACATTTTTATTTTAGTCTCTGCAATAAATCAGTTGTTTCACGCTCTCTGTACCTGGTGGAGTCTACTTGCTGAAACCACATGTCGTCCCCCTACCATAATATTCAGTTGAGGCCACAAGAACTCTGTTATTACGCAGTCAAGGCAGAGAATAAAAAAAAATTTGGAATTGACTTCACTTTGCTCCATCACATTTATAACGCTTTGCTATTTCGTAAAGCACTCCATTTTTAATAAATTTCTCAGTTTCGACTCTTATAAAAGAAAAATTTAACAAAATTTTAAAATTAGACTGTTATCGAGCTACCCATTAAAAAAAATAGGCACAGATCAGTATGTAAAATGGATTGCATTAGAACCAGTCAAAACTTCATTAGACTAGAGTAAAATCAAATAAAGAAAAGTAGAGCAAAATAAGTTCGAGAACACATACGGCAATTGTATTTGGGAAAACTTGCTCGTACTTTGCAATCCTCTTTTGATTTCTGTACGTAACTTTTAAACCTGTAAAAAAGAACAATTCTAATGCTCTTACCCAAAAAAGTTGACATAGACTTTAAAGTAAAATTTATGAAAAAATTAAATGAAAAATTTCGATAACGGTGACTTTAAAGTCTACGTTAATTTTTTTGGATAAAGGAGTAAGTCCTCATTTAAACTAATATTTAATATTAAACTTGCATGAATTTCAAGTAATTGTAAAGAAAAAATTAAAATTAAATTGAATCATTATTTTTATGCAAACAACATTCACGTAAATTTTCATTCAGTCTCATGCACTTGCATAAAAGCATTAAAAAATGAAAATGGTTTATTTTTGTATTTAATATTAAGTGTGCTGTGTTATTGAAAACGTGTAATGTATGCCTCTCAACAAACATTTACATAAACTTACTTACTTATAAAAAAAAAGGAGTTGACATCGTTTGGCTTAAATTATTTCTGTTTGCTTTGCTGCGTTTTTTTTATCACAATTTTAAATGAAATAAGACTTGCGCGAAGCTGAATCATTAAAAATGTGCTTTGTAAAGGCGGTTTAAAAATATTTTTATATTTGACCGCAGTTACAAGAATTTATTTCAGCAATTAATACGCAAATTCGTTATTATTTATTTATTAATTAATTTTCTTTAAGAAAAACTCTTGATGAGTTTTAAGATTTCAAATTAAATTTAAGAATTAAGAAGTAAACATTACAATTATTTATCTCAAAAAATGTGTATAAATTTTTTTAAAATATTTTTGAGTTTTTTTTATAAAAATTTTTTAAACGATTTAATTACTTAATTGCTCCATTTTATCTAAACTTTAATTTATTCTTTTTCCTTTACTTTATGTTTAACAAAATTAATCATTTTTTAATAACTAAAAAGGTCTTTAAAGTAAAAATTAATTATTTTGCCAATTTTAGCCTGTTGGACAAGCTCTGAACTTTACCTACATTGAGCAGAAGGGCAGCCTGTCTTGTAAAAAAAAATTAAAAAGAAATTTTTAAGTTCAAAAAAATTTCATATAAATTATTTGATTATTTATAATTTTTTCCAATCTTTAATTCAATTAATCGTTTAGCTATAAAAATTAATCATTTTATGCCAAAAAAAATTAACATAGACTTTAAAGTAAGCGTTAACGAAATTTTCCATATAAATTTTACTTTAAAATCTACATCAATATATATTTTTTTTTATAAGACGTTAAAGTCTGTTATTACAAGTTTTCAATAGTGAAATTAAGGGCTTTTGGTTAGAATTAGAAACCAGATTTTTAAGATTAGTGAAGGACTACCATGTCACACTTACTTTTCGCTCTTTTAATTTAAAATCCCCTGAAAATCTTAACTTTAACTATTGTTAATTTCATTTAAAAAAATTTTACTCGTTAAAAAAACATTTTTTGTGGAATAATAATTTTACTGCCGCATAATTTTATTTATGTTAAATAATTTTCATCAAGCACAGTCTACCACAAGTCCTTTTAATGGGCAGCAGTAGGTATCATATAGAAATGTACACACACATATGCTCAACACTTGTGTCCACTTGAAAACTAAAGTGCAAATTATACAACAGATGTACAAGTAGATACTTACATATATGTTTTAAAATTATATGTAGAAGATAATAATAAATTATTGTCAAATTATTTATTAACTGTTGTGTTGTAGTTTATCTTTTTTTTCTGGCCTAAAAATATGTGTTAATGTACAAGTAGTTTTCTGTGTCTTTAATGCACATTATCAATTTACAGATTAAACATTTCAAAGATTGTACAAATAAAGCATTAAGTTTTGCGTTTAAACTAGACAATAAAATTTAACTTGAAGAGTTTTTGAAATTAAAATTTAATTTTAAATTTAATGCATTCGACAATGAGCTAAAGTGATTGAAATTTTCCCTTTTGGTATCATGCCAGTCGATATTTAGATAAATGTATTGTAATTTGAGATCACAATAATCTTAGGCATATATATTATATTATAGTGATCTCAAATTACGATATATTTTACTTGATGTCGAGTGCCATGATACCAAAATGAAAAATATCAGGCTCAAGTACATATTGTTTTTTTTTTTGCGCTTTCGTAATTATATGTTGTGCATAATTGCCCAAAATATTTATTTTTTATTTATTTCATTTAGTATTTTATTTATCACTATTTTTTTTTTTTTTTTAATTTTTCAAATTTAATAATTTTGACATCAAATTTTATTTTATTTTAAATTTCCCTGAAGAAGACTTTCAAAAGAAAGTAGAATTATTGGAAAATTAAAATAAAAACAATTTTTTTATTGAGAATAATTTTTGAATAATTTTAATTAAAATGTTAAAAAAATCTACTCCAAAGAGCTTAGTTGAGGAATGCCGTAGCAGCGGCTAGTCAATCATGCGCGGAGACTAAGTGTGTCGTCAAATGGCTACTGTAGTATTTATCAGGTCGATATGGAAGAAGAATTTGCTTAACAATTTGTCTGGCTTGGACCGGTATTACAGAAGGTATTAAGCGCTCATTACAGGGTCTTACTGCATTGTTGACTGCAAAAGTCGACTTTCATTTAGCTTCATTAGATGTAACAATTTCCTGAGGTGACCGACTTGTTTCTCAATTTCCTTTTTTTACCCTTACTCTTTCCTACTTGTCTTTATCCTTCTACTTCTTATTTCTTAGACCTTTTTCTATTATTCTTCTTCTTCATTTTATCTCATATACAGGTAGCCCAAGAAGGACCCAAGTAAATTCCTTTAAATTTTTCTTATATTGGCTCTCGGTATAACCTAATTTAATCTAAAACGTTTAAGAAACGTCTTATTTTTCTGTTTCTATTGCAAGCATAACTTCTTTCTTTCTCTTTCGACTCAGTTTTATTTGTTGGAAAAGCATTTTTAGAGAATAGAGGTTGTATTTGGGATATAAGTCTGGTGATCAGAATTTTAGTTTTAATTTAAATTTTTTAGTCGAACTACGAGACGGTAGTTACCAAAAAAAAACTTTTACAAGTTAATTACAGTGTTGCATTATTTGTCTTATTAATGTGCCACAATTCTGCTAAATCCTGCTTTTTATAAATTTAATTGCATATTTTGCCGTATAAATACTTTTCTTTGGGTTTACGAGTATATTCTTTTACGCTGTTTAAATAACCAAAAACCTTATTTAAACAAAACACCCCAAAGCAACAGCAGTAGCATTAGAATCAACAACAGCTTCAGCGTCATCATTATCATCATCATCATCAGTTGTTGGTTGCTGTTGTCTATTGTATTAGTTGTTACTGTTAAGTAGCAACTGTTGTCTCAACTTTTACATTGTTTGCTTTTATTGGCCACCATTTAGTTTTTGAACAAAATTATGTTATTTGTATTTGCTTGCCTCTGAACAACACTACCAACTGTGTTAAAATCTAAACAAATTTTATTTATTTAAGCTAGTTTGTCGCCAAAACAAATAAATAAAATAATAGAAAGAAGAAATAAAACGAAAATAAAAAAAAAAATGAAATACAGAAAAGACATGCAAATAATAACTGAAAATAAAAAAAAAACGAAAACAAGCAAACAATAAATCAGGAATTAAGAAAATAGACAATAAACTAAACCGAAGGCATATAAAAGATATAAAAAAAAACCATAAATGAAGTATTAGTTTAAAAAAAAAGCATTACATGTTGAATAAAAATTATTTTAGTTTAAGAAAGCCACTACCGGCTGGTGTTGTTAACTAAATAAATAATTTCAGTGAGACAAAATTTTCCATTAAAAAAAAGTTTCTTATTTAGTTTTCTTGTATTTTAATTTTATGACTAGAAATCTAAGGGCTTAAATTTGAAACTACAAAGAGTAAAACAACTCCAGTGTTCATTAATAAATTTTTTAGCTTTGAAAAATTCAGTTGCAGTAATTAAATGTTTTCATAGTCACAACTATAATTCGATAAGTGAATCCAATATGGCGATTAGGAAATTCAAGAGTCTAAAATTATTTACGTTATTGATTAGGTTTACCCATATATGCTTTCGTTTGAGTTACTTGCGATAACCAGTAAATTGTTATTTAAACGATTTTTGCTTACCAGCGCATATTTATATAAAATCAAGTTTTTGAGCTAAAAATCGAAAGATTTGTTTAAGAAATTTTTTTTTATAATTTTAAGAAATTTGAAAATTCGAGGAACAACTTGTTTTTACTTTTCTTGTTTTGTTTTTATTTAAAATTTTATTTTGTTTAAAAAACAATTTTTCTTACTCAAGTAGCAAAAATTACACTTAAATTATTTAAACCACACACACAGATAAAAAAAAAATGGTCATATAAAATTCAAGTTGCATTTGCTTTTGGACAAGTTTTTGAAGCTGTAGACACACATTTATATACAAACTACTATTTGAAACCCTCATATCTGTTATCATTAATAAAGAAACTAAATTTTGCCAAAAAATAAGCTTATAAAAAGCTTCACTTTTAACTACTTAAAAAGTAAAGGACATATAAAATTATAGAAAAAAAAAAAGGGAAAGAAATTATAAACTTAAATTGAGAAATAGAAATAAAAAGAAGAAAATGCAAGACAAAACAAAACTTTATCCTTTCTGGCCATCACTCACTCATTTGAACTTATCAACAGGATGTGTTTGACGAAGAGCAAAAAAGTTACACACAAGTTGTGTACTTGTGGTGTATTTAAGCATTTGTATGATTTCTACTTTTTGCCCGGTCTTGCCGGGCGGTATCCCTAGAATCGGTATCGTTACAGAGAAAGCCGTTTACAAATAGAAATATAATTGTTAAAAAAATTATGTAAACAAATACTTTTAAAGTGACTCCTGTTTTTATTATTATCAGAGGCGCCTACCATTTGGTTAGTAAAATATTTCAAAAAATTATTTCAGGCTTAAATTAAGCAAGCACACACATCTTTTTGAACAGTAGTGAGTGAAAATTGGTGAAAAGTGGGCGTTAGAGTAGGCATGGCCGGTCTAAAAGTATATAGCGGCACTTTCAAACAAATCCGTTGAAAAACAAAACTTTTTATAAGAAACAAACAAACAAACAGAAAATTTATTTTATTTCCCTAATTGCAGGTTTTCTTTTATTTTTAATCTTAAAAGATAAAAAATTTTTTTTAATACATTTTTATTTCACCAAGACTGCTTGGAGTTAATTGGCCTACAGAGAATTTATAACAGATTTTTGTTATTGAATAGACCATTCTTACTTGCTCCAGCAATTTTCTGTAAGGAATAAATATAAATCAATAATTTTACTTAAATAAAATATTTACAATAAATTATTTTAATATAAAAAATCTATTTTAAATTATTTGCTTTAAAAAATATTTAAATGTTGTATTGCTAAATATCTTTCAAAAAATTTCTTAAGCTTTTGAAAAGCGTTTAAAAATAAACTGTCATTGTAAGGGCTTATTAGCTAACCCGTTTTTCTTGTAACCAGCCTAAAAAGCGACAGCTTATTTCTAAATAATTTTCAAATTCCATTCTTTGTTTTCTTTTTTGCTAAAGGATTCTATCTTTAGCAACAGCATTCTTTTTGTTCCTTAAGTTTTATTTCTATAATTTTTAAAGCTACCAACTGCTTTTAATTTCCTTAAATTTTTCCAACAAATTTCTTGCAAAAAAATAACAACTAAATTTTTTATTTCAAAACTTAAAACTTATTTAGAAATTTAAATAAAATTTATTTAAGTATGAAAAAAAAAAATCTTTAAAAAACTGAAAAATTCTTTGTAAAGTGATAAAAAGTTGCAGATAACATTCTGAAAAAAAAGAAAATATTTTTCTGATGGTCTGTGAGGTTCGTTATACAATTTTTATTTCATTTCTTTTATCAATTCAATAGGGATCATATAAGCCCAAAGTAATTAGAAAGTTAGTCAAGAAAAAAAACGTGTTCTTTTTAGCAAAATGATGCAAATATTAGGCTGGTAGTTTAAATAGTTCCCTTTTAGTGTTCATTATATAAAAAGAAAAAGAGAGAAATCATTATTTTATCTATTTTAAACAAAACATCATCTTGCATTCAAATAACTCTGAATTTTACTTTCACAAACAAAAATATTTCATGCTGGTGTAATTTTGAAAACTTAACAGCAAAAAATTAAATATTTCATTGTTTTTAAGCAAGACTTAAATGTAAAAAACAAGAAAAACTTAAACTAGAAATACATGTAAGAAATCTTAAGGCAGAATAGCAATGAGACCTTTTTAATAGTAAATTGATTGAATTATTTACAATTGATTTCTAAAATAATTCACTTTATTTTTATTAATAATTCAGTTTTAAGAAAAAATATATGTGTGTGGAGATTTTAAAAATATCGCATGCGATAAAAAATTTACATACACATTCTTCGCATATGCACTGATTTTATTAAAGGGGTTTATAGAGAAATGAAGCAATTCTGATCAAACCCTTCTATCTCAAGGAATGCGATCTAATAGAAAACAAGCACAATGGATAGAGCTTTCATACTCTCCCAAGTGTATTTGTGAAATTTTTTAGAAAATGTTGAAAGTTTAACTTTGTACAAAAATAGCGTATATGTGGTCTCTGAAGGATGAAATAGCACCTAATGGGACACATATCATTTTAAAGGGGAGGCTGTCTTATTTTGTAATCTACTGCCCAAAAACTCAGAAATTTCTTTGAAGCATAATTTTTGTCTTATGAATAACATGTCATTTTTATCACATATTAGTAAAAACCAAAACATCTTGTCATTGTTTTGTGTTTTTTACTGTCATCTCAACAGCCTTTTGAAAAAGTTGTTCACAATAATAACTCAGCCGGAAAAAAGTAATAAAAACAAAATATAGCCAAGATTTCCCTCTATCAGAATTAGTTAATACTTAAAGTTAGAAATTTCATATTTCGGACCCATTGTGCATGAGTGGTATGAGTGAGCTTCACTCAATAGTTTGTTAGAAAAAATTGATCAGAACACCCATTAAAGTAGTGAAAGCAAAATGTAGCCAAAACCTTCCTCTACTAAGGCAGTTAGCAGTTTTAGGCCGATAGTGCAAAATGTATTTTGAGTGAACTTTCTTATGGTTTTCTTTATTACCATTTTTAGCCATTTAAAAAAAAATTGTTTTTTCATGTCTTTGTTTAGTCTAGTCATATTTTATATCAGTGTCATGAAATATCATGTGATAAATATACATTAATAAAATGCTTATGTCGTATTAATATTTTGTCTTTGTCGTGTTGATGTCATGTCAGTATCAATACAACAACATTTCAATATTTTTCCTTCATAAATGTCTTGCTTTAAACAAACAAAAAATAAATTTATGTGATATTCTTACCTAAAAATATTTGATTCGCTTTCAAGGAGTTCGATATTTTTAATCAGATACTTAACGTATTGCAAATATTGAATTTGTAATATAAATTTTTTCTAAAATTTTATAAACTTTTTTTAACCACTTAATATATGGCTACAATGCCAAAAGTTAGAAACAGCTTAAGAACTCATTGGTTCCTTAAATATTCGTTGATTATTTCTTGTTTTTTATTTAATTCTTTACAAAAATCTTTTAAAAGTATTTGTTGCTCTGCAGCATAAATTTCAAATTTCATTGTTTGATTTAACTAACAAAATACTGCAGAAAACTTCTTGCCGAGTTGTGTAAAAAGTCATTCATCAGAAGTTTCTCATTTTTTTTTAATGTACAAGTAGTATTTGCTTTAAATACTGTACTCCATATGAAGGAGCAAATTTTGAAACAAAAATAAATAAAAAACCACAAAAGAGTAACACGTAAAAAAAAAAAATTAAAATAAAAATTACAAATCAAATATGCAGCCAGCCAGTTTAATTTACCAAAAAGTTAAAGAAATTAAAAGTGAAATACCAAACGCAGATGATTGTGTGAAGTTTTTATTCATTAAATTTGAAAGAAAAATTAGTTCTTTTGTGTGGCCAAAGGGAATTTCAGAAAATTAAATAAAAATTCTATGAAAATTTTATTTTATTTAGTTTTTAATGTCTAAAAAATTAAAAATTTTTGCTCGTTTAGTTTAGAAATTGCCTTAATAAAAAAAAAGTTCTATAATTTAATTTTTATGTTTGTCAGTCCAGCCTAAATTGAAGCGGCAAATGGAGCGTTTAAAAAAACGCACACTCTATTTATAAAAAAAAAACTCATCTTGCTTAACAAAACCCACTAAAGACAATCCAAAATGGAGCTAAAAACATTTTATTACTTTTCACAAATAAAAAAAATAAAAAAACAATTGTGTTGCAGCCAACTTCACTACAAAACGCGTTATCAAAATTGGATTGGATTAATTGCTCATCGTTGCTGCCGCGCTATTTTGTATGGGCATGATATATTTTGACAGTTAAAAAACATTTGCCGCTCCACTTTTGATATGACTGAATGAATGTTATAACTCAAGAAATACATCTTTTTAAATAATTTTTTCTATATTTTTTTTTAAATTTTGTCAAAATAACAAGAACATTCTTGAACGCTTTCCTCTTAAGCATCCGTAGTTTTATAGGTTTGTTGATTCACAAATTTTTTTTTTTTACAACAAATTTAGTTCTCACAAGTAATATTTTTTCCTCAGAGTATGAGCGCTTTGGTCAAAAAACAATTTTTTTTTTTTTTTTTTTTTTTTTTGTGAAAGCTAACAGTCAATGGCTCTAGGTAATGGTGTTACTTACTTTAGAAAAAAAATTTATGTAACCCCTAATTAAAAAAAAAAAGTGTATAAATTACAAACGCAGTCACATAGAATTTCACCTGCACCACAGGTTTACAAAGTAATGTACGTGTACACTCATACATACATAATTACTCACTTATTTTATTAACTGTTGTTTGTTTTAAACAGTTTTTTCAACATTGTAAACATGTTAACACCAAACTACCATCAAAACAACCCATCATCTTCTTTAGCAAAACAAAAAAAAAATAAAAATAAAATAAACTTTCAAAAGTAAAACAGAAACATAAAATTATTTGCATAATGAGTTGATTTTATTATTTTTATAATGTTGTTTTGTTATTACTAAAGCTGACGGAATAAATACATGCCACCAGCCCACCGCCCTCCATATTTATATAAGCGAATACATCAAAGTGACTGAGAAGTAAAGGAAATATTACAATCAAAAAATTAAAAAAAAAGAAAACTCATCCACAAACAAAATTTTTTTGTTTACAAAAAGTCTTTTTTATGTAACACACAAGCCGCTGAATACTTGTGAGGGGTGTTAGAAAATTAAAAAGAAATTTTTGGTTTTAGTTCTAAGTAGTTTTTTTAAACACGTGATTACGATTGTTAGATTTTCTAAAGACCCTTTTAATTTTCCAAACCTTTAGTGTCAACAAAAAAAAAAAAAAAAATAATCTAAAGCAACTGAAGGTTTCTTTTGTCAAAAAATATCTTCACATTCGGTTACGGTTACAGAACTAAATTAGTTCAATTGTAATCATCAAATTTTTTAGTTGTAGCAACCATTGTTCTATATTAAAGTCCAAAATTTTAAATATTTCGAGCGATTTTCTATTCTCACAGTTAAAAAATTTACTTATATTTTTAGTTAGTAACAAATTTAATTCTTACAACCGAAGTTGTTTTCTCAGTTTACGTAATAAAGGGATAAGAGGAAGAGCACTAATGCTTTTCAATAGAGTCAAGACTCTAGAGACCAGAATTAAAGTTGCTTTAGCAGCCAGTGATTTTATATCAGAAGAGATAAAATTTCTAAATATTAACCGTTCAATATTTGTAGCATTTTTCTTTAAATGAAGTGTTGGACTCACCTATCAAATCTTAAAGTCACAGTTTCAGTTCCTGCCTAGAGCCTGGCCAAGATGCTACCTGAATTTTATAAAAAAAATTTATTAAAAATAATTTTTATTAAAAGAACTGCCGATTAAACTAATGAGTTTTATTTTATTTGATACAAACATGTGTAGAGATATTATTTTGCTAACAAAATTATAAAACAAACAAAGCAAAAACATTCATTTGTAACAAACAAAAAAAGTGTGGCGAAATATGCCCTTGCAGTCGTGTACGTGTGTGTGAATCTCCCTTAAACAAGCTGACATTAAGAGACATTTCATGTTAAAATGTAATTAATTACAGCTCTCTTTTTGTAGCCAAACTTATTGTTAGTTTGAAAGTCAAAAGAAGCTAAAAAAAAAATAAAAAATTAAAACAAAAACGTAGAGAAAAGATAAAGTTAATTTCTAATTACATAAGAGGTGATTTTATTGAAAGCACATAGAGACCACAAATATTTTAATTCACAAAAAAACAAAAAAATTAAAAATAAAACAATTATGGCTGCCAAAGAGTTTGTTGGTTAATTTGCATAACACGTGTACTGGTACCTGCTTAATTTATTTTGCCAAAAAAAAGAAGCCACAAGTTCCTGTAATAAATTTGTAATATTTTTTAAACATAATTCATTTTGCGGCTGTTAGTTTCCTTTAAAAGTAGCAGACAAATTTGTTTAACATGCAATTATGTGGTTCATACGAGTCTATATGTTGCATGCAACATTACTCGTATTTACTGTTACAGTCTGCATTTTTTTTTTTTTTTTTTTTTTTTTTTTTTTTTTTTTTTTTTTTTTTTTTTTTTTTTTTTTTTTTTTTTTTTTTGAATAGCTTAACACATTTTCTTTGGCGGTGACTTTACACGCAATAAACATTAAGATGACAAATGTTTTTTAAACACTTAAAACAACTCACATACACAAATACAAAAGGAAGTGTTTTATAGAAAAAAATAAAACAAAATTTAATTGCTAACGGATATCAAGAAAAAAACAAAATCAGCTTCAAACAAACTAATTCATATAAAATTGCTGGCGTGTAAATGAGCAAGCAAAGCAAATTATGTTCATGCAACCGACATACGAGTACAGCAAGTATTTATCAAGTTGTTAGTTAATAAGTTCAACATACATGATTTTATGTCATGTAAGCATGTGTGTGTGTTTGTGTTTGTATAAAAAAAATTCTAGAAATTTCATTAAAAATAGAAAATAAAACATTCCAAAGCAATAAAATAAAATTATTTATGTAAAATATAATTTGTTTTAGATTTAAAGCCATAAGTAAAGCTTGTCTTTCAAAAATTCTTAAAAAGAAAAAGCAATTATATATTTTGTGAAAAAAAAAAACAAAATAAAATATTTTTTTTTTAATAAAAAAAAAGAGATTGAAAGGAAAGAAAATAATTATATAGAAACAGAGCTCCTTATGATGGTTAAAATTTACCTTCAAACGTGTTGCTCAATAGCACAAAATACTTTGTTTTCGCCATATCGTTTTTTATTCCTAAACACTGAACGAAATTTTGTTTATTAATTCAATGAAAACTTTCCTTCATTTTTAAGCAATTATAACGTTTCTTTAGGCTAACTAAATATATCTTTAAATCAATGAAATGTTTATTAATTTAATGAAATTTTATTATTGCTCTAATGAAGTGTTGTTATTGGTTGAAAATCAATGAATTATTTTTTTAGTATGTGTAACAATAGATTTTGACAAAAAAAAATTATTGTAGACTGAAAGTTTTTTTTTAAATTCTATTCAGCTAGAAAAAAAATTATGCAGATTTTTGTCCTCTTTGGTAAAAGGAGAAGTGACAGAAAAATTACGATAAAATCAAACTGAATAAAATGGAATGTAAATAAAACAGCCCATGTTGTGATTTTTTTAAATAAAAAAGTCTAACAAAAAATTGATACAACTGCTCAACCTTTTTTTTTTTATAAAATTCTCAAAACTATTAGTTTCTTAGTTTTTTTTCTTTAGCTTAAAGGAAAGTACACAGAAAAAATAATGAAATATTTGCTTTAAATAAATTGTGTTTAAAATTTTCAATTGAATTCTATTAAATGAGCTGTTGTTTTTAAAAGTGGTGTAAATCCACGTTTTTTAAAAATATATTAGTCACCAATATTAGGTACTACCTTAATAAAATTACCGCCAACAGAAAAAATTATGAGAAAATGTTTCATAACAAATTGTTATTTAAGTTTATGTTTTATTTTTTTTTTTTTTTGTTCAAGTCTATGTTTGCTAAGAAAATCATTTTTTTTTCTATTACGCAAATATTAATTGCGTGTTTGGTTCGACGAGTTCTATGATGTTTCTATTGCAGTTGAAAAATTAAATGTGTTTATGAATTTCGTAAAGGGGACTTATACCACTTACTAAAGTATTAGCTCCAATATTGCATAAATTGCCGAAAAAAAAAAATTAAAATCTATTGAATATTTATTCAATATTAAAATTAAAATTTTTCAACTAGTGCTTTTATATAAATTTTTTTTTTTTTTGCCTATAATTTTTTTCTGTGTAAGTTTTTTTCCTTTTCTTTATAAAAAAAATAAAAAAAAATAATAATATGAGAAATGAGATATGCCTAGAATTTTATGTAGAGTAAAATCACCCTAATTTGCCATAATTATGAAAGACACTTTTCTAAAACGATTTTCTTGCAAAAATTTTCCACTCCATAAATATTTATTTAGACGTTTTTTTTTTTGTATTTTCTTAACAAAAAGACATACGATATGAGTGAGGGTATGAAATATACTTTTTATTTATAGCCATTTAACAATTGATGTTGTTGTTTTTTTGTAAAATATAACGTTTCCATTATTATTGGACATGCAGTCGTCTAACAAAAGAAAAGCCAATTTTGGAAAGCGAAATTTTAAAAAAGTAATTTCTTTTTATATGCTTGGTAACCTTTAGGAACATATTGTTCTAGACAAAAGCTAAATTCATGGTAAATAAAGGATGGTAAAGGATTCTAGAAACAATTTTTGGTTAAAGAATTTTTTTTTAAATAGGATTTGTTTTTAATAACAAAAAAAACCTGCTAAAGCAGTGCTTTTTTGTGGGCACTTTTTGCTCCTGCTCTGAAAGCAAACCTCAAAAATGTTTTTTTTTTGTTGTATACAAATTGCCAGACTTACTTTCATTTGTTTATTACCTCTTTTTTCTATACATAAATCTTATTTGTTATAGCTTTAAATTAAGCTTCAGTATTTTCTTTCTATTTTACTTTTTCTTAAAAATAGTGTGAAGGTATCCCTCCTTCACTTTTTTTATTTATGCCAAAGGATTTCAAACAATTTGATTTTCATATAAAAATATAATAGAGATGTTTGTGCAGTAATGCGTGGCATACAATCTATTTTTCTATAAAAAAAGCTACACAACATGATTAAGTAGATTTTGTGTCAATTTATTTTATAAAAGGGGTTAAAGAAAATTATGGAAATATTTTTATGAATAAAAAAAATAAACTAGTAAACAATAAGCTTTAGCGATTGAAACATAAATCGTATTAGACAAAAAATCCAACAAACTACAGCAGGCTAAAGTTTTAAAAAGGAAAATTATAAGATTTGTAACAGGCAAAATATTTATTTATAAATAATAATAACGCCTGCCAAAAAAAAAAATTATATTTATAAACAGAATTTTTCTTTATTAGTAAAAAGGCATATTTTAATAAAACTTCTAAAACTTAAGGCTTAAAATGTGGCAAATAAATTTAAATAAATTGAACAGAAGAATCATTTAAAGTTTGCAATTCTTTTGTGTACTTTAAAAAAAAAAAATTATTATTATATTTTATGCCGAGAAAAATTATCGGCTTATTAAAAAATTTTAAAAATTCTTATACCTAGAGCAAGCTTTTAACAAAACCTTATATTCGTTGTTTTTTTTTTAATTGAAACAAAAACATTTCGTGTTCATATTTCATGTTAACTACAATTCACATTCAAGTATCTGTAATTGTTGTATGTTGTATAATGCTCTTTGGAGGATGCTTTAGATGCCAATATTTGAGTTAAAATTGTTGTTTGTGTAAACCCAGCCAGGCCGTATATCATTTACAATATTGCTCAAAGCATAACAAAAGCAATAACATAAAAAGGACTGACTCACAATATTCTGGCTGGTTGACAATGTCAGGTTGATGCTTCATTATGGCTGTCTATTGCTAAAGTAGAGTATTGAGTTCTTCAGAAAAAATTTATAGGGAAATTTATTTTGTTTTCTTTTTCTTGCTCCTCAACAGTTGCTGTTGCTGTCATTGTAATAGTAGTAATAGTTGTGTAGTAGTAGTAGTAGTTGTAAGCCTTTAGGCTTTGGTTTACTTGCATGTTGTGCTGAATTTATTACAACAATAACTTTGTTCGTTATGAGTTTCATAAAGCCAAAGACCCTAGGTTTTTTTTAAGAAGGAAAAACTGTTTGTGACCAGTTGAAGTGACAAAAGTGTAACTGGATGCTGGCAGCTTCATGCGAGTTGTTGAATTATTATTGCTGTTGAAAGAATTACAAATGTGTTCGATAATGTCACGTTCATATACCTACTGTGGGTAAATATAATATAACTGACGTCAGCCTTGTCTAAATAGAGCTGAATTCTGTTGAATACTGAAATGCTGAGCTGCAAACTTTTTTTTTTTTAATTTTTTTTTTTTTTTGTTGCATGTGCTTACAAGTCATAATATGTAACAGGTAAACGAAATATGGGTGTCAATTTTGTTAGTATCAAAAGGGAGGGAACAGAATTCTTGACATTTTTCTTCCTCTTGGTGTGCACGGAAACACATACTCATAAAAATATGTATGTATAAATGTATAAATTTTAAAATTTATTAAAAAAATATAAGATCATATTTATCATATAAATATTTAACAAAATTAAATTAAATTTTTAATTGAACCAAGTAGACCAATGAAATACTCTAATAAATTTATTATGCATAATTAAAATAATTAAACATTCAATTGGACAAATTAAACATTTAATTAAGCCAATTAAACAATTAGGTAAACCATTTAAACATTTAATTAGATAAAGTAAATAAATAATTGAATCAAATAAATAAAATTTAATTTTTAATTGAATTTATTAGACATTTAATTGAAAAACTAAAATACGTAATGAAACCAATTAAACTTTTAATTATAACAATTAAACCATTTAAATATATAATTGGATAAATTAAATATATAATTAAATATTTAATTGAATCAGTTAAACCAATTATATACATTATTAAATTTATTAGACATTTAATTTTAACAATAAAATACGTAATCAAACCAATTAAACATTTAATTAAACCAATTAAAAATTTTATTAAACCAATTAAATGTTTAATTAAATCAATTAAACATTTGATTAAACCAATTAAACGTTTAATTGGGCCAATTACATATTTAATTAAACCAATTAAACGTATAATTGGGCCAATTACATGTTTACTTGAACCAATTAAATATTTAATTACATCAATTAAATATTTAAAAAGACCAATTAAATTTTTAATTGAAAAAAATTAAATAGTTATTTGAAACAATTAAGTATTATATTAAACCAATTAAACATTTAATTGGACCAAATAATTGGATGAATTAAATAAGCAATTAAACCAATTAAATAATTAATAGAGCCAATTAAAAGTTTAATTAAACTAATCAAATATTAGATTAATAGACCAATAATTGTTCGAAATTTAATTATTTTTTAATATATATTATAAAATCGTACATATTTTGTTATTGTAAAAGTATTGTTAGACATTTTAGTTATTTTAGAGCTGTCAAAATTATCTATATTAATATAAAAGCGTTGAAGAGCTTTTTAGGCACCTCATTAATTCCGTTAAATTTGTCAGCAGTCATTGATACTTCTTACAATCAAACTCTTGCTGCTGGTGTTGTTTTATTTCAACAATTTTTCCAGCTTGTCACATTTATAAGTTTTTATTTTATTTTTTTATAAACTGGTTTTTCCCTGATTGAATAGAAAAGCATTTTTGTGTGATAAGAAAACTGTAAGTGTTATTATATTTGTGCTTGTCCATAATATTGATGAGTATTTGTATTGTCATAGTGCTGTGTATCGATTTGTCTGCTCATCTGCTGAAAGATAAAATTTATACTGTCATTTTCTGATATAATTTTACATCAAAGAGGTTTTTAAAGTAAGAAGGTGTTTTTTTCCGAATTTACAAAATTAAATAAAAAAAAAAAGAAAATTGTTAAGCCTACAGAGTATTTATTCAGCAGAAAATGACAAATTCAGAATATTTAAATAAAAAGTCTACAGCTAGCTGTCAAATAAATAGCTTAAGAAAAGCAAAGTGTTGTCTACTTTAAACAACACCTTTTCGTCTCTCTAAAAAGTTGAAATTTCATTCCATTTTTTTTATTGAAAGTTTGTATTTTTCCTTTTACATGTTTTTTGTCTTTGTTATTATTTTTTTTTTAAGATTTTCAATTGATAAAATTTATCACATCAGATTTGAGTTTGCATTTAATACTGTTTTAACAAAGCTGTTGATTGACACTTCTTTTATTACCTGAGAAATAATAAGACAAATATAATTTTTTTTTATATTTTTCATAAAATGCAAAAATTGATTTAAGCGAAAATAAGGAACTTGTAAAGCAATGTTTATAAAAATCTTAAAATTGTATTTAAAAACGGCACGAGTAGAAATTGAAGGCGTTCAGAAGAAAAATGTGTACTTTTTGAGTGAAGTTAGCTGCAAAAGTACGGCTTCTTTTGCGAGTTACATTTGGTATAACTAATTGAAAAGTAATACTGTCTTAGTTATTTTAGGTAAATTTGACATTTCTATCTCTAATTTTTGCAGATCTAAGTTATGCTTCGTTTCAATACACATCATTGACTCCATCTTTGTAAAATTACCTCTAACTCTTTTTTTTAAAGTGAACTCATAACACTTTCAAAAATAACAGCTCATATTACTACTAATTTGCTGCATTAGATTGGTCTATTAGATGTCATATGCTGTAAATGTAACTTCTTCTAAACTTTACCCTCTGCAAATTAAATTGCAGTTAAGTGTAAAAAATGCATAAAAAAATTTTATGAGGCCAGCTGTTTAGTATTTTAGCAACATTTTAGCTTAAAAATTTCTAACAAGTTTTTTCTCTGTTCACTAGCAACCATTTAACTTTTTTTTTTTAAAAATTCTCTAAATTTTATTTAAAAAGTTAATTTTTTTTTCAAACTTTGTGTTAAACATGTTCTAAAAAAAAGTTAACTTAACACTAATCACTTAACTTTTGGCTTACTAAATTACCAATTAAATAAATCTTTTGTTAAAGACTTAAATAAAATCATAAATTAAAATAAAAAATAGCAAAAAAGCTTGATTAAAAATTTTTGTAAAAAAATAAAAACAGCAAGAGAAATAAGTTTTAAAAAAGTTAATTTGATTTTAGTTTCTCTTTTGCTTTTATGCAAAAACTTTTACTTGTTAAATAAAACTTAAAAATATTAAAAAAAAAACCAAAAAATAAACATTTTATTTGAATATTTATGTAAAATTTAACACTCATACATTCACTTCACTAACACACATTCATGTTTATAAATATGTACATAAAAAATTATGCATCTTTCTTATGTAAAACAATTATTCATGTATGCTAATGTGTGTGTGTGTGTTAGTGAGAGTGTAAATGAAGGTATTTACACATGCATTTTTCACCACTATTCCATATGTATCAGTATACAATTCATGTTGAATGTGATTTCTTTTTTTGCTTTTCAAACAGAGAAATTTCAGTACATACTCGTGCTTGCACTTGCATAGTATTCAATTACACAATTTCTAAAAACAATTAAAGAAAGAAATTCATTAAAAAATTTTATTACAGAAATAAAAAAAAACAAAAAATTGTGCTCTGAGCAGCTAAAGATATGAATTTTGAATTCTAGTTCGGTAATAGGTTTTTACATAAAATCATGACGTATAAGAGATCAAGAACTAGAGATTGGTATAAGTTAACGAATGATATCATTGGAATATCATAACATTGCAATTTCAGCATTATGTCATTGTCATTGTCGTAACACTGTAATAATTATTAGTATTAAAGCATTGTTCATACAAAATTCGCTCGCATAAGCAATTTAGTATATACACTGAGCCAAAGATTTCATTTCAATATCAACAACGTATGTGGTTATTTTTACAACAATTGTTTTTAATTTTTTAACAGGCGTGTACAAATCAACAACGGTTTGTTGTCAACTTAGAAAAAAAGGTATGATTTTACTTTTTTGACAACGCATGTTGCCAATTTGTTAACGAACGTTGTGGCCTTGCCAACAATATGTTTTAAAATTTCCAACTTATTAAGAAACTTTCTCGAATTGACAAATCATGTTGTCATTTTAACAACCGTATGGTATCATTATGTCATTGTAATGTCAATTTTATAATATCGCAATAAGAGTACTATGTCATTGTCATTTTCAATATGCTGACAGTGTCACTTTCTTGTTATTTCCTAATATAACATATAAAAGCGGCAGTGTGCACCACACAAAAGTTTTAAAGCTTAAGTGAACAGTTCTAGTTTTTCTTTAAAAAAATTATAAAAGTTTATTTAGAATTTTTATAGTACTTTTTGTTGAAAAATTGCTTTTGACTTTATATGCAATTTTATCATGTCCGTGGAAACAGTTTCCATCAATTTGTGTTTTCTTTCAACGGTATAAATATCACCCAAAAAAAGGAGGTAAAGAAATAAAACAATTGTTTGGTACTGCTACGTGTATTCAAGAACAAAGGTATGTGAGTGCAAAAAATCTACAGAGGTAATCAATTATGTTGGAAAATATCACAAAAAAAAAGTGTCTTAAAAGGAAAATAAAAAAAAGAAATATGAAGTTAAGATTTGTTAAAAATTTATTTATTTAAATTTTTTAATATTATTTTAAGATAAAATTAAAAAAAAAAAGAAATATGCTGTTTTAGACAGACCCTTTAAAAGTTTCACATACATGCTGCACACGTGTATACATGAATACCCTGGGGTGTATAGCAAAGAACCAAAAAAAAAAAAAAAGAGTAAACTTTTGTAATTATATGGAACAAACGAGCAATGACAACGCTTTAGGTAACATATCCGATGTTTAACTAAAATTTCAAATTTAAAACATGAACGAAAAACAATAGTCAAATTGTAACAAGTTGAAAACCAGAGCAGGAGAAGAAATTAAATAATTCATGACATATAAATTAATATAAATAACATATAAATTAACTAAAAAAAATATTATTTTTTCAACATTTTATTTTCATTAAAATTTAAAAATTTTTGTTTAAAAAAGGCTGCTTTAAAAAATAAAAAATTTTTTATTTAAAATGGCTATTTTGTTAAGCTTGAGCTGTTATTTTTAAATTTTTAAAATAAGACCTCAATCTTAATAAAATAGCCATTTTAATTAAAAAGAAAAAGATCAAATAAACTAACAAATAAATAAAAGATTTTCTTGTAAGAGTTTGTGTTTTATTTTTTTAAATCAACAAAACCAAACCTTTTATAATTTAGCTTTTCAGTAAAATAAAGTAAATGTTATACTGCTGCTCCTCTTTTAAACAAAACACATTCATAGCTGTGTGCATTTATTTAGATAAAAAAAAATTAATTTTTTATAAAACATTTTTCAAAGTTTTTACTTTCTGTGAGTGTATTCCCTTAAGAGATTGAAAAACACATACAATTAGAAACTTACAGCAAAAGTTATATACAAACTAATATTGTTACACTAACACACACCTTTATAGAAACTATCACATCTTGTTACCCTGTTCCAAACATACATATAAATGCATCATACAATTTGCTATTTCTTTGCTTCCTTAAATGGTAACAAAAATGTGTGCGTTGGAAGATTTTAGATTACACAATGGGTCATGACAATCACTTAAGTATAGAATGAAGTAAATACATAAATCAATTGTGCATGAAATTAAAAAAAAATCTTCTTGATGTGTTGAAAACTTATTGCTAGTATAGCCGATCCTCATGACTACACACCCTTCCTTTCATTACAATTATTTTCCAGGCTAGATTTATTATTTGAGTTGCTATTTTTAAAAGTGGCATAACAGCACTGTTTTTAAAAAAATTAGTTGGCCTTAATTTTAGCAAGATGGTTTTCATATCTTACTAAAATTAGAGCTGACTAATTTTTTTTTTTAAAGTGGACTTATATCATTTTCTAAAATAACAATTTATTTATTTTCTCTTTTTGATTATTTATTTTAAACGAAAAAAAGAAAATTTATGGAAAATGTGCAACAAAAAAAGTTAGTCCTTGAATTAAAACAAAAGCAATAGCACAAACTTAAACTGGAAGAAAAAAAAAATACAAAAAAATAAATTGTTTAAATTTGTTAACTAGTCTGACAACAATATTAACAACTATTACAATGAGCACAAACTTTTATATTAAAAATACTGGTGCAGTAATATAAGAGGAATACTACAGGTAAAATTAAAACTTTAAAAAAATTGTTGTTGACGAAATAAAAAGAATTATACGAGTATATCCTCTCTTTTAGCATTAATTTTTTTTAAAGAATTTACATATTAAAGAAAATTTTCAAAATTTAAAATCAAAAATGCCAGAGGCCAACTAAAAGCATTCGTTGGCGATTGTAGTCTGAATACTATAATATAAATTTCGATCGGTAATATATGTAATAAAAATATTAACACTTTCCTATCCAATTAATCACCATCAGTTATAACTAGGGCAAGGATTTACTAATCGAATACTTTTCCGAATTCGAAAATATATTAAAAAAATGGCATCAATTTGTTATAGAATATTTTGTTAAATATGCATATTTTTGCATATTTTGCTTCATTGACTTCTTTTTTTTATTACCTTATCAATTTTGATCAACTTTTTCAAATTATTCTGCTTGAGCATAGTCTTTGATTTAGGTTTTTATCTCATCAATCATTGAAAACCTCTACCTTTTGAAAGTTTTTTTTGAGTTAAAAAAAAAAAAAACAGGGTCAGATTTCCTTATTATCAAGACTACTTATTTGGTTGTTTAGTTTGTATGTCTGTCTGCAAGCCTTTATTGATTTCTTTAAAGCAATAAAATATTTTTTTGTTTTGTAATATAATTTATTTTATTATTATTTTTTTTTAATTGAGTTATTTATTATTTTGTATTTAATTGTTTTTTTTTTAATTTTTTTATCTTCTTTTGTTTTTAATAAAATTGTATTCTCTGATAAAAATGGCCATCATCTTAATTTTATCCCAAAAATTTCGATTCCTTTTTTAATTTTTTTTTATGCCATGCTTAAAGTTATTTGTTAACAAAAAAGAAAACCTTTAAGATTGCTGACCCTTTAAGTGGTTAGTAGACCATGACATCAAAATGAGAAAAGAAAAAAATGTAACTCTTCACATAAAATAAAGTAAAGAAAAAGAAAGCAAAAGAACAAATTATGCCCCTTAACTACACTTGCACTAACAAATTTAATTGGCAAAAATTTCTTTCTTTAAAACAAATAAAAACATAAATTGAAATTTATAATTCAAAAGCAGTTTTAATTACTCTAAGCTGGGAAATTATTTATTTACAAACAGAAATATTTATTAGAAAACATATAGAATAATTTAAAACAAGATAATGTATATGTACGCATATTCGAAACTCAGGAAAGAATGATAGTCACTTACTTACTCGTACTTTTATAGAAGAAATAAATTTAAATCGTTTAAAATCACTTCTGAACTCTTGTTTGTTATTGACTGTAAATTGCAAAGAATTAGATAAAAAATGATTAAAAGTGGATGAAGTTACACAATCAGTCACCCAATAACTCACTTGGATACTTTAAGAGCTCCCTTCTGTGTTCGATAAGATTTTTTTCTTTAACCAGTATCCACGGTAATTTTATTAAGACAGAAATCCATCAAGAAGACCATGATTAAGAACTTTTTTTAATTAGAATTTTTTAATTAGAATTAAGAGAGTTAAGTATTGTTTTGCTAAAAAAATAATTTTTTTATAATAATTTTAGTAAAATATTCGATCTTATAAATTTATGATTAATTAATATTATTCAGGCTTAAGATCTCAATAAATAAAATTGGTTTTATTTTTAATTATCCAATATTTCGACTTTCTTTTGAATGTCTTCAGGGAAATTTATTTTTTTTCTTATAATTTTTTTTTTTATAATTTTATAAATAAATTTCCCTGAAGATGACCTTCAAAAGAAAGTCGAAATATCGGATAATTAAAAATAAAAACAATTTTATTTATTGAGATCTTAAGCTTGAATAATATTAATTAATAAAATATTTTTATGATACAAATTTAATTTTTGCTATATAAAAATTTTTTTATAAACTTTTTTTTCTTATAAAATCATTTTTTTTATTATAAAAATACATTTCTCTATAATTATTTTAAATAAATTTTTTTTCTTATAAAAAAAATTTTTTTAATAAATCTTTTTTTTTTTTTGCTTTAATAAAAATATTTGTTTTTTTTTTTTTTTGTAAAAAAATTTTTTTTATTACAAATATTTTTTTCTTATAAAAAATTATTTATACACTTTTTTTTAAGAAACGGCTAGTTTAAATTTATATATATTTTTATATCGATATTTCACTCCAACTTCATGATATTAATTTTTTTTTTTTTTTGCTTAAAAATTAAAAATAATAAGCATTATGAGCTTTTAATCATAAAATTTTTTCTTGGTTTTCAGTAAAGAGCTTGTGCATAATTGAAATGGCTTACAAGCACTTAAAAAAAATATTAAAAATGTTTGTAGTGATGTGTGGCTTATGCAGCCCTTCAGTTTTCAGTGCCATTTTTTCTATATTTATGAAGCATTGAAATACCGCTGAGCTTAGTTAAAACAAACTTTTAAGTAAGTGATGTTAACTGTTATTGATTCAAAGGCCTGCTGAAAATACATTTTTCTCAACATTGTAACAATTATTTACTTTTATTGAAAGAAAAAAAAACATTTTGTTGCAAACTTTAAACTTTTCAATAACATTGTTTTTATTGTTTTTCTTTTTCTTTCTACCTCAAATACAATCAGCAAAAATTCTCCTTCTCCTTTGTTATTTATATAAATAATCAAAGGGAAAACGTTCAAGAAGCTGTTGGGAATGCATACAATTTACATTTTTGGTTATTGGCAACAACAGACTAAATCTTAAGACTAAAATTTTCTATCAAATGTAATTAAAAAATATAAGGAATTATTTAAAGAAATTTTACAATTAATTAAATTGAGTTTTTCTTATGAAATACAAAATTAAAAAAAAAAACACAAGTTTTTTAAAGGAAAAAAACTTTTCGGGGGAAAAATTAAAAAAAAAAATTTTTTGTTTATTAATTTAAATTTTTTTTAACAAATTAAAATAATATTAATAAAATATTTAAAAAAAAAAATGTTGAAAAAAAATTTTTTTAACACACAAAAACATAAATTTTTAAAGAAAAAGAGAATATATGTTTAGAAAAGAAAGTAATTAAAAAAAAATTTAGAGAAAAATATATTTACCTATGCACTAAAATTCTCATTTAGTCGATTGGTAAGGAAATAAGTATTCAAATGTTTGGGCACTAAGATTCATAGAAGCGTACTTATTCTGCTATTGTACAAAAAAAAAAATATTTCTCCAAATTTTCCATAAAAATATCATGGTAAATAATACATTTTGCACACCAAAAATGGAATTTAGCAAAAATAAATTTTAAATTTTATTAAATATTTTTATTTTTTATAAATTTTTTTTTATAAAAATAATTTTTTTGCTCTAAAAAAATTTTTTTTAAATAAATTTTTTTCTTATAAAAAGGTTTTTTTGTTTTTGCTATAATTTTTTTTTTCTTCTTGCTTAAAAGATAAAAAAAAATTTCTTTATAAAATAAATATAGACTTAAGCTGTTACTTGTGATAACCACAAAAGTTACTTGTAGCCAAGAGACGAAAGTAAGCAATTGCCAGCAATTACAATCTTTTTTTTTTTTTTTTTTTTTTTGTTTTGTAAAAAATTTATTAACAACGTTCGGTTGATTTTTATACTGTTGCCTCCAATAACAAGACAACAGCGGTTAGTTTAACGTACATTGTAGTGTTTAAACTGAACGATTTCCGGTTTTACAATACAACTACAACAAAATTCACAGCACAATATAACCCAAATCTATTAACAAACTAAAAAAAAATCCTTGCTTTTTGCATTTTGTAACTTTATCTTTTGTTTGGTTTTAATGCTTTTTTTTATTATTATTTTTATTTTTTCTGAATTGCTTGCTTGCTGTGAATGCTGCTTATTTAGCATACAATTGTTAGAGAAGTTGTATAAATGAGTTTCCACCCAACCAACATCTTTCCATGTTGAGAGATTTTTTTAAAGCAATTTCTAAAGCTTGGAGTATAACAGAAAAAAAAGAAAAGTAGAACAAGTAAATTTTTGTATTGTTTGCTTAACTGACGTTATGGCTTGTCTAGCTGGCTGTTTGGAAGGTAAGTAAGTATAATGAAGGGGTAGCTGGCTGACAGTTTTACTCGCTGCTTTGAAAATTTTTATTTGTATTGGTTCGTTGGTTTATTGGTGTGTTTGTTGGCCATGTTTTGTTAACCACTTTACAATGCCATAAGAGAACAAGTAATGCACTTGCAACTGCTTAAGTAATGGCCTTCTTTTTTATTTCCTTTTTACCTTATATTTTGTTTATTACAAACCAAGCTAAGCAGCCAGCCAGCGCAGCCTCCCTTGCCTGCTCAGTCAGCCATCCACTACATAAGTCGTTAGTTAGTTGGTTTTACCTTTTGCTGTGTTTCTCTATACAATTTTTATTAAATTGTTGTCGTCTTTTGGTTAGCAAATGATTTCAATTGTTTAGCTTTTTTTTACTTTCTGCAACTGACAACAATTTAAGTTAAATTTTCAAAAACTAAAATTTTGAAAGAAAATCTCTTAGGAGTTGCTTGCAAATTAATACAAATTTCAATAGTTATACAGTTTAAGCTTAAAAAGTGCTTTGAGTTTTTTAGAAACAAAAACAAGCAAAAAACGAAATGTTTGAAGCCCAAAATAAAAGTTTTAACCAATAGCTTTTGCCACTCATTAAAATTTGTTGTTAAAGTGCTCTTGACGTACTTTATTTTCATAAAAATTCTTAAATTGTTTTATAGCAAAATAATAAAATTTTTAAAATATTTTTTAAAGACATACTAACGACTAAATTCATAAAAAAATTTCTTAAAGAAAAACTTGGTTAATAAGCTCTTATTAAACACAAATATTTTTAGGAATTTGGCCGTATGCTGATCTATTCGTATTCACTAACTTTAGTTATGGTTACGCATATTTTTTGGATTTCACATCGAATTCTTAACTTTTCGATCTCATTTCCAAAACTGTTATTTTTATAATTTGTTTTAAAAAATTCTTTAACTGTTTCATACAAAATTTATTAATTTATTTTTTGTTTTATTTTCATTGCAGGTATGTGACAAGAAAAATTTCTACAAAAACCATCTCTAAGTTGAGTCTACATTTTTTTTATTTTTTTCTTTGACTGGGCTTAAAGAAAAATTTTTCGTGAGCTGATTTCAAGGTATTTTAATAAATTATAAAATCGTAAACATTTAAATCTTTGTTCAGGGAAATAGAGTACTCATGGTATTATTTATCAAAGAATTGTCAAAATGGGGTAAAACGATGCACTTAATATCGAACAGTCGGTTTACACAACTGAGTGTAATGTCTCACGTGCTCTAGGACACTTTCTTTAAAATCGAATGAATCTTATAGAAATATAAAAAAAAAATAAAAAACTCTTATAATTAAAATACTTAATTTAAATCTTTAAATTAATTTAATAAATTAAAACTTTATTTAAAATATATTCAACTCCAAGACTTTTATATTATTAAGCTGCCACCAAAAAAAGGCAACAACTTCCCTGTCTCTGCTTTAAAAAAACAAAACAAAAATAGTGCCAGCAACCCAGAGAAATAAAGGAAAGTTTTGCAATTGTTAGCTAACATAAACGAGTTTATTGTATGTTGTACCTGGGAATAGATTGAGTCCTTAGATATTTATTAAACATATTTTTAACTTCAACACACACACACATACACACTAATACCCTTTGTGGCTAAAGCATAAACAGACACAAGCTTACCGTTCACCTGTTAAAAATAAAAAAACAACAAAAAAAAATTAAAATAAAATAAAAAAGGAACAATATATTTTTGCTAAAACAGGAGTGCTAAGAATTGTTTAATATTTTCTATCTTTTTTTTTTAATAAAACTTTTGCATTTAAGCATCATATGTGTTGTTTAAAAAAAAATGTTTATTAAAGAATTATTCGACTTTCACTAAGGAATTTAGTTTAATTTTGTCTCTAATTTGTTTTCTTTAAATATTTAATTAAAATTTAAAACTTTATTTTATTTGATTTCTAGAATTAAATTTTTCTTTTGTTATAGAACACTCTTGAGATTCTTTCACTTCTAGTTTCGAATATTCATTAATTTAGTGAAATATTTCATCATTGGTTGAAAAATAATGTCTTTATTTTATTTTTATGCAAACTGTTGCACAAACTATGTCTAATAAGGATGATTGGAACATCAAGCACTCATTTGCTTACTTCAAGCACTGCTAGCATTTTGTTTTATGCTTCTACTAGATGTTTTTGACCGATCCTGAGTTATACTCTTAATAATAAATATAACTATTCACTATATTGTAAAGTGGCTTATGGCTTTGTTAACAAAAAAAGCAGAGGCGCCAACTAAAGTGGTAAATAAAATATGTCAAAGCATAATTTGAATACATCTTTCTGCACAGTGATGAGTGAAAATCGTTGAAAACTGGGCATGGCTGATACAAAAGTATATAGCGACCTTCTTAAATTTATATGCTGTTTTTATAACACACTTGTCTTCATATAAATTTTCCAGTCGGGTTTGAAAAATTGGCAATGCCGTTCTCAGTTCAAACTATTTTTTTTATTGTATCCAATTGCTTATTTCAAATCATATTGGAGGAATTAGTTTAGCTTTCATTCATATGCATACCACTGGCTTTGATTTTAGTACTTAAATTATACTCAGAGAGCTTTCATAGGGTTGGCTTAGAAAAAGTGCACTGAAGCTCACCAGTAACTTCTTGAATTCCTCTTACTTCCTCTGCGTTCTATTTTTTAGTCACGAATCTAACTCTCATATATCTTGTCCTTAACAGCGTCACTATTTATTTTGACTATTAAAATTTATGCATTTTGAACACACTTTTCCCCTTCTACAGCTAAAAAGCATCTATGCAAATCAAAAATTAGGAGAATCTGTTATTTCTTTTAAATCATAATTTTCCTTAGTTTAGTTAAGCACCATCACAATTATCATAAAATTCAATTAAAAAAGCCACAATTAACGCCAACATTATATTCTACTTCATTTAGCTTTTTCTGAAAAAAAAAAAAAAAAAATAATTTACAACAAAAATCATTTAAAAAATTTCTAAAAATTTTTTCTCCCTGACTTCAAATTACATTTCTGTCTTTGAATTTTGCCACCTATATAATTTGTCATAATTAGAAACTGTAAAGAGAAAACCAGAAAGAAACACCAAAATAAATAAATGAACAAAATCTTCACACAAATCCTTTCATATGCTTTTCTTTTTTTGAAAATCATTTCATTTTATAAATAACGAGGCATTTTCAACACAGTATTTGTTGAAATCTTTTTAAACAGAGCTGCTGCTATGAATTTCTTAATTATCTAACTCCATTTGAACAGCTCCTTTTCAGCCATAAAATACTTTTTGCTTGCTTCTTTTTTATCTGTTGTGTGTTTGTGAATAAATTCAAACAAAAAATGACACAATTTTAAGTTTTATGATGAATAATGTTTTCTAAATAGAGTTGCAACAAGCAAATATCAAATTGTATCACACATGGAAAGAGATTTGGCTATAAGACTTGTATATATTTAAGATTGGAAGAGTAGGAGTGATGTGTGCGCTTGTATGTATTTAAAAATATAAATAAGAAATTTTTTTAAATATTGCATGCGATAAAAAAATGGTTTCTTTAAAAGATACTCAGCATTAAAATTGATTTAGTTTTTTTTTTTTTTTTTTTTTACATGGCTTAACTTAAGAATAAAATTACTCAGAAAATGTGATATAGTGGAAAGGAAATACTATATACCTTATTTAGTTCCTATATTCTTTATAATGCGGCCCATTAACACTCAAGTTTATTTTAATGCACATTCGTGGGGTGTATATTTCTGTTTTAGTTGATTGATCAATTAATTGAAGAAAATCAAAATCATATTGATAATTGCTTTAATTTTTCAGCTTGCCAGACGTTAGCTTGGGTGTGTATAGGCCGCATAAGTAGTGATGTTTCACAAATTGTATTTTGCGGTGGTAATTTGCAATTTCAGCGTTGGAATTTAATGTCTGAATTTTATTAAAAAATTCAACAATTTGTCGCTTAAAAAAATTTTAGACAAGCAAAAATACACTTTGATCATTTTTTAAAAATTTTGGTTATTCAACAATTTGCTGTTTTAAAAATATAAATTTATAGTAATATAAAAAATCTACTGTGATCAGCTTTTAAAAGTCACTGGCTGATAACATAAAACATATGGTCAGCGTTGCCAGATATCGCTGTTTTGCTTACGACAATGGCACTTATAATCAGACCTATTATATTTTGAGAAAATACTACAAAAACTAAAGCAGATTTTTTAAAACTTCTTATACCCCTAAACCCAACAATTAATTGCACGTTCAGCTAAAAGCGAACACAAGCTTTTTTCAAAGAATTTTTAAATTTCTTACTTGAAAAAAAAATTTTCTATTAATTTATTTTTTTAAGGGTTCAATGTAGAGTCTGGCAGGGGTGCATACGTGACATCTTTTTTATTTAATTTATATTTTTATTTCCACTTACAAATGAACCTGCAATCATTTGAAGCCACAATTTTTTTTCTTTATTTTTCTTTTCTATGCTAACTTGTAGTGATTCAGTTGCCATTATTGTTGTTGTTATTATGTGGGTATGTTGTATGCTGTTTGTTTGCTTAGAGTCTTCTTTTACAATTGTAAGTGACAAATTGAATGTATTTAGTTTTGTGCAGTAATTAAATTTATAATAAATGCTGAGAAGCTTTATTCGCAGCCCCATCATTCCCCAAAGAAAAGAAAGAAAGAAAATAGGAAAAACTGTAAAATTTGTGTAAGCATTAACAGCAGAATTGTGTAAAAATGTACTCGTAAAGGTGTACGATGCGTGTATTGCGGGAGTCTTTAGTCTGCATTGCAAAAATATGTTAAATTAAGTAAAGATAAGGTGAGCCAATAGTTGAGCAAGATTTAGGGCCTAATAGCTTACATGCATGTTTTTGTTTTCAATACATCTTTGACATGTAAAAAAATAGTCCCTTAAAAAGAGTGAAAACCGCAATCAGCTGATATTTTAAGTTAAATGTTTCTTGGCGTATCTAGTGAATCATTGAATAAGCTCTTTGGAAGTGTGTGTAATTTATATTAGAAAACTATAGAGACTTCTTATAGACTAGTGGGCATTCTAGCTTAAAAGTTAAGCTTTTAATTCCTTTCTAAAATCTACTGATTAACACTTGGAAATCTTTTGTTTATACCCCACATTTTAAACCTGTCGAATTATTTTCCGTATTAATTTTGCCACACTCTTTCTAAATTTGTAAACGAGCACAAACATTGACTCTAAAAAAAAAAACAAAATTGTGGTGTTTTCAAGTAAAAACTTTTAAAAGATTTAATTGCACTTTGTTAGCAATAATAAATACAACAAAAATAAGAAGTTAAAAAAATAGTGCAGTTTTTATTTAAATAATAAGTGTCACACTTACTTACACTTGTGAATGCTAAATGGAAGATGTAGCAGAAAAAATATTTAATTTCTAAACTCTTCGTCTGCAATTTAAATATTTTCTTTTTTTTTTTAGTTTTCTTGATGGAGTGTACTACTTAATTAACAAAGTTATTGAGGTCGTTAAAAAAAAACAAGCAATAATTAATACAAGAAACTAAAATTTAGAGCAATTAAATGATAAAAATGAAACTTAGTTGGAATGATTTTTAACATTTTAACAATTTTAAAAAAGATGTCTTCTTTTTACATGGGAGCAGCTAGGATTTTTGATTAAAGTAAATAAATTGCTCAGTCTAATCAAAAATTTTTTTAAATAGATGAAATGTATTTAAGTACCGATGAAAATCGAGCACTTGAGCAGTTTAGAAATTGCCATTGCCATTTAAGGCTGAATACCAACCACTCCTTACGGAGGCAATTTTTGTCTGCACAAATTTTTTTATATGTAGAATCTAATTATTCATTCTGTTCCGCGTTTACAGAAAACATTTTTTGTACGTAAGCAAAATTTTTAATTATTCATTCCGTTGCTGTGGCATTTTTCCGCAGTTGCTGTATCATTTTTACCGTGGCGGTAAAATATTCTATAAATTTTCGCACGGAAAGCAAACATAAAGATAACAAATGTAACAAAAAATAAAAAATTTCTTAAAAATAAAATGTATTTTAGTTTAATATTTTTTGATAATAATTTCGTTTTATTTATTCAAAATAAATTTTTTTTGTTTATTTAAAATTTATTTTTATGTTAAAAAATGCAATGCAAACACAATAACAAACTTCATTCACAATAGACAACTTTATTAAATCACAATTATATAAAATAATTCAAAATAGTAAAACAATTCCGCAGGAATGAACAATAGCAATTTGCATATCGATCGATATTTCTTACCTCCTAAATTTTACTTTCATTATGGAATGAATAATACGAACCGTAGTCTTAGGCTTATCTTTGGTTAAGAGACCTTACACTATAAAAAAAATTTTATTCGCAACAAATCAGCCATGAATCTCTCTCTAACAAAGGGAAGCCAGAAATTATTTTAAAAAAAAAATGTCCAGACAAAAATTTTTTTTGGGAAAAAATAATTGTATATCCTCTAACAAGAAGAAACCTCAAATTGCATTAAAAAAAAAAACTAAAAAATTGAGCAGACAAAAATTTTGTTCGGAACAAATATTTGAATATTCATGTCATGAGTATCTGTACTACAAAAATCAACTTCAAGAAAAAAATTTTGTTCGAAACAATTGGTTAAATTCACTACAATAAAACTTGTTATAGAATTTATACCATGACTGAAAAGCATGCGTTTTTTAAAATAAACTTTCAAAATTTTTTGGATTGTTTTTTAAGTTACTAATAAATATAAGATTCTTTCTTTTCCTTTTTCTATTTTTTACAATAATTTTAAGTCAAGTTCTACCGTTATTCCCAAACTCGGTGTAAAATGGTAAATAAAAATTTGCTTCAGTCAATGTAAGTTCTATAGTTTTCCTGACGAAACCTCAAAACATACGCTTTCTGATTCGCCAGCCTTTGCAGGAAATTTGCAAATTTTTTATTACTTCTCAACTTTATACTCAAACTCAGTATAATGGAAATGAGAAACATTCGGAGCAGTCAATGCAGTCTAAGTCTTAAATTTTCTGCAGTCTAAACCTGGTGCAGAGAGCTTATGAAAGATTCTTTAGTTTGCAGTTTTTATGATTTAATATTGCTTTCTAACTAAAGAGAATTAAGGTTTCTTTTCAAAATCTTAACTTTCTTTTTCCAAAACAAAATTTTAGAAACTTTTAGCATTTGTGTGCTTTAGAAAGAACCAAAAATATTCAAATGGAGTTCTCGTATTTAGTGAAAAAAAACGCAATTAAATTGTTCTTTTCTTTTGTTATATAAAATAATACTGCTTTTGTCCTCCTTCCCTTCTCCCTTGCTTTCTTTTTCATTGACTTTCAAATAAAAAGTAATTTTTTTTTTATCTTTAAGAAATTTACTTAATTAAATAAGCAAAAAAAAAAAAATAAATTAAGTATTTGACGGTATTTCTCAAATAAAAATATTTAAAATTTTTTCAAGAATGTTTTTTTTAATTAAAGTAAGTAAATACTTTGTAAGATTTGAATATATTTTCTTTTGCCAGGGCATCAGTTATTTCCAAAAAAAAAATTTCTTTGATGTGTAAATGAAAATCAAATATCTTTGAAAAAGTTTTGCTTTTCTTAAGATAAAATTTTATATTTTTCTTCAAAAAAAAAAAAAAAAGACTGTTAAACAATTATTGAATATTCTCTTTTATTTAAATGATGAAGAAGGAAAATAAATGAAATTTTAAATAACAAATCATTTTTTCTTTTGCATGTGGTAACAACTTTAATTTTTTATTTAAACGAATTTTATTGCCCTGTTTTTTGGTTTATTATTTTTTTTATGCTTTGCTTTTTAAATTTGTTTGTGTGTCAGCTTTTTATATTAATTTTAAAATCCTCTTCAATACTTTACAAGTAGTTTTTCTTAGAGGCAGTAAAAATTACTCTAGCGTATCAACGCTACATTTTCTTCACACTTTGTAATGCAAATTTTTCTTAAGGTCTAACACAAAAAAGTGTTCAATAGCAGTCGTAAGTGTCTTTCTCAGTGTGACTGAGTGTGTGATTGGTGGTTCTTCGTTTTGCATTGCCAATATGTAAAAGAGTTATTTGGTTTTATATTTTTTTGCCTTAAAAATTGAAAAACTGCTTATTAAAATAGTTCAATAAGATATTGCAAATGTGAGTGTAAAACGAATTTTAAAGACACTCTATAGCTAGTTTTTAATTAAACACCTCTTAACCTAATTATAAAAAAAAATTTGTCCAGAGTCTTGTAGTTTTTCCTTTTCTTTTCATAAAAATAAAAATGTTGAAATTTTTGTAATGGAAAATTCTCTGAAGCCAAATTACGGCATTCAATATGAATTTAAATTTTCCTTTAAATTGTATTGAAGTTTCAATAGAATTCCGTAATTTAGCTTCTGATTTAAGGAATTTTTCCCAAAATCAAAATTTAAATTTTTTAAAAATTCCGTAAAAAAGTATTTTCCAATAAAATTTTTGTTATATTTTTTTTGTTGCTTCAAATGTTACAACTCTTGCGATCAGTCTTGTGTGCCTTAAATTTTTATCAAAGAAAAAATATGAGACAACAAAAACAGGAACCCAATAATAAAAATAAAAAATAGAATGGGTGTTTACTTCTCACAAAAAAAAATAGAATTCTTTTATAAAAAGCTTTATATCGTACAAAGTTATATTCGTAACTTAAAATTTAACGAGTTTTCAAGAGTGTTTGTTGAATCAGTTTTTTTTTTCTTGCACTCTTGGTATTTTATTTGAAAAAGTTACAGCCTATAGCAGACAAAGAGGAGACAGACTGCTTATTTGTGCAAACGATATAATCAGAGAGTAGAAATTCATGGCAATTCACTATTTAATTTTTTGCCAAACATTCAAAGAGTTTTAAAAATATATAAGTAACAAAACAGACAGATTTATTGAATGTTTGGTAAGGGCTTTTGATGGCTTAAATAAATTTTTTGGTTACATTTAAGCTTAAAACACATTTTTCTTATAGTATGGAAGTCATTAAAAAAATTTGTGATATAAATAATTGAAAATCATATAAGTGATTTATTATATAGGGTGGTCCAACTAAAGAAAACGATATGAATTGTAAATAACACAAAAAGCTTTCAAGAATTATCTTAATATTTTTTTTATAATGATAGAAGGATCTATGAGTGTGAAACAAAATATCGGCCAACTGCTCGCCACTGCTTTGCTGGCATACTTCTATCCGATGGTCCATTTTATCAATGACTCTGAGACATAATTAAGATTCTATGTCGTTAATGGGCCGAATTATGTAATTCGTTAACTCTTGACTTGGCTTGTTAACGTACAATTTTTCTTTTAAATATCTCCAAAGAAAGAAGTTCAACAGTGTCAAATGACATGGTCGTAGCGGCCAATTAACATCGCCATGAGATTAGATAACACAGTTATTGAATTTCTAATGCAAAAGAGCTGTTGGCTGTGTGGAAAATGATATCGTCCTTAACTTGACGTTAAGGTGTGACTCACAATGAACATCGTTCATTATGGTTTCACCACACTTTAGAATTAGTCGTCTGGCAACTGCGGCCTATAGACCTATGGTGACACTACTCTCAAGTTAAAAATTTTTCCTAAGATTAGTATCCATTAAAAATTCGAAAACTTTCTTTTGCGATTTGTGTGGCAAGTCAGACGGTTGTAGGAAGTGATCTCCTAAGTAACGAAAGCCGGTTAGACTATTACAGTGTTAAAAAACTAGTTTTGCTGTCTCTTCGTCTGCATTTCATAACCTGCAGAGGTCGTTTAGGCTGATCAATATTGGAAACACCAGCTGTTTTCATGCATGAATTTTCTATTCCTGAGTAAGATTTTGTGAAATGTTTTGCTAGCTTTTGTGTATTTGTATGTGTGTGGCTTTGTGTAGGTATTTGTGGGTGTGTGTGTGTGTATGTGTAGCTTGTGCTTGTATGTGCCTGAATGTGTTTCCCTTTAGAAATTGTTATGTAAAAGGTTCACTTTAAGTAAAATTCAGTTGGCGAAACTACATCTGTTATACAGTTAGTGTCTACTTCATTTACTCCTAGAAGCTTACTTTTGCTCTTATACACTCTAAAATTTCTCTTTAATTTAATCAAAGATTCATTTTTTTAACCAAGGCCCGTTTAATTGAATAACTTTCTTTTAAATTATTTTAATGAACAATTTTTTAAAATAAATCAAACATTTTTATTTAGAAATGGAAGTTTTTTTCTTAATTACTTAATGAATTTTATTCATATAATCTTTAAAATTTTTCATTAATTTAATGAACAATTTCATTGAAGGTCAACTAATTAAAAAGTTTAATTTTATGAAAGAAATTAATTAAAATTGTATGAATAATCTCTTTGAGCTAATAAAAAATAATTCAATAATGAAAAAGTTCATTAAAATTAATGAAATATTTCATTGAAATTAATAAAATAATTCATTTAAATGAATAAAAAAAATTTCATTCAATTTATGAAATTATTTCGTTCAGAGATATAAATTTTTTCCACATACTTTTTGAAATAAATTCATTTTACTAGGAGATTCCACTCTAAAAAGCAAAAAGTCTTGTTTGTTACATTTGAAAGACTTTCACTTTTCTCAAGCTGTTAATCCTTTTTTTATCTGAGTTTGGTATACTTAACCTGTGCAAGTGACAACGCCAAATTTTCTACTGGGATATTTAAAAATTTTATGTTTGTGTAAAGTGTATCTGAGAGATACATATTTATTTCATTATTAGAATTATTGATGAAATAAATAAGTAAGCAAAATCTATATTTAGAGTTGAAAAATTCTATGTCATTTTTAACTAGATGTTTAAATGTCCAGCATTTATTGTTCGGCTAAGAAAATAATATGAAAAATTCATATTTTGCTTAATTTTCAAATTTAGAAAAAAATCAAAATTTTTTACAATTTTATTTTAAAAATAATTAGAAACACCCAAAAAAGATTTTCTTTTTGCAAAAATTAATTGGTTTAAAAATTGTTTTGCACATTGAGTTGTGTGTTTTAAGTAGCTTAAAAATTTTAATGAAAATCTATTTTTAAGTGAATTAAATTAAACTAAAAACAAGTTAAATTTGGTTGGGCCAAGTCTTATATCCTTTCACTATAATATTAAAAACTTACAAAAAATTAAGAAAGTGAAGATAAATATTCCAAGTTAAATAAGGATATTGACATGAAATTAACAATTACATACCCCAAGTGTGCTTCTTTAGATTAGTGGGCAATGTACTGAAGTCAGAATCTAGAGGTTACAGATTAAATTTCTATCTAAAGCCAAGGTAATTGCCTGCACAAAATATTGTTTTGGGTCATGTTACATTAAAATTTCAATAGTGTACTCGTTCAGATTTGGAAGTAAATCCAACAAAAGTTATTATGATCTGTTGTGACAAATTTTTTCATTTAAAAATTAAATTTAAAAAATATTTTTGATTTAATTGTTATATAAAGAAGAACCCTTTTAAGTTTTTTCTTTTATTAATTTAAAGTGAAAATTTGTGTTTCTGTTATAAAACAATGATGTTATGATGTTGTTCATGATACTCTTGTTGAAAATAAATTAAATTTTTCAGTTTTACAATTCTTGTTGTTGTTGTACGTGTTGCTATTTTAGTTCTGTATCATTAATTTCCCGAAAACAAACAAATATTTAAACAAAACATTTATAAATAAAGAAAAAAAAAAGTATTTGTTAACAGGGCATTTGCTTTGAAAGCAGTTAGCAACAGCAAAAGCAATAATGGAAGAGATTTAAAAAAATAATAAAAAAATAAATCATTTAACAACCGAAACCTTTTTGCGCTGTCATAAATCAATTCAACACTTTTAAGTGACATGGAAACAAAAATGAAATTTTAAGGATTTTGAAAATTTCAAAAAAAATTTTTTTTTTTTCGAAAAGCTTTGTTTCTTACATCTAGCTAATTTCACTTGAAGTTTGCTTACAAACTTTAAGATACTCACATAAACTGTTAAGGAACGCTAAAAGAAAATTTTGTCATAAATTCCATAACACAATTTCATGAAAATTCTTTCATTGATTCAATAAAAGATTTCATAAATTATGTGAATTAGTGAAATATTTTTAATTAATTAATAAAATTAATTTTATTAAAATAATGAAATATTTCATTAGTCTAGTTGAAAAATTATAAAATTCATAATATAAATATAAAAAAATTCTCTCAGTAAAGTGATTTTTGATTTAAAAATTCAATGGAAATTAGGATTTCAATTTTGCATGACTAGAATATTTTTTTAGTTCTATGGCTTACAAGTACGTTACTTCTTCGACTTCTTTTGACTTTTTTTTTTCACTAACTTTTTGCAGTGACTACAAAAATAAAAATATGTAGTCTGGAACTTAAAGAACCAAAACAGAAAAACGTTTACAATAAAAAAACTTTTTCAAACTTAAAAAAAGCAATAGAAATTTATAAAGAATTAAAAAAAAAATTACAAATTGAACTGAAGTGAGTGATGGAAGATTTTAAAACAAAATTATTTGGCCACAGAAATGCTAAAAATCTAAAATGATTTTTAATTTCAAACAGTTTTCTATGATTTTCTTATATAACAGTGACAGTGATTTAACTGCACAAATTGTTGCTACGGGTAATAGGTAAATATGACGATAATAGTTCTAAACTTGAAAAGCGTTAATATAAAGAATTTAAAAATGTCCTTCTTGAGCTTGTTTTTCCTTCATCCTTTACGAAATAAATATGTAGTTCATGCTGTTATTTATTTTTGCACTTATTGGTCACATTATATGCATGAATTCACGATCTTTAGTTAAGTTTTAGCAATTAAAATAGCATTCGCTAAACTAGAGTCTTTACTGAATACGAGTATTTTAAATGAGTTTGTTTTCTCTTAGGACACGTTCTCAGTTCTTGTCTCAATCTTCTGCATTTTTTGTTAACAAAATTTTGACAGGTCTGATTCTCTTGTTCTTTTCAATTAAAGGACGGTTGCCTCTACATTTTATCATTAGGAAATTTTGGTCTGCAAAAATTTTTTTCTGAAAAATTTTTGACTTTAAAAAATTTGTATAATTAGTAAAATTTTGTCAGTAAATAAATTTTGTCCTTACAAAATATTTGTCTGTAAATATTTTTGTCTGAAAAATTTTGCGTTCATAAAATTTGTATCATTAGTGAGTTTTTATCTGTAAAAAATTTTTGTCTTTACATTTTTGTCTTTCAAACATTTTTTTATGTAAAAAACTTTTTTCTGTTAAAAATTTTTGCCTGTAAAAAATTTTTATCTTCACAAAATTTGTTTTGTGTGTAAAAAATTGTTTTTTTGAAAGAAAAAATTTTTATCTGTAAAAAGTTTTATTTTATCTGCAAAAATTTTTTTTAGAAAAATTTATATCTTTAGTGAACTTTTGTCTGTAAAAAAGTTTGTCTGCACAAAAAAATTTTTTTTAAAAATTTTGCCTTCTGTAAAAAATTTTTATCATTACAAAATTTATGTATATACAAAATTTTTGTCTGTAAAAAATTTTTGTATGTACAAAATATTTGTCTGTAAAAAATTTTTGTCATTACAAAATATGTTTATGTAAAAAAATTTTGACTGCAAAAAAAATTTTTTTTTTAATTTTGCCTTCTGTAATAAATTTTTGTTATTACAAAATTTATGTATATACAAAATTTTTGTCTGTAAAAAATTTTTGTATGTACAAAATATTTGTCTGTAAAAAATTTTTGTATGCACAAAATTTTTGTCTGTAAAAAATTTTTGTCTGCAAAAAAAATTTTTCTGAAAAATTTTGCCTTCTGTAAAAAATTTTTGTTATTACAAAATTTATGTATATAAAAAATTTTTGTCTGTAAAAAAATTTTGTATGTACAAAATTTTTGTCGTCAAAAAAATTTTGTCTCTAAAAATTATAGTTTTTATAAAATTTTTGTTAATAGAACAATTTTTCTCATTACAAAATTTTTGTGCGAAAAAAAATTTTTATATGTATAAAGATTAAGCTTAAAACCAAAAAGTTTGATGTCCTTTCTATTTTCTTTCTATACAAGTATTTACTCTGTACTGTATATTCTTCAAGTTACCCTGTATTTAATTTTTGTTTGGAAGAAATCACTGTACAGGGTTATAATATTTTTTTTTTGTGTGTTTTTGCATAAATAAATTTTGTTTAAATGAAAAACCAAATTATTATGAAGTGCAAAATTCTGTAAAAAAAATCTATTTAAAAAGCAATTTGCAAAACAAACAAAATACAATTTGAGCATTAAAACAAATATTGTGAATTATAATTACATTACACAAAAAAAAAATAGTTGATTTATTCAAATTATATACATTTTTCATAAATTATGGTTTTTTATTTTATTTTACTTGCGTTCATGCAAATGTAAGAGACCTGAAGCTTATAAAAAAAATACATAGTTCGCTTTTTTAGTTCTACAAATAATTTTTGTTTTGTTTTGTAAGTTATATTTTATATTTGGTCTACACTTACAGACAATTAATACACCCACACATAGTACACATGATAGAAAAACATAAAATTGTTTTGTTCACAAGTAAATATATAAAATAATTGAAAAGTAAATATTTAAATAACTGGTTAGAAATGTTTAACGAACCCTTAATACAAAAAATTATATATGACTTCACATAAAAAATTTAAATGGAATCTATGAATTTTATTAACTTCTTTTGAGAGAAAAAAAAAAGGTTGAGAATGTTACAAATTTAAATAGCCATTTCAGTAAACAAAATTGAATTCATTTCAAGTTGATTTTAAATGAAATTTTCCTTAAATTTTTTTTCAATCCACTGCAAATCAATATCATATATTTATGAACATGGCTAAAAATAGTTATTGGAGTTTTTGCTTTATAATTAAAATGTATATTTTTTTTTTCAAAGTTAAAGTCAATTTATAATTATTTGTTTTTCTGTAGACATTTCGCTTCCACTTTGTCCAACTTCTGCAGAATATAATTTTTATTTAATTTATGAATTTAAATATCCTGAGCAATTTATAAAATTCGATTTTAAGCTTGATAAAAATGAGAAATTTTAGAAAAAAAACCTGTTAACAAACTAAAAACATTTTTATAGCTGTATTCTGCGTTGCCAAAAGCATAATTGGCCTAAAAAATTTCTTATTATTGGCTTAGGCATTGTAAACGAAATAACCGTCAAAAGTTTGTATAGCGCTGCGAAAAAAATGGTACTAAACCCAATCAGCTTTTTTTCTCAGAATCATTAATTTTTCATAAGAGGCTTGACATTTCCTCTTTAATTTTTGCTCAGAAAAAAAAAACAATAACAAGTCAAAATTAAAATAAGAACAAATCAGCCGGTATTCTTTTGCTATTTACAACTCATTACAACCTTTAATGAAATTATATACTATTTACCACTCTTATGCATCAATGCATTTTACAACTTTTACACTAACTAAAAAAAAACAAAAAAAAAAAAAAAAATAAAAATAAAAGAGAAAAACTACATTTCAGATGGCGCCTTTTTGATTTCAAATCACATGGGGTAAAAGCAAAAATTTTATTTAATGGCAGATGCTGCATACACGTTTAATAAAAATAAAAAAAAATAGAAAACAGAAAATAAAATTACAGAGCAAAAGAAAAGCTTTTTAATAACACATATTCAGCGAACTGGTGAATGTTGCCGAGAGGGAAAAGCAAAGAATATTAAGCTTTTATTTGCTTAATTCAGTTTTCCGAGAGAAAGCTTGAATTTTAAGGATTTCATACTTTCGTCCTCTAAGCTTAATTCCATTCAGCTATAAAATTTTAGTTGCTTGCTGTTTCTCTCTTTCATTTTTTATAAAAATCCAAATGTCAAAGTTTAAGGAATTTTTAGCAAAATAAAACTGAAGCTTTTAAAATTTTTACAAAATTTTTTTTTTAAATTTTTGTTTTGCGAAAGCAATATTTCTTGGGATTCTTTTGTGTTTTTTTTATTCACCAAGTTGGCTTTTCTTATCTGTCGTTTGTCTTCAAAGTAATAAATTTTATGTGCTGGAATTTAACTTCACATTTATTTAAAGATTTCAAACTTGATAAAATAGTTTTCTTACTGAGTTTTTGTGTGTGTGTTCTTTTTCAAGCTCTCATTTTCAAAACTAAAAAAAAAAAATTTATTGTTACACGTTGCTGTTGCAAATGGTGCTACTAATTTGTGTTTGTAAAGGAGAAAGTGCTTTTTTTCGGTAGAGAAAGGGCAGGGGAGAGGTCATAAGCTAACATGCACTTTATTGCAAATCTATGTGTATTTGGAAAAAGCTGTCGTGTTAACTGACCTTAGATAACAGCCAAGTGACATGTGCTAGACATGAATTATTGAAATTAGCAACACAGACTTACACACAAATGAGCGCTTTACACAAACGATTTTTATGTTGTAGGCATGATTTTAAATTAATATTTTTAGCTGGATATTTTGTTATATTCAGTAAAAACTGTTTAAAATCTACTAGACTCCTTACAACTGCTGAGTGTTTTAATTAAATAACTTAAAAAATAGATATTTTAGGTGGCGGTAGGATCATAGCAAACGATTATAATAAATTTTTAAACGGTTAATTTTGATTTAATATATATAAATTTTAAATATTTTTATATTGGTTTCATTGAAGCTTTGCACATTTTTATTTTCCAATAAACTTCTTCGAAATGTGATGCATACAATCCCTTATGATGCAAGTAAGATTACTATTTTCTATAGACCATGCCCACTTTTCTTAAATCTTTTACTATTCAATAGACTTTTACATACCAAGCAAAACCAGTAGTTAAAATAACTGAATTCGAAATTTTAATTTTTTGTATAAAAAAATTTGAAAATTACAATAGAAGTTGCCAGGATTTGGGCTCAGTTAAAATCGAAATTATTATTTTTAAATTACAATTGTAATTAATATTAAAATGGTACTTTGGTTCTTTATTTTATTTATTTTTTTTAATATAAAAACTTTTTCAAAAAGATAGTGGCCCATAATCATAGTCATGGTGAAGTAAAACCATAAATTCTTATAAGCAAAAGTAAGCTTTTAATAAAAGTTTACTTTTTTTTGCTTTAATTATGGTCCATTGACTTTAGTTAATGTGAGTAGTATTATCCTTAGCTGATTGTGTAAAAAAAAATTCAGAACAATTTGACTTTTTCGCATGGCATACCTTTTAACTGACCCACGTAAAAGTGGGCGTGGCCGATCCTAGCATATATAATGACCATTATTTTAATATACTATATTAAATCTATTGAAAAGTATAATTTTAATGATTAAATCTGTGAATAATGAACCAACAAATATGCGCAGTGTATGTTACTCGCAGATAAAATGTAGCTTTATATTGTTAACTGCATTTTTAAAATCGGTTCTAACATTTTAGAGTTTATCCATTATAAACAAATAAAGCAAAATTTTTCCTTTTTATAATATTAGTGTAGATACACTGAGAGAATTTTCTTTATTAAAATAATGAAAAAAATTTTTTTTTTTTAAATGATTTCATTAATGAAATAGTTCATTAATTCAATAAAATATTTATTCTCTTAATGAAATATTTCATTGAATTTATGAAAAATAATAAAATATTCTTAGAGTTTTTTAGAGTCTAAAACTTAACAGAAGCTAAGTAATAATTTCCAAAGGGAAAAAAAATTTATTAAAGAAAAAAATTTATTTTAAAACTAGAAAAAATTAGCAAGAGCTTACAACCTTCTTTAAAAAACAATGTTCAGTTTAAGCACTTGACTTTTTCTTATTCCAACAAAAATTTCTTCCCAGCAGGAACAAAAAACTAAAAAAAAAATTTTTTTTCTTCAAACAACAATTTGTTTCAGCTTTGTAAAGAACATTTTTTATCTTTTTTTTTTTTGTTTTGTCTGAAACTTATGAACAATCTTTGTTGTTGACAATGACTTTCAAGTGGTTACGGAAAAACCAACCCACTTTTTGCATCCACCATTAAACAGCACTCGAATGAATAAAAATTGAAACTTACAAACAAACAAACAGCGAGTAAACATACAAAAATAAAAAACACAGGAAAAACTACAGCTTCATTGACATCAGACCAAGAAAACATTTGTTTGACTGAACAGCTCAAACACTCGTAGAAAATTACAACGAGTCGAGCCAGCAAGTTATTGCAGACATTATGATTGTTGCCATTTTATTGTTGTTGCTGTTAGAAGTAGTTTCTGTTGCCGGCTAAGGTTTAAAGCCAAAAGAGAACAACAACAAAAATTGTTTGCAAAAAATATAAAATAAAGTTTGCACATGGCATTAACGCCACGCTTAAAACGCGTAAATTTTTTTGTGTATCCTTCATATACATACGTATCGTATATGAAACATACATTGTAATCTTTTTTAGAAAAAAGTAAAACATTTAAAAATATAACAGCTGCAGTTTTTATTATCATTTTCCACTTATTTTTATGAATGGCCTATGTTTGCCACAAAAAATAAACTCGCTTTAAAGTGCTCATATTGAAATGGAAAGAAGAGCTTTAAAAATAAATCAACAAACAATAAAAGACATGAATTTAAGAGCCCAGTGAGGGCTTACAAATATTCAGTTAGAAGTAACAAAATTAATTAAATTTAATTTGAAATTTTAAAAATCTTTAAGTATTCGATATTTTGCTATAACTCCTTTCCTTTTCCAAAAAAAAAAAAAAATAAAAATCATTTACTATAACAAAATCCAGGTCTTAAGACACTAATTTAATTTTCTTTCTTTTATATTCTCTGATACCTTTGAAATTTATTTTTTCTTGGCTTTGGGTGTCTGTGGTTGGCATATAAACGTTTGTTTGTCTCTAACTTGCAGAGAGTGTAACTCTTCTTTAAGTGATTTGTAAGCCTCTATGTGTATATATGTAGTTTCTCGCGTGTCCTGTGGGTTATTTTCTTTAGCTTTTCTTTGTTCCTTGCTGACGACGACACTAAACATTTTCATTGTTCTATTTAAGCGGTACTTATTCACAACTGCCACACAGCAAATATTAGCTTATCATACTTGAAATTTCAATTATAATGTATTTCACGAGTGTTTTGTAAAATATATATTTCGTAACCTTTCATAGTGTCACCCCTTTTTCTACTGCCAACATTGAAAAAAAGGAAAGGACTGCTGTTGAAATTGAAAAAAAAAACAGGCAAATACTTGCATTTGTGTGTTGTGAATGCAAATGAAATAATTATGTTTTTGTGGTTTAATTTGCATAATTTTAGTTGTATTTAAAAAAAAAATATTTTTGAGGTTTGACTTATTTTGTTGCTCTTTTCTAAAAACCGAAAAATGGTTTTGATTGACAGCGCGTGTTTTTAGGAATGTTTATAAAAAATAAAAATAAAAAAATACTTCCAATAAAATTAGAGGAAAGCAGAATTTGTTTTAAATATATTTTCCAACAACTTAAAGTCAAATAAAATTGTAGCGTGTAACTGCAAATTTTTTATTTACTTAATAAAATTAAAATTATAAAAAAATATAAATTAAGCCTAAAGCGTCTACTTATTGTCAAGTAAAATATAATTTATCATGCGCTAAGTTTTGCTAAAGCCCTAAAGCACATTTTGAAATTCATTTAAAATACATTTTTAAACAAGTCAGTTTATTTTAATAATTTTTTCAATTTAAAATCCAAGAATCTTTTTAAAAAATATGTATGTGCCCTTCCTTTTATGTTTCAGTTTCTCTTCTTTCCTTCCTTTTCGACATGTTGAAATATTCATAATTTCTATCCAATTTTACGTTACACATATTTTTTCTTTATTTAATAAATAAAAATATTTGCTAAAGCAAATGACTGAAATGAAAAAGAAAATTTAGCTGTAACAAAAAAAGGAATAAAAACAAAAATACAAATAAAAATGAATTTTGTGCAAATAAATAAAATGTTAGTTGCCATCTCGCCAGAATTGTTCAAGCTTAAAATATGTTGAATGTCAATACAAGAAAAGCACAAGCAAGATTTAAAAAAAAAATGTTCATGACAAAACAAATAGACAAACAAACATACAATTTTGTTTGCTATTGAATAAATTTAACAATTATGTCACTCACAAAGTAACAATGTAAATAAAGAACAGAAACTGAAAGCGATTATATTTTTAAAAAGACAATGAAGAGACAATTGTAAAATAATAATGAGTACACGTAAATTTTCTTAAGGTGCTGATATTTTAGATTCAACTCAATCAGATGTCATATCAGTTACATTTTAATACATAACATATCAATGTCATATACATGTCATGTCAATATTACATCAATTTCATGTCACTGTCATTCCTACAGAATTTAGATGAATAGAGTAATAATTTCAAGTCAGTGTCATTTTAATGTCACATGAACATTACGGCAATGTTGTTGCATTGAAAACATGTCACTGTTAGTCAGTGGCGGCCTGACGACCATCATGTAGAATCCAAGATTCCATGTTGGACTCGTTTCATATTACACTAATTTCATTTCAATGTCATTATAATTTTGTGTCAGTATCACTTACATGTCACATCAATGACATGTCGATGTCAAGCTAATGTCGTATGAATACTACTCCAATTTTCCAGTGACTTAATGTGCGTGTTACTTCAGTATCATTTAAGTAACATGTAACTGTTATATGTCAGTGACATGTTAGTGTCATTTTAGCATCATTTAATTCTTTCACTAATAACATTTCAATACCATGTCAGTATCAATATAACACCATGTCATGTCTATGTCATGTAAATGTGTCATGAATATTAAATTAATGTTACACCAATGCTACGTCAGTATTATGCCAGTCACATTTTATTATTACAAAATTATTTTTGTCCTGTCATTTTAATGTCATGTCATATATGAGGCATATTATGATAACATAACGGAATTGCAGTATTTTTACTTCAGTGTCATTAATTGTTCTATCAATTACATATCACTATGATGTCGGTGTCGTTGTCGATGTCTGTGGTCAGTGTCGTTGTCGGTGTCGTTATTGGTATTGGTATCGTTATCGTTATCGTTATCGGTATCGTTATCGTTATCGTTATCAATATCGTTATCAATATCGTTATCGGTGTCCGTGTCCGTGACCGTGACCGTGTCGGTGTCGGTATCGATATCGCTAACAGTTTCAGTTTTTTGAATTAATTAAATTAATTTGAAAAAAAATTTTTTATTTAATTTTAAATTCCATTAAAAAAATTTTCAATATGTTATATTGTATTCAATGTTAATACAATTTGTGTAGTTTGATGATGCATGTCATTTGCAAGATAATAAACTTTGAAAATGAATTCTGCTTAAAAGCCCTTTAGTCTTCTTTCACTTCACCGTTTTAATAAGCAAATAATACCTTTACATTTAAGAAAATTTCCTAAAGCATACGAGTATGCTTGTGTAATTTTATGAACCGTAGGATAACGTAACATTTTTTTGTTGTTTGATTGAAAGAAATAACAAAATTGGTATTTAGATAAAATTATCTAAGCTGGCAGGTTTGCTCATGAATAAATAATAATTGTTGTATATAATTTTATTAGAATTTTCAAAACCATAGCAGATAGATAACTTTGCTTTCAATGCCTTTGTTCTTGATTACCTTTTTGTTTTGGCACATCACAGTATTTTTTCATATCGTTCCACGGTGTGTAGCTGCATATGATTTTCTCTGCTTATGTGTAGTTATATTGTTATACGTTTTGTGTAAGCAAAGATATACATACAAATTTTTGCTCATATTCAAGTTTAAAATTTCATATACACACCACACACACACATTCACAGGCACGCATATACACAAAAGTGTTATCAGCGCGTTAAGCGGAAATACAAATACAAATTATTTATAATGCTTGCATGAGTGCTTTCTGTTTCCTAAAAGATGCCAACAACAGCAACTGTAGCAACAACAACAATTTCATAAATATAAATACCTGCTTCTCTCACACAAACCATACAAGACATACAGACAGACAAACATTTTAGTATGAAAACAGAAAATATTTATAAACACTTCCTTGTGTATTTCACTTTCTCTATTTTCCTTTCTCTCTGGTGATTTTTTTTTTTGCTGCATTAACTGAATTTATTGGTAAACTGTATCGTATCTGCTCTTATTTATTCTCCTGTTATCGTTTGTATTTATATAAACATACGTTTTTGATTTTGTTCATTTAAGGAATAAATAAAGGTTTCCATTAAATAATCTTGTTAAATAAAATAATAATAGAAAGAGAAATAAAAAAAAGATTTTTATAGTTAAATAATCAAGAATATTTCTAAAGACTCTGTGGGTATTTATTTTATTTTAGCAACAATAGTGTGTTTAAAAAAAAAAGTCATTTTAAGTTTCTTAAAAGTGCTAGAAAAGAAGCTTACAGACTTAAGAGCTATAAAATTGTGGCTTTGTTACAATTTAAAATACATTTTATGTATATAAAACTTGTTAGTTATACACTGTTTCAACCAACCATCTAGCTTGACGATATAAATTTCAATATTTTCATTGTCATTATGAAATAAAATGTAAAAGAAAACCCATAAAAATATTATTAACTGACTTCAATGGCAGCCGTGAAATTTTTATAAGGATTTTCAGTATACAGTTTTTGTTAAATGAAATTAATAAGAGACAAAGCCTTATATATAAAAAGAAGAAAAAAAAGTATTTGGCTGAAAGATGTTGCACGTTTTAAATGCTTGCAGCACAACAAACATTTGGAGTGTTTAAATAAAAACGTGTTTTATTTTTATAAAAAAAAAAGCAAAATTTATTACACTTTTAACAAATTTATTTTGAAATTATGGTCAGACAATAAATTCCTTGAAATACAAATTTTAATTGTTTTAATAATTTTCAGTTTTTATTTGATGAAAAGAAAGTTATAAAAACAACAGCCACATTTAGATTCAAAAACACTATGTTGTTTTAAACTTAAAACGTAAAATTAAAAAAAAAAGAGTAGACTAGTCCGTCTACTCTGTGGCTAATTAAATTTTTTATTACTTTATTACTTATTCAGTACAATAAGTACTGAAAGGGATAGCATACCTATATGGACCATTTCATCAGACGCTACTCTGAATCCTCAGTAGGTTACTCCCAACGTTTCGTGCAAACATTAGAACCTTTATATTGTAAAAGCAATTGACTAAATAAGAATTATTAATCAATAGTTACAAAAAGATTCAAATATTCAAACAAAAAACTCAGTAAGCATTGAACTGAATAAATAAATAAATTTCCCAACCAACATTTTAATATTGAGAACTATATATTCTATTTTTATTCTTCTCTTCTCTTTTATTTTTTGTAATTTAAGATTTGCTGATATTGACCTCTGAATTGAATTATTTATTGCAATAAAAAATAAATTTAAAGAATTTTACTAAAGAATGTGAAAGCATAAAAAATGTTTTTCAATTACTTATACAACTTAAGTTAACTCGCATTTGAAAAAATAAAAAAAAATTTAAAATATTTTACGAAAGCAACAACTTCTATTCAATGTTATGTTTAACATTCTTTAAGTAAAAATCATGTTCTTTGCCGTCATTTCTAAAACTAAGGGTTAAAGTAACCCCAGAGTGAATGAAAAGTATTAGAAAAGAAAAACACAAATGTGGCTGCTGCTGCTTGTTGAAGGAGTCAGAGCCAGCCAAACCTAAGGTAGGTTTGTTTGTCATTGTATTTGATGCTGTGAATGGCCGTTATAATTGTATGCCACAAAACTTAACCACAAATTATGTCATTAAATATTGTAACAATTAGCAGATACCTCAAACCAGCTTTCAGCACAGCATGTTTGCCACCACCATCATCAGCACAATAGACATAATTTTGCAGTACTTACAGTTAACAAAAGAAGAAAATAGAATTAAGATAACAAGGATAATAACAACAACAGCAACAACCACCAGCAGGATGTTTTAAAAGGTGCTTTTATAACATATTTTAGTCTAAATGCTTAAGGTATACGAGTACGAAATGACAAAATTATACTCTGACTATGACGATAAAGTTGACATTAAACAAATTTTCTTAAGGTCGAATTCACGACTTGGGTTTAAGCAGTGACACAATAACTTTAATTAAACTAAAATCTTTAGTTAAAGTAAATATAGTGAATAAAATGAGAGTGTATAAATAAATCCCATAATTAAAATACTCGTAGACCTTGTTGATTTTTTTACGAAGGCAAATTATATAAGAAATAGTCTATACTGATGAAAAAAGAACTAAATTTGTTTCTAATCAAAAATTCAATTGTGATAGTCGAATTTTTTAATAGTGACTATAAAAAATCGATCTTACAGCTAAAAATATTTTTACTGGTTGCTACAAGCAAAAACTTTGATTATCACAACCAAATTTTTGATTGCAAACAAATGTAATTGTCACAACCAAAAATGTTTTTTGGAAACAAACAAATTTGTTTTTTTTTGTCCATAGAGATTTTACTTTTTCCTTTATTTTTTTAACATGAATAACAATTCAATTTTAGACTAAAAGTTCAATACAAGTCACGGAATAATTGCTAGTTAGGATAGTGAATTTCAGAACCACATATAGCTAAGCAGAATCCTTTACTTAATTTTTATTAAAAAATTAACTAAAATTGAGTATTTTCGCAAGCTAAAACTAAGAAAATAACGTGTCCCCAAGTCCTGCACAAGTACTCACTTATACAGCTCATCAACAAGTCTTTTTTATTGTAATCGAAATTATTTTTATTAAAGTTTTTGGTGGTCTAAACTAAAATGTCTGTAAAACTCATGCAGTATTTGATATTGAGGTATTTTTAGTAAAGAATTTCCAGTTAAAAGTTCAATAATAGCCAGGGAATGTACAAAATGAAGTCGCAAAGTAATTTTCAGGTGTCTATATGGCTCATCAGGAGGTTTTAGTCTGTAACAGCGACAATCAAGGAATTCAAGCTAATTTTTATTAAAGAATTTTTTCGGAAGTTTCGTATTTTTTATGAGACTGCAATCGCCAGAGCTCAAGAAATATTTAATAAAGAGCTTAGTAAGTGACGTCCATTAGTTCATTAGGAAATCAGATGTCCATATGGTTCATCAGCGAGATTTGGTCATTGTAGTCTGTACAGGTTAAGTTTTATAAAAGAATTGCTTCCGAAATTTCCAGCCAGTAAAGAGCTGTACTTACAGCTAAATATTTTTCTGTGCTTATATAGCTCATCAGCAAACTTTTATAGTTTTTAATCGGTTTTAGCGAAAATCACAAAATTTAACTTAATTTTTATTAAAAAATTTTCTTTTAAATTTTGATTTTTCTCTTCAAATAAATTCCTACTTAATGTGAATTTGGACTTGAATATTAAACTTTAGCTTTTAATTTCTACATTGACCTGTTTTTGTTGTTGTTGTTTTCTTTCTGGTTTTTTTTTTATTTTGTAAAAAAGAAATGGAGTTATTATGAACTGTTTTTATTTTGGTTCTTTTGGTAGAACTTTAAAATAGGACAAAAAAAAAATAACTAAAAATGAAAGCTTGTTTTTAATTAAAATTTCTTTTGAGCTGTGAAAAGTAAAAGGAATTTGAAGCAAATTAAATATGACAACAACAAAAACAAAACGTTCTGTTGACAATGTAACCTTTATTTAAACAGGAAATATTAAGAAAAAAGGATAGTTACGTTCGTAAAATTAATTTTATTTTTTTTGTTAATGGCAAAGCCTTTAATTAATAGTGTGAAGTTAATTTTTTTTAGAAAGTAAAAAATTAAAAATTCTGTATTCCGAATCTGAATATTTCATTGGGAGTGGTCCCTTTTAAATTTTCAAAATTTGCTTTATTTTGGCTGTGAAATTATTGGTAGAATTAAAAAAACATAAAAGTTTTCATTTAATAATAAGAAAAAAAACATGCACGATTTACTCTTCTTAAAGTTATTTTATAATGACTGGCTAGATTTAGTGGCCGCAAGTGATGTCTAAAGCTTGTCTTAAACACCACATAATCCAAATAGTTGTACTCTTGACTTGCTTTGGCCTTCGCAAGAAACATAGTGTTGAATAATGTAATTCTACAAAACCATTCAGACAAAGAACTTATGCTGAAGCGCAGTTTTCATTGATTTGCTAAGAGCTCATGGCAGAGTTAATTACTTTATGAGTAAAATTTATGTTGTACAGAATGATTTCTAAAATATCTGGCAGAAAAAATAAGAAACACATTTCTGTGAATTTAAGCAGATGTAAGGAGAGGTAGCAAGAACTTCTTAGGCTTGGAAATATTGGTCTCAGCAAAAACTGATGCCAATAAGGCAGTGCATAGTGAAACGCAGGTTTAAACAGAAAGCCAATTCTCGAGTTTTTTCTATATAATGGTATATCACGAGAACTACCCGTGGGATTACAAAAGGTAGATATACAGTTTGAATCAAGTTATTCGGTATACTAGAAGTCTGTTTTAGTTTTGGCGGCATCCTATGTTATTTCTAACATTTCTTCACTAATTGAAAATGAAATCTAATAGATGAACACAAATTTTCTATATTCAATTCCCCTATAAATTTAAATTAGTAAATAAAATTCTCAATTATTATTTAATTATTGAATTTTATTATACAGAAAATTTTTTAGTTTAATTACAACATGATTTAATGAATTACTGGTTAGATGTTTACTAAATTATTGTTTTCATAAAATTCTATTTTATTTTTAATTAAATTTTTATATGTAAACTAAAAATAAAAAATAGACAAAAAAAATTTATTTAGCAGAGCACCTTGCTTTTGCATATTTAAAATCACAGCTCTCTAGCAAGTAGAAACAAGTCTTTGAAATCTGTCTTTTACAGCAACAGCTTTAATTTGACAACCAGTAGTAGCATTAGGTATTTTATACTATATTTTAATATAGTATTTATTTAGTTTCCATACAAAAAAAAAAAAAAGAATAAATAAAAAGATTTTTCTTTATTTTTTACACTTTTGTAAATTTATTTTCTAAATTTAAATACTATAAATGCAAGTCGTATTTAAAAACTTAGTTGTTCTCTTTATATAAAAAAAAAAAATTAAATAAAACACACATCTTTTCTGTATTTATTTTGATATATTTGAAAATGTAAAAGGAAAACACAAACACATGCTTTCTATGTTGAATTTGATTCAATTGATTTCTTTTTTTCTACCTTAAATGCATGCGAAACGTGCATATTTAAAATGTGCATTTAATGGTGCTTTTGTATACATTTAATTTCTATTTTTTTTCTACTTATTTTAGTGTATAAAACTTATAGTTTATAGCAGCTTGTGCATTTGAATTCATATTGCTTTAGTGATTTTAAAATAAAAATAAAAAAATTTCTAAAAGTGTATTTGAAATGAGTTGAAAGAAATGTTTGAGTGCTAGAAAATGGAAAACTCTTACTATTTTTCTTTAATTGCAAAAGCTTTTAAAATAATTTTTTGTTTTTTTAAACCCAGACTATTTGCTCAGATTTGTTACTTATTAAAAATTGTTGTCATAGAAGGGCGATTTGCTAGCTGATGTTGTTTAAGCTTTTGTTTCACCTAATTAGGGGAGTGTTTATTGATGTGTGGTTACAAATATTTACTTCACAAAGCACCTAACATCTTTCTACAAAGTGAAAGCTATAGGCAATGTCAGGTCAGTGTCTAATAAACCAGTAACTTCAGCACTGAAAATCAAATGAATTGTCGATCATTTTTTTTTTTTTAATAACACAAATCAGCAAAGCTTCTTGGCTTGTCTGCATTGCCATTTTAAATGATGCTATAGCTGAGTTTATTTGCATGCCATACCTTGTCAAAGTTTGCACAACTGCCTTTAGGAATAAATGAAGATGTTGCTTCGCAAACGCAACAGACGTTTGGAAAAGCAGCCTATTTGGCTTTTGGATGGTTTGTAAAAAACAAAATATGAATGTGTGTTTCTGAATGTGTGTATGTGTGTGTATTTGGATCTATACAAGAACATATTTTATTGTAGACCTTTTTGAGAGAAACTCATTTCTCGAATAGGTTGCCACCAAAATTGGCCCCAACTCATTATGTAGTTCGTTTTAAACTTAATTTCAAACACTTTTCTGATTATTAAATTTGTTAATAGAAAAAACCCTTTAAAAATTAATTCGATATAAAAATTTCTTATTTGAAGTGAAAAAATTGTCATTAAAAAAATATAAATTTAATGAAGTTGAAGCGAAATATCATTATAAAAAAATTTTATAATTATTAAGGCACATTTTTGACTCTTATTTTCTTCACAAGTATTCTCAAAAAATCAACCCAACTCCTGTGACCAGCTAGCATTGGAACTGCTGAATGCTAAAGAAAACATCTAGTCATTGAAAAATTTCATTCAGCTTTTAATTAAGAAATTTAAGCTTTAATTGGCTGTAGTAAAAACGACTTATTTTGTACTATTTTGGGCTTAAATTTATATTTTAGGCTTTTGTAACATGATTCAATAAAAACTTTAGAAAAATATATTTTTAATTTTTTTTTTTAAATCTCTTGAAAGCGTATTCATATATTTTCTTTAGTTGTTTTATTTTAAAGCACTTAAATTTAATTTCTTGCCATTAAAAAAAGTTATTTTTAAATTTAATATTCTTATTTTGCTCTTATCAAAATGATGACTAGCAAATTTGCCTGGGGCCAAACATTATAAGTGTGCGTGTATGCATGAGTATGTTTTTGCCTTATTATATTTATGTTTATCATTGTAATTTCTTATTCATATCATCGACCACATCGTTAGTTATATCGAAATAGTTTTGGTAGCTTTGCAATAACAACAGCATTGCCATTCCAGCAATTGCTGGTGGGTCTATAGAATTAATAAGGGATAACAAAAAAAAAAAAAAAAAAAAAAGAAAACTAAGAGAAATAAACAGGAAATCAATGTCTGGCTTTAAGTGAGCGCAACAAAAAAAAAAAAAATAGAAAAATGTCAGCAGTTATTGTTGAAATAAAAATGCTTAGTCCTTAAATGAATATCCTGTTTATATTATTATCTAGTGAGTGTACGAGTACACTAGTTATATAAAAGTCATTGTGTTGGCTAAAGTAATTTTAATTTAAAGAGGTTCTTTTGCAAGGCAATTGGTATTACTTTGCGAGATCATTGCCTTTATGCACTCACATGAGTTTTTTGTTAAATAAAAAAAATTGTTTATTTAAAGCGGTATTCTTAAGAAAACCGCTTGGAAATTTAAATTACGTGTTGAGTTTTGAGTTAATTAACCTAAAGATAATTCATTGTAAAATCTACTTACTAAAACTAAGTTTCTTCTCTTCCTAAGAACTGCTTGCACCCATCAATTATATTCAATTTGGAACCTCGTACTCACCAAGACAATCTCTTGAAATGCAATCAATACTTTGGCTTGCATTCAAAGAAAAATTGTTTATGAAAATGTGTTATATTTTTATTAATCATTTTGAATATCAGTCTTAGTACCATTATTACATGTTACCGATAGTTAAAGTTCGGATTTTATTAGTCAAATATCAAGCTTTTGGTTAGACATTAAAATAAAAAAATATATATTTTTAGATGAGTTAAATATCGTTTCGCTTTGTTGAAAACGTTTCTTTGCGAACTCTCGTTATAACATGATTTCTAAGCAGATATTGCTAATTCAAAGTATTTTTATTTGCTTTAAGCATTTCCAAAAAGTTTTGAAGAGTCTCTTGCTCCTTGAACCATATATATATTCTAATCTTCGTCTTCTTTACATAACCTACAGACTTCGGCATTAGAAAAATGGGGAAAGAAATGTTTGATGCGATTATTGCCCAAATTTCGTACTCTTTAATTAACTTTTAATAAATTTTCTAAGCAAATTCGAAATTAAACTACCCAGTTTTAATTGAAAAACAAAAACGAAGTGTTCATATGAAACTCATTCCCCCCTATAGATTCTTTCCTTTAACATTTGCCATCTCGCAGGCTCGAAAGAACAATATGTAATGAACTGTCAGGCAAACAATAAGTATCAATTTAACTAAAAATTTAAAGCAACAAAAAAACGGCAACAATTTTATTAGGTTTTCTCAGTAAAACTATATTTTACTATTCACATTATTATGACATAAAAAAGAAGTGCAATATTTCTCATAAAACCTTAAAGAAATTGGAAATTGCATATCAAAACCTACCAACGACATATTTTTTTACTATTATTTTCATTTTTTATTTCCTACTTTAAAATGGTTTTCATTTTATTTATGTGTGTATGTTTGAGTCAGTTGTAATGACAGATTGAATGAATGATTGCATGAATGAGAATAACAAAATAAATGGGCACATAAGTTGACCATAACAGGTTGACAGGTTCTTTTCTATAATTTTTTTTTCCTTTTTTATAAAGATAGTAAAACAATTTTTACTTTTCTTTATTTTTGTAATGAAAATGTAAAACCAGCAGTAGCAGCAGAAGTAGAAAAATATTGAAAGAAAATGTATTGGGGGCTTTATTAGGAATTTGCTTTTTTATCTTTTTGTTGCTGGCTTTAACTGTGTGAAAGTAATTTTGTTAACCCAATAAACCCATTGGTTGTTGGTTATTATATATTCCAATATTATAGTCGATACTCTACAGCACTAAAATGACAGAGAACTTAATCACACATTGAGAGACTTTTGTTCATAACGCTTCTTCGTTATTTTTCAATCATTTAGTTTATTGACAACATTTCATTGATTCAATGAAATGTTTCATTAAATGAAAGAATATTTTATTAAATGAATTAATATTTCATTAAACTAGTGAATATTTATAAATAAAATATTTCATTAGTGTAATTAAAAGTTGTCATTTTTTAAAAAATAATGAAATTTTTCATTAAATTAATGAACAAAGTTTGTGCAGTATTGTTCACTGAAAGAATAATTCATTAATTTTCATTAAATTTCGACTAATGACAACATTACATTGATTCAATGAAATATTTCATTAAACTAATGAATAGTTCATAGAATTAATTAATATTTTTTTTTTGAATTTTTTTCCTTTTAATGTACTATTTAATTAAATTTTTAATTTAATCAATTACATATTTGAACTTTTATTTTTGAAAATTATATAAGTTCATTTTTTTGTAGAAAAAATTATTGATAGTTTTAGTAAGGTACAGACAACATCTAAAACTACCGTGGACTGATTTTTTAAAAAAAAAACACTTTTTTTAAAAATAACAGCTCTTTTTTAGAGAATTTAATTTGAATAAATTTCTTGCTTTGAAATAGACTTAAGTGTTGGCTGGGTTATTGTCGTATGTCACTCATCTCTAGTTAAAGCTATTGATTTCTACAAAAAAAAATTATGCATTCTTGGAAACTAGTATTAAAGTAAATAAGTAAAAGTAGTTGAAGTAAGGACTGCTTAATAATAATTTCTATAAAATCTTACTTTTTCTTCATACGTGTATGCAATTTTATGCAAATTTTTTTCTATTTCATATTCTTTCATTCAAACAAAACAAGGATTCGATTTGTATTGTGTCCAGTATTTACGAAAAAATTTCAAAGAATATAATTTGGCTTAAGTATTTATGTGGTTTATGAGTAAAATTAAATAATTCCGAAATATAAAAACAAAATAAATCTAAAAAAAAATTTTAGCTGGTACGCAGCACATAGTCCAGGGTTTTGCCTAAGACTTGCAGGCCCGAATAAAAAATCTTTATTTATTATAACGTTAACTTTACGTCAATATTATATCTATAACTGGTTTTTGAATTTCTTTCTATTGATTTAAGTGTGATATTATAAAATAAAAGCGAAAATGTAACAGCTTAGTTGAACTTCTTTCTATTTTATTTGCATTTATTTTGCATTAAAATGATCAGTGCTGTTTTGTATTCCGAATCCGAATATTTTATTCAGAATTGAAAAATTCAGCACCTCATAACTACTTTGTGGTCCATTTTAAGATTTTTAAAATTTTGTTTTTGCTTTATTTTCGGTACGAAATTATTTATTGAATTAAAAAAACATAAAAGTTTTCATTGAATAAGAAGAAAAAAATGTAATTCCACATTTTTTCTAATCCGTGTGGAATAAAGATGTTTTCAAGTCAATTAGTTGGTTTATTAAGAGCTGCTTCAGAGAATTATGAGAGCATTTAATTAGTTGTTTTTGCTAGCCAAGATTAATTTCAGCCATTATTTCCAAAGGGGATTTAAAAAAAATATATTTAGCATTAATTTATTAGTTAGTTTTATTTGACCTTTTTCTTTTAAATAATATGACTGACTATTTCATTAAGCTTGAGGTCTTATTTTAAAAAAAATTTTATTTTTATATCGATATTTCGCTCCAATTTATGTAGCTTCTTCAGAATATAATTATATCAGGATATAATATATATTTATTTAGCATTAATTTTAGTAACTTATGGACACCATCTTACGAAAATCTTTTTTTTTTTTTTAAAGTGGACTTATACCACTTTCAAAAATAACGGCTCCTTTTTAATTTTAAACAATTCAAGCCCATATTGTTGCATAAAATATCCACCGAAATAGATCGAAATTATGATTTTTTTTGTAAAAAAAAAATTAAAAAAAAAATATTGTTGCTAGATATCGAGAAATTTCTGCCCAAATTGAAAGAAAAATTGAATTTATTGCTTGTTTTGTGAAACTCCCTATGCTTCGCTCAAGCATAATTATTAACAAAAAAAGGCAGGGTATCAGAAAAAAAACTTATCATTTTGACCTCTAGCACAGTGACTAAACAAAAGGCCTTTTTCATATTTTAACAATCTAACAAAAGCCCAAACGTCAACACCAACTACTACAGTTTCAACAACAATATTTTTCAAAACAACCAAGCAAAACTACAACAACGACAAAAATTTCCGGAAACAGCAGCCACTAACAAGAAAAAAAACTGCTGCTTGTAGTTTTCAAACCAAAAAAGGGATTTTTTTTTGTATAAGAGTAAGAAAAATAACCCCTCACTTGTAACCGACAACATTTTAATGTTACAGGATCAAACAGCAAAGCAGTAAAAGCAAAACAAGAAAAACCAAACCCACTATCAACCCAGCAGAATGACAAAAGCAAAGCGAGTGTAACACGCGTTACTTGCCAAGTGCTGGTGTGGTGAATGACACTCAAGTACACACATGCAAGCAAAACAAAAAACAAAAAAATGTTTCTTTTTTTATTTAAAAAGGCCTATAAAAATGGCTAAATACTTGAACACAAAACAAAATTTGTCTTAACAAATTAGCAAACAATATGTTGAACAAAACATTAAAAAGCCTGAAAAAGGAAAAACAAAAGAGAAAAAAGAAAGCCCAAGTGTTTTGTTATAATTACGGCCGTGGGTTTATTTAACAATGACTCTTAAAAAAGAAGAGGCTGTGACTGTAGCGGTCAGTTAATAATGATAAGCTTGAGAGGGGCTTAAATAAAACAATAAAAATATGAAGAGCGCTCTTTTGTATTGAACCCAATTTTTATTACAATGAAATTGAAATTAACAAAATCAAAAATAGATAATAGGAATAGAAAAACAGAAGCAATTGACTCTTTTGCGTCTTATGGAAATGTCATACGTCAATCACATTGAAAAAAATATTATTTCTCAATTAAATATTTTAATTTATAAAAGCTGTCATATTGATTAAATTTAATCAATATTAGAATTGAAGCTATAGCTAAAAAATATTATGAAAAATTGCTGGCTATAGGCAGAAACAGAAGCTGTTAAGGTTTGCGAAAGAAGTTTTTACATGTAGGTTCTCTAATTTGGTTCTTTTGCAGTAGAGGTTTAAAAGAAAGAATAATAAAAGGTCTAGTGATTAAGGTAAAGAAGCATTAAAGAAATAAAGTATTCATCACGCCTTCTAGCAACCAGTTAAATCAGCTGCATTTTTATACAAAATCTTCAGTCTCTCGACTTTCACAGTTAATAGCTTATAAAGGCCTCATAGCTACCATACTTCTCAACTAGGAACTTTTTATCCCCAATAGATTACTTTAATAAGCATTATTCAGTGGGAGCCAAATATTTCTTTATTTTTAACACGTCCATTCATTCGGTCACCTGAACTATCCCAAAAGAATGGATATGGCAGTAGAGTGCTTGAACTGTAAGTGGGCAAAGCTATTATGATTATTAAAAAGATGTGAGAAGTATGTCAACATTTCTTTCTAACGACTTCCACAAAGACAACAAACTAAAGAAAACAACTTCGGTAGAATGAAATAAATTTGTTATCTTGTCAATCAACAACTTTGGTTTTTAATCGTAACCATAAAATAAATAGTTTTACAGCTAGAAATGTTTTTAACAGATCTAAATTTTAGACTGTATTGTCTTTGCTACAATTAAAAAAAATTCGATTATCATAACTGAGTTTTTCATTGAAAACAAATTTAGTTCTCACCAGTTATTTTTTTTTTTTTGTAGGCCTTAAATCATTATTTGCTTAAAATTAATTATTAATTTACAGTTTATAAGAAAGTGAAAGTAAACTCCTTTTGAAAAAAAAAATAGTCATAAACTTCACTAACTTTATTTAAGAAATATTTACCTGCTGGTATTGTTAATAATTTTTAATTAAAAAAATATTTTTTTAAATTATTTTAAAAGTTGACTATTTAAATATTTCTTACACACATTTTTGTTAATATCATATGCAATATGTATTCCAAATATTTATTTTTTTTTTCTTCTTTTTTGGTGCCTTTAGTGTTATAAACCACTTTCCAAATTACCTAGAGTTTTTTTCTTGGGTTGCTACTGTTGTAGCATTTTCTTGCAGCAGCACATAAATTCATATTTTATTTATGTTTACATTTTTGTTGTCAGTAACTTAAACACTAAAAGAAATTAAAGAGTGTGATGACTAATAAATCATTTTGTTTCTAGATGAGATTTGTTAAAGATAATTTTTTTTAAAAGAACTTCTGTGATTAAAACAAACTAGAGTAAAAATCTGTAAGAAAAGAGCAAGACTCTGCTTTAAAAACATAAACTCTGTGATAAAACACACAAAGGCTCATTGTTACAAGATACCTCAACAGTTAAAGGATTGTTTTGGTTTTTAGCATTAGCTTTGAAATTAAAATTAAGTAACAAGTTAGGAATTGATTATTCTACAACTAACTTGTGGGTATCTTTCTAGTTTTGATCTAAAAGAATATGAGGCTAACAAATTCCTTAGCTTTGGCTATAGGTAACCTGTAATAATCAGCTGAAATAAAGTAGAATTGAAGCACATATTTGGACATTTCTATAATTTTAAAAAGTTCTTCTTACTTTGAAAGTAGCTTTACTGAATTGTAAATAAAATCTAAAGTTTTTCATTGGCTCGTTTTGCTAAAAACTTATAAGGCTATACACCTATTGAAAATAGTGAGCGAATTTTATCTTGTTCTATTTAAAAAAATTTTTTAAATGAAAAATTTTGCATAGAAATTAATTTTTTTTTACCATAACTTCTACGATATTTTTGAAACTATTGAGCCGATTTAGAAGCACTATAGGTGCGACTTAAAAGAAATTTTGTTGTGGAATTTCGAATTTTTTTAAAATAAAATTTAATGAACCATTTTCAAGTAAAATTCATTACTATCATGTCAGCTACCCCATTTAGGAAATAATCACATGATGGATTTTTTTATAGTTTTTTTTAAGTCTTCTCAAGAAAAAGTTCAAGTCATTTCAGTACAAAAAAAAAAAATAAAACCCTGATTTTCTGCTATTAAGTTTAAGAGCTTTTAGAAACAATTTCTATTAGTTTCTCTCACTGTTGATACGCTAGCAACTGCTTATTTTTTTTGGGAAAATTTTAATTTGTAAGCAATTTTGTTAAAAAGTTTGAGTTTCCTTGAAAAATACTATGCAACGACAAAACATAAATAGAAAGAAGAAAGTTTCGCTGGTATTCATAAAAATTTATATTAATTTAAAGCCAAGGATTTTTTTGAGAAATTTTCCACCACAAAAATTTATTAAATAATTTTTTTTTTCCACACATAAGAAAAAGAATTCTTTTTTAAAATTATTTGAAAAAAAAGAAAATAATTTATTTAAAACTTAACCATCACCAGAATTGCTTATCATAATATTTTATTTAGTTAAACGATTCAGTGTCATGGCATTAACTTGTCATAACAACTCTAGAATCAGTGTTTTATCAACTGTGTGCCTACAAAACTATGCATGCACTCATTATAAAAATTCCCACAAAAAGAAAAAATTAAATTAACTTCAGCTGTTTTAAAATTCCCTTAACAAAAAAAAAAAAAAAATTAAAACAAATGAAAAAAAAGTGTATCCATTAAATCGCTTTAATATGCCACCACAATTGTTATAAAAACTCTGTAAATCACTTTGAAATGAGCTGCTCAAACACACATACGCAGACACACAGGCCAATATTCAGCTAACAAACAACTATAACTGAAAAAGTGCACAAACATGAAAAAAAAAATTTGCAGAAATGTAACATTTGTCTGACAATCATAAACACGAATATGAAGTGGCTGGGCCGGCATTGGTTGTGAAAAACACAAAAAAAAATCTACCCATACAACAGCAACATGAAACACAAATGACTACAAAACTGCAATCACACACAAAATGTTTAAAGTTAAAATGTACAAAATACAAAACAGTTCAACAATTTTAATGTTCAAATAAAATTGTTAAAAACATAAAAGAGTAAAAAACAGAAAAATAAAAGTAAGCAAATGGGGACACACAATTATAAATTAAAGTTAAATAAACAACGAATTTGAATTCCTTTAACTCATAAAAATATTTAAAATTTTAATTAAAAATAATTGTTATATTGACTATTAAAAATTTAGTTGCAAATTCAATTAAAAATTCAATCAAGACAATAATTTCTTTTTTTGATTATTGATTGATTCATTAAAAACTTATTTGATTCCATTAAAACTGTTATCAATATAGCAGTTATTTCAATGGAAATTAAGATATTTAAGAATTAGAGATAAATAAACTATAAATTGAAATGAAATTAAAATACACAAAAAATAAAGGGTGTTTTTTATAGACGTATAGAACTTTAAATTGCAATAAAACAACGATTGACATGAATTTTATTTATCCGAAAGATAGTCTTAAATATAATTGTCATATGGACTAAATTTTTAATTGAATCAATTACATATTTAATCAAAACTGTCGTTTTCTTGTATTTTAAAATAAAAAATGTCATCTCATTAAAAAGTTGTTAAGTAAAATTTTTGAAAAATTGTCATCTTGCTTAAATATCTGATTGTTTGCGTTTTAATTTAAATCTAAATAGCAATTTCCTTTAATAAATTAAATAAAACTTGACGTATTTATGTAAAACATGATATGACAAATGACTGGACTTGTAATCTAGCCAAATCATCTAAAAATTAAAAAAAAATTAATTAAATTAAAAACGATTCTTCCATCCTACTCACCTTGAAAAATCCCATCATTTGGTGCAGATTAATAACATAAATTAAAAAATTCATTATTAAAAATTCAAACTATTTCCAAAGCGCCAATTTCAAATCTGTATTTGGTTTTTTTTTTTATTGGCTCTGGTATACAAAATATATCGTTATTTAAAAGCAATTGATTCTATTTGTCAAAAAAGAAAATCCGAAACTTCGCAACAAAATTTTATTTAAATCTGACTCCATTATTTTTGAATCTACTCAGTAAAGAAATACATTTTTGAGCAAAAATAAGAAATTTTTAACTTACAAAAAATTATTTCAAATAAAAGGAGACAAAAATCAGTTTCAGAGAGACAAAAAAAACAATATTTTATTCGAAGCACAACTTTTGATTTTTATCCCAATAAAAACATTATTTTGTGACAAAGAAATGTTGTCATATGAGTTCGTTAGTGTTTCTTTGGCGTGTCAGATTTTAATTATTTATATATCGATATTTTCGTCCAACTTTGTGTAACTTTTTCAGGATAAAATTAAAATTTTTTTTTTTAAATGGCTAGTTTTTTATATAATTATATCCTGAAGAAGCTACACAAAGTTGGAGCAAAATATCGACACACAAATAAATATCGTTTTAATAAGACCAAAAAAAAAAGGTCAAACAAACTAACAAATACATATGGAAATTATTTATTTACGAAGTAGCATCAGTTAATTGACAATAAAGTCAAAAGTAAAGCTCGTTTTGTTTGAAACTTATAAGGCTAAACTCTTATAGAAAATAATGCTAAATTATTATCTTATTTTATTTTAAATAAATGTTTAAAAATTTAAAATTTTTTAATTTTATATAAAAGAATTTTTTTTCAGTTATTCGATTTTATAAATTTAATATTAAGAAATATTATTCAAGCTTAAGATCTCAATAAAATTGTTTTTACTTTAATTTTGCAATATTTCGACTTGCTTTTGAAGGTCCTTTTGAAGAAGACCTTCACAAGGTAGCGGTGAGATTATGGCCCATAATGAAAATCAACTTTAGAATTATTTTTAATTCATAAATTTTATTTATTTTAATGAAAAATATATTTAACAAACAAGTTTGCTATAAAAATTTTATAAAAAAATTTGTTTATGTGATTTTTTTTGTTGTAATAAAATTAAAATTCGGCTAAGCGTGTAGGGTGCTTATTTGGTAAAAAAAAAATATATATAAAACAAAACGTTGTAAAAAAAAATAAAATATAAATGAATACTCACTTATTTATAAATAAAAATTTCAAAAAAGAATAAAAAAGGAAACAGTAACACACAGAAAATCCTCTTACACATGCATAAACACATACTCACTATGGGGTCATATATTAAAAAATAAACACGAAATCATGTTTATATTTTATATCATTTTGTATTCCTCTGGAATGTATTTTTTTTTTTGGTTCGCTACTGCTGCCAGTAGCCAAAGAAGTAAATCGCATAAAAAAATATGTTGGAATTACAGTTTTTTATTCAAACAGAAATGTTTTATTTTTTTTTTTTTGTACTCTCCTTAAATCTGTTTATATTTGTGCAATACAAACATATAAATACATGTGAATGTGTGTGTTTTATTTTAACTTTAACATATAAAACGCTGCTTATAAATGTATATGTGGTTTATGGTAAACCGCAATGCGAAAAATGTCAACTTGTGGCATGAAAGTTAAAAAATTAAAAAAAAAAAATTATTTACAAAAACACAAATAAAATTATGTGTACGTTTGTTTACTTAGAAAAATAACAAAAACAACATACGCCTTTAAAGTATCATTCCATGAAGCAACGAATTGCGTGTAATTTCAAACACGGCTTTCATAACAAAAGTTAAGGGATATGGAGAGAAAGAGAGAGAGAGAAACAGAGATAGAATGACTGACTTTATAAAGAGTAAATAAATAAGTTTCTAAAACTTTAAAAACAAAGTTTTCTCAAGTATTTACATCAGTGCATTGAGATACATTTACATTTTTTAAATATTTTAGTTGTTAGTTTTGAAAGTGCAACAAGTCCAACTTTTGACAATGAATTAACTCTCTTTTTAGTAACATAAAGACATCTTCTTACTAGTAATACCCATCATCAAAACTGAGCTGTTAATTTTAAAAGTGGTATAAGTCCACTTTCTTAAAAATTTTTTTAGCAGTAATATTAGTAAGATATAGACGTAATTTTATTAAAATTATGTCCAACTTAATTAAAAAAAAAAGTAGACTTATACCACTTTTAAAAATAACAGCTCATTTGCTGAAATAAGCCTTCCTGCAGGCTTTAATTTTTTTGTGTCTGATACAATTTTTTTTTATAAAAAAAGAAAGTGATTTCTTTAAAAGAGTTTTTAGAATTTTTTTTAGTAAAAAAATTTCTGCCTAATTCCAACATCTTTCCTACATTTCATACGTATTGAAAACAAAAACAAATCTTATTTTGTTTTTATTTTTTTAATACAAGTGCATGAAGCAAGCTGTTGTTCATTTGTTTAAAAATAGGCCTTTTATTTTTGGAATTTTTTCTTTTTTTATAATTTATCTAATACGATTTTTTGGCTTCTCCTTACTCTATTACTTCTTCTAATTTTTTATTTACTTATAAATAAATATTCCCCTGATAGGTATAACTTACACTTACCACTCGATTTAATCTTCGTTGCACAAACAACTCTATATATAAAGTAGACAACAACTTCCGCTTTTTTTATATTTATGCTGCTACTGCGTGTGTAAAATAAAAAGCACCGGAAGAGCTTGTTACAGCGAGAAAAAAATTAAAAACAATTGCTTTGGCAAAGTCCTTTATATATATTTTTTCCAAATAAATACTTCTTGTGCATAGAAGTTTTGCATTTGCACAAACTATAAAATCAAAAGCAAAAAGAATCTTTAAAAAATATAGACAATTCCAAAATTCCTTAAGGCTCAATCTCAATCTGTTTCTTATTTCACTTTTAGCGGCAAATATGACAGAGTATTTGGGTATAAAAATGACAATCACGTCTTGGGATGTATAAAGACATATTTTTAGCTTTTATTTTTCCACTCAACTGAACGTATTACTTTATGAAAATATTATTTCATTTATTTAATAAGAGGGTAGAGCAAAAATTAAGTAAAAAAAAAAGAACAGTGTTTTTTTCGTCGAAATTATAGAGATATTTTTTCAGTTAAAAACAAATTCTTATTAAATTAAAAGGAAAATGTAGCGTTTTTTTAGCAGCCAGCCGCTAAATTGATTTTTTTTTTTTTTTTGTTAACAAGCTTCGAGCAATCTTCTTGATGTTATTTTTTTTTCGTAAGGAGTAGCAATTGATTTAAGTGACGGACTTCTTTCTACCTTTCTGCTTATATATTTCTTTTCACTTGTCTGTATCTCTAGTTCTACCTGCTTCACTTCCTCTTATACAGGTATCATATAGCTTTACATTTCTCTTTCTTTCTATGAGAGTTATTACAACATTTTTTGAATTAAAAAGTTCTTCTTACTTGCTTTTAATAATTCATACTTTTGATGCCTCATATTTTCTTTTTATGCTTAAAATTACACTTAAAAAATTTATTTACAAAAAAATTTAAAAACTTAAAAAAACATATAACAAACTGAACTGAAAAAGCTTAAACTAATTCCTGAGAAATGAGATACATAAAATTAAGGACCACGCAAAGGTGGCTCTGTAAAAGCTAGATTTTTGGCCTCACAACGATTTCTATCATGCATATTATCAATTAAAACATCCTGATTTAATTCAATAAGTCTTTCCAATGAACATTGGAACTCACAGCCGGGTATAGTTAATTTTTGTAGTTGTTCTTTGGGGTTGTTGCTAAAATAAATCTAAATAAAAATAAAACAAAACAATATAAAAAAATTTTATTTCTTTTAAATTCGCAAAAAAAAAAAAAAAAAAAAAAAAGCCAACTTACCTCCACATAATATTTGTCGGTTTCTTTACTTTTATGCAACTCAAAAATAATCATGGACGAGTAACGTGGCAGCTGTCTTTTCCAGATTTTTAAAGCTGCTAATATATTTACCACAGTGGAATCATGACCAGTGTATATGTATAGCTTTCTTGCTTTAGGCAACAAATTGTTATTGGCTTTAGCTTTCATTTCGTTAAACATTTTTGTTAGAAAAGGGCCAGCTTTTATTTTTTGCATTTCACGTGTCCAAACATTGTAAACATAACTTTGTTCAGCCAAAAATTGCAGCTTCTGTGGATAATAAGAATTAGTCCAAGAGGGCAGCTGCAGTCCAAATTCTTGCTGAACATAAAAAAAGCATAGAAATAGTGAATAAGTTTGGCAAAGAAATTTCATATATTAAAAAAAACAAAATAATTTTTACCAAAATTTTCTCATTTTAAAATTATTCCACAAAGTGTTATCCAAAATATTTTTTGCGAAAAAAAAATTTTAGAAAAAAATTTTGTGCTAAAAAAAAATCGTAGTATTAAAAAATGTGTTTTATTTTTTGCTGTAACATTTTATTTCAAATTACAGTTTTTTTTAGAGAATTCTACTTTTATGTATTGAAAATAATTTTCTGTACTAAAAATTATTTTTTTAAAAAGTTTTTCGTTTTTATTAAAATTTTTCTGTTTGGGTTGATTCGTGTTTTTGTGGTTATTTTTTTTCTTTTTTTTATTATTATTTACTTACCTCTGCAAGTAGTGTTAAATATAAAGACTGCACATCTTCGGGGCTTGTTATGTTCATGCCCGTCAATTCAGATAGTTCTGCAAGCATGTATTCAAATGGTTTTATCTCGTTTTGCACAGCAACTGAAGTTAAGGTTTCCTGTAAAGCTTCAAAATAACGGGGACAGGTAGTGCGTACCAATAAAAGCTTTCATAAAATTCATAGGATTATATTTCTGTCCTCATTCTTAGCTTAAGATTTTATTACAACTTACTGTGTCTTCATTTAAAGGCTGTGAAAAAACTGGAATTGGTTGCCAATTATATTTTGAGTTCCATTCCATGGGTGTGTGTTTGGGTGGAAACATACTAGCCAGCACAGTCTCCAAAGACATGTGGGTACGTGTTATACCCGTTGCCTGGGCGTGTACCAGCTATTTGTTGATAAAAGTAATTATTTAATATTAATAATTCAATAAATTTTTCCTGAGAATGAGAGATGAGTATTTGAAGAAGTAAAACTTACATCTGGCTGATAATATGAATCGAAAAAGTTACTATAACGTCTACGTAGCCAACTGCCAATGTTAAATAATTCCCTTTTGCCAGCCTTTAAGGCATCATATGAGCAGTAGACAGAGTTTAACCAAGAAAACCACCACAGCAAATGTAACATCAGCAGCACAACAGCACAACAGCACCACATTAATATTATACGCATCATCAACGAAATTGTTTGTTTTAGTTGTTTAATATATTTTTTTTAAATATATATAAAGTAGATATAGTTTATGTTGCAGCGAGACATCATCAGTGTTACCACACAAATTTAAGTAAGAGAAACCAGTGAACAACGGTGATTTATTACAATGCAGCAGTTACCAACAACCAGACAGCAACAACATGAAAACAAAATTATAAAGCAAAAAAAGGAAATGTTTTCCCCCAAAAAGAAAAACTTATTTATTTTTGTTTTTTTTTTTTTTTTTTTTTTTTTTTTTTTTTTGAATAAGGAAAATAATAAATTTTTATTTTATTTCTCACCACAAAGGAAAAAACAAAATTTTTAATGTGTAAAATAAAAATTGTGTATACAAATGCAGAGCTTAAACAACAAACTGCTACCACTGCCACTTTAAGTGGCAATTTTGTTGCCATCACAAAAGAGTGAGTTACAGTTATAAAGGGTAAATTTTCAAGTGTTTGTTTTGCATGCATCTGACATTATTAAAATAGTCAATACAATGTTGTCAAGACAGCCAAACAATTTAAAAATCACTTCACTCACACAAAAAATTGTATGCGCGCTACATTTGCATTTAAATGCTGCATTTTTAGTATAACACAAAAAATAACAAAAACAAAAATTATAATAAATAAATACAACTTGCTTCAAACTACTTTTTTTATTATTAAATATTTTCCTTGTGTGTACATTTACTTACATTTGTTATGTGTCCCCATCCATATGGGTAAAATGTTTGATTTACATGTGGATCAGTTGGGTAGGTGTCGGCAGGTGTACGTGGTCCATGACGAAATACCTGCAATTTGCAAAATAAAATGGCAAATGTTGAGTCTCTTCAACAAAACATAAAATAATAAAATTTTGCATTTTACAAGTAGATTTCGTAAAAAAGAAAAAGAAGAAAGAAACGCATGTTGGCTGGCATCTTAATCAGTGTAGCGCCACAAGAACAAAACATGTGAGTGAATTCATCATAAACAAGTCTTTTTTTATTTAAGCAAAAGTATGGAAAGAAAAGTTTTAAAAAATTAAAATGATATGAAAAATATTATTTCATTTCATTTCTTTATTCATTTAATTTACTAAAATTTTCTCAAGCAATACATTTTATTAACCGTATTAAGCAGAGATTTTGTGCTAAACTTTTTCTGTTCTTAAAGTTATTAGTTGACAATGTTTTTGTGCTAACTATTTTAATTTTTTTTTTAATATTTTCTCAAGTCAAATTGTTTCTATTTTATTTCGCAGAAAAACGTCTTATGAAAAAGTTTTTTTTTTTGGTTTTTTGTAAACCAAATAATTTTTGAATAGAAAACGTTAGTACGCGATAAATTTGCTTTAGAGAAATTTATAACGAAATACTTTTATAAAAACAATTTGATTAAAACAATTGCTATAGAAAATTTTCACAGAAATGTTGGTGTAAAAAAAAGTTTTCTGTAGAAAATTTTTTTATAGATAACTTAGTACAAGAATATTTTAGTGTTTAAAAAACTTTGTATAAAAAAATTAAGAAACAAAAGCATTTAAGGCGTATTGCAAACATAAACAATAACATATATGAAGATATTTTTTTTTTTATATAAAAAAAAATTTTAGATAGAAAAATTTAGTAAAAAAAATTTTTTTTTAATAGAGCATAAAATAAATTTTTAATAAAAATTTTTGTACATACAAATTTTCCAAAAAAAATTAATGCAAGAAAAATTTTTCTTATGCTGTCTTAAAAAAAAAAATTTTATCGAATAATTTTTTTTAATATTTTTTTTTTTTTGCTAGTTTTCTATATAAAATTTTTTTTTATAAAAATTTTTTTTAAATAAATATTTTTATAGAAAATTTTTGTCTAAAAAATTTTTGTCTACTAAATTTTTCTATAGAAAATTTTTGTCTACGAAATTTTTCTATAGAAAATTTTTGCTTACGAAATTTTTGTCTACGAAATTTTTCTATAGAAAATTTTTGTCTACGAAATTTTTCTATAGAAAATTTTTGTCTACGAAATTTTTCTATAGAAAATTTTTGTTTACGAAATTTTTCTATAGAAAACTTTTGTTTACGAAATTTTTCTATAGAAAATTTTTGTTTACGAAATTTTTCTATAGAAAATTTTTGTCTACGAAATTTTTCTATAGAAAATTTTTGTTTACGAAATTTTTCTATAGAAAACTTTTGTTTACGAAATTTTTCTATAGAAAACTTTTGTTTACGAAATTTTTCTATAGAAAACTTTTGTTTACGAAATTTTTCTATAGAAAACTTTTGTTTACGAAATTTTTCTATAGAAAACTTTTGTTTACGAAATTTTTCTATAGAAAACTTTTGTTTACGAAATTATTCTATAGAAAATTTTTGCTTACGAAATTTTTCTATAGAAAATTTTTGCTTACGAAATTTTTTTTGTCTACGAAATTTTTCTATAGAAAATTTTTGTTTACGAAATTTTTCTATAGAAAATTTTTGTCTACGAAATTTTTCTATAGAAAATTTTTGTCTACGAAATTTTTCTATAGAAAATTTTTGTCTACGAAATTTTTCTATAGAAAATTTTTGTCTACGAAATTTTTCTATAGAAAATTTTTGTCTACGAAATTTTTCTATAGAAAATTTTTGTCTACGAAATTTTTCTATAGAAAATTTTTGTCTACGAAATTTTTCTATAGAAAATTTTTGTCTACGAAATTTTTCTATAGAAAATTTTTGTCTACGAAATTTTTCTATAGAAAATTTTTGCTTACGAAATAAAATGTTATGGTTTTTATTTGAGTTGCAGGGGAGTAAATTTTTATAGGCTCAGTATTTTTAAATAAAATAATATTTTTGTTGTTTCGAAAATTTTAAATGTATTTTTAATTTTAATTCTTATTAAAATAATTTAAAATTCCTTTTGTTTTATTTTTTCTTATTGAATAATTCTCATGTGCAAAAGAGTACGTCTTAAATTATTTATAAATATCAAAGTCAACATGTGTTACAAACAGAGAAATAAGTTTAAAATTTTTATTTTTAAGTTTAAATGGTAAACAGATGATGCTGTTACAATGAAGATTTTTTTTAGCAAAATTGCGGGAGGATTAGAAAATTAATTAATAATAAAACATGATAAAAGTTAAAAGAAATTTCATTAAAAAGCTGAATTTAATTAAAAACTAATATTTAGATTTATTAAAAATGTACTTGATGATGATCAAAATAGATATTAATTTGTATAAATTTAGCTGATTAATAATATTGCTGTAATCATGATCACAAAAAAGTAGGTTTTGATTAAGAATTGTATGGAAGTAAAATAGTTTTAAAAAGATAACTATTTAGTGTGACTATGAAGCAATTACTTTTAATTGATTTACATAAAAATGCCTTTAATCAGTAGTGAAAAGCACTAGAATTTTTTTATTAAAGTCCGATTATGTAAAAATTTCATTTTTAAATTATAGAGTAAATAATTAATTTTGCTGTAATTTATTCACGTTGCCATCTCTATTAGACATTTACTGTTGTAAACAATGAAGCTAGTTCATGCAAAAATTACTTGCCTGGCGATTTTAGATTTTAATTATTTATTTAAAATTGATAAAATTTTGCAATTAAAATTATTTTTATAGCATCACATTAATTTGCATTTTAGTCGTTTTATAGAAATTGTGCGTAAATTTTATTATACTTTTTATACTCGGATTTTTTAATTTTTCTATTCATTTTATGATTTTCATGTTAAATTTATAATATTTTTATTTTTGTGATTTGTCTCTGTTATCAAATCTATAAATGCTAATGAGAGCTTATAAATTCAATTCAATATTTTTACAACTACCGGTAGCTAAATATATAAAGATGGTCACAGACAGTGAACAAACAAACCAACAAAAAAATTAAATTGAAGGTTGGGGTATTTCAAATGTGTGTAGGTTGTGTTGGAGTATTTAAATAAGCTTCAAATGTGTTTTTTAGCCCACAGTGGGAAAAGTAAAGCCTACATTAAAAAATGCATAATTTTCATATAAAATTAGTTATTAAACAAGTAGCCTTGTTAAGCCTTTCAGCAAAATGTTGCGGCAAAAATATATTAATTTCTTCAGTAGCCATCTTATGGCAGTCAAATCGTAGTAAGTTTTTATTCTATCATACCTTGAAAAAATTTATTTTATAACGACCATTTTTTAGCATAATATCATAATTAAAAAAATGTTATATTACAGAAGAGCCTTCAAAATTTTGCAATTTGTTGACACATTTTTTAAGCATGATTTTAAGAATTTTATTTTTAAAAGAGAAGCCTTTAAAATATTTATATTTTATTAAACTATTTGATCTTTCTAAATTTTATATTAACAAATATGTCAGCCTAAGGCCTGCTTTTAAAAATTTCTGCATTTCGTTTTATAATATTTCAACAAGCCTTTTTTTCTTCAGTAGAAAACATCCAAAACAAAATTTAGTGATTTTTAATTAAAGACCTTAAGCTTGAATAGTATTATAATAGTTTTACGTTATTTTAGAGAAAGTAAAATATTGAGAAAAAATTAACTTTTTAATGAAAAAAAAAATTTTTTTTTGACTCAAGACACTTTTGAAAAATCCTTTGAATTTTATCATTAATTCAATGAAAAACTTTAATTTTTTTAACCAATCAAGTGTTTCATTAAAAAAATTATTTTTCTTCTCATGCCCTGAAATAATTTAATTCATAAATTTTTTTGAATCTTTTTATCCATCAAATGAAAAATTGTATATAAGTTCAACCATTTAATTAAAAATATTTCAATAATTCTAGAAAATAATTCATTAAATTAATTTAAATTTTTCATTCCTTTAATTCATATGATTAATGAATGAAACAATTTTTTTAACAACATTTCATTGTATTTATAATTCTTTTAAGAAAATCAAATTGGTTTCTATTTTAATTTTTTAAAAAAAACTTTCAACGAAACCACAAGCCTCTTAAGTCTCAGTTTTACTGACCACTGTAAAGCGCTATAACAATAACAACAAATTACATGCATTTTCACGCATAATTGTGTGGCTGCCATTGTGCACGTGATTAATATCAGTAACAGCACAAAACTACAATTGCACTTTCATTGGCAAATGAGACGGGTAAAGTGCATAAACAAGTTTTTTTCACTTACTATTTCTAGTTGACTATGAACTATGATTTAGCCAATGTTATTTTATTTTTTACTTAGGCAGTTAAATTCACCTATAAATTTTCACACAAATTGTGTATTTCATACTAAAAAATTTTATGTTCCTTCCTCTCATTTTATTCAATACACTTAAACATTTAAAGTAAACACTTTTAAATTCTTTATCTACATACTGGCAAATTTTTAAATAAATTGCCCTCACCACATGTAGTAGTTCCAATGTTTTTGATGACGGCTGGTCTTTAGTTTCTTTTAAAATTTTCAAAGGTAAGCCCGTCACTGTTTTGAAACTGCAGTAAATCAACAAGAAATATATTAATACGGACATCGACAAAACCGTCATAACTAAACAAAGTTCTTAAATAAAATAAACAAACGTTTTAAATCATAAAGCAATTTATATTTTTTTTAAATAAAAGAAAGTATTTTTTTCACAAAAGCTAAAGAATATAAATCGCGCAAAAATTTGTGAGAAATTTAATAAAACAAAACAAAAGCTTTTGGAAGATGCGGCAGAGAAATCGTACTTACAGAGTGACTAATAAAATATTGAACATTTGAACACATATTAATGTCACATATTGTAAATAAAAATTTTTTAATATTTTGTATACAAAATTTTATTTAAAATATTTTTTGTACCAACACTTTCTTTAAATATTTTTGTACTAAAATAGTTTTTAAAAAATTTATTTTACTAAAATTTTGTTTGTCCTTAAATTTTTTAAGAATATTTTTGTATAATTTTTTTTGGAATATTTTGTGTACTAAATTTTATTTTAAATATTTTTTATACTAAAATTTTCTTGGGATATTTTTGCCCTATAATAGTTATTTAAATAATTTTTTTTCTACAATTTTGTCGAAACATTTTTTAGAAATATACCATGTATAAATTTTTTTTAATAATATTTTTTTTTACATATTTTTAATAAATTTTTCTTACTATAATTATGTTTTTATAGAATAATCTTTTTTATTATAATTGCTGAGTTTTTATACTAAATTTTTGTAACAAATAATTCTTTTGTTAAATTTTTGTACTAAAATTGTTTTGATAAAATTATTTTACTAAATTATTTTTGAGTTAAATTATTGTACTAAAATTATTTTGATAAAATTATTTTACTAAATTATTTTTGAGTTAAATTTTTTTACTTAATTTGTTTTAGTAAAATTTTTGTACTAAATTTTTTAGTAAAATTTTTGTACTAAATTTTTAGTAAAATTTTTGTACTAAATTTTTTAGTAAAATTTTTGTACTAAATTTTTTAATAAAATTTTTGTACTAAATTTTTTAGTTAAATTTTTGTACTAAATTTTTTAGTTAAATTTTTGTATTAAAAAAATTTGTAATTGAATTCTTTGATAAAAATTTTTTTTTATATAATTCTTTTTTAATTAAAAAGTTATCACTAAAAATGTTTAAATATTTTTAGAATTTCTTTAATGTCCGTTTAATTGAATTTTTTTTTGCGTTAATCCCCCAAAATCATTCTTAAACAATGTTAAAGAAGGTCTTTGTAATTTTTAATTTTTGATTCCAGTATTTTTGTTTAAAAACAGAAATTTTATGTTTATTTTTTAGCAAAATAATGTAATTGCACCAGTTATTTTAAGTCACAGTTTTTTCTCTGTATCGAAATGTGAAATGAATATTTAAATTGATTTTTTTTTTTGTTATTCTGCTTTTTTTTTTTGATATTTGCTTCGAAGCTAGTAAACTTACAAACAAATACATACATATTTAATAAAAATAACAAACAAGTGACGTCTAGCGAATTATTATCGCTCTGGATAAGGTTTTTATTTTAACAACTTTGATACTAGTTTTTTTTTTACAAAATTTGGCAAAACACCAAATATTTTCTAATACATGATAATCACACCATATTTAGAGCAGTGATTGACGTAAATAAACCAAAAGTTGTTAAATAAATGTTTATTTAATTTGATATTAATTTTAAAAAACAAGTTTTTGTTTAACAAATCGCTGTTTTTTAAATTCAAATTTGAATGCAATGAACTGCGTAACAGAAATTTTTGATTAATTTTTTTTTCAATTTTAATTTTTACTTTTTTTCTGATACTCGTGTTAATACGAGTATTAATGACTTTTTATATTAAATTTTTTTGAATCGCCGGGTTAATTATTTTGATTTAAAAATCACCAACACTTTTGCCATTTGCTTAATTAGATTTATTATCTCACAATTACACTTTAATTCGTTTTGCACGTTTCATTGTAAATGATAGTCCCAAATAAACAATTCATAAACATTACTCTCAATTAAAGTGAGTCCATTGAATTTATTGTTTAGCAATTTTAATTAAAGCCACTTTTATTTATTTAAAATTTAAGAAAAAAATAATTAATTTAGTTAAATTAAATTTAAATTAGAATTAAAATGACGACTATCTTTCACTATCAAACTTTGTCTTATTTTAACAATCAACCGCTTAAATAACAATCTCGACATAACATGTGCACTTTGTTTTTAATTTTAACATAATAAACCCATTAAAAATACATAAATAACAAAAACCACATGTGTATGTGTGCATGAATTTATTTTTAAGTATATTGGCACGAGACTTAAGAATGTGCTTCGTAAAAGATTAAATTAATTGATAAGGAAAATTGAACAAAACAACTTCAAGTCTAAATATTATTTGCTTATCAGTGAAATACTACTCACCACATGCAATAATTCTAAAGTTGCTTGATCGCTCTCACCTCCATCGTACAGTAGGGGTGTTGAAATTACTGTCAAGCTAAAAAAGCCCACAATGATTAATGTAACGATCAATATTAAAACCGTCATGATGCGACAAAGTTTTCGTGATAAATGTAAACGCGGCATTATTTTTAGAGGTATTTTATACCAACAATTTAATATTTAATGTGTGTTTGTGTTTTTTTTTTTTTAAGACAAAAACGATTTGTTGTTTATTTTTTATAAACAAATAATGTAATTAAATTAAATTATAATATAATTTTTTTTTTATTGCAATTTTTTAAATATTTAAGTGCTCTGCTATTTAGGGTAAAATTTATTGAAAAATTCACTTGTTTTGCAAACAATGTACGGTGAAATGTAAAAAAGCCAAAGCGGTAATCTCTTGTAAATTGTGTTTTTTTAAGCCTGATAGATGCTACAAAAAGATTAATTCGCATATGAGCTATAAATTTTGCGACATTTAAAATGAATATATTTTGACAAATCATCATGAATAGATGGACACTTGAACAACTTCACTTATGTTATATTGAATTCACCCATTTATTCCGAACAAAAATTTTATTCGCATACAAATTATTTTATATATAATTCGAGCTCTCTCCTTGTGAAAAACACTTCAAGCTACATATGAAAAAAAAGTTTTACCAATTGTTTCGAACAAAGGTTTGGTACCAACAAATTTTTGTATACATATGTATTGCGATCTTTCTTTTTGGAGCACTTAAAAGTGAATATTAAAAAATTTTGTGGCTCTGCTCCGAACAAAATTTTTGTCCAGACAAAAAATTTTATAAGAAACACTTCAAATTTTTTTTTACTTGTTCTGAACCAAATGTTTGTCTGCACAATTTTTTATATGTTCATAGTTTTAACTTTATCTTTATAAAAAACCTTTCCAACTCTACATAGAAAAATATTGCCTTAGTTTTTTCGAACGCAATTTTTGTGACCCCAATAATTATTGTGTAAGAAACACTTCAAACTACATACATACATAAAACAAAATTTTTGCCAGTTATTCCGAACAAAAAATTTTTAATATATAGTTTGAGCTCTATTGTTGTGGGAGACACTATTAACTACAAATTTTGTGGCAACTCTTCCATAAAAAATTTTTTCTCCAGACCAAAATTATTTTATATAATTCGAGCTCTTTTTTATGCGGGACACTTTACTTTATGGCTATTAATTTTAAATTAAAATTTGTATAAAACTAATACAATGGGAAACGAACTTATACTAATTATAAATTAATAATAAATGCTGATAATACTAGCTAATCAAATAAAATACTGATCATAAACAATATACTCGTATAAAATTTATTTAAATAAATAAATATATTCCTTGGTAAGCAAAAATCATTAATTTACATCTAAACAATTCTTGTTTTCTTTCTTAATCATATAAATCATGTGACGAATCACTTTGTTACAGAAAGCTAAAATTACTTTTAAAAAAAAAATTGTACGGAAAAAAGTTTTGTTCTGTTCAAGTTCATTTTTTTATTGTAAATTTTTTGGAGTGTACTGAAACTCATTGTTATGGAATGGGAGAGATCACCATATACATTTATCATTAATAACCTCCACTTCTTTTTTAAATATTTATAAGCGGTTAACAAACACTAAGGCGACAGTGCTCACAAACAATCAGTTAGTTGAAACTAACATATCTAAATACTTAAGCAAAGTTTTAGTTAGCAAGTGTTAAAAATTAGTTATAATTTAAAATATCGACTCTTTAGAGAGTAAAGAGAATATTTATTTACAATTTTATTATTTCATTTTCATTTTAATTACATTTTTATAAAAATATTTATTAAATATTTGTTTTGGTTGTTTTCTTCCTCTGTATATTGTTGAAAAAAAAAACAAAAACTAAGCTAAAACAAAACTGAAAATGAGTAAGGGAGAGAGAAGAAAACTCATATTTATAGCTAAACTAACAACATATTTAATTATGGCTATATTAACCCCTGCGAAGCCACATTTGTGTACTGTTCCCATATTACAAGCAATAGATGAGTCTATTAAATTTTTATGACAAACACTCAATATTTTAAGTACTTTTTATATAAAATTTCTAGACCAGTTGATCACTTGCTCTATAGAAATTGCACATTAGTTTGTTAATAAAAAACGTATCAAAATATTTTTTATTCCCGATCCCAATAATTCGAAAGAAATTATGATAAGCTTAATTTTATTTAAGATTTTTAGTGCCAGTATCCCACTAACATTCATATAAAATATATTTTACTGGAAACAGAGAAAAGTGTAAGTCCAAAAGAAAATTAATTGATCCGATTTTTCTGATTGCCATTATTTTATTTTCAAAAATTAATTTTTTTTTAAAATTTCGTATGATAGTCAGACCATTTCAATTTTAGATTTTTGTAAATATTGAATTATATAAGTGGCTGCAGAAGAAGACACAAAAAAATAAAAGCCCTTTGCTATTTTTGTTTCCAAGTTGCTACAAAAACGCTACTAAACAATAACAATTTGAAAATTCGAAGAATTTTTCGCCAATCCAAAAAGGGTTAAACGTGTTAAACCTTTTATTTACACAAAATTTTTAAAATTGTTAAATAATTTAAACAATTGCTAAATAATTTTAGAAAGCAAAATAACCAAAAAGACCTTCAAGTTATTAAACTTTAGGTAAGAAAAAATTTATTTGAATAAAATTAAATTAAAATTTATAATATTTTTTTCCTTTACACTCATTAAAATAAATTATAATTTTTTTTTTTTCGTTTAGTGGTATTCTTAGTATTTATTTTAAAGCATATATTTTTATACTTATTGCTTGATTTATTTATTTGTTTATTGATTTCTTTAGTGTTAAATAAAATAGCTCGCTATCGAATGCATTTTTTTTAAATAGAGTGATGACGAAGAATGCTTTACATTAAATCACGCTCTTCCCCTCTGTTAGTGGTAACACGATAACCTATAATAAACTGCAAGACTGTTCGCTATCCTAGATAATTTATAAAAAAAATATTTATTTATTAAAGCCTCAGCACCAAATTCATGACTGACTACGGTTTAAGCAATGAGAGTAACATTGACTAATAAGTAGTTATGACTTTTTGTCTTGCAGGCATATAAACAGGCCAGTTACCTTTAGTTATTGTCAACTATTTAACAAGAAATCATACTCATGGCACAATTTTTTTAGCTTTATCGTTTATTAAAGAGAGTTTTTTAACACGACAGAACTTATGAAAACATTAATGAAGCTGCTATTTTTGAAAGTGGTGTAAGTCTGCTTAATACAAAAAAAATGTCTGCGGTAATTTTAGTAGATAAAGGCACCATGGATCTAAAATGACCTGTAACTGATATTGTAAACAAAAGTGGACTTGTATCACTTTATAAAATAACAGTTTAATTGTTAAATTAATTGTTATATTGCGCTCATTTTTTGATATTTATAAAATTAGCTAACTAAATTCACTTACTTATTCCAAACAAAACTTTAGTACTTTTAAATTTTTTTCTGTCTAGTACAAGTTTTCTCTTTGCAAAAGACTCTTTGAAGTTTCACTTCTTCAAAACAAGATTTTTGTTCGCACAATTGTCGTATGAGAGCTTTCTTTGTGAGAGGCACATAAAATAATTTTGTTCCACTTTGTGCCGAACAAAATATTTTTTAAATGTCATATGATCGTTTTCTTTGTGAAAGGCACATAAAATAATTTTATACCATTTGTTCTGAACAAAGTTTTTGTCCGCACAAAATTTTATGAAGAGATACAAAATTTTTACACGAACAAAAATTTATTTTTTATATGTAAATCAAACTAAGTAAAAGAAATATTGTACTAACAAAAATTTTCTCCGGAACGAATGTGTGAATTCAGCCTTTAACACGAATTTGTGATTTTTATTGCGCACATAAGTAAATTTGATAATTTTAAGTTAATAATTACAATTTAAATTTAAAATTTTAATTATACAATTTTTTCTAATATTTTTTTATTTTCTTTTTTATTTATTTGCAGGTACGTGCAATTAAACTTTTTATGGTGGTGAGTTATAATTATTCAAAAATTGCTATAAAATCATAAAAAAAGATAAGTCACGGGGGATTGATTAAAAAAAGCATTTGTGGCCACGAGTCTATAGTTTGCTGTCTTTCATGTGTGATGTGTACTCCTGTTAGATTTTCAAAAATTTAGCAGTTTTGGAATTTTTTTTGCAGAAATTCTTCCTTTATAAAACTGGTAATTCACTCATTTCATTTAAGTTAACTACTAATTTAATTGTTATCTTACAATTATTATTTTTTTTTTTTTTGCATTTTATAGTAAAATCTACTTAACGTAATTTAAATTCGAGGCTATGAATATTAATTTTTTTGTTATATATAAAAAAATTAAACTTTTTGGAAAAATGTGCTCACTTGTAACTAAATATATATTTTCACTAGATTTTTATTTATTTATTTTTTTGGTCTACTTTTTTTATATCTGATTTTATTTGCTTAATTTTTTTTAAGCAGCGGGTGTTTTTTTGTGTCTCCATATGTTACTTTAGTTTAAATTTTATTTTCAATTAATCACAGTTAAATTTATATGCCGATTTATTTATTTGTTATCAAGTTCATTGTATCAATTCAATTGGTTTTTTTTTCAAGTTTGCTAATTTGTTTTAATTCCTTTACCGGTCTCATCAATAACGTTAATTCAACTACACTGTTGTTAAATGCTGCTGGTGTTATTTTTGTTTGGCTTTATCGTTTTTTCTCGCTCTCTATTATATGATAATTTTTTTTTTAATAAATTTTTATCTTCTCACAGTATTTAGCAGACAAATTGTATACAATATTTTTTTTAATAATAAAACACACATTTGCTGCTGAAGAGTAAATGAGGGTCGGTTGGCATTCAAGTGCCTATAGAGTGTTCCTTAGTGTGTCAGTTAGAACATTAGGGGAAGTATAACTAGTTAAAAAATTTTGCAATTTATTAATTATGCACGGCATTAAATATTTTTCACTTCTAAAATGAAAAATAGAGTTCTGGAACTGTAAAATATTTTAAAAAGTTTAAGCTTAGCTTCAATTAAAAAATAAATTTAGTGCTTTTCTTAAAAATTTTTAGACGAAAGCTTTTATCTTATATGACTTAAAATTTGTAAGATCATTCCACGTCTTCCACTTACAACAGAACCACACAGAATGTGTTCTGACTTTCCTAACAAAGATGACAAAATTCATTTTATATCACAGTACTTAAGTTATACTTAAGTCTACAATGAAATACCGTCCCTAATTAAAATTACTATTTTTTCAACGTAAAGCTTAATAAATTTCAGATTTCATAAATAATTAAAACTGTGCAACAAATTAAATTTTTTTTTTTTTTTGAAAATTTTTGAATACTGATTTTTCGGTAAAAGACATCAAAAAAGAATCAGGTACACATGTATCGGCATTTTAAAAATTTAAATCTGGTTCTACGTGATACTGGTGTTTTATGTTTCTTCCTTTTCTTAAGAATCTCCTGTTTTGGATATCTGAAACTGCAAGAAATAATTTTGTGGAGCTTTCAATCAATAAATCTATTTAAAATAGTACAAAAAGGATCCATAAATTGAAGCGATAAAGGGCTAAAATATTGTACAAAAATATTCATCGTGGAATTTTCTATAACTCTCTGAAAACACCAATGTGGAGAAGTTGGTTTTACTACCAGAAATAAGTCGAAACTTAATTCATTTTTAAAGGTTCATTTTTAGTCATTTAGAAATTAATCAAAAAAAAATTAATTTCACCTTAAATTTTTAATACAAATTTTTAAAACTCACTTTTTTTTCTTCTTCCTAGTCAGAACTTGGAAGTCTGTTTTCTTAGAAGTCATTAAACAGAGTCTGTTTTGACTAGTATTTCGTTATAGAAAATCTTTTTTACAGCCATAAGTTCACTGTTTAAGATTTAGGCTTCTAATAAAGCCACTTATTTCGCTCAGTAAGAGCCAACCTACACCTTAGAGAGTCAACAAGAAGTCTTACCCTACGAGACTCTTAGGCCGGACAGTCACAAAGAGCATGTTCTAAAGTTTCCTACGTTAGCTGATTCTAATAATATATTTCCTATCTTACACTGCAATTGGCAATTCAGTTTACGATTTCCAATGTTTTGAGAATTGTAAGGCAAACCATGACTCAATTTTCTCTCTAATGTATCTCAAACAAATTATTTTTCTTGCAAAAAATTCTTGGATTGATTTTTGGTTTACTTCCCTCAAAAATATTTGCTAATCGCTCTCAAGTTTTTGATATCAAGAGGTTATTAAGTGAACATCAAGGTACTGGTTACTCGTACTGAATTTTTTAGCTTAATCAGCTGTAGCTGTAGCCGCACTTACATTATAAATTTATTGTAATTTTTTCATCACGTTTAATTGTATGTGCAATGCATACGCCTAGTAGTTCTAGGCATTATCATTAACGTAACGATCATGTCATTAATTTAGTTGTATACGTGCTATTATGAAACACTTAAGGAGACACATGTATGTACATCATAATTGTTGTCATTGAGTGACACGCGTGTTTTGTGAATGTATAATTGAAATTAAAATATTTTTCTTTTAATAATTGTATTTTTATGCACAAATGTATTTAGTACTGTTCTAGTACACAACAGGCACTCCGCCTGTTACAAATTGTTTTGAAATTTAATTGGGATTACAAAAAGTGACCGAGTTTTTAGTTGTTATTTAAATGAGAGTTTGAATTGTATTTTGTGATTATGACCATTAATTATTTTACACTATGGAAAATAAAGAGAGAGGGAGAGAGAGAGATTAATGTGGGAAATGTATTAACCTATGCAAGGATTCGCTGCCTAATTAATGGGCTTGTATGTATTTTCTGCATACTAGTTGGGTTTTATTTAAAAAAAGAATTTGTCTTTAATAGTAACCTGTGCACAATTGGTCTATTTTGACCGCAGTGTTCAGGTAAGTAGTTTCCACTCCTAATTCTAATTGAAAAGAGAATTGAAATAGATGGAACATAAATCATTTTAAGGGGGAGGTCTTTAAGATTTATAATCTACCACAAAAATATTCCCTTATACCATTCTGAGGGATTTTGCTAATGTTATAGTATAGCCAATAAAGATTAACCTGAAATGTGTATTCGAAGGCTTTAAAATTAATAAAATTTTGTAATTCGAAACATCGTATTTGAAATCTGTTGCCATGTAATTTGCATATCCACTTTATTATTTTAAATTTTAAATCCCACTCATAGGGTAAAAGACCGGGCTAGACCGGTTAAATAACAACTAGTCTCATAGAAAAATACTTAAAATCTCCTGTTTTTTTTTCTTTATCAAATGTGATAGCTTAGAGGTTTTTGATATGGTAGGCTTTGGAATATTTGAAACTTTTGTTTAAAAACCTCCTTAAATTTTACACATTTCTTGATAACTAGCAGTAGGCAAAACATCTTGCAACAGTTCCACAAATCTAGCTAAAGGGCACTGAAAACTGCATTCAGGCAATATCAAAGATTCCAAAGAGTTATCGAGACCATTTTTTAAGTAAAGCTAAAAAAGAAATTTAAAAAATTAATAAAAAAGATCTTTTTTCTTAACACTTCACTAACCTCCACATAAAATTCCTGGGTTTCTAAATTTTGATGCATTTCGAATAGTATAATTGCTGCAAAATTGGGCATTTGCCTTTTCCACACGTTTAAGGCAATCAATACATTTGTTATGGACCAGTCATGAGCACTATATAAAAAAAATTTCCTGTTGGTGGGCATTAAAGAGCCATTGGCTTTGGCTAACATTTGATTAATCAACAATTCTAAAAAAGGTCCAGCCTTAAGGCGTTGCATATCCTTTGTGGCTACTAAATCAGCATAACTTTGTTCAGCCATAAAAAGCATTCTGTCAGGATAGTAATCATTTGACCATTCGGGTAATTGCAAGCCATATAATTGCTGTGACAGCAAATTTTTTAATTATTTTTAAGTATTTAATTTCAAAGAAATTTTCTTTTACCTCAGCCCATAGTGTTATAAATATTGAATTAACATCACTAGCACTGGTGACATTTTCTCCTGTTAACTCACTTAATTCTTCAAAAATACCAAAAGGACTTTCAATAATTTCAATATTATTTTTCATGACAGTATAAGCTTCACATGGTGTTTGCATGCGCAGCGTCTAGCAAATATAATGAAAATAATACATTAATTAATTTAAATTAATTAAAAAAAAAATATTGCACAAATAAAATTTACAATATCCTCTTCTAAAGGCTGTGAAAATATTGGTATTGGCTGCCAATTAATATTAGTATTCCATTCCATTGGTGTTTGATTAGGTGGAAACATGCCGGCTAAAAGGGTAGACATTGACATGAGAGTTCGGGGTGAGGCAGTAGATCTGGCATAAACTATCTGCAATATTCATTTAATATATAGTGTATTTTGTAATAAAAAAAAATTATTCAACTTACATCCGGGTTATAGTAGCCCACAAAATTTTGATAACGCTGGGAGAGCCACTGACCTATTTGGTACAGATCTCTTTTACCAACCTTTAAAAAAGTTTCAGAAATTTAATATTAACAAAGCTTAATAAAGAAATTTATGCAAAAAGCAAGCGAATAATCGGTTGCAAATTTTTTTTTTTTATAACAAAAAAATTTTATTTTAATTAAATATAAAATATTAATTTGGCTTAGAGAAATCTCATTCAGTTACTCTTCGAATTTAAACTACTATATAATCGGTTACCTAAGCAACTGAAAGAAAACTAAATAAATAATTAAAATCTATAGAAATTAATTCATTAAATTAATTAGCTAGTTAAATAAATTATATTGTTTAATATCAGCCCAGTAATCGGTTATTGAATAAAGTGAAGTGATTGTTTTAGTCAAAAAAAAAATTACTTTTTATTGAGTCTTTAAATTTAATAATGAGCTATGTACTCAGCTAAGTAATCGGTTACTCAATTAGACGAATAATTAGGTACTAAGAGAACTGAATTACTGATTTAAAATTTTCAGCCCACTGCATGTAAATTTTATTCAATTATTGCATTAATCCCACATCATAAACCGAGTACTCGGTTACTGAAGGAATGAAAAAACAGCTTTTTTTTAATTAAAAAAAATTGTTTAATTTATATAGAAATAAGAATTTTTTTATTTTAATTTAATAATGGGCTTCGTACTGGGTTGAGTAATCGGGGTGAGTAGCTGGTTTTAAGAGAACTAAATTACTAATTCAAAATTGTTGGCCAACTGCAAGTTTTTTAGTTATTGCATTAATTCTGTAACCGGTTACTTGCTTCTTAGTGAGCCGAATAATTGCTTACTCAAATACTGAGAATTCTATGCATAATATACACAAATTTGATTTATTTACACTATTAATTTATTAGACGGTTACTTAGTAACTCGTTAAAAAAATCTTCAAAGTACATGGAGTTATTTAACTAATTTTAATTGAACTAAAATTAATATCAAAGAGTCAAGTTAGTGGTTACTTAATAACTGATTATTTAAAAAATAAACTGAATGTGATAGATCTAGTAAGCCAAATAACAATATTTCTATTATAAAATCAAACAGCTAATCAGTTACTCTTTGAAGGTTTAGGCTGGTTTTATGTATTGATATTTTTATGGCTGTTTATTCAATGAAAGAAGTAATTTCTTAAAAATTACTTTGAGTATTAGATCACTTATTCTCTGTTTCAATAGATTAATTTAAAAGTTTCTTTCTTATTTTTTTTTTTTTTTTATATTTTATACCAATTTTTCACAAGCTATAATTTTACAACTCACACTTGTCAAATGACCCCAACCGAATGGATAAAATGTTTCATTTTTATGTGGATCATTTTTGTAGGTATTGACCGGTGTTCTAATGCCATGGCGAAAGAGCTTTAATTAGAAATAGTTTAATTAAAAAAACAACTTCTGTAAAATTTTTTTTTTTTTTGTTGGTAGTAGATATTTACCACATGCACCAACTTTAATGTGGAGTGTTCAGCCATCAGTTCTGTTCCATTCATGGCCATAAGGTTATTGTTCCTTACTAAAAAGTGTTGTAACAAAGACACTAGAAATATTAAAAGCAGCGATTTCATGCTAGTTGTTTGATCAAAAGACAAAATTAAACTAAAAGTTTTTAATAAAATAAACACAACCGCAATCATGATACAAAAATTGTTTTTCAGTGTTTGAGAAAAACAAAAATTTTACAATAATTTGTTGGCTGAGAATTATTTTTATTTTTTAATTTTAATTAAATTAATAGTTTTTTTTTTTGTTGTTCTAGTACAAAAAACTAGCTGAGAATTTTTTTTTACAATAATTCCAAAGCTTTCAAGTTTTTAAGCGTTATACCCTACAAAAGTTAGTTTTATACAGCAAATGTTTTTCCAAGCCAAATTTCATTTACCTTAAAATGAAAAAAATTGCTGCTTTTCAATGTACTAGCAGGCTTTCCATTAATAACAAACCGCTATAAAATTTCTGTTTCTAAAATTTCAAAGTAAGTAATTAATTAATTAATCGAATGTTTTATTTGGTAAGGCGTACCAATACAGTTTGCGGTTTCTTCTCTTTAAAACACAATTTTGCTTGAAATTTTTCCATTAAAATTATTCACATAAAACGCCGGTTATTGTAGCATAAAAAATAATATTTTGATGCTGGTATAGTACAATGTTTGCTTAACAATTTGTACTCACAACACAAGGTAATTAAAAGTAAGAAAAATGATAAAAAATAATAATAAGAAAAAGAGAACAATTTTAAAATATGAGCAATTTTATCTGTGTAATAAATTTTGTATTTTGTGCTATTGTGCCAATTATATCTTTATGGCTCAAATGAGCTTATTATTTGTGGAGAATAATTTTTTTTTAAATAAACATTTATTGTATGACAGAATACGTACAAGTTTTATACGAGAATCAAAAGCAAATAAGAATCCATTAAAACACTACAAATTATTTTGGCCTTGTGGCATAAAAATAAATATTTTTCAACTCTACAAACTATACTACGATTTTTGTGCAAGTTTTCAAACTTTTGTTAAGCTTTTTTTAAGTAAGACTTAAAAGCATTTTTCATAAGATCATAAAAACAATATTTTACTTAATTTAGTCATTAACACTGGTTTATTTGCCAAGATATTTAAAAGCTTATTTATTTTTGACAAGCTCATAATAACAAGTTGATTTTAAGTTTAAAGCTGTTTTTAAAAATAGGCTCACTTGGACTAGTAGGAGACTTAGCTAATGCTTAACTAAATAAATATTTAAAAAAAAAAAGGTTTTAAATTTAACTTCAGCTCCACTGACAAAATTATTTAAAAAAATATATAATAAAACTATTTTATTAAAGTTGTTTCATAGATTTAATGAAATATTTAAAAAAAATTATATTATTTTCCATATTGATATAAGTTATTGTTAGCCATTCAAACAGAGCTCTAGTATCTAAAATGGCTGTAAAAAGTCGGTAGGCTTAAAATCCAAATGGACATATTTAAGACCAAGCGTGTAGTTTGTAAACATCGTTATACATTTACTTTATTTTGGTCTCTTTTTTTATTACAAACACTCGTATCGAAAAAGCAAGTAAATATAATGAAATTTTATCGAATTCGGTATTGAGAAACTTTCCCAAAAAATTATTCTGTACGATAAAAATTGTTATTTGCTATAAAAATTCAATATGTGACTTCATTTTAACCAGCTTAGTTTTATGCCTCAATTTCGAACTGAAGCTTTTTTTCCTAGTAAGACTATCGGTACTATCAGTGCTGTTCTGTATTCCGAATCCGAATATTTTATTTGGAATTGAAAAATTCAGCACCTTATAACTACTCTGTGGTCCATTTTAAGATTTTTAAAATTTTGTTTTTGCTTTATTTTGTGTGCGAAATTATTGGTAGAATTAAAAAATTATAAAAGTTTTCAATTAATAAGAAGAAAAAAAATTGAATTCCCTTTTTTTTTCAAATCCATATGGAATACAGAACATGCACGTATATTTCTTAGTTTTATTTAAATTTTTTTTTGAAGTTAGTAATTGCATTTACATTCATGATTTAAATTAATTTTTATAGTTTATTTAAAAATTACCTTAATTGTGGATCAAGTCCAAAAAGCAAGAATTTTTTAAGCATTAAAATAATTAAAGCTTAAACTTAATGAAGGCACAACTAATTGTTTAGTGCCACAAAGCACAAATAAATATTTAAAAAAATAATTGCAATTGTGCAACAAAGTTAAAATATATACAAATTTTTTATTTTCTTTTTTTAATTTAATCATTTTTGTAGCCTTTATTATAGTTACTAATTAGAGACTTGTTTTAATTAACAGTTAATTATTTAGTTGAAGCTGGTTACAAGGCCAGTAAATTCTTTTACTTTAGTATAACAACACAAGAAACAAAGACTTTGTGCTTAAAACAATTATTGATCAATCAGCCTTGGTGGTGGTTCAATAAAATTTTTATTTTTGGCAGCACAACGTTGTGCATACGGTTCTGTTGGTATAACATCTCGGCTTAGTGTTAATAATTTGTCCAGCGGACATTTTAGGTCACAGTGGGGTATTTGCAATTGTTTAAGACAGCCTTTTTTATCATTGCGCAAGAATATCTTTTAGTGAAATGATAAAATAATTTAAAAACTTAATTGTTTTTCGATATTTTTTAAAAGTTAAACTTACCTCTACATAGTACTCTTGGGTTAAAGGATTCTTATGCAATTCAAATATGGCCATAACAGAAAATCTAGGCATTTGTCTATCCCATACTTTTAAAGCGGACAATATATTGCCCACCGTCCAATCATGACCTGTGTAAATAAACATTTTTCTATCGTGGGGCTTTAGTTTTTGGGCTCTCTTTAACAACATTTCATCATACATTTTCTTAAGAAATGGACCACCTTTGATTTTTTGCATTTCTCTGGTATAGGCATTATAAACATAACTTTGCTCGGCCAGAAATTGCATTTTCTGTGGAAAGTAGTCTTTCGTCCAAGAGGGTAAGCTTAAGCCAAAGTCTTTTTCAGCCTCTAGTGTAATATAAAGGGAGTTAATATGTTCAGCATTTGTGACATTCATGCCAGTTATTGCTGTAAGATTTTTAAATAGTGTTTCATATTTCAACATTTCAGCTTTGACTTCAGGCTTTTCAAAGACTTCATCACGGGCCTCAAAATAACGTGGACAAGGTGTGCGCACCAGCAGCAAAGAATCTTGTGCCAAGGGTTCAGAGTATATGGGTATAGGCTGCCAGTTAAGTTTAGTATTCCATTCCATGGCTGTGTTATGGGGAGGAAACATGCTAGCCAATACCATTGACAAAGTCATCATGGCTCTAGGTGAAGCTGTAGCTTGAGCATAAACTCTCTTTTAAAAAAAATTGTATTCAATTACTAAATAATTCAAAGGTTTGCTTTTAGAGTATTTCTACTTACATCTGGTGAATAATAAGGTTCCATATATTTTCCATAGCGTTTGTTTAATAATTTTCCCAATTCATACAATTCCCTTTTACCTTTCTGAAATTAAGAAATTGAAATTATTTTTTTAATTTAAATTCATCTCAAAAAATAAAACTACTCACATTGGTAATATGACCCCAACCTGTAGGCTCAAATTCGCTGTTAACATAAGGATCATTGGGATAAGTATCTACTGGAGTTCTGGGACCATGTCTTAGAACCTTTAAATAATATTACAATTGAAAACTTTTATTAAACAAAATTGTCATATTAATTAAATTTTCAATTGTTTTAGCTTCTAAGATGTTATATGGATTAAAATTTTAATTAATTTATTAAAGTTGTTTAGCAATACGATCTTTCTTTAATTTAGTTAGGAAGCTCTCTTATAGCATGTTCACACGACGAGTTTCAATGCTGGTTTCGCTGTCTGAACCTCGATTGTAAAAATTTGCGTTCAGACGACACATAATGAGTTTCATTTGACAGTTGCTTTGTTTTGTTTTTTGTTGTTTCGCATTTGCCCGCGTTTGTTTTTTAGTTTTGAAATGGATAAAAAAGGTAAATTTTAATATATAAATATATGTATTTTTAGAAAAAATAATAATTTATAAAAAATTTATTTATTATTTCAAATAATTTAATATGTTGTGTTATTTATTATGTTTATTTTTATATTTAAGCAATTTAACACTCTTTCCTTTGTTTCTTACTAATACATTGAAATGCTTGCAAAACAATAATATTTCTTTGTTTACAATTTGTTTTGTTGGACAGCTAGTTAAGATAAACTAGCGATAGAAACTAGGGATGATACTAAATTTTCATGGTTTCGGCAAGAGTTTCAAAATGAAACCTGCAGATTCGCTCACTTAATTTTGTATGGCGAATCTTCCTGTTTCATTCGAGATTGGGATGTGAACCCTCGAAAGAGAGCGAACCTTGTCTCGTCTGAACATACTATTATTGATTCAATTTTCGATTCGCTTAATGTCTACTGCAGCTCATAAGTTGTCACAATTTCTTTTAAATTAAATCTTTAATTGTACAATTTCTTTCTGCTAACATTTTTATTAAATTATAAATATAAAAATTATCTGAAGAGCTGGACAAGTCCTGCGCTAGCAATACTCTTTTCCATTAATTTTTTGCTCTTGAAATCAATTTTATTGTTCTAAATTTTTTCTCTTTTTAATAACACTGTTTAGCTTATTTTTTTAAATGCATTTTAGTAACAAAATTGTTTTTTTTTTCGAACTTTATTAACATTTAACTTAATTATTACCTAAATAAATTGCACGTTAAATATATTCTAACTTTAAACTTTCTCTTTTTGCGTTTTTTTTTTTGTGTTTTACATATTAAATGGCGTGACATTTATCACATACTAATTGCCTTCATTCAGTATTTAGTGTCTTTTACTTACAATGTGCACCAGTTCCAATGTTGAATTTCTGGTATCAACTTCCGTATTAAAGCATTCCCATTCAGTTTGAACGTGTGTAGTTGCACGGAATATGATAATAACAACAATTACTATAGAACTTAAAAGTAAAAGGAATAGAAAATTTTTACGCGAAATATTTAACAACATTTTGGTTTTAGTTAGTAAGAAAAATAAATTTTCTGTAGGCGACGGCAATAAGAAGAGAGAAGATGAACTTTTTTTTTAATTAGTAATTATTTCGTTGACATATTCTTTTCTATTATTTAGATTAAAAATTTTTTAGTTTCTTAAATAAATTGAAAATTCATTGAGGATTTTATTAAAATTATCTTTTTTAATAATTTTAGTAAATTATTCGATCTTATAAATTTATTAATATTTTTTTTGAGATCTTAAATATGATTAATATTAAATAATAATTATCTTTTTTTTTTTATTAATTTAATTAAAATAATTTTTTTATGTAATTCTGTTGCAGTGAGGGTTTTTTATTTAATTTTTAAAAAATTGTTTTATTGAATTATTTCTTATTTTAAGATTTATAAATAATTTTATTTCATTTTCCTTAATTAAAAATTTTGTTTTTCATTTATAAAAATATAATAATTTTTTTTCTATTTATTTATTACATTATTTTCAGTCAGGTTTTTTAATTTTTTTTTTTTATATATTTTTCATTTAATTAATTTTTAATTTAATTTAATTTTTGTTTTATTTAGTTGTGTTTCTTTATTTCCTTAATTTTCACTCAGTTTTATTAATTTTTTGTTATATTTTTTATATATATATTTTTTTTACTTAATTAATTTTTAATTTAATTAAATTTTTTTATACTAAAATATTTTTTTATTTAATTTTGTTTCATTATTTAAATAATTTTTATATATAACTTTTACTTATTTTTTTATATAATATTTGATATATTATTAATTTTCGTAAATTTTAAATTATTTTAGTTTATTATAATATATTGAATTTATTTTTAATTTTAGTAATTATTTATATTTATTTTGATTTCTTATTTAGTTAATTTAGTTTAGTGAGGTTTTAAAAAATATTTATTTAATTTTTGTTACTTTGTTTTATTTATTTTTGGTGGTTTTTTAATGAATGTAATTTAACTTTTTTTTAATCTTTTGAGTTGCTTGAGCTACTTAATTTTTTATTAGATTTTTAAATTATTTTATTTTTACATTTTCTCTTTTACATTTTTTTATTTTAATTCTTATTAATTTATTCCTTTTTTATTTTAATTGAATTAAGTTATATTTTACTTGATTTTTTTTATAGTAGACTTCATTTAAGTTTGTTTGTATTATATATAATTTTATTTTCTTTGATTTCTATAAATCATTGCACCTGTACTTGCCCGTTTAAAGTTTCTGTTTAACTGATTTAGTAAAACACTCGAGCGTTTGTTTTTAAATTATTTGAAACGTGGTTGATGTAATTAATTCTTTTATCTGTAGAATGTTGTTTTAAATACTAGAGAAAATTTAGTTAAAATGAAACACAGTGGGGGGATTTACAAGAAAAATAATTCAGCAACATGTTGATAATTGACTAAGTGGTGTTCTGAATTTCATATGTTTGCTTAAAATAATAAATGAGCTGTTGTTTTTGAAAGTGATATAAATCCACTTTTTTTTTTTTTTTATTTATTATTATTATTAAACTTTAAAATAAATTACTTTTTGTAATATTAATCTAATCATCTAACTAAATTTATTAAAAAAGTGGACTTATACCACTCTCGAAAATATTAGTTTAAATATTTCATTAAAAAAAAGCTGAATGAAATAAGTTTAATATTTCTGCTTCTATTTATATTGTTTTATTCGTTATCCATCGCTAGTCTTAGTCTGCTAACTTGTTTAATATTTTGTTGCTAATTTATGCAAATTTAATTTAATTAAAAAACGAGCCCCCCCATTTAAGTATTTAAATGGACAACTAAATGTCGTTTTAATATGCCGTTATTAATTTCTAAAAAAAAAAATTTAAAATTATAAATTCACTTAAAGATTACAAATGATTAACAAACAAATAATAAATTAAATTGTTACTCGTAATATAACGCATAATATATAAAATTAGCATAAATTTTCTGATTTATTTGAAAAGTTTATTGTGACATTAAAACTTTGTATAAATAAAGTGATACGATTTTGTATCGGAAGTTTAATAAAAGTCATTAAAATGTGAATACTAATGACAGCTGTCTTTAGAATTGTGATATTTAATGGGTTTATTAATTAAAAAATACGAAAAAATAGGCCTTAGAAAAAAAAATTACGAAAAAGTGTTGTCTAAAAATTACGGCCAAATTGTAGCATTCAATCATGCGAAATTTCTACTTAAATTATTAAATTTAAATTGAATTTTTTGAATGATATAAAGATAAGTGAGATTTTTTCTGAAAATCAAACATTTCTTAAGTATTTAAAAGAAAAGCGACTCATGTTTCGGGTTGATGCCTTAACAAAAAGAAAGAAAAATAGACATATGGTTAAGTTTAGTAGGGTTGCTAACTAGGTGAAAGAGGTTAGTGACGTTTACACTTCTGTGAGCCGAAGTTTAAAACTGCCTTGTGTGAAGGCCTTGCCATAAGTGAAATCTTTGGTGCTTAAACATGTCTGCTTTAACATATGTGAGTCTACTTCAAATATTAGCCATAATCATCAATATAGCGTGTAAATATCTTACTGAAATCTAGAGTTAAAGCAAAGGAGAACTTACGGCTTATAGCGAATCATTGGGAATCAGAAGAGAATCGAAAAGTGTGTTATACTCATAGTTTGCTTCGCTATCAGTCTTTAAAATATTTGTAACCTAAAAAAATCTACTTCTTGAAATATTAATAAGCTTTACAAATTTCTTTTGCAATAAATAGTTTTGTTCTCATGATTTCAAGTTATCAAAACGTAAAATTTTGTAGACCGCAAAACAAGCTTATGTTGATTTTATATATCAAGCTCCTTCAGGTCGGGGGAATGTCTATATACACACATGTAGAGCTTAAGTGCTACTGCATGTGTGAACATACATTATGTGAAATTTAGGAAATATATACCTTTTAGATCACAGTGCTGTTGTGACCCATGATTAAAAATAATAACAATTTATAAACAAGAATGGAATTCTATTTTTTAAAATTGTAATTTTCTTTCTATTGATATTTTATTTTTAAAACAAACTGGCATTTATTACATATTCATTTTGATTGAAAAAAAAACAATTATTTGATTAATAACACGTAACAAATGTCTTATTAGTATTGTAATTTGGTGGTCATATTTCATCAGCAAAAGTTGGAAATTTTATTTAAGCAATTACATAAAATTAACCACTTACATATAAATAGTAGCCAATTTTTTTTTAAATAAATATTTAACTGTTGGTTTTCTGAAATATTATTAATACTCAAGCTTATATGCTGCTTTTATAACAAAAGCAAATAAGCAAATTGTAATTTTTTCTCTTCCAAGAACGGTATGACATGAATGTCTCTACTCAATATTGAGTTTGAGCTTGGTAGAACTCTAAGGCAGCTTGAATTATCAATAAAGCCACTAGCCGCACTTTTTCTTACGAGTGCGTCTGCCCCCTTAGTAGCCTTACTTTTTTTTTAAATAATTTCTTAGGCTGAATTCACCCACAAACATTTTTTTTAACAAAAAGTTTCTTTAGGCAAAAATTTTGTTTGGGAAAAAATTTTGTTTGGGCAAAAAAATTTTGTTCGGAAAAGAAACATTGTTCGAACAATATATTATTTTTTTAAATTTGTTTTTACGAACAAAATTTTTGTAAAAAAAAATTAACAAAATTTTTCTAAAAAAAAATTAACAAAATTTTTCTAAAAAAAAATTAACAAAATTTTTCTAAAAAAAATCGGACTAAATTTTTATAAAAAAAATTTAACAAAATTTAAAAAAAAATTGGACAAAACAAATTTTTATGTTTGTTTTATAGCTGCTGGCTAAACAGTACACTAGAACAAAGTGCCTTGCTGGATGCTATTCCAATTAAGAACTTGAATCTTTAAGTTTTAAATTTTTTATAATTTTAATATTTATTTAATTAGAAGTAAATTCGCCACTTTCAGCATCATATTTCAAATTATTTCAAGCAAAAAAAAAAATAAAATTTTTTTAATGAATTCTATTTTGCAACTGAATTTTTTGAATGAAAATAAATTCGGTGTTCAGAATTTATAAAAAAATTTCTAATGTCTTTAGAAAACATAAATTAAAAATTCATTATGATTTGTTCCCAACTCTCAAAAGCAGTCATTCATTTTTATTTCTCTTTTTTTTATAATAATTTTTAATAAAGTCACTCAACGTTTTTTGGGAATATTTTGAACAAGAATGTAATAACAAGAGAAATTTTTTTTATTCTTCTTTAAATAACAGAAATCTTAGAAGCTTCTTGGCTTGTCTGCACCAAACAAAAATCGAGCCTGCGACCTCTAGGCTTATTCTTTTTTAAACTTAAAAAAAAATATTTTTAAGCATTGTGACAAGTTTTTGGATATTTTCTACAATTAAAAATAAATTTTCTACCAAAACATAAATCTCATTTACATCAATAGTGCCATCAAGAGAGCCATTTAAAATTTATAATTATAGAAAAAAAATTTGTTATATTTTATTCTGAAAGAAAAATTCTTTAAAATAATTTTTTTTTTAATTACAGAATTTAAAAAAAAGATATTGAGAAAAAATTTTAAAAAGTTAATTTTTTGAGTTATGACACTATGTAAGTAAATGAGCTATACATTTTTCTACTCACTAGGTACATGTAGTAGCCAAAGTGCTTTCAATGTCTAATTAAAATTGTTGCATTTAGTTTGTGAAAACATTTTGTAACTTTTAAGTTATTTCAACCACAAAATTTATTTTCATGCCATTTTTAACAAAACATCAGACAAAATAAGTATTTTATGTAGAGCTGTTTTTTTTTTATTTCTAAGAGAGGTAGGCGGGTACGGTCAGCTTCAATAACCACACTAGGACTTAAACAAAATACAAATTCATAGCAATCACAATAGCAGCAGCAACAACATAAACCAAAAAACATCATTGAAGATTCAATTGCACAAACCTCCTTTTTTTCTAAAACATAAAATAGCACAACAGCACACACAACTCAAACACTTTAAAAGGACCCCAACAATGACTGCTTAGACGAGTGTCTAAGCAGAAGTGTTATACAGCAGCAGTGTTTAGCAAAATTATAAAACAGAAAAAAAAATAAAATCATAAAATGTCAACCCAAAAACACAACATCATCAACAGCAGCAACAACAACAACAACAACGACCAGTTAAAGAAACAACACATCATAAACACCAACTATAGCGGCCGGCCAGAAAATAACAACGACCCACAAAAAAATCCCAAAAATTATGTACCCCCATTTTTGTTTTTGTTTTTTCTAAAATGGTACTTTAAGCTTAAATTATGTGAAGTGTTTGGTGTTGCTACAAGTGATAATAGTTGTAGTTGCAATAGTGCTAGTTGTGGTTGCTTTTATATTTGCTGTTGTTTTTGTATAGGAGTATTTCAGCCTGCTGCATTTTGTGTAGGATAGAAGGACTGTTGTTGGTAACAACAAAAGTATGCTTTCGAGTACAACTTTTAAAACCAATATTGTGATGATGGTCAATTTTGGATAAAATAGAAAAAAAGAACAGCAGCAGTTAAAATAAAATAAAAAAAGTTTCAAAATTTATTTTAAGCAAAATTAATTGTCGAAAATAGAGTTTTTGTTTCTAAAATCGAGAAAAAAAGGAGCAGCTTATGTTTAGTACAAAAATAACAAATTAAAGGCAAGGAAAGCCCAAAGCTCAAGTTAAATGTATAGTATGGTTAAGAAGTAGGCTGCAAAAGCAAAGCACTAATTCTCTGTTACCTTCTTGAGCAGCTTTCAGTTCTTTATAAAAAAAAGTAAGTGCAAAGAAGTGTTTAAGAAAATAAACCACTAGCTTTTCAAACTCCTCTAGCTAAGATTATTTGAGGCCAATTATCTACTCTCCCATTGTCTTTGAGTTCCACGCTACTATTAACTTTTAGTCTAGACTCCATCAAATTAAAAATTATAGATCGAGCTCGTCCTACAGTCTTTTGTAGTCACTGGTAAATAGATATTTGCTTTCACACAGTTCTTTACCAGGGCCAGATTTGCTTTAGGCATAAATTTACATGTTGAAGAGTAATTAGCCTTAATTCACTTCTGTTCATAATTTGTTGTTCTAAACATAATTTTCAAGTCCTTAAAGAAGCATAAGAAATATTTCTCTCTATCTGATCGCTTTTTTTTTTTAAATATAGTGAAAAGATTTTTTATACAGAACATTTTAAGTAGAAAATGAAAAGTATATTTTGTAGTTACTTGGCCGAGAGCAGGTTCTTATTTTTGACAGTCTGATTTATTAGGACTCCCTAACAACGATAGAAGGTGTGTAAAGGTTTTAGTTTAGGGGAAGCTTTTCTAATCAAATTAGCAAACTCAAACATTTTAAATGATAGACAGTTTTTTCTTTACAGTCGTTAATTTAAATTAAATCTTAATCAGTGTGCCAATTTTTTTGTTTATTTTTCTTTTTAAAGCAAACAACACTTCTTCCTACACTTTAGGCATAAAAAAAATTGTTTTTTTTTAATGCAAACAAACTCTAAATACATATCATTTGCTTTCTTGTAATTATTTTCCATTACGAAATACTTTATTTTTATATTAATAGAAATTTTATTTGCTCTTTCATTTTATGCAACAAAAAAAAGTAGCAAAAGGTAAAGATTAAACAAAAATGTGCTAAAAAAAAAGCAAGTTTAGTAAGTAAAAGAAAATTTTAAACCGGATGCACAGGCAATCTTCTATCTATAGCATTTCCGCTTTATAATGTTTATGACAAGAGTGTCCTCATGCAAGTATACGGCCTGTAAATGTAAGTTCAATAGTGTGTAATGCTGTATCTGTGCTAGTGCTAGTTTGCGTTTTATGGTCAGTTTTTCCTTAAAGTTTTTATTTTTTTTTTTTTTTTAGAAAATAACCAAATAAATATGCATTAGGGAGTTTGCAAAATTTTAAAGAATTTTTTACTCTTTTTCAATAACTGTGTGTAAATTAGAATTTTGTAAAAATCATAGTCTCAAAAACGTGGGTTTTTATTATTTAAAATCGTTTTTAAAAACATACCAACTTTACTGTGACTATCATTATGAGAAACTAATTTCTTGATGAAAGACAAGCGTTCTGTTTTGGAATATCATTTTGCTGATTTATTGCATACAAACCAATTAAGTTGTCTCAAAATGATTGCCTTGTAAAATGCTTCTAAAGGTACTGACTGACTATCCTACACGATCGTACGATTATGTCAAAATAATGTGTGACAGAATTCTGTCCTACTTGAAGAAATCGCTTTAAAATGGCGAACTTTATGCCACACTATTATACAAAAAAAGATGCAAAAACGTATGTTTGCTCACCTTAAAACTTTTAAAAGTATTCATTTTCTTCTTCGGCGCAAAATCTCTTTTTTACAAATATGTACAATGAAAAATAACTTAAATGTTTGTATAAACAAAACACAAGCTTGGTATTGTTGCTATTTTTCTGCCTTGAACATAGAAAATGCAACTCTGATCGCACAGATAACATTTATTTTATGAAAATTTTTATAACATTAAAAAATCGGACAGACCTGTCAAAAAGTCTGCTTGTTCAATACACACTATCATACTTTTTTTAGCACACATGGGTTTTTAGACAGATCGTACGACTAAGTAGGATAGTGAGTCAGTACCTTAAAGAAAAAAGTGCCCAGAAAATGAAAGTCTATTTAGCTTCTTAGGGTGGCTGCAGAAAAAACTTAGGTTTTGGGCAGGAATCAAAGCAGCATCTCACTAATTTATATGAGCTGCCCCCATACTTATTTTAAAAATAACTCTTATAAGGCTTAAAAAAGATTTTTTTTCTTTAATATAGAAAGGCGCTCTATTTGAAAAACATTTTAGCCTTGGAATACACCTATTCGTCTATCCTCCAGCTTTATTTACTTTGGTTCACTGTTTTGACTTTGCTGCTTATTTTCTGCTGTTTAGATTTCGATTGTTGTTTGCTTCTTTGTTAAAGTTCTTTTAATAAAATTTCAAATCTATATTATCTTGTAATTGCTTACCAATGTTTAGCAAGCCACCAGAACCACTATCACCAACTGTCTAGGCCCAAGCAAAACCATATTTTATTTTATTTTTTATTAAAATCAACTAGCACAAGAATTTTCAAATTATTTCAAGCAAAAAAATTTTTGTTCAAAGAATTCTTTTTAAATTTTTGTAGACTTTTGTAGACAAAAAAAAATAATATTCTACGAACTCAAAATTTTGCTTTTATTGCTTGCTATTGTGGACCATTCATATTTCTTCAAAAATTCCATAAGTCGGGTATTTTAAAACTGGTTTTAACTCCTGGAGTTGTTGAAGAAATATGGATGGTCCACAATAGCGAGCAATAAATAAATAAAATTGTTAAACAAAATATTAATCTTTATTTGTGCTTAATTCCAGAAATTGTGTTGGTTTTTAAATTTTGTTAAACTTTTAAATTCCAAATAGAAATTATTACATAAAATTGATAAATTTAAGATTTTTTTTTATTGTGTCTGCTTAACATTTTCCGTGAGTAACCCACCTAATGCCAACCCGTATGAACTATCTCTCTTAGTGTATTGTTTAGCAAAGTATGTCTGACTTGAGTATTGAAGCCCAGAAGCGTATGTCACATTAAATTTAACTATTTCTAGCAAAAAGTCTGTATAAAACTCTGAAGTAGTTCAACGATTTTTATTTCTGTATTTTTTTTTTTTTAACAACTTTTGCCATATACTTTTGGCTGTAAAAGAATGTCGGTATGAACGATGTACAATTGGAATTTGTTATACAAAGAGATGGAAATGGAAATGGAATGGTTGGTAATATTTGTATGAATAAAATAAAAACAAACAAACACACACAGAAATACGCGTTTGTCTCCATTCAAGTGGCAACAAATCTTTGCAATTGCTCCACTGAGTGCTATTTCAATGCGTCGAATCGATAAATTTTATTTTTAGAAATATTTTGTTTTTTTTTTTTTTTTAATTTTATGTTTTGTAACAAAAATATATAAAATTTCTTTTTTGTCAGTTATTTTTAACCATAGGCAATCATAGTAATTTGTAAAATCGTTCTTTTTTTTCGATTTGGATACTTTTATTCTCGTTGCAATTTTCATTGAGTATTTCTCGTTTTTTTATATTTATATGACCAGTTTTGTAGGGTTTTTTTCTTTTACATTTATTTTGGATTTCAGTTTTACAGTGTTTTTCTATCTTTGCTTTATGCTGTCGTTTGGATAAGAGTCAAACATCGCTAATAATTGTAAGTTTAGGTTAATGTTTTAGTGTTCTTTTTAAATTAAAATTGCTCATAAATATGGGTACTTTATGTGTTAGAGTTTATTCTGAAAGCATAGAAATTTATGGCAAATAAATAAATGCTCTAGGAAAATAAATGAAAATTTTGCAAAAAATAAAAAAAAAGAAAATATTGAGAAAAAAAGCAATTGCAATTTTGCACAAACATTGATATTCAATTTTTGTCGCAATGCAGTTGTCACTATGTTTTTAATGAAAATGCCCAAGATGATTATTAAATAAAAAACAAGAAAAACTTTCAACAAAATCAAAAATTAAATAATTTAAAAATACAGTTTTTATTTTTATTTACCAAAAACTTATTAAGCAAATTAAACTGCACAAGCATAATATTTCATCCTACCAAATAAAATTATTTCATTTTTAATAAAAATCCCCTAATTTTTTATTTAATAATATTTTGAAAAATACCAAAACATTATTAATTAGTTTGTTTTTAGCTGAGTTTTATATCACTATTTGCTTTTATCAAATTTCACAAAATTGTTTAACTATTTTCCCTAAGGCACTTTGCTCATAATTGTCATGAGTGGTGCCTGCAAGTGCTGTGCCGCCACCTATCAATTAAATTATGTTTGATTTGGCTTACAAATGTAAATCATGTAAATCATAATCACCATCAACATCATGGCATTATTTTCCCAATTGGATTTTGTATTTAGTTTAATTCTTATTTTGTATAATTTGCACTGTGATTTCTTTCTAAAAAAAAAAAGAAATAAATATTAACGCTATTTTTTTAAAGATTTTATTTTTCATTTTTTTTTTTATAATTTTTTTTTTCTCCTTTTTTATTTCGTTACAGTTAACTAATTTAATTGAATTTTTTGGAGCATTAAATGCATCTCTAAACGCAAGTGTGTACAAAACGAGAGCACCCTTGAGATTTAAACTAAACGTAACGAAATGAAACCCAGTAAAGGACATTTTGTAAGAGATTCTAACGACTTATTTGTACTCTACTGGATTAAAAGACCAAAGTAAGTAAAACACATTCACTTATTTTTATTCAATTTAATTTTATTTATACAAATAATTTCAAAAAAACAAACCAACTTTGGTTGTGACAATTAAATTTTTTGGCAGTCAAAAATTCATTTCTGATAATCGAAGTTTTTAATTTGTTCGGCCAAATTCATAAAACAGAGCTTATTAAGAAAATTTGTTATGAGAAAATTGTTTAAACAAAAATGTGTTTTATAAATTTAGCTGTAACTCTCTCCTGTTTGGCCGAAATTTTTGATTGGTAACAAATTCAGTTCTCACAACCGAAGCTGTTTTCTTTAGTTAATTAATAAACTCCAATTAAATATAATATTTGACTTAAATAAAAATATAACTCTAAAAGTCCAGGCTGGCGAGTCTGCTTTTTTAAGCTGCATAAAATTAATTTTTATTAAACACAATTGGACAACCTTTCAGTAGCTTTTTATTGAAGGTTAGTCACATTGTCGAGGTATTAATGTGGTGAAGACTTTCTGCAAAAAAAGGATGCCCCCTGATTGCCTAGTGTAGGATAAAGCTGAAGACGGTTTTCTATGGTCTTCTCTTACTTCTTGTCTTTACTTTTTCTGTAGTAGTAATTCTATGTTAGACTCTTTCTACTAGCTTGGGTTAAATTACGTTGCACAGGGGAGTTCTCTTGGGTCCTCTGATGAGTGATACCTGTAAAAGAGAAAAAGTGAAGAAGGATAGCTGGAGATAGATGACAAAAAAATAGCAGCCAGTAAAATAAAAAGAAGTGGAGAAATAGTAAAAGAAAAAGACGAGTACTTCTAAGGAAGTCAGAGAGCATGACAGTCGGGAACTTGCAGAGAGGTGCATGTTGTGCACCCTGTTCGCCTTTATCCTCCAATGCCAGCAATCTGGCTTATGTAAAAAGACACTCTCAACCTGCTGGTTGCAGAGCGGAAGATGTTTTACTCTATTAGCCTCAAGTCTTCCCTGTCCCAAGTAACATGTTTGATACATTTGTAGTAACTCGTTGTTGCTAACAGCATGTTTCTCAATGGAGCTGTACAGAGTTCTAATAGAATAATTATGTTGACCAAAACATCCTGGGCCAAATTACGAAACTCTATATCGATTGAAATTATTATTTAAATTTCGATCGATGTCAAATGCCTTAATTTGTCCCCTGGCAATTTCTTACGTCTCTTCACTCGTCCTTTCAAACTGAGGACTAAACAAAAATAAATAGTGTAGTATGTGTGTACAGATTTTAAAGTTTTTAAAGTTTTTCTTTTTTCCTGCTTTTCTGCAGCGACCTCGTTACCTATTTCAATATTAACTGAATTTACTTTCTTTGAAACCAACATTCTGGAGTAGGTAACAAATATTTGTCATACCTTGACAACTGATGATTGTGTGGTGGGAATAATGTATGTGTATGTATGGGTGAGTGAATGTTTGTGCAAAATAAAAATGAAAAATTTACTAAGAAAAACAAGATGTTGTGTCATACGTATTACTGATGTTGGCTGTTAAGGGTGTTGATGGCTGGTTGCTGGCTTCAAACAAAATTTTTTTCATAATCTTTATAGAGCTTTAGCACATCAAAAAAAAAACGCACAACGTTGATATTTTAGCACCAATTTTTTTTTTAATTTTCATTAAAAAATTTTTTTTTTTTTTTTGTTCATTTTCTAAAAACGTTTCTTGTCAAGGCAAAAATTCTCTTGTACGTGTTACAATTTGTAGGTGTTTATGAAGAGCCTTTTTAAGAATTTCTAGCTAGAGACAACCAGCATAAGTTGATAATTTCTAAGTGGGCTTGAAAAGCAACAGCACAACACAAAAAAGCATGTAAAATGTTAAGGGAATTGCTGTTGAAAAAAAATTATTTTATTTTTAATTTTTGAGATTATTTTTTTAATTAAAAAAATTAAAATCTACTGAAACAAATAAAAACCAGACTTGGAAACCATTTTAAAATATAAAAAGATTTTTTAAGAATTTTTTCTAAAACTCCTTTTTTTTTACTTTGACAATGCCAGCAGCTAATTTGTTGGTACAGGTAGTTTTCATTATTTTTTTTAATACAAATGCACGAAGCTTCTTGAATCGTCAGCAGAAAACCACCAGATTGCTAGATTAAAAGAAATAATTTTACTAAAGTTTTCAATGAAAGGTGATAATCTTATGCTTCCTTATATGAAATATAAGTAATTTGCCAGATGCTGTAGCTTTTAAAGTTGAGTTTTATATGGTTTTTCTAAAAACATTTCGTAGGAGAGTGTGTGAATTTTTTGAGTGATAAAAAACGCTTTGCTTGACTATTAATTTAAATCTTTTTTAAATACTCAAAATGCCAAGTTCCGGTAGCTGTCTTACACACTCCATTTCAATGTAATTTTAGGGCAAAAGTACGTTAGCTTGTGGCGGGCTTATGTGGGTATCTGTTGACTGATTCAATCAATGGCTTGAAGAAAAACAAAACCGTTTTGATATTATTTCAACTTGTTTTGAAGTTGAGTGAGTCTGGGCCGCATTAGCAGTTTGCCCAGTAATTTAAATTATTTGTTTTTTCTGGAATACAAATACACGAAAGATGCTTTAGGGCACTTGTGGAGAAATATTTAGGCCCACAAAATATTTATTCTAAATCGTAGTGAGTTGTTTTATCATATTTTATTTATCACTTCAGCTGTCACCTTTGCTAATATTGCTAGCAAAGGCAGGAGCCACTTTATAAATTAGTGGATGACAGACTTTTCTTTACTAAATTGGGTTGATAAACTTTTACAGAGCTCTTCTTCCTTTACTTAATTAGATTGATATTGAGTTAGAGTTTTTGAGTTTCTGAAGGTTCTTAAAAATTTTGTGGCAGCACGAATCACTTAAATTAATACTAAGGCTTTTCTGCAGTTTATTGTCATTCCTCAATGTTGCTTAATCAATGTCAAGATTGAATTTTGGTACTACTATCCTGGTATCTGATTCTAGAATTTCCCTTTTCCTGGACTCGTTTATATAGCTTTTATTACTTTAGTTAATTGATTGGACATAAAATTTTGTGTCAACAAGAATGACTTCAACTAAGGTATTGGGCACTCCTGAGTGCTACCTTCATCATGTAAATGTTTACAGCTTGACATTGAATCAAGTGTTATTTAAATGCTGGAAATTTCTGAGTTTCTTGAGGTTCATATGAACTTTGTGCCAACACAAATGACTTCAATTTGGGTACTAGACATTACTGAATGCCACCTTTATCCTGTAATCATTTATAAATCCCTCCTTCTTTTAATTAATTGGTTTGATTTTGGATAAAAAACTAAATGCTAGAAGTTTTTAAGTTTCTTAAAGTTCATATGCATATTTCAAAACAGCATTCAATGACTTGAATTCTAATACTTATAGTCTTATAAAACCATTTTCTTTTTATTTAAATGGATAGATATTAAATCAGATGCTGGATTTTAAAAGTTATTGAGTTTCATATGCGTTGTTTGGTCCATTATAAATTAAGGCCCCGATTATAGATCACAAACACAAAAATGTTGTGTTGGCTCGCTTACAACAGAACAGTAACTGAACATGAGATTATGGTTTACAACATCTGGCTGTTGTGTACGTCACACAGTTGTTTATTAATGTTAGTAGAGTTAAAAATACAAATGTGCACGCAAAAAACTGGAAAGTTGAAAGAAATTAACATAAAAAAATGGTTCTATTCAATGAATAATTAAACTTAAGCTTTTGGGTAGGGAAATGCATTTTATGAGCAAAAATTATTTGTAAATTATGTAAATGAAAGCGACATTTTTCATATAAAATTCAATTTAAACATGGTTTTCTCACCTTTTTATAGCTGCCGCTGTCTTTTTTAAAGTGAAATTAAATTATTAAAAAATTCTTGGACACTAACGCTTTCTGTACACAGTAAATTTCAAACCTGGAATTAAACTCCTGCCCAGAGAAAACAACTGCGGTTGTGAGAACTAAATTTGTTAAGCATCAAAAATTCAATTGCGATAATCGAATTTTTTAATTGTGACTATAGAAAAATCTGTGTTACATTTCGAAATGTTTTTAAGAGAAGTAAATTTTGGTTTGTGATTGCTACAACCAAAAAGAAATGTGATTATCATAGCTAAGTTTTTGATTGTTAACAAATTAAGTTCTCACAACCAAAGTTGCTTTCTCTGTGTATACCAACTAACATATTATTATTTTACCACATACTGTTTCTCTGTTAATTGATTTTAATTATTCAACACACAATGTATGTATGGATGAGTATTGTGTATTGCTTTTTTTTGTTTTTGTTTTTCTATAAAAATTTATAGTGCTGTTGTTGTACGTAGTTATTGTCCATTATAACGTCGAAATATATTAAAATTGAATTGAAATAAATAAAATAATTTACCAACAATTGCATTTGTTTGCCATTGTCGTTGTTAATTTGTATGTGTTCATACACACAGATAAAGGCAACATCATCATTGTCCCTTTTTTATTTTTATTTTTATTGTGTTGTGTTGTTATTCATGTTGTGCATATCCTGGCAATAAACATTTTGTTGCTGTAAAATAATTTAAGCATTTACATTTATTTAAACGGACTATAAATATTTTTTTGTGTTTTTGCTTTTGTTACTTTTTAACAATGCACATCACCTACTTAACGACGTGCCTGCTTAAAAGTGAAAATTCACAAAAAAAAAATAAATAAATAAATAAAAACGAAAATAAGAATTACCACTCTAGAAAAATTGGGTAATTGTGTATTTCTGTGCAAATTAATGTTTGCCAAGATAGAGAAAAAATAACAGCAAAAATTAAACGATTTCTTTTTTACAGCAACCAACCAACAAACAACAACCACTCAACCCAACAAGAAAACCACTTAACTAAGTAGGGGATGATGATGATAGTATTGATGAAATTTTCATGCTAGCGAGAGTAGGACTTTCTTATAGGAAATTAAAAAAAAATCGTTTTAAAAAAATTTCAAAAAAAAAACATGATGGAAAATCATGACAATTTTAATGGTATTAAAATAAATTGCCACTTAATCGGGTTAAAAAAATGAAGGCTGTGTTACTTTTATCCTTTACTTTGTACAAGCCATTATCCTTGCTTTTACTTGGGTATGGCTGTGTGTATTGAATATTTATATTTAATGTGATATTGATAAATTTACTTAAGATTAAATAAAGTTCAAAATTGATTATAGCAAAACAAAAAAGTGAAATGTTTCTAAAATGTTAATTGAAAGAAAGGATAATCGTATATAGAGAAATAAAATTCATTTAAAAAAGCCTTCATCAAACCTTTAAATAAATTAAAAAAAGAAATGTTCACACAAATTAGAACTAAATAACTAAAAATGAAACTCAAGCAGACTGATATTCCTAAGAGCCTTTCATGATTTTTTTAATATAAAAAATTTTTACTTTTACATTTTTAAACAATTTTATTTCATAAGAGCAGTTCAATTATAAAATAAAAATTATTTCTGAACGGGTCAGGATCTAGAAAAAGTCAGGATGACAAAAACTAAAGAAAAAAAAGTCGTTTTAAATATTTTTTTTTTTTTTTTTTTTTTTTTTTTAATTGTTTATTATTATTGAATCTTTCTATAAGAAAATTACAATAAGTATCCAAATTTTAAATATAAAAAGAAAAAACTTAAATAATTATTACCAATGTAATAACTAGTTACTTGTACTCAAATCTTAAAATGAAAGGAATGTTCTTCGTTTAAATAAAAAATAATAATAAAAAAGTTATATCCCTCTTCTCACTAGGCGCAAGGTATCACTTCTCTTAAGCCTTCTGTGTCCCTCGAACTGTAACAGGTCCCTGGCGAGGGCGTTTGGATGTGTCGCCAGTTTGTGAACGTACTTAGTACAATATTTTTCAATTTCCTCCCGAACCGTTGGAATTTCTAGATCTCTGTGGATATTCTCATTTCTTATATACCAGGGGGTTTTAAATATGATTTCCTTTTTGGTCATACTTGCTGTTTTTTGGAAAAAATTTTTCCCATTATCCGAAAAAAAAATCCGAATTAAAGCCAACACGATTATCTATCCAACGCATAAGAAATCAAGTCGATATCTTGAAAACTAAGCAAGTTTTGGCCAAAAAGGTAACCAATTCTACTACTGCCTCTTTCCGGCCACTTTTTACCTTTTTGGTCATACTTAAATTAAATAGAGCTATTATGTACTCCGAATGGAGCTAAAAAAAATGTGAAATAAAATTTTTTTCTTCTTATTAAATGAGCTTTTTTAAGCGTTTTGTGTTTTTCAGAACAAAGCTTCCACAAATTATTCCACATATTTTTAATTGCATTCGGAGTACAGAAAATTTATACTCTAAAAAAATTTGATAAGTTTTTTTAAGTAACGCAAAATTGTTTACTATTATCTTTTACTCAGAATTTTTTTTTTTTTTGTTTTTATAGCATGCGATTTTTTTTTTTTTGTTGATATGAAAGCAATAAGAGCGTTCGTTATTTAAGTTTTTCCTTTCATTGTTTTTTTAGGGGTTTCTTTTTTTTGTTGTAATTTTTTTTAATTCGTTTCTTAAGTTTTTCGTTATTTAATTTTAATTGCAAAAAAGTTCAAGAGCAAAAAACTCAATACATATACACTTTTTCACTAACACACTCACAATTTTCTAACTCGAAACGAAATTTTGTTGACAAATATTTCTAAATTGCGGTAAAGGATTGTAATTTATTTTCTTTAAATGCATTTGAAAGGCAAATTATATCGTTTTAATTTACAAATATAATCAAAAAAGTAATAAATATTGTTAATGCCAACTTTTTATATACGTATGTGATTAACTTGGTAACTTTAAATTACAAAGCAAATGAAATTATTGTAATGAAGTGCCACAATTTTTGCATGCGCTTCTCTCTTCGACAAAATTTTTGAAATGAACTTTTACTTTCATGCGACCTTCAAGACAGTCGAATGTTTTACACAACTTGCAAGACAATACTTTCATGTGCAAAGGTACTGTCAGGTTCCCTTTTGAAAGTCTTTTATTTAACTAAATCAAAAGTTTTGTTCTTTGTACAAAAGCAAAGCAATACAACCACATATTTACTTATAATTGCCGATATTGAAATAATTTTTACAACTTTACTTTAAATGAAAAAAAAGTGTTAAGAAAGCATAAAATTTTTTTTTATTAAATAATATATCGCTCTTTTACTCCAATAATGTCATAGCTTAAAAATGTTTTAACTTTTAAGTTAATAAATTAGCTACTGATTGTTCGTTTTCTATAAACAGCAAATGAAAAATATTTATTAAAATACGTGATGGTAATTAATAAATATTCAAATTAATTACATTTCCTTCTTTAACTTGTGTTTAGTGTATTACAGTATGTTTCTTTAATTGCTTAATATTAAAAAGGCACACTTTTTGGCGCGCTTTTATATGTATAAAGCTTTAAAAAAAACTTGAGCATAAAAATATTTAAAATATTAATTTAAACAAAAGTGAAAACTATAAAAGTGAAGTGTTTTAAAAAAAATTTATTTATACAAGTTTTCTCAAAAAAAAATTACAATTTACAAAAATTCTTAACTTTATTTATAAATTATTATTAAATATATGTTAATTAAAAATTAAAATAAATAGTATTTCAATTCATTTTGTATTCACTATATTTCAGTACGCCGCAGTAAAAGCAATTCATGGCACCCTATAAAATAGTAGCACAACTAGATGTCCTGCGTGACGATTCTCAAATTGAATAAAAAATATAAATAAATTGAAAACTTTGTAAAAAATAAATCAAAATTTAGCAAATGTAAGCATTCGAAATATTCATTTTCATTGTTCTGAAATTTTGTTTGATAATGAAGAGCCACGCTTCGGAGATCTTTATTAAAATATAAAAAATTATGTAAAGCAGTTAAATACTAAAATAAAATTTCCATCATAAATACTTTACAAAATTTACAGACAGACTTAAACAAAAATTGTTTTATTTGGTTTAAAAAAATAAAACGGTAAGTTAAAATCAAAAAAAAGTAATTTTAAACATTGAATAAAAAATTACAAACAAAATAGCGAAAAGCAGATAGTTGACTTCATGTTTTATTACCTAAATAAAGTTTCATTTAAAAAATTAGTATGAATTTAGTTTCTAAAAGCCGGCAATGAAAAATTTTCAAATTATTGGTTACAATTTTCTAACTCAAAATTTTTTGGAAAAATTGAACAATAGGTACAAGAAAAACATTTTAAAGAAATAGTAGGCGGGGTAATTGGGGGCAAGTGTGGCATGTAAAAGAAAGCACAATTCTCAAATAGCCCATTTCCCACTCTGCAACATGGTGCAAGTTTTATTCAAAAATATTTATCCATTCAAAAATTATGGGAAAAACACAAAATTCTATTTAAAATGTAATCGTCGCTCTGTCCAAAAATTGAATTTAAAAAACTTGCGCGAAAAAAGTGAAACACCAGGCCAACAGAACCAGCAGTAGGTGGATTTTCAGGAATTAATTTTTGTTTTTTTGTTATAACTTTTGAACGGATAAACATTTTCATATGGGACTTGCACCATGTTGTAGAGCAAGAAATGGGCTATTTGCCACATACCACTTATGGTGCCACATGCCACAAATAAGTTGCATAAAACGTGTTTTAATTGAAAAAACGCTTATAACTTTTTAAGCGTTTGAGCGATTTCAAAAAAATATTCGAAGGAACTATAGCCCAATTCCCGTTCTACCACCTAGTGAAAGTTTTAATTAAAAATATTGAGCCGTTCAAAAGTTGTAGCAAAAAAACTAAAAACATTACAAAAATTGCATGTTGCAAGTTCTGGCTGATCAGGTTTTTACTTTTTTACCTATAACTTTTGAATGGGTTAAGGTATCTTAATAAAACTTTCACCATGTGGCAGAGTGGGAAGTGGGCTACATTTTAGTAGAACAATTTTTCAAAATCGCTCCAACGCTGACAAAGTTATAAGCGTTTTTCTAATTAAAACGCTTTATAACTCAAGTGGATGTGGCATGTGGCAACATAAGTTGCATGTGGCAGGTAGCCAATTTCCCACGCTACCACATGGTGCAAGTTTCATTAAAAAATATTTATCCATTCAAAAACTATGGGAAAAACACAAAATTCTATTCAAAATGGAACCGTCGCTCTGTCCAAAAATTGAATTTAAAAAACTTGCGCGAAAAAAGTGAAACACCAGGCTAACAGAACCAGCAGTAGGTGGATTTTCAGGAATTATTTTTTGTTTTTTTGTTATAAATTTTGAACGGATAAACATTTTCACATGGGACTTGCACCATGTTGTAGAGCAAGAAATGGGCTATTTGCCACATACCACTTATGTTGCCACATGCCACAAATAAGTTGCATAAAACGTGTTTTAATTGAAAAAACGCTTATAACTTTTTAAGCGTTTGACCGATTTCAAAAAAATGTTCGAAGGAACTATAGCCCAATTCCCGTTCTACCACCTAGTGAAAGTTTTAATTAAAAATATTGAGCCGTTCAAAAGTTGTAGCAAAAAAACTAAAAACATTACAAAAATAGCATGTTGCAAGTTCTGGCTGATCAGGTTTTTGCTTTTTTACCTATAACTTTTGAATGGGTTAAGATATCTTAATAAAACTTTCACCATGTGGCAGAGTGGGAAGTGGGCTACATTTTAGTAGAACAATTTTTCAAAATCGCTCCAACGCTGACAAAGTTATAAGCGTTTTTCTAATTAAAACGCTTTATAACTCAAGTGGATGTGGCATGTGGCAACATAAGTTGCATGTGGCAGGTAGCCAATTTCCCACTCTACCACATGGTGCAAGTTTCATTAAAAAATATTTATCTATTCAAAAACTATGGGAAAAACACAAAATTCTATTCAAAATGTAACCGTCGCTCTGTCCAAAAATTGAATTTAAAAAACTTGCGCGAAAAAAGTGAAACACCAGGCTAACAGAACCAGCAGTAGGTGGATTTTCAGGAATTAATTTTTGTTTTTTTGTTATAACTTTTGAACGGATAAACATTTTTGCATAAAACTTGCACCATGTTGTAGAGCAAGAAATGGGCTATTTGCCACATACCACTTATGTTGCCACATGCCACAAATAAGTTGCATAAAACGTGTTTTAATTGAAAAAACGCTTATAACTTTTTAAGCGTTTGAGCGATTTCAAAAAAATGTTCGAAGGAACTATAGCCCAATTCCCGTTCTACCACCTAGTGAAAGTTTTAATTAAAAATATTGAGCCGTTCAAAAGTTGTAGCAAAAAAACTAAAAACATTACAAAAATAGCATGTTGCAAGTTCTGGCTGATCAGGTTTTTGCTTTTTTACCTATAACTTTTGAATGGGTTAAGGTATCTTAATAAAACTTTCACCATGTGGCAGAGTGGGAAGTGGGCTACATTTTAGTAGAACATTTTTTCAAAATCGCTCCAACGCTGACAAAGTTATAAGCGTTTTTCTAATTAAAACGCTTTATAACTCAAGTGGATGTGGCATGTGGCAACATAAGTTGCATGTGGCAGGTAGCCAATTTCCCACTCTACCACATGGTGCAAGTTTCATTAAAAAATATTTATCCATTCAAAAACTATGGGAAAAACACAAAATTCTATTCAAAATGTAACCGTCGCTCTGTCCAAAAATTGAATTTAAAAAACTTGCGCGAAAAAAGTGAAACACCAGGCTAACAGAACCAGCAGAAGGTAGATTTTCAGGAATTAATTTTTGTTTTTTTGTTATAACTTTTGAACGGATAAACATTTTCACATGGGACTTGCACCATGTTGTAGAGCAAGAAATATGCTATTTGCCACATACCACTTATGTTGCCACATGCCACAAATAAGTTGCATAAAACGTGTTTTAATTGAAAAAACGCTTATAACTTTTTAAGCGTTTGAGCGATTTCAAAAAAATGTTCGAAGGAACTATAGCCCAATTCCCGTTCTACCACCTAGTGAAAGTTTTAATTAAAAATATTGAGCCGTTCAAAAGTTGTAGCAAAAAAACTAAAAACATTACAAAAATAGCATGTTGCAAGTTCTGGCTGATCAGGTTTTTGCTTTTTTACCTATAACTTTTGAATGGGTTAAGATATCTTAATAAAACTTTCACCATGTGGCAGAGTGGGAAGTGGGCTACATTTTAGTAGAACAATTTTTCAAAATCGCTCCAACGCTGACAAAGTTATAAGCGTTTTTCTAATTAAAACGCTTTATAACTCAAGTGGATGTGGCATGTGGCAACATAAGTTGCATGTGGCAGGTAGCCAATTTCCCACTCTACCACATGGTGCAAGTTTCATTAAAAAATATTTATCTATTCAAAAACTATGGGAAAAACACAAAATTCTATTCAAAATGTAACCGTCGCTCTGTCCAAAAATTGAATTTAAAAAACTTGCGCGAAAAAAGTGAAACACCAGGCTAACAGAACCAGCAGTAGGTGGATTTTCAGGAATTAATTTTTGTTTTTTTGTTATAACTTTTGAACGGATAAACATTTTTGCATAAAACTTGCACCATGTTGTAGAGCAAGAAATGGGCTATTTGCCACATACCACTTATGTTGCCACATGCCAAATAAGTTGCATAAAACGTGTTTTAATTGAAAAAACGCTTATAACTTTTTAAGCGTTTGAGCGATTTCAAAAAAATGTTCGAAGGAACTATAGCCCAATTCCCGTTCTACCACCTAGTGAAAGTTTTAATTAAAAATATTGAGCCGTTCAAAAGTTGTAGCAAAAAAACTAAAAACATTACAAAAATAGCATGTTGCAAGTTCTGGCTGATCAGGTTTTTGCTTTTTTACCTATAACTTTTGAATGGGTTAAGGTATCTTAATAAAACTTTCACCATGTGGCAGAGTGGGAAGTGGGCTACATTTTAGTAGAACATTTTTTCAAAATCGCTCCAACGCTGACAAAGTTATAAGCGTTTTTCTAATTAAAACGCTTTATAACTCAAGTGGATGTGGCATGTGGCAACATAAGTTGCATGTGGCAGGTAGCCAATTTCCCACTCTACCACATGGTGCAAGTTTCATTAAAAAATATTTATCTATTCAAAAACTATGGGAAAAACACAAAATTCTATTCAAAATGTAACCGTCGCTCTGTCCAAAAATTGAATTTAAAAAACTTGCGCGAAAAAAGTGAAACACCAGGCTAACAGAACCAGCAGTAGGTGGATTTTCAGGAATTAATTTTTGTTTTTTTGTTATAACTTTTGAACGGATAAACATTTTTGCATAAAACTTGCACCATGTTGTAGAGCAAGAAATGGGCTATTTGCCACATACCACTTATGTTGCCACATGCCACAAATAAGTTGCATAAAACGTGGTTTAATTGAAAAAACGCTTATAACTTTTTAAGCGTTTGAGCGATTTCAAAAAAATGTTGAAGGAACTATAGCCCAATTCCCGTTCTACCACCTAGTGAAAGTTTTAATTAAAAATATTGAGCCGTTCAAAAGTTGTAGCAAAAAAACTAAAAACATTACAAAAATAGCATGTTGCAAGTTCTGGCTGATCAGGTTTTTGCTTTTTTACCTATAACTTTTGAATGGGTTAAGGTATCTTAATAAAACTTTCACCATGTGGCAGAGTGGGAAGTGGGCTACATTTTAGTAGAACATTTTTTCAAAATCGCTCCAACGCTGACAAAGTTATAAGCGTTTTTCTAATTAAAACGCTTTATAACTCAAGTGGATGTGGCATGTGGCAACATAAGTTGCATGTGGCAGGTAGCCAATTTCCCACTCTACCACATGGTGCAAGTTTCATTAAAAAATATTTATCCATTCAAAAACTATGGGAAAAACACAAAATTCTATTCAAAATGTAACCGTCGCTCTGTCCAAAAATTGAATTTAAAAAACTTGCGCGAAAAAAGTGAAACACCAGGCTAACAGAACCAGCAGAAGGTAGATTTTCAGGAATTAATTTTTGTTTTTTTGTTATAACTTTTGAACGGATAAACATTTTCACATGGGACTTGCACCATGTTGTAGAGCAAGAAATATGCTATTTGCCACATACCACTTATGTTGCCACATGCCACAAATAAGTTGCATAAAACGTGTTTTAATTGAAAAAACGCTTATAACTTTTTAAGCGTTTGAGCGATTTCAAAAAAATGTTCGAAGGAACTATAGCCCAATTCCCGTTCTACCACCTAGTGAAAGTTTTAATTAAAAATATTGAGCCGTTCAAAAGTTGTAGCAAAAAAACTAAAAACATTACAAAAATAGCATGTTGCAAGTTCTGGCTGATCAGGTTTTTGCTTTTTTACCTATAACTTTTGAATGGGTTAAGATATCTTAATAAAACTTTCACCATGTGGCAGAGTGGGAAGTGGGCTACATTTTAGTAGAACAATTTTTCAAAATCGCTCCAACGCTGACAAAGTTATAAGCGTTTTTCTAATTAAAACGCTTTATAACTCAAGTGGATGTGGCATGTGGCAACATAAGTTGCATGTGGCAGGTAGCCAATTTCCCACTCTACCACATGGTGCAAGTTTCATTAAAAAATATTTATCTATTCAAAAACTATGGGAAAAACACAAAATTCTATTCAAAATGTAACCGTCGCTCTGTCCAAAAATTGAATTTAAAAAACTTGCGCGAAAAAAGTGAAACACCAGGCTAACAGAACCAGCAGTAGGTGGATTTTCAGGAATTAATTTTTGTTTTTTTGTTATAACTTTTGAACGGATAAACATTTTCACATGGGACTTGCACCATGTTGTAGAGCAAGAAATGGGCTATTTGCCACATACCACTTATGTTGCCACATGCCACAAATAAGTTGCATAAAACGTGGTTTAATTGAAAAAACGCTTATAACTTTTTAAGCGTTTGAGCGATTTCAAAAAAATGTTGAAGGAACTATAGCCCAATTCCCGTTCTACCACCTAGTGAAAGTTTTAATTAAAAATATTGAGCCGTTCAAAAGTTGTAGCAAAAAAACTAAAAACATTACAAAAATAGCATGTTGCAAGTTCTGGCTGATCAGGTTTTTGCTTTTTTACCTATAACTTTTGAATGGGTTAAGGTATCTTAATAAAACTTTCACCATGTGGCAGAGTGGGAAGTGGGCTACATTTTAGTAGAACATTTTTTCAAAATCGCTCCAACGCTGACAAAGTTATAAGCGTTTTTCTAATTAAAACGCTTTATAACTCAAGTGGATGTGGCATGTGGCAACATAAGTTGCATGTGGCAGGTAGCCAATTTCCCACTCTACCACATGGTGCAAGTTTCATTAAAAAATATTTATCCATTCAAAAACTATGGGAAAAACACAAAATTCTATTCAAAATGTAACCGTCGCTCTGTCCAAAAATTGAATTTAAAAAACTTGCGCGAAAAAAGTGAAACACCAGGCTAACAGAACCAGCAGAAGGTAGATTTTCAGGAATTAATTTTTGTTTTTTTGTTATAACTTTTGAACGGATAAACATTTTCACATGGGACTTGCACCATGTTGTAGAGCAAGAAATATGCTATTTGCCACATACCACTTATGTCGCCACATGCCACAAATAAGTTGCATAAAACGTGTTTTAATTGAAAAAACGCTTATAACTTTTTAAGCGTTTGAGCGATTTCAAAAAAATGTTCGAAGGAACTATAGCCCAATTCCCGTTCTACCACCTAGTGAAAGTTTTAATTAAAAATATTGAGCCGTTCAAAAGTTGTAGCAAAAAAACTAAAAACATTACAAAAATAGCATGTTGCAAGTTCTGGCTGATCAGGTTTTTGCTTTTTTACCTATAACTTTTGAATGGGTTAAGATATCTTAATAAAACTTTCACCATGTGGCAGAGTGGGAAGTGGGCTACATTTTAGTAGAACAATTTTTCAAAATCGCTCCAACGCTGACAAAGTTATAAGCGTTTTTCTAATTAAAACGCTTTATAACTCAAGTGGATGTGGCATGTGGCAACATAAGTTGCATGTGGCAGGTAGCCAATTTCCCACTCTACCACATGGTGCAAGTTTCATTAAAAAATATTTATCCATTCAAAAACTATGGGAAAAACACAAAATTCTATTCAAAATGTAACCGTCGCTCTGTCCAAAAATTGAATTTAAAAAACTTGCGCGAAAAAAGTGAAACACCAGGCTAACAGAACCAGCAGTAGGTGGATTTTCAGGAATTAATTTTTGTTTTTTTGTTATAACTTTTGAACGGATAAACATTATCACATGGGACTTGCACCATGTTGTAGAGCAAGAAATGGGCTATTTGCCACATACCACTTATGTTGCCACATGCCACAAATAAGTTGCATAAAACGTGTTTTAATTGAAAAAACGCTTATAACTTTTTAAGCGTTTGAGCGATTTCAAAAAAATGTTCGAAGGAACTATAGCCCAATTCCCGTTCTACTACCTAGTGAAAGTTTTAATTAAAAATATTGAGCCGTTCAAATGTTGTAGCAAAAAAACTAAAAACATTACAAAAATTGCATGTTGCAAGTTCTGGCTGATCAGGTTTTTGCTTTTTTACCTATAACTTTTGAATGGGTTAAGATATCTTAATAAAACTTTCACCATGTGGCAGAGTGGGAAGTGGGCTACATTTTAGTAGAACATTTTTTCAAAATCGCTCCAACGCTGACAAAGTTATAAGCGTTTTTCTAATTAAAACGCTTTATAACTCAAGTAGATGTGGCATGTGGCAACATAAGTTGCATGTGGCAGGTAGCCAATTTCGCACTCTACCACATGGTGCAAGTTTCATTAAAAAATATTTATCTATTCAAAAACTATGGGAAAAACACAAAATTCTATTCAAAATGTAACCGTCGCTCTGTCCAAAAATTGAATTTAAAAAACTTGCGCGAAAAAAGTGAAACACCAGGCTAACAGAACCAGCAGTAGGTGGATTTTCAGGAATTAATTTTTGTTTTTTTGTTATAACTTTTGAACGGATAAACATTTTTGCATAAAACTTGCACCATGTTGTAGAGCAAGAAATGGGCTATTTGCCACATACCACTTATGTTGCCACATGCCACAAATAAGTTGCATAAAACGTGGTTTAATTGAAAAAACGCTTATAACTTTTTAAGCGTTTGAGCGATTTCAAAAAAATGTTGAAGGAACTATAGCCCAATTCCCGTTCTACCACCTAGTGAAAGTTTTAATTCAAAATATTGAGCCGTTCAAAAGTTGTAGCAAAAAAACTAAAAACATTACAAAAATAGCATGTTGCAAGTTCTGGCTGATCAGGTTTTTGCTTTTTTACCTATAACTTTTGAATGGGTTAAGGTATCTTAATAAAACTTTCACCATGTGGCAGAGTGGGAAGTGGGCTACATTTTAGTAGAACATTTTTTCAAAATCGCTCCAACGCTGACAAAGTTATAAGCGTTTTTCTAATTAAAACGCTTTATAACTCAAGTGGATGTGGCATGTGGCAACATAAGTTGCATGTGGCAGGTAGCCAATTTCCCACTCTACCACATGGTGCAAGTTTCATTAAAAAATATTTATCCATTCAAAAACTATGGGAAAAACACAAAATTCTATTCAAAATGTAACCGTCGCTCTGTCCAAAAATTGAATTTAAAAAACTTGCGCGAAAAAAGTGAAACACCAGGCTAACAGAACCAGCAGAAGGTAGATTTTCAGGAATTAATTTTTGTTTTTTTGTTATAACTTTTGAACGGATAAACATTTTCACATGGGACTTGCACCATGTTGTAGAGCAAGAAATATGCTATTTGCCACATACCACTTATGTTGCCACATGCCACAAATAAGTTGCATAAAACGTGTTTTAATTGAAAAAACGCTTATAACTTTTTAAGCGTTTGAGCGATTTCAAAAAAATGTTCGAAGGAACTATAGCCCAATTCCCGTTCTACCACCTAGTGAAAGTTTTAATTAAAAATATTGAGCCGTTCAAAAGTTGTAGCAAAAAAACTAAAAACATTACAAAAATAGCATGTTGCAAGTTCTGGCTGATCAGGTTTTTGCTTTTTTACCTATAACTTTTGAATGGGTTAAGATATCTTAATAAAACTTTCACCATGTGGCAGAGTGGGAAGTGGGCTACATTTTAGTAGAACAATTTTTCAAAATCGCTCCAACGCTGACAAAGTTCTAAGCGTTTTTCTAATTAAAACGCTTTATAACTCAAGTGGATGTGGCATGTGGCAACATAAGTTGCATGTGGCAGGTAGCCAATTTCGCACTCTACCACATGGTGCAAGTTTCATTAAAAAATATTTATCTATTCAAAAACTATGGGAAAAACACAAAATTCTATTCAAAATGTAACCGTCGCTCTGTCCAAAAATTGAATTTAAAAAACTTGCGCGAAAAAAGTGAAACACCAGGCTAACAGAACCAGCAGTAGGTGGATTTTCAGGAATTAATTTTTGTTTTTTTGTTATAACTTTTGAACGGATAAACATTTTTGCATAAAACTTGCACCATGTTGTAGAGCAAGAAATGGGCTATTTGCCACATACCACTTATGTTGCCACATGCCACAAATAAGTTGCATAAAACGTGGTTTAATTGAAAAAACGCTTATAACTTTTTAAGCGTTTGAGCGATTTCAAAAAAATGTTGAAGGAACTATAGCCCAATTCCCGTTCTACCACCTAGTGAAAGTTTTAATTAAAAATATTGAGCCGTTCAAAAGTTGTAGCAAAAAAACTAAAAACATTACAAAAATAGCATGTTGCAAGTTCTGGCTGATCAGGTTTTTGCTTTTTTACCTATAACTTTTGAATGGGTTAAGGTATCTTAATAAAACTTTCACCATGTGGCAGAGTGGGAAGTGGGCTACATTTTAGTAGAACATTTTTTCAAAATCGCTCCAACGCTGACAAAGTTATAAGCGTTTTTCTAATTAAAACGCTTTATAACTCAAGTGGATGTGGCATGTGGCAACATAAGTTGCATGTGGCAGGTAGCCAATTTCCCACTCTACCACATGGTGCAAGTTTCATTAAAAAATATTTATCCATTCAAAAACTATGGGAAAAACACAAAATTCTATTCAAAATGTAACCGTCGCTCTGTCCAAAAATTGAATTTAAAAAACTTGCGCGAAAAAAGTGAAACACCAGGCTAACAGAACCAGCAGAAGGTAGATTTTCAGGAATTAATTTTTGTTTTTTTGTTATAACTTTTGAACGGATAAACATTTTCACATGGGACTTGCACCATGTTGTAGAGCAAGAAATATGCTATTTGCCACATACCACTTATGTCGCCACATGCCACAAATAAGTTGCATAAAACGTGTTTTATTTGAAAAAACGCTTATAACTTTTTAAGCGTTTGAGCGATTTCAAAAAAATGTTCGAAGGAACTATAGCCCAATTCCCGTTCTACCACCTAGTGAAAGTTTTAATTAAAAATATTGAGCCGTTCAAAAGTTGTAGCAAAAAAACTAAAAACATTACAAAAATAGCATGTTGCAAGTTCTGGCTGATCAGGTTTTTGCTTTTTTACCTATAACTTTTGAATGGGTTAAGATATCTTAATAAAGCTTTCACCATGTGGCAGAGTGGGAAGTGGGCTACATTTTAGTAGAACAATTTTTCAAAATCGCTCCAACGCTGACAAAGTTATAAGCGTTTTTCTAATTAAAACGCTTTATAACTCAAGTGGATGTGGCATGTGGCAACATAAGTTGCATGTGGCAGGTAGCCAATTTCCCACTCTACCACATGGTGCAAGTTTCATTAAAAAATATTTATCCATTCAAAAACTATGGGAAAAACACAAAATTCTATTCAAAATGTAACCGTCGCTCTGTCCAAAAATTGAATTTAAAAAACTTGCGCGAAAAAAGTGAAACACCAGGCTAACAGAACCAGCAGTAGGTGGATTTTCAGGAATTAATTTTAGTTTTTTTGTTATAACTTTTGAACGGATAAACATTTTCACATGGGATTTGCACCATGTTGTAGAGCAAGAAATATGCTATTTGCCACATACCACTTATGTTGCCACATGCCACAAATAAGTTGCATAAAACGTGTTTTAATTGAAAAAACGCTTATAACTTTTTAAGCGTTTGAGCGATTTCAAAAAAATGTTCGAAGGAAATATAGCCCAATTCCCGTTCTACCACCTAGTGAAAGTTTTAATTAAAAATATTGAGCCGTTCAAAAGTTGTAGCAAAAAAACTAAAAACATTACAAAAATAGCATGTTGCAAGTTCTGGCTGATCAGGTTTTTGCTTTTTTACCTATAACTTTTGAATGGGTTAAGATATCTTAATAAAACTTTCACCATGTGGCAGAGTGGGAAGTGGGCTACATTTTAGTAGAACAATTTTTCAAAATCGCTCCAACGCTGACAAAGTTATAAGCGTTTTTCTAATTAAAACGCTTTATAACTCAAGTGGATGTGGCATGTGGCAACATAAGTTGCATGTGGCAGGTAGCCAATTTCCCACTCTACCACATGGTGCAAGTTTCATTAAAAAATATTTATCCATTCAAAAACTATGGGAAAAACACAAAATTCTATTCAAAATGTAACCGTCGCTCTGTCCAAAAATTGAATTTAAAAAACTTGCGCGAAAAAAGTGAAACACCAGGCTAACAGAACCAGCAGTAGGTGGATTTTCAGGAATTAATTTTTGTTTTTTTGTTATAACTTTTGAACGGATAAACATTATCACATGGGACTTGCACCATGTTGTAGAGCAAGAAATGGGCTATTTGCCACATACCACTTATGTTGCCACATGCCACAAATAAGTTGCATAAAACGTGTTTTAATTGAAAAAACGCTTATAACTTTTTAAGCGTTTGAGCGATTTCAAAAAAATGTTCGAAGGAACTATAGCCCAATTCCCGTTCTACCACCTAGTGAAAGTTTTAATTAAAAATATTGAGCCGTTCAAATGTTGTAGCAAAAAAACTAAAAACATTACAAAAATTGCATGTTGCAAGTTCTGGCTGATCAGGTTTTTGCTTTTTTACCTATAACTTTTGAATGGGTTAAGATATCTTAATAAAACTTTCACCATGTGGCAGAGTGGGAAGTGGGCTACATTTTAGTAGAACAATTTTTCAAAATCGCTCCAACGCTGACAAAGTTATAAGCGTTTTTCTAATTAAAACGCTTTATAACTCAAGTAGATGTGGCATGTGGCAACATAAGTTGCATGTGGCAGGTAGCCAATTTCGCACTCTACCACATGGTGCAAGTTTCATTAAAAAATATTTATCTATTCAAAAACTATGGGAAAAACACAAAATTCTATTCAAAATGTAACCGTCGCTCTGTCCAAAAATTGAATTTAAAAAACTTGCGCGAAAAAAGTGAAACACCAGGCTAACAGAACCAGCAGTAGGTGGATTTTCAGGAATTAATTTTTGTTTTTTTGTTATAACTTTTGAACGGATAAACATTATCACATGGGACTTGCACCATGTTGTAGAGCAAGAAATGGGCTATTTGCCACATACCACTTATGTTGCCACATGCCACAAATAAGTTGCATAAAACGTGTTTTAATTGAAAAAACGCTTATAACTTTTTAAGCGTTTGAGCGATTTCAAAAAAATGTTCGAAGGAACTATAGCCCAATTCCCGTTCTACCACCTAGTGAAAGTTTTAATTAAAAATATTGAGCCGTTCAAATGTTGTAGCAAAAAAACTAAAAACATTACAAAAATTGCATGTTGCAAGTTCTGGCTGATCAGGTTTTTGCTTTTTTACCTATAACTTTTGAATGGGTTAAGATATCTTAATAAAACTTTCACCATGTGGCAGAGTGGGAAGTGGGCTACATTTTAGTAGAACAATTTTTCAAAATCGCTCCAACGCTGACAAAGTTATAAGCGTTTTTCTAATTAAAACGCTTTATAACTCAAGTAGATGTGGCATGTGGCAACATAAGTTGCATGTGGCAGGTAGCCAATTTCGCACTCTACCACATGGTGCAAGTTTCATTAAAAAATATTTATCTATTCAAAAACTATGGGAAAAACACAAAATTCTATTCAAAATGTAACCGTCGCTCTGTCCAAAAATTGAATTTAAAAAACTTGCGCGAAAAAAGTGAAACACCAGGCTAACAGAACCAGCAGTAGGTGGATTTTCAGGAATTAATTTTTGTTTTTTTGTTATAACTTTTGAACGGATAAACATTTTCACATGGGACTTGCACCATGTTGTAGAGCAAGAAATGGGCTATTTGCCACATACCACTTATGTTGCCACATGCCACAAATAAGTTGCATAAAACGTGTTTTAATTGAAAAAACGCTTATTACTTTTTAAGCGTTTGAGCGATTTCAAAAAAATGTTCGAAGGAACTATAGCCCAATTGCCGTTCTACCACCTAGTGAAAGTTTTAATTAAAAATATTGAGCCGTTCAAAAGTTGTAGCAAAAAAACTAAAAACATTACAAAAATAGCATGTTGCAAGTTCTGGCTGATCAGGTTTTTGCTTTTTTACCTATAACTTTTGAATGGGTTAAGATATCTTAATAAAACTTTCACCATGTGGCAGAGTGGGAAGTGGGCTACATTTTAGTAGAACAATTTTTCAAAATCGCTCCAACGCTGACAAAGTTATAAGCGTTTTTCTAATTAAAACGCTTTATAATTCAAGTGGATGTGGCATGTGGCAACATAAGTTGCATGTGGCAGGTAGCCAATTTCCCACTCTACCACATGGTGCAAGTTTCATTAAAAAATATTTATCCATTCAAAAACTATGGGAAAAACACAAAATTCTATTCAAAATGTAACCGTCGCTCTGTCCAAAAATTGAATTTAAAAAACTTGCGCGAAAAAAGTGAAACACCAGGCTAACAGAACCAGCAGTAGGTGGATTTTCAGGAATTAATTTTTGTTTTTTTGTTATAACTTTTGAACGGATAAACATTTTCACATGGGACTTGCACCATGTTGTAGAGCAAGAAATGGGCTATTTGCCACATACCACTTATGTTGCCACATGCCACAAATAAGTTGCATAAAACGTGTTTTAATTGAAAAAACGCTTATTACTTTTTAAGCGTTTGAGCGATTTCAAAAAAATGTTCGAAGGAACTATAGCCCAATTCCCGTTCTACCACCTAGTGAAAGTTTTAATTAAAAATATTGAGCCGTTCAAAAGTTGTAGCAAAAAAACTAAAAACATTACAAAAATAGCATGTTGCAAGTTCTGGCTGATCAGGTTTTTGATTTTTTACCTATAACTTTTGAATGGGTTAAGATATCTTAATAAAACTTTCACCATGGGGCAGAGTGGGAAGTGGGCTACATTTTAGTAGTACATTTTTTCAAAATCGCTCCAACGCTGACAAAGTTATAAGCGTTTTTCTAATTAAAACGCTTTATAACTCAAGTGGATGTGGCATGTGGCAACATAAGTTGCATGTGGCAGGTAGCCAATTTCCCACTCTGCCACATGGTGCAAGTTTCATTAAAAAATATTTATCCATTCAAAAACTATGGGAAAAACACAAAATTCTATTCAAAATGTAACCGTCGCTCTGTCCAAAAATTGAATTTAAAAAACTTGCGCGAAAAAAGTGAAACACCAGGCTAACAGAACCAGCAGAAGGTAGATTTTCAGGAATTAATTTTTGTTTTTTTGTTATAACTTTTGAACGGATAAACATTTTCACATGGGACTTGCACCATGTTGTAGAGCAAGAAATATGCTATTTGCCACATACCACTTATGTTGCCACATGCCACAAATAAGTTGCATAAAACGTGTTTTAATTGAAAAAACGCTTATAACTTTTTAAGCGTTTGAGCGATTTCAAAAAAATGTTCGAAGGAACTATAGCCCAATTCCCGTTCTACCACCTAGTGAAAGTTTTAATTAAAAATATTGAGCCGTTCAAAAGTTGTAGCAAAAAAACTAAAAACATTACAAAAATAGCATGTTGCAAGTTCTGGCTGATCAGGTTTTTGCTTTTTTACCTATAACTTTTGAATGGGTTAAGATATCTTAATAAAACTTTCACCATGTGGCAGAGTGGGAAGTGGGCTACATTTTAGTAGAACAATTTTTCAAAATCGCTCCAACGCTGACAAAGTTATAAGCGTTTTTCTAATTAAAACGCTTTATAACTCAAGTGGATGTGGCATGTGGCAACATAAGTTGCATGTGGCAGGTAGCCAATTTCCCACTCTACCACATGGTGCAAGTTTCATTAAAAAATATTTATCCATTCAAAAACTATGGGAAAAACACAAAATTCTATTCAAAATGTAACCGTCGCTCTGTCCAAAAATTGAATTTAAAAAACTTGCGCGAAAAAAGTGAAACACCAGGCTAACAGAACCAGCAGAAGGTGGATTTTCAGGAATTAATTTTTGTTTTTTTGTTATAACTTTTGAACGGATAAACATTTTCACATGGGACTTGCACCATGTTGTAGAGCAAGAAATATGCTATTTGCCACATACCACTTATGTTGCCACATGCCACAAATAAGTTGCATAAAACGTGTTTTAATTGAAAAAACGCTTATAACTTTTTAAGCGTTTGAGCGATTTCAAAAAAATGTTCGAAGGAACTATAGCCCAATTCCCGTTCTACCACCTAGTGAAAGTTTTAATTAAAAATATTGAGCCGTTCAAAAGTTGTAGCAAAAAAACTAAAAACATTACAAAAATAGCATGTTGCAAGTTCTGGCTGATCAGGTTTTTGCTTTTTTACCTATAACTTTTGAATGGGTTAAGATATCTTAATAAAACTTTCACCATGTGGCAGAGTGGGAAGTGGGCTACATTTTAGTAGAACAATTTTTCAAAATCGCTCCAACGCTGACAAAGTTATAAGCGTTTTTCTAATTAAAACGCTTTATAACTCAAGTGGATGTGGCATGTGGCAACATAAGTTGCATGTGGCAGGTAGCCAATTTCCCACTCTACCACATGGTGCAAGTTTCATTAAAAAATATTTATCCATTCAAAAACTATGGGAAAAACACAAAATTCTATTCAAAATGTAACCGTCGCTCTGTCCAAAAATTGAATTTAAAAAACTTGCGCGAAAAAAGTGAAACACCAGGCTAACAGAACCAGCAGTAGGTGGATTTTCAGGAATTAATTTTTGTTTTTTTGTTATAACTTTTGAACGGATAAACATTATCACATGGGACTTGCACCATGTTGTAGAGCAAGAAATGGGCTATTTGCCACATACCACTTATGTTGCCACATGCCACAAATAAGTTGCATAAAACGTGTTTTAATTGAAAAAACGCTTATAACTTTTTAAGCGTTTGAGCGATTTCAAAAAAATGTTCGAAGGAACTATAGCCCAATTCCCGTTCTACCACCTAGTGAAAGTTTTAATTAAAAATATTGAGCCGTTCAAAAGTTGTAGCAAAAAAACTAAAAACATTACAAAAATTGCATGTTGCAAGTTCTGGCTGATCAGGTTTTTGCTTTTTTACCTATAACTTTTGAATGGGTTAAGATATCTTAATAAAACTTTCACCATGTGGCAGAGTGGGAAGTGGGCTACATTTTAGTAGAACAATTTTTCAAAATCGCTCCAACGCTGACAAAGTTATAAGCGTTTTTCTAATTAAAACGCTTTATAACTCAAGTAGATGTGGCATGTGGCAACATAAGTTGCATGTGGCAGGTAGCCAATTTCGCACTCTACCACATGGTGCAAGTTTCATTAAAAAATATTTATCTATTCAAAAACTATGGGAAAAACACAAAATTCTATTCAAAATGTAACCGTCGCTCTGTCCAAAAATTGAATTTAAAAAACTTGCGCGAAAAAAGTGAAACACCAGGCTAACAGAACCAGCAGTAGGTGGATTTTCAGGAATTAATTTTTGTTTTTTTGTTATAACTTTTGAACGGATAAACATTTTTGCATAAAACTTGCACCATGTTGTAGAGCAAGAAATGGGCTATTTGCCACATACCACTTATGTTGCCACATGCCACAAATAAGTTGCATAAAACGTGTTTTAATTGAAAAAACGCTTATAACTTTTTAAGCGTTTGAGCGATTTCAAAAAAATGTTCGAAGGAACTATAGCCCAATTCCCGTTCTACCACCTAGTGAAAGTTTTAATTAAAAATATTGAGCCGTTCAAAAGTTGTAGCAAAAAAACTAAAAACATTACAAAAATAGCATGTTGCAAGTTCTGGCTGATCAGGTTTTTGCTTTTTTACCTATAACTTTTGAATGGGTTAAGGTATCTTAATAAAACTTTCACCATGTGGCAGAGTGGGAAGTGGGCTACATTTTAGTAGAACATTTTTTCAAAATCGCTCCAACGCTGACAAAGTTATAAGCGTTTTTCTAATTAAAACGCTTTATAACTCAAGTGGATGTGGCATGTGGCAACATAAGTTGCATGTGGCAGGTAGCCAATTTCCCACTCTACCACATGGTGCAAGTTTCATTAAAAAATATTTATCCATTCAAAAACTATGGGAAAAACACAAAATTCTATTCAAAATGTAACCGTCGCTCTGTCCAAAAATTGAATTTAAAAAACTTGCGCGAAAAAAGTGAAACACCAGGCTAACAGAACCAGCAGAAGGTAGATTTTCAGGAATTAATTTTTTTTTTTTGTTATAACTTTTGAACGGATAAACATTTTCACATGGGACTTGCACCATGTTGTAGAGCAAGAAATATGCTATTTGCCACATACCACTTATGTTGCCACATGCCACAAATAAGTTGCATAAAACGTGTTTTAATTGAAAAAACGATTATAACTTTTTAAGCGTTTGAGCGATTTCAAAAAAATGTTCGAAGGAACTATAGCCCAATTCCCGTTCTACCACCTAGTGAAAGTTTTAATTAAAAATATTGAGCCGTTCAAAAGTTGTAGCAAAAAAACTAAAAACATTACAAAAATAGCATGTTGCAAGTTCTGGCTGATCAGGTTTTTGCTTTTTTACCTATAACTTTTGAATGGGTTAAGATATCTTAATAAAACTTTCACCATGTGGCAGAGTGGGAAGTGGGCTACATTTTAGTAGAACAATTTTTCAAAATCGCTCCAACGCTGACAAAGTTATAAGCGTTTTTCTAATTAAAACGCTTTATAATTCAAGTGGGTGTGGCATGTGGCAACATAAGTTGCATGTGGCAGGTAGCCAATTTCCCACTCTACCACATGGTGCAAGTTTCATTAAAAAATATTTATCCATTCAAAAACTATGGGAAAAACACAAAATTCTATTCAAAATGTAACCGTCGCTCTGTCCAAAAATTGAATTTAAAAAACTTGCGCGAAAAAAGTGAAACACCAGGCTAACAGAACCAGCAGAAGGTGGATTTTCAGGAATTAATTTTTGTTTTTTTGTTATAACTTTTGAACGGATAAACATTTTCACATGGGACTTGCACCATGTTGTAGAGCAAGAAATGGGCTATTTGCCACATACCACTTATGTTGCCACATGCCACAAATAAGTTGCATAAAACGTGTTTTAATTGAAAAAACGCTTATAACTTTTTAAGCGTTTGAGCGATTTCAAAAAAATGTTCGAAGGAACTATAGCCCAATTCCCGTTCTACCACCTAGTGAAAGTTTTAATTAAAAATATTGAGCCGTTCAAAAGTTGTAGCAAAAAAACTAAAAACATTACAAAAATAGCATGTTGCAAGTTCTGGCTGATCAGGTTTTTGCTTTTTTACCTATAACTTTTGAATGGGTTAAGGTATCTTAATAAAACTTTCACCATGGGGCAGAGTGGGAAGTGGGCTACATTTTAGTAGTACATTTTTTCAAAATCGCTCCAACGCTGACAAAGTTATAAGCGTTTTTCTAATTAAAACGCTTTATAACTCAAGTGGATGTGGCATGTGGCAACATAAGTTGCATGTGGCAGGTAGCCAATTTCCCACTCTGCCACATGGTGCAAGTTTCATAAAAAAATATTTATCCATTCAAAAACTATGGGAAAAACACAAAATTCTATTCAAAATGTAACCGTCGCTCTGTCCAAAAATTGAATTTAAAAAACTTGCGCGAAAAAAGTGAAACACCAGGCTAACAGAACCAGCAGTAGGTGGATTTTCAGGAATTAATTTTTGTTTTTTTGTTATAACTTTTGAACGGATAAACATTTTCACATGGGACTTGCACCATGTTGTAGAGCAAGAAATGGGCTATTTGCCACATACCACTTATGTTGCCACATGCCACAAATAAGTTGCATAAAACGTGTTTTAATTGAAAAAACGCTTATAACTTTTTAAGCGTTTGAGCGATTTCAAAAAAATGTTCGAAGGAACTATAGCCCAATTCCCGTTCTACCACCTAGTGAAAGTTTTAATTAAAAATATTGAGCCGTTCAAAAGTTGTAGCAAAAAAACTAAAAACATTACAAAAATAGCATGTTGCAAGTTCTGGCTGATCAGGTTTTTGATTTTTTACCTATAACTTTTGAATGGGTTAAGATATCTTAATAAAACTTTCACCATGGGGCAGAGTGGGAAGTGGGCTACATTTTAGTAGTACATTTTTTCAAAATCGCTCCAACGCTGACAAAGTTATAAGCGTTTTTCTAATTAAAACGCTTTATAACTCAAGTGGATGTGGCATGTGGCAACATAAGTTGCATGTGGCAGGTAGCCAATTTCCCACTCTGCCACATGGTGCAAGTTTCATTAAAAAATATTTATCCATTCAAAAACTATGGGAAAAACACAAAATTCTATTCAAAATGTAACCGTCGCTCTGTCCAAAAATTGAATTTAAAAAACTTGCGCGAAAAAAGTGAAACACCAGGCTAACAGAACCAGCAGAAGGTAGATTTTCAGGAATTAATTTTTGTTTTTTTGTTATAACTTTTGAACGGATAAACATTTTCACATGGGACTTGCACCATGTTGTAGAGCAAGAAATATGCTATTTGCCACATACCACTTATGTTGCCACATGCCACAAATAAGTTGCATAAAACGTGTTTTAATTGAAAAAACGCTTATAACTTTTTAAGCGTTTGAGCGATTTCAAAAAAATGTTCGAAGGAACTATAGCCCAATTCCCGTTCTACCACCTAGTGAAAGTTTTAATTAAAAATATTGAGCCGTTCAAAAGTTGTAGCAAAAAAACTAAAAACATTACAAAAATTGCATGTTGCAAGTTCTGGCTGATCAGGTTTTTGCTTTTTTACCTATAACTTTTGAATGGGTTAAGATATCTTAATAAAACTTTCACCATGTGGCAGAGTGGGAAGTGGGCTACATTTTAGTAGAACAATTTTTCAAAATCGCTCCAACGCTGACAAAGTTATAAGCGTTTTTCTAATTAAAACGCTTTATAACTCAAGTAGATGTGGCATGTGGCAACATAAGTTGCATGTGGCAGGTAGCCAATTTCGCACTCTACCACATGGTGCAAGTTTCATTAAAAAATATTTATCTATTCAAAAACTATGGGAAAAACACAAAATTCTATTCAAAATGTAACCGTCGCTCTGTCCAAAAATTGAATTTAAAAAACTTGCGCGAAAAAAGTGAAACACCAGGCTAACAGAACCAGCAGTAGGTGGATTTTCAGGAATTAATTTTTGTTTTTTTGTTATAACTTTTGAACGGATAAACATTTTCACATGGGACTTGCACCATGTTGTAGAGCAAGAAATGGGCTATTTGCCACATACCACTTATGTTGCCACATGCCACAAATAAGTTGCATAAAACGTGTTTTAATTGAAAAAACGCTTATAACTTTTTAAGCGTTTGAGCGATTTCAAAAAAATGTTCGAAGGAACTATAGCCCAATTCCCGTTCTACCACCTAGTGAAAGTTTTAATTAAAAATATTGAGCCGTTCAAAAGTTGTAGCAAAAAAACTAAAAACATTACAAAAATAGCATGTTGCAAGTTCTGGCTGATCAGGTTTTTGCTTTTTTACCTATAACTTTTGAATGGGTTAAGGTATCTTAATAAAACTTTCACCATGTGGCAGAGTGGGAAGTGGGCTACATTTTAGTAGAACATTTTTTCAAAATCGCTCCAACGCTGACAAAGTTATAAGCGTTTTTCTAATTAAAACGCTTTATAACTCAAGTGGATGTGGCATGTGGCAACATAAGTTGCATGTGGCAGGTAGCCAATTTCCCACTCTACCACATGGTGCAAGTTTCATTAAAAAATATTTATCCATTCAAAAACTATGGGAAAAACACAAAATTCTATTCAAAATGTAACCGTCGCTCTGTCCAAAAATTGAATTTAAAAAACTTGCGCGAAAAAAGTGAAACACCAGGCTAACAGAACCAGCAGAAGGTAGATTTTCAGGAATTAATTTTTGTTTTTTTGTTATAACTTTTGAACGGATAAACATTTTCACATGGGACTTGCACCATGTTGTAGAGCAAGAAATATGCTATTTGCCACATACCACTTATGTTGCCACATGCCACAAATAAGTTGCATAAAACGTGTTTTAATTGAAAAAACGATTATAACTTTTTAAGCGTTTGAGCGATTTCAAAAAAATGTTCGAAGGAACTATAGCCCAATTCCCGTTCTACCACCTAGTGAAAGTTTTAATTAAAAATATTGAGCCGTTCAAAAGTTGTAGCAAAAAAACTAAAAACATTACAAAAATAGCATGTTGCAAGTTCTGGCTGATCAGGTTTTTGCTTTTTTACCTATAACTTTTGAATGGGTTAAGATATCTTAATAAAACTTTCACCATGTGGCAGAGTGGGAAGTGGGCTACATTTTAGTAGAACAATTTTTCAAAATCGCTCCAACGCTGACAAAGTTATAAGCGTTTTTCTAATTAAAACGCTTTATAATTCAAGTGGATGTGGCATGTGGCAACATAAGTTGCATGTGGCAGGTAGCCAATTTCCCACTCTACCACATGGTGCAAGTTTCATTAAAAAATATTTATCCATTCAAAAACTATGGGAAAAACACAAAATTCTATTCAAAATGTAACCGTCGCTCTGTCCAAAAATTGAATTTAAAAAACTTGCGCGAAAAAAGTGAAACACCAGGCTAACAGAACCAGCAGAAGGTGGATTTTCAGGAATTAATTTTTGTTTTTTTGTTATAACTTTTGAACGGATAAACATTTTCACATGGGACTTGCACCATGTTGTAGAGCAAGAAATATGCTATTTGCCACATACCACTTATGTTGCCACATGCCACAAATAAGTTGCATAAAACGTGTTTTAATTGAAAAAACGCTTATAACTTTTTAAGCGTTTGAGCGATTTCAAAAAAATGTTCGAAGGAACTATAGCCCAATTCCCGTTCTACCACCTAGTGAAAGTTTTAATTAAAAATATTGAGCCGTTCAAAAGTTGTAGCAAAAAAACTAAAAACATTTCAAAAATAGCATGTTGCAAGTTCTGGCTGATCAGGTTTTTGCTTTTTTACCTATAACTTTTGAATGGGTTAAGGTATCTTAATAAAACTTTCACCATGAGGCAGAGTGGGAAGTGGGCTACATTTTAGTAGTACATTTTTTCAAAATCGCTCCAACGCTGACAAAGTTATAAGCGTTTTTCTAATTAAAACGCTTTATAACTCAAGTGGATGTGGCATGTGGCAACATAAGTTGCATGTGGCAGGTAGCCAATTTCCCACTCTGCCACATGGTGCAAGTTTCATTAAAAAATATTTATCCATTCAAAAACTATGGGAAAAACACAAAATTCTATTCAAAATGTAACCGTCGCTCTGTCCAAAAATTGAATTTAAAAAACTTGCGCGAAAAAAGTGAAACACCAGGCTAACAGAACCAGCAGTAGGTGGATTTTCAGGAATTAATTTTTGTTTTTTTGTTATAACTTTTGAACGGATAAACATTTTCACATGGGACTTGCACCATGTTGTAGAGCAAGAAATGGGCTATTTGCCACATACCACTTATGTTGCCACATGCCACAAATAAGTTGCATAAAACGTGTTTTAATTGAAAAAACGCTTATAACTTTTTAAGCGTTTGAGCGATTTCAAAAAAATGTTCGAAGGAACTATAGCTACCTGCCACATGCAACTTATGTTGCCACATGCCACATCCACTTGAGTTATAAAGCGTTTTAATTAGAAAAACGCTTATAACTTTGTCAGCGTTGGAGCGATTTTGAAAAATGTTCTACTAAAATGTAGCCCACTTCCCACTCTGCCACATGGTGAAAGTTTTATTAAGATATCTTAACCCATTCAAAAGTTATAGGTAAAAAATCAAAAACCTGATCAGCCAGAACTTGCAACATGCTATTTTTGTAATGTTTTTAGTTTTTTTGCTACAACTTTTGAACGGCTCAATATTTTTAATTAAAACTTTCACTAGGTGGTAGAACGGGAATTGGGCTATAGTTCCTTCGAACATTTTTTTGAAATCGCTCAAACGCTTAAAAAGTTATAAGCGTTTTTTCAATTAAAACACGTTTTATGCAACTTATTTGTGGCATGTGGCAACATAAGTGGTATGTGGCAAATAGCCCATTTCTTGCTCTACAACATGGTGCAAGTCCCATGTGAAAATGCTTATCCGTTCAAAAGTTATAACAAAAAAACAAAAATTATTTCCTGAAAATCCACCTACTGCTGGTTCTGTTAGCCTGGTGTTTCACTTTTTTCGCGCAAGTTTTTTAAATTCAATTTTTGGACAGAGCGACGGTTACATTTTGAATAGAATTTTGTGTTTTTCCCATAGTTTTTGAATGGATAAATATTTTTTAATGAAACTTGCACCATGTGGTAGAGTGGGAAATTGGCTACCTGCCACATTCAACTTATGTTGCCACATGCCACATCCACTTGAGTTATAAAGCGTTTTAATTAGAAAAACGCTTATAACTTTGTCAGCGTTGGAGCGATTTTGAAAAAATGTTCTACTAAAATGTAGCCCACTTCCCACTCTGCCACATGGTGAACGTTTTATTAAGATATCTTAACCCATTCAAAAGTTATAGGTAAAAAAACAAAAACCTGATCAGCCAGAACTTGCAACATGCTATTTTTGTAATGTTTTTAGTTTTTTTGCTACAACTTTTGAACGGCTCAATATTTTTAATTAAAACTTTCACTAGGTGGTAGAACGGGAATTGGGCTATAGTTCCTTCGAACATTTTTTTGAAATCGCTCAAACGCTTAAAAAGTTATAAGCGTTTTTTCAATTAAAACACGTTTTATGCAACTTATTTGTGGCATGTGGCAACATAAGTGGTATGTGGCAAATAGCCCATTTCTTGCTCTACAACATGGTGCAAGTCCCATGTGAAAATGTTTATCCGTTCAAAAGTTATAACAAAAAAACAAAAATTAATTCCTGAAAATCCACCTACTGCTGGTTCTGTTAGCCTGGTGTTTCACTTTTTTCGCGCAAGTTTTTTAAATTCAATTTTTGGACAGAGCGACGGTTACATTTTGAATAGAATTTTGTGTTTTTCCCATAGTTTTTGAATGGATAAATATTTTTTAATGAAACTTGCACCATGTGGTAGAGTGGGAAATTGGCTACCTGCCACATGCAACTTATGTTGCCACATGCCACATCCACTTGAGTTATAAAGCGTTTTAATTAGAAAAACGCTTATAACTTTGTCAGCGTTGGAGCGATTTTGAAAAAATGTTCTACTAAAATGTAGCCCACTTCCCACTCTGCCACATGGTGAAAGTTTTATTAAGATATCTTAACCCATTCAAAAGTTATAGGTAAAAAAACAAAAACCTGATCAGCCAGAACTTGCAACATGCTATTTTTGTAATGTTTTTAGTTTTTTTGCTACAACTTTTGAACGGCTCAATATTTTTAATTAAAACTTTCACTAGGTGGTAGAACGGGAATTGGGCTATAGTTCCTTCGAACATTTTTTTGAAATCGCTCAAACGCTGCTGGTTCTGTTGGCCTGGTGTTTCACTTTTTTCGCGCAAGTTTTTTAAATTCAATTTTTGGACAGAGCGGCAGTTACAGTTTGAATAGAATTTTGTGTTTTCGCAAGAACTCAGGAATGGATGAATATTTTTGAATGAAACTTGCACCATGTGGTAGAGTGGGAAATTGGCTACCTGCCACATGCAACTTATGTTGCCACATGCCACATCCACTTGAGTTATAAAGCGTTTTAATTAGAAAAACGCTTATAACTTTGTCAGCGTTGGAGCGATTTTGAAAAAATGTTCTACTAAAATGTAGCCCACTTCCCACTCTGCCACATGGTGAAAGTTTTATTAAGATATCTTAACCCATTCAAAAGTTATAGGTAAAAAAACAAAAACCTGATCAGCCAGAACTTGCAACATGCTATTTTTGTAATGTTTTTAGTTTTTTTGCTACAACTTTTGAACGGCTCAATATTTTTAATTAAAACTTTCACTAGGTGGTAGAACGGGAATTGGGCTATAGTTCCTTCGAACATTTTTTTGAAATCGCTCAAACGCTGCTGGTTCTGTTGGCCTGGTGTTTCACTTTTTTCGCGCAAGTTTTTTAAATTCAATTTTTGGACAGAGCGGCAGTTACAGTTTGAATAGAATTTTGTGTTTTCGCAAGAACTCAGGAATGGATGAATATTTTTGAATGAAACTTGCACCATGTGGTAGAGTGGGAAATTGGCTACCTGCCACATGCAACTTATGTTGCCACATGCCACATCCACTTGAGTTATAAAGCGTTTTAATTAGAAAAACGCTTATAACTTTGTCAGCGTTGGAGCGATTTTGAAAAAATGTTCTACTAAAATGTAGCCCACTTCCCACTCTGCCACATGGTGAACGTTTTATTAAGATATCTTAACCCATTCAAAAGTTATAGGTAAAAAAACAAAAACCTGATCAGCCAGAACTTGCAACATGCTATTTTTGTAATGTTTTTAGTTTTTTTGCTACAACTTTTGAACGGCTCAATATTTTTAATTAAAACTTTCACTAGGTGGTAGAACGGGAATTGGGCTATAGTTCCTTCGAACATTTTTTTGAAATCGCTCAAACGCTTAAAAAGTTATAAGCGTTTTTTCAATTAAAACACGTTTTATGCAACTTATTTGTGGCATGTGGCAACATAAGTGGTATGTGGCAAATAGCCCATTTCTTGCTCTACAACATGGTGCAAGTCCCATGTGAAAATGTTTATCCGTTCAAAAGTTATAACAAAAAAACAAAAATTAATTCCTGAAAATCCACCTACTGCTGGTTCTGTTAGCCTGGTGTTTCACTTTTTTCGCGCAAGTTTTTTAAATTCAATTTTTGGACAGAGCGACGGTTACATTTTGAATAGAATTTTGTGTTTTTCCCATAGTTTTTGAATGGATAAATATTTTTTAATGAAACTTGCACCATGTGGTAGAGTGGGAAATTGGCTACCTGCCACATGCAACTTATGTTGCCACATGCCACATCCACTTGAGTTATAAAGCGTTTTAATTAGAAAAACGCTTATAACTTTGTCAGCGTTGGAGCGATTTTGAAAAAATGTTCTACTAAAATGTAGCCCACTTCCCACTCTGCCACATGGTGAAAGTTTTATTAAGATATCTTAACCCATTCAAAAGTTATAGGTAAAAAAACAAAAACCTGATCAGCCAGAACTTGCAACATGCTATTTTTGTAATGTTTTTAGTTTTTTTGCTACAACTTTTGAACGGCTCAATATTTTTAATTAAAACTTTCACTAGGTGGTAGAACGGGAATTGGGCTATAGTTCCTTCGAACATTTTTTTGAAATCGCTCAAACGCTGCTGGTTCTGTTGGCCTGGTGTTTCACTTTTTTCGCGCAAGTTTTTTAAATTCAATTTTTGGACAGAGCGGCAGTTACAGTTTGAATAGAATTTTGTGTTTTCGCAAGAACTCAGGAATGGATGAATATTTTTGAATGAAACTTGCACCATGTGGTAGAGTGGGAAATTGGCTACCTGCCACATGCAACTTATGTTGCCACATGCCACATCCACTTGAGTTATAAAGCGTTTTAATTAGAAAAACGCTTATAACTTTGTCAGCGTTGGAGCGATTTTGAAAAAATGTTCTACTAAAATGTAGCCCACTTCCCACTCTGCCACATGGTGAAAGTTTTATTAAGATATCTTAACCCATTCAAAAGTTATAGGTAAAAAAACAAAAACCTGATCAGCCAGAACTTGCAACATGCTATTTTTGTAATGTTTTTAGTTTTTTTGCTACAACTTTTGAACGGCTCAATATTTTTAATTAAAACTTTCACTAGGTGGTAGAACGGGAATTGGGCTATAGTTCCTTCGAACATTTTTTTGAAATCGCTCAAACGCTGCTGGTTCTGTTGGCCTGGTGTTTCACTTTTTTCGCGCAAGTTTTTTAAATTCAATTTTTGGACAGAGCGGCAGTTACAGTTTGAATAGAATTTTGTGTTTTCGCAAGAACTCAGGAATGGATGAATATTTTTGAATGAAACTTGCACCATGTGGTAGAGTGGGAAATTGGCTACCTGCCACATGCAACTTATGTTGCCACATGCCACATCCACTTGAGTTATAAAGCGTTTTAATTAGAAAAACGCTTATAACTTTGTCAGCGTTGGAGCGATTTTGAAAAAATGTTCTACTAAAATGTAGCCCACTTCCCACTCTGCCACATGGTGAACGTTTTATTAAGATATCTTAACCCATTCAAAAGTTATAGGTAAAAAAACAAAAACCTGATCAACCAGAACTTGCAACATGCTATTTTTGTAATGTTTTTAGTTTTTTTGCTACAACTTTTGAACGGCTCAATATTTTTAATTAAAACTTTCACTAGGTGGTAGAACGGGAATTGGGCTATAGTTCCTTCGAACATTTTTTTGAAATCGCTCAAACGCTTAAAAAGTTATAAGCGTTTTTTCAATTAAAACACGTTTTATGCAACTTATTTGTGGCATGTGGCAACATAAGTGGTATGTGGCAAATAGCCCATTTCTTGCTCTACAACATGGTGCAAGTCCCATGTGAAAATGTTTATCCGTTCAAAAGTTATAACAAAAAAACAAAAATTAATTCCTGAAAATCCACCTACTGCTGGTTCTGTTAGCCTGGTGTTTCACTTTTTTCGCGCAAGTTTTTTAAATTCAATTTTTGGACAGAGCGACGGTTACATTTTGAATAGAATTTTGTGTTTTTCCCATAGTTTTTGAATGGATAAATATTTTTTAATGAAACTTGCACCATGTGGTAGAGTGGGAAATTGGCTACCTGCCACATGCAACTTATGTTGCCACATGCCACATCCACTTGAGTTATAAAGCGTTTTAATTAGAAAAACGCTTATAACTTTGTCAGCGTTGGAGCGATTTTGAAAAAATGTTCTACTAAAATGTAGCCCACTTCCCACTCTGCCACATGGTGAAAGTTTTATTAAGATATCTTAACCCATTCAAAAGTTATAGGTAAAAAAACAAAAACCTGATCAGCCAGAACTTGCAACATGCTATTTTTGTAATGTTTTTAGTTTTTTTGCTACAACTTTTGAACGGCTCAATATTTTTAATTAAAACTTTCACTAGGTGGTAGAACGGGAATTGGGCTATAGTTCCTTCGAACATTTTTTTGAAATCGCTCAAACGCTGCTGGTTCTGTTGGCCTGGTGTTTCACTTTTTTCGCGCAAGTTTTTTAAATTCAATTTTTGGACAGAGCGGCAGTTACAGTTTGAATAGAATTTTGTGTTTTCGCAAGAACTCAGGAATGGATGAATATTTTTGAATGAAACTTGCACCATGTGGTAGAGTGGGAAATTGGCTACCTGCCACATGCAACTTATGTTGCCACATGCCACATCCACTTGAGTTATAAAGCGTTTTAATTAGAAAAACGCTTATAACTTTGTCAGCGTTGGAGCGATTTTGAAAAAATGTTCTACTAAAATGTAGCCCACTTCCCACTCTGCCACATGGTGAACGTTTTATTAAGATATCTTAACCCATTCAAAAGTTATAGGTAAAAAAACAAAAACCTGATCAACCAGAACTTGCAACATGCTATTTTTGTAATGTTTTTAGTTTTTTTGCTACAACTTTTGAACGGCTCAATATTTTTAATTAAAACTTTCACTAGGTGGTAGAACGGGAATTGGGCTATAGTTCCTTCGAACATTTTTTTGAAATCGCTCAAACGCTTAAAAAGTTATAAGCGTTTTTTCAATTAAAACACGTTTTATGCAACTTATTTGTGGCATGTGGCAACATAAGTGGTATGTGGCAAATAGCCCATTTCTTGCTCTACAACATGGTGCAAGTCCCATGTGAAAATGTTTATCCGTTCAAAAGTTATAACAAAAAAACAAAAATTAATTCCTGAAAATCCACCTACTGCTGGTTCTGTTAGCCTGGTGTTTCACTTTTTTCGCGCAAGTTTTTTAAATTCAATTTTTGGACAGAGCGACGGTTACATTTTGAATAGAATTTTGTGTTTTTCCCATAGTTTTTGAATGGATAAATATTTTTTAATGAAACTTGCACCATGTGGTAGAGTGGGAAATTGGCTACCTGCCACATGCAACTTATGTTGCGACATGCCACATCCACTTGAGTTATAAAGCGTTTTAATTAGAAAAACGCTTATAACTTTGTCAGCGTTGGAGCGATTTTGAAAAAATGTTATACTAAAATGTAGCCCACTTCCCACTCTGCCACATGGTGAAAGTTTTATTAAGATATCTTAACCCATTCAAAAGTTATAGGTAAAAAAACAAAAACCTGATCAGCCAGAACTTGCAACATGCTATTTTTGTAATGTTTTTAGTTTTTTTGCTACAACTTTTGAACGGCTCAATATTTTTAATTAAAACTTTCACTAGGTGGTAGAACGGGAATTGGGCTATAGTTCCTTCGAACATTTTTTTGAAATCGCTCAAACGCTTAAAAAGTTATAAGCGTTTTTTCAATTAAAACACGTTTTATGCAACTTATTTGTGGCATGTGGCAACATAAGTGGTATGTGGCAAATAGCCCATTTCTTGCTCTACAACATGGTGCAAGTCCCATGTGAAAATGTTTATCCGTTCAAAAGTTATAACAAAAAAACAAAAATTAATTCCTGAAAATCCACCTACTGCTGGTTCTGTTAGCCTGGTGTTTCACTTTTTCGCGCAAGTTTTTTAAATTCAATTTTTGGACAGACCGACGGTTACATTTTGAATAGAATTTTGTGTTTTTCCCATAGTTTTTGAATGGATAAATCTTTTTTAATGAAACTTGCACCATGTGGTAGAGTGGGAAATTGGCTACCTGCTACATGCAACTTATGTTGCCACATGCCACATCCACTTGAGTTATAAAGCGTTTTAATTAGAAAAACGCTTATAACTTTGTCAGCGTTGGAGCGATTTTGAAAAAATGTTCTACTAAAATGTAGCCCACTTCCCACTCTGCCACATGGTGAACGTTTTATTAAGATATCTTAACCCATTCAAAAGTTATAGGTAAAAAAACAAAAACCTGATCAGCCAGAACTTGCAACATGCTATTTTTGTAATGTTTTTAGTTTTTTTGCTACAACTTTTGAACGGCTCAATATTTTTAATTAAAACTTTCACTAGGTGGTAGAACGGGAATTGGGCTATAGTTCCTTCGAACATTTTTTTTAAATCGTTCAAACGCTTAAAAAGTTATAAGCGTTTTTTCAATTAAAACACGTTTTATGCAACTTATTTGTGGCATGTGGCAACATAAGTGGTATGTGGCAAATAGCCCATTTCTTGCTCTACAACATGGTGCAAGTCCCATGTGAAAATGTTTATCCGTTCAAAAGTTATAACAAAAAAACAAAAATTAATTCCTGAAAATCCACCTACTGCTGGTTCTGTTAGCCTGGTGTTTCACTTTTTTCGCGCAAGTTTTTTAAATTCAATTTTTGGACAGAGCGACGGTTACATTTTGAATAGAATTTTGTGTTTTTCCCATAGTTTTTGAATGGATAAATATTTTTTAATGAAACTTGCACCATGTGGTAGAGTGGGAAATTGGCTACCTGCCACATGCAACTTATGTTGCGACATGCCACATCGACTTGAGTTATAAAGCGTTTTAATTAGAAAAACGCTTATAACTTTGTCAGCGTTGGAGCGATTTTGAAAAAATGTTCTACTAAAATGTAGCCCACTTCCCACTCTGCCACATGGTGAAAGTTTTATTAAGATATCTTAACCCATTCAAAAGTTATAGGTAAAAAAACAAAAACCTGATCAGCCAGAACTTGCAACATGCTATTTTTGTAATGTTTTTAGTTTTTTTGCTACAACTTTTGAACGGCTCAATATTTTTAATTAAAACTTTCACTAGGTGGTAGAACGGGAATTGGGCTATAGTTCCTTCGAACATTTTTTTGAAATCGCTCAAACGCTTAAAAAGTTATAAGCGTTTTTTCAATTAAAACACGTTTTATGCAACTTATTTGTGGCATGTGGCAACATAAGTGGTATGTGGCAAATAGCCCATTTCTTGCTCTACAACATGGTGCAAGTCCCATGTGAAAATGTTTATCCGTTCAAAAGTTATAACAAAAAAACAAAAATTAATTCCTGAAAATCCACCTACTGCTGGTTCTGTTGGCCTGGTGTTTCACTTTTTTCGCGCAAGTTTTTTAAATTCAATTTTTGGACAGACCGACGGTTACATTTTGAATAGAATTTTGTGTTTTTCCCATAGTTTTTGAATGGATAAATATTTTTTAATGAAACTTGCACCATGTGGTAGAGTGGGAAATTGGCTACCTGCCACATGAAACTTATGTTGCGACATGCCACATCCACTTGAGTTATAAAGCGTTTTAATTAGAAAAACGCTTATAACTTTGTCAGCGTTGGAGCGATTTTGAAAAATTGTTCTACTAAAATGTAGACAATTCCCACTCTGCTACATGGTGAAAGTTTTATTAAGATATCTTAACCCATTCAAAAGTTATAGGTAAAAAAACAAAAACCTGATCAGCCAGAACTTGCAACATGCTATTTTTGTAATGTTTTTAGTTTTTTTGCTACAACTTTTGAACGGCTCAATATTTTTAATTAAAACTTTCACTAGGTGGTAGAACGGGAATTGGGCTATAGTTCCTTCGAACATTTTTTTGAAATCGCTCAAACGCTTAAAAAGTTATAAGCGTTTTTTCAATTAAAACACGTTTTATGCAACTTATTTGTGGCATGTGGCAACATAAGTGGTATGTGGCAAATAGCCCATTTCTTGCTCTACAACATGGTGCAAGTCCCATGTGAAAATGTTTATCCGTTCAAAAGTTATAACAAAAAAACAAAAATTAATTCCTGAAAATCCACCTACTGCTGGTTCTGTTAGCCTGGTGTTTCACTTTTTTCGCGCAAGTTTTTTAAATTCAATTTTTGGACAGAGCGACGGTTACATTTTGAATAGAATTTTGTGTTTTTCCCATAGTTTTTGAATGGATAAATCTTTTTTAATGAAACTTGCACCATGTGGTAGAGTGGGAAATTGGCTACCTGCTACATGCAACTTATGTTGCCACATGCCACATCCACTTGAGTTATAAAGCGTTTTAATTAGAAAAACGCTTATAACTTTGTCAGCGTTGGAGCGATTTTGAAAAATTGTTCTACTAAAATGTAGCCCACTTCCCACTCTGCCACATGGTGAAAGTTTTATTAAGATATCTTAACCCATTCAAAAGTTATAGGTAAAAAAACAAAAACCTGATCAGCCAGAACTTGCAACATGCTATTTTTGTAATGTTTTTAGTTTTTTTGCTACAACTTTTGAACGGCTCAATATTTTTAATTAAAACTTTCACTAGGTGGTAGAACGGGAATTGGGCTATAGTTCCTTCGAACATTTTTTTGAAATCGTTCAAACGCTTAAAAAGTTATAAGCGTTTTTTCAATTAAAACACGTTTTATGCAACTTATTTGTGGCATGTGGCAACATAAGTGGTATGTGGCAAATAGCCCATTTCTTGCTCTACAACATGGTGCAAGTCCCATGTGAAAATGTTTATCCGTTCAAAAGTTATAACAAAAAAACAAAAATTAATTCCTGAAAATCCACCTGCTGCTGGTTCTGTTAGCCTGGTGTTTCACTTTTTTCGCGCAAGTTTTCTAAATTCAATTTTTGGACAGAGCGACGGTTACATTTTGAATAGAATTTTGTGTTTTTCCCATAGTTTTTGAATGGATAAATATTTTTTAATGAAACTTGCACCATGTGGTAGAGTGGGAAATTGGCTACCTGCCACATGCAACTTATGTTGCCACATGCCACATCCACTTGAGTTATAAAGCGTTTTAATTAGAAAAACGCTTATAACTTTGTCAGCATTGGAGCGATTTTGAAAAAATGTTCTACTAAAATGTAGCCCACTTCCCACTCTGCCACATGGTGAAAGTTTTATTAAGATATCTTAACCCATTCAAAAGTTATAGGTAAAAAAACAAAAACCTGATCAGCCAGAACTTGCAACATGCTATTTTTGTAATGTTTTTAGTTTTTTTGCTACAACTTTTGAACGGCTCAATATTTTTAATTAAAACTTTCACTAGGTGGTAGAACGGGAATTGGGCTATAGTTCCTTCGAACATTTTTTTGAAATCGCTCAAACGCTTAAAAAGTTATAAGCGTTTTTTCAATTAAAACACGTTTTATGCAACTTATTTGTGGCATGTGGCAACATAAGTGGTATGTGGCAAATAGCCCATTTCTTGCTCTACAACATGGTGCAAGTCCCATGTGAAAATGTTTATCCGTTCAAAAGTTATAACAAAAAAACAAAAATTAATTCCTGAAAATCCACCTACTGCTGGTTCTGTTGGCCTGGTGTTTCACTTTTTTCGCGCAAGTTTTTTAAATTCAATTTTTGGACAGAGCGACGGTTACATTTTGAATAGAATTTTGTGTTTTTCCCATAGTTTTTGAATGGATAAATATTTTTTAATGAAACTTGCACCATGTGGTAGAGTGGGAAATTGGCTACCTGCCACATGAAACTTATGTTGCGACATGCCACATCCACTTGAGTTATAAAGCGTTTTAATTAGAAAAACGCTTATAACTTTGTCAGCGTTGGAGCGATTTTGAAAAATTGTTCTACTAAAATGTAGCCCACTTCCCACTCTGCCACATGGTGAAAGTTTTATTAAGATATCTTAACCCATTCAAAAGTTATAAGTAAAAAAGCAAAAACCTGATCAGCCAGAACTTGCAACATGCTATTTTTGTAATGTTTTTAGCTTTTTTGCTACAACTTTTGAACGGCTCAATATTTTTAATTAAACTTTCACTAGGTGGTAGAACGGCAATTGGGCTATAGTTCCTTCGAACATTTTTTTGAAATCGCTCAAACGCTTAAAAAGTTATAAGCGCTTTTTCAATTAAAACACGTTTTATGCAACTTATTTGTGGCATGTTGCAACATAAGTGGTATGTGGCAAATAGCCCATTTCTTGCTCTACAACATGGTGCAAGTCCCATGTGAAAATGTTTATCCGTTCAAAAGTTATAACAAAAAAACAAAAATTAATTCCTGAAAATCCACCTGCTGCTGGTTCTGTTAGCCTGGTGTTTCACTTTTTTCGCGCAAGTTTTTTAAATTCAATTTTTGGACAGAGCGACGGTTACATTTTGAATAGAATTTTGTGTTTTTCCCATAGTTTTTGAATGGATAAATATTTTTTAATGAAACTTGCACATGTGGTAGAGTGGGAAATTGGCTACCTGCCACATGCAACTTATGTTGCGACATGCCACATCTACTTGAGTTATAAAGCGTTTTAATTAGAAAAACGCTTATAACTTTGTCAGCGTTGGAGCGATTTTGAAAAAATGTTCTACTAAAATGTAGCCCACTTCCCACTCTGCCACATGGTGAAAGTTTTATTAAGATATCTTAACCCATTCAAAAGTTATAGGTAAAAAAACAAAAACCTGATCAGCCAGAACTTGCAACATGCTATTTTTGTAATGTTTTTAGTTTTTTTGCTACAACTTTTGAACGGCTCAATATTTTTAATTAAAACTTTCACTAGGTGGTAGAACGGGAATTGGGCTATAGTTCCTTCGAACATTTTTTTGAAATCGCTCAAACGCTTAAAAAGTTATAAGCGTTTTTTCAATTAAAACACGTTTTATGCAACTTATTTGTGGCATGTGGCAACATAAGTGGTATGTGGCAAATAGCCCATTTCTTGCTCTACAACATGGTGCAAGTCCCATGTGAAAATGTTTATCCGTTCAAAAGTTATAACAAAAAAACAAAAATTAATTCCTGAAAATCCACCTACTGCTGGTTCTGTTGGCCTGGTGTTTCACTTTTTTCGCGCAAGTTTTTTAAATTCAATTTTTGAACAGAGCGACGGTTACATTTTGAATAGAATTTTGTGTTTTTCCCATAGTTTTTGAATGGATAAATATTTTTTAATGAAACTTGCACCATGTGGTAGAGTGGGAAATTGGCTACCTGCCACATGAAACTTATGTTGCGACATGCCACATCCACTTGAGTTATAAAGCGTTTTAATTAGAAAAACGCTTATAACTTTGTCATAGTTGGAGCGATTTTGAAAAATTGTTCTACTAAAATGTAGACAATTCCCACTCTGCCACATGGTGAAAGTTTTATTAAGATATCTTAACCCATTCAAAAGTTATAAGTAAAAAAGCAAAAACCTGATCAGCCAGAACTTGCAACATGCTATTTTTGTAATGTTTTTAGCTTTTTTGCTACAACTTTTGAACGGCTCAATATTTTTAATTAAAACTTTCACTAGGTGGTAGAACGGGAATTGGGCTATAGTTCCTTCGAACATTTTTTTGAAATCGCTCAAACGCTTAAAAAGTTATAAGCGTTTTTTCAATTAAAACACGTTTTATGCAACTTATTTGTGGCATGTGGCAACATAAGTGGTATGTGGCAAATAGCCCATTTCTTGCTCTACAACATGGTGCAAGTCCCATGTGAAAATGTTTATCCGTTCAAAAGTTATAACAAAAAAACAAAAATTAATTCCTGAAAATCCACCTGCTGCTGGTTCTGTTAGCCTGGTGTTTCACTTTTTTCGCGCAAGTTTTTTAAATTCAATTTTTGGACAGAGCGACGGTTACATTTTGAATAGAATTTTGTGTTTTTCCCATAGTTTTTGAATGGATAAATATTTTTTAATGAAACTTGCACCATGTGGTAGAGTGGGAAATTGGCTACCTGCCACATGCAACTTATGTTGCCACATGCCACATCCACTTGAGTTAAAAAGCGTTTTAATTAGAAAAACGCTTATAACTTTGTCAGCGTTGGAGCGATTTTGAAAAAATGTTCTACTAAAATGTAGCCCACTTCCCACTCTGCCACATGGTGAAAGTTTTATTAAGATATCTTAACCCATTCAAAAGTTATAGGTAAAAAAGCAAAAACCTGATCAGCCAGAACTTGCAACATGCTATTTTTGTAATGTTTTTAGTTTTTTTGCTACAACTTTTGAACGGCTCAATATTTTTAATTAAAACTTTCACTAGGTGGTAGAACGGGAATTGGGCTATAGTTCCTTCGAACATTTTTTTGAAATCGCTCAAACGCTTAAAAAGTTATAAGCGTTTTTTCAATTAAAACACGTTTTATGCAACTTATTTGTGGCATGTGGCAACATAAGTGGTATGTGGCAAATAGCCCATTTCTTGCTCTACAACATGGTGCAAGTCCCATGTGAAAATGTTTATCCGTTCAAAAGTTATAACAAAAAAACAAAAATTAATTCCTGAAAATCCACCTGCTGCTGGTTCTGTTAGCCTGGTGTTTCACTTTTTTCGCGCAAGTTTTTTAAATTCAATTTTTGGACAGAGCGACGGTTACAGTTTGAATAGAATTTTGTGTTTTCGCAAGAACTCAGGAATGGATGAATATTTTTGAATGAAACTTGCACCATGTGGTAGAGTGGGAAATTGGCTACCTGCCACATGCAACTTATGTTGCCACATGCCACATCCACTTGAGTTATAAAGCGTTTTAATTAGAAAAACGCTTATAACTTTGTCAGCGTTGGAGCGATTTTGAAAAAATGTTCTACTAAAATGTAGCCCACTTCCCACTCTGCCACATGGTGAACGTTTTATTAAGATATCTTAACCCATTCAAAAGTTATAGGTAAAAAAACAAAAACCTGATCAGCCAGAACTTGCAACATGCTATTTTTGTAATGTTTTTAGTTTTTTTGCTACAACTTTTGAACGGCTCAATATTTTTAATTAAAACTTTCACTAGGTGGTAGAACGGGAATTGGGCTATAGTTCCTTCGAACATTTTTTTGAAATCGCTCAAACGCTTAAAAAGTTATAAGCGTTTTTTCAATTAAAACACGTTTTATGCAACTTATTTGTGGCATGTGGCAACATAAGTGGTATGTGGCAAATAGCCCATTTCTTGCTCTACAACATGGTGCAAGTCCCATGTGAAAATGTTTATCCGTTCAAAAGTTATAACAAAAAAACAAAAATTAATTCTTGAAAATCCACCTACTGCTGGTTCTGTTAGCCTGGTGTTTCACTTTTTTCGCGCAAGTTTTTTAAATTCAATTTTTGGACAGAGCGACGGTTACATTTTGAATAGAATTTTGTGTTTTTCCCATAGTTTTTGAATGGATAAATATTTTTTAATGAAACTTGCACCATGTGGTAGAGTGGGAAATTGGCTACCTGCCACATGCAACTTATGTTGCGACATGCCACATCCACTTGAGTTATAAAGCGTTTTAATTAGAAAAACGCTTATAACTTTGTCAGCGTTGGAGCGATTTTGAAAAAATGTTATACTAAAATGTAGCCCACTTCCCACTCTGCCACATGGTGAAAGTTTTATTAAGATATCTTAACCCATTCAAAAGTTATAGGTAAAAAAACAAAAACCTGATCAGCCAGAACTTGCAACATGCTATTTTTGTAATGTTTTTAGTTTTTTTGCTACAACTTTTGAACGGCTCAATATTTTTAATTAAAACTTTCACTAGGTGGTAGAACGGCAATTGGGCTATAGTTCCTTCGAACATTTTTTTGAAATCGCTCAAACGCTTAAAAAGTTATAAGCGCTTTTTCAATTAAAACACGTTTTATGCAACTTATTTGTGGCATGTTGCAACATAAGTGGTATGTGGCAAATAGCCCATTTCTTGCTCTACAACATGGTGCAAGTCCCATGTGAAAATGTTTATCCGTTCAAAAGTTATAACAAAAAAACAAAAATTAATTCCTGAAAATCCACCTGCTGCTGGTTCTGTTAGCCTGGTGTTTCACTTTTTTCGCGCAAGTTTTTTAAATTCAATTTTTGGACAGAGCGACGGTTACATTTTGAATAGAATTTTGTGTTTTTCCCATAGTTTTTGAATGGATAAATATTTTTTAATGAAACTTGCACCATGTGGTAGAGTGGGAAATTGGCTACCTGCCACATGAAACTTATGTTGCGACATGCCACATCCACTTGAGTTATAAAGCGTTTTAATTAGAAAAACGCTTATAACTTTGTCAGCGTTGGAGCGATTTTGAAAAATTGTTCTACTAAAATGTAGACAATTCCCACTCTGCCACATGGTGAAAGTTTTATTAAGATATCTTAACCCATTCAAAAGTTATAAGTAAAAAAGCAAAAACCTGATCAGCCAGAACTTGCAACATGCTATTTTTGTAATGTTTTTAGTTTTTTTGCTACAACTTTTGAACGGCTCAATATTTTTAATTAAAACTTTCACTAGGTGGTAGAACGGCAATTGGGCTATAGTTCCTTCGAACATTTTTTTGAAATCGCTCAAACGCTTAAAAAGTTATAAGCGCTTTTTCAATTAAAACACGTTTTATGCAACTTATTTGTGGCATGTTGCAACATAAGTGGTATGTGGCAAATAGCCCATTTCTTGCTCTACAACATGGTGCAAGTCCCATGTGAAAATGTTTATCCGTTCAAAAGTTATAACAAAAAAACAAAAATTAATTCCTGAAAATCCACCTGCTGCTGGTTCTGTTAGCCTGGTGTTTCACTTTTTTCGCGCAAGTTTTTTAAATTCAATTTTTGGACAGAGCGACGGTTACATTTTGAATAGAATTTTGTGTTTTTCCCATAGTTTTTGAATGGATAAATATTTTTTAATGAAACTTGCACCATGTGGTAGAGTGGGAAATTGGCTACCTGCCACATGCAACTTATGTTGCCACATGCCACATCCACTTGAGTTATAAAGCGTTTTAATTAGAAAAACGCTTATAACTTTGTCAGCGTTGGAGCGATTTTGAAAAATTGTTCTACTAAAATGTAGCCCACTTCCCACTCTGCCACATGGTGAAAGTTTTATTAAGATATCTTAACCCATTCAAAAGTTATAAGTAAAAAAGCAAAAACCTGATCAGCCAGAACTTGCAACATGCAATTTTTGTAATGTTTTTAGCTTTTTTGCTACAACTTTTGAACGGCTCAATATTTTTAATTAAAACTTTCACTAGGTGGTAGAACGGGAATTGGGCTATAGTTCCTTCGAACATTTTTTTGAAATCGCTCAAACGCTTAAAAAGTTATAAGCGTTTTTTCAATTAAAACACGTTTTATGCAACTTATTTGTGGCATGTGGCAACATAAGTGGTATGTGGCAAATAGCCCATTTCTTGCTCTACAACATGGTGCAAGTCCCATGTGAAAATGTTTATCCGTTCAAAAGTTATAACAAAAAAACAAAAATTAATTCCTGAAAATCCACCTGCTGCTGGTTCTGTTAGCCTGGTGTTTCACTTTTTTCGCGCAAGTTTTTTAAATTCAATTTTTGGACAGAGCGACGGTTACATTTTGAATAGAATTTTGTGTTTTTCCCATAGTTTTTGAATGGATAAATATTTTTTAATGAAACTTGCACCATGTGGTAGAGTGGGAAATTGGCTACCTGCCACATGCAACTTATGTTGCCACATGCCACATCCACTTGAGTTATAAAGCGTTTTAATTAGAAAAACGCTTATAACTTTGTCAGCGTTGGAGCGATTTTGAAAAAATGTTCTACTAAAATGTAGCCCACTTCCCACTCTGCCCCATGGTGAAAGTTTTATTAAGATATCTTAACCCATTCAAAAGTTATAGGTAAAAAAGCAAAAACCTGATCAGCCAGAACTTGCAACATGCTATTTTTGTAATGTTTTTAGTTTTTTTGCTACAACTTTTGAACGGCTCAATATTTTTAATTAAAACTTTCACTAGGCGATTTTGAAAAATTGTTATACTAAAATGTAGACAATTCCCACTCTGCCACATGGTGAAAGTTTTATTAAGATATCTTAACCCATTCAAAAGTTATAAGTAAAAAAGCAAAAACCTGATCAGCCAGAACTTGCAACATGCTATTTTTGTAATGTTTTTAGCTTTTTTGCTACAACTTTTGAACGGCTCAATATTTTTAATTAAAACTTTCACTAGGTGGTAGAACGGCAATTGGGCTATAGTTCCTTCGAACATTTTTTTGAAATCGCTCAAACGCTTAAAAAGTTATAAGCGCTTTTTCAATTAAAACACGTTTTATGCAACTTATTTGTGGCATGTTGCAACATAAGTGGTATGTGGCAAATAGCCCATTTCTTGCTCTACAACATGGTGCAAGTCCCATGTGAAAATGTTTATCCGTTCAAAAGTTATAACAAAAAAACAAAAATTAATTCCTGAAAATCCACCTGCTGCTGGTTCTGTTAGCCTGGTGTTTCACTTTTTTCGCGCAAGTTTTTTAAATTCAATTTTTGGACAGAGCGACGGTTACATTTTGAATAGAATTTTGTGTTTTTCCCATAGTTTTTGAATGGATAAATATTTTTTAATGAAACTTGCACCATGTGGTAGAGTGGGAAATTGGCTACCTGCCACATGCAACTTATGTTGCCACATGCCACATCCACTTGAGTTATAAAGCGTTTTAATTAGAAAAACGCTTATAACTTTGTCAGCGTTGGAGCGATTTTGAAAAATTGTTCTACTAAAATGTAGCCCACTTCCCACTCTGCCACATGGTGAAAGTTTTATTAAGATATCTTAACCCATTCAAAAGTTATAGGTAAAAAAACAAAAACCTGATCAGCCAGAACTTGCAACATGCTATTTTTGTAATGTTTTTAGTTTTTTTGCTACAACTTTTGAACGGCTCAATATTTTTAATTAAAACTTTCACTAGGTGGTAGAACGGCAATTGGGCTATAGTTCCTTCGAACATTTTTTTGAAATCGCTCAAACGCTTAAAAAGTTATAAGCGCTTTTTCAATTAAAACACGTTTTATGCAACTTATTTGTGGCATGTTGCAACATAAGTGGTATGTGGCAAATAGCCCATTTCTTGCTCTACAACATGGTGCAAGTCCCATGTGAAAATGTTTATCCGTTCAAAAGTTATAACAAAAAAACAAAAATTAATTCCTGAAAATCCACCTGCTGCTGGTTCTGTTAGCCTGGTGTTTCACTTTTTTCGCGCAAGTTTTTTAAATTCAATTTTTGGACAGAGCGACGGTTACATTTTGAATAGAATTTTGTGTTTTTCCCATAGTTTTTGAATGGATAAATATTTTTTAATGAAACTTGCACCATGTGGTAGAGTGGGAAATTGGCTACCTGCCACATGAAACTTATGTTGCGACATGCCACATCCACTTGAGTTATAAAGCGTTTTAATTAGAAAAACGCTTATAACTTTGTCAGCGTTGGAGCGATTTTGAAAAATTGTTCTACTAAAATGTAGACAATTCCCACTCTGCCACATGGTGAAAGTTTTATTAAGATATCTTAACCCATTCAAAAGTTATAAGTAAAAAAGCAAAAACCTGATCAGCCAGAACTTGCAACATGCTATTTTTGTAATGTTTTTAGTTTTTTTGCTACAACTTTTGAACGGCTCAATATTTTTAATTAAAACTTTCACTAGGTGGTAGAACGGCAATTGGGCTATAGTTCCTTCGAACATTTTTTTGAAATCGCTCAAACGCTTAAAAAGTTATAAGCGCTTTTTCAATTAAAACACGTTTTATGCAACTTATTTGTGGCATGTTGCAACATAAGTGGTATGTGGCAAATAGCCCATTTCTTGCTCTACAACATGGTGCAAGTCCCATGTGAAAATGTTTATCCGTTCAAAAGTTATAACAAAAAAACAAAAATTAATTCCTGAAAATCCACCTGCTGCTGGTTCTGTTAGCCTGGTGTTTCACTTTTTTCGCGCAAGTTTTTTAAATTCAATTTTTGGACAGAGCGACGGTTACATTTTGAATAGAATTTTGTGTTTTTCCCATAGTTTTTGAATGGATAAATATTTTTTAATGAAACTTGCACCATGTGGTAGAGTGGGAAATTGGCTACCTGCCACATGCAACTTATGTTGCCACATGCCACATCCACTTGAGTTATAAAGCGTTTTAATTAGAAAAACGCTTATAACTTTGTCAGCGTTGGAGCGATTTTGAAAAATTGTTCTACTAAAATGTAGCCCACTTCCCACTCTGCCACATGGTGAAAGTTTTATTAAGATATCTTAACCCATTCAAAAGTTATAAGTAAAAAAGCAAAAACCTGATCAGCCAGAACTTGCAACATGCAATTTTTGTAATGTTTTTAGCTTTTTTGCTACAACTTTTGAACGGCTCAATATTTTTAATTAAAACTTTCACTAGGTGGTAGAACGGGAATTGGGCTATAGTTCCTTCGAACATTTTTTTGAAATCGCTCAAACGCTTAAAAAGTTATAAGCGTTTTTTCAATTAAAACACGTTTTATGCAACTTATTTGTGGCATGTGGCAACATAAGTGGTATGTGGCAAATAGCCCATTTCTTGCTCTACAACATGGTGCAAGTCCCATGTGAAAATGTTTATCCGTTCAAAAGTTATAACAAAAAAACAAAAATTAATTCCTGAAAATCCACCTGCTGCTGGTTCTGTTAGCCTGGTGTTTCACTTTTTTCGCGCAAGTTTTTTAAATTCAATTTTTGGACAGAGCGACGGTTACATTTTGAATAGAATTTTGTGTTTTTCCCATAGTTTTTGAATGGATAAATATTTTTTAATGAAACTTGCACCATGTGGTAGAGTGGGAAATTGGCTACCTGCCACATGCAACTTATGTTGCCACATGCCACATCCACTTGAGTTATAAAGCGTTTTAATTAGAAAAACGCTTATAACTTTGTCAGCGTTGGAGCGATTTTGAAAAAATGTTCTACTAAAATGTAGCCCACTTCCCACTCTGCCCCATGGTGAAAGTTTTATTAAGATATCTTAACCCATTCAAAAGTTATAGGTAAAAAAGCAAAAACCTGATCAGCCAGAACTTGCAACATGCTATTTTTGTAATGTTTTTAGTTTTTTTGCTACAACTTTTGAACGGCTCAATATTTTTAATTAAAACTTTCACTAGGCGATTTTGAAAAATTGTTATACTAAAATGTAGACAATTCCCACTCTGCCACATGGTGAAAGTTTTATTAAGATATCTTAACCCATTCAAAAGTTATAAGTAAAAAAGCAAAAACCTGATCAGCCAGAACTTGCAACATGCTATTTTTGTAATGTTTTTAGCTTTTTTGCTACAACTTTTGAACGGCTCAATATTTTTAATTAAAACTTTCACTAGGTGGTAGAACGGCAATTGGGCTATAGTTCCTTCGAACATTTTTTTGAAATCGCTCAAACGCTTAAAAAGTTATAAGCGCTTTTTCAATTAAAACACGTTTTATGCAACTTATTTGTGGCATGTTGCAACATAAGTGGTATGTGGCAAATAGCCCATTTCTTGCTCTACAACATGGTGCAAGTCCCATGTGAAAATGTTTATCCGTTCAAAAGTTATAACAAAAAAACAAAAATTAATTCCTGAAAATCCACCTGCTGCTGGTTCTGTTAGCCTGGTGTTTCACTTTTTTCGCGCAAGTTTTTTAAATTCAATTTTTGGACAGAGCGACGGTTACATTTTGAATAGAATTTTGTGTTTTTCCCATAGTTTTTGAATGGATAAATATTTTTTAATGAAACTTGCACCATGTGGTAGAGTGGGAAATTGGCTACCTGCCACATGCAACTTATGTTGCCACATGCCACATCCACTTGAGTTATAAAGCGTTTTAATTAGAAAAACGCTTATAACTTTGTCAGCGTTGGAGCGATTTTGAAAAATTGTTCTACTAAAATGTAGCCCACTTCCCACTCTGCCACATGGTGAAAGTTTTATTAAGATATCTTAACCCATTCAAAAGTTATAAGTAAAAAAGCAAAAACCTGATCAGCCAGAACTTGCAACATGCAATTTTTGTAATGTTTTTAGCTTTTTTGCTACAACTTTTGAACGGCTCAATATTTTTAATTAAAACTTTCACTAGGTGGTAGAACGGGAATTGGGCTATAGTTCCTTCGAACATTTTTTTGAAATCGCTCAAACGCTTAAAAAGTTATAAGCGTTTTTTCAATTAAAACACGTTTTATGCAACTTATTTGTGGCATGTGGCAACATAAGTGGTATGTGGCAAATAGCCCATTTCTTGCTCTACAACATGGTGCAAGTCCCATGTGAAAATGTTTATCCGTTCAAAAGTTATAACAAAAAAACAAAAATTAATTCCTGAAAATCCACCTGCTGCTGGTTCTGTTAGCCTGGTGTTTCACTTTTTTCGCGCAAGTTTTTTAAATTCAATTTTTGGACAGAGCGACGGTTACATTTTGAATAGAATTTTGTGTTTTTCCCATAGTTTTTGAATGGATAAATATTTTTTAATGAAACTTGCACCATGTGGTAGAGTGGGAAATTGGCTACCTGCCACATGCAACTTATGTTGCCACATGCCACATCCACTTGAGTTATAAAGCGTTTTAATTAGAAAAACGCTTATAACTTTGTCAGCGTTGGAGCGATTTTGAAAAAATGTTCTACTAAAATGTAGCCCACTTCCCACTCTGCCCCATGGTGAAAGTTTTATTAAGATATCTTAACCCATTCAAAAGTTATAGGTAAAAAAGCAAAAACCTGATCAGCCAGAACTTGCAACATGCTATTTTTGTAATGTTTTTAGTTTTTTTGCTACAACTTTTGAACGGCTCAATATTTTTAATTAAAACTTTCACTAGGTGGTAGAACGGGAATTGGGCTATAGTTCCTTCGAACATTTTTTTGAAATCGCTCAAACGCTTAAAAAGTTATAAGCGTTTTTTCAATTAAAACACGTTTTATGCAACTTATTTGTGGCATGTGGCAACATAAGTGGTATGTGGCAAATAGCCCATTTCTTGCTCTACAACATGGTGCAAGTCCCATGTGAAAATGTTTATCCGTTCAAAAGTTATAACAAAAAAACAAAAATTAATTCCTGAAAATACACCTACTGCTGGTTCTGTTAGCCTGGTGTTTCACTTTTTTCGCGCAAGTTTTTTAAATTCAATTTTTGGACAGAGCGACGGTTACATTTTGAATAGAATTTTGTGTTTTTCCCATAGTTTTTGAATGGATAAATATTTTTTAATGAAACTTGCACCATGTGGTAGAGTGGGAAATTGGCTACCTGCCACATGCAACTTATGTTGCCACATGCCACATCCACTTGAGTTAAAAAGCGTTTTAATTAGAAAAACGCTTATAACTTTGTCAGCGTTGGAGCGATTTTGAAAAAATGTTCTACTAAAATGTAGCCCACTTCCCACTCTGCCACATGGTGAAAGTTTTATTAAGATATCTTAACCCATTCAAAAGTTATAGGTAAAAAAGCAAAAACCTGATCAGCCAGAACTTGCAACATGCTATTTTTGTAATGTTTTTAGTTTTTTTGCTACAACTTTTGAACGGCTCAATATTTTTAATTAAAACTTTCACTAGGTGGTAGAACGGGAATTGGGCTATAGTTCCTTCGAACATTTTTTTGAAATCGCTCAAACGCTTAAAAAGTTATAAGCGTTTTTTCAATTAAAACACGTTTTATGCAACTTATTTGTGGCATGTGGCAACATAAGTGGTATGTGGCAAATAGCCCATTTCTTGCTCTACAACATGGTGCAAGTCCCATGTGAAAATGTTTATCCGTTCAAAAGTTATAACAAAAAAACAAAAATTAATTCCTGAAAATACACCTACTGCTGGTTCTGTTAGCCTGGTGTTTCACTTTTTTCGCGGAAGTTTTTTAAATTCAATTTTTGGACAGAGCGACGGTTACATTTTGAATAGAATTTTGTGTTTTTCCCATAGTTTTTGAATGGATAAATATTTTTTAATGAAACTTGCACCATGTGGTAGAGTGGGAAATTGGCTACCTGCCACATGCAACTTATGTTGCCACATGCCACATCCACTTGAGTTAAAAAGCGTTTTAATTAGAAAAACGCTTATAACTTTGTCAGCGTTGGAGCGATTTTGAAAAAATGTTCTACTAAAATGTAGCCCACTTCCCACTCTGCCACATGGTGAAAGTTTTATTAAGATATCTTAACCCATTCAAAAATTATAGGTAAAAAAACAAAAACCTGATCAGCCAGAACTTGCAACATGCTATTTTTGTAATGTTTTTAGTTTTTTTGCTACAACTTTTGAACGGCTCAATATTTTTAATTAAAACTTTCACTAGGTGGTAGAACGGGAATTGGGCTATAGTTCCTTCGAACATTTTTTTGAAATCGCTCAAACGCTTAAAAAGCTATAAGCGTTTTTTCAATTAAAACACGTTTTATGCAACTTATTTGTGGCATGTGGCACCATAAGTGGTATGTGGCAAATAGCCCATTTCTTGCTCTACAACATGGTGCAAGTCCCATGTGAAAATGTTTATCCGTTCAAAATTTATAACAAAAAAACAAAAATTAATTCCTGAAAATCCACCTACTGCTAGTTCTGTTAGCCTGGTGTTTCACTTTTTTCGCGCAAGTTTTTTAAATTCAATTTTTGGACAGAGCGACGGTTACATTTTGAATAGAATTTTGTGTTTTTCCCATAGTTTTTGAATGGATAAATATTTTTTAATGAAACTTGCACCATGTGGTAGAGTAGGAAATTGGCTACCTGCCACATGAAACTTATGTTGCGACATGCCACATCCACTTGAGTTATAAAGCGTTTTAATTAGAAAAACGCTTATAACTTTGTCAGCGTTGGAGCGATTTTGAAAAATTGTTCTACTAAAATGTAGACAATTCCCACTCTGCCACATGGTGAAAGTTTTGTTAAGATATCTTAACCCATTCAAAAGTTATAAGTAAAAAAGCAAAAACCTGATCAGCCAGAACTTGCAACATGCTATTTTTGTAATGTTTTTAGCTTTTTTGCTACAACTTTTGAACGGCTCAATATTTTTAATTAAAACTTTCACTAGGTGGTAGAACGGCAATTGGGCTATAGTTCCTTCGAACATTTTTTTGAAATCGCTCAAACGCTTAAAAAGTTATAAGCGTTTTTTCAATTAAAACACGTTTTATGCAACTTATTTGTGGCATGTTGCAACATAAGTGGTATGTGGCAAATAGCCCATTTCTTGCTCTACAACATGGTGCAAGTCCCATGTGAAAATGTTTATCCGTTCAAAAGTTATAACAAAAAAACAAAAATTAATTCCTGAAAATCCACCTGCTGCTGGTTCTGTTAGCCTGGTGTTTCACTTTTTTCGCGCAAGTTTTTTAAATTCAATTTTTGGACAGAGCGACGGTTACATTTTGAATAGAATTTTGTGTTTTTCCCATAGTTTTTGAATGGATAAATATTTTTTAATGAAACTTGCACCATGTGGTAGAGTGGGAAATTGGCTACCTGCCACATGCAACTTATGTTGCCACATGCCACATCCACTTGAGTTATAAAGCGTTTTAATTAGAAAAACGCTTATAACTTTGTCAGCGTTGGAGCGATTTTGAAAAAATGTTCTACTAAAATGTAGCCCACTTCCCACTCTGCCCCATGGTGAAAGTTTTATTAAGATATCTTAACCCATTCAAAAGTTATAGGTAAAAAAGCAAAAACCTGATCAGCCAGAACTTGCAACATGCTATTTTTGTAATGTTTTTAGTTTTTTTGCTACAACTTTTGAACGGCTCAATATTTTTAATTAAAACTTTCACTAGGTGGTAGAACGGGAATTGGGCTATAGTTCCTTCGAACATTTTTTTGAAATCGCTCAAACGCTTAAAAAGTTATAAGCGTTTTTTCAATTAAAACACGTTTTATGCAACTTATTTGTGGCATGTGGCAACATAAGTGGTATGTGGCAAATAGCCCATTTCTTGCTCTACAACATGGTGCAAGTCCCATGTGAAAATGTTTATCCGTTCAAAAGTTATAACAAAAAAACAAAAATTAATTCCTGAAAATCCACCTACTGCTGGTTCTGTTAGCCTGGTGTTTCACTTTTTTCGCGCAAGTTTTTTAAATTCAATTTTTGGACAGAGCGACGGTTACATTTTGAATAGAATTTTGTGTTTTTCCCATAGTTTTTGAATGGATAAAAATTTTTTAATGAAACTTGCACCATGTGGTAGAGTGGGAAATTGGCTACCTGCCACATGCAACTTATGTTGCCACATGCCACATCCACTTGAGTTATAAAGCGTTTTAATTAGAAAAACGCTTATAACTTTGTCAGCGTTGGAGCGATTTTGAAAAATTGTTCTACTAAAATGTAGCCCACTTCCCACTCTGCCACATGGTGAAAGTTTTATTAAGATATCTTAACCCATTCAAAAGTTATAGGTAAAAAAGCAAAAACCTGATCAGCCAGAACTTGCAACATGCTATTTTTGTAATGTTTTTAGCTTTTTTGCTACAACTTTTGAACGGCTCAATATTTTTAATTAAAACTTTCACTAGGTGGTAGAACGGGAATTGGGCTATAGTTCCTTCGAACATTTTTTTGAAATCGCTCAAACGCTTAAAAAGTTATAAGCGTTTTTTCAATTAAAACACGTTTTATGCAACTTATTTGTGGCATGTGGCAACATAAGTGGTATGTGGCAAATAGCCCATTTCTTGCTCTACAACATGGTGCAAGTCCCATGTGAAAATGTTTATCCGTTCAAAAGTTATAACAAAAAAACAAAAATTAATTCCTGAAAATACACCTACTGCTGGTTCTGTTAGCCTGGTGTTTCACTTTTTTCGCGCAAGTTTTTTAAATTCAATTTTTGGACAGAGCGACGGTTACATTTTGAATAGAATTTTGTGTTTTTCCCATAGTTTTTGAATGGATAAATATTTTTTAATGAAACTTGCACCATGTGGTAGAGTGGGAAATTGGCTACCTGCCACATGCAACTTATGTTGCCACATGCCACATCCACTTGAGTTATAAAGCGTTTTAATTAGAAAAACGCTTATAACTTTGTCAGCGTTGGAGCGATTTTGAAAAAATGTTCTACTAAAATGTAGCCCACTTCCCACTCTGCCACATGGTGAAAGTTTTATTAAGATATCTTAACCCATTCAAAAGTTATAGGTAAAAAAACAAAAACCTGATCAGCCAGAACTTGCAACATGCTATTTTTGTAATGTTTTTAGTTTTTTTGCTACAACTTTTGAACGGCTCAATATTTTTAATTAAAACTTTCACTAGGTGGTAGAACGGGAATTGGGCTATAGTTCCTTCGAACATTTTTTTGAAATCGCTCAAACGCTTAAAAAGCTATAAGCGTTTTTTCAATTAAAACACGTTTTATGCAACTTATTTGTGGCATGTGGCACCATAAGTGGTATGTGGCAAATAGCCCATTTCTTGCTCTACAACATGGTGCAAGTCCCATGTGAAAATGTTTATCCGTTCAAAATTTATAACAAAAAAACAAAAATTAATTCCTGAAAATCCACCTACTGCTGGTTCTGTTAGCCTGGTGTTTCACTTTTTTCGCGCAAGTTTTTTAAATTCAATTTTTGGACAGAGCGACGGTTACATTTTGAATAGAATTTTGTGTTTTTCCCATAGTTTTTGAATGGATAAATATTTTTTAATGAAACTTGCACCATGTGGTAGAGTGGGAAATTGGCTACCTGCCACATGCAACTTATGTTGCCACATGCCACATCCACTTGAGTTATAAAGCGTTTTAATTAGAAAAACGCTTATAACTTTGTCAGCGTTGGAGCGATTTTGAAAAAATGTTCTACTAAAATGTAGCCCACTTCCCACTCTGCCACATGGTGAACGTTTTATTAAGATATCTTAACCCATTCAAAAGTTATAGGTAAAAAAGCAAAAACCTGATCAGCCAGAACTTGCAACATGCAATTTTTGTAATGTTTTTAGTTTTTTTGCTACAACTTTTGAACGGCTCAATATTTTTAATTAAAACTTTCACTAGGTGGTAGAACGGGAATTGGGCTATAGTTCCTTCGAACATTTTTTTGAAATCGCTCAAACGCTTAAAAAGTTATAAGCGTTTTTTCAATTAAAACACGTTTTATGCAACTTATTTGTGGCATGTGGCAACATAAGTGGTATGTGGCAAATAGCCCATTTCTTGCTCTACAACATGGTGCAAGTCCCATGTGATAATGTTTATCCGTTCAAAAGTTATAACAAAAAAACAAAAATTAATTCCTGAAAATCCACCTACTGCTGGTTCTGTTAGCCTGGTGTTTCACTTTTTTCGCGCAAGTTTTTTAAATTCAATTTTTGGACAGAGCGACGGTTACATTTTGAATAGAATTTTGTGTTTTTCCCATAGTTTTTGAATGGATAAATATTTTTTAATGAAACTTGCACCATGTGGTAGAGTGGGAAATTGGCTACCTGTCACATGCAACTTATGTTGCCACATGCCACATCCACTTGAGTTATAAAGCGTTTTAATTAGAAAAACGCTTATAACTTTGTCAGCGTTGGAGCGATTTTGAAAAAATGTTCTACTAAAATGTAGCCCACTTCCCACTCTGCCACATGGTGAACGTTTTATTAAGATATCTTAACCCATTCAAAAGTTATAGGTAAAAAAACAAAAACCTGATCAGCCAGAACTTGCAACATGCTATTTTTGTAATGTTTTTAGTTTTTTTGCTACAACTTTTGAACGGCTCAATATTTTTAATTAAAACTTTCACTAGGTGGTAGAACGGGAATTGGGCTGTAGTTCCTTCGAACATTTTTTTGAAATCGCTCAAACGCTTAAAAAGTTATAAGCGTTTTTTCAATTAAAACACGTTTTATGCAACTTATTTGTGGCATGTGGCAACATAAGTGGTATGTGGCAAATAGCCCATTTCTTGCTCTACAACATGGTGCAAGTCCCATGTGAAAATGTTTATCCGTTCAAAAGTTATAACAAAAAAACAAAAATTAATTCCTGAAAATCCACCTACTGCTGGTTCTGTTAGCCTGGTGTTTCACTTTTTTCGCGCAAGTTTTTTAAATTCAATTTTTGGACAGAGCGACGGTTACATTTTGAATAGAATTTTGTGTTTTTCCCATAGTTTTTGAATGGATAAATATTTTTTAATGAAACTTGCACCATGTGGTAGAGTGGGAAATTGGCTACCTGCCACATGCAACTTATGTTGCCACATGCCACATCCACTTGAGTTATAAAGCGTTTTAATTAGAAAAACGCTTATAACTTTGTCAGCGTTGGAGCGATTTTGAAAAAATGTTCTACTAAAATGTAGCCCACTTCCCACTCTGCCACATGGTGAAAGTTTTATTAAGATATCTTAACCCATTCAAAAGTTATAGGTAAAAAAACAAAAACCTGATCAGCCAGAACTTGCAACATGCTATTTTTGTAATGTTTTTAGTTTTTTTGCTACAACTTTTGAACGGCTCAATATTTTTAATTAAAACTTTCACTAGGTGGTAGAACGGGAATTGGGCTGTAGTTCCTTCGAACATTTTTTTGAAATCGCTCAAACGCTTAAAAAGTTATAAGCGTTTTTTCAATTAAAACACGTTTTATGCAACTTATTTGTGGCATGTGGCAACATAAGTGGTATGTGGCAAATAGCCTATTTCTTGCTCTACAACATGGTGCAAGTCCCATGTGAAAATGTTTATCCGTTCAAAAGTTATAACAAAAAAACAAAAATTAATTCCTGAAAATCCACCTACTGCTGGTTCTGTTAGCCTGGTGTTTCACTTTTTTCGCGCAAGTTTTTTAAATTCAATTTTTGGACAGAGCGACGGTTACATTTTGAATAGAATTTTGTGTTTTTCCCATAGTTTTTGAATGGATAAATATTTTTTAATGAAACTTGCACCATGTGGTAGAGTGGGAAATTGGCTACCTGCCACATGCAACTTATGTTGCCACATGCCACATCCACTTGAGTTAAAAAGCGTTTTAATTAGAAAAACGCTTATAACTTTGTCAGCGTTGGAGCGATTTTGAAAAAATGTTCTACTAAAATGTAGCCCACTTCCCACTCTGCCACATGGTGAAAGTTTTATTAAGATATCTTAACCCATTCAAAAGTTATAGGTAAAAAAACAAAAACCTGATCAGCCAGAACTTGCAACATGCTATTTTTGTAATGTTTTTAGTTTTTTTGCTACAACTTTTGAACGGCTCAATATTTTTAATTAAAACTTTCACTAGGTGGTAGAACGGGAATTGGGCTATAGTTCCTTCGAACATTTTTTTGAAATCGCTCAAACGCTTAAAAAGCTATAAGCGTTTTTTCAATTAAAACACGTTTTATGCAACTTATTTGTGGCATGTGGCACCATAAGTGGTATGTGGCAAATAGCCCATTTCTTGCTCTACAACATGGTGCAAGTCCCATGTGAAAATGTTTATCCGTTCAAAATTTATAACAAAAAAACAAAAATTAATTCCTGAAAATCCACCTACTGCTGGTTCTGTTAGCCTGGTGTTTCACTTTTTTCGCGGAAGTTTTTTAAATTCAATTTTTGGACAGAGCGACGGTTACATTTTGAATAGAATTTTGTGTTTTTCCCATAGTTTTTGAATGGATAAATATTTTTTAATGAAACTTGCACCATGTGGTAGAGTGGGAAATTGGCTACCTGCCACATGCAACTTATGTTGCGACATGCCACATCCACTTGAGTTATAAAGCGTTTTAATTAGAAAAACGCTTATAACTTTGTCAGCGTTGGAGCGATTTTGAAAAAATGTTCTACTAAAATGTAGCCCACTTCCCACTCTGCCACATGGTGAAAGTTTTATTAAGATATCTTAACCCATTCAAAAGTTATAGGTAAAAAAACAAAAACCTGATCAGCCAGAACTTGCAACATGCTATTTTTGTAATGTTTTTAGTTTTTTTGCTACAACTTTTGAACGGCTCAATATTTTTAATTAAAACTTTCACTAGGTGGTAGAACGGGAATTGGGCTATAGTTCCTTCGAACATTTTTTTGAAATCGCTCAAACGCTTAAAAAGTTATAAGCGTTTTTTCAATTAAAACACTTTTTATGCAACTTATTTGTGGCATGTGGCAACATGAGTGGTATGTGGCAAATAGCCCATTTCTTGCTCTACAACATGGTGCAAGTCATATGCGAAAATGTTTATCCGTTCAAAAGTTATAACAAAAAAACAGAAATTAATTCCCGAAAATCCACCTACTGCTGGTTCTGTTGGCCTGGTGTTTCACTTTTTTCGCGCAAGTTTTTTAAATTCAATTTTTGGACAGAGCGGCAGTTACAGTTTGAATAGAATTTTGTGTTTTCGCAAGAACTCAGGAATGGATGAATATTTTTGAATGAAACTTGCACCATGTGGTAGAGTGGGAAATTGGCTACCTGCCACATGCAACTTATGTTGCCACATGCCACATCCACTTGAGTTATAAAGCGTTTTAATTAGAAAAACGCTTATAACTTTGTCAGCGTTGGAGCGATTTTGAAAAATTGTTCTACTAAAATGTAGACAATTCCCACTCTGCCACATGGTGAAAGTTTTATTAAGATATCTTAACCCATTCAAAAGTTATAAGTAAAAAAGCAAAAACCTGATCAGCCAGAACTTGCAACATGCTATTTTTGTAATGTTTTTAGCTTTTTTGCTACAACTTTTGAACGGCTCAATATTTTTAATTAAAACTTTCACTAGGTGGTAGAACGGCAATTGGGCTATAGTTCCTTCGAACATTTTTTTGAAATCGCTCAAACGCTTAAAAAGTTATAAGCGTTTTTTCAATTAAAACACGTTTTATGCAACTTATTTGTGGCATGTTGCAACATAAGTGGTATGTGGCAAATAGCCCATTTCTTGCTCTACAACATGGTGCAAGTCCCATGTGAAAATGTTTATCCGTTCAAAAGTTATAACAAAAAAACAAAAATTAATTCCTGAAAATCCACCTGCTGCTGGTTCTGTTAGCCTGGTGTTTCACTTTTTTCGCGCAAGTTTTTTAAATTCAATTTTTGGACAGAGCGACGGTTACATTTTGAATAGAATTTTGTGTTTTTCCCATAGTTTTTGAATGGATAAATATTTTTTAATGAAACTTGCACCATGTGGTAGAGTGGGAAATTGGCTACCTGCCACATGCAACTTATGTTGCCACATGCCACATCCACTTGAGTTAAAAAGCGTTTTAATTAGAAAAACGCTTATAACTTTGTCAGCGTTGGAGCGATTTTGAAAAAATGTTCTACTAAAATGTAGCCCACTTCCCACTCTGCCACATGGTGAAAGTTTTATTAAGATATCTTAACCCATTCAAAAGTTATAGGTAAAAAAGCAAAAACCTGATCAGCCAGAACTTGCAACATGCTATTTTTGTAATGTTTTTAGTTTTTTTGCTACAACTTTTGAACGGCTCAATATTTTTAATTAAAACTTTCACTAGGTGGTAGAACGGGAATTGGGCTATAGTTCCTTCGAACATTTTTTTGAAATCGCTCAAACGCTTAAAAAGTTATAAGCGTTTTTTCAATTAAAACACGTTTTATGCAACTTATTTGTGGCATGTGGCAACATAAGTGGTATGTGGCAAATAGCCCATTTCTTGCTCTACAACATGGTGCAAGTCCCATGTGAAAATGTTTATCCGTTCAAAAGTTATAACAAAAAAACAAAAATTAATTCCTGAAAATCCACCTGCTGCTGGTTCTGTTAGCCTGGTGTTTCACTTTTTTCGCGCAAGTTTTTTAAATTCAATTTTTGGACAGAGCGACGGTTACATTTTGAATAGAATTTTGTGTTTTTCCCATAGTTTTTGAATGGATAAATATTTTTTAATGAAACTTGCACCATGTGGTAGAGTGGGAAATTGGCTACCTGCCACATGCAACTTATGTTGCCACATGCCACATCCACTTGAGTTATAAAGCGTTTTAATTAGAAAAACGCTTATAACTTTGTCAGCGTTGGAGCGATTTTGAAAAAATGTTCTACTAAAATGTAGCCCACTTCCCACTCTGCCCCATGGTGAAAGTTTTATTAAGATATCTTAACCCATTCAAAAGTTATAGGTAAAAAAGCAAAAACCTGATCAGCCAGAACTTGCAACATGCTATTTTTGTAATGTTTTTAGTTTTTTTGCTACAACTTTTGAACGGCTCAATATTTTTAATTAAAACTTTCACTAGGTGGTAGAACGGGAATTGGGCTATAGTTCCTTCGAACATTTTTTTGAAATCGCTCAAACGCTTAAAAAGTTATAAGCGTTTTTTCAATTAAAACACGTTTTATGCAACTTATTTGTGGCATGTGGCAACATAAGTGGTATGTGGCAAATAGCCCATTTCTTGCTCTACAACATGGTGCAAGTCCCATGTGAAAATGTTTATCCGTTCAAAAGTTATAACAAAAAAACAAAAATTAATTCCTGAAAATCCACCTACTGCTGGTTCTGTTAGCCTGGTGTTTCACTTTTTTCGCGCAAGTTTTTTAAATTCAATTTTTGGACAGAGCGACGGTTACATTTTGAATAGAATTTTGTGTTTTTCCCATAGTTTTTGAATGGATAAATATTTTTTAATGAAACTTGCACCATGTGGTAGAGTGGGAAATTGGCTACCTGCCACATGCAACTTATGTTGCCACATGCCACATCCACTTGAGTTATAAAGCGTTTTAATTAGAAAAACGCTTATAACTTTGTCAGCGTTGGAGCGATTTTGAAAAATTGTTCTACTAAAATGTAGCCCACTTCCCACTCTGCCACATGGTGAAAGTTTTATTAAGATATCTTAACCCATTCAAAAGTTATAGGTAAAAAAGCAAAAACCTGATCAGCCAGAACTTGCAACATGCTATTTTTGTAATGTTTTTAGCTTTTTTGCTACAACTTTTGAACGGCTCAATATTTTTAATTAAAACTTTCACTAGGTGGTAGAACGGGAATTGGGCTATAGTTCCTTCGAACATTTTTTTGAAATCGCTCAAACGCTTAAAAAGTTATAAGCGTTTTTTCAATTAAAACACGTTTTATGCAACTTATTTGTGGCATGTGGCAACATAAGTGGTATGTGGCAAATAGCCCATTTCTTGCTCTACAACATGGTGCAAGTCCCATGTGAAAATGTTTATCCGTTCAAAAGTTATAACAAAAAAACAAAAATTAATTCCTGAAAATACACCTACTGCTGGTTCTGTTAGCCTGGTGTTTCACTTTTTTCGCGCAAGTTTTTTAAATTCAATTTTTGGACAGAGCGACGGTTACATTTTGAATAGAATTTTGTGTTTTTCCCATAGTTTTTGAATGGATAAATATTTTTTAATGAAACTTGCACCATGTGGTAGAGTGGGAAATTGGCTACCTGCCACATGCAACTTATGTTGCCACATGCCACATCCACTTGAGTTAAAAAGCGTTTTAATTAGAAAAACGCTTATAACTTTGTCAGCGTTGGAGCGATTTTGAAAAAATGTTCTACTAAAATGTAGCCCACTTCCCACTCTGCCACATGGTGAAAGTTTTATTAAGATATCTTAACCCATTCAAAAGTTATAGGTAAAAAAACAAAAACCTGATCAGCCAGAACTTGCAACATGCTATTTTTGTAATGTTTTTAGTTTTTTTGCTACAACTTTTGAACGGCTCAATATTTTTAATTAAAACTTTCACTAGGTGGTAGAACGGGAATTGGGCTATAGTTCCTTCGAACATTTTTTTGAAATCGCTCAAACGCTTAAAAAGCTATAAGCGTTTTTTCAATTAAAACACGTTTTATGCAACTTATTTGTGGCATGTGGCACCATAAGTGGTATGTGGCAAATAGCCCATTTCTTGCTCTACAACATGGTGCAAGTCCCATGTGAAAATGTTTATCCGTTCAAAATTTATAACAAAAAAACAAAAATTAATTCCTGAAAATCCACCTACTGCTGGTTCTGTTAGCCTGGTGTTTCACTTTTTTCGCGCAAGTTTTTTAAATTCAATTTTTGGACAGAGCGACGGTTACATTTTGAATAGAATTTTGTGTTTTTCCCATAGTTTTTGAATGGATAAATATTTTTTAATGAAACTTGCACCATGTGGTAGAGTGGGAAATTGGCTACCTGCCACATGCAACTTATGTTGCCACATGCCACATCCACTTGAGTTATAAAGCGTTTTAATTAGAAAAACGCTTATAACTTTGTCAGCGTTGGAGCGATTTTGAAAAAATGTTCTACTAAAATGTAGCCCACTTCCCACTCTGCCACATGGTGAAAGTTTTATTAAGATATCTTAACCCATTCAAAAGTTATAGGTAAAAAAACAAAAACCTGATCAGCCAGAACTTGCAACATGCTATTTTTGTAATGTTTTTAGTTTTTTTGCTACAACTTTTGAACGGCTCAATATTTTTAATTAAAACTTTCACTAGGTGGTAGAACGGGAATTGGGCTATAGTTCCTTCGAACATTTTTTTGAAATCGCTCAAACGCTTAAAAAGCTATAAGCGTTTTTTCAATTAAAACACGTTTTATGCAACTTATTTGTGGCATGTGGCACCATAAGTGGTATGTGGCAAATAGCCCATTTCTTGCTCTACAACATGGTGCAAGTCCCATGTGAAAATGTTTATCCGTTCAAAATTTATAACAAAAAAACAAAAATTAATTCCTGAAAATCCACCTACTGCTGGTTCTGTTAGCCTGGTGTTTCACTTTTTTCGCGCAAGTTTTTTAAATTCAATTTTTGGACAGAGCGACGGTTACATTTTGAATAGAATTTTGTGTTTTTCCCATAGTTTTTGAATGGATAAATATTTTTTAATGAAACTTGCACCATGTGGTAGAGTGGGAAATTGGCTACCTGCCACATGCAACTTATGTTGCCACATGCCACATCCACTTGAGTTATAAAGCGTTTTAATTAGAAAAACGCTTATAACTTTGTCAGCGTTGGAGCGATTTTGAAAAAATGTTCTACTAAAATGTAGCCCACTTCCCACTCTGCCACATGGTGAACGTTTTATTAAGATATCTTAACCCATTCAAAAGTTATAGGTAAAAAAGCAAAAACCTGATCAGCCAGAACTTGCAACATGCAATTTTTGTAATGTTTTTAGTTTTTTTGCTACAACTTTTGAACGGCTCAATATTTTTAATTAAAACTTTCACTAGGTGGTAGAACGGGAATTGGGCTATAGTTCCTTCGAACATTTTTTTGAAATCGCTCAAACGCTTAAAAAGTTATAAGCGTTTTTTCAATTAAAACACGTTTTATGCAACTTATTTGTGGCATGTGGCAACATAAGTGGTATGTGGCAAATAGCCCATTTCTTGCTCTACAACATGGTGCAAGTCCCATGTGAAAATGTTTATCCGTTCAAAAGTTATAACAAAAAAACAAAAATTAATTCCTGAAAATCCACCTACTGCTGGTTCCGTTAGCCTGGTGTTTCACTTTTTTCGCGCAAGTTTTTTAAATTCAATTTTTGGACAGAGCGACGGTTACATTTTGAATAGAATTTTGTGTTTTTCCCATAGTTTTTGAATGGATAAATATTTTTTAATGAAACTTGCACCATGTGGTAGAGTGGGAAATTGGCTACCTGTCACATGCAACTTATGTTGCCACATGCCACATCCACTTGAGTTATAAAGCGTTTTAATTAGAAAAACGCTTATAACTTTGTCAGCGTTGGAGCGATTTTGAAAAAATGTTCTACTAAAATGTAGCCCACTTCCCACTCTGCCACATGGTGAACGTTTTATTAAGATATCTTAACCCATTCAAAAGTTATAGGTAAAAAAACAAAAACCTGATCAGCCAGAACTTGCAACATGCTATTTTTGTAATGTTTTTAGTTTTTTTGCTACAACTTTTGAACGGCTCAATATTTTTAATTAAAACTTTCACTAGGTGGTAGAACGGGAATTGGGCTGTAGTTCCTTCGAACATTTTTTTGAAATCGCTCAAACGCTTAAAAAGTTATAAGCGTTTTTTCAATTAAAACACGTTTTATGCAACTTATTTGTGGCATGTGGCAACATAAGTGGTATGTGGCAAATAGCCCATTTCTTGCTCTACAACATGGTGCAAGTCCCATGTGAAAATGTTTATCCGTTCAAAAGTTATAACAAAAAAACAAAAATTAATTCCTGAAAATCCACCTACTGCTGGTTCTGTTAGCCTGGTGTTTCACTTTTTTCGCGCAAGTTTTTTAAATTCAATTTTTGGACAGAGCGACGGTTACATTTTGAATAGAATTTTGTGTTTTTCCCATAGTTTTTGAATGGATAAATATTTTTTAATGAAACTTGCACCATGTGGTAGAGTGGGAAATTGGCTACCTGCCACATGCAACTTATGTTGCCACATGCCACATCCACTTGAGTTAAAAAGCGTTTTAATTAGAAAAACGCTTATAACTTTGTCAGCGTTGGAGCGATTTTGAAAAAATTTTCTACTAAAATGTAGCCCACTTCCCACTCTGCCACATGGTGAAAGTTTTATTAAGATATCTTAACCCATTCAAAAGTTATAGGTAAAAAAACAAAAACCTGATCAGCCAGAACTTGCAACATGCTATTTTTGTAATGTTTTTAGTTTTTTTGCTACAACTTTTGAACGGCTCAATATTTTTAATTAAAACTTTCACTAGGTGGTAGAACGGGAATTGGGCTATAGTTCCTTCGAACATTTTTTTGAAATCGCTCAAACGCTTAAAAAGCTATAAGCGTTTTTTCAATTAAAACACGTTTTATGCAACTTATTTGTGGCATGTGGCACCATAAGTGGTATGTGGCAAATAGCCCATTTCTTGCTCTACAACATGGTGCAAGTCCCATGTGAAAATGTTTATCCGTTCAAAATTTATAACAAAAAAACAAAAATTAATTCCTGAAAATCCACCTACTGCTGGTTCTGTTAGCCTGGTGTTTCACTTTTTTCGCGCAAGTTTTTTAAATTCAATTTTTGGACAGAGCGACGGTTACATTTTGAATAGAATTTTGTGTTTTTCCCATAGTTTTTGAATGGATAAATATTTTTTAATGAAACTTGCACCATGTGGTAGAGTGGGAAATTGGCTACCTGCCACATGCAACTTATGTTGCCACATGCCACATCCACTTGAGTTATAAAGCGTTTTAATTAGAAAAACGCTTATAACTTTGTCAGCGTTGGAGCGATTTTGAAAAAATGTTCTACTAAAATGTAGCCCACTTCCCACTCTGCCACATGGTGAACGTTTTATTAAGATATCTTAACCCATTCAAAAGTTATAGGTAAAAAAACAAAAACCTGATCAGCCAGAACTTGCAACATGCTATTTTTGTAATGTTTTTAGTTTTTTTGCTACAACTTTTGAACGGCTCAATATTTTTAATTAAAACTTTCACTAGGTGGTAGAACGGGAATTGGGCTGTAGTTCCTTCGAACATTTTTTTGAAATCGCTCAAACGCTTAAAAAGTTATAAGCGTTTTTTCAATTAAAACACGTTTTATGCAACTTATTTGTGGCATGTGGCAACATAAGTGGTATGTGGCAAATAGCCCATTTCTTGCTCTACAACATGGTGCAAGTCCCATGTGAAAATGTTTATCCGTTCAAAAGTTATAACAAAAAAACAAAAATTAATTCCTGAAAATCCACCTACTGCTGGTTCTGTTAGCCTGGTGTTTCACTTTTTTCGCGCAAGTTTTTTAAATTCAATTTTTGGACAGAGCGACGGTTACATTTTGAATAGAATTTTGTGTTTTTCCCATAGTTTTTGAATGGATAAATATTTTTTAATGAAACTTGCACCATGTGGTAGAGTGGGAAATTGGCTACCTGCCACATGCAACTTATGTTGCCACATGCCACATCCACTTGAGTTAAAAAGCGTTTTAATTAGAAAAACGCTTATAACTTTGTCAGCGTTGGAGCGATTTTGAAAAAATTTTCTACTAAAATGTAGCCCACTTCCCACTCTGCCACATGGTGAAAGTTTTATTAAGATATCTTAACCCATTCAAAAGTTATAGGTAAAAAAACAAAAACCTGATCAGCCAGAACTTGCAACATGCTATTTTTGTAATGTTTTTAGTTTTTTTGCTACAACTTTTGAACGGCTCAATATTTTTAATTAAAACTTTCACTAGGTGGTAGAACGGGAATTGGGCTATAGTTCCTTCGAACATTTTTTTGAAATCGCTCAAACGCTTAAAAAGCTATAAGCGTTTTTTCAATTAAAACACGTTTTATGCAACTTATTTGTGGCATGTGGCACCATAAGTGGTATGTGGCAAATAGCCCATTTCTTGCTCTACAACATGGTGCAAGTCCCATGTGAAAATGTTTATCCGTTCAAAATTTATAACAAAAAAACAAAAATTAATTCCTGAAAATCCACCTACTGCTGGTTCTGTTAGCCTGGTGTTTCACTTTTTTCGCGCAAGTTTTTTAAATTCAATTTTTGGACAGAGCGACGGTTACATTTTGAATAGAATTTTGTGTTTTTCCCATAGTTTTTGAATGGATAAATATTTTTTAATGAAACTTGCACCATGTGGTAGAGTGGGAAATTGGCTACCTGCCACATGCAACTTATGTTGCCACATGCCACATCCACTTGAGTTATAAAGCGTTTTAATTAGAAAAACGCTTATAACTTTGTCAGCGTTGGAGCGATTTTGAAAAAATGTTCTACTAAAATGTAGCCCACTTCCCACTCTGCCACATGGTGAAAGTTTTATTAAGATATCTTAACCCATTCAAAAGTTATAGGTAAAAAAACAAAAACCTGATCAGCCAGAACTTGCAACATGCTATTTTTGTAATGTTTTTAGTTTTTTTGCTACAACTTTTGAACGGCTCAATATTTTTAATTAAAACTTTCACTAGGTGGTAGAACGGGAATTGGGCTATAGTTCCTTCGAACATTTTTTTGAAATCGCTCAAACGCTTAAAAAGCTATAAGCGTTTTTTCAATTAAAACACGTTTTATGCAACTTATTTGTGGCATGTGGCACCATAAGTGGTATGTGGCAAATAGCCCATTTCTTGCTCTACAACATGGTGCAAGTCCCATGTGAAAATGTTTATCCGTTCAAAATTTATAACAAAAAAACAAAAATTAATTCCTGAAAATCCACCTACTGCTGGTTCTGTTAGCCTGGTGTTTCACTTTTTTCGCGCAAGTTTTTTAAATTCAATTTTTGGACAGAGCGACGGTTACATTTTGAATAGAATTTTGTGTTTTTCCCATAGTTTTTGAATGGATAAATATTTTTTAATGAAACTTGCACCATGTGGTAGAGTGGGAAATTGGCTACCTGCCACATGCAACTTATGTTGCCACATGCCACATCCACTTGAGTTAAAAAGCGTTTTAATTAGAAAAACGCTTATAACTTTGTCAGCGTTGGAGCGATTTTGAAAAAATGTTCTACTAAAATGTAGCCCACTTCCCACTCTGCCACATGGTGAAAGTTTTATTAAGATATCTTAACCCATTCAAAAGTTATAGGTAAAAAAACAAAAACCTGATCAGCCAGAACTTGCAACATGCTATTTTTGTAATGTTTTTAGTTTTTTTGCTACAACTTTTGAACGGCTCAATATTTTTAATTAAAACTTTCACTAGGTGGTAGAACGGGAATTGGGCTATAGTTCCTTCGAACATTTTTTTGAAATCGCTCAAACGCTTAAAAAGCTATAAGCGTTTTTTCAATTAAAACACGTTTTATGCAACTTATTTGTGGCATGTGGCACCATAAGTGGTATGTGGCAAATAGCCCATTTCTTGCTCTACAACATGGTGCAAGTCCCATGTGAAAATGTTTATCCGTTCAAAAGTTATAACAAAAAAACAAAAATTAATTCCTGAAAATCCACCTACTGCTGGTTCTGTTAGCCTGGTGTTTCACTTTTTTCGCGCAAGTTTTTTAAATTCAATTTTTGGACAGAGCGACGGTTACATTTTGAATAGAATTTTGTGTTTTTCCCATAGGTTTTGAATGGATAAATATTTTTTAATGAAACTTGCACCATGTGGTAGAGTGGGAAATTGGCTACCTGCCACATGCAACTTATGTTGCCACATGCCACATCCACTTGAGTTATAAAGCGTTTTAATTAGAAAAACGCTTATAACTTTGTCAGCGTTGGAGCGATTTTGAAAAAATGTTCTACTAAAATGTAGCCCACTTCCCACTCTGCCACATGGTGAAAGTTTTATTAAGATATCTTAACCCATTCAAAAGTTATAGGTAAAAAAGCAAAAACCTGATCAGCCAGAACTTGCAACATGCAATTTTTGTAATGTTTTTAGTTTTTTTGCTACAACTTTTGAACGGCTCAATATTTTTAATTAAAACTTTCACTAGGTGGTAGAACGGGAATTGGGCTATAGTTCCTTCGAACATTTTTTTGAAATCGCTCAAACGCTTAAAAAGTTATAAGCGTTTTTTCAATTAAAACACGTTTTATGCAACTTATTTGTGGCATGTGGCAACATAAGTGGTATGTGGCAAATAGCCCATTTCTTGCTCTACAACATGGTGCAAGTCCCATGTGAAAATGTTTATCCGTTCAAAAGTTATAACAAAAAAACAAAAATTAATTCCTGAAAATCCACCTACTGCTGGTTCTGTTAGCCTGGTGTTTCACTTTTTTCGCGCAAGTTTTTTAAATTCAATTTTTGGACAGAGCGACGGTTACATTTTGAATAGAATTTTGTGTTTTTCCCATAGTTTTTGAATGGATAAATATTTTTTAATGAAACTTGCACCATGTTGGAGAGTGGGAATTGGCCTATCTGCCCTATGCCAATTATGTTGCCACATGCCACGTACACTTTAATTAAAAACCGTTTTATTTAGAAGAACGCTTATAACTTTTTAATCGTTTGAGCGATTTTAACAAAATGTACCAATAAAATGTAACACATTTTCCACCCCACCACATGTTGAAAGTTTCATTTAAAAATATTGTTCCATTTAAAAGTTAAAGGGTAAAAATCCAAAACAAGATCAACCAGAACTTGCAACATGCAGTTTTTGTCTACTATTTCTCTGTTTTGTTACAACTTTTGAACGGATTAATATATTTAAATGAAACTTCCACTAGATCATAGATGGGGAAATGGGCTATCCTTCCCTAGAACATTTTTTTTTAAAATAGCTCAAAGAATTAAAATGTTATAAGCGTTTTTCTAAATAAACGCTTTTTAATTAACGCCCAGCCGTTTCCGAGATAAACGCAGAATCCAAAATTTTGGGCAAATTCGGCTTTAGCAGGGTATTTTACCAATAATTTGAAAAATTTTGATAAATTATTTGGTGAATTAAACATGTGTTAGTTTGCTATTTATGGTTTTAAAATTTATTTTTATACATAATTTTTTTTTAAATATATATTTACAATAAGCTTTTATTTTGGTTTTTTTATTTATAATATTTAATGGGCACTGCTTTCTTTTGTATGACATCCGTTAACGAAACGTTAGAAGTACACCTTCGTATATTTTTATAGATAACAAAATCTAATCAACTCATCATCTCACTGATGTACCCATTAAAATCAATCTCTGGCTTATATTTTCTTATAAAATGTTTTCAGGAGGTTAATTTTTTTGGTGATGTAGATGAAGTTTGTAGAGAGCTTAAGAAAAAAAAAAAAAAGAATTTAATAAATAAAAATATAAATATATATTTTGCAGAGATAATAAAGGGTGTTTTTTATAGACGTATGGAACTTTAAGTTGGCATTACTGTTCAAGATGGCAACCGATTTGACAGCTGTCAAATGATTTATTCTCAGTTTGGTTTGGCAATTCATCATGAATAGACTCACGCTTGAACAACGCCTGCAAATGGGCATAAAACGAGATTGCCGTTGTTCCCGATTTTCATAAGCGAATTTTGTTTAGCACTTCTGGTCAACAAACAAAACTGCCGCATTTGGAGTGAAACTAATCCTCAAGTGTATGTCGAAACAACGTTACATCCAGAAAAACTGACTGTTTAGTGCGCTTTATGGGCTGGTGGAATCACTGGTCCGTACTTCTTCAAAAACGATAATGGCCAGAACGTTACAGTCAATGGTGATCGGTATAGAGCCATGATTACTAACTTTTTTATTCCTGAATTGAACAACCATGATGTCCAGGAGCTGTGGTTCCAACAAGACGGCGCAACATGTCACACAGCTCGTGCCACAATCGATTTATTGAAAAACACGTTTAGTGACCGCCTAATTTCACGTTTTGGACCTGTGAATTGGCCTCCAAGATCTAGTAATTTAACACCGCTAGGCTACTTTCTGTGGGGCTATTTAAAGTCATTGGTCTATGCGGATATGCCACAAACGCTTGACCATTTGAAAGACAACATTCGCCATGTTATTGCCGATATACGGAAACAAATGTTGGAAAAAGTCATCGAAAATTGGACGTCCAGATTGGACTACATCCGAGCCAGCCGTGGCGGTCATATGCCAGAAATCATATTTAAAATGTAATGCCACAAGATTATCTTTCGGAAAAATAAAATTCATGTCAATCGAATAATCCATCGTTGTTTTATTGCAATTTAAAGTTCTATACGTCTATAAAAAACACCCTATACAAACCTGTTAAGCTCTTTTATTTGGAATGATAGTTTCACACACAACCTTCGAGTGACAACTTAGTACACTACCTTCCAGGATTTTAATTTTTTATACCAGATTCGAAATTTTTTTTTTTTTTTTTCATTTCTTAACTGGTTGTGCAGTTTAACCTGAAAATATTTAAGAATAATTTTTTTTAATTATTTTTATTTTCTTGTTTGTTATTTTCACATATTATTTTATGTGATTTTTTTTAAATAAATCTAGTCCATTCATCTAACTTTAATTACACTTTAAATTAACTATTTTGAACATTGTTAGGTAAAATAGTATGTGTAGTGAATGACTTTTAAAAATAATTTAAAGTTAGCTTTTTCATAGTAGATAAGTAAAAAGTTTTTTTGAAAAGAAATTATTAATTAATTAAAATTAATTGACTGTTCAGTTCTAGATTATTGCACTTTTGGGCTCCACAACCGTTCTCAGCCCTTCTCATCTGAGCTAGTTTTTCAGTTGTGTTCACATTTGTATGTGAAGCGAACGGAATCTAAAAATTATTTTAGTTGAGAATGGTAATGCCAATTTTTCAAACACGATCAAACTTTCATTAAAGTTAAAAATCCTATTAAAACCCAATTATTATTTCTACCAAATCCTAACTTTAACCATTGATAAATGATAAACTATCAAAAAATAAACCTCCTTGGCTGTGTGGTTTTTAGTGGCGCTCCAAAGTCATTAATTATATCCCAAAATGCTGTTTTGAATCACAACTCGTTAAACTAATATCGAATAATGATGAAAGTTTGCGGACCCACCTGGTAGCATTACAATATCTAAGAAATTCTCCTAACTTAAATCGCCAACAAGTCATCTGGTCAGTCAGATAGATTATCCATGAAATGTTTATCAAAAAATTTCTCGAAGGCAGAAGAGCCCAACCAAGGACCATTACTATAACCCAAGATGCTAATTTGAGCCACATATTATATATCGTGGAGTGGTTAAGGGCTCTAGATCCAGAAGACCTGGGCACTCACAGATGAAAACTTACTTTCTCACTCTGGGGTCCTCAGCAACTGGTGCAGTGTGTGCTAAACCACAGTTTCAATATATTGTCCGGTGAGCAATAATCACAAACCTAGAAATATTTTTTCTTTTTCTACTGAACAGCTAAGTGACACGTTTACCATTATAGCAAGACCCCAAAAGCTATGCAATTTTGCATGGACATTAAACCCCACGATTTGGCCTTAGTTTTGAGTTGAATTCTTAATTGGAAAAATATTATTTCTTCAATTGAATTTTGAACACCCATTTTAGGAAAATTAACAATTTAAAGTAAAATATTTTTTTCTTTATTTTTTTATTTTTAAAAAGCCATTACTTGTTATTAGGTAAGTCGTATTATTAAATATTATTTTTGTTTTTATCTTAATTGTGTTGGTGTTGTTGAAGCTTAATGTTATTTAGTTCTGAGCTTAATAATGATGACTGTAACCAGAGTCCCAGTCGGCATAATGTGCGGCAGGTTTGGCATGCACTTCAGGATGATGGGCGTGGCCAATTTTCTTGACTATAGCATTGAAACCATTATGATCATCAGCGGTATACTCAACAATACGTGTAGTGCCATCAGCTTCCTTTAAGGAGTAGCTGCCTATAGGAAAATTAATATCATGGTTGTTTGAGAAACATTACTTTGAGGTAGTAATTTTTGCTTTCCACAAACTTACCTTTGACATGACCGCCATCTCTATGTTCCCATTGATTTTTAATATCACCAGTTTTTAAATCTTTAACACCATAATCGAACTCATATTTAGGATGAGCATGATAATCATGATGTTCATGATGTTCATGATGATCATCATGTTTATGCCAATCATTATGGTGATCATTATTATCCCAGCCATGTTTGCCATGAGAATCATGTTTGGTCACCACAGCATAACTGCTGGCATGATGACCATGATGATCATCATGATGATAAGAAGGAGCTGCTAAAGCCAAACCACAAACGGCCAAGAAACTTGCACTAATTAAAAATTTCATATTTATTTATTTCATCTATTAATTTTTAAAAGCAAAATTATATTTCTGTGCAGTTGATTTGTAGCGTTCGATTAAAACCAAAGAACTGTTTTGAATTTGTTTAATAATTTTGGCTATTTATACTAAATTTGAGTTAAATCAAATTAAAAATTCTTTAAAAGTAACAAACAACAAATACATGAAGGCTTGTGCATTTTTGTATCATAAAAATTTTTGGTTAAACTTAAAAAAAAATTATTATTTCTTTTTATTACATTTAAACATTTTAATTAGTTACCTTTCTAATTCAGTTTATTAATAATGAGGTTAATACATTTAAGCTGACGAAAATTGTCAGTGTCATATTTAATAGAATGCAAGTGGTGTTAGCACAAATGGGGTCAATGGCAACTCAAAAAAATAAAAATAGAAATAAAGTAACAACGTATAAGTACCTTAACAAAGTACTTGTAAATAAAGTTACAATAAATGTAATGATTTTTTGAATAACAAAAAATATTAAGAAATTTTTTATAATTATTTAATGATCTGGCAACGTTAATATGTCAGCTAGAAATTAAAATTATTGACAGGTTGAAAATTACAAACATTAAATTGTTTGGAAATTTTTAAGCAATTGTCATGGTTTCAAGAGCACTTTGCTCTAAATCTTAATTCAGTATCATTGTCTCTAACACAGACTACTTGGCGTATTAAACAAACGAAAATTCAAATCATTCCAAACAAATAAACCCGTTTTTAGTTACCTACACAAGTAATTCAAAATGTTACAACTCAATCTATGTATGTACCTTAACCTTTACAATAAAATCAATCATTGTTAAAATTGGAAACTCGTTAAAAAGATTGACATGTAATTTTTTGTAACATTACAAATCTACCATTTTTTGTTAACTATCGCTTAAATAAGATATTCTGGCTGTAAAAAAATGTGATGGAAAGAGGCCATTCTTCGCTTATACCTGGTATTAGTGCTGTAGAATTTTGACTACTGATTCAGCAACCGTAAAAAGGGCTACTGCTTAAGACACAGTAGTTAGTTAACTACTTATTGTTGTGAATTGAGGCTTAAATACTTTTGAGTACTGTTTGTGAACAAACCAAGATTAAACTGACTGCCCTTAGTTTGGCAGGCTTCCACCTAACCCTCTCTTTTTATTATCACTATGGGCCATGATGATAACAACAGCTTCCATTTTTCAGATGGAGGTACACACCTTAAGCTATGGTCACATTACAAAAATATTTGTCGAAATATTTGGCCACATAGTCTTGGCGAGTAGATGGTTTAAAACGGAATTTTTATAGGCTCTCCCTGGTGCTCTACTACGTAGCAAAGAGAAACAAAGTATACAAAACTGCTATTGCTGCTGGAGAGCCGAAGAATATATGAATATAGACCAGAGAAAATTTTGATTTAGAAAAAAAATTCAATAAATGAGCGAATGTTCCTTGGAAAAAAAAAGAATTTTTTATAAGAGGAAAGTCGAAACATAATTCCTCAGAGATTGCTGTCTAGGCAGTTTGACGCTGGCTCCACAAGTTTTAGATATGATGAATCTTACAACAATCACAAGATTGATAAGGAGTCTCGTATTGTAATTGGAAACTGGGCTGCACAATAGATCTTAAAGACTATAGCTCATGATGATAATAATAAAATGAGCCATCAAAGCACCGGGATCACCTGGACATTCTTTTAAACGTCTCAATTCTCAACTAAAACAATCCACATAATTATTATGCGTTTTTCCTTTAACTAAGTCTTCTAGGGCCTGTATTTCGCTATCTGAGTAGCTTATTTTTTAGCTGCTGGACAAACATATAGAACTTGTCTTTTAAAGGGTGTCGCAACAAGAACGCAAGATTTAAATTTGGCGCCATGCGAAGTGTCATTGTTTGACATTTGAACAATTGTCATGGACAGCGAAGGGAGTTCGTTAATTGGGTATTGGAGAGACAACATGAAAATGCTGATATTTCCGATAAAATCATCTTCAGTGACGAGGCCCATTTCCATCTTGATGGCTTCGTCAATAGGCAGAATTGTCGCATTTGGGGTGAGGAAAATCCTCGAGTGATTCACGAGAAGCAAATGCATCCTCAACGTGTGGTTTTTGGGCTGGAGGAATCATTGGACCTTTTTTTATGAAAATGAGGCAGGTCAAGCGCAAACAGTCAATGGTGTTCGGTATCGTGAAATGATAACCAGTTTTTCTTGCCTAGAATTTAAGAAATGAATGTGGAGGGCTTGTGATTTTAACAAGACGGCGCCACATGTCATACAGCCAGAAAAACAATTCAATTGCTGCATCAGTCATTTATTTAAAATTTAAATCTTGCGTTCTTGTTGGGACACCCTTTATTTTGCATAAGAAACAATACGGGTTATGATATATCACACTCATTGAGTCTGCAATATTCTGTTAGCAGTTCAGCAGAGATTTAAAATAATCTCTACCCCAATACGTTTGGAGTTGATGAGTCTCCTCAACTAGCACATATATGCTTGGTATCCCCATAAATCTTGTAGATTTAATTTTTTCCCACCACGAATGAACTTATAGTTTACCCTGCATAAGACCTGTTAACCTATGAAATGGTAAAGATAGAAAATTTTACTTATTAAGCCCTTATTAAATAAAAATATTATTTTTATGTACTGGACCGTCAATTTATGAGCTGCTTTTTAGAAAATGGGGTAAGTCCAGTTTAAAAATAAATAGCTAACGTTAGTTTTTGTAGATATAAACATCATTTTACTTTTAAATTGATTGAGTAGTTGCAAAGATATTGAAAAAAATGTAAGGAAAAATATTTTAAAAAAAATTTTTTTTTTTTAAATTTCAATTTTGAAAAAATTATTAAAAATTGATTAAAATTAAAAACAAGACTTTTTTCCTAAAAACATATATGCTCTTATCCAAAAAAAAATTAACGTAAAGTAAAATTTGTTAAAAAATTATATGAAAAATTTCGTTAACGTTGACATTAAAGTCTACGTTAATTTTTTAGGATAAGAGGGATAGTCTCCTGAGTATCAAACAAAATGATTTTTCTTTTATTAAAATCAATCACCAACATTTTAGCTTTATTTAAAATTTAGTGAAGTTGCTTCATTATGATAAAAATTGCCATGACAGCAGTAATCACTTTCAATCAAACACGGCAAATAAATGGAGGTACATTCAAAGGTTATACATATTTGTTTCTAATTTGGAATAAAATTATATGCAGAAGCTTGATTTGAATTCTTCATGAATACTAGACCCATGGAGAATTTGTAACTTGAGAGTAGTGAAACAATAATGACCAGGTAAGGTGCTCCCCGTCCTTAATTATAGTTCTAATATGACTAAGTTTTTTTTCATTTTCTAAAACAATTTTGGTTTGCAAATTCTTTGTACTTCTTTTGAGAATTGCCAGAAAAGTAAAGCTAAAAAATTATATAAAATAAACTCTGAACCTAAAAAGCAGTCTGATAAGTTATAAAATCATTGGAAATCTAAAAAATAATCCTGAGCAAAATGTCCGATCACACAACTTAGCTATGGTGACCATTTTAGCAATACCGGTAGCGATATTAATAAAAATTACCAAAAAGGAAAACTACGACAACCGGCTTCTGCTGTCATAGCCAAATTAGAAATACATCTCAAACATAGGGCCTTCTTTCACGGTAATCCCTGTGCTGATGCTTTACCGAGATGTGATAAACACTATTATAAACGTTGCATTATAGCTAAACGTGCTTAGTCGGAAGGAATGTCCCGTACAATTTATTAAACCAAAAGTGATTGCTGTCAACAGCAGCTTAAATATTAAGCCAAAAAAAAACGTCTGCCAACCGTTTGCAAACAAAAAGTCTGCTTTCAAACTTAAAGCAAATGTCCTTTATATAAATACCGAATTTTAGGTTGCTTCCAAAGCTAACCAATTATATTTTGCAGAAGCAACCAAGTCCTCGTTTAGAGGAGTGAACATTCGGAAGGGAAACATTTCATTTAGAAGCCAATTACGGGGAAGAGAACATCATTCCTGTGTTCGCTACCCTTTGTTCATATACTCGTTGTTGATATTTGTTTTACTTTTCTTTTCTTGCGTTGTTTTGTGTGCAAATAATTACAATAATAATGGAATGTTGCCGACAACATTTTCGTCTATGTAAAGGGTGTTTTTTATAGACGTATAGAACTTTAAGTTGACATTACTGTTCAAAATGGCAACCAATTTAACAGCTGTCAAGTGATTTATACTCAGTTTGGTTTGGCAATTCATCATGAATAGACTCAAGCCTGAACAACACTTGCAAATAGTCGTCGAATGGGCCCAAAACGAGATTGCCGTTGTTCCCGATTTTCATAAGCGAATTTTGTTTGGTTGAATGGCTACGTCAACAAACAAAACTGCCGCATTTGGAGTGAAGCTAATCCTCAAGTGTATGTCGAAACACCGTTACATCCAGAAAAACTGACTGTTTGGTGCGCTTTATGGACTGGTGGAATCACTGGTCCGCACTTCTTCAAAAACGATGATGGCCAGAACGTTACAGTCAATGGTGATCGGTATAGAGCCATGATTACTAACTTTTTCATTCCTGAATTGAACAAACAGGATGTCCAGGAGCTGTGGCTCCAAAAAGACGGCGCAACATGTCACACAGCTCGTGCCACAATCGATTTATTGAAAGACACGTTTGGTGACCGCCTAATTTCACGTTTTGTACCTGTGAATTGGCCTCCAAGATCTTGTGATTTAACACCGCTAGACTACTTTCTGTGGGGCTATGTAAAGTCATTGGTCTATGCGGATAAGCCACAAACGCTTGACCATTAGGAAAACAACATTCGCCGTGTTATTGCCAATATACGGCCACAAATGTTGGAAAAAGTCATCGGAAATTGGATGTCCAGATTGGAATACATCCGAGCCAGCCGTGGCGGTCATATGCCAGAAATCATATTTAAAATGTAATGCCACAAGATTATCTTTCGGATAAATAAAATTCATGTCAATCGAATAATCCATCGTTATTTTATTGCAATTTAAAGTTCTATACGTCTATAAAAAACACCCTTTAGTAGCGAAAGACAAAACAAAAGATGTTTTTCTTTCAAAAGTTCGCCCAATTGTACCAAACGCAACTACCCATTTCCCTCGTTTTCAGAGTGCAAAATATAAAGCTTTGCCATCCGTGGAAAGCAACTGCTTGTGTATACCTTTGGTTTGTAAAATTTTGACTTTTTTTCATAAAAGGTCTACCAACATCATATAAGAAAATTTTAAAGCTGTTATTCCAAGAGACTAATAACGACTTCAAGTATAAATTGTGACAAATTTTTCAAACAAATTTGTCATAATACAGATTTTAAGTCTACTTTAATTTTCTTTGAATAATAGCATAAGTCTCTTCTTTAAATCTTAAGAAAAAAAGAAAGTTTTCTTTACACTTTTTGGTTTAGCGTTTGAAAAAGTTTGTCTTTAATTAAAAATAAATTGAATAAAGATAAGGAAAGAAAAAAATTCATATGTGCGGACATCTGCTAATCATCAAACAGTTATTTTCTATACTCGTTTTATTCTTTTGTAAGCTTGCGTCTTGCTTATCTGATTCATTGAAACTTAAAAATTTACTATCTAAACATCAATAATTATAACAAGAGCTTTAATATTTTGGAATTTTTGCTTAAACAATTAGAAAAACTGTTTAAAGTTAAAAGTGTAAAACTTTTTTTTTTTTATAATAATTTTTGAAATTTATTTAAACACTTCTAATTTACCAAACAATTTATTGCATGGGAATTTTTTTAAGTATGACTTAATTACATTAGTCAGGTTAAAAGTAATAACCTTATTAATGAATAAAATGAATTGGAATGGCATGTTTGTTATGGTAAAATAGCGCAATTCTATTATAATTAAATGTACACGTATGTTGTTGATGTCCGTCCACCCATACCCACATTTTAAAGTGCGCATATGTTTTAAGAATTTTTTTTAAATTACTAATTACAGCTTTAATAACAACAAAAAAAAAAAAAAAACATCGATACAAGAAATAATAATAATAATTTAAAATAAAATAATAACGAATTTTGTATAAATACCCAAAATAATTAGCCAAAAGTATAACAGTTCTTTGTGGCTCAGTCAAACATAGACATTTTAACACCAAGATTTAATCAAGCGTTACAAGAAACCAAAAATTTAATTTAATAAAATGAAATTTTTAGCCGTTGGAACACTTTTGTTGGCTTGTGGTTTGGTTAAGGCAATACCATCTTACTACCACGACAAAGGACATGCCACTAGTTATGCTGTGATAACCAAACATGACTCTCATCCACATCATGGCTGGGATAATGACCATCATGGTTATGGAATAGTGGCTGCTCATGATTATGGCCATGGAGATTTGCACAAGCATGATTATCATGACAAGCATGCCAAATATCAATTTGATTATGGTGTAAAGGATTTAAAAACCGGTGATATTAAAAATCAATGGGAACACAGAGATGGTGATCATGTTAAGGGTAGGTTTCTTTCAAACAAACCAAAAAAAAAAAATATATTCAAAAATTATTTTTTTTTTCTTCCACAGGCAGCTACTCTTTAAAGGAATCTGATGGCACTACCCGTATTGTTGAGTATTCAGCCGATGATCATAATGGCTTCAATGCTATTGTCAAGAAAATTGGTCACGCCCACCATCCTGAGGTATATGCCAAACATGCTCATTATGGCGGCTGGGAAGGTGATTACAGTCATCAGGGCCATGATTTAATTTATGATAATCACGGTCATCATGGTCATGCCACCAGTTATGCTAAGGTTAAGCAATATTAAATTGTGCTTCCACCAGACTTTGTGATTTTATTGTTTGTATGCATTTGCTTGGTCTATAGAAAATGATTTGGAAAAGAAAACAACACGAAACGAAAACAAAATCAAACACACAAAAAAAATTTGTAAATAATATTTTAAGTAGCAGTCATGAAAATAAAAATTTCATAAAAATAATTAATTGCTTTTGAAGTGATTTTCTTAAAGAAGTTAAGTAAAAAACCTTGTGAAAGTTAGAATCTTATAGTTCACATAACCAGCTTCTGTCTTGATACAATATTAAAAGATAGCTATAAGTGAAGTAGTGGCTGATTTAGCTCTTTCTCAATACTAGTTTTAAAGCTTAGCCAAAAATCTATTGTTTGCCTGAAAAAATTGTCACTTTAACTTGTAATGATTATTAAACACTTGAGTAGCTTAAGGAACACATAACAAATGTGTGATGGTAAGCTTAAATTGCACAAGGCACCTCAAGAAGGGCAATCACGTGCTCCTCTGACGTTAATGATACCTCTATAAAAACAAAAGAAAGAAAAGATAACGACAGAAAGGTTTCAAAAAGACAGGAAGCGGAAAGCTAAAGCGAAGAATAGAAGAAAAAGGTAGAAGAAAAGAAGATGTTACGACCTTCACCAATTAAAAAAAATATATTTTTCTTTTCAAAATTTAATCTTTATTCGTGCTTAATTTCAGTTTATGTTGGTTTGCAAAATACATTATTTTCCATGGAAAATTTTAGAAAACTGTTGACTTAGTACAATAAGTATTAAGAGGGAAAGCATATCTATGTAGCTATTTCATCAAATACTACTCTGAATGATCTGCTTTCAGCTCAGAAGAACCATTTCGTAAATAGCAAAAATGCTAAATCTTCTGTTCAGGTTAGTCAATACAACACAATCAAGGGCGTCCTTAGTTTATTGATAAAGAGCAGCCATACGAATCAGCTAAGGCTATCTGCTCTTCTACGTCAGTAGTGGTCACCAAACCGCTTAATATTATTAGGAACCACTCCGCTAAATGTTACCAAAGAAAGGTTAATACTAAATATCAGGGTCGCGTGACGTGCAATTTTAAATTATGGTAAACAAATTTTGATTGATGAAAAAGAGTTGATGTCCAGATACTCATGGCGCTCTTAACTCAATTCGAGACTCATGTATGTATTTGAACGTGGCCCTCTCTTTGGTTAGGAGCGGAGCCTATTTAAACTCCTTGCGATATATGAGTCATATTACACGCTTGCAATGCAAGTGCAACTTATGGACAACAAAAACCGTATAAAAAAACTACTGTTATAGCAAAAAAAGTGTAATTGCAACAAAAATGCTATTGAAAAAAACATAGACAGAAAAATATGCTGTTTCTGTACCACAAGCAATCAACTTGTCAAAATTTCTAGACGATTTTAGCGGCAGTGTTACAGAAACAGCGCATTAAACTAAGCTAGAAATGCTTACTGGTTCTGAGATTAGCAGTCACACATGATTGTTAGTCGTATTGCTTCTCAAACATATGATCAACCCGATCAATATCAATTAGTAAGAAAAAAAAATATGAGTGATTTTGATTCAAAATATTTTTGTATATTTATTTAGATCTGCAGATCTTAAGTATAGAAGAAGAAGAATAAATGCCTTTTCTACACGAGATGATTGCTTGAGTTAAGGAAACCGAAAATTATTATTATTATTTGGAAAACTGAATATGCTTTCACGATGAAGGAGGTACTCGGTGATGTTTACTTATCCTTAAGAGGCAACCGTATTTGGATAAGAAAAAAATTCTCACTTTCTGTGTCCTACAGTTTGTTTATTGAACGATTTAATTTGTTTTAATGTTCCCATTGGACTATCAAAAACAATGCATGAGTTAAAATTTTACTCATTCTTGCTAATGCTTAATTGAAATATATCACTGCACAAGAAAAATATTTACTTTATTAAAAACCATTTCACTAATTAAAATATTAATTGGCTTGAATTTATAATTCCATAATTTTTTTTTTTTTTAAAGCTACAATTATTAATTTAATAATACTTTGAATGAAATAATTAATTCAACCAATTAAAAACAAAATTAAATTATAATTTCAATACAAGTCACCAGCACCACACCCCTGAGTTTATTGGAAAGTTATAATGGAATTTTTATTTTAAAAAATGTAAGAAGTCTAAATAGAGAAAATTAATTTCAAACTCCAGTAACTGAAATAAATTATAATTATTAAAACAGCGGGCAGTTTCTTAGTTTAGTTGTTTTTTTTTTCTCAAATTTAGTGCAGTAAATAGTTGAAGGTATTTTAGTCCATAAATTTTTAATTAAATTTTTTTTAATAGATATAAAAAATGTATTTTTCAAAATACGTATGACCTCTTTTTGCATTATTGAAGTTCATTTTATTGGCCCAAAAGCAAAAGTTGCCAAATTTATTCAAAACCTATTTTTTTGTTGTTGGTGCTGCTGTTACTTGTTTTTTGGATTTAAATGAAAACTTCATTAAAGCCAACACATTAAAACTTATTTTGAAAATAAAACACCACTAACTGGTGTTTTACCACAGCAACACAACAAAACAAAAAAATCACAAAATAGAATGTAAATTTCTAAATGAACATACCAAAAGTCCAACATGAAAAAGAGAGCAAAAGCAAGAAAAAAATTTTTTTTATGAAATTGTAACACTAAAACAAAAGAAACCAACAACAACATTAGCAGCTAACAGCAGGCAGCAACAATAACAACGAAAGCTACCAGAAAATGAACACTAATTAGCTACAGAGCAAGTAATTTTGTTAAGTATAAATAACCAAGTTAAACCACCAATTGATATCAGTATTTGGACTTCATTCAATTGTTTTATACAGGGCTCTTACATTTCACTCCCCTTTGCAAAACAAAAAAAAAAATATTTTAAAATGCGTTTTCTAACATCAGTTGGTATTTTGTTGGCTGCTTGTGGTTTGGCTGCTGCAGGACATTTTCATCATCACGAGTATCCCCAGCATGCCCATCATGGCAGCAGTTATGTTACATTTAGTAAACATGAAGAGCCTACCGTTAAACATGAGTGGGCGGACCAACATCATCATCACCACCACGAACAGTCTCACATTGAACATAAATCGGAACACGAAAGTGATGCTCATGAGGATTATGATGGTCACAATGATCATGAAGAAGATTATTATGCACCACCCAAATATGAATTTGATTATGCTGTTAAAGATGAGAAAACGGGTGACTCAAAAAAGCATTGGGAAACCAGAGATGGTGACAAAGTTAAAGGTAAGTGAGTGTGTGTGTATAAGTTTGTAAAAATATAACAAATTATTTGGAAACAAAAATTTTAACAAAAAAAATCATAATTCAAAATTAGGTAATCGTAAAAATTAATAATTGAAAATTAATAACTATTAATTAATTACTAATTACAAAAAATTAATAATTTAAAATTATTAAAAAATTAAAAAAAATTAATAATTAATGATTGCAAATTAGCAACTAAAAATTAATTATTAATTATCAAAAACTTTATAGTTAAAAAATAAAAATTATATATTATTAATTTGTAAATAATTACTAAAAATTAGTAATTAAAAATAAATTAATAAAAAAATAATTATTATTTAATAATTAATTGTTAAAAATTAATAATTAAAAATGTTAAAACAACTAATTAATAAATATTTAACAAAATTAATTTTGTAATTAGCAATTAATTATTAATTATCAAAAAAAAATATTAATTAATAGCTGAAACTTTATAATTAATTAAAAGTTAATAATTAAAAATAAATAATTTGAAATTAATTGCTAAGAATCAATCATTAAAAATTTATAATAAATAAATTTTTTAATTATTAATTTTTACAAATTAACAATTAATTATTAACTATAAAAAAATTATAATTAATAAATAAAAATTAATAATTTTTAAAAGTTAAAAATTAAAAATAAATTGCTAATAATTATTAATTATAATTAGCAATCAAAAATAAGTAATTAAATTTATATAATAATTAATAACAAATATAATTAAAAATTAATTACAAAGATATACAAAAGATTTTGGACCAGAGCAACTGAAAATTGTTTCTAAAGTATTACGGAGCGCTAATTTTAAATCTGTGCTTCATTTTTTCAAATTTCCAGAATATTTCGCTGCTTACTATTTACAGCAGCATTACAAGAAAACTGTTTATTTTATACGTTTAAATGAAAAATTAAAAATTCTGAAATTTAAAATTTCCTTTCAGTTGTCTCTAAATTTGAATAATAGTTTTCAAAATGTCGTAAAAGTTGTGACGAAAATAAACTTGGTTTTTCTATTTTTGAAAATTTTTAACATTTGAAAAAATATAAAAAAAAATAATATTTTTTTTTTAATGAAAGTAAAAATTAAATATTGAAAAATCAATAATAATTAAGAATTAAATACTAATAATTTTATTATTTTGGTATTCTGTTAGGCGGCTACACCTTCAAGGAAGCTGATGGCACCACTCGCATTGTAGAATACACAGCTGATCACAAAAACGGTTATAATGCTGTCGTTAAGACAGTGGGTCATGCTCATCATGAACATGAAACTCATGATCACTCACACTATGGCCATTAATTTTTAAATAACTTTTAAAAAGCATTTGCAATAATCCCCCTCATCCAGGTTCCAAAGACTACTGAAACGACTTATTACCTTGTCTTCATTTAGGCTAATTATACGCTTAATTAATGTCTCTAACTATAAATTTTAGCTTTAAAAAAATTTTAATAAAATGTGTAATTAATTAAGAATTTGTTTTATTGCTAAAATAAGCTTAAAGAAGCTGAGGTCGTCTTTGTCTACAAAAAAAATTAAAGATAAATAAATGAGCTGTTTTCATAACACAAGCGATCAACTCGTCTAAAAAATTTTTATGCAAAGTATTTAAAAAATTTAATGTTTTTCATACAAATTTTTTGTGAGTTAATTACTTAAAACTGCTACATGCATTAATAAATACTTAATTAGAAGGAAAACAATTACAGCCTTAAGACCACAATAAAAATTTCCCTTGAAATTATCATAGTAGTTAAACAAGGTTTTTTATACAATATACATTAAATAATTTCTTGACTCCGGTCAGTACCACAACTACATTTTGCAAGAAATTTTAAATTAGAAATTATTTGAAAAATTATGTCATAAAATTAACTTTATGCTAAAAATTTTATTAATAATTTTTAATAGCTGACACAAACATCTTAATAACAGAAAGGTAAGTTTTACTAAATGAAATTTATTTCCCGGGTTTTTAAAGCTCAACTCAATAATCTTAAACTTTTGCCCGATTTATTACCGTCCATGCCGGAATTTACTTTTTTAAATAAAATTAATTTAAAATTTTGAAAATGTGCTAATAGTGAAGAAATTTATTTTTCTAAATCGTCATGTATTATTTTTATTGTTTATCTACCGCTACCCCATAAGGTAACTGCTTTAGGTGTAGGCTTGGCATGAAATCAATTAACTTACTTTCTTAGGACTCAATAGAAGAGCCTCCTACTGTGAACAAACGTGGGGAGTAAAATTAATGTATAATGTCTATTAATATAAAAATAGTAAAAATAAAAAATTAAATGGTTTGGAGTTCAATTGAAAACCTAAGATGGGACAAAACACGTTCTCTGTTTATTTTCTAACCGTCTTATCCAAAAAAAACAAAAAGATTAACTCTACGTTTCAAAGAAAAATTTATAAAAAAAAAATTATATGAAAAATTTTGATAATTTTGATATGTTAATTTTTTTGGATAAGAGGGTAAAAGCGTAGACAGACGACAGCGTTAAAATACATTAAAATTGCACTTATGCAAATTAAAATTTTATCCTGACAGACAATAATTTCTGTATTTAGTAAACATTTGTTTGCATGGCAGACTTGTATTTGCAGTGAAGTATTTGCTACAACAAAAATTAAATTAAAAAAACAACCCTATTGTATGTGTTAGATAAAAATTAAATTCAATGCAGATCCGGTCATACACTCGCATTTCTCTATGTATTTTGATCACAAAAAAAAGCGTGCACAAAATGTGAACAAATGTTAACAGCTACGAAGCCAAAATGAGGAGAAAAAAATGTACAGCTGTCTTAAATGCTTTACCGTGTATAATTCTGCCATGGCTACTTGTTTGTAAAAAACAGTTTTGTAAAATAATATTTCCGGTGGCATGTTCCGGCCACAATTTTAAGAGAATCTGCTCATCTCTTTTGGACCACACAGTTCTTTTCTTTTCTAAAATATTAGAAAATGAGTTGCAATTGTAATATTTATTTTTTTTTTTTCTAAAAACATCCATTTCAATTTAACAAATACAAAGCAGTTTGACAACAACTGTTTTGATTCGATTTTCGACGTTGTTGGTACAGGGTGGGCCAAAAGAAACCAAGGGGCGTAAAAGTTTAATAACTTTTTTTTTATTAATTTTTTTTTATTTTTTCTTTCAGATTATATAGACAACACTTGGAGAATTTATAATGGAGAGGTTCACAACTGAACAGAGAACCAGAACAATAGAATTTTATTATTTAAACCAGAGATCAATTATTTTAACGCTCATTTTCATTTGAATGGCTTTGTTAACAAGCAGAACTGTAGGTTCTGGGGTTCTCAAAATCCAAGAGCCATTCATCAACGCCAATTGCACCCCATCAGGTGTACAGTATGGTGTGGGATCACATCTGAAAATGTCATTGGGCCCTACTTCTTCGAGAATGAAGATGGAAGTGCTGTAACCGTAAATGGAGAGCGGTATCGTTTTATGATAGAAAATTTTTTACGTCCTGCTCTTGAAAACAGACCTGGTATGTGGTTTCAGCAGGACGGAGCCACTGCCCACACTGCCCGAGACACAATGGCACTTTTAAGTCAAATTTTTGGAGAGCGAATAATTTCTCGAAATTCGGAAATTATTTGGCCAGCGCGATCGCCAGATTTGACAGCACCCGACTATTTTCTTTGGGGTTTTTTGAAGGAGCTAGTGTATGTGAACAAGCCAGAGACAATCCTTGAACTCAAGGCAAACATTGTTGCAGAAATTCGAACGCTACAGCCACAAGTTTTGAAAGATGTTATGGAAAATACTCTAAAAAGAGCCCATCAGTGCGAAGCTGAAAACGGTGGTCATTTAAGAGACATCATTTTTCATACTTAGTGTAAAAAAATTTCCATTTTGTATATTATATTTATAATCTGAAAGAAAAAATAAAAAAAAGTTAATAAAAAAAAAAAGTTATTAAACTTTTACACCCCTTGGTTTCTTTTGGCCCACCCTGTATATTGAAAAAGCTAAATGCAGCTTAAATGCAGTTTGATTTCATACATTTACGTACAAGTTAATTCACATTAAATATATTTCACAAGTTAATTTGAATTAAGAGTGTTAATGCAAATTAACGCCGTCGTTTGTCTACGCTATTTCTCTTTTATCGCGTCTTACTTAAGGCTTGTTTCTTAAGTCTTTTGTTTGCTAACAATTATACTTGGGAGAGGGTAAGAGAGAATTGTAGATGATTGCTAAACTAGGTTTTTATAATCCCATATACATTTTTGTAGCTTTTTTTTTAATAGCCTAATGAAATGTAGTCTTACAAAGGAGAGCTTGCTAAAAAAAATCGACATGCCTTTTAAGGACGTAGCACGCTATTATTTTTGAAAGTTTTAGACATAAGCAGCGCATTAATTGTTTCGCTCTCAGATTGTTTAATTTAATTTTAAAAAACGGTGGCAAATTTATTGTTCAGGAATTGTTGAGTGAATTCAATAAAGACTTATGCTCTTATCCAAAAAAAGTTTACTAGATTTTAAAGTAAAATTTATGAAAAAATTATATGAAAAATTTCGATAACGTTGACTTTAAAGTCTGCGTTAATTTTTTTGGATAAGGGAGTTAGATTCCACATTTAACAGCTCTGCTAGTTTCTGACTTTTTTTATTTTTATTTTTTATTTTTTTTATTTTTTATTTTTTTTATTTTTCTTATTTTTTTTATTTTCAAAACTAAAAATAAACTTTCAAAGACCAAAGGTTTACCATAAATAAACAGATAACAACCAAATCGCCACAAAATAACTAAAAGTGAGATCAGAAGCCCTTCTATGAAAAGTGCTTTAAGATTTGCAAAAAGTACTACCAAAAAGACTGAAGATGAAATGCAGAGCGTAGGCACTACTAAGAGTTCAGAGAATAGCAGCACTGAGGATCAAATCGGCTGTTTTGGGTATGTCTCAAATGTATGAGGATTAAGCAGAGCAATTTACCGGCCGTGATAACGAACGAGGTAAGCGGAAGGTGGACCTTCAGACTGCTGAAAAGCAAAGCTGGAAAGTTGAACTACTTAGTTTCATTTGGCGTCAAGAAATAGTATTGGTTTCGCCTTTTTCGAAGTTTAATAAGACTGATATTCAAATAATTTGTTTACACATTTGTTTATTTGTTTATAATTTTTAATTTACGGCCAGGATTTCTATGAAGAAAACTATCATTCGCTTCTACTTCAGAAGACAAACAGCTGATTTGAGGCTCCCAAATAAAATTTAACAAGAAAGTTCTTATGAAAAGAAAATCTAACAATAGCTTCAGAAATTCTATATGAAAATATTCTCTCTCTTTGTACGAATACAAATGCCCCAAAATCACTCACTTGTTTTCTTGTTGTCCAAGAAAAAAATTTTTTTATCTACTCGTACTAATATTGATTTTTTAACAATCAACATAAAATTTTCTTTTTAATTAAAAAGTAATATTTCAAGCTTTTTTAATTACAATTTGTTTTTATGAATGGGTGTTATACTTTTCTTTCTGCTTTCTTTCATTGGGAGTTTACAGCAGGTTTTTTTGAAACTGGCGATTAATTTGTGAAACTGTTGTTGTGACAACATGGTATATAGAGAAGGTTTGCCGTGAACACTAAGCGCCGTTTTCAGTCGGAAATGAGTGACTGATTTTCTTTCGCTTTGGCTTCACATCGAAGTAGTGATTAATTTTTTTTTTGTAGAAAATTTAATAAAATGTTAGTTTTATGCAAATATTATTTAAAAAAAAAACATAGTCATACTAAAGTCGATATCTTTTTAAAAACGACTTAACATTCATATAATTCTTACGAACAAATTTCAGTTTTTAATGAAAGCCTACTTTTTGCCACTATGATTATATGCCATTGTGTTTTACGAAAATTAAAAAATAATAATAATAAAAGTGGCGGCAAAATAATTATTTAAATAAAATAACTTCGAACGTTATATCATTTTTTATTAATAAATAGAAGAAGAATCTTCAGAGAAGGTCACAACAAAAATTTAAAGAGATTGTAGCAATCCACTTGAGCTGTCGGAGATAGCGTAAGTCCATTTTTTAAAGCTGCTTATCGGTTAATTAAAGAAGCTTTTCGTATAGTACTTGATAGCATGAAGGGCACTAAGCAAATAAGAAAAAGAAAAACAATAAGCGCACAAATGAAAACCGACTGCTGTCAGCTGCTTAGTTTATTTCCAATAACACCTAAAACCGAAAATTTTCTAATTCGAAAATAACACCCTGGATAACAGTGGATTTCATGACAAAAAAATAATTTTTTTTGTCGTTTTTAAAACCAATATGGACAACATTGGATTCTATGACAAGCTCTAATATCTAATAGCGGTAAGATAAATATTTCAAAATAAAAAATATTTTTTGAATATAAAAAATTTGAATTATTTATTAAAGGCAACTTAATATCTACTTCTAATAAGAAAATAATTAAATGGATGTACAAAAATAGCACAGGTTTTTAAAAACAATGGCCCGTAATCATAGTCACACTAAAGTCGATATTTTTTTTAAAACGATTTTAAATTCATGAAATTCTTAATAACAAAAGTCAGCTTTAAATAAAATCGTACTGTTTTTGTGACTGTAATTATGCTTACTAAGCGAACTTTCAACCCAACTGTGTGTGTTTTGTGGTCTTAGTAAATTTATCCGGTTATGCATTTTAAAACCCTGTTTGCAATGTATTTTTTATTAAACAATTAAAAATGTAATTTCACACTTTATATTTATTTTTGGCTTTTTTGAAAAGACATCTGTCAGGAAATTTACAATGTTTTCGTTAACAAATCTATTTTATAACACTTTTTTAATTTGTTTTTTTATAGTTTTTTAATTTTGTTTCTTATACACTGAAAATGTTGGAAATAAATGTTGGTAAAAAGTTGAATTTTTCAAGGTTAAATAAAGCTGCTCCATAAAAAAAAAATTTAACTGAAAATATAAATTCATTAAAGAATTAACGTTTTTGTTATAAAACGTTTTTTAATTATCTGAAACTTTTGCTGTGTTTCCATAATATAAGCGATCAACACTTTTTAAAATTAAAAGTAGTCAAAAAATTTTATATTTTTTATACAAATTTCCTAGAAGAGCTAATTAATTGTGCTAGTCATGCGAGCTACAGAATCTCATTTCTTTACCTTTAAGAAACACTAATTCATGATCTTAACTACCACATATGAAACGTACAACCAGTAATTTAAATCTATGCTTTTAAATAAATGTTACGTTTCAATTATTTTTTTTAACTTACTCAGCCTTTTTAACGAGTGTAGCTTTTTTAGTCGAATTTTAGTTAAGCTGGTGTAAAACATATGGCCACATGTCATTGTTTTTGCTACGACAACGATACTTACAACAATCAGGACTTATTCAGAGCTGGCACATGCAGTTGAACACCCAAAGTATATGTAAATCGTTGCTTTCGATATCGATTAAAAGCAATCAAAGTTTCAGTCTGCATGTTGGAAATAATTTAAAAATGTCTATTGAAATTGTTTAATCACGAGTGAGACGATTTTGGCTCAGGTCCTGATTATTCTCAGGTAGCCAGGTATATATTTCATCAAGTTTAGTCCTACTACTGACTAAGGGCAAAACTATGGAATTCGATATTAACAAAAAACTCCCATTTACATTAAAATTTCGTTTGATATCGTATGCCGTTTGCTATTGATATAAGGAATTCGATTTGAATATTAGGGCACAAAACGCATTTGGGCATTGACATGGTGGACTATCTGGCTAGCAACACACAGATACCTGAACCTTTATGAGTAAATTATAAATTCACTAGTGTTTTACTAGGTGAAGAATCTATTTAGTGAGTCTCTAGGCTAAATTACCGCTCTCGATGAACATTTAAATATCAATACATTTTGAATGTTAATTTCGAACGCTATCGAATGCTGTAATTGGGCCTCTGATTAATGTCAAACAGAATGGTTCTAGATCTCTTTATTGTCCAGTGTTTTGGTTAGTAAGTGGTTCAAAATGGTATTTGGGGGTTCTAATTGATGACCGTTAGAACGCCGCGCAAACCAACCTCGAAATTATTAAGGCAGAGACTTTTCTAAAAACCGAATCAATATATAATTTTCGGTTATTGTCAATTAATATTCAGAGGATTTCTTATACACCCCATACGTTTACTGTTTCAATTCGAATGAAGCTAATTACTTTGCTGAATGAGATCTCCGATCTGTCTGGGAGTTAACAAGAAGTGTTGTCCTAGGAGACCCTAAGGTCAAATAGCCACAAAATATATCGTCGTCATGTAAGCCACAGAACCTAAATTGGCTGCATTAAATATTTTCTTTCTTAGAATTAGAACTACAGGAGGTCACCTGGCCATTGCGCCCAGCATAGACCAATTGTGATACTCCTCTCAAGTTATAAATTCTACTTAAGTTTGGCATACATTAAAAATTCAACGACTTTCTAAGTAACAAAAGAGGTCAAAATTAGACCATCTTCTTCTTCGTTAAATAACCTGCAGAGGTGGTTTTTAAGCTGATTCTTGTCTTTAACAAGTCTTTTAATACTCTACAATGCCCAGTAATAAATCCCGTGGCAATGCAAATTATTTAACGACTCATCATGTATTTTCTTGCTAGACCGGAATGTCATGAATGTCTATCTTACAGAAAACAGCTCCCAGTAAACATACCGTTAGATCACTCTTCTAGAGTGCTTTTTTTCTGGGATATGATTCGCTATAGCGTGATAAAGCCTTGATCCCGTCTTATCAGATGTCAGGTAGCTCTTTAAAGTGTTTAAAGAAGAACTAACTTTTAAGTCTAGTATAAACTGTTAATATTATATTATTTGTCTCAAACCCCACGTTTTACCAAAGAAACTTTGAAAAAGCATAAAATTTTTCTTGTAAAGCAATATGTTTTTCCCCTTGAGTAATTTCAACTCGATAAAAAAAAAACTCAATAATTAGATTCGATTCAACATGGGACGTATGAATTCAAGATTCGTATTTTTTCAGGCATTCGTTAATAAGCTTTAGCGAGAGTAACTTGGTTTATAATTTTGAGTTGTTTCTTTTTATAATTTTCTTAATTTAATTATAGATTTTTCCCACGACTTATTAGTTTTTATTTTGCCGTCATAAAAATTAGCCTCAAGCTTATCGCACTTACTAAATCACCAAAAAAAAAATTATCATGAATTTTAAACTACACGTAAATGCTACTAAATCAATTGTACGCTAATGGCAGTTGTTCTTTAACGCCCCAGAAAAAAAAAGAACATTAATTATCACACCTTTTGGTTTTCTACAAAATAGCCATTATTAGCTTTACAAATATTTTTTTTTAATTTTTCTAAAAACTTCTTGGCTTTGAAGGCGATAATCTAACTTAAATTGAAATTGAGTTATTAACTCCAAGCAACTGCAGCACAACAAGTAAAATAAGAAAAACTTTAAAACCAAAAGTGTTTATGGTCAGAAATAAAAAATTAAAAAAAAAAAAAAAAAAGTAAAATCACAAAACAATTATTTATGGTTATAACTTGGCCACTATTTTAAGCCAGTATGGATTGTATAATTGTATGGTGTGAATTGAGTGGAGTAGAGCAGAGCAGAGAGCTTATGACCAATAATTTTATAAAAATACTTATATAAATAATAATAATAAAAATGTTTAACAACTATTTAATGGGGTAATTGTGGCTAAATTAAAAAGAAAAAAAAAACAAACACAAACAACAACATACAATCTATTGCAGCTTACAACTACAAAACCAAAAACATTTTTATTATAAATAAATAAAAGTCTTTTAAGCTAAAAGATTTTTAAATTAAATATCAACCAACAACTTGAAGTATTTAATTTTAAAAATAAATAAAACACACATGCACACACACTATAAGCAAAGCACTTTTAATAAATTTAGGAAAACAACAATCTTTGAATAAAATATTCATACAATGAAATGAAAAGCCAGCTAAGACATCAAAATAATGAATGATTGCTTAAGATTAAATCCATTGTCTATATGATAGGCCTTACACAAATAAACAAACAAAAATTTAAAAGGGGGGTTGCGTTTTAAAAAAATAAAAGAGAAAAAATATGCAGTTGAAGCGACAATTTCGCTTGTAAAAATTTAAATTAAAATTATTAATTAAAAGTAATAGCCTATAATCATAGTCAGTATCTTTTTAAATTCATAAAATTTTTATGAACAAAACTTAGCTTTTAATAAAAGCCGACTTTTTTTAAACTACCATTTAAATTTGATTAAAGTTTTGAATTGCATCTAACTGATACCATTTAATTAATGAGCTATTTTTTGAAATGTTATAAGTCCACGTTATTAAAAAATTTGTTGGCGATAAAGACACAATCTGACCAGTTCTACTACTGCCTCTTTCCGGCCACTTTTTAGTAGAACTGGTCATAACTTGCTAAATTTTCAATATATCGACTTGATTTCTTTTGCGTTGGATAGCTAGCCGTATTGGCCTTAATTTTTTCTGGTGGATAGTGGAGGAAAATTTTTTTTATCATTTTTTCAAAAAAACCAAAGGGGCTAATTTTTTTTAAGTGGACTTATACTACTTTCAAAAATAACAGTTCAAATGTTTAATTGTTTTAAATAAAAATATTTAAAATTTAATTCAATAATGAGAATAGTGGCTCAATTGAGCCGTTAGTTTTGAAAATGATGTAAGTCCACTTTTTTAGTTTTTTAGTTATAAGGTGTCTATATCTTACTAAATTTAAGGCTACCTAATTTTTTTAATACTTTCAAAAATAACAGCTAGATTATTTTAATTAAAATTTTTAATTGGTTAATTTTTTTTTTTTTTTTTAATAATCAATCAGTTAGCTATTGCTATAGTCACACTTAAAATAATGTAATTATCACAAGTGAGTCCCTGACTGGTTGAGAATTCGTTTCTTAAAATCGAAAAACAGAATTAAGTTCTTTTATGTAAAGAAAATTGTGGCATAAAAACAAAAGTTGAAGCAAACCAATAATACTAGTAACTATTTATGTATTTCCAAAAAAAAATTTTAAATATCGTTTACACTGAACTTCCGACTATGTCAAGAAAATCAATTCTCACAACTGAAATACAATTTCATGTTAAAAAAAGTTTTAAAACACAATGGCCTCCTCTGAGGACAAATCGTTATACGATATCGAGCAACTGCTGTAGAAATTATGAAATGTTTTTTATACACAAAAAAACTAAAATTTCAATTGGCTTAATTCCTTATAAAATACGACGATTTGAGCTCTGGTTTTAATTTTGATAAACGCATTTTTCTTTATATTTACGATTTATTGTAAAGCTAATAAAGTGAGAAAAGTATCAGTTAATAAATCTTACGTTCCTGTAAGATTGTGTGGTAAGTTATTATGGTCTTGACAAAATATATATACATTATTTTTCCAAGAAACGGTTGTTCTTTGAGATAACTAGAGTAGATTTTGGGAATTAAAGAAGTCTATGCCTCTATTATGGTTCACATTGTTTGGTATTTGAAAAAAAAAAACAAATGGAAGAACTAACAAAAATTATTTTGGCTTAGAACTGTAATGCCAATTTTTCAAACACGATCGATTAATCGTTTTCTATAAATTGCACATAAGATATATGACAACTAGGTAAAGAAATCATGTAAATCACTATAGACGGTAACACTGATTAATAGAGACCTTAAAAAATAGTAGTAAGAATAAGATTCAGGGTTCAGAAATTATTATAAGCCACAACTCTAATCCAAATATACCATAGGGAGGTAGTACAGAAGTGCTAAAAATAAGATTTCAAGATCTCAGATAATGGAAGACCACTACGCTGATAAGTAGAGACCCCAGGAAGATAGTAGGTTGCTATAGCACTCATAAGAATAAGATTTAGAGAACCAAAATCATTGAATCCACAATGCTAATGAAGACAGACCCTAGAAAAGTAGTAGATTGCTATAAGATTCAGAGATCCAAAATCAGGGCAGACCACTAAGCTGATGAGTATAAATCTTAGAAAGGTAGTAGTTTGCAAAATGAGCCATAAGAATAAGACTCAGTGATCCAAAACCATTCCACACTGCAACGATGTTGAATGGAACCTTTAGAAAAGTAATACTTTCTTCTCGTTTTAATTCTAAATAAAAAGTAAATGGAATCCCCCTAATAGTCACAATCATAATCTTTTTATTTATTCCAATTGAACAGGTAGAAGTGATGAATGCTGTTTCAATATATTAACAGCAATTCAAACTTTTTTAGGCTTTTTTCCAGGCCTGATTACTATTATTAATTTTTTTTTTGTTCTCCACAAGCCGGCCAACCAATGAAGCTGAAAAACAAAAGCTTAAGCACAAAAAAATCAAATAAATAATGAAAACCATACAAAGCACCTGCTGTGGTTAAAACGAACAAAAAAATCTAACCTACAAAAAAAAAAAAAAAAGAGCAAAGAAAAAAATAAAATTAAAAGTATGGCAGCATGAATAGTCCACAGAGAGCAAAACACGAGCCACTAGCAAAGGATGTATAAAATTCTATTGCTCAGATGGGTGGCTCATGGGGTGCTTTGAATTCAGGGGTACATGAACGTTCGTTTGTTTGTGGCCAAAACTAATGAAAAGGAGAGTTAGTTTTTGTTTTTAACAACAATAGCAATAAATTACTTAAGTAGAACTACAATAACCTTGAGACAAAAAACAATAATTTATACAAACCATAAATAATAAACAAAAAAAAAATACTTTAAAAGAATAAAAGTGAAATATTTTTGGTTTTAAAAAATTAATTTTGTATGCGGTCAAACAAAAGAATGGTTGTGGTGGGTATGATTATTAAATGGTATGACTGGTAATACAGCAGTTCCTATTAAAATTAAACTAATTAATTAAAATAATGTAACCAAATTAAATTGTGTCAGTTTGTGATTACTCAAGGTAAGTTAAGTTCTGCTTATTAGCCGGTTACTTAAATACAAAAAAGCTAATATTTGTGTTATGACTTCATGTAGAGGCGGGTGTAAGATTTTAATCTCCTGAGACTTGGATTTGTAGTGGGGTTTTCCAATAACTTTAAGCAATTTCGGAAAGAATTTTTTGACACGCGTCAAAAATATTATAATAGCATGTCACTTGCCAAGGTGCATAACAATGTCATGATTTCTACATCCTAAATTGACACCTCTACTGATTTTAGATTTCCAGCATTATTATTTAACTGCTACTGTAGTCTTAGTTACTTTTAAAGTCAATATTAGCATCAGCCAATCTGTCTAATTTTAATACAACAATCTAGAAGGCATATTTACTCACTAACATTAGGAATGAATGAAGAGTGACCTGAGACTACTAAGCTGAGATCAACCAGTGTAGTTTCTGTGATTTTTGTGATGAAACCTCAGAACATGTACTTTGTAACATCCTAGCTTTAGAGTCTGCTAGACTCCCAGAGAAATAAGAAGATCTCACGGAAAAATTTAATTCACTTCCTAAGAAGCCTAGAACTAGAAGTGTACCAAGTATATCTGGGCTGTAAAAAAAACTCCTATGCCTTTTAATACATGTGGCTTAATTAACAAATACAAACAAACAATAAATAAAGGAAGTATTGGTTAGTTCCCGTTCTGTGTAGCTTTTGAGTACAACTGAGAAAGCATGCTGTGTAACTGCTCGAAAACATGAATTTTTTTTAGACTTTTCGTTGATTTCCCAGAAAATAAGTTAGCTCTTACTGATTAAGGTAATTGGCTTGAGTTGAAGCTTTTATATTAAAAAAATAAGAATGAGATTTTTATTTGTTTATTTGTCTTTTCACTATAAAAACTTTTATTTTCCAACTGATTTCTCCGAATTTCGGTTGGAGAGATTTAATATGTGACACGCCCTTTTTACAAACTTATTTTCATCTTTTTATAGATTTTTCTGAAGAGATATACTTATTAAATATTTAAAAATCAACCACTCTAACCACCCTAAAACAAAAGCTGCAGAAAATACTTTTATACCAAAAAAAACCTTTGGTTTCAGCCTGATACGAGTATGTGTTTTGATTTTAAAATACCACAATTTCTTGTATGTGTTGCAGGTCATAGTGGATGTGTAGGCAATGAGAGACAGACAAAATGACAAGGAAAACTATGCTGAGATATATTCAGCAGACTGTCGGGGAGCTCTACTTAGCTTAGATTTAGGGAGGGGCTGGAAAGGGTATCGCAAAAATGTTGACTGGAGAGAAGAGGTTTCAGGGTGGCGAAAATATTAATACCATTTTGTTCTTGGAAGAGAACATATAACTTACTAGACCTGACGTGGTCAGGAATTTCATGACCGGGCATAGCAGTGTGTTGAAATACTTGGCAAATGTGAGGATCAGTCGCAGTGACCTCTGCAAATTATGTAACGAAGACAAAGACATAACAAAGCATCAAAATTTTTTCACTGTAAAGGTCTAATTTGCATACGTTTCCGTTATTTAGGTCATCACAACCTACACTTGTCTGACATGGCGAAAAAATCACAGAAGGAAGTCCATGAATTCTTAATGAATACTAGTCTTAGGGAAAATTTTTAACTTGAGAATAGTGTCGCAATAGATCTACTCTGGCCGCAGTAACCAGGTGATTAGTTCCTGCTCCTGATTCTAATTCTAATTCTGTAATAGGATAGCAGATATTAAGCTGCATTCGTCTTGCTTTTGTTATGCCCAATTATAAGTCACCTGTTACAGAGTTGGCACTCTCTAACGTAAATGGTTAACAAGAAAAAACGCTCTAACGGTAAAATTCGTAAATCAACCACATCATACACTTTAAAGAATCGAGTAAGCCCGTTTGCAATATACGAAAAAAAACCCCTCTGTTTCAAGGAAATTTTACACTGAGAAAACAATTTTGGTTGTGAGAACTAAATTTGTTACCAATCAGAAATTCGTTTGTGATAATCGATTTTTCCAGCTGTGACAATAGAAAATCGGTGGTAAAGACCTAAAAAATTTTAAGGAATCAAATTTTGGACTCTATTACAGAATTATGGTTGCTGCAACTAAAAAATTTAAATTTTTGATTGGTAACAAATTTAGTTCTCACAACTGAAATTGTTTTTTATTTTCTGTATGACTACAAACTAATTAGCAAAAATATTTATTAAAGCTATTGCTGTATTTAGTTTTATTTTCGTGTAACAAAAACATGTTTTAAACTGTTCTCACATGTCGACCACAGTTCACTGCACATTGAATTTGAAATATTTTATTTTTTATACAATCGACCAAATTTTACTATACTGACCAACTTTATCAATCATCCGTTTGTTAATGCCCACATTATGAAGGGAATGTTAATGTAATACTAATTAATTTTAAATGTTTGTTTTGTTATTGTTTTAATGCAAGTTCAATTAAAATTGAGTGCTTTAATTAATAATTATGAAAATAAAATTATGGCTTTTTAAAAAATTGATTTTTACAAGAACACGCAATTGCACAACTTAAGTAAAACTTAAATTTTTTAGTTCTTTAGCTTAAGTTATTGTTTACTAATTATGAAGTTAATTTTTTCAAGAACCTTTAAAATACAATTTAAGGTATAAATAGTATGAAATTATAGCAAAACAATATCAGTTTAGTTTGAGTATTCAATCGATTTTAGTTACAATTTGAAATTTAGCTAAAAACTTAAGTTTATAGTTTTATAAAATAAAAAAAAAATTAAAAAAAAAAATGCGTGCTTTAAGTGTTTGTTTAGTGCTATTGGCTGCCTGTAGTGTAGCTTTGGCTGGCTATGATCACGGAGGTGGCAGCAGTTACACGGTAGTAACCAAACATGATGAACCCATTCATCATATTAAATATGTGGGTGGTCATTATGATGGTGGTCACTTGGGTTATGGTGGTGGCCATTTAGGCAGTGGTTTGGTGGTAGTTGATCATCATGGTGGTGGCTACTTGGATCATGGCTATGGTTATGGCCACTACGATAAACATGATTATCATCACAAATATCCCAAATATCAATTTGATTATGGTGTAAAGGATGTCAAAACTGGGGATATTAAAAATCAATGGGAACACAGAGATGGTGGTCATGTTAAAGGTAAAGTTGTATATAAAATAAAATTATTTAAACACAAAAAAAAAAAAAATTAATATGTTTTTTTTTTTTTTAATTTGTAAGGTGGTTACTCCTTAAAGGAATCTGATGGCACTACCCGTGTTGTTGAATACGCAGCTGATGATCATAATGGTTTCAATGCTATTGTCAAGAAAATTGGTCATGCCCATCATCCCCAAATCTATGCTAAACATCATTCAGGTGGTTATGGTTATGGCAATGGTTTGGAATATGGTGGCGGTTATGGTTATGGTCATGGCCATGGTCATGGTCATGCCATCAGTTATGCCAATGTCAAACAATTGTAAAATTACTGCCATTGCCTTTGTATTACCAACAACCGTCTGTCCCACATACCTTTACTCTACCAGCTTTATTAAGAAACCTACTTATTAAAACTGACTAAAATGATCCAATACCTGAACATTATTTGTTAATTTTTGCTGATATAAGTCAAATTTGTGAGAAAAAAAAATATTTAAACCGAAAAAAAAATATGTCAAAAAAAATTAAGAACAATTATTTGCATGTAACAAAAAAAATACAAGAAAAATAAATAGAAAATGAATGCAGTTAAACTACTTAAATGGTTTTAAGTTTTGTAAATAGACAGGAATTGTGGCAAATGAATTTTTTTTATTATTATCATTATTAAGTTTGGGTTGCAGCAGAACAGCAACCTAAAAAATCTTTTGTCTAGCTGAGTGTGCAAGAAAAACAAAACTTTTAAACTTCTTACGATTTTTATTGGCTACATAACTAACTACGAACAACTTTTACAGAACGTGTTTTGATGTTTTTTATTCCCCTTAATAAAATTTGAAAGACTTGTCAAGTATGGTATCAGAGTTTGGAATTTTTGAAAAAAAATTTTTTTTTTAAAAAACAGGTCACTTTTACTTTAGCGTGAATAAAGTCGCTACTATACATGGATAGTTAGGATTTAATTATTTCTTAGTTAGTTTTATTTGACCTTTTTCTTTTACATAATATGACTGTTTTGTTAAGCTTGAGGTCTTATTTTTAAAAAATTTTTTAAAATAAGACCTCAAGCCTAACAAAACAGTCATATTATTAATTATTTCTATTTGAGAATAAGTAACAAAACCGTTAAGTATTGGGAGCTTTCTATTTTCTGTGAACTTTTAAAAATCAAGAATTTCGTAATATAGAAAAAAAAATTTAAGAAAAAACTTATCCAATTTTATTATTTAAAATACTCATCATTTTTACAATTAGGCGGCCATAGCACATCACAAAACATAGTGATAATTTTTTTTTTCATTTGTTGCGAGTTTTAACTTAATTTCATTTGAAATATTTATTTAAACGCTGCCTATTTCGATGCGAAGCGAAAGCGAAAGAAAACCAGTGACTCATTTTTGACTGAAAACAGGGCTCACTAACTTTTGACTTATCGTACCGCAAGATTTCTCAATATACCATGTTGTCACAATAACAGTTTCACAAATTAATCACCAGTTTCAAAAAAACCGCTGTCAACTAGAAAAGTATTTTAAAAAACACCAACATGATACACTACTTTAACTCTTAACATAAGAAAGTATAAAGAAAAGTATAAAACACAGACACACACACATTCACAAAAAACAAATTGTAAATATAAAAAAAAAAGCTTGGAATTTTACTTTTTAATTAAAAAGAAAATTTTATGTTGATTGTTAAAAAATCAATATTAGAAGATAGAAAAAAAATATTTATTTCTGAATTTAGTGCGTTTTGTGTTAATTTTATAAGAAAAAAATATCCAAGCGACATCAAGAAAAAAGTAAGTGATTTTGGCATTTGTATTCATATAAAGAGAAAGAATATTTTTTATTGAGCCGCAATTGCATATACAAATGCTTGCGTTATTGTTCGATTTTCTTGTAATATTTTTTAGGGAGCCGCAAATCAGCTGTTTGTCGCCTGAAACATATCATTTTAAAGAAGAGACTGTCTAGATTTGTAATCTATAGCCCAAACACTCAAAAGTTTCTTTGAACTATTTTAAAATTTTTTTTTTAAATCTCCACCATATAACCCAGAACTCTTGTTCTCAAGGATTTTGGCAGTTTCTGTTTCGCATCATAAAATAAAAACTATGAAAATTTCCGAAAATACTAAAACACTTTCAGAAAGTTTAGAGCCTACAAATTATATCCTTATTTGATTTTGTAATCGCGAATGGTATCTCGGCAAAGTGGGGAATGGTAAAAATTCCTCAAAGCAACAGTTCTAGGGTATATGGAAATTAAAAAAAATAATTTTAAATAGTCCAAAGTAATTTCTGGGTATTTGGGTGGTAGATTAAAAATTTAGACGACCTCCCCTTTAAAATGATATGTGTCCCATCCCGAAATCTTCTGTGGTTCGCCGGGAAGTCATTAGAATCCCTTACAGCAACAGCACTGGGGTGGAAATTTCAGTCAGCCAGTCAGTAAAGTTATTCTTTTATAAATATGTATAGATAAGCCATTTTTGGTTGTTGTACATGGTAATTCGTAGCCTTTTTAGTTGTTGTACAAGGTATTCATATTCGTGGTGAATTTTTAAATCCTAAAGTTAAGCTAAAATTACTGTTTTTTCATTTCATTATATAAGTAGTAATTACCCACAAGTATTACTTAACTAAAGACTTTGAAATCGGGCACAATATTTGTTTCTTAAAAAAATCATTTGCAGATTAATTACATGCAAATATAAAAGTAAAATTTAAACAGCTTGTTAAGCTGGTATTATAAAATTAAAAGATGAACTTTACTAAAAGTTAATCTTGATTCAAAAAAAAAAAAAAAACACGCATAATAAATCCTCATTTCTAGCCTAAACCCAAAACTCAACTTTCATTTTCAACAGTTATTCACCAAAAAAAAACTTAAAAATGAAAATAACATGGCCATAAACTGCTTACTGACTGACGAATTTATAAATTTGAAACTCAATTTAAATCAAATGACACTTAAATTTAACAAGAAATGAATCGAAGAGTTGTATTAAAAAACAAACAACTCCCGCCACAACGGTTAATTATAATATTAAAAAAAAATTAAAATTAAATACTCGTACAAAATATTACAAATAAATAAAAATGCAGAAAAAAAATGTAATTGACCAAACAAATTATTACTACATTTAAATATTAAAACAAAATTGCAAAAGAAAATAAAAAAATTCGTACAAACAACAACTTTTACTTTCTTTAAAACAAACTCTTTTGCACGAATGAATGCATTCATGCAATAAAAATGAAATGAAAAAATATAAAAATTAATTCAACAAGAAAATATATTAAAAAAATATAAAAAGAAAAACCAACAACAAAAGTCACAATGAAATTCAAACCATATTTGAAAAACTTGCTTTTCCCAGTGCAGTATAGAGTTTGTTTGTTGAAAGGAGAAGAACCAACCACCCCACTAAAGGCTATTTGGCTACACAATTTACTTTAAACAGTTATCAAACTGATAAGCAGCAACAAAACTCAAATTCATATTCAAAACACATCATGTTTGATTGTTTTAATAAAAAATAAACATAAAAAAATCATCAATATGACATTTGCCACAAAGTCATTATATATTTATTACCATATCCGGTATGGATTTTTATCCTCGCCAGTAATTTTAAAGTTTGTAGGCTAAAACAATTTTAAAGCATGTAGAATATTGCCAACAAACAGCTGAAGATGACAAATTTGTTTTGTTTACATTTAAATATTTGATATGTTGATGCAACATATTTTGAAGCGGGTTATGCCAGTTCAAACATAAATAGTCAGTTCAATGAGCAATTAACAAGATTGGCAAGACCAACAACTACTCAAAGTGATAAAATTTTATGAAAAAAAATGAAAAAAACAACAAAAATTAAACGATTATAAAAGAAAACATCTTAAAAAAAGTTTCTTCAATTATTGGCAGTATTATTTGTTCATCTTAATTGGTAATGGCAATTTAGCGGTTTTTTGTTATGAAAAAAATATAGATTTTTTAAATGGATCGAAAGGAAAAGAAGATTAAAAAAGCAACAGTAGAAAACTTTGAAATGTGAAAGATGACTTTATCCTTGCGGCATTAAATCTCAAGTAAGAAAAACAACAATTAAATAGTGAGAATGGGCTTTACAATATTGATGATGGAAGCACCTGGAAACTGGAGATATATTTCGATGTACGTACGATTGGTTCTTTTAGAGCTGTACCTAGAGCACAATAGGGTTGACTGGACTAGCTCATACCGCGTAAGGTAATACCTTCAAGGGGAGCTGCCGAGATCGGCTGAATTTTGTGGTGGTGTATTTTAGTACGTAGCGGTGAATCCGGGATGTTCACTGAGTATCAATCTATTGCCCAAAATGCAAAAATTATATAGACATAAAGATATAGTGAGAGAGAGCAATAGAGATTGAGATAGAAGATAGAGGTAGATATACAAATACAATAGGAGGAAGACTAATCACCAAATCTGTCACCGTACTAGTTTTTAAGGACCGGCCAGTCCTTATGAAACAAAATAGACTAGTCACTTTAACATTTTGATGTCATAGGTAAGGGTAAAATTCTAGTTTCTACATCATTTCTGACGTGATATTGGGTCACTGTTTTCTATTATTCCAACTAAACAAGTCATGCAGTAATATATTTTGGATAAGTTTTTTTTTTTAATAAATAATAAAGTATTTGCAATCTGGTAAATACAGAGATGTATACAGTTAGAGAAAGGGATAAGCATTGTGCTGCTGGAGTACAATAAAAAATATTTTTTACTAAGAGTAAAATAAATTACGATTTTAAAAACTAAATAAACATTTTGTGGTATGAATCGTGTTGTTGTTATTATTATTGTAATTATAGTTATTTATTATTATATTGTTTATCACGGCATAAACCAAAGGATCTTTTGTATAGCCCATAAGTTCTTCGAATGAAGTCAATTATCATGTTCAGTAAGAGACAAGGAGACTCCCAGAAGTCTTGATTTACAAGACTTCGCCATGCATAACAAACTTGACTGTATGCAGTAAAAATATATATTTTTATTTGAACAACTAAAACACATTTGACTGGCACAAAAAACGCAAAATTCCTAAATAAATTTATTGATGACACTTTTTTTAAAAAAACACAAAAGCTGGAAAATCATGTCGAAAAACTGCCAACAATTTGCTGATAGCACAACACACGTCTAACACCACAAATCCTAGACGTAACACAGAAAATATAAAAAAAAGAAAAAGATAAAGAAAATCAATAGTCAACCAGCAATAAAAAACATGTACCCGTATAGCTTCTCTAATACTGGTATTATGCCGGTTACCATTTAAAAAAAAAATTTTAATGAAGATCTCCACAAGATCAAAAACGTGCTGGCAGTCGACTTGTTTTTTTGCAATTTTTGTTTTTGGTTTATTTTTTATTTGCTTGTTTTTAGTCGTCTCTAACTGTATAAATACGTTGCATTCAACACAATGCATGTTTAATTGTAAAATTGTCCTTGACATTGAGATATCGTGTGGTAGACTCGTATTTATATTTAATCGCATAAAAAGATTTAAATTTAATTGAAAGAAAACAATTTTTAAAAATTTCATTTATTTTTTAAATATCAATAACGTAATCTTCTTCAATCGTGGCTTAAATAATTGATTTAGACAATCTGGTATTTAATTGAGAAACGTGTTTTGTTTTTGTGTGTGTGTGTTTTTTCTGCTTTTCACATAACAGTTTTCATAATGTCATTTGAAGTAAGTGTTTGTTTTGTGGTTGTATACTTGCATGCATTATTTATTGAATTGACTTTAAATGTTCAACATGAATGCAAAAAAAGTGTTTTTTTTTTTCTTTTTATGTAATCAAATGCAAAAAAAAAGGGAAAGTGATTGAAAAAAAAAATGTTTTATTTCACTTTCACTTAAGTGAAAGTGATTTTATTTTGTGGATTTTCACAGTGAACTAAAAAAGGACTTTAAATATTTTATAAGCAATAAATCAGCAAACAAAGAGTTTAATAAACTTTTTTTGACTGTACACACTGTCAGAAGTAGAACGGCCAGCAATAGCGTTCTTTGTTGGATTATGTAAAATAAGTTGGACGGAGAAAAGCGTGACTTTCTTTTATTAAAAATAAAAAAACTTTCATATCATACGCCAGGAATACCTGGTTAAGAGGAATGTGAATCTGCAAAATTTGCATACCAGAGCACCTTCAACTTGAATAAAATTTATCTATCAATAAGAGTTAGACGCGAATGGACCTAATTTTTATGTCGATTGTTAGAATTATATGTTTTCTGGGTTTAAATGTTTTCGATTATGGAAAAGGATGTTACACTTTTTCATGAATTCTTTAAAAAAAACCATGATTTTTATAATTCATTTTTTAGACTCTTTAGAAAAGAATCATAAATTGTATATTATTTTATAGAATAGAACAAAATAGGGTAGCATTACAATGCCCTTTTTGAAGAAATGAATTCACCAGCTGAGAAATCGCTATAGTTAGAGAAAAGGAAGCCTTACAAAAGGTGCAGAGAGGTAATAAAAATCAGGATGTAATTAGTGAACATTAAGCCTTGCAAAATTTGCAAAAAAAGTAAACAAAATCTGACGGTGAGTGGTAGACGAATATTGCATGTGTGCAAAAGGAAACAATGAAACCTTACAAAAAAAATAAAATAATTATTTCCACGAGCTACTTCAATAGCCACAAACGGAGAGATAGGGAGCGGCAACTTTGGTAGATACAGCTGTATCTACTCAAGAAAGGATAACAATTTTTATTAAGGAGATAGAGTTTTTGTAAGGCTACCAATACAAAACAACTGTATGAACAGCGTGGTCCACAATTATCGTAAATAAATACTGTATTGTAGGACAAGACAATCGGTATATGCGTTCTATTATTGTAAATAATTGGGGATGGAAAAGTTTTGGAAGAGTTTCTTTACCAAATGCGTTTTGCTATTGTTCTTGCTCACTCTGAGCCTTCACAATTCGAATAAACGAGACTCCATTGCCAATGTAAGATTTGAAAAGTACCAGTTAGCTAATTAAAAATATAAAGCAATATAAATTTGAATTTTCTATCACTAAAAAATGAAGCCACACTTTTTACCATATAAAAAAAAAAAATTTATTATTAATTTTTTTGGGCCTATTTATTTATCAGTTTTTATCATCAAGCTGAAAAAATATTTTTTAATAAAGAATAAGTTAAACAAAATATTGCAAAAACCATATTTCATTCCAAACAAAAATTATAAAACAAAATGTGATATTTTTTTATAAAATAACAATAAAAATCTATTGAAACATTTGGCTTGTGTATAGATATCATACAAGGATAAGGTACGAGTGACAACCACGCCCCCTTAACTTAACGGCTAGTATACACAACTTTCTAGTATGCGACAAATCTTTTATAATTACTCCCAATCTTGACTGTAGAATATTTTTATTGCTGCAATTCTAAGTTAACAAGAGATAGAGCAAGGAAATCAAAAGTTGGTCGTTTTGTTTAAAACTCATGAGGCGCTACTTTTGGAGAAACAAATGCAAAGTTTTTTTTTTTAAATAATTTTTAAAAATAATATTTCAAAAACAAATTAAAAAATTATTTTTTTACGACATCTATGAAACTACTGGGCAGAGCCCAATTCGTCGCATTTGAAATCGAATGAAATCGATCGAAATCCTAGCATTTTTTTATAAAATAATTTTAAAATTTTGATAGATTTTGCGCAATATCAACTGAAACAATTTAATCTCAAATTTAAAAATATTTCAAAGTTCTTTTTTATTTTTCAAATACCACAAATCGTATACAAATAATGTTATAACACTGCTCTGCAAAAAATCATTTTTTGGCTTTCCTTTAAATAAAACTATGTAGACTTTATGGATTTTGATGCGCTAAGCTCAAATCAGTTTTTGGTTTTTCTCCATCACGTAGGGATTTTTTATGGGCGTGGCAATTTTTTCAGCTTAACTCGAGAACGACTCATCTGATTTTCAAAAACACAACACCGAAAGATGCGTAACAAAATTATATTTAATTGATTTTCATATAATTTTTTTCTATATTTTATCGTTTTGGAATTATTCAAAAATTTAAGAGGAAAAAACTTTTTTCTTGCAAAATTCGTGTTTTTTTTTCAGTGTAAAAATGCAATAAAAAAAATCAAATATTTTATATTTTGCACATTTTTTTGAGACTTAAATACCTCAAAAATAAAATAAGGTATAAATCATGAAAATCGATTAACAAATGCGGATTTTATTCTGAATTTACCGCAGGTACCCAATATTGAAAGAATATGTGTGCAGTCAACGTTGCATATGGTGATAAATATTTATAATTGCGTTAGCTTTTAAATGCAAGTAATGGAAATAAAGTACAAGTGTGTCTAGCAGTGGCTGAACAGATTAAATGTATATGCTATGGAGGACCTGAGATTAAAATAAATTTTCCTTAGTTTTTTGTTTTTATTAACCTATACATATGTATGAATATAAGGGCACCTAAAGGATCTTTTGTACAGCTAAACAGTAAGGGTTTAGGCAACAACTGAAACTGCCTGTACTAGCCTACTACTCACTAATCTATAAGCCTACGCTACCAGTTAGAAAAGACTTTGTGTTTAGGATGGTCGATATAAATAACTAAAATTAGAGTAAAAGCCAGTATTAGCGAAACAAAATAAGCAAAGGATAGACAATAGTTAAGATTGAATGTAGTGAATCACTGGGAAACGAAACAGATATGAAAAAGAACCCAAAGGCTATTCGATATCACTCACTCCTATATTTGTACTGGGTTTTTACCAAGACCTTTACTTTGTGAGTTAGAATCCTTAGAGTGAGTGAAGAGGCCGTTTGTATCTAATTTGAAAGAATTCTTTTGAAAAGTAGACTTTTAATCATTAAGAAATCCATCTAAAAAAGTGGGCGTGGCCTATTCCTTGTAGTATAGAAATTGTACAGACCAAATTTCAGAAAAATCGTTATGGCTTACAAGCAAACAGAAAATTAATTTTATCATTGTAACTTTTAAAATATGGATAATTCACACGATATCTTTAAATTATAGCTTATGGGTTATTATGATATATACGCTGTATTATTGAAAAGTTTCATTGAAATACATTCAGTAGTTTTTGCATGAAAAGATAACAAACATCCATGCATACAAACTTGCAAGTTTATAATATTAATAAGGATATAAATACTCTTACTTTCGCTTAGGTTTTTTCTCCTACCAGACTATCGGCTATCACTTATTTTGAACTCCAGCTTAGCGGTAACAGGGCAGTTCTGTGCAATATGCCGGAGTCTCAGAGAAATACACTACCCCTAAGACTTTGTATAGAATCCCTTTATGGGCTCAATAAATAGTCATTCCCTGTTCTATGAGTTAGAAAGATTTACCAGCTTTTAACTGACGATTTGCAGTGATTTTTACAACAACAAAAATTAATTCACTTTAAATTAAAAATTTATTTATTAAATAAATTAAACTGCCTAACACAAACACAATGATTATTTAAAACAAAGTCTACATTAAACAATATTTAAAACCCGTTGTCTACATTAAACAATATTAAAAACCCGTTGCTCAGATTAACAGCAGCAACATGTTTTTCTTGAAGTATGCCCCGTACATGTTAAACTATTTTGGAAAATTATATCAATTATGTATACCAAGATATAAAAAGCATAACAATTAGTGAAAATAGATACAATATGTAGTAAAAAAAAAGATTTTCTTTTCTTTTTGCTTCATTCGCTTTTAGTAAAATTGCCTGGGAAAATATTTAAAATGTTTTAATTTATAAACTTGTTAAGCATGTGTTAAAATGAAATTTGAAGTAAAAAAAGAAAACGAGTAATTAAATGCCACAACTAAAAGAAACAAAACTTTTGAGCCGTAATTAAATTTTAAATATTTTAAATTACAATTTAAAGCTAAGAGAGCAAATATTTGTTTTAAGCTGAAAGCAAAGCGCGAGCCAAAGTGATAGGGTTATTGGAGAACAAAAAATATCTTAAACTAACTTATAGAAAAAAACTTTTATTGGATCAAAGTTATTGGAAGCTGCTGTAACGAATTTTTATTGTTTAAACTAACCACAACTGAACATCTCTAAGTGGTTTTGTTTATGTGATAATAAAGTTATATAAGCAATAACACTATTCATCCGCTGATAAATATTCCCACTTGAAAAAAGTGAGTTTATCATTTTAATCCACTCCCTAATTTAGGTGTAAAGTAAGTTTAAAGCGCAGTACCGTACAAAGTTTTATATGCCGCTTAGAGATTTTCAGCTACTGGATTTAATTGACATAAATAATTATCCAGCTTTATGTACAATAATTTACTGCAAAAAAAAGAAACAGCAACAACAAGTTGATACAAAATCCCAAAAATGAAATTGTAACGCATGCAGGAGTTAACTATTCACGTACACACATAATTTAAAGCCAATAATTTTTAGTTAGATTATGGGAAATTATTTCGTTGTTGTTGTTTTATTTTTACAATAAAAAAAGGAAAAGTGTTTTAACTTTTTTTAATCTATAAAATTTGAGTCTCTCATTTGTTTTATGCTTAAATTTCAAAACTACAGCCTGTTATCCGCGAAAACATCTCAAAACAAATTAATTGCATTACAAGTTAAACACAGCATTAACGACGTTTGTAAATTGAACGTTGTTGCTACACACTCAATTTGTATGCACAATCATAACGTTAAGTACAAAATATTTATGTATAAAATATGTCGTATATAACGCAAACATACAAGTATACGTTGCTATAGGAGCACATACATACATATGAGCTGCTAAATGGTTTACTAACTAGTTTGAGTAGCAAGTAAGTATGTACCTAAACGTACACACACATACAATACGATTACATGTGTATAAATAAAATTAATTTTCTGTTGTTTGTTTGTGCGCTATGCAAATTTTTGTGTCCCAGGAAAGGTCTGCATATATTTTCGAAACAGCCACGCCCATTTGTAAGCCCACTTTTCAGCGATTTTCACTTACCACTGTGTGAACGTACTTAATTTAAGCCTTAAGTTATGCTCTGAAATATTTTATTTACCTCTTTAGTTGGCACCTCTATTAACAATACTGGCAAAGGAATTAGCCACTTTAAAAAGTATTGAATTTTAGGATGGATTTTTTAACGAGTAAAACTCCATTTCTAAATGGATTTCTACAAAATTTGGTACACAGCGACTCACGTAATAAAGTACTACTCCGGACGAGACCGGGCAAAAATATCTAGTAAACATATACAGATTGAATGAAACATACCCTCATTATCTATGATACACAGAAAAAATTTTATGAAAATTAAACATTTAAATTAAAAAAAAAAATTATCATATTAATTAATTGTTAATTAATTTTAATTAATTTAATTAATGAAACTAATTGTATTAAGTTAATTAATTTAATTAATTAATGTAATTAATTAATTTAATTAATGTTATTAATTTATTTAATTAATGTTATTAATTTATTTAATTAATGTTATTAATTTATTTTATTAATTTTAATTTTCCTACACAGAAAAAAATTTTACCCTAATTAAAAATACTAATTAAATTTTTAATTCATTAAAAATTTAATCAATATGACAAATTTTTTAAATAAAAATATAATTATTAATTAATTTTAAATCAAATCAAATTTCAGAAAATTTTTGCTTAAGAATTTAATAGATTAAAATCAAAATTTAATCAATATCACAATTTTTTTATTAAAATATTTAATTGACACATAATTTTCCTCTGTGCACACTTAAGTTTGGTGGCTGGCATACCACATCAATATGTAAATTTTATTGTAATTGTAAATGTAGAAATAGCAATTTTTATGTGGATACGAATACATTGTGCAAACTTGATAACCAAGACAACTGGAAAATATACATTAAGTGCATATTAATTATTTATTGTTCTTTTATTTATGACAAAACTGAAAGATGTTTAAAAAAAAGGAGTTCTTTATAAGCCAGCTGTTTGAAAAGAAACAATTTTAAAGTAACACCAAAAAATTATTTCTTAGAAATTGAAACAAAAATTTGGTTTTCGTAAAAAATTTAGAGCACAAATGGAACCATATAAAAAATAAAGAATTCAGAATAATTTTAATCTTTTTTTATGCGACGACTGTTTTTTAGCTCAATGACTTTTTGAATTAAAAAATTGTTTTTCAGCAAAACAAACAGATCAATATTTTTAATCCTTCCCAATAAAAGGTTTTCTGAAACCCCTAAAAATAAGCATTTGCTTAAGTAATAAGCTCTTCATTCGACCCAAATCTCTAACCACTCAGCCAATATATCAGATTTTAAAAAGAAAATAGTTGCAGGGGCTAAATCTGGGGAATATGATGAATGGGGTAGCAGTTTGTAGCTCAATTTATAGATTTTTGCCATAGCAACTACACACGTCACTTATGCAGTTTCTTGACGGAACAGCTCTTTTCTACGAGGTTGTCTGCTTTTAATGGCTGGCAAACACAAGCTTAATGAAGCAGCTTTCTCAAATTTGACAGTAGCTTATTAAAAGATGGTGGTTGATGACAGCAGTGTTGCATTTAAAGTAAGTGGTAGGGAAATTCAAAAAGTCACGGAGTTACTTCATAAACAAGAATTTGAAAACTTCATTAACAGTTGCTCGATTTCAAGAGCGGCAAATTGGCTTAAGCAGTCAAGTTACACACAAATCGTAGCTTTCGATATCAAATTAAAATGAAATCAATAGCTTTTACAATATAAAGGTTCTAATGTTTGCAAGAAACGTTGGGAGTAATCTACAGAGGAATCAGAGTAGCGTCTGACGAAATGGTCCATATAGATATGCTATCCCCTTCAGTACTTATTGTACTGAATAAATAACTCATGAGAATATCATGAGTAAAAGAATAAATTTTAAAACCAACACAATTTCTGGAATTAAGCACAAATAAAGATAAATTTTTTGTTAAACTTTTAAATTACAAATAGAAATTATTACATATCCATGAAATTAATTAAAATTTTAGTTTTTTCCTTATGAAGTCAATTATGTAATATAAATTGAAAAATTTGATACAATTTGTTTAAAATGAAGTGCGCCAATTTGACTTTAGAACTTCTGCTCAACAAAATTAATTGAAAATTTCGCTAAATTTTAAATAAGGAGGTCAGTAATTTGACTTAAAATCTCCAGTCCAACTAAATTAATTGTTTTTTTTTATATATATAAAATAAATTAAAAATTTCTATAAAATTTGTTTAGAAAAAGTGAAAAAATTTGGTTTAAAAACTCTGCTTCTAAATAGTAGCATTTTATAGCCAACAAAATTAATCGAAATTTTCTTTTTTTCTTTTTGAAAAATTTTCAAATTTCGCTTAAAGTTGGTCGATATTTAGTGCGGCAGTTCCGTCTAAAGTGACTGGTTGGCTTACGTTGCAACCTAATAGCCATCAATTAGAATCCTTCAATGAATAATAAAGTGATATAGGTGATATCTAAGAAGATCCTTTACTACTATCCTCGATATTTCAAGTATGATGTCCATAAAATGTGTGCCGAGAAAGTCGTGTCTCATAGGAAGAAAAGACCGGCACACACAGAGAAGGTGAAAAACTGTCACCTTACGACCGGTAGTTGCGACAGTTTAGATTGAAAGCCAGTGCTAGCATGTTATCGCCTTCTTCCTATTCCTACTCAACAACGTTTGCCATCATAGTGAGGCCATACTTGACACAAGTCTTGAGACCCGCCTTCTTTTGGTAATATTCAAGAAAACCGCTTCTGACGCTAATTTGGCTTAAGAAGTCAGGGCTACATTTCAGTCATTCCATATTGAATGAAAATGATTGAAATTTCGGTATTTTTGAAGCAAGTGATTGAGTAGAAAACGCGGCTACAAGCTGGCCTAAGAACTCTAATGAAATTGTTTAAAGTTTATTTTTTTTTTTTTTTTTTTTGTGAAATATTTATATTTTACTTTTACAATGACATCCACAAAAAACAAATCTTTTCTAGTTAAAGTACTTTTGCATTCAGACAAAATTTCTTTTTAAATATGCTCAGCCTAAAGCAACATTTAATTTTAATGTGTTTTGCCTGGCAACACAATTAATGAAATATTTTTCAATAATTGTTATTCACCCAAAAACATACAAGCAAACACTTACACAAGCATTTATTAATTGAAATATTTTTTTTTGCCTTCTACCAACAGATACCACCACGTAAGTGGTTGAACAGTCTACTAATAATTTCCCTAACATTCGCAATTTATGTGAAATCAGTTAATTTACAACCCATAAATGTTTCTGAAGACGATGAAGGCGAAGAGGAAGAGGCTGCTGATATGATGGAATATGCGCCACAATTTGTAAGTGTTAAATGTGTTTGTTGCCTAAAGCTCATATAAAAACAAAGCAAAAATTGTTTTACCTGAAATAATTTTAATTAAATAATAAAGTCAATTAATTTGTTATGATTTGGTATCCGTTAAGTGATTTGTGGAAATTGTGGCAGCTACAAAAGCAGTTTTGTTGGCGATATTACATAAAAACTAAATTGTCTTGAAGAAAATATAAAATTTATTTTAATGTCCTTTAATATATTTTTAGAGGAAATCTAAAAGATTTTCTTGAATTCGCATTTCTATAGGAGTTTTCTATAAGAAACTATTCAGCCTTGTAACGGGTGTCATCGTCGTAGTTAAATTTATGATGAATCAATACAAAACATATGTACGCCATATCACTGTTTTCGCCACAAGAACGACACTCATAATCAAGGGGCAAATTACGGCATTCAGTTTCAATTGAAATTTCAAGCTCTAGCGATTTTATATCTTAATAAGCTCAGCTTTATTAAGAGTGTCGTAGCTGTAGTTGAATTTACTACCAGGAAATATGAAACATATGGACGGCGTTGCCATATTGCTGAGTTCTTTTTGTGATACCTATAGAAGAGAGACGTCAAAAAGTGAAAGCAATCGGAAAAATCTCAAGAAGTGAAAAGAGAAGAAGAAAAGAGGAGAAGAGGAAGAGTTCGTCAAAATATAAACCAATTGCTGCTAAAAAGCACCGCAAATAAAGGCAGACAGTTGCAGTCGATGGCGCAGTAAAGTCACTAATCTTTTAATGCTGACCAAAGCCAGAAAAAGTGTTTTACAGCCTACATTTCGTCCTCTTACTGACAACTTCTATAACAGTAATTTGATGGCAAACCCATTTTCCTCTCGTGATTGCCAAAGTAGCAGTAGCTTTTCACAGCCTGAATAGATGATAGGTGATGATTTAGTTTAAGCCAGATATTGCTGGTTATTCTACAAGTCCATTAATTCAAAGTAGCTCTCAACATTAAAAATGCTTAGGATCAATGTGCGCGGCAAAAACGTTTGGTCTCTGCAGTAATTCACAAATTATTTTTAGCGCCTTATGGCTGGTTTGTGTGGCATCTGAATGTTACGTTTTGAAGAACCTATTTGCTAACACAGCAGAATAATAAAGTGATCTAGACTCCCTCGATAGCATTAATATATCTTATAAGATCGCCGATATCCCAGATAGGCCGTCATAAAATGTGCACTGAGAGATTTGTGCCTCGAAGTCCAGAGAGCCGGGAAATTGAAACTATGACAATTTACGTCAAGGACAGTCACAGTCTTTCGGCGAGTTCTGAGCCTATGAAAGACACTTCGTCGACCTTCTTGTTTGGATAAAACGCTATTTTGTTTTTTAAATGCTGCACACATTATCCTTTTTTCCACTAAGGTAATTCTCTAGCACGCACAAATCAACGTATAGCACGGTCAAATTAACCTAACACACAGTTGTCGAGTTCGATTTTTTTATACAAAATGATCTCTGAGGCCAAATAGAACCATTCGCTATCGGGCAACTTTTATAAAAAAAAATTTTAATTAGAAAAAATTAAATTTTCGATTTTTTTTTATTTTATTTTTTAAACAACAAAAATCCGCGAAGCTTGTTGGCTTGTCTGCAGAAAACACCCAAGGCCTAGGCAGGGATCGAACCTGCTACCCCCAGATTGATAGGTTAGTACGCTACCTACTAGTCTACGGGTTTGTGCTCTTTTATTAAAACACGTAACTAGACAATAATCTCAGAGGCAAATGGCTAAGCGGAAGAATTTATATTTTGGTAATGCGAGTTGGTCTTATTTAATCATTCTATGGTTTAGACTCAAATTTTATACTTAATTTTATAACTTAAAAAATTATGTAGGTTTGATTCCTGTTTCCATCTGGGGGAGTCGATGATCAAAGTACCCAAAGTTCTTTTTTTTTTTAAATGTACCTTTGAGTTAATTTCTAATATTAAAAAATAAAATAAATATTCTCTATGATTCCTTTTGTCTTTACAATCAAAAACCACAACTCTAGCTGAATTAGACATTTTAATTTTTTATTTTTTTTTAATCATGATGGCCATATTGTTTCTCACAAGAGGCTTAAGAATATTTTATTTATATAAATGGTAAACACTGTTATGTTAACAGCATATAACCTTTATTTAAACGTCAGTTCATTTACAGCACAAATGAATTCTAATGATTACAATACGATTTCAGCTAATTCACTTGTGTTTATGAGCCAAAATGTTCTAAATTTACATTTAATTGTTGTTTATTGCAAACGGTATTTCAGGCAAAATGCTTGACTGCCTGGGTGCCTAAATGCTGCTATCAAAGCATAAATAAATTGTGCGATGCTAGTAAATAGCATAACGCAGATATTTCAATCCCACATTATGTCAATGTCTTGATCCTATTATGTCTGTTAACATGTTACTGACACAAACCAAAAGACACCATTTACACAAGCTAGCTGATTTCCAGTTATCAAATGAAAATAAAAATAGAGGAAAATAAATCTGTTTTTTTTTTTTTTTTTTTTTTTTTTTAATAAAATTTTATGTACTCGTATATGAAAAATAAATGTAAATGATTGTGTTAACACAAAATCAAATAGTTCATTTACACCTTTCAAATACTGCAAATGCACGTTTGAATTCCTTAAAATTGTATTAAAAAGTTTTTAAACAAAACTTTATTCAAATTTTTAAATTGACAAACAAACTAAATAACAAAAAAAAATATGCTTTAATTGCTATGAAATTGATGGATCGCTGTAAATGGCTTTTGAAATGTAAAGTGACAGTTGAAATGCCATGGACAAGACTTTTCAAATCAATAAACTTATTTTTCCTCATAAACGGCAAAAATTAAATTGATTGATTTATTTTTTACTTTTTTTTTATTCTTTACAATTTGATTTCATAATCTTGTCAATATTGATTTTATTTTAATTTGTTTAAATTGCTGGCATTAATAAATAAATGCATACGAGTGCGTATACCAGTACGAGTATTTAAATATTTATCGAGAGCTGTTTTTTGTTTCTTTTTTTTTTCAATTTTTATTCTTGCCATAAAAGCATAACTGAGAAATTATTAATATTTAGACATTTGTGACGGCAAATTGTGTGTTTTAGTTTTTGGTTTAAATTTAAAATTCTTGTTTAACGATTTAATAAACAAATTTAAATTAAAAATAAAGTTGCAAATACTAGTGCACATTCTCTAAAGTTGCCATGGCAGCATGTTGCAATATGTCACTGTTATCAGGAAAACAATTTAAGTCATTAAATGTATATTTTAATTATTTTATTCTAAGCCCCTACGCACACACAAACAAACCCTTAATTATCATTTTAATAAAGAATTGAAGGCCTCACTTAATAACACAGTCGCCAAGCAAGACAAGTTTTTGAACGCTAAACTGAATTAAGTGCTAGTTAAGATAACACAAATTCTTGGCTGGTGTGCAGAAAACACTCACAGAGTACCAGGTAGGCATGAAAACCATGATATGTTAGTCCACTCCCCACTAATTTCAAATATAAACAAGTATAGCGCAGCAAGGTCAAGGATTTATAACGCCCCATTCTAAGTGCTATAATCTCACTGAGTCCTTTGCTAGCTTTAAGTATTTTACTATCTTGTCTAATGGAGTTATAGCGCTCATGTGCGACCTAGTTTTAAAAAACCATTCAGTAAATTGACCGATTCGGACGGTTATATCTTTTTTTAATTATTTCGTTCATAGTTTATCGTTTTGCACTGACGTAAGAGTCAGTACGTTCGTTTCACACCGTTCCCTTATTTTTAATATTTTAGATTAAAACATTCAAAACTGAATTTCAATACCAAAAAAAATAGCAAAATTATGTTGTTATAAAAAGAAAATAATCACCAAATTGTAATCATTTCAAAAATTTATTAACTAGCAATAAAAAAAGATTTGGTTGGAGTCACCAGAATCAGTTGTAGTTACATATAATTGTATAATAAATATGATGAACAAAAGCAGCCATCAATTAGAATCGCAAGACAATGGAGTAAAAATGTGATCTAGACCCACTTTGTGGCATTGAGGAAAAATTGCCTAACCTTATTACCAATATCAAAATTAGTATTTTTATAAGATGCCCATCGAGAAATTTGTGTCTCAAAACCAGCAGAGTCATGTACTCGCAATGAAGTTGAAAAAAAAGGACTGTGAGTGGAAGTTACAAGTCATTATAAAGTGTAAGAAAAGAAAGATGAAGAAAAGTTACAGTTAACAACAGGAGCGATAGTTAGAAAATGAACAATAAACCTAAAAAAATTATTTAGTTTTTTTAAATGAATTGAAAAATTTGAATGATTCAGTGTAATGAACTGTAAGACCCCAGTTTAGTTTCCAGTTATAGCTCACGCCATGCAACATGATTGTTCTTACTGAAAAAACTTTTACTTTGATTTGATCCTCAGTGCTGCTATTCTCTGAACTCTTAGTAGTACCTACGCTCTGCATTTCATCTTCAGTCTTTTTGGTAGTACTTTTTGCAAATCTTAAAGCACTTTTCATAGAGGGGCTTCTGATCTCACTTTTACACGCAAAGAAAAAATATGGTTGAGACAACCATATTCTGGTGGAAACATAGTATGGTTAGATTTATGATTGCCCCAACCATATATATTTTTAAGTCAAATATATTAAAAATAGCTTTCAACTGCAGATGTTACGGTTCAACCCCCGGTCAAGGCATCAGGGCAAGAAATTTGTTTTTAATTTTTTTTAATACATACATATTTTATATAGCAGTTTAAAAAAAAAAGTTAATTTAAATTTTTTTTATAAATAAAGTCTTTTTATTAAATTAATTTTTCTTTTCTATTATTTTGTATTTATTTATTACATAATACAGCGGGTTCGAATTTATTTTTTTAAATTTTAGTTGACTATACCAGGACTCGAACTTGCGAACAGTTAGTTAAGAAGCATTAACTCGCCACTCAACCACTTCAGCCACAAAGCTCAGTTGAGTTTGAACGATTAAGTTTTTGTTTTATACTCACTTTATTTATGTGGTTGCGGTAGAGACAGAATAGAAAACAATTTACTTACAACCATGTTTTTATCATTATTATGTTTGCTATGAACATATTTATGATTTCAAGTAAAATTTTATTAAACATAATATGATAACTATATGGTTGATTTTAGACAATAAACACAATATGGTTAAAAATAACTAGAAATATGTTTATCGTGATCAGAATAATGTTTAGATGATTCAAATTAATAATATTATTTTTGTGAAGAACACACTATGTTTGCGGTGACCATATTCAACCATCTCTTTTCTTTGCGTGTTAGCACTGCTTGACGGTTCGTTCAATTCTATTTAAAAAAATTTAGAAACTCCACAACAATATTTTCTTTCAGTCGTACCTATATTGTTTCTAAATTGGCTTATTGGTTTCAAAAACATCGTGAAAGTTGTTACTAAAAAAATTATTTTTTATACAAAATTAAAAAAATTTTTAATTAAAAAAAAATAAAAGTAAAAATCGGTCATTATTTTCGACAGACGTATAGTCTCATGAGTTTTTAACAAAATGAAATCGAGATACAAATTTTAATTTTATTTACAACTAAGTGAAGCTACTTCAGAATGGCAAAATCCAACTCGGCACAGAAATACAAGCAAACCGTTTGCTAGCAACGGAATAATTTTGTAAGAAAAACTTTTAAGGCTTTTAGAGGTTTAGTCGTCTAAATTATTTTAGTAATACGTAAGCGATTTTTAGATATTGCCACGAAATGGAATACTAATGCACATAAAACTCATGGGTATTGCAACTAATTTTACCAGATTTCACAAATGCTTTCAACAATAAATAAAAAAAAAAAACTAAATATTTTTAGTTACTAAATTTAAATTTACGACGTTATTATTTATGTATTACAAAATTAATGTTACTATTCGAGGGTTAAAGTAATGATGGACAAGAAAATTCTCAGACTGAAACTGAGTTCCAGGGAGTAGTCCCTCTGTATTTTGATTCGAAAGGAAATGGTATAAATTCAGTTTTGTTTTACATGGCGGCCTATCGACCTTCAATTAGAATTACTCGTCAAGACTATGTAGCTGTAAAGTGATCTAGATCCACTTCGTGACATTGAAATATCTGAGAAGGCGCGCTAACCTTATCCTCGATATCTCAGATAATCCGTCGCTCCAAGAAATGTGTATCTCGAAGCCGTAAAAACCGTTCTCATAATTTAGCAAAAGCTCTTTAAGCGTTAGAAATGAGGGCCCAAGTCGTCGTGAGGAACAGAGCGAGTTACAGAGTCTTAAAGGCAGCCAAATTAAGGTTGACAATTGTTTTAGATCTCTCTCAGCTTTTGGCTATATAAATATTTATTTATAAAATTATGAGGCAGGTTTCTTCTGTGTCTGTTCAATCCTTTATATTAACTAAAATATTTTAAATTCTGTTCGTTGCATGATTCTAACATTTTTTTAATATAATAAATTTTGCGGGTATTTATTTACTATTTTTATTTTTTGTTTTTGTAAATTTATACCTATTTTGGTATGAAATGATAAACACCCATGACTTCTTGGAAATGGATTTAAAATCCTTGATCTTATGACCAAAAATGCTTTAGCAGAAAATTTTATCAAGTTGTCGTTTGGTGCCAAACCCCATAAAATCGTGTGAAAAACTAGAATATAAAACTATGGCCATAAGTTTAATTTTCTACACGTTTATATAAAAATTATATAAATAAACATTATCCGAGGCCACAAATAAGTGTAATTATTGCCCAATTTAAAAATCAATTTGGTCTGTTCAATGTGTAAGTTTTTTTTTTTTTTCTTGCGTTTGCAGACTGACTTGTACGTGTTCATTTAAAATGGTTTAAGACAGCTGAATGAGAAACAAACAAAAAAAAATAGTTGAATGTGTTTTAAATCAACAATTTAAAGTTAGATAGAGTTTTTGTGCAACTTCTAATAACAACAACAACAACACTTTAAGGGGATTTCATTTAAGTTTATAAATTGTTTTAGCTTTTTTTTCTGTTTAATAAAATATCAATTTTTATGGTATGGAATACTACTTATCCATATGCTGCACAAAACTAGGTGGCATGAAGCTTTTTAGTTAAACAATTTATGCGTTCATTGAGCAAGAAAAAAATGGGTGCGTTCATAAGAAGTAACTATTGAGTGTTCGTCTTAGAAACACATAGTGGAGCAATTCCGCTCAACTCATAAAATATTTTAGCTACTTAAAGTCAACTAAATTTAAAACCACTTCTTCAACATCGGTCAAGAAAAACCATTAAAAATTCTGTATTATCAATACTTTTGGATAAATAAATTGATTTAGTTGATTTAAATTATTTTATTATTATTTATTTTCTCATTTTTTTCTTTTTTTTCAATTGTCTACATGTATCAGCTGTTCATTTAGTAGCGTACTCATCAAAGCATTTCTAAAACTTAACTGTTGTGCTCAAAAGTTGTGTAGCAGTTTAACTCAACAGTTTCATCTTGTAAACGCAACCATTATCACCAACATTTTTAAGAAAAAAAAATTTTTTTTTTTCAATTTAAAATATTTTTTAATCATCTTGTGCTCCTTTTTTTTGTTGGCCACCATTTGTTTCTAAGTAATTGTTGAAATTCATTTGATACCATTTTAATTTTTAATAGAATACAATTATTGTAAAGTATTTATTTTTATAAAATAAAAATTAAAAACCAGTCAGTCATTTGGTTTTTTTGTTCGATTTCGTTTTTAACCACCATTTATAGTTAACTTAAGGTTAATAATCATTTAGTTTTTGATTGATTTTTAGTTGCAGAGCACCACCGTTTGGTTGTTTATATTGCACCAGCTGATTAGTTAGTCTTGAGTTGCCGTTATATGAAGAATAGGAAATTGAAACTTTTTTTTACTTTTTTTGTGGTTTATAATAGCACGAGCCAAATGCCTTATTAGATCTACAGACCTAACAATTGATTAGTCTATAAATTAGACAACAGAAATTTAAAAATTATTTTGAAGAGTTGACAGCACAGAGTAGAAAAACTAGCTAGAGTAGCATCAGGCGGTATCCCGCTCCTTGTAAAATCACTCAGACGTAATCAAGCTAATTGCTCAAAAAATGTTTCAAAACTGTCATTTAGAAATTATATATTCAGTTTTGAGGTCACAATACCAGTGGGACTTGGGGGCCATTAGACTCCTTGTAAAAGCTCGATTCTACTCTACCCCCTTAAAATTTCTGAGTCTCAAGGTAGAAGTACATATCACACATCAAAGGCTTTAAGCCCGTTTTACGCTCCTGTCAAAAAAAAAACTAAAACAAGCACATAATGATGCGCTTAACACAACTTTTAACTTTTCAAGCGTTACAAGCATATTGGCAAGTAAACAACCTGGATTTACATCCAATTATATCAAAAGTGCTTATAGTATTTGAAAAACAAAATATATATTGTAAATAATGGAAAACAAATTAATAGAAGAAATTAAAAGACAAAGTTTTGTGTTCAAAATCCAGCCTAGAATACAAAAATAAAAAAAACGTCAAAAACGCTTTAAAAGCGTAAACAGCTGAAAAAGTATGAAACGCGTTGTACATGAACGCATGCTGTGTACCTTCACCTTAAAGTCTTTAAAGTGGTTGGCAAAAAATTAATTTTTATGGTGTTTCGAACTTGTACTTTGTAACTCAGTAATTTGTATAGGCACTTAGTCTAAAATTTTAATTAGAGTTCAATTTTCGCATCACTTATAGCGCTTTCTATATAAGACTCAATTTTTCAATTAATCGTGACCACATTTAGCTCTCTTTGTAATTTGTTTCTTTTAATTAAATTAGTTGATTTTCGGCCTAAATTCCAAAAATTCAAATTAACAACTGCTATAAATTAGTTTTTTTTCTTTTATATTTGGTAATTGTAAAATTAATTTATTGAAATTAGTTGGACATGCAATAAATATTATACTAATACTGCTCTTTTATGGTAATGGAAACACACAGTAATAATTATTATATTGACTAGTTTAAATGTTAAAATGTGTTTTAGTGAAAACAATTTGAAGCTAACATTTGCTGGACATAATAAAGGACATAGAAAGAGATAAAATAAATAAATAAATATTGTGAGTGTGTGTTTTAGAGAATTTAGGCAAGCAAATTAATGTTAAATGATGCTTTAATAGTTTTCTGTTTCATGTTAAACACTTTTTTACTTAAAGATGAAGCAAAAATTGTCAAAGAGCACTTACTAACTTAGTTTTAGATTTACTAATGAGGTGATAAAACTGGATTGTCTTCTTATAAATAATTAAATTGCTCTAAAACAACTATGAGTACAGGCTCGTTTATGGTCTTTCGAAGACAAAATAGTTAATGGAGCATTAATAAAACTAAAGCTCTTTAATATAAATTACTAATATATAATTAAGGTGAGATTTTGTGGCTCAAATAATCGGATTTTAAAATAGAAATTTCAAAAACAAATTTTAAATAGTCCAAATTAACTTCTGAGTATTTGGGCGGCAGATTAAAAATTTAGACGATCTCCCATTTAAAGTGATATCTTTTATGGTTTGTTCGAAAGTTAATTTGGATTATTTTGAAATTTCTATATACCCCAGTGCTGTTGCTCTAAGTGATTTTAGCAACTTCTAGAAGATTGTGGGATGGGACACATATCATTTTAAAGTAGAGACTGTCTAGATTTCTAATCTACCGCCCTAATACTCAGAAGTCATTTTGGACTATTCTTCCCAAGGATTTTGGCAGTTTTCGTTTTGCATCATAAAATAAAAACTATGAAAATTTCCGAAAATATTAAAACACTTCCAGAAAGTCTAGAACCTAAAGATTAATTTTTTTTGATTGTGGTATTTTTTTTGGGGAAAATCGGAAAACTTAAAACAAATAGTCCAAAGTAAATTCTGAGTGTTTGGGCGATAGAGACGACCCTTAATAAATATTTTATTTTTTTATTTTGTTTCTTTTTATAACAGTTACTCTGTATTACTTTACATTATAAATTGCATATCAATACAATTATTAATGCAACCACATTTATGTTTAATAACATACTAATTAAATTTAATAACATTATGTATTTTTTTCATTTTCAATTTATTTATTTGCCAGCAACATGATTGTCTGAATGCACATATTAAAATATTTCCAGCAATAGTTTTTGTCTACAATTAGTAAAGTACGTTGGGAAGTTTAACATTATCAAAAAAAAAATTTTTAAGTCAGTGTATTTATTCAGAGGCTCGAAATTAATGTTGGCAATTAATTTTTTTTTGGTATACACACCCATTTTTGCAGCCCAACCAATTAAGTAGAAATGAAATAAATAAATTTACTGGAATAATAAAAATGATTTGATAGTTTAGTTTTGCAGATTTTTTTTAACATTCCACGACAAGAGAAAAAGGGAGGGTTGTTTGAAAAGTGATAGTACCAGCAGTTAATAAAAAAAAAATAAAACAAAAAACAATTAAGTGTTTACAGCTTTAATATTAAGGTAAAAGTAGTGAAGAGCAGGAATGGAAACTATTTTATTTCATAATTCAAACAATTTTTTGTTATGAATTTTTAATATTAAACTATTTAGCTATTTTGCTTCCTTCTCTGCAAAATTTTCAATTGATCCTCGTGTGTACCAGTATTCAAATTAAATACACCTATTTAGTAATTGTTAAATGACACTTATTTGTTATACTCTTATGTGTTTGCTATTTTATCGCTAATTTTTTTTTTTCGTCTTTCAATAAACATACGCATATGACTTTAATTTTAAGTGGTATCAAGAGACCTATTTGTTTTTAATCTTGTAGTTTTCAATGAAATTTTTTTTTTTTATTTTTTTTATAATTTCACACTTTATTATGAAAATATTTTTTTTTCTTTTACTATTTAGTTCTACTCACATTTATGGGGGCTGTTTTAGTTGGCAGTTCATTAAAATAATTTAATAAATGTTTAAATTAAAAAAATAAGACAAGCAGAAAGAGATTAATTATAGTTTTATATGAAACTAAAAAAAAAAAACAATTTTTGATTAAAAAAAATTTTCTCAGGCCATAAATCAGGTACATTTTTTGTGGCTTGAAATTGTTTACAAAACAAATATTAACGATTTAGAATAAGAGATAAGCAAATAAATAAAACATAAATTGAAAAAAAAGCTGTTGGGTGATTAATTGTGTTTTAAGTTTTAAATTAGAACAATTGCTATTAATAATTATAAAACTATTTAAATGCGAGTAGTGATAAAAAAAAGTTTTTTTCTAAAACTACTGAAGCACGTACATACATATGTAAGTGTAGTCACTTCAGGTCTCCATTTGAAACTTTTTTGGGTGATTGTCTAAACTGTCTAAAAAATAATTTAAGGAGTTTGACTAACAGACAATCATTTATACATCAACTCATTTGTTTTCTTTAATGTCCTTTGCAAGCAAGCAATACCAAAGAGTTAACTTGTTCTTTCAATAAAGCAAACTAATATACCTGATCGATATATTTTATATTGAAACACCTCCATTAGTGGTAGATACTTCAAAAGAATGAGAGAGAGAGAAAGAGAGAGAGAAAGAAATATACAGAGTTATAGGAGAGAGAGAGAGAGAGAGAGAGAGAGAGAGATACAGAGATCTAGAGAGAGAGAGAGAAATACACAGCTCTAGAGAGCTCTAGAGAGAGAGAGAGAGAGAGAGAGAGAGAGACAGAGCTATAAAGAGAGAGAGAGAGAGAGAGAGCGATACAGAGCTATAGAGAGAGAGAGAGATACAAAGTTATAGAGAGAGAGAGATATATATACAAAGTTATAGAGAGAGGGAGAGAGATACAGAGTTATAGAAAGAGAGCTACAGAGTTATAAAGATGGAGAGAGAGAGAGAGAGAGAGAGAGATACAAAATTATATAAGAAAAAAATACAGAGTTATACGGGAGAGACATAGAGTTATAGAGAGGGAGAGATACAGAGTTATAGAGAGCAAGAGACAACAATTCGGAAGTCAGTGAAGGTAGCTCTGTTTTTTAATTCTAATTCTGTGTTAACATAGCTCTATTAAGGTAATATAATTAGGACCATTATTACAAGTTACCGATAGTTAAATTTAAGATTTTATAAGTCAAATATCAAGCTTTTGGTTGAACATTAAATAAAAAAATTTCGATAAGTTAAATATCGGACAGTGTGTCTTTAACTATCTACAAAAAGTTGGTTCTAAAGTTTTAGCCCAACATCTGGTATTTGTCCCACAAAATCCTAACTTTAACTATAGAAAGTTGTAATAACAGGCCTTAATGTATTTTCAATACTTTCGTAGAAAATTATCCAAAAAAGGATACAATATTTTCACAAAAACGAATGACATCGAAAACTTTTGGAATGTAAAATGCAGAATTATATAGTTTATATTCGGAAATTTTAGAGAGAAAATTTTTGGGTTAAAAAAATAGGGCAAAATTGAGATGAGAAAACTCTTACAAGCCTATTTTCAGAATCTGATTAAAGCATATTTCTCTTTCATAATTTACTTTGTGATTTAAATTTTCTTTAAAAAAAATTATTTTATATGGATTTTTTTAAACCAAAAATCTATTTAGATTCTGTTCGCTGCACGGGGGTGTGGAGGAAGCTGCATTAAACCCACTCACTCATTTTATTAATTAACCAAGTAACCCACTTTCCAACATTGAATTTAAATACTAAACAATCTTGAAAATTATCTTCAACTAAATCATTTGTTAATGGTTTTATAATCTCTAACCTCTCCCAATATTCCGTCAATAGAAATTTATCGAATAACATGATTTTCTGACATGTGTTGAATAGAAAACATTGTAAAAACTAAAACAACAACTAGAACAATGAAACCAAATAGATAAAAATAAGTTTTGTTTAGAACAACAAAGAACATTAAGAAAAAAAAAATTTTTTTTAATATAAAACAAAATAAATATTTTCCCATTGATTTAATTAAAATGTCCATTTCGGAAGATTGCCTTGGCCTAATTTTTTTTACCCGCAATTCTATCTCAAGCCAAATTGAAAATCTATGACTCTCCAAACTTCAACTCTAAAATTTTCTAGTATGAATTAAAAAATACTTATATAAGTATGTTTGCTTGTATGTGTTATAATAGCAACAACAACAAGAAAAAATAATAATAGCAATAATAACTGTAGTGATAGCTGCGACATGGTTAATGCAACAAGGTGTGGTACAAAACTTCAAGCAGCGAGAGAGCAAAGTGCGTACGTTGTTGTTCGCCAGATAAACTTTGAATTGCAAGAACAATTTTATTTTGTGTGGAATGATTTTTTTGTTTTTTATTTAAGGGGGATTAAGACAAAAATGCGTGATAAATGTGTTTACACTGGCGCAGAATATTAACCTTCTTAAATTGAAACTAGCAAATGCCTAATTGCTGATTTTAAGATAATAGATCTGCTCAATTTATATTCTTTTTGATTAATTCTGCAAGGTTGATTTCATTAACAATATCTACTCATAGATCAATGGCTAGTATACTAACCTATCAATCTGGCGGTCACAGATTTGATTCTTGCCTACTTTTTGAGTGTTTTCTGCAGACAGGCGAAGAAGCTTTACGAATTTGTGTTGTTAAACTGAAACAACTTCTTACAGAAACTATTGAATTTCAAGCTTGTCATAAGTTTTATTTCAAAACTTTATTAAAGCATTTTGAGAATTATGATTTACTGGGTATTTCTCTGCGAACGAGAGATAGCTTCTTTGGTACATTTGCCTTAAAGACAAAAATTAATTTTCGTATATCTCTTTCCTTGGCTTTTAATAAAAGCTAAAATTTTTTTGTGCGCAAATTTTCTGAAGAGCCGAAATAAGCAGGCAGTGAAATGCTTATGGAAAACAACTTACTTTTCGACAAAAAATATATTTTGGGAATGTTTTTGTCAAAATAAATTTATAACTAGGCTCGCTATTTCGAAGTGTTTCGTGCCAAAAATTATAGAAATACAAGATTACGCTATGTGCATGGTTTCCCGTTAGATGACGTAGATTGTTCACTGTTTGAAGAAAAAAAATATAATACATTTCTCTTTTTTTTAGTTGTAAATTATTAACCAAGATAAACGTCATTTGTGCTACATGCGCAGAAAATTTCAATTTTATGTAGGGGATGGCGAAATCTTGTACCTTTATCATTCTTTTTTCGTGCTAAGCGATAATCGCTGAAAAGTGTTTACTCTACAATTCTTATGAAAAGAATATCGAACAATAACGTAAGTGAGCCGCTTTTTATATAGAAAATGAGTGATTGGTTTTCTTTCACTTTCGAAATAAAGAGCTCAGTTATTAATCTAATGACAGCTTTATATGAGACTATTTTTCTCTATGAAGCAAGAAAATGGGACATCAAAAATAGGAAATTGTTTGCTTTGAATATGGAGTAAAAAAATAGCGATTTTATTTGAAAGTTTTCATAAGACGTTTCCCTTTTATTCACACTTGAAAATTTTTTTTGTTCACAAATAAACCGAAACTAGTCCCTTGACAAGCTCTTTGAGAGCAAAAGTGATTATAAATGAGTACATAAAAAAAACATAATTCACAATTATTAAAAAAAAGAGATTTTTTTTTATCACTAACCTTGATTTGCAGGAAATTTATTGTTACTGAATTATGTTGCTTAAATATAATTTTTGAGACTGGAGTTTCCCATGATGAGGACATTTGGATGCATCTAAAAATATATTTAAAAAAAAAACAAATTTTTAGTGTAAACAAAGTGATTTTTTTTTAAATAAATTTAGTAAATTTAGTCAATCATGAAGTGCCAAGAAAAGTTATTAAACACGAGTATGATAATATTTTACAAAAAATAAATAAAAATTTACATAAAGAATTACAAAACAGTGTGCATAGATTTTTAATTTTAAAAGCAAAAACTCATAACAATAAACCTTAACAGCCACACTTCAGCATAATATTTGCTTAGCACAGACACACTAGCTGAGAGCGTTTGATTTATTTTTTAATTTAGTTGGCTTGTTTTTAATAGATTTTTCACGTTTTTAATGTTTGTGTTTTATTTTTTTTTATTTAAGGAACACCCAGAATATGCTTTCAGTTATGGTGTTAAAGATTTACATACCGGCGATGTAAAGTCACAATGGGAATCCCGTGAAGGTGATGGTGTCAAGGGTCATTATAGTGTGCTAGAGCCAGATGGTTCAATACGCACAGTAACTTACACAGCAGATGCCAAGTCGGGTTTTAATGCAGTGGTAAAAACAGTGGGGGCCAATTCACATCCCATCACCGAAACTCCACATGGTGTGGAGAGCAAAAGCGATGACACATCCCAGTCTAAAATAAATCATTATAGCAAAGATCAAGATCACATTGTGTTAAGCTCAGACATTAAGTCCATTAAGAAGCCCATAGAAGATTTAACGCATTCTCATCCCAAAATACCCAGTTTAATTGAATTTAAGCCACATGCCCGCATACGTCAAGTACCCATGGAATTAGAGCCCGGCATGAAGGAGCGTTTGAAAGAAGCTCGAGATGAATACTATCAAAAATATGCTGCTGCTGCTGCTACTGTCGCGACCAACAAAAAAGAACAAAATGAGTTTCAACCATCTGGCGGTATATTTACACCCTATGATAGTGAAGATAGTGACTGGAAGGCTGTTGTAAAAGAAAGTAATGACTTTTTTGCCCAACACAATTATGGCCTAAGCTCAGGTTATGATCCTCAAAATGAGGATTATCAGACATCCTCAGCTCATACCCAGTATCAGGAAAACAAATACAATAAGCAAAATTATAACAATGCAAATAATAATTTGCACACAGATTTTATAGCCTCCAAGCCTTTACATTCTCATCGTCATAATCCCGCGATTACACATCCAGATCCCAGCAGCAATGCTATACCCTTCAACAACAATAAGAAACCCATTTTACAAACTACACCGGGACTTAAACATTACGCCTCTCTGCCCAACAAGTATTTGAATAACAAGCCACGTCGCGATTATGGCTCATATTTCCATAATAGCAAATCGAAAAAGCCACGTAAATATGAGGCAGCCAAATTAGCTGCTTTGTCATTTAACGATGAGGAAATACAATTGGCGGCATCTGCAAGTCTCATACAGTCAATGGTTAAACGTGACAAAAAGCATATGGCACCCATGTATGCCCGACATTTTGGTGCTGGCAATACAAAAGAAGCTTACCGTTCATATCGTAGACTTTAAAGAGCTCAGTCTTCAAGTTTCTTTATTTAATTCTTCTTTTTAATAATTTATTTATGCTAGAATTAAGTAAGTTATTTGTTAAAAGAAATTATTGTTATTTTTAAGACTTTCTTATGTTAAAGTTATAAATAAAAAAATAAAAGTTATACAAAAAAAAAAAAAAAAAAAAAAGAGTGTAAATGACAACTGAAGTATTTCAAGCATGAATCGTTAGTTTCCTTAACAAATTGGAGTGACAAGCATTTTTTATCTATCAAAAATTCTCATGCCCATACCTAAATAGCGCGGCGGCAACTGAGCAATTGGAAAGTCAAATTTTGATAGTACACTCTGAAGTGAAGTTGCCTGTAAAATAATTTTTTTTTATTTTAGACCAGTAATGACATGTTTTAATTTAGCGTTTTTAACTCTATTTTTGTTTATCTTTAGTGGGTTTTATTAAACAAAATGATTAACGTTACCGCCAGTGCTTTTATTTAGGGATGACGTTTTATAGAAATGAAGGGCGCTAAAAAGCACTCCGCTTGTCGCTGCTATTTAAGTTGGACTGTAAGTTATATGTGAAAAGAAGTTATTTTATCACTGAATTTTAACTTGCACAAGTCCATTGAGTGTTAAATTCATTCATGGCCCATCAAGGTTTAATTTAATAGAAAATAAAATTATGATTTAATTTTATTAAAGGCGGCATAGCAAACTCATGATTGCAATTGAAATTCATAGAACAAGGTCTGCAAAGGCCAGCCAATAAATAATACACAGACAAAAAAGATGCTGGCTGACGGGCTGGTTGGCCTGCCTGCCTTGCTTGTTTACTAGTGACTGTTTATTTAAGACAACCTTGAGTTTTTATTTTTTTTGCTAAAGTTCTATACAAAAACAAAAAAAAAAAAGCTAAAGGTAGAGAGGCCTTCAATGTCAAAACCTAATGCTGCTGCCACCATACATTTACTCATGAAAATCTGGGAAAATATGACAACAACAAAACTAACAATCAATATTAATGCATAAAATGTGCCTGCCAAAGAATGCATTAATTTAATATTTTTGCATAAATCTGCATAATTAATTAATTAATTGTATTACAGGTAAACGAACACCCCACACACATGCGCTTTTGCTGTTTGACTATTTATATAGAAATTTTTTTAATAAAAAATTTAATTTTATTGACTAGCAGAAGCACCTAACATTTTAAATACTTTTTTTAAGTTACAAAAAAAAAAGTAATTATATAATTTTATTTGGTAATTGCAATAAGCAGAAAAAGAAAATTTGGCTCGTAGAAATATAATCCTGCAATGCGTGTGATTAAATAAAATATTTTGGTATTTCACATTGCGTAAGTTTAAGTGAGTAAAATGTTCAAGTAAGAACCTTTTGAAAAATTAAATAAAATAAGCGTATGCCCCTGTTATGGTTCACAACTCAACTCTACTGTAGTTGTTGTAATTTTGATATTACAACCTATTTGGGTTATTACTGATTACAACTCTGTGTGACCTAGATCTACCCCCTGACGAAACTAAGCTTAGTTTCCTTTGTGTTAACTATCTCAATAAGCATGAGTTTGAGTGCACAAAATATCAGTTAAAAGTATGCAAAATTCATTTCAACCAACAGTCTTCTTGCTGGTATTTTTTTAATTTTTATTTCATTTAAATTCTAAAAATCTAATCTAATTATTTTATCACTAAAAAATATTTCAAAGAAGTAAAGAAAAACTAGTAACAAATAACACCTCTGGCTAAAAACTAAGAAAAAAAATTTAAATAATAAAAACAAGATCAACTTTTTGTTTTAATTTCAAATTCAAATAGCCAAACTTAAACAGTGGTACTAGATGTATGTGAAGATATATACGTATTTAAATATGAAATTTTAGCAAAGACAAAAACCTTACAAATTAACATAGCTAAATTTGCAATTTACAGAGCCCTGTAAAGCACTTAACAGAAAGTAGTGAAATATTCAGGAGGAAAAAACAAGGGTCTGGGGGCAAGGATTAACAAAAAAAAAATATGCAAAAAGGTCTTCCAAGAGATTTATAATGTATCTATGTATTTCAGATATGTATAAATATAGCCGCAGAGTAGGAAAATTCGATATTGTTAAAAATTTTCCCTTGGGTACATTATTGGCCATATTGGACAAAAATGGAATTACACACGTATCCCACTATAAACGTGTGGTAGTCCAAGGGGTCCACTACAAGTCATGTTTAGTCGTATTTCTGAAATAATTTTGGGATTCCAGAAAATCGACTTTGAAAAAAAATCATTTTTTTTTTTAAATTGCTCTAGAGGACCACTGGCCATTTTGGACAAAAATGGAATTGCATACTTATCAAGCTATATAGGTATGAATAAGTTAGAGATGAGAGAAAAGTTAGTGATGGGAGAAAATTTACAAATGGGAGAAATATTAGAGATGGGAGAAAAATTAGAGATGGGAGAAAAATGAACCGCCAGCATTAGGAACTAAATCTCGTTTATGACACATTTTATTTCATTAAATTACCACTCCCTCACTTGGCGTAAGAAAATTTTGCCTTGTTTTCCTTGTAAACTATAACTGTACTATAAAGTAAACTAAACTGAACTATAAAGTAAACATAAAGTAAACTAAACTGAACTATTTATAAAGTAAGCTATAAAGTGAACTAAAAGTAAACTAAACTGAACTATAAAGTGAACTATAAAGTGAACTTTAAAGTAAACTATAAAATGAACTATAAAGTGAACTATAAAGTACACTATAAAGTGAACTTTAAAGTGAACTATAAAGTGAACTTTAAGTAAGCTATAAAGTGAACTATAAAGAGAACTATAAAGTAAAAAAGTAAAAATGTTAAGAATAAAAGAAAATAGTTTTTAGAACTAGGCCACTCATATGTGGTCGGCAGTCCATCTTTTGATTTAACTGCACTTCAAGTGACAGCAACTGCAAATCATCTTTTAAAATGTGCCCTGCATTGATTTTAGTTACGACAAAATACCTCACAAAATTGGGTATGGTGCACAATAAAATTTATGGACTAAATGCGTGTCGACTGCTATGATTCTCGGGATTTTATAACTTTGCATAGATTCTCCTTGCTCTCGCCCTAATTACTATGTGATAATTTTTGGTGATGTGGGCTTAGGACAAACAAGCTCATGTTTATGTGACGTTCTTTTTTTGGGCTTGAGAAAACTGCAACAATATTCTGGCAATGAAGATAAAAAATGTTTATTTTTTAGCTTAAAAGACTTGAACTTTTTATTTCTGATTTTTTTTTATTTTATTTTTTTTTTTTCATTTTTAGCATTCTTGTCGATACAAAAATTATTACTTTTAAATAACCATCATAAGGTGAGACTTGTAGTAGACCCCTTGGACTACCATACCTATATAGTGGGATACGTTTGCAATTCCATTTTTTCGTAAATTGCAAAAAATGATTTTTTCAGTCAATTTTCTGGAATCCCAAAATTATTTCAGAAATGCGACTAAACGTAACTTGTAGTAGACCCCTTGGACTACCATATCTATATGTTGAAATACGTGTGTAATTCCATTTTACTCAAAAATGACCAGTGGTCCTGTAGAGAAATTTTCGAAAATTGCAAAAAGTGATTTTTTTCAAAGTCAATTTTCTGGAATGCCAAAATTATTTCAGAAATATGACTAAGCATAACTTGTAGTGGACTCCTTGGACTACCACACCTATATAGTGGGATACGTGTGTAATTCCATTTTTGTCCAAAATGGCCAGTGATCCTCTAGAGCAATTTTCAAAAAAAATTATTTTTTTCAAAGTCGATTTTCTGGAATCCTAAAATTATTTCAGAAATATGACTAAGCATGACTTGTAGTGGACCCCTTGGACTACCACAACTATATAGTGGGATAAGTGTATAATTCCATTTTTGTCCAATATGGCCAGTAATGTACCCAAGGGAGCATTTTTAACAAAATCTAATTTTCCTACTCTGCGGCTATATTTATACATATTGAAATACATAGATACATTATAAATCTCTTGGAAGACCTTTTAGCATATTTTTTTTGTTAATCCTTGTCCCCAGGTCCTTGTTTTCTCCTCCTGAATATTTCACTACTCTCTGTTAAGTGCTTTACAGGGCTCTGTAAATTGCAAATTTGTACGGTTTTTGTCTTTGCTAAAATTTCATATTTAAATACGTATTTATCTTCACACATATTGGTACTAACCAGGTCTTAATCATTTTATATTGAAACTCACGACTGGGTAAAGAATTACTCGTTTATAAATAAAAGAATCTGTGTTTGAAAAACAAAATCATATTTTTTGTAATAGTGAAATTATTTTATTGAAATAATGAAATCTTTCATTGTAATTTTTTTTGCAAAATAATTAATTTTTAATTAGATTAATGAACAAAATTCTATCAGTGTATTATTAAAATTATGCGCCAATTAAAAATTTTAATTAAAAAAATGTACGTTGATTAAATATTTAATCAATATCAAAATTTATTTAATTGAAATTTTTAATTAAGGCATAATTTGTTTTTCTTTAAACACTGTGCTTCACCAGTCCAATTTATATTAAATTTTTTTTATAAATGTAAATTAAAGCAAAAATATAATCAAGTAGCATTCAAAGCAATATTCGTAACTAGTAGTTTTGTATTAAACAAACAATTATTTAAATGACAAATGTTTTTATTAAAAAAAAATCTAAATAAGTTAATAGAATGGCCATTATAAAAACATTGACTTGTTTATAATTAAATAGATAAAATTAAGAAGAAAAAAAATCTATGCAAAATAAATGATCTGAAATAAAATTAACAAGACAAACAATATAATAATAAAATTTAAAATTAATGTTGTATAAAAATAGCAACAAGTTTTTTTTTATACAAGTATGTAATATGTAGCCTTTACATTCGCTTACATATTTTTTTTATAAATAGTCTCTTATTAAACTTAATGTAGTTATTTTTTTATGACACGTTCTTTATTATTTTCCAAATTCTAACAAATTGTCACCTCAATTATTTTTAAAGTTTAAAAAAAAATAATTTCAGTTTGTTTTTTTTTTTTTTTTTTTTTTTTTTGATTTCGTAACTTTTTTACAAAAATTCTAAATGTTGCGTGCAACAAGATTTAAGCAGTAAACGTGGAGCTTAGAAAACTTTACACACGCACACAACGATATTAACAAACGACATTTATTTAAGCATAATAAGAAAAAAAACGTTTATTGGTGATTCAATTTTTGTTGTAAATATAAAAAAATCCCACACGTCTCAATATAATCAACTCCTACGCTATAAAGTCACAAAAGAACTACAAATCGTTACTTGTAAAACATACACATACAAAAAATGATAGATAGATTAATGCTCTAGAACAGCGGTTTCCAAACTGTCGGTCGCCATCCGTAATAACTTCCAGTGGGTCGTGAAGTTTTTAATTTTTGTTTTACATACATAATAAAAAAAAAAACTTACAAAAAAGTTGTTTATTCAAATTTTTTGTGGCTATATTACTTTTTTAAGAATCCGACAATATTGGGTTCAATCATTCATTCCGTTCCCTGATTATGGAAAGCATTTTTTTGTGAGATAATAGATAATTTTCACATTTTGCTTACGCACACGAAAAGCCAACGGAAAGACAAAAAATTTAAGAAAAAATACAAAATTTCGTTAAAATAAAATGTCTTTAAACTTAATTTGTTTTATTTTTATAAAATATTTTATTTTATTTATTTATTAATTCTCTTAAATTATAATTATGAATTATAAGGTAAGAGGAAAAAAGGCATCTTAGGCCTTCAGTTCATAATTTTATTTTATTTGTTGAAAATTTAATTTTCTTTTTATTTATTTAAAATTTTGGTGTTAAAAAATTCATATTTTTTTCTTATCACTAACAATTGAAACATTAATACAATTCATTCACAATAAGTTACTTTTTAATTCACAATTAAATGAAACAATTCAAAATAGTAAGATAATTACGCAGGAATCAATAATAGCAATTACATATCGTTTGATATTTTTTGTAAAAAAAATTTTAAAAATAACAAAAGTAACTTCTGAGTTTTTTGGGCGGTAGATTACAAATCTAAATGAATTTTCCTTTAAAATGATATGTGTCTCATCCCCTAATCTTCTTGAGAAATCTACGTATTTATATATATTTGTACCTATGTACTTTTTTTTCCTAAACATATTAATAAATATGTCGTAAATACTAAAAACATATTTAGAAATATTTAATGACTTAAAACGTATTTGATAAATATGCCATAAGTACTGAAAAGATATTCACAAATACCATGGAACTGGGCATACTTATCTTCACTTATTTCTTTTGAATTGACGAATTTAAAAAAAAAAAACACTGATTGAAATATCTTGCGATCCTTCATTGCATTAGGAATTTGACAGTAAAACTTTTTGGTGGAACGAAAAAAAGATTTTTTTTTTCGGGCAGAGCTGTAATAGTGCTGTTAGTGGAAAAATAAACTTCTAGTGGCTATTTCAACAATAACACCAGGATTTATGAAATCTTGTGCTAACAAACAAGTTCGTTCATTTATCACATAAAATTTTTTTCTGTAAACACTCGTATATATACTAAATTTTTAAAAAAAATTTTGGTTCAGTTTAATTTTTATACTTGAAAATTTGATTGTTTTATCTAATAAGTGGGCCTCCAATTTTTATATGTGGGTCGCAATATCGGAAAGTTTGGAAACCGCTGCTCTAGAACATATTAAATCAGTAACTAGAATTAAAATAAATAAAAATAAAATGTATTTTCTCAAACCGTGTTTGCTGAATAGTGCTGTTACAATGTTGAACTATATAATTCATGTTTTATATAAAAGAAGATTAGCTATTAACGTGCTTATATACCTACAGACATATTTACATAATGCAATTGTGTGAGATTTTAAAAATCCTATAAGAAAATGCTCATTTATTGCGTAAGTGTTACATTTAAAAAAAATTTATTTTTAAATTAGTAAATTAATTTTTTTTATTAATATACAAAAGTTACGTTAGATTGCACAGGGTGTCTCCATAACAACAACAGAGAAAGAGCTCACTTGAGACTTGTGATGGGAGGCCTTTGCGATACCAATATACGGGCAAAGTGAAGAAAGAAAAGACAGAAAGATGTCGGAGAAAATAGGAAGCAAAAGGTTAAAGAGAATTAAGTAAACAGTAAGAGAAGAGCAGAGAAGAGAAGAGTGAATATAAAAAGTGAAGAGTAAAGGGTAAAGGATGAAGGGTATATAACGACCTTACCCACGAAACCAGACAGCATCAGTCATCGACAGTGCATTAAAGCCGTACCAGCACCTCCCCGAATAAAGCTAATACTGATCCTACAGTGCAGAGCAAAGATCACATCTACAGTAGTCATTTAATAACAAACCCCTCATCTCCTCGCGTGTTTATCAGGCTGCCGTGGTCCGTTATTGCTACCACCACATTCCTCAATAGTTCTCTCTGAAGCCCCCGTAAATTTTGTTGCGATTGCTATCCAATCTAGGCCAGATCTTTCACACTATATGGCACGTCTATGCGCTCATCCGTCTGGACTGTGACTTACGTTAAAAAAATACTCTCCATGTTGATAATCTACTCTGGATGTCTCTCTCTTGCCAGACTAATTGCCGTACAGTAATATAGAGTATTCCCGTGTACGCATACCAAAATGACCGTAGAATGTCTCGCCAACCTATTTAAGGATGTCCAGCATTCCCAAACCAGATCCCATTAAGAACATAATTGCATTTACACTGTCAGTATAAATGTGAACTTAAAAAATTACAGAAAATTATTTACTCCTTTAATTATAATCGATTATTTGACGTGTTGTGTGACAGATGTGCTTAAACCACATGTCGTTCAGACCCATGCCAATCAGTTGAGGTCCCATGAATTCCGTTATCATATTCCTGTAACGAACAAGTAAGACTAAGATCCGTGGGTGGATTTGTATTTTATGAATTGCAGAGAATTTTTTAAGCTAAAGTTGGACAATTTTGTGCATTCACGAAGCCATACAGATGGAAATATGCTTCATTACAGAAGATGACTTTTTTTAAAAAAACATTGTCATTGACTTTCATACTTATTTGGAAGATGTCTTCTTTACAATCCATAAAACTAAAAAAGCACTCTTACTGAGAAACCCTATATTTTGAAAGCTCTTTAATTGTGAAAAATAAAATTTTTAATATATTTTTCAATTCTAGGAAAAATTTTATTTTTATTAAAAAAGAAAGAAACTATTTTCCTTGAGATATGACTCAAAACATAATATTTTGTTTTTTAAAGTAACAATTATACAATTAGATACTCACACACACATACACACTTTAGATGCAAATTAGCTTTAATGCAGCTGCTAAGACTGCAGTTAATTTAGCAGCTACCGAGCAACTGTTGCTCTACACACACAGCATGATGTTGCTAATTGACACAATCTGCCTGGTTTTCATTGGAACAACAGAGAAACTAAATAAATATGATATGGAATTGTAACGCACTCCAAACAACAACAATTTACAAGCATGAATTAATATTAGAATAGGTAGATATTAAAAATAAAATTCAATTTAATATTAAATTGTAAACTAAGGTGTTTGATATTTTAGGTCCGGTTAGAATGAAACTTGCAAAATTTGACTTTTTTGGCACTAAATTCACTTAAGTGATAATTTTTGCAGACACTTATTTATTTATTAAATTAAAAAGCAACAAACAAACAACATTATGACACACAGCGCAACCAATTAGAATTAACAAATTGAATGAACCTTTTAGCAGAAAACTATAAAAAATAAAAACACACCCGAAAATTATACAACAACTGCAGATTAAACCACAAAATTTAAGTCAAATGACAACAAGCACAACAAATAAAATGCATGAAAAATGTTGCAACAATAAAGGAAAAAAAATATGAAAATTGCGTTTAATTGTAACAATTTGATTACGAGAATGGTACACAAGAGCTTAAGAAAGCAAAAAAAAAAAACATAAAACGTGCTTGTAGAAAAAAATCCTAACAGCAAAAGGAAAAAATTAAAAAAAAATTAAATTACAAAAATATTTTCTGCGGCACTATAATGTTGCTTAGATTTCGGATTAAAGGCACGCACAAGCATAAAACATACGAGTACATAATAATTAATAGAGCACAGTGGAATTAAATAAAAAGATTATGGAAAAACTATAGAAGTAGCTTTTGTCAATTGCGTTATCTTTTGTGCGAAATAATATTTGTTACTTAATTTACCAGAAGCATACGGCACAAAAATATATTTAAAAGACTCCTAAAAAGGCGAATAAAAAACTTCAAGAGTTTTCTATTTGATAACGGAAAGAAAAGGGCAGCAAGTACATACGCTTTACTATTAATTTAATTAGGACTCCTCATTCTATTTGACGTCATCGTTATTATACGGCATTGTTTAGTGTCGACGACTTTAAATCTGGACCAAATCGTCACATTCAATATCGCATAAAAACGATCGAAAATTTATGGGTCAATTATAGATAGCAACTAAACTTCAGTTGCCTTTTCCTTGGGCAATTGGGATTAGAATTGTCGCTAAAGGTACATCAAAAAGTATTCACCATTTCCTTTTTATCTTCAAAATAAAATTCCACGCAAAACCACATTTTCAATAGTTCTTATAAAAAATTTTTATATGAAAAAACAACAATGCAACTGAAATGAAAATTGTTTTTATGAATGGCAACGATTTTTAGTTACCAATTGGAAATACAAAAATAAACAAAAAAATTATAAAAACGTGCTGTTTTTCATATAAAAAAAAAAATTTATAAAAACTATTGAAAATGTGGTCTTCCGCGGAATTTTATTTTGAAGATGAAAAGGAAATGGTGAATACTTTTTGATGTACCTTTAGCGACAATTCTAATCCTCTAGAGCTACCGACTGCATTTCTTTTATAAAGTTTTTTAAATTTGTTTTTAATGTACAAAGATGGTCTGTTGGCAAATTAGTGTCTTCTAGGAATAGACTGGTTCGTCCCCTATCTGCTGTTTTTAGTAGGCTTTATCTGCTTTGGTACACTTTGATTTTGCTGCTCATTTTTTTGTTTGTTTTTTTTTTCAGTTTGGAATATAAATGGATCCAAACTCGTCGTGTGTACGCATTGGTAGGTTATACTCGTAGCTATTTAAATGTTCTGCTATTTTCTTCCACACCACTTCTGTTGTGGCTTTCTTTTAGTTAAAAGACCGCGAGCTATGTTTAGGTTAAGCTCCATTTGCTATATTATGAGCTGAAATTGTTGTTTGGTAATAGTTTTATATTAAAAAAAATAATAATATACTATCTTTTACTTTTTATTTCCACTACACAAATTGCAGCAATCACAAAAAATTGTTTGTCGAAAATATTTCAAATAATAACTGAAATTTACAGTTTTTAGTAGCCAGTTGCTTTCTGTAATACCAGTTTTCCAGCTAGTTGCAATCGATAATCGACCCATTAGTTTGAAAATTTATATTGAAGTTGCCCGATATCGAACGTCACAATTTGGCCTCTGCACTTTCTTTTTATTTAATATTAGAAATCAATTTTAAGATTAAAGTTTTTAAAGATTTTAATATGCGCTACCGGAATCTGGGTAGAAATCGACATTGTGAGCCCTAGATGAATACACTACCCAATAATGCACACAGCTAATGCACATTTGCTAAGAAAATTTTTCTTCTTTACTGAGTTGCGTCGACGTTGATTTTGTCGTCGTTGAAGAAAAATAAAATTGTAAAAGTTTTAAAACTCTTTTTTTTATTTTTTTACGATATTTTTTTATAAAAATGTATTAGCAAATTTATTTCAAACCGCTAGTTTATTATAAAAATTTTATTATAAAAATTTTATTTTTATATCGATATTTCGCTTCAACTTTGCGTAGCTTATAATTATAATTATATAATAATATATTATAGTATATAATTATAATTATATAATAAGAATATTTATTTATTTTTTTTTGGTGATTAATTTCAATTATGTAGGTTTTGTTTTTATTTTCACATTCTTAATATAATTAATTTTTTTTTTTAATTTATTAAGTTTTCTTGTGAAATGGTTGAACTGTTTTATTTTTGCACAATTTTTTTTTTTTTTTAAATTAAAATTTGTGTATTACATATATGACTTAGAAATTAACGATAAACATATCGATATCGTTAGATTATTGTTATCTAATAGCAAAATTACAAAAGAATTGATGACACCTTAAAAGTGATGACAATGTTGCCGACGCCAAATAACATAAGTGTAAATAAATTTCTAACCGAAAAAGTATACTCCACACAAGGTCCTTATTATTGTAAATAGGCCATATGTATCGCAAGGTTGTTACATGCATTAATAATTAATTGTGAACATGCCTACAAAGCAGTTTTTAAAAAAAAATTACAAACTTCTTTCTATTTAAAAATGTCTCAAGAAAATTTTGTTTAATTAGAAATCATATTTGTTGTTTTTTTAACCCACAACTTGTTTTAAAATATGATTTTTTTTTTAAACTGTACAATGCAAGTGTTGATTTTGATTGATTGTCTTGCAATGACATCCCACTGTTGGACGCCAGTCACAAATTATAAAATTATAACATTAGAGACCACCAACTTAATGATGTTGTTGGGAATTTGATTTAATGCTTTATAATTTTTTTAAGTTTTTTTTTCATTCTTTGCGATTTTTCAAAAAGAAAGACAATGAATTAATTTAAAATTTTTTAAACAATCTAATGCCGGTATTAGTTAATTTAAACGCATAATTGAACTGGATTTGAAAAGTAGTCTGCCCCCAGAGTTTTATTATCTAAATTAAATACCCAGTAAACAAATATGTTAGTAACAAAATAATACAAAGGAAAACAAAATGCTTAGTGAAAAGGCTTCGTTAGTATTAAGTAGTAAGTACTTGTAAGCAATGAGGTCAACAAAAGTTGCATACATGGTACAGAAACACTTACATACCTGTAGGTGGTTTAATTATGCTATGACTAGTCAGTATGTAATTAAAGCCAGAGAAGTCTTGCCTGACTATTGCGTCTATCTGGCTATATGCATTCATTCTACAATATTTCAGAGATGTCTTAAACGGTTTCTCGCTTAAAAAGTTCGCACATAATCATATATTTGCTTACGCTTGTAGACATACGTATTCATAAAAGTTTTAAGTTGGAATGTCTCGACATATCAATTACAGCTATACCGAACACCTGACAAAGATTTTATGAATAGAATACTGTAAAGTGGTCCATACATGAGAGCAACATACATTGAGCTAATACGAGGGTTGCCTTTTATATTTCGGGATTTGGCAACCCTGGTGTTGCAACCTGAAAACTGACAGCTGTATCGCAAAGTTGGACATTTTTGAGGTTATACGTACTCAGAACGTTTTGACATACGAGCGCTATTTGCGTTGTTTACAGTAACTTAAAAAATTCATCTCGGCCCAAACGTGGAATTAAATCGTGAACATTTTCGTGCGATTATTTTTTACAACTTTCGACGTGGATTAACTTGGCGATGAAGCTCCATCAAGGACCAGTGTTTATCGATAGTATGGTGTATTCAATCGTGGGCGTAGTTCACTCCATGACGAATTTCGTGAAGGTTGTCCACAATCAGTTGTCGTTCCGAAAACCATTGATGCTATTCTCGAACTGATATTGCAAGATCGTCACGTGACCTATCGTGAGATTGAGACAACCTTAGGCATTAGTGGGACCAGCATACATTCAATATTGCATAAACATTTGACTGTCAAAACAATTTGTTCGCGTTGGATCCCACACAATTTGTCAATCGCTCAAAAAAACGCTCGTGTCAGAGTGGCAAAAGTGCTTCGACAATTGGTTCAAACGCATGCAAAAGTATATAGATCTTCATGGGGAATATTTTGAAAAACAAAGAAGTGATTTTCGATGATTAATATTTGTTTTTGTTCTCTAATCCCGCAATATAAAAGACAACCCTCGTAAGCTCTGTTTAATATCGCTATAGCAAATTGTTTAATCACACCAATGGCACAACCACTTAATTACTCTTGTGTGCTGCTGTCGTATAGGAGCCACTTTAATTGTTTTAGAAGAATACAAATCTGAGAAACTTTTGGCATCATCTTTTGGCCTGATAGCAGCTAGCCTGACGGTAGCCTAATGTTAGCTAGCTATTTATAACTGGCTTGCTAGAAGCTAACCTAACGGCCGTAAACTGATTATAGCCCGGGCAGGTAGCCTGAGGGCAGATAAATGATGGGAAGTAGATGACTGATGGTGGCTAGCTTTATGTCAGCCAGCTGATGATAGCGAGCACGCTAGTACGCTAAAGGTAATTTTATAATTTGCTTTAAAAAGCTCTTTTCCGTCCCTAAAGAGAAAAAATTCAGAAGCCAATTGAAAACTTTAAGAAGTAAATATTGTGACAAATTTTTATAAAAAAATTTTTATAATTTTTACTTGAGGTAATAATTTAATTAAATCAATTAAATATTTAATTATAAAAAGAATTATTTAGCTGATGTAAATGAATGTTCATACTGATTAAATGAGCTGTTAGTTTTGAAAGTGTCTATTTTTTTAAGGATTCAGTCTATATTTTACTAAAATTGCAGCTAAGAAATTTTTTTTAAAGTGGATTTATATCACTTTCAAAAAGAAGAGTTCAAATATTTTTTTTTTTAAATACAAATCCGCGAAGCTTCTTGGTTTGTCTGCACAAAAGACCCAAAATCCCCTGATAGGCACAACCCGCTAATCTGCGGGAGGCAGCAGTTAATTACTTTAATTTAAATTTTAATCAATACCACAACAACTTTAATCAAAAGCTTTTATTCGCTCTTATTTTTTTTTAATATGAAATGAGCTGTTATAAGTCCACTTTTGCGATAATTTTAGATGGACATAGAGAGTAAATTAGTAAAATTATCGCTGACAAATTTTTTTTTAAAAGTGAACTTATACCAATTTCAAATATAGCAGCTCAAGTATTGTTCTAATAATATACTTTCTAAAATTATTAATTCTTTGTAAAATATGCATAATTCTGGCACCGCCCTCGTTTTATAAACGCATGTAGTTCTCCTTCAAATTGCCGAACGTAATACGAAGTTTGAAAAATATAATTCTAAATTCATTTTAATCTGAAACGTTTTTTTTTTTTTTAATACAGTTTAGAAACATTTTTTGACGTTAACAATTTATATTTTTTTTTTAATTACATTTAACCCCAAAAAGTCTTAAAATTGAATTGATTAGCTTGGCAAAATCTAAACTAAACTAAAGCAAACTATTTTTTCTATGTATTTTGATTTTGCTTTGATTTGTTTTTTTTTTTTTTTTTTTTTTTTTGTCATATATTTTTATAATTAATATTCCTCACCTTTGTTTTTGACAAATTCTCATCCATCCGTTTGTAATTAAAGCCCACATGTTTTGCAAATGAATTTTCAAACACTTAATCATTTTATACCCGTTCGTACATTGAAATATGAAAAACAAAATTAAATCTTGTCTTTTGTCATGCACGCCTTATTTTAACTCTTATGAAAAATACAAAGAAAAAATTTTTTTGAATATGAAATAAGAACAACAAAAATAAAGCTGAACTTAAAAAATCAAGTGTTTTTGCAATTTAACATGTCAGCCAACTTAATTTACAGGCGTTTCCCCACAAAACTTGACAAAGCAACAAAAAAAGTTTTTTATAAAATTAAGAATTCTTTTTTATGCTTTTAAACATGTGTTATATAAAAAAATAAATAAAAAAAAAATAAAAAAAACAAAGAAATATATGCTAACATTTTCATTTGTTCTAAAGTTATTTTTTATTTTAGTTCTACGCCACATTCAAATTTGAATTTGCGAAAAATTGTAATAACGTTACAATGTTTGCAAGTTTATTTATTTATTAAGCTTAAATTTTATTTTATTTGTTGGTATGCTGTTAATCCTGATACAGTGGAAAATGTTAAATGAATGTTTTGGTCAAGTCAAGTGATTGACAGGCATGCAATTTTCAATAGAGATAAATCTTAAAATGCTCACTTAAACCAAGAAACTCAATGAATATATATCAATAGGTTTATATAAATTCCTAAAAAAAAACACACATACTCGTACAAGTTGAATAATTGAATTAAGCCTTAATTAAGAAACAAACAAACTCTAAAGAAATTTAAAAAAGAAAGAAATATGAATGAAATTAACTTAAAAAATAAAAATAAAATTTTTTTTAAAAGCTTAATCGCTATTTAAATTTAGTGTAGTGCTATCACATACTAGTAGGTTTTAGTTTCCGTTCTAAGGGGCACTTTTTGGCAGTCCAACTTTAACAGTCTCAATTGCTCAAAGGCTTTACTATAGAAATTTCACACTTAAGGCCCAAGAAACAATAGCATACAGAAGACTATTTCGGTTGTGAGAGCTGGAAACTCAGTTGTGATAATATAGTTTTTAGTTGTAAAAATCTAAATTCTGTAATGCAGTTTAAAATTTGATCCTCTTAAAATAATATTTTAATTTGCAACACAAAATAAAAATGAATTTAAAAAAAAAAATTTTCAAGGGATTAAAAAAGTACTAGAAGGTAGAAATACAATTGCTACTTTATTTAAAAATTAAAATGGCTATTTTATTAAGCTTGAGGTCGTATTGTATAAATTTATTTTCTCTCCAACTTGAGTAGCCTCTTCAGGTTATAAATTAGTCAAATTATAATTCATTAATTTGTTTATAATTTAATCCTGAAGAAGCTACTCAAGTTGGAGCGAAATATCGCTATAAAAATAAATTTATACAAAATAGCTATTTTAATAAAAAAGATCAAATAAACTAACAAATAAATATTTAAAGAATTTTAGTGTTATGTGCAAACCTAGACCTAGTGAGAGTAGAAATAAACGGTACTGAACGAAATAAGAAATCATAAGAGACATTATGGTATTTTTTACTAATTTTAATGGTACTTTTTGGTTTTTTAATATTAACAACCTTAGAACTACGAGCAAAGAGGAAAATCATTAACCCATTTCCAGCCGCTAAACAAAAAAGTCATCCGATTTTAATGAAATTTGAATTTATAGCTAATTTGAAGGTCCTAAATTCAAATATGTTGTCAAAATTTACATCAAAAACCGACCGTTGGCCGTTGCGCTATTACTTTTTTCTTTAAAAATTTTAAACAATTTTCTTTTACATATGAGTATGTACGAGTACATATTTTATTGAATTGAAAAAATATTTTTGATGGGACTTTTTGCACATCTATTATATTGCCTTTCCACAGGTTTTCAATCAGCAACGTCTAGGATTACCATGTTTCTGTTCAAGAGGAATATGTTCGCAATTGAGTCTTGGTTGGTTGCCCAGATATGAATCATCAATTTAAGGTAAAGCATTAAGCCCTGATAATATCAGAATACCTAAGAAACTCTTAAGTTAATTTTTGTTCTGTGAAATGTCTATCATTTTTTATAGCACAATTATTTGATTCATATATTATATAGTCTAGCATTTGTATTTGTATTGAAAACAAAAACAATATGCGAAAATTTTTTTTTAAATAAAAATGTACGATCGGAGCTGGCTGTATGAAAAATTTCGATAACGTTTACTTTAAAGTCTACATCAATTTATTTTGCATAAAAGGGTTACTCTACAAGTACGGTGTTAAAAACTTGTGCTGGCCAGCCTTTAATACAAACTTGTGTGGTGTATGGGCGGCATAACACAATCAATTTCTGTTTTCAAAAATGTTTGTTAATTTTTTCTTTTAAAAAAATATTTTCTTTTTGCTGCAATTATTTAAGGCAGCTGTTTTAGAAAACACAAATTTGCAGATTTTAAAAATTTTAGTTATTAATTACAGTCGTTTATATTCATTAACGTTTAAATGATATTAAAAACATAAAAAAATAAATAAAAAAACAGTACACGAGTGGACACATACTATGTAGCACATATTGCTTTAATGTTAATGGTTTTGGTTTAATAAAATACAATTTTTAATAAGTGAGTCTCATTGATAACAGGCAGATATAAAAAATGAAAATTTAATAATAAATAAACGAAATAATTTTAAATAAAAATGAAACTGAAGTACATAATTTCATATTTTGTTGTAAATATATAATGTTTGCTAGACACGCAACATTTTTAAAGCACTAAAAAACTTACACACACATTACTACAGCACATGCTTAATAAAAGCAACAGTATGCAATTTTCATTTTCCAAAATATGCATTTAGCAATTTTTATTTTTATTTTTATTTTAATTTTTTTTTTTTTTTTTCAGAATGTAAAATATTAATGCGAGCATACCAACTCATACATATACGATTGTGTCTATTCTGGGCCACTTTATGCATTCAGACAAGCATACCAGGCAAGCAATAGAAAAGTCGACTGCCAAAATCACATATTTATGATGGCACTTTTAAAGTAACTACAAAATAAGGGGATAAATTTTTTAAATGTGGCAATATTGTGGTATAATATGGATAAACCATTTAAGTTTTGAAAAATTTCTTATAAAACTATTGCGATTCTAGCAAACGGTTCTCGTTAATTGTGGAATATATCGCCACACCATACCTGAACCACAATAAATAATCTATTGAGTTCATTCCGACAACAAATCAATTTTTACTTAAGTTGATTTAAGCAATTTTTAGTTTTCATTTGCACTAGCTTGTACAGTTTGATCGTGTATGGGCATATCGTGTGATTTTGTAGCCTTATAAAATATATTTTTACTTAAGGCGATTTAAGCGAATTTTCCTTAGAATTAGAATCAGGAGCGGTAACTAGTCACTGAGGCTGAATAACAAATACTTCCTAAGTTCAGTATTCTTTAAGAAATCAAACACTTTCTTGGATGATTTGTCCGAAATGGCAGATAGTTGTAGTGATACCATAGATAGTCGTTTGGACTGAGTCTTATATTTGCCAAGTATTTTAATACTGTCTCTAACCAATATTGTTGTTCTAGCCACTATTTAATATTGAGTTTTATAGAGTTCCAAGGCAGTCCATAAAATGATTTTAAGTCAATCAAGTTTTACTAATGCTAACAAATCGGGACATGTTCTCTGCAAAAGCCCAGCGGTGGCAAGACGCAGAACAAGCTGTTGAGGTAGTGGGGCATTGGTCCCAAAAGATCTAGGCGTGATTAATCCTATAGCAATTACAAGTTTCGTAAGGAGTCTCGAATTTTAGTTAGGAGCTGGGCAGCGATGCGATTATAGCCCTTGATAATAATAATAAATGCTAATAAAAACTGCACAAAATTCAACCCTGATCACAAAGAAAACTAAAGGGTCCGCCATCTAACGTTTTTTTTTCTTTTTTTCAATTAGTGCTTATTTCGTGAATGGTAACACTTAGCTCATGTCTGATTTGACAGATAATTAGTTTTATCCTTCCACTGAAAGAATATGGTTGTGTTTTCGCTTCGCTAAGTGGGCCTGCGATCGACTTACAGAAGATGCCGATGTTCCCAAAAAAATCATCTTTTCAGATGAAGCTCATTTTCCTCTTGGCGGGTATGTAAACAAGCAAAATTGTCGCATTTGGGGCACAGAAAACCCGCACGCATACATTAAAAGCCGACGCACCCAAAACGAGTCACTGTTTGATGCGGATTTTGGTCCAGAGGCATAATTGGGCCATTTTTCTTCGAAAATGAGCAAGGAGTGGACGTTAGGCAATGGCGATCGTTTTCGGGCCATGTTGAACGAATTTTTGTTCACAAAAATTGAAGAGGAGGATATTGGCAACATCAACAGGACGGCGCTATGTGCCAAACAGCCGAAGCTACACTCGATGTTTTTATAGCATTTTCAAAAAAAAAAGTTATTTGGCGGACCCGTTACTATTTTATGAAATTAAAAAAAAAGTAAAAAATTTAAAAAAAAGTAAAAAATTTAAAAAAAAAATTTTAAAAAAAAGTAAAAAATTTAAAAAAAAAGTAAAAAATTAAAAAAAAAAAGTAAAAAATTTAAAAAAAAAGTAAAAAATTTAAAAAAAAGTAAAAAAGTAAAAAAAAATGTCATGAATTTTGCCCAAATCGTTCCATTTGTTGTAGAACAAAATTAATGAAAATTTAGTTTTTTCAGTCTGAGATAGTTTTAAAACTTCGATACAAGTTGTTCGATATCGAATGCTGCAATTTGGCCCCAGATCTAACAATTTAGTCTGATAGTAAGTCTTAAATTTTAAAAGCCATCTGAGTTACAGCATAATTAGTCGAAAGTGTATTTTTAAAAGTTGTTGAGTTGCCTGCAGGGTACATATTCGTATGCACATATGCAGAGTGTTATAAATGTTAAATACTAGAGTTAAGTTGTTGAAATCGTTGCAAACAAATGTACATACATCTAATTTAATAATTCAATAATTTTTCATACATATTTTTACATATTAAAATGTAGTTTAAATTATGAAAATGTAATAATAAGCAACATGATTTCTGCAAGTATTTATGTATTTTTTTAGCTGTTAACTTAGCAGATTTAAAAAAAAAATAAATAAAATAAATATCTATTCCAATTTTTTTTGATTTACTTGTAATAATATAAATATTAACAAAAAAAAATGCAACACAAATATTTAAAGGTCAAATAAAATGGTTTAGAATTTCCTGTCTAAACTTAAATAAAATATTTGATGCAACTGATAATATTTAATAATCACATTACCAATTACAAAACCTTTCACTACACAATTGAATGCAACAACAAATGAAGTAAAGAAATCAATTTACAACTGGCTAAGGCCACTTGAAAATATTCTAATCTTGATGGAAGGCGTGTTATGCCACAAAAGAAAAGAAAAACAAATAATATTTCCAGCTCTAAAGTTACACTTTTATGATACTGGCAAAAATATTGAAACACCATTGAACTCTCCACACGCAAAGAAAAAATGTGGTTGAGGCAACCATATTCTGGTGGAAACATAGTATGGTTAGACTTATGATTGCATCTAACCATATACATTTTTAAACCAAACATACTCGTCAAATTTTTTTCTGTATTTCATTCGACATTTCTCAATTGCAGACTAACTCAATTTTAACCATGGAAAGATACACAATCGAGCAACGCGTTAAAGCTATTCAGGCTTATTATGAAAATGAAAATCAATTTTCGAAGAAAATCATCTTCAGTAATGAGGCACATTTTCACCTCAGTGGATTCGTCAATAAGCAGAATTGCCGCATTTGGGCGAGTGATAATCCAAGAGTGATTGTCGAAAAACCAATGTGCCCACAAAAAGTGACTGTTTGATGCGGTTTATGGGCTTATGGGTTTATGACAGCATCATCGGACCGTATTTTTTTCCAAAATTAGGCCGGTCAGGCAGTTACTGTGAATGGTGTTCGCTATCGTGAGATGATAACGAACTTTTTATAGCCCGAATTGCAAGATATGGATGTGGACGATATGTGGTTTCACCAGGACGGTGCCACTTGCCACACAGCTAATGAAACAATGGCTCTTTTGAGCGAAAAATTCAATGGCCGTGTTATCTCATGTGGTGGCGATGTCAATTGGCCGCCAAGATCATGTGATTTGACACCGTTGGACTTCTTTCTTTGGGGTTATTTGAAAGAAAAGGTGTACGTCGATAAGCCAGCAACAATTCAAGAGCTAAAGGATGAGATAATTCGGCACATTAACGGCATAGAACCTCAATTATGCCTTAGCGTCATCGAAAATTTGGACCATGGGATGGAGGTGTGCCGCCGAGTTGGCGCCTGCCATTTGGTCGATATTTTATTCCATACATAATTGAATCATACCATATTATGATAGTAAAAAGAAATGACAATAATTTCCTAAATAATTTGCGTTTTATTCAAAATCAACATCGGCCCTTAAAATTTAACAATAGAAACTTAATGAAAATATTACTGAAATGAAATTATTATTGAAAATATTATGATGAAATAAGAGAAAAGAAAATATTATACTTTTTCACATAAATAAAATTGTTGTGGAAATCTAATCTCTCAGCTATTCTAAAAAACTTTAATTTAATTATTAAAAGCAAAAATAAAAACAATATAACACTCTAATAATTTAATAAGAATAAGAAGAATAAGAATAAGAAGAATAAAATTAAGAATTACAAATAATGGGGAAGAAAGAAATATAATCATTTCAAGCAACAAACACAGTTATAAAATATAAAATCCTTTAATAAAAATAAAAAAAAAACACGCATAAAATGTATCAAAATCAAACCCCACAAAAAAATATTTAAAAAAATGTAGTTGTAATCTTAGCCATACACAGTGCAACTTGAATTGAATGTGTTGTTTACGTTTATGCATCATTTTTAATATGTTGCATGCCACACATTTATTCTTTGCTTAAAAGCTAACTTGTTGCCACTCTGTTAAACAGTCTAACTCTTTAATCTGTCTGCCTGTCTGCCTATCTGTTTGTCTTATTAGTCTAATTGCTGGAAAGCCTATGGAATATAAAGTGGTCAGTCAAAGAAATACATGAATTTATAAAATCAATACAAGTTTTCAAATAAAATAAACTTTTCAATATTCCGAAAAAGAGACTTACGTAATAAACAGATGTATGCAAGTGTGTTTGTATGTAGTTTTCTTGTTGGTTTTTTTTTTTGGCAACCACAAAAATTTTTTGAAATTGTTTCTACACGCATGAGCTCATGTGACAACAGGGTATGAAACTAATTCATAAACCCAACAAAGTAAGCAAAATACGCAAAATCTCATACTGGCTGTATTAAATCGTGCATAGGCTGTGGTGCCTGGCTAAGCGATAAATGCAACAGATATGAATATTTGTGCCTAAAAGAGTTTATATTTAAAACTTGTCTTAAGAAGTGGGTTAAAATTAGTTTAAGGTACACACAAAAATATCTATTTCAATTCAAACACACACACACACACATATATATATATTTTTTTCAATTCTGTTACAGTTAATTTATTTTAGTTTTCTTAAGATTTCCATACGTTTAAATAAAACTTATGTACGAGTATGTGCATTAAAAATAAATAAAAGATTTAAGCGAATTGCGAAAACTATTTAAACACTTGGCTGGCAGGACTGCACGCGTACATACACACATACAAACTTTAGTACAAATTAATATAAAAGCTGAATACACACAATCACTTCTTTCTTGAAAGTCAGTTTTCGATTATTACAAAGGAAAAAAATCGAGTTTATTAAAACAAATCAAAATTTGGTGTATCTTGTAATCAAAAGTTTACTTGCGTGGTGATAGATTTTAAGTTAGCTTAAGTTGAACAGGCCAGGCCAAAATAAAATGTGAAAATTGGTTCACATTGGTCTTCTGGTGATGATAAGGGTAGCGGTGAAAAATACCAAACAAAGAAACAATGCTACTCACAAAATTATATAGCCCTTTAATACAAAAATACAGTCAAAGCGAAAAGAAGTCTCCCAAGGAATCAGGAAAATTACTTTATAATTATGCTACTTCTGCAAGATTATGCCCTGGGCAAGTTTTCCCTTTATATAACGTATTCAGTTAAGGCTTTTATATATCAGTATTCAGCATTGGCAGTCCTGTAATTAATAACCAAAATTTATTCGAAATGAAGTATATTTTTCTAGGATGGCACTGGCCCATTGTAAATAAAAAATAAAATTTGTAATCTGACTTAATAACAAAAGATATGCCCACACAAAGCATAATCAGACATTAGAAAGAAGGTTTGTCTATGTGGCGGCCAACGGCCAATAATTAGAAGCGCATGATTTCGTTTTGAAACACATAAATATTAATCAAAATAATGTCAAGCAATGATGAAGATGAAGAGATTTAGATCTATAACACGTTATTGAGATATTTTAGAAGGTACTCTAAAAAAAATTTATTTTTAAATCACAGCCCAGTTCCTGGGTGACAAAGATCGTATAGGCTGCCTTCCTAAACATCTGTATGTAATGTTAAAGCAATTTTTAATAAGGCAGCAATAACTTTGTAGCGGAGAAAATCAAATGCATTGCCATTTTAAATGCTGTTATTGCTGCTTTTATTTGCTATTTTGTTGACAAAAATATAATTTTGCGAATATCATTCTTTGTCATAGTTGCGCTTAGGAATACATGACGTTGTTGCACTGCAAAGCAATAGACGTTTAGTCATGTTAGGCAGTCTGGCTGCACTGCTGGCCTTACACTCAGCTCAGCTAAGGTCAGCCACTCTCATGGGCTGTCTTTGGTTTCTGAATAAACTTGAAATTATTAGCAATCTAGCGTTGTGTTGGTCATGCTTGCAACAAGTAGGCAAATTGCTTGGCTAAGAGAGGGGCCCTTTGTATGATCACAGAACCAGAAGTCGTCTTTGGTTACATTAAGAAAACAAAATTGGTGCTTAGATCGAATTACAATTCTCAAAACATTGAGAATGACTAATTGAACTTACACAAGCAAGATGCTTTATCATAGACCTCATACTTCTGAAAGACATGGGCCCGTTATTACAACTTTCGATAATTAAAGTTAAAATTTTGTGGGGCAAATAACCAGTTTTCAGCTAAAATTTTAAAAATAAATTTGGGAAGATACTTAAGGACACACTATCCGATATTTAACTTATATATATTTTTAATATAATTTCCAACCAAAAGCTTGATATTTAACATATAAAATCTTGACTTTAACCCCCCGTTTCCACATGCAAGTAATTGCTTGCAAGTTGAGTATACGTATTAACTACGAAAAAGCCGAAAAAATAGTCGAAAGTCTTGCAAATTGTATGAGTGTTTATACAGAACAGTGCAAGTTCATTTTTAAAATATCGGCAACGGCTTCACTTCTAATGAAAAAATGGCTGCGCCATTGATATAAAGAATAAAAATATATGAATGAAGTGTTGCCGTGTCGCAAACACCGTGAATACCAACTAAAAATTTTGTTGTTAGTATTTTTTTAATTCAAAAATATGAAATTGATAATTAAATTTAACTTTTAAATGTGTTGGTGGGTCATTATGTTCTTTTTTTATTTATTAATTTTGTTAAATATGCTAAATATCAATTACTAACGTTACTTCTATTTTTCCACAGACTAATACATTAATTTAAAACTCTTACGCGGTAGCACTGTTTCTCATTTGTCAATTTACTTGCTGCAAGTGTCAAAATTTTACTTGCAAAAAAATTTGGTTGCCAGTTCAGCTGCAAGTTCGAAAAATATGAGTGTGTTAGTGAAAAAGTGAGAGTGTATTGAGTTTTTCGAACTTGCACTTGCATGTGGAAACGGGGGGTAACTATAGGTAACTTGTAATAATGGCCCTAATTATATTAATTTAACAGAGCTACGAGTATGTTAACATGTTATAGAATTAGACAGAGAAGACTGAGCAAAGTAAGAAACCCGAAACTGGAACAGTAAATTTAAGGGTTGAACAAAAGATCCTCTAGGTCAACGAACCATTAACAATAATTGAGCCGTTATTTTGGGAAATGGTACAAGTCCACTTTTTACACAAAAAGAAAAGATTCAGCTGTAATTTTTGTAAAATAAACTAAAATAACTAACAGCTCATTTTGTTAAAATAGTGGACTTATACCACTTTAAAAAATAACAACTCAATTGACAATAATATTAACAAAGTTCCTTTGTGATTCAATATACCAACAAAATGAGAACAACAAAAACATAAGTTAAATTGTATGCAAAAGATATTGCCTGTTTCCTAGTCAATCGTCCGCTGCAGGGTTGACTCCATTTCACAAACAATATTTGCACTATACCTAATGAACTAGAGAGAAAACATGCTCTTTCTGTACATATTTATAGCTAAAAAAAACAGTGAATTGAACAAAAATATTTAAAAAATTTTCACAAAACAAGCATTATAATTTTTTTAAGCTTAACTGTCAGCTTCCTGCTATTGCATTGTATTTTTAATACTTTTTTTAAGCTAAAAAATATTTTTTATTTAATAGTTTTTAATAAAGATCACAATATTTGCTCTGTTTAAAGTTTGTGTAGGACATACAAAAATTTTACCTGCTAGAGTTAAATAAAAATGCTTTAGACACGTTTGCCTATTGTATTTTGAGAAAACAATAGCCAATAAAATGTTGACACTTATTAAGTTATTATTAGCACGTTAACAAAACATTATAAAGAGTTAATAAAACGTTTTGGCTACGGGATATGTATGCTTCTTATGTTCTCTTAGTTTCCTTAGTAAATGGTCATTAAAAAAATTGCCGACACATGCAACAAACGCATTAATACCGCCTTTATTTTTCTTATGAAAGAAAAATGGGATATTGTTTAAAAATTTTGTCAAGGCTGTTAATGGAGTATAACATATTAAAAAACCAAAAAAAAAAAAAAAATTTGCAAGTAAATGGAAAAATCATTGCAATATTAGTTTATGTTGTTTTTTTCTTTATAATGAAAACATACACAAATATATATACATACATCCATCAGTAACTAAAAATACCAATGTTTTTCATATATAAATACAAACGCACAAACCTGAGTAACGTTATGGCGTAAGTGGATCTATTATACTATCAATAAATTGTGATATGTTTGAATAAGACCCCAGCAATATGCTTGTTGGTACTCGTATTTACTGAACATTTTCCCAAAAAAAAAAAAAAAATAATAATAATTAATAAAAAAAAATAAAAGCAAAAATAATAAAATTGCATTCAAATAGAATTTTGTTTAAATTTTGATTTAAACTACATGCCACTAAACGCACTTTTATTTGTTAGTTAGTTAGTTACTTTTTAAAGCGGGCGATATAAATCTAAATCAAATTGTTTTTTTATCATTTTTCTAAACAAAGAAAAAAAACTAAAGCAAATTAATTTTTTTTTAATAATTTTTTCTTTTAGTTATTAACAACTGGTACACAAACGTTATAAATATTTGTAGCAGGCTGACTTTTGTCGTTCGTAATATTTAGTGAAACAAAAATAAAAGTAAAAAAAAAAATTTAATAAAATAGTTTTTCATTACAAAAAAAATATTTCAAATGTGTTTTCAAAAGATTTAAAATTGTTGTCAGTAGAGTACATACGTACAAGAAAAATAACTATAGTTTAAGAAAGCCAACAAACTACACTCGAAAACTTAATTTAGTAAATAGAAATTGAATTATTTATATTAACGAAAATGCTTTTAAAGGATAAAAGCTTTTCTAAATAAGCACACACTATTAATTATTATATCTGTGCTAATAAGGAAAAATCACCTAAGTCGACTTTAGCAAAAATTGGCAGGTTGAAGGCCTTTCATTAGAACCTTAAGATTTCATTTTGAAAAACCCACTCGCCAAAATAACTAAGCACTGTAGCATTAAGATATCTGAGAAGACCCACTAACATTATCCCTGATATCTCAGGTAGCCTAGCCATAAGATATGTACCGACAAATTTGTTTCTCGACGCCGAGTTCTCGCACAGAATGTAAATAACTGTCTCCTTACTCTCAGGTGCCCGGCAGCTGGAGCAGTTTTCGTTGAAGGGCAATTCCAGCCTGCATGGCTACTTATTGACTACTGACTAGTTATCACAGCCACCGTTCTGAAAATATCTCTCCTATTTCTGCTCAGCAGAGCGTTTAATATCATGACGAGATCATAATTGATGCGTAAACTTACACATCTCGAGACTCTTCCATCTGGTATCCCCTTTCTTTTAATAGTACTCAAGAATGTTGCTTCTAATATAACTAATTGGTATAGCAACCGCTTGGCTATCTACGCCGCTTGGCTACCTATGAATCATACCTCCCTGATGGCTATTATCTCTGCTGAGAAACAATAGACCTATCCGGGAGTCGGCATGAGAGTAGTATATGTCAAGTTGTTCTAAAGTTTAAGCCTACACCACAGATCATCTTAGATCCGTTAGTGTAGACTCTACGTGCATATGCACGCCCATCTGGAAAGTAAGACATCATTGAAAAACTTATCAAAGTCGATATAGGGGAACCATGTAGTTGGTAGGGGCTCTAAGAGCCGCATAAATCCAATTCAAGTTCTTAACATGCTCATACGTTCTATGCTTCCACCAGCCAGATGCAGACAACCTAGTCTCACTGCTAATCTATAGGCATGAGGTGTGGTACATCTGATGAACTGGTACGCAAGCACCCGATGATTACTATGCTAGCAAAATCCTTGAAACCTGCACAGCTGGCCTTCTACGTACCTCTTCTCAGAGAAAAAATTGTCTTGTTTTCACAATTAACAAAGTAACTTTATTTTTTATAATTCAGTAATGGTGAGGCGATATTTTCCGCAATTAACGGGATGGCGATGAAAATCAAAGCATTTGCTACAATCAAAATAATTTTATAATAAAAAGTTGTACCCTCTATAATGACTTAATAAGACATAAGCGCTTTTTCCTTACTACCTTTATGTATTATGCTTTTATACTAAAGGGTGGTTAAATTTTAAGTGCCGATGTTGAATGTGAACATTTTTCAATTTCAAACTAACTCAATTTGAACCATGGAAAGATACACAATCGAGCAACGCGTTAAAGTTTATCAGGCTTATTATGAAAATGGGCATTCAAATCAAAATGCATATCGTGCACTTCGTGATTTTTTCACTCAATTTAATCGTCCAAATGTGCGTACAGTCGGAAAAATCGTGCTAAAATTTGAGCAAACCGGGTATGTAGGAGATGTGAAAACACCAGTGCATGCTCGTACAGCTCGTACTGCAGAAAATATTGCTGCTGTTCGCGATAGTGTGGCTGAAGAGCCGTCAGGCAGTTACTGTGAATGGTGTTCGCTATCGTGAGATGATAACGAACTTTTTATGGCCCGAATTGGAAGATATGGATGTGGACGATATGTGGTTTGAACAGGACGGTGCCAGTTGCCACACAGCTTCATGATTATCTGGCTTTAGGGTCTCGTGGGACAAAACTTTTTTGTATTCTATTATAGAAAGCAAGAAAGCTCTATCAGTTTGTTAAAAATTTTTATGAAAAGCTTTCAAAAGTTTCTTAGCAAAATAAATCCACTTCCATCCAGCAAGCTTTGCTCGAAATTTTTAATTTAATACACCTCATTTTTCGAGTTTAAGAGTAAGTTTTTTTAGTGGTTATAACATACACTATATTAGCACCTTACTAACTCACACATTCAAGTTGAATTTACAATTACTTACAAAAATAAAGTTTGAAAAAAAGAACTCAAATGGAACATTAGAGTATTAATTTTTTCTTTTTGTTTTTTAATAACATTTTTTTAAAACAAAAAAAAAATAAAAAATTGGTAACAGCCAGCACGCATACCTCAAGTAATTGAAATTTAGAATTAATACTCGTACGCGTACATACAGCCTACAGTTAAAGTGAATAAAATACACTGAAAATAGCTTTAACAAAATATTTATTTCACAATACTTTTACGAAATATTAAAATTGTTTTAAAAAATTTTTAACAATTAAAAATTCTAATAAACCATGTAGATAATAGAAAACAAGACTTTATGAATTTATTAAAAGAATTAAGTGCAGTTCTTAAACATCTACATAGAATCTAGTATAGAATAAGAATATTTTTATTCGTTTACCTAAATTAGCAAAAGTTTGTCAACGTTTGCCTATTGTGAATTTCACAAAACTTTCTTCAAATTAAAAGCTCTTAGTAAATTTTTTACCCGACTAATCAAGTAAGTGCTTAGAATGAGAATCAAAATGAGGAAATTGTAAACAAACAAAAATAATAATTAAAAAAGCATGTGACTTTTGAAACAAAAATTTTCTTCGGTGTTTTTAACCGAATTTAAAAAAAAATTTACATACCGCCAACTAAACAATTCAAAGACAAGAAACAGCAGAAAAAATAGTTTTATTGAGCAAGAAAAAAATATTAAAAAAAGCAAAAGTGATCTCTGCTGTTTATATATTTTTTTTTTTGCTGTTTTTAAACGCACAAAACTAAATCAACTTCAAGACTCAAACTCTCATATAAACTGCAATAAGCATGTGCGACGTACTAGGTTTTTATTTATGTTTTTCTATTTTATTATTTTAATTTTTGGCGACTGATGACGACAGCAGCAACACAACGAAGGTGGGGCACTTCGAGCTAAACTGTATTATGCTTCCCAACAAACAAAAAAATTAAAATAATAAAAAAACATAACGATCAATATTACCAACTTAATAGTTTTCTTTACTTTTTTTATTTAGCAGTTACGCATAAGTATTCGTGATTGCCTCTGATCACAAACAACACACGATCTTGCAGCTCTCGTTTGTTTTTATATTTTTTAATGCTGCTAGTGTTGCACTATGGGTATAGAGAAGAACATATCCTGGAAAAGCTTATGTGTTTCTGTTATTATGCTGCCGCAGTTTGTTATGAATGGGAGGTCGTCTAGATTTGTAATCTACCGCCCAAATGCTCAAAAGTTACTTTGGATTATTTTTAACAAATTTTTTTTTATTTGTATATATTTCAGAGCTGTTTCTCTGAAGTTCTTTAGCAACTTCCCAACGAACCATTAAAGATGGGACACATATCATTTTAAAGGAAAGACTGTCTAGATTTGTAACCTACCACCCAAACACTCAGAAGTTAGTTTGGACTATTTTGAAAAAATTTTAGAAATTTCCATATAACCCCAGTGCAGCTGCTTTGAAGGATTTTTACCATTCCTCACTTTGCCGAGGTATCATTCACGATTTTGCCCAGGAAAATTACCAAAATCAAAAACGAATTTAATCTGCAGGCTCTAAGCTTTCTGAAAGTGTTTTAACATTTTCGAATAATTTCGTAGATTTTATTTTATGATGCAAATCGGCAACTGCCAAAATTCTTGATAACAACAGTACTGGGGTATATGGAAATTTGAGAAAAATTTTAAAAATATTCCAAGATATTTTATGAGTATTTGGGTGGTAGATTACAGTGTAAGTATAACGAATTTTTTTCGTATTTCTTAAAATTTCTTTAAACAAATCAATGATCCCCGTCAGATTCGTTATATTGAAGTTTCACTGTACTATTATATTATTTTAGAATTCGCATATTATTCTAGATCTATTTACTTTTGGTATCGCTTCATTGTCGGACATCTAAATTCCTTGAAAACCCTATTCTAACACTTCACCCTGATAGCTTCAGGTCTTTATCACTTTTTTATTTTTTATAAACAATTTTAAGTGAATATGGCTTTCAGTCAAATTGTTACTCTTTCATTTAATTTCCTAGATATTTTTCGTCATGCATTCTTGTTTATATATTGTGTTTTAAAATAGATTGTGTGACCCAAAGTGTTTTTAATTTTTTTTTTTTTTTTTGGTTTCAAGTATAAAGTGTGTAAAATACACAGCAATATGATGTTGATATTGTTGTTGCTTGTATTGAAACACCTTTTTTAGGCCTAAAAATTTTATTCGAATTTACTTATATTTTACAACGAAAGGCTGTATAATTCTATATGATTTTAAACTAGTCTTGTTTTTTTTTTTTTGTGCATTTAAATCTGTATTTTATTTTTTGTAGTTTTTTTAATATTGTACTAAAATGTGTAGCTTTGGATTTTATTTTAAAAATTTTATAACTTTTTTTTTTTTTTTGTAATTTGCAACAGAGAGAATATTAAGAAGAGATTAAATTAAAGTGTAACAACAACAAAAACTAAATGTATCAAATATTGTCGTCAACATTTCTAATATTTTACAAATTCCCATACATTCATATTTATTTGAATTTGAAATAGAGTTCGTTTTTGCAATAGACAGATGTGTGCTGCTTTTATAAGCTTATGCTGACTGCTACCAAATGCAGCAGCATTTGCAGCAGCAATTTAAACTGAATTTAAAGCACACAAAAATCTTTGAAGCTGTAAAAATTTAATGCGTTTGCAAAAAAAAAATAAAACAAAAAAACTTAGATCAGTTTGTCAAAAGTGAACAACATTACATGTAGTTTGCAATACGAGTCCCCGTTTGACCGTATATAAACGTTTATAGGGCCTTGCTGGCCATCAGTATCTCACGGTGCTCTACACCACCGGAGCTCTAGAAAAATTTTGCAAACACAGAATATTTTGTGCATTCGCTAACGAAACAAAATAACAAACAACCAGGATTTATAAAAGAAAATCTCTATAACATTTCGCTTAATGGATTATTAATTTAAGGACATTTATAATAACGTTGATTAAGTGTTGGTGCGCGTGTGCTATATATGTTTTCAGAATTCATAATTTGATTTTGTATTACAAAACAAAGAAAATCGAATAAAAAAAAACTAAAGCAAAAAATTAAAAACTTTTAAAATGAAGGTGAGTCCTTGTTTGCTTAAAAACAAAAATAAAGGACAATAATAAATTTTAAATAAAAAACGTTTTTAAAAAATTTTAAAATTGTGTGGAAATTAACAAAAAAAAAACCAATACATAAAACAAATAATTTATAGTGGCCATTAGCTTGGGAATGTATTTTGTTTATAAAAAAAGACTTACAAAATAATTAAACCAATATTTTCTAAAATGTTTCGTCTGCAATATTTATGGGTGTCCTCATAGCGTATTAAGCTACCACTCTACGGGTCACAGGTTCGATTCCTGAGGATTTGTATTGTTTGTACATATTCTAAGCAACACAAACTAATTCCTGCGTTTTTTAAATATATTTTAATGCATATTTTTTCATATCGTCAGCTTAAATGAAATTTATTATCACACATTTATTTATTTGGCCCTCTAAAAATAAAAATCTTATTGGGGACGCAATATTGGGCACTATAATTTTTATTACGAATCACAAGATACCCAAGCATATTTGAATCCATGGATGCCACTACCAGGGTGGAGTTTTAGTCTGCTAAACCAGCAGCCACAACAAGCAATTGTATCACAATCAATTTTTTGGTCGTGATAACCAAATTTTAATAATATAGCATAAAATTCATTAACGAATTTCTTTAAGACAGCAGATGTTTTGAATGTTAACAAATTTGGTTCTAACAATCAATATTGTTTTCTCATTGGGGTCAAGAACAAATATTCATTAGCAACATAAGTTTATGTGAACACTAACCCCCTTACCCAAAAAAATTAACGTAGACTGTAAAGTCAACGATATCGAAATTTTTCATGTAATTTTTTCAAAAGTTTTATTTTAAAGTCTATGTTAACTTTTTTTGGATAAAAGCATAAGAATTTTATCGAAAAGTTAAAAAAAAAAAAAAACTTTCCAGTATAAGAAATTTTTTTAGTGTTTCTTTTATTTTTGTTTATTTATTTTGTATTTTTTTAAATACATTCTGAATTAAGGTTAGAAGTACAAATATTAATTTTTTAAATAAAAAAAGTTCCCGGCCCTGGAAATAAAAAAATTTTAATTTATTTGTTACAATTTATTGTAAACAAGACTCCTACAACTATAAAAGGAGCACAAATTGCTGAAAAATCACATACTCGTATACACTGAAATAATTTTATTCACTAATCCCATGAAAAATTCATTATTTTTACATTTAATGAAATATTTAATTTGATGCATGAAATGTTGTCATAAGTCTACTGAAATATAATGAATTATTCTTTCAGTGTATATTTCAAACCATTTTGAAAGGGATAATATTCTTCCATCCATCCCTGTGTATAAAACGACATTGAATTGCGCATTACAGAGACAAAAAGCAAACGATCAAACACATTAAAGATTCAAATTCGTATCCCTTTTTTCGCATCGCAATGCAAAATAACCCCCCTGTGATGTCGTATATCAGGAAACTTTATTTCAATTTTTATAAAATAAAAAATATTTTCTATAATTATTATATTATTATAATTGAGTATTCATGAAAAAGTACTTGCACCAGCACAATCATAAATTAAATATTTTTTTAAAATACTTTTACTTTTACTTAAAAGTAAATACTTTTACTTTTAATAAACTTAAATGGAAGTGTAGAGTGATAAAAAATTGTCATAAACTTTACACAAAACTTTATAAAGCAAAAAATTAGCTGAAAAATCTATTAGTGGCAACGAAGGGAGTTCAAGCGATGCTCTTAGTAATTTCTTTATTTTTGAAGCAAAAAATTTGGTTATAAAACTTAAAAGTTCACTATAAAAATATAAGTAATGAAATTCAAGCAGTTAATTAATTAATGGTTTGTTTAAAAGAATTTAAAAAAGGAAAAAATATTTAAGTTTACGTAATAATTAAGAAATTTCCTTTCACTTGAATGAAATGGTACGCTAACTTTTTTTAAATGTTACAACAACATTCCAATTCGCTATGACAAATTCAAATACAATCAGCAGTAAATAAGAAATAAAAATGTATTATAGAAATCTAAAAATCTGGGCATCAAGAGACTATTTTTCTGCAGCTAGCCAACCATACAGAATTAACTTATTCTTTGAAGAATAAAATTTGTCTATTCTGAAGTCCTATCTTAAGAAGTGAGTGAAGATAAATCTGCCAAGTTAAATTTGTTTTAACGTAATCTTTTACGTTTTTTATAAATATGTTTAGGAGAAACATAAGTGCCTAGGTATAAATATGGGACATATATCATTCTAAAATAAAGATAGTCTAGATTTGTAATCTACCGCCCAAATATTTTTGAAATTTTCATATACCCCAGCGCTGTTGCTTTCAGTCATTTTAGTGACTCCCGGACGAACCATAAAAGATTGTGGGATGGGACACATATCTTTTTAAAGGGGAGACTGTCTTGATTTCTAATCTACCGCCCAAATACTCTTAAAATATTTTTGATAATCTTTAAAAATTTTTTTGAAATTTCCATATACCCCAGTACTGTTGTTGTCAAGGATTTTGGCAGTTTCCATTTTGCATCATAAAATAAAAACTACGAAATTTTTCGAGAATGTTAAAACACTTCCAGAAAGTTTAAAACCTACAGATTAAAATCCTTTTTGATTTTGGGAATTTTCATAACGCAAAATCGGGAATGGTATCTCGACAAAGTGAGATACCATTCTCTGGGGTATATTGAAATTTCAAAAAATTGTTAAAAATAATCCAAAGTAACTTCTGAGTATTTGGGCGGCAGATTACTAATCTAGATGACCTCCCCTTAAAAAATAATCTTCTATGCTTCGTCCGGAAGTCACAAGAATCCTTCAATGGAGTATATGGAAATTTAAAAAAAAAAAAAAATTAAAATAGTCCAAAGTAACTTCTGAGTATTTGGGCGGTAGATTGCAAATCTAAACTATCTTTATTTTAGAATGATAAATGTCCCATCTCGTAATCTTCTTGAGAAGTCAACGTATTTATGCATGTTTATACCAACGCACTTATATTTCTCCTAAATATATTTATAAATATGTCATAAATACTGAAAAGATATTTACAAATACTAAAAACGTAATGGGTTACGTTAAAACATATTGAACTCGGCATATTTATCTTCATTTTATCTTAGCTCCCTTTTCAAGCAGAATTAACTTTCTTTGTAGAATAAAATTTGTACTATCCAAAGTACCTCAATAAAATGGAATCTCATCTGCTTATCGATAATTTGAAAAAGTATAAAGCACACACACAAAAGACTCTCTCTTAACGTATTTGTAATCTTTTCTTTGACCTTGAATATTTTCTAATTTATCATCTTTAATTTTAGTTCTTTTTGGTGCTTCTGTTCCTTATCGGCACAGTCTTAGCAGATAAAAAAACACCAAGATCGCTATCAGATTGTATTGATGCTGTTAATGCTGCTTTGGGTTATGCATCAACAGAAGTAAAATTTTCTGAAGCACCCGGTGCTGCAGTACTAAAAACTTCACCAGCTTTATCTACGTATACATCTTCGTCCTATGAATCATCGTCTGGCATTGCCGGGTATGCGCATGGTGGTGGTGGTGGTCCGCTACAAGTTACAAAATATGTGGCACCAATTAAAATTGCCAGTTATGAACCGGCTGTCACTTATGCCAAAGGTGGATCTATTACCTATGCTGATAAATCACCAGCCTCAAAGTTTGCCGCTGTAGTACCCTCGGGTATAGAATTTAAAAATTTAGTTACACCACTTGTCAGTACAAAGAAGGTATCAACTGCCTATTTGCCCCCAGCCATAACTTCAAAAGTTGAAACTTATCAAAGTCCCGGTTACACTTACACTTCATCTGGTTCGGCTTCATTCGGCCATGACCTGGGTAAAGTAGCATTCAGCTCTCCACCTTTTACCACGAAAATTCAATCATATTCTTCACCTGGCTATGCGTTTTCCAAACAATCTCCTGGATATGCCAAAGTCGAAACCTATTCGTCGGGTGGTTATTCTAAAGCTGGAAGCTTGGAATCGTTATTTTCAAGCGGTGCTGCTAGTCCATTTGAGAGTTCAATAAGTTATGCTCCGAAAGTAACATATGGAGCTCCTTCCGTAGCAAAATTAAATACTTTAGTCTCACACAGTAATGTGGCGTCACTTTCTGCAGCACCCTTGTTTTCGAAAGCTGTAGCACCCACAGCTGCTCTCTATGCGCCCAGCATATCGAAAACTTATTTGCCTAGCGTGGAGACTTCACATCAATATGTATCAAAACCAGCAGTTACAACTCAGTATATTTCGCCACCAGCAAAAGTGGCCACTTATGCAGCTCCAGTAGCCTCGCAGTACATTTCAACACCAGTCAAATTGTCCTCCTATTCAACAGAAGAAGCGCATTTAGCTCACGGTGGCATATCAGAATATTTATCAAAGCCAGCAGTAAGCGGTTATGTTGCTCCAGTCATAACCAAAGCTCAAGCTACTTACGTCTCTCCAGCTGTAAGCAAAGTTGCTGCTTATTCTACGTCCTCTGGTGGGGCATTATCACATCAATATGTATCAAAGCCAGCCGCTCCTATTTCACATGTCACAGCTTATGCTGCTCCAGCTGTAACAAAAGTTGCAACTTATGCGGGAGATAGTTCGTTGCATTATTCTTCAGGAGCAGGAGCAGTTTCCCATCAATACGTCTCTAAACCTGCTCATGTTGCAGCCTATGCTGCTCCTGCAGTGGCAAAAGTGGCCACTTATGCAGCTCCAGTGATAGCAGCACCAGTTGTTGCCAAAGTTTCCACATATTCAGCTCCTGCCGCTATTAAGGTTTCCAGTTACTCAGAGGGAAGTTCCGCTCATTTAGGTGGTGCAATTTCCCACCAATATGTGTCTAAACCCACCGCTCATATTACCGGCCATGCTGAACCAGTAGTATCTAAGGTTGCCACCTATGCAGCACCAGCAGTTGTTTCAACACCAGTCATTAGCAAATTTGGTTATTCTGGAGAAAGTTCGGCACATTTTAGCTCCAGTAGTGGAGGTGCACTCTCTCATCAATATTTATCGAAACCCACTGCTCACGTTGCCGGTTATGCTGCACCAGCAGTTGCTACTTATACCGCGCCAGCGATCGCTAAAGCTGGTGGTTATTCCGGAGAAAGCTCAGCACATTTCAGCTCCAGTGGTGGAGGTGCAATCTCTCATCAATATGTTTCAAAGCCCACTACTCACTTTAGCGGTTATGCAGCACCGGCAGTAGCTAAGGTTGCAACATATGCAGCACCAACCATTGCCAAAGTTGCTACTTATGCTGCTCCAGCCATTGTTAAGGTCAGTGGTTATTCTGGAGAAAGCTCAGCACATTTTAGCTCCAGTGGAGGAGGTGCACTCTCCCATCAGTACGTCTCGAAGCCCACTGCTCATATTACTGGTTATGCTGCACCAGCGGTTGCGAAAGTGGCTACTTATGGGACACCAGCATCATCAGCTCTTAAAATTTCCGGCTATTCGGGAGAAAGTTCAGCACATTTCAGCTCCAGTGGAGGTGGTGGTCATGGTGCTATTTCTCATCAGTATGTTTCCAAAGCAGCACCTCAATCAATTGCCTATGCGGCTCCAGCTGTGGCTAAAGTAGTACCTGTAGCTGCCCCCGCTGTTGTTGCAGCTCCAGCTGCAGTTAAATTAGCCAGCACCAGTAGCGACAGTTCACTTCATTATTCAGGTGGCGGTGGTGCCATATCACATCAATATGTATCAAAACCAACTGTACACTTGAGCGGTTATGCCACACCTGCTGTAGCTAAGCTTGCTACATACTCCGGAGAATCAGCTTCTCACGTTTCCACAGGCGGCGCACTTTCCCATCAGTATGTTTCCAAGCCAGCCGCAGTAATTGCCCCAAGTGCACATTCATATGGGTCTTTGCACACCCTCAATGTAAATCCTCTGTTGACCAGTTCAAGCGTTGAAAGATACGGTTCTAGTGAAGCCATTTCCAAGCAATATATAGCGAAACCTGTGCAATTGGGCCAATATGCAGTACATGGAGGCTCTGAGTTGAGTTCACATCAATATGTTTCCAAACCCTTACAAGCGGTACACGTATCAGCACCCGCTAAAATTATTGCAGGTTATGACAAACTGGCAACTTCTTCCCTTCATGCATCTAGTATTCATGGGGCTACTGGTTATGGCGGAGCAATTTCGCATCAATATGTATCAAATCCCTTGCATGGTATTGCAGTAGCTAAGCCCGCTACTCTAACTGCTCCGATAGTGGTTGAAGGTGCTGGACATTTGCTTTCAGGTTCTGGGAAATATTTATCACATAGTTCGGGCTATGTAACATCAGGTGGCCACGGTTCTGTTTCCCATCAATATGTTTCTCAACCTTCATTTAGTAAGGGAGGTTCTTTACATTTATCAAGTGGTCATGGTGCACTTTACACAACTGGAAGTGGAGCCATATCTCATCAACATCTCTCAAAATCAGGCTTAGGCTTAACAAGTCTTCATGGTAATGCTTTAGGCGGTGGTCTCCATAGTATATCAGGAGGTTTGTACTAAATCTTACTAAATAGTTCGCTCATGTGTAAACACATTTCCTTTTTTTATTATAGGAAATTATTATGGTGCCATATCTTTGGGACACAGCGGCACTTCACCTGCCATAGGAGGTATTCATGGTCTTTTAGGTGCAACTGGTCATGGTTTAAGTGGACAGTTAAGTTCGATTCATGGTGTGAAAGGTATTTCAGCTTCTCATTTAACAACAGCGCACGGCAGTTTGGCTCATGGTTCTCTAGGACACTTGGGTCCTTTGGCTGGTTATGATCATGGTGTTGGCGGTATAGGACCTCTTGGCGCAGGATTTTATCGTTATGCGCCCGCTGTACCAGCTCTTAGTACGCATAGCTTATCGCCAACGGCATATCTAAAGAGTGCACCTGTCATAAAACCGGCCAATATCAAATTAGTATCCGAAAAGCATTTAGAATATTTTGTAAGTATGATAGATAGAAAAACAGAATACCGAATACCTCATTAGCCCATTAAGTCCCTCGCATCCACTAGCTTTTATTGTCGCCCTCGCTGAATCAAAGCAATTAAAAGGGCTATCTATTATCATTATCATAACACATTTAATTTCTAGCATTTGTGTTAGGTCTAGTCTACCGATAGTATCCGCATTTCAAAAGGATACAAGGGCACATATTTTGTGTCTCGTCTTGAAAAGATACGTTTTAAAATGCATGTGTCTTATTCAGCTCACAGTGTTTGGACTATATCCCTGACCCTACTTCTAAGAAGCTGCCTAAGCTTCACCCAAGTCTATAAGCATTTCGTTATGCCTCTCTACTTTTTCAAGTGGAAAGAGTTTTTCGTTATATAATCAGAAAAAAAAGCCTGCAAGCAATTGCACTTTTTGTTTGCTTTGAGTGAAAAATTAACCAAATTTTTGTACAATTTTCTTCAGTGAATTCTTTTGAGGGGACTTAAAACTGGAAATATATCATCACCTGTAACTTATAAAGGAGATCGATAGCATAAAAATGTATACAGTATTTTGATGTTCTTCCTGGATTCCTATCACATGACAGTTACTTATTCTCCTGAAAGGAGATCGATAACATTAAAAGAGATGTCTTTCCTGCATTCCTATCACACGCCAGATGTGCTGCCTGGTTGAAGTACTTTGTAAGAGTTACTGCAAAGTTCCTAGTTATATTGTCATTAGTGATTTTTACAGAATTATAGTCGTCGTTTGTGTTTCTACAATCACTTATGAGTTTTCTTGATCAACTTAATATCTAAAATTGCCCTCGTTGCTCCAAAGCTTAGCCATTTTCTTAGTTTACTGTCTTAACATCCCTGACCATAATTCTTAGACTATTTGGGCTTCCATGCCGAACTGGTACTAAAAATTAGGCAGTTTACTGTGTTGAGAAGTAACTATTAATGATCCGCAATCATTCAACATTTCATACTCTTGGAATTTCTAGATCAAATTAACAATTATCTATGCCTGAAGATTAGACTTTAATATGCATTGAACCTACATGGTTAATTCTCCTTTTTGATGTAATTTGTTACTGATTTGAAGACAAAACTAGATTTTGGTCTTGGGAAAGTCAACAAAAATTCTACGCTTCTAACTTTCAATTCTTTGTCAGCATCATTAAGTTTCTAGTGGCATCATCACTAGTTTCTGTTAAGCTTGATTGTCCAATTGTTAGCAATTTCTCTTCAATTAGCCAGAATCTTTTTGCTTTTATTTTCTGCGGATGATTTGTATTGTGATCTTGATTAATTTAATCAACTCTGTATTGCAATTTCTATGCGTTGGAAAATTTTTCTTTTTTAATTTTTTCAATTCTCTATTTTTATTTTAGAATGATCATCCCCGATATGCTTTTGAATATGGCGTTAATGATCCCACAACCGGTGACATAAAACATCAACGTGAGGAGCGTGATGGTGATGTGGTGCGTGGTGAATATTCGCTGGTAGAACCAGATGGCAATGTACGCACTGTTAAATATTATGCCGATTGGGAAACTGGTTTCCATGCCGAAGTAATAAATAGTCGAGATTCCGTAAAAACTCTTACTAAACGTACTGCCAGTAAATCGTAAAGTAAGAAATGCCGTTTAAAATTTTAAGTCAAATTAAATAAAAAAAAAATTTTTTCTAACAATTCCAGTTAAGTAGTCACCTTTAGATTCTCAATTATTTTTTCTTTAGCCATAATAAACAACAACAAAAAAGTCTCATTACCATACCATGAAGGAGGATAACTAAACTCCGTTGTGTACTACCTAAGCCACTGTCTCTCTCTCTCCTTTTTACTGCCTCTCTCAATTTATTTTACTTTATGCAGCTTGAAGTCACAACAACAGTTAAACAAGCCACTTGCTTAGCATTTAACCACAAAAACCCCCCAGTTTGGAGAGAAGGTGTTGGACACAGTCTGTGGCTGTTTTATAAGTCCACTATTGCATTTGTTATTTTATTTATATTCACTCACATATTTTATGTCATTTTACATGGAAAGCACAACAATAATTTCTTTTTTTATATATAATTTGGTTGATTTAAAATTGTTTTTTTAAGAATGTCTATTGACACTTTATATTTTTATAATTATGTATGTATGTTTTTAAATATAAAAACAAAAAGGATGTAAAGTAATTCGTTATGTGATAAATGAAAGTGTCATACATTATCATCTTTATGTATTTTTTTTTTTTTTTTTTTTTTTTTTTGTTTAATTTCTGTGTATATTTTAATTATTTTCTCTCATGGTCTTTTTTTAATTTCTTAATTTTTGTAAATATTTCTTAAGTTAAGAATTTGTTAAAACTAAAAGCGAATTAAAAACGAAATTAGATGTAAAAAAGAAAACTGTTAAAATGTTTTTTTTTTTTTTTTTGCTTTAAGCAAAGCACGCAAACTAACAAAAATCAATAAGGAACCAGAAAGATTCCAAACCATGTAGGTTCCAAACTTTTTGGAAGTGTTTTAACATTTTCTGAAAAATTCGTAGTTTTTATTTTATGATGCAAAACAGAAACTGCCAAAATCCCTAAGAACAACACTCTGGACTCCCCACTCCCCACTTTGAATGGTACCATTCATGATTTTGCCCATGAAAATTACCAAAATCAAAAGGGAATTTAATATGTAGGTTCTAAACGTTTTGGAAGTATTTTAACATTTTCTGAAAAATTCTTAGTTTTTATTTTATGATGCAAAAGAGAAGGAGAAGAAAACTGTGAAATACTTTGTTTGGCTTTGCCCGGCACTGTGGGCTCAGTGCAACCTTTACTTTTGAGAGTGCTACCTGTAAGGCTTCACTAAGCTGTCGACTATAGAGATCTAGAGTCGAGCAGCTCTATGTACATTGGCGGGCTATTCCTTTCGATCAAGATTGGTCTGGGACTCTGCTTTGGCAGAGAGAAACACGGTTACCTTATTGTTTATACCGGGTCATGCAGGACATGTGGGCAATGAAATGGCGAACTATCTGGCTAAAAAGGGCGCGGATACCCCATTCGTGAGTCCAGAGCCATTCTGCAGGGTGACCAACAACTTTACTAGTGCCCTTTTCGCAAGGAGGATAAACAAAGTCCAGCAGTCGTATAGCTGGAGGGCCGAAGTGGGCCTGCGGCAGTCAAAGAGACTCATCAACCCCGAGCGCATTAGGGCAGATGTTGTTTTGAACCTCAGCAGAAATGACATGAAGCTCTACGTTTAGCTACTTACGGACCATTGTAGACTTAACTATCACATGAGTAAAATCGGTGTGGTACAAGACGACTCCTGTCGTTTCTATAGCGAAGCAAAGGAAACGTCGGAGCACATTTTATGCGAGTGCCTAGCGGTGACAAGACGCAGAATAAGCTGCTAGGGTAGTGGGGCATTGGTCCCAAGAGATCTAGGCAAGATTAGTCCTACAACAATTACGAGATTCGTAAGGAGTCTCGGACTGTAGTAAGAACTGGGCTGCACAATAGATCTTAAAGGTCGCGGCGCGATTATAGCCCATAGTGATAATAATAATAATAATAATAATAGAGATCGACATGCTTTGTTAGAAGTAGCATGATTTTCTTTTTCATTTATTTTTTCTGTACTTCTCCTTGTCCATCTACTTTTCCTTATCTCTCCGGCTCCAATTTCTTTGGCATCATTCTATAGATATCCTTCTTCACTTTTCCTCTTATATTTACAAGAATCACAAAAAGGAACCACATCAAAAAAAAACTTAAGTGAGCTCCTTTTTGTATTTCCTAGCCTAAAATATAGTATCCGATCAAAAAATTTTGTCTTATAGCCGTGAAATCGTACACACAACGATTTTTTCAACTTTAAAAAAAATCGCTTCAAAATTGCTACCCATATACCACCCTGTTATACAAAAAATTTATAAAACCAGCAAATTGTTGCTTTTTTGGCACGCAAACTATTATTTGATGAAACTTTTCATAAAATTAAAAAAAACGTACAGACCTGTCAAAAAATCTGCACACTCGGTACACACTATTCTACTTGTTGTGCACATGCTATTTTTGACAGATCGAATGAGTAAATAATATTATGAATCGCAACCTTTATAGAGTAATTTTATGTGATACCATAAAAAATTAAATAGTTAATAAGTTAAAAAGTGATTTTTTTCAACTAACCTGTTTTATTTTTGATAATCTCGTCATGATGAAAGTTGATCAATTGTAATGTGATGTTTGATTATTTTATTTCACTATTTTTAACACTGTAGTTCAAATTGTGATGGGGCTGAACCCTGACACCCGCGTTGATATGCAGATCATCACAATTTTGCAGTTTATTTATTTTTTAAGAAATTCAATTAGTCCAATAATACCCGACCGACACTTCATTTGGTTAAAACACCGTAGTTCAAATTGGGCTGAACCCTGACACCCGCTTGTATACGCAGATTATCACAATTTTGCAGTTTATTTATTTTTTAAGTAATTCAATTAGTCCAATAATACCCGACCGACCCTTCATTTGGTTAAAACACCGTAGTTCAAATTGTGATAGGGCTGAACCCTGACACCCGCTTGTATACGCAGATTATCACAATTTTGCAGTTTATTTAGTACAATTGAACTTATTAAATGTCCGGCATTCCCGATATATGTAATTACGAACTCGATAAGGATCACTCATGACAAAATTTTAATGCGGTAACGAAGCCGCTGACATTCACGCTTAACAGCTCTGTCATGATTGCTTACAATCACAGTCTTGTGACAAATTTTTAATGATCACTTACGATCGGTATTTGTTAAATCTCAAATCACTCGCTTTCCAAGACACATACTGATGAAAACCTAAAAATAAAAAAAAATTAATGATAATAAGGATATGACGTACAAAACATTCATAAGCGTTTTACCCCTTTAGACCAGGACCAGACACGGCAAGTTTAGTTGGGCAATTCTTCATTAATTCTCTTTCAAAATTATCGTTTTGTCTACACAAATTTTTTTGTTTCGGTAATTTTAGCAATCTTATTCAGCTGTTCATTCAGATTTCAATCTATATGTCTTCTTTATAAAAGATACGAAGAGGGAACAAAAGGGAATTGCGGAGTACGAGCAAGTTTGTACCCCTTTCCAATCTTCTTTCCTCTCTCTACTACAAAATCAAGAGTTGCACAACTAAAATTGCTGTGTGTGGTCCCGGTCTTAATATTCCAATTTCCCGAATTTCAAGCCCTCATAGCAGAATTATACAAGGTAGAGATAAATCTACAACAAACACTAAAATGCAAAAACAACAGGCGTCTCTTTTCTCTTATATCTTAAACACATATATTATTAAAAGTGAAAAAATTAATCACTTACACTTTCCAAGTAGTAATTTGTATAAAACATCGACGGGCAAACAAATTTTCACATTTACTAAAGATAGCAGTAGATATTCGCTGTTCTACAATCAGTACCTTGTATAATCCTGCCATGTCAAGTCCACAGCTTTAGGCGTTTGGGCTGGACGATGATCATAAGTCAGTGAGTCAGACAGTAATGATGATGTATAGATGAAGTACAATTTTTTTTAACAATATAGCAAATACCTACCACATGTATCACTTTCACTCCCTTATGTGAGTAATGAGCTTTTCCGAACTGCAAATATCCAGAAATTCCGAAAAATAATTGCCCAAGCCAAGCCGAAAGAACGAAATAGACACAAAAACTACTAGTATTCGATAGCACCAAAACTACATTTAATTTTGATGACACATGAGTTCCTCTCTCTGCTTTACAGGCTCTCTCAATGAAATATGCATGCTTTTTTCTTGGTTTTAATTGAATAAACGATAATTTAAAAGAACTTAATTTTATATCGAATGCTGTCGCAAACTAAATTTGCTCTCTGATACACGCAGCATTATAAAAACAATTTCACTAACTTTATAAGCAAATTGCTGGAATGTGCGTAGTTTTTATACATTTTATATAACTTTTCAGTTTAAATATCTTTTTCTTAAATTTCACTACAAATTCACAAACATTTTATGAAAAGAAAATTATATTTGCAGTATATATTAAAAGTGGGCTTGCCATATTAACAAACTACAAAAGTTAGCGTTTTTTAACAGCTAAAAACAAACGTTTTGTAAATAATTTTAAATCATTTAAAAAACAAGAAAGCTTATTGTTGGATCACACACTGTTTTAATTTTAGTAGAAAAAGCTCTATTCCTCCATAAACAAAAAAAGCTTGCATATGTGAACCGGATAATGTAAATGCTCGTGGTGTGTTCTCGAACTTTAATCATGGAATTTCGACTCCAATAGTTATTGCACACAAACTTTGTTGGCGTCGTAAAAATTCTCTTCCAGAATAGCGGAAACAACACGCTTCATTTAATATACTCACTTTTTCCTTTCCAAAGTGAATAAATATACACTCACTGCATACTTTTCTAGTTTTTATTTATCTTTTTTCCATCATTAATGTGTAAAATTATAGTTTATGGTTTTTTTTATACAATAAAAAAGTAAATCTTACTTATTTAATTGGCTTTGGCGGCCAAACGCTTATCACGTTCTTCAGCAATGCTCAATTTAACACCCTTGCCCTTGGGCAAGCTGATGTAAGGCTTGTTGCCCTTGCCAATGATGAAGACATTGGTTAAACGGGTAGCAAAAACATGACCTTGAGTATCCTTAACGTGCACAATGTCAAAAGAACCAGGATGTCTTTCACGGTTGACAACGGTACCAACACGACCCAAATTTCTACCTCCAGTAATCATGCACAAGTTGCCTGAAATATTACAAATACCATCATTAGTGCCTTCTTAAACAAATGCAATTTCTTTTTTTATTTTTGTAAAAATAAGAATATGTAATTGAACTAAAATGTTATCACATCATCATTAAAAAAGACAATGCAATGACCGTGTTGCAAAAATTGCTTTGGGCTTGCTTTTGAACCTACCAAATGTGGTTTGTTTAAGCAACTCATTATGAAAGGTCTTCGTCAAGCCACGAAAAATAAAAAAAATTTGCTATAATAATATAAACTTACCAGAATCAAATTTGATGTAATCAGTGATTTTGCCAGTAGAGATATCAACTTGTACGGTATCGTTAGCTTTGATCAAAGGATCGGGATAACGAATGGTGCGACCATCGTGGGTAACAATGAATGGTACACCCTTGGCACCCAATTGTGTTTTGCGTACTTTGCATAATTTGTACTGAAAAGAAATTTTTTATTAAAAAATTTTGAAATTAACTGCACTAATTTTTAATTTTAAAATTGCAAAATTTTCTTGCTATATATTAAATACTTCCGCAATAAAATTTGTTCCGATTTCAAAGAGATATTCTGATGCACTTAATATTTTAAATCCATACTTTTATATGTTCAACCACAATTTTTTTTTTTGTATAGAAAAAAATATTAAGCATTAATACTATCTTTAAAAATTTGTAATTGCACGTAAATGTTATTGCAGTATCTGGCGAATGATAAAGCAATGACCGTCGTAACAAAAATTGCTTTGGGCTATGTAATATATGTCCACATTCTAATGAATCAAAATACAATCAATGTGGTGTTGGAAAGCCCATGGAAAACATCAACGTAGAGTATGTTATATGTACTAAAACACAATCATTAAGTACTTACAGCAGCTTCCTCAGCGGAGATACGATGAATGGTAAAACGACCTTTAACATCATATACCAAACGGAAATATTCACCGGTCTTTTCAATGGTAATGACATCTAAAATTAATAATGAATAAATAACCATTACACATAAACATTCTTTTTCAATAACTTACCCATGAAGCCAGCTGGGTAGGTAGGATCAGTGCGTACCTTACCGTCAACCTTAATCAAACGCTGCATTACAATTTTAGTAACTTCAGCACCGTTCAAGGCATACTTCAAACGATTTCTTAAGAAAATCATCAAAGGCAAAGATTCACGCAACTTGTGTGGACCAGTGGAGGGACGGGGAGCGAAAACACCTCCCAATTTGTCCAACATCCAAGCCTTAGGGGCGGCTAAACGTTTCAAATGTTTTTTAGGTCCTCGCGCCTAAGCACACATGAATATAAAAGAAAAACCAGACATTTTAACATATTTTGTAACAGAAAAACCACTGCCATCAATAATTTTTGCTTAGCCAATAAACAATTACTTTCCATCATTTATATAGCCGTATTTTCACACAAATTCAATTCAAATAGTTACATTTTCACATCAAACTTTAAGCACTTTATTCATAATTTAATAAATATTTCACATTTTACTAATTTTTATTACGATGGCAGTGAATTTCAACACAATAAAATTATTTGGTAGAACCTACCATCTTGTAAGATACGAGAAAAAGGAAAGGAAGACAACCGGATGTTGCTTTATTTGACAACTCAAATGACAGTTGTTTACTAATTACTGCTCATAGAGACATCTAGAAATGTCAAACTGTCATTTGTTGGTAGTTTATGGACAAATTCTACTTGGCTGCACCTCAAAACCAAGCCAATTTTCCCGCCAAGCAATGTAACAGCTGATCGATCTGCAGTATAATTTGTGAGTTATTTTAACGGGCACGAAAATTTTGTCTAACAAAATGAAAATTTAATTTTTATATACAAGAATGAAGAAAAATAAAAAAAAAAAAGTAAATATGGTTCAATAAATATGTAGTGAACGGGGATATAATTGAAGATGAGTGAGTTTTTGTAAAAGGCAAAAAATATTATGCAAATAAGAAAATTATTTTTAATACGAGCAAATATGAAAAAATGAATAGTGTGTTAAACATTTAGTGAAAGTGAGGGTGCTTGATGATAATTAGAAAGAGTCTAGCTAGTCGGTATACTAGTTATATAATTTTGAAGTGAAATAAATAGCGTCCTGTGTTTTATGGAAAGAATGGATGAAAGGCGTGCACAATATTTTGTGTGCCTTAGGCAATCTTCCAAGCATAATTTCAGTTAGGTAAAATAAGTAGAAGCATAATAAAAAGCCTTTAAGAAACAAATTGAAAAAAGCAGTTGTAGTATGCTTAGCTCAACCTCCCATCCATAGTTCCGTAGGATAAAGTAAAGTGATCTAAAGAGTTTAATTTGAATAATTGAAAAGGCATTCATTGTTCGAAGAAAAAATGTATTATTAATATAATTTAAAGCAAAAATAATAGTGGTATAATAAAATCTTCTATTTAGAAAATGGAGAAAAGCATCCATAGTTAAAAAAATATATATTTTTTTATAATTTAAAAGTAAAATAGTGGTTTGATAAATCTTTAGATTAAAAAATTGAAAAAGAATCGAAAGCTTGAAGGAAAAATATATTATTTTTGTAATTTGAAAGTAAAATAGTGAAACCATTAGTGTTTAATACCTGAATGGAAAGGAGCATCTATATCTCAGTATGCATTCATAGCACAGCACAAAAAATATTAAGTGCTAATAAAAAAAATATATTTTTAAAATAATTTAAAAGCGAAAATAATAATGGTATAATAAAATCTTCTATTTAGAAAATGGAGAAAAGCATTCATAGTTAAAAAATATATATTTTTATAATTTGAAAGTAAAATAGTGGTTTGATAAATCTTTAGATTAAAAAATCGAAAGTTTGAAAAAAAAAATATTATTTTTACAATTCGAAAGTGCTAATAAAAAAATATATTATTTATATAATTTTAAAGCAAAATAGTGCCCCAAAAGTGCTTAAAATAAAAATGAAAAGGAGCATATATAAAGTATGCATCAATATAGTCAGGTATAAAAAATCTCTTGAATGTCAATCCATAATAAAATCAAGTTTTTCATAAAAAATTATACAGCATTCCCAATTGACGAGTCTGCTGGCATTTACAGCAACAATTTTGAACGAAATCAAGAAAACTTAAAATTAAAATAAGGTATGTGTATATATTTAGCTTTATTTATTAATTTATTGATTTCTTCTCACAACATAAAATACATAATCAAATTCAAATTCCCGTTTACGAAATACTTATCAAGCATTCACAGAAAATTAAATTTATCAACTCGATTTGAAAAGGTGTTCTGATTTCAAAACATTCAGCTAGGACATTTACTTTCTCAAATCACTTGGTTATTTTTGTTGACTATTATATTACGAACATTGTTGTTTATTACTTTTGTTATACAATTACTTGTGTTATAAATAAAACACTTAAAAATATAAAAACAAACTAAGACGTCCTTTTTTGTTGTACAATTTCCACTTGCTCTTGTTTTCTTTTGTGTCAAAACAAAAAAAAATCAGCTGTTCCTGATGCTTTCGAAAAGATGAAATCACACCAAAAAATAAATAATCACCAAATCACCCTTATTATTTGAAATCACTTGATTTTCAGAACAGAATTTTAATAAACCAAGTTTCCTGATGATTATGATCATCACAAAATTGAATGGTTTGCCATTTAAACATTTGATAATAATTATTACTTTTGTGAGCATGTACCTTGTGCTGTTTTCTATTTTCGACTTTTAGGTGCTAAATTTTAAAACTTGCTTTTTACATTGTTGTAATACTCTTTACAATGCAATAAATAATTACAAATTTCAGTTTTTTTATTTTTATTTTTATTTAATTCTTTTTAGAATTCTTTTCTCAAGTATTTTTTACTCTCATATATTTTTATTATTATTATTATGTAATTTACTTCTTGTTAAATTTTAATTAAACTCTTCTTAAAATGTATATGCTCAAACTTGGGATAGATAAATACATACATATTACGAATTGAATATGTATTTTGTTTTATAATTTTCTGTTTAATTATGTGTTTTTTGTTTTAATATAAAGTTCCTTTTTTTTTTGTTTAAGTTATGAAACTACTTAAAACTTAAAAACTAAAAAGAAAAAATGACAAAAATCTGAATAGCTTTTTATTTATAATTTTTGTGGAATTCAAAACAGCGTGCCATTTTATAAGACTTTTATTGTCTTTATATGATAAAAGTGTACACCTTTTGCATTCCCACATTATTTATTTTTTCTTTTCATATAAATTTTTGTTAAAATAAGTTATACTTTGTAAGAGTGAATGAAAATACGGATGCGCATTCTTGAATGGATGTCAGAAACAACAAGAATACATGTCTGTGGAGAAAAAGATACAATACAAATTTGTTTCTAAATAGCATAATATAAAAACTACATATCAGCACTATATATTTTAAAAGGGCAAATGAAAGAAATGTATAATAGGTAAGAGGAAATGTGTCTTAAATGGAAAGTAGAAAATTAAAAGACAAGAACCGTAAACGACGTCCAAATTTCTTTAATTGATTGTTTGTTGATTGGTTGTTTTGACTTCTATATAAAATGCGTACAAATCGAAAATAATTAACAAATTGAGAAGCTTTGTGGGCTTTAGTTTTTGTTAGCAAAAACTATTTTAAGAAATTTGTAAAAAGAAACGGGTAAACAAATGTTTACATTTAATCCAGTTTCTTCATAGATTTTAGAGCACGTTCTCTAAGTTGCTTTTCTAAATCCTCATTAACACCTCCTAACAACATAGAAGTTGTGTTAGAGGACTTACCGCTTGTAAATTTTTCTTCTTTGCGGTATGAATCATGTATGATTTCCTCACTGCTGCTGGATGAGCTTTCAGCCTTCTTATTCTTTTTCTTATGTTTCTTGTGTTTCTTGTTCTTTTTGCTACTATGTTTTTTGTGTTTCTTGTGTTTTTTCTTTTTGCTAGATTCCGCCTCCGAATCACTTGAAGAATCATCATCAGAATTACGTTTTGCAGAAGATTTCTTTGCCTTCTTGCGTTTCTTTTTAGAAGTTGGCTCATCCGTATCTGATGAATCATTTTTAGCCTTTTTACGTTCATTATTTGTGGCTGAGTGTGCACGCTTTCTGGATTGCACTTTGGAGGCTTTTGTCTCCAATTCCGATTTGTAGGCCTCCTCTGATTCTGAATCAGATTTTGGTTTTTTATGTTCTGACTTTGTGTTGCTAGATTTTTTACTAGATGACTGAGAAGCTGATGTCGTAGTTACCTGTTTTTCAGCACTAGCTCTAGAACGTTTTAGACTGGATTGTGAAGTATTGGTAATAGTGTCTCTTACTTCAGCATGTTTGCGTTTTTCTGTCAATTCAACTGGCAGTTTATCTCGTTTACGCTGCTCGTCTTCAATATTGTGAGATGATTTAGTTTCTCTATTATTTGTTTTAGTACCAGCAAGTTTCGCTGATGACTTTTTCCTTTTTTGTTTTTCATCTTCTGAGTCTTCCGATTCACTTTCGCTAGATGATGTTTGTGGTTTGCGCACAGGCTTATTATGCTTTTCAAACTTTTCATTTTTTTCCAATTTTTCAGACTTTTTATTTGCCAAAGAAGTTTGTGATTTCTTTAAATCCTCTTTTGCTTTGGCCTTTTCTTTTTCTCGTCTTGCTTTTTCTCTTTCTTCTTCATCCGTGCTGTCATCCTCATCATCGCTGTCATCACTATCATCCGAACTATCTGAGGAACTAGATTCACTATCTTGACGTTTTTTAAGTAACGCTTTTTTCTCCTTGCCAGTGGTTTGATTATCGGCAGCAGCATTAGCTGCCTGCTTGCGCTCATGAGGTTTAAGGAATGGCGAAGGGGTTCTAGATAAACTAACACTATAATTATCTCTCCGGCCACTTGAAACAGCTGTCTGTATAACTGGTAACTTCTTTGCTTTTATTTCTACGGGTGCAATTGGTTCTGCTTTAGAATATTTACGAGATGCTTCTTCAAGCTCATCTCTGGATAAATCTATAGTTTTAACGGCAGGAGCACAATATTCTACTGAAGAACGTCCTAAATAAATCAAATATTATATAATAACATTTATTCCAAGGTTTTATGCTATATTATAAAATATTTACTTACCACCACTTTCCCTGGAGCGATTAACAACTTTCTTGTAACGATCTTGTGACCTGCTGTGGCTGCGATTTTTCCGTACCTTTTCTTTTGTAGGGGGTGGGGAGGGTTTTCTCTCCTCACTACTACGGCGATTAGTTGTATTCTTTTTTACATTCTCAACGTCCGACTCCTCTTCCCAATTGGAGCTATGGGAAGGTGAACGTTGCTTTGGTTTATTGACGGCTGTAGCATTTCTCTGTGGTTGATCCCAACGATTGAAAGTATTACCACTACTTGGAGCGCCGCTACCCAAACTGCGTCCACCTCCACGCTCTGGGGAAGGTCCCCGCAGTGGGGAAGATGGACGTCTTTCTCGCGAACTGAGTCGTCGTTCTCGTGAACGTCTGGGTGGTGAACCCCGCCATTGCGGTGAATATTTACGAAATTGATTTTGAACAGGCGAAAAACGTCTTTCACGTGAATATCGTCGTGGCGGTGAATTATTTCTTCGGTTATCGAAACGATTTCCACCGGTCATGGCAGGTCTTCCGCCGCCGCCTCCTCCTCCTCCACGTTCACGACTTGCACTTCTACGATTCCAATGATTCAAGCGACCACGATTGTTGCGATTATTACCACGGAATTGTACGGGAGAACGACGGCGATTAAATCTGAAAAATACAAAAAAAGTTTGTGTTAAATTATTAAAAAAAAAAAAAAAAGAAAAATAGTTTTTAAAAAATATACCTTCTAGGTGAGCGTGAACGATTTCGTGAAAAAGAACGTTGTCGCGAACGTGACCTTCTGCGAGATCTAGAACGTTGTTGACGTTGTCCACCGCCTCCCCTGTCATCAAATCTTGCCGGGGATCGTCTATTACGATTATGCATAAACCCTCTACCCCTGCTACGAGAATCTCCTCGTCTGCCATTACCAGCTCGGCCACCATCTCTCTCTAAAGAACTGATTGATGAGTCTCGATTATTACGATAGTGCCTTTTATTTTGTATGCTATTTTTATTACGTTTTAATTCAAAATCTTCCTGTGGTGGTTCAGGAGAGAGAGACAGACTAGCTGAACGAGATGGCGTACGCTTATTATTACGTTTAGGGCTTGAGCGTACCGAGGACCGTGATCGTGAACGTGAAGAACGTGGCGGTGATCGTGGCTTGGGTTTTCTAGCTCCCGGTGAGGTGATCCTACTACGGCTACGTGAAGAAGAGCGTTTGTTTTTTGCTGCAAACGGATTGCGGGGATTCTTAGATGTAGAGCCTTTTTTATCGTGACCATTTTGTGCCGGATTTGAATCTCGAGATTCGGAACGATTACGTTTTGGTGAAGCCGGTTTAGGTGGCGGACTTGCTTTGCGTTTTTCTGCAGAGCGTGATCTTGATTTGCGTTTACGTTTTTGAGGTGTCTTAGAACGTGACTTTTGCCGACGTGAACTGCGGTCTATAGAACGAGATCTTCGTCGCCTGCGATCCGGAGAACGACGACGCGGCGACCTTGAACTGCGCCTACGTTCCTTCTCTCTAGAACCATTACGCCTACGTAGCGGAGAACTACGATCACGTGACGAACGTTCCCTTTGAATTGATCTTTCTCTAGAACGTTTACGTGGTGATCTATTTTTTTCAACATGATTATCTCTTGATTTCGATCTAGATTTATCGCGTTTTATTATTGACGAATTCTCAATATTATTTGTATTTTTATCATCTTCTTTATTTGAATTGCGATTTTCATCAGAGTTCGAACGATTTTTGGCCGATAAATGCGAACGCACTTGTTCAATAGCGCTGAGGGTGCTGGGCGGTAACTGTTGTTCTCGCTCTTTTTGTGTTAAGTCACGATCTTTACCACTACCACTACCGCCCCCACCACCTATAGAACTACTAACGCCACTACCTCCAGTTCGTCTATCGCCACGGTCTCTTGAACGAGAGCGGGAACGTGTCCTTGATCTATCATTTCTTTCTCGATGCTTGATTTCTTCTTCTCTCTTTAGAATTTCATCCTTCTTCTGCTGTATAAATTCAGCCGGTATGCCAGTATCACTTTCTTGTGCCGACAATAACAGTGCCCATAATTCACCCATAAATTGCCTAGCATTAGGTCCATTTAAAAACCCAGTCATATTTATTTGCATTTTCTTTGGGCATGGAAATTTTTCCTCTTCCAATTGATTATATACAAATTCTGCCACAACATCATCTTCCATGTGTAACATGTCAGTTATTTTCTTACTAATCCATGGTCGCAACACATCCAATTTCACTTTGGACATGTCAACGCGCTTATTGAGGCAATCACCAAATTTCATTTGTTTCATGAGTTTCTTTTCTTTGTCGCTAAAGCGAGTATCTTGCTGTTGAGTAGTGCCCTATAAGTTTAATAAATATAAATAGGTTTTTTATTGTATCATTATTACAATTAAATTTAAATGGTGTAGAGATAATTTCAAATTAGCCCACTCTTCAATTATTTAATTTGTTAAATGAATCTATCTACATCATTATTTTTTCCTAGACATATTTTCATATACCAAATATACGTTTCTATTGTATATTATATTTAAAAAGGTCTGATCAGTTGCAGTTTACGCATTCAATATCTAGTAAAATTTTCATTTGAAATCCTTAAGCATCCAAAAAAAAAAAATTAATTTTAACATTCTATTACATTTTAGAAAGAGGATGAAGAGAATCTAAAGGCAGAAGGGTAGATAAAAAAAGTCTGTCACTTTTTACTCCTTGCTATTAATTGCAGCAGTAAAAAATTGTTGGTAATATTATAATACCTATAAAGCGGATAAGAGAATCTTTTATAAAGCTTATGAGTTCACTTGCGCCAGATCTCTCCCATTTTTCTGGGAGCCAACAATGTGTCTTTAATACACCATAAAGCCGAGTTGGTACATAGAATATGTTCTGAGAATTCATCAGGCACACCACAGAACATGCATCACCTGATGCACACATTTCTTTTGTCTTGTACTGATCATATCTCATGATCTGGTCTTATGAAGCTTACTTTCATTTTTTGTTCTATTCTATTACTAAGTACGCTGTAAACATTTTTATTTTCATACTTAGTATGCTAACTTCAAGCAAATTTTTTGTCATTCAAGTATCCAGATTTGAGCTTGGTCGCCAAGCCAATACGCCATTCGTGAAATTCTAGGGCCTACTTTGCTTACATAAATAATAAAAGTTTTTATGTTAATTTTTTCTCAAAAGGTTGTAACTTACATATGTACATATATCTAAATTACGGCAAAAATATTAAATTTATTTTATGTATTTTTTTTTTATAAATAAAAAAAGTACAACTACATAAATTACCACTTGGCATAAAATATATAAAGAATTACAATGTAAAAGCAAAAATGAAAAAATTACAAGTATTTTTATTATATTTCTCTTACCGTGAACATCATTTTGTCACCCTTAATTTATTAATTATAAAGAAACCAATATAAAACAAATATTGGAAAATTCTTTCGTGCCAAAAATTGCTTTTATGCACAACTACAACAATAAACAATTTAGCTTTCTATGTCGTATTTATGTCATTTTTTATTAAAAGTATCAAATATTGTTGGTTTATTTTTATCCTAATATTCAATAACACTTCCTCCACTTAATTCCGAAATTTACATCCACAAGAGTGACAGCATTTAATAAAAAAAAAACCGGGTACAACTTCAAAACGGCGTGGTGCGAATAAACACACGGTAAAAAAAGAAACAAGAGCAGCAAAAGAAAAAAAAAATACCAACTGCTTTATCTTGACGACAGCTAGGAAAGCAGCATTGAAATGTAACAAGAAAAAAAAATTGCAACGAAAAAAATTATGGAATCTTTTTCGGTTTAATTTTTATGCGATTAAACACACGAAACGTAACACATTTAATGTTATTAAATAAGCAAATTCATAGTTTTCTATGATTTTACTATTTTTTGCAATATTTTCTATGAGAATATTGTAATTTTAATAAAAATTTACACAAATTTTTATACGGCTGTATGCAAAATGGAGACGCACCGAAAAGAAAACTCAACGAATTATTCGTTGAATAAAAGTATTGCTGTTTCGTTCTTTTTTGAACCCATACACATGTAAGGTTTTAGGCGCCATCTGTGTTTAACAATTTGTGTATAAGCAGTGTGGTATTTTTGAAAGAGTGCTGCTAAATATTTCAGAAATCAATGCTGTATAACAGTGCTGACAACCAGTAACCAGTAGGGGACAAAAATTGTTTCATACAAAAGTACTTTCCATTTTAAAAAACAAAATTTACTTTGGATAAAAAGTATGTTTCCTTTTCGAATTTGACTATTTAACAATTTTTTTTTCAAGAGAATTGATCAATTGTGCTTCAAAAGAGTATATTTTTTTTGTGATGCAACAATAAGGTAGCGCAACGGCGAATTTACTCAGCTGTTTTATGTTAGTTGTCCCAATTCAAGGCGAATTGATTACAAGCTGTAGCAATTTGAGTAGAAGCAAGGCGAATTTATTACTAAACTTTAGTTGTTCAAATTAACATTTCATGTAAAAAAGAATTCCAAGAAAAGGTTGCTTAAGGTAAATCTATAAAAGAGGACCGTATAAGCGAATTCGCTGAAAAGGTTTTATATTCCAAACTATCAAAATTTATTCAAATTTATAATATGAATTGGAAAATTTATTCATTAAGATATAAAAAATTTGTAAATATCATGCGACAAAAAGACAAATTTGTCTTAAAAAAAATTATAAGAATGGATTCGTAATTATTACTGTTTCCGGCATGTAACTATCTTTATATATTCGCTCTACAACTATCTGTATAAAGTCGGCTAAATGTAAAGTTCCGTTTGGCCAAAGGCGAATATGCTCAGTCCATTACTATTGGGGAATACAAAAAGAGGATATCCAGGAAGTTGGTAGTACCTAAAAACACCGACAACTGCAGTGAGCAGTCAATTCAAATTGAACCAATTGAAATAAATGGAGCAGAATTAGATTTAGAAAAAGAATATATTATCGAAAACCAAATTTAAGACACAATAGAACTATGAAACTGGTTGGGAACAGAAGGAAGTCCCACTGAAGAGGAATCCATATTAATAATAAAATAGTGCGAGGAAAGTTTAAATAATTTTTATTTTTTAAATTAATTATTACAAATATATATCTCTGTAATATAAATGCAACACATTTATGCTTAAATCTAACATTTAAAACTTAAAATTAAATTTCTTAAAAACTAAATAATTTAGAAATTTACTCGTATGCATGAATTAAACGTTATTACATATCGACATTCTTCATTGTCAGCACGACTTACTTAATTGCTTAGTTTTAAACAAATGTCGTAAGCGGAGTTTTCACAAAAATAAAATAGTGAAGAGATAAGTTTAATAAATATAATTTTGCTTAAATATACATACATAGTTTATATTATTAGAAAATGAAAAATAAATTTAAAAATATATTTAGCTTAAAAATTAAATTATGTTTGCTTGTCATTTTTAAGAAATGTAAATTACTTTTACCTTGCATTTTGTTTTTATTATTTTTCTTTTATTGAACAATTAAATTACGAGTTTTTGATCTTTCACAAATACTTAATAATAAGTAAAACAGTATGTACTCATATTTCGCAAAAATTATATAATTTAAAGGGGTGTTCACAGTCTTCATCACTTGAACAATTTGATTTTTCATAAAACCTGTATTAAAGTTTTCCATTTGCTAATAAATTTAAGCAGCAAATTTAACTATTAATGGGTAAAACTGTGTTTAAAAACGCCCACTTTTATTTTTTTTTTTTAATTCCACTGTGCAAAAATTAATAAAATATAAGAACTTGCTAGGGTATTTGTTACTGTAAATGATTACCGTTAATCTCTTGAATATGTAAAGATTTAATCGAAAATTCCTTTTAAATTGTGTTTTGCTTTAAGTTGGTCTGTTTAAGCCTTGAGGGTACTTTGATGTCTATTGACGCACAGTGTTATAATGAATATAAGATTCTGTTAATAGACAGTACTTTTGGTAGTTTAGGTTTTTGCTTAGTTGTATTTGTAATAAATTTTAGATTTTTTGTTGTTAATTGTTTTCAAAACAATTTCCAGCTATATTGTATACCTAAGGATAACTTAACGAAACTATGGTATCATATTGGGCTCTTGAGCCGCTCCTGTTGAATATTTAGGCTTACATACACAACCACTTTCAACCAAAACATAATCTTGCCCTGTTAAGGTAACTGGACCCAATGGTATAACCAAAAATAAATAAGGCACATAAGTTTGAGTACATTCACCTCTCACAACATCACATTCAGAAGATCTAAATTAAAAAAAAAAAAAAAAGAAAGAGTGAATTTAAGAAGAAAGAAAAAAAGTTTCTTGCCTTAAAAACTTACTCGCACACTTCGAAAACAACTTGCTGCAACAGGTCAGGAAATTTCTGTACAATTGTAACTGGTTGGCCAGAAGTTAAACTGACACCATACATGGGAGCTGTTGTATTGTAGCGTGTCTTACACAAACGTGCCGGTGTACTCCTGCACAGGTCAACTTGTGGTGTTTGTTTCAATGAGCGACCTATAAATTTAAACATTAAAATGAAATTAAAAGAAAAAAAAAGAAATTATTTTGTATTAGATTGCAAAATTAAAAAAGTAGTAAAAAACAAAGAATAAAAATTAAAATTAAAGTAACAACTACAATAACAAGAGACAGCAACCACATACAACATGTATAAAGTGGTATGGTTCGTAGTGGTATAATTGGTACTCGTAGTTAGTTGATGTACGTTTTAACGCTTATAAAGTAGGTTATTAAGCTGTCTGCCATTGCTATACTTACTTCATGCAGAATGCATTGCATAGAATAAAATAGCCAGTTTGGAGTGAAGCAAGAAAAAAAAAATCAATTACATACTATTATTTTACAGCAATAACAATTAGTTAAACATGGTAACGTGCAATGAAAGTAGGAAATATTTGTATATAGTAAAAATTATAATACGTTTGCATGTATGTACTCGTATGTATGTTGTATACATAAATATTTAGCAGACATTAAGTGGATACACTTGTATTTGTTCATTAATCAATTCTAACGTGGAACATAAAAAATAAACAGTTTGCAACTTAAGTTTAGTGCAAACGCACAGTGGAACAGAGCACTCAAACACTTGTTTAATTTCCATAAAATGCCAAATTTAAGTCAATCTCACTTTGATTTGTATTTCTTATTATTATCTGTATTCAACTACAATGCGAGACTATTTGAAATCTCGTAATTACATCTAGGTTTTCTAAGGCCAGCCTGCCACTGCCAAGGCAGAATATGTTTCCATTTATGAGTGCAAAGTGTTTACTAAGTTCTCTCTTATAAAGAAAAGTATTTATTTGAATTGATTTAAGGCCCTTCATAAAAAAACTTTCGCTTACATAAAAAAAGCATGTTTTTCTTTGAAGCAATATTTATTTAGAAAACTAATATGTAAAAAGGAAATGTGTTTTTAGCACACTTACCATAACGATGATTAACCGTCTCTTCGTTATTAGCTTCATTGTAGGCTCTTAATAGAGCACTTGTTGTAATGGCGGGATCTAATGTTGAAGGCAATTTACTTTGACGGCCACGTCGTGAGCTTCCGTTCCAATTAGTAAATGTTCGCGCCACAGCCGCACTTGAAAATTTCATAAAATTAAAATAATAATAGAAACAATTAATAACAGCATAAATACTGGGGAAAATTTTATTCAAATTAAGTTTTTAATACTTAAAAAAACTCTTTTTTTTATATGAAATATTTAACCAATATTTTTTAAAATATTTTAGTTTACGCTTCTGTTTAAAAACGTTATTCTAATTTTAGTTGTTAGAAGTTACAAATTTTGCACAGGCATTTTTGAATTTACATGAGCCTATATAAATAACTTACTTGGGATAGGGAGCATTATTGGGACCCAAACAATCAGGCGAATCCATTAGCGCATCACCAGATAAATATTTTAAACCTCTACCACCGCTACATCTGCTCAAACTTAATGTTTTACTATCACTACTACTGCTGCTGCTGCTTTTGCTACCATAACTGTTCCACAAAGAGGCTTCTGTGTTGTGGACTTTTAAGTTAATAATACAAAATAATGCTAAAATCTGTTAAAAGTTAAAGAATAAAATGCAAAAAAGTTGAATGAGTGTATAAATAGCTAACAATGAATTTAAAAAAATATTTTTTTTCAATTAAATTTATGCTGTATGTGTTTTTTTTTTTTTAATTTTATACTTTTCTTCTTTTACCCAAGCTCTTGAGGAATTTACTTACATATAACGGTTTCGATTTTCTAACAACATTTGCATGACTTTACTAGAAAAATTTTACATTAAACAGTAAAAACATAACAAAAAAAAACTTTAACAACAACAACACAAATATTAAGAAGAAAAAAAATGTATGCAGATTTCACAAAGATGAAAAGAAAAATGAAAATTGTCATAACATTAAAATGTCGTGATCTAACATGCAAACATGGCTTAACAAACGATTTATGTATATGTGTTGTCTAGTATATGTAAATTTCCGTACAGTGTTTGGCAGTTTAGCATACTTCAACACAGAAGATAAATCATGCACTTCTATGGCATAAAAGTAGCATCAAAATAATAAAGTTAGTTTTGTTGTGCTTAGTTGACAAAACTAACTAACTAAAGTTGCTTGGTTTTCACAAGATCGGGCTGGTTAACTGAAAAACAGTTCCACTCAATTGCTTACATATGAAAAGTGCAATAATTAATTCACTATTTGTCTCCTCCATTCTATTTTTTATATACTCTTGCAGATTGATTTGCAGAGTTGTAATTTATATTTATTCATTAACAGTTCAAATCCACAAAAGCTTGGAACTTTAAGACTATAGAAGGTATACGAGTACTTTAATGGTAATCTTGTGATAATCTATTAGACTATGATACTTTTCGCATGATTTTGTGGAAGCAAAGTATTATGAAACTAGCTTAGTAATAAACAAACATAATTCAAAAATATTTTGTCACCATTAGATCACACTCTGCTAAACCAAAATTATCCAGAAGGTCTCAGCTTTAAAACAATTTTCGATTCTTAAATTCATCAAAACAGACAACATGCAAAAATTACTATTTAGCCTTTTTTATTAATTTTGTGGCTGTTTCAGTGGTAAAAGCGACTAAACCGTCTAGAAAATTTGTATGAAAAGCACTGATTTTCAACATAATTTTCTAGACGATTTGACCATTTATTTGTAAAACAAAAAAAGGCATGGTCAGGCAATATAGTCTTGAACTGTGTAGCAAGATATTCACCACTTAAGTCATTTACTCAATCTAAAAGTATTTTTCCGATTATTTATGTACCTGAATTTAAATGTCTTTTTAATAATAAATATAAGATAAAAAAATAATTAATATTTCTTTATTTTCTATGAGCATATTCTAATGCATATTTTGTATTTTTAAGCGCATATTTTGTATTTTTAAGTGCATGAAATTCCTTGCCCTGATTATGAAAAATTTAATCCATTTGAACAATTATCAAACATCCTTTAAACAATTTAATTGTGTTTTTAATTCACAACTTTTTGTGAGTGTATTTAATTTTTGTTTCTTTTATGCGCCTGTGTATACATTATTACTTTTTTAAAAAAAGTTATGATTAAAAACACAAAGTCAGGCTTGCTAATGTTTTTATTAGTTTTAACAAATTTCTTTTTAAGTCAGCGCTCTTTTGTTTAGTTGCAAGTGTAAATTAAATTGTTTTGGTGTGAGTCAGTAACAAAAAATTTTTTTATTAAAATCTTAAACTGTCATTAACCGTGAACTGAGAAGAAGGTTGTTTTTTTTTTTAGTTTTTTATGGTCTTCATGTCTCAGGTCGAAAGGGGTTCGTATAAAAGATAGCCATTCTTTTTGTAGTTTCAATTTACTGATGCTAGTCAGTCTGTGTAAGTTGTATGTGTGGCTATATAAAAATTGATATGATTTTTAATTATATATATTATGACATACATGGGTAAAAAACTAATTGTCATTGCAATTAGAGAAGGAACAAAAAATTGCCTAGATTTATTATTTCAGAAGAATTAGCTGGAGAACATTAGGGATTTGATTTAAGACTACAGAATAATTAAGTTTATAGTGCTATTTCCATAACACTAGCCATCATTGTGTCTAGAAAATTTATATGAAAGAAACAACATTTTTTCAGTACTTTTATATAAAAAATTTTCACACTATTTGATTACTTGTATTATGGAAACAGTTTATACATATGCTTTCTTGATGACGTAATTTTATCTAACTTATTTGGTTTTTTTTTTGTTCATTCTTGTGTGTTTAAATTTTAAATTTTTTGTATGTTTATCAACCGTCCACTTAGCATTTTATTAATTAACAAGAGGTTTTTGCCCGGTCTCGCCGGGCCCGGTCCTTTATTACGTCGGTATCCTTAGAATTGGCCCTTACGCTATAACAATTTTTAGAGCAATCCGTTCACAAATAGATTTTATATTGTGAAAAAAACTCATATAAATTAATTCAGCCATGCACTACTTTATATTTTCTACTACACTGAAAGAATAATTAATTATTTTTCAACCAATGAAACATTTCACTAGACTAATGACCACTTTTCATTGATTCAATGAAATTATTTCATTAAATGATTAAATATTTCACTGAATTAATGAAATATTTTATTAGCCAAATGAAATTGGAATTTATCATTAGTAGGAAAATTATGAAATTTTTCATTGAATGAACAAAACTCTTAAAGCATAGTATTATTATCAGAGGCGCCAACCTAACTGGTAAATAAAATATTTCAAGGCATAGTTTTAGGCTTAAATTAAGTAAGCGACACATCATTTTGAACAGTGGGCGTAAAAACGGGCTTGGCCGGTCGAAAAGACAATGTTTACCAAATTTCAGACAAATCCGTTGAAAAACAAAAATTTGCTTAGCGAACAAACAAATAAACAACCACACAATGAATTTTATTTATATAGATAGATAGATTGATCATGTGCAATACTTCTTTTACTCTTCTGAATAAAAGATGCACAGAGTCAGCATACATAGATCCTAATAAATGTAAATTTAAACTTTAAAGAAGCAGTAGAAATTTTTATACAAAGCTAGCGATTACCAAACACTTTACTCTCAATAGCTTCAAGTTAATAACCTCAATAGTGTATGACCTCAATAGAAACTAAATTAAAATTGAATATTTTTACTAGAAAGTAAAACTTTAAAAATTTTGTAGTTTTTGTTTTATTAAGAAGCACGAAAAAAATCAAATTTCTTAATATCTAAATATGGAAGTGCGAAAGTGAAAAGAATTCAATATAAGAAACAATAAGTAAAAGCCAAGCAAATAAACAAATTTGTATTTGTGCATGTACATGTGTATAGCAAGCAAAATAATAAAAACTAAAAACAAAATCTATAAAATAACACACAAGCATGGCATAAAGCAGAGTAATATAAATTTACTTTCTCTGTTAATTTTTTTTTTTTCAATTTCTGATATTTAACATACAGCAAAAATTTCAAAAAACTATTTTTTATTAAAGAATTTTATAAAAACAAAAGCAATAGGCACACATGAAAAACAATTAAAAAAATAAAAATTCAATTATTTAAACAATAATTAAATTTTCAAAATTAATGCTTATTATTATTGAAAAGTGAAAATCTGTTTGTTTTTTCACAACAAATAAACACTTAACATAAATAATTAGTTTACAATAATCTGTTAAACCAATTTACACAAAACACGCGCATTTGCGTGCATGTATTTCTGCATTAAACATTTATTTACTCACTCTCACAATAAAAACCAAAAAATACAAAAGAAAAACGAAAGACTTAAGCCTCAAACTTTCTATTCATTGTATGCCAGCCAACAACAACAGTGAATAAATAGTGGGTAGTGATGTAGTGGTGTGCATGCATAAGAAAGAGAAAAACACTTGTAATGCTTGTATTATGTTAATGGCTTTAAATATATCTGTTAAGGGGAAACCTTCTATTTTAATTAACGTGAAAACTGCTTAAAATAATGTAAAAAAATTATTAAAACAAAAACGCCTAAATAATGATGAGAATTACAAACGAAAGCGAAATTCTATTATTTAATTCTTTATAAACTTAATGTAAAGAAAGAAAATAAACTACAGTTTTATTAACATACTGTAATAAAAGTGAATGAACTGAATGAATTGCTGTTTTATTTTTATAAAAATTCAAACAGCCTGAAAAACCACAGCAAAGCCTTTTTCAGTATTATTACTGATGTTCAGAGAGAATAATTTAATTGAAATTTTTAACAAGAGTAAGATTAAACTTCAAGTAAGCAAGTGTGTTAATCTTTTAAGCTGATTTTTTTACATGATTGAGAAAATGAAAAAATTATGAATAAATTTATTTTTAGTAAAAAAAAAAAGTTAAAAGTTAATTAATTATTTAGGTCAATTCTCATTTATTGCAATACATAGTGTCATAATTCGAAAAACATGATTTTACAAGAGAACCATTTAAAATTTGCAATTTGTAGTCATTCTTATTTTTTATTTTGAAAAGACTAGCGTTGAAAATATTGGTTTGATATTTCTTTATAATAACTTTAAAATACGCATTTTTCTATTTATGATATCACATGTTGCTTTTTTGTTGTCTTATTAATCATCATTTATATATGCTGAATAAAATTCCTAAAGCATGTAGTCTGCTTTTTATTTTAATTTCTCACCGAATAATTTTATTTGCTTTTTTTAAATTTTTTATTATATTTTAAGACGTTTAAAAAAAAATTACGATTCTTTTTATTTTATCCAGAAAATTTTATAACATTTAAAGCCGGTTTCTTTTTTGTTGATAATAATAATATACGTAATAGTTTTTAGCTAGTACTTTTTATGGTATTTTTAAAATGACGTGAAAATAACAGACTTTTGGTTAAAAAGCTTATTAAAAATAAGTTGGAAATTTAGTTTGCAATTTTTTGTTTAGAAAACGAGCTAAGCTTCAATAAAAAATGTTTATATATATACTTTAAAACGAGTTGTTTGTGTAGATGAAACTAAATGCGAGTTCTTTTTTATTTAAAGAAAAGAAAACGTGACAGCTATTTTTTTAAACAAAAGAAAGTATTTTTGGTAGACCACTAGTCTAAGAATTGCTGCAAAATTTAGTCGAAATAGTCTTTGTGACAAAATGATTAGAGCCATTACTATTAAAATTTATTATAAAAAAGTGACTCACTTTAAAAAAACTCAAACAATATTCTGCAGTCGTATGAAAAAATCGCTTATTTCTTATTAGGTTATTTTAAATTACTACAACTTTAAAAGCCTTCAAATTTTGTCTTATAAAACTTATTGGAAATAAATGGTATTGTTTTCATTCTTAGTAATCCGCTCCAGCATACCTGAAACACATGGATCTTCATGGCACTTAAAATTTTTCATTATAAAAATATTCTAATGATTGCTAATGAATTTTAAGTAGTAACCTCTAAGAACTATCACTTTTTGCGTTCATTTTAGACATAATTTTTCATATAAAATAGATATTTTTTAATATTTAATTTATTTATTTCATTTCGGCTGGAAAGAATTAAACTTTAATATACCAAATCGAATTATAATAATCAATAAGCATTATAATTTTCCAATTAACTGTTTTACCTTTCAATTAATATTTCAAGTCATGATGTTTTAAAGAGGCTTTACTATTTTTCATTAACAAGTGTTTTTCATTATGTTTAAAGCATGTAAACAAGTAAAGTAAATCCAAAACAACACAAGACAAGGCAAGACAAGACAAGTTAAGTATAAAACAGAAATGATCTCATAATTATTACTCGTAGCTTATCAAACTGAATAGTGAAAACTGTGTTTTTTTTACTGGTTCCTTTTGTTTCATTTTTTCATTGGAATTTATATTTCTTTTAAATACAATGTATAAGCATTTTAAAAATGTTGTTAAGTTGTAGAGTAGAGTAGTAGTTTGTTTCTTCTTTGGCGCAAAAATGCTTAAATGAAACGTGTTTACTTTTTTATTTTTGATTACATGGCTTATATACATGTTTGCTGAATTTAAGCTTAACAAATTTATGCACATATTTGTAAAGCATGATTTGAAAACTTAGTCAAGACTTTTGCACTTGATATTAAAGAAAAAACTTTGCTTTTTATGTTAATGAATGTGAATTGACATAAAAAAAATATTATTTAAAAAACGAAAGTCCTAAAGATTTTATGGAAAATGTTAACCATTTAAGTGTACATAAAAGGTAGAATTTTCTTTTCATAAACAACCCTGCAGGCAATTCAACTAATTATAAATAGTACTTTAAACTAATTATTTCTTATATTATTTGAGGGTTAGTTTACTTTTAATAAAGTCTAAAGGACTATTTTAACATCTGACTCTAAATGATTTTTTCAACTAACTTAAAAATTTAGTAGTGAAATAAAAATTTTCAAACGTTGAATAATTTTACCTTTTTAAATTAAATCAATTAATAATTTAATCAATTTGTTAATTTTTTTAAATGAAATATTCAATTGTTTTATCATTTTTAAATCTCGAAATTTAAATATTCATCAAGGTCATTGCAATAAATTTTATTTTATAGTTTTATACAAAAAAATTTAAGAAGTTCGTGTTTCCAACTGTTGTAACTTGAGTTAAAAGTACTAGATGTTAAAAATACAGATCTCTCTTCTAAAATGTCAAGGTCTTTTATTAAGTCATTTAAAGCATCTTGAGAAAAATATGGCCCTTTCACACAAACATTTAAAAAACGCTGTGACGTTCATTTCAATCATCTCTATGTTCTATAAATCTGATATTGTTCACAAAATATGTTACGTCATATTATTACAGTGTAAATTATTATTATGAACGCCATAGCCATTATTGAAACGTAATCAATAATATTTATTGTGCACTAAAATAATCCAAGGCTCCTAATAAATCTCGTAATTCATTTTACCTACACACAGCGAACAAATTCGGTTGTGAGAACTAAATTTGTTTCCAATGAAACATTCAGTTGTAATAACTACATTTTCTGGTTGTAACAAGCAGAAATCTGTAATATAGTCCAAAATTTAGTTCTCTTAAAAATATTTCGTGCTATAACACCGATTTTCTATTGTCACAATTACAACTGTGTAACAAATTTAGTTTTCCTAAATAAAGTTATTTTCTCAGCGTTGGTTTTATGGGGCCAGTATCTTACTTCCTACATAGCACATTCAGCAACCTCGATTATAAGAACTTAATTTGTTTCCAATCAAAAAGTCGATTGTGATAATCAAATGTTTTAGTTGTAGCCAAACAGAATTCGATACTGCAGTCCAAAATTTAATTCTAGTAAAAATATTTCTAGCTGTAAGACCCATTTTTATTGTCACAATTAAAAAATTCAAGTAAGTGAAGATATATATGCCGAGTTAAATATGTTTTATTTTTAGTATTTGTTAATATCTTTTCAGTATTTATGGCATATATATAAAATACGTCTTACGTCACTAAATATTTCGAAAAATGTGTTTATTATTTAGCCTTCAGAGCAACAGCACTGGGGTATATGGAAATTTCAAAACAGTTCATTGTAAAGCTTAATGTTATTTATGCTTAGGATTAAAATAACTTTAGGAAGTCCTTGGGGCCTGAGTAGACCAGTAGATAGTGGGATTATTTTATTAACTGGAGGATCACAGCTGGGATACTTTCTTAAACTGTAAGGAGCTCACAAGCTTTCGAATTCTATAATTCAATTTCGGCATAGTCTTTCTTTATGTTTTGTTTTGCACTGAAATTTCTTAAAAAAATATTTTTTTATATTTCCATAAAAATATTTAAGGCAGACACCCACATTTTTTTTATTTCAAATAAACCTCACGACGCAACGTTTCATATTTGTAAAACTGATGGCTTTTGTTTGACTTGAAATAAAAAAATTGTTTTATTTTTGGGATGGGTTTCTCTTAATACAAAAAAATATATTGTATTTTTTTATTCTGTTTGTTTTTATTATTTAAGGTTCTGCATATATTTAACCTACTTTTATGAAATAAAACAATTTAAATATTTTTATTCTTTTGATTCATATAAGTGATGCTAAAGTGATTAATTTCACGTTTGTAGATTACACAAGTACACACGGCTTGGAGCACAGCAACTGAAAGCTGTTTCCAACTCTGTTCTTCTTTTTTTAAATTATCTCCAATTTGTGAGATAATCCGTTACTTGCTAAATCCATAATTGATTCGTAACTCCACAACAAGATTTCATTTAAATTGTACTTGGATTGCTTTTAAATTGGTTCACTAGTTTCAAAGTTTATAAGTTTCAAAATTTTATTTAAAATTAAAAAAGTTAAAAATTGGCCGCTTTTTTATAGCCAGGTAGCTTCATAAATTTCAAACAAAGCAAGACATATTTAATTGAAATCGATACTAACCTTTTGATTTTATTCGCAATGAAGTAAAGCTACTTAATTGCAACAAAAATTACCATATGTGTACAGCACAGCACACCTGCAATGAAAGACGGCAAAGAGATACTAACGAGAGCATATGGAAACATTTCCTTTTAACAAAGTCGTGTCTTTTGCTGTGTGATAGATTGACAAGAATAATAGAAAGTTAAATTACCACATCTAGCGTGAAGTTAATAGCAAAAATTCTTTCTATTGTTCTTGGTCTAGAAGTGACGCAGAATTTTGTAAACAGAGAAGTAACTTGCTGAAAGCAAGTTTCTATTATTTTTGATAGTTTGACTTACACTTATGCCATAATCTACTGACGTAAAAATTTCTACTCATACAATTTTACTCCTGTGGTTTTTTATATTCACTAACTTTAGAAAACTAACATGAGCCGTTTGCCACTTCTTCTTTGTAAAGACCTGTATGTATATACAAGGTGAGCGAAAAGAAGTCATCCGATGTTGTTTGGCTCTAATTTTTTTTCTAAATGAAAATGAAATGTGTGCTGTGCTTGTTCACGTACCCGTTGAAGTGGAAATGAGCCTCGTCGCTCATAATGATTTTGGTTGAAAAATCGTCCACTTCGATTATTCCGTGGCTTGTTCACTTGTATTCTACATCTGTCTAGTTCACAAATGTCAAAACAGATTTGACATTGGCCGCCATTTGCAAAAATAAGAGCATCTTCCAATAGGGTGATTTATTTTAGCCCACCTTGTACATACTTAGGTTCGTGCTCATGCATGTGATAGTCTTAATACCTTCCATCACTATTCTTCTCTCACGCATGAATACACTAAACACTTAAACGGCACTCATCTTTATTTTATTTATGGATTTTTTTTTTTTTTTGCTTTTAGGTTTTTGTCATTCTTATTTGAGGTTTGTATTTTGTGTTTGATTTTTTTATTTGTATATTTTCAAGTGAAAAGTAAAAAACAAAATTGTTAAGCATTTCTCTTACATGCCAAAGATAACAATCTAAATTGTATAGACTTTAAACTGAAAGTAAAGGGGAGTTAGTTGTTGGGTTTTTAAAATTTTCTTTAGAAATTAAAAAAAAAAAAACAATAATTTTTTAAGCTCTAGGTTTTTTTAAAAAACGTTATAAAATTTATTGATTAAAAATGCGATGCTCTGTTGTGGAAATTAATTAAAATTAATAATTTTTAAATTCTCCCTTTCAATTAATACAAAAATTTGTTTATGAAAAAAGAAAAATTATTAAAAAAATTTTAAGCTTCTTGCTGGTAAAATATATGTTTTATTAAAAAAATGTTTTTTAATTAAACAAAAAAATTTTCCATAAATTATAAGAAATCATATAACTAAGGGAAAACCCTTTTTTTATTTGCCAATTATTTTTTAAAGTTAAAAAAAAATATTTTGCAAAGTTGCTTTCAACATTTCTACTCTTTGGAATGACCAAATTTTGTTTAACACTTTTCTAAATACACAAGTACAAAAATTAAAAAAAAAAACTTTCTACTTGTGTATATTAAGGTTAAAATAGTAAGAAACTGCTACGAGATTTTAATTTTTTTTACTTACACTTTAAAACAAACCGTCTATACCACAGTATAAAAAATATCTTCTCACACCCACGCAAACAGGTCAAATTTTTTTGTCTTTTTTTATGTTTTTCATTTTACCAGTAAAAGTTCTGCTACTGCAAATCTTAGATTTTTATTTCTCTTTTTGGCAGGTTTTATTTTTCAACCAGCTTTAAGGCAAACATTTAATGAAGTGCATAAGTTGCAGTCAGCTAGTCATCATCTGTTTTGCTTTGACTTCATTATTGAAAATTTTTATCTAAATAATGTTGATAATCGTTTAATAATTAACACAGCATGTTCGTAATAGAAATTAATGAAAACTGATTTTGTAAGCCTGCTTTTAATTTAACAGTATTTTTTTAAATACTAGTTAATTTTTTCCAATACAAAATTTAACATTTAAAGCCTACAAATAAACTTTACATTTGTAATTTTAGTTTTCAAAGGCGAACTTTATTTGGAAGCCAGTTTATAGATACATTTTTATTATTTCATACACATTTATGTTGGCTGTCAGCATGACTTCTTTATTTATTATTCTATTCAATTCCATTTATGTATTTTATTGTTGTTATTTCTTTAGAAATTTATTGTTATTCTTAAGCTCACACAAAAAAAATACGTTTGGTTTTGAACTGAAAAGCCGTTAATTTTATTTAAATTTATGAAGAAATTTATAAACGTAAAATATGTCAACACAGTGGGCATAGAATGTATGTTTGAAATTATTTAAAATTATAAAAAAAATATAATTTGGAAGAAATTTTATTTATAAAATTTTTAGTATAATTTTATTAAGAGATAAAATAGTAATTTTTGTCTGAAAAGCTTTTTATCTTTCTACACCTTGGGTGCATTAGAAGTGCTAATTGTACAATATACAAGCCTTCTTTTTGCTAGCAGATTCGAAGATTTGCGAGATGGGACATATATCATTTTAAATGGAAGGTCGTCTAGATTTGTTATCTACCGAACAAATACTCAGAAGTTACTTTGGGCTATTTTAAATTTTTTTTTTAAATTTCCATATACCCAGTGCTGTTGCTTTCAAGGATTTTAGTGACTTCCAGACAAACCATAAAAGATTAAGGAATGGGACATATATCATTCTAAAGACGAGATCATCTAAATTTGTAATCTTCCTAACAAATACTCAGAAATTACTTTGGAATATTTTTAAAAAATTTTTTTAATTTCCATATTTCTACCGTGCTATAGTGATTTTCGGCAAACCATAGATATATCATGGCAGATATATTATTTTAAGAGAGAAGCTGTCTAGATATGTAATCTAGATTGTGTTGATTAATATAAATCTTTAATTTCACTTTAAAAAAAGAGCAAATATTTTTTTTAAATACACAGCCTTTCCCATTTTTTTATAAAACCCTTTAATTTGTATACTTGAAAATAATAATCATATACAATTAATTACAAAAAAAAATAATTGCGAACTGAAAATGTTGAGGGATTTCACTGTAAAGCAAACCTTTTTAAAAATACCTACTCGTACAAACACAATTTTATTTTTTTTAACACACAAAAGAGGTCCCTGCAACCATAAAAAAAGCTAGTATTTCCACTTAAAAAAATACACCGCCAAAAGAAAAGACTTAAAAGGAAAACTCAATAATTAATATTGAAACTGTTACACTGAGAGAAACATTAAATAAAAATAATAATTCTTGGCATTGAAAGTTACACGAAAGCTTTCAAGTACAAATACATACAAAGAATTAAAATCCAAAATGCAAATCTTGAAAAATGTGCTCAATATTTTTTTAAGCTTAACTTCTGCTTGCCAAGTTAAGTTCTTAAATAAAATAAAAAAATATATTTTGTGCCAAATCATTTTAAAAAAATACAAAATCCTCTGAAAATTACAACAACAACAAAGACATACAGATAATCGATTATAAATCTTAAACAAAACAAACCGCATAGAAATATATAAAAACCAACAAATAGCAACAAAATTGATCAATATAATGATCGTTTAACAACAACAACATCAACAGAAGATAAAAAAAAATGCTCACACATATACACACACAACAGTATAGCACATATTTGAACCTGAACTTGCCACAATTTAAGATACTGGTTTTAAAAGTAATTTTTTTTGCTCTTCTTTGTGTGTGTAAATTTTTATTTTAGTTTTTAGTAGCAAAGAATTAATCATGTATGTGTAGTAATGGTGCAAGTGTGCAAGTTGTAACTTGGATATCTTTTACATGGAAAGAAGATTTGTTTATAAGATGCTGTTTCTGAAAGAGTTTAAGCTGCATATGAGTGAGTAAGTAAATAATTGAAACAGAGAGAAGGCTACATAGTCATACGTACCTACATATAAAAGTTTATTTCCAAGAACCACAAAAAATGTATGTGCATACATACATACATATGTACATGTACAATTGCTTGTATGCTATAGTAACCACTCATACATCTTGAACTATTCACACACTCATGCACACATTAAGAGATGTGAAGACTGGGCTTGCATTCATGATTGAAAACACAAAGTCAGACATATTTCATGTAGTAGAAGAAGAAGGTGATGACAACAAGAAGGTTGCCAGATGAAACAAAAGAACGTTTAGCATAAATTTCCCCACAGCAGAAAATTAAAAAAATGTATTTAATTTAAAAAAAAATAATAATAATTAAAAGCAGGGGGCAAATTGTGGCATTTCCATTAAAATTTCGATTGTTATCGAGTGTGGCAATTTAAGCCCTGATTCTTAATATCGCACGCAATCGTTAGATTTTGTTTTACGAGTAAATGAACTATTTTTTTTCTGCTTCAGGGCATGAAATTAATAAATATCAAACAAACTATTTGTGTGGTCAAAGCAAAAGCATTTTAGAAGTAAATTCGAGTAGAACTAATTTTTTTTTCTACCAGATTTAAATGGTAATGCTTGATTGACGTCAGTGTCATGAAAGGACTTACTTTTGTAAGTCACTATAATTATAAAATTTTTTTGAATAAGACGTCATAAAATGAAAGTGACTCATTTAATAAGAGTTAACTTTTATTCACTGTCTTTTGATAACAAATGGCATGTGAATCTGTATATAATACATTAAATCCTTCTTTGTAAGTGCGTTAGGTTATTTTATTTATCGCAAACTATTTAAAAGTTTGTCCGCAATATCAAAATTTCGGAATGTACCAATTTTTTTAAATAAAAAAATTTGGCAAAAAGAAATAAGTTCGGAATAAACATGTCCTTTTATCTTATTAAAAGGAATAGAAAAATATATATTAGGACAAAAAATAAGATGTTGCCCGATAAAAGCTTAGGATAGTATACATAGTTTAGCTTATTGTGCACGTAAGTATTCATGTGAAACAAAAAGACTTGGGTTTGTGAGAAACAAACTTACAGACATATGTTAACATTCACCCATATTCTAAGGGCAAGCTTAAATTTCCCAGTTATTCCATTAATTTTTTTTTTAATTCCAAGAATTTAATTTTTTTTTTAATTAAAATTATTTTCTTAAGCAAAAAATCTAACTGGCAGCTCTGTTGTGAGGTATTTATTTTTTTTTTTTCATTTTTTAATAAGTTAAAAAGAATTTTTAGTACAAATTTTTACAGCTTCTTCAAATAATTTAAATAATGACTTGTCGTTTAAAAATTTAAAATTTGTGTTTGGTGTTTAGTTTTTTTCTTCTTCTTTATAAACTTGAATGGGGTCACTTACTTTAGTTGTCAAACTTCTCGAGCACCGGTATTCCATTGTGTTTTAAAGATGTTGTGTGTTTTTTTGCCTTTAATTTTATAAACAATAAAATTTCTTCTTTTTTAAATGCCTTTTTTTATTGCAAATATAAAAAAGTTTTCTTAATTTAAATTTAAATTTCTTAAGTACATATTTTAATTAAACTAATTTTTGTTGCCGTTTTATAAAATAAAATAAAAAATTTTTAAAAGATTTTTAAATTTGTTGAACAGAAAATTGTATTTGAAATTTTTATTTAATTTTTCTATAAATTAATTTTGTTATAATTTTTTTTTAACTCCCGTAATATTTAATGCCCCACCAAAAAAAAAATTTTTTTAACCGTTTTACTCGAGAGTTCACCTTAGACTGGCCATCCAAATGTTACCTGCCATTCCTTAAGCACTTGGTCTTTTTTAAAAACTTACACACACAGAAAAATATATGTTGTTATTAACAACAACAACGAAAACTTCTTTGGATTTTTGTCTTCTTAACACTTCTCTCAACTCTTTTTTTATTGTTATTTTTTTCATTTGTTTCTGGCATGTTTTCTTCAATTTTTTTTCTTACTTTTCTCTTTAAACTCACTTTGCTTTTTTGTATGCTTTCTTTTTTACTTTATTATTGTTTGATCTTCACTTGCCACACATAATTTTATGTTTGTGTTGTTGTTGTTGTTTAAGTTAAATACACAAAAGCGAAATACACTGCAGAAAATAAATATGTAAAATTACTCAACCACTATTGGAAAGTGTTGCAGATACTTTTGTGTAGGTTAGGTTTCATAGGGCGCCCCAGCGGGGAAAACAAAAGGGGGAGGGGCTCACTTGGGGCCTGTGATATGCTTCTTTAGTAAAAGAAGAATAAAAAGAAGTAGGAAATTAGAAAAAGTTAAGTCCGCCACCTAAACCAATTACTGCTTCTAATGAAGCCAGACAGCATGCTGGCACCTTCGCTCTTCAAATTAAATCTTCGCTAATTCTCTAGGACCGAGAAGCTGTTCCACAATTGTCTCTTCTTCTTATCGTGACAACTTCTACAGTAGTTATTTATTGGCAAAACCCATTCTCCAATTCTCACGATTGCTTAAACAGCATTGGCCTATTACTACTGGCACTACATTTCTCAAGTGGATTGCAGTGTAGTCCCAGTATTTCCTTACTGCGATTGCTATCTAGACTGGGACAGTTCATCCTCGCAATATTTGTGTAAATAACACTGTGATTGTGCTAAACAATTGTCTCTTGATTATTTGAAAGTCTTTTATTTGAAACTCTCGATGTAATGAACTGTTGCTCAGGTCTCTTAAAAACATTTCATAAATAAAAGAAAATCAATTTTCTTTAGTTTCTTGCGTAATTTTAAATTATTTCAATGGTATTTTGATTTCAAGTAATATTTGGAGCTTCAATCAAATTGTTAATCTTGGCCTTAAATGCCATAAAGTTCGACTCTGACACTCATTTAAAGCCATTATTAAAACGAAGCAATAACTAACGTCAAGATGTTATCAGACAGATAATTAGTTTTTCATTATTACAAATATCAAAATCTGATAAGTGAATTTTATCAAAAACTCTAACAATAACTTCTCTTCTGTTCCATTCAATTTTTTTATAGGACCAGTAGGCATCCATTTAGGTTTTGTCTCAAATAAAAATATTTTTATAATAATTTTAGTAAATTATTCGATCTTATAAATTTATTATTATTTAATATTAATCAAGCTTAAGATCTCAAAAAATAGTTTTTATTTAAATTTTCCAATATTTTGACTTTCTTTTAAAACTCTTCTTCAGAGAAATTTATTTTTATAAAAATATTTTATTTTATTTTATTTTTATAAAAATAAATTTCTCTGAAGAAGACTTTCAAAAGAAAGTCGAAATATTTAAAATATATATTAACCCCCAAATTCATAAAAAATATTATGTTCTTAATAAGGAGTTATTTGACAAATACTGCATAGAAGTCTGTCAAATAAGCCCTTAATAAGCACATAATATTTTTTATGAATTTGGGGGTAAATAAAAACTATTTTTTGAGATCTTAAGCTTGATTAATATAAAATAACAATAAAAATATTTTTATTTATGTATATAATACAATAAATTAATATTTACTTACATAAATATATATCTTTCCTGAATATAATTTTATTAAATTATTCGATCTTATAAATTTATTATTATTTAATATTAATCAAGCTTAAGATCTTAAAAAAGTGTTTTTATTTAAATTTTCCAATATTTCGACTTTCTTTTGAAGGTCTTCTTCAGGAAAATTTATTTTTATAATTTGACGAAGACCTTCAAAAGAAAGTCGAAATATTGGAAAATTTAAATAAAAACAATTTTTTAAGATCTTAAGCTTGATTAATATTAAATAATAATTTCCTGAATATATTTAGAAAATTTCCACTTTCAATAAAAAATATGTAAATACAATAATTCAACTGTCTAATTTTACTTATGACAAAGTATAATTATTTTAGGACTTTTTGTTTGAAGCACAACAATAATTTTTTTAACCTATCATTAAATAATATGACTTTAAAAATTTATGACTGATAGGACACCACTGTGAATTCCCTAAATATATCTTATACATATGTGTTCAAAAAAGCCCTAAGTTACAAAAAATTAATATTCGACTTTTGATGAGTTATGATGCACCGCATCAATTTACAAGTTATTACAATATTTTTTCACTTCTATAATTAAAAATAACGTTCTTGAACTAATTTCAAACCGTACAAAATTTGAAAAAGTTTGGATAATTTTCTTATAAAATATTTTGAATGGAACTTAGGCCTTTTTTAAACACATATGACGATATATACAATATATTAATAATTAATAATATTTATTTAAAATTTTCATTGCTTTTATTAGTACAAAAACTTTAAATATCTTCACATAAAATAAAATACACCAACAGCAGTTTCAAAGAAAATTGCATTTTGGTATTTTTTTGTTTAATTGAAAACAAAAAAATTTTTTTATGAATATTTAAAAATAAATATAACATTTGATTTATATGTGAAAATAAATTCAATTGTTAAATTTGGCTACTTAAAAATCTGCAAACAATAATGCAAGTGTTAAAAGTTTGTTGACATTTTAGGCACTTGTGTAGTTACAAAAGTTTTTCTTTTTTTTGGTTGCATGAATTTTAGAGAAATTATGAATCGATTCTCATACATTATTTTTAATAAATGGGCTATTATTATTATTTTGTGTAAGTATTTAATTCAATTCAGATGAAAGTGCAGTTACAGATTTTTAATTTTATAGAAACGAGTGCAGTTACCAATTTTTTTTTTTTTTTTTTTTTTTTAATTTCAATTAAATTTAAAAAATGTTATGGTAGGGTAAAAGAAGGATTTGTGAAAACCTTAATGCAAGTTTAACAATGTGTGTGAAGTTAAATTTTAATATATAAAACCCAAGACACAAACTATTTCAATTTATAGGACTCTGTTAAGGTCTGTTATATAAAAAAATTAGAGCCGCTTCACTAAAACTGGAGTAGTTAGTATATTTTAGGATAAAATGAAGCAGGAAAAAGCAAATAAACGGCATAAAAATGATACAGAGAGCGAAATATTCAATTTTTAAAATTCAATATCTTTAAAGATGAACCTATATTCCATGGAAATGGGAGAGTGGGCGAACGAAATCGAGTGGGCGAACCTCTATTATAATCCATAATCAGAATTTCTAACAGTGCGTATTGAAAGGAGATATAAAGAATTTTCCCAATTTTGAAAAATGAAGTTGCTCTGAGTGATGAACTCATTTTCCATGGAAAAGGGAGAGAGTGGCAGACCAATGGTATAGGTTTTATATACAATGCCAACCTTTATTACAATCTATAATCACCAGCGAAATGTTTAAAAGTTTTAATAAAATATATCTTATCATTTTTACGAGTTTCGTATGGAGTAAGACAAAAACAATTTTATATAGAGTATATGCGAAATACTTATATTTTAACAACGGTTATGGGTGCTACAGATTTAGTTTTAGGCTAGGCAAAAAAAAAACAGCATTTTAGGAATTATAGAATCGAACGGATTCTATAATTGAATTTTTACGCTAATCAAATCTTTATTTTGTATATACATACATAAGTACCTATTAATATTATACCGTACAATTCCCTTTTTTTGGTGTGTATGTAAGAAGTATTTTTTATTTTCTGCATTTCAAGCAAATAATATCAATTGTTAAAAATTTAATAAAATAAAAAATATTTCATATATACAAAACTTCAATAAAAAAAAATGGAATTGTACGGTATAATATTGATAGGTACATATGTATGAATATACAAAATAAAGATTTGATTAGCGTAAAAATTCAAAAAAATACATAAAATAAATTGTTCACAAAAATATAGAAATTTATTTCTATATAAAAAAACAAAAATATAAAAAATTCTATAATTCTTTAAGCAAGCTTTTCATTGTATCCCTGTATATGTTGGGATTTATTAAGTTTTTCAACGGTTTGTTTTCTAGTATAAAGATAAAGACACCACGGTTAAAAGTGTCTCTCTGAAAATCGTGTTCTACCTCAATATTTGTCCAAGAGTTGTTGTTTATTGAAGCAACAATTTTACCAAATATTTATATTTTTTTTTTTTTTTTGGAAAATCTTTGTCAAGGGAGTATATAAAATAGAAACAAGTTTCAGTTACATCTACATATGGATGCTAAAGTGTAGTGATTTTGGTTTATAATTGGCATAAAAATGTATAATAATTATACTCTTCTAGAGGAATTTGAATATTGCTTTTATGAAAAAGGAAATTTTTTCCTCTTCACAAGAAAAAACATACACTGACTTGTTGGTTTGGCTTAGTAAAATATTTATAAATATGTCTAATACGTTATTGTATTGGCTTTAACATATTTGTACCTTTTTCTAACATATTATGTTGGTACAAGGTTGCCTTTGCCTTCTAATGTTACATTTTTTGTAATATTGAAATAGCTTTCAATAGCACTGTTGGACATTCTTGTATTTGAGTTATCTACAAATTTACCCATTAAATAGTGAGTACAGAGCATACTTTTTAAGAAAAAGCAATGCAAATGCAAGTGTTTTTCACTGTGTAGAAATGTGTTTAGATTTGTAAATATTGTTGAATAAACCTAATGTTTTTTGATAAAATGGACTTTCTTTGTAATTTGGCGTTATTTCATAAGTCTTTATATTATTCAGATCATTTAAGGCTCGTTGCTCGTCATATGTTAAATTTTTTTTTATTAAAATTTTCAAAAGATTAGTAACCCAAGCCCAAAGAGAACTTATGTCTCTAATATTCACTGCATAGTTAAACTGCCATTTGAAAAATCTTATATTTTCGAGATTTTCTAAATGGGTTTCAATGTTTTAATAACATACCCTTAAGAAATGCGCGCAGCATATTTGTATAATAATTAAATTCTTTCTTAATCATTTATTATTACATATATTATAGGACTTTAGTATGTATTGCTGGATACTGGGGACATTTTCCTCTTACATACTCTCTTACTAATTGGCCAACTAACAACATTTTTAATTAAAAAACACCTTTAAAAATATTAAAATTTTTTTTTTTTTTCTGAAAAGTGCCTGCAAAGTAGACATTCTGCGATTGGGATTACAATATCTCGCTCCTGTTTTTGCCTGATATGCGCCACAAGAGAATACAAAAACACTCTTTTCGATGCTTTATCTATTTTTCTTACTACATTTCTAGTTGCATCAAAAAATAGTGTATTTCTGCTTAATTTCAAAAATTTATTTTTTGCTATTTGTAACATTTTTAGCTGTTCGAGGAAAAATAAATAAATAAATTTCTAATGGGCTTAATATCTTTTGTATGTAGTGACCCCAATTTTTTTCCTTTTGCATTTTATACAAATCGATAAAAACGAGTATTTGTTTGTCGCATTTCTTCTGATTTTATCTTTCGTGCAACGTCGCCAGAAGGATCTTCTTGAACGTTGCCGCAATCTCTTAAGGTTGTTTTTTAGTTGCAGAGCTTTTTGTTCTCGTTTTAAACAATTTTAACAACAATTTATATGCGTTTTATATGTATTGTTTTTATATTTCTCCTGATTTGTTCAAGTTGCCTTGTATTTTTTGATGAGTGCAGTGCTGTAATATAATATGGTACTAATAACTTAAATTTTCAATAAATTAAAACAAGTTAAATTCGGCTGTGCCGAGTCTTATACATCTGGAAAAGAAAAACAATATTTTATTCTTATTAAAACAGAGTATTATGTATTTATGTACTTATGCGCTTTAAAACAATTTGTTCTTCACTGCTACATTACAAGATGAATAAAAAGCAAAGGATTAGTGTATGCAGTGTCTTTTAAAGTTAAAATTATCATCAGACAATACCGTTAGTAAATATACTCATATAAACTTTGTGTTTATATGTAAGTACATATGTGTATATGATACCGTACAATAAATATACAAAGGTACAAAATAAAGAAATGAAATGAGAGAGATAAAGTTAACTACATAAATATTTATTTGTAATTTTATTTGACCTCTATCTTTTTAATTAATATGGCTATTTTATTAAGCTTGAGATCTTATTTTATAAATTTATTTTTTATATTAATATTTCGTTCCAACTTGCGTAGCTTCTTCAGAATATAATTATAAATATAAATTTTAATTTATATAAATATAAATTTAAAATTAAATTTATAATTTTAACTAAATATTTTAATGAATGAAAAATGATTTTTTTCAAAGTCAATTTTCTGAAATGCCAAAATTATTTCAGAAATGTGAGTAAGCGTGACTTGTAGTGGACCTTTTGGACTACCATGCCTATATAGTGGGATACGTGTGCAATTCCATTTTTGTCCAATATGGCCAATAATGTACCTAAGGGAGCATTTTTAACAAAATCTGAAATACATAGATACATTATAAATCTTTTGGAGGACCTTGCCCCCAGGTCCTTGTTTTCTCCTCCTGAATATTTCACTACTCTCTGTTAAGTGCTTTACAAAGCTCTGTAAATTGCAAATTTAGCTTTGTTAATTTGTAAGGTTTTTGTCTTTGCTAAAATTTCATATTCAAATACGTATTTATCAGTTGTATTTTTGATAGTTCACTGCCATTTGCTGACGGATTGCTTCCCTTTTTTTTGCTATTTCTGTTAAAACTGTTAATACATTTTTTAGACCGTTTTGTAGTTTAGACAAAATACGCAAAAACACAAAGCAAAACTTATTGAACATCTAAAATTTTAGTTGTATTTTTGTTTTTTTTTTTGGTCTATTTGTAGACTGATCTTTTTGAATTTTTGCACAGACACAATGACTGTTATTGCAGATAAAACTGCCTGCCACATTTTTTTGTGCGATTTGTATTTTAGACAAATTACCCAGAAAACGAAGCAAAAATTGCCAAAAAAAATTGAAGTAGTCACAATTTTTGACTTATTGCTACGCAATTTATGGACCTATTCAGCTGAGCTTTGGTTGAGATACTATGAATGTGATGTTTCAAAAAATTGCGCACTACTTTTTTTTAGTTTAGATAAAAAACGCAGAAAAACAAAGCAGAAATTAATGAAAATCTAATATTTCGGTTGTATTTTTGATACTCCTAAGCCATTTGTGGACCTATTGCTCTCTTTTTTTGCACAGGTATTACGGCTGTCATTTTTTTTTGTCCGTTTCGTAGGTTAGGCAAAAAGCTCAAAAAATTATGAAAAATAAAAGTAGTCCGCTATTTATGGACAATAATCTTACAGAAAGAACTAACGGACAGACGGACATCGCTTATTGGACTCTGCTATTTATAAGGATTCAAATGTATTTGAATTTGGGTAGTACTTGTGTACTCTGAGTTTACATTTCAGGAACAAAAAAATTCACTACTTATGCATAAATTACTGGACATAAATTATTACCTGGTTGAAAATTTTTAATACTGCTCCATCTACTCAAAGAAGCAGTGCTCGGAAGTTGTTGTTTTAAAGTGTTGCGTAAATTAACAAATTTTAAAATTATCAAAGGTCGACTGTATTATAAAAAATGTTGTTTCAATATATCAAGTGATTAAATTGAAAGAAAATTTTTTTTTTGAATTTTGTAAACAGAGAAACAAATTTACTGAAGGCATCTTCTTTTCTATTATTCTTGGCCTACAATGGCCATCCAATTGACTGTTTTACATTTGATAATATCGTTTTCAAGCTTACTTGCGTAAGCTCATTGATAATTGTATTACAAAAATGTTTTTTTCGAATTAACAAAAAAAAAAAAAACAGCAGAAGATGCCTTCTTTTTTTTTTTTTTGCAAAAGAAATAAATTAAACATAAAAAACCATTTCAATTGATTTTTAAATGAAAGTACTAAAACTAAGTCAATTAATAATGAACTAAATACAAATTAAAATGATTACAAATTTCAAAAAAGTTTCTCTTTGAACGTAATGAAATGTGCATGGGTATGTACTGTTGCCTTAGCACATTAAAAAAATAATCACTTACAACTACAATAACAATGTGCAAATCAAAATCACTGTCAATAAATTCATAAAATTTGTTGAAAACGTAAAATAAAAAAAAAAAATAAAAACATTAAAAAAGAAGCGGCAAAACGACAACAAAAAGAAATGGATGAGCTGTTTTAGTGAAATGGAAAGCGATCGTTATTTCATGATGATGATGATGATGATGATATCGAAAAGGTTTTATGGCAAATTTATATGTTTTCAAATAAATACGCCTGCTACTAAACTATCTATTTATCAACTAGTAAAACCTAAAAGACTGATGCTTGTATTCAAAGAAAATTAAACTAGACTTGAAATCGATATTGTGACAAATTTGTCATAATTTATACTTGAAGTCGTTATTAGTCTCTTTGAATACCAGCCTGAATATTCAGTCAGTAGTCTCCCACTCTGGGCTAATTTAAAATTAGCTGTTTAATAGTGAGTCTCTCATTATAAAAAGGTTAACCATGTGTAGGGAAAAATGGTTAAGTGTTTTTTAACAAACACTAAGAGAAGTTTTTTTTTTAACAACACAAATCCGTAAAGCTTCTGGGCTTGTCTAGGCAAGATTCGATAGTTGCCACCCCCGAATTGATAGGCTAGCTACTACGCTATCAACTGAACTACGGGGACACAAATATGCTATATTCTCTTAATTTTTTCATTAATTCAATGAAAAATTCATGATTATTCAAGCAATGGCATCCTTTTTTTTAAACTAATAAAATATTTCATTAATTTAATGAAAATATTTCATTAATTTAATGAAAATATTTCATTAATTCACATAATTTATTAAATATATCATTGAATTAATGAAATCGTTTCATTGAATTTATGACACATTTTTTTGGTTCCGAAAATTTCTCTTAAATAAGCTTGGAGCAGGAATTGTTCTTAATTTTATTTGAATTATTTTTTAATTGTGATTAAAATGTTATTTGTTCATCATGATTCATTTAGAAGTTACTACAATCACTCAGAGCAACAGCACTGGGGTATATGGAAATTTCCAAAAAAAAAATTTTAAATAATCCAAAGTAATTTCTAAGTATTTGCGCAATAGATTACAAATAGAGACAGCCTTCCCTATAAAATGATATGTGTTCCATCCTGTAATCTTTAATGGTTCATCCGAAAGTTGCTAAAATGTCTCAAAGCAACAGAAGTTTAAAAAAAAAATTTTTTGAAAATAAAAACAAAGTAATTTGTGTTTTCTTGTCCTGGTTTTATTCATTCGTAGGTTGGCTTACTTAGCTGCCAAAATTTATCATTTGGAATTATTTTATATCTTACAAAAATATTAAAAATATCATAAGCCTGATAATAAATTACAAACTTTAAATATTCCCCTGTAAAATCATGTTTTTTGAATTATGACACTATTGAAAAATGAAAGCTGTGTTTCAAATAGCAAATTGCTTTTCTGAAATCTCATCTCACTGTGACTTAAGAAAAAAGTCTAAGAGCATTTAGTGTGTCTGACAGGCTATAACACTAAAAGTTTTATATAAAATTTTGTGAGAGAATTAAAAGCTTTACCCCCTTTCCTCTTCTTCAACGGTTTATTTACGTCTCTGTTTTAATTATGCAAGTTACCACTCAATTGCGTAAAAACGTTATCTATTTAGAAAACTTCTATTAATAGAGTTTTCATTAAAAAAATATTTTTATGTTGTTTTTTTATTCTTGTAGCTTTTGTCATGATTACAATTTTAATTTTTTTTTTTTTGTATTTTTCATTACCGTTTTATTTCACTTGCAATTAGCGAAAGTTACTAGACTAGTTTTTATTTATATAGTCTGTCAATTGTTGGGTTGTTATTACAACTACATATTTATATATTTATTACCTTTTAAGCTACATATACAAAAGTAGTTAATTTTTTAAGTATTAACCCTTTAAAAAAGGAAGTTGTGTTCACCTAAAATTTAAATAAAATTATTTTGAAGTGTCAACATTGTTCTTCAACTTTTATATTAAAGAATTAATTTTCTTGCCGTACAAGCATACTTGAAAGCTTGTGCAGCCCTTTACTAAATACTTTCTATTTCACCTTTTTCTGCGTTTTATGGGTTAACGTTTTTGTGTAATAGTTGCCAAAATGTACATCACATATCCATGTATTTACTTGCATACACATAAAGATAATTAAACGTTTTATAGCATTTTTCACCTGTACGTTTGTTTTCCCCTGTTTTTATCAAAACTTTAATGTTTTAATGTTGAATACAACCGGATTTTAAGCATGTTGCTTGGTTACTAGTTGTGAGTTAAAATAAAAGCGAAATTAATTTTAAAAAATAACGATCATAGCATTTGCAATTATTTTTAATTATTTCTTTTTTTTTAATTTTTTGTAGACATTTTCCCAAGATAACAAATAAATAAATGGAAATTTATTTAAGTAAATAATTATGTTTATTAGTAAAGTTTACAACAAAAAAAAAAAGTTAACTGTTTCTTATGTGTTATTTATATAACACAATCAGTGAAATTGCCTAAAAAAATGTATATGAAAAAAGATTTTGCTCCATGTAATTGGTTTACAAATTCAAATTAACTTTTAGATCAGAGACTATGTTGCAATATAGCAGCGATATCGTTACCACTTTTTCATATAAAAACTTTCAAGCTGCAAACGATCGTTCTTGAAGTTTCCTTCCCTTTTTAGTAAACTTGTTATGCCCTTCACAAAAATTGAAAAAGGCATATTTATATAAGTTTGTTATTCCGCCAATTTCCACATCGTATATGAATCCTTTTATAAATAGCGGAGTCAATTTAGCTATGTCCGTCTGTCCGTGTGGATGTTGAAATCGACTTTCTTAAGTTCCTAGAAGACCTACAGAAAAGTTTAATAAGCCAATTTTCTGGAAGTTCCTGTCATCAGCTTGCTATTGAAATTCGGCCTAATCTGTCCATAAATGGCTGAGCTGAGCTCTGAAATGCAACTATCTTTATTTTTTCCCCCATTTTTTGTGTAATCTGTTAAAATACAAAACGAACAAATAATGTGGTACGTAGCTTTGTTAGAAATGACAGTCATAATATCTGTGCAAAAAATGAATGACCGAGAAAAATCAAAAATACAATCAAATTTTAGATTTTCATTAATTTTTTTTTTTTTTTATGGAAATTTTTATTTGTGCATGGGCTAACGTTGTGCACACAAACATAAAACCAGTCGGTCCTATACAAACGTATGTATGTATCTATTGGTATATTCTGTGTGTAGTGATGGCACTACAATGTAAGAGAACTAAATCTGAATACAGAAATCTTATTAAAGAGGATTTTTTTGATTTTTGTCGTTAATTTGAAATTCTTTAAACAAATATGTTTGGTTTAAAAAATGTTTATAAACATTTTATTTTAAATTACATTTATTTTGCATTCCTATCTTTTTACAGATAATAAACAAAACTTTTGGCCCACTCTTACACGCATGCCGGACCTTTTGTCCACCTTCTTTTTTATTGAAACGGCTAGTTTATTAAGCTTGAGGTCGTATTATAAAAAAAATTTTATAGCGATATTTCGCTCCAATTATAAATAAAAAAAATTTTATAATAAACTAGCTGTGTCAATTATATAATTTTTTTTTATATTTAAGAAGAATGTGAAGGGCATATAACAGCCGGCACAGCCGTCACTCTTCATTCACAATAATTGAATGATGAAGATATTTATTTATTTATATTTTTATAAAATTTAAATATTAGTTTTTTTTTGTTTTTGTTTTACAAATATGTTTTATGTGTTTATAAATAATACAAAAACAATGTATTTTAATAACACTTGCTGATGTGTTAAATATTGAATTTCAATAAAAGAAATATTTAAAGAAAATAATAAAAAATATATATTTGTATTTGTATACATATGAAGGACTTTTAAATTATGTACGTACTATAGTATATAGAATTTTATTTCAAGTGGTCAGAAATTGTATCTTAAATATACAAAAAAAAGCTTACATTGTTAAATTGTTGTTTGTTTATAAATTTAAAAAAAGACTTATGTTTTAGAAATTTTCATATTTTTTGTAATTAATATGTTTATTCAAATTTAATTGAATTAACTGACATATCAATTGCTCCGCCGCGGTAACTACCACGTTTCTTCTTAGTTTTTTCATGTTTGAATGATTTGCCACGAGTGAATTTTAAATCTCTGTTGGCTTTATCACCCCAGGAACCAGCAGCATTTTTCTAATGAAATTATCAAAATTAATGGCAAATTTATGTGAAAGCAGTAGAACTATCTTAATAGAATGTTTGCACAACTAACAACTAGGAAGATAATGTAGGTGACTTTGAGAGTAAACTAAACGAACAAACTAAAAAAGTATGTGGTTGTTGATAATTTGCACTACGTAAACATACATACATATATTCTTACAATTAATCATCAAATGTAATTTTTTTATTGCCCTGCCCTGCAGAGGAAGCATCATAAGATTTGTTAAAAGGCTTGTTTGAGCCACCAAAACCGCCACGCCCTCTACCGCCGCGATCTCCGCCACGTCCTCTACCGCCGCGATCTCCACCACCAAAACCGCCATGTCCTCTACCACCGCGGTCTCTGCCGCCAAAACTACTACGGCCTCTATCACCGCGATCTCCGCCGCCGAAACCACCACGACCTTTACCCCCACGATCACCACCATTACCTCCGAATCCGCCACGACCTTTGCCACCGCGTCCACCATTGTCTCCTTTTTCAAATCCACCAAATGACTTCCGATCACCAAACTTTTTAAAGCCATTATTTCCGATATCGTTTTTGTTGTCATTATTATCCTAAAATTAAACATGAAAAAGAAGAAGGAAAATAAGATTTTTTTTTTTAATTTCTTATTAATGATTTAAAAAAATATTTGTATAGACGTATACATGCCACATCAGATAAGTGCCTCAAAAGTGTTTCAAGTTCCTTCTTCTTTTTTATGTTTAATTTCTTTTAGTTTGTTTTAATTTACTTGAACTTAAAGCTTTTACAGTCTTTGCTTGGTTGAAAGTTTGCAAACATTTTATTTTAGTTTGTTTTCCTTCTTTACTTTGAGGCACTTACCTTGGCTTCAAAAGACATGTCTTTAACTCTTTCATCAATTTGAATCTCTTCATCACGCACACGCCTAAATGGTTCATTTTTCTTTTTTTCACTCGATTGCGGAGTTTTTTTATTGTTTTGGAAATTGTTATTGCTTCTGTTAGCAGGTGTTGAAGTAAATGGTTGTTTCTGATAGAAAAGTGGTCATTTAATAAATAAATCGTTTTTATACTGTATTTAATGATAATATTAATATAACTCAATTTAATCAAATAAAGTTGTAATTTCATTGGCGTGACCAAAACACAACAACTCATTTCCTTGAATAAATTGTAATATGAAAATCAGTAAATTTTTAATATATTTTTCATGAAGTTTTTTCAACAAATGGATTATTCGTTTCCTATAAACAGCACACAACTCTAGAATTTACAGAAACTCAATTAAGCTGCGCGCTAAAAATAGCTTCTACACTTTTACAAAATATGAAGTGAATTCAGATTCTTTTTTAAAAGAATAATGCGACCGCAGTATTTAGGTTGTACACTGTTTGATTTTCATAAAAAATGATTTTTTTCTGCATTTTTTCAAGCTAAATCGTATAAAATTTTACCCGATTTTTCATTTTAATAGTTAAAAATTTCAAAATTTAAATTGTTAAGACATATATTTTTTAAAGTGATTTACAAATGTAATTTTACCTTTACTTCGCCTGCTTTTACAAAATTGCTGTAATTCTTGTTTTTTGGTGTATTACCGTTGGTTTGTTCAAACTTTCTCTTTTGTCCAGGTTTTTGCAAAGGTGCACTTTCAGGTTCTTCATCACTTGAACTGTCATCGCTGTCGTTGTTTGATTTGTTTGCTGCAGCCTTTTTCGCTGGTGTAGCTATGGGCTTTTTGGCAGTCGCCTCATCATCAGATGAACTGTCGCTTGAACTTTTAGTTTCACCTTTAGGCTTAGGTACAGCAACTATATTAGCCTTCTTCGCTGGTGGCTGAGAATCAGAGTCTGACGAGTCGTCAGAGCTGGAAGATTCTTTTTTAGATGGTTTGATAGCCAGTGGTTTTTTTGCTGCTGGTTTTTTGTCATCATCGGAAGAGGAATCATCAGATGAAGAATCAGCCTTCGCTTTTTTTGGAGTAGCAACAGTGGTTTTCTTAGCAACTGGCTCTTCTTCTTCTTCACTAGAGGAATCATCAGATGAAGAATCGGGCTTTTTTGTAGCAGCAACTGTGGTTTTCTTAACAACTGGCTTAGCAGCTGGTTGTTCTTCTTCACTAGAGGAATCATCAGATGAAGAGTCGGGTTTTTTTGTAACAGCAACAGTGTTTTTCTTAGCAACTGGCTTACCAGCTGGCTCTTCTTCTTCACTAGAGGAATCATCAGATGAAGAGTCGGTCTTTTTTGTAGCAGCAACTGTGGTTTTCTTTACAACTGGCTTAGCAGCTGGTTGTTCTTCTTCACTGGAGGAATCATCACTACTAGACCCTTTTTTAGCAGCAACTGTTGCTACTTTCTTCGCAATAACTGATGTAGCTTTTGGTTTTTCATCTTCTGAACTATCATCATCGCTGCTAGAAGAATCCGCCTTTTTACCGCTGGCACTTGGTTTTGCAGTTGCTGATTTGACCACTGGTTTTTCATTTTCACTGCTATCATCAGATGAATCGTCTTCTTTTGTCTGGCCGGTGGCAGCAGTTGATTTAGCTGCTGGCTTAGGAGCAGGTTTTGTCTCTTCATCACTCTCATCAGAAGAATCATCCGATGAATCAGCTTTTTTAGCAGCAGTAGCAGGCTTAGCAGCCGTTTTTGCTTTGGCTGGAGGGGCTTTAATTGCAGCCGGCTTAGCAGATGCTTTTTTGTCTTCGCTACTATCGTCTGAAGAGTCGTTAGATGATTCTTCTTTTTTACCAGGTACACCATTAACCTTTGCTTTTGTTTTCTCATCTTCACTACTGTCCTCCGATGAATCTTCAGAGCTTGATGCCGCCTTTTTCTTTGCAGGTGCTTTGCTACTGTTTGCTATGGCGGCTTTTTGGGTTGTTTCATTATCAGAACTGTCACTGTCACTATTATCTGACTTTAAGGGAGGGATTTTAGTTTTACTATTTTTCACATAATACTTTATTATCTCCTCTAATGTTGGTGAGCCATTTGACACATTACCCTAAAAAAACACAAACAAAAAACTTATAACGATCAAATATCATCAAATGTGAAGCACATGTGGTCTTATAAAACCAGAAGCCTGGGACACACAGGTTAATAAAATGTCGGCATACGATTGTCTGGAATAAGCACATTTTTTCAATGTATGTACTAACTTACCGCGTTGGTTTTGTGTTGGAAAACTTCTGCCAAAGTTTTATTTTTTCTTTTTAAAAATTCATATATTAATGCATCTAATATTTTATTTTCCGCCATTATGTTTTGTCTTTTTATTTTCTAAAGCAAACAAATAAAAATACTATTTAATAAAATTTTCTTCTGTATCGACAAAAAAAACACGTGTTAGCTCTGTTGAAATGAAACTTCAAATGAACAGTGTTTTGGTGCTTGTCATATAAAAATAAGGCGAATACATATTTTAGTAGTAGAGATGTACTCGTGAATAATTTTGAAGTAATGTCAGAAACGGACGAATTCGCTATTATATTTAAATTCTCTGAAATTCGAATGTAAATGTAATCGGTTACTGCCATCCAAGATGAATTTTTACAGGTAACATCAAAGCAAATTTATACAGGTAGTCTCAAAGCAAATATGTACAGGTAGAGTTAAGGTGAATTTGTGCAGGTAGTCGCTTACTTCCAGAAAATAATTAAAAAGGCAAATTAATGCTTTTTATTTAAGTTGTTATAATTTCTAATGCATATTTAAAAATTTCTACAAACTGTTATATAATTTCTGATGCTGTATTTTTAATATTAAATTTAATAGTGGCTAACAATCAATATACTCACGACCATACATCATATCACGCCCGCACCAGTCGTAAAACTCTAGTCCGGCAACATTTCTCTTTCATTATAAAACTTGTACTAAAAAATATATATCAATTCTATTATTTGCAAAAAAAGTTCAAGTTATTTAATTTAATTCCACATTTTGAATGAATTTAATACTGCAAATTAGTTTCAAATAAAATGAGTGGTAAAGATACATCTAGCAAAGCAAAAAATTTAAGCGAAGGTGCTAAGCCTGGGGATGGTATAAGACAGATCAAGACTACTAATGTATTCCGTGCAATTAATTTTGAATTATATGCGAAGCCAGTGAGTTTTAAATGAGGGCATACAAATAATATTTATCGAATAACGAAGTAATCTTTATGACAGAATAAAATTATAATGGGAGTTGGATTGGCTTGCATTACTGGTGTTTTTGGCTATATAACCTATATGAGATGGAAATACGAGAATATGGGCTATTATACGGCACTACAGGATGATGGTAAAGAAATATTTATAAAAAAAGAATCAAAGTGGGACACATGATTAATATTTAAAATTTGTTTTTAATTAAAAATATTTTTCGTTATGTTACGATTTTAAATAGGTTGTCCTTATTTTCGGCTAGCACAAAATCTATTGAAATAAAATATTAATCAATTTTGAAGTTTAATGAGAAGTAAAGTTAAAAAATTCTCTAGTGATACGTAATCCAGCTATAATCACTAAAGTTTCAATCTATTGACCTTTATCGCTGCGTATGCTAGCGGATAGGAACCTAGGTAATTTCTGCCATAAAGGTTTAAACTGTTTTAATAGTTTTAGGTAATTGTTACTCCATACATATTCGAATTTTCTAACAGTTTTTTTTTATTATTCAAATTTCTATTTTGGTTTCTATGACTAACAATTTGTAAATTTTAGAGAGCAAAATACAAAGTGCAGGATCTTTTTTAATTAAATATAAAGTGCTCTTTCAACAAATAAATAGAGATTTGTCACAATTTTTGTATTGCTTCCATTATTTTGAAACATACAGCTTTATTACGAGTGTCGTTGTCATAGTCGCATTCACAACAAGTCCATATAAAACACATAGCCGGCGCTACCACATATCAGTGTTTTCGCCACGACAACGACACTCATAATCAGGCCTATTGTTTCAAAACTTCTAAACCATGTATAGGTAAAAAACAAATATTTCCTTTTTTGCCTGCACATATTTATTCAGAATATTTTCTATTTTGTATAGATTAATTAATTAACTAAAAACAAATTTGAACTTTGTTTCTTTTTTGCCAAAATGTGATTTCTTTTATTTTTAAATTTTACACAATTGCTTTAATAGTTGATTTTACTTTATTACTGTAAATATTTGTTTGATAAATCACAATTTATTTCCATTATTTTTGTTTTTGTACATAAAAATTGAAATAAAAATAAATTTAAAGTTTTAATATTAATAAAACATTTTATAAAAAAATTTGGAATCTTTTCTTTGAGAAATTTACATCATAGAAAAAGAGACACATAAGAAACAGCAGTTGACACATCATTGAAACATTTTAGAGCTAAAAACAAGAGCATATTAACTTAAAAAATTTACAACAAAAATAAAAAAACGATTCATAATGGAACTTTAAGGTAGCCTGCAAACACAAAAATTATGTTAACAATATACAATCTTTTTTAAACAATGAAATTTTTTGTCTATTTTAATTAATTTTAATATATTTTTTAAAGAATAAAGAGAAATAGTTGAAAATATCTGTTTTCTAATAAGTAGCAGACGGTCAAAAATATGAATAAAAATTTTTTAATTACGTATAAATCTGAAAACCAATAACTTCCCTTTTTATTTTAATAAACAATAATATTAATTTAAATTGCTGATTTGTTGTTGGTTCATTAAATAAATTTTTTTTTTAATGTGATATACAAAAAAGAAACGGAAGTGTACGTTTTGTTTTTATTACCATGTTACAATTTTAGGTAGACAATTTTAAAGCTTTAAGCTCTTCTAGAAATTTGGATTCCATAGATATTTTGTTTAATTGATTTAATTCCAAAATTTCACCTTGGTCTTGTCGGGCTTTTAATTTTTTAATATCCGATAATTTTTTGGCAACATTTCGAATTTTTTTCTCTTTTTCAGGATTGGCAGCTTTTTTGGAAGTTTGCTGTTGTTGTTTAGACACAAATTGCTGCCCTTCCTCTACATTCACTTCACTTTCATCACCAACAGCCTGATTATTACCAGATGGCTGTTGATGTTGAGTCTGCCTTTTATGAGTAAACTGTTGTTGTCGGCGATTTTGTTGACGTTTATGTTGCGATTGTTGTGGTTGTTGCTGCTCTTCATTAGTATATATAGCCACAACTTCTTCTCCATCCTGGATAGTCTGATTATTTTTAGTGAAATGATTAGCTCCGTTGTTACCACCATTATTAGAATTATTATACTCTCCCCGTCCTCTATTGTGTCTAGTATTAGCACCATTGCTTGTTTCGTTGTTTTGCTCACTTTTCCTATTTCTATTTTGTTGTTGCTGTTTAAAACCCTTGGGATTTTGTTGCTGATGAGATTTTTGAGCACCTTGTTTTTTATTGTTGGCTTGTGAGGACGAATAACCTTTAAAGAAAATTTTTAAAAAGAATACACAAAATTTACAACTTGTTTATTTATTTTATCAATATAAACTTAGGACTAGATTAAAACTGATCTAATAATGTCTCCTTCTCTGCTGTTTGTATGGATTGTAACGATTTCGCCCTTTGTTAAAAGTATTTCTTTCCATTCCCCATTTGCTTCCACTGCTTGACTGTTCATTATTTCTTCCTATTTGCTGTTCTCTCCATGATCCTGGCCTCATAAGCGGACTATCTAAATCATATTTTCTTTGCCAAAATTGTCTTGGATTACCTGGTGGTAGTCCGGGTATGGTGCTTTGTGGCTGTGGTACAAAATTTTCCGGATTTTTTCCTTCACTCAAAAGACGCAAATGAGGTGGTGTATACACTTTCTTACTTGCTTCTGGTTGGCTAGATTTGATACCTTCATGCTTGACCTTGGTGATAACAGGTTCTTTAAATGTGTTCTCAGCAAATTGTTGCCATTCAACGGCTAACAGCTGTTGATCTTGAGGCCAAATAGTTTCGTGCATTAAAGCACCCGAGTAATGATAAACTTTAAAACTGTAATAAAAAAGTTATTTCAAATAATTTACTTAATTATGTACAAATTATATAGACAGAAAAGTAATTTAGTCTTCATAAATTATTAATATTAGGTACAATAGCATTTTTATTGAAAGTATTGAATGAATCATCATAAAAAATAACATAGGTTGCTTTACTCGTGTAACATTTTTAAACTCACCCATTTCCTATGCGCAATCTTGGTGCCGTTGTTGCAGTTACAAAATATTCACCATTTGGATTCCACTCGAACAAAGTAGTATCGGGGCATTTAATGTTCGAAATTTGCTCCTTCTTAGCTACGTCCCAAATTTCCACATTTCCTGGCAAGTTGCCGAAACCAGCTAAAACGACTAGTGCAGAGTAGTTAAGGAAGCCCATTCAAAAAATAAAATAAATAAATATGTATAATAAATACAAAAAATTTCATGTTTGAAAAAGGATATGATTTCCGAAATTATTAAAATAGGCACAGTTGCGTGGACCTTCGCCAAAATCAAAAACGACATCGCATTTTAAATTGTACAAAGCCGCTTTTGAAGGCATATAACCATAGACTACAACAAATTCAGTTGATTTAGGGCTCCATTTGACGCAATGAACTGGTCCTTCCTTAGCTAAAGCAATTAACAAGTTGTAAGTTTTTATTTACTGCAATTTACACACATATATTCGTTTTTTAAGACTTACACAATGGTACAGAACATGAGTCTCCCTTTGTATTTAAAAAGTGTAATGCTTGATTACCATAGTATGAAGCACCAGTTTTATCAACTTCTGTGCTGGTTAACAATAATAAACCAGTGCCTCGACGATTCCATATCAATTCAACACGATCTGCATTAAAGAAACTTTTACAGGCCACTGTTTGATTTTGGCCTAATGCTGGATACTTGTATAATTTACACATTGATGGCGCACCTTTGGCTCCTGGTGAATAGATGGCTATAAAAGGTGGACTGTTGCCTGGGCCTACAGACAATATACCACCCTTGCTATCGCCTATTTTTTTTATACTCCTTGTAAAACCTTCCACACCTTGTGATAAATCATAGAATAAAGCTTCCCCACCAACGACTATACCGAAAATACTTTCGTCAGTTGACCATGAAGGTTCCCAATCGCTCTGTTTCTTCTGCACAATGCTAAATACCTCCTTACCGGTGACTGTCTCATATACAAACATATTTGGCGAACCTTCGGGAATATCTTTTGTTATCACATACAATTCCCAAGTGCATACATAATTGCCACACGGTGAAAATTTCAAGTAGAAAGCCTTTGGACGTGGCAGAGCACATTGCAACTGCCAGTCCGAAGTTTTAAGTACATTTACTTCACGACCATTAGAATATGCAAAGTAACGACCGTCTGGGCTAAATGAAATTGATCGAGAATTTTTCGTCTCCTCTCGTGGTAAGTCTTCCTTGTGCTCATAGGGCTGTTTAGACCCCGACGAACTCCATAATTCAATTCCCACGCTAGAGCGAACTACATAAAAATTTTATAATATAGAATATTAAAAAGCACACATGCGAAAGCAAATATATGCAAACAATAAACAAAAACAATTTTAGTAATAAACGTTGTAAAAAAAAAGAGAAAATGTCTGTCAAGAGTGGGATGAGTAATGAAAATTTTTTAACTTAATTTTTTTCTATAAATTTAATTTGTATTAAGAAAATGTTATGGCATCTGCAAAATACACTTCTTAAACTAAAGTTCACAAACAATTTTCTTAAAATTAAAGCAATATTTGCTATTTTATTTAATTTATTTACTTGCAAGGGCAGGAGAAATGCCGTCCACAGCCATAGTCAAAATTCTAACCTCAACAACGATGCTGCCACTTGAAGATTTTCTTTTTAAAAACACTACTTCATAAAAATCTCTTATAGTTCAAGCAAATATGTAAATAATGAATTAGAAAAAGGAAAAAAAATAATTATTTGCTTATCTAAATTAAAAAAATTATAATAACTTAAAATTGTTGAAGTGATTTAGCACATCTGGCAGTACTATTTGAATACTTTTTCTTGTTAATAATTTTTGGATCACTCTGTTTTTTTATCATTTGCTCTTGGCAGTTCTATTTATATTTTAAATTTCTTTGGTTGTAAAATGGTAGTTGTGCAAATAGTGAAATTTAATTTGTCTTGTAAATATTTTTAAATTAATAACTAATAAACTGTTTCATGTAAGCAACAAAAACAAACGCTATACGAACTAAAATATGTTGGAAAAATTAAAATTAAATTGGATAATTTACAAGTCTATTCAAAATGGCGGTAAGCTTTTGATTGTAGGTTATAAAAATTATTTGTAGTTTCATTTTAAAGTTATGTATCTATGTATATATATATATATATATTTATATATAGCGAAATTGGGATTACTATTGCGAGATGTTTTCGTAGTAAATTAAGCATATTATATTATTTGCAAATAGCCTCCCTTATTCCAATGCGTCCTATTCGCGTACGCGTAATCTTGTACAAAAATATTTCCAAACTCCGCTTCGCCATACATACGGCTTTGCATAAATTTGGAACAAGCACTTTTAATACAAATCTTTATAAATGTAAGGCTAATCTTGCAATAAATTGTAGTGATTGCTTGTTACACAAGAGACGAAATTATAATTCACACCAATTAAACTTATGCTAGACAGTTTAAAATGGAACTAAATACAATAAGTCTTATTAGAAAAATGAAAATTCACATCTTTTTCCCAAAATACCTGACGGAACATTTAAAATATGTTGGCAAAGTTCAATCGTGCAACCTGAGGAATGCTTTAGACTTTAGGCCGCTACCCAAAGGTTATTATTTTATAAAGCATTAAGCCGTTACAATGCTATGCCAAATTTTATTAAAAATGAACCACACACCGGGTGCACCCGTATACTAGTAGGTAGCGTACTAACCTATCAATCTGGGGGTCGCAGGTTCGATCCTTGCATAGACCTTGGGTGTTTTCTGCAGACAAGCCAAGAAGCTGCGCGGATTTGAGTTGTTCAAATCTTAAATTTTATTAAAAAAAAATTATAGAGTTAATCATGCAATTCTAAATTAAGGTGGTGAAGCTAAATTCGTCCAGTTGAAATTGAAAAAACCTTTTTTACTTTTTTTCAAATTTGCATGCACTATTATTCCAATATAGAGCATTACTTCAGAAAAGGTGAGGGGGTAGACATACCCCAAACTAAATGTAATAAACTCCCCTATCGGCATCTTCTACTAATTCCTATGTGCAATTAGTTTTCTACTGTATATTGAAATAATATGACATGTAATTTAAAAAAAAAACATGAGGATTTACGTTTTAGCAAATTTAACTTTACCCACTTTTTTAAATTTATTTACTGTAATTCAGAAAGTATAAATAAAAAGTACTACTTATTTAAAATATAAAAAAAAAACAATGTAATATTTCAAGTAGACTTTTTACAACTTGCAATTGAATTGGTACAATTTACATATTTTAATTTATTACATAGAGATTTAGTGTTGCTAAACACAATGTTATCATGTATGTATGGATGATCGTCGGAGTTTGATACATATTAAAATTTTTCTGAATCCGATACTAGTCTTAAAGCATAATCGGTAAAATGTGGTAAATTTTTTTAAAAAAAGTAGGAAGTTTTTGGAAGGACGTACCTTTTTAATATATTTATTACAAAAAGGAATCACTGCTTTTAAATTTCTAGTCAATTCCACAAATTTATTTTGTATTTGTACTTAGTACTGAAATTTCTGTAACGAATTGACATAATAAAAATTTAAAAGTTCAAACCAGTTCAGAGGCTCCAAAAGTTGTAAATTTAACGTTATGTAGATTATGAAAAATCTTTTAGAAAATTTCTTTATAAAAGTTTATTATTGACAGATTAAAAAATATATAACTAATCTCCACGTGCTCAAATTGGTATACATAGATAGTTAATTTCTTTTTTTAAATATATACCTTCAATTCAAAGCAAATGCTATTTATTTGTATTCTTTTTTCTACAAAGCTCAACAAATATTTGTTAAAATAATCCATGAAATAGAACAATTTTAATAATTAAAATCAAACTGATATTGATTGAACAATTATGTATATGTAAGTTTTTTAACACCAACATTCAGTTATTATCTTAATTAATATAACATTTATTGTTTTATTTTATTTTCATTTTATTATTTAACTTCTATTTAAAAAATGTCATATTTACTATATCAAGTGTATTGTCAAATGTATGTCTCGCGTATAAGATTTCTCTTTTTTTTAGTATTTGTAATATTTTTATTTCTTTGAATTATAATTAATATAAATATTAAAAAACAAGCAGTTTTTAAAACAAAAATTGTTTATTATATAACAATTAAATTAAATATAAACAAAATGCTCTTTAGCTAATAAAGAAAGCTATATGAGAATGAATTTTACATAAGAGAAGAAAAAAATTTTTCATGTAATCTTTAGTTCTTGTTTTTTAAGATTAAAAAAAAAATATTTTTAATATGTATGTATATGGGTCCAATACATGTATTGATAAACAGTAGGCAAATAGTCCATATAATGTATTAAGGGGGCCCATGTATTAAAATTATAATTTTTTTTATAAATCTTAGGTTAAGTCTAATTTCTTATTATTTCTGTTAATTCATTTTTTATATTAAAGTATTTATAATAATTTCCTTATTAATTCACATTTAAAAAACAAAAGTAAAACAAATATACATATACATATACATACATATATATATATATATATATATATATATATATATATATATATATATATATATTTATATGTATTTGAAATTCCCTAGGGATTGTTGTACAAATTAACACATGAAGATAGATACATTTAGATATTTGTGTAGTATGTCGGTAAATTAATTGTTTTTTGAATAATTTCTTTTATATGCATGTTTATACCAAATGTTGTTTTTAATTATTGTTGTAGTGAGATTATTTTGTTGTAATTTGATAGTTTACTCTTTCATGTAAGGATAACCGATATCCCGTAGGGGCACAAATGTTTCTTTAATTGCCTGGGGGGAGGTCCAACGTAAAATGTAATGAGGTCCACCAGCTTTGTCGTTAGTTCCTGTATTCAAATATAAACATAAATTTCTTTGTATGTATAAAAATGTTTTTTAAACTTACCTGACATACGACCACCGCCAAAGGGTTGTTGACCCACTACTGAACCAGTTGACTTGTCGTTAATATAAAAGTTACCAGCTGCCATTTTAAATTCTTCTAAAGCTTGTTTCAAAAATGTTCTAGTGATACATAAAATAAATAAAACATGTTAAATTGGGTGTAATAAGTGGTTTTGTTCTAAATCTAAAATCATGTACGGTATTTGATAGTAAAAATTAAAAAAATTTCAAATTATTCTGTAAAAAATTTCTTTAAAACGAGAAAACATTCATAGATTACTACACACATACATACATACATATGTATATGGCAAAAGAGATAGTTTATACTTACTCATCTCTTGCGAACACTGCTCCAGTTAAAGCAAACTGCGTTGAATTTGGCACCAAATCCATAGCTTTCTTCAAATCAGCATCTTTGTAAACGTACACGGTTAGTACTGGTCCAAAAATTTCCTCGACCATTATTTTATCTTTAGGATCTGTGGTCTGCACAATTGTTGGATTAATGAAATAACCCTTGGCATCAGAATAGGTGCCGCCAGCAATAATTTTTAAATTGGAACTATTTTTGGCATGTTGAATATAGGAAGTAATACGTTTAAATGCTTTATCATCAATAACGGCTGATGTGAATGTTGAAAAGTCTTGAACATCGTCGATTTTCAATTTGCTTGCTTCAGCAATGAGACCTTCTTTAATCTGAAAAATAATATATTTGAAAATTTTATTAAAATTAAAAATAACAAAAGACGTTCTATTACCTTTGGCCATAAGGACTCTGGCACATACATACGGGAACATGCTGAACATTTTTGGCCACAAAATTCAAAAGCAGAACGTATTGTAGCCGTTATAACAGTTTCAGCATCCGCTGAAGGGTGTACAAAATGAAAATTTTTACCACCACATTCACCAATTAAACGTGGGAAATTTTTGTATTTATCAATATTATTGCCAACTTGTTTCCACAAGCGATTAAAAGTGCTAAAGGAATTAATTGTAGTTAATAAAAATATTCATGAATATTTTCAATAAATTATGTAATTTACGGCACTGAACCAGTAAAATTAATGCCCGCTAAATGTGGGGAAGCAGTAATTGTATCACCAAACACTGGACCATCGGCAGGTACAAAATTAACTACACCATCGGGCACACCAGCCTCACGCATTATATTGAAAATGCGCCAATTTGACAAAACTGCAGTATCAGAAGGCTTCCATAAAACAGCGTTGCCCTAAAATAAAACCATGGGCGAGGTTTCAATAGAAAAATGTATTTCAAAATAGTTTAAGGAAATTGTTTAAATTTACCATTAAAGCTGGTGTATATGCCAAATTTCCACCAATAGCTGTAAAGTTAAATGGACTAACGGCCGCAATAAAACCATCAATACCGCGATACCTCATAGAATTCTTAGTTACTTTGATATCTTCACTTATAGGTTGATATTTAGCACATTCTTTTAAGAAAAATGCATTTAATCTGCAAGAAATAATAAAGTTATTTTGAATGAACAAAATTTCAAATTTTCTCTCCTTCGACTTACCTAATAAAATCAATTAATTCAGCTGCTGAATCGATTTCAGCCTGAATAACAGTTTTAGATTGGCCTAACATGGTGGCAGCATTCAAATCTTGTCTGTATTTGCCAGCCATTAAATCGGCTGCTTTTTCCCAAATTTTTAAACGCTCACTAAGAGGTGTGCGATCCCATTTGGTTTGTGTTTCAACAGCAGTTTTAATGGCCAACTTCACTGTATTGCTATCAGCATAATAAAACTTTGCCAATTTATGTTTATGATTATGTGGCATCACTTGGTGTCTTACTTCATCTGTGCGTATATCCTTACCGCCAATTACAATGGGTATATCCTCACATGTTGCAGCTGTTTTCTTCAAAGCTTCTTCTAATGCTCTGCGTTCTGCGGAACCTTTTTTATATTCAAGAATCGGTTCATTAAATGTAGGAAAATCAGTTAAATTTGTATCGGGTACAACGGAACTAATACTACGAGATTTTGTCATGAGATTATTAGGATTGAGAGAGAACTTATTGATGAGTGCCACCACTTGGGGCTTAACACTAATTGGAGTTGTGCGGGCTAGACTCAACATTTTGTTTGTTTATCTTTTTTTATTGTTTTGGTTTTAGTAAAGAGATTTCAGGTTATAGCTTATATTTATGTAAATAAATATAAAATTTTAAAACTGAAAAGAAATAAAATAAAATAAAAATAAGTCATTTTTTTTTACGTTTTATTTTAAATTTGCGTAAAAAAACCCATTTTAAAAAAATTTATATTTATTACTCACAAGTGTTGGAAAGACGGCTTTCTGAAATTTTCTAAAGTTTTGTTTTTGTAATAACCTTTAAAAAAAATTAACGGAAGCGCTGAAGCCGTTAATTCTTAAGCTAGGAAGTAGAGATTATATTTTTATGCATTATTTTTTGTGAGTTTATTTTTTTTTGCTAAGAAAATCGTTCCTATTCTGTATTCCGAATGAAATGAAAAAGTTGTCCCCTTAAATTTTTTTCTTCCATAATTATTATTATTATTATTATTACCATTTATTCGGTTTAGTAAGAATTTTTTCTAAGCTTAAAGCATTTGTCTTCATCAGTTTTTTTTTTGCCTCAAATTTCGCAAGAATATAAACGTTTTTTTTTTTTTTTTTTTTTTTTTTAATTTGGCAAATAAATAAAAAGTCTACATTCAAGCTAGAAAAAATAGATGTTAAACGTAAGAAAATAAAAAAAAAGAGAACGTGATTTTAAATATTTTAAAGTCGTTCGATCTCATACATACATACATACAAATCTATTTATTACACGTATGTGCTTGGGTATGCAAATACAAACTATATACATAAAGAATTCATATAAATTTCTAAAAAAAAACTTGATTACACTTAATACATTTTAATATGCATGCAACATAAATTTCAATTTGACAATTTTTATATGTACATACAAACATATACACCTACACATACTATTACCAGCATAAAAGCATTAATTGAAATCAATTATTTACTTGTTTTTTTGTGTGTGACAACAATAGTCGTTAATTGTTATATTTTTGTTTTTGAAAGCTGGTACCGAAAAAATATCAATCAAATAAAGCCAACTACAGTGGGTGCAAATATGCTAACTTTTATAAACACTTTTAAAAATTCAAAAATACTAACAGAATAAAATTTGACAGAGAATTAGTTTAAAATTTCTATCTACTTAACTGTCTAATAGGGCTCCATAGCGCTCAATTGGGATAAATTTGGTAAACAAGCGAGTAGACTGAGCCTGTAATCGGATTTAAGACTAGAGTGCGGGGGATAGAACACCTACTTTGTTTCTATCCTTCGCTGAAGAGTCTGTACAGACCACCTTGCCAAACACTATCTGTGCAGCTTTTTGGGTCTGGCGACAGTGGCAGCTGGGCGATGTCATATTTAGCTACTCGGGCAACATTATTTTATTTTCGTAAGAAAACAAAAAATTTCAGACCTGCTAATCGAACTACTTTTGTCTAGTTTTTAATAAAAAAAAAAAAAATTAATTAAAAATTTCGGTAATAATAGCGCTGATTATGAGTGTCGGTACTCGTAATAAAACTATAATTACTGAAAATTTTTATAAATTATTTAAAGCAAATATGCAGCTCTTTTTGCGCCACCCTATGCTTTTATTATTTTTTTAAACAAATTGCACTTAATAATCACTTTCAAAAGAAACGTGCTGAATAATAATAAAATATTATATTTTTTAGCCTGGTTTTAGTTAATTCGATATGTGTTACATGTATGTACTTGAGTATGTGAATGTATACATGTACAAAACATCTGTATTTTCTTAATAATGCACAGTGTTTTAAATTCATATGCAAACTTAGAACATCCTAGACAGCGTTGTCAACTTTTGAATTTCAAAAAGCAGTGAAACCAAGAAAGAAGAAGGTATTTTCCTAAAAAAAACTAAAATTTTAACAAACACGAATTAAACTAGAATTAAAATAATCAGTGTGCTTAACCCATCAATTTGGAGATCGAAGGTTCGATTTGTGCCCTGACCCTGCGTGTATTCTACAGACAAGCAAAAAAACTTTTCAGATTTGTATTTAAAAATTTCCAAGCCAATGATTTTTAACAAATTACCTTCATCTACGTATATTATTCCTAGCCTATTAATTCCATTAAAAATTTTCTTTCGCGCAAGAATTAAAAAAGGCATACTTACATATTTTGCTTATTACAAATTTAGTGACACTGACGAATAAAAAGAGCATTAAATCTGAAAAATTTTCCTTGTGATAAACGTTTTTAGTGAAGGAGAACAATTTTTCTAATGGACCGTTTCGAGATATGAATGCATTAAGCAGAAACTAGGAAGTATGTTTATTACATTTTAATATATTCTAACTGGCAGTAACGTCTTCTGCTGAAAGGTAAAGCATCCCGTAACCCTTAAGACTACAGGGACATCTATTGTGATATTCCTAGAATAATCTGCACACAAGATTTGTGTTGTCAAAATAAATCTTGTAAAACAATGAGTTGCTGCAATTATATCAGCAACTTAGTAGACCTCCCACTAGAGCGTAGTAAAGTTTAAATAACCTAACCGTTAAGACAATGTAATAGTACAACAATTTATCATTGTAACTGATTGAATGTTACGTAATATGTAGCCAACATAATTTTATATCATACTAATTAATGGACCCTGGATGATAGATACAAGATTAAGCCATCCCGCACTTACAATTTAAAGTTTCTGCGCATGACGTCACGCCATGTGCTGCTATAAATAATGTAAACATAACCCTTGAGAAATTTATTATTGTTTTCTTCAAATAGTGAACAAATTACGTCATCTAACGGAAAATCATGTGTATGTCGTAATTTTGTGTCTATCCTCACTACCATCTTTAAAGGTTAAACACCTTTAATGTTATGTATCTAGGTAGGTCGAAGTGTGTGGGAGGCTATTTTGACGTAAGAACAATTGTTGGTTAGTGTATTCCCTTATGTAAACCTATAAATTTAATAGTATTTTTTTCTACAATTCTTTTTCCATTAGGTCCACTGTAAATGGCTTTGGCTTTTAGTTGAAAAAATTAATTTAATTTTTCAAATATGTACCGCGTGTACATATGCATGAATGTATGTGCTTATTATTGTTTTGAAAATTGTTAATGCTGAATATTCTGAAGTAAAATTTGTGCATTTTTAAGAGTGTATTTTTGTATAATGCAAACGTCATACTACCTACATAAATATGTATAAATGAATGAATAAAAAAGTTGGTTTCTTTTAAATTCAATAAAAAACACACTTGTGCACCATATGTACATATGTATGTACACATGACTCATTTACTTTAATAGTGTCATAGGTAAAAAAATTAATTTTTTAAAGTAATTTTTTTCAGTATTTAATTTTTTATATTCTGTAAGAATACCAAACTAATATTGGAAACGCTTTTCTTTTCAACATAAAATGTTTAAAAAAATGGCTTTCCTGTAAAATCACATTTTTTTAATTATGGCACAATTGAAGCGATTGAGCGATCTGTACGTATGTATAAGTAAGTGTTAAATAATAATAAAAGTCTGTCTTTTCTTATAGATTTTTATATAACGAGTATAAACAACCACCATCAATTTAAACTGTATAAAAATAAAATTCCCTTTGGCTGTTTAATGGAAAAATACTTAATTGAATAAAAAAAATTTATAATAAAATACAAAGATGACAAAATTGTTTATACCTAATACATATGTACCTATTACATACATACATATCGCTGGCTAAAACCATATATTTACATGTAGCTGTGGTTAATTATACTCGTACCTACCTAGTTTTCGAATTTGTATAGTAGAACTTTTAAAATCTTAATATAAATACTAAAGAAGTAGCCATAGCTTTGTTTGATAATTATTTTTAGTAAACAATTGCGTATAACGGTCGTAATAACAAAAGAAACCCCTTTTCTATATTAGTACCTATTTGTCCTTAATTTCACAAATATGAAAAATCAATTTTTACTAGAATATTGATTTTATTTTAACGTACACATATGCACATCACACAAACGTACACTTATAAGAAAGTAAAATTTCAAGTTCTTTTTCACTCAATTCAACATAATTTGCATGATCATGTGTTTTACTTCACAATTCCATTATATTTTAATTTTTTAATTTAATAAAAGAAAACTTGTTTCACTTTAATAATTTTTTGTTTGTTACTTTAGCATTTTTTTTATTTCATTATTATTTTTACCAAGTTTTTAGGTACATAATATTACGCAATTTACAACAACCACACAGAAAACTTAGTATATTTTACACTTTTTTTGTTTAAAATTTATATATTGTTTTTCACAGTCTCTTTATTTATTTCAACATTTGTTGTGAATTTTTCTTGCAGAAGAACTTTTTTACACTTACTTTTTTATATTCAAAAACAAAATTCTTATTCTGTTTTACTTTGTAATTTGTTGTAGATTTTTTTCTTAAAAAAAAGGAAGGAAAAATTCTATGCAGCCGCGCTCATTCACTTTGTTTCACATTCAACTCTTGCAGTTGAATATCTAAACTATTTTTATATAATTTTTTTAAACTAATTTTTGTTGTATCTTCCTTCCAATTGTCGTGAGTGAATGAGTGAACGATGACGACTAGTTGTGAGAGTGTGTAATTATGAGCGTATGTGTACATGCGGTAAAAAAACAGCAGTTTTGAGTTTAATAAAATTAAAAATTATTTTTTTTTGCGACTGAAATCTTAAAAGTTCCAAAAGCAACTTGTTAAAAATGTATGTTGGGCTCACAACGCCCCGGATTCCATATGTCAAACTGATATGTTAGAAATTTATAACATAATAAAATTATTTGGAATCAAAAAGTTTTAACAAAATATTAATTTTCAAACCAATTATGTTGGAATTAAGCAACAAAAGAGATTAATATCGCACATACCACAAAATAAAAAATAAAAATTATTAGAGGTGATAGAAATTTGAACTCTAAGAAAATATAAAGTAAATTTTATCGTCTAAGGACTGCATTCTATATGGAATGGCGAACGCCGGCTTCGCTTTCAAAAGTTCTTTTTTTTTTGTGTAGCTGCCTTCAAATCGCTTAATTTTCTTAGTAATTCGTGTATGACTGGATAGTATTTTTAATAAGTTTTTATTTGATATATACATATTGTAGTATTCACTCAAAAATCACATAAGACTTAAAAATTTCGGAAATACGGGTCTTAACCCTTATATTAATCATAATATAATTTCATCAACGTCTTCCCCTATGTGTTGGAGGCTTATTATGTCTTTCATTTGAATCGAAAAGGCTTTTGAAGAGAATTTTCAATTTAAAAAATAACTATTTATGTAGAACATTGGAAAAAAATATTATTGTAATATTTTTAAAATAACCCTCAAAATTATTAATACTACTCTGCTAGATTTTCAAAAGTTCTACATATAAGATTTTTCTTTCGAATTGAAAATTCTTTTCGAAAGCTATTTCGATTCGAATCAAAATACATAATAACCCCCCTTATATTACTGTAAAATAACGTGTGTTATTGATACAGTTATGATAAATATTCATCAAGCATATACTCGTACATCGGGTAAAATTAAATTTTCTATTAATTCCATTATTTTTTTAAGGGCTCAAGCCCTACGAATACAATTTTTGGAATGCATTATCAAATTTTGTGTGTTGCAAATAAAAATTTAATGCACCAAAAAGAAGTAGTCGATTGCTTAATTCAAATTCTCATAACCGAAACTGTTTTCTACAACGCTCTTAATAACAGTTGCATTTCTCGATCAAGGCATTAAAGATTTTTGTTTTATTTCTATTTACGGGGCAAAGCCGTGGTTTAAAAACGTTTGAGGTTTTTTTTATTTATTAATAAAATAATTTTCAGTATGCCCTCGCAATTACTGTATGTGTGTGACACCGCTTTTTCATATAATTGACGTGTGCGCTCTAATATCCATTAACATACAACAATAACAAAGAGAAAAAATATAGTACATATATTTTATATATCAATTTTTACTAAAAATTAAAAATCTACCACCATTTGTTTTTATAGTATTTCTCAGTTATTCCTTACTTTACGTTTACTACCAACCCAGCAAACAAAATAAAAATATATAATTTTTTACTATAAAATTTTACAAATATTATATAATTAAAACGGTTAGTTTATTAAGCTTGAGTTCGTATTATATAAATTTATATTTTATATCGATATTTCGCTCCAACTTGAGTAGCTTCGTCATGATATAATTATAAATTAATCAAACTATTACAATTACATATTATTTTGACTATCGGCATCCCGGTTCTAGCCAGCAATCGAACCTGCTACCTCCAGAGTGATGGGGACACCAAACTGCGGGACAGCCTGTACAAATATAATTTTTGCCAAAAGATATAAACGGTTTTTAAGACTCTTGGATTAATTTACGTTATTCGATTTTAGTAGTCAAATATATTATTCTAAATTGATTCCTGGGGACTAATTAGAATTTCAATTAGAAAATAAAATCATTCCAATTTACATGTTTATAAACTAAACTCGCTTTTTTGTTTCGAAAAGAATTTTTGGCCGAACAGTTTTTTTTGATGAGTCGTATGAAGACTAAGGCCGAATTCACTCATATGTTTCGTAAACAATTTTTGATTGTACAAATTTAGTTTATATGTACATGTCTCTCACAAAGAATGCTATCAAAAACTGCATATAACAAAATATTGTGCGGACAAAAATTTTTTTTCACAACTTTTGGGTGAATTCAACCTAACATGCTTAACCAACTCGAAGCTTTTTATCCACAAAATGGACGTTTTCATCCTAAGAAAGTAATTTGTTGGGTATATTTGCAGCAGTTTGTTTGTAGTTGTTTGTGGTCAACAAAAGTGACATTTTACATAAGTAAGAGGTGTTCTTGAAATTTTTCTTATTCTTAATCTAAACATTATGAGTTTATATCATTCTCTCGCTGCTTTGGCTAATAACATGAAATTGAGAGTTGTTTACTCGAATTTTGTAAGTTTTTTTTTTTATTATATATTATTTATTAGAATATCTACCTTTTTTTGTCGAATCCATGTTTACGCAATGAATTTTTTTATAAAATTTATTTGCATGAAATTGTTAAAAAGAGTTGGAGATTTGCAACGAAAATTGTCTGCAAGTAATTTAGGTAAAGTAATGTAATGTGACTATATAAATCGTCAGCAGTAACTTTTATGTACTGAATCAGAATTTCTTAAGTTTACAATTTTTTTATTTTATAATTCATTAAAAAATAATTAATTTATTTTATTTCATTATAGGTATTCATGATCTGGAAATGTGAAGTGGGTGATTCGAAATATTTTTCTCATGATCGGTAGTAATCTCGATGCGTGTAAGTCAACGAGCTCGCGATCGTAAATGAACGTGATAGCATTAAAAAGCTATCATGCGCGAACGTCAAATAGTTCGGATCGTGGTAGTATTTAAATTATATAATGAAAGTCAAAGAGTTCGTCATCGTTAATGAACACGATAGCATAAAAAAAACTACACGTATCATTCGTGAACGTCAATGAGTCCGTGATTATGTCGGAAGTGCCGGTTATTAATAGACTCCGTGGCACAAAATAAACTACAAAATTGTAATGATCTACGTATGCATGCGGGTGTCAGGGTTCAGCCGCATCACAATTTGAACTACAGTGTATTAACAAAATGAAGTGAAGTGTGAACGTCAACGATTGTACGATCACAAGTGTCGGTCAGATACGAGTATTAATGAACTAAATTAAATAAATAAACTGCAAAATTGTGATGATCTGCGTATCAACGCGGGTGTCAGGGTTCCGCCCCATCACAATTTGAACTACAGTGTTAAAAATAGTGATTTTTTTATCTACAAGAATTTCAAGAATCTAATGAAATATTGCATAATGGCGAGATTATCAAAAATAAAACAGGTTAGTTCATAATAAAGGGCTGCACAAGCAGACTTGAAAGCCACACATCACTACAAACATGTGTATTATTTTATAATAAAAAATTGTTTTTAAGCTATTTCAAGTATGCTTGTGCTTAGTTCATACATGTGCTTATTCAGAAAGTTTTTTGTACGTCTTAAAAACTTTTCTCCTAAAAAATTCATTAAAAATTTAAAATCTCAAATTTAGTATTTAATTCTGATTTTTGCCTATGCTACATCATCTCGTGTTGACCTGTGTAATTCTAGTAAAACGCAAAAAAAAAATTAATTTGATTTATTATTTTTTTCTTCTGCTTTCCATAGCATTACAATTTTAATTAATTGTGTTGGCATTATAATGTGAATTAGAGTTCTAAAATCTAAAATCAGGCTGATTTGGAAAATTTTTTTTCTTTAGTTACCCTTTGCATTTTAGGGGACGATAACTTAGTTAGTTGTATTAATTATGAAGGTTAAATAATAATAAAAAAAAATTATATGTATATGTATTTATGTCAGGGCCAAGCAGTAAATATATGGAAATTTAATTGATATAAACAACCTTTTCATTTTTCTAGTGCAAAAACGCAAGTTTTGATTTTGTTATTTTGCACTGTTATTACTTATACATATGTACCTATATTCATACATATATACACTTGCAAAATGCATTCGTTGTAATAACAAAAAAGTTTTCGCTAAAAGCGTTATTAGGTGTTGTAAAAAAATGAAAGAATTTTCTGTGATAGCAGAAAAATGAACGATAACGACATTTTCAAATACTTCGTACAAAAAGTCAACTTCATTCTATTTTTAATACGACGTGAAATAAATTATTTTCGCTTCAATTCATAAATCTTCCCCTTCACTGTTTTGACTGGAAAACTCGTAACTCGGAAACAAAGCTTCAGTCCAACTTTCATGTTTTTTGCTTCCGGCGAATTAATAAGTATTTAATTTTTGTTTTTCCAAATTCCTAAACGAAAAGTTAAACACCAATAAAATTATTTTCTTTTAAATTAATTTTCAGTGTTTATTGTAAATGATTAATTAATAATAGTTTTATTAACTATTTTTTTAATATGTATTTACGAAAACATTTTGCATAATACTATTTATAAATAAATTTAAAAAAATTAAATAAAAATAAAAAGAATTTTGTATTTATTCAAACCTAACACACTAAATTAATCAACTTAAAGTAAAATTTGTATTTGTTTTGCTAAAATATGAAATGACAATGCTTTAGAGAATATGTATGTTATAAAAACATGGACACAACTAGATCATTTTTTCTGGAGTCTAGCGCTTGTATAAAAACAAGAAAATCTATAAAATATATAAAAATAAAAACGCGACAGCATAAATTGTTTTTAGAGGCAGGGGTAGGTTTAGCTCTCAGAATAGTCATCCATCTATTCATGTCTACATAAATGCATGCATGCATACAGTTATGCGTATAAAAATTAAGCCTATTAATAAGGCGGCGGTTGATGTTGGTATTGCTGACCCATCATATTTGGTTGATTGGGCATTTGACGTTGTAATTGAGCTACTAAATTGGGATTTTGTTGTTGGGCCTGATTTTGAGCTTGGCCCATACCACCAGCGGCTGTATTTTGTGGTCCCATGCCTAAAAAAAGAAATTACTTAGATTTTGTTAGATTTTCCGTATTTCTGTTTATACCTTGCATTTGCATCATTTGATGTTGTAAACGCTGTTGCTGTTGTTGGAATTGTTGTTGTTGTACACCGGGCTTACCACCCGTCGACTGTTGTCGCTGATAAGGCGGTACCGCACCCTGGCCCATCATATTGTTCATGGTAACATTAGGTGCCTGATTCATATACTGACCTCTATTGCCAGCCATGGGTCCTGCGGCGACTCTTTGCTGTTGTTGTGCCATAAAGTCTGCGGTATTATTACGTTGATTCATTTGATTAAATCCACCCATTAGATTTGCTTGTTGATTTGGACCACTAGCTTGATTCATACCCTGCTGGTATTGATTGAAGTTTTGGAATTGAGCTGGTCCTGTCGCATTTACCAAACCAGGATTAACGGCGGCATTGCCTACTCCCGCTACGCCTACATTTTGTTGCATTATTGGCCCCGCGTTAACCATGCCCGTATTATTTTGGCCAGTCATCATTGCATTTGGATTGTTGGCATTACCGGTTGCCATCATATTGGCATTCTGACCCATATTCATTTGTGCATTTGTCTGGGGATTTAAAGCTTGTGTGCCCATTTGCTGTTGCATCATGGCGTTTTGTGCACCCATACCTTGTGCTGCCATACCAACCGCATTCATATTGGGAGCCATTTGGTTTGGGGTGACTCCAGCTAATTGGTTAGGGGCCATTGCTCGCATACCAGTCCGACCAAACTGCTGTTGCTGTAATTGTTGCTGTTGTTGTACAGAATTAATGCCACCCGGTTGCTGTTGTGGTTGCATACCCTGTCCCTGCCGTTGTTGTTGTTGTTGTTGCATGGGATTAAACGTAGGATTGTTTTGATTAAATGTGGGTTGCCGCTGCCGAAGCATATTGTGCAGTGCTTGCTTGGAGTTGTTGATTTGTGGCCGTTCAAAACGGTTCACTAGAATTAATCAATTATAAAATTTATTATAAAAAATATGGAAAATCATAAGTTTTATTGACTGACTTTGAATTCCTTGTTGTTGCTGGTAAAACTGTTGTTGTTGTTGTTGTTGCTGTTGTAACGGATGGAATTGGTTTTGTCCTTGCCACTGTTGTTGCTGGGGATTTATACCTGTCTGTTGCATACCTTGAGCACTTTGAGGGCCCATAAAATTCATTTGTTGACTTTGTTGAGGATTACCAACATTTAATTGTTGCTGCATATTACCCGGCACCCCTTGCAATTGTTGTTGTTGCATCAAGGCACTAGCGTTTTGTTGCATCATTTGATTAGGATTAAATTGTTGCATATTAACCTGAAATTTAAAAGACCCAAAAGGTAATAATGGTCTACAAGTACATAAATGTGGGTACGTTTGTCATACATTGGAACCCATTTGCATATTCATTTGCATTTGTCCCATTTGCTGTTGAGCATTAAGTTGTTGTTGTTGCTGTGTTACTTGCTGCTGCTGTTGTGTTTGCTGTCCCAATTGCTGCTGCTGTTGTGCTTGTTGATGTTGATTAGCCGTCTGTGGTACTCCCTGCTGAGTTTGTTGGTTTGCCAAAGATGACTGCTGTTGAGTATTTACTGGAGGTGTTTTAGGATTTTTAGGTTTACGTTTACGTGTTGTACCTTTACCACGCCCCCTGCCGGTGACCACCGCACTGGGAGATTGGTCAACTGAAGAGGGGGTATCAGCCTTCATTTCATCTTTCTGCAAGAAAGGAGTAGGTGTCTTTTTTTGGACAACAATAAAATAATAAAACGAAATTAAAACGTAATTTTAAGAAAGCATAAAATTAAATATAAAAATAATAAATTAAAATAAACAAAAGATAGAAAAAAGAAAATACCACAATTTTTTCTGGTGCTGGTTCTATATCCTCTGGCGGTAATGGTAATGGTTCATAGTAATAGCTACTGTGTTTTATTAAACTATGTGTGTGATATTTGAGATTGCGATGAGCCTCTTCATAGGTTAAAGGTTTACGCTCAAGTTTAACTGCACCAAACCACACCCAGGAGAGTGGGGCTGGATTTTTGTGGCCTTCTAAAATATCCCATACTGAAATGCGTTGCTTATCGGATATACGCAATTGCTTTTTATCCATATCATTGATTTTATTGCCCTTTTGATCAACACCAGCCGGTTCGCAGGAAATAACCTAGTAAATAAAATAGCTAAGTAAATATTGACAATTTTTGAGTTTAATCTGAACTGACCTCAGTCTGATGTTTGTATAGCGGTAATAATTGTCGTATCACTTTAATGGAAGCATTATTCTTTTCACCAATTTCTTTTTTAAGCTTTTTCATTAGATTGGAATAGAATTTTTCATCTCGTTCAGACTGGCCATCAGACACTAGGGTGGAATGAACTAAAGTTGTCAACATATCTACCACAGTGGTGAAAAGTTCGCTATAAATAAAAACCCCCAAGAAGGTAATTTATTAAGAATTCCAACCTAATTTTTTAACTACGAAATCTTACCGGTTGGTGCTTAAATCAACCACACCTTGACACACTAGTTGGGCTAATAATATGGCCCAATCAGTTATTGAAGTGCCATTCTTTTGTATGGAATCGAACATGCCACCTACCAAAGAAAAACGCAATTGTAAAGCATCCAACATTTCCTCACGGCCCAAAGGGTCATCTACACCACCCATGGTATCAAACTGAAACCAAAGAAAATAGCAAATTAATCAAGTTTCTATTGAGAGAACTAAAAAATAAGGAATATTAAAAAAAAATTTAATTACTTTACACACCTCCGCGTAGGATTGCAAACACTGTGACAATTGTGAATATAATGAAACCAATAAACTTTCCTTATACTCGTCCTGACCCTTAAGGCAAGTTAAGATTAAACCCAAAAATGGCTGATAATTTAAAGGCATCTTTTTATTGCGTGTACTATTATTTGAACCATTGCTATAGCTACTGCTGGCGCTGCCACAACTATTGCTTTTTTCTCGTTCATCACCACTGCACGAACTGTTATTATCCGCTTTAGAAGATTTCGAAAAATAGTTCATGCTCTCCAGAACTTGACCTGCAACCCTTAAAATGCGACCTTGTACTGCGGGTGTCAATTTAGAGACTAAAGGTGCCACCAACCAAGTAGATGGTTTAGGTCTATGTTCGGCTTTGCCACCATTTGGCATTACAACTTCTTCCATAAGAAAAACATCTATAGCAGCACGAGCAACTGTATCTAGCCAGGCTGTCAGTTCAGTGCCATTATTCATGCTTTGCTTGTGCATTAGCTGCAAGTCTAGCCATGATATGCGTAAAGTCCATTGACCCAGATTTTCCAAAATTCTAACAATCATTGATTTTTGATCCATTTCGGATATAATGTTATATTCAGACTCTGAATAGCAAATCATATGCAATATGGACTGTGATTGCTTGGGCGTTAGCATGTCATCAATTATCATGTCACACAATTTATCGGCATTTTTAAGGCATCTTTCTAAAACATGCTCCTGGGCGCATATTTGCTTTAGAACATGTTGGGCAAACTCTAAAAGTGAGATTTGCTCGCTCGAGCCAGTAACCGAAGGATTTAAGGGTGTAGTCGATAATGTTTGTGACATGTCATGATCATGATCTCCTGCTAAACTTGTCAAATCACTAGTGCCTAAAATTTGACTAATATCTACAGGACGATCATTACTTTTAGGTGTACTTCCTGGATGAACAGGTGTATTAAAACCGCTGCCACGTTTGCTGCCACTACCAAAAACACCGCTAGAATTATTTCCTGCCATGGCAGGTGTTTTCAGTGCTGTGGTATCAACCACTATTAGAATGGCTTTAAGTACGGCCAATACTGCTTCTAGAGGTATATTTTTATGGGCAGCAATTAGTAAATGACGATCGCAACTAAGTTTAATGTTGGAAGAACTGCTTACGGCATTTAGGGGATTCGGTGAGGTACTTACGGAATACATTCCAGGTTGAGGAATTTCAATGGTTTTAAATAATTTCAAAACCAAATGACAAGTTAGGCGGGCGCCTAATAGGAAGAAATAAATATAAAAATAAATTATAAAATGATTATAACAGGCGCTCGATATTCTGTTATATACAAGGGGTACATAGTTCCCAAAAAATTCGAATTTGTATAATCTAAGTATGTACATACTTTCTTTGTATCATTTCCAGTTTTATAAATTGCAAATTATTAAAAAAAAATTGGAGTTGACATCAATTCCAGAAGCTACTTTGGATTGTTTTTAAAATTTTCATATACCTCAATACTGTTGCTCCGAGGGTTTTTCGCGACTTCCGGACGAATCATAGAATATTACGGGATGGGATACATATCATTCTAAAGGGGAGGAAGTCTAGATTTGTAATCTACCACCCAAAGACTCAGAAGTTTCTTTGGACTATTTTTAATTTTTTTTTTTGTTGGAAATTTCCATATACCCATACCATATACATATATATTAAATGCTAGTAATTATAGTGTTTTTGCACGGTTTCTACCGGTTGTGCCCCATCCCTCCGTGTATAGAAATTCTTAGACTAGGAGATTATATTAATAAAGTCTGGTTTTTGATTACCTGCTTTTACCCGGTCTCACGTGGACAGTTAAGTTAACATTGGCTACCTTCTAACTGACCCGCGTAAAAATGAGCTTAGCCGATTCTAAATAGTGATCATTCTTAAAATATATTAATTTTATTTGCCAAATTTAAAAAAAGATCGTTTGAAAATAGAATTTTAATTGTTAAATCATTGAATAATGAACGTACACATTGCCGATATTTTATATAGCTTTATGTTGATGACAAAATGTTTAAAATAGGTTAAAATCGGCCGCAAATATATTTTTAAGGGTTTAGTTTTATTTATTTTAGAATAATAGATTTATTTGTGTTTTACTTGAAATTAACTAATAAAATTTCATAGATTGTCATCTGTTAAAATATAAGCAAATTAAGATAATTGTGTTACGTGACGTGACGTAAATTAACTTTTCTATAAAATCTCCCATATTATTATTTTTGTAAGAAAAAACTTAAAAAAAATAATTTTGTTTCATTGCAGATTAAATCATACACTACAACAGAGCAGTATTCCAGGTAATAATCAATATTATTTTTTTATTTAACGTGTCATATTTTCTAAAAAAAAACGCTAAAAATGTATACAGGAGTTCGCGTTAATTATTTGTTTTCCATTAAATCCAAAAACATCCGTAAAAATACATATTTGTGACTATTTATTATAGCAGTTATTTTAAAGTTTTTAAAACTCCTCCAGATTGATGTAAAAAATATGAAAATTTCTTGGTCACACCAAATACCCAAGGCTGTTTCTAATTATACTTTTGTAATACATACATAAATTAATGATACTGATAATGTAATTAGTTTTACTTATTATCTTATAAAATAATTAATTTTTACCAAGATAATTTTTTCATGCTAAAAAAAAAAGAACACGCATACACACTTAAGCTTTTAACTCACCTGATTCAGCATCTGTGGTAATTTCACCACCCACTGGATATGCATTAGCTAAAGTGGGTAAAGCAATTTTCATTACAAAATCAGCCAAAGAGAAACAATGCCTGGCCACCAATATGCATATGAACACCGCCAAGGAATTGTGAATTTTACTATTTTGTATATCAATTTGACACAAATGAGGATAACGTGTTTTTTTCATAGCATGACAAATACTTTGCAAAGCAGCAATCCATTCTTCAGATAAAGCATTACAACCGGCTGTTAACTCAGCACAGGCAATAGCAATATCATTTAAGCGATCATTGTCCGTTTCGTGGCAAACGGCAAATATAACATTCGAAACAAAACTATAGATATTCAAAGATGATTCATGCAATTGTCTCAGCCATAGGGAGTCAATTTTGCCACCTCTTTTGGGTGAAGCTAAAAATTCCTGCATAAATTGTGGATTGTAAGTTTGTGGCACTATACCCAATTGTTCAGGTTGATTAAAAATATCCTTAAACTTTTTAATGTGTGACATTTGTTGAAAAAATTCAGGCTCTTGATCTTTGGAACGTAACATTAAACATGATTCATATAAATCACTTAAATAGGCCAAAATACAACGTTCAGCTGAACTGCATTCGGTTGGATTGTTGACATGTTTAATGGTGCGGCATAAACCTTCAAAAACGGAAATAGTCTGTTCAGGTGACAGCAACAAACAACTGTGATATCTCCTTAATATGCCAACTATATAGAGACCCAGAGAGGTGGTATAGCTTCTTCCCATATTTGACTTTTTTGCCTGCAATTGATTTTCAACTTCTGGCAATTCTTTTAAAATTTGATCACACAACTCCAAAAGACTGTGTATATTCAGAGCCATTTCCATTAAATCAAATAAAAAGGCCACATGCTCTTGTACAGGTAAATAATTATTGCTACCCACAGCAAAGCCATTTAATTGTTCCAATACTGTAGCGGCACATTGTGAGGTAACCACATGTTGATCAAAATATGCCATATTCTGGCATTTGCTAGTTGTATTTTCAAAATTAAACTCATTCCGTGAATGCTTTTTCACTTTTCCACCCTCGGCCACATCAATGCTAAATTTTTTAGTAAATAATTTACAAATTTCCTTGGACATCTTTTTAACAGCGTGTTTCTTTTCATCGCGTTCCTTACCCACACCAAACAGCAGTATATAACGCTGATTAGATTCGCTACTATAAATCATTGAGGGATCATCTTGAGGTATTGGAAAGTGTTTGGTGTATATGTAGTGTCGTGATATTGATGAGTTTGTTTCATTACATCCTGTACTGTTATTGTGATCGGGTATTTTAGGGCTATCAGGTGCTTCAGCTTGACCTTTTTCTTTAATATTCTGCAATAGTTTGTCCAAATCATCATCAACATTAGAATCATCAAATTCATTATGTTTAAAATCTAAACCTGTTCCAAACTCATCATCGAACCCATGATTAACAGGGGGAGAAACTGGTTTATTAGATACTGGTCCACTAACACTATTACCCACCACACTCATATTAACACTTTTGTTATTGTTTAAACCAGCGACTACACTTGTGATAGCTCCCTCTAATAGATCACCTCTAGATATTAACGTATGCATGTATGCATTGTGAGAAAAGACATCATGTCGTATTAGAGCGCTAAAAAGATGTACTAGATTTGTGAATTGTGTACGATTCGCCATACTGCCATTCTCATCGAGAACAGGTGCATCATGATCGAGAAAATGCATAAGAACTGATTGAAAAACTGGTAAACCACCTATAAGACCAGCCCCCGAGGCAATAGAATCTTTATCATCATTTTGGTTGTTAGGATTGCCTGTAGCATTGTTGTTGTCTTCGGCGGATGGTGTAGTAACTTCAATTTGCCTTTTGTCCAACAGTATAGCGACTACGATTGCGCGATGCTCGCCCCATCTAGAAGAGATTATTTTTTGTACATAAATTTACATTTTATTTAATAAAAAAAAAAAAAAAACAGTTTTTTTTGCCATTTCAACAGCTTTAATTAAATTCTTATAATTATCTGTTTAAAAATTTGTAATTAATTCAATGTAATTAATTACCTTTGACTTGATACCGCCCACTCACATAATATTTTGACTGTAGTCCCATCCACAGTATTAGCGTCGTATTCCTGGCGTATTTCTTTCATTTCACCATTGGTTCCCATTTCACGCCGTACGCTTACAAACGGTCGAAAGATATTTCCATACAGGGAGTCTATCGAATTAGTTTGATCCATTAAATCAAAACAATGTGTATCTAAATGATCAAGTATGGTTAAAACATGAGTATATGAATTTTTATTGGCATTTTGCCATTTCTCGGCAAACCAACGATTTTCAGCATGTTTTGAACGCACAACTATTTCAGATTCGATACATCTAAGTTGTCGGCGTATTTCAGTATTCGTTAAAGTACATTTGGAAGGCATTGGTAAGGCTGAGGGTGCTATGGGTAAATGATCTAACGGACTACCACACAAAGCTGCCGGAATGCGATTTTCGCCTATGCCACACCAAACCATAGCCATGGGGCATTCAATTGTTATTACTTGTAAAATTGAACTTAAATACATTATAATATCGCGATGATGTGGACAACTTAGATATTCATTGATTGCGCTTTCGTAGGGATCGATGCCAGGTTTTTTCTTATCAACATCGTCGTCGACATCCATCTGCGTGACACCAATTGGCAAGAGTTGTTTACCGTTTGATTGTTGATCTATAACATTATTCAATAAATTAGCTAATTTTTTTGCTACTGTATAAGCCATTTTTCGACAAAGTCGTTCCGATTGTACAAAATCATGCATATATTGCAATGCAAATGTTAAAATTAATTTCTTTAACGATTCATCGAATGTAATTTGGGTACGCATTTTGTCCAATAGCTCTAATATCCAATTTAAAAATTCTTGTCTATCTAATAAAGATTCTTCATGCATGTATTTACTTAATTGGGTGCAATAATTCCAATATTTAAGAGCATTACGACTATCCTCAAAGTTGCTACCAATGCCTGATATGGAAGAACCTGAGCCAGGCATATTATTTGCTCCTGGCAATCCACTTTGACCGGTTGAACTGCTTACAGCTGCAGTGCTATTGCCAGTTAAAGAGTTAAGGCCGCCAGCACTAGCCGATTGACTGTTTGCTGGGCTTAACATCGGCACAGGGCTGGCCAAAGATTGTGGTACCGTTGTAAGAGTATTTGTAGGGTGAGCAGAAGAGGTATTTTGTTGTTGATTATTGTTTTGTGTGGTTGGTGCTCCATAGCCACTTAGTAAAATTTTTTCAGCTGGAGAACCTTAAATACATATATAAAATTAAGCAATATTTTTTATTTCTACTCTATGAATAGTACTTACTTTTCTCACTTAAATGATAATATTCTTGCAATTTTGGCAATAAGTCTTTCATAAACTTAATTAAATTACTCGTCCACTCGGGTACCGGATCAAAAGAATTTCTTTTTTTGTTCTTCGACTCTGAAACACTAACCATATACGCTGCACTCAATTTAATAAACCAAGTGGCTCTTTGCATATTAACTTGATGATCGCACAGTGTAATTAAAATCTCTTCCTTTTTATTAAATGAAGGAGCTTTTTTAGCCAAACTCAACAGAGGCTTATTACCGGCTAAATCCTTAAACCAAGCATCCAAAGCACCCTTTGTTCGTGGGGACACCGGCCAAAAGTTGTCCTTGCAGTTGATTTGTTGCTTTTTGCGTACTGTATCCTGCAAGGTCATCAACTCTTCCTTTTTTGCCAAAATGGCATTGAAAAATGATGCAACTTTACTGGCATTAACATTAGAAGTGTGGGCAGTACCAAATTCATCAGCTAATGGTGGCATTGTAGCAAATCCGTGTTTGACATTGGATGGTGTTAATTCATCTTCTCTTTGTTTAGCCTCCTGTGGATAGACATCGGGTGGGCCCAAACGGGAACGTTTTAATGGTCGCTTTTCCTGTAGCAGGGAAAGCATTTTTTATCCGTATTAGGTGTTTTCAGACTTTGTTTTCTATTAATTTTCCACAAAATTCAACAACTTTTCCAAACACTTATCAAACAAAGAGAGCGACCAGTGTCTGAAAAAATACAAAACAATTGTTATTGAGAACAATTTTTGAGTACCGAAGATGCCAGACTGTCAACTTCTGAAAATAGGCGTTTCTACATTACAATTATAAACATGTTGCAAATGTCAAATTAATATTTGATTTAAGAGACTATAGTTAAATTCTTCAAACCCCAGCAGTTCATTAGCAGTGAAACAGTGCGGCCAAGTTTCTAAATGTTATATATGCTACAGATGTAAATAAATATATTATTTTAACGAATATTAATTAATATATATCTGATTAATTTAATGAAATGTCTTTATTTTTAATATGAATAAAATTTCTAAAAAAAGATGAATAGTGCAAGAAGAAATAGATTAAGAGAATTACTGAAACAAACTTGCAATTGAACTAAATCTTTCAAGAGTGACGCAGGCCTGGTGCAAAAAGTGATATTTAGATAAATAAGTAGTACACAAGTACGTATTGTGCAAGTTTGACAAAATTAATAATAAATTTGTAGCTGCAATAATCAATTTGATAGTGTGAGAAAAATTGTAAGATTAAAGAGTGTTACTGAAAAAGCTAAAAAGAAATAAAATACATGCTTTTGCACAATTAAAATAATGGTTGATGCACCTGAGACAAGTAAAAAAAGACAAAAAACGGTAAGTGTGTAAGCATATGAATAGTTAAAAATAATTACATACACGTACCCCATGTATATATGTAGTAAATATATAAACATACAAGGAACCACAAGGCATATTTATTTATAAGGTAAAAGCAATCATACAGCTGGATATATTTTTTTCGTTTGTTGTGTACTTGGAACTGTCAGAGGTTTTTTATTTTTGCTTTTTTTTTTTTTTTTTTGTTTCTTTACCCAACAAGCGATGTAGCAATGAAACTACAAAACAAGTAGAGAATATTACAAATTCTGAAGGTAATTATTATTATTTACTTACGAAATATATGAGCTGTTGCAACAAATTTACTTTAGCCACGAACTGCAAATTAAAAAAAAAATTAACAGAGGTGATACAAAATTAAATTCTAAGAAGAAAATATAAAATAAAATTTGAGGCGGCAATTCGTATTTTCCGTGTTATGGGCCTCCAAATTTTTCACAGATGCCACATAAAATTTTCAATTATTCACAAAAAATTAAAAAAAAAAACAAAGTAAGTAATAGAAAATTCAATTTTAAGAAGAATTATTATTTTATATTTGAAAGTGGTATAAGTCCACTTTTTGTAAAAAATGAGTCAGTATTAAGTCTAATTAGATGGGGTCCTTATCTTACCGAAACTACCGCTCATTAGTTTTTTTTTTAAATGTACTTATACCACTTTCAAATATAATTCATATGTCCGTAATAAATAAAATTTATTTAAAATTTTGCTTAAAAAATATAAAAATATTTTTTTAATATTAAATATTTTCTCAAGTGATTTGGTTTGTTGGGCATGTTCATTTTTCTTTTTCACTACTACAGGCACATAATTCTATAACTATATGCATATAATTCTGACATCTCAAAAGCAAAATAATTTGTTTTTGCATTCTTGCAGTTACCTTATCAATGAATATGCCTTGTAAGGAACGTTAAAATATACATGTACAATATTGAAGGAAATTTAATGTATCAATTAAAAACCAAACTATCTGCACATATATAGCTACATACATAGAATTTTATCTTTTTTAAACAGCTGTTGACCCAAATTGCCATTACATCTGTATCTCTCTCTCTCTCTCTCTTTATCTCGTTGTGTTGTTAGCATATTATTTGTTTACATTAGCTGACGTTGTAAACAAGGTTATGTGTTTTGGTTTTTTTTAAGTGCCCATTCAATTATTGCCGGCATGTTTTTTATTTGCAGTTACATATGTATGTATTAAAGGCCTGCACAAGTATACTTGCAATTGCTTACAAGTACTTTTTATTATAAAATATTACACATGTTTGTAGTGATGTGCGGCTTTCAGGTATGGTTGCGCAGCTCTTTAATATGTATATTAGGGTGCGTTGAAAATCTATTTTCGATTTTTCCAAAAACAATTTTTTTAAAAAGTGTAAAATGACTAAGGGCCATTTTTATAAGGTGTCAGATAGTTATAATTAACTTTAGTTAAGGTAAATGACAAAGTGACCAATAACTTGCAGCTTTTATGTCTGCGGTATTTTAAAGTAAAATTTAATCAAGAATTAATAGAAATATGTAATTGGTTGGATTCGTACTTACCGCTTAAAATTCAGTTGGAGTCAGAGTTTTTCAAATGAGATTATTTATCGTCCTCCCATTCGTAAGAAAATTAATTTAATCACTTGTTTATACTAGGAGGATACTGATGCATATATGCTTTGCCCCGTCCTTTACTCTATGAGTGTTAATTCTTAGTGTCAGAAGAGCGTTGGTATATATGGAAAAACTCGAACAATCTGCTAAAAATCTTATTAAAAACAAATTAAGCTACTTTGTTTTGAAAAGTCGGCATAAGCGAATTCATTTTTATTACAGAAATTAAAAATGTCGTGTACATTATTAGAACATGGTGATTATATTTATGTCCAAAATTTTATAAAAACCTTTGGAGAATAGAATTTTAAGTACTAAATCATTGAATAATGAACGTAAAAGCGGGCGTATTAGTGTGTTATATAGCCTATCTTTCTTTCCATTGTATCGTAACAGCTGACTTTTGTAAACAGAGAAATAACTTGCTGAAAGGGCAATCTTGTTTTCTATTCTTCTTGGTCAGCACATGTATTTTTTTTTTTTTTTTAGAAAATAATCCGATTTTATTAAGGGACTTTTGTAAATATTAACATTTATTGTCGGTAATCATACGAATCCATTAACGTTTTCTTACTAATTGTAAATAATTTCGCTGTGTTTCTTTATTGTTTAATATTGGTTATGTGCAATTATTTTGGCCACTAAAGGCAGCATACAGCTAGTTCAATTCTCCTCAGGAAGGGTTGAGCATTCCACTTCTACTTCCAGCAGACGTCATAAACGAACATGCTAACTTACGGGACAGGCTCTATAAACTGCAAATTTAGCTATAATATGTTAATTTGTAAGGTTTTTGTCTTGCCTAAAATTTTAATTTAGATACATTTTGCTCATCTATGCTTTATACTCACATATGTATGTATATATGTACATAACTATAGTATTTCTATAGTGTTATCTATTTAAGTATCCTATATATAGATACATTTTAAACATACTTATTTTGAAAGCTTTGGATGCCACAGTTTGCCTCATAATTTCGTATTATGTATGTATGTACATATGTATCTAAATACATATTTGCTTTAGGCAAATGATACGCACGTACTTAAGTACAAAGTGATATCTTCTTGTCAAAAATGTAGTTGTTTTTAATAAAAACTAAATCTAAAGTAATATTATCTTGGTTAAAAAAAAATAATTTTTTTTTACAGTTTATACTTAAGTTTTTAAAACATAAAAACTATTATCTAATACTTATTGCTTACACAATTTGATTACTTTTACTATAATAAAAAGCAAATATGAGAGCTCGAGTATATAGGCATGTACTTATGTATTTATGTACGAGTATGTATATGGCTCTAAAAGAAAAATTTGCCTTGGCCTTCAAATTTAAATTATCTAGACAATCAAAAATATTTATAAAATCATTTACTATAATTGAGATAGCAAAGCTCACACCACTGCTATTTTGCCAGTTAATAGCTCTGAACCTGTACTTTTTTTGTGGATTTTGGGAAAATGAGAGTAAAGAAAAGTAACGCTCAATTAGAGACTAAAATGTTTAAAAGTACGGAAACAGCAAAAAGTGTTTTGACATTTTAGTAAAAAACGGCAACAAAATTAAAATTGTTATTGTTTAAAAATGAAAAATTTGGAATTTTCTTACAATTTACTTCAATATTTTTTAATAATAATTTTTTGACTTAAACTCTTAAGAATTTTGTTTTTAATATTTTGATTGTTTCTTCAGCCCGAAGAAAAAGTGAGAGATTTTTTGGTCAGAAAGAAGAAAATATTACTCTCTCAAATTCCCTCTCACTTGCCCAAACTTTCTGTACGGGCACATTTTTGTGTAAGTTTCGGCACCCGTGGGCTCCTAAAGTATAGTACGTGAACTTAGCTGATGTGTTTCTAAAAATAAAAAAAAGTTTATGGTTAGAAAAAATAAAAATCGTAATTTTGCCCCAATCAGTAAAAAAAAGTAGGTGCCAATTAAAAGTTTTATTTAAAAAAAATTGTGATATTCATTTAATTTTTAATTAAACATTTAAAATTGTCACATTGATTAAATACTTAATTCAATTAAATTAAATATTTAATTAATTAAAATTTTTTTATTTTGAAATTCTTAAGACCAACTTGCCACCTTTAACTTATTTCCATTATTACAATACCCCCAAAAAAATAAATATTAAATTATTTGTATTTATAACTGCTGCAAATTTCGATTACTTTTTTTTTGACAATTATTTTTAAAATAACTATGAAATTCGATATTTTAAAATTTGTTAACATGCTGGGTGTAATTTATCATACACTTTTCCTTATTGGCTGCAATATTGGCTCTTAAGCTACTACATTTTCAAAATTATATAAAATTTTCCTTTAAATATTTATTTGCTAAAATAAATAATAATCGATTTTTTAATATTATTAGCATTCCAAATTTGAAATTTGACTTAACTATTTGTATGCAAAACAACACACTGCATTTAGTTTAATATTTATTAGCCAGCCAGTCATTTGTTTTTATTTTTGAAATCAATCTTAAAAACAAAATCAAAAACACCAAATCACCATAGCATCATTATGTGGTCATTCAACTTTTAAACTAAATATATGTCTCTTATACCTACTTTACTACTTTAAAAGTTAAATTTATTCATAAGTGGTGGAGTGAGTATTTGAACAGTTTAAAAATTGAATAATTCAAAACAAAAGTTTTTTTGTAAACATGTCCATAACAAATTATTTAAAATGCTCTTGTTTTCATATAAAAAATCAGTTATTGTAGAAAAAGCATGTTGTAGACAGTTACAAGGTTCCATTACAAATATGTTTTCAAAAATATTTTTTTGTGTATATTTAATTGTTGTATAAAATCAAATCGGTTAATTGGTGATTTTTTACTTGCTTAAAATTTAGTTGCAAATTTTTCAAATTTACAATAAACTGCAAAATCGAAAGGTTTACAACTTCCTAAATGTATGTTTTCTGTATGACAAATTCAGAAGCAAAATTTGCAATTATTCATTCCGTTGCTGGGGTATTCTTGCGCAGTTGCGGTATCATCGTATTGCCATATTATTGGTTCCAAAATCTAGATAAATTTCTACATTTTGCTTACGCTTAAATTTTTCGACGAAAAGCAAACCGAAAGATCAAAAATGTAAGAAAAAATATATATTTTCGCAAAATAATGTGTTTTAGATTAATTTTTCTATTCGTCGTAAATAATTTCGTTTTCCTTATTGAAAATTAATTTTCTTTTTGTTTATTTGAAATTTATTTTGATGGTAAAATATTTAATTTTTTCTTTATCCACCAGCAACTGAAACATTAACACAATTCATTCACAATAGACGATTTTTTAATTCACAACTAAATGAAATAATGCAAAATGATAATATAATTCCGCAAGAATGAATTTGCATATCGATCGATATTTCTTTCCGCTAAATTTTCCTTTCCGTGAGGAATCAATAATACATTTAAAATTATTCGAAATTTCAAACTAAACAATTTATGTAAAACTAGGGATTCTAAAGCTTAAATTGTATAATATAATACCTTTTAATAAGTATTAATCTTAAACTCTAAAAATATTTTAAAGTTTGAATAATTTTCATTAAAAAGACTTTTTTTGGCTTCTCCTATAAACTTTTTTTAAATGTAATTTAAGGCGTTTGCGAAAGCAAGCACATACATAATTAATTTATTTAAAAAATTATTAAATATATTATATTTATCTCTGCTGTGTACAATTATTTCATTGTTTATTAAAATTGCCTGCCAGTTCCATATTATTTTCTTTATCTGTTATCAGTTTTTTTTTTTTTTTAATATAAAATGAATTTTTTTCAATTAATATTTATCCTTAAAAAATTTTTTTTAAATAACTTTTTATCTTAATTTAATTTAAATACTATTAGTATCTTTTTTCAAATGTTTTCATATACAGTGCTGTGCAAAACAAATACAGACAACGTTTCTATAACAATAAAGTCTTATATTGCATTTATAGCGAAAACCTATTTTCTTAATTTATTTTTAATTATAAACACAAGATAAAAGGTGATTTTATAAGAACTATCGGAAATTAAAAAAAAAAAACACATAAAATTCAGAAAAATGCATGAAATATTTATTTGGATCGATAGTTGGGTCGATATAATTTAATGTTTGAAGATTATTTCATGCAAATGTTGGCCGCGGCTGCGCCTCAAATGGTCCATCCGCTTAGTCCAATTTTGGCATACTCTTTCCAACATTTCGGCCGGTATCTCACGAATAATGTTGGCAATGTTGGCTTCCAGTGCGTCAATCGAAGCGGGCTTGTCCCTATAGACATTAGCCTTAACATAGCCCCACAAAAAATAGTCTAGAGGCGTTAAATCGCACGATCTGGGCGGCCGATTGACTGGTCCCAAGCGTGAAATAAACTGTTCACCGAACTCGCCTCTCAATTGGTCCATTGTTTCGCGTGCTGTGTGGCATGTGGCACCGTCTTGTTGAAACCACATGTCATGCAAGTCAAGCTCTTCCATTTTGGGCAAAAAAAAGTTTGTTATCATCGCACGGTAGCGCTCACCATTCACAGTAACGTTGTGATTCGCATCATCTTTGAAGAAATACGGCCCAATGATGCCGCCAGCCCATAATCCGCACCAAACGGTTGTTTTTTGTGGATGCATTGGTAGCTCTTGCAATGCTTCTGGCTGCTCTTCACTCCAAATACGGCAGTTTTGCTTGTTCACGTATCCATTCAACCAGAAATGAGCCTCGTTGCTGAACACAATTCTTCGATAAAAAAGTGGATCTTCATCTAACTTTTCAAGAGCCCATTCACCAAAAATTTGGCGTTGTGGTAGGTCGTTTGACTTCAATTCTTGCACCAGTTGTATCTTATAAGGCTTCACACCCAAATCCTTCCGCAAAATTTTCCACGTAGTGGAGTAACAGAGGCCCAATTGCTGCGAACGGCGCCGAATCGATAATTCACGGTCATCACCAACACTGGCCGATACGGCTGCGATATTTTCTTCAGTTCGCACTCTACGTAAGCGTGTTGGTGGTTTAATGTCCAACAATGTAAATTTGGTGCGAAATTTTGTTACAATAGCCCGAATAGAAGCCTCAGTAGGTCGATTAAACTGACCATAAAATGGAAGAAGCGCGCAATGAACTTTCTTAACAGAGCACGCATTTTGGTAATAAAATTCAATAATTTGCAAGCGTTGTTCGTTTGTAAGACGATTCATGATTAAATTATAGACCAAACTGAAGATGTTTGACAGTGACACAAGATACAAAACGTGCGTGAGCTGTCAAAACTAGTGTTGCCAAAAAGATAATAGCAAAAAAATCACTTTTTATATATAAAAGCAATACTAACAACAGATATTTGAGCTACTATATTTCAAAGTGGTATAAATTCATTTTAAAAAAATGAGTCAACGGTAATTTTAGTAAGAAGTTGTCTATATCTTACTAAAATTGCCACTAACTTATTTTTTTTTTAAATGGACTTATACCACTTTCAAAAAGTACACTTCTTTTGTTGTTTTAAATGTTGGTTTGTCACTGTTTTATATATAAAAAAACAAATGTTTGAAACGATAACGTTTTTTTTATCATGAACCCGGCTATAAATCACATGCTGTATTAAATTATATCTTAAACATCACACCAAATAAAAACCACCAGCTTCAAAAGTAACATCAGCAATCGTGTTGCAGAACTTAGCACACGTAAGCAATCCTGCACTGTAATGCAAATATTGTATTTGTACCAGTAGTACCCAAAAATCTATTTCATGATGCACTGCCACTACCAGCAAACAAAAATACCCAAACAATTACTCAATTTCTGTTTATAAAAAATCACTTTAAGCTCTCAAAGGCAACACTCGCCAACATTTTAACTTGGAGTAGCTAGTATTGATCGTGTGTGTACATCACTGGAAACCATTTTTAATTGTGATTGTTTTTATTGTTAGCCTAAAAATGTTCATGATAATGATAAGCAAATCCTCCGTTCCCATTTATTAAAGAATAAATAATTTAAATTGTACTTAATCAAATAAAGCCGATTCTTATCTTAAATTTTATACGCATATTTGTGGAATTTGCAGAAAAAGATAGAAATTTTTGTGAGTGGTAGAATTCTATGCGTGAGACTACAATAAAAACCAAATAATTATCAAAATATCTTAACGACTTTTTAGTGATTAAGAAAGAATAGTACGCACTCTATTTTTTTTAGCTGGACTTTCTGCGGTCAGTAGTAGTTCAATCTATATTTATCCAAACCTAAGCAAACACAGAGAATGCTTGACAGAAACGACAGTATACATACATCATGTATCACAACAATTTTTCTCATGTGGTAACTGAGTTTACAACATCCCGCTCAGTAGCTCACTGTAGCTCTGCTGAACATTACAATAACTTCTGCCATATCTATTTTCTATACTTATCTATATAAATAAAATTCGTTTTCTGTTTGTACAAATTTTTATTTTCCAATGGGTTTGTCTTAAATTTAAACATATAGGCCCATAATCATAGTCACAAAAAAGTAGGCTTTTATTAAGAGCTGACTTTTGTTCGTATAAATTTTAGGAATTTAAAATCGTTTTTAAAAAGATACCGACTTTAGTGTGACTATGATTATGGGCCATAACCTCTAAACTCCAAGAAAAATCACCATATACATTTTTACGCCCACTCTTTTTAAAGCTTTTCACTCACCATTGTTCATAAAAATCTGTGCCCGGTTCGTTCGGAAGTTGCAGAAAACTCTCAGAGCAACAGTACTGGGGTATATGGAAATTTCAAAAGCTGTAGAATATTACTGGATGGCTTACATATCATTTTAAAGGGGAGGTCGTCTAGATTTGTAATCTACTGCTCAAATACTCAGAAGTTACTTTGGATTATTTAAAAAAAATTTTTGAAATTCCATAATACCCTAGTGCTGTTGATCTGAGTTTTTTTCCGGACACACCATAGAAGATTACGGGATTGGACACACATCATTTTAAAAGGGAGGTCGTCTAGATTTGTAATATATCGCCGAAATACTCAGAAGTTGCTTTAGATTATTTTGAAAAAAATTTTCAAATTCCTTTATACCCAAGTACTCTTGCTCTGAGGGATTTTTACTATGCCCCGTCTTGCCGAGGTGCCATTCCCGATTTTGCACTTGAAAATTACCAAAACTAAAAGGTTCTAAACCTTCTGGAAGTATAATAGTTTCGTAGTTTTTATTTTATGATGCAAAACTGAATTGTCTGGGAATGACTTCAATATTTCAATTCTCAATAAAAATTAATATACAATGAGAAAATTGTATTAATAAGAATCTTAAAAAACAATACAAATTAAGAATTATAAGAGATTCAGCAACACAAAAGAAAAAACGTAAATACACGTATTTATAAACGTAAGACGTATTTGATAAATATGCCATAAATACTGAAAATATATTTACAAATATATACTAAAAAACGTAGAGGTTACGTTAAAACATATTTAACTCACTTGATTACAAGCCTTAAATTAATGGACCTAGCGAGACCAAAAAAAAAACAGCTAGTATGAAATAATTTTAAATTTTGGTTACACGGGATTCGATATCGAGTATGAAAATTTGGACCCAATGTTATCAATTTTTGTTTTTAAAACATGAAAAATTTACTCCCGATCTCATTTAAATATTCATTTTATAATAAAAATTGTTAAATGGACTCTTATATATAATGTGTACATGTACATGCATATATGTATGTATATTAAATCATAAAATAATTTTTATTATTTGATTTTAAATATATTTTAATGATGGAGACGAGACGAGACGACCGTAGAATATCTAAATTATTAAACAATTCACACACTGTGCAAAATAATCTTTATTTGCTTCTCTGGCAGCGTCACGCACTCATTTCAACTCTCGCTCTCTGTGTAAGTTTTTTAAGTTGCAGTTACTTTTATTAATTTTATTTTCTTTTTATTTTTATATTTTTTATGTTGTATGTATTTCTTTCTTTTATTCATTTGAAAAACAAGAAATTTCAATTCAATTTTCATACGTCTGTTGGCCGCTTTATAAAATAGACGATTTTGTGAAAGTTTTTAACACTAAGTACTGAGTACTAAGTGAATTGTTATTATTAAGTTTATTTATTTTCTTTGGTATAATTTTGCTTAAAGAATTTAAAGTGTAGTGTTTGTTAAAAATATTAAAAAAGAAAGAAAAAAGAAAATGTTTACAAAACGTTCTAATCTTTTCAATACACACATTTTAAACAATAATGCTAATAATAATGATGGAAAATGTATGCAAAGTCATAAACAATGTATGGAAACGGTAAGTACATATGAGTATGTATGTATGTGTGTGTTCTTGTTGTAAAAAAAATTAATAATCCACATAGGTAAAAAAAAATTGGCAAAGACAAAACCGTTCAGTAGCATTTTTCCTTCTGTTTATCATACGATTTTCGCCAGAAGTATATTCTCGCTTCAAAAGGTAATTATTTCCAGAGTAGAACTAAAGTATGTATGTACTCGTATACATATATAATTCAAGCGCGCCGTCAACATCAAAAACAGTTATGTGATGGTATAAGTCCACTTTTTTTATGAAGGAAATGGGTCAGATCTAAATCATTTTTTAAAGTACACTTATAGCACTTTAAAAAATAACAGCTAACCACCATTTTACTAAAATTACCTGAAATTTTTTTTTATAAAATAGACATTTAATTTCAAAAATAACAGCTTATATGTACATATGTATGTGGCAACATCCGCACTTGTAATAAGGCTGGTTATGTAAGTGAAAATCACACATTTTTCATCGCTATTCTGGTAGGCAAAATCTTTTTTCTTCTATCCCTGAATTCGCCTTTCTTTCATTTAAAAATATCGGTGTAGTGTTCGTTTAGATGCCTTAAAATAGCACATTTTTCACCGCTATGCTGCTAAGGGAAATTTATTTCCTTCTATCGCCTTTCTTTAATTTTTCAAAATTGCTTAAATTTTTTAGATAAAAGCTTGTGTTGTAAAAGGGGGAGGGTAAATTTTCTTTTCTTTTACACCTAGGCTTGCTTTTGATTGTTTTTTAAAAATCGGTTTAGTGGTTTGCACAGACAATAAAGTTCTATGCAATTGAAATGAAAATTTCGTTTGTTATCGAACATCGTAACTTTGCCCTTTAATTTTAAAGAAGAAAAATTTTTTACTTTTTCTTCCCCCGTCTTCACTCTGTGTTTTTTTTTTAAATCGTTTTAGTGTTTTGGAAAGTACAGGCTATAAAATTTTTAGCACTTAAAAAATTCTAAATTTTAAATAAAAAATAATAATAATAAACTTCATTGAGCTTTAGTTTTGTTTTTTATAAAAATAATTTATTATTTTCAATATTTCGCTTTCCTGTGGAAAGCTTCGTCGGGAAGCGAAATATTGAAAATAATAAATTATTTTTATAAAAAACAAGACTAAAGCTCAATAATCATTAATTATATATAATTAAAAATAAAAGTCTAAATAAATAATTATATAAATTTAAATAATAAACTTCAAAATAAAAAATGTTCAACAAAGACTAATGAAAATAAGGCAGGTTTGCTTTTACAAAAAGAAACAATTAATTTAATTAAATAAAATGATTATTATAATAAAATTCCTTATTTGTTTTTGTATTGCTGAATCTCTTATAATTATTAATATAGAAATTAATTTGTACTGCTGTTTAAGATTCTTATTTAAAAAATTTTCTCATTGTATATTAATTTTATTGAATAAGAAAATTCTGGGAATAATTTCAATTTTTCTTATTCAATAAATGAAAAAATTTTATAAATAAAAATCTGAAACAGCAATACAGATTAATTTCTATATAATAAAATTGTTGCTGCTATTTTTGAAAATGGTATAAGTCCACTTAAAAAAAAAAAGAGTTAGCGATAATTTTAATAAGATATAGATACCATCTAACTAAAATTACCGCTGATTAATTTTTTTTAAATGAACTTATAACACTTTCAAAATTAACAGCTCAAATAATTATTTAATATGAGAATTTTTAAACTGAACTAAAAAATAAAAAACATTTTTAAACAGTTTATTTCAAGTCTTTGGCATTTTATTATTGTTTTTTGTAAAAGGGTTAATATTTAGTAGATTCAATTAAGAATTTTTTTTAATATGATAATTGTTTTTATAACAATAAAACTATTTATTTTTAAATTAAAATTACTTGTTCGCTTCTGTTGATTCGTTCAAATAAAAAAAAAAAAAAATAATGAGAAGCTATTTTAATATAAAATAATATAAAAGATTCGGCAATACAAAAAAATTCATCAATATATATTTTTAATTCAAAAACGGACTCTTGTAATTCTAATTGATGCGCTTGTGGCCGCCATATAAAAACCAATTATTTCAATTTTAAATTAAATTGAGGATTCATGCTTGATTAATGATTCATTAAGATCTCTCTCTTAGTGCAAATATTTTTTTTAGTTCATGTAAAATATTTTCCAAAAATGTGCGTACGTGATTTACAAACAAATATAATTTAAATGAAATAATTTAAAAATATTTAACGTAAAAAAAATGAAAAATATTACATACATGATTTCAAATAATAACATTAACTACATTTTAAGCTGAAAGTTTTTGTTTTTAGCGGTTTACAGGGCTGCATGTGACATGATGTAACAAGTTGCCACTAAAAGCTCGAGATTGCAGAAAAGCTCTTGCATTGTTGTTTGTGTAAAGTCCTTTTGAGTTATCAGAGTTAGCTCACACACGAAAAGTAATAAAATTTCAAATTTCACACACAGTATAATATAGGGTGTTCCAGTAAGAGTGAATTTTGCGTTTCATGCTGCAATAAAATGATTGTTTCACGCGCTGTGTGGGAGGTGGCACCATGTTGTACAGTTGCAGCCATAAGAACTCCGTTATCATATTCCTGTAACGAATGCCGTACACACTCACCGCAATAACGGCCTTATTTAAAAAAAAAAAAAAAAAAAAAAAATTGTATGACCAAAATCAAAATTGTTTTGTGTGAATTTTTTTTTTCATGAATTGCATGAGAACTTTCTGAACCCAAAATTAAACAATTTTGTGTATTCATGAAACCATTCAGATGGAAATGAGCTGCATCGGAAAAGATGATTTTTTTTTTTCGAAAAACTGGTATTGATTTCACTTTGCTTCGGAACATGTCTACTTTACAATTCCATAAAAAAATCACAATTCTCTCACAAAAGACGTGTTTTTATTTTAAAATGATAAGCTGCACTCTTACTGAGACACCCTTTAATAAACAAATAAAAATTTAACAAACTTAACGCTTAGAAAGCAGACACAAAAATAAAGATAAGTTGAATAGTTATTTGAAATCTTGTTGACTATCTTTGTATTATATTTGATATTAAATAGTACTCGTATATGTAATATCGGCATATGATTTCAAAAAGGCACTAAGTTACAAAAAAATTTTAATTTTACTTTTTGTTTAATTTGTTGCAAACTTGCCTGTAAATAATTTTCACTTCTATAATTAAAAAAAAATAAGTATATCGTCATATGATTTCAAAAAGGCCCTAAATTACCAAAAAATTTGATTTGACTTTTTGCTTCATTTTGATGTAGAAATTTTTTACTTCTACAATTAAAAAAATTTTTTTTATTTTTCAATAAGCTTGAAAAATATTTATTATAAAATTTATAAAGATTGAATAACTGACATTAAAAGAGTATTTCTGTTTCACCATCTAGTTTTTAAGTTTTTATGAATTTATATGACGATATGTACGAGTACATACAAGCATCATATCAAGTCATTCTGTTGTTTTACAATTATAATGGTTTTTAAGAATTCTAAAATTTGTATACGTTTAAACAACAACACTATCTTTTAAAATTTATTAATAAGAGTTTTTTTTATTATTATTTTTATTTCTTTTATTTTACTTTTTAATTTTGTTTACGTTTGAAACTCATAAGCTCAACAAAAGATTTTTATCAATTTCAGTTAGCTGTCGTCTCCACAGTGATCAAGTTGTTTTTCTAGATAGTTAAACAAGTGCTTTGATGTAAAATTAAAATAAAAAAACTTTTGTTATCAATATAAAGCCTATACAGTATAAAAGAAAGTGTTACCATTAAAAAATATCCTGTAGTACTCGTATAACGTCTTGTTTGAAATATAAATTTTTAATTAAAACAAACACACATTATAAGATGCCAAACCCTCCAATTGGTTTTTATCCTCATGTAAAAAGAAGGGTATAAAAAAAAATTAAAAAAGGCTGGCATTTACAGAGAAATAAAGTAGACTTGATGTGGATATTGTGACAAATTTTGTTTCAAGTCTTAATTACTCATTTTAAATATCAGCCTAATACTAAAAATGTTTGCTCATAATCTAGGCATAAAAAAAATTTTTTTTTAGGTTCATAAAATCTTGTCAGGCAAAAGTAAACTTTTAATAAACTGAATATTTCTTGTGACTATTATTATGTTTAGAATCTGGAGCCTAATTAGGGCATTTGATATGAAATTGAAATTTAAATTACCGAGAGTCGTAATTTGGCCCCTGTAATAGTAACTCTAAAATGAATATTAAATAATAAATTTCTGTAGTGAAATCATAATAATGTTTGTATGTATTTGTAAAACCTGTTGGTCGGCCATTCAGTACAACTTATGTTAAAGCAATTCCTGGCAAATTTTTTACTTACCAAAAATTGTTTAGGCCTTTCTGCTATAAAGCAAATTTACATAAAAAAAGTGATAAAATTTAAATTAACATAAGAAAAAATAAAATTTCTTTCAAATTTGTTTTTGAATTAAAGTTTTTTCAAGTCATTTGCCAACATTTCTATTTCTCTAAATGTGGCTGTTAATTGCTAAGACAAATCTCCTTCTTTATTAAATGGTTACAGAGCTGTAAAATTTAGATTTTAATTTACCCTGAATTTGAAAAAAAAAATGTAAAACATTTTTTTAAACAAAATAAGAAATGAATTAATATAAAATAATACATTTATAAATCTAATTAATTTTGAACCAGGGAATCTGCAGTTAAGAAGCAATAACTCGCCACTCAACCACTTCAGCCATAAAGCTCTGTTGAGTATGAACGTTTGAGTCTCTGTTTTATGCTTACCTTAATGAAAGAAAGCCAGTTCAATATAAAAAATCTGAGTGCGGAATGTGTGTGTGACCACACACGAAAGGTAATCAGCATTTACAGGGCCTGTAATAATATGAAGCCTTTCTAAAGGGTTAATTTTATTTTCATAAAGTTAACGGTTCTTATCATATGAAACAATTTCTTTACTGAGATGTAAAATCTGTCGGTAAAGAAAGTATTTTTCGCACACCTATTGTAGAATAAGTGTGCATAAAACAATTTTATAAATTTATTTTAAAAAATGTCAGATGTGCAAACCACAGAAACTCCATTGACTCATCCTAATATTTTTAATCTTATGCTAGTGATATCTAAGATCATAGAGTGCAGTAAATCATGTCGGTTGGGAGTTTGTGCTCACTCTTGTTGAGTGTCAGTGCCTTTTGGGAATTGCTGCGCGATAGCATGATTATGCTTTTAACCTGTCTGAGTCCACTCAGCGATTCCAAACGCTTAGAGAAAAACTGTATATATCAAGTCGTACATGAGTTTTTGTGCTTCACTTTTTAAATTAACTTTTGCCTCTATTATGGCTCACAACTCAACTCAGCTTTAGTTGTAATGTTGTGTTATTGCTGATTACAACTCTGTGTCCGTTCACTTGAGAAACACATTGAAAAATGACAACTCATTAATAGCTTAAACTAACTGAGTGAGTTGTAAACCATAATAGAGGCATTAATCTAACCTAATCTATTACATAATGTTGACTGCTGTCCAGCTTATCCCAATGTTTAAATATTTACTATTTGTTAAGTTGACTGCAGGGTGGTTACATACATACATACATAAAAGCTACAACTTGATTAAAATAAATGCTTTAACCATTGAAATGCAATCAATAATTTTGTTTATTTCATTCATTTATACATATACATTTTTATGCATTCACAAATATTGTTAATATTTTCATATATTTCTTAGTCTCATTGTCTGTCGCCTATCTGTTGCTGATAGATTTTTGCTTGTTTGGTTAAATTTCATATTAAACATGGTGTATAAAATTTTCAAATATACTATTTGAAAGGTTATTCAACCTTGTACACAAAAAACATCTACAACATACACACCAATATAGTATTTACCACAACAACAAATAAATAATAATGAGTTGTAAGATTAGGGACTAATTAATTATTGATGATCAACAATTTTGCACAAAATTAAAAAATTTTACTTTAAGTTTAGGTGTATTGTAATTTTTATAGTTTTATTTTTATTTTTATTTTTATTTTTATTTTATAATTTATTTATGCAAATAATAATTAAAAAAAATTTTAAATAGTTTTTAAATTGCTGGGCTGTATAAAAATAAAAGAAAAAATGATTTAAATAAAATCATTTGATAAACAATAGGGTAAAATGTTGATGAACGGGGCACGTTTAAATCTTTTATATTTTCATTCTATTAACGTAAAATTAAATTTTGGTTAAATTCGTTTGATGCACAACAGCACAAAATGTTAAGGATATGTGTATGTAGATTGAACCGTAACAAAATGGAATTGGCAGGTTTAAATTTTACACTTTTTCAAGTCTCAATAACGTTTCATTTCATTTTATTTCGTTTTAATTCCACATCTTTCTCTGACCTATAAACATTCCATACCATTTTCTTTCCTTTCAATTCCATAGCGTTCCCCGATCTATTAGCGTTCGATTACATTTTGGTTAAAATCGTTTGACAAACAGTAATACAAAAAGTTGATGTCCATATAGATGTTCATGTAGTACAGATTGAACCGCAATTTGCAATTTTCACGTTTAAATTCTAGACTTTCACAACTCAATAACGTTCCATTTAATTTTGGTCCGTTTCATTTCCATACCGTTCCCCGATCTATTAACATTTCATTTTATTTCGGCCAGATTCCACACCGTTTCTCAACCGCTTTTTGTTCCATTCCGAATTGTTCCAAACCATTGAAAATGATGTTTGGCATAACAAAATCTGAATTTATAAATTGTAAATAATACTCTAGTCTAGAAGTAAAATGTTCATGTTAGTTACATATTGTGTAACGTTGCTTTCAAAGAGTTTCGTTAGTGCTCATATAGCTTAACAGACAATTTAGCATTATTTTAATTATATTCCATAATCTTTCACAGATCTGCGATATATTCAGGTACTTGCTCGGTTGTTCCTTAATTGGGAGAAACTGTATTCCCAAGATGATAGCTCTATCCATTGTGGTTGTTTTCCTTTAGGTGCCATTTCTTGAGATAGAAGGATTTGATCTCTCTATAAACCCCCCTTTAAATTCAGTACATATGTGAAGAATATGTATGGAAAATCTTTTTTATCGCATGCGATATTAAAAAAAAACATATTTAACTAGACGTATTTATCTTCACACACATTAAAATTATCTGTTAACGTCTTAATGTTGTCAACTGTTTTTTCAATTTCAGTGTCTGCAGGTGGCTACCAATGTGACAGAACAAAAGCATCATATTACCCGTGAGGTTAGAGGTAAAAATCTTGGTTTGTGTCGTGGTTTCCGGGGCTGTACCGTTTGGCTAACGGGTCTAAGTGGGGCTGGCAAAACATCTATAGCTTTTGAGTTGGAAGCTTATTTAGTATCGCGCGGTATACCGGCGTACGGTCTTGATGGTGACAATATCCGAACGGGGCTTAATAAAAATTTAGGTTTTACTCCTGCCGATCGTCAAGAAAATATCAGACGTGTAGGTGAGGTAGCTAAACTATTTGCTGATAGTGGCGTTGTCGCCATATGTAGTTTTGTTTCGCCGTTTGGCGATGACCGTGAGATGGCTAGAAAAATTCACAAAGATGCTAGTTTGAAATTTTTCGAAGTGTTTGTTGATACTCCTTTGTCTGTGTGTGAATCGCGTGATGTTAAGGGTTTATATAAAAAGGCTAGAGAGGGCACAATTAAGGGTTTCACGGGCATTACACAGGAGTATGAAAAGCCTGAAAACCCAGAATTAGTAGTTAACACTGATGGTTTTACCATTAAAGAGTCAACCCAAAAGGTTATAAAACTTTTGGAAGAAGAAGGTATTTTGCCAAGATCCTTAAGGGACGTAGAATATTTGCCTGAGCTTTTTGTAGCGCCTTCTTTAAAAGATGCCATTTTAAATGAGGTGAAATCTTTGCCCTCTATTCCAATAACTGAGGTAGACTTGCAGTGGGTACAGGTATTATCTGAGGGTTGGGCTTATCCCCTTAAAGGATTTATGCGTGAAGATGAATACCTACAGACGTTGCATTTCAATTCAATTTTAAGCGAAGATATGGGTGGCTTTAGGGAAAGTCAATCGATACCGATTGTATTATCAGTAACCACAGAAAATAAAGAAAAATTGGATGGTTCCTCAACCATTTGTTTGACATATAATGGTAAACCTGTGGCTATTTTAAGAAAACCAGAATTCTACTATCATCGCAAAGAAGAACGTGTGTGCAGACAATTTGGTACCAGTAATCCAAATCAGCCTTATATTAAGGTACAGTTTTCGGTCGAAGGGTTAAACGACAATTTTTTTTTTTAAATTGATATTGATTTTTTTTTTTTTTCAATTTTAAGATGATCTTAGAATCGGGGGATTATTTGGTGGGTGGTGATTTAGAAGTTATTCAACGAATACGATGGAATGATGGTTTAGATCAGTTTCGTCTTACACCAAACGAATTAAGAAAAAAATTTTTAGAATTACAATGTGATGCCATTTTTGCTTTCCAAGTAAGTGTAGCCATTCGTTTTACATTCTTGTTTTTGACCAATCTTTATGCTCTCAGCTGCGTAATCCCATACATAATGGTCATGCCTTACTGATGCAAGACACCAAGCGTCAACTTTTAGAACGTGGTTTCAAAAAGCCAGTTCTACTTTTACATCCTTTGGGTGGTTGGACCAAAGACGATGATGTTTCTTTGCCTGTGCGCATGGCTCAATATAATGCTGTACTAGATACAGGAGTTCTCAGTAGAGATGATACGGTTTTGGCTATATTTCCCTCACCTATGATGTATGCTGGTCCAACCGAAGTGCAATGGCATGCCAAGGCACGCATGAATGCTGGTGCCAATTTTTATATTGTAGGCAGAGATCCTGCCGGTATGCCTCATCCCGACAAGGAAATGTATCCAGATGGTAATTTATATGATGGTTCCCATGGCGCTAGAGTACTAAAAATGGCACAAGGCTTAGATAGCATGGAGGTAAATATGATGGTGTTGTTATAGTATTTATTTTTTGATTAATTTGTTTTGAATTTCCATTAAAAAAAAAGGCAGAACTTACAAGGTAAAGCATTTCCCACAACAAACACTGATTTGCAAATAGTTCTTGCAAATAAAAAGGAGATCCCGTTATACACTTATACTTCTCTATGCATTTTTAACGAAAAACCATGATTGCATATCGAAAAAGCAACGAGGAGCGCAACAAATTTACACTTGTGTTGAATGCTTTACCGTGTATGTTTCTGCCATAACCATAATAAAGTTTACTTTTAATTCGCGGTGCGACTATAGCCCATGATGATTGCAGGGTGACTATGATTATGGGCCAAAAATATTAAGTCAAAAGTTTGTGTGTTAATTTCCTCTTTAATATGACTTAAATAATTCTTCAATAGAATTTTGCAATGTTTTTTTATTTTTTTTTTAAGATTTTACCATTCCGTGTGGCTGCTTACGACAAGAGCTGTTCTCGTATGGCATTTTTTGATCCCAAACGTAAGGATGATTTTGAATTCATTTCAGGCACTAAAATGCGTTCATTGGCTAAATCTGGATTAAATCCTAGTACTGGCTTCATGGAACCCAAAGCTTGGAAAATTCTATCAGAATATTATCAATCGCTAGTGAAACCACAATAGTTTTCCTTTTTCTTTTTAATTTTATTATTTTATAATGAATAAGTATACATACATATGATGTGTGTACATACATACATTTAAAAATTCTTAACTTTCATTATACATTACCACTAGTTTTAAGTTTTGTGTTGTTTTAAATTTTGTGTTCGTTTTTTTTTATAGTTTTGGTTAATTTAAATGTTTTTTTTTTTTTTTAATGCCCCCTGTTGTGACTTTTAACTGTCTCTTTTTTATTGTTTCTAATGGAGTTTTGTAACGATTTTCTTCTTTGAATAAAGACATAAAAACTTACTACATGCACAATAAACACTATATTATTATTATTATCATGGGCACCGCTAAAGAATCTCGAAAATGTTGTAAGGTCTCACTGCCTAGGCAGCCCCACTACTGGCCAATCGCACAGAATATGTTCCAACGTTTCCCGTCCTTCTTGACAAAAACAACAGGAACCGTTCTGCACCACCTCGATTTTACTCACTACAATGGCCTGTCAGTTGCTTAACGTAGAGTTTGCTGCCATTTCTGCTGAAGATCAAAACAACTTCTGGTTAGTTTAAAATGAAATTGTGAAGATTACTTTTTAAGCAAAATTACACTATCTATTTGTCATTAATCCAAAGTCCCAAATATAGTTTTGAGAACTGTGACAGCAAAAATTGCAGACTATGTGAGATTGCTTCCTAACAGCAGTTTTTTACTCTTTCTCTCTTGTATTCAGGTACACCTATCTCTACAAATCCAACTTTGCTTGAAATATATTGTAAAAAATAGTACACATACATACAAAACATTGTACACGTTCACATAATTTTTACTTTAATAATTTTCTATTTATTTTCACATTTTTTCACTTTTAATTTTTTTAATTTTACTTATTTTTACCTTCTGTAATTTGTTTTTTTTTTAATTTATTTTTTTTCCAAAAATTCAGATTTAATTTCAAATTTCGTCACAAATACATACATATAAAAGACCAGGAGCACACACATCAATTTTAGTTGGGAAATTCTTGATTTTGTAGTAGAAGGAGGAAAGAAGAATACTTGCTCCTCTTGTATCTTTTAAAGCTATAAAAAAAGAAAAATGCAAAAATTGCCGAAACAAAATTGCTGTGTATAGACACAGCGGCAATTTTAAAAAAGAGAATTAATAAAGAATTGCCAACTAAAATTGCTGATGATCGAATTCTCTTAAGAGGAGGGTGATACACAAATCAAATTTCAACATCAATCAATGCATTTGTGTGGGTTTTTATTTTATGGAAATCACATTTGTGTGAATTTGACAAAAATCAAAACTAGTTTGATTTTTATGATACGCACACAAATGTACTGATTAATGTTGAAATGTGATGTGTCTATTAAAAGGCTGCACAAGCATACTTAAAATGGCTTACAAGCACTTTTTATTATAGAATACTACACATGTTAGTAGTGATGTGTGGCTTTCAAGTATGCTTGTGCAGCCCTTTAGAGTCTATCCCTCGCTTAATGTGACTTCCTTCTATAAATTCGCCTTGGATTGTTCCTAACAATATTTTTATTTTCACAATATTTCTTCCGGACCGAGTGGGAATCCAACCTTATTGTTGTGTATTCCAAATCTGAACATTTTATTTGAAAGTGTTGCATTTTTGGTTTGTGTTTTTAATTATTTTTTGCTTTATTTTCGGAGGGAAAAACTTGTTGAAATAAAAAAAAAATTAAATAAAAGAACACCAAATAATTTTAGTAAATTATTCGATCTTATAAATTTATTATTATTTAATATTAATGAAGATTAAGATCTCAAAAAATAGTTTTTATTTAAATTTTCCAATTTTCGACTTTCTTTTGAAAGTCTTCTTCAGGGAATTTTATTTTTATAATGATAAGAAGACTTTCAAAAGAATGTCGAAATATTGGAAAATTTAAATAAAAGCAATTTTTTGAGATCTTAAGCTCGATTAATATTAAATAATAATAAGACAAAATAATATTCTAATTCCGTTGAAAATGCAGAACAGGGACGATTAAATAAAATTCTGAAAGATTATTTGTTGGATGATGTGGTTTTCAGTGGGCCAAGTGTTTTCTTAAGCCATTTTTTTCTTAAATAAAACACAATTTTGTTGTTTTTTAGTTTTGGATATTTTTATAAAATTGTATAAGTATAATTATTACAATTATAAATACTAAATAATTAATATCAAATTGTAGACGTTATTTTGTATGGTAATACATTGTTGTTGTTTTTTTTTAATATTTTTTTTTTTTTTTTGCAAGTTTCTTCAACATTCTTCTCACACAAAACAATAATGTGGTTGTAACTGTTTAATATAATTGTGGGTGTGTGTGTGTGTTATTATTTATTTATGATTAAAGTAAATAATTTATGATATTTTTCATTAGTATGTACTTGTATTTATGTATGCACTAATTACTGTTGCTTGAAAAATTTAAATAAAAATTAAATCAAATTAAAAACATCAAATTTATGTATAAAAAAAATTATAATAATAAAAGAAAAATAAAATTATTAAAGCACCTTAAGAGAAAAAAAATAATAGAAATCATTTCAAGTATAAAATAAGGCGAATCTATACAAGATGGCTGACGTTAGCAATCACTCAATTTCGTTAAAATTGTCAAAAAAAAAAAAAAAAAATTTGTTTTATATTTTGGTGCATGAAATTTATCCATTTTTATTTGTTGGTGCGGGATTTGTGATTCTAAAAGGTTTATGTTTTAAAATAAACAAATTTTTCCGAATCAAATGAAATAGATTTTGACGATTTTGAATATAGAACGAATGCCCTAATGCCGCCATTTTGTCTAAATTCGCCTTCGTGTAAAACAAACTTATAATGTGAAACAATAAGTATTTCGATATATTGCAGCAAAATTATTACAAGACTTTAGAACTCATGTGATATAAGAATACACACTTCTAAACGAGGGATTCTAATTTCCATAAGTTTTATTAAAAAAAAGTATTTTGAATTTATTTTCAAGTTTGACCTTTTTCTTCTATTAAAACGGCTAGTTTTTTAAACTAGAAGTCGGATTATAATTATTTAATTTTTATAACGAATTTTTGCTTCAGCTTTGTGTAACTTCTTCAGGATATAGTTAAGATTACATTATAATCATATTCGGAAAAAGGTATACAAAGTTGAAGCGACATCAAGTTTAAAAAATAACTAGCTGTTTTAGTATTTTAATTTTTTTTTTTTTTTTTTTTTTTTTTGGAAAATAATCATTATTTTAAAAAACTCTAAGCAGTCCAAATAATAAAGATTTTGTACGGTATAGCATTTCTGTTTTTTAATTAAAATTTAAAAAAATAATAATTATTTTCGGCCTTTGATCAAAGCAGTTACACACAGCCATATTCACAAAAATAGAATGCATTTAAAAAAATTAATAATTTTTTATTTAAATGTAATTTTAAATAAAGTTTATTTTTTTTATGAATAAGGCAGTTAGCCTCCCACCATATCAAAAATAAAATAATAATGGAAATTATTAAAACTTTTTTTTGTTCGTTTGTTTGAAATTTTTACTCTAAGCTGGCGATATGTTACTGTCAAGATAAAATCTAACGTATGTCATCGTTAACAACAGTTTTAACATTTCTACAGTATAAGTAGTAGTAGGTTTAAAAATTTAAAAAAAGTTCTTAATGAACAAAAAATTTTATAAAATGTTATTTATAATAATTTTGCGCAGATATACTTTAAAATGTTGGTTTTATGTAAATAAGAGAGAAAGAAAAGGGGAATGAGCAGTGGAGATGCTGTTTTAGTGTAAACAAATTTAAAATTTTTTTTTTACGAAATTTTTGTGCGTAAACAATTGTTTAATTTAGATTAACTGAGCTTTTTTTATATAAAATGTTAAATTATAAAATTTATGCCAGACTTTTTTTATAACTTCATCTTTTTTTTTTTGTAGTAAAAAAAAAGTTTACAAAAAACAAGATAAGCGATTTGTTGTTACCACAAAAATAATTAAAATAAATAAAACCGTTTCACTATACCTTTCTATCTTTACTTTACTTTTTGTTTACATAATTTTTATGAAAAGTGTAAACAAGATACACAAAACAACTAGATAGATATTTAATTAATTAGAATTTTAGTTAATTTTATTTTATTTTAAGAAATAAGAAATAAATATATAGTTAAAAAATTATTTAGAGATCATTACCATTCGAGCATGTTGCTAATTTTCTGAATAGCATCTCTTATTTTTGTTATTAATAAAGCCAAATTAATTTACTTTTAAAAATAGTGCTTTAAATTAAAAAAAAAAATGCCATTCGTGCCATTCGCCCAAGAGTTTTACTTTTAATTTGGAGATCCTGTCATCTGTTATTGATTAATAGAACCAAGTGCTAATGCTCGTAAGCAAAAGATTAATAACTAAATATTTTTCAGTTCTGTTTTGTAATCCGCATCGAAGTGAAAACTTCAGTATTGCATTTGCGCATTTTTACAAATTATTGTGTACTTTATTTTGGGTGGGAAAAAGTTTGTGGAATAAAAAAATAAAAAAAAAAAGTTAATTTAATAAGAAAAAATTTAATTCCGCATTTTTCCCTTCGGCATACAACATTACTGTTTATGTATAAAATATCATCAAAAAATTGCTTTCAAAAGCAATTGCGATTACAAGCAGTAGAATAAACTTTAAGGAAACTTTTTTTAGCTTTAAGCGAAAATATTTATTTCAAACGTTTGCATCTAATCATTAGCATATAGATTAAAGATTAATATTTTATGGACTGCCGCGCCTCCTCGGTCGGAAAAATTTAAAAAAAAAAAAAACTTTAAAATTGATGTGTTAAAAAAATTAAGCGACATTGAAAACAAAAAAGCAAACTTTTTTATTTTGTGAAATTTGACAAATTATATCTAACGAAAAATGAATTCGTTATTTATGGAATTCACCCACTGGCTCTGGAGAAAATATTTGTACGAGCAGTAATTTTTTTTTTACCCAGATTGACCTCTCTCTCTCTCTCTCTCTCTCTGTAAAAAATTTTTAAATAAAATTTTGTGGGAACAAAAGTTTGGAGCAAGTGGGTGAATTTAGCCGTAGACTATCACACGTGTTCTGTGAGAATTGAAACCTAAGGCAACTATTTATTAGGTGGAAATTAGAATTTAGAACATTTTTGTTGTGTTACTTGAGAGACTGTCAGAAAACGTTAGAAGTAAACTGTGTTAAAAAAATTAAAATAAACTTTTTTCATATGAAAAAAATAAATATCGAAATACCCAACAGAACAGAACATCTATGGAGTTGAAAAAATAATTTTTTTTAGATTGGAAACCCTTATTGAAAGCTTATATTAAAAACTAGCAAGTTTCTTTTCATACATTTAATATGTTTATTAAACAGAATTCTATTGTATGTCATTAAAAATGATCAACAGTAAATGTGAATCAAAAAGTAGTTTTACTTCAGCTGTAACAATAAGCCCACAAGCGAAATATAACGGCCGGGAACTGTAAAAACGAACCTAATGTCCTTCGTACACTTTCATAGAGAACCAAAACAAATTTTAGTTTCTCTTTGTATTCAAGAAGCTTTCGTTAGCTGTCAGAGGGCCCGGCCGTAAATCAAAAATATTTTCGCACTTTTTAATTTTGAATTCTAACAATTGAATTCTTCCAGTTTTTTAAGCATAATTTAAGGAAATTTTCTTGTTTATTTTTTAATTAAAAACCCAGCACTTAAAAATTTAAGAAAATACATATGTACTTAAGAACATAGGAGAGGTTTAAATAATAATAATATATTTAAAAAAAAAGTTCAAGTAATTATGTTTTCATTCAAAGCATAAAATTTCAACGCCTCTTTTAAGGGGATATGCATGTACTTTAACAAACTAAAAAAGCTTTCCATAATAATAACTTTTACTAAATCTGTCAGAGAGCTTAAAACAAATTTCGCCACTAAATTTGTTTCATAAAATATATTTTTACGAAAAAAGTCTTAATCAAAAATTTGTCTTCATAAGAAAAACAAAAAAAAAATTGCACTTAAAACAACAGTCTTAAAGAACTTTGTTAGAAATAAATAAATCCTGGTGAGAAATTGGCATTTGAAATAACTATTTGTTAAATGTAGTGATGCTTTCTTAAAATGTTCGTTTCCTTGTATACATTGTATGCATTTATTAATTTTTTTTAAATTTATTTAATTTAATTTCATCTAAATATATCATTTTGTATTTTTATTGAATTGCAATTGGTTGTGTGTGTAATCTTAGTTTAAATCATGCAGTTTATTTATTTTTTTATATTGACCACTTTTATTTATAAAGTATTTATGAACTGATATTTTTTTTAATAACGATTACGATTTTTTGTTTGTAGTCATTTTTATATGCGCTTTTTGTTGGTTGCTTACACTTGTATTTAACTTTTTGTTTTGTTTTATCCTTTTGTGGTAAATTGCGATAATTTCGTTTAAACATCTATATTTAGTTAATTATTTTTCCGCTTTTTTTGTTATTGTTTTTTTTATAAATTTTATATTTTACCATTATTATAATTATTTTTTTTTTAAATATTATTACAATAAAAAAAGATTTAAGTTCTTGTTGGCTTAACAAGATGTTAGAAAACTACATTCATCGTTGTATTTACCTCGTCAAAGCAGACTGCACCTTGACAACCAGCTTTCTGCTTTTCTATGATCATTCGGTTTCAGCTGATGTCCGCCTTTGGGGGGATTGTTCGCTTCCTGCAAATAAATTGTTTAAATGATTTAATTGAGTTTTATTTGCTTTTTTTTATTATTTCTTTTTGTTATACCATTCGTTTTTCCATTTTTGCTTTTATATCACTAGCTAGGGTAAGAAAAGCTTCTTCAACATTGATGCTGGCCTTAGCAGAGGTTTCCATAAATTTTATGCCATATTCGACAGCCAATTGTTCACCACGTTCTCGAGAAACCTAAATATAAAAATATTTAATATTTCGTAAGCACGATATGTTATGAAATACGAAAATACGCAGTAAAATGGGTACAGTTAGATTTAGCAATGAATAAAATTTTCTGCGAAATGGATTTATATTGATCAATTCTGGACACGGGTTTTTACCAAAAAAATGGCGGAAAGGATTTTTTCAAATTTTATCAAGGTTACCACAACATCATTTAAAAATCTGTGGTCGCGCATATATTGTATAATAACGACCCTACTAACTTGTTTTTTAAAGCAATTGAATTACATATTCGATTAAAAATACTTTAAGAAACGCTATTTTCTTCTTTTACTATTTTAAGAACAAATGAAACATGTTAGTGAAGTGTACACAAACTAGTGTCAGACTTGTAGTCTGGTGATTCCTAATATTTTGGCCTAGATCTTAAAAAAAAGTGTGGACAAGCCAAGTAGCTCCTCAGATTTGTGTTGTCATTAAATATACATATATGCATGTGTCTGTTTGCAGATAAAAATAAATAAATTGTTAACTGTTTCCGACAAATTCATATAACACACTTTTATATTTAACAAAATCTCATTAAACAAGTTTTCTAGGGAATTTTATTTTATGAAGTCCTTATTAAAGCAAAATATTTTTATGAATTTGGTTTTATAAATTTAATTAAAATTTCTATAAATAAAATTTTCTGATTACTTTTCATATTTCTATTCAAGATATTTCATAAAGAATAATACTACATTTTCATACTATAAACCTACTCTTATTTTATATATAAAAAACACTCCTTTATTTAAATTAGCTGCAATTATAAAAGAACGTCAGTAATACTTTGTAAATAGTGGTATAAGTGACAAAATATTACATCATATCCTTTTGAATGACCATAACAATACTTATTAACTTAAAACACTTTTGTGTACAGGAAACAAGAAGAACAATTGTGCTTATCCTCATACGTAATAGTTCAATTTTAGAAATTAAAAAGGCATTAGTTTACAACAAAATTCCTTTTGGTCAAAGTTTTTTTTTTTTACTAAATTATGAAATTTTCCGGATATTTAAATGAACACATGGACAGAAAAATGGTTTTTAAGGAGTAATGGCATTATTAAAATTTCATAGTATTTACATAATTCAACTTACCTGTCTTTTTTCATTAAGTTCGCATTTATTTCCCAACAACATTTTTTCAACATCGGCTGAAGCATTTTCCTCTATATTGCGTATCCAATTTTTAATATTCTCAAACGATTTTTCTTGAGTTATGTCATATACTAGCATAATACCCATAGCGCCCCTATAGTATGCGGTGGTAATAGTTCTAAAACGTTCCTGTCCAGCTGTATCCCTGTAAAATTGTTGTCAGTTGTCAGTTGTCATTTTCATTGCGTATATATATAATATATTATTTAAATTCATTTACCATATTTGTAATTTAATTTTTTTGCCATCTAACTCGATCGTTCTAATTTTGAAGTCTATGCCTGCAAAAAAAGAAGTCATTTAGTATGTGGAAAAAATAGAAATTGTCATAAATAAATCATTTCGATTTTACATACACATACATATATAATTTTAAAAGTTTTGAAGATTCTGTATCTGCATTAAATATCTATTCATGGAAGAACTGTTAGAAAAAGATGCAAGCAAATTGTTTGTGCCTATTTATAATATACACCTGCTTTCCTATTTAGAAAACATAATTTTACGAACAAATGCACCACATTGGTATTTTGTATGCACGTGAGCAGGTGTTTCATTTTAAAATAGAAACACATGACACTACAGAATATATTCTGGTTATATGCCAAAAAAAAAACTTTAAAAAAAGCAATTTGTAAACATTAAAGAGAAAGATCAAAACAAAAATGAACTTTAACCTGATTGATGTCTTATAGAGTATGATCTATTCACGAACACACATATACAAAGACATGTATGTATGTATGGATATGCTTATGCAAAATAATTGCCAAAAGAAAAAGCAATAATAAATTACCATATACAAACTTACTTGCAAAATTAATTACATGCATGTACTGCATTCATATACAATGACCAATTACTGGTAAAAACACAACAAATAGACATTTACATATGCATGTATGTATGTCCATATATCGCACAATGACGTTCTTTTATGCAAAATTAAAAAAGCAATGAAAAACGCATAGCAAAATAATAGAAATGATAAAAAAAGCTCGCACATTTCTTTAGAATATTGTCTAATTTAAATAAAGAATTTGTTTCTTTTCTTATAAAAAATTTTAAAGGAACCCATATGAAAATATACAATGAAGAGATGAGGATGGGGAGATGAAAACTGTGACTCATTTTTTATGTGTTTAATTTTATTTAGAAGAGAGCTAAAAAAGAAAACAAAAATAAATTATAATTAAAAAAGAATTAAGGAATTTTTTTTTTGTAAAAGCTAGGAACTATTAAAAAAATTTGAGAAAACAACATTTTAATTTATGACTTCGCAGTAATTGTTGTAGTAGTGATTGCAATCATTGAGACAACGTCAACAAAAAATATATGAGCATACCAACACCCCAAAACATAAAATTTAATCATCGAACATAAACATACAACACGAACCATAAAATAACTTAAAATATATCTGTTTGGAATACTGCATGTTGCAAGGTGTCTTAAATCCATCGAAAAATATATATTTTTAGAAAAATAACAATTCTTTGAGAGTTGAAATTAATGTTTGGGCTTATGCATTAAACGCACTTTGACTGTGAAGTCTTACCAGCCACCATATAACAATATTAAAAAACGAGTGACCCCTCCTTTCACCTTCTTTATTATTAAAAAAACACTTTAATAACTCATCATATTTCACTTTTCTTTAATTGTAATCGTTTTCATAAATCATTTTCCCGGCAGTAGACAAAAGAACTTACCTATTGTCGATATAAAAGTTGTATTGAAGGCATCCTCAGAAAAACGAAATAATATACAAGTTTTCCCAACGCCAGAATCTCCAATTAGCAATAATTTAAATAAATAATCGTAGGTCTTGGCCATTGTAATTCTTCACCTTTACTTCTTTCGTCAATTCAAATATATTAAAATATTAATTTCTTTAAATTTTTTCTGTATCAAAATACTATTTTATACTTCTTTATAGACAAAAACCAAATTTTTATTAAGTTTTCCTTTCTTCTTCACTACTTTTGCTACGATTGTCGTATAAAATAAAAAACCTTAAATCAACGATGACAAAATATACCACATATATAAAAAATGTCTACAAAAGTAAAACTACCGGATAACTTTAATTCTTGTCTCCCAAAGCATATACTGAAATCCCCATTTTCAAACACTGTTTCATATAATAATTAAATTAGTATTAATTACATAATTTCAGATAAATGGAGTACATATTAAATTATTATTCAAATAGTTATAAATATTTTATAATAAACTAATTAAGATAACAATCGGCTTGCCAGATATCCCCGCATCTGGTAGACCTCAATTAAAAAATTTGATTATTTAGAGATGCACTTAAACTGATTATTATTATAAGCTGCCATATCGCTTTCTGGGTAACGGTTTGTTTTTTTATAGCATGTTCACACGACGAGTTTCAATGCTGGTTTCGCTCTCTGAACCTCGATTGTGAAAATTTGCGTTCAGACGACACATAATGAGTTTCACGTGACATTTGCTTTGTTTTGTTTTTTGTTGTTTCACATTTGCCCGCGTTTGTTTTTTAGTTTTGAAATGGATAAAAAAGGTAAATTTTAAAATATATGTATTTTTAGAAAAAATAATTTATAAAAAATGTATTTATTATTTCAAATAATTTAATATGTTGTGTTATTTATTATGTTTATTTTTATAACTAAGCAATTTAACACTTTCCTTTGTTTCTTACTAATACAATGAAATGCTTGCAAAACAATAATATTTCTTTGTTTACAATTTGTTTTGTTTGACGGCTAGTTAAGATAAACTAGCGATAGAAACTAGGGATGATACTAAATTTTCATGGTTTCGGCAAGAGTTTCAAAATGAAACCTGCAGATTCGCTCACTTAATTTTGTATGGCGAATCTTCCTGTTTCATTCGAGATTGGGTTGTGAACCCTCAAAAGAGAGCGAATCTTGTCTCGTGTGAACATGCTATTAGTCGTAATACTTAAAATTTGTAAAATTAATAATTTGTACGATGTTTAGTAAATGCAAAATTGCATTAATGCTTATTTTATATTTTTCCATTTATAATATACAAACTATTTTAAGTGTATAAACCTGAATAAATTGTCAAATTTTTTACTGCTTAATTTAAGATAAGAAGTTGATAAGATTAAAAAAGAAAATTATCTCAAGTAAAATCGTCTAAATAATATATAAAACATATGGCAACACTGAGATTGTAAATCAATTATTATGTATTACACCCTGGCATCATTGTGAAATTGTTATTCTATTTCTTTTTGTGTGGTGGAAAAAGTCATAAGATTTTCTGATTTTCTAAAGAATTTTCAGAATTTTCCTCGGTTGGAATCAATAAAATGCAATGCATTTGTAAAAAAAAGAAGAAAGTGTTGTTGGAAAATTGGTAAAATCAGAAATTCTGATAAATAGTGCGTAAAATGATTATGAAAACATTAGTAATTAAAGTATCAAAATAATTAAATGGTACTTTGTTAAAGAAAGAAAATTATAAAAAAAAAGAAACAGACGTAGTATCGTAATACCTTTTTGTAAACTGCTCATAAAGCAGTTTTATTACTGAATGTAAACGCTTGTGTTTGTTTTTTGTAAATACAGTGTAAAATAATAAGTTTCTGTGGTGGTGTCGCTTTTGGAATTCCATTGTAGCTTTACTGGCAGACACCCCACTTAATACACCCATCATTTGGAATATCAATATGGGTGCCAAAGAATCTAAACAGTCCTGCATTAATTACGAGGATGCAGCCAAACGTGGTGAGTTAATTGTAAAATACATATAAAAGTTCTATAACAATAATAAAAAGTATAATTAAATATTTTATAATATATAACGGGTGGGAGTTTTTTGTTAGATACTTTTTATCGTTGTCTTTGTTAATATATGTAAAGGGACGGGAAAAGTAGAAGAGGTCAATGAAATAAATTGCCTTAAAAAGTGTTTTGTATTTTTATCGATTGTATTTTCTATCAAAACAATTTATATGTTTTTAAAATTTTGTTTTTATTCTTGCATGTACATACGTAGGTATGCACTAGTTTGTAGTTTATTTGGTTTTATTTATTTAATAATTTTATAAGCAATGGATTGCTTGCAAAAAATTGTTAGAAATGGAAGTTTTCATATATACATATTTATTATAAAATCTTCCACAAAGAAAAGTTACAAATACCTGTAAATCAGTTCTCTTGATCAAGTTTTTCTTATACTATACGAAACTGCTACTGAAGAATTTTGGAAAAATTGAAATCTGACATGTAGCTATAAATTTTTTAGAGGTCAAAGACCCAATTTTGGGTTATTAAAAAATGCAGAGAAATTTTAAGTTTTAAATAATCTTGGGGAGGGAACATTTAACTTTAACAGTTCGGATAGTGCAATATCAAATCTGATAAAATATAAAATATATATATAGATAAAATATATATGTAGATAATTTGATACATCATGAAATAAATTGTACGTGCCTTAGTATTCAGTTGAGAAAAATAACATACATAATACATATTATCTCATGAGAAAATACATTTTCTTGGGCTGCATTGGAATTTTAGTAAAACAATTTGATAAATTTCATAAGAAAACTCATACTGCTCAAAGGGAGGGTATAAAATAACAAAATAATCTATTGCGTTCTTCTTACGCTCCTTTCTCACACATTGGTGTAGGACATACAATCTGATTTTTATACCCAATATATGTAAGTATAAGCACAAATATAAATTAGTTTTATATTTTTTTTATTTGATTTGTGAACAAGCAATTCCTTTAAAATAAGAATGGTAAATGTAAAACATATTTTCTAATAATAACTAAAGTATGAATTCAATTTTATAAAAAAAAGGAATTTAATAATATATCTGAGTAGGAGATATAGGTGTGGCAATAGAGAAAAATCTTTTATCTTATGTCATTTTAGTAGATTACCACTTTATTTTCATTCTAGCAATTAGTATTGTTTTCATTACCATCTCTTCTAAAATAATAATTTGCATTATTTTTTGCTGGGATATTTCGTTCTTGTTTTTAGGTTGCCTGTTTTTTTTTTTAAATTGAATTTTTAACAGCAACTTACAACCCGTTTCACGATGTCCAGTGTTATCATAGTTTTTGTTTAAAATTGATCTTATAATTATTTATTAATTCTTACACCCAACAATGCTAGTAAGGTGTAATTACACAATACAAAAAAAAAATTTATCAGAAAAAAAACAACAAATACAATACGGCAATAACTTTTATAAAAATGTTTTATTATCAATATTAAGGAATCTATTCAAATTAAAATTTTTTTTGCTCATACCTAATTGGAATAAAAAAATTTTTCATTTATGTGAAGATAAATACGTCTAGTTAAATACGTTTTTTTAAATATCCCATGCAATAAAATTTTTTTCCATACATATTCTTCATATATGTACTGAATTTAAAGGGGTTTATAGAGAGATGAAGCTATTCTGGCCAAAACCTTCTATCTCAAAGAAAACATCAACAATCGATAGAGCTATCTATCATCCTGGGAATGTAGTGTCTGCCAATTGTATTTGTGAAATTTTTTAGAAAACGTTGAAAATTTCACTTAGTACAGAAATAGCGTATATGTGGTCTCTGATTGATGAAGGCTACTGGGGCCAAACAAGCCTATCTCAAGGCATGGTACCTAATGGGACACATACCATTTTAAAGGGGAGGCTGCCTAGATTTGTAATCTACTCAGAAATTACTTTGGACTATTTAAAATTTTTTTTTTCGAAATTTCCATATACTCAGTGGTGTTGCTCTGAAGGATTATGTGACTTTCGGACGAACCATAGAAGATCACTGGATGGGACACATATCATTCTAAAGGAGAGCATTAAAGAACACATCAAAATTTATGTAACAAAGTACAACTTAAATGGCAATTTTTTTAAGATTTATTAACTTTTCCCACCAATTTTATTTATACTAATAAAAATATATTCCTTTGCCTTAAGCAAATTAGAAGAGATTTAAAAAAAAACAATAAATTAATTAATACATACTAGGTATATACGTATGTGTGTAAAGAGTGTCTCAGTAAGAGTGCACTTTTTCATTTTAAATTAAAAACACATTTTTTTAAAGAATTAAAATATTTTTATTGGATTGTAAAGAAGACATGTAGCGAATAAGTATATAATAAAACATCCCCATCTACAATTCGTTCAATGGATAATGTAGCAAAGTGAAATTAATGCTAATTTTTGCAAAAAAGTCATCTGTGATGAACTGCATTTCCATGTGAAAAGCTTCGTGAATACACAAAATTGTCGAATTTGGGACTCAGAAAATCCTGATGCAATCATGAGAAAGAAATGCACACGCAATGAGCAACTGTTGTTGCGGATTTTGGTCAGACTTTACTTCTTTGTACATGAGATCGAATTTGCGATGACAGGACATTCGTTACAAGAATATGACAATAGTTCTTGGGACCTCAACTGGACGGCATGGGTATGGACGGTATGCGGGAAATAATAGATTTATTGCAGCATGAAATAAAACACTGCTCTCTTACTGGAATACCCTTTATGTACATATGTACAATATATATGTACATACAAAATATAGAAAAGATAGATTTAACTTTATTAATTAAATATTAACTTTTGTTAACAGTCACCGAGACAGAATTGCGACGCCTAAAAGAAGCTTTTAAAAAATCAGCAGGAGTTGGGCGTTTTTATTTAAGCCGTAATGCATTCCAACAAGATGTATTATGTGAGGGTGTGCCACCAAATGTTACAGATTTACTTTATACAGCTTGTGGTGGAACAATCAAGGGTATTTCTTTCAAGGATCTATTATGTGGTTTAGTTTTAATAACATGTGGTACAGAAGAGGAGAAAACCAAGTATGATGTTTTTTTTACTTTTAATACTTAAGAACAGATTTTAATTTACATTTATTTACATTTACTTGTAGATTTCTCTGGAATTTATATTGTAATGATAATGGCAGTTATATATTGAAAAGTGATTTTACTAAGGCTATTAATTTACATCCCTATGAAAGTGTTTCTCTGTTTTCACAAACGGATCGCATAAATTTTGAACAGTTTCAGGCATGGATATTAAAAAATCGCACCTCCACAGTACTCTCCAAATGGTTACTATCTGATAGTTGTATAAGCTTAACTTCAGATTTGGAAACTCCCACATTTTATCAAAGTCTAGCAGGAGTAACACATTTGGAAGAAAAAGTAAGTCTAAAGCTAAATTGACTTTAATTTTTGATATTAAAAAAAAAAAACTTTTTCTATTTTTAAAAAATTAAAATAATTTTTTTTCTCTTTTTAAGCAATTAAAATAATTGTTTAAAAAAATTTATTTTTATTTTTGAAATTAAAAAAAGAAAACAAACATGTTATTTCCTTTTTTTTAGGACATTGGTGATTTGGAGAAAGAATTTTGGCGTTTAAAAAACTCTTCACCTAATGGGCAATTAGATTTACAACTGCTGGGTCCCTTATTAAGTCCTCCCATACCAAAAAATGCCTTACAAGGTCTATTTAATGCTTTCGATGAGAATCGCGATGGTCATATCGATTTTAAAGAACTTTGCTGCGGTGTGAGTGCTGCTTGCAGAGGACCTAGTGTTGAAAGAACAAGATGTAAGCTACTTGCATTTTTAATAGCATCATTTCTAAATCGATATTCTGTCTATTACATTTTTAGTTTGTTTTAAAATATTCGATGTTGATCGTGATGGTATTTTGAATCATTTTGAAACTTTACAAATGATAAATGTTTTATTGTTTGTGGCCAAAGAGAATCGTAATGCTAATATATACAAAGATTTAACGAAACAAGAAGCTTTAAAGGACATTATTAATTTTACTACTTTAAAAGCAGGACAAAACCAAAAAATTGTAAGTTTTTTTAATATGAATATAAATTTTAATATATTTTTAACACATTAATTTTTTAAGGATTCTCTGATACTGGAGGATTTAGAAGTAAACTTAAGAGCTGAGGATTTCATGATGTGGAACATAAAAAGTAGTTTAAAGCTATTACAGCCATTTTTGGATCTGATATTTGAAGTGTGTCATGTGGTGTTTGGCTTATGGCCTCAGTGTCGTCATATGGAATATGATATAGGTAAATTGTATATCAAAAAATCAAAACGTTTTAAACAATTGTGGCATAGTTGGTAGATTTTTAGATAGAAAATCGAAAATTAATGAATTCTAAACAATATTATCAAATTTTTTATTGGCGAATGACTTATAATTTAAAGATTGCGCTTTAAAAGGTCTAGAAAAATTTAATACACATTTTTTTATAGTAAGAGGCTGGTTGGATCGTGAGGAAAAACGGAAATATCGTGTGGGTCAATTTTGGTATTTGATATCACGTGACTGGTGGATTACCTGGTTGCAGTATGTCAACAATAATACGACAATATGTGAGTATTGTAAACATGCTGGTGGCACCCAACAACGACAATCAAATTCTAATTGTGGTATTGATGAGGCTTTGGTTTGCGATGAAAGTTTTAATACCAATTCTTTGGACTCAGTAGGGGCCGATGTGTGTATAACAAGCGATAACTGCAGTATGGGTAAATATATAATTACATATGGATTTCACAAATCTATATTCTAAAATGCAACTCTTGCAAATCGAAATTTTCAAGGCTCTGCCAGCAGCGGCATATCTACAGGTCGTAATTTGGGTTGCCGACCTGGACCTATAGATAATAGCAGTTTGGTTACACCAAATCCTTATAAAAATGTACGCACCTTAACTGGTGAAGGTGGTCATTTAAAACGGGATACACCTTTAGTGCAAAAACATGACTTTGAATTGGTACCAAAGTCTTTATGGAAAGCTTTAAATCGTTGGTATGGCGATAATTTACCCTTGCCGCGGCAGGTCATACAACCGCCTAATGCTGCAGATGTTGAACTCGAATTATATCCCTTAAATTTGCGTATTTTATTACATCAAAGTGTGCCACATAATCAAACGGCCGGTAATTGGGGTACAGTCCCAGGTAAGAATTTAGGAAATGTATTTTTAAACAAAACAAAGTAGACCTAAAAATTGTTCCAAAACAAGTTAAATTCAAAAAAATATGAATTTTTATTTTTAGGAGGTTATGGTGTTTTAGCTTCAGGTGGCGGTTTTGCTGCCATGACCGTGTCCAGTGTATTACAGCCTCCAAAGCGTTATTTAGCCTATACGGCTGCTTTTAGCCGTTTAGCTACAGTACAGCAAATTGGTAATTTTCTTTGTGAACAGTTACGTTTACGTACCGAAGACATACGCTTGTGGCACATACCATCTGGCTCTTTAGATAATAGTGCCATTTTATTGGAAGAAGATAATATGACGCTAAAAGAACTAGTGATTAAAGATAATGATCAAATTTTATTAGAAATACGAAACAAAGATCAAACATGGCCTGAAGAATTGGGTTCTCTTACTCTAACACAAACGGTAGGTGCTTCCATTATTAATGAGAGGCGCCTAACACGGTCTTCCATAATGTCTGTGCAAGCTCCTGGTGCCACTGGTTTACATAATTTAGGCAATACCTGCTTTATGAATGCCGCCTTACAGGTACTATTCAATACACAACCTCTGGCTCAGTATTTTCGACAAAATATGCACATGTTTGAGTTAAATACCACAAACAAATTGGGAACTAAAGGCCACTTGGCTACCAGATATGGTGAATTGTTAAAAGAAGTCTGGAGTGCTACCACTAGATCGGTAGCTCCTCTAAAGTTGCGTTTTTGTGTAACAAAACATGCTCCTCAATTTGCTGGTGGGGGACAGCATGATTCTCAGGAATTATTAGAATGGATGTTAGATGCTTTACATGAGGATCTTAATCGGGTTATGGAAAAGCCCTACAGTGAATTGAGAGACTCTAACGGACGTCCGGATAAAGTTGTGGCAGCTGAAGCTTGGTTGCAGCATCATGCTCGCAATCAATCTATCATTATTGATTTATTTTATGGTCAACTTAAATCCAAAGTTAGTTGTATGTGCTGCGGCCGCGAATCAGTACGTTTCGATCCTTTCAGTTTGTTAAGTTTACCTTTGCCGGTAGAGAACTTCATATATTTTGAGGTTTTGGGTAAGTTGAGTTTCTTCTTGTTTTTTTTTTTTTTTTAATTTTATTGTTTTTCATAGTTGTATTATTGGATGGCTCAGTGCCTACTAAATATGGTTTACGTTTAAATTCGGAATCGAAATATTTTGATTTAAAACGTAAGCTGGAGTCCTTGTGTTATTTAAATCCTAACTTTATGCTTATTTGTGAAATTTGGAATTCTCAAATACGATATTCTTTTGCCGATGAAGATAAAATTAAACCTTCTACAGCCAAAGAATTATATGTTTATCAATTACCTGAAGAGTGTGCCGATCGTTCGAGATCAAGTTCTACACTGGGCATAAATATTGAAAAAGGCTTAAAGGATATACAAAGAAGTTCAGGTAATTAAATTTAATTAAAATCATTCAACGAAAAAATTTCAACTTTGTTTGTCTTTTATCTCATTTACTGTACATACATACATTCAATCATATTTCATTTTTGTTGTTTTTCGTTTTCTAGCCATGCTAACTGCTTATGATTCATATTCTTCTTTGACATTATTAAATAATTGTAATAATATTTCATCTAATAATCACACAAATTCCATTAATAACTTTAACAATGATGGCCAACAACAATTACAATTTTATGCAGAACATCAACAGCAGCAGCAACAGCAACAATTACAACAGCATCAACAACATTCTTTTGAAGATACACTGCCAATGCCACCACAAACCTCGTTAACTAATAATACTACAACATCAACTAAGGCTTCTTTGAACAGAACGCAACATAACTTTGATAATGTTCGTTGTAATATGATATTGGGCGATGATGATGATGATGAAACTGAAGATGATGATGTACATGTATCAACGAAGGTAAGGCGGTGCTTTGGAAACACTATGTGCATGCCCCAGAATTTATTATGCTTCAAGGTATGGCTACTAGTTTAAGGCAACACAATTATGTATTTAATATTGTATAAGAATATGAAATTTACTTCTGCTCTTCATTACCTTTTTTTGATCTCTTACAACTGTAAATGACAGAAAAAGAAGTTTATGAAAACAAAAAAACAAATTTCTTTTGTTTTTTTAATGTTATTGATGCAATAATGCTTAAAAAATACCATTTGAAATTTAATAAGCTGGGGATTTGATTAAAAAGAAAAAACCACTACAACAAAGTGAAACGATTTACATATTTAAGCGCGAAGTGTCTTAATTTTTGTACGACTATTAGTCAACAGCGAAGCTTAGAAACGTTGTTGCCAAAATTAAAACTCAGTTTTAAAATAGTTATTAATGTTTTATGGGCTAACACATCAATGTTACAAATGTTGAAATAATTATAGCCACTAATCAATTTCCTCACTAATTAATTTCCTATTTAATTCCAATTCCTTTTAAGCTGTAACCAGCCAGAAAATAATATAATAAATAATTTATTAATTTATAAAATTAGCCGCTTATTGCATCATTAATATTTTCTTAACATCTATTAAACATATTCTGTTTCATTTAAAAAGCAATATGTTGTATAGGCTTTGCTGTTTGTTTCTGTGTCAAACTTTGCCAAAAAAAAAAAAAAAGAAAAATTATGTGTATGATGTATGTTTGTATATTCATATATACATCTATTTAGTATTAAAAAAATGTGTTGAAAAGAAAATAGCAAGTACCTCCTCAAGTATGGAAGAATTCTTAACTTTTTCCAAAAACAAAACAAAAAACGCATTTTTGGTAAAGAATGTGTCGTTTTCTTTTCTTTAAAATATTAAATACAAAACTCTGTTTTATATGTAGCAAATACCTTTTCATTATTTAATATGTAGTGGTTTTGGATGTAAAATTTTTTTTAGTTTTGAATTTTTCTTTACAATTTTGTTTTACATACTTACTATATATTTCTTTATAACAATGATGCACGATTTTGGAAGAACAACAATGATGTTGTCGCTTAATTTTGTCAAATTTTATTACAATTGATAATTCTGGTCAATATTGAAAACTTTTTCAGAGAATTAGTTCTCGAGTTATTGCAAAGCTTTGGAAAGCTCACAAACTAGAGCTGCTAGAAAAAAAACTAGTGTCATTTTCGTAATCAGTACACTTTATTTAATCGAAAACGAATACAAACACTCTGTAAAATGTTATTAAGTGGTCTTTTATATCGCTGTGTAATATATATGAGGCTCGTTTAATGTCATTGATGTGTTTGATTATAAAATCAAATTGGCGAAAAACATTGTATAATTTTTTATATAATGTACAGTGAGATAACTCAGCACAGCACTGCAACACGAGTCTCTCCCTGTATCCCAGATGTTATTAGTCTCAGATGACATCCGACTCTATATTAAACTGCTGACAGGACATTGTAGGCTCAATTACTCCATTAATAAAATTGGTGTAGTTTAGCGGTACAATTATAGCCCCATAATAATAATATTCCAGCAAGAAATAACTAAAGTGATTTTCTTCTTAAACTGATAACTTTCAAAAAAGCTATTGTTGAAAAAACTTAGGTGTTGAATAAGTAATTTTTAAGCACATGGTATGCGATTTGCAATCACTACATTTTCTTTAATAATTTCATTACTATTTTAGAAAATTAAGCATAACCTGTGCGATGTGAACAAAAATTTCACCAAGTATTGCATTTTATATCTTCTCATAGGCACTTTTTATTCAGTGAAAATTTAAAAAAAGAGCAACTTCCTCCCAATGTTAAATTCATTGGTTTTTCCTTAGAATCGGTAGTACTTCTAAGCTGCAGTTGCAGTGATTTTTCCACTTATTTTGCTGCAATTCCACACTAACTGCCCGGCTATGCCATTTTTATTGAGTTCTTTGCTTCAGAATACTATGACAAAAAAAACTTGTGTATTTCAAGTATGTAGTAAATAAATGAAAGCCTTAGAACTTTTTATAAAAGTTCAATTTTAAATGGGATGGTAATGAAATACATATGGGGGTAAATTTCTTCGTATCATAAAATAAAAGTTAACATTTTTTAATACCACAAACTTAAAAGTGAATTAAAAATATGCGGTATTAGAATACAAAACAGCTCAATATAATTGAAAATTAATTTCACAAAAAAATCACCCGAAAAATATGTTTGTGAAGAGTTAAGGGTTAAAAAGCAAAAATATATAATTTCACAAAAAAATAGTTTTCACCCTTCAAAGGGTCAAGAATATTTTTTTTTTGTTTCTGTTTTTGTATTTTGATGGTCAACGGCTAAACTTTGTTTGTTTAATAAGACAGAAATATGTATGTCGTGGCAAATATCCCGCTTCATTACAAATATAAGCGCCCATCAGAAATGTTCTTCCTTTCATTGCATCATCATTGCTGAAAAACTAAAAAGTATAATTTTTTTTTTATTAGTACTCGTTGTATATGACTTTTGCTTAAATTTTCTGATTTTAAAATACAATTTTTTTGTTCAAACATTCAATATATAATAAAAATTTATTTGTAGTTTAATATTGTACAGTTCCTTTGTTATAATATTTGTAAAAAATATTTAATAGTTAGTAGTAGTTTTTATAGAGCACAATTATTTCTATTTTGAAATAATTTTAGTTTTGTTTCTTAGCTTTAGTGCAGCAAACAAACTACATACTTTTTGTAAATTATTATTACTTTGTTTTTTTTTTTTCGTTGCGAATTGATCCTTTTAGTTAACTTTCTTCTTTTAATGCTATTTTCTTTACTTGATTTTAATTCTTCTTCTTCCATTTACATATAATTACTATTCAAATTTTATTTATTTATGTATTCGTATGTATGTAGGTTGTGGTTGTAGCAAATGTGCTTGTGGTGTTTAGGTCTTTTTGTAACTGAATTTTTCACTCTAAATGCTTAAAGCACCTGGCTTAAAATGTTTAATAATTGTGTACCCTAATTAAAAATAAATGCTGCCCCTAATATATAACCAAAGCACACTTGCTAACTTAAATAACATTAATCCCTTATACCGCTTATGTAACAATATATATTTAATGTAATTTTTTTCTAATATACTTTTTAAAAATCCAACAAATATGTTGTGTACAGCAAACACCCCATTTAAGTCGTAGTCCTGAGAACACATTTGTTAATGGTGGTATTTTGCATAAACGTATATCAACCTCTAAGCTATTGCATGCCAATGAGGCGAATACTTGTTCCTCTTCATCTGTTACTGCTACACATTCCGGTGAAAATTCCATGGAAAGTTCTACTTGTGAACCATTAACAAATTTAAATGCCGCCAATTCCCTAGAACCCGTATCAATGTGTGATGATTTGCGACGCATGAGCGATTGTCCTTGTCGTTTAAATGCCTCGGCTGATGAAACAAATGCACAACATTTAAGAGAAGCTGAAATAAATCGTCATAATTTTATGCAGCAAGAATTAAATGATTCATTAGTGGCAGCTTCTACTGTGGCTCTAATGCCAGCTGCTGGTACAGCATTAACAAATTCTAGCAATAATACAACTGCTTTAGGAAATGGTTTGTTCTCAAGAGTTCCTTCTCAACATTATAAAGTGGGTAAATATTTGATGGCGGTACATCGTAAAATTACACGACAGGATAGTTATTTTCTATCGCACCATAAAACCCGACCTAGTATATTTGGTGTGCCTTTGATAATACCTAATTTGGAGGGCGGTACAAATAAGGATTTATATTGTGCTGTTTGGTTACAAGTTGGCCGTCTACTTAGCCCACTACCAGCCTCAACAGATCAAGCCAATCATGCCGCAGATTGGTAAGTAATTTTTTTATTAGACAATAAGCGTAAGAGCAACAAGATTGTTCTAAATCCATCTCCAGCATATTTAATTGTGTGTTATCATGTCTTTATTATGGTTTACAATTCAACTCTGCTTTACTTGTAACTGCAACCTTTTTCTGTTATTAGCGATAAAAGTTATCACCATTTAGCAACAGCTGTTTTCATACTTGTTTTCACACTTACACAATTTTAAAACGTGTTTGCTATCTTGTATTTTTGTGGTGTTGTAGAAAATAGTAGGATAATACATTTTGGTGTTGTGTAATTTTTTTTTACATTTTTACAGTTGAAGACTGAAGTGTGAATTCAACGATTAGCGGAATTCGAGCTTTGAAGTGTTTTTACAATTAATGTATATTTACAGGAAATTTTACCTACAAAGCGTGATCGACTTTTTTCTAATAATTGTAAACTAATAAAATGTAAATAACTGGTGCTAACATACAGTAGATCAGTTTATTTTCAGTACCTAAAATAATACTTTTTATTTAATACTAAAAGCTGGCACCACTTAGGACAGCTGTTCTACACAATTGTATAATTATTTAATTGGGGTTTCATATTGTAGTTCTGAAGTTTTGTAGAAAATAGTAGAATATTGAATTTTGTTGTTGTATTAAAAAACTTTTTATATTTATTTTAATTTTACATTTGTAGAATCAATACTAGGGACTGAACTCTGTGAACTCCGCATTTTATTTTATTTTTACATTTGTACATTCAATGTAAAAGACTTACACTAAAGCGTGAACTCCGCTTTTAATTTTTTGGTGCATGAAATTTAAACATTTTTGTTTACTCGTGCAGGATTTGCGATTAAAAAAAAATTTTTTAATGTACTAATTTTTCGATTCAAATTGTAAATTGAAATAAATTTTGACAATTTGGCTTTAGAATATACTCGTAAGAGTTGCTGAGCATAGATTGCATATAATAGAAAATGGAAAGCTATAACAGTGCAACGCCTTTTTCGAGAAACGAGAGCGCCTTATATAACATTTCTCTTTAATTTTTGTATTTATCATTTCTCTTCTAGTGATGATAGTTTGGGCTATGATTTTCCATTCTCCTTGCGTGCTGTTAAAAATGATGGTTTAACATGTGCTTTATGCCCTTGGTCAAACTTTTGTCGTGGCTGTGAAATACCTTGCAATAATGACTACGTATTACAGGGTAATTTATTTACTAGCAGTATAAATACAAGTAAGTTTACTTTTTATTTTTATTTTATTATTTCAAGGCATATTCAAAATAAATATATTTTTTTTTAAATTAAAACTATTGAAAGGTAATTCTTCTACACCCAAAATGTTGCCAAAATATACAACAAATTCTTTGCCTAATATAGAGAATAAAAAATTCAATACAACTAATTCATTAGATAGAGATTCATTACAATCACAACAATCAAATTCACAAGTTATTACCAGAAATACCAGTGACGCGTTTACCATTGCCATAGATTGGGATCCCACAGCATTACATTTACGTTATCAAAGTACTCTAGAAAGGGTAAGTGTAATAAGACAATCTCAGATTTCTTAAGGGTTGCTCTTTATAAACTAAAGAAATTCAAACAATATATATTTACAGCTGTGGATAGATCATGATACAGTGGCCATATGTCGTAAAGAACAAATTGAACCGGTAGACTTGAATCATTGCCTAAAAGCTTTTACATCAGAAGAGAAATTAGAACAGTGGTATCACTGCAGTCACTGTAAGGGTAAAAAGCCAGCCACAAAGAAATTACAAATATGGAAACTACCGCCCATATTAGTAAGTTAAATTAAATCCTTTAAAGCTTTTGTTTTAATATTCCATTAACACCGTTGTAGATCATACATTTAAAACGTTTTAACTGTGTTAACAACAAATGGGTTAAATCCCAAAAAGTAGTACATTTTCCTTTTGATAATTTTGATCCTACACCTTATTTGGCTGCCGTACCACAAGAAACAATATTACGGCACAAAGAATTACTCGAAATGAATGAAATTTCTCAAACTTTGGCTGAAATTTCAGAAAAAGATGATAATAATTCAACATTAAATGATGAAGTCTTAAGAACTCAAGCAACTATACGTACTACAACACCTTCCCCAAGTAATGGTAATACTAATACCAATAACACACCCACCAACTCCTCTACAAATACTACTATCACAACTGCTACAATTTCTAAAAATAAACCTCTTAATGGTTTAACCAAGGAGGCGCAATTATCTTTAAACGATCAAGTTAATAATTTGCTGAATTTACAAAGTCATACTCAAATTTTAGATAATTGTAAAAATATTGTCGTTGATACTAAAACAACAACAATAACAAACAACTTAAGCAACAATACCAATAATGATAATTCAATACAAATGGATGGGCTAAATTTAGAGGATGATGATGATGAAGAAAGTTCAGATAGAATATTGGATAATACCATGATAATGGAAACAAGTCTGCGTAACAATGATGGTGAGGGCACAATGACGAGAAGGAAACGTTTGATATCAACTAGTTTAACAAAAAGTCCCATTATTGATGGTGAATTTGAAGATTATCATCAGCATAAACTGAAAAATGGTGAAGACAAATTTGATCCAAAATATAAATTATATGCTGTTGTGGTAAGTTTAAAAACAAAAATTAAATTATTCATATAATTACATACATATGTTATACGAGTATATCATATGTTTTCAACAAAAGCCTTAAGTTACATAAACTAAAATGTTCCTGCAAACATATTTGTTTTTTCAATTATTTTTTTTTTTAATTTAAATGTATTAAATTGTTTTAAGACGAAAAATTTCTTTCAAATTCGGCTTACTGAACAGGGTAGGCTGTTTTACGGCCATATTTATATATAAATATGTCTGTGGTATAAGTCCACTTAAAAAGAAAATAGTCAGCGTTAATTGTAATTAGATAGTGTTCTACAGGGTGGGCCAAAAGAAACCAAGGGGTGTAAAAGTTTAATAACTTTTTTTGTTTATTAACTTTTTTTTATTTTTTCTTTCAGATTATATAATATACAAAATGGAAATTTTTTTACACTAAGTATGAAAAATGATGTCTCTTAAATGACCACCGTTTTCAGCTTCGCACTGATGGGCTCTTTTTAGAGCATTTTCCATAACATCTTTCAAAACTTGTGGCTGTAGCGTTCGAATTTCTGCAACAATGTTTGCCTTGAGTTCAAGGATTGTCTCTGGCTTGTTCACATACACTCGCTCCTTCAAAAAACCCCAAAGAAAATAGTCGGGTGCTGTCAAATCTGGCGATCGCGCTGGCCAAATAATTTCCGAATTTCGAGAAATTATTCACTCTCCAAAAATTTGACTTAAAAGTGCCATTGTGTCTCGGGCAGTATGGGCAGTGGCTCCGTCCTGCTGAAACCACATACCAGGTCTGTTTTCAAGAGCAGGACGTAAAAATTTTTCTATCATAAAACGATACCGCTCTCCATTTACGGTTACAGCACTTCCATCTTCATTCTCGAAGAAGTAGGGCCCAATGACATTTTCAGATGTGATCCCACACCATACTGTACACCTGATGGGGTGCAATTGGCGTTGATGAATGGCTCTTGGATTTTGAGAACCCCAGAACCTACAGTTCTGCTTGTTAACAAAGCCATTCAAATGAAAATGAGCTTCATCACTCATAATCAAATTTTCAATAAAGTTGATTTCATTTCTGGCCAACTCTTGAAATTTAAATTCTATTGTTCTGGTTCTCTGTTCAGTTGTGAACCTCTCCATTGTAAATTCTCCAAGTGTTGTCTATATAATCTGAAAGAAAAAATAAAAAAAAAAATTAATAAACAAAAAAGTTATTAAACTTTTACACCCCTTGGTTTCTTTTGGCCCACCCTGTATATCTTATTAAAATGACTCATATTTTTTTAAAGTGGACTTATACTACTTTGAAAAATAACAGCTCATACGTAATATTTTTATAACTGAAATAACCACTTTGCTTACTTTTATATAAAAAAAAAAACTTACCTTATTTCTTTTACCATTTTTAATAATTTAGTCACATTCTGGTATGTTAAATGGAGGTCATTACGTTTCATATGCCGCTAATCCCAATGGTTCATGGTATTGTTATAATGACAGTTCATGTCGAGAAATATCAAGTCGACCCAATATTGATCCCAGCTCAGCATATTTACTTTTCTATGAGCGTAAAGGTCTCGACTATGAACCATATTTGCCAAATATTGAAGGTAAAACAATACCGAATGGCGGCTTGGGTGCTTTAGAAAATGATGAAACAGAAAACGATCTAAAGAAAATGTGCACAATAACATAAAAAATTTTCAAACTAAATTCAGGAATTAACAAATGTACAAGTAAGTAATGAATGTTTATAATATTGGCTAGATAAACAATTTAAAATCATTAAAACACGCTGAGCGTATAATTTAAAATGTGATTATTATATAATTTATAGGTATATTATGTTATTATAATATTATTTTTTTCTATATAATATGTATGTATGTATGTATATCTATAATTTTTATGTAGGGATTGTTTTGTTTAAGAAATCTTAAAATGATACGGAAACGAAAATTAGCTAATGAATGAATTAGAAAACTAATAGAAACAAACTTATATGACAAAATGATAAAGCGAATTTTCTAAAATACTTTAATATTATAATTATTATTTTTTAATTAATTTTATTTATATTTTCGTTAATTAAATGCATACACATTATTATTATCACTTACTTTAATATGTTACAAATACAATTTATTAAATAGTCGAATTTAGTTTTTTGGTTTGTTTATTTAGTTTTTCTCTTTTTTTTTTGTGTAATTTTAATTTAGGTGTTATTTTGTTATACGTACATATGAAATCATATTTTTCAAAATGTGTATTTTATTTTTTATTTTTTGTTTTTTTGTATGCGCTTAAGTGCAATAGGTATTATTTACATAAAGGTAACAACTACCTAACAGGTTTTTGTTTAATGTAGCACATACCTACATACATACATACTAAAAAAAAAACAAACAATTTAAATAATTTAATTTCTAAAATTAGTAAACTTAAAAAAGTTTTAAAATTACAAAAGAAAAAAAAAGTACTAAAGATATTTTCATTTTGTGTAAGCTTATAAACAAACAGAAGATGTGCTTATTCAAACACATATCAATTGTTATTTTTGAAAGACGTAAATTCCATTTAAAAATGAGCTTAGCAAGATATAGACAGCATCTTACTTAAATTACCGCTAATTACAAACAATTGGACTTATGCCACTTAAAAAAATAACAGCTCATATCTAACTTAAACTTTTGAAAGAAAAATTGTAACAAAAATTTTAATTTACTAATGAAATCAACCACACAGTAGGTGCTCCAATTTAGAGGCCATACCAAATCGTAATCGCTTTCGGTAACGGGTAACTTGTATCGAATACAATTACATATTTGAAATTTCTAACAATTTTTTAAAATTTTGAAAAGGAAAATTAAAAAAATTCGGACCGAAATTTTTTTTATTAAGCAAACTAATAACCCTATTATGATTCACAATTCAACTCAGTTGTAATTGAAACAACTGCTTCTGATGAGTTGTCATTTTTGTATGTTTTTCTTAATTGCACGAAAACAGAGTTGCAATATCAAAATTAAAACTAGAGTTGAGTTGTGAATAGTGGCATAATATTTTCTGTTTGTAGCACAAAAAAAAATGTTCTCATATGCTTGGCACAGACACAGTTTAGTCATAATACACTTGCTAAACTTTTAACAAGCTCCTGCTAAGAGGACTTTCACACTTGGCAAGTGACTTGCGCAACTCTATTGCGCAACTCTTGTATTTGTAGATGATCGGGTTGATCGAAACAGAATTTTTACTTTTTTACTACACACTTGCCCGTACTCGGCAATTCGTTTTGTTTTCGTATTGTTTTGTGAGTGAGTGAGGGAAACAACATATAACAAATTTTAAAAAACAAATTTAGAATTTTAAGCAAAAGAAAACGAAAAAAAGAAAAAGTAAATTTTTATATTGTGAACGGTGGTACGGCAAGTTCAAAAGAAAATATAAAATTATTAAAAACCTACTTGCGCAAGTCACTTGCTGCAAAGTAAAAGGGGTCATCGATGTTTCTCAATATTGAGAACGGTAATGGCAATTTATAAAAAAGACCAACCGACGTCTATTCAAGTACAAATTCCTCAATGTTTCCATATAAAATAAAATAAAAGTGCTGCAATTTTAAAGAAAACCGTTCATATCTAAAGCTGTAGTAATAAAATCTCTTAAGTCGATTTAAGTAAAAATTGATTCAATACTTTATTATTATTGTAGTTTGGCAATGGTAGAAAGATATATTCAACAAAAAAATACGGTTTGCTAGAATCGAAAAATTTTATAGGAAAAATATTGAGGGCTATGAAAGTTGTTATCCTCTAAAATAAATTAATAAAAAATAAGCGGTTTTTTTCCATAATGCCAATGAATTAATGATTGCAGGCGTTTATTTGTTAAACTTAATAATATGCGTTTAATATTTTGTTTATGCTAAAATTAAATAAAAAGATTTTTCTTCTCAATTTGCCAAACATTAGTTTTATTGTTTTTTTTTCTATACATATACTATAAATTAATTGACCAATTTAAGTTTTTGTTTTTTTTTTGCTTATGTAACTGATATTTTTTTATGCAACTTGTATAGTGTCAGCAACAAGGTACTATTAACTCATATTTTATTTTTTTTTCTTCCAAAAGTCATTCAAAATAGTTTGTTTACACTAGAATTTGTACACACTTTTTGTAATTTTATTTTATAAAAACAATGAAAAGTTTATTTTGCAATGCTAATTTAAACTATAAACAATACTGATATTAACAAAAAAAAAAATATATGGCTGCTTAAAAATATTTACAAATGCATAAAAAAAGAGAAACATTAAGAAATAAATTAAATTTCTAGTTATAATAAACAAATAAAATAAAGAGAATACTAAAAATAAAAAAAATTATTCAGCTTGTGGTGTAGTTTTTCTTTCTTTCTTGAAGTCAATGCCATTGCCTATATATTTTTTTCCTTTTTTAATATTACGCCTACACACATTAATAATAATTTATTAAAAATAAGGCAAGACAACGATTTCGTTTGAGTTAAATGATGCCATTTTTTGTTTTAATGAAACTGTGTAAAATAATATTTTTTATTTGTTTTTTATATATTTAAAATAAATTTTACTTTATTTACACGTAAATATTTGCAAAACTAGGGACTTACACATACAAATGAAATAAAAGTAAACTTATAAAATTAATATTGTAAAATCTTAATTATTTATAAATTACACAAAAATTATAATTATAATATAATTATTAAAAAAAAATTGTATTTATAAAAAAAAACGCTTTACAGTATTGAATGATCAATTCTAACAAAAACTAACGTTTGTTCTCTTTTATTATAAAATTAATTCAAAATCACATGATTGTAAAGTAAGTATAATTATTTTAATAATAATATATTTAATATTGTACGAAACCTATCCGATGTTCACCTTTGAGCTCTAAATTTTCACACAAATCAGAAAAGCTTTTTAAAATGTACAAGAAAAACGTTTTTAAAAAGTAGTAGGCGGTAAATGTGACGTGTAAAAGATAGTCCAATTCTCAATCTAGTACGTGGTAAAGGTTTCATCCAAAAATATTAATCCATTCAAAAGTTATTCGAAAAGACAGAAAATAAAAAGGCGCACAATAGCATTTTTTGCTGTTATTGTTTTCTGTATTTTTTGAATAACTTTTGAATGGATGAACATTTTCGCATAAGATTTGCGCCATGTTGTAGAGCAAGAAATGGGCTATTTGCCACATACCACTTATGTTGCCACATGCCACAAATAAGTTGCATAAAAAGTGTTTTAATTGAAAAAACGCTTATAACTTTTTAAGCGTTTGAGCGATTTCAAAAAAATGTTCGAGGGAACTATAGCCCAATTCCCGCTCTATCACCTAGTGAAAGTTTCAATTAAAAATATTGAGCCGTTCAAAAGTTGTAGCAAAAAAACTAAAAACATTACAAAAATAGCATGTTGCAAGTTCAGGTCGATCAGGTTTTTGGTTTTTTACCTATAACTTTTGAATGGGTTAAGATATCTTCATAAAGCTTTCAACATGTGGCAGAGTGGGAAGTGGGCTACATTTTAGTAGAACATTTTTTCAAAATCGCTCCAACGCTGACAAAGTTATAAGCGTTTTTCTAATTAAAACGCTTTTGAACTCAAGTGGATGTGGCATGTGGCACCATAAGTTGCATGTGGCAGGTAGCCAATTTTTCACTCTACCACATGGTGCAAGTTTCATTCAAAAATATTCATCCATTCCTGAGTTCTTGCGAAAACACAAAATTATATTCAAACTGTAACTGCCGCTCTGTCCAAAAATTGAATTTATAAAACTTGCGCGAAAAAAGTGAAACACCAGGCCAACAGAACCAGCAGTAGGTGGATTTTCGGGAATTAATTTCGGTTTTTTTCTTATAACTTTTGAACGGATAAACATTTTCGCATAAGACTTGCACCATGTTGTAGAGCAAGAAATGGGCTATTTGCCACATACCACTTATGTTGCCACATGCCACAAATAAGTTGCATAAAAAGTGTTTTAATTGAAAAAACGCTTATAACTTTTTAAGCGTTTGAGCGATTTCAAAAAAATGTTCGAGGGAACTATAGCCCAATTCCCGCTCTATCACCTAGTGAAAGTTTCAATTAAAAATATTGAGCCGTTCAAAAGTTGTACCAAAAAAACTAAAAACATTACAAAAATAGCATGTTGCAAGTTCAGGTCGAGCAGGTTTTTGGTTTTTTACCTATAACTTTTGAATGGGTTAATATATCTTCATAAAGCTTTCAACATGTGGCAGAGTGGGAAGTGGGCTACATTTTAGTAGAACATTTTTTCAAAATCGCTCCAACGCTGAGAAAGTTATAAGCGTTTTTCCAATTAAAACGCTTTTGAACTCAAGTGGATGTGGCATGTGGCACCATAAGTTGCATGTGGCAGGTAGCCAATTTCTCACTCTACCACATGGTGCAAGTTTCATTCAAAAATATTCATCCATTCCTGAGTTCTTGCGAAAACTCAAAATTGTATTCAAACTGTAACTGTCGCTCTGTCCAAAAATTGAATTTAAAAAACTTGCGCGAAAAAAGTGAAACACCAGGCCAACAGAACCAGCAGTAGGTGGATTTTCGGGAATTAATTTCTGTTTTTTTGTTATAACTTTTGAACGGATAAACATTTTCGCATAAGACTTGCACCATGTTGTAGAGCAAGAAATGGGCTATTTGCCACATACCACTTATGTTGCCACATGCCACAAATAAGTTGCATAAAAAGTGTTTTAATTGAAAAAACGCTTATAACTTTTTAAGCGTTTGAGCGATTTCAAAAAAATGTTCGAGGGAACTATAGCCCAATTCCCGCTCTATCACCTAGTGAAAGTTTCAATTAAAAATATTGAGCCGTTCAAAAGTTGTACCAAAAAAACTAAAAACATTACAAAAATAGCATGTTGCAAGTTCAGGTCGATCAGGTTTTTGGTTTTTTACCTATAACTTTTGAATGGGTTAAGATATCTTCATAAAGCTTTCAACATGTGGCAGAGTGGGAAGTGGGCTACATTTTAGTAGAACATTTTTTCAAAATCGCTCCAACGCTGAGAAAGTTATAAGCTTTTTTCTAATTAAAACGCTTTTGAAGCCAAGTGGATGTGGCATGTGGCACCATAAGTTGTATGTGGCAGGTAGCCAATTTTTCACTCTACCACATGGTGCAAGATTCATTCAAAAATATTCATCCATTCCTGAGTTATTGCGAAAACTCAAAATTGTATTCAAACTGTAACTGTCGCTCTGTCCAAAAATTGAATTTAAAAAACTTGCGCGAAAAAAGTGAAACACCAGGCCAACAGAACCAGCAGTAGGTGGATTTTCGGGAATTAATTTCTGTTTTTTTGTTATAACTTTTGAACGGATAATCATTTTTGCATATGACTTGCACCATGTTGTAGAGCAAGAAATGGGCTATTTGCCACATACCACTTATGTTGCCACATGCCACAAATAAGTTGCATAAAAAGTGTTTTAATTGAAAAAACGCTTATAACTTTTTAAGCGTTTGAGCGATTTCAAAAAAATGTTCGAGGGAACTATAGCCCAATTCCCGCTCTATCACTCAGTGAAAGTTTCAATTAAAAATATTGAGCCGTTCAAAAGTTGTAGCAAAAAAACTAAAAACATTACAAAAATAGCATGTTGCAAGTTCAGGTCGATCAGGTTTTTGGTTTTTTATCTATAACTTTTGAATGGGTTAAGATATCTTCATAAAGCTTTCAACATGTGGCAGAGTGGGAAGTGGGCTACATTTTAGTAGAACATTTTTTCAAAATCGCTCCAACGCTGACAAAGTTATAAGCGTTTTTCTAATTAAAACGCTTTTGAACTCAAGTGGATGTGGCATGTGGCACCATAAGTTGCATGTGGCAGGTAGCCAATTTTTCACTCTACCACATGGTGCAAGTTTCATTCAAAAATATTCATCCATTCCTGAGTTCTTGCGAAAACACAAAATTCTATTCAAACTGTAACTGTCGCTCTGTCCAAAAATTGAATTTATAAAACTTGCGCGAAAAAAGTGAAACACCAGGCCAACAGAACCAGCAGTAGGTGGATTTTCGGGAATTAATTTCTGTTTTTTTGTTATAACTTTTGAACGGATAAACATTTTCGCATAAGACTTGCACCATGTTGTAGAGCAAGAAATGGGCTATTTGCCACATACCACTTATGTTGCCACATGCCACAAATAAGTTGCATAAAAAGTGTTTTAATTGAAAAAACGCTTATAACTTTTTAAGCGTTTGAGCGATTTCAAAAAAATGTTCGAGGGAACTATAGCCCAATTCCCGCTCTATCACCTAGTGAAAGTTTCAATTAAAAATATTGAGCCGTTCAAAAGTTGTAGCAAAAAAACTAAAAACATTACAAAAATAGCATGTTGCAAGTTCAGGTCGATCAGGTTTTTGGTTTTTTACCTATAACTTTTGAATGGGTTAATATATCTTCATAAAGCTTTCAACATGTGGCAGAGTGGGAAGTGGGCTACATTTTAGTAGAACATTTTTTCAAAATCGCTCCAACGCTGAGAAAGTTATAAGCGTTTTTCCAATTAAAACGCTTTTGAACTCAAGTGGATGTGGCATGTGGCACCATAAGTTGCATGTGGCAGGTAGCCAATTTCTCACTCTACCACATGGTGCAAGTTTCATTCAAAAATATTCATCCATTCCTGAGTTCTTGCGAAAACTCAAAATTGTATTCAAACTGTAACTGTCGCTCTGTCCAAAAATTGAATTTAAAAAACTTGCGCGAAAAAAGTGAAACACCAGGCCAACAGAACCAGCAGTAGGTGGATTTTCGGGAATTAATTTCTGTTTTTTTGTTATAACTTTTGAACGGATAAACATTTTCGCATAAGACTTGCACCATGTTGTAGAGCAAGAAATGGGCTATTTGCCACATACCACTTATGTTGCCACATGCCACAAATAAGTTGCATAAAAAGTGTTTTAATTGAAAAAACGCTTATAACTTTTTAAGCGTTTGAGCGATTTCAAAAAAATGTTCGAAGGAACTATAGCCCAATTCCCGTTCTACCACCTAGTGAAAGTTTTAATTAAAAATATTGAGCCGTTCAAAAGTTGTAGCAAAAAAACTAAAAACATTACAAAAATAGCATGTTGCAAGTTCTGGCTGATCAGGTTTTTGTTTTTTTACCTATAACTTTTGAATGGGTTAAGATATCTTAATAAAACGTTCACCATGTGGCAGAGTGGGAAGTGGGCTACATTTTAGTAGAACATTTTTTCAAAATCGCTCCAACGCTGACAAAGTTATAAGCGTTTTTCTAATTAAAACGCTTTATAACTCAAGTGGATGTGGCATGTGGCAACATAAGTTGCATGTGGCAGGTAGCCAATTTCCCACTCTACCACATGGTGCAAGTTTCATTAAAAAATATTTATCCATTCAAAAACTATGGGAAAAACACAAAATTCTATTTAAAATGTAACCGTCGCTCTGTCCAAAAATTGAATTTAAAAAACTTGCGCGAAAAAAGTGAAACACCAGGCCAACAGAACCAGCAGTAGGTGGATTTTCGGGAATTAATTTCTGTTTTTTTGTTATAACTTTTAAACGGATAAACATTTTCGCATAAGACTTGCACCATGTTGTAGAGCAAGAAATGGGCTATTTGCCACATACCACTTATGTTGCCACATGCCACAAATAAGTTGCATAAAAAGTGTTTTAATTGAAAAAACGCTTATAACTTTTTAAGCGTTTGAGCGATTTCAAAAAAATGTTCGAGGGAACTATAGCCCATTTCCCGCTCTATCACTCAGTGAAAGTTTCAATTAAAAATATTGAGCCGTTCAAAAGTTGTAGCAAAAAAACTAAAAACATTACAAAACTAGCATGTTGCACGTTCAGGTCGATCAGGTTTTTGGTTTTTTACCTATAACTTTTGAATGGGTTAAGATATCTTCATAAAGCTTTCAACATGTGGCAGAGTGGGAAGTGGGCTACATTTTAGTAGAACACTTTTTCAAAATCGCTCAAACGCTCCAACGCCGAGAAAGTTATAAGCGTTTTTCTAATTAAAACGCTTTTGAACTCAAGTGGATGTGGCATGTGGCACCATAAGTTGCATGTGGCAGGTAGCCAATTTTTCACTCTACCACATGGTGCAAGTTTCATTCAAAAATATTCATCCATTCCTGAGTTATTGCGAAAACTCAAAATTGTATTCAAACTGTAACTGTCGCTCTGTCCAAAAATTGAATTTAAAAAACTTGCGCGAAAAAAGTGAAACACCAGGCCAACAGAACCAGCAGTAGGTGGATTTTCGGGAATTAATTTCTGTTTTTTTGTTATAACTTTTGAACGGATAAACATTTTCGCATAAGACTTGCACCATGTTGTAGAGCAAGAAATGGGCTATTTGCCACATACCACTTATGTTGCCACATGCCACAAATAAGTTGCATAAAAAGTGTTTTAATTGAAAAAACGCTTATAACTTTTTAAGCGTTTGAGCGATTTCAAAAAAATGTTCGAGGGAACTATAGCCCAATTCCCGCTCTATCACCTAGTGAAAGTTTCAATTAAAAATATTGAGCCGTTCAAAAGTTGTAGCAAAAAAACTAAAAACATTACAAAAATAGCATGTTGCACGTTCAGGTCGATCAGGTTTTTGGTTTTTTACCTATAACTTTTGAATGGGTTAATATATCTTCATAAAGCTTTCAACATGTGGCAGAGTGGGAAGTGGGCTACATTTTAGTAGAACATTTTTTCAAAATCGCTCCAACGCCGAGAAAGTTATAAGCGTTTTTCTAATTAAAACGCTTTTGAAGTCAAGTGGATGTGGCATGTGGCACCATAAGTTGCATGTGGCAGGTAGCCAATTTTTCACTCTACCACATGGTGCAAGTTTCATTCAAAAATATTCATCCATTCCTGAGTTATTGCGAAAACTCAAAATTGTATTCAAACTGTAACTGTCGCTCTGTCCAAAAATTGAATTTAAAAAACTTGCGCGAAAAAAGTGAAACACCAGGCCAACAGAACCAGCAGTAGGTGGATTTTCGGGAATTAATTTCTGTTTTTTTGTTATAACTTTTGAACGGATAAACATTTTCGCATATGACTTGCACCATGTTGTAGAGCAAGAAATGGGCTACCTGCCACATGCAACTTATGGTGCCACATGCCACATCCACTTGAGTTCAAAAGCGTTTTAATTAGAAAAACGCTTATAACTTTCTCGGCGTTGGAGCGATTTTGAAAAAATGTTCTACTAAAATGTAGCCCACTTCCCACTCTGCCACATGTTGAAAGCTTTATGAAGATATCTTAACCCATTCAAAAGTTATAGGTAAAAAACCAAAAACCTGATCGACCTGAACGTGCAACATGCTATTTTTGTAATGTTTTTAGTTTTTTTGCTACAACTTTTGAACGGCTCAATATTTTTAATTGAAACTTTCACTAGGTGATAGAGCGGGAATTGGGCTATAGTTCCCTCGAACATTTTTTTGAAATCGCTCAAACGCTTAAAAAGTTATAAGCGTTTTTTCAATTAAAACACTTTTTATGCAACTTATTTGTGGCATGTGGCAACATAAGTGGTATGTGGCAAATAGCCCATTTCTTGCTCTACAACATGGTGCAAGTCATATGCGAAAATGTTTATCCGTTCAAAAGTTATAACAAAAAAACAGAAATTAATTCCCGAAAATCCACCTACTGCTGGTTCTGTTGGCCTGGTGTTTCACTTTTTTCGCGCAAGTTTTTTAAATTCAATTTTTGGACAGAGCGACAGTTACAGTTTGAATACAATTTTGAGTTTTCGCAATAACTCAGGAATGGATGAATATTTTTGAATGAAACTTGCACCATGTGGTAGAGTGAGAAATTGGCTACCTGCCACATGCAACTTATGGTGCCACATGCCACATCCACTTGAGTTCAAAAGCGTTTTAATTAGAAAAACGCTTATAACTTTCTCGGCGTTGGAGCGATTTTGAAAAAAGTTCTACTAAAATGTAGCCCACTTCCCACTCTGCCACATGTTGAAAGCTTTATGAAGATATATTAACCCATTCAAAAGTTATAGGTAAAAAACCAAAAACCTGATCGACCTGAACGTGCAACATGCTATTTTTGTAATGTTTTTAGTTTTTTTGCTACAACTTTTGAACGGCTCAATATTTTTAATTGAAACTTTCACTAGGTGATAGAGCCGGAATTGGGCTATAGTTCCCTCGAACATTTTTTTGAAATCGCTCAAACGCTTAAAAAGTTATAAGCGTTTTTTCAATTAAAACACTTTTTATGCAACTTATTTGTGGCATGTGGCAACATAAGTGGTATGTGGCAAATAGCCCATTTCTTGCTCTACAACATGGTGCAAGTCATATGCGAAAATGTTTATCCGTTCAAAAGTTATAACAAAAAAACAGAAATTAATTCCCGAAAATCCACCTACTGCTGGTTCTGTTGGCCTGGTGTTTCACTTTTTTCGCGCAAGTTTTTTAAATTCAATTTTTGGACAGAGCGGCAGTTACAGTTTGAATAGAATTTTGTGTTTTCGCAAGAACTCAGGAATGGATGAATATTTTTGAATGAAACTTGCACCATGTGGTAGAGTGAGAAATTGGCTACCTGCCACATGCAACTTATGGTGCCACATGCCACATCCATTTGAGTTCAAAAGCGTTTTAATTAGAAAAACGCTTATAACTTTCTCGGCGTTGGAGCGATTTTGAAAAAATGTTCTACTAAAATGTAGCCCACTTCCCACTCTGCCACATGTTGAAAGCTTTATGAAGATATATTAACCCATTCAAAAGTTATAGGTAAAAAACCAAAAACCTGATCGACCTGAACGTGCAACATGCTATTTTTGTAATGTTTTTAGTTTTTTTGCTACAACTTTTGAACGGCTCAATATTTTTAATTGAAACTTTCACTAGGTGATAGAGCGGGAATTGGGCTATAGTTCCCTCGAACATTTTTTTGAAATCGCTCAAACGCTTAAAAAGTTATAAGCGTTTTTTCAATTAAAACACTTTTTATGCAACTTATTTGTGGCATGTGGCAACATAAGTGGTATGTGGCAAATAGCCCATTTCTTGCTCTACAACACGGTGCAAGTCATATGCGAAAATGTTTATCCGTTCAAAAGTTATAACAAAAAAACAGAAATTAATTCCCGAAAATCCACCTACTGCTGGTTCTGTTGGCCTGGTGTTTCACTTTTTTCGCGCAAGTTTTTTAAATTCAATTTTTGGACAGAGCGACAGTTACAGTTTGAATACAATTTTGAGTTTTCGCAATAACTCAGGAATGGATGAATATTTTTGAATGAAACTTGCACCATGTGGTAGAGTGAAAAATTGGCTACCTGCCACATGCAACTTATGGTGCCACATGCCACATCCACTTGACTTCAAAAGCGTTTTAATTAGAAAAACGCTTATAACTTTCTCGGCGTTGGAGCGATTTTGAAAAAATGTTCTACTAAAATGTAGCCCACTTCCCACTCTGCCACATGTTGAAAGCTTTATGAAGATATCTTAACCCATTCAAAAGTTATAGGTAAAAAACCAAAAACCTGACCGACCTCAATTTGCAACATGCTATTTTTGTAATGTTTTTATTTTTCTTGCTACAACTTTTGAACGGCTCAATATTTTTAATTGAAACTTTCACTAGGTGATAGAGCGGGAATTGGGCTATAGTTCCCTCGAACATTTTTTTGAAATCGCTCAAACGCTTAAAAAGTTATAAGCGTTTTTTCAATTAAAACACTTTTTATGCAACTTATTTGTGGCATGTGGCAACATAAGTGGTATGTGGCAAATAGCCCATTTCTTGCTCTACAACATGGTGCAAGTCTTATGCGAAAATGTTTATCCGTTCAAAAGTTATAACAAAAAAACAGAAATTAATTCCCGAAAATCCACCTACTGCTGGTTCTGTTGGCCTGGTGTTTCACTTTTTTCGCGCAAGTTTTTTAAATTCAATTTTTGGACAGAGCGACAGTTACAGTTTGAATACAATTTTGAGTTTTCGCAAGAACTCAGGAATGGATGAATATTTTTGAATGAAACTTGCACCATGTGGTAGAGTGAGAAATTGGCTACCTGCCACATGCAACTTATGGTGCCACATGCCACATCCACTTGAGTTCAAAAGCGTTTTAATTGGAAAAACGCTTATAACTTTCTCAGCGTTGGAGCGATTTTGAAAAAATGTTCTACTAAAATGTAGCCCACTTCCCACTCTGCCACATGTTGAAAGCTTTATGAAGATATATTAACCCATTCAAAAGTTATAGGTAAAAAACCAAAAACCTGATCGACCTGAACTTGCAACATGCTATTTTTGTAATGTTTTTAGTTTTTTTGGTACAACTTTTGAACGGCTCAATATTTTTAATTGAAACTTTCACTAGGTGATAGAGCGGGAATTGGGCTATAGTTCCCTCGAACATTTTTTTGAAATCGCTCAAACGCTTAAAAAGTTATAAGCGTTTTTTCAATTAAAACACTTTTTATGCAACTTATTTGTGGCATGTGGCAACATAAGTGGTATGTGGCAAATAGCCCATTTCTTGCTCTACAACATGGTGCAAGTCTTATGCGAAAATGTTTATCCGTTCAAAAGTTATAACAAAAAAACAGAAATTAATTCCCGAAAATCCACCTACTGCTGGTTCTGTTGGCCTGGTGTTTCACTTTTTTCGCGCAAGTTTTTTAAATTCAATTTTTGGACAGAGCGGCAGTTACAGTTTGAATAGAATTTTTTGTTTTCGCAAGAACTCAGGAATGGATGAATATTTTTGAATGAAACTTGCACCATGTGGTAGAGTGAGAAATTGGCTACCTGCCACATGCAACTTATGGTGCCACATGCCACATCCACTTGAGTTCAAAAGCGTTTTAATTAGAAAAACGCTTATAACTTTCTCGGCGTTGGAGCGATTTTGAAAAAATGTTCTACTAAAATGTAGCCCACTTCCCACTCTGCCACATGTTGAAAGCTTTATGAAGATATATTAACCCATTCAAAAGTTATAGGTAAAAAACCAAAAACCTGATCGACCTGAACGTGCAACATGCTATTTTTGTAATGTTTTTAGTTTTTTTGCTACAACTTTTGAACGGCTCAATATTTTTAATTGAAACTTTCACTAGGTGATAGAGCGGGAATTGGGCTATAGTTCCCTCGAACATTTTTTTGAAATCGCTCAAACGCTTAAAAAGTTATAAGCGTTTTTTCAATTAAAACACTTTTTATGCAACTTATTTGTGGCATGTGGCAACATAAGTGGTATGTGGCAAATAGCCCATTTCTTGCTCTACAACATGGTGCAAGTCATATGCGAAAATGTTTATCCGTTCAAAAGTTATAACAAAAAAACAGAAATTAATTCCCGAAAATCCACCTACTGCTGGTTCTGTTGGCCTGGTGTTTCACTTTTTTCGCGCAAGTTTTTTAAATTCAATTTTTGGACAGAGCGGCAGTTACAGTTTGAATAGAATTTTGTGTTTTCGCAAGAACTCAGGAATGGATGAATATTTTTGAATGAAACTTGCACCATGTGGTAGAGTGAGAAATTGGCTACCTGCCACATGCAACTTATGGTGCCACATGCCACATCCATTTGAGTTCAAAAGCGTTTTAATTAGAAAAACGCTTATAACTTTCTCGGCGTTGGAGCGATTTTGAAAAAATGTTCTACTAAAATGTAGCCCACTTCCCACTCTGCCACATGTTGAAAGCTTTATGAAGATATATTAACCCATTCAAAAGTTATAGGTAAAAAACCAAAAACCTGATCGACCTGAACGTGCAACATGCTATTTTTGTAATGTTTTTAGTTTTTTTGCTACAACTTTTGAACGGCTCAATATTTTTAATTGAAACTTTCACTAGGTGATAGAGCGGGAATTGGGCTATAGTTCCCTCGAACATTTTTTTGAAATCGCTCAAACGCTTAAAAAGTTATAAGCGTTTTTTCAATTAAAACACTTTTTATGCAACTTATTTGTGGCATGTGGCAACATAAGTGGTATGTGGCAAATAGCCCATTTCTTGCTCTACAACACGGTGCAAGTCATATGCGAAAATGTTTATCCGTTCAAAAGTTATAACAAAAAAACAGAAATTAATTCCCGAAAATCCACCTACTGCTGGTTCTGTTGGCCTGGTGTTTCACTTTTTTCGCGCAAGTTTTTTAAATTCAATTTTTGGACAGAGCGACAGTTACAGTTTGAATACAATTTTGAGTTTTCGCAATAACTCAGGAATGGATGAATATTTTTGAATGAAACTTGCACCATGTGGTAGAGTGAAAAATTGGCTACCTGCCACATGCAACTTATGGTGCCACATGCCACATCCACTTGACTTCAAAAGCGTTTTAATTAGAAAAACGCTTATAACTTTCTCGGCGTTGGAGCGATTTTGAAAAAATGTTCTACTAAAATGTAGCCCACTTCCCACTCTGCCACATGTTGAAAGCTTTATGAAGATATATTAACCCATTCAAAAGTTATAGGTAAAAAACCAAAAACCTGATCGACCTGAACGTGCAACATGCTATTTTTGTAATGTTTTTAGTTTTTTTTGCTACAACTTTTGAACGGCTCAATATTTTTAATTGAAACTTTCACTAGGTGATAGAGCCGGAATTGGGCTATAGTTCCCTCGAACATTTTTTTGAAATCGCTCAAACGCTTAAAAAGTTATAAGCGTTTTTTCAATTAAAACACTTTTTATGCAACTTATTTGTGGGATGTGGCAACATAAGTGGTATGTGGCAAATAGCCCATTTCTTGCTCTACAACATGGTGCAAGTCATATGCGAAAATGTTTATCCGTTCAAAAGTTATAACAAAAAAACAGAAATTAATTCCCGAAAATCCACCTACTGCTGGTTCTGTTGGCCTGGTGTTTCACTTTTTTCGCGCAAGTTTTTTAAATTCAATTTTTGGACAGAGCGGCAGTTACAGTTTGAATAGAATTTTGTGTTTTCGCAAGAACTCAGGAATGGATGAATATTTTTGAATGAAACTTGCACCATGTGGTAGAGTGAGAAATTGGCTACCTGCCACATGCAACTTATGGTGCCACATGCCACATCCACTTGAGTTCAAAAGCGTTTTAATTAGAAAAACGCTTATAACTTTCTCGGCGTTGGAGCGATTTTGAAAAAATGTTCTACTAAAATGTAGCCCACTTCCCACTCTGCCACATGTTGAAAGCTTTATGAAGATATCTTAACCCATTCAAAAGTTATAGGTAAAAAACCAAAAACCTGATCGACCTGAACGTGCAACATGCTATTTTTGTAATGTTTTTAGTTTTTTTGCTACAACTTTTGAACGGCTCAATATTTTTAATTGAAACTTTCACTAGGTGATAGAGCGGGAATTGGGCTATAGTTCCCTCGAACATTTTTTTGAAATCGCTCAAACGCTTAAAAAGTTATAAGCGTTTTTTCAATTAAAACACTTTTTATGCAACTTATTTGTGCATGTGGCAACATAAGTGGTATGTGGCAAATAGCCCATTTCTTGCTCTACAACATGGTGCAAGTCATATGCGAAAATGTTTATCCGTTCAAAAGTTATAACAAAAAAACAGAAATTAATTCCCGAAAATCCACCTACTGCTGGTTCTGTTGGCCTGGTGTTTCACTTTTTTCGCGCAAGTTTTTTAAATTCAATTTTTGGACAGAGCGGCAGTTACAGTTTGAATAGAATTTTGTGTTTTCGCAAGAACTCAGGAATGGATGAATATTTTTGAATGAAACTTGCACCATGTGGTAGAGTGAGAAATTGGCTACCTGCCACATGCAACTTATGGTGCCACATGCCACATCCACTTGAGTTCAAAAGCGTTTTAATTAGAAAAACGCTTATAACTTTCTCGGCGTTGGAGCGATTTTGAAAAAATGTTCTACTAAAATGTAGCCCACTTCCCACTCTGCCACATGTTGAAAGCTTTATGAAGATATATTAACCCATTCAAAAGTTATAGGTAAAAAACCAAAAACCTGATCGACCTGAACGTGCAACATGCTATTTTTGTAATGTTTTTAGTTTTTTTGCTACAACTTTTGAACGGCTCAATATTTTTAATTGAAACTTTCACTAGGTGATAGAGCGGGAATTGGGCTATAGTTCCCTCGAACATTTTTTTGAAATCGCTCAAACGCTTAAAAAGTTATAAGCGTTTTTTCAATTAAAACACTTTTTATGCAACTTATTTGTGGCATGTGGCAACATAAGTGGTATGTGGCAAATAGCCCATTTCTTGCTCTACAACATGGTGCAAGTCATATGCGAAAATGTTTATCCGTTCAAAAGTTATAACAAAAAAACAGAAATTAATTCCCGAAAATCCACCTACTGCTGGTTCTGTTGGCCTGGTGTTTCACTTTTTTCGCGCAAGTTTTTTAAATTCAATTTTTGGACAGAGCGACAGTTACAGTTTGAATACAATTTTGAGTTTTCGCAATAACTCAGGAATGGATGAATATTTTTGAATGAAACTTGCACCATGTGGTAGAGTGAAAAATTGGCTACCTGCCACATGCAACTTATGGTGCCACATGCCACATCCACTTGACTTCAAAAGCGTTTTAATTAGAAAAACGCTTATAACTTTCTTGGCGTTGGAGCGATTTTGAAAAAATGTTCTACTAAAATGTAGCCCACTTCCCACTCTGCCACATGTTGAAAGCTTTATGAAGATATATTAACCCATTCAAAAGTTATAGGTAAAAAACCAAAAACCTGATCGACCTGAACGTGCAACATGCTATTTTTGTAATGTTTTTAGTTTTTTTGCTACAACTTTTGAACGGCTCAATATTTTTAATTGAAACTTTCACTAGGTGATAGAGCCGGAATTGGGCTATAGTTCCCTCGAACATTTTTTTGAAATCGCTCAAACGCTTAAAAAGTTATAAGCGTTTTTTCAATTAAAACACTTTTTATGCAACTTATTTGTGGCATGTGGCAACATAAGTGGTATGTGGCAAATAGCCCATTTCTTGCTCTACAACATGGTGCAAGTCATATGCGAAAATGTTTATCCGTTCAAAAGTTATAACAAAAAAACAGAAATTAATTCCCGAAAATCCACCTACTGCTGGTTCTGTTGGCCTGGTGTTTCACTTTTTTCGCGCAAGTTTTTTAAATTCAATTTTTGGACAGAGCGGCAGTTACAGTTTGAATAGAATTTTGTGTTTTCGCAAGAACTCAGGAATGGATGAATATTTTTGAATGAAACTTGCACCATGTGGTAGAGTGAGAAATTGGCTACCTGCCACATGCAACTTATGGTGCCACATGCCACATCCACTTGAGTTCAAAAGCGTTTTAATTAGAAAAACGCTTATAACTTTCTCGGCGTTGGAGCGATTTTGAAAAAATGTTCTACTAAAATGTAGCCCACTTCCCACTCTGCCACATGTTGAAAGCTTTATGAAGATATATTAACCCATTCAAAAGTTATAGGTAAAAAACCAAAAACCTGATCGACCTGAACGTGCAACATGCTATTTTTGTAATGTTTTTAGTTTTTTTGCTACAACTTTTGAACGGCTCAATATTTTTAATTGAAACTTTCACTAGGTGATAGAGCGGGAATTGGGCTATAGTTCCCTCGAACATTTTTTTGAAATCGCTCAAACGCTTAAAAAGTTATAAGCGTTTTTTCAATTAAAACACTTTTTATGCAACTTATTTGTGGCACGTGGCAACATAAGTGGTATGTGGCAAATAGCCCATTTCTTGCTCTACAACATGGTGCAAGTCATATGCGAAAATGTTTATCCGTTCAAAAGTTATAACAAAAAAACAGAAATTAATTCCCGAAAATCCACCTACTGCTGGTTCTGTTGGCCTGGTGTTTCACTTTTTTCGCGCAAGTTTTTTAAATTCAATTTTTGGACAGAGCGACAGTTACAGTTTGAATACAATTTTGAGTTTTCGCAATAACTCAGGAATGGATGAATATTTTTGAATGAAACTTGCACCATGTGGTAGAGTGAAAAATTGGCTACCTGCCACATGCAACTTATGGTGCCACATGCCACATCCACTTGACTTCAAAAGCGTTTTAATTAGAAAAACGCTTATAACTTTCTCGGCGTTGGAGCGATTTTGAAAAAATGTTCTACTAAAATGTAGCCCACTTCCCACTCTGCCACATGTTGAAAGCTTTATGAAGATATATTAACCCATTCAAAAGTTATAGGTAAAAAACCAAAAACCTGATCGACCTGAACGTGCAACATGCTATTTTTGTAATGTTTTTAGTTTTTTTGCTACAACTTTTGAACGGCTCAATATTTTTAATTGAAACTTTCACTAGGTGATAGAGCCGGAATTGGGCTATAGTTCCCTCGAACATTTTTTTGAAATCGCTCAAACGCTTAAAAAGTTATAAGCGTTTTTTCAATTAAAACACTTTTTATGCAACTTATTTGTGGCATGTGGCAACATAAGTGGTATGTGGCAAATAGCCCATTTCTTGCTCTACAACATGGTGCAAGTCATATGCGAAAATGTTTATCCGTTCAAAAGTTATAACAAAAAAACAGAAATTAATTCCCGAAAATCCACCTACTGCTGGTTCTGTTGGCCTGGTGTTTCACTTTTTTCGCGCAAGTTTTTTAAATTCAATTTTTGGACAGAGCGGCAGTTACAGTTTGAATAGAATTTTGTGTTTTCGCAAGAACTCAGGAATGGATGAATATTTTTGAATGAAACTTGCACCATGTGGTAGAGTGAGAAATTGGCTACCTGCCACATGCAACTTATGGTGCCACATGCCACATCCACTTGAGTTCAAAAGCGTTTTAATTAGAAAAAGGCTTATAACTTTCTCGGCGTTGGAGCGATTTTGAAAAAATGTTCTACTAAAATGTAGCCCACTTCCCACTCTGCCACATGTTGAAAGCTTTATGAAGATATATTAACCCATTCAAAAGTTATAGGTAAAAAACCAAAAACCTGATCGACCTGAACGTGCAACATGCTATTTTTGTAATGTTTTTAGTTTTTTTGCTACAACTTTTGAACGGCTCAATATTTTTAATTGAAACTTTCACTAGGTGATAGAGCGGGAATTGGGCTATAGTTCCCTCGAACATTTTTTTGAAATCGCTCAAACGCTTAAAAAGTTATAAGCGTTTTTTCAATTAAAACACTTTTTATGCAACTTATTTGTGGCATGTGGCAACATAAGTGGTATGTGGCAAATAGCCCATTTCTTGCTCTACAACATGGTGCAAGTCATATGCGAAAATGTTTATCCGTTCAAAAGTTATAACAAAAAAACAGAAATTAATTCCCGAAAATCCACCTACTGCTGGTTCTGTTGGCCTGGTGTTTCACTTTTTTCGCGCAAGTTTTTTAAATTCAATTTTTGGACAGAGCGGCAGTTACAGTTTGAATAGAATTTTGTGTTTTCGCAAGAACTCAGGAATGGATGAATATTTTTGAATGAAACTTGCACCATGTGGTAGAGTGAGAAATTGGCTACCTGCCACATGCAACTTATGGTGCCACATGCCACATCCACTTGAGTTCAAAAGCGTTTTAATTAGAAAAACGCTTATAACTTTCTCGGCGTTGGAGCGATTTTGAAAAAATGTTCTACTAAAATGTAGCCCACTTCCCACTCTGCCACATGTTGAAAGCTTTATGAAGATATATTAACCCATTCAAAAGTTATAGGTAAAAAACCAAAAACCTGATCGACCTGAACGTGCAACATGCTATTTTTGTAATGTTTTTAGTTTTTTTGCTACAACTTTTGAACGGCTCAATATTTTTAATTGAAACTTTCACTAGGTGATAGAGCCGGAATTGGGCTATAGTTCCCTCGAACATTTTTTTGAAATCGCTCAAACGCTTAAAAAGTTATAAGCGTTTTTTCAATTAAAACACTTTTTATGCAACTTATTTGTGGCATGTGGCAACATAAGTGGTATGTGGCAAATAGCCCATTTCTTGCTCTACAACATGGTGCAAGTCATATGCGAAAATGTTTATCCGTTCAAAAGTTATAACAAAAAAACAGAAATTAATTCCCGAAAATCCACCTACTGCTGGTTCTGTTGGCCTGGTGTTTCACTTTTTTCGCGCAAGTTTTTTAAATTCAATTTTTGGACAGAGCGGCAGTTACAGTTTGAATAGAATTTTGTGTTTTCGCAAGAACTCAGGAATGGATGAATATTTTTGAATGAAACTTGCACCATGTGGTAGAGTGAGAAATTGGCTACCTGCCACATGCAACTTATGGTGCCACATGCCACATCCACTTGAGTTCAAAAGCGTTTTAATTAGAAAAACGCTTATAACTTTCTCGGCGTTGGAGCGATTTTGAAAAAATGTTCTACTAAAATGTAGCCCACTTCCCACTCTGCCACATGTTGAAAGCTTTATGAAGATATCTTAACCCATTCAAAAGTTATAGGTAAAAAACCAAAAACCTGATCGACCTGAACGTGCAACATGCTATTTTTGTAATGTTTTTAGTTTTTTTGCTACAACTTTTGAACGGCTCAATATTTTTAATTGAAACTTTCACTAGGTGATAGAGCCGGAATTGGGCTATAGTTCCCTCGAACATTTTTTTGAAATCGCTCAAACGCTTAAAAAGTTATAAGCGTTTTTTCAATTAAAACACTTTTTATGCAACTTATTTGTGGCATGTGGCAACATAAGTGGTATGTGGCAAATAGCCCATTTCTTGCTCTACAACATGGTGCAAGTCTTATGCGAAAATGTTTATCCGTTCAAAAGTTATAACAAAAAAACAGAAATTAATTCCCGAAAATCCACCTACTGCTGGTTCTGTTGGCCTGGTGTTTCACTTTTTTCGCGCAAGTTTTTTAAATTCAATTTTTGGACAGAGCGACAGTTACAGTTTGAATACAATTTTGAGTTTTCGCAATAACTCAGGAATGGATGAATATTTTTGAATGAAACTTGCACCATGTGGTAGAGTGAGAAATTGGCTACCTGCCACATGCAACTTATGGTGCCACATGCCACATCCACTTGAGTTCAAAAGCGTTTTAATTAGAAAAAGGCTTATAACTTTCTCGGCGTTGGAGCGATTGTGAAAAAATGTTCTACTAAAATGTAGCCCACTTCCCACTCTGCCACATGTTGAAAGCTTTATGAAGATATCTTAACCCATTCAAAAGTTATAGGTAAAAAACCAAAAACCTGATCGACCTGAACGTGCAACATGCTATTTTTGTAATGTTTTTAGTTTTTTTGCTACAACTTTTGAACGGCTCAATATTTTTAATTGAAACTTTCACTAGGTAATAGAGCGGGAATTGGGCTATAGTTCCCTCGAACATTTTTTTGAAATCGCTCAAACGCTTAAAAAGTTATAAGGGTTTTTTCAATTAAAACACTTTTTATGCAACTTATTTGTGGCATGTGGCAACATAAGTGGTATGTGGCAAATAGCCCATTTCTTGCTCTACAACATGGTGCAAGTCATATGCGAAAATGTTTATCCGTTCAAAAGTTATAACAAAAAAACAGAAATTAATTCCCGAAAATCCACCTACTGCTGGTTCTGTTGGCCTGGTGTTTCACTTTTTTCGCGCAAGTTTTTTAAATTCAATTTTTGGACAGAGCGGCAGTTACAGTTTGAATAGAATTTTGTGTTTTCGCAAGAACTCAGGAATGGATGAATATTTTTGAATGAAACTTGCACCATGTGGTAGAGTGAGAAATTGGCTACCTGCCACATGCAACTTATGGTGCCACATGCCACATCCACTTGAGTTCAAAAGCGTTTTAATTAGAAAAACGCTTATAACTTTCTCGGCGTTGGAGCGATTTTGAAAAAATGTTCTACTAAAATGTAGCCCACTTCCCACTCTGCCACATGTTGAAAGCTTTATGAAGATATATTAACCCATTCAAAAGTTATAGGTAAAAAACCAAAAACCTGATCGACCTGAACGTGCAACATGCTATTTTTGTAATGTTTTTAGTTTTTTTGCTACAACTTTTGAACGGCTCAATATTTTTAATTGAAACTTTCACTAGGTGATAGAGCGGGAATTGGGCTATAGTTCCCTCGAACATTTTTTTGAAATCGCTCAAACGCTTAAAAAGTTATAAGCGTTTTTTCAATTAAAACACTTTTTATGCAACTTATTTGTGGCATGTGGCAACATAAGTGGTATGTGGCAAATAGCCCATTTCTTGCTCTACAACATGGTGCAAGTCATATGCGAAAATGTTTATCCGTTCAAAAGTTATAACAAAAAAACAGAAATTAATTCCCGAAAATCCACCTACTGCTGGTTCTGTTGGCCTGGTGTTTCACTTTTTTCGCGCAAGTTTTTTAAATTCAATTTTTGGACAGAGCGGCAGTTACAGTTTGAATAGAATTTTGTGTTTTCGCAAGAACTCAGGAATGGATGAATATTTTTGAATGAAACTTGCACCATGTGGTAGAGTGAGAAATTGGCTACCTGCCACATGCAACTTATGGTGCCACATGCCACATCCACTTGAGTTCAAAAGCGTTTTAATTAGAAAAACGCTTATAACTTTCTCGGCGTTGGAGCGATTTTGAAAAAATGTTCTACTAAAATGTAGCCCACTTCCCACTCTGCCACATGTTGAAAGCTTTATGAAGATATCTTAACCCATTCAAAAGTTATAGGTAAAAAACCAAAAACCTGATCGACCTGAACTTGCAACATGCTATTTTTGCAATGTTTTTAGTTTTTTTGCTACAACTTTTGAACGGCTCAATATTTTTAATTGAAACTTTCACTAGGTAATAGAGCGGGAATTGGGCTATAGTTCCCTCGAACATTTTTTTGAAATCGCTCAAACGCTTAAAAAGTTATAAGCGTTTTTTCAATTAAAACACTTTTTATGCAACTTATTTGTGGCATGTGGCAACATAAGTGGTATGTGGCAAATAGCCCATTTCTTGCTCTACAACATGGTGCAAGTCTTATGCGAAAATGTTTATCCGTTCAAAAGTTATAACAAAAAAACAGAAATTAATTCCCGAAAATCCACCTACTGCTGGTTCTGTTGGCCTGGTGTTTCACTTTTTTCGCGCAAGTTTTTTAAATTCAATTTTTGGACAGAGCGACAGTTACAGTTTGAATACAATTTTGAGTTTTCGCAATAACTCAGGAATGGATGAATATTTTTGAATGAAACTTGCACCATGTGGTAGAGTGAGAAATTGGCTACCTGCCACATGCAACTTATGGTGCCACATGCCACATCCACTTGAGTTCAAAAGCGTTTTAATTAGAAAAAGGCTTATAACTTTCTCGGCGTTGGAGCGATTGTGAAAAAATGTTCTACTAAAATGTAGCCCACTTCCCACTCTGCCACATGTTGAAAGCTTTATGAAGATATCTTAACCCATTCAAAAGTTATAGGTAAAAAACCAAAAACCTGATCGACCTGAACGTGCAACATGCTATTTTTGTAATGTTTTTAGTTTTTTTGCTACAACTTTTGAACGGCTCAATATTTTTAATTGAAACTTTCACTAGGTAATAGAGCGGGAATTGGGCTATAGTTCCCTCGAACATTTTTTTGAAATCGCTCAAACGCTTAAAAAGTTATAAGGGTTTTTTCAATTAAACCACTTTTTATGCAACTTATTTGTGGCATGTGGCAACATAAGTGGTATGTGGCAAATAGCCCATTTCTTGCTCTACAACATGGTGCAAGTCATATGCGAAAATGTTTATCCGTTCAAAAGTTATAACAAAAAAACAGAAATTAATTCCCGAAAATCCACCTACTGCTGGTTCTGTTGGCCTGGTGTTTCACTTTTTTCGCGCAAGTTTTTTAAATTCAATTTTTGGACAGAGCGGCAGTTACAGTTTGAATAGAATTTTGTGTTTTCGCAAGAACTCAGGAATGGATGAATATTTTTGAATGAAACTTGCACCATGTGGTAGAGTGAGAAATTGGCTACCTGCCACATGCAACTTATGGTGCCACATGCCACATCCACTTGAGTTCAAAAGCGTTTTAATTAGAAAAACGCTTATAACTTTCTCGGCGTTGGAGCGATTTTGAAAAAATGTTCTACTAAAATGTAGCCCACTTCCCACTCTGCCACATGTTGAAAGCTTTATGAAGATATATTAACCCATTCAAAAGTTATAGGTAAAAAACCAAAAACCTGATCGACCTGAACGTGCAACATGCTATTTTTGTAATGTTTTTAGTTTTTTTGCTACAACTTTTGAACGGCTCAATATTTTTAATTGAAACTTTCACTAGGTGATAGAGCGGGAATTGGGCTATAGTTCCCTCGAACATTTTTTTGAAATCGCTCAAACGCTTAAAAAGTTATAAGCGTTTTTTCAATTAAAACACTTTTTATGCAACTTATTTGTGGCATGTGGCAACATAAGTGGTATGTGGCAAATAGCCCATTTCTTGCTCTACAACATGGTGCAAGTCATATGCGAAAATGTTTATCCGTTCAAAAGTTATAACAAAAAAACAGAAATTAATTCCCGAAAATCCACCTACTGCTGGTTCTGTTGGCCTGGTGTTTCACTTTTTTCGCGCAAGTTTTTTAAATTCAATTTTTGGACAGAGCGGCAGTTACAGTTTGAATAGAATTTTGTGTTTTCGCAAGAACTCAGGAATGGATGAATATTTTTGAATGAAACTTGCACCATGTGGTAGAGTGAGAAATTGGCTACCTGCCACATGCAACTTATGGTGCCACATGCCACATCCACTTGAGTTCAAAAGCGTTTTAATTAGAAAAACGCTTATAACTTTCTCGGCGTTGGAGCGATTTTGAAAAAATGTTCTACTAAAATGTAGCCCACTTCCCACTCTGCCACATGTTGAAAGCTTTATGAAGATATATTAACCCATTCAAAAGTTATAGGTAAAAAACCAAAAACCTGATCGACCTGAACGTGCAACATGCTATTTTTGTAATGTTTTTAGTTTTTTTGCTACAACTTTTGAACGGCTCAATATTTTTAATTGAAACTTTCACTAGGTGATAGAGCGGGAATTGGGCTATAGTTCCCTCGAACATTTTTTTGAAATCGCTCAAACGCTTAAAAAGTTATAAGCGTTTTTTCAATTAAAACACTTTTTATGCAACTTATTTGTGGCATGTGGCAACATAAGTGGTATGTGGCAAATAGCCCATTTCTTGCTCTACAACATGGTGCAAGTCATATGCGAAAATGTTTATCCGTTCAAAAGTTATAACAAAAAAACAGAAATTAATTCCCGAAAATCCACCTACTGCTGGTTCTGTTGGCCTGGTGTTTCACTTTTTTCGCGCAAGTTTTTTAAATTCAATTTTTGGACAGAGCGGCAGTTACAGTTTGAATAGAATTTTGTGTTTTCGCAAGAACTCAGGAATGGATGAATATTTTTGAATGAAACTTGCACCATGTGGTAGAGTGAGAAATTGGCTACCTGCCACATGCAACTTATGGTGCCACATGCCACATCCACTTGAGTTCAAAAGCGTTTTAATTAGAAAAACGCTTATAACTTTCTCGGCGTTGGAGCGATTTTGAAAAAATGTTCTACTAAAATGTAGCCCACTTCCCACTCTGCCACATGTTGAAAGCTTTATGAAGATATCTTAACCCATTCAAAAGTTATAGGTAAAAAACCAAAAACCTGATCGACCTGAACGTGCAACATGCTATTTTTGTAATGTTTTTAGTTTTTTTGCTACAACTTTTGAACGGCTCAATATTTTTAATTGAAACTTTCACTAGGTGATAGAGCGGGAATTGGGCTATAGTTCCCTCGAACATTTTTTTGAAATCGCTCAAACGCTTAAAAAGTTATAAGCGTTTTTTCAATTAAAACACTTTTTATGCAACTTATTTGTGGCATGTGGCAACATAAGTGGTATGTGGCAAATAGCCCATTTCTTGCTCTACAACATGGTGCAAGTCATATGCGAAAATGTTTATCCGTTCAAAAGTTATAACAAAAAAACAGAAATTAATTCCCGAAAATCCACCTACTGCTGGTTCTGTTGGCCTGGTGTTTCACTTTTTTCGCGCAAGTTTTTTAAATTCAATTTTTGGACAGAGCGGCAGTTACAGTTTGAATAGAATTTTGTGTTTTCGCAAGAACTCAGGAATGGATGAATATTTTTGAATGAAACTTGCACCATGTGGTAGAGTGAGAAATTGGCTACCTGCCACATGCAACTTATGGTGCCACATGCCACATCCACTTGACTTCAAAAGCGTTTTAATTAGAAAAACGCTTATAACTTTCTCGGCGTTGGAGCGATTTTGAAAAAATGTTCTACTAAAATGTAGCCCACTTCCCACTCTGCCACATGTTGAAAGCTTTATGAAGATATATTAACCCATTCAAAAGTTATAGGTAAAAAACCAAAAACCTGATCGACCTGAACGTGCAACATGCTATTTTTGTAATGTTTTTAGTTTTTTTGCTACAACTTTTGAACGGCTCAATATTTTTAATTGAAACTTTCACTAGGTGATAGAGCGGGAATTGGGCTATAGTTCCCTCGAACATTTTTTTGAAATCGCTCAAACGCTTAAAAAGTTATAAGCGTTTTTTCAATTAAAACACTTTTTATGCAACTTATTTGTGGCATGTGGCAACATAAGTGCTATGTGGCAAATAGCCCATTTCTTGCTCTACAACATGGTGCAAGTCTTATGCGAAAATGTTTATCCGTTCAAAAGTTATAACAAAAAACCAGAAATTAATTCCCGAAAATCCACCTACTGCTGGTTCTGTTGGCCTGGTGTTTCACTTTTTTCGCGCAAGTTTTTTAAATTCAATTTTTGGACAGAGCGACAGTTACAGTTTGAATACAATTTTGAGTTTTCGCAATAACTCAGGAATGGATGAATATTTTTGAATGAAACTTGCACCATGTGGTAGAGTGAAAAATTGGCTACCTGCCACATGCAACTTATGGTGCCACATGCCACATCCACTTGACTTCAAAAGCGTTTTAATTAGAAAAACGCTTATAACTTTCTCGGCGTTGGAGCGATTTTGAAAAAATGTTCTACTAAAATGTAGCCCACTTCCCACTCTGCCACATGTTGAAAGCTTTATGAAGATATCTTAACCCATTCAAAAGTTATAGGTAAAAAACCAAAAACCTGATCGACCTGAACTTGCAACATGCTATTTTTGCAATGTTTTTAGTTTTTTTGCTACAACTTTTGAACGGCTCAATATTTTTAATTGAAACTTTCACTAGGTAATAGAGCGGGAATTGGGCTATAGTTCCCTCGAACATTTTTTTGAAATCGCTCAAACGCTTAAAAAGTTATAAGCGTTTTTTCAATTAAAACACTTTTTATGCAACTTATTTGTGGCATGTGGCAACATAAGTGGTATGTGGCAAATAGCCCATTTCTTGCTCTACAACATGGTGCAAGTCATATGCGAAAATGTTTATCCGTTCAAAAGTTATAACAAAAAAACAGAAATTAATTCCCGAAAATCCACCTACTGCTGGTTCTGTTGGCCTGGTGTTTCACTTTTTTCGCGCAAGTTTTTTAAATTCAATTTTTGGACAGAGCGGCAGTTACAGTTTGAATAGAATTTTGTGTTTTCGCAAGAACTCAGGAATGGATGAATATTTTTGAATGAAACTTGCACCATGTGGTAGAGTGAGAAATTGGCTACCTGCCACATGCAACTTATGGTGCCACATGCCACATCCACTTGAGTTCAAAAGCGTTTTAATTAGAAAAACGCTTATAACTTTCTCGGCGTTGGAGCGATTTTGAAAAAATGTTCTACTAAAATGTAGCCCACTTCCCACTCTGCCACATGTTGAAAGCTTTATGAAGATATCTTAACCCATTCAAAAGTTATAGGTAAAAAACCAAAAACCTGATCGACCTGAACGTGCAACATGCTATTTTTGTAATGTTTTTAGTTTTTTTGCTACAACTTTTGAACGGCTCAATATTTTTAATTGAAACTTTCACTAGGTGATAGAGCGGGAATTGGGCTATAGTTCCCTCGAACATTTTTTTGAAATCGCTCAAACGCTTAAAAAGTTATAAGCGTTTTTTCAATTAAAACACTTTTTATGCAACTTATTTGTGGCATGTGGCAACATAAGTGGTATGTGGCAAATAGCCCATTTCTTGCTCTACAACATGGTGCAAGTCTTGTGCGAAAATGTTTATCCGTTCAAAAGTTATAAAAAAAAAACAGAAATTAATTCCCGAAAATCCACCTACTGCTGGTTCTGTTGGCCTGGTGTTTCACTTTTTTCGCGCAAGTTTTTTAAATTCAATTTTTGGACAGAGCGACAGTTACAGTTTGAATACAATTTTGAGTTTTCGCAATAACTCAGGAATGGATGAATATTTTTGAATGAAACTTGCACCATGTGGTAGAGTGAAAAATTGGCTACCTGCCACATGCAACTTATGGTGCCACATGCCACATCCACTTGACTTCAAAAGCGTTTTAATTAGAAAAACGCTTATAACTTTCTCGGCGTTGGAGCGATTTTGAAAAAATGTTCTACTAAAATGTAGCCCACTTCCCACTCTGCCACATGTTGAAAGCTTTATGAAGATATATTAACCCATTCAAAAGTTATAGGTAAAAAACCAAAAACCTGATCGACCTGAACGTGCAACATGCTATTTTTGTAATGTTTTTAGTTTTTTTTGCTACAACTTTTGAACGGCTCAATATTTTTAATTGAAACTTTCACTAGGTGATAGAGCCGGAATTGGGCTATAGTTCCCTCGAACATTTTTTTGAAATCGCTCAAACGCTTAAAAAGTTATAAGCGTTTTTTCAATTAAAACACTTTTTATGCAACTTATTTGTGGCATGTGGCAACATCAGTGGTATGTGGCAAATAGCCCATTTCTTGCTCTACAACATGGTGCAAGTCATATGCGAAAATGTTTATCCGTTCAAAAGTTATAACCAAAAAACAGAAATTAATTCCCGAAAATCCACCTACTGCTGGTTCTGTTGGCCTGGTGTTTCACTTTTTTCGCGCAAGTTTTTTAAATTCAATTTTTGGACAGAGCGGCAGTTACAGTTTGAATAGAATTTTGTGTTTTCGCAAGAACTCAGGAATGGATGAATATTTTTGAATGAAACTTGCACCATGTGGTAGAGTGAGAAATTGGCTACCTGCCACATGCAACTTATGGTGCCACATGCCACATCCACTTGACTTCAAAAGCGTTTTAATTAGAAAAACGCTTATAACTTTCTCGGCGTTGGAGCGATTTTGAAAAAATGTTCTACTAAAATGTAGCCCACTTCCCACTCTGCCACATGTTGAAAGCTTTATGAAGATATATTAACCCATTCAAAAGTTATAGGTAAAAAACCAAAAACCTGATCGACCTGAACGTGCAACATGCTATTTTTGTAATGTTTTTAGTTTTTTTGCTACAACTTTTGAACGGCTCAATATTTTTAATTGAAACTTTCACTAGGTGATAGAGCGGGAATTGGGCTATAGTTCCCTCGAACATTTTTTTGAAATCGCTCAAACGCTTAAAAAGTTATAAGCGTTTTTTCAATTAAAACACTTTTTATGCAACTTATTTGTGGCATGTGGCAACATAAGTGGTATGTGGCAAATAGCCCATTTCTTGCTCTACAACATGGTGCAAGTCATATGCGAAAATGTTTATCCGTTCAAAAGTTATAACAATAAAACAGAAATTAATTCCCGAAAATCCACCTACTGCTGGTTCTGTTGGCCTGGTGTTTCACTTTTTTCGCGCAAGTTTTTTAAATTCAATTTTTGGACAGAGCGACAGTTACAGTTTGAATACAATTTTGAGTTTTCGCAATAACTCAGGAATGGATGAATATTTTTGAATGAAACTTGCACCATGTGGTAGAGTGAGAAATTGGCTACCTGCCACATGCAACTTATGGTGCCACATGCCACATCCACTTGAGTTCAAAAGCGTTTTAATTAGAAAAAGGCTTATAACTTTCTCGGCGTTGGAGCGATTGTGAAAAAATGTTCTACTAAAATGTAGCCCACTTCCCACTCTGCCACATGTTGAAAGCTTTATGAAGATATCTTAACCCATTCAAAAGTTATAGGTAAAAAACCAAAAACCTGATCGACCTGAACTTGCAACATGCTATTTTTGCAATGTTTTTAGTTTTTTTGCTACAACTTTTGAACGGCTCAATATTTTTAATTGAAACTTTCACTAGGTAATAGAGCGGGAATTGGGCTATAGTTCCCTCGAACATTTTTTTGAAATCGCTCAAACGCTTAAAAAGTTATAAGCGTTTTTTCAATTAAAACACTTTTTATGCAACTTATTTGTGGCATGTGGCAACATAAGTGGTATGTGGCAAATAGCCCATTTCTTGCTCTACAACATGGTGCAAGTCATATGCGAAAATGTTTATCCGTTCAAAAGTTATAACAAAAAAACAGAAATTAATTCCCGAAAATCCACCTACTGCTGGTTCTGTTGGCCTGGTGTTTCACTTTTTTCGCGCAAGTTTTTTAAATTCAATTTTTGGACAGAGCGGCAGTTACAGTTTGAATAGAATTTTGTGTTTTCGCAAGAACTCAGGAATGGATGAATATTTTTGAATGAAACTTGCACCATGTGGTAGAGTGAGAAATTGGCTACCTGCCACATGCAACTTATGGTGCCACATGCCACATCCACTTGAGTTCAAAAGCGTTTTAATAAGAAAAACGCTTATAACTTTCTCGGCGTTGGAGCGATTTTGAAAAAATGTTCTACTAAAATGTAGCCCACTTCCCACTCTGCCACATGTTGAAAGCTTTATGAAGATATATTAACCCATTCAAAAGTTATAGGTAAAAAACCAAAAACCTGATCGACCTGAACGTGCAACATGCTATTTTTGTAATGTTTTTAGTTTTTTTGCTACAACTTTTGAACGGCTCAATATTTTTAATTGAAACTTTCACTAGGTGATAGAGCGGGAATTGGGCTATAGTTCCCTCGAACATTTTTTTGAAATCGCTCAAACGCTTAAAAAGTTATAAGCGTTTTTTCAATTAAAACACTTTTTATGCAACTTATTTGTGGCATGTGGCAACATAAGTGGTATGTGGCAAATAGCCCATTTCTTGCTCTACAACATGGTGCAAGTCATATGCGAAAATGTTTATCCGTTCAAAAGTTATAACAAAAAAACAGAAATTAATTCCCGAAAATCCACCTACTGCTGGTTCTGTTGGCCTGGTGTTTCACTTTTTTCGCGCAAGTTTTTTAAATTCAATTTTTGGACAGAGCGGCAGTTACAGTTTGAATAGAATTTTGTGTTTTCGCAAGAACTCAGGAATGGATGAATATTTTTGAATGAAACTTGCACCATGTGGTAGAGTGAGAAATTGGCTACCTGCCACATGCAACTTATGGTGCCACATGCCACATCCACTTGAGTTCAAAAGCGTTTTAATTAGAAAAACGCTTATAACTTTCTCGGCGTTGGAGCGATTTTGAAAAAATGTTCTACTAAAATGTAGCCCACTTCCCACTCTGCCACATGTTGAAAGCTTTATGAAGATATCTTAACCCATTCAAAAGTTATAGGTAAAAAACCAAAAACCTGATCGACCTGAACGTGCAACATGCTATTTTTGTAATGTTTTTAGTTTTTTTGCTACAACTTTTGAACGGCTCAATATTTTTAATTGAAACTTTCACTAGGTGATAGAGCGGGAATTGGGCTATAGTTCCCTCGAACATTTTTTTGAAATCGCTCAAACGCTTAAAAAGTTATAAGCGTTTTTTCAATTAAAACACTTTTTATGCAACTTATTTGTGGCATGTGGCAACATAAGTGGTATGTGGCAAATAGCCCATTTCTTGCTCTACAACATGGTGCAAGTCATATGCGAAAATGTTTATCCGTTCAAAAGTTATAACAAAAAAACAGAAATTAATTCCCGAAAATCCACCTACTGCTGGTTCTGTTGGCCTGGTGTTTCACTTTTTTCGCGCAAGTTTTTTAAATTCAATTTTTGGACAGAGCGGCAGTTACAGTTTGAATAGAATTTTGTGTTTTCGCAAGAACTCAGGAATGGAAGAATATTTTTGAATGAAACTTGCACCATGTGGTAGAGTGAGAAATTGGCTACCTGCCACATGCAACTTATGGTGCCACATGCCACATCCACTTGAGTTCAAAAGCGTTTTAATTAGAAAAACGCTTATAACTTTCTCGGCGTTGGAGCGATTTTGAAAAAATGTTCTACTAAAATGTAGCCCACTTCCCACTCTGCCACATGTTGAAAGCTTTATGAAGATATATTAACCCATTCAAAAGTTATAGGTAAAAAACCAAAAACCTGATCGACCTGAACGTGCAACATGCTATTTTTGTAATGTTTTTAGTTTTTTTGCTACAACTTTTGAACGGCTCAATATTTTTAATTGAAACTTTCACTAGGTGATAGAGCGGGAATTGGGCTATAGTTCCCTCGAACATTTTTTTGAAATCGCTCAAACGCTTAAAAAGTTATAAGCGTTTTTTCAATTAAAACACTTTTTATGCAACTTATTTGTGGCATGTGGCAACATAAGTGGTATGTGGCAAATAGCCCATTTCTTGCTCTACAACATGGTGCAAGTCTTATGCGAAAATGTTTATCCGTTCAAAAGTTATAACAAAAAAACAGAAATTAATTCCCGAAAATCCACCTACTGCTGGTTCTGTTGGCCTGGTGTTTCACTTTTTTCGCGCAAGTTTTTTAAATTCAATTTTTGGACAGAGCGACAGTTACAGTTTGAATACAATTTTGAGTTTTCGCAATAACTCAGGAATGGATGAATATTTTTGAATGAAACTTGCACCATGTGGTAGAGTGAAAAATTGGCTACCTGCCACATGCAACTTATGGTGCCACATGCCACATCCACTTGACTTCAAAAGCGTTTTAATTAGAAAAACGCTTATAACTTTCTCGGCGTTGGAGCGATTTTGAAAAAATGTTCTACTAAAATGTAGCCCACTTCCCACTCTGCCACATGTTGAAAGCTTTATGAAGATATCTTAACCCATTCAAAAGTTATAGGTAAAAAACCAAAAACCTGATCGACCTGAACTTGCAACATGCTATTTTTGCAATGTTTTTAGTTTTTTTGCTACAACTTTTGAACGGCTCAATATTTTTAATTGAAACTTTCACTAGGTAATAGAGCGGGAATTGGGCTATAGTTCCCTCGAACATTTTTTTGAAATCGCTCAAACGCTTAAAAAGTTATAAGCGTTTTTTCAATTAAAACACTTTTTATGCAACTTATTTGTGGCATGTGGCAACATAAGTGGTATGTGGCAAATAGCCCATTTCTTGCTCTACAACATGGTGCAAGTCATATGCGAAAATGTTTATCCGTTCAAAAGTTATAACAAAAAAACAGAAATTAATTCCCGAAAATCCACCTACTGCTGGTTCTGTTGGCCTGGTGTTTCACTTTTTTCGCGCAAGTTTTTTAAATTCAATTTTTGGACAGAGCGGCAGTTACAGTTTGAATAGAATTTTGTGTTTTCGCAAGAACTCAGGAATGGATGAATATTTTTGAATGAAACTTGCACCATGTGGTAGAGTGAGAAATTGGCTACCTGCCACATGCAACTTATGGTGCCACATGCCACATCCACTTGAGTTCAAAAGCGTTTTAATTAGAAAAACGCTTATAACTTTCTCGGCGTTGGAGCGATTTTGAAAAAATGTTCTACTAAAATGTAGCCCACTTCCCACTCTGCCACATGTTGAAAGCTTTATGAAGATATATTAACCCATTCAAAAGTTATAGGTAAAAAACCAAAAACCTGATCGACCTGAACGTGCAACATGCTATTTTTGTAATGTTTTTAGTTTTTTTGCTACAACTTTTGAACGGCTCAATATTTTTAATTGAAACTTTCACTAGGTGATAGAGCGGGAATTGGGCTATAGTTCCCTCGAACATTTTTTTGAAATCGCTCAAACGCTTAAAAAGTTATAAGCGTTTTTTCAATTAAAACACTTTTTATGCAACTTATTTGTGGCATGTGGCAACATAAGTGGTATGTGGCAAATAGCCCATTTCTTGCTCTACAACATGGTGCAAGTCTTATGCGAAAATGTTTATCCGTTCAAAAGTTATAACAAAAAAACAGAAATTAATTCCCGAAAATCCACCTACTGCTGGTTCTGTTGGCCTGGTGTTTCACTTTTTTCGCGCAAGTTTTTTAAATTCAATTTTTGGACAGAGCGACAGTTACAGTTTGAATACAATTTTGAGTTTTCGCAATAACTCAGGAATGGATGAATATTTTTGAATGAAACTTGCACCATGTGGTAGAGTGAAAAATTGGCTACCTGCCACATGCAACTTATGGTGCCACATGCCACATCCACTTGACTTCAAAAGCGTTTTAATTAGAAAAACGCTTATAACTTTCTCGGCGTTGGAGCGATTTTGAAAAAATGTTCTACTAAAATGTAGCCCACTTCCCACTCTGCCACATGTTGAAAGCTTTATGAAGATATATTAACCCATTCAAAAGTTATAGGTAAAAAACCAAAAACCTGATCGACCTGAACGTGCAACATGCTATTTTTGTAATGTTTTTAGTTTTTTTTGCTACAACTTTTGAACGGCTCAATATTTTTAATTGAAACTTTCACTAGGTGATAGAGCCGGAATTGGGCTATAGTTCCCTCGAACATTTTTTTGAAATCGCTCAAACGCTTAAAAAGTTATAAGCGTTTTTTCAATTAAAACACTTTTTATGCAACTTATTTGTGGCATGTGGCAACATAAGTGGTATGTGGCAAATAGCCCATTTCTTGCTCTACAACATGGTGCAAGTCTTATGCGAAAATGTTTATCCGTTCAAAAGTTATAACAAAAAAACAGAAATTAATTCCCGAAAATCCACCTACTGCTGGTTCTGTTGGCCTGGTGTTTCACTTTTTTCGCGCAAGTTTTTTAAATTCAATTTTTGGACAGAGCGACAGTTACAGTTTGAATACAATTTTGAGTTTTCGCAATAACTCAGGAATGGATGAATATTTTTGAATGAAACTTGCACCATGTGGTAGAGTGAAAAATTGGCTACCTGCCACATGCAACTTATGGTGCCACATGCCACATCCACTTGACTTCAAAAGCGTTTTAATTAGAAAAACGCTTATAACTTTCTCGGCGTTGGAGCGATTTTGAAAAAATGTTCTACTAAAATGTAGCCCACTTCCCACTCTGCCACATGTTGAAAGCTTTATGAAGATATATTAACCCATTCAAAAGTTATAGGTAAAAAACCAAAAACCTGATCGACCTGAACGTGCAACATGCTATTTTTGTAATGTTTTTAGTTTTTTTTGCTACAACTTTTGAACGGCTCAATATTTTTAATTGAAACTTTCACTAGGTGATAGAGCCGGAATTGGGCTATAGTTCCCTCGAACATTTTTTTGAAATCGCTTAAACGCTTAAAAAGTTATAAGCGTTTTTTCAATTAAAACACTTTTTATGCAACTTATTTGTGGCATGTGGCAACATAAGTGGTATGTGGCAAATAGCCCATTTCTTGCTCTACAACATGGTGCAAGTCATATGCGAAAATGTTTATCCGTTCAAAAGTTATAACAAAAAAACAGAAATTAATTCCCGAAAATCCACCTACTGCTGGTTCTGTTGGCCTGGTGTTTCACTTTTTTCGCGCAAGTTTTTTAAATTCAATTTTTGGACAGAGCGACAGTTACAGTTTGAATAGAATTTTGTGTTTTCGCAAGAACTCAGGAATGGATGAATATTTTTGAATGAAACTTGCACCATGTGGTAGAGTGAGAAATTGGCTACCTGCCACATGCAACTTATGGTGCCACATGCCACATCCACTTGAGTTCAAAAGCGTTTTAATTAGAAAAACGCTTATAACTTTCTCGGCGTTGGAGCGATTTTGAAAAAATGTTCTACTAAAATGTAGCCCACTTCCCACTCTGCCACATGTTGAAAGCTTTATGAAGATATATTAACCCATTCAAAAGTTATAGGTAAAAAACCAAAAACCTGATCGACCTGAACGTGCAACATGCTATTTTTGTAATGTTTTTAGTTTTTTTGCTACAACTTTTGAACGGCTCAATATTTTTAATTGAAACTTTCACTAGGTGATAGAGCCGGAATTGGGCTATAGTTCCCTCGAACATTTTTTTGAAATCGCTCAAACGCTTAAAAAGTTATAAGCGTTTTTTCAATTAAAACACTTTTTATGCAACTTATTTGTGGCATGTGGCAACATAAGTGGTATGTGGCAAATAGCCCATTTCTTGCTCTACAACATGGTGCAAGTCTTATGCGAAAATGTTTATCCGTTCAAAAGTTATAACAAAAAAACAGAAATTAATTCCCGAAAATCCACCTACTGCTGGTTCTGTTGGCCTGGTGTTTCACTTTTTTCGCGCAAGTTTTTTAAATTCAATTTTTGGACAGAGCGGCAGTTACAGTTTGAATAGAATTTTGTGTTTTCGCAAGAACTCAGGAATGGATGAATATTTTTGAATGAAACTTGCACCATGTGGTAGAGTGAGAAATTGGCTACCTGCCACATGCAACTTATGGTGCCACATGCCACATCCACTTGAGTTCAAAAGCGTTTTAATTAGAAAAACGCTTATAACTTTCTCGGCGTTGGAGCGATTTTGAAAAAATGTTCTACTAAAATGTAGCCCACTTCCCACTCTGCCACATGTTGAAAGCTTTATGAAGATATCTTAACCCATTCAAAAGTTATAGGTAAAAAACCAAAAACCTGATCGACCTGAACGTGCAACATGCTATTTTTGTAATGTTTTTAGTTTTTTTGCTACAACTTTTGAACGGCTCAATATTTTTAATTGAAACTTTCACTAGGTGATAGAGCGGGAATTGGGCTATAGTTCCCTAGAACATTTTTTTGAAATCGCTCAAACGCTTAAAAAGTTATAAGCGTTTTTTCAATTAAAACACTTTTTATGCAACTTATTTGTGGCATGTGGCAACATAAGTGGTATGTGGCAAATAGCCCATTTCTTGCTCTACAACATGGTGCAAGTCTTATGCGAAAATGTTTATCCGTTCAAAAGTTATAACAAAAAAACAGAAATTAATTCCCGAAAATCCACCTACTGCTGGTTCTGTTGGCCTGGTGTTTCACTTTTTTCGCGCAAGTTTTTTAAATTCAATTTTTGGACAGAGCGACAGTTACAGTTTGAATAGAATTTTGTGTTTTCGCAAGAACTCAGGAATGGATGAATATTTTTGAATGAAACTTGCACCATGTGGTAGAGTGAGAAATTGGCTACCTGCCACATGCAACTTATGGTGCCACATGCCACATCCACTTGAGTTCAAAAGCGTTTTAATTAGAAAAACGCTTATAACTTTCTCGGCGTTGGAGCGATTTTGAAAAAATGTTCTACTAAAATGTAGCCCACTTCCCACTCTGCCACATGTTGAAAGCTTTATGAAGATATATTAACCCATTCAAAAGTTATAGGTAAAAAACCAAAAACCTGATCGACCTGAACGTGCAACATGCTATTTTTGTAATGTTTTTAGTTTTTTTGCTACAACTTTTGAACGGCTCAATATTTTTAATTGAAACTTTCACTAGGTGATAGAGCCGGAATTGGGCTATAGTTCCCTCGAACATTTTTTTGAAATCGCTCAAACGCTTAAAAAGTTATAAGCGTTTTTTCAATTAAAACACTTTTTATGCAACTTATTTGTGGCATGTGGCAACATAAGTGGTATGTGGCAAATAGCCCATTTCTTGCTCTACAACATGGTGCAAGTCATATGCGAAAATGTTTATCCGTTCAAAAGTTATAACAAAAAAACAGAAATTAATTCCCGAAAATCCACCTACTGCTGGTTCTGTTGGCCTGGTGTTTCACTTTTTTCGCGCAAGTTTTTTAAATTCAATTTTTGGACAGAGCGACAGTTACAGTTTGAATACAATTTTGAGTTTTCGCAATAACTCAGGAATGGATGAATATTTTTGAATGAAACTTGCACCATGTGGTAGAGTGAGAAATTGGCTACCTGCCACATGCAACTTATGGTGCCACATGCCACATCCACTTGAGTTCAAAAGCGTTTTAATTAGAAAAAGGCTTATAACTTTCTCGGCGTTGGAGCGATTGTGAAAAAATGTTCTACTAAAATGTAGCCCACTTCCCACTCTGCCACATGTTGAAAGCTTTATGAAGATATCTTAACCCATTCAAAAGTTATAGGTAAAAAACCAAAAACCTGATCGACCTGAACTTGCAACATGCTATTTTTGCAATGTTTTTAGTTTTTTTGCTACAACTTTTGAACGGCTCAATATTTTTAATTGAAACTTTCACTAGGTAATAGAGCGGGAATTGGGCTATAGTTCCCTCGAACATTTTTTTGAAATCGCTCAAACGCTTAAAAAGTTATAAGCGTTTTTTCAATTAAAACACTTTTTATGCAACTTATTTGTGGCATGTGGCAACATAAGTGGTATGTGGCAAATAGCCCATTTCTTGCTCTACAACATGGTGCAAGTCATATGCGAAAATGTTTATCCGTTCAAAAGTTATAACAAAAAAACAGAAATTAATTCCCGAAAATCCACCTACTGCTGGTTCTGTTGGCCTGGTGTTTCACTTTTTTCGCGCAATTTTTTTAAATTCAATTTTTGGACAGAGCGGCAGTTACAGTTTGAATAGAATTTTGTGTTTTCGCAAGAACTCAGGAATGGATGAATATTTTTGAATGAAACTTGCACCATGTGGTAGAGTGAGAAATTGGCTACCTGCCACATGCAACTTATGGTGCCACATGCCACATCCACTTGAGTTCAAAAGCGTTTTAATTAGAAAAACGCTTATAACTTTCTCGGCGTTGGAGCGATTTTGAAAAAATGTTCTACTAAAATGTAGCCCACTTCCCACTCTGCCACATGTTGAAAGCTTTATGAAGATATATTAACCCATTCAAAAGTTATAGGTAAAAAACCAAAAACCTGATCGACCTGAACGTGCAACATGCTATTTTTGTAATGTTTTTAGTTTTTTTGCTACAACTTTTGAACGGCTCAATATTTTTAATTGAAACTTTCACTAGGTGATAGAGCGGGAATTGGGCTATAGTTCCCTCGAACATTTTTTTGAAATCGCTCAAACGCTTAAAAAGTTATAAGCGTTTTTTCAATTAAAACACTTTTTATGCAACTTATTTGTGGCATGTGGCAACATAAGTGGTATGTGGCAAATAGCCCATTTCTTGCTCTACAACATGGTGCAAGTCATATGCGAAAATGTTTATCCGTTCAAAAGTTATAACAAAAAAACAGAAATTAATTCCCGAAAATCCACCTACTGCTGGTTCTGTTGGCCTGGTGTTTCACTTTTTTCGCGCAAGTTTTTTAAATTCAATTTTTGGACAGAGCGACAGTTACAGTTTGAATACAATTTTGAGTTTTCGCAATAACTCAGGAATGGATGAATATTTTTGAATGAAACTTGCACCATGTGGTAGAGTGAGAAATTGGCTACCTGCCACATGCAACTTATGGTGCCACATGCCACATCCACTTGAGTTCAAAAGCGTTTTAATTAGAAAAAGGCTTATAACTTTCTCGGCGTTGGAGCGATTGTGAAAAAATGTTCTACTAAAATGTAGCCCACTTCCCACTCTGCCACATGTTGAAAGCTTTATGAAGATATCTTAACCCATTCAAAAGTTATAGGTAAAAAACCAAAAACCTGATCGACCTGAACTTGCAACATGCTATTTTTGCAATGTTTTTAGTTTTTTTGCTACAACTTTTGAACGGCTCAATATTTTTAATTGAAACTTTCACTAGGTAATAGAGCGGGAATTGGGCTATAGTTCCCTCGAACATTTTTTTGAAATCGCTCAAACGCTTAAAAAGTTATAAGCGTTTTTTCAATTAAAACACTTTTTATGCAACTTATTTGTGGCATGTGGCAACATAAGTGGTATGTGGCAAATAGCCCATTTCTTGCTCTACAACATGGTGCAAGTCATATGCGAAAATGTTTATCCGTTCAAAAGTTATAACAAAAAAACAGAAATTAATTCCCGAAAATCCACCTACTGCTGGTTCTGTTGGCCTGGTGTTTCACTTTTTTCGCGCAAGTTTTTTAAATTCAATTTTTGGACAGAGCGGCAGTTACAGTTTGAATAGAATTTTGTGTTTTCGCAAGAACTCAGGAATGGATGAATATTTTTGAATGAAACTTGCACCATGTGGTAGAGTGAGAAATTGGCTACCTGCCACATGCAACTTATGGTGCCACATGCCACATCCACTTGAGTTCAAAAGCGTTTTAATTAGAAAAACGCTTATAACTTTCTCGGCGTTGGAGCGATTTTGAAAAAATGTTCTACTAAAATGTAGCCCACTTCCCACTCTGCCACATGTTGAAAGCTTTATGAAGATATATTAACCCATTCAAAAGTTATAGGTAAAAAACCAAAAACCTGATCGACCTGAACGTGCAACATGCTATTTTTGTAATGTTTTTAGTTTTTTTGCTACAACTTTTGAACGGCTCAATATTTTTAATTGAAACTTTCACTAGGTGATAGAGCGGGAATTGGGCTATAGTTCCCTCGAACATTTTTTTGAAATCGCTCAAACGCTTAAAAAGTTATAAGCGTTTTTTCAATTAAAACACTTTTTATGCAACTTATTTGTGGCATGTGGCAACATAAGTGGTATGTGGCAAATAGCCCATTTCTTGCTCTACAACATGGTGCAAGTCTTATGCGAAAATGTTTATCCGTTCAAAAGTTATAACAAAAAAACAGAAATTAATTCCCGAAAATCCACCTACTGCTGGTTCTGTTGGCCTGGTGTTTCACTTTTTTCGCGCAAGTTTTTTAAATTCAATTTTTGGACAGAGCGACAGTTACAGTTTGAATACAATTTTGAGTTTTCGCAATAACTCAGGAATGGATGAATATTTTTGAATGAAACTTGCACCATGTGGTAGAGTGAAAAATTGGCTACCTGCCACATGCAACTTATGGTGCCACATGCCACATCCACTTGACTTCAAAAGCGTTTTAATTAGAAAAACGCTTATAACTTTCTCGGCGTTGGAGCGATTTTGAAAAAATGTTCTACTAAAATGTAGCCCACTTCCCACTCTGCCACATGTTGAAAGCTTTATGAAGATATATTAACCCATTCAAAAGTTATAGGTAAAAAACCAAAAACCTGATCGACCTGAACGTGCAACATGCTATTTTTGTAATGTTTTTAGTTTTTTTTGCTACAACTTTTGAACGGCTCAATATTTTTAATTGAAACTTTCACTAGGTGATAGAGCCGGAATTGGGCTATAGTTCCCTCGAACATTTTTTTGAAATCGCTCAAACGCTTAAAAAGTTATAAGCGTTTTTTCAATTAAAACACTTTTTATGCAACTTATTTGTGGCATGTGGCAACATAAGTGGTATGTGGCAAATAGCCCATTTCTTGCTCTACAACATGGTGCAAGTCTTATGCGAAAATGTTTATCCGTTCAAAAGTTATAACAAAAAAACAGAAATTAATTCCCGAAAATCCACCTACTGCTGGTTCTGTTGGCCTGGTGTTTCACTTTTTTCGCGCAAGTTTTTTAAATTCAATTTTTGGACAGAGCGACAGTTACAGTTTGAATACAATTTTGAGTTTTCGCAATAACTCAGGAATGGATGAATATTTTTGAATGAAACTTGCACCATGTGGTAGAGTGAAAAATTGGCTACCTGCCACATGCAACTTATGGTGCCACATGCCACATCCACTTGACTTCAAAAGCGTTTTAATTAGAAAAACGCTTATAACTTTCTCGGCGTTGGAGCGATTTTGAAAAAATGTTCTACTAAAATGTAGCCCACTTCCCACTCTGCCACATGTTGAAAGCTTTATGAAGATATATTAACCCATTCAAAAGTTATAGGTAAAAAACCAAAAACCTGATCGACCTGAACGTGCAACATGCTATTTTTGTAATGTTTTTAGTTTTTTTTGCTACAACTTTTGAACGGCTCAATATTTTTAATTGAAACTTTCACTAGGTGATAGAGCCGGAATTGGGCTATAGTTCCCTCGAACATTTTTTTGAAATCGCTCAAACGCTTAAAAAGTTATAAGCGTTTTTTCAATTAAAACACTTTTTATGCAACTTATTTGTGGCATGTGGCAACATAAGTGGTATGTGGCAAATAGCCCATTTCTTGCTCTACAACATGGTGCAAGTCATATGCGAAAATGTTTATCCGTTCAAAAGTTATAACAAAAAAACAGAAATTAATTCCCGAAAATCCACCTACTGCTGGTTCTGTTGGCCTGGTGTTTCACTTTTTTCGCGCAAGTTTTTTAAATTCAATTTTTGGACAGAGCGACAGTTACAGTTTGAATAGAATTTTGTGTTTTCGCAAGAACTCAGGAATGGATGAATATTTTTGAATGAAACTTGCACCATGTGGTAGAGTGAGAAATTGGCTACCTGCCACATGCAACTTATGGTGCCACATGCCACATCCACTTGAGTTCAAAAGCGTTTTAATTAGAAAAACGCTTATAACTTTCTCGGCGTTGGAGCGATTTTGAAAAAATGTTCTACTAAAATGTAGCCCACTTCCCACTCTGCCACATGTTGAAAGCTTTATGAAGATATATTAACCCATTCAAAAGTTATAGGTAAAAAACCAAAAACCTGATCGACCTGAACGTGCAACATGCTATTTTTGTAATGTTTTTAGTTTTTTTGCTACAACTTTTGAACGGCTCAATATTTTTAATTGAAACTTTCACTAGGTGATAGAGCCGGAATTGGGCTATAGTTCCCTCGAACATTTTTTTGAAATCGCTCAAACGCTTAAAAAGTTATAAGCGTTTTTTCAATTAAAACACTTTTTATGCAACTTATTTGTGGCATGTGGCAACATAAGTGGTATGTGGCAAATAGCCCATTTCTTGCTCTACAACATGGTGCAAGTCTTATGCGAAAATGTTTATCCGTTCAAAAGTTATAACAAAAAAACAGAAATTAATTCCCGAAAATCCACCTACTGCTGGTTCTGTTGGCCTGGTGTTTCACTTTTTTCGCGCAAGTTTTTTAAATTCAATTTTTGGACAGAGCGGCAGTTACAGTTTGAATAGAATTTTGTGTTTTCGCAAGAACTCAGGAATGGATGAATATTTTTGAATGAAACTTGCACCATGTGGTAGAGTGAGAAATTGGCTACCTGCCACATGCAACTTATGGTGCCACATGCCACATCCACTTGAGTTCAAAAGCGTTTTAATTAGAAAAACGCTTATAACTTTCTCGGCGTTGGAGCGATTTTGAAAAAATGTTCTACTAAAATGTAGCCCACTTCCCACTCTGCCACATGTTGAAAGCTTTATGAAGATATCTTAACCCATTCAAAAGTTATAGGTAAAAAACCAAAAACCTGATCGACCTGAACGTGCAACATGCTATTTTTGTAATGTTTTTAGTTTTTTTGCTACAACTTTTGAACGGCTCAATATTTTTAATTGAAACTTTCACTAGGTGATAGAGCGGGAATTGGGCTATAGTTCCCTAGAACATTTTTTTGAAATCGCTCAAACGCTTAAAAAGTTATAAGCGTTTTTTCAATTAAAACACTTTTTATGCAACTTATTTGTGGCATGTGGCAACATAAGTGGTATGTGGCAAATAGCCCATTTCTTGCTCTACAACATGGTGCAAGTCTTATGCGAAAATGTTTATCCGTTCAAAAGTTATAACAAAAAAACAGAAATTAATTCCCGAAAATCCACCTACTGCTGGTTCTGTTGGCCTGGTGTTTCACTTTTTTCGCGCAAGTTTTTTAAATTCAATTTTTGGACAGAGCGACAGTTACAGTTTGAATAGAATTTTGTGTTTTCGCAAGAACTCAGGAATGGATGAATATTTTTGAATGAAACTTGCACCATGTGGTAGAGTGAGAAATTGGCTACCTGCCACATGCAACTTATGGTGCCACATGCCACATCCACTTGAGTTCAAAAGCGTTTTAATTAGAAAAACGCTTATAACTTTCTCGGCGTTGGAGCGATTTTGAAAAAATGTTCTACTAAAATGTAGCCCACTTCCCACTCTGCCACATGTTGAAAGCTTTATGAAGATATATTAACCCATTCAAAAGTTATAGGTAAAAAACCAAAAACCTGATCGACCTGAACGTGCAACATGCTATTTTTGTAATGTTTTTAGTTTTTTTGCTACAACTTTTGAACGGCTCAATATTTTTAATTGAAACTTTCACTAGGTGATAGAGCCGGAATTGGGCTATAGTTCCCTCGAACATTTTTTTGAAATCGCTCAAACGCTTAAAAAGTTATAAGCGTTTTTTCAATTAAAACACTTTTTATGCAACTTATTTGTGGCATGTGGCAACATAAGTGGTATGTGGCAAATAGCCCATTTCTTGCTCTACAACATGGTGCAAGTCATATGCGAAAATGTTTATCCGTTCAAAAGTTATAACAAAAAAACAGAAATTAATTCCCGAAAATCCACCTACTGCTGGTTCTGTTGGCCTGGTGTTTCACTTTTTTCGCGCAAGTTTTTTAAATTCAATTTTTGGACAGAGCGACAGTTACAGTTTGAATACAATTTTGAGTTTTCGCAATAACTCAGGAATGGATGAATATTTTTGAATGAAACTTGCACCATGTGGTAGAGTGAGAAATTGGCTACCTGCCACATGCAACTTATGGTGCCACATGCCACATCCACTTGAGTTCAAAAGCGTTTTAATTAGAAAAAGGCTTATAACTTTCTCGGCGTTGGAGCGATTGTGAAAAAATGTTCTACTAAAATGTAGCCCACTTCCCACTCTGCCACATGTTGAAAGCTTTATGAAGATATCTTAACCCATTCAAAAGTTATAGGTAAAAAACCAAAAACCTGATCGACCTGAACTTGCAACATGCTATTTTTGCAATGTTTTTAGTTTTTTTGCTACAACTTTTGAACGGCTCAATATTTTTAATTGAAACTTTCACTAGGTAATAGAGCGGGAATTGGGCTATAGTTCCCTCGAACATTTTTTTGAAATCGCTCAAACGCTTAAAAAGTTATAAGCGTTTTTTCAATTAAAACACTTTTTATGCAACTTATTTGTGGCATGTGGCAACATAAGTGGTATGTGGCAAATAGCCCATTTCTTGCTCTACAACATGGTGCAAGTCATATGCGAAAATGTTTATCCGTTCAAAAGTTATAACAAAAAAACAGAAATTAATTCCCGAAAATCCACCTACTGCTGGTTCTGTTGGCCTGGTGTTTCACTTTTTTCGCGCAATTTTTTTAAATTCAATTTTTGGACAGAGCGGCAGTTACAGTTTGAATAGAATTTTGTGTTTTCGCAAGAACTCAGGAATGGATGAATATTTTTGAATGAAACTTGCACCATGTGGTAGAGTGAGAAATTGGCTACCTGCCACATGCAACTTATGGTGCCACATGCCACATCCACTTGAGTTCAAAAGCGTTTTAATTAGAAAAACGCTTATAACTTTCTCGGCGTTGGAGCGATTTTGAAAAAATGTTCTACTAAAATGTAGCCCACTTCCCACTCTGCCACATGTTGAAAGCTTTATGAAGATATATTAACCCATTCAAAAGTTATAGGTAAAAAACCAAAAACCTGATCGACCTGAACGTGCAACATGCTATTTTTGTAATGTTTTTAGTTTTTTTGCTACAACTTTTGAACGGCTCAATATTTTTAATTGAAACTTTCACTAGGTGATAGAGCGGGAATTGGGCTATAGTTCCCTCGAACATTTTTTTGAAATCGCTCAAACGCTTAAAAAGTTATAAGCGTTTTTTCAATTAAAACACTTTTTATGCAACTTATTTGTGGCATGTGGCAACATAAGTGGTATGTGGCAAATAGCCCATTTCTTGCTCTACAACATGGTGCAAGTCATATGCGAAAATGTTTATCCGTTCAAAAGTTATAACAAAAAAACAGAAATTAATTCCCGAAAATCCACCTACTGCTGGTTCTGTTGGCCTGGTGTTTCACTTTTTTCGCGCAAGTTTTTTAAATTCAATTTTTGGACAGAGCGACAGTTACAGTTTGAATACAATTTTGAGTTTTCGCAATAACTCAGGAATGGATGAATATTTTTGAATGAAACTTGCACCATGTGGTAGAGTGAGAAATTGGCTACCTGCCACATGCAACTTATGGTGCCACATGCCACATCCACTTGAGTTCAAAAGCGTTTTAATTAGAAAAAGGCTTATAACTTTCTCGGCGTTGGAGCGATTGTGAAAAAATGTTCTACTAAAATGTAGCCCACTTCCCACTCTGCCACATGTTGAAAGCTTTATGAAGATATCTTAACCCATTCAAAAGTTATAGGTAAAAAACCAAAAACCTGATCGACCTGAACTTGCAACATGCTATTTTTGCAATGTTTTTAGTTTTTTTGCTACAACTTTTGAACGGCTCAATATTTTTAATTGAAACTTTCACTAGGTAATAGAGCGGGAATTGGGCTATAGTTCCCTCGAACATTTTTTTGAAATCGCTCAAACGCTTAAAAAGTTATAAGCGTTTTTTCAATTAAAACACTTTTTATGCAACTTATTTGTGGCATGTGGCAACATAAGTGGTATGTGGCAAATAGCCCATTTCTTGCTCTACAACATGGTGCAAGTCATATGCGAAAATGTTTATCCGTTCAAAAGTTATAACAAAAAAACAGAAATTAATTCCCGAAAATCCACCTACTGCTGGTTCTGTTGGCCTGGTGTTTCACTTTTTTCGCGCAAGTTTTTTAAATTCAATTTTTGGACAGAGCGGCAGTTACAGTTTGAATAGAATTTTGTGTTTTCGCAAGAACTCAGGAATGGATGAATATTTTTGAATGAAACTTGCACCATGTGGTAGAGTGAGAAATTGGCTACCTGCCACATGCAACTTATGGTGCCACATGCCACATCCACTTGAGTTCAAAAGCGTTTTAATTAGAAAAACGCTTATAACTTTCTCGGCGTTGGAGCGATTTTGAAAAAATGTTCTACTAAAATGTAGCCCACTTCCCACTCTGCCACATGTTGAAAGCTTTATGAAGATATATTAACCCATTCAAAAGTTATAGGTAAAAAACCAAAAACCTGATCGACCTGAACGTGCAACATGCTATTTTTGTAATGTTTTTAGTTTTTTTGCTACAACTTTTGAACGGCTCAATATTTTTAATTGAAACTTTCACTAGGTGATAGAGCGGGAATTGGGCTATAGTTCCCTCGAACATTTTTTTGAAATCGCTCAAACGCTTAAAAAGTTATAAGCGTTTTTTCAATTAAAACACTTTTTATGCAACTTATTTGTGGCATGTGGCAACATAAGTGGTATGTGGCAAATAGCCCATTTCTTGCTCTACAACATGGTGCAAGTCATATGCGAAAATGTTTATCCGTTCAAAAGTTATAACAAAAAAACAGAAATTAATTCCCGAAAATCCACCTACTGCTGGTTCTGTTGGCCTGGTGTTTCACTTTTTTCGCGCAAGTTTTTTAAATTCAATTTTTGGACAGAGCGACAGTTACAGTTTGAATACAATTTTGAGTTTTCGCAATAACTCAGGAATGGATGAATATTTTTGAATGAAACTTGCACCATGTGGTAGAGTGAGAAATTGGCTACCTGCCACATGCAACTTATGGTGCCACATGCCACATCCACTTGAGTTCAAAAGCGTTTTAATTAGAAAAAGGCTTATAACTTTCTCGGCGTTGGAGCGATTGTGAAAAAATGTTCTACTAAAATGTAGCCCACTTCCCACTCTGCCACATGTTGAAAGCTTTATGAAGATATCTTAACCCATTCAAAAGTTATAGGTAAAAAACCAAAAACCTGATCGACCTGAACTTGCAACATGCTATTTTTGCAATGTTTTTAGTTTTTTTGCTACAACTTTTGAACGGCTCAATATTTTTAATTGAAACTTTCACTAGGTAATAGAGCGGGAATTGGGCTATAGTTCCCTCGAACATTTTTTTGAAATCGCTCAAACGCTTAAAAAGTTATAAGCGTTTTTTCAATTAAAACACTTTTTATGCAACTTATTTGTGGCATGTGGCAACATAAGTGGTATGTGGCAAATAGCCCATTTCTTGCTCTACAACATGGTGCAAGTCATATGCGAAAATGTTTATCCGTTCAAAAGTTATAACAAAAAAACAGAAATTAATTCCCGAAAATCCACCTACTGCTGGTTCTGTTGGCCTGGTGTTTCACTTTTTTCGCGCAAGTTTTTTAAATTCAATTTTTGGACAGAGCGGCAGTTACAGTTTGAATAGAATTTTGTGTTTTCGCAAGAACTCAGGAATGGATGAATATTTTTGAATGAAACTTGCACCATGTGGTAGAGTGAGAAATTGGCTACCTGCCACATGCAACTTATGGTGCCACATGCCACATCCACTTGAGTTCAAAAGCGTTTTAATTAGAAAAACGCTTATAACTTTCTCGGCGTTGGAGCGATTTTGAAAAAATGTTCTACTAAAATGTAGCCCACTTCCCACTCTGCCACATGTTGAAAGCTTTATGAAGATATATTAACCCATTCAAAAGTTATAGGTAAAAAACCAAAAACCTGATCGACCTGAACGTGCAACATGCTATTTTTGTAATGTTTTTAGTTTTTTTGCTACAACTTTTGAACGGCTCAATATTTTTAATTGAAACTTTCACTAGGTGATAGAGCGGGAATTGGGCTATAGTTCCCTCGAACATTTTTTTGAAATCGCTCAAACGCTTAAAAAGTTATAAGCGTTTTTTCAATTAAAACACTTTTTATGCAACTTATTTGTGGCATGTGGCAACATAAGTGCTATGTGGCAAATAGCCCATTTCTTGCTCTACAACATGGTGCAAGTCTTATGCGAAAATGTTTATCCGTTCAAAAGTTATAACAAAAAAACAGAAATTAATTCCCGAAAATCCACCTACTGCTGGTTCTGTTGGCCTGGTGTTTCACTTTTTTCGCGCAAGTTTTTTAAATTCAATTTTTGGACAGAGCGGCAGTTACAGTTTGAATAGAATTTTGTGTTTTCGCAAGAACTCAGGAATGGATGAATATTTTTGAATGAAACTTGCACCATGTGGTAGAGTGAGAAATTGGCTACCTGCCACATGCAACTTATGGTGCCACATGCCACATCCACTTGAGTTCAAAAGCGTTTTAATTAGAAAAACGCTTATAACTTTCTCGGCGTTGGAGCGATTTTGAAAAAATGTTCTACTAAAATGTAGCCCACTTCCCACTCTGCCACATGTTGAAAGCTTTATGAAGATATCTTAACCCATTCAAAAGTTATAGGTAAAAAAGCAAAAACCTGATCGACCTGAACTTGCAACATGCTATTTTTGTAATGTTTTTAGTTTTTTTGCTACAACTTTTGAACGGCTCAATATTTTTAATTGAAACTTTCACTAGGTGATAGAGCCGGAATTGGGCTATAGTTCTCTCGAACATTTTTTTGAATTCGCTCCAACGCTGAGAAAGTTATAAGCGTTTTTCTAATTAATACCACGTATTAGATTGAGAATTGGACTATCTTTTACACGTCACATTTTCCGCCCCTTGCCCCGCCTACTCTTTTTTTAAAACGTTTTTCTTGCAAATTTTTTCCAATTTTGCCAAAAATTTTGAGTTAGAAAATTCTAATTGCGAAAATCGGATTCAGCATGCGGAAATCAGAGTTATAGGGTCCCAGGCCGTTTTCGCCCGGCCGTTTCCGAGAAAAACGCCAAAATCAAAGTTGGCGATGGTAGGGGGCGGTAACTGTAGGAACTGGGAGATAGCCCAATTCCCCAGTTTTTTGCAAATTATATTTAGTTTAGGTCGTTTTGAATAAAAATAATACAAGGACTGAGGTAACGCAATGAGCGATAAAGCACCTAGTGACAAAAGTTTGAAACCAATGATTCGCATCTGAGCGGCAGCGCAGTGCCTCTTAAAAAATTATTAGTTAATACCTGAAAGACAAGCGTAAAAATGGCAAATGTTAATGCAAATGTCTTTTTTCTAATTGTTTTCGTCACAAAAAATAGGATGTGAATAAACGGCGATTTCTTCTGTAAAAGGTTGAACTAAAACAAATTGCCAAATTAAAAAAAAAATTAAAACAATACCGAGAAATCATGAAGATAAATTGCTGAAAGTTGTGGTTTTCATTTTATTTGCAGCTATTTTAATGCTTGTGTTGTAGAATTATTTTGTTTATCCTCTTGTCATCTACTAGCTCTGCCCTGTGTCGCTCATTGCGTAGCCTCGGCTAAGTTATTTGTTTGTAGAATTTACACTTTTTTTCCAGTTTATTAATTGAAAAATAATTTTTAAAACACACACGCGTACAGTATTATAACTTAATATTTTCACATTCTGACTTGACTTTATCAAACAGTCAAAAATAATATTGCTTCATTCAGATTTCAGAATTCGATAATTAAATAAGTTTGCTTAGAAAACATTACGGCAAATAGGACATGTTGATTTGGAGCTAGTGGTAAACCATTTATACTGAAAACAAATATATTTCAAATCATATTTAAAAAAAAAAAATTTTCAAAAAAATTACCAAGCAAGGTCCATGGAATTTCTTTTTACACGTTTTACAAGTTAATTTGGGTAGTTGACAGGTATCTTGATGTATAACTGTGTAACATACATAACACTCCTCAACACCTTCGAACTTTTTATCTAGATTATTTTTCCACAAAGCTAGACCATCAAAAATGGTGCCATTCTATGATTTAGTGAGAGCGTTAATAGCTAATTAATTTCTTATGAATTATTAAAAGCTGTTATTTTATACCTGATGGGTTAAGAAAATGGTCAACTGCATGGCTACATTACGCGATGTAGAACGTCCACCAATTTGTTTATTACAGTCCACTTTCACTGATCCCAATGGATAGTTGGGCGCCAGTGTTATTACCAATTCCATGCGAGCCTCATCAATGGAGTACACAGCCAATACTTCACGGGTTGATATGTGGACATTAACCTTTGACAAAACAAAACCCAATAAGATAGAAATTTTTAAAGAAAATTCATTTAATTGGCTTGAATTAGATAACGACATGTATTATGAAAAGAACGGCGCTACCTACCAACACTCAAATCATACCAGCGCTTAAAGAGTCTGGTTATGTTACCTAAAGGCAAAGATCATGCAATTTGATACTGTTAGTTAGACTTTTTCTTGTGATCATTCTTAAGTTGTAAGTAAATGCAAATAGGCCACAAAATATAGCTGACGTTAAAGCGAATATAACTTATCTATATAAGGATATGAAAATCAACGCAATTAACACATATAATTTTGCGAATTACAACAACAACAAATAAAAAATATTAAATCTGTTACCTGGGAAGCATAATCTTAACTAAAAAACTACTAAATGGATTTTATTGAAATTTTACAATAATAAACCTTAACACCAGTATAACATATAGGCTACTTTTAGTCCAGTAACATCTACTTTTAGGTGTTTTAATAAATAAAATTATATTTTTCAAGGGATTTCACTGACATTTGGGACATACCATACCGTCCTTAAACTTCAAGAAAGGTTCCATGTAGTTTTTAACCGGCCATGCCCACTTTTACGCATACTTCTTTACTAAAATAATTGAAATTGTTTTCTAATGATCCCATTTTTCAACGGGTTTTTTTTTAAACCTGCTCCGCTCTCTATACTTCAATGAAAGTTGGCATCACAGAAAAACATGAATACATTAGTTTTTAGTGTGCGTTCATATAATCATTGCTTTTATGCTTTCATTGAAAAACAACAAATGTAGTTGCTTGCCTTACTTGCATAATTTTTATGGATTACCTTTTCATGCATGTAAAAAAAATTAAAAACCATTGTTCAGCTAAGTGCGAATAATCAGCGGCAAATTTGACTCTGTGATTGCCAATCGAATGCAATCAGCTCTATGCATCACTAACAGATGTTTTATGGAGAAGGGACTTTCGATAAATCAGAATAAAACCAAAGTGGTTCCCTTCAATAGAAGGAGAAAGCTAAGGCTAGTTACAAAATCACCCAAAAGCAATCTTTGAATTCTTAATGAACAGAGTAGTATCACAATAACTCTATTCTAGACTAGTTCAAACTCCAGATTTTAAGTCTAATTTACCAGTTGAGAGAGGGTTAGGGTTTGATTCTTGCCTAGACCCTGGCCAAGTAGTTAGTCAGTCAGGGTTTAATTAAAATTAAATTCGAATAATTTTCTTTGTATAATTCTCACCTGCATATTTTCATGTTTCTCCTTTTTGCTAGCGATAGCCATTAGCTCCTCTTGGCATATAATGGGTGATACAAAGTTTGTCGTTAAAGTATCAACAAAAGTTTTTTGTCTGGACGGGCTTGTATTCCACCATTTACGCACAACAGCAGGTAGTTTACTTAAAACCTCGGTATACATGTGGCAGACATACTTTTCCAAGGATAAGTTTGAATCTGAAAATAAAATATTCAACACAAAAATGACAAATTAATTTTTCTAAAAGAATTGTTTTTTTTTTTTTTAATTAGAATTGATTGCAAGCGTATACAAACGTGTCTTTGAAAATGTCTATAAATTTTGAAGAAATTCCTAGTGTAATTGAATTGCCAGCAGAAGAATCCACACAAAAAACTAGAACCGTTTTAGAAGAAATTAATGCTCGTCAATATTTATTAAATGAACGCTCCATAAAGTGCGATAATATAAAGCCGTTTTATGCGAAAATTAAAAAACCACCACATCCCTATTACTACAAATATTTCTGGGTGTGTCCACGCTATAAACCTCAATATGCCTGCAAACATGCCGGTAATATTATAGTCGAACGTGACGCTTTAACTAAGCAAGAACATTTATTTTATTTGGCTACACCAAAAGTTAATTATGCCGCTCCACGCAAAATGCCACGATACTTTGCAAAGAAAGCCATTATGGCTGATAGCACGGCATGCATCATAAATTTGGCTAAACCAGATTTAAAACATGTTGCTGAAACTTTAAGTCATTTTAATGACATAATGCCGAGACGTCACAAAATATCATTGAAAAAATGTTTGGAAAAATCTACCAACATTGAGTACACTACCATACAAAGGGCTTTGGAATTATTATGTGAAGAAAAACGCTTAAAAAGAGTGGCCAAGCGAAAGGAGCGTTTGAATTGCCAAAAGTTATCACGTAAAATTGTCAATAAGCAGAAACAACAAATTAAAAAGATTATGAACGTTTTATATGAGGAAATGAAAGAATTTCTACTGAATGATCAATTTAACATAATTGAAACCTCAACCTTGGAGACAGTGATACTAGAGGCGTTAAGGGAGTTTACAGGTAGGCATAGCAGTACTTGCAAGTGTGATTATGGTAGTCAAATACACTCAAAATTTTCATAAAAATTGAAATTTTGCTCGTAATCGAGTATCGTATTTTGCCCCCTGAATTTATTCAAATGTTTGTCCGTTTGTGCTCATGATGTTTATCAGAAAACAGTTTTTATTTAGGTTTATTCGAACTACTTTCAGTGTTTAAGTGTTGTAACATCTTTTCTCACCATACGAAACTATTTTTTTTATCTACTCACTTCCCTATTGCTTGTTTTAATATCTATGCGTATCTTCTTTTCCATATCAATGCTCTTCTTTAAGCTGTCTGTTTAATCTCACCTAACATACTCTATAGCATTCAGGTTTCAATTCAGGCTAGTTTCAAGTTTATTTCTCTTCAAGAAATGTAAATCGTTCAATTGTATTTTAAACTAGCTGTTTTTACCTGGTCTCATCCGTCTCTTATATCTATGAGTGGGAATTCAGAGCAATCTGTTTAAAATCTGATTAGCTTATTTTACCCAGTTTTACGTGGTCAGTAGAAATCGCCGACCTTTCAAATGACCAAATTTTAAAAGCAATTCATTGGAAAATAGAATTTTCATCGTTAAATTGATGTCTTCACCGATAGCTCCAAGAATAGTTTTGGAGTACAGAACTAGTATATCCTTCAGACTCGCTGTTGTACCATGGAATATTTGTCAAGAATATTCGCATTTATACTGACAGTCCAACTGGAATTAGGTCCTTTGGGGGTGTCTATTCAGCATCCGATCTGAACAGAGAATCCCAGACATCCTTAAATAAGATGGCGGGACATTCGGTGATCACCTTCATTTTGGTACGTTTACATGGGACTACTGTAGGACGAATAACACGGCAAGGGAAGAGTCGAGGATGTCAGAACAGAACACCGACACGCCCTGCGGTATTCCTCTCTGCCTGCAAACAGCAGATCGAGAGTTTATTTTTACACACACTTCAGATAGAAGGACAAACGGATCTGCAATATAACGAACATGATCTAACCCAGGCTGGATAGCAATCGCACTAGAAATTTACTGGGACTCCAGAGAGCCAAATTGAGAAATTATTTTGAAGCCATAACAGGCCAATGTAGTTTTGGCAAACATGCATGCAAGGAGAATGGGTTTGCCATTGAATGACTACTGTAGAAGTTGTCAAGACGAGGAGGAGGAGGAAACCGTGGAAAGCCTTATCTGCCTAGAGGGTCAACGCTACCTGCAGTCTCACTGCACTGTCGACTATAGGGGTTGGCATGCCTTCATTAGATGTATTCTTTCCCTACTCTCACCCTACTCTCTTTCACTCTTCTATCTCTATTGCTATATTTCTTCACTTGATAGTTTTAGAGTTTATTCATTACAAACAAAAAAACAAATTTTTTTCTCAATGTAATATCAATATAGGTTCCTATAGAGTTTAGTTAAAAAAAAACACAAAAACAACAATGGTTTTTTCATAATTTTAGATAAAGAATTCAACATGACGGATAATTTGCGAGAATATCAAAAAGCTTTGGCTTTCAATTTAGCCTTATGGATAAACGGATTCCTATCAAACTTGAACATTGATATCACTGAAACTGCTCCATATACTGAGCAAACTCAATTAAAAACTAAAACAGAAGAACCTACACAAGAATTAACAACATTTTTACCGGTAGACGATTATATTTTACACTCAAAAGATTCTGAGAATTTATACTATGAAGAGGAACAAGAGGAGGACTATCATTCCTTGCATAATATAAAAATTACAGCAAGTGAAAACATTTAAGAAATCAATAATCAATAAACTTACCTTTAATTTGTGACCAAGAAAGACCCTTAAATATTTCGTTGTTTAATTGTTTGGTACTGTGATTCTTCAAAATTTCTGTAGGCATAGAGCGGAATAAAAAGTGCAATAAAGCCTGAAAATAAACCCAAGATTTTACATAGCTTTTCTTTCTTTATTTCAATTCTTAATATAACTAACCTCTTCATATTTATTGGCATGTAACCAGGAGGTGTATACAGAACGTAAAGCAACGGGTGAATTGGCACAAGCATAAATAATACAGTCCCATAACATTAAATAGCTAAAAGCCTCGTGTTTATTGATGGTTTCCATATCAGCTATTTCATTCAATTTGAAACTAATTTCAATAAGAAAAAAAAAAAAAATAATACAACGTAAAGTTTTATCAAACAAAAGAACTGTTATTTTTAAAAGTGGTATATGCCCACTTTTTTTTTTAAATGAGTCAGTGATAATTTTAGTAAGATGGTTTCTATATTTTACTAAAATTACTACTAACTAATTTTTTAATTGACTTATACCACTTTCAAAAATAACACTTGAAATAATTAATTTTTATACCTAAACTCTTTGTTATATTTTTGTATTGGCATGTCATAACGTCCTATATAGTCTTCAAAACAATTAAGAAAATGCCAATTCAATGATTTCGGCTCATCCTTATCAATTTGTTCCGATTTCTTGTCATACATTTTAATATCATCAGCCACAAAATGTGGTGTCAATTGGCGCATTATATAAATGCTTAAAATGCGTAGTGAATGTATTGGACTAGAGAGAGTTTTCAGTAAGAAATTACAAAGATGATCCAAAGATATTTGAGCGGATTGTTTACAAAACTGTGTAAAATAAATTAAAACAAAAACTTCATTTAATTTTCAAAAATTGCAAGCAAATCCATATTAAACACTTACCGCATAAACAACACCATAATCCATATTTTCCACAGTTGAAGTGAGCTCGTTTAAAAATAACTCCCAGCAATCAGAAAAGTTAGAAGGAATATCTTTAAATTAAAAAAAAAAAAAAAATTAAAATACTTTATGTACATAATTATCTATAAAAGCTGAAAATCGTAAGTAACAAATTCAAAAATAAAACCGCCAGACCGACCCGACCATACATAATGTGACCTTTAAATGAAATGTTTATTTTTATTGCTTGAAATTGGCCACCATATAAAACATTCTCTCATTCGTCTTTAAATTAAACAATAAAGAAGTGTTGTTAATGTAGTGATTTTTTACTATTATTGATTATAGGTCATGGTAACATCGTGACCCGAAACATTTATTATACAAAACATTTATTATTATCTAACTAAACTAATTCTACACTTCAAGTTATACTCACTGCTTTTCTGAGACACACACTCATATGGTAATTAAGTCCTGTCAACAGTTCAGTGTAGACTTTAAATACATTCCTGCCAAGATTCACATAGCCACCACCTAAATTCCTTCGGGATTAATAATTCTGACTGCTGCGCATCCCTTCTTGGGTTCTTTAATATTTGTATAGACCCTAGGTCAAATTACGAGAATCGATATTTCCATTTAAATTGTATTGAAATTTTGATAGCCATCGATTGTCGAAATTCGGGCCCTTGTTTTTCTCTTTTGTCTATTATTTACCCTACAGCAGGGTTGTAGGAATGGAGAGAATTCCGTGTGCTTTCTAGCCAAATAGTCCACTATTTCACTATCTTCATACTACTATTTCTCTGTTTCAAAACAGCGGGAAGCTAAAATCAATCTCAAACCAATCTAGTTCGGAAGGAGCAACTGACTAATGCCTATAGAGCTGACTGGCTATTTGTAATAATGTTTCATAATGTGTATTTCGGTACCGCGTATGGCCTACTCGCCATAACAACTACTCTCAGCACTGTCATCTTTAGTTTTAAATTTATCAGTGTACCACAATTGTCGGTCCCACGTAGGTATTTCCTTGCTTAAAATGAAATCTTTTGGTAACGTTAAACAGGTTGAGTCAGTCCAAAAATAAGTTATTTTTGGAAGTGGCATAAATTCAGTGTCATTTTAGTTACATGGCGTCTCTATATCTTTCAAAAAATACTGTTAACTCATTCTTTTAAAGTGGACTTATACCACTTTAAAAAATAACAGCTAAAATGGTATTTTAAATTTCATGCTTTCTTAAGGCTAAAGGATCTTTTGTATTGCGTGGGTCTAGGCAGAAATCATTTATGAGGGTTGGTTGGTTTACGTGGTGGCCTGATGGCCATCAAGTAGAAGCGTAAGATTTTTTTGAACCACCAATACGCCAAGACAGCGAAGTAATGAAGTGACTTGGACTCCACCTGTCTCCCGAAATCTCAGGCAGTTCATATCATGCGCACCGTGGGTAACCAAAAAATATATTTTTTTATGTCAAAAAATAAACATTCAGTTTTTTTTTGTGGGAAAAAATTAGACCGATTTTGCGTCGTCATTAGGAACAAAATATCTGACAGCCACGGAAATATAGGCGCATACAAAATTATTTTAATTTTCATGAATGTACATGAATGTACTCAATTCCTTTTTTTTTCTAGTTAACTTTGATAAAAATTTATTTTAACTCACGATAGTTTATATTTTTTACTTACCTTGATATTGACAAATACGATAGAAGGTTTTAAACAGGGTTAAATATATTTCACGTGAAAATACTTGTAACCATTCATCGTGTACATTTCGGATTAGCTCAGTAGAACTTTTTTGTTTTTCCTCAATAAAGAATGAGGTTAAAGATGAAAATAGTTTAAAAACGTGTAGAGTAAAGTACAAAGTCTAAAAATAGAGAAAAATGTTAGTTAGAATGTGGTTTGTACAGAAAATTGGGGAAAGAATAGAAATAAGTTCATACGCTTGCGTTACGACTTTCTCAGAGACTGAAAAACTAACGGAATTAATTTTGTAAAACTATTAAAATTTTAAAATTTTTTAAACGAATACACGCAATATTAAAAAAATATATTTTAAAAAATTCATTGTCTACACAAAAAATTGCAAAATATAGAAAAAAAAAAAAATAAAAATCTGTCTGAAGTATACCTATTGGCACCCAAAGAGTGAAATGCAGAGATTTCGAAATTGTCGCTTCAGTAGATTTATTTAATACATATTTCACTTTTACTAACCTTTTGATCAGCATTTTTTAAAGCATAATCCAGTGACTTGGTTACACTTAAAATCCAATTCCCTAAACCAATACGTATTACATCCCAATTGTTAACAGAAAGTTGATAGGGCACCTTGCGCAACAACTCGCTTAATAGATTAATATATTCTACTGTATTTAAAACATTAACTGTTTCCTGTTTAGGTATTTCTCTAAAAAAAAAAACATTAAAACATTAAGAAAAAAACCCATTAAACAGTTTCAATATGACTTACGTTTGATATAGTAGCAAATCTCTTTTCATACTCAATTTATCCGCATATTCTGTTATAAATTGTACTGTGGATGTGATAATATTGTAATCAGATTTGTCATTATAAGATGATGAAAAGTTATTCTCAATTAAACAGCGATAAACGGCTGCTTTTATCCATACATCAGGGGGTTGACAGCGCATAATTGGGCAATGAATGCTAATGGTTTTGGCCTCTAATTTTGGCAGCAAATATTGTAGAGCATTAATGTATGCTTTAAAAGCTTTTTGCGATACAAAATATTCTTGCAAATCTTCAGCTAAAAGCAGAGCACCACTCTCCTCAAATTGGGCATATTGTTCAACATGTACTAGATAAGGAAGAGCACGAAAATACTCAATATTTTCTTCTTTCGCTGATTCTTCTAATAAACGCTCCTTTAGGGTAACACTAAGTTCACCTGAGTGCCGTAAGAGTATTTGAACTTTTTCGGACAGTTCCAAACATAAAGTCTCTTGTATTGTATCTAAATTATCGGTATGTGTTATTAGGGCTTCACCGCAAGCTGCTATATTAATGTATTGCAATAATTGTGCTTGTAAAAATTCAGTCCAAATTTTTAATAAATTTTCATTAGGGTCACAATAATCTTCTGTAATTTCGTCTTCGTTAACTTCTACATTTTCCAACATACCTTTTGCGGTAGGTGTTTTGCAGACCAACTTGATAAGTATCGAAAAATTAAGTAAAGATCTTTGTAATACCAATTTAAAATCGGTAAAGTTTTTTACACTGCCAGAAAAATTGCTGGAAGGTGTTGCTGCCCCTTTTAATGATTCTACGAATAAGCACACATTAAACAGATCTTGTATATCTGAGGCATTAATTTTTAATAACACTTTAAGGGTTTCATCAATTTTTGAGGAACGCTCCGTTTCGTCTTCGGTACTCTCGGTAGAGCAAGTAACAAATTTGGCTACGACTTCTGCCATTGACTCTATAGCAGAGCTTTTTAAGTTCACCTTTTTGGCCTGCCTATCAACAATTTCAGAACATTTGTGTAATAAATCCTCTTCAATAACAATATCTTCACTTGATAAAGCATCTTGCCAGCAGGTCGTTACTTCCCACAGAGTGTCTTCTGAGATATAATCGTTTACAGATCTTTCTATACTAAATTTAAACAGCCTTAAAAACACTTCATGGCGCACAGCACAGGATGAGTTTTCATTTGAGCAAACAACTGGCATAATTTGGCATATAAAACTAGCGCAAGCATCCACATCCGTTTTAATTTCATCATGTTCCATTACCAAAGGGGCCGATACAGTATTAAGTATGGAGTCGACTGCTTCGGACGCAATTAAAATTTCACCTGAATCTGTTTGGAAGAAACACTTATGTAATAAATTAAACAGATCTTTGGAATTGTTGGCAACAACATCTGAAGCAATTTTACGAATTATCTTGGTAGTTTCGTTTTGTGAGAGTATGTTGCGTACTTCGGCTTCTACGCATAGTGGATGCGAAAGTAAACGTTGTAAAATCAGTGTTTGAGTTAAATGATGGGGAATCTGTAAAAGGAACTCAGTTTTAACAGGTACATAATATAAAATAGTTAACAAATTGCACTTACTACCACCAATTCCTTCTCAATAAATTCAAATCTTTGTTGTTTTTCGAAATTTTGTGATATTTGAAACACTACGTCTACAACATTTTCACAGGCTTCGTTATCCAATATCGTGGATTTTAATAAACTAAGAAAAGTATTCAAAGTAGTTTCAAGTTTGCCATCTTCACTAACTTTCGCGTAGAACTCTTTATCCTTGAACATATTGCAAAGTGTAAATACGTGTTTAATATATTTTGAAGTTTTTAAATCTGTAGTTTTGCTTAAGCAAATACGTAACAACTGTAAAACCAATTGTTTAAGTTCTTTGTGTATAAAAGCAGCTGCGTTGTGTTGCTCTTTAGGCATTGACGGACTTTCTTCTTCTTCTTCTTTACAATCTTCAGAAAATTTTACTTTATGTTCTTCCAAACTGGGATTTGCTAAATACAAATCATTTATTAACTCAATCACACGCTCTATCTCTAATTCACTAATATCAGGCTTATTTAGCTCTTCTGGTATGATGGTCAATAGGAGACACCATAATTTATCCAATAATTGTTGATATAGTAAAGAATTAAAAGACTGTTTATCAAAGAAAGCCATCAATGTAGAAGTGTGTTGAAAGAAGTTTTTCGTTGTGTATGCCTGGGTACTTGTAAGGCACCATTTTATGGGCTCCACAATATTTTTCTCAAGCAATTCCAAAATAAAAGTTAGTTCTTTGTCTTCAGTATTGTGCTTTTTGTTATGGATTGTTTGCATTAAATAACGCAAACATTCAAAATATGTTTTTATCATAATTTTATTGTCTTGTTTCGATGCGCTGATTGCAGAGTGTTCCGAAGTTATAACTTCTTTAATATTGTCGAAAAATTGCTTTACTATACCATGGTATTCATTAATATCTGTTGTAATATGGGACAATTGAGCGAAAAATGGCAAAATATTGGGACAAATTGCTTGAGCATTAGAATTGAAAGCATTACGTAGCAATTTTGTGAATTTGGGCCAGATTTTTGTTTGAAAATCGATCGTTTCATACCTAAAATAGTTAATTTGAAAAATGAAGAATAAAAGAAGCGAAAAATATTTTCTTTTTACATTTACCAATTCTTATAGTTTGTTTGTATTAGTAGTATTCCTCCCCATATATGAGGTGCAACTAAAGGATCCGATTCGTCAATATTTTTGAATGCAATAGCTATCATTTGAGATTTTTGAGAAGAAAATATGTCTTGTTGTTTGAAACACTGAAGTAAGTGATATATTAATTCAAACCAAGCGGCTCTGTCATAAAATGAAAGAAGGTATAATATTTAAAGTATACATTGTGATGCTTTTCTGCTTGAACTTTTTTTTTAAAGTCCAATTATCTCTATTTCTTTTGTTTAAAAAATCTAAAGCGTGCAAAGTTAAATAGGCCGAGTTAAATTTGGAAAAACATTATGATTTTCCAAATATGTTTACTCAATTATTAACACCAACACAATCTTAAATTGTTTTATTGTGAAACCAAATAGAACATTTCATCTTGAAAGTTTTTAAAAATTTTGCTCTGCGTATTTTTCAACACTTGCTTTAAACTGTGTACATACCTGATAGAATTAAGCTTATTTCTGGATAAATTCCAGAACCTTTGATGTTCCAATATTTTACTTAAGCCTTCTGGTATTTCAGTTTGATCTTCATCTTTGAAAGTATGTTCAACAAAAAACGAAAGCATCTTTAAGCTACACATAACAACACGTTGATATTTTTGTTCAGCTTCTTCTGGTTTTAAATTCATGCCAGTGGACAGTGTAGATGCTGTATGAACGGTCAAGTTACTTGTGGCATATACTAGAATTTCATTTTGGCAATGCAAGCAAACCTCACGGGTACGACTTGCAGCCCCGGAGAAGGTTTGTCTAAACGAAGACCCAGCTATACTGGCGGCCGGAGCATAATTATCAAACTGACTAGCCAACCACACGGGAACTAATTGCTTTAAATATGGTGCTACAGCCTTTTTACATTTTGACACTATAAGTTGTAACACTGTCTGGGCCAATTCACGTACATTGTGTTCCGGATCGGTAGCTAAATTATGGTACAATTTAGGCCATAGAGGCAATATAATTTTAAGTTCCTCTATTTCAGAACTTTTTATCAAATCGATAAATTCTTGTAGTGCCTTTTTCTTAGTCATCGGATCTTTTTTTGAAAGTTTTTTGATTGTTAATTGATATTGCGGACTAATATTAGCATCGAACACTTCTGGCAACTGTTCGGTTATAGCAAAACCGGGGGCACACGGTATAATACCCAAATCGGAATGTGCTGAAAAACCCACGAATATGGGCCCAGTACCCAATAATTCTGCGCTACGTGCACTGCTCGAAGGCTACAATGATTCATTATTTTTACAGTATTTTCCAATATTAATTAATGTTAAATAATTACCTTTGAATTATTTTTAGTGCGTGGTGTATGTTTTGTTTTACCACCCATTTCTTTGGCAAATTTTTTTAGAATTTTTCCACTTTAAAGCACTTTGCTAAAAAATATAAAAATAAAAACAATTATAGTGAGGCTACCAGATATAATTTATAATCTTCCCACGAAATTTTTTTTTATTTGGAGACTATTATAAAATACAGGTATACTTTGAATATTTTTGTTTATATGTTCAATATTTTAATAAACATTTAATTTTTAATGATTTAGAAGTATTTTTTTAATAATTAATATATATTGTTTTTATTAGCTTAAGTGAACAGTCCTAGATATATATATTTATGGAATTGGAGACTAAAATGTTGTCAGTTAATTTTCCAAGCGCATTTAGTGTAAGCACGCCATTTTTACAGCTGTTTTGAAGCGTGATAATACAACCATGTAAAAAAAGTAAATAAACTTTTAACACGTGCAACAAATTTCATCTTAAATAAAATAATTTTTAAATCCAAGAGAAACTATACAATAAACTGGTGTATAAAAATGACAAAATTTTTAACATATTATAACTTATGTTCTATACCTGAACCTAAAGATTTTTTAGGCATATCGCCAGATAAAGATGATGGAAATATTATAACTACATTAGGCAAAAATATTGTGATAATTATTAAGGTAAGACGACAATATGCTTGAAAATATTTATATGGTTTTAATTATGTCGCTATTTATTAAAGATATGCACCCAAAAACAAATAAAAAGTTGGTCTGTGCTGGAAAAATTTTCCTCAAAAGTGGTTTACGATAGGAAAACTGAAAAATATGTTGGCGTTTTTGCAAATAAATTTATCAGATGTTGGGATGAGAATACTGCAGATGTTAATAAATGCAAGAAACTAAAAGTTAGTAGTAAATTAAAAAAAAAAACTAACAAAATTTTTAATGAAATAATTTGTATTTTAAAAGTTCCATAAGAGTATTGCTGAATTGGTTTGTGACCAAAACGATACATTTGTTTTGTATACGGATGGCTCATGTGAACTGTTGAATGCTGCAATTGAATCACGTAAAAATGTCAACGAATCGGACAATTACCAGCAATTCGAGTTGTTTTCTAACTTAATATTCTCTAATGCTAATGTACAAAATTTAGCTAATGGAAATAAAATTTTAACCTACTTTGAACGTAATACAAAAACTGGGGATTACCATTTGGTAAGAATATCCTTGCAGGAAGAAGAGAATACACAAAAACGATTTCAATTAAAAAGAGGAAATTTAGAAACAAATGTTGCAGGTGCTGCTGTTATTGAAGGAGATGGAGGTCCTGTATTGCTAACAATATGTGAGTGCTTTTACAATACTATAGTTTGAAATTTGTTTCAATTATTTAATATTTTTATCTAGGGTCCGATAAGCGTATTTTCCTTTTGAGTCTGGCGGATGATATCGAGCCAGAGCGTTCTCCTGGCAGTTTTGTATCAATGTTAACTCAACTTAAAGTCGATACACCTCTTTCTATTTTGGGTATATCCAAACATTTTGTTGCAATATATGGTGCTACCCATGGCCAAGAAGGGGCATCTCTCCTGCTCTATAACACCCAATACAAAGTTGTGAAAACAAAACAATTCTTCAAAGTGTATTTTAACTATTCGCAATTGTGGGCCATTGCAGAACACATTCTTTTAGCGATGGGACAAAATCTATCGGTAGTCAAATATAGAGTTTTAAAGGAAGTCCTATCTGAATTAGTTGGCACGCAAATTGGTCATGACTATCACTCTGTAGTTGAAGATTCTCATATAAATGAGGAATATTATTTGGAAGATTGCCTGCAGTATAATAATGAAATTTTACGAAAACAAAAACCAAGAACATTTGAGCAATTTGATATTAGAGAAGCTGATGGTCAAAACGTACCTTTCATAAATACAAACAAATTTGACAAAGAATTAAATGAACTAACACAGTTAAATCTGTATGTTGACGTGGTGCAAGTTGATCAACCACTCGATTATCAGGTTTCCTTAATGTCCAATTATAACGACAATGGCTTTGTTTGCCCGGAAATACAAATTATTGCTACAAAACTGGAAAAGGCGGGAGCTAGTGAACATGAAATTACAGAAAAATTATTGACTGTATTAATGAAGGCCAACTTATTGCAAGATATGGGCATTTGCTTAAGACGTTACAGTAATGTATCAGAAAAAATTCTCTCGAAAAGTTTAAGTTATCTATTGCGTAATTTAAAATCAGCGAGTGATCTAGAAAATGAAGAACTTCCGCCTATAGAAAACGGAGTGCAACAGCCGCACATGGAAGTTAATTTTACACTAGAAAATAATAAAAGTGACAAAATGTTTCCAATAGTAAATTTATTGTCAGAAAAATATGTAGAAAGTAGTTCTCCTGCTGAAGTAAAAGATATTTTAAATATATTATTGTCATGCCCCTTTGAAGCTGACATCATTGCTGTACATATAAGAAAAGATATAGAATATAAACAGATTTTAATTATATTGCAACATCTATACAATATGCTGACAAAACCTCAAAAGTGTTTGGTCTCAGAAAGGCCATCCCTTAACCACTGTAGCAGTGATTACGAATTGCAGCTTATGCGCTGGTTTGGGGTATTTCTCAACTCTCACTTTCAAAAGTTGGCTTTATCAAAGGATGTGGAATTAATCGAAATTTTGTTTAATTGGCATGAACTTTTTCAAAGTTATAAAAAAGAAATTCTGGAATTACAAACTGTTGCAGCCTTATTGTACAACATAATGGAAAAGAAAACAGCTATTAAGGATAAAAGTTCCTCGAAATTTTATTCAATTGAAGAAGTTTTCTTATTTTAATATAATTTCTGTTTGTTTTGGATCTGTTATGTATAAAACTACATACTCGTATATAAACACAAACAACAAATTTTTATGTAATATTATACAAGGCGAATTCGTCTTGATATCACATGTACTCTTATATGTTTTACTACATACAACTACATATGTATGTCTTAATAATAAACTAGATTTAAAAATAATTGTAACAGCTTATGGTATTTAAATGTTGTAAAAAAGTCATATAAGGAAAATTCGTTACTGTGTGGTGCGTCTGTCTAGTGGTGGAAGGGTGCAGGTTAAGGTACCTAGCGGTTATAAAATGCATAAGAAATTTCAGATTCTTTTAGTTGGACATTGGGCTGCATGGTGCTACTACGACCCATTATCAGAAAATTTTCGTATTTTGTTTTTGATTTCAATGCAAACGTACCCAGCAGCTATTTTCCTACATTCTCATTAAGTATAGAACTCAATTAACTGTTGGAGAAATATAGCAACTAATAGAATAGTTTACATATCAATACTTTGCTACAACTTTACTAAGTCTGTGCTAATAAGGAAAAATCGCTTAAACCAACTTAAGTAAAAATTGACTTGTCGCAATTAACTCATTAACTTTATTATTGTGGTTTAGCGACGGTTGGGCGATATATACAACAATTAACGAGATGGCAATGAAAGCAATACCGTTTGCTAGCATCGAAATAGTCACCCCTATTCCAGTTGCCGCCGAAAACTTTGTCATCATCACTTCGACATTGATTTGGTATTCCATAAATACGACGACAGTTTAACGTTTTTTTTAATAAAACAAAAACACATCTCTAGCATTTCATTCGTTTGTGGTCTAAATTTAGATTCAAGTGCTGAAGAAAAAAAGGTTATTTTTTGAATTAGAAAGATGTATTCAAGTAACAGAATAAAAATTATGTAACGAAACCAAACTCTGGAGTTAGATATACATACATTCACTTCTCTCTAAAAAAATTTAATTGCAAGCTGCATTAAGATCTTTATTAACTTGCCGTGGCAAACGAATTTAAGATTGTCGCAGCGAATTATTTGAAAAATTCTGATGCAGTCTCTCATTGCACTGGGAAAGTACATTTATTTTATAGGAATTTCTTGTCAACTGGCTTCGAAATTAAATGGATTGGTAGCTATTATTGCCAGGAAAAGATTTTACCCAACAATTGCACAAGTTTTTTAAATTTATTTATATTTGTTAAATTATTTTTTTAATTTTTTACATTTTTCTGTTTTTGTTAATACTTTTTAGTCGTTACCTAAAACGGTGACGACAAAATTATAGTCGTTTCGATACAATATCGCAGTCACATTTTCTTATAGAATAATAATTATAAACAAAAACTTATCGGTAAATAACGATTACGACAACTAGAATAGCGATTAAGGTTTGTCGACAATAAATGACGTCGTTATATATTGATTAATACAACTGGAATAGGAATGAATTTTATAATAGAAAAACTTTTAGAGTTTTTAAAATTGTAGTCCTCTAAATTAACTTGATAAGAAGATAATGAGTTGTTTAAGCTTGTATTTTCTTTGCCACCTGAATTGACTTTCATTGCAGTTGGCTGTTTAGCGGATATCACCAACATGTTGTGTATAAAATTTTTGTCTGTACAACCAGCCTTATTACGAGTTTCGTTGTCTTAGTCGAATTCACGACAAGCCTATATAAAACATGAGTCGCTCTCATAATCGGGCCTAATATTTTTAGTGTCTAAAGTATCTCTCACCAAAACAGCTAAAAATACATACGTACAAAAATTTTGTTCACAACAAGTGGGTGAATTCAGCTTTACCTCCTAAAAAAAAAATTATGTAAATTTAAAATTTAAAAATGTTTGCCTAACTAGATTAGTACTAGCAGCAGGAACGAGTCACCTGGTCACTGCGGCCAAAATAGACCTATTGTCATTAAGAATGCAGAGACTGCCTTAAGTGATTTGCGCATCATGTAAGAAACGAAAACGGGTTTATTTCTTCGAAGACATTTCCACTGATATTTATATTTTTTAATGCTCTGCAGTGTCCAGTCATGAATTCCGTGACAATACGAATTCCTGACTGGGTTAGTCGTAGTAAGTCATTTATTCACTTTCCAGCCACTCCTTAAATCTAAGCTTAATACATCCAGAAGACAGTCCGTAGAGTGGTTTTGGGCCAATGAAACTAACTAGCCTCAACTTCAAGGGGATTTAAATGTCAAAAATTCGCCACATTAAAAATAAATGTTGGCTTTACAGACTGAGAGAATTTAAAGGTTAACCTTCTTTTCAAAAAAAAATTTTATGTAGACTTTAAAGTAAAATTATATGAAAAATTTCTGTTAATTTTTTTTTTGGATAACGGGGTAAAAATTAAAAAAAAAAATAATAATAAAGAAAATTCTTTAGCCGAAAGATCAATTTACGGTATTAATATTTGAAATTTAATTTCGGGCATAAGATCGCTGCGAGTGTTTTTGGCGAAATGCATTGCAATTCCTGTAAACCTCAATGATTCTTCTGCCACACATTCGTTTACAGCGGCGATATTCTCTTCAGTATTTCGATTCGAATGGAAAAGGCTTTCGAAGAGCTTTTTCAATTTGAAAAAAATTTACATTTTTAAAATTCCCCTCAAAATTATTAATACAATTCTGCTGGATGTTCGAAAATTTTTTCTTTTGAATTGAAAATTCTTTCGATTCGAATCGAAATATATAATTTAACATGCTTTCCATAAGAGTCAGATGTATACATTCACTTATGTTCTAAAAAAAAATTGGTGTTTGATATTTCGGTGTGTATTTCGGCTTAGTAAATTTAAAGGTTTTGAATTTTGTAAGTTAGAAAAGTTTAATAGAATTTAAAAGGGTATTTGCATTACAATTTGTAATTAAGGCAATTTATTATCCATAAAGCTTTCATTAGAATTTTTTACTCAATTTAAATTTGCTTAAAAAAATAAGATTTTTTTTGTTTAAATTTAAAATTTTAACCAATTTTTGCTAAGTCCATAAAACAATAAAATAAATTGCTTTTTAAGGCAATGATGCTGTTACTCCTACTTTATCTCATATTTTCCTTTAAAATTTATTAAAAGCAATAACAAAATACAAAAAAAAAAAAAAGAAGAAACATAACAATCACCCCCTTGTAGAAAAATTAAAAGAATCAGACAAACATGCCATTAAAAAAGTTTTTTTTTTTTTTTTTTTTTTTTTTTTTTTTTTTAAATCATAAAAACAACATGCGGCTGCGTGGCTGGCTTGTAGAGCCGGTTGTACCAATGTTAAATTGCTTAAAACGAAACACTGCAAAACAACAATAACAACAATTGCATATAAAAGAAACGATTCTTTATTTAAACATGTTAACATTTGGAAGGTGATCTTAAGTTACCTGTTGCCTATTACTAAAATCACCATCCTCATTATCATCATCATCACGATCATCATGATCATTATTGTGTCTCTTATGTGCTTACATACCACTTAAATTCTTGCATATACGAGTACACATACACCATACTGTCAGATGGACAGACAAAGACATTGTCTAAATACAAACGAGTTGTGCACAACCATACAGGTAGGCCTCTTCTTGCCCTTATGCCTTTCTGAAATGCTCTTAAGGTATTTTTAATTTTATGCTTTGTTTTTTTTTTTTTTGGTTTGTTTACTTTTTCTTTTCTTTTTCGTAAGTCCTTTTATATGTTTGAAGCCAAGGGTCATTGGAAACGATTAACGACTATTGCAGTTAAAAGCCAAACACAATATAGAATTTTAACGCAGACAGCAACTAAAGCAGCATCATTAATAGCAGGTATACTTGTGGTACATACATACTAAGTGTGTATGTATATAGACAAGTATCACTTATTGTTCATATAAAGTAACCATTTATCAGTTATTTAAAAGAATTTATTATTCGGTTCAGTAACACAAGTATGCACGGTTTTGCGCCAGAGCAACTGAAAACAATTTCCAAAGAGCTGATTTAAAATCAAATCCCGGAATTAGTGTTTCTTTGCCGTGTTTGACTGCACACATATGACAATTTTTTTTTCACAATTAAGTAGCATCACTTTAAGTATGAATAAAATCAAAAGTTGTGCCCTGATTTCAATAAAATATGGGCTATTTGGTTTAAACATTATGAGGCTAAATACTTGTGAAAAAATCTTGAATATTTGTTTCCTGATATTTTAAATAATTTTGTAAAAAAAAATAAAATGTTTAAAAATTTCCCTAAAAAATATTATTTTTTTCCGTTACAAGTTTTAGTATATTTTTGAAACTACTAAACGAATTTATAAATTTTGTAAGCACGACTTGAATAAAATTTTGTGGCGCAATTTCGGATTTTCTTTTTAATGAAATGTAACAAACTGTTTGGAAGGAAGCAATGCTCAAATATGTTGTGTCACCGCTTTCATTTAGAAAATATTTAATAATATAGTTCAGAAATCAGAGCCAATTTGAAATCAGGGCTTTAAAATACTTTGAAAACAGTTTTCAGTTGCTGTGGTTTAAAACTTTAACTTTTTCCTTATTCTCCTTCAAATGGCAAATTATCGAGAGTCGAGAAAATTAAACTGAATTTAAATATTTTCTATTTTTTAATGAAAAAGAAAAATTATTAAACAATTTATATCTTTAAATGCAGTTTAGCATCTGGAATATAATGTATCTTTTTCGTTACTTTGTTTATGAGACTACAAAGAAAATACCTTTTTGTTTCAAAAAATAATAAAAAAAAAAAACAATATATGTACGTATATATATATGTGTGTGTATAAATTCTTTTCATATATGTATAAGACATAATTTTTTGCTTCTACATAATTTAAAATCAAGAAGCAAAAGGTTTACAACCATAAAAGACAAGACACTAAGATCAACCATACGGACGGATGCTTAGAACTACATACATCCCTCCATACGCACATATACATTAACGAGTCTTTCGTTAGGAGTTTTCTATTTTTAAATTGCTGGCCTCCATCCTCGGTATTAATTTAGCAGCATCACAAATTGTTGGCGAATCAAATAACTACACTGAAAGAATATTTAATATTTTTCAAGCAATAACAATATCACATTAGACTAATAAAAGATTTCATTAATTCAATGAAACATTTCATTAAATGAATGAATATTTCATTGAATCAATTAAATTTTTCATTAGTTTAATGAAACATGTCATTGGTTAAAAAAATTAATTTTTCTTCGGGTTAATGAACAAAATTCTTTCAGTTTATTTATACAAGCTTTATAACCAAAAGGCTCTACATACAACCGTACAATAACGAAAATTGGTAGCAATCAGATCAGTTAGCTTTAAATCTAAACTATGAATTGGCTTCATCCAAAGTTCAAAGGCTTTCAAAGAAATATTGACCATCTACCTAGAATCTACAATAAACTGTAATTTTTTTGGGATGCCTTAGAAATTATATTAGGAGCGGAAATAAGTCATCTGATCACTGCGACCAGAATAAACCCATTTTGACATTACTCTCAAATTACAAATCTTCATTACGAATTCAAAGACTTCCGTCATGTCCAAATTAGAGCATTACATTGATATAGTACATGTTCTGCTGTCTCTTTGTCTTCGTTACATAACCTGCACAGTTCGTTTCGACTGATCCTCATGTTTGCTAAGTATTTCAATATTTTGCAGTGCCCAGTCAGTCATGAATGCCAATGTGTGACAATTCCTGACCGGATTAGTCGTAGTAAGTCATTTATTCTCTTCTTAGACCGGAATAGCATGAATGATAATACCCCTTGTCTTCAAACAATATTGTTACCATTCCCTTTCCAGCAACAAGACAGTTCACAGAATGGTGGTGAGTAAATTTAAATACTAGCCGCACCTTTTCTTGCCAGTTTGTCTGCCTTCTCCTTGCCAACACTCATATCAGCTGAACCCTGTTATTGAAATATAGTCTTTTCAAAAATGTTAAGCAATCCTAAGGCACTTTCGATCTTATCGCAAAGGTACTGAGGTGCCTGTAATACTGCTTTGCTGTCAGAGTGACTGTTATTTGTGTCTCCTTCAAGTCCTACTCTTAGGCAGAGCTCTGTAGCATATATTTCGGTCTAAAAAAAAACTCCCGGGAGTTCAATTTGCGCTGCCCGTCCATCAAATATCAAAGTTTAAAAGTCCCTTTTGGTAGAGCCGTTATATATACATATGAAGGTATACATGCATGTATGTATGTATGTAATATGTATGTATCTACCTACTTACTTGCCTATACATAGTAAACACAGAAACACTGTACAAATAAATAAGCTACTACTGGGTATACCAAAATCGATATCTAGGTGCATATACGTCTGTATGCTAAGTATGTATGTGTGTATGTCTGTGTGTTGAACGTTTTATTTTATGTACCTGTACCTGTAATTTAAAAAGTTTTATGTTGCACAAGCCATGCTGCATGTACAGTACAATCTGTGTATTATTTATTTTGGTTACAAACACACATACACAAATACCTCAATATACACAGTCAATAATGTAATTAAATAAATAATAATTTACAAAAAAGTCTTTTAGGTTCTTTTAGGTTTACACAAGGTTGTTTGTGGCCATATGTGTGCATTTCGTTTTAATGAATAAAATTTTTCTTGTAATTTATTACAAATATTTATTGAGTTTAATAAAAGAAATTAAGGGTCTATTTCTTTAAAAAAAAAATTTCATGTTTCCTTTTGTGTTCACCTTTCGTTTTTAATTTGATTTCTTTTTTCTTAATTTTTTATGGTTTCAAATTGAAGGGGTTTTTTTCTTAAAAAAAAAGGTTTGTTGCTCAAGTCTTTTGTTTTGTAAGCAAGAAAGAAAACAAGAAGTAGGAGAAGCATAAGAACACATTCATCATCAAATAAACTGCTTAAGATTAGACGAATTTTAATATTTTTTTTTTCTTTCAAGTTATAAAAGAAATTTTTAATAAGCCTGCAATTAAAGCCATTCAACTTGTTAAGCTTAAGGCGGTGCTTTTGTTAAAAAAAAAAATTTTTTCTAGGTTTAGCCTTAAATAATATTTTTAAGCAGCAGGTTTTAAATAGGGTTCCAATTAAATTTGAGACAAATAATAAACTAGCAGCCGGATTGTAATGATTTTGGTGGCGTCAAGCTTAATATTTGATTTTAACTCTAGCAATATCTATCCTTATTTTTTCAAATGCTATTAAAAATAATAATACTCTTAAGTTTTCAAATATTAAGGGCAACAACTTCAATTAAATGCAGCCAATGCTACATAAAATATTACACAGGGGAACGCATTGCAGATTTAGAAGCTGCAGTAACTTTGAAAAGTCCCTGGAGTTCTTTTTATCTTTAATTTCTTTTTCCCTTATATTGCATCTATTTTACTTAGAAAATTTTATTTTGTATAAAATTTTTATATTCAAATTAAAAAAAAAAATTGTTAAAAAAAATTGTAAATAAATTTAAAACTTCAAAGCGGATTTCATGTGCAAACTATCAAGGTATCAAAATTAAGAACAGAATTAATTAATTAAAATGGTAATTTTATTAAGCTTGAGGGTTAAAACTCTTCGATGAGCCCTTTTTGATCAGTTTTTATAAAAGACAAAAAAGTTAAAGAGAGAAATGTTCCACATGATATTTTTCATAAGGTTCTAGTATAGGTCTTTGAAAATTACAAGAAATAAATTAAATACTTAAAATGTGTGTTAAGCTTTAATTCCCACTTATTTAGTTAGCGTTCAGAGAAATGTTTTGCGGTACATTTCATATTAAGTCACCGTACCAAAAAAAAAAAAAAAAAAAAAAAGCTATAAACCAAATATCTCTTAATAAAAAAAAACGAAACCCAATTTGAGTATTTTAACAAGAATATTGATATTTTTTAAAGTGGTATAAGTCCACTTTAAAAAAAAAATGAGTTAGCCTTGATTGTTGTAAGATGGTATCTACAGCTTACTCAAATTACCGCTAACTAATATTTTTTTTTAGGTAACAGTTCGAATAAATATTTATAACATGTTAGTTTAGACATGTTGCTGACAACTAAATAGCTTTTTTTAAGTTAAGTGAAAACTCTTTCTGACTTGGACACCAATCTGTTAGTTATTTGGTTCTAACCTAAGCAATAAAAAAAAAAAAGTTTAAAGTGTGTTTAAAATTAGCTGAATTGCTTGCTGGGTACATAAAATATATGGATATTTAAATGATTTTTATAGAGAAATTAAATTAGTGATAGTTAATGATTCATCTAAAATTTGTTTAACAGAAAAAACTGGAGAAATAAAAAAAAAAAATCATTTTGATTTGAATTAAGAGAAAAAGAAAAGAAATTTAATTTCTAATAAAGTCCGTGTGGAAACAAAATGAATAGAAAAAAAATATTAAAATAAAAAAAACAATTTATATGCAAAATTGTAAATAAACTGGGTAACTAAATGAATTTTTAAATTGTGTGTGTGTACCAACCTACAATCTTGTCAGTCACATCTTTTTAAGGGCCAAGAACTAAATTTAATATTTTTTCCAGAATAGGGGAAAAAAGTGTATTGATTTTTGTGGATAATATTATAAATTATTGAAATACTTTAACTGCCCTAATATTTTAAAAAATAACGTTTAAGTGTGTCAAAGCAGAAGAAATAAAGGCTGCATACAAAATGTGTGAAATCTTTTTTAACTCTTCCTTTTTAGAACGTAACACAAAAGCACAGCTAACAACTTAATATTTTTCAAGCCAAATTAGTTGTAAATAAACTAACATTTTATAGCAATAACAATAATAAAAACAAATAAAGCAGAAACAGAAAAATAGGACAAGGTCTTAACATTAACAAAAAAAAAAAATTAAAAAAAAATTAACACTTGTTTTAAAACAAAAAAAATTTAAATAGCTTTTAAAAGAAAATATTTAAATTCTAAAAAAGTAAAACATAAAAATTTCTTTTATTTGAAGACAAAATTAACTTTAGCTTTTCAAGTTACAACGAAACTGTACCCTCTTTCTTTACGTTTTCATAAAAGTTTACGCAAAAGAGATGCTGGGCCAAAAGCACACAAAAAACCAAACTTAAAAGACTTCAGATACAAGAAATCAAAAAAAGCAAAAAAAAAAAAACCAAGAAAAGATCAACGTAGAAAATGAACAAACTCACAAATATATCTTGGTTTTTTTAAATGGGTTGTTTTGTTGCTGGTTGGTTGTTTGTTTGGCTGACTGAATGACTGTCGTTACTGCTGCCATAAAATGCTTGCCTGCTTGCAATGTTGAGTAGACAGTGGTGCAAATAAGCCAAAAAGCAGAGCAATTTATATCAATTAAAACTTAGTCAAGCGAGTTAAAGAGCTTCATGGCCTTACACACAAACAAAAACCATCTAAACCATTAAAAAATTGTAGTTATAAAAATTTTTTTTATTTCCTAATTACACAAATTTATTAATTCAAGTCAACTTGTGGTCCTAAATAACTGAAAACTGTTTCTAAAGTATTTTGGAGCACTGCTTTCATATCTGTATTTCGTTGTTTTCTCTATTGGCTTTGGTGTCCAAGCTAATAAATGAGCCAAGTGTCACGAGATATGTGAGATTTACTTAAAATCAGTTTTGTTAGAAAAGAAAATTTGAAATTGATTAACAAAATTACCTTTAAGTCGTTACCAAATTTGATAAATCTGCTCAGTAGTTTTTAAAATAAAAATTTGGATTTTTAAAAAATTATATAAAATAGAACGAGTCTAAAACTCACAATTTTTTAAACCAAGCATGTAGCTTCATAAGTTCTAAACAAAACGAGCCATATTTTATTAAAATCGATTAACAAATTTAGATTTTTAAGCCACTCTTCTGTTAGAACAAATGTTGTCATATGAGTTCTGCCCCCGTAGACTAATAGGTAGCATACTAACCTATCAATCCAGAGGGTGTTTTCTACAGATAAGCCAAAAAGCTTCACGGATTTGTGTTGTTTAAAAAAAGTAACATTTCTTTGGCATGTTTGCCGGCAACTGTGTTACTACTTTGCTAGATCAAATAACATGTTCCCTGACCAATCAAAAATATATTGGTGCTAAAAGCAATATACCGTGACTTGTAAAAAGAAATAATACCAATGATTACGTAAGGCCTATACAAGCTCTAATTTTTTTTACAAAACGTACATGCATGTAAAGGGTGTTTTTTTTATAGACGTATAGAACTTTAAATTGCAAGAAAACAACGATGGATTATTCGATTGACATGAATTTTATTTATCCGAAAGATAATCTTGTGGCATTGGCAGCTCGAATGTAGTCCAATCTGGACGTCCAATTTTCGATGACTTTTTCCAACATTTGTGGCAATAACACGGCGAATGTTGTCTTCCAAATGGTCAAGCGTTTGTGGCTTATCCGCATAGACCAATGACTTTACATAGACCTACAGAGAGTAGTCTAACGGTGTTAAATCACAAGATCTTGGAGGCCAATTCACAGGTCCAAAACGTGTCTTTCAATAAATCGATTGTGGCACGAGCTGTGTGACATGTTGCGCCGTCTTGTTGGAAACACAGCTCCTGGACATCATGGTTGTTCAATTCAGGAATGAAAAAGTTAGTAATCATGGCTCTATACCGATCACCATTGACTGTAACTTTCTGGCCATCATCGTTTTTGAAGAAGTACGGACCAATGATTCCACTAGCCCATAAAGCGCACCAAACAGTCAGTTTTTCTGGATGTAACGGTGTTTCGACATGCACTTGAGGATTAGCTTCACTCCAAATGCGGCAGTTTTGTTTGTTGACGTAGCCATTCAACCAGAAGTACGCTTCATCGCTAAACAAAATTCGCTTATGAAAATCAAAATTATGAACCATTATTTTCGAAATAAAATTGCACTATTTGCAAGCGTTGTTCAGGCGTTAGTCTATTCATGATGAATTGCCAAACCAAACTGAGAATACTCACTTGACAGCTGTTAAATCGGTCGCCATCTTGAACAGTAATGCCAACTTAAAGTTCTATACGTCTATAAAAAACACCCTTTATATATAAATATGTGTTGTTATTTTTCTTGGACTAGTATTTTTGTGATTGGTACCGTTTGTATATTTACGGTTATACTTAGTGTTATTCACCTAGTCCAATATTGACTAATCGTAGAACCAGTCTGCTTAGGTTGGCTCTAGAAAATGTCACGAAGTATGAAAATAGTTACAATTGACCCCCTTCCTAGGACATCGCAATGTTAAAGTGACTAGTCTATTCCATGAAAAATATCAAAGCAAGGAACGGTCTTTATACCTTAAAAACAAGTCCAGCGACATGGTTTGTGACTAGTTCCTTTTCCCCTAGGTTATTTAATTGATTCAAATTCGATATGACAATTTTTTCACTGAGCTAGAAATCAATTGAATATGATTTATATTCCATATGACATTTTTTACACTGAATTAAAAATAATTATTAACTGAAACAAAAAAATAATTTAATTGATTTAACTAAAAATTAGCTTTTAGATAAAAAGTTTTCTGTAAAAAAATGTTTTCACCTGCTGCTCTGTGCAATAAATGCCGTTTAGGTACAACATATAAAATTCATATGGCAGCTTTAATTTAAAGTGAATTGTGCTACAAACAAAATTCTGGGGAAAAAACTGTCTCCAAACTAAAAATTTTATTCTGCGAGAATACAGCCTTAAAGACAACAGCAGCGTTTAAATATGAGTTTTAAAATTAAATTAAAAAAATCCACAGCAACCACTGTCAAACTTTACTATGCCGTGGCTTGATGTTTTCAGATTGCCATTTCGTTTGGTATGTGTAGCTTTTATTTGAAATTTTTGTTAAGTAAAAGCCATATTCAGAAAAAGACTTTAAATTAAAAAAAAAAAAAAAAAAAAAACGTTAAGAATAGCAGCGGCAGCAATCAAGAAAAGACAAACAGCTTCACCTTTTGCCAATAACAACCACAACTAACAATAAACGACACTATAGTCAAAAAAAAAAAAAGTAAGAGAATATAAGATAAAAAAAAAGAAAAAAGTTTTATGTATTATAACTGACGTGGAGTGGAATACATAAAAAAATCGAAAAAGAAAAGAAATTATTGCATTCAATAAAAACCAGCCAGTTACTTTCGGCATAGCAACGAGTTTTATATCATTTCGTTCGTGGAGTACAAAAACGTTTTTTTTTTTATTCTAAAAATAAGACCGGCCGGTTTTTATTTTTATTTAGGGAGATACAAACGTGTTTAAAATACCAATCGAAAAATACAACAACAAAAAAATGAAGAAATAAATTGAAACAATTTTTAAACTTGTCCTATGCTCTCTAAATTCAAGTCAAAAAGCGACTCCTAACTACTCTAGCAAAAAAAAAATGTTAAAGCTACCAATACTATACCTAAACTGATGCTGTATATCAGACACACACACATCTACACATATTAAAGATCATTTATAAATACTCGTAGGTACCCTTCACCACGAGTGAGTTTCTCTTGAGTACTTGAGTCATTTGGGTGACTTATGAAATCTCGGATTAAGGCGAATAAACCACAAACAATTCCTAAGCTAAAATCCGAGACCCAAAGCGTCATCTCTGTGAAAAAGTCATTAAAAATTTACCGAAGACTGTAAGGGTCTGTCGTCAGAGCCGTTAATGGCTATACTGAAACGGAATATATCTTTTTTACAATCCAATAAAAGAAATTTCAACAACAATGATGGGACACATATCATTTTAAAGGGTAGGTCGTCTAGATTTGTAATCTACCGCTCAAATACTCAGCAGTTACTTTAGCCTATTTTAAAAATTTTTTTTTGAAATTTCCATATACCCCAGTACTGTTGTTCTCAAGGATTTTGGCAGTTTCTGTTTTGCATCATAAAATAAAAACTACGAAATTTTCCGAAAATGTTAAAACACTTGCAGAAAGTTTAGAGCCTACAAATTAAATTCCTTTTTGATTTTGGTAATTTTCATTGGCAAAATCGGCAATGGTACCTCGGCAAATCGGGGAATGGTAAAAATCTCTCAAAGCAACAGCTCTGGGGTATATGGAAATTTCAAAAATTTCTTTAAAATAGTCCAAAGTAACTTCTGAGTATTTGGGCTGTAAATTATGAATCTAGATGACCTCCCCTTTAGAATAATATGTGTCCCATTCCGCAATCTTCTATGGTTCGTCCGGAAGTCACTAAAATCCCTGAAAGCAATAGCACTGGGGTATGTATATGGAAATTTAAAAAAAAATTTTAAAAATAGTCCAAAGTAACTTCTGAATATTTGGGCAGTAGATTACAAATCTAGATGACCTCCTCTTTGGAATGATATGTTTCCCATCCACTTTTTTTTTAGTAGAATATTTTGTAGTTTGAAAATTTCTTCTTATTCGTCTTACACATTGGGACGGGAATCTGCTCACCGAATTTCAAGCCCGTAGCTTTAGCCGTTTGGACTGGGCGATGATGACTAGTCAGTCAGTCAGTAACGTTATTCTTTTGTATGTATAGATAATTTGAAAATTTCTTTACGAATTGTAATCATTTGGACCTAGGGGATAAATTACGGCTTTCGATATCGAATAAAATTACCATTTAAATTGTATGGAGTGCCGTAATTTGCCCCCAGGGGGTTATTATGAATTTTCAATTTGAAAAAAATTACATTTTTTAAATTAACTTCGAAATTGTTAATACAACTCTGGTGGGTTTTCGAAAGTTCGATTTTTCTTTCGAATTGAAAATTCTTTGCGAAAGCCATTTCGATTCGAATCGAAATACATAATAACCCCTCAAGTTATAGTTACTGTGGTGAGGTGATTTAAATAATAAAATTGACTGGCTTACTTCAATCACATCAATGCATGCTCACGTTTGTAAACAAACAAGTTAGCCAGAATTAATGAACAAGAAACCCACAAACAATTTTTTTTTGTTAATTTTAGAAGTAATTCTTTATGAGTGCTAACCATCTCTACTAAGCAAATTGGACTCAATCTATGATTGATTATTAAGACAATGTTCAGTTTGTGAAAGCCCTTTAAAGGTTAGCTGACCACCTGAGTATTTACCACCTTCGGCATGTGGGTATTTTAATACTCTATGTAGAGTCTATTTTTCCCTTTAAGGCTTAGCTGAACACCTGAATACTATCTTCTGAATGTGAGTATCTTTTTTTCTTAATGCAGGGTATTTTAAAATTCTATGCACAGTCCCCTTGCAAGGCTTAGCTTTTATTTGCCTTTCATTTAAAATACAGAGTGCAGTTTAAAAAAACAAAAAAAAAAAAATTATAACGACTATTTGGTCAATTGAGTTTCTGGTTTGTTTCTTTTTTTGCTACGTACAATTTTGTTTTGCTTAAATTTCAGCCAGAATAAAAATTATTAAAAGTTTTATTAAAAACAAGAAAGCAGTAAAGTTAAAACAAGTTATTTTCTGGCAACTTTTAACTTTTTTTAACGGACAGTTTGCAACATTTTCAAAAGGAAAAGGGTCTTTTTTTATGGCTGCCTGTCACAGAGTAGGAAAATAAATTTTTAAACGAAAACAATTTTTTTTTGCTTAATGTTTTTAAATGTGAAATAAATATTTCAATTTTTAATTAAATAATCGAAAAATATGTACAAGCTCTTAACACAAGCTATTTGAAATTGTGACTATCCTTAATTAATATTTATTGGAATGATGGCTGCTATATCATCATTTTCTTAACGTCTTCTAAAAAAAATCAGAGTTTATGATAATCAACTAAGGCATTCTTAAATAAGCTAATAATAGCTTAGGTAATCTTAATTTATAACTAAAAAAATAAGTTTCTTATTATGCTTGAATATAAAAATATGTTACGTACTGTTCATACAAAATCTGGTCGCATAAGCAATTGAATATAATAAATAATAAAATAAATATTCAAAAATACATATTTATTTATTGCTTTTTTAGAAAATTAAAAAAAAAATTCATTATAATTCATTTCCCCTTACGAATTTTTGGCTTTTTGCTTTGATGAATCCCAATTACATTTTGTTCTATCTGCGCTACATATTTTTAGTGCCAAGAGCAACAGTAATACTTTTCCTTAATTTATCCACTCCACTATTGTTCAAATAACCGAAGCTGCAGACAAGTAGGCGTGTTATTTGTCATTTGTCTCGATTAACTTGGGTGGTTCACCGAATTATCAAAATTATCGTTCACAAGAATTAGGTTGTAGATTGAAAGCAATAATTTGAAGTTTTTCGATTACTATTTGGACTCTGGTTGTTGTCTAAAGCAACAATTTGTTCTATAAACACTCTAGGCAGTAGTTTTCTATATAAAAGCTAGAAATCGAATGCATTTAAATGACTTTAAAAAAAAAACGGGAAAATAATATAATGGGTCCGCCATCGAACGTTTTTTTTTTCAACTAGTGCTTATTTCGTGAATGGTAACAATTAGCTCATGTCTGATTTGACAGATAATTAGTTTTATCCTTCCGCTGAAAGAATATGGTTGTGTTTTGGCTTCGCTAAGTGGGCCTGCGATCGACTTACAGAAGATGCCGATTTTGCCAAAAAAAAACCATCTTTTCAGATGAAGCTCATTTTGATCTAGGCGGGTATGTAAACAAGCAAAATTGTCGCATTTGGGGCACAGAAAACCCGCACGCATACATTGAAAAGCCGACGCACCCAAAACGAGTCACTGTTTGGTGCGGATTTTGATCCAGAGGCATAATTGGGCCATTTTTCTTCGAAAATGAGCAAGGAGTGGCCGTTAGTCAATGGCGATCCTACTAAACGGCTGGACCGATTTAATTAAATTTCTGTGTATGCCTTTGGGTTACGCCTTGGAAGGTTTAGCGTCACAAATCCGCTATCTAACCTATTTATCTACATACTACCTGTTTTTACACGTCTTGCAGAGTCCTTTCCTCTATGAGTACGATTTCTTAGAATAAGAAGATCGAATATACAAAAATTTAAAGGTAAAACAACGTTTGCAGGGTCAGCTAGTTTTAAATAAAATATTAAAACAGCTAAAGCTGGCTCTAACATGGAGGCTTCTATATCAGTGTAAGGTTACGCGCCAATTATGGCCCTGCTATGATGGTAAATGCTCTGTTCAGCTAGTGAGCAGGAATAGAAGGGACATTTAGAGACTGGTGGCTGTGATAACTGATCACTGGACGATCGGCAAGCACGCTAGCAGGCTGGGACTGCCCTGACGCAGTTGCCGGTCACCCGAGAGTGAGGAGACAGTATTTTACCTTCTCTGCGAGTGCCCGGCTTTTATGGCTTCGAGACACAGATTTCTCGGTGCACATCTGAGATATTGGAAGTAAAGTTAGGGGACCTTCTCAGATATCTAAATGTCACGGGGTGGATCTTGGTAAGAGGTGGTTCAAAACGGAGTCTTCCGACTGGGATTTGAACCTGGAAATATGCAATTGAGACGAATTTTTAATATGCTTGAGCTAACATATAATGTTCCCCTAGGTTATATGTGTCTCAACCATATATTTTCTTTGCGTGTAGCTATAAAATTTTAATTTGTTTACGTATTTTAATTTCGTGCTTGTATTCCTTTTAAATTTGAAAGCCCTAGAGAAAGTTTATATATGCGTTTTTTGATCAAATCATTTAATTCTTTCTTTTTAAAGGTTTATACAAAAAAAGTAATGAAACGAATTTTGGCTTCAAATTATGTCTTTTTTTTATCAACAAAATAAGGTAGATAGATCTATTTACGTATACAATATTCAACATTCACTCTAAATAAATTCCAACTTTCTTAAATTTGGCACTAAAAACCAAGCAAACTTTTTTTTTTTTTTTTTTGGTCGTTATCAAGCTGCGGCACCAAAAATCCAGTTTATTACTCTAAAGTTTTATTACCTGTGTATGCAGTTTTTGGCAAAAATCATACAAAAAGACATTCCCAAGAAAAGAGGGCATACAAAATATACCATAAATATTCAATTTATATATTTTTTTTAAAGGAATACGGCAGAGAATACTAAAATTTTAATGGTAAAAATCATTACACGCTACAGAAATTTTTAAAAAAGCACACATACGCTTGTTTTTATTTTTTTTATTTTAAAATAAATGCGAAAAATAAAACAAAAAAGAAAGAAACGCCTGCGCATATTTCTACTTATTAACGGGCATAAATTTATATTCTAGATATTCTTGCAAACATGTTTAAAGCTTTTTATGGTAAGAGAACAGAACGCAATATTAACGCAAACAGCATATATAAAAAAAAAAAAAAAAAAAAAAAAAACATTGAAATAGACGGACATTTGGGGACGGACCGAACCGACTAACTGACAAGTATGGAATTATACAAAAGCAATTGTGTCACAAGCAAATAATTCACATTCACATACATTCTCTCTGATTAAACACTGCAAAAGATGTTAACTGAGCATTGAGAAAATATTGTATTTATAAAAAAAAAAAAAAATTAAAATAAAACACACATAACAATAACTAACTAACCAAATAAAAAAAGAAACTATATTGTAGGTAAGTATATAAATAAATATTTATAATCAAATAGAGAGAGGGTGAATCATCAACAGCAAATTTAAAAAAAATACTAAACAAAACAGCAAATAAAATGTTCCCAGAAATATAAGATACAATCATATTTTATTTACCCTACATTATATACATACATTCATGAGCAGAAATGAGTACGCACACTAAATATGATACTAAGAATTTACATACAAGACAAACAAACAACGCTCAGTTATTAGAAGGAAATAAAATCACTCACAAGAAGCTTGCATCATTATTAAACGCGAAAGCTTTTTATATTTTTATGTGTTATTTTTTTTTTTGGTATTTTGAAGAGGAAGAAAAATTATTTAAAACTGTTAATTTTTTCTTTTTTTTTTTTAAGTTGTATTTACCACGCGTCTTTATCTAAAAATTAAATTATTATATATTAATTATCTAACCATTTTCAAAAATACACAATGGAAAAAAACTACTTCAGTTTTGTATAAAAGAAAATTTTTTGTTGTGCCATAAATGAAAATAAATTTTTTTAATTCTTATTTTTTTTGTTATTTTAATTTTTTTTGCATCAAAAACATTATTTCTTAACTTAAATCTTTTAATTCAATATATTTTTTGTAAACGGAAAAGCTTGTTGCTTAAGTCTTTTGTTTTAAATTAAATATTGAAAACCAATTAAAAAGGTTTGCTTATTCAATCTCGATTGAGTTGTGGCATATACCGGAAACAAGCATGTTTCTTAAGTTTTTCTATATTATGATGTTTGGCCTACGTTAAAAAACCAATAAAAATGTTTGTTTTCTTCAAACTGTGATTCAAAAACAATTTTAAAAGTTGAGCTTTTAGTTATTTTCTATTAAAATCTATTCTAGGAAAATCATCAGCATCAAAAAAAAAAAAAATAAATAAATAAATAAAAACAAAAAAACTACTTATGGAACAATTTTATTTAATTTAGCCCAATCATAAATATTCTTCACAAATTTTTTCCCGAGGAAAATTTCGCTTTTGGGTAAAAATTTTTTAAATCCCTAAATATTAACCCTTAAACATATTTTAAGTTTTGAATTATTTCCAGCGTTTAAGTTAAATTTATATAGTTGGCGTGTTCAGAGACTTATAGTAGAATTTTACGAGGAATATTTTTGTGGAATTTTTTAACCCTTTAACTCTTCAACTTAGGCGTCTTTATGGGGGCAGTCAAAAACTCTTAGTAATTGACGAGTCAAAAGGTTAAAATGTTCATCTCAGATGCCTTCAAACAAATTATGAGAACGAGATTATGTAAAAATTATTATGATCTATATGATTTTATTCCTAAATATGCATTTGTATTTATTTTTTTTTGGTATGTAAGAACTTTGGTTTATAGACTTAAAGAAATAAAACTTAAGTTTGCTTAAAATGTACTTAAAATGATTACCTTTGCTTTTTGGAAAAAAAAAATTAAAAAAAGGGGAAAACTTTAAGACTAATTGTGACATAGGGCCTGATGTAAAACGAAGATACACTTGTACGTTTTTTGGTCCCCTCCACCATAATCAGTTACCCGAAACTTGCTATTTAAAAAAAAAAAAAAAATTAATTTAGGGCCATTATTACAAGTTACCGATAGTTAAAGTTAAAATTTTTTGTAAGTAAAATATCAAGCTCTTGATTGAATATTAAATTAAAAATATCAATACGGTAAATATCAGACATTATGCGCTCAGCTGTCCACAAAAGTTTTAGCCAAAAACCGGTTATTTACCCCACAAAATTCTAACTTTAACTATCGAAAGTTGTAATAACGGGCCTACAGTGTAATTGGATTTATTGTTTAAAAAGAAACAAGTTTGCTTGTTTCTTCTTGCGAAACCAGGAAAAACAAAACAGCCAAAAAAAGGCTGCAGTCACAACCAAAATATTTGCAGAAATCTAATCCACGACCTATGGGGTATAACAGTAAATATTACACCAAACGGGTCTTTCTAAAATTCATGTTTACCCCTTTTTACCCCCTAAATTTTTGTTTTTTTTTTTAATAAAAAATTGTAAGATCCTGTTTCCATCTTTTCATCATACGAGTGTTAAAAAAATATTAGAGATTATAGAGAATTTTGTGTAAAATATTAAACTTTTTTTAATTAATGAGACGTTATTTTTGAAAGTAATATAAGTCCTCTTTAAAAAAAGGTAGTTGGCGGTAATTTTAGTTAGGTATTAGCTAAAAAAGTGTTCAATAAACGCAAGGCGCATCTCTACAAAGTGAAAGCATTAGCGAATTCGCCCATGGTTTTGTCTAAAACTGTCAAAATTGTTCAAGTAATTTTTTTTTTTTAATTTTATGGTGCGTGAAATTTTTAATTTTTTTATGATTCTAAAAAGTATTTTTTTTCAAATGGACTAATTTTTTCGATACAAATTAAAAAAAAAAATGTTGACAATTTGGAATAGAACAGCTGCTGAATAAATTTGCTAATGCGGTCATCTTGTATAGATTCGCCTTCAATAAGAACTTAATAAACAAATTTACCATATGATTATTAAACAAACATATTTTTTGCCTGTAAATATTTTCAATTACAGCATTAAAATATATATTTTTAGGAACTAAAGAGAAGTAAAAAATTTAATTAAAGCTGTTGTGTTTAATGAAAGAATTAAATTAATTTCATAAAACAAAAATAAAAAAATAAAATATCAAATGAAATAAAAAAGGCACTGAATTCAATGTTTATTTTAAAAGATTTTGAATACAAAATAAAATTTAATTCAATTAAATTCAATTGTAATTCCTTTTTCTTTAACAAAAAGAAAAAAATATTTTCATTTAAAAAGCTGTTGAAAAAAAATATTTGAAAATAAAGCACTAACTTTCTCTCCCAAAAAAATTAAAGTAGACTTTATCAACGTTATCAAAATTTTTATAAATTTTACTTTAAAGTCCTAGTTAATTTTTTTATATGATTTTTCAATATTTACTTTAATAGATTTTGAATACAAAACAAAATTGTATTCAATTAAATTGAATTGTACTCGTAATTCTTTCTTTTACAAGAAAAAAATATTCCCAGATAGCAGTTGAACTAACGTTTTTTCTGCATAAAACTCTAGTCACCATGAACATTCTTTTCTGTCATAAACTAAGATTATGGAGATATTGTAAACATTATTTATTTGAGATGAGTTGGAATTTAAAAGAAGTAAATAGAACTTTCAAATGTTACTTTTTTCACGTTTTCTATGCTGAAAGCTTTATTGTGTACAAATCACAACGAAATTTTTCTTAAACATTAATTTCTTTTCTTTTTTTTTAATATTAAATTCATTTTTTTGCTTATCATCACTATATGTGGGATGCTTGAATGTTTTTTTTAATAGCATTTGGTCGGCAATGAGGAACGCTTTAATGTATGACTGACTAACTGACTGACTGACTAGTTAACTGTCTGAGTATTTGAAATTTCAATGAAAGATTAATATCGTCGTTTCGGCATGCATGTGCGTGTTAAATTCTGATAAATAGTTTTTAATACAAACTGTAATTTATTTTGTTTTATCAATTTAGAAAACAGGAAGAGACAATTTCTTAAAATGATGTGTGTCTCATTCAATAATCTTCTATGGTTGGTCTGCAAATTGCAAAAATCTTTCAGAGCAATAGCACTGCTGTGGGAGGAAATTTCAAAATAATTTAAAGAAATTTCTGTGTATTTGGGCGGTAGATTACAAACCTAGACAACCTTCCCTTTAAAATAATATATAACTTATCCCGTAATCTTTTATAGTTCGTCCGAAGGTTACTTTGGATTATTTTGCATTTCTTTTTAATTTTTATATAGTTGCTCTGATGGATTTTAGCAGTTCCGGATGAACCATAGATTACGGGATTTGAAACATATCACTTTAAAGGGGAGGCTGTCTAGATTTCTAATTTTTTGCTCAAAATACTCAGAAGTTACTTTGGATTATTTATAAAAAATTTTTTAATTTTCTGAATTTTTTAGTTTTTTTTCTTAATAAATGTCAAAAAAAAAGGTATGCCGTCGCCACTATGCATTTCTAAAAACAAAAAGTAATCGGTATTTGCAGTAGTGGTGCCATATTAAAAACAATACTATAATGTTTTTAATATAGCTTATGGAAAAAAGTTAAAGGTAACTTTATTCTTAATTATAACTAAAATTACCTATAACTATTTGAGAACTTATGGGCAAGTTGTAATTATGGCTTTTAGAAAAGTATAATTAATTATTTATGAGAAGACTCGTATTGCTATTAATACATTTTAAAGTTTAAGAAGGGTGTTGTATGTTTGGCTGTCATTTAGACTTTTATTATTTAATGTTTTTTTTTTGTAATTTTATTTTCTCATTTATTTTATTGTTTAATTGTACGTAAGTTTAATTTAATGAGATTTGTGTTTTTTTTTCTTTTTGAAAGTAAGTGCTTGTTGATTGTGTTGAATTGATTTTGTATTAGTGATGACGACGTTTGTGTATGAATTTAAAATATGTAATGGGAAATTCCAATATTACGTGTGATTTTGTATTTTATGTAAATAATAAAAAAGTACTTATACGATTTTATTTAAATCAATTGAAACAAATAATAAAAATAAAATGAATTTCAAAACTTTCTAAAAAGATTTTTTTTGTATTTTAAATACAAGTAGGTACGAGGGCACAAAGATATAAACTAATTATTTTTATTATTTTTCAATTAATCATTAAAAAAAAAAAGAAAACTTTTAACAAGATTTTATATTACAAAACAATCGTCTATGTTTAAAAATACCTGCACATAAATATAAAGTTTAAATGTTAAAAACATCCCAAGAGCATTCATTTATTGTGTTCTGCCAAGACTGGTGTCTAAAAAGACGTTACTAACTAATATAAGTTTAGTTTTTTTTTTTTTTTTACTTTTCAATTATGTTTCAGCAGATCTTTATAATTGTACGTATAAATTAAAAATTAAAAAAATAAAAAAAGTAAAAGCAATTGACTTCATTTAACCATCTAACCACAAGCAATCAACTATAACAATACAGTGGCCTAAAAGGATCTAAAACTCAATATTAAAAAAATTTAACAAGTATTCAGCCAACTTATGTATATGTAATTTCTAGGAGAAATATATTTCTGGAACAACCCTATCTCTGTTTTTGACTCCTTTAAAAAAAATAAAAAAGACATATAAGTTAGAGTCAGAAAGGTAAAATAATCCAAAGTAACTTCCTAACGAACCATAGAAAATTACGAGATGGGACGCTTATCATTTTAAAGGGGAGGTCGGATTTATTTTGAAACAATTTTTGAAATTCCCTCTTACCCCAGTACTTTTCCTCTGAGGGATTTTTATCACTCCTCATTTTGGCGAGGTACCATTCCCGATTTTGCTACAGAAACTTACTAAAACTAAACTGGAATGAAATTTGTAACCTCTACGCTTTCTGGAAGTGTTTTAACATTTACGGGAAATTTCATAGTTTTTATTTTATGATGCAAAACGGAAATTCCCAAAAGGCTTCAGAGCAACAGCCCTGGAGTAGATAAAAATTAAAAAAAAAAAAAATTAAATTACCCAAAGTAATTTCTGAGTATTTATGTGGTAGATTACAAATGATGTGTGTTCCATTTTAAAAAATCCTTCAGAGCAACAGCACTGGAGTATATCAAAATTTCAAAAAAATTTTAAAATATCCCAAGTAATATCTGAATATTTGGTTGGTAGGTTACAAATATTGATGATCTCCGCTAAACTACTACTAAAAACAATTAATATTTAATGACGTAAGACGTATTTGATAAATATGCCATTAATACTGAAAATATATTTACAAATACTAAAAACATATTTAACGCGGCATATTTATCTTCACTCATTTAATTTTTTCTATGATTTTGATATTTTAGAAGGCTGTGGAAAGTGAAAAATATTAATATTTCCTTAACACAGTGAAGGGCTTATCAGACTCGACACAGCCGAATTTAACTTGTTCAAATTAGTTTTTGACTATAGCTTTTAAATGAGTTCAGGGACATGTCACAAGGTAACTAAAATGTATCAATTTAGAATATCGCCATTTTAAAGACACTAAAAGCTAGTAAAATCTTTTCTGGCTCAAAAACTTACAATTAAAAAGCTAAGTTTCGCCTTTGGGCCCATCTGAAATAGAATAAGATTTTCTTCGTTGAAATAGAATTCCAACTACTGCACTGTTCACAAGATTGCTTTTTTTTGTCAATTTTGTTTTTGTTGCAGAAAAATATGTAAGCGTTAAAACATGCCATATCTCGGCAGTTTATGATGTTAGCATTCTCGTAATTGTTGTTGTTCTTTCATTTTCTTAGCATCTTTTGCTTTACGAGTACTAAAAGCTATGGATGGCATCATCCATAAAAAGCCAACTACTAAATATAAATGCTAACAGCAACAAAAAGTCAAAGAAAAATTACTGACTTGCCACAGAAAAAAAAAGACACCAACAGACATTTAGTTTGCCTAACTAAGCAACCATACGCTCATTACAGTCAAGATTTTGATTATTTTATATAAAACAGTCTGACTGTATTTTTACTTGTTTGTTCTTTGCGTGTGTGTTTTTTTTTAAATCACAGTTAACATGTACATACACACTTTATAACGCATTTGAATCATATTGTCAAATTATTAAGTTTCAGTTTAATAGAAACAAGTGAGAGGCTTGATCATAATTGTGGCAACTCTTGTACGCTCTTCAAAGTCAAAAGATTCAACAATAAATTCCTCGTAGGGAGGAGAAAGTGGAATTCTATAGGTTCAATTCTTTTCTAGACCCTGGGTCAAAATCAAATTTATTTAAACAAAAATCAAGACATACAAATTACGTAAACTGATTAATGGGGTGGGAAAGAGCGATGACGGAAACTTTATTCTAGTGCAGCTTTGCACTGTAGTTTTCACTAAAACAACAACAAAAATTTTGTTTGGCAAGCTGAAACTCCAGATCTTAAACCTACAAACTTTTGAAGTTCATCATAAATTACATTAAATTCAATGTTGAACTGCTGACAGGACTCAACAACCACATAAGTAAAATCGGTGTGGTCGAGCAGTACAAGAAATGTCGGAACATATTCTGAGTGATTGCTCAGAGGTGGCAAGATGCAGGATGAGCTACATGAAAAGTAGGATACTGGCCCAGTTCTAGGTATGTTGAATCCTACACGAGGATTCGTAAGAAGTCTCGGATTGTAGCTGGGAACTAGGTGGCACAATAGATCTTATAGATCTCAGTGCAATTGCGGCCCACTTTAATAATAACAAACTTCTTTTCAAGTTTATTTGAAAAACAAAGCATACGCCAATAAGAATAAGAACAAGGCTACCACACAACTTAAATCAACTCAACAATACTTAAAATGCTTAAAAAAATTATGGAAATGTTTGAGCGTTTAAAGGATAAAAATATTTTGTTTTAAGCAGTCTTAAACATCTGTTACCGAAATAGCCCCAGAAATGTTGGGTAGTTCCAGCTAAAGTTGCGTAGAGAATAGAAATTGTAAAAAGTACTAGAAAATAAAACTAAAAGAGAAGAAAAAATAACTCACTCAGTCACTCACTAGCTTATGAACACGCACAAAACCCTCGCCTACCCTTTCAATTTAAGACGAACATTTTTACCTGCTGTTTTTTGCTCTTATTGCCGGTTGTGTACACTTTTCCAGCGTTTTTAACAGCAAACACACAATTACATACAAATACACCAGTATCCCAGCATTTAGTTAAGCTTAATTAATCACTTTTCGGTAAGTCGAACTTAACTAACTATACTAATAGACGATCTACCAGACTTGCTGTTGAAATTTCAATTGCTTTCAAAAGCTTAAAATAGAAATTGATTTTTGTGGTTTGTTGCAGAGTTTGTTCACACAAGCAATTTTTATTGCAGAAAATTTTGTGCAAAATTTTATTTGAAACTAGCATTTAACTCGCTACTTCGTCAGCGAAGTCCCATACTGTCGCTAATATAATTTAAGTGAGTGAGGATAAACCTGCCGAGTTAAATATGTTTTAACGTAACCCGTTACGTTTTTTAGTATTTGTAAATATCTTTTAGGTATTTATGACATATTTATAAATATGTTTAGGAGAATAACGTAGACTTCTCACAAAGATTACAGGATCTTTAAATTTAATAAAAAGTACAATTTTATCTCTTTAATGATTTTTGACTTTTCTCAGAATCGCTTTATTCCAATCTCGCACTTCTAGGTTTGTAAATAATAAAATATCAAAAAGTACCAAAAAATCAACAAAAAGTACCATTTGTCCCTTTAATGATTTTTCACCTTGTTCAGGACCGTTTGAGCCCAACCTTGTACTTCTACCTTCGTTTACATTGAAAGATCGAAAAGTACCATAATATTAAAAGAAAAAATACTATTTTGTCCCTTAATTAATGATTTTTTTATTTCGTTCAGTACCGTTTAATTCTACTGCCACAATTTGAGGTTTGCTCATAACATAAAAAGTAGCACTAAAATTAATTAAATATAAAGTCCAATCTTATTTCCCCCTCTTGGTACTTTTTTTCTCCTTTGAAATTTACTTTTTTAAATAGAGTTTTATTGGGTTTTACAAATTAATAATAGAATGTTCATATGCTGTATTAATTTATATAAAATTACATATTTTGAAATACATAGTAGTAAAAAGGGGTAAATATTCTACTCCTTATTTGCTCGAATTTTAAAAAAGTGCCAATATACATTTTAGACCTTTTTAAGAAGAGTAGAATACAATTTAATTTTTGTTGCTGTGATTGTTACTTTGAAAGATACATGGGGTTAAAAAACGTACCAACATTAGTTTTTAGCCTTTTTATCCCGCAAATGTAGAAATATGAAAAAAGTGCCAAATACCCATCCGCTTTTAGGCAGGCAAGAATGCATTTTGAATTATATACTGGCCAAGACAACGTCGTCAAATGATCTGCCTCAATGGTCCAGAGCAGAGTACCAGGTACTCTTGGCGATTCTCACTTAAAATTTTATTTATTAAAAAATGCATAGTGTGAACTGACACTTTATGAAAGCTAGTTTTTTTTTTTTTTTTTGAAAATACTAATCAAAACTCAAATCTAATTATTCCTGTTTGTTTGCCTTACAAAATCACTAAAAGCTTTTCTTCTCTTTTGCTGGGCTATATTCATCAATATGAGTGTGTATTATATACGTATTCTGGTACATACTGTTTAACAAGTCAACCTAAAACTATTCTCTATACAAAGAACAAGTCATCAGCCTACCTTGGCTCTGAGTTTTTTTTTATATTAATTTTTGTCTTCTTTAAAGACAGACTCAAGTTTTTTTTATAGTTGTTGATTGTGTCTCTGATTCTCATACTTGTTATTCTTATAGATGTTACTGGTGTTGTTGTTATTGTTAACGTTATATGCAGACCTTTACTTTGGCGTATGGATACACACTACTAAAAGTACATACGAGTAAGTACATGTTCTTGTGCCTGAAACCCGGCAAACAGATGGAAGTTAAATTATTCAGAAATTAAAACAACAACAAAACTTAAATAAATTTTGCGACAGCACTGGATGCAAATTTAGGAAGAATAAATTTACACCAACGAACTTTGAACGTCTTCTCTTTTAAATTTATTTCATAAACAACAAAGTAGTAGCTTGAAATTTAAAAAGGGGATTCGATAGCAGTCAAAATTTAAATGGAAATTTCGGTCAATATCGAATGCTGTAATTTGGTTAGAGGATTCATTGAATAAAAACTTTTTTTTTTAATAAAAAGCGATTTAGGAGATCTTGATGCAGATGTAAAGCAAGCACCGAAGCAGGGTAGTCGACAGACTGCATTGAACTGTCATTTCGTAAAGACACGTACATGGTTTGTTTATGTGGTGTAACGTCAGCAGATTTACTGATGACTCACTTATAGACGAGAGGGCGGGTGTCGTTGTATAAATACTTTAAGGAATTAAGTTTGATCTGCACATCTTTTATGCAAATAGCCTACACTGTTGATATAAGACTCAAGATTTCAGAATGGGAGTTTAATAATGAAAATATCCTTGGAAATGAAGAGCGAGACGAAAAGCGACCCGTCTGCTTTATGTTACACTTTAGATTAACCAAGTGCCGCTGCCACAACGACACTAGTATTGAGCCTGAATAACTTGTTTCTACTCTACTAAATCATAATTTACCAAATACAAACACTTTGTTAAATCTAACTTGGATTTTGTAAACTCCAAATGCCTTTAGTGTTCCCAGCTGTTGAGGCTAAAATTTGCTTCATTAAGCAACAAGATTTCATTTTGAAAAACCATTAATTTTCTTGTTACGAAATAACATAATGCCAGCGTTTATGGTGTGGGGACTTCAAATCCCGGCCATACGACAATTTGTAGAAAATTTTGAATTATAATTTTGACTTTAGCAATCATGTACCAAAAGCTTTCGTAGATGATTCATCATTTTTATATTATAATTTTCCCAAACACCATGTTATTATTCATTTCTTTAGAAAATGATTGCTGGGATATACACATGTTTTACACACATACACATACATTTGCTTCTAGACAGTGAAGTCTATTTACTGTTTTTTAATGTTTTAAAAAACGTTAATTGCAAATTGAATTTTTTTTACAAGCTCAAAAGCGTTTTTGTAAACTGAAACAGCGCAGTCTTTTCTTCATAATGCTGTGATTTTTCCCGGCATCACTTTAAATTCGAGGAAGATGAAATTATATTATTAGGAGCTGGCTTAATACCTAAAAGGAATAAATAATTTTTCATTACATAAATCATTGTTCCTGTGAAACAGGCCAAGCAAATTCTGATCCATATGGATTAATTCCCAGATAGCCCCAAACGGTCGAAACTGGTCTAGGATTACCTAACACTTCTGAAGAGACTAGCATCTAATTACAGGGTTTACCTGATATAACTGCCAGCTGATAGTGCGTATGTATTCAATGAGAAGGCAGACGAACTTCAAAGAAAATGGGCGGCTAGCAGTTTACTGGACTGGCTATTAAACTCAGATTTAGGGAGTAGATGGAAAGTAAATGTAAACAATATTGGTTGGAGACAAGAGATAATATTTTAGCGGCAAGAGTACAAATGACATACTAGGCCTAACGCATTGTCATGGGAATAACGACTAGACTTTGCAGAATATTGAAACACTTGGCTAACAGACTTCTGTAATACAGAGACAACAGAACACGTACTATGTCACTTTAATGGTCTAGAACCTCACTGCCTACAATCGTCTGACATGGCGGTCAAAAAACTTAAGGAAGTCTTTGAATTCTTAATGAATACTAGACGTAGGTTGAATGTTTAGCTTGAAAGTAGTGCCGCAATAGGTCTATTTTGGCCGTGACCAGGTGACCCCATGCTAATTCTAACGCACACTTAAACTAAATGTACATTCTAAAGAATAACTAAATTAAGTTTAGGAATTTTGTGGAATGGGTGCTAGAAAAAATGGAAAAAAATAGATAATCCAAGCATGGGGTTTCATGTGTCCAGAAACACAAACGACAATGTCAGTTAAGCAACTCTTTAGATGATAGGAGAGCAAAGAAAGGAGAATGGAAAGGGGTATAGACTTACTCGTGCTCGGTAATTATCTTTTTTCTATTCGTACCTTTTAAAACTGTAAAAAAAGACGAAAGTAGATTGTGTAAAAGAATGCCAAAATTACCAAAACAAAATTTCATGTGCGGACAAAATGGCAATTTTAAATGTGAATTGAGAAAAAGAAGACTACGCTTCATATTAGAATAGGCAGAAAAATACTTTACGTTTTCTAACACATGCACGGTAAAATGTAGCAAACTGAGCGTGTTGTTTTTCTTTTCAAGGACAGATATTTCCATAAAAAAATCTTTTTTGTTTTGGTTTTGCTCAAGCAAAACGTATTAAATGTTTTGAAATGTTTATGACTTTACAGCAAACGTTTGTGAAAAGTTTCATTTGTTTTTATAAAACGAGCGTCCTACTTATTTCTGTTACTGATGTTTAATATTTTATAGAAAGAACAAGTAGAAGTTCTAGAAGCGTTTTAATTTATGAAACGCTGAACTGACTTTTCGTTGATAATCAAAAGAGAATGATGTTATCTACACATTATTTATTTTAACACTGCCCAAATACTAGTATAGCTGTTATAATGACGTGTAATGTTTGTTAAAGTTATGCCAGTGATAAAAATCATAATTTACAAAATTAGCAAAATTATCAAGTTTTCTCACGGGACAACACAGTAAGTTAAACAAAACAAATTAAAAAAAAGAAGAATTTAGAAGAAGCAAACTACAAGCTACAAGCATCAAATTCATATTTATGACACTACTACACGCAAAAAAATATGTTTGAATATGGTCGCCGCAAACATAGTTTGCTATTCGCAAAAATATTATTGTTAATTTGAAGCATGTAAACGTTATTGTGATCACGAGTAATGTTTCTAGTTAGTTTTAACCATTTCTGTTTACCGTCATAGATATGATTGAATTTATCATATTCAACCCTATTATGTAAGTCGTCAGCGAGTAGAGACAACAATGACGACACAAAAATGGCATTAACGAAATCGTCGTTAATAGCAATCGATATTATATAAGACGCTTTTCAGTAGCCGTTGAGTTGAAATAGCGTTCTACTACTTGTCGACATATTTTTGTAGAGCGACTCAAAGAGTATGGTGCTCCCAACCATATTTTTTTTTGGATGTGCATACATACATACATATTATATTTTTATTTACTATTAATATACAATATATTGTTAAAAAGAGAAAAGATAAGTTATATTTATGTTTATATTTATAGTATAATTGTGTGTGTGTATGTATTGGCAGGTTTGTAAATTTTTTAAATATGTATGTATGTATGCAAGCATATTGCTTTGTATGTTAGTAATGAAATATCACTTAATCATCTAAGCCTGCATAGCATACAAAACAACATAAATTTGATTTTAAACCGAAAAAAAAATTTTTTTAAATTTGGAAAAAACCTCACAGAATATTAACCTTAATAAGTTAATTTTTTTATAACATTATAAATTAATAACGTCAGTTTACTTTAAAGTTTTTATTTTCATTAAATGTTATTACAATTATTGTAATCAAGCATTAAAAATAAATAACAACGTTTCGTTTAAGTCACTTTAAAAGTCATATGTTTGCCGATTTTTTTATAAAAAAAACAATTTTTTATAAAAAAAAAAACAATTTTTTTTGTCTTTTTTATAAGACAACGTTTGGCAAAAGTTACCATCATTGCTATAGAAACATGTTTTAGACATTTCTAAAATGAACTGGTTTAAAGATTTCTAATTTATACAGGGGAGTGCATTAGTTTTAGAGCTAACGAAGTGAAAGAAAATTAAAAAACTCAGCGGTAAAGTTAAAATGGCGAATCTATTACCAAATAAGAGTGCATTCAACAGTAATGTTAAATTATCTTGCTTAATATAAAAGGTAGATAAAAAAGTAGCGAAACAGAAGAAATATATAGTAAATAATTGTTTTGCAGCCAACTTCACTAAGTAACACACTGTGAATTTTTCAAATTTTTAACCGGTCAACATTGCTGTCGTATTATTTCTGATTACTTCATACAGTTTTTGAGAGATAAAAAACGATGGGCACACTATATTTTGGGTTTGACTGTAAAGGAAACATTACCAAATATCTGGGCCACTTTCGCCGTTTTCAACTCATCTAAATTGTAAATCTGTTATGCAGTCATGGATTTTAGTGTGGTTTGATACACCTAATATTTCATAACTTAGCTTTGTGATTTCTAGGTTAGGTTAGGTTGTACAGAGCGGGTTCCTTCGATATGGTTAATTTGTGATACCTGTATAAAGGAGAAGAAGAAGAAAAGGCAGAAGACAAAGAAGAAAAGGAAAAATAAAAATAAGAAGAAAAAGAAGCAGAAAAAGAGAAAAAGAAAAAGAAGAAACATACAAGTATGTCACCTAAGCTAATAGCTACTTCTAGCTAAGCCAGATAGCATGGAGAGCCCTGCAGGTAGCGCTCGCCGCAGTAAATCTCACGCTGATTCTCCAGTGCCAGCCAAAGGCAGAGAAGGTGTTTCACAGTTTCCTCCTTCTTTCCGTCCTGATAACTTCCACAGAAATCATTTGATATCAAACAAACTCTGCTGGCTGTCACCACATCCCTCAACTTTTATGATTTCAAAATATTCTAGAAATTTTCAAATCGTGTTAGAGACCCTGTAGTATTAAATAAAATTGTTTGTCTGGCTATAGCTGTGTGTGAGATATTGCGAATACTCTTATACATACAAATTTAAATTTTTATACACAAAACTCCCCCATTGTGGTAAAGCAATCAACAAAATACAATTCCTTTTTTTTTTCTTTTTTTTGGAAAGATTTTTTAACTATGTGTGTACTCGTTTGTACATTTAAAACAAATTTTGTTGAATTCAAAGAAACCAAAGACGAAGAAGAAAAAAATTGAATTGAAAAGATCATAACACAATAAAGAAGAAAGAAGAACAAAAAAACCAGTAGACATACGGACAGATTTAAAAAAACTATATATAAAATTTTATTTCATTCGATACAGCAAGAAATCTGTACATTGAAATGTATGAATGTATGAGAGTTTATAGCAGGCACATATTGATCGTTAAGACAACATGCATTCATGTTTGTGTGTACAGGTATTATACGATATTACCTGACTTTATACAATTAAATAAGCCTAGCAAGGTAAGAATTGATTGATCGACTTGTTGGCCATAACACCAACGGTTAAACAAAGAGACAATCAGACAGATAGCCAGTGAAACGGTTTAACAGACTGTTACTAATACATAACAAATCGATTCGTTCCTACATATGTATGTAGTATGTCTATGTATGCCTGTGTGTGTGAATGTGTGGGTCTGCTGTTGTATGTAGGTAGGCAGGTAGATACTTTTTTTATATAAACTCTTAGATAACTTGTTTAAGTAAGCTCTGGGATTTTTATTTCTTTCTCTCTCTCTCTCTTACGCTCTTTCTCTCTCTAACTTAGGCTTTTGCTCTCTATTACTCTTTTCTTTAAGCCAAGTCAGTGAACTAACCTAAACAACAACAACACAAAAGAATATTAAAATCTTAAAGAAAAGAGAATATTTAACTACAGACACTGTACTGCAAGATCAACAAAAACAACAAAAAGAAAATCTATACACATGTATTATAGGAATATTGAAAAAATTGAGGGTTGCTGGAAACGTATGAACGTAAAACCCGAAAATCAGGTAAATTTTTTTGTTTTTTTTTTTATTGTTTGAAAGATTTCAACTTTACGGCACATGAATTAACCAACAGCACCAGTATTGGCAACAGCGTCAGTTAAGTCAACACGTTTTAGACATACGATCAGTTTACAAACGGACATTTAAGTGAATAGAGCTCACGATCTCAAATACCGGTACCACAACACACACCACTAGTTACGTTTTTGTTTAAATTTTTTTTTTTTAAATTTTGACCAAAATGAAAAGCCTTACAAACACACACTTAAACAAATTTCTGTTTTTTTTTTTTTTTTTTTAATTTTGGTAACAGCTACATTTAAAAATATTTGGCGAAGAAATGAGAAAGCAAAGAAGAAAAAACCACAAACGCTTTAAAACACTTACACAAATACCCAGAGAAACACACCAAAAAAATTATTTTAAAGAATTTTTTTTTTTTAATTTTGTGTTTGTGTGGTAACTGGAAACGAGACGTTGTGGTCAAAATTTTTTGAAATTAGTTCAAAAACGTTGGGCTACACTAAAGGAGCTGAAAAGCTTTAGTCAACCAAACATTTTTACACAAACTAGTCTGCAAAAAATATACAGGCTGTATTGTTGTTGTTGTTTTTAATAAAAGTGCTTTAATTTAAAAAAGTGTGAGTAGTGAGTGAATGCATTCTAGAAAAAAATTAGGCGTTAATTTTTTTTTAAATTTAACGGATTTTTATGGCTAAAAGAATCAAAAACATTTAAAAACTTAACATCTGAAAAGAATTTAAAACTTTATTAAAAAAAAAAAAAAAAAAAAAAAAAAAAAAAAAAAAAAAACTTTAAGCATTTATTTTTTAACACTTTGTTGGTTTTTAAAGGCGAAATTTATAAAAAATATTTAAAAATTTTTTTTATTCAAGCTCGAGATCTAATTTTTCTTTAAGGTAAATTAAATTTTTTTTAGCCCAAACGAAAATTTTATATGAAAAAAATGTAAAAAAAAAATTTTGTGTGCTGTTTCCATAACACAACTCGTCTACGTATTTTATATATTGAGTGTTTTTCATACAAACTTTGTAGATGAGTTGGCCGCCGCTTGTGTTATAGAAACCAAATTTTAGTGTTAATTTGTGCTTAATTTAATAGAATTTTTTGTTTTGGAATAAATAGTATTTTTTTCCACTTGTAAATTAAAGAAAAACTTTTTTTTTTAATTTTATAACACCACCAATTGTGTAAAACAAAAATGTATTTGAAAAGCACTTAATTTACACCTTTTTTTTAGCAAAATTTCAATGTGATTTGATCGCTTGGGTTATAAAAACAGCACATTACGTCCTGCACTGCATAATATTTAATTTGGGTGAAATTTTTTTTATAATTTTGCAAAAAGCAGTATTTTTTTACTTCTGAATCAAGCTATTTTAGCACATTTTTAACAAATCTTTAGGCTTTTTTAGAAAATTTTTTAAAATTTGTTAGAACAGTTGAAAAGGATTTCTAGAAATTTTTTAAAAAAAAATTTTAAACATTTTTGTTTCGAATTTGTAGAAATATTCTAGAACATTAAAAAAAATTTTAGAACAGTTTTGAAAACTTTTGTAAGTTTTTTTTTAACAATTTTATAAGATTTTAAAACATTTTTAATGAAAATTTTTAGCAATTTTTTATAAAGTTTTTGAAACATTTGTGGAAAATTTTTTAAAATATTTTATAACAATTTTAGTAAATATTTGGAAATTTTTTACAATTAAAAAAAATTTAAAACATTTAAAAAAAATTTTTTAGAAAATTTCTAGTAAATTTTTATAGAAAATTTTTTATGCAATTTTTTCAATATTTGTGGAAAATTTGTACAACTACTTTTAGAAAACTTTTGGAAATTTTTTTATGGGATTTTTAGAAGGTATTAAGTTTGTAGATTTTTTTTTAGAAAATATTTAAAAACGTTTTTAGGAATTATTTTAAGTTTTTAGAAATTTTTTGGAAGATGTTTTGTCTGCTTCTTTAAGTAAAAAATGTTTTTTTTTGTGTTGTAATTTGTACAAAATAAAAATATATTTTATGAACTAAGCCAAATTTACTATAAAAACTTGATAAAAAATATATTAATTAATTTATTTTTTAAATATCAAGCCCATGTGCACTTTTTTTATTTAATTTACTTGTGAAATTCCTTTTTTTTCTGACTCAGTTGTATTTTAATCTTTATACTCTGAAGTGTCTTTAAACATCCGGCTAGATAACGATTAGAGATTTATATACTCGTGGTTTTACTTTTTTCTTTCTCTCTATCTCTCTCTCTTATTCTTAACTCAATAAATAATGAATAAATGCTGATTTCATTGAAAATCTGTACAAAATTAAAATATTTGAAAATAAATTTTTCTATTAAAATAAAAAAAAAACGTGCTCAGCAGACGGCAGTTTTTTTTTCAAAAAAATCTTGATTTAAAATAACACGCTTGTGTTAAAAAAATAGCACATACTTTTAAAAAAAATTTGATTTTAAAATGGCAAAACTATTACAACTCCGTAAGTGTTTTTCTTTCAAAAACCAATTTATTCTCATTAAATCATTATTGCAAATTTTTAAATAATTTTTAAAAATTTTCTAAAAAATTTCTAAAAATGTTGCTGAAAACTTTACTAACTGTGGCATGCCTTTTGTGAGAACATTTTAAAAATATTTTCTAAAAAATTTCTAAACATTTTCTTAATAATTTCTAAAAGTTTTCTAAGTAATTAAAAAAAAATTTTTTCTACAAAATTTTAAATGATGAAAAGTTTAAAAGCTTTAGCATGAATTAATATGTCCTGTTGAATTAAAAGAAATTTTCATAAAACAATTTTATCATTTGCGTCCTATAATCCTGCATGGCAAAATAAACTGAATAGATATCAGTCAATTTGACAGATGTAGCTTCAACTGTCGAAAGTTCGTCCCCATTAGAAGAGACATTATAATTAAGAAATGTTCGTGACTTAAGTCTTTTGTTTTGAAGAGTGTAAGGTTTGCTTCTTAAGTCTTTTGTTTTTAAAACATCAATCCGTTTTGTTTTAATAATTTTTTTTTAAAGAAAATTAATATAAAAAAAAAAAATACTTTTTTAAGCAAATTATGCTTAATAAAAAGCATAGAATTATTTAAATTAAAAAATTATTTTTAACTAAATATTACTTGGGCTGCCTAAAATTATTTTATGAGCAGTTTTTGCGGCATATGAATTTTTTATTTTATTAAACAGCTTTTTATACTAGTTAAAATATGTATTTAATAGTTATAAGCCAATAACTGTCGAATATAAATAATTTTTATGTTGTTTCTTTAAAAAAAATATTTTTTTTTTTGTTGTAACTTTAAATCATTGCAAATATGGCACAAAAATGATTTACGTTTTTTTAATGACGCTGCTGTCTTTTGTATAATAAGTTAAACTTGCATCGAAATTTTTTAAAACTGCAAGTATTGAAAACTAAAAATATATAGGCTGATACTTAAAATAAGTATTCACGATTTGCTATAGAAATTATGCAAAATTAGAGTCCTTAGAGTAAAGAAGTCGTTGTTTGTATCTAGTTTCAGAGAAATTTTCACCAAAAATCGTTAGAAATTATTTAAGAAATTTGTGAAAATATTTTATAACATTTTAAGAAAATTTATAGAAATATTTAAAAAAATTTTAGACAATTTTTAAAATAATACCAGCTTTTTTGCCCGGTCACGTGCACTTCTTTATTATATGAGTTAGAATCCTTAGAATAAAGTGGGCGTTTTTTGTATCTAACTTCCCTTGAAAAGCACTTTTAGTTTTTAAGAAACCCATCTAAATTTAAGAAAAATCCGAAGGAAAACGTACGAACAGAAAATGAAAATTCTATTTATTTAAAATAGTGTCATTATTGTAGCTATTAACCCATTAGTTGTACATGAAATACTTCTAAAAGAAATACAGTTACAACTGTACGCTAAATACAATAAAAAAATTTATTCCGCTTTTTTTTTAAACATATTAAACACGAGACTAGTTTGAGTGGCATATGACCTGTAATGGGTTAAAATATCTTTATAAATTATAGCCTATTGGGTTCTTTGTATGTTTAGATTTACCAGGGGTGGCCAAGCTCCTTGATAATCTGAGGCATTTTTAAAAATTTGAAATTTTTCACGAGCTACAATTAAAAACGTATTTAAAAGGTATTAAAATATTTTTGTACAGAAATTATATTCATTGAAAACATATAAATAAAAGTATAAAATATGTGTATTGAATTTAAATCTGTGGCAATTACGTTATGTCTATTACGTTATTTTAGAGAACTACAGCTTTAGAGGCATTAAAAGTGTTTATTCAAAATTTTTTTTAATATGTCAAACTCTATTGCTTTCTTGTTAATTGTGGAATATATCGCTCCAGTATCCCTGAACCACAAAAATAAAGTTACGGTTGGTTTACGTGGCGGCCTAAACGGCCTTCAATTAGAGACGCAAGACTCCGTTTTGAACAATAAAGTTACGGAGTCTTAAGCGACTTTTTCCTTATTTCATTTGATGATTCTTTTGTTTATTAGATGCCGGTTATTTAATACTGATAGATGTTTGGTTTTAAAGTGAAATAAAATTATTCACATAAATACGTTGTTCCGAATACTGATATAATTCAAAAAGCAACATTTTTTAATTCAAAATCCTTTAAGTCTGGTACTTATTTCGAAGTTCACTGACTTATTTTTCAATTCTAGAGCTTGACCTTCTGCCATCTCTTTTAATTCTAAAGTTACTTTTTAGCACATAATTATATTTGCAGTGGAAAACTCAGTTTGAATTACATTAATTTCAAATATTTCAAGTTTTAAAATATATTTCGAAATTCCTTCAATATTCCTTTTAGATTTTTTATATACTAGTTGAGTTTCACTTGTTTAAGATTGAAACAAATCCGAACACCGGTTACAGCTCTCTGATAATAACCCAAAAATTAAAAGGGAACTCGAATGCATTTAACAAGAGCCACAAATAATACTTCGAAGAGCCGCAGATTGGCTCCTCCTAAGCTACATTATTGTAAAGTTTCATTAAAATCTATTGAGTAGTATCGTAAAAGTGTAACAAACATCCATACATACAAGCTTTCGCGTTTATAATTTTAATAAGAATTTTGCAAGCAATAATATACTTGAAATTTTAATTTATTTTTTAGTGCTTTCTCCAAATTAAAAAAATATCCAGGCACTAGACGAAAATCTAACCTGCTAATAAATTTCTCAACTGTCTGTTTTTTTTTTTTGATAAAAAGTGATGCACAATGTACTTGTCCTACACTGACTTAGAGTTAGGGCCATTATTACAAGTTACCGATAGTAAAAGTTAAGATTTTATAAGACAAATATCAAGTTGGACATTAAATTAAAAATATCGTTAAATTAAATATCGGATAGTGTGTCCTTAACTATCCATCCAAATTTGGTTATAAAGTTTTAGCAAAACACCGGTTATTTGTCCCGGCAAATCCTAACTTTAACTATCTAAAGTTGTAATAACGGGCCTTAGACTTATAATAAAGTCCTGCACAAGCATAGCTTGCATAGCTTACAAGCAGTTTTTATTATACAATATTACATAAGTTTGTAATGACGTGTGACTTTCAAAATGTTTTGCGCTTCCCTAAAGAGATTGATAAGCAGAAAGTCATTGGAGATCAGAATATGGAGATTTATTATACTTAAAACAATCAGTCTTTCTATGAGAGTCGTTCTCGCAGTCGAATTAACGAATAGCAAATAAAGACATGGCCGGCGTTGTCATATGTCACTATTTTTGACATCACAAAGACAACAATTTTCGGAATCTGAATATTTTATTTGAATTTAAAAATTCAAAATTATTTTGGCAGTGTTTTTCAAATTTTTTACTTATTTGTTTTCGTTTTATTTTCAAAAGGAAAAATTTATGAAATTAAAAATATTTAAAAAAAAAAATTAACGATTTGCATTAAAAAAAGAAGAGCAATTGCAAGCCTTTATGGTTTACGAACCGGACACGAATTTAATAATTTTTTAATTACTTTTAAAAGTATAAAAATTTCATTGAGTAACTTGACAAATTTTGTTAAAATAAAACACTTTTTCTACGAATTTTTTCTTACATTTTGCTTAAACAGCTAAAGGGTTTGAAAGCTTATAGACCAAACAAAATTGGGGCAGCGTTTCCTATTATATTAAAATGCGAAGCCTAAATATTCATTACATTTATGTTTAGTGAAGCCGTCTAGACTATAGATTTACATATATAAAATGCACAGTGGCATAAATTTTTTTTAGCGACAGAGAGTTTTTGCCAGATAAAAAATGTTTAAAGAGCTGATTTAGGTTTGTCTGTCAAGTTCAAAACATATAAAAAAAATTAAGCCAAACATATAAAAGCATTCAAATATAATAAATTTAACAAAGAAATATTTAAACCAAAACAGAATTGACAAAAATTCAAAATTATTACACTGGTTTTCCTTAATAAAAGCGAAAATTTTAAATTAAAAAAAATTTGACGTAGACTTTAAAGTAAAATTTATGAAAAATTTGGATAACATTGACCTTAAAGTCAACGTTAATTTCTTCGGATAATTCTTTGGAAATTCTTAATTTCTGAGACAGAAAGTCTAGTGGAAGTTTTCAATAACACAAGTATACACGGTTTTGGACCAGAGAAACTGAAAACATTTTTTTAAAGGAATTTGGAGTGTTAATTTACAATCTGCTCTTTGTTTTTTTTTTTTAATTGCCTCTAGCCTTCGAAATATAACGTTATTTCCTAAATTCAAGAGGTGACATGAGTTATGGAAGATTTACTTGAAATCGGTTTGTTATTTTTGATTATAAAGAAAATCCAAAATTCCACCACAAAATTTGTTTCAAGTTCTATCTACAATGTCCTTAAATAAGATCAATAGTTTCAGTGATATCTTATGCAAATTTTAGAAATTTTTATTTCAAAAAATTATTTAAAATAAAGCAAAGGAAAAGTCGTCAGTTTTTTTTATACAAAAATTTAGCCTGATAAGTTTCAAACAAAATGAGCCTTATTTTATTGAAATCTATAAAAAGCTTTTGATTTTATTCCCAATTATGAAAAAATTGCTATATCCATATGGCAGCTGCCAGCAAACACGACAAAGAAACGTTATCGAACGCATATGGCAGCATTTGTTTCAACAAAATAGCGATTACTTTGTGATAGATTGATTTGATTGTGAATAAAATCAGAAATTGTTTAACGATTTTAATAAAATATGGTTCGTTTTGTTTAGAACTTATGGAGCTACATGCTTGAGTAAAAACTGTAGATTTTTTTACTTTCTTCTATTTTAAATAATTTTTTGAAACTAAAAAAATTTCTAAATTTTGCATAAAACACGTAACTTTTCGTTACAACTTTTGCAATATTAAAAAAAAAAATCATGAGCAGATTTAAAAACAGTATAGGCACGACTTGAGGCAAATTTTGTGGTGAAATTTCGGATTTTCTTTTTTTACAAATAAAAGGAAATGTGTGCAAATAATGCTCATATATGTATATCACTTCATCTTTTGAATTTAGTAAATAACGACATACCTCAGAAATGAGAGCTAAATTAAAAAAAGGAAGTGCAGATTTGAAATCAGCGCTGCTTACATTCAGCTAATGCTTAATGGGCAGGGTCAATTAATTAAAAATCGTTAAAAAGCCAAGCTAGTTATATTTTTTCTCTTATACAAATATATGCGGCCAATAAAATTTATAAAAAATTTTCTCAAGAACTTGAAAATGTTCTCACATATTTTTTTTTGTGTCGGGGAAATTTTAAACAATGAAACAAACAACCAGCAACAGAAAACAAAAATTTATGATTTAAACGATTCATAAACTTTTAAAATCGCATTTCCTAACAAACTACACAACAACTTCTTTAATTAAAAAATTTTAACAACAACAACAACAGCAGGAATGATACTATTACATATAAATTTTAAAATAAGTTGGCATGTTAGGAAAAAACGAAAGGCATAGACAGACAAATTAACAAGTGTATAATTTGAATGACTTCTTAGCCGTTGCTTTTATTTTTTGCTTACAAAATTGTTGTTGTTGGGTTTTGAACACCATAATTGAAAGTAAGTGAAGCAGAGAAGACATTACACTTTTCTTCTACTGGCTTTACGCTCTGCTCTAAGCTCGTCTTTTGTTTTGACGTTTGCTTTGCTTTGTAGTTCAAGTAATTGTGGGAAATTTTTTTAAAGAAAATTTTAACAAAAAAAAAAACTACGATTGCGTTTTGCTGAGTTACTTAAGCTAACAAACTACATATTTGGAATTTATTAAATAAAAATGAAAACAAAATTGAGGGAAGCAAAATATTTTATTAAAAATGTAAAACTGACTTGACTGACTGACTGTTTATTTTATGGTTTATGTGTCGGCCGTATTCTTTAAATTTTTCAGTTGTTTTGTGACCATTCACTAAATCTTTTATATGTTAATGTGATGTAAGTTGTATTAAAGTTTGTATAGTAACGCCGCGCCTTAAACGTTCCAGTTACAGTCACTTGACCAACCGAAACATTTTCAAAAAGCTGAATTCAAATAACTCGAAACAAAGAAAACCCCAAACCAAACCAACTTCCATAAGAAAACTAAAAGAAAAGAAAGTAAACAAGACACATTTAAAATATTTCACAAAATGTTGTGAAACAATATAATTGTAACGCAATGTCTGTTGGCTTGTAACTATTATGACGTTATGAGAACTAACGTAATCAAAAAATATTTTTGTTTTTTTTTTAACTTTTTAAATATTTCGATTTGATTATAGAAAAAAATACAACAATAACAGTTTTAAATTATTTAAAAAATCAAGTTTTACGAGTTAAACTAATAATTTCTGAGGGAACAACAAAACAACTGTTTGACTGAGAACCATAAATTATTGAATAATTTATGATGAATATTAATTAAGCTAATATTTTTGAAAGTGGTATAAGTCTACTTTAAAAAAAAAATTAGTTAGCGGTAATTTTAGTAAGATCAAACACCATCTTACTTAAATTATCGCCAACTCATTTTTTTTTTAAAGTGGACTTATACGACTTTCAACAATAACAGCTCAATTAATGAATATTTATAATGTTATGCACGAAATTACGTTGTTTCCTATTTAAAATTTAAAGGGAACAAACAATTAATTCAGTTTAAAAAAATTTTATTGCTTAATGGTCAAATTCATAAAAAACACATTTGTTTAATAAGGGCTTATTATTTCCCAACGAAAATTTCCTTAAATTTCCTTTATTAACTAAAAATAAATTTTTATAAATTTGACTGTAAAAATTTAATTATTTCAATTTTTTTACCAATAAACCGGCCGTTATTTGAGGCCTTTCACACTTCGCAAGTGACTTGCGCAAGTAGGTTTTTAAAATTTTTATAATTCCTTGACCAACCGTTCACATTACAAAAATTTACTTTTTCTTCTTTTCGTTTTCTTTTGCTAAAAATTCTCAATTTTTTAATTTCTTATATGTTGTTTCAGTCACTCGCACTCGCGAAAGAGCAAAACGAATTGCCGAATACAGGCAAGTATGTACTGAAAAAGTAAAAATTATCTTCCTCTACATTCGATCATCTACAAACACAAGAGTTGCGCAAGTCACTTGTTAAGTGTGAAAGGGTTCTATTAGTTTAACACAAATACGACTAAGAGAAAGCTATTTACAATAAGGCTGAACAGTGGCCTCTGTTACAGTTTTCCAATTTGTAGATAAAATTCGCTTGTGTCTTATTAAATCAATAATTTTAAAGGAATTTTTTTTTAAAGTAGTAAAAGTTTTTCTAATAAAATTATTTCAATTCTAGCAAAATTGTGTGATATATTGCCTCACCCTTACTGAACCATAATAAAAACGTTATTAAGTTAATTCCCACAACAAGGCAATTTTTTCTTAAGTCGACTTAAGCACATACATACTCCAAATTTTTTTATTTTTATTACAACTGGGACATCCACAAGTCAAAAGGTCAATTTATTTATTTTAGATTTATTTAATTAACTAAAGATCAGTAGCCGCTCTTGTCCAGCATCTCAAGTCAGTCCTTTATACAAGCTTTTAGCAGAAACAAAAACAAAAAAAGAAAGTACCACAAACAGACAGAGTAAAGCCTACATTGAAATCAACATAAGTAAAACGTGAATAATCACGCCTGATCAAGAAATCACAAAAAAAAAAACCTGTCACACATATAGCTTTTGAGAGCACACTAATACACATGTGGGAGCCACTTACAGTTTTCAACAAATCTAAAGATTGAGGAAGAATACACATGTAAGGCGACTAATGCAGCCATTATTATTTGTAGTCATGTCACCATGTAGTCCTGTAGTTGTGTATTCATTAGCATGCTGCATCTATGTGTTTAATGTATAAATTTTAATTTTAATTTCAATGATTTTTTTCATATAAAAATTTTAACAAATAAAATAGATGACAAAAGTGCTTTCTTGTTTGCTTAGCATTCACGTCTTTTTTTTTTTTTTTTTGTACAATGATGCGTTGGCGTTCGTTATTCGTTAAGCTAAAATTTAAAGTGGGCCTATAAAAAAAACTTGTTATTTTAGTGTGTTTCTTAATTAATTTTCTATTCATTTCACGTTATTTCTTTTATTTTATTTTTTTAAGTAGTTTTCAAACGTTTACCATGATATTTAGCCATTTTTGCCACAAATTGCTTTAGTTTTTTTTTTATTCATTTTTATTTCTTGTTTTCAAACATTTTTTTTTAATTTTTTAGTTAACGCTGCATGAATATTTTATTAATTTTTATTTATTTCTTTATATTTTCATTTGTTTGATTTATTTTTTTATTTTTATTAAATGCATTTTGGTCAATGTTTTTTACGTTTTTTAAATATTAATTAAAGACAATTTACACATTTTGTTTTTTTTTTAATATCCCAGCCAGCATTTGGAAGGCTGGTTTTTTAAAACTGCGAAACAAATCGAAGTCTTATGTTGGCTAACTAAAATAATAACTAAGAACTGATGTAGCAGAATTGAGGTAGCTTGAAAAATAATGTTTGAAAATGCTCAAAATAATTCTGCATGAAGCATTAACACTTATTAAAAATGTATCGAAAATAAAACTGAAATGAGTCGGAAAAGACTCGTTCACAAGATTCACGTTTAGGACAACATATGCTTTTTATAAAACAAATCATTTTCATTTTTAACTAGCCAAAAAAGCTAAGGAAGACTACCACATGATCCATAAATGCTTACTGGGATATTTAACATAAATTTATTAATTTTTTTTAATGTGTAAACTGTGAAGCGTGTGTTAAAAAAAGTGAGAAAAAAAGTGTCACATGTATACCAAACTTCCAATAAAAAAATAAAATTCATAATAATGGCGATGCTGACATAAGTGAATACAAGCAGTATTATGTTCTCTTTGGTTATCTAGCTGTATGAGTGATTTTAAAAGCGTCATAAAGCTAGCTTACCGAAGTTAATACTAATACTTAAACAACAGAAATAAAATTTTTAATAATTTATTTTAGGATTAATAAATTTTATATTTCGTTAAACTTTTCTCATATTCCTGATGATACGCTCTTCATCCGAGCGTAAGGGTTTTCACCAAAAGGGACCAGTAATTCAAAAAAAAAAACATACCTCAAAGGAAGAGAAAGCTTCAACAGCAATTAGCTTTTCTTCAATAGCGAACAGACACACAAACGTACTAATTGTGACTATAACTACTAAATTGGTTAACACAATTTTACTGTAGAATAATTTCAATAGCAAGCAGACAACGACTATGCCCCCTTCAACGAAGTTTTACTGTAGCAGAATTTCAATAGCAAGCGGACAGAGACCATGCCCCGATCAAAGAAATTTTACTGTAGCAGACTTTCAGTAGCAAGCAGACAAAGGCCATGCCCCCATCAACGTAATTTTACTGTAGAAGACGTACAATAGTAACCAAACAAATACTATAATTACTAAGTCAGTTAACAAAATTTTACTGTAGAAGAATTTCAATAGCAATCAGAGAAAGACCATGCCTTTAAATCGTTTAACTAAACTTTACTGTAGCTTTAGTAAAGCCTTCAAAAACAGAAGGACAAAAAGAAACGCCGCTACACAAACTACTCTAGCTATAAGCATTGGAGGATATACTGTGCGGAGTCATAACTGAATATTAAAAAACTTATCAACAGAGTAGTAAGCCCTAATCAGCTGTTATGAAGATACAAGACAAAGAACTGTAAGTAATTAAAATATTTCAACTTAAAAACACTTTTATTTCGCTTATCAAATATAATTGAAACCTAAAACTAAAAAAAAAAAACTATATCAATAAATAAATTATTATCGATTGTAAATAAAAATTAAAAATAGATTTTTTATTCTGTTCAAAATTCTCTAAAAAAATGTTTCTCTTTTTTCTCAATTCATTATAACGGTTGTGCCAATCGAAATTCATTTTACTGACAGTTTCACCGCGCTTGGCAGCTTCTTAGCCACTATAAACCATAATACATCATCCATCAATGGTAAGTGCCATCAATACATTGGCCAAACGAATACGCACTCTGTTGCGACAATGTTAAATAGCCTCAGCGCTATAAGAAATTTTTGTATTTATAACTGAATGAGTGTGAGCCTGGTACGACGAACGAAGTGAAGTGCACAGGAGGAACTAGTATAGTGGATGTGTATTGGAGAATGTGCACTTAAAGAAGGCATTTTATTTCATTTCATTTCATAACAAAAACTATTTAATGAACAATTTTTTTATTGAGACGAATTACAATTTTTTTAATGTAAAAAAGGCAATAATTTTCATTGATTTAGTTAAGCGACTGGCGCTTTGCTCTTTATCTCGCACCACGGACCTCATGCCCGGAAGAATATAGATGTCAATCTATTGAAAACTTCAAAAAAGTTAAGCCAATCTAAAACTTTAACCCACAAACGATATTCTAATGCAATGCAACAATACATCTACCCAGTAAGGGCAAATCAATCAGCATCTTTAACTCATCTATCCAATAAAGTTTTCTCTGTGGAGCTGCTAATTCCCATAGTGATAGGTTAAGTGATACAAGGTGGGCTAAAAGAAATCACCCTATTGGAAGACGCTCTTATTTTTGCAAATGGCGGCCAATGTCAAATCTGTTTTTACATTTGTGAACTAGACAGATGTAGAATATAAGTGAACAAGCCATGGAGCGATACATTGCCCAAGAACGCGGATTAATCGAAGTGGACGATTTTTTGACCAAAATCTTGAGCGACGAGGCTCATTTCCACCTCAGCGGGTACGTGAACAAGCAAAACTATCGCTTCTGGGGCACCAAAAATCCACGAGTGATGCACGAGGAGCCATTACACCCGCTAAAAGTGACTGCATGGTCAAACGACAACAGTAAACGGTGGTTCTAACAGGACGAAGCAACGGCACACATTTCATTTTCATTTAAAAAAAAAAATGGGAGCCAAACAACATCGGATGACTTCTTTTTGCCCACCTTGTAGTTCGCTAATCGCGCCCCAAAAATATACTTCAAGCTCACAGTCACATTTTTGGCTGACAACACCAATTCTGGGTTCGAAGGACCATAAACACATCCCCTTGTAAAACTAAAATAATCTGAGAGCCATAAGAAAATCTTCAGCGGCCAGCTTAATAATTTACATTAAGGGTGAGATTTATTTAATTTTAATAAACTTTTATTTGTTTACTTATTAATTATTTTTCTCTTCGTTCAGATCATTGCAGGTATTTGAACGTGGCAATAGAAAAACGGAAAGTCCAGGAGGAAGAAAAAAGGAGAGTAGCCTTTCAAAAAAATTAAAATAATAGTTTTTTGTATTACTGTTTAGTTAAGGGACTAGTCCCGTTTTTTAAGGTGGTTGCTAAGCGCTTTTTTAATAAAATTTTTTAAAGTGCAATAAAACGGTTTTAATTATGAAAACTTCAAATTTACTGCAGAAATCCATTTATTTTCTTTTACGCATTTTAGGTTTACATGTAAAAAAATCTCTCAAACACATGTGGTTAATATCAAATTTATATCAGCATAAAAATATTTTTTTTTTCTTAAATTACAGTATTTATAATACACAAGACTTTTAAGTTTCGAATTTAAGATGTGCTTATAAGAAAATTTCAAAGTTAAAAATTATCAAACAAAAAAAAATAAAAATCAACACTTGTATGCCGTTTATAGGAAACGAACAATTCAATCTTTTAAAAAAATTTTATGAAAAACCTTAAAAAATATTTTAAAACTTGAGTGTTTCCCATACAAATTTTTTACACCATTCGTTTTCTATAAACAGCATATCATTGTTAGAACAGGATTATGAAATTAAAAAAAAAGGAAGGGAAAAGAAAAGAAAAACTATTTTCTTTGTGAAGAGTATTCAATTACAGTTTTACTCCTTAGTTTCCTTAGCAGCATGTTGTTGGTTATATTGTTTGTGCCAATCTAAATTTTGTTTCGATACAGTTTCACCACGTTTAGCTGCCTGTTTGCCACTGTACACCATGATAACACAACCAACAATTGTGAGACCAATCATGATATTAGCAATTCGTATACGTATTTTATTATGGCAACGTTCCATAACATCGGCGCTATAAAAAAAAACAAATTCCACATTCAGTAGCAATACACAAGGTTGGTTGGCAATGAAAATAATAGGAACTGAAATATGTATGTAATGAAGTTTTGAGAAGCAATTATAATGCCTCAATCAATTTGTTTTATTAAAAAATAAAAAAGTAAGTGTGAAGTGTTAAAAAAACTACATACAATTTGCTGGCCTTTAGTAAGAAATTTTATAAAATTAACGGAATGTTATGAATTAATTTTAAGGTTAAGTTGAAAAGATGAATTGTAATTAAAGACATGGAATTAGCGATGCTATAATTATTTAGCAGATGAAAGCAGCTTACAATCTTTATACACCAAAGAAGGTTTCCATATAGTTTTATACCGGGCACGCCCACTTTTACAAAACAATTTAATTTTTTAATGATTAAACTAAATGAAGTTTTTAATAATTAAAAATTATATTTTTAAAAGAACTTTCATACTACAAGGTAGGTCACCATATAGTTGTAAGCGTGCCACACCCGCTTTTTCAAAATAATTTAAATGTTTAATGTCGCATATTTCGGTCTCTTTAATGAGAGTTAAGATTGGAATTTGAAAAATTATACAAGTGTTAAGATTTTCACTTGATTTCGTCAGCTAGTTTTGTTCGTATGCAAAATGATACAATGAAAAGTGTAAACGTTTAAAAAATTTTGTAAAAATGGTGTCACATTTTTATCCGTATTTTTTGATGTATTGTTTTCACACTATTATACTTTTTCATTACATTTCAATTTTTAACAAGTCGTTTCACTTAGTCTTCAGTGTACAACTGCTTTAAGAGCTGCTACCAGCTTTCAAATGTCAATACGCCTTGCAATACAAAACTTAACAATCAATAAACTCTTCTGAGTGAAATTCTTTAAAACCTGCATCCCAGCAGCTTTCGACCCCAATTAGTCCATGGAATAGCACCATCTCGATTTTGACCCATTAGTAAAAAAAATTTTCACTGTAAAATTTTCTGAATGAAATTTCTCAAAAATGCACACTTTTTGAATATAAAACTATTTAGTTCTGAAATATACATTCTAATAGCTTTTGATTTTATTCGCTTTTATGAATTTGTTTTCCTTTTTTCATAATTTTGTACAGAATTAAAAAACGGAGTTTACTGACGTTTATTCACAATGAACATTCAAAAATGGCTGATACACACATCAAATTGCAACTCCAATCATGCATTTGTATGCGTTTTTTTAAATGGAAGTCACATGTATACATTGTGTGTGAATTTGAAGAAAATCAAAACTAGTTTGATTTTTTTGATACGCACACAAACGCATAATTTCATGTTGAAATTTGATGTGTACATGCCCCGTGTAAGCTTTTCTCAGCTAGCAACCTGCCAAGCAGTGCTACCAACTGAAAGTAGAAAATTAAGAAGTAATAGAAAAATACTACCGAAAGTCATTAAATAAAAAAGTTTTGTATCTACTGTAAAACTTCAGAAATAAATAAAATAAAAGGGTTTACCAAAGAAAAAAATATAGAAAAATATCTAAATTGCAGATAATTTTCAAAAATGCAATATTTTAAAAATATGTTATGAATAAACTCTATGATAGAGAGCTGCTACAACAAATCGGCAGCTCTTTAGAGTGAGCTTTTTTTTATTAATAAAAATACATTTTTTTTTTTTTTTTAAACTAATTGCCAATAATTGTACGAATTTTATGCTTCAAGTTTGTGTATTTGTTCAAACAAAAAAGCTTAACAACTTTTAACAAAAATATTTTAAAATGGAACTACTTTTTACAAACTGTGATTTTTTTCCCTTCCTTCAAGGAGAAATACACACACACACACTACTCATACATACGTATTAATTTTTTTTTTAAATTGATGTGATCATCGCTGCTACATTTGGTTTGATATTTTTTGTTGTTTTCTTTTTCTTTAGGGGAGCAAAGAAACTTGAATCGAGGTGTTTTGAGTGCAATTTAAATTTAATTGTTATTAATTATTACTGTTTTGTTAAGAAATTTAATTTAATCATTTTAAATTAAAGGGGTTAGAAAAATTTATACAACAACAATAAATCCATTTAATCTAAGATTTCAAAATTAGATACGCATGACAAAAAAATTTCTATACCTAGAAAACAAATTGTTATAGCAGAGTTCAATAAGAAAGAAAATAGAGAGACAAACAATAATAATAACGTTCACAAAATATTTATATTCATTTTAAGTTTGGTTTCAAAGAAGTTTTTGTGTGAAAATTTTCATTTAACACAATATGGTACTCAAAATCATTACGCCATAATCATAGTTACAAAAAAAGTAGACTTAAGTTTATTTAAAATCATTTCTAAAAAGATAACGACTTTTACTATTGGATTGTCTTTTTTGCTATTGGAGCACTCTGTGCAAACAAACCTAACGTACTGTCATTATAAATTTGAGCCCTTGATGTTAATGTTTTCAAAGAATTTGTAACTAAAATATTTATATAGTAAAGATTTTTAGAATTTATTGTCTTTAGCAAAAGTTCAAGGGTTAAATGCTAATAAAAAAATAAACAACTTAGGCATTTTTCCACTAATTCAAAACCACCGCATCCGATAGCAAATAATTACCATGGAAATTTGAATAGTTTTTTTCTAACCAAAAGACTGAAATTTCAACCGAATGCTAGGTTTTGGGTCCTACACTCGGTCCATGACAACAATTTTTTTTAATATAAATATTGAATTCGTGGAAGATGTGATACAGAAGATTTACCGAAATACACACCGAATACCTAACGAACCAAATTATAAGCTACTAGTGAAGCAGACAAAATCGACATTTTACTTGATTCTCCTGCCATCAACCGCCGAATGGTTGGTTTAAAATTTTATACTGGCAACAAGTTTTTTTTATGTGATGTGTTCTATACATATGTCATTCAAAATGTTCTAAATAAAATAAATTAAAACGAAACAAATTTCTACTTGCATGTATTTTATATTACACACATAAAAGTAAGAAAAAAATAGTCCAATAATACCAATTTTTCAACATTACTTGTATCTCTATTTATAATGTTTTTAAAAGTAATTTTTTAAATATGTTTAACACATACAGTTCGTTATAAAAATTTATAATTTAAAATTTTAAATATTTTTGATTAAAAAGATTTTTATATAAATTTTGTATGGTTTGTAGAAAATAATTTGATATAATTTTAAATAAATACTACTACTACTACAACTACCAATGCTACAACTATAACTACTATTAGTACTTCTACTACTACTAACTAATAATTTTATATTCAATTCTAAATATATGTAATCTCCTGCTTGTTTTCTTAATATTCACTTTTTTTTAACTTAAATTATTGTTTGATATCATCACTTTAAATTTTAAGTTCGAAAGTTGTGAAGATTTAGTTCGTAACTAAATATGTTTTACAAATTTTACTTTCAGTAAAGAATTGTGCAATAACTTCATTATAACTTCATTATTCATGATTATGGTTATGGGTTATGCAATGAGTACAAAAGTTTTGTTTTTAAATGTCTTTAAAAACCTACTAGATTTTTTAAATATAATTTTGCTTAATACCTTTGCAAAATATAAACTTAGAAAAATATTCGAGCTGGTAAATTCAAATTCATACAAAAATTACACTCATGTACTGTTTTGTTGGAGTCCATAGAGTACAAAAGCAACAAAAGATCATAAACTCCATATTTGTATTTTTTATTATTGTATGCATTAATATATTTAATTTTTAATATTTTTATCTTATTTTTATACATGATTGTCACTAGAAGATATCATTAGTTATTGGATTACGAATTACAAGTAAATTTGAATTGAATTGAATTGTATTCTTTTAAATGTATTTGCAAAATACATTTATCTATAAGAAATTTAATTTTCATAAAAATATTTAAATAATTTTTAAGAGTTGATGTACTCGTATGCGTATGCACCACTTTACAAAGTCAAAATTTTGCCCTAACTTAGGTCTAGAAATGATCTAAAGCAGAGGTTTTTAAACTTTGTGGCTTACCGACAAACTGAAAAAATATTTCCAAATATTATTACGGAATTTAAACATGTGAGGTGCTTGTAAATTATAAACTAAATCAATGAAGTTATTGCGGTAATTCTTTATTGGAAGTAAATGTTTAAACATATTTTGTTAACAACAAATTTATATTAGAAACGGTAAGCTTAACTTCCAAATATGACTTGGCAAACTTTACAATAGCAAACAGGGCAGTTTTATATTTGTTATATTTCTTCTAGTTGGTTGAAATGATACGTATATTACTTATGTATTTAAAAGTGTTTAGCGACACTATTTGTTTACGGCTGAATATCATAATATGTGCTCCTTTGCATGTTATCCCAGAGATCCGAAATAGTTATTTTTATATCATGAAATGAATGCTATAAAATGATGCTTTAATACATATTTTCAATGGCAAAATTTTAGCAAGTTTTTGCAGGAAAAGCAGGTTATGGTATGATAGTGGATTTACAATGGCACAGCAATGTCGTAGTTTTTTTGGAAATTTTTGTTAGTAATTAATAATAAAAAGTATATTTACCTTACAATATTTGGAATTTCTTCTATGGTTTTATATTTTCCAGTCCATACCAAAAATTTTTTTTCCATATTACTCGGAGTATAATTTTTCGCATGACCTTGCATAGGAGATTGACTCATATAGCGAGTGGATATAAGAGTAGGCAATCTTCGTCCAATATGCAGAACTTGATGAAACATTTTATAATTCGTTAAAGAACGATAACACAAATTGTACAATTAATAATTATTCACACAAAAAAAAATAACACCACTTTATATCAATGATAGAAAAATTATACAACATATAAAATAAAAAGCGCCTTTTATTTTAGAAGAAAAAACAAAACCATCTGTTTATAACAGTTGGCATCCACATGTAAGTAATAACACAACGTTAAGTAATCAGCCGGGCTTAAGGCGAATTCATACAAGATGAACTCGCTTTGACAACAAACACAACACTACAGAAACAACAGGCATTTTGTATGTGTAAAACATAGCGACTTGTCATATAAATATATAGTTTTTATTTTCATTTCAAAATCCAAAGTCTTTTCATAAAATAAATAAATACGTAAAACAAATACTAAATATGAAAGAAAGGGAACTTTTGCATAAAACTGACAGTAAATAGACGTTCGTCAAATTTGTCATAGTTATTTCTTTTTTTTTACCATAGTTCAGACTTTAATTAACACATTTTAAAGTTAAATATATATTTTCTTTAGAATTGTCTAGTGCTCGCTTAAATTTGTATGATATGAAGAGTTTTATTAAATGCTGTATTTATTTTTTGTTTTCTAATTTTTCAAATTTGTATGAACATATTTTCAAATATTTTTTTAATTTTTTTAAATTCATGTTTTTAATCCTCATTGAATTGCATAATTTAAGAACATTTAATTAATTAATTTGAACTTACCTCTAACGATTATTTCTCAATCATGAAGTACATATTATTAATTTTTATTATATTACTTATATAAATAAAAATGTTTGTTAAAAAAAATTCTTGAAGAATTTTGGCAACTTGGTAGAAAATAAATTCGCCTTTGTTATAGTTTCCATGTAAACCATGTAATCAATTCGCCTTGACCAGGCGTTAAAGTGGAAAAACAAAATCTATAAATCACTGACAATATTCATATCTATGTATATTTTTTATTTTACAGGCAATTAATATTTATTTAAAACAACAGATATCGGTTATTAAAGTTTTAAATTTTATTACTAACGTTACAACTAAAGCTACACTTTGCAAAACTTTTTTGACAGTAATACCAGATCTTTTAAAAATACAATTACAAAAGCTGTTATCATCGTGTAAAAATTTTTTATTTTTCAACCAAAGCTGTTATAAAAACGAAAAAGGTTTTGCTACATAGTACTTCATGTGAAATTTTTCTAACATTCATGAATCAAAATAAGTTATTAAAAACGGAAATAAATTAAATAACAAATTTAAAAGCAGGAAGTTATTAAAAACAAATCGAAACTAATTTAAATTAAAAATAAGAATTTAAGGTTTTGCAACTGTAACTTTTAGTACTCAATTTTACATCTCTGTAATTAATTTCCAGCCCATAATTCACTTGATAGTAATAACACATTATAGCATTGCCAGAAAAATATTTCATAGAGAAAATTTTCGTATAATTGTGCATAAAATGTATTATACTTTTACTAGACAAGTTTGTAAATGCATTCAAAGCCTCAAACCGTTATTGTATATAAGAATAATTTTACCTACAAATAACAAAAAGACATATCTTATTTGAAAATTGAATTCTAAAAAATAAAAATTATGCATAATTTTTGTCGTTTATTGTTTTTCTAACAGCCGTTGTACCATATATAATTATACAAAGTAGACTCACCATATATTTTCTTAGTGTAAAATTAGATAGGGAATGTCAAAATGAAGAAAGAAAACATAGCATAATAATATTATTTCGTAAACAAACAAAGCAAAATGAAAAATAAAATTTTCATAATCAAGTGTAATAAAATACAAATTTAAACGAAAAACACATATAGACTTATTTCCACTATGCGTTGTACAAAAAATAATATATTCTCAAACGATGGCAGCATTTTTACAGTTGAGTTTTTAAAAGATCTGGCAGTACCGCAACAAAAGTGATATGCGCTTGTTTAATTAATTTTTTCGCTGTGATATCAAAACATTGTTAAATATTTGTGAGTTAGTGAAGTTATATATAATTTTGTGATTAAATTAGTGCTCATTATATTAAAAACATGAAATAAATATATAAATAAGGTAAGTCCTTGTTAATTTATATAAGATATGCCTGTAACTATTTTGTTAGATATCTTAAACATATTTTTTTATTAAACTCTGTAAATGAATTACAAATATTTTATTTTGTTAGAATATCGAGTAGCGATATCACTACGTATGTGTGTACTTGAAAACTTACTGCTAAATCTTTTAGTCCTATGAGGTGTCTCAAATGTCGCAAGTTAGATTTCGGTTAGTTGAAAAGATGGAGCTTCATAAGAAACACATCTCATCTGTAGTTGTTTTTGTTGTGCTTTCAACCGGTGAATGTGTCTAGCGTCATACGATGCTATATATAGCATAAATAGCGATAAATACCAACTCACCTATATTATTTGTGATAAAAACAGATAAACGTTAGCAAGATTATGTAGGAATAATTCATGGGCAAGCTTGGGCATATTTTGAATTTCATTTTTGTTGCGTTTCTTACCCGCCGCCAACTGGGACAACTACAGCGTTGTTTCGAAACTTGTGTTAAATGCGGTGCATTTTCACATAAAAGCATAAAATAAAGTTGGAAATTTTAATTTTATAGCCCAGTTCACGTACGTAATTTTTATTGCTGCAAATCTATTAAATTTTAAATTTTCCTGCAATTGTATACTCTTGCCTGAATTGCCTTAACTTTTTGAAACAGTTGCATAGAAAACTGAAGAGAGTAGACGTTAGCTTGTGCCTTTTTCTAATGTTCTTTTCTCTCTCTCTAAAAATTGTGTAAACTGACATCATGTACCTATTAAATTCACATTTTTATGCTTAAACCTTGTAAACGTTTGTAGGCTTAGTTTTGTTCTTTCTTACTAAGCCATTGCAAGTTTTTATTTATTTTTTAATAATTTTTAAATTTCAGTTACTTTTTAAAAAACTTGTAAAATTTTCCCCTTCTTTATTTTTTTATTAACATAAAATATAAACAACTAGCAGCTTAAACTAACTTAACTCTAGTTTAACAGTTTTTTAACTTAAAATAATAAATATCACAGTACAATTAGTAGAAAAAAAAAATTTAATTATTTGAAAATATCACCGACTCCATCCACGATACATATTTACTAACACGTGTGTATATGCCAGGTAAGCCAGGGCGTGCGCAACCTATACCAGTAGAAACAACACCAATTAAATAATTTTCTTTAGACATTAAGGGGCCACCAGAATCAGCCTAGAAAAAAGTACAAAATACTTTAAAATAGTTTTTGTAATTGTTATAAAATACAATTTATTTTTAAATTTAAAGAAAAATAAATTAAAAAAAAGGAGCAAAAAATTTTACCCAACATGAATCAATACCGCCATTTTCATAACCAGCACATAATTGTGTATCAGTGATGGTATTTGGTCTGCCATTCAATTGATATGAGCGTTGACAAATATTATTACTCCAAACTCTTACAGAAGCTTTTCGCAACTTATCGGCACGATCACCTATAGCTTGATTTTCTTGAGTCCAACCCCAACCCGAAACAGTGGCAAATTCATTTTCATGATTTTTTAATACTGTGGCAGATGATAAACAGCAAGGCTGTATGTAGCGGGAAAATTGTACAGGCTTCACTAACTCCAACAATGCTTTAAAATAAAACAAAAAAAAAAAAGAAAAATTTCACCATTTTTCAGCATTTTTTGCTATAAATTTAATTTCTAAATACCAATATCATTCTTTGAATTCGTGCATATATAATTTGGATGTGGTACAATAGTTTTAAAATTCACTTTTACAGGCGCCTCATTGTCAATACCATTCAAATATTGCGTTATGCTGTGCAAACCCATAACACCTTGTATTTGGCTGGGTTTCATAAATTTATTCAGTCCATTGCATATGCAGTGACCTGCAGTTAATATCCATTTCTCATGTATTATTGATGCCCCACAAAAATGACCACCTCGACGTGTTAAACTCACCATAAACGGCATTTCATGTGGTTCAACCTCGGAACCTCCTACAATTTTTGGATTTCTTTGGAGGCATGATGTTGCGGTAACTAAAGAAATATATGATAGACTCTAGAAAAGTGTCTTCTAACGTTGGCAATTTATTTTTTAAGAGATTTAAAGGAATGGTATGTTGCCGATATTAATGCGTCATAATACAGGGGCTCTTGGCATAGCTCTATAAAATTTGTTGGGAACTTTTAACGCTTCCGGTACCCTATATAGCTTTGGAAACTTAACTTTATGTCAAAATAGTTGTGATTTTTTCTCAGTTTATTGCGCAAATAGCACAAATCCCCCCATTCACTACACAAACCTACTAGATATTATCTCGCTTTGAAGCATTGAGTTTGTGTAATGTACTCGTATGAATATACGAATAAAGATAATTTTCAAAAGAGTTCAGGGAAATATTTTTTTTTATTTCTGAGTGGTTTTTGAAATAGAATGCTTGTTAGATGACCGGTTTCAAAAATCTCTATAATAGAAAACACTTTCACAAAATCTTATTTTAATTTTTTTGTTCGTACATCCTTTGAATTTTGTTATTAATCTAATATAATATTTCATTAAACTAATTCAGTAATTTAATGAAATATTCATTAATTTAATGAAATTATTTCTTTAATAATTTAATTTTTTCTCGTAATTTATGAAATATTTTATTTAAACAATGAAACAATTTTAATGAAATATTTTCATTAGATTTATGCTATATTTTTCTTTCAGCGTAGTGAAATAATGGGTCATAGAAATATTTTTCCACGCATCGTTTATTATCATTAATAATAAATATTTTTTTAAACTTAAGCTGTCACAATAGGTCTATTCTTGTTGCAGTGACTAGATGACTAGTTCCTGCTAGTAACTCCAAAACAGTTCTTTAATTAAAAAAATCTCTTAATTTTTTTATTTTAATATTTTTTCCTCAGAAAAATAATTTTTGTTTGTTTAAATCTCATTTCTTGTTTCTTTCTGCCATTAAAAAATTTCTTAAATTTTTAGTTTGATATTTCGAGAACCACTTCCTTAAGAAAACATTTTTTTCTTGTAAATTTTTATTATTTTCTGTCTCAATTTAAAAATCTCTTAAGGAAAATAATTTTTTTTTAATTTTTATTTCTTTAAGTCTCGTCTCTTGTTTCTTGCCAAAGTTAGAATTTTTAAAAGTAAATACAAAATCATAAAAAGACCAAAAAAATAATTTGTTGAGCCTTTTTTGATTTGCTTACACAAGTAAACACCGTTTTGGATAAGAGCAAAAATACTTTGGGCATGACAGAATTATACACGGTAAAGCATTAAAAGCAACTATACATTTTTTGTTGCATAACTGTCAAAAGATGTTTACATTCCGTGTGCTCAAAGTACAAAGATTGTGTTTGATTTTATGATAGGATCTGCGTTGAATTTTCTCCTTTCTATTTGACATATAAGATAAGGTTGGTTTTGTAGTTCAGTGTTTGTTGTACTAAATGCCTTACCGTATATGCTTCTGCCATGACTTTGGGTAGTGATGGTAATTTATTTTCTTAAAAAGAAATTATTATAAATATTCGTATAGCAATAACTGCCTTAAAATAGTTTGCACTTTTTTTTAGTCCAAGAGGTGACTTGTGTTATTTATTTTGTTTAACATGAAAAATTTAATTAAATGAATGAATTTTTGCTGTATGTAATTGTTTTCGTTTTCTTGACGTATACGCATTGTAATTTTGGAATTTGTTACGTATACGTCCCATTGACAGTGGATTTAAAATAGATAATTATGAAAAAATATTAATTTTTTATTTTTATTAACTGAGCTTAAGAAACACTTTTTTGTTTTCTTTTGGATACTAATTTTTTTTTTCACAAACTCACATCCAGTTTGACTGCTTGCTTGTTGCACTATCAACACTAAAAACCAAAAAAACTTAAACATATTTAAATTTTTATTATTAAAAAAAAAAAAAAAAAAAAAAAAAACAATTTAATTTTGTTAAGAATTTATTTATTTATTATTTTTTTTAAAATTTTTTTTTTGAGTAATTTTGATGTGATGCTACTATAAAATTTGCCCACAAACTGTTATTGAATTGGCCGATTTTAATTAATTTATAGAAAAATTTTTGTTTAAAGATCAATTTCATACCAAACGTTCTAAATATTTATTGGTAAATGAATGTACATATAAGTGATCAAAAAAAGCTTTCGATTCTTTGTTTATTAAGAAAAAAATTATAATAATAAATTAACAAATACATGTTAGGTTGCATGCATGTATTGATAAGCAGAGCACAGTTTTTTTTTTGAATTTCAGATGATAAACAATAGAACTTTTCAATAACTATTTCAAAATTATCACATTAGCTTTTAGATACATTCTTTTATATGCAAAACACAACTCTCATACACTCAGTATTACACTCACTAAAAATGAAGAGTAAACCAAACTGCACTATTAACTTTGGATGAGGAAAAAAAAAGAAAACAATGACTCACAAAATAATTTATACACAAGTTCAACCGCTAACAACGAGAGTCGGAAGTAATCTAAGCCAATAACAGAACTTCAACACTTGTTGAATGCGTTTTATTAAGCACTCACACTCTTACTAGCACCCATACTCGTGTAAACAACTTTAGCACTCTATATGAGACAGTTGGAGAACTTAACACAAACGACAACAGTTTCAAAAAAAAAAAAAAAAAAACAACCAAAAACAAAGTTCTCTACGAATGGGAGTTCTTTACACGCCAACACATTTTTACCAACAAATAAAAATGATTCCTGTGTGCAATAAAGCTTTTAAATAAAAAGCTTTTTTTTGTGTTTGTGGTTGAACAAAAAGTGAATTCTTAACAAATTGAGCAAATAATTGAAAGTAAAAGGTGCCATAAGCCAAAATGAAAATGAAAAGAGCAAGTAAAAAATTATAAAAAAAACGCACACACACATACACTAAAAACTAACTTTTTGTATGTAAGCCACTGGGTGAGTGGGGTAATAGAGATATTTGTATATGTGTGTGTGTGTGCTTTCACATTTACTTCCTTAAGTAAAAATACATAAATGCACCCAAAACAAGTAAACCCAGTTGGTCAAAAAGTTCGGTCTAGCAAAATTTGTATTTGTTTCAGTTATCAAATAATTTTTTTGACTAAATTGCAACGGGGCAGTATAGGTCATATTTGGTTTCTAACCAATTAGAGCCACATGTCAAGCAAGAGTAATGTGATATGGGCAAGGCTACTCTGAATTTCAATTTGAAATGAATTTATATCTCTTATAAATTATGTTTTGAAAATGTTTCCTTATCAAAATACATTATATTTTATGATAAATCGGTATGTCAGTTCTCAATATTCACAAATATCGATCACTTCAGACATTAATTTATAATAAAACTTTGCCATCAATATTATCGTGCGTTTTTTCCTAAAATAAACTGCAAAAACAACCTTTTTTTATCACGAAATGTAAATAAACTAAGACGGTTAGAAAAGTATGTGAGTTAAAACTATCGACAAACCGTCAACATCACTTTTAATGGTGTTAGAGAATACAATAAGTCAATAAACAAGTGATGTTGCTTTGAAATGGATAACGATGTAGCCAGCGCCAAATGGGTTGGTTGAGGGTGTTTAATATATTTTAATGTCGTTTTAGATCAAAGATTCTAATTATTAGTTTGTTAAGCAGTCAACTATGTAGCTGCGTATTCAACAGAGGAAAAAAGGAATATTACGTCTCCTAAAAGGATCAAAAATGTCTGTTTTTTACTTAGGGGTTTTATCTAAAGAAATTCCTTTCTAAAAGCTTAACTTTGTTACATGCTCGCAGTAAACAGTGGCTTTCTAAATTTATTATTTTAACTCAAAATATGATACTTAAATTGATTCAACTAAAACTGAGTTTTTTTTTCTGAAAATTTCCCGGTTTGGGTTTAACAATTGCAAACACTCTCATTAGCCAACACTTTCGCCAGCAAATTTCTATTTTTGGTCATATTGTAAATCGAATTTATTGTTATGTCATGATTTTGAACTGCTTGAAATTATTGGTTAATAGGGTTTTCTAGTATTAATTAAATTTAAACATTTGTTAACAACATAATCAAAAATGCTTTAAAACGAGCTTGTTGACTTTTTTCCATTTTCGTAAGGGCTACAGAAGCTCCTAAGCATAATTTATATGCATCCACTGCTTTCATATTTGTTTTGTTTTGTCTAGGAAGAATTTTAAAATATTGTGTAAACGTGACAATCGCTACAACTAACAATTCCACTTGAAATAAAAAACAAAAAAAAAACTTACTCAACTTCTCAGTTGACATTGAAATTATAATTTGTCTGTTTGTAGTTTTTGGTTGTAGACAACAACAAATAAAAACAAAAATAAAATGTTGTCATCGGTCATTGTACTTTTTGTTTGGTGTTTTTTTATTTTGGTGCTGGTATATGATTATACTGTGACAACAATAATAAAATAAAAATAAGTAAACGGCTACACAGCACCCTATGCACCCTTTATTAATTCAAAAAGTTTTAATTTGTTAAAAAAAAAACTTAAAACCAAAGAATTTAAAAATTGCACACACAAATAGGCTGGGATGGCTTTGGACGACAGATAAAACCAACCAGCCAACAAATTTTTCTAACTAATCATGTTTAGGTTAGGTTAGGTTGCTTTAAGAAGTGGGCTCATTTTGGTCCTCTGATGTTGTCCCTTTGTGGTACCTGTATAAGAGGAAAGGATAGCGATAGAGATGTGTTAAAGAAACAGCAGGTAGAAGAATGAAGAGAAATAGGGAAATAGCAGAAGAAGAAGAAGACGAGAAATCAATTGCTATCTACTTCTAACAAAGTGAACTTTTTTGTGAAATTTGTTGACCCTTAAAGCCAAAATATTCAATACCATCGGTCAAATTGAGATTAATTAATATGGCCTGAGGCCAAAATTTCGCATTCGATATCCAGCAACTTGTATCCAAATTTAAAAAAAAACCTAAAATTTCAATCATATTCATTTCGTCATAATGTATACAAAGATATTTTTTTTATTTTTATTGAATCTTTCTATAAGAAAATTACAATAAGTATCCGTATACGACGATATGAGTTCTGAACTGGCCAATGAATTAGGGCGATTTGATTTTGGGAGACTTTCTTAAGCCATAAACAACAGCAGCCCTTAAAGCTAACGTATTCAATACCGTTAGTGAAACTTAGCTTAATTTGTATTAGTTATTTGGAATGTCCATCACCTAGCTAAGCCTCAGCGAACATTTTCACGATGATCTCCTTTAAGGTAGAAAAGCTTTATTGCAGTTTTGTAAAAAGAAATTTCTTTGTTTGGCATATCCCACAAAACTTTCAACGACTTTCATTATAGTTTGATGTAGGGTGCTACATCAAAACAAATTTCTATTTCTGTTAACTTCAATGTGAAGGTCGTTTATAGTAAGTATGAGTACATTGTACTCAAACATACATTATGGAAACACACTAGGTGTGTTTTGCAGTTCAATTATTACGTAGTAGTCGTCTGCTTTAAAATATTCATTCCTTTCTCTTCATTCAATTAACCTGAAACAATATCAATTAAGAGAGAGTAAAACAAATGAAAACGCAAATGGGTGAAATGAGTTTTATATGCTTGACGATATAAGCACAATAAATATCATATATCATGTGTGTTTCAACGAGATTGAATTTGATTTGATATAAAACAAATTATCATAAGTTTGGTTGTTTATACAGTGAGTTTATTCAAATTTCAGGTGCGGGAAAAGAATATGATGAGGGTATGACTTGAATCAAACTTTGTTAAAGAATTTCGGATTTTTTTCTAATAAAATAAAGCCATCAGATCAGAGCCAATTTTAAAACCAAAGAATTGCAAATTCAAAATCAACCCAACCAAAATATTTTAAAAATAATTTTCAGTTGCTCTGGTCAAAAAACATGTGTTTTTGGGTTAGTTTACTTCTTTATTATTTCATATGCACATATTTTTATGAGCCGCTACGACAGAAATTTCAAACGTAATAACAAACGTAGTAGTAGCATGGTGAAGGGTAAATAAATTAAAAGGTTAAGTACACAATACACATTTTTGATTATTTAAATGATTTTTGAATAGAGTGCAAGTATATTGTAGCCAAAAACAATTATTAAAAACCCCTTTAACACTTGTGAATACTATGCGGCTATAATAACATGTATGAAACGAGTCAATGCACTTTTTTTAATTGTTTAATTTGTTTTTATCAGTATGAACTCACAATAGTAGTTTAACTAATATCAGTTGACAGGTTAGTAACCGGTAATAGAAATGTATGTGTGTGTGTGTGACTATGTGTGTAGGGTGTGGGTATAAATAAACTATCAAAATCAAATTGATTAAACCGGCAGTTGACTTTTAAAAACGAAATTTTTAATGCGCTTTTAAGCATAAAATTAAATTTAAAAATTTATTTTGAATATTTAAATGTAGTTTTTCGGTTCGTTTGTTAAAAATTATATAATTCGCTTCATACACTCACTCATATGACTGATAAAGTTGTTAAGTTTGTTAGTTTTTTAACAAAACACCAACAAGTTAATGAACTCTGTGAAAGTGCTGAGTCTGTTTTATTAAAATTTTCAACGACCATGTCAATAAACTTCCAAAAACACTTTTATTGAAGTCAATAAATACAAAACTGATTTGTCTTTGTTGCTTCTAAAGTGCTAAAATAAGTTTGTGTTAAAATTTTGTTTTTTTTTTATTAATTCTATTATTATTAAAACTTGCTTTAGATTTGACGTTAATTTTTTTTTATATTTTTGATTGTTTTAGAAGTGTTTAAGATTGCCTTAATAAATATATATTTCTTATTTAAGTGTTGAATCACTAATTTGTTTTTAAAGATCTTTTATTTCCTTCCTAGTTATAATTCTTGATAACTTGTTTGACACATTAAGTTTTTGCAAAGATACGAGTGCACAATCTCTACTAGAACATTGTGTTGTTGTAATGTTTGATAATAAATTAAAAAAAAAAATATTTTAACCACAAAATCTTTACTTGGCAGCTTTGTTTTCTATTTTGTCTAAACTGAAACGTTTAAACACAACTGAGCTTTGTGGTTGAGTGGCGTCTTAGAGCTTCTTAACTGCATATGCGCAAATTTGAATTCTGGCAGACTCAAATAGATTTGAAGAAAAAAAAACAAATGTAATAAATAAATATAACTTAATAGGAACTAAAAAGACTATAGAGTAAAAAAAAATTATTTTTTAGTTTTCAATATTAAAAATGTTGGTTGGGAAATTTATTTGTTTATTCAGTTCAATGCTTACTAAGTTTTTTGTTTGAATATTTGAATCTTTTTGTGACTTTTGATTAATAATTCTTATTTAGTCAATTGCTTTTACAATATAAAGGTTCTAATGTTTGCAAGAAACGTTGGGAGTAACCTACTGAGGATTCGGAGTAGCGTCTGATGAAATGGTCCATATAGGTATGCTCTCCCCTTCAGTACTTATTGTACTGAATAAATAACTCATGAGAATATCATGAGTAAAAGAATAAATTTTAAAACCAACACAATTTCTGGAATTAAGCACAAATAAAGATTAATATTTTGTTATTTAACTTTTTTATTTTTAATTAAAATAGCTATTTTTTTAAGCTTGAGGTCAATTTATTTTTATATCGATATTTTGCTCCAACTTCCGTAGCTTCTTCAGGATATAATTATAATTTATCAAAATATCGATATAGAAATAAATTTATAAAATACAAACTCAAGCTTAATAAAATAGCCATTTTAATTATTGAATAAAAAATTTTATTCATACAAAAAATTTATTTAAAATTTTTTTATAGAAATTGCATTAAAAAAAATTTTTTTTTACCTGACCGGGAGATTTGAATCTGGATATTTGCAGTTGAGAAGTATTTTTAATACGTTTGAACTAAAAATATTATGTTTCCCCTAGATTATGGTTACCTCAACCACATTTTTTTTTGCATGTAGCTAAAGAAGCACAAGACTTAGAATTAGAAGCGAGAATGGTTAGCGACACTTGTTCTCGCGAGTTCATCTGGCCCCCCATATTAGGTGGACTATGTTGTTGAATGATAGTCTCTTTAGATTTTGACCTCAACTGGGAAGCACTGAGTAATTGTAATGCTACTCTGCTGTCCGAGTGAATGAAGATGTGACTCTTTTGAATTATTTTCTTAAGCGAATCGCATTTACCAACTGGCAACCAACGCAACCTTTTTTTTTCTTTATTTAAAGGCCCAATACTGGCACTCATAATAGTTTGTTTTTTTGAAATATTTCCGTTTTTCTTCTTTTTTTTAATATTTGATAAAAACATTATATGCTTTAAATACTACCGCCATAAATGCAGTTTGAATATTTAAGTTGCATTTAAAAAAAAAGAAAAAAATGTAAGCAATGTTAATGTCAAAGTAATAAACTTGAATTCACGCACATACATGCAGTCGTTTAGTAAAAAAGTGTTCATTGAAATATTTTTTTTACGTTAAAATTATATTTTTTACAATAAAACACGTAAAAACTATAAATTTGTTATCAAAAAAGGAAAAAAAATTGTTAAAAAAAGAAAAAAAAAAAACAAAAATTAAAAAGGTTGTAACAATAATTATTATTGATGACCTTTACAAATTTAATCAAAAAAATTTTTAAGGCGATAATTATAAATTTAAATACTAAAAAACAATTAAAATTCCCATGCAACAGGGAATTTAATAATTAAAAAGTAAAACGCTCTTACTGGGTTAAGTTAGTTTAAATTGAACCGGTTATCCCAAGAAGAATATAGTTCTACTTTGGCTATGATAATACCTTTTAGGAGTATGCATTAAAATTATGAGAGGGAAATGGTCACCTGGTCACTGCGCTAAAAGTAGACCTATTGCGACCCTACTGTCAAGATACAAATTCTCTCTAAGTCTAGTATTAATTAAAAATTCAAAGACTTTCTTGCGGGTTTTGTCCATCATGTCAGAAGGTTATAAGTACTGATTCCCTAAGAAACGAAACTGGATACAGTTAGATCATAACTGTCTGCTGCCTCTTTGTCTTTGTCGTGTCAACTGATCTTCATATTTTCCAAGTCTTTCAATACTCTGCAGTGTTCAGTCTAAAATCCCAAGTTAGATAAATTAAGTCATTTGTTCTCTTCCGATAACGGAATGATATAAATATTTTCTCTACTTTGATACACCTGGTCACCAACCCTTCGGGAGTAAATTGGTGGCTGTGCTGTAAACTAGAGCCTTGCCCAAACGTAGCTTGAATGGCTTACGAGTATTTTTTATTATAAAATATTACCTACGATTATAGTGTTTTTCAAAATGTTTTGGCAGCTTTTTAGTTTGTACTCAAAGCGTTAGCTCGGTGTAAAGTTGCATGCAATTGGGGGTGCGCCGTGACCCATAGATCAGTAGGAGTTTTAATTTGAATTTTCTGCTTAGCTTAAACAGTCCCTGTGGGTAATGCTGCAGCCATTGTTGCAAAAGACCCAATAGTTCCAATTCTATGGTATTGCACGACTTTTTTAGGTATGCTAATAGATGTAACTAGTTCAATATCTACCAATTGTAGAATAAATCTGCTGAGATGAGCTCAATATCAAATTACAAAGTATTTAAAGAATCATTTTTCAGGCGGAGCTCCATGGCTTAGAGCTATATGCTAGGGCTTGTCTGCGAAGGGGCACTTGTGGTACCGGAATATATTATTTCCATAAAAATTCATTTGCAAGCTATTCCTGCGACCGCGGTTGGCTTGGAATTATTTACTATAACTTCTGAATGCTTTAGCAGAGAGGAATTGCGGATTATCGGCCTAGTAAGAGCGCTGATACCCCTTTCATAGGTTCAGAGTCATACTGTGGAGTGTATGACAATTCACTCGTGCCCTACTCCTCAAGGAAGAGAAGCAAAATGTACAAGACTGCTGCAAAACCGAAGTGGGCATGCAGCATTCAAGGGACTTAATAACACCGAATGCATAAGTGGAGAATTTGTAGTCCTTAGCAGAAATTACATCAAACTCTACACTGAACTGTTGACAGGACATTGTAGAGAGACTCCATTAGCATTTGAAATAAAATCGGTCTGGTACGAAACAACTCTTGTCGTTGCTGTCAAAAAGGACTGTAAATGTCTGAACATATTCTGTACTATTGCTGAGATACATAGGCAGTGTGGGATGAGACCTAGGTATGAAGAATCCTGCAACAATCACGAGATTCGTAAGGAGTCTCGCATTGTAGTTTGAACTTAAGGTCATGGTGCGATTATAGCACATAATAATAATAATAGCACGGACCGGTTTTTATACAGTAGCAGTTTCCCTTAGATATATCACGCACAATTATAGCGGCCTGAGAAAATTTTTTATTATTTTTGCTTGCGGCGAGATTTAAGCGTTTGAGCCTGAGTGTGTTTTCTAGTGCGTAGGTTTTTCTTACCTGCCTTTTGTATTTTATTAATTACTCCCACTAAACGAATATGTTTTTTAGACCACATTTTCACACTTAATGATGAGAGAGTGTTACTTATTTGTTTTTAATTGCAGCTCGAAAGTCTACTAAAACTTATAAAAGGGCTTTCTGAGCAACAATCAAAATTATATAAGAACCCATTTAAAAGATTTTTGATTTTCAACACTTTTCACAATTCATTTATTATTTTTGTTTCATTGCTTTACTGAATTTTTTTTAAATATTCTAATTAATGTTCAATTTGTTTGCTGTTATTTATTTTATTGGAAATATTTTAATTTATTAGTTTTAGTTAAATTCTTATTTCTCATGTCTTGACGGTATGAGATGCTGTTGTTGACTGCACATCCGGTTCTAAATCTTACTTCCGTTATCCTGTTATGATCTCACTTTTAGCCAAATCTTACTTTGGCTTCGTTTACTTCGCCACGTTGCTAACGAAGGCTGTAAATTTTTGCTTACACGAAATAATTCAAACACATTTTACACAGAGCGGTGGTGTTGCAAATCTTTTGGCTTAGGGAAATTTCTAATCATGCGCATTCAAAATATTATTTACCCTTTCGTTCGTTTTATAAAGTTTATTTATAGTAAATAACAAACAATTGCATATTGTAATTTCTTTGTGTGCTTTAATTTTCATCTAAATGTATCGCTATTTTGCATTTTTGGCCAATAAAATTTCTTTACTTTATGCCCCGATTTCAAATTTATTTTTAATTAATTGCAAATATTGTGGTAGGTCAATAATTTTATGCTTAAAAATTGTTATACAGCTGTTGTAGATTTTCTCGCAGGCGCATTTTCACACGGTGGTTTAGGTTTACTTTAAGTAACGCCTTCTTACTTTAAAATTCTTCAAAAAAAAATAAAATAAATAAAAAAATAAATAAACTGTTATAAGAATTTTACTAAAAAATATTATTTTTAATCACAAAAAAAAAATTAAAATATAAAAAAAATTATTTATGGAGGTACTGCAGCAGAAGCTTGTAGAAAAAATACCCCAAAAATAAAATTCTCAGCCTTAAATTTATTTTAATACAAATTATAAATATACAAAAAATATAACCAAGGTGTATTTGTATTAATAATACTTATTATTCATTAATCAATTGAACTGTTATTTTTCTAAATGGTTTAAGTCCACTTTTTTAAAAAAATGAGTCAGTTGTAATTGTTGTAAAAAAGTGTCTATATCTTACTAAAATTACCGCTAACTCTTTTTTTATTTAAGTGGAGTTATACCACTTTCAAAAATAACATCTCAATTAATTATTTTTATAATTGTAATGAAATTAATATTGCATGAAAAATAAGTAAACTTAAAATAAAATTAAAATATTTTAAGTAAAAAATAAACAAAAACCAGTTAAAATAAAACCATGGAAAAATAAAGTAAAATCACTTAAAATAAATAAAATAAATTTTAATAAAACAAATGCATGAGATTATAAACTTTAATAAAAAATATCAAAGCAATCATAACACTTATAAATGACAAATAAACGTAAAATACAAATACAGTGAAACTTCGATATAAAGAATTTTATTATAACGAAAAACTTAATATAACGAATTTTGTCTGAGTATCTTGAAAAACTCCTTTTTTCCTATAAAAATTCTCTATAGCCATAACGAAGAAATTCAGAGCTATAAAGCCTCTATATAGCGAATATGCAACGAAAGTCGTCAAAGTCCCATTATCAAAAGCTTCTACATAATGAAGTACTGATTCAATAGCCTCTAAACAACGAAGTGTTTCATTTTTATTTACTTTTTCTTTTATACGCATTTTTTTCGTATTTCTTCCAATTTCTTTATACCAACGTTTCACTGATAACGAATCAATAGCTATAACGAAGTATTTTTTTGATCCCCTTCAGTTTCGTTATATCGAAGTTTAATTTAAAATACAATAAATTAAAAGTAATGGGCCATAATAAAGTCGGTATCTTTTTAAGAATGACTTCAAGTTTATAAAATTCTTATGAACAAAATTCGGCTCTTAATAAAAGTCCATTTTACTATATGCCATATTTGCGTAAGGACTTTACCAAACTGATTTCAGACAAACAGAAGGACACTTCTAAAGTCTAAGGAATTAGAATAGAGTGGTACTCGTATGGTGTAAAAAATAAACGTTTATTACTTAAAACGATGGATATTAAAACAAAAAATAAAAAATAAATAAAATAAACAAAAAAATAAATAAAACAAAAAATAACTAAAAAAAAGTTAAGTAAAAATAGGAACTTAAAAATAAAATAAGTAAAAAAAAATTAAAATTAACTAAAATAAAGTAAGTAAAATAAAATAAGTAAAATAAAATAAAAAAATATATAAAATAAAAAAATAAGCAACACAAAAAATAAATAAAAATAAAAAATTAAAATAAGTATAATTAAATAAGTAAAATAAAATAAAATAAAATATAATTAAATAAAACAAAAAATAAATAAATAAAATTAAAAAAATTATTAAAATAAATAAAATAAAATATAAACAAAAAATTAATAAAATAAATAAAATAAAATATAAACAAAAATAATAAAAAATTAATAAATAAAAAATGTAAATAAGTAAAATAAAATAAGTAAAATAAAATAAACAAATAAAATAAAAAAAATATATAAAATTAATAAAATAAAAAAATAAATAACACAAAAAATAAATAAAAATAAAAAATTAAAATAAGTATAATTAAATAAGTAAAATAAAATAAATAAAATAAAAAATAATTAAATAAAACAAAAAATAAATAAATAAAATAAAAAAAATTCATAAAATAAAATATGAACAAAAAATTAATAAAATAAATAAAATAAAATATAAACAAAAAAAAAATAAAAAATTAATAAATAAAATTAAATAAAAAACGTAAATAAGTAAAATAAAATAAAACAAAAAATAAGTGAAAAAATAATAAGTAAAAATAAATAAACAAAAAAAGTAAATAAATAAATAAATAAAAAACATAAATAAATAAAAAACATAAATAAATAAAAAAAAATTAATAAATAAAATTAAATAAAAATAAAAATAAATAAAATAAAATAAAAAACAAAAAAAGTAAATAAAAATAAGAAATAAAAAAAAATTCAAAAATTCAAAAAAAATAAAATAAAATAAAAATTGAAAATAAAAAGGAAATTAAAAGTAAAGAAATTTTAATTAAAAATTAAAATAAAAAAAGTAACCAAAATTTAATTTTTATTTGTGCTTAATTTCAATTTGTGTTGGTTTGCAAAGTAAATTATTTTCCATAATATTCTTTCTCATGTAAAATTTTTGGAAAATTGTTTACTTAAGTATTAAGAAGGAAAATATATCCATATAGTTTTTTCATCAGACGATACTCTGAATCATCACTGGATTACTTGCAAGTCTTGTTAAATTCTTGGCCAGACATTTGAATACTTACTTTATTTGGTTTGATTATTCTTTTTTTCCTTAGAAGATTTAAAAACAAATTAACTTTTAAATTTTTAAATTTTATTTTTAATTGATTTTCATCCCTTTAACCAATTGTAAAAGTTTTTCAAAATTTTGCAGCACTTTTTCAATTTCAAATATTTAAAAAATTTTTGTTTTTATATTTTAACCATTTACTTTTAACAGGAAAAAAAATGCTACAACAGATTTTGTTATGTGAATGTCTTTCAAATAATTGTAGCAAATTGCGGATGCAGTAGCAGTGACTTTTAAACTTTATCAATAATAAATGAAAGTAATTGTCACGATACGAAACAACAAATCAGGCAACCAACCAACCAACAACAAACAAACATAAACTAACGATAACAATTTGAAAATGTATTTTGGATTTTTGTTGAGGTTGTTAAAATGTCTGGTAGAAAAACAAAAATTATTTTTTATTCTTTTGATTTTCTACAACAATTTAAAGGGTGTTTACTTTAAGCCCGATAGAACTTACAACATAATAGGCCTGATTATGAGTGTCGTTGTCGTGATGATAACAGTGATATATGACAACGCCGACCATACGTTTTATATTAGCTTGGCGTGAATTCGACTACGTCAACGACTCTAGTAATAAGGCTGAATAACTTCAATTTTAATAAAAGAAAAATTTGCAAATGATTTTGGTCATGGGAAATAGCGTGACTGCTTCTGAACTTCCAATTGTGGGAATTTCAATAGAGGCAATTTTTTATTTTTTTTTATTTTGTAAAAGACGGAAAATTACATTCATTGTTGGTCGTCATAGTGCGTAAAATATAGTTCTCACCATATTGGCATTATTTTCCTTCTCGTATCTTTGGATCGTCTGCCACATTTTCGATTACAACGGCGATATTCTCTTCAGTATGCCAATTGCTGGGATCTGTTGCTGTTATTGCTTTACTTAGAGAGTATGTTCAACGAATGGCTTACACAGATGAATGCTTACGATCACTCTAAAAATTGCAAAGTCTGTTATAAGTGGCACGAATTGATGACCAATTTTCAAACTAAATCTTTAGATTTATTCACAATAATTTGCCAGAGTACTGATTAGCAATATCAAAAAATTAACTCAATATGACAGTTCGTTTGACATTTAATCCTCTCGTAAGTTTCAGCGGACTAAAAAAACACCCTATCAAAAACTGTTTGTAGGAATTACACACATACACAGGTATACATTTTAAATATTTGAAAGAAAAACAATTTGTAAATGTTAGAATAAGAAATCATTAGCCTGACAGTTAAATGAAGCCAAAACATTGAGGAAATAATAAAACTAGTAGGAGGATTAAGAAAAAAAGGAAATTAACATTGAAACAATACTAAACACTGTTTCGATAAAGGCTAAAAACTACAGATGTGTATGCCTCAGGTGGTCATGAGTGAATCACGTGTACTTAGGAGCCATAATTTGTTTTCAATTAAGCTTAATGTTGTACTAAAAATAAGCTTGAGCCCTAATTATAAGGCTGCTTAGAAATTGGAGCTTTTCTCTATATATATTTAACCAACTATTGTAATGGAAATAGTTTTAATCCTACTATTCACAGTTACTTGCTTGTGAGCTAGTTCGGTAGTGGTGGGCTGGGATCTTTTTTCTCTCTGGTTTAAATTGTCATTTTCGTATATTGCACTATTCTTACTCACTTTCTTCGTTACTTTTTCCCGCTTTAAAACCATCACAAAGGAAGGAGCAAGAGGAATAGATCCATATGACTGTTCTCCCCTTCCCCTGCTAGTTTAATGCTAGTTAAAAGGTGGCCCAAATGCCTAAAGAAAGTTAGTCCATTTAACATGGAAAGAATCAAGTGCACTTCAAAGCTACAGCTGACTCTTACTTGGGTAGAAACATTAAAAATTCAGCAAACATATTCATCACTAAAAAATAATGCACCATAAAAACTATAAGTATACTTTTCTTTTGGAACCACATGTAATCAAGATTAATGCCAGCTCTAATAAACATACAAAAACATTTCTAATCATGTCCATATTGCATTCACCATTGACCGTAACAATCTGACTCTTATTGTGTTTGAAGATATACGGAGCAATGACTACGCTAGCCCTTAAAGCGCACCAAACAGTAATTTTCTATAGATGCAATGGTGTTTTGAGAAAAGTTTGTAGATTATGCTCACGCCAAATTTGACGATTCTGGTGTGTGTGATTTATCCAACTGACAAAAAATCGTGCACAACATTTGATTAAGTCATGTTAGATTGTTTTTTATGCTGTTCGATACGATTGAATATAAAAAACAAAATGCAAACATTCAAAAACACAAAAGTTCAAAAAGGCATTAAATCAAAGATGGCACATATTTGAGTAAGCTTCAATTTTGTATTGTTGAATGTTTTAATCAAGGCATATGCATGCTAATGCCTGTGTTGGAATTTGTTTTATCAGCTTCAATCGTGTCGAACAGCATTAAATAGCAATCAGATTTTAATCATGCCTCGAACACGATTTAATCCAATGTAGTGCACGATTTTTACTCAAACCATTGTTCGTTTGTGTGGCTTGCTTGATTAAACATAAAAATCAACCAAAAATGTGATTTTTGTAGTTCTCTGTTACTTAACCATTCAAGCAAAAATGGCTTCGAAAAACAACATTTTGAATGAAAATTGTTATTATTTTGATAAACAATTTCTACAAATTACAAGCGTTGCTCTGGTGTAAGTCGATCCATAATAAAATCTCAAACCAAACTAAACAAAGAGTAACTATCAGTTGTTGTGTGGGTTGTCAAATGAAGCAATGCTGCCAACTCAAAATTGTGAGCCTTAAGAAAATTGTGCAGAAAATTCAAAGCGTTATTAAAATCACTGATATTATTTAAACAAATACAACAGCAAATATAGGCCCATTATGAAAAATATTTTTTTTTAAACTTTTCTCTCTTGTTCTATTATAGAACATTTTTTGATTGATGGAATATTGGCAATCTGGAATTTTACATCTCTAACTAGTGTGACGTATAGTGTACCTTGCCACTTCGTTGCTACTGCTACACTTTATTTTGCCGTTAATTCTAAATAACATTCTTGACATAATAAATGACAAGAAGTTGGTTGTTGTTGTGTTTTTACTAAATGTCGTCTTCAATAGATTTTGGCAGTTTATATGTTTTCTGTTTCTTTTTTACTTCTTCAACTAAACATCACTGGGGAATGCATTTTGTTTTCTTGTGTTAAGTAAATTCGTGAATACTTTTTTTTTGCCTTCTTTACTTTTATAATTTCCTCAACAGCATGCAAATGTCAAAATATCATTTTGTATAATTTGCAGATAATTTAAAATTCTTAGTTTTAAATTAAACATTAGCAGCAGCCACTATTGAATTTATATTAAAAACAATTCTCTAAGCAATTCAATAAAAGCAATAAATATTTTTCAATTAAATTTCCAATTATTTTTTTTTTCAAATTTAGTTTGTTTTAAAATCTACATTAATTAGCTTACAATCTCATGCTTATAAATTATTTATAAACATTTTATAGCGTTAAATAAAGTTTAAAGTTTGGTTTTTGTTTTTTACTCTTTTTTTTATATGTATGAGATTGACAGTTACATTATCATTAGCTAAACGAAATGATGGTGACATTTAAGAAAGTAAATAAAAGGGTTACGCAGAGGTATTTTTTTGTCATTGCTGGCTTTGGTTTTTGTTAAATGATAAATGTGCTAAGTGTACATGTCAACAAATGTCAATCTTGCTTGTCAATGCTTTCTTTTTTTGAGACTTCTTTTATAGGTATTCCAAATATTTAAAATTTTGTCAGGTATTTTTTGTTTTTTTCGAATGTGAGGCAATAAGAATTTACAATAAATATCAGATAGCCACTTAAACCACTCACTCGCTAGACCTTAAATTAATTCGACATTAAAATTAAAACAGAAATCATTTAAATAAAATTTTAAAAAAATACTAATTTTATGTTTTATGTTTACAGATTTGGCAACAAAGTCAGCTGTGGCATTTAAAATAAAAAAAGGTGGCAGTTTAATATTAAAGGTAAGTGAAAATTCCCTTAATTAAACTAGAGTAAGCCCAAAAAGTAGACGTTAGTAAAATGTCGATAAGAAAGTATTGCGTGTTGGGTATTAAGTAATTCTAAACAATTTCAAGTACTTAAAATGAGCGCTTGGACGCCACGTAATTTAATCAAGAATAGATCTCTCTTTAGGATACCTTCTCAGATATCTTAATGGCTCAGGGTGGATCTAAATGCCTTTATACTTTCATTGACCAAATGACTCAAAACGATTAATTGTTTGGTTCATTTGCGTGGCGCCTGACTGCCTTCAATTAGAATCGCAAAAATCCGTTTTCAGCCACCCACTCGCCAATTCAACGGAGTAATAATGAGACTTAGAGCCACCCTGTAGCATTGAGATATCAGAAAAGATATCATAACAGCTGGTCTGTCCATTAGATATCATCGATAAATTTGTGTCTTGAAGCCAAAAAAGCAGGGCACTCGCAGAGAACTCCAAAAATCTCTCTTTTAGTTTGATTATGCAAGACTAAAATTTGAGCAAAAATTGTGTACAACATTCGATTAAATCAAGTTCGAGGCACGATTAAAAACTGATTGTATTTTATGCTGTTCAACATAATTGAGTCTTAAAACCAAAATTTAAATACAAGCATTATCATGTATAATCAATTAAACCACGCAAAAACACAATGGTTTGAGTAAAAATCGTGCACTACATTTGATTAAATCAAGTTCGAGGCGCGATTACAAAACTTATAGTTTTTTTATGCTGTTCCAAAAGATTGAAGCTAAAAAGACAAAATTCAAACACAGGCATAAGCATGCATATGCCTTGATTAAAATATTCAACAATACAAAACACAAATACACACAAACAAAAAAATCTATTGTACTCAGCAGTAGTTTATTCAAATAGGTGTGAGCGTTGATTTAATGGCTTTTTGCACATTTTTGTTTTTGAATATTTGCATTTTGTTTTTAAATTTAATCGTAACGCACCGCATAAAAAACAAGTTTTGAATCGTGCTTCGAACAAGATTTAATCAAATGTTGTGCACAATTTTTTGTTAGTTGAATAAATCACACACACCGGCTTCAGCTCCTTGGTGAAAAACTGTCTTCTTAATCTCAAGTGCCTGGCAGCTGTATCAGTTTTCGTTCAAGGGTAGTCCCAGCCTACTGGTATGTGTGTCGATCGCTCAGTGACCACATATTACAGCCACTAGTCTCAAAACGGAATCTTACAATTGATACTCTTCAGGCCGCCTCTTAAACCAACCAACCAACTACTTTAAAGCATATAAACATTAAAAACTTAAGTAGTTAAGGCAGTTTGCGATTACGACCTATAATTCGCCACTTTTTCTAATTGGCTGTTAATATCAGTTTAGATAGATTTTAACAGTTTTTACTAATTTTTATTGCATTGATTAAATATTTAATCAAGTCAACAAAACAAAAACTACTTTTTTTATTGGATAAGAGTGTAAATATTTAATTCGGTCAATTAAACATTTAATCAATAAGACAGTTTTATCATTAAAATATTTAATTGGTGGCTAATTTGATGGGATATTTGTATAGAGGAATGGAGAAATTTAAAAGAAAACTATAATATATTCTTCGCTTTTCACTCCAGCCTTATGTGATTATTGTCAGATTACTACTCGTACTCCCAATTATGATTAAATATAAACATAATTGTGACGTGACCATTCATTCCTCTTCAACTGTCAAATTACTAATGGTTGCTCTTGCATTTATTGCTTAATACAAATGTGATGGATTCATATACATGCACACAAAAAGGTGGAAATGTCAACCACTAATGGACTTGTATGTCAAGTATATATAAAACATTGAGAAAAAAAACCACTGAAAGCTTAATTTAAGCAAAGGCTTGCTATTAAAAATAAAATAAGTTTAATTTAACTAAAGAAAAATAATTGAAATGCTGGCAAAATTACTTTTAACAAATTAAATAGTTTTTAAAAAGCAAAATAAAACCTTTAAAACTAAAAATAGAAAATGCAAATTTCGTTAGCTTTTCTACTTTATGTAATCTGTCTTTCTCTCTTCCTTGAAGGACTGATGTTTAAAAAAAAACTAAATGTGTGTAAATCAGTGGCATATGAATGAGATAAGGGTTAGCTATCATATGCATGTACACGAACATTCTCATTGCTGGCTGTTATGTACTCGCATTTAAGAAACCTGACAAGTGGCGAAACACTGTCAATCTTGCTTGCTCTTTGTTTTAAAAAATATTTTTGTTCATACATACCCACCAACCAACAATCAAAAAATATGCCTCCATTTTATTTTGAATATTTAATTTTCAATTAACTTCTTTTTTTGTGTGTTTTGAATAGCAGGTTACATGGAAAGTGCATTTGGCCATATTATTTAACACATACAATTGCTTTTTTTTGTGCTGTCAGTTAAAAAAGAAATTAGCAATCGTACCATATCCAAAAATAAAAAAAAAAACAATCTATGAAAACAATAACTCTATTACGTTAAAAAAGTACATACTCGTATACAAGTGGAAAAGTACGAGTTACTTTTTTGTTAACTGCACATACACTGAAAGAAATTGCAGATAATATAATTTGTTAATCATTATTCGGTATCGCATAAAAACGAACATCGTAATGTTTTTGCTCGATATCGAGTGTAACGATCTGGCCTCAGTTTTATCAAGCGACAAGCTAATGGCCCTTATAACAGTTATGGAACTGTACTAGAAATTCGACAAGAAAACGTTGCCACATTTTCTGTTTTCATAATGATTTTGACAACTGTAAAAATCTATATAAATAAAAATCAGTACCCAAATATGTTGGTAAGCACAAAACTTCAACTAATTTTTATTTTCCTATTTTGGTCAAGGCCTAAAAAAGGTTCTTACCGAAAATAAAAACTCAAAAAACAATAGTAAAAATAGCACCTTTCATAGGGGAGCATATTATTCTTACTGTGGGCTTTAATCGCACAAAACGTTAAGCTTCTATGGGAGCATATAAATGTAATATAAATTAAATTAAATAGCAATCATAGCTCAGAAATACTTGTATAATTGTTTATGAACTTGTTTCTAGCTTTAGCAGAAAACACACATATTCTCTATAAATAAAATATACTTTCTGTTTATTTGTGTCTATAAAAATTTTTCTTTTCAAACAGAAAGTCGCTACGCCAACTTTTCAATAAAAAAAGATTTTTTTTTTAATAAATAAGTTTTTTGTTTTTTCTATTCCTACTCATAAGGGAAAGAAACGGGCGAAAAAGGGGCAAAACAACTGTGCCGTATATAAAACATATGCCTGGCATTGCCACATATCACTCTTCTCATCACTATAATCAGTTCTAAAATATTAAAGAATGAAAAGCAGGTTAGGACACACAAGCAATGGACATATCAGCCGCAGAAAATCTATTTAAAATAAAACTAATAAAAATTACCAGATTTATGAAAAGTCTAGCTAGGTGGGCATGGTTGGTTAGTTGGATGGCTTATCAGGCGGCCATACGATCATTAATTTTCATTAGATTTTTTAATTTTATTAGAATTTATTAGCATCGTGCCGTGACCAGATCAATAATACTGTAGAACAAAATCTATTTTTTTTAAATAACAAGGGTAACAAAAAAACCTACCCTCTAAACCTTCATCTCTTTGACTTTTAATTAAAAAAGAACAAAAAGACCTATAATTTGAAGGCTTCCACAGAAATATTGCTCTTAGTTTTTACATAAGTTTGCCGAACATTTCATGTACCTAAAGAAGGATTCGCTGATTCAAAATTTAAATTTTAAAAGCAGAGGGCAGTTGTAAGCCCCCATTTAATATAGTACCAGATGTAAACTTTCAAAACGCCGACACAGATGTACGTATTTTTTTGTATTCCTCTCTATCATAGTCAGTAGCCAGAAACTTGTTATTTCTCTGGTAGTTTATTTTCTTTTATTGAATTCGCTTTTAAAGAAGGAAAGACCACAAACAAAGTATGTTCAGCAATTTTGTCAGCTTTTGACGTTAATTCAAAAAACAATAAGGAGCTTGGTTAATTGGGTTATACGTGGGGTTCTACAATAAAAATTGGAATAAAATAAAACAAAATGAAATCATTTAAAACCTAAAAAAACATTTTGTAATTTGGGAGATGTCCCATCATTTTTTTCCGTCACTTTTGCACTTTTGTAACATTTGAAACGTTACACTCTTTACTCTTTTGCAAAGGCCTCATTTCGTCTTAAATTGTTTCAAAATTACAATTTTAAACTTCCAAAATCTCTTGTTCAGTGTTTTTCTTTACCTTGTATTGTCCATTCGTACTCACAACAACTTTTTAAAGTTCAAATGTCGTTAACTTTGCGACAATAGCAACAACTACAACAATAACAACTTTGTTGTACTCGTGCCATTACGTAATGTTATTTAACGTGACATTTCATATTGAATATTTTATGCACTTCTTTGAATTTTATTTCTACTTTTTTTAATTTTGGGAAGAATAATTATTAATTCAATTGACATTTATTAAAAAAAAAGGAAAAGGAAGAAACAAAATAGTCAAAAATAAAAAACAAAGTGTGTATTGTGCTGCTGGCAGACTCTTGTATAGAGAAGATACTGAGTATGATAATCAAATTAAATTTAATTAAATTAAATTAAGTTAATTATGCGTAAAAAGGGATACGCATTTATATTTATCACATTATATTAACAATACTTACTTATTATAAACAAATGGAATTTTTTAATATAATTAAAAGTTAATAAGCAATTTTAACAAGCAATCACAAAAATATTTACATTTCCAAGGGATAAATTTCTGCGTAGTTCTCTGTATTAAGCCAAGAAGCTTCGCATAGACGTTTAAAAATATTCTTGCGAAATTTATCAGGATTCTGTTAATTATTTTAATGGCGCTTAACTGTTTTCAACTATACTATACCCTGTTTCTGTAAGTCTCGCATCAAGAAAATTTTCACATGAAGCAATAGAATTGAACAAAAAACGATGGGACACATATTATACTAAAGGGGAGATCATCTAGATTTATAATCTACCGCCCAAACACTCAGCAAATACTTTGGACTATTTAAAAAAAAAATTAAATTTCCATATACCCCAGTGCTGTTGCTTTGAAAGACTTTTAACATTCCCCATTTTGCCGAGGTACCATTCCCGATTTTGCTCATGAAAATTACCAAAATCAAAAAGGAATTTAGTCTGTAGGTTCTAAACTTTCTGGAAGTGTTTCAACATTTTCAGAAAATTTCGTAGTTTTATATTATGATGTAAAACGGAAACGGCCAAAATCCTTGAAAACAAGAGTACTGGGGTATATGGAAATTTCCAAAAAAAATTTTTAAAAATAGTCCAAAGTAATTTCCGAGTATTTGGGCGGTAGATTACAAATCTAGACGACCTACCCTTTAAAATGATATGTGTCCCATCCCGTAATCTTTGTGAGAAGTCAACGTATTTATGCATATTTTTACCTATGCACTTATGTTTCACCTAAACATATTTATAAATATGTCATAAATACTAAAAAACGTAACCGGTTACGTTAAAACATATTTAACTCGGCAGATTTATTCTCATTCACTTAAATTACATTAGCGACAGTATGGTACTTCGCTGACGAAGTAGCGAGTTTAATGCTAGTGTAAACAAATGCTATGCAGAAAGAACGATGGAGAGCAAAAAAGGTACAGCTGATTTATTTGCTTTACCGTGTTAATTCTGCTATAGTAAACTTCTATAAAGACGTAACAACTTTGCATTTTCTCACATTCAACTATAGAAACAAGTTTTACTCAGAAATCGCGAAACGGTGGAATTTTATTTTTCACACTTGCATTAGTTACAGAAACGGGGTACTGGTTGTACTTGATAAAGAGAGATAGAAATGGAGATAGGCATAGGGATCGACAGAAGGAGACATGGAGATATAGACTCACAGATGGCGTTGTCAACTTAGTTTGATTTAGCATCGTTTTTATTGCTTTTTAAAATTTTCGTGTTAGTACTTTTTTCTTTTGTAATGACGCTAAATATGTGTTTAAGAGGATTTTTGTATGTATGTGTTTCTTATAATACTCGTTTTTTCTTTTGAAAGGTAAAGTTTGGTCGCTAAGTTTTCTCTTTATAAATTTCCATCGCCTGATAACTGTCTGCGGAGAGATTACAGGCAATATTACTATGCGCTGCTTCGCTATAACTCTCTTTTCAATTTAAAAAAAAAAAAAAATTATTTGAACTTTAAAATATTTTTTAAAAGCTTTCATTTTCCTTATTTCATATGGAAATTGATAAAACTTAATTTAGTTCTTAGTTTTGAAAAGAAAAAAAAATATAAAAATTATTTTAATTTGGGGGTTCCCAAAATGTTAAATTTTGTATTAAATTTTTCATTCGAAATACTGATATGGTTTGACATAGATAGACCTTAATAATTTTAATGAAATAAATAAAATTCATTAAATAAAAAAATCATATGAACCCCAGATACATGCTTGATGTTGGAGATGAAAATTAATGTTATTAGCGAATTGAGAACGACAGTCCGAAGTGTTTTAGTTAAGAATGTACTGACATATTTTAGTGTAAATGCCACCTCTATTAACGCTGTTTCCGTTCAAGCGAGGTATGCCTGTAGGTTTTATAAACTTATTACAAATATTACAAGTTACCGATAGCTAAAGTTGAGATTTCAGTCAAATATCAAGATTTTGGTTTATCATTAAATTTAAAATATCGAATTTCGATCGTTGTCATTCGATATCGAATGTGACGATTTGGGCCCATTATTTTCCAGAACTTCTTCTCATTTTGTATAATAAATAAAAAATGGTTGTCATCTAAGGTGCATATTGGATTGCTAATAATGACGAGTCCAATAGAAATTCAATTCTGAGAATGTATAAGTTGGATGAGAGGATGGATCACAGGACAGAGTAACTCTTTTAGAACTTTTTAAGCATTAATAGGCTTTTGTAGTGAAAAATTTATTTAGAACCGAAGTCACAGTTAATCATAAGATTAACTGAGCTACCTAGGCCCCAGAAGAAATAGATATGATGAATTCTGCTACAGTCACGAGATTCGTAAATAGTGTTGGATGGTAGTTGTGAAATGGGCTCTACAAAAGATCTTAAACTTTAGCTATGTGTTTCTATAGCTGGTAATCTTTAGCTACATATTAGTTAATGAATTTAAGTGTTAGCAACTTTATTTTATACTAATTTTTTAGAAATTTATTCTAGGCACTTTTGTAAAAAAAATTTTGCTGTACACAAGCACTTAATTTACAAAATGAATTTATTCTGTTTCTACTACGAATGTAAATTATTTTAATTGTTTTTTTACAACCACCATATTCCTACTCATACTCATTGGTTGGTCAGCAGTTGAAAAAAAAAATAAAAATGCCAGCTATCAAGTTCAGCCAACAAACAGGAAAAATCACCTTCCAAATCAAATAAAAATTATTTACCCTGACCACCACTAACTACAAGATGCTCTATAATAATTAAATTTGTTTTCTTGATGAGGGATGATTTTAAACGGTCAGTTGGCATTAGAAACACAAAACAATTTGTTAAGGATCATGACTATTTTGTTTTTTTTTTTAACTCACAAATTAGGGATGTTTTCTTTATTAACGAAGTGAATTCTCTTTGCCCAAATAGAATACTCAAGAGAACCCCTGAAAATTCACTAGTTTTATTAAGGAAAACAACTTGTAGGACTTTAAATAAAAAAATGGCGTTTTTGTTTCAAGTTTTTCAAAATGCAACGAAAACAAAAAACAACAAATTTTATTTTTTTCCAATATTTAAATATTCTCATATTAATTATTATTTATATTTTTAACATATTTTTGTTATTTATTTAATTTAATTTAATTAATTTTTTTTACTAGTTACAAATATATTTCAACTAAGTAAATACTTGTATTAAGGTAAAATAGTACAACTCAAGTTAAATTAATGGAAGTTTTATTTATTACTTTTTTAATGCTAAACACAATTGAAACGTTAAGACATTAAGCCAAAAGAAGTACTCACTTGCATAGAACAAATTCTTGTCTTCAAGTGAAATTGCTAAAGCGGGCATTCCAATAGGACTTCTGTTCTTTCAATGGGTCATATATCATTAAAATCTATGCTGAATTTGTCTATTTATTCATAATTTAGTGGTAGCAACTATCTATTCAAGGAATGGGAATGGCCTTAAAAAAATTCCTTAAGATCTTTGAAACAGAAATTTAGGGTATCCTTATAAGTACTAGGAAATTGTTTGGGGAGAAGGACTAGACGGAAGACTTTTTACTTGATGTCAGACAGTCAGCACTGCTGGCCTTAGGCTCACCTGAGCTAAGATCAGCTTTATAATGGATTGTCTGGCATCTCTGTGCCAACTTGGGATCCATAACACCCTCTCGTTGTGCTAGGTGCCTCAACATAAGCAACAGAGGGCTAACAGAAAGGCCTATCTTACGTTCACTACTTTGGCATCTCTGTGGGGTACATTAGGCACAAAACTGATTCCTAAGTCCCATTACAATTCTCAAAATTATTTATTTGATAAAAAAAAAATTTATTAAAAATCATAATTCTCAAAATTTTGAGAATCGCTGAGTGGACTCAGACAGGCAAAACTCTCTATCACGCTATTGAGCTATCCATCAACTGCTTGATACTTAACGTGATGGTTAACCGAATATTATAATCTTAGAGATTACTAGTGTTAGATAGAAAATATAATTAGCAGCCAAGGCAGATTCTGTTGTTCGCCTGCCGAAACCTCAGAACATGTAGTTTGCGAATGTGAGGCCTTAAGGTCTCGTACAGCAATATTTCTGACTTCTTGTTGACTCCCAGAAAGCTAGGAAATCTCTGACTGAATAAAGAAGTTGCCTTCATTCGAGACCTAAACCTTAAACAGTGATCTCATGGACTGTAAAAAAGATCATGTGACTAAAAAAGGCCACGCCCACTTCTTAATGCATAAAACTTTGTTTTTCTTTAGAATTTAGTATTTATAATTTCTATATTTTAGAAAGGCGGCTGTGTACTTTTGTACTAGCCACGCCCCTTTTTTTAGTTTCAATATCTTATAAATAAAATTAATTTTGCGTTTTTCTAAAATTTGACACAGATAATCTATATTCCAGGGAAGGTCTAAATACATTTTCGGACTAGCCACGCCCATTTTACGCCCACTTTTTAACCTTTCTCGCTCACAATTATTCATAAAGATGTGTGCCGGTACTTATTATAATTTTAGCCTGAAACTACGTTTTGAAATATTTTATTTTGCACTTTAATTGGCTCCTCTGCATGAATCACTTGATAAAGTAGTGAATGGCGGTATTTCTTTTCATATGTTTTTTAATATTTAAAATTCTATTTGTAAACGGATTTCTGTAAAAATGTGTAGATACGCTCGTTATATACAGACTCACCTAATAAAGAAGCGAGTCGGAAGAGACCGGGCAAAAATATCCAGTTAACACTCTGTTTGCCAACGGATTTGAGTTAAATTTGATACATATGCCTTTTTTACTCTAAAGACTTTAACATATAGAGTAAAAGACAGAGAGAGATCGGATAAAAACATATCTTGGCGTTCGATAACAAATGCAAGGACTTTGCCCTAGCATTTTACTCTTTAAGCTTAACGCTTAAATTGTGTTTTGCAGTAGGCTTTTAAGCTTTTCTTATAGTACTTTTCCTTTGAATAATTTTTTTTTAATTTTACTTTAACATTCTTTTCTCTTTTTGTCTTTGAATAAAAATCACAAAGTGTTACATTTGAAACAAGGCATTTTTGTTTTGCTTTTCAGTTAAGAAAATTTAGCTAAACTGATAAACATAAATACGAGTACTTAAAGGAACTTTGCAAAATTATATTAAGTTAAATTTAAAATAATTTCTATTCTTTTGTTTTTAATTATTTAGTTAGAAATATGTTTTAAAGAGTTGAGTAAAAATTGTTGGTTATTGACTATTAAATAAGATTTTGGTTTAATAATATTTTTTTTCTTGTTGTTGTTGTTGCTATTACTACTCTAACAATTTTAATTGCTTGGCTTCTGTTGTACAAAATTGTCCAAAATCACTTAGTGTTTGACGATGTGGATGTGTTTTATAGTACAGGGCCAAGATATGTTCTGTCAGCTGTTGCGTTTCTTGTTTTATGGTGGTTTTAGTGGATGTTTGTGGCATAGCGAAATAACCCATTAGCCAAGACTTTTTTAAATGATTCAGTTCTTCAGCCAATTGCTTAATTTCAGCTGGTTGTTGGCTAGCCCTTTGAGGCACTTGTAGCGGCTCCAGTTTTAGAAATTCAGTTTTTAGATAATTGGCTTGTAACGTGATATTTTCTTGTCGATGATAGCGTATACATTGTGTTAGACTTTCGATTTCTTTTAGAGCCTCATGCGAACATGAAGTCAAAGTTTGGGAGTTGGTAGCCAAGTATTGTTTTAGATTTTCTTGGGATTTCTCCAACAGCTTTAACTTTTCGTTGTTATTTTGAATGGAACTTAAAAATTTCAGTTGCTGCTGTTGCAAATCTTCCACCAGCTCTTCCATTTTCTCGGCTATCATTTGCAATAATTGTTCTTGTTCTTGTTGTTGCTTTTGTAAATTTTTCTCCGCCATATCTTTGCGTATTTGCATTTCCGAGAAATCATTTTGTTTCATTTTAGCCATATACTTTAAGGATTTTATTTCTTTATCCCTTTCGCTCAATTGATTTTGCAATAGTTTGGTTTCATCGTAATGCTTTTTCATTTCGTTTGCTTGCTGTAAAATGGTTATCTCATTGGAACGCACATACAAGGTGTTAAGGTTAATGGTTAAAGCCTGCTCACTGTCCTTAATAAACTGCTGGAACTCTTCCAGCTGTTCCTGTAATATCACTATGGAATTGTGGAAAAACTCAACTGGCGAACGTTGAAAGGCCTCTGGAGCCAATTTGTTGCAATTCAAATTCACTATGCGCCACAAACGCTCATGATCAATAGCAATTTCATTGGTATTTTCACTCTTAGTTGAATTGGCTATATCCTTAGTGGCCTCTCGTGCTGTGCAACTCAACAACTCTATTAACTTACCCAAATGATCGTTGCGCTCGTGCAGTCTCTGTAATTGCGGCCACTGCAAAGTGCTATAACTTACCGATTTGGTGGGCAATTTACGTTGCAGTTGTTTTAATTGCATTTTAAAGGAGCGTGCATGTTCCATTAGGAACTGCATGCTACAAAATGAGTCGGTATGCTCATCACCCAGCTGTATAATGGTATACAATAAGCCAGCATGTGTGTTAACACAATCCAAAGCCACATCGTACACCTCAATCAAGCTCACATACAATTTTTGTTCATCTAAAAGTTCACCTAAATTTTGTGTAGCAAAAAGATTATTTAAAAGCATATTAAAAAAGCTGGAAGCCCTCTCCAAGCCATCTACTGGTGAATTTTCATCCAATAGACCCTTCTTGAGCAATTTCAATAACTCATCCAATTGTTTTTCTTGAGACTCCATTTCTCCGCGATAAATGGCGGCATGCGTACAGATTTCATAGTCACAGTGATTCAAAGCAAATTCTAATTGCAACAGAATCATTTTAAGGGAACGCAGCAGATACAAACATCTAGTTCTGAAAGCAAATCTATGCACAGAATAACCCTCAAAAATAGCATCTCTGCCAAATTCACAAGAGGCTGGGAATTTTTCATGTATGCCCGAACAAATGATATCAATTTTTTCCATGCACCTTTGCAACAATATTAAAATGAGTATAACATCGTAGGAAGCTCCTCTTAATAGTAATTCCTCTGGTAAAAAGGCTTTCAGATACTCAATTTGCAGTTGAAGCATTTTAAGATCCACTGAAGACAATTGCAATTCTAAGGCCCGGCCATAGGCCTTTGTAGAGGCAAATACCTGTTGAAAATCTACTCCCGGCATAAATTCTGGATTTGAGGATATGCTATTCAGTTCCTCGGAAGTTGAGACTGTTGCCGTGGTAGAAGCCTGTGTGGTTAAATTAACTTGCTCCCTTAGCTGTTCCCTTTCATTGAGTGTCTTTACCAGGGCTCTGAACTTCATTATGGTGCAGTCTCTTTCGTAAACAGTCTCTAAAGCGGTATCCTTCTCTTGTTGCAACGTTCTAATGTTGGTATTCAACATTTCTATTTCTTCTCTCAGATCTCTTTCTAAATCTTGATTACTTTCTATTAGCTGCTCATGGATTTCCTCTAAAGCTTCCAGCTCATTGACCTCTTCCTCCAGCAAGCGTACTCTCTCTTCTAGTTCTAGCTTTGCATTAGCCAAATTGGACACCATGGTTTCAGCTCCTAGGGCGGCATCCACTTGCTCTCTTAGATCTATTATATGAGTCTCCATAACATCACAGCGTTGAGTTAACAATTCTTTGGTTTTTCTTAGCTCTAAAATTTCCGAACTATTTGTTTCAAGTTCTTTAAAGGTTTTGAGTGATTGTTGCTTCTCCAAAGTTAAAACATCTCTTAACTTGATCACGGTTTCTCTAAGTCTTTGGTTGTATTGCTCCAATTTTTTAATCTCACCCACTGAATTATTGACCACATCCTCTTTGTTGATAATATTATTGTCAGATCCCAAAAGCATGCGTTCATTTTCGGCTTTTAATATCTCCACATCCAAAGTGAGTTCTTCATTTTGTTCTTGGGCCATTTCTAATTCCAGTTGCAATGTTTCAGCTTTTTCTTCGGCCATTTCTTTGTCTAAAGTCAGCAGTTCTATGTTTTCTGCTGCCTCATCTAATTCCCTTTGACATTTAGCTTTATGTTCATTCGTTTCTCTTAACTCTTGCCGTAGACGCTGTAATTCTCGTTGAAGGTTTGTTTGTTGTTCCATAATACGCACTTTAAACTCCAGCAATTGTTCATTTTGTAAACGCAAACGTTCCATGTCTTGTAATTTTCGTATGTCTTCGGTTTTTTGAGATTTTAATACATCAATTTCCTTGTTCAACTCCACAATTCTGGCCTCCAATTGTTTGTTTTGTTGTTTTAAATCCTGTAAATTACTGGAGCTAGAATTTAACATCATGGTGCTAAATGTAGGTGACCTTAATGGTTGTCCGGGCGTAAATTGAGGTCTTAAAATCTCTAGAAAACCGGTTTCAACAAATGAGCTACGTTTGGCACAACAAAATGTTTCCGAAGGACTCATAGAGGTTTTGCTGCGTTTAGGCGCCAAAGCAGGTGGTGGCCTTAAGCTACGACAGGGCCCCGGCACCACTGTTGGTACCAAAGACACCTGACTTGTGCTAGCCTGCAGAGGAGTCACCTCTTTTGGTTGATTTATTTTAGTAGTCTTTAAAAGATTCGTTGATGTGGGCTGTTTGGGCACTTTTTTCAATGCCACCGTTGTACTTGCACTCATTTTCGTGCCACCACCAGCAGCAGCAGCAGCAGCAGCCTGCATTCTTTTGGGTGATTCTTTCGTTTTAAACTCTTCCATTCTATTGACTTCCTCTATGACACTAACTTTTTTCATAATTAATTGAGTGGGTCTGACAAATATGCCACAATTGGCCGGACATTTAAAGTAAAAGGTGCCTTTGACGGTGCCATTATTTTTGCCACGTTCTTCATCGAGTAAAATGCCAACCCATTTACCGGGAGCAAAATTTGTTGCACCTATAAATGCAATACGACCCTCTAATTGCTTGCCAGCTATTTGTACTCTTTGGCCAATTTTAAAATGATGCGTTGCTGGTTGGCTACTATTCATGATTCACTTCTGTAATATTGCACACACGCACACACATCGCTAATGATGTTTTCCCTTTATGCACTTAACAGCCTGAATAAAAATGACTTTTTTTTTCTTTCTCGTTGCTTTTCTTTGTTTGACACCCAGTAATTTTTACTACAAAAGTTTCAAGTTTCAAGTGAAGAAATACTTTTATTTGTTGTTTAATAAGTCAATAAATTCTTTTTTGTTTTTGTTTATTAATTTTTTATTTAATTAAAAGAAAAACTATTTAATGCCAAATAAATTGAAAAGATTTTTTTAATAGTTTCCACGAACTGTTTTACAAAGTAAAAGTCAAAAGGCGTTTGTATTTGCAAAATGGCGACTTCGTTAAAACTGACGTTTTCAACTGAGTTTGTGCATCATGGACATGTGTATATGTGTGTGAGTTTATACTTTTGCACTTCTTTGCTGTGTATCTTAGTGTGTTGGTGGTTTTTTTCCTTTTATTGAAAATGTGTGTGTGTGTGTATGCTTACGAATAGTAGTAGAAAGCAAAAATCCAGGAAAACTTTAAAATTAACCCAATAAACCATTTAAAAACACATTTTGTTGGTCAAAAAAACAGCGAGAGTCTTCTAAAATCAAACAGCAATTTAGGAAAAATTTTGATATTTTTCTTGTGTGCCAAGAAATTAGTCCAAGTATCCATTTCTGTAGTAAACATCTAATTAGAATATATTATTAGGAAGTGGAAAATTCAGCCCTATATGGCGGCGATTACGCCGGCAATTATTTCTTTTAATATCAACTAAAATTTTTCAAGAAATCTTTAGAATGTTGCTTTTAAAATTCTCAAAAACTATCGACCGGGCTCCGTAAAAGCGAACGAAAATTTGTGTTTGTTTTCAATACAAATGTACAAACGAAGCCTGGCCTTATATTGTGAAAAAATTTTGAAAAGACTTAACTCTCAAACTCATTTTTATATAGGGTAGTCTTTATCAGTTAAAAATTTTGTAGCTGCTTAAATCTAGACAAGGTCTTTTCAAAGGTTATTAAGTTATAAATTTTTGCTTTCAATAGATTCTCGGGTATTTATATGGTCAAAGGCAGTGTACTAACTATCAATCTGAGTTTTCGCAGAGTGTTTTCTGCAAACAAGCCAAAATGCTTTGCAGATTTATCTTTAAAAAAATTCTTATTGGAACTTTGCAGATTTTATTATATTCGAAAAATTAATATTGACTTTGAAGTCGGAAAATTTTTCACAAAATTTCTAGTTTTTTATTGAACCAACACGTAAAATCAAGAGCAATATTTTTCTTTTAATTTGAGTGATTTCGAAAATTCGATATTCGTTTCGAACTTACAAAGACAGAGGGGTTATTATGTATTTCGATTCGAATCGAAAAGGTTTTCGAAGAGAATTTTCGATTTAAGAAAAAACATTTTTTAAATTCCCCTCAAAATTGTTAATTTTTTTTTCTTTTAAATTGAAAATTCTTTTCGAAAGCCATTTCGATAAGAATCGAAATACATAATAACCCCCCAACAGCTTAAATTTTTCAGTTTTGATTTGGCTAATTTGTGAAACTAATAAAATTATTTTTTATGTTTTCGAAAGCATGTAAAATATTTTTTTTTCTAATTTGAGTACCTTAGAAAGTTGAATTTCAATTTCGTATTTAAATTCTAACATTTTTATTTTGTTTTGTTTGCTTGAAACTAAGAAAAATTTAATTATACTCGAAAGTTGGATATCAATTTCGAACATACATTTTAAAATTTTTTATTTTACTGCAAACTAAAAAAATTATATCTTTTCTAATTTAAGTTTGTTCAAAATTCTTTTTTTATCAATTTCGAACTTACAAAAAACAGTTTAAAATATTATTAAGCTAAAATTAAGAACAAATTTTAGTTTGAAGTTCGAACATACAAATCTTGTTTGAAAGTTTCAAAAATTATTTTAAAATGTCTTTTATTTAATATAAAGCCTAAAAAAGGCTAATATCGAACATAGAAACTACAATATCAATTTCGAACATGCATTTGCAGCTTAAATTTTTTTAATTTCTATCTTGGTGTCTTGTTAAACACCGAAAAAAATTGCTTATTTCATAATTTAAGCATGTTCGAAAGTTTGGTATCAATTTCGAACTTACAAAAAATAGCTTACAATTTCGAACATGCATTTGCAGCTTAAATTTTTTAATTTCTATCTTGGTGTCTTGTTAAACATCGAAAAAAATGTTCCAAAGTTTGGTATCAATTTCGAACTTACAAAAAATAGCTTACAATTTCGAACATGCATTTGCAGCTTAAATTTTTTAATTTCTATCTTGGTGTCTTGTTAAACATCGAAAAAAATGTACGAAAGTTTGGTACCAATTTCGAACTTGCAAAAAATAGCTTAAAATTTTTAGTTCTTATCGTACATGCTAAATTTAAAAAAAAAAAATTAAGAAAAATTGTTTTTTAAGTAAAAATATTTTCGAAAACTCGAATTTGTTTTGAAAGTTTCAAGAATTATTTTAACATGTATTTTATTTAATATAAAGTTTTTATCGTACTAACAGGCTAAAATAAAAATAAAAATAAAAATATTTAAAAGAAATATGTTCGAAAATTCGAATTTTTATTTTAAAATTTACTTCAATTAATATAAAACGTAAAAAAACTTAATATAAAGATGTTGTTTTATAAAGATTTTAGCTTATTAATATAAATATAGTTTTGATATCTACATGTTTGCTGGGTGGTCATAAACAAAATGGACGCCTTCATTAACTAAACGTTGCAAAGCATAATTTTTATATGATGGTAGTTTATTAATTTTCAATTGTTTTTAAATAAAATAATAATTAAATATTAACATTTACCTTTTTGAAAAGAAATTAAACCAATTTGTTTTAATAAATAAATTTAAAAAATTTAAATTTAACACCAATTTAGCAGAAATCTTATTTAACTTATTTTTGCACAAGGGAAATAAAAATTTTTAATTTTTTCCAACAAATAAAAACACTTTTAATAATTTTGTTGTTGCTGTTGTTATTGTTGAGATAAAAAATAAAAAAATTTTGTAAAATTTACTTTTGAATAATTTTTTAACAATTTAATATTTCCATTTCTTTAACTGAAAAAAAAAATGCTTTTGATTAGCTTTAGAGGGAAGAAAAAAATTTTTTAATATTTTAGAATTGTTTCTTTTTTAAAAAAGTTTAAAACTTCACATGCGCAAAAACACTTGAATTTCTTTTTTTTTAATTTTTATTTGACGCAAACACGAGGCTAGCAATTTTTTTAAGTTTTTCATTTTCCATTTTCTTTTGGAAAATTTTTGTTCTAACTGTCACTTGTAGCAGCAGAACAACCATTTTCCTGGTTCGTTGTTTATTTTCATTCAAACTCCTTTTTAAAGTGACATTTCGCCAACCTAGATGGCGTGGAGAAAATTTCTTAATTTAAAATTTCTTGAGCGTTTTTTAATGTTTAAAGGACGAGATACGTTTTACAACTACCGGCTGCTGCGTCACTTTTCATATAAAAAAATTTATGTTTTACGTTTTTTTTTAAGCACAAAATTCACACATACATATTTTGTGCGCTCTTTGCTACGCATCAATTTGAAAAATAAATATTAAATAAAAATAAAAAGAATAAAAAACGGTTAGAAAGACAAAAAGGACTTACATACTTACTTACTCACATCAGCATATCGTTTCAAAAATCAAAAGCAACAACGAATCACACTTACACACACACACACACAAATTTCAAAATTCTAAATCCCAACAACAACAACCAGCACACAAACGCACTTTTTTATTTTTCCCCCGTTGACGACTTTGACGAAGGGGTGAATCCACGTAAATGACGGGCTTTTTTTAGGATTTCCACAGAATTAAAAAACACAACAACAACAACAAGTTCCATTTCATTAAAAAAATAAATCATCCCTTTCGCACTTTAAATTGTTGATTTTTTTTTTAATTAAAAAGATGTGTGTTTGTTGAAATTAAATAAAAAAAAAGAAATACAGCAAAATTTAAAACGGGTTGTTATTGAGCAATAATATCCTTTTTGAAAAGGCTTGTTATTAAAAATAAAATAAAAAAGAAATGCTTGCAAAATTCACACACACACACACTCACATCTCAGTGCTCAAGTATGAGTAGACAACTCTTTGTTTACCTTTACCGGTTTTTATTTTCTTTCGTATTTGAAATTCTTTCTTTCTTTGCTTTATTTTACGTATAAATAGAATACAAGTTCACATATGCAGTTTGTGCTTAACGGTGTTGGGGCTGCAGTGTGTCTTAAAAACAACTTTTTTTGGGACCAAATTATAAAAAGTTTTCCCAAGTTGCTTGAAAGGATAAAACATTCTGAAGTATTAAGATTTAGGGCCTGTGCAGCTAAATGCGAACGAAAGCTATAGAGAGTATTTAACAGCTTGCAAATATTTCCAATTTGACATACGATTTCCCATCTGACTCTCGGTCAGGTCTAGTATTTTTCAGGCAGAGATCTGGGAGTATCTATATAATAGGGGGTCAGGGCAACTATAGGGATCTACGTTGATAGCCAAGTGGTTCTCCTGGCACTTCAGTCGAATGTTACATCTTCTGCTATAATCGCCAATGCAGGACTGTGTTCTGCAATCTGGGAAGCTAAGCTTTGCACACAGCGGCTTCATTGGCAATAAGCAGGCAAATGGATTGGCCTATATCAGTGACGGTTGCTATACCGCTTAGTAGCATCAGAAATGGCATTTTTGAATATTTGCTATCACAGGAATGTGATAAGCTTCTTGGATTTTCTGCAGAAAACACCCAAAGTCTAGGCAGGCATCAAACCTGCGACCCCCAGATTGATAGGTTAGTACGCTGCCTACTAGTCTACGGGGCTATGACGCTCTGCTCACCTGTTGACCAGGAATAGGAAGGATATTGTCAGATGGAAATTAGCAGGCAGGGACTGCCGCAGCTGCCGGGCACCTTAGAGTAAAGAGCCAATTTTTCACCTTCTCGGCTCTTTTGGCTTCGAGACTCAGATTTTTGTGCGTATTTCTGGACAGACAACCTGAGATTTTGGTTATAATATCAGGAAATTTTCTCCGATATCTCAATGTCCCAGGGTGGATCTAAGTATAAATCGCATTATTACTCCGTTGTCGTGACAAATAGGTTGCTCAAAACAGAATTTTGCGATTTAAAGGCCGTCACGCAAACCAACCAACCAACACTTCGTTAGCATTCTGCTTATTCATTTACATTTGAAATGCTATTTGTCTATAAGTAAAAGGTTTTTTTTTTCAATTCCTTAAGGAACTTAAAGAAGGCTTAACTGCGCTAAATTTTCGAAATTTAGGATTAGAATACTCAGACAAATCACCAAGAAGAGATAAAGGTTTGAACAATGCCACTTAGGATAAATTAGGTTGCACAGGGCACAAAAAGGGGAAAAAAAGAAGGGGTATCAGAGAAAGAGAAGAAGAATAGCGATAGAAATATATCAAAGAAGAATTAAGAGAAGTAAGGAAATTGTAAGAGAAGACGAGTCCGTTACTTAAACCAGTTGCTACTTCTAACAAAGCCAGATACCCTGCCGACTCCTGTAGTCGACAGTGCAGTGAAGTTGTGCTGCAGTAAAACTGCAGAGGCAGAGAGAGTGCTCCACAGTTTCCTCCTTTTCTTCATCTTGACAATTTCTACAGTAGTCATTTGATGGCAAACCCTGCAGTGGCCGGTTATTGCTGTCACTACATTCTTTAATTGACTTCTCTGGAGTCCCAGTAAATCTCTGCTGCGTTTGCTATTCAGCTTGGGCCAGATCATATTCGCTATATTGCACGTTCGTATGCTTCTTTCTTTTTTTTTGCAAAATGTTCTGAATCTCTGCTAAAGGGCCTCCCTCGTATTAACACTGTGCAACAAACCAACAATAAGATTGTGGCAAAATGTACCACAAATCCCAACACTAGTTTCAGTATTTTTAAGTTTCATTTATACTAAACAAAGTCATGTGTGAGTATGTGTGTGTGTTGCATGCTTCATTGTCAATGAAATTTTCAGTGTAATTGTTGGATTAGTTGTTGCATTTGCACTCAAACACAAGCACATACCCAAACACATTTACTCCCCAATATTTTACTCTTTACATAATGTTATTTTGTGTCCTGCCACAACAAATCCTTTAAAAATACATTTTTTTTAAATCCTTTTTTTTTATAGAAAATTTTTCTATTTGTGCTGTTTGCTGTTTTTTGTTTTTGTTTTTAATCCTGTTTGTTGCAGTATAACATGAAAAATAACTTCCTGTTTACTGTTATCCTGTTCATATTGATGTCTTGTTGTTGGTGTTTTGCTTTTGCTGTCTAGCAAATGCCTTTAAAAAAATGTTTTGAAAATTTGTGTGTCAGTTGTGTGTTGCTTGAATCATGTAAGAAGTTTAAACGTATTAAATTAGCTACGGCTAATTTATATATAATAATTTGTGTGTATGTGTGTCTTTAATCGTGCTAATTTCTTGTTTATCTATTGTGTTTTTCTTATAAAATGTTGCCCAGGGCTTAAACTGAAAGTAATCAAAATAGTAACCAAATAAAAAGGAAGAACTGACTTTCTAACTGTTTGTTGATTTGCAGTGCAACAATATCACATGTACCTTAACGCATTTGTGTAATTTTTAATAATGTGTGGCATCCCTAAAGTCATATTTTTGCCTCATTTTTGAATACGACACCAAAGTCTCGAGATGTGCAAAGTTGCGCCTCAAATATGGCTTCGCTATGATGGTAAATGCTCCGCTCAGTTGCTGGGCAGTAATAAGAAAGATATTTCCAGACATGTGGCTGTGATAACTAAATAGTTACTGAGTAATCAGCACTGACGCTGACAGGCTGGGACAACCTTTCAACGTCAACTATTGCAGCTGCCGGGCAGCTTAGTGTAAGGAGACGTCCTTCACTTTCTCTGCGAGTGCTCGGCTCTTCTGGCTTTGAGACACAAATTTCTCGGCTCACATTTTATGTACAGCCTACCTGGGATATCGAGAATATGGCGGGTTTTAGGGAATTTCCTGAGATATCTTAATCCTACAAGGGAAATGTAGTTCACGTTATTATTCATTGTCTTAGTTAGTAGGTGAAGGGCATGAAGCCGCCACTTAAACCAACCAACCAACCAACCAACCAACTCAAAAACAACTGCTTTTCCGAAATGGGGCCCTACGATTCCCGTTGTAAATATAAAAAAATCCTTTCTTTAATTTGATATTTGCATTCAAAACACATGCTTTGTTTTACAAGTACCAACTTTGTGAGGCACTTGAGATCGATCTTTGTGATTTAGTCGTTCAGTCAGTTACTTTCTTTAAAAAAAAACTTTATGCTGATATGCCCAGAACATTTTTTTATGTACTGCACTCGTTATAAACAAAGAAAATTCAGAAGAGTTAATAATAATCAAGTAACGATCATTTTACATCAATTTTTGGTTTTTTTTTTTTTGCCAAAAAAAATAAAAGAAAAATATTTTAGAGAGTTTGTATGTGTGTAAAAGCAAAGCAACAGCGAGTATTTATTTTTTGCTACAACTGCATTTCAGCTACGGCAGCTGGTTACGCTTCCTTCAAACAATATGGTTTTTGTTTTTGTTGCTGCTTTTTATTACGAGTATTTTAATTTGTCTACCCTTGCCTTGATTTCGTTTTCTATTTACACGATGTCGACAAACCAAAAAAAAAAAAGGGAGAGAATCCAGGATGATGCTTTTCTTTAGAAATGCACCCCTTTTTTAAGGTACGCTTATAAAAACAGTATTCGATCATCAGGCGTTTTTATCCTTTTTACACTTTTAGTTTTTTTTTTAGCAAAGGGTGGTTAGGGCTAAGTTTTATTTTGTTTATCATGAATGAGAGTGAAGGCAGGAAGATTATTTTTTTGTTTACAATAGAACCTCCTTTGTAAAGGTGCAGTTGCATTTGGCGCAAATCTTGTTTTCAAAAAGACTTGGAGAAAAAATTATGACAAATTTGTCACAATATCTACTTAAAGTCTACCTTGAAGCCACAGAGTTCTGGCATTAAAAAGGTTTTTAAGCAATTTTGCAAAATCAGCGTCTTACTTAAGCTTTCCGAAGAAAATTTTAAGAAATCTGTACTAAAAAATACAAATCGCTCAAGTCGACTTAAGTAAAAATTGACTTGCTGTAGTAATTAGCTCAGTAAGTTTATTATTGTGGTTCGCGAATGGTGAGATGAAATTTTTCACCATACCGTTTGCTAGAATTGAAATAATTTTATAACAAAAAACAAAAAACAAAAGTTGTAGTCCTCTAAAATGACTTACAGTAATACTTAAATAGGCCCGACAAGGGTTTTTTTATTTGTCAAAAATTCTTACGCCCATACAAATGTATAGAGCAAACCGAAATAAAACGGCGGCAATGCGCCAATTTTGACAGCACATTTTGTAGTGAAGTTGGCTGCAAAACAATTGTTTTTTTTTTTTTTGTTTTCTTATTGTTGACCAATAATGTTTTTTAATCTATTTTTGTTTGTCTTTAGTGGATTTTATTAAACAAAATGATTAACACTTTTGTAGAGAATACATACCGCTAGCGCATAGAAACACTGGGCTTACCGCTCCAATTTAGGTTGGACTGTTAATAACACATAAGGCTACAGATATAAACCTTAAGTCTCTTGGTTTTTAGAGAATGCAAGTGCAGATTTATAGGTAGTAATAAAAAGGGAAAACTGCTCAATCAAAAAAAAAAAAAAAAAAAAAAAAAAAAATAAAAAATTTGCGAGAAATTGCCCCCTACTCGATATTAAGCAATTTCATACGGTTTCATACGATATCAAATGCGGTATTTGATTCCAGGTTGTAGTTATTTGGTAGACGTTTTTATTCAATAAAAAAAAAGCAATCAGCCTTATTACGAATGTCGTTCTCATAGTTGACATATGGCCAATGTTAAGACATATCAAATCCTGATAACGACACTCGTAATCAGGCTTCATATTGCCCTTTCCAAAAGCTAAATCTGAGACCAAAGCACTTGACATCAAGAATAAATCAGGTCTATTTTGCACTTTAATGTTGCTAATGAAGAAAAGTCGCTTAAGTTGACTTAAGTAAAAATTGACTTGCTCTCACAAATTACTTTTTTTATTTTGGTTTTGGAATGTTAAAACGATATATTCCACTATTAGACTGATGGATAGTGTGCTACCCTCTCAATCCTGGGATCGCAGGTTATATTTCTGCCTTGACTCCGGGTATTTTTTTGCAGACAAGAAAACAAGCTTAGCGGATTTGTGTTTATATTAGTATAATAATAATAAAAATTAAAAAAAAAATCCATATCGAGGGAAGTTTTCAAATTTTTTCCTAAAAAAAAATTTCTTATCGATGGTACGCGATATGAAATGAAGGCCTTATTTGGGCCTTGAATCTAGCAATTTTATAAGGAATACATTTTTGTCGATAGTCAATTACTCCGCTGGCTTGTCGGTGAGCTCACACATTATCCAATACTCAACTACGTGCTGAAATAGCTAACCGATATATAATTCGAACATTTAGGACTTGCATCCCCCAGTTTTATAAGGCATCTTGTCGATAGTCAGTTAAGCGGCTGGCTTGTCACTAACATGACACACGATCCCCCTCAACCATTCTCGAATGCCTAGACTCACTACAAAGTATTGTGAAACAAAAGTGACGATCACTAAAATGTCAATAAATTGATAATTAAGTGGCAGTGTTGTTTACATGTTAGAATGTTAGAATGTGCAAAAGATTCTGAGGCTTCTTTTAAATGAGTAATGGGTATCCCCATTGATTAGAGGGTAGTGTATTAATCTACGAATCTTGAGAACGCCACTTCCGATTCCTGTCTAGACCCTGTATTTGGCACTGCATACAGGCCATAGGTCATCATACCTATGGCCTATTAAAAAAAGAAATAGCGTCAGGAAAGCAATCGTATATTCACCTCTCTGACAGTTTCCAACACTTTATTTCTTTGGCGGCCGGTTAAATAATATAAAGAGTTTCAATAACTTGATTTGTTTCCTTTTTTTTAATTAACAAAAAATGTTAGCTACCAAAACTGTTAAAGAAAATTAGTTCTCACAAACATCATTATTTGCTCTTGCTCTCTGGGTGTCCATTTAAATTCCACAAAAAAAATTCTTTAAATTCTAGTTTCTTGCCTTCCCTCTCTAGTTTAAGTTTTAATTAATTAATTGCTGCTGGGCTAATGGCACAAAATTTTTTTTTATTAAATTTTGCAATAAAATCATTGAATTGTACATGAACTGTGGGCATTTAAATGAGCGTTTTCGTTTCTTTTACTGTGCCCTCTCGTAAGTGTTATCAATGATTTTGCAATCGCTGAAATCTAATTCGTTGCTAAAACTAAATAATGAAACCCTAGAACTTGATGGTAGAAAAAACAATCACAATTGTAATGTGTATGTGTACGTTCCGCTTTATTTTTCTAGTTTTGTTTTTAGGGTAAAAAAAAATAACTGCTGTTTTTTGGGCAAAAATTGAAAATATTTTCGCGCCAAACCTACAAAAAAACAATAATTACTTACGGTTTGTGCATTTGACATAAAAAAAAACTCTGCATTTTAAGGGTAAATCTGCGTTGACTGCATGTTGGCACTAACCGTTGAACTAGAAACAAATTGGCAAAAAAATAAATAAAATCTCAGCAGAAAACTAATTTTAAAATAAAAAAACATTTTGTTTTTCAAACAGCAAAAAACTCTTCAGGTTTTTTTTTTTTTTTTTTTTTTTTAAATGCCCTTTTTTTAAATCAAAAAAGATTAGTCGGCCCTTTCGTTTTTTTTATAAAAAAAATTGTTGCTGATTATTATTTCATATTAATGTGTTGTTTCTGTAAAGCAAACCATCACGTCGCTCAGAAATTATTTTTTTTTTAATTTTTTTCATCTAAAAATTTTCTTAATGGCTTGAGTTGCAGAAACTTTACTGAAGACGTTTTTGTTGTTTTTTGAATTACAAGTTTTTATTAAATTATTTTTTTTTTTTTTTAAATACAATTACTTAAATATTCACTCATTATCTTCATTTTTATCTTTAAATTTAAAAATATCATAGAAATAATTTTTGTTTGGTTGGTTTATATTTCGAGCTGACGTACGGCCATTAATTAGAATCACAAGATTCCGTTTTGAGACAATTAGTCGTCAAGACAACAGAATAATAAAGTGATCTAGATCTAGATCCTGGCACTTCAGTCGAATGTTACATCTTCTGCTGTAATCGGCCAATGTAGGACTGTGTTTTGTAATCTGGGAGGCTAAATTTTGCACACAGTGGCTTCATTGGCAATTATTAGCCTATAGGCTTCTATGTTAGTGACGGTCGCTATACCGCTTAGTAGCATTAGAAGGGGCACTTATGAATAGTTACTACCACAGGACTTCAAGACGTGCAAGGTTGTGCGTCAAATAAGGTCTTGATATGACTTTACTGTTGAAGAATAGGAAAGATATTTCCAGACTGCCGCAGTTGCCGGCACTCTTGCCTGCGAGGCATAAATTTCTCGGCACACATTTTTTAATGCGGAGCGGATTAGAGGATCTTCTCAGATATATCTTAATGTCACACAACTCCATCTTCTAATTCTAATTGACTAACACCCACCCCGTAGCATTGACTGCAAGCCTTATTTCAATGCTGGGGATTGGCTGAATAGCTCACATGCTAAATGCTTTAGCAACAGCAAGAGTAAGAAGCTGTAGAACATCTTCTCTGCCCAGCACTAGAAGTGCTATCTGATCGGCTTCTCTGCGGTGCAGAAGTTGGCAGACTACTTAGTTCGTTTGAAATAGTAATTGGCTTAAACAATAAGTCTATTTTGGCCGCAGTAACCAGGTGACTTGTTGCGCTCCTCATTCTAATTTTAGAATTAGATTTTTAAAATCTTCCACTGAATTTTTCATGAAAAATTTTGAAAATTTTTGATGAAAACTACTGAAAGAAGAATTAATATTTTTTAGTTTTCTCAGCTCAAATTTTGCCTAGCTTTTTTACTTACCTAAGTTTCGCAGGCAAGAATAAAATCCATGACTGGTAGACTTACCAGTCTAGCATACTAAGCAAAGGCAAACACACTGTTAAAAACTCTCATGCTCATGAAGCGAACCAAAATAACGCGGCAACAAAGCTAAACAGTTTTAAAGTCGAATATTGACAGCACGTTTGATAGTGAAGTTGGCTGTACATTTTTGTTTTTAATTATTGTTGACTAGTAAGGACATTTTGGTTATTTTTTTTTATTTTTCTTAAACAAGATGATTTGCGCTAAACAAGATGAATACGCTAAGCCAGCTCTCTTATTTAGGTTTGCCATTTCAACATAAACACTGGGCGCTAGGCTTGTTATGCTAATTTATATTCTGAGGGTCTATAAGAACTCTCGTATTTTATTGTCTTACAGAATGCAGCCATTAAAAGGCCTCAAATAAAATTTGCAAATTAATAGTAATTTGGATGAACTTCTTTACTTTTTTTCTTGTTTTTTATTCTTGATCTTTTTTTTTTTTTGTCAGTTGTATTCTCCCTTTAATTATTTTTTTTTATTTTCAGGTACAACAACAAACCTTAGAGTTCAATAGCCTTTTTATGAGCACCTAAAAAATGAAAGAAAAACTCACACAGATCGTCTTCTTAAGCAAACAAGAAGACGAATAACACAGTTGGCTGTTGCTGTGAGCGTGGCTGTAGTTTTCAAAGTCTAAAATCTATTGTAAAATCACATGACGAAGATAATAAACACAGGCAACGACAATGATATTTTGCTTTTGTTGTTAATGTTGAGGCATATGAGTACAAAAAAAGGTCGGTGACATTGCAATTTCTCTGCTCTTCCCCTCCTTATATGATATACACTCGGTGAGTATTAAAAACAGGAAGTTATTAAAAAAAACGGACTCGAACATGTTAATTTTTCAAAATATTTTTATTGTTTAAAAAAGTAGCGCAGGGTAGTTTTCTATTAATTAAACACTCATCGATCATTTTTTCTCTCTATAATAATTTCATTTACTTTCTAAGCAAAGAGAGCCATTAGACAAAGATTTGGTTTTCGGTAATTAATTATTTACTAGAGTAGCAGCTCGAGAAATAAAAAAAAAAATCATAAATTTCTTAACATGACTGATTAAAAATTACATGGATCATAAGCAAAAATATATTTAATAAAAAATTAAAAGTAAAATGTGTAATAAAAATATGTAACTTTAAGTATGAAAATATGAATAAAAAAAAACCTAGAAATGAGAGAAAAATAAAATAAAATAATAATAGTAAAACAAAATAATAAAAAAAATTAAAATTAAATAATAAATTTTAAACAAAACAAATTAAAAAAATTAAAAATATAAATAAACTAAAATAATTAAAATAAATATGTAACTTAACAAAATTTAATTTAGAAGCAGAATGTTTTTTGAGAATAGAAAACGCCATAAGTAAAAAAATGAATACAAAAATTAAATTATTTAAAAAATTAAAAAGCGAAATCAACCATTTATTTTGTTTTATTATATGAGAACATCACATACCTCAACCACATTTAAACCAATATCAAAGACACGTGCCACTAGCATAGATGCATACATACACAACCGTTGTGTTATCGATAAATTTCCCTAAATATCGAAAAACTGTTAACTAAATTGGTTATCAGTTTCTGTTACATACGGTTCAGGTTTTTGCTTTTATTTATTTAAGACGTCAACCAAAAGTTGTATAAAAATAATTTACGTTAGAAATTTAAATATTTAAAAATTAAAGGGGCGAATTGCAGCACTCGAAATATTACTTGTATTAAAATTTCGATGGCTATCTGGTGCGGTAATTTTGCCCTTGGACCTTACTTCGCAGTATGGTTTTAGCAAGGATAATGATATTGGCTAACCCATTTTTTTTTTTGGTTGGGGGAATAAAAAACAAAAATTAATGCAAAAAGCTTCAGTTTTATTTTTTCTTATTTTTATTTTAACGATGTGACTAGGTCTTGATTGATTTTCTTATAAATATTTAAAATATTAAAATAGATATTTTATTAAGTTTGAGGTCTTATTATATAAATTTATTTTTATATCGATATTTCGCTCCAACTTGCGTAGCTTCTTCAGAATATAATTTATAATTTTAATTAAAAAGATAAAATAAATTATGAAATAAATCTTATTAAAAAAATAATTGTGCCTTGTAAAAATAAAAAAACGAATAGTAAACTGGTTCCAGAAATATACCGGCGGTATACCTATTCATAGAACGGAAAGCAAAGCTGTTAGTGCTTACATCATAATTTATTAAAAAAATTAAAAAGGAAATTGACAATTAGTTGACACAGATATTCCGTCAAACACGTGAAATAATAAAAAACGGTGAAAAGCAGAATATTTAAAGGTCATATGGTTTTTTTTCTTTACCTGGCTAGACAAACAATACGATGGCAATTGCAGTGACAAGAACAAAAAAATTAAACGAATTGAATAAAAAAAAATAAAAACAAATAAAAAAAAAAAAAGACCGTCATGTCCTACAAATATTTATACACACACATATTAAATTCTTGTTAATTTAAATGCGAACCAAAGCTCTTTCGTACATTTTTATAGAAAACAAAAACAATATGTATACGAAAATTTGTTTTTGTTTTCAATACAAATGAAGGAAATAAGCTATCGCTTATCCTTGCCGTTTTCGCTCAGGCATGGAAGTTAATAACCACTTAAGAAACGCCAGGTGACACATGATTAAAAATTTAAATTATTTGTTTGTACCACAGCAACTAAAATTGCTTTTAAAGGGACTGACGTATAAAGCAAAAATGGTGTAGAGTGTATGAAAAATTTTTCATACACTCAAAATAGCCCATGGTATAAATGACTAATTTATATGAAAGTCTACCTCACGTCCGCCTCAATTTTCTTTAGATATGAAGGCCAATGTTTAGAGTTCAGTTTTACTAAAACCTTACATTTTATAATGTTTAAATTATATAAGACAAATTCATTGAAATAATTTCTTCATTTTTTTAGGTCAAAAAAAGTTTCCTTATCCAACTCTGCAAAATTTGGTGTAGAACATGCAAGTAATTCATCTCTAAGCAGCTTGTTTTAAGTGTTTGCAAGTAACTAAATGTTAATACAGTTTTACAGTGTTTGTAATTATTCATTCATCAGAGTATAGTCAGTCACAAACTAACATTCAAACGTGTTGCATTCATAAAACTCTCATTTAAAACAAATAATTGTTTTTGTTAAAGTGAATTAAAATAAAAAAAAAAAATATTAAAACAAGAAGTGAAATGAAACAATGTAATAATTACGATAAAAATGTATTCAAATATTACATTTACGTAGGGAGTTCTTGTACTGCCAGCAAAATTGTTTTGAAAAAAACAACAATTAATTATTGACTTTGTTTTGTATCGCTTTTTTCTATAGCAACAGTAAGTTTCCGATAATTTTGAAACACGTTGTAAATAACGGGGCCTTTCGCTATTGCATGAATTCTTACTCTATCATCTGCAAAGAGTTTAATTAAAAATATTTATCCATTCAAAAGTAACTGTGAGATTTTTGAACCGATAAATAATTTTTAATGAAACCTCTACCAGCTGAAAGAGTGAGATATGGGCAACTACTCTGTCAAACATTTTTGAGCTATAAAATTCTAATTGCGAAATTCGGATTCAGCATGTGGAAATCCGACGTATAGGGTCCCGGACCATTTTCGCCCAGCCGTTTCCGAGATAAACGCAAAAAACAAAATTTGGCCAAATTCGGCTTTTCCATAATAAAAAAAATTAGCAGGGTTTTTTACCAATAATTTGAAAAATTTTTCATTGCCGGCTTTTGGGGGCTACTTCAATTTGGCCAAAATTAGTTTTTTGCGATTATCTCGGAAACGGCTGGGCGAAAATGGTCCGGGACCCTATACGTCGGATTTCCCCATGCTGAATCCGAATTTCGCAATTAGAATTTTCTAACTCAAAATTTTTGGCAAAATTGGAACAAATGTACAAGAAAAACGTTTTAAATTAATAGTAGACGTAGCAAGAGGCGATGATTGTGTCATCCGAGAGGTAGTTCAATTCTCACTCTATCCAGTGGTGAAGGTTTCATGCAAAACTATTTATCCATTCAAAAGTTATTCAAAAAATGCAGAAAACATTAACAGCAAAAAATGCTATTGTGCGCCTTTTTATTTTTTGTCTTTTTTGAATAACTTTTGAATGGATAAATATTTTTGGATGAAACCTTCACCACTGGATAGAGTGAGAATTGGGCTACCTCTCGCATGGCACAGTCTTCGAACCTTGCTCCGCCTACCATTTTTTCATAGCATTTCTCTTGCAAATTTTTTTCAATTTTGCCAAAAATTTTGAGCTAGAAAATTCTAATTGCGAAATTCGGATTCAGCATGTGGAAATCCGACGTATAGGGTCCCGGACCATTTTCGCCCAGCCGTTTCCGAGATAAACGCAAAAAACAAAATTTGGCCAAATTCGGCTTTTCCATAATAAAAAAAATTAGCAGGGTTTTTTACCAATAATTTGAAACATTTTTCATTGCCGGCTTTTGGGGGCTACTTCAATTTGGCCAAAATTAGTTTTTTGCGATTATCTCGGAAATGGCTGGGCGAAAATGGTCCGGGACCCTATACGTCGGATTTCCCCATGCTGAATCCGAATTTCGCAATTAGAATTTTCTAACTCAAAATTTTTGGCAAAATTGGAAAAAATGTACAAGAAAAACGTTTTAAATTAATAGTAGACGTAGCAAGAGGCGATGATTGTGTCATCCGAGAGGTAGTTCAATTCTCACTCTATCCAGTGGTGAAGGTTTCATGCAAAAATATTTATCCATTCAAAAGTTATTCAAAAAATGCAGAAAACATTAACAGCAAAAAATGCTATTGTGCGCCTTTTTATTTTTTGTCTTTTTTGAATAACTTTTGAATGGATAAATATTTTTGGATGAAACCTTCACCACTGGATAGAGTGAGAATTGGGCTACCTCTCGCATGGCACAGTCTTCGCCCCTTGCTCCGCCTACCATTTTTTCATAGCATTTCTCTTGCAAATTTTTTTCAATTTTGCCAAAAATTTTGAGCTAGAAAATTCTAATTGCGAAATTCGGATTCAGCATGTGGAAATCCGACGTATAGGGTCCCGGACCATTTTCGCCCAGCCGTTTCCGAGATAAACGCAAAAAACAAAATTTGGCCAAATTCGGCTTTTCCATAATAAAAAAAATTAGCAGGGTTTTTTACCAATAATTTGAAAAATTTTTCATTGCCGGCTTTTGGGGGCTACTTCAATTTGGCCAAAATTAGTTTTTTGCGATTATCTCGGAAACGGCTGGGCGAAAACGGTCCGGGACCCTATACGTCGGATTTCCACATGCTGAATCCGAATTTCGCAATTAGAATTTTCTAACTCAAAATTTTTGGCAAAATTGGAAAAAATGTACAAGAAAAACGTTTTAAATTAATAGTAGACGTAGCAAGAGGCGATGATTGTGTCATCCGAGAGGTAGTTCAATTCTCGCTCTATCCAGTGGTGAAGGTTTCATGCAAAAATATTTATCCATTCAAAAGTTATTCAAAAAATGCAGAAAACATTAACAGCAAAAAATGCTATTGTGCGCCTTTTTATTTTTTGTCTTTTTTGAATAACTTTTGAATGGATAAATATTTTTGGATAAAACCTTCACCACTGGATAGAGTGAGAATTGGGCTACCTCTCGCATGGCACAGTCTTCGCCCCTTGCTCCGCCTACCATTTTTTCATAGCATTTCTCTTGCAAATTTTTTTCAATTTTGCCAAAAATTTTGAGCTAGAAAATTCTAATTGCGAAATTCGGATTCAGCATGTGGAAATCCGACGTATAGGGTCCCGGACCATTTTCGCCCAGCCGTTTCCGAGATAAACGCAAAAAACAAAATTTGGCCAAATTCGGCTTTTCCATAATAAAAAAAATTAGCAGGGTTTTTTACCAATAATTTGAAAAAATTTTCATTGCCGGCTTTTGGGGGCTACTTCAATTTGGCCAAAATTAGTTTTTTGCGATTATCTCGGAAACGGCTGGGCGAAAACGGTCCGGGACCCTATACGTCGGATTTCCACATGCTGAATCCGAATTTCGCAATTAGAATTTTCTAACTCAAAATTTTTGGCAAAATTGGAAAAAATGTACAAGAAAAACGTTTTAAATTAATAGTAGACGTAGCAAGAGGCGATGATTGTGTCATCCGAGAGGTAGTTCAATTCTCGCTCTATCCAGTGGTGAAGGTTTCATGCAAAAATATTTATCCATTCAAAAGTTATTCAAAAAATGCAGAAAACATTAACAGCAAAAAATGCTATTGTGCGCCTTTTTATTTTTTGTCTTTTTTGAATAACTTTTGAATGGATAAATATTTTTGGATGAAACCTTCACCACTGGATAGAGTGAGAATTGGGCTACCTCTCGCATGGCACAGTCTTCGCCCCTTGCTCCGCCTTCCATTTTTTCATAGCATTTATCTTGCAAATTTTTTTCAATTTTGCCAAAAATTTTGAGCTAGAAAATTCTAATTGCGAAATTCGGATTCAGCATGTGGAAATCCGACGTATAGGGTCCCGGACCATTTTCGCCCAGCCGTTTCCGAGATAAACGCAAAAAACAAAATTTGGCCAAATTCGGCTTTTCCATAATAAAAAAAATTAGCAGGGTTTTTTACCAATAATTTGAAAAATTTTTCATTGCCGGTTTTTGGGGGCTACTTCAATTTGGCCAAAATTAGTTTTTTGCGATTATCTCGGAAACGGCTGGGCGAAAACGGTCCGGGACCCTATACGTCGGATTTCCACATGCTGAATCCGAATTTCGCAATTAGAATTTTCTAACTCAAAATTTTTGGCAAAATTGGAAAAAATGTACAAGAAAAACGTTTTAAATTAATAGTAGACGTAGCAAGAGGCGATGATTGTGTCATCCGAGAGGTAGTTCAATTCTCGCTCTATCCAGTGGTGAAGGTTTCATGCAAAAATATTTATCCATTCAAAAGTTATTCAAAAAATGCAGAAAACATTAACAGCAAAAAATGCTATTGTGCGCCTTTTTATTTTTTGTCTTTTTTGAATAACTTTTGAATGGATAAATATTTTTGGATGAAACCTTCACCACTGGATAGAGTGAGAATTGGGCTACCTCTCGCATGGCACAGTCTTCGCCCCTTGCTCCGCCTACCATTTTTTCATAGCATTTCTCTTGCAAATTTTTTTCAATTTTGCCAAAAATTTTGAGCTAGAAAATTCTAATTGCGAAATTCGGATTCAGCATGTGGAAATCCGACGTATAGGGTCCCGGACCATTTTCGCGCAGCCGTTTCCGAGATAAACGCAAAAAACAAAATTTGGCCAAATTCGGCTTTTCCATAATAAAAAAAATTAGCAGGGTTTTTTACCAATAATTTGAAACATTTTTCATTGCCGGCTTTTGGGGGCTACTTCAATTTGGCCAAAATTAGTTTTTTGCGATTATCTCGGAAATGGCTGGGCGAAAATGGTCCGGGACCCTATACGTCGGATTTCCCCATGCTGAATCCGAATTTCGCAATTAGAATTTTCTAACTCAAAATTTTTGGCAAAATTGGAAAAAATGTACAAGAAAAACGTTTTAAATTAATAGTAGACGTAGCAAGAGGCGATGATTGTGTCATCCGAGAGGTAGTTCAATTCTCACTCTATCCAGTGGTGAAGGTTTCATGCAAAAATATTTATCCATTCAAAAGTTATTCAAAAAATGCAGAAAACATTAACAGCAAAAAATGCTATTGTGCGCCTTTTTATTTTTTGTCTTTTTTGAATAACTTTTGAATGGATAAATATTTTTGGATGAAACCTTCACCACTGGATAGAGTGAGAATTGGGCTACCTCTCGCATGGCACAGTCTTCGCCCCTTGCTCCGCCTACCATTTTTTCATAGCATTTCTCTTGCAAATTTTTTTCAATTTTGCCAAAAATTTTGAGCTAGAAAATTCTAATTGCGAAATTCGGATTCAGCATGTGGAAATCCGACGTATAGGGTCCCGGACCATTTTCGCCCAGCCGTTTCCGAGATAAACGCAAAAAACAAAATTTGGCCAAATTCGGCTTTTCCATAATAAAAAAAATTAGCAGGGTTTTTTACCAATAATTTGAAAAATTTTTCATTGCCGGCTTTTGGGGGCTACTTCAATTTGGCCAAAATTAGTTTTTTGCGATTATCTCGGAAACGGCTGGGCGAAAACGGTCCGGGACCCTATACGTCGGATTTCCACATGCTGAATCCGAATTTCGCAATTAGAATTTTCTAACTCAAAATTTTTGGCAAAATTGGAAAAAATGTACAAGAAAAACGTTTTAAATTAATAGTAGACGTAGCAAGAGGCGATGATTGTGTCATCCGAGAGGTAGTTCAATTCTCGCTCTATCCAGTGGTGAAGGTTTCATGCAAAAATATTTATCCATTCAAAAGTTATTCAAAAAATGCAGAAAACATTAACAGCAAAAAATGCTATTGTGCGCCTTTTTATTTTTTGTCTTTTTTGAATAACTTTTGAATGGATAAATATTTTTGGATAAAACCTTCACCACTGGATAGAGTGAGAATTGGGCTACCTCTCGCATGGCACAGTCTTCGCCCCTTGCTCCGCCTACCATTTTTTCATAGCATTTCTCTTGCAAATTTTTTTCAATTTTGCCAAAAATTTTGAGCTAGAAAATTCTAATTGCGAAATTCGGATTCAGCATGTGGAAATCCGACGTATAGGGTCCCGGACCATTTTCGCCCAGCCGTTTCCGAGATAAACGCAAAAAACAAAATTTGGCCAAATTCGGCTTTTCCATAATAAAAAAAATTAGCAGGGTTTTTTACCAATAATTTGAAAAAATTTTCATTGCCGGCTTTTGGGGGCTACTTCAATTTGGCCAAAATTAGTTTTTTGCGATTATCTCGGAAACGGCTGGGCGAAAACGGTCCGGGACCCTATACGTCGGATTTCCACATGCTGAATCCGAATTTCGCAATTAGAATTTTCTAACTCAAAATTTTTGGCAAAATTGGAAAAAATGTACAAGAAAAACGTTTTAAATTAATAGTAGACGTAGCAAGAGGCGATGATTGTGTCATCCGAGAGGTAGTTCAATTCTCGCTCTATCCAGTGGTGAAGGTTTCATGCAAAAATATTTATCCATTCAAAAGTTATTCAAAAAATGCAGAAAACATTAACAGCAAAAAATGCTATTGTGCGCCTTTTTATTTTTTGTCTTTTTTGAATAACTTTTGAATGGATAAATATTTTTGGATGAAACCTTCACCACTGGATAGAGTGAGAATTGGGCTACCTCTCGCATGGCACAGTCTTCGCCCCTTGCTCCGCCTACCATTTTTTCATAGCATTTCTCTTGCAAATTTTTTTCAATTTTGCCAAAAATTTTGAGCTAGAAAATTCTAATTGCGAAATTCGGATTCAGCATGTGGAAATCCGACGTATAGGGTCCCGGACCATTTTCGCCCAGCCGTTTCCGAGATAAACGCAAAAAACAAAATTTGGCCAAATTCGGCTTTTCCATAATAAAAAAAATTAGCAGGGTTTTTTACCAATAATTTGAAAAATTTTTCATTGCCGGCTTTTGGGGGCTACTTCAATTTGGCCAAAATTAGTTTTTTGCGATTATCTCGGAAACGGCTGGGCGAAAACGGTCCGGGACCCTATACGTCGGATTTCCACATGCTGAATCCGAATTTCGCAATTAGAATTTTCTAACTCAAAATTTTTGGCAAAATTGGAAAAAATGTACAAGAAAAACGTTTTAAATTAATAGTAGACGTAGCAAGAGGCGATGATTGTGTCATCCGAGAGGTAGTTCAATTCTCGCTCTATCCAGTGGTGAAGGTTTCATGCAAAAATATTTATCCATTCAAAAGTTATTGAAAAAATGCAGAAAACATTAACAGCAAAAAATGCTATTGTGCGCCTTTTTATTTTTTGTCTTTTTTGAATAACTTTTGAATGGATAAATATTTTTGGATGAAACCTTCACCACTGGATAGAGTGAGAATTGGGCTACCTCTCGCATGGCACAGTCTTCGCCCCTTGCTCCGCCTTCCATTTTTTCATAGCATTTATCTTGCAAATTTTTTTCAATTTTGCCAAAAATTTTGAGCTAGAAAATTCTAATTGCGAAATTCGGATTCAGCATGTGGAAATCCGACGTATAGGGTCCCGGACCATTTTCGCCCAGCCGTTTCCGAGATAAACGCAAAAAACAAAATTTGGCCAAATTCGGCTTTTCCATAATAAAAAAAATTAGCAGGGCTTTTTACCAATAATTTGAAAAATTTTTCATTGCCGGCTTTTGGGGGCTACTTCAATTTGGCCAAAATTAGTTTTTTGCGATTATCTCGGAAACGGCTGGGCGAAAACGGTCCGGGACCCTATACGTCGGATTTCCACATGCTGAATCCGAATTTCGCAATTAGAATTTTCTAACTCAAAATTTTTGGCAAAATTGGAAAAAATGTACAAGAAAAACGTTTTAAATTAATAGTAGACGTAGCAAGAGGCGATGATTGTGTCATCCGAGAGGTAGTTCAATTCTCACTCTATCCAGTGGTGAAGGTTTCATGCAAAAATATTTATCCATTCAAAAGTTATTCAAAAAATGCAGAAAACATTAACAGCAAAAAATGCTATTGTGCGCCTTTTTATTTTTTGTCTTTTTTGAATAACTTTTGAATGGATAAATATTTTTGGATAAAACCTTCACCACTGGATAGAGTGAGAATTGGGCTACCTCTCGCATGGCACAGTCTTCGCCCCTTGCTCCGCCTACCATTTTTTCATAGCATTTCTCTTGCAAATTTTTTTCAATTTTGCCAAAAATTTTGAGCTAGAAAATTCTAATTGCGAAATTCGGATTCAGCATGTGGAAATCCGACGTATAGGGTCCCGGACCATTTTCGCCCAGCCGTTTCCGAGATAAACGCAAAAAACAAAATTTGGCCAAATTCGGCTTTTCCATAATAAAAAAAATTAGCAGGGTTTTTTACCAATAATTTGAAAAATTTTTCATTGCCGGCTTTTGGGGGCTACTTCAATTTGGCCAAAATTAGTTTTTTGCGATTATCTCGGAAACGGCTGGGCGAAAACGGTCCGGGACCCTATACGTCGGATTTCCACATGCTGAATCCGAATTTCGCAATTAGAATTTTCTAACTCAAAATTTTTGGCAAAATTGGAAAAAATGTACAAGAAAAACGTTTTAAATTAATAGTAGACGTAGCAAGAGGCGATGATTGTGTCATCCGAGAGGTAGTTCAATTCTCGCTCTATCCAGTGGTGAAGGTTTCATGCAAAAATATTTATCCATTCAAAAGTTATTCAAAAAATGCAGAAAACATTAACAGCAAAAAATGCTATTGTGCGCCTTTTTATTTTTTGTCTTTTTTGAATAACTTTTGAATGGATAAATATTTTTGGATGAAACCTTCACCACTGGATAGAGTGAGAATTGGGCTACCTCTCGCATGGCACAGTCTTCGCCCCTTGCTCCGCCTACCATTTTTTCATAGCATTTCTCTTGCAAATTTTTTTCAATTTTGCCAAAAATTTTGAGCTAGAAAATTCTAATTGCGAAATTCGGATTCAGCATGTGGAAATCCGACGTATAGGGTCCCGGACCATTTTCGCCCAGCCGTTTCCGAGATAAACGCAAAAAACAAAATTTGGCCAAATTCGGCTTTTCCATAATAAAAAAAATTAGCAGGGTTTTTTAAAAATAATTTGAAAAATTTTTCATTGCCGGCTATTGGGGGCTACTTCAATTTGGCCAAAATTAGTTTTTTGCAATTATCTCGGAAACGGCTGGGCAAAAACGGTCCGGGACCCTATACGTCGGATTTCCACATGCTGAATCCGAATTTCGCAATTAGAATTTTCTAACTCAAAATTTTTGGCAAAATTGGAAAAAATGTACAAGAAAAACGTTTTAAATTAATAGTAGACGTAGCAAGAGGCGATGATTGTGTCATCCGAGAGGTAGTTCAATTCTCGCTCTATCCAGTGGTGAAGGTTTCATGCAAAAATATTTATCCATTCAAAAGTTATTCAAAAAATGCAGAAAACATTAACAGCAAAAAATGCTATTGTGCGCCTTTTTATTTTTTGTCTTTTTTGAATAACTTTTGAATGGATAAATATTTTTGGATAAAACCTTCACCACTGGATAGAGTGAGAATTGGGCTACCTCTCGCATGGCACAGTCTTCGCCCCTTGCTCCGCCTACCATTTTTTCATAGCATTTCTCTTGCAAATTTTTTTCAATTTTGCCAAAAATTTTGAGCTAGAAAATTCTAATTGCGAAATTCGGATTCAGCATGTGGAAATCCGACGTATAGGGTCCCGGACCATTTCCGCCCAGCCGTTTCCGAGATAAACGCAAAAAACAAAATTTGGCCAAATTCGGCTTTTCCATAATAAAAAAAAATTAGCAGGGTTTTTTACCAATAATTTGAAAAATTTTTCATTGCCGGCTTTTGGGGGCTACTTCAATTTGGCCAAAATTAGTTTTTTGCGATTATCTCGGAAACGGCTGGGCGAAAACGGTCCGGGACCCTATACGTCGGATTTCCACATGCTGAATCCGAATTTCGCAATTAGAATTTTCTAACTCAAAATTTTTGGCAAAATTGGAAAAAATGTACAAGAAAAACGTTTTAAATTAATAGTAGACGTAGCAAGAGGCGATGATTGTGTCATCCGAGAGGTAGTTCAATTCTCACTCTATCCAGTGGTGAAGGTTTCATGCAAAAATATTTATCCATTCAAAAGTTATTCAAAAAATGCAGAAAACATTAACAGCAAAAAATGCTATTGTGCGCCTTTTTATTTTTTGTCTTTTTTGAATAACTTTTGAATGGATAAATATTTTTGGATGAAACCTTCACCACTGGATAGAGTGAGAATTGGGCTACCTCTCGCATGGCACAGTCTTCGCCCCTTGCTCCGCCTACCATTTTTTCATAGCATTTCTCTTGCAAATTTTTTTCAATTTTGCCAAAAATTTTGAGCTAGAAAATTCTAATTGCGAAATTCGGATTCAGCATGTGGAAATCCGACGTATAGGGTCCCGGACCATTTTCGCCCAGCCGTTTCCGAGATAAACGCAAAAAACAAAATTTGGCCAAATTCGGCTTTTCCATAATAAAAAAAATTAGCAGGGTTTTTTACCAATAATTTGAAAAATTTTTCATTGCCGGCTTTTGGGGGCTACTTCAATTTGGCCAAAATTAGTTTTTTGCGATTATCTCGGAAACGGCTGGGCGAAAACGGTCCGGGACCCTATACGTCGGATTTCCACATGCTGAATCCGAATTTCGCAATTAGAATTTTCTAACTCAAAATTTTTGGCAAAATTGGAAAAAATGTACAAGAAAAACGTTTTAAATTAATAGTAGACGTAGCAAGAGGCGATGATTGTGTCATCCGAGAGGTAGTTCAATTCTCGCTCTATCCAGTGGTGAAGGTTTCATGCAAAAATATTTATCCATTCAAAAGTTATTCAAAAAATGCAGAAAACATTAACAGCAAAAAATGCTATTGTGCGCCTTTTTATTTTTTGTCTTTTTTGAATAACTTTTGAATGGATAAATATTTTTGGATGAAACCTTCACCACTGGATAGAGTGAGAATTGGGCTACCTCTCGCATGGCACAGTCTTCGCCCCTTGCTCCGCCTACCATTTTTTCATAGCATTTCTCTTGCAAATTTTTTTCAATTTTGCCAAAAATTTTGAGCTAGAAAATTCTAATTGCGAAATTCGGATTCAGCATGTGGAAATCCGACGTATAGGGTCCCGGACCATTTTCGCCCAGCCGTTTCCGAGATAAACGCAAAAAACAAAATTTGGCCAAATTCGGCTTTTCCATAATAAAAAAAATTAGCAGGGTTTTTTACCAATAATTTGAAAAATTTTTCATTGCCGGCTTTTGGGGGCTACTTCAATTTGGCCAAAATTAGTTTTTTGCGATTATCTCGGAAACGGCTGGGCGAAAACGGTCCGGGACCCTATACGTCGGATTTCCACATGCTGAATCCGAATTTCGCAATTAGAATTTTCTAACTCAAAATTTTTGGCAAAATTGGAAAAAATGTACAAGAAAAACGTTTTAAATTAATAGTAGACGTAGCAAGAGGCGATGATTGTGTCATCCGAGAGGTAGTTCAATTCTCGCTCTATCCAGTGGTGAAGGTTTCATGCAAAAATATTTATCCATTCAAAAGTTATTCAAAAAATGCAGAAAACATTAACAGCAAAAAATGCTATTGTGCGCCTTTTTATTTTTTGTCTTTTTTGAATAACTTTTGAATGGATAAATATTTTTGGATGAAACCTTCACCACTGGATAGAGTGAGAATTGGGCTACCTCTCGCATGGCACAGTCTTCGCCCCTTGCTCCGCCTACCATTTTTTCATAGCATTTCTCTTGCAAATTTTTTTCAATTTTGCCAAAAATTTTGAGCTAGAAAATTCTAATTGCGAAATTCGGATTCAGCATGTGGAAATCCGACGTATAGGGTCCCGGACCATTTTCGCCCAGCCGTTTCCGAGATAAACGCAAAAAACAAAATTTGGCCAAATTCGGCTTTTCCATAATAAAAAAAATTAGCAGGGTTTTTTACCAATAATTTGAAAAATTTTTCATTGCCGGCTTTTGGGGGCTACTTCAATTTGGCCAAAATTAGTTTTTTGCGATTATCTCGGAAACGGCTGGGCGAAAACGGTCCGGGACCCTATACGTCGGATTTCCACATGCTGAATCCGAATTTCGCAATTAGAATTTTCTAACTCAAAATTTTTGGCAAAATTGGAAAAAATGTACAAGAAAAACGTTTTAAATTAATAGTAGACGTAGCAAGAGGCGATGATTGTGTCATCCGAGAGGTAGTTCAATTCTCACTCTATCCAGTGGTGAAGGTTTCATGCAAAAATATTTATCCATTCAAAAGTTATTCAAAAAATGCAGAAAACATTAACAGCAAAAAATGCTATTGTGCGCCTTTTTATTTTTTGTCTTTTTTGAATAACTTTTGAATGGATAAATATTTTTGGATAAAACCTTCACCACTGGATAGAGTGAGAATTGGGCTACCTCTCGCATGGCACAGTCTTCGCCCCTTGCTCCGCCTACCATTTTTTCATAGCATTTCTCTTGCAAATTTTTTTCAATTTTGCCAAAAGTTTTGAGCTAGAAAATTCTAATTGCGAAATTCGGATTCAGCATGTGGAAATCCGACGTATAGGGTCCCGGACCATTTTCGCCCAGCCGTTTCCGAGATAAACGCAAAAAACAAAATTTGGCCAAATTCGGCTTTTCCATAATAAAAAAAATTAGCAGGGTTTTTTACCAATAATTTGAAAAATTTTTCATTGCCGGCTTTTGGGGGCTACTTCAATTTGGCCAAAATTAGTTTTTTGCGATTATCTCGGAAACGGCTGGGCGAAAACGGTCCGGGACCCTATACGTCGGATTTCCACATGCTGAATCCGAATTTCGCAATTAGAATTTTCTAACTCAAAATTTTTGGCAAAATTGGAAAAAATGTACAAGAAAAACGTTTTAAATTAATAGTAGACGTAGCAAGAGGCGATGATTGTGTCATCCGAGAGGTAGTTCAATTCTCGCTCTATCCAGTGGTGAAGGTTTCATGCAAAAATATTTATCCATTCAAAAGTTATTCAAAAAATGCAGAAAACATTAACAGCAAAAAATGCTATTGTGCGCCTTTTTATTTTTTGTCTTTTTTGAATAACTTTTGAATGGATAAATATTTTTGGATGAAACCTTCACCACTGGATAGAGTGAGAATTGGGCTACCTCTCGCATGGCACAGTCTTCGCCCCTTGCTCCGCCTACCATTTTTTCATAGCATTTCTCTTGCAAATTTTTTTCAATTTTGCCAAAAATTTTGAGCTAGAAAATTCTAATTGCGAAATTCGGATTCAGCATGTGGAAATCCGACGTATAGGGTCCCGGACCATTTTCGCCCAGCCGTTTCCGAGATAAACGCAAAAAACAAAATTTGGCCAAATTCGGCTTTTCCATAATAAAAAAAATTAGCAGGGTTTTTTAAAAATAATTTGAAAAATTTTTCATTGCCGGCTATTGGGGGCTACTTCAATTTGGCCAAAATTAGTTTTTTGCAATTATCTCGGAAACGGCTGGGCAAAAACGGTCCGGGACCCTATACGTCGGATTTCCACATGCTGAATCCGAATTTCGCAATTAGAATTTTCTAACTCAAAATTTTTGGCAAAATTGGAAAAAATGTACAAGAAAAACGTTTTAAATTAATAGTAGACGTAGCAAGAGGCGATGATTGTGTCATCCGAGAGGTAGTTCAATTCTCGCTCTATCCAGTGGTGAAGGTTTCATGCAAAAATATTTATCCATTCAAAAGTTATTCAAAAAATGCAGAAAACATTAACAGCAAAAAATGCTATTGTGCGCCTTTTTATTTTTTGTCTTTTTTGAATAACTTTTGAATGGATAAATATTTTTGGATAAAACCTTCACCACTGGATAGAGTGAGAATTGGGCTACCTCTCGCATGGCACAGTCTTCGCCCCTTGCTCCGCCTACCATTTTTTCATAGCATTTCTCTTGCAAATTTTTTTCAATTTTGCCAAAAATTTTGAGCTAGAAAATTCTAATTGCGAAATTCGGATTCAGCATGTGGAAATCCGACGTATAGGGTCCCGGACCATTTCCGCCCAGCCGTTTCCGAGATAAACGCAAAAAACAAAATTTGGCCAAATTCGGCTTTTCCATAATAAAAAAAAATTAGCAGGGTTTTTTACCAATAATTTGAAAAATTTTTCATTGCCGGCTTTTGGGGGCTACTTCAATTTGGCCAAAATTAGTTTTTTGCGATTATCTCGGAAACGGCTGGGCGAAAACGGTCCGGGACCCTATACGTCGGATTTCCACATGCTGAATCCGAATTTCGCAATTAGAATTTTCTAACTCAAAATTTTTGGCAAAATTGGAAAAAATGTACAAGAAAAACGTTTTAAATTAATAGTAGACGTAGCAAGAGGCGATGATTGTGTCATCCGAGAGGTAGTTCAATTCTCACTCTATCCAGTGGTGAAGGTTTCATGCAAAAATATTTATCCATTCAAAAGTTATTCAAAAAATGCAGAAAACATTAACAGCAAAAAATGCTATTGTGCGCCTTTTTATTTTTTGTCTTTTTTGAATAACTTTTGAATGGATAAATATTTTTGGATGAAACCTTCACCACTGGATAGAGTGAGAATTGGGCTACCTCTCGCATGGCACAGTCTTCGCCCCTTGCTCCGCCTACCATTTTTTCATAGCATTTCTCTTGCAAATTTTTTTCAATTTTGCCAAAAATTTTGAGCTAGAAAATTCTAATTGCGAAATTCGGATTCAGCATGTGGAAATCCGACGTATAGGGTCCCGGACCATTTTCGCCCAGCCGTTTCCGAGATAAACGCAAAAAACAAAATTTGGCCAAATTCGGCTTTTCCATAATAAAAAAAATTAGCAGGGTTTTTTACCAATAATTTGAAAAATTTTTCATTGCCGGCTTTTGGGGGCTACTTCAATTTGGCCAAAATTAGTTTTTTGCGATTATCTCGGAAACGGCTGGGCGAAAACGGTCCGGGACCCTATACGTCGGATTTCCACATGCTGAATCCGAATTTCGCAATTAGAATTTTCTAACTCAAAATTTTTGGCAAAATTGGAAAAAATGTACAAGAAAAACGTTTTAAATTAATAGTAGACGTAGCAAGAGGCGATGATTGTGTCATCCGAGAGGTAGTTCAATTCTCGCTCTATCCAGTGGTGAAGGTTTCATGCAAAAATATTTATCCATTCAAAAGTTATTCAAAAAATGCAGAAAACATTAACAGCAAAAAATGCTATTGTGCGCCTTTTTATTTTTTGTCTTTTTTGAATAACTTTTGAATGGATAAATATTTTTGGATGAAACCTTCACCACTGGATAGAGTGAGAATTGGGCTACCTCTCGCATGGCACAGTCTTCGCCCCTTGCTCCGCCTACCATTTTTTCATAGCATTTCTCTTGCAAATTTTTTTCAATTTTGCCAAAAATTTTGAGCTAGAAAATTCTAATTGCGAAATTCGGATTCAGCATGTGGAAATCCGACGTATAGGGTCCCGGACCATTTTCGCCCAGCCGTTTCCGAGATAAACGCAAAAAACAAAATTTGGCCAAATTCGGCTTTTCCATAATAAAAAAAATTAGCAGGGTTTTTTACCAATAATTTGAAAAATTTTTCATTGCCGGCTTTTGGGGGCTACTTCAATTTGGCCAAAATTAGTTTTTTGCGATTATCTCGGAAACGGCTGGGCGAAAACGGTCCGGGACCCTATACGTCGGATTTCCACATGCTGAATCCGAATTTCGCAATTAGAATTTTCTAACTCAAAATTTTTGGCAAAATTGGAAAAAATGTACAAGAAAAACGTTTTAAATTAATAGTAGACGTAGCAAGAGGCGATGATTGTGTCATCCGAGAGGTAGTTCAATTCTCGCTCTATCCAGTGGTGAAGGTTTCATGCAAAAATATTTATCCATTCAAAAGTTATTCAAAAAATGCAGAAAACATTAACAGCAAAAAATGCTATTGTGCGCCTTTTTATTTTTTGTCTTTTTTGAATAACTTTTGAATGGATAAATATTTTTGGATGAAACCTTCACCACTGGATAGAGTGAGAATTGGGCTACCTCTCGCATGGCACAGTCTTCGCCCCTTGCTCCGCCTACCATTTTTTCATAGCATTTCTCTTGCAAATTTTTTTCAATTTTGCCAAAAATTTTGAGCTAGAAAATTCTAATTGCGAAATTCGGATTCAGCATGTGGAAATCCGACGTATAGGGTCCCGGACCATTTTCGCCCAGCCGTTTCCGAGATAAACGCAAAAAACAAAATTTGGCCAAATTCGGCTTTTCCATAATAAAAAAAATTAGCAGGGTTTTTTACCAATAATTTGAAAAATTTTTCATTGCCGGCTTTTGGGGGCTACTTCAATTTGGCCAAAATTAGTTTTTTGCGATTATCTCGGAAACGGCTGGGCGAAAACGGTCCGGGACCCTATACGTCGGATTTCCACATGCTGAATCCGAATTTCGCAATTAGAATTTTCTAACTCAAAATTTTTGGCAAAATTGGAAAAAATGTACAAGAAAAACGTTTTAAATTAATAGTAGACGTAGCAAGAGGCGATGATTGTGTCATCCGAGAGGTAGTTCAATTCTCACTCTATCCAGTGGTGAAGGTTTCATGCAAAAATATTTATCCATTCAAAAGTTATTCAAAAAATGCAGAAAACATTAACAGCAAAAAATGCTATTGTGCGCCTTTTTATTTTTTGTCTTTTTTGAATAACTTTTGAATGGATAAATATTTTTGGATAAAACCTTCACCACTGGATAGAGTGAGAATTGGGCTACCTCTCGCATGGCACAGTCTTCGCCCCTTGCTCCGCCTACCATTTTTTCATAGCATTTCTCTTGCAAATTTTTTTCAATTTTGCCAAAAGTTTTGAGCTAGAAAATTCTAATTGCGAAATTCGGATTCAGCATGTGGAAATCCGACGTATAGGGTCCCGGACCATTTTCGCCCAGCCGTTTCCGAGATAAACGCAAAAAACAAAATTTGGCCAAATTCGGCTTTTCCATAATAAAAAAAATTAGCAGGGTTTTTTACCAATAATTTGAAAAATTTTTCATTGCCGGCTTTTGGGGGCTACTTCAATTTGGCCAAAATTAGTTTTTTGCGATTATCTCGGAAACGGCTGGGCGAAAACGGTCCGGGACCCTATACGTCGGATTTCCACATGCTGAATCCGAATTTCGCAATTAGAATTTTCTAACTCAAAATTTTTGGCAAAATTGGAAAAAATGTACAAGAAAAACGTTTTAAATTAATAGTAGACGTAGCAAGAGGCGATGATTGTGTCATCCGAGAGGTAGTTCAATTCTCACTCTATCCAGTGGTGAAGGTTTCATGCAAAAATATTTATCCATTCAAAAGTTATTCAAAAAATGCAGAAAACATTAACAGCAAAAAATGCTATTGTGCGCCTTTTTATTTTTTGTCTTTTTTGAATAACTTTTGAATGGATAAATATTTTTGGATGAAACCTTCACCACTGGATAGAGTGAGAATTGGGCTACCTCTCGCATGGCACAGTCTTCGCCCCTTGCTCCGCCTACCATTTTTTCATAGCATTTCTCTTGCAAATTTTTTTCAATTTTGCCAAAAATTTTGAGCTAGAAAATTCTAATTGCGAAATTCGGATTCAGCATGTGGAAATCCGACGTATAGGGTCCCGGACCATTTTCGCCCAGCCGTTTCCGAGATAAACGCAAAAAACAAAATTTGGCCAAATTCGGCTTTTCCATAATAAAAAAAATTAGCAGGGTTTTTTACCAATAATTTGAAAAAATTTTCATTGCCGGCTTTTGGGGGCTACTTCAATTTGGCCAAAATTAGTTTTTTGCGATTATCTCGGAAACGGCTGGGCGAAAACGGTCCGGGACCCTATACGTCGGATTTCCACATGCTGAATCCGAATTTCGCAATTAGAATTTTCTAACTCAAAATTTTTGGCAAAATTGGAAAAAATGTACAAGAAACACGTTTTAAATTAATAGTAGACGTAGCAAGAGGCGATGATTGTGTCATCCGAGAGGTAGTTCAATTCTCACTCTATCCAGTGGTGAAGGCTTCGTGCAAAAATATTTATCCATTCAAAAGTTATTCAAAAAATGCAGAAAACATTAACAGCAAAAAATGCTATTGTGCGCCTTTTTATTTTTTGTCTTTTTTGAATAACTTTTGAATGGATAAATATTTTTGGATGAAACCTTCACCACTGGAAAGAGTGAGAATTGGGCTACCTCTCGCATGGCACAGTCTTCGCCCCTTGCTCCGCCTACCATTTTTTCATAGCATTTCTCTTGCAAATTTTTTTCAATTTTGCCAAAAATTTTGAGCTAGAAAATTCTAATTGCGAAATTCGGATTCAGCATGTGGAAATCCGACGTATAGGGTCCCGGACCATTTTCGCCCAGCCGTTTCCGAGATAAACGCAAAAAACAAAATTTGGCCAAATTCGGCTTTTCCATAATAAAAAAAATTAGCAGGGTTTTTTACCAATAATTTGAAAAATTTTTCATTGCCGGCTTTTGGGGGCTACTTCAATTTGGCCAAAATTAGTTTTTTGCGATTATCTCGGAAACGGCTGGGCGAAAACGGTCCGGGACCCTATACGTCGGATTTCCACATGCTGAATCCGAATTTCGCAATTAGAATTTTCTAACTCAAAATTTTTGGCAAAATTGGAAAAAATGTACAAGAAAAACGTTTTAAATTAATAGTAGACGTAGCAAGAGGCGATGATTGTGTCATCCGAGAGGTAGTTCAATTCTCGCTCTATCCAGTGGTGAAGGTTTCATGCAAAAATATTTATCCATTCAAAAGTTATTCAAAAAATGCAGAAAACATTAACAGCAAAAAATGCTATTGTGCGCCTTTTTATTTTTTGTCTTTTTTGAATAACTTTTGAATGGATAAATATTTTTGGATGAAACCTTCACCACTGGATAGAGTGAGAATTGGGCTACCTCTCGCATGGCACAGTCTTCGCCCCTTGCTCCGCCTACCATTTTTTCATAGCATTTCTCTTGCAAATTTTTTTCAATTTTGCCAAAAATTTTGAGCTAGAAAATTCTAATTGCGAAATTCGGATTCAGCATGTGGAAATCCGACGTATAGGGTCCCGGACCATTTTCGCCCAGCCGTTTCCGAGATAAACGCAAAAAACAAAATTTGGCCAAATTCGGCTTTTCCATAATAAAAAAAATTAGCAGGGTTTTTTACCAATAATTTGAAAAATTTTTCATTGCCGGCTTTTGGGGGCTACTTCAATTTGGCCAAAATTAGTTTTTTGCGATTATCTCGGAAACGGCTGGGCGAAAACGGTCCGGGACCCTATAAGTCGGATTTCCACATGCTGAATCCGAATTTCGCAATTAGAATTTTCTAACTCAAAATTTTTGGCAAAATTGGAAAAAATTTACAAGAAAAACGTTTTAAATTAATAGTAGACGTAGCAAGAGGCGATGATTGTGTCATCCGAGAGGTAGTTCAATTCTCACTCTATCCAGTGGTGAAGGTTTCATGCAAAAATATTTATCCATTCAAAAGTTATTCAAAAAATGCAGAAAACATTAACAGCAAAAAATGCTATTGTGCGCCTTTTTATTTTTTGTCTTTTTTGAATAACTTTTGAATGGATAAATATTTTTGGATGAAACCTTCACCACTGGATAGAGTGAGAATTGGGCTACCTCTCGCATGGCACAGTCTTCGCCCCTTGCTCCGCCTACCATTTTTTCATAGCATTTCTCTTGCAAATTTTTTTCAATTTTGCCAAAAATTTTGAGCTAGAAAATTCTAATTGCGAAATTCGGATTCAGCATGTGGAAATCCGACGTATAGGGTCCCGGACCGTTTTCGCCCAGCCGTTTCCGAGATAATCGCAAGGCCTAAATATAACGAACTCTTAAGTAGAAGCGAGTGCGTGTTGCTATCTCGTTTAAGAGTTGGAAAAACTAGTTTTAACTCCCAACATCTCTACACTCGAGCTGACCCAAAAAATTGTTCCAATTGCAATACCATTTTGTCTATTGCACATATCTTCACTGAATGCCCGATATCCAGGATTAGTGATAACCTAGAGAATATTTTGGATTGTAGGAGAATTGATTATTTGCCTCTGATTAAAAAAAGTCTTTCGAAACACGGCATCCTAGACGATTGAATATTCTTATCACAGAAACTATAATATTATCTTAAGTTTTCCTTCCTATTGGAGCCTTTTATATATGTTATAAATTTATTTGTAATATATACTTTTGTAAATAAATAAATTAATTAATTAAAATAAAAAACATTATTTATATTTTTGACTTGGGATGGTGTGTTATCGCTTGCACTTCAAATCTCCACTAAAGTGCTGTTGACTGCATGCATCGGTCTAGTCAGCATTTCTGAGAATTTAACAGGCACCTGTGGCAAAAAAAAAAAAAAATTTATTATTATAGATCATTAAAAGTTAATTAATTTAAAATTTAATTAGTTAATTTTAAATTAAATTTATCTTTTTTTAAACATTTTAGAAATTGATTTGGATTACTAAAATAAAATTTCTTTCACTTATAAATATTCATAACTCCTTATTCTGAAATTTTATGAAAATTATGTTAGAAAATTTAAAAATTTCTATAATTAATTACATGATTTTTAATTAATATTTGACAAGAATTTAAAGAATAAGCTTATTATGGCCTTTTCAAAGGGGAATATAGTAAAGTGCCTGGAACGGCACAAATTTATGTGTAGTTTTTATAACACAAGCGATCAACTCGTCTAAAAAATTTGTATGAAAAACACTCAATATTCCGAAAGCACATTTAATTGAAAAAAATTATGACTGTGATGAAGAAATCCAAATCAATCAAACGCTTTTACAAGAAATTGACTAGAACAATTTCATCAGCACAAATAAAATCGAAAAATTTAATGTGCACGTGTTTGAACACTTATCCGGGACTTGACGAAAATTCAGATTGCAGCGATAAAGATCACACGAGTTACTACTAATATTTTAACCACTGAGAGCATAAATAATTTAATAAATTGACGACATAGCGTTGCAGAATTGACAATTACAGATTATACGATTAAAAATTAGTGGTTTTGAAATTTGATTCAATGAGTACGTAGCTCTATAGTTTCAAAAACTTTAATTATGTACCATTTTTTATACACATACTCGTATGTACATGCGTATGTATTTTTAAATTATTATTTTTCTTTTGTTTTTGTGATGAATTTCAGTAAAATGACATTTTGAGTTCATTTTATGTAAATACAATTTTAAAAAATTAATCAGACGTTTTTTTGTATATGCTTTGCTTTTTATTACGAAAAAAAATCTTTGGAAATTAGAACTACCGCAGGAGCAAAATTGTTCTAATGTACGAGCTTCTACAGTATTTGATTTTTTTATTTATTTCTTTTATTTTTTATATACATACATAGTATATGTATATTTTTTTAATACTTTTTTATTATTTATTTTTTATTCCTTTATTTATTTGTTTCCATTTATTTTATTAATTTTTTTATTTTTAAAATACTTTTATATATTTTGTATATTTTGTATTTATTTATTTTTTTATAAAATTATTTTCCTTGAGAAAGACACGAAGGCATGTCGAAATATTGGAAACTAATTTAATAATAAATACAAATATAAAAAAGACCTAAAAGCTTAAAAAAGCTTATTTATTTATTTACTTTCAGATAAAAAGGTCAAATAATAATAAAAAAAAATTTTATTCTTCTTTTTTTGTTTCGTTTTTATTTATTTTTTTAATTGCTTTTTCATTTTTTATTTGTTAGTTTATTTGAAATTTTTCTTTAAAATGGCTTTTTTATTATTTTATAAATTTATTTTTATATCGATATTTCGCTCCAACAAATGTAGCTTCTTCAGGATATAATTATAAATTAGTCTAATTATTAAATTATTAAAAAAAAAAATTACATATGTATTTTTAATAATTTGACTAATTTATTTATATGCTTAAGACGCTAAGCAAGTTGGAGCGAAATATATTTTATTTACTTATTTTATTTATTTATTTTATCTATTTATTTTATTTATTTATTTTATTTATTTATTTTATCTATTTATTATATTTATTCTATTTATTTTATTTATTTATTTTATTTATTTATTTTATTTATTCTATTTATTTATTTATTTTATTTATTTATTTTATTTATTTACTTTATTTATTTATTTTATTTATTTATTTTATTTATTTACTTTATTTATTTATTTTATTTATTTACTTTATTTATTTAATTTTTTTTATTTATTTATTTAATTTTTTTTTATTTATTTTTTTTTTTTTTATTTATTTTATTTATTTATTTTATTTACATATTTTATTTATTTATTTTATTTATTCTATTTATTTTATTTATATTTTATTTATTTATTTATTTATTTATTTTATTTATTTAATTTTTTTATTTATTTATTCAATTTTGTTTTATTTATTTATTAATATATTTTTATTTATTTATTTAATTTTAATTTTTTTTAATTTAATTTTTTTTATTTATTTATTTAATTTTTTTTATTTATTTATTTAATTTGTTTTTATTTATTTATTTATTTATTTAATTTTTTTTATTTATTTAATTAATTTTTTTTTATTTATTTAATTTTTTTTATTTAATTATTTAATTTTTTTTTATTTATTTATTTAATTTTTTATTTTTATTTATTTATTTAATTTTTTATTTATTTATTTAATTTTTTATTTATTTATTTAATTTTTTTTTAATATTTGCAAATGCATTTTTGTTTTATTCTCGTGCATTTAAATGTAGAATATAAATTAACCATTAACTTAATAATAAAATTAACAATTATAATTTGAGTAATTAAATCAAAATTGCACGATTGTATGCAAATTAAAAATTAAAGTGGAATGCAAGTTCATTGAATTTTTGAAACATGGCACACACTGAAGTCTAGCATGTGCGATTCTTTGCATCCGCATTTAAGATTCAATATTCTTTTGTTGTTACTTTTAAATTTTCATTTTCATTTTAACAGTAAATAAGTTAAATTCGGCTGTGCCGAGTCTTATATACCCTTCACTGTGTTAGCGAAATGTTAATATTTTTCACTTTCCACATTCTTCTTTAATATAATATCAAAACCATAGAAACAAATTAAATGAGTGAGGATAAATACGTCGCGTCAAGTATGCAAAATCGGGAATGGTACCTCGTCAAAGTGGGGAATGGTAAAAATCCCTCAGAAAAAGAGTACTGGGGTAGGAGGGAATTTCAAAATTTTTTTTTTTAAATAATGCAGTTTTTTCTGAGTACTTGGGCGATAGATTTCAAATCTAGACGACCTCTTGTTTAAAGTGATATGTGTACCAACCCGTAATATTCTATGGTTCGTTTGCAATCTATTAGAGAAATCAACGTATTTATGCACATTTGTATCTCTGTATATGTCTCCTAAACATATTTATAAATATGTCATAAATACTCAAAATATATTTACAAATACTAAAAAACATAAGGAATTACGTGAAAACATATTTAACTAACCATATTTATTTTCACTCACTTCAAAAAATTATGTAACTTAAATGCATAATTTGTTTAGCTTGAGGTCGTATTAATTAAAAAATTTATTTATTTATTATTGGCAAGAAATATCAATTAAAAAAAAATAAATTTTTATAATACTACCTCAACTTAAAAACCTAGCTCTTTTAATAAAAAAAAAAAAAAAAAAAAAAAAAACAAAAAAAGAAATGACAAACATTCATAAAAATAATATTCTTCGAATACCGTATTTTTTTTATTAATCCTAAATAAATAATTAATTTCAGTTCAAGAAACTAAAATTAACGAGTTCTAAGAAACAATCCTTTCTGAGAACCTTATTTTTAAAAGCAATGAAATGTTTGCAGGCACTCAATTTTTGAATTAATAAAAAAAGAAATTCTAAGAAAGATATTAAATACGAATGAAAAAAAAAATTATTTTCATTTAATTTTGGAAATTTTTTGGGGGAAACATATTTAATTATCGATAAAAATCGAATAAACTCTCTTTCACAAAGATGTCTGCATTCGTAATGCTATTATTCTCAAGGAATAAAAAGCCACACACAACCATACACTTTTTTAGGTTTCGTGTTTGTGTATACAAAGTATTACGCAAATGACAGTTTAAAAATTTCCACAAAAAAAAAATTATTGAAAATGTGAAATGTCGGTTGTATTTTAGAATTTTCTGGTCCATTTGTGTACCGATCTTTCTAATTTTTTGCAAAGACATTACGACTGTTATTTGTAATAAGACTGCGTACCACGTTTTTTTTGTTCGTCTTGCAGTTTAGACAAATTACGCAAAAAACGCACCAAAAATGATCAAAAAAATAGAGGTAGTCGTGATTTTAGACTCATAGCTCAGCCATTTATGGACCGATTTAGCTGAATTTTGGTTTAGATATCTGAAAAAACTACTAACTATTTTTTTTTTTTACTTTAGATTAAAAAAACGCAAAAAAAAACAAATTAGAAATTAATGAAAATCTAAAACTTCGGTTGTATTTTTGATTTTTCTTGTCTATTTGTGTACCGATCTTTTAGATTTTTTGAACAGACATTATGACTATCATTTGTGATAAAACTGCATGTCACATTTTTTTGTCTATTTTGGGTTTTAGACGCAAAAAAACCACCAAAAATCTAAAAAAAATAGAGGTATTCATGATTTTTGACTCATAGCTCCGCCATTTATGGGCCGATCTAGCTGAGTATTGGTCCAGATAATATTTATATAATATATAAAAAACGGTGTACTAATTTTTAATAGTTTAGATAAAATACGCAAAAAAACAAAGCAGAAATGAATGAAAATCTAAAATTTCGGTTGTATTTTGTGGACCGATGGGTCTCATTTTTACCACAGATATTATGACTGATATTTGAAACAAAACTACAACCAAGTTTTTTATCCGCTTCGTTGTTTTAACAAAATACGCAAAAACCCCACTCAAAAAATGGTCAAAAATAGGGGTAATTTCGGTTTTTGACTCACAGCTCCTCCATTTATAAACCGATTTAGCTGAATTTTAATAGTAATAATTTGACAGAAACAACTGACATATTGATGTACTAAACTTTTCTATATATTGCCTAGGGACTTCAGAAAGTCGATTTCAACGACTTGACGGAGAGACAGACAGACGGACGGACATCGCTAAATCGATTCCGCTATTCATAAGGATCCAGAATGTATATATACTTTACAGGGTGTCCCATGTACGGTGTAGAAATTACAAACGAAATCACAGTTATATAAACATTGATTTTATAAGAACTATCGGAAATTTAAAAAAAAAAACACATAAAATTCAGAAAAATGCATGAAATATTTATTTGGATCGATAGTTGGGTCGATATAATTTAATGTTTGAAGATTATTTCATGCAAATGTTGGCCGCGGCTGCGCCTCAAATGGTCCATCCGATTAGTCCAATTTTGGCATACTCTTTCCAACATTTCGGCCGGTATCTCACGAATAATGTTGGCAATGTTGGCTTCCAGTGCGTCAATCGAAGCGGGCTTGTCCCTATAGACATTAGCCTTAACATAGCCCCACAAAAAATAGTCTAGAGGCGTTAAATCGCACGATCTGGGCGGCCAATTGACTGGTCCCAAGCGTGAAATAAACTGTTCACCGAACTCGCCTCTCAATTGGTCCATTGTTTCGCGTGCTGTGTGGCATGTGGCACCGTCTTGTTGAAACCACATGTCATGCAAGTCAAGCTCTTCCATTTTGGGCAAAAAAAAGTTTGTTATCATCGCACGGTAGCGCTCACCATTCACAGTAACGTTGTGATTCGCATCATCTTTGAAGAAATACGGCCCAATGATGCCGCCAGCCCATAATCCGCACCAAACGGTTGTTTTTTGTGGATGCATTGGTAGCTCTTGCAATGCTTCTGGCTGCTCTTCACTCCAAATACGGCAGTTTTGCTTGTTCACGTATCCATTCAACCAGAAATGAGCCTCGTCGCTGAACACAATTCTTCGATAAAAAAGTGGATCTTCATCTAACTTTTCAAGAGCCCATTCACCAAAAATTTGGCGTTGTGGTAGGTCGTTTGGCTTCAATTCTTGCACCAGTTGTATCTTATAAGGCTTCACACCCAAATCCTTCCGCAAAATTTTCCACGTAGTGGAGTAACAGAGGCCCAATTGCTGCGAACGGCGCCGAATCGATAATTCACGGTCATCACCAACACTGGCCGATACGGCTGCGATATTTTCTTCAGTTCGCACTCTACGTAAGCGTGTTGGTGGTTTAATGTCCAACAATGTAAATTTGGTGCGAAATTTTGTTACAATAGCCCGAATAGAAGCCTCAGTAGGTCGATTAAACTGACCATAAAATGGAAGAAGCGCGCGATGAACTTTCTTAACAGAGCACGCATTTTGGTAATAAAATTCAATAATTTGCAAGCGTTGTTCGTTTGTAAGACGATTCATGATTAAATTATAGACCAAACTGAAGATGTTTGACAGTGACACAAGATACAAAACGTGCGTGAGCTGTCAAAACTAGTGTTGCCAAAAAGATAATAGCAAAAAAATCACTCTTTATATATGCCCTTCTTACTTACAGTGAAGGGTATAAAAAACAAAAATTAAATACTAATGCTCTTATCCAAAAAAAGTTAACGTAGACTTAAAGTAAAATTTATGAAAAAATTTTATGAAAAATTTCGATAACGTTGACTTTAAAGTCTGCGTTAATTTTTTTGGATAAGGGGGTAAAACATCAATGATAACAGTATTGATTGAAACGAAAATTAAAAAAATTTGTACCGGGTAGTCTGATTTTTTTGTTAAAAAAACGTTTATATTAAACAGAGCGAGTGTAATAAAATGGAATACACGCTGGAATTTTTCTATCAATGTATAGGTTTTGTATAATTTTGTAATGGAGTTGTAGAAAAAAAGGTACCGATTTAAGAGCGCATAGCACATGTGATAAAAAAAAAAGATGCACTTCAAAGAGAATCATTTCAATTATTTTTTGCTGGGGTGTTGTGTGACTTTAAAAATATTTTTCGCAGCTCTTTAGTACATCCATACACACTAATGCATGTATACATATGTGTTTATATGTTTTATTTTATTATCTAGCCTTGACGCAATGGGCTATAGACGCATCATATGTACGATATTTTATTTTTTATATATAAATTTATTTTTTCATTTATATGTATGCAGATAGGTAGCTACACAGGTATGTATGAATGTGTATACGTGTCATATCTGTATCTGAGAACATAAACTATTTCAGTGAATATAAATTTAGATGAAGACTTTTTGTTTTCCATTTTTATTTTTTTTTTTTGTCTGAAATTCTTTACCATAGCTGACCTCCAATATCTGAGATAAATACGTATGATGTCCGTAGTTTTAATTTTTTTCTACTTATTTTTGCTTCTGAGAAATACTTTTTATAGGGTTCGCATTTCACGTTTCAAAAAAAATATTTATGTATATACGACGACAGTAGGGAACAAACTACTTGACTACAAGTGCCGTTGGCTGCATGCTTTAGGCTGCAGTCAGCTGAGTGCTTAAACTAGTGTGTGTCCCATCGCCTAATCTTCTATGGTTCGTCCATAAATTGATAAAATTCCGCAGAGCCTATACATATAATTCTTGTATAGTTTTTGCCAACTGCAAGGGGAAAATCGAGAATGGTACCTCAGCAAAATCGGATATAGGTAAAATACCTCACAGCAACGGTATAGGGTGCTCGATTTGGCTATTGATTCGTTATACAGAATTACTTTTTTTAATTTTTCAGTCTCTGAGAGGGAAAAAACTAACGAAGCTAACTGACGCAATACATATGTGTAGTACACGTGAGACACACCACTACCTTTTGTGTTGCAGTAAAAAAGTGTTAATCGTAGGCATTTGTAAGTCTACACTTTCAGTTTTAAATTTTTTTATATTTTTATTTTATTTTTTATAATCTACCGACCTTCCCACAAATCGATAAATTAAACAGTGCAGAAAATTCAAATGAACAACTAGAATTTTAGCAAACATTTTTATTCTATTAATGAAATAAATAATTTAAATTAATTTGAATGTCTTCTTTTAGTGTTTGTTTGAGAAAATTAATAAAAGAAAAGAAAACACCTATTTTTTGTTGTCTTTGTGTTCTTCATTTTCGTTTTTATTTTTAATTTTCTTTTAGGGAAAAGAATTTTTTTTCAAGTAAAATTTTTATTTTATTTAAACAATAAAATGTCACATGTAATTTTTGGCAGAATCTTGAAACAGGTTGTATGCATTGCACCCATTTGCTGGGAAGCCTCGCTCATAAAGAGAGAGTTCACACTACATATAAAAAATATTGTACGAAAAAAAATTTTCTCTGGAACGAGTGGATATATGCAGATTTAAGGCGGCTTGATAAGCATTTTTTTATGTAGTTTAATGTTTCTTGTTTTGCGAGGAAGAGAGAAATTATTTTTCACAAACACAGCAAACGAATATTCGTTTAAGAGAAAAATTTTTGTTCGGACAAAATTTTTTCCATACAATTTAGGGTTTTGTTTTCAAAATGACAAATGATGCTTCATGTACGCTCTTTTATATATTCAGGTTTTTTTCCCGAAAAATTTGTTTGATATTGTCGAATTGTTCATTCTTTTAAAAAATTAGTAGAGAAAATTTCTCCGCATAAATATTTTGTTCGGAACTAGTCGATGAATGCAACTTTATTTGACAAAAATTTTGTGGGCAATTTTTGTCCGCACAAATTTTTTTTCTATGTATGACGTATCTTCTTTTGAGAACGATTGACGTAATGCCTTACGAACACTCATTCCGGAGAAAAAGAGATAGAGATAGAGAGAAAGAGAGAGAAATGGTTTTTCACGAACACTTGTGTTAGAGAAAAAATTTTGTCCGGAAGAAAAATTAAATTTCAAACAAAAGTTTAGAAACAAAAATAAAACATCGAATGAATTTGTTCTTGTTTTTAAATAATTTTGCAATACAATTTCTACGCAATAAATGATCACTATTTTCTTACCTCTTGTTTTTTGTTTTAATTGCTTTGCTGTAGAAGTTCCTGTTTCAGCACATACTCGTATATCATTGCTGCAACTTCTAATAATAGAGGTCAATCTGAAAAGAAAAATTAAAAATTTGGTTTAAAATGTGTAATAGGGTGTTTGTAATACATGTGTATAATGTGTATAAACACTCTCGCTAGCTTTTTAAATTCTTCAGAAAATTATCATGCATTGCGTGCATTTTACTTTACGTTTACATTTATTTATTCCTCCTTATAAGGCCTAAAGGCATTTTTAAACGAACATTACTGTTGGCTGCTTGTAACTAAGAAAACAAAAAACTATTTAAGCACTTGACCATTTAAGGCTTTAGTAAACATCAGGGACATAGTCCAAGATTCCTATTAATGCTTTACAAAACAAAAACATACACAGACTTATTAGCTGGAGGAGTGCTAAACTATTTTTATATTTTTTTTTTTCTCTTAATGCTTTATATAGAGAACAAGAATGTTTAAAAGCAAAAAAAAGGAGCTGACTAAAATAGCTAAAGTTTTTTTTTTTTAAAAAGGTATTTGAAAAAAGTGCACAGGCAGTGATCGAAGGGCATGTTAATGAGAATTTTCATAAGCAGCTAGAAGTACACATTTTTCTAAACAATTAGTTTTAATGAGTTTTTTTTTTCTCGAGTTCAACTTTTTTTAAAAGTTCATTTTGTAAATCAAACAGTTTAAGAAGAAAAGAAATCAGCCTTATTACTAATGTCAGTGTCGTAGTCAAATTCACGAGAGGCCCATACATAACATATAGCCGGCAAAATCACTATTTTCATCACGGCAACAACGAAATTAAAAAAAAAAAAAAATGTGACAATTTGAAATATAAATAGATTTGCCTTGCTCTGATCTTAGCTCAGGTGAACGTAAGGCCAGCAATGAAGTTTGTCTGTTAGACTTGAACCCAACAAATAATTAATTTTTTCCCTAATAATATTTCTTAGCATATAATTAATAGGTTCCTGAAGAGCTGCTTAATTACTTTGAAACTAAAATTATATTATATTTTCGAAACTTAATGAAATTAAATTAATTTTCTCTTTTTGTTTTTGAATTATATTCTAATTAAATTAAACAATAATTATGTCGCTTCACAGTTACGTCAGTTTACTTAACAACACAATTTAATTTTATAAAAGTAAAAAATAACAATAACAACAAAAACATATTTTGATAAAACAAAATATCTTCTCCAGCTGAGGAGGTCAATAACTTTTGTTGCATTTTAAATTCACTGATATTTAGCTTGTTTATATTACTCGTATTTTGACTGCCATTAATTGAGCCGTTATTTTTGAAAGTGGCATAAGTTCACTTTTTTTTTTTTTTTTTTAATTTTTTACAAAAATTACCGCTGACTCATTTTTTAAGTAGACTTAGAGTACTTTCAAAAATAGCGTCTCAATTAATTTTATATAATTAAATTAATCTTTATTTCAACAATTTGTGTTTAAAGTTTATTTAATAAAAAAAATAAGGCCAATCACAAAAGTGAGCGTATTACTTATGAAAAAAAAAGCTGTCACTCATAGTAATCTGTGAAACTGTCAATCTTTTGATAAACATGTTAAAGAAACCAGGTAGTTCATATGTATAATCAGTTAAAAACAAAGTTACAGCCCCAACCAACCCAATTCTTTTGCTCATCAAACACACACGAACACACCACATGCTACTTGTATTTTCGGTCATATGCTTTTTGTCAAGTAGGCGCGTGCTTGCGTAATATTATTTTAAGAAGCAAAAAAAGAGAGAAAAAAACTGAGTAAATAAAACGCTGATTGAGGGCAATGTCGCATCTTATATGCGACTCGTACAAATGTATTTGCATAAATAAATATTCCGCCTTAGCAACTCACTACTTTTAGTGCTTTTAAACATTTTCTACCCCGAAAATGGTCTAGTTAATTGAGAACAGAACACACCCAAATCCGATTTGAAGGTGTTTCAGAGCAGGGGTATTTAGTTAAAATACCCTAAAAAGTTAATTAAACAGTATGAGCCGAGAAACCTCGGTTTTTTAAGCCGAACATGCCAGCGATCTCTGTCTAATAAAAGAACTTGAAAGAAACACTAATAACAGCCATATCTTCATTCGTTCTGAGAGCAAAACAGCTTTACTAGAATTTAGTGCTTACGAAATAAGATTAAACGTGGGGCCAAATTATGGCTTTCGATATCAATCGAAATTTACATTTAAATTACATGGACATTTTGAACGATATCTAATGGCATAATACGTCTTCTAATCTGGGATTGTTTAACACTTCTAAAGAGACTAACATCCAACAACAGAGTCCCCCTTGCATGGATGCTAAATAGATCATAGTAGGTAACGAAGAAGTAGACGAACTAGAAAAAAAGAAAAAAGGTGCAGCTGGTAGATTCATTGGCACAGCAGCATTCGACTTCTAGCAAGAAAAAGTTCAATTGGTGGTCTCGTGGGTCCAGAACCATTCTTGAGCTCAGATTTTGGGAGTGGCTGGAAAGAGAATCGCAACAATATTGGTTAGAGACAAGGGATATCAAGGTAGCGAAAACATTCATGTCATTCTTACCGGAAGAGAACAATTGACTTACTGGGCCTAACTCGCTCAGGAATTCGCATTATTAGGGGATTGATGACTAGACATTACAGAGTATTGAATTACTGGGAAAATATGAATATCAATACAAGCGACCTCTGCAGGTTATGCAACAGCAGAGCACATATTGAGTAATTATTCATTCCGTTCCGCGATTGCGAAAAGCATTTCTTGTGCGGAAGCAAAATTTGCAATTATTCATTCCGTTGCTGCGGTATTCTTCTGCGGTATTGCCATATTATTGATTCGGCAATATAGATAAATTTCTACATTTTGCTTATGCTTAAATTTTCTCACGGAAAGAGCAAAAATGTAAGAAAAAAATAAAAAAAAATCGCAAAAATAAAATGTGTTTTAGCTTAATTTGTTTTCTTTTTAAAAAGTAATTTCGTTTTATTAATTGAAATTTAATTTTCTTTCACCAACAGCTGAAATATTAACACAATTCATTCACAATATACTACTTTTTCAGTCACAATTAAACGAAAATAATAAGATAATTCTGCAGGAATGAATAATAGCATTTGCCTATCGATCAATATTTTTCTTTTGCAAAATTTTTTTTTTTCCGCAAGGAATTAATAATACGACCCATTGTGTTACTGTAATTAATTTAGATCCGTTTTCTTTATTTAGAAAGTCACTACCTACAACCAACTAAAGTAGTCTTTGAATTCTCAATTCTAAACTTAGGGAGGATTTGTAACTTGAGAGTAGTAACACATTAAGTCTGTTTTAGCCGCAGCGACCAGAAGTCAAATTACAGCCGTCGATAGCGATCGAAATTCCAATAGAATTTAAATAGAAGTTACGATCGATATTGAATACCACAATTTGGCGCCAGGTGACTCGTTGCCACTTCTAGTTCTTAAACCAGGACCACACACAGCAATTTTAGTTGGGCAATTCTCTATTTTGTAGGAGAGAGAGAGAGAGAGAGGAGAAAGAAGAATGGAAAGAGATACAAACTTGCTCGCACTATGCAATTCCCTTTTGTTCTCTCTTCATATCATTTAAAGCTGTAAAAAAAAGAAGAAAGCTTGAATGCTGAATGAATAAGAATGCTAAAATTGCTGTGTATACAACACAGTGGCAATTTTAAAAGAGAATTCAGAAAGAATTACGCAATTAAAATTGACGTGTGTGCTGCTGGTCTAATTCCAATGATAAAATAGGCAATTGTCTTTATTAAAAGTAACTTAAGCATTAACTACCCACTAGTCCAGGGTGTCCCCACAGATTAATGGCCAATGCACTAACCTATCAACTCAACTCCTTCTTAAACACTAGGTGTTACTGCACACAAGCCAAGAAGCTTTGCGTATATATTTTCTTAAAAAGAAACTGGTTAATGTAAAATGTATTTAAAGTCAGCGAAGTTGCCTGCAGGGTATTTACTTATTATGTGTGTTTGTACAGCAAATTATTTCATCATAATAATAAAAACAAATAATTGTACAATTCACATGCTTCTCTCCTTTCCTTTTTTAAAATTTGAAAAATATTTTTTATCACACTTTTTTATTTCTTTTAAAGCACAATCTAGATGTGTTTTCTATTAAATGTGAACACTTAGTACGACGTCATTAAAAACGCATTAATGATTCAGTAAAAAATTTTATACTCATGTAAACATGTTCGTACAACAAATAATTATTTCACAAGATGCTTATCATTATTTTAATTCTAATGCTAACAAGTTTGTTTTGTAAAGAAAGTCATTCCGCACGCTATTTTTACCAATGGAAATTTTATTTATTTATTAAAAAAATTAAAAAAACAGAAAAATTAATAATTATTATGCTGAAACTGGAGGTGGTGTTTGTGAAATAAATAAAAAATACTGTAGTAGTGCTGTAGTGTAGCACAAATTTATAAATTTTCCCATTTTAATTGATGGAATTGAATGAGTACGTATCGTATGGTACGTATGACTGCGTATATTATTTAAGATAAGAGAAAGTTGTAGCACCATAAACAGATGCGTAGCAAAAAAAAAACAAAAATAATAGTTTATTTTTGGGAAGTGAATAGTGTAAGAAAACAAATATGTTCAAGGTTATAAATAAAATAGGAGATAAGGAAGGAAGAAGCTTTCAAATATAACAGGAGCATTCATTAGCAGCAACACAAAATTTCAATGCTAATTTACTTCCTGCAAAATGTGGTGACTTTCCAGCACTACAAAATAAAATGGAAAAACATCAACAATCTAAATTATGCCTTAAGCTGAATTAACAAACTCACTTAAAAGAAAATTTTTGGCCGTACAAATATTTTTTTATATGTAGGCTACAGTTCTCTCTTGCACACTTGCCATAAAAAAAAGTATGCGGACAAAAATTTTGTACCAAAAAAAATTTTTTGCTGACAAAAAATTTTTGTCGACACTAAAACAAAATGAAAAAACCTTTTCAATCTAAATGATGACTTAGACTGTCAATCGTTCAAAAGAAAATGTTTGTTCGTACAAAAAAAAATTTGTACATGTATGTACATGTATGTAGCTTTGGTTCTCTCTTTGTGAGAGATTTCAAGTTTTATAAAAAAAAAAAATTTGTGCAGGTATAAATTTTGCGAGGGTAAAAATTTTTTGTGAACAAAAATTATGTACGCATACAAATTTTGTATACATACAAAATTTTGTGCCGTCCAAAATTTGGGAGAATTCAGCCTTAAGGGCGTTAACTCCAAAATCATTTATGACATATTATTGAAATAAGAAATCTAGGTGGCCAATTCACGGTACGTCTGCGAGTATTAGACAGAGTTTCAAATCGTTTAAAACTATTGTGTGAAAGGTAGGTAAGGTCTTCCTGCTAGAATCACAAGTTATCGAAAGAACTCACTTAACATTGTTCTTTATAGTATGTTCAGACGAGACAAGGTTCGCTCTCTTTCGAGGGTTCACATCCCAATCTCGAATGAAACAGGAAGATTCGCCATACAAAATTAAGTGAGCGAATCTGCAGGTTTCATTTTGAAACTCTTGCCGAAACCATGAAAATTTAGTATCATCCCTAGTTTCTATCGCTAGTTTATCTTAACTAGCTGTCCAACAAAACAAATTGTAAACAAAGAAATATTATTGTTTTGCAAGCATTTCAATGTATTAGTAAGAAACAAAGGAAAGAGTGTTAAATTGCTTAAATATAAAAATAAACATAATAAATAACACAACATATTAAATTATTTGAAATAATAAATAAATTTTTTATAAATTATTATTTTTTCTAAAAATACATATATTTATATATTAAAATTTACCTTTTTTATCCATTTCAAAACTAAAAAACAAACGCGGGCAAATGCGAAACAACAAAAAACAAAACAAAGCAACTGTCAAATGAAACTCATTATGTGTCGTCTGAACGCAAATTTTCACAATCGAGGTTCAGACAGCGAAACCAGCATTGAAACTCGTCGTGTGAACATGCTATTAGCACTTACAATTTAGAATTAGGAGCAAGAACAAGTCACCTGTAGTGCGATTCAGTAACTTTGATTACAAACATTCGTATCGAATAAACAAGCATAACGATATTTTATCGAATTTGGTATTCAGTGACTTTCCGACAAAAATATTCGGTACGATAGAAATCGTTATTGACGATGATTATTTATGTGCTGTTAACTTTGTCAGTCAATAATTTGTCAAATAAATTTCAGTGGAAAATAATTTCTGAATTGATAAATTAACTCTCCACAATTTGTTAAGGACCTGCTTACATGTTGAAATGCTGCCTGCTGCCTATTTTTTTTAAGCTTATCAATGCGTAAAAAAATATTTAACAAATTTTTCTTGTTACAATTTGACTTTCAATCACATACAAGAGAAGAAAATTAAAATTGCTGTTTTTTGGTTACCACCACAATGATTCTTGTTTATTTTCTACAGTTTTGTCACGTAAGCCACTTGCCGAACCAGATCTTGGATTTTTTTTTTAATTTTTTGCAGAAACTATAATTTAAGTTGAAAAAAAAAACGCACATAAATTTCTGGTTGCCTTTATATTAAAAGTTAAGGCTTGTGTTGGGGTCTATTATATGCAGCAATGCCATGCCACAAGTCATTGAATAGACTTTGAGTATAACAACTTGTTGAAATCTTTGATTTAATTCTGTGAAGGGTGAAAGTTCTTTACAAAAAGAAAGTAATTTTTATTAACTGATTTTTTTAAACAATTTATGGGCTTAAAGTTGAAAAATAAAGTGATGGAAAAGAAAAATTTACTGCTGACAGAGAAAACCATTTTCTTGTGAGAAATAAATTGTTTGCCAATAAGCAAACTAAAGAACGCTCTACTTTCTCTTCTTCTTTCTCTTAAAAAAAAAAAAGAGTCCTTAGGCAGACAAAAGTGTTCTACAGTAATAACTGAGCTGTAAGTTTAGAAAGTGGTATTATAAGTCCACTTAAAAAAATAGTTAGCGGTAATTTTAGTAAGATACAAGCACTCTCTTACTAAAATTACCACTGACTTTTTTTTAAATTGGACTTACACCAATCTCAAAAATAACGACCTCAATTTTTGATTAGAGATATTCTCTAAATTTTGTCATTAATCTAATGGAAAGAAATTCAATCAATGACACATTTCATTAGAATAATGAATATTTCATTAATTCAATGAAATTCATTTAATAAGATATTTTCAATGTAATGATATGAAACATTCAATATAATGGAGTAAAATTTTTCATTTAATGAAATTGTTTCATTAATTCACATAATATGTGAAATATTTCTTTGAATTAATGAAACAATTTTAATTGTCACAGGTGATAAAAATATTTAATTCTAAGAAGAAAATATTAAGAAAATTTTCTAGAGGAAATTTGTATTTTCGGAGTTATGAGCCTCCCAAGCTTTTATAGGTTCAAGACAAAATTTTGTGATTAAAAAAAAAATTAAGGAGATTATAGCAAATTTATTTATAAAAAGAAAATATTAAGTACGATTTTTGGTAAAAACTTATATTTTTTGAGTTATAAGCCTTTGAAACTTTTCACAGTGGACTTATACCACTTTTAAATATAACAGCTCAGCTACCAGAAATAATGAATTCAAAATGATTAAATTCAAAACTGCAATTTTCTTAACTAAACAAAAACTCGAACATTGACCTCTTGAACTGCTTAAAAAATAATTAAAACAAAAAATGCTTGTAAGTTACGGTGCATGTGTTGAGGACTGGGGACATTGACTTTGAAAAATTATACTCGTTTTTTTATTATTTATTTAGGAAGCGAGAAAATTGTATTGTTTTGTGCAAATGTGATACCTGAATATTTAAAACAACAAAAATAACGAAACTAAACTGAAGAGAAAATAAAACGTGTTTATTGATTTTTTTTTTTTGTCAAGTCAAATATTCTGGTTTCGAAACTGCAACGAAAAATATGCATTTCTTGCATCAATGTTAAAAAAAAGACATGAAAACATTCAATTTGGGTTAAAAAAGTAATTGAAGAAAAAAGAAAATTTTTTATTTTACCAAAAGCAAAGGATAAAATGGGAATAACAGACAAAAGCAGCCAACAGGAATGCAACTTTCTTTGAGTACAGAATGAAGTACAGAAATTCTATGTTTGAATAGTTTGGGCCAACTACAGTAAGTGATTGTTACTCAATGAAATGTTTGTGCAGCAATATATCGTTTTTTAAAACCTGGCAGCAAACTGAAATGGTGTAATAAATGTAACTCGAATCGACATGGCGGCGTATTTATGCAATGTCCAAGTAGTGTTTAGTAAAGCAATAATGAGCAAACTAAAAACTTTACCTAAATGATGCCTCGGTTGCGTTTATTTGAATACCAAAAATTTTCAAAGTTTGCAGTACTGCCCTGCAAATCAAGCCTTTCCTTCTACACTTACACGCACTGTTAATTTCTTACATACGAGGGCTGTTTGATACTCTGTGGCTTCTTGAATAAAAAAAAAATCAGCAATTAAGTGTTTTATGATTCATAATAAACTCCTTTTACATTAATGCATTTGGTTCAGGGCTTTTCCAATTTTTTAATTCCTTCCAAACAAAGCCCCCAAAATAGGCATTTGTTTCAGCAAACCCCTATTCATTCGTCCCCAAATCTCTTATCATCCAGCCGTTTCTTCAGGTTTGGAAAAAGAAAACAGTAGCAAGTGGTTAAACCTGGAGTTATGCTGAAAATGCTGGTAGCAGTTTGTAGCGCAATTTAGGGTTTTTTGCTATAGAAAATCCCTTTTTTCCATTTTTGTTAAAATTCATTAGGTTATCTGCTTTTAATGGCTGTCAAACACACATCAAATGACGCATCTTTTTTACGAAATTCACTTTTTTTTCAGTATTGTTAAAATTCATGAGGTTGTCTGCTTTTAATGGCTGTCAAACACAACCAAATGACGCGACTTGCTCAAAATTTGAAATCTGCTGGTTAATGCCAGCAGAGTTGCATTTAAAGTTACTGCGAGGGAAATTCAAAAATTCACGGTCCTCGCACTCACAATTACGCAACGGCGAACGCCGCAAGTCTTTTATTTATTAACAGTTGAAACATTAAGCACTTATAACTCTCAGCTATTGAAATAGTTCACCAACAAAAAGGCATAGCCCTCGTACTCACAACGACTCATGAACGACTCAAATCTCTTATTAAGCACTATCAAAATAGTTCACCAAAAAAAAAGGTTTTTATCTTACTTCCTACTGTCTGATAAAAAAAAATTATTTTACTGGAGAATGAATCACCAAAACAAATTGTTTTATTACAAAATAACCAAACCCTAAATAAGAAACCAATTTCTTGTTAGTTCTTTAAAAATTAGGTGCAGCTGTCTTTTACCCCAACCACAATTGACGTCACAATCCTAAGCCATTCAATTTTATATCAACACATGTATTTCCATGCATGTAGAGTATGTATGTGTGTGTTTATTGCTTCTAGAACACATTCGAAATGTTATAGAAAAAAACTATTTTTTTTAAATGAATATCGACACAATTTGATTGGTTTTTTTTATTTACTAAAAACACTAGTAGTCAGCAACTAACAGTTTTACATGGCGAAATATACTGGCAACATAAAAGCGAAGCAAAACAAAAGTAAATGCAACAACTGGGTTGTCTGCAGTTCAGAATTATCATTTATTTCAATTACAAAATGAATACAAAATGAATCTCTTTTACATTTCTCTCACTCTCCCTCGCTCACGCATACAAGTTGCATGGCAATCAGTGTTACCCGTTGTTATATTGGTAAAAACTTCTGAGGCCAAATTTTTAAATTATGCCCTACAAAAAAGGCAAATTTTCAAATGTTTTCATTCCATCATTGGAAACCGAGAAAGAGCGAGAAATAGTCGTTCTCTCAGACGAATTTCCGGCAAGCTAATCAGCCTCATTACGACTGTTATTCTAGTAGTCGAATTGACGACAAGCTAATATAAAACACATGGCCGGTGTTGCCACTTATTACTGTTTTCGTCATGACAAATATACTCGCAATCAGGTTTTTTCTATATACTCATGAGCAAATTCATAAAAACTATTTTTGTTTAATAAGGGCTTATTAAGAAAAATTTTTGTGGGAATTTTGTTTAATAACCTCTTGTTAATTGAATTTGTCCCTGAATAAATAAAATTTAAATGTCGTTCGCTGGTAATTGCATCACTTGAGACCGGCTGCACCGATTTGGCAAAAATTTTATTTTAAATGTTCGCCATAGCCCAACTAAAATTTTTACGAAAAATTTTTACTCAAACCTTTTTTTATCTAAATCAGAGATTTATTAGTCCCAATAAGTGTTTAGGAAAAAAATTGACCACGCCTACTTTTTCTCCCTCATTTTTGTAATTTATCTAAAATTGAAGATCGGCTCGACCGATTCGTCCAATTTTTTTTTATATTTGTAGTAATACAATTTAAGTTTTTTAGAGGGGAAATTGTCCACGCCCACTCGGGTAATTTTATGTGCAAGCTATCATGTCAATTATGAATATTCCCAAGGATTTTTCTCTGGGAGAAAATTCCCTAAATCAGATAACTTGTCATGTTAAAAAAGGAAGAAATTTTGTTTATAATAAGAAGAAAGGGAAAATTGAAAAAACTCCCGAGGAATTTGTGTATACCAAATCTATTATATATTTTCTCTAATAAAATGAAACAAGCAACAAATTAAGTTCAGTGAAATTCATATTCATAATCACATCTTCAAATGCCGTGGTCTATTCTACTAATACGCTGTCGAATTGAACCAGCAGAAACTCCGTTCCGAAGAATACAGCAAAATAATTTTTGCCGGTTCAAATAATACAAAGACCAGTTAGTTACACCATTTGTAACTCAAAAACGGCTGCACAAACTTTTATAATATAATAATGGATTCGCCGACGTCCCAAATAGCGGCACAACTATTAAAATATCAGACATATCTAATTTCAGGCGATTTAACGATTAAATTTTTTTTGGTTTAAGGGATTCTATTTAGCCTAAAGTTTCTAAAAGTATAGAGTAAAGAAGCTAGCAAGATCGCGTAAAAATCGCTAGAAACTGGCGACACAGGAGCACGCACTTGTAAAAGGCCATTTCTATGGGAAAAATCGGAAAGGTATCGAAAACCGAATCCGATAAAATAATGTTACACTTGTTTTTTCGATACGAATGTGCATAATAAAAGTTACTGAATCGCACTACTGAGCTAAGATCAACTATTGTAATGGATTGTCTGCCATTGTGTGTTCGCAACTGGTAACGAGCGAGCAGACTGCTTGATCGTACGTTCATATCTCTCTCGCATACATTAGACAGACAAAACACTTTATCAAGCTAAACATCCCCGAAGGCATTGACACTCAACAAGAGAGATTTTAAACTCCTAACGGGATGGTTGACCGGGCATTGTGATCTTAGAAATCACCAGTACAAGATAGGTAATATTAAGATCAAACAAAGCAGCTTCTGTGGTTTGAATGACGAAACCTTAGAACATGTATTTTCGCGGCTTTGGGTCTCGTATTCCAAGACTTCTGGGAGACTTTTGGTTAAGATAGAAAAACTCTCACTGAACAAGTCTAGATATGAAACTGTAAAAAAGATCCTTTGCGTCACGCTACACATGGCCTATTTACAATAATAATAAATCAATTACTTTGTGATTTTGTATGAATATAAAAGCAAAGGGGGCTCGGCTGGTTGTACAAGTAAAAATTATTCCACTGTCTACATACACAAATGCAGATGGTGTAAATAAATATTGTAAAAAAAAAATGAACCCACACACCAACCAAAACAAGTGAGTGAGTGCATAAATGAATGACTGAATAAACGAAGGAATGAACGTCTGGTCTGTGTTTGTTTGATTTTTCATTTATTTCAACAACTCAAATACATGAACTATTCAAAATCATTAAGTTAGTCGCGCACAACGGATTGAACAAAACAAACGTTCGGTTTTTGTTTTGTTAAAAATTATTTTTTGTTTCGGTTTTTTTAGTTATTCCTTATAACACATATAAATAAATTCGATATTAGGGTACTCCGAACGGTGGAGGATCATACGATCAAATCTAAGCATTTTGCTGTTTTTAATATTTAATTTTTTTTTTGTTTACATTTCTTTTTCATTTTGTTGTAAGAACAAAAAATGTGAGTGAAAAATATTATGCTCTGCCTACCATAAATAAAATATAGAGAAACAAAAAAAATTAAACATCTGCCTATCGTACGATATAGTAAAATAAATAAAAAATAAATAAAATGTGGTTTTAGTAAACTTAAACAAACGAAAAATAAACGGAAAAAAGTTTCTTAAAACAAAAAAAAAAAATTTTTTATAAAAATAATTATTAAACCAAAAAGGAAAATGAAGCACAAGAATATTTAAGAAATATTGTTTTTATAAAAAGTGATTTGAAAGCTTTTTTTTTTTTCTTTCATTAAAAATATTTTTGGAAATGACGAGACAAGCGTTTTTCTTGTTTTCTTTTAAATAATATTAAAAAAAGTTCTCTAATATTTTATTTAAATAAAATCTGAAAAAAATTATTTTTTTAAATGATTTTGTATAATTTTTTTTAAGAATTTTAAGGCAAAGTTTTAAGAAGGTTTTTTTCGTACTTTAAGCAACTTAGATTCTTTTGTATTGTTATACCAGAATTATTTTATATTAAAGGCAAGTAAGTAAAATAAAAAAAAAGTATATTCTTGTTAGGTTAGAATTTGTTCAGCAATATTTATAGACACAAAAAAACTCTACGTTGAAATAAAAAATTTAAAAGTTGAAAAATAAAAAAATACATAAAAATAAAAATTTTATTTAAAAAAATATTTGCATTAATTTTAATTTTTTCTCCTTTTAATTTTTCGTTTTTAACAAATTTATTTTTTTGTGACACAAAAATATTTTTCTATATTCTTGTTATATTTTAAAGCAACACCATGACAACAAATTTTTCCGTCTTAAAGAATTAAAAATTCTTTTTTTCCTCATATACAAGCACATAATCGTATGTACATAAACAAAAATATATTTAAAATACTCAAAACACACTCTACTCCTTGTCGGCCATCTCATCATAAACAAATAAATAAAGAAATAATAATAACGTAATGGTTTTCTTGGTATATTTAGAGCATGTTTGTTAAATCAGTAGAGGTATTCAGTGTCGGATGCACACTAAATTCAATCGTTAGATTTTTTTAAATCTGACGGTGGGCTTTACATGTGTGATAGTGTTCGTAATAAGTGTTTTTTACAAGTCTGATGGATTTTTTTTAAATGTTCATAAAATATTAGTTTTCTATGCGACCAAAATTTAATTCTCATCATGTGTGATAGTGTGGTCTTTAAAAATAATATGTGTGACAGAATTTTTTAAATATTATAATAAAAAAATTTTCATAAAATATTAGTTTCCAGTGTGATCACGATAGATTGTTAAAAGCTTAACGCCAAATTTAGACATAATAACGGGTGAAGAGGAAGAAAAGTTACAAAAAAGTCGATAAAATGCATTTCTATTCGTAAGAAAACGTGGAACTTCATACCCGTACCACATCAAGAGAATATTGTATGAGACAAGGAGAGTTTCCCTGGTGTCCTACTCTGTATAGCAATGCGAAAAAAACTGTACGAAATCGAATCTTTAATTTGTCTGGTAGTGCCCTGCTCTGTAATGCATAAGTGCATGTCAACGTCATGTCTTGCAATAAGCACAGAGCAAACGCAAAAGATATAGCTTTCGTATCACAATACAGAGTAGGACCCCAGGCCTAGTTTCACTTGCACTTTTTGAGGGAGTTTCGAAAGAAGTGTTTAAGTCTGTTGCCAACTGATACTGTTAAAAAGGGGCTGAGGAGTAGCTGAGAGGAGAAAATCTCGTATATTGTAGAGGCATTTCATGAACCAACTTAACGGTATAAGATTCATAAGATTCCGAGGAAACATAGATCAAAGTTAAATAGAAGGAAATCAAAATCAGTATCAGAAAAAGAGTTTGTGACAAGTCTGCTGGATTTCTTAATATTTATTTTTTAAAAATTTTCATAAAATTTTAGTTTTTTGTTATGCGATCACTATCTGTGTGATAGTGCGTCCCTGAAAGTGATATGTGTGACAGATTTTTTTGAACAAGTCTGCCCGATTTCTAGTTTTCTTAAAAATGTTCATAGAGATCAGAATTGAACTTTCTAGAGTTAAATTAGCAAAATATTTATTTGAATAATGTCATAACTCAAAAACAGGATTTTACCCAAAGCCATTTAAAGTTTGCTATTTGCTTGGCAGTCTCTTATGGAAAAATTTTAAATATTTTATTTTCACTAGAATTAAAAAATTACGTGTGGAACGAGTTTATAAGAGAGAGAGGAAAGTATAACGTTCTCTATTGTTTTCTGTTGTTAAAAAAAAGACTTTTAAGCTCATTGTGTAAAAGAATGCTAAAATTGCCAAAACAAAATGTTTGTGTGTAAACACAATGGCAATTTTAGAAGAGAATTAAGAAAAACTGGCGTCTCTTGCTAGACTTTGTTTACAGAATATTAAGTAAGTTATTGAGAAATCTTGGAAGATTTTGTAGAAAACCAATTTTAATGTAATTTAAATTAAAATCCATTCAATCCATTAACAAAAGGGACACTTCAGAACACCCAAATATAAGCCTCTTTCTGTTTTTTTTTATTTACCTAAGCTAAGCATTCAATATAGGAAATAATTCTATACTAACAAGAAAAAATCGCCTAAGTCGGCCTAAGTAAAAATTGACCCAATTAATGAGATGGCTGGCAATGAAATTAATAATATTTAATAAAACCGAAATAAGTAATAATTTCTATTTGGAATTTAAAAGTTTTACAAAATATTAATCTTTATTTGTGCTTAATTCCAGAAATTGTGTTAGTTTTAAAATTTATTCTTTTACTCATGATATTCTCATGAGTTATTTATTCAGTACAATAATTACTGAAGGGGATAGCATACGTATATGGATTATTTCATCAGACGCTACTCTGAATCCTCAGTAGGTTACTCCCAACGTTTCTTGCTAACATTAGAACCTTTATATTGTAAAAGCAATTGACTAAATAAGAATTATTAATCAATAGTTACAAAAAGATAATTTGAAAAGAAAAAGATTTAGGCCTTCTAAAGTTCTCTAAATAGGTTTTTCCTTATTTTTACAGACTTATTGTGTGATATTTTTTTTTTTAAATTTTTTTAATTGTCTCAATTAAAAGCATTAATAAAAGAAATTAATTTTAATGCAAACATTTGTTTATCAACTAAATAATTTAATTAGTTTTTAAATGTGGAAAACCTTAATTTTACAAATCAGTTAATTGATATTATTAATTTGCTGGCAAATGATTTAATTGGGAGCACAAGTCTCTAGGAGAATTGAAGTAGATTTTTAAACATTTTTCTGTAATGGTACTTCACTGAAAATAATAAAAATCTCTAAGATTGAGGCAGTTAATGCTAATTTTCTCTGTTTTTAGCAACATTTTGCTGAGCAGAAAAAAACTACAATTTTTCCCCCTAAATTTATATTTTGAATCAAAAATTCGTTTGAATAAATAATTTTAACATTTAAAAGAGAAACGCCAATTCCAATTTTTTATTTTATTTTTTTATTTTTTTTTTTTTTGTGGGGCAATAAATGCTGCAAACTTATTTGCAATTCTCAATAGTAATGTCAACACCAGCGCATAAACGCACTCACGTTACAAGAAAATAAAAATAAAAAAAATTAATAAAACAAAACGTAGGCCGTAAGAGATATTGAAAAGGAAAGAAAAAAAAAAAGAAAAACGTGCAGTGAGGTGTGCGTGTGTGCTGTCATGCACGTAAACCAATTCAGCAATAAACGTCAGACTCTAATTTTAAATAAAAAAATACAACAAAATATCAAAACCAAAGTAATAGTGCTAATAATTGACTGCCGGTTTGTGGTGCTACACAGCAGAATCTGATACTCGTACTAGTAAATTCAGACAGACAATAACAACAATACAAAAATTATTATTGTTTTTTTTAATAATTATAATTTTTTTTTATCTAAATGAGCATTAAAAGTTTAGCACAATTTAATATATTTTATGCACATAAAGGGTGTTGCTTTTTAAAGATATAAAATTTTATCGAATTTTGACAGCTGCTATTTGGTTTCTTCACTACATCTTGCAGCTATACGAGTATAAATAAAGCCTGCTAGAGGACATGCTCTATCCTAAATTTATTGGTTTACATGGCAATACCGAATTTTGACAGATTTTATGTTCTGTATTTAACGCCCTACACGTTCAAACGACTCGTTTCATTGACCTGAAAATCAAATATGTTTCTTTTCTAGTTGATTGGTTTAAGTGGCAGTATCGGCTTTGGACAGCTTTGTTTTATATTTAAGTTACATCTTGAAGAGATTGACAGCTACAGAAATAAAGCCAGCCAAAGACTATAATCCTACAGTCTTACATAATCAAAATATTTATTTCTATTACTGATGGTTAGTTTCAGTGGCAATATCGTCTTTTGAAATATTTGTTCTGTATTTAATTTGATTCTTTATAACACCCTAAACGTTCAAACGATTCGTTTCATTGACCTGAAAATCTAATATGTTTCTTTTCTAGTTGATTGGTTTAAGTGGCAGTATCGGCTTTGGACAGCTTTGTTTTATATTTAAGTTACATCTTCCAGAGATTGACAGCTACAGAAATAAAGCCAGCCAAAGACTATGATCCTACATTCTTACATAATCAAAATATTTATTACTATTCCTGATGGTTAGTTTCAGTGGCAATATAGACTTTTGACAGCTGTTAAATATTTGTTTTGTATTTCATTTTATTTCTTTATAACGTCTTGAAAAAAATTGACTATGATTCTACTCAGCTTACATATTTGTACGATTCATTTAAAAAAAAAAATCTGATGAATTTTTATTCTTGTTGGTTGCTTGGTTTACATGAAGGCCATAGACCATTAAGTAAAATCACAAGACTTTATTTTGCTTCACTTTCTTCACCGACACAAAAATTTCTTTAATTAAATGAAAAAAAAAATCATTGTGAAATGAAATAATTTGTTTAATGATTTCATTAATTCATTGAATATCATGCAATCAGGGAAAGAGTTTTAATGTAAACGTTTCATTAGATTTCCTAAAAAAAAAAATTCGTTCAGTGTAGATTATCTAAAACTAGCATTTCATTTTACAAAGTTAACAAAGTCCAAAATCCACAGACAAAAAAAAAACTGCTTAAAATGAAAAGAAAAACAAACACATAAAATGTATTTGTTTAAGATACAAAAATAGAACCAAAAACCAAGTAAACAAAAGAAAAAAAAACACAATGAGAGAATTAAATCGTTGCTAATAACCGACTAAGGGAATTTTTTTTTCCAAAAATTTTTTGAAAATTATAAAACAATTTTTTTAAGGACTTCTTGTTGCTTTTTAAGACAAGATGCAGTTTGTAAAGCTCTGCTGTTGAAATTGATACTGATAGCGGTTTGTTGTTTATTGACTTCTTTACTCAGTTGTTATTTTTTTTTTAATTTTTTCATTTGTTTAGCTTTACTTACTGATGGGCAAATGTAAATAAAAGATTTTTGCTTTAATTTACAACCGTTTGCAAATGGCTTAATTTATTGACCTTGTAATATTCTTAATAATGGCCACATTCGTTTCTTTTCTTTTCTTTTCGTTAATTGAGCAAAGTATTAATTTTTTGCTAAATTTAGACACAAAACAAAAAAGAAAGAATCTTTTGTAATTAATGTCTGCGTAAACAGGAAGGCAGGCAGGCACCTGCGATCGTGTAAAAACTGTGTGGTATAACTAAAATAAAGTTTGTTGACCACAAAGCAGACAAACTGCAAGCCATAAACTGGGTGTGCTTGGTCACATTAAGGTGGCTACCTAAATGCAAATTAAATGGATTTTAAGAGAGAGATGGTAAAATAGTGGTCAAGAAGTATCGCAAACAATTGGTTATATTGCACTTTAGAAAATTTATTATCATTTTAATATTTAACAATGCAAGAAAAGGTATCGAGCGTAAATAATTTTTAATTTTTAATTGCTGGTGCTGGGAGTTTAGTGACTATATTATTGATCTGCAGTCATGCTGGCAAACTGTAAAGTGAAGAATCTACACAGTATCAATTTTTCTGGTACTCTTTTTGACTTTATTTCCTTCTCCCCCATGATTTAGTTTTTTTAAGTTAGTGACAAATATAATTTTATTTATAGAATTATAATTAATTTTTTTTTTTTTTTAATTTAATGAGAGACTTTATTAACTGTTTTTTATTAACCAATTTCATGAATCCCATGAAGAAATTATGCATTATAATGAAACAGTTTCTAGGAGTGCAAAATAAGTCGAAAGAACGATGACTCGAAAGCCCAAAACAACATGTATGAAAGATAGTGCGAAAACAAATGTCAAAATCAGAATATACGAATGAAAGATAGTGAAGATATTGTGAAGCACAAATTAGTTCGACTTTCTATCGCTTATATATTTCCTTTAGAAATTGTGAAACAGGCTATTAATTTAAGAGCTGCAAGAATTCAATGTTTTATTTGTTTTTTTATAATATTAAATTCCTTTATTTAATTGGGTTAATTTATTTAAACTACTTTTACTTTTACTGGCTTAAGCCTAGGACTCACTATCCTACTTAGTCGTACGATCTGTCTAAAAACCCATGTGTGCTAAAAAAAAAAGTATGATAGTGTGTATTGAACAAGTAGACTTTTTGACAGGTCTGTCCGATTTTTTAATGTTATGAAAATTTCCATAAAATAAATTTTATCTGTGCGATCAGAGTTGCATTTTCTATGTTCAAGGCAGAAAAATAGCAACAATACCAAGCTTGTGTTTTGTTTAAGTTATTTTTCATTGTACATATTTGTAAAAAAGATATTTTGCGGCAAAGAAGAAAATGAATACTTTTAAAAGTATTAAGGTGAGTAAACATGTGTTTTTGCATCTTTTGTTGTATAATAGTGTGGCATAAAGTTCGCCATTTTAAAGCGATTTCTTCAACTAGGACAGAATTCTGTCACACATTATTTTGACATAATCGTACGATCGTGTAGGATAGTCAGTCAGTACCTTTAATAGCATGTTTTTATTGCGTAAATAATAATTTTATAGTTTTAAATAATTTCTTTATAAAAGAATTGAATTGTTATTTTTCAAAGTGCTATAAGTCCACTTTAAAAAAAAATTAGTTGTTGCTAATTTTAGCAAGTTATGAACACCAGCTCACTAAAACTAATGCTGACTCATTTTTTTAAAGTGGACTTATGCCACTTTGAAAAATAACAGCTCAATTTATTATGTAGTTTTAATATAAATTAAATTAAAAAGAAAAAGAAAACTTTTTAATTCTTTATTGAATTACTTGCCATGTGTTTGTCTAGTATTTTTTTTATAATAAATTTCTAAAGTAACAAGCGCTGTTCTCTGAATGAACTGACACTGCATAATTTAAAGTGATGACATTAAATTACTTTTCTTCATTTAAATGAAATTTAGCCGCCACTTAATTTTAGTTAGAAAATTGAAAAGCATCAAAACAAATGCATTAAAAAATACCACCACACCACACCGTCAACAACACTAATTTCTGAATGAATGATTATTTAAATAAGCTGAATTCTAATGAGTGAGTTAATTGAATTTTTAAATTCCTTTGAAAGCAATTATTTTACTTGACGAAACTGAAATAAGGAAGAAGGAAGCAATATTTTTTTATAAAGTAATTTTTAGAACACACCCAAATTAAATAAAAAAAAAAAAAACAAGCCAGCAATCTATTTATTGTACTTTGGCCGTCAATTGTTTGAAAAGAAAATCGATTACTTTACTTGCCCTCGGGAAAGACTACTGAGAGACTTATTGTTGGCTGCCAGAAATTTAGGAAAGCTCTCACTGAAATGAGTAATTGGATTTATTCGAGGTCTAGATTTGGCACAGTGACCGAAAGGGCTGTACAAATAATAAATACCCTACAACAGCTATGTGTCTTTGGCATTAATGAAAAACCGTATTATCTTATTAAGCTATTTTAAAGGATTACAACTTTAAAAGCTTTAAAAGTTTTTCCAGCTAGTAAATGGTATTGTTTTCATTGTCATCTCGTTAACTGTGGAATACTTTGAACCACAATAATACACTAAAAAAATAATTCACTATTTTTCAACTAATGACAACGTTTCATTAGACTAATGACAACGTTTCATTAAACTAATGACAACGTTTCGTTAAACTAATGACAGCGTTTCATTAGACTAACGATAACTTTTCATTAAACTAATGACAACGTTTGATTAGACTAATGATAACGTTTGATTAGACTAATACAACGTTTCATTAGACTAATGGAATTAAACATTGGGCGCTGAAAAAGCTCCGCTTGTCGCTCGAATTTAGGTTGCACTGTAACGTTGCAATTATATTCCATAATTATAATACTCGTAATAATAATCAATCGTTTTTTTGTCTAGTGGCAAAATTTCAACTTTTGCAATTTAAAAAGTGCAATGCTTTCAATGTCAATAAACGATAATAGAATCTTGGTAAAAATACATTCACTCTACAATTCACTGTATTATTACGTCATGTTTTTTTCAGCGATTCTATTTCATTTTACTTTATCTCTTTTATGTCTGAATACTTTTTTTTTTCTAAATGATATAAAACGTGTCAAGTTATTAAATTTTATTACTTTTTTCTTCCCTCATATTTATTGTTATTGTTTAACTAACATTTTTGTTCACTTCACCTGCATAATGAACTTTCATTTCAATTACCGACTTCAGAAAAAACAAAAAAAAAGATAATTTATTATAAAATTTCAATGAGTATGACATTTTTCAATTTATTTTAATCACTAACTATCTATCATTACAAAAATGTGTGAAAAGCACACAAAAAAAATATAAGCCTTTTAAGAAAAAAATATTTATAAAATACTAGCGGCAATTAATATTTATTTAAATAGTTAATGAATACAGTTTATTTATACAGAGTGAAAATAAAGTTCATTAAAAAAAGAAAGATGAGGGTAATGAATTAATATTTGAGCCGTTATGTTTGAAAGTGGTATAAGTCCACTTTAAAAAAAATTAGTTAGCGATAATTTTAAGAAGATATAGAAAGCAGCTAGCTAAAATCACCAACTACTTTTTTTTAAAGTGGACTTATACCATTTTCAAAAATAACAGCTCATTTCTTATTTTTTTGTTAACTATATAATCATACAATTTATTCACATGAAAATCTAAGGAATTTGTATGGTTGGTTGGCTTGATTGTGAGCCTAACGGCCACCAATTAGAATCTTAGGATTCAGTTTTGAACCACCTTCTAGCCAAGACAATTGAATAATAAAATGATCTAGAGCCACTCTGTGGCATTAAGATTACCTTGAGAATTCCCTAACCCTATCCCAGCTAGGCCGTCTCTATACTACTTAAACAAAATCTTAAGAAAATCGAATATTTAAATTCTCTTTAAAGAAAAAAAATTAGTAACCTGTAATCGTTATATGACAAATTATTTTACCCACCCCTTTCAGCTCTTTAAAACCGACCCTATTTCCTTTAATTAATTCTATTTGAAGTATTAACTAATAGCGTATAAAATTTTTCACTTGTTTAATTAAATCAACACTTGTACGTGTTGTTTTAGAATAGCATAAATAACCCTGAAACTAAAATCTTAATGCAAATAATTTTTTTTTTTTTTTTAGTTTACGTCTGGTCAATCACCCACCCACCATTTCATTGCCACGGCTAAAATTTTGTACACAATATTTTGGGGAAAAAAATATTAAATGCTTTTGTATTTACATTTGGTAATACAGTAGAGAAAATTTAATTAGAAGCACTAGGTATTGGGAAGTAAAAAAAATAAATAAACTCACTCGTATAAGGGTATTTTTTTCATAATAATAATTTAGGCCCTCAACCATGAGCTGAGAAAAAAACAGAAACTCTTTCTCTACCATTTTGCTTACTGCCTATTACGAAACTCTTAAATGCTATAGAATTAATCATGCATAGGTCTCTTAGGACTACTGTATCCCTGCCTAAACAGCTAATTCTGCATCTTCCACCCGTCCTACCCGACAGAATTTTACCCATTTTACACCGATTTTACCCATGTGGTAAGTTAGACTACAATAGCAGCTCAACGTGGAGTATGATGTCATTTTTGCTGAGGTTTAAAACAACCTCTGTCCTAATGCGCTCAGCGTTAATGAATCTCTTTGACTGCCGTACGCTGTTTCTCAAAGCGAACTAGCATTAATGACACCCAGTAACAATCTAGTAGTTGTTTTAATGACTCTACTAAAAAACTGGTGAAATAGCGTAGAGAGGTAAAACTTTCTTTTAGCCCTTGCCGCATGGCCAAAAGGGAACTCTATATACTATAGATATTAATTGACCTCCAGTTTAAATTAAATTAAAAATAGATATTTTTAAAGGATAGATTTATTTAAGAACTAGTGCTCTTATCCAAAAAAAAGTTGACGTAGACTTTAAAGTAAAATTTATGAAAAATTTCGATAACGTTGACTTTAAAGTCTACGTTAATTTTTTTGGATAAGGGGGTAGATGTTTTTGTTCGGTTTATCCCGGCCCGTTCCTGTATTCTTAGATAAATCCGTTTGCAAATAGAAATTTAATCGTTCAAAGAAATACAGCCATTCACTACTTTATTAAGTTTATTTTGCCTCTGCTAGCACTATTAGCAGAGGCGCCAACTAAAATTGTAAATTAAATATTTTAAAGCATAATTTCAGGCTTGAATTAAATACAGGCACACATATTTATGAACAATTGTTGAAAACTGGGCGTGGTTAGTCCAAAAGTACATGGCGATCTTCTTTGGAGTTCAGAGATTACATGTATCAAATTTCAGAAACTGAACTTTATTTGATATGACAAGTGATGCAGGTTGCTAAATTTGCTCTCTAAATTTATATTTTTTTATGACCTGCCTTTAATAAAATTTCTGGCAGTGTATGAAATTGTTACAGAGTAGAGAGAGCGAGAGAGAGAGAGAGATCTACACAAAAGCGAATAATAAAACACGTCCACAAAAATCAGGGCCAATGTCAAGTAAAAAATGTTGATATTTTATTTTGTGGGTATAAATTGCATGATTCAAAAAAAAACAACTAAAAAAAGTGAAAGGAAAATAATAAAGAAAACAGTTTTCAGCTAAATATGAAACAAGTTATGAAAAACAATTACGAGGACAATGCTAGAAGTACTCTGTTTACTTTTAAACCAGTTAATTTTGGTTTCATTTTAAAGCAAAATACTTTCACTTAACCATCTAAATAGTTTGTTTCAGCCCGATGATTTTTTTTAAACTTTCCATCTTTGGCCACTGTGAAACGTTGGTATGGCGACTTTAACACTTTTTTGTTTGTAACAAAATTGATTGCAACTCATTAATCACCCGAATTATATTATTTCACTTTGAATTTCCCAACTTGGTAATAAATATTTCTCAACATAAAAATAAACTCTTTTTGAATGGATTTTAAATTCGCTTAATATTTTTTGTTAACGGATTATGGTTCCGTGCCACAGGCCATTAATGCTACTTGAGTTGATTTTATAAACGTCTCATGCAATAAAAGCAATTTCTTTAAACAAAAATTGTTAGCCAGTTCAATGGAGTTAAGCCAATTGTGAAATTTGTTGTTTTAATTTGAATGAAAATTGGCCTAAGAAAACTGGTTGTGCAAAGATGAAAGTTTTTAATAATTTTATGTACTCGTATGCAAAATATTTATGTATGAGTATATAGCGGCAAGTAACTGGTAAGACGAAATTACATTGGTATTACTTTTAAGTAAGAGATGTGACATTAATCTCAGAAGACCTATTACAGCAATCACGAGATTCGAGGCTCGCGGTGGCTGTCATCCCATAATTATAATAAATAAATGTAACACAAAAGTCATTAAGCTGGCTGTAATTTTTGGCAAACTCAATTCTCTTTTAGCATTTAAGAAACAGCACGATAGTTCAAGGCCTTCACAGAGTGCCTTAAAGACAGAAGAGGTTTATATTTTCACGAACTAAAAGTCAATCGTTAAAATTTAGAATTATAATCAGAAGCGGAAACTAGTCATCTGCTCACTGCTACCAGAATATACTTATTGTGGTACTACAAATTTTTCTTAAATCTATTAAGAACTCAAAGACTTTCTTAGATGAGTTGTGCGCCAAGTCAGTGGTGTCTTAAGTAACGAAAAGGGTTCCAAATTAGACGATTACAGTGACATAGTATATGTTCTGTTATCTCTTCCTCTGCGTTATATAACCTTCATGTCATTGAGTGTTTAAAATCTTTCCAATGTCGAGTAATGAATACCGTGACAATATGAATTCCTGATTGAGTCAGACCCAGTTCTCTTCCGAGAATGGAATTGTAAGAAATTTTTCATAAGTCTGATAACACAGGGTACTTATTACCAGTGTAGTTGTCGCAATCGTATTTACAACAAACCAATACAAAACATATGCCCGACGTTTCCACATATCATAATTTTCGTTACAATAACGACTCATTGATAATGAGCCCTGTTGTCATTGGTTAAAATGCTATGAATTATTCTTTCAGTGTTGTCAACCTTTAATTTTCAAAAAGCACTAAAAAAATGTGGATCTAAATATATGGCACTAAAAACTTTTTATACACACAAATAATTTAGAAACAAGCAAAAAAAAAAGTATAAATTAGTAAGTTGACAATGCTGATAATGAGCCACGTGCCACTCAGCCGCTCAACTCTTTACATGACTTTCATCTAAGTGATGTGATAAAATAAATGAATTGTTTAGCGACTTTAATATCTTATAACGTGCAATTTGATGGACAATTGTGCGAGAACATGCCAGAATATATAACATTTGAGCCTGATATTGTATTGTACAACAATATTTTTTTTTTAATTTATAATTTTGTTAGTTTGATAAATGTTATAATTAAATTAGTTTATAATAACAATAGAAAAAAAAATACTGAAATTTTATATCTAAATCAATCACAATACCGCTTAAAAAAAAAGAGAAGAGTGATGGCAGGTATTTATTATTAGATCGCGTGTTTTCAATCATCATGATTTAAACGATTTTTTTTAATTTCAATTTTAATTTTGAAATTTATATTGTATTTAAAATATAACACTGACTTAGAAACCTCTAAACAAACAGAAATAGATAAAAAGTTAATAACAATAAAGAATAATAATAATAGCGATGGGAAGTACTGATTTTTAAAATACATTTTAGCAGTTTCGAAAAAAACATGTTGATACTTATTTTCCTTTTATAAATAATAAATCTATTAAAGCCAGAGTTCGCAAAGTAACAAAACAAATGCAAACGTTTCGTTTTGTAGTTTTTCAAAGTATTATTACGAAAAACTACAAAACGAAACTTGCATTCCTTTCGTTTCGTTTCTTTACAAACTCTGATTAGGGCTATGTAACTCGAGTTAAATATGTTTTTACGGCATATTTATCAAATACGTCTTACGTCATTAAATATTTCTAAATATGTTTTTAGTGTATATGACATACATATTTATAAATACATATATTTAGGAGAAATATAAGTGCATAGCTACAAATATGCATAAATTCATTGATTTTTCAAGAAGATTACGAGATGTATTTAAAGGGGAGGTCGTCTATATTTGGAATCTACCGCCCAAGTACTCAGAAATTACTTTGGATTATTTTTAAAATTTTTTTGAAATTTCCGTATACCTGCTATTGCTCACAGTGATTTTAGCAACTTCCAAACGAACCTATAAAGATTGTGGGATGGGACATATATCATTTTAAAGGGGAGGTCGTCTAAATTTGTAATCTAACGCACAAATACTCAGAAGTTACTTTGAACTATTTTTAAATTTTTTTTTTAAATTTCCATATACCCCAGTACTGTTGTTCTCAAGGATTTTGGAATCATAAAAAAAACTACGAACTTTTTCGAAAATATGAAAACACTTCCAGAAAGTTTACAGATTAAATTCCTTTTTGATTTTGGTAATTTTCATGGGCAAAATCGGGAATGGTACATCGGCAAAGTGGCGAATGGTACATCGGCAAAGTGGCGAATGGTAAAAATCCCTCAAAGCAACAGCACTGAGGTATATACAAGGTGGGCCTAAAGAAGTCATCCGATCCTGTTTGGCTCCCATTTTTTTCTAAATGAAAATGAAATGTGTGCCGTTGCTCCGTCCTTTTGGAACCACATGTCCTCCAGTCCTAATTCGTCCAATTGCGGCAGAAAAAACTCGGTTAACATAGCCCTATAGCGCGCACCGTCCACTGTTGTCGTTTGACCAGCCCGATGAATCCTCCAACGTGAACAATGCACCATGCAGTCACTTTGAGCGGGTGTAATGGCTCCTCGTGCATCACTCGTGGATTTTCGGTGCCCCAAAAGCGATAGTTTTGCTTGTTCACGTACCCACTGAGGTGGAAATGAGCCTCGTCGCTCATTATGATTTTGATCGAAAAATCGTCCACTTCGATTATTCCGCGTTCTTGGGGAGTGTATCGCTCCATGGCTTTTTCACTTGTATTCTACACCTATTATGTCCAGTTCACAAATGTCAAAACAGATCTTCCAATAGGGTGATTTCTTTTAGCCCTCCTTGTAGAAATTTCAAAAAAAAAAAATTTTAAATAGTCCAAGGTAACTTCTGAGTATTTGCGCGATGGATTACAAATCTAGACGACTCCCCCTTTAAAATGATATACATATATTCCATCTCGCAATCTTCTATGGCATTTGATTTACCTGGCGTGAATACAGTGTGGATAAAAAAACAGTGGATAAAAAAAAAACGAAGTATTAATAAAACTTTTCAGCATTTATTTTCTACCCGCTAGACAATCTCGCCAAAATGTGTAACTTGACCAAACACAAAATACAATAGGAAAGTTACGATTTTATATTTTAGATATTATGGAATAACTCATATGGCTTGACAGTTACATCTCGTTTAAAAGCCATTTCATTTACATTTCGAAAAGCCTTTTTAAAGAATATTTTTAAAGCCTCCTTTGTTTATTTTTTTATACAAAATTTATGTATTTTTGATTGTGAATAACAAAACTAAACGGTATTTTTGAATACAAATCAAAGTCAAGTGTCAAGTAAGCACTCGTATCATATGAGATGTTGCTTCTTTGTGTATGAAACCTGCATGTCATTCCATTAAATTTCCTTACAATAAACTGATATTTACGAGTAACGAGTTAGCGTTTATTTATTTATACTACAAATTTATACAAACAATACAAAAACTATTGACCCCTTTTTTTACTATCACTTGAAATCTTATCACAATTCACTTCAATTAAATGGGTTCATACATTTATTTTTGTTTTTTTTTTTTCGTTTTTTATATTCTTTTTAAAAATCAATTAAACAAATTGTTCTTTGCTTTGCGATTCTTTTCTGTTTTTATTTGCAAAACCCAGCATTTACCCTACTCGTACTCGTACTCGTACGTCTATAAATAAAATGTCATAACGCCATCCATAATAACTTTTATAAAAATTAAATTGATTTTTAATTAAACTCATAGCAAAATAAATTTAAAATTTAAAATAAAAAGACTGGAATACTCTTTTTAAAGAAAGTGTCGGGCATGTAAATATTTTTCTTTATTTTCATTATTTATTGCCTTAATAAATGTGTTGTTATTTAGTTAACGCAATGCTTTGCTGCTGGCTGTCACTGTCACTGATTAAATGTTACTTTTGAATTTGTAAAATTTTAATCATTATAAAAAAATATTATTTTGTTATTGAAATTCAATACAAACAACTTTTTTCTTCTTAGAAATGGCATACGATGACGTAAGTTAAAGAGGTTTAAAAAAAACAACAATAGAATAGAAAATATTTTTAATTAAATGTTTAATTTAAAAGTTGTTTTGCTTGGCACATTATTAGAAAATCGAATAATTTTTTTTATTAAGAGATGGAGTAAATCAAGCACTGGATACAGTGAGTGAAGATAAACATGTTTTAACGTAACCTCTTACGTTTTTTAGCATTTGTAAATCTTATCAGTATTTATGGCATATTTATCACATACGTCTTACGTCATTAAAATTTTACGAAATATTTGCAAATATGTTTAGAAGAAATATTTATAAGTGTGTAGGTACAAATATCCATAAATACGTTGATTTCTTTAAGAGTTTTAGCAATTTGCAAACGAAGCATAGAAGATGACGGGACGGGACACATATCATTTTAAAGGAGCGGTCTTCCTGATTTGTAATCTACCGCCCAAATACTTAGAAATTACTTTGGATTATTTAAAATTTTTTTTTTAAATTCCCCTCTAACCCAGTGCTGTTGCTCTGAAGGATTTTTGAAATTCCTAAACGAACCATAAAAGATTATGGGATGGAACACTCACCGTTTTAAAGGGGAGGTCCTCTAGATTTGTAATCTAGCACTCTATTGGCCAGAAATTACCTAGAATTATTTTTAAAAATTTTTTTAAATTTAATTATACTCAAGTACTGTTGCTCTCAAGGGATTTTTGAAATTCCTGGACGAACCATAGAAGATTACGGGATATAACATACATAGTGTTAAAGGGGCGGTCTTCTAGATTTGTAATCTAGCACCTATTGGCCAGAAATTATCTTGAATTATTTTTAAAAAATTCTTTAAATTTCCTTATACCACAATACTATTGCTCTGAAGGATTTTTTAAGGATGGTAGGGCGATATATTATTCCACAATTAACGAGATGTCAATGAAAATAAAAGTCTTAATACCACTTGGCATCTGAAATATCGAGAGTAAGATTAGCAGACCTTCTCGGATATCTAAATGTCACGGGGGTGGATCTAGGCCACCTTACGGCTACATGGTCTTGGCTAGTAGATGGTTCAAAACGGAGTCTTGAGACTCTAATTGAAGGCCGTTTAGGCCGCCACGTAAACCAATCAACCAACCACTTGGCATCATCGACACAAAACGACGTCACTTTTTATTGTTTATAGTAAATCGGTATTACAGTTGTCAATCGATTACTGTCGTCACAAATTTGGTAAGAACGTTTGCTACCAATATTTATCGAAATTTTAAACCAATTATCAATAAACAATCGACGTCATCATGATAGTGGGGAATATCAAATTATAATTGAATAGATGGCGAAGGCAATAAAAAGTGAATTTTTTTCAATTGATAACTACGCCAAATGGAATAAGGGTGAATATTGTTTGCTAGAATTCATATAATTCTATAAGAAAAACATTTAAGGCTTTTAAAGTTGTAGTCCTATAAAATTACTTAATAATAAATACATAAGCGCTTTTTCCTTATTACCACATAGTTAATAATAAAGTGTGAATTTTTTTTAAGAGAATATATAAAGAGACCAATATAGTTTTTGAGACATTGTCAGTTATTTTTATTTATTTTTTATAATTTTTTTTAACACTCATTGATTCAAATTCTCTTTTCTTTTTACATTATTTCAGTTAAAGTAACAAAATAATTTCAACAACAATGGAAATGTGAGTAAATATTTATCCTTATTATGAATGTCGCTGTCGTAGTCGAATTCACGACAAGCCTATATAGAACATATGGCTGGTGTTGCCACATATCACTGTTTTCGTCACGACAACGACACTCATAATTAGGAATGTTATTAAAGTTTAACAAATTTTAATTTTGTTTGGTTTACAGTGAGGCGAACGAAAGGGCATGTAGACCTATGTCAAGATGCACTAAAATATTGACATTTTTGGCCAACCATTGGAAGGGTTTAGTAGTATTTCTTGTTCCCATATTATGTCTACCTGTGATGTTATTGAATAATACTAAAGTAAGTTGTTTAAAGTCAGTGAAATAACCTGCGTTTTTTAACTCTATAATATTTTAACATACATCTGTCAATCAACCGTATTATGTAAGTCGTCAATGAGTAGAAACGACAGCGACAACATAAAAATGGTATTATTGAAGTCGATCGATTACTGTTCACGATTATTCAGTATTATATGAGAGGGTTTTAAGTCGCTGTTGAGTTGAAATAGCGACATATTTGTCGTCATATTTTTTTATGGAGATTCAGAGGCTACAAAAGTGAAAAGTTCTAAAAAGTAAAAGTGAATAGTATTTAAAATTGGGAAAAAAAAAAATTAAATAACAAATTTAAAATTCTAATTGCAAACAAAGTTTAGCAAAACGATTTTATAGAGGCGAGAAGTTCAGCAATTGTAAAGCCGACTGAAAGCAAATCACTACAAAATTAAATTTGATTTGTCCATAAAAAAGTGATGTTACGGCTGCCAAAAAGTAAATTGCATACTGATATTTTTCAATTTGCTATCCTGCAAGTTAAAAATGTTAAACTTTTTGCTTAAGGCTTTACTTTGCAGCCTTCATCATCAAATTGTTCACTTTCTCTCATTAAGAAAATGTTTTACTTAAAATTGCAAGCAAACTGAGAAAACTTTCACAAAATATATAGAGATGACAGTTATTTATTTTAAATTATAGATAATGTGTCGTCTGCAACACGACTTAGATAATACCATTTTAGCGACGAGACGACAGTATTTTTGCTTTAATACGGCAGTGACTATAAAGTCAATTAAAAATCGACAGAGCCTTACATAATAGGGATGAATAATTTCTTTAAAAAATTATAAAAAAAGAAGATAATTTATAAAAAAGCATAAAATAGAAAGGTACTGAAATATAATATAAATTTCAGAACTATATAATTTATATTTCGAAATATTTCATGTGTTCTCGATATCGAATGCAGATTTTGAGGAATTTCACTTAGAATATTTTACAATGCCTTTTTTTTTATTTTAATAAATATTTTCCAGGAATATCGTTGTATGTACCTGCTTATCGTTATGGCTATTTTTTGGGTAACAGAGGCCCTACCACTTTATGTCACTTCCATGCTTCCCATTGTAGCATTTCCAATAATGGGTATTATGGTAGGTGTTTTGTTTATCTTTCTTTTTTTTAATTAATTGATTTATATTTAAAATTTCCTTATTTTTATTAATAAAATTGTAGAGTTCCGATGCAACGTGTAGATTGTATTTTAAAGATACACTTGTAATGTTTATGGGTGGTATTATGGTAGCCTTGGCCGTCGAATATTGCAATTTGCATAAACGTTTAGCTTTGCGAGTAATACAAATTGTTGGTTGCAGTCCTAGAAGGTAAGTGGGAGGGCAAATAAATAACCGGAATGTACATTTTATTACTATGTATTGTTGTTATTGTTACTTCTGATATATTTGTGTTTTATATTTTAATTTTATTTTAATCTACTAATATTAATTACATGAAATGATGCAAATTACAGAGTGGAAATAGTAGAATATTATTGTTGGGGGATATAAAATATTTAACACGAGCTTTATTTGCACGTTGTAGTTTTTTTTTTTTTGTATTTATTTTATTTTAAATGAACAAGTTTTTAGATATTTTTTTCGTTATTATTATTATTCTAATTAGAAGCAATTGTTTGTAAATATTTAAGACTAGCTTATTATGGCCTATTGTATAGGAAGCAACACAAAAACAAAAAATAAACAAAAATTGTTTGTTAAATGGCAAAATAAATATTGTTTTGTGTATTTTAAACAATCGCATACATGTTTGCTTAAAGTGTGTCAAAGCCTTTAGGTTAAATTTTAATGGTTTTTAAATTAATCCATGAATTTTTTTTGTAGACATGTTATTAAAATTCAGTGAAAACACTTTGTTTTTTTTTTAAACTTAATTAAGACATTTTACATTAATAACTTGCTTGTGCACTTACATAAAGTCCATGGTAAATGCACTTTATGAGCCCATATTAATTAATTAAAAAAGAAACATCATAAATTAAAGTTCATTGTGAATTTAAACAAAAGTAAATAATATTACACAAGATAGATAAGAAACTCTTAATAAGTCATTAATCGTACTAGGAATACAATGGATTATAACATTGATTGCAATAAGTGTCATAAAGTAAGATCAGTGACACTCTTAATATCAGGAAATTGTGCATTCATACAGCTCATGGCCATGGTTTTATTTTGTTTTCTATTGTTTTTACACCTTTTTCAAAATCAATTTATACAATAAAAAGAGTTGAATGACAATAAAAAGTATTTTAAATACGTGTGACTCTTTATGCTATCAAAGATCAACTGAACTAGATGAACAAACTATTCCCTCTTTCTTTTTTAAAGAAGAACCCTCCTTAAAATCAAAAACTCCATAAAATTAAACACTAAATGATAAAAATATTATGAGAAAATCTTTAAAAAACCCTCTTTAAAGGACAAATTTTTATTTTACAAATCTAACGATTGAGTCTGCTAACTAGGCATGACCTTGAGCAAACTGAAACTGTATAAGCCTGTTGAGACCACCTAAGAAAACATTTGCATACTGATTTAATGATTAATCCGATTAAGTTATTATAATCATGGACCATAATAGTACCGAACTCATTACAAAAGATTCTTTATGACCTGTAATATCTATTGTTAACTGCTTATTAAGCTAGACATTATCTATGTTATCGCAGGTAATTTATTTAATTCGTTTTGAGATTGATTCTAAAATGTATATCCAAGAATAATAGAAAACAATATTACGTCTGCAGCAAAATATTTCTCGGCTTAGAAAATTCAATTGTCTAGATATACGTTACATCTAGACTTATACGATTAAATTGAGAGCAAAAATTCTTCCTATTCTTCTTGGTTGTTCTAGATGTGACGCTGTATTTTCCAAACAAAGAAATAACTTGCTGAAGACGTAACCTTATTTCCAATTTTTTGGGGATTAAATTGAGAGCACAACTTCTTCTCTATTGTTCTTGATTCACTCAACAGCTGAATTTTGTAAACAGAAAAATAATCTGCTGAAGGGGTAATTTTGATTTCTATTATTCTTGTTGGAAATCTACATTCAGTACAGGGGTTGGGGTTTAACGATTATATTAGTTTAGAGTGTTTGCTTACAAAATTTCAATTTTAACCATATTTCAAAGAAAACTATTACGGAAATAGGCGAAGGTGTCTTAAGAATATTTATTTCTAAAAATAATCTGCAGTGTTTAGTTCTCAATAAAAAAAATTAAGGAAAATTATAGAATTCCATGCACTAAGAAAAATTGTTTCTATTTCAATTTCAAAAATTAATTTTTTCAAATTTTTAATTTTTATTTTGTTTAACAAAATATTAATCTTTATTTGTGCTTAGTTCCAGAAATTGTGTTGTTTTATAAATTTATTCTTTTACTCATGATATTCTCATAAGTTATTTATTCAGTACAATAATTTTTTTTTTAAATTGAAATGGTTAATAACAAAGATTGAACAAAAATCATTTCTAATTGTAATATCATAATTTTGTGTAGCCAAGATAATAAGCCAAAGTTTTTATAGAGGATATTTTAGAAGTGGTAGTAGCAGAACCATTTTACTCCGTCTGCTAGAGCGTGTATATGTTTAGTTCTTTTAATAACTCACACTTTATCTTGTGGATTTCCACATACTCCATATGTATACTCTTCCACGCTACCACAACTTGAACTATTTTTAGCAAAAGAAAATATGTATTTCCACTACAGCGCATTGCTGCTTTTGTACAGCCTTGATTTGAGTAAAAGTTTGACTTCTTGAGAAGTCAATTGTTAATTTGTTGAAAAATGAAACTATCAGTGCTGTTCTGTATTCCGAATCCTAATATTTTATTCAGAATTGAAAAATTCAGCCCCTCATAACTACTCCGTGGTTAATTTTAAGATTACAAAATTTTTTTTTGCTTTATTTTGGGTGCGAAATTATTGGTAAAATTAAAAAAACATAAGTTTTCATTTAATAAGAAGAAACAAATTTATTTCTACATATTTTCAAATCCGTGTGGAATACATAACATGCAGGTATAACAAAAATTTAAGCTTTATTGCTTTTCAGTAGAAAGGACTTTTCACGAGTTGCATTAGCAACCACTATTCTTTCGGAAGCAAGAATCTAAAGACTTCAAATATTATCAAACAACATGCGTATTTCCATACGAATAGTAATAATTTACAATATTGTTTATTTTTACTTTTATATGTATATATTTATATAAAAATGTGTTATTTTACAAAATTACGTCTCATTTAAGTTCCATTTACAAAATCAATAACCTTATCAGTAGCAAAACCACAAACAAAATACTATAGATTAATGGTAGTCGTATTAAAATATAACCTTTGAAAAAGCACAACAAGTTTGATAACATTTTCGTTGAAATTGCAATCACATTAAAAAGAAAACTGTATAAATTGATATTAAATTCATATAAACATGTTATTTATACTGATATACACATACATACATATCACATGTATATAACTAAATGTATGCATGCATATAAATCCATTGATATAGATTTTCAAAATTATTTTTAAATTCATTAATTCGAATAATGAAAATGCTATACAATACACGAAAAATATATAGTGATGTGGCACCGCCGGCCATATATTTATATTTTACAATAACGACACTCGTAATTAGACTGATCATCTTACCTTAAGTTCGACTACGAGCACGACACTGTAAGAAATGGCACAAATGTAGGGGTCAAATTACAATACTCCGTCGTGATAGAAATTTCAATGCAATTTTAATGGAGATTTCAATCGAAATCGAATGCCATAATTTTCCTCTAGGTTTCTCATACTACTGAAAAGTAAACTATACAAAATTATTCAACTACTTTTCATAATTCCATAATTTAGATTGGTTTTCTAATGAATTCTAAATATATTCATAATCCAAGGAAAGCTTGAGGGGTTACTATGCGACATAAGGTAGTGTTATATACCTTTCCTTGTAAACCAAATTAATACTTATAAATATAATTAAAATGAGGAGCGGGAACAAGTCGCCTGGTTATAAATAAGTTAACGTAGTCCCTTATGTTGCACATCAATGGAAATCACTTGTAATGATCACATAATTTATTTTCAAACTTTATTGCGAGTGAATTCTGTAACCATGGAAGAGCATATAAAATACTTTATAAGCCCCCATTGTTTAATATAAAAACTTTTTAAGCTGCAATTCTTTTTCAGCATTCAATAGTATAAATATCGCATCAAAGTTCTAGCCCTCATACATTAGCGCCCAAATATTTAGCAAACATTGTGATACTGATATGATAGTACCTGTCGTTAACAACTCTGCAGAAATTGTTGCATGTGATCCATTTTAATTGAAACCGAGAATATAGAGTCTATGTTAAGCTGTCATGGACCACGTAATTTGTACACATTAATAAATAATAAAATTAGGATTTTGTAGGCCGCATATCAAGGTTTTTCTTAGACCATGAATTTAATAAAAATGATGCAAGTTATGTGTTGAATGACCTGCTCTCAACTTATCACAAATTGTAGTCTGAGACACTAGACAGAAAGCGATTTTCGACCCACAAATTCCTAACTTTTATAATGGCTGCAAGTAAGACAACTATTCAGGTTATTTTCAAGCTTGTTAATACTAAATACGAGCAACTGAAAATCATTTCAATATGAATAAGTAAGTGTATGAAAAATTTTGGACTTTTCATTGCTTGTAACCTAAAGAAGTTTTAGCACCACTACCACATAATCTAAACATTTAGCACATAGTTTTCAGCCAGTACATCTCAATAATATTTTAATGCTAAATGCCCAAGACTTATTTCTCCATGTTACATAGATCAACTTTTTTCTTGTTAAAGTATTTGCGTTACTTGTGGATTAGTATAGTCCAGGTTCTCTTTTCACCGCTTAAAAATAATGCAAACTTGGATTGCATGGCCCGCTGCTAGGATATCTAACTATATTGTCTTTACTTAATGGAGCTAAATTTAGAGTAGCTCTATTTAAGATTATGTAAATGTGTTAATGGTCCTGTTTTTGCATAACACAATGTTATATCCGCCCCCTTTTCTTCATACTATATTTAGTTTACTTTGAAAGTATACTTGACGGGCACGCATAGCTATGCATCGTATTAAATATTTCTTCATTGAACACATTTTCCCAAGTTGTACAGGTACATCCATATATCACAATGCTTGCTGAAATATTTTGATTTGTTTTTTTTGTATAAAACCATGAAACATTGAACTTAAATTTTACTTTTTCCCCGTTGCCTTATATTTATTGATAAAAATGGCCTATGACGGCATGAAGTAATAGTTTTATTTTCTAGTACATATTTATATTTGTGCCATCTGGTCAGTGACTACCCGTAAGACTTCGAAAAATTTGAGGTTAAAATGAAATATTTTTGGAAAATATATTTTCAAATTATAACAATATAATGAAAACTATGATGCACAATACCTTATAAAAATGGCATTTTGTTTCCCTGACTGTCGATTTATGTACTATTCAATTGTTTTTCTGCATAGAATCCAAGAGAAAATTTCTTGATTGCCGGGCGCCATGTTTTTCTATGAAGATAATTTTTCACAAAATGTTTTTCATTGTATACTTAATTAACAACAACACAACAACACCAATTTTTATTTTTCCAATATAAAAAACATTTTTTATTTAAGCATTTTATAAAACACAACTTTTTACTAACTTTTTTTTTAACTTTCATTAAACTCTTTCGCAACCACTGAACGACTGACGTAGTAAGAGAAATGATGTTTGCATTCATTGCAGTGCTGCAAAACTAGCGATTATTTTTGGAAATTATTTATCGAAACTATCGGTAAACTTGCTGCTCTAGTTTTATGGCGCAACTGCAACTGGCACTGTTTGGGTTGTGTAACAATAATTCAAATTTAAATTTAATTTTATTTAAAAATTATTTGAATTATAATGCTTAAAAAAATTTTATCTTTATTTGTGCTTAATTGCAATTTATATTGGTGTGCAAAATGCTTTATTTTCCATGATAATCTTTAGAAAAATTACTTACTTAGTACAATAATACTAAGAGGGAGAGCATATCCATACAGGACACCAACATAAATTGGAATTAAGCACAAATAAAGATTAAATTTTGTTTAAAATATTTTTTTTTTTTGTCTAACAGAATTTAATTCTAAGAATAAAGTATTAACTAGTACTAAGAGCTTTGAACATCTGCTCAATATTTAAACATTATTTTTAAATAATTAATATTAATAAAGTAGCTTATAAATTTAAATGAAAATTTTGATCGATATCGAATGCTGTATTTTTGTCAGCAGGGTTTTTTTTTAACTAAAAGAAGTAAAATGTAAGAAGTTGTTTTATTTTTTATAAATTGGCGATAAAAGATCTCCCCAAAATTATGGGGAGGGTCCCCCATAATTTTTAAGTTACGTTTTTATATTTTATAATTTATGGCTCAAAATTACGTCCCACATCCACAAACATTTTTTTGACTCTATTCATTTTCATACTTTTTCTTAAAAACAAAAATCTATTTTCTTTACAGATTGCATTTCGGTTTAATTGCCGTTACTATGTTCTTGTCCATGTGGATTTCGAATGCTGCCTGTACCGCTATGATGTGCCCCATTATTCAAGCGGTTTTGGAAGAATTACAGCAACAAGGTCTTTGTAAAATGAATCGTGAACCACAATATAAAATTGTAGGCAACAACAAGAAAAATGGTGAAGAAGAGTAAGTTCCACTACAAGTCTGGCTTAACAATAATAATGTTTTTAATATGTAATAAACATAAATATGTTTTTAGGCCTCCTTATCCTTCAAAGGTAACCTTATGCTATTTCTTGGGCATTGCTTATGCTTCGTCCATGGGCGGTTGCGGCACAATCATTGGTACAGCTACCAATTTAACTTTCAAGGGTATTTATGAGAGCCGTTTCCGCAACTCCACTGAAACTCTGGACTTCCCCACCTTTATGTTTTACTCCGTACCCTCGATGTTGGTTTACACATTTTTAATGTTTTTATGGTTACAATATCATTATATGGGACTATTCCGTCCTAAGAGTAAAGAAGCCGAGGAAGTAAGATTAGGCAACCAGGGTGCCGATGTGGCCAAAAAAGTTATTGATCAACGTTACAAGGACTTGGGACCCATGAGTGTTCATGAAATTCAAGTTATGATTTTATTCATTTTCATGGTGATTATGTATTTCACACGCAAACCTGGTATATTCCCGGGCTGGGCTGATTGGTTAAATGACAAGGATATACGTAACTCTATGCCCACCATTTTTGTTGTTATTATGTGTTTCATTTTACCGGCCAACTATGCATTTTTACGTTACTGTTGTAATCGTAACAATCTTGAAGTACCCACCACTCCTACGCCCTCCTTAATTACCTGGAAATTCATACAAACAAAAGTGCCATGGGGCTTAGTTTTCCTATTAGGTGGTGGTTTTGCTTTAGCCGAAGGCAGCAAAGTAAGTGGCATGGCCTCTTTAATAGGCAATGCTTTGATTGGCTTGAAAGTTTTACCACATGCAATGCTGCTCTTGGTTATCATTATTGTGGCCGTCATATTAACCGCTTTCAGTTCAAATGTAGCAATTGCAAATATTATGGTTCCTGTTGTGGCAGAAATGGTAAGTGTTGGAAAAATTTAATTTTTTTAAACAATCGATAAAAAAAATTTATTTTTTGATGTGTTTTATTTTTTAGTCAATTGCCATTGAGATACATCCCTTGTATTTAATATTACCCGCTGGTTTGGCTTGCAGTATGGCCTTCCATTTGCCTGTTAGTACACCGCCCAATGCTTTAGTAGCCGGTTATGCTAATATACGTACAAAAGACATGGTATGTAGTGGTCATGTTCTTTGTGGCCTTATGGTAAATTTTTGTTCTTTATTTACAGGCCATTGCTGGTATTGGTCCCACTATTATCAGCATTGTTGTGTTGTTTATATTCTGTCAAACCTGGGGATTAATTGTCTATCCCAATTTGACCACTTTCCCGGATTGGGCACGACCCATACCTCTAAATGCTACCCACTAATTACAGCTACATTAAAAAAAATCACATCATCATTATCATCATGGTAGCCATCGTCAAGGTCATCTACATCCTGAATTAGTTTGTTTTAAGTTTAAAAAAAATTTTTAATTTCATTATCATGCCCACACTTTCATTTGTTTTTTAATAATTTTTTTCTTTTTAGATAATTTTCTATATTTTAATTTTAAAATTTATCCTTAACAGTGAGCTGTTCTGTAAATTTAGTGATTTAAAATGTGTAATTTCTATATTAATTTTTTTATAGAACAGCTTTTGTCTATTTTATATTTTAATGTAAAATTAATTTTAGGTAAAAAGAACCACAATTAAATTTTTTTAATTCATTTTAAGAATTTAATTTTTTAAGAAAAAAAAAAACACGACAATTTAAACGTTTGTTCCAAATGCATGTTATTAAATTATTTTTCATTTTGCTATTTTTTTCCAATATTTTGTTTTGAATTAAGAAAAAAAATGTTTTAACTATTTCACTCAAGGCTTATATAAATGTTGGGTGTAAAATTGATATAATCATTTATAATTTGTTCAGTTTATTTAATAAAATTAATGAAGACTTGGAATTGGAATTAGTAACGGTAACAAATCACCTGGTCACTGCGGCCAGAATAAAATAAATATTCATTAAGAGTTCAAAGACTTGCTTGGTTTATTTGTTCGTCACGTCAGCGAAAATGAGTCCAAATTAGACCATTAAAGTGAAACAACATGTAAGCGTTCTGCTTTTTCTTCGTCTTTGTAACATAATGAAGACTTGCTTATAAAAACAGCATATTTTTATAACACAAGCCATCAACTAGTGTAAAAAAATTTTATAAAAAACACTCAATATTTTGTGTACTTTTCATATAAAATTTCCAGACGAGTTGTGTGATATAAAACCAGCATTATAAATATTATTTTTACCAGCTTTTTTATTAAAAATAATTCTTTCTACAAATGATTTAACATCATTTGCTGGTAATGCAGAAAGACTTGTTTTCGCGGTATCGGTGTTTTTATAACACAATTCGTCTGAAGATTTTATATGAAAAGTACTCTAAATATTGAGTTGATCTCTTGTGTTTTAAAAACACACATAAAGTCTTCTAAGAAACTTATGACTTCTTCTTCAAAAAAATAAATAAATAAATAAATGAGCAAAATGTTGATTTATCATTTACACCTAAATTCACAATGTTCAGTTGACGTATCACTAAATATTAATTAACTAAATACTATCCAAAAAAAAAAAAAAATAACGTTGACTTTAAAGTAAACATTAACAAAACTTTTTTTAAATAAACTTTATGAAAATATTATACGAAACATTTTCTTAACGTTTACTTTAAAGCCAACGTTATTTTTTTTTTTTTGGGTTGGGATAACTTCCCATTACAAAAAATAAAAAAAAAGAATTCTTGAAGTAGACTATGACAAATTTAGATAAAAAATTTAATACCTCACAAAATTTACTTAAAAAAAAAACATTTTATGCCTGGGAAATATTTAAAAAAAATATTAAAATTTCATTATTTAAATAAATGTGGCAATAAAATTTTGCCTATCATTTAGCAAATAATACAGTTGACTTACAACTACATACATGTAATTTTATTACGAGTGCTATGTATAAACAAACGTTGGTATCTAAATATTAATTAATATTTGTGACTTGATGCATTTCAGTTCTAATATAAATATTATTATTATTTCTTTTTTTAATATAGTAAAAATTATATACAAAAACACACACACACAAGTAAATAAACCAAATTAAAATTAAACGTCTATGACTATAAATACAATTCGGAATTTTTAAATGATTTTTTTTTTAAATAAAAAAAAATAATACAAGTAATATTATATACACACTTACATATATTTTTACAAAAATTGATGTACTTTATTATGTTAAAATATACATTTAAAAGAAAATACAATAAAAAATGTTAAAAATATTTTTAAATTCTTATACATTATTAGAAATTTGTGGGTTAATAATGCTAGAAGAGAAAAATTCTAAAAATCCAGGTACCAAGTTACGGCATTCGAGATTCAACACAATTTCAATATGTAAATCGAAATTGCCATTGATATCGAAAGAAATAATTTTCCGCCAGGGAGCAAGTTAGGGTATTCGAAATCCAGCGAAATTTCAATTTAATAGAAATGGAATCTTCCATCGATATCAAAAGCAGTACTAAGAAATTTGCTCTTATCCAAAAAAAATTTGACGTACACTTTAATGTAAAATTTATGAAAAACTTATATGAAAAATTTCGATAACGTTGACTTTAAAGTCTACGTTAATTTTTTTGGATAAGGGGGTAAATCAATAAATTTTAAAATTTAAATATTTATTAGTAAATTTCTTTGGTTTTTTTATTAAAACGGTTGCTATATTATATCAATATTTTGCTTCTTAAAAATGTAAAATTTAAATATAAATTTTTTGGACGTGCTCATGTTAATGAATGCACCTTGCACGTGCTATATTTAGTCTAACAGAATTTAATTCTAAGACTAAACTATTAACGGGCACTGATGGCTATAATTATCGGCTCTAAAAAAATCAAATTAAAAATGAGCAACTTGTGAGCAGTTAAAAAACATTTCTTTCTCTGTATTACTTTGTAAAGACAAAAAATGGAATATTATAAAGCAATTTCGATAAAATTTAATTAAAATTTTTTTAATTTTCTTCTTTCAAATTTTTCTTAATTGTGTTTTAAAATTGCCTCTATATCCACATACAAAAATTTTGTTTCGATAATTTTAGCATTCTTCTACACAATCAACTTAAATGTGTTTTTTTACAGTTTTAAAAGCTACAAATAGAGAACAAAAGACAATTGCTGAGAACGAGTAAATATAAACCCTTTTCCATTTTTCTTTCCTCTCTCCCCTGCTATAAGCTCCAACGTTGTGAAACTAAAATTGCTGTGTTCCTGATTTGCATTTTTTATAATAAAAAATTTTTAACACAAGGCTCAATCAAAGCATTCGATATCAAATGAAATCGTTCAAATTTTAAAAAATATTTTTGCATAAAATAATTTTAAACTTTGAAAACAACTTACTTTGTATTATTTAAGTAAAGCGATCTGCCTTCAGATACATAACGCCATAATAACTCAATAAAATAAAGTTAATTATGCAATACTTGCACACTACAGGCCTTGCTTTTACCTACCGTTAGCGTTCTGGCTTTAAATTTGCATGTAAGTTGTTCTGTAATAAAAAAACTAAATTCATTTTTTGATTACCACTATCTAAAGTATTAAAACCTTTTTATTAAAATTATGTGCTGGCATGAAATTCGATAACATGCAAGTATCTATATTTTTATTATGGCAAACACAATTAAATATAAATAATTTGTTTTTGAAATTATTAAATACAGAAAACAAAATGTCCTTGAATATATAAAAAAAACCCGTTCTGGGCAAAAGCTGTCATGCAATTGTAGTTAATTGCTGTTATTAGCTTTCAATAAATAAATATGCATATACCGTTAGTAATGGAATTTTATTAAATATAGTATACTTTGAGGTGTTACAGTGCAGAGTTGGAAGTGGAGATTTAAAATTTAAAAATTTACCTGCAATTTATAAAAATTGTGTGTTGCTGCTTTACTTTTAAATTAAGCATAGTGTAACTGAACTTACGTGATATTTAATTACGAATTCAATGGCTTATAATCATAGTCACTTTACATCATAAAAGAATTTTAAGCTAAAACACATTTTATTTTTGCTAATTTTTGTATATTTTCTTACATTTTCGATTTTTCCGTTTGTTTCCGTGAGATAATTTAAGCGTAAGCAAAATGTAGAAATTTATCTATATTGCGGAATTAGTAATTGCAAATTAGCTCACGGAAAATCCACAACAAAACTCACCATTCTGTTTAATTTTATAGAAAAAAAGTTTTATTTGTAATTTCAAATACAAAAGTTTGGAAATGTTGTTTAAAGATAATATTTTTTAGCGTTATATCATTAATAATAATAAACATACATACATGTAAAAAAATTAAATAGATCAAACATAACTTCTTCCTTAAAAAGGTACCCACAACCAGAAAAGTAATTCCTTGGCATTGCACTCTTGTTGTTGTTATATAGGAATAGAAGTTTAGATTTTAGCGCTTCTAACCAAGTTCAATTGATCAGCCAACATGCGACCAAAATCGGGATGCACCATGCCAAAGTTTTTGACAGCTCGTTCTTGTATAAAAGCACTAGCGTTTGATAAATGGCCAGCAATATTGTTAACCAAACGTTTACGAGCGCCAGCATCTAAGACATGCAGCCAGAAATCGGTGACTTGACTATAGTTGTCCTCGGTATCACCACTACTATAACGGTAAACATCACCAGTAACGGGTAGTTTTGGTTGTAAGCTTCTAGCACGAGGGCACTCTTCTGGACCGGAGAAAGAATTGGGATAGTAGTTGGGTGCATTGGCTTGATTGTCGGTTACAGTCATGGGACCATCACGTTGATAATTTTTAACAGCCACACGATAAGGACAATTGACTGGAATTTGCAAATAGTTGGCTCCCAAGCGGTGACGATGGGTATCCGAGTAGGAGAAAAGGCGACCTTGCAACATTTTATCGGGTGAAGGTTCAATGCCAGGCACCAAATGAGCTGGACTGAAGGCAATTTGTTCAACTTCAGCAAAGTAATTGGTGGGATTACGATCAAGCACCATTTTACCCACTGGTATTAGGGGGTATTCTGAATGAGGCCATATCTTGGTGACATCGAAGGGATTGTATTTAAAGGTCTTGGCCTGCTCGAAGGTCATTACTTGAATACACAAATTCCAGCTGGGAAAATTACCACCCTTGATGGCATTGAACAAATCCCGTATAGAATAATCTGGATCTGAACCAGCCAATTCATCAGCCTTTTTGGCATCCAAATTCTTAATGCCTTGATTAGATCTAAAGTGAAATTTACAATAAATTGGTTGTCCCTTGGCATTTACTAATTTGAACGTGTGAGAACCATAGCCGTGCATGTAACGAAAACCATCAGGAGTGCCACGATCCGAGAACAAGAAACTAACTTGATGAGTTGATTCGGGACGCAATGTAAGGAAATCCCAAAACATATCAGCATCCTTTAAATGAGTCTGAGGGTTACGCTTTTGCGTATGAATGAAACTGGGGAATAGAATGGGATCACGTATAAAGAAAATTGGTGTATTGTTGCCCACCAAATCCCAAACACCATCATCAGTGTAGAATTTTACAGCAAAACCACGAGGATCACGGGCAGTATCGGCCGAACCGCTTTCACCACCCACCGTGGAGAAACGTATAGCCACAGGTGTACGTTTGCCCACCTTTTCAAATACCTTAGCCGCACAATATTTGGTAATATCATCAGTTACTTCAAAGTAACCAAAAGCGCCACCACCCTTGGCATGTACTACACGTTCGGGAATACGTTCACGATCAAAATGGGACATCTCATCAAGGAAATGAACATCTTGTAATAGCACTGGTCCACGAGGACCCACAGTTTGGGTGGCATCCTTAATGCCTATAGGATTGCCGGCTCCAGTGGTGATGGCACCAGGAGAAGTCTATAAAATAGAAAATAAATTAAGGAGTACTTTGAAAGAAATTAAATTAAACGTAAAAAATTTATTTTAGAGATGTTTAACGCAAAAGGTTAACTTTTAAAGCTTTTTTTAATGTTGGCTTCACTGAAAGAAAATTGCATCCCTAAGGTAGAAGTTTAGAAGCAACCATATAACAGTAACTTTTGACAAAAATATATAGAGTAATTTTTAAAGTATTGCCAGACATTTGTTTTTTAAAAATTCAAAGATTTTTCATTCAAAAAAAAATAATATAAAGTTAAAAAGGAATATGGAGGATTTTGATAAACATGAACTGTCCAAAAAGGCTTTTGATTAATTTTTTTTTTTTTTTGAGTGTCTACACTAAATTTAATATTTCCAACAATTTTTGTATACCCTTTAGTAGCAATTTTTTTTTTTTTAATTTATAACTGTTTAGTAAGGCAAAGTATAATAAATATTTAATGCATTAGAAAAAAAATAAATAGAAATTATAACAAGAACTTGAATCTAGAAAAAAAAACAGGATTGACATTTATTTAATTGCTAAATTTGCATTAATTTATTTCCAGCTTTTATTATATAATTATTTCTTTGTGAGTTTTAAAATGTATGTATGTAGGTATGCAGGTGCTAAATTTATTTGGGTAAAACGAATTTATTTTTGTTTAATTTTTTTTAATGCATTTTCTAATTACAATACGTGATTATTTTTGAATATGGCGAGTGAGGTTTTATGTTTGTTGAAATTGCTGGCAAACAAAAAAAATAACAATTAAAAAAATATAAATTAACTTGGATTTTCATGTAATTTTCAAATACATTGTAGCAAGGCTAGTTAAATTAAATAACTTATTGAAAAAGACTCTAATTTAAGTATTTAAGTAAACGATAATTAGCCAAATATAAACATTAAATGGCTGTTTTCAGTTTTTTTTTTTTTTAATTTTTTTTATTTGTATTTTTATGGTTTGTTTAAAAAAAACTTGTTTTAAAATTTGTTACTATTTCTAAATTTAAGAAAGAAAATTCAAACTCACTCTTGGGTTTGCTTTACTTTGTTTTAATTTTTTGTAATTAGCGCAATACTTGTATTGTTTTGAGCTTTACTTAAATATCAAATACAGAAAATTAATGGAAATACTTCTTTCAAATTGTTAAGCTTAATTTGAATTAAATTTAAAAACGTGTTTTATAAAAAACACGAATGTATCTATGACACACTGACAAGAGAAATTAAAAAAAAATTAAAGACATATTTAATTTAGTGTTGGCGTGTAAAAATTACATTTAGTCAATTCACAAACTGTCGTAAATGGCTAAGTTATAAAATAGTACTGTTGTGAATGGCCTGTCGTATTGCCAGAGAAAACACTCGCTTAAACGTGTAAATACACAACTTACCTCAATATTTCCTTGTGTTTTCTCCTTTTTATTAATTTTTTATTGCATCGATTTAAATTTTGTTCCAATTTTGAATTCATAAAAATGGGGGGAAATTATTTTTGTGTCAACAAAAAACAGCTGATTAAATAGCACACTAAAAAACACAGGAAACAAAGTAGGAATGTCCTAAATCTCTTTTATATAATAAATACCAACAACATTTTTACGGCAGTCATAAATTTAGGTCGAATTTTACACTTAGGACACTTTAACAAACTTTGTGAATTGGCTAATTAATAACAGGAAAAAATATGGCTGCTTTCAGCAACGCTTTATAACGAAGTATGCTATTTCGCCAGTGCTAATCAGCCGTTTTTGAGTACATACTTATGACAAAATATTAGGAAGAAGTCTTACGCCCAAAATATTTTTGTTTAATAACAACTTATTACGCATATTTCCCATAGAAAATTTGTTTAATAGGCCCTTATTAAATAAATATTTTTTTTCTAATTTTTTTTTTATTATTTTAAGACTTTTTTTTGTTTGAAGCTCAATAACAATTTGCTTAGCCTATCATAAAATAATATGACTTTATGACAGATAGGATAACGGCGTGAATCTCCTAACTGTAAAGCCTTTATAAATAAAATAAAATTTTACAAAATATGTTTTGGCTGACATAAAATTTATTTTATTAAAAAAATTTTAAATAAACTTGTTTAACAATTTTAGCTGATTGTAAGGAGTAGGTGGCAAAGATTACAACAACTTCACTGCATTTAAGAGAAAAAAAGAGATCCTTGCCAGCTTTTGAATTTTAAAAATCTTCCCAATACAAGAAAAAAAAAATAACGTTTATTTAAAAAAAAGCATGATTTTCAATAATTCCTTTTAATATAAGCATTTTAATAGAAACCAAATTCCACCTACGAAATTATTTTAGCTTTAAAACTAAAATTACTGCCAACTCATTTTTTTAAAATGGAAATGCAAGAATAGTTTAATTAATTTTTGTTTCAAGTTGATATCATGGAGAGTACAAAAATATGTTCTTATAAAAGGAATATTTTGTTCATAAAAAAAGCTACAAATTTAAAGCAAAAGTTGTTGTCAGCTTATAGAACTTTTCAATTGTTAAGAAATTCCACTGTAAACATTTATTTGATATTTTATTATGCAGCATCATCCTCCACTATGTGTAAATTTATTTTTTTTTTAATTTCTACATTTCTAATAACCTTGTTAAATCTTGTTAAATAGTTTGTAGTCAATGTTAAAAATGCAGCAACAACAGAAATCACATTAAAACCCTGATTTCTAGAAATCTTTAATTTGTGCAAAAATTATAATAAATAAAATGTTGAATGTGTACAAGTTAGTTTACTTTATTTTTGTTTTTAATTTTTTCTCTACAAAGAAACGTGAGTAGCAAGTTTGAATAACGCAATATTTAATGGAAAAAATTGACAAGTTTCAAATTGTATTGCGTAGTATTGAAAACAAAAAGTGAGGTAGGTACTAAAGGAGAGGTGGTTTAATGAACAGAAAATGCATTGCAGTGCGAGTAATTTTAAACTAAAATAACAACAACATATACATAAATATTCAACTTCATTGCGAGCCATAAGATGTGGCATAGTTATTTTTTTATTTTTATATTTAGTTTTACAAACAAAGCAGCAAGCAGTTGCAACTGATAAAGTCAATAAACTTTGGTTGGTTGCTTGCTTTTTTTTTTCAGAAAAGAAAAAGAGCGCAACAGCAATTACTAAAACCAGCTAAAACTTGGCTTCAAAAAATGAAAAAAGCGATTGTCAGTTCAACTCATGATAGAGAGCATAAACGTTAAGTAAAAATCTATACTATGAAGAACACGTTTTTTTCCGAAAATTTCCATTTTCATACAGAATTCATGCATTTTTTCAAATACGTTTTATGTCATAAAATAAAAACTAAAAACTTTCTAATAAAAATAAAAACACTATCAGAAAGGACAAAGCCTGTAGATGATAATACCGCCTAGTTTTTGTTCACTTCATGGTCAAAATCTAGAATGGTGACCCCCCCGAAATTTCCATTTTTTTTTTTTTTTTTTTAGAACGTTTATTTAAACAAAATATATATGCTTAAACTATAAATAAACAAATAGTCATCAATATAACTTATTATTATACGTAGTCCCATATTCGGGCTCTCAAGTACAGTATGTTTGCTAAATTTACACATGTTTTCTAACTGTATATTATTTTTAATATGAGTAACATTTGGATATAATTTAAGTAAAGAAAAAGATGTTTTGACAAAACCTTACTTTTATAATATAATAGAATAAAAGAGAAAACAGTCAAGGGATAAAAAGGATGCAAAATGGTATTAGTTAAGCCACCAGTATTTTTGTTTATTTATATTTGGGATTGCATTTTTATCCTTTGAATATATGCTTATATCGAATCTACTGTTATCGTTTGAAAGTTCTTTACATTGTATTGTTTTATCAGTGGCCCTTCTATAAATATGGTAGATTATAGGAATGCCGTTTTCATTTTGGATAAATCCTCTGCTATCGAGGTATAGAAAAGCCTCCGGTGATACATATCCACATTGTAGTGTTTGACAAATATATTCTTTACTGACATGGTATGGAGCCAGAATCAGATTGTTTTCGTTGCACAGTGTACTTTTAAGAATATGGTTTCTTATAAGATGAATAATGAAATTATCAATCCTACTTATTTTAGCTTCATTATATAATTTTTTGTTGGAGATGTATTTAATGTATCCGCTTTCTGGGGTTCTATAAAGAGCAATGCATGCTCGCAAACATTTTCTTTCGAAAATTCGCATTTTTTCCATATATGATGGTGAGATGTTAAACCATATTTGGCTACCATATGTTAAAATTGGCCGAATTAGAGACTGGTATAATATTATTTTCACTCTTGAGTTAACATATTGCGAGTAAAATAGTTTTTTGTACATGAAAAAAGCGTTTTTGGCTTTAATTAGCTGCGTATTAATATGAGAATTAAAATATAAAAAGTTATCAAGGTGAATACCTAAATATTTAACTATTTTTTTATTTGGAATACTTATATTTGAACCTGATTTTATACCAAACTGTTTCCACTTAGTTCGGATATTATAATTGCACTTAGATACTGGTGGGCGAAAGAGTATTGTCTCGCATTTTTTCTCATTGATTTTCATGTTCCAGTCATAGGCATATTTTTCTACGATATTGAAATACATTTGTAGTTTAACATTAATTTTTTCTATCTTATTGTCAGCATGAAAAACAATTATGTCATCAGCAAACCCAACAATATTATCAATTTTTTCTAAAAGTTCATATATAAATATATTGAAAAGGATTGGGGAATTCACCGTCCCTTGTTGAAGACCATTGACAATAATATATTTATTTGTACTAATTTGATTCCCATTACATATATAAAAAGATTTATTATTTAACATATTATGTATAAGAAAAATTAAATGAACCGGAAATTTGTATTTTAGTAGCTTGTATATTAACCCTGGAATCCATATGCTATCAAAGGCTTTTTCAAAGTCAATCAAGCAAGCTCCTGTACATAACGATTTACTCTTATTCCAATTAATGTTTGAAACAAGGAAGTGTATTGCATGGATTGTTGCATGTTTATATTTAAATCCAAATTGCCTTTCATTGATCAATTTATTTTTATCGCATAGCTTTGTAACATTTCTGTTAATACAAATTTCGAAAACCTTACTTATATTGGGCAATAAGCTTATTGGGCGAAAGTTTTTGATATTAGTGATATCTTTATTTTTTTTAGGTAGTATTACCACTCTTGCAATTTTCCACGCTCTAGGAAAGTAAGAATTATTTAGCATGTTATTGAAAAGCGTACAGTACTCTGATATAATATCATCAGGCATTTCTTTCAGTATAATATTAGGAATATTATCTATGCCTGAAGAGAGTTTTTTCCTCAGATTTTTAAATATGTATCTAAGAGATTCTTTTGTAATGAAATAATCCTCAGTTGAAGAATCATTAATTTCATTGGCCTTTCTACTTGCGTTAAATATTGCAAAGGTTGAATTGTTATTTTCATACTCAGTTTTTGTTTCCAAAAATCTGGAGAAATTATGATCAACGTCAATATGCGTACTATTCTCATAATCAATCTCTTTGAAAGAGTGAATTGATTCAAGGAAAGCACCAATTGTATTGAGTATCTGATTTTGGTCTCTTATAATGAATTTGTTACTATTTTCTTCTCTTTCTAATACATCAGGCTCGATTCCTGCATTTCTTATTAGAATTTCTTCCTCTTCAGGAATTTTTATGATATTAATATCTAAAGGTTGTGCTGCTCTAAATTGCTTTTTAACTTCGCTAAACATGTTCGGCGAGTTTTTGTGATCAATACTTGTGAGCTTTTTTTGAAAATAACTATTCACAGACATAGTAAAGTTATCACTAATAAGTTTTTTAACTAGCTTCAGCTTAACTTTAAGAAGGTTAAGTTCTGTAGTTGTTAGAAAAAGTTCCAACCTGTTGTGTTTTTTTATTAAATTTAAAAGTTTACATTTTTCTGTTTGCAATTTTTTAATAGTAGGATTGACGAATTTGTTAATTGGATCAAGTTTAGTACGTTTTGGTACAATTTTCTCTATTGAATGGTTAATACATTTATTTAGTTGAAGTAAATGAAAATCTATTTCTGAATTTGTTAGGTTTCTGTTATTTGGGATTTTCACGTTGTTATTAAGCTCGTTGATAACGGTTTTTTTCAGCTTTTTCCAGTTAGTTTTTTTATATATGTACTGTGATATAGGTAATTCTTTAAGCAATGTAAGAGGATGGACATCTTTATCGTTAAGGATGATAATCTGTGAAGCCTGATGATCGCTATCGTAATCGTAAGTTTTAAGACAATTTATCGAACTGTTCTCTTTATGAATAGATAAGCGTGAATCAGCAATACAGAGATCTAAATATGAACCACAACGAGGGTATGACGGTGAAACAGAGGCATAAAGGTTACATCTGAATTTTATTTCATTGGACGATAGCCATTCTTTTAGAAGGTTGCCCTTTTGATTATTTATTTGATTTCCCCAGTCAACGTGTTTGCAGTTAAGGTCTCCTGCGAGTATGTAAAAATGGTTAGGGTTTTCTAAATCCAGGGATTCGAAAAGGAGAAGTAGGTCGTCCTTCAAATGAGTGTAATTGTTACCCGAAGGATAATAAGCAGAAATAATAAATAACATCTTATTTGGTAGTAAAGGGATTTTCAAGATACAAGTTTCTAAACATTTTAAAGAATTAATGGCATTGTTTGTGAATGGTTTGTGTTTTATCTCATTTTTAATTAAAATTGCAGTTCCCCCACCCCTTTTTGCATCCTTTCTATCCTTGCGTATAAATTGGTAATCTTTAAAGTTAATTTTGTGTGTAGAATTTAGTTTTGTCTCGTTAATCAGAACTATGTCCGGATTATGTATATTTATAAAATTGTTAAAATCATATCTCCTACTTAATTTTATAAGAGAATTAACATTGATTTCGATTATATTTAGATTCCTTACTATTGTTTCAGCCATTGTAATAATTTAAACTTCTAACATAGAAAATATGCTATCTATTCTAGATGCTTGTAATTGCAATTGTTTTTGTAAATTAACTATTTGGTTAGTTAAATTCTGCATTGAATTTTTAAATTCCTCTAAAGCCATAGTAATTGGGTCATTAAACGAATTATTGTTCTTAAGTACGTTAGAATAGCTAATGTTTGGGTTAATTGAATTTGGCATGTTTTTACTTTGAGATAAACTTTGTTTTTTGGCACGAATCATCCAGCATCCTTTATAGGATGCTGGATGACCGTATTTGTTGCATACAACGCAAAACAGTTTTTCTTTCTCTGTTTCGTCTCCTTCATTTAATGGGCATTTACCAATTTCGTGCTTATCCTTGCATTTGACACACCTTGTTGGTAGAAAGCAATTTGACGCGCTATGGAAGAAACTCTGGCAGTTTCTACACTGTGGAATTTCTGTTTTTCTTAAAGGTTCCCAACGTATGCAACGATACATGAGTCCCTTTATTAATTTCAGCTCATTGGCATTACTTTCACCACTTAGTTGTACGATATATATTGGTAGATCATAACCACCATTTATTGATTTCCTGGTTGAAAATTTAGATACTTTAACAAATTTTAAGCGTTCGCTTTGAAATTTGCACAATTCTTCGTAAATTGACTCAGGATCAGTATTGGCACTTAGGCCTTTTAATAAATAAGTCTTTGTTTTTAAACTTTTCGGAGTGAATGTAAAAAATTTAGCTTTTGTTTTTTGCAGATAAGCTTTCACTCGAGCGTAATCATTCATTGTTGTCATAAATAGAGATATTTTTCTGTTGCTCCATTCTTTTATTTTAAATTCGTTTATTGTCAGTCCCTTTTTTATGAATTCAATGAGTTCATTTGGTTCTATGTCAAATATATTTATTGGAGGAATTTTTTTATTTTTGTTTTTCTCATTGTTTATTATGCTCTCATTTCTTATATCGTCTCTGTTTGTTGCTCTGTTATTTGCACCTGCACTAGAAGTACTTGGCATTTCATGCTCTTTTACGTGTTTCTCAAATTTGTTTAGTAATTCTTGATTGCATTTTTTATCATTGTCAAGAATAGCATAATAATTGTTTTTTGACTGCTTAGACATTGTTTCAATATTCGTATTGGTTTTTCTTTTTAAGTCTTTTCTTTTGTTATGTATTGATAGTACATTTGAAATATTTGGGATATTTTTGTCTTTATTTATTTTTGAGCTTGGAGCAAATTGCTCGCTCATACTTTTTGTAAATATTGTTAATTAGAGTCTCTGTCTCTTTGTAAATAACTGTTTTTTGGAAAAAATTATTTGTAATAATATGTACACTTCTATAAAACGAAAAAATAGTATTGATCTCCGCTACACGTCTGTATTTCATGACAGTCACGATCAAACTCCCCGAAATTTCCATTTTCATACAGAATTCATGCATTTTTTCAAATACGTTTTATGTCATAAAATAAAAACTAAAAACTTTCTAATAAAAATAAAAACACCATCACAAAGGGCAAGGCCTGTAGATGCTAATACCGCCTAGTTTTGGTTGACTTCATGGGCAAAATCTGGAATGGTGACCCCTCCGAAATTTCCATTTTCATACAGAATTCATGCATTTTTTCAAATACGTTTTATGTCATAAAATAAAAACTAAAAACTTTCTAATAAAAATAAAAACACCATCAGAAAGGACAAAGCCTGTAGATACTAATACCGCCTACCGTTTCAAAAAAAAAAAAAAAATTAAACAAAAAACAGTTTGTTGGGATTTCAACTGTTTGATTTGTTCACGCGATTTTGTGTTGGTAAAATAAATGTTGACAGTTAGAGCTGGTGGGCGAGTTCGCTTCTGCGGCCACCTCTATAATTTAATCATGAGCTGGAGTTATGCAGGGATTTCGTGTAAGCATAACAAAACATTTTAGCTGCATTTCAAATATTATTTGTAACTTAAAGTTTAACAATAGTTAAAAGGGTAAATGCATTTCTAGGACAACATTCTGCTGATGAGCGTTTGTGTTACAGAAACCAACTATTAGTCAATTAAAAATTAACTCTCAAAATTTATCAGTTGCTTTATCTGTAATAACTTATTTCATTGATAATCTTTTGATTGCCAAGAGTTGCTCATGACTGTGCCAGATGTAAGGCGGTTTTAAAACAAGTTTTACTATTTTTTTTTTTTTGCTAGAAATTATAATAAATTAATAAAAGTATTTTAAACTGTAGTACACATTTGTAATTAAATTACATTTAATAAACTGTGGTAATAAAATAAGCTTTGCACCGGCTAGCTTGCTTCACTAAAATTTAAATTTTTTTATATGCAAGCTAAACTAAACAATCGTGCTGTTTGTTATTTTAAGTGATAACATGGATATTGTGATTTCTAATTACCAATCAAACCCCAGAGTCCTAGTCCTAACATTGTTGTTCATATACATAAGTGTGTGTATTTGTGTGGGTGTGGAATTACATGTATTTTTAAAATTCCTGTCTCTAGCTTGTTATCAATAAGCAACGTGCATTAATTAAGTTCGTTAGGAATTGAGCTCTGTTGTTTTTGTAAGTGCTATAAGTCAATTTTTTTTAATGAGTCAGAGTGGTAATTCTAATAAGATGGTGTTTATGTCTTACTAAAATTACCGCTAACCTACCACTTTCAAAAATAACAGCTCAATTGTGAAAAAAGTGATAAAAATTACTTGTCCACAAATTCCTAAAATAGCAAACTACTGTTTTTTTTTAACAACACAAATTTCTAGCTTGTCTGCAGAAAGCACCTACAAAAATTGAATTCGTGACCTTTATACTCTTCTACGTAGGGTCTCTATCCCAAAATTTAATGATACGAATAAACGACTAGATTTCTCAACCGGCTTTTAATGTTTTTTTAAATGGCAATTTGTTGAATTTCGAAAAGTCAAATTCACCTGCTATAATTTCGCCATACGTCTTCCTTTTTGATAAATGTATCTATACCAAGTTATCTCTTTCTCTCTCTCTCTCTCTTTTGCATCTTATCAGCATATGTGGCATTTTATAATAATTTAATTACTTTTGTTTTTAATTTGAAAACAACATTTATCTCAAAAGTGTATGTATGTATGTATGTAGTATGTGTACATTTGCAAAAATGTTTTATTTTTATTTATTTCTAGATTAAGTAAAGTTTACACTGTCATGTGTTATAAAAACACAAAGTAAGTGCATTCTCCTACTCAATTAATTTATATAAATAAAAACAAAAACAAATATACCGGGTTGAATAAAACATTTTGTTTTTAATTTTACAGAAAATATTTTTTTTTTAACTACAAAAAATATTATACATAATTAATAAATATTCTTCAAGCTTAAGGTATTCAATAAAAATCGCTTTATTTTTGGAAATTAGAAATACTTTTATTTTTTCGATAATTAAACTAAAACGATTTTTATTTTTTTTTAAACAACACAAATCCGCGAAGCTTTTTGGCTTGACTGCAGATAAAAACTCAGGGTCTAGACAGGTTAGATAGTAAAAAAATTCTTTTAGCTAAAATTTTTTTAATTAAATTTTTTTTAAGTATTTTAAAAATATATATAATTCATAAATAAATATTTTTTAAGCTTTTAGGTCTTTTTATATATTTTAATTATTAACAAAATATTAATCTTTATTTGTGCTTAATTCCAGAAATTGTGTTGGTTTTAAAATTTATTCTTTTACTCATGATATTCTCATGAGTTATTTATTCAGTACAATAAGTACTGAAGGGGAGAGCATACCTATATGGACCATTTCATCAGACGCTACTCCGAATCCTCAGTAGGTTACTCCCAACGTTTCTTGCAAACATTAGAACCTTTATATTGTAAAAGCAATTGACTAAATAAGAATTATTAATCAAAAGTCACAAAAAGATTCAAATATTCAAACAAAAAACTCAGTAAGCATTGAACTGAATAAACAAATAAATTTCCCAACCAACATTTTTAATATTGAAAACTATATATTCTATTTTTATTCTTCTCTTCTCTTTTACATTTGAATGCCCGTTGGGTATTACTGAATGTAATTAAAGAGTATATGAAAAACAAAAACAAAAAATTATAAAAAATAATAAGAAAAACATAGGGTTTTCCTACAATGAGCACTTGTATTGGGAGTAACCTACTGAGGATTCGGAGTAGCGTCTGATGAAATGGTCCATATAGGTATGCTCTCCCCTTCAGTACTTATTGTACTGAATAAATAACTCATGAGAATATCATGAGTAAAAGAATAAATTTTAAAACCAACACAATTTCTGGAATTAAGCACAAATAAAGATTAATATTTTGTTAAACTTTTAAATTCCAAATAGAAATTATTACATATACAAATACAAGTGCTCATTGTAGGAAAACCCTATGTTTTTCTTATTATTTTTTATAATTTTTTGTTTTTGTTTTTCATATACTCTTTAATTACATTCAGTAATACCCAACGGGCATTCAAATGTAAAAGAGAAGAGAAGAATAAAAATAGAATATATAGTTTTCAATATTAAAAATGTTGGTTGGGAAATTTATTTGTTTATTCAGTTCAATGCTTACTGAGTTTTTTGTTTGAATATTTGAATCTTTTTGTGACTTTTGATTAATAATTCTTATTTAGTCAATTGCTTTTACAATATAAAGGTTCTAATGTTTGCAAGAAACGTTGGGAGTAACCTACTGAGGATTCGGAGTAGCGTCTGATGAAATGGTCCATATAGGTATGCTCTCCCCTTCAGTACTTATTGTACTGAATAAATAACTCATGAGAATATCATGAGTAAAAGAATAAATTTTAAAACCAACACAATTTCTGGAATTAAGCACAAATAAAGATTAATATTTTGTTAAACTTTTAAATTCCAAATAGAAATTATTACATATATTTTAATTATTATTAAATTAATTTCATAATAATTAAAATATATAAAAAGACCTAAAAGCTTAAAAAATATTTATTTATTTATTTTCAGATAAAAAACGTCAAATAAACAAGATTTATATATATATAATTCAGTTTAAAAATTTTGTATTTAAAAAAAAATATTTTTATAGAATACTTTTTTTCTAATATTTACTTTTAATGTGATTTTTTTATAAAATAGTTTTTTTAACTAAAAAATTTTTTATCTAAATTATATTTATTTTTAAAATATAGTTTAAAAAAAATGTTTTTAAGTAAAAAATATTATTTTTTACTCTAAAACAATTTTTTTTATTATACTTAAAATATTTTTAACTAAGTGACAAATAAATGATGCTGATAATAAAATCTTCTTTTTAGTTAAAAAAATTTACAAAAAAAATTTAACTAAATTGAATTTATTTTATTATATTATTTTCCAAAAAAAATTTTTTTTGTCAGCAACATTAACAATAAGTCTGTATCGTGACTAACACACAGGTATCTAGATTTGTAATCTACCGCATAAATACTCAGAAGGTACTTTCGACTATTTTTTAAAATTTTTTGACCCAGTACGGTCTCTCCTGTAATATGTGTCCCATCGCCTAATCGTTTATAGTTCGTCCGGAAGTCACTTAAATCCCTGAAAGCAACAGCACTGGGAAATTTAAAAAAAATTTTAACTTCTGAGTATTTGGGCGGTAGATAAGAAATCTATATGAATTCCTCTTTAGAATTATATATGTCTCATCCCGTAAACTTCTATGGTTCGTCCCCAAGTCACTAAAATCCCTCACAATTTAAATAGTCCAAAGTAACTTCTGAGTATTTGGGGGGTAGATTACAAATCTAGACGACCTCTCCTTTAAAATGATACGTGTACCATCCAGTACTCGTCTTGAAAATCAACGCATTTATGCATAATTGCACTTACGCACTTATAAGGGGTTTTTACACAGGGACGCTACAAAAGTAGAGCAACAGAGACAGCAAACAACGCCATATTTCTTGCCGCTTTTTTGACATTTTTCTTCAGTAAGTTTTGCCATTTCATGATGGAAAGATATACGAGCCAACAACGAGTCGAAATTATTAAAACTTACTACCGAAATTCGGAGTCAGTGGCATCAACGTTAAGAGCGCTACGTCCAATTTATGGTCGTCTTAATCGTCCTAGCAGATCAACAATTGAGCGTCTAGTGGAAAAATTTGAATCCAAAGGCACAGTACAAAATGTCCCCGTGCCAGTGAGACAAAGAAGTGCCCGTAGTGGCGAGAATATTGCTGCCGCTGAGGCTTCAGTTGAAGAAAGCCCAAATGTGGCTCTCACACGTCGTTCTAAAGCGTTGGGCATCTCTGTGACGTCGTTGTGGCGAATTTTGCGAAAAGATTTTGGCCTACATCCTTACAAGATAAAATTGACGCAAGAACTGAAGCCGCTTGACCACCAGAAGTGTCGTATGTTCGTGAATTGGGCTGTGCAACAACTTGAAAATGATTCGGATTTTCATCGAAAAATCATCTTCAGCGAAGAGGCTCATTTCTGGCTGATTGGCTTCGTCAATAAACAAAATATGCGTTATTGGTCAGACAGCAATCCACACGTACTCCATGAGTCATCATTGCATCCCGAAAATATTACGGTTTGGTGTGGTTTATGGGCCGGCGACGTTATTGGGCCGTACTTCTTCCGTGATGATCAAGACCGGCACGTTACTGTGAATGGGAATCGCTACCGTTCAATGATAACCGAATATTTTTGGCCCCAATTGGATGATATGGACTTGGAGGACATGTGGTTCCAACAGGACGGCGCCACAAGCCACACAGCGAATGTCACAACCAAGTTTGGAGAACGTGTTATCTCACGAAATGGTCCAGTCTATTGACCGCCTCGGTCGTGCGATTTGACGCCGTTAGACTATTTCCTGTGGGGCTACGTCAAGTCTATGGTCTATGCCAACAAGCCAGCGACGATTGATGAACTTCGTGCGAATATCGAACGTGAAATTGCAGCAGTATCGGACGATTTATTCTGGAAAACCGTCGAAAATTGGGTTCAGCGTCTGGACTTCTGCAAGCGTGCCCGTGGTGGCCATGCAAAAGAAATCGAGTTCCATACATAATGGCATCGAACGTACTTTCACAGGAATAAAGTATTTCATTGCTATCCAAAACCGTTTTTGTTTTATTTAAAAAAAACTTTTGTAGCGCTCTTTTTGAAAAACGCTTTATTTCTCCTAAATATGTTATAAACACTAAAAACATTTTTAAAAATATTTAATGACGCAAGACGTATTTCATAAATATGCCGTAAATACTGAAAAAATGTTTACAAATACTAAAGAACGTAAGGGTTACGTTAAAACATATTTAGCTTTACTCACTTGCAACATTTACTGTGAGTCTCTATCGTGTCTGTGTGTTATGGTTTTTCTTAAATAATATCGAATCGGATATTAAAGCACAAAAGACCAACTGAACTGTTTAACTAAGCAAAGCGCTTTCTATGATAAAAAATTTTCATTAGTTTCATTAAATAATTTCTTCTTTTAGGAATGTAAATATTTGCACTCACTGGTTTTTAACGAAATTCAGTTTCATCATTTAATTTACACAATTTCACAATTTCTTTAGTTTAAAATGTTAGAAAATAACTATATGTGTTGTATGTATGTACATATGTATGTATGTTTTGTAACATCATCATTAAAATTTTGTTTTTTATTGTAAATGAATCACAAAATAATTATATTTCTCAATTAGTGTTCAATAAAAAAGTCTAATGATAGAAAGAAATAATTATTTTATTTATTTTGTTAAAATTACTTTGTTTTTAATTGTAACGTTTTGAATGTTTAAATTTTATAACCTTTAAAAGCTACTAACCACTCACTCATTTATGTTTTATTAACAAAAAAAAACTAATTAAATTTTGCAGAATTATTAACTTTTTTGTATTACAAACAAATTAAATTAAATGCAACAAAGAAAACCTTCCAAAACTGAGTTAGTTGCAGTGACTGACTGACTGAAATATTAAATAATTAGCAACCAAAACATGAAAGTGTTGAAACATTGTTGCTAAAAACAAATTAAATAAATTAAAGTGTGGTCAATCAATATCATAAAAAAAGGAAGACATAAAAAAGTAGTGTATTAAGGCTAACTTAAAATTTAATTTCAATTAAAAAAAATCCTTGATTTCTAACAAAATTTACTTCCTGCTTGGATTTGGCAGATGTTAAGAACAATAATTTTCAATTATAAAAATTAATTTTTATAGTTTCTACTGCAAATGCTTTTTATTGTTTAACAAAACACGAGCTTTAAACATAACTTGCATGTATTTAAATTATTTAACTTAAATGCTATTAAAAGCTACTTAAAAGACATAAAACTGTTAAACTTTAAAATATAAAACTTGACAATAATTCGGTAATTAAACAAATTAAGGTTTATCTTATTTGCACTGTTATTAAAAATAAATTTAATTGAATATATGACTCACAGAACAAATTGGTATAGAAATGTTAAACTAATTAGCAGAGTTTCGTTAGTGAGAAAATCAAAAATCATTTATTATTTAGTAAAAAAATAATGTACATATTTTTTAACCGATTTTGGCCTATACAGGCTAGGTTATTATAAATAAATGACAAAAATGAAAAGAAATAATATTTAATCCCTTTTAAATTTTATTCAATAAAATCAACAATTAAATTGCCAAAACAATTAAAGAAAATCAAAAAAATATACAAGGTGACTGCTTTAGCGAATTCTCTTTAGTTTTTCTTAATTGTCAAAATTTTTGAAGCAAGCTTCCTCTTGTTGTGATTTAAAAAAGTTTATTTTTCGAAATGAACGAATTTTTCTGATTCCAATTTGGAATTTCGGTCATCTTATATAGTAGATACGCTTTGACCAGAACTGTATTTTTTTACAAAAATTCAATATCAAGCCGAATTTCATATGGCGAACACAATGGCGAAATAGCCTCGGCCTGGCTGTTAACTAGTAATTTTTATTAAAAAAAAGTAAACATTCTGAATGAGTAAATAGAACGAAATTAAAAGAAATATTTTCAATAGGTGAATAAAATTAAAAAAGAATCCAGCTATTTTGGGGAATTTTTTATAAAAAAAACACTAGTAACAATGGGGTTCTAAAAGATCAAATCAAATTTAAGTGTGCTAGCAAGCGTTTAGGACAATTGGTATACTACTGATGATTCAAAAGCAGTCAATGTTAATTTGGTATAGAAATGTTTATGTACAGTGTGCAATTAGTCCTGGTAACTAACAAACTGATTTCTCACTACTATGGTATCTTGCAAATCATTTTTGTGTTAAAAAATTTTCTCTTTAGCAGTTCTGAATTTAAAAATAAAAATCATTATCATAAGCAAAAATTAATGCAGAATTTCTAATTATTAGATAATGTTTATGAAAGAAATTAAGTATCAAAAAAAAAAAAATAAATAAAAGAAATAAAAAAGAAAACGTTGAGATAACGATTGTTATCTGCAGCGTATTACAATTTAAAATATGATACACTGCAGGTGTATTAACAAAATTTTATTTTCAACAGATAATATACCAAAAATAATATAAAGTATAAATATCAAACATTAGGTGCACCTCATAAATTCTAAAACTTCAAAGTCTAGAAATTCTAGAACCCCAACTGCAATTTAAAATTAAATGAAATTAGTTGCCGGTCAAAAGGTAATAAATAATTTTATTTTTGCTAAACAATTTTAGAAAATTTACCATCAATAGTGAAACAAAAAAGATAACCAATTTAAGATTGAAAAAATATTAAACAAATTATTACTTTATTTAAAATACAACAGAAATGTATCGGAAAAGCAAAAAGAAGGATGTGATGATAACACATCTATTTTGAGAAACAATAATGCCACATCATACAAGAATAATGTGTAAGCATTCAAGAAATATATATAAAAAAGTTTGTGAACAACATTTGTCTCAAATAATAAAAAATACACCATCACAATTTAAAGTTATTTGAAATTGGATTCAACAACAGTCCTTACAATTAGAGCTATAATATGTTTATGTTTTTGTCATGTTTAGAAACACCGCTTCCCAGTGAACATATCTTTATCATACACACTTTTGATTATAAATATGCATAAGTATTCCAAAAACCAAAAGTGCATAAAAGCACTTTAACATTCTCGATTTGTCATGTATAATGCACAGAATATGGTCAAACGTTATCTATTTTAGAACCACTTTAGTTAGCATTAATACAGTAAAACTGGCAATGCAATTAATAATTTTTATCACCTCATAAAAAATAATTAATTTTTCGCTTTTAATTTTTAGTTGTCCTCTCCTCCATGGACAGTTACTTAGCAGTCTGAAAGAATGTTTTAAATATGAACCATTGCAATACAATATAAAAATATGTGTTATTTTTCGAATTTTTTTAAAGCATTTATAATAATGGATAGCCAGGCTGTCCTTAATCCACAACTATCTAATTTATGTTGTGTCATTTCATTGGCACAGTCATGTGACTGGCTGACATGCACAATAAATACACTTTTACTATTTTTTTTTATTATTAATTTATACCTACAAAGGAAAATTTTTTATGAAAAACAAAGATTGATATTCCAGTAAGTAAATGAGAAATAAAGTACAAATTATTACTTTTTACTATAATTAAAAAAATAAGAGGAGAGATTACTTACGGTCAATTTGTTTTTATAATCATTTAACTGATTTGCAGCACTATCGCGAGACATTTTGTTGTATTACAGTTTTTCTATACAAGTAAACTTTAAAATAATTATATAAATAAATATAAATTTAGAGTAATTAAAAGAAAGCAAAAATAATATGTTAAACACTTTTCCACTACTGTTGGAAATTTTAATCTTTTTTATCAGCTTATATGCTTTTATTGTTGTTTATTTTTTTCTTATTGTTGTGTTGGACTACGAACCCGGCCAACTAGAAGCTCAGAAATTGAAAACATTTATTTTTGTGTTCGTGCGGCTTTTATAGGGAGTTTGATATTCATTTCAGAGATGGGATACTTCAAGTTATTTAGTACCTTCACAATTTAGTACGTAATCAAAATTTTTCACAATATTCGAAAATCTATATGTATACAAGCACTTTCTTGTTACATCAATTCTACAAAAAATTATGCACTATAACAACAAAATTTAATATTCAATACATATTCTTCATGACAAATTTAATCAAATTTGTCCCTATTGGGAAATATGATCCTTTTAATTTCAAACGCAATTAAAAACTAAAATTTTCCATGTCTGCTCATTTTGACATTTGCTGATGCACTTTTTTTTATAAAATGAATATATAATAATAACTGAACAACATGAAAAAGAAAGCTTTTAAAATAACAAACACGTTTATAGCAAAATATTTTACCAATTTATTTCACAAAAATATAAGTAATCTTTTAATTTATGTATATAAACTGCTAGTGAGTGATGTTTTTTATTTAACACTGGCACGAGAGAATGAGAATTTAAACTGGGCTGCCATACTTCTTTTTTGTATTCCTTTATACCAAACAGAGCTGTCAGTGAGACCGGGTAAAAAACAGTTCACACACATTAAAAAAACAAATACCAAACCACAGATATAAGAAAATTAATTTAAAAAACTTAGTAAATAAATAAAATAAGAGAACAATAACTAGGAGCACAATGAAAGTACATATTATTTTTCTTTCAATAAACTCTCAACCAATATTCTTATTTCGTGTTATTAATTATTTACCAGTACAAGCCCCTATATGTCAAGAAATTAACAAATAATTTGGTTGTCGAACAAGATTTATATTCTTATAGTCTCTTTACAATTTCTTATCCTTATACAACACTGGTTAATTCTACTGTATCATAGTTGCATAAAGATTACCCTTTATGCCTTGAAATTTCTTTAAATTTTGCTTTAAATTTCATTCTTAATGGATTATATTACACTTTATTTTTTATAAAATTTTATCCTTATAAATTATTTAAATTTTTAAAAGGCTTTTTTCATTTTCAATCTCATTTTTTCTATAAAAATTTTGTATCATTGACCTTTTTTTAAATAGTATTATTTAGAGCAACGGTAACCCCACGTAAGCACCTATGAAAATTTTGTTCATTCATTTTCTACACGTCGTTGAGACGTCGTCTCGCTACTTTTCGTGTGCTTGTGTGAAAATATGTAGAAAAGATTATTTTTTGAGACATAAAAGAACAAATTTTTTTCCATTAAGAAAAATTAATATTTAGAGTGATGTTTTTTATAAAATAAAATAGTTTTGATAAAATATAAATAGCTAAAATCTTAATTATAACAATAATACAAAAAAAGTTGTGATTTTTAATAAGAAAAGTGGAAATTTTCTGATAAAGTAGGCCAAACTAAAAAAAAAATCAACATGCAAAAAAACACAAGGAGAACAAGAAATTACAAAAAACCAACGAAATAACACAGCAGAAGCAGAGCAACAAACAGCACAAGTTTTAAAAATATTAAAAAATAGTGAGTGAGGAAGGCAAAATGTAGAAAAGAAAAAATTACAAAAAGTAAAAAATGAAAAAGAATCGTTTCGAAAAATATTTTTGTATATATTTTAACACACACATACAACAAAAGCTCTCAATGTCGTTATGAAGTGTGTTGTAATAATAAAAATTAAATTTGTCTAACACGGAAAAGGTATTATATACAAAAGGAAAATTAAAGAAAAGTGATTTAGCAACGAATAAAAGTGATTAATTTTTAAAATAAAAATAATAAGCTTTAGAAAATGTCTTTCTTTGTTCTCTGCTTTTATTAACGCTAACGTCATACTAGCTTTGACGTTTACGTTGTCTCTTTTTATTATATTAAAATAAAAGCAAGAAGCAGCTAAAACAATAACAACAATAATAACGCAAAAATTTAACGGGCCGAGACGTCAAAATATTTAGTCTGCTTCTTCTTTTTGTCTCTGTAGGATGTATTTTAAAAGTGATTCTCGTTGGTCTTTTTTTAAATATCTATAAAAGGAAAAAAATCCTAAAAATTTGTGCTTAATCATGCTAACAATTGGAAATTAGAAAAAGGAATTAACTAGTTTAAATAATTACGGTAAATAAATTAAGTTTGTGAAAAATTGTGTTTTTTCATTTCATTAAAAAGATGTGTTTTATAAGTATAGTAAAGTGTTTTAACTAAAAATTATTTAAATCTTATTAATTATAATTATTTAAAAACATTTATTAAAAAATTTAACTAGAAATAAAATTTTAGAAAATAAAGTTTTAAATATATAAAAATTTTTTAAGTGAAAACTTGTAGTATAGCAAAATATATACACATGTATGTATGTATATAGGTATATATAAAAAAAGAAAAAATTTCTCACACATACCTACATACTAAAAAAATTTTAAATAACAAAAACAAGTAAAGCAGCCGCAAAAAAAACTACATAAAGTGAAAGAAGAAAATACTGGTTTCCTTTTTATTTCATATGCATCGTCATTGGTTATTGTTGTTGTTTGTTTTTACAGCAAACACATTAACTAACTAGCCAACCAACCAACAAACATCAGCAACAATACAATACCCGTAAAAACAAGTTGAGTAAAAAATAAAGAAAAAAAATACATCACATACACTTAACCATATAAATTAGCTACTTTATTTTCCTTCTTCGTCTTCTATAATAAAATAGCTACAACAATAATATTGTAGAAAAACAAAATTAATAAAGTACCCTGCTAAAAAAACCTCAAAACTAGCAAAAGAAAGTGGAGAAACTTCTTTTGAAACTTAAGCTAATACTCAAAAAAGCTGCAGTAATAATAATTGTATTAGTGTGTGTTTATAATAAAGGTGTTACTTCACAACAAGTTTCTATCTACTCTTATTTTGTTTAATGATACAATTTCTACTAAAATCTTTTGAAGCTCTATATAGCTAATGAAGATTAAAATCACTTGCTTCAAAAAAGATTTGGGTCTTGTACATTCATTAGTAAAGGATTTTTATACCATAGAAAAAATTACGCACTACATATTTTATTGAAAGGTAAGTTTTTTTTATGTTTATAATTTTCTTTTAATATGTATTGATTCCCATAGATAAACTTGTTAAAAGTTTTGCTAAACTTTTTATCTCGTAATCCTATTGTCTCTATGTATTTTTTTGTTTCGCATTTTATTACTACTCCTCTTGTTCTCTTTACACTCTGCCGCAGTCGACGTTATAAATGACATTGTTTTTTTTTTGTGTTTTATGAATTGTAATTGTATTGCTTTCTATACATATTTTTTGTTTGCTTATTGGCTGACACACGTTTATTTTTGTTGTTTTCAGGTGATTTTTTGTTGTTGTTTTTTCTCTTCGTAGTTACAAATCAATCAAATTATTATTATGTATTTAATTTATACTCAAAGTTTGTTTATAGTAAAATTTTTAAATGCAAAAACAGTCTAAGGATTAAAAATAAACTAAACAAAATATAAATAGTAATTAAAGGTTAAATTTTGTAAGGTTATAAAATGAAGCCAGTGTTATAATTTGTGCTAATGTAAGATTTATAAATTAAGGCAGTGCTTACGCATGAAAATATTATCTAAGCGTAAGTAAAATGGAAAATTCTGTGTACCTAGGTAGGTAGAGTTTGCTAAAAATTGATTCTAAGTGGGAATTGAAAATATTTAAAATTTTTCTAGGTTAGTAGGTAGCAGTTTTTGAAGAATTGTGTTGTTTTTCAGTAAGATTCTATAATAGGGTTTTTGCCTTAAATTCCCACTTCAAAAATCTAAGCTAAATCCATCCCTGTAACTTTATTTATTTTCGTTTCTTCTAAGCTTTTTAGACTTTTAATTGTGCGCTAATTTTTCATTTGAAAGTAATTTTTTTGTTAGCAGAAAGTCGTAGTTTAGCCTTACCTCTTCTGAGATCCTGCTTTTGGGGGTTTTAAACTATAATACAAGTGAATATTTTCTTTGTTTTTGTTTTTTATATTAAATTTTCTAAAAATGATGAGAGCCATACGACTGTCAAATATCTATCCGTAATTTTTTACATTTTATTTGCACACTGTTATACTTTCTCATTTGATTTGAATTTTTGCCAAGACAAAGGTAAAACCCCGATTAAAAATGAGTCACAGTTTTCATTGGCATGATCAATTTATAGGTATATTTTGTTTTTACTTTTTAAATAAGCCGTTTCTTAAACGTTTGTGGGGAATTATTTTTTAGTAGTTTTTGAAGCATTGAATTCATAGAATTATTTTGATGTTATACACTTGTAGCTATGTATGTACATATGCAGCACGCCAAGCTAAATAAATAAATGAAATGAAATATTTGCTTTTGAAAATTTGTGTTCTAATTTTAAATTACTCATTGAGGTGTTCTTAAGTGTTTGTTTGTATGTGCAATATATGTTATGTAGGTATGCCTATATGCTATATCATGTATTAGTGCCTTTTTTATTTAAACGAGTTAGCAGTCTTTTTTTTCATATAAGTAAATTATTAGTTTTTATTTAAAAATTGTTTACCTTCATTTTTCAAAACTTTTGCTTCATAAGTGGATCTTGCTAGCAAAGATGATTTCTTCCTTAAGCCCCTCTTAGAGAGTGAAAATGTCAGAAAATCTTTAAAGTCATGCGCATCATTTCAAACAGCAATTTTTTTGCTATTACTACAGCATGATGGCATTTCATCATACCTTGCTGACATGCCGCGCATGATCGTCTAATAGCCGGTTTCGAGTAAAAGCTAAGCATATTTAGTTTATATAATATATTTTATATTTAAATATATTTTTATTAGATATTATCTACTTATAAATTTTAAATGAACTTTCCCTCAAAAAAACTCTTATTTATAATACCTAGTTAACTTATAATTAATACATATAGATACTACATATAACCTATAATAAATATTTCTACAAATATCAATATACATACATTCATATCAAGATATATGAAGATTTACTTTCTCATGTATTTTATAAAAAAAAAATTTTAAGAACCTGTTCTCTAATTATTTAACCTTATAAGTTCTTGGAAATAAATTATAGCAAGCAACGAAATTTTATTATTTTTTGTTTATACCTAAATGCAAATATGTTGTTAAATTATGTTTGTAGGATTCAAAAACAGTTGATACTTTGCCTTTACTCGAACTATTAAGGCCTGCTGCATCCTATATTTCAGTTATTATTAATGCATTGAATGACTATCAATTTCATTCATGTTTTTTTAAACATTCTTAATGTTTTGCTGAAGTTTCTTGTAGAAAGCTAAAATTGTCAACTTGAGACTTTAGAAAACAGTTTTATTTAACGAATTTCACCCAAATTTGTTATATACGATATCTGCCTACTCTATAGGAATATAATATTTTATACTCGACTTTTGAGCTGAAGGCCTAAGATGCTATTGCTCCCCCTTTTTTTCCTCTTACCTTATAATTTGTAATTATAATTTAAGAGAAATAATAAGTAAAATATACTTGACATGCCCAGTTTTCATATAAATTTTTTATTTTTAAAGTATTCCTAGAAAATTTCTTTATTGTGGAGGGAATATTGGCACTTGATTTTTTATTGTTCACGGCCACATTTTGATAAATTTTCAGTTTTTCTAAAAGACAACTTGTATACATCAACTAAAGTTTTTTACCGGCTATTTCTCTTTTAATGGTCACATACACACACACATATATATATTTATTTTTTTTATTACTTTTCTTAAGTAAATATCTATGTAATCGTCTTCCTTATATTTCAAACAATATGTTTTTACGGCCTGTAGTTTTTAACTAATTTTTCCATTAGTTTCACATTGAATGAGAAAGGTTGCCATATATTTTTTACATGCATACTTAATTTTTTAATTTCTTTATAACCCTATTAGCAGCTGGCTTCTAGTAACAAATTCTGCACCTAAAAGAAACTAACATTATATAAAAGTCACGTTATAAAAGGTACGTTGTATTATTGAAAATTTGCATCAAAGAAATAAATATTTGAATGAACCAAAAAATAAAATTATAAATTAATAAATAAAGAGAAAAGTTATATTATTGTACTGAAACATTAAAAGAGCCATGTTCTTGATTATTTTTCTTAACGTTAGACTTATTTTGTTCATATATAAGTACATATATTTAATTTTTACAGTTGTTTTTTACATACCTGCCTAGAAAATTGTTTTTTTCTGTGATAACAATTTATTATACAATCAACTAAGGTATAAATAAAAAAATGGGCGATAAGATTTATAATTCAGATTCTTAAACGAATACAAAAAAATTGTTTCATAATTTTTAGAATTTTAATGAAAAAAATAGTTTTGTTATCTGCAAGTAAAAGGGTTTTCAAGGTCATCCCAACAACTCTGCTACAGTTTTTAAATTTATATATTTAAATTTATGTATGTATGTATATTGATAGTGTGAACTTACTTTTGTGATTAGGCTTTTAATGTGACAAAATCTGAACATCTGGCGATTGCAACTTATTAGCTTGACACTCTCTTTTAACAACCTCATCATTTAAATTGCGGTATAGAAAAATGCAAATCTTTCTTTTTTGAGTGTACGCAAATGTTGCACTACATGTCATGCACTATGCTATAATGTTGTATTCACTGCTTTTTGAAACAACGCAAACATATAGAATTTAGATATTAAAATGTTGGATGTACTTAAAAACAAAACCGTTAAAATATAAAATTTGTCTGCTTACTCACTCTAATATACATTTTCTTCTCTTTGTATTATTTATTATTACCGTTATGTTATGAAATTCTTCTCATAATTTGTATTCATATATTGATGCCATTGTTGTTTTCTCCACATGTGCTTGACAAAAAAAAAGGTTGAGATTGTACATATATTAATAATTTATGTGTATTTACAAAAACAAAGAAGCTATGCCAGAGAATAAAAAAAACAGGAATACACATTTTACCCTGTAAGCAAATCAGATAAGTTTATACATTTTAAATCAACTCTTCTTAGTTTTTACAAAGGCAAGTTAACAAATTTAATCTTAGAATTAATTTCTAATGGGTACATACATACCTATTTAATATTAATAATAATAAAGAAATTGAATATTTCGGCATTGCGATATCCTAGAGAATTGTTCGTGGATGACTACTCAACTAACCCTAAATTAGCTTTAGTTAATAAAAAGTTAAAAAAATAACTGATGATGAAATTTGAATTAGTGAAATTTATATTTTATTATGTTGCTCTGAATGGGACAAAAAACTTGGGCTGTTGGTTCGTCGCTCTATATAACTACTTCAACTAAAGCGTTCTCACAACCCAGTAAGCTTTCCTTAGTACATATTTTATTGTGAGCTTTGATTATATCAACGTATACATACTTAATCTAAAACGCGGCCAGTGCAGATCCTGTATTAATTTCTTGATCAGTTTTAAGTTGGTTTAAAAAAAAATTAGCTATTAGTGCTTAATTTTTATGTTCGATTTCAATATTGCTTGCAGGGTAACATACATACAATATACAGTGGGTGACAATATATATATGGGTTTATTAAAAATTGTATTTTAAAAAAAATTCACTGAACAAAAAGTTCACTCGGAACAACTATGGTATCGTTGTCATGATGACCAACAATAGTATATGGTAATATTGGCCATATGGTTTTCATTAGTTTGTAGCAAAATCATCTACAACATCAACACTAATAATACCTAAGAAAGCAAAAATTAAAAGTCTACAGTGTAATGAAATGAATATTAGAGGGCTGCCAAAAACAGTTTGAAGATAAAGTGCTTGTAAGCCATTTAAGCTATGTGTGTGCTGGACAGATAAGAGTTTCAGGATACAATAAAAAGGTCGACCAAACAATGTCTTAGGCGTGAATTTATTTTCCAATCGAAATGCATAGTAACCTCGCTTCTCTTGTAGAATACATACACCATGTAGGTATGTATTTGTTTATGTTTGTATAAGGTAAAAGTGCCGGTAGCCGGCAGTTTAACATTTCTTCTTTTTTCAAATTTGTACCATTTTATACATGATCACGGTATAATTCACTGTAAAGGCACAGTATTGAGTATAATTTTAAATGTATTAAGCTATTTTTAAAAATTATTTTATTAAAACTGAACATTTTATAGTTTTTTTTTTAAGTACACCAATGTTGCCAGTAGTCGGCATACATGATCCTTTTAAGGCAGGCCTAAAAAAAACACAATTTAGGACTAGTCGACACCCTATGACTAAGACAATATTTCAAATCTCTTCTTTTCAGAGAAACCATTATGGAAATTGTTTCAAAGAATAGCTTTACCAACCCATTTAAAATTGGCCTTGCTACTAAAATTTTCGTAAGATAACAAGAACTTCTCGCAGATGTTGCAGAGGACACATTGAATAAAAGCAAATTATAAATAAATTACTCATATCAGTAAGATGAATAGAGGGCTTAGTATATTATTTAATTAAAATTAATTTTTTTTATAAATAAAAGCTCTCTATTATTCGTATTTATTTGAGATATTAAATCAAAAATGACCACTACTGGTACATGCCGAAATTATGAATGTTTACCCTATATCTGCTATAAATATTTTATAATTTTTCAATACACTTTCGCCCACTGTACATTATATGATGGTAGAGATATTGAAAATAAATTTTAAATTATTTGCTTCTTCTTTTTTTCACTCCTACTTTTTTTATGTATGTATGTATGGAGGTATTAAGCTTTGATATCAAAATTTTTTTTTTTTACTTTTTGTATTTTGGCCTTAATTGTTTTGCCCTGACCCCATTTCATTTTTGTTGGTTCACATACAAAAGAGAGTGTAAATTTGTATGTATGTGAAAAGCATATAAAAATAAGTTTTATAAGTATGTATGTGTGTACACACGCTTTTTTTGTACACATATATAGATAGATTTAATATTATTATATTGGTATATAAATGCACACACACACACTAACACACATGCATACTTATTTATTTTCTTTGCCGTTTGTTTATAATAGTTATAGGATTCCGTTATTTAATGTAAAAGTAGTTAAATAAATAAAAGCTAGAGAATAAAAAAAAATTCTACCTATTTAGGTCATAAATTACTTGTTCATACATGTGACATAGAAAACACAACAATTTTTTTTATTTATGCATGACTTTTTTTTATAGATTTGTATGCACGAGTATATTCATACATATGTATACTCATACCTTTCTTAGTAAACTTAAACATGTGTACTAGATAGGTACATACTTATATGTATAACAATTGTGGCTGTTGTTTGTCTTATGTACGATTACATATCTATTTGTTTTGTCTGTGGTTTCTAAAATTGTAGTTTTAAAAAACCCCCAGCAGCCAGTCAATAGAGCATGTATGTATAGCCAGACAGCCAGCCAGCAAGATATGTATATGTATACACATACACAACTATGTGTTTATGTTTATGCTAATCACAAATAATAATAATAATTTTTTGTTATGGATATCTGCTGTATTCTATTATATTTCATAGTTAAAATTTTATGTAAAATAAAAAGAATTATTTATTTCTTATAGATAAATAGGTAGGTAGTACTTATAAGTAGGTATAAACATTAATTTCTAACAATAAAATCATCTACCTATTGAATAGCTTTATTTTTAAAATACTTAACTAGTTTGGCTGAAACCAGAGAAACAAGCCGTAGAAAAAAATCTTCGGCAACGGCTAAGATCGGCTGGAAATCATTTACACTCATTTTAGAGAAGAAGCCAAAAAAGTCGATAATACGAAGTTTTTTTTAAAATTTTCACTCCTAAAATTAAAAATAATATTCTTAAACTTAAAATTGGCTTGAACATAAGCCGACGAAAATATCGGTGGCGCGGTTGAGCCTATATGGCTTGTATCTCTGACAAAAACGTAAGTGCAGCACAGTTAGAAAGGGTATGCAAGAAACGGGGCGTTGCTGAAAAATGAGTATAAACCTACTTTGCTGATACACAAGTCCTTCAGTTTTTTCCATTTTTGATAAAAGTATGTAATTTAAATGCTATTTGCTTGTCTCGAAAATGTTTTATGAAACTTATTGCGGTTTGCAATTAAGGTCTTATCTCAATACGTATTTCCTGTGTGGCACTGAATTATTTTTAAACTAGTCACTACATAGTATAAAACAAAGTCGCTTTCTCTGTCCCTATATCCCTATGTATGCTTAAATCTTGAAAACTACGCAACGGATTTTTATGCGGTTTTTTTTAATAGATAAAGTGATTGAAGAGGAAGGTTTATATGTATAATCTTGGAAGGTTTAACATCACAAATCCGCCCGACAGGTAGCGCTATAGTCGGTATCTGGCTTATTTGCCTACTACCCGTTTTTACCCGGTCTCGCACGGTTCTTTACTCTATAAGTACGATTTCTTAGTGTAAGAAGATTGAATATATAAAAATATTAAGGCAAGACAACGTTTGCTGGGTCAACTAGCATTATTATAAAAATAAACCACAGTTCCAAGCAAACTAACCCTTTTGAGGTCACTCTTATTAACTCATAGAGCAGGTACTATTAATTTGTAATTGAGTATTAAAAAATACTGGGATGTGAATCTCTATAGCTAGTAGAATATCATAAAAATGTTTTAATTTGTATGTTACAGGGAATTGGCTAGCTTCTTCCTCTACAGCTATTGCAAAAATTTTAAAAACTCCTAGGAACAGCATATGCCGGTTTTAGCAGTACACGTACATAGGTATATAGTAATTCTATTTGTATATGTTAAAATCTGGCCACCTTAGCCTACTACCTATAATGATTTGTTTTTTATATGTCAAATTTCCAAACACACACACACACACACACACACACACACATCTGTCACATAATTAATTTCATTTTAATTCTTTCTACTCATTACATTGTGCTCAGTGTATAAATAACGAATTTCAAAAATAGTAACAATGCTGCTGTGTAATGTAATTTATAGCTCTAAAAAAAGCAACAGCAACTCAAACAAAGTAAAATAAAACCATAAAATTGAGCATAAAAAAAGTAAAAAAAAAATAAAAGCAAAGTGAAAGTCAGTTTATTTTGTGTCTTAAATTGAAAAGAAATAAAAACAATCAAAGTATAAACGCATACACATACTCAACAATGAATACCAATCCACACAGGCAGACACACATTTGCTCACACCATGTAATAATAACTACAAAGCGAATTGATTTATAAATACAACATGTAAAAGTGAGCAGCCACTCTCAAACTCACAGTTATCTAAACGAGTATTAAGAAATATTGTAATACTTGTACATACAAAAATACAATGTGTAAAAAAAATAACAAGCAAAATATAGAATAAAAATACATAAAGAAACTGGAAAGCATAAGAAAAATAAAATCACTAAAATTCATCTTAAACACCAGAGAGTAGCAAGCCAGCCTAGTTATTTTATTTGAATTTAATATTCATATTTTTTATACATACATGTATGTACATACAATACATACGTATGTATGTATGTACATCTATAAATATTTATTTATTTATTGGTAAAATAAAACTCTTGTCAGCCATTCATTTAATAATACTCTGCTTGCTGTATGTACTGTTGCTTTTATTTTTTTAATATTGTTGTCGTTGATTATAACCTTGAACTCATAAAAAAGTTAAATTTAACTGAAGATGAAGCAGAAGTGAAGAAAAGAATCCAAAAAAGCTCAATACACAATTTAAATGACTTGAAAAATAAAACAAACGATTAATACACAATGAAATTAGAAAATCTTTTTAAACTAAATGAAACAAAACGATTTAAAAATTAAAATGATTAAAGAAAACGGAAATTTAGGTGATAGCTACTGAAAATTAAAAAAAAAAATTTAAATAATCTAAAGAAATTTCTGGGTAATTGGGCAGTAGATTACAAAAGTAGACAGCCCCCCCTTTAAATTGATGTGTCCCATTAGGTCCCATTCCTTGAGATATAAGGGTTTGGCCACAGTAGCCTTCATCCCTCAGAGCCCACGATTTTGTACTAAGTAAAATTTTCAACGTTTTCTAAAATATTTCACAAATAGGTATATACAATTGGGAGAAACTGCATTTCCAGGATGATACCCCTATCCATTGTAGTTGTTTTCCATTAGCTCCCATTCCTTGAGATAGAAGGATTTTGCTAGAATGGTTTCATCTATCTATAAACGCCTTTAAATGTATGGAAAATATTTCTTATCGCATGCGATATTTTTAAAAAACTTTTTTATCTTCACACACATTATTGCTATTTTACAAATCAAACTTTTTAAATTATGACACTATTTCAGCAAATGGATAATGTTAAACGTAATGTTAGGCAAACAAGAATATTATGTAACTAATTTTGAGTAATTATTTTGTAGGTAAAGTCTGAGCATTTTTCTCTTTAATATGAGTGAGTCACTTTAATATTACGCTCACTTTACCTTCAAATTTCCATAGTTCCCAAAAAGACAACATAAAAAGAACCTTTTCTTTATTTGAACCATTACTCTTAAAGTAGACACCATCTAACTAAAATTACTATTTACTCATATTTTTTTAAAGTAGACTTATACTACTTTCAAATATAACAGCTCATTTGTTCTGTTTCTGATTAAAGAAAAGCTTAAGAGTCTCCACACAACCGAATTTAATTCTAATTTCATTTAATTTTTTCAAGCAGTTTGCAAAAATGTATTTCATATTTGCATAGAATTTTGCTATAAAGCTGGAAAGAGATAAGACAAATAATAAACCAGAAAAAAAAGAGTGAAGAATGAGTGAAGCAAAGCGTTAATGTGTGATTTGCAAATGCAAATAAATATAAAGCACAAAAATAAACAATTTCAATTAAATGTACGAGTAGTAGGTATATAGAAAAGAATAACAACAACAATTACAAAAAAAAGTGTAAACAAATTGTATTTTTTTTAATACAAATTTATAAACACATGCTGATTTGTATGTGTGGTACTATGCAAAGAAATTAAGTATTTTTTTAAATGAATTAAAAAGAAAAGAAAAAAATAGAAACCAGATGACTAAATTAATGTACAAAAAATTTAATTATCTTTATTAAGGAAAACTACAGAAAAGAATAAATAAAATTCAAGGTTTCAAAAGAACAAATTAAATAAAAGATAAATTGTTGTATGCACAAAATTTGTATGCGTACACATTTAGTTAGTACATGTGCAAGTGTGCATGCACGCTGCAGGCAAATCAACTAATGTTAAATACACAACTAACTTTTTTTAACTATTGATTTTTCCAATATTAGTTAACTTAACTATTATTCAACTGTTAGTGTTTACTTAATTTTAATAAAGCGAATTGATTGTTTTAACACTGCGCTATTCTAGTTGTAGTTCGATTTCTTAAAGTTAGGTGAATAGCAGATAGTAAAAAGTGGGCTTTATATATTTTTTTTGCGAAAGGAAGAATAGTAATTCGTGGTGAAGTATTATGAAATTTTTATTAATAGTTTTAATAAGATTAAAAATTATATTTTAAACGTTTAAAATCAGAATAAAATATTAAAATTTTTTTTATAAAAGTGCCAACAAATTGCAAACTTAAAATATTTTTAATTATTACATTATGGAAGTAAATGAGTAAATATTAAAGGGCTGCACAAGCATACTTGAAATGACGTACCAGCACTTTTTATTATAAAATATTACACATGTTTTTAGTTATGTATGCTTGTGCCAGCCAATTAGTTATATCGTGATTTAAAAGGGTTATATCTTTTTCAAATGCCTTGTCAGTTCAATGCACGGTTTTTGTGAAACCACATGTCATTCAGTTGAAACCACAAGAATTCCGTTGTCATATTCCTGTAACGAATGTCGTTGTGCTCCACACAGTTACTCGTTGTGGGTTTGTCATGGATTGCTTAAGAATTTTCTGAGTCTCAAATTCGAAAATTTTAAGTATTCACGACGCTATTCAGATGGAAATACTCTTCATCGTAGAAAATGACTTTTTTCCAAAAATAAGCATTGATTTCACAATTATAACGCGTTGTGTATTCGCCAGGCGAATTCATATAAGGTGAAATCATAAAGCATCTCTGTTTTTAAAATTTTCTTGATTTGTCAAAAAAGACAGACATGATTTATATACTCCGACCAAATAAATGTAACAATTTTGACAAGCCAAGAAAAAATTTAAAGCGCACAGCTGCTCTCTTGATATCATCTTATATGAATTCACCTTGTGTATTCGTAAATCGCTGAATTTTTAATAATCAAAATGAACATATGTGCATATGTGACAGCTGCAAAATTTCAGAGTTGCCATTGCCCAAAAAAAATTAAAAATAAATTTTAATTTACTAAGACATCTTATAGGTAGATATATTGTTTGATTAGCAAATTGCTTGCATGGTATACATTATTTTTTTAAATTTCATATGAAAACCTGTTAATAAAATTTTGTTTTTTTATTTTGGTTTATAGCACAAAGGTCATAAATGTTTTTATTAACACTGTTTGAGTTCACCTTATTTAGTAATTTCCAATAAACACACAAATTGTTGTTTAAAAATAATAATTTAATTTATTGTTTGTATATGAAAATAATAAATTTGCTCATTAGTTATTGCAGCCTATATAAATGTTTATTTTTTCGTCTAATTTTAAAGAAATAAATTGCATAAATAAGTAGGTACAGGTTTTTAAAATTTATTTTGTTTGCCGAGTTTAACTCAGAGTGCAGAATGTCTTTGATTTTCATGTCATTTAATTCACACCAAAAAAAGTTGATAACCATCACAGGCCCTATAATTTTCTCCATTAATAGTAGGGAACGCTTGTTCGAAATAATTTTTTTTAAAAATAAAAAAAAATTATCTTTTGCACTTGTTGTTTGCTGGAGAGGCCAGCATTGACGAAGTGTATTTCATAAACTTCTAATTAAGCAAAATATTTTCTGCAAAATCAGCTAAAAATATTTAACAAAAAATTGTCTGTTAATATAGCTTTTTTAGGAGCTTGATTTTAGATTATTTTTAAATTTGTTTATTTTGCATGCCTACTATGAAAGGAGCAGGGAGTATGTAGAATTTTCTATGCCACATTGTTTACAGATGTACGTGTCTTAATCCTTAATACATTTACTTAATTATATGTTACTAATTGAATTTCCAATTTGATTGTCATGCTCATTATCTCTCATGTGTCCCAAGAATGCATGATACTGTTGTTAAAATAAAAAATGTTGCTAAAAGGGAGAGTAAAATATTGATTGCATTCTTATATCTCTCTACTTATAAATTTCAAGTGTTTTAAAATATTTCTATTATTTTAATGTTGCACTTGAATAAAAAAACATTAAAAACATTTTTAGTTGTACTAAAATAAAATTAATGGTCATAAACAAATTTATTTATTTATAAATAACAACAACAAATTTTATCCAAAAATAATTGCCGCCTTCGCTGTGTATGTATATCGTTAGCGCAATGTGGTTTAAAGAACTTCCTTTCCCCTAAAAAAAATTAAATTAAAAACATTAATTCGCACAAGATAAATGAAATATTTTTATATGGATATCTGCTTATAATAAAAATGTACGTATTTATTTAAATAAATTGTGTGCTTTGCATAAAAATAACTTGAGTTCTTAAGCTAATAAATATCTGCAAGAAAGAATGGCAAACGAAATAATATTATTCCAAAATAGCATGTGATATACATATATAAAAAAAAAATTACCACTTTGCAGGGGTGATATATTTTTTTATTTTTATAAACATTGTTGTAGACACATTCATCATATATCCAAAAAAAAAAAAAAAAAATAATATAAAAAAATTTAAATAAATTAAAAAGCCATCAGCTGCTTTCGTAACGCCACCTGGCTTGGCTAATAATTTCTTACCGTAAATGCTTGTATTTATTTTGTTTGGTTTTTTAATTTCACATTAACAAAAAAGAGCAAAATTTTATTTTTATTTTTCAAGGTTTGATTCGTTTATTGAACTCTTAGGAATTTCGTTTAAAAGTTCTAATCTAATATAAAAAAACAAATTTTCTAATAAAAAGCTCAAATCGTTGTATTAAAAAAAATAAAATGAAATATAAATTATATTAAAATATGATTTTTTAAATTAATAATTCAATTTAGTTTAGAAAAAGCCTGCTAAAAATAGACATACTTGCTACAACAATGTCATAAATGCAAAAAGTGGATTTTTAAATTGGAAAGACTTCAAAAATTTCAGAATTTACATATGTATGTTCTTGAAGTTAGAAAAACTCGATGCTAAGACAAAGTGACATACAAGCTGAGAGCTCGTTACAAGGAGTGGCTACTAAGGAGCTGCTATCTTTTTGTTATAAGTTAAAGCTTATAATTAAGTTCACTTCCTTACAAGAATAGTGACACTCAATTGATCTGTCATTTGAAAGAAATTGTTGATAGAAATATCTGTCATAGCGCAGAAGAAAGTTTCTATCAAGTATTTAAGGACATTGTGAAAAATGTGATGGAAACTTTGTGTAAGTGTGATTTTGTATCTCTCTCATACACATATTTCAAATGAATATCAACATGAGTATGCATTAATTTCTGTTACACATTTCTGCTAGGGAAATTAATCACATTTTGGTCGAAGGAATAAAACAAACTGTCATTCTGCTACAAAATTTTTAAAATAAAATCAATCATAATTTTTTAAACTATTTATTTTAAAAAATGTACTAATTATGCAGCAGAATTCTTCTTCGAAAACTGTCGTATTTATGATACTCCAACAAAAAATAATGTAAGTGATTTTCTACTAACTGCATCTTCTATCACTTCAAAAAAAAAGCGATTGATATATCTCAGGCAAATTCATACAAGGTGATATCAAGAAATCAGCTGTGTGCTTCAATTTTTTTTTGACTTATCAAAATTCTTACATTTATATGGTCGGAGTATATAAGCCATGTCTGTCTTTTTTGACAAATCAAGAAAATTTTAAAAACAGCAAGCACAACCTAAAAATTTAAAAAAATTTTTAAAAATATTCCAAAGTAACTTCTGAGTATTTGGGCGATAGATTACAAATCTAGACCACCTCCCTTTTAAAATGATGTGCGTCCCATGCCGTAATCTTCTATGGTTCGTCCGGAAGCCACTAAAATCCCTCAGAGCAACAGCACTGGGGTATATGGAAATTAAAAAAAAAATTTTTTTAATATTCCAAAGTAACTTCTGAGTATTTGGGCGATAGATTACAAATCTAGACCACCTCCCTTTTAAAATGATATGCGTCCCATGCCGTAATCTTCTATGGTTCGCCCGGAAGTCACTAAAATCCCTCAGAGCAACAGCACTGCGGTATATGGAAATTTAAAAAAAAAATTTAAAATATTCCAAAGTAACTTCTGAGTATTTGGGCGATAGATTACAAATATAGACCACCTCCCCTTTAAAGTGATATGTGTCCCATGCCGTAATCTTCTATGGTTCGTCCGGAAGTCACTAAAATCCCTCAGAGCAACAGCACTGGGGTATATGGAAATTTAAAAAAAATTTTAAAAATATTCCAAAGTAACTTTTGAGTATTTGGGCAGTAGATTACAAATCTAGACTACCTCCCCTTTAAAGTGATATGTGTCCCATGCCGTAATCTTCTATGGTTCGTCCGGAAGTCACTAAAATCCCTCAGAGCAACAGCACTGGGGTATATGGAAATTTAAAAATTTATTTTTAAATATTCCAAAGTAACTTCTGAGTATTTGGGCGATAGATTACAAATCTAGACCACCTCTCCTTTAAAATGATATGTGTCCTATCCCGTAATATTCTTTAGTAGTCAACGTATTTATGAATATTTTTTCCCATGCACTTATATTTCTCCTAAACATATTTATAAATATGTCATAAATACATATTTAGAAATATTTAATGACGTAAGACGTATTTGGTAAATATGCCATAAATACTAAAACATATTTACAAATACTAAAAACCGTAACGGGTTACGTTAAAACATATTTAACTCGGCATATTTATCTTCACTCACTTCAAATTTTGATAGACATGAATAAAATATGTAAATAAACATGCCGTCTATTAGTACCTTAAGTAAGATATTAAAAAATTAACTTTTTAACTAAAAAGAAAACTTTTTTAAGTTATGCCACTATTGAAGTGAATGAGCGATATGTATATATACATAAGTATGTATATATAGTAAGTAATATTATAAAATTATTGAATGATATTTAACAACAAAATAGACTATATTTGATAAATATAACTTTTGTTAACACAACTATATATCTATGTTTGTACGTAATAACTTTTTCTCTTATCTAATACAAAAAAATATAATATTTGCAGTTGATTTTTTTTCTGAACATTATTTATTTATTATTACTTAATACATCAACAAACGTAGTTTTTTTAATTTTGTTATATGTGTGTATATACATATATGTACATGTGTATGTATTTAATTTTATTTTTTTAAAGGTCATGGCAGTATTTATTGACATTGAGAAAAAATAAACAGCGGCAGTGACAGCGACAAAAACGCAAATGATTTAATATACAATAGAAAGAGAAAAGCAACAATAACAACACAACTACAATTGTAATAACACCAACAATTGTTTTTTTTTATTATTATTGTATATAATACAATAAAAACGTGGAAAATTATAGTTAAAAAAATTTATTAAAAATAATAGTTGAAAACAGCTACAAGTGTGTGTGTGAGAGAGAGATTTTTATAATATACTACATACATACGTGTTCTTGTTAATTATTGTATTTTGTTGTTGTTACTGTAATTAATTATAAAATGTGCGACACGAACTGCATAAAGATGCCACTTCAAATCTAAAAAGAGGAAGACCATCACTCAACAAAATGAAACGTACACGCATATGCATGTTTATATACATACATGCGCTTATGTATGCACTTATTTGTTTCCCTTGTTCCATATTTTGTTACTCACGCTTTCTGTCACTAGAAGTGTGGCCAGCTTAATTTTTTACACAAAAATTTTGTATTGTTTCCATTTATACAAGTAATAAGTGCATATACATAAATACGCTCTTCCATTTATAAGTATGTACGTACTTATGTACTAATTATAAAGTAATGTAAAATCTTCCCATGTCAACAACATACATAACGTTTTTAAACTAACAAAAAATATCAATTTAAGCATGATGAGCTCAGACGTTGATTCCAAGTCCCCTGTTTTTAGAGTATCTATTAAATTATAATACCGTTAGTTAATAGTATATTTATATTTTTATAAATATCTAATCACTAAAATCACCATTCTTTGCTTCACCTTATAGTTTTGTAAAATCCTCTAAGACTGGTTACCCTAATCGCATGTACTTTACTCAATTTTCTTCTTCTTGGTAATAATACATTCTTATGCATTTATAATTTTAATTAAACTGAGAGTAAGAAAATAAAACGCAAGTGAAACTTGAAAAAATAGTAAAAAAAAAAAACAAAATAAAGCAAGAAGAAAAAGTAATAAATAAACACTATAAAAAAAGACAAGCTACAAAAAACATTAAAAAAGAAACTTTTGTTACAAACTCAATTATAATTTCGTTTTAATTGCTTGAATACAATTTATTAAGATTAACTAGCAAAAAAAGAAACAAAATCACAAACAAAAATAGAAACTTTAATTAAAATTTGTAATTTGCAATGATGAAAGCAAAAAAATAATTATTTAATACAATTGTATACATTTTATTAATTCTATAAAAGTAAACAAGTTGGCCAACTAACAAAATTGGTGTTTTTCTACAGTAATAATTCTTTTTTTTTTTAGTACAGTGTGTCATTTGCTAGAAATATGTTACAGAAAGTAGATAATGTAATTAACAAACATAATGACAAATAGGTAAAGCTGGGATATATGTATAGGGATTGCTATAAACTTGTCCAGAATCTTTCAAAGAAGCAAACAAGTTTTTTCATGACTTATAATACTCCGCCTTATAATACCCCGCATTAAGTCAAAATATATAATACATATTCTGAACCTCAGCAGATATGACATTGAACTGATAACAGACACAATTGAGTAAAATATGAGTAAAATTTTTTGTGGTATAAGATAATTCTGGTTGTTTTTGTTAAAAGAGTAAAAATAAATATGCCGAGCTAAAAATATGTTTTGACGTAACCCTTTACGTTTTTTTAGTATTTGTAAATATGTTTTTAGTTTTAAATATGTTTAGGGGAAATAAAGGGTGTCCCAACAAGAACGCAACATTTAAATTATAAATAAATGACTGATGCAGCAATTGAATTGTTTCTCTGGCTGTATGACATGTGGCGCCGTCTTGTTGAAACCACAAGCCCTCCACATTCATTTCTTCAATTCTAGGCAAAAAAAAAAAAAAACTGGTTATCATTTCACGATACCGAACACCATTGACTATGATTCCTCCAGCCCAAAAACCACACCACATGCTGACACGTTGAGGATGCATTTGTTTCTCGTGAATCACTCGGGGATTTTCCTCACCCCAAATGCGACAATTCTGCCTATTGACGAAGCCATCAAGATGGAAATGGGCCTCGTCACTGAAGATGATTTTATCGTCAAAATCAGCATTTTCATGTTGTCTCTCCAATACCCAATTAACGAACTCCATTCGCTGTCCATGGTCATTTTTTACTAGCCTCGTAGCTTCTACTAGCAAACAATAACAATTGTTCAAATGTCAAACAATCACACTTCGAATGGCGCCAAATTTAAATCTTGCGTACTTGTTGGGACACCCTTTATGAGGACATGGGTACAAATATGCATAAATATGTTGACTTCTCACAAACATTACGGTATGGGACACATATCATTCTAAAGGGGAGGTCGTCTAGATTAGTAATCTACCGCCCAAATACTCAGAAGTTACTTTGGACTATTTTTAATTTTTTTTGAGATTTCCATATACCAGTCTGAGGAATTCTAGTGAGATCTGGATGCATTGTTGAAATTTGACGTGTGTGTCTCCCGCTTTAGATTAAACAGGATCATCGGAAAATTTTGTACCATATTATTTGGCTTAAAAAAGTTAGCTTGATATGTATAAATGTTTTATTTTCGTAACCGATTATTAAATTATTTGCAGGTTGTGTGTAGAATAAAAACATTGTAGGTGTACAATAGTCTACAGAAAGCGTCTGTCAGTCTAACTAACCAACGTAACATAACAAAATATACCTACTTTATAATATATTTATGTATATGCATACATATATAGCCATACTTATACAAATCTATGTGTGTACTTGTTGTCTTGTACATATGTATATGTACTACCTACATATAACTTTATATGTATGTTCGTATGTATATAGTATACAAACACAGTTTTTTTTTCATTCAAAATATATTCTGTCATAGTACTTGAATTAATTTTGCTTAAGGTTGCTTTTGAATATCCAACAAACACAATCTTAAACATTTTTAAATTAACTCTTAGAGACTTATCGAAACTTTTCAGTTCTTGATTGATCTTTTTTTTTAATTAAGAAACAAATTTTATATAAAAATTTGCAGTAAAAATGGAAATTATGTAGATTTTGGTTGTTAAAAACCTCAAAAATAGTTTTTTCAAAACTCTCTCCCTTCTTTCCCTCCCTCCTTCTCTCTCTCACTCCCTCCCTCCCTCTCTCTGGTATATACAATTGCCAAGAATAAAATCGAATTCTACTTGATAGCAAGCTACCACGTAAAATAACATTTTTATGTGATTATGTGTAAGTCCCAGTTTATGCAAGAAAATTTAATTCCAGCAATTTTGTAAAATTTGTGTTTAAAATTTTTGTTGCTGCAATTTTGCCATTCTTTAACATGTTTTCTTTGACAGTTCTAAAAGAGAGGAATAGAAAACAAGAAATAATTTCAGATTATCTAGAATATTAGAAAAGAAGATTATTTTCTGTTTACAAAAATTCAGCTGTTTAGATACTGTCACATCTATATGGGGTTATATTGAGAGCAAAACTTCTCTTTATTATTCTTAGTCTAGATGTGAGATGTATCTAGAAATAATATCCTTTTCTCTCTCTCTCTCTCTCTCTCTCTCAAATTAAATAAAAATTGCAGCAGCAAAAATTGAGAAGTATTATACAAATTGGCTATTGCGCCATTAAATTAGAAATGTTTGCTGGTTTATATTATCCTGTTGTTTTCTACCATGATGTTGAAATGTATTGTATACTGTTGGTAACACATTTAAAATTACGTTTGTGTAGGTGTGTGTGTGTTTATATGTGTGTGGCTGCAAAATTTTATATCGATTTTTAGTATACAAAATTAGAAAGTGAAGAAGTTGTGGAATAAATTAAAATTCCAGAAAAAATTATTTTTAAATGTTAGAACCGCGCCCTAAAACTTAAAAAGAACCGCTATATACTGCTCTCTTTTACAGTAATCATTACGGCTTCGATGACAAATTTGTCTAATGGCTTTATCTTTATTAAATTAAATTGTTATTGTTAAAGAAATTAATTTCTTTAAATTCTTACATAAATCTGGTCAGAGGAAAAAGCACAAGTACTTCTATTGGAATGATGGAAGACTTTTTGCTTTCCATTAAAAAAATTACTCAAGTATCACCAAGGAGGAATAAAAATAACTTTTTAAAACACTTAAAACTGTACTTATCTAATTTATCAGCTGAGCGAGAGAATTCATGGACTGCATTGCGATAAATTACATTATCAAGGAAGCTGCACATATTTGTAGACTCTGATCAGGCTTAGACTCTAGCTCAGCTGAATATTGCGTTACAGAGACATGAGTATGTTAAATAACCTAAAATGGGGTTTGTGGATTATACTGTCCATTAAATGTGAATGAAAGAGATTGACACACATCTTGTGCCTGAATACTCAGGCTATATACCGTGAGACCTGAGCCTAGGACATGAACGAATGGTAGCGATAAATCTCCAACAAACATTAAAATGCAAAAACAACAGGCGTCTCTTCTCTCCTATGTGTCAAACACATATATTAATAAAAGAGAAAATATCAATGTAATCCACTCATACACTTACACTTTCTATGTACGAGCATGTATGAGTACTTTGACGTTTAGTAAAGACAGCACAGGAGATGTATGCTGTTCTACCATCAGTACCTTGTTAATTCTGCCATGGCCTAAGACAAATACTAGCGATTACGGAGGTGATGAGAACAATCAGTTCTCTTCAGCGGAATCACTGAATTGCAGCTAAAAAAAAAAAAACCAATTAGGCTGGGATTGTCAATAGCTAGAAATAAATTGATAATCGATATGGGGTTACTTAATTATGAGACATATATATGATTATTATTATCAAGAACTATAATCGCACCGCGACCTTTAAGATCTGTTGTGCAGTCCAGTTCCTAACTAAAGTTCGAGATTAATCATGCCTAGATCTTTGAGGACTAATTCCAAACTACCTAAGCAGCTTGTTCTGCGTCTTGCCACCGCTGGGCACTGGCAAAGAACATGTTCCGACATTTCCTGTCCTACTCGACAGAAACGAAAGGAGTCGTTCTGTATGTATCACACCTATCCTACTCATGTCGCAACGAAAAAAACGCACATTCGTCATTTAAGCCTGAAATTATGCTTTGAAATATCTTATTTACTACTTTAGTTGGCGCCTCTGCTAATAATGCTAGCAAAGGCATGAGCCATGGCTGTGTTAATTTGGATGGATTTTTTAAGGATCGAGAAAAACATCTAGTAATTCATGATTTTTGTCTATATGTTTTCTGCTAAAAGCTAAGATGATTGCGCATCTGATTTTATTAATATTTATAATTGTGCCTGTAACAGATAATATAAATAAAAATTTTATGCTTGTGTGTGTTTCATATGAATTTTATATTTTATTTTATTTTCAAGCTTAGAGTGCACTGAAATGTGTCTTGTTTTACCTTTTTTTGGTTGAATGTACGCGCCGCTTTGCTTTTATTTCACAACAATATTCCAACCAATACCAATTAAGAAACGTTCGCAAATATGAAGTTGTGAAACACAGTGCGCATACAAGCTTGATGGGACGGACATTGTTCATCACTCATTTAATATAACCAAATGATATTTACAGTTCTTTGCACCCACATCATTTTGTTGTTGCCATTTATTTATTTAGTTCAACCACCACAATAAATGAAATTTTTCTCAACATCATAAAATATTCTCCCGTTACACTGACCCCAAAAAAGAGAAAATAAAATTAAAATAACTAAAAGAAAGAGAAAGAGAAACAAATTATAAAACACTTGCAACACTTGATACATATTTTTGTTAAACGTCTAGTGCGTATTACGTGAAGATACATGTTTTAAAGGTAGAATTGTCTAATCAAGTTGACTAAATCTATCACAAGAAGCTAATCTATGAAGAGTATTTAGGACTGTTAAGCTAGGTAGTATAAAGGTTCGTAGAAATAAGAAAAAGGAGACAGGACAAAAATCGTTTTGCTATAAAGTTTTGAAAGTCAACTGATAATCTGGGATCAAATGTTAACAAATAATTTTTAGCGTTTATTATGTTGTCTCTCAATTCGCCTCCATCATCGGTGTAGACTTTAATCCCCCAAAGCAATTAATTACAACTACTAGTCCTTTCCTCTTCAATCAAATGGTATCTAATATAAATGAATACTCAGGAAATATCACATGGCTAATGTACGAGTCAATGGGCGAAACAGTGAGATGATAGAATTATTATTGTATGTGTGTGAAGATAAAAACGTCTATGTATGTTTTTTTAAATATCGCATGCGATAAAATTTATTTTCCATACATATTCTTCACATATGTACTGAATTTAAAGGGGCTTATAGAGAGATGAAGCCATTCTGATCAAACCCTTCTATCTGAAGGAATGGCACCTAATGGAAAACAACCACAATGGATAGGGCTATCATCCTGAGAATACAGTTTCTCCAATTGTATTTGTGAATTTTTTTAGAAAACGTTGAAAATTTCACTTAGTACAAAAATATCGTATATCTGGACTCTGAGGAATGAAGGCTACTGTGGCCAAATGGGACCTAATGAGACACATATCATTTTAAAGGGGAGGCTGTCTAGATTTGTAACCTACTGCCCAAATACTCAGAAATTACTTTGGAGTATTTTTAAATTTTTTTTGAAATTTCCCCATACCCTAGTACTTTGGTTCTAAAGGGATATTTTTAGTGACTGTGATAACCTGTCAATTCCGGAGTTGCTGGTTACACAGGCTCTTTTGGCTTCGAGATACAGATTTCTCTGTGCACATTTTATGGGCGTTCTAACTAAGTTACCGGATATTAGCTTAGGGGAGTATTCAACGCTAAGAGATTGGACTAAATTCCTTCTTCACTCCTTGATATTATCTTTGGCGACTATGTGCCTCAAACCGAAATCTAGTTGATACTGTGGCCGCCATATAAACCAACCAACCGAGCCATCTTGCAGCTCATAGGCTCTCTGGTCCACATACAGGATAAATGGAGTCAATTAGCTTTTTGAGGTAAGCTATATTACCTGTCTTAGAGTCAGCAAAAAATGCAAGACCCGATAATCACAAAGGACATATACTGAAGTTTCATCATCCAAACTAAATATAAACCTGCATTGAGTGAGACTAATATTTGCTATCTTACGCTAAGGATATCTAAGACTACCGTGCTTCATAAGCCATCCTGTAAGATTCTTAAATTATTCTTATTGAGTGCCAGTGCCTTCTGGTAAATATTTGCTCAACTCTCTGAATCTTTTAAACATGCGAGGTGTAGCCCAACCGACTGCTGTCGTTAACACATAAGGTAAAGGAGTATGACCTTCATGTGCATTCAACCAATGCAACATGAGATTTTTAGAGATCACAACTTCATACAGCCAGGCCCAACAGTCTATAGGTATATAACGCTAATCTTAAATCTAAAATTAAATATATAGATTTTTCCCTGGTCTCGCTCCTTAAGTATTCTTAGGGTAAGCAGATTTGAAATTAGGAAACAAAAAGAAATACACAAGCTGCTAAAAACACTGGATCGAATACTCTCAGCTTCTCAAGCTCTAACCCAGAAATACATAAATAGGTATCCTTTTATGTTAAATTATTAAAAACATTAAAGTAAATTTAAATGTTTAACTTAAATATTCTGTAGAACATTTACGCTTTATGTAGGTACATATGCAAATATTAACATATAAATATACAGTGCCGGTGAAAATAATAGCATTGACTGCAGTTATTTTATTTACTACGGTACTAAATTCCTATTATATATTTCTGATGTTCTTCGATTCTACTGTTAAATTAACGGTTCTTTTCATATGAAACAATTTCTTTACTGATATAATATCTGTTGGTAAAGAAATAGCACGGAACGATGCCTGGGCTGGCTATATTTTGCATACATTTTTTTTGTTTATTGTATTTTATAAATTTATTTAAAAAAAAAAAAACATTAAAATAATGTCAGATATGGGACGTTGAAAACATTGCATAAAGCAAAAAAGAATTATTATTCAAAGAATGATTTTGAAAGCAAAAGTAGGACAATTGTACACTTTTTAAAATAAAGTGATACGTAATATAATAACGTCCTCTAACAAAGTTGAAATTCATAGGAGAAGAGTTGCAGTGTTGCATTTATTGGTAAGTCTATGCAGTAGCGATAGTAAAAAGGGCCCCTTTAAAGCAGCTACAGCTAAAAAAAAAGACATGGATAATCGCAGAAAGTTTCCATTGTTGAGTGCAAAGCATATCAGCAAACGTTTAAAATTTAGTTACGAACGCTTTAACTGGCAATTTCTAAATGGAGGAAAATGTTATGGAGGGATGAGAGTAAAGTTGTTTTGCATGGTTCTCCTTTACAATCCAAAAAAACAATCGCAGAGTTTTAAGCATAAAGCTGCTTTAACATGGAATAAACAGATAATTAACCAAATCTCTACGTTGATATTTTAGAAAAAGTGATATTGCCTTTTTCAGAAGAAGATTTACCTTCACTTTGAATCAGCCAACAGAACAATGATTTGAAGAATACTAACAAAAAGGCTCATCAGTTGATAGTTGGCAGTCCTTAGCTAATGACATTAAAGTCATGGACTGGTCTGAGAAGTCCCCAGTCCTTAACCCAATAAAAAAAATTTAAGCTGAAGTTAAGTAAAATGTGTGTGAAACGAACAATTTTGGGCTGTAGCTAAGAAAGACATGACTAACAACAAGCCAAAGCGTTACGCTGTCATTATTGCCACGAAAGACCATTTGACAATATATTGGCGTAAATAATAAATTTTTGTATTAAAAATTTGGAATTTTGTTCAGTTTAAAATGTGTTATCAAAAATAGTGCAATTTTTTTACCTGTCAAATTTTGACTTTTAACCGTATTTAGTAAATTATTTCCATAAAAGCCAATAAATTTTACAATTTTTTCTGTTTCAATAGCATATATGTAGCCTCCTGATGCTTATTTTAATTATTGTCGGAAGATTGTATCGACCAGTAAATAAATAAAAAGAAGTGAAGCGTTGACTTCAGTGCTATTTTTTTATCGCAACTGTATGTCTCTATAACTCTCTAACCATTTAATTTGTTTTATTTTTCGTTTTCTTTATTATTCTTAATTGTTTTCTGTCAAACCTCTTATCAGGAATTTGTTGTGAAATTATTATTTCACAAAATTCAAGTTTTTGCCTCTTTAAAACTTAATTTGCCTTTGCTCTTTTTTTGTTATCTATTCTTACGTTTTTGTTATGTTTGCTGGTGTGTGCAATAATTTTTGGGCAAAACTTTTCTTTTTGCTTTAATTAGAACGTGAAATGGTGATGAGTTTTTTTTTTTTACTTTTGTCGGCCTTGCTAAAGTTCAAATACCCCACTGAGTTTAATTTTTGTTTTTGCACGTCGTATAAATTTCAGTGTTCTTTGTTGTTTTTAGGTTTTGTAAACGCGCATGATTTTTTTTTTGTGTGTGTGTGTGTGCGTAGTTCTGTTGAGGTTGTTTGGTATGTAAGAGACAGCAATTATTTACTCTTGTTGTTTGTGCATGCTGCTAATGTTTTTTATTATTCTTATTACTATTATTATTGTTGTTGTTGCTGTTGGTTAGTGTTTTAATTTTGTTGTTCTTTGAAAAGTTTTCGTTTGACACAAAGAAATTGTTTATTTATTTTCCTATTGAATAATAAAATTGTCTCGAAGTTTATTTTTTTCTTTTTTTTTATCGTTGTAGGGTGAGTATGTGTTATGTATGGATGTGTTTGTGTTTGCCATTTACTCTCTTGCTGTCCTTTTTTTCTTTGAAATGTTTTTGTTGTTGGTAAACTTTTTCTGTTTCGTTTTCGGCAACAATCAAATTAAAAGGGGTAGGTCAGGGTAGTTTCATACATGTGACTGTGTGTTCTTTTGTCAGACAAGCGTGAAGACAGACAATCAGCCAGAAAGACGACAATTTAATTTTCTTATGCCCTAGTAGAAGTCATTGTACGCATAATTTACGATCGTAATTTTTTTTTTGGTAATCTGTGTACACACACATGCATACATATATAAGTACGTATGTACGTACATGTGTATGTACTATATAATAATACTTTTTTTTTGAGTTCAACAACCTTAATTTTTAATTTATTTTTCGTACACGGTATAAACAAGTTTTAGGTTTTGCTTGCTTACTGTTACAAAAAAAATTTAGTTTATTATTTTATTAATTTATACCTACCAATTTAAATACTCGGAAATATCATTCATTAATTAATTAATAAATTAAAGTGAAAAGGTTAAGGCTTAATCACAAATGTGTCATCAGCGTCTTCAATGCTAAACGATAGGCGAAGTTGGGTGTATACTGTGAAAATTTCAATTTGACTTATGTTTCGCGTCTGAGGGAACACATGTTCGTATATTAGGCAAAGAAGGTTCATATGCTGGAGAAACTACTGCAAGGAATAACAATTTTCATTACGCTTGACCAGCAATCAGTCCGAAGGCATATGTATCGTATGTATGCCGGTCTGACGCTGAAATGTATTGACATAGATATTCAACCAGTGTGATTCCAAGAAGGATCTAATTGTATTTGGTAATAAGCTGACAGATGAGTTAGTTTCTGAAGAAGGGATTTATTTAGTGTGGTGTTTTGTGGGCCAAAGCTAAGAGTTGCTGTAGATAATGGTGAAGGCAAGGGTTCTGCATTAGGTTTCTTCACAATAAGGTGAAAGCTAGAATAGTACTCTCCTCAAAAGGGCCATACACATACATAGCAAAACCTGCTAAGTAGACCACTGCGTTTTTGACCATCTCCCATCTTCATTGAGTTTCAGTGATTCGTATTTTCTTTTGGCTAAAACCTGTCTTTGCTTTTTAAAATGCGAAAAATCCAAGAGTTATTAAATAAATGTTTTTAAATATTTCTGTTTATCTTATTTTTGAATCTTATTATGCTTTTGTACATTTTTTTAACTACATTTTCTCTCTCTCTCTCTCTCTCTCTCTTTGCATTTTAGTCACGGGTTAAGACTACAAATTATGGATCCGGGCAGACATCACGATTTTCTAAACAACAGTGATGAACGTTCGAGCAGAAGTACATATTATGGACGCGAAATACCTGATATAACATCACATCATTATTATGGACCAGCCACTGCGAGTACTAGAGCGGTAAGCAATAGTAAACCATGTGGTTGTACGACCACGGGTAGTGGTGGCACAATGGCCGGTAGTATAATGTGCAATAATTGTCGTTTGAATCCAACGGATGAAAGTAGTTGGCCAACAACCATGGGAAATACTAATCAGATAGATCATTCTCAAAGAGTTGGAGGAGCTATGGGTATGAGTATGGGAGGAGATTATCATCACCGTATGGCAGCCGAAACTAATATACGTTCCAATGTGCGGCAAAGCACCATATACGTGCAACAGCAACCACCACATCCACATCAACCACATCAGCAGTTGCAACAGCAAACATCTCATGGTCCTAGTATGGCACAATCACAACACCCTGCTCACGTAGGGAATATAGCAGGAAGTCGAACAAGTTATTGGCCTCAAGGCAGCTCAACAAGTAGTATTAGTGGTAATAGCAATAGTAATATGCCTTATGGAGGCGCTGTGGGAGATGAACATTTTGGAGGGCTGGGATCACAAACACAAATTGATATTAATATTGGTAGACGAAGTGACTATGGAGCCTATAAATCATCTTCAATGCCAACGAATGCTACACATACTGCTCAGCAAAGCAGTAACACTAATGTTAGTGGCTACCAGTTACCTTCATCCTCACTCAATACTTCAAATTCTTTACACCAAAGGGTAAGTGCAATAGGAGGAGGAGGAGGAGGTACTAGCAATGTGCCAGTCACAGGCCCTACCAGCGCACACACCCCTTACATGACCAAGGAACCACGCATTTACGATCACCAAAAATACTCCTCAACTTCCTCAGCTCCAACGTCAAAAATGGCCTACAACACAACAGCAGCTACAAGTGGTCTCTATGACAGTCCTCACCATCACATGAATAATCAAGTCATTACCAAAATAGATCATCATGTTATAAATCCTAGCAATTATCCAGCAACAAAAGAACAACATCCAAGTCCAAACTATGCCCGCAAATGTCCTCAAATATATTCGCCAGAAGAACAAAATACAGCTCATCAGCACTTGTACATGTCAACACCACAATTTAGTTCTGATAAATTTACGCGAGCCTCCCCACAACAGCAGCCTCAACCACCACCGCCAAGTGATTTCACAAAATTACATGAAAGTCCTAGTGCAAGCTCATATATGGTAGCTCCACACAGCAGCGATAAATACAGTAGTCCTCACATGCATGCCTCACATTTAAGAGAATCACCTCAATTTCCCTCCCACTCGACAACATCGCCTCGTAATTCCAGCTCCTATTATGGTGCAAGTCAAATTCAAAATCCCTCCAAAACACACCCACCGGAAATATCGCCCATTTTAATGAAACAAAATCATCATACGCATCATTATCAGTATTCAAAGAGTCCGCTACCTCCTCCATTACCGCCGTCCCATATGCAACAGCAAGCAATCCCTCCTCTTTCATCACAGATGGCAGCTAAAAATCAAGCGAATGTGAATGTTGTGCCACAGCCTCCGGTTAATTCTTCCCATGTGACAGCTGGTCAATCGCAGCGTTATTTAATGGATAGTGTGAAAAGAGAAGATCTCGAAGTTTATGAAAATCCCAATCAACCGTCTTCGCGTCACAGTAATAGTGGCATTTATATAAACCCCTACAATACTCCTCCACCCACAGGTGATAATTGTTGCAAGGAAGTAGCATTATCTGCTTCTCCATTAGCCTATACGACAGGCTCGGCAACTCCAAACTACCGGGTAGAATCTCCACAATTTTATCCAACCAAATACGCCAAGTTGACCATGAACGAGAATTTAAGTTCTAGTAAACACTCGCTGGTTAATCAAAATACTCCTCCACCTAGTAGGGCACCCAGTCAACGAGGACAACATCCATCCGCCTTCTTCTATGAGGGAAATCCGCTAACTACATCATCACCTGCGGCAGCAACGGCAGCCTCTCCTTCACCCTCATCTCTGCTAACGACAACATCACATACTTCTATGCATCATACGGAGTATATGTCTTCGTCACTGCAAACTGGTCCCACGATGGGAGCTCCTCCTTCGGAATTAGTTGGTACAAGCATGCCACAATCTTATGCACCACAACCGACTATGCCTGCTCAGCCACATCACCTACAACACCATCAGCTCCAAACAGCGCAAGCGTCTTTGAGAAATAACGATGTGATGATCACGGTACAGCCCACTTCATCACATACCTACGAACGTACAATGCATAACCAAGCAGTAGGTGTAGTGGCAGGTGCAGGTGCCGCATCTTCCATGCCCTTGCAGCATTTAAAGTCAAAACACGCCAACAATCCTACATCAACATCGTCAGTTTCAGGGTCCGTGTCTTCTTTGCAAATACAGCAGGCCAATGCAAATACCACAAAACCTTTAGCAAAACATCAGAAACCAAACTATCGTGAACTAATTAATCAAAAATTAGCCATGCGTAATGCCACTTCCGAGGAAGAGCTAAATATGCAAATTATTAAGAAGACCCTCAATGTAGATACTCAAAATATAAGAACACCACCACAAGTTAGCACTAATCAATTGTCAATAACGGGTAACAATCGCGGCGTAGTCCCTATGCCCACGCCGCAACTACAAACTACTGAGAGAATCCAAACTGCACCAAGAGAGTCTTCAAAAAGTCTAAAACAAACTGCACCTTTAGGCTCAATGTTGGTTAGTCACAGTGCTACTGTGTTGTCAATGCCTTCTACAGCGCGAATAATTGAACTGCCTGAAGCGCTACCTCAACGCATTTGTGTCAAACAAGAGGATGAGAAACCCTCATCTTCATCGGGAACTACTTCTTCCTCTCCTCTAGATCTCTCCATGCGCACTGTTAAAACAAAGGCTGACTCAACCGAGTATAAATACCAACAAAAACCACGTTTATCCACATCCGCTAGTTCAACTACTTCCAATGAAGTTCAATGCCCTTTGCCAAGAATTGATACTCATCCTGTATTTTCGATACATGCTTTTGAACCTGAAGCGATGGCAGCTACTACATCTGATATCAGCAGGCAGTCTGGTTCCAGACATAGTTCCCTAGAACGAAGAAATTATACACCTCCCACACAACAACCACAAATTACTCATACAACCCCATTGATAAGCGGTAGTTTGTACTCTCCCTCAACTACACAACACATTCCCGCCTTATCCACACACCATTCGTATGGTGGCTGTGACGCTATTGGTACTTCAAGAAAAAACGATTTACCAAATAATATGATACCCCAGCCTAGTAATGCAATGGGTGGCTACGAAAATTCGTTGGTCATTAAAACCGCACCCAAAGTAAATAATGTTAATAGCGATCTAGTGGTTAGACCTTCAACCATATCCGGTACAGTTGCAACTCATACAAACGCACAATCCAACAGGCCAAGTGTTCTAGAAACGAATCCCTATGCCACAGTTATTAAAACCGAAAATAAACGTCTTAATGAAACTCCACCAGCCTCCTCACCACATCATGCTATGACAGTGGTAGACAGACTACCACCAGATACTAGTATCATGGCTTTACCAGCTAGAAACCCTTATGGCGTGGTAAGATCTGCAATTAAAACAAATCACGCTGCAAACGCCAACATTTCTAGTTCAAATACTACCCCGCCCTCGAATTATACTTTGGCCTGCGAAAAGAATCCCAACTTTAGGAAAAGACATCTGCAGGAGTACTCCCATCAAATGTCTTTACTTGAGCCCGAAAATAAAAATAAACGCTACGACTCAACGTCTCTTCAGGCAAAACCTCAAATACCGATGCGACCAGCTGATATTTCAGTGATAGCAGTTAATGAGTTACCAGCTCACCAAGATGTAGAAAAAAAGCTTATAATCGCTAATAAAACAAGAACAGAGGATAGTTTTAAATCTACAAACAATACAAGCGTTATAGCCTCCACCACCACGAACAATGGCTCTATGAACAGTTCAAAGGTTATTGTTAATAATGTAAATGTGAATGCTAGTGCTTACAATGCAACACCCTCGGTGATGGTGGTATGTAAACAAGAACCTTTAACCCCAACAGGCGATAATTCACAAACAATTTGTGCAAAACCAGCCGAAACCCCCATTAATGCATTTTCTTCACGCATCAGAACTAAAGCTGAATTGAAGGGTTTCACTTTCCACCCACCACCGCTACCATCTATAAAAACTCCAGAAATTAATAACTCACCAGCTACTCCACCCAAAATGGTAACTATCAAACAGGAAGAGGATGATGTAGAAGAACTCATACCAGCTGAAAGAATAAAAGAGGAAATTGTGACTAAAATTGAATTTCTCTCTATACCAGGCTTAGATGATGAATTTCAAGAGAAAAATCTTTTAGATTTCGGTTGGAGCAAAACGTGTAACAATTTTATGGAACAATTGTTGACCAGACCTAACAGTAAAAAGAAAACATTTATCTACTCTTCAGCCGCTGTTACAGAAACAATTGCTAGAAAATCTTTGAAAGATCCTGATATGGTGGTTACTTCCAGCGAAACAGTAACGACAACACTGAAAACTCCTTTAGAAAATCATAATATTTCAACCATAGAATCGGCTGACAACACAACACTTAGTTCCTTTGCCAGACTGGATCCTGGTATTGAGTCCAGCATTACCGTTAATAATCCCAATCAAGATTCAATTAACTCACAATGTTCATCTTTTGTGCATAAAAAATTATCAAAATCAGAAAGAGAAAAGAAACGTTACCAGCAGGAACAACGTTTAGCTGAACGCCTTAAAGCTAAAGAATCATCTTCAGAAACTGAAGATGAACTAGACAAACGCAAGACTGAACGTTTAAAAAAGCCACCAATGAAATCAAAAAATAAATTAAAATCACCTAAAACGCCGGGCAACAACACAAATTCAAATAGTTCCTCTTCAAATAGTTTGATGGATAAGAATCGTTTTTCTGATTGTGGCTCTGACACGAGTAGTAGTGAAATGGATGAAAATAAACCAATTAGTAGCATGAAAAAAGTACCCATTAAATTAGAAATTAAACAGGAGAAGTTTGAACAGCAGCAGAAAACAGACTTGTCTTGTGGTAAGATAAAAGTGGAAACGAAAGGTATCGAAAATGAAAATAATAATGATAAAAATGATAAAGAGAAAGTAAAGAAAAAGCCGTACACCACTAACAAAATAGCTAAAGAAGAAAAGCAGAGCATTAAAAAAGAACCTGTACACGATAAGCAACGTGAAGAAACAAAAAGAGCACAAGAAAAACATAGCAGCTCCTCTACTTCTACAACAAGCGAAGAAGGAGAAGATGATGATAATGAAGATGAGGAGAGAGATGAAGGAGACAAATCTAAAATGCATAATCACTCAAAGGAGAAACTTGACAAACAGGCTCTCAATACTATGACTCGTTCAAAACGTAAACTGGAGCTGGAACAACAACTGGCCAATAGTAAAGTGTTACGCAATGACAAGGTCATACGAAATTTTTCCACTTCGAATTCATCAACAAATAAAATAAAACGGAAATACACACGTAAATTTAATACCGTCAATAGCCTGTTGGAATCAGGTGGGCTAAGTCGGGAATCCGGTATAATGAAGTCGACAAGATTGAAAGCCAAACTCGAAAAGAATGGCGGTAAACTAAATATACTAAATAGCAAAAACAAATCACCAAATAATAATAACAGCAATAAGTTACAGAATAACAATCGTAATGGCAATGAATGCAAAAATAAGTCTGAAAATGTACACGACAGAAATGTCATTGATTTGTATCGTTTCAAGCGAGCTTTAAAAGTGCCGCCCAGCCTAATAAATATTAAACATCCAGGAGCCCATAAAATTGCCGCGTCTTTGCCGGACTTGGAAAGACATGCTGAAGCCTTGGAAGCTTATGCCAAGAAGCGTGATAAAAAAAGTCTGAAAAACCTAAAAATAAAATCTTTAAAAGGCACCAACTCTGCGAAAGCCAATAAAATGGGAAAGGTAGACGAGAGAAAGATATCTAGAGAAGAACCCAAATCAATTATTGATTTATTGCATTCACGTGTAACTAAAGCTTCTGGTATCAGTGTACGCAGCAAGACTACCACAACAACGGCTGCTTACAGGCCAATAAAACCCTGCTGTACAACCAGCCTGAACAGTACAAAACCGCCTCTAAGCAACAGCAGCAACAACTGTGGCATGTTTAGTGAAACGTCACAAACCACCGAATCAAGTGAGTTGCAAATGTTGCCTGAACTAAAAAAAGATTCTGATGTTGATGATGATAATGATGATAATGAGTCTACCAATGGCAAGAAGCGTCATTTTAGTATTTTTGATACTAAAGTTTTGCCCACCAAAACACGCACTGAGTCAAAGTTGCAGCAAAAGAAGGAAAATATACGAGAGATATTTGTAGGAGACGATCGTCCTGCCTCGGCACCTCCCGAAATGACCCAAATGCTGGATTCGGTAGAGAAAATGACTTATGAGCAAAAATATGAACAGTTTTTGCAACAGATGAATATTGTGGTGAGTGCTGATACCTTGGGAAGACTAGGACGTTCGTCAGGAGCTAAAAAACTAACCGGCGTTACATCAAACGGCAATCAAGATTTATCATCATTTAACATCAAACAAGAAGAAATTGATACTGAATCAACTAGTGTCATAGATGCTGATGAGCTTAAGGAAGATCAAAAGTCAGTACCCACTCATTTTCGTAAACGTCGTGGTAAATATTTGCGCCGCAAAGGCAGTTCCGGCTTTGATTATATACGTAAAAAGAAAAAACCCTCTACAGGTTCAGCTGCTTTGACTCATAGCACCTCTCAACATAATCAATTTAACAATGGCCCACTTTCACATTTACGTGCGTATTCTACGAAAACCGATAAATATGATATGGAAGAGTATCAGCATAAAATCAAAACAGAAGACGATGTGAGTCGTGAAATACAAAAGTGGGTACTCAACAAGGGTGTGGGCCAAAGTACAATGCATAAGGCAGCTCGTCAAGGTTACATAGATGTGATAGTTTATTGCTTGGATCGTATGGGCATGAATCCTGATCAAAAAGATAACGCTGGATATACACCACTACATGAGGCCTGTACAAATGGTTGGTTAAATATTGCTCGTGTTTTACTGCAGTATGGAGCAAATCATTCAGAAGCAGCTCACTCGGGTATACGGCCACTGCATGAGGCTAGTGAAAACGATCATGAGGAAATTGTTCGTTTACTGTTATCCTATGGGGCTGACCCGCTATTGGCTACGTATTCGGGTAAATGTTATTTCCTTTAGAGAAAGTTGTGGGTTTTAATGTTTTTTCATATGGTTTTATAGGTCAAACTCCATTAATGTTAGCTTCAAGCAATACAATGCGTGATATTTTAAGTAATCATTTAGTAGATGTACAAAGTATGGGACCTGAACGTAAGCCATGGCGATTTAATGGACCTTGGGAAATATATGGTAGGTTTTCAATATTAATTTTTATTTTGTTTTAAGCAATCAATAGATGATATGCAAATTTTACATTTGAATTCTATTTGAAATTTCAACAGATCCTTCGGAATGTGGTTATAATGTGTTTGAGGGTGCACCAAATTCAGTATGTGATATGAGCCGAGCTCTTTTACGTAGAAGTTCATTAAACTATAATCAAATGTATCAAAATAATAAGAAACTAAATAATGTGCTCAATAATGCAACAAATACTACAATAGTGACTACAACAACAGCAGCAGCGACAGCAGCAACAGTTACAACAACTGCTGCACAATCTTTAATGCATAACTTCTCCTTAACCTCATCCTCAGCAGCAGCTCCTTGCCAAAGTGCAAATAATTATAATAGTAATGTAGCAAGTAGCACAAGTAAACCGAGTCTTAACTTTAGCATCAGTAATACTAGTGCTAATAGTTACAGTGGTACTAACGTACAATTAGGGATTGAAGCTCAAGAGCAGCAACAACAAAAGCAACAGCACCTACAATCACAATCACAACATAATAAAATGAAAGGGGAGACAAATACAAAGACTGTTATGGAAAAATGTGCAGTTGTGCTCGATAATATAGATCGTTTTAATTCTGTACGCTTACACAATGATAATAAACCTGAAATTTTAGTAGAAAACTCCGATAGTGATGGTGAAATGTTTGAATTCGAAGAGGCTGATGTTTTATTACCACCCCTGTATTTATTAAAGGATGAGGGTACCCAAGATAAATGGGTGCTTTTAAGTGATTTGTGCAATTTACTTAAAGTTAAATCCAAGGATACTCTATTAAATAAGGTAAGCAAACAAGAAATTATATATAAAAATAACTTTGTATTTTAAACTGAATTTTATAATACATTATTATGGTAAGCATCTCAGTTGAGCGACTACGAATAAGAAAATTAAAATAGAGCTGATGTAGGTCATTTCTGAGAAAAATAAAAATGTTGAAAATATAAAAAGGTTTTGAATAGATGAGTGTGGTTATTATTTTTACAAAAATTTAAACTATTTTTTTTATTTAATAGTTACAATAAAATTTAGTTATAGTTATGGATGGCAACACCAGTCTTTACACTTCCCCTTCTTTCTCTCTTTGTTTTCGTTTTATATTTTTTTAATTTTTATATGATGAGGTTATCACACTGTATACCGTTACTAAAACAGCCACATTGTTAATTTGTTTGTTAAAAAAATATTACCATTATTTTAATTCAATATTTCTCTATGTATCTTTTTTTTTCTAAAGATATATCCCTCTACAACGTCTTCATCATCAGCTTCCATAGCATCTGCTCACAAAAGTGTTATGCGTGAATTAAAAATGTCAGATTTTTTGGAAAAGGCGACATGTTTACAACTTTTGTGCGCTGGTGAAAAATTAAATATATGCGCCTCAAAGGTTGTTCTTATAAAATACAACGAGAATGTTAGAAACTTATTAGGGGTTAAAACAATATTAATGAAATTTTAGAAATAAATGAAAAATAAAAACAACAAAATCTTAAATTTACTACATATTAATATAAAAAGTGAAAATTAAAACACACACACACACATGCAAAGAAAAGTAAAAAGTTTCAAAACACGTTTGAAAAAAATAGTAGTAATTAATATATATAAAGAAAACAAATTATACAATATGTATTTAATATTATTAACAGTTATTAAGCTAAAAACAAAGAAAGTATATTTATATAAAAATTTAATTCATAATTTGTATGAAATCTTTAAGTAAAAAAGGAAAATTATAATAAAAACATGCAATTTACACTATATTTTAGAATATGAAAAATAAACTAGTAATTAAATAAAAAAAATCTGTATTATTGTGTGTTAAATACGAAAAATAATAACACACACTAAACAAGCAAAAATGTTAATTACAAAATTTTTTTTATCAAAGTATTGAAATTTCTTAAAAGAACAACATGTGCATATATTATTTTTAAAATTAACTTTTTTATGTTTATGTATGTACTTTTTAAGCTTTTTTAGTTAAAATTTAATTTGTTTTTATTTTAAGTAAAAATTGAAATTAAAGTTAACGTTTTAATAATTTATTAAGTTGAAAAGAAAACAGAATTGTATATAACAAAATTATTAACTAAAATTACTTTATTATACACACATACATACATAGCTTGTTTTTCAAAATGATTTCTGTGCATACTCGTACATTATAATAAGAAAAGAAATAACAAAAACAACAGCAAGAACTTTGTATTATATATATTCTAAATATCTACTAGAAAAAATCATAGAAACTTGTTATATAATACAAAGGAGAGATAAATTGAAACTTGTAGAAAAATTTCCAATTTACCAAAATTTAAAAATCAAAATTTTATAACTGTATTTTCTACAGAGTCTGCTAAAGAAACATCTGAATCATTTATTTAAATGAGTCTCTGAATTAATGGAAGAAAGTTACTAAAGACAGCGATTTTTCTATATAAATAAATCTGGTAACACTATTTTTGCATTACCATATACATTACAAAAACAAAAAAAACAATTTAACAGTTATTCGGCATTCTTTCAAACAAGTAGCTGCTAACCAAAAGTAAATTCTTTACATTTCTTTAATTAATTAAAAAGTATTGTTTTAAATTCTATAATTAAAAAGATTTAACTTTGACAGAAGTTGTTGTTGTTGTTTTTGTACTAAAAGTCAATTCAAAAACAGTAATTCTAAATTCTAAAAATCAAGTCAATACAATTCATTATAATTTTCATTTAAAGCGTGTATGGGTAGAATTCTTGCAGTGGAGAAAGTGTGTATGTTATTAAAAACGAAAAGATAAAAGTGATAATTAAGGTGCTATAAGAGAAGAAATGAAAAATATGTAAGCAGCATATTGCATTAAATAGAAAAATAAATAAGAATTTTAGTAAAACAAAAGTAAAGACTAATAACTAGGTGTGAAATTGATTTTTAAAAATGTCCCTTCTACAAAAGAAATAGCTATACAAAAAATATTTTAAATTGATAAAAAGTTGTACTGAATAAATTGTATTACGGAATTTGTTTAATAAATGGTTTATTCATCACAAATATTTTTGTTTAGAACTATGGCAGTTGAAAAATATGCATAGGCTCCCAATTTGTTGTATTTTAATTTAAAGCTAACCTTATTTCGTAAATATTGTCTTTAAACGAAATGCAATTTACGTTTACATTAGCCTATTCACCATCTAAAAACACAAATTTCATATCTAGTTAAATGGTTAAAAGTCTATAAAGTTTTTAACAATTTTAGTTAAAAGTAAAAATAACAAAAACATAAATTTAAAACAAGGCTACAGCAATAAGGCATATTTTATTAAAAAAATCTAATTTTTGCCTTTTTAATGTGTTAGTGTGTAACCTAATTTTATTTCAATTAAATTAAAAAAAATAGTTTTTTAACAAACAGCAATTATTTCAAAAATAATTGAAAGAAACTTATTTTTCCTAAACGGTTTAAAAAAAGGAAAATATTTTTTATTTACTTTTAAGCCACTAAAAAGGAACAATTTTAAATTGACTTTTAATTTTTGTATATGAAAATAATCAAATAGTTTATTATTTTATAACTATGTATTTTTTATAAATAAAATTAAATTTTTTAATGCAATATTCAGTTTAAAAATTTTAATATTTTATTTAATTTAGTTTAAATGTAAAAAAATAAAAGTCAAAATTGTGTATATCTTAAAAATCATAAATAAAAAAAGTAAAAAATTGTTTTATATATATATATATATATGTGAAAGATTGACTAACAAATTGAAGATGTAATATTTAAAAAAATAAACAAAATTATGTTTTGTGACCAAGGTTTAAAAAGAAAACAAATAAAATTAACTAATAATATTTAAAATATTAAATAGAAAGAATTAAAACAGCAAAATAACAGATACAATAAATAAAACTTATTTTCATAATGTAAAAAATCTTTTTTCAACTGTCGCTTTCTGTATAAAAACTGTGTCAATGGTATCCATATGATTTGGAAACAGCCTAACAGGTAACCGCTAACATTTGCAATAATTAATATCAACAACATCTTTATAATCAAATTTAGAATCTGCTCTTCGACAAAGCCGACTTCATTTATTTCAATAATACGTGAAGAATTAAACTCCCCTTTTCCCGCCCCCAAACTCATTCAACTAGCACACACAAGAGTTAGTTCAATAAATTTTTTATTTATTTATTTTAATAAGGATGCAATCTTTGTGTTACATGCATCATATTCAGCGATGATTGCGCTATTCCTGAAGTTGGGGCCTGCGGTAATGGTACTCCGTGCGGTGGAGGAGGTCCCATTATATGAGCCATAGACATACTACCAGCCGGGTTTGGTTGTAATGAGGCAGTATTTAAACCTAAATGATGAGCCTGAGCGTGTAAACCATCATGATGAGTATGCGGTCCTAAGGCAACAGCTGCCTGATGATGATAGTGATGACTTGATGCATGGGATGGAGGTGGTGGTGCTGGTACCATTTGTGTATGAGAACCCAAAGGTAAATTCAAAAGATTATTTGAACCATGGGTACGAAAGTGTACTGACAAACTTCCAGCTGATTCAAATTCTTTATGACATTCAGGACATTTAAAAGCATCATCGTTTACTACTGTGTCTACTATTTCGTCCTCCTCATCTTCACTGCGTTCATTTAGATTAGATAGCTGATGTAATTTCCTTTTGTGTGTTAGCATATCACGATTCCTACTAAATGCCTTGCCACATACATCACAGTGATGATTTTTAATACCCGTGTGAGTAATCATATGTTTGGAAAGATCACCGGCTGTATAAAAAGATTTCTGACAGACTGGACAATGCTGATCTCGTATGCCGGTGTGTATTTTTAAGTGGGCTTGAAAATTTCCTAGTGCTGAGAATTGTTTAGAGCAAATTTCACATTGAAATGGCTTGTCCCCGGTATGGGTGCGTTCATGTATTTGTAGGTTGTATTTTTGGGTAAATCTTCGGGGACAATAACGGCACGAAAATGGTTTTTCGCCAGTATGTGTACGTATATGCTGCTGCAGCTGAGCAGAACATTTAAACGTTTTATTGCATTCGTAACATGTTTGTGGTAATTTGGGTAAAGGTTTGGGTCCACGTTTTTTATGTTCTTCTGGAGGTTTACGTTGATATCGAGAGCGTCTTTTGCTGGAGTTAAATTAAATTTATGAGCATGCATATATATTATATAGTATATATATGTGAAAAAACGTATATTTCATGTTACCTTTTAGTTTTCTTTAGCCCCGACTCCTCATAATCATCTTCTTCTGAATCGGATGAATTAGCATTAGTATTGTGATAACCTTGAGCCTTGTTCAACAAAGCAATGGACATGTTATCTTCAGTATTGGTTTCAGCATCACATATTCTGTAACCATTATATTTAACATGTTTGCTCTTACTTTTAAACAACTTACCGCTTACCCATAGCCTCTGTCGATTACTCCCAAATATTGTCTCAGTCTTATATCGGAATTTTCACACTCTTGTTTGAAGTGATATGCTACTCCTAATCTATAAATGCAATTGTTGCATATAACTTCAGGTAGACCATCCTTTTTGTATACACGAACTTTAGCACATAGCATTAACATGGTTGAGGGCATCATACTGAACTCAGTGCTATAGATGGAAGTTAAAGCGCCTTCTTTTAAGCAGACCCGACAAATTTTATGTAAATTGTAGTCCATGCCCAAAAAATTGGTTGGATAATGTATCTACGTAAATATCAGAAGTATTAATCTATTTCAATTTCCCTGACTATTATTAAATAGTGAACTGATGATGTTTTCTCTTTAAACTCACTTCCACCTTGTGTTGCTGCTTTTATATTTCTTTTAAATATACGTTTTTTGTAAAATAAATAAATAACAAATTTAATGCATCAATAACAATTTCAATAGTGTGAAGCAATCAGCTGTGACAAAATTTTAGAGCCCCAAAGTTGGCCTCCTCCTGTGAACAGAAAACAGACCAACTTGACTGCACTTTTTGCAAATAACAATACTGTAATGTGGTGTACTGTAAATTTGTCGCGGCGACAAATTATTAATATTTTGACAATTGTATTTGGATTTTAATATTTGACACTTAAAAAATCTATGTTTCATTCCACTACGTATTATGAAGTTGCAATTACGGATTTACAAAATAAAGAGTGTAACAAGGTAAAACTGAAAAAAATCTTGCGACTTTCCGTTCAATAAAATAAAATAAAATTATAAAAAATTAATACATTCAATAAAATTTGTAATAAAAATGTTGAATTAAGAATTTCACACAAAAGAATAAAAGCTTTTGGTTGAAATTTAGAAAGAAAAAGAGTCATCAAATTTTTATTTCTACATAGAAAGCAGAAAGACGCATTCAGTCTACCACTAACAAAATCTTATGTATGAGTAACGCAGTAGTATTGACGAATAATTCGCCCACAATAACAAAAGAGTCCCCTTTTGGTTGCAAAAGTTGAATTTAAGAAAAACGCAAATATTAAAAGTTATTAATTTTAATAATAAAATACGAAATAATCACAAAAAGCCTTATTAAAATATAAAAAAATTAAGGATAACTTAACGTATCCCATAAGAGCAATGAGCAGTAGCGCTGATGGATCTTCTATACGCTTTAGCGACCATACACTGGATAAAGCCACCAAGGCCAAGGTAACATTAGAAAATTACTACAGTAATTTAGTCACCCAGTATGGCGAACGTAAACAACGATTAGCTAAATTGGAGGCTCAATTAAAAGATGAAAGTCTAACAGAATCGCAACGTCAAGAGAAACGTTTACAACATGCCCAAAAAGAAACAGAATTTCTACGCTTAAAGCGTTTACGTTTGGGTGTTGAAGACTTTGAAGCACTTAAAGTAATTGGTCGTGGTGCCTTCGGCGAGGTGCGTTTAGTACAAAAGAAGGACACAGGACATGTGTATGCCATGAAGGTTTTGCGTAAGGCTGATATGTTAGAAAAAGAACAAGTGGCTCATGTTAGAGCTGAACGTGATGTTTTGGTAGAAGCTGATCATCAGTGGGTCGTAAAAATGTACTACAGTTTTCAAGTAAGTTTCATTATATGTAATGTTTCTTCATACCTAATTACGTTACTATGTAGATATATGATATGCTTCCTTAATTTAAATTAAAAATTGCAATTAAACTATAATTGTATTGAGAATGATAGGTATCCATTACTGATACACATATATGAATGACACTAATAACTTTTCCACATTATTTTCAAAGATGTGTTGGCATCCGAAATAAACAATAATTGAATTATTGTTGTTCTCACCAATGAAAAATTTTTTTTCAAATCACTGGCTCAATTGAAAGCACGTTTTTTTAACGATTTGGTAAGTGTATTAAAAGAACAACTAATAACAAGCTATTATAAAACTCATTAGTTTTCCCTCAGCAATATAATAGAGTTACTTCGAGGTTTTAGTCGTGCGACTTTTCTACTTCTTTTTCTAAATTCTTTTGCTAAGGTTAATACGACTTCAAAATGTGAATGAACTTGGCTTCTGGAGAACTTCCGCATATTATAATGGGTACCTATCACATGCAATCTAGACCAATTAAAATTTAAATGCGATGGTATAAAAATTTAATTTAAATAATATAAATCCGAAAATGATTAAAAGCATCTGATGTTAATTATTGCTTTGTTCTCTTAATAACTCTGCAAAAGCCATCATGTTATTTATTTTCACTTTTATATTTATATAATGACCTATAAAATTCGCCTCATTTAAATATTGACTCAATTGTTTTGTTGCTTTTCCTACAACTAAGTATGTAATTTGTATGCCAGTGTGAGTGATTATACAAGACCGAACCTTTTGTTAAACAATTGTTATATATCTGTTGGTTTTTCTTTGACGCTAATGCAAAAAATATTTTTTCCCTTTGCCATAGAATAAGACAACAACTCAAAAAAACTAGCACATTTATGAGTCATTTTTTTTGTTTTAGTAATTGTAATATCAGTAATCAAAATTTATGTTTATTGAACCGTTTTTAACAAGAGAAATAAGTACAGTAGAGTTAAAAATAATCTCAAATTAAAGTTTTTATTTAAAAAATATCAAAAAAGCTCTTAAGCTATGGGCACATTAAACAAATATTTGTCGAAATAAGCATAACCACTATGTCATCGACATATACGTTTATATATTTTGAAGAAATATTCGCTTGGATTAGTTAAATACAACATACTTGTTATAATAAAGCATGTTAGATTATAAAAATATTTATCAAAAGGTAGTGATTACGCTAATTTCGACAAATATTTTTGTAATGTAATCGTATCTTTACTACAAATAAAAGTTTGAACCCACATCTTTATTAGAATCAACCGCAAATAGCAAAAAAAAAATCATAAAAATAAAGTTAATTACATTTATAAAGAAAAAAAAATTATTAAAAATAGGAATTAGAAAAAATAAATTACATAAAGGTAATATAAAAATGAAATAAAAAATAATAAAAATAAATAACAAATTAAATTAAACTGAAATATTAAAGTAAAATAAAATAAAGTAACATATTAAAAATAAATTAATAAATGCATTCAAATTAAAAAAAATAATAACAAATATTAAAGTAAAATGAAATAAGTAAATACAACTTTACATGTAAATTTATTTGATCTTTTTCTGCTTTTATTAAAACGGCTTGAAAAACACTAAATATAATTACACATAAAAAAATAATAAAATAAATAAAAATATTAAAGTAAAATAAAATATTTAAAATATTACAATAGAATTTAAAAAAAAAAAAATACAAATATTAAAAAAGTAAATTAATTAATAAAATAAAATAAATAAAGATATCAAAACCCTAATAAATAAATATAATTAAAAAATACATTAAAATAGAATTAAATAAAAATAATAAAGTAAAATAATATAAAATAAAATTTAAAAACATAAACTAATACATAAAACTATTAAAATAAAATTAATTATTATAAAATATTGCAAGCATTAATAATAATACTAAAAAACAAAATAAATAAATAAAAGTATAAAAAATAATGTAAAGAATAAAAATATTAAAGTAGAGTGATATAAAGTGAAATATTAAAATTAATAAATTAATATTTTTATTATAAAAAGATCGAATAACTAAGTTACATCATTATTAGTAAATTAATCAATAAAATAATTAAAAATATTAAAAGATATTAAAAAAATAAATTATTTCATAAAAATATTATAATAAAATAAAATTATTAAAAAAAAAAACAATTCAAAAACATAATACAAATATTACAATAAAATTTAAATTAAAAAAAAAAATATTCATAAAAATATTAACATTAAATAAATAAAAATATTACAAAGTTAAAAAATAAATAGAATGAAATTAACAAATTAATTAAATAGCCACTGAACACATATACTCGTATAGTAATTCTTAGAGTATGTGACATTATTGTCATTATTGTTATTTATAAAAAAAAACTTTTACGGCTTCTAAAGTTGCAATTCTCTTAAATGATTTAAAAAGACATAAGCGATTTTTCCACATTGCCACAAATATATTTTTATTTAATTTAATATTTTTATTAATTTCATTCTATTTAATTTTTTTTTTTTATTTATTTTTTAACTTTGTAATATTATGCTTCTAATAATATTATAAGGAAGGAGGAACAATTTGGGCCCACTTCTACGTGGGTCAATTGAAATGTCTCCCATTTGTATTGGCCACACAAGGTAAAGCAAGCTAATTAAAAACCATATTTTAAGCAAATTACTCTGATTTGTTATATTCATATACAATCTCTTTAGTATATTAATTCAACAAAAATACTAAAAGAAGAAAAATAAATTTAGGAACTTGGAATTAAACAATAATATGTAATAAAAAGAATATAAAACAAACTAAAATATTAAAATCAATTTAATAAAAATATTACATAAAGTAAAATAAACTAAATAAATAAAGAAATCAAATGATATCAAGTTTTAAAATAAATAAAAGTAAATAAATAAATAAAAAAAATATTATAGTGAACTTAACCAATGAAAGTAAAAATTAAAGAAAAAAAAACAGTGATCCTCATCAATAAAATAATTAATAAAAAGTAAAAGAAAATACAACAATATGAAAAATATATTTAAAGTAAATTATTATATATTAAAACAATTAAAAAAATTTTATATATTAATTTGTTTGTGAATATTGTTTTATGGAGGAAAAAACTACTCGGTTACATTTCTCTTAAAAAAACAATTCCTTTTTGTTTTAATTTTACTTCGGTAAAAAAAAAAGAAGCAACGACAATTAATTTTCATCTTCACACATATACTTTTTTACCGCTTTCAAAATAAAATAAAAAGAATATATTATTAAATTAAATTATAGGATCCCTCAAATTTATATTTAATTATGGAATTCTTGCCCGGTGGCGATATGATGACATTGCTAATGAAAAAGGATACACTTTCAGAAGAATGCACACAATTTTATATTGCAGAAACTGCATTGGCTATAGACTCAATACATAAATTAGGTTTCATACATAGAGACATAAAGCCCGATAATTTATTATTGGATGCACGCGGTCATTTAAAGGTAAATCTTCTATTTTATATTTATTATATATCCCTAAAATAGCATTATAATTTTATGTATATATATTTTGTATTAGCTCTCTGATTTCGGTTTATGTACCGGTTTGAAAAAATCACATCGTACTGATTTTTATAGAGATTTATCACAAGCAAAACCATCTGATTTTATAGGAACATGTGCAAGGTTTGTATGTTTATAAATTAAAGAATGCATTTTTGAAATATATATTTTCATTTGTTTAAATAGTCCCATGGACTCAAAACGTAGAGCTGAGTCGTGGAAACGTAATCGACGAGCTTTGGCTTACAGTACCGTTGGTACACCCGATTACATTGCCCCCGAAGTATTTTTACAGACCGGTTATGGCCCTGCCTGTGATTGGTGGTCATTAGGTGTTATTATGTATGAAATGTTAATGGGATATCCACCATTTTGCTCAGATAATCCACAGGATACGTATCGAAAAGTTATGAATTGGCGTGAGACATTAATATTCCCTCCCGAAATACCCATATCAGAAGAAGCCAAGGAAACAATTATTAAATTTTGCTGTGAAGCCGATCGGCGACTAGGCTCACAGCGAGGTTTAGAAGATCTGAAATCGGTACCATTTTTCCGGGGTGTCGATTGGGAACACATACGTGAAAGACCAGCAGCTATACCCGTTGAAGTACGTTCAATAGATGACACGTCCAATTTTGATGAATTTCCTGATGTTTCATTAGAAATACGTAAGTATTTATTTGAATTTTTATGTGGCATGGTTTCATACATATGTGGCATTTATGTTGAAAGTTAACTTATAAAATACCATGATAGTGAATTTAATATTTGGGTTAAGCTTTGTGTGACGTGAAACTTTTACAAAAAATTAAATAAACAAAATATTAATTTCATTTCTTGCTTAATTCTAATTATGTTGATTTATTAAATGCTTTGTTTTCCATGATATGCAATAATTACTAAGAGCATAGCCATATGAGAAATTTCACGGAAGATCATCCGATCTTCAGTGGATTTCATAACTTCCTGGCAAAACATATGAGTAGTTATATTGTTAAACCTACTGACTAAATGGTAATTGAGTCACTAGGCAAAGAAACAATTTGAAACAAGAAACCAAGAAACTATAACAAAGTAGGTATTTAACTAAACAAACAAATCTCCCAACCAACATTTTACAAATGAACAAAAATATTTTATTTGTGGGTTTTATGTTTTTTTTTTAACTAAAAGTTTTTTTTCTAAATATAATATGTTGCTCCATATTTCATCTTCATGTTGTTCTTGTAAGTCTTTTGTTCGTATTGTGCTATATATGACATATTTTTGCTCTCATTATTAATTTTCCTTCTTTCTTACAGCGTCTGCTCCTATGCCTCAAGGAAGTGAAATAGCAAAAGATTGGGTCTTCATCAATTACACCTTCAAACGTTTCGAAGTTCGAAACTTAGAGTGAAGCTGATCTATCATTCTTTAAACAAAAATAATAATCTTTCAAATTTAATTTTAATTATTTTTCTTTTCCAAGTTCAACTTAAGCCGTAATAATTAAAAAACTAAAAGAAAAGAAAACCCAATTTTTTAAAACAATACATATTCATAATTTAATGAATAAAAACGAAATAATCATCATGAAATAAACTAAGTTAATTGAATTGAAAAGTACATACATAATTACAATCTAATATTATCGAAACGGTTTTTTTTAGTTTCTAGATCCTAAAAAAAATTATTGAATAATTATAACAAATCGAAAAATATCACTAAAAACAATAACAACAACAAAACACAATAAAATTGAATAAAGAAAAATACAAACTTTAAACTAAAGCTTAAGTACAATATAATAAATAACTCTATTATTTGGCCAATTAATTTTTTTTTTTATATAGAAATAGAAAAAGAAAAATTATTGTAGAGAAAAAATTATGTCGTGAAATTTTTATGGCAATTTTTTTTTATAATTTTAGTATTAAAAATCATTTAAGTTTAAACAGAAAATGATTTGCAAAACTAATACCTGCAATTTAAATTTTATTATAAACAGACAGTGTTCAAAATAAATAAACTAAAATAACATAAATAGAACTACCTACTTCATACAAAAAATAATAATAACAATTTTATGTCTTTTCCTGTTTATGAAAAAAATTAATTCTATAAGAATGAATAGTAAGAGATTTAAGAAAGTTGTGTTATTTTGGTCTTGAAATCGTTTTGAAGACTAGATTAGTTTTATATTGTTTAAATTCAGTTCATTATTATTTGTGTTGTGTCTTTGTTTTGTAATTTTGTTTTAGTGTGAGTGTTTTTTTTTTGTTTAAGCCGTAATCTTCTTTCGAATACAATTATATACAATATATTTAATATATTTTTAATTAAATTAAAATTTATATTATGCTTAGTAGTTTAAATAAAATAATAAAAAAAATTTCCTAATTAATTGTGATTAAACAAACTTACTAATGCTCCATTTTATGTTTTTTAAATTAATTTTGTTTTTTAAGTTTACTTTTTTTAATATATAAAAGAACTTTAAAATGTTTTATTTTTTAAACCAACTAAATATCCACTAAACCCACGTTTTTACAACTTTGAAACTGAAAATATCACTCACTAATGCTCTTAAAAATATACACATACATATATTATAATACTCACTCACCTATTAACTCGCTCTCTATATCTTTAACTCCAAATCTATTTATCTCTCTCACTCTATCTATCTTTCCTCTATATTTCCATTACCATCCCCTACAACTATACAGCTTAGTTTTCGAAAGTTTGTCAATAAAATTTCCAAACAAAAATTAAATTAAAAAAATTTTATTCTAAAGAAATTTAAATAAACAATTAAGTAAATATATATTTAATATATACTTAAATAATATTGACTTAATATGTACTAAACAAATATTAATACATAACAATAATAATAATAATAATAATAATAATAATAATAATGCAAAATAGTTAGCCCTTTTTACAGTTGGAAGCAAATAGTTTTATAATAAATTAAAATTTTTCTGCTTTTCCAACAACCGAATACATACAAGTAAACAATCAGAAAATTTTACATTTAAAATAATTCAAAACCATTTACATTCAACTCTAAATAGAGCTAGTAATAAGAATATTAATAATACTATTTATTAAAAAGTTGTTTTTTGTTTTAAGATATTTTTTTTTTAAATTTATATAGTAGTTTTCGTAGTTTCTTTTTTCAGTTTAAAATTGTTGTTGGAAAGGTACGAAATTGTTTACTTGCCATGTTGTAAACAGAAGCCAAATTACCACATTCGATAATAATCAAAATGCAATATAATAAATGGAAAAAAATAGAAATTTCGTTCGATACCGAATGTCATAATTTGGCCCAGGGCTTTTTTTACGTATGAATTTTAAATTCCGTTTGTTTTTCATTTGTTTTTAAATAAAACAGGTTTATGCATTACAATTAATTATCATAAATTAAATTATAATAAAAAAATACCTATAAATAAAAACAAAAGTTTTAAAGGAAATAAATAAAAAAAAAATATATATATATATATAGAAGAAAACATATTTTTGGTAATCAATAGGAATACTAAAAGAAACATAAATTTTAAGTAAATAAAAACAAGAAACAACAAAAAACGTAATAAATGGAAGTGTGCATAAAAATCTAATTTTTTAACAGTCTTATTAATTATTCTTTTACAAAAACAAATTTTAAAAATTACTACGTAAGTAATATGGTTAAAAACTTCAAAATTAATTTATTAAATAAAAAAAAAATTAATATAAATTATCATACCTATTTCTAATTATGATGTTGTTGCAACTATGTACTTTATGTCAGCTACTGAAAAAATTATACCGATTTTATGCCATCCTGCAAAAAGACGTTTTACATAAATAATATAACTAAAGTAAAAGTTTCTATAAGTCAATTTAACAAAAATATTAAAAACGTAATTTTAATAATAAAAAATTTAATAGTGTAAAAAACCAAATCACATGTAGATGCATTTGAGAACTTAGACTTGCCATGCCTGCTTTGTTTACTTGCACTCAGAGTTCTATATGTATTTTGTGTGCATATGCGTGAGTACTTGTGTAGTTGAAATATTACTCTCTGCTATTAATGCTAGGGCAACAACAGTTAAAAAAAATCAGTTGAATATGTGAACTTCTTTTTGTCGGGTGTGTGAAGTTTGCACCGAAATCAATTAAACAAGTGAAAAATTAAGAAACCAACCAGTAAAAGTTAAAAATTTTTTAAATCAGTGAAAACCAGTCAAAAATTATTACGCACGCTAACCTAAGTTAATTTTTCTTAGTTATGTGCAGTCAAGCGCAATCATGTCTTTGAAAAATGAGCTCAAAATAAAAAATATGTATTAATATAAACGCGTAGCCGCTTGAATGGTGTACATATATTTCTAGATTGTCAAGTTTGAAACGTTAATGCTACTGATCGATTTCTATTATCCTAGCATTCAACACTCCTAAGCTAGATTTTGTATCCCCCATAAAATATGAACATAAATATATTGGACTGATAATAAGATATTTTAAAGGCGTGTTTGTACCAGGAAAGACCATTAATTGATTATTGTTGCGAAATCTTCAGCAGAAACAAAGCGGACGATAAACGGTGTTTAAAAACATAGAGGTAATTTTAAGCTGACTAACAGGTAAGTTACCTAAGTTTTATGTCAATTGGGGGATAATCGTCAATCATACAAACTCTGTGTCTTGAGCATACAATTTCTTCGATACCGTTTGTTTTTAAAATAGAACTTAACGCAGGTGCGCTATTTAAAGTAGGTGTACGCAGTTTTATCTTCAGGCACTACTACGTTTTAGTGGTCTCTCGCCAATTCAGGTCGGTACAGATGTGATTCCTAATTAATGTTTCATTAGCTCGCTAATCTTCATATTGCACATCTGCATCGAACTCTCCTTTGGAATAGACCATAGGATTCTAGATGTGTCATAATTGATGAATACATAACTGTTTATTTTGGAAACGGTTTTTGTAGTTCCTTTGTGGTTAGGTTGGACTGGCAGCTCTTTATTGTAAATAGCTGTATGAAGATTAGAAACAGTTTTGTATGATTTGTAGGATTATAGGTGTTTTATATTTAGAATCGTTCTAAATTCATAATACATAATTTGGAATTATTTTCGGTTTCATGATTTGAGGTATTGGTCATTTGCAAATAATTTCTTTTTTGATTAAAACTTTTTTCATTAAAAAAAAATTCTTAAATTATAAATGCAAACTGTTAAAATATTCGTAACTGAGTTGAAATTTCTTTTGGCCATATAATATATCGAAATTACATACTTATATCGTGACCCCCGATGACATAAAATGTTTTATATGCAATTTTACATCTGTCAAAGGAAAACCTCAAAACAATAAAACACTAACAAAAATGATGCCTTGACGTGCACATTCGCATACAAAGATACATATAGTCGCGGAGCCATGGGGTTACTCTCTATTGCGATGCTAAAGAAAAACCATTCGCAACTGTGTGATTTTTACATTAAGTTGCGATGCGTTTTCTTTCGCATCGCAATATAGAGTAACCCCCCAGCTTAATCTATTATGAAGTAGCAAATAGGAAAAGATATGGGATTTTATTAAGCTGTGGAAGCTGATTTTTCTTCTCTCTGAGTGTATTTAATTGGTTTTTAGGACGAATACTTTTCCTTCCTCTTTTATTTAAATCATTTTCCAAAATGTCCACTTATCGATTTCATATGCGTTTATGTATAGCTTTAGGTCCTATAATTACAATTTAACTTATTTGTATACGCCTATTCTATTGATGACTTTCTCATTCCTAGTATACAATTGTTAATTTATGGATCGATTATGGTTAGTAATCAAATCTAAATCGCATTGGAAGCTGTTGAAAAAAGATATTACGGAAAAAATTATCGATAAGCACACAATTATTGCTTAATTGATCATATGTGTACACGTAGGCTTACCAGTGGAGCCAGTGACAGTGGAGTCATCTATCAACTATCACTATCGGAGACACTTCGTTGAGCGGCGGGTATTGTGCTGTTTACGGTTGTAGGTTTTCTGCACATTCATAAGTTTTTCTTCTTTTATTAGAAAAACTATTTTTTTCAAGCTTTATTGCGGTTTATAAGTAAATATTTATTTTTATATCAATATTTCGTATTATAAATTATATATTTTGCCAAATATCGATAAAAAATAAATATCAATATAAAAATAATTATTTAGAGCCCGCTCTCAAACTTGCACAATTTATTTCCTTTAAAATAGCAAGATTTGCAAAGTAAAGTTGTGTTTGCTATCGTTGTATGTACTTCGGATTTAAAAACATTTACTAAAATTAATACAGTTGCATTAATAAAGACATGGTATAGCAGGTGCAGATCTCGTTAGTGCGTTTGGCGAATGTAAGATTTTATTACTGAAAAAATGTTTTAATCTTTTAAAATAAGAAGGGGAAATGTGGAAATTTTCCTTTTGAAAGACTACTTGTTTCTATTAATTTATTAAAGAATTTAATATATTTAATAGTTTTTAAATCAAAAAATTAAGTAAATGTTTTTCATTAATGCCCTAATACTAGTAATTTCAATTCTCTTAGTACGTTTGTAAAGTAAGGAATTCAAAGCAATTTTTAAAATTGAAATAAACGACATATAACAAGCGTCATTGTGTTATTTCAACGATACTTTAACTTTCAGCTTTCTCAAACCAAGATTGTTTTTAGCAAAGTAGATAAGACCCTAAATAATTTGTCTTCTTTCCTACTATTTTCTCTCCCATAAGTAAATATGTGATTTATGTACTAAAGCCGATTTTTGTTTTGTTTTTTGCTTTAAGTCTTTAGAATTCATTTAAACGTTTTACAATGTGACTATTTTTAAGAATTGAAATCTTATCTTTATTGTATTTTTTAATTTAATTTTTTTTGTGTGTTCTGGAAAATGTTGCAACGGCAGTTATTGATCATTATTTAACGATCACCAATAATATCATCAATTAATTGTTTTACATCATTTATAACCGTTTTAATTGTTTTTTTTTTTATTAATATTATCCATAAAATAATAATAAAATGTTAAAAGTTTAACTATGTGCTTAAATTCTAATGAAAAAAAGATGTATACATAGAGAATATGTATGTATGTAAATTTTATGCAGGGGCTTTTTGTTTTTCTTTTTTTTTTTAATTAATTTAAATTTTTTTCTATTTTACGGTCCGGTTTTCTTAAACATCGAGTTATATTTGCTGTTCTTGTTGTTGTATTGTTTGTGTCGAACGTTTAGTATTTTATTTAACTTTTACGTTGTAGTAGTTTAGCTTTGACTGTAAGAATGGGTATCTATTATTAATTTTTTAATTTGTTCCTGTAAAATTTTGAATAATTTGTGTTGTAGGCTATTCTAACGTTTTGTTCTTTTCTTTTTTTAAGAAGAAAGAGAAAGCGTTAAATAGTTTAATAATGAATTTATTAAGTTTAAAAATTGTATGGTTCTGCTGCAATGGTTGGGTATTGTTTTATTTTACTTTTTATTTTTTGTTTTTTTTTTCGATTAATGCTAATTGTTGATTTTTGTTTTACTCAAACGTATAAAGTTATTTAAAATTTAATTTTTTTAATATTTGTTTAATTGTTTATCGGTTGTTGTTGCTTTTTTTTATTAGTATGTACAATTTTAATTCATTTAGGATTGCTCATCCACTAGGAGCATAATTTGCTGGGTAGCAGCTGGGGCTGGATTTCTTGTACATTCCACTTGATGTGCATTCCAATCCTTTCGTTGACAAAATTCTGAACAATAGGGAGTCTTTCGGCACAATGAACATTCTGCCAATGCTTCACGATTACAATTTGCGCACTGTAAAATAAAAGCAAAGCACTTAAATTTGTTAAATAATTTTGATTCTTTTTAATTAAAATTTATTTGTACTAAACATTTTTATTTTTCTTAGAACGAACCGGTATACGAGTATATGTACTCGTATATATAAAAAATTATAGCAAAAATTCCATATTAAATTATACTTGAAAAGACGGATTTTACTTTTGTAAGTACCGGTTATTAAAAAAAATTTAAATTTAAAAATGCAGTTTTTTAAGTAAAAAAAATGTAACAACCTTAAAAAACCATTGTTATATGCTGTTTATACAACATGAACAATCGGGCAGAACTTCTAAAATATTTTTATGAATTTTATGATCAGCTTTTCTGGAAATTTTATATGAAAAGTACCTTATAATAATGATTGTTTTTCATAAAAATTTTTTAGACGAGTTGATTGTATTTAATAAATTGACTAAAGAAACTACTTCGAAAAGCCGGTTCCTGAATTCTATAAGCGTTAAAAAATCTCACCTTTTTAGCTGATATAACTTCGTTGCCATGCAATGCACCAGCTATATTTGGATCATCAATATCCGTATGTACTTGTACGCGCATTGCTGCCACCGCAGCATCACGTTCTTTTTGCAATATTTCAATTTTACGATCATACGTATTTTTTAAATCAGTTAATATACGTTTAAAATCATTAGTGGCTTTGACCATTGTGCAATAAACATTTTCCAGTGTTTTCATTGTCTGGCTATTGTCTAACAATGCAATTGGCCCAGGATCATTTATATTAACAACAAATGTTTCTCTATCGTATGCATTACATATTTGAGTTTGATCTACTAGCTCTGTTGATGTATCAAGACTGTCATTAAGTGTTGGCCACGGTTCGTCCTTGGAGGTAATGTTATCTTCCGTTAGAAACATATTATTATCATCCACTACCGTTGTAGTGTGTTGTGGTGGTTCAGTGTTATTGATAATATTATTATTGTTGTTATTAATAAGGTTGTTATTGTTGGTATTTCGTTTACGTTTTGGACCACCAGTTTCACCATCATTATCTGTTTGATTTCGCTTTCGACGTTTGTATGGTGTAAAAAGACGTACGGGTCCCGAAGCTGTAGATTTGTTTGTTTTCAATGTAAAATAAATTAAAAATGGTGTTGTATTAATTAAAAATGCTTTTAAAATAAAAATAAACAAAGCAATTTTAATGTCTGGAATATTCTTTTATGCTACAATTTAAATTTATAAGTTTCTCACTAAAATTTTGTTAAAAATACATGGTGAAAAAAAGGCTCTTCAAATTGTTTGGTGGGTTGTCTATGATATAAAAATGTTAATATTTTTTTTATATCTCACCCCACCTTACTAATAGTATATAATATTCATTTTCAATTTATAAAAAATTTTGCAACTTACCCGCTTCATCATCGCAACAAACGGTGCAACTGCAATTGGTGGCATGCGGTGTTAGAGTACCCTCATCAATTAACGACTGCAGCGATTTACCACCATATTTGATCGAACGTTTCCAATCCTTACTCGAGCCACGACCACAAGTATGTTCAAATTCGCTAGGCGTAAGCCATTTATCTTTGTACTTAACGCAACGACCTCTTCCGCCTGAGCCCAACTTGCTACGATACAGTTCTGCACTTGTAGTCTTGCAGCGTATGGGAAATATTTCCATCTGTGAGGTTTCAGTCCAACTAACACCGGATGCTGAACCGCAACCAGAACCCGGCCCATGCATCATTTGGTCACCGGTTACGGTGCTGTCATGACTATTATTGCTACCGGAGCCATCGTGATTCATTCCGCTTGTATCATTTTGCTGATGCTGTTGTATGACAATAGTTTTTAGATCACCGCCAACACTGCCTACTACTGCACCGCTGGATATATAACCATTGTTGTCCACACACAACATCTGTTTGAAATGCGGTAAATGATCGGGTGAGATGACATTGAAAGCGGTTCCAGCAATCATAGAACCAATTGGCAGAGAGACTGGTACGGAAACGACATTGCCACCGCTGCCACCACTATTTTCGTTAGATGATGTTACCATATGCACTTTGGTTTCCAGCTAAACACGTTTGTTGAAAACAACGTCAATAGCAGCACCACCAGTACCGGGAGTAGTTTTAGAAAAGGAATAATTCAATAAATTGCAACACACCATACAGCATAACAGCACACACACAAAGTTTAACACCAATCGAAAATATTTTTCCGTAGTTTTTTATCGTGTCGTCAATGGTTGAGTTGAAGATGTAACATGAAAAACATATACATAATAAGTAAAATAAAAACAAATAAGAGAAATTACAAAATCAAAACAAAAGCAATTAGAAGTAGGAAAAAAGCACACAAATATTAATTAATAGAGAAATTTTGGAAATCAAATAAAAAACAACGTACAAAAAATATGTACACAATATTTTATGTACAACACACATGCACACCACACCGTAGGACTTTCTTTTGGTTGATTGGAAAATCTTGAAGTCATTTAACACATTTTCCACTTGGTGGCATTTGTATGGCTCTTGACATTTTTCCCACCAATTGGGAAAGTATTAACACTTCTTTTAAGGCGCACTTTACTTGATAGCACTTTCAATATACATAACCCACCACTTGCATTTATTTTTGTTTAATTTTATGCATGTATTTATAATTTCGAAATAGTTGTAGTTATTGTTTTTCTCAATGCAATTGTTTGTTGTTCATGTTTTCCCACTTTATTTCTTAAAATTGTTTGTAGTTTAGTTATTTATAACGCACCTGATGGCCGGAACTTTCAAGTATGACTTCTTCCTTAACAACGTCACGCGCCTCATCACTTAAGACGGCCAAATCTTTGACATCACGTATTCTACTTAGATGCATTTCAGTGGAGTCCTGTTCCATAGCTTGTTTTGGAGTTTTGACACTGTCTGCTTTGCTCTGCTTTTTCTTTGCTTTGCAAGTGCCCAACACACACACAAAATTACAATTTTTTCTAATTTACCGTGTTAAAAAAATATTTTAGGCGGCTTTCAATCTAAGTTTTCTTTTCTAAATAACTTCCATTCAATATTTTAAAACTATTTTGCAAATTTAATTTTTTAGCAGTTTTCTTTTGAATATTTTCTTTAAACAAATAAATCACATTTTGCTTATAAATATACTTTTTTTTTATAGAAAAAATATTAACTGGAGATGTATGACATTTGTGATAACAACTTTCAATTAACACATTAAAAAATTCTGTTCGTCCAGTACGAAATGTCAGAAAAATGACAACTCGAAAGCTTTCCATTAATTAAATATAAACAGGGTTGCATTTGGTCAGAGTTTAATATTTTTAAAAAGCTTAAAAGCAGAGACGCTAAAAATCATATGATCCTTGAAAAACAAAAAAACAACAAAAACTTAGTACCAATTGCAATTGTGGAACGAAGGAGAAAAAAATAAAAGTAAATAAATTTAACTATAATGTTGGCTGATGTTGATGTCTTCATAACCAACTACACCATAGTAGATCCGGAAATTTATCAATTATGGATTGAGGGATTTTCATGTAAGTCTAAACATTAATTGTTACATAGTAAGAGTGGACGTCTTGATGCATATGCATTGAAATATTTGCAGCCACCGAGGCTGTTTGTTATTTGAAGCAAAAAGGTTTTGGCCATACTATGGGCGTTCATTTGGACTTAATTACTTCTGATGTTTTAGATCACTATCGCACTTATTCTTTAATAGAGCGTCTAATGAATGCTCCCACTAAACTATTGGAGCAATGCTGTTTCCAATTGGAACCTGAGACCAGGGATCTTATTATTGAAAAGTAATGTTAAATACCTAAAAATATGTATATTTTTATGACAATTGTATTTTATTGTTTACATTATTTTCTTGTTTCTAGATACTATTCTATTGATGATTCTGTAGCCAGAGAAATTTTGGGGAAAAAGTTGTCATCACGTTATCGTAAAGATTTGGATGAGGTTGCCGAAAAGACAGGAGTTAAATTAAAATCATGCAGGTATATATTCTCATATATTATGAACTCCAAATCTTAAATTAGTTTTGTATTTATAGAAGACAATTTGACAATGTTAAACGAATTTTTAAAGCTGTTGAAGAATTGCCTGGTAATATCACACAAAATATTAAACAACTCTTTAATATACCTGATGAATTGGCCAAGTAAAGACTGTGAATTTTTTGTAATTGAAAAACAAATTAATCGATCTTTTCTCTACCAGAAAATATGCTTCTATTGTGTTTTTGGCATGCTTACGCTTTGAAACTTCGAAGAAAAAGCTGCAATATTTATCATTTAATGATTTATTTGGCTGTTCGCAAGCGGTGATGATATATTGGACATATACGTATCAACATTCAGGTCCTGAATACTATGATACTGAAATGGATAAAGAATTTTTATTGGATTTAAGAGAATTAAGATGTCTGTTGGACAAAGAAAAAGAAATTAAACAGTAAGTTGAAGTATTTTTTATATAAAATAGTAATCAGAGCCTAAATCAAGCACTCGATATAGTGTAACTTTTAGCAAAGTTTTAAAATTATTTAAAAAAATTAATTATAAAATATCTACAAATACGAGTATTGGGGGGCTGATCAAAATATTTTTGCTTATATTATATCATTTGCAATTTTAAGTATTAAACGTTTTTGTTTGTTTTTGTATAGTTTAGTTTGTTTACGCTTAAAGCCAGTATTATTGGAGAGATCTTTTCATGAATTGGACTCAAACTTTCGGTAATTTATTGCATTTAGTTTTATTTTGTTTATTTAATTATATATATTTTTTTCTTCTATATACACTTAAGCTCCTATTGGCGTTCTCTTATAAGCATAGCATGTAATTTACATCGTACACGTGAGTTGCGTGATTTATTTGTGGACTTATGTGAGAAATTAATTGATCCGTGGCGTCAAAATGCTTGGGCACGAGATCATGTTAATCAATTTTTAGCTGCCACCACACAAAGTGTTTTAGATTTGGAAATATCAAGGTAATGTTGTACTATGTGCTTTAATATATACCTTTTTACTAAATTATTTAAAAAGTAAACATAATTTAATAAAATTACGTAATTTTAATTTAAAATTGCTTTACAGAGACCAAGAAACACGCTGTTTATGGGATCGTTATATGCAAGTTATCAGCATCTGTTTAGATAAAATGTATCATATTTAATTCCAGTTTTTAAATACAAATGAATAATAATATTTACATTATTCAAATTTTTTTAATAACATTTTATTGAATTAAAAAAAAAATAATTTGTTAGTTCTCCTAATTTATAGTTTTTTGTAGTGTAATATTTGTAACGACAAGCTAAATTCTTAATTATGTTTTTGCAACGCAGTTGATGATAATAATGATAAATGTTAAATATTTTTTAGTAAAAGTAAAGTGGAAGTTATTAAATAATTTGAAATTAGTTAAGTATAAATTTATTAACTACTCAAAAAAAAAAGAAAAGAAGTTTGAGTACATTTCTATTTTATTTGCCGCGAAAATTTACATGTAACAAGTCACATCGCTGGAAAATGACTGCAGACAAATGCATATAAGTGCATGTGCATATCTACACACATTTATGTGAAAAACTTCAAAGCTTTTCTCTACTATGAACTGCTAAACAACCACTAGCTGCAGCAGCCACAATAACAACAACAGCAACAATAATTCTTAACTGTCAACTTGTTAACATGTAAAAATATAAAAAAAAAGAAACTAAAAAAACTGGCATTGCAAAATACGAAAAACAATGCAAAAAGCAATTCAGAAATATACATACAAATAAGCACAACAACTTGTCAAAGTTTTTATACACGGGAGTCCACACAAGTACGATACGCAAGAATTTACCAAACAAATACAATTTTCCACAAGAAAAGCAGAAAACCCTTTTTCCTGTAAACAAAATAAAACCAGTTGATAAAAAAAAAACATAAAGATTCGTTAATACTTAAACGTATATATGGAGTTTCGGTAAGTTACATAAAAAACATACTTATTGATGCTGTTCTAAAGAGAAAAACGGGGGTGATTTTCTTATACCAAACGTAAAAATCCTCAACAAATACCTATTTCAACCACTGGAAAAATTATTTTCAATACACACAAACACGTTAGCATACGGCTGTTTATTTTAGTTATCTTTAAACAGAAACAAAATAAATAAATATTCATTATATTAATTAAATTAATAATTGAATTAATTGTAACATAAAAATCATGTATTGCTTTAATACGTCTAGTGAAACACTGGAGGAATTGGATGATGAAACGTATGATGAGGAGAAATTGGCCAAAACTTCGGATGAGAATCGCAAGTAAGTAAAACGTCAGCTTCTTTTTCAAGAGTATATCTGTTAATTAAAAAAAAAATATTTTATCAAGAAATAGCCCATACTACATGTTTACTTCTTCATTTGAAAAGTAAAAAGGGTACATTCAAGGAAGAGTTAAGTAGATATTTACACCCATGTATGCATGTCTATGCATATGCATACTCACATAATAATTTTATAAATTCTGACTTAACAATGTGTATCTGTCTAATATGTAGCCCACCTGCTCTAAATTACACAGTGTGTATAGAAAAATACCTATTCCTGTGTACAAAAATGAGTGACTATAAATTTTATTCTTATATATTTAGTATGAAAAACAAATGTCCTTAAATTTTCATCTGTAAGAATAAATTCATATAAAAAAAAGTTTATACATAAAAATAAAAAATGTTACATATTTACGAATAAAAACGATTCCTTTCAAATATGACTTTGGCTAACGCACATGTTTAAATCAGATCCCATCATAAAATTAATTAAAATTTTTTTTTTTTTTAATTTCTACAAAGTTTTCTTCTGTGCAGAAAATTTAAAAAGCCGTTAAAATGTTTATTTCACCAAATCTCATTAATTTTACTTTTCAGACAAAATCATAGCGAAATTGAAAAGCGACGACGTGATAAAATGAATACTTACATCAATGAATTATCGTCCATGATACCGATGTGCTATGCAATGCATCGTAAATTGGACAAATTAACGGTTTTACGTATGGCAGTACAACATTTGCGCAGCATTCGCGGTGCAGTACATGCCTACAGCGGGATAGATTGTAAGCCCACATTTCTATCGGATCAAGAACTGAAAATGTTGATACTACAGGCGGCTGAAGGTTTTCTATTTGTAGTGGGTTGTGATAGAGGGCGTATACTCTATGTATCAGAGTCAGTATCAAATGTTTTAAATTGTACACAAACAGATATTTTGGGACAAAGTTGGTTTGACGTTTTACATCCCAAAGATGTTGCCAAAGTTAAGGAACAATTATCGTCTTTAGATCCTTGTCCAAGGGAAAGATTAATAGATGCCAAAAGTAAGTGTGAAAAAGATTTTTATATTCTTTGCTTACTATAAACTTACATAAATATTTTTTATATAGCTATGCTTCCCGTTAAAACGGATATACCGCAAAGCTTGTGCCGGCTGTGTCCTGGTGCTAGAAGATCTTTCTTCTGTCGCATGAAACTAAAGGCCGCTAGTAGTAGTCAAATCAAAGAAGAATCTGATACTTCTTCAAGCTCACGTAGCTCCACCAAACGCAAATCAAAATTAAGTATGGACGACAAATATCGGGTTATACAGTGCACGGGCTATTTAAAATCATGGGCTCGTATAAAAGAAGAAAACCAAGACGCCGACAGCGATGATCAAGTAACAAATCTTTCCTGCTTAGTAGCTATCGGTCGTATACCTCCCAATGTCATGGAAGATAAAACCTCCTCTTCATTGGATAATCATCCCAATGTCAGGCATGTCAATTTCTTGTCGCGGCACTCAGTAGATGGAAAATTTCTGTTTATAGATCAGAGGTTAGTACACCATATTGTGAATATATTCAAAACTCATCTACATACATACATTTAAGATTTCTTTTTTAATTTTGTGTGTTATTATTTCTAGAGCTACCCTAGCGGTTGGTTTCTTGCCACAAGAAATTTTGGGTAGTAGTTTTTACGAATACTTTCATCCCGATGATATTCCCGCTTTAGCTGACTCACATAAAATGGTTTTACAAGTGCATGAAAAAGTGACTACTCAAGTTTATCGATTTCGTTGCAAGGACAATAGTTTTATACAACTTCAAAGTGAATGGCGTGCATTTAAAAATCCTTGGACTACTGAAATTGAGTATATAATGGCTAAGAATTCGGTATTTGTGTAAACGTTATGTGTGTCTGTAAATAGGTATATATATTTTTTTAATCCTTCATAAAATAAATCCTATAATTATATGTGAATCGTAAAAAGACAACGGTTTTGTAATAAATAGTTCCTGATTGAGAAGTTCAATGAGACTAAGAGCTGCATTTAATTACACTATGCACAACATAAATATTTTCTTATTTCTTGCTGTTCCCCATGGACTCGAGGGTAGTTTGGTGGCCTATTAAGATTATGGGCTCGATTGTTGCCTAGACCCTGGTTTAATAAGACAAGATAAAAAGTGTGTGTAAGACTTGGCTATATAATATATATACTCATAGGTATTATATTGTGCTTTATTTATAAAAAAATAATTTTTTTGTTTAATAAGCTTTTATAAATATTTTTTTTATAAATAATGCCGATTGTGTAAATCACAAGCATACTTGAAAAACACACACTACAAACATGTGTAATATTTTATACTTGAAAGTGCTTATAAGCCATTTAAAGTATGCTTGTGCAGCCCTTTAATATGTGCATACTTAAATGTGTATATAAAGTATAAAAAGTATGTATTTAATCAGTGTTTTCAAAACGCAGTACTAATTATTAGTGAAAATTTGCACCAGTTTCTATCGAAAAGCTTTTCTTAACAGATCAAATCAGTGCAGTGTGTTGGATATTTTTTGTCCTCTATTTACTGTTTAGTTGTCGGCGCTATGATTTAGTTTAGTAAACAAACGCTAAATTAATTTATTTACAGCAGCGTTAGTAACACTGAAATAAAAAGAAAAAAATAACGGTATCATTTTAATCATTTCGTAAAACTGTGACTGAAAAAGTGTTAAAAAAAATTTGTTAAAGAAATTAAATGAGTGATATGTGTGTAAAAAATTGTTGGAAAACTGAAGAACATTTACTTTTCATATGAACTTGTTGAAAAATATGTAAAATTGCAAAAAGAAAAATCAAGAATTACGGTTGGCTTTCATGGCATGGCAGAATTTATTACGACACAATTACCAACCCATTTAAAGTAGAGTGAAGCAAAAAAGGTATCATGTAATACATGCTTAATATTTCCTAAGGACATCTACAATTGCTGTAAAACGGGTAAGTGCAGCCAATTACTAATTAATTATCTACCACAAATATTTGTAATTTTTTTAATAAACTTTTATTTGATCTAAAATGGCTATTTTATTAAGCTTGAGGTCGTATTGTATAAATTTATTTTTATATCAATTTATAATTATATCCTGAAGAAGCTAAAATATAAAAATTAATACGACCTCAAGCTTAATAAAATAGCCATTTTAATTAAAAAGAAAAAGGGTAACAAATATACTTTTATTTTATCGAAAATATTTTACAAATAATTCATGTTATCTATTCAAATTATGGATAGTTGCTTCCACTAAAATATGTATGTTGATTGTTTGTCCTTATATTGGTCTTGTAGACCCTCTGGTGGTGCCCCACCACAGAAACATTAAGCAGGAGATACGGAAAACTGTTCAATGGGGCTAAGAGATCAGACAACTGTAGTGCGATTCAGTAAGTTTTATGACGAACATTCGTATCGAAAAAACAAGTATAACAGTACTCGTAGAAATCGTTATTTGTTATGATTATTTATATGCTGTTAACTTCGTCGCAAACTTGGAATATTTTTGTCAGAAAGTTAGTGAATACCGAATTCAATAAAATATCGTTCTTCTTGTTTTTTTCGATACGAATGTTCGTAATAAACTTTACTGAATCCCACTACTGTTCACCTTATAAAACTTCTGTGAACAGATTCAAGACAGAGGAGAAATTCAAAGCGCAAGTCTTGAAGGAATTTTTTTTTAAATATCAAAAGCTCTTCAGAGGCTTGTCAATTGCGCAAGATTCTCTCCAATCCCCAAAAGTACCTGGATTTATCCAAAAGTCTAGTGGGAAGTGCACTAATAGTAGCCATGAGGCGTTGAAAGTATTGATAGACATCCACTTTTCGGGATGTTTACCGCTTTTTGAAGCAATATGCGAGGACTCTCAGTACCGAAGGGTATTTTCCTCTATGAGAATAGAGTACCTCTCTACTTACTTTCACTCTTCTATCTTTATTGCTCTCATTCTTCACTATCCTCTTATACATATATCACAAAGTAACCACATCAGAGGACCCAAGTAAGCTCCCCTCTCTGTTTACTTTATTGGAGAGGCCTGTGCAAACTAACCTAACCTAATCTTGTCATTGTATTTGTAGACATTAGTATGTTGAAAATAGTTTTCTTTCTAAAAAGATTGAATGGCCCAAAGGGATTACATGGAAACCAAGAGATCTCTTCCTTTCGAGCTGCTTGCTTAGACTCAAATCGTTGTCCTTCTGAACTTTATACAAATTATAAATTGGTAGAATTGTTAGCATGGCCTAAGAAAGTCCACAAAATCAAATAAGTATTACTAAACAATATCTTTAAAAATTAATTGGCATATTGTTTATTTTGGGAAACTATGTACTTACCCCATCCCTTCGATGCATAGTATTTGACAATGCAGTGCAAAGTTATTAAAAAGTTTAGTTCTTTTTATAGAACCAAAAATCAAAAATAATTTCTGACAAAATTTTAAAAATCTTTAATTAGGACATCAGTGTTGACTAAGCAATAGAAAGTTGATTTTTCCCTTTTTATAACTCAATATTTTGCTTGATATCCGTAGTGAGTGATTAGTGTTCCACAGTTATTATCATTACGTGCTGAAATGGCATCCCTACCTATGAAATTGAAATTAATTTTCCTTTGACTTTCCTTTCTGTAGAATTTGAATTTACGGATTGAACAGGCGATTTCCCAATGCGTGCTTTTTTCTTTTAACCACTCTCAGTTACCGCTTTTGAGATGAAGTCTCTAATAAGATACAGATTTTTTCTATATATAATTATAAATATAATTTAATATACAAAGAAGTTTGCTGATTATTTGTAGATTAAAGTGTATAAAATATGTGAACCTGGTAATTAAATTGATAAGAGATTTTACTGCAAAATAAAAGTTCCATGTGTCATTTTTTAAAGTATTATTTTTTTTTCTGCTAACAGTTTTATGACTCCTGTTCTTAAATCGTTTTTGGGCTATAAAATTAAATGGCTGTTGACTAGTCTTTTAAGTAATAAAATTGGTTAAATTAGGGTTATAGAACGATTGTTTAAAACATTTCCAGATCAAGGTGTTAGTAGGTTCAAGAATGATGAATACTGTTCTTGCAGTGAAAGAAAAGTAAAGATTTTTTAAAAATCCAAAAGGTTTGAATCGAAACATTAATACAGTCAGAAAGTAGTAGAAGTTAGTTAAAAAGTAAATTGAAAACTTGGTTTTAGTATAATTTTTTTTAAGAATAATGGTATTTTTTCTTTCCTTTTAAAGTTAATTTCTTTAGTTAGTTAATAAAGAGATTAGAGCAATTCTAGATGTCTGTTCATATGCTCACGAAATCTTGAAAACTGTTGATGAAATTAAGTGCTACTGGACTTCAAGACACTTTATAGTTTGAGGCCAACGACGTTTTGTCGCCTTTGTAGAGCCTATTTTGTTTTTGGAATAAAAGTTTGTTAATGTTTTTTTTTATTTTTATTTTATTTACCGAATGTAAAACTTAAAATTATATACTCTTATAAGCAGATTAATTAATCAATTAAGCTGCAAAACTGTCTCTTTTAATAAATTTAATTTTATAGGGTTTTGGTGATAATATTATACCGGGTAATAAATTTACTGAAGGCTTGTCTTCCTCTTTATCGCTTAAAACTATTTGAAAATGTTGACAGATTTTTATTAACACAGAAAATATACAAGCTCTGGCCAAAGCATCACCTAAACAACGTCTGCGACCTAAGCCAAATGGTATAAACGTTTCATCTTTTATTAGTTTACCCTCAGTATCCATAAAACGTTCCAGCCTAAAGTTTTCAGGATCTGTCCAGTGTTCTGGATCCATTAAAAGCGAAAATAAACTTAGAAGTATTGTGGTATTTTTGGGTATATTATAGTCTCCAAGTTTTGTGTCCCATAATGCTCTTCTTGGTCCTGCTATGGGTACTATTTGGTAATATCGTTGTACTTCCATTATGAAAGCATTCATATACGGAAACAATGCTTTAGAGCTCATCGAATGAGTTTCATTGTTTTGCAAGTTTGCTAATATTTCTTGGAAAAGCAAATCCTGCAGCTCAGGACGCATGGCCAATGTCATTAAGGCCAGATCAATTGTGGTGCTGGTTGTTTGTGAACCAGCTATAAAGAAATCTAAAATAGTCATAGTAAGTTGTGTTTCATTGAATGTAGAATTTTCGTCATTCTGCTTAGTTTTTTGTTGCATTTCTTTTAAATAAGCATAAATAAAATCGCTGTCAGCATTTTCTGTGGTCAAAGTGGCCTTGTGTTCATTGATGGTTTCCATAAAAAAACTAAGCAGTTCATTGTTTAGTTGTAATATCAGATTGTAACCGGTTTTATGGGGTGCTACAAATCTCAACCAAGGAAATTGGGTTAATACCCCACCAGCCATGTCAAAAACTTTTGATCTACGATTCATTAAATCCAACAGTTTAACTAAGCGTTTGTCGTTAAGTTTAAAACTTTTACCCGCTGTTATTGACCACAAAACATTTATAACACTTTGGCCTAAAAACGAACCGGGCCAAATGGGCTGTCCTTTAAACTCTTCTAAATGGTGCAATAAACTATTAGTTTCCTTTTCAATGTAACGCTCCATTTGCAGGCGTCCATAGCCCACATTGCGCATTTGTTTCATGGAAAATATACGATGTTCATACCATAGCTTGCCATCGGTACATGTGATACCTTGTCGTGTACCCATAGTGCGTAGTCGCAAAAAGTATGTATCGGGTCTGCCCTCGAAAACTTCTTGTAAATAAACTTCTTTTATCAGGGGATAAGAGGCAGCTATCACCACCAAATCATGTCCCAGTTTTAAACCAATTATATTAGAGTTGTAAGTTTTAGACCAATTTTCAAAAGCCTTATGTTGTCCGCCAGAGGCTGCAGCTTCTTTGCGCAACTGTATGCCGTTACCCACCCAAGGCACAAAATCAGGACCTAAGACAAGAGAAGAAAACAATGGAAATGTTATTAACTTTATAAACGTATTAAAGGAAATTATCCTAAAAAAAAATTACAGCAAATTTATGCAAGGAAAATTAAAAAATTTATTACAGACGATAGAAAATTGAATTGTAAGAAAATATGAAGTAAAATTTCTCGAGCAAATTTTTATTTTACGAGTTGTGGGTTTCCAAATACAAAATTTGTTATTTTTCACGGAAAATTAAAAAAAAAACAATAATGAAACTGATAGAAAATGTAATTCTAAGAAGAAAATATTAAGTATGATTTTTGGTGAAAACCGATATTTTGGAAGCTATGGTCTTTTGAAATGCCCAGTGTCCCCATAGACTGGCGGGTAGTGTGCTAACCTATCAATCTGAGGATCGCAGGTTTGATTCCTGCCCTCACCCTGGGTGTTTGCTGCAGACAAGCAAAAAAGCTTCGCGGATTTGTGTTGTTAAAAAAAGTACAATCCGCGACTAATTACGAGTTTCGTGATTGTTGTAGGATTTCAACTACTCTTAGGCCTTCTAGGGCCAGCGTCCCACTGACTACATAGCTTATTTTGCGTTTTGTTACAGCTAGACAGTTGCACAAAATGTGCAAACAGGCCAACATGCGAGTATAATTTACTGGCACAAAAAAATCAAAGTTTTTTTTATTTGAAAAGTTCAAAACTTTCTTAAATGGAAGTTAATTTCAATGAAAATCATTTTTGTTTATAAAACAAATATGTATGTATGGATGTATGTACTGCCGTATTTGCCTTACTTGCTGTAATTGAGTATTTGTTTTAAATTTGTATGCAAATTTTTGCTTGATTTGACTGACATTTGATATGACCACTTGAATAAATTTGGTTCAAACCCAGCACACATATTTTTTTCAAACAACAACAACATACGAGTACATTTCCAATTAAGCATCGTTGGGCTATAAATAATTTATATTTTTTAAATTAAATATCATTGGAAAATTAATCTACTTAATTAAAATCTTCGTTAAAATTTTTTAAAAACAATTAGTGGCAATTGAGTTATTTTTGTTTGAAATTTTATTTAGCCAACTTTAGCACTTAAATTGTAACTTTCTTGTCAGCTACTACAATTAAAAAACAGAACAGTAATTATTATGAACATTTAGGCCCTATGTACCGCAACGCAGAACCCATAAATTCACTATTACCGCCATCTTAAAAGTCTTTTTTAATCAATAAGTACACTGTTCCTGGCCTAAGTCTTCTATGAGGCCAGTAACTTTATTCACTTGCTTTTTTTGGGAGTCTACAAAAATTTCCTTAATTTACCGCCATCTAAAAAATCTTTTCAGTCAATAAGTTCACTGTTCCTGGCCTAAGTCCTCTATTATACGAATTACCTTATTCAGTGTGAGTTTAATTGCTTCTCTGGGAGTCTACACTTTGAGTGTCGTCATATAAAATAAAAAGTGCTAATTTATAATACCATAATATTTTTGTGTGTTATATATATGTGACAGCCGGTGGTACACGTGACATACAGATAATATAAACAGGTGGCATGTGTACCGCCTGGGACTTGTAATGTATATGGGAGATGTAAAGCTTCTTTCAATCCACATGTATCGGAGCAAAGATACTTTTTACAAAAATATATTAAATACCGCCGGCGGTACACGTGACACTCAAATCAAATTTAACTGTGTACCACCGACGATGCACACGGCACTCAAAGTGTTAACTTACCGCCATTTAAAAAGTCTTTTTTTTTCAGTTAATAAGTTTACTGTTTCTGACCTATTTGTTCTATGAGACTAATAATCTTATCATTTTTTGGAAGCCAGCAAGAAATCTTCCACAAGACTTGAAGAGAAAAATTAATTTTAGGCAAAAAGTCATGAAAAAAAAAAACACTTTTTGCTTGTTTTCTTATTCTCACTTCAGTATTTACAGCCTTATTCATAAATACATGAAAAAAGTTTGCAGCTTGTTAGCATAAAGTTTAATAATAATACGAATTCTAAACTTTTGTTAGTAAGTTGCCGAGTCAAATTGACAGTTTAGCTTGCAGCTCTTCAGGATGAGAAGCTGGTATCTTTTTATTACGGATGAGAAAGTTTTATTATGAAAATTATTTTTTAAATTAATATTTTTGGAGTATTATTATTATTTACTATAGTTGGAAGTAAGATTTATTGTGCAGCTCTTTTTTTGAGTAACTGCCATACTAATTAATGTTTTCGAGAATATTTTATTTCAATAAGATTTTGTTTATGACAAATCTTCTGTTTACTATTTACTGTTGTGGTCAGTTGTTGCTTTATTTAAAATGTAAATAAAAACAAATCTATTCCATGTTTTTTTATCCCAACGTTTCGTCAGAGTTTTTTCCTACGTCATCAGGAGATTTGATTTATTCAATAGAGTCTAATTTGGTGTGTACTGTATGTACAGCAAAAAGTAAGTTATAAATTATATGGCACATTTAAACCCGTTATTACAACTTTCCACAGTTAAAGTTAGGATTTTATTTAGCAAATAAGCGATTTTTCGCTAAAACTTTGAAACTAAATTTGGATGGATAATTAAGGGCTTATGGCCTGTTCAGCGATGTCACAAGAAAACCTAAGCGAAAGAAAACAAAAAAAATTTTGTTTTTAAGACAAATGTGCATTGCTTTCGTTCGCTTATTTTTTCTTGTGACATCGCTGAACAGGCCATTACTATTCGATATTTAACTTATCGATATTTTTAAATTAATATTCAACCAAAAAGCTTCATATTTGACCTACAAAATCTAAACTTTAACTATCGGTAAACTGTAATAATGGCCCTTAAATGTGTAATTAAATAATAATAGTAAAAAATATCCCAGGAAAAAATTTTTTTCTAAATAAAAAAAAAATTCTAAAAAAAAAAAATTTTTTTTTTCAAGCTCAAAGTCTAACTTATGTTTTCAAACATTTTTTTAAAATTAAATTGCCAATATTCTGTTACAACAACGCGTTTTGTTAAAATAAAATTTTATTTTTGCTAAAAATAAAATTGTTACAAATAAAATCAGAATAATTTGAGAACCTTATTGTAACACTAAATTTCATCCTTAACAGAAATATCAAACAACAACATTTGGATTTTTTTAAAAATATTTTTAATATTAAAAAGCAGTTCACTACTTCATAATAATGAAGACAGATGAATGTTATTGAACAATTTTCGATTCTTAAATTTGCTTTATGGAAGTTGGCCCAAAAAAAAATCTTAATTTAAAGTTAAGATTTAATTCTGCACAATAGATCTTAAAGGTCGCGGTTCGACTATAGCCCATAGTGATAATAATAAGATTTAATTTTTTATCACTTCCAATATTTTCTTCTTAAAATTTAATTTTCTATCATTTCCAATAAGTTTTTTTTTTTTAATTTTTAGCGCCAAAACTAAATCACAAATTTTATATTGACAACTGTGGAAGCCAATAACTCGAAAAATTAAAATTTCCAAAAAAAAAAATATATATATTTAATATTTTGTGCTTAAAATTAATGTTGTATCTTATATTTTTTATTTTACTTGAAGAGCCACCTTTGGTAACGTAAGTAGGTTTTTAATTCGCTGGGAATACAAAAACAAATGTCACAGTTTTGTTGTTGTTAGTCAAGTGATTTTTAAAATTTTCGTGTTCGACTATAAACTGGAAACTACACTATCGACAAACGCTACATTTTACTTGAGACAACTGTTTACATCATTTCAATTTCCTTTACTTAATTTTTTTGCTTATTTTTTTTTATTATTTAATTTTATTAAGAATTTTTTATCTTTGATTCTAAAAGTTCTTTTTGTTTGTTGGTATTTTTGTTTTTAGAAACTTTTTTAGATTTTCGTAATGTGTTTTTTTTTTTTTTTAACAAAATTTAATTAACATTTTAAACTTACCTGGCGGATAATTTGCTGGTCTTTTAGTAGATTTATATAAATAATAACCGATATAACCCAATATTACAGTAATAAAAAATAAAATTTCATACATTTTGCTTTCTTAATGTAATTTAAAAAAAATAAATTTTCATTAATTTCTGAATTTTATTTTATATAATTAATTTATTTTTTTGTAATGTCTTGCCATAAAACACGCGCAAATTTTTTTCTTCTTTTTTTTTTTATCTATCAGCTATTAATAGTTGACTGATTGTAGTTATCCGCTATTGTAGATGGATGTTCTTTCTATTAGTAAATGAATTTATTTATAATTGCCATTCAGCTTCAACAACGATCAATTTATATTGATTGTGGCTCTTTTTTTGTTTTCAACAATTATTTATTGCGGTGCGAGTCCCATTGTTATGTGTTGTGCCCTTTACAGTGTAAAAATTTTTCTTTTATTTAATTTATTTTTTTTGTTATAAAAATTTTAATTGCATAAAATAAAATTTACCACCATTCCGATCGATACTATTATCAATATGGATCTAACTTTTATTTTTAGAAAAAAATGTTCTCTCCTTCTGTTAAAGTGTGAATTTATTGAACACATGTGTGTGCAAGCAACAGTAATGCCAGAATCACCATTAAATTTTACACATTCCACACTTTAATGCCCCTATTAGGGCTTACAACTCAACTCGACTGTAGTTGAAAATTTGAAATTACAATTTATAACTCTTCAATAATAGTTGTTTCAATTACAACTCAACTAAGTTGAGTTATAAATCAGACATAAAATTATAAAAAATTGCAGTTATTAAATTGGCAATAAAAATGGTTAGGCTGAATTTAAAAATCTCTAAGTACATTATCCATGCAAATATTTGCCTAAAAATCTTTGAAACATAATAATTTTTATTGTAATTAATAAAATTATAACACCGACTAGCTTTTTTTGCTGGGTCCTTTACTTTGTGAGCTAGAATACTTAAGCGTTTGGGTCTAATTTCAGAGAATTTCTTTGAAAAGCAGACATTTGATCATTAAAAAACCCAACTAACTTGTCTATTTATACGTGTAACTCCTCACCATAAAAAAAACCTGCCAATACCTATCTATTATCGCTAGTGCCTTAAAAATTTCATTTTCGAAAAATTCCTAAATTTAGCAACAAACTCCCAATACTGGCAGCACTAATTCTATAGATCATAACATGGTAGAATTAACACGGTAAGGTATTTAGTACAACAAACACTGAATTACAAAAACAACTTTTGTTATGTGTCAAATAAAAAGGAAGAAATTCAATGCAGATCCGGTCATACAATCACACGCACTATATGTATTTTGAGCACTAGAATAATGGCGCGCACAGGATGTAAACAAATTTTGACAGCTTTGCAGACAAAACGATGGAGAACAAAAAATGTACAGCTGCTTTATTTGCTTTACCATGTTAATTCTGCCATGGATCATAAAAATAAAAAAAACTCTTTATAGTTCCCATAAAATAAAGAGAGTTGAACAGAGAAAATTTGTTATGCTCTCTCACCTTTAAAGAAATTTTCATGTTGCTGTTGTTGCAAGAGATAGTAAAATCACGTGCACACTATATTGATTGTAGCGTTACCATTGAGAAATTTAAGAAAAAGTATTATTCATGAAAAGAGTATTAGAAAAATAAATACCAAAAATATTTTTTTACAACTTTAAAAGGTAACAATAGAGAATGGCTGAATACGGCCAAGTCTGTACCCCTTCTTCTTGGCTCGTCTCTCACCTATAAACTCAAGAGTTGCGCAACTTAAATGTCCGTGTTTGTTCCCTTTGTGAATAAAATACGTAAGAAAAAATTTGCGGGCGAAAATTTCTTAACTGGCGATTTTGATTTTAGTTAAAAATAAATATTTTTATTTATGGATATTTCCATTTTCGAAAAAATAATGCGAATCCGGAATACAGAACTGTTATATTTGAAAATGATAAAAGTACACTTCAAAAAAAAATTAGTTAGTGACAATTTTAGTAAGATAAGGTCACCAACTAACCAGAATTAATGCTGACTTATTTAAAAAAAAGTGGACTTATACCACTTCCAATTAAAACAGCTCAAATATATGTATATATATATATTATTATTGTTATTTTTTTATATATATATTTTTTTTGATATTTAAGAAGAATTTGAAAAGTGAAAAATGTGAATATTTGGTTGACACTGTGAAGGGTATAAAAGACTCGGCACAGCCGAGTTTAACTTATTATAAGAAACATGTTTGCATTATTTTTTTTTAATAAAACCACATTGTTTGTTTATTTTTTAATTTATTTTTTAAATATATATTTTTTTAAATGAATCAAAATGTGTTTGTTTTCATTATTATTACAAATGTTTTTGAAACATTAGATTTTGAGATGAAAAAATAAAATTTGAAAGAAATTAACATTGTTAAATTGTATTCCTCTTTTTTATACGTATGTATAACATTTAAGTAATTAATTAGTTAATACATACAATAATAATAACAACTTAAATTTAGGAAAAAATTAATATAAATACATACATTTACTTTTTAAAGAAACATTTAATATAATTTAAAATTACAGACGTTTCTTTTTAAAATTAAAACTAAGATTTTATTTATTTATTTTTTTTTTGTTTTATACACTTTAAGCTTTTATTTCCTTATTGTTATTTTTTAATAATATTTTTTGTTTGTTTTTTTCATAATAATTTATACATTTTATTGCTAATGGTAAATTTTATTTTCATTAACTCTAGTTTCATGTTTGTTGGTTTAATCATCACTATTATACTCGTAAATACTTATCACTTTTACAAAAAATCACTTTTCAATTTCATTCAACAGGTTTTTCTTTATGCACAAGAATTAAAGAAAAAAAAATTAACGAAGACTTTAAAGTGAACGTTATCTCAATTTTTTTTTATATATTTATCGAAAAGTTTATTTTAAAGTCTACGCAAATTTTTTTTTTTATTTATTTATAAATACAAATATTTGATCAATTGTATATCGGTTGAGTTTAATTAACATAAATATATTTTTATTTTTTCATATTCTTAAAATTTTTTTTTTTTTTTTTAGTTTAGTTAATAAGACAAGACTATTATAAAAGTGGCGTTTAAAATTTTTTTATAAAAGTAAAAGAGATTTTAAGTGAACAGAGCTACATTAAAAACAAAAATTAAAATAAGAAAACAAATATAAACTTAATAATACTAAAATATATAATAAAATACAAAGAAAATGCCTGCAAAGCTAGAAAGAAAAAATGGAAACAAAAACTGGCCTTATTTTGACACCTGCTGTATTGTTTGTATTAAATGGAATCTGAAACTCACATACTTTAACAGCAAAATATGTCATTTAGTTGACAAACCAAAATCTATAAAACTACAAACGAACTACAGAGAAATATGAAAGCATATCAGCAAAGAGGAACGACTGGAAATTATTTTTTTTGATAAGTATATTTTTATATTTATATTTTATACAAGATATTTTGCTGGGTCTCGCCCTGTCTTTTAGCAATATTATAAACGTGAAAGTTTGTACGAGTATGTATGGCTGCATGCATGTTTGTTACTCTTTTACCTAAAAACTATTGAATGGGCTTTCGCGTTTATAATATTAGTGACCGGTTATCGTAGCCACCAGTTTGTAAATATCATTTCTATTCCTGCTCACCAGCTGAGCAGAGCGTTTACCATCATAGCTAGGCCATAATTGACGCGTAATCTCACTAGTCTTGAGACCCTAGTATCTAGTATCCACCTTCCTTTCGTAGTATTCTGATGTTACTAAGCGATAAAGCGACCGGCCACTGACATAAAAGCCTCCATGTTAGAGCAAGCCTTGGCCAGTAACAAGTGGTACTGTACACTTTTTTATTTTTTCATGAAACTTTCACTACTTGATAGAAAAGGAAATAGGCTATTGTTCCCTAGAATATTAGGCTTCATTATGAGTGCCGTTGTCGTGTCAAAAACAGAGATATGTGGCAATGCCGGGCATATATTTTACGTGGGCTTGTCGTGAATTTAACTCCGACAACGACACTCATAATAAGGCTGATTTTCTAAAAATCGCTGTAGCGTTAAAAAAAAGTTATAAGCGTTTTTTCAATTAAAATGCTTTCAACTTGGATGTGGCATGTGGCACGAAGGCCATTTCCCACTCTGCTATAAGCGAAAATATTTATCCGTTCAAAAATTGTAACAAAAAATAATAATGCACTTCCAAAATCTACCCATTGCTGGTTCTGAATTCCTTCTATTTTACCTTTTTTCGTTCAAGTTTCTTGAATTTAAGGGCCGTCTCTTCATCTATTGTATTGAAAACAAAAATTAATTTTTCTGTATTATTTTTGTTTTCAATACAATTATCGTTCGCGCTTAGCTGAACAGGGACTAATTCTCTCTCGGACAATTCGACAGATGAATTTTGCAAGCAATTTTTTTAGAATGGACAATATTTTTAATAAATTTTTCACCATGTGGCAGAGTTTTATTAAAAAAACCCTTATAACTTTTTAAGCGTTAGAAAAAAATGTAACCCATTTTCTCACTTTTTATTCATTTTACTATTTTTTATAATAATCATATTTTATATATTTTAGGTATTAATTATGACTCACAGCCTCATAATGTTAGCAAGATCATAATCCTGCATATCGATAATACACGGTCGTAAGTGAAAAATAATAAGAAAAAATCATTACACAAGTAAGTTAAATAAGCTTCTTTTAATATAAAGATTATTTATTTTATACAACATATTATTTATTTATTTAAATTACAGGCAATTGAAAGGGTACTACGGAAGAGTCGCAACATCTGGCAATGATATGATATTATCAATATGAAAACAGAATCATTGTGAAAAGCAACAACTTTAAAGAAAACAATACATTTTGCTTGTTTAAAATTGTTTGTTTTAAATTTAATTAAAAAACATAAATGCAATTTAAAGTTCTTATTAATTGAAAATACATACTTGGTGATATCCTTCCGTATCATCAATAATAGCATCATTAGGTATAACGTCAAAACTGCTTGAACTTACCGTGAGATCGGTATCATGGCACTACATGACAAACAACTATTAAGGACTGTAATGGCATACTCCTACTTCCGCAGGATGCTATATCATCAATAGTATCCCTGAAGTTTACAAAATGCCAACAATTGTTAAACTTTGGCATCTGGAGACTTTGCACTAATTAGGATTTTTTAATTAACAAATATAATGCAATTTTTTTTGTAAAATGTTAGAATTTGGACTCAAGTTGATCTTATAGTTGGCTTTCATGTACTATTTTTTAAACTCAGCCGACGAAATATTTTAGAAAAAATATTGCGTAATGTTCACAAAAAGTTTGTAAACAATTTGATCGGCCGTTTGGATTATAAACAAATCACATAAAAAACATTGTTTTGTTATTAATTTAATGTGTGTCATAAGCCATTAACCACTTTATGAAAGCGGTGTATGGCTTCTATAATACTACTGAAAAATATTAGTAAAAACCTATTTGTAAAAATTTTGGTTTTCTTAAAATGTGTTCGTTGGACATTTTTTAACAAAAAAAAAAAAAAAAAAAAAAAAAAAAAAATTTCAACAAATTAACAGAAAGCAGTAGCAGTAGCCCTAAAAGCCGGCAATGAAAAATTTTCAAATTATTGGTAAGAAACCCTGCTAATTTTTTTTTAATATAGAAAAGCCGAATTTGGCCAAAATTTGTTTTTTGCGATTTTCTCGGAAACGGCTGGGCGAAAATGGCCCGGGACCCTATACGTCGGATTTCCACATGCTGAATCCGATTTTCGCACTTTGAACTTTGTAGCTCAAAATTTTTGGCAAAATTGGAAAAAATGTGAAAGAAAAACGTTTTTAATAAATGGTAGGAGGCGTAGGGGGGGATGATTGTGCCATGCGAGAGGTAGCCCAATACTGACTCTATCATGTGGTGCAGGTTTCATTCAAAAATGTTTATCCGTTCAAAAGTTATAACAAAAAAACAAAAATTAATTCCTGAAAATCCACCTACTGCTGGTTCTGTTGGCCTGGTGTTTCACTTTTTTCGCGCAAGTTTTTTAAATTCAATTTTTGGACAGAGCGACGGTTACATTTTGAATACAATTTTGTGTTTTTCCCATAGTTTTTGAATGGATAAATATTTTTGAATGAAACTTGCACCATGTGGTAGAGTGGGAAATTGGCTACCTGCCACATGCAACTTATGTTGCCACATGCCACATCCACTTGAGTTATAAAGCGTTTTAATTAGAAAAACGCTTATAACTTCTCGGCGTTGGAGCGTTTTTGAAAAAATGTTCTACTAAAATGTAGCCCACTTCCCACTCTGCCACATGTTGAAAGCTTTATGAAGATATCTTAACCCATTCAAAAGTTATAGGTAAAAAACCAAAAACCTGATCGACCTGAACTTGCAACATGCTATTTTTGTAATGTTTTTAGTTTTTTTGCTACAACTTTTGAACGGCTCAATATTTTTAATTGAAACTTTCACTAGGTGATAGAGCGGGAATTGGGCTATAGTTCCCTCGAACATTTTTTTGAAATCGCTCACACGCTTAAAAAGTTATAAGCGTTTTTTCAATTAAAACACTTTTTATGCAACTTATTTGTGGCATGTGGCAACATAAGTGGTATGTGGCAAATAGCCCATTTCTTGCTCTACAACATGGTGCAAGTCTTATGCGAAAATGTTTATCCGTTCAAAAGTTATAACAAAAAAACAGAAATTAATTCCCGAAAATCCACCTACTGCTGGTTCTGTTGGCCTGGTGTTTCACTTTTTTCGCGCAAGTTTTTTAAATTCAATTTTTGGACAGAGCGACAGTTACAGTTTGAATAGAATTTTGTGTTTTCGCAATAACTCAGGAATGGATGAATATTTTTGAATGAAACTTGCACCATGTGGTAGAGTGGGAAATTGGCTACCTGCCACATGCAACTTATGGTGCCACATGCCACATCCACTTGAATTCAAAAGCGTTTTAATTAGAAAAACGCTTATAACTTTCTCAGCGTTGGAGTGATTTTGAAAAAATGTTCTACTAAAATGTAGCCCACTTCCCACTCTGCCACATGTTGAAAGCTTTATGAAGATATCTTAACCCATTCAAAAGTTATAGGTAAAAAACCAAAAACCTGATCGACCTGAACTTGCAACATGCTATTTTTGTAATGTTTTTAGTTTTTTTGCTACAACTTTTGAACGGCTCAATATTTTTAATTGAAACTTTCACTAGGTGATAGAGCGGGAATTGGGCTATAGTTCCCTCGAACATTTTTTTGAAATCGCTCACACGCTTAAAAAGTTATAAGCGTTTTTTCAATTAAAACACTTTTTATGCAACTTATTTGTGGCATGTGGCAACATAAGTGGTATGTGGCAAATAGCCCATTTCTTGCTCTACAACATGGTGCAAGTCTTATGCGAAAATGTTTATCCGTTCAAAAGTTATAACAAAAAAACAGAAATTAATTCCCGAAAATCCACCTACTGCTGGTTCTGTTGGCCTGGTGTTTCACTTTTTTCGCGCAAGTTTTTTAAATTCAATTTTTGGACAGAGCGACAGTTACAGTTTGAATAGAATTTTGTGTTTTCGCAATAACTCAGGAATGGATGAATATTTTTGAATGAAACTTGCACCATGTGGTAGAGTGGGAAATTGGCTACCTGCCACATGCAACTTATGGTGCCACATGCCACATCCACTTGAATTCAAAAGCGTTTTAATTAGAAAAACGCTTATAACTTTCTCAGCGTTGGAGCGATTTTGAAAAAATGTTCTACTAAAATGTAGCCCACTTCCCACTCTGCCACATGTTGAAAGCTTTATGAAGATATCTTAACCCATTCAAAAGTTATAGGTAAAAAACCAAAAACCTGATCGACCTGAACTTGCAACATGCTATTTTTGTAATGTTTTTAGTTTTTTTGCTACAATTTTTGAACGGCTCAATATTTTTAATTGAAACTTTCACTAGGTGATAGAGCGGGAATTTTGCTACATTTTAGTAGAACATTTTTTTGAAATCGCTCAAACGCTTAAAAAGTTATAAGCGTTTTTTCAATTAAAACACTTTTTATGCAACTTATTTGTGGCATGTGGCAACATAAGTGGTATGTGGCAAATAGCCCATTTCTTGCTCTACAACATGGTGCAAGTCTTATGCGAAAATGTTTATCCGTTCAAAAGTTATAAAAAAAAACAGAAATTAATTCCCGAAAATCCACCTACTGCTGGTTCTGTTGGCCTGGTGTTTCACTTTTTTCGCGCAAGTTTTTTAAATTCAATTTTTGGACAGAGCGACAGTTACAGTTTGAATACAATTTTGTGTTTTCGCAATAACTCAGGAATGGATGAATATTTTTGAATGAAACTTGCACCATGTGGTAGAGTGGGAAATTGGCTACCTGCCACATGCAACTTATGGTGCCACATGCCACATCCACTTGAATTCAAAAGCGTTTTAATTAGAAAAACGCTTATAACTTTCTCAGCGTTGGAGCGATTTTGAAAAAATGTTCTACTAAAATGTAGCCCACTTCCCACTCTGCCACATGTTGAAAGCTTTATGAAGATATCTTAACCCATTCAAAAGTTATAGGTAAAAAACCAAAAACCTGATCGACCTGAACTTGCAACATGCTATTTTTGTAATGTTTTTAGTTTTTTTGCTACAACTTTTGAACGGCTCAATATTTTTAATTGAAACTTTCACTAGGTGATAGAGCGGGAATTTTGCTACATTTTAGTAGAACATTTTTTTGAAATCGCTCACACGCTTAAAAAGTTATAAGCGTTTTTTCAATTAAAACACTTTTTATGCAACTTATTTGTGGCATGTGGCAACATAAGTGGTATGTGGCAAATAGCCCATTTCTTGCTCTACAACATGGTGCAAGTCTTATGCGATAGTGTTTATCCGTTCAAAAGTTATAACAAAAATACAGAAATTAATTCCCGAAAATCCACCTACTGCTGGTTCTGTTGGCCTGGTGTTTCACTTTTTTCGCGCAAGTTTTTTAAATTCAATTTTTGGACAGAGCGACAGTTACAGTTTGAATACAATTTTGTGTTTTCGCAATAACTCAGGAATAGATGAATATTTTTGAATGAAACTTGCACCATGTGGTAGAGTGGGAAATTGGCTACCTGCCACATGCAACTTATGGTGCCACATGCCACATCCACTTGAGTTCAAAAGCGTTTTAATTAGAAAAACGCTTATAACTTTCTCAGCGTTGGAGCGATTTTGAAAAAATGTTCTACTAAAATGTAGCCCACTTCCCACTCTGCCACATGTTGAAAGCTTTATGAAGATATCTTAACCCATTCAAAAGTTATAGGTATAAAACCAAAAACCTGATCGACCTGAACTTGCAACATGCTATTTTTGTAATGTTTTTAGTTTTTTTGCTACAACTTTTGAACGGCTCAATATTTTTAATTGAAACTTTCACTAGGTGATAGAGCGGGAATTGAGCTATAGTACCCTCGAACACTTTTTTGAAATCGCTCAAACGCTTAAAAAGTTATAAGCGTTTTTTCAATTAAAACACTTTTTATGCAACTTATTTGTGGCATGTGGCAACATAAGTGGTATGTGGCAAATAGCCCATTTCTTGCTCTACAACATGGTGCAAGTCTTATGCGAAAATGTTTATCCGTTCAAAAGTTATAACAAAAAAACAGAAATTAATTCCCGAAAATCCACCTACTGCTGGTTCTGTTGGCCTGGTGTTTCACTTTTTTCGCGCAAGTTTTTTAAATTCAATTTTTGGACAGAGCGACAGTTACAGTTTGAATAGAATTTTGTGTTTTCGCAATAACTCAGGAATGGATGAATATTTTTGAATGAAACTTGCACCATGTGGTAGAGTGGGAAATTGGCTACCTGCCACATGCAACTTATGGTGCCACATGCCACATCCACTTGAATTCAAAAGCGTTTTAATTAGAAAAACGCTTATAACTTTCTCAGCGTTGGAGCGATTTTGAAAAAATGTTCTACTAAAATGTAGCCCACTTCCCACTCTGCCACATGTTGAAAGCTTTATGAAGATATCTTAACCCATTCAAAAGTTATAGGTAAAAAACCAAAAACCTGATCGACCTGAACTTGCAACATGCTATTTTTGTAATGTTTTTAGTTTTTTTGCTATAACTTTTGAACGGCTCAATATTTTTAATTGAAACTTTCACTAGGTGATAGAGCGGGAATTTTGCTACATTTTAGTAGAACATTTTTTTGAAATCGCTCAAACGCTTAAAAAGTTATAAGCGTTTTTTCAATTAAAACACTTTTTATGCAACTTATTTGTGGCATGTGGCAACATAAGTGGTATGTGGCAAATAGCCCATTTCTTGCTCTACAACATGGTGCAAGTCTTATGCGAAAATGTTTATCCGTTCAAAAGTTATAAAAAAAAAACAGAAATTAATTCCCGAAAATCCACCTACTGCTGGTTCTGTTGGCCTGGTGTTTCACTTTTTTCGCGCAAGTTTTTTAAATTCAATTTTTGGACAGAGCGACAGTTACAGTTTGAATACAATTTTGTGTTTTCGCAATAACTCAGGAATGGATGAATATTTTTGAATGAAACTTGCACCATGTGGTAGAGTGGGAAATTGGCTACCTGCCACATGCAACTTATGGTGCCACATGCCACATCCACTTGAATTCAAAAGCGTTTTAATTAGAAAAACGCTTATAACTTTCTCAGCGTTGGAGCGATTTTGAAAAAATGTTCTACTAAAATGTAGCCCACTTCCCACTCTGCCACATGTTGAAAGCTTTATGAAGATATCTTAACCCATTCAAAAGTTATAGGTAAAAAACCAAAAACCTGATCGACCTGAACTTGCAACATGCTATTTTTGTAATGTTTTTAGTTTTTTTGCTACAACTTTTGAACGGCTCAATATTTTTAATTGAAACTTTCACTAGGTGATAGAGCGGGAATTGGGCTATAGTTCCCTCGAACATTTTTTTGAAATCGCTCACACGCTTAAAAAGTTATAAGCGTTTTTTCAATTAAAACACTTTTTATGCAACTTATTTGTGGCATGTGGCAACATAAGTGGTATGTGGCAAATAAACCATTTCTTGCTCTACAACATGGTGCAAGTCTTATGCGATAGTGTTTATCCGTTCAAAAGTTATAACAAAAATACAGAAATTAATTCCCGAAAATCCACCTACTGCTGGTTCTGTTGGCCTGGTGTTTCACTTTTTTCGCGCAAGTTTTTTAAATTCAATTTTTGGACAGAGCGACAGTTACAGTTTGAATACAATTTTGTGTTTTCGCAATAACTCAGGAATAGATGAATATTTTTGAATGAAACTTGCACCATGTGGTAGAGTGGGAAATTGGCTACCTGCCACATGCAACTTATGGTGCCACATGCCACATCCACTTGAGTTCAAAAGCGTTTTAAATAGAAAAACGCTTATAACTTTCTCAGCGTTGGAGCGATTTTGAAAAAATGTTCTACTAAAATGTAGCCCACTTCCCACTCTGCCACATGTTGAAAGCTTTATGAAGATATCTTAACCCATTCAAAAGTTATAGGTATAAAACCAAAAACTTGATCGACCTGAACTTGCAACATGCTATTTTTGTAATGTTTTTAGTTTTTTTGCTACAACTTTTGAACGGCTCAATATTTTTAATTGAAACTTTCACTAGGTGATAGAGCGGGAATTGAGCTATAGTTCCCTCAAACATTTTTTTGAAATCGCTCACACGCTTAAAAAGTTATAAGCGTTTTTTCAATTAAAACACTTTATGCAACTTATTTGTGGCATGTGGCAACATAAGTGGTATGTGGCAAATAGCTCATTTCTTGCTCTACAACATGGTGCAAGTCTTATGCGATAGTGTTTATCCGTTCAAAAGTTATAACAAAAAAACAGAAATTAATTCCCGAAAATCCACCTACTGCTGGTTCTGTTGGCCTGGTGTTTCACTTTTTTCGCGCAAGTTTTTTAAATTCAATTTTTGGACAGAGCGACAGTTACAGTTTGAATACAATTTTGTGTTTTCGCAATAACTCAGGAATGGATGAATATTTTTGAATGAAACTTGCACCATGTGGTAGAGTGGGAAATTGGCTACCTGCCACATGCAACTTATGGTGCCACATGCCACATCCACTTGAGTTCAAAAGCGTTTTAATTAGAAAAACGCTTATAACTTTCTCAGCGTTGGAGCGATTTTGAAAAAATGTTCTACTAAAATGTAGCCCACTTCCCACTCTGCCACATGTTGAAAGCTTTATGAAGATATCTTAACCCATTCAAAAGTTATAGGTAAAAAACCAAAAACCTGATCGACCTGAACTTGCAACATGCTATTTTTGTAATGTTTTTAGTTTTTTTGCTACAACTTTTGAACGGCTCAATATTTTTAATTGAAACTTTCACTAGGTGATAGAGCGGGAATTGAGCTATAGTTCCCTCAAACATTTTTTTGAAATCGCTCACACGCTTAAAAAGTTATAAGCGTTTTTTCAATTAAAACACTTTTTATGCAACTTATTTGTGGCATGTGGCAACATAAGTGGTATGTGGCAAATAGCCCATTTCTTGCTCTACAACATGGTGCAAGTCTTATGCGATAGTGTTTATCCGTTCAAAAGTTATAACAAAAATACAGAAATTAATTCCCGAAAATCCACCTACTGCTGGTTCTGTTGGCCTGGTGTTTCACTTTTTTCGCGCAAGTTTTTTAAATTCAATTTTTGGACAGAGCGACAGTTACAGTTTGAATACAATTTTGTGTTTTCGCAATAACTCAGGAATGGATGAATATTTTTGAATGAAACTTGCACCATGTGGTAGAGTGGGAAATTGGCTACCTGCCACATGCAACTTATGGTGCCACATGCCACATCCACTTGAGTTCAAAAGCGTTTTAATTAGAAAAACGCTTATAACTTTCTCAGCGTTGGAGCGATTTTGAAAAAATGTTCTACTAAAATGTAGCCCACTTCCCACTCTGCCACATGTTGAAAGCTTTATGAAGATATCTTAACCCATTCAAAAGTTATAGGTAAAAAACCAAAAACCTGATCGACCTGAACTTGCAACATGCTATTTTTGTAATGTTTTTAGTTTTTTTGCTACAACTTTTGAACGGCTCAATATTTTTAATTGAAACTTTCACTAGGTGATAGAGCGGGAATTGAGCTATAGTTCCCTCAAACATTTTTTTGAAATCGCTCACACGCTTAAAAAGTTATAAGCGTTTTTTCAATTAAAACACTTTTTATGCAACTTATTTGTGGCATGTGGCAACATAAGTGGTATGTGGCAAATAGCTCATTTCTTGCTCTACAACATGGTGCAAGTCTTATGCGATAGTGTTTATCCGTTCAAAAGTTATAACAAAAAAACAGAAATTAATTCCCGAAAATCCACCTACTGCTGGTTCTGTTGGCCTGGTGTTTCACTTTTTTCGCGCAAGTTTTTTAAATTCAATTTTTGGACAGAGCGACAGTTACAGTTTGAATAGAATTTTGTGTTTTCGCAATAACTCAGGAATGGATGAATATTTTTGAATGAAACTTGCACCATGTGGTAGAGTGGGAAATTGGCTACCTGCCACATGCAACTTATGGTGCCACATGCCACATCCACTTGAATTCAAAAGCGTTTTAATTAGAAAAACGCTTATAACTTTCTCAACGTTGGAGCGATTTTGAAAAAATGTTCTACTAAAATGTAGCCCACTTCCCACTCTGCCACATGTTGAAAGCTTTATGAAGATATCTTAACCCATTCAAAAGTTATAGGTAAAAAACCAAAAACCTGATCGACCTGAACTTGCAACATGCTATTTTTGTAATGTTTTTAGTTTTTTTGCTACAACTTTTGAACGGCTCAATATTTTTAATTGAAACTTTCACTAGGTGATAGAGCGGGAATTGCGCTATAGTTCCCTGGAACATTTTTTTGAAATCGCTCACACGCTTAAAAAGTTATAAGCGTTTTTTCAATTAAAACACTTTTTATGCAACTTATTTGTGGCATGTGGCAACATAAGTGGTATGTGGCAAATAGCCCATTTCTTGCTCTACAACATGGTGCAAGTCTTATGCGAAAATGTTTATCCGTTCAAAAGTTATAACAAAAAAACAGAAATTAATTCCCGAAAATCCACCTACTGCTGGTTCTGTTGGCCTGGTGTTTCACTTTTTTCGCGCAAGTTTTTTAAATTCAATTTTTGGACAGAGCGACAGTTACAGTTTGAATACAATTTTGTGTTTTCGCAATAACTCAGGAATGGATGAATATTTTTGAATGAAACTTGCACCATGTGGTAGAGTGGGAAATTGGCTACCTGCCACATGCAACTTATGGTGCCACATGCCACATCCACTTGAATTCAAAAGCGTTTTAATTAGAAAAACGCTTATAACTTTCTCAGCGTTGGAGCGATTTTGAAAAAATGTTCTACTAAAATGTAGCCCACTTCCCACTCTGCCACATGTTGAAAGCTTTATGAAGATATCTTAACCCATTCAAAAGTTATAGGTAAAAAACCAAAAACCTGATCGACCTGAACTTGCAACATGCTATTTTTGTAATGTTTTTAGTTTTTTTGCTACAACTTTTGAACGGCTCAATATTTTTAATTGAAACTTTCACTAGGTGATAGAGCGGGAATTGCGCTATAGTTCCCTGGAACATTTTTTTGAAATCGCTCACACGCTTAAAAAGTTATAAGCGTTTTTTCAATTAAAACACTTTTTATGCAACTTATTTGTGGCATGTGGCAACATAAGTGGTATGTGGCAAATAGCCCATTTCTTGCTCTACAACATGGTGCAAGTCTTATGCGAAAATGTTTATCCGTTCAAAAGTTATAACAAAAAAACAGAAATTAATTCCCGAAAATCCACCTACTGCTGGTTCTGTTGGCCTGGTGTTTCACTTTTTTCGCGCAAGTTTTTTAAATTCAATTTTTGGACAGAGCGACAGTTACAGTTTGAATACAATTTTGTGTTTTCGCAATAACTCAGGAATGGATGCATATTTTTGAATGAAACTTGCACCATGTGGTAGAGTGGGAAATTGGCTACCTGCCACATGCAACTTATGGTGCCACATGCCACATCCACTTGAATTCAAAAGCGTTTTAATTAGAAAAACGCTTATAACTTTCTCAGCGTTGGAGCGATTTTGAAAAAATGTTCTACTAAAATGTAGCCCACTTCCCACTCTGCCACATGTTGAAAGCTTTATGAAGATATCTTAACCCATTCAAAAGTTATAGGTAAAAAACCAAAAACCTGATCGACCTGAACTTGCAACATGCTATTTTTGTAATGTTTTTAGTTTTTTTGCTACAACTTTTGAACGGCTCAATATTTTTAATTGAAACTTTCACTAGGTGATAGAGCGGGAATTTTGCTACATTTTAGTAGAACATTTTTTTGAAATCGCTCAAACGCTTAAAAAGTTATAAGCGTTTTTTCAATTAAAACACTTTTTATGCAACTTATTTGTGGCATGTGGCAACATAAGTGGTATGTGGCAAATAGCCCATTTCTTGCTCTACAATATGGTGCAAGTCTTATGCGAAAATGTTTATCCGTTCAAAAGTTATAACAAAAAAACAGAAATTAATTCCCGAAAATCCACCTACTGCTGGTTCTGTTGGCCTGGTGTTTCACTTTTTTCGCGCAAGTTTTTTAAATTCAATTTTTGGACAGAGCGACAGTTACAGTTTGAATACAATTTTGTGTTTTCGCAATAACTCTGGAATGGATGAATATTTTTGAATGAAACTTGCACCATGTGGTAGAGTGGGAAATTGGCTACCTGCCACATGCAACTTATGGTTCCACATGCCACATCCACTTGAATTCAAAAGCGTTTTAATTAGAAAAACGCTTATAACTTTCTCAGCGTTGGAGCGATTTTGAAAAAATGTTCTACTAAAATGTAGCCCACTTCCCACTCTGCCACATGTTGAAAGCTTTATGAAGATATCTTAACCCATTCAAAAGTTATAGGTAAAAAACCAAAAACCTGATCGACCTGAACTTGCAACATGCTATTTTTGTAATGTTTTTAGTTTTTTTGCTACAACTTTTGAACGGCTCAATATTTTTAATTGAAACTTTCACTAGGTGATAGAGCGGGAATTGGGCTATAGTTCCCTCAAACATTTTTTTGAAATCGCTCACACGCTTAAAAAGTTATAAGCGTTTTTTCAATTAAAACACTTTTTATGCAACTTATTTGTGGCATGTGGCAACATAAGTGGTATGTGGCAAATAGCCCATTTCTTGCTCTACAACATGGTGCAAGTCTTATGCGATAGTGTTTATCCGTTCAAAAGTTATAACAAAAATACAGAAATTAATTCCCGAAAATCCACCTACTGCTGGTTCTGTTGGCCTGGTGTTTCACTTTTTTCGCGCAAGTTTTTTAAATTCAATTTTTGGACAGAGCGACAGTTACAGTTTGAATACAATTTTGTGTTTTCGCAATAACTCAGGAATGGATGAATATTTTTGAATGAAACTTGCACCATGTGGTAGAGTGGGAAATTGGCTACCTGTCACATGCAACTTATGGTGCCACATGCCACATCCAGTTGAGTTCTAAAGCGTTTTAATTAGAAAAACGCTTATAACTTTCTCGGCGTTGGAGCGATTTTGAAAAAATGTTCTACTAAAATGTAGCCCACTTCCCACTCTGCCACATGTTGAAAGCTTTATGAAGATATCTTAACCCATTCAAAAGTTATAGGTAAAAAACCAAAAACCTGATCGACCTGAACTTGCAACATGCTATTTTTGTAATGTTTTTAGTTTTTTTGCTACAACTTTTGAACGGCTCAATATTTTTAATTGAAACTTTCACTAGGTGATAGAGCGGGAATTGGGCTATAGTTCCCTCGAACATTTTTTTGAAATCGCTCAAACGCTTAAAAAGTTATAAGCGTTTTTTCAATTAAAACACTTTTTATGCAACTTATTTGTGGCATGTGGCAACATAAGTGGTATGTGGCAAATAGCCCATTTCTTGCTCTACAACATGGTGCAAGTCTTATGCGAAAATGTTTATCCGTTCAAAAGTTATAACAAAAAAACAGAAATTAATTCCCGAAAATCCACCTACTGCTGGTTCTGTTGGCCTGGTGTTTCACTTTTTTCGCGCAAGTTTTTTAAATTCAATTTTTGGACAGAGCGACAGTTACAGTTTGAATAGAATTTTGTGTTTTCGCAATAACTCAGGAATGGATGAATATTTTTGAATGAAACTTGCACCATGTGGTAAAGTGGGAAATTGGCTACCTGCCACATGCAACTTATGGTGCCACATGCCACATCCACTTGAATTCAAAAGCGTTTTAATTAGAAAAACGCTTATAACTTTCTCAGCGTTGGAGCGATTTTGAAAAAATGTTCTACTAAAATGTAGCCCACTTCCCACTCTGCCACATGTTGAAAGCTTTATGAAGATATCTTAACCCATTCAAAAGTTATAGGTAAAAAACCAAAAACCTGATCGACCTGAACTTGCAACATGCTATTTTTGTAATGTTTTTAGTTTTTTTGCTACAACTTTTGAACGGCTCAATATTTTTAATTGAAACTTTCACTAGGTGATAGAGCGGGAATTGGGCTATAGTTCCCTCGAACATTTTTTTGAAATCGCTCAAACGCTTAAAAAGTTATAAGCGTTTTTTCAATTAAAACACTTTTTATGCAACTTATTTGTGGCATGTGGCAACATAAGTGGTATGTGGCAAATAGCCCATTTCTTGCTCTACAACATGGTGCAAGTCTTATGCGATAGTGTTTATCCGTTCAAAAGTTATAACAAAAAAACAGAAATTAATTCCCGAAAATCCACCTACTGCTGGTTCTGTTGGCCTGGTGTTTCACTTTTTTCGCGCAAGTTTTTTAAATTCAATTTTTGGACAGAGCGACAGTTACAGTTTGAATAGAATTTTGTGTTTTCGCAATAACTCAGGAATGGATGAATATTTTTGAATGAAACTTGCACCATGTGGTAGAGTGGGAAATTGGCTACCTGCCACATGCAACTTATGGTGCCACATGCCACATCCACTTGAATTCAAAAGCGTTTTAATTAGAAAAACGCTTATAACTTTCTCAGCGTTGGAGCGATTTTGAAAAAATGTTCTACTAAAATGTAGCCCACTTCCCACTCTGCCACATGTTGAAAGCTTTATGAAGATATCTTAACCCATTCAAAAGTTATAGGTAAAAAACCAAAAACCTGATCGACCTGAACTTGCAACATGCTATTTTTGTAATGTTTTTAGTTTTTTTGCTACAACTTTTGAACGGCTCAATATTTTTAATTGAAACTTTCACTAGGTGATAGAGCGGGAATTGGGCTATAGTTCCCTCAAACATTTTTTTGAAATCGCTCACACGCTTAAAAAGTTATAAGCGTTTTTTCAATTAAAACACTTTTTATGCAACTTATTTGTGGCATGTGGCAACATAAGTGGTATGTGGCAAATAGCCCATTTCTTGCTCTACAACATGGTGCAAGTCTTATGCGAAAATGTTTATCCGTTCAAAAGTTATAACAAAAAAACAGAAATTAATTCCCGAAAATCCACCTACTGCTGGTTCTGTTGGCCTGGTGTTTCACTTTTTTCGCGCAAGTTTTTTAAATTCAATTTTTGGACAGAGCGACAGTTACAGTTTGAATACAATTTTGTGTTTTCGCAATAACTCAGGAATGGATGAATATTTTTGAATGAAACTTGCACCATGTGGTAGAGTGGGAAATTGGCTACCTGCCACATGCAACTTATGGTGCCACATGCCACATCCACTTGAATTCAAAAGCGTTTTAATTAGAAAAACGCTTATAACTTTCTCAGCGTTGGAGCGATTTTGAAAAAATGTTCTACTAAAATGTAGCCCACTTCCCACTCTGCCACATGTTGAAAGCTTTATGAAGATATCTTAACCCATTCAAAAGTTATAGGTAAAAAACCAAAAACCTGATCGACCTGAACTTGCAACATGCTATTTTTGTAATGTTTTTAGTTTTTTTGCTACAACTTTTGAACGGCTCAATATTTTTAATTGAAACTTTCACTAGGTGATAGAGCGGGAATTGGGCTATAGTTCCCTCGAACATTTTTTTGAAATCGCTCACACGCTTAAAAAGTTATAAGCGTTTTTTCAATTAAAACACTTTTTATGCAACTTATTTGTGGCATGTGGCAACATAAGTGGTATGTGGCAAATAGCCCATTTCTTGCTCTACAACATGGTGCAAGTCTTATGCGATAGTGTTTATCCGTTCAAAAGTTATAACAAAAAAACAGAAATTAATTCCCGAAAATCCACCTACTGCTGGTTCTGTTGGCCTGGTGTTTCACTTTTTTCGCGCAAGTTTTTTAAATTCAATTTTTGGACAGAGCGACAGTTACAGTTTGAATAGAATTTTGTGTTTTCGCAATAACTCAGGAATGGATGAATATTTTTGAATGAAACTTGCACCATGTGGTAGAGTGGGAAATTGGCTACCTGCCACATGCAACTTATGGTGCCACATGCCACATCCACTTGAATTCAAAAGCGTTTTAATTAGAAAAACGCTTATAACTTTCTCAGCGTTGGAGCGATTTTGAAAAAATGTTCTACTAAAATGTAGCCCACTTCCCACTCTGCCACATGTTGAAAGCTTTATGAAGATATCTTAACCCATTCAAAAGTTATAGGTAAAAAACCAAAAACCTGATCGACCTGAACTTGCAACATGCTATTTTTGTAATGTTTTTAGTTTTTTTGCTACAACTTTTGAACGGCTCAATATTTTTAATTGAAACTTTCACTAGGTGATAGAGCGGGAATTGGGCTATAGTACCCTCGAACACTTTTTTGAAATCGCTCAAACGCTTAAAAAGTTATAAGCGTTTTTTCAATTAAAACACTTTTTATGCAACTTATTTGTGGCATGTGGCAACATAAGTGGTATGTGGCAAATAGCCCATTTCTTGCTCTACAACATGGTGCAAGTCTTATGCGAAAATGTTTATCCGTTCAAAAGTTATAACAAAAAAACAGAAATTAATTCCCGAAAATCCACCTACTGCTGGTTCTGTTGGCCTGGTGTTTCACTTTTTTCGCGCAAGTTTTTTAAATTCAATTTTTGGACAGAGCGACAGTTACAGTTTGAATACAATTTTGTGTTTTCGCAATAACTCAGGAATGGATGAATATTTTTGAATGAAACTTGCACATGTGGTAGAGTGGGAAATTGGCTACCTGCCACATGCAACTTATGGTGTCACATGCCACATCCAGTTGAGTTCAAAAGCGTTTTAATTAGAAAAACGCTTATAACTTTCTCAGCGTTGGAGTGATTTTGAAAAAATGTTCTACTAAAATGTAGCCCACTTCCCACTCTGCCACATGTTGAAAGCTTTATGAAGATATCTTAACCCATTCAAAAGTTATAGGTAAAAAACCAAAAACCTGATCGACCTGAACTTGCAACATGCTATTTTTGTAATGTTTTTAGTTTTTTTGCTACAACTTTTGAACGGCTCAATATTTTTAATTGAAACTTTCACTAGGTGATAGAGCGGGAATTGGGCTATAGTTCCCTCAAACATTTTTTTGAAATCGCTCACACGCTTAAAAAGTTATAAGCGTTTTTTCAATTAAAACACTTTTTATGCAACTTATTTGTGGCATGTGGCAACATAAGTGGTATGTGGCAAATAGCTCATTTCTTGCTCTACAACATGGTGCAAGTCTTATGCGATAGTGTTTATCCGTTCAAAAGTTATAACAAAAAAACAGAAATTAATTCCCGAAAATCCACCTACTGCTGGTTCTGTTGGCCTGGTGTTTCACTTTTTTCGCGCAAGTTTTTTAAATTCAATTTTTGGACAGAGCGACAGTTACAGTTTGAATAGAATTTTGTGTTTTCGCAATAACTCAGGAATGGATGAATATTTTTGAATGAAACTTGCACCATGTGGTAGAGTGGGAAATTGGCTACCTGCCACATGCAACTTATGGTGCCACATGCCACATCCACTTGAATTCAAAAGCGTTTTAATTAGAAAAACGCTTATAACTTTCTCAGCGTTGGAGCGATTTTGAAAAAATGTTCTACTAAAATGTAGCCCACTTCCCACTCTGCCACATGTTGAAAGCTTTATGAAGATATCTTAACCCATTCAAAAGTTATAGGTAAAAAACCAAAAACCTGATCGACCTGAACTTGCAACATGCTATTTTTGTAATGTTTTTAGTTTTTTTGCTACAACTTTTGAACGGCTCAATATTTTTAATTGAAACTTTCACTAGGTGATAGAGCGGGAATTGGGCTATAGTTCCCTCGAACATTTTTTTGAAATCGCTCACACGCTTAAAAAGTTATAAGCGTTTTTTCAATTAAAACACTTTTTATGCAACTTATTTGTGGCATGTGGCAACATAAGTGGTATGTGGCAAATAGCCCATTTCTTGCTCTACAACATGGTGCAAGTCTTATGCGAAAATGTTTATCCGTTCAAAAGTTATAACAAAAAAACAGAAATTAATTCCCGAAAATCCACCTACTGCTGGTTCTGTTGGCCTGGTGTTTCACTTTTTTCGCGCAAGTTTTTTAAATTCAATTTTTGGACAGAGCGACAGTTACAGTTTGAATACAATTTTGTGTTTTCGCAATAACTCAGGAATGGATGAATATTTTTGAATGAAACTTGCACCATGTGGTAGAGTGGGAAATTGGCTACCTGCCACATGCAACTTATGGTGTCACATGCCACATCCAGTTGAGTTCAAAAGCGTTTTAATTAGAAAAACGCTTATAACTTTCTCAGCGTTGGAGTGATTTTGAAAAAATGTTCTACTAAAATGTAGCCCACTTCCCACTCTGCCACATGTTGAAAGCTTTATGAAGATATCTTAACCCATTCAAAAGTTATAGGTAAAAAACCAAAAACCTGATCGACCTGAACTTGCAACATGCTATTTTTGTAATGTTTTTAGTTTTTTTGCTACAACTTTTGAACGGCTCAATATTTTTAATTGAAACTTTCACTAGGTGATAGAGCGGGAATTGGGCTATAGTTCCCTCGAACATTTTTTTGAAATCGCTCACACGCTTAAAAAGTTATAAGCGTTTTTTCAATTAAAACACTTTTTATGCAACTTATTTGTGGCATGTGGCAACATAAGTGGTATGTGGCAAATAGCTCATTTCTTGCTCTACAACATGGTGCAAGTCTTATGCGATAGTGTTTATCCGTTCAAAAGTTATAACAAAAAAACAGAAATTAATTCCCGAAAATCCACCTACTGCTGGTTCTGTTGGCCTGGTGTTTCACTTTTTTCGCGCAAGTTTTTTAAATTCAATTTTTGGACAGAGCGACAGTTACAGTTTGAATACAATTTTGTGTTTTCGCAATAACTCAGGAATGGATGAATATTTTTGAATGAAACTTGCACCATGTGGTAGAGTGGGAAATTGGCTACCTGCCACATGCAACTTATGGTGCCACATGCCACATCCACTTGAATTCAAAAGCGTTTTAATTAGAAAAACGCTTATAACTTTCTCAGCGTTGGAGCGATTTTGAAAAAATGTTCTACTAAAATGTAGCCCACTTCCCACTCTGCCACATGTTGAAAGCTTTATGAAGATATCTTAACCCATTCAAAAGTTATAGGTAAAAAACCAAAAACCTGATCGACCTGAACTTGCAACATGCTATTTTTGTAATGTTTTTAGTTTTTTTGCTACAACTTTTGAACGGCTCAATATTTTTAATTGAAACTTTCACTAGGTGATAGAGCGGGAATTGGGCTATAGTTCCCTCGAACATTTTTTTGAAATCGCTCACACGCTTAAAAAGTTATAAGCGTTTTTTCAATTAAAACACTTTTTATGCAACTTATTTGTGGCATGTGGCAACATAAGTGGTATGTGGCAAATAGCCCATTTCTTGCTCTACAACATGGTGCAAGTCTTATGCGAAAATGTTTATCCGTTCAAAAGTTATAACAAAAAAACAGAAATTAATTCCCGAAAATCCACCTACTGCTGGTTCTGTTGGCCTGGTGTTTCACTTTTTTCGCGCAAGTTTTTTAAATTCAATTTTTGGACAGAGCGACAGTTACAGTTTGAATACAATTTTGTGTTTTCGCAATAACTCAGGAATGGATGAATATTTTTGAATGAAACTTGCACCATGTGGTAGAGTGGGAAATTGGCTACCTGCCACATGCAACTTATGGTGCCACATGCCACATCCACTTGAATTCAAAAGCGTTTTAATTAGAAAAACGCTTATAACTTTCTCAGCGTTGGAGCGATTTTGAAAAAATGTTCTACTAAAATGTAGCCCACTTCCCACTCTGCCACATGTTGAAAGCTTTATGAAGATATCTTAACCCATTCAAAAGTTATAGGTAAAAAACCAAAAACCTGATCGACCTGAACTTGCAACATGCTATTTTTGTAATGTTTTTAGTTTTTTTGCTACAACTTTTGAACGGCTCAATATTTTTAATTGAAACTTTCACTAGGTGATAGAGCGGGAATTGGGCTATAGTTCCCTCAAACATTTTTTTGAAATCGCTCACACGCTTAAAAAGTTATAAGCGTTTTTTCAATTAAAACACTTTTTATGCAACTTATTTGTGGCATGTGGCAACATAAGTGGTATGTGGCAAATAGCTCATTTCTTGCTCTACAACATGGTGCAAGTCTTATGCGATAGTGTTTATCCGTTCAAAAGTTATAACAAAAAAACAGAAATTAATTCCCGAAAATCCACCTACTGCTGGTTCTGTTGGCCTGGTGTTTCACTTTTTTCGCGCAAGTTTTTTAAATTCAATTTTTGGACAGAGCGACAGTTACAGTTTGAATACAATTTTGTGTTTTCGCAATAACTCAGGAATGGATGAATATTTTTGAATGAAACTTGCACCATGTGGTAGAGTGGGAAATTGGCTACCTGCCACATGCAACTTATGGTGCCACATGCCACATCCACTTGAATTCAAAAGCGTTTTAATTAGAAAAACGCTTATAACTTTCTCAGCGTTGGAGCGATTTTGAAAAAATGTTCTACTAAAATGTAGCCCACTTCCCACTCTGCCACATGTTGAAAGCTTTATGAAGATATCTTAACCCATTCAAAAGTTATAGGTAAAAAACCAAAAACCTGATCGACCTGAACTTGCAACATGCTATTTTTGTAATGTTTTTAGTTTTTTTGCTACAACTTTTGAACGGCTCAATATTTTTAATTGAAACTTTCAATAGGTGATAGAGCGGGAATTGGGCTATAGTTCCCTCAAACATTTTTTTGAAATCGCTCACACGCTTAAAAAGTTATAAGCGTTTTTTCAATTAAAACACTTTTTATGCAACTTATTTGTGGCATGTGGCAACATAAGTGGTATGTGGCAAATAGCTCATTTCTTGCTCTACAACATGGTGCAAGTCTTATGCGATAGTGTTTATCCGTTCAAAAGTTATAACAAAAAAACAGAAATTAATTCCCGAAAATCCACCTACTGCTGGTTCTGTTGGCCTGGTGTTTCACTTTTTTCGCGCAAGTTTTTTAAATTCAATTTTTGGACAGAGCGACAGTTACAGTTTGAATACAATTTTGTGTTTTCGCAATAACTCAGGAATGGATGAATATTTTTGAATGAAACTTGCACCATGTGGTAGAGTGGGAAATTGGCTACCTGCCACATGCAACTTATGGTGCCACATGCCACATCCACTTGAATTCAAAAGCGTTTTAATTAGAAAAACGCTTATAACTTTCTCAGCGTTGGAGCGATTTTGAAAAAATGTTCTACTAAAATGTAGCCCACTTCCCACTCTGCCACATGTTGAAAGCTTTATGAAGATATCTTAACCCATTCAAAAGTTATAGGTAAAAAACCAAAAACCTGATCGACCTGAACTTGCAACATGCTATTTTTGTAATGTTTTTAGTTTTTTTGCTACAACTTTTGAACGGCTCAATATTTTTAATTGAAACTTTCACTAGGTGATAGAGCGGGAATTGGGCTATAGTACCCTCGAACACTTTTTTGAAATCGCTCAAACGCTTAAAAAGTTATAAGCGTTTTTTCAATTAAAACACTTTTTATGCAACTTATTTGTGGCATGTGGCAACATAAGTGGTATGTGGCAAATAGCCCATTTCTTGCTCTACAACATGGTGCAAGTCTTATGCGAAAATGTTTATCCGTTCAAAAGTTATAACAAAAAAACAGAAATTAATTCCCGAAAATCCACCTACTGCTGGTTCTGTTGGCCTGGTGTTTCACTTTTTTCGCGCAAGTTTTTTAAATTCAATTTTTGGACAGAGCGACAGTTACAGTTTGAATAGAATTTTGTGTTTTCGCAATAACTCAGGAATGGATGAATATTTTTGAATGAAACTTGCACCATGTGGTAGAGTGGGAAATTGGCTACCTGCCACATGCAACTTATGGTGCCACATGCCACATCCACTTGAATTCAAAAGCGTTTTAATTAGAAAAACGCTTATAACTTTCTCAGCGTTGGAGCGATTTTGAAAAAATGTTCTACTAAAATGTAGCCCACTTCCCACTCTGCCACATGTTGAAAGCTTTATGAAGATATCTTAACCCATTCAAAAGTTATAGGTAAAAAACCAAAAACCTGATCGACCTGAACTTGCAACATGCTATTTTTGTAATGTTTTTAGTTTTTTTGCTACAACTTTTGAACGGCTCAATATTTTTAATTGAAACTTTCACTAGGTGATAGAGCGGGAATTGGGCTATAGTTCCCTCGAACATTTTTTTGAAATCGCTCACACGCTTAAAAAGTTATAAGCGTTTTTTCAATTAAAACACTTTTTATGCAACTTATTTGTGGCATGTGGCAACATAAGTGGTATGTGGCAAATAGCTCATTTCTTGCTCTACAACATGGTGCAAGTCTTATGCGATAGTGTTTATCCGTTCAAAAGTTATAACAAAAAAACAGAAATTAATTCCCGAAAATCCACCTACTGCTGGTTCTGTTGGCCTGGTGTTTCACTTTTTTCGCGCAAGTTTTTTAAATTCAATTTTTGGACAGAGCGACAGTTACAGTTTGAATACAATTTTGTGTTTTCGCAATAACTCAGGAATGGATGAATATTTTTGAATGAAACTTGCACCATGTGGTAGAGTGGGAAATTGGCTACCTGCCACATGCAACTTATGGTGCCACATGCCACATCCACTTGAATTCAAAAGCGTTTTAATTAGAAAAACGCTTATAACTTTCTCAGCGTTGGAGCGATTTTGAAAAAATGTTCTACTAAAATGTAGCCCACTTCCCACTCTGCCACATGTTGAAAGCTTTATGAAGATATCTTAACCCATTCAAAAGTTATAGGTAAAAAACCAAAAACCTGATCGACCTGAACTTGCAACATGCTATTTTTGTAATGTTTTTAGTTTTTTTGCTACAACTTTTGAACGGCTCAATATTTTTAATTGAAACTTTCACTAGGTGATAGAGCGGGAATTGGGCTATAGTTCCCTCAAACATTTTTTTTAAATCGCTCACACGCTTAAAAAGTTATAAGCGTTTTTTCAATTAAAACACTTTTTATGCAACTTATTTGTGGCATGTGGCAACATAAGTGGTATGTGGCAAATAGCTCATTTCTTGCTCTACAACATGGTGCAAGTCTTATGCGATAGTGTTTATCCGTTCAAAAGTTATAACAAAAAAACAGAAATTAATTCCCGAAAATCCACCTACTGCTGGTTCTGTTGGCCTGGTGTTTCACTTTTTTCGCGCAAGTTTTTTAAATTCAATTTTTGGACAGAGCGACAGTTACAGTTTGAATACAATTTTGTGTTTTCGCAATAACTCAGGAATGGATGAATATTTTTGAATGAAACTTGCACCATGTGGTAGAGTGGGAAATTGGCTACCTGCCACATGCAACTTATGGTGCCACATGCCACATCCACTTGAATTCAAAAGCGTTTTAATTAGAAAAACGCTTATAACTTTCTCAGCGTTGGAGCGATTTTGAAAAAATGTTCTACTAAAATGTAGCCCACTTCCCACTCTGCCACATGTTGAAAGCTTTATGAAGATATCTTAACCCATTCAAAAGTTATAGGTAAAAAACCAAAAACCTGATCGACCTGAACTTGCAACATGCTATTTTTGTAATGTTTTTAGTTTTTTTGCTACAACTTTTGAACGGCTCAATATTTTTAATTGAAACTTTCACTAGGTGATAGAGCGGGAATTGGGCTATAGTTCCCTCAAACATTTTTTTGAAATCGCTCACACGCTTAAAAAGTTATAAGCGTTTTTTCAATTAAAACACTTTTTATGCAACTTATTTGTGGCATGTGGCAACATAAGTGGTATGTGGCAAATAGCTCATTTCTTGCTCTACAACATGGTGCAAGTCTTATGCGATAGTGTTTATCCGTTCAAAAGTTATAACAAAAAAACAGAAATTAATTCCCGAAAATCCACCTACTGCTGGTTCTGTTGGCCTGGTGTTTCACTTTTTTCGCGCAAGTTTTTTAAATTCAATTTTTGGACAGAGCGACAGTTACAGTTTGAATACAATTTTGTGTTTTCGCAATAACTCAGGAATGGATGAATATTTTTGAATGAAACTTGCACCATGTGGTAGAGTGGGAAATTGGCTACCTGCCACATGCAACTTATGGTGTCACATGCCACATCCACTTGAGTTCAAAAGCGTTTTAATTAGAAGAACGCTTATAACTTTCTCAGCGTTAGAGCGATTTTGAAAAAATGTTCTACTAAAATGTAGCCCACTTCCCACTCTGCCACATGTTAAAAACTTTATGAAGATATCTTAACCCATTCAAAAGTTATAGGTAAAAAACCAAAAACCTGATCGACCTGAACTTGCAACATGCTATTTTTGTAATGTTTTTAGGTTTTTTGCTACAACTTTTGAACGGATTAATATTTTTAAATGAAACTGTCACCAAGTGATAGAGAGGGAAGTGGGCTATTGTTCCACCGAACATTTATTTTAAGTTCGTCAAGCGGTTACAGCCGTTTTTTAATTAAAACACTTTTTATGTAACTTACGAGTAGGTGTGGAAGCAAAAGTTGCATGAAACTAAAAAAGTTATGAAACAAGATTTTTTGGCTGAAAGTTTTTTTCTCAGAAATTTTAAGATTTACAAAAAGAAAATATGACAACACTGGATACCAGTTTAGTTAAGACGCCGGTAAATATAGATAGATATGGCTACTGCTAGCATTTAAAAGTGGTGGAGTGCGTTTAGTTCATGCTAGGCTTAAGTACGCACCAAAAGCAAAGTTTATTGATTTTTTTTTTTAAATTTAAAGTTTGTTTTTATTATAATTTTTTTTTTTTGTTTAGTATTTTTCTTTTTTACTTCACAATTTTCTTTTTTTAAATTAAGTTACAGAAAAAATTTCATGTTAAAAAAACAATAAAATAAAAACTAAAAACTTAAAAAATAGAACTACAATTAGACATAAAAAAATAACCATTGATTAGAAATTAAAAAAAAATTAAGCGTAAAGTAGACAAAAAAATATACAGGAAATATTTATAATTAGAATAATAAAAAAAAACAGAATTGCAATTATAAACTATAATATGGATTTTATATTTTTGTATCTTTTTGTGGTTTAGATTAATATTTGCTTTTCTTTTAAAAAACTATGAAGGTAGTAGTTATTGTATGATTTGAATTTTAACATAGTAAAAAGTAACTAAAAAAATTAAATATAAGATATTTTTTGATAACAAAAATAATAATAATAATAAAAAATAACATAATGGATGACAATATTTAATTAATTAATTAATTAATCATACTCCTATTAGAGTAATATTTTTAATTTGTTTTGTTTAAAATAAAAATTTTGTAATAGTAAATTAAATGTTAAAAAAACCGTTTAAAAAATAAACCACTTAATGCTTAAAAATTAACAGAAACTATTTTTTGTTTGTTTGTTTAATTAATTAAATGTAATGATAGTTAAATAATTAATTATTGTTTTTCTTTTTTTTAATATATATATTTTAAATATAGTTTAAGGTACATTTTTTCTATTATTTATTTATTTTTTTTTTTTTTTAATGTACTTTTTAAAAAGTGTGTGTTTTTTAATATGTTACATAATTAGTGTTATTTCTTTTTTTTTCATTTTAATATTAATTTAATAATAAAACAAGAACATTAAATTGCTGTTTGATTTTGTTTATTGTTTTTAGTGGTATCTGTTTTGTAAATTTTGTTTTCTTTTTAATTTGTTTTAACATTTAGAACTTATTTTTTTTTAAACATCAAGCAACAATTTGTTTAAATATATATAATTTTTTTAATTTAAAATCTAAATACATACATTTATAACTTTCTTTTTATTTTGCTTTGTTTCAAATTTAAATTTTTGTTTACTTAACTAGTGATGTTTTTCTCTTCTTTTCCATTTTTTTTAATGTTTTTTCTTTTTTTAGTTTAAACTTAAAAATAAACCGTATGTGTGTATATATTTACATTAAATAACAATTAGTTTTGTTTTTTTTTTTTAACTTTTACACAAAATATGCTTAAATTTACTTACTAAAATTAACAACAAAATTTATTAGTTTTTCTTTTATAAATATTGTATAATATATGTATGTATGTCTGTATGTATACATGTATAGAAGAGAATCCTCAAAATTCCATATACATACATATATATGTATGTATTTTAATTAAGGTGCTGTTTCTTTCTGTAATACAAGCGATAAACTGGTCTAAGAATTTACAGCCAGGCTCCCTATGCAGAAAATTATCGTTCGCTTTTACTGTAGACGACAAGCAGCTAATTTGCGGCTCACTAAAAAAATTTTACACAACAACTCTTATGAAAAGAAATTCGAACAAAAGCGTAAGCATTTGTATATGAAATTGCGGCTAATTTTTCTCTTCGTTCGAATACAAATGTCAAAATCAGTTAATTGTTGGATATTTTTTTTCTTATAAAATGAACACAAAACTCACAAAAACCACTTAAATCAGCAAAACACATTTTTTTGTGTATATTGTAGTATTGATTTTTTTAATAATCAATATAAAATTTTTTTTAATTAAAAAATTAAATTTAAAGCTTTTTTATTTACTATTTGTTTTTTATGAATGTGTGCGTGATAGAAGGTAAAAACCAAGGCAATATCATTTACAAGGTAACTGCGAGAATACAAACAACAAAATATTTACCTTTGGGATATCAGAATTTATATGCAAGTAGTTGCAGAATTATGTGTCTGTAGTAGTGAAACGAAAAATTAACATACCCAACAAACCAAATCACTTGAGAAAAATATTAAAAAAATATTTTTATTTGCCTAAGGTCAATTTTAATTCAATTTTATTTATTATATTTCATAAATAAATAATAATAATTAACTTCAGAATTTTTAATATTCTCATGTTTGTTGGATAAAGAAAAAAAAAACAACAAAAATATTTGTAGTTCCCAGTTTAACAAAGACACCATTTACACAGGGAAAGTTTACTTTGACAAATTTTGTTGAATTCTCTTTTAAACTTTCTTTGGTGTTTACACAGGGAAAGTTTTGTTTCTCAAATTTTGTTTTGTTTTCAAATAAAAAGTTGCAGCTAACTTCAGTTAAACTTCAGTTATATAAACTACGAACAAAGAACAAAACGAATTTGCGAGTACAAGAAAGTCTGTACTGCCTCCCGTTCTCTTCACCCCTATCTCCTATAAACTCAAGACTTTGCAAAGTAAACTTTCCCTGTGTAAATGGTGTCAAAGGAAAAAAAATATCTAGCTGTAGGATTGCTTTTATCTTGTAAGTAAATATGCCTTGGTAAACACTCATCAGCTGTTTGAATTCGCAGCATACCGAGCTTTCAAAATTTGTAATTTTATATGTAGGTATTTGTGAAGAAATTTGAAATTCAATCAGAAATTAAAACAATAAAGTAAAAAATAGTTAAAAACAAATTAAAAAAAGGTAAAAATAAGCAAGATAAAAAATATTATACAGCAAAAAGTGAAAATACATAGAAATTTACCACATTTTGTTATTGCTTTTGCGGCCCCTTTACTCAATCAAGAAGTGTGCTAGAGCAAAACCCAAATTTTCATCTCTTTCTAACTCATTAATCTTTCTTAATTTTTGACAGGCAAAAAACATCCAGCTGGCTTGACAGTATTACCTGGTTTACTTACACCGCAGAGCCAAGTGAACGATAGGGCTAAAGTTAAGCCCATATGACACTCACTTTTTCTTTCATTGATAAATTTTTGAAGAAAAGCACAAATACATATAGTGTAATTGGAGAATTTGCCAGGTGCACAGAGTGCAACTATATCAAGATAAATACGAAAATGTCAAATATATATTCAGTGTTATCGATAAAAAAAAATGACTGTCTGTCAAAAAAAATTTTTTTTTTAAATTTTCAACTTGAAATTGATGTTTCCAACTTAAAATCTTTTAAATGTTGCCCACTTTTTGGTTTATGCACGAATTCTACCATTGTAAGCTTCGTTTTTAAACTTTTTTTTGCTTGGTGTGTTTTTTTTAAGGAAGTAAGCAGCAATTAAAAGAAATATAAACAAGAAAGATTTGGTTCTTTCTGTCATTTGTTGTTTCCTTCTTTCAATTCTGTATCAATAATATGCGAAAACAATGAAGTTTCATACGGGTTTTAGTTAGCCGTTTTTTCTTTCGAAAATGAGTGACGACGGCTTTACTTCTGCTTTCGTTTCGCATCGAAATAAGCCTGGCAGTTAGTGTTTTCCTTACATATTTTCTAGACGAGTTGATAGTTCGCTCGTGTTACAAAAACAGCACATATATATGTACATATGTATATCTGTACCACTCATATGTAGATTTAATTTTATATAAATAACCACAAAAACCACTTTTTTTATTTGCTCCTTTGTTATAAAGTTTAAATTAAAAAAGGTTTTCTTTTCTTTTTTGTTAATAGTTTATGCCTGAAAAGTTTGCCTTAAAAAAGGTGTCTTTGTAAAGCCTGAAAGTATTTTTTTTTTGTTTTTTTCTTTGTTATAATTGTCACAAAATATAGTTTTTTTGTTTATCTTATATCTTATATTTTACTTTAATTTTTTTTTAACATTTATATTTAAGCTTTGCTTTTTTTCTAGTTTAAAACCATTTTTTAAATCTAAATTTTTTCTTTTTCTAAGTTTAAATGATTTTTGTGTTTTAGATACAGCTGGCCCAAGAAGTGTGTCAATTATTAAAAATTTTACTTACATATTTAAAAGATTTAAAAATAAACAAAATTTTGTTACGTAATTATGGGGGTTTCACACTGTAATACAAGAGTTAAGATTTTCATTGGATTTTGAAAGTGCAAAATACAAGTGCGATTTTCATTGAATTTTATCAGCTGTTTTTGTTATTTTTTTGTTCGCATGCAAATATGCAGCCCTGATTCCATGAAAAGTATAAACGTTTAGAAAATTTCAATCCCTATCATGAATAGCATTTCACTTAGAATTTTTTTCACATTCACTGGTATAACAATCATTATTAAATTCCTTGCAAATTCCATTTATCGTAATTTTTTCCCTTGTTTTGTTTACTTTTTTGCTTTAATTTGTTCCCTCCCTTACTTTTTGCTGACGAACTAATAAGAAAACACAAGTATTTTTGTTCTTTTTATTTTTTTTTTTTTTTTTTTTCTAAAATTTAATTTTGCAAGCAGAATTCATTTACTTCCTGATAAAATCGTGACAGGTGACACAAGAACCATTCATAAATTGTTCCAGTTAAAAAAATATATAGTTTTTGCTCTTAAAATCTTATAAAATTTCAGAAATTCTTTATTTTACATGCACTGGATACTGAAAACTATTTAACAACAAAAGTTGATCATTCGTAAATTACAAAAATGTATTGTTTTGAGCTTGAAAATTTGACAAATTCTGCTTTATTATACATTCACTCTGCACTGATAACGTGAACAAAATTTCACGTGAAATTATTAATACCTTCAAGAGGAATGAAAACTTGCAAGGGAACTAAAATTTAATTTTTCATTCGTTTTACTCGGTATGTATACAGTGTAAAACCCCATTTACCCGATTGTTTTATTTTTTTTTTTTTTACTTTTAATATTATTTATATAAACTGCTGCTTTACATCTCTGATATCGTAGGAAATTATATTTTTATTTTAACATTTTGCTTTATTCAGTAGGGTTAATGCAGCGGTAGCAGGCAATTCAACGTTTCTTCTTTTTGCAATTTTGATACCATTTTATACATGATCAAGATAACATTTTTAAAAATGTATTTTGTTGTTTCTTAAAAATACATCAATATTTCCTGTAGTCGGCATACATTTTTCAATGCTTGCCACACTATCGGCATATCATTTTGATATAAAATTTTTTCACAGCATTTAGCTGCCGACTTCAAACACATGAGCCTGTGTTCGGTAGGCTTTTAATTGCTCAATAACAAACCAACCTAAGCTGGAGCGGCAAGCGTATCATTTTTTTTAGCGTACAGCATTTATGTTAAAGCGTCATATCTAATAAGAGCGCTGCCGATGCGTATTCTCTAGTGTTAATCATCATGTTTAATGTCGGTTTTATTAAAGACAAACAAAAATATTATTAAAAACGCTAGATTCAAAAAACAAACCAGCTAAAATGTCATTACTGATCAACAATAACAACACAAAAATTGTTTTGCTTTTCCAACCGCTCAGAGCCGCCGTCGATTTATTTCGGTATGCTCATACATTTTGTATGGGCATGAGAATTTTTGACACATAAAAAAACGCTTGCTGCACCAATTTAGATATTGATGTACAATTTTCTGCCGACTACTGGGAGAACTGTTTTAATGTAAAAAACATTAATGGGCTGTTCAGCGATGTCACAGGAAAACCATACCGAACGAAAGCAAAGCACATTCGTATTAAAAGCAAAAACAATATACGAAAATTTGTTTTTGTTTTCAATACAATTGTGCGTTGCTTTCGTTCGCTTAGGTTTTCTTCTGACATTGCTGAACACGCCATAAATAACAGTGTGTGAAGTTGCAGACGTCGTTTCAATCATTGACCTGCTTTTTCATTGATTTTGAATAAATTATTCATTTAAGTAAGATGAACTCATTTTAAATAGAAAGTTGAGTATATTATGTAACTAAAATTAATCTTTTATAAAAATAATATTCCTATTTTTCGAGTTATAAAAACAAACATGAAAAAAAAAATTTAGAAAACCCACATTCGCCACAGCCTTAGCAAAATTATTCAATCGTATTAAAAAAAGCAAAACTGTTAAAAATTATCACAAATACGCACGTTCACAAACAGGGTATTTTTAATCACGGGCTAGTACAGTTGGAAATTTGTTTTTAAATGCAAATAATAAATTCTGATAAGTATATGTCAATATTTCAATATGTCCTTATATAATTATCGATTTCTCATAAAAATTGTTTTAAATTATCACTTGAATAATATGAAAGTGTACACGCACTTATTGAGCCAACTGTAGGTGCATGTTATATCTTCCGTTACTTATTAAATTATATACCCGCCCCTTAGAAATGTTTAAAATAATTTTGTTGCTATTACCTTTTCACTTTCCTGATACTTTCTTTTACACTTTTCGTTTGGCATGCAACATTTCCATTAGTAACGTTTGTGTAGGTGCACTTCCGGCACAGTGTTTTGAATATAAATGTTCTTCACCACGTGCTGCCATGGCATGTATGTCTGGCAGTATACTTAACAGCCTCCTAAATTTATCCTGTAAAAAAAATAGTATTAGAACACAAAAAAATTATCGTAAACATGATTTTAAGTAAACTAGAGAAAGGTGTTGAAATTAATGAATTTTCTGAGGCAGTAACTAAAGGATATTACTTTTAATCACATAATCATAATAGGAAAATGAAAGAAAATTGTTCATTTCACTGTAGGCAATTAACAAAAAATTTTTTGGAGTTTACTAACGGTTTGAGTCTTAAGCTAAGACCCCACTATCGGCACAATATACTATGTACCAATTTACGGCACATTTCGATATACTGACGCAGCTCTTTGCAATAATCATCATTTGCTATAAGTAGCCAATCATTTATTTTTTGTTATTTCTTTCTTCTTTCACTTAATCAGAGCATTTTAATGCTTTTGACCGAAAAATACGAAACGCTTTATACAATTCTAAAATTGAGAGAAATTTAACAATAAAGCACTATAGTGTCAACGTGTAGTACCGATTATTGTAGTTTTTATTTTGACCCGAAAAGTATTTCCACAATGTGCGACGATAATGTGAATAATACTAAAAATTAAATTAAAAATGTGTGCTGATCTAAAACGATAAAAATCGATACACATTGTGCTATTTGCGCCGATATTCGGATCCTACCTTTATACGCTGCTTTTGCAATACAAACAAGCGCATCGTTTACAAAATTTGAAAGTAATTTTCATAAACAAATTTCTACAAGTTTTGCTTGATTGTGTTACAAAAACAGCACATTAAATAAACCAAATCTTAACAAGTGTATGTATTGCAGCTTATGCCTTCTTTAGTAATAAAGTTAGTCAGCAGTCTCGGCTTTCTACATGCTCATAGTGTAACTATAGATTATTACCACGCTGCCAGGAGCTACATAGCTAAATTTGCCTAAAAAATAGGCTAGAAAACGCTAAATCACTCACAAAAAAAAGGCTAGAAAAAAGTTTAAAACTATCGCTTAAAATTCAAAATAATAATTATGATTTTTATAAAAAAATCAAGAAGAGAACATACAATGACAAAAACTAAAGAATATAATGTCGTTTTAAACATGCTTTCCTTTTTGGTCACAACTTGCTGTTTTGTGCGAAAAAAATTTTTTTCGCCAAAAATTACCATAAACTATCATCCCCTTGCTTTTTTTTTTTTTTTTTTTTTTTTTGAAAAAAAATTATAAATTCAATACGTTTATCTATCCAACGCAAAAAAATCAAGTCAATATATTGAAAACTTAGCAAGTTATGACCAAAAAGGTAACCAGTTCTACTAAAAAGTGGCCGGGAAGAGGCAGTAGTAGAACTGGTTACCTTTTTGCTCACACTTGCTTAGTTTTCAAAATATCGACTTGATTTCTATTACGTTGAATAGATAAACGTTTTGGCTTTAATTGGAAATTTTTTTGGGGGGATAGTGCGAAAAAAAAATTTTTTTTGCTGAAAATTACCATGAACTACCCTTTGCTTTTTTTTTAATTATACAAAAAAAAATTTTTCGCACTATCCGCAAAAAAAATTCCAAAAAAGGCTATTTAAAGCTCTTTTTGAAATAAAAAAAAGCTAGGAAAAAGCTAGAGGCTAAAATGGCAATGCTGGTCATTGCATTCCGAAAATTGTGATTCTAAAAAATGTATTTTTTAAATGAATTAATTTTTAAAATTAAAATTGTAAATTGAAATAAATTTGGCAATTTGGAACAAAGCGAATTGTCTAATGCGGCCACCTTTATAGTTACACCATGTACATGATGATGCTCATAGCAAATATCCTATGTACGAGTCCCAGAACTTATGATTTTGTAATTTTATATAATTACTCATTTAACAATGCTATTTATTTTTTTTTAATAACAAAAATTAACTCACCGTCACAGATGGATAACATGTTAATGTATAATCTAATAACGCTGCTTGTACATTTTCATGACCCTGCAATACCGTTTTCTTATTGATAATACCTCGTACGTCTGCATAACAGAAAAAAAGATATTAAAATGAAATTAAAATTTTTTTATTTTTTAATGCTCACCTGGATTTAATAAAATTAAAAATTTCATACACACATAATCTCCCATATCAAATTTTAAATCTTGCAATTTATTCTGCAGCTCATTGAAATAGTCGGACAATTGTGGTACGCCCAGTAGGCCTAAGCTTAATAGATTAAAAAATTGCCCATTATTCAGTTGGGTTTCATCGGGGAGGCCATTGTGTATGCGCTGATGTAAATGATCCAATACTAGCATATCGGACCATGAATGTTGCAGAAGTTTCATTTGGTCATCAACCTAAAAAAAGAAAAAAAAAAGAAATAAATAAACTTTTCTACATTTAAGTAAAATATATTAAAAATTTCTGTGTGTTTGTTGTGTAAATCAAAACCATAAGCTGGTGGTGCTTAATTTCATTTACACGAACCTTTTTTAAACAATTTTTAATATGCATTAAATTTAATTTAAATAAAAAAAGACAAGAGCTCAATAATTTTGTTTGTTTATTATCACCCATGTTCTGAAAAACGAATAACGCTTAACTTTGGCGATTACGATTTGAAATCTCAAAAAGGTGTTCTGCAAAACGCAAAACGTTTAATTTTGGCGTTTTCAAACCGCAACCATACACTGAAGCGAAGTGATGAATTTTGCGCAAACTACGAATTAAAGATAATATAAAATGTTGCACAATTCTAATTAAATATATTTTCTTTTTATTTCAACCAAAATTGGAAAGAAATTTGGCCTTTTTCCATAAAAAATATGGCTTTAAAAAATGTACTTTGATTTTGTCAATTCTGTGTGTCGATTGTTTGCATATAACTGCATTTTCTATGAGAAAAACGTTTTTCAAACCAACTTTCGTTTTGAAAACGCGCGTTTCTCAGAACATGGGCTTATCTTTAACTTATGGCGTTTTCTATTCTCAACAAACAGTTTGCCTTTACATTATGTGATATTTTAAACAAGTTACCTAAGACTGCACAAAGTGATGCCTTTTTAATTAATTTTTCATGTAACATTGAAAGCTGTGCTAGCGATTTGCGAAATCTGATAACATCACTTATAAGCAATTGACATAAAAAACAAATTTATGAAGAATATCTTGACTTTTTCACAAGTACATTTTTCAGATTTTTATTAATTTAAAAATATTTTCACGCACAAATAAAATAACTTGCTGCTTTGTATAAACAAGTAGTTAACACAGTTGTAAAATTGGGCATTATCTCAGCGTTATACCGTATTAACTAAAGGGCTGCACAAGCATACTTTGAAATGACTTACAGGCACTTTTTATTATAAATTACTATGCATGTTTGTAATAATGTGTGGATTTTCAAGTAAAAAAAAAAGTTCTTGATACAAAACACCCACTGTAATTTTCGGAAGGACATCAAAAGAAACTAGAATGCTTGTTGCTGATACGAAAGTTACAATATTAGCACTAAAGGGCTGCACAAGGAACGCGATTTTGATTTTAACTATTAAATTTTTTTTAAATAGAATACAAATATTCTTCGATGGCAAAATATATGACACATTTTTGTTAGAAAAGAGAACACCATTAGGCAGGTGTTCGCGACTTACAACATTGCCATATTTAAGTACATATTTGTGAGGTATGTAAAATTTTTGTAGGAATATTTTGACAAGTAAACAAAGTTTTTACATCATGGCAAGATTACTTCGCTGCTCATAGCCGCATTCCAGTGATAACACTGCTGTTTTATTATTACAGTAATTATGTGATTGAGAAATTGGTAGAGGGATTAGGCGTAGATGATCGGGTTAAGCGGAAGGGAATTACTAGTTTTTCAGATCGGACTCACTTGTATGTATGTATGTATGTTAATTGTTGTGTAAGTAAAACATAAAAAATGTCAAAAATTAAGAAATTTTAAGCAAAAGAAAGAACGGAACATTAAAGTTTTGTAAGGCAAGTTCAAAATAAAAATTTTAAAAACACAAAAAAATTAATTTTTCTTAGCCGACCTCTTAATTTTATTTTATTATTTAGGGAAGGAACATTTTGTTAAGAATGTGGAAAAAAATTCTCTAGACAGATTATTTTAAATAAAATATTGACAATACTGGTATGCATAATTGTGCATGCATAATATGTGTGTAAATATGTTTGCAAGCGTGTCTGTGTGTCAAAGCTGTGTTTATTTTCATGCATGTACTTTCTGTTGCTAACATATGGTTCTGCTTTGGTTGTTAAGTAGGTCAAATATTATAAACAAACCGAAACGAAAAATTTTAAACAAACCGAACCACTGCGCGAATCGAAACGAATCACAAACAAACAACAAAAATAGAAGCAAATGAAAATGAAAACAAAACACAATCGACACAAAGAAAAACAAAACTTGAAAGCTAAAAATAATTGCAATTTTGTATTTTACGAAAAAATAAATACAAAGAAAAAATAAGCAAAATAATAATAAATTAAACGTCAACTATAATTGATAATCTGCCGGCTTAAAAATACAAAATAAATGGGGATTTTTTTTTTTTAAGACTGACTTGAATATATGGTTAGGCAGGCACACAGAACTTAGTAATAAATATCGTTAGTTGTGTAGTTGTATTATTACAAACAATAAAAAGATTGCTAATGATAGTAAAAAAAGAATCAGTGTTGTCAACTTTAACGTATGAAAAAATAAAATTATGAATTTAATACACAAAGTGAAATTATTTTACGAGTATTTCTGTTTAATAAAACAATTGATTTCAAAAATATAAATCTACAAGACTTTTAGTACAAAATAATAAATTCAAAAACCGAGGGGTTACTCTGTATTGCAATGGAAAATAATAATGGTAATACAGAGTAACGTCCCAGTAGTTAGTTCTACAGTGTTGACAATAAAAACTGTCAGGTTTCATAAAATAAAATTTTATACTAATTAATATTTTTTAAGCTTAAGGATTTCAATAAAAATATTTTCCAAAATTTCAATGATTCCTTATATATATTATAATAAACTGGCTATTTTTACTCGGTTTCTCCCGGTCTCGGCCGCTCCTTTTATCAGTATAGGACGAATAATAATACTTAAAAATTCAGAACAATCTGTTTTGATCAGCTATTTTTACTGGGTCCTGACCTTTCAATTGAGTCGCATAAAAGTGAGCGTAGCCAATCCCAGATTCTCATTCTTGGAATATATTGATTTGATGTACCAAATTTTAAAGAAAATCCGTTTAAAAGTAGAATTTTAATTGTTCAATACTTGAATAATGGAAGTAAAAGTGGGCGTAGTGTTATGTTAAGCAGCCTATATTACTTGTTGATAATGTAACTTTATATTGGTGAAAGAATTTTTGAAATCGGTCGACGGGCTGATTTGTGAATCTAAGCCTGCGACCCCCAGATTGCTAGGTGAGTACACTACCCATCAATTTACAGAGCACCTTATATTATTAATTTTTTTTTAAATCACACAAAATTGACTTATTGGAACAATTGACTCAATAACTTTATTATTATGGTTTACGGATGGTAGAGCGATATATTCCGATGGTGGATAATGAAAACAAGGCCGGTTGTTAGAATTGAAACAATTTTATAAGAAAAACTTTTATGGCTTCTAAAGTTGTAGCTCTCTAAAATAACTTAATTGGACATAAGCGCTTTTAACTTTTTGCCACAGATATGTATATCTCTCGAAGAAGTTGTTATTAAATTATCATCACATATAATTGCTATGAAAATCACTGAAGTATCAACACTGATTAAAGTGTGCTGCTTTGATTGCGGCAATGACGTAAACAGAGTGCTTAATAAGTTTGCATAATTTGCCTTTTTTTATTTATTTACTTATTTATTTTTGTTGCCGATGTTGTTATTGCTATCTTATTATTGACTTTATGGCTGTATGGCAATATAAAAATACAAAAGAAAAAAACTAAACAAAAAATCTTTTATAAACATAAAAAAATAATGATCACACACATTGAAATTTGCTTCTCTTGAATATTCTTGAAATGGTTTGAGTTTTTAAGCTAAACAATGTTTGACTTGAAGAATATAATTATTTAAAAGAAATATACAAATATTTAACAAAGTAAATTGTAATGGGAATAAAATTTAATCAGTTTCAACTTTGGAGGAGTTTTAATTTTGAGGAAAAAATAAGGAAATCGTTTTCAAATGAAGGATTTTAGCAAAGGTAGATAAAGATATAAGGCACTTGCATTGAATTCGCTACTTCGTTAGAAAGGTACCAAAAAGTACCATTTTGTCCCCTTAATTATTTTTCAATTTGCTCAGAAGCGCTTGAGCCCAATCTCCTATTTCTAGGTACGTTTACATTAAAAATCGGAAAGTACTATTAAAATGTATAAAAAAGCACCATTTTTCCTTTTAATGAATTTTTATTTTGCTGAGAACCGTTTGACCCTAGCCTCCCTCATAGTTCTAGGGTTGTTAATATTAAAAATCAAAAAGTACCATTAAAATCAATAAAAGGTACCAGAATATCCTTTTTACGATTTCTTATTTTATTCAGTACAAGTTCTAGGCTTGCACATAATATAAAAAATACAACTAAAATTTGTTTCAATATAAAGTAACAAACATATTTCTCCCTTTTTTTGGTACTTTTTTTTATGTATTTTTAATGGGTGTTACAAATTAATAATAAAAATGTTTTTATATGCTGCATCAAACTACAGAACGTTACATATTTTGAAATAGTAGTAAAAAGAGGTACATAGTTATCCCTTATTTGCTCAAATTTAAAAAAAAAGTGCCCATATACATTGGAGAATTTTTTAAGAAGAGAAGAATATGGTTTAATTTTTGTTGCTTTGATTGTTATTTTGAAATATACTATACATTACTATTTTACCCTTTTTATCCCGCAAATGTAAACATATAAAAATAGTACTAAACACCCATCCACTTTTTTTTTTAGTAGAATATTTTGTAGTTTGAATTTTGTCTCTATCTGCTGTAGGTTTTTTTTTACCCCGTTAATATTCGAATTTCCGAATTCCCTTCTTATTCATCCTACACATTATGGGAAGAACCTACACACCGTAGCTTTCTTTAGCCGTTTGGGCTGGGCGATGATAGGTCAGTCAGTCAGTCAGTCAGTAAGCCAGTCATGTCAATTCAGCCTTAGCCCCAGAATTTTTGGTTTTCTTTTAAATATTTATCTATTTATGTATATAAAAAATTTAAATAAGAAAAACACTTACCTTTAAATCTTTAAAGAACACAGTATTGCGGGCCCAATCAACTTGCGAGAATAGATTTTGATCTAAAACTTTACACATTAATTCAAAGAGATCAACTTCCACTTGATTGTACGTTTGTTTTTGCAGCAAGGCAAATAATTGCGTTTGCCATTCCCTGTCGTCTATTGACTGTACAAATTCCCTGATCATCGGTGAGACCCTTAAAAGTTAAACAAACAAAACATTAGTTACTGTTTTAATGAACATTATTTATAATCAAAATAACTTACCTTAAGGGTTCAATTATGGAATCGGCGGTACTAGAAGGATGTGTGCCAGAGTCAAAGCTTAACGAGGTTTAAGAAAATGTGGAAGGAGAAAACAGAGTGTATTTAATTATATCAGCTTTAATAAGCTTACAAAAAAAAAAAAAAAATGCCACAATTAAACATTTTAATTAACAAATTGTTAGATTGAAGAAATATGTATTTGATCAAGATAACAATTGATTAAATATTAATTTTTGAAATTAAAAATTTAATGTATGACTTTTTTTTTTTATTGAACTGAGGCCAAATCAACGCATTCGACATCGAGCAACTCGTATCGAACTTTTCAAAATTTTTTCATACAACAACACAAAATTTACGATACTTTTCATTCGATGCGGTGATTTGCGCCCTGTTTAATTGGTGCATAATTTTCTTGTTCTTTGTTTGAGATTGAAGGTGTGTGAAAAAGAAATAAAAGTTTTTTTTTTCAGTAGAAAATTGAAAAAAAAGTTATGAATTCCTTAACTGGAGATACAAATCTTAATCACCTTTAAACAGTTTTGCTCCAAAAAAAAAAAATTATTTAATCTTAAAAACAGTTTTGCCGTTTCAAATAATTTCAAAAAAAATTATCAAATGAGCTGTCATTTTTGAAAGTGGTATAAGTCCACCTTGTAAAGAAGGACTTAGCAGTCATTTTAGTTATATGACGTCCATATTTTAATAAAATGAACGTTCTCATTAAAAAAAAAAAAAGTGGAAAAATGACAGCTCAAATATAGACCCTTCTTCATACAACCTTCATCTCAAACGTAAATAATACAGACAGATGACATTTGCGGTTAAAGGAAAGCTAGAGAAAACAAACAAAAACCAATAAAGTAAGTTTTTTATACCACAGTTTTGAATCGCTGGCAGTTTGTAAGGATCCTGTTCCAGTGTCATGGCAATTACCTCCACTGCCACCACCACTGCCACTACCAACGCGGTTTAAACCATCATTTGTATTGCTGCTGCTGCTGTTGTTATTACCATTATTGCCACCACTACTGCTGCCGCCACCGCCACCGCCACCACCACCGCCAACCCCTCCACCCCCAGCACTACTATTACCATTCATTGGTGTTGCTATCACACCAGAGGTGGCATTAACCTGACCTAAGGCAATAGCTATGGGGCTGGGTGATGAGTCGGGTGATTGTGTTAGAGAGGATACCTGCAATAATAACAATTCATGTTAAAACTGTTTGTTGTAGTTTAAAAAAAATTAAAAATTTCAAAATTAATTTTGTTAAAAAAAGAAGCAAAAACTTACAACGAATTTTGTTTGTTTGAAATTTTAAACAAAAAAATTCCTAGAAATTAATTTGTTTAAAAGACGAAAAAAAAATTAGGCCAATGTCAAGGTCATGTCAAAAATATTTAACATTGATAGGATGGTTTTCGTGCCAATTATTTTGGTATTCAATACAGAAGCCCAATACTTACCTGAGGTATTTGTATTTCTTGTTTTATATTCATATTTGTATAAGCCTGTTGATAGCCAGGTGATAGAGGTGTTGATTTAATTTCTCCTGTACCCATTGACGTTCGTAAGGCCTGTAATGCAATTTGTCGTTGTCGCATCACTTGCAATTTTCGCGCTCGATCTCTTTTGTACATGGGTCCAAACTTATTTCTACCGCCTCGCATTCTATCGGCTCTCACAGCTAAAATGATATAACCAGTGAAAAAAACGAATAAGTAAAGTTTTTTATAAAATTAAAATAAATAAAAAATTTCAAGTATTTAGTGTTTCAAGGCAAATGATTTCAAAAAAGTGGAAATACTTTGCTGTTGTATTTGTGGGGTGCTTTTTTTAAATTGAAAAAAATGGATAATTAGATATAAGAATTTGTGGCCGTAATATTCGAAAATACCATCGCGGCTATTTTGTAGGTTCAACTTTGGAAATTTGTCCGGTCCTGCAAACGACAACGGGACTTTCTTTCACACTTTCGTTTACATAGAAGATACTTTCTTTCGTACAGCCATTCATAGACTACACTAATCGTAAAAGTCAAAAAGTGAGCACAGTTTTACAGTTAATTCTGTTTTAAGTTCTATCGGGCTTTGTAAAAAAAAACACCACTTTATATAATAATTGAAATGTTGCAGTACTATTTGCCCGTTTTGAACCACCTACTCGCCAAGACTATGTAGCCGTAAGGTGACGTAGATCCACCCCGTGACATTTAGATATCCGAGAAGGTCTGCTAACCTTACTCTCGATATCTCAGGTAGTTCAGCCATCAGATGTGCCCCGAGAAACCTGTGTCTCGAAGGCATAAGAGCCGGGCACTTACAGAGAAGGTGAAAAACCGTCTCCTCCCTCTCGGGTGACCGGCAGCTGCGGCAACTATCGTTGAAGGGCAGTCCCAGCCTGCTGGCATGCTTACCGATCATCCAATGACCAGTTATCACCGCCACCAATCTGGAAATGTCTCTTCTATTCCTGCTGACTAATTGAATAGAGCGTTTACCATCATAACGGGGCCATAATTGACGCGTGACCTTACACGTTTCTAGACTCCGACATCTGCCTTCCTAACCCTATTCCGTTCTTGGTCCTGCAACAGTTGGGGTATTAAGCTGAATTCATCTGTGACTTCGAGTCTCTCTCAGAAGTAGAGAGCTCAAACAACCGTTTTTTGTTTTTCGAAATTTTGTCTCGACAAATATTAAGCTTTTCTGAAAGTTTTATTTGCCCTTTTTTCAACTGATTTTGTAAGACGAGTATGCCCTAATCATGTGTAATATTTTATAATAAAAAGTGCTCGTAAGACATTTCAAGTATGCTTGTGCAGCCCTTTTGTATGCACATCGTACAAAATGTGTGTTACAAAAATGAGTTGCTTGTTGCTTTTACTGGTTTTTAGTTGCTCTCAAGTAAATATGTAATTACAACGCAATAAAGTTATTTCTTTTGAATACTTTTTGTCAATATCAAGATTTTGCTTAAAAGAATATATCGAGTATAATGTTTTTATTTTTTGTTGCAAACACATTCACATGGATGTGTTTGTTGTTAATTTTTCTTATTTTTAATTTTCCATGCAAAAACTATTTGTTGCTAATAGTTGTTACCACACAACAACAAAGCCAAGCAGCACAGCATACAACAACAATTACTACCACATCATTAAAAAAACAACAACATTTGTACCCATGCATGTGTATGTATGAAGGAAATGGGATAAGTAGGAGGGGGTAGGCGAGGAGGTACATATGTAATACTATCTGGAATAAATATTTTATACTCGCGCAATTTTTTTTCTATTCGTTAGTGCCCGTCGTTGTATTTGGTTGCATAAACTGAAAAGAACACGATTGAATAATAACAGCACAAAAAAATGGAGGAAAACAAAACACAAAAATATGAAAGAACTGAAATTCAGTAGGTAAAGGCCAGGGTTGCCAAAATAAACAACCAACAAAATTTCTATTTTATACTATTTTCAGAAAGCAGCAGAATCTACTGGCAACTTCTTCAGAACAAAATTTTTGTCCGCATTAAATTAGTTTTGAATGTTGTAATTTGCCATGTCTCTCACAAAGAAAGAAAGTCCAAGCTGAGTATAATATATGTATGTATGTTGTCCGGACAAAAATATTATACGGAAAGAGTAGGCGAATTCAGCCTAAGGCTCCAACTGTAGTTTTGTAGGCTGAATTCACCCACTCGTTACATTTTTCTATAAGTCTGTCTTTCAAAAAGAGAAACTTAAAACTATGTACTACAATATTTTTTTCATACATAGTTTAAGCTCATATCAAACAAGTACATGTAAAAAAAATTGTGAGGACAAAAATTTTGTCCGGAAGAGGAGAGTGAATTCAGCCAAAATATCTACACAATCCTGTTCAAATAAACACTAAAATTTAATGCTGAATTCACTTACTAGTTACGAACAAAATTTTTGTCCGCACAAATTTTTTTTACATGTACTTGTTTGATATGGCGCTTACAAATATAGAGCTTAAACTATGTATGAAAAAAATATTGTACGAGCAAAAATTTTATCCGGAACGGGAAGCTGAATTCAGTCTACAAAACTACAGATGGGGCCTTAAGCTGTGCGGACAATATTATATGGTATATTTATTATAAGTAGTTTGAACTCTGTCTGTGTGAAACAATGTTTTTTCTTCGGAACGTGTGGGAGAAATAGGCTTAAGTCTCTCGAACTGATAACCGATACTAAACTGTTAAAATTTTTATAAATAAAGTAGAAAAAAATAATAAATAAATAAAAAAAATAAGACAAAAATCCCTTTCATAGTTTTCTTTGATCCAAGAAGCGGCAACAATTATAAAAAAAAACAGAACAAAAATAATGAAAATAAAAACATACAAAACACAAAACACACATTTACAACATGCACATGCACAGCCACACATTTTTATACATACATACAAAATCATTTGACACACACACAAACTACACGAACAACTAACGATGTATAAAATTTAGGTCAAGCGTATTGTTTACAAAAATATTTGCAAGTGTAAGTGACATGCATGCACATGCATGAAGAAACGAGTACAAAATAAAAATGCAATGAACAACAACGAGGGTATGCATGTGTATATGTGTGTGCATGAGTGCGAGTGTTGTTGTTTAAGAAGAAAAAATAAATAAAATGATGTTGCTGTTGTTGCTGCAATGTATGGATTTATAAGAGTTTTCATTTTTTTTAGTTTTTCCCAATTGTTGTTGCATCAGCAACTGTTTGCAGCAGCGGTAGGCCTAGAAATGTTTTGATTTTAAAGCGTTTTTTTCTGCTTCCAAGCTGCTGCAAAACAAAAACAACAACAAATTAAGCTGCTAGACACACTTAATGCCCAGCATGTGCAGTGTAATTGCTCTTTCAGTTTTCATTGCAATATTTTGTTTAAGAGACTGGCCGGAAAACCAAAGAGTGAGTACTCGTGTCGTACACTAACTACACTTTTTTTACTCTTTACTTTGGTTTAGAGTGCTTGAAAAAAATTTAACATAAAAATCATGATTTCATTACAACGTGCGTAATGGATGATATTATTTTGCAACAAAAGTTGTTGGAAAATTTATTTGTTTTATTTTGTAATTTTTTATTTTTGTGAAGACAAACAAAGATGACAGTGTAAAATAAATGTGGAAAGAAAATCGAATAAACCTAAGATTGATTTTAAAGGCAAGAATGAGTGACCTAAATTTTAAAAGACAACATTGAAAAATGTATTTTAACGATTAATGATTTTTTTTTCAGTTATGTTGGTAGGAAAATATTATTAAGGTTCATTATTATAAAATTTCACTAGTTGCGTTAGATTTTTATAGGCCACGTCACTTAACTAGAAGATAAATAACAATATTCGATATCGTTCGAAATTTCAATGTTATTTAAATGCCGTAAATTCGCCCCAGTATCTTTACAAACCATATTAAAAGATACCTTTAAGTTAAATAATCTCACCTCAACAACCACTTAATTATAGTTTAAAAGTCTAGCTAAAAACCAATTATTAGCCCAGATACAAAAATTCTAACGTTCAGCGATGTCACAAGAAAACCAAGGGTAAGGAAAGCAAAGCAAATTTGTATTAAAAGCAACAACAATGTACGAAAGTTTGTCTATCTAAAAACCAATTATTAGCCCAAATACAAAAATTCTAACGTCAACTTGTAATATTTATTAGGCCTAGAATTAAAAGCAGGAAGAAGTCACTTGGTCTCTCAAGTTGCAAATTCTCTCTGAAAATGTAGTATTAATTACTTGGGTGATTTGTCCACCATGTCAGACGGTTGTGAGTAGTGATGCCCTAAGACAAAACTTCTCACCATTGCCATGCACATAATATTTTTTACTTTTTTCGTCGTTGTGCAGCAAACAATTAATCTACAGCAAATTAGGTCCAATAAATATGTTGCAATGGCCTTGTTTTTAACTTTTTTTGACTAGGGTGCCCCCTTAGATGGATAGGTTAGTACATTACCAGTAACCTACCAGACCTTGAAAAATATCCTTTAAGTCACGGCACGAAGAATAGCTGCTAAGGAGAAAATCTCTGATGAGACGACGATGCACAATTGAACACCAACAGGCGGCGTTTAAAGTGGCGACCAATTAGTATCGCAAGATTCCGTTTTCAACCACATACTATACTCGTCAAGCCATTTTTATTATGAATTCCAGTGAAAACATTTTTTTATGTTTTTCTACAAGCAGTAAACTGTTCATGAATTATTGCCTAATGAAAATTAAGCACGCCCTCTTAAACCTAAATACAAGAGAATAATGGAGGCAGTACTTATAATGCGTCTACTACACACACATAAAATGCCAAGAAAACCATTACATTCCCTTAAATTGACTAATTGGTAAAATATTTAAATTTGGCCTAAAAACACACCATTGTAATCATAACTGGTTGTCTAATTGAGTGGTGCGTATTATTGGTCCCAGCAGAACAAAAGTGGCAGTTCATTATAACTCAAATAAAAATTAAGGTTTTGAAAAATCGCGTTTTATTTTATTTATTTTTTACTTTTTATTTTTTTAGTTTTCGATTTTTTATTATTTTTTTTAATTTAATTTAATTTTTATTAATTTAATTATTTTTTTTAATTTATTTAATTTTATTTTAATTAAATTTAATTTTTTTTAATTATTTATTTGTAAGCTTAAGGTCGGATTATAAATATTTATTTTCCAACTTTGCGTAACTTCTTCAGGATATGGTTATAAATTTAAATAAAATAATTTTTTTTAATTAATTTGACTATTTTATTATTTTTTTTATTTTTGTTTAATTTTTTTTATGGTCACATTAAGAATTTTTTTCTCTATTTAATATTTTTTTATGTAGCAAAATTTGCAATTAATTTTCAAAAAAATTGGTTTCTTTTTCAATTAAATTTAAGCAACTTTTCTGAAAATCTAAATTTAATACGCCTACAAAAAAGCCTGCAAACCCCGAATGGTATTAATCAAAAAATCAATGATAATTTCCTGTGTTACCATTTCGAAAAAGAGTTTTAAAAATAAAAAGAGAGTGTTTTTCCTAAATTATATTTTCTTCCTACTACTTTAGCTCAAGCACGTGTTACTGCTGCATGACGTATAAGTATACGAGTATTACAGCGTTACTCATACGTTTAAATTTTTTTTTTTTTTTTGTAAACGTGCTTCGTTTTTCTTAAGGGTACTCTCTTTTTTCGAACTCTCAACAAGTAATGAACTACTTAAAACCAATTCCTTTTAGCAAAAAAAGCTTTTTTCTTAAACAAAACAGTTTCATAAAAAAGCTGCTAGTAGCCTGGCTAAAAACCAGTTAAACACAAACCCCTACACAGTTGCTTTTCCGAATACAATTGGAAGTAACTCTCTTTGACAAACACAATGTGAGCTAGCGAGCCAGAAAATGAAAGACAAAGAGAGAGAGAGAGTGGTAAGCCACATAAGTGTTTGATGAGCCGCCATTAGTTTATTTACTAAACTTTGTTGTTTTGTTTTTGTAGTTAAACTATTACGACATTTTGTTTTTTTTTTTTTTCAAATTGACTTTTGCTTTCTTGTACTTTTTTTATATCTTCATCTTGCTGTGTCTTTATCTATTTACTTGTTGGGTTGTAAAAAATGATGTTAAACAGTAGTAAGAGCATATGTGTTGGGTGTAAGTTGATGTTTATACAACAGCAAGAGATTGACTGAGTGAGAGCAGAAGGGAGAATTTTTTTATTAATATAAAACAAAAAAACTCTTTTTATTTTCTATTCGTTTTAAGTTAATAGTTTTCGTTTCTGTCTTCATCTAGTTGTTGTAATAATTTTCTTGTTGTAGCTGGTTTAGTTTCTTGGGTTGTTTATGACTGTGTGTGCCTTTTTACCATTTTTATTTTAATTTTCTTCTTCGCCTCACTGCTGCTGTTGATTGTCATGTCATGTTTTCATTACAAACACACTCTCTCACACAATCATGTGTAGTTTGGTTTTTTATTGTCGATATTGTGAGTGGAGTAGGTCAAGGACAGTATGAAAAGTGGGACACCAAAGCCATCACATATGTATAACTTGATGAAATGAAAATAAAAACAAGGAAAATGAAAAGAAAATTGTTGTGTGTTGTATATCCATAGATACGAAGTACACACATATACATGTAGATGCCGCCGTGTTGTACGTGCATTAAGTGAAATGAATAATATTTTATTTTTTGGTCGGGAATTTTTTTTCAATTGCTTCTTCACATTCCATCGTCTACTTGAAGCTGTTTCGTTTCTTCTCTTACCGACAATTGTAATTTAATAGTTTCAGGATGTTTGTTTTTGTTTGTTTTCATCAAATTCAAAAAACTTGTGAACTTTAAAATGTGACTTTTGAGCCAAAAACAAAAATTTTATTTTGCAAAAAAAAAAAAAGAGTTAATAGAGATATTGAAACACTTGTTACTGTAATGACCTAATTTGAACTGTTTTCGTTACTACAACAGTCTGACATGGCGGACACACATACAAATGACCAAACGAAGTCTTTAGATTCTTGATGAATACTAGACTTGGGGAAAAATGTCGTTAGGAATCATTTTTCTATAGACAAAATTTTATCAGTGATCATTTTATGCAGAAAAATATCATTATTGTCTTTCAGTAAAATTTAAAAAACATTTTAATATTTTCTTTAAAAAATATTACCAGTGATTATGTTTCCATAGATAAATATCATCAGTGACTATTTTTCTACGAAAAAATATCATCAGTGACTATTTTTCTATAAAAATGTCATCAGTGATAATTTTTCTATAAAAAAAAATATCAGTGATAATTTTTCTATAAAAAAATATCAGTGATAGTTTTTCTATAAAAAAATATCAGTGATAGTTTTTCTATAAAAATATTAGCGATAATTTCAATAATTACTGATGATTTTAATATAGAAAAAAATCATTAGCGATTTTTCTATAAAAAATGTGTCAATTGTAATTTTACTATTGTCAGCGATTTTTCTATAGAAAATTATGATCAGATATTATTTTCATGCATAGCAGTGATGACTTTTATATGGAAAGGATCATCAGTAATAGTTTTTCTACAAAAAAATTAATCGTGATAATTTTTCTATAGAAAACCCTTATCAGTGATAATTTTTCGATAAAAATTTTTATTAGGGATCAGTTTCATACATCACTGATAATTTTCGTACAGAAATTGATCATGACTGATAGTTTTTCTTTAAAAAAATATCATCTGTGATCATTTTTCGATAGAAAAAGTATGATCAGTGATTATTTGTATACAGAAAAATATTATGACAGATACTTTTCCTGTAGAAAAAATATTAAGTAATAAAATAAAATAAAAAATTATTATTTTTTGAAGACGCATAAAATTTTTTTCTTTTATCCCTAATCAAATAAACAACTTTATTATTAATTTATTTTTAAAATTACAGATAATAAACTGCTGGCTAATAAAAAGAATAAAAATAGTTAAATATAGGAATGAAAAAAATATTTAAATTCACAAAAACAAAAAAAATGTAAAAGTTATGATTATATTCGCTTGATTGTATGAAGTACTCGCATGTACATAGATAAAAAAAATTTTAACAAGAGGTAAGATAGAAAAAAATAACAGTGACAAAATTTTGTAATAAAAGAAAATAAATAGAGCAAAATTTATTTAAAAAGCAGAATGGAATCCAGACAGAACAGATCATTCAACATTTAACACACCCTTTAAATGAAAATCAAAACAAAAGCTTGATGGCAACTTGTATTAATTGTCAATCAATCAGTCAATATACATATGTAGGTATAAGAGCGTTTGATTATTTGCTATTTATTTATCAATTAGCAGTTGCCCGCTTAGAAAATATTATTCTCAGAAGGCTAGAGAGCTTATAAGTTCGCATGCAAAATAAAATTAAAAAACGGCAAGAATTACAAGTTTCAAACAGCAATGCATTTAAATTACAGAAACAATTACAAGAAAGAAGCTAAAAAACAAGTAAAAAAATTTATAAACTTATATAAGTAAGCCAACTAGCACACACACACACACACACACACACACATGCATACACAAACCTATCTATTACATAAACAATTTTGGACCCACATTTTTGCTTCTTTTGTCAAACATGATTAAACAGATTTAATGAAAAAAAAAATATAACTGCAGGCCAAAAAGCAATAAATATTTACAACAAAATTAAAAATAAATAAAAGCAAAAAAACGAACAAAAAATTAACAAAAAACCAGAAATTAAGTAAGCAATCAAAACAAAACCAAAAACAGAAAAAAATAACCAAAATATGCGAATGAAAAGATTAAAAAACAAACAAACTTATGGCACACTAAACTTAAAAATAATTGCACGCTACATGTTGCACTGATAACACATAAACAGCTCTGCAATAACAACAACAGCAGCCGCAGTAGCAAAAGCTATGACCAAGTACATCAACAATATAAAATGCACTAATACAGCTAAAATAGAAACAGAAATGGCATAGCGAAACCAACAAAAAAAAAATTAAAAAATTTAAATGCACAAAACACTTATACTCTCTTTCCCTCCTCCTCTCTCATTGGCAAAAAAAATTGTACTTGTATGTACTCATACTTGCACATAAATAAACGAGTAAATTGAAGCAAATAATAAAAAAATTTACAAAAAATAGCAACACAGAAAAAATCTAGGTCATGAGCGCAAGAGATGGATGTATAGGCCAAGAGCACAAAGGCGGAAATGAGATAGCACGAAGAAAAAAAACCAAACATATAACAACACTAATAATAATAATGATAACAACAGCAACAACAACATTATCAGCATTAGCCGCAAAAGCAGCTGCAGTAGCAACAGCAACACAACTACAATTTAACATAAAAACTATTTCATTATAAAAGTGGCGAATGTAATCATGCACACACACACATGCAAAAATATTTATTTACATACAGTTACAGATATGAAGCACACATGGAAAAAAACAAAGTAAAATAAAAAACCTCAATTATTAAGATTTCTGTTGGCTGGGCATGTGAACCCAATTAACAAAACTCTGAACTCAATCTTCGTCATATCCTATATTTCGATATTTCAATTTTTGCCTTTTTTTATAATTTGAAAATTTTAAAACTCTCTTACTCACCAGAAAAAAGAGAAGATTATTGGCAAATGCTTAAAACTAGTAGAAAAATGGAAAGTCTATTAGAATATATTTGAAGAGACCCTTAAACCTAGTATTTAGAAAAAAAGGAAAATGCTTGCAAGTGAGCAGAATTCGCAAAAAAAACGAAACAAATGCAAACTACCAAATGAAACGTTTCCATTTGTTTCGTTACATTTCTTTGGGAATCAAGAGGGAGAAGAATAAAAAGTTTCCTATGATTAAACAACTACGTGAAGGCCACGTTCAGTAACCAGATATACTTAGGTTACCACTCAAATGTTGGCTGGGTAAGAAAAAATATTGTACGTACATATCCCTTGCATATGAACATACACACACAAATGTATGTACGTATGTGCTCTCATGTGTATGTATGTACATTTATGTAGAGCAAGAAATAAAAACGTTTTAAGCGGGTTGTAGTGCAATTTTTTGTATGATTTCAGTTTCAGTATAAAATTAAAAAAAATAAAAAAAAAAAACAAAAAACAGCAAAACTAAATCTAGTCGTATGTGTACAACAAGAACAATTTTTGCAAAAAATTTTCCTGAAACTAAACCAATATGGACACACAAGCCCATTCACACTCGCTCTTATATACACATGTTTAACACATACAAATGTATCTACTCATTTCAAAACCCTGCCTGTAAATATTTTTTTTAATTAAAAAACAAAAAAGTTTTAGAAAATTTTAGATTTTTGTTTTCGTAATTAATTTTAAAGCTAAATTTAGTTTCATGTAATTTTAAAGTTGAATAAATTGACTTGAAACTTTATCAATTGAAAATAATATCAACAGTTAGAGAAGTTAGAATCTAGAATATGTAAGAAATGAACTTCGACATAACTTTGAATTTAACCCCTATGTGTTTCTGCTTAATTTTTAAACCCTATTCTTGTCTTGATTTTATGGTTTTATATTTTGTATGCCACACCTTAGTTAGAATTAAGCTTGGAGCCGCAGGTTCGATTTCTTCGTAGAGCTTGAATGATTTCAAAAAGTTTCGTGGGTTTGGGTTTTAAACAAAATTGCCAAATTGCCGCAAGTTTTATCGAAATTATCAAAATTATTTCATACAAAAGACTAAAATTTCGATAGATATTATTCGCTATCGACTGTGATAGTTTGGACCCGTATCTTTTTTGTTTGGTCTCAGACAGATGTAAAGCATGTATAAAAAAAGAGTTAAGGTCCTGTAAGTTTGCTACAGGCTGTTCTGTTGGTGAAACAGTTCATTCCCAATATGCACAACTCGGTTATAAGTCCCTAGTACAATTACAGATTATTTTCTTAGGTCAAGTGAGCGTGAGGACAGCAGTGCACAGCTTAGGCTATCTTATTTAGATTACACATTGTAGGTTAACAAGTTTACAATATTTTTTTAATTTTTATTTTCAATTTATTTTTATTTATGTAATTATTTCAATAATTTTTTTATTTTATTTTTTTTTTTTTGTAAAATCGGTGTGATACAAACGACTCCTTTTTTAAATATTTAAATTTTTAATATTTCAATTGTTTTATTTAATTAATTCTTTTTTTATTTGTAAAATTTTTTTTTATTTTTTTTTTTAATTTTATTTATTTTTATTTTGTAAAATCGGTGTGATTCAAACCACTCTTTTTTAAATTTAAATTCTTAATATTTTTTTATTTTTACTTTTTGTAATATTTTTTTATTTAAGTAATTATTTCAATTATTTTATTAATTGATTTTTTTTTTTTTGTTATTTTATTTATTTTGCTATTTTATTTATTTTGTCATTTTATTTTTTTTTTTATTTTAATTATTATTTTTTTTTATTTTAATTATTAATTTTTTTATTTTTTATTTTATTTATTTTTAATTTTTTTATTTTTTTTTTATTTTATAAATAAGCGAAACAATAGTACCTTAAACACTTATAAGTCGACTTGACTTGTGAGTGGCTCTAGCCAGCCACAAGTATGATAAATAAAATTTTATTTTTAATTAAATCTTTTTTTATTTTGCTTTTGGTACGATATTGCCCTCAACTTGAGTACGAGGTGAGTACGAGGACACATTCTTTTAGAGAAAAAAAAAACAAACAAGAAATAATCAACGAAATACGTATCGAAATGTTTTCAAAATGAGAACAACGATCGCGCACAAAAAATATATATTTTTTTTTTTTTTGCTTTCAATACAAAACTGTATTTTTAGCACACAAATACATAAACATTGAAAAATTACAAAAATTGAAAAAGAAAAAAAATAAATTAAATAAAACAACTGGTTTAAATAGTGTTTGGTGGCTTTAAATTCTCACACACTTTCAAACATTTTTTGAACAAACAAATCAAGAGAGGAAAAAACGATAAATTTTAAACATGATTTTGAAACGGATTAACAAAAAAAAAATTTTTTTAAGAGTCGCTTGTCTTGTGTGTTTCGTTGGCGATGTTGTAGGTGAAGCAAGGCTTTAATGATAACAGCAACTTTGACGTTAATGTTGCTGTTGTTGTTGTGAATTCAAAATAAATGATTGATGTTTATATGGTTGTTGTTGTTACTGTTGCTAACGATGTCTAGTATTTTTGCCTGCAATAGCCGACTAAGTACTGCATAGGTAGTGTAGTGGCTTATAGCCTGTTGTTAAGTCGTTTAATTTGATTTTTTTAATTAGTTCTGTTGATGGTTGTCGGCCTAATTTTTCTTTTAATTTTTTTTTCCTGTTGCTATGTTTTTTTTAAATAATTGGTAGTGTTATTGCGTTTACGAACAAATTGCCATTTAAACAAACTACATTAAACGGTGTAGTCTGTGTTAAGTACATTTAAATGCTTGAAAATATAATTAGAGTCGGCCCAACACGATTTGACAGCTAAGCTTACTTTCTTTAATTTAAGTTTTATTTAATTTTCCAATAATTTCCAATAACGCAGTGTGTGCGTATGAATTTACAACAAAAATACCTTGGGAAAAATTCGTAAATAAAAAAGGCTGACGGCTTCAGCCGATCACATAGTCGAATTTGTGAAGAGCTAATAAGCCGTATTACCAGTATCGTTGTCATAGTCGTACTCACGCCAAACCAATATAAAACATATGACCAGAGGAGTTGCCACATAATATTACTGTTTTCATAATTAGGCCTAATATAATATATATGGCAAGCGTTACCACCATAATCAGGCCTATTAATTTTTTTATTATCTTATTTATTTCTTTTTTATTATGAATACTTAATAGGAGTTTTTGCTCGAGGGAAAATTTTGTTGTTGGAAAAAAAACTAAAGCAAATCTGAGAATTTCGTGTGCTAAAAAAAGGAAAAGCTAAAAAGTATTCCCCCGAATTTTTATTCAAAATTGGTTTATTTAACTTATTTAAATTTTTCATTTTTAAAAGAATTAAAATATAAAAATCTAAAAAATTAAAAAACCTATAAAATATTTATCCATTCTAATAGCAAGCAAGCAATACACACACACTTTAAAATAATTTCACAAAAAAATCAATAATTTGAAAATGATAAAAAAATAAAGAAAGCAATAGAAAATTAGAACAGCATTTAATTTTCATTTCCAAGGGGTATAAAATACAAAGAAAAAAGAAATGAAATTGTTATTATTAAGTGGGTGGTTGGTGGAAGGATGGTTGGTGGGTTGACTGTAATACAACAACACACCAAATATTTAGTGAATGTGTGTATAAAATGTAGATTTTGTAATCACTTGGCAAAAAAAAAAAAATATATAAAAAAAATATTTATAGTATTTAAAATAAAAAAAGAGATAAAACAACTATAGCCAAAGCTATATATTTCATTATGGCGAAACTTGTAATACAACGTTTCATTGAAATATGAAATAAAATAGCAACACAACGCTTTTCGTAAATATTTTTTTGTTGCTAATATTTTTAGAAAAAAAAAATATTTTTTTAACAAAAAATGCGAGGGTTAAAAAAATATTCCAAGTAGTCTTAAATTATTATCATACTTATGTGCAGCCTAATATTCAACTAAAACAATTGAGCTGTTATTTATGAAAGTGGTATAAATGCACTTAAAAAATAGATTTTGCGGTTTTTGTAGCAGATTTAAAAAACAAATCTTGCTAACACTACTGCTAATTTTTTTTTTTTTTTTTTTGGGGCTTATGCCACAGCTCAATATAGAATTTCTTAGGAATCTCCTAATCATTGTGGCCGGCCTTCACTTTGCTAGCAAGATTTTTTGGGTGAATATCAAACTGCTAGACAAGGCAAACCACATGAATTTTGCTCATGTGGTTTTTTTTAACACAAGCAATCAACTAGTCTGGAAATTTTATATAAAAATTTCAGGGCCCATTATAGTATCGTTATAAAAAAAATTTGAAAAAAATATAATAGGCAGCTACGCACGCTTTTATTAAAAGCTTTTTGTAAGTCATAAGGAAAATTTTAGCTGACTATGCATGTGACAGATTTTTAATTAACAAATTATATCAACTTAAAATAGGCTTTCATTATGTAAAACCTCATTTAAAAAAAATTTTAATCCAACTTTAGCTTGTATGTTTCTCTTCTTATTATTTCACTACTTCTCTTCGTTCTACCACCTCCTATTTCTTTGAAATATCTCTGTAGCCGTCCTTTGTAATTTTCTTGTCATGCAGGCACATTAGAGGAACCAAGTGAGCCCCATCTTCTGTTTTTCCTATTAGGGCGAAATGTGGAACCTACCCTATGCTAATCTAGCCGTTCTATGAATGTATCAGATAGTTTGTATTTAAGATTTTTAATTTACATGTTCATATTAATAAATTTTATTTATAATCTAGCCACCAACATAAACGAACTACAGAATAAGCAACAAAGTACAGACGCAAGAAGAAAAATTACAGCATTGGCAATAGCAACAAAACTTTAACTAATAATAATAATCATGCTCTCAAAGCTAAATACAACATACATGGAAACAGACATATTCAAAATGACGGAGAAAAAACAAAGAGGAATATTAATGAGTATCGAATAAAAAATAAAAAATTACATTTACAAGCACACACGTGACATCACACAACATTCACACAATGTTACAATAAAAAAGAAGAAAAAAAATTAAAAGAAAAAAAAATAGCAATGCCAATGAATATGACAAGATTTTATTTATTCACTGTTATTAATATTGTTGTTGTTGTCTCTGTTGTTAACCATTACAGCATACACACATGCACACAACCATTCATATGTATATATAATTTCTTAATGTTGAGAGGGGTTATGGTTGGTTGTTACAGCAAAAAAAAATTTTTTTAAAAATAAAAATAAAAAATTCACTAGAAAAATCATATGTTTGCATGTATGGCTGTATTTACGTGTGCACATGTACACAAAGTTTTCATTTTAAATTGTGTTGGGGGAGGTTCAAACGAGAGTGAATTAGTAACAGTGACTGAGTGACTTATTGATTCGTGGTTCATGTTGGAGAATGTTGTAAAATATTTTAGTTTAAGTTGTGTGAAAATTCGAATATTTGGAATTGTGATACAGTAGAATTTTCCAAAAGTTCTAATTTCCAAAGGAGTTTTTTTTTTTTTTTTTTTTTTTTTAACAAAAAGCAATATAAAAGTGCATCATTGTCAATTTTTTGCACTTATTTGCCATTTTATACAAAAGAACAAGACTTGAGGGTTGATTCTTGCATAGACCCCGGGTGTTTTCTCAAGAAGAACTATTTTTAATAATTTCATGTATTTTTAGTAATCTGATTTATTTATAATTATATCCTGAAGAAGCTACCTATTCCATTAAAATAAAACCCAAAAACACATTGACACACATTTAACACACACACACACACACATAAATGAACAAATTTATTGCACACAAATGTGAACATACACACAAGAATGCACATAAACAAATTCAAAGATTTACTCTACACGTTGACGAAACTTTGCCATAAATAAAGCTTAAGAGTAAAGAAAAAAAGGAAGAGCGAGATACAAAAAGAAGCAGCAGCAAAATTACAAACACGCTCACAAGCTACACACAACACATATAAGCTGAATTGATTAAATACGTAAATACTCGTACGTACACGTTTGTATTTAAATAAAAGTAAAATTTTTTGGAACTTGGGATAGGTCGCTCGATTTATTAAATTTTTTTCTTCTTTGATTTTGCTGTTTTGTGTGTCGTTTTTACTTTTATATATTTTTTTTGTTAAGGTTGCTTGTTTCTGTGCATGTGTGTGTGTTTGGTATTTTTTTCGGCAGGCAGAAAAACTTGTTAAATATAGACGTGCATGCCAGCAAACACGTTCAAATACACATGACTGACACTCGTTAAAAAAGATGTACAAAATTTCTAAAAGCAGAAATAACAATGTATGTAACGTTTATATAATTATGCAAATAGGCGTTCAAAAAAAAATTAATTTTTTATTCGGAAATAATATTGACATCATAAAGAGACATATGTTCTTCCCACTCTCGTTAAAAAAAAGGGGGACCATTTTAGCCTTGATTTGGTTAATTGTGACTCACAAAACACAAAAAAAAATTTCTTTTTGGAGTTGATTTGTGTACCTTTAAAAGTATTTCGGGTGATTAAAAAAAAATTTTTTTTTTTTAATTTTAAAATGCAATTTTTTATAGAGATTTTTATACAATTTTTTTTTAATAAATTTTAGGTATAAAAAAATTTTTTTTTATTCTATTAATTTTTTCGTTCCTATTAATTTATATATATTTACTACATTATACAGCGGGTTTGAATTTGTTACAATTTTATTTGCCTACCTAGCCACGCCCACTTTTTAACGATTAAAATTATATTTTACAATAGATTTTTTTTTTTAATTTGACACATTCTAAGCATTCCAATTCATTTCTACTCTATGAGTCTCGCTATCTTTTAAAAAAACCGCTACTTGAGTATAAAGAAACTGCTGCACAATAGAGATCTTAAAGGTTGCAGGGCGATTATCCATGATGATAATAATAAAGAAATTTTTTTATTTGCAAACTAAATGAAAAATAGTTGTATTTTTCAATTCAAACAATTAGGCGATTTAGAACCTATCAAGCTAAATGCAAACGAAAGCACACACAAATTTTTATGTATTTTTTTTTTTCAATATAATTATGCAACAGAAGCTTTCGATCGCATTTAGCTGAAAAGATAATTAGTTCATTTTTAGTTTACGATTGTGAAGCCAAGTTTCATTTAATATTTTACACGTCCTTTTCGTATTACAGTTTGCGACAAGGTTATTTCTTAAAATTTTTAACTAACGTGAATAATACAACAAACCTGGGTCTAAAGCAAATACTAAAGGTTTTGAAAGACTGTGATGAGGAGGATCGATAACCATCAATCGGTGGTGCGAATGAAAGCACGGCTTTCTGATGACCATTAAATATTTAAGAGTTATTTTAACACATCAGAAAATTTTTTTATGACATAAAATTAAGAAATTTTATTTAGCGTAAGAGAAAAGCAAAAAGTGAAAAATTTTTATTTATAATTAGGCTGTTTAAAAGCCAAAAGGAGATGAAATAAGGACTTCCTTTAAACTACATACATATGCATGTATGTATATAATATATAATATATAAAAAGCTAAAAAGCTTTGAACTTCTGCCATAAATTCTTAGTTAAGCAATAGAAGAATGAATCAATACTTTCTAATATTTTTGTACAATTAAAATTAGTTTATTTTTTTTTTTTAAATTCTTTCGATTGAAAAATAGGAATTAAAATCTAAGAAAAATACATATATGTATGAAAAATACATATATTTTTCTAGTTTGTTTGTAGTTACAATGTAAAAGAAGATGGTTTCATCATTTTAGAAATAAAAAAATTTGAAGAGGGTTTACAGAAAAAAAGAATAAATAAATAAAATATCGATTTTGTTTGTTTTAAGTATTTTTTTTTTTTTTTAATTTTATTTTTTTTGCTATTCAAGCCTTATTATCAAGTATTTGCTGAATGGAAACATGTTAAAGTACTCGCTACAACACGAATGTGTGTGTGTGTGTATTTCTGTGTGCTTGGTTATGTAAGTTGTTTATTTTTTGTTTTCTAAAAATGTTTATTTTTGTTTTAGTTTCTAGTTTTATATTTTTCGTTATTAATAATAAACCCTTCACCAGTTTTTATATTTTACTTTTGATTAAGTCAGCAGCGCTTTTTTTTCTCTTTTTTTATAAAAAAAATAATAATATTTAAAGTGAGATAAATATGCAGCCTTTTCACGAGTGTCGTAGTCGAATTTACAATAAGCTTAATCGCCCCTATTCTAGTTGTCGCCGTTTTTATGTCAACTTGGTTTTTCAACGTCGTCGTCATCACTTCGACACTGTTTTGGTATACTTTAGCAGTCTTAATATAACTTTACAACGACAGTTTATCTCTAGCAGTTCCTTCAGCTGATCTATTTGGTTTTGAATTTTTGTGAAACAATTTTTCTTTTATAAATTAAAATGAAGAAAAAAGATAATCCTGTATTAGACAGCAAACTTATCAGAAAGAATTTCGATATATTCAAGTTAGCATGTGATTTAAAGAATGGCGTTAGATTTGCATTCATTTAAAAAAAAATTACTTTAATTTAGGATTGTCACAGCTACAAGTTTGAAAAATTCTGATTGCACTACATAGCAATTTATTCTCAATTTGCTGTGAAATTAAATAAATGCACGGAAAGAATTTCCAAATAATTCCACAAGTTTTGCAAATAATTTTTTTTTATTTTTCTTTTTTCTTCTTTTTTTAACACTTTTTAATCGTTACCTAAAATGGTTATAAAAAAAAACACTTTTCGATAAATAACAATTACAACAATTGGAATACTAATTAAAAGCCGTCGACAATAAACAATGTCGTTATTTATTGGTTACGACAACTGGAATATGGGCGACGTTGCCATATATCACTGTTTTCGCTACGACACCAACACTCATAATTCGGCCTATTATTACTGGGAAAAAGCACCTTTTGTTGTGAGTATCGAATTTCTTACCACTTTAAAATTTTAGTTGTGACAACAGAAGTTTGTTTTATTAAAAAAAGAAAAAGAAATTTTGTGCCCTAAAACGTTCATAACACTAATTTAGCAGTTATTTTTGAAAGTAGTATAAGTCCACTTTAAAATTACCGGTTAATTAATTTTTTTTTAAAGTGGACTTATACTACTTTAAAAAATAATAGCTCAATAATTTGGATGTTGTATGCATTTATAAATTGCGGTTATGATTTACAACACTGCAAACACACACAGTGGGGCTCCCAGGTTTGATTCCTCAGAGTATTTTCTGCAGAAAAGGCAAGAAGGTAAGAAGCTACGCGGATTTAAGAAACCTTAATAGTAGCACCAATGTTCAAAAATTCAAAAGTCCTAATCTGCGTTCCCTCATATTTATCTACATACATATCGCTGGTATAATTCTTTCTACATTTAATTTTTTACTATGTATAATGGCAACTTGACGTGTAGTACTTATGTAAGTACATAAGTTTTCTAATTTTGAATTCTACACTTTGTTTCTGTTGTAATTATTATTTTGCTTGCCTCTATTGTGTGTATGGTGTAATTTGGTAAATTTATTTTATTTAAAATGTTGATTTATAGCAAAAAGTCATTCATTCATTATTTACAACAGACATAATTTAGAATGTAAAAAAAAAACAAAATAATAAATTAAAAATAAATTTTAAAAGCGGTGAGCGTAAATTATTTTATTTTTTTTGTTTAGAAAAACTTAAGTCAATTAAAATTGTCAAAAAAATTAAATTAATAATTAATTGCAAGTTATTACAATTAAGTAACAATTAAAATATTAATTCATGAATTTGTATAGAATATTTTTTTATTTTTCTTCTTTATAACAAAAAAAAAAAAAATATTTAAACTCTTTAAACTTCAAATAAACAAATACAACGTTTCCAAGATTTCGCAACAATTATTATGCAAACTAAATGCACCACAGATTTCGTTATGAATTTTTCATGATTTGTGTTCATTGTTTAAGTTAAATAAAAAAAAAAGTAGAAAAAATATTTAAAAACTACACGAGCGAGTGAGTGCAGTTTTTTTTATATAATGTGGTGACCCACTGTACACTATTTTAAATGGATTTAGGCTAAAGCCTTTTCAATAAGCCTTGACAAAAACTAAACAAATGTGCACAAAATCACAAAATAAATAAAAGTTTATTCAAATGAATGCAATTTAAATAACTGCAAAAAATATTACAACAAAAATAAAACATTAAATAGGCAAAGTAAATTTTTTTAAATCCACTAAACTAAATTATTAAAAAAATTTTGTTAGACTTCAAACAAATATTTAAAATATTAAAAAAAAAAAGAATCTATAAAGTCTCTTAGCTTATCTGCAGAAAACATTTATAATTTTTAATTAACAGGCCCTCGCAACTTCCCTACGCATACTTATTTTCTTTAATTAAAAAAAAAATGCACTCTATATTTTTGTGAATTTCTCTTAATAGTTAAATGTTTAATTAAATTATTGAAACGGGGTTAATTTATTAAGCTTGAGCTCGGTTTATAAAAATATATTTTTATCGTAATAAAAATTTCGCCAAAAAAAAGTAAAAGGCTAAATAAAGTTACAAATAGATTAATTAAACAACTTATTCATAAGCTAAAATAGAAACGAAGTGTTTTTTTAGATTTTTTAATAAATCCAGTGCTGCCAGATTAACAAAAATCCATTATGTACTTATTAGCTTCAAAAAGAGAATATAAATCAAGTGTAGAAAGAGTAAAATTTACAACAACAAACATCGATTTCTCGCTTATTTTAAACAGTGTTGCCAGATTACTAAAACCGTAGAATTCATTAGCCTCAAATGGAAGCATAAAATGCGTTTAAAAAAACAAAATCTTCAACAACAAAAATCAAATGTTCATTTAATTTAAACAGTGTTGCCAGATTACTAAAAAAATTTGAATTTATTAGCCCCAAAATGGTAATATAAATTTATTAAAATGTGGGCAGACATAAATTTAAAACAAGAAAGATTTTTTGGTTCAATTTAAAGAATGCTACCTGACTACTAAAAAACTTAGATTTTATTTTAAATATAGATCAGTCAGAAAAGCAAAATTTACTATAGGAACGAAAGATTTTTTGTTTAATTCAAACAATAATGCAGTAACTGTTAACTCCAGATATAATTTTCTTTTAATAGAAATGCAGCCAGAAAAGCAAAATTTACTGTATAAAAGAGTGTTGCCAGATTAGTAAAAAGCAAAATATATTAGCCCTAAAAACTGAAATATAAATTTTTTCACTTTTGGAAATGCAGTCAGAAGAGCAAAATTTACAGGAATAAAAAAAGATTTTTATTCAAATTAAACAAAGGTGCCCTATTACTGAAAGTTGACAATTTATTACTCGCGATATGGGAATATATAGAAATGCAGTCTAAAAACAAAATTTACAACAACAGAAGAATATTTGAAAATTCAGTCAGAAGATCAAACTTTAAAAAAGAAAAAAGGGGAATATTTAAGTGATGCCATATTCCTGATATTGGAGAGGGTAATATATAATATAATATTTATATATATCCAGCCAGAAAAAAATTTACTACAAAAAAAATAAGAATTTTTTATTTAACTTAAACAGTGCTGCCTGATTACTAAAAATCACAACATTTTTCTACACAAAAAAGGGGGTTTTAAATTTTTTTCTCTTAGAGAAGCCAAAAGAGCTAAATTTACAACAACTGAAAAAATTTTATTTATTAATGTAAATCATTAACACTATTTCTGGCAAGTAAGACCAGCCGGCCTAAAGGCGTAAAAAACCGGCTCGAAAATATTCGGTGAAGAAATCAAAAATAAACAAAATAACTAAAATTATATGCAGAGAATATTTTGAGAGCTGGGAGCTTTTTGTTACAGTTGAAAATATTAGCAAGCTGAAAGGAACCTTAAAGGGTACCTATGAAACGAATTTATGATTAAATTAAATTAAACACTTTTTATAAACAGAAAAAGTGTACAGTTTGAGTAAGAATTTTGTTACCAAGCGAAATTAATTTTTGGGCATTGGTCAGTGATATTTTAAGGTTGTCTGAAAAGTGCTTCCAGCTTACACCATCGAGAAGAGATATTTATTTAGATGGCAAGAACCCTGCCTTAGAAAATCAGAACTGGATATTGCAAAAACAGGAAAGGGAATACCAAGTGATAAAAAAGGCTAGAGAAATTCAAAAGAAATCTTGTTATATTAGCCACCAGCCTCATAAAACTTTGGAGAGAAAATAACTCACGTTTTACTTTAGACATTTAAATTGAAATTAATTTCAAATTACACTACCAACCTCAATTTTAAGACACAAATTTTTATTATTAAGCGATTTGTTTTAAGCAATTTTTTTTTTTTGCAAATTTTAATATTCAAACTGGAAATTTATTTTCTGTTACAGGAAACTGAAATTTTTTTAAACCTTAATAATTTTATGTGCTGTTTATAGGAAACGAACAATCCAATTGTTAAAAAAAAATTTTTTGTAAGAAAACACTCAAAATTTTTTTAAAAACTTATACTCTTATCGAAAAAAAGTTGACGTAGACTTTAAAGTCTGCGTTAATTTTTTTGGATAAGGGGGTTAATGTTTTCCATACAAATTCTTTAGATGATTGGATTGTGCTTCTTTGATTCCTTTTTTAAATCAAAATATTTTCTCACTCAAGTTTAAAATAATTTAGAAATATAAAAATATATAAAATATTGAAAAGAAAAATGTTTTTCACTTACCCTCTAATTTCATGCCAACTTCTAGACACTTTTGGAAACGGCAATATGGACAACGTTTACGCTGCGTTTTATCAATGTGACACGAACGTTCCGCTACACACGTGTACACCTTCTTGTTTTGTACTGTACGCTTGAAGAAACCTTTACACGATTCACATGTTAGCAGGCCATAATGATAACCGCTAACCTTATCACCACACACAGGACACAGCTCTTCGAAGAGATGTTTGAAATCAATAACATCAGGCGTTGAGCCACTGGCAGAGGCACTAGTACCACCACCCATAGCATTAACACCAGCCAAATGGGCAGCAGATGAACTACTAGCACCCACGTTAGGCGGTAGCAAAGACATATAAGTTCCGGAGGCAGAAGAAGCTGAAGAGCCGCCATTGTTGCTGCCCCCAGCAAGGGCAGAATTTTGGCCTGAATTTAAAGTGACGACACCATTTATTAGTGATACGCCACCGGAGGTAAGGGAGGAATTTTGACTTGCTGAAGGACCATTGCCACCACCACCACCGCCTCCGCCCCCGCCATTAGCGCTCTGTTGTGAATGGGAGGAAGTGGTGTCCTGATAACCTGTGGGAAAAATATATTGAGAATCGATGTTATAGATGTAGGAATATTGAAAATTTGGATTATTGGCAATATTTTGTTGTTGTTGTTGCTGCTGTTGTTGTTGATGTTGTTGTTGCTGAGGTGGTTGTTGCTGTTGGTAGTGTTGCTGTTGCTGCTGATGGTAATGATGTTGTTGCTGTTGCTGGTGATGATGTTGCTGTTGCTGATGACTTGCATTTGTTAAATGCAACGTATAAGATGAATAATCATCGTTAGCATTATTTAAATCCGTTTCATTGTTGTTATTACTACTGTTATTATTGTTATTGTTATTAGTGGTATTTAACATGTGTTGATTAGAATTGGAATTACCACCGCCACCACCAACCAAAGCTGGCGAGGAGGGTTGTTCTTGTTCCAATTGCAATGAAAATGGTGACATATTTAGCGACGATATAAACGACGCCGTCGCTTGCTGCTGTTCCATTTTTAATAACATTTTTTTCCAACCAAAACAAAAACATAAATATCTCACTCTCTCATACGTCTAATTTGCTCTCTTTAAAACATACACATACACACAGGCTCTTTTCTTGTTGTTTTTGATTGTTAAAGCGTTTGGTTTAGGCGAGAGTGTTGTTCATGCAGTTGCAATTGCAGTTACAGTTATATTTACAGTGATGTTTAGTGTGTTTTAGCTGTTATTGCAAATAAATATAGTTTTGCTTTTCATGTATAATTCCCGTAAGCTGTTTTATTAAATTTACTTGGGCTGCTTTTTATATTTTATTTTTTTACTTTTTTGGGTTTATTTAATTAAGGTGGGTTTTTTAGTTTAATTTTACAAAGGAATTTAAAGGTTCTAAGTGTAAATTTAGTCAAGGGACGGCTTTGCTTAATTTTTTATATTTATTTTTTTTTTGTAGTGAGATTGTAAAAAAGGAGGTTTTGTATGTTTGTTTGATTTATTAATTTAAAAATGATTTATTTCTTTTTAATTACTTATAATTCACTTATAATATTTTTATTTTTTTTTATTGCAAAACTATTGCATTTGAAAGGTTATTAAATATATTAATTTGGAAATCTTATTTAATTTTAATTTGTTGGAAGGGCAGAAATTTTTAAATATTCTTTTTATTTATTTTTTGGCTGTAGTTGCATTTTTAATATTTCAGTTGTAAATAATTTTTTTATCTCATTTGTGGTGTGGTTTTTTTTATTTAAGATTTTTTTAGGTATACTCGAAATTTGTATGCTGTCGCTTTTTTGGAATTGTAGGTTTTTGTTATTTTTAAAAAATCTCTATTTTTTATTCTATTTATTTATCCAAAATTCTTTTCGGCTTAAATTTTTATTTTTTCGTTTAAAATTGTTTCCCCAATTTTTTTTTAGTTTTAGGGGTTTGTTTGATTTTTGAGAAATATTATTTATTTAATTAATTTTATTGGAGAATTTTTATTTATGCAAGGAATTTTAAAGTATTTTTAAATATTCAAAATTTAAAAAAATTTTTTTTTAATTGTATTTTTCAAGTGTTTTTATTTCTATTTTAAATTAATTTAAAATATCTTTTGTAATTTTTTATATTTAAAATTCTTAATATTTTTTTTTTTAATTTATTTAATTTACTTTACTTGAGAGTTTGACAAGTTGTAGTGGTTACAACTATTTTTAGAAATTTTTTTTTTAATTTCTTTTCATTTCATTTTCATTACCTTTAATTTATAAAGATTTTTTTATTTTTAAATAATTTTTTTCTTAATATAATTTAATTATCTTTTTTAAATATTTGTTATTTTTAAATTGTTGTTTATCTTTTAGAATTTTGGTCAATTTTATATCAAACATTTTTGAACACAATTTTAAACAAAACCATTCAAAACGAACAATCACAACTTTTTTCAAAGAAAAATTATATTTTTTTTATAAATTACATTTATTATGTTTTATATTTTTTTAATATAATATATGCTTTCTTTTATATAAATTTGTATTTTTTTTAAACAGGTACTTGGTTGTGTTAGGGATTTTTTATTAATATAAAGAATGGAAGATTGCTTGGTTTTGGGTCAACACAAAGTATAAAATTTAAGTTAATTTTAAATTAATTATTGCACTTTAATTTATTGATTTTTTTTTTTTTTTTTGTAAATTATAACATGAAAAAAAAGTGCCAAGTTTATACAATAAACATAATCCTGGGGCTGGTTATTGCATAAAAACTCAACAACTTTTTATTCGTTAGTTTAATTAATTTATTTTTTTTCTAAATCAAATGTTTTAACAATTAAGGGCTGGTTACATTACAATTTACTTTAGTTCTATGCCAAGAAAAAATATTGTATGTTTGTGATGTTTAAGCTTTCAATATAATGATAACGTTTTGTTTGTTTGTTCTTTTATCATTTGTTTAACTTTAAATTTTGTTAATTATTATTTTTTTTTAGTTATTAAGAGTTTTTTCTTTTTGTTCTTAATTTTTTTTTCGTTTTGCCGAAAAACACGACCAACATCAACCACGTATCTCGATTGACTAAACCCAAGTAATGGCGAGGATACCCGCAATACTCTATTGTAGAACGTCAACTGATGTCTATTATGTCTACATAAACGTTTGGCAAACGTTGGCGTTAACGTTAACGCTGTGCCCCAAAAGATTACGTATATATTCTTTATTAATGTAATGTAATGTTTGGGCCATATACAGCAACAATAATAACGACCAAAAAACAACAACAAATCCATAAACAAACACTTAAAAAAAAGCGAAACCGAAAATGAAAACGAAAACTAAAATAAAGCTCTTTGGCAAAAAATTATTAACTCACCATACGAGTTTCACTTTCATTTAAAAGGCAAACAAAAAAATGAGTACAAAATAAAATACAAATAAATAATGCATAATAGTAGAAATACTCTTAAAAAAAAAGAGATTTTTACTTTCGTTTCACAAACAGTTACTCAGTTTCATGTGCACTGCCACACTAGAAAGCTTCAAAAATATACTCAATATGTGTTTAACACACACCAGCAAAAATCATTCACACGACTAGTAATGATGCTCTTTTTTTGCTGGTGAACAAAATGGTTTAACGGTTTTTAGAAGCGAGTCAAAGTCGTCTCTCTTCTCTTTGACTCTTAAAATTTTAGCTCTTCTTTTAAATTCTGCACAATATGAAAACGAAAGTGAAACTTTCGAGTGCAACAACAGCAAAAACCATAGCGTATTCAAAATTATGAAAGATTTTACACCAACAAAGCTGAGCAATTTTTAAAAAACCAGTGACCAGACCCCACAAAATATAATGTTAAATGGTCGCCCTGAACATAATGGTTTGTTTATATTATATACTTATAAATATGAGTGTATATGTATTGCCGTACCTCAATCATAGTTTTTTCTGTATTTTTCTCTTAAAATTGATAATAAAACTTTTTTTAGTGTAAAAAAATTGATTGCAACAAACGTTATAGTTGTTGTATTCATTATTATTATTTGATTTGTCATCTTATTATGTTGTAACAGTCGTGAATATGAAAAAAAGCATTTTTGCGCTAACAATATTGCCACCAGAAACATTTTTAAAAAGCACATAAATTGCAAAAAAAAATTACCTAATTAGAATGTAAGTGCCAGGGCAAAGGACTTCATGCAAATGCATGTTTGTTGTTGTTACTCTCAGACCCACTTGAAGTTAATATCTTTGCGAATTACAATAATTGCATTAAAATGGCATCAATTTGTTAGTTCTCAACTAACTTTGCATATTTTGCCTCAAACGCATGTTTTTGCTTATTTTGTTATAAAATAAATGCTTATATTTTAATATTACCCAGTTGCAGATGGCATCACTGTGCTGTAAACTGAAAAGAGGGAATTTCTTCGTGTGCTACTTCTTGTTCGTTTCATCGAGTAATCGTAGTTTGTCGTGTTTAAATGTTTTGATGATGACGTTTTCTTTTTTTTTTATTATTGAATCAAACACACACGCATACCCAAACGCACTCACATGTTTGTACTTACAAGTTCGTATGTGTGTATGTAAAGTTTTAGTTTGCGTTTTTTTTTTGTATTTGTTGCATTTGTTCATGACACCGTTTTTTAAATTTTTTTTTGTTTCAATGTATCTAGTAATTTTGCTGTATTATTTTCGCTAGATTTGGTCTCGTTTTTTTTTATTGTTGTTGTGTTTCTTGAAATCAATTTTTGTTTGTAGCACGTTTCCTATTTGGTTTTTTGATGGACTTTTTTCAACAAAAAAAAATTTTTTTTTTGTTTTTTTAAAGCAACAAAACAAAAAAAATTTTTTGTTTGAAAAGCGAATCAATTCAGTTTATGATTAAAAAAAATCAATAAAAATAAATATTTAATTTCAAATTGATTAGTAGAACAAGTCATCAAAATTTAAAATGCATAAGAGCTGTTATTTTTTAAAAGTGGTATAAGTCCACTTAAAAAAAAAATTCGTCACCAGTAATTTTAGGAAAATGGTACCTGTACCTATCTTATTCAAACTGTTGCTAACTTTTATTTTTAAAACGTGGACTTACCTATAACAGCTCATATGTATCTGCAGACACACACATACAATAATTTATATATAAATACATGCTCGTATGGCCAATTTGTTAAAATATTGTCATAAGTAAAAAATAATGATTTTGTAGGATAATTATTAACATTTTTTTTTAAACAGCAACAACTGTTTTTGAAAAAAAATTTAGAATTAGATATTGTAAAATCTGACTGACATTTAAAAAAAAATTTTTTTTAATTTTACAATTATTGAAATATGTACCGTGATAAGTAAAAATTATTTTCAATTTTCTTTATAACTAGGTACAGTAAAAAAATTTTGTAGAAAAGTTTTTAGAATTATTGATACACTGTCATAAGTCAAAAATTTTGATTTGGCAGAAAAATTATCAAATTTTTTTTGATAGTAACAATTTTATGAAAAAAATTTAAATATGCAAATAATGCCATATGACAAAAATATTAATTTTATAAAAAAAAAAATCTTTAAAAAAAAATTTTTTTTTTTTTTGAATTCGTCACAAGACAAATATTATTAAAAAAAATTTTTAATAGTAACTTTATGCAAAATAAAATTTTAATATTAAAATAATGCCATATGTCAAAAATATGTATTTTATAAAAAAAAATAAAAATTTTTTAATCAAATATTTTGATTTGGCAGAAAAATTGTTAAAAAAAATTTTTTTTAACAATAAAAACTATGAAAATAATGTCAAAAAAATTAATTTTATAAAATAATTTAAAAAAAAAAAAAAAAAAAAGTTTAGAATGCCTGGTACACAGCCATAAGTCAAAAATTATTAAAAAAAATTTTAATAGTAACAAGTTTATGAAAAAAATTTTAAATATGAAAAAACTGTCAAAAATATTAATTTAAAAAAAAAATAATTCTTTTTTTATTTAAAAGGTGTAAAAGTCTAAAAATTTTAATTAAAAAAAAAATATTTTTTTAAGAAAATGATTTATGCTCTTATCCAAAAAAATTAACGTAGACTTTAAAGTAAAATTTATGAAAAAATTATATGAAAAATTTCGTTAACGTTGACATTAAAGTCTACGTTAAATTTTTAGGATAAGGGGGCAAAGTTTTAAGTAAAACTGAAAGTAACTTGGTTGCTTTCACTAAATATTTTGTTTATTTGAAATTATTTTAAAATGACCCCCAGACTGTTCAAAACGACATTTTGAAATGGTAAGTGGCCGTTAGGTCATTCAAAGGAAATTCATTATATGCCAAAATGGTTTCAATATAAAAAAAAAAAGTACAAACTGTATCAATACTGATTGATATATAGATTAATTTTTTTTTAAATTATGCCTTATAAATTTCACTTAAAAATTTTTTTTTTGTTGTTCCTGGAATATTTCACAAAAATCTGCTAAAAATCGCACAAAATTATGCAAATCAAGAAAAAAGTGTAAAATTTATTACAATATTACCCTAAAAAACAAAAAACAAAAGCAAGTCCCAAATTGTTAAGTTTTTTGTTTACGGAATTCTCAGAAAGGAAAAAATAAACGAGAGAAAAATTTGAATATAAAATTTTAGGTGCAAAATTCATATGAAAACGGAGGCAGCAGCAGTAATAGCCACGGCAACAAAAAAAAAACCAATTTAACAGTGGCAACAAACATAACAATAACCAAAATTAACTGTAGATTGCGTAAAAAAATAGTTGGTTGTTGTTAGAAAAAAAAATATTAAAGAAACAAAAACCCCAAAATGAATAAAATTATAAACCTTCAAGTGCTCCAAAATAAGCAACAGTTTAATAATGTGAAAACCAAGCACTGAACATACAAAGTTTGTAAAACAAAATTTAAAAAAAAATGGTCATAAAATTTTAAGGTAAATTTTTTTAAATTTGTTTGTTTTTGTAATATTAATAAAACAATTTTTTTTTAATTTTTATTAAAGATTGATTCAAAATTTACCTATTTTATTAAGTTCAACATTGGAAAGAATTTGAGAGATCGTTTGGAACATAAGAAAATTGAATAAATGAAGGCTTTTCAAAAAAAAGTTCACCCTGTGACAGCGACAAACAACTAAGTCATCCAGCCAACAATAAACGAATAATAAAAAAAATAAATAAATAAAACTTTAAAATGCTAGCCACGCTTAAAGCCCAAAAATATAACAAAAAAAAAAACAAATACAATTCTTATGTTTGTACCATAAATTAAATTAGTTTTTTGGTGTTTGTACATGATGTTTTTTCTGTTTAACAGAGAGAATTCTGGCTGCAAAAAAATTATACCATTTGATTTGTTTGCCGAGGGAAAAAAATTAAAAAATAATAAAAATCTACAAAAACAGCCGTAGAAAAATTTAAACGCTACATAAATAATTTTCTAAATCTGTAAGCATTAAAAATGTTGTAGCACAAAAACAAAAACTGTCAAACGTTAGTTAAATCGTTAACAGATAAAAATAAAATATAAAAGAACACCAACTCTTAATGGTCGGAAGTGACTTTATGAAATATGCAACACTTTGTTAGCGGGTACTCGTTTAAAAAGCTGTACACAAGAAAAAATATCGAAATTTACTTTAAATTTTTAATAATAACAGCAAGCAGACTCTGGAAAAAATATAACTCTTAAGATCCGGTTTAATAATTTATTGTTACTAAATAAACTAAATAAATGACAATTCATTCATATAACCAGTTACCAAGTATCTACTTCAAGATATCACTTTAAAATTTTATTTGAAAAAATTAAAAGAAACTTATTATTCCTAAACACAACAAACAAAATATTGGTTTGAAGTGAATTAAAAACCGGTTACCGGTTACTTTAATTAACATGTATTTTGTATAAAGTTTAACTGAAGTATGTAAATTTTTTTTTTACAAAATTATGTAAATTCTCATATAAAGTAACCGATTACCGGTTAATTATATGACGTTAGGGCTTTGAGAAAATTTATTTTAGCTTTCTAAGAAAATTCTGTTCTCAGTAATTTTATTAAATATTAATTTTATTTGGCGAGTACTCGCTTTTCCAGCTTGAGTAACCGATTACCTTTTAATTATATCAAGTTGTTGAGCTAAAAAATTAAATTATATTGTTAAAAATTCCTGCATTAATTTACTTGGTAGGCGTTTCTGTAAAAATACCAAGTAGTTGAAAAAATGTAGTTGGTAATCGATAAGTTAGGAAACTTATAAGAGAAATTTTGTTTAAAAAATTTTGACTTTTAACTAAAAACTTCTTTTAGGAATTTTTTGAATCTTATGAAAATTATAAGCGATTACTGATTACTTTTTTCATATGGATTTGTAAAATAAATTGTCTAGCAATAAAATCTATAGAAACCAGATATTTTTTGCATGACATTTTCTTTTTTGGCTTAAAAGTATAAACAAAAAAACTGTCGCAACATCATTGTTATCGTTTAATGCAACACATTAACCGTAAATCCAGAACTTGCAACACACACTAGCAAACAACAACTCAGCATGAAATCCTACTAAATAAAAAAGCCACATAAAATGTGAGTACAAGAGTATAATAAAGGAAGGAATGAATGAAACATTGATTACAAACTTTTTTCTTTAGTTGTGACATTATCGCAGCAAACTAAAAAAAAAAAAAAAAAAAAAATAAATTAAAAGAATAACTTCAAATACAAGAAAGAAACTTCTAAGCAACTAAAGCAGCAACAACAACAACCACAACGAAAAAAATTTAATTTTATTAACTCATTGGCAAAAAAAAAATATTACGAAAGCCAAAACAAAAGAAACATTACCACGACATTAACTTTGCACTGTGCTCGCATCTAAGGTATTAGGCAGTCAGTCTTTATATTTAAACGTCAGTCAAAATCAGTCAACTCTTTTTTTAACCATTTGTCGTTTTGTCTGGTTTTACAATTTTATTTCTTTCACACACACACAGTCACAGTCAAGTCAAGTCATTCTTTGACAGTCAAAAGTTAAGATTTAAATTTTGGTTGGTTTTCCACAAGACGTTTATCTTAACCAGACTTTACATTGCAAAATTAAATGAAACGACTTTTAACAACATTTTTTCACCAACTAACAGATAGACAAACAAACAAACAAGTAAACAGACAACAGTAGTAAGTAATTGCCAGTAAACTGTGTACAAAAAAATGAAAAGAAGAAAATGTCGCTTTTGAAATGTTTGTGCATTTTAATTTTATTGCTATTCTGCAACATAATATTGTCTGCAATGTTGCACACACAACAAACTCTTTAAAACGGAAAAAATGCCTGCTAAAACACCAACAACATTTTAGGGGCCAAGGGGTTTGTTTGTTAAAAATAGTTTAAATTTAAAAATAAAATAATTCCAAAAGAGTATGAACTGTAAAAGGACAATTTTTGAACAACAGTGGTAGCCCGAAAAAAATGCGTATTTAGAGAAAAAAAATTATTTATGAGAATTTTGGGGCAACTTGCTACCATTCAAAAATTAAGTATTTTTTGTTTTTCTTATTTTTTTAATTACTTTTTTATTTATTATTTTTATTGATTTAAATATTTTTTAATTTCTGTTACTTTACTTTTTTTTAATTTTATTACTTTTATTTATTTATTTTATTCTTTATTACTTTTATTTGTATTTTTTAGTTATTTTTATTTACTTTATTATTTTTGTTTGATTTATTTTTATTGATTTTTTTATTTTATTTTTATTATTTTTTATTTATTTTATTTTTATTATTTTTTATTTATTTTTTTTTTTAATTTTTTTTAAATTTTTTTTATTATTATGTATTATTTATTTATGTATTTTTAAAATTTTTTTAAATTTTTTTATTATGTATTATTTATTTATGTATTTTTTATAATTTTTTTAAATGTTTTTTCCTGAAATATATATTTTTTTGGTTTTTTAGTTTATTGATTAATTCTTTTTATTTATTTTTTAATCTTTTCTATTATTTTTTATTTATTTTGTATTTTATTTTATTACTTATTTTTTTAATGTTTTATAATAATAGTTTTTTTATTATTCTTTTTTAATTTACAATTTTATTTATTTTTGTTCTTTTTATTTTATTTTGTTTTTTTATTTTTATTTTATTTTGTTGTTTTATTTTTTTTTTCTTTTTAATTTATTTTGTTTTTTTTATTTTTTTTTGTTTTTATTTTTTTTTTGTTTTTTTAATTTTTATTTACATATGCACGTTTTTATTAATTTTGTTTATTTTATTAATTTTTCTATTATATTTTTTATTTATTTTGATTTTTATTTCATTAATTTTTTTTTTTTATTATTTATGTATTTTTTATTATTATGTATTTGTTATTATTATGTATTTTTTATTATTATTATTTATTTATGTATTTTTATTTTTGTATTTTTTTTAAATATTTTTTTTTATTTTGTTTATTTATTCATTTTTTTTATAATTTTTGTTTATATTGGTTTTTTATTTATTTTTTTTAATATACATACATACTTTTAAATTTTTTATTTCATTTATTTTATAATTTTTTGTTTAGTTTTTATTTTATTTTTTTGTTTTTTATTTATGTTTTTCTTTTATTTTTTATTATTCTGTATTTTGCTTTTTTGTTAATTAAAATTTTATTGTTGGTTATTTCTTTTCAGTCATTTAATGAATCATAATAGGAATATTTTTCCCATGAAATTTTTTTTCATTTCAAACAAAGAGTATTAACAAATCAATTGCCCCACTGTAGACAAGTGTTTTTTTTAATTGTTTTTGTTGGAGTACGAATATAAATGGAGTAGAAGAGGCGCGTAATTTAAAACACAAAAATCTAGGTCTTCAAACCAGTTTGAAAAAATATACAATTTCAAACAAGCACACTGAATACACGAATATTTATTGCAGTATGAGTGTATGACATGACAATGGAGTATTATGAGAGCGGTAAGTTTGTAGATTTGATAACTTTTAAAATGCTTCCTCTTTGTTTGTTCCATGCCACTGCCAAAAACCAGTTCTCACAGAGAGTGAGAGTGAAGTGCGTGAAATTTTTTGTGGCACATTTGGGTAAAATGCAGGTTTCATTGGTTTGTAACAAGACAATATAAACCACGTTTGCTTGCTCTAGTTAACTAAATTCGCCGATTGCTTAACATTTTTCTTCCTTTTTTTTATCTCACTTTACATTTAAAATTTTAAGCAATTCGTACCTTAGATTTTAAGTGAAGCATTTACAGTTTGGTTTATTTCCTTCCTATTGAAGTTCCTTCTCTCATGTTTTAACCAAAATTGTTGTCAATACTGAGAAAATTCAAAAAGCACTTAAAGCAAAGAATAGCGTTAATATTCTAATAAAAAAATTGTTTAAATAAAAAAGAAAAGAACGCAAAAAGAACAAATACTTAAGATTTTTTATTGAAATTATTAAATTGAGATCCTCTAAAAAAAAAGAAAAAATAAACCGATCAATTTAAAAATTTCGGTACTGCGAGTGCATTTTATGTTTACAGCCAACTTACAGACAGCAAAGTCGAGCTTAAAAACACTAGCAAAATAAAGCTTAATCTGTTGAACACAAAAAACACTTAAATGTTAACACCGTCTTTTAAACTGCTGCTCTCTTTTTTCTCTTCCTCTCTATTTATTTTACACAGCCAGTTTATTTTAAACTCTGTACTTTTTGGACAGTTAATGTGTATGTGTTTGGTTGTTTGTTGTGGGGTTGACGTAAAATCAAGATATTTTGCAATAATTTTAAAGCGGGTTTTTAGTTAAACAAAAAAAATTAGGTTTCTTTTTGTCTTGTGGCCTAAACTGCTTAAGCCAGAAGATTTTGTTTTTGTTGCTATTGTTTTTATTTAGCTAAATGTCTGGTTAGCAGTAGTGGTCTTAACCAGGCAAATATAAAAGCCCCTTTATGGCAACAATCAAAACTAAAATAGCTGCATTTAAGAAATTAAAAAATAAAAATAAAATCAATGTAAACAATACCATCTGCGACCATCTGCTTTGCTTTACCTGAGTTTATATTTTAATGTTGTTGAAATTGTAAGTGAAATCTTTTTTTATTTTGTTAATGTTAATAAAAAAAAGTGTATTTGTATTTGGTTGCTGTAATTTTTGTTGTTGTATACGTGAGAAAAAACATGTTTGCAAAATTGTTTAAAGGCGTTCGAAACGACACAAATACAATTTTTCGGTTGATAAAACCGAATTTCAAAAAAAGTCCAACGAATTTGAGAGGAAAATTAATTAAAATTAACAAAAAGTTTACAAAATTTTTAGAAAAATTAACACATTTAGCAAAAAAAAAAAATTAAGATTTTTTGAAATCTTTAGAGAAAAAGGTAGAGAACATGTCACTGGACTGGTTGTAAAGTTGTATATAAAGGTTTTTTTTTATATATGAAAAATATCCTTAGAGGGATACAATTTAATATAAAACTTATCACTAACAACTGCTCAAAGTATAAATACCGTCCCCGTTTAAGTATTGCTTTTATGAGAAATCACTAATATGGTCACTAACGATATACTTCTGTAGAAAAGTAATAATTACTGATATTTTTCTATATAAAAACTTATCACAGACGAAATTTTTCTATCAAAAAAATTGTCACTGATAAAATTTTGTACAGAAAAATTTATCACTGACCATTTTTCTATCGAAATAATTATCACTGAAAAAATTTTTCCATAGACAATTATAATCAATTAAATTTTTTCTATAGAAAAAATCATCACTAATGAAATTTTTGTGTAGAAAAATCTTTCTATTGAAAAAGTTATTACTAATGAAATTTTTCTATAGAAAACTGATCGCAAATGAAATTTTTGAAGGAAAAAAAAATATCACAGACAAAATTGTTTTATCTAAAAAATTATCACTGATAAAATTATAAAATTTTACTATAGAAAATTGATTACCAATAAAAATTTTCTATAGAAAATTGATCACCAATAAAAATTTTGTAAGGAAAAATTATCACTGACATTTTTCTATTAAAAAATTATTGCTGATGAAATTTGTCTATAGAAAAATTATTACCAATGAAATTTTCCTATCGAAATAATTATCACTGATGACATTGTTCTATAGAAAAATTATCACCAATAAAATTTTTGTATAGAAAAATTATCACAGATAGTTTTCTATTGAAAAAGTTATTTATCACTCATGAAATTTTACTACAGAAAAATGATCACCAATAAAATTTTTGTGTAGAAAAATTATCACTAACATTTTTCTATTAAAAAACTATCACTGATGAAATCTTTCTATAGATTATACTTTTCTGTATAAACGGAAGTCTTATGGTTTATATTAGCTTATGGTAAAATCGACTATGAGAACGACACTTATAATAAGGCTGAATAGTCACTTCTCTATGGTTTTTTCAGTTACTAAATAATGCCACACCTTGTCCTTTGCAAATATTCAATGACCTTTAGCTAATTGGTTAATAGAAACAAAATAAATTTTAAGGCCAGCTAGCAAGAGATTAACTGGTCAGCAGAAAAAGCTTAAAGTCTTCTTGCTGACTCCCCAAATGGTAGGAAAATTCTTATATCTGAAACAGTGAAAAGATCCTTTGGTGAGGAGGAAAAAAGAGAAATATCTAACACAAACGATGTTTTATGTGGACACAATCTCCATTCTAAAGCTTTAATTTGAATTTAAGACTGATTACCTCTAAGCTGGAGCTTCTAAAGCTTTTGCCTTTAAACATATTTGGTAGCATGTAAAAATAAAGAAACTCTTCTTCTCATCTTAATGATTTTCATTTGTACAACGAAAAATTTCGTAATTTTTTTTTTACATTTTGTTTTTGTTACAACTCTGGTGGTGGTAGTACGCGTTGAATGTTGTAAGAGTTTTAGTTAATTTTTTTTAATTCATTTGTAGACGAGTAGTGAATTATTTCGTCGTTTTCTTTATTTTTGATTATTGCGAAGGTGTTGCTTGAGGTGCTCGAAGTATAATCTTTAATTATTATCAAAACGTTAATGGTTGGAAATTGTGGAGATGCATTAATAATTGCATTGCGTTATGGTTCCTTCTTTTTTTTTTACATCCATTTTATTTCATTTAAATATTTAGTTGTTGTTGTAGTTTTCTTACAATTCTTCAAGTGTTTACAGTGACCGCATTAATAGTTTTTTTTTGTCTTTCGTTTGTGCAATGTTTTGTTTATTTTATTATGTTCCGTGTTGTGTCTATCCTGACATGGGCATGAATATTTTTTTATTTGTAATTATTTTTCATGGATTGATGATGATTGTTCATGTTAAGTGCTATCGAAATTATTTTAATGATGACGAAAATGTCGATGTCAATGATGTTGCTGGCCCTTGCTGGATTGTTGTTATATTCGTTATGTAGCCGTTGGTTGTTACTGACTGACAGTGAATAACATTAATAACAAACACCCATGACTCGTATAAATATTTATTTTGCTTTTATAACAGAATTGTGAATTTTATTTATTTTCAAATTAACTTCTTTTTTCCTTAAATATCACTACCCAAGGAAAAGGCTGGTAAAAATTTAACAAAATTTTCAAAGAGAGATCTCTACATTTCTTTAAATTATTACAAGCAAATACTCACTATTTGGCTATAGGATTTGTATAGCCAAAGCCCAAATCATCGAGTTCAATATCGAGTGAAATCTTTAGTAATTTTACTGTTTTTGTATTAAAAAATTTCAAAACGAGTTGTTGGATATTGAATGTATTGATTTGGGTCCAGGGTGCATAATTACTAATTTTCTATTCTCCCTGTTGAACTAGAGTTTCTCAAGTTGTAGTGATTTGTTGGATGTAAATTAAAGGTTAATTGACAATATTAATTTAAAAACAAATTCTCGTATTGATAAAATATTTAATAGAAAATTTAATCGCTATGATAAAAAAAAATTTGTTTTTAATTTTTAATTGGCACATATTTTTTAGGCTAGAAAAAATAATTTTTTTTTTCACGGTTCAAGCCTATAAAAAATTCGCTACTGCCCTGAGAGTATAGACACCAGGCTGGTGAAGTGTATTAATTCAATTTATTAAATTCATTTATTTATTGTCTGAATCGTTTTTAAAAGGGATTCCTACACACAATTTTTAAAATTTATGGGTTTTTCCCTTCAACATGATTTCATTTCTTTTATTTGTTTGTATTATTTTTGTATGAGTATGTGAATGTGTGTATGTGTGTTGTTTTTTGTGGGTTGTGAAATTGGGTTTCAAAAAAGTTTTATTGCAAAATGATTTAAAATTGAAAGAAAAAGTGAAAAGGTAATAAATGGCCTAAAATGGAAATTTTTTAATGTAATTTTTTTTTTGCAGTTACATATTGAGGACAGCCTATGTTTTGTTTTTGCTAAAATTATGTCAACTTAATGAGGCACAGTGGGAAATGTTTCTGATAAAAATAAGATTTTTTTAAACTTATTTTTGTTATAAACAATTTGCTTCAGTTTTGTTATAAAACTTAAATTAACAAAATTTTGTTAATTATTATTTATTTTTGTTTTGAAGTATTTATTTATAAGTTTTGTATAAAATTTTTTTTTTTTTAATTAAAAAAAAAATTATAAAAAACAATAATCATTAATTATATATAAAAATAAAAGTCTAAATAAATAATTATATAAATTTAAAAAAAAAATAATTTTTTTTTTTAAATTTAAAAACAATTAATTTATTTAATTTTTTTTAAGTTAAAGAAATTAAAATTTTATTTAAATTCCGTATAAACCAAAAATCAATTTCACCAGCAATGCAAGAAATAAAAAATTTATCAAAAAAAAAAAAAAAAATAATAAAGTTAAAAACAAAAGAAAATTTATTATTTAACTGTTTCTTTTGAAATCAAATATTTGCTCAGATGGATGGATGATTTTGCAATATAGAAAGTTGAATAACTATTTTTGCATTAATAGAAACAAAAACAGACACACACACACACACGTTAAAAGTCAGACTCCTCATATTTTTGTCAACCACAAATTTTGCTTTAAATATTTTGTCAACCGCTTTAAAATAATGCGATGCGTTAAATAAATAAAAGTTTTGCAAAAAAATTTATAAAATAAAATTAAATAAAAATATTTATTTTTAAATATTGATTATTTGAACTTTTTTATCTGAAAATATTGTTTAAGTTTTTAGGTCGTTTTATATATATTTAAATTATTATTAATTATTGAAAACAAAAAAATTTAAGAAAACTTAAAACATGTTTTCTTTTTTTATATTAAAAAAATTGTTTATTTGAAAAGTTTTTATAATATTTTTAATTGTACCTACAAAAATACAACTTCTACAACAGGTTATGAATGAAACAAGTATTTCATTTTTTCTTCTTAAAATTTTGAACAATCAAAACAAAAGACAAATAAATATAAAGACCTTGTAGTAGTTTTTATTATGCTTCTCGGTTTTGTGAAGTCTAAAACTAAGAAAACACACAAACTGACAAATTCAATAAAATGCAACATTTTTAAGCTAAAAAAATATTATGGAATTGGGCGTATAAAAAAATTATAAAAATCTAAAAAAAGAAAAAAAAAATAGTGGCCATACAATATTTAAAATTTTTTAAATACAAAACAAACAAACAAAAAAGATTTAATGAATAGAAGAAAAACAATGAACTTGTACGCCAAAACTATTTAACTTGGGAAATAATTAAGACACATACCGAAATGTGTGCAACAAATAAATCCAATTTTTTTTTTAAATAAAATTACGCGTGCCACAGACATTGAATTTTAGTGGCTACAGAAACTTCTAACATTAACTGGCACTATGGCTAAACTCACTCGCATGTTTGTCTTGTTTACAACAAATTTAAGGAGCGAATACAGGTGAATTAATATCAGCTGATGGTAGTGGCGTAATGCTCTGGTGGAAGATGAATGCTGAAGTGTCGAAACAGTGCTAAAGACAAATTTGCTTTCATATAACTGCTTGTGAGTATTGAATTTACTGATAGCCACTCTAGGATTTGGACAGTCCTGCTTATTTTTTACATACTCACTGAAAATATCTATAATTGATTTGCTTTTAATTTGAATTTAATTTTTCCCTACAAATTTATATGTATTGTATTATTTATATGGCTGTTTGTGTATTTGTAATTTATTTCAACGTATATTTCTTTATCTATTAAAAATACATTATTGTAGGATTTAAATCCTTGGGGTTTAATCCTTTAAATCTCTACCACATTTGGATTTCAGATACTGTGTTTAATGTACTTTTACTTTTTTTTTTACTCACTGGCAACGAGCAACAAATTTCTCAGGCTCAATAAAGCTATAGAATATTAAAAACCGCTTACAAAAATCAAAATAAAAAAAAACTTTTTAAACAGCAAAAGGAATACAAATAAAAGAGAAAACTGAAGGCGTGGGGAAGGGGGGATTTAAGGTGTCGAAAACCAACAACAGCAAATGTACAAACAAGCAAATAAAAATCATTAAAACACAACCTACATTAACAATAAATTTAGTATCAGTCATTAAGCAGAAAGAAGCCTGGCAGCCAGTACTCACTCACACACTTTTATTAAAACCAGTAAAGCCCAACAGAAAATTCTCTTTAAAATCAAACACTCGCTCTTCAAGCCAAAAGAAAAAAATTATAAGAAAAGAGCTTCAAACAAAATTATACAATATTTATTTTATTACGAACACAAAAGTGCAAAAATATACAAGCACAAACTCAAACAACAACAACAACAGCACCAACAAAAAATGATCACATGCTCTAAAAATTGTATTTTTTTTTTTTAACTTTTGCTTTCAATATGAAATAATACTAGATTTGTTGCTGTTATACATGTTAAGCATGTGTGTGAACAGTGGCAGTTGGCAGAGCTGCTAGCGTTAATGTGTCATTACGTTATAAAAAAATATATTTTTTTAAAGTAGCAACAAAAGTAGTTGCAGTGTAACGAGGCCGTAAAAACGAGTACTAACGAAGACCACATTCGTAAGCAAACAAACACTATCAAAAGTTTGTGCATACAAACTCGTACTTATATTTAACTGAAATCTTATGAATCGCTCCCCAACAACAACAACAGCAACGAATATTTATAAACTCAACTCAAGTAATGAAGAAACATAACGTCATGTTTGAAGAGTAAGAAAAGAAGGTGGTTTATTAAGAAAAGACAAAAATAAATACAACCAGTATAGAAACATATTTATTTCAGAGAAGACTAGAGAAACAGGCCAAAAGACGAAGGTAGAGGTGGACAGTGGGGTTATGAAAACCCATATATACATGCATAAGCATGAGTGTGTATAATCACGTTTCTTTCTGTTTATTGTATACAAAGGGGCATGCCTGAGAATGAATTTGTGTTACAGTATTTGTTAAATATTACGCCATACTCAAATGCAACTAAAAAGACGTATAAATATTAACAAGGATTTGATTAGACGGGCCTTACATCTTGGCAGCTTTTAAATACATAGACTTAAGACTAAATGCATGGCTTCTAGCTAACCAATAAAGACCAATGGCTATCCAAACATAGATTGCGAAATAATTCCTTAGAATCTATTTCTTTTAGAAGGAACACAAAAAAAGTACAGGCCAACAAACTAATTAATTGAGTTTTTTTTAATTCTTATTTCTTAGTTTTTTTTCTTTTATCATTTATGTAATTTTTATTTAAAAAAAATTATTTTTTTAACTTTTTTTATTTTATTTTAAAAAATATTTTTTATATTTTTTAAGTTTTTTTTTATTTTATTATAAATTTTTTTTTAAACATTAAAATTTAAGAAAAAAAAAAGAAAATAAAGAGAAAGTTTTTTTTATTTTTTTTAATTTTTTTTTTATTCTATCAAAATAAAATAAAAAATTAAGAAAACATTTTTATTTTAGTTTTTTTTTTTGTTATTTTTATTACAATTTTCGATATTTTTTTATTTTTACTTCATTATTTTTTACTTTAATATTTTTACTATTATTTTTTTTAAATTTTTTATTTAAAATTTTTTATTTTATTATTTTTTATTTTAAAATTTTTTATTTTATTATTTTATTATTTTTTATTTCAAATTTTTTATTTTATTAAAACGAAATAAGAAAGCAAAAAAATTTAGAACATATTTTTTATTTTTTTATATTTTAGTTTTCTTTATTTAATTTTTTATATAATTTTTTTTATTAGTTTTTTATTTTTTATTTTATTACTTTTTATTTTATTATTATTTATTTTATTATTTTTAATTTTATTATTTTTAATTTTATTATTTTTAATTTTATTATTTTTACTATTTATTAGAAAGTTTTATTTGACCTTTTTCTTTTTAATTAAAATGGCTATTTTGTTAAGCTTGAGGTCTTATTTTTAAAAAATTTATTTTTATGTCGATATGTCGCTCCAATTTTTGTAGCTTCTTCAGGATATAATTATAACTATAATTTTTGTAGCTTCTTCAGGATATAATTATAATTATATCTTGAAGAAGCCACAAAAATTGGAGCGAAATATCGATATAAAAATAAATTTTTGAAAAATAAGACCTCAAGCTTAACAAAATAGCCATTTTAATTTTTACTATTTTTTATTTTATGTTTTTAAATTTTTTTAAATTTACATACCTGTAAAATGTAAAAAATTAATTTGGAATTCAAAAGTTTTACAAAAGATTAATCTTTATGAGTGCTTATTCCGGAGTTGTGTTGGGTTATTTTAAATTTATTGTTTAAAATTTATTGCCAAGATATGTTGGCAGCAATCTACTGAGGCTTCAGAGTAGTGTCTGGTAAATATAGTTATGCCACATCCCCTTCGATATCATGAGGAAAACAAAATTTAAAATAATCCAACACAATACTGAAATAAGAACAAATAAAGAATAATATTTTGTTTATTTGTTTTCTTTTTTTTAATTTTTTCTTTTATTTTTCTTTTTTAATTTTTCTTTTTTTTATAGTTTGTTATTATTTTTTATAATTTTTATTTTTTATTTTTAGTAGAAGTAAAAAAATCCCTACAGGAACAGGACTGAAAAAAGTACTTGGTTGTCAATAACTTGGGGAGTAAAAAGTTGTAGTAAAAGGAATAGAAACGCTAGTAGTTTCTGACTAAAGAAGGCCCTGTATAAGGCCTCTTTCTACCTAATTAATGCCATACTCTTGGCTTGGAGCAGCGTGTCTGAGAGCAGAACTATAATTTAGTTTTGCTTTTAACACCATCTCAAACTCTTCTCTCGTTTCTTTTATTGTATTTATTTAATTTTTTTTTTTATTGTGAGAAAACAGTCTTGTACAAAATATTTTTCATATGCAAATGTGTTGGTGTGATGTTTAACGAATGAGTAGTAGAGGTACTATGTTATTTTATTAAATAATGTAATAAGTGAAAGTGTAGCTCTGCTTTTTTTCGGTTTGTGTATTTGCTTTACACACACAAACACATCATACAATAATTGTATTGCTTTGGCAGCGGTGTATTGCTTATTTGTATTTGTTCGCTCATTTGCTCGTTCGGTCAGCCACAGCCAACAACTGTAACTATCATCGTCGTCTACAACGTCTATGGCTGGCTGACGGACTGGCTGTCATCACATTTTTTTTATATGTACCAGCTCTGCTTGACCTACTTTTCAAACAGCAGCACATAAAAAAAACGTACAATCAAACATACAAGCAACAAACAACAACAAATAATATAAAATTCAGGTCTATGTTAGAGAGATTAATTTCATTTTCATTTGAAATTTTTATCGGTTTCTATTCGGCTTTTTTTTATTTTTTTTTGTTGTCCTAATATATGGCCAACAGAAATAGAGAACACAAAATTGAAAATTGTTAAATAAAAGGAAGAAAATGAGAGTAATGAGTTTTATAAGAGAGTGAAAACTATTTCCTTTTTGGATTATGATTTTTTTTACTTTTAGTTTTTTTTCAATGAATCATCGAGTTAATGGTAACAACAGGACGGGAGTTTTCTAAGGCAATTTTTCTTTCAATTTGAGAAAGTAGAATGACGGCCACGATCCAAATCAGTATTTAACAGAAAAGCAAAGAAAATAAAAAAAAATTTATTGATAAAAATATTAATTTTTTTGAAGCTTGATTTCAATTATGTTGGGCTTGCTAAATGATGATTTTTTTTTCAAGACATTCTCGTGGCAATTTTATTAATGTTAATTTTTCTTAAATGCTTAACGCCAAAAAAAAATCTCAACTTGGATACGACAGTTTGACAGTATTGCTAACGACATGGACAGCTGGCCTGATCTGTTGGCACATTTTTTGTTCTAAATTGCATTTTATAAGAAAAAAAAATTACCGGCAAAATTTTATATTTAGGGGCTACACGATAATGTTTAAAAACACTAATGTTTTTATTTAAAAAAATTGATGTAGACTTCAAAGCAAAATCTTATTCTAATTTCAGTTCTAAAACTAAATTCAAAACTAGTTGTAACTTTAATTTCAACTTTAACTATAATTCTAACTTTAACTCTATTCAATCTCTGTCTCTACCTCTATGTTTTTCAGTTTACATCTCTACTTCTATCTTCATCGTTACCTCCCTCTCTCTCGCCCTCCCCCCTCTGTGTTTACCTCGTTCTCCACCTCTATCTTTACTAGTACTACCAGTACTTCTACCTATGCCTCTCTCTCTCCCTCCCTCTCACTCTTCTTTATTTCTTTGTAAGCCTTGATTGATTACCATTTAATCTATTGCAATAACAACAAAATTGGGTTTAGTAGTCGAAAATACCTACATAAATTAATACGACTATTCATAATCAAAAACGTCTATGTGTAGACTACCCACCAAGAAAATCACACCAGGAATTCCATTGAGTAAGAAGGTTCTCGTTCTAAATTAAATTAAATGTGAGTGAGTGATTATTTAGTTACACACAAGCCAAAGAAATAAAAGTGTGAAACACAAAATTGTGATACGAAAAGTGTTAATGCTAATGATTACAACAAAGAATATCAATTATATGATATTTGTTATTGCCTCAGGTGAAAATTATTTAATGTGTTGAAATTTTCCTGATATATGTGTGTATGTGAGTTTATTTAAATTTTTTCGGGTCATGAAACGTGTGAAACATACAAGCTCATTTGTTTAATACGTAAGTGGGTGGTAAAGAATGTGTATTAAAGGTTTCTTTCTATCGGCCATGCTAATCACAATCGAATTAGATACATTTGATTTTAGTAGTGGTTATGACACGCACAGAGAGAACCGGAATGAGAAAAGAGAAAAGAGGAGAGTAGAGTAGTGAAACCTGTGTAAAATATTATTTTAACTAGAGCATGACCTACAAAAAAGCTTCTAGTTGTTGAAATGCATGCTTGTGCATTAATAAGAATCTTTATTAAACTTTAATTATGTGGAAGTAACCTTTTTCAATAGTTAACTCTCAAAGGTATTTAAAATAAGAAAAATATTAAATGAATAGGCCTACGTATGAGCTGGTATTTTAAAAAGTGATACAAGTCCACTTCCAAAAAACAAATGCATAGACACCATCTTACTAAAATTACCTATAACTATTTTTTTTTTTTTTTTTGGCTAAATGGGGACTTATACCACTTTCAAAAATAACAGCTCATTTAATATATGACTGCATTTGTGGAAAAAAAAAACAAGTTAATTTCGGTTATGACCCACTGTATTAGCCAAATATAATATTAATCTTTTTCACTTTTCACATGATGCTTAAAAAAAAATATATATATATATATTTAAACTGCTACTTTATTAAGCCTGAGATCGCATTATAAAAATTTATTTATGGATCTCTTTTTTTGCACAGATACTACGACTGTCATTCCTAACAAAACTACGTACGAGGTTTTTTGTCCGTTTTTTATTTTATACCAATTACGCAAAAAAAATAAATAAAAGGTAGCTGCCCTTTAGAGCTCACAGCTCAGCTACTTATGAACCGATTAGGCTGAATAGCAAACTGAAAACAGGAACTTCCAAAAAATTGGCAATCCAAACTTTTCTGTAGGTCTTCTAGAAACTTCAGAAAGTCGATTTCAACATCCACACGGACAGACGGATGGTATTTAAAAGGATCCAAAATACATATACTTTACAGGGTGTCTCATGTACAGTGTAGAAATTACACAGGGAATAACAAATTTTTCACTTTTTGTGAAGGGTATTATAAAAATTAAATTACTTGATATTTGAAGCATTTCAAAATACGTGGTAAAGTTTTCTGTATCGCTAATATTCTGAAAAACCCAAAACGTTTAATTTAAAATTGCTATCGAAATTTTTATATAATTTTTCTTAAATTTTACTTTAAAATCTACGTCAATTTTTGTTTTTAGTAAGAGCATAAAAATCTTAGTAAAAATTAAATTTTTGCTATTTTCTGTTATGTTTAAGGGTTCGAAATGAAATGTTGATTTTTATTATCAAACAAGCTGGACCTAAATCACCGCATTCGAAATTTTTTCATACAAAAACACTAATTTTACGATAGTTTTCATTCGATATCATGTGATTTGCCCACTGTATTTGCTTCTTTTAAAGCATATTTGTTTAGATTTTTAGAGCATATTTTTAAGGTTTTTAAAGCATATGTTTGGTTTCCCTGGTGATAACAAACAATTGACTATCAAACCATATTTGATTGTACTTTTTTTAAGATTTACTTCAAATTTTAAAAAATAGCTTCCAAATGAATCACATTTAATAACAGACACACTCGTTCGTGCCTGTATAATTATATAACTCAAATGTGAAATTCAATTTTAATGACTCAAACATTGAATAAAAAACCACAAACAAATTTAAGAGGAGAATAGAGAGCAGGGGAACAGGGTTTTTATATATGAAAAAAAAAATCAAGGGTTTAAATTAATGGGAGTTTGAAAAATGTCCAGCCAGCCAACGTGTATATTTTTATAACTGTTTTTTATAGGTTTAATTATTATTATTTTATACTTCTTTTTATTGCTATTGTTAAGATTACAAACAATAAATAAAATTAATTATTAAAAAACCTAAAACGAAATAAAAGAAATGATATAATTAAGCCATACAGACAGATAGATGGACAGAGAGACAGACAATCAGCAGTTACTTGGGTAAGTAAACTAAACGCAAAAGCACCAGAGCAAATACCGTTTGTTTGTTTGGTTTTTACGTATCAATTGTGTTTTTTTTTATTTCTATTACCAAAATGTATAAACAGCGGCAGGTTTTACGTATTTCAAATTATAATTTTATTTCACTTGACTTGACTACTTGAAAACTCTTCTGTGAGTACACACACTTGAATACGTGTAATGAAAAAACCAACAACAACAATAATAACAAAAACCATTAATAATAATAATAATAATAATATTAATATTACTTGTACTAATGTATTAAATAACAACAACAACAAATACTGCCACTACATTGAATGAATTACAAAAAAAAAAAAAAAAAAAAAAAAAAAAAAAAAAAAAAAAATAACGCAACGTCAAAAAAACCTTGACATACTTTTTACGTGAGCGCTCGCCTTACAATAAGTTTATTATTGCTGTTGTTGTTGCTGCTGCTGTTTATAAACGTATGCACATACATGTGTACTTGTGTGTGTTTATATATTTTTATAAACAAAACACAAATTAAACAAAATAATAATAAAATAACAACAACCACACAGCGCAACAATATTGTAATTAAAAAAAGAAAAAAGTATTACCATGTACTAGACACTTAAGGTAAATTTAAACATGTTTTTGTCATTTGACAAAACAAATTTCACATTTCAAATTCATAACAGACAACCCTACTCGTAAATTGGCAAAAATTCTCAAAACCGAAATAACGCCACAGCAGCACGTGAAGTTGGCTGCAAAACAATTATTGGCCAGTAATGACATTTTGGTTATTTTTTTTTTAATTGAGTGGGTTTAATTGAACAAGACGCATTAGCATTATTGTAGAATATGCAATTGCAACGCTACGCTTGCCGTGTTAATTTAGATTAACCTGTAATATAGAGCTGAAACCGCTGTGTGTGATTTATTTAACGCACAAAAAATCGTTCACAACATTTGGTTAATGCACATGTTCTGACAAAAGCGCATTTTGCAACACGTTTTTCGTTTTGAAAACGCCAAATTTCTTTAAAAACGGCAAGTTGCTCTAAGAATTTTGTTCATGAAAATAAATTATTTTTCAAGCAATGATACGTTTCATTAGACTAAGGAAATATTTTATAGATTCCATGAAATATTCATTAATTTAATTAAATATTTTAATAAATCACTGAAATTTTGTTATTTGTCTAATAAAATGTTGTCATTTGTTGAAAAATAACGACTTATTCTCTGTGTGGCTTGCCAAGGAACAACTTAGTCGTTTGTATTATTTTGCTACAAAAGTTATAGACGTGATGGAAATTAGGTCTTTATTAAAGTGTTAACAGATTATATATGACAAAAACATGTCATGTAAAGGCCGTTTAAGCCTTTCGAATCAAAATGTTAGGATACATTCATTATAAAAGTAATAGGCATTCAAAAAAGCAAAACGCCAGGGTAACACTCTTTTTTTTACAAAAATAAATACAACAAAACGAAATACACCAACAAAAAAATAAAGAAATAAATAAACAAATGACTTAATGTAAATATTTCTGCAGGAGTATGCTTACATATGTAAGTCTATAAACAACAGCTCATTACACGAAGTAACAAGCAATCCAGCGGTAAAATAAATTAAGAGGATTTTTATAAACAGGCCTTTCTATAAGCCTTGTGAAATATTCTGCAAGATCCGTTTAAAACACCTTCAGATAAACACCATCTCGACTGCTTGTCAACTTTCTTTCCAAGAAAAAAAAAATGCAGTTTTCTAAAAGAATAGGTCACTGAGGTTTTAGATATCAGAAGTTTAAGATAGTAATTGAGCTGTTATTTTTGAAAACATAAGTCTGCAATAATTTTAGTAAGACGATACTAAGATGACCGCAAAACCGCAAAATGTGGCAACGGCGGCCATATGTGTTATATTGGCTTGTAACAACTCAAATTACGCGTACGAAACTTCTAACAAGGCTCAATAGGAACAAACTTTGTAGTAGGTCTGCGGCAAGAGGCCTGCCCACACATTAGGTATCGAATGAAGTCAAAAAAAAAAAAATTTTAAATTTCGACACACATGCGGCGATTTGGCCGTTGTCAGAAATTGCATCGTATATAAAAGGTAAATGAGTATGGCGGGCTATTTTGCTGCTATAGAAGGCCTATTTATTTGTTCCCTTTTACCGCTGGGAAACAACACACACATACAATATTATTTTTATTTTTATTTTTATTATTATTATTTAGCCAGGGCCATATACAACCGCAATTTTATTTTCGAGGAGGAGGTCAGTTAAATGCGACGTGTGATGAGCAATAATATTGTTTGCATTTGTTATTGTTGTTGTTGTTATCATTGCAACAACAATGCAGTTTAGTTGTTGTTTTTGTTTTCATTTGTTGCTTTTATTTTTGTTTTTATTAACTAACAACTACTGCTATTGTAGTTGTTGCTGTCATAGCGATTAGTTGCAAATTATTCTCTTTTGTTGTTGTTTAATGCAAAAAAATATTGTAACAATTATTTTTTTGTCGGGTTTTCTTTTTCGCATCACAAAAAAAATAAAAAACTGAAAATTTTTGTAATGTTCGCGAAAAATATTTAAGTGAAGTACTTTGGTTGTAGACTACCAAATTGCTGGCAGGGTAATTTAATTCAGGTATACAGTCATTATTAGTGAGTGGAAAAAACCCTACTTAAAATTCTGCACACTGACGCACGTGTGTTTTAGCAACTTTTTGAAGGGTTGTATTTTTTTAATTTTAGTTTTTGATTAATTTGTAAATTTTACTGTTAAAAACATAAAATTGTTTTATGACAAGATTTGCTTTAATTTAATTTTTTGTTGTTGTACATATTTATTTTTAAATATTTTTTTAAGCTGATGTTGTTGTAGCTGTTGCCTTTTTTTTTTTTTTTTTTGCATTATTGTAGTGATGGTGGTGGTGGTGATGCTTGTAATTTTTGTTGTTTCTACTTAATCGACTGCGAGAAAAAAGTAGGTTACGAGGCCACAACACAAAACAACTCATATGCAACCATTTTATTATTATAAATTTGTAAATGAGATTTTGTTAGTGTAAAGTTTTTCGTTGTTGTTGTTTTTTTTTTAATTTTTAATTTTATTGATTTATTTATTAATCAGAAAAGCAATAAAAAATATAAAATACGGTGGCTGGTATGAGTTAGGAATTTTTAAAGCTGCAAAATACACGCCCATGCAAGCACACACATACATATATACATACACATACACATACATACAGGAGCTTATATACACACTTCAAGTCACACTGTTATACTAACAATGGTATACTTTAACTCACACGGTCACTTTGTCTCACTTACACTTATACTGTCACTTTGTCCCACTTACACTCGCACTGTCACTGTGTCTCACTTACACTCTAACTGAAACTGCCACACTTGCTTTCACTCTGTCACTCTTATGTTCACAAGGTCCCACTGTCACTTTGTCTCACTTACACTGATACCATATCAGACTTAAACCAACAAAGTCGCACTAACGCGCCCACTGTCAATCTTAAACTCATACTGTCATTCTTACACTTACACTGTCACTGTATCTCACTTAAGCTCGCACTGTCACTGTGTCTCACTTACACTCTAACTGAAACTGCCACACTTGCTTTCACACTGTCACTCTTATGTTCACAAGGTCCCACTTACACTCACACTGTCCCTTTGGCTCACTTACACTCACTGTCACTTTGTTTCACTTACACTGATACCATATCAGACTTAAACTAACAAAGTCGCACTAACGCGCCCACTGTCACTCTTAAACTCATACTGTCATTCTTACTTTTTTTTGTACGGAAAATAAGTTTTCAAAATTTTTTAATTTTATTTTTCGAGTCCTAACATAAGTCCTACGACAGTAAAAATTCTATGTATCAGAAATATAAAATCCGGCCCTTCTTAATTTTTCTCCTATTATCTACACCAGTAATATCTTCCCATTAAACTCTTCTTCCTCCTCACCGCCTTTCAAATTAAAACTCTTACACACCACCTTCGCATGCATTTTAGCTGAATAAATAATTTTTGTTTGTATGATTTTATAAATATTTTCCGATATCAAGATTGACACTTAATACCACTAGACCCAGCCAGCGACCATAAATAATGATATTTGATTTTTCAGTTAGCAAATTGTAGAAGAAACAATCAACAACAACAACAATACAATAATAACAACAAGTTAGAAAAAAATATAAACGAATCATTGGCCACACATAAATATTTTGTATTTTTTAACAAACTGCATGAACAAGACAAAAACAAAATCTAGATTTGCAAGTCAGCAATGTGCCAAAAACCTCAAAAGCAAACTAAACATCGAAAAAAAGGTAGATTTTTTTTTTTATAAAAACCAATATTTTGAAAAATTTTCTAAGCATTAAAAACAAAAAAAAAAAAAAAAAAAAAAATTAAAAAAAAAGATCTAACAGCGGTCTTTTACTAATTATTAAATTAATAAAAAACAGTCTGCCTTAATAAAATTTTTTTTTAACAAAATAATTGAATAAAATAAATTAATTCAATCAATTATTTGAATAAAAAAAATGCAAATAGAAAGACTAAAGACTTACAGTCCAACCTAATTTGGAGCGGCAAGCAGTGTTTTTTTAACACTCTCTATTTACATTAGAGCGTAAAACCCACTAAATACAAAACAATAATAGAGTTAAAAACGCTCAATTAAAAAAAACTAGCTAACATGTCATTACTGGTTAGAAAAAAAAAGAAGAAAAATTGAATTTTCCAATTGCTCAGCGTTGCTGCCGCGCTATTTCGCTATTGAATGTCATAATTTGTCACCAGATTACGTTTGCTAAAATTCATTTTTTTTCTATTGATTTTTTTTTAAATACAATTATGCGAACGAAGCTTTCGTTCGCATTCAGCTGAACAGGCACTTAGCCATCTTTGTTTAATAGCAGAAAGAGAGATAGAGAAAAGATAGTAAAAATGGATTATTGTAAATAGAAGTCAGAGGATTTTTTTGAACAAGACTTAAGCTTCGAATATAGTCAAGTATCTTGTTCAGTGAAAACATTTCTAACTTTCTGGGAGTCAACCAGAAATCGCATAGAAGTCTTGCCTTACGAGACACAGGGCCATAATCATAGTCAAAAAAAAGTAGGCTTTTTTAAGAGCAGACTTTCGTTCATAAGAATTTTATAAACTTAAAATCATGTTTAAAAAGATACCGACTTAGTGTGACTATGATTATGGCCCACAAAGTATACTCGTATGTTGTAAGACTTCGTCATGCAAGCCCCAAAAACTGCATTGGATGATACTAATATTTCCTAACTGAAACTGTTGATAAACCATAACTTAAGAATGACTGGTCAACCTTTCCGTTAGAAATTTGAGGTCATTTTGGTTGTGTAGCAGCCAGTCAGTGCTTTGTGGGATGTGTAGCTTGATAGCGTGATAAAGCATTTTCACTTAAAAGAGTCCAGTCAGCGATTCAAAATGTTTTGAGAATTGTAATGCCAACCAGGAACCCGTTTTCTCCCTAATGTATGCCGGAGAGATGCTAAAGTTGGGTACGATAAGTCCTCTGTCTAGGCCCTTAACACACTGTATTTTTATGAATACCAAGTTTATTAGCAGAGGGCTAGATAGAGTGTCATGTGGGAATTTTATGATTCTCTGTTAGAACTGCAAAAGAATACTAAAATTGCCCAAAGAAAATATTGCTTGTGTGAACCCAAATGCAAATTTTACAAAATTAGTACCATCAAAATAAATAGACTGAAGTAAAACTAACACTTTTTATAGACTAATATTTTTACTAAAAGGCTGCACAAGCATACTTGAAAGCCACACATCACTACAAAAACATGTGTAATATTTTATAATGAAAAGTGCTGGTAATCTATTTCAAGTATGCTTGTGCAGCCCTTTTTAATTTTTAAGATAAACTATGGTTCACCCTTTTAAAAAATCCCTGAAAACAATAGAATAAGTAAGTATGCAAATGTCATAAATCAAATTGATAGAAACAATTCAATTACAATTCGTCTATATAGGCGAGTGCGTGTGCGTGTGTTGCACTTATTATCTAAGAATAAATTCCAATAAGTCATAAAAATATACTTGTTACGAAAATAAAAATAAAAAAATTTTTTTAACACACAAATGCTTTTTTTAATTTATAATTCATTTTTTTTTTAAATTTGATTTTAGTAAAATAACTACAAACACATACGAGTATAAACAGGCATACTTACTATACACAACCAATATATGAATAGATTATAAAAAATAAATTAAGTTTTAGTTGTTGGCTGTATGAAGGTTTGTGTGTTTGTTGTTAGATATGGTGACCCACTAACCTACTTTTTCAACGAAATGTGAAGCTTGCTTGCTTATACGTCTACGTATTTCTTGGTATGTACGTGTACAACGTATTTATTTGAGTTTGTTAAAGAGCGAGCGAGCGAGCGAGCGGTAGTAGCAGCAACAACAACAAAATATTATATAAACAAAAATAATACAAATAAAGATACTATATCGATGCAATCAACATTATTTCATACAGTCAGTCAGTCAAATAGTCAAACTATCTGTCGCAGTCGTTTAGTCAATCAGTCAGTCAGTGAATTTGGCTTAACGCACTTCATTTTGTGTGTGTGCGCTTGCATTTTTAATCATGCATGGAAGCTATAAAGGCTATACGGCAACAGCAGTATTTAAATTTTGCTTTTAAAAAAAGTAATTTAATGGCGGGTGGCAGAGTAAATTTTCCAATACAGCCAGTAGTTTCCTTTTAGTTATCTCACCTAGAAAAAAAACATTTAAACAATCACGTACGTACAACTCAATTAAGCTCATACTCAGTCAAGATTTTAAACCAAAAATACCACAACGTTAAAAATACATCCACGCCACTTCACGCTCATACTCATACTCTTTCTGCTTTTCTATCTTGTTCATTAAGACTTTACTTTAATCATATTATTTTAATAATCAACCTCCTACTCTTGCACAAAACACATACAGATACCCAGCAGCATGCATACAAACGCACAAGTTTCTACCCAACAAACATCACAAATATACACTCACATGTTGTGAAAAGCGTAAAACGTTTAAGCGAAGTGATGAATTTTGCCCAAACTAAGAGTTAAAGAGAAAATCTATGTTGCACAATCCAAATTAAATATGTTTTCTCTTTATTTAAACCAAAGTTGAAAAGAAAATTGGCCTTTTTTTCATAAAAATTACGACTTTAAAAAAATTACTTTGATTTTGTCATTCACATTCTATGAAAAAAAAAAAGTAAGTAAAACGCGCGGTTTCCAGAATATTTTTAAATTAAAAACAGATGACAACTCTGACTCTTTATCGATCAAAATTTTTATTGAATCTAAATGAAAACTTCGAACGATATCGAACTCCGTAATTCGGGCCGAGGATGTCTTACGGATCTATTTCATAGTAATCCCAGTTATGTTCTTTTTATGAAAAAATTTCAACTATTTTCAAGGGTAAAAGGACCAAAGTAATTACAAAGCAACGCTCAGCTGCCCTATAAGTTGACAAGCAAAAGTTGTGTTGAACAAAAAATAATATGAATCTTGCAAAAGCAAAGACTATTGGCCCTTATTGCGGGTGTCATAGGTTTTGCATTGAATTGTCGTAAATTCCACTATGAGAACGACTCTCATTATAATTTTATGGTTTTTAAAAGAGGATTTCGCTAGCAAAACAATCTTAATGTAAAATTATTGTAACTTTGAAAAATTAAAACTTTTTATCTGCTAACTTTCTATAATACCATTAAATTCATTTTAATTAATTAGTTAATTTTAATTAATTAATTTTAATTAATCAATTAACTATTTAATTTTCATTAATTCTAATTAATTAATTTTAGTTATTTCTAATTAATTCCAATTAATTTTGCATTAATATAAAGTCATTATAATGTTTGCTGGGTTACAGCTTCTTCAATATTTTCACCAACACATCTACACAAACATTTTTATCGTTAAACAAGAAAACGTATAAGTAATTCTATTTAAAAAAGCGGCAAATTTTTTGAAAAGTGAGAGTGAATGCAATAAAATGCGTGAGAATGTGAGAAATAAATGGGTGTTGCCAATTAAATAAATCTTAAAACGAATGAATTTCACAAAATTATTGCAAACCAAAAACTGTGAATGTGTTAACTGGGAACTATGAAAAAATTTATTTTTGGCAACTCTTTCTCTACTCTGTTGCTCTATCAAAATGTTTACTTCATGCATGCTCTCTGAAAATTGCACGTTGCAGCATGCCTTACACTCTTTCTCTCCGTTTTTATTTTGCCATTAAAACAAAACAAGAATTGCCAATTTATATTAATGCGTGACTGCACACAAAGTTTGTGGCTTACTGTTTTTGGTTATCCAAAAATTCATTTTAAATTTACATATTTTGGTAATAGTTTCATGCGTAATACAAATATATAACCTGGGATGCCTTAAAATAAAAAAGGAATTTAGCAAACTATGAGCAGCTTTTAAATTCTCCAAAAACACTGAAATCTCTAGAAAATATTAAAAAATAGGAGAAAAAATTCATTAAATAAAAGTATTGGAAAAAATCACTACAAAAAAAAATCTCTAGAAAAAAATTACTAGAAAAATCGCTAGAAATAAAAATTTACTAGAAAAAAAATCACTAGAAAAAAAAATCACTAGAAAAAAAAATCACTAGAAAAAAAATGACTGGAAAGAAAATTACTAGAAATAAAATGACTGAAAAAAATTACTAGAAAAAATCGCTAGAAATAAAAATTGCCAAAAAAAAATTTTACTAGAAAAAAAATTAGTGGAGACAAATCACTAGAGAAAAAATCACTAGAAAAAAATTACTGTAAAGAAAATTACTAGAAAAAATTGCTAGAAATAAAAATTTACGAGAAAGAAATCTCTGAAGAAAAAAGCACTAGAAAAAAAACAAACAAAAAAATGACTGGAAAGAAAATCACTAGAAAAAAGTGAACTGGAAAAAATACTAGCAAAAATCACTAGATATAACAATTTACTAGAAACAAAAATCTCTGGAGACAAAGACACTAACAAAATCAGTAAAAAAAATTGCCAAAAAAAAATGTACTAGAAAAAAATTATTAGAAAGGAAATCACTAGAAAAAAACCACTACAAAAATCGCTAGAAATAAAAATGTCTGGAGAAAAAAATACTAGAAATAAAACACTGGAAAAAACTGTACAAAAAATATCACTAGAAAAAATTTACTAGAAAAAATTAATAAAAAAAATCACTAGAAAAAAATTACTAAAAGAAAATTACTGGAAATATAACAGGAAAAAATTTACTATAAAAGCAAATAGTTAAAATTTACTAGAAAAAAATGACTGGAAAAATAACTAAAAGTCACTATAAAAGCAAATAGTAGTTAAAATTTGCTATAAAAAAAATTACTTGAAAAAAATTACTACAAAAAAATAAATGAAAAAAAAAAACTAGAAGGAAAACTGTAGAAAAAACATTAGAAAAAAAATCACTAGAAAAATAAATATTGGAAAAAACTGTAGAAAAAATATCACTAGAAAAAAATCACCACAAAAACGTAAATTCACTGTCTTTTTAGAACAATACTTAACATTTTTAGTAGATTTTATTAATAGAAAATGTAACTGATATGGTAAAGTTATACTTTCTATTAATAAAATCTACTAAAAATGTTAAGTACTTTATAAAAAGGCAGTGAATTCAACAACTTGTGCAGATTAGCGAAATGCCAAAGCCAGCCAGTCGCGCAAATTAATAGAAAATCAAGCTTTTTTGTTTAAAATGATAGCGAACAAAATTGTTGAATATTTTTGTTCTGACACAGCTCACTTGATTGTGAGTAAATTATTTTGCTTTAAAACCACTGTACTAGTACGTACGTACGTATGTGCACTTAAGTTTTTTAAGATCACTGTTATCATAAGCCTTTGTGTACGCATAGATATACATAAGTTTAAAACGTTTTAAATCATTTTTTTCTTCATTTCTTTTCTTTTGTTATTTATGAAATCTTATTTAGTGTTATTTGTTGTTGGTTTTTACATACGAAGCAAAAATTGTTAAACAAATTTAAATGTTTATTTTTTTACGCAATAATAGTAAAAAAAAAAATTTTATGAAATAGAAAACGAGCCTACGAAAAAAAGACCACGCATTTGCGTTTTATTTGCGGAGAGCGTTGAATTCGTTAGATAAAAAAAAAGTGCGTACCTATTGCATGATGAAACAACACATTTTTTTAAGTTGGTTGCTATGGGCGGATTTATTTCCAAATCAACTAAGACAAGACTTGTATTAAACAAATTAATTAACAAAATAAAAATTTCTCAAGTTTTTTATTTTTATTTTTCAAGGGTATAAATGTTGGGCAATAACGGTCATGAAAAGTTTTAAACAGTAAATTATAAATTTAAACAGGTGATTTTAAATACCTTAAAAATAAAGAAACTGTAGTTTTGGTTTTACTGTTATGAAATGAAATTTAGTAGCAAAAAAAAAATGAATAAACAAGGAAGCTTCAAATGCTAATACGGTAATTATTGTAATTGAAAAAAAAAATATAATATGGCCACTTTATGTAATTTAAATTTGCTCTAAAAGTAACACTGAGACTTAGAATAGCAGAGTGTCCAAATGACTTAATTATTAAATAATAAAAAAATTATAATTATATTTTTTTTGATGGAAGGATATATTTTGCAACTTAAAATTTGAATTTATGCTCAACCTGTGCGTCAAATTTCATTTTCATGGGAGCAAGGATATGTCCTTTTATCCTTAATTTAAATAAAAAATATAAGTAAAATATATAGAAAATGTTTAACTACATATTTATGAAATCACAGTACCAAGCCTATGTCAAATTAGAAAGTAATCGGTTTGAAGACCTCTCGTGTCCTTTATTATAAAAATTAATTTTTTTTTACAATTCTAAACAAAGTGTAATAAAAAATGTTAAAATACTATGTAAGAATTTTTAGCAAGGACTCAATAATCCTTAATTTTTTTAAATTAAATTTAAGCAAAAATGTAAAACTATTTATAAAATTAGGCTAATAATCACTGTAACAAATTAAGATCTAATTAATTAAAGGATGTGACTAACTGCCGTATATCCTTTATTTTAAAAATTACACTTTATAATTAAATTGCATCCAAAATTAGTAAGTAATTGTTTTAGAAATTATATAACCAAGCTTTGTGCTTAATTTTATTATATTAGGTTAAAAAAAATTTAATACCTTCCGTATAGCTTTAATTTTTGAAAATTAAATTTAAGCTAAAGTTAAGATTAAAATACTTCAAAAATGCCTAACTATTTATAGAATTATACTACCAGTCACAATACCAAATTTCATGCGAAACGGTGCAAGGATATGCTGACCTACCGAATATCCTTTATTTTAAAAAATTAATTCATTAATATAATTTATAATCAAAATGCAGGAATTTTTTTTTAAAAATTCCAACATGCAGTAATAAGCCTAACAAATACAGAATTTTTCTTAATATGATTGATTTTAATAATTGAGTTTGAGAGTGAGGAAAATTAAATTTGACTTAAAACATTGGCTTTCATTTTACTTAAGAAATAACTATGACAATAGGCTTTTGTTGTTGGAAAAGGAATTTCGAGATTGGCGAATCGCCTATTCAATTCTCAAGTCCTCCAACACATTTATCAGGCTGTTTTTAAAATGCATGAAAAACACTTGAAAAAAGATTAAATTCTTGAGTAAAAACTTAAGCTTTTGGATTTTTTTTTTTTTATAAAAAGAATTAATTTTTTTTAAGTTTAGGAAATTTAATTAAAAAATGTATTCATTACATTTCTAATATGTGAATTATTATCAAGCTAAAGAAATAATACAATTGGATAAACAAAGTGTTTTTTTAAAGCCTAAAAATACTTGAAAGCCACATTTTTGTGGCCAACTAAAATTCAAAAGAATAGAAATAATTAACACTTTTTTAAACTGTTTATTACATATTTGGCTTGTTTTAGTGTCTGTCTGTCGCCTTGTTGTTTCAAGTAATTTAAGTTGAGTACGAGAGTTTGAAGAAAAAAAAAATTTGTTTTAATAACAAAAAGTAATTTAAATAAAATTTTATATTGACGCGTGTTTGGCTTTTTTTTTTTTTTTTTTTTTTTTTAATAAAGTAAAGAGAAAACTTAAATTTTTTTTTAATTATTACAAGAAAGAATTAAGTAAATACAACATTTAAAAAATAATAAAAGAAAGAAGCAGAAAAGAAAAGCAAACTGAAAACTGGGTCAAGTACTACTAAAGTGAATTTGGGTCACCTACAAAACCATGAAAAAAAAAAATTAAATTGGAAAAAAGAAAAGCACAGTTGCAGCCAACAACAACAACAACAAAAACAGCAGCATAAAGTAGGAAAAAATATTAAATGCAGGAGATAATAAAAACCCTCGCCAATAGCAACCGCAACACATGTATATGCACATATACACCTTCAACCACTATCACCACCTACTACAACCAACAACACTGGCAAAATTTTGCACAAAAAAAACAGCATTTTTCTTTTCCTTTATCTGCTTTTGATGGCAACACTCTGTGTGAAAGAATGGCAAAAGATTGAAGACTGAGTAAACAAGATAACAAAAGAACTTAAAATGCAAATGAAAGTAAAGAATAACACAAAAAAGATTAAACTATTTCCCCCTCCCCCCTTCATCTTCTCCAACTGTACTGTTGCTTTGCTTTTGAAACTGTTTTCAACAACACAAATCCTTAGATGGAATGGATTAATCGATCATACATTTCAAATTGGCAAACATTAAATAACATTAAATAACATCAACCCTGGCTAAGCGTCTGCAGCAACAATGTCACAAGTTACAAAAAGCAACTAAGCAAACTTTGACAATTTAAGACATTTCTAAAGTTCCAATTGTTAGCCAACTGAAGGTATCTTTCAGATTAGCAATGCTTTTTCTTGTGCCTCCAGCCTGTCTCCTTAGTCTTTCCTACTGACACACAAATATTTACAATTTCTTTTATATGTGCGTGAAGATAAATACGTCTAGTAAAATACTTTTTTTTTTAAATATCGCATGCGATAAAAAAATTTCCATACATATTCTTCACATATGTATTGAATTTAAAGGGATTTATAGAGATGAAGCCATTCTGGTCAAACCCTTCCATTTTAAGGAATGGGACCCAATGGAAAACAACCACAGTGGATAGGGCTATAATCCTGAGAAAACGTTGAAAATTCCACTTAATACAAAAATAGCGTATATGTGGTCTCTGAGGTATGAAGGCTACTGTGGCCAAACCCTTGTATCTTAAGGAATGGGACCTAATAGAACACATATTATTTTAAAGGGAGGCTGTCTAATTTTATAATCTATTGCGCAAAATACGCAGACATTACTTTGGATTATTTAAAAAATCTGCAATCGGTTAAAAATTGCAAAAGATACAGGAATTTTTAGTGCCTTTAAATAAGTGAACCGGAGTGTATGTGAAGACTATGTATGAAATTTTTTTTTAACGCATGCGATATTTTTAAAAAACGTATTTCTCTTCACCCACATTTCTATTGCTTGATATTATTTTTTTATACCTTTCAAAAATCATTTCTATTAAAATCAACTTAACTAATAAAATAATATGTTTTGTGTTTTAATTGGTTTTTTTTATTATTATTATTATTTTATTGGCAAAACATTGTAAAACACAAAATGGACAGACAGCCACACACAAACACACTTTGAAACGCAAAATGCATGCCGCAATAATTAGTTAAGAAATCTAGATCATGGCAGCAAAATAACATTGTAACAAATGCACTAACACATTTACTTAAGTGCATTAACAAATGCAAACAAAACACAACACAAACGCATCAACCTGCTGCGTGAATTACATGGCATATGAACGAATTTAAACACAAATGAAATATAATAAAATAAAACATAAATAAATAAAAAGAAGCAGAGTGTAGTAAGCACATCATAACAGCAGCAACAGTCCTGTGGAAAAATTTTTGAAGAAAAATTAAGCTCAACCTAAGACAGGACGATTGATTACTAGCAAAAAGCAAAATGTTAAACTCAAAATATACTTCTTTTTTAAAAAACCTGAATACATATTTCAAATCAATCATTTTTTTTGTTCCAATTGAGTATTTTTTGGGAGCATGTACATATTTTAGTTGACTATATTTTTATTTAATTTATAGTTCTTTTTTTACATTTTTGTTTTTAATAATTTTTTATTTTCTTTTTAATTCTTTCGTTTATTTTTTTTTTATTGTTTTTTAATTAAAATAAAAATTTTATTTTTAACAAAATATTAATCTTTATTTGTGCTTAATTCCAGAAATTTTGTTGGATCATTTTAAAATTTTTTGTTAACGTAGACTTTAAAGTAAATTTTTTTTAAAAATTATATGAAAAATTTCGTTAACGCTGACATTACAGTCTACGTTAATTTTTTAGGATAAGGGGGTTAAATTCCAAATAAAATTATTACACATACAAATTTTATTTTTATTTAAATGTTAAAATTTATATAAAATTTTTTAAATTAAATTTTTTTTAATTAAAAAATTTTTTTTGTAACTTTTGTAATTTTTTTCAAGATTTTTAAATGTTTTTTTTAATTTTTAAAATTTAAAAAATAAAATTTGTTTTTTTTCATGTTTAAAAAATTTTTTTTTTATTTTTTTCAATATCTAATAAATTTATTTGGAGTTCAAAAGTTAAAAAAAAAATATTCTCCCTTATTCCATTTTACGTCGACAACGGCAACATCGTTATCAATTTTAAAGGAACAGCAGTTTTTGTCGTCGTCGACATTAATTCATTCACTTATAATTTGGTATTTTCAGTTTGTTTAAAATTTTTAATATTTTTTTTTTAACTTATTTTGATAGCAAACGTTCTTACATAATGCCAAATAATTGTTAACAGTCATCAATATTTATTAATATTGATAACTATAATACACACTTACCAGAAACGATAAAAGTTTATGTCGTTTTTTGTCGATGCCACCAAATGGAATAAGGGGAATTAATCTTTATTTGGGCTTATTCCAGAATTGTCTTGAATTATTTTAAATTTATTGTTTTCCTCATGATATTCTCCTATGCTATTTATAAGTACCGAAGGGGATGGTATATCGATATGAACCATTTCATCAGAAGCTACTCTGAATCCTCAGTAGATTACTCCCAAAATTTCTGGGCAAGCATTACATTGTAAAAACTATTGACAAAATCAGAATTATTTCTCAGCATTGAACTGAATAAACAATTTTCCCAACTAACATTTTAATATTGAACAAAAATATGCAATTTAAACCTTTTTTTATATTTTTAAATTCCTAATTTTTTTTTTTTTTTTTTTTTTTTTTTTTTTTTGAAATTTTGAGTCTATTACGTAATTTTTTTAATTTTGTACGTGTTGTTTGTATTATTTTTATTATTTGTTTAAATATAGTTACTTGTACACACAAAAAAATGTTTTAACTTATTGTCTGTGTTTTTTTCTAGTTTAATTTTAATTGTTTTTATTTATTTTTTTCATACAAAAAGACGGACAGACATTGAGCCAGTCAACCAGCTACACAGCTAAAGCTATTTACACAGTCAGCTAGCAGCTAGTTTGCTTTTGTTGTTGTTATTTTCTAGTGGCTTAAAATTGCGTAAAATTATGCGTGTGTATAAAATTAACAAAAAAAAAACTAATTTAACTAACATATTTTGTAACCAACCATTTTTTGTTTTAATTTTAATTTTTAAAAGTTTGTAACCCTGGCCAAAAACAAATTAAAAGTCAGAGTTTGTCTATGTTGCAATTAAACATACATACAACCAAAAGGCGAACCCTGTACATTTACAGTAAGTTTTTTTTTACTGATTTAGAAGCAAAATCTCAAATTTTCGCCATGAAAATCATTGAAATTTTAAGTGAGTGAAGATAAATCTGCTTTAACGTAACCCGTTACGTTTTTCAGTATTTATGACATCTTTATCAAATACGTCTTACGTCATTAAATATTTCTAATTATTTTTGACATACTCGTATTTATAAATATGTTTAAGAGAAATATAAATGTGTAAGTACAAATGTGCATAAATATATACGTAACTTTCTTTAAGACATTTTTACAATTTCCGTACGAACCATAGGAGCAAAAATTCTTGTGGTTTGCCTTGGCTAGCAATGAGATATTCGTTTTTTTTTTATAGGAAACAGCTTAATATATGAGGCTCCAGAGAGCTTAGATGAGAAATAAGGTGGTAGCAAAAACGGGCCACTGCAGTCAGTTTTGCCAACCATGCGAGGAGAATGGGTTGGGCAGCAAATGAGTATTGTAAAAGTTGTCAGGACGAGGAAGAGAAGGAAACTGTGTAGCACCTTCTTTGCCTGTGCCCGTTACTGGAAGATCAACGTGAGCTTTACTTTGAAGAACTTAACGAGCAAGGCCTCACTGAGCTCTCGATTGCAAAAGTTGGCATGCTAACTATCTTTGTTAGCAGCAGCAAATGGTTTAGGTGACGCACTCGTTTTTCTTTTCCACTTTTACTATTTCCCTATTTTTTTAACACCTTTCCATCGCTATCCTTCTTTATGCTCAAATATTACAAATGAACCACATCAAAGAGGGGGCCTCTCTGCTGCTTTTTCTTATTCTGGCTACCTAACCTAACCTAACACTTTAAAAGTGACCCCAAACTACACTTTTTGGCATACATTTTGGCACACCCTTTATTAATTAATTATTTCATAAAATAAATATTTCAAAAATTAAAAAAAAACTTCCTGTAAAAAATTACAACAACAATTAAAGTTTTTTTTTTTACTGAAACAACCAAATTAGGCCTACTGGGGTCAGGCCTAAAACAAAAACAACCAAACGATGCATGTATTAACAAATAATTAAATAATACTAGTAAGCTTACATTACAAAAAAACACTTATACAGCCACACAAACATACACTCTCAAAAGCAGCAACAATTCGTGTTGTTTAAGACAGAAAAAAAAACATGAAAACTTGAAGAAAAAAATTTGTTTAAATGAAAAATTAGTAATTATGAAAACCAGCAACAATAACAACGACAACAATAAGAATTCAGTGCCCAACAAATAAAATCTACAAAAGTACAACAACAAAAATAATAAATTATTATTAGGATTGACGAAAATAAAACACACGCAAGCGAATACACATAAAAAAGTTTAAATAAAAAAAAAAAAAAAATAGAGAGCAAGAGTAAGACAAAAAATTGGCCAAGTGCAGTAGGCCATACAAATAGAAAAGTGGGTCATTAATACCAAAAAAAAAAAATTTTAAATAATAAAAAAAAACACAAAAATTGATAAGTGTTGGAAGTGTAAAACCAGATAACTAAACGAACGAAGAGTAAATAGTAAAAGTGGAGTGGAATAGAGGAGAGGCGAGCATTTAAGAGAGAACAAACAGATATTGTGACAGACAGCCACAATTTACACACAAAAAAGTGAGTGGCTGAGTGGGTGATGCAAACCAATAAGCAAATAACTAAATTATGATCGATTATCGTTAGCAGATTTTCAAAAATACGAGGAGTATGTTTAGGTGGGTAGGTTAGGTATGCATGAAATGCAATAAATCAGCGTTACAGCTAATCATTGATAAAATAATATTCTTGCGAAGACATTTCCACATTACCACAGATTTATTTTCAACTCAAATTTCCAAGTTGAAGATTTTAAAACCCCTAACTCATTAAAGCGAAGCCTCCAGTAAGCGGTTTACTGGCCGCCTGAACTATTTTTAGAAGGGCGGTTTTGAAAACAATTCCCGTCTTTAAAACAATCCAAAGAGACCGACCGTTTTAACCAAAAAGTGTTTGAAAAAAGAATGGTAACAAAATCATTAAAAGACAATTATAGCTAACTGTTGTTATAACGACTTGCAAAAGCAAATGTTCACTGGGTTGTTTTATATTTGTTACTAAAAAATATATATTCCTCTTTTTCTTTAAATTTTATAATTTTTTTTCAGTATGTGTGCATTTAAAAGAACCCATTTTTATTTAAATATTTTTTTGCTTCTTTTTTATCTGTCAACTCATTTTAATCACGTTTTATTTTGCAATGTTACATAACAATTTATTGTTTGTTGTTGTTATTGCTGTTGTTACACTATAATTTTTTTAATAATCATCATCATTCAGTATCATTATCAGTTAAAAAAAAAAAAAAACTTTTTCATTCCCAGTGTTTGCTGGTTGTCACTTTTTTTTTAGATGACGAAACACTAAATGTCATATGCTTTAATTCTTATTGCTATTTCGAGTATTATTTTTGTCAAACACCAATTAAACAAGGGTTATTTTTAAAAGTGGTAAAAGTCCACTTTTTCAAAATATTAATTAATGGTAATTTTAATAAAATGGTGTCCATATCTTACTAAAAATTGTTTTTGCAAGAGAACTTTTATGACTTTCAAAAAACAATTTCTTTATTAAAATTCTCATCCTTAACAAATTAAATTTACTTTTACTATATTTCTCTCTTTTAAATTTTTTTTTTTTTTTTTTTTGTTCGTATTTAGTTGTATTCAAAGAAAATTAAAGTAGACTTGAAGTCGATATTATGACAAATTTGTATGAAAAATTTGTCATAATTGATACTTGAAGTCGTTATTAGTCGCTTTGAATACCAGCCTTTAAGTTTTATTGCCTTTGAAGGCAAGTTTTGGTCTATATACAATCTATACATAAGAAAAATATTTAAGAGATGCTGTGGGATAAGGCACGATCAATTAAGAATAATTTTAGCAAAAACATTTTTATTTATTATTTTATTCTTGTAACTAATCCTGCCAAAGCAAGCCTTCTAAGCCCAGCTCTGTAAGCACTGAAAAAAATTTACACGAGTGTCACAATTATAAGGGCTACCGTAAATGCATATGCAAAACATTTGTATAAATAAAAAAAAAATATTAATACGTATGAAAATAAATAAAAAAAAAAGAGATTAAAGAAAAAGAAAAAGTAAACAAAATATTGTGCATACAAACAAAAATGCATACAAATAAATTTTTTTAAATAACAAACTTTTGTAATAAAGACACACAACACATTGATATAAAAGCAAAGAAAAGAAATGAAATAAGAAAAATACTGACGACCGACAAGACCTTCCTTAACAAATTGCAAACAGACAAATTCATGCATGAAAAATATTTACAAGAGATGACGACAACTGCAAGCAAAAGCCAGCCAGTAAGAAGCACACATACACAAAAAGACAACAAATAAAAGAAGTATTAAATGCAAATCAGTAATACACCGACAACAAAGAAAGAAATGAGTTGTCAGTCAGGCGTCTGTTCAAAGAAAAGAAAAGAAGATGAAATTTTTGTATAAACAAATGTGCCACAGAGTAGAAATGCATGTAGAAAAGACAGATAAACCTCAATTACCATAAATTTGTAAAATCTTAGATAATTGAACTCACACAGAATTATTCGAAATTTGGAATTGAAAGTCATCTTCTCACAAATGAACAAAAGCCAAGAAAAGAATTATTCCTTTTGCATAAATCGAGGCTCACCTGTATGCACATATGTATGTATTAATATGTACCTTCTTGTCATCACCTGCACTGAACGTGTTATACAATGGAAAAATTTCATTTTTATAACACACTATTAAAACTGAAAAATAATAATGAAATATAAAGAAAATATTGATTTAACAAGAAAAAGATAAAAGAAGGCTAATGAAACAAAGAACTTAAAGCGAAAAAAAGGTGTAAAGAAAATAAAGAAATGGTACGTCAGAAAATTCAGTCAAATTCTTCAGAGTGAAGTTATGTGGTTCAATCATAAGGAATAGAATAATGCTAATTGACTAATTTTCAATCAACGACAACGTTTCATTAATTCCATGAAATAACTTCATTAAATTAATAATTTTTTCACTGAATTAAAGATAATTTAATTTCTATTGCAAATTAATGAATTTTTCATTGGATTAACGAACAAAATTCTTTCAGTGTATATATGTCTCTATCACCCTCTATCTCTTTTTTACTTTTTTCTTTTAAATCACATCTCTCTCTTTCCCTCTATCTATTTATATCTATCACTCTCCATTTATATTTCAATCTCTTTCTATTTAACTCTATCTCACTCTACACCTCTATATCTTTCCCCCTCTCTTTTCTTTCTCTGTCGCTCTCTATCCCTGTTTATCTCTCTCCCAATTCCTCTTTATCTCTGTCTCTATCGCTCTCTATATCTATCTACATACCTTTCTTCTTCTATCCCTGTCTATCTATTTCTCTATCTTTTTCATCCTCTATATCTATATCTAACCCTTTCTTTCTCAATCTTTCTCTATCTCTTTCTTTGTCCCTTTCCATCTCTATCTCTATCCCTTTATTTCCCAATCCTTTTCTATCTCTTTCTCTATCCCTTTCTGTCTCTATCTCAATCAATCTCTTTCTCTACCTTTTCCTTCTCAATCTCTCTCTTTCTCTCCGATTTTCTTTTTTAATTCCTGTCTATTTGTTTCTCTATACCTTTCTATATCTATCTCTATCCCTTTCTACCTCTATCCCCCTCTATCTCTTGCTCAATTTCTCTCTATCTCTTTCTGTATCCTTTTCTATCTCTATCCCTTTTTTCTTCTATCCTCTCTGTTTCTATCTCTATCCCTTTCTTTCTCAATCCTTCTCTATCTCTTTATCTATCTTTTTCTTTCTCTATAGCTCTCTATATCAATATCTATCCTTTTTTATCTATATCGCTCTCTATATCTTCCTTTCTTACGGCCTTACATTAGCACAATTTAAGGAGGCATCATTTTATTATTGTTGCTAGGAAAAATGAACTGTGACCTAAAGGATCTGTTGTACTGAGCTGTTACAATATTTCATATAAGCCCAGTCTAAGATTTTTTGGCTTGTTTTCTTTGGCTGACAAAAAATATGAATTAAAGATTCTACAAGCGATTACAAGTATTTGTAAATTATCTATCAGTCTTCAAATTATTTAAATAAATTTGCAAATTATAGTATTCACTTTTGTACTGCTAGAGGTCGTTTATACTTGACTTAGTGAAAACATTCTAATTAAATAAAACAAGGTGAGAAAAATATAAACCAATTAAAAGGTAAACTTCGCAGTAAAATAAAACATATTTAACCTAGTTCAAACAAATAGAAAAAAAAAAAAACTACGACGCAATAAAAAATTGCAGTGCAAATTATTTATTAAAAAATAAAAAAAAATATATTAAAAATAATAATGAATATTTAATTCATATTAATATGTAAGAAAGAAAAAAAACTTAAAATAAAAATGCATTTTACTTGTATTGTAAAATGCTAAAAAAAAACAACGACAACAAAATAATAAAGAAAACTGCAACAACAATTGCATTGTAATCAAAACAACAACAACAAAAATAATAATAATAAATGTAACTAGGTCAGGGTACATCCCCAATACAATGAAAACGAAATCAACACAACAAACAAAAAACAGCAAACAGGGAGAGCTTCATAAATAAATACACACACTCATCCAACAACAGAGAGAGAAAGAGCGAAGCAAGACATACTAGTGAGTGAGTGAATGAATGAGTAGAAATATAAAAATGGCGTTAGAATAAAAACAAAAACACCGGGTGAAAAAAATGAAGAATTTTATATGCAAGCACTTGCAGAGAAAAAGGTAAGAGGTCGAGGTAGGTGGGGTAGTGGTATAGTGTCGCTGCAAACATTAGTTTTATAGTAATAGATGCCGCGTTTTGTGGTTAAATATTTAGTGATGGTCATACAGCGGTTGCAAATAATTTATTCTCCCTGCACTTGGGGAGGAGGTTATGCGGCCGGCTTTAATAGTTTGTAAATGAAAATAAAAAAACTCAAACAATAAATTAGAAAATAAAACCAGAAAATTTAGTTTAATGCAACAGTGGGACAAGCAACTGTTTTTTTTATGAAAAATTTTGGTAGCAAACAAAAATTTAAGAACTTATTAATCATCCCTGTGTTCTGTATTCCGAAAGGATTTACAAAAAATGTCGAACTAAATTTTTTTCTTCTTATTAAATTAACACTTTTTTTTTAATTAAACCGCTATTTTGCACCCAAAAATAAAACAAAAACTCATTTCACAGAGCAGTTATAAGACTGAGAGATGAATTTTTCACTTTCGTATAAAATACAGAGCAGCACTGAATGTAAGTTTAGGTATATTTTCGAAATTTTAATTTGATTCACTATCAAATAATCCTTAAGTATGGGGCGCATAATCAAAACCAACAACAACAATAATATAGAAAGCCAAACAACATATTAATGTTGCTGTGTCTATTAAAAAATAAGAAGAAACATCTGACTCTGCTGTGAAACAAATGCATAAACAAAATGACGTAAACCTCAAAACTTATTGCAGCAAATATACATAAACAAAACATTGCATAATTAGAATAAAAAAAACTAATTAGCAACGAACACCACACAATACTGATTCAAATACGCATTTTTTTACAATAACAACTGCGCGCTCATTAAACAACACAAGCCTAATTAACTGCGATTCGCCCCCATTATATTCGGTTCTCTGTTGATGTGCTCTTTCCCATTCAACTAACCACCCACTAGCAATTTGTCAAATTGAACAACAAAAAAGCAAATAATTGCTGCTGCTATCGTTGTAGGATTTATTTGCTTTAAACTCAGCTTCTGTTACACTTACCAGCAAACCCCCAGCCACCAACCAATCCATTCTCTTATGTTTAACCCACTTAAGGGGGAAAAATCAAAATTTGTTTTTATTTTTCGCTTGAAAACTTTTCATTTTCAAATATCTAGCACAAGGTCATTTGGCGACCTACTGACATACAAACTCATAGTTTAACTTTTTCTTTTTTATTTTTTTCTTAATGTTTTTAATACAAAATGATTTTCATTTTTAAGTTATTTTTACATTGAGTTAAGGTTAAATATAACAACAACAACAGTAATAATAATAATAATAATAATAATAATAATAAAAAATGACCACAATTTAAAATTGCATTTATTCTGTTTGTCTATCTATTTATCACTAAATTATTCTTCTTCATTTTCTAACAGGGACGGAAAATTTAGAAATGTTAATTATTCTAGGTTCTATTCGGCTTGTTGTGCGCTCTAACTGAACTAAAAACTCAATAGAACACACAGAATGGTATTCAGACAGAAACGTCTAGGCATCAAATAAAGCCAATTACTTTATTTAGTAAAAGACCATTTACCTCCTTGGGAATCAAGAAAATCTCTCCGCAGAGTTACAAAAACTTCTGCTGTTTTTGTATGAAACATTTTAAAAATTTTGACAGAAATTGTCTATATTTTGCTAATGGTGTCTGAGGCCACTTAATCTTTTAACATATTTTATGGTTCAAACGTAGAGCACCATTTCCAAATTTCAGTTTTTCATTCCTGTGTTAATATTTCCCAACTTTCCATTTCTGTCTACTATTGTTTATCGGTTGTCCATTCCGCTGTGCTAATATTTATTAATTTTCCATTCCTGTTTACTAATATTTCTCAATTTTAAATTCCTGTTTGGTAACTTTCCCCAGTTTTCCATTTCTGTGTGCTTATTTTTCTGAGTATTTCGTTCCTGTTTGCTAATAAATCTGTTTTTCCATTCCTGTGTATTAATGTTTCTCAGTTTCCTGTGAGCAAATATTTCTGAGTCTTCCATTCCTGTTTGTTAATGTTTCTTAATTTTCCATAATTGTGTGCAAATATTTCTCAGTTTTCCGTTCCTGTTTATTAATGTTTCTCAGTTTTCCATTTCTGTATGCAAAATATTTCTCAGCCATTCCTGTTTGCTAACTTACCCAGTTATCCATTCCTGTGTGCTAATATTTCTGAGTTTTCCATTCCTGTGTGCTAATATTTCCCAATTTTCCATTCCTGTGTACTTATATTTCACAATTTTCCATTCCTGTTTGTTATTATTGCTCTCCCACTCACACTTTGTTTCTGTATTGTGTTCTCACGCTCACTCACTCACAGTCATTTCACTCATTTAGTTTGCGTAGTTTAGTATTTTGTAATGTTTAGCACGAGTGATGTATTTTAATTGGTTTTTATTTAGTGCAATTTTTTATTGATTGTGTTTGTTTAGTTGTTGTTATAATTTAATTATTTTTTTTTTTCTAAATTAAAGTATTCTTAAATAATAAATATTATTACGAGGTTATACAAATATAAACGTTTGTGATTGAATAATTTAGGTGTTTGCAATAGAGGGGGAATTTAGAGAGACGGGGTTTAGGTCAAGCTAAAGTGAAATTTTTTAATCGAATACATATACCCGTAAGAGCAAACCGACAAGGACGTAACAATTTTTTTATATAAATAAGTAATTAATTTAAACAATTACATTTAAATTTGTATAATAAAATTAGAACAAAGTTCTTGAGGCCAACCTGGGATTAATTGAGCCAACAAATTCAACGAACTGGAATCATTATGGTTCGTGGACAAATTAAAAAGAATTTATATCGAAATTTCTATCGATATGAAATGCCGTGATTCTTACACTGATTATAAAGTCTGAACTCAATTTTTTTAGGATTAAATGAGATGATTTCATAGAAGTTAAGCATAAAAACGAAAAACAACAAATCCTCCATGTAGTAGCAGCTACTAGTATACGTCTCTGTTAAGAGACTAGTGAAATAAGTTAAATGCAGATAAATCTGTGACAATATGGAAGAACCACTTATGTCTTATTAAATCCTTTTAGAGGATTATAACTTTAAAAGTCCTAGAAGTTTTTCTTTTAAAATTATTTCGATTCTGAACTAAAATAATAAACTTATTGAGTTAATTTTTACTTAAGCGATTTTCCCTTGTTGCCATAGAAATGTTATTAGGATACCAGAAAAATGTGGCTAAGAGGGTAAGTTGGTTTTAGTATGCAAACTCCGGATACCCAACTCTGCGCAAATTAACATTTGGAATTATTACTTAAAGGGTCCTTGTCGTAGTCAAATTTTTGACAAGCTAACGACCCTCATTACGGTTGTTAAAGTTGTAGACAAAATTCAACTACACCAAAATACAAGATATGGATAGCGTTGCCATATTTTTAAGGTTTCATAACGACTAATAAGGTAGAATGTAAAATAAATGACCGTCGTTACTATATATCACTATTTTGACCATACTAATAAGCAATAGTTGGTCCTGGATATCAAGTGTGAATGATTTTGCTGTAAATTGTACTATTTTTTATGAAATAATTTGAAATTTTTGGATAGAAGTTGTTTTATGTTAAATAAAATTGATGAAATTTTTGTTTTTAAATTGAAATTTCGATATAAGTTGTTAGATGTCGAATGCCCGTAATTTGTCCCATAGCTGAAAATGATATAACTCCACTTTAACACAAAAATGAGTCTTTCCGCCAACAAATTTTTTTTTAAGTGAACTTCTACCACTTTCAAAAATAACAGTTTAACCGCCTTATCCAAAAAAATAAAGGAAAATTTAAAGTCAACGTTATCGAAATATTTCATATAATTTTTTCATAAATTGTGCTTTAAAGTCTACATCAATTTTTTTGGATAAGGGCATAAATATTAAATTTTAAATTTTTTATGTAATTAAAACGTAAAGTAGCCTTTAAACCAATAAGAAGAAAATCACTTTCATTAAAAAAAATCCTTAAAGACTACATGAATTTGTTATTGACACGACCTTGTTACAAACACCTGTAGTATATTATTCAAAGTCCTTCAGATAACCAAAACAAATAAAAATCTTAAAACCGTTTATATACGAGTAGCAGTAGCAAGGACAAAGTATGTATTAAGTAACTGCTACCGAATGAGTAACCACTGAAAGATGCAACAACAATAATGCTACATAAATCAAGAAGAGGTATGGAATATGCGACGACTACGTTAACACTGACCTTGTAAAAATGTAAAGCTCTCAAACACCACCCCCAAAATGTTATTGTCATAGCATATATGTATGTAAGTAGTAGAGCATAAAATGGCAAAAGTCACACAACACTACATGGCAGCAATACGAGTATAAAAAAAACCATAACAAAGATGGCGGTTTTTATTTTAGTATGTCAATGTCGTGGAAGCCATGGCCTTATTTTCTATTATCGTTACTCCAAAGCTTTAAACACACAAAATATGCAAAAAGCAGCAACAACAAAACCATTCAATAAGTATGTACCTAGTATGTCTGGCAACCTTGTGCTGGTGCAAGTGTGTGTTTTGTGAAAACAACAAAATGCATTCATTCTATTCTATTTCATTTACGCTTTTTTTTTAGTTTAGTTTTTTCGTTCTGTCGTTCAGCGTTCATGTTATTTGTTGTTCTTGTTGCTCTCTATTTACAAAAATGTTGACTTTGACCCATTTCTTATAAGCTTGTTGCATGGCAAGGCAAATGCATGCTTCTCTATTTTCAATAAAATTCTATTATAATAAATACAAGCTAATAATGATGATGATGATGATGTTGATAATAATAATAATGAATAATAAGTGCAGTCAGTCTATAGTATTACATTGGAATACAAACAAAAATTAAGAACAAGAATAGTAACGACTATTAGTTTTAGTCAAACGAACGTATGAACATACGTACCTTTAAACGAACATCGTTAAAGCATATATGTAGGAATGTGTGTATGTCGAAGAGTGAATGAGTGTCGTTTCAAAGAGTGCGTGCAAGTGAGAATATGTTTTATATAAAAAAAAAACAAATAACAAACTAGATCAATGTCAGGTAATGCAATATACTACATACCTACATAGAAAACAGAATTATTTATAAACAGAAATTACAACTAAACTAATAAATATGTACAATAACAATTGCAATAATAATAACAACAACAAAAATAATGTGACCTTTATACATAAACATTTTCATTATTTGTTATATCAGAGTTACCAGCCATTGCCAACAGTGGCAATTCAATGCAGAGATTTTAAATATGCATGTGAATGCAGTAAATATTGATCACGTCTCCTGCTTCCCTTTTATAAAATAAAAATTGCCAAAAATTACAATTAGCTTAGGATAATCACCCACAGGCTAGGAGTGCGCCTCTTCACTTATCGGACAGCCTGAAGTAGGGAGCAAGTTTTACAACTTTTCTGTGAGTGCCCGGCTAATTTTGGCTCTTTGCAGCAGGTTTTTTTTTACGCTGGGCTGACCTTGACCTAAAGTCTCAATGCAACTTTTGTGAAAATTATAAAAATTTATTTACAAAAACTAAAAAAAATAACACAAATTGCCACTCCTACGGAAGATTTTACAAGACCTTTTAAAAATATCTCAATACTAAAGCAGGTTTTTCACCAATTCACATTCTTCGCAACTTAATAACTTCTACAGTAATATAAATATGAACTATTATTTATGAAAGAGGTATAAGTTCAATTTAAAAAAAATAAATCAGTTAGTGGTATTTTCAGTAAGATAGTGTCTATAACTTACTAAAATTACCGCAAACAGTCAACCCTAAATTGGAACAGCAAGCGTAGCGGCATCCCTAAATAAGAGCGCTGGTGGTGCGTATTCTTACAGTAGTTTTACTAATCTGGTTTAATAAAATCCACTGAAGATAAACAAAAATAGATAAAAATGCTAAATTAAAAAAAAAAACTATGTAAATCATTAATGGTTAAAAATATGCGATAAAAAATACATATTCTTCACATATGTTCTGAATTTAAAGGGCTTTATAGAGAGATAAAGCCATTTTGGCTAAACCCTTGTATTACAAGGAATGGGACCTAATGGATAGGGCTATCACCCTGAAACTGACCTACGTTGCCACATTTCATGAAATATGTAATTTGAATGAATTTACAGTTAAACAAAAAATTTATCTCTCAATTGCCTAATTTACATGACACAAAAATTCTTTGATTGGCAACACTTAGTCGTTCAATTATTTGTTTGTTTGTATGTTAGATATTCAAATGTACGAGAGAGTATTTATGCATGTACTATATACGGCTGTTGTCATATCATTGGGTTGTGTGTGTTGTATATTGTGCATTATTGTTGTTGTTGTTGTTGTTGCAGCTGCTGCTGTTGTTGAGAATCTTACTTGAAACATCCTTGTATCCAATCTCGGGTATATTAGAAAACACCGCTGAGCTGAGCTTGACCTAAATTTTCAATGCAATTTTTGTGAAAATAATAAATATTTATTTTCAAAATGAAAATAACACAAATTGCCAGTCGTAAGCGTCATGTTCTAATTACAAAACTTGTATATCGCATATACACATGTAATGTAAACACACACACAGATTTCTATGGAATGCGAATGAAGGAGACGAGACATAAAAAAGCTTATCTAATATTTAAAATAAATAAAATAACTTTAAATCACTCAATACTGAAATGTGTTTAGAGGAAGAGGAAAGGGGAAATATTTTAAAATAGATGCGTTGTGATATTTAAATTTTAAATATGTACGCTTGTTTTATTAATAGATAATTTAAATTAAATTTGAAGACATGATTGTCTAAAAGTTCGAGAATTTTAAAAGTCGAGGTGCGATTATGGCTTATGATATTAATAATAATAATAATAATAATAATAGTACCGGGACAAATGGCGTCTCATTTTTAGCTGCCTTTCTTTACTCTACTTTGAGAGCAAACCGCTTGACCAACACCCGTATATGCTGTATTTACTAAAGGGCTGCACAAGCATACTTGAAAGAGCTTAAAAACACTTTTTATTATAAAATATTGCACATGTTAGTAGTGATGTGTGGCTTTCAAGTTTGCTTGTGCAGCCCTTTAGTATTCACATTTAAAAAAGTATTGCACTCGTTATATTAGGAATTCTGTGTAGATGAAACGGAAAAAGACATTTCAAAATGGAGCACTTGCAAAGTTGCAATGCAAAATTAACAGACAACTACCGCCAAGGAGTTCTTCTTTTATAAAAACATTTACTTATAACAGACGAGGAGCGAGATTTAAATAAAATACTTTTACTACCGAAATGGCCCTTTTGTTAGGTGAAATTTACAATTTTTAAATTAAAAAAAAGAAATTTTATTCTCACAAGGATGTAAACGGTGTATCAGTAAGAGTGTACTTTTTCATTTTGATAGAGATGTAATGTTTTTATTGGATTGTAAAGAAGACATGTTGCGTTTAAGTATGAAAAAAAAATATCCTCACTGGCAATTCGTTCAATGGGTAATAGAGCAAAGTAAGGTGTATGCCAAGTTTTTTTTAAAAAAAAACCAGTTTCTCCTCTGTATATCTTCGTGAATTGTCTGTTGCAATCCATCAGAAACAAATGCACCCACAACGAGCAACGGTCTGGTGGGGATTTTGCTCAGGCCTTAAATTTTTTTAAATGAGGCTTAAATTGCGTTGACTGTAAATGACATTTGGACGACAAGAGGTTTTAACTCGAGTCAGCAAGTACTTTCTTACTGGGACACCCTTTACCTGAGAGAACCAGTGAAGCTATATAACACTTGTAAAAGCTAAAAGCAGCAGGTTCCCTTAAGCGCAAAATTTTATTGTAGAATTAATTCGAATTAGGAGTGGAAATAAATAAACTGATACCTCCGGCCAGAATACACCTATTGTGTTACTACTTTCAAGTTCAAAATTCTCTAACTTTCGATAGTTAAAGTTAGGATCTTGTGTTGAAATTAACCGGTTTTTGGCTACAAATTTGGCACTAAATTTATGTGGACACCTAAGGATTTATTATTCAATATTTAACTTTTAAAGTCGTAAGTCTATTCACTGACTTTTCCGTCATGTCCGACGGTTGTAGGTAGGGATGTCCTAAGTAACGAAAACGAAAGTGAAACTTTTCTGAAACAATTTTGTTTTTGAAAATATTGCTGGCACCTTTTTAATTACATACAGTTTAAAACGTATTTGATTTACTTAACATAATTTATATACTTTAGATAACCTTCTCTTTAGCATTTTCATTCATAAAACAAATTCATTCAGTGGCGGAGATGTGTGTTCTTGAACAAGAACAAGATGAAATAGAATCTCACTTGTAGTCAGTCCCACTCCCTGTACGTACACCGTTTGTTTGGTATCTCTATCTTACTCTCTCTTTCTTCTATCACTTCCCACTGAAGTGCAACAAGTATTTGAAAAATTAAAAACAAAAACTTATTTGGTTTAACCTTCACCTACTTACAAATGAAACTACTTGCCACAACACCAACTACATACATACAAATAAAAATATATATAAACTCAATGTCACAACTAACCATAAAGGAAAAAACCACTTTCACCCCCTGGTTCCGTAAACACTTAATGCGGCTGAGTGTTTTTCAAACAAGACACACACACACAATACGCGCTTTGAGTCTCAAATCAACATCTTAACTCCTCATCTAGTAGCACAAGCTCTGGCATAGCAGAAATAAATTACAGCAGCAACAACAAAATTTTATGCATTGTATGAATGCATTTGTTTTTATAGCCAGCCAGCCAGTCAGCCAGCCATACTGAAGGTCTGCATCAGCATTAGATTAATTTGCAAAATTTTGTTATTATATTTTTTTCCTACTTTTTATATCCCGCATATCTCATCTGCTTTTATTTTGTTTTCTAGTTGCACGCTGCTGCTTGCGCCAGCTACTGTGCTGCAGTGCGTTCATGTTTGTTTTCATAAATACACTATTTTAATGCAACACTGACATTGATGAATGTCAGCGAGAAGATTGTGAGTGTCTGCTGTGAGTGTTGCGTTTAAAGGCCAACAAGTACATGAAATATTCAAACAGCACACAACCTTGCATATAACACATGACGCTTTACACCACCCCACACTACCCATTAACGAACCAGTCAATAAACATGTACATACTCTCTCACTCGTCTGTAGCAGCAGCATAAACACAAATGTTTGTGTCTGAGTTTGAGTTTGTTCGTTTGTGTCTCGATGTGTTTTGTCTATTTGTCGGTTCGTTAGTCTGTTGGTCTAATGGCATAGAGTCATTGAGTTGTTGTTAGTAACAACAGAGTGCGCCTCCCTCCTCGCATCTCCTCTATATCTAAGTTTTCAATTAAATAAATTTTAATTTTGTATATTTTTTTTATTTTTAAGTTATCTTAGATCTTTTATTACGTTGCAGTAAATTTAGTTCTGGTTTCAACACATTAAATTAATAATTTTCTTTTAACTAAATTTAGTTGATGAGGAAATATGAGTATACATTTTTGAGGGTCAAATAAAAATTCGTTTTTAGGTCAAGGTGAGTGTGCCACTAAGAAGGATTAAGGTATCTACCTATTACACTCTCTTTCTTGCTGTGAGTCTTTAACTTTTATTCTCTTTAATAAACATTAAAGAATATTTTGTGTTGAACGTTAGAGACCTTGAAATTGACATTCGATGGTCATTCATTTGGATGCATTAAGTATGGTACTTGTTGCAAGTTACTTTTAATGTACTTGAATATTTATAAATTTTTTTAGTTTGTTGCTTTAATTGCTTTTGCCGCAAAAATCTTAAAAAAAAATACTAATTCAAGGAGACACCGCTGTCATTCATATTAGCGTTAATGAGGAAAAATGAAAATTAATTGAAATTATGTATTCAATTTTAGAGTGCAGAAATTTAAAGAAACATTTAGAAAGAGCAAAACAATTTATAAGGAATAGAAGAAACAAATTGGGTTTGGGGCCAAATCGTCAACGATCGAAATTTTAATAATTTTGTAAAACGCAGCAGAAAACATTCTCAAAAGTAAAGATCTAATGCAAACCAACCTAAATCCCAATGCAGAAGCTGTACAGCTGCATTCCCTCTCTCCCTCTTTCTTTCAGAAGATTTCTGATATCTTTTTGGATATGTAGGCATCACCTGACTACACGAACAATGACAGGAGAATTGCGCAATTGCGCTAGTCTAACGTAAACAGCATTAGCACCACTAAACTGCTGAGGCTCCACACAGCACACAATTAAGAAATTTGCTTGTAGTTAAACTCATTAACAATCATAGCAAAATAATAGAGTGAATTAACAACGAATGACTGCTAAACAGTTTTCAAAATTAAATCTATGTAGATAAAAGGCACTTTTATGCCCTTCCTTAATGCCTTTGCGCAACCATGAAAGTTGAGAGACGTCTTTACTTCCATGAAAACTACTTGAAAATTCACAAAATTAGCTATCATGCTAAAAGAATACAAAACACTAAAAGCGAATGACGTCCAAACAGTTTTCAAAGTGAAAACTAGTAAGAAGACATTATTATGCTCTTCCTCAATGCCTCTGTCCAGCGCTGGAAGTTCAGAGACGTCATTACTTTCATGAAAACTACTTAAAGGGTGGATGATATTACACTTATAATTTCAGTGAAGGATACATTAAAACTGAACTCGACCCAAACCATTGTAGACAATAGTCAGCTCAATACTTTCAATAAGCCTCCTAAATCACTTTCTCATTTGTAACGTTAAAGAGTTGATAAATTATTACTGTTTGAGAACATGAGAAAATGGAAAATGAGGATAATTAAGATAATGTAGCTTGTTGGCCAAAGAATCCTTAGTAATATACTAAAATTTCTTCCTGTCGTCCTTAGTTGAGATATAATTTTAATAAAAAATAATTGTAAATTGAAAACAGTTAAATAAATTTTAAAAAGGAAAACTGGTTGATGTTGGTATAAATCGAGGCACATTTGCTTTGGTATAAATTAATTTTTAAAATTGATTGAATGTGATTTCGTTTTTTTTTTTTTAGTTATTACGATTTGGTTTTTTAATTGTTTGATTTAATACGTCACTTATTTTTTTAATATTTTTTCAGCAACACAACAAAATATTGCCAATAAATCCCATTTCGAAGAAATTATTTAAAGTTTTATAATAAAAAGAAAGCTTGGACTTACCCGATCTTTCATTTGCATCCAAGTCAATGTAATCATCTGAAGAGGAGATTGAATCGTTACTTTCACTACTTAAAGCCTGAAGTTGTTGCTGCTGCAAGTGATGTTGTTGCAATTGTGATGATTGCTGAAGATGATGATTATGATGATGCTGCTGCTGTTGATTATTAGATGAATTAGTCTCAATTGTAGGAGTAGTATTATTCACAGAGGCGGCAACATTTTGTGACTGTGCAGTAGTAAGCGTTTCACTATCGTTTGTTATTAAAGGTACGGTTGTAGCTGATGTAGGTGATGAAGACAAAGTGGTGGCAACAATATTATTGCTATTATTTGCTAGAGTATTTATAAAAGTCGTTGTACAGTTGGCCATTGTACAGGACGAACTGGCTGTCAGTTCATCAATACTGTGCTGTAAGTTAGATGATCGTGTATTAGTCGTTGAGGTGGGTGAAATTCTTTGCATGATTGCATGATTGGTGGTAGTATTATTGTTGGTATTTACATTCATATTGGCAGTGTTATGTGGTGTACCACCATTTGTGATGGCTGTTGTGGTGGTTGTGGTAATTTGATGGTCATTTCTTAAACCATTATGATTTTCAGCATTTGCTGTAGCACCACTATTAAGACCAGTTGGTGATGTGGTTATTATTCCATAATCTAGCCCAGGATTGGTGGCATTTTTTATTTTAGCTATTTGTCTTGGTGTAGTTAAGTAGTTATGTTGTTGTGGTTGAGCAGATTCGGCAGTGTTGTGTACATCGTTAGGTTTCAAAGTCAAAAAGTGTGATGTTGGCGATGGAGCATTGCTATTATTATTACTATTAGTGGCATTGGTTTCAGTAGCATCTCTGGCAAATAAAATATTTGAAAATGAAGGCCCACTTAGTGAAGTAGCAGTAGTATTGAGCTTTTGTAGGCCACTCATAATTTGATTAGTCTCTATGCTGCTCAGTAATGGTGGTAAACCTTTGAAATTGGCATTAGAATCATTTAAAATTGAGGAAGTGCCACTGGGAAATTTCAAATCACATAAAGCACCCAAAGATACACCAGCATCTAAATTAGCATCTATGGCTGAGCGATGATCAAGCAAAGGAGACTGTTGCATACAACTTGTAAACGAATTGTGGTAGTCACTTTTGGCCATAGACATTTTCCCTTTGGAAGTCGACTGTGCGGTGTCATACATAAATGAAGTAGTGCTGGGTGTACTGCCAGCGGCCAACATGTAATCTTTATGATGGTGCATATTGATGTTATTGTTGGAGCTGGTATGGTTATTGATAGCGTAGGTACCAGTTTCGGCCAATAGAGGCACAGAAAAATCATCCATGTTAAATATTCCGGTTCCACACAATTTTGCTCGTCCAAAGGGCTAAATGTTAGAAAAAATAGATGAAAGAAATCACTAGCAATTACCGTACATAAATTTGGGAAATTTTTACAAATAAAATTAAGTATACGTTAGCGGAACCTGCTTTGCGTTCTAAATACAAAAATACACATGGCTGGCATAGAAGATCGTTTACGGTTTTTTTAATTTGTATGAAATTAAGTCCTCAATACACCTCTTTTGGACGGGAAATTTTGTACAGTGTCCAAACCAGAAAAGGCGCGGAACTCTACATATATAAACGTCTATGTAGATGACAGAATGGCTATGCTTATTTCGACAAATATTTGTTTAATGTGACCGTAGCTTAAGGCCATATGACACTTACTATTTCTTGCATTGATAAATTTTTTAAGAACAGCACAAATATAATTTACCAGGTGCAAAGATTGATACGAATATGTCAAATATGTATTCCATGTTATCCATAGTATTATTATACAATGTAGGCTCACCATATATATAGCATAATAATATTATTTGGCAAAGAAACAAAGCAAAATGAAACAATTTTTGATATTTTAGTCTAATAAAATACAAATTTAATAAAAAAAAAAAACACGTGTAGACTTGCTTCCACTTAATATAATTACACTGTGGTGTTATCGATAAAAATGTCTGACTGTCACAAAAAAATATATATAAATATTTTAAGTGTTGCCCACTCTTTGATTTATGCACAAATTCTGCGCTTTTAAGCTTCGTTTTTTTTTTTTTTTTTTTTTGCTTCGATTGTTTTTAATTTTTTTTTTATTTCGTTCTTTTAATCCTTTGTTGTTTCTTTTTTCCATTCTATATCAATAAAATTCGACAATAATGAAGTGTCATAAGGGCTTTAAAGGGGTATTATTAAAAAATTAAAAAGTTATTATTTTTAGCTAATTTTTATTTATGAACAACAATATTTCAACTCTTTTCTTTCCATAGGAACCATTATAATATGGAAATTGTTTCAAATAATAGCTTTAACAACGCATTCAAAATTGGCCTTACCACTAAATTTTTCCTAAGGCAACAAGCACTTCTGTGGATGTTGCAGAAGGCACATTGGATAAAGGAAAATTATGAATAAATTACTCATTTCAGTAAGATGAACTCATTTGAAATAGAGAGGTTAATCCCTCTATTACTTAACCAAAAATAGTTTTTTATAGACTCTATTATTCCTATTTATTTGAGTTTTAAAAAGAAAAATGAAGACTACTGTAACATGCCGGAATTAGGAGCGTTTAACGTATGTATTAAATAAAAAGGAGGAAATTCAATGCAGATCCGGTCACACACTCACACTTCTCTATATATAAAAACAGAATGTAAATTTGGCAGCTACGAAGACAAAAGAATGGAGAACAAATATGTACAGCTGTATTTGCTTTACTGCCATGATATAGCCTACTTAGACTTTTTTAAATGAACTTATGCCACTTTAAAATATAACAGCTCATATTTTAATTTTATTTCAGATTATACATACGTACTTATTATTTTAAGCTTTACTGTTTAATTTCTAAGCAACTTTAGAGAGCTTAATTTTCATTTAAAAAAAAACTAAAATCACACAAGCACAAATCATATGGCAACATTAACATTCAAGTTAAGTAACAATTGCACACGCGGTAATGACGTTTCATACAAAAAGCACCAACAAAAACGAAAGCAAAACAAAAACCAAGCAAGTTTAATCGCACTGTTTGTTTATGCGAGTCTGCATTAAGAGTATTGAGTGAGTGTGTGTGTGTGTGTGTGCAAAAATAATAATACACGGATAAAAAACCGACAACTGACTTAATAATGCAAATAAAAACCAGTTGAAAGCGAAAGCAAAAGTGTTTTTAAAGGAGAACGAATGATGAGAGAGCGTGAGATGTTTGTTGCTATCAACGCTTTAACACGCCTGACATACTAAACTATTTTTCTTCGAATCGCATGCATGCACAAACAAACAAAGAATTAAAATTTAGCAGGAAAGACAAAACAAAAATGGCAAAAACAATACAATTAATGACTAAAAAGAGAAAGAGTATAAATAAGAACACGGCAAAAAGTGTTACCATTAGCAAACTTTAAAAAACCCAAGAATGGGCTAAATTTACCCAAATTATAAAACATATTAATATACCTACGTACGTAATAATAAAAGTATTATTATAATTAGAAGAATTACGTTGCTAGATTTTTTTTTTCAATGCAATAAACTTTCTTGGTCAATTTTTATTTTTGGTTTAATCACATCCCAAATTATTTTAATTTTTATTTTTTTTTTTTTTTTGCTTAAAACATTTACTATTATAATACCTATTTCTAAATAAATGTTTCTTTTTCTAAAAAAAATTTCCCATGTATAAAACAAGCTTTTATCCTTTAAAAAGCTACTAATAAAATAAAGTCTCAGCGCCAAGGGTTAACATATCGTTAGAAGTAGACAATGCAAAATATTCAAAAATTCCATTGAAAATGTTGCTTTTATTAAATTTTATTGAAAACACATGCGATTTAATATCCCGTCAACACATTAATGTCCGTTTAAAAGGGCTAAATATAACATACGGCCTTAAAGTGGCCGATAAACACATAAAATTTCAACATCAATCATGCATTTGTGTAAGTATGAAAGCCACATGTATATGTTGTGTGTGAATTTGGCGAAAATCAGAAATACTTTGATTTTTGTGCAAAATTTTACGGTAATTTGATGTTAGCTCTCCACACTTCTTCAATCATCATAAAGTTTTCCATAAAGTTGAGTGCACATCGCGGAAATTGAAATATAGGAACAAAATATAGGAACAAAATTTGATAACAGATGTAATAGAAATGTATTGCTCATTGCCCAGCCAACACAAAAATGCACAATACGTATACTATTAGAAAAAATGTAGAAAAATATAAGTAAAAAGTTGGGAAAAACGTTAGAACTCAATTTGAGCTCGTTTAGCAATATGTTTTTCATCCAAATTGATTTTTTTTTTATAGCAATAAAAAATTTTTTACATCATCTTATTATTTTCTTGATGTGCAAACAGAATAAAAGCGTTTTAGCGATGGCAAATTGTATTACATATTTTTATTTTAATGAGTTTTGCCAGCGGCAAATTGTACGTCTTTACACATTAAAAAAATCACAAAAAATTAGATTGATATCAATCAATTTAATGTGTGTATCAGCCACTTTAATATATTCGACAACACAAGTGGATAATTTGATGTCGAAATTTGTTGTGACAAATAAAAAGAGAAAATAAACAAATTAACTCTATCTACTTGCAAATCCCAAACATTCACTCAATTTGAATAATTTTGCAATAGACGGCAACTCTTCTGCAAAACCAAAAACAAATAGCCACTAAAAAAACTAAGCATAAAAAGTAGAATATAATGATGCACTACTGATAAAAGAAAAAGATAACTATATAATGAGTGGAGCTCATAAGAAACCCAACAAGAAAAAACTAATTGAATGAAATAAGGCAAAATAAAAAAAAGAAAAAGTTCTTTATGGAATGGGGAATGAAATTCCAAACAATTATCTACATACATATGTATATATGTAGCTGCACCCCGTTTCTAAATAATGTAAATACCTAGTAACAGGCACATAACAAGCTGCAACACAGCAATGACGACATCCAACATTTTAAGTGTTGATATGAAATTTCCGCTACAGGCAAAAAAATAATAAAACAAAAAACACAGCTTCCAAGTACCAACAAGTAGGTATCCGCTAAATAAGCTTTTCCTTTGTCATTGTTAGGATTAGATGGATTAGCCGAATGGATTTGTAGGTATTATGAACTAAGCACGCATTATCACATTGTAGTACATAAAATTTTAGAATTAGAGGGGAGGGGGTACAAAGTTTGAGAGAGGAGTAAAATCTTACTTCTTAGTGAGTGTCTCTTCGAAAAACTTACTTAACAAGGGAAAGGGGTACAGACTTGCACATACTCGGCAATTCCCTTTTGTTCTCTATGACCAGGACCACACACAGCGATTTTAGTTGCGCAATTCTTGATTTTGTAGTGGAAGGAGGAAAGAAAAATGGAAAGGGGTACAAACTTGCTCGTACTCCGCAATTCCCTTTTGTTCTCTCTTTGTATCTTTTGAAGCTGTAAAAAAAAAACAGCTCTAGCTTGAATGCTGAGTGAATAAATGAATAAGAATGCTAAAATTGAAGAAACAAAATTGCTGTGTACAAAAAAGAGAATTAATAAAGAATTGCCCAAACATGTGGTCCTGGTCTTTTTGTGTCTTTTAAAGCTGTAAAAAAAAGAAAAGTGGCTTGAATGCTGAAGGAGTCTAAGTTGCATAAACAAAATTTTTGTGTGGACACCGCAATTTTCCAAAAAAAAAGTTGCGCAACTAGATTTACTCTGTGTAGTCCCGGACTTATATTCTCCTTTCTACCTGCATGAAATATTTATTTTTTTATTTACTTTGTCTACATACATACACGCATGCATAAGTTTATGCCATATTGAATTGTTCTTTTTGAACTAGTAACTTAAAAAACACTTCCACTGTCATTATCATCATTATCACAAACATAATAATGATCATTATCATATGCAATAGCAAAGCAGACAAACAATTGAGAAACAGTGAATTAATAGAAACAGAAAAAAATAAATAAACTTTCAATTCAAGTGGTGAGTGTATCTATATATGTATGCGAGTGAGTTTTGCAAATGCAATAAAACGACTTATGTTCTCAATGGTAGTGTTCATAGTATAATTACACTATGGTAGTGTTTGGTTTTGACTCTTTTTTTTTGTGTAGGTAGGTATTTTATATTCGCACATTTATTGCTGCAATCTTATTTATCTGTGATTGTCTTCTACAAATTCCTAGCAAAATAAAAATGAATAAATTTTTTCTTTCATTTTACTTTAGAAATGAGTAAATTTTGCAGATGTTATTTTTATTTATATTTTAGTTTCAGAGGTGGGGGATGTGGTGAGTGAGTTTTAATGTGCTTTTTGAATTCTGGTGGGCGGCTAAAACTATTAGCAAGAGTTAGACACCAGCATAGAGTATTGTAAATATTTTCTATTTCCTTCAACGCAGGTGTAAAGGTTATGTATACCAAGATTGAAAGATATGCAAGAATACGCCATTCCGCACACAAATGAAGTCATGTAATGTGTTCCTATTGGCTAATAAATTACGTTTAAATATATTTATAACAGTGCAAATGTTTATTATTTTTTTCTTTAAAGGGTGGACAAGCTACGTCATCTAACGGGAAATCCTGCGCATGGCGTAATTTTGTAAATATTTCTATCATTCTTGATGTACATGTAGGTTGCATAGAACGCCTTAATAAGCAATTAGGAGGATCACTGATAATGTATACGTACATACATACATTAGTGTTTGAATCAATGGGCGTGGTTAAAAAATATTTTTTTTTTTATGAAAAGGTAAGATTCCGTTGAGCTGTTGCGTATAAGTGTAAGTAATCGCTGGCATTGTGCAAAATGTGATAGAAGTTTGGTGTACGTGTGATTTTGCACATGGAGCAAATGAATGTCAACATGAGTATGTTAGTTTCTATCACACATTTCTGATAGATACAATTAAATTTGTAAAATATTTCGGTGGTTTTGTGATCTGGTAGCATTAATTTTGGTGTTTGCAAACAAAAATTTGGTAAATTAAAAAAAAACACTCACGACCTAGTTCAATATGCTTGGCAAATTTTTGTAAAATGCTAATTAGCACAAATTCGACTTGATTATGGCTATTGTTGCAGCATTTGGTCTTGAGGAAAGTATGTACTTTGTCATAACGGGTACATACATACATTGTTTAGCGAAAATGTCACTAAGGAAGCAATCTATTTAACCGTAGAAGCCTTATCGAGGCTTGTAAGGAGTGCAGGCATAAACACATCAATAAATATTTGTACAAGTTGTCATATATATAAACATACCTACATACATATTTACGCTAAGATTCATTTACAAGAGACCCTTCCTTTAATTGAATAAACAACTCTTGTTCTAAGAATAAATGGGAGACATTTTGTCTGTACATTATTTTGCTTTTCAAGGTCAACATGCATAATGCCTTAATAATAATAATAAATTTAAATTTTTGTTCTAACAATTTTGCTTTAAACGACAGTTTAAACAAAACTCCAGTCGTGAATTACGCTTGTTATCTCCAACTAGCGTAACTAAAGCAGTGTTTATTGACTGTTAATAAATGATAGTGATGTTGACACCAAGTAGAAATTTTTGAGCAATTAAGTTGATTGTTGGTGGCTATGGGCATGCAGCTCATTAAGAAATTCTGTCGGCCATTTATTCACGGAAGAATTTGCAAAAATGTACTCTTTTAAATGACTACAATTTATCAAGCATACTTGTACTATGTTGTGCTACACTATAGAAAGATATTACAAATGTATGTATGAACTTACTGTTTTATGATTTATGACGAATAGGCTGAAATTCTTAACGTAAAATCCCGACGATGTCGTTTTTTCGGTACAATAGAATTCTAATTCTATGAAATAACTAATCCCTAGTTTTTACTAAATATTTTATTTAAAACACAATGAATAGTGCCTACCTTTTTTATGTACCTAGTAATAAAATAATAAAAATATGTATGTATGTAGGTAGGTATATACATACATACATATGTATAGTAGATATGTTAATTACTCAAAGATTACAGGTAAAAAAATGAATTCGTTACATATGTAGATAACAAATTAACAAGAAATAAGTCAAAATAATTATGTTTCCAAATTTATTTTTGTTAAAACAAAGTACATTAGATTCTTGATACATCCTAGCTGGGAAAAATTACAACGTCACATACACGAACGAAAAAAAAAAAACTGCAAACGCTATTTAAAGCGACCTGCTTATACGATAAATTCAAAAAAAAGCAGAAGTTCGATTATTTGCATTTAATGCAGAGGTAGAGATTATAGAATAAGGTGAGTAGTAGGCCATGTACCTATAAATAGTACCTTCAAGAATAATAGAAAAGACAATTATGCTTTCGAGAAGTTATGTTTCTGTTTACAAAGTTTAGCTGCCTATAGATTTAAACATGCACTATTGTTTTCTTCAAAATGTACAAAAAAAACAAGCAAGAACAAAAATGTAAAGTTTTTTTTTTACAAAACAGTAAAAATATATACTGTTTTTTCACAAAACAAACAGTACTTTTAATATAAAAAAAAGTATATATACTGCTAAACACTACGAAAGACATTCCTAGATATTGGCCATATAAATAGCAGATTTAAAAAAATCTATTTTGAAGGTATACAATTTCTTAAGCTTGCTAAATTATTTGTATATTAATTTTGAAGCTCACCTTTTTTTAAAGTAAATTTGTTGAACTTCTCCTGATTTTTGTAAGCCACGATTTTAGTTAATATCACAAAAAATTGGACCGAAGTTTGCACACCACTGCCATAATAAGCCAACCATAATTGACAAAATGCAAAAAACTTGAAAAACACACTCACACGGTATAAACGACAAAAAAAACAACGCCGCGTATATGACAAAATAAAAATTATACAAGCACCAACTACAACAACAACGAGTATAAAACACGACGACGACTACGACAATAACGTTTCACTGCTGATGATGAAGAGGATGGTAATGGCGACACAATATACACTAAACTTTTTTATTTAAGATTTTTGCGTTATTTTGTTTTGCTTTTCAATACTTAGAACTTGACCAACAAGAGAGGTACAGGAGGGAATTAAGCAAAAAAAAAAAAAGCACACATCCACACTTAAACTCTTTTGCTCTCTCTTTCGCATTTAAAGTAATAACAATATTTTTTTGCACTATTAATTTCATTTGTTGTTGTTGTGTTATTAAAGAGAGGAAAGAACTTTTATATTTTTGCAATATATACCTATTTTTAGGTATTTTTAATTTTCAGATTTTATTTTTATTCGTTCGGTTTTAATATTCACTTATTTTACAGTAAATTTTACTTTATTTAATTTTTTTAAACCACGAAGAAGGCAACATGTGAAAAATAACATAAAAAAGCTTTTTTTTTTGTATTTAATAATAGAGAAAAAGAGGGAGACAGAATAATTTGTGTAGTGATGTTAATTACGAGGTATTTTTTTTGTAGAACTTTTTGCTTAATTTAATTAGTAGATAGATGGTTTTGTAATAAATATTCGTATAGGTACACAATTTGTTGAAATTTGCATTTGATTTTATAGGTATTAGGTAGTTTGTAAATATAACAAATAGATTTCATGCTTTAATTTTTTGTATGGAAAGCACAAAATACCGTTGTTTGCTTGTACTTTATTTTTTTGCGTTCTTTTATTTGCCTTCTAAAAGTCCGTCTGCGTTTTTATTTTAACTGCAATGCTTTTTTTAACTTTTTCATTTTAGGAATTAACACATTTTTTTTTAATTTTTCTGTACTACATTAAATTTGTTTAGAAGTTGTCACTTAAAAAATATATATTTATGTACGGCTTTACAAGTTTTCCCTTTTAAGTGTGTCCGTTGGTGTGTGCCATGCTGTATTATTATGTTATACACTTTTGGTTTTCAAGAAAATGTATCGGATTTTTTTTGTCGCTAGACATTCGTTTTTTTCTTCCAGACTCGGCTTTATATTTGGTATTGAACACTTTTTTTATGTTGTTTTACAGTAGATAAAGTTCTGCAGTGCACTACTAAAAGGAAATTAGGTCTGTAGGCCAACAATGAACTTGGTGTGCTGCTGTTGTTCTAAGCGAATTTCGACAATAGAAGCAAACAAGAAACTAACCGACCGACCGACCGACTTATTAATAAAGGCAACAACAACTAAGAATTGAAAGTCCCGTTTGATTTAGTACCAATATTTTTTTTTAAATTAATTTGTGGTGCCAACGCACCACTAAATATTCACTTTTTATTAAACTTTCAATTTCTTCAAATTTGCTAATTTTTAAAACTTTTATTTTTTCTTCTTTCATATTTATTTATGTATGTATATATTTTTTCAAGTAAAAATATAACTAGAATTTATACGTACTCGTACTTCCTTAACCACGACACCATTCACTAAAAATCCAAAAAGCAATGAACACTTAGCCGAAGGTAAAGGCGAAGGCCTAAATAAACTGTTACTAAAAAAAAACAACAACAACAAAAATCTATAGAAATTTTACTCACAATAAAAGAAAAATATACAACAGAAACCAGACACAAACGTACACATACAGACATAATAACAACAAATCATACCCCTAAATATTTAAAACTTTGCTCCTCTATTTCCACAAGTTACTAAGCACACGCTCTCATTTATTTATATTCCCCCCTACCCCCTATTAAAAAAAAACTTTATACTCCAACCCTCCCTACTACCCTCTCAGAAAATAAAAACACACACGCAAAAACAGAACAAAGTAAAATAGCAAAATTAAATCAACCTAATTTTTATTATTCCAACACTAACCTATATTGCATTAGAAGGGGACCAAAAGCTTATTTTTACAACAACAATACATGTATTTCACATTTTACTACGTCGTCTTTTTTTATCTTTTATTTAACAAAACTTTTTACTCTCCTTATTTTCATTTGTTTTTGAAAACGTTCATTAAACGCACTTGGCCTTTAATTTCTTATTTGAAGAACAAGGACAGCCTTATGTTTTATTTATTCTGCTAAAATAAAAACACACACGCACACAAGCTCATATTTGCCAGCATGAAAACATACCAATACATACAATAATGTTTTTTGTGGTACATCTGTTTTTAACTGTGGCATTGCCAAATTTGTTAATTTACTTTAAAAATAAATCAACAAATGTTTAAATTTATGGGCGCGAAATACTACCAATTTAATAATTGTGGTAAAGTTCAAAAAATATTTCAAATTCATACTTTGTACTGCATTGAAAAACAAAACGATTATCGTTATATTGCCAACTTTCATAATAATAAACATGGTTGTATAAAACGCTCCGAAAAAAGTTGGCCTTTTTTTGCCATAATTGAATGATTATAAAAAGGCAACTCTACAGAGGAAATACATTTAAATTTAAAATTAACTTCCTGTTAGTGCTGCATTTCCTTTTTGTTCTATTAGCTAATTTTTATTGGGAAAAGGATCCAAATGTATGATTTATTATTATAACAATTATTATAAAAAAAATCCACTACTTTTAAGTGCCAAGAAATACTTAAAAAATTTCAAACCGAAGCTAAAAAACAGTATTTATCCGAGTGTGGCATCATTTGTATTTTATTCACCTACGGATAAAAACAATATAGCCATACTAGCTGTTATATTTTATTCACATTTCTCAGAGTTGATTTCACAGCGATTATTCTATGCTATCGTAGCACAGCGTTGAAAAAATTCTTAGCTAGGAAAACGCACACACAAAAAAAAAAAGAGAATACACAAAAGGAGGAGAAGTTTTTCATTGTTGTTTATTTTTTTTGTACGATACAGCATTAATACTCATTCAAGAAACACAATTCGTAAGATAAGCAACGCAAGAAAAAAGTTTGAGCATGAAGAATTAATTAAATAATTTTTGTAAATTATTTAAGTATTTATCACGTACTTATTTATAACTATAAAGTATAATTCTATACAGAAAAATAAAAATTCATTAGAAAAGTTAAAGAGCTTATTTGCAAGTGTGTGTGCGTGTACAATTGGAAAAAGAGAATTGGGGAAAATTTAAAGAAAACTTTTAAAATTTATGTATAAACAAAAAACAGAAAACAAAACTGTGGAGTAAGACCAGACAAGAAGAGAAAGCTTGTTATTTATTTTGATTTTTCGTTAATTTATAATTTTAAGCTACAAATTATTTGAAAAAAAATGGAAAATTTAGAGGAAGACATACAGGGTGAAATTGTAAATTCAACTACAACAGATGTGGAAGCTGACAACATAGCCAATAGAGATTCGGGTGCAACTAGCTCGCCCGAAAATTCAAATCATTCTGTTGAAATTATAGAAACTCCTATTGAAGTAATAGACTTGAACTCACCACAACCATCAACCTCCAGCTCTAACAGTGCGGGCGCTGTAGGGGCTAATAATAATATAGTAAAACGTAATTTAGATGAAACTTTAAAAGAGGCCAATATTGGTGAGTATATAAAAATAAAGTAAATGCGTATATGACGGAAATTACAAAATTTTGGTAGGAAAAAATTTCAACTATGTACATATGTAATTTTCTGTAATTTTAATTTGTTATGAAATGGATAATGGGCTGGAATGATAATGGATGTATCAAGTTCGATTCCTGCTTATACTCTGGATGTTTTCTGCAAACAAAAAAAATGCTACGCAAAGTACTTTAATGGTGCAAAGCAATATTTTTCAATTGCTTTGTTTTTTCTTTTTCTTGCCTGAGTATAATTTTACCGGAAGTCTTATAAAAGAGTTCGAAATTTCAATTGCTTAATCTGCAGACTAAATCCACAGCTTTAAAGTATATATTTTTAGCAAGCCACTCAATGCACCCATTTTGATTTATTTCGTTGAATAATTTACGGAAAGTATATATTTCCTGAAAGAATCCTTTTCTTTTCATCTACAGATGTAAATCCTTCAACTTCTACTGCAACAGCAAACACCACTAGCAGCGGTAATACTAGTAATCTGTTGGAATGTCCCATTTGTTTGCAAACTTGCATACATCCCGCACGTTTGCCATGTGGGCATATATTTTGTTTTCTTTGTGTAAAAGTAAGTGATGCTTTTAACGAACTATTTTTTAAGTACGACTATTTGATTAAGTTCTGTTTTTCAGCCATAAAATTTTAGTATTTATTTTGCATGTTAAGCTAAATATTTTTTGTTTATTGTTGTTTTATTTCATTTACGTGTTTTGCATTTGAAATGAGCTAAGTTAAGCCAGTCATTCAAATCATCCTCAACCGCTTGGTTGTTGTGTTTAGTTTTCGTATCATTAATTTTTTTAATGCGGAAGTCTAACTACTGACCATTTTAGCCGGTTGTGGTGATTTTGTTTATTGACCTTCAAATTAAATTACGGCAAACTAATTACGGCAATACCAAAAATGTTTCAAATCTTTAATTTAATGAAAATTATTTTCTTTTTAATGTAGAGAAAAACATTTCTTTAATATTAAATATATAGAGGCCAAGTTCAAGATTATTTAAGTCACGTTACGTTGTTAATTTTTTAAATTTCAAAATGCAAGGGTATACGGACTGTATATTAAGATAAAAAACATGTGCAAGAAAGTTATTTTTTATGAACTTTTTTATATTAGAATTAGAACCGTGAGCGGGACCAAGTTATCCGGCTACTGCGGCCAGAATAGATCTGTAGCACACTACTCTCATGTTACAAATACTCCCTAAGTATAATATTCATTAAGAATTAAAAGGCTTTCTTCTTTATATTAAAACAATTTAATTTTTATGGTTTATAAAGCGCAGCTTTTCTAATCCTTCACTTTCGCAACCTTGACTTTTTATGCTTTAGAATACTATAATGCAATTAAAACCTAAGGGTTACTGCCCTCTTTTTAAAAAAACAAAGGCTTTCAATATACCACGCTAGTATTTTTAAAGGTATGAAAATAAAGGATAAGAAAAAAGTATTTTATATGAGTAGTTATGAGGGAAGTGGTGAATTTTTCAATTCCAAATAAAATATTCGGAATGACTTTGAATTTTTAAATTGAACATCATTGCATTAGCAAGCCATTAAAATTCTTGTTGTCTGTTTTAAAATTGCTTATTTATTTTTAATTTAAAATAACTTGGGGCACTACAAAATAGACCGACCATGGCTTTTTTTAAAATTAGTTAAAAGTTAATTTAGCAAGCCTTAATTAGGCATTCAAAATTCAGTAGACCAAATGCCAGTTATGCCTTTTTAATTTAAATGATGCTATTAACATTTTTAAATATGCAATTTAAATGCATTACAAATGCAGTTTCGTATTAAAAAAAAATATTAAACTAAAAGTAATAAAATTACATATGCCACTATAAATATATAAATCTTTTTTTTAAGTTGTTGTTTTCTATTTTTTTCTTTTTGTTTGTATGAATTAAAAAATTATTTTTGTTAAAGTCTGTATAAATTTTTTTCAATAGTTTTTGAATGAACTAGTTTCAATTGTTAAGAAATTGTTGCTGTGATTTGTTTGGTATTGTTTTTAAAGTCTTAAACTGGTTTATGGGTTTTCTTTAAAGAAAAAAAAATTAAGAGGGTTTGGCCCGTTAATTACATTAAATATTTAACATTGAAGAACTTGTTATTTTACAGTGATGCTTAAAATAAAAGCAACTTTATAATAAAAGCCAAACGGTTGTAAAAGAAAACTTATTTTAAATTTCATCATCAATTTTTTTCAATAACAAAAATTTTATTTTTTTTATTCGTGTGTCTTATTTTTGTTTTTGGTCTAGTCACGTTTAATAATTTGGGTTCGTTGCCCTTCCGGCTTTAATGAGTGAAGTGTATGAATTTTAATTTCAATTAAAATTTTTGTATTCCAATTAATAGCATTTAAAGATTTTGTTTTTTATTGGTGCTAATCCATTTTATGTTTGCTTTACAGGGTGTAGCTTATAAGAATCGGCGTTGTGCTATGTGTCGACGTGAAATACCACCAGAATTTCTAGATCATCCACAATTGGTGAATGGTATTGAGGATATTTGCACTACCAAAGCTACAGACGATGGCTATCAGTGGTTCTATGAAGGGCGTAATGGTAAGTTTTACTCTAAAAAATTTTCTTACTACTTTTTTATTTACGCCACAGAAAAGCTCTTGTTTTCTTTGTCAGTAGCTACATAGTTTTGCGTCTTTCACTTTAAATTAATTTCCTACTGTTTTAGCTATAAGAAATATTTGGTCATGAAGTAGGCTTAAGCAAAAATATTTAACAAGGGTTTTGGTAAGGATATTCCAAACAATTTTTCATTAAAAAAAACGGTAGTCCCAAATATTTACTGCATTACAAGTGCTTGCCTTATGTCGCGTAGCGTATTGTAAAACTGTAAAAACCTTTGTTATTTAAACTTTACTTAAGGCCAGCTTAAGGTCAAGTTTTTGTTATATTCTAAGGCTGTTAATTTCTATTTAAACTGTCTATAATTTTGCTCTGATGCCAATCTTCCTACTTCCTCCCCTTCATTTAGGTGGCTGGTGGGAATATGAAAAACGTAATTCCTCTGAAATTGAAGCAGCCTTTCAAAAATTGCCTAACAAACAATATTCCTATCATCAACTGCTATTAGATATATTGCAAGCGCAAATAAGGCATGCACAAAATAAAAATCAACATCAAAATAATAATAATAATAATGATAATGATAATGATGATGAAGATGAGGATGCTGATAATAGCGAAGGGGAGAAAAAAAATATTGTTAATCCATTTTTACTTGAAATACAAATATGTGGCACCTTGTATATAGTGGATTTTGAAAATATGATACAATATCCTCATGCTATGCCATATAGAAAGCGTAAAATATGTAGAGCTAAGGGCTTACCAGCCAAAGGTGTGGCTGGTATTTTAAACTCAAAAGACAAGCGTAAAATGAAACCCTATTAAATGTTAAATGTGCCATTTGCATGTAAACATTTTAAACTTTTAAATTAAAAAAAAAAAAAAAAAAAAAAAAAAAAAAAAAAACTAAAAGAAAACTTATTTTTAATAAAAAAATACCTTTAATAAAGCCTTTGAATTATGCCATTTAACTATAAAAAAACTCGTTTTATTGTTTAAAAAATTGTTTGGGAATTGCTGGTTACTTGTTTAGCTGTTAATTTCCTAAAATCTTTTTTTTTTTTTGTTGAAGGTTGGTGGCAATATGATGATCGCACTAGCCAAGATTTAGAGGAAGCTTTTAAAAAAGGCGAACGTTCTTGTACAATATTAGTGGCCGGTTATGTTTATATTGTTGATTTTGATGCCATGATACAACAGCGACAAAATGAACCGGCACGCTGTCGTAGAGTTAAACGTGATTTGGCTACCATACCCAAAAAAGGCGTAGCTGGTCTACGTATAGAGGGTAATACCGTGACCACAGATTCAAATTTTGCTGCACAAGTTTATCAAAGTCGCCAAAACAGGTAAGCCTTTTTAAATTTATTAATGGAAATGGAAACGAAAGTTTCGTTAGAATAATTGTTTTGAAACAAAAAAATTATATGAACGAAGCTTTCCTGCGCATTTAGCTGAACAGGCCTTAAAACTTTTATCATTGAAAAAGAAATTAAAAAAAAACTGAGTTCAAATCCTGGCATTCGATATCGAGCAATTTCAATCGAAATTTTAAAATTGTTTCATACAAAAACACTCAATTTTCGACCGTTTCCGCAATGGTTTATCATTCAAATAGAAATTAAAAAAAAAAATTAAAGCCAAATCGTAGCGACTTCAATCGAAATTTTAAAATTATTTCATAAGAAAAAGTTAAGTATTCATTCGAATACGACGATTTAGTTCCTGCTTTTCATATAGATTTCCAAACAAATATTTTTGTTATAGGTTGTGAAATAAAGAGTGCTAAGCTATTGCATTCTATTTTCGCTCCTAGACCTTGGGTGTTTACTGCAGACAAGTTAAGCAGCTTATAGATTTAAATTAGAATTAAAATTAAGATCGGGAACAAGTCACCTGGTAAGAGCAGCGTTGTCACATATTATTTGATTTCATAACGATTTTGTTAGCCCAAAATAAAGCCCAGATGATGTGTTTATTTTATAGGCAAGAGAAATTCCCCCATAAATTTTTTTTTTTAATTTAAAAATATTTTTTAGTTTCACTTACATTAAAAAATTCACACAACAGCATTTTGTCATCGTTGCCACCAAAATGTATCTATTGCAAAGCACATGCAAACTATACCCTTGGAGTATACACATCCTGAAAGGAGAAAAAAATAATTGTTTGGTTACTGCTTGGTTTTTATAAATTAAAATAAAATTGTAAAAAAGGCAAGCAAGCCAAAAAGCTGCACTCGATATCCAGGGCCTAACTTACGGCATGTCGACCGAAATTTTCATTTATATTTTATTGAGATTTCGCACGTTATCGAGTGCCGTAATTTTGGTCCCAGCAATTTATATAAAATTGAAATTCCTAAAATTTTATTCAAGAACGAATGCAAATGCGGCTGTGGCAAGACATTACGTAATATTTAAATAAAAAAAATTATTAAAAATCTTTAATATAAAATTTAATTTTAAATTTGAATTAAAAAAAAAATCTTTTTTTCTGCAGATACCGCAGTGGTGAATTGCTTAACGAAGGCGATTTAGAAAATCCTGACAATCATATTTTAAGGGCTCATGCACCCAGTGATCCAGCATCACCCAATCCTCAGGGACGTTTGCGTTTATCATATGGTGGCTTAGGCGGTTATGTCATCGAACTGGGTAATCCCAGTGAATTTGTATCAACAGCAGCTGCCACAGATGCCGCATTACGCATAGCCAGCGATATAATTGGTTCAACATTAGCTCATGCCGATGAATTAACACGTTCAGGAGGCAGTCACAATGCACCATCCACCTCTACAAATGCCTATAGGCAACATCGCCTATTAAACAATCAAGATGCTTCCTTAAATTCATCATCATCCGGTGAGCTAACTTTAAATGATTTAACTCTTAACACAAATTTAACAACAGCATCATCACCTTTAACGGTGACTACAACTACTGGGCCGGTAATTGCCCCCGCCGGCACCAGTGGCGGTGTTAGTCTATCACGTGAACGTGGCAGCCGTGAGTTATTGGGGGCAGCAGAAGATTTACTGGGAGCTACACAGCGTGTCATAGCCACAGCTGATCAGCCAACAATAGATTTATTTGAACAAACTTTAAATGATTTTCATGCTTTAACTTTGCGTAATATTGTTGATTCTAGTGATGATGATAATAATGAACAAGAACCACAAATTTCTAATCCTACTACTGGCCAAAGGTCTACTACACATTCTTATAATCAAGAAAATCCATAATAAAATTTTAAATTCGTACTTAAAAAGCGAACTAAAACAAATAAAAAAAATAAAAAATACAAATACAGTCAGACAGAGAGAAATAATTAACTAGAAACCTAAATTAAAGCAAAATACAAAAAAAAAAATTAAATATTCCTTTCAACAAATAATTGAAACAATAATTAAATAAATAAATTATAATACATACACATACATGCAAACATTCATAATATATTTTTTTTTGTGAAAATAAGCAACAATAAATATATTTAAAAGAAAAAGCAGACCATACGTTCCTTGAAAAGAAAGAAAAGAGTAAAATAAAACAAAAAAAAAAATTATCAAAACTATTTTTGATTTGAAATCACATGTTAAATAATCAGTATCTCAATTTAGAATTTACGAAAAACAATAAGACGCTCGTTTTTTAAATTTATTTATAAATCTTTATATTATATTTGAATTCAATAATTTAATTTTAATTAAATGAAAAATCATGGAACTCAAGCCAGTTTTGTGTAAATTAACCCTTAGCGTATGCTTCGCTTTTTTAGTTTTTAATTTTCTTTTTGTTTTAAGATCAGACTTGTAGAGGAATGTTAACTAAAAAATTTTTTTTGTATTAAAAAAATTGTCGGCAGTGTTTTAAAGTGAATTCAATTAAAAACAAAAAAATTCGAAAACGTATCGTTGGCTTACGAGTGGAAACCTACATTCGTTATAAAATTATTATTATTATTTTTTAATAAAAAAATAATGATATCGAATGCTATAGTTTGGGCCCTACTAAGCCCATTTTTAGCTTACATCTGCTAATATTCCTCAAAATTCATTACAAAATGATGTCATAGATTTAAAATTAAATTTATGCCAAAATTTGGGAATAATTTTTTAATGAAATAAAATTTGCTTAAGCTACGGGCAGAATAAACAAATATTTGTCTAAATAAACATAACCACTCTGTCATCTACATATAATTTTATATATTTTGAAGAAATATTTGCTTAGATAATTTAAATTTTTTTTATTAAAATACAAAATATTATATTATTTTAATTAATTTTATGTAATACAAGTCATGTTAGTTGTTACGCTTAATTCCACAAATATTTATGTAATGTGACCGTAGCTTTAATCCCAAAATCGGGGAATTCCCAAAAAAGTTAACTAAATCCCCAAAATTTTAAATCAAATTAAAATTAAATTTTAAAAGAACTAACTAACATTTCCCAATTTTTAAATTGAACTAAATCCGCCAAAAGAGTGAATTAATTATAAAGCCCAAAAATTTTAAATTAACTTTATCCCAAAATTAAATAAAATTTCTTAATTTTTAAAAATAAACTAAAGGCCTCTATCACGGCTTGCAACTGAACTACAATTAAGTTTAGTTGAAATTTTGAAATTACAACATATTTGTGTTATCAATGATTATAACTTTGTGTTGACTGGTGCCAAATTATGACATTCGATATCAATCGAAATTTCAATGTATTTTAAATGGGAATTTCGTTCGATATAAAATGCCCTAATTTGGCCTCAGTTGTTTTAATTTCAACTGAACTGGGTTGGCTTGGGAACCGCAATAGAGGTTAATCCCAAATTAAGGACTTATTTCCTAAATACTGAATCCCCAAATTAATTCCTAAAAAAGAAAAAAGTTAACCAATTCCGTAAAATATTTTCCACATTTTAAGTAAAACAAGTAATTTTCAATAGTTCACTTGACAAAACCGATGATGAGTTTTTTTTTTATTCCTCTTCAAACACCCTAGATTAGCCTAAATTAATCATGCTGGTCAAGGCTAATCATTTTCTTTCAAAATGTCACAATTTTTAAAGCAAACTTTCTTTTTTTTTAATTTTTTAGGGCATGAAATTTGCAGGATTTCTATTTCAAGAAGTTTATTCTTTTAAATGTTAAAAGTTTTTTGATTAAAATAGTAAATTGAAATAAATTTCAGCAAATTGGAATATAACGACTGCTGCGTTCGACTTGATACTGGCTTAAAAATTAGCTGTGTGAGAATTCGCCTTAATAATTACTTACTTTATAGCTTTTTTCTCTATTTTTTTTAAATTATTTTATTTTAATTTAAAATTATTTTTTTTTTTAATTATTTTATATTTTATTTTTAATTTTATTTAATTTGCTTATTTATAATTTGCTTTTTAATTTTTTTTATTTTTTCTCATTAATTTTTTAGATTACAAACGCTCTTACGATCTTCTCTTATCTTTGAAATGTATTTTAAAGAATTGTGTATTCAATGTCTACGAATTCTATCGAAATCTCATTTTAGCACCCAAAACTCGTGTCGATTAAATCGATAAAAAAAAACAAATCAAAACAGATCAAAGAAATTCGTAAGTTTTTGTTAATTTTTTTTTAAGAATTTTACCATCCCTTAAAAAAAAGAAAAAGTCTTAATGAAAATCCTATAAAATCATTTCATTGTTAGCATTATTATTTACTACCACACTCTTAAAACTGTCACTGTATGCCATGCCTTCACAATTTTCTCTGCTACTTTTGATTTTCCTTGCTTTTATTTTCTGTACTTTTACCTCATCACACATGAATCATGAATTATTTGGCTGAATTTAGCCAATTCGCTTATTACGATTGTCGAAGTCTTTATGAAAACGAAGAAATGTGACAAGGCTCTCGAATTTCGACTATAACTTCCACAACCATAATAAGCTCTATTATTAAAATTTTTTTTGGGCATGAAATTTGTACACTTTTATTTATGATTCCAAAAAAGTTTATTTCCAAATTGAATTTTAACAACTTGTTATATAACAGTTGCTAAGCGAATTTGTTAATGCGGTTAGCTTGTTTATGTTCATACTAATTTGTTTTCATTTTATGTAAAAAAGGGTTTTAGTTTTTGCCCTATTTTGCTTTAATTCTTTAAATACAGAATTATGCATTAAAGACCTTGTCAAAGGCTTTAAAAAATTAATAAAAATATAGTGCTTAGATTTTAATAAAGAATAAAGTTGAAAAGGTTTAACACCCTGTTCGAGAAACTCAAACAGCTTAAAGTTGCATGTGGTAATAATGACAAGCCCACACCTAAATTTCCTTACAAACTTTTAAATTAAAATTTTTTATGATTTTATTCTTAAAAAAAAAAAAAAAAAAATTTTACCTGCCTTCCTAACCTTTTTTTGTGCCCTGTCAAAGCAGTCATGACTTTGCAACACTTTCAAGCAAAATAATAAAAAAACAATGCCGTAGTTGCGTTTAGGGGTGCCCTCTATCAATCTGGGGGTCGATCCCTGTTTTCTTCAGACAGGCCAAGAAGCTTCGCGGATTTGTGCTGTTTAAAAAAAAAAATTTCCAGATCGGCTAATAAACAGCTGTTTTTATTAATAAGTGCTGTTGAGACATTTAAAAAAACAATAGACGCTTGGCAAGCCAATATTTATCACAACAAAATAAGAAGTTTTAAAAAAATTTTTTATTGAAAAGCACTCATTCACTGCCTGCTTCACTAAAAAAACTCACCTAGCCATTGCATTGTAATTCACTTTAAATCATTTAAAATTTGAATTTACTTCTTTCGAATTAAATTTAGTATTTCATATTTATTATGTTTGGAAAAGGTATAAGTGTACTTTAAAAAAAATAATTAGCTTTCATTTTATTAAGTTATAGATACCATCTTACTAAAATTACCACTGACAAATTTTTTTTCTTCAAAAAGTTGACTTGTACCACTTTCAAAAGTAACAGCTTATTTAATTTAATTTGTACTGAAAATCATTTACGAAATCTTTTTAAAAATTGCATGAATAAAAATTTAGTTTTAGACAAATTCGCATGAAATGTTCTTTTCGAATTAAAACTCATAATCATCTTTGTTGGATTTTCGAATTTATCATCATTTACTGTTATTTTTTTTTTAAATTAAAACGGCTAGTTCTTCAAGCCTAAGTAAGAGGTTATAAAGTATAATTTTTATTACAATATTTGGCTTAGACTTTTTGTAGTCTGATTAAATCAATTTAATTTAATTTTAAATACACAAAAATAAGGCTACGGTCACATTATACAAATATTTGTCGACATAAGTGTAACCACTAATTTCTGGCAAATATTTTTATAGTCTAACATAACTTGTATGACATAAAATTAATTCGAATAATATGATAATGCAAATGACATAGTGGTTACGCTTATTTCGGCAAATATTTGTGCAGTGTGACCTTACGTAAAGTAGTTATAATGCTGTTTGAAACTTTAAAAAAACTAGTCATTTTATTTTAAAAGAAGAAAGAAGTCAAATAAACTTTTACAAAATTTAATTCTTTTGTTTTCCAAAATTATTAATTTTTTTTATTTTTTTTTCAATTCTAATAATTTTTTTTTCTAGTTACGTGCTTAAAAGCTTGTTAATTCTAAAAGATTTATAAAAATGTGTGCCAAAGGTGCCAGAGAAAATGAACAAAAAAATAATTTTTTTTTACTTTAAGTTAGTGAAGTTTTACACCAAAACTTAAAGGCATGACTTTTCACAAATTAAGAGCTTCACTAAGTAGGTGAGAGAATTAAAGAACATCAAAGGCCACGTCTCTTAAAACTAAAAAAAAAAAAAATGAGATTTGGAAGATGATAAAAAAAATAATTCTTTAAAAACTTCAATGATCAATGATGATTAAAAAAAACTCTTGAAAAGATGCTTAAATATCAGGTCTCTTAACAACTAGAGAAGTAATTTAGAGGATGATTTAACAAATCTCTTTAAAAGGTCTTCAAAAACCACTCCCCTTAGTAGCTAAAGAACAAAAACCAAATTCATAAATAACATTTTTGTTTAACAAGCGCTTATTTTTTTATGAATTGGAGCTCAAGGCTTTTGGAAGATTATTAAAAACAAATTCTTTAAAAGGTCCTTAAATATCAGGGTTCAGCAACTAGAGAAGAAGTAATTTAGAGGGTAATTAAAAAACCTATTTAAAAGATCTTTATAAACTACTCCTCTTGGAAGCTAAAGAACAAAGGATTTGGAGGATAATTAAACAAGAAAACCAATGAAAATATACTTAAACATCAGGCCCTTTAGCAATTGAAGAAGGGACTTAAAAAAAGATTAAAAAAATCATTTTCGAAAGGTTCTTAAATACTACTGCAGAAGGGGATTTATAATTTGATTTAAAAAATAAAAACGTTTAAAAAAGTATTAAAAGACCACGCCAAAAAAAGGGACTTAAAAACGCAATTAAAAAAAATGTTAAAGAATTTTAAAAACTATGTCTTTTAACGGCTAGAGACAGAGGGATTTTAAGAATAATTAAAAAAAAAAACTTTTAAAAGGTCTTTCAAAATTAGAACTCCTAGCAACTAGAAAAAAGGGCTTTATAAAAGCTGAATTAAAAAAACTCTTTAGGAGGCTTTTAAAGGCGACTTTTTTAACAGCTAGAGAAAATGGGATTTAAAAATAAAATTTTTCCCAAATATCACTTCCCTTAATACAAAAGTCATGCGCTTAAATCATGGTGTTTAAATTAGAATTTAAATGAACTGTTTTTTTAAGTGGAAAAGTCCACTTTAACAAAAAAAGTCAGCATTAATTTTTTAAGACGGTGAATATTTGTTAATAAAATTGCGCTTAATTTTTTTTAAAGTGGATTTATAGTACTTTTGAAAATAACAGCTCAAATATAAACTTAAACAAATAAAATAACAAATAATTTAACTAAAACAATAAAGATAATGAAAAAAAAAATGGTATTAAATAATTTAATTTATTTAAAAGTTGTGTATTTAGATTTATGATTTATTTTTAACAAAATGTACTTTATAATTTGCAATAATAAATGAGACAAAAGAAAAATTAAAATAAAATATAAAAAAGATTAAAAATTTTGAAATTTCAAAAAAAAAATGTCTTTTAATACAGCGGAGATGGAATTAATAGCGGTGAAGCAAAAAAATTCAAAATAAAAATGATTCTCCTAAAAACAGGGAATAGATATTTGTTACTTTTATGATGTGAAAAAAAGGTTAAAACACAAATTTTGCTATGTTTTCTTATTTAAACGCATTTATTCCAGACGGTAACAAGAGACAAAATGGTACTTTTTTATTCTAATGGTACTTTTCGAATGTAGTAATATTTACGTATCTAGAATGGAACTAAGAAACTGATATCAAATGGTTCTTAACGAATATGGTACTTTTTAGTTATTTTAGTGGTACTTTGTCAATATATTAGCACTAACGAAGCTAGAGCTACGAAATTTAGATCAAATAGTCCTTAACAAAATATTTATATAATAATAAAAATAACAAAATGGTAATTTTTATTTTAATGGTACTTTTTAAATGTATAATATTATCGGATCTAGAACTACGAAAACTGAAATCAAATGGTCCTTACCGAAAAAAAGTATTAAAGGGACAAAATGGTACTTTTGAATTTAGACAGAATTAGCAATCTCAGATCAAATAGTAATTCACGAAGCAAGAAATATTAAAAAGGACAATATGGTACTTTTTAGTTATTTTATTGGTACTTTTTAACTAAAAATATGTAGGGCGACGTTAAGTATATTTTATACAATTAAACATTTAGGTTGTAGACAGGAATCGAACGTGCAATTTCTATAATAACGAACTTAGAACTACGAAACTGAGAGCAAATAGTGCTTTACAAAATAAATATTAAGAAAAGCAACAAAATGGTGCTTTTTAATTATTTAAATGGATGGTAGTTCTAGAATTTTTGATATTAACGAACTTATAACTGTCAAATCAGACTCAAACGTTACTAAGAAAAGTGACTAAAACAGTGATTTGTGTCCAAGTCGGCCATTTGTTTTATATGAACTTGTCGCAAATTCACAATAATTGTTACACACAACTATTGGGTGATTCAGAGGTTTGTTAAACTAAGTTTAACTTAGAAGTTCTTAGAAGAAAACTAGCCCTTTATTAATTTTCTTTTTAAATTAATTTATTTTTTTTATTTCTTTTTAAATTCGTTTTTTAGCTATTGAATCTAATTTACATAATTTTTTTTTAATTCGGGCACGTTTTTATGGTTTTATTAATAGTTTTACAGAACATAAAACAACCCTTTTTTGGGAATATAAACCACAAGTGATTGACTTAAGCAACTTACTTCTACATACCTGTTAAGTGGAATAAAAAATGGTAAACGAAGCCAAAATAAACATAAAATTTCTACATACATACAAAACAGTCAAATATACATAAATATAAACCTACTTGTGCTTACAAACAAACATAGACCCATAAGTATTTATTAATTAACATGGACTATTGATTATTAACTTGTTGACTCATACTGAAGAGATGAACAGCTCTAAGAAAAATACACAAGAAGAAAATCTTGGATGAAACATAAATTTTTATTCGCATAAAATAGTTTCGATTGTAGTTTCACTCGATAACAAGCAACACATAGCGAAATTTTTAAATTATTCCCTACGACTATTTTATCACAGTGTGTTGTGTGCCTTGCCATTAGGATTATACTGGCAACGAGCGGGCAGACTGCTTGACCATCAGCACCAGAATCCTAGTTTGCCATTTCTTTGGTATAGGTTATGGAGAAACCTGAACAAAAGATCCTCTGGGATATGGGATAATAATAATAATTCATTCGTAGTCTAGGGGAGGTGAAGTAGAGAATTTACGGATTGTGCAAAAAGTTGTAAAAGTCACAGTATAGATAGTTCCACTGTATTTTCGTTACTATTATTAGATGGTTGGTTGGTTTGAGTGGCGGTCTTAACGCCCTTCAATTAAAATCGCAAGATTCCGCCAAGACAACGGAGTAATAAAATGCCCTAGAGCCATTCTGCCCCTTTGAGATATCTAAGAAGATCTCCTAACCTTATTAGGTAGTCCGTTTATAAAATCCGCACCGAAAAATCTGTGTCTCGAAGCCTGAAGAGCCGGGAACTCGCAAAGAAATTGAAAAAATGTCTGCTTATTCTCAGGTGTCCAGCAGCTGCTCCAGTTTTCGTTGAAGGACAGTCCCAGCACTACATGTGCTGGCAAATTTTTAAGCGAGATCTCCGGCTTGCTGAGTAAAGAAAGCTTTGTTAAAGACTCCATCGAGTATATTAGTAACAGCAGGCATCATTAAATTTTATTATTTGTGGAATACAAATCATGTCAAGTAAATATTTTTCTTTCAGTGTATCCCCCCTTGAAGTAGATATTGTTTTATGCCGCACGTTAAAAGAATTTAAAACTTGTTTGATGTTAAAGCATAACTGCCATCTAAAACACACACGTTTGTACTTGTTTGTAAAGGGTGTCTCAGTAGGAGTGCCACTTTTCATTTTTATATAAAAAACGTATTTTTTAATAAAGTTGTGATTGTAAAGAAGACATACGTGCCGACAATTCGCTCAATGCAGCAAAGTGAAGTCAATTTTTTGAAAAAGTCATCTTCTTTGATGAAGCGCATTTCCATCTGAATGGCTTCGTGAATAAACAAAATTGTCCAATTTGAAGCTGAGATAATCCCCATGCAATCGATGAGAAACAAATACATCCACGACGAGCAATTGGCTGGTCAGGCTTTACTTTTTTGAAGATGAGGGCGAAATTATGATGACTGTGAACGGGATTCGTTACAGAAACATGATAACGGAGTTGTTGTGGCATATATCTGGACGACATGGGGTTTCAACAAAACGGTGCCATCTGCCATACAGAGCATGAAACAATCGAATCAAACTGAACACTTACTGGGACACCCTTTAGCTTATGATCCGATCATAGCGACCAAAAGTCTTGTCTTTTAAACCCAACCACCAGCTACAGAAACATGCATTAGAAATGGTTTGTACAAGAATTTTAGGTCTTGATATTTACAATAAATACGTTTATGGGTATGTAATGTTTGTACACAAGAAATAAATTTATGTTATGCACGTACATACGGTACACATAGAGTTCTTGAGGCGCACTTGCACGCATGCTCAAGAGACATGCATACGTACGTACGAGTACATTTGACAACAAACTATGTTATGTGGATGAGTCATCTTTGTTTACCAAATCTTGTACAATTTTATTCGTTTTTTTTTATTGAAATTTCTTTTAACAATACAGAATGTCTGTCTGTCTGCTTTGGTTACCTGTTTTAGTTTTCCTTTTTTTTTTTGTATTTATTTCTTTGAAAAGTGTGAGTGAGGGATCATTTTTATAGAAATGCGTTCGTTTATGTTACAGTGATGGCACAATTTTAAAGATCATTGGGAAGGTGTGATAATTAAATGAGAGCTTATGAAGCAAAATTAAGTACTTTAGACTGAAAAAATGTGCACGAGTACATTTTTGATTCTTGAAGTCTTTGATGTGCTGATGAAGTGCTCCTAATCAAAAACTCTGGTAGCACAGAGTGCTGTTTTATATGATTTATTGCTCCGCCCCAAACCAAAGTCATGCTAAACGTACATTTGATATTCTTGAAGGCTTTAATAGCTTTGCTGAAGTGATCCTAATCAAGGACTCTAGTAGCAAAGAGTGATGTTTTAGATGATTTATTGCTCAGTCCCAATGATTAAGGACTTTATTTGTTCCAAGCTTTGTAGGCTTAATATACCTATACTACTTACAAAACCTAGCCAGAGAAGTAGAGAAATAGCAAGAGTAGAAAAGAAAAACGAGTTGGTCACCTAAACTGCTATTAATTTTGAAAGCGGTGTAAGTTAAGGTGCCCATATTTCACTCAAATTATCGTTAACTAATTTTTTTTTAAAAGTGGACTTAGACTACTTTTTAAAATAACAGCTCAATTGCTACTTCTTGATAACATGCCAACTTTTACAAGCGATAATACAAGTAGCGTTCACCGCAGTGAGCCCAAGCTTATCTTCTAATAACGAGCAAAGGCAGAGGAGGTGTTCTACATTTTCCTGCTCTCGTCATCCTAACAACTTCTGCAGTAGTCATTTGACTTTAAACGTATTCTCCTCGCATGGTTGCCAAGCCTGCAGTGGCGTGTTATTGCTGCCACCACATGCCTTAACTGGGCTCTGAAGCCCCAGTAAATCCCTGCTGCGTTTTCTTTGCAGTCTAGGTCAGATCATTCTTGCTTTCTTTCACTCACAAACCTTTCGTTTATTTATGCGTCTTTCCATATCCTAATTTATGATGCTCTCATTTCCAAGCTAGCTGGTACTTTTCTGTTTTATAAGAAGTTCCCAAACTATTGTCATTTCCAGCTCTTTTGAACACACACTCTTGTTAACAACTCCTAAGATCTCTTGCTGTTTTTTTTTTGTTTATTGTTGATCGTTTGTTTAAAATTTATTTTCTTTTTCGTTGCACAACAAAAAAAACGTGTAATTTTTCATCTGATAAAAGGGATTTTGATTCTTTTGTTCTTGTTTTTTTTTCTCTTATTTTATTTGAAATGATTTAGCTGGGAAAATTTTTATAATGACCCATTATTGTTGTGTTTTCATAAACCTTTTTTTGTTTTATTTTTTTAATTTTTGTGTGGGATACTCGTACAAAGCCAGTTTAATAATAATTTGAGGGAGTTTGTTCTTTTTCAAATAAGCGTTTGTTTTATTTTTAGATTCTTGTAAAGTTTTTTTCTTCTTTTTTTTTTAATTCCTTTCGGTTGGATGATCAAGTAAAAGTGTTTTATTTATTTAGGATTTTGTCTTCAAATTAGATATTTCATTTCTTTTTTTATTCCTTTTTCATTAACAATACAAGTCCCGTGAAGCTTCTTGGTTTTTCTGCAGAAAATATTCAGGGTTTAGGCAGGAGTCGATAGTAGACTATCCACTCATCTATGAGGGCTTCCTCATACTTTACTCGAACACTGCAGCTAAACATGGCTGGCTTATAAGCCAGATTTTTGGCTATCTAGGATAATTTTAAATAAATAAAATTTAATGGTTTTCTAGATTTTCCGCAGACGAAAATCACTTCTAGGCACCCTTAAAATCCTGTTGTGTTTTTATTTTCTGAGTGAAAAAATAAAATGTGTAAAAAAAGTCTGCGCTTATCCTGACCCTTAGAATTAAAATTAATAGCGGGAACGAATCATAAGATCACTGAGGCCAAATATACCTATTGTGTTACTACTCTCAAGTCATAAATCCTCCCTAATTTTAGTATTTATTAAGAATTCAAAGACTTTCTTGGGTGATTTGTCTGTCATGCAGGTAGTGATGCTCTAAGTAATAAAAAAGGATGTTAATTAGGCTACTACAGTGACATTGTACATGTTTTGCTATTTTTTGGTTTTGGTTACATGTCAAGCGTTTATACTCTGTAATGTACAGTCATGAATCCCGTGACAATAAGAATTTCTAATCGGGTCAGCTCTAGTAAGTCATTTCGAGACCGGAATGGCATAAATGTTTTCGCTACCCTGATACCCCTTGCCTTCAACCAATATTATTGCGATTCTCTTTTCAGCCACTCCCTAAATCTGGTGAAACTACTAGCCCCACCTTTTCTTACGAATTCATCTGCCTTCTCATATCAGGTGAAACCCATTATTAGATGCTAGTCTAACTAAAGAGTCTCTGATGTGGCTCATCATGAATGTAGCAAATGAAGATTTCGCCACACAGGCAGTTATTCTGATTCCCTTTTAAACCATGTACTCGCCTAGATAGTTGAAGTGATCTAGATCCATGCTGTTGCATTAAGATAGATGCCTTCGATGTCTCAAACTGTCCTTAACATGTGCAACGATACTGATACACATATACAGCACTAACTTTGCTGAGGAACTCATGATGCTTTAGAGATGCTTAACAGCTTACGCTGACTTTTCCAGAAAAATTCTAACCCTGTCTATAACACACACACATACATACACCCATTTTAGCAAGAAATCCACCACATTTTATATGTGTAAAAAACCAAATACAAATTCAGTTGAGAGCAGACAATCTAAACGTGTGTGAACCACAGAAAAACAGTTATTTAGTTATTTAACCACTTTTTAACACTCCTCCTCGCTAGTGCGTAACAATAAAATTTTGTCTTTAGTTTCATTTTAACTCTCTCTTTTAGAAATATTTTTTACACTCTCTAAATACTAAATCTCATTATGAGATTTATCTTAAAGCACAATAATGCCAGTATCTGGGCAAGTGTGTGTAAATGTGTAAGTGAATGCATGAATCTCAAGGTGTAATTGTGGGTGTTTTTGTATCTTACATACACTCGTATGTATTACAGTTTGCAGTCTATCTGTTAGTTGTTTCCTATATTTTTTCAAATTCCCATGCTTTAGAAAATTGTAAAACAATGAATACAATAAAAAGTATAGGGTGATTTACTTAGAGGTTTGGAATTGGATGTTGTTAAAAAAAATTAATAAATAAATAAAGCAAAAGGTGTTTTTTTTTTAATTAAAAAACAAAATTTAATTAGGTTTTTTAACAATAAAATACAAGTTCTGCAAATTAGGAACCTGCATTCTGCATTCGATATAGATTGAAAACTATTGTAATTATAGAATTTGTCTATATATCGAGTTGCTGGATATCGATATGTGCTTTAGCTGCCGCAGAACGCTTTTCATTAAATAGAGCTTAAAGAAAATTAATTTAAAAAATGTTTTAGAAGAAATTAGGCTCAGATTCCGGGTAAGAAGCAAGAGAAATTTTCTTTAAAAAATTTGTGCAATTAATTGATGACTTAGAAAGAACGCTGGTTTAAAATTTCCTTAACTAAGAGCGCTAGTTGATTCAAGCCTGCTTACCATACACTGGAATTTGGTTTTGAGAAATGAATTAGTTGCCAAACAAAAATTTAGTTCAGGGGCCAAATTACAGCACTCGATAGCGAACGAAATTTCAATACAATTTAAATGGAAATTTCGATTAATATCGAATGCCGTAATTTTAGCCTCTGATAAACAATTATATTTTAAAAGCTTTTTAAGGAAATGCTTTGTGAATAAACAACAAACGTTAATAATGCTCTAATTTCGATTTGACTTTTTATAATAAAAGAAGAAGAAGAAGAAGCTGGACCAAAAGCATATATTCATTCTATCTGCTAAAAACAATACCCCTTGAAAATAGAAAAGTGCTCTTACTTTTCACGTTTCTACCAACAAAATAATAAGCTGATAACAGAATATGAAACAACCGTAAAACAAACCTGTTTCAATTAGCTCAATGTAACAACAGGAAGTATTTATGTAAAAAGTAACAACTGCCTCCCTCCTAGAATATCAAAGTTACTAAAGTATTACATGAAAAACAAGAGAGGAGGAGGGCTTTATTTTTCAACAATAAAATAAATATGCATTTTTAATTGAATTAATTAATAATAATTTTTTTTTTCAATTAAAAAAATTGTTATAATGATTAAATATTTTCTTTTTTTTAATTAAAAAAATATCATTTAGTTAAAATTTTTAATTCAATCAATTAAATTTTTAATTGATTGAATCAATTTAATTTTAAAAAGAATTTATTAAATTTTTGATTGAATGAATTAAATTTTTAGTTGAATCAATTAAATTTTTAATTGAATTTACTAAATTTTTAATTGAATCAATTAAGATATATTTTGAATTTGTAATTGAATCAATTGAATCTATTAAATTTTTAATTGAATTAAAAAATTTTTTAATTGAATTAAAAAAGTTTTTAATTGAATGATTTAAAGTTTTATTTGAATCAATAACATTTTTAAATGAATCAATAAAATTTTTAATTGAATGAATTAAATTTCTAATTAAGCCAATTACATTTTTAATTGAATTTATTAAATTTTTAATTGAATTTACTAAGTTTTTAATTGAATCAATTAAATTTTTAATTGAATCAATTACATTTTTAATTGAATCAATTAAATTTTTAATAGAATCAATTAATTTCTTTTTCAATTAAAAAAAAATCTCATACTGTTAAAATTTTTAATTCAATTTATTAATTATCTTTTTTCTTTCAATTGAAAAAAATCTTGCACATTTAGTGAATAGTAAGAAAACAAAAAAAAATGGAAATTAATGAATCAAAATAAACAACAAAATGAAAAGAAGATTTAATATTTGTAAAATTTCAAGTTTAATTTTAATAGTTCAAATCAAACCTTTAACTAACTTTGAACAGGTACGCTCCAAATGAAGCTTCTTGAGAGATCTTGTGAAATAAATTTTTTTTATTAAATTTATTACATTTAATTGTGTTATTATAGATTATTATTTTGTTTTATGCTATTTTAGTTTTTTATTTCAACAACTATTTGAGTAAACAAATAAATTCTATATTTTCGTTAAAGTTAGTTAAAAGCTGTAGCTTCTTTTACGCATTAAAATTTTATATATCTTCCTCTCTCTCTCTCTTTCTTTCTTTCTAAATTATATTTTTATTTTAATTTCTAAATTTTATTTGTTTACATTTTTTATTCTTTAAATTATTCTTAGCATACACATACACTCAAACGTGCTAGCATACTCCAATATAATACAAAACTTTATTATTATTTTATTGGTTTTTTTTTTTAATTTTTTTTTTAATTTTTATTGTATCTACTCAAACTGTCTGCTGTACGTGCAAGTGTGAGTCTGTTTGTCTGTCTGTACCTGTGTATCTGACTTTATTACTTTAAATAAAATCGTAGATATTGATACAGTGAAAGATATGTATGTACAACATACATGTAAAAGAAAGAATAAATGATAATATAGAAAAATAATACAAAAGGCAAAAATAAAATATAAATATAAATTTAATATTAAATATGGATGTATGTTGTCATGTACATACATCTAATTACATTCAAGCAAACATAATAACCCAGCAAACATGCAGTGAAAGTTTTGAAAAAAGTAGTTTTATTATAATTAAAATTAGGAGCGAAAACGAGTCACCTAGTCACTGTGATTAGAATAGAACTATTGGGTTACTGATCGCAAAGCTACAAGTCCTCCACAAGTCTAGTATTCATTAAGAATTTAAAGACTGTCTAGGGTGACTTGTCCGCCATGTCACACAGTAGTAGGGGTCCAAATTAGTCCTTCACAATGACACAATACATATTTTGCTGTGTCTTCGTCTTCGTTTTATAATCTGCAGATGCCGTTTCGACTTTTAGTTTTGTTCTTAACAGCACTTCACAGAGAGGGGTAAGAGGTAAGAGGGGTAAGAGGTAAAGCTTCTTGTAGAGATAGAAAAAATCGAACAGAGAGAGGAAAAACTTTAATACTCAAATTATGCATTTTTAGTTCAATTAATAAAATTAAATTAATTAAAGAAAAATTATCATTTTGATTAAATTTTTAATTAAAACAATCAAACAAAATTTCTTTAACTTTAAATAATTTTATTGTTGATCCAACCAATATTTAATCAAATCAAATAAATATTTTCTTTTTTAATTAAAAAAATATCTTTTTGATTAAATTTTTAATGAAATCAATTAAATTTTCCATTGAATTAATTAAATATTTTTTTATTTTAATTAAAAAAAAAATATAATTTTTTAATCCAATTGCAATAAATATATTATTGATTCACTATTTACTTGAATCAATTAAATATTTTCTCTTTCAATTAAAAAAATGATCATTTTGATAAAATTTTTAATTACAATTTTTAGTTGAATTTAATTAAAATTTTAATTAAAGCAATTAAATATTTTAATTAAATGAAGTAAATTTTTAACGAACTAAATTAATTATTTTTTTTTCTTTCAATTAATTGTTATTAATTATTTTTTTATTGAATATTTTTTTTTTCTTTTAATTAAAAAAAAAAATATTATATTGAATAAATTCTTAATTAAATCAATTAAATTATTAATTGAATCAATTAAATATTTAATTAATGAAATAATTATTTTAATTAAAATGTTTAATTAGCGCATTCGATATAGTTTTTTATTTAATCATTTTAATATTTTTTTTTATGAAGTAAATACAGTTGTCATATTGATTAAATATTTAATTGATTCACAATTTCTTTCAAAAAAAAAATATTAATAGTTTTAAAATTTTTAAAATTTTTCTATGTGAATATTTAAAATTTTCTCTTCAAAAAAGCTCAATTTTAATGGTGTCTACTCAAAGTTAAGCAGAGATTAACTTTCAATCAATAAAAAGAAGCTTACAGAAAGATATCAGCACTCTATATGTTGGCAGCAACGCTCTGACAATATATTAGTTGGGTTTTTATACGGCTTCTAGATTGATCTGGCTTTGATCAAGAATAATATAAAACAAAATTAAGCCTTCAGCTTAAACATTAAAAACATTTTCGGTCTCAATTTTGTTTACATACACAATACGCTTATACTCCATAAGCCTAGATGTGATGTGAGCAGAAAAATAACTTTACTGAAGTCGTAATAATAATAGCTCTTGGGGTTTGGTCACCCAGGTTGTAAATTTAAAGCATGTCTGTATACACAAGTGTGTATTGAGCTGTATTTGTTGTTAGGCTGCTGTTAAAACAAGCTAAATACAAAACAGAAAAGAAAAACACTATTAACATGGCTGGCTGGTGGTTGATTTAGTGTATTACTTGCTAATGCTTTTGTTGTTGCAAGTTTAAGAACACTCAAAACTGGATTTGAGCTAAGTTACAACAGCAACAACACTAGCAAAAGTTAGCTAAGTTTAAGCAATTTGTTAAAAGACACCCGGACAAAAAAAAAGGTGCGAAGCAGGAAAAATCATTTAAAAAGCAGCCGCAGCATTAGCAGCACAACAGTGAATGTTGAATATGAAAAAAAGTATGTGAGGGGGTAGAGGGTTTTGTAATAAAGCAAAGAGAGAGAGAGAGAGTTCTCTCATTTAAACCTTTTTTATGTGATGTTTGCGCATGTTTAAGTTTGTTGTTAAATGAGATTTAGCCGCTCCTTTGTATCTGCAAGATGGCTAAAAATGTATTCAGTAGTTAACTACCTTTTTGAGAGCTCGGTTTCGTGGCGTTACTTTTACGGGGGTTTAATTAAAACTCTAGCAACATTTTTTTTTGTATTGTGTTGTAGAATTTTACAAAAGCAAACGAGAATTTTATATTAAATTAAAGAAGAGAAGTGACATATTTTTTATAAAAACTTTTTAAACACAAATCAGATGAAGTTTAAAAGAATTTTGAAAAAAAAAGAAATTAAAAATAGTGGTGTGTGAACTATGCGCTGCGTGAATTCAAGAAGTTGAAAGAAAAATCCTTAATATCGATTTTATGTTGCGCACTGAAAGAAAATTTTTTTTTTAAGAAAAATTCATTTATCAGGGTCTACACTTAAATAACAGCAAATCAAGAAAAAAAATTAAGCTTAAAAGGTAATTGAATGCAAAGCGTTTGAATGTATGCTGGTGTGTGGTGAATTCTCTCTTTTAAATTAAAGTGAATGAAAAAAAATTAAATTTTTTTAAACAAGTTACATACAGTGTAAAAGAAAAACTGAGCATGCACGCTGCTGCTGCTGCTTTAAGCTCTTTTCTTAAGTGTTTTTTTCTTCTCGTGTATGTTTGTTGTTATTTATGGCTGTTTTCCGTTTGTTGGCCAAGTTAAGAAGCATAATTGAAAATAAAAAGCCAGATAAAAAATACAAAAAATAAAAGAAAATAAAAGAAATATCTATAAAATCTAAAAAAAAAAAAAATTTACTGACAGTAAATTCTTTGCTACACAAAAAGCGCTTTGAAATTTATAAAAAGATTAAAATTTTTTTTTTTAAAAGAGTTAAAATTCAACAAAATTGTTAAAAAAAAAGGCTTAAAATTCTTTAAATAAAATTTAATTTACCAATTATTAAAAAAAAAAATTTTAGAGGGCTAAAATTGAAAAAAAAAATGTTTTAAAAAATTCTTTGAATAAAATTTTTTACAAAAAAGAAAAATTGCTTAATAAAATTATAAAAGTGTCTGAATATATTGATTATTTTTTGTTACAAAAAAAAAAAGTAGTGGTAGCAAACAAAAAAAATTGTGTATTATAAAGAAAAAAATGTCTCAAGTTACTTGGTAATAAATTTACAGCAACAACAACGACAACAACAATTTAAAAGAAACTTTTAAGTCTTTTTTTCTTGTCTTGTTTCATCCTCGTTTTAAATAATTTTTGCTCTACTCTTTGGTTTAAAATAAAAATTATTATTGATTTGCTGGTTAAAAAAAAGCAAAAATTCAGGGAAAACTAAGTAAGTGTTTTATAAGTATTTTATATTAAACAAAAATCATAAACCCCTATACAAAAAAAAAGAAAAAATTACGTAGACTTTAAAGCAAACTTTATGAAAAAATTACTTTAAAGTCTATGTTAATTATTTTTGGATAAGAGGGAAAAAATCTTTGCACTCGAGAGTGATCGAAATTTCAATAGCATTTAAGTACAAATTCCTATTGGTATCGAATGCAAATACAATTCATTTGCAGTGAATTGAGTAGCGCAATTAAAAAAAAATTTATCAAATTTTATTAAACAAAAATCAACTAAATTCAAGCATAAAATAACTTTTCTCTTTATTAAACTCAATTTTATTTACTTTTAAAAAAAATCGTTGACACTTGTTCATGTGTACGTAGACATAAACAGAAATTAAGGATACATAAATATTTGTAAAGTTTTTTTATTTAATGACTTCCTTTTAATAGCACTAGAACAACGTCATAGTTTGTGTTTGCGTTTAACAAAAAAAAAAATTAGTAAGAAAGACCCTTTAGAAAATGTTGCTGTCTGTTAATCAAATTTTCTTTTATTATAATTCAAGTTTAATACAAAATTTTTTTTTAATATTTTTTTAATGGAATTAATTAATATGACAATTGAAACAACTACACTGAGAGAATTTTGTTCACATATGCTCTGAAAATTGTCATTAATGCGCTGAAAAAATTAATTATTTTTCAATCAGTGACACATTTCATTGGATTAATGAAACATTTCATTAATTCAGTGAAATATTCATTCATTTAATGAAGAAATTTCATACATGTAATAAAAAAAAAAATTCATGAATATTTTGAAAATATTGCCTTAATTCTCATAATTTGTGAAATGTTTCATTATGTCAATGAAATGTTTTCATTGAATTTATGAAAAATTTCTCTTGCGGTGTACCAAACCTTTTATGATACCCAAAAACTGGATTATCAGCTCAATATTCATTGTAAAGGATTATTTAACCTAGAACATTTTCTGTGTCTACTTATAGGGCGACTTTTCATCGCCAACAGTGCTAGTGATGAAACCGTATGACTTCGTGAATGGATTTTCTCTCTTTGCTCTAACTATATGATCTTATTGTCTTCTTCCTAACTCTAACTCTATCAATATATTTATCTGGCTCTATTTCTCTATCATTATAACCATCGTTATTTGTTTTTACCTCTAATATCTATTTCTATTTCAATCTCTCCTTCTCCCTCTATCTCTATTTCTATTTCTATTTCTATTTCTATTTCTATTTCTATTTCTATTTCTATTTCTATTTCTATTTCTATTTCTATTTCTATTTCTATTTCTATTTCTATTTCTATTTCTACGTCTATCTCTATGTCTATGTCTATGTCAATGTCAATGTCAATGTCTATGTCAATGTCTATGCCTATGTCTATGTCTATGTCTATGTCTATGTCTATGTCTATGTCTATGTCTATGTGTATTTTTATGTCTACCTACCTCTGCCCTGTTTCTATCTATTTTTGGCATTCTTTCTCCCCTCTATCTATCTCTGTTTCCCTCCGCAATCTAACGTTTTTTTTTCAACTAGTGCTTATTTCGTGAATGGTAACACTTAGCTCATGTCTGATTTGACAGATAATTAGTTTTATCCTTCCGCTGAAAGAATATGGTTGTGTTTTCGATTCGCTAAGTGGGCCTGCGATCGACTTACAGAAGATGCCGATTTTGCCAAAAAAAATCATCTTTTCAGATGAAGCTCATTTTGATCTTAGCGAGTATGTAAAAAAGCAAAATTGTCGCATTTGGGGCACAGAAAACCCGCACGCATACATTGAAAAGCCGACGCACCCAAAACGAGTCAGTGTTTGGTGCGGATTTTGGTCCAGAGGCATAATTGGGCCATTTTTCTTCGAAAATGAGCAAGGAGTGGCCGTTAGTCACTGGCGATCGTTATCGGGCCATGTTGAACGAATTTTTGTTCCCAAAAATTGAAGAGGAGGATATTGGCAACATTTGGTTTCAACAGGACGGCGCTACGTGCCACACAGCCGAAGCTACACTCGATGTTTTTATAGCATTTTCAAAAAACAAAAAGTTATTTGGCGGACCCTATATTTTTATTTTCATCTCTATCTCATGTTTACTTTTTTCTCTTTTTGTGTCTATTTTTCTATCTTCATCACTATGCATCTTTACCTCTATCTACACATTTAGACTCCTACACAGCTATCACACAGGGTACACATGAGACGACCCAAGTGAGCCCTGTCGGTCTTCTTCTTTTGGTTGCCAATTCAACCTACACTAACAGAAATTCACAAAAAGAATTTTTTTAGACAGTCCAGACGAGTCCTTATTAATTAAGTTCAAGCTTTTACAAAGTCAGATAAAAAGCTGTTGAGTTCAAACACCCATTTGTGAAATTTTTTAATGACTGCAGCCTGGTTTAGAGGATTTTTAAAAAGCCACCGAAACTTCTAATTCTAAATAATTTAATCCTGCTTCCAATTCCTTTAAAAAATTTTACTTTTAAAATGCGTGCTGTAAGTTTTATTGTGAAACTCATACACACACATGCATGCATGCATGCATGTTTGTTAAAAAGAATTATAAAAATGGTCCCACCTTTAATTTGGTTGTATGTATGAGTGCAGTTCAATGATATGATGGTTCCTTAAGGTGAACGGACTTGTGTCCAAATTAAATGTCTTTGTTAAAACAGTTAGAAAGAAATCCCATTGGAAGAGATCAACTTCTTAAAAATTTATTTGTGTTTTAAGTTGATTTAAACTTATTTATTCCAACAAGAAAAAATTTCAATAAAAACAAAATATTGTATGATGTGCTAATCACATAGCGTCAGCTAAAATTTAAAAGACTTTAATCAAAACAAGAAATGCAAAATATTTTGTGGTTTAACATTTAAGCGAACCATAAAATTCTTTTTCAAAGCCTTTTAAAAATATTTTATTTTATTTTCAATTAATTTAATTTGATTTTCAATTATTTTTTTATTCATGTTGATTTAGGTGATAAAACTTGTTTACTTTTATTTTGAAAAAACATTTTTTTAATAAATTAATTTTGGGATATCAGAATAGATCTGGAAACCCTAGTCTCCTCTGCTTAGTGTATCAAATATATATTTGATTATTTTTAAGTATAAAAAGCATGTAACATCCTTTCAAAGTCTGTGAACATTTCTGGGGGGGAATAAGAGATTTTGTAGGCAGTTTAATGTACGCGAAAGCCCTAATTTGTGACCTACTGCTAACATTTTCAAAACAAAATGTCGACAACATAACAATTTCAATTATTTTTTTTTTCAAACGAACCTACCCATTCTATGTTGTGAAAAAAAAAAACTATTTAGGGGTTTTTACATTTTAGATGACGACATTATTAACTATTGAAGCGAACCTGCTATTTTTAAAAAGACCTCTTATCATAACAAACGTATGCGACCTATAAACTCAAAAGATTTTCTTTTCGTAATGCAGAGGAGGCTCCCAAGTCCTTTATTTTAAAAATTCAAAATTCTTTTTAGGATGTTTTACATTTTAGGTAACGATATTATAAAAGCCTCTGGTCACAAGGACTATTTTTGGGAAAATAAGTGTTTCATTTCCTTGGGCAAAATCAAAAATTTCAATGACAAAATTTTAACAAAAATTTATTTGCCTCAGAAAATTATTTATAGAAAAACTATTATTTATTAGCAAACGACTTAAAGATTTTAGTGATAAAAGGTCATTGATAAAAAATAGCACCACAAAAGGCATTTTACAAACAAACAAACAAAAATTGCTGGCTGGCTTGTATGGACTCGTATTGCATGTGTCGTTGGATATTTTTTTTGGGTTTGAGCAAGTCAGTACGTACTCGTTGTTAATAATTGTTTTAAAACTTTTTCACCACACTTTAGCCCCCATAATCTATACACTACACAGTTCAAAGAGTAATGAACAAACATTTAAACCAACAACAGCAAAGTGGCAAAGCAGCCATATGACGCCAGTTATCCTTTTTATTGAAATTTATAATAACAACGCTGCTGCCTAAATATGTCATACTTTAAGTTTGCTCTCTTGCTTGCTATCCCTTTCTCTCGCTCTTTCTTTCTTCCTCTCTTCACTTTAACTTATTCTACTCTCTGGTTTCTGTAACTCTCAATTAAAAAACGAAAAAGGAAATAGATATACGGCTAAACCGTATCTTTTAAGGATATACAAAAAAGTTATTAATAAAAGTGAATAAAAAGTTTTCAATGAAAATTTAGCTCATAATAAAAGAAATCAATTTATTTAAAAAAAATATACCACACACATGTGTAGAAGATGTGTGTGCGTGTGTGTAGCAAAGATATACAAAATCATAGAAAAAAAAATCAATTTCAGTGGAATTATAGACCCAACATGTTCTTTGTATTATCATCCTCTAATTTGGCCCATTCTGGGAAGTCACGATTGGGATAAACCACAAAGTGCATTGTTTGGGCATTCACAAAAACCATCAGTATGCTAAAAATGGTGGGCAAAATGCCAGCAACAACCTGCCAGGATACATAAAAGATATGCAAGGGAAATTAAATGGAGGAAGGGAAAGAACAACCCGATCGTCTAAAAAATTTGTTTAAAAATTTAGTGTTTTCCATACAAATTTTTAAGTCGTTTGGATTGTTCGTTTACTGGAAATAGCACATTAGCTTTTTAGTAAATTATTTTCATATTTTTAATTGTCGGTGTTGTGATGTGTATTTGGCAGCAATAAAGGATTGAAATTGCAGTGTTGAAAAAAATTAGTGGATTTGAAGATGTTGTTCTTTTTTAACTGCCACGCCTATTAATGAAAAAAAGGTGTATTCGCAATTTGCGATAACAAAGCTGCCAAAGGAAAATTAGGAAGTGAGCAGTTCTAGTCTGTAGGCCTGTGTGCTTTATCACAGCCATAACCCTACAAATTTAAAACTTTACTTTATCTGAGGTAATATGGAAAAACCATTTTATTTTAGAGGGCTACAATAAGCTCTTTAATTGTAAAATATATCGCCCCACCATTCTTGAACCACAATAATAAAGTTATTGAGTTAATTGCTGTAGCAAGCAAATTTTTACTTAAGCGATTTTTCCTTACTAGCACAGATATTATACCCAACAATAGGGTGGTTATTCACGATACGGTTAGTCCAAATTTCATTTTCGTGGCAGTGTCCTTTGTAATATCTAAAATTTTTGCTTGGCAAACACCATCATCACATTTCTGGTAAGGTGAGTTTGTCGTGAATTCGACTCGACAACGACACTCGTAATAAAAATTGAATAACAAAATATCTTGACCCGAGTTGTGACTTTTAGCTCAACTTTTAAAATTTTAAGAAGAAAATTGTGAAAGCATAGGAAGCAACATGGTTACATGTACAAGTGTGTATGTGTGTGTGTGTGTGTGTGAGTGTAATTAAATTACAATTGAAGTAAGTAAATTCTTAACACTCACCATGTACTTTGATTTTATGTTGGCATAACCAGAAATAATTGCATTTGGCGGTGTGCCCACCGGCAAATGAAATGCCATGCTGCAAGCTATACCAGCAGGGAATACCAGCATTATGGGATTAATTTTAATGGCCACAGACTTAAAAAAAAATCCATTCAGCCTTTACTATTTGAAATTTTAGAAGAAAAACTTACCAATTCCGCTAATATGGGCAATAAAATATTGCAAATGGGCACATTTGCACTGAAATTTGTTAGAAATGTAGCAAAAATAATGGCAGTCAATTGTACACCCATGACGGGATAAGTTTCTAAAAATTTCATGCCATTTGCGAGTAAAACAGCCATGCCACTCTTTTGACTGGCTTCGGCTAAAGCAAAGCCACCGCCTGTAAAAGTAAAAAAAATATTTTTTAATTTTTTTTTTTGGTTAAAGAAAAGATGAAATTCTCATTCTGTGCATTTGGTGGGTAGTGGGGCTTAGATAAAATCAATTCTTTTGTGAGGTTAGATTCCTGCCGAGACGCTGTACCCAGCACGAATCGAACCCAGTACCAACCCCTTAAATAACTCATCCATAAGACGTTGCCTTACACGGTAATCTGACTTAGTAAACAATGTTCTTATTATTTAAGAAAAGCTTTCCTTAATTTTTTCATAAATTTAAAAAATTGGAGCAAAAATAAATTCAATTAAATAAATAAAAATCTGTTTGTATGGCTCACATTCAAGTCTAATGTGGCACAGTTTTATGTCTTATAAAATTCATTATAATAACGTAAAAGTTTTCATGCATATAATGAGTGCTGAATGAAAAATTCTTTAAATTACAGAAATTTATGTTTGTATTTATTAATGAAAAATTTCATTAATACAATGAAACACCTTTCATTAATTAAATGAATGATTTTTCTGTGAGTGATTAAAGAAACAAAATGTTATAAAACTAAACATCAAAGCAAATTGACAATCAAAAGATGGCGTTTTTGTTTTTTAATATTAAATCCCAGCACAAGTGCTGGTGATTTATTTCAGAAAAAAATTTTTTTTTTAATAACAGTCGTATCTAAATTGGCGCAGCAAGCGTTTTTTCTTTGGCAAAAATTCTCATGCCCATACAAAATGTATGGAACATACCGAAATAACAACGGTAGGGCTGGAAAATCCAATTTGGACAGAGTGTTTTGTAGTGAAGTTGGCTGCATAACAATTCTTTTTTTAGTTTTGTTTTGCTATTGTTGACCAGTAATGACATTTTAGCTACTTTAGTAGGCTTTATGAAATCAGATGATTAACACTAATTTAGAGAATACGAACCGCCAGCGCTCTTATTTAGCTTTGCCGCTTTAAAATAAATTCTGGGCGCCAAAAAATGCTGCATTTGTCGCTGCAATTTAAGAAAGCTTGTTTCCAACTGTAAGAAATCATGCTTAGGCATGATGCTAGACAGTTTTTTATGGCTTGTGTGAAATATTAATTTAAAAAATTTTTAACTAAATACAGACAAGCATAAACTTTGTTTGCACTTACCCAATAGAAACACTAGGCCCCAAGGTGTGTTGTTATTGATAAACTCCCAGGCTAAAAGAGCCTTTTCTCGTACTGTGGGATAAGGGCCTGAAAAATAAATAAATAAAAATAAAATAAATAAAAATATAAAAGAGAAATATGTATGTTAAAAAATATTTTTAATCTATAAACTAATTACTATTATTATTTTATTAAATGAATTTTAATTTATAAAATGAATTTTTAAATTTATTAAATTTTCTTTAATGATATTTTTAGCGAAAAAAAAAACCTTAATAAAATAAATATTAAAATTGCAATAAAACAAACAATTATTGTTCACTTGTTATTTTTAATTTTGTATTTTTTAACAGCCAAATTCATAAAAAACATTTTAAACAAATGTTCTCATAGCAAATTTTGCTTAGAAATTGGGTTTACCTGCAGTGAAAGAGAGAGAGAGAGATAGAGGAAGAGTGTGTTGCATATATTCATAAAAAATATTTTTTAGTTAATTTAATTAAAAATTTATTCATTATAATAACTGTTTTAATTAAATGAAAAAAAAATTTTTAGTTGACAATTTTTTTATAAAAAAAAAATTAATTCAATTAAAAATTTAATTGATTCAATTAAAAATTTAATCAATTTATTAAAAAAATTAAAAAAATTTTTTTATTACAAAAAACATTTTATTAATTCAATCAAATATTTAATCACCAATTAAATATTTTTGAGAAATTATGTAAAAATTTTTAAATATTTAATTGATACAATAATTTTTTTTTAACATAAAATTTTATTAAAAAAATCTTAAAAGAAAATAATCATATATATTAAATATTTACTTGATTCAATTAAATTTTTAATTAATATAAAAATTTTTTTTAATAAATTTAATTAATTTTTGTTGTTGTTTTCAAAAACAAATTTACCTTCCGATTTACAATGATTACGACACAAACAGGTCATGGGAAATAGAAATAAAGCAAATACACTCAGCATTACGGGACATGATGCTTTTATAGGGCTAAGTGATTTAGAAAAAATTATTTTAAAATTATTTTTTTTATTCTTGTTTTAAAGGTTTTTTTTTTGTAATATTTACGCTGCATTTAAAAAATCTCCCCAACCAGTTACAAAACCAGGTGAACGGGTAAACAAAAGCACCACCATACACACAAACCACAATAAAACTTGCCATTCGTGAGAATTCATGGGGCCCAACTCTTCATATTTTTGTAAAACCACCGATTTAACAGCATCCGTAGCCAGACCACCTTTAGCAACTTCTTTGCCTTCTTTACTATTGGGACGAAACAAACCAAAATGAGTGATTTGCAGGCAAAAGTACAGCAATAAAGTATCGACCACAACCATAGGAAAAGCCCAAGCCATAAATTTAGGAAAATCTATAATATCGGTGGCATCAGGAAAGCGACTAAAATTTGTTTTTAATAGAAAAATTTATCTTTTTTTTAGGTAAAAAAAAACAGAAATTGGTTACCCTTCATAAATGCCTTTCATGGTTAAATTGGTGCCAGTGCCTATGAGAGTGCCACAACCACCAAAAGTAGCACCAAAAGCTACACCAAAATAAAAGCCCATAGTAATTTTTGAAGGATGCTTTTTACCATCCACAGCCGGCTCCACACTCTCATCCATATCAATATCAATCACTTTATTCTAAACACAATTAATAATGAAAAAAGAAATCGCCTTAAGCAATTTTTTCCTTTTTTTGGGCCCCATAAAAACAAACAAAAACTAATTTTTGTATATTGTAGGAAAGAAGCTATCGTTCGCTTTAATGAGGCCCAGCAGTTAAATTAAAATTTTTTTTATTAAAATACCGCCTCTAATTCCTCCATTACGGCCTTTATAATGGGACACATCATGGCTGTTGAAGCAGAATTTGATATCCATAATGAAATAAAACTTGTTATACATGTTAAGCCAAAATGTAGGCTGGAAAGGTTTCGTATACTTAAAACAAAATTCTTGTATTCAAATTCATTTATTACCGTCTAGGACTACAACCCACAATAAGTATAGTTTTCAAAGCCAACCGCTTGTGTAGATTAGAATATTCTACAGCCAAAGCTACCATCAACCCACCCAGAAACATGACCAAAGTATCTTTAAAATATTGCATGCAAGTTGTTTCAGAGTCCTGAAATGTGAGCAAACAAAATTATCAACAGCTGGCAGGAGTTTTGAGTCCAAATCATTGCATTCGATATCGAGCAACTTGCAGAATTAGAATTAGGTGTGGGAACGAGTCACCTGATCACTAAGGCCAAAATAGACCTGTTGTGAGAGAGCAACTTCTATAGAAATTTAAAAAAATTTTTTAAACAAAAAAACTAAAATTTCAATTGCGTTTCATTCAATATTGAATGTGACGATTTGGGCCCTGAGTTTTTTTTTTTTTTGCTTTAGAAAACAGTTTGTTTTGATTAAAAAAATTAGGAAATTGCACATATCCTGTGTAATTGCCAAGCGATGGGAAGAGCTGCTTGGGCGGTAGGCCCTCAGAACACCTAGCTGGGAACTAGGCTGCAAAGTAGGTGTGATTAGAGTCCACAAAAACTATTGACCAAATCTTTGTAATTTTCAAGGCTTCAGAAAGTTTGCTTTGTGTAAATGAGTCTCTAAATAAAAGATTACTTACCAAAACTCCCATCAGGGGCAAAGCAAATAAAGGCATTAAAGAGGTGACATACAAAGGTATACATTCCGTAATCCAGTAAAAACAACAAATCAAAATCAAATACATACAACGAAATTCCTAAAGAAAATGACAAGGTAAAGCACTCAATCATCCTTTGAAAACCAAAAAGAAAAGGACTATAGTGAAGCAAACTTTTTGAGAAGTTTCCAGCCAGTGCTAGAAACTAAAAGCAGAAAATTTGCTTAGCACAAACGCCTTTTAAAATGAATTTCTACTTACAATTCCTTCATTTAACAGTGGTACAGGTATTAATATCAAAGGCACTAAAACACTAATCACGCCCTTCCAATGATTGCCACAAAATTTACCTAAACTGGGTTTCTTCTCTTTGACCTCATCACTGATAATTGATAAGGTGGAAAGAAAGTTTAGTTTCATTTGCTATCAATAGGGAACAAAAAAAAAAAAACTTACTCCATTTTGATTTAAATTGTTTTTCCAATTTTTAATGAAATTACTTTTTGTCAACAATAAAATTTATTTTTTTTTATATATAAAATAAATTGAAGTGAATTTCAAAGTTTTTTTATTATTTTTAATTTAATTATTTTTGATTTTAGAAAATTATAAAACAAGTTTTTTTTTAATAATTAATTCCATTTGTCTTTTTCCTATATTTGCAGAAACTAAGTACTTTTTTTTTTGGTTAACAATGAGCAGAATTACTTAAAACAGATATTTGGAACATGCATCCCTATAGTGAGAGTTTAAGTAAAAGTCGTGAAGATTTAGTAACCGCCTCAAAATTAGCATCACAAATTGCCTTAGCATCGTATAAGCATCAACGCCATGGCAGCAGTCCAAATTTGTATCGCGATCAAACAGATAACATACGCAGAAGGTAAGTGATTATCCCGAGAAATTCATTAATAATTAATAATTTAAAATAAGCAATCAAGTTTATCTAGTCTAAGAAATTTTTTATAAAAAAAAACAATCAGTTTTTTGAGAAGTTTTCATACAAAATTTTTGTGGCAGAAATTTTGATTGTCTTTGCTCAGAATGTAATGAGTACCAGAGTTTCTTAAATTCTTTCTAACAATAGCAAAAAAAATCCTTTGAATTTACTTAAGTTAGAAGAAATTGTAGTATCAAGTAAATTTTTTAATTAAAGTAATTAAATTTTTTGTTGAAGTAATTAAAACTTCAATTAAAATAATTTGATATTAAAAAAATAATTAAATTTTTAATTAAACTAATTAACATTTTTATTAAAATAATTAAAATTTCAATTGAAGTAATTAAAATTTTAATTAAAACAATTAGCCCCCTTATGCAAAAAAAATTACGTGGACTTTTAAGAAGTCAGTGAAGCTACTAGCTCCTTTTTTTTATTCTGTAACATGTCATACATAACTGAAGTATTTTCAATAATTTAGTAAAAACTTGAGAAAAAAAAAGAAATAATTTCATAAAAACGTATAGAGTCAAAAGCTACAAGATAGATTTCAGAAAAATATGGTTAATATTCAGAAAGTGTGCAGATTTTTAGGAATTTCACTAAAAATATTTTATAGTGAAAATTTCTCGCATTGCGTAGCTTTCGAACTCACTAGTCCATGGAAACGTACCATTTCGATTTTGCCCTACTTGTTTAAGCAAGTCTCCACAAAATTTTCTCTTTCGACAACTTAGCCACGCCTATTTTTTTAAAGACTTTCAGTGTAAAATTTACAAAGCTCTCTTCTTATGCAGGAGGTTAATAAAAAGCTGTTTGTTTAAATTATTGTTTGTCTTTGAGAAAACAAAAAACAGTTTATAAAATCCATTCACAAATTAATTCGTAGCAACATATTGTGTGCATGTATGTGCATGTTCAAATGCTAATAAGAATTGCTTCGGTTCTGAAATGCACGTGCATACTATGCTAACGACTTCAGGCACTCTATTCAAAAGTAGTATGAACGTAAATTTTGCACGTTGCTCGTTGGTAATTTCCCTTTTATTTAAACACTACACACACATATATCTACATGCATAAAATATATTATCGATTTGACCACACTATACGAGTATCAATTAAAATAATTTTTATTTTTTTCAATAAATTTGTGTCCATCATATTCCGTTTTAGTATCTTTGTGTTTTTAGTTTAACTAAAACAAACAAGTCAAACTTGTGCGACAGTTGACTTCTAAAAATAAAAATATTAACTTACTAGCTTTTTTGCTGTTGTTGCTGTTTTAAATACAGGGTTGCCAAGAAAAGAGTGGGGTTTTAATTATCGGATATTTAGAGAGCTATAAGGCTGTTTAAAAAAGCTCCTTCCTCAGAAAATTTTTATTCTGACAAAAATTTTCTTTCCAAAGTTTGAGTTAATTCGGCCTAAGGCTAAAGTGTTGTTTTGTAGGTTAAATTCACTCACTGGTTCTAGGGAAAATTTTTGTGCGTTCAATATTTTTTTCATACATAGTTTGTGCTCTCTCTTTGTTACAGACACTTCAAACTATTTATGCACACATAAAAAATTTGTTTGGGTGAAATTCAGCCTTAATTTTCATTGTTCACTTTAAAAAGACTGTATAAATATTTAGGCTATAGTCTCCCGGAGTATTTTCTTTGCAAGAGACATTTTAAAGTACATATGAAAAAAATTTTGTGCAAACAAAAATTTTGTTCGGAAAAAATAGGTAAATTCAGCTTAACAGCTGGAGCAACGTAATTATTTGTTAATGATTGCAATATATAATAATTTTGTACGGAAAAATTTTTTTTCGGAACAAATAGGTGAATTCACACCAACAGCTGGAGGAACGATTTTTTTTTTGCAGATGATAACGATAAGAATGGAAAAATATTTTATTATTAATTAATTTGCGTTCATGCAAATTCCAGGCTGTTTTTATTTTTTTTATTTATTGGCTTCCCTGTTCACATGGCTCGTTAAAATTCCCACAACATCAATTAGCAGTGGATTATCTCGCTCTTTACTCAATAACTGATTCGTTTACTTACTCACTAACACATACACTCACTCACTCAGACGTTTACTTTTTATAGGAAATACTTGTATGTGAGTTTATTTTCACATGGCCAAAATAGCTTTTCGTTAGCTATTTTTAAATGTAAGAAAATACAAAAAAATTAAGATAACAGCCATAAAAAATGGTTAAGAATGTTAACGTTTCAGATTTACAATTCATTGAATATTTTAATAGTAAAATAGTGCTCTCATTATACAAACAAGTGTTGCCAATATTGACAATATAATTTAATTTCAAATAGAGAAATCATTTTCTAAATATCTTACTAAAGATGGGAAAAGCTATGAAGTAAAGAAAAATTTTTAAAGTCATGATGTTAAAATATGACATAATTTTCCTACTTGAGAGCTACAGAAAGGACTTTTACTTTGATGCAGGAAGCCAGAGGGCAAATCACGGCATTCAATATTGGAAAACTTGTATCGAAATTTTGAAATTTTTTCTTATAAAAATAGTATATAAAATGTCAATAATTATCATTAGATATCGAATTGTTTGCACCAGCATAGTTGGTTTACGTGGCAGCCTAACGGCCCTCAATTAAAATCGCAAGATTCCATTTTGAAGCAGCATACTGGTGTCGTGTATTTGGCCTTTAACGTACACTTTATTGGATCTATTCACTTTTCATTTATGTTTAACACAGAGACGGAAATATAATTTTCGAAAAGAAGTCACTAGATTTATAAAGAAATTGTCGTGCTTTTACTATAACACGAGCCATCAACTCGTCTTGAAAGTAGTATAAGTCTAATTAAAAAATAAATACTAAGCAAAGAACTGAAAAATCGCATTTTCAGTTGATTGTACATGATTAAAAATTTTTATGTATAATCAATCAAACCACTCAAACGAAGTGTTTAAGTAAAAATCGTGCACAACATTTGATGAAATCATGTTCGAAAAACGATACTGTTCAACATAATTGAAGCTAAAAAGCCAAAATTCAAATACAGGCATTAGCATGCATATGCCTTGATTAAAACATTCAACAATACAGCAATACAAAACATTCAAGACAAATACACACGAACAAACAAAAAAATATCCCTAATGTGATTGTTGATTTAATGCCTTTTTGAATATAAGCATTTAGCTTTTTAAATTCAATCGTGTCGAACAGCATAAAAACAATCAGCTTTTAATCCTGAATCGAACATGATTTAATCAAATGCTGGGCACAATGTTTTGTGCGTTGAGTAAATCACACACACCGGTTTCAGCTGACTCAAATATAGTCACCATTTAAGTAAAATTACCGCTAATTAATTTTTTCTTTAAAGTGACTTATACCACTTTAAAAAAGAACACGTTATTTCATGGATTCCGCTTTTAAAGTGTGAAAAAATACCTTTAACAAAATCCTCATTTTGGGTGCAAAATCCTGCCAATGGAAACACTTTATGAAAAAAACTCTGCTCTCAATGTGGGGAGTCGGTAACCTTGGATGGGAGTTTGAGTGCCACATACTTTCATCTCAAAACATAATTTTGTTTATTTATTTGTTTTTGTTTATTTTTTATTATTATTATTATATCTGTAGCAAATGTGTTAGTGTTACTGTTGGTGTATTTGTACGTGGGGAGACTTTCAAAACCATCAGTCTCAGAGAAACATAATTCAGTAGACGTGCAAATTCTCAACGAATCGGTAACGGTGTACGGCGGTATTTTAAAAGTAGAAAGAAAATTAATAACAATAAAAACAACAATAGCAACAACAACAAAATAACGATCATTCAAAACAAACGTTCGTATTTCGCATTTTTTAGTGGCTTGTTTTTATTTTTTTTAAACAACAAAATTAATATAAAAACAAATTCATTATCATTTTTTTTTTAATAATTATAAACGAGTACAAGAAGACACACACACACACATATGCACGCGCATTTACCCAGCTACCATTTCAAAATATAGAAAAAGTGTAGTGGGCGATTTAATTATTTCTCTAAAATAGCATATTTCGGGAGACGATGACTCTGTTGAAAAGTATCACTTTAAACGATTTATGTATTATACTAAAAAAAAATCCTTGGTCAACTTTGTAGCAAAACTGTAACTATTTTTTGAAAGTGGTATAAGTCCACTTATTTTTTTTTTAGTAAAATTAAAAAATTTTTTTGGATTTTTAGTATTTTTTTTTTAATTTTTTAGTTAAAAGATTATAAAAATGATTCCGAAAAGTATTATTTGGAAAAAAAATTTGCAGGAGGGGATTTCCTAAATTATTCCAAGAGAAATTGTTCTGTGATGTGTGAAAAGTATCTATTTGACTGCATAAGAGATCTTTTTGGTTGCGGTACATATAGCCTTAAAAAAATAGTGCCATTCAGTTACTTTTATTATGAACATTCGTATTCAAAAAACAAGCATAACGATATTTTATCAAATTCGGTATTCAGTAATTTTCTAACTTCATCGCAAAACTTCGAATATTTTTGCCGGAATTAAAAGAAGTCTTAAAATGCTAACTGGGTATCCACTTTTACAACAAAAAAAAAATATTTTTATTGTTAAGTGTATCTGTATGTGTGTTGCATTGTTATTTATTTATTTTTTGTTATTGTATTTTTTTTAAATTTATTTCTAAATGTAAAACAAAAAATTCAAACATGCTGTATTGTTTTCTATGTTTTCTTTTTTATTATTTATTGTTGTTGTTGTTGGAAGCCAGCAAAATTAAAGTTGTTATCAAAAACAAAGGAATCTGTTAATGTGAAATTTTTCCTTAAATACTTGTGTGTCTGTATGTACTTGCAAAATTTCAATTAAATTACTGATAAGGAGCAATAGTATCTAAAGTAATTAAATAAAATACCTACGGCGACAATAACAAAAACATTTGGGAAGACAGACACTCGTGCTATAACAGTAAAATAAAATACACGTACAAGCAAAAATATGTTTAAAAAAAAATGAAATTGAACACATTTTAAGTAGTATTATTAGTTTTAGCCAGTGTTACCATTTTAGCAATTAGTTTTGATTAAGCTCATTAATTGCTTGCTAAAGTTTTTCTCAAAGCTTTAAATTGAACAGACCATGGCAGAATTATACACGGTAAAATACTAAAATCGTTTTGGCTGCATAGCTGTCAAAGTTTGTTTACATTCTGTGTGAGCCATTGTTTTTGTGCTCAAGATACATACAGTGTGCGTGATTGTATGAACTCATCTGCACTGAACTTAGTCCTCTTTATTTGACATATACTGTAATGATAACAATAACCATGAAATAATAACATCTTGTTTGTATTATTACTTTGAATGTTTCTTTATTAATTTGAATGTTTCTTTATTAATTTGAATGTTTCTTTATTAATTTGAATGTTTCTTTATTAATTTGAATGGCCGCTTGTGCGACCACTCTTGTTCGTTTGCTTTTTATTATTGAATGTTTACATATTTCTTAAACCTAACTTATGCTACACACAAAATACTTACACTAATACTTAAACACTAAAAGTGTGGGATAATGCACATTCAGCAGTATACATGCTGGAATGTTTTAAGTGTGGACTGTGGATTCATAAACAATGTATGAATCTCGTGTTACATACAGAAGGTATGGTAACGACGACTAGTCAAACACACTACACCTCCCTTTTCACTAAAAGGAATGATCAATGGTTACAATAGTTTGATCATTCCTTTGTTTATTTTTATAAAAACAATGCAAATTAATTAAGATTAATTTTACAAACTAATTTCACAAATGAAATTTTCCTTATATATACCTTTCTCTATTTCAAGCACAATCACAAAATTGTACAGGTTAATCCTTCAAAACAAAATCAATTAAGTTCACAAAACCTTCCTTTATTACAATTACAACACATGAAAGGCGAAAGGCTCGGTCACTCCCATTGGGTTACTCAAAGGTAGGACAATCAAAATGTATCACCCCCTTCCCTTTACGGAGAGGATTGAACGAGAGAATTGAGGATTGAGAGGATTGAAGGAGACTAATCTATATAAATTATATTTGACCTTTCCTGCATCATCCCTCAAGGATTCGCACTACCCTGGTCGCAGTTAAACTACAACAAGGAGGCCAGTTTTATGTGCATTACAGTGGAATTGGTTCACCTGTCCCTCAAACAACTGAGGGAGCATTCCACAAAAGAACCTTAAATAAGGTCAAGCAGCCACCCCAATATAGGAGCTTATAAGGAGACTCCAAGCAATTTAGGCGACACATGAAATCGTCCGGGTCAGATCAGCGACCCAAAATCAATTCGTACGCTCTAGTACTACCGGGCGGCGACAAGCAATGAAGATTGTCAAACGCGTGTGGGAGGACAGAAAGGGTTGACGCAACTCCAAGGGTTCCACCGCTCCCAGTCGGCCATCTTGAATCACCATCAATGATATGCCGATATGTAGAAGGGATACCACCCAATACCAACAAACAAGTGCACGCGCAGCAATGAACACAAAAATGAGGAGGGAATAACCCCCGAAATTATGACAGCCAAGTGTCAATTGGACAGAGACCGCACCATCGGTCACAGAATATGCATCCCCTCATACCCCAATTATAGGAGTCCATCACAATAGATCTCCCGTTTATGACCAAAACCAACACCAACAAAATGTCCAAGAAAAGTCCTATCTCCATTTTTAACCTTAATTTTAGAGATATAAAAATAAAAATAATAAAAAATATTCATACAACTATGAATTATTTAGGGATTACTCTAAAAAGGAATTCATACAACAATGAATTATTTAAGATATAAAAAAAAACGATAATTAAAAGTTAATTCTCTATGTCTCTAACAAAAGAGTTATTAATAAGCATAATCATATATAAAAAACTTATTACATCAAGTCAGTGAAAATCCTTTAGAAAACAATAAGGTTTCACTACTGATACATATTTAAAAAAAACAAGTTCAAAAAAAAAAAAAAAAAAAAAATAACCAAATAAATTCTTCACCATGCGAACAAAAAAATAATGTTTAGGTTATATTTGGCTGTTGAATTTCTTGATTCTGTCTCTATGAACAGAGAAGGATTTATTATTTTCATCAATCAATTCAACGTTATTTCTATTATCTGTCGCAACTACGCGGTAGGGGCCTTTGTAGACAGCGTCCAATTTGTGTCCGGCCTCATTTTGAACAAGAACGTAATCATTAATGGCTATAGTTTGAGGTCTAGCGTTTTCGCCTGAGTTAAGTTGTCTTTTCAACTTGGCTTTTTCTATCAAATTAGCTGCTCTACGCAATGCAACCTGGAGCCTAAACTTCACTTCTTTTTCATAGGAATCAACGCTGTATAGTGGTTCAACTTCAGAGTTTTTCATAAAATCAAGAGTAGGTGGTATTTTTCCATAAATTAGCTCGAACGGGCAATATCCGTGGGCAGTGGATGGAGTGGTATTATAACAATACGTGAAATATTTTAACCACATGTCCCAATCGGATTTATCAGCAGAAATGTATGTTCTGAGATATTCATTAAATGTTCTGTGTGAGCGTTCCACCGTACCTAAGGTTTCGTGGTGATAAGGAGTAGAATTAAGTTTCTCTATACTCATCAGTGAACACAATTCTTGCAACGTTTGATTCATATATTCTGTGCCCATGTCTGTCACTATTTTAGTCATGGGGCCGTAATTTAAAATGAAGCCTTCCAAAATTGCTCTGGCAACAATCCGGGCTGATTTGTTTGGTATAGGTATGGCGACCAAATATTTAGTTAAATCGCACATAATTGTAACAGCGTACTCATTTTGGGAGTCGGATTTTGGTAGAGGTCCAATAGTGTCTATTATGACAGTTTCAAAAGCCTTAAGAGGGGTTGGTGTTATAACAAAGGGTTCTTTACCTTTGACACCAGTCTTGTTCTTCTGACACGCCTGGCAGTTTTTCACGTATTTTGCTATGTCTCTGGTCATTCCCTTCCAATAATAACGAAGTCTAATTTTATTTTTCATTCTGGTAATGCCAGAATGACCACCAGTCAATGGATTATCATGATATTCCTTAATGATTTTTAATTTTTCTTCACTGGTATTAATTTTTTCCAGTTTTGGGGTGAGCACTATATTTAAATTTGAATCTTGCAAGATTTCATTACCTTTTTCTTTAAAGGTTTCCATATTAGTTCCTAGGTAATTAAGCTGACTATCATCTAGTGATAGACGCAATGTTGTCAGACCCATGTTATCAGCTATTTTTTCAAGCTTAAGAAAGAGGTGACCTAAGTCTACGTTTCTATTAATAACTGCATCATGCAACTTAAATTGGGAAATAATTTTCTTCCCTTTTAAAATATTACAATTGTTTCTTGTAAAATGCATCGTCGGCATTTTACGGTGCTCATGGGCATTAATGGCCTCATATACTTTTGGAATATCAGATTTATTCATACTGCAGTCTTGTTGATCTTTAACATCAGTTTTATGACTTGCATTTCTAGCCTGAAGTCTAGTTGTTACCTTCAGTACATTATTTACTTCGATATTTTTTATGTCTTGGAAGTCTATACGTGACAGAGCGTCTGCTGCGCTGTTTTGTTTACCCCTTATGTACTCGACCGTAAAGTCGTATTCTTCCAGGTCTAACCTTATACGAGTCAATTTTGACGAGGGATTTTTAAGAGAAAAAAGATAGGTTAGAGGCCTGTGATCACTTTTAACTAGGAATTTTCTACCATACACATATGGTCTAAAGTAGTTTATTGCCCAATGGATTGCAGTTAGTTCCTGCTCTATTGTGGATTTATTGCTTTCGCCCTTTGTGAAGGATCGAGAAGCATAGGATATTGGCATTTGAATGCCGCCTTTTTCTTGGCTTAAGACTGCGCCACAAGCATTCTTGCTTGCGTCTGTTGTAATACAAAATTCTTTAGAAAAATCAGGATATTGAAGAATTTTTGGACTGAGTAATTGTTTTTTAAGGTACTGAAAAGCTTTTTCGCAATCTTCAGTCCATTCAAAAGAAACATTTTTTCTGGACAACCTGGTAATATGACGTGACGTTTCAGCAAAATTAGGGATAAATCTTCTGTAATAATTACAAAAGGCTATGAAGCGTTTGGCTTCGTCACCATTTTTAGGTGTAGGATAATTTTTTATTATAGAGAATTTGCTGTCGTCAGGTAAAATACCTTTGTCTGTACACTTGTGTCCTAAAAATGTAACTTCTTGACAACAGAATGTGCATTTGTCTGGGTGCAGTTTAAGATTATACTTTCTGCACAACTCAAATACATCTGTTAAATTTTTAATCATATGTTCTAGGGAACATCCAATTACTACTAAATCGTCCATGTATACAAAGGCTTGTGTGGGGGACAGTCCAGAAAAAGCTAATAACATCATTCGTTGAAAGGAGTTAGGGGCAATTTTAATTCCATATGGCAATCTTTTAAACCGAAAAGAACCTTTTTCAGTAGAAAAGGAGGTTACATCTCTAGAATTTTTATCCAATTCTATTTGGTGGAATCCTGACATTAAGTCAAGGCATGAAAAGTATTTGGCTCTACCTAGTTGATCTAGAATATCGTCTATACGAGGTAATGGAAATTTGTCAGCAATCAATTTTTTATTCAGTCCTCTATAGTCAACTACCAGTCTCCATCTTTTTTGTGTTGTACCAGGTAAACTTTTTTTCGGTACAAGTAGTATGGGACTGTTGTAGTCTGAGGTAGATGGTTCTATAATATCATCCTTAATAAGTTTGTCAATTTGTTTATTTACTTCCTCTTTCTGAGTGTGAGGAATTCTATAATTTTTTATGTAAACGGGTTGTCGATCATTGAGTCTCAGTTTTTGTTTGTAAAAATTATTTGTTGTGATTTTCTCACTTTCTAGGCCAAAAACATCAATATATTCAGTGCATAGTTTCTTTAGACTTTTTTCTGCTATTTTGGGAAAATTTATAGCTAATCTTTCAAGTTTTTCTTTCTTCCCGGATGACTCTTTTGTTGGTTTAATGACCTTGTAGTCATCCAAATTTTCAACTTGAACCCGAGCAGATTGTATAGTTACATCTTGGTCTGTAGTATTAATAATTTTCACCAAAGGCTTGGAAACAGAAGTTATAGTATTTGCGATGTATACTCCGTTTGATAGTGCTTGCTGGGGAACTAATATATCGTTCACCCTGGTATTTAACGGAATTGATCTGACAACTTCAGATCTTGCGGGGATAGTAAAGGAATTTATGCTTGGACCACTCATCAATGGTATGCTTATATCATAAGGGACATCGTTCGATCTTATGATAATGAAATCCTTATCATCTTGATAATCCAAGATACATCTATATTTTTTAATGAAATCCATTCCTATGATTCCATCAACCATAATGGGGAAATCATCTTTAACCACGTGGAAGTCATGAGGAATCAAAAGGTCTTCCACTTTTAGGTCTGTATGCACTTTGCCTAGTGTCAAGACACATCCTTGACCAATACCATTTATTTTTGTTCTTTTACGAACGTCTATAGACTCGTTGAGGACTTGACTATGCTTTACGACTGAGATGTCTGCACCCGTATCTATCAAAAACGTACATTTATTATTATTTAAAGAGGTTTTAGCTTTTAGGTAGCTATAGAGGCTTAAATTTATATTAAAAATATGGCTGTTTGACGAATACAAAAGGGGGTCTATTCGTTTCCCGAATTATCTTCGGTAGCATGTCGTATGTGGCCATTGTTTCTACCCGTATTACCATGATTACGGTTGAAACCATTATTATTTGGCCTTCCATTACCACGATTATTGCGACCATTATTGTAGTTGCGGTAATGATTATTAGGATTAAAATCGTTATTAAAGTTATTGCGGAAATTGTTCCGGTTGCGACCATTGGGGTTATTGGTGGCATTGCCGCCACGTGAGTTTCTATTAAAAGAGGAATTATTACCTCTCTGGCCAAATGCTAAGATTGCATTGGGTTGGTTGTAGGCATCGGTGCAGCTACTTATGAATTTGGACAATACGTCGTTCATATTGGAGAAGGTTCCTGATTCCATTATTAGTTTTACCCTCTCGTTTGTTGTGTTTTTCACCATGGCGGTGACTGCTGAGGTGGTGGCGTATTTCCTAGCTGTATCCGTCGGGAGTCCATCTGCTATATATGCGGTTTCCAGCTTCTTTGCTAGGTCGTCCACCTCATTGGCGTAAGAATTTGCGTTTTTGCCAGATTGCCTGATGTTCATCAGTCTGGCTTTAATCACATCCACTGATTCTCCTTTTACAGTAGAGGTCAAACGGGCTATCACTTGTTGCACCGTGCTCTCTGTGGATATCAGGTTTCTAGCTGTGCCCTTCAACTTTGTCTTTATTAAAGTAATGGCTACAGCTTCGTGATTTTCTTTTATAGAGTCTAATAGGTTAAGGGCGTCTAAAAAGCTTTGCAAATTTGTAGGGGTGCCGTCAAAATCAGGCAGGATTCTTGAGGCTATGCCCAGAAATTCAACAATTGTCTGTGGCATTTTGTCTGCTTCAATAGCTTCGGGAAAAAGAGGAATTTGGATATGTATTGAATCCGGAATAGGAACTTCAATACCTTTTTTAGGCACACCGACAGGGCTTTATTTCGCAAGTCTAAGAAAAATGCTTCTGCCGCTGTCTTGTGTTCAGGTTTTAATTTGGTAAAATTTACGTTAAAAAGAACTCTAATCCTTTCCAAGTTTTGTAAAAGGACATTTACATGCTTATGGATTGTTTCTGGTTTAGTGTCTCTTTCCTGGCTGAGACACTTGTGGGATTTCAAAAATATTTCCTTATATGATCTTGCTTTGGTCAAGATATACTCCCACTCCATAGGCACGCGAAAATCTTTAAACTTTGTCAAGGTTGTCAATAGAAGCCAACCTTCTCGTATAGGTCTTTTTTAAGGACCTTTTATGTAACTGGTAGATATTAATAAGTATCTGAACAACCAGTAATGTAATCAATATTATTAGGTATATATCGGGTGACTCCAATTGAATTACTATGTCGTTCTGGACATTAGCATTAGGCTTTTCAATTTTGGAGTTAGTCTTACCCATGTTGGATAAGTACCAAAAGGACGAAAGTGTAAGAGAAGAGAACACAATTCAGAAAAACTAAGGAGTTCGTTGTGGAACGTTTACAAACCGTAGAAATTTAATTTGCTCAAATGCAATTGAGACTGGAGATGTCAGAGCAAAGACTTTATTACAGGGTTTGATCCCTTAAAGTACGATCAAGAATACAAAGGGGCCCATAAGGAAGCGGATTCGGAACAGGATTCTAAAAACGCATGTAGCATTCTATTAAAGAAGTGAGAAAAAGACAATTAGAGACAGAGACGCATTACTAATTTCAAAAGGTTAAAATGTCCAGTTCTTAACAGAATTTCACAAGTAAATAGACGAACCTTCGTTTTCCCCTTTTTAGATGGGAAAAAGAAAAAAGAAAAAAGAAAAAAAAAAAAAAAAAAATTCCAAGATAAAAACCTACCGGCACAGTTTATTGCAGGATTTCAAAAACGCATGTAGAATTTCCCCTTTTTTCTCCTTAGATGGCAAGAAAAAAAAATTCTAAGTTAAAAGAACCATCAATAAAGTTTATTGTAATTAAACAGAACTCAATGGTAAATTAAATGGAATCTTGAATGATTCTGCAACCACACCATGCACGTGATTATTCATTTCAAAGTTAATAATCAAACCAATAAAAACTATTCATTATATTTTTTTTTTGCTTGTAAAAACAATAATAATCATTCACCATACTTTAAATATTTTCAATAAAAATTCTAACCAAATTCAAAACCATTAAAATTTCGATATGGAAAAATCAACAATTAAATCAATAAAAAAATTCTGTATTATTTATCCTTTTTCTATTTTTTTCTTTCAAGGTTCATTAAAAAAAATCTCTTTAACAAAAAACTTACGGCTTCCGCCAGTAAAGGGAGATCTGTGACATTTGCCGCATTAGAGAATTTTCTTTTTCTTTTTCAAAATATCATACTTGAATCATTATCAAAGAAACAATTTCTGTATTTTCCTTATTTTTTCAAGTTTTCCATCTTTTCTATAATAAACTCAAAACATGAATTGAACATGTCCTGCAAAACCTTTAAGCTCTCAACTAATTAATCATTTTATTATGCACATTAGAAGTAGCCTCACAAATAAACCTAAGTATTTCATTAAATAAGTTATAAGTATACAATGATAATAATTCACCCATCGATCGCTTCTCTCGCTCTTCCCTCTTTGAACACAGCTTTTTCTTCTGTTTTGTGGTAGTAGATGGTAGATGATTCATATTTTCAATTTCTGATCCGGGCTTATCAATCCTGTTAATCACTCGTAACACTTTATCTTCTCCATTGTGCAACTCAATTTAGCCAATGCTTATTTGGATTTTTCAAATATATATATATAGTTCATTTTCACCTTGCGGGAATAAAATGTCTTTAAACATTTTTGTCCTTTTACTTTTCACTGTATTTTTATTATTTTCCCTTTGCTTTCCTTGTTTTTATTGTAATGTTATTTCATTTTGCATGCAGTTTTCTGCTTCTGTTAATTTAAGTTATTTAAGTTATTAAGTTAATTTAAGTCAACTTTAAGCACTTATCTATATTTAATTTTAAATTTTTTTTTTTTTTGTGTTTTTGGTTTTTTTTTTTTTTTTTTTCATTCATGCTCTTGCATGTTTAATGCGCTCCTGGCAGGATCGCCATGTAATGATAACAATAACCATGAAATAATAACATCTTGTTTGTATTATTACTTTGAATGTTTCTTTATTAATTTGAATGTTTCTTTATTAATTTGAATGGCCGCTTGTGCGACCACTCTTGTTCGTTTGCTTTTTATTATTGAATGTTTACATATTTCTTAAACCTAACTTATGCTACACACAAAATACTTACACTAATACTTAAACACTAAAAGTGTGGGATAATGCACATTCAGCAGTATACATGCTGGAATGTTTTAAGTGTGGACTGTGGATTCATAAACAATGTATGAATCTCGTGTTACATACAGAAGGTATGGTAACGACGACTAGTCAAACACACTACAATACGATAAGGTTCTTTTTTTAATTCTGTGTTGGTTGTACTAAATGCCTTACCGTGAATGGTTCTGCCATTGAACAGGCGCAAGAAGTTGGAGGGATATCGAATGAAAATTTCGATAAAAGTTAATCTATATCGAATGTCACTAAATTATCACATTCTATTGAAAGTGTAGCGTTTTGGTTTCTAATTTTTTATTATTTTTTTTTTTTTTAATTTTTCTAATCTAAAATTCTAGACCTGGATTTGCCAGAAGGATATCCCTTTACCTGGTAAATTTTTAAAGCCTGCAAAGCCCTGAATTTTCCTTACTCAATATAAAATTAATTTAAATTTTTTTTTTTTTTGGAAATCTGGTTACACTATTTTTAACTGTTGTTGCTGTATTTCTGAAGCGATATCTCCCATACCACAAATATTATTTACCTTGACGTCATTTTTATTATTATTATTTTTGTCTGCTTCTTTTAATCTTGCCTTCTCGGTACTCTCTATTTTTACTCTTTCAGTATTTATTTTTTTTTATTTACAATTTAAAACAACAACAATTCCTTGCTAATGAATGTTAATACGATTATGTTGAATGTACTCGTACATACTTTATTTGAAACGAATATTATGTCGTATGTTTTAGTGTTATGAAATCAATATTATTGTATTTTTAAGCCAAGTTGTTTTCCACTCTATAAGTGGCTGAACTGACATGTGGTGTGTGCGTGCGCTTATGCTGAAAGCTGGCTTGTGTTTGTTTTATAAAAACATAAACACAATACAATCAAAGACAATATATGTATATAACGACTCAAAAGATTGTCATTAGGGTGTTCGATTTTTAAATATAAAAAAAAACCGGTAAATAAAACCCATCAACACAAATTTGCTTACTTGAATTGATTATATGAAATGACAGCTCATCTCTAGAACAGGGCAGCAGCCTTGCCCTGTATAGAAAGAACCAGCTGATAAGTTAGTTACTCTAAAAGCTGTAGCTATGCATCCTCAGCATATGAGCTCCATATTGCACTCATTTACTTCAGTAGTGTCATAGCTCAAGAAATGTTTTTTTTTATTTTTATTTATTAAAAAGTTAAATTTTTTTCAAATAACTTATTTTATAAAATTTTGAGTTATTATTTTGGAAAGTAGTATAAGTCCGCTTTAAAAAACAATGAGTATGCGGTAATTTTAGTAAGATGGTGTCTATATCTACTTAAAAGTTACCACTAACTCGTTTATTTTAAAAAGTGGTCTTGTATCACTTTCAAAAATAACAGTTTTTTTTAAAGCTTTGGTTTTTAGAATATAAAATAAAAAATTTTTGCTATTAGCGTGCTAGTAAATTGCAAACTTTGGATTTAAATAATTGCCAACTGAAATTCTTTAAGAACCTAGACAATTTACAATTTACCTATTAATTCATAGAGGAAATCTTATTGAAAATAAAAAGTCAAATTTTAATTTTGTTTTCACTTAGGGCTTTCTTAAATTCATATAACGATATGTGGTTTTAACTATGCTTGACAACACTTTCTTTACCAAATAGTAAATATAGCAGAGGAATTGGAATTGAAAGGAATGCTTTTTAAAGTCTAAAAGCTTTTATGGTTACAATTCCTAAAAGCTTTTGATCATATTACTGCATTTTGGATAATTTTTTGGGAGTTTTAGAAATTGTTTTTGTTTAAAACAACTATATAAATAAAATATAAGCAGATTTTGCTTGCAACCACAGATTTAATAATACACATACAAGCACACAAGATGCTTGTTAAAAAAATAACAACCGCAACTTTAGTTCGCATGTTTTCTAAAGCATTTATAGAAAGCGAGGTAGAAAATGTGTACGTACATTGTCATGAGATCAAAAACAATTTAAAACATCAATATAATTGTGTGAAATATGAAACAAACAAAAAAATAATTGTAAAAAAAAGTTACATAAATTTATTTAACAGAGTTTTTTAAAAAATATTTTTAATATTCCAAAATATTTTTTATATTCTAAAGAAATTTTAATTTCAAAAATATATATAAAAAATTAAAAATAAAAAAAATATTTAATTTAAATATAAAATAAAGCAGCTGAATTTAAAATAGTTTGTGTATTTAAAAAAAAAATTTAATGCAAACAATTGCACTAGATACATAAAAAAAGCAACATTAATAATTTAAGAAATAATAGAAGATATAAAAAAAACAGAGACAAAAGAAAACAAAACAAAACCGCTTTTGCAAATCACCTGCTCTACAAACACCTTTAACGAATGTGTCCTAAAAAGCATTACATTTTTGCAAAATCATCAATAACTACAATAACAACAGCAACAACTACAAGTAAAACGATATTGCATTCATAGTTGCAAATTAAATTTTACATGGTCTTTTATATTTCCATGTTTGGTCATAACATAGAGCCTCCAGATAAAATTTTGAATACGGAAAAAAGGTAAAAAAAAATTATCTTGTATTACTTTTGAAGTTCAAATTTTGTTTGTGTTACAAAAATTGTTACTGAAAAATTTTTGGTTTCAAGAAGTTTAAAAAAAAAAAATTTTTTTTTATAACAAAAAAGTGTCTGTTTTTTATTAGAACTGTATTTATAATAAAAAGATAGCAGTTCGTTGTAATCAGCTGCTGTCTAGAATAAGAATTTTGCATACCAGCTCACCGGCAAAGAGTATAATTTTCAAGGATTTTGTTACAATTTAAATAAAGTTTTTTATAAAAACTTCTTTCTTTCTTCAAAATTTTTGTTAAAAATGAAGTGATTCTAAAAATAGAAATTTTTTATTTTAATTTCTCTCTTCTTTTTTACATTGGGGTTTTTTGTATTTCTTTTGCAATATGTTGGTTGGGAAATTTTGTTTATTTAGTTCAATGCCTAGTTTGTTAGTTTTTTATTTTCTTGTTTTTGTTTGCCTATTGACTAAAATTCTCATTTGGTGGATACAAATGAAATAATTATTCGAATGTTTGGGCAGGAATTTAACAAAACTTGGGAGTAATCTGCTGAAGATTCCGAGTAGGGTCTGATGAAACAGCTGTATAGATAGAATTTCCCTCCTACTACTTGTTGTACTAAGTAAACCATTTTTTTTTTTAGATTTTCCATGAGAATATCATGGATTGAAGCACGAATAAACGTTAATTTTTGTTAAACTTTATAATTCCAAATAATTTAATTTGTTGTATAATTAATAATATAAATTACTCATTACGTTAATATTCAGTTCAATTAACTTACACTAAAAATTATACTTTTGGAAACAGTTTTTAGTTTTACTGGACCATAATCGTATATATTTGTGTAATTAGAAGTCAGTCTTATTAGCTTTAAAAGCTTCACTAGAACTAATCTGTACATTTCAACTAATCTGGTCTATCATTTAATATCATTTTATATTTAAACTAAAAATTTGAAGCCAAAAAAAAATTTTTTTTTATTTAATTTAAAACTAAATTCCTCTCTCACTCACTAACTTTAAAAATATCGCATTATAAAGCCATAATTTATACGGCACAATTTTAGAATTAAGAAAAAAAAAACTGGTACCAGTCGTTTTATGGCACACAAATTTTTAACTTTGTTTGGAAGAATTAGTAAACAATAACAACAACAACAATAATGAAAATGCCAAGCAAATAAAATAAAATTTTTTATCTATCTGGCAAAATTTAAAAAAAATTAATAAATGAGCTGAAACTGGTATAAGTCAAGTGAGTGAAGATAAATATGCCGAATTAAATATGTTTTAACGTAACCCGTTACGTTTTGTTAGTATTTAAGGCATATTTATAAATATGTTTAAGAGAAATATAAGTTTATGGGTACAAATGTGAATAAATACGTTGACACGTTATATGTGACAAATTCTCAGAAGTTACTTTGGACTATTTTTAAAAATATTTTGAAATTTGCATATACCCCAGTGCTGTTGCTTTTTTACCATTCCCCACTTTGCCGAGGTACAATTCCCGATTTTGCCTATGAAAATTACCAAAATAAAAAAGGAATTTAATCTGTAGACACTAAACTTTCTAGAAATGTTTTAACATTCGTAGTTTTTATTTTATGATGCAAATCGGAAATTGCCTCAAAGCAACACCACTGGGGTATATGGAAATTTCCAAAAAAAATTTTTAAAAATAGTCCAAAGTACTCGTAACTCGTGCGGTAGATTAGAAATTTAGAAGTCTCCCCTTTAAAATGATATGTCTGCCATTGCCTAATCTTCTGTGGTTCGCCCGTTAGTCACTAAAGTCTCTCATAGTAACAGCACGGGGGTATATGGAAATTTCAAAAAGTGCTGTTGTTCTGGTTCTCAGATGAGTATTTAAAATGAAGAACTTCATTTCAATGAAAGGCATTGGGGTTTCCTTAGAATTAAAAGTACTTTAGGCTGCAATTGTAGTGATTTTTCCACTTCATTTCCTTCACTTTTTTTCCAATTAATTTTCCAATTTGTATTTCCCTTCAAAAGTTTATTACAGAGTTTGTGTGGTTTAAATGCTTCCACACACACAAACAATTTGTTTATTAAATTTTTATATAACAAAATTAATAATTTAATGTTGTATGAAATTTTTAAAATATCACTCATACGGCCGGAAATAAAAGTCTCCTAAAAGTTAGCTAGGCTGTATTATAAAGCCTGCAGGGTAGTTAGAAAATTTTATGCACTTGTGTTTGTATTTTAAATAAACAAACAGGTTTTATTTTGTTCGATTCGAACTTATTGCAAAAGTCAATAATAGAAAACACAAAGAAAAAAACACTTAGAGCAGGAGAGAGAAATATTAGTTGATAATATTTGTTTGTTTATCAAAACATGTTTCAAATGTATTGAACATTTATTTACTCATTTACTTTTTGAAATTAAACTCTGCAAGTGTATGGGTCTATTAAGTTGTTGTTGTGTTTTTTCTTTTCATTGTTTGAGATCTTTAATTTACTTTTTTGCAAGGGAAATGAACGTTCTACATGTTCACAGATAAGATAACTTTTGTTACACATTATGAGGCTTTTTTTTTTTTCAAAAATATAAAAATTTTAAATCACCTGAGGTTATACAAAAGTAACAATAATAATACAAAAAGAAAAGTTTAAAAAAATATTTTTTTTTTTGTTAATTTTGTTTATGTGTTTTTGATTTTCAAGTTTGAATGGCTGATGTGGCCTATTATCTAGTCCCAGAACTAAATACCAGCTTAATTGGTAAACTAATACGCATAAGAAAAATTTTAAAAATAATAAAGTTTTTATTCTTTTTTTTAATTTTAGTATCGCTTGTATTCAGGATGAACTGGGTCACCTAGGACTGGGTGGTCCAACCGATTTAACCTATAAGCCCGAAATCATACATCAACATCAACACCAGCCACATCATAAAAATGTTGTAGTCGATTGTAGTGATAGTAGTGCTGAAAATACCTGCCAACATAGATGGCCACCAAATGGTGCCACATTCGGACATCCCGATAAACCAATTGGTTGGATGTATGGCTTGTTGGGTTGCATGAAACCGGTATTATCATTTATAGGTAAAGCAGGTGTAATTGAAATAAAAAATCAAAAAACAGAAGATTGGGAAATTCCATTTGAAAATATAACCGATCTGGAATGGTTGGGCAGTGGAGCCCAGGGTGCAGTTTTTAGTGGTAAATTGAAAAATGAAATTGTAGCTGTTAAAAAGGTGAAAGATGTCAAAGAAACGGATATCAAGCATTTAAGAAAATTAGATCACGAGAATATAATTAAATTTAAGTGAGTATTTTCATTAACAAAAAAAAGAAAAACAAAAATTAATAAAATAATAAATTCATTTTTAACAGAGGTGTTTGTACACAATCGCCAGTATTTTGTATTATTATGGAATTTTGTCCTTATGGTCCATTACAAAATATACTCAAGGAAGAAGAAGTCATGTTGCCGTCCCGCCTAGTTTCCTGGTCGAAACAAATAGCATTGGGTATGCAATATCTTCACTCTCACAAAATAATACATCGAGATTTAAAGAGCCCCAAGTAAATTATTTGAAACTCTCAAAAGTACCCTTCTGTATTTGTAAAACTGTTTTTGTTTTTTACTTCCAGTATTCTTATAAGTACAAATGAAATTGTTAAAATAAGTGATTTTGGCACCAGCCGTGAATGGAATGAGATTAGCACGAAAATGAGCTTTGCCGGCACTGTGGCCTGGATGGCCCCAGAAGTTATACGCAATGAGCCCTGCTCTGAAAAGGTTGATATTTGGTCGTATGGTGTAGTGCTCTGGGAAATGTTAACCTGTGAAATACCCTACAAAGACGTTGATTCATCAGCCATAATTTGGGGTGTTGGCAATAACTCACTGAAGCTACCCATACCATCCAGTTGTCCGGATGGTTTTAAGCTTTTAGTGAAATTGTGTTGGAATACAAAACCACGTAACCGTCCATCATTTAGACAAATTTTATCGCATTTAGAGATAGCTGGTCCTGAATTGTTGCGTAAAACTGAAAAACAATATTTTGAAACGCAACGTTCATGGAAGGCAGAGGTTAGATCTCACATGAAAGAGATGACACAAAATGGCACCAGTATTCATAAATTTGAACAGGATTTAATAAGACGTCGTACAGCTGAATGGAGACATGCCCAGGATATAAGAATGGTGTATGAGGATAAATTAGAAAAAACGAATCGTTTATATTTGGAATTAAGTGAATGTATGTCACAGTTGCAGGAGAAGGAAAAAGAGATTGCAGAGTAAGTAAATGCAGAACATGAAGACAAAAATTAAATTTGAAAATTTCTTAAAAGCTGGTCTTAAATTAAAAAAAAAATTTAAGTTTTTGATTGTTTTAAAATTTATGAAATTCCGTTTTTAATTAAATGGCAAGTGTTATTAACAATAAAATTTATATGGAACTTTACAAGGCCGGACATTTGCCTTCTATTGTCTGCTACTTCATTTCAATTTATCTTACTTTGTTGTTGTTGGAGGATTTCTCTTCTATTTTAGTCTACTTTATTCCATTTTATTCAGTTGTATTGTAATTTATTCAATATTTTTTGAATTGGAACGGAATAAATTGTGATTGGAATCAATAACAATAAAATGGAGATCTGAGATCTGCAAATAATGTTACATTAATGTACCACGGAACGAAATGAATTTGGAACGGAACGAAATGAAATTGGAACGGAACGCAATGGAAATGAAACATTAGCAAATCCATTTCGTTTTTCAACCTACTAATGTACCATTTCCATTTTGTTCTTTCACTTGTTCAGATAATAACTGAAATTCCTTAGTCCATGCAGTAGCTTAAGGTTATTTAATCAAGTATTAAATACCTTTTTTGCTTTTTGCCAAAGCAGCGAATCTGTCTGCCCATCATCTCTCACTGTTAATTGTTGTTGAGCTAGACTAACGTCTGTAAGCTTGAAAACAATTTTAGTATCAAGTAATTTAGACACGGTTTAAGAACACGGATCAAGTTTTAGGTAGGGAAATTATAAATTATTTGCCGATAAACGGCATAATAAAATTAAATGCATTATAATTTTTAACTGAAAGCTATTTAAGACTGCTTTACATCTTATTTTATTAGTGTTTCATTTCTATTTTTTTTAATTAGACGAGAGAAAAAACTACCTGGTTATAAACCCTCCCGACGGTTTGGTACAACTTTACGTAAAATGTATTATCGAAGAAGACTTAATGGTCCGCCCATGATGATAGCAGTATCTACATCAACACAGCAACAGCAACAACTACCACAACAGCTAACACAACAACAACAACAGCAACAGTCTTCAGCGACACCAGATCCCGAAACCACACCAGAGGTACAGCCTATTCTACTCCTTAAATAATATTTGAATTAACTAACTCTTGATATGTCTTCCATAGAGTCCTGTCAAATGTACTCTTTATGCTCAATTAGATAGTTTATCATCTCAACCGAAATCTTATTGTGTCAACTCACAAAAGAGTAAAAAATCAAGACATCGAAGAGTTGGCTCGGGTACATTTGCCACTACACCAAAATACAGTCCCTGTCGTGATCGTCGCTATCAAAGTGAACCGGAAAATCGTAAAGTCAAATTGGTAGATACGGAAACTCAAACAGATGCTATGGACGTTAGTGAAACGGATTTAAGTCCCAGCGCTTGTTGTCCGTCATGTGACACATCTATAATTATGGATCATCACTGCCTCCAACAAATCACTACTACATCACAACCCATTGATACAACACACACTGTACAACGAACTACGTTACAAAAGATAGTTGCAACACAAACAGCGCAGTTACAACATTTAATGAAGCAACAACGATTACACAATCAAATTCAGTATAGCACATCGCCCATTACAATCACACCCACAAGTCCCAATGGCAACTCACTTACCACTAGTGATCCCACATTTCAAGATGCCTGCTCTAGTCCCGACCAATTGCTGGATGATGTTATGAATAGCAATGAACGTCTTGATATAACGGATTGTTGTAGTGACAATGAAAATCTTGAACGGCTGGGCCGTAAAGTTATAGAACTCATTAATGAGAATCGTTTGTGTATGCACACAACAACAACAGCAATATCAACCTCAAATCACAGCAATAGCAATAGCATCACTAACACGAACACCAATAACACTAACATCATACACTCTGCGATTAACAATCAAAATGAAATATGCGCCAATGCCTGCATCACTGTCATACAACAAACTGCATACACAGCTGAAAATGGCAATTCGGAGTGTGTACCCAGACGAGATACCACAGATGAAGCAATAGATTTGCGTACACCACGTTTATCACGTTGTACTAGTCTACAACGAAATTCAATGCGTCAACAAATCTGCAGTGGTGGGGGTGGTAGTGATTTCGTAGGTAATATTTCAAATGCCAATAGTGTTGAGTCAAATGGGGATATCTGCGAGGATAGTTGGTCTGATGAGGAGGGTGAAGACACCGATTACAATTACTCCTTGAGAAGACGAAGGTGAGTTGTATTTAGATTTTAGGTAAAAAAAAATTTTAATTTGTTTTTTTTTAGTATTGGCCGTCTACCTATAGGACGTGGCATGCGTGCCAGACGTTGCTATAAAACGCCCATAACACAAAAAGTCTCAATACAAAAACGTAATGCAATCATTATATCTGATGAAGAAAACACTTCCGAATATAGTCATTCACCATCCAGTCAACATTCCACACTCGAAAGCAATCCCGATATGCCAGAAGCCCTACAAAAAATGAATATAGCAGCTACTAATACAAATTTAACAGGCAATCCTCAGCAGCGGCAGCATCATCATAACAGCTCAAAATTAGCAACAACAACAGTAACTACAACTACAACAACATCTACCACAACATCAACAGATACAGATACCGAAGAATCTAATGACTCTAGTGAATGTGAATCAGCTGAAGAAGATGCTTCATATGATTTGCCAACAAACACAACAGCTACAAATCGGCCACAGCCAACAAGGCAGCAGCCTTCATTTAGTAAGAAAAAATCATCACATAGCCCATTAGCACGAGATCCGAACAATGCTTCCTTTAAACAAAAACATTTAGAAAATCAAACAAAAAATCGCTATAACAAAAGCGATATTATATCGATACCAACTTGTAATAAAGATGGAGTTATAAATATGGTTTAGGGTGGTTAAAAAAGAAAGAAAAGTTTTTAAATATTTTAAATTGCAAGAGAAGCCAAAATTCTCTCGGAGAAAAAATATATTTTTGCCATGATGTTTGTTTTACAAACACACACACACACACACACACACATACACTTACTTACATTCAATTCACTTGCAAAAAAAAAAAAAAAAAAAAATACTAATACTTCAGAATATACTCAAAAAAATAATATATATATAAACAACAAAAAATAATTAATTAATTTATTTAATTAATGTTATTATATTATATTCTTCTGTATGTTAACTACCTTAAAATTATGCACTCTCTCCCTCACTCATCAAAATGTAAATGTAAGGCCCCAACAATTTCTATTTACTTGGCTTAAGCTCCCAGAAAAAAAGGCAGAGTTGTAACTTTAATGCAATTTGATAACCATACAAATGTTTTTTGTTAAAACTTGTGATCATTGTGATGCCAGTATGTCATGTTGACATCATTTTCATCTTCAAAAAAAAACTGACAACTGAAATTTATTTAATAACAAATTGTTGAGCTTAAGCTTAAGCTAAAACGTAACTAAACTCAAAGATTTCTTTAAGTCAGTTGAAAGATTGTCATATTGATTAAATGAGTGAGCTGTTATTTTTGAAAACGTTAGAAGTCCACATTTAATAAAAAATTAGTTAACGGTAATTTCAGTAAAATATAGACATCATTTTAATAAAATCACCACTTTCAAAAACACTAGCTCAAATATTTAATCGAGTCATTAAAAAAATTTAATCAATTTTTTTTCAAGTTTAATTAGCTCATAATTTGTTTTTGTGCTTACGTTATTGGGGAGGGAGGAGGGCGTTCTATAAGCTCGTGCGATTTTATATTATTTAATAGCAATTTTTAAATCGTTTTTTTTACTAGTTTTAGATTTAAAATACTTAACACAAAGCCGGTTTGTTTTGCAGCAACACATTGCTACGTGTTCCTAAGAGCTTTACTAAAAGCTCCTGTGATTTTTGAAGTATTCTGTTTGGCAACTGAGTGTCAAAAAAGCGCAACAAAGGCATCATTTAGCTTAAGAATGCTTTTTAAGAATATTTTTTATTTTATTTTACAGCTTTTATGACATGTTCCTGAAAGCTACAGGGCAAACTTTGCTTTGGTATTTCGAAAGTCATCTGTTTGACAACTGAGTTGAAAATAAACGCTACAGAGGCATCATTTACTTGAAGAATAGTTTTTATTTTATGTTACAGTTTTGCTGACTTGCAAATAAGCACAAAAAAAGTCATCATTTAGAGAAATACATGTTCCTAAACGGTACAGTAAAAGCTCTGCTCTGGTATTCCTAAAGTCTTTTGCTTGACAACTGAGCGCAATATTCATTTAGTTTAGAAATGTTTTTTGTTTTGTTTCACAATATTGATCTTTCAGCCCCGGCATTCTTAAGTCTTAACAATGTAGTTCCAAATAAGCTTTGCTTAAATTTACTGTTATATATAATCAAAAACGTATAATTTACAATCACAATTTATTTATTTTAAATCCAACGATTAAAAATCTCATGCGGATTTTATAGAACAACTCTCCCTATACCTTCCCGCTCCGCTTTCTTTAATCAATAGTTCCCAATTTTTTTTTTCAATTCAAATGGCAGTAAATAAAATTTAATAGCATGGCATGACAAGCCTTAAATTAGAAACTGTTAAAAGAACTACATCTCATTAAATATAATTATTTTTTGTAGTTAATAAGCCTGGGCCTACGATATCAAACGTTATATCAAACAAAATATAATCAAAAGACGCTCTAATAACAGATATTTGTTGTTTTTAGTGTAAGAGAGTCACAATAGGTCTATTGTGGTCACAATGACCAGATGACTTGTTACCGCTGCTCATTCTAATTCTAAATCTAGTGTAAGAGAATGATAAATATCTCTTGTTAGGGTATTATTTTGATTATTTTTTTGTTGTTTAAAATAAAAATTTGTTCAATATCATGTAATATTTTTTTTTTTAATTTTAAATTAAAGTAAATTGAAACGAGCGCAGTAAAACATTTTAAATGATCTCAATGTTAGGGTAGGGTAGTTTCATTTCTCAAAAAAGGTGTTTTAGTCTATTCTTTAAAATACTAGGCACTTTAGTATTAATTTTTTAGGACTGCTTACCAGACTTTTAGCATCATTTATGAAGTGCATATTTTTCCAAGAAAGAGGATTGCTTAAAAAGTGCAAAGCCCTTTTTGCAGAAACGAAATCACCATTATATTAATAGAGTGTAGCTTTTGAAAGAAGCAACATAAAACAAGAACATTTTTCATTAAAAGTACTCAATTTTAAATTGCAGTATTTGTTGGTTTTTCTTTAATAATTTTTTTTTTCGTTTTCAATTTTCAAATACAAAAGAAAAAAATCTATACATCAACATACGTCCTATAGTTAAAAGCGATTTGGGAAATACTTGCAAGAATTTTTTTTTACAGTGAATTAAAAAATAAAAATAAAATAATGACTGTTGCTGGGATGGCAGTTTACTTTTATTTCAATACTGTTTAACAAAAAAGTACCGCAAAACCAAAATAATTATGAATATGTTTTCAAGAAACACTTAGTTATATATAAAAATTTTAGAAGAGAAGCTAAAATTAAAAAATTATAAAAACTTTTTAAAGTATTTTTTAGCTTCACTTCAATAACTTTATTTTTAGTTTTAGAAATGAAAAATATTGCAAGAACTTTTGCGGTACATTATACATCAAAAGATAGAATGTTAGTTTTTTGTAACTTAGGGCTTTTTTGTAAACATGTGACGATATGTAAGATTGTTTTAATAAGTTCACTTAAAAAAAAAATATGTAGGCGGTAGTTTTAGTAATATGATGTCTTTATCATACTAAAATTACCGCTATCTCTTTTTTTTTAAGTGGACTTATACCATTTTCATACATAAAAGTTTTGGTTGGTTGGTTGGCTGCTCTTGAAAATCAATCTGAGCTGCCTATAAATAGAGTAACTATAAACAATTTTAGCCATTAACCATTAATTGAGCTGTTATTTTTGAAAGTAGTATAACTCCACTTTATGAAAATAAATTAATTAAGGTTAAATTTAGTAAGATATATATTCCAGCTTACCAAAATTACTGTTAACTAATTTTGTTGTAAAAAATGGACTTATACCACTTACAAAAATAACAGCTCAATTAGCGAGACACAAAATCTAGCCATGTAGTTAGAATTGAGTACAGTCAAATGTGGATAAATTGGCAGCCAATTATCATCAATTAGAATCATAAAAGTTTGTTTTGAATTACATACTCGTCAAGGCAACATCATCCGTTTTAGATATGTTAAATAAAGTCTACTAATCAAATCCCGATAACTCGGCTAGGTTGTACATAAAAATGTGCTTCACATTTACCTGAGCAAATAAAATTAAAGACTTTTTTCTCACTGTCGGCTGCTCAGCAGCTGTACCTTTCTCGTTCTCGCCATTCCTGTTGGCAGGCCATTATTTTATATTTATTTTTTTTAGCTCACTGTACATATTAAAAATAAAATAAATAAATTGTTTCTCCAAGTCTAAAGAGAAAACAAAAAACAATAAAGAAAATATTAAAATACAATTTAATTTTAAGTTTTAACTCAATAAGTCTGTGGTTTTGTTCAAGTTTAATTTGCTACCTTAGTAGTTTTAATAATTAAATTTAATTTAATTTTAAGTTTATTTTATTATACATATTTTTAAGTAAAAAATATTCCTTCCTACCCCCTCAAACTATATCATTTTTTAAATATATAGTTTTAAATTTTAAACAACTAAAAAATGTAATTTAATTTATATAAATAATTAGCAAATAGTTTAATTTGTATTATTTTTATTATTATCTACTTAAAGATTTGTGTATATTTATAAAACTTGGTTTTTTTTTAGTTTTAGTTTTTAGTTTTGTATGTAAATCAAAATTACAAATAGAAAATAAAAGCAAAATTTTGTTGCTGGGATCAAAGAAAGAAAGAAAGACAAACAGAAAAACAGAACCAAAATTAAATACGTTTGTTTTATATTACATACAGTGCACCACTTAAGTTTACGAATTTTGCTAGTTTATACCAGCGATGGTAAATTAAGAGTTTTGTAGTAAATAGTTTTTTTTTTTTTATTGCTAAAAACAAAATTATTTTTTGTAACTTTAGTAAAACTCATAAGAAAAGTTTAACAGGGTCAAATTGCACGTAAGACCACCATGCGTTAAAATTGCCTGTATAGAATGTCCAATAGGGCATGAGCTGTGTAGCAAGTAGCAGATTCTGCTGTAACCTTATGTCATGTCAAATAGTCTGGCGAGCGTGGTTCCCTAGCTATTACCCTACCTTCCAAATGACAGCCAATTCGACAGATATAAGGAACCACCATAGATGAGTGGATAGTGTACTAAACTATCAATCTGTGTTTCGAAATCTGCCTAGACCCTGAGAGTTTTCTAAAGACAAATCAAGAAGCTTTTTGGAATTTGTGTTGGTAAAATAAAAAAATTAAAAAAAGTATTACGGCCGCTATCAACTATCGAACATAGAAAGTCTCCATAGGAAAGCTCTTTTTAAAAACCACAAAAAAATACATTTAAAAAAAACTTAATATAGTATACAGGCAACTATTGACCTTTATGAATTAAATTCTTTCATATAGAAAATTGTAAAATCCATGAACTTATGTAAGTCACTGTATGTAAGTCACTGTATGTATGCATGTATGTATTTATGAATTAAGTTATAAATTCCCAAATTTTTAATTTGCACAAAATTCTTGCTTCAGTGCCTTAATGAAAAAAAAAAAAAAAATAAATGAAATTAAAAAATAAATAATTGTGCTGCATTCAATACAAATTTTTGATGAAAACTTTAATTCAAACATATAAATAAAAAATTATTTAAATTTATAATGGAAACAAAAGCAAAAAGAAATTAATTGAATTATGATAAAAAGCAACAAAATATTACTTTATGTTTAGAAAAGTAATATTAATATTAATAACAAAAAAATATTTAATTAAATATTCTAAGCCAATATATACTATTACATATATTTTAGCTTATACACTGAAAGAAAAACATTACAAATAATACTAATAAAAAAATATAAAATAGTGAGACGAAAAATTACAAAAAAAAATATATATTAAAATAGAAAAGCATATTCTAGAATTAAAAAAAAAACCAAAACAGTAAAAATAGTAAGAAAAAAAAAAAAACAAAATAAAGCATATTCGACGTATATTAATTATGCAATATACATAAATAAAATAAATCGTAAAAACATAAAAATAAATTGTGTTATTTTCTTAACAAGTCAACATAAAATTCAAGGACACAAAAAATATTGGCAAATAAAAAATTGTCATATTGATTCAATTAAATACCAATTAAATAAATTTAAAAAGATTTTTATACGACTAAATTTATATTAAAAAAAATTTAATTGAGTCAATCATATATCTAATCAGTTTTTTTAATTAAAAAAATTTTATATTGATTAAATTTTTAATTGAGTCAATCAAATATTTAATCAGTTTAATTAAATAGTTAATTGAATCAAACTAATTTTTAATCAATAGCATCATTTTACTTTAGAAACATGATATCTACATCGTACTAAAATTACCGATAACTCTTTTTTTTTAAGTGGGCTTATACCGCTTTCACAAAATAACGGGTCAATTAAAAATTTAATCAAGTTAATTGAAAATTTAATAAATGTTATAAATAATTCCTTTAATTAAAATTTTTTATGGCCACAAAAATTGCTTTTTCTGTGTATCAGGTCCATAAAACCGAACCATTTCGTTTTTTGTCTATTTTTTGAAACAAAAGATTTTCAATGCTAAGTATTCTGAAGTGAGTGAATATAAATATGCCGACTTAAATATGTTTTACCGTAACTCATTACGTTTTTTAGTATTTGTAAGTATCTTTTCAATATTTATGGTATATTTATCAAATACGTTTTACGTTATTACATATTTCTGAATACTTTTTATATAGTATGTGTGATATATTTATGTTTAGGAGACATATAAGTGCATAAATACATGGATTTCTCTAAGGACTTTACCAATTTGCAGACGAATCATAGAAGATTACGGGACGGGACATATATCATTTTAAAGGGGAGGTCGTCTAGATTTGTAATCTGTCTCAAAAATATTCATAAGTTATTTCAGATTATTTAAAAAAAATTAATTTTTTTTTTTTATTCAATTTTTACATTTTTATTTATTAGTGCAGTATGTGTGACTCTAAAAAGTTTATTTTTTGGTACAAAGCAGTAATTTATCCGATTTAAATTGTAAATTGAAATAAATTTTGACAATTTGAAATATAACAGCTGATGAGCGAATTCACCTTTTAATAACCTATAAAAAAGTCTTGGAGCCACATATTATTTTTTTTAAACATAAAAACGTCAACAAAAAAGTTAATGATTTGTTTTTTGTCCCAAGAAAAACTGAAAACAATCTATTGAAAATTTGTCAAATTTTAGTTTGAAATACTCATTTTAAAAATATTTCTATTTCTTGAGGAAAAATTAAAATTTTTTTGAAGAAAGATTTGAAAGCTATTATTTTATTTGTTACTAAAGAAACAATATAAGACAGGGGCCAAGAGACAAAATTTTAGTTTTTTAGGGGTTACAATGAATTCCAATTGGGAGTGTAGTTGTTGTCCCCCTATGACATGTGCTCAGTGTATGCCATCGTGTTCATCTAATCCTAATGCAAGGTAATTTTGTAGCCTTGTGGCATAATAACATTTCCTAGTAAATAAAATTTCAAAATTTTCATTCAAAGAATAAGAGTGGAAAGTCCTAAGAGAAATGAATTTATTTGCAATACAAGAAACTGTAATATATTTGGTGGCCATGATACAAGTCCAATGCCGGAATATCAATGCAAGAAGAAACGTAAGTAAAAGGATTCGTTTTGTAATTCTTAAGCCTGTTTCTTATGAGGCCAAAGTTACATAAGCTCTCCTTCATACGCCTTTTAATTATACAACTGCAAAACCTTTTGAGAAACTTTAAATGATGTTTGCTTATTTTGCGAACGAACCACAGAACATTGCGAGATGAGACATATATCATTTTAAAGGAGACGTCGTCTACCGCTTAAATACTCAGAAGTTACTTTGAACTATTTTTAAAAAATTTTGAAATTTCCATATACCCCAGTGCTGTTGCTTTGAGGGATTTTTACCATTCCCCACTTTGCCGAGGTACCGTTTCCGATTTTGCCTATGAAAATTGCCAAAATCAAAAAGGAATCTGTAGGTTCTAAACTTTCTGGAAGTGTTTTAACACTTTCGGATAATTTCGTGGTTTTTATTTTATGATGCAAAACGGAAGTCACTAAAATCGTTGAGAACAAGAGTACTTAAAAATAGTCCAAAGTAACTTTTGAGTATTTGGGCGGTAGATTACAAATCTAGACTACCTACCTTTTAAAATGATATGTGTCCCATTCCGTAATCTTTGTTTGAAGTCAACGTATTTATGCATTTTTGTACCCATGCATTTATATTTTTTCTAAGCATATTTGTAAATATGCCTTAAATACTAAAAAGATATTTTCAAATACTAAAAACGTAACGGGTTACGTTAAAACATATTTAACTCGACAGATTTATCTTCACTCACTTAAAATTTCAATGGTTTTCATTGCGAAAATTTGAGCCCAGGAAGTGGCTGACCATTCTCTGTTTCGAAATGTGTCTCCTTTTCAAGCTGTACCTTTTATAAAAGCTTTACAAGGGACTAGTACAAGTTACCCATAGTTAAAAGTAATATTTTATAAGTCAAATATCAAGCTTTTGGTTCGATATTAAATATATTGATAAATTAAATATCGGATAAAGTGTTTTTAACTATCCACACAAATTTGGTTCCAAAGTTTTAGCCAAAAACAGCTTTATTTAACTATTGAAAGTTTGTTTCCAACTCAGCTGATACCCTGCTTTCATACTAGAGTTAAGAGATTTTCTGTATAACAAAATTCTTTATTCTCTTTCTTAGGCCCCAGAATGAAAAATGAAAATATAAATTCTCTTGGCTCACCCATTGGTCTAGCAGCTTCTAATGTAAATTTCAAAACTGAAGGTAAGGGAAGCGATACCATACAAGCTCATTATGCCACCAATTTAAAAGCCTTTGCTCGTTTGCATCTTAATGGTGAAAACACATGGGACTCTTTGCTTGTGGAGGACGTAATGAGAGAAGGCCTTAGTCTGTTTGCAGCTTCTCAGAAAAGGGAGGAGAGCCTTGTAGAATTACCAACTGATATATACATGCCCCATGAACAAAATATTTTGCGAGAATTTAAATTAAACGATTTTACTTTTCACATAGAATTAATGCCAAAATTTAAACTTAATGAAACAACTTCATCAGATATTAGGAAACAAGATAGAGGTGATGGTGTTGATATGACTCTAGAGGATATAGTGCCAGCCTTGAAACGATTTTTTCGCCAGCATAAATATGCTCTTGTAACGGTTAATTCGTTTTATGTCTTCATTTGGCGCTCCACAGAAGCCTACTTTGTATTTGATGCCTGTGGCAGGCGAATAAGTGATTTTCAATCAGACAAAAATGAAGGCGTGGCCATGCTGATGTGTTTTAGAAGCTTGGAAAATATAAAACATTTAATTAACAATTTAAGTGGTTTAAAATCCTCAGAACCTTTAATGATAAGAGAACTGAAGCTGGTAAAAGTTATAACACCCAATGGCGATGTAATGCAACAAGATTATGGCATTAGGACTCACCAATATGAAGTTGTTAATGATGATTATGCTTATCTCAAGTCTAATTTGCATCTGACACTCAATAGACGAGATTTATTAAGAAATCGCAGTAGCCTACCTGTAGCCGTGACTGCTATTGTAGTCACGAAAATCGAGCATCCAGCTACTTGGGATAGGAAAATACTTGATAGAATACTATGTTTTGGGGTACACTTTTGTCAATCTCGTTGGCTGAAATGTAAAACAGAAGAGGCCATTGATGTCACTGAATTTCCCACATATTTCAGTTTAGGCCAATTTAATATTGTCAGTGAAATCTTAGCACATCAATACAAAGGTATTTGGCGTTGTGTACCAGATTTTATACACAGTGAGTTGGCTGTTGCTTTAAGAGAGGCTTTTGATAAAGGTTATCACAATTTGATACTACAAATCAATTATCAAATGTACGCCATTTGGCGAAAACATGATTTTATTTATTTACTTGATCCCTATCGCCATCGTATTCTGGGTAAACAAAATGATGCTGAAATTTATGAAGAAATGGAGAAAACAGCTACAGTAAGAATGTTTCGTTCTTTTGATATTTTTATGAATGTTTTCAATTACATATTGCTGGATTCAAATCGAACTAGTCCATTTCTTGTTCACATTGTTAAAGTCAAAAATATTCAGTTACAAGCTAAAGGAAAAGAGGATAGTGTAAGGCCAATTGTAGAACCTAAGCTTGATGATAATGGAGAAATTTTATCAATTAATGAGCACATATGCTTTGAGGAAGCAGAAAATTTGTGCCAAGCAGCTCTCGGTGAAATTAGTGACTATGAAGATGAGGAACTTAAATCAGATGTAGATGAAATAGAACTCAGAACATCATCCAGTGAACCAGAAGATCAATTGGAAGAGGAAGAAGAGCAAGTAGCCCAAGGAGAATCAGAGGAAATAAAAGGCATAGAATCTTCTTCTAGTGATGACGAAGATGCTGGTCGTAGAAAGCCGTCACGCGGTGGCAGAGGAGTTAATAAAACCAGAACTCAAAAACGTAATAATCAAAAGAGGCGTGGCACCCAGAAAACTAAAAAAGGCCAAGGTACCACAGATAAGGAAGAACACGATGATACCGAGCAAAATAAACAAGTTGAGAATATCAAGGAAAATGAAAAACCTACTAAAATCGTCAAGCGTAAACGAAAAAAACCAAAAACAATTGATAAAACTAAAGTTAATGAAGAAAAAACCATCGTAAACATAAACAAGGATGTAGAGATTTCAAAAGAAACCACAGATAAAAACAAAAACGTAGCTAAAAATAAAAAGAAGAAGAAGAAGGAAGAAGCATTAATAGACAAGAAAGAAGAGAGCGAGAAAAATAAAGACCAAAACAAGAATAATGATCAAGGAAAAGTTGAAGACAAAGTCTTAAAAGACCATCAAATAAAGAAAGGGAATAAAGAACCAATCAAAGATAAAGTTCCCGGCAAAGAAAAAGATGCCGTTAAGGAGAAAGAAGCTACCAAGGAAAAACAGCCTAGCGAAGATAAGGTTCCCGTTAAGGAAAAAGACCTCTTCAAAGAAAAAGATGCCGTTAATGAGCAAGAAGATAAAGACCCCAACAAGGACAAGACTCCAATCAAGACGTTAAGCGAAGCTGATCAACATCCAACTAAAGTTAAAGAAAAAGATAAAACTCACAAAAAGGACAAGGAAAAAACTAAAAAAGAAAATTACGACCTTATTAATTTCGTAAAAGTTAAAAAAGACTTTAAAAAGCCAGAAATTATCGAACGGAAACATGAAGAAAATAAACCCACCCAAGAGGAAAAAGTGATCGATAAAGAAAATAAAATTGAAATTAAAAATAAAAATACAGACGAAGACGCAAGTAGCAATAAGGAAAATGAAATGATTGAAGAAGCTCACAATGTTACAGAAAAAGTGTTTCCTGTTAAAGAAATTGAGAAAATAAAATCAGATGTTACAATTGTTGATAAAATCGAGGGTCCCCATTGTCCCCAATTATATAACGATGGCACTGAAGCAGATGATGAAAATGATGACTATCTCAACAAGAAACACTACTGTTCTATACCAAATCCTAATAGTTATCCCGGTTACTTTAAATGTCCCCTCGATATAGCAATTGTTGGTTCAGAAAGCGGCAGCTATGAAAGTATTTGCAAGCTTTTCCAGGCTGGTTTTAAACAAGCTGATCGTCTACTCTCAATGACACCCTGGGGCAATTTTGTTATATTTCGCTGTGGTAGCAAAACTAACACTAAAGAACATTTCTATTTTCTATTTGATGGTTGCACATGTAATTTTGATCGTTTTCGTCATTTGGATTTAAGTGTGGGCACAGCTGGTCTTATATGCTTTAAAAACTTGCATAATCTTATCGAATATATAAGACAATTAGGCAAATCACGTAGACATTTTCAAACACAACATCAGAACAACACAACCGCCGATGATATTTGCAAGGAATATTGCAATCGAAATTTTAATTTACGTTTATAAAAAATTAAATATATACATAAATGAGTTTTATATCTTTATTTTTATATAAAAATTAATGTTTAAAAAAATAAAAATAAAAGTTTTTGTTTAAATAAAAGTTTATTGAACGAAAATTTGTTTCATAAACTTTTAATTAAACCAAAAATATTGTTTTATAAATTTGTTATTATGTAATTATTTAATTAAATACTTTGTAGATGCTTTCATCAACGAAAATGTTTATTTTTAATATATACTCGTATATCGCTTGTTTACTGTAATAGTGTCATAATTAAAAATAACATGAGGTTACAGGAGAGCCATTTATTAGAAGTTTGAAATTAAATTGAAGCTTGAACATAATAATAAAACAAAAAAAATTTCAAATAAACTTGCAAAATAAATTTTCAACACGTATTTTATTCTGAAAAGAAGAGTGTTTAAAATAGTTCTTATTATAAACTAAGAAAATGGGAAAGAATTAATTTAAAAAGTAAAAAAAAATAAGTTAAGGCATTTTCCAACAAACCATGTACTTCTATCATTTACTTTTTTTTATTTACTTAATAAAATGGAACTATTTACAGGTAACGTACAATCCAATTATATAATACAGAAAACTCTAAAAACAATAAAATTAAATTGTTAATCAATTATAAAATGTACATATAAATTTTGAAAAAACCTCAAAAATATTTTTCAAATATAAAATTCCCACATAAATTTAAAAAAACACTAAAAAATATTTAAAAAATTAACAATTTCATTTTATTGTTTTTATTAAAAACAACTTTTAAAAGCAACTTTAATTTAATACAATTAAAGTCCGGATATTAGATTTTTGTTTCTGTTTCCCGGAAACATTCTGCACAAATCTAACAAGAAAAAAAACTTACTTAAGCAGTTGCAAAGAGCAAGCTAAATCAAGAAACAATAAGTAAGAGATTTTCGAGCAAACTACATTAGAAAATAAAGAGCAAAGAAACACACAAAAACTCTTAGATAGTTATGTTTTGCTTTGCTTTCACATACAAACACACACACACATTCACCTGACATATTTGCGTGCTCTAAGTATGCAATTGGATTCAAGGCGAATTCGCCTTGATTGGATTACACTACCTATCTAGAATGATTATCTTTGGCAACAAACATATAGTAAAATTAAATTAATGACTTGAACAAAAACTCACCAAAAAAATCTGGGGCCGCTGCGGTGCAAATGTTTACAGCCACAAATTACTCACATTAAAACCAACCGAGTACGCGTGCAAAACCCAAGGCATAAAAAAATTAAAAACAAAACAAGAACACACAATATGGCGACATTTTTGCCATTACCTTTTTCCTACAAATTTACCGATTTTAATTTTATGATTTCTTTTTTAATTTCAACATTAAAACAAATGGCATTACAAAAAACAATTAATAACACTTTATATTACAATTATTTGCTGTTTTTATATAAATAACTTACAAAATTTATTTAGAAACTTTTATCACAATTAAAATTCTTCAACATAATACAACCGAACACGACGACTTCAAAGAGAAAACTAAATTAGTAAATATGAGAGAAGAAGTAGATACTAAAAAAAAAAAACAAAAGCTTATATGCTTGCTGTGTGTGTTTTCACATACACACACGAACACTCAATAAGAAAGTAAACAGAGAATTATGTGTTCTAGCATGTAAATATATATAATAAGTTTTAATAAAGACGTTTTTTTTTCTTAAAAAACTTTTCTTAATTGGATGCTAGACTATCAAATATCCAACTTCAAATTATGTATTTGTGTTGGGGAAAAAAATTAAATTGGCTGATACACACATCAAATTGATTGATATTAACCTAATTTTAAGTGATTTTTTTAATGTGTAAAGATTAAAATTTACCGTCGGCAAAACACATTAAATAAAAATAGTACATTTTGCTCGGTAAAACACTTTTTCTGATTGAACATCAAGATCAAAATAAGAAGATCTAGCAGTAAATTAAACAATTTGAATGAAGAACTGTAAAAGCTTAATGAAAAAATTGTTTTTCTTCCACTTTTATTTTTAAAATTTCCGCGAATTTAAGCAAAACAAAATAATAATTGAAGAAATGCTGCCAGACGACATTAAAATAACATCAAATTTTACACAAAAATTAAATTAATTTTCGTTAAATTCACGCACAAAGTATACGTGTGACGTTCCTTTAAAAAAAACGCATACACACTCATGATTGACGTTGAAATTTGATAGTCCAACATCCACTTAATAATAAAATTAATCTATACATATTTATATATATGTATATAAGAGAGTAACGTTACTGACTGTCTGAGAAAAAAAGGACTAAAAGGGAGAAATACGATTGGTATTTTATATTTAAACAATTTTAGTGCTATTTTTTATGTTATGTGCAAGCCTAAAACTAAGACAGTAAAATCAAACGGTACTGAACGAAATAAGAAATCGTAAGATAATACTTTTTGATTTTTTAATATTACTTATTGATTTGTTAAATCAACAACTACGAGACTGAGCTCAAACGGTTGGTCAAAGTGAAAAATCATTAAGGGAAAAAATGGTAGTTTTTACTAATTTTAATGGTACTTTTCGTTTTTAATGTTAATGAGCCTAGAAGTACGAGATTTGGGCTCAAACGGTTTGAAGCAAAGTGGAAAATCATAAATAGAACAAAATGGTACTTTTTATTGATTTTTAAGATAGTCTTTGAATTTTTAATACCACCAACTCTAGAACTATGCGACTAGCTCAAATGCTTCCAAGTAAAGGAAAAATCGTATTTTCTTATTAATTTTAATGGTACTTTTTGATTTTTTAAATTAACAGACAAAGAATTATGAGACTGAGGGCTTCAACACAATAAGAAACTATACAAAGAACAATATGGTACCTCGTTAAGGAAATAGCGAATTCAATGCTAGTTTAAAATAAAACTTACCAATAAAATCTGCAGCCACTGCCAAATATATTACATTTCCTACAGCATTTATAAGTGTGAATATACTATTCATATAAACCGAACCGAGTACGCGCACACAAAAGGGATAAGAACACATAATATGGAAATATTTTTTCATAATTTTTTTTTTAATTTTATTTCTTTTTTAAATTTAACATTAGAAAAAATGCAATTACTAACAACCAATAATAATTATTTATATTTTACAGCCAAATTCATTTTTGTTTAATAAGGGCTTATTAAGCACATTCTAATGGGAAATTTGTTAGCTATTACAATTTACCACTTTTATAAAAACAATTTTAAATACTATAAAAAATAACTTTTATCACAATTAAATTTTTTTAACGAACATGATGAATTCAAAGAGAAAACTAAATTAGTAAATAAAAGAGAATCAAGTACTAAGAAAGCCAAAGTTTTTGCAACGGGCCCCGCTTGCGTTCTTTGTTTTTTTTTCTACATACGAATACACACATTCATATGTAAATAAAACTCTTATGAACAAAATCTACTGCCGCTGCGCTGCAAATCCATCACAATAATACGAACCGGCTACGCGTACAAACAAACCCAACGGCATAAAAATAAAAACAAAACAAAAGCACACAATATGGCGACATTTTTTTACAACTCTTTTCTTACAAATTTGCCGAATTTCATTTCATGATTTCTTTTGTAAATTTAACATTAGAAAAAAAGCAATTATAAACAACAACTAATAACATTTTATATTTTTACTATTTATTGCTTTTATATAAATAACTTGCAATTTTATTTAGAAACTTCTATCACAATTAAAATTCTTCAACATAACACAACCGAACACGACGACTTCAAAGGCAAAACTAAATTTTAGTAAATAAAAGAGAAGAAGCACATGCTAAGAAAAACAAAAGCTTTTAGGCATTTGCTACGTTTGCGTTGTTTTTTATGTGTAAATGCCAGTTTTTAGAAATAGAATAAGTACCTAAATTAAATATTTTCCTCCCGTCTAGAAAATTTAATACGAAACTAGCATTAATATGAGAATAGTTACCTACATACATACATATTTATTTACTTGCAATAAAATTTGTTCGATCATGCTCCTGAGAGCCAATATTATTTTATTTCCAAGCAAATATTCCTATAACAAAAATCAAGTTTGTATTTTATGTATAAATTTATTGATGTTCTAATATTAGATAAGTTCAAAAAAAGTTGTAAGGAATTTAACATACAAATCATTAAGAATAACTAAAACAAAAAGAAACGGTATGTTTTGTTGAGGGAAGCGATATGGTGAAAATGTGCAGCCATTATTTTAGGTGAACTTGTTTAAAAAATGAGTTAGCAACAGTTCTGTACAGTTGTATTCAAAATGAAGCGGTTCTGGGATATATGTAATTAATAATCATCCCTTTCACACTGTTTTGTTAAAGATACATTATATTAAAGAAAAATAATTTCCAGCTAAGCCTACATAGATGAAAAATCATAGTCAAATTAAACCTAACATTCCATGGCTAATGAATTTGAGTTTTCATTTAAAGCAGTCACACCATTTTCTATAGGCATTGCTAAACTATTATCATCTATAACTGCTTCCGGCGGATCCATAGATGTGTGGCTTGCTGACAATGAAGCTGCAGCTACTGATGTTGAGGCACCACCATTCATATCACCACATTGCATATCGTTATCAATGTGTTCGTCGTCATGACCGTTACCGTTTGCCAATTCATTTGAAGGAGCATCATCCCAATTAATTTTAAAACGTGTTACACGAGGTTTTGTGGCTAAAATGTTGCGGGTTAATTTTTCAAATAAAGGTTTTGGTGGTGGATTTTCACGCATTTCAGGATCTGCATAATCATTATTCACAAAGTACCCAACACGCACAAACTCCTGCCCTCTATAAGAGCACGTAAGCAGAACTATAGTTACCCCAACGGCATCAGGTTCAGGTATTTTGGTTACATCTGGAGGATCAGCTTGAAAAACAAATATGTGTCTACCTTCAGGCACTGGACCGACATATATTGTATCTAGTACTTGATCATATTCTTCGGATTCCGCTGAGCCTACATATATCATTTTCCATTCTAAATCTTCTTTAAGCTCTTCTATACATTCAAACGTTAGTTCGAATTGAAATGGATTGAAAAAACTACTGGGATTATCCAGAACAACAACATTTGTAATATGTACCTTTGCCATGATCAAATCGGTAGTCGGTGTTTGTTTTTTCTTTTAATAGCGTGTATATTTTCTTAGCAAATCTGCGGCAACAATTAAATATACTTTAAATTACAAAATTTCCATTAGATATATTTCTATGGTCATTCTAATTACCTTATAATTTATCTTGTTAATTTTTATAGCTATTATTCCAATTTACCAAATTTTTCTTTTGTTTTTTATTATTAAGAGTCAACTGCTTGCAAAAAAATGTTTCTTTATGTAAAAATAAGAAATGTCATATATGACAATTGCAGAATTGTTGCCAACTTTCCCGCCAAATTCCAATGCAGTAAATTGTAAACATACAGCGTTGTGTTTGAATTGCCGTATTTAAGAATTGTTCCACACGTCCAACTAACAATAAGGCAATGTTGCTAAATGTGATACATATTTGACATTTTTAGCATGTTTTTACAAATGTCAAAAGAGTAAATCAAAACGTTACCAACTTTGTTAAGAATTACCATGGTTGAAAAAAATAATCAACTATGTCATCTTCTCTCTCCCTCTCTCTTGCACAAATTTTCACTTATTTTCTAATATCGTACTTATTTTTTAATAAAAAAAATCATAAAATTTATAGGAAAACTAACGAACAGACCTATTATGGTGAAAATTTATCAGACAATTGTTTGCGAGAAATATTCTTTAATTTAATAGTAGTAAACTTTTAACAAAATGATACATTTAACGGGACAAAGCTTTAACTCCCATGAAATAGTTCAAAATACATTTTCGCCTTTAATAGGAGTTGTAACTAGTCCTGACGCAGATGAAGTATGTCATCGCAATAATTTATCATTTGTGGAGTTATTGCAACCATTTGCCAAATTACAAAATGATGGTAAAATTGATAATACCTTATACCTAAATTATTCGGTTTTAATGTATGTATTTGCTTAGCCTATTTCCGTGATGGAGCGGGCACAAGTGTCTCCATTAGGGGATTACGTTTAAATTTTTGCGATATCGAATGGAGGCCACCTCAAACAGTTTTAGCACGCAAAATGTTAAATGAATCAGTGGCTAATGCTTATAACGATAAATCTAAAGTCTTTCACATAGGTACATATGGAAAATTTTCCTTTAAGAATACTTATTTTCAATATATCTTGTAGGCAATGTTAGCTTGGAGATACCCACAGCTGAACCTTGGTTTGAGAATTGGCGTGAAACTTTTCTTACTGTGCAATTTCCTGCCGATCATGAATTTACAAGACATCTGTTAAGTTGCCTCATAGTTTTATCTAGTGGTGATCCAAATATTGTAGCAACTGCACACAAACTTTCAAAAAACGTTCATCAAATGCAAAGTGTAACTCCACAAAAACTACCAAAATGGTTTCAAACTGCTGGTGTTCTAAACAGCTATGTGGTTTTGCATGAGGGCATTCAAGGAGATCTGTCCAGAGCACAACAGGGTTATGAAATGTTAAAGTCAACTTTTGGCGATGCTAAATGTTTTCTCATACAAATAAATTCATTAGATTCTAATGTTCCGAGTGAAGTTCCTGATTATTGGGCATCTTATTTAAGGCGGCAGCCAAAAACTTCAGATAATCTAGGTTCCAGTAGTACTAGTGGTGACCAGTTAAGTGGCCATAAAACACCTCAAGATAATTTGCCTATAATTAGTATGTCAACATTACAAATCTCAGCTTTAAATGATGCTGTAGCGAATAAAGAACAAAACGATCTGGTAGGAATAATTCATCCTCTTAGTCCAGTTCAAGAGAATGCAACAGAGGCGATTGTAAGTAAAATATATTCTTGAAAAGACGTTAACGTTGTGATATCTTCTGTCTCTTAGAATTCTAAGTTTTCCATAAGCAGCGAAAGTATTGCATCCCAAAATATAAATCCAAATGTTTGGACTGGTGATTATGATGCTCCACATGGTCAATGTTTAAATTCTATGGATGTGGAAAATTTACGACATTTCGTACAAGATTATGCCGTGAGAGCACTTATACCTTATGTAGAACATTTGGTAAGCATTCTAAATGAGGCGGTAGGTATTGATAAAATCCTGCTTTTTATAATAAAATTTACAAGTAAATGTATTTCTAGGTCACAAATAAAAAAGGTGTTAGTAAATCTTTATTAAGTGCAACAAAACGTTGGTTTGTTACCAGTAAACCAGGCGCTGGTGTTAGTAATCAGAATGCGGTCATGTATGAGTTTTATGTTTTTATTTATATTGAAAACTTTATTATATGTAAAACTAATTTTAGCTATACCCAGGAGTCAGCCGAATTACAAACCCGTAAATTAGGTGATTTGTATTTTATGTTTGGACAATACAATAATGCCTTTCAGGCCTATCATCAGGCTAAAAGAGACTTTAATGCTGATTCAGCTTGGCAATATTATGCAGGTGCCTTGGAAATGGCTGCTTTATCAGCGTTTATGTTGGGCACTGCAAGTCGCAAAACGTATGATTACATGGAAGATGCTATTGTATGTTATTTAAATACTTGCAAGTAAGTAAAACTATTTGTAGAATGTTTGTTTTTGGCTTAAATTTCAATTTTTGTTTTATTTCGTAAGACTTCAACAATTTGCTACCCGTGCCACATTGCTTAGTATGGAATGCCTGAAAACAGCACGTTATTATGGCGAGGCGGCCAAACAATTAATACGCATGACAAGTGAAGATTCTGATTTGCGTTCAGCTTTATTATTGGAACAAGCGGCATATTGCTTTTTAGCCTCCACACCTACAATGTATCGCACTTATGCATTTCAAATTGTGTTATCTGGCAATCGTTATTCCCGTGCTGGTCAACGTAAGCATGCGTATCGTTGTTATAATCAAGCGTTTCAAGTATTCCAAGATAAAGGTTGGCATTTAGCAGAAGATAATATACAATACATCATGGCCAAGCATGCATATATGCTTAAAAAGATTAAAGAAGCGAGACATTCATTGGCACATCTGCTAAGATCTGATAGTTTACAAAATGGCCATCAGCAAATGAACATTCTTAGAGAGTTTATTCAAACGGAAAATGTAAAAACAAATTCACATACAGTTAGTTTGAAGCTACTTAGCGAAATAATAATTTTTATTTTTCAGGAATACATTAAGCGACATCCTGAATTGGGTTTACTAACACATGCTTTGCCACAAGTGGAACAAGACTCAATAAAAGTACTTACACTAGCGCCTGTGCCTACAGCGAGTGTTAATTATATATCAGCCACAAATATTGATATTAATGTAAGCTGTTGCACATCATTGCTTTGAAGCATTATAATTTTTAAATTAAAATTTATTTTAAAAGTTGCATGGCTTGCAAATTATGTTGATTTTTTTTCTGTTTAATTACTAAAGAATGACTTAAATGAGGAATTTATTTGGCATAAAATTGAAGAAATGATGGTAACTACAGCTGCCGCCAATAAACCACTAGTGTTTAAACCTTCAAAAAGTTTATTTACAAAAGAAAATCCTACTACTGAGAACCCACTGGCCATACAGGGCGGTAAGGTTTAATTTTTATAACATTTAATGCAAATTTTAATTTACGACTAAAGACATTGTTATTATTAATATTATTTTTTATAATATTTTTCGCATCAATTTTAATACAATTTGTAATTAGATTTTTTATTTATTAGAACCTATCGAAGTTGCTGTTACTATTTCAAATACTATACGCTGCAGCATTATCTTAAATAACATTGAACTATTATGGCGTTTAAAATTAGACAATGAAGAGGAATTAACAAATGTCAGTCTGTATGAAAATTCCGAAAATCCCAGTAAGTTTTAGACTTTATGCGAAGAGCATATTTTTTTTACATTTAACATGTCTACTTTGTAGACAAGGCTGCTGTTATGGCCGCTATAAAATCAAGCCGTATACAAAAATTGGAAATGGATGAAAAAAGCAGTCAGACTTTGTATTTTAAATTAACACCGAAATTAACTGGTCGCCTTTCCATAGTGGGTATGGTCACTAGCATAGCATCAGCAGCAGAACCCCATAATACTTTATTGGGTTCATTACAATTTGAAACGCAAACCTTTAGACCGCCCGGCAAACAAACAAAACAAACATTATTTGATCAAAAACTTAATATACGTGTTATACCAACGGTGCCATGGTTAAATGTTAGTTTCACCGCACTACCAACAGATTTAATAGCTGGCGAAATTATGCCCATAACAATAACAGTAAGAAATGAAGGTATTAAGCCTATAGGTGAGATCTATGTGGCTTGTGATAGTCCACGATGGTTAGCATTGCAAGACAAAGAGGCTGAAATACCATTATCCATTTTAAGTTGTAAGTATTTTGCATTAAATATCCAACATTTCCAGAAGTTTTAATTATTTTTATTTTATCTTATTTCTTATACAGCCATCAAAGACTTGAGTAATGAAAAATTAATCAAAGATAAAGAAATTCGCAGACAACACGTTTTCCGTTTACTCAAAAATCGTACAATCGACAATGTAGCATTAAAGGCTCAAGAAACCACCTCAATAACAGCCTGGCTACAAGCTCCTTTTGATAAGGGTGATCACACTTTACGTTTACTGTTTTACTATGCTGTTCCTTCCACTGATTCAAATCTCAAATATCGTTTGGTACGCCATAATTGGAAATTCAAAATACATGAATCCTTATATACCGAAGTTAGTTCTGTTTTAAGTAATGCAGTCACCGGTGAGTTAGGGTTAAACATCGAGTTACGCAACGAAAACAAACTGCATCATCCATTAATGTCGGAACTCTATATAAATTCTTTAGCATTATATTGTGATCAATATAAATTGAATAAGGAGAAATTTTATCGTACGTATGATTAACTTTAATTAAGAAATGTTTTTATCAATTTGTATAACTTTTTTTTTATTATTGCTTAGAAATGAATCAAATGGAAATAAGTACGGGTTTTTTGGGAGGTAATTTTTAAAGTAGTTAAAGTTTAGTTGTTAATTTCATGAATATTTCTTGATCTTTTTAAAAATCTTTTCTAGAGCGTTGCCTCAAATCAACTAAAACAGCCAGTTTTCAATGCCGCTTGCTCAAACTGTCTGATCCAGTTCCATCCACTGTACCTATTCAAGATATTTTAAAATCACGCCTGTCGAATATGGATGTAATGTCCATGAAGTCTTCAATTCATCATGGTGAACACAACATTCCAAACATGTATGAAATGTATAGTTTTTTGGCCAACCATGAAACGATCTATTTCAATACAAACATTACAACAGAAGAATTTAATAATATAGTGGCTTCGTATGAGCCACATACAACATTAATTATCTGTTGGACAGCAGCTATAGTACAAAATTCCCAACAACGTTTGGCCTATGGTCAACATTTTGTGCAACTAAAATATTTATATGAAAAGAAATCGTGTCCTTTAACAAACGAATTGAAACAATTTAAAAATATCGATAAAGATAGTCAACAGAAACTCTTAACTATTACGGAATTTGCCCAAAAGAAACAGCAAGAAATAAGTGAGTTATTAGCAGATAATAAAATGAAATCTGAACAGTTACAAACATTTGAAGATGATGAGGATGATTTTTGGGAATTTAACGATACGTATGTTGGTCAAAGGTGTCTGTTAGAAGATGAAACATTTTTAGTTACAACAAAAGCTTAAATATTGATGAATTACTTTATAATTTATAGTGTAAAAATTAATATATGTATTATGCTTTGATTAGTTGGTTTTTTTAATACTAATTGTGTAAAGGAAGCAGTCTAAAGTTTAGCACATACTAATTCTTGATTTAAAAAAAAAAGACACACTCAAAAACAAAACTTCCCCTTTTTCTTAAGCCGACAAAAGCTGGCTTAAATAGAATTCGAAGACGGTAATTGCATGTTTATGGTTGGATTTATTATAACTTGTTTTAAATTGCAATTAAAATTATGTCCTTTTGTACGGAACTTAACGTATATTTAAAACATAATTGTTGCCACATTAAAGTTCAAATTTGACTAGATGAATTAAAATTTTATTTTAAACAGTTTGCTTGCTCACTGCTTTTACGATCGTTTTTTATTCATGTATACTTTTCCAGTGCCATATAAAACACAAGAGCAGACATATATGTTAGCTAATGCGCTACCTAATAATGCTCCAATAACGTTAGGTATGGGATAGGCTTGCCAATCTCGGTCCCAATCCAACGGGGCAGCAATTGATCCAGCCCAAGCTCCTAATATAGCACCGAGAGCATTATACTTAAACAAATCTACCGCAGTCTCTTCACTTTTTGTTAGAAAATCGGGTTTTTCACAAAAGCATACCTGCAATGCACCGCCTCCTCCCAAAAGAAACACCGTAGGTGACACCGATAGCAGAGTCAACAGTAAAGAAAGCACAAAAGTCTGCTCGTAATTTTGTAATACCGGCGCTCCCAAAATTATACACACAAAGGCATATAACACAGTACACAAAAACTGCAACAGGAAACCGCTGGCCAATTCCTTAGGTGTAAAATAGGCAGATTTCTTTTGTTTTTGTATCTGTGTTAGCAAAAAGTTATCATGGCGTCCATAAAAGTTGCATAGAATTACTTTCAATATTTCTCCTATAAATATAATAGGTATAATAATTGAGTCCCAAAATGTTCCCAGGTGCGTCCAGTTTCTGCGGTACTGCATATATGTCATGCAAATAAGTATTACACCCAGACTAATGGATAAATGAAAAAGTTGATGTTTGGTTTTCTGGGTATCGAATTTTGTCACCATTGTAATTTATATTATTTATTTTCCATTCACTTTTGTATTGAGGTTATACTTAAAACAAATAAGCGACACATGTGATTATGGCTGCCAGATGTTACAGCATATCATTTTGACGATTTTAAATGCTGAAAACAAATCTACTGACGCTTTAAGCACTAAATTAATTTGAAAATTTTAAAGATTCCTTACACTGTCAAAAATGCTTGATACAGCAGTGTATTGGTGTGTTAGTGAAAATTTGTAATACGTAAATTTTGTGAATTGCACTATTAGTTTTAAAACAAATTTTAATTTTTACAGCCTGCAAGTTTCTTGGCCCCAAAGATTTATTATAAGAAAACTAATTAAAATTTGCCCCGATTCAATAAAACATCATAGTTATTAAATAATTACTTTATTAGACACACAAATGCTTTTAATTTTGTACAAATCTAAAAATATGTACAACTTCGATATGCACTAAAGAAGCCGCAACAAAGGGACCATTTCAATCAAAGCCGCTAGTCATCTGGAAAGGAAATAATTCTATTACTATTGCATACTCGGTTGGTAATTTAATTAAAAATTCAATTAGAAATTTTAATCAGTTAAAAATTTAGTTACATGTTTATTTCAAATGAACTATACTATAAATGAAACATCATAGGAATTTAGTTAACAGGGGCAGTGCCCCAATATTATTTCAATACGTTCTAATTACCTAATTTTGTATTACTCCATGACATCCAAATCCTCATATTTTGATTTGCAAATTGTATCTGAAATTTATAGAAAGTGTCAAGTATTACAGTTTGGCTAACTAGGTATACGATTCCAAATAGATTTTATTTTCAGAATCCTTTTGGTTTAATTTTAATTTGTGATCAACAAAGATTTTGTTCAGTTTATATTTGTCATCAGGTTAAAAATAACTATTTTTATGAATAGAATACTTAAGGGTGAACTCACATTAAAAAAGCAAAACAATTGGGCCACTATCTACTTCTGCGTCCAATTATAATGGCAGAATTAACGCTAAAAATAAAACAAATAGTTTTTACTGAAAAATTGATATAATAATAAATTTAAAAGTTTCAGGTAGAATAATCAGTAAAATTATTAACAGCAAGGCATTAAAAATTGGGTTCGTCTCAGAAGAGGGATCCTGATGTTAGGATACATCATCACAATGCTGATGAAAAATACTAAATAAAAACTATATAATACGTACCCCTTTCTTATATTCAATATCGCTGCCAACACTGCGAATCAAAAACCTATAATAAAAAGAAAAAAAATCAATGTAGTAAAACTATCAAAACTTTAAGTTTCTTTTCATTGCGAACTTTCAGAATCCTTTTGGTTTAATTTGAATGTGTGATCAGCAAAGATTTTTATTCAGATTAAAATTGTCATCATTTGAAGTAATTTTTTTGTAGGAAAAAAAAAAAAAAAGAAAGAATAGTAACTTACTTTTCATATTGAGTGATGAACCATAGACAAGTGTTTGAATGCCGGTTTTTACCTGAAAAGAACAATAGGTTTTGTAATTTGCAAATTATAATTGTTTACTACATAAATATGTGTTTATGTTGAAAATTTACATTCAATATATACCAACACATATAATCAACCACATGAGCTGTTACATATTGAAAATAGATCCACAATGACCAAATCCGTTGAAATTGAAGTTACGAGATAGATAAATGTAAATTTTTTTTATATCAGAAAGTAATGAGACAGCATGGTTTTAAATTTAGGTTCGTCTCAGAAGAGGGATCCTAATATAGGGAAAATCATCACATATACAAAACAGATGTCTAGATAATCACATAAACGATTATACTAACCTTATCAACAAATTCATTAATTTCAATTTACACCATTAGTATTATGCACCCCTAAAATAAAGCAAAATAATATTATTTACTACATGTTATAATTTTTTATATTTCATTTAGTTTAACGTGTTATAACATTCAGTTGGCCGTTCTTATCTATCCTCAAGAATTAAAAAATTTTGTATTTACTAATAAATTAATAAACACTCCACTTTTAAATTCAGTTTTATGAACACTCATCAATTGTAACGGAAAAAAAAGTTAATTACTATGTTTTATAATTACCTTAAATCAGAAGCAATCTTTGCCATTTTTAAGACAAGTTATAATCTTCACAACAAAACAACCTTTCATGGCAAAAGTTATTTGAAAAATGAATGAAATTCAACACACGTGTAATAAAATAATATAATCGGATACGTGAAGCTAGCTGCTGTTACCCAACATAGTTGTATTCAGGTGACTCAAAAAGTCCCCTCTTGGTGGCAGTCCGGTGCATAATATAATTTGGTCACGGCCAAGGCGAATTCATAGAATTTTCCTTGGGGCGTACTCAAGTAATGAATTTGCTTTTGGGGTACTGTTATTAATTCGCTTTGTAAATTTGCCTTGATAATTTGTCTTAAAGCGAATTTATAAATCCGTCTTGCACCGGTGTTTTGTTCTTGTAAATAAAATTATAAATTATTAGTCTGCGGACAAAATTGTGGGTAAAAGTTTTTGTTTGTTTGTATTTTTTATGTAGTGTATAGTAAAAAAGCATTATGGTTCAACCACGTAGAAGTATACATGATCGTCATTCAATAAGCCCCCAACGAAATGAATCCGATCAAGATGAGTCCATTCTAGAAGAAAACCATGATCACATTTATAATAAATCCGATTCAGAGCTGGAAGAACAAAATCTAAACTCCACTCAGGAATTTATAAGTAAGGAAATTCTGGAAAAAGCTCCCAGTACCCCACGCACTCCTAAAGTTTATAAAAGAAATGTACAAAGAGCGCATCCTGTATATGAGCCTCATGCAACGAAATCGAATAAAAAAATCCTTTGGTGTATAGTTTCTGTGATATTAATAATAGTTGCATATTATTCTCTTGGTGTACAAAAAGATAAAACCTGTTCTTTTAAAAAATTACAAGAAAAATATCCTGCAAAGAAACAATTTGTATGGAATCGTTTGCAGGTTGGTATTGAATTAATTTTGAATAAACAAAAACAGAACCCTGCAGTTTATTTGTTTACTCATATGGGAGATCAACACGATTTCCAATTGATTCAAGATATAGCCAAACTTTCCTCTGCCTGCTTTGGTAAATAAGTGCATAAATTAACGTTTAAAACGATTTTCTAACTTTAACTTACTATTTTTTTTAGGAAATAAAATGCTTCCAGTTGAAATGAAGAGTGAAGATTTCATGTTAGCACCTGGTAGCGGAGATGACTTTGGACACACTATACAAAAATATAAAAATAAAATTAAGCAGGGAAATGTTATGTTAATTGCCGACCTCAATCAGGTATATATAGCTGTAACAGTAACAATGTAGCTATAACTTTAATCTTAATTTTTAGATACCAGCTAGAGCCGCCAGAGCTTTGCATTATATATGCGACACATATAGTCCTATAGTGGAAAATGTTGTTATACTTTTAACATTAACTACAGCGCCAAATAAATTTGGTAAAATGTATAAAATATTTATTTTTAAATATATAAATAAAGTGTTTACTGATTTCAGGAAGTGCGGATGCTATTGCTGAGGAGACTTTGATAGAAATGTGGGGGTCAAATTTAAGTCGATATGAGCTAGATCCCTTAATAACACGAGTCACTGACCAAGTTATTGCATTGTAAAGGTAATACTAATGTTTAAGTTAATGCATAATTCAGTTTTTTATTTATGGGATAATTATCTATCCACAATACAATTTTCTAAAATTTAAATTTCTGTGTTCAGGCATAAACCATAATTCAAATACATATTTTCTATTTTCCTAATATGCGATTTTGTTATGTAATCCCATTCAAAACCCTTTAATAAAAACAACTTCAATATTGGTTTATGAAATGGCAAAGTTTATTTTTCGATAGTTCATTGGCTCGATGCCGAAATTAAAAAAAAAAAATACTTTTACAATTAAATTTCAAGGAATGTTAATATTAACGCTATTTTCTTTAATGTGTATTATAAATTTATTAGATTCTGCAACTACATATTTGGTAAATCAAACACGGAAGATAAAAAAACATTAAAAGTTAGATTATTACAATAATAAGTTAATCAGTGGATGCCACAAAAATATGTTTGTATGTTAAGTGCATTGTGAACGATTTAAAATCACAGCTCAGTGTGTTTTTCTGAAGATCCTTTGGTTTGCTCTTCAGATGTAGGCAACGGTTTTTCACTAGTCGAAATTTGTTCATTATGATCGGCATTCTCATGATCCTCTATTCTAGACATCAAGTTTTTAACCTCATGGTCATAATCTTTCCATTCCGGTACAATTCGTTGAGCCGCTGTAAGTTTAGCCTCTTTTGTCATCGGATTATTGCACAAATCAATTACTTTAGCATTTTTGAAAGCTTTATCACTACACCATGTCTGACACCATAACCACTCATCAGGTAAAGATTTAATTGCAACTTGATGTATCATATTGTTTGGTAAATCTTGATCTAAATTAGACAAACTATTTGGATCCTGACTTAGGGCTTGATATTGACCTCGAAGGCGATCACCGGCTGCTATTTTACGGAAACGTTTCAAGTCTACAACATATAAGGCCGAAATGTGATAACGTCTACCCATAAGATGTGATTTCCAATAGCCTTGTTTCCAAAATCTAAAACCTTCCATTTCTTTTCTTGAGTCACAGAAGGGTGTGTATGCGTAGGGAGCTCCACCTAAATCCATGTCATATAAGTCTTTTAAATTAGCTCGTACTATCGCATCAGCATCCACGAAAATAATTTTACGCACGTTAAGAGGGAATAAAACATCAAGGAAAAGAATTTTATAGCCCCATATGGTGCGTTGCTTCTCAGTTTGTTGATGTAACCAACGGGGCCATTTGTACTGCACTAATTCATATTGGAACCCATATTCTTTCGCCATATGTGGCAAAAAATCTGTGAACTGAGGGGATAGGTAATTTTTCAAAAACCAAAATTTTACGGGTGATTTCGTATGTTTCATTACAGAAACCATCATAATACGCAAAAGCCTTTCGTACAAATGTCCAGAGGCTACAGAAAATATGTTTATAGTTTCGATTTCTTCATCCGTGCTAGAACCACCCCCAAAAGAGCTGGCTATGGAGTTCCATATTCCAGATTGTTGCTGATCATCATCTTCACCCAAGAGATCTGCTTGCTGCATACCCGGCTTTTTAGTAACTCTCAGTTTTATGACATGTGACTTCAGCGAACTTATAACTACTTGTGTGTTACCTTCTTGATGCACAGTATTTGGACCTTCCGCATATGTTATGTCATAAATATCAGCAGATTTGCCTTCCCTTAAACGTAAAGTCCAAACACCGGGATTAGCTTTTAATTGGAAATAGCCTAAATTTGCCATGACAATAGTGTCGACCAATGTTGGATTGTCTTGAGTGCCCAAAGTTACTTGCAAGCCACGAGGAGGGGCACCGGTAGAGGCATCAAAACAATGACCCTCTAGCAATAGATACTCTAGTTCAAATTCGCTGTGCACGGGACCACCAATTTCACTCAATTTTATGTTATCTAAATCGTAAACTGAGCGCACAACTTCAACCAGCCAATTCTCGGGTGCCTGAATATTTTGAGTTAACAGTGAATTAGCAGAAACTCCGGTAAACTTGGCAATAGGACCTTCAGCTAATTCTCCGTTAGGTAAAAATTGTACTTCAGGCTCTACTACATATCGGAAGAAATTTTTCACTGGCATATCACTATGCTGATTGACCGGAGTCAAATACACCTTCATGTTACAATTAACCGTATTGCGTAACAATATCAAAATGGGTGCAAGTTTCTGAGCACTTCTGGAAGCTGGATCTACTACTGCATTAATTTCGAAATGGGGCAATTCCTTTTGTTTAGGCGACAGTTTTACAACAGACTGGTCTTCTTTTACATCATCGGGTATCTTAAATCTTGTTTTTGACTGTCTGGGTATCAGACAAGCATAAAGCATTAACAATGTATCACTGTTAAATTTGGATTCTTCTATGTCTATGGAATTAGTATTCAAAACTTTACGCAATTTGTCTCCATATTGTATAGCATTAAATCGGTCAATTAAGCCAAAATCTTCTATGCCAAATAGTTCTTTTTCTGCCAAGGGGCCAATAATTTTACTATTTCCAATGACCAATCGTTCAGAGGCTTTGAGATTAAGTACTCTTTGGGCATAGACTCTTAATATCTTCATGTGTAATTCTGTGGATGATAAGAATTCATTTACTTGTGGCGGTATTTCCCATTTATCAGATGATTGTTTTAGCCATTTTAATACAACGTCTGTAGCATGGTATGGTTTCAAAATTTGTTGGGCACCCCAGACTAAACGATTAAGATTATTTTTTCTTGCTAAATCAGAACCCTCGACATTTGGAATAAATGCTATGCGTACACTAGACGCAGCTTTTACATACTTCAAGGCATTTTCAAGTAGTGCTTTGCCTTCTGGCGTTTCTACATTGCCCAATATCCAGATGGTTAGGAAGTGCAGTTTCGCTTCACCTATGGTTTCAAAAGAGTGTTTTCCCTCAAAGTAGTTAATATTATCAAGAAGTGTGGCAGTCATATCTCTATTCGAAAGTTGGGCCAAAGCTTTAACATTATTGAGATCTTTATAAGGCTTTCCAGATAAGTCTAAAAATTTAGCATTCTCATTATTGCCCAATATACGTTGATTTAAACGAGGCATAACATGAGGCTGGTTCATGAGATAATCCAGAAGATCATCTGAATCTGATAAATCACCTTTATATACTGCTTTTTGAAGGGTAGTTGTTTGCTGTATAATTTCCGAAAATAGTGCTTCTTCAAAGTCGTTTCCTGACGATAGTATATTCTGGGGCATAGGTACGCCATTCAACAGAGCTTGAGGTGAATCTGTGAAACCTAAACGATCCACAAACTCTAATGCTAATTGGCGGCCATAATCAAAGTCGGAATCTTCATCTAATATATCATCTACTGCCGATGAAGAAAGTTTATCAAAAGTTTTCTTTAATTGTAGTTTAATATGTTTCCGTTTTATTTCCTGATTCTCGTTTACTGTAGTAAATACATCGGTTAAAAAGCCTAAAGCAGATCTGGCATCTTGTTTTTGTGTCACATAATTAAAAGCGCAAACTAAAGCCCTGTAATCCTCGTCTGTGTCATCAGCAGCTTTACTTGCATCGAACACCAAACCCAATCGTACAGGAGCTGAGTGCATTACAAAACTCTCTGCTAATTTAATAATACTGCGACTATTTGTCTTTAGAGGATCAACCACCAACACCAGATTAAATACATTTTTACGAATATTCCTTAACATTCCGGGAAACGTAGGTCTTAAAAGATCCATTACACTTGAAGGCCATCTTCTGTACATAGGATCAGTTTCAATATTATTAATCCATAATATGGCAGAGTCTCGAATATCAATGGCAAATTCTTTTGAACCTGCACCAGCAAAATCTAACGCCAACAAAGATGAAGCCATAGAGCCTCTTACTTGGCTGTTGTGTATGCTTTCAAGCACTCGAACTTCAGTTCTTAAAGTTTCTACCAGGGAATTTAGATCCATGGTGTCGGCGTCAAAAAATAAACCGTTAATAAATAAGGCCCCATCAGGTGGTACAATATTAAGACTTCTGCCAAATACTTCAGTGTTATGTTTCACTTCACTTCTTAACTGTTCGTTGACTTTGTGTGCAAGTAGGTTTTTTGCTTGCATAGGGAAATTATGTGCTGTAAATTGTAAAATTTGTAAAGCCTCTTCGCCGTCTATTTTGGCTATAGCTTGAGTAGCTTGTAAGCCCAAATCTTGAAATTCCCATGGCTTTAATTGGGCCATTTCTTCATTGCCCTGTAATAAACTCTCTTGGAATTTGTCTAAGGAATGCGACAAAGTAGGATATCTATTCTTAAGTATCTTAAAATCGAAACCGTGCGTTTCCAATTCAGCGCCTGCCCCTTCAGAATTTTCATCATTAGTTTCTTCGGCAGGTTTTGGAGCATCATCCTGGGACTTGTATTCTGTCGATTTTAAATGTAACTCAACACCATAGCCTGAAAGACGTACACGCTTTTGTGGCTTTTCCAATTTAGACGGCAAATAATGACGTGTTATATATTTTACTCTACCAGCTAATGCTAATTCTGTTAAAAAGTAATGATATTGGGCAAATGCTTGCGAACCTATATCGCCATATAAAACAACCGTACGTGTATTGTTCTCTGAGCCAGGGTAAATGTGATCAAAAGCATAGGTTTCAATGGCAGTATCTATAGATTTTTGCTTATTCAATTTTAATTTTCGTCTAAGCTCATCTAAACTGCAAGCTAATTCTGTGCCAATTTGAGCAAAGGTCGCTGTCTCAGGGCAAGAGCCTTGTCCCAAAACCTGTGATGCAATCTGGAAGTGAGTTTGAATTCTAGGTGTCAGACTATGCATGGATACGATCAACTTCATAAGTGGTATTTGCAAATCTGTTAAACGTTTACGCACTATGCTAATTGCAGCATTGTAACTTTGTGAAGCAGTATCTAAAACAGATATTCTTGTATAACGTTATTTACAAAATTAATTCAAAAATTACCATAGCTACTTAAAGCTGTGTCCATATGAGTTATATCTCCTAAGAAGTCCCAATATGTATTAGGATTTTCATCTGCTAAATACTCCGCAATCTCCAAATGCAATGGTGTCTGTTCCCATTTAGCATTGATTAGCGTTGTTATAGGAAAACTTTTACTGGTTTGTGTTTCCTGGCAGTTGACTACTCCACGTAACATAAGTAGAAATATCACTGACCATAAGAAGCTCCACTTGACGTGTGCCTTTTTTAGTTGAAACTTGAATGTCATTGTGCAGTTTGCAATAACATCCATAGGCTTAGAACATTATTTATTTATTAATTAATTATATTAATATATATAGTAATTTTGTATGCAGTAATATACCCAAAAATTATTTTTGCTGCAAAACTTAAAAACTGATGTGGCACAACATTAGTATAGAGAGATAGGTAAAATCTTCTCTTCAGTGAGAACATTAGCATTTCCCTCTGTCAAATCATTTCATATATTAAGAACATGTTTTACACTTGTTTATATTTATTGTATATTGAGTTTGAGAGTTGTAAAACAAGAAGTATGTGAATGACTATGTGAACAATATTACCCAGTTTAAGTGTACCTAATGCATCACAATCCGGCTAATATTAAAAATTATAGCGATTATAAAAGCGTGTTAACGAAAATTATATTTTATTCAATATACCCTGTGCTGGCAGCTGTCACTATAGTTGTTAATAACACTTGTTTACATTTTGCAAGGATTCGAAAATCCATCCAATAATGAAATTTACTTTGGAGGGAATTAATGCAAAAGGTTAGCCATTGGTGAAAAATATCTTTATGATTTGTTTTCAAAGTACAAATTTTCTAGCTGTAGCTAAGTCAATACAATCGTTATCGAAGATTGGCAGCGATTTGTGTGTAGAAGCGGATGAAGATGGACTGCAATTTCGCACCTTTAATGCTTCAAAATCTGCAATGGCTACCATCCGTTTCAATCGCATTTTTTTTGAAACCTATAGTATCCAAGACTCTGATGTTAATTATTGCAAAGTATGTATGAGGACTATTTTAGCTGTCTTTAAAAACATGCGCCATGTAGAACGATGTGAAATACGTCTATTGTCTGATCAGCTAAAGCTACAAGTTCAATTTAAATGTAGCTTGGAGACCATGAAAAATGCGTTGATCGCCGTAGTCGACGATGAAATCCTAACAGCAAATGTTTCCATGGAAGATGCCACAAACACGTGAGTGTAGACAAATAGCTAAATACAATTTAATGAAAATACATATGTTATTACACAAAGTATATTAGGTTCAAATAAGATTTTCAACGACATATCCAATAATTTTAATGCCACAGAATTAGAAATTACTTTGGAAGCCATGGGTAATTGTTTAACAGCTAAAAATTATATTGAAGGCGCCAGAGTTAATGATAAGTTCATGAGATCGCAACTAAAGTTGAGGTAATAAAAATAATAATTATAAAAATTCTCCAATTTGTAAACTTTTTGCATAAATGTTTTAGTCCTAGTGAATTCGAGTCTTATAATATAAAGGAAGAATCGGCTATAACATTTTCACTAAAAGAGTTTAGAGCATTTTTGATTTTTGCTGATACCATTAACGAAAGTATAACGCTAAATTTTAGTCAAGAAGGATGTCCATTGTTTGTAACAATGAAAAAACCAGATTACATTGAGTGTACTCTTGTAATGACAACAGTTTTACCGGAAGATGTGAGTTTCTATGAGGACTGCCTAGAAACTGAAGTTCGTGAACCATCGAATAGCAGTAGGCGTAAAAATACAACAAAGAAAAAGCAAAAACGAACATGTAGCAATACAAACGTAGATAGCACTACAGGTGCAGTGGTAAAGAGAAAATTATCTGAAGAAACTACGCTCAGTAATAATAGCACATTATTTAATTTTAATACTCATGAGAGTCGCACATCATTGCGATCTATAGAAAATGCTAGACATTTAACTCAGGAAGATTTCGAAATGGTCGAGGATAATGATATACTTTTAGCAGCTGTTGGCTTAGAAACTCCAGAATTAACATTTCACGAAAGCAAAAGCCAGGAAGAAGAAAATGAGACCATACCCCAGTCACCACAAAGACAACATGTACCTAAAATACGTACCATATTTGCCAGATGCTTTGAGGCGACCTACATTCCCAAAGAACCTTCGCCAAATAGTGAGGTATTTGTACCAAACTCTGATACGGAAGAATAAATTGATGTGTTAAGGCTAATTTCTACTTGAAAAAGGATTTAATTTTAATTAGTATAAAAAAACATATTTTATGAACGATATGTACATAGGTATGAATGTTTGTCATCTTAGTATTGTTATGTTGTGTTTGATTGTACATTTATGTTCGGAATAAAGCTAGTTGTAAAAATTGAATCAGTTTTTTGATGTAGTTGTTTTATATTAACTTGTGATTGATTAAGAATCATTAAAACAGATTGCATTGTTGTTTGGGATTTTATTAGCAATTGGTCAGTTGAAAGCAACTGCTTTGAGGCTGCCGTAACAATGTTTTTAACGAACGAATTCAAGCCACGCAAAATTGATAAATTATTTTCAACTGTAAATAAATTAATACTTTTAGCTTAGTTGAATACGAAAACCTTATTAAATATGTACTTACTCAACTTTCTTTGCAATAAATTGCTATTGTATAGTGAATTAACGGTATTTAATTCCATTCTACTCTTCATGTTCTCGTAAACATCTAAAATATATGACTTATTTATTTATAATAAAATTCAGGTAAAATTTGCTCAACGAACCTTCGTCAGACTCTTCGGGAGCTTCTCCTGACACTTCCACAACTAAAAATTTCTATTACAAATATTTTTGAGACAATCTCAAAGTATTATATGATGCAAGTGTACAATACCAACCTTTTGCTTAAGATTTAGACCCACAGCTTCATCCTCCGATTCCGAAGCTTCACCACAAACAAGTTCATTCATTTTCTTAACTTTTAATATTACTCGGTGGTTTTAATAATAAATTTATTGTACGAAAATTGTTAGTGTTCTTTTTCTTTTCAAAAATGTAAATAAACATTCACAGGGTGCAACAAATACAGGAGGTAAATGGCTTTCAAAATAAATGCCGCTCATTTGCAGCAACAGTGTTACAATTCAAAAAAATTTAATTTTTTTTAGATAGATAAATTATTTGTACTATTAATTACGACAAGAAATCATAAATATTCTCTTCTAAAGGGAGACTTTATAATCACAAGATTCATTATTAACAATTTAAAACGGAATGAATTGAATAATTTTTCTTAATTAACTCCAAAATCTCATTCAAGAGTTATAACGTTCTTGCAAAAAATCCACGAAATTATTGCATGTTCATGTGTGTACATTTGCATATAGAGAAATGTTGCAAGAGTATTTGTGTAGTTTTTCGGCGTAGGTATACATACACATAATTGCCAATAAAATAGTTCTTTAATAATGTATTCGTTAAATTAAAATTTATTTAAGATTTATATTAAAAAGATAAAAAGTAAGTAATTTATTGAATGTTAACGCATTTATCTTGCAATTTTTCAAATGGATGACAAGGATGTCCAGAAGCTCTGTGAAAAACAAAATTTTTTTTACAGAATTTTTTTTAATTTAAAGAAATGAAATTGGAATCAGTTATAGGTGAACACAAGTGAATCAATTGTAAAAAGTGTGTATCCAATTTTACGATCTCGCTCGGATTAATACTTACCCTGAAAATTCAAAATAGCGCAAATTGTAATTGAGGCTTTCAATATTTTTCACATCGTCAGGACACAGTTCAAAATCGAAAATGTCTATGTTTTCCATGATATGTTGTCTACTTGTGGACTTAGGAATTACAGCATGGCCACATTGGATTTGGTATCGCAATAGAATTTGGCCAGGAGTTCGTTTGTGTTTTTCAGCCAATTGAAGAATCTCAAGAAAAGTTACTGCATATGTAAGTATGTTTTACTATAAAATAACTTTAAAATACCTTATAATCTGTTAGTAGTGTCCTTTCCTCTGCTGCCTTCTTCGAAGGTCTTTTTCCTAAACCTAAAGGAGCATAAGCTGTTATGCAAATATCATGCGACTTGGCATAATTAACAAGCTTCTTCTGTGTCAAGTAGGGATGCAGTTCAATTTGCAAAGTTTGTGGTACTATCTCACAATTTTTTACTAAACGTTCGATTTGTTCTATGTTGAAATTTGAAATGCCTATATTTTTGCACAATTTGCTTTTTACCAAGTCTTCCATAGCTTTCCATGTACTGAGGTAATCATCATCAGAATATAATAATTTACCCTCACAGCTTGGAAACAACTCATTGCTATATTGAAAACCCATTGGAGTATGCATTAGATACATATCTAAATAATCGAAGCCGAATGCATCTAAAGTTTGTTTGCAAGCTGAGCTTACTTTCTCGGGATCATGGAATGTATTCCACAACTTGCTAGTTATGAATAAGTCCTCCCTAAAATGTAAAAGCAAGTTGAACATCATAATCACACTTATCTCAAACACAATTTCATTTTCTCCGGAAATAATTCTCAGTTATATCATATTATATATACCTATATAAGTTTATTGCATACCTTTTTAACACTTTACTTTCAAGTTTCTTTTTCAAGACTTGTCCAATTTCACATTGGTTTTTATAGAGGTGGGCGCAATCAATGTGCCTGTAGCCAACATCTATTGCCCATCCAACTGCTTTTACTACTTTTTCGGTATTTTCCTGGAAATACCATAGAATTATAAACAGTTGAAACAAAAGGTCGTTTAAAATTATTTTTGTAGAGTGCGTATGTGTTTGTATGTAGTGGCTAAATGATCTAGTCTTACCTTAAAATCGGAATTTAGCAAATTTTCAGTTTTCTGAAATATATTGCTGATGTGTTATTTATGCATATGTGTATAGTATTTTTGGACTAAAACGTATTACCTGTTGACCCAGAGCATCGATCTTTTCCAGCAGACGACGAACATTAATGCGCTAGTTTATACAAAGAAATGTATTTAATTCCATTTCAGTTTTTTATATGACTTCTTTTACTTACACTTCCAGTGCCAAATCCAATAATAGGCATTTCGTTGCCATTATTCATAACAATTGCCGGTATTTCACATATATGGCGAATACTAAATTTTTCAAATTATACTCGAAAAAATTGTAATGCATGTGTTGTATTTATGTATATAGAATTAACTTACCCTATTTGCAATACACTGCATATATTTTTTGCCAAATGTTTTTTAAAAAGAGTTTTCAACATATTTTTTTTATAACTTTTAAAACGTTTAGTTTAAATGAAAAAATAATTGTAATAATTCCTATTATTAATATATAATATATAATTTTTTTTTCTCTAATTGATGTTTGAAAGAAAACGACTTATTTTTGACAAACATTGAATTTGAAAAGCTTTTTGAAAGCTTTATCATCGGCAATAATACAAAAAGCCATTAAAACCATATTGAATGTTTTTATAGAAATAGTGCATCTGCATCAAAGGGTGGAGAAACAGTTTAGACAAGTACTCTGCTTGCAGTATGAGTTTAGAATCAAAAGCTGTACCTTTTATTACTTTAAGAAATGGTCGGAATATGCCTGTAGTTGGTCTGGGAACATGGAGGGTATGTATTTTTATATGTGGCAATATGTTTATACTTTAGAACTTGACACAATTCCATACAAGGTCATTTACATAATTTTTGAAACTCATAATAGTTGACATACTTCTTTGCTTTTGGGTAATAGAACACATGCATATATGCATGATATGTATATAATTTAATTAAATTTCAGCACATTTGTGGCCATTTGGTATGTACCTATCTACTCCAGAATAAAAAAAAGTTGTGCTCTAAGATTTTAAATTAATTATGTTTATTTGGCCATGTGTTAATTATTTATAGAATTTATTTCTAATATATATTTTTAGTTACACCGTAATACTTCCGATGTGGTTCGTGATGCCTTTGAGGTAGGATATCGTCATTTTGATTGTGCCTACAGTTATCGAAACGAAAATGAAATTGGTGAAACATTTAAAGAACTGTTAGAAAATGGGATGGTTAAAAGGTAATTTTTTATTTATTATGAACTTAGAAATGTCCAACACTGTAAGAACCTAATTTAAGTAAGGCTAAATCGTTTCCAAAAAAGTTTTATTTTCTTGTAATTTTTACATTAAAAATAAACCAAAATTGGATCTTTAAAAATTGAATGAAATTTCGACAGATAAAGCTGACAAAAATTTCCGCAAAATAATAAGTAATATTAATACAAACCTGCAAAAATTAATTATTGTTGTCAGTTTGGTTTTTGATTGTTTTTCAAAACAGCTTTATCTATCGAAATTTCATTTAATTTTTAAAGATCTAATTTTGATTTCTTTTTAATATGAAAGTTAATAGCAAATTAATTTGATTGATTAAATTTCGAAATTAAGCTAAAATATATAGATTTTTATCGCTTCATATTAATTTGTCTTGGATAACGTTTAACAAAATGTAATCTTTAATACTATAAAATTCTCAATTTTAATTGAATTCGATTTTGATTTTATTTTATATTCTGCATAAACATAAATATAAAAATTATTTTATTTTATTTTATACATTTAATAGAGATGATTTTTTTGTGACCAGTAAACTTTGGAATACCTTCCATAATCCGTCAATAGTGCGCCAAGCTTGTGAAGCTACTTTGAAACAACTTAATCTAACTTACTTAGACAATTATCTTATACACTGGCCTATGGCTTTCAAAGAAAGCGAAGAAATCTTGCCAAGAGCTGAAAATGAGAAAATAATATTTTCAAACATTGATTATGTTGATACCTGGCGTGCAATGGAAGATTTAGTAGATGCGGGCTTATGCCATAGTATTGGACTATCTAATTTTAATATTTCTCAAATAAAACGTGTTTTAAATTTGGCACGTATAGCACCTTCTAATCTACAAATTGAGTGTCATCCTTATTTAAATCAACAAGAATTAATGGACTTTTGCAAAACTCATAATATTGCGGTAACAGCTTATAGTTCTCTAGGATCGCCTAGTTCACCATATACCAAGCCAGGGAATTGTCCAATATTGGAAAATCCTAAAGTTTTGGCTTTATCTGAAGCCTACCAAAAAACTCCAGCTCAAATTTTGTTGCGCTATCAATTAGACCGCGGAAATATAGTTATACCAAGATCAAGTAACAAGGATCGTATGAAGGAGAATTTCAACATATTGGATTTTAATATAAAACCAAAGGATATTCAAACACTTAATGATTTGGATTTTGGTGGACGTTTTATGATAATGCCGGGGTAAGTTTGTTCTTAATTATTATTTGAAAAATATTATTTAACATTTAATTTTTTTCAAAAGTACCCAGGATCATCCTGATTTTCCTTTTAAAAATTAATAAAATTTTGTGTAAACTTTTACTAAAGTTTACTTGGGAAGTACATAAATTAAATATTATTAAAAAACAATGTTACTTAGTTGTTATTAAATTCATTTATTATGCCGTTTCTGGTTCAAAATAAATATTGCTTTATGGTTCGAAAATATTCACTTAGTGCAATAACTGCTTCTTTTTCATGAAATCGAACATAGCATTATGACAATAATTTTTACACCTATTAATTTTATTAATTGTCTTCAATTGAACTCAAATTTTAAAGTAAACTATAGGAAGTCCTGTAGGTTCGATTCCTGCCCAGACCCTAGGAGCCGATGCTCAAAGTTACCAGTGCTAATTAGAATTAATTTCTAACATTAAATATTAATAGTTAGCAAAATAAAGTAAAACATTTGCGGAGTACAAAAATATATACATATATATAAATATATACGAGTATATACAGAAATAGTTATTTATCTCTTTAAAATAAATTCAATTTGCAGTTTTTAGAGTTTCTTTTAATTTATTATTAGTAACTGAGCATCATTGTTCATAAGCACCCTCACCATTTTCATCATTTTCATAGTCATTGTTATCTTCTTCTTCCTCACCGCCAGCGTCATCGTCCTCTTGCTGTTGTTGATCCCACCATGATAAAACTCCCAAACCAGATTCATTGATTGCAGCCTAAATTATAATACAAACCTTGAAAATAGTTCTCTTAAGCTATTTTTATATTTTATTTACTTACAATTATGCGATATGGCGTTTTAGGTTCTGCAGAAGTAGAGGTATTAGGGGCTGATGAGCCAGGCTTTAAACTGTCATTTTTGGGTGGTCCTATAGGTGAGCTTTCTTCAAAGATTTCTCTAGAAACTCTAAATTTGATAGACTCTCCTATATCCATAAATAAATCATGTTTACCCCCATCTTCTAAAGGATACTCCCACACCCAAGCTTGTTCGGTTTCATCGAAACGTGAGGGATGCTGTAATGCTGTAGGAGGTATAAGAATATCATCAAAAAATCCCAAAGTTACATGAACACCGTCATGACTGCAACTGCGTATTTTGCCGGTTAATACATTTCCTACAGAAGGCCTAAAAACTATATAACGGAAAACGACTTCTGTATGTGAGGCACCATCACCCGGTAAAATAATAGAATCTTTCAAAGACACAATATCTTTTAAAGCTATACAAAGGCCAACATTTAGCAGCACCTAAAAATTATTCTTATTAATATTTTTCAGCGTATTGTATTGAGTTTACTTTTACCTTATTTGCCAACTTGCGGTTAATTTCATCTCTGATAGCTTCAATTAGTTTCAAATTGAATTGTTCGGGTGCTATACGCACCGTATCTTTAAGTTCCGCTAAAGCAAACATTTGCTTATATTATTGTTAGGCTTTTGTCTTTATGTTTTATTCAATTTGTTTTTCGTTAATTTAATCACAACTTGGTATATTCCACTACAATCTCTTGACGTTATTGGTTTTGTTGTGCTTACCCAATTCGTAAACATGTGCTAGTTCAACATTAGTTAAGGATGGTGTTTTTTGTGGAAATCGTACGCTATCGATATTTTCGATATAAAGGTTTTGTAAAATAACTTTTTTAATAAACGAAAAAAATCAGTTTCAATTATAATTCTATACAAGATGCATATGCCAGAAGCTTTCATTACTTACTATTATAATGAGTAATTAAGTAATTAGAAAAGTGAAAGTGATAAAAGTTTTCCTTCACTAGGTAATAGTTATCGTTTTGTTTTGTTTTGGTTTCATTTCGCACTCAGCTGCTTCATTTGGTATTCGTTAAAACAATAACAATAACTCACAGTGATGTAAAGTAATCGTATTTTTATAGGTATTTGCCAATGTTTCTGCTTTTCCTTGATTATTTCTTCGTCTTCGTCGGAAGTGAAAAGTTAAAATATAATAAAGTGGAAAAAACACCCTGAAAATAATTTAAAGATATACCTGGCTACAGAAAAAAAATTGTTGTTTATTGAAGATAAAAGATAACAAAAAATTTTTAATACAATTGTGATACAGAAAAAGTAAAATATTGTAAAAATTTAGTTTCACTTCAAACCTGATAAGAAAATATCAAAATAAATCAAAGAAAAATTTTGTATTTACCAATTAAAAAGTAACAATAGGAAAAAGACGAAGAACTACCAGCGAACAAAATTATTACGTAGAAAAAGTAAATTATTTCTTGGTAATATGTATTTGGTTTACATTCAACTGATCATTTTAAGCGAAAAGTTTTAAGAAAGTGAAATACCTATGATAACTACATATAAAGTTAACAAAAAATCCGTAAAAGAAAATTTAGTCAAGTGCAGCACAATTAAACCCTTAGAAATTGATTTTCCCCAAAACGTACGAAGAAAAAAGGAAAAGCTTATCATCAGTTGCATTTTAAATGCAGAAAAATATAGCAATTTTTGTTCCGTTAATTAGAGTGAGTCAGTGCGTTTTTGTTGTTTTGTCTGTGTAAAATTTAATGCATAATAATATCTATTTGCTGTTCACCCAAGACAGCAAGTCTCCATAGTACTCCCACTATTTGGTGTTTTTATAAAATATTTTCTATGCGTTTCGCTGTATAGTTTTTTTTTTGTGTGATAAAAACAACTGATTTTTTTATAATATAAGTTATTTCAAGAGAAAACGGTAAACACGACACAAAAAGCAACTGTTTTCAATGGCAAATTTTCAGAAACCACAAATTAATACCGTTGGTGACTATGAGTACTGTTCCAATAATATGCTGGGCCATGGCGCCTTTGCTGTAGTTTATAAAGGATGCCATAGTAAGGTAAATTAAAAATTTTATAATTATTATATTCATATGGGCTTAAATATCTAAATAATTATATAGTATGTGTTTGCAAAAAACTTATGTACATACATATACATAGGGTAGAAATGTGGAAAAAAAAAATTAAAAAATTGTTATTTCTGTGTTTCTTGCAAATCCACAGAAGTATGTAATATGTATGTACTTTAAAACTGCTTAAATATCGAAGAAACGTGATCTTTTTCAAATTGCAATGTTCTAGCAGATGAATTTGTAATTCATGTTTCCATTACATTAAAGTAGTTCTAAAACTACTCGCTGTTATTTCCCAAATATTTCATACCTATATGGTTCTTTATGCACAAACCATCTAGTTTATAAATGCTTCCACAATATTTGGAAAGTTGAACTACCTGTAAAAATTAAGAACTTTGGATAATGTTATTAAAATTTTGTTTGAAAATATTGGCCTATAATTATAGTCACACTAAAGTTGGCATCTTTTTAAAAACGATTTTAAATTCATAAAATTCTTGTGAACAAAAATCAGCTCTTAATAAAAGCCTACTTTTTTAAGGCTATGATTATGGCCCATTATAATTTGTATTGTCATTTTCTTTAACTTTACACCTGTATGTATTGTATTGTGTATTTAATTTTTAAGATACTTTTTATTTTCAAAAAATAGTATTTCAAAATCTATGCCTGTAAAAACAAGTTTTTATTTATTAATTGCATATGCACATGTTTGCATATGCACATGTATGTATTTGAATTTTGGAAGCGATATAAAGAGCGCGAGCTAAATTGCACCATATGGGATTCTGCATATATTCATAAGCTTATATAAACAAGCTACCAATAGTTAAAGTTAGCATTTAGTGTGAAGAGTCCATGCTTTTTGTTAGACTTTTAAATTAAAATTGAATGGTAACTTAAGGTTAGATCATCCAACATTTAACTTACTCCGGTATCTTTCAATTAAAAATCTCACCAAAACTTCTTATAGGGCTTACAAAATTCTAACGTTAAATACTGATAGTATTTGCTATTAATTTATGTTAATTTGTTTTTGATCTGCTAATGTATTTTTTTTTGGTTTAAATTTTAGTAATAAATTTAGCAATATATTGAGTGGTATTCCAAATTCGTAACTCGTATAATTTTATTCGGGAGTCCAAAATTACACTATTTACTAAAAATACCTACTTAACTTCTGCTGATTTTGAATTTGCAACAAGTTACAAAATATTTTGCCACAATAGAAAATTACAATTAAATTACAGCTATTAGTGAAGGGTGTTTTATATTCTTTATCTACTAGTAAATAATATAATTTGCTTTAATTTTAGTTTGTTTTATGTACCTACATATTAATCAGCTGTTTATGGTAAATTTAAAGTACCTGTTTCTTAAAAAACTTGTTTTAATGAATACATTTATGTTTGTATTCTTGTAGATAGTTTGCACATAATTTTTACATTTAATGTATGTTTTTTCAGTTGTGTTAAAAATGTTCATATATACAAATTTCCTTATATTTGTCAGATACAAAACGTCTCAGTATAGTATTAATTGTTCATTATCAACTGTAACTGATCTTTAGCAGTTAGTTTGTTTTGGTCTGAGATAAAACTACGATCAATTATAATTACAAGAAATTCAAGTTATTTATCTGTAATAACTTTATTTTACGATTCTTTTTCATTTCAGTTTCAAAGCTCTTGAAAAAAATCATGTGACAAATTATGGCACTCAATATTAATTGAAATTTCAATGTAATTTAAATGGAAATTTCAAACGATATCGAATGCAGTAATTTGGCCCTATTGCTTTATATTAGCTGGAAATTTTGCTTAAACTTTTAATTTTTCTTACCAAAACTTTTGCAGAATTTAAACAAAAAGTTTTGCTAAATAATAAATAAGATATTAAAGTATTTAATTGTTTGTACAGTTCAGCAAATAAATATAAAAGTACTCATTAAAAAATTCAACGAGTTTCTTTAGACAACTAAATACAACATGATATCATGCTTCTTTTTTTGCGTTTTCTTTTTTTTACAATTTAGAGATGCAGGGCTTAAAGAGTGAAGCTATTAAATTAATTTGGTTCATATCAAATGTTGAATACGTCTTTGTTTGGCTTTTCAGTGTTGTTTTAGTATTTTAATTATTATAATCAAAACAACGGTAAATAAAAGTTAATAATTATAGAATGAAAATATATGTATGTTGGTATGTAGGTATTTATACGCAAGTTGCGAGATAATATGTATACATTTTCTTTAGGCTAACAAGTACATACATAGTATGTATGTAATTAGATTGTATATTTCTATATCTAATATACCTATAGTATGTACAAAGTGAATGTGCTTAAACACAAAAATGTTTGCTTTTTTAAAGAAACTGCTACTGCTTGTGCTGAAATCTAAACCTACATACATATATTAAGATTAATTTAATAAACAAAAGAAGATTAAGCCTTTAGCAATTTTTTTTTGTTAACAAAACTTTGCTGCCTAGATACACGTCACATCTAGACTTATGCATAAGTGCATATGTGATTAAATTGAGAGTAAAAATTCTGGGTTTTGTAAGCAGAATAATAACTAGCTTTAATCTTGTTTGCTATTATTTTTGGTTTTAATAGTTTACAAGCCCTTTTTATTATAAGCGGAGTTCACGTTTCAATATAAAGTCCCTAGTATCGAGTGTACAAATGTAAAAATAGCATAAATGTAGAAATTTTTTTTACACACAACAACAAAATGTACTATCTTACTATTTTCTATAACACTTCAGAAATACCATATGAAAAGCGAATGTATATGTATACGATTTAAAATGGTGTCATCTTTTGGTTTGAAGTTTAGTTAGCATCACAGTTGTTTACATTTTATTAGTTTACAATTATTCGAAAAAAGTCGCTCACGCTTTGTAGCTAAAATTTCCCGTAAATATACATTAATTGTAAAAATACTACAAAGCGTGAAACCCCTATAAATTTATACATATGTATGTATGTATGTATGTAGTCATGTGTTCTTTTCAAAATTTTTGCTGCAGGCTTTCAGCGTATAACTTTAAGATTTTTTATTGCATTTGTAAACATTTTTGTGCTAAAATAAGATGTTAATGGTTCATGTGCATAAATATTTTTTTTTGTATAAAAATATTTCGAAATTTTGTTACTAATTGCGAAAGTAACTAAAATTTTTGTTTACTTGTTTAACTTACTTCGTCTTAAAACATTTTGTTGTGCATTTGAAATTAATCTTATCTAGAGAGATTTAAGTTTGAAATAATCGCAATTATTTTATCGACATTGTCTTATTTGTTTACAAACGTGCGACATTGTTATTTTACTAGACATTGGTTAGTAATTTCCTTAGGTGTTCTCAGTAATTTTTTTATTTACTCAGCAATCTCTTATTTATTTACTTGCCTTTGTGAGATAAACCAATAATGTTATAATTTTTATTACAAAATACCAAAGCAAAACGTAAATAAAGACAAATCAGTGAGTATGTAATCATGTCTGTATGTATGTGAGCAAACCCTGTTTCAGAGAAAATTACAGGTGATAAGAATATTAATTACAATTACATACATACATATATACATATAAAGAAGAATATTTAAATTTTTTATGGAAGCTGATAATATATTTATTAAACAAGTAAAACATGGGCACATACTTTCATATTTTTAAAGTTTTATTTTTATAAAGAAATAAAATACATAAAAAGAGAAGCTGGACTGGTGGAACAATTTTACTTAGCCACACACGCCAAATGAAAAAATATCGCAGGCGATAAAAAATTGTACTGTAAGAAGAAAATATAAAACACAAAATTTGCGATTTTTCTTAAAAAATACAAAAAAATAATGGAGATGATAGAAAATTAAATTCTAAGAAGAAAAAACTTAGTGCGATATTTCGTGAAAACCCTGTTTCTAAGTCTTCTGTGATATACCTACTAGATAGCAAATACCGGCTTCATTTACAAAAGTTTTTTTGCTTTGGCTGCAAGAATTTCATTGATTCCACTATTTTAGTTATTATTCCTAGTTACTTCTTCAAAAGAAAATTTTCTGTTAGTCAGTTTTTACAAATTCGAAATTTTTCTACTTTTGATTTTTGTGTAATTTAAATATTAACACACTGTATAACTTTTACAGAAAAACACTGACATTAGCTTTGTCCACAATATTTATTTGTTTATATGCATGTGTTTTATATTTAGAAACAGAATACATAAAGAGACGTAGTCTATAGATTTATAAAACGCAAAATGTGTGCCTCTAGAGAGCCTCTAGAACACGTGGAGACATTATTCGTGAATAACAATGAAATGAAAAAGAAAAGTAAAATAACCTACTGACGGCAGTGTCGCCTAGTGGTTATGTTTGTGTCTATCCCTTTCAGTTACAAGGAATTTTAAAGCTGTCGGATTTGAATGAAATTTTCGGTATATGATAATTCGTCCTAAAATAATTTAAAATTGAATTTTTTATGACCATACAAAACTCATGTCCTTAGAAACAGGACATACATATATGTGTGGCTTGGGATTTCACTTGGACAAAATATAAATATATAAAAATTAGACATTTATACATAAATTTCGCTCTTCAAAACACATAAAATTTACCTACACGTTTGTGTAGTTGAGGACGGAAAGGACTATAACTGAATTCTTATTATGTGAAATGATAAGGGATATACATATATGTATAGAATTTTTATGTATCTAATTAATTAATCACTCGATTAAATAATAAAAAAAAATTATAAATTTTTAAATAGTATTCGTGGTACATGAGTAAATTTTGATTCCACTATTGTTGCGTCATATTTTTAATATTGCTTAATAAAAATTATAAAAAAATATTTCATATTTTATATGTTAACGGCCAAATTCATAAAAAACATTTTTGTTTAATTTTCTATCTAAATTAATTAATAAGCCTTAATTCAACAAAAAGTTTTTCATGAATATGGCCGTAAGTACCATAGTGTCTTTTAGCTGTGTCGCGTGTTTAATTAACTTACGAAAATACTTAGAGCATGTGTATGTAAAGTGTAGCCTTATTTCTTTGTTCACTTTGCAGCAACTTTATTTTATTACAATTCATTTACACATTTTAAAATTTCATCATCTTTTCTTTATATCACATACGACATGAAAACAGTATATACACACTCACATGTAGGTTTTATGACTTTAGCCTTCTCTGCCATGTGTTTTCTTTCTTTCACAACGTCGTTTACAATATTTTTAATGATTAAAAGTGCAATAAATGGCTACACATTAACAAACGTCTTCTAAAAGGGATTAAAAAAATGTATCCCGTTTTAAATAGAAATGTATTTTTATTGCTAGAAAAAAAGAAATTTTAAAATTAGAAAATATGGTTGTTAACATCGTCTAATGAGTGTTTCATTAGACTACGTGATAGGATGATGGGCTACTTAGTAGAAGAAGATTTTTCTTTTTCCAAAAAATATCGGCCAGGTGAGCTAAGTTTGTAAGTATTTAAACCAGACAGCAGGGGGTCGACCCTAAATATTAGTAGGGCAAAAAACATGTTAGAAACATACATATAATAGGGCTTACTATTTCGAAAGAACTGCTTTACGTATCGAAATACAAAGGAACCCCAATGATTTAATTGTTTCAGGCATAAATTTACTTTAGCCACGCACGCTAAATTAAAAAAAAAAAAAACATAATTGTATAGGTGACAGCAAATTGAATTCTAAGAATTCTAGGAGAAATTCGTATTTTCCAAGCTATAGTCCTTCCAAGTTTTCATAGGTGCAACACAAAACTGTGTGTGAAGATAAATATGTCTAGTTAAATAATTTTTTTTTAAATATCGCATGCGATAAAAATTTTTCTCCATACATATTCTTCATATATGTACTGAATTTAAAGGGGTTTATAGAAAGATGAAGTCATTCTGGTCAAACCCTTCTTTCTAAAGGAATAAAACCTAATGAGACAACAACCACAATGGGAATATGGAAATTTCAAAATTTTTTTTAAAAATAGTCCAAAGTAACTTCTGAGTATTTGGGCGGTATATTACAAATCTAGACGACCTACCCTGGAAAATCCCGTAATCTTTGTCAGAAGTCAACGTCTTTGTACCCATGCACTTATATTTCTCCTAAACATATTTATAAATACCAGTATGTCATAAATATTAAAAACAAATTTAGAAATATTTAATGACGTAAGATATTTGATAATACTAAAAAGATATTTACAAATACTAAAAAAAAACGGAACGGGTTGCGTTAAAACATATTTAACTCGGCAGATTTATCTTCACTCACTTAAATTATATTACCGACAATATGGTTTCGCTGATGAAGTAGCGAGTTAAACGCTAGTCCTTTAATAATTCCTATTAAGCCAAGCTAATTGTTATAATTCATATTCGGAATACCGTGATAATTATATAGGAAATTTTTTGTTTTTTGTTTGTAATTACATTGCATTAAGGACAAGGCTATATATATTTTCCGTTCAATACATTTCATAAGACACATTTTACTTTAAAAATGTTTATTATTTTACACACGCCATTGGTTACAGTTTTATTGTTAATTTTAAATATTAAATGCACTTGACCCACAATTGCAAAAAAATATATATACGAAATGAAATAAAATAAAATAATATGAATTTTATTTATAATGTCTGTATTGTTTTGTCTTTAAACTGTATTCTAATCTAAAGTTATTGTTTTAAAAGAATTATTATTTACTATCAAGTAGTTCATATTAGTCATAATAAATAGTGAATAGAAATGTGGTGTAATAAATTTATAACAAACGTAGTTAAGTTCATGTTATAATATATTAAATTAATTAATTAATTAATTTGCAGAAACTTTTTCCTGTTGCCATCAAATGTATTTCCAAAAAGGGTCTGATAAAAACACAAAATTTACTTGGTAAAGAAATTAAAATTCTCAAAGAACTAACAGAGCTACATCATGAAAATGTAGTGGCTTTATTGGACTGTAAAGAAACACCGGAAAATGTTAGCTTAGTAATGGAGGTAAGTAGAAGATATTTTTATAAAATACAAAAACTCAATTAACATACATTCTTATTTAAATAAAAAAAAATATTCAATTCAAGTACGCCTATAAATAATATAATCGTAAAAACAGAAATATGCGTATTTGGGTGAGGTTTTATACATTTTTATAAATGGGTGTATGTATTAGCATATTTCCTGATCAATATTTATTTAAAAAATTAAATAATTACAATTCAAATATGTATGACGTTTTACTTATTCATAAAAATGAGGATACAAAATCTTTTTAAAATTAATAAAATGTGTGTTTATGGTTGCTTCTCTTTATTAAACTTTTACTTTATCAATCAATTTCCCCCTCATAAAGAGTGATTTTTTAAGAGCTTGTTATAAAATACATTAAAAATAAAATTTAAGTTAAAGATTTACCGTCTTATCCAAAAAAAATTTGACGTAGACTTTAAAGTAAAATTTATGAAAAAATTTCGATAACGTTGACTTAAAGTCTATGTTAATTTTTTTGGATAAAAGGGTTAAAAATTTTTTTTTAATTTTTGGAAAATACGTGAAGTAAAAATTAGACCATGGTGGCTTTTGAGGCCCCTCCTCTCAAAAGTTATTTCCAAGAAGTGCGCTAGAGCGAAACGCAAATTTTTTTCTGCTATTAATATTTCTTTAACATATTGATCTTTCTTAAACACAATGGTCTCTCTTAACTTTAGACACGTTAAAAAAATCTTTCAGCTGGTGTCTCTGTATCACCTGGTTTACTTACACCATGGATTAGGTTATCATAAAACCACAAACCAAAATGTTCACCCTGTATTTAACAAAAATACGTTCTTGTTTCTTAATGTGTTAAATAATGAGAAAAACACAAGTAGCATTCACTCAGTAGATTCACAGAAATATTTGCTTTAATGGATAAATAAAATTTATTTCTTGTATAAATTCTTTAAGTGCAATGACTTTCTTTATACGAATGCTTTGACTTCCATTAAGAATTTTTTAAAATCATTAACAACCTCTCCTGCGATAGCGAACGTTATCTTTATAAACATAAGAAATTAACAAAACCTGACAATATTAAAAGAAGTTTGAAAACAAATGTTACACATGGGATGTAAGTAAATATTTTATAAACATCTATCTGCTGTACTACTTACAACCACACATATAAACCTTAGTAGTTTACATTAGATACTTTTTTTTGAGAATGTACATTTTTAAATTGCGTAACATTTTGTAAACACATTAGTTAAATATGTATTTGTGGTTCGAGTTTTTTTAATTAAATGGGGGACTAAAACAAAATGTTATAATGAACTAGCAGAGCGAAAAATTGTGTTTTTAACAGAGTTTGGGAAGAAACGAAACGAATGCAAACGTTTCGTTTTGTAGTTTTCCATAATTATACTCTGCTTTTTAAAAGTCTAAATTAAGCAACACAAGAAAACAAATTCTGTCGATAAAAAAGGAAGAGAAGAAAATGTTCTTTTAATTTTCAATTAGCTATGGTTTGCTTAAGTAATAAATACAAACCAGTTAATTGAAATACCTTAAAATTTAAAAATTTTTAAAGTATTTTTATTTCAAAATAAAATAAAAAATTCATGTGCGAAAAATAATTTCCTGTAAACTTTGTTCAAAAACTTATTCAAAAAATTAATTAATTGAGTATTTGATTTCAGTTTAAAAATAATTAAAGTACTATTTCATATACCTTCAAAAACATACATACCTGACATATTTCTAAACATGATATGTTTTTGCATTTTGCTTGTTTTTCCTTTTTATAATATATTTTCTATTAGCTCAATAAATAAGTCTTTGACCAGCATTTGTTTTATAATTTCCATAGAAAACGTTCAATAAACGATGTTAATGTGTCATTTACTTTACTTTTATCGTGCATTCGGTTAGGTCAAGACTAAAATGTATATTTAGAGTCTTATCAGTAATTCGTTTTACTCTTGTTGAGGTTTAAATTATAAAATAAGAATTTTTCTTTCTTCAAGCGTAGCTTCTGTAATCTAGAAGTTAAAAGTAAACTCTTTGAAATAAGGTTTATTAATACACTACTTATTCAGGAGCTAGTGTGTTCCTCAGTATTTCGATTCATAGATAAAATAATTCTGATTAATACTTGTATGTACGAGGTCTAATTCGTTGTGTTTCTAAAATATATTCCAACAGAAACTAAGCAGGAGGGGAAATTATTTAAACTTAGGTAATATAAGTATATGTTGCTTAATAGTCTAATTTACTTTTTTGTATCTTCTACAGAATATAAAAGCGGAATTAACGCTTGGAAATATTTTTGCGAAAAATTTTAACTACAAAGCTAGTAAAATGTAAACAACTGTGGTGTTAAATAATTAATTTTCAAATAGTTAAGCTTGTTGTTAGTTAACATACTTAAAACATACAAAACACATTTTATTTCAAAACTAAAAGTTGACTCCATTTAGCAACAGCCGTTTTACACAATTGTAATTCTGAAGTGTTGTAGAAAATAGTAGTAGGATAATACATTTTGTTGTTGTGTGTCAAAATTTTTTTTATATTTTTACACTCGATACAAGGGACTTTAAATTGAAGCTTGAATTCCACTAATTATAAATAGTATTCAGTAGAAAGGTGTTATATTAAAGGTTATTCATGAGCCGATAGCCTATGCAGCTAAGGCTCGTCATTTACATTTAGTCTTACAATTTATTCTCATTATTAAATAAATTACGAATAAATAAATGAAGGTTATTCAAATTTTATGATTTGTTTTAGAAAGAATTTGACTGCCTAATAATAGCTAAAATAAAATATAAAATAAAAATAAAATGAAGTAAAATAAAAATAGAATAAATCAAAAAAAAAAAAATTAAATAATTAAAATGGCTATTTTGTTAAGCTTGAAGTCTTATTTTTCAAAAATTTATTTTTATATCGATATTTCGCTCCAATTTATAATTATATTTATAATTATATCCTGAAGAAGCTAAAAAAATTGGAGCGAAATATCGATATAAAAATAAATTTTTGAAAAATAAGACCTCAAGCTTAACAAAATAGCCATTTTAATTAAAAAGAAAAAGGTCAAATAAAACTAACTAATAAAAATTAAATAAAGTAAAAATATAAATAAAAACCAAATATTTAAAATTAAAATAAATTAAAAATGTGAAATAAATTGAACGTGCTAAAAAATTTTAAAGAAATTAAATCACAATAAACGGAATTAAAAAAATTCGGACTTGTAATTTTTTTCTTCTTATTAAATAAACTTTTTTTCTTTTTTAATTTTGTCAACTCGCGCTCAAAATAAAGCAAAAAAAAAAAAAAATATTTCTAAAGTGAATGATTTTCATTTCGGAATAAAATATTCCGATTCTGGATACAGAACAGAAAAAAAATAAAAAAAAAGTAAAATAAAAAAGTAAATTTAAAAAATTTTAAAGAAATGACATTACAAAAAACCCAGTAGAAATAAAATAAAATAAATTAAATTAAAATAAAACGGCTGGTTTTTTCAAGCTTGAGGTCAGACTATAGTTATTAATTTGTATATCCATATTTCGCTCCAACTTTTTTTTAGCTGCCTTGGGATATACTTATAAATTTATTAATTCTTATTAAGGATATAATATTCTGTAATAAACACAAAAAAAGATTAATATTTTGTTAAATTTTTTAATTCAGTTTAATTATTATTTTATTACCCTCTATAGTAGTGGATTACAGGCTTGAATCCTGGCTAGACCCTGATTGTTCGCGGTGCATATGGCGTTAAAAAAAGTTTAGTTTCACTTTCGTGTTACTAATTTGTTAGCAAAAATCTCTTTTTTTGTTATCGAAATCCTTACCTAAAACTGCACACATTTCTGTTCAAAATCAATCAAATCAAAAGTCAAAAATATCTTTGTGAATTTTAAATGCTTTAATAGAAAATTTGTTCGCTACATGTTTATATGTATGTGTACTTTATTGCTTTTATAAATTTAATTTTCTTTTAAATGTAATTGTCATTAGTTAAATAATAGAATACAAGACTAGTTTTTTTAGACCACAAATAAAAAGGAAGATAATACAATTGCTTAAGAATTACAAAAAAAATTATTAATTGCTAAAATGCTATCGTTTCCTTTTATTCTTTGTATTTCAAAAGTAGTATTTTTAATTATTGTTGTGGAAAATTAGGATAACTATTTGGCAAGCTTTGTGCTATTCAATTTTTATTCTTTTCTTTTAGAAATTTTGAAATAAATATTCATAAATTGTCGGCTTTTTTTAAATGTGAAAATTTGTCGTGAGTGTTGTACAAAACTAAGCTAGCTTATTCAAGGGTATCTCCTCGCCGGGAGATCCAGTGTCAGTAATTTTTTCATCTGCAGGTTTTTTAGTGCGACAGCATTTCGTTTTAATGCCACCCACATCTTTGCGACAGATGACGCCAATAATAATACCAATTACAGAAATAATCATAAGACCTTGCAAAAATAGAAAATAGGTATTTAATAATAACAAAAATAGTATTTTTTTCATTATGTATGCAAATACATATACTTAAATGTACCTATCAACATGGCATTTATAGTTTCCTGTGATACAGGCACTTGATAGGGCTTTTCTGCCTCATCTGGCACTACACCGGCTTGCAAGACCTCTGTGTTATTAGTATTCGCTACTAAAGTTTGGTTAGAAGACATAATGACTGATTCTAAGAAGAAAAATAAAAAATTTTTATTAAAATTTTTGTTTGTTCATTTAATATTACATACTAAATATGTATTAAACTCTACTTGCCAGTTGCTTTTCCTTTTATATTTTTATCTTGTTTAGTGTTAGTAGTTGACGTTACCAGTTCTGTTTTTGCTTTACTTTGCTTTATATCTTCCTCTGTCCCCCAGTCTATTGTTGGCCTTTTAAATGGTGGATCTGTGGCCAGTATTAAACTTTCATTGTATGTGGCTCCCAATACCAATTCATAACAGCTGACATCGAAATGTTTGAAACCAATATTATCGATAAATTTCAATAGATTGCATAGCTCCTCTGTGCTGGCTTCATCTAATTCAGGCAAACGAAGTTTAATCAAGTTTTTCAGAGGCACAAATGCCCTGGTATTGATTTTCTGCCAATTGAAAAAACAAATAAAAGAGCAAAAAAAAAAGAAAACAAAATAATATGTGCAAAGCAACAAGAAAACAAAACAAAATGAAAATAAAACGTCAAATAGTTAGGTAGTAAACATTGGATAAAAGCTTTATTATTCCCATACTTAAAAAGAAGAGAAAAAAAGCTTTTGTCTGTTAAATAAGTAAAGTAAAAAATATATTGCCAGATTAACAGTCTGCCCACAAATGACAATAAGTTAATGTAAAAAGAAAAATAACGGATATTTTTCAATAACGAAAAACCGTTATACTTGTTTTTGTAGAACAAGTATTCATTTTTTTTTGAATATATCAAGCATGTGTGTAAAACTTATCGTTATATGTTTTCAAAAAAAGCTGTAAGTTATAAAAAATTAACATTATACTTTTTGATAGATTATCAATTTACAAGCTCCTGCAATATTTTTCATCTCTAAAATTAAAAATAAAAATCTTGGGCTGAAGTTGTAAAAATTTTTTTTTAAAAATTTGGTTAATAGTTTTTGGCTTTTCCTATAAAATTTTTTGAATGTAACTTATGTGACGTTATGTAATATTTTAAAAGAAAAAGTCCAGCTATACTTGTGCAAGGATCTAATACATACGTATGTATGTACTTACCTTGTTAAAATTATTAAGATCAATTCTTAAAGCAGTTAAAGCTGATGTATTCTTAAATGTTTCCTCATATAGTTCAGTCCAAGAGCAATTACGGCAATTTAATTCGACCAAAGAAGGTTGATTAAGAAATGAGTTTTGTTTATTTAAAACTATGGAGTTATTACTTAAATCCAATAAACTTAAATCACTAGCACCAGCAAAGGTATCAGGATGAATTTCAGTTAAATGATTATTAGCTAGCCTTAATCTCTGCAGGCGAGGTAAATCGGCAAAAACCTTTAAAAAAACCAACAATTACAATATTTCCAATGTTTTAATTTTAAATGTAAAATTTGTAGTACCCACCTCCTGTTCTAACTTTCCTATGGCATTATAATTTAAATTAATTTCCTGCAATTTCGTCCTATGGGCAAAATCAGTTTTCTTAATTTCTCTTATTTGATTGTGACTTAAATCTATGATTGCTGCTGTATTAGGTATATCATGGGGTATTTGTGTAAGACCAGCATTCGAACATTGCACAAATTTAGAATCTTCTAAACAAAGACAGGCCTTAGGACATGAAGGCTCTACCACATGATTGCTGCGTTCTGGTATGTCTGTAATTTAATTACATTTTATATTTTAGATAAAAGTCTTAAATTACAGTATATATAACTATTGTTATTACCAAATAAATTAAATATGAATGAGGGAATTTTTGTGCTGGATGATATTATTGTGTTGTTGGGTGTTATACTAATTTCAGATGATGATTTTTTGGTATCCTCTGCATCATTATAATAATCATCATCATAATTATCACGATACTCATCATCATAAGCAGAGGTTTCATTTGTTACAGAGGCAGCTCTTGTGTGGTAGAAACTGAAAATATATAAAAAAAAAAAAAATTGCATGTAAAAAAGTTTAGAAATTTCAGTTGTTTTTTATTTTTTTTATTTTTTAATTTCAAGGTTTTTTTGCAACTAAAATATTTTCATAGAATTTTGTTTTCATTAAAAAGAATTTTAATAAAAGGATATAAAAGAATAAAACAATATTAATTCGTTATTTTTTTCAATATAAAATAGTTTTAATTGTCTAATGTTTTGTTTCTTATGCAATTCAAGTTTTCTTGTCTCTCATGAAATATTAATTATATTTTACTACCTTTATTAAATAGAAATGCAAAAATTGCATATCGTTCAATTAATTGCAGATATACATACATACATACATACAAATTCAGAAAATCTAAAGTCCAAAGGTGATTTTAACTAGCTGACAACTGACACGTCATTTTCAACTCTAGCAAAGGTTCAAAATATAATGTACATACGAGTACATACATATGTGTACGAGTATGTATAACTAAAATATGAAGTAACTTAATTGCAAAATACTTGTACCTTTTTATTAATAATTAATGTGATTACAAAAATTCAATAACAGGATATATTTTTTTATATTGAATTTAGTTAAATTTTTGGAAAATAATTTTATATCTCAATAATAGTAAAATTATATTTTTCCGAAAGTTATCCCAGTGTCTGGGGTTTTGTATGCACAACCCGTAAGTTTATGATTTAAGCTTTGAGCTTTCCTATTTTTGTGAAAGTTAACAAGAAGATTCTCAGATGTTCTGAGATTTCGTCAGCTAATCCACAGAATTGGCATTGGCTGATACTTATATTTCCTAATATACATATAAGAGCACAGGCTCCAATTAGCCATCCCGTTAGGGCTGAGATTAGACTTGTTGAGTGCTAGTAGTTTTTTGCGATGTGCTCGTCTATAGTGCGATAAAGCGTTTCACCTGCCTGAGTACAGTCAGCGAGTCCCAATGTTCCCCAACAACATAATGGCAATTTAAACATTTCGATTTGTTTTTTCAATTAAAATTTTTCATGATTTTATTTGAATTGTTTAATGTAATTTAAATTGGTTTTAGAAAAAAGTCTACTTTTACAGAAATTTATTCGTTGTGTTTTTTGAATTTATAAGCTGAAAAATGCTTTAAATTTATTTTAATAAAATTTTTTTATTAAAAAAATACAACAAGTGATACAATAAAATTTATTATTTGTTGATATGTTTTTCAAAAAAATAAATAATTTTTTTTTCTATAAATCAAAGTTAAAATAATACGTCTGATTATGAGTGCCGTTGTCGTCTCGTAAACAGCGACATGTGGCAACACTTGTTGCAAATTCGACTACAAGAACAACCCTTGTAATAGGGCCCAATAATTAAACTTTTTTTTATTAAAAAGTTAATTCTTATTTATTTTTTATTAAAAATTTACTGCCTCTTCTGTATAAGCGTACATTTGTATTTAAAACAAAAACAAAAACAAATTTTCGATTTTTTTTCCAATACCAATGTAGATAAATAAACGCTTAATTTTAATTTTTTTTTATTTACAAAAAGAATTTTTTTGAATTGTATATTTTGATTGGAATATAACAATTATTATTTTACAATTTGTATTGTCTTCTTTTTTGCTAAACAACTAACGATTATTTTTGTCAAAAGAAACCTGATTCACCCTAAGCTAAAGGGTATTTTTTAAATTAGTATTTTTTATGATTTTTTACTTCTCAATGCTGCGCTTGTGGCTAGAGAAACTTATACCCCAAAAAGTTTTGACAAATAAATAAAAATATATCTGCACTGGACTTCGTACTTAAAAAAACATAAAACAATTTTTGTTTTATTCACAACGAATAAAAAATAATTACTGTGAAAAAGTTTGTTAAAGTTTTACCTTCTTATCATTAAATTTATTTAGTTTATTTAAAAGTAAAGGAAAAAATTATTGAGTAATAATTTTTCGAAAAGAGCTTAAGACGATTATATATATTTTTGTGATTTAATTATTCACTTATCAGGTATCGATAGCAAAATGAAGGTTGTCGATTGATTATTTTAGTAAGTCAAGATAAATAGTAAAATTTTTATATTTTTGGAAATTTGTAATTTATTAATTTTCTTAACTTCATTAATTAGTTAGTGGTCATTTTAAGTGTGCAAACTTACATACATTAGATATGCAGTGTTGTCAAATTAAAGCTTTCCCTTCTTCAAATCTTTACGGAGTTTTTTTTTATAATTATTCAATATTAAAAGTTGTTTTATATTTTTTTGCCGTTAATTTTTTACTGATTTCAGAATTAGATTCCTTGAGCTAAATTATTCAACTCATTTACATGCATTGCTTCAATAGTGTTCCCAATAAACGTTTTACTCAAATGCTTTGTATGGCTTCAATTTACCGAACAACTTAAATTTTCAAAATAGCTCAGAAATTAGATAGTTTTCTAATTTTATTTTAAAATGGGTTATTTTATTGAGTAAGTGTGTTGCCATATCTATAATTGAAAATATGGCAACATTAAATGCTTAAAATTCACTTTGAACGTTAAAGTCAATACAATCCTGCTGTTAGGTTATCATAAACTTTTCGTTAAAGTCATTTATCTGTTCGTTAACATCTTGTCATTAGTTATTGCTTAGAAATTAGATGATAGAAAAGTTGCCAGATTTAGTCCGGTATCAGTAATTAATTTTTTAAAATTATTGGCACATAATTATAGTCATAATAAAGTGGGTATCTTTTTAAAAATAATAAAAATAAATCTAAAAATTTCTACCTCATTGTACGATGATTTTAGCCCATCGTATGACACTTTACTAATTTTTTTTTTTCTAAAATAAATAATTTCAATTATGAGTACAGCTGATTAATAAAAAATTATTTTTGCGGTTGTCTTAAATTTGTATAAAACATGTGTAGAGTAAGAGTTTTGTGTGTACTAGAAAATGTAACCATTTTTGTTTAGTATATAAATAACTCCAGTTCTATTTAGTATAGTTTTAAATCAGCACACACTTTTATGCATGCATCCTGTTATCCTGTTTCTTATTAAATATACATACATATTGAAAGGCAGTTTGTTAAAAGATGAAGTGTATCATCATTCGTCATTAACACGCTATTTGTTTTTTCTCCTAAAAGAAATCCAAGTAAGTAATAATAAGCTGGATCTAACCAAGGAATATAGGGGATGTTAGATACAAACTACTTCGCTAGGTTAATGAATAAGTAAAAAATGGATAAAAGGAAAGTCATAGCATTATAAAGGCATATAAATAAAAATAAAAAACATAATAACTGGGAGTGTCTATGAAATAAATTTCACTAATCTTGACATAATTTAATTTTTAATTAAATTTTAGTTTAAAAATGTATTATTCCCTTGTAGAATATTAAGGGATTAATTTATTTGTAAATATTCATAAGGCATCAAGAAAATATATATATAATATGTCTATTTCTAGTAAATTTAATTATAAATCTTTACACATTTCGAATTTTAATTAGTTAATATTGCTGCTAATTATTTCGTTAATTTTCTTTTAAAAACAATGTATGTTACTATGACTACAACAAATCAAATGCAAATGACAGATCACTTTTATATAGAGAAACATCAAACTCAGTAATAAAAAAAAAACATTCTGAAAAATATAAATGGCTACAGCCTTATTTAAGCTACTTCGTCAGCGCAGTACCATACTGTCGGTAATATAATTTAAGTGAGTGAAGATAAATCTGCCGAGATAAATATATTTTAACGTAACCCGTTACGTTTTTTTAGTATTTGTAAATATATTTTTAGTATTTATAAAATACGTCTTACGTCATTTAATATTTCTAAATTTGTTTTTAATATTTATGACATATTTATAAATATGCTTAGGAGAAATATACATAAGTGCTTGAGTACAAATATGCATAAATACATTGACTTCTCACAAAGATTACGGGATGGGACACATATCATTTTAAAAGGTAGGTCGTCTAGATTTGTAATGTACCGCCCAAATACTCAGAAGTATTTGACTTTATGACAAATACGACACCGGTGTGAATTCTCTATAAAAATTTTTTGCTTACACAGTTAAATTTTGCGCTTTTAAAAGTCTGTCCATCCGCCAAAATAGCTTTTTTAACAGTTCATTAAGTTTCTAAAACAGAATACAAAAAAAGTGTGCTGTGCATTGAACCCTTCTCAATTGTAAAATTTTGAATAACCCGTATAATACTTCCTGAAAATCTTGGGTAGCTGCTTTTTTTTCTAAAAGATTTTTTTGTTTTGTTTAATTTCCGGAATATCATGCTGATGCGCCTAGTAGTTTTGGCTTTTAAATAACATTTTTATTGAAGTTGTTATAAAGTAATTTAGTAACTGGTTTTTTATTCTTTTTTAAATTAATAAAATAAATAATTTTTGATGAATTTATTTGTATTGCTGACTTTTATATGCGTTTATGTTAAAATAAATCATTTTTGCCATTAAAAGTTCTACGTATTGTTTTTTTTTTCGTAATATGAATTGACTGAATTGCAAGCATTTTTTTTAGTTTTACATAATTAGTTTTACATAAATTTACTGATTTTTTTTTAAGTTAAAAATATGCAAGAATTTTTTTCTAATTTTTATGTAAAATTGACGTAAGTTTTTTGTGATAGCTTGAAATGCTTTTCTAAATAGGTTTTAAAAAGTTTCGAATTTATGTTTTGTAGCTTAAAACATTTAATTTTCGATTAGTTTCCAAAAACTATTTCTATAAATAAATAAATTAAACATTTTCATTCATAAAATTTGCATTAGCTGAAAAAAATTAAAATACGATTTATTTTTGTTTGTTTTATGGTTTTATACCCACCTTATGCTTAAAATAAAAATTAAAAATAACCCAAACTTATAAGAAACATGCATGGTGTGATGGTATTTAATAGAAATATTAAAATGGCGTGTTTCTGCACTTAATTATTTTATTTTTTTTTTATTATTAATAAATACTTTCTCCCCTAGTTGCAATTTATTATTATTATTTAATATTACAAATTAATTCACGTGCGATTTATATTTCCGCTTTTATTTTTTTATAAAAATATTTTTTTTTTTACTTTTCTGTTAATAATACATGTTGTTTATTAAAAAGGACACTATTATTTGTTTAATTATTTTTATTTTATTTATTTCTTATAATAATGGTTTTTTATTTTGTAATTATTTATTCATAAAAATTTCTTTGATTTTTTTTTAATTTTGTCAACACTGCATTTACAAAAAAAGAACTGAAATTTAATTCTTTAAATTTTCTTTAATTTTTGTAATTGTAATACTCGTTCGTTTGCTGTCTAACATTTAACTAACGTTGTTATATTTTTCTATTGAGTAATTCAGCTGACCAGCATAAGTCTCTAATGATTGTTTTTGTTTTAAAAGTGTGTGTGAGAGATAATAATGTCAGAAACATTTTCCTATTTTTTTTTGGTTGCTTGCTGTTTCCAACCCCTTTCAGTTTCCATATGCTGGATGATAAAATTTTCTATAATCTACAAAAACAAAAATTATTAAGATTACCTCTAATCTATATTAATTTTTTTTGTTTTGCCATTTACATTTCTAGCAAATGATTAATTAATTATTATCGTCAAAAGAGGCACTCTCACTCTCTCATATTTTTATTACATTTGATATGGAGTTGCCATTTGTATAAAAATAAACTAGGGATTTATAATTAAATTTTGTGGATATCAAATCAAAATGTTATAGTTAATGTAAAATAAAAACAATTTATCTCTTCGGCAATGCGATTCAGTCAACCTTATTACGAGTATCGTTCTGGTAGTCGAATTCCCGACAAGCCCATTTAAAACATATGACTGGCGTTACCACATATCACTGTTTTCATCATGACAACGACACTCATAATCAGGCCTAGTATTTCTTATTATGAACATTCCTGTCGAAAAAAATAGGTATAACGATATTTTATCAAATTCGGTATTCAGTAACTTGGCGACAAAAATATTCGAAGTTTGTAACTAAGTTAACAGCACATAAATAATCATCGCAAATAACGATTTCTATCGTACCGAATATTTTTGTCGGAAAGTTACTTAATTCGATAAAATATCGTTATACTTGTTTTTTCGATACCAATGTTTGTAATACAAGTTACTGAATCACACAACTGGTATTATTAATTTCAATTATTGTTTTGTTTTCTAAAATTTATCATTTTTCATAGTACAATAAATACTGAGGTAATAGCATATCCTTTTCGAAGGAAAACCCAATATAATTGAAGTAAACGGTAGAAAGTTGCATTGAATTTTTCCATCTCTGTCACGTAAACAATCATATTTCACTCTTTCTCTATCTATCTCTCTGCCTCGTAGTCAATTTTAAAATGTTTTCTCTTTTTCTATTGCTCTCTAGTGATAATCTTTTTTCTTTTTTTTAATCTTATCAATTTCTGATATTGTTTTTATTTTATTATTCTTCATCATGAGGGTAAATTTTTTGTTTGGTACATACATTTTCCCATTGTTTTTATTTTTATTTCAGTTTACTGGTGCTTCTATTGAATATTGACGTTTTGCCTTTTTGAGTAAATATTATTTGTTCTTGTTTTCATTATCTCTTGGTTGACTTGGGAACAAGTACTGAACTTTGTTGAGTTTTTGCAATTTCTCAACTCTTTTTTTTCTTATGGTTTTATTTTTGCGGTATTGTCGTCCGTAATTATTTCTTTTACTTTTTCAACCTGATATGACTATCATTAGCACACTTACTTACGTGTACTCGCACACTAATACGGCTCGTATACATGTTCGTATTCACATTTTTATGGATAGATAACGTGGTTCAGTAAAAGTGAAAATTTGCAAATTGTTTTTGTGTTCTACAATTAACAATTTTTATTTTAAAGTGAAATTTTATAGGTGTAGTTTTTAAATAAAAACATTATGTATTCGTATAAGTATACTGGCTAGCAATATTATTAGAAACTTTTTAAAAAATTCATTTAATTCGTTTTTATTAAAGTTTAAAATCGATTGTATTCATTCTATTATATAAGGTGTATTCTCGGACTCTAAATTAAGTCCAAACTTACAAGATTTAGTTAGCTACTAACCATAGTTTGAGCAATAATAATAATGTTCACTAAAATACAGTCTAGTTATAAATTTATTTTACCTTTTCTTTTATAATTAAACTAGCCAGTGCTTTTTAAGGTTGAGTTGCATTTATTTTGTTTTATGTAAAAAAGAAAAAGAAAAATATAATCCAATCTTAAGCGTAGGGAAACCGGCCTTAAACACGGTTTTAAAACACAGTTATTAATTAACTAAAGATTGTAAATTCGATGCCTTAGTAGCTACAATTTTCTGGCCTCAACATTGCGTCTTTTGAGTAAATAAATTTAGTTTGCCCACGCGCATGCCAAATTAAAAAAAAAAAGTCTCACAGAAGAAAATATAAAGTAAATTTTCCCATGAAAATTTCTTGTGATTTTTTTTAGCAAAATGTAAAAAATAAATAATATAGGTAATAGAAAATTTCATTCTAAAAAGAAAAAAAAACCAAACAGCTGTTTCGCTTATAATTTTTTTTGCGTACCTGGCCTTTAGCTGGACTTAAGGATTTCATCCACTATGGACTGGCGAACACCGGCTTCGCTTGCAAAAGTTTCGAGGACTATGGGAATTTCCCAAAAAAATTTACTTTGTATTTTCTTCTTAAATTAAATTCTTTATCACACGTTATAATTTTTTTTTAATTTGCTGTGTGTGGATTAACTAAATTTAAGCTTTTTGGAATATAAATTGGCTTTTGTCCTTGAAATTGGTTTTGGTTGCAAAAAATAAACAAATGCAAGACGTTAATTTTTTCAATAAAAAAGTATTCATTGAATTTTATTCCTTTAGTTACAATTTAACGATTATTTTTTTGTTCTTATTAATTTTTTTACTCAAAAATTAAAACTTGTGTTTTTGCGGTGGCAATACTATTACAAAAAGGACTGTAAATTCAAAATTTGAAAGAATTTGAGCGCAAGCTATTATTGTTAGTCTTGCACAGAAAGATACATTTTATTACATTGCCTGAAATAATTTTTTTTTTAATAAAAAATGTATGTGCATATATTTATATACCTACTTATGTATGTAGGTATTTTTGTTTTTAAGTACATACATACATAAATTTTGTTTTATCACTTTTTGTTTAGAGAATGATCGCAGATCGTCTATTTCGACCTTTAGTCTGAATTTAATTTCTTGTTTTATGTTGTTTTTTATAGCATTGTTGAAGCTCTATGAGTAAAGTACAACTTTAAAATTAATCATTATTTATTTATTTTTAATTACATCTAGTATATGACATGACGTGCAATCTTTTGTTTTATTTTGTGAGTCTTGATTTCTACAATTCTTCCATTTGATACGCATTAAATGCTGAGTTTTGTTATTTAAATATTCATATTGAATTTTCCATTTCATTTGCATTTAAATACTGATTTTAATATATTTATTAATTGATTGATTTGTTTTAAGAATTTTCCTATATTGCAGATTAATTTTTTTATATTTTGTACATGTAGTTATGTATTTTATTTTGTAGCTATTTATTTTTGTTAATTTTATTTTATGGTTTCACTTTTTATTTTTCATTTATTTTGTTTGATTCTTCTACTGCTCGTACTGTTCTACTAACAAGTCAAAATACAACTGCTGTTTTGTTTTTTGTTTTATTTAAAAATGTATTTTTACTCAGTTGTAATTATTTTCCTTTGATTCGTTTTGTTCTTTTTTCAGACAAAGCTTTATTATTTAACTTGTTTTTTGTTAATGTTCGTTCTCTTATAAAAAAAACTCGTTTTATATTTTATTTGTGCTCTTGATAGAAAAAAGAGAATTTTGTAAATTTTTTTTAATAAGCGTTGCCGATTGTTTATTATTTTTTTTGGTACTTTTTGATATTTTATTATGTACAAACATAGAAATGCAAGATTGGAATTAAACGGTCCTAAGCAAAGTCAAAAATCATTAAAGGGATAAAATGGTACTTTTTATTAAATTTAATGGTAATTTTTTTATTTTTTATGAAAACGCACCTAAAAGTACTTCATGGGACACATATCATTCTAAAGGGGCGATCGTTTAGACTTGTAATCTAGCGCCCAAACACTCAGAAGTTATTTTGGACTATTTTTAAAAAAATTTTAAATTTCCATATACCCCAGTGCCGTCGCTTTGAAGAATTTTTATCATTATCCATTCCCGAATTTGCGCTTGAAAATTACAAAATCAAAAAGGAAGTTAATCTGTAGGTCCTAAACTTTCTGGAAGTGTTTTAACATTTTCTGATAATTTCGTAGTTTTTATTTTATGATGCAAAACGAAAACTGCCAGAATCCTTGAGAACAACAGTACTGGGGTATATGGAAATTTCCAAAAAATTTTCAAAATAGTATTTGGGCGGTAGATTACAAATCTAGACGACCTCACCTTTAAAATGATATGTGTCCCATCCCACAATCTTTATAGGTTCGTTGGGAAGCTGCTAAAATCACTTACAGCAACAGCTCTAATTTCAACATAATCCAAAGGGGAGGGGATTTTAGTGACTGCCGGACGAACCATAGAAGATTACGGGATAAGACACATATCATACAAAAGGGGAGATAGTCTAGATTTATAATCCACTGCCGAAACACTCAAACATGTATCTTCAGTAGATTTAACAAGACTTGAAAGTAATCTGCTGAAGATTCAAAGTAGCGTATGATGAAACAGCTGTATAGATATGTTTTCCCTCTTAGTACTTATTGTACTAAGTAAACAATTTTTTTAAATTTTCCATGAGAAAATCATTTAAATATTAAGATCTTAAGCATGACAAATATTTAAAATTAATAATTTGAAAAAATTAATAAATGAACTACAAATTAAAAAAAATCATTTATAAGGTAACTGCGAGAATACAAAAACAACTTATTTTACCTTTGAGATGTCAGAAGTATATACATGTAGCTGTGAAAATAACAATTAACATACCCAACAAACCAAATCACTTGAGAAAAATATTAAAATAATAATTTAAAAAAAAATATTTTCAGTTGTCTTAAACAAAATTTTAAATACATTTTATTTATTACAGGCATATATTTATATTTCATAAATAAATAATGATAATTACCTTCAGAATTTTTAATTCTCATGTTTAATTGCTACATTGTTTGTTGGGTAAAGAAAAAAGGAACAAAAAGAAAAAAATTTGACAGTTCCCAGTACAACAAACCATAGTCCAGATGTGAGATTGCTTTTACCTTATATATATCAATATGCTTTGCGTAAAAAAATATCAATATAAAAATAATGAAGCTTTCATATATATAATCAGAAATAAAAATGATTGTTACTATTTTTGTAATATTTTTTGTAAATATGGCTGCTGGATTTTTTGTTCTCTCACGAGTGAGATATAGTATATATAAAACTAAATTATCTGGCTTGTGTACTTCCGATTTGATCTAATAATTTTTTTGTTAATGTTTCTTTTTTTGTTATTAAAAAAAATTGAAAGAAAGTCAATGACATGTTAAATGTTTTGGAAACTCATCATTCAGTCAGCCGGTTAGTTATTCCGTCAATCCCTTTTTATTTTGGAATTGTTTTAGGGTACTTTCATTGTTTTATTTATTTTCCTCTTTTTTTTTTTGTATACATAAATATTTAATAGCTAAAGTATAAAAGCGACTATGGCGTACATGTGATATGACTTTAGGAAACACATGCTCTTCCCTTTAAAAATATGAAATGCCACACAATTTTATTTACATGTTAATTTATTTTCCCCATCATTATAGTACATAAATAAAGTATTACGCATTGTTTTTAAGTGAATGTTTTAATTGCAATTGTAATGTTATTAACAAGTTCATAAAATAATGTTTTTTTTTTTTTTTAAAGATGAAAAATATGGGTTAAATTAGATTTTTTTGTTATCATTAAAATGCAAAACATTTGCTATTGCTAATGCAGTTACTACGTAAATTGTATACCAAAACTGATTTTACAAAACGTTAAGGCACTTAAGGCATAAAGTTAGAGGTAATAACATTGTTTGCAGGTAGTCAGTCCATAATAAGTTTTCACTGCCCATTTAAATTCTTTTGCACTACATTTGATGCTTTTTATTTTTAGTTTTGTTTACAAAAAAAAATTTTTTTTTGATCACAAAAATTTTAAAAACAAACATAATTTTGCAAATATGCAAAAGAATAGAAACAAATGCTTATAGAATAATTTACACATTTTGATTTATTTTTGCAGGTCAAGTTTAAAATGATTTTAGTTAATTTCTTGACTTTTTTTAAGTATCAATTTTGTAATACTGAAATAAACATTTTCTAGAGTAAAATTTTCTATTTAGTTGAAATTTGCCTTCATATTTAATAAAGTACAATTTTATTTTGTGTTTTCTAGTATTGCAATGGCGGCGATTTGGCTGATTATTTGAATGCCAAGGGTACATTAAGTGAGGACACGGTACGATTATTTTTAATACAATTGGGTAAGTAATACATATACATAAAAATAAAATTCTAATGCTATGAAAATTATAAAAAAAAATGGAACTAAGTCAGCAAAAAGCTTCTTAAGTTCGTCCTATGCAGTCTCTTTGTGTAATCTGTAAAAGGGTAACATTTTTAGGGAAAAGATGAAGAACAAAGCTTAACTTTCCAAACAAAATCTAGTTTGCAAAACTTATATATATTTTATTTTCTGGCTTACATCCATTACGTACCATATTCAACTTTTATTAATCTCCTTGATTTTTTACAGCTCTTGAAAGTAAAATGTTTTTTTTTTTTTAATTTAATTTAAGCTGGTGCCATGAAAGCTCTCTATACCAAAGGAATTGTGCATCGTGATCTAAAGCCACAAAATATTTTATTATCGCACAACTATGGCAAAACACTGCCAGCACCATCAAAAATTACACTAAAAATAGGTAAACTATTAAAGACAAAAAATGATATTAGAATTAGGTATAAAACAATTTTTATTTTTCTGTTTTTAGCCGATTTTGGTTTTGCCAGATTTCTTAATGAAGGCGTTATGGCAGCCACTCTTTGTGGTTCACCCATGTATATGGTAAATTACATTTTAATAATTTTTTCTAACTCTCAATTATGTATACAATTTATTTATTATTTTTTTGATTTTTTTTCAGGCTCCTGAAGTTATAATGTCGTTGCAATATGATGCCAAAGCTGATTTATGGTCTCTGGGAACTATTGTTTATCAATGTTTGACTGGTAAAGCGCCTTTCCATGCAACAACGCCAAATGAATTAAAATTCTATTATGAACAAAATGCCAATTTATCCCCCAAGTAAGTTATTGTAGTTGTTTTAAAATGAATTAAATTTATTTGTTTATTTTATTTTTAAATTTCTAAAAATACGTTTTAATTTACATGCACATTTATTTGTTGTATTTAATATAATTTTTTGTTGTTTTTGTTTTTATTTTTATTTTTTTGTGCAGAATACCAAAAGGTGTATCGCCCGAATTACGCGATTTGTTAGTGTGTTTATTACGGCGCAATGCCAAGGACAGAATTTCATTTGAAAATTTTTTCGTTCATCGCTTTTTGCAGGGTAAAAAAGCGGCTACATCACCAGGTAAATAATTTTTCATATTTATAAAAATTGTATTAGTAAATTTTATTTTGAATGGAATAATTTTTAGGCGATATACCAGCTTCTTTGGCTATGGGTACAACACCTCCTACAAAATCTAAAAGTCCATTGCAACAACAGCTCGAGCAACAGCAACAGTTGCAACAACAACATTTGCAACAGCAATTACAACAACAGAAACAACAACAACAACAGCAACCACAAAAACAAGGAGCAGATGATGACTTTCAAGATGAAAATGCAGGTCAGTAAAAAAAGAAACTCAAGTTTAAGTGCCTATACTGATTTAATAGGAGAGTAAGAAGGAAAGAAAAGAAAATTAGAGAAAGGTACATGCTTCTACTCTGCAATTCTCTTTTGTTTCCTTTTCCAACTGTCAAAAATACAAATAACGGAATGCACACTTCAGTGTCGTTTTTTACACCCATCAACAAAATGTATTTGCTTATCATTTTCTACAACACCGCAGAAATACAATATGAAAACCCATAGCAATTACGTTTTACAATTGTATATAAGTTTAAAGACAAGTATGAAAACAGCTGTTGCTAAATGGTGCCAACTTTTAGTTTTGAGATAAAACGGGTTGTGTACGTTTTAAGTAGCTAAAAACAAGCTTAACTACTTGAAAAATAAGTTAGTACCACAGTTGTTTACATTTTATTAGTTTACAGTTTTCATAAAAAAGTCAATCACGCTTTGTAGTTAAAATTTTCCTTAAATATGCATTAATTGTAAAAGTGCTTTTAATATTGAATTCCGTTAATGGATTAAGAGCCTTCTTTGTTAAAAGTGTAAAAGCAGTTAAAAATCACAAAAACAATGTGTATGTGTCCACAAAATTTGATAAAATTGCTGCAATAAAAATACGTGAACTGTTTTTTCTGTTTAAAGAAAATTAAATTCAATTTTCTTTTATTGCAGTTTCAGTCGTTGAGAATCCTGCTATTTGTGCCACTATCACAAATGTTGGCATTCTATGTGAAAGTGAGAATAATACTGAATCTTCGGGTTCTCATGACGATTCTGATGATTTTGTGTTGGTACCAAAAAATCTTCCAGAAGATGAAACCGTTATTGATTATGAAAAGAAGTAAGTCTTACTAAAATCTTACAAGTACTTAACGTGCTGACAAGACTTTTTTTTTATTTGCTTAGACATTCCACTAAACAAGCAGCTGCTGCTAATAATACCCTACAAAATCAGTCCAGTCCTCCGAGACCCAGCACTTTACCAATTTCTGAACCTAAGCCAGTACCCGCGCCAGTACGTCGTTATTCTACTACTGCTGCCGCAGTGGCAGCTGCTACAGCTCCCAACACTTCACCGTTGGATAAAAATCAAGTGCGTTATAGGACGAATAACGAGCAAATATCATCACCAAAATTGTCAACGACCGCTCCCACAGCCTCTCCGATTCAGCAGATACCCAGATCTCAGCCTATCAGTGTTAAGGGTAGGCCCGATCATCGTAAAAGTAGTATTAGTAGCGATATAAATTCCATTTCGCCGCCGGCTGTACAGTTTGCTATTGGCACTCCACCAACAGGTAGACATCGTTCGATTTCAGGTGGTTCGCTGTCAGAAACGCCACCTACAGCGGCTCCCTGCACTTGGCAAGTGAGTCCCGGTGGCCAAACACAATCGCCCTTAAGACGCTCCGGACAGAGTTCACCAGTGCTTCCGTCCGCTCTCACAAAGCTACCCACTTTAGGTAGTCCCACATTAGTGGTGGCACAAGGCTCAGTGGGGTCTTTGGGGTCTGGTTCCTCTTCGGAAAATAACAATCAGCATCCCATGTTAGGTCCCCGAGCATTTACTTTGCCTGAGCTGGGTGCCACCGGTGGTCTTCAAAGTCTATTGGACACAAATGCTGGTAATCCCTCAGATAGTCATCATCATTTGCATGCATTCCATGCTCCCGAATTATCGGAAGAAACCCTTATGGATCGTGAACACAATGAGACGTTGTCGAAATTGAATTTTGTTTTAGCTCTCACTGATTGTATACAAGAAGTGGCTGATTCTCGTTGTGCCCCCCTTTCCGCTCTTATGGCAGCCGGCTCAAATGAACAACCACAAATCCCACCGCATGCTCCCGAGCATTGTAAGAGAGCTGAAAGATTGGTGTTATTAGTGCGAGCGCTACAATTATTATCATCCGGCCTAAATTTAGCGTCACAACAGTTAAGAAGTGGCAATTTAAAGCCCTCATCAAATGTTAAGAATGGTAAGATCTTCGTGCATGTATATTAATATATTTATTCGTAACAAACAGTTGACAGCTCATTGGATATCCGATTCTAATGAGCTGCTAACTAGAATGTTGATTTAGCTTAGCAGCTTGTTGGCATAGAGTTAAAAAATCAATTCTGAAATTTAATGCTGCCACATTGTATTTTTAAAAATTAATTCTGATTTAGATATTTTTCATATGTGGCAACGTCGGTCATAATTTTGGTAATAGCTTGGCATAAAATAAGACGAGAAACAAACACGGCAATTTTAGTTGCGCAACTCTTGAGTTTATACGAGAGAGAGAAGAAAGAAAAATGGAAAGGGGTGCAAACTTTTTTCTTTTCTTCCATAAACTCAACCAAGATTGTCGTGTCCATTCTCCGTCTTAGGCTCATTGTCTTACAAAATGTGGCCATAAATAACATACGTATTTAAATGATAGCAAAAATTAATTTTTTTATTATTTTTTGTTTTGTCTAAATTTTTTTTTCAGCTTTATTAACCATGAATTCAAAATATCGCAGCATTTTGTTTGAATCAAAAAAATTAAATGGCACTGGTCTATTGCAAAAAGCCAATGCATTTAATATAACAGCCGATAAAATTCTATACGATTATGCTTTAGATATGGTATGTATTTTTAGCTTCAATTTATGTTGTTTGTATGTTATAAATGAAAATATTTGTCTTGTTGTTGTTTATTTAATTTAGTGTCAGGCTGCTGCTTTAGATGAGCTATTAAGTAATACCAAAAATTGTTTTGAACGCTATAATACGGCTCACATTTTATTACATTCACTGGTACAAAAATGTAATCACCCACAAGATAAAATGCTTTTAAATAAATGTAAGTACTTACCCATACATACCATGCCTATAAATAGCTCTTAAACAAGAGAATTTTCTTAAGGCAAATATTTTTGAAATCCGGGTCAAGACCGGTTACAAAAAGCTGTTATAAAATATATATTTTATTAATTATAATCTACGATTATTTTATATCATTACAGATCGTGATGCTGTAGAAAAACGTTTAAATATTTTACAACAACAAGGTTATATTTATGTAACCGATGAAAATTCTTAAGCAACTAAAAAAACGTTTAATACCAAAAACAAAAATTTAATTCGAAAAATCGAAAAAATACACAAAATATTTTAGATATAATCACAAAATTCAGTAATTTTAACGATATAAAATATTAAACAATTTTGATGTAACAAAATCAATGAATCAAAAATTAGAAAACAGAGGGAAATGTTCAAAAACTATAAATTTCAAATGGCGGCTTAATAGAAAAAACAAAAATTATAGCAGGGGCCAACAAGTCGACGTTTTTCATATAAAATTGTAAGTACATTTAAATTTTTTTGCATATTTACTTCAATAGTGTTACATATAATTAAAAGAAACATGGTTTTACAACAGAGCTATTTAAAGTTTTTTTAATTTTGCTGGCATTCTTATGGGAAAATATACGCGCATGTTCTGAAAAACGCGCGTTTTCAAACCGAAAAGCGTTTTGCAAAACGCGCGTTTTGCTTACGTTTTTCTCATAAAATGTGAATGGGAAAACGCCGGCTTATAAGTAAACAATTGCCACATATAATTGACAAAAATGAAAGTAAATTTTTTAAAATCATATTTTTTATAGAAAAAGGCCAATTTTCTTTTCAATTTTGATTGTAATAAAAAGAAAACATATTTAATTTGAATTGTGCAACATTTCGTTTTATCTTAAACTCTTTGTTTATGCAAAATTCATCCCTTCGCTTAAGTGTATACATGCGTTTTGAAAACACCTAAATTAAGCGTTTTGCGGAACATCTATTTTGCGATTTCAAATCGTAATCGCCAAAGATAAGCGTTTTGCGTTTTTCAGAACATGGGTGATAAGTTAAGACGAATCTGTATAAGGTGATTGCATTTCTAAAATAAAAGCAAATGAATTTTTATTTTAATTTTAAAAATTTAAAAACAAATTTTTTTTTAATATTTTGGTTTACAAAATTTGTGCATTATAAAAAGATTTTTTTAATGGACTAATTTTTTCGATTCAATTTGTTATTTTGAAATAAGTTTTGCCATTTTGGATACCTTGTAATAAATTCGCCCTGTACTTAATATTTTATCAAGGCGAATTCGCTCATTTTTTTCTTTTAAATTGTCAACTTTCCTTGTTTTTAATTTTTTGTGCATAAAATTTGTAAATTTTTATATATCGTGATTCTGAAGAGTTTATTTTTTAAAATGGACTAATTTTTATTATTAAAACTTAAATAAATGTTGAGAATTTTGAATATAACTGCTGTTGAGAGCATATTTCGCTAATGCGGTCACCTGGTATTTTTTTTAAATAAAAAAGTGCTTAAAATACTTTTACAGATCAGAAAATAAGATATGGAGAAATAATTAAATAAAAAAAAAAAGAAACATATATATGACATTATTGAAGTAAATGATTTGATGCTTGGTGCTGATTAGGCCTTATTACATTTGAATTTCAATTCAAAATAAAACATATTCAAAATTTAATGTAAAAAATGTGCAAATTTGTTTAGTTTCTATGTAAAAAGCTGCTTCATTTGATAAAATGTCTTGTAAATATTTAAAACGGCTAATAGACAATCATGGGAGGCATGTCAGCACGGTGAAAATATCAAAAAAATTTAAAGCCATGATGCGCGGCATGTCAAGCAGCAATTTTTCGCTATTACACGACCATGATGGCATTTAATGATATCGTGTATGATCGTCTAATAGCCGCTAAAGACTTTTAAATGAATTTAATTGTTTTCTAGATTTTTTTTTTTAAACTAATTGTTATTTGTATGTTAATACTATTTTATAGGTAAACAATTTTGCCTAAATAATTTTTTTTTTGACATGAAATTTTATTGTAAAAAAGAAATTTATTTGTAAGTTTGCTTAATCTTTTTCTTCTTTTATTAACACGGCTAGTTATTTTAAGCTTGCGGTTGGATTATAATTATTTATATTTCGAAAAAAAAAAAAGAAATCTTAATTTCAATTTTTGTAATAATATTTGACGGTATAGTGTTTTTTTTTTATTTTAGCTGAGAACAGAAATACCAATTTTTAAAGCAAGCGCAAACTTTTATTAAAATTGTGAACCATAAAAAGAGCATAAGTAAAGTAGTCTTGTTGTACTTTCTATTAGCATGTATTTAATGATTTTTGGAAATGCATGTTGAATTATTTTACTGACACTGGAAATGTATAAATGTCTGCTCTTTCGGCTGCTTGGCAAAAAAAAAGTACAAGCCAGTTCAACATTACTTAACTTGTCTATTTTTCGAATACCAATGGACTCGTTAAAATCATTAAAATAAACTGCTTATTAAAGGCAAAATTGTTTTCCTAATATAATTTTAACATTTAAAAAAAATTTAATATAAATAAGTCACAGTTTACACCTGCAATTTTTATGTTAGCAATTCTGTAAAAGTTTTTGTTTCCACATGACGCAAAAGGCATCTTTCTTTAATTTTACAATTCTTTTACACTTTGACTTTAAATACAGATTTTTTTAGGTATAATTTTTGATTTGTTTAAGAAAAAAAAAAACATTTTATAAAACTGAACTAGTTTTTTCAAGCTCGAAATCGTATTGTAAATATTTATTTTAATAACATTTTTTATCGGTTATGATAAACCGGTATTACAGTTGTCATATTAATAGATATTGATGATTGTCGAAACTAATTTGTTATTATGTAATAACATTTGCTATCAATATTGCCGTGAGTGTTTTGATAAAATATTCTTTAAGAAATAATTTTTCGAATTTCGTTAGAGAATATGAAATTTTAAATGAATAAGAGTGAATATTTTGCTTAAGCTTTTTGTAGATTTTTTTTAGGATATAATTGTAAAATAAATTAAATAAATGAATCAGTTATTAATTGTTTTAATTATTAAAATAATATAAATCGGTATAAAATGAATATTTAAAAACTGACTTTGAGCTTGCAAAAAACTAGGATATTGTAGTTAATAATTAATTAGTAGAATTTTTTGAGTAACAGAGTGCTGATTTGCTTTGCTGATCTGCTTACAATTTGATGCTTAAAATATAATTCTAGATTACTTATGTTTTTGCGTCAAACTTACAAAAAACATTTTGTTTGAATAAGGGATTACTAAGCGGATTTTTTATAGCCCTTATCGAAGAATATAATTTTTGTGCGAAAACAAAATTTGTAATTATTCATTAGGCTTGTCTGATAATTTTCACTAATGGCGTTATCAACTCTACCATAGTAGTATTGCCAATATAGATATTTTCCTTGATTTTGTTGACTCTTAAATTTTTTACGGAATGCAAACGGAAAGGTCAAAATTGGAAGAAAAAATACAAAATAAGTGTTTTTTTTGTTTTATTTGTAGAAAACATTTTCACTTTATTTAAAATTAATTTTCATGTTAAAAAAATTTTTTTTTTAAATCAACAGCTGACACAATAACACAAGTTATTCACAATAGACAATTCACTATTAAATGACATGTTAGTTTTGAAAGTGGTTATGTCCAATTTAAAAAAATGATTTTGCGCTATTTTAGTATCCTACTAAAATTACAGTTAAAATCAACGCTACGACCCATTTGTATGAGGATTTTCACACTTGGCAAGTGATTTGTGTTTGTTGATGATCGGGTTAAGGAAAAGAGAATTTTAATTTTTTCAGTACGCTCTGGCTTTGACAATTCGTTTTAGGGATTTTTTGTGTCTGATTTGTTATATTTTGTATTCGTATTCTTTTGTGAGGGAGTGAGTGAAACTACATATGTATAAGATATTGAGCATTTTAAGCAAAAGAAAACGAAAAAAAAGTTAATTTTTATCTTGTGAACGGTACATCCAGTTTAAAAGAAAATACAAAAAAATTGAAATCCTACTTGCACATGTGACTTGCCAAGTGTGAAAGAAATTAATTAATTAAAATCTTACGGTTAAAAAAAATGATTTTTTTTTAATTATAAGTGATTATATTATAAAAGATCACATAATAAATTAAAAAGAAGAAATGTAGTAAAATGTGAAATAAGCGGTAGACAAAGTAGCGAAAAGTAACGAATAGAAAACCTAAAAAGTGTACTAGCAATTCTATATTCTTTTGCAATCTCCTTTCCTTTCTTTATTATTAACTTGAAAATGCAGCAATAAAAATTGCATAATGTGAACCTAAAACTGCGAAATTGTTGTTGTTTTTCTTATTTAAAAAAATATGAAAAATCATACCACTAGAAAAACAAGAAATACTCTTAGTTGATACGTTTTTAAACAATGAAAAGTAGAGCTTCAAAATCTCACACAAAAACTGCTCCCCCTTTTTATTATGGTTTAAAGCAGTAAATATAATTAAAATAATAATTCATTCACAAAAACCATAATTAATATTAAATATAAGTTTTAGCGTGTAATAAAAATAATATTTGTAGTTTATAAGTTTAAGCAAATAAATCTACAACAACAAGAAAAAATAAAATTAAAACTATAGGTATAAAATAAATATTAATGTAATAGTTTACGTTATGCAAATTGTTTGTTTTTATTATTAAACGTTTTATTTCTTTAAGAATAATAATTACAATTAATACTTAATTAATTTTTTTTTTCATTTAATTAATTCTACGGCAATAGTTATGACAAAACATAACATTTGATTTTATAAATTTTAGTTTTATTTAAAACAAAAGCAAGACATAATAAACTATTACAAAATAAAAACAATAATGATAAGAAAAAAGCATACAAAATATTCATAAATATAAATTATACATGCATGACATGAATACATAAAAAGCTGTGTTTTATTTATTTTATTATAAAAAAATAAATTAAAAACTATCTGTTGGCCTGGTGTTTCAAATTTTTCGCGCAAGTTTTTTAAATTCAATTTTTGGACAGAGCGACAGTTACATGTGGTAGAGCGGGAATTGGGCTATAGTTCCCTCGAACATTTTTATGAAATCGCTTACACGCTTAAAAAGTTATAAGCGTTTTTTCAATTAACACACTTTTTATGCAACTTATTTGTGGCATGTGGCAACATAAGTGGTATGTGGCAAATAGCCCATTTCTTGCTCTACAACATTATGCAAGTCTTATGCGATAGTGTTTATCCGTTCAAAAGTTATAACAAAAAAACAGAAATTAATTCCCGAAAATCCACCTACTGCTTGTTCTGTTGGCCTGGTGTTTCACTTTTTTCGCGCAAGTTTTTTAAATTCAATTTTTGGACAAAGCGACAGTTACAGTTTGAATACAATTTTGTGTTTTCGCAATAACTCAGGAATGGATGAATATTTTTGAATGAAACTTGCACCATGTGGTAGAGTGGGAAATTGGCTACCTGCCACATGCAACTTATGGTGCCACATGCCACATCCACTTGAGTTCAAAAGCGTTTTAATTAGAAAAAGGCTTATAACTTTCTCAGCGTTGGAGCGATTTTGAAAAAATGTTCTACTAAAATGTAGCCCACTTCCCACTCTGCCACATGTTGAAAGCTTTATGAAGATATCTTAACCCATTCAAAAGTTATAGGTAAAAAACCAAAAACCTGATCGACCTGAACTTGCAACATGCTATTTTTGTAATGTTTTTAGTTTTTTTGCTACAACTTTTGAACGGCTCAATATTTTTAATTGAAACTTTCACTAGGTGATAGAGCGGGAATTGGGCTATAGTTCCCTCGAACATTTTTTTGAAATCGCTCACACGCTTAAAAAGTTATAAGCGTTTTTTCAATTAAAACACTTTTTATGCAACTTATTTGTGGCATGTGGCAACATAAGTGGTATGTGGCAAATAGCCCATTTCTTGCTCTACAACATGGTGCAAGTCTTATGAGAAAATGTTTATCCGTTCAAAAGTTATAACAAAAAAACAGAAATTAATTCCCGAAAATCCACCTACTGCTGGTTCTGTTGGCCTGGTGTTTCACTTTTTTCGTGCAAGTTTTTTAAATTCAATTTTTGGACAGAGCGACAGTTACAGTTTGAATACAATTTTGTGTTTTCGCAATAACTCAGGAATGGATGAATATTTTTGAATGAAACTTGCACCATGTGGTAGAGTGGGAAATTGGCTACCTGCCACATGCAACTTATGGTGCCACATGCCACATCCACTTGAGTTCAAAAGCGTTTTAATTAGAAACACGCTTATAACTTTCTCAGCGTTCTAGCGATTTTGAAAAAATGTTCTACTAAAATGTAGCCCACTTCCCACTCTGCCACATGTTGAAAGCTTTATGAAGATATCTTAACCCATTCAAAAGTTATAGGTAAAAAACCAAAAACCTGATCGACCTGAACTTGCAACATGCTATTTGTAATGTTTTTAGTTTTTTTGCTACAACTTTTGAACGGCTCAATATTTTTAATTGAAACTTTCACTAGGTAATAGAGCGGGAATTGGGCTATAGTTCCCTCGAACATTTTTTTGAAATCGCTCACACGCTTAAAAAGTTATAAGCGTTTTTTCAATTAAAACACTTTTTATGCAACTTATTTGTGGCATGTGGCAACATAAGTGGTATGTGGCAAATAGCCCATTTCTTGCTCTACAACATGGTGCAAGTCTTATGAGAAAATGTTTATCCGTTCAAAAGTTATAACAAAAAAACAGAAATTAATTCCCGAAAATCCACCTACTGCTGGTTCTGTTGGCCTGGTGTTTCACTTTTTTCGTGCAAGTTTTTTAAATTCAATTTTTGGACAGAGCGACAGTTACAGTTTGAATACAATTTTGTGTTTTCGCAATAACTCAGGAATGGATGAATATTTTTGAATGAAACTTGCACCATGTGGTAGAGTGGGAAATTGGCTACCTGCCACATGCAACTTATGGTGCCACATGCCACATCCACTTGAGTTCAAAAGCGTTTTAATTAGAAACACGCTTATAACTTTCTCAGCGTTCTAGCGATTTTGAAAAAATGTTCTACTAAAATGTAGCCCACTTCCCACTCTGCCACATGTTGAAAGCTTTATGAAGATATCTTAACCCATTCAAAAGTTATAGGTAAAAAACCAAAAACCTGATCGACCTGAACTTGCAACATGCTATTTTTGTAATGTTTTTAGTTTTTTTGCTACAACTTTTGAACGGCTCAATATTTTTAATTGAAACTTTCACTAGGTGATAGAGCGGGAATTGGGCTATAGTTCCCTCGAACATTTTTTTTGAAATCGCTCACACGCTTAAAAAGTTATAAGCGTTTTTTCAATTAAAACACTTTTTATGCAACTTATTTGTGGCATGTGGCAACATAAGTGGTATGTGGCAAATAGCCCATTTCTTGCTCTACAACATGGTGCAAGTCTTATGAGATAGTGTTTATCCGTTCAAAAGTTATAACAAAAAAACAGAAATTAATTCCCGAAAATCCACCTACTGCTGGTTCTGTTGGCCTGGTGTTTCACTTTTTTCGCGCAAGTTTTTTAAATTCAATTTTTGGACAGAGCGACAGTTACAGTTTGAATACAATTTTGTGTTTTCGCAATAACTCAGGAATGGATGAATATTTTTGAATGAAACTTGCACCATGTGGTAGAGTGGGAAATTGGCTACCTGCCACAAGCAACTTATGGTGCCACATGCCACATCCACTTGAGTTCAAAAGCGTTTTAATTAGAAAAACGCTTATAACTTTCTCAGCGTTGGAGCGATTTTGAAAAAATGTTCTACTAAAATGTAGCCCACTTCCCACTCTGCCACATGTTGAAAGCTTTATGAAGATATCTTAACCCATTCAAAAGTTATAGGTAAAAAACCAAAAACCTGATCGACCTGAACTTGCAACATGCTATTTTTGTAATGTTTTCAGTTTTTTTGCTACAACTTTTGAACGGCTCAATATTTTTAATTGAAACTTTCACTAGGTGATAGAGCGGGAATTGGGCTATGTTCCCTGGAACATTTTTTTTGAAATCGCTCAAACGCTTAAAAAGTTATAAGCGTTTTTTCAATTAAAACACTTTTTATGCAACTTATTTGTGGCATGTGGCAACATAAGTGGTATGTGGCAAATAGCCCATTTCTTGCTCTACAACATGGTGCAAGTCTTATGCGATAGTGTTTATCCGTTCAAAAGTTATAACAAAAAAACAGAAATTAATTCCCGAAAATCCACCTACTGCTTGTTCTGTTGGCCTGGTGTTTCACTTTTTTCGCGCAAGTTTTTTAAATTCAATTTTTGGACAGAGCGACAGTTACAGTTTGAATACAATTTTGTGTTTTCGCAATAACTCAGGAATGGATGAATATTTTTGAATGAAACTTGCACCATGTGGTAGAGTGGGAAATTGGCTACCTGCTACAAGCAACTTATGGTGCCACATGCCACATCCACTTGAGTTCAAAAGCGTTTTAATTAGAAAAACGCTTATAACTTTCTCAGCGTTGGAGCGATTTTGAAAAAATGTTGTACTAAAATGTAGCCCACTTCCCACTCTGCCACATGTTGAAAGCTTTATGAAGATATCTTAACCCATTCAAAAGTTATAGGTAAAAAACCAAAAACCTGATCGACCTGAACTTGCAACATGCTATTTTTGTAATGTTTTCAGTTTTTTTGCTACAACTTTTGAACGGCTCAATATTTTTAATTGAAACTTTCACTAGGTGATAGAGCGGGAATTGGGCTATAGTTCCCTCGAACATTTTTTTGAAATCGCTCACACGCTTAAAAAGTTATAAGCGTTTTTTCAATTAAAACACTTTTTATGCAACTTATTTGTGGCATGTGGCAACATAAGTGGTATGTGGCAAATAGCCCATTTCTTGCTCTACAACATGGTGCAAGTCTTATGAGATAGTGTTTATCCGTTCAAAAGTTATAACAAAAAAACAGAAATTAATTCCCGAAAATCCACCTACTGCTTGTTCTGTTGGCCTGGTGTTTCACTTTTTTCGCGCAAGTTTTTTAAATTCAATTTTTGGACAGAGCGACAGTTACAGTTTGAATACAATTTTGTGTTTTCGCAATAACTCAGGAATGGATGAATATTTTTGAATGAAACTTGCACCATGTGGTAGAGTGGGAAATTGGCTACCTGCCACATACCACTTATGTTGCCACATGCCACAAATAAGTTGCATAAAAAGTGTTTTAATTGAAAAAACGCTTATAACTTTTTAAGCGTGTGAGCGATTTCAAAAAAATGTTCGAGGGAACTATAGCCCAATTCCCGCTCTATCACCTAGTGAAAGTTTCAATTAAAAATATTGAGCCGTTCAAAAGTTGCAGCAAAAAAACTGAAAACATTACAAAAATAGCATGTTGCAAGTTCAGGTCGATCAGGTTTTTGGTTTTTTACCTATAACTTTTGAATGGGTTAAGATATCTTCATAAAGCTTTCAACATGTGGCAGAGTGGGAAGTGGGCTACATTTTAGTAGAACATTTTTTCAAAATCGCTCCAACGCTGAGAAAGTTATAAGCGTTTTTCTAATTAAAACGCTTTTGAACTCAAGTGGATGTGGCATGTGGCACCATAAGTTGCTTGTGGCAGGTAGCCAATTTCCCACTCTACCACATGGTGCAAGTTTCATTCAAAAATATTCATCCATTCCTGAGTTATTGCGAAAACACAAAATTGTATTCAAACTGTAACTGTCGCTCCGTCCAAAAATTGAATTTAAAAAACTTGCGCGAAAAAAGTGAAACACCAGGCCAACAGAACAAGCAGTAGGTGGATTTTGGGGAATTAATTTCTGTTTTTTTGTTATAACTTTTGAACGGATAAACACTATCGCATAAGACTTGCACCATGTTGTAGAGCAAGAAATGGGCTATTTGCCACATACCACTTATGTTGCCACATGCCACAAATAAGTTGCATAAAAAGTGTTTTAATTGAAAAAACGCTTATAACTTTTTAAGCGTGTGAGCGATTTCAAAAAAATGTTCGAGGGAACTATAGCCCAATTCCCGCTCTATCACCTAGTGAAAGTTTCAATTAAAAATATTGAGCCGTTAAAAAGTTGTAGCAAAAAACTAAAAACATTACAAAAATAGCATGTTGCAGTTCAGGTCGATCAGGTTTTTGGTTTTTTACCTATAACTTTTGAATGGGTTAAGATATCTTCATAAAGCTTTCAACATGTGGCAGAGTGGGAAGTGGGCTACATTTTAGTAGAACATTTTTTCAAAATCGCTCCAACGCTGAGAAAGTTATAAGCGTTTTTCTAATTAAAACGCTTTTGAACTCAAGTGGATGTGGCATGTGGCACCATAAGTTGCTTGTGGCAGGTAGCCAATTTCCCACTCTACCACATGGTGCAAGTTTCATTCAAAAATATTCATCCATTCCTGAGTTATTGCGAAAACACAAAATTGTATTCAAACTGTAACTGTCGCTTTGTCCAAAAATTGAATTTAAAAAACTTGCGCGAAAAAAGTGAAACACCAGGCCAACAGAACAAGCAGTAGGTGGATTTTCGGGAATTAATTTCTGTTTTTTTGTTATAACTTTTGAACGGATAAACACTATCGCATAAGACTTGCACCATGTTGTAGAGCAAGAAATGGGCTATTTGCCACATACCACTTATGTTGCCACATGCCACAAATAAGTTGCATAAAAAGTGTTTTAATTGAAAAAACGCTTATAACTTTTTAAGCGTGTGAGCGATTTCAAAAAAATGTTCGCGGGAACTATAGCCCAATTCCCGCTCTATCACCTAGTGAAAGTTTCAATTAAAAATATTGAGCCGTTCAAAAGTTGCAGCAAAAAAACTGAAAACATTACAAAAATAGCATGTTGCAAGTTCAGGTCGATCAGGTTTTTGGTTTTTTACCTATAACTTTTGAATGGGTTAAGATATCTTCATAAAGCTTTCAACATGTGGCAGAGTGGGAAGTGGGCTACATTTTAGTAGAACATTTTTTCAAAATCGCTCCAACGCTGAGAAAGTTATAAGCGTTTTTCTAATTAAAACGCTTTTGAACTCAAGTGGATGTGGCATGTGGCACCATAAGTTGCTTGTGGCAGGTAGCCAATTTCCCACTCTACCACATGGTGCAAGTTTCATTCAAAAATATTCATCCATTCCTGAGTTATTGCGAAAACACAAAATTGTATTCAAACTGTAACTGTCGCTTTGTCCAAAAATTGAATTTAAAAAACTTGCGCGAAAAAAGTGAAACACCAGGCCAACAGAACAAGCAGTAGGTGGATTTTCGGGAATTAATTTCTGTTTTTTTGTTATAACTTTTGAACGGATAAACACTATCGCATAAGACTTGCACCATGTTGTAGAGCAAGAAATGGGCTATTTGCCACATACCACTTATGTTGCCACATGCCACAAATAAGTTGCATAAAAAGTGTTTTAATTGAAAAAACGCTTATAACTTTTTAAGCGTGTGAGCGATTTCAAAAAAATGTTCGCGGGAACTATAGCCCAATTCCCGCTCTATCACCTAGTGAAAGTTTCAATTAAAAATATTGAGCCGTTCAAAAGTTGCAGCAAAAAAACTGAAAACATTACAAAAATAGCATGTTGCAAGTTCAGGTCGATCAGGTTTTTGGTTTTTTACCTATAACTTTTGAATGGGTTAAGATATCTTCATAAAGCTTTCAACATGTGGCAGAGTGGGAAGTGGGCTACATTTTAGTAGAACATTTTTTCAAAATCGCTCCAACGCTGAGAAAGTTATAAGCGTTTTTCTAATTAAAACGCTTTTGAACTCAAGTGGATGTGGCATGTGGCACCATAAGTTGCTTGTGGCAGGTAGCCAATTTCCCACTCTACCACATGGTGCAAGTTTCATTCAAAAATATTCATCCATTCCTGAGTTATTGCGAAAACACAAAATTGTATTCAAACTGTAACTGTCGCTCTGTCCAAAAATTGAATTTAAAAAACTTGCGCGAAAAAAGTGAAACAGAAGGCCAACAGAACCAGCAGTAGGTGGATTTTCGGGAATTAATTTCTGTTTTTTTGTTATAACTTTTGAACGGATAAACACTATCGCATAAGACTTGCACCATGTTGTAGAGCAAGAAATGGGCTATTTGCCACATACCACTTATGTTGCCACATGCCACAAATAAGTTGCATAAAAAGTGTTTTAATTGAAAAAACGCTTATAACTTTTTAAGCGTGTGAGCGATTTCAAAAAAATGTTCGCGGGAACTATAGCCCAATTCCCGCTCTATCACCTAGTGAAAGTTTCAATTAAAAATATTGAGCCGTTCAAAAGTTGCAGCAAAAAAACTGAAAACATTACAAAAATAGCATGTTGCAAGTTCAGGTCGATCAGGTTTTTGGTTTTTTACCTATAACTTTTGAATGGGTTAAGATATCTTCATAAAGCTTTCAACATGTGGCAGAGTGGGAAGTGGGCTACATTTTAGTAGAACATTTTTTCAAAATCGCTCCAACGCTGAGAAAGTTATAAGCGTTTTTCTAATTAAAACGCTTTTGAACTCAAGTGGATGTGGCATGTGGCACCATAAGTTGCTTGTGGCAGGTAGCCAATTTCCCACTCTACCACATGGTGCAAGTTTCATTCAAAAATATTCATCCATTCCTGAGTTATTGCGAAAACACAAAATTGTATTCAAACTGTAACTGTCGCTCCGTCCAAAAATTGAATTTAAAAAACTTGCGCGAAAAAAGTGAAACACCAGGCCAACAGAACAAGCAGTAGGTGGATTTTCGGGAATTAATTTCTGTTTTTTTGTTATAACTTTTGAACGGATAAACACTATCGCATAAGACTTGCACCATGTTGTAGAGCAAGAAATGGGCTATTTGCCACATACCACTTATGTTGCCACATGCCACAAATAAGTTGCATAAAAAGTGTTTTAATTGAAAAAACGCTTATAACTTTTTAAGCGTGTGAGCGATTTCAAAAAAATGTTCGCGGGAACTATAGCCCAATTCCCGCTCTATCACCTAGTGAAAGTTTCAATTAAAAATATTGAGCCGTTCAAAAGTTGTAGCAAAAAAACTGAAAACATTACAAAAATAGCATGTTGCAAGTTCAGGTCGATCAGGTTTTTGGTTTTTTACCTATAACTTTTGAATGGGTTAAGATATCTTCATAAAGCTTTCAACATGTGGCAGAGTGGGAAGTGGGCTACATTTTAGTAGAACATTTTTTCAAAATCGCTCCAACGCTGAGAAAGTTATAAGCGTTTTTCTAATTAAAACGCTTTTGAACTCAAGTGGATGTGGCATGTGGCACCATAAGTTGCTTGTGGCAGGTAGCCAATTTCCCACTCTACCACATGGTGCAAGTTTCATTCAAAAATATTCATCCATTCCTGAGTTATTGCGAAAACACAAAATTGTATTCAAACTGTAACTGTCGCTCTGTCCAAAAATTGAATTTAAAAAACTTGCGCGAAAAAAGTGAAACACCAGGCCAACAGAACAAGCAGTAGGTGGATTTTCGGGAATTAATTTCTGTTTTTTTGTTATAACTTTTGAACGGATAAACACTATCGCATAAGACTTGCACCATGTTGTAGAGCAAGAAATGGGCTATTTGCCACATACCACTTATGTTGCCACATGCCACAAATAAGTTGCATAAAAAGTGTTTTAATTGAAAAAACGCTTATAACTTTTTAAGCGTGTGAGCGATTTCAAAAAAATGTTCGCGGGAACTATAGCCCAATTCCCGCTCTATCACCTAGTGAAAGTTTCAATTAAAAATATTGAGCCGTTCAAAAGTTGCAGCAAAAAAACTGAAAACATTACAAAAATAGCATGTTGCAAGTTCAGGTCGATCAGGTTTTTGGTTTTTTACCTATAACTTTTGAATGGGTTAAGATATCTTCATAAAGCTTTCAACATGTGGCAGAGTGGGAAGTGGGCTACATTTTAGTAGAACATTTTTTCAAAATCGCTCCAACGCTGAGAAAGTTATAAGCGTTTTTCTAATTAAAACGCTTTTGAACTCAAGTGGATGTGGCATGTGGCACCATAAGTTGCTTGTGGCAGGTAGCCAATTTCCCACTCTACCACATGGTGCAAGTTTCATTCAAAAATATTCATCCATTCCTGAGTTATTGCGAAAACACAAAATTGTATTCAAACTGTAACTGTCGCTCCGTCCAAAAATTGAATTTAAAAAACTTGCGCGAAAAAAGTGAAACACCAGGCCAACAGAACAAGCAGTAGGTGGATTTTCGGGAATTAATTTCTGTTTTTTTGTTATAACTTTTGAACGGATAAACACTATCGCATAAGACTTGCACCATGTTGTAGAGCAAGAAATGGGCTATTTGCCACATACCACTTATGTTGCCACATGCCACAAATAAGTTGCATAAAAAGTGTTTTAATTGAAAAAACGCTTATAACTTTTTAAGCGTGTGAGCGATTTCAAAAAAATGTTCGCGGGAACTATAGCGTAATTCCCGCTCTATCACCTGGTGAAAGTTTCAATTAAAAATATTGAGCCGTTCAAAAGTTGCAGCAAAAATACTGAAAACATTACAAAAATAGCATGTTGCAAGTTCAGGTCGATCAGGTTTTTGGTTTTTTACCTATAACTTTTGAATGGGTTAAGATATCTTCATAAAGCTTTCAACATGTGGCAGAGTGGGAAGTGGGCTACATTTTAGTAGAACATTTTTTCAAAATCGCTCCAACGCTGAGAAAGTTATAAGCGTTTTTCTAATTAAAACGCTTTTGAACTCAAGTGGATGTGGCATGTGGCACCATAAGTTGCTTGTGGCAGGTAGCCAATTTCCCACTCTACCACATGGTGCAAGTTTCATTCAAAAATATTCATCCATTCCTGAGTTATTGCGAAAACACAAAATTGTATTCAAACTGTAACTGTCGCTCTGTCCAAAAATTGAATTTAAAAAACTTGCGCGAAAAAAGTGAAACACCAGGCCAACAGAACAAGCAGTAGGTGGATTTTCGGGAATTAATTTCTGTTTTTTTGTTATAACTTTTGAACGGATAAACACTATCGCATAAGACTTGCACCATGTTGTAGAGCAAGAAATGGGCTATTTGCCACATACCACTTATGTTGCCACATGCCACAAATAAGTTGCATAAAAAGTGTTTTAATTGAAAAAACGCTTATAACTTTTTAAGCGTGTGAGCGATTTCAAAAAAATGTTCGCGGGAACTATAGCCTAATTCCCGCTCTATCACCTAGTGAAAGTTTCAATTAAAAATATTGAGCCGTTCAAAAGTTGCAGCAAAAAAACTGAAAACATTACAAAAATAGCATGTTGCAAGTTCAGGTCGATCAGGTTTTTGGTTTTTTACCTATAACTTTTGAATGGGTTAAGATATCTTCATAAAGCTTTCAACATGTGGCAGAGTGGGAAGTGGGCTACATTTTAGTAGAACATTTTTTCAAAATCGCTCCAACGCTGAGAAAGTTATAAGCGTTTTTCTAATTAAAACGCTTTTGAACTCAAGTGGATGTGGCATGTGGCACCATAAGTTGCTTGTGGCAGGTAGCCAATTTCCCACTCTACCACATGGTGCAAGTTTCATTCAAAAATATTCATCCATTCCTGAGTTATTGCGAAAACACAAAATTGTATTCAAACTGTAACTGTCGCTCCGTCCAAAAATTGAATTTAAAAAACTTGCGCGAAAAAAGTGAAACACCAGGCCAACAGAACAAGCAGTAGGTGGATTTTGGGGAATTAATTTCTGTTTTTTTGTTATAACTTTTGAACGGATAAACACTATCGCATAAGACTTGCACCATGTTGTAGAGCAAGAAATGGGCTATTTGCCACATACCACTTATGTTGCCACATGCCACAAATAAGTTGCATAAAAAGTGTTTTAATTGAAAAAACGCTTATAACTTTTTAAGCGTGTGAGCGATTTCAAAAAAATGTTCGAGGGAACTATAGCCCAATTCCCGCTCTATCACCTAGTGAAAGTTTCAATTAAAAATATTGAGCCGTTCAAAAGTTGTAGCAAAAAAACTGAAAACATTACAAAAATAGCATGTTGCAAGTTCAGGTCGATCAGGTTTTTGGTTTTTTACCTATAACTTTTGAATGGGTTAAGATATCTTCATAAAGCTTTCAACATGTGGCAGAGTGGGAAGTGGGCTACATTTTAGTAGAACATTTTTTCAAAATCGCTCCAACGCTGAGAAAGTTATAAGCCTTTTTCTAATTAAAACGCTTTTGAACTCAAGTGGATGTGGCATGTGGCACCATAAGTTGCTTGTGGCAGGTAGCCAATTTCCCACTCTACCACATGGTGCAAGTTTCATTCAAAAATATTCATCCATTCCTGAGTTATTGCGAAAACACAAAATTGTATTCAAACTGTAACTGTCGCTCCGTCCAAAAATTGAATTTAAAAAACTTGCGCGAAAAAAGTGAAACACCAGGCCAACAGAACAAGCAGTAGGTGGATTTTGGGGAATTAATTTCTGTTTTTTTGTTATAACTTTTGAACGGATAAACACTATCGCATAAGACTTGCACCATGTTGTAGAGCAAGAAATGGGCTATTTGCCACATACCACTTATGTTGCCACATGCCACAAATAAGTTGCATAAAAAGTGTTTTAATTGAAAAAACGCTTATAACTTTTTAAGCGTGTGAGCGATTTCAAAAAAATGTTCGCGGGAACTATAGCCCAATTCCCGCTCTATCACCTAGTGAAAGTTTCAATTAAAAATATTGAGCCGTTCAAAAGTTGCAGCAAAAAAACTGAAAACATTACAAAAATAGCATGTTGCAAGTTCAGGTCGATCAGGTTTTTGGTTTTTTACCTATAACTTTTGAATGGGTTAAGATATCTTCATAAAGCTTTCAACATGTGGCAGAGTGGGAAGTGGGCTACATTTTAGTAGAACATTTTTTCAAAATCGCTCCAACGCTGAGAAAGTTATAAGCGTTTTTCTAATTAAAACGCTTTTGAACTCAAGTGGATGTGGCATGTGGCACCATAAGTTGCTTGTGGCAGGTAGCCAATTTCCCACTCTACCACATGGTGCAAGTTTCATTCAAAAATATTCATCCATTCCTGAGTTATTGCGAAAACACAAAATTGTATTCAAACTGTAACTGTCGCTCTGTCCAAAAATTGAATTTAAAAAACTTGCGCGAAAAAAGTGAAACACCAGGCCAACAGAACAAGCAGTAGGTGGATTTTGGGGAATTAATTTCTGTTTTTTTGTTATAACTTTTGAACGGATAAACACTATCGCATAAGACTTGCACCATGTTGTAGAGCAAGAAATGGGCTATTTGCCACATACCACTTATGTTGCCACATGCCACAAATAAGTTGCATAAAAAGTGTTTTAATTGAAAAAACGCTTATAACTTTTTAAGCGTGTGAGCGATTTCAAAAAAATGTTCGCGGGAACTATAGCCCAATTCCCGCTCTATCACCTAGTGAAAGTTTCAATTAAAAATATTGAGCCGTTCAAAAGTTGTAGCAAAAAAACTGAAAACATTACAAAAATAGCATGTTGCAAGTTCAGGTCGATCAGGTTTTTGTTTTTTTACCTATAATTTTTGAATGGGTTAAGATATCTTCATAAAGCTTTCAACATGTGGCAGAGTGGGAAGTGGGCTACATTTTAGTAGAACATTTTTTCAAAATCGCTCCAACGCTGAGAAAGTTATAAGCGTTTTTCTAATTAAAACGCTTTTGAACTCAAGTGGATGTGGCATGTGGCACCATAAGTTGCTTGTGGCAGGTAGCCAATTTCCCACTCTACCACATGGTGCAAGTTTCATTCAAAAATATTCATCCATTCCTGAGTTATTGCGAAAACACAAAATTGTATTCAAACTGTAACTGTCGCTCTGTCCAAAAATTGAATTTAAAAAACTTGCGCGAAAAAAGTGAAACACCAGGCCAACAGAACAAGCAGTAGGTGGATTTTCGGGAATTAATTTCTGTTTTTTTGTTATAACTTTTGAACGGATAAACACTATCGCATAAGACTTGCACCATGTTGTAGAGCAAGAAATGGGCTATTTGCCACATACCACTTATGTTGCCACATGCCACAAATAAGTTGCATAAAAAGTGTTTTAATTGAAAAAACGCTTATAACTTTTTAAGCGTGTGAGCGATTTCAAAAAAATGTTCGCGGGAACTATAGCCTAATTCCCGCTCTATCACCTAGTGAAAGTTTCAATTAAAAATATTGAGCCGTTCAAAAGTTGCAGCAAAAAAACTGAAAACATTACAAAAATAGCATGTTGCAAGTTCAGGTCGATCAGGTTTTTGGTTTTTTACCTATAACTTTTGAATGGGTTAAGATATCTTCATAAAGCTTTCAACATGTGGCAGAGTGGGAAGTGGGCTACATTTTAGTAGAACATTTTTTCAAAATCGCTCCAACGCTGAGAAAGTTATAAGCGTTTTTCTAATTAAAACGCTTTTGAACTCAAGTGGATGTGGCATGTGGCACCATAAGTTGCTTGTGGCAGGTAGCCAATTTCCCACTCTACCACATGGTGCAAGTTTCATTCAAAAATATTCATCCATTCCTGAGTTATTGCGAAAACACAAAATTGTATTCAAACTGTAACTGTCGCTCTGTCCAAAAATTGAATTTAAAAAACTTGCGCGAAAAAAGTGAAACACCAGGCCAACAGAACAAGCAGTAGGTGGATTTTCGGGAATTAATTTCTGTTTTTTTGTTATAACTTTTGAACGGATAAACACTATCGCATAAGACTTGCACCATGTTGTAGAGCAAGAAATGGGCTATTTGCCACATACCACTTATGTTGCCACATGCCACAAATAAGTTGCATAAAAAGTGTTTTAATTGAAAAAACGCTTATAACTTTTTAAGCGTGTGAGCGATTTCAAAAAAATGTTCGCGGGAACTATAGCCTAATTCCCGCTCTATCACCTAGTGAAAGTTTCAATTAAAAATATTGAGCCGTTCAAAAGTTGCAGCAAAAAAACTGAAAACATTACAAAAATAGCATGTTGCAAGTTCAGGTCGATCAGGTTTTTGGTTTTTTACCTATAACTTTTGAATGGGTTAAGATATCTTCATAAAGCTTTCAACATGTGGCAGAGTGGGAAGTGGGCTACATTTTAGTAGAACATTTTTTCAAAATCGCTCCAACGCTGAGAAAGTTATAAGCGTTTTTCTAATTAAAACGCTTTTGAACTCAAGTGGATGTGGCATGTGGCACCATAAGTTGCTTGTGGCAGGTAGCCAATTTCCCACTCTACCACATGGTGCAAGTTTCATTCAAAAATATTCATCCATTCCTGAGTTATTGCGAAAACACAAAATTGTATTCAAACTGTAACTGTCGCTCCGTCCAAAAATTGAATTTAAAAAACTTGCGCGAAAAAAGTGAAACACCAGGCCAACAGAACAAGCAGTAGGTGGATTTTGGGGAATTAATTTCTGTTTTTTTGTTATAACTTTTGAACGGATAAACACTATCGCATAAGACTTGCACCATGTTGTAGAGCAAGAAATGGGCTATTTGCCACATACCACTTATGTTGCCACATGCCACAAATAAGTTGCATAAAAAGTGTTTTAATTGAAAAAACGCTTATAACTTTTTAAGCGTGTGAGCGATTTCAAAAAAATAATCGCGGGAACTATAGCCCAATTCCCGCTCTATCACCTAGTGAAAGTTTCAATTAAAAATATTGAGCCGTTCAAAAGTTGCAGCAAAAAAACTGAAAACATTACAAAAATAGCATGTTGCAAGTTCAGGTCGATCAGGTTTTTGGTTTTTTACCTATAACTTTTGAATGGGTTAAGATATCTTCATAAAGCTTTCAACATGTGGCAGAGTGGGAAGTGGGCTACATTTTAGTAGAACATTTTTTCAAAATCGCTCCAACGCTGAGAAAGTTATAAGCGTTTTTCTAATTAAAACGCTTATAACGCCAACGCCAACAGAACAAGCAGTAGGTGGATTTTCGGGAATTAATTTCTGTTTTTTTGTTATAACTTTTGAACGGATAAACACTATCGCATAAGACTTGCACCATGTTGTAGAGCAAGAAATGGGCTATTTGCCACATACCACTTATGTTGCCACATGCCACAAATAAGTTGCATAAAAAGTGTTTTAATTGAAAAAACGCTTATAACTTTTTAAGCGTGTGAGCGATTTCAAAAAAATGTTCGCGGGAACTATAGCCCAATTCCCGCTCTATCACCTAGTGAAAGTTTCAATTAAAAATATTGAGCCGTTCAAAAGTTGTAGCAAAAAAACTGAAAACATTACAAAAATAGCATGTTGCAAGTTCAGGTCGATCAGGTTTTTGGTTTTTTACCTATAACTTTTGAATGGGTTAAGATATCTTCATAAAGCTTTCAACATGTGGCAGAGTGGGAAGTGGGCTACATTTTAGTAGAACATTTTTTCAAAATCGCTCCAACGCTGAGAAAGTTATAAGCGTTTTTCTAATTAAAACGCTTTTGAACTCAAGTGGATGTGGCATGTGGCACCATAAGTTGCTTGTGGCAGGTAGCCAATTTCCCACTCTACCACATGGTGCAAGTTTCATTCAAAAATATTCATCCATTCCTGAGTTATTGCGAAAACACAAAATTGTATTCAAACTGTAACTGTCGCTCTGTCCAAAAATTGAATTTAAAAAACTTGCGCGAAAAAAGTGAAACACCAGGCCAACAGAACCAGCAGTAGGTGGATTTTCGGGAATTAATTTCTGTTTTTTTGTTATAACTTTTGAACGGATAAACATTTTCGCATAAGACTTGCACCATGTTGTAGAGCAAGAAATGGGCTATTTGCCACATACCACTTATGTTGCCACATGCCACAAATAAGTTGCATAAAAAGTGTTTTAATTGAAAAAATGCTTATAACTTTTTAAGCGTTTGAGCGATTTCAAAAAAATGTTCGAGTGAACTATAGCCCAATTCCGGCTCTATCACCTAGTGAAAGTTTCAATTAAAAATATTGAGCCGTTCAAAAGTTGTAGCAAAAAAACTGAAAACATTACAAAAATAGCATGTTGCAAGTTCAGGTCGATCAGGTTTTTGGTTTTTTACCTATAACTTTTGAATGGGTTAAGATATCTTCATAAAGCTTTCAACATGTGGCAGAGTGGGAAGTGGGCTACATTTTAGTAGAACATTTTTTCAAAATCGCTCCAACGCTGAGAAAGTTATAAGCGTTTTTCTAATTAAAACGCTTTTGAACTCAAGTGGATGTGGCATGTGGCATCATAAGTTGCTTGTGGCAGGTAGCCAATTTCCCACTCTACCACATGGTGCAAGTTTCATTCAAAAATATTCATCCATTCCTGAGTTATTGCGAAAACACAAAATTGTATTCAAACTGTAACTGTCGCTCTGTCCAAAAATTGAATTTAAAAAACTTGCGCGAAAAAAGTGAAACACCAGGCCAACAGAACCAGCAGTAGGTGGATTTTCGGGAATTAATTTCTGTTTTTTTGTTATAACTTTTGAACGGATAAACATTTTCGCATAAGACTTGCACCATGTTGTAGAGCAAGAAATGGGCTATTTGCCACATACCACTTATGTTGCCACATGCCACAAATAAGTTGCATAAAAAGTGTTTTAATTGAAAAAATGCTTATAACTTTTTAAGCGTTTGAGCGATTTCAAAAAAATGTTCGAGTGAACTATAGCCCAATTCCGGCTCTATCACCTAGTGAAAGTTTCAATTAAAAATATTGAGCCGTTCAAAAGTTGTAGCAAAAAAACTGAAAACATTACAAAAATAGCATGTTGCAAGTTCAGGTCGATCAGGTTTTTGGTTTTTTACCTATAACTTTTGAATGGGTTAAGATATCTTCATAAAGCTTTCAACATGTGGCAGAGTGGGAAGTGGGCTACATTTTAGTAGAACATTTTTTCAAAATCGCTCCAACGCTGAGAAAGTTATAAGCGTTTTTCTAATTAAAACGCTTTTGAACTCAAGTGGATGTGGCATGTGGCATCATAAGTTGCTTGTGGCAGGTAGCCAATTTCCCACTCTACCACATGGTGCAAGTTTCATTCAAAAATATTCATCCATTCCTGAGTTATTGCGAAAACACAAAATTGTATTCAAACTGTAACTGTCGCTCTGTCCAAAAATTGAATTTAAAAAACTTGCGCGAAAAAAGTGAAACACCAGGCCAACAGAACAAGCAGTAGGTGGATTTTCGGGAATTAATTTCTGTTTTTTTGTTATAACTTTTGAACGGATAAACACTATCGCATAAGACTTGCACCATGTTGTAGAGCAAGAAATGGGCTATTTGCCACATACCACTTATGTTGCCACATGCCACAAATAAGTTGCATAAAAAGTGTTTTAATTGAAAAAACGCTTATAACTTTTTAAGCGTGTGAGCGATTTCAAAAAAATGTTCGCGGGAACTATAGCCCAATTCCCGCTCTATCACCTAGTGAAAGTTTCAATTAAAAATATTGAGCCGTTCAAAAGTTGTAGCAAAAAAACTGAAAACATTACAAAAATAGCATGTTGCAAGTTCAGGTCGATCAGGTTTTTGGTTTTTTACCTATAACTTTTGAATGGGTTAAGATATCTTCATAAAGCTTTCAACATGTGGCAGAGTGGGAAGTGGGCTACATTTTAGTAGAACATTTTTTCAAAATCGCTCCAACGCTGAGAAAGTTATAAGCGTTTTTCTAATTAAAACGCTTTTGAACTCAAGTGGATGTGGCATGTGGCACCATAAGTTGCTTGTGGCAGGTAGCCAATTTCCCACTCTACCACATGGTGCAAGTTTCATTCAAAAATATTCATCCATTCCTGAGTTATTGCGAAAACACAAAATTGTATTCAAACTGTAACTGTCGCTCTGTCCAAAAATTGAATTTAAAAAACTTGCGCGAAAAAAGTGAAACACCAGGCCAACAGAACAAGCAGTAGGTGGATTTTCGGGAATTAATTTCTGTTTTTTTGTTATAACTTTTGAACGGATAAACACTATCGCATATGACTTGCACCATGTTGTAGAGCAAGAAATGGGCTATTTGCCACATACCACTTATGTTGCCACATGCCACAAATAAGTTGCATAAAAAGTGTTTTAATTGAAAAAACGCTTATAACTTTTTAAGCGTGTGAGCGATTTCAAAAAAATGTTCGAGGGAACTATAGCCCAATTCCCGCTCTATCACCTAGTGAAAGTTTCAATTAAAAATATTGAGCCGTTCAAAAGTTGTAGCAAAAAAACTGAAAACATTACAAAAATAGCATGTTGCAAGTTCAGGTCGATCAGGTTTTTGGTTTTTTACCTATAACTTTTGAATGGGTTAAGATATCTTCATAAAGCTTTCAACATGTGGCAGAGTGGGAAGTGGGCTACATTTTAGTAGAACATTTTTTCAAAATCGCTCCAACGCTGAGAAAGTTATAAGCGTTTTTCTAATTAAAACGCTTTTGAACTCAAGTGGATGTGGCATGTGGCACCATAAGTTGCTTGTGGCAGGTAGCCAATTTCCCACTCTACCACATGGTGCAAGTTTCATTCAAAAATATTCATCCATTCCTGAGTTATTGCGAAAACACAAAATTGTATTCAAACTGTAACTGTCGCTCTGTCCAAAAATTGAATTTAAAAAACTTGCGCGAAAAAAGTGAAACACCAGGCCAACAGAACAAGCAGTAGGTGGATTTTCGGGAATTAATTTCTGTTTTTTTGTTATAACTTTTGAACGGATAAACACTATCGCATAAGACTTGCACCATGTTGTAGAGCAAGAAATGGGCTATTTGCCACATACCACTTATGTTGCCACATGACACAAATAAGTTGCATAAAAAGTGTTTTAATTGAAAAAACGCTTATAACTTTTTAAGCGTGTGAGCGATTTCAAAAAAATGTTCGAGGGAACTATAGCCCAATTCCCGCTCTATCACCTAGTGAAAGTTTCAATTAAAAATATTGAGCCGTTCAAAAGTTGTAGCAAAAAAACTGAAAACATTACAAAAATAGCATGTTGCAAGTTCAGGTCGATCAGGTTTTTGGTTTTTTACCTATAACTTTTGAATGGGTTAAGATATCTTCATAAAGCTTTCAACATGTGGCAGAGTGGGAAGTGGGCTACATTTTAGTAGAACATTTTTTCAAAATCGCTCCAACGCTGAGAAAGTTATAAGCGTTTTTCTAATTAAAACGATTTTGAACTCAAGTGGATGTGGCATGTGGCACCATAAGTTGCTTGTGGCAGGTAGCCAATTTCCCACTCTACCACATGGTGCAAGTTTCATTCAAAAATATTCATCCATTCCTGAGTTATTGCGAAAACACAAAATTGTATTCAAACTGTAACTGTCGCTCTGTCCAAAAATTGAATTTAAAAAACTTGCGCGAAAAAAGTGAAACACCAGGCCAACAGAACAAGCAGTAGGTGGATTTTGGGGAATTAATTTCTGTTTTTTTGTTATAACTTTTGAACGGATAAACACTATCGCATAAGACTTGCACCATGTTGTAGAGCAAGAAATGGGCTATTTGCCACATACCACTTATGTTGCCACATGCCACAAATAAGTTGCATAAAAAGTGTTTTAATTGAAAAAACGCTTATAACTTTTTAAGCGTGTGAGCGATTTCAAAAAAATGTTCGCGGGAACTATAGCCCAATTCCCGCTCTATCACCTAGTGAAAGTTTCAATTAAAAATATTGAGCCGTTCAAAAGTTGCAGCAAAAAAACTGAAAACATTACAAAAATAGCATGTTGCAAGTTCAGGTCGATCAGGTTTTTGGTTTTTTACCTATAACTTTTGAATGGGTTAAGATATCTTCATAAAGCTTTCAACATGTGGCAGAGTGGGAAGTGGGCTACATTTTAGTAGAACATTTTTTCAAAATCGCTCCAACGCTGAGAAAGTTATAAGCGTTTTTCTAATTAAAACGCTTTTGAACTCAAGTGGATGTGGCATGTGGCACCATAAGTTGCTTGTGGCAGGTAGCCAATTTCCCACTCTACCACATGGTGCAAGTTTCATTCAAAAATATTCATCCATTCCTGAGTTATTGCGAAAACACAAAATTGTATTCAAACTGTAACTGTCGCTCTGTCCAAAAATTGAATTTAAAAAACTTGCGCGAAAAAAGTGAAACACCAGGCCAACAGAACAAGCAGTAGGTGGATTTTCGGGAATTAATTTCTGTTTTTTTGTTATAACTTTTGAACGGATAAACACTATCGCATAAGACTTGCACCATGTTGTAGAGCAAGAAATGGGCTATTTGCCACATACCACTTATGTTGCCACATGACACAAATAAGTTGCATAAAAAGTGTTTTAATTGAAAAAACGCTTATAACTTTTTAAGCGTGTGAGCGATTTCAAAAAAATGTTCGAGGGAACTATAGCCCAATTCCCGCTCTATCACCTAGTGAAAGTTTCAATTAAAAATATTGAGCCGTTCAAAAGTTGTAGCAAAAAAACTGAAAACATTACAAAAATAGCATGTTGCAAGTTCAGGTCGATCAGGTTTTTGGTTTTTTACCTATAACTTTTGAATGGGTTAAGATATCTTCATAAAGCTTTCAACATGTGGCAGAGTGGGAAGTGGGCTACATTTTAGTAGAACATTTTTTCAAAATCGCTCCAACGCTGAGAAAGTTATAAGCGTTTTTCTAATTAAAACGATTTTGAACTCAAGTGGATGTGGCATGTGGCACCATAAGTTGCTTGTGGCAGGTAGCCAATTTCCCACTCTACCACATGGTGCAAGTTTCATTCAAAAATATTCATCCATTCCTGAGTTATTGCGAAAACACAAAATTGTATTCAAATTGTAACTGTCGCTCTGTCCAAAAATTGAATTTAAAAAACTTGCGCGAAAAAAGTGAAACACCAGGCCAACAGAACAAGCAGTAGGTGGATTTTGGGGAATTAATTTCTGTTTTTTTGTTATAACTTTTGAACGGATAAACACTATCGCATAAGACTTGCACCATGTTGTAGAGCAAGAAATGGGCTATTTGCCACATACCACTTATGTTGCCACATGCCACAAATAAGTTGCATAAAAAGTGTTTTAATTGAAAAAACGCTTATAACTTTTTAAGCGTGTGAGCGATTTCAAAAAAATGTTCGCGGGAACTATAGCCCAATTCCCGCTCTATCACCTAGTGAAAGTTTCAATTAAAAATATTGAGCCGTTCAAAAGTTGCAGCAAAAAAACTGAAAACATTACAAAAATAGCATGTTGCAAGTTCAGGTCGATCAGGTTTTTGGTTTTTTACCTATAACTTTTGAATGGGTTAAGATATCTTCATAAAGCTTTCAACATGTGGCAGAGTGGGAAGTGGGCTACATTTTAGTAGAACATTTTTTCAAAATCGCTCCAACGCTGAGAAAGTTATAAGCGTTTTTCTAATTAAAACGCTTTTGAACTCAAGTGGATGTGGCATGTGGCATCATAAGTTGCTTGTGGCAGGTAGCCAATTTCCCACTCTACCACATGGTGCAAGTTTCATTCAAAAATATTCATCCATTCCTGAGTTATTGCGAAAACACAAAATTGTATTCAAACTGTAACTGTCGCTCTGTCCAAAAATTGAATTTAAAAAACTTGCGCGAAAAAAGTGAAACACCAGGCCAACAGAACAAGCAGTAGGTGGATTTTCGGGAATTAATTTCTGTTTTTTTGTTATAACTTTTGAACGGATAAACACTATCGCATAAGACTTGCACCATGTTGTAGAGCAAGAAATGGGCTATTTGCCACATACCACTTATGTTGCCACATGCCACAAATAAGTTGCATAAAAAGTGTTTTAATTGAAAAAACGCTTATAACTTTTTAAACGTGTGAGCGATTTCAAAAAAATGTTCGCGGGAACTATAGCCCAATTCCCGCTCTATCACCTAGTGAAAGTTTCAATTAAAAATATTGAGCCGTTCAAAAGTTGCAGCAAAAAAACTGAAAACATTACAAAAATAGCATGTTGCAAGTTCAGGTCGATCAGGTTTTTGGTTTTTTACCTATAACTTTTGAATGGGTTAAGATATCTTCATAAAGCTTTCAACATGTGGCAGAGTGGGAAGTGGGCTACATTTTAGTAGAACATTTTTTCAAAATCGCTCCAACGCTGAGAAAGTTATAAGCGTTTTTCTAATTAAAACGATTTTGAACTCAAGTGGATGTGGCATGTGGCACCATAAGTTGCTTGTGGCAGGTAGCCAATTTCCCACTCTACCACATGGTGCAAGTTTCATTCAAAAATATTCATCCATTCCTGAGTTATTGCGAAAACACAAAATTGTATTCAAACTGTAACTGTCGCTCTGTCCAAAAATTGAATTTAAAAAACTTGCGCGAAAAAAGTGAAACAGAAGGCCAACAGAACCAGCAGTAGGTGGATTTTCGGGAATTAATTTCTGTTTTTTTGTTATAACTTTTGAACGGATAAACACTATCGCATAAGACTTGCACCATGTTGTAGAGCAAGAAATGGGCTATTTGCCACATACCACTTATGTTGCCACATGCCACAAATAAGTTGCATAAAAAGTGTTTTAATTGAAAAAACGCTTATAACTTTTTAAGCGTGTGAGCGATTTCAAAAAAATGTTCGAGGGAACTATAGCCCAATTCCCGCTCTATCACCTAGTGAAAGTTTCAATTAAAAATATTGAGCCGTTCAAAAGTTATAGCAAAAAAACTGAAAACATTACAAAAATAGCATGTTGCAAGTTCAGGTCGATCAGGTTTTTGGTTTTTTACCTATAACTTTTGAATGGGTTAAGATATCTTCATAAAGCTTTCAACATGTGGCAGAGTGGGAAGTGGGCTACATTTTAGTAGAACATTTTTTCAAAATCGCTCCAACGCTGAGAAAGTTATAAGCGTTTTTCTAATTAAAACGCTTTTGAACTCAAGTGGATGTGGCATGTGGCACCATAAGTTGCTTGTGGCAGGTAGCCAATTTCCCACTCTACCACATGGTGCAAGTTTCATTCAAAAATATTCATCCATTCCTGAGTTATTGCGAAAACACAAAATTGTATTCAAACTGTAACTGTCGCTCTGTCCAAAAATTGAATTTAAAAAACTTGCGCGAAAAAAGTGAAACAGAAGGCCAACAGAACCAGCAGTAGGTGGATTTTCGGGAATTAATTTCTGTTTTTTTGTTATAACTTTTGAACGGATAAACACTATCGCATAAGACTTGCACCATGTTGTAGAGCAAGAAATGGGCTATTTGCCACATACCACTTATGTTGCCACATGCCACAAATAAGTTGCATAAAAAGTGTTTTAATTGAAAAAACGCTTATAACTTTTTAAGCGTGTGAGCGATTTCAAAAAAATGTTCGAGGGAACTATAGCCCAATTCCCGCTCTATCACCTAGTGAAAGTTTCAATTAAAAATATTGAGCCGTTCAAAAGTTGTAGCAAAAAAACTGAAAACATTACAAAAATAGCATGTTGCAAGTTCAGGTCGATCAGGTTTTTGGTTTTTTACCTATAACTTTTGAATGGGTTAAGATATCTTCATAAAGCTTTCAACATGTGGCAGAGTGGGAAGTGGGCTACATTTTAGTAGAACATTTTTTCAAAATCGCTCCAACGCTGAGAAAGTTATAAGCGTTTTTCTAATTAAAACGCTTTTGAACTCAAGTGGATGTGGCATGTGGCACCATAAGTTGCTTGTGGCAGGTAGCCAATTTCCCACTCTACCACATGGTGCAAGTTTCATTCAAAAATATTCATCCATTCCTGAGTTATTGCGAAAACACAAAATTGTATTCAAACTGTAACTGTCGCTCTGTCCAAAAATTGAATTTAAAAAACTTGCGCGAAAAAAGTGAAACACCAGGCCAACAGAACAAGCAGTAGGTGGATTTTCGGGAATTAATTTCTGTTTTTTTGTTGTAACTTTTGAACGGATAAACACTATCGCATAAGACTTGCACCATGTTGTAGAGCAAGAAATGGGCTATTTGCCACATACCACTTATGTTGCCACATGCCACAAATAAGTTGCATAAAAAGTGTTTTAATTGAAAAAACGCTTATAACTTTTTAAGCGTGTGAGCGATTTCAAAAAAATGTTCGCGGGAACTATAGCCCAATTCCCGCTCTATCACCTAGTGAAAGTTTCAATTAAAAATATTGAGCCGTTCAAAAGTTGTAGCAAAAAAACTGAAAACATTACAAAAATAGCATGTTGCAAGTTCAGGTCGATCAGGTTTTTGGTTTTTTACCTATAACTTTTGAATGGGTTAAGATATCTTCATAAAGCTTTCAACATGTGGCAGAGTGGGAAGTGGGCTACATTTTAGTAGAACATTTTTTCAAAATCGCTCCAACGCTGAGAAAGTTATAAGCGTTTTTCTAATTAAAACGCTTTTGAACTCAAGTGGATGTGGCATGTGGCACCATAAGTTGCATGTGGCAGGTAGCCAATTTCCCACTCTACCACATGGTGCAAGTTTCATTCAAAAATATTCATCCATTCCTGAGTTATTGCGAAAACACAAAATTGTATTCAAACTGTAACTGTCGCTCTGTCCAAAAATTGAATTTAAAAAACTTGCGCGAAAAAAGTGAAACACCAGGCCAACAGAACCAGCAGTAGGTGGATTTTCGGGAATTAATTTCTGTTTTTTTGTTATAACTTTTGAACGGATAAACACTATCGCATAAGACTTGCACCATGTTGTAGAGCAAAAAATGGGCTATTTGCCACATACCACTTATGTTGCCACATGCCACAAATAAGTTGCATAAAAAGTGTTTTAATTGAAAAAACGCTTATAACTTTTTAAGCGTGTGAGCGATTTCAAAAAAATGTTCGAGGGAACTATAGCCCAATTCCCGCTCTATCACCTAGTGAAAGTTTCAATTAAAAATATTGAGCCGTTCAAAAGTTATAGCAAAAAAACTGAAAACATTACAAAAATAGCATGTTGCAAGTTCAGGTCGATCAGGTTTTTGGTTTTTTACCTATAACTTTTGAATGGGTTAAGATATCTTCATAAAGCTTTCAACATGTGGCAGAGTGGGAAGTGGGCTACATTTTAGTAGAACATTTTTTCAAAATCGCTCCAACGCTGAGAAAGTTATAAGCGTTTTTCTAATTAAAACGCTTTTGAACTCAAGTGGATGTGGCATGTGGCACCATAAGTTGCTTGTGGCAGGTAGCCAATTTCCCACTCTACCACATGGTGCAAGTTTCATTCAAAAATATTCATCCATTCCTGAGTTATTGCGAAAACACAAAATTGTATTCAAACTGTAACTGTCGCTCTGTCCAAAAATTGAATTTAAAAAACTTGCGCGAAAAAAGTGAAACACCAGGCCAACAGAACAAGCAGTAGGTGGATTTTCGGGAATTAATTTCTGTTTTTTTGTTATAACTTTTGAACGGATAAACACTATCGCATAAGACTTGCACCATGTTGTAGAGCAAGAAATGGGCTATTTGCCACATACCACTTATGTTGCCACATGCCACAAATAAGTTGCATAAAAAGTGTTTTAATTGAAAAAACGCTTATAACTTTTTAAGCGTGTGAGCGATTTCAAAAAAATGTTCGAGGGAACTATAGCCCAATTCCCGCTCTATCACCTAGTGAAAGTTTCAATTAAAAATATTGAGCCGTTCAAAAGTTGTAGCAAAAAAACTAAAAAATTACAAAAATAGCATGTTGCAAGTTCAGGTCGATCAGGTTTTTGGTTTTTTACCTATAACTTTTGAATGGGTTAAGATATCTTCATAAAGCTTTCAACATGTGGCAGAGTGGGAAGTGGGCTACATTTTAGTAGAACATTTTTTCAAAATCGCTCCAACGCTGAGAAAGTTATAAGCGTTTTTCTAATTAAAACGCTTTTGAACTCAAGTGGATGTGGCATGTGGCACCATAAGTTGCTTGTGGCAGGTAGCCAATTTCCCACTCTACCACATGGTGCAAGTTTCATTCAAAAATATTCATCCATTCCTGAGTTATTGCGAAAACACAAAATTGTATTCAAACTGTAACTGTCGCTCTGTCCAAAAATTGAATTTAAAAAACTTGCGCGAAAAAAGTGAAACACCAGGCCAACAGAACAAGCAGTAGGTGGATTTTCGGGAATTAATTTCTGTTTTTTTTGTTATAACTTTTGAACGGATAAACACTATCGCATAAGACTTGCACCATGTTGTAGAGCAAGAAATGGGCTATTTGCCACATACCACTTATGTTGCCACATGCCACAAATAAGTTGCATAAAAAGTGTTTTAATTGAAAAAACGCTTATAACTTTTTAAGCGTGTGAGCGATTTCAAAAAAATGTTCGAGGGAACTATAGCCCAATTCCCGCTCTATCACCTAGTGAAAGTTTCAATTAAAAATATTGAGCCGTTCAAAAGTTGTAGCAAAAAAACTAAAAACATTACAAAAATAGCATGTTGCAAGTTCAGGTCGATCAGGTTTTTGGTTTTTTACCTATAACTTTTGAATGGGTTAAGATATCTTCATAAAGCTTTCAACATGTGGCAGAGTGGGAAGTGGGCTACATTTTAGTAGAACATTTTTTCAAAATCGCTCCAACGCTGAGAAAGTTATAAGCGTTTTTCTAATTAAAACGCTTTTGAACTCAAGTGGATGTGGCATGTGGCACCATAAGTTGCTTGTGGCAGGTAGCCAATTTCCCACTCTACCACATGGTGCAAGTTTCATTCAAAAATATTCATCCATTCCTGAGTTATTGCGAAAACACAAAATTGTATTCAAACTGTAACTGTCGCTCTGTCCAAAAATTGAATTTAAAAAACTTGCGCGAAAAAAGTGAAACACCAGGCCAACAGAACAAGCAGTAGGTGGATTTTCGGGAATTAATTTCTGTTTTTTTGTTATAACTTTTGAACGGATAAACACTATCGCATAAGACTTGCACCATGTTGTAGAGCAAGAAATGGGCTATTTGCCACATACCACTTATGTTGCCACATGCCACAAATAAGTTGCATAAAAAGTGTTTTAATTGAAAAAACGCTTATAACTTTTTAAGCGTGTGAGCGATTTCAAAAAAATGTTCGCGGGAACTATAGCCCAATTCCCGCTCTATCACCTAGTGAAAGTTTCAATTAAAAATATTGAGCCGTTCAAAAGTTGTAGCAAAAAAACTGAAAACATTACAAAAATAGCATGTTGCAAGTTCAGGTCGATCAGGTTTTTGGTTTTTTACCTATAACTTTTGAATGGGTTAAGATATCTTCATAAAGCTTTCAACATGTGGCAGAGTGGGAAGTGGGCTACATTTTAGTAGAACATTTTTTCAAAATCGCTCCAACGCTGAGAAAGTTATAAGCGTTTTTCTAATTAAAACGCTTTTGAACTCAAGTGGATGTGGCATGTGGCACCATAAGTTGCATGTGGCAGGTAGCCCATTTCTTGCTCTACAACATGGTGCAAGTCTTATGCAAAAATGTTTATCCGTTCAAAAGTTATAACAAAAAAACAGAAATTAATTCCCGAAAATCCACCTACTGTTGGTTCTGTTGGCCTGGTGTTTCACTTTTTTCGCGCAAGTTTTTCAAATTCAATTTTTGGACAGAGCGACAGTTACAGTTTGAATACAATTTTGTGTTTTCGCAATAACTCAGGAATGGATGAATATTTTTGAATGAAACTTGCACCATGTGGTAGAGTGGGAAATTGGCTACCTGCCACAAGCAACTTATGGTGCCACATGCCACATCCACTTGAGTTTAAAAGCGTTTTAATTAGAAAAACGCTTATAACTTTCTCAGCGTTGGAGCGATTTTGAAAAAATGTTCTACTAAAATGTAGCCCACTTCCCACTCTGCCACATGTTGAAAGCTTTATGAAGATATCTTAACCCATTCAAAAGTTATAGGTAAAAAACCAAAAACCTGATCGACCTGAACTTGCAACATGCTATTTTTGTAATGTTTTCAGTTTTTTTGCTACAACTTTTGAACGGCTCAATATTTTTAATTGAAACTTTCACTAGGTGATAGAGCGGGAATTGGGCTATAGTTCCCTCGAACATTTTTTTGAAATCGCTCAAACGCTTAAAAAGTTATAAGCGTTTTTTCAATTAAAACACTTTTTATGCAACTTATTTGTGGCATGTGGCAACATAAGTGGTATGTGGCAAATAGCCCATTTCTTGCTCTACAACATGGTGCAAGTCTTATGCGATAGTGTTTATCCGTTCAAAAGTTATAACAAAAAAACAGAAATTAATTCCCGAAAATCCACCTACTGCTTGTTCTGTTGGCCTGGTGTTTCACTTTTTTCGCGCAAGTTTTTTAAATTCAATTTTTGGACAGAGCGACAGTTACAGTTTGAATACAATTTTGTGTTTTCGCAATAACTCAGGAATGGATGAATATTTTTGAATGAAACTTGCACCATGTGGTAGAGTGGGAAATTGGCTACCTGCCACAAGCAACTTATGGTGCCACATGCCACATCCACTTGAGTTCAAAAGCGTTTTAATTAGAAAAACGCTTATAACTTTCTCAGCGTTGGAGCGATTTTGAAAAAATGTTCTACTAAAATGTAGCCCACTTCCCACTCTGCCACATGTTGAAAGCTTTATGAAGATATCTTAACCCATTCAAAAGTTATAGGTAAAAAACCAAAAACCTGATCGACCTGAACTTGCAACATGTTATTTTTGTAATGTTTTCAGTTTTTTTGCTACAACTTTTGAACGGCTCAATATTTTTAATTGAAACTTTCACTAGGTGATAGAGCCGAAATTGGGCTATAGTTCACTCGAACATTTTTTTGAAATCGCTCAAACGCTTAAAAAGTTATAAGCGTTTTTTCAATTAAAACACTTTTTATGCAACTTATTTGTGGCATGTGGCAACATAAGTGGTATGTGGCAAATAGCCCATTTCTTGCTCTACAACATGGTGCAAGTCTTATGCGATAGTGTTTATCCGTTCAAAAGTTATAACAAAAAAACAGAAATTAATTCCCGAAAATCCACCTACTGCTGGTTCTGTTGGCCTGGTGTTTGACTTTTTTCGTGCAAGTTTTTTAAATTCAATTTTTGGACAGAGCGACAGTTACAGTTTGAATACAATTTTGTGTTTTCGCAATAACTCAGGAATGGATGAATATTTTTGAATGAAACTTGCACCATGTGGTAGAGTGGGAAATTGGCTACCTGCCACATGCAACTTATGGTGCCACATGCCACATCCACTTGAGTTCAAAAGCGTTTTAATTAGATAAACGCTTATAACTTTCTCAGCGTTCCCACTCTGCCACATGTTGAAAGCTTTATGAAGATATCTTAACCCATTCAAAAGTTATAGGTAAAAAACCAAAAACCTGATCGACCTGAACTTGTTATAGGATCCCGGGCCATTTTCGCCCAGCCGTTTCCGAGATAAAAGCAAAAAAAATGTTGTCCTTTTGCGTGAAACACTGATGATTAAATGTTGTGTCTGTACTTAATTTTAACCTGAAAGTGTGCTTTGGAATACTTACATCATTTTATACGCTTGTATCTGTGCTAATATTAAAAAATAGTGAATTAATGGGTTTTAAAAGATATTACCCAAGTCACATACGCCACTTTTACAAAGTGGTGTGTGGGCTTATTTGATTATTTTAAATTATATATCTAATAAAGAACATTGTTTTCATTGATACAATAAAAAATACAATTAATTATAATGCTTAACAATATGTATAATAAAAGATTTTTTCTCTATATTTTTCGCTGATTATTAATAAGAGGGCGAAAAAGGTGTTGAATTTCTGGACTAATTAGGACATTAAAACAAGTGAAAGTTTAATTTGTAAGGTTGTCTATTATGCTATTTTACACTAATTAAATTTTTGAAGTCATTTGTTTTAAAATTTTACTAGATTTCTAGAACAGTTTTACTTAATTAAATTAATTTTTTTTATGTTATTCTATTGAGATTTAAAGATTAATTTGTTCATTTATAAAATACTTTTTGTTTCTTTTGCCTTAAAATTATTGTTTCTTAGACCATCTAGTTGCATTTGGCAAGTTCGTAATTAAAAATATTAATTTAATTTGTTCTAATATTGAAAACAGTTAACAAATATAAATTATAACTTACTTATCTATATGCAATGTTTTTTTTATAAATTAAAGGATTAAAAATAAATTTGGCGAAGAAAATTAATTGTAGAAAAAAATATTTGAGATAAAACAGATAAAGAACAACTTTTATAGCAAAAAATTTATAAATACTTACATGTACTCGTATATACATACATACTTAAATATGTATGTAAAATAAACATAACCTGGGGGCAAATTATGCCACTCGGTAACAATCAAAATTTCAATACAATTTAAATACAAATTTCGATTGATTTCGAATACCGTAATTTACTGTTGGGTATTCCGCATGCGAATAGTTTATTCGGAAGTGGATTTTTAAAAAAAAAATTATTTTTTTTTTAATATTTTGGAAGGGGAAAATTAAAAAAAGTTTATTTAATAGGATTAGAAAAAATTTAATTCCACATTTTTTTAATCACGTGAGAAACACAGAACAGATTTGTATGAAAGTTTAAAAATTTTTTTATTAACGAGATATTTTGGTTAACTAACGACTTTCATTTAAAAGTTAAATGTGTAGTTTAGCATTTTTTTTTGTGAAATTAACACTTTGTGATATCAAGAATACATGTGTGCATTTCAAGTTTTTTCCTGATTTGTCATTATGAGATGTATTTTTTGACAAATCACAAATATCTTAAACACAGATGTTTGATGATTCCACCTTATATGAATTCGCCTTTTTTGGTAATGGGTGTTTCAGTAAGAGTGCACGTTTTAAACTTAGTGGCTAATCTGAAATTTGGTTCGATTATTAAAAATGGTGCACTTTACGAAAGAATAACGCCTTATAATTGCGATGGACCAAAATGAAAACAAAGCCAATTTAAAAAAAAAAAGTCATCTTCTCCGATGAATTTTATTTCCATCTGAATGCCTTCGTGAAATTATAACATTGTCGAATTGTTCAGGAAATCCTCAAACTATCTGCTGCTGACTTTGGACAGGGCTTAATTTTTGGAAGTTGAAGCCGAAATTGCGCTGACTGTGAACGGCATTCATTACAAGAACATGACAACGGAGTTTTTGTGGCTTCAACTGGATAACAAGCATTGTATTGTAGTGTACTCTTACTGAGACACCCTTTATAAACCTTATCCACAATATGTATCACATAGTCTTGTTACAAAGAAATATATTTCTAGAAAAAGCTTTTATTTTATTTTCACAAAAAAAATTGTCCAAAAATTTTAAAAGGCCCATAATGATAGTGAAGTCAAAATCAGTTAAAAAAAAAAAAAAAAAAATAAAAATAAACAAATTAAAAACTATTAGTTATTAAGAGCCAAAGTAAACTCTTTATAAAAGCTTTTTTATTAGGACTATAATTCTGTGTTAATAACTTGTTGTCTCTTAATTAACTCTATAACTTTGTTATTGCTATTTAGGAATGGTGAGGCCATATGTTTCGCAATTAACGAGATGGTTATGAAAACAATAACGTGTTGATAGTATCGAAATCACTACATAGTATAAAGCAAAGTGGCTTCCCGCGTTTGTCTGTATGTATGCTTAGATCTTTAAAACTACACAACGGATTTTATTGCAGTTTTTTTTTTAAAGATAGAGTGATTCAAGAGGAAGGTTTATATGTATAATCTTGGGAGGTTTAATGACACAAATCAGGCCGGCAGGTAGCGCTATAGTCAGTATCTGGCTTATTTGCCTACTACCTGTTTTTACCCGGTCTCGCACGGTTCTTTACACTTTGAGTACGATTTCTTAGTGTAAGAAGATCGAATATATAAAAATTTTAAGGTAAGACAACGTTTGCCGGGTCAACTAGTAATTTTATAAGAAAAACATTTGGGGTTTTTAAAGTTGAAGTCTTCTAAAATGACTTCATAAGACATAATAAGGTTTTTCCACATTGCCACAGAATTCAACGAACACCTTGGAATACAAATGCGATGTAATTCATGTGCTAGCTTTATTTTTGGCAGAGTTCGCAGAGAGTATTATCAAGGAAAACAAAACGTTTGCATTCATTTCATTTCTCTGCAAGCTCTGATTTTTGCAGATAAATTTAAAAAAAAAATTTTTTTTTGTCCGGACAATAAATTTTGTTCGGAACAAGTGTATAAATTCTATAAAAAAAAAACATTTTTGCTCGAAATAAGTTGCTCAATTCAATATAAAAATTTTGTTCGGAACAAGTTCAGTTTAAAAAAAATTTATGGTACAGAAGTTGTAGTTAGAAATTCCGCAAGTGCTGCAAATTCTTAAAATTTTTTATGAATAACAAAATATTAATCTTTATTCTGGAATTAAGCACAAATAAAGATTAAACTTTTAAATTCAAAAAAAAAAAAAAAAAAAAAAAAAAATAAAAAAAATATGAATTTTAATATTAGCGTGTTTTAGAAAAATATAAAAAACACAAGCCTATGAAATAATGAGCAACAGCAATAGAAAAATTAAGTTTGAAAAATTCCTTAAAAAATACTTTAAAAAACTTACGCTTGACGTTTTTTCCAACGGGTACATCAAGTTTTCTTCAGTAAATTTTACTTTGTAAAATCAAATGTCGTGCTTTAGTTTTGTTTTGACTGTAAATTATAACTTTTATCACGCAGGCATGTTGTATAATTTTTGGAACTACTTTAAGAGATTTTTAAATCACCTTGGTGTTGTTTAAAATAACGTATTTTTTTTAGATAACTGACTAGCTGCTGGTGAACCCAATAATGCTCTTGCTCCAGCCCTGTAGCTTGTACATCGAATTTTCTTATTGCGTTTGATACAAAATTATTTTTCTTTGGCTGTTTCAATTTGATTGTGGTTTTCGTCTTGTTGAGGCCTTCTCCTCGGGTGGCTGCTAAAGTATCACTTTTCAAATGCGAATTACACATGTAAAGTACACCTTGTGTCACTTACACTCCACTCACTGCAAATGATATCCACTTGATTGATTGGGATTTTGTAAATATGGCACTTCAACAATAGAATTTTGATAGTGATAATAATAGGGAGGTCCATATTCATTGGCAATTGGTGGTTGCTGTGGTGATGGTTGGGCTGGTATATTAAAGTTGTGTCTCACTGGATAGTTGTAAACATACAACGGTGCTCTATTATTTTCATAGGGTTTCTCTGGTAAACGATTACTTTCGTAAATAATATTTTGTGTTGGTAAAGTGTAATTGTATAAATTTGTGGCTGCTGCTACCGGGGCTTGAGTTAAAACTTGTTGAGGCATCATGACATTACGCTGCAGGGCTGGATTGTAGGGATTATAATTATTTTGTGTTGGCATTTGGTTTGTTGACGTATACGAATTCGTATAAAACATTGCTGTTGCTGCACCTGTAGCATAATTCTGTTGCTGGTTATTATTAGAGTCCGTTGTTAGTCGTGGTTCCATAACTTCTGTTGACCCTGTTGCTGCTTGTTGCATTGCAGCATTGAAGAATGTAGTATTAGTAGGTGGTATAGAAAGTTTTATTATTTTAGCAGGTAATTGTTTACGAAATAGCAATATTTTTTCAACTGATCTGTCTGGCATATCTGTTTCATGAGCCGTATTGGTTTGGTTCTGTTGTTTTGTAGCGTGTGTGATTTGCTCTGCTGTGGAGTTTAAGTTGTTGTAAACAATGGCTGCGGCTTCAGTTGACATTTCCTTGTTTCCCAAATTTGTCATATTCTGATTATTTGCTGTCAAAGACAATACTTCAGCTGTGCTCTGGTCTCTATTAATTTCGATATTTGTTTTAGGATATAAAATTTCTGATGTTTTAAATGTTATGGCTTTTCTAGGCATTTCTGCAGCATCTATAAATATCGTTAAAGTATTTTCTGTATTATTTGGCGAATTTAAAGAAGAGACTTGTGAGCTGTAACGAATGTAAAAGTAAAAATATTAAAAAATTAAAACATGTTGTTCAATTTACAAGGACTTTCAAAGCACAAGCTACAGGCTTTTTTTTAAAAAAAAAAAAAAAAAAAAACAAATTTCGCAATTTTAAATGACAACTGCAGTAACCAAAAAATGGGTCCAAAATAAATTTTAGTAAAACCCCTTAATGCATAGCTTTTAAAGGTCTCTCTCTCTCTCAAAAAAAGAAAAAATGGATAAATATTCCAATCCTGTCAAAGCAAAAAAAATTCACGTCTGTCGCATTTTTGTCTGTCTCTCTCTCTCTCTCTTAAAAAAATAAAGATGGAAATTTTTTTTCTCCCAAATCATATCTCTCTCAAAAGAAAAAAAGGTTAGTATATTTTAATGAGCAAATCCAGCATCACTTATGACTGATATTAGCACAGTTGTACATTAAAGGACTGCACAAGCATACTTGAAAGAGCAACAAGCATACTATAAACAGTACTTGTAAGCTGTTTCAAGTATGCTTGTGCAGTCCTTTATTGTACATCTCTCTTTGAGCGCCTTTGTTTTTATACCTAAAATACGTTTTCTCTCATCTCATTTCGTAGCAGATGTATTTGACACGTAGTAGAAAATAAGCTCCTCTGGTTCTTGCATTTTAATGTTTGTTGTAGATTTGTTATTACCTTGTATAAGATCGGGACCATAACCGGCAATTTTAGTCGCTCAATTCTATCTTAATTCTTTTTCAAAATTGCAATTTTGTTTCGCCAATTCTTATTCATTCCTTCATTCCGCATTCAAGCTGCCTGTCTTCTATTTTTTACAGCTTTCAAAGATACGAAGGGAGAATAAGAGGGAATTGCGGAGTACGAGCAAGTTTGTTCCCCTTTCCATTCTTCTTTCCTCTCTCTCCTACAAAATCAAGAACTGCCTAACTAAAATTGTAATGTGTGGTCCTGGTTTAACTCTGCCAAGGCATAACTGTCCCCTCAAAAAAAGTTCTTAGGTTTTAAAGGAGAACTACTGTGGAGCCTCTCAAAAAAACTAAATTAAATTTTAAAGGATAATTACAGCAATTGTAACTGTACTGTCTCTCTCTCTCTCTCTCTCAAAAAAAGAAGAGGTCTTGTCTTAATTTATTTCTAAAAATAAAAATAATTTACCTGTTTAGCTTGTTTGCAGCTTGAGGTGGCTTGTGTTTATTGTATTTTTGTTTTAAATACTCCAAGCAGTCATATGATTTCTTTAGCTCTTTATCCGTATCATAGCTTTGCAAGGTAAATTTAGCAAACCTTTCAGTGGTTGCATCCAATTGCATAAGATCTTCATTGATGGCGTGATCTATTGCCGAGCAATCGTATATCAAAGAAATTGAAGATCTCACATCTTGCTGGAAATCTGCAGTTCCAGTACTTATTTTATGCAAGTCAATTTCTAAATGGTCCTTGACTGCATCATCTCTTTTTTTCCTTAAAAAAGACTTTATGATTCTTGTTGTTGTTTTTTGTACAACATTTTGTATATTTTCATTATTGCATTTCTTAGGCATTTTAAGCTTTTTTTTTAAAGCTGCACCTTTTTCTACTGCTAATCCTTTTGTTCGTCTATTTAATTTAAATGTGTGTGCTTTGTCTGCAGTTGATTGAAGATTTTCTTTTGGTTCCAAACAGTTTTCATTAATGCTGGTCAAGTGTTCTTGTGGAATTTCCAAAGTATTGGGATCCTCTTTATTGGTTATTATTGTTGTACAGTTTTTCGAATTATTTACATGAGTGATATTATCACTTGCAGTCTTGTTACATCTCTCCTTATGTGCTTCAGTTTGTTCCAAACTTTCATTTAATTTTCTAAGTTTGGTTATCTTTTTTTTGGGTCTACAAGAGCGTTTGTCAGTAGTTGCTGTATCGGAGGGCGTATTATTTTTATTTTTGGTTTTTGTTATTGCAACTTCTTTAATATTTTCACTAAAATTTCTTGACAAATTTTTAATGGCACTGGGATGATCATCTATGGAGATTAAAAAAAATAAATGGAAAATAAATTAAAATAATATTCACAAGGTTACACGAACTAATACTCCGAAATTCAAATCAAATAACTACCCAGTTTTGGAATCAAATACTCTCTGGTGTAAAAAAGTCACAGAAACCAGCCGAAACCCGGTGAAGATTAATACCTTTTTAAGGAAATCTTTATCACTTCGTCGAACATTTTTTTTAGAATCAGTTACACGCTTACTCTACGCTCTGCAGAGTAAATAATTTTTGCTCAGTATGGGCAATAAAAGGGGCAAGTAGACGGTCATATGGTGAAATATTATTAAGTCACTCAAAAGTTCTAAGAAAAAAGTTTGGTGTTTCACATTCTTGCGCCCACAGTTGGATTTTGTAAACTTTTGTTTTTTCGCTGCAACTTTGAATGGAATGTTCGAGGGAACTATAGCCCATTTCCCGCTATATCACATAGTGAAAGCTTCCTAGTTGTGGCAAAAAAAAAAAATAAAAGACAAAAACCAAAATGTTGCAAACGTTTAAGCGCTTTAAAAATAATCAAACGAAATATGGGTTAATTTTCGCTCTTTCACATGGAGAAAGTTTTCTTTAAAAAAAATATTATTTAGGCCTAATACGAGAGTCATATGACAAACACTCGTAGTCCATTAAAAACTCGTAAAGAAAAAATAAAAATGTGTCAAAAACGTACATGCGTTGCTGACGTTTGTTTGTACGTTTCGGGTTTTCGGCTACAATTTTTGAATTGATTAATATTTGCACAAGAATTCCAACAATTTCAAAGAATTCGTCCGAGTTTTCTTTATTAAATAACAAAGCAGACAGCTTGCTTACCTTCAGTTACTGCTGCTGATGATTCCATAGTTAGCTCTCGATAATAACAAAGTTTTGGTAAATTTTTTGTTGAATCGGCTGAGTTTTGTTTTTTAATTCTTTTTAAATTTCCACAGCTACGAGCACCTGTTTTGTATTGTTTTGGACTAGTCACACTGCTGCGGTTATTTATTGAATTATTTTGATTTTCTTGATCAAAATCATTTGATTTTCTTAAGATGTTGCTGCTATTTCGACAACTACTTGGCATTTTATCTTTTTCCTCCATTGTTTTACACGTTAGTTTTTGTCTATATTTATCTTTTATTATTAATTTGCTGCTCAAATGCTGAGATTTGCTTTGTCTAGAGCCTTCTTTTGCTTGTAATTTCAATTTGTCGGCATGTTCTTGGGTCTTGCGAGAAGTTTTAAAACTCTAAAATTAATTAATTAATTAAATAATTTTTAAAATGTTTAATTGATTTGTATTAATTACCGTTATAAATAGCCTGGGCTCTAGTTTTGAGCGAATTTCATTGGAAGCTGCACTAAAAATAAAATTTTATTTTATTAAAATGGGAGATTTTAAGTAAAAAAATTAGGAAACTTAGAGCAAAAAGAAAATTATGTCCGGCAAACTTTTATGTGCTGAAAAACCTACTACAAAGTTTTTTTTATAAGATTCCAAATGAACGCACTTTAGCAGACAATAACCAACTGGTTTTTTCTTGGCTATCCAATATAACATGAGAGATATATAGTTGTAAGGTATGAACGCTTGAATATTGAAATCTGTTTCTCCAAGATTAGTACTCACAGCTGATCACTAAGACTCGGCTGGAGAAGTCCAAAAATAGCGACATACTGAATTTATACATGTTCCTTTAAACTACAGAATGTAGGGCAATAAGTCTAGAGAACATTTCCAAATGTATACAGAAAAAATTATGAGCAAAATTTTTGCTAACAATTTCAAATGTTGTTGCAATATTTAAACAAATATTTTGTTAGAACAAAAAAATTATTGGTCAGTAATCTTTTTGATATTTTATAATTTTTTTTATTGTTTTTAACATACGCATTGTTTGAAAATAGAAAAAAAAGTTTTTTTTTTTCTATTACTCAAATATAAATTGCGTATTTGGTTTTACGAATTCAGTTGAAAAAAATTAATGTGTTTATGAATTTCGTAATTGAATATGATTTTTAGTTTTTTCTGTGTAATGTACTCGTAGTACACATCCTGTTTGCTCTTGTTACGCAAAACATACCAACTATCCGATGCACCTTCTTTCGTATTGTCTCAGCTTGTTGTTATTTTAGCTGCGCCTTCCTTGCTTCCGCAAACTGACTACTTTAGAAGAAAAAAGGGGGCCACTTTTTGTTTTTTTATTAAGGCGCCCTGTGCAACCTACTCAGGAGGCTTATCTGACTGTTGGTGCCATTGTAGTTCTGTAGAAAAACTACATAAATTTTTATCATAAACATTATCTTTCTCCATACAACCGTTCACATGCAAAACTTACTCATAACGCTTGACCGATTATGTATAGTAAAAGTTTTTTTCTAAGTTAGAGTCTTATCTAGAATGACTTGTAGATGGTCCCAGATTTTCTGTGATAGTGTTAGATATAATAAAATGGCTTAATAAATGTATTATTGCTGATAAAAAAATTATTTTAACCGGAAAAAAGTATATTACTACACACATGAGGATAAGCAACGTACGTTTTCTTGAGGATGAGATGAAGGTTAATTACTTTTATCTTCCTTTCTGTATAGATTAGCTTAGCAGATCGAACTGACTGAGGAAAACTTGTTACATTCACTTGAAAAATATTTCGATCACTTACAAAAATCCTTTTTTAATTATAATTTATTTAAGAAAAAACTATTCAACTGACGTGGTGGAAAGAAGATTTTTCAAATAAAATAAAAAAATAGCGTAAAGTACGTAATATAGCGTACAGTATACACGATACACTAAAAGCTTTCCGTTAATAAACTGTTACAGGCAGCTCGAAATTCTCGTGTTTCCACTATAAACAACTGATGCCACCTTATCAGGAAAATGATATCTATTTTATTTTCTCTAATTGCTTATGACACATACAAACATAAATACACACATTAAAGATTCAAATTTAATGCCAAATTAAATAATATAAAAAAGTTTATAAATAAAGAGTCCGATGTTTGAAAATATAAATAAATAATTAAATAAAATAACAAAAGCAGCATGGAATAGTTTCTAAGAATGTGAACCCATGCATTAAAAATTAAATTTGACTTTTGTAACTTACATGGATATGGAGTGACGAGCTTCTAAAATTAATTTCTTCCCGTAATACCGCCTACTCGTTGTAGTTTGCTTGGATGTTTGTGCTGTATTTGAGTCCATGACTTGGCTAAAAAAAAAAAAAAAATAGAAGGAATTTATATTAATATTTGTATAAGTAAATTAAATAAAATAAAACTAAAAAAAAAACAAAAAATGTGTGTAAATATTGTACACGAGTAAAAATAAATCGCCTGTTAAGTTTTAAAGCATGAAAAGAATTCAGAACTTAAATAAAGACCAGGACGACACACAGCAATTTTAGTTGGGCAATTCTTGATTTTGTAGAAGAGAGAGAGGAAAGAAGAATGGAAAAGGGTACAAACTTGCTCGTACCCGGTAATTTCCTTTTGTTTTCTCTTCGTATCTTTTATAGAGATTTAAAAAAGGAAGACAGATACTTGAAGGCTGAATGAATGACTGAATAAGAATGCTAAACTTGCCGAAACAAAATATTTGTGTGTGGACAAAACGACAATTTTAAAAGAGAATTGAGAAAAATATTGCCTAACTAAACTTGCCGTGTGTGGTCCTGGTCAAGCTTTTAAAAATCATAATAAATCTCAAGATTTTTTATACGAGTATGTTTTAAGAGCTACAAATTATTTTTTAGATTTCTGAAAGCAGTTTTTACAGTTCCTTGTAAATGTTTTCCTACAAACATAAAAAGCTTTTATTATACTTTATTTTTTTAAACAACACAAGTCCGCGAAACTTCTTGGTTTGTCTTGTTTTAAGTAGAAAATTCTATTATAACATTTAAAAATATTTGATTTTTTTATTTATTTATAAAACTCATTTGATGCAAAATTGTCTCAGCGAATAATAGTTTACATGTGCAGCAAAATTTAACTTAGCAAATTGGCCAAGAAATTTAAGTTAAAAGAAATTGAATTCTAAGAAGAAAATATTAAATAAATTTTCTAAGGGAAATTCGTATTTTTCGAGTTATGAACCTCCAAAGTTTTCTAGAAAATTTATTTTACAAAAAAAAAAAACAAAAAAAAAAAAAAAAAAAAAAAACAGAAAAATACAAATGGAGCAAATGGAAAATATAATTCGAAGATAAAATTTTTCTGATATTCTTATTAAGAATGAAATCCGTTTGTGTGCGACGAAATGCTTAAGTCCAGTCGAGGGTTGGCTAAGCAGGCGAGGCCTGTGTTCACCATTCACAATAACACAGAAGACTTACAAATTTCATTACACAGAAAATATGGGTTTTCACGAAAAATATTATTATAAAATTTTTTCTTCTTCTTAAATTTTCTATTACCTTCATTTTAATAAATTTTTTTAAGTCTTTCCAAACTTTCTTTTCATTTATTGTGATTTATGAAGCTGTCAAACAAACTGTAATTCAGCACTAATTATTTGATATTTTTGTTCAGGGTCATTATAAAATAGATTAATGCTTGAACAATGCTGCCAAAATTTTTAAGAAGACTTTGTGAATTTTCATTGAGCATTCCAGCAACGGAAAAACGCAGAATACGCTCTCTAGGCAGTGAAAATTTCCTAGATCATTTATTTCCAACTAGATGTTTTTGTTTGATCCCGCTCGTTCCGGTTCTCTTTTACAGAGTGGGTATCCTTAGGGTATAAAGAGCAGAGATCCGCTTACAAATATAATTTTAAACGTTGACAAGTCCACATAAATACAGCCATTCATTACTCTATAAAGGCGCCAAATTAGGTGGTGAATAAAATATTTCGAAGCTTAATTAAGACTTAAATTAAGTGCGGTCATACATGTTTATGAACAGTAGTAAATGAAAATCGTTGAAATGGGCGTGGCTGGTTCAAAAGTATAGACTATATATGCGAAATTTTAGACAAATCCATAGGAAAGCAAAAATTTATATAGCTTTTCGGAAGAACTCAAAATTTATTTCATAACACAAAACTAATAGTTTTTATAAACTTTGTTTTAATAAATGAGTGTGAATATTTTTACATTTGACTGTAAAACATAAAAATTTACTTTTATTATTTACACGCATTGGCTGTGTTAGCACTATCAGTTGTTGTTCTTGAAATCAAAAAGAATAATCAAAAAACAAATTAGACGCTACACTACACCAAATCTTAAATACTCTACGCTAAAATGGGCAAATAAAAATATAATAACAAACTTTTATACATTTAAATTTTTTTACTAAAATACTTAAGTAAAAACTCAAAATTATCACAGACAGACGGACCCCACTAATACGATTCAGCTACTCAAAGACACTTTATAAAGTGACAAATGTTGTGGAAATTTCAAACGTTACGATGAACCCTTTACACCAAAGGTAAGGTGATGGGTATACCAAATCATATTTTTATATGCTGCAATAACACGAGTAGGAACGTAAACAAAATATGTAATATTTTTTGGGCAATTAAAATTTTAAAAGTAAATTTATAAAAAAAAAAGTATAATTCTTGTTAACTCACTAACACAGCATGAATATGTTTTTACGAGTATGTCGCTACTAAAGGGACAAAAGTATAATTGAAGGCCATACATCATTACAAACATGTATAATAATTTTGTCGGAAAGTTACTGAATATCGAATTCGATAAAATATCGTTATACTTGTATTTTCTATACGAAAGTTCGTAATAAAAGTTACGGAATTACACTGCTGGCTTCTTTCGTTGAGAGTTTAAGTAGTTATAGTTTTTTTTAAATTGGCGTTTAATTTATGAAACTGTTGTTGTGACAACATGACATATTGAGAAGACTTATATGTATTCGTATGTACCAAGTCCGTTGGAAAACAAAAACTTGTACGAGTATAGCGAACTAACAAACAAACTGAAAGTTAATTTTATTTATACAGTTTATTCTTGTATTCATAACACAAGCAATAAAAATTTTGTATAAAAAATAATAAATTTTTTGAATACTTTTCATAAAAAATTTCTTGAAGAGTTGATCGCTTGTGTTAAAAGAGAGTTTTTAGGTCACTTTGAGTAATAATCGCTTTTACTTAAGCTGAATTCAACTACTTGTTGGGAACAAAATTTTTGTCCTCACAAATTGTGTTTTCATATGGTTTGTCTTACAAAAAAGAGAGTTTAAGCTACGTGTCCCAACAAATTTTGTTGTAGCTTGAAATCTCTCTCACAAAAAGATAGCTCAAATAATGTTTGTTAATAACAAACGAGTATTAATTGCTTGTGCTACAGAAGCAATTATAATTTATTTAATAGCAGAAATTATTTGTTTAAAAATAAATATAGTTTTTTATAATATTAACATCCTTTTGCTTTTTAGGTAACGATATGTCTTTATGTTTACCCAGTAATCTCAGTTCTTATGAACTGCTCTGCTTACAAGACCTAATAACAGTTAAAAATTTTTACTTTTTCTTGTGGTTAATATTTGTTCTTCTCCTTATCAGCATAATAAAAAAAAAACTATCAAAATTAAAGAAAACAAAATCAAATAAAGAAATATGAAAATTAAAGAAAGAAAACAGCAAGAGACCCATTATTTAGTATGTAGCTGTATTGAACCTTGTGTAGTTACCCAACAAGCAGTTAACATTGATTTACTGCTAGGCTTAAAAAATTTTCGGAAAAAATGTTGTTCGTAAAAAAATATTTTTTGTTTCGTTTAGTTTGGGACACACTTCAAACTTAATGCATATTTAGGTATAAAAAAAAATTTTGTGCGGACAAAAAAATATGTTCGGAACAAGTGTGAAAATTCAGATAACCCTTTTCAAAATTAAAAAATATTTTCCCTATTTGAAAAAAAAAATTTCAAAGGCTTTAAAAACGGCCTTGCTGTAACATTATCAATTAATTTGAAATGCTTGGCGAGTGCTTATTGGGTTATTGGTATATTTTTTAATACATCCGTTGCTTATTTACATAAATATACGTCTAATTATGTTTGTGTTTAAGCATAACTATTTTTATTGCTCTTCCACACTTAAGATTGCAAGATTTTAAAATTGTACTTTCAATCTTTAAAACTAGGGTTTGTTTAAAAACGCATTGCAGGCATAACTAAATTGGCGCGACAAGCGTTTTTCATCTCATGCCCATACAAAATGTATGAAGCATTTGAGCAATTGGCAAATCCAATTTTGAAAGCGCGTTTTGTAGTATTTTTCTGCTATACAGTCATACCAGCATTTTTTTTTTTTTTTGTTAAAAACGCTCACGGGCATAAAAAAAATGCATGGATCATACGAAATAGCGCGGTGGCAACGCTGAGTAATTGTGAAATCTAATTTGGAAGTGAAATTGGCTGTAAAACAATTGTTTTTCATTTTTGTTTTGTTATATTTTTTTTAATTTAGCGTTTTTAATGCTACTTTTGGTTGTCTTTAGTGGGTTTTATTAAACAAGATGATATATGCACCGCCAGCTCTCTTATTTAAGAATGACACTTTAATATAAATAGAGGGCACTAAAAAACGCTCGGCTTGCCACTCCAATTTAGATTGGGCAGTGAAACTGCACCACAAAAACTTAACTCACAAATTCAACTACTATCTTGTAATTTTATACACAATTTACAAAAAAAAAAAAATTTTTTTTGTTCAGACAAAAAATTTGTTCGGAACTAGCTTATGAATTCAGCAAAATTTTTTTTTCCGAAATAAATAGGTAAATTAAATCTAAAAATTTTTTTCGCCACAAGCTTGGTTAAATAATTTTGTGTCCGTACAACACACATACAATACATTACAACTAACTTGTAAAATATTTATATTGTATGCATGTGGGTATGTGTGTTGTAGTCATACCTTTTTCAGTAGACCAAAAATTATACCTTTTGTTAATGAACAGTTTACAAAACATTTTAGCTTTATGTAGCTGCACCTATAATTTATAAAAATAACTAACACTGATTACTCTTATTTTAATAAACAAAAAATATTTTTTTATTACATTATCTTATTTTTAAATATATTTTTCTTCAAATTATGTTTCTGAAAATTTTTTATTTATGGCGCTCATATTTCATATAATTTAATTTAATGCCGGCACATTTTTTATTTAGCTCTCATATCTTGAGTTATTTTATTAAAACAAAACTTAATGAACACGCACAAAAAACAAACTAAAGAAAGGAATATCAAAATATCGCAACAAAGAAAACTAATTGTTTATGTAAAGCTTGTTAAGTGTTACCAGAGAGTTAATTTAATTAAAGAGAAATTATAGATCAAAATGAACAAAAAAATACCTAATTATGGAAAAAAAGTCCTGCTTACAATATTTTTTTTATGTGTAGTTTATAGGACACATTTCGAACTATTATAGTACACTTAAAAAATAAAATAAAATCAAGTGTTATGAAAAAATGTAGATGTGCTTAAAAGAAAAGCAGCCTAAGGCTGCATTAGTTTCGAACAACATTTTTGTTAAGAAAATTTTTTTTTGAATTCAACTACTTATAACGGAAAAAATTTTTGTTAAAATTTGACTTAAATTCCTAACTTTGTTCCGAACAAATTTTTTTTATGTATTGCAGTTTCTTTTTGTTGGTGAGATATTAAACTTTATACAAAAATTAAATTGTGCAGACAAAAAAAACATTTTTTTCGAAATGCATCTGCAGCGGCATGCTCCCACTTGCTGCAGACAAAATTTTTGTTCAGATACATTTTTTTAAACTGAATTCACCTATTTATGCCGGAGAAAATTTTTGTTTAGAAAAATATTTCCCCACTTGTTTTGAACAAAATTTTTGTCCGAACAAAACTTTAAACATTAAACATTAAACTTTGTAAAAAAAAATTGTAGAGACAAAAATTTTCTTAGGAATGAGTGGAAAAATTTGCCTTAGCTTATTAATTTGTTGGTTTCAAATTCCAGGGTATGAAAACAAAAAGCCTAGTTTTTCTAAAGTTTTCTGCAGAAAGTTGCTTTAGTTTTTGTTTCCATTTATTTAATTTACTGTTTCAAATAATAAGCTAAATTGCAATAAATGAAATGTAATATTTTTCTTACTTGTATATGTATGTATGTGTGCAGGAGATGGTAGTATTTTTGTTACAAACAAAAAAAAACTAAACAAAACTTCTATATTTTATTAAAAAAAAAATTTTTTTGTCTCCGAGCTCAATGAGGCAAGCTCACAGGAGAAACGTTAATTAACGAATGATTCTAGCTTGTATGGAGGTTTTTGTTTTTATAAAAAATTTTTATGCTGAATCAACAAATGTATGTAAAACAACCCTGTTACCAGGTGCGTATTCAAACTGAAATTTTGGCGAGGAACAATTTATATGAAGGAGGAAATATTTTCTACTCTTTGTTACTATTTATTTCCACAATTTTTTATAATAGAAAGGTGCACTTTTCTCTCCCAACTCTTGATTGCGCTTCTGTTTATTATGTAAGAATTTTCTGTAAAAGAAATCTGAACTGATTTCCATTTTATAGAACCCATTAAGATAAATTTCTTATAGCACTTCTAAAATGAATGTGCATTCGTTTATGTGTATGATTGTGTGGTCATATTTAAAACGTGGTGCATTGCAAGTGGTCTGTCACAACAACAAGAACAATATAATTATATTGCTTAGTTAAGGGACAGCTAGCTTAGCTATGTGCCAACACAGCATAGTCTCAAGTGTTTGCCGCTTGTTTGAATTTGATGTTTGGGTTTATACCTATTTTGATATTTTTGTTAAATTTTTTTAATTACTTTATGCTGCAAAACACTTGAATTTAGGGAATAATTTAAATACTTGATTATAAAACTAGCGACTAATTTTTGAAAATTAAATTACACAAATATTAGATAAAAAATTATAATTTGTTTTTTTTTCTGGGTAGATTTCTCAATATTTTTTGAGTGTTTGTATATAGTTTTACTTTTCCCCTTTTAGTTAAGTATTTTAATCTATCTATAATATATAAATAAAACTAGCATTTAGCTCGCGCGCGTTACTTCGTCAGCGAAGTACCATAGTGTCGCTAATATAATTTAAGTGATTGAAGATAGTTCAGCCGAGTTATATATGTTTTAACGTACGTTAACTTCTCACAAAGATTACGGAATGGAACGCATCTAGATTTGTAATCTACCGCCCAAATACTCAGAAGATACTTTGGACTATTTTTAAATTTTTTTTTAAATTTTCATACATCCCAGTACTGTTGTTCTCAAGGATTTTAGCAGTTTCCGAAAACGAAAGCTTAGAGGCTACAGATTAAATTCCTTTTTGATTTTGGTAATTTTCATGGCCAAAATCGGGAATGGCACCTCGGCAATGGTAAAAATTCCTCAGAAGAAGTGTTCTGGGGTATGAGGGAATTTCAAAATTTTTTTAAATATAGTTCAAAGTAATTTCTGAGTTTTTAAGCAGTAGACTACAAATTTAGACAACCTCCCCTTTAAAATGATATGTGTCCCATCTCGTAATCTTCTATGGTTCGTCCGGATGTCACTAAAATTCCTGAAACCAACAGCACTGGGGTATATGGAAATTTAAAAAATTATTTAAAAATAGTCCAAAATAACTTCTTTGTTTTAAGAAAAATATTTTTTTTTTTTTGTAATAAAACTAAACTTAAAAAAAATAATATGAAAATAAATTTTTGTGATGAATTTTAATTAAAGATATCAAAACGAAATTTACTTGATAATATTGGCGTAAATGCACTTCCATACCGGGGGCAATTAAATTATTTACTTTCTTCGTTTTAAGAAAATTTAATTTTTATTCGTGTTTAATTCCAATTTTTGTTGATGTTAAAAATACATTATTTTCCATGACAATTTTAGGTTTCTAAGTTTAAAAAATTTATTATATTTTTTTTTAATGTTTTTTGTTAAAAACTTTGTTTTTATTTTATTTATTTACAAAAAATTTATTTACTAAAATTGTTAACAACTTTACTTCCGTTTTATTACTTGCATAAACAAAGCACACAACGCGTTGTGAACATTTGTTAAGAAAAACTACGTATGTTCATGGTTACCAACAGGACACGTCATTTATTTATTAACAGTTCACATTCAAGAGTCAACCAACAACCAACAAATGGCAGTAACGTTTTTTTTTTGTTATTAAAACTCTCTGCTGCATAGTAATTGCTTTTAAGAACAAATAAAACTGTGTATGTGTAGCTATGATTAGCTCTTCAATAATATTTACGCTCGGCAGGTCGCTTTTTTTTTTTTTTTTTTTTTGTAATGTAAATATTGTATTTAATTATTTATAATTATATATTTTTTAATAATTATTTAAACAAACAAAAAAATTAATGTTTTTAGTAAAAACACAAAAATAATTTTTTTAAATACAATAAATTACACAAGTTTATAAATGCAAGTCAACTTTTGCAGCAGAACAAGTGAAAACTTTTTCCAAAGTATTTTGGAGTGCTGATTTCACAGCTGTATTTTGTTTTTTTTTTTTTTTTGTTTTATTGTACAAAATATATTATTATCTGCTAAATGAAACAGGTTGCGTGACTTATGTAAGCATATCTTAAAAACTGTTGGTTTTATTTGTTAAAAAAGAAAATTCGAAATTTCGCAACAAAATTTCATTTAAATCGTAGCAACACTGTTTTTAAATCTGCTCACTAATTTCAAAGATATAGTCAAATTTCTAATAAAAACAATTTTTTAGGCAAAATTAAGAAATTTTTAATTTTTAAAAAATTATTAAAAATTGAAGGAGACAAAAATTCACCATTATTTATGCAAGCATACACTCTCATAAGTTTTAAACAAAATTATTTTTGTTTTATTCAAATCAATGCACAACTTTGGATTTTATTCACATTTAAGTCAATTTATTACATGGTAAAAGACTTTATTTAGTAAAGGGCTGCACAAGCATACTTGAAAGTCACACATCACTTTAAGCATGTGTAATATTTTATAATAAAAAGTGCTTGTAAGTTATTTCAAGCATGTATGCGTGTGCTGCCATTTATTATTTAGTGAGAAATAAATATTACTTTGGCGTGTTTGTTGGCAGCATTTTAATCACAATAAAGTAACATCACTTTTATTGCGAATAAAATCAAATGTTGGGGGCCCTGTAGATTGTAGCATAGCGCACTATTGAATTAATCTGGGGGTCGCAGGGTCGACTCCTGTCTAAGTCCTGGGAGTAAACGGTCAATAAAAAAATTTAATTGCAGAATTAATTCCTGGTATCAAATAATAAATAATAATAATTATAATAAAATCAAAAGTTTTGCTTCCGTTTAAATAATTTATTTTTTTTGAAGAAGAATTTATGTTTGTAGAAGAATTAGGTCAGATTTTTGAGTTTTTTTATTTCAAATAATTTTTTAAAAATTAAACATTTCTAAAAAGGTTTTTTTTTTATCACAACTTCTTTGATAGGCTTGAAACTAGTAAGGCAATTTAAAAAAAAAGAAAAATGTAAAGGAAATTTTAATGTGGAGTTTCGCATTTTCTCTATAATCCGACATAAGAAACAATTTTCAAGCAAATTTCAAATTTTTCATAAGTTTCGCTAGTCTAATAAAATGAAGTACAGATTTGAAATCAGCGCTTTAAAACAGTTTGGGTACGGTTTTGAGTTACTCTGCCTGCAAAAAAAAACCTACCTAAGATTGAGGCGGATATCTAACCCACTTCCTAAAGATTAACTGACTTCAAATATTGCAGGGTTCTGGTAGCCCAGAAAGCCTACTAAACAAGTTAGTAGGATTTTGGTTTTTAATAGCGTCATCTTCCATCACAGTCATTTTAATCAATTTATTTTTTATACAAAAAATTAAGAAAATTAAAAAAAGAGAATTCAAGAAATTTCTATCTGTAAAAATTGTAAGTTAAAAAAATTTAAGCTTAATTTATTTTTGTACGGACATTAATTTTTTCAGAAAAGGGATAAATTCAATTTTTGTCTGGACAATATTTTTTTATGCATATATATAAAAATATATAAAAGAAAATTTGTATGGAAGAAAGAGGTGACTTCAAAGAAAATTAAAGTAGACTTGAAATTGATATTGTGACAAATTTGTATGAAAAATTTTACATAATTTCTACTTGAAGTCGTTATTAGTCATTTTGAATACCAGCCCAAGTTTCTAAAAAGAAAGGCTGAATTCACCTGTACGTTTCGTAGGGATGCACCCACAGATTGGTAAGCATTGTGCTAACCTATCAATTTAGGGGTTGCAGGTTCGATTCCTGCCATGAAGCTGGGTGTTTTCTGCAGACAAGCAATAAAGCTTCGTGGATTTGTGTTGTTTTTTATAATAAAAATTTTTTTCAGAACAACGTATAAAAATAATTTTTGTACGGACAAAATTTTTTTCCCAAACAAAAATATGACCCCAATCTTAACACCCACATTTTAAAAAATATTTATATCTAGATTCACCTCTGATTTTGCTCCCGAAAAAATATTTTTATAGCATTTTCAAAAAAAAAAAAGTTATTTGGTGGACCCTATACTTTTTTTCCTGATTAAAATTTAAAAATTTTCTAATAGTAACCATGAACCACAATTTATTTAATAGAGGATCAAAAGCCTGACGCTCAGTTTAATTTTAAGTAAGTATTTTTACAATTTAGTTTCTGTAAAAGAGACATTAGGTAACTAACTAATATTTGACTATAATCATAGTCACGCTAAAGTCAGCTTTTAATAAAAAACAATTTTTTTCTGACTATGATTAGGTTTAGCTTTGCATAAAAAATAATTCGAAAAGTGTAAAAAGAGGACTAACAAAAATATTTTATAATTTATTAAATCTTTTTATAAATTTTTATTATAAGTATTATTCAAGCTTAAGATTTTATTATTATTATCATTATAGACTATGATCGTACCGCGACCTTTAAGATCTATTGTGTAGCTAAGATCTTATTATGTTAATTAGAATTTATTAATTTTCCTACTGTGTAATGTTTTTTGTGTGCTACTTTATATTTCTTTCTATCATAAATATTTAATTTTTGTAATCTTTCGGAAAGATTAGAAAAGTAAACTAGAAACTAGATTAACAGGTCATAAGTCAGATCATAAAAATAGAAATAACTCATCTTCGTAAAAATTGTATTATGTTAACATTGTTTTAATTTTAATCATTTTCCAAAAAAAAAAGAAATATATATATTAACTTCATTATTTTTATTGTTTCTATGGTTATACTATTGTTATAATTATTAATATTAAGTATTGTATTTGCATATAATTGTTTCGTAGTGTAGTAAAGTAGGAACAGAAAACAAATATTTGTATAGTTTTCATTTTTAAATTTAAAAAAATTTTTTTGACAACAAATTGTAATTCAATATAATAATTAATTTTCCCTGAAGAAGACTTTCAATACAAGAAAGTCGAGATATTGGAAAATAATAATTAATATATTAAAATCTTAAACTTGAATATTATTTATAATAAAAAAATTATTTAACAAAATTTAATCTTTATTTGTGCTTAATTTCAAATTATGTTCGTCTGCAAAATGCCTTATTTTCCATGATTTTCCATTGTTTACTTAGTACAATAAGTACTAAGAGGGAAAGCATATCTATACAGCTGTTTCATCAGACGCTACTCTGAATCTTCAGTAGAATTACTCCAAAGATTAAATTTTGTTAAACTTTATTATTCCGAAAAATTATTTAATTTGTTGTAAAAAATATTTTATTTCAAATTTTTGCTAAAACAAAGTAGGTACTATTTTAAATTCTATTTTTTTTTTCTTTTAGCAAAAATAAATATTAATATAATATATTTTTAAAAAGTAAATAAGTATAGTTTCACTTACATTTTCCATTGAAGTAACTGCCATTTTCGTTCTGTACACAACTTGCTGGCTTGTAGTAAAATGTAAAGCTGCTGTAATACTACCATCATGACAGAAAGAAAGCAATGCAAAAATAGTTAGTAAAATAAAAATAAAAATTTTCAAAGTTAAATTTTTGTAATTTAAATTAAATAAGTTCTTAAACAAAAGTTTTTTTTTGTACATAGTTTGAAACATCTGTTGAAAAAAGAAGGCTCAAACTACGAATAAAAAATTTTTTTTAAACGCTTAAGAACCTTTTTAAAAACTGAAACTTTTTGATCCGCTATATTTGAAAGTGGTATAAGTCCACTTTTTGAAAAATGAATCAGTAGTAATTTTAGTGGTTAAGAAACTTTTTAAATTACATTAAAAAGGTAATTTTTTTTTGAAAGTGGTATAACTCCACTTTTTTGAAAAATGAGCTTAGCAAGATGGTGTCTATATTTCACTAAAATTACCGCTAACTTCTACTACTTTCAAAAATAACAGCTCAAATGTTATATAAATTTACTTAAATATTTGCTATCTTATTTACTTACCCCTGTAAATTAATTTAAAGGCATAAAAGCTTTATTAGCTAGCTTATTTTATCATCTAAAAGCTTTTTTAATAAAACTAAATAGTTGCTGCAAAATAATACAAACACCACACAAGTACCAACTAAATACATACACTTTTATACAATGTTGAATATTGAATTTCATTACCATTTCCGTTTCCGTTACTTTTTTTTTAAACTACCTTTTTTTATATGTAACTACACTCACTATTTGAAATTAAAACAATTTACGGTTAATTTATATTTTTAGTTCATTATTTTTTTATATTTTTTGTTGTAATTCTAAATTTAAAAATACAATTATTTACAATGAAATTTAAACTAACACTAACACTAACACTAATTAAAAATTACCATTAAAACACACACACACATGTACAAGCAAATAAATTAAAAACAAAACTTATAATAAGAGAGAAAACACACAAGATTTTGTTGTTACTTTAACAAAAGAAAACTAAACAAACAAAACGTAAACAATTTGCAACTTTAACTCTTTGAGTTTAATTATTTTAAATCAGCAGGTTTAAAACAATGATCCTCGATGTTGTAAATTTTGTGAAATCATCTGCATATTGTGATTTTCGTTGGCTAATGAAAAGGTGGATGAGGAGCGATGTATTTGTGGAAAGTTCACATCATAACCAGCAGTATTGCCCACGGCACGGGAACGCAACAAATTGTTGCGCATATCAACTCTTGGCCTAGAGTTGCGGCGTAGGGCGGCAGGTGGAAAAGCTATTTGCAGTGATAGACGCTTTTGTGACAAATCTGACAACTGTTCGGGTGATAATTCTATAAATTGTGTATTTAAAGTTGGAGGTACAGCTTGTTGGCCAGCAGTATTGCTGTTATTGCTTAAAACATTGCCACAGCTGCAGGTAGTTACTGAAGCCAAAGAAATATTATCCGTTTCATTTATATTATTCTCAATAGTGTAGATGGAGTCCTTATTCTTTTCACTGACTTCAAATATCTTAATAACCGGTACGGGGGGCGCAAGTATAATACCAGCTTTACGAAACTCCTCCAAGGCATCATCGTAGGTAGGCAGACCAGAAACAATAGTATAAGAGGGCAATGATTCAGCCTCATAATTGGGTGGGTAGCTGCGACAAATTTCTGTATTCTCATTATTATTTGTGCGATCTGAAAAGACAGTAAGTAATACCATAGTAAATGTAAGCAAAATCTCAAAAGTAAACAAAACCCTTGCGTTAGGTTTTGTAATTAAAAAAAGGAAAAAATTCTAAAAAAATTTTAAATCACAAAAATACCAAGAGGGACTCTCCAATTTGCCTTAAATTATAAAATATTGCGAGAAGCTTATACTATTTTTCCTAAAATTTTTTTAGACGATTGAATTGCTTATTTCCTATAAACAACACATAAATCTATTGTCGAAATTTCTCAATAAACTTTAAATTACAAAAATAATTAATAAAAATTATAACCCATTATGAAGCTTAAAAGCGATATTCTATAAATAGTTACCAGTTTTTACAGCATCTTACTTAAAATTCTAGCTTAAACTAAACTTGTAAAATAAAGGATATATGGGAGTTATAGCTATCCTTGCTGGGATTGTTAGAAAATTCCTTAAGTAGCTTAAAAAACTGATTTTAGAAATAGTTATAAATGTTCACTAACTTTTTATCAGCTTTTAAAATAAAGGATATATGGGAGGCAGTCTTATTTTTTAACCAATGGAAACGAAATTTCACACAATATTTAAAGGCAAAACTGTAAAAGTAATTAATAGCATTTTCTATATTATAATATTAGTTTTCAAAGTAAAGGATATATGGTGGGCTGGCTTAATCTTACGCCGATTGCAATAAAATTTATTATGAAGCTTAAAAGTTTTATTTTAGAAATAGTAACCGATTTTTATAGCATATTGATGGTAATTATAGCTTCAGCTGAATATTTAAAATAAAGAATATTTGAAAAGCAGACTTATTTTTGCACCGAATGAAATCAAATTCCATACATAGTTAAAAAGCTCAACTTCAAAGGTAGTTAGTCATTTTATTGCGATATAATTCAAATTGCAGCGATATTTATACGTTTTTTTTTAAGGTTATATGTATGAAGTGAGGTTTATTACGAACCTTAAAATTTAACAAAATATTAATCTTTATTTGTGCTTAATTCCAGAAATTAAAATTGTTTTTATAAAATTTATTACCAATTTTCGTAATTGTAGCTAAAAATTAAACTTTTTTTAAATAAAGGATCTATGATGGGTTGATATATCCTTAAGCAGAGCTTAAAATACTTGTTTTAAATATAATTACCAGTTTTAATTAGGTTTTACTATAAATTGTGGTCTGAATCCTATTTTAATAATAAAGGACATATGGGCAGCTGGTTTTACTTTTGCAGGTATTGCAATAAAAATTATTATGTAGCTTAAAAGCCTTCATTTCAAAAATAGTTACCACTTTTTGTTGAATTTCAATGAAAATTTTTACTTAAATTTGAGTTTTAAAATAAAGGATATGTGCACGGCTTACCAGTTTTTCAATTGATTGAAATGAAATTTTATATGCAGCTTAATGACACAATTTTACAAATAGTTAACCACTTTTACTGCATTTTTAAACAAAATTTTGAATTGTTAAATAAATTGTTAAAATTAAAAAATTAGACAGGTTCTTAAATATATATCTGTATGTGAGCCAAATTTTGCTGACTTACTATTTAAGGATAATGCACTGTGGGCCTTATAGACTTTTTTATTAAAAAATTATATGAAATGTGAGATTTTGTAATCGAGTTTTTTCTTCAAGAAAAATGTGGTTTTCTGGGGTGGTTCGATACTACTGAATCTTACAGTTACATCGGTCTGCCATATTAAGGGTATAAAATCGAGATGGCTTGATGTTGCAGCGAAAGCTTAAAGTCTTTAAGAACTCTTTAGTTCTCCTGCATGTCTCTTCCAAGGCAACACAAAAAATCTAATAGCCCGATCTATCACTCACACATTCAGTGCAGAATAACCTCACCTCACTAAATGATAAGAAATAAACATCTAGGGGAATAAAACACAGTTCACAGTCTATTGAACTTTTTTCCAAGTATCCTTGAGGTTAGAAAGAAAGCTTATTAAAGCTGTTAAAATTTAAAATCAATAAACTTTGCATTAAGCACTCATTTTCTCTATAAAAACAAAATGCAAAAAAAAAATTATATTTAATTATTCAACGAAAAAAAAACCATGTTAAAGAATAAACATTTTTGAAAATCTTATATAAAACCCTTTCCTTTCCTTATCGTCTTAGCTCTCCCCTTTAAATATTTATATAATTGCTTTTAATAATTTTCAAATTGTTGACATAAGCTTTACTGTTTGTTATTTCAAACTAAAATTGCTGACAAAATTCTAAATTTGTTTATATTCTGTATATTATCAGTTTCTTGCACTCTTTCATACCACCAAGAACTCACCATCATCATCATCATCATAATTTTAATGGTAAACATTTACATAAAAATTTAAATTTATTTTTTTTTTCAAGTGTTTGTTTAAGTAATCCACGTTAAGTGAATGCAAGCAAGAGTTGGGAGTTATTTTTTAGTGGTTTTTGTGAATGCCTTTTCATAGTTTATTTATTTTGCCATTTGAAAATTTCGATTAAAATCCACCCTTCAGTTAACATTAATAAAAGTCAATTAAACATTTTACAAAAGGCTTACATGAGCTGGTTAAGTGGATGCAAGCAAGTGTCAAATTTCACAGACTTTTTAAAGAAGGCAGGCAAAAAACTGTTGATTGACAAAATCTTGGGTATGGGTAAGTATACTCGTAAACAAATGATCATAATTAAACAAGCAAAAAAATATGTATTTAGATAGTGTAAAAGCTGAAGAAAGAAAGATTTGATTCATTTGAAGGTTTTCACAATGTCGCCTGAGAAACCGTGTGAGTTAATATTTCCCTTAAGCCTAATATCCGCAGAAAAAACACAGATGGGGAAGGAACAAAAAATATATGCAGTTTTAATATGTATATAGCATTTGTAGGGGGGAAAGGACTAAAACACAAAATTTGGTACGTTTTTCAACAGCATTCACCTTTTAAAATAAAGGGTGTTTTTTATAGACGTATAGAACTTTAAGTTGGCATTACTGTTCAAGATGAATAGACTTACGCCTGAACAACGCTTGTAAATAGTGCAAAAAATGGGCCCAAAACGAGATTGCCGTTGTTCCCGATTTTCATAAGCGAATTTTGTTTAGCGATGAAGCGCACTTCTGGTTGAATGGCTACGTCAACAAACAAAACTGCCGCATTTGGAGTGAAGCTAATACTGAAGTGTATGTCGAAACACCGTTACATCCAGAAAAACTGACTGTTTGGTGCGCTTTATGGGCTGGTGGAATCATTGGTCCGTACTTCTTCAAAAACGATGATGGCCAGAACGTTACAGTCAATGGTGATCGGTATAGAGCCATGATTACTAACTTTTTCATTCCTGAATTGAACAACCATGATGTCCAGGAGCTGTGTTTCCAACAAGACGGCGCAACATGTCACACAGCTCGTGGCACAATCGATTTATTGAAAGACCCGTTTGGTGACCGCCTAATTTCACGTTTTGGACCTGTGAATTGGCCTCCAAGATCTTGTGATTTAACACCGCTAGACTACTTTCTGTGGGGCTATGTAAAGTCATTGGTCTATGCGGATAAGCCACAAGCGTTAACCATTTGGAAGACAACATTCGCCGTGTTATTGCCGATATGCGGCCACAAATGTTGGAAAAAGTCATCGAAAATTGGTAGTCCAGATTGGACGTCATATGCCAGAAATCATATTTAAAATGTAATGCCACAAGATTATCTTTCGGATAAATAAAATTCATGTCAATCGAATAAGCCATCGTTGTTTTATTGCAATTTAAAGTTCTATACGTTTATAAAAATCACCCTTTAGTAACAATTGCACTAAAATTTCAGTCGTGGTCTTCTTTAAAAAGTTCTCAATAATTTTTGGCATTTTTTATACCCTTTAGTGTGTGTAGGAAGGAAGTTTGTGATTCCGTTTGTATTATAATTTCTACACCGTATATAGGACACCCTATAAAGTGCATATATTCTGGATCCTTATGAATAGCGGAGTCGATTTACCAATGTCCGTAAAAACCACTCAAAGCAACAGAACTGGGGTATATGCAAATTTCAAAAAATTATTAAAAATAGTCCAAACTAACTTCTGGGTATTTGGGCGGTAGATTACAAATCTAGACGACCTCTCCTTTGGAGTGACATGTATTCCATGACGTAGTCTTCTATGGTTCATTCGGAAGTCACTAAAATCCCCGAAAGCTATAGCACTGGGGTATATGGAAATTTAAAAAAAAAAAAATTTTAAATAGTTCAAAGTAACGTCTGAGTATTTGGATGATAGTTTACAAATCTAGACGACCTCCCCTTTAAAATGATATATGTCCCATCTCGCAATTTTCTATGGTTCATTTGGAAGTTACTTTGATTTTTTTTTTTAATTTCCATATACTCCAGTGCTGTTGCTCTAAGTGATTTTAGCAACTTCCCAATGAACAATTAAAAAGTGTGAGATGGAACACATATCATTTTAAAGGGGAGGCTGTCTAGATTTGTAATCTATTGTAACTTTGTATTATTTAAAAAAAAAAAAACATTTAAATACTCCAGTACTCTTGGTCTGAGCGGTAGCATTCCCGATTTTGCAACAGGAAATTACTAAAACCAAACTGGAATAAAATTTATAAGTTCTACGCCATTTGGAAGTGTTTTAACATTTACGGAAAATTTCATAGTTTTTTTTTATGATGCTAAACGAAAATTGCCAAAATTCTTCAGAGCAGCGGTATATCGAAATTAAATTTTTTTTTTTTTTTTAAATAATCCAAAGTAATTTCTTAGTATGTGGGCAGTAGGTTACCAATCTAGACTACGTCCGAGTGCCCAGCGGTGGCAAGAGCTGTTTAAGCAGTATGATATTGGTCTCAGGAGACCCAGCCATGAGGTTCCTAAAGAGTCTCGGATTGTAGTTGGGAACTGGGCTGAGATTATAGCCCATGATAAGAATAATAATACTCTAAGGCCCGGCCCAGACTGAACAAATATATTTTTTTGAATATGCTGATAAACTTTTAAATGAAACATTTAAGTCAACTTGTTGTGCTATATGCTTTCTTTGTTTAATTAACGTTTGGAATTTCTGATTTTATTGCTAAAATAACTTGACTTCAAATACATTTGAGCCGCTAACACAATTAACATTAAAGTAATAAAATTTATTTCTAGTCACAGAAAAAATATTCTAAACACCCTAAACACCCACTACTCTTTAGCTTCTTTTTTTTTATCTGAAATAAATTCCGGTAAATATTTTAACTAACACACACACACATGAAAATAATTTTTAAAAGCAATTTTATATTCAGAAATTAAAAACAAATGCTGGCCAAGCTTTTTTTTTTCTTGTTTTTTTGCTAGTTACGAGTGTTGTTATTGTTGGTGTTGGTGGTAGTAGTAGATTTTAATGGTATTTTATTTAAATTAATGAAATTTTGTTACATAGACTGTTAGACAAATGCGTTGTTGTATTCAATTGTAATTTTCTAAAGTGCAAACTGTGTAAACATATGCTCATCTTTGTCGTTCTTCTTCTTTTTTTTTATTAAATGGAATATTTAGACTCACAGAAAACATGACAGGGTGCAATGGTAAAACCTAACACAAGGGTGGTTTAATTTAACTGCTTAACAATTGCATAAGTATGAGTATTTTCTTTTTTTACATAAACCGGTAAAACATTTACATGGGTTGAAATAAAAAAGAGTAGCTTCCCCCCTTTACAAAACAATTTTTTGCGCTCACTCTCCTTTAAAAAAAAACAAACAACTAAGAAAGACTTCCTCTCTTAGTGCATGATGAAGTTTTACCAGATTTGTTGCGCTTTTTATGTCTGGCTGTCTGTCTAGCAGAGAATTAGGCAGGCTGTTTGTTCTTACAGTATGTATGGCTGGTTGATTTAATTTTATGACATTCAAAAGCAAGGTAATCCTTAAAGTTTTTTTTTTTTTTGATTATTTTATTTATTTGGGGGAAATCTTTGTTTATGACTTTGAACATGCTCTGGGGGCAATTCCCTAATGTAACAAGAGAATGACTCATGCTTTGTAATGTGTTTTTTTTTTAAATAAAATTTAACAAAAACTGTAGACTCACTGAAGCAAGAATTCATTATTCTTTTAAAAATTAGTTCCAAGTGTTTGGTAGTTAAAAAACAAACAAAAATCCACATGCGTGACAGGGAATTCCCGGGTAGCGGGTAGAGTTTTATTTTTAAATAAAATTAAAAAAAAACAAATCAAACTGCTATGAAGTCCAAACTAAAAATGTTTGCTTTTATCTCCAGCCTTTAAAAAAAAATGTTTAACATTTATTTTGTGTGTTTGCATTTCCTTTCTTTTTCAAAGAAGCAGAAAGGCGTTAGCCAAAAGTTGATGAAACTTTTGTTTTGTAATCTGTTACAAAACGTGTTGCCATTAAAATAAAACTCACATTTTAAACTATGTAACTCTCAACTCACACTCTTAATGTTCAATTTTCATTTTAAATGCCAGCCAGCCAGCCACACAGGAATAACAAATGTTGCTTTAAATGTTTAAGAGGCTGGGGTGGCCCCAAAATGTTGGTTTATTACAACCATCATATATCTAGTATATACGTATGTCACAGAAATTGACAGTTTGATAAATTGTATTGAAGAAAATGCAATTAATTTTTTTTCTTTATATTTAAAAATTGTTAAACAAAACAACAAAGACATTTTAAACATTTTTAATAAATAAAAAATAAATCATCTGTAGCCACTCTGTTGGCTTCAGCCGCTCTTTAGCATATAGAGTTTATTCATAAACATTTTTTACGTTAGACAAACTTTTAGAAAAACAATTGTAAATTTAAAATTTTAAATTTTTTTTTTTTTTTAATCATGATTTAGACATTTCTTACTCATTTATACTCATAACTCGAAAAAGGTTTTTCATAATTTTCTCTCTACAGTAGACTTTCAATAGTACGTACTTTTAGTTACACAAATTTACCAATTTTGCAAATTTGTTGCATTGACTGTTCTTTAGTCAGAACAAAAAAATTTATATGCGGTTATAGGTTTTTTAAAAAATGAATGTATTTTTTTTATTTATATATGAATGATATTTTATTTATTTACTTAATTTTTTTTTTTTTTGCAATCAACCGCCAAATATCCAGCTGGTATTATCACATTTTAAGGATACCATTAAAAAACAGACTTTTTAGTATTAAAAAATCTATTTAAATTTGAAAGAAACTCTTGAAAAACACAAGCTTCTTGCTTCAAAAATTTATGTAAATAGTTTTGTTGAAAAGTAGGCTTAAAATTGGGTATGCCTTTTTTAAAAGTATGGCAATATTGATTAGAAAAGAGGGATCGCAGGTATTATAATAAATAAAAGTTTTCTTAATCCAAAATTTACTTTAGTTATTTTATTAAAACGAATTTGTTGTAAACTTAAGGGACACTGTCTCAAAAGTATGGCAACTTGCTTGGAAATATATAGATTAAAAGTACCAGATTAAAAAAAAAACTTTTGAGAAACATAATTTTTCTAGTTCAAAAACCTATTTTAAATATTTTGTTAAAAATTAACCGTAAAATTTGGTGAGGCTGTTGTAAAAGTATAGCAATTTGCTTTGTAATAGAAAGATTTGCAGGTATGAAATTTTAAAGGTGTTGAAACATTTTTTTTGGCCTCCGCAGTTCCAAAATCCTTTGAAAAATTCAAATTTTTAAAGTGAACAACAAATTATTAAGCGTATTGAGGTAACACTCTAACCGCTAAGCTAAAGCATCTCAGGTTTAACTTGCTTAATCCAATTTATACTAAGTAGTTTTAGCTGCTTTTTTTTTAAATTTTTTACAGTTTAGTTCAAGACTTCTTATTAAAATTCATAAATATTTTCAAAGTTTATCTTTAAAATTACTTTTTTATATTTGCTCTCTCCATTTAAAATACCATATTTTTAACATTGTAATGTTGCCTTATGCAACATAAAATATTTTATATAAGCGCCTTAGAGTATGCTTTGACTTAGCAGAGTACATATTTGTTTGTAACAGTTTAGGAAATTTTAAAACGGAAAATTTATTTGTTCGTTTCTGGCTTTTACAAAGTATCAATACAACATTTACACACATAAAACACATAAAATGTTTATTATTTCCCCTCACCTCCCTCCCAACAAGGCAATTTTTCTTTTTCATTCAGCACACAAGAGTTGCTTTACCTTGGAGTTTCACTTTTTTTTTGCATTTTTCTTATGCTCAAGTTAGTCTGCTTACATAAACTAAATAAACAAAACGACCTTGTCGGTTTGAATAAGAAGTTAAAAGTAAAATATGTATTATATGTACTTTCATACACACATAATACACATAATATTAAGACATAAAAAAGACGTTGCTAAGTTTGTAAATTAAGCATAAGAAACTTGAATGTGAGTTAAAATTTAAGGCACAAAATAAAGTTGGAGCAACTTAAAGTTTTTGTGCCAAATGCGTACGTACAACATTTTCCAAACAAGGTCAGGGAAGGTAATAAAAAATGTCTTTTAAGCTGTGGGGATTTGTAATGAAAAATGTTTTGTATAAAGAAAATAAGTGAAATTTTTGGAGGGAATTGAATTCTTGTAACAGTCAGCCAACATACTTTAAGATTTAAAGCACTGAAAAACTAACACAAATATTCAATGTTGCACAAAAAAATTATTTAATAAACATAAAGAGAAGGAAAATCAGTTTAAAAAAAAGAGGAAGGTTGAAAACCATCCAATTATTCTGGTCCGAAAACTGGGGAAAGAAAAAGTGGTTGGTGGAGGTTGATTTACTGGCGCCTAACGGTCATAATTGCTAAAGCAACGTACCGGAATATTGAAGGAATTTAGATCCCTTTATTTTCTGTTTTAGCATTGAAATATTTTAAAAGGTCTCTTTATCCAATCTCTGATATCTCACATAGGTCGTCCATAAAAGGACTACACTCGATTGAAAGAAAATTAATGAAAAAGCTGAAATCTAACTTCGCCGAAAATTACAAAATATTATCCAGCATTGAAAAAAATAAGCGTTTTCCTTACCTTGAGTTAAACATATGGCTTTTTGCAAGAATAATAGGCACAAGTGGCCGATATGGCATCGGTTGTTAAAAAAGAGGACGTTTGAGTACGTTATGGAATACACTTTACGCTTATCTGGAAATAATCGTATTTACGACATTGTGTTTACAAAATTATGTGTGCATTTATGTAAGTACTAGTTTTGGGTAGTACATGAACGAACAATTTTTATTGTACTATTGACTCACTTGAACTGAACGAACTAGTCCGTTTTTTAAATTCCTAAAGTGCATTTGTTTTCTCTTCAGTTTAAATGAACGATCTATAAATGAACCAACTTAAACGATGGCACAGGGAAAGAACAAATGTTGCCCATTTTTTCAGGATATAATTATAAATTGAAGAAGCTACGCAAGTTGAAGCGAAATATCGATATAAAAATAAATTTATAAAATAAAACCTCAAAGGTAACAAAATAGCCATTTTAATAATTAATTTTTATGATACTAATCGCAAAGTTATGCACAATCTCATACTAAGAGGGCTTTCACATTTGTCAAATCAGTTGCGGAAGTATGATTTTAATTTGTTTTAGCTTGCCTTACATACAAAACGTTACTTTCAGCTTCTTTACCTGAAGTAGCTAAAACATTTAGTCAATTCACAAACTGTTGTAAATGGCTAAGTAATAAATTACTACTTAGATAAAATAGTACTGTTGTGAACGGCCTGTCATATTGCCAAAGAATACACTCGCTTAAACGTCAAAGATTATATGTAAGTACACAACTTACGTCAATATTTCCTTGTGTTTTCTCCATTTTATTAATTTTTTATTGCATCAATTTAAATTTTGCTTCCAATTTTGAATTCATAAAAATGAGAGGAAATTATTTTTGTGTCAACAAAAAAGAGCTGATTAAATAGCACACTAAAAAACACAGGAAACAAAGTAGTAATGTCCTAAATCTCTTTTATATACTAAATACCAACAACATTTTTACAACAGTCATAAATTTAGGACATTTTAACACACTTTGTGAATTAGCTAATTGATTTTATATCTCAATGTAAGCTGATCTTAACTGTTTGGGTTCGTTTCCCAGTCAGACGACACAACTAAAGTTGGCCCAAATAAAATAAAAATATTGAAGATGATAAAAACTTGAATTTAAAGAAGTAAATTCTATATTTTCCAAGTTATTTATTTGCCTTCCAATCTCGTATTAAAAGTTATTTGAGTTGCCTGCATGGTATGTGTATACCATGTGTTTTTATGTGTATGAAGACTTTTCTAAAACCACAAATTAAACACATTGAAAAAGTGCTCAAAGTATGTACGTACTTATGTAACATGTTGAAATTATGACACCACAAATGCTTCTAATTAACCATAACCGATAGAGAAAAACAAAACAAATTGAAATAAACCATAAACAATTTTGAAATACTTTTTTTTTTAATAACTCAGTGTCTTACTTTCATATATTTTTTTTACCATGAGCGTGGTTAAAATTTTGATTAATAAAACAATAACAACAAACAGTTATACTAATTTTGTTGTATGGCAAAAACAAAATGGTATCGTATCGTTACTTGAAATTTTCATTTCATATGCAGGACAGAAGTTTTGTTAGGTAGCAACACTCTTTTCTAAACAATAAAAAATCAGAAAAATTAAAAATTTTTGGCACAAAAAATTTACCACGTACACAAGCACAAACAAAATTTTTTTAAAGTGCATCATATGTTGTTGTATTCATTCAATAAAAAAAAAAACGGGGTTGTGTGGTGATTGTTGTTATTACTGATAAAAAAAAAAACAACAAAATGCAATATTAATGTGTTTATTGAGAGCCATATGTGAAAAGAGTAAAGGAGAAAGAGAGTAAAGTAGAGAAAAGAGCAAGATGTGCGTACTTAAATGATTAATGATAATAAAATACAAATTAAAATAAAAGCAAAGGCTCATATCAACATAGTCCGAGAGCACACAGAACAATTTTAGTTCACTTTTAAAATTGCCGTTGTGTCCACACACAAATATTTTGTTTCACAATTTGTCATTCTTATTTAGCATGCCAGTTACTTGTCTTCTTGTTTTTACAGCTTTAAAAGGTACGAATAGACAACAAAAGAGAAGTGCCGAGTACGAGCAAGTCTGTAACCCTTTCCATTCTCTTTCCTCTCTCTCCTACAAAATCAAGAATTGCCCAACTAAACTTGCCGTGTGTGGTCTTGGTGTTATGACTGTAATTTATTAAAATTGCAGTTTAATATCTTGGAAATGTGTATTGAAAAACTTTAATTTTATTTAGATAATTGACATTAATTAATCTTTGGTTGACAAAACTGTGTGTAACTTGACTTTAGATATCTATTATTTTTTTTTTTTTTTGTCGCAAAAACTGACATTTTTTTTATATGAACATGATTTAAAGCTACCAAAAATTTTACAAATTTATCCTAAATACGCACTTTAAAAAAATAATTACATAAATATGTACCTATATAAGCTGTTATTTTTTAAAGTGATATAAATCCGTTTTAAAAATATGGTAGCTAATTTTTTTAAAAGTGGACTTATACCATTTTCAAGTGTTCATTGCAGATATTCCATAAATAAAAACACAAAATAACAATTTTGTGCACTTAAGGCCAATGTGCCCTTAAGCATAAGTTAGGTAAAGCAAAACTACTGTATGTACCTGTTTTTATTTGCCTTAAAAGTACAGTCGCTACAACTTAAGCGTATTAGTAATTTGTTACTTATACGCTTCGTTTGATATGTAGGTACAAATTATTCTAATTCTTCATAATTTATTTTTAAATAACTAATTCTAGATGAACGTATTACACGTGTGTAGGTATTAATACTAATTTGTTCACGAATCGTGTTTCTATTTACTCATGCAAACGAACGAACGCTTATGCCGTCGGAATTGTTTTATTTTTTCTTTTTTCATTGTTATTACTTTCTGTTGCTTTTTATTATTATTTTTTTAAATATAATTTATAGGTATGAATATGTGTATCCAATTTAGCTGTGTATTCTCTTTTTTTATTAGTTCATATAGAAACAAGAACAAGTAATACAGACAAGAAGGAAAACCAGTTTTGGATTTTATTTGTTAGTAAGCTTTTTTTATTATTTTTTTAGACTGTTTTTTATTATGTGACGTAAATTAAAATAGAGAAACAAAAAAGAAAACGTAAAAAATGGTTATAAAAAGTGATCGTTTTAATTTTTAGTGTTGTATTTTAAAGTACTAAAAATGAGTTTGAATATGGAACTTGTATGTTTACGAAAAAATAAAATTAAGAACTGAATGTTGTCATTTTTTTATTAATTATATTATTTATTTATTAAAGGAAATTCCCATTGAAAAAATTTGTATTTGCCAATATAAAAAAATTAATTTAAGGACAGTTGTTCATAATTAGTATCATAGATAGTATGTCTGTATGTGTTAAGGTTAGCTTAGGTTGTAAGGGGCGCAACAATAAGAAAAACAATGGCTCACTTGGGTCCTCGATGTTTTCGTTGTATAAGAGGAAAAGTGAGAAGAATACTAGTTCGTCACCTAAGCCAGTAGATACTTCTAAGAAGTCAGATAGCATGTCGACCTATACAGTCGACAGCGGAAGCTAAGGTTGAAATCCTGTAAGTTGTGGTCCCAGAAGCAAAGCTCGCGCTGATCCATCAGTGGCGGAAAGAGACAGAGAAGATGTTGATATAGGGAAATAATGTACAGCATTACTACGGTGCCCAATTGGGCATGCAGCAGTCAGAGAGATTCGTAGGACATGACATAGAAATAAAAACTATTTTGTACACGAATCCGCCGAGAGGGACAAGAACCTTCGTTACAATTTGTGCGGGTCTGCCCAGCGGTAAAAGAACTCACAAAAATTACGAGATTCATAAGGAGTCTGGTTTTGCTTATTTAGGCATTGCACTGCATAATAAATCTTTTAATTTCACTTTCAAGCACACAAAAACACAAACAAATAAACAAGCAGAAAATTAATTTTATTTTTTTAGAATATATAAGTTATCCGTCAGAGATAATTTAATTTATATAACACTCATACGCTTCATTAGCAAAAGAAAAGTAATACTTTTCTTTTCTTTCTAGCAACTTTCTCCTTTTTTTGTCTAAAAATTCTATTGAATATTTATTATTGTATCTATTATGTAATAAACTTTTCTTTTTTTACTTTCTTATTTATTTTTTAATTATATTACTGTTAATACGTCTTATTTATTATACAAGTTTATTCATGTTGCTTGTTTGCGTAAATAAATAACGGTTTTTTTTAACTTTAACTAATTAATATTTACAACTCTGTTATTTTTTATACACAAAAAACAGCCTTTCAAATAAATTCCACATTAGTGTATTTCAACGAGATCACTAATCGTTGGCCAAAGAGAGACAACAAATGCCACCTTTCTAAACCAGCATAGCATCTATCTTATTTTGACCTACGACAAAACAAATTTAGCAGTCAAATACCACTTGGTGTGCAAAAAGCAACAAAACAAATAAACTAAACAAAAAAATAACAAAATATAGAAAAAGCAACAACAGGCAAAAAAATAAAGCAACAACCACTAAATGCATGTTGAAAAAATAAACGCAAACAAAGCAAACTGTCCCAACGATACGAGGAGAATGTGTGAGTGTTAAAATAACAAAAACATTTTTGTGGAAGGTAAAACAAGTAAAGCAAAACCAACAATACAAGAAGAAATATGAACACAAGGAAAAAAGCGGCGTCAGTGGATTTAATTTCTTGATTGTGTAGAGTGTAAAAAGCAATGATTGTTAAGCAAAAAATTAAATAAAAATTATTAGCACAAATAAGTATAAAATAAAGATAGTCTTTTTAAAAAATAAGCAAAAAAAAAAAATTTATTCAAGTCACTTGTAGAGTCTAATCACAAAAGTAATTCCAAGTAAAATAGTAGCAGAGTTAAGAGTTAATTGTAAAATTTCTTTAAGTAGAGTAACAGAAATGATCAACACTTTGCTGGAGCATGTTCCCATTAAAATGGAAGTTAAAAATATGAATGAAGCTATAACTAATCCAGCAAATGATGAAATGGATACTGGATTGGCAAATGATGATGATAAAATTGATGAGACTGATGGGGAAATTGAAGATGACAATGATGTTGATGCAGAAGAGGAAGAGGAGGAAGATGAAGAAGAATCAGATATTGAAAGTGATGCCTTGGAAATTGAACAAGAGGCAATAATGTTAATAAGTAGTGATGAAGAAGCTGAATTGGAAGCGCAAAGAATACGTTTTCCTGAAATTGTTGCTACGAAGAAATTATGTAAAGATTCTAATAAGTCATCACGTAGTTCATCCAGAAGTAGCCAAACCAGTAATACGAATTCAACGTATAATCCACAAATTACTTACGAAATTGTACATGTAAGAAACAACTGTAACAAGGAGGAAACAGACAAGAAACAAAGAATTTCACCTCTTCTTAACAATACAGAGCACAATAACATTATCGAGAACTTGCATAAAGAGCATAACAATAATACACAAACGTTTTTAAAACAAAAAACAGAGAACAACAAATTGGACAATAATAAAACAATAGAAAGTAATAAAAACAAAATAGACGATACAAGCAAACGTTTGGATAACAGTAAATTACAAACAGACAATCATAAAAATTCGGAAAATAGTTGTAATATAATTTCTCCACAGAAAAGTCGTCGTGGCAGTGCTAATTCCACCTGTAGTGTAGCTTCTACGGTGGTTTCTGATACTGCCGAAACAGAGTCTTGTGGAAACATTTATGTTTTTAATTTACAACAAAAACTTATATTTAATTGTGAATTTTGCGATTTAAAATATGGTGACTTGGAAAATTTTGGACGTCATCTTCATGAGGTTCATAAGCTTTTCAATTATGATGAAGATCCTGAAAAAGAAAATGCCCCACGTAACTTGCGCAAAAATAATCGCTTGCCTAATAATACACCAAAAACTACGGCAAGTGTAAAGAAAGAACCCTTGCAGTGTTTAGAATTAGTGGCTGAGCCACCTGTTGCTTTGCCGCCTTCAGTTTTGGCAGAACCCCTAGATTCGTGCGGTAATGTTTTTGTGCTTAATCATCGTAAATTGTTTCTAGTTTGTGGCTATTGCGAATGCAAATATGCTAATTTGGAATTGTTTGAAAAACATTTACGGCAACAGCATCGGGTTTTCGAGGGTTATCGCAATGAGGTGAACGTGGTGCCGAAAAAAGAAATTAAAGAAGAAAGCGATTTAGTTCTTGCGGTAGTAGCAGCAACGCCTGACATAGTAATAGCTGCCCAAGCAATGGTGGCCATACCCGCCGATATTCCTTTAGATATAAGTATTTCATCGGAAAATGAGGCGGAAATGAGTGCTGATTTAGAGGAACCAAAAGAAACTAATGAAGAAGTGGTCACAGAATTGCCCACAACATCTATAATACCAGCTCCTATTCTTATTACTTTAGAAAGTGAGCCTCTTACTGAAGATAAAAATCTCGCCAAAAACAGTGAAATAAAAGAAAAAGAAAATATAAGTGAAATTGAAAATAATGAACCTGCAGTTCTTAAGAAAAGAAGAAGTAAAAAGCGGCCTTCATCTGAAATGTTAAACCTGTCTCCTAGTAAAAGATCTAAAAGAACTACAAGAAATACTACAAAAGCTGAAAGAGAGAAACAGAAAGAGGTAATCTTGTTTTTTTTTTTTTTTTTTTCTTAATGTTAACAGGTAATTTTAAGAGTTTTTCCAAGAAAAATTTAAATATAAGTTTGTAGTTGGACTGGAATTGACATATGAATTTTAAAACAAGAGATCTTAGTACTCGTGTATTCAAATTAGAAAGTTCAAATCGATTTTATGCGAGCTAATTTATTACACACAATTGGGTTAAGTGTATGCAAAAATTAAGTAGGGAGAGCGAAAAAATATCCTGCCCTTAAATTGTAAAGTATATTTGGCTTATAATAGTCTTTTTGAAATTATTTCGGATATTTCTTACTAATCATTTCTTTTTGTCCAGTTATCTTCACAGATTGCCACTAAAAATGTAGAGGAAAAAGAACATGAAAAAGCTGCAGAACTTGTACCAATCAAAGACAGTGAATTAATTCGTGAAAAATTTTCTGTAAAAGAAATTAAAGTTATTGAAAATTCTGCTAAAATTACAGAAACACTGAAAAACACAGTGCCAGCCGTCTCCACTGAAAACTCTGAAGAAACTGAACGACCTACAAGAACAACAGATACCGAAATAAAAACACCCTTAAAAACAACTGAACCTTGTAAAATTACATCAAAAAAATTAACTAAACCAAAAAAATCAAAAGGTAAACGTACCAAGAGAAGTAGAAAAACAAAAACAAAAACAGCAAAAGTCACAAAACAATCCAAGAAAAATGCAACAGCTACAGAAAAAGTAACAACTAGAAAAGCAATGAAAAATTCTTTACAAATGAATTTGGAAGTTAAAAAGAGTGTTAAACAAGAAAAACCAGAAATAGAAGAGAAAGAAACAGTGGAAATTAAATTAGAATGTTCTATGTGCTCTAAAGAATTTGCACGTAAGGATACCTTGAAGATACATGAACGCACACATACTGGCGAAAGACCGTACGAGTGTGATATTTGTCACAAAACTTTCTCGGCCAGAGCAAATCTTTATATGCACAAAAAGTTTCACTTGGGTGAATCTTTCAAGAAATTTAAATGTGATGTTTGTGATAAGAAGTTTTTCCGCAACACTGATCTTAGAGTGCATATGTGTGGCCATGCCAAAGAGAAATATTTTAAATGTGGCGTTTGTATGCGTGGTTACGCTTCAAAGGTTAATGTTAAAAAGCATTTTGAAAAAGCTCATCAAGACCTCAAGAAAAAGAAAACAAAAGTGGAAGAAGAAATACTGCCTACACCTACAGAATTACTGCCCATTATCGGTGCACCTATAAGTGAACCAGCACCAGAGAAACCACTTCCCCAAAATGACAATGCCCTGAATGACTTAACTGCAGACCCTGTTCAGGATATTATTGAACAACTACAAAATGAAATGGCCGTAAATCAAGCGGAAAGAAGCACAGTAACCTTTACCATAACTACAGTAGCGGGCACTGAAGTTAATAATCTACAAAAGTCACCAGAGATAGGAGCGATTATTATGGCGCCTCCACCCAATGAAATAGACACCACAGGCGATGTTAAGCCAAACTTTATAAAAATTGGTAAACGTTTCTTCTGTGATACATGTCCCAGATCATTCGAAAAGCCCATACGCTTAGTCGAACATAAACGTTTGCATACGGGCGAGAAACCATTTTCTTGTGATGAGTGCGGTAAACAGTTTCGTTTACGCATGCGCTTAAATGAACATAAACTACGACATTCCAAAGAAAAGAAATTCAAGTGTGAAATCTGTCAGTTGGCATGTTCCACCAAACAATGCCTAAATTTGCATATGCGTCATCATACTAACGATCGCCGTTACAAGTGCAGCATATGTCCCAAGGCGTTTGTGCGCAGCTCTGATTTAAAAATCCATGTACGTGTGCATACTGGGGAAAAGCCATACGTATGCGATATATGTAGCAAATGCTTCCGGGCCAATCAAAATCTAAGTGTGCACAGAAAGTCTCACATGGGAGAAGCTTCAAAAACCTATAAATGTGAACACTGCGAGAAGAAATTTATGCGCAATATTGATCGCAAAGTACACATGAGAACTCATACTGGTGAGAAACCCTACAAATGTGAGATTTGTCAGCGTGGCTACTCTTCCAAATTCAATGTTCGGGCCCACATTGAAAGGGATCACATATCGGCAAGTGGTGTCGATCCAACGCCAAAAGGTAGAAAGAAACCAGGGCCAAAACCAGGTGCATTAAAAGAAGAGCTAGCAAAACAAAAGAAGCTCATACAGGAATTGCAAGACCAGTTACTGCAACAAATTAAAACTGATGAACAAGTCATACCGTCTGAAGAAGAAAAAATACAAGCAGATACATTACCAGACTCCAGCATAAAAACCACCTCCACTCTTAACGCTAACAGCAGCAGCAGGAAAGTGGACCCTATACAAAGTGCTTATGAATTGCTAAACAAACTGAAATCATCAACTACCTCTAAACCCTTAACCAAAATAGCATCACCACCACTTTTAGACGAACCGTCCTCTGATCCCTTTATCAAAGCCAACAGCAACAACACAAAAGATTCAACAAAAGCAACAGGTTTACTACCTCTCACTATAACACAAAAACTAGAGCAACCCTCTGTAGCACCTTCATCCTTAGCAACAAATAACACAGCCTGTATTACTACAACTGCTGCACCAACAGCCACCAACAAGACCACAGCTACAAAAGTAGTTTCACAGAAGACCTCATTGGGTATACAACAGGTATCGGTGACAGTGTCCATGCAAGTTGAAAATGTTACTGCGAATCCTACTACCCCAGTAAAAGAAAATGCTGACGTTTTAACTAACACCTCCTCTTCTAGTGGTGCTGCTGTTATTAAAAAGGAACGAAAAATTACAAGTTATTTTACTGTAGTTAGTCCAAAAACGGGTGTTTAAACGTATATGCTACATAAAAAGAGAGTGAAAGGAAAGATAGAAAAGAGAGAGCGCCAGGAGATAAAAGATATGGTGAGATTTTTTTTAAGACATTAACTAATCAATTAAGGACAATAATAAAATATAAAAAAAAATTTTAATTTCCTAAATATTATTTACACATTAAGGGGCACTTGTTCAACAATAGCGTTTTAGCTAAAAAAAAAAAAAAAATGAGCACTAGCCCATTTCTTTATAAATTTGAAATACAGTGGATTTGAATCAGGGATGGAAAGTATAATTTTAAATTCAGTATAAAAGTTGCTTTTTATACAGGATGCTACTGTTTTTTCAAACTTCGATATTTTATTTTTGGAAAAAATAGAAAAACAAATTTGAATTTTCAAACCCTGGTGCTAAGTAAAAATGTATACTTAGATTTTTCTTTAAATCTAAATATCCAGCAACTTGTAACGACATTTTTCACGCAATTTTATTACAATATCGCAATCCGCGTCTTAGATGAGCTAAATTTTGAGGTATTTAGTGTGCTGTTGAACAAGTGCAATACATTTCTTTTAAAGCAATTTAAATTTATATACAATTTGTCAATGTATATACCATTATTTTATTTTTAATTTTTAATGTTATTTGTCTTAGTAAATACTTAAGCTTGAAGGGTTTATATGAAAATATTAAGAAACTACATTTATTAATTAAGGTAAAAAACTACTATTAATTCTTTATGAATTGGAATTTTCCTTTTTTAATTTTCCTCTTCATTTTTAATATTTTAATCAATTATTTTGCTTAACTCAAACTGCTAAAAATTTAAGTTTTTTTTCTTTTTCACAAACTTTACTTGATACTTTTAAAAAAATATGTTATTCCAAATGTAAAGCTGAATTTTCACCCATTCGTTCCGAACACAATTTTGTTTTAAAAAAAATTTTTGTATACCTTTTGGTTAAAAAGTAATTTTTTGTGGTCAGAAAATATTAAGCTGAATTAACCTATTCTTTCAATACAAAATTTTTATCCGAACACAATTTCTTTTATGCACATACACATTGTATGTATGTATGTGTACTTTTAACAAACAATATTTTTTTGTCCAGAAAATATTGGCTGGATTCACCTCATCTACTTGTTCCGAAAAAATTTTTGTCCGAACAAAAATTATTTTTATGTAGTTATTTTTTTTTTACAAAATATTAGACTGAATTCACCAGAAAATTTTTTTCCGTTTTTTAAGGTGTTCTGATGATTTTTTTTTTTCAGAAAGCTCTCAGTCTGATTTAATTTTCTATTTTTATCAAGCACAAATAAAAATTGAGTTGCCACACTTTTATATTGATACTTTGTCTTGAAGGCAAAATATGTATGAAACAATGGTTAAAAGAATATATTATGTGCAAAGCAATATTTTGGTAAGAATAAGTGGGTGAACAGAACAGTTTAACATATGCTCTTCTCGTCTATTTATCTTTCTCTATTCTTTTCGCTTTATTTCTCTTAGGCCGAGTAAATTATTTTGTTGTAGTGTCTAACAAAGAAAGAACTCAAAGTACCTAAACATAAAAAAAATTATGTAAAAATTTCTATTTGGAATTTCAAAGTTTAACAAAATATTAATCTTTATTTGTGATTAATTCCAGAAATTAATATTTATATAGTTTTCAATATTAAAATGTTGGTTGGGAAATTTATTTATTTATTCAGTTCAATGCTTACTGAGTTTTTTGTTTGAATATTTGAATCTTTTTGTAACTATTGATAAATAATTCTTATTTAGTCAATTGCTTTTACAATATAAAGGTTCTAATGTTTGCAAGAAACGTTGGGACTAATCTACTGAGGATACAGAGTAGCGTCTGATGAATTGGTCCATATAGATATGCTATCCCCTTCAGTACTTATTGTACTGAATAAATAACTCATGAGAATATCATGAGTAAAAGAATAAATTAAAAAAAAAAAATTTACTAACTAAATTTTTGTCCGGACAAATATTTTTTTATATGTATGTAATTTTAAGTGTTGCTTAAAAAGAGATAACTTAAACTTCATAAACATAAAAAAATGTTTACGAACAAAATTTTTGTCCGAACAAATTTTTTTGACATGTATGTAATTTGAAGTATTTTTTTGTATGTAATTTGAAGTGTTGCTTAAAAAGAGTGAACTCAAACTACATACGTATAAAAATCATAAATTTAAAAAATTTTCAATTGTTTCTGTCCACAATTTTTCAAAAAAATTTAATTTCGATGGCATACATTTTTTTTCTTAAACAAGTTTATATTTTGTAATTTATATATATTTTCTTACAATTAAATCTAGTTAAAACACATACTTTTTAAAGTCTACTTGTTACTACTATTACTGTCTCTCTCTACTTAAATAATTTAACCTCGCAGCAGGATTTTATTTTTCTATATTACTCTCTCTTTTTGGTTACGCACTATATTATTTATTTTATTTTATTATTTAATTTAATTTAATCTCAATAAATTTTTTATGATATTTTGCAAAAGTATTAGTTAATAAGTTACGGTTGTTTTTAAAGTAACGAAATAAGAAACCTTATCAAATTGAAGACAAATGCCGCTTTTATGGTTCACAAATTCTATGGAAGCGTGGTCGTGTTTGAAAAATTGCTATTGCCAGTCTCAACTAAATTAATTTTTTGATGGTGCTCATTTTACAGATATAAACAAGTGAATACAACTAAAAAAAATTATTAGAGCTGAGAAATTCTAATTTTATAAAAGTTGTGAACCATAATAGGGACATTATTTCATTATGAAGTACTTCCTTGATTTGTAATGAATTATTTCCCTCACGACAATATCTTGGTTTAAAACGGAATCCTGCAATCCTTTTCCTGTTATGTAAATATTAATCAACCAAGTCTCCAAAAATTGTTTGTTACAATACAAAAATTTTGGCAGTTACATAATTGTAACCATGAAACTTTGAAAAAAAAAAAAATAAATTATTTTAATGAGAAATATTTTTAAAAATTTGAATTTACCGAGGTGCAAAAGCGTTGTATTTATTATTAAATGAAATTTATGGAAAATTTATATTTTTTATCAACGACATAATTTCGAAATTTCCTTACAATAATAAATGAAGCGATTTGTGTTTTGGTGTACCACTTGATATTTAGCATGAAAAAAAAAATGTTATTAAATTTAAGTCTTAATTATGAATATCGTTGTTGTAATTAAATGAGTGGTATGTGGCAATAGGGGCCATATGTTTTACACTTGCTTATCGACTAGGAGAACGACATTCGTAATAAGACTGTTTGTTAGTGTTTAAATTAAGAGAATCAAATATATTTTTATAACAATTTTTTTTACAAAATAATTTAAGAAAACTATTTTGTTTTACAATAAAATAAAACTCCATAAGACTTAAAATAATGAAAGTTATAACATGAAGAAAAATTAATTCAACTTCTTTAAAAAAGAAACTATTTTGATAAATATACATGTAACCTCAAAAAGGACTACTTTTCTTAAGCAACTTACATACATTCTTTATTTATACTCATTTTAATTATTTAAAATAAAGGCACTTAGTTTTTAGTTTTCCTTAATTAAAAATAAAATTATTTTAAAAGAAAGCAAATTTAATAATTTTCACTTAATTTTTAAATTTAAAGCAACAAAAAATTTTTAGTTTTATATTAAAATGGCCTGTTCAGCGATGTCACAAGAAAACCTAAATGAACGAAAGCAAAGCACCTAAGCTTTTCGTTCGCTTAGGTTTTCTTGTGACATCGCTGAACAGGCTAAAGCGGCTATTAGACGATCAGGAACGGTATGATGAAATGACATCATGCTCATGTAATAGCGCAAAGTTTGTTGATATTTTCATTCTCTCTAATAGCCGCTTTAAAGTTTATTTTTTTTTATATTTACTATTAACTGTAAAAGACATTTTCTTATTAAGTTACTTAAAGCTGTTAACAAATTGCGTAACTTGCTGTGAAGCTTCTCAACTACCGAAAGTAATTACAAAAAAAAAAAAAAAAAAAAAAAAAAAAAAAAAAAAAAAAAAAAAAAATTAATTAAACTAAATCAAACTCCAACAATTTTGTTAAAATTTTTACTGATATTTAAGAGTTACGTAGTTTGTTAATTAACCCTAAGCACAACTTCCTCGTTAAGTTATTTAAATTTAAATGTTAAAAGAAAAAAATTCTATGTTTAGGTTTAAAATTTATAAAATTTTCTATACATACATACATTATGAAATAAAATATTTTTGTAGGAATATTTTACAAATAAAAATTAAAATAATTTTTGTGTTTTATTTCAATAAAAAAAAAAAATTAGAGTAAAAAAAATCTTTGAATTTAAAACAAGGTTTAGAAGCTACCTAGGCAGTGGGATACCGGCCCAAGTAGACCTAACTGAAATGAGTCCCACAGTAATTGCAAGATACATGAAGAGTTTGCGATTGTCTTTCACAATAAATGCCGGTGCAATTTGTTTTTTTGCTTAAAGCAAAAGAAAGCCTTTTAAAAGAGAGATGGAAAATTTTAAATCAATATACGAGTAGTACTTATTCCCATTACAAAAATAGCGTACTGTCACCGTAATATAAAAATAACTTTTTTTTATTAAAAAAATATTTCGTTAAAGTCTTCTAAATATATATATATATATATATATATAAAATAGTAACGTTACTGACTGACTTATCATAATCGCCCTATACAAACGGCTACGGACTTGAAATTCGGTGGGGGGTTCCTCTCACAATGTGTAAGACGAATAAGAAGGGATTTTTGGAAATTCGAATACTAATGAACGAACTATTCCTTTTTAATTTTTGAACTAAGAAGAGCGGTCACTAAAATGAACTACGGAGCACAAGTCTAGTTTAAATGGTACTTACTTCTTTATTTTTTAATGTAAATGAACCTGGAAGTAGAAGGTTGGGCTCAAACGGTCTTAAGCAAAGTGAGCAAAAAAGGTACTTTTTATTAATTTTAATGACGTTTTTTGTGTTGTTTATATTAACGAATAGACTGGGCTCGAAACGGTGTTGAGTAAAGAGAAAAATTAAGAAAAAAAATGGTACTTTTTATATGCTTTAATGATACCTTTTTATTTTATTAGTATTAAAAAGCCTAGAGCTAAAAAATTAAAATAGAAAAAAATCTAATGAAGAGGGCAAATTGTTTGATTTGCCTTAAGAAACGAAATTGCAATTTATTTACAATTACAAGATTTAAATAATTAAGGCTTTGTTCAGCTAAAAAAAAACAAGCCATAAGCTGTGCGTGGTCGACTTTAGGAAATATCTACTACATATTTATGTATGTTTATATGTACATACATACATACCACGACTTCATTTAACTATCTCAAGTTTTTTTTACAAACTAAAAAAAATTTTAAAGCTGTTGTCGTCTGCTAAATATTTTTTAAAACTTTATTTCAGGTTATTCATACGTTGAGTAGCACAGAACAATGAAAAAGTCACAAGCACACACTAAAATGGCACAATTTGAACAAAACACAAAAAAAAAGACAACTACGTCATATAATTTTATAAAACACGACCCACCCATAACCACACACATACATAAATCAGCATACTCGTTAATACTCGTATCTGAATTATAAAAAATTCAAGGCACAAACAAAAACGAAATAAGTATAAAAAACAAATTAAAAAAAGAGTATAAACAATTTAAAACAAGTATACGGCTTGAGTGACACCTAGAGAAAATAAAATGCTAAAAATTTATATGTGCAAAAAATACCTATACTCGCACCCACACATTTTTATAAGTATTGAAATTTCTTTGAAATATATTTTTCAGATACTAATTTGTCAAGGATGATAGAAGTAAAAGATTACGCCATTCTACATATGTATGTATGTATAAAATTGAAATGACGTCATGAGATGTGTTTCTATTGGCAAATAATTTACATCTAAATAAGAGAGAGAAATAAAGAAATGTGTGAATAATCTACGTTATCTAACGGGAAATCATGCTCAGGGCATCATCTTGTATTTCTATCATTCTTGCTAAAAATTTATTTTAATTCATGACTTTAGATTCATTAAAAAAAAAAAGAAAAGATGCAACGCTCTTTTTTCTTTTTCTAACAACAGTTACTTAAAAGCTTGTTATTAACAAGTATTGTTTGACTCATTTTGAAGTTGCTTTATTGTAAGTTAGTATTAATTAATAAATACAACGTGTACACTATGACCATTCATTAATTACTTAGTGATGCCATCTTTAAATTTTAAAATTCCCGGCTTGTTGGGTATTAGCCCAAAAAATTCTAATATATATTTAGCCCATTTAAATTGCTGCGAAATTCAACAAATTTATTCAAAAAAATATTCTGAAAATATTGATAATATTCTGTTTATTTATTTTAAAAATGGTAAACTCACACTAATTTTGAATATTTGAGCTGATATTTTTGAAAGTGTTACAAGTCCGCTTAAAAAAAATATACAAGTCAGTGGTAATTCTAGTAAGGTGATGCTCATATTATACTAAAACTACCGTTAACTATTTTTTTTTTCAAAAATGGACTTATACCACTTTAAAAAATAACAGATGATAAAAGGTGATTTTATAAGAACTATCGGAAATTTAAAAAAAAAAAACACATAAAATTCAGAAAAATGCATGAAATATTTATTTGGATCGATAGTTGGGTCGATATAATTTAATGTTTGAAGATTATTTCATGCAAATGTTGGCCGCGGCTGCGCCTCAAATGGTCCATCCGCTTAGTCCAATTTTGGCATACTCTTTCCAACATTTCGGCCGGTATCTCACGAATAATGTTGGCAATGTTGGCTTCCAGTGCGTCAATCGAAGCGGGCTTGTCCCTATAGACATTAGCCTTAACATAGCCCCACAAAAAATAGTCTAGAGGCGTTAAATCGCACGATCTGGGCGGCCAATTGACTGGTCCCAAGCGTGAAATAAACTGTTCACCGAACTCGCCTCTCAATTGGTCCATTGTTTCGCGTGCTGTGTGGCATGTGGCACCGTCTTGTTGAAACCACATGTCATGCAAGTCAAGCTCTTCCATTTTGGGCAAAAAAAAGTTTGTTATCATCGCACGGTAGCGCTCACCATTAACAGTAACGTTGTGATTCGCATCATCTTTGAAGAAATACGGCCCAATGATGCCGCCAGCCCATAATCCGCACCAAACGGTTGTTTTTTGTGGATGCATTGGTAGCTCTTGCAATGCTTCTGGCTGCTCTTCACTCCAAATACGGCAGTTTTGCTTGTTCACGTATCCATTCAACCAGAAATGAACCTCGTCGCTGAACACAATTCTTCGATAAAAAAGTGGATCTTCATCTAACTTTTCAAGAGCCCATTCACCAAAAATTTGGCGTTGTGGTAGGTCGTTTGGCTTCAATTCTTGCACCAGTTGTATCTTATAAGGCTTCACACCCAAATCCTTCCAAAAAATTTTCCACGTAGTGGAGTAACAGAGGCCCAATTGCTGCGAACGGCGCCGAATCGATAATTCACGGTCATCACCAACACTGGCCGATACGGCTGCGATATTTTCTTCAGTTCGCACTCTACGTAAGCGTGTTGGTGGTTTAATGTCCAACAATGTAAATTTGGTGCGAAATTTTGTTACAATAGCCCGAATAGAAGCCTCAGTAGGTCGATTAAACTGACCATAAAATGGAAGAAGCGCGCGATGAACTTTCTTAACAGAGCACGCATTTTGGTAATAAAATTCAATAATTTGCAAGCGTTGTTCGTTTGTAAGACGATTCATGATTAAATTATAGACCAAACTGAAGATGTTTGACAGTGACACAAGATACAAAACGTGCGTGAGCTGTCAAAACTAGTGTTGCCAAAAAGATAATAGCAAAAAAATCACTCTTTATATCAGTTATTAATCCCACTTATCAAGCCAACCGATTTTTCTTAGAAATTCTGGGCATTGGTAAAGGATAACAACAGATAAACTTTAACCACTCTACTTTTAAAAAATTTGTTATTTTAAGAAGGAAGAAATATCAATTTCATTAAATTTTATTTATTTTAATAGTTATTATATATTAATTTTTATTTTGTACATTTTTTTATCCTTTCAATTTAATTTAAAATAACTCTGAGCAAAGAAGCAGCTGTAGACTTTTAGTCTGGCTACCCTGTTTTTTTGTTGGGAGCGATTTTTTTTTAATTTTCTCTTCTGCTTGTTGCTCACACAATTACTTGGTTTTTATTCCCAGCAGGCAAATCAGTTAATATTAAACACATTCGCCCGTAATCATAGTCACACAAAAGTCGCTATCTTTTTAAAAATGACTAAGTCAACAAGTTTTAAAGAACTAAAGTCAGCTTTTAATAAAAACATGCTTTATTATGACTATGGTTATGGTGCATTGAAAGTAATTATTTCTCAACTATAATAGTTGTAAGTGATGCTTAGAATATCTTTAATAAAATGTGGGACTGCTAAATGATTTTCCACTAACTTAAAGTTAGCTATTTATTGGCTAGTAAAAAGTCAGTTTTATTACCAAAAAAAATAAATTAATAAATAAATACAGTAATGTTCTGAAATCATAGTGATTTAAATCAAGTAAGAGATTTTTTAGTGTTCTGAAAATCACGAGATTTTTATCTTTTAGCTGTAATTTTTACTGTTTTCAATCGCGAGCTCAAAGCTCTTTTGCTTTGCTTATAATAAAATATTGCTTAGAAAAAGAAGAAGAAATGAAAATTACGAAAAAATATAAACAGAAGAAAAATTTTTTCACAACAACTAAGGGTCTTTTTAAGTATTATAGTAAATTTTACGGTTAATTTTTCTAAAATAAATTTTTTTTTTTTTTGTTTGCAAAAACTAATAAAAAAAACAATTCCGGTTTTAAATCAAGAGATGCCAAAGGATTTTGTGCACAGAACACCTTTTTCGTGATTAAAATCCAACCAATTATGAATAAAAATTCATAAAATAAAATTTCTCCGTCTTTTAACATAAAAAGTTCTCCGATTAATGGCATTTTTTCCTAAAAACCAAAATTTTTCTAGGAAATTTTATTAATGCTTGGACAGATTTCGTTACGATTTCGGAAAATTTTCTCTAATTTTTTAACTAGTTTGAGATTATAGTTAACTATAGAATTGCTTTTAGGGTTATTAAAATTGTTACATATTTTGGTTTACAAATTTTTATTGCTAGAGTTCATTTATGCCTTTCTTTTTTATTCTCTATCGCTTGCTCATGCAAACACATGTACAACCGTAGCATGCGGTCGTTAACACTGACTGTTAAGAAAATATTACACACAATATATACATATGTGTGTGCTTGTGTTTTTGCCTGTGTGTTTGTTTCCATGTAAATAAATACACTAGAAAAAGGTATTTGCTTGTGCAAATGTAATTTCTTTTTTGCTTTTAATTGTTGCTTCTCAAGAAACCGGTTAAAGTGGTAGTAAATGTGGAATGTATTTTTTGTTATGCTATAGAGTTTTTTTGCTTTAAGTTACGATACTCAATTTTTTCTCATTGTTGTTTTCTGAGCAATAGCTGAGAAAGAAAATTTTTTCTGGAATTGATTGGTTGCTTAAAAAGGTGTTGAGATTTCGGTTTATTTAGTGTGAATAAAAAACTGTTAAGTTTAAATTTAAAATTGAATTTTTTATTACTTAAAATTTTTTTTAAATGTAATAAAAAATAAATTTATAAATTATCAAAAGCACAATAATATTTAAAAGGAGAAAATAATTTAAATAAAATACAACTCCACAACATAATTTTTTTTTAATTTCTTAAAAATTTTTTTACATAAAATACTATTCCACAAAAAAATTTATAAAAAACAATTCTTAAAAAAGTATTTACATAAAACACTACTCCACAAAAAAATTTTCCCAAAAAAATTCTTTTTCTAATACAAAATGTTTTTTCAAATCTATGTATATATAAATATATGTATGAGTATAAGATTCATTTTCTGTTTGTTCGCTTTACAAACTTTCATTTTATAATGCATTTGTCTGCAAGGATTTCAAAAATTTTTTTAAAATAATTCCAAGATTTTTCTGAGTATTAGGGAGATAGATTACAAATATAGACAACCTCCCCTTTAAAATGATATAACATACGTCCCATCTCGTAATCTTCTATGGTTCGTTCGGAAGTTACTTTGGATTATTTTTGAATTTCCATATACCCCAGTGCAGTTGCTCTAAGTGATTTTAGCAACTTGCCGCCGAACCATTAAAGATAGTGAGATGAGACACATATCGTTTTAAAGAGGAGACTGTCTAGATTTGTAGTCTACCGCCAAAATACTCAAGAAATTACTTGGACTATTTTTAAAATTTTTTTAAATTTCCATACAGTCCAGTACTGTTGTTCTCAAGGATTTTGGCAGTTTCCGTTTTGAATAATAAATTAAAAACTACGAATGCTTACGAAAATATTAAAACACTTTCAGACAGCTTAGAACCTACAGATGAAATTCTTTTTTGATTGTGGTAATTTTTCTGGGCAAAATCGGGAATGAAAAACTAAAATTTCGGTTGTATTTTTGATATTCCTCGGCTATTTGTGTACCGATTGCTCTAATTTTTTTGCACAGATATTATGAATGTCATTTCAAACAAAACTGCCTACCATGTTTTTTTGTCCATTTCGTTGTTTAGACAAAATACGCAAAAAACCCACTGAAAAAATAGTCAAAAATAGAGGTTGTTGCGGTTTTTGACTCATAGCTCCACCATTTATAGACCGATCTGGCTGAATTTCAATAGTAATAGTTTTACAAAAACAGCTGACTGATTAGTCTGATATACTTTTCTGTGCATTTCCTAGGGACTTCAGAAAGTTGATTTCAACAATTACACGAACAGACAGACGGACATCACTTATTCGACTCCGCTATTCATAAGGATTCAGAATATATATACTTTATAGGGTGTCCCATATACATTATACCCTTACTTACAGTAGTGTATAAAAAAGGCACTTCTATATAAGGTGACCGCATTAGCGATTTTGCTCACCAGCTGTTATATCTATTTCGAATTGAGAAAATTTAGATATTTTTGTTAGGTGACTCGGTATCCTTAGATTTTAATTGTTTAAAAACCGAGGTAAGTGAATACAGAGGCCCAACCAAAGTGGTAAATAAAATATTTCAAAGCATAACTTCAGACTTAAATTAAATTGTTACAGTGGATAGTGAAAATTTAGTGTAAAAATGGGCTTGGCCAATAGAAAAGCATATGGCGAACTTGCTTGGAGTGTACAGAGTGTCAGACACATCGGTTGGAAAACAAAAATTTGTAAAGCAAACAAACTGAAAATGAATTTTATTTAAATATTTGATACGCAAAAATTAGTAATTTAAAAAAAATAAATTTTACAGAAAAAATTAAATAAAAAAAAGTTTGCTTTAAAAATTTGAACAATTTGAAAGAAAATTAATTCGTCTTTCTTAGGATTTCCGGGATGCCTCCTTCGTTTTTGAATTATGAGACTATTGAAATATATGAGCGATATGTTATGTAAAGCATATCGTCACATGATTTCATAAAAGTCCTAAGTTACAACAAAAAACTAAATTCGACAAGTTTTTCCTATAAATAAAAATAACTCTTAGGCCCGTTATTTCAACTTTCGATAGTTAAAGTTAGGATTTTGTAAGGCAAATAACCAGTTTTGAGCTAAAATTTTGGAAACAAATATATTAAGCTTATCGTCCAACCGAAAGCTTGACATTTGAGTTATAAAATCTAAATTTTAATTATCGGTAACTTAAACTAGAATTTTTTTTTAATTTTTCCTATTTAGAAGCCTGTTGCTTTTCCTGTAATATAAAAAAAAAAAATATTATTATTATTATTAATATTTGAGTAACATTTTAACTCTTATTTTTGAAAATGGTAGAAGTCCACTTTAAAAAAAATGAGTTAACAATTATTTTAAAAGATGAAATTTTATATAAGGACTAATTTTTTTTCAAAAATTCTGTACGAATTTACTGTAAATCAGTTATTGATTACATTTTATGTAAAAAAATCTGCATTTTTTTATATTGTATTACAAACATATTCAAACTCATTTGCTTTGCGGCATAAATTATTATTAAACTAATTAAATATTAATTGACAAATAAATGAAAAAGAAGAAGTGACAGCATTTTCATAATTAAATTATGTGCATTATGAGGTTACGAGGGACATACCAAAATGATTTTATTTATTTATGTTTACACAAGTAAACATGAAATTAGCATAATGTTTGTACAGAGCGGCTATTGAAACAAGTTACAAAAAAAAATTAATTTTTTCAAGTTAATTTTTTTTTTTAATTTCATAACGTTATTTAACCAGCCTCGTTAACATGTTTTATTTAGAAAAAAGTACAAACAAACACTCTATAATTATGTGTAACTTATAATCTATTCTATGATTTAATTTTTTTTTTTTAAATTTGACCAGTTCATAATTAAAATTTAATACATTTTCAATAAAATAAATTAAAATGAATTGTGTGTAATTTAATAAATTCTATTAAAAAATTATTTACATTTTTATAAACTTTGGAATTTCTTATTTAAATTAGTTAATTAATGGTTGTGATTTGTTGTTTAATTCAAATTGTTTAGTGAAATTTAATTATTTAACTACTTTTTATTTTTAAAATGAACAATGAGAGAGTTTAAATTCCAATATAAAATTGTTTATTAAAATACAAATGAAATTATTGCACAAATTAATTTCTAATAAAATATTAGGGTGGGTCCCATTAAATAATAAAAAAAAATAGATGACACAAATTTGAACTTGAGCTTGAGTAAACAATTTTTGGGAAAATCTAAAAAAAGCGCAAGGCTAACAGGAACCAAACCAATTTTAATTGTTTACAATTGTGGCCTTTAGTATTTGCTTGATGGTTAAAATCAAATAAAATATTTTTAAATGATTTTTTAAACTCGCCTTACTTGTTGGTGATACAAAAATTGAATTTAAAAACTTTTAATTATTTAATCCCACTGTGCAGTGTTTTTTAAATGCTAAAAAAATTTTACTTATCAACATGATTTTATTGGCCATTCAGAATCATCAGCACCCTGCCCTGCACCCTCAACATTTTTATAAATTTTCCATTTCCTTTTAATTTTGACGATGACAATGGGGCTTATATCAGATATCTTTATTGTGGTTTTTATTGAATAAACTACTTTTAAACACACATTTAATTAAAAACTGATAACGTGCTTTAATGGTTAAATATAAAATTTATAAGTAAATGATAAAAATGAAAAAAAAAAAACAAAATAACAACAACCCTTTATTATCTTTCACACTCAAAATGAAATAACAAATCATAAAATTTCTTTCGAAACAAAAAGAAACGACAGAATTGACAGAATTGTTTATTTGCCTGTCACAAGTACTCGTTTATTTAGAAACTACGAGGGTGGCATTTGGCAGTTTTGGCCATTGAAGTAGTGAAAGTTTTTTCAAAATTGCGCTAGAGAAAGAGTGCTGAAAACACTAAATGAACAACACTGCTAGGGTACACAGCATTCGTTACGCTTAAGAAGTTTGAAAATTCTTTCGCTTTTAAATTCATGAGTTACACATAACGCTTTTGACGTTTTTTTTCTCTTTGTATTCAAGGCTGGATTTTGAACACAAAAGTTTGTTTTTTTAATTAATTCTATTCTTTTTTTCTCCATTATTTACAATATGTATTTTATTTTTCAAATATTCTAAAGATTTTTAATAAAATTGATTGTCAACACAGCTTTTTTTGCCTGTCATTATGCTAAAAGTTGTTTACCTTTTTGCCTTACACCCGTTACACGCGTCATTATACCTTGTTTTAACTTTTCTAACAGAAAAGTGTAAAGCGTGTTGTGTACCTTCACTTTTAGACAGACAAAGCGAACGAGAGAAAAAAAAAACCGAGACCGAAAGGGCGACAGAGTTCGAGAGCTACAGTAATCATCAGCGTTGTCCACTCAGCGTTTTTGATACTATGTATTTTGAGTGCTTTTTAAAGACTTTAAAAATTTTTTATTTAATACTTTTTTTTCTTTTCGGTGATACTAAATTTGCAAGCAAAATGCCATTTTAGTGCTTTATTAAGGAAAATATATAAGCATTTTTTGTTGGTTTCAGTGCTTTTTTAAATGCAAAAACTTAATAATGCTGGTGATCTGCATTAGTTCTAAGAATTGATAAAAATTCGTTGCAAAATAGAGCTGCTAAACCTTCCAAGAGACGGGAAAGTCAGCAAAAAATCTGAAGGTCTGACGATTTATCCACGCTAATTATGAATAAGAATTCCCCGGGAGTTTTTCTCTCTTCTACTTTTCTTTTATTGTTTAAAAATAATTTTTTTCTTTCTTTTTTATTATAAAATATTCTGTCATTTAGAGAGTTTTTATTTTTAAACAAAAATTTTCCTTGGAAAAAAAATGCCTGGGGATCATAAAAATTACAAAATCCACATATTTTGCGAAAGACCGTATTTTCATAATGGCCTATAACAAGCAATCGCCAGTGTTGCTTACCGACTCAGGTACTGAAGGTACTCAGCAGTTAAAGCCGGATATCTGTAATCTTTTTATCACACTTTAAAACACTAACGGTATAAATTATTCCTGGATTGATTGGTTTATCTAGAGGACTCATGGCCCTTAAGTATTTGGAATTGCAAGATTCCGTTTCGCCTAGACGAGTGAATAATAAAGTGACCTAGACTTGCTTGGTGCCAATAAGAAATCTGAGAAGACTCCTTAAGATCTCAGGCAGACGGTCCATTAAATTTGCCTGCAAAAATTTGTGTTTCGACACCACAAGATCTAGGCATTCGGAGAGAAGGTGAAGAACTGTCTTTGTACTCTAAGGTGCCCAGTAATTGCGACAGTTTATGTGTCCGGCACCGATCAGTGACCAGTTAGCACAGCCTGCAGTCTGAAAATAGCCTTTCTCTTCCTGTCCAATAGCTTAAGGGAGTGTTTACCATCATAGTTGAGACCATATTATGTTGATTTAGTCACGTATGCTTTTAGGGATGAACAAGAATGATTAAGAGCACTTCGGAACGTGGAGTTCAGAGTGCAGTTTTTCTTTTCAGTCTGCAATAAATTGATTGTTTCATGCGCTGAAAGCACATGACGTCCAGATTCTTGCCATTTAGTTGAGGGCACAACAACTTTGTTATCATGTTTTTGTTTTTGTAGCCGAACAGTCACCGCAATTTTAGTCTCATCTTCAAAAAAGTAAAGTCTGACCAAAATCCCCACCAGACAGTTGCTTGTTGTGAATGCATTTCCTTCTCAAGGATTTCAAAAGGATTTTCTGAGCTTCAAATTCAATAAGTTTGTAAATTTCCGAAGCCATTCAGATGAAATTACTTTTTTGGAATAACTAACATTGACTTCATTTTGCTGTATTGCCCATCGTAACACGTTGCACTATTTTTAATAGTCTGAATAAGTAGATGTGACAGTTGTCAAATTTCAGAGTTGCCACTTGCACAAAAAATGACACTAAATTTAAAAAGTGCGCCCTTACTGGGATATCCTTTACTTGTACTTGAAGCTCTAGCTCTTAGGTATTAAACACATGGAACTCAGCAGGCTGCAGACTTTCAACTGCCGTTGGGTGCAGTTGTCGTCTTATGATCACTTATGAAAATATAAGTTAGCCTAATTTGGCCAGTACTTGTGAAGTCGTCAAAAATAATAATTTTCAATAAAAAGGGTGCATTTTAATTTTGACAGTTCACAGCCTGTAGCATGCTTTAGTTTAACTGATTAAAATCGCTAAACGAAGTGTATTAGGTGCAAAGATTTATTTAATTTGCTCTGCATTCCTTATCAAATGGAATTTTGATTGAATTTCAATAAAAATTGGCATGATAAGGAATATCATAATTTGGCTAAATTTTTTTCAATCCAATGGCTGCCTTAGCAACAAAGAACAAAAAGGGATTTTTTAATGAAAAAAAAAAATAAAATTAAAACCAAAAAATACACCGTTTACTATCAGTTGAAAACAATTTTAGAAAAAAGTCAGTATGAGTATTAAAAATAAAAAAAAAACGAGTGTTTATTTGTTAAACAATTAAAAGAAGAAAAAAAATAAAAACCTAGATCACATTTTAGCTACAATTAAAAAATGATAAAAAGTGTAAACAAAGAATAATTGACAAAATTAAATAAATATAGAAATAACAATAACAACAAAAATTCAACTTAAAGACAGATACATAAATTGTATTATTTACAGAAAACAGCAAACAATACATTTGCTTTTATTGTTATTTTTTAATCAAAGGGGAGTTTTCATTGTGTTGCGTTACTTAAATTATATTTTTTTTTATCATTTAAAATACTTGTAGACAAGAGATATTAACAGGTAAGTCCGTATGAGGTAGTAGTTTTATGTACATAAATTAAGTAGTGACATGAGGAAGGAATTATATTTTGGAAAATTTTAAAAATATTATCAGCACTTAGTATTGAAAAGATTAAGCTTTAATGAGTTCACTGAACGAATGCCACAAGAAAGAAAGAATTTAAATAAGAAGTAGAAAATTAGCAAGTCATTTTATGAAAATTAAATACACGAGCCGTTATTTTTGTAAGTGTTACAACACCGTTAAAGGCCGAACTGAAAAAAAGTGTGAGAGAGAGAGAGAGAGAGAGTGGAAAGAATGGGGAGAAAGAGATAATACAGAAGATAAACAGCATCATTGTGAATATTGGCATTTAAAAATTTACGTAAACCACAAAATCTGCTTATTTTATTAGAAAAAAAAATCACTAATAAAAGCAATTCACACGAATCACCGATGACACTAATTGAAAAATGTCCATGTCTAAAATTTATAAAAAGCACTAAAAAGAGCTAAACCCATTTTAAAGATAATGCTGATAGGGAGACAAAGATCGAGACAGAGAGGGAGAAAGGGAGTAGGTGACAGCGATCGAAAAAGTGTTAGAGAGAGAGAGAGAGAGAGAGAGAGAGAGAGAGAGTGCGGAATTTGTTTATTAAAAAAATAGTCATCAGAGCTGCTAAAAATCCGTCAAAAAGTAGAGCTGCTAAGACTTTTATAAAGCAAGGCAACACCGCAACATATCATACTCCTAACCTCTAAATACAATCTCTGGCTTTAAAGCAAAGCACACACCAAGCTAGTGTAATTCACATCCAGTAAGTAAGTAGAGTGGGTAAAACTGAGACGCCATTGAATGTGTTTTTTTTGCATGATTGAAGCCCTTCCTGTCAAAAGCTTAGAGAGATCAATGTGTTAAAGAGAGATCACTAGCTTAAAAAAAATTTTGCTCTTCGTTTTAGCATAATTTTTGATATCAGTCACCGTAAAAACTTTTGACAGGAGGAACCTCAAAGTAATAACACAATGTATGGGGTTTTAATTTCAATCGTTGACATGATGAATGTCAATTAGGGTCTCTAGGTAATTTTAGTAATCTACTAGTTCTATTTAAAACAAAAAAAAGAGTAAAATTTCAGTCATTCTTAGATGATATCATAAGAGTCAAGCATTCTCTTGCTGATTTCTAAAAAAAAAAAATTATTTTAGTCAGTAAGTCTATTATTCTGAATGCTTAGTTACTTGTTCTATTTTCTAAAAAAAAAAAAAAAAAAACAAAAACAAAATTGCAGTCTCTGTGAGACGATTTAGTAAGCGCCAATTATTCTTGTGTTAATTCTTGAAAAAAAAATTTTTTTTTAAATTTTCACTCCTTGTTATAAAGAGTGATTTTTTTGCTATTATCTTTTTGGCAACACTAGTTTTGACAGCTCACGCACGTTTTGTATCTTGTGTCACTGTCAAACATCTTCAGTTTGGTCTATAATTTAATCATGAATCGTCTTACAAACGAACAACGCTTGCAAATTATTGAATTTTATTACCAAAATGCGTGCTCTGTTAAGAAAGTTCATCGCGCGCTTCTTCCATTTTATGGTCAGTTTAATCGACCTACTGAGGCTTCTATTCGGGCTATTGTAACAAAATTTCGCATCAAATTTACATTGTTGGACATTAAACCACCAACACGCTTACGTGCGAACTGAAGAAAATATCGCAGCCGTATCGGCCAGTGTTGGTGATGACCGTGAATTATCGATTCGGCGCCGTTCGCAGCAATTGGGCCTCTGTTACTCCACTACGTGGAAAATTTTGCGGAAGGATTTGGGTGTGAAGCCTTATAAGATACAACTGGTGCAAGAATTGAAGCCAAACGACCTACCACAACGCCAAATTTTTGGTGAATGGGCTCTTGAAAAGTTAGATGAAGATCCACTTTTTTATCGAAGAATTGTGTTCAGCGACGAGGCTCATTTCTGGTTGAATGGATACGTGAACAAGCAAAACTGCCGTATCCACAAAAAACAACCGTTTGGTGCGGATTATGGGCTGGCGGCATTATTGGGCCGTATTTCTTCAAAGATGATGCGAATCACAACGTTACTGTGAATGGTGAGCGCTACCGTGCGATGATAACAAACTTTTTTTTGCCCAAAATGGAAGAGCTTGACTTGCATGACATGTGGTTTCAACAAGACGGTGCCACATGCCACACAGCACGCGAAACAATGGACCAATTGAGAGGCGAGTTCGGTGAACAGTTTATTTCACGCTTGGGACCAGTCAATTGGCCGCCCAGATCGTGCGATTTAACGCCTCTAGACTATTTTTTGTGGGGCTATGTTAAGGCTAATGTCTATAGGGACAAGCCCGCTTCGCTTGACGCACTGGAAGCCAACATTGCCAACATTATTCGTGAGATACCGGCCGAAATGTTGGAAAGAGTATGCCAAAATTGGACTAAGCGGATGGACCATTTGAGGCGCAGCCACGGCCAATATTTGCATGAAATAATCTTCAAACATTAAATTATATCGACCCAACTATCGATCCAAATAAATATTTCATGCATTTTTCTGAATTTTATATGTTTTTTTTTTTAAATTTCCGATAGTTCTTATAAAATCACCTTTTAGGATATCCTAAATGTGATTGCAATATGACATTATGGGCGTCAACTATAATTCTGAGTGTTAAGCTGTCCGTTGAATTTACGACAAAGTAAAAAGAGAAAATTCAGTCTTTGTTAGCCGATATGGTAAGAGTCAAGTACATTCATTCTATTTCTTTAAAAAAAATTTCAGTCATTGTTAGACGATATTCTAGGCATTCATTTGGGCCTAGTATTCTGATTGATGGTCTGCTTAAAATTTATAATTATAAAACAATTTTTTAAATATTATACAATTTTTCCTTTTTTTAAATTTTAATAAAACTATTTTAACAGCGTTTTTCTTATCGTTCCTTTTTTTTGTTGCCACTTACATGAGTTTTTCCACTGTTGAAACTTGTGATATAAAAAGCAGGCGCATATAAAAAATATTACAGAGACTATGAGCAGCGTTAATATGACACCAATCCATATATCACTGACCACACGTGAATATTCCACTTCCTCTAGGCCATGAGCTAAAGTAACATGAGGTGGACCAGCACGACTGGATGCTATAGGATCCCCCAACAAATCTTTATTGTTTAAAGTAACTTCAAAAGCTTTATGATCCAATGAAATGTTATCGAGTGTGGCATCAACACCCAATGCCAATTGCTCTAATTTATTTATTAACAGCGAATAGTTTTGTATTAAATCAAAATTTTGCAAATCGAAATGTTCTGAAATGTTGGAATAATTCTCAAAAATTTGTAAATCAGCCATTTTTAAATTTGGAATTATTTTTTTTTTTTTGTAGATTTTCTGCTGAGAGTTTGTTTTGTCTATTTTTTTTTAATTTTTATTCTTTTTTTTATTAAAAACAGTTTCACCAACTTTAGTTGTTCGTTGCCATTTTGTAACTGAGTTCTGTTTAAAAATTTGTTTGCAAAAAAATATTCATGTTGTTATAATTCAATATTAATTTTTGAGTATTATTATTTGCTTTGAAAAAATCGTTTTTCTGTTTTTTTTTTTTATTTTTTTATGAATATTTTTGTAGTTTAAAAGCGTAGATTTTTATTAACGCTTCATTAAAAACTTTTAACATAGAAATGTTAATTAAATTTTTAATATACAAAAAGCTACACCAATCCCAAAAATATCAGTTAAAACTGAAGTGGAAAAATCGGCCTTATTACGAGTGTCGTTGTCGTAGTCGAGTTCACAACAAGCGTTTATAAAACATATGACAGGAGTTGCCATATACCACTTTTTACGCCACAACAACGACTCTCACTATCAGACCTAATGTGAATTTAACAATTTTAAAAAGCTTTGCTTTGATTTGAATATAAAAATTTTCTGAAAAGAAACCTCTTCAGCGAAATTGAATTCAGCTCCATACAGAACTGAAACTGAAGCCCTTTTTAAATTTCGTTTAACGTACTTATAAAAATCTATCATAAACACTGACAGCTTTTAATGATATTTTAAGCCGCAAAAATTTTTTCGAAAAATAAAAAGTTTATTTGCACATATTTCTCATTGAGTCCCACCGTGCTTGGAAAAAAAGTAAAAAAATCTATTAGTTTGTCTATTTTTTTTTTTTTTTTATTTATCTTTATAACCAGCCCTGTTAGCAACAAAAAGGTTTAGTTGTTGTTTTATTTCTTTCAAAATTTACAGCATTCAAGTGAATTATATTAAAAATTATTTTGAAATAAAATTAAAATTTGTTTTTATAAGGACACAATATGCTGCTAAAAATATATAAATATTTTTATTGATTGAGTAATAGATTTCTCTATATAATTTTTTTTTTGCAAACTATTTGTTTTTTAAAAATTTTTATTGATTATTTATTTTTTTTACTTTTTTATTTAAGCTTGTCAGCAAAAAAAAAAAAAAAATTTTAACAGAAAAAAATTAACAAACGATTGAAAAATATGGAAAAAAAATAACAATTTGTTATTTTGTATTTATACGATATTTAGCACGTACACTATGCTCCATTATGCTACACTATGCTACATGATGTTAAATGCTGTAAATACTAATTTGAAAATATTTAAAGGGTAAACTAAAATAAATTACTTTAGCCACGCACTGCAAATTGAAAAGCTAAAGATAACTTTCGATATAGGGGGACCGGCTGTAAATAATTACAAGTCTTGAGATTTTTGCTTGTATTCAAAGAAAATTAAAGTAGACTTGAAATTGATATTGTGACAAATTTGTATGAAAAATTTGTCATAATTTCTACTTGAAGTTGTTATTAGCCTTTGTTTTAAAAGAGTTATTTGTAAAAATAAAAAATAAAATTCTCGTTTATAAGACAGGGTGAATAACAATTTTTGGAACAAATTAACTTTAACCACGCACGACAAAAAAAAACTATCACCAGTGATAGAAAATTGTATTTCAAGAAGAAAATATCTTCTTCATTTAATTGGAGAAATTCGTATTTTCGAGTTATGGGCCTTTGAAATTTCTATTTTTCACTACAAAATTTTTGTAAGCGAGGCCGGTGTTGGCCAACTCATAGAGGAATTCTTAAGGTGGCTGCTTAAAAATAAATTTTGCAAGTGAAGCCGGTGTTCCTCATCCAGAATATTACAGTAAACTTAAAAATTTCAAAATATCGTTCATAATTTTAAATTCTTAGAATTTAATTTTCTATTACCCGCAAAAATTTTATTTTATATTTAAAAAAAAAAATCAAAAATTTTGCAAGAGGCTTATAACTCGTCAAATAAAAATTTTCTTTACAAAATGTACTTCATACTATCTGCTTAGAATTCAATTTGCTATCACTTGTTATAATTTTTTTCTTTGTGCCAAAAATTCTTATTCACCCTGTTTTATAATTTTGTTGTATAATTTTGAAAACAATTTTTCTAAAACAAAATCTTAAACTCTTTAATTATTTAAAGCCCGTCCTAATATACCGAACGTTATAGTTCGCTTTAATTTCAAACAACAAAATATAAGCAAAAGTAACATTATCAAGAATTTCACAGTTTAGTTAATGATAGTGGTTAGTAATTTTCAAGATTTTCTATTTAAAAGTGTAGCAACAATTCAATTGTTGAAATAAAGGATATATGAGAAGTAGGCTTGTGTTTGCTTAAATTGAGTTGAAATTTATACGGTATATTCAAAGTATAGTTCTGGAAATAGTCATAAATTTTCATGGCATTTTAAGCATAATTACAGCCAGAATTGAGTTTTTTACAAAGGCAGTTGTATTTATGCTTTAATTGAAATTAAATTTTTATTAGTCTCAGTGGAAATAGTTTTCATTAAATTATAAAAATAATTGGAGTGAAAATTTATTTTTTTTTAATAAAGGACATGTTTTAAACACGATAAATAAAATTTAATTTTTTTGAGGAGATCCATCGTTTAATTATGGTTGCGGTTATCAATTCTCATCGTTTTTTTAAATATAATTGCAGGCCCAATTTAATTTTTTATAAAAAGGATATATGGAAAGCTATAGTATTAAGGCTTGAATTGAAATTAAATTTTTATTAGTATTTATAGTATAATTGTGGAAATAGTTACACATTTTCTCTGAAATCGAAATATAATTGCAGTGATATTCTTTAATAAAACATATGTGCCATAATTTAAAATATTTATAACATATTTTTTGTAGAGATTCAATGTTTAATTAACTATTCTCGACATTTTTTAGTCATAATTATAGTTACAATACATTTTTTTTTAAATAAAGGATATATATGAGGCATGTATATTTTTGTTTGAATTGAAATGAAATTTATATGAGCGGTACAGAGTATAATTCTGCAAACAGTTACAAGTTTTGCATTCCTACCGCAATAACAAGATAAATTATATTTTTAAAATAAAGGATTAGAGTGTATTCCTGATTGAATTCAAATTATGTTAGTCAAGATAATTAAAATATTTTTCTTTTTTTTAGAGATTCATAGTTTAATTAACAATTCTCGATGTTTTAGTTAGAGTACAATGTATAAAAATAAAGGATATATGGGAGGCATGTACATTTTTACTTGAATTGAAATGAAATTTATATGAGGGGTGCAGAATATAATTCTGCAAATAGTTACAAGTTTTTATTGAATTTCAAAAATAATTGGACCTTGAAAAAAAATTTTTTTTTTTAATAAAGAATATATGCAAGGTGGTCAATACATTGACTTGAAGACACAGACTGAAAATAAAGTTATTAGAGAAGTTATTTAATGATTTCCACTGAGTACCATAACTGCTATATAAAGAAAACAGGTAGCGATTTTGCTAAAATTAAAAAAATTATATTTAATCTGGATATCAAACATTACCCTAGTGAATTTAAGCTGTCCTTTAATAATATTTTTAATAATAAATTAATTTGTCACAACTGAAACAAGTAAGGCACGTTATGATAATCAAATCTTATTAAAAAAAAAGGGAAAAATATAGTGACAATAATTTTTTAAATTAATTTAATGCACTCATGAATGCACACTGAATTAATAAAATTCTGTTTCACTAGAACGTATACTATCGTTCCCTTTTAGTTTAAGCTAAAAGCCTAAAATGCGATCTGGAACAGTTTGTTTTAAATTACATTTTATTGTATAAAATAAATAAAAAAAATTCCTTTTCTCTCCTCCATTTAATAAAACAAATACAATTTAATTTTATTTATATTTTCTAGAAAAAGAAAAAAGAATTGTATTCGTTTTTTATATCAAAAAGCTAACCAAGTGTATGCAAATAAAACACTTGCACTTGCTGAATCTGACACATATGAGTACACTTTCACGCACACACACGCACACTTTCTCTTACATGTAGTTGGATGCTGTTTGTGTGTTTTTTTAATTTACAGCTGACAATTGTTGTTGCGTTTGTTTATTTTATTATTTTTCAACCTGATGAGATATTGACATAATTTAAATTAATTTATTTATTTTATTGATTAACAGCGATTTGTTTTTGTATATTTTTAAAATTTTTTTGTTTGTTTATTAAACAATGATAAAAATAATAAGAGGGAGGAAAAATCAGAGAAAAAAACTCTACTCGGAAGCTTTAAAAGGCATGTGAGCATTTTGAAAAGGCATCATTTTAAATAGAACCATTATTAAGGGTGGGCTAGCTTTTAGCTCAGGGGTATAAATAAGCTTTTAATTTAAGCAAGTTGTACAACAATTTTGTATTAATTAAAAAAATTTTATAAAAACAAACAAAAATAAAGTTCTATGAACAAAATATATTGTTGTATAAAAAAAGCAGTTTGGGGAATCAAAAAAAAAACATTGTAGAGAAAAAAATTTTGTACGAACAAAAAAATTTTTGTATGGATAAAACTCAATAAAAAAAAATTTCATGAACAAAAAATATTTTTGTATCACAGAAAAAAAACATTTTTGGAATCAAAAAAAAATTTACGGACAAAAAATATACTGTACGAACAAAAAAAAATTTTGTGCGAACAAAACTAAATTTTGTATGAACAAAAAAATAAATAAATAAAAATTTATGAGCAAAAAAAATTTTTTGCGAACAAAAAATCTTTGTACGAACAAAACAAAATTTTGTATGAAAAAAAAAATATGTTTTTTAGAAACAATTTGCTATCAAAAATTTATAAAACAAAAGCATTACAGAGAGGTATTTTATGTTCATGACCTGACTGCATCTTGTACCTAATTTTTCTAATGAGGATTCAGAGTAGCGTCTGATGAAATGGTCCATATAGATATGCTATCCCCTTCACTACTTGTTGTACTGAATAAATAACTCATGAGAATATCATGAGTAAAGGAATAAATTTTAAAACCAACACAGTTTCTGGAATTAAGCACAAATAAAGATTATTATTTTGTTAAACTTTTAAATTCCTAATAAAAATTATTAATAATTTATTTAATTTATTATTGTTTTGTTTTTTAATTCAAATGAATTGATTTCAAGTTTAATTTTTTATTATTTTATTTTACTATTTCACCATTTTAAAATATTCTTTCAAAGGTATATTTTAATGCACCCTTTTTTTAATTACCGGTTATTAAAATTAATTATTTATTGCCTTAAATAAATTTACACAAATTAAAGCAAACCTAATTGTTTATTTATTTAAACAATTCTTAATTTTTTTTAGCGTTTGTTTAAAATAAAAATTAATTAAAATTTATAAAAGATGTTTTAAAAGCATTTATTTTTTATTTTTATTCTATACAACTAGGAACTACACACGTTTGTTGTTATTATTGTTGTTGTAAGAAAACAACAAATAATTTGTTTACTTTTTGATTAATTGCTTTTTTTTTTTTTTTTTTTTTTTTTTTTTTTTTTTTTAATAAAATTCAATGACGCTGTCTATTGATAAATTTTTGTTCTTGCTTTTTTTTGTTTTGTTTACCTTTTGGTATTGTTATTGTAAAACAATTATGTATGTATGTTAAATTGAAAATAAACAAATAAATATTTATGGTTTTAAAAAGTAAAAAATATTAGGCCATACTCATACTCACAAAAAATAGGCTTTTATTCATAGGAATTTTATGACTTTAAAATCGTTTTTAAAAAGATACCGGCTTTAGTATGACTATGGTTATGGCACATTGTGTTTTGCTTGAAATCACCAAAAACAAAACACTTTAAAACAAAAACAAACACTTTAAAGCTGCTAATCAAATTGGCTAATAATATTTTTCTCCAAAAATATTTTTAGATCTGGCTTAGTTTAAAATAAGAATTTCTGAACTGAAGTGATTTGAGGAGTATTTCTAAAACCGATTTTAATAAAATTTAGAATTTCCAGAACCGTGTTTAATAAATATACATTTTCTGGAACCGCCTTTAAAAAAAAAAATTTCTCGAACTAGTTTAGCATAAAATTAGAATTTCTTGATTCATTATTTGAATTAAGTTTTACGAGTATTTTTTGCTCATAAATAATTTTTCTTAGAAATGCTGTAAGCAAAGCTTTTTAAAATTCTTATATTATTTTTATTTTAATAAACCCTTGAATGTTCACGCACTTTTAACGATTGTTTGCTTTTTTTTAGACACCAAACACTTCCTTCTTTTAACACTCACAGCTAATAGAACAATAAGCAATTACTCAACGTTTAGAGAAAAATTGTGCTTTAATCAATTATAAACTCAAAGCGTAAATTCATAAATTATAAATTTTGATTTAGAGAAATTTAAATTTGTTGCTTTTTTATTGATTATTAAAAGCTTTAAAATTTATTCCAAAAAAAAAAAAAAAATTTAAATACGGACTCAATTTATTTGGAATTCTTTTTATAGAATTTGAAAAAAAGAAATAATAAAAAATATAAACAAAAAATTTTATAAAAAGAAAAATAAACCGCTCGCGTATGTTTACAACAATTAACTAAATGTTTCGTTTGCAATTCTACGAGTATATCTTTTCAACTTTATTTAACTGTTTTACTTTTATTTAATTTTTTTCGAGATTTTGCTTTAAGGTATACAGAATGGTTGTTTGCTTGATTGGTAAGTGGGTCTATACTACTATACGCTTGGTACATACTTGTATGTTTAAATGGTGTGGCTGTCAGGCAGTCAGTCAGTTAGTTAGTCAGTCAGTTCTTTCAGTTTATTTATCTGTCTGCTGCTATACAAATGAGTCTGCTTGAGTTCGTTGGGGTTGCTCGTTAGGCTGGTTCATACTCATACTCGTACACCCGTTTGTATTTTCATACGCTAGACATTTAGTTACTACGTAAAATAGTTTGATTTCTTGCTTAAATACTTTTATGTATGCACGAGTACAAGTAACTTCTTCTCTTGTATCTTTGAAAACGTCTGACTTGAATATTTTTCTTTAAAATTTTTTTGTTATTGTTGTAATAATTAAATTGTTTAGCATGAATTAGTCAATGAGTTAGATTTTTGTTTTCTTTGTCAATATTATTCCGGTTTCTGGGGGTTTTATGCACAGTGAAGTAGATTGTCAAAATTTGTCAAATATATTTGCAACTGGAATTAAATAATTTATAATAAATAATTTTTTACACTACAAATTTAAAGCTTACAAGATTATCAGAAATTTAATTAAATTGCCTCAAAACAAATGCTCTTTTTTTCTAAAAAAAAAAAAAAAACTAAATGAAACTCTTTCTTTTCAATGACATGAATAAGCTCAAAAATAGCAAAAAGTCGTGTGAATTTTATATATTTTTTGTAACTTAAAAAAAAAATTATTTATAACTGAGATGTTGCATCAAACTTCTGCAAACTCACACTCAAACAAAAAATTATGATATAAAACTAATAAATCAAGCTCTGTCAAACTCATATTCGAACTTCATAAGTTCGATCTCAAACTTGTTGAATAACAAATGAAAGTCTGTCAAATTTCCCAAACAAACATTGACAGGCTTGAACTCAAACTTGGTGAATAATAGTTTAAAAGTTGTCAAACTCGCACTCGAACTTAAAAAGTTTGATGAATAACATGTGAAAGGCTGTCAAACTTCCATTCAAATTTATTATGGCCGATTGCAAATTTTTTCCTAAGTAGATCCAACTTTTGTTCAAACTTAATAACTTCGAAGTGAAGCTTGTTGAATAGAAGATTAAATCCAATCAAACTTATAACTAAGCCTAAATCATGACACTAGATATCGAATAAAATCGATCAAAATTTTAATATTTTGTATGAAATAATTAGAAAATTTTGATAAAACTTGCTCAGTATCGAATGCGCCGCTTTGGCCTCTATGCTTCATGAGTTTCATCTCAATAACAATAACATAAGTCAAATTTCTACTCTAACGAATTAAGTTGGATCACGTATTTGTTCAATAGTACATCGCATTCTCACTCGAACTTGATAAATTTTATTTCAAACTAGGCGATATATAAATAAAACTCCTTCAGGCTCTCATTCAAACTTAAAAATTCGATCTTCAACTTGTTTACTAGTAGATTTGCATCAACTTACCCACGATGTCAAACTTAGTGTGGATCTTTATTTAATCGAAGTTAACTTTACAAGCAACTCATTCATGTTTTAAAACTTAGCAAGGTTTGAAACCTCTAACAGTTTCATATTTGTTAATAATTACGTTTTGAAATAAGCATAAAAACTAACAGCTTTTTTCTGCTTAACAAATTTCCTAGTAGCAAACATACAGGGCTCAGGTGTTTGTATCAGATCACATGTTAAACAGTCTATAGGTAGAAATTGAAACCAAAAATTTAGATGACGAAAACTTTTGATTATTATTTGTTATTTTATTAGATTAACACTTTTATTATCGATGGAATGACTAGCGTATTTAGCATGATACTAAATTAAAGGGCTGCCAAATGATTTAAATTGAAAAGGAATGTATGTATGTTAGAGAAATTTTGTATGTTACACAGATAAAAATCAAATTCTAAATTCTGTACTAAAATTTTCTTATGTAGAGAACAAATATCTTACAAGCCAACCTAAACTGGAGCGGCAAGTGTGCAGTTTTTTTATCAGCCAGCATTTATGTTAAATAAATAAGAGCGCTGGCGCTGCATATTCTCTTCAGTAGTGTTAATTATCATCATCATCAAATAAAAATAGAGTTAAAAACACTAGCTAAAATGTCATTACAGTTCAACAATAACAAAAAAAAAAGCAATTGTTTTGCAGCCAACTTCGCGTTGTCATAATTCGATTTTTTAATTGCTCAGCACTGCCATCGAGTTATTTCGATATGCTTCATACATGTTGTATAGGCATGAGAAATTTTGACAAATAAAAAACGCTTGCCGCGCCAATTTAGGTACTTAGAGATTCATGACTGGGCATTGCAGCGTATTGAAACACGAAGCAATGTAAAAATAATCTTAAAATACCTTTAAGGTCTATTCTGGCAGTAGTGACTACGTGACTTATTTTCGCCAATAATTCTAATTCTAACATAAGTGACTAAAACTTTTCTAGAAATTTTAAACCACGACTACTCAAATTAAGGGCTTTTCTTACAAATTTTCTATACCAATAAATTGATTGTGTTATGGAAGCAGCACATTAATCAATTTCCCATTAGTTAGCTAGTGAGCATTTTCAATGATCTTTGTAACTTTTGAATTAAATAGTCTTTCTGTCTCTCAGAGAATTTATAGAAGAGTAACTCTTCCAAAGTCTTATAAATTATTTATTTTGAAAGAATTATGGCTTGTTACTAGTCATATCTTGTTGCTGTTGGCTACTACAGCGAGAATACAAGTACATAGACATAATTTTAAATACAATAAGGCTATTCACACCGTGAGCAAATAGTCAAGCGAAATGGAAAAAAATGAAGGAATTCAACAGGCTATACACACCGTGACTTTTAATTAATTTTCCATTAAACAAAGTAAAATTGGAAAAATTGTAATATTTTTTTTCCTTTTTTGCCAGAGCAGTTGCTTTTAACTACTGAATGCTTTTAATACGATGTTATTTACACACTAAATATGCCCCACAGTTCTTAGAAAGACAGAAGCTTTTAGGTAAACATTTTTGTGCTTTATTTTTTGCATTTGCAAACAAAAGCATAATAAAACCCGTTACTCATTTTAAATTGCAAAATCGGCTCACTATATTTTACCTTATTGTTCGCTTGCCTTTGAGTTTTTTAATGCTTCTCTTTTAATTACAATTTTTGTATATCATTTTTTAGTGAGCCGCAAATCAGCTGTTTGTCTTTTAAAGTAGAAGCGAACAAAAATTTTCTACACACCAAACCTGGCTGTTAATGATAAATAGTTTAAAAGTGTAAAATGTATTTTGTTAGAGCAAAATAAAATTATAAAATAAATTTCTTCGCATTTTTAACTTCTTTGTTCCACTACAACTGTCTTGGCACTGCAGGGTACATTTTATTATGAATCACTTATTTAGCATATTTTTTAAATACTTTAAAAGTGAAAAATTTAATATGCGCTGTCAACTATTTTTAAACTTGCTTACGTAAAGTTACCCCAAAATGATACTTTATAATTCGTCATATTATTTACGTTAGACAAATGGTTTAAAGGAAATATTTATCGCGTTACGTGGAATAGCCTATTCCAACAAAACAAATATTATTAAGCAAAAGTAACAATTTGGTAACAATTCCCAAGTTCTTCCTAAACTTTAATTTCTTTGTAATTTTTATTTCATCTAATAATAAATTTAGTGGAAAAAATTATTTCAAAATTCATATTACTTGTATCTATTGACTGTAATTGAAATATTGTGTGTTGCATAAAGTGAATTTTTACAATACGACCTCAAGCTTGATATTAAGAAACTTTTAAATAAAAAATTATATATATTGATAAAAATATTTTCTATGATTAACAATTTTTTTTTTTATTAAGGCTAAATAAATAATTAATTTTAGTTTAGGAAACTGAAGAAAAAAACCTTTTTTTGAAAACAGGCACTTCAATTTTTAAATTTATAAAAAAAAGAATTTATAAGAAAGATATCAAATAGAAATGCCAAATAAATAAAATTTAATTTAATTTTGCAAACAGTTTTTAAGCTAAAAATATTTAATATCAAATAACAAACTTCTAATTAACGGCAAAAATAAAAAAAAGATCTCTCATTAAAATGTCTGTATGTCAAGGCATTTAAAAGACACGTAGGCTGTGTGTACAAACATTACGCACATGTACAGCTTAAAACTTATCATAAAAAACAAAGAAAAAATTAATGAAAATCTAAAATATCGTTTGTATTTTTGATTGTTCTGGGCCTATTTTGTAAACCGGTTGCTTTAATTTTTTTTTTTCACAGATAGTATGGCTACCTTTTCTGATAAAATTGCGTACCACGTTTTTGTGCGCAAAAAAGCTACTCAGAAAAATTATCAAAAATTGAGTTAATCGCGGTTTTTGACTCATAACTCCGCTATTTATAAATCGATTTGACTGAATTTTAATAGCAACTGAAAAACAGAAACAATTGATAGATTGGTGTACTAAACTTCTTTGTACGTTGCTTAGAGACTTCAGAAAGTCTATTTCAACGAATTGACGGACAGACGGACATCGCTAAATCGACTATAGTATTTATAAGGATCCAAAAACATATAGTTTATAAAGGGTGTCGCAACAAGAACGCAAGATTTAAATTTTAAATAAAACAGAGATATTTAAAAAAAAATCGTGAAACTTTATTATATCGTAAAGTAGACAGAATGAGGTTATGTATGGAACAACATATCGGGCAGATGGCCGCCGCGGCTTTGCTGGCACACACGCGATCTTTTAATGAAATTTTCAATGGCCGTTTTGCATTAATGCAGCGTCCAATTTTCTCTTTTAAGGCTTGAGTCGTCGTCGGCTTATTTACGTAAACCATCGACCTCAAAAAACCCCAAAGAAAAAAGTCTAACGGTGTTAAATCGCACGATCTAGGCGGCCAATTCTGGTCTCCAAAACGCGAAATATCACGACCGGGAAATGACTGATGCAGCAATTGAAATGTTTCTCTGGCTGTATGACATGTGGTGCCGTCTTGTTGAAACCACAAGCCCTCTACATTCATTTCTTCAATTCTAGGCAAGAGAAAACTGGTTCAAATATCAAACAATGACACTTCGAATGGCGCCAAATTTAAATCTTGCGTTCTTGTTGGGACACCCTTTAGCATCTGTACATATACCGTGTAGAAAATATTTGTGGCTGAATTGGTTGAGTGGCAAATTAATGCTTCTTAGCTGTAGATTCCCTGGTTCCAAATATATTCTTAAGTAGTATGAATTAAGTCGAAAAAAAATTAGGTAGTTTTTTGTTTTTTATTTCTAGAGAACATTAATGAAATAAAAGATATTTGGCAGCTAAAGCTTTTGCTTTTATCTGGCTCATAGCGAAAAAAAGTTAAAAGTTCCTTTCAGGCAAGCACTATTTTTTGCGTTGAAAGCGAATATTGCAGAAAAATCAAGCTGAAAACCAAAAAATATTCCTGGAGTTCACATACTTATCCCACAACTTTATCAATATTTTTAAAATACCTAAATCTTCTTTTAAGAAAAACTCTTCTCCCAAGAGAAAATAAATATTGATTTGAAGTAAAAAAAAAGAAAAAAAAAACACCTGATTAAAATATTTGTTTTAAATTCCAGTTGACATCAATATCACTGTTTTTATTATGAATACGGCAGTAGTTAAGCTTTTTCAAAATATCACCTTATTATTCAGTGTTTATTAATTTTTCTTGCTTTATTGCGATTTATTGTAAAATTGTTTTTTTTTTTGCATTCGTAGTCAAACGACATGTGCTCAACTTGTTAACATGTTTTGTTTAGTGTGTAAATTATCGGAATTACAAAAAAAAAAAATAACGAAACACATGCAAATAAATTAATTTACATATGAGTATGTAAATTAATTTTTGTTTTATTTAATATACTATTTTTAATTTATATTAACGTTAATGTCTGTGTGTAAGAAAATATAAATTTTAAATATTTATTTTTCATTGAGAGATTTTGTTAAATAAAAATGAACTTGATATAAAGGTCAAAAGGTCATTGGTGAGTTTGTGTAACAAACCATTATTTAGCAATTTTATAGCTTATGAAATAACGGATAAGCAATAAATTTTATTCGAGGTCTACAGGATTATGAAAGAGTAAAAAAAAATTCATTAACCCAAAACGTATAGCGGTGGAGGCCATTCTGAACTTATGTAAAAGTAGCCTAAAACTCTATACTCAACGCTTTACCGACTCAGTTGATAGAATTTTTATATACAAATTTATAAAGGGTGTCTCAGTGGGAGTACGTACACTTTTTCCTTTCATACTGCAATATATCAATTGTTTCACGCAGTGTGTGACAGATGGCTAAAATCACATGTCACAGCCTTCTGGCTGTGTCCACAAGAACTTTGTTATTATATTTCTGTAACGATTGTCATTCACAATCACCACAATTTCGGTTTCATCTTCAAAAAATATAAGACCTGCAGTACGATTCAGTAACTTTTATTACGAACATTCGTATCGAAAAAAAATAATATTACGATATTTAATTAAATTCGGTATTCAGTAATTTTCCGACAAAAATATTCAAAGTTTGCGACGAAGTTAACAGCACATAAATAATCATCGCAAATAACGATTTTGTCGGCAAGTTACTGAATCGCTCTACTTGTTTTTTCCATACGAATGTTCGTAATAAAAGTTACTGAATCGCACTACTGACCTTCTGTTTCTCATGGTTCGTATGAGAATTTTCTGAGCCCCAATTCAGATGCAAATGTGCTTCATCGCACAAAATGATTCTTTGCGAAAAATTATCATTGACTTTACTTTGCTCCAATATATTATTTAATACTTAATCGGAACATGTCTTCTTTACAATTCAACAACAAAAAATCATAAGGCTCTGAAAAAATACGTATTTTTTTTTTAAATAAAAAAGTGCAGTCTTACTGAGACACCCTTTACTAGTACTAGAGCAATGCCCAAGCATACTTGAAACGACGTACAAACACTTTGTTTTATAAAATATCATACATGTTTGTAGTGATGGGTGGCTTTCAAGTATGCTTGTGCAGTGCTCTATTCTGTACTAATAAACGAAATTGCTCAAGTCGACTTCAAGTAAAAATTTACTTGATGCCACAATTAACTCTTTAATCTTTTTATTACAAATTAGGGATGGTAGGGATTGAAAACAATACTGTTGGCCAGCATCTTATAAGACAGTGCAGCCGTTTAAAATGACTTCATAAGGTTTTTTTCATGTTAACACAGATTTATTACATTTTCAAATGACATAATGTTGTAAAATTGCATACGTTTACATGTACGTGTTATTTTCTCCTTATTTATTAAGCAAACATTTACTTTTAAGATTCTTTGCTGCCTGATGCAGGTGCTAAAGACAGAAATCTTGATAACCTCCATAGCATGTTTGCATATGAAATACTGACCCCCATATGAAAGCAAATAAAGAAAAGCATTTTTAAGAAAATATTGTGGAATTCCAGAGAATGAAGATAAAAAACAACAAAAATATATGTGATTAAACAAGAAAAATTCTTTTACAACAACAAAGAAAAAGGCGATTTTACTTTTAGACTCGCTCGCTTAGATATTTAAGCAAATACAAAGCGTGCTTAATAAGAAAAAATTTAGCAAGATAGAATTCCATTACTTATGAAATTGCTTTATATAAGTTACTACGTTACTAAGTTGCTTGTTAAATTACGCTACATAAGAAATTCCAATACTTAAAAATTGTGTTACATAAGAAATTACGTTACGTAGGATATTACGTTACGTAAGAAATTCCAATACTTAAAAATTGCGTTACATAAGAAATTACGTTATATAATAAATACGATTACGTTATATTATAAAAACGATTACGTTATATAATAAATACGATTACGTAATTAAATACTTTACATAACGTCATTTTATATATATAACTTGATTAAATAAAATATTATAACTACGTTTTTCTTATTATTCCATTACTAAAAATTATTTTGGCTTAAACAATTTTTATAAATGTTTTGCAAAATTAAATGAAAATAAATCTTTTTGCATTTCTATTTAATATTTTTCTTTTAGAATTTCTTTTTTTATTAATTTAAAAATTGAGTGCATGCAGACATTTTATTGCTTTTAAAAATGAGCTTCTCAGAAAGGATTTTTTCTAAGAACTCGTTCATTTTAGTTTCTTGGACTGAAATTAATTATTTATTTTCAGATTAATAAAGAAAATGTTTTCAAAGAAAATCATTTTTATCAATACTTGTCATTCTTTTTTTTTTATAACTTTCTAATTGTAAATTTATATGACTTTGTTTTATTAAAACGACTAGTTTGTTAAGTTGAGGTCGTATTATAAGAATTAATTTTTATATTCAGATGTCGCTCCAATAATGAATAAATAAATTTTTATATATAATATGACCTTAAGCTTAATAAATTAGGCGTTTCACTTACATAATTTTTTGAAATGACTAAAGATAAATATGGTTAGTTAAATATGTTTTAACGTAACTCCTTACGTTTTTTAATATTTGTAAATATCTTTTCAGTATTTATGACGTACTTATAAATATGCTTGGGAGAAATATAAGTACATCAGATTTTTACTAATTTGCAAACGAACCATAGAATATTATGCGATAGGACACATACCTTTTTAAAGAATAGGTCTTTCAATCATGAATGGTAGGTACTTCGGCAAAATCTGGAGTGGAGCGTGTTGTTCTTAAAGATTTTGGCAGTTTTCGTTTTGCATCATAAAATAAAAACTACGAATTTTTCAGATAATGTTAAAACACTTCCAGAAAGTTTAGAACCTACAGATTAAATTCCTTTTTGATTTTGGAAATTTTCATGGCCAAAATTATGAATATTCACTTTACGAACACATAGTATCGGGTGTCTCAGTGAGAGTGAACTTTTTTATTTCATGCTGCAATAATTCGATTGTTACATGCGCTGTATGGCAGTTGGCCCCGTCTTGCGCAAACTACAAGTCGTTCAGATCCATGGCAAGATCATGTTACTGTAACGAATGCCATTCACAGTTACCGAAAGTTAGGCCTCATCTTCATAACACTAAGGCCTGATCAAAATTCACACCAGACATTTACTCGTGGCGCGTATATTTTTTTCTCATGGATTGCTCTCTTTCATTTTTTTTTTCTTGGAGCACGGTTATCTTCATTATTGCTTGAAGCCCACTTGTTTAGAAAAAATGCATGACATTTCCAGCAACTGCTCCTGTTTACCAAACTCATTCTAACCATTAATAAATAGCAAACAAACAACAAATACCAATTGAACTCAAGTCAGTGTATCATAAACTAAGAAAATTATTGTTATTTTGTCATTTTTTGTCAGTCACTTTCACAATAACAAGAACAAATAATTTTTTTTTTTTGTTAAAAAAATGCTTTTCAGCACCGCTTTTTAATTATTCATGTGCCTGGTGCTGTTCATTACACGTTAGCATTTTTTTTTTTTTGTTGTCACTATTTGTTTTGTTTTTCACGGTAGCCGGATGTTCTAAATGAGATCATTAGGTCATAACTAAAGGACAATAGCTGTTACACTCTATTGTTGGCTTTCATATTAAAAAAAATTAAGGTATAAAGCAAGAAAACAAAAAAAAAACACTGCTGACCATAAACTATAGAATTAAAATGCTATTGTCATCAAATGGTGACAGTAGCAATTGATTAGATTTTTTTATTAGGCATTAATTAGTGACAGTAATTTTATGCATTTCAAAAATGGGAAAAAAAATGAAAGGAAGTGTTAAAAAAACTGCAGACCAAAAAACAAAAATTTTAGGGAGAGCTTACACAGCAAAAAAATTCTTATGAGACAAAATTTATTTACGTTTCTAATACAAACAAAATAGTTAAACTTGCAGTTCAAAAAATCCTTAATGCACCTACTAGAAGCAAGTGACTGGTGTGGATTTTGGTCAGGTCTTACGTTTTTGAAGACAAGGCCGAAATTACAGTGACTATGAATGGCATTGGTTACAGAAACATGTTAACGGAGTTCTTGTTTGCTCAACTGGACGGTATAGATCTGTATGATATGTGATTTCAGCAGGATAGTAGCACTTGCCATACAGCTTGTGAAACAAATGATTTTGATGTATAAAATCAAAAAGTGCCCTTTTACTGAGACATCCTTTAATTTCTTTACAAAGAAAATTTGTCTGAAGCGTTTAGTAACGCTAAACAGCATATGTTTTGTAAAAAAAAGTAAAAAAGAGAATAAATTTCCTTTAAATTGCTTAACAACCTTTTCTGTTGATCGAAAAAATTTTTTCTTATTATAATTTTTTGATATTAAAAACATAAAGAACATAAAAACATAACTTCAAAATATAAATACGTTTTTCTAATCTTTTCCCTTTATAAGCCAATTTTCTAACCATTAAATCGTGTTAAGCGATCACATCCGTTAACAAAAAGGTACAATTCGAAAAAAAGGGATCTTTAAAAAAACCTTTCCTTTTTCTCTCTGTGAAGATTAAAAAAAAAAGGCAAAAATACCTGAGTTGTTTTTATTAAACGGAAATAAACAGATACAATTAAGAAAAAAAAAAACAAAAGGAAAAACCTTCTTTTGTTTAACAGTATTATTTGTTTGCGGCATTTCATTGCACTTTGATGGTTTAACCACACAGCATCTCTTTAAGAAACAGAAACAGAATCATCCACTCAGTTCATTTTGAAACTGTTTAGCAACAAGCTGGTTGCTTGTTAGTGTATGAGTATTTTGTTTGTGTTATTTTAGATGTTTGTATTACAAATATTTTAGATTAAAGTCCTTTTAAAGTTTGTACATTGTTGTTGTTGTTGTTTTATTAAACAATTTTCCCTTTTCAATTTTATTTCTTAAAAAAAAAAATAAATAAATAAACGGAAATGTTAACTGATCAAACTCTTTTTCTAAAAACAAAAATTATTTGATTTTAAATATTATTTTAATGGTTGATTATAAAATTTGTCCTTTTAAAAGGACAAAGGTTTACCAACAAGAAACTACACTGAGAAAACAATTTTGTTTGTAAAAATTGAATTTGTTAACAGTAAAAGGAAATGCAACCGAACTTCGGTAAAGCAATGCCACAAATTACTACTAACGTGTGTAATATTTTATAGCAAAAAGTGCTTGTAAGCCATTTCAAGTATTCTATTGTGCATTGCTTTAGAATAAACAAAAATTCAGTTGTGAAAATCGATTTTTTTTAGCTGTTACAACCAAAATTTGGTAATATAGTGAAAATTTTTTTTCTACTTAAAATACATTTGCTTTTATTATTTAATTTCCAGCGTTACAACTAAAACTTTCTTTCGATTATCTCAATTGAATTTTTGAATATTAACAATTTTGATAGAAATATAGTCAAAAATTCTAGTTTCTTAACAATATTTTTGATTTTATAATCAAATATCTATAGCTGCAAGCGAAAAAAATAAAACACAGCTAAATTATTGAGTAGTAGGGCACATTGGTACCGAACGGGCAGACTGCTTAACCAACAGAAGGGTTCGTAATACTTTCATACAACCAGAACTCTGCTTTGCATCTCTCCAGAATTATTTAGGAAGAAAACTGGTTCCTGGGTCTAATCACCATTCTCAAAGTACTGGGAATCGCTGACTGGACCGAGACAAGCAAAGCACTTCATCTCACTATCACGAATTACATCTTAGAAGGTAATGGTACACAATAAGAAAGAGCAAATTACTGGACATTCTGATCTTAGTTAACACCAGTGTAAGATAAGAAATATTAATAGCAGCCAATGAAGGTTTTGTGGTCTACATGACGAAACCTCAGAACATGTACCTTGTGACTTAGAGTCTTGTAGGGCAAGACTTCTCGTTGACTCTTAGAAATATAGGAAAGCTCTCACTGAATAAGTTAATTGACTTTGGAACAGTGAATGCATGGGCTACACATGTTAACAGTTGTTTTGGCTCACGCTACTTATGGCTTAGTAATAATAAATAATAACACTGAATGGTAACTAAAGCGATGCTCACAACCGAAGTTATTTTCTGAGTGTAGTTTATTTTTGTTTGATGATGGTGAGGATGATATTGTCCCTTAAGTAAATTGTTTATTTCTTTTGGTGTTCCGTATAGCTAAATGGCAAAATTATTTTACTTGATTGACAAGCACTTCATATTTTGTTAAAAAAAAAAAATATCAAACACAGCTGTCTAAATAAGGAATTATGAAAAAGTTTTAATTTTTTTTTTCAACAATTGCAATATTTTTTTTTAATAATTTAATTAATAAAAAAAAATTTTAATCAATTTAAATTTACAAACATTTTAAAAGAAAGAGACTTAAAGATCAAGGATATCGTTTAATTTTAGTCGATTCAGGAGCACTGAAAATCAACAAAAGCAAAGACAAACTTAAATTAGATAGTAAAGTGTGTTTATTATGCAAAAATTCTTTGAAAACGAAATAAAAATTAATTTAAAGTCTGAGAGCAACCCTTAATTTTTTATAAATACAATAACTAAAATTTTTTTAGAAAATATTTTTTAAATTTCATACTTTGAAAAATAATTGAAAAAAAAAAAAATAAAATAAAAACTATTATTTGAAACAAGAAAATAATTTTGTTTAATAACAGTAATTTTCTATTTAAACAGCAAAACCCACTTTTATAGAGAAATCTTTTTATCCAACTTACAATTGTTTATTTTCTTAAAGAAATTTTTTTTTTATAAAATATTTCTTAAATTTCAGTTCTACCTACTCGTATTTGAATTTTTCTACTATTTATTTCTTTAGTATTTGTTTTTATTTTTTTTTTCTTAAATATGTTATTAATTTATAGCTTAAGTGGAGCCTAAATATATGCTTCAAAAATTTATAAATTTTTGCTTCAAGCAAATCAATAAGTTAATTCAATATTTTTTTGTGTTTGTGTTAAATTTTCTCATATGAAAATAGACTTTTATTATTAAATTTTATTCAGTTACTCATTCTTTGTATATCAGTTGTCATCAATCATAATTGTTTATGTAGAAAATGTACATTTGACACTATCAAACACAGCAGAGATTTTCTATGTTGTATTGTGAAGGGAAGTGTGTATGCGCAGGGTATACATTGAAACCCAGTTGCTGTAGTTATCATAATTTAAGTGTTACATATTTTTAAATTTATATATTTTTAAATTTATATTTTTAAATCCTTTTTTTTTTAATTTAGTTCCTTTTTGAATATTTAGAAAGCCAAAAAAATATTTTCTTACAAAACTTGCTTAAAAATGTCTAAAGTTTTTTAACGACAGTAGAGTCATTGTAGAGAACTATATGGCTGGTGATCTGGCAAAGATAAAAAAAAACTGCGTCTTCACCAGCCAAATATTTATATGCTCTGCAGAATTCTTTGCTTTGCCGAAGATGCAGCAAAATGTTACTTATGCCTCACTTGACAAATCGATGAACTCCATTTTCTAAATTTTATATATTCAAAACAAAATTCTCTAATAATATTATTATTTCTAGTTAGCAGCTTACGTGGAGTTTGATGTCATTTCTCATGAGGTTTAAAACAGTTTCTGCCCTAATGCGTTCGAGTTTAATGAAACAGATTGAGTACAGTTTTGTGAATAAAACACAGATCCACAAAATGTTGCCTGAATGGATAAGTGTATACAATTTTGAACCTGATCTGGCCTTAATTGGATGCTAGCTGCACCGGTAATCTAGTGAGGTTTCACAGACCCTATTTGACAAATGTGTTAGTAGTAAAATTTGGCAAGCCTGGCGTCTACTCTGTATTACGATACGAAAGCTAAATGTTTTACGTTTGCTTTTTGCTTATCGCAAGATATTTGTGTCTATATAAAATGACGTTGGCATGCACTTATGCATTACAGAACGGAGTACTACCAGACAAATGCAAAAAGTAAACTATTAAACACATTAAAGATTCGATTTCGTATCGTTTTTATCACGCCTATCGCCTGTACTGAAAAACTAGCTTAGACTTGCTAAGCTGTCAACAGTGGAAAACAAGAAATTGAAATTGAAATTGATTATTGTAATTAGCATTGGTGTCAACTTAGTGCTTCTAGCACTGTTTATAGTGCTTTTTAGAGATTTTAAGCGGTTTTGATTTTCTAAATCAGCGATTCTTTGTAAGTAACCTCCAAATTTTTATTAAATACGCGTTTTTTTTTGGTTTCAGTGCTTTTTCAAATTCTCTGTACATCTCTTTCTCTCTTTTTTCCTTTTCGCTCTCTTTCTCTTTCCTTTAGTATTTTTATTTTCCTTTCTTATCTATTATATTTATTAATTACAACAAAATCGCGAAGCTTCTTTGAAACATATATTACAAACTATCTGCTCACTATAGCTATGAATCTTTATTTATTTATTCACTTCCCACCCATCCTTCTATCCCTGACCTCTTTTTAACCCTCTAACTTAATCTTGTACCTATAGAAGCCTCATTTTAATTTTTATTTTTTTAGGCTGCCTAACCTGGGCTAAACACTATTCTTATGGAAATTTTGGATTCTTAAGACATGCTCAATGGGGATGTAAAGCAAACACGAATAACGAATTTCTAAACTGGTAGCTGGTTTACTTTTCTTTTTTTACTTTTCGAAAAAATATCTTTAATTTTTTATGTTTATGTTATGAAAGTTTTTTGCTGTCCATCCATCTATTTTTCTGTCAAAAGAATGTTTATCTTTTGAAATAAAAAAAAAGGGAAAGAAATAATGTTTACATTTTTTCCAAACACGCAAAACCAAAGTCAATTTATTTATCAGCCACATTTACTTGAGTATTGTGTAAATGTTGATGTTACAATATTCCAAAGAATGTATGCGTATGTGTGTTGGTGGGTGGAGGGGTGTGTGTTTATAAATGAACAAATGTTTAGGGAGTAAAATGTTGTTTTTATACAATAACAAGGAAATTATGTAGAAAAAAGTTAACCAGGAATTTGGAATCTACTACTCAACAATTTGTTTTTCTGCTAAAAAAATAAACATAACAAATTGAAATGCATTTGAAGTTTCTACAGGTGGAACAGGTCTCGAGCCATTCGACTCAACCAGCATTTACAATGGGCCATCTGACTCAATAAGCAATCACAATTGGAAGCATCCATAAAGCAGTAAGTCATCTGACATAACCATCATTCACTATAAAGCAATAGAATCCAGGGTACGGCCATCAATGCAAATCCCAAATTCCGTTTTGAATAGGAGTATCTACAGTCTATTGCACTATTTGACTCAGTCAGTGTTTACAATAGAGACCTCTTCAAAAATAGCGTTCATAAACAATCAGCTTTTACAGTGAAAAGCACTCATAGAATAGTCGGCCAGCATTTACAAATGTAGTAGCCGCCATAGTCTATTGCGCCACTTGGCTCTTTGAAACAAGCCTGCCTCCATATTTTATTAAGCACTGAAATACGCTAGTCTAGGTGCAAAAAGTTCAATTACTGCCTAGAATTTGGATTTTTTTCTACACATAAGGCCAGCGGCTTCCCAAAATTTGTTTTGTTGAATAAACAAATAATTTTTTTTTCAGCAATCTTTTCTCTTCCTTTAAACTTAATGATGGCTCATTACAGAAATCCTCTTAATGTTGTTTCCTTGGCCAAAATCACACTCCTTTAACAACTAAATAAGCCGCTTAGTAAATGTGTAGTAACACTTCTGCTTGTATTGCATGTTGAAATATCAAATAGGGAACAATTGTTAGCAACAGTTTTTATGTGATAACAAGCATAAATTTTACCATCATCACACATAACATGTTTGTGGTTGATAATACAAGAAGGCCAACACTAGTATTTCAATAGTTGTTATATAATCAATACATACAACTAGTCCTCTCCTGTTCTATTTTGTGCTGTTCATGTAAGGCACATCCTTTTTTTTCTATTTTAGATCATCATACGTTTTATTTCTTGTTATCATCACCGTTCAGTTAAAAGGAACAATAACATTAGCAGTAGCATATCGAGTAATACTCTCGTCCGTATAGCAAATATCCATTGTCATTGTCAATTCATGCACAATAAAATTTTCATTGAGGTTTCATTAAAGTTGTTGTTATTTTAAATGTGTATGTGTTCATAAAAAATTTTCTTTTGATTTTCTTTATGGATTGTGGGTTAGGGAAAGAGTAAAATTTAAAAGTCCTACCTAGACATAACAAGATATCCGTCAAGAGATTGCAGAATGTTCCATATGTAAAGAGTTGTCTCTTTCTAATTATAAAAAATGTACATGGATTCAATACACAGCGAAGATGTTTTTAAAGATGTTGAAAGGATGGCGGTCATAACTACAGATTTCTAATAGGTTTATGTCCATGCTATAGTAGAGACAAGTAAAACTCTTTAAAAAAACCCTAATCTACTGCAGAACAGCATATACCGGTAATACATATATGACTCAGAACGAACTTGGCCTTAATGTATCAACTGTGAATACTAGTTGACCTCTACTTGGAATTAGATTGAGCTGCGCATAAAAGTTCTACTAGAACGGACATAAATCCTTCTCTGGTGGTGAGAGTCATAGTTGAAAAAGCTAATGGACAATGAAGCCTTGCAAATTCTGATTGAAAGAAGCAAAGAGCAGCAAATAAAGATGGACAATGAGCTTTGCGAAAGCTAAAAGAGTTTTTAAGATTGTAAGTATGTGGAACCATTTTTCCGTAGATAGAAGCCTCGAGTAAAGTGCTAATCGTGCGCTTTGTATAATATACCGTAGTAAAATTACGAAGGAGTGTAGGTTTGGTTAGATTGAAGAAAGCATTCTTAAGAAGGAGATGTTTTTCAAAGACCTGAAGAAGAGGAAAAATCTAAAAGATACCAAAATAAAGAAATCAGCAGATATTAAGAAAAAAAGGGCTAAACAAGTTCAAAAAAGTTCAAATAATGAGGAAAAAAGATAACTACCATTGGGTGCCCCCGTAGATGAGTAGTTAGGGCACTGACCTTACAATTTAAGGGTATCAGGTTCAACTGCTGCCAAGACCCTGGGTGTATTCTGCAGACAAACCAAGAAGATTAGCGGATTTATGTTGCTAAAATCAGTCAAGAATGGAACCTTAAGAAAGCAGGAAACACAATATTCAGCAGTTTTGAATCGCTATGGTAAATCTTTGGTAGTCGAAAAAATAGTAGTGAGCGCTTCCTTACATATTTATATTGCGATAATATCGAAACTGTTCTGGGATTGCTTACACTTCCGAAGAGACTACCATCTAATAACAGGGTTCAGCTGATATGGGTGCCAGGTGCCTACACATCCAGCCAATTAGAAGGCATACAAAGTCTGTTAGGTTCATTACCGTTTTGTGGACTGTCTTGCAGCTAGTTGGAAAAAGAATCACAACAATAATGATTGGAAAAAAACGATTGATTTACTAGACCTGACTCTGTCAGAAATTCGAATGGTTATTTGATTCATGAGTGGGTATTGCAGATTATTTGAATACTGAGAATCAGCCTAAGCGAATTTTGCAGGTTATGTAACGAAGACGAGCAGACAGCAGAACGTGTACTATGTGACTGTAATGGTCTAATTTAGACCTATGTCTGACATGGCGAACAAATCACCCAAGGAAGTCTTTGAATTCTTAATGAATACTAGACTTAGGGGTCTATTTTGGTCGCCGTAACCAGTGAACTAGTTCTCCCTCTCCTGATTCTAATTCTATATTTATGCAACTAACTTTTAATTTGTCTAGAGCTAATCTTGAAGTCCACCTAACAGGAATCCAGCTGACCTGTGCATGCTTCTTTAAAGTAAAAGTTTTGATTTAAATTATGCGTTTAATAGAGCTGGAAAATATTGCAGATTGATATCATATTTGACGGTATTGACATTAAGTTGAATTTTAGCTCTTCTTACCTACTAAATTTTTGTACCACTATTAGACGCGAATTATTTATTTATTTAATATTATAAATTGTGGCCCTAGGGTCCAGGCAGAACCTGCGACATCCAGATTGATAGATTAGTACACTACCTAGCATCCCAGAGAAGTAAATTTTATACAATTTATGAATTTAAATTTTTTTTCTAAAATTATAAACTAATGGAAGCCCCTGTTTGTTTTGCTCTTTTCTGACCCCTTTTATAAATGAGTTTATTTCAAAAAATACACATACAAGTGTATATGCAGGTTAATACGTGTATAATTATATTTGTTCACAGAGTTCAATAAAAAAAAAAAAAACGAAAACTAAAAAATAAATAAGAAAAAACTGAACCTTATTATGCATATTGCTGCTGTTACTGTGAATATGCATATCATGCAGACAATAGCAATATTCAACGATAATAAGAATTTTTTTCTCTCTCTGCTTTGGTGCTTTTATTACTTTTTGGTTGTTTATTTTTTCTTTTCATTCATACGAATATTTCACACAATCTACTCAGCTTTATGATTACATTAAACGACAAGCTCGTGCAAGGACAGACTAAAATATATAAAAATATCTGTGTGTATGTACATAACTGCTATATGTACATGTCTTTCCCATCTAGGAGTGACAATGAGTTCGTCAGTATACATTTATGTATGTATAATGCAATAAAAGATAATAATAGTAACAACAACAACAGCAATAACAACAGTCATACGTAAAGAAAAAAACAACAAATTTAAGAAAATTTTATAGTTATTTATACATTTATGCATATTTTCTTTGGTATTTTTATGTTTGTCAGTTCATTATCAGTTGAGTAAAGTAAGTAAAAAAAATGATGTTTATTTATTTTTGGTTCCTGAAAGTATGCTTTAAATAATAATTTAAGACGATGCCTGAAGGTACACTTTAAATGAAACATACGTAATTATATATGTGTCTACGAGTATTTATTTATTGTGTGTATATTTATAATTTATTTCTGTAATTATTACTAGCAACTGTGCCGTTGATTAATGTTTATTAAGGCCATGTGAAGCAAAAAAATATTAAATGAAATATTAATTTGCTGTTGCGTTAATTAAAGAGAATTTTCAAGACGTTTTGTTATTTTTATAATAATTTAAAGTAAATAAGGGAATATTTAATACTAAGGGCTTATTTAGGGGACACTTAAAGAAGTCATTGATTTCTGCATGAATACTAGACTTATTGAGTATTTGTAGCATGAGAGTGCAGTCACAATAGGTGCATTCTGGCTGCAGTGGCCAGGTGGCTTGGTTTTGTTTCTAGATCTAAGTCTAAGAGCCTATTTCTCTGTAGTTTATACAGAAATATAAAGTAATTTTTTTTTAAATAATTATTTTGCTTAAATTTTTCTCAATAAAGACTTGAAATCTAAGAAAGCAAAATTACATACAACAATTCTATAATATATATTCATTCTGTAGAGAACGAAACCAAAGTAAAGAGAGAGAGAGAGAGAGAGAGGTTCACCTGCATCTCTTTTAGTTTTTAGTTGTATATAAAATTAGTAACATATGGTAAATCGCTTTTTCATTTATTATTATTGCTTATTCTGCAAGAGTATTTTGCGGCTAGAATTCAGTTAATCAAATCGTGTAGAAATTTGTTATGAAAATTAAATAAAAATAATAAAAAAGTTTAGTGGTTTTCATATAAACATTATACATACACACGTGTACGTGATTGAAACCTATAAATATGCAATAAATTTTAATATTATCTAACTTCCCAAAAGTATGCCAAATATTTTTTAAATAAATAATCCAATTTAGCTAATAGCTCCCAAAAATATACTTTATTTTTTGTTTCATTGCTATTAGAAATGCCTATTAAGGAATTTAGAATTTTATAATTTACTTTTAAATATTTAATTCAAAGAAACGAAAACTAAAACTTTTGCCATTTACCATTTAATGCAAGGAAAAGCAATAAAAGCACATGTACTACAGCCGACTATTTTGTATTTTTAATATTGTACCAGTGAAAGAAAATAATCAATAAAATAAAAATAAAAAAAATTTATAACAAATTTTTCATCTACAACTCACGTTTGTTAAACAGTTTAAAAGCCTGCAAAATGCTGCATAATAAAGTAATTTATAATTTAGGCAAATTAACTTGAAAAAGGAAGAGGGAGAGAGATAAATGAAGGTGAGTGAATCTAATAAAATTTGCCCAACTTTTAAAACCTGCTGCTCTAAGCAAATGCTTATTTTTTGCACAAAAGAAATAAATAAAAAGTGAATAATATTTTATTTCATGCTTTTGTGTCATTTTTCTCAAAACTCAAGGTTTTGTTGTTGATTCTCTCTCAGGCTTTAAACTAATTTAAATTCATGAGTCATCATTGACATTAATTTTATTGTTAGCTTTTAGGCAAAATAGCCAAAAAAACATAAGACCGAGAAGAATTTAGGTGAAAATAAGGAGTTTATATTACTGACAGACATCAAGCTGTCTTCAAAAAAAATTTAATTGAAAATTTCTGAGTCAAATAAAAGCAAAAGTGTTAAGGTAAAATCAGTCAAGTCAAAGCAGAAAAGAAAAACCTACTATTAAAGAAATTTCCTTAAAAGTTTTGTAACGAACACAATCAGATTTATTTTTCAAAACAATAGAATGACCAAATTTTAAAATAATAGAATTAGTGCTGTCCTTTTCATAATAAAAATGACATGAGTACGTTCAAAAAATTATTTAAATGTGATCAATAAAGACAAACAAATCAACAATAACACACACACAAAAGGAAAACGTAAAGTTTACAATCACTAAACACTGACTTTCAATAAGAAAATATTTAAAAAAATTTTCAATTCAATATTATTACAATACATAATACATAAAACCTTTACAATCGGATCATAGATATAACGCTTAAATCGATTAATGTAATTCAAAATAAGTCGCCAGACCTAATTTTCATATATAATATTTTCATATAAAAGTTTAAAATATTCTCAATTTTAAATTATTTTAAAAAATAATTAAAAATGGTTCAAACCAGACCGCAATAATGGCATGAGACCTGTTCCAACTGATGGACAAATCAGTAAACATACATAAAAGGAACACATAAAACTGACAAGTAATACACAGGAGTAAGAAAATTTGTAAAATATTTTCATTTCAAAATTATTTAAAGAAAAATGTTTGAAAATAAGAACACGACGGAATGAGATTCCTTCTATTAAGTAACTTTTAAGCACAAAAATATTTTAAGTAGTCAGAGCGCAAATCGTCACATTTGATATCGAATGAAAACTATTGAAATTTTATATTTCTTGTATGAAGGAATTTTAATATATCGATAGAAGCAGCTCAATATCAAATGCGACGATTTGGGCTTAGAATTCTAAATTATTAGAAATAAAATATTAAGTTCAGCTGAAAAATTATTTAAAGAATTAAAAAAAATGTTCCAAAAATATATGTGTAAGTATGTAAATAAAATATAATAAAAATGTAATAAAAATATAATAAAATAAAAAGATATCTTAAATATTTGAATGAGATTTTCATGTTTTTAATGGGGTAATTTTTAACAAGGTTTTGAGTTTTTTAACTGTGTTCGTCCTTTGTTTAACAAACAATTTTTCGTCGATCTTTTTTCAGAATTCTTTGAGGTTTTCTGAGATTTTTGGCAATTTTTTAGTATTTTCTCGACGATCTTTTTCAAAATTCTTTTAATAAGAACAGACAGTAAATGTACGGTGAATAGAGTGAACAAGTGTTAAAATTAACTACCGGGTACTACGAACTCTAAAATTTTTTATAACAGTTGCTATAAATAGTCAAGAATACTGACCTTTTAAAATAGAGTAAAATTGTATTTAAAATTTGTTTGAGCTAAAAAGTTAATTAACACACAAAGAGACGTGTTTTCTATACTTTTTTTTTCTAAAAAATATTTTTACATTTAGAGTGACTACCGTACCACATAGTTCTGTTATTATTTTCTTGTTTTAGCAGTTAAGCCTGAAATTATTTTAGTGATTTCACCAAAAATCAAAAATATTTTCTTATCAAGTGGCATTTCTAAGCCAAATTATAATTTTATTCAAAATTAAATAGTTTTTAAAAAAGTATTTTAAATAATTTTAGCAGTTAAAACAACTTTGCCATTAAATAAAAAACTGTTGGTACAAAAATCCATAAAACTTGCTCAGCTTTCGAAAGGAAAGGTTTTAATGCAACCCAGGTTGGCTGGAAAGGCCTTTAAACATGATATGTAATCAGGTTTTAAAGTATTTAGGAAGAATAAATTAATAATGCGGATAAGTCTGAATTCCTTTGGAAAATAAGCCCAATTTAAAAAAGCCATTGATGGACTAAACTTAAAATAAAATAATTCAATTATGAAATTAGTTTCGTACAGACTGAAATAATAATATTTAATGAGAAAGGCAGCATTTTAGCAACTTGAAAAATCATTTTTTAAAAAGCCAAAATAAAGTTCAATTAGCAATAAAAGAATTTTACAAAATGGGTACAAAATACTCACAAAAAAGTAGAGTATTTTTTCAATTTATTAAGAATAATTACATCTTCTGTCTTTGTTTTAAAAAAACTTAATTTCTCTCTTTAGATTCTTGAGTTTAAATTAGGCGATAAGAATTTTGGACTCACCAGTTCACTCTATCCGAAGTACTTGTACTGTTTTTTATCTCAGGTATTTAATAAGATTTTTGTTCGAAGTGTTCTTTTTTCACCTATTAAACTTCTTGATTTCTAAACAGGGACCGCAAACAAAATGTTTTAATTTTTCTAGCAAAAACTATGCGTGAATATTAAACTCTTTTTCGAATAATGTTTTCGCTTATTAGGTTTTACAAAGATTAACAAATATAAATCAACAACAACAAAACATACCTTAAATACTGCTTCTCAAAAAAACGCACCAACAGCTCACACGTTCCCCATCAACCTGGACTGGACAGCACTGCAGGTTGCAAAGCAAATGCCCACAGAGACTTTTTTTTTTATTTTTTGCGACTACAAAATTATGATTACTTTTTAATTTTTATTTTTTGAAATTTTTCGTTCATTAAATTTTTTGTAATAAAAATTATTTTTGATATTCGTAATAAATTTATTATTTGTGATAAATTTATTCAAATAATATAAAAAATTTTATTTTTTTTAAATTTGATTTTTAATTATAACTTTTTTTTGTTCAATTGAAAATCTTTTCTTTATTTATTTTTTTACTAAAAAATTACTAATTATTATTGCTTTTAACTCAGCAAAATAATTATTATTTTTCGAAGCTTCTAATATTGTTTTCTGATTTTTTTCTTGGTTTTTGTTATTAAATTTAATTTAATTTTTTTTTTTTTTTTAAGTTTCATTGGAATTTTTTTTATTTAAAATAAAAATTTTGATTGACAGTTAAACGATTGTTACAGTTCAGCTGTGTTCTTATTTTTTATCACCAAATAATTCTTCCAAGTTTGCTGCACAAAAAATCCTTTAAGTTGCAGTATATATGGCCGAGTAACAATAATAAATTCATCCAACCTATCGGCCGCTTTTTTTAAATTCTGTGGTATTTAGCATTAGCTGGCTCATAATAATAAAATAATTATAAGATGTCTCTTCATCACATTTTTTGCTCAAGTAATCTAATTTTGTCCTTGTCATCATCCTCACAAATACAAGTATTGTATAGCTTTCTTATATTCTTGTTGAGATTGTCCATCATGTAACGCGTAATAAACCGCGATTAAAAAGAACAACACATTCATATGCCAATCAAAATTATTCTGATTTAAAGTGAAAAATATGTAAATAATGTTAAAAAATAATTTTTATTTTTCCAAGTTTCTATTTTGTATCTTTTCCTTTTTTTTAGGTTTCTAATTTTTCGCTTTTTTAATTTTTCCTTTTATTTTATTTTACTTTTGTGCGTGAGAATATTTTTTATTTTAATTATGTTTTAATCAAAATATAACAATTATTTTTGCTTTTAACTCAGCAATTTAATTATTACTTTTTGATATTTTTGACTTGTTTTCTATTTAAAATCATAAAATCGTAATCATTATTTTGACTTTTTATTTTTTTTTTCGGTATTTTTCTTTTATTTTTTGTGCTAATAGGTATGATTATTTTTTGAGTTTTTATAAATTTTAATTTTTTTATTAATTTTTCTTTAATCAAAAAATTTTAATTATTGTTACTTTTAACTCAGTAATATAATAATTTTTTGATGTCTGTTTTATTCGATTTCTCTTTTTATTTTTATTCAAAAAATAATCATAAATATTATAGGTACCAATTTGAATTAAATTTATATATATAAAATACCTATTTAGTTCGTGTTATGCCTAAAAAAATTTTTTTTTAATTTCCAGTAGGTATTGTAGTTTGAAAATAATAATTATTTTTTGATTTTGATATTTTTATTTAGTTGAGAATATTTTTTTTTTAATTTTATTGGTATGTACCTACTCAGAAAATATATTTTTTTTTTTTTACATTTTTATTTATATAATCAAAATATTAAAATTATTTTTACTATTAACCCAGTAAAATATTAATTCTAATTTTTTGATGTCTTTATTCTTTTTTACTTTTATGCCTATTAACAAAAATAAAAATTAATTTTACTTTTAACTCAGTAAAATAATTAATATTTTTTCTTTTCTGCTTTTCTTTTTTTTATTAAAAATAATTATTATTTTCATTTTACATAAGAACTAATTTGGTATTTTTATACTTTTTTGTCTGCAAAATAGGTGTTTTTTTTGTGGATTTGCTTTTTTAAAATACGACTATATTTTTTGCTGAAATAAAATTCATAAATTTGTGTTCCTACCTAATTATGTATGTATGTATGTACATATGTACTTATATTATATCATTCTTCTTTTTTACTCACAAATATTTTCTTTCAGCTTAAATCAGTTGCGGCCCCTGTTATCTTTCTCACTCTCATATTTATTTGTTTACATTTTGCATTGATTCAAGACAAAAAACAACGTGTAGTAGGTAATAGCAAGAATAATAAAATTTTTTAGTATCTTTTAAAGCAATAATAACGGTTCTTGCTTGCCTTTTCTCTCATTTAACCTCTTTTGTTTACATATTACATTCGTCAAAAAAAACCAGACAATAATAGTAAAACAAAAACAACAAAATATACCTTTAATACTGCTAATTGACGACGCTAGCCAACGAACTACCCAGCTACCAGCTCACATATTCGTCCACACACAGCCAACAACAACAAGCATCGTTCTGTACTTCGGCATCACCAACAACAAACACCTCCTACACTAACTTTTTAGGCACTTCTTATTAGAACACTTCACTTTTAAACACTTTAACCGCACGACACTACACAACAAACTACTTTGATATGCAAGAATTCCCGACCTTAAATACTTTTTTACAAAATCACTCAAAGTTCAATGTCACAACAATCCAATTGCCGATTAATTTTAGTACAAATGTTAATAAATGAGAACTTAGTTCTGGAAGACCAAATTCGAACACTCAAACACTTTGATATTCGCAAAAAACAAATCAAAAGAAGAGGCCAATTTGTTTGTTGTTGTTTATTTGCATAAACAAAAACGAAGTTGTAATTGATTTACAAAAATTTAAAGAACTAAATTGTGCGTGTTCTACTATAGAACATGCCTGCTACATATTTATTTATTTATAAATGAGTATATATGTTTGTTATTGGTGCTTAAAGTGTGAGAGTAAATTAGTTGCTGGCGATTTATATGTTTTCTTACTTTGGAAAAAACAATGTTTTTAAAGAATGTAAATAACTTGCAATAGGAATTTAATCAAATTAAATAAAATTTAAAAATATTAAATTTTACAAAAAGTAATTTTAATTAATATTTTGATTTGTGTATCAATATTTAAAAGTTTATTAAAAAAATCAGAAATATAAAGATTTAAGTAACAGAAATAGATTTTGAAAATTGTAGAATTTTTACCTTTTTAGGTTTTTAAATTAACAAAGTGTTTTTGTAAAGTTTTCTTTCTCCTTAATTTTTTAAATGCATTTTTAATTGTTTGCTAAGAAAATGTTTTTTTATCTATGCTTTAGTTTTTTTTATTTATTAGTTAATTTATGTTTTAAAAATGATATTAAATTATCTATTTTGCACCTAAATATTTATTTGTTGTGAAAGAAAATGGATTTTTTTCTTATTTTTTTTTACTTTTTACTAAAATAAAATTTTATGTATTCATTATTTTGAGCCCTACAATTACCTAATTATTTTGATTTAATTTTTTTTTTTCAACAAAATTTTCTTTTATTTGCTTTTAGTTCAACTCGATTGCGGTCCCTGCTGCCTTGCTCACACAACGTTCTTTGTTTACATTTTGAATAGATTAAAAAACAATAATATTGAGAGCAATAATAGCGGTGTTTGCTTTTTCTCTCATTTAACCTCGTTTGTTTACATTTGTCACAAAAAAAAAAAAACAAACAGTAATAATAAAACAACAACAACAAACATACCTTAAATACTGCTTCTTGAAGAAACTAGCCAACGAACCACCCAACCTTCGTCGCACACATTCGTACACACACAAGTATCGTTCTGCATTTCGGCATCACCAACAACAAAAACCACCTGCACTTCAATTTGCACTAAATTCCTTTTTAGGCACTTTTTATTAGACCACTTCACTTTTTAACACTTTATCACACGACACTACACAACAAACTACTTTCATATGCAAGAATTCCCGACCTTAAATACTTTTTTTACAAAATCACTCAAGTCATAATTCCCGAATTTTTGATCAATTTAAGTGGGAGTATAAAGTGGGTTATGCTAAAAAACACTCACATAAACTTTAAACGAAGAGTGCGAATTGTTTGTTGTTGGTAGTGTGTTTGGGTTAGAATGTAGAAGCAAAAGAATTAAACGAAGCTAATGCGAACGAAGAAAATGCCTACTATTCAAATTGGTCTTTTGCGCTTAAGGTTTAGGTGGGTGAAGGTAATTAATTGGTTTATTGATGGTTAGAATTAAATAGAATATTTTTTCTTTTAATAAAAAAATGGTTTCATATTTAAAATGTTTTAACAATTTACTTATTTTTGTTCAATTGTTGCTTTAATGATATTTATTCGAAAAAACTGAGAAAATATCAAAATCCTTTTTATTTAATTTTATTTTAATTAAATTTTTTTATTAAAAAAAGTCAAACACATAAATTGAAAATTATAAAATTTAATGCTCAATCATGTTAATAATTTTTTTTATTACTTGGAAGGAATTTTTAATACATAAATGCTGTTATCCAAAAAAAGTAACGTGAACTTTAAAGTAAAATTAATGAAAAAATTATAAAAATTATATAAATTTCCATAACATTCTGTTATTTAAAGTCTACGTTATTTTTTTTTTTTTTGGATAACGGGAAAAATGTTTAATATTTAGTCGTATGTAATTAACGGAAAAAAGGTGAAGGCTTTGTAGCCCTCATCATGTAGCCTTGTAATTTATTATCTTATATGGCAGTACTTTATTCAATGAATAAATGAAATGTAATAACTAAATACAAATTTAAAAATTAAAGGAGCTTTTATAAAAAAAATTACTAAAATTAAAAGAAAAATATCAATTCGTAATTTGTTATGGGCTATAATTGCACCGCGACTAGTAAGCAGTCTTAATTTAGTATAGACAGGCTTTCATAAATTTCTCTTCACACTAATTCTTGATTCTATACATAGAAAAGTCATAACAGGAGCCATGTGAGTCCCGTGTTCATTTTCTTTTTGTCTTCGTTTTCTTTTCTTTTTTTTTTTTTTTTGTTTCATTTAGTTTGTAATTCATGTGTTTAACGCAGTTTTGATTAAATATTTACCGTCATTATATAATGAAAATCATTACCATAAAACCCGGGTGAATCATCAGTGAATCAGTGGACATACAAAGGTTTGAGGTTTTATATGAAAAGGATCGTTATATTTTAAATTTCGATACAAGTTGCTAGATATCTAATTCAACGATTTAGCTCCAGGCTTATTAAAAAATATATTTTATTTTTTTAATGGGTGTCCTGTAGATTTTTGGGTAGCGCACTAACCTATCAATCTGTGGTCGCAGATTCGTTTACTACCTAGACTCTGGTAGTAAATGGTCATATATAGCCATGAGCGTTAAAAAATTTAATTTTAAAATTAATTTCTAATATCAAATAATAACATTGAGGAAAAATTATATAAAAGAAAAACAACAGTAAAGCCCCAAAATATTCTATAATTTTTAAACAATAAAAGCTTTTTTTCCTCAGCTTCGACATAAGAAAGTACCTACAATAAATCAACAAAAATATACCTACTAAAAAAAATTACTCTATTTTATATAAAATAATTTAACATTAAAGAAACTACTTATTTTCCTTATAAAATGTAATTCCAAATGGTTTTTTTGTTGTTGTAAAAAAAAAACTAAAATTGTCTACTTACCCGCAACTGCCGTCACTGTGTTTACACTGTTGGTATCACACCAATCATCCTCACCACTGGCGCCGTGTTCCCTAATACCACCATCTAGGCCACATGAAAGCCATTTGCTAGACCAAAAGCTGTCTTTAAAACATTGAGAGCAACAGCAAAGAGAAAAACTTATAATCAATATAAACCAGGCTAAAATCATCATGATCACTGTCGAGGTATCATCAAAGGGGTGTTTAAGGTTTGTAACCGTTGTATACAACAGCGTTTGATCATTATGGATTATGGGCGCGTACGTTTCATTTGCCATAATTAGTTTGAATGCAAAAAATTCATTTCTTTAAAAATAAATAAAATAGATTTATTTTTTTATTTTTTTTTTTAATTTCACAACTTGTTAAGCGCTTTGTATGCTTCACTACCGGTTTTGTTAAAACTTTGAAGGGTGACTGTTTTAATGAATAGGAAAAATAACAATTTTTAAAAAAAAATTGAGAAAAATATAAATTTTTTAACGTGGTTGTTGTTGTTATTGTTTCTGCTATTTATTAGCCAGAGATATTGTTAGTTAATCTTTTATCATTGTTTTTGTTACAGGTACTCCTAGTGCTCACAGTTTTATGCCTTTTGTTTTTGTCATAAATGACTTGTTTACATTTGCTGATTTGTTAACAGGGATGGAAATTTTTTTAAGTTATCGCTAAATCCCTGAACGATTTTTTTTGTTATATTTTTTGATAATACATAAAATTTAGGTCTCAGAATTTTATTTATTGATTTTCTTACAGAAAAATTGTTTGACAAAATTTAAATTTTTCGAAAAAAATGTCTTCAAAAAGCTTAACAATTTGTTTATGGATCCCTTAAATGGTGTGAATTATAATGGTCCTTGGTTTTGATAATAGAAAAAAACTCATTTAATAGCTCTAAAAAAGTGTCAGGAAGCTTTTTAATAATTTTACAAAAACTTTATATATCTTTATTTGATTTACTTTAAAATTTCAGAGAATTTGATATTTTAAAAATTTGAAAAAAAAAATTTACAAAAAACTGCTGGAAAATACAGGAATGGGCCATTTAAAATTTTAAATTTGAATGAGCTATAAAAAAAGTACTGATTATTTTTCCAAATTTCTAGTTCTATTGGAAAGGTTGAACTTTGTACTGTAAGAATGGAATAGAATATGACTACTATTCATATTATTTCCATTGTTTCGGCTCGAATCTCTTCAATGGCAACTTCGATTTCATGTTTCAACATTTCAATTGTTTCTGGATAGTTTGCGTAACATTTATCCTTAATGGCTTAAATCACAACTGCAAGCCGGCTGATTATTCGATTTTCAAAAACAGTTACGTTGACTGTGTGTCATAAGGCCCCGTCTTGTTGCAACCAAATGTCGTCTTTGTCATTCTCTTGAATTTTTGGAAACGAAAATTCGTTGAGCATGACACGGTAACGCTCACCATTGATGTTAATTTCGACTCCTTGCTCATTTTTGAATAAAAATAAGCCACGCCAGAGAGCCCAACTATAGCCCCTTGTGTTTTTCTTGTTGGGGCGCCCTGTGCAACTTAACTTAACTGCTAAAAAATATTTTTAAAAAGCAAGCCAGTTTAAAATTTTCCAGCCTCTAAATTGGCTGCCTAAATCATGGAATGCAATAATTCTGATTTTATTTTCTGGAAATAAAAAAAAAATTTACTGATACCGCCAGGAATTTTGAAAAAAACTAGTAAAAAATTTAAGCTTCTCAATATTTTAATCAAAATAAAATTAATGTAAAAAATTGTCTGTGCTGAAAAGTAAGGTTAGAAGTGGAATTTTAAATGTAATTGTTTTTTCAGAGAATATTGTTCTTTCGTTTTATAGCTAGAATTAAATTAAAACAATTTTTAATATAAAGTGAAAAAATATATTTTCAATAAAATTTAAATGAAAATTTCGTTCCATAATTTAGAATCTGTATCCACCATATTGAATAAAATTTGTATACTTCCCAGCCCTGGCTGCTTTTCAGGCAATTACTCTCTTTGAAATGATGAGAGAGAAATAGAGAGCAGTTAAATAAATAGATCTTAAATTTTAAGACTTAAATATTAAAAGCTTTGTCTTCATTAAACTTTAATGTTTACTTTTTTTTTAAATTCAAAGCTTTTCTTTTCTTTGTTTCTATAGCACACCCAACCACGTGCTATTTGTACTTCTAGGAAAAAAACCTTTTTTTAAGAATTAATTTTAGATAGATAAAAACTATTTAATGAATTTATTACAAAATTTAGTTGTCTAGGTTTATATTTAAGTTACAGCGTTTGAGTGCAATAAATTGATAAAATTTTAATTATGGTGCTGGCAAATGTTATTGATCACCAATGGTTGCAGGTATTCGGTACCCAGGTTACTACTAAAACCCTTTCAGAATTCAAAGATCTCAAGTAGTCAAATGCTTAAAAATTTCCAGCTATAATTTGCACCGTAGCTTGAGATCTATGAAGTATTTTAAGACCTTTAATATCAAAATTTTGCTTTCATATAAACAGAGAGCAACATTGAATTTTTGTTTAATTCTATATTAACATAAAATTTTCCAATTTACTTGAAATTTCCCAGAAGAAAAAAGAGCACCAACTTTACTTAATGGCTAATAGTTACATTAAAAATAATCTTTAATAAGTTTTTCAATTTGCTTGGCACCAATTCAACATTTTCAATAATTTTTAACTTTTTTTCTGTTGTTGCTGTTTGCTTTGTGGTCAAAATCTTTAGTAAAGTTCTAGAGTACATGGCTGATTGCTTATTTCATGATGCTAAAAAATGCACTGAAGTGCAGTTCTGCTTTAGTCATTCAGTGCTTGTGGTGGCATTTTGTTTAAAGTTGTTGGTTGCCAACAACTCTTCATCACCTTTTAAACACTTAAAAAATTGTTAATGTATTGTTGGTAAAGAGTTTTGGTTGCAATGGACAAAGTTTGATACTTTTGCAGGGAATTAAAGTTTTTAAAATATGAGCTGCTTACAAAAACAAACAAAAAACCAACTTAAGTGGTTAAGCGGCATCATGTACTGGCACAAAAATCATTTTATAACATGATTGAGCATTAAAGTTTATAATTTTCAATTTATGTGTTTGACTTTTTTAATAAAAAAAAATAAATTAAAATAAAATGAAATAAAAAAATTTTGATTTTTTCTCAGAGTAAATATCATTAAAGCAACAATTGAACAACCATAAGTAAATTGTTAAAATATTTTAAATATGAAACCATTTTTTTATTAAAAGAAAAAATATTCTATTTAATTCTAACCATCAATAAACTAATTAATTACCTTCACCCACCTAAACCTTAAGCGCAAAAGACCAATTTGAATAGTAGGCATTTTCTATTTATACTAAAATGCAACACGCATTAGCTTCGTTTAATTCTTTTGCTTCTACATTCTAACTAAAACACACTACCAACAACAAACAATTCGCACTCTTCGTTTAAAGTTTTTGTGAGTGTTTTTTAGCATAACCCACTTTATACTCCCACTTAAATTGATCAAAAATTCGGGAATTATGACTTGAGTGATTTTGTAAAAAAAGTATTTAAGGTCGGGAATTCTTGCATATGAAAGTAGTTTGTTGTGTAGTGTCGTGTGATAAAGTGTTAAAAAATGAAGTGGTCTAATAAAAAGTGCCTAAAAAGGAATTTAGTGCAAATTGGAGTGCAGGTGGTTTTTGTTGTTGGTGATGCCGAAATGCAGAACGATACTTGTGTGTGTACGAATGTGTGCGACGAAGGTTGGGTGGTTCGTTGGCTAGTTTCTTCAAGAAGCAGTATTTAAGGTATGTTTGTTGTTGTTGTTTTATTATTACTGTTTGTTTTTTTTTTTTGTGACAAATGTAAACAAACGAGGTTAAATGAGAGAAAAAGCAAACACCGCTATTATTGCTCTCAATATTATTGTTTTTTAATCTATTCAAAATGTAAACAAAGAATATTGTGTGAGCAAGGCAGCAGGGACCGCAATCGAGTTGAACTAAAAGCAAATAAAAGAAAATTTTGTTGAAAAAAAATAAAATCAAAATAATTAGGTAGTAATTGTAGGGCTCAAAATAATGAATACATAAAATTTTATTTTAGTAAACAGTAAAAAAAAATAAGAAAAAAATCCATTTTCTTTCACAACAAATAAATATTTAGGTGTAAAATAGATAATTTGATATAATTTTTAAAACATAAATTAACTAATAAATAAAAAAACTAAAGCATAGGTAAAAAAAACATTTTCTTAGCAAATAATTAAAAATGCATGTATGTATGTATTTAAAAAATTAAGCAGAAAGAAAACTTTACAAAAACACTGTTAATTTAAAAAGGTAAAAATTCTACAATTTTCAAAATCTATTTCTGTTACTTAAATCTTTATATTTCTGATTTTTTTTAATAAACTTTTAAATATTGATACACAAATCAAAATATTAATTAAAATTACTTTTGTAAAATTTAATATTTTTAAATTTTATTTAAATTGATTAAATTCCTATTGCAAGTTATTTACATTCTTTAAAAACATTGTTTTTTCCAAAGTAAGAAAACATATCCATCGCCAGCAACTAATTTACTCTCACACTTTAAGCACCAATAACAAACATACATACTCATTTATAAATAAATAAATATGTAGCAGACATGTTCTATAGTAGAACACGCACAGTTTAGTTCTTTAAATTTTTGTAAATCAATTACAACTTCGTTTTTGTTTATGAAAATCAACAACAACAAACAAATTGGCCTCTTCTTTTGATTTGTTTTTTGCAAATATCAAAGTGTTTGAGTGTTCGAATTTGGTCTTCCAGAACTAATTTCTCATTTATTAACATTTGTACTAAAATTAATCGGCAATTGGATCGTTGTGACATTGAACTTTGAGTGATTTTGTAAAAAAGTATTTAAGGTCGGGAATTCTTGCATATCAAAGTAGTTTGTTGTGTAGTGTCGTGCGGTTAAAGTGTTTAAAAGTGAAGTGTTCTAATAAGAAGTGCCTAAAAAGTTAGTGTAGGAGGTGTTTGTTGTTGGTGATGCCGAAGTACAGAACGATGTTTGTTGTTGTTGGCTGTGTGTGGATGAATATGTGAGCTGGTAGCTGGGTAGTTCGTTGGCTAGCGTCGTCAATTAGCAGTATTTAAGGTATGTTTTGTTGTTTTTGTTTTACTATTATTGTCTGGTTTTTTTTGACGAATGTAAAATGTAAACAAAAGAGGTTAAATGAGAGAAAAGGCAAGCAAGAACCGTTATTATTGCTTTAAAAGATACTAAAATTTTTTATTATTCTTGCTCATAGTATAATTACACTATGATTCTTGCTATTACCTACTACACGTTGTTTTTGTTTTGAATCAATGCAAAATGTAAAGCAATAAATATGAAAGTGAGAAAGATAACAGGGGCCGCAGCTGATTCAAGCTTAAAAAAAATATTTGTGAGTAAAAAAGAAGAATGATATAATATAAGTACATATGTACATACATACATACATAATTAGGTAGGGACACAAATTTATGAATTTTATTTCAGCAAAAAATATAGTCGTATTTTAAAAAAGCAAATCCACAAAAAGAGACACCTATTTTGCAGACAAAAAAGTATAAAAATACCAACTTAGTTCTTATGTAAAATGAAAATAATAATTATTTTTAATAAAAAAAAGAAAAACGGAAAGGAAAAAAAAAATTTTAATTATTTTACTGAGTTAAAAGTAAAATTAATTTTTATTTTTGTTAATAGGCATAAAAGTAAAAAAGAATAAAGACATCAAAAAATTAGAATTAATATTTTGCTGGGTTAATAGTAAAAATAATTTTAATATTTTGATTATATAAATAAAAATGTATAAAATAAAAATATATTTTCTGAGTAGGTACATACCAATAAAATTAAAAAAAAAAATATTCTCAACTAAATAAAAATATCAAAATCAAAAAATAATTATTATTTTCAAACTACAATACCTACTGGAAATTAAAAAAAAATTTTTTTAGGCATAACACGAACTAAATAGGTATTTTATATATATAAATTTAATTCAAATTGGTACCTATAATATTTATGATTATTTTTTGAATAAAAATAAAAAGAGAAATCGAATAAAACAGACATCAAAAAATTATTATATTACTGAGTTAAAAGTAACAATAATTAAAATTTTTTGATTAAAGAAAAATTAATAAAAAAATTAAAATTTATAAAAACTCAAAAAATAATCATACCTATTAGCACAAAAAATAAAAGAAAAATACCGAAAAAAAAAAATAAAAAGTCAAAATAATGATTACGATTTTATGATTTTAAATAGAAAACAAGTCAAAAATATCAAAAAGTAATAATTAAATTGCTGAGTTAAAAGCAAAAATAATTGTTATATTTTGATTAAAACATAATTAAAATAAAAAATATTCTCACGCACAAAAGTAAAATAAAATAAAAGGAAAAATTAAAAAAGCGAAAAATTAGAAACCTAAAAAAAAGGAAAAGATACAAAATAGAAACTTGGAAAAATAAAAATTATTTTTTAACATTATTTACATATTTTTCACTTTAAATCAGAATAATTTTGATTGGCATATGAATGTGTTGTTATTTTTAATCGCGGTTTATTACGCGTTACATGATGGACAATCTCAACAAGAATATAAGAAAGCTATACAATACTTGTATTTGTGAGGATGATGACAAGGACAAAATTAGATTACTTGAGCAAAAAATGTGATGAAGAGACATCTTATAATTATTTTATTATTATGAGCCAGCTAATGCTAAATACCACAGAATTTAAAAAAAGCGGCCGATAGGTTGGATGAATTTATTATTGTTACTCGGCCATATATACTGCAACTTAAAGGATTTTTTGTGCAGCAAACTTGGAAGAATTATTTGGTGATAAAAAATAAGAACACAGCTGAACTGTAACAATCGTTTAACTGTCAATCAAAATTTTTATTTTAAATAAAAAAAAAATCCAATGAAACTTAAAAAAAAAAAAAATTAAATTAAATTTAATAACAAAAACCAAGAAAAAAATCAGAAAACAATATTAGAAGCTTCGAAAAATAATAATTATTTTGCTGAGTTAAAAGCAATAATAATTAGTAATTTTTTAGTAAAAAAATATATAAAGAAAAGATTTTCAATTGAACAAAAAAAAGTTATAATTCAAAATCAAATTTAAAAAAAATAAAATTTTTTATATTATTTGAATAAATTTATCACAAATAATAAATTTATTACGAATATCAAAAATAATTTTTATTAAAAAAAAATTTAATGAACGAAAAATTTCAAAAAATAAAAATCAAAAAGTAATCATAATTTTGTAGTCGCAAAAAATAAAAAAAGTCTCTGTGGGCATTTGCTTTGCAACCTCCAGTGCTGTCCAGTCCAGGTTGATGGGGAACGTGTGAGCTGTTGGTGCGTTTTTTTGAGAAGCAGTATTTAAGGTATGTTTTGTTGTTGTTGATTTATATTTGTTAATCTTTGTAAAACCTAATAAGCGAAAACATTATTCGAAAAATAGTTTAATATTCACGCATAGTTTTTGCTAGAAAAAATTAAAACATTTTGTTTGCGGTCCCTGTTTAGAAATCAAGAAGTTTAATAGGTGAAAAAAGAACACTTCGAACAAAAATCTTATTAAATACCTGAGATAAAAAACAGCACAAGTACTTCGGATAGAGTGAACTAGTGAGTTCAAAAGGCTTATCGCCTAATTTAAACTCAAGAATCTAAAGAGAGAAATTAAGTTTTTTTAAAACAAAGACAGAAGATGTAATTATTCTTAATAAATTGAAAAAACACTCTACTTTTTTGTGAGTATTTTGTACCCATTTTATTGCTAATTGAATTTTATTTTGGCTTTTTAAAAAATGCTTTTTCAAGTTGCTAAACTGTTTCCTTTCTCATTATATATTATTATTTCAGTCTGTACGAAACTAATTTTATAATTGAATTATTTTATTTTAAGTTTAGTCCATCAATGGCTTTTTTAAATTGGGCTTATTTTCCAAAGGAATTCAGACTTATCCGCATTATTAATTTATTCTTCCTAAATACTTTAAAACCTGATTACATATCATGCTTAAAGGCCTTTCCAGCCAACCTGGGTTGCATTAAAACCTTTCCTTTCGAAAGCTGAGCAAGTTTTATGGATTTTTGTACCAACAGTTTTTTATTTAATGGCAAAGTTGTTTTAACTGCTAAAATTATTTAAAATACTTTTTTAAAAACTATTTAATTTTGAATAAAATTATATTTTGGCTTAGAAATGCCACTTGATAAGAAAATATTTTTGATTTTTGAATAAAATAATTTCAGGCTTAACTGCTAAAACAAGAAAATAATGACAGAACTATGTCTCCCGATACTCACTCTAAATGTAAAAATATTTTTTAGAAAAAAAAGTATAGAAAACACGTCTCTTTGTGTGTTCATTAACTTTTTAGCTCAAACAAATTTTAAATACAATTTTACTCTATTTTAAAAGGTCAGTATTCTTGACTATTTATAGCAACAGTTATAAAAAAATTTTAGAGTTCGTAGTACCCGGTAGTTAATTTTAACACTTGTTCACTCTATTCACCGTACATTCACTCTCTGTTCTAATTAAAAGAATTTTGTAAAAGATCGTCGAGAAAATACTAAAAAAATTGCTCTTGAAACAAAATGCGAGTACTGCCAAAAATCTCAGAAGACTTCAAAGAATTCTGAAAAAAGATCGACGGAAAATTGCTTGTTAAACGAAGGACGAACACATTTAAAAACCTCAAAACCTTGTTAAAAATTACCCTATTAAAAACACGAAAATCTCATTCAACTATTTAAGATATCTTTTTATTTTATTACATTTTTATTATATTTTTATTATATTTTATTTACATACTTACACATATATTTTTTGAACATTTTTGTCAATTCTTTAAATAATTTTTCAGCTGAACTTAATATTTTATTTCTAATAATTTAGAATTCTAAGTCCAAACCGTCGAATTTGATATTGAGCTGCTTCTATCGAAATATTAAAATTTTTTCGTACAAGAAATATAAAATTTCAATAGTTTTCATTCGATATCAAATGTGACGATTTGCGCTCTGACTACTTGAAATATTTTTGTGCTTAAATGTTACTTTTTACCGACTACGTTTTACTCAAGTCCATCTGATTTTTTGTCCGTCTGATTTATGTAAGTTCACTTAATAGAAGGAATCTCATTCCGTCGTGTTCTTATTTTCAAACCTTTTGAAATAAAAATATTTTACAAATTTTCTTACCCTTGTGTATTACTTGTCAGTTTTATATGTTCCTATTTACTCATTTGTCCATAATTTGGAACAGGTCTCATGCCATTGGGGTCTGCTTTGAGCCATTTTTAATTATTTTTTTTAATGACTAAAAATTGGAAATATTTTAAAAATTTTTTATTTACATTAATTGATTTGTCAGTTTAAGGTGCGTTTAAAATAATTTTCAATTAAAAATTTTTGAAATATTTTTTTATATTAAAAGTCACTTTTTAGTGACTTAAATGTAACATTAAGGTTTCTTTTTGTGTGTGTGTCTATTGTTGTGTCAAATTTATTTATGGTCAAATTTAAATATTTTTTTGTTAAAACGGTTGTGATCCCCTGGTCCTCCTAACTATTTTTTGAAAGTAGTCGGAAAGCAGTGGATGCAAAAGTCATCACTTTCAAATTATATCAATAATCGAATATTATAGAATATTTCTAAAAGGCCTTGTTATTAAAGACCCTTTTCTTGTTATGACTGAAATGCGTTATATGCATGCATGCATAACAACTTTCTTTCAACTGATTTACATATTTATTATGATATTTTATGGTGCAACAGTGATTTTATAGTGCTTGTGTGTGTAGTTATTTCGATTTTAGGAGGCATGTGTTAAAAGTTAACTTGATTTTTATTGTTTTATACTAAAATAAAGGAGTATTTTTGGTCACCCACTTGTTTCTAAAACAAAATTTGTTCACAGAAAATTCAGCCTAAGATCTAGTTGTGCATTCTCTTATGAACTTTTCCTAATTTTTCATTTATTGTTCTGTACTTTATTTGTAACACTTTCTTTTAAATTTTTAATAAAATCTCTACTCCATTCGTGGTGTGAAGATTTTGTTCAGCAGTTTCAATTCAATATGCATGCATGTGCTTTTGTATTCATCAAATTTAAAATCATAATCATTATTTCTCATCTTTTATTAGTTTTCTTTTCTACACATCATCTGCATATAAAGTACTTGCTTTTCTATTTTTTTTTTTAATAGACTAATATAATTTTTTTTCTTTTTAATATTTTATTTCTCTGTATAAAAAAGAAAATTTGTAGAGTTGGCTTGATGATCAACAAAAAAAAAAAAAAATGAAAAACTTATTTCGTATGCGTGACCATGTTGCTTTTTAAAATAGGAATACAAGTGAGCATCTAACTAAAGTAAAGTTTTTATTTATGCGAGGTAGGTTACAAAATTATTGTTTTTTCTTTAAAAGCTTAAATATCTCATATTGAGAAGAAGTTTAGAATTTGGCAAAAGCTCTGCAGTTCAGTTTGCAATATTTTAATTCAAGCTTATTGATTTTTGTTCGTATATTTGCTGAATTGTTTCATTAATGTAATGAAAAATTCATTGTTTCATTAGACTAATGAAATATTTCATTCATGCAATGAAATAATTTCATTAATTCAATGAAATATTCATTAATGCAATGAAAATATTTAATTGATTCATATAATTTATGAAATATTTTGATGTCACCCATACACTGAAAGAATTTTGTTTATTATTGCTTATTTTTAACCAACGAAATAGTCATACATTCAATGAAATATTTCATTGCATCAATGGCATGTTGTTGGTTAAAAAACTATAAATTATTTTCTTAGTGTGCAAGAATTTTAAGAAAATTGTTTCATTAGATTTATGCCAGATTTTTCTTTCAGTGCACTAATAAGCCTTAAGGGTTAAACTACTACATTTGATATTGATCTCAGTTTCACTGTAATTGAAATTTCGTAATAAGTTCCCGTGCTTATATGATTCTTGAATGATTTTTGTAAGAATGAGAATCAGTAGCGGGAACCTGATCACTGCAATCAGAATAGTTTTATTGTGACACTAGTCCCAAGTCACAAAACAGTCTCTAAGTCTAAGAACTTAAAAACTTCCTTGGTTGACTTATCCCCCATGTTAGATGGCGTCTGACGAATCCAAAACTGACCAATGCAGTGACATGGTACATGTGCTGCTGTCCCTTTGTTATATAATCTGCAGGTGTCCTTTAGGCTGATCCTCATATTTGCCAATTGTTTAAATAATCTTTAATCTCCACTCATGAATCCCTTAGATCAGACAGTAATCACTTAGCATGAGAAGAGTCCTTTGTATCTGAAAAGGTGAGTTTTAGCATACAAAACTTCTGCCTTGATAAATGGGGAAATTGGAGGATGATTTAGCAAGACTTCAAGGGCAGTAGTCTCAGTTGACCTCATTGGCTAGTCTTTGAAATCAACCTTACTTATTCAAATTTAAATCTTTAAGTTGGCCTTAAGAAAAGTCACTTAAAACCAGCCTCGTTTAAAAAATCCTTTTCCTTTTTTTTGTTGTTTGTTAGTGAGTGTGTAAGTTTTTTTTTTAAAAGAATTTTTAATGTTTTTATTTCCAATAAATTTTCTTGTTTCTATTTTTTTTTTAATTCCAAGTTAAGCATAGAATGCGCTTTGAATAAAAAAGAATTACTATTGCATTTATTTTTATTTGAAAAACGTTTCTTAAAATGTGTTAGGGTGTAAATAAATGCAGTCTTTTTCTAAAAGTTCATTTTTAAATCTTTGAATTTTCTTGTCTGCTTTATGTGCTTAAAGAAATCCTCTTAAAGTGTTTGTTAAATAATAAAAAAATAACTTTCAAATGCAGTTGCATAAATGCCTGTTCTAGTTATTTGTGTTAAATATATTTAGAATCAAATATTTTTATTGTGTTTATTCCGCTTAAAAGTTAAAATTAATTTGAAAATTTTATTGCTGCAGTTTAGATTTGCAAAAACTTCAGAAATTTCTTAAAAATAGTCTAAAGTAGCTTCTTGAGCAATAGATTACAAATCTAGACAGCCTTCCCTTTAAAATGGTATATGCCTTATCCCTTAATCTTATATGGTTCGTCCGGAAGCTACTTTTGATTATTTTGAAATTTGCTTTGACGTACTGTATAAGATTACGGGATGGGACTCATATCATTTTAAAGCTGAGGTTGATTAAATTTATAATCTCTTGAACACAAGTACTCACAAGCTACTTTGAATTATTATTTTTTTAATTTTTTTAGCTTATTTTTTTCGGCTTGATTTAGCCTTTTCTAGCGTTTTTTTAAGGAAAATATAGCTTATTTTTTCTAGCTCCTGGTACCTAGTGATCTTCCATTATTCGTTTGTTTTTCATCGGACACCTTCAGTTAAGATCGATTTTAGAAAAAATTGCAAGACAAACTTGTTCTTTTGCCAACGTATTCATATTGTGAATAACTTATGCCAAGTGACCTTCCAAGGCCTACAGGGTGCCCTTGTAGACTAATAGGTAGCGTACTTACCTATCAATGTGGGCGTCGCAGGTTTGATACCTGCCTAGACCTTGGGTGTTTTCTGCAGACAAGCCAAGAAGCTTCGCGGATTTGTGTTGTTTTGAAAAAAAATACTCTTTGTTCTTTAACGCGTTATGTGTTTTTCATCCAGAACACCTTCAGAACGCACCATGCTTTGTAAAAAGAAATTGCTACTTTCACTAAAGTCTTTCTATTTGAAGAACTTAATTCTAAGCGACCTTACGATATTTGTGTCTTTGCACGTGTTATGTACTTTTCATCCAGGACTCCTTCACTTGTTATCAATTTAATACAAAAGTACTTGGTATTTGGTATACACTTCTTGCAAAAGTTTTTTTTTTCTTTTAATAACTACAAGTAAATAAATCACTAATCCTGAGTAAACAAAAATGAGAAATTTATATGTTCATATTTCATAATAAAATTCCATGAATTTTTGTAACAAAAATAACAAAAAAATTTTAATAATTCTTTTGTTTAAAGGATACCCAACCATCCCTTTCATTCATTTCTGCTTTTATTCTGTTAAAAACAATATTCACTTGAAAATTTATTTGCTTTTATATCATCACAGCTTAAAATAATCATAAGTTTGTTTAACAAAACCAAAAATATGATACTTCGTTTCTTGGTATTGTTGGTTGTTTGTGTGTATGCATGTAAAGAATAACAATTTATTTTTCTTTGAAAACCACCACCCCCAAAAAATGCATTTTAAATTCCATCCGCTTTTTTTTCAAATAACAACTCATGCCCACAACAAGTGCACGTGTTTAACCCCCGCAGCAATAATCCTTGCAAGGCAAAAGGGAAAAATATGCTAATATGCATGTAATCCCTGTGAAATGCTAACGTTTTCATTTTGTTGCTTTGTACCCGGTCTTCCACTAAAATAACAATAAATGCCTTTAAACATTGTCATCATAACTCAATGTCATTCATTTACACAGACTAATGAAAACGCATCATAAAGTTTTGGAATTTTTAATGATTCTTTTCGTTTTTTCGTACTTTTTGTAATTCATAAAATGTTTAAAGTTATTTGAAATATTAAATTTCACCACTCGTTCTTAAGGGGTAAATATGAGTAGAAGAACTTTAAGCAGGAAATAACCAAACACTTGTCGTGTACATGAGCATGGAAGTGCAACCCTGTTTAGTGTCACATTCTGTTGTTGAATCAAACAGACGGTGGCATGAAATTTGGAACGAATTCTTTTGGTAACAATTTAAAATTTGTTTTGGTTCGTTTTTTGGGGTTGATCATTTTTCAAAAAACGACATTTTAAAATTTTACGTTTTTTTTTTTGGTTAAATTATTAAGTTTAAAGAACATAAATTTTTTGGAGGAAGAGGGTTCCCCCTCTGCTATTTTCTGTTTACTTAGAAGCTGGTTATCGTTTCAGGACGGCTTTTATACTTTAAAACAGAGGCGATAGGAAGACCAACTGAGTCAATTTTTTAAGCCTTAAATTGTCTTTCTAATAGCTGAAAAAAATTTATTCCACAACTTAATGCTTCGACTAAACAGCGAATGTTATGATTGTAGTACAAGGTATCACCTACTACTTTCCTTGGACTTTTTCAAGTATCACTTCAGCTTAAAATTGCATCTGAGATGCAATACTTTTCTTCCTCTTACTATTACTTATGAGCCATAAGAGCAACGCAATCTGAAAGATATATTTTGGGCTACTTCAAGCTTCACCTCAGACGGGTACTCAATTCACTTTGAAATTGAGGCAAATTCTAACTGAAGGTTCAGGTTCCTGGTTGAAAAACACATTCAAATACAGTAGTAATGGAAGTTCACTTACAATTAAGTTCTCCAAATAATTATTCTCTGAAAAGGCATAGAGAAACTTATTAAACTCATGTCAAATATAAGAAGTATTTTCATAGCTTCATAATGCATATAGGGTTACCTGGACGTGTAATACGGCGAGGATGATCTGGCCTAGGCTGGATAGCAGTCGCAGTAGGGATTTGTTGGGGCTCCAAAGAGCCCGATTGAGAAATGTGGTGGCTGTAGTAACGGGACTCTGCAACTTTGGCAACCATGCTAGGAGAATGGGATTGCGTTATAATGACTACTGTAGAAGTTGTCAGGACGAGGAGGAGGAGCAAACTGTGGAACACCTCCTCTGCCAGTGTCCGGCCCTGGAAGAGCGGTGCATGATTCACTTCGGTGAGCGATGTCTGTAGGGTCTCACTGCGCTGTCGAATGCAAGTGTCGACATGCTATATGGCTTCATTAGAAGCAGCGGTTGGTTTTTGTGATGGACTCACTCACTTTCTTTCTCTATCTTCTTTCCTCCCCTTCACTCTTCTGTCACTATCCCTGCTCTGCTTTATTTTCCACCCAAGTGAGCCCTTGTTTTCTTTCTTTCGGGCGACCTGTTTAACCTAACCTAACCTAACCTAAGATCTGAACCTCTTTTTATTGCAATACTGTTCGCCAATAACAAAATACCATTTCTGTAATCTCAGTGTTCAGTGAACTCTAAGCTTGAAGAAGTTTAGAGTTCGATTCATCCTGTTAGAGAAGATGAGACATGGAGAGTTATAGACAGACTCCAGTAAAACCGGCTTCTCAAAAATGTGACAGTCTTTCAACTTCATTGTGAGTGCCCCACTCTTCTCAATTCGATATACAAATTAGAAAAAGAGAAGTCTGCTCAATTGGGGAGGGGGGGGGGCTCTGATGTGGTTCCTTTGTGATACCTGTATAGGGGAAAACCGAAGAAATATAGACAAAGAAAGATGTCAAAGTATATAAAAGACAATAGGAAAAGAGAAGGCAAGATTGAAAGGTCCATCACTACCTACAGCAGTTTCTAATTCTAACGAAGGCAAAACTGTGACGTCGATAGTGAAGTAAGGCTCTGCAGGTAGCGCTCCTTAAGGTAAACACATTGCTTGATGTATATTTAATGAACGAATTTGGGAACTGGGGATTCTAAAAAAGTCAAATAACATTGAATCACGAAAAAAATCCTAGTATTATTTAGAGTCTACCAAAAAGAAAAAAACAGTAAATCAAAAAATTTACTCTTTTAAATTAGCACTGACTTGACAACACTGGCTTCAACTCATCTCTGCAACAAGATAAAAATTTTACTAAAATATTTGAATGCAGTTCTCTAAGTAACATTTTATCATGTTTTATCCCTATAAAATAACTTCCTTCAGTTTGTGTGTCCCAATAATTCTGCTCACTTGCTTTATTTTTATTTTTTTTTTTTGGCTTCTAAGTTCATTTATTTTTCCCCTTCTTATTTATTTAAGTTTAAAAAACAAAATAACTTTTCCAACTTGTCAACAACGTTGTCACCTCTTGCCTTTTTCATGATTATTGACATTTCTTTTTGCTTTGTTTTATTTTGCAGTATGAGTTTTATATACTCATAGCACTCCTACCTTAAGTGATTTCTGTTTGTAAAATTTTATTTAATTTTATTTAAGTAAAAAAGTTTTTATTTTTTATTTTTGCTTTAGTTGGAAAAGGTAAACGAGTATTTGCACTAATTTTCACTGCTTCAAATCTTTTGACTGCAAATATTTTGGGAAAATGTCAACAACTTTTGAGTTGGAATCATTAAAAGAAAAGTTTTTGCTGTTGTTGGGTTTAAACAAATAAAGTAAAGCGCCCTCGTTAGAAGTAAATTTAATGCTTAAATTAGTTTACAGCAGCCATATTTATTCTTTATGAATAAAGAAAAATTTTTGCTTTCAAATGATTACAAGAAGTCTTCAACTAATTTTAAGACAGCATAAATCAGTAAAGTTTCTTGATTTGTCTACAGAAGCATCGAAGATCTGGGCAGGAATCGAACCCTTGATTCGCACTATTCTATAAAGACTTTCATATTTACTATAAAATTACATTCGCTGAAAGTTCAATATTTACTTGCGTCTAACTTAAGACTTAGACAAACTTCAGTGCTCCGAAAAATATGTATCTTTGTAACAAATACTTCAGATAATTATGACATATGCTAGTGATTAGTTCTTTTATTTAAATTTTAGTGTCTCAAAATCTCCTTTTTTAAATGCTCACATCTAGAGACTGGTTCCTCAGAGACATTCATGGCATAAATGCCATGTGAAGACAAGAAAAAAAAATTAAGAACCAATTAAAAATTGTAATTAAAAAATTTATTAAATCAATTAAATATTTAATTAAGTCAAAAATATATAAAATTAATTAAATATTTAACTGATTTAAAATAAAAATTTTAATGATTTAACAAATTTTTTAATTAAAATTTTTAATTGGTTTTTAATTTTTTTTCTCTGAAGACAAGAAAAAGAAACAATCCGGCTAAAAAAAGCAGGATTAAAACTAGTAGCGTCAATGATCACTGTGGCCAAGGAAACTTATTGTCAGACTACTCTAATATTACAAATCTTCTCTAAGTCTAGCATTCATTATAAATTCAAAGACTTCTTAAGGTGATTTGACCGCCATGTAAGACAGTTGTAACAAAAACATATTAAAATATTCATTCCATTGCATTAAAAAAGAGTTAACCATGCCCATTTGCCTCAAAACTATCTAATTTATAAAAGAAGTTTATTATGAAAAATGTGTTGTTGGTCATTCCAACATCTTTTTTAGTAACTGCTTCTCTTTTTTTCTTTAAGCTTCTTCTGTAAAGAAAAATATATTGCAGCAAATATTTCCTATCAAGCTGTTGACACTTTATTAAACACGCTTTTGATATGATCTGTAACATCGAATAACTTTATTAAAAAAAGGAAAAAAGAACACACTTGATTAAAACACTTTAAAATAATCAAAAACACTTAAAATTTGTTAAATTAAAGGAAACAGACACATACAAACTCAAACTCAGTCGAAACTCCTTTGGGTAACACGAACATACGTAAATATTTTAAGCCAGAAGCCATTTTTCTGTTCATTTTTCATGGCACTCCACAGCTCTGAAAGGGCTTCACTTATCTAGATCTATGGCACATGTCTGCTTGACATTATTAACTGTAGAATGTGTTAAGGAAGTGTTTAAAATATATTGATGTGCTCTCTGCATTTGTCTAAAAAAAAACAAAACTGGTAAATACTTTTGCTTTCCTGGAACAAAAGCTTTGATTACTAAATTACTAATGTTTCCTAACAGGAAGAAAGGAAGGTAGCTGTACTCGTGTGATTATCAAAGGAAAAAAACGTAACTTAATTTAAATTGAAAGTAGAAAACTCAAAGCTGTAAAACTGTAGTCTAAAGCACGTGTCTTTAGTTAAGGTTTGTGGCTGGGGCGGGGTTAGGGGTGGAAGTGTTGCAATTGAATTTGTGGCAGCGTGTTGAAATTATTGTTGGATTTTAATCAATAATTCAATAATAATACAAATGTTAAAATTACTTTATAAAACAAAATGAAAATTAAAGTTAAACAAAATTGTTTTGTCTTTGGGGAGAAGTTTATTGTCTTGAATGCAATTCAGGCTTTTTGAAAATTTTTGTAAAGAATTATTTTATTTTATTTTTATTTATTAATAGTAAATAAATTTACATATTAATAACATTATAGGAACAGGCTACCGTGGCCTTCGTCCTCTATTTAAAAAAAAAAAAAAAAATTAAAGGCAAAGAAAAATAAAAATTTCATATTTTTACTTTACACATTCTTCTTAAATATCAAAAACATACAAAAAATGATATAATTAAAACGGCCAGTTTATTAAGCTTAAGGTCATATTATAAAAATTTATTTATTTATTAATTAAGCTAAATATCAAAAAACTAACCGTTTCAATAAAAAAGGACAAATAAACTAACAAATAAAAAATTATATAAAAATAAAGATAAAAATATTCAAAATATAATTTTTTTTGAATACCAATTTTTTTTTATTAATTCTAAAATAAATAATTAGTTTCAGCTTAAGAAATTAAAATGAATGAATTCTAAGAAAAAATCTTTGGTTTTTAAAAGCAATAAAATGTCTGCAGGCACTCAGTTTTTAAAATAAAAAAAAAAAAAAAAATTTTAAGGGGCGTATTATTGATTACGCACGGAAAGTGAAATTTAATGGAAAGATATATCGATCGATATGCAAATTGTTATTATTCATTTCATTTGGAATTATCTTATTATTTTGAATTATTCCATTTAATTGTGAATTAAAAAGTGATCTATTGTGAATGAATTGTGTTAAGGTTTCAGCAAAAAACTGAATTTCTTAACATCAAAATAAAATTTAAATAAACAAAAAGAAAATTAATTTTCAATAAATAAAACAAAATTATTTTGAAAAATAAAACAAATTAATCTAAGACCCATTTTAATTTCGAGAAATTTTTTATTTTTTCTAACATTTTCAATCTTTGCATTTGCTTTCCGTGAGAAAATTTAGACGTAAACAAAATATAGCATTTTATCTACATTGAGGAATCAATAATAGCAAATTTTCATTCCGCACAAAAAATAATTTCCCCAAACGCAAAATGGAATAAATAGTATAGAAAATGATATAAAAAAATAGAGGTAGTCGCAGTTTTTGGCTCATAGCTAAACCATTTATGAACCGATCTGGCTGAAATTCAATAGAAATTAACACACAGAAACAATTGACAAATTGGTATGCTAATTTCTGCTGTAAATATTTTAGGGACTGCAGAAAGTTGATTTCAACAACTATACGGACAGACAGATAGATGAACATCGACTCCGCTTTTTGTAGGGATTCGGAACATGCATTTGCGCTTAAGCGATTTTTTTTTGTTAAAACGATACTTTCAAATTTATGATGCCTTAAATTTTTCTCTTTTCTATGACATTTTTGTTTGTCTTAGAAAAAATTCTTGTTATGAAAATTGGAGAATATTTTTTATCCCATTTTTAACAGCAATAACTGCCAGTAGTTTTATCATTACTTCTTAGTCTTGCCCCTCAAAACCTAAAGATTATCATAGGGAGAGTAATTACTACTTCTAGCAGCTTATGTAACGTTTCTTTTTTATGTGATTTCTAAAATAAATTAACTTTTAATTTTGAAAATGAAGCAACAATTCCCTTAGCTAATTCTACAAACTTAACACTTCAATAACTTTTCATAAAATTTTCCCTTTTATTTGGGTAACAAAACGAATAAACAAATTATGTTTGTGTTTTGCTAATTCATAAATTTTTCAGGCAAGCTGCTTAAAAAAAACCCAAATTTAAAAACAGCAATAGAGAACATCCCTTTTCAAGCACGTACCATCACTTGAGTTGAGTTGCCATTCCCCCTTTTTGTTCAAGTTTAATAAAAATTGACTTTATTGTGGCCACTTTATAGAATTAAACTTAAATTCAAACGAATTATTGCCACAAAACTATATTTCAAAATTCACAATTCCACAATTTGTGAGTTAAATAAAAAAGCAAAAGAAAATGAAAACTGAGTAATAAAAATCCCATAAAGCAGAAAAATTTTGTATCAATAAAAAAAAAATTTTTAAGAAGGAAAATTTTTTCTTATTTTGGTTTAATAAAACAAAAAGCCTGCAACTGTGCATCATTAGTTAGGGGGGACACACTTTTGCCAAACACTTGTTTGTCATGCCGATGCTGCTGCTGCTGTTGCAAGAGGCCTTTAAGGGATAATGCAAGCCACCCTTAACTTTACAAACTCCAAGCCCTTAGAGTCATCATTGCAGATAATAATTGTAACCAAAACCAAAATTATAACAAAAGCAGCAGCAGCAGCAGTAAAGAAAAAAAATGTTTTTTGGATTATAGCTCGTATTTAGTTTAAATGAAACAAGTGTATTCCAAACCATTAATATTGAAAAATAAAATGGAATTATTGACAAAAGAAAAATCTCATTTGTCCCCTTCTCCTTAACCCAGCCCCAACCATCATATTTCACACTCTTTGTTTGCATTTTGGTATTTTATAACAGGGCCAGGAGAGTCGGGGAGTTATAGAAAATGTCAGCATTTTAATGCGATTTGCTGATATATGAGGCATAATTAAACCCTGCATAAGCTGCGGTTTATGACACATGAATGAATGAATGAGACATGACTAAACAGTCAGACAGACAGACAAGGGAACATGTTAAAATGTTGTAGTGAAATATGTTTCATGTTTTATTGTTATGGCTTGAGGGAGGTTATACAAAATACTTTGGGTAAACTAAATTCTTAATCAAAGTCTAATTAGAAAAAAGGCGTAAAATATGAACAACAAGAAAGTTAAATTTAATCTAAATGTAAATTAGTTTATATAAAGCAAATGAAAACATAAATTATTATAGAGATTTGTGTTTTCTAAACACAATTAAAATAATTTATTCAAGTAAAACCTGTAACCAAATTTTCCAACTATTTTATTAAAAAAAAAGTGAAATTTCTCTCAATTTTATCATAAATTAATTAAAAATTAAAAATAAAAATTTTTTCAAATTAAATATCAGAAGCCTTAATTCATGGTCTTAAGTTCACTAATACGTGTTCAATGAGTTAGATGATATTCCCCAACACCAATATAAAGTGCTGCCACATTTCTTTGTTTTCCTTTCGACTGCTGAATAACTGCCGTTTAGCTAAGATCATGATCATTGCTTAAGTCTTTATCAGTGAATAGCTAAATATCAAATTTGAGCCTGAAAATTATTCAGCGTTTTATGCAATCAGTCTTGTGGCATCATTTTTCAACAACAAAATCTTTTCATTTTCATCTTCGCCAGTTCATTTCCATTAAATACTGACAACCAAATTCATAAAAAAAGTTGATGTTTAATGAAGTTTTATTAAGCAAACTTTCTATGGGAAATTTTTTTAAGAAATTTTTAAAAAAATTTAAACAAATTAATTCTTAGTTGATCAATAATGGGCTAATTATAGCCATTACGCACCGCAACCTTTAAGATCTTGTCTGCAGTGTGCATTAGTAGATAATGAAGCCTTAAAAACGAAATAAAAAACAAATTCGTTTAAATTTTCACTGTTTAATTGACAAAAACGCTTAATTGCAACTAAATGTTTTCCAGTAGTGGTTTTAAGTATTTTTAAAGCATCTAAAAAACACTTAAAAAGATGTGATTCAGTGAAAAATCTTTAAATAGAAATATGTTTTGTTTAAAAATAACTTGCTTAGATGCTTAATTGCAACTCAATATTATTAAATTTTAGTTTTGCCTAATTTTAAACCTCTTAAACTTATAAAAAAAATATGCCATAAAAAAGATCATGAGCTTTAAGAAAACAAACCTTTAATTGAAAAAACGCTTAACTGCAACTCCTTATTATTAACTCTTTGTTCTAAATATTCTTAAAACCTCTTAAACTTATAAAAAAATCTAAGTTACTAAAACGTCATGAAGAAAGACCATGAGCTTTAAGCAAAAAAACCTTTAATTGAAAAAAAAACGCTTAATTGCAACTCCTTATTATTAACTCTTTGTTCTAAATATTTTTATAGCACTCAAATTACTTCAAAAATTTGTTTTACTACAAAACCCTCTTTCGAGGCCATGCGTTTTTAAGCAACACAGACTTTTTAATTAAAAGAAAATACTTAATTGCAACTAAATTTTCTTACTAAAAAAATTTTTTTTCTTAAAACTTTTTAAAAAGAAAGACATTTAACTGTTCCTTTAGGTTGCAGTTTCGATTACTGGCTAGACCTTGGGTGTCTTCTACAGACAAGCCAAAAAGCTTTGCGCAGTTGTATTGTTAAAAAAAAATCTAAAACTTTAAAAAACAAAAGCTTTTTAACTGAAAAATCGTTTTATTGCAACTACATTTTTTTAACTTTTAGTTTTTATTAATTGGAAAGCCCTTAAACTCACTTAAAAATTATGATTTATAAAGAAAGGCTGAGCCTAAATCAAGTAAAGCATTTTGAAATTTAAAAAATTTTTCATAAAGAAGTATCAAAATTATGATAGCTTTAATACGATATCGAATGCGGTGATTAAAGCCCTGATAAAAAGAATTTTAATTGAAAGCATCGCTTAATCGCAGTCTTATGTTTCAAAGCTTTTGAAATTGTTTATGTTTATGGTGTCCAGCTTTTAAAATTCGCTTAACTGCAACTAAATGTTTTCAACTTTTAGCTTAAAATAATTTAGAAGCTTAAAATCTACTTTTTACTAAAAAAACATTTAAAAAAGAATTCATTTCGTTTATGACCGAATATAGTTTAAAGAAAATAAAACATTTTAAATGAAAGCAGCGCTTAATAGCAACTATTATTTCAAACTACTTGAAGTTGTGTAAAAAGAAACACATGTTGCTTATGGCGTTAAGAATTTTATAAAAATAAATGCAGTTTTAGAGAAGAAAATCGCTTAATTGCAATTAATATGTTTAACTTATAGTTTAGATTAATTTGAAAGTCTTTCAAATCAATAAAAGTCAGCTTTACTGAAAAATATTTAAAAATTTAAAGACAATATGATATTTTAAGTGCAAAAATTACTTAATTGCAAGAGAAAGTAATTTTACCGCATTCGCTATAGAATGAAAATTATTATACTTTTAGGGTTTGTTATAGGAACAAATTTAAAAATTTAGTTACGAGTTGCTGAGTCCAGCTTTTTTGAAGACCTAAAAGGTTTTTTATTTAAAAAAAATATTTAATTTTAATTAAATTTGCCAAATATGTATTAATAAAAAAATTAAGAAAACGAAATAAATTTTTTTACTTTATTTTAATACGAACGTTTTTGTATGCAAAAAAAAAAAATAATAAAAAGCAATAAAACAGAAACCTTTAAAAATTTTCTGGTTTTATTTAAAGTTTCCTTTAGTTTTTGCACAATAAAAACTGGAATTTAGACAAGCCCTTTGTTTACACCCATTCAATAAAACACAAAAAATAACAGTGTTGCCAGCCAAGAGTCAGTCTGACTGACACACCCACCTATCAATTGCTAAACGATTATGTTTGCTTACAACCCTAGAATGCTTGATAATATTAAATGAAACAATAAAATTTAATTATAAAACAAAAAATTTCAAAAATATGGTCAGTAGTTTTAGGACAGGTTGTTTTTTTTGTATGTAACATGTGGCTTGAAAAACAAAAAAATATTTTCTAATTTAAAAATTGGGTTTATGGTTGTGTGTGGGAAATCATAAACTAATCCAAAAAAGAAACAAGATTCAAACTAACCAAACTGCATTAATGTTGCATGTGGTTTCTCTAGAAAATTTATTTGTTAAAAAACCATAAATAACCAGCGAAAAAGGCCAAATCTCCAATCGAAATGAAGTGGAAACAAAAGCCATAATATTTTAAAGTTTAGAAACAAAGGACTTGCTTGCAACAATGAAAACACTTGTTTGTTGTTTCCTTTAATAATTTGATTTTGAACATTCAAGCATAAAAACATACGCTCACTACTCGTACATGAATTTGTTTTGTATACGCGGCATTATTTTCTTTTCTTTAATTTTTTTTGTGGTCTAGTATGACATCAATTGTTTCATGATGTATTAACTTATAAAAAAGAATATTGGCTGAGCCTTGTAATGATAGAGAAACAAGGAAGAAAGGAATGAACGAAAGAATTTAGTTTAGTAACTGATATAAACAACAGAGATTTGAAAGGACACGCGCTCTGCTGGATATCAGTTGCTATGAAATTTAATAAAAAACGAGCCTCTTTTTATAGTGTAAATAAGCGGCTTTAGTTTCTAATAAGGACAATGAGCTCTATCTCTCTTCCTCTCCCTACTTCTACTTCTGTTTCACTTCAATTTTTTTAATTCTTTCTTTCTGCGACTAACATGAATAGTAACCCTTGTTGTTGTTTGATCAATTGGCAAATATGTCGTCGAGTCAATAGAATCTCAGCTTTTCTTGCCTCCAAACGCTTGAGAACATGAAATAGATATTCTTTTTCCTGTCGCTTTCTTTTCATGATGAAAGGCGCCTGTTTTATTTCAAGCCTGTCGATACTGAAATTTCTCTGCTAAAAGAAAAAAAATTTTATTTTTAGACAGTCAAGTGGCTGGCGATTGAAAGTGTGTAAAGCGGTCTTTTTGAATGTTAATTTTAATCTGTTTTCTTTTGTAAATTCCTGTGTTTTATTTTCACTTTTAGGAAACTTATTAAGATAAACATTTGACCTGATTTTTGACAGTAAAAAAACAAGACATTTGAAGAGCTCAAATTGTAAGCAATGAAAACATGAATGATGAAATCCAAACAATCTTCAACATGGGCTTAAATAGCCAATCATATAGATTTTTTACTGGGTATAAAACAAAAAATAAATGATTTAAAGGAGCTTGAATGCTTGTGATGGCAGCTCAGCTGGCAATGTTTATATTAGTTAATCCACAGTCTAAAGAATTGTGTTCATAAAAACAGCATTTGGTTATAGAAAGCGAATTCAGAGGGCTAAGTAAGGCTTTTACTATCAATAGGAATTTAATTAAAAATTTAATTGTTTTAGAAAGTAGCAGTTAATCAATCAATCTCAGACGGTTAACTGGAATTTGAATGATATACTTCGTGATAAAATTGTGCCATAGTATTTACCCAAAATTATTTGCATGAGTGTGGGCCTAACTAACTTAAGAGTCTTAAAAATATGGCCAGAAAAGCCAGTTAGAGAAGCCTCTTAATAATGTAGAATTTAACTTCCTAGAAAATTATATTAAGGGCACCTAAAGATACTTGAAATAAAATAAGGCCACTTGATAACGAACGCAATTTCTATGAAAATTTGGATCGATATCAAATCCGTAATTTGGCTGCTGAAAGTGAGAAGTAATAAAGCCTGAAAACCAATGGAAATCGAAACAAAATCGACCAAAATATTGTAGCAGTAAAAGCCATGTAAGTTTCATAACACCTGCAGCAGACGTATCTTATAAAGATCAGCAGGAGGGGTTACTCTGTATTGCGATTTGAAAAAAACGGTACAAAATCGAATCGAATTGCATCTGTTTGGTATTACCCTGCGTAAGTGCATGTCAACGTCGACTTATAACACCGGATTACCTTGGGATTCTATTTAATAGCATTTTTGGTAAAAGATCTTGCAAGATTTGGCTTTGAATGAAGCCAATTATCTTGTTCAGTGACAAGTCAACAAGAAGTCTCACAGAAGTGTTGCCCTACTATACCCTCAAGCGCGAACAGTCAAAAAGTATATGTGCTGGGGTTTCGCCATGTAAGCCACATTGGCTGATTCTAATATTTCCTACCTTTTAGTTGTGATATCTAAGAACACAATGGATAGTCAATCAGCGCATTAGGAGCTTGAGGTCACTATTGTTTAATGCCAGTGCCTTTTGGGATGACGCCTGTCTAAATCCAGTCATTTAAATTAAATACTGTGACTGCAAAACGAATGCTAGTCAATTGAAAGTTAGCATGTAACAGGTCCAATATTAGACAGCTTCGAGTCATGACAGAATGCTAGTAATGGCGTGTAACTTAATTAGCACAAGTTAATCTTATGTTATGATCATTTATAATCTTTCTTGACTCTGCTTTACTTCACTAAGTTTCTTACTAATATTTATTTATTGAAGTTCTTTTTTTTTTTACAAACTGATTGACTTTTAAAAAATTTCTTTGCTAAAGAAATTCAACACAAATAAAATAATTGGCCTTTAATTTAAAAAAATTTAATATTGAAATCTCAAATTCCATAGAAAAGAAAACATGTTGGATGAAAGAATTATTATTAAATATGTTAGGCCTAACAAGTTTTACACAAATTGAGAATCAATAGATTAGAACTCGATGATAATGTTGTGATCAAATTATTTCTAAAAATATTTAAAGTTGTTTGATTATTTCTTGTGGGTTTTTTCAAGAGACTCTCTGTCTTTAGTTTCAATTTAAAGATAAAAATCAAAGGTTTGATAGTTAAACAGAAAACAAAACATGTGTTGATGATGATCTTGTTGCTCTCCTTTACTTTAATGTTCCTGAAAATAAAATAATAATGACTGTGTGATACATGATCTTTTATGTGGAACAGCACCTTTGATTTCATTGTATCACTTTTATTTGTGTTTTGGCTTTTATTCTATTGTAATAAAATTTTGATATTAAATCATGATCATATTGATATTTTTGTTTCCTTTACTTCTTTTGTTATCCTTAAATATCTTTGAAATGATTTCTATGATTTCTTTTAGCATGTCTCGGGAAAGTGTTTTGCTTAGCAAGAGAGTTCTTACAATTTGATTTGTGTTCTGTAAGAAACCAGCTTATAATTTAAAAATTCTTTAATAATTTGATATATGAATTTTTTTTGACACAAAAACACACACTACAAAATCACCTGCTAATAAATTTTTTTGGAGCAAATTAAAAACTAAAGGATTGAGGTCGACTGGTGTCATATATGTTGCTTCCGAAATGGAAAACTTTACGAAAGAACAACGCCTTATAATTGTGTTGTCAGCAAAAAGTAGTCATTTCCATCTGAATGGCTTCGTAACTACAAAAATTTCAGAATTTGCAGCTCAGAAAACCCTCCTGCGATTCATGAGAATTAAATGCACCCACAACCATCAACTATCTATAGGGTCCGCCAAATGACTTTTTTTATTTTTGAAAATGCTATAAAAACATCGAGCGTAGCTTCGGCTTTATGGCACGTAGCGCCGTCCTGTTGAAACCAAATGTTGCCAATATCCTCCTCTTCAATTTTTGTAAACAAAAATTCGTTCAACATGGCCCGATAACGATCGCCATTGACTAACGGCCACTCCTTGCTCATTTTGGAAGAAAAATGGCAAAATTATGCCTTTGGACCAAAATCCGCACCAAACAGTGACTCGTTTTGGGTGCGTCGGCTTTTCAATGTATGCGTGCGGGTTTTCTGTGCCCCAAATGCGACAATTTTGCTTGTTTATATGCCAAGATCAAAATGAGCTTCACCTGAAAAGATGATTTTTTTGGCAAAATCGGCATCTTCTGTAAGTCGATCCCAGACCCACTTAGCGAAGCGAAAACACAACCATATTCTTTCAGCGGAAGGATAAAACTAATTATCTGTCAAATCAGACATGAGCTAAGTGTTACCATTCACGAAATAAGCACTAGTTGAAAAAAAAAACGTTCAATGGCGGACCCTATACAACAGATTTTGCTCAGGCTTTATTTTTTTTTGGAGATTAGGCCGAAATTGCGGGGATAGTGAACGATATTCGTTACAGGAATGCTTGTGGCCTCAATTGGACGTCATGGATCTGAACGACATGTGGCTGTAGCACATAAAACTATGGATTTATTGCAGCATGAAATGAAAAAGTGCACTTACTGGGACACCCTTTAGTATTTTTTTATTTAAAAAAAAACAAAATTTTTTAGTTAATATATGGCTGAGAACCCAAGTCATCATATACTATACATTCCAATATAAATCGAAATTAAAGCCATTTTATATGAAATTATTTTTAAATTTCCACTGTACTTGGCAGATTACGAATGTGGCGATTTTGACCGCAGTTTCAGGATGATATATAAAGCATAGTGGACCACTAAATAGAAAACGTGACACATAGAGAGGCAAAATAGAAAGTAAGCTAGTGATAAGCGAATCAACAGCTGGATAAAAGGCAGACATTACAAAAAGCATAAATTGTGATTGAAAATCCCTTCATCGCTTAAATTCTGTATGGAAGACGAATAATAAATCGCCTAGAACTAGGGTCGACATACAGTGGTTTCATTGGCAATGAGCACGCAAACGAATTGGCTAAGGCCAGTTCTAACATAGAGGCTTCTTTGTCAGTGATAGTCGCTGTACAGCTTAGTAACACTTAAAGGTGCATTCTTGAATACTACCAAAGGCAGGGGGTTACTAGATGCTAGGGTCTCAAATCGTGCAAATTTATGCAGCAAATATGGCCTTGATATGATGGTGAACTCTCTGCTCTGCTGTTGAACAGGATTATAAAAGATATGGACGGTGACTGTGGTGATAATTGAACATCGGCTTGCACGCCGACAAGCTGGACTAACCTAAACTAACGCAGCTGCCGTTGGTACCTGAAAGTAAGAAGACGATCCTTCACGTCGTCTGCGAGTGACCGGCTCTTCTAGCTTCGAAACATACATATTTTGGTGTACATTTTATGGACGCGTACCTGGGATATCGAGGATAGGGTTACAGGAACTTCTCAGTTATCTTAATTCTACGGGGTGGCTCTAGATCACTTTATTGCTCGGTTATCTTGGCGACTAGGTGGTTCAAAACAGTATCTTGGAATTTTAATTGATGCCAGTCAGGCCGCCACGCAAGCCAACCAACCGTGATCGGCATACTCCACTCCTGAGTAAAGTCAGTTGCAGAAAATTTATTTATTAAAGGTTCTTTCATGCCTGCTATATTTTAGTCTTACTAATACTTAGCATCACTGATCATCAGGGAATTTTACCTTATTTTTTTAAATCCCATACCACCGTTCTTACCCTTAAGAATGATGAGATTGTAGGGAATTTTAAACAAGCATTTGGTAGTGAATTTAGCTTGGCCTTTGAAGCTAGTCTTTGTTGAGTAATAAGCATGCAATATTAAACAACAACAAAAAATATTATTCCACTTACAAACACATTCGAAATGACCAGTTCATGTATCTCCTTTTCTTTTTACCTGCTGTGTAGTTTTATTTGTTACGGGCATGATCGGCTGATGTTTTTTGAAAAAGGGCTCTTTATTTGGTTTTGTTTTTAATAAATAAATCCTCTTATAAACAAACAGATCACTTGAAAAAATATGTTTGCATTCCAATTACTTTTTTTTTAAAGATTTTTTTATTCCTCAAACAAAAAAAAAAATTAAAATGAGTAGCAAGCAAACGCCAGATGACTTTTGACCAAAAACGAAATAAGTGTTCTTGGGCTTTTATTTTCCAGCTGCTTTGGTTGACTCCTCTTGTTGGTTTTTTTTTTAATTTTATTATAAACGTTCAAAAATTGATGAATGACGACAGGTTAAGCCATGTGCAATCTGTTCTTTTCTTTCATTTCTTTCTACCACTGTGGCACTACTTATGTTTTCTTTTTTGTCTTATAACACATCCTTGTTAAAATTTTTTTAGGCTTAAAAAAGGTTTTTTTTTTTAATTTTTATTCTGTCGAAAGATTGACTTTAATCGTTTAAATTGGAACAGCTGAATATGTCAGTTTTTGTTAAATATAATTTTATGAATTTATTTTAATCATAATATTTTCCAATAATTTTAATTGAAAGAGGACCAATATTTACTCATGTTAATTTTATGAGTGCCCAAATAGTATGTTCCCACATAATGAATGGTGTTGGATTAGTATTAAAACTAAGTGATGGTTCTTATGAACTCAAAATATTGATGATTCCAGTAATTAATTGATCTAGAGGAGCAAATTAATTAAAATTTTTTATATCACCTTTAAAATTAGCAGCATATTGATCGAAGAATAGAAGTAAAAAAAGAAATTAAAGTTCCTTCATCAGAATAGAATTGCAACATGTCCAAGATATGATAATGATAATAATCAGTAAAGTGTTTCTAATAGATATTGGGTGATAACTTACAGCTACAGAGTTGCATATATACTTAAATAGACTACAATTTGAAGTTCTGGCTGTTAAAGTGAAGAGGCAGCTAGCTGAAGCTCAAAGAGCGGCTCATTTCAAACTTCAGACATGGTTCCTTTCTCTTGAAACTGTTAGGGATGTGAAGAAATTTCTACGATTATTGCTAAATGGTCCTTGACTACTATTGAATTTCATGAATTTAAAAATTTTTTAAGGCTTGAATTTTCTGCTTGAAATAAATTTTCTATGCCAATAGCTTCTCTATAACTTCACCTAACAAAACAAGGAAACTATGATATAATTCTATATGAGCCACCAATCATTAATTTACCGTGTTTGAGCCACTGTTGCCATGTGCTTGATTTCAAACTTGAATACTTTGAATTTACTCCAAGAGCAATCAATTACATCAGTTGTAAGCTTCATAGCAACTCTTTTCTCATTAAGGATTCTTTTTATTTGAAATCATTTTATTTATCTTTTCTAAGGCCATATTTAACGTGGCCAGTACCAGGGTCTAGGCAGAAATCAGACCTAATTTAAACGAAATTATTTCATTTATTTGCCTTGCATTTACAGACATTCAATTGTACCCTGTTTCCTTTTGTGGCAGTTTTATTCATTTCTATTCAATTAGATCAAAACGAAGTAAAATTGGAGTCAGGGAACGATATGGAATTGAACCGGAACAAAGTGAAAATGAAACTTTATATGGCTGGGGTACATACTGAATTGGAAACGTTAAATTTGTATATGGTTCCTTAAAATTGGACCAGAAAAAAATAAAATGAAACGTTTTAAGCTCAAGAAACGAAAAAAAAAAATTAAATAAAATGTCGGAGAATAAAGTGGAATCGGAGCGCTTTTTTTATTCTTTTTTATTCACTTCCCGATTCCTTAACGTTCCCTTCAATTTTGTTTTGTTTTAAATAAATAGAAATTAAATGAACTGAAGTAAAATGAGTTAGAATTACAGTTGAACCTTGAACTGTTTAAATTTCATACTTAGTAATATGTCACTGGACTAACCCAAAAGCGGTGGTAAAAAAAATATTGTAAATAAAATTTTTAGTGCTCGATATGTTACATGAATTACGTTTTAGTTATATATTCAGATCGGTATTCAATTTGATTGTAAATTAAAATCACAAAAATCTTTTCCAACACTTTCATTTGGTATTTAATCCCTTCCCTTTTTTTATTTACCAAATACTAAAACAAAAAGTCAATTTTTAAATTAAAATCATTAATACGGAAAAAGACACAAAAAGTAGAGCTTACAAACGTAATAAATTCCACAACTTTGCGCCTCATCAACTTGAGTTAAACAAACAAATAAAATCGCTTGAGAAGAGTGTTAAATAAATGCCCATGATAGCATATGCAATAGAAGCCGAGGTAGCAAATTAAAAAAATGCCTTTAAAAAGAGCATAAATAAAGAAACTCTAGAGTGGGGGAATGCAATTGAAATTGAACATTGCACATGTGGTGTTATGAGCTTCAAACATTTGTGAAGAACTTTTCTAGTTTTTTGTTGTCACAGATAAAAAAGAAGAAAATTCTCCAGGGTAACATACGCACAATATTAAACGTACTCGTGTAAAACTCATCCCTTATCAAAGCCCTTTTCTTTGCCACTAAAATAAAATGGCAAGTGCACGAGTACGATTCAAGTTTTATTAAAGTTGTAACGTAATTTTTATGCAAAATTAAAAGAAAAGCTACCTTGTGTTTGTATGAAACCAAAAATGTGTTAAAATGAAGAGGGATGGTGATTCTTAAAGCAAAACTTTTAAGGAATTCCCTGTTAACAGGGGAGGTTGTAAAATAACAAAAAAACATTTTTTTAAGCAATTGTGTAACACTAAATAAGCTTCTAAAGGGATACAAAACGGACGTTGAAAAACGTTTATGGAATTAGAAACTACACGAACAAAAAGCAAAATTTCATAGCAAAGTTTTTAGCCAGCATTTGCCGGCTTTTTGTATTGTTAATGTAAATTTATTTCTGGGGATTTCCCAATATTTCCTTTTGTTTTCAAGGTCTTGGCCAAATAAATAAGCTGGGTGTTGAAGAAACAACTTTAACCAGAGGGTAGCAGACAATTTAATGACTGTAGATACGTTTGATGATGATGACGAGCTGTAAGTCCTTTTTTTTTTGTTTTTTGGTTAAATTACTTTTATAAGGGTGTTGAACTATAAATTGAACTTTTTGTAACATTTATTGTGCCACTCTGAAATGCTTTAATATGCCCCAACTCCACAAGTCGCCCTCTTCTCCCCCACATATTTTTGCTTGTTTTGGGAATCAACTAAAAATGTGAACATGCCGTCATGATTGCAACCCTTAAGATTGCAATGCCTGGATCCAATAATAAATTAAATTTGAATCTTGCCAAGATTAACTAGATTGCCTTTATAGAATGAATAATGATGTATGAATAACAATTTTATATTAAAGCAAATGAAATGTAATTTTCATGTAATACTTGCCTCACCGTTGCTCTAGCAACAACAAGGAAAAAGCAAATCACAATAGTAAAGAAGTTGCATAAGAAAATTCAAATTATTTAAGGGAAAAAATATTTTTTTTTAGCAGTAAGAAATTTAAGAAACAGACTTAAGCAAGACAACCATTAAAAAAATCATCTCATTTTAGACGATATTGCAAAATTTTCAGAAAAAACTAAACCCAGGGAAAACAACTTCAGCTGTGAGAACTAAATATATTGCTCATCCAAAATTAAGTTGTTATAATCAAATTATTTAGTTCTACCAACCAGAATTCTATAATAGAGTCCAAAATCTAGTTTTTTATTGTGACGAGTTAAAAAATTGTTTATAGTAACTGCATTTTATTGAACAAATTTAATTCTCACAACCGAAGTTGTTTTCTCCTTGAAGGTATCAAAGTTCAGTTACTCTAGCCCTTGGGTTTATTATATTAATTGCCTTAACATCAAAAGTATTTACTAAGACTTTACTGAATTCAGCTGGAAACTGATAGTTACAGAACCTCTTTCTTATTATAAAGTGCTTTACAACAGCTAGCATTAACTTTATGAGTTTTATAGCAGCATCAATGGCCATAGCTCAAACTACCATTCAGGCTACAGTTTGTGTAATAGACGTATTATTCTTTCTTGGGGTGGTTGCGTACATTCAATAGTATTTTCCTTCGTATAAACAGTGCAATCAAATCGCCTCACTAGATATCGCGCAGTTTCTATCAAAATATGTGAATTATTTTATAGAAAAAGACTAAAATTTCCAGTATTTTCATTAGATATTTTAAGCTACGATTTGGACTCTGTATTAGCTTGTGCCACTAACATTTCTCTCCTTTTTGCAAAAACTTTTGAACACTTTTTTGGATTTCTTTCAAAGCCAATATTAAAAAAAAAAAGATTTTCAAAGAGATAAGCCCTTTTATCTCTCGCTATTTATTAGACAGTCAAGTAAAAAAAAATTAATTGAATCCAATTGTTAAGCATTTCTAGACAATAATTTCCGATTCAAATGCAATTTAAGGCAACATTGTCATATTGCATTGAGACAATGTTCTAGATGTTCAATTGGTTTCTACGCCGACACCATTCACAATTTCTTCTCTAAGATCATATAACCTACTGTATGACTATCCCTAAGCCATGTCTTAAAGCTTTTAATCATATTTATTCTAAAAGAAAGGTGTTACAATAGGTCTATTGTGGTCACAAGGACAATGTCGCTCCTGATTCTAGTTCTACTCTAAGACATGTTCAATTACCTATAAGATTTGTTTCGTGAAACTTCTGCAGCTATACCAACGAGCATCCTAAGAAAATCTGATTATTTTCCCACCAAAACGTCAATTTAAATACTCCTACCCCTATTTAAAGGCGCAGAATAAGAATTCTTAAGGATTGCTTTTTCAAATCTTACTTTCAAATGTTAATTTTTTATACTTTTTAACTCAAGAGCTTAAATTTGTTTCCACTCTTGCTTTCTTTACACTTCAAATCATTTTTTTTTTCTTAAATCATTAAAGCAAACACATTAAAAAGAAAATTTCTTTTCTTCCTTTTTAAGTACTCTTATTAAGCTTTTCTTTCTTTTTTTTGTATTGGTAAATATTGATTTCTGTTTGCTTTAGTTTTGTCGATGTTACATTATAAATAGAAAAGAAAAATTCAGAAAGTTGGTTTTAAATGAAACATTTGGGAGAGTAAAAATAAATATTTAAAAATTGTAGACAACCCATGCAAAGCAAAGGATTTCATAAAATAGACGTAGATATTTGGGTCAGCAAATAGAAAACAATAACAGGGATATAAAAGGAAAAGGATTTTTTTTATCACAAATACCGTCAATCAATTGAAATGATTGATGTTTGTTTTTTGAAGTAAATGATTTATGTATAAAAGAAAATACCATAAAAAGTATGAATCACAAAGCAAAAGTTTTAAAGTATGAAGTATAAAAGTATTATATAATGAACGTAGAAAGTATAAATTAATATAAAAGTAAAATTATACTATAAAAGCATAGAAATATTATAATTAAAGTAGAAAAGTATAACAAAAGGATAAAAGGTAAAAAATAAAAATTATAAATATATAAAAATAAAAAAGTATAAAAAATTTTAAAATAAAAGTAAAAAAAAAAACAAAAGTAAAAAAATTAAGAGATAAAAATTAAAAAATATAATATAATTTCTCGAATTAAGCACAAATAAAGATAAATATTTTGTTAAACTTTTAAATTTCAAATAGAAATAATTACAAATATAAGAGTAAAACGGTGTAAAAAATATAAAAATTAAAGTATAAAAAATAAAAGCAAAAAAAAAAAAATTAAAAGTATAAAATAAAAAACATTATTAAAAGAAATTAAATAAAAAGTATAAATAATAAAGTAAAAAAGAAAAAAAATAATAGATAAAATTTTTAAATGTGTAAAAGTATAAAAAATAAAAGCAAATCAATAAAAGCTTAAAATAATAAAATAAAAAAATTAAAACATTATTAAAAGTATAAAATATATAAAATATTTATGAAATATTATATATCGATTTGAATGACTAAAATAAAAATTACAAATATATAAGAGTAAAAAAGTATAAAAAATTTTAAAACAAAAGCATAAATATTAAAACTAAACAATAAATATATAAAAATAAAAGCAAAAATAACTGTAAAAAAGTAAAAGTATAAAAGTACTATAAGTGTATAAGATTAAAATTATAAGTGTATAAGGGTAAAAAGTATAAAAAATTAATAAAAAAGTATAAACAATAAAAGTAAAAAACCAAAAAAAAAAAATTAAAAGTATAAAAAAAAAACTTATAATATTATAAAAGTATAAAATATATAAAACATTTATACAATATTATATTTATTTCGATCGGAATGACTTCAATTTAGCTGTTCCAAATTCTATTGAATGCATTTCGCCTTTTTGCGAATTCTAATCGAATTTATTATTTCTTAAAGCTTCAAACAAATCACTTTTTTTTTATTGCATATGGTATTTTAACGGATATTATGTGTCAAATCCCACAATCTTTATAGGTTCGTTGGGAAGTTGTTAAAATCCCTGAAAATTAAATAATTATAAAATATTGGAAACTAATTTAATAATATATAAAAATATATAAAAAGACCTAAAAGCTTAAAAAATATTTATTTATTTAATTATAAAAGTATAAAAAATAAAAGTATACAAAAAAAAAAGTTAGAAAAATTAAAGCATAAAATTAAAAAAAAATAAGGAGTATAAAAGTGTAAAAAATTAATTTTTTTGTTTTATAAAATTTACTGTAAGACTTTTGTTACAACTTTAATTGCTTTTGCAATTTTAATTTAAATACTTCAACTACTTTTATTTTTATTTCATTCTTATTTAATTTAAAAGATAAAAAATAACTTTTTCTCTTGCTTTTCTTAAGCGTTCTTGTGAAATATTTCGTACATTTGAGCTACAAAAACAAAACTCATCATAAATTTTCAACAGATTGCAATTAAAAGAGAAAAAAAACTTGTTTTGAGAAAAGGTATAAAGTGTGAAAAAGGTGTATTTGATTAACTTTTTTTAATGAGTTTTGTTTTACAGCTAAAAAGGACTTGTTTGTCTGCTCTAAATAAAACAAGAGTGTTCAAGAAGTGTTTATTGCTTCAGAAAAAATGTTTTTCCAGGTTGTAATGAATGTAGCTTGTAGCAAAAAAAAAAAAAAGAAATTTGTTTTTGTTGTTTTTTTAACTAGAGTGTGTTTTGTCAACACCCTGTTAAGAAGATTATTATTGTTTCACTTGTTTTATTTTTGACATGATTAATCATAACTTATCATGAATGAGCCTGGCAGCCAGACATACAAATATGTAATTTGTTACAATTTTTCTTTGCTTTTTTTCTTAATTTTCATTTTAGTGTCTCCTCGAAAAACAGTTTTTGTTTAAATAAACAGACAGTGGGAGTTGCAAAGCTATTTTTGTCTAGCCGGTAAAATTTTTGCTAAAAACTGTTTCTTGCTGTTTTTGCTTGCTAATTATTGGCTCAATTTGCAATGTGGTTTCTTTTTAAGTGTTGCATGTCTTGTCTACAATTATGCATTGAATACTTTTTGCTTTTACTGGCAGTCAAGTCATGGTGTTGTTGCCCTGTTGCTTCTTGTTTAAATGAGGGTGGTAGTTTTAGTTTATTTTTTATGTATTTTCATTTGCTAATTAGACCTTGTTAAAGATAACAAATGTTGCTGCTAGTGGTAGTAGTAGCAGTACTTGACTTTAGAGAAAAAAAGTTGTTTTAAAGAAATTTACTTTTATGCAGCTTGTGCTTCGCACGTGTAGTAGAATGAATCTCCCTCTATTTGATTTTCATAAGCATTTTAAATTCTCATAAATTTTATAGGAATTCACTGTGCAAAACAAGTGGTCTGACAAGAGTGCAATATGGTAGGTCTTTTTACGGGTACTTTGTGGTAGAATTGCACTGAATTGCCTTAATATTGAGATAGTTTTAAAAGCAATAGGAAAACAAGCAAATGATATTAATTTCTTACAGTTTAGCCTGAAAGTAAATTTTTTGCCATGAGTGTGCTTTTCTTACCATACACGTGTTTAGTCTCCCATTACCCCAATTTACTTTAAATCTTAAATTCCCATAAATTCGAAACTAAATGTTTTGAAACTCTCCCAGTTTGTTTAATGCAGTCAACATTAATTATTATTTCAAAGTCATTTTCTAATTAAAAAAAATGTTGTACAAGGCCACAGTCATTAACAAAAAAAAAAAAAAAAAAATAAGAAAAAATCACCATCAAAGAAACACTAAAAATTCAAGTTCAATAAACTGATAAACAAAATATTTGTTTGTGTCTGCTCTTAACAAAAATCTAATTAATTTAACAAAATGTGATTAAAAACTACCAAAGAAACACAACAAAATAAATGTCACACACATGTTAAGGCAGGTGTTGTTCATAAAAAGAGACGAACAACAACAACAAAGTAATCAAATGGTATTAAGATGCGTCTTGGCAGTGCTTAACTGAAGCTTAAGTTGATTTTTTTTTTGAGAAATTTATTTAATATAGATTTTTCAGTAATTATAAGTGGCAAAAAAATGTCAAGAGATAAGGTATAATACAGGAGTGGGATGCTAGAAGCTTTGCCAAAATGTTGGGAAGTTAGATAAAGTAAGTTGAATATAAAAATAGTTGACCTGAAATTTCCATCTCTGCTAATTTAATTTAATCAGATAAAGTTCCAAGGAGAATACAAAAACAAACTGATTTAAAAATAAGTTGCGAGGATAGACAAAGGAAGTAAAATTTATGAAATTCAAGTTACAAGATTTTGAAGATAAGATTCATGAGCATTTAACCTAAAATTTCCATCTCTGTTATATGAATATAAAAAGGTGCAGTTCTAAGGAGTAGTAAAAAACAAAATGGCGTGCAGAGCAGGTTATAAAGTTAGATAAAAGAAGAATAATTTAAAATATTTATTTAAAATTTCCATATCTGATATATAAATTTAGGGCCTGTTCAGCTAAATACGAATAAAAGCTTCTTTCGCATAATTTTCGTGTATTGTTTTTGTTTTCAATACAATAATGTCAAAGAAGCTTTAGTTCGCATTTAGCTGAACAGCTACAGGGAGAATCAAAAAGTAAAACGATAGAAAAGTTGGCTTGTGCAGGTACATAAAAGATATAAAATTTAAGAGAATTCGACTTAAAATTTTCATACCTGCTAGGAAAACGTACGGCCACAGGATTTTCCTTAAAAAAGGGATACCAAAAATTCTGGCAAAATAGAAATTATAAAATATATATTTCTATCTCTGTTATATTAATATAATAAAGTGCAATTCAAAAGAGCGTGCAAAATGGATAATAAAAAAGTTACAATTCTAAATTTCTGCTTAAAATTTTCATCTCTGCTGTATGAATGTAATCCAGGGAGAATACAAACGAAAATATTTGCAAAGTAGGTCTTGATAGGGAAAGAAAAAAGTACAATTTATGACCAAGCAACTTGAAATTTCCATCTCTGATATACAAATTTAATCAGGTGTAAATCTAGAGAGTAAAAAAATTTAAATACCAGCAAAGAAGGCTGTAAAAGGCAAATAAATAAAGTAAAAATTATAAATTTTAAACTTGATATTTCCATCTTTGCTAAATAAATATAAAAAATTGCAGTTAAAAGGAAGAAAAAAAAACAATGTTGAAAAAGTGGCTTTGAAAGGTAGAAATAAAGTACAATTTGAAATTTCCATCCCTGGTGAAGGAATATAATCAGTTCAAGTTTCGGAGAAGAAAAGGCAAAGTATGTTCGAAAGCCAGATAAAAAAACTTCAATTTGAAATTTCCATCCCTGATATAAGCAGAGTAATTTCAAAGAGGAGCAGAAAACTACTTGAAATACCGCCTGTACTTCACAGCTTTTAGTTGTTGTAATAGACTTTAAGGAATTTAATTTTTTATAGCAACAATTGCAAGTCAATAGAATCCAGTATTGCAGGGAAAAATTTTCAATTAAACTTTTCTATTGTTTCACACATCAATTTCCTGTTTGCTTTAAAAGCCACATACTACCATAAACTCACATTTAACCTTTCTCTATCCCATACTCATTACCCTACTCTTTTCAATAGTTTTTTTATGTCTAAAATTTTCTTCTATTTAGTATTTCTTGATTTGTTATAAAACAATTAAAAGAGTTTCCCGTGTTTAAGGAAGTCAGTCAGCAGTTTTAGTTGGTGGCTTTTAATTTCAATTCATACTCACTCGTATATCTAAATAAGAAATTTAACCTAGAGGCAACAAAACTTAACACTCTTGTTGTTGGCCATTTCTCCCCATCCCTTTATTTCCATCCATCACTTTCGTATTTTCACTTTTATTACACACCGACAGACTTTCCCTTGCAGCAACTTACTTGGTTTGAGAAAACAAATATTTAAGCGAGTGTGTGTGTGTGCTTGTGTGTTTGTATTTTGGGGATACATGTCAGAGTTTTATTACACCCTGGGGATATAATTCTTCTTGTGTACTCACACGTTTATGCTTTAAATGACAGTCAAAGATGTTTTATCTTTCAGTTTTATAAATAAATTAATTTTGTATTAAAATCTAGAGCGAATTAAAAGTGAATTTGTAATTTAAATTGCATTGGAAGTGAAACGAAAACTTTCCAATTGCAGTTATTTAATCTTGAAATTTAAAATATTTATAAAAATACTAGCTGACCCGACAAATTTTTGAATATTCGATCTTCTCACTATAAGAAATCGTACTCATAGAGTAAAGGGCCAAGGGGTAAAAACAGGTAGTAAATAAATAGGAAAGCCACCTGCCGGGTGGTTTTTTGACGCTAAACCTTTCAAGGCGTACCCAGAAATTCAATTAAATCGGTTCAACTGTTTAAGAGTACAGTGTCAAACACACGTACAGTCGAATTTTATATATTAAGAGCAGATCAAGTACCATATACTTTTATTTAATACTCCTATGTGCCCATATTCAGGTCGTTCCTTCTCCGAGCAGATCTACTTTTATTCAACGGTCCCATATACAGTATACCGATAAACAGTAACTAACGCAGGCCTTGCATTCTCCGACCAGAGACCTTTAGAAAATTGATTGCAGTTCATTTATTGGTGTAAATATTCTTCCCACAGGCCTGTTAATATGATCTTTTTTATAGAAGAGAAATTCTTTACAAATTAAAATTTATACTCTAAAGAAAATAACTTAAAATCATAAATAAAAAATAATTGTAATACAATCTAGCAGATCTTAATAAATGTGCATCATAAGAAGATTTTTTTCCAAATCATTTAAGCATGAAAAATGTTCTCTAGGTTTTACACAACAATGCCAGCAATTAGTGTGCGAGGGCATCACCTAATTTCATGTTCGTTTCAATTTCAAACCAGTAAAGTCATTCACTAGACATTAAATAATTTTTCTTTATCAATACGAAAAACTATAGCAATAATGAAGGCAAATGCAACAAAACACAACGTCCGCCCTTTTAGAGCATCAGGAATGATCAGGAGAAATATGTGAAAAAGAATTTATAATCTTTGGTAACAATTAATCACATTGGCAGCACTGTTAAACAAATGCTTGGTCTTACGCAAGAATATAGAAAAGAGCACCAACAGAGCTGTAAATTAATATATTCTTCTGTAATAAATAGAAATGAAGGAGTGAGTGTTTTTGAAAGAAAATGAACATTCAGTCTCAATAAAATTCTGACAAGTCATGTCTCCAGGAGCTGCCATTTGTCACTAGTATTTAGTAAAGAGCTGTAAGCCATTTCAAGTATGCTTGTGCAGCCCTTTAGTATTTAGTATCAGTACTTTTAGCTGTTCTAAATAGACTTTCCTCTTTCTTTTTTTCTCGGCCCTTCAACGAAGACTACATACAAACTCCTCTTGCTTATGAGGCTTATAAAGCTTTATAAGTACTTGATTGTGTGTATGTTCTTTTAAAAAAATTTTAAGTATTTTGTTTCGGGAGCTCGTATGAGCTTGTAACAGAATTATAAACCAACTGGCTTTCAATGCCAAAAGCCATAACCTGTTCTGCTGGCAATATTTAATTTTAGTGTAAGGAATTGATTTTTTAACAGGAATTTAGGGAATGTAAATCAGGAATTATTCCTTGGAAATGTTGATGGAATAAATAGCTTAGAAAGCTGACTTTGTAGATCGTACAATGATCCCAAATTTAAAATTTTCATTTACTGATTTTAAGCATTTCATGAAACTAAATATTCAAAAAGTTTATAACATTCCTAATCTGCAGTTCAAAAATCATTTTCAAATATTGGCGACTGCCCGAAATCGTGCCATTTTATATCGAGTGACTTATATTGAAATTTTGAAATTTTTTTGGATCTGTTCAGCTAAATGCGAATGAAAGCTTCGTTCCCATAATTATACAAGGAAATTTATTTTTGTTTTCAATAAAATTATGCGTACGAAACAGACCCTAAAATTTCTATCGTTTTCTTTCGATATCAATTATGAAGATTTTCCTAAGATAAAATATTTTTTAATTCATTTTTATGTGGTAGCTTAGCTTTAGTCAAATGTTTATGAAAGCCTTTTTTTTATAAGAACTCTGACTGGCTCTAAGAGCTCTTTTCCAACTCTGACTTGAATTAAAATTTTACCAAATATTCTTTCAAACATTATTAATGTTTCTTGTTCTTTAGAAAAAAATTTATTTTTCTACTGCTTTACTGCACTCGTTTTTCTTTTTCTTTCTCAGTGAAGGTTTATTTTATTACTGCCTTACAACATGCTGGGACGAGTGAGCCGGCATTTATTTAAGCCGATTTTTAGAGGCTGCTGACAAATGATGTTAATCAGTTAGTTTTTTTTTTTTGCTTTTCTTTTCTACTTAAATTTAAATTTAGCTACAAATGTAAGAGGCTTATTTAAATGTTAATTTATTGAGTTGAAGGGGTTTTAATTAAATATTGATAAAATTAAATGGAACAACTTATTTATTGAAGCCTGTTGTCATTTTAGAATTTAATCATTTAAAGAACAAATTTAAATTTTGATTTTTTTAAATAAAAAAAAAATTGTCTTGAAATAAATTTTTTATAAATAAAGTTGTTGTCTTAATTAAAATTAATTAATGCAATAAACAAACAGATATTTTTTTAAATGAAAATTCTGGGCCTTTTAAACAAAATAAGTACACAAATATTTTTAATATTAATTTGTCTAGCGCAAAAAATAGATTTCAGTCATTAATTAGACTTCATTCATCAAGTGTTTGTATTTAGATTACAGAATTCTATATCGATCGAAATTTCCATTTAAATTCTATTTAAATTTCGATCTTTAACCTGCAATAAGTTGGTTCCAGACTCAAATTCTATATATTTTAAATATTAAGGAAAACGTGAAATGTAAAAGTCATCAGATGAAAAAAATGTCAACATTTAACTCTTTCTGTGGTGGAGAGAATTTCATTATTTTATTCAAGAACAGGTAGATTAGGTTATTGTGAATAAAACACCCCGAGGCGGAAGATTGAAGAGAGCTCAAGAGGGTTCTCAGATATGGCCTTTTTGCAAAATATTCAAAAAAATAACAAGAAAAAAGGGATAACGACAGAAGACGGTTAATGGGTAAACATTTAAAAAGAAAAGAGAAGAGAGAAAAAGAAGAAGAAGGAAAATAAGAATAACAGAAGTAGAAAAAATTATCATTTTATCATTATCAGTTTGGGCTATAATCGCACCGCGACCTTTAAAATCTAGAAAAAATAGAAGATAAAAAGGTAGAAAAAGAAGAAGAACAAGAATATACTTCTTGAAAGAAGACGAAGTTGTAGAAAATGATAAAGAAGAAGAAGTAGAAAATATAATCGGAAGAAGCAAAAAAAGAAGAATAAGGAAAAGAAAATGAAGAAGTAGAAAAGAAGGAGAAGAAAAAAAACGCTAATGCAGAAGTAAAAAAAAAAGGAGAATAAAAAAAGATTAAGTAAAAAAAGAAGAAAAGAAAGGAGAGAATTAAGAAGTAGGAAAAGAAGTAGAAAAAGAAAAAGAAATAAAAAAAAATACGCAGAAGAATAAAAAAAAAGAACAGAAAAAAGAAGAAGAAGAAGTAGTACAAGAAGTAGAAAAAGCATAAAAACAGAAGTAAAGAATAAATGAAAAAAAAAGAGAATGAAGAAGTAGAAGAAAAAGAAGTAAAAAGGAGAAGAAGTAAGAAAAAAGAACAATAAAAAGAAAATGAAGCTCCAGAAGAAGAAGGAGAAGAAGAAAAATAGAAGAATAAGTAGAAAAATAAGTAGAAGAAAAAGTAAAAGAAGAAGAAGAGCAGTGGAAAAGTAGCAAAAGAAGTAAAAGTAGAAAAAGAAGAAGTAAAAAGAGAAGAAATAAGAAAAGAGAAGAATGAAAAAGATTAAGTAAAAAAGAAGAAAAGGAAAGAGAGAATTAAGAAGTAGGAAAAGAAGGAGAAGAACAAAAGGAAATAGAAAAAAATGCGCCGAAGAATACAAAATAAGAACAGAAAAAAGAGGATGAACTAGTACAAGAAGTAGAAAAAGCATAAGAAGAGACGTAAAGAAAAAAAGAAGGGAAAAAAGAGGAAGAAGAAGTAAAAAGTAGAAAAAATAAGAAAAAAGAACAATAAAAAGAAAACAAGGAGAAGAAGAAAAAAGAAGAATAAGTAGAAAAAGAGTAAAAGGAAAAAGTAAAAAAGAAAAAGGGGAAAGGGGGTTGAAGAAGGAGAAGAAGAAGAAGAAAAAAGAGGATGCAGTAGTACAAGAAGAAGAAAAAGAAGTAGAAAAAGCACTAGAAGAAGAAGAAGAAGTAAAGAAAGAGATAATGAAAAAGAAGAAGAAAAAGAAGTAGAGAAAGTAGAAAAGAATAAAAAAGAAAAGAAGAAGCTGTATGGAGTTCCCATATAACCAATTTAGGCCAACTCATTCCTGCTATTTTACATGACTGTCCACCTGGAATGTGCTCTATACTGAATAATATTCTCCAACTGCTTTGTGTAGCCCGAGAGAGAAATATCCCAGGACATGTTTATGTATTGATCTGAGGTCAATTCGTTACATTTAATATCGAGCAACTTCTATCGAAATTTTAAAATTTATTTATATAAAAAGACAAAAATTTCGACCGCTTTCATTCGAAGATTTTAACCCCGGTAATGAATAACTTTGCTATAGATAATCTTTCAAATTCAATAGCAATCAGGTTTTTATATCAAAAATGTAATAATTGCTGGCTTGTAAATCCTTTTTCCACTTTCTAAGCTCGTTTAATTCACATGAAGTTTTAAGATGCTTTAATTACCACAAATCAGTGTTGAAGTTAACAAGGTTTTCTTTTAAATTTTTAATTAAGCTTTTATTTTTGAAACTATCCTCTTTTCTCTTCTTACTTTTTCTTGTGCTTAAAATTGAAATAAAACTTGATAAAGAATTACAAAAAAAAAATCCTTTAAATGAAGTGTAATTGTGTAAAGAACAAATATCATTCAGCCACACATGAGCTAGCGCCACATTAAGTGTTTGGTGTGTGGTAAGGTAGCCAACAAAATGATAAGGGTGCAAAAGAAACGGCAGGGTCAACATCATCATCATCATCATCAGCACTTCTTGCAACACTTTTCTTGTTAAATAAAACAAAGTAACTACTTACACTTCCTGCAAGCAATGACGCTCATTATTTGAGCTGTTTGTGGGGTTTCTTATTTTTATATGGAAAACTACTTTAAGGCGTATTGATTGATGTCGAACTGCATGTAATGGCCAGGGTGGTTAAAGCATATTGCAAAGGCTTTTTTGTACAAGCAGCCCCCCGCCACAGCAACTCCCTCATTTTGTGAGTTCAAGTTTGATTGCTAAAACAGCAAGTGGTCACTCAGCCAAACAGGGTCATAAAGGTTTTTGGGGGAATACCCATTGTTAAAGCCATTGTAATCACCTCAAAAGTCATCAAACATCATCAATTTAATCAAAATTTTGTAAATAAATCTTTAAGAAGACCTTCATTTAGTGTTTAAAGCTAGAAATTAAAGTGAAGAAATTTTATTTACAATTTCTCTTATCGCTGGCCTCTAACAAACACTTTAATGTCTATTGATTTTCAAATACACTAAAGATTTCTTAGAAAAAAGAAATCTATAAAACTTTGTTCTTGTTTCCAGGGGAGAAGGAATGCAATACGATTTACCTCTGCTCATAAAAATACTAAATTCTTATTGTTCCACAATAAAAGAAAAATAATTAAGGGTGCTTAACTGAAAGAGAGTCTGGGTAGTATGTGACAAGCATTAAAAATAAACTAACTTCAAGTTAGTTAGTTGTCATCAAATGCTTTATCAATTTTTTAATTTTTTCTTATTAAAAATAAAATGAAAATAATTTTTTTTCTTAATGTCATGAATTTATTTAAGCAAATTCTTATGTATCTTCACCAAAAATATCCTTTAATTTAATATTAAATTTTTCTAAATGCTCTGCTATCCAATCATCCAATTTCTGTTGATCTACCTCAGATAACTCATCTTTGTAAGAGCCCACTATACCACGACGCATAAATCTGTAAAAAAAAATTCAAAGAAAGTAAATTTAATGCCTAATTACGAGTCAAAGTGACTACGACAACGACACTGGTAATAAGCCTTTTAAGTTGCTTAAAACTTACTGAAAATTTGCCTGAATTTTGCCATTGGAATGATCTGATTTTATGTGAGTAGTCGGATTTACGTGTTGGTTGCCTGGGAAAAAAAATTAGATAAAATAGATTGAAAAAAAATAAGTATTTAGTTTTGTGCTGACATGAAAGTTAAAAGTCTGATCTTTACAAGAATTCATCTAATTTATTCTGAAATTTTCCTACAACTAAAAAAGCTAGTAAGTGAGAGAGAGAGAGAGAGAGAGAGAGAGAAATTGCTAACATCTTAGACAATTTTAGAAAGGAAACAAGGCAAGTTAGGTTAAGTTAGGTTGCATAGGCCACCCTAATAAGAAATATAAAAGGGCTCACTTGGCCAAGTCGTCATGCCCGATATCGAACAAGTTGTGGCACTATTCCTAAAGTAATTCATACAAAAATAACAAAACTTCAGTCGATCTCCTTTGATATTGACTACGACGGTTAGAGGCATCTGGTCTGGTATCTTGAAATAATTCCTGGGATCCATAAAAATCAAGTTGTGTATTTCCTAGAAAAATATTAAAATTTTATTCGATCTCATTCGATATTCACTACGACGATTAGAGCCATCTGGTCTGGTATCTTGAAATAATTGCTGGGATCTTACGTTGTATTGGTTACATACATATTAGAGTCATGCTGGCAATGAGCAACATCCTTCTCTGAAATCTCTTCCAGGTTTATTAGAGAATAAAGCGGTTCATTATTTAAACTTCGTACTTCTAACGAAATGATTTAGGCATCATCAGTACAAGCAAATTTATCTTAAAATCTACCAATACAAGCTCTGCTGAAACCTCTGCAAAATTTGATTTGTGTTTGACACGTCGTGTACTGAGAGATTTATAGGTGAGCTATAACTCCGTAAGATGATTCTATTCATATAAGGCGTAGATTTGGAAATGAGTTCTCCTTTCCAGACTAGTATATAACTAAATTCCCATTAACTAAGGTGACTGACTAGCGTATTCCAAAGCTTGTACTTTGAAAAGTATAACTTTTCACGTTAGCTCTTGCAGAATAGGGCTTATTGCGAGACCTGTATTTGGGTGGTGAACTTATCAGGAGACATTTATGAGCTCTAACGAAATAAGGTGACTCAATTCATCCAAAGTTTGAATTTAGAATAGTGAACTTATGTAGGAATGTTCTCGGTAACTAATTTAAATGAGACTGGTTTCTCAGGGAGATATGTAAGAGAGCTTTCATTAAATAAGGTGAAAGATTAGATTAGGAACAGTGGAATTTTGTATGTTAACTCTTACTGAATAAGGTCAATAACTTGTTATGAGGTTTGGACTTAGAGCAGTGAATTCATAAGTTAAATTTATAAGTGAATTATTAGTTAAAAAATGTACAAGTTAAAGAAATACAGGGTAGTATTGGTGATGATATGTGCCTCTATTAGGGTTTTGAAAGCTTATAAAACATTGTCATTGCCTTTCTCAGCTCAAATAATTTCGAGGTTGTACTTACTTGCTCCTTATAAAATGAATACAAACTAAAAATTAATTAAGTTGAGTCTGGCAATGCCAATTTTTCAAACACAACCAAACTTTTATAAAAGTTGTGAACCATAATTGGGTTATTAAGCTTTTGCTGGCCCAGAGATTGCTAATTTCCGGCAACCGACTTATGAACTGTTAACAAATTTTCTATATCATGGTAATCAGGGTCTATTACTGATGCTGATCTTAACTTATAAAGGTCTAGATGTAACCAATTTCCAACCCCTGGGTCTTATTAAATGTGAGTTATGAGCTTAGGAAACAATTCCCTAGGATTTGTCCCTAATTCATAGTATTGACGGTGATATAAACTTTTATAAGTCTAAAGATAGCTAGATTTCCGAACCCTGGGTTTTTGAGCAGATTATCTAAATATTGTTATTAATATTCTTTTTTATAAGTTTTGAAAGTAATTTTTTACAGTTTTTAAGTCTATAAAATAAAGAAGATGAAGCATAAGTAGCGCTTTCTTTGAAAAGTGTTAAAAATTTGTTAAAGGTACTGACTAACTATCCTACTTAGTCGTACGATCTGTCTAAAAACGCATGTGTGCTAAAAAAGTATGATAGTGTGTATTGAACAAGCAGACCTTTTGACAGGTCTGTCCGATTTTTTAATGTTATGAAAATTTTCATAAAATAAATTTTATCTGTGCGATCAGAGTTGCATTTTCTATGTTCAAGGCAGAAAAATAGCAACTATACCAAGCTTGTGTTTTATTTATACAAACTTTTAGGTTATTTTTCATTGTACATATTTGTAAAAAAATATTTTGCGGCAAAGAAGAAAATAAATACTTTTAAAAGTATTAAGCTGAGTATGTTTTTGCATCTTTTTTTGTATAATAGTGTGGCATAAAGTTCGCCATTTTAAAGCGATTTCTTCAAGTAGGACAGAATTCTGTCACACATTATTTTGACACAATCGTACGATCGTGTAGGATATTGAATCAGTACCTTAAATAAAGATTAAATTTTGGTTAAACTTTATGATTCCAAATAATTTAATATGTAGTACGTTATAAAAAACTGTTACGTAATTTTAATAAAACCAAGTTTTCACGAAAGAAAACAAAATTTCAGACAATTGACTGGAATAATTGATTATAGTTAGAGGCCTGGATTTACTGAAAATGTATGGGCTGTTGCCATTAAAGAGAATCATAAGTAATATTTTAAAATAAGAAATGATTGTAAGCCATTCAAGCCTTGCTTGTGCAGGACTCTAGTTTCTTTGGCACAAGAAAAATGGTATGAAAATTCCCAAAGAAAATGTTCTGTTACGAAATCACTTCTTAATTTTTTGATTACTTTTGATACATATTCTGAGAAAAATTTGATGGATTGGGTTACCTGAATTAATTTTCTTTACCTTTCATGTTTTCAAACGATAAATGTTTTTCCAATTCTTGCAATTGCTTGTCACTCAACTCAGGCTTCTCTAGGAATTTATTAAGTTTTATTAAAACTTCACTTAGATTTCGTTTCATATCCTCGTAGGTGGTGAAAAATATATTTTTCTCATGACGCATACGCCAAAAATCCATAATATGCTCCCAATAAGGTGAATACATGATATCATTATTTATGAGATCCTCTATAAATTCACTTATATTGCCCTGCCAAGTACCCAGGCCAGCATGAAAATGAAAGTATGAAACAGCCATATCTTTGGGATTACGGGCACAATAGATAATCTAGGGAAGGTAAGAGAAAAAATTAATTTGCAGTTGATAAAACAAGGACCTTAAGTAACTATTTTTTTTATACGAGTATTACAAATAATATATCTTTGCTTTACCTTGCAATTCTTTTGCCATATTTGTTTTGATATCAAATGGGCTGGCAAATGGGATTTCAGAACTCTAGGTGAAACAGCTTGATCCGCCAGCTGAATTGTGTTTCTGGGTATTGCATTATAGATGGCACTTAATCTAGAAACCAAAAGAATTATAGACAACTTTTTTAACAGATTTCCTTGCTGTACTCACTCCATGAAAACACTGCGAGTAGATATATCTTGTTGATTGGCCGTTTGAAAATCTAAATTATTAATCAAAAGCCAAGTGGCCTCTTGTATCCAGGTGGTGCCACATTTAGGAAAAGTTACCACATAAACATCATCTTCCTTGACATGAAACTCATACAACTGTTTAAACCAATCTGCAGTTATAGGCAAACTACACCAACGTTCCAGCCAATTCTCCTCTTTGAGAGGTATATTCATGCCATTGGCAGTTATTTCAACAAATGGACGTTGTTGTCGTTTTTCTATGTTATCAGAATAACGTCCACGTAGTGTAAACATTTCGACTAAACTGATTTAGTTTATTCAAATAAAAATTTAAAAGAAAATAAAAAACTATTCGTATTCATTTCAATAGCGATATGCTTCTTTCTTTGGTTTAGTTCCATAAAAAGAGAATAAATAGATTTTTTATTTGTAAAGGGTGTTTTTTATAGACGTATAGAACTTTAAGTTGGTATTACTGTTCAAGATGGAGACCGATTTAACAGCTGTCAAGTGATTTATTCTCAGTTTGGTTTGGCAATTCATCATGAATAGAATCACGCCTGAACAACGCTTGCAAATAGTGCAATTTTATTTCGAAAACGAGATTGCCGTTGTTCCCGATTTTCATAAGCGAATTTTGATTAGCGATGAAGCGCACTTCTGGTTGAATGGCTACGTCAACAAACAAAACTGCTGCATTTGGAGTGAAGCTAATACTCAAGTGTATGTCGAAGCACCGTTACATCCAAAAAAAACTGACTGTTTGGTGCGCTTTATGGGCTGGTGGAATCATTGGTCCGTACTTCTTCAAAAACGATGATGGCCAGAACGTTACAGTCAATGGTGATCGGTATAGAGCCATGATTACTAACTTTTTCATTCCTGAATTGAACAACCATGATGTCCAGGAGCTGTGGTTCCAACAAGACGGCGCAACATGTCACACAGCTCGTGCCACAATCGATTTATTGAAAGACCCATTTGGTGACCGCCTAATTTCACGTTTTGGACCTGTGAATTGGCCTCCAAGATCTTGTGACTTAACACCGCTAGACTACTTTCTGTGGGGCTATGTAAAGTCATTGGTATATGCGGATAAGCCACAAACGCTTGACCATTTGGAAGACAACATTCGCCGTGTTATTGCCGATATTCGGCCACAAATTTTGGACGTCCAGATTGGACTACATCCGAGCCAGCCGTGGCGGTCATATGCAAGAAATCATATTTAAAATGTAATGCCACAAGATTATCTTTCGGATAAATAAAATTCATGTCAATCGAATAATCCATCGTTGTTTTTATTGCAATTTAAAGTTCTATACGTCTATAAAAAACACCCTTTATAAACCTTTGTAAAGCAAAACCTTTAGACTCTCTTTCTCGCTGTCTTTGTGTTTGGCTAGAGTGCTGTCACTCTCTGTCATTCATTTTGAAATTAGATCTTTGATTACCAAATGCTCTGATAATTCACTTAAACGTTCATGTTAAAGTTTTAAACGCATCTCTCGCTCTCGCCTTTGATTTTATAACATTTTTTTTATCTATGTAGAAGAAATTGCGTAATAAAATAGAATAAAAATTTTATTTGCTTATGCTAAACAATTAACAGCTAATTAATTATTATTTGTTATGGGTTTGTCAAAAGTAGTAGACAAAATTGTAGATTAATATAAAAATTATGGCCAAATTTATTAAACTTTTTTAAAATAATAAATTGAATTTTAAATATTAAATTCACAATTACATCTTAGGCCTTATAATTTCAAAACTTTTTAAAGAAACTGAAGCTCCTGGCTCTTAGGTTCGAACAAGGAAAACGATATATCTATTTTTCAAACGTATGTACTCTTCTTTCTCTTAAGTTTTTTAGTTTCTAACGTATTTACTTGTACTTCTTTTTTTATAAATTAAAATTGCAGTTCAATTTGGTTGAAAGAACTCTTTTTTTTTTTTTTTTGTGTGAAAGTTGATGCACATTGCCAGTTTCTTTTGATGAATTTTTTGAAGAAGTTTTAAATTTTAAATTACGTTCCGATGATGTGTTCGTGTTGACTTACATGAAAAGTGGTACCATCTGGTAGTTGGTTTGAACAGGCTAAATTCACTCACTAGTTCCGGAGAAAATTTTTGTCTGTACAAAATTTTTGCTCTCACAAAATTATCGTTTTTGCAAAATTTTTGCTTCATTCTTCTTTTCAATCCTCCCAAGCCTATTATTTACGATTGCTGCAACCTCCTAAAGTAAGTATACTTAAGATCATCCTTTAGCTGGCATAGATCTCTAGATTGTTCCCACGCTTTAGAAAGCCTCACTTTTACTTCATAGTCCTTCAATAAAAAAATAGTCCCGTGACTTCAGTTCTCTGCATTCTGAACGTATTCACGGCCCATTTATAACAGAAATTGTAACCAAACCTAAGGAAGATTCGAAAATATTCATAGTTCTAAACGAAAGGCAAAATTTTTTCCGCTTAAAATTTTTGTCCCCAAAAATTTTTTTCCTCACAAAATTTAGTCTTTGCACAATTTTTTTCGAAACAAAATTTTTGTCTGTACAAAACTGTTTTCTCTAGAAAATTTTTATTAGCACAGAATTTTTGTCTGCACAAAATTCTTGTACTTGCAAAGTTTTTGTCCCTTAAAATTTCCACAAAAAGTGTTTTGACTAAAAAATGTTTGTTTTAAAATTATATTTGTCCATAGATAATTTTTGTCCGCAAAAAAAAATTTGTTTTCTCACAAAATTATTGTCCAAATAAAATTCCTGTCCTTGCGAAATTTTTGTTTGCACAAAACTTTTTTTCGTTTATAATTTTTGTCCACAAAAAATTTTTATACGCACAAAATTTTAATCCTGCAAAGTTTTTTTCTGTTAAAATTTCCGCATAAACTGCTTAGTCGGTAAAAAAATGTTTGTTCTCACAATATATTTTTCTGTACAAAATTTTTGTCCCCAAAAACAATTTTTGTTCTCACAAAATTTTTCCGGCAAAAAATTTTTTGTCCTAACAAAATTTTTTTGTAAAAAAAATTTTTTTGTAAAAAAAATTTTGTCCTTGTAAAATGTTTGTCCACACAAACTTTTTGCTTGTACAAAACGTTTTTCCATAGAACATTTTTTTCAGCACAAAATTCTTGTCTATAAAAAAATTGTGTTCTCACAAAATATTTGAGCGTACAAAATTTTTGTCCCCATAATATTTTCTTATAAAAAAACATACCAAAAACATAAACATATGGCTGGGCAATAATATTTCTGAATACGTTGAGGATTTTATTTGCAATGAAATTTTGACGAAAATTTGAACCCAAGTTTTTACGCCTCCGAAAGGCTAGCAAACCTCCTTTAAAAGAAACTACTCTTGTTGAGAAATTTAAAGATATCGAAGGATATCTGGAAAACACTTTAATAGTTATAAATAATTGAATTTACTCAGTTGCCAAATTACGGTATTCGATATCGACCGAAATTCAAATAGAATTTATTGGCCTCAGCTTGAAACTAAATAATTTGAAAAAGTTTATTATTGGATGATCTGGTCTTATTATAGTTTTAAAGTCTAGCCAACAACAGATTATTTTTTGTTTACAAAATATTTATTTTTACTACCGTTTTAATTTCTTTAGTTTTCCCTGATAAGATTAGTAAGTGAAGTTATAAATTTTTTTAAATTCAGGTCTTAAGCTGATTTTTTTTAGTAAAATCTTTCTTTTTTTTTTTATTTGAAGCTGCTTCAATATGCCATTTTTATTTTAAATTCTTTTTAGATGCAATTACTTTCGATGACACACTGTTTTCTATGTATGTATTTTGCAATCGTTTTTTTTTTTATAAAAAATATTAAGACAACAATAAACAAATTTTTTTTCAAAATAATTTGACTGCATTTATTTAGTATCAATGAACTGAAATTTTGTGTGCAAGTAAACAGAATGAGTCTTAACACAAGAATTAAATTTTAGCAATAAAAACCCTCGACATAAAAATTTATAATTATTTTTGTTATTTTACTAAGCCCTCAGCTCAATTATGAATAAAAATTCTACGAGAGTTTTTTCACTTCTTCCTTGTCTCTGATTATGTTGAATCACATTAAAAATAGGGAATTTTTTGTAATAAAAAATAAAAATTCCTACCACAACCACACCCACTTTTCCAATATCATCAATAAGTAAATCTGTCAATATGGTATTATACTAAAAGGTTTTTTTAATATTTTAAAAGTTTAGCTGAAGCTTTTCTTTATTTGTTATACAATTAAAATTCATTTTGTATGGGAGTTGCCACGCCCACTTTTTTAATATTGCGTAGTTTTGTTCGCAAATGCTGCATTTGAATGAAAGAATTCTTGGCAGAAATTGCTAAAATCTAAAACGTCTTTTTTTGAGTAAATAGCCACGCCCACTTTTTAAAATCCTTTGTATTAGTGTAAAAACTTTTTGTTATAAAAAGAATTTTTTGTTCCAAATTTTAATAAAATTTTTTAATTATTAAAATTCATTTTATAAGGAAACTGCCACGCCCACTTTTTCAAAATTGTGAGAAAGCTTACGCTGATTAATGGAATTTTTCTTCTAATTATGAATAAGAAATTTAATTTTAAACAAATTTTACAAAAAATTTTCGGAAGCATTTAAGTCCTTAGGGTGCCTAAAAAATGTTTTTGATGCACACTTCAAACTTACAGTACCTACGGCTAAATTATGGCTTACGAAATTTGGAGCGTAAAACTATTTTAATTTTAAATCTTCAAGGACATTTGCTATAGAACGTAATCTCAGTTTCAATTCTATTGAAATTAGGATCCATATTGAGTGCCGTACTTAAACTCAGACATTAAAAACCATTTTTTTTGTCGGTGGTTTTTAAGAGATTTGGGCAGACGCAGCCACCCATTCAGATTTATCAAATGAACTGTTATTTTTGAAAGTGGTATAAGTCCATTTAAAAAATATATATAATTGGCGGTGTTTTAAGTAAGATTGCATATATATCTCGCTAAAATTTCTGCCAAATTACTTTTTTTTTAAAGTGGACTTATACCACTTTCAAAAATAAAAGCTCATATATTTGTGCTTATCAAATGTGGAAATATTTTTTTTTTGTGTGCCATAAATCAACAGAATAAATTACACACAGCAATAAATAAGAAAGATAAAAACTCATTAAATAAAACAGAAATCCAACAAAACACAGTGAATTTTTAGCCTGCGCAAATTCTTGAAAACACAAATTTTTGTATTCTAACCAGCATCAGTTAATTACCATTATTTGTGAGCTCTCCAACAAATATTTTTTTCAAAGTTAAAAATTAAAATGACGAACTTTGAGTCTCTGTATCAAATTAAAGATTTTGCTGGCGCATCTAGCAAAAACCGTTTGCCTTTTGCTGTTAAACGTTATGCCAGTGCAGGCGAAAGTATTCCTTTAAAAAAAAATTGGTCTAAGACCTGGTGCACTTTGCCAGTTTATTTTGAAGAAATTGCTGAGGAAATTTTAAATTTTGATGTGCAAGCAGATGATGTGTTCGTGTTGACTTATATGAAAAGTGGTACCACCTGGATGCAGGAATGTGCCTGGTTGTTGTTAAATAATTTAGATTTTGAAAAATGCTTAAAGGAGAACATCTTTGCTCGAAGTCTGTTTATAGAGTGAGTTTTAATTTTAATGGTTTTTTTAAGCAAAAGCTTAAGAAAATTTTGAATTCTATTTTAGATTTCATATGTTTACACCTGATTTTCCTAAACCTAAAGAGTTGGCTAAGCAATTTGTTAGTCCTCGCTTGTTAAAAACTCATTTGCCAGCGAATTTACTGCCTCTGCAAATGTGGGACAAGAAACCAAAGGTTAAAAGAGCTGGAGGCTGTTTGTCGGATTTTTTTTATACATTTTTTTTATTTTCCTCTCCTTGAAATTATTTCTTTAATTTTAGACCATCTATGTGGCACGCAATGTCAAAGATGTTATTGTTTCTTCATTTCATTTTGCAAAATGTGTGAACCTATGGCAAGGTTCTTCATTTTCAGAATATGTTGAGGATTTTCTTAATAATGAAATAGTTTACACACACTTTTGGGCTCATGTTGTTGACTTTTGGTTAATGCGCCATGAGCCTTTTATATTTTTTGTGACCTATGAAGAAATGCAAAGAGATTTGCCGAAGATTTTGCAAAGACTTTGCCAATTCTTGGAAAGGCCTGCTTTAACAGCTAAGGAATTGAAAAACTTTTTACAGCATGTCTCATTTGACAGCATGAAAAGTAAGTTAATTAAGTTTACCCCTCCCCCTCAAACTTGCAATTTAAGAGTTTACCAATATTTAGATAACAAAACCTCTAACTTAACTGATGTGCTGAAACAACAATTGCCTGTAGTTAAACAGGATTTACAGTAAGTTTAAAAATTTCTGTAAAATTTTTTTTCATTAAAATATTTTTCTTTCAAACCTTATTTTTGTTAGATTTATGCGTCGTGGCATTGTGGGCTCTTTTAAGGATGAATTAACTGCTGAATTAATACAGAAAATTGATAAATGGACTAGTGACTTTTTAGGTCAATATGGCCTTAAAGAAGCTGATATTTTTGGTGAATTTTAATTTGTTAATCATAAAAAAAAATAAATACTAAATTGATTAAAAACAAGTTAAATTCGGCTGTGCCGAGTCTTATATAACCTTCACTGTGTTAGCGAAATATTAATATTTTTCACTTTCCACATTCTTCTAAAAAAAATTCGTCTTACGTTATTAAATATTAAATGTTTTTAGTAGTAATCGAGAATGGTACCTCGCCAAAATGGGGAAAGATAAAAATTCTTCAGAGGAGTTTCAAAAAATTTTTTAAAATAATGCAAAGTGTTTTCTGATTACTTGGACAATAGATTACAAATCTAGACGATCTCCCCTCGTAATCTTCAATGGCTCGTTCGTAACTTACTTTGGATTATTTTGAAATTTTTATATAAATATTAAATGTTTTTAGTAGTAGTTTAGCGGAGATCATCTATATTTGTAACCTACCAACCAAATATTCAGAAATTACTTTGGATAACTTAAAATTTTTCTTGGAAATTTTCATATACTCCAGTGCTGTTGCTCTGAGGGATTTTAGTAACTTCCCAACGAACCATTAAAGATTGTGAGTCTTACCTCACATCGTTTTAAAGAGGAAACTGTCTAGATTTGAAATCTACCACTCAAATACTCAGAAGTTACTTTGAACTATTTAAAAATATTTTTTTTTTTTGAAATTTCCATACACCCCAGTACTGTTGTTCTCAAGGATTTTGGCAGTTTCCGTTTTAAATCATAAAATAAAAACTACGAATTTTTCCAAAAATATTAAAACATTTTCAGAAAGTTTAATTTTGGTAATTTTCATCGGTAAAGTGGGGAATATTAAAAACCTCTCAAAACAACAGCACGGGAGTATATGAAAATTTAAAAATTTTTTTAAAAATAGTTCAAAGTAACTTCTGTGTATTTAGGCGGTAGATTACAAGTCTAGACGACCTCCCCTTTAAAATGATGTACGTCCCATCTAGCAATCTTCTATGGTTCGTTCGTAAATTACTTTGGATTACTTCGAAATTTTTTTTTTTAATTTTTATATATCACAGTGCTGTTGCTTTGAGTGATTCTAGCAACTTCCCAATGGGCCATTAAAGATTGTGGGATGGGACACATATCATTTGAAAGGGAAGGCTGTCTGGATTTGTAATATATTGCGCAAGTACTCAGAAGTTACTTTGGATTATTTTTTAAATTTTTTTTTAAATTCCCTCATACTCCAGTAGTCTTGCTCTGAGGGGTTTTTATTGTTTCCCATTTTGGCGAGATACCATTATAAGGAAATTAAAAAAAATTTTAAATAATCCAAAGTAACTTCTGAGTATTTGGGCAGTAGGCTACCAATCTAGACGATCTCCGCTAAACTACTGCTAAAAATATATAGAAATATTTAGTGACGTAAGACGTTTTTGCCATTAATACTGAAAACATATTTACAAATACTAAAAAACTTCAATGGTTACGTTAAAACATATTTAACTTGGCATATTTATCTTCACTCCCTTAATTTCTTTGTATGTTTTTGATATTTTCGAAGGCTGTGGAAAGTGTAAAATATTAATATTTTGCTGACACAGTGAGGGGTATATAAGACTCGGCGCAGTGAAATTCAACTTGTTCTAAAAACAATTTTAAATTCATTAAGTTCTTATGACCAAAAGTCAGCTCTTAATAAAAGCCTCCTTTTTTTGGACTATGATTGTGGCCCAAAATTTTTATTTGGTTTTATAATTTTTTTTTGGTGTAATAATTTTAATTGTCTGTTTTATCCGTTTAAGAAATAAATCCCGGATAATTAAAAATGATTGACGTCTTTAAGGGTCCACACAATTTGAATGCTACAAATAATTTTTTTTTGAGTTCAGGTAGCTTAAGGCAATAAAAAAATTATCAAATTCTATCCACAATATGTCAATTGAAGTGCATTTACCTGTATGAAACAGTCATTGTTATCTTAAAAAATTGCAATAATCTAGTCTCTTGTCTTTTTTTTTTAATTTATTTATTTTTTAATAAAAGAAGAACAAAACATAAAATTAATTAAATAAAAAAATTACATTTAAAGCAGTAAAGTTGAGTTGTAAAGCAGACAGTCATTAGACAACAATTCGGTTTAGAAGAATTAAAAAAAAATTAATAAAATGCAGGATAATAAGATTTTAAAATCAAAGAATTACGAAAGTGAAAACACAAAAAGTCGTTTACCTTTTCCAGTTAAAAAGTACGCTACCAAGGGTAGCAATATTCCCTTGGAAAAAAATTGGGGTGACATTTGGTGTTTATTGCCGGCACAATTTGATAAAATTTCTGAAAGTGTTTTAAATTTTGAAGTAAAGAAAACTGATGTGTTTGTGGAGACTTACATGAAAAGTGGCACCACATGGATGCAGGAATGTGCCTATCTGTTGTTAAATAATTTAGACTTTCAAGCTCCAAAAGAAACAAATATTATGGTTAGAAGTCCTTATTTAGAGTAAGTTCCTTAAGATTTTAAATCTTACCATTAAAAAATTAATTGTGACTTTAACTTATAGAATACAATGTCTAGTGCCCAACTATCCTTTTACTGTAGAGCTTTGCAAACAGTTACCTGAGCCCCGTTTAATTAAAACCCATTTGCCGCCAAATTTATTGCCTTTGGAAATCTGGCAAAAGAAACCGAAGGTTTTTAGTCACATTAATTAAATTTTTTTTTTTAAACACTCCTCTTCCTTTATCTACAGATAATTCATGTGGCTCGTAATGTTAAAGATGTGATTGTTTCCTCTTTTCATTTCAATAAAGGCATGAATTACTGGATGGGCAATAATTTAGCGGAATATGTTCAGGATTTTATTAACAGTGACATATCGTACTGTCATTATTGGTCTCATGTTATAAACTTTTGGTTAATGCGTCATGAGCCTTTTATATTTTTTGTTACCTACGAAGAAATGAAAAAAGATTTAGCAGGTGTTTTGCAAAAACTTTGCACATTTTTGGAAAAACCTCAATTATCTAAAGAAGACTTGAAAAAAATTTTAAATTTTGTAGAATTTGATGGCATGAAAAGTAAGTTAAAAAAATTTAAGCAAAACTCATAAAAATTTTTTTTGTACGGACAAAATTTTTTGTTCGCACAAAAATGTTTTCCCCAACTAAAAAGTGAATCCAGTTTTAAAGCAAGACTTTCTAAAAATTAAAACTACATACAACCAAATGTTACGGAAGACTATTTTTGTCTAGGCAATAATTTTTATGCATAGCTTTCTCTCCGAGAGCAACACTTAAAATTGTATATTTAAAAAAATTTTTGTACGAAAAAAATTGTGAATTCTGTTTTAAGGCACATATGTAAGTATTTTGAAAAAAAACTCTAAAATTACCCCTCATTTTGTTCCCGACAAAATTTTTGTCCGGACAAAAAAATTTTTAATGTACACTTTTTGACTTACACTTCAAGATATATGTAAAATAATTTGTAATCAGATAAAAATTTTTTTCAAAACAAGATTTTCTAAAACAATTGCTAAAAAATTTAAATACTTCCTTCTTGACTCAAAATTCATAAATTTTCTAATAGAAACCATGAACCCCACTTTATCCAAGTTAATTGAGGACTATGTGCCTGATGCTCAGTCCGATTTTAAGTAAGTATTTTTATAATTTGGTTTCTGTAAAAAGGACATTCGATAACTAACTGTTATTTATTTATTCGGTGTCTTAAAGAACTATTGCTATTTTTACATTTTTAAGTCGGAAAAATTTTTAAACACCCTTTTTGAAGAAACCAAAACTGCTTTAGTGTTTTGTTTTTGTTTTAATTTTTATGATTTAAAATATAATTTTAAAGATTTATGCGTCGTGGTGTTGTGGGCTCTTTTAATGATGAATTAACTCCGGAATTAATTGAAAAAATTGATACATGGACGAATGACTGTTTGATGCAATATGGCATTAAGGAGCAGGATATATTTGGCAATTTTTAAACCAAGTTTTTTTATTTTTGTTTTACTAAAGCAAATCTTCTAATATATGGCTGAGAACATTTGCTGAGAAAACTTTTGAATTATAAACTTTCAATGTATTAAAGCTCCAGTTGGCTGGCCACCTATAATTATCATGCTATAGCTTTTTAGTGTTAATATCTCTTAATTATGGAATAAATTTTATCTAACAAAAATAAGTCGCCTTAATATTTAATTACTTGCTAAATACTCGTACTTAATTTAATATGGGGTTGCATATTTTCAGGTTACTTTTAATTTAATCTGTAACATCTATTGCTTAGTCTTGTAATGTAGCTGCTGCATACTTTATTATATCTAACATTTTGCAAAAACCAGGGACAGGCTGTTATCATCTCATGAATTTTATTTGTACATTTTAAAATTATTTTTTGCTTTTGAAAAAATTTTATTTGAAAAATAGAAAAAGTTTAAATTAAAAAAATCGTTAAATTTAAAATGTTGTTTACAGAAAACGAACATAACAATCGTTAAAAAAAATTTATAGAAAATAGAAAATTTTTTAAATATTTTTGAGTGTTTTTCGTAAAAATTTTGATTATTCGCTTGATTAGGTTAGTGATCTGGTTTAAAAAAAGAATTATTAAATTGTATAAATCTGGCAACTTGGGCATAATTTATTTTCATTTAAAAGCTTTTACTGTAAATAATACAAGTAAAAAAAAGCTTTTTTCTTAAATCTATAGAAGAAACCGCTGCTCTTTTGCATCAATTGTTATCTTATTTAGTGATTCACTATGATTCGTTTAAAGCACTCTCGACGACGACGTTGGAATTGTAGAAAATGTTATTTTCTGTTGAGTACTTTAACAATTTGTTTAATTATTTTCTACTGCATTATCAGTTACAAGCAACATTTAATGTTCTTAACATTAATCAAACACAATGACAGACATAATAATGGGAGCGGCAACAGCAACAAAGACAACAGTAACAGCCACAACAACAGCAGCAGCTATAAAAACGGCATTAGTTTTAGCAAAAATATGCTTAAAAGTTTAACAAAGAAACACGTAGTTGACTCTAATAAACAACAACGTGATTGGCATATTAACACACAAAAACAACGCTTACAGGTAACACGCGATCATCCGCAAACTGGCACGACTAAACGTTCAAATAAACATCAACAGCCAAAACAACAAAACATAATCGTACATCAACCACAAGACACAATTTTAAGTTTGGTTACAAATAAATTTGGTCAAATGGCCATTACAAAAGGCACGTACAACTTGAAATTGATTGAAAATAAAAATACCAAAAACAACAGTAACAACAGTACCAACAACAAATATAATTATAACAAAAAAAGTTTGCAATTAACCGGTTTTAATGTTGAACTGAGCGATAGTCTACCTTTACAGCGTTTAATACCCGATACAAGACACAAAAGGTTAGTTGTGTTTTTTTTTTTAAATGTGTAGGTACGCTTTTGCAGTAAATAAGGCAAGTTTTAAAGTTTTAAATTGCTAAAGAAAAAGCTTAGAGTTGCCAAAGCTATCACATTGTACAAAAGAAAGGGGAAACAAATTTCGCTTTTAATAATTAATGAACAGTTCAGAGTGAAACTTAATACCTTAAGAACTCCTAGAGACTGCTACGATTTTTTTAAGAAACCTGAAGCCTTTTTTCGGAAAAATAATTAAAAAACTTTTGTTAAAACTAAAAAGTTGTTTAATTTGCAATTTACTTGACGACAACCTTGAAATCAGTTTTTTGTAATAGATTTTCCAAGCAACTACGCGTTTACGCATAGAATACTGAACAAATTACCCATTCTGGCTAATAATTATTTAGTCAAGCTACCTGATATTTCAGAATTAGTAAACGTAACTTTTGGAGTCTCTAAAACATCTGTAAATGAACTAAGAGTCCTCATTGAATTGTATATAGCGGCAAAGAATAGCATAAATTTCCTTGCAATAGAATCTAGCTTAAATTCAATAAATTCCAAGCTTACCAACTTAACTAGCGGTGGCAAGACGCAGAATAAGCTATCTTGGCTGGCTCCAGAAGACCTAGATATGCTGAATCCTATAACAATCTCGAGATTCATAAGAAATCTGGGAACAGGGAACTGGACTGAATAATAGATCTTAAAGATCGCGTAGAGAAAATAGTCCATGCTAATAATAATAATATTATCAGGATTCTAAGTTTAAGCATGAAAAGGACAAAGAATTAAAACATGGAAGAAGATGTAAGCAAACTAAGGCAGATTATTTCTTCGTTAATAGTTTTATAAGAAAAAGGAAACTGTCATGTTTGAACAAGTTTCAATTAGCAACACGAGTTTATACTTTTTTAAACACAAATCCAAGCTTCTTGGCTTGTCTGCAGAGAAAACCCAGGGTTTAGACAGGAAACGAACCTGCAACTTCCAGATAAGTAGATTAGTACGCTACCTACTAATCTATGAATTTTAGAGCTACCAGAATAAGGCCGTTTCTATTTCTAGTAGATACGAAAGTCATTTGAAAGAATTGTCTTAAGTTTGCAATCTTTCCTCAAAATGTAAGATATATAAAGAATCCAGCAGCCAAGACTTATAAACACATAAAGCTTGAATCAAAATTTAACCACTAGAATTAGAATCAGTAATGGAAAGTGGTCACCTAGTAACTGTGGCTCAGTATATTTGCTCTAATAAAAACGGGCAGTCTTACAAAGGAATATCTTCTATAAGTTGACAACAGTCTGTACGTATCGAAAGCTGAAAAGTTGTTGTTGCTAGTTGACTTACAAAGTCAAGCAACATTTAATGTTGCTATTTTAAGTTTGAAATGCTCACTTGCAGACTTCGATTTAAAGGAACAGTGACTTCAATGAAACTAATTTTATGGAAAAAAGGCAGCCTCACAAAAGAGCTCTTGTTCATATCAAAGGCTGAAAAGCCATTGTTGCTAGTGAACTTATTGTATAATGAGAAGTTAAAGCTGAGTTTGAAGTATTTAGTTACAGTTTGAGTGGAAACGAGCAGCTTGACAAATTAATGTCTTCTTAGAATTGAAAGCTAAAAAGCTAAAAAGTTATTGTTGCTAGTGGATTTTTATAGTTTCTACTCCAAGAAGTTTAAGGGCTGATGATCATTTCGGTTTCTTTAAATTTGAAATGTTCTTTTGCAGACTTCGAGATAGAAGGACAGCAACTGGTTAATGGAAACAGCCAGCCTCACAAAGAGGTCTTGTTGATATCAGAAGCTGAAAACTCGTTGTTGCTAGTGGACTATAAAATTCAAGAAGTTAAAAGCTGATTAAACTTGAGTTTAATTCAGTTTGAGGTATTTACTGGCAAAATTGGGCATTACCTCTAAGCAGCTTCACAAAATAATGTCCACTAAGGGTTAGAAAACTTTCATTCTTGTAGAAAGATGAAAAGCCATTGTAGTTGGTGTATTTAGCTTCTATACCAGTTACTTCAAAGGCTGATGCTCACTTCGCTTTAATTGAGTTCAAGGTACTTACTTGCAGACTTCGAGACACACTTTTAAATGGAGAGAGAGGACTGCCAGCTCAGCTCTTTAGTTAATTTTTTCTTTAGAAGTCTACAAAGTGGCTGTGGTTGCTTGTTGACTTACGGGAAAAGTACTTGAAGTCCCTTGGCGGCAAGAGTATTAAATAGATTCACTCAAAGAGATCTTTGAAATCTGCACAACATGTTGGATTCTTTGACTTTTCATACAATGAAATTAACCCAAATTGTAATGTTGACTGCATTCCGTTCTAAATAACTCAAACAGACTCTTCTCGCATAAAGTTGCTGCGAATCTTGAATAACTTTTCTACTGTGACATCGAAAAAAAATATTCTCCTGTCATTTTGGCAACTCTTAAACATTGATTTGAAATCATTTATGCTTAAGTAGGTTACCAAAAGCTTGCCAAGTATTTTAGTACCATGAATTTGTAAACCCAAAAAAAAACCAATAATTATTTTTGATTTTGCTTTCCAGCTGTAAGACTAAACTGTATCCCACCCATTTACCAACATGCAGTATTATTATAGTTTATTACAACGAACTGACTAATATTATTTTAAGAACTCTGTACACTCTACTACATCGTACTCCTTCAGAACTGTTAAAAGAAATTTTGTTAGTTAATGATCACAGTGAAATGGAAAATGAATTGGAACAGCATTTAAAACAAGAGTTACTAAATAAAGTAAAAGTAATACAGCTACCAGAGAGACAAGGGCTAATAAGAGCCCGTTTAAGGGGAGCCAAAGAAGCTAAAGCAGACATTTTGGTATTTTTGGATGCTCATGTAGAAGTCAATGAAAACTGGTTGCCTCCCTTGTTAGCACCTTTGTTGGAGTCTAACAAAACCTGTACTACACCTGTTATTGATGTAATTAAATATGATACTTTGGAATACCAAAGTTCTGTACCCTCAAGAGGTGGTTTTAATTGGCAGTTCAATTATGTGCAACTGCCTTTATTAAAGGAAGAAGAGAGCTTGCAGCCACAACCCCATAATAACCCCATAATGAATGGTGGTATATTTGCTATAAGCAAGGAGTACTTTTGGCTTGTAGGTGGCTATGATGAGGGCTTAGAAATTTGGGGTGCTGAACAGTTTGAATTAAGTTTTAAAATTTGCATGTGTGGTGGCAGACTACTGGAAGTGCCATGCTCCAGAGTGGGCCATTTATACAGAGATCCTAATTTTCAAGTTAAATACACCAACAGAACAGATGATTTTATATCCAAGGTAATACAAATTTACTCTGTGGCCACTGTTACCTATAGATTAAAGAACAGGTTCCTTCTCAAAGGAACTTAACGGTAAAAGGTCTACTAATAATGCATCCTATTTGCTCAGCATGTATGTTCCTATTTCCAAAGAGTCTGAGGTTTAGTTTTCAGCTACTTTTCTTCCACTTTAGTCAGTCATTCCCATAATAGGTCCCAGTATCTGTTGTGCAGCACGCTCTGCTCAGAGAGATCTTAGGCTCAAGCAAATTATGTTGGCTTCAGACAGTTCATAACAAGTCTATGTCTAGCCTAACAGGTTTTATCCCAGTCAAGCATTCCATGCCCTTTCTATATGACATAGCCTTTTGCTATGTCAATAATAAATTTTTTATCCGTCATCGGGTAAGCCCAGTTTATAATTTTTGTTTAAAAATGAGTCAATAATTCATTCCCTTTACCATAAGATTTGCTAATAAATAGCAGATATACCGTTGTGAGTCCTAAAATTTATGGCTATTTAGAGTTCTTTCAATTCATCTTCCTTCATTCCTCGTCTTTGCATTTTCTTTCCTTTTAAATGAAGCCCTTATTTCCATTTATCGAAGTGTAACATTTCGTTTTAGAACTACAAAAGAGTTGCTGAAGTTTGGATGGATGAGTACAAGGAGTACCTGTATGAACATGTACCAAAACTAAATAAAATTAAAGCTGGCAACTTAATGCAACAGAAATTGTTAAGACAGAAACTCAAGTGTAAAACTTTTAAATGGTTTCTTAGCAACATAGCACCTGATCTTTTGAAAGCGTATCCACCCGTAGAACCCAATGATTTTGCCTTGGGTGCCATACAGAGCTTATCGCTGCCTCAACTCTGCATAGACTTAAGCTCTACCAAAAGACGTCAAATTTTAAGAGATGTATTAAAGCCCTGTTCTCCGGATCTCAAATATCCCTACAACTCACAAAAATTTCATCTCAGTTTTCGTCATGATTTACGCCATCAAGGTAATTGTTTGGAAGTGCAAAGCTGGTCATCACACGCCCCTATTTGGCTGTGGCCTTGTCATAATTTGGGCGGTAATCAATATTGGTTTTACGATCGTAATACACAAATGTTTGTTCAGGGCAAGACTGATGCCATAAAACGTTGTTTGGAGGTGAATAGAATTACTTTACAAATTTTTGTAAATTATTGTGATTTTTCAAAACAAGCCCAGAAATGGCAAATGGGTTATGTTAATCAAACGGCCATGGAGCATTTTTTTGAAGAGTAATTTTAATAAAGAATTGAATTGAAAATTAATGGAATGTAAAATAAATTGAAATGAAAAGAAAAAAGGGATTTGAAAAATTAAAGAAAACATTATGCTTTAGGATGGGTTCATTTGTTTAAAAAAGACCTGCATTTCTAAAATAATAGCTTCCTTTGTGTTGTACTACTCCAAGTATAAAAACAAGCTCTGTTAGTTTTCCGAAGAGTTCAAGTGCGCTAATTAGAGAGACTCTAGTCTAGGGGAATGCAGCCATTACAGAAAGTCTGTAGCGAAAAGAAGAAACGAGTTTTATAGGCTTCCTACAGAGTTCAGGCAGACATGATAATGAAACTTATTTGGCAAATGTGGGAATGAAAGAAACTCTTTAAAAAAGAAATGGAGAAATGGGATCTGCAGCTTAATAAGAAGTCCAAGTGGTCAAGCGGCAATTAAAGAAATGCTTTTGAAGAAAAGAAACAACAAGGTCTGCAAAATCTTTGGAGAAGCCAAGAGGGCTACAGTTAGAACGTTTCATTAGCAGAAATGCTTTTAAATTATACACTGAACTATTATTTGCAGAGTCAATTACTATATGAGCAGAACTGTTGTGGTGGGAATAATTCCTGATGACTTGCTTAAGAAGGACAATCAACATTTTATTGTAACACACAGAAGAACTATCGCTTGCTTGAGGTCTCAATGCTTTTCTTATTTTAATTCTATCCAGGAACCAGTTTTCTTTTCACTACAGCACAGAGAATTGAAGAAGTAGAGTTCAGAACCTGCAGGCTTTAGTTAATGGCTGGTTGTTGGCCAAGCAGTCTGATTGCTCGTTGCAGCCTGGCTATCAACACAACAATAGATAGTTATGAGTCCCAAGCTAAGGCAAAATTAACACGAAGTCCATAACTATAGCTGATCTTAACTCAGGGCAACAGAAAACTAACTGTGCAGCTTGACTGTATTTAGTTTTACCATTTGTCTTTCTGCTCAAACATTCTCTAATGCAAGTGAAGATGGTGCAAGCTCCTGCAAGACTTCAAAAGTTCGCCACAGCCTAGTCATCTTGCTATTTCTAATCTTCAGTAAACCAAAATTTTTTGGTCTCTTGAATTCAACAATCGATTTTGTTCAACAATTACTAAGCAACAGATCTGTTATACTGAGAAACCGTGACACAGGAACCGTTTCTAAAGAGATTATCTCAAGGACGCGTTGCAGTTTTGTAGCGCACTAAAGCTGCCACAAACAGTATAGCATTTAGAGGCTTACTTAAGCTCAAATTTATTACAGGTCAGGGTCAACTAAAGCTTTTGTTTATTTACTGAATTTTAATGACCCCAAATGCCTTACAGCTTGTGTCATTCAGTTTCCTATTGTCGAAACCTAACAAATGACTTTTGTTTGTTGAGCACGTGTTTTCTATTTAAAAATTTGTTAATGAAAATATATTTTTCTTATTTGTTTATGCATTTCAATTTTCTGGAAAGTGATAATTCAAGTTTTCTATTATTCTAACAAATGCAACAAAATTTTCATGTTGGCTTAACACACTTAGCGTTCAATGTTAATAAACTAAACTACAACACCAGCAAAAAAAAAAAAAAAAAAAAAAAGGTTGAAATGATTTTGCACCTGATAATTATGGAATGAATAATCACTTCACACCCAAGTCATTTTGTTGAGTGACTTACTGAATATGAAAAAATATAATAGCAGATTATGCAACCAAAGTAAAAAGAAGAATGAAGAAGAAGTTTAATTTGAAAGATTTTCTAGGGAAGTCAATTAAAACATGGACATGTAAAATTGAGAGAATAATGTGGCTGGAATGTAATCACAAACACACTAGTGAGACTTCATAGAGATCAATTAAGAAATGGACTACTGCAATGGCAGTGCCAAGGTGATATCAAGAAGGCAGCTGTGCGGTTCAAGTTCTTTCTTGACTTGTCAAACTTGTTACACTTATATGGTTGGAGTATATAAGCCATGTCTGTCTTTTTTGACAAATCAAGAACATTTTAAAAACAGAGATGCTTCACGATTTCATCTTATATGAATTCGCCTTGGGCTGTGCCATCAAATGACAATTGAAGAAGTTATCGGAACGGAGAAGAGAAAGAGATAAGCTTCTCTTCCTGTGCTGAACACTAGAGGCTTAGGGTAAACTTTATTTTAAAGAGCGCTACCGACTGTAGGTATCGGTGGACTTTCTAACTTTGTGAAAATTGTTCTAGGTCAATGGATTATGCTGTTTATACTTTCATGTAACCTTTCTTTTGTTTTGGAATCTTTACGCTTCTTCTTTCTTTCTTTGGGTCTACCTATAGCAATTTTATTTTTTTCTTCTACCCATTTCTACAGCTTTAACAAAGTGACTTCATCGAAGGACCACTTTCATATTTTTCCTTTCTGAGCACTCTACAGCTTAACTTAAACCTACACTTTTGACTACTACTTTTTTAAGAACGTTTAGGGTTTCTAGTGTATTTTCGAGCGCAAGTCCTAGTAGATTGCTATTCTATTGATTGTTATCCTATTGCTATCCTAATTTTCGAGAGCAAATCATATTAGATTGCTGATTGTAAATTATAGGCCTTTCTATCGCAGTCTTTTCTTTCTGTTACCCCTTCTACAACTGGCTTCCAGCTGAGCCACTTCCATTTTCTTTCTTGTTTAATCTAGCTTTACCCAAAGCCTACATTTTTTACTAGTACTTCTAATACATTTTTAAGAGCAAACCATAGTAGACTCCAGGCTATCAGTAAAGGACCGTGGCTTTTATTTCTGCAGCTGCTCAAGCTTCTTGGCATAAAAAAAAAGTTCAAACTAGTCAGCAGTAAGCTTTGACTTCTGCTGCACTTGGTAAGGACTTCATTACCCGATAAGTGATTAAGTTCTTCTCTGGGAGTCCATTTATAATTCGAGATTGCCTCTTAAAAACACAAAGAAAAATATTTTATATAATTTTTGAACAAACAGTTTTTTTTTTTAAATAAAACTCCCTGCACACTTGCTTCATCAATATTTTTGCTCATGAACTATCGTTTTATATGTGAGCTGGTGTCATTGCAGCTGAATAACAATTTTGTTAGGTTTTCAACTTATTGATGTTGGTGTGTTTTTAACACTTTAAATTAATATTTACTTTTTGCTAAACAAACATTCTCCTCTAAACGTCAATAATTATGTTTACCTTTTTAATTTCTGTATAAAAACTAATGCCTTGTTGATTTATTTGTGGTCCTGAGTCTCATGCAAATAGTATCTCTTTATTTTTTTTATTTAAATAAATTATTAGCAAATATCATGACTGAAAATATATGACTACAAATGATTAATAAATGTACGAGTGTAAATTGTAACTAAATAAAATTGCAAATAAAATTTATTAAACCTCATGACGTCATGTTTTTTTTTGCAGTGAATTTATAAAATTATTTTCAGGCAGCCATTAAAGAGAAACAAGAATAGACTTTAAGAGGCTGTATACCAGTGGTCGTCAAAACTAAAAATGAGCTTGTATTAGTGAGAGAATTACCCAGCAAACGCAAAATGAAGCACTTCCAATATAATTTATTTAAGAAATATTTTACCATTTGTCAATAAAACAGATACGTATTTTTTTTGTATTTTTTTCTGCCCTTGCATTGTTTTCATCAACAACAAGTAGTCATTCTTTAATTTTTTCTACATAAATGTTTTTTACCATGTCTAAATTGTCCTTTCTTTTCTTGCCTTCGAAACTTTTCATGTCACTATGAAAAGAATCGTAATGTCTTTTAATAACATATTCCCTATTTTCTTTGAACATTTGGTAACATAGAATACATTGCATGTTACCAAATGCATTATTTATCATGAAATATTTTTCACATATCATTATGTTTTCAAAATGTTCGCTGGACAAGGATTACTGAAAAAAGAGAAAAAAACTGAAACAAAAATTCGTAAGCATCCGCACATGTGTAGCCATCGGTACCTAAACCACGACTGAATACAAGAGCGTAAGAGTATACGTGTGATTGCTTTAGCACAATTGTGCTATGGGACGACGACCACTGCTGTATACAGTGAAAATCTCTAAAATGGCATTACTTTTCAATTAACACAAACACAATAGTTGTGCAGTCAACTTCATGGATTAACGTGCTGTCACAAGCGGTTTACCAATTGCAAAACGTTGACGTAATGTTATTTAGTTTGAGCATGAGAACTTTTTTTAAACTAAAAAACACTGGACATGCTAATTTAAGGCCTTATTAAGAGTATCGTTGTTGTGTTAGTGATATGTGGCAACTGTATCCATGTGTTTTATATTAGCCTTGATTATGAGTGTCGTTGTCTTGGGGAGAACTTAGATTTTTATGATTTCGTCTACAAGAACTATACTCCTAATCAGGCTTATTAATTCTTCTACGAAGACCACACTCGCAATGAGGCTGTTTGATTTGTCAATTAAAAATAATATTTTTTACTATTTACAATTCTGTGGGCACGTGCACAGAAAGCTACTTTGGTTGTGAGTATCTCATTTGTTATCAGTCAAAAATTCTGCTGTTCTAAGCAGAGGAAACAAATCACTTGGTCACTGCGTCTAGAATATACTTAAGGTGGCTTAGGATAGTTTGCACAGGGCGACCCTCATAAGAATAATAGTAGGCGATCCTCTGGTGGTGGTGCCTTTTTGATACTTGTATAAGAAGTAAAATGAAGAAGAAAAGCTATGGAAAGATTTAAAAAAATAAGAACCAAAAAGACTAAGAAAAGTAGAAAAATAGTAAGAGAAGAAGGAGACGAGTCTGTCACCTAAACCAATTGCCGCTTGTAATGAAGCTATATAACACGCCGTTTCCTACAGTCTGAGCTCACTCTGAAGAGCAGGTATTTCGTAGTTTCCTCCTGGGCCTGACAAAAGAGAGAGAAGGTGGTTCACACTTCGCTTCTTTTCCTTGTCTTAACAGCTTCTATAGTAGTTATTTGAAGGTAAGCCTATTTTCTTCGTATGGTTGCCAAGATTTCAATAATCTACTGCCACCACATTCTGCAACTGAGCTCTCCAGAGCTCTCCCGAAAAATCTCTACTTTAGTCTAGGGCATGTGTTGCTCGATATGCTGTAATTCCGAGCGTCCATTCATCTTTAAAATAAACTCAAAAACTTGATTTGCCTGCTGTGTTGGATGATTGGGGATAGTGATGCCTTAAGTAATGAAAACAGGTCCAAACTAGACCATTACAGTGACATAGTACATGCTCTGCTATCTCTTTGACTTCACATAACCTGCAGAAACTGCTTAGGCCGATCCTCGTAGTTACCAAGTATTTCAATGTTCTGCATTATCCAGTCATGAGTCTGGCCTAGTAAGACATGAATGTTTTCGCTAACCTGATATCCTTTGTCTAAAACCAATATTGTAGCGTTACGCTTTCTAGCGCTTCCTAAATTTGTAAAGCTTTAATTTACTGAATTCAAACATTTAAAAAAAGCATTTTTTGACAGTTAAAGTTATTGCTTTTTAATGTGTTATTTTAGGACATTTCGTATTCTTGTCTCTTTCATAAATTTGCCTTCAGGGAATCATTAATTTGTTGATGTTAAAATTACGAGTGGGACGTAGTTGCCAGGTCACTGATACTACTCTCAAGTTAAAAATTCTCCTTAAGGCTAGTATTCATTAAGAATTCAGGACTTACTTGGGTGATTACCATGTAAAGAGAATGGGTTTACAATCGACTGACTACTGTAGAAGTTGTCAAAAAAAGGAAGAGGAGGAGATTGCGGAACACCTTTTCTGTTTCTGAATTACTCTAGTGGATCAGCGAGAGCTCTTTTTCGAGAAGCCCTACCTGCAGAGCCTTACTGCACTGTCGACTATAGAGGTCAGCATGCTATATGGCTTCATAAGGAGCAGCAACAGGTTTAGGTCACTAACTTGTCTTCTTCTTCTTATTATTATTATCTTCCTATTTCACTTCACTTTGCTATCTCTATTGCTATCCCTCTTTAATCTTATACATGTATCACAAAAGACCCACTTGAGAAGACCCAAGTGAGTTCCCTTCTGTTTTTCTTTATTCGAGGCACCCTGTGAAACCTAGCCTAACCAAACCTTGAGTGATTTGTCGCCATGTCGGACGGTTGTAGGTAGTGATGCCCTAAGTAGCAAAAATATCTCTAAATTAGACCAATACAGTGACATAATATGATTTCGATTATTTAATTTTTAATCTCTCAATATTTTAATTGATTAATATTTATTTTTACTTTTTAATTAATTGACAAACAAACCAAACAGAAAAAAAAAGTTTATTTTTAATTTAAATTTTTGTTGAATCAGCCCCTTCAATATTTATAAGAAAAAAAATTTTTATTTTAGATTTTTGTTTTTTAATTAATTAGATTCTAATTTTGTAAATCAATCAATTTATTTCCAATACAACTGATACTACTAGTGACACTTTACACAATAATTTTTCTTGTTAATTAGTGCAGCTCGTTTAAACAAACACAAGCCTCCTACACCAGCCTCAGTCAAAATTTTTATTATATAAAATTTTTTATTTGAAATGTAACATTGGAAAACGATGAAATAAAATATAATTCATCAAATGTGTTAATTGGAGAATTGTAGTTAAATTAAATTAATTACCTTGAAGCAGATTAAGAAGTTTAGATATTTTTGTCTCTTGTAAAAGACCACTCAATTTATAGGATGTCCATTTAGGAGGGCGTGGCTTAAAAGTGTTCTTTAAGATTTCTTTTTTTGTGGAAAAAATTTCAGATATCAGAGAATTTTATTGAAAAGACAGTAACGTGAAAAAACTCTCAGAGAATTTTGGTTTTCATAACTGTTCTGATAAATTTCATAAATACTGTTGTACGGTATTAATAATTCATTGCAGATGCGCGGAACCATAGCGTTTTGCTGATTGTGTTTCTTTTAAATTTTTTATTTGCAAACACGTGATGAAAATTATTGCTAATTCATATTCAGATAAGAAAAGCCTAAGGAAACCCAATTTATTTGTTTAATTAAAGTAAAATTAAACATAAAATTTAATTAGCCTTTAGCCTGGACTTTACATTTACAATTGAATGCTTAAAAGTGGTTTTTAAATCCCTTTGAAATGTGTAATAAAGTAAATGTCTATAGCTTTTCAAGTGTAACACGAATTCGTATTGCCAAGCAAAGGAAAAGAGGTACTCGAACAAGAATAGAATAGAAGACTTTTATTGTGCATTGATAAATTAGTAAGCAAGGCACTAAAATATCATGTAGGGGTCGCAGGTTCGACTCCTGACTAGACAAGCTAAGAGCCTTTTATAATTCGTGTTCTGACAATTTTTATTATAAAACAAAAGCCACCAAAGAAAATCATTTAAGAAAACCTTTAATTCGAATGAAAACGATTGAAAACTTAGTATGTATTTGTTTTGTATAAAATATTTAAAAAAATTCGAAAGAAGTTGCTCGATATCGAATGCCGCGATTTGGGCTCTGCCTTAAAGTTTCTACTTGTAAGTCTGATGAGTTTTGCTTTGGAAAATCATAAGGTTGTTTTCAGTTGGAACTCTGAACCAGAATTTTTAAATTTAATTACATTCTGATCGATACAATATTAAGGTCCTGAGTTGAACTTTGTGATCTTGAGATCTTCTTTGAGAGATCATATGATGTCTTTAAATTGTCTTGTTTTTAAATAAATTTTTAAACTAGAACTATTTCCTCTTGGATCCGTTAAAGATCGATCATAAATAAGGCAAATACAAATTCATTAAATTATGTTCGATGTAACGCTTATGTTCTGAGCTAAACTTAGTCGCTAGAGTTCTTTTTTGAGAGATCATAGAACCAGAATTATTTCTTCTCGGGTCCAGCAAAGATCGATTATATGGTCAATACAAATTTATTAAACTATGATCGATGAAATGTTCTGAGCTGAACTTTGAGGTCAGCTTCATTGAGAGATCATATAATGTGATTAAAAATTCTTGTTTTTATTTAAAAATTAAACTAGAACTAATTCCCTTTGGATCCAGCAAAGATCATTCATAAAGCCAATACAAATTCATTAAACTACGATCGATGAAATGTTCTGAGTTGAGTTTTGTAGGCAACTTCATTCAGAGATCATTTGATGTGATTAAATAGCCTAAACTAGAACTACTTCCTCGATTATATTCGATGTACTCGTAATGCTAAAGCTCCTTTTGTATTGTGTAAGAACGAATTTACATACTCTTTCCATTGGAATCGCTGCAATGCTATTATCCATAGCTTATGACAGCTCTTGTTGTTAATTGTACAATCCTTCTCCCTTTACTATCTGCAGATGTTAACTGATCGATATTGCCTGCTACTTTCCAGTGGGTTTTATTTTAAGGCGATTTTATTTAAGTCAACTTCACAACTTATTTACAATCCATTACCATTCAGTTTTCTTTGGAGCGTAATTTCTTTTCCGCCAGAGGTCGGGGACAGTTGAAATATTCCCTCTCAACTGTGGGCGGCTAAAATATACTGAAAATCCGTCTTAGTTATAAGTTTGCGTATGTTCCATGACTTACATCCGGATAAAAGCTAACGAATATTCTCAATTTTTGGTTGACAGATTTGTGTGACTCTCTGGGCACAAAGTTCAGGGGTCCTACAGATTGAATGTCGGGTTTGTATTCTACTTTTTATGGCTACACTTGATATTCAAATGCAGCAGAAAGATCTTACAACCTCCAATAGCTGACTGCTAATTTGAAGACTGTTGGAGTTAAAAGCAGTTAGATGTTTTGTTGAGTTGAAGGTGTATTTTTGAAGCCTCTAACGGCACTGTCTTTAAGTCATTATACCCGTCGGCCATTAGGCAATAGGCGTATAGAGGCTAAAGGTTTACGACATTCGATTTCATTTAAAATTAAATAGTTTTTTAAAAGATCCTTTGTACAGCCAAAGACCCAGGTTCTAGGCAAGAATCGAACCTGCGACTGGCAGATTGTAATCGCAAAAATCATCTTAAAATTTGTATCGATAACGAATGCCGTTATTTTTCTTCAGGCTATTCCTCTTACCCCGTTGGAGGACTGTTATTTTAAGTTAAGTTTAACAATCAGATCTCTAATATTCTGCAATAATGTGAGAAAATTACAAACATATTATAAAAATAATTTTTTTTTAACTGTTTAAAGTGTAGCCCTGGCCATGTTTTGGGCCTGGTTTCTCTTCCTTTCAGGGTATATGGCATTTCTGTGTAATATTCTTCTATTTTAAGCAATAGTTCAAGTAACTGACACAGAATTTTTTATTTGACTAAAGTGACGCTTCACTATCTTGATTACATTTCATTTCTAAGCACATGTATCGCAAATAATATGAAATGTGAGCTGACAGTTTTAAAAGGAATTCCACACATGTTGATATTCGTATTACAAGCAATTTTATTTGTCGTTGTATGAAGCAACAACAAACAGGTTGCCATAATAAAAAATTAAAACAAAAAAAATATTGCAAAATAAAATGGCATGACAATAGACGAAACCAAAATTGGCAACAGCCAATGATTCCCTTTTGTTTTTAATATTTTTTTTATTTTTATTTTTGAATGAAATTATTCACACATGAAATTGAAGTGAAAAGAAATCTATTATCAAACAGATTTACTGGCTTATCGTATGTTTAACTCATATAAGCTGCGGAAGTTATTTTTATTGCAATATAAGGAAGACTGTCGTTGTCATTTACAAAAACAATAACAACAAAAAATTGTTTGTTCATTTTTCTGTATAAAATTTTACAAACAACAAGAGATTAACAATTTAATCTTAAATTTCACACCTAAACAAATCATCCGTTAAGTAAAACAATCAAAATTATCATTGAAAATCATACGTTGGTTACATCATTATAAAACAAAAAATATGATTTAAGCATGTGAAAAGAAGGGGGTGTTCACACTAAACAAAGCACTTATGTGACGCATATGAGCTCTTTGTTAGCCTTCAATTAGAATGAGAATTATTTATTATTTGAAACCTTTTGAAAACACATTTTTGTGTTTTCCTAATAAATATTTCTGGAACAAGATCTCTTTGTTAGGAAGAAAACCAGCAACGCTTAAGAAATATTTTAAATAAATCTTTTCTTTTTGATGTTTTTTTTTAATGATTTCTTAATAAAAATAGAGAGAGCGCGAGAGGTCTTCAGGTATTAAAATAACTTTTTTATTCTCAGGTTGATGTTGATGGATACTCTTGCACATTCTCAGCCACAGTAATATTTTCTAATGAACGCACTAAACGCCCACTTCTACACCCACTTTCCAATGATTACAATTTTATTGTCCAACAAATTGCAAGTAATCTCTGTACTTCAAGGAATGTTGCCATATAATAGAACTTTAGTGAGGGCCACGCCCACTATTCAATAATTTAATAACAGATTTCTCTAGAATTTGTTAAAAATATTTTCTTCTTCTACACCCATTACAAATTATTGCTATATTGCCAGCAATGTTGCCATATACTTCTTTAATGACCACTTCCATTTCTACACCCACTTTTCAACAATTAAATTTTTATTTTGAAACGGGTTTTTCTGTAATTTGCTACAAACTATCTCTAAACTGCTAGGAAGGTCGTGGCATTATTTTGTATAGGCGATTACATTTTTATTTTTCAACGCATTTCTGTGAAATTTGCTGGAAATAATTTGTATACTACGCGCCACGCCCACTTTTTAATACAATAATTGAATTTTGATTTTTTGATGAATTTCTTTAAAATTTAATAAATAAATTCTGCTTACTCTCATTAGGATATCAACTCATGCAGGAAAGGACCGAGCGAGACCGGATAAAAACAGCTAATTTGATAATAAATTTAAAGCTTCAAGTTGTGTAATATTTTTCCTAAAACAATTTCTTTTTTTATTTTCATCATAATTTATTATGGATTAATAATTTTCACAAATTTTTCAACACTTCAATTTGAACACAATATTGAAAACAAAACGAAAACATAAATCATTTTATTTTTCTTAATTCAACAACCAAAAAAAGAAAGAATGAGTTCATAAGTTCAGCATAAATTTGTTTCATTTTCATTCTTAATTCGTTATTGATGATATTTTTTTTTTATAAAAAAAAAACAAAATAAATAAATAAAAAGAAAAAATAAAAAAAACTTACAAGTTACTTTAAATTATAGACTTGGGATTTCATTAACATTCATTTCAATAAACGATTATTTTAGTACAGTTCATTAAAGCGTACTATCTCATAAATCTTTGATTTATTTTTTTATTTGTTTTTTAAGAAATAAAACAAAATTTATTATATAATGATTTATATTAAAAATAAACAAAACATAAAGAAAAACTACAAAGTATATTGAAAAGTAAGAGTATTGCAAAGGTCTCTGCTTTGTAAATGATTTAAACACTAGATCTTGAAATTCTTATCAATAATTTTATTTGTTTGTTTTTAAATGGAATAAAAATGATTAAAAAAAACGCAATATTTATATTTTCATTTATTTAAATATTGATTAAGCTTTCAGTACCTTTAGCTCACACAAAAAAAAAAAATTAAATATTTTAATTAAAAGAAAAAAAAATTGTTTCTATTAATAATTTAATCATTTTAATAAATTTTTTGAACTGAATTAAAAATTTTTTAATAATAATTAAATATTTAATTAATGGAATTAAAAATTTTAATCAAAATGACAATTTTTTCCATAAAAATTGGTGCATAAAAATATTAAAAAATTGTTATATTGATTAAATTTTTATTTGGCTCTATTAAATTTTAATCATTTTCATAAATTTTTTTTAACTAAATTAAAAATATGTTAATAATAATTAAATATTTAACTGATTGAACTAAAAATTTTAATCAATATGACAATTTTTTTAATAAAAATATTTAATTGGTGCATAAAAATTTGCGAAAATTGCTTTATTGGTTAAGTTTCTAATTGCCTCAATTAAATTTTTAATTGGTTCTATTAAAATTCTAATCAATATAAATATCTGTGTATAAAATTAATTAAATATTTAATTGAATTTATTAAAACTCTAGTGACTATGATTAATGCTTAAAGAAAAATCTGATTATTTTTTATTTTTCTAACAAAGAATTCTACATTTCTGGTTGCTTTATGGTTTTAGATGAATTTTATTTTTATAAATATGATCACTTTAAAAATTAGTTGATAACAAAATTGTTTACATTTTGCTTGTAAAAATAATACATTAAAACAAGTTAGATTAAAAATATTGTAATTTTATACATAAAAATTACACAAGTCATGGTATATACGAGATTCCTGATCTGGAGTACCATTAATGTTCTGGAACCATTGTGACATGGTTGCTATTTTTCAATGGCGCCACCAATCATCTATCGTATCAGAAAGGCTATCATTATCATAAGGGTCATGTTTATCATAAACATACATTGTCATCGGCACTGGACCAGTATGTAAAATTTCTGCTCTATTAGACACCGGGAAGTGGGTCAAATTTAACTTGCAAGATTTCACCTTGACATACATACAAAGCAAGTTTAAAAAAAAGCTTTTAAAAAAGGCATTTTCAATTAAGTGCTTTTAAAAAGCTTTCCAGTAAATTAAATATTAGATAAAAAATTAATAGCTGATATTACTTAGTTGCAATTAAGCGATTTTTTCAACTTTACACAAGGCGTTTAAGCAAATTTGTATTAAACAGTGGTTAGTATTATTGATTCCGCACGGGAAGTAAAACTTAGCTATTTTCTACGATATTAAAATTATAAAACTAGTACTTTAGTTGCAATTAAGCGGGTTTTTAATTAAAAAAAAAACTTTTGTGTTGTTTTTGCTTTTTTATTAAATTCTGTACACTTTTACAATATTTATCAAGTATTTCTATTGTTTTTAATACTTCTTTTTGTGTAAAATGATTAACTATTTGTTTTACAGCGTTTTAATGTTTTTTTTTTAACGAAAAACGTGATAAAATGCTTTTTTGCCTTTTTTTACCCGGAATGTTTTCATAAAAATAAACACAATAATAAAATAGAATAAACTTTTAATAATGCTTTGCATATTTAAAGAAAAAATATTAACAAAGCTTGTTGTTTTATTTTTAAAACAATTGATTTTATACAATGAAAGCAGAAAAGCTAAACAAAAATGTTAATTAAAACAAGTAAAACTTTATTAATTAAATGTGACACACGAGTGTTGTGTTTATCTTTTTTAATGCAGGATTTTATTCATTTTTATAAAAAAAAATTAATAAAAAATTCAAATGTTTATTTTAATGAAGCAATTAACGGGCGTTTGTGTACAATAATTTATTAATTTTAATTTATTTGATTTTATTATAATATTATTTATTTAAGCGTGTTAACTTTTGAAATTTGTTATAAATATGGCCTAGAAAGATTTAAAAACTGAATATTTTATTAATTTCAAGAGTTAATTTGGCTGTGAAAAACATCAAGTTTGTCTTTGAGCACACAAAAAACAAGAATTGCTAATTCGATCATGGCAAATCTTAGATAGCCTTCACTGAAAAAAAAGTTTTTTTAAAGTTTTAAAAGTGTTTAAAAAAATGTGTAACTCTTGATAAGCTAAAATTTAACTGTTTGCTTATTAAGCCAACTATTAATGTAAAATTTTTAAAAATGTCTAGAATTTTCAAAAATAATAAAAAAAAAAAAAAAATAAGACTTTAGTGTCAGCTTCTTCTACTTCTTTGAAAGGTTATCACATCTTAAAATGCATTATCGTTGAACAGTTTTCTATTTTCTCATAAACAAAAACTTTTTTTAAAAAAAATTCTAATTTTTTTTCTTATTTCATTAAGATCACAAGTTGCTTACTAATTTAAGTTTATTATTTATGTGTTAATAAATAAACAATACAGCAACTTTAACCTTAATTTAATTACATTTTTTTTATTAATAATTTCTTAGAACAGTTTTTGATCACAGAAATCAAAATTATTATTTTTGTTTTCTGAAACATCACAGCAGTAAAGGTTTTTTAAATTGTTTTATGTGAACATCTTTTCTTCTTTAATTTTAATTCATTTCAGTGAAATTAGAGCTGATGAAATTTTTCTAATAATTATGGCCGTAGCCTGACACTTGTACTAGACTTAAAACGCTAATAAATCGTTTTGAAAAATTATTTAAAATTTTCCAATTAATAAAACCGCTTAATTCCAAAAGTTTTCAATTAAATGATTTTATTAATTGAAAATTTTTTTTGCAAGATTTTTATTAAAAGCCAAATTCATTTAATTGAAAAATTTTGCAATTAAACGATTTTATAAATTGAAAATTTTTGCGTGGAAGCGATTTTATTAATTGAAAAATTTTGGAATAAAATGATTTTATTAATTTGAAAATGTTGCAGATTTTTATTACAAAACCGAATTTGTTTATTTGAAAACTTTTACAATATTGAAAACTTTTGCAATTATACGGTTTTATTAAATGAAAACTTTTGCAATTATACTATTTTATTAATTTAAGACTTTTGCAATTATACGATTTTATTGATTACAAAAATTTTACAAAATTTTTATTAAAAAACCAAATTTTTTTAATTGAAAACTTTTGCAATTAAGCCAATTTGGTTTTTAAAATAAATTAATTGACAAATTTTTGCAATTATACAAATTTAGTTTTTTAATAAAAATTTTTTTAGCAGAAAAATAACGCGTGTTAATTATACATTTCTGTAAAAATAAATAAATTTGTTTGTTGTAATTATAGTTGTCTTTTACAAAACAGATTTGTAACGTTGCTGTTAATTGCAATTAATCAACATTCTTATAAAACGCTTGTATTAGTCTTGTTAATACATCAAGCATTGATGTAATTAGAATAATATTAAATAAAATTAAAATATAAAATCATTAATCTTGGCACTATGGGTTGCTTAATGGCTAAATGGTCATTTTGAAACTTTTTTTCATGCAAACAATAAAATAAAAATTCCTTTAATTCCTTTAAACTTAAGGGAAATTACATATTACTCGTGCTAAGCCTGTCAGCCAGTCAATTTCAATGAGAATCTTTTCTTTATTAATTAATTTAATTATAAACAATAAATTACACAAAGTTTTTACATTTAGATTTAGCTATTTAGCTGTTACGAGTATATTAGTAAGTAAATCGAACATTGCTTAACATGTTCCCTTAGTTTTATTGGAATAATTTAATTGCTGCATAGTAATGTGTAGAATAACTTTTTTTTTTTTTGGTTTTATTTAAATAAAATTAATAAATATTTCACTTGCTTTACAAAAGTTTTTCTATATTTTTGAGTTAAATTTTTTTAATGCAAACAAACTATTTTGCAATTAAGCAAAACGTTTGTGATAGTTAGTTAAAAATAATAAAAAATGTTCATTCATAATTTATAGTAAAAATGAAATCATAATTAAATATTGTTGTTAGTACCTACTTAAACGTGCTGGTAAATATATTGCAGAGCATGTTAATTAAAATGTTTCTTAACATCTTTAATGAAAAGTTTATAGAGAAACTAGCAGCCACATGCAGCATCTAAAATTGCAGATGGTTAAATAATCTACAATAAGAATTAGAATGAGTAGCGGGAACTAGCAACCTGTTCACTGCGCCAAAACAGACCATTGGTCTATGTGTTTGGCTGGTTAACGTGACGGCCTAACGGCCTTCAATTAGAATCGCCAGATTTCGTTTTGAATCACCTAATCGCCAAGACTATATAGCATTGATCTAGATCTTCCCCGTGACATTAAGATATCTGAGAAGGTCCGGTAGGCTCTTTTCCGCAATCCAAAAAAGGCCTGTTACTACTGAATGAATATTTGTTATCATAAGCTGTCTAGGGTTAACATTTTTATATAAAAATTTGAATAAAAAACAAGCCGTGTGAACTTGTGCAAAAATTAACGAATCTCTTTTGATTTTTAGAACTTCCGCTTTTTTTATTTTGGCTGAAACCAAGCAACAATAACAAAAACCATGCCAATAAGACCAGCAGTATTAGCAGCATAAAATGCTGTTAATGCCTGTTCTACAGCAAAAACACTTTAAAGTTTAAGCCAAAAAACAAAAAAAAAAAAAACAAAAGTATATAAAGCAATAACAGTAACCAACTAGAAAACAACAACATAATGAAAAGAATTACAACAATTAACAATAACAACGACAACAAAAAAAAAAACTATATCTCAAAACATCATCATTTAAAATGAAAAAGTAGGTCACTCACTGTTAATGTTTAAATGAAGAAAAAAACCAAATAAATAAAGGGTGATGCCAATAAGGGGCTTAAAAAAACCTTAAATTTAAAAGACAATGACTGGTAAACACACCTCAGAAATGTGCATTTCATTTTAAAATCTTAATTGCTGTGAGATTCGTGCTTAGTCAACAATAAACTAAACGGTTATTTTGGAAAGTGGTATAAGTCCTTTTTTTTAAATCAGTTAGCGTTAATTTTATTAAGATATAGACACTTTATTCCGAAAATTATTCCTGACACAATTTTAAAAAAAATGGACTTATGCCATTTTACAAAATAACAGCTCAATTATTACTTCAAAAAGCATAAACACTTAAAGAAAAATCTTTTTTTTCCTTATTCCGAAAATTATCCCTGACACAATTTTTTCAAAAATGGACTTATGCCATTTTACAAAATAATAGCTCTATTATTACTTAAAGAAACATAAACACTTAAAAAAAAATCTTTTTTTTCCTTATTCCGAAAATTATCCCTGACACAATTTAAAAAAAAAAAAGGACTTATGCCATTTTACAAAATAACAGCTCTATTATTACTTAAAGAAAGATAAACACTTAAAGAAAAATCTGTTAATTTACATAAAATTTTAATATTTAAGCAGCTATTTTTGAAAGTGGTATAAGTCCATTTTTTTAAAAAAATTAGTTAGACTTCATTTTAGAAAAATTACCGGTGATTCTACTTTTTTTTTTAATTTTTGAGTTTTCTGTTTCTCACATGATTTAAATTAATATTAATATTTGAGTTTTGGCTTTAGAATTCTATTCACTGACTGTGTGAACTTTTCGTGCCACCCTTTTTAAAATCAACGAATCTGCTATTGATGTGCTGTTCGTTTAGTGGTTTCATTAATTTTATTATTTCTTTCAAACAAAGTTAAACACAAAACAAGTTTTATTAACTTTCAGTTTCAATTTTAATCTAAAAATGTAAAGCTTTTTTGATTTTCGAATTAAGCGCACATTATGTTTCAGGCATCAAACAAACCAAAAATACCACAGACAAGCGGTATTTTAATAGAAAAACTAATTATCTATTGAATCTAGTAAAGCAAGCTGCCAGAAAGAGGTTTCATACACAAACAAAATTGTAAAAAAAACTTAATTTACAACAACTTTATTAAAAAAAAAAAAAAAAAACAACAACATCAGAGAAAAAAATATATTAAAAGTAACAAGTTAAAGGTGTGACCCATTTATTTATTCATATAATTTTTCTAATGAAGCTGACGCTTTTAAATTTAAAAATAAAAAATAAATCTAGAATCATTAAATTTCAAAAACTGCTTTTACTAATAAATAATATTATTACGGATTAATATTAAATAAAAAAAATACTTCATAATTACACAGAGAGAAATTGAATTGTAAACAACCCAAATATTAAAAATTATAGTTTAGAATTGAAGGCCAAAACACAAGCTCTTCAGTGTCCCCAAAGGTATGAAATAAAACAGGAATATTATTATTTAATATTAATTAAGCTTAAGATCTTTAAAAAATTGTTTTTATTTAAATTTTCCGCTATTTCGACTTTCTTTTGAAGGTCTTCTTCAGGGAAATTTATTTTTATAATTAAAATAAAAATAAATTTTTTAAGATCTTAAGCTTGATTAATATTAAATAATAATAAATTTATAAGATCGAATAATTTAATAAAATTATTATAAAACAGGAATATTTTAAAATAATTTTTAAGTAAAAAAGATTAAGGCTGGTATTCAAAATGATTAATGACAATTTCAAGTAGAAATTATGAAAAAATTTTCATACAAATTTGTCACAATATCTACATCAAGGCTTCTTTATTTTTCTCTGAATACAAACTTAAAAGCTTAAGACAAATCTTTCCTCTATGATATTAATTAAAGTTAATCATTTCATTAAATTTCTGTGAGTGTACATTTTTCTTTATAATAAAAAATATGTAATTATCTGCTTACAGTTGTGAAGAAGCTCAAGAAGTTTTATTTATAAAAAAAAAAACATTGTGTTGGCTGCCAACTTTCACTTCAAAACCAAAAGAAAAACATAATCTACGCTTAAAACTGAATTTCATAAATTTTGATTTTATTTAATGTTGCTTTTCTTAATTTAAATATTTAATAAAAGAGTTTCAAGAAATATTAGTTTTTAATTAAATGGCTGTAAGATAATCAGGGGAACGTTGCTTGTTTAATTGGACATGAATTTTATTGTGTTTAAAAACATGATTTAATTAAAAGCAAAATAAAAATATTTTAAATTTATTTAAAAAAGCTTTTTTTTATTAATATGGGAGTACCAAAATTTGAATGCAGTAGAAATGAGATATGTTCGTTTGATAGCAAACTTTCTCAAACTCGTTGGATCTCTTTAATTTTTGTTTTTAAGTTACAGAGAACTTTTTATGCTTCAGGGAAAACTAAGTGTTGCTTCTTAAATTTATAAAAATTTTGTTCAGTTTTAGGAATAGAACTAGAATGAAAAACGGGAAGAAGTCACCTGGTCCCTGCGGCCAAAATAGACCTATTGAGACACTACTCTCAAGTTAAAAATCCTCCCAGAGTTTATTATTCATTAAGAATTCAGAAACTGCTTCGGGTGATTTATCCGCCATATCTGAAATTAGATCATTAAAGTGACACAATATGTGTTCTGCTGTCTCTTCATTTTCCTTACATAACCTGCTAAGGTCATTTTGACTGATCCTTATATTCCCCAAGTGTTTCAATACTCTGCAATGTCCAGTTAGGAGTCCTATGACAATGCGAATTTCTGACTAATTACTAAAGGGCTGCACAAGCATACTTAAAAGCTACACATCACTATAAGCATGTGTAATATTTTATATTAAAAAGAGCTTGTTGCCATTTCAAATATGCTTGTGCAGCCCTTTAGTAATTACCCTGTTCTCTTGCAAAGATCTGAATGGCATGAATGTTTTCGATACCTGCTGTTTCCAGCCAGTATTTTTGCGATTCTCTTTCCAGCCACTAGAGCTCCTAGACAGTGCGTAGAATGGTTCTGGGCAAATAAATCTATTAAACGCCCTTTCTTGCGAGTTCCTCTGCCTTTTCATTGCTTACATATCCACTATGACCTAGCACTTATACCTTTTTCGAAGTTTTAGGCAATGCCAAGCCAGTTTTAGTTTTATCTCAAAGACACTGAGTGCTAGTAATGCCGCTCTACCGTCCGAGTGAATATAGATGTGACTGTTATTTGTGTCTCTTTCTAGTTCTTCTCATAGGCATGTATGTCGACCTGAAAAGCAAATTTAGTTGATACTCTTTGTTTAGGTTGCATCGAACTGATTATGTTTAAGAGCAAGTTTTATAAAATTAGCAAACAAATACTTTATTTTTCTTAAGTTTGAAGAGGTTCGACATAAATTTTAGTTTTTCTTAATTTTTATTTTTAACCTTAAAATGCCAATCTAATTAACACTTTTTTTTAATTACTATCAAGTTCCAATAAATTTGTTGTATTCCAGAGCATAATTTGAAAAGCTTTGACACACTAGGTGTTCAGGCCTGCTTTGAAAGCTTAATTCAAAATCCAAAAACTCTTTACGAATCTTGTGATGGTTGTAGGATTCTTAAGTTGAGTGTGCATTTTTTTTTTTTTTTAAATTACTAGTCTTCTCACATAAAATTGAGGCTGAGTTTGACATTTTTTGGAATCGGCTGAACTAATGCTTGGTTTATGAAATTCATGAAACGATATAAAACTTGTTCCTACTATTTTTTCACTTTAAATTTACATCGAACTTTTTAAGTTTGAAGGAATGTTTGATAAAGTTGTAGACATATCTACATTACAAGAAGAGTGACACTCAATTGTTCTGTCAATTGATTGACATTGTTGATAGAAATATCCATCACAAAGCTTCTGTCAGGTGCTTAAGGGCAATGTGATAACAACTTTGTGTATGTATGATTTTCTATCTCTCTCTTACTCATTAATCAAATGAATGTCAAAATGAGTATGGGTTAGTTTTTATCACACATTTCTGGTAGAGTAGCTGGTAGTAATTTTTCTGTTCGTTTACAAATTGTTATGTTCGAAAGCGTAATAAATATAATTTGTATATTGTTTGTTTGAGTTTAAGGGAGTGAGTTCTAAAATAATAAAAATTTATCAATAAAAATTTTTAAATTCTATAAAATTGGCTGTCTAAAGCAGCAAAGTTTTGCATAATACTTTATTTTCTTTAATGGCTTATGAGATATTTACTGTTTTAAGGTTAATTTGTTAATTAACCGCTGCAAACTTATAATTAATGAAGTATCTTTGGGCCTTGACTACCAGCATGACTATTAGTATTTGACTAACACTTAATTTGTTTATTTATGGTGAATAATACTTTGCTTGTTATGATTTTTATTTTATTTTCTATTTTTAAATAATCTTGGCATTTATGGCTAACTGCTAGGCTCTTTAAATTCCTTTTTGTGGTAAAAAAAAATAATTTTTTAAAAATAAAAATTAAGTATTTTTTTTTTAATCAAAAGTTTTATTTTATTTATAAATTATGTTTAAAACTAACTTAAAAATTAGTTAACGTTAAAACTACTTTTTTTACATTTAAAAATTTTTTATTTAAAAAAAATTTTAAGTATAAAATAGTAAACCGCGCTACAGCTAGAAATGAATCACAGTTACAAATCTGAAAATACACCTGGGGAAACTCTTTACACTTCATCTTTTTCATTTTCTTCTTCTGTTACTTTTTTACTTTGGAGATATCACAGTCTTAGGATTGAAGTAGAAAATTGCTAAAACTAATACTTCTATTGTTAAATAAATATAAAATTAAGCTTTAAATGGTTTTTCCTCTTCGCTGACAGTGGTGGCAGAAGTAGCAGATTTTGATTTGCACTGGGTGGTTATTTGGGTAGCCAGCGATAAAAGGCTGACTAAACTGTGATTATAAGGTAAGGAGGCAGTAGTTGTTATGGGCGTGGTGGTTTCATTGTAACAAGGTAAACTAGCTTTATTGCTAGTATCGCTTAACAAAGGCACTGCTAGTTCTTGAGCACAAGGCAAGCTTTCAGTGCGTTCTACTTCATTGCTGGATTTTTCATTTTTGTTAAAAACCTCAAATACGGAAGGGGGTACCAGCAAACAAGATTGAGGATTTTTTTGCAATAACTCTAAGGCAGCTTCGTAAGTAGGTAAGCCCGATACTAAAGTGTATTCCGGTACAGGATCATCTACATCCAAATCAAGTTTAACAACTTCTACATCAGCTGTTTGGGTAACAGTAGTGTGATCTAAAATGATAAAACAAAAAAAAATTATTTAAAATTTTATCTTCAAGGCAAACCACCACTTAGATTAAGCAAAAAAATGTATTTGTTATTCTTTCATTGAAATTCATTATCTCTTTTCTATTTTTTTCACAGCTGACAGCTGTCAGTTTTTTTATTTTAATTTTGCAAAGTTTATTTAAAACAAAATGAAATTAAGCTGGCAAATAAGTACGATACAATACAATTGATTTGTAATACATCTTACAGTAAGTAAATGTAAATTTTATCATTTGATCTTGTCGGCATCTGTTACTGGCGCAATTTTTCCATTTTGACATTTAAGTATCATTTAAATTTTGCTGTCATTTTATTTATTTATTTATTGCAATTTTACGTGCTAAACAGTAATTTTGTGTAATTAATTCAAGGGCATAAGTAAATAAATAATTAAGGATAAGCAGAGATATTTAAATAAGTTAAGTGCAGGAAAAGTGTTGAAGCTTTACTAAAAAATAAAACTAAAAGCAACTAAGTAACCTTTCAAAATTGAATCATAATTAAAGGCCATTAAAAAGCCATGTAAGCCAAGTCAACTCCCTTTTCAAAATAGAATTTTCTTATTCTAATTAATGGCTTATTGTTGTCACATAAATCAAACCTACTACTTTCTAATGGTTCATTTAAAAAATCCTACGGTCTTTTTTTTAAAACTTTCCCTTTTTTCTTCTTTAGGTTGAGGTTAGTGAAAATGTATTTGCACAATCTTTATAAGTCATCATAAATTCTGTTTACGTTGTTAACATAAAAATTACTTTGCTAGTACAAGCTTTCTACTAATATGGAAAGATATTTTCAAAGATTTGTATTGGTTCTTTTTTAAAATTTTTATGTCATGAACGACACTCTAGAAGACAATGTCTTGCAAGCTGTCCTGCTTGTTACTTCAATTAATTTAATTGAACATATTGATTTAATATTTTTAGTATTTTTTTTTTGTCTTAGATGACAGTCTGAAGGACACTGTCTTATAAATTGTCTTCAATGATTTTATATGTAATTTTTTTTTATTAATTTGTGTCGGTTTTTTCTTATAATTTTTATGTCATAGATGACACTCTATAAGACAATGTCTTGCAAGTTGTCATGCTTGTTACTTCTAGCATTGATTTGAACATATTCTTATTGATTTATTATTTTTAATATTTTTCTATAGTAGAGGACTGACTGTAAGGCAATCCTTTTCGTCCGTGATAACTTAAGCTTTAATTTGAATAGATTTTCAGGTGACTTATCTAGGTTAGTTGGCTAAATATTATCAGAAACTTATTATCATTTCACTGGGTGTTTTTCTTTATAAAAAATATATGTGTTAATATGTAAAAACCGCTTATGTATTATTAAGCTATTTTAGAAAACTACAACTTCAAAAGCCTAGAAGTTTTTCTTATAGAATTATTTCAATTTAGCAAACGATATTGTTTTTAGTGCTATATGGTTAATTGTGAAATAATTCGCCCCACCACGCCTGAACTACAATAATTAAGTTATTAAGTTAATTGCTACAAAAAGTAAACTTTTTAAAAGTCAACTTAAACGATTTTTTCTTTATAAGTACAAATTTGTATAAGCAGTAAAATGTTTTATTTATGGGAAAGCTGGTACCAGCTGATCTTGGACTTAACCGTATGATTTTACTAATTGTATTGTAAGCATTTAGTTGTTTGTTTCAATTAAAATTATATATTTTTCAATAACGCCCCTTTTAACAAGTACATTTTTATTGTAAAGCAAATAATTGCTCTCAAAAGTAAAATGGAATGCTAAGTTAGAGACAAATAACACAACCTTTAATTTAGGGATATTTTTATATTCGAGCTCTAACCAAAAGCTGGTTATAAAAAATTGTAAGTTAGGAAAAACAGCACGCTTTTCAAAACTTCCCGTATTTTTTTTCTGAAATACTTTCAATTAAAAGTTGATTTTGAGATCTAAAAAATCTTAAAATACCATATTGATTTGGAAAAAAGTACTTAAAACCAAAGACCTGTTATGTAGATTACAAAACCTGAGATCATGTAAACAGAACGCTTTTCAGAAATTTTCATATTCTTTTTCAAAAATACTGAAAATCAATAACTGGTTATATAGCCAACAAAATGTGGAATGTGTGTTATTAAAATGCCTTGTAGAAACTCCCGTATTCGTTTTCAGAAATATCGAAACCAAAATGGCTTTTAAAATCCCATATTCCTTTTTATAAATACTTGAACTTTATACTTCTTAAAGCTAAAAACAGTTTATTTGACCTATAAAATACCAGATTGTGTAGTTTAAACCGCTTTCAGAAACTAAAGGCTAATTATAAGGCCTTAATATGTGAAAAATAAAAGGCTGCACAAGCTTGACTCATTTTTCTTTTTTAATATTAGGGGTCAACCTTCAAAACATGATAACTTTTACTGGGTATTTTGTGGAAAGCTGATCATTTTTGATCTTTTGCAATATTTTAAAATTTAAGTCAGAGTTCGCAAAACAAATAAAACGAAACGTTTGCATTCGATTCATTTTGTAGTTTTTCAGACTAAAAAGTACGGCAAACATTTACTCTGATTTATTTTGTATTTGTATTGGTAAGTAGTAAAAAACAGTACAATTCATTTAAACGTAAACCGCCAGTAAACACAAACGAATAAAAATAAAAACAAGCTAAATTCAACAGTGCCGAAACACACATAAACACGAATGCATAAGTACAACTGTCTGGTTTCTTGTGTGAGTACATAACATTACGCACATGTTTATCATTTTCAAAATAACTACGTAGTAAATAATTCTTTGCACAAGGCTTTGTGTTATGCTCTTGCCAGTGTACAAACAACGAATGATTCATTTATTTAAAAAAAATACGTTTTGGCTTTTGTTTTGTACGTAAATATACGATTTAAGAATCGTTTTATTTGTAACTTTTTTGTACAATGTATAAAACAAAATACAAAACGATTTAAATTTTTTTTAAAGATTTGTGACTTTTTAACAAACGTTTATGAAATGTTTCTTTTTTTTTGTTTTGAATTCTTAGTTGAATAAATTAAAAGCTGATTTTTGTTAATAAGAATTTCATGAAATTAAAAAATACCGACATTAGTCTGACTATGATATGGGCCATTAACTAAAGAAACCCTTTAAATAAAAGTTTTACAAAATTTTTATTTTTGGAGCAAAACAGTTTGTTAAACCGTTTTTTTAAAACTTAAGGTCGTTTTATATCGATAAATGGTAGTTAATGTTATTGAACTTTTGTTTTTTTCTTTAGCTATTCACTAGCAGATTTTTAATTTAAGAGATTTTAATTTAAATTAGTTGTCCATTGTTTTTTTTTCTGTCTCCAGCATTAATTAATTTTTAAGCTTTTAAAATAATTTGAATTTTTTAACAACTAAAAATAAAATTTACGGCTTCTCCCGTTACTTAATTTGCCAAACTTACAATTTAAAATCGTTTTGCTGAAATTGTTTCTTTTTTCTTAATTAATTTTTTTAATTAAAACAGAATAAGTTACCTAAGTTTTATGCAAATTTTTATTATAAAAAAAAAACGAAAACAAACCCTTTGACTGTTAACAAAAATTAAATTAAAATTTTTATTATAAAAAAAAAAAAAAATTTAACTAAAAATAAAATCTTAAGAGGGGCAACAGGTCTGTATGTAGTTAAACTCAAGTGAAGTAAAACGCAGTTATTGATGGCAAATAAAAGTATTTTTGGACTTAATTTTGAGTCAACCACATAATAAAGTCTTATTTTACAAGGCTATAAAGAATCTTTTATAAAGATAAAAACAGTTTTTAAAATCAACTGACTCTCCTGCATTTTACCTAGGGACCAAATTAAGGCACTCGCTATCAATTAAATTTAAATGAAAATTTCTTTTTTATATGAACTTTTTCTTTAACAAAGTCTTTTTAAGTCCTTTTTAATCTTTCTTTTTTCAACTCACAGTGAGAGAAAAAATTTTTAAAACACCTGCCCTTATGGAAATCCCAGACATTGAATTAGTAAATGTTTTGAGCTGCCTTTTGCTTTAATTTAATTCCTTAAAGTTTAACTCACACTTATCGCTAAGCTCACAGTGTTTTGATTAGAATTTCAAATTTAGTTGTTCTCACAACAAAACTAATTTTCTCACTTTAAATAAATTTTGCTTATTTAAAATTCTACTCACATTAACCTTTTTTTCATAATTAAATGCAAACTATGGAAAAAATTAAAAAAAAAAAACTTTAAACTGTTAAGGAGAAATTTAATTGCATAAAAAAACAAACAAACAGATAAAAAATATTGGCTAACTGCCAAGTCAGACGGAAGTGAAATTTATAAAAAAAAGTAAAAAAATAATTTTGTTGTAGAAAAAAAAAATTAAATTCCAAAGTGATAATTAAGATAATAAAATACAATGAAAACGTTTCAACATAAATTTTATAAACAAGGACGAACAAAAAGCTTTAATAGCCCCAGCCTCCAAATTGATTTAAAAAAAATAAATAAAAATCAAGTCAGCTTAAATTTCTTAATACAAAAAATTAATTTAAAAAAACTATTAAAAAAAATTAAATTTAATATTTATTTTTGCGAAATGCATTATTTTCCATTATATTCTCTTGAAAATTTTTAGAAAATTTGTTTATATAGTACAATAAGTACTAAGAACTACTCTGAATCTTCAGTGGTTTACTCCCTGCTCAAACTTTTGAATACTTATGTTGTTATACCAATCGACCAAATGAGAATTTTAGTCAATAGGAAAACAAAAATTTTCAAAAAATTTAAACAAGAAAACAAATGTTAAAAAATTTTTTTTATTAAAACCAAGTCAAGCTGAAATTTTTAATACAAAATTAAAAGTACAGAAAAAAAAATTATATTTCATATAAAATATTATGTGCTTAATAAGGGGTTATTTGACAAATACTGCATAGAAGTCTGTCAAATAAGCCCTTAATAAGCACATAATATTTGTTATGAATTTGGGGGTTATACTTTTATTTATATATATATATATATATATATATATATATATATATATATAATTAATGATTATTGAGCTTTAGTCTTGTTTTTTATAAAATTATTTATTATTTTTGCTTTCCTGTGGAAAGCTTCGTCAGGAAAATTATAAAGATTAATATTTATAGCTCTTAATTTCTTCGTTATTGATATTGAACATAACATTTTTGTAAGAAAAACTGTGTAACAAAAAGGTTTTTTCAGCAAAAAATGTGATATAGCGAAGTTCGCTATATCGAAGTTTGACTGTAAAACAAAAAATTTTAATGGAATAATAAAGCAGCTTTAAAATGTTGCATAATAAACTATAAGAGTTTTGTTTTAATTAACCAAAAAATCAATTTTAAAAACATTTTTAAGAGTTTCTTATATATAAATTCACGTTTTATGCTAAGCTTGTGCCAAAACAAACTAGACTCGCAAGAAATATAAACAAACAACTAAAAAACCTTCAATAACTGATCTATTATAAGAAAACAAAACGCTGTCACGCTGTCTAAGATAAGATTTTTATAGTTTTAGCTAAAATGAAGATTTAAAGAGTTCAAGGTAATTTTTAGAAATTTTTTTCAAATTTTAAATACGTGATTAATTTGCATAACTAAAAGTGTATTGCAACACACTCTTTAAAACATGAAACTTGTAACATTTGTCAAGATTTAAGCCATGCTTTCAAAACTATTTACGAAAACTATTTGTAAAGAGTAGTTCCGAATTTATTATTATCTATCAGACTCAAACATAACTGAGATCTTTATATGTCAAAAATTTTTTTTTTAAATTGTAGAATTAAAATGTTGTAAAATTTTTTTAAACAAACAGCTTACTAAAGTTGTTAATTTTGTAAAGGTATTTACGAAAAATCTCTTGGCTAAGCCATAATTATAGTCGCCCAAAAATCGGTAAATTTTTCAAAGAAAACTTTAAATAGAAAAATTTTTATAACTTTTTTGTTAATAAATTGTATTAATAATTAATTAACAAAAAATTTAATTTAAAAAAAAAATTTTTTTTTTTAATTTTAAAATTAATTGCAAAAAGCCAAAAATTTATTTTTATTTTAATTTTACTAAACCTCAAATTTTAATTAAAAAATACAAATTAAAGATAACAAACAGTTCACTAAACTTTTGCTTGTTGGCAAAACACAACATTTGCGACCTTCACAATAAATCTTTTTTTAATATTAAGCTGTTACTTTAAAAAATGATATAAGTCCATTAAAAAAAAATTAGTTAGCGCTAATTTTAACTTATTTTTTTTAAGTAGATCTATACCATTTTCAAAAATAACAGCTTAATTGCTACGTTTTGTTTTTTTAACACCCCCAAGTCTAATCACTTTTTCTTTTTTTTAATAATTAAATTTATATAAAACTCATACTTACAATTTCTTTTCCACACTCTAAACTGATGATACAGGAAACAGGAACAAAAACAAAATATCATTGAGATCAATATCAATGTTAGCACCACACCAATCCAGACTTCATTCATAAATTTATCATAATCCAATTGCTTTTGTATATCATCCATGTGGTTGTTGTTATAACTATGAGAATTCATTACTAAATGATGGGGTCCAAATTCTAGTTCCATGTTTTCAATTGAGGAGGTTACCGGCAATACTGCAGCGGCTGCTGTTGCTGCTGCAGAGGAAGAGGTATCCAAATTATTTGCTCTAGGCAGTGATTGTAATTGTATGGAGTGTATAAATGTGGCTCCTAATTTTTTTAAAAATTCACTTGTAGTAGTTTGATGGCCTAAAGGGGCCGTTGAATCAAACGTTGAAATGCTGGGTGAGGAGGCCAACGCTATAGTGGTGGTATCAGCCCAATTGGGGGTTCTGCTGTTTTCCAAAATTTGTTGCGCGTATTTATCGAAATGTAGTTCTTGTGGTAGCTCGTAATTTAATGATTTTGTTAAGCTTTCCATGTTGGCTTTTATTTAAATATTTCTTTCTTTCTTCCTTTTTTTTTTTATTTAATTTTATGGTTTTATTTATTTATTTTTATTTCTGTTTACTTTTAAGATTTAATTTTATTTTTATAACAAAAACTTAAGCGTTAATTTATTTTGCCAAAGAAGAGTAAAAAAACAAACAAATAAAAGATTTTTTTCTTTTACACAATTACTTTTCTGTAAGAGGTTTCGTTTCTTTTTTTTCATAAATTTCTTAAGTCGAGATAAAACTTTTACTTTTTTTTGCTTCTTTTTAAAACTGAAAAAGCAGTAGAAAAAAGCGTTTCAAAAATACGACACGTCCACTCTCAACGAATTCTCTAAATAAACTAAAACCGTGTAGCAAAGAAAATTATTATCAAACCTTTAAAAAAGATTGTTTTTTCTTTTGTTAAAAAACAAACACACACACAAAACTCATGAGCGCAAAACAACTCTTGTGATCTTTTAAACCTGAAACTCATTTTAAATGAGTTTAATATTTTGCTCTTATAAAATGTAATAGATTAAAAAGAATACTCAATCACACCACTGGCTTAAGCCGCAACAAAAGATTTTTTTTTTAATTTTTACTACCTGCTTTTCTTATGCTGCAAAAAGTGAATAAAAAAAATATAAAAATAAAATTTTCTCCTGATCATTTGATGCTTGGTTACGCTCCAGCAAAGCCGTCTACTTACTTAAACACCAAAAAACTCTCCCTTAAATTTTCTTTTTATTTAAAATTTCCTAAAGCCTGGGAATTGCTGTACATTTTAGAGTTTCTTTCTCATAGAGTCTATGACAATAGTGCTCACGCATGATGAGCCCTTAATTGGCATAACAATTTTTAAGGATAATTATAGTTTGTGTTAACCTAAAATTATTAAGAAAAAGATACGAAAGAAGAGAAAAACACAAATGGCTTTGGAAAGGATCTTTACTTAAAGTACATCATTATAAAACAATAACAATAAAATTAAAATTTCCTTAACTAGCACACAGGCAAGAATTTAATTGAAATATTTTTTTGTAAAACAAAATTAAAAATTTCATAAGAATGAATTTATCTACAGGCTTAAGTTTTAAAAAATTTTTTTAACTATATATAAAAAAAAATTTTGTCTGGACAAAAATTTTGCTCGCACAAAAATTTTGTTCGGAAAAAGTGAGTAAATTGAGCTTTAGTCGCCTAACAGAAGTAAACTACATTCTCCTCAAGCTGCTGTTATGTACACCCACGGTCCGGACAAAAATTGTGTGATTGGAATCAGCCTTATTAACAACAGAGTAATAAACTAGATTTTTCTTAAGCTAAAAATTTTGTTCGAAATTTTTCTTTTTTTAATAATTTCAGTTCTCTCATCGTGTGAAACACTCTAAACTTCATAAAAAATAAAATTTCGTCCAGACAAAAACTTTTTCGGACCAAATATGTAGTTGCACTTAGCTAAAAAGAAAATATTTCGAACAAAATTTTTGTTCGGACATAAACTTTTTTGAACCGAGTGGGTAAATTCAGTTTTTGTCCGAACATGATACGAGAATGATTTGAATTTCGTCGCCTGTGGTTTGTCTCTAGTGAAAAGTAGAAAAAAAAATCTTAGGCAGCTTTTAACTAAATTGGAATAATAAATTGTTCTTTTAGCTTGTTACTAGGTGGCATTGATGACAAATTTCAACTTTCTGCTGTCCTTTTTCCCTCTACCTGGGCAACTTAAGTTGGACTTTACAGAGTTTCATAATTTCCCAAATATTCTTTAAATATAGTTTGTATTAAGCCTACGAAAAAAATTTTGTCCGTACAAAAATGTTTATATTGAGAAAAAGAAAACTTAAACTACTTTTGAATAAATAAAATTGATGAATTCAGCTTAAGAGTCAGCCTTGTTCTTTGCTTAAGGGAACAATAATGATTTATCCCGTTTACAAACACATGTTGCACACATCTCTCTCTAGCGTTCTCATACTCAAACTGCTGTGAAGTTGGACATTAATTTTAACCAAAAAAAAAAAAAATTTTTTTTTTTTTTAAATACTGATCCCTACTTTTTGTTCCTTCTTTTTCAATTGCTGCTAAATTAAACACAGCATCCATCATTTATTTACTTGTAGTCGTACGTCCTTGTTTCAAAAGTGTGTGTAAAACATTTTATTTTCTTCATATCTTTTTCCTTTAAGGTTTTTAGTTTCTTAAAACCCCGACAGATCCTATTACAAATGATTTGCTTTTTCTATTGTTTAAAAAGGTTTGAGTTGTTTTTTTTTTCCTTTTTTTGGATATTTTGCTGTGTATTTTTGGGACAATAGAATTTAATTGAGCTTGGAAATTTCTGATTTATTTTATTGGGGAGGGTTTTTTGTTTAACAACACAATTGTTTTCTTTAAATAATTTTGTCTGTTTTTCCAAAATAAATAAAGAAATTTGCATTTAATTTAGAAAACTTACACAAAAACAAAACCTTTCAATCTTAATTGTTAAAAAAAAACACAAAGCAACATAATGAACACATCAAACACATTTTAAAAGCAAATTTTAAAGACAAAATTAAGAGTTTTTAAAAGGAAAAAATTTAAATAAAATAATTTTATTAAAAAACAATAAGCACACTTCAACAGCGCTAGCTGGTATCCCAAGGTCAGCAAATTCCTTATCGCACTAAATTCAACCATTGCAATTTGCATAAATGCAGTAAATATTTTAAGAAAAAAATTCTTTAAACAAATTATTTTTTTCAGCTCAAGCACTCAAGTTTATATTTCAAGTTTATCGCATGCCAGCGAAGAGACCAAGATTATCAAACGCTTGCTAGCATTGCTGTTCTGCAATTTACAGTTAAATGGCTGTTGACTTTGAATTTGTATGTCTCATGGTTTTTTTTTTTTTTCATGAAAATATTGATAATAATTGAAAGGAAATCAACAATAACAACAAAAAAGCCTCAGCGATTACTTAAATGTGTGAACTTGAAAGTTTTTTAAGGCTTAAAGCAAGCAGTGAAGGACAAGCGGTGTCATTCACATTAAAATTTTTTTGTGTAAACACATTTTTAAAATTATAACTCTGGGTAACTAAATAACGTATCAATCTAGAGGTCGTATAGCTCATATGTACCGTGACTCAGAAGATCTTTTGTACAGCCTCCAAAATCACTGTTCAGTGAGTTTTTTTTTACTTTTCTAAGAGTCAAAAAGAAGTCTTTCTCTAGGAGCTTATAAGCTAGGACAATCCCAAAGTATTTTAGCAAAAGTTTTTATTGTAAACAAAACTTCCTTACAACTTCCTTACAACTATTTCTTAATATCTTCCTGTTCAAAATAATCCAGTTTAAGTAGCGGCATTCGCACTGTGTACTAGAGCACTTCACAAGCATACTTGAAAGGACTTACAAGTAGTTTTTCTTATAGAATACTACACATGCTTGTAGTCATGTGTGGCTTTCAAATATGCTTGTAAAGTGCTGTTTTTATTGAAAATTGTAAAAGTGTACTCTTATTGAGACAGCCCATATATAGTCCGGAGATTGTAAGTTCGATTCCTACCTGGAGATTGAATGCCTTCTTCCAGCCAAAGCAAGAATCTGTGCTAACTTGTGTTGCCTTTAAAAATAAAATTTTCTTTCCACTGTTTTTACAAACTCTAGTTTAAAACTGACTTGTGTTCTTGATTACATATTCATTTCGAATAAAACATTTTTTATAAAACAATTATCAAATCAAGTGCATGTGCATGAATAATAACTTCATGACGCATGCAGCAGCCTTGATTCTGATCTCTATTTAATTAAATTAAAATCTTAATTCTGCATACAAAAACTGGAATGCACATTTTAGAAAAGTAATCGATCAATTATAAATTATACGTACGAGTACAGTTGTAAAACAAGAAGAGCGATTGTCATGTGTATAAACAATAAAATGCGGTCATAAAACATGTTTTGAAAGGCATAATGACACTTTTACATGCTCATAGACGAAAACACACATTTCTTTACGACTAAATATCACCTGTGGCTTTAAAACAAAAACAATGTAAACCCATGTTAACGTATGAACATCAACTTTGCGTACTATTTGCTCATTGAAATGTCACTCACAAAGATAAATTAGTAGAGACCACAAAACTGTTAAAAATAAACAAACAAAAAGTATAAAAAAAAAAGTTTATTTTTAAAATTTTTACTAACACAGACTTACACACAAACTTACTTCTAATAGTTATGGAAATCGTCATTTGCAAGCAAGCAACACAGCTGAGAGCAACAACTTGCATGCCATGCCAGGCCATACCATGCCATGCACTCAACTCAGTCAATTGCATTGAACTCATTTTTGTCTAAACTGCTTAACTACTAACGGTCATTGACTTGAGGTGTGCAACCTACAAAATACAAGTAAAAAAAAAAGGTATTAGACGAAGAAAGCCGAATAATAAAATTGTTTTAGTGACGACTATGCTGTTTTGTTTGTTTTGTTTTCAGTTTAATTTAATTTTATTTTGTGGTTTGTAAGTCAAGCTTTGATAAGACAAACAGAAACACTGTAGTGTTTGGCACAGTGGCCTACCAACATATAAAATAAACTCTTTCAAATTGTTAAACTAAGGGACGTGCAGTATAGTTAGTTTGATCTGGCCTAGACTTGAGGGAAATCGCAACAGAGTAATTTGTTGCAGCAATATTCCAAATGACTACTGAAGAAGTTGTCAAAAAGTTGACAAAAAAGAAAAAGAAAATGTGGAACATTTGCCTAGAATTTTGCTTTGTGGAAAACTACCTGTAGGGCCTTACTGTGTTAGAAGTAACAATTAATCTAGGTGATGGACCCGTCTTCATCTTTTTCGCTTACTATTTCCATACTTCTCTTTGTTCTTCTGCCTTCTTTTTTTTCCTTCTTTACTCTTCCTCTTTTGCAGTTATTCTAATTAAGAATTAATAAATTAATTCAATTAAGAATTTAATCAGGCTTAATTTAATTCTCAAAACTTCAACAAAAAACTCTGGGAAGAATTTTATTTGTTCCTCAACAGCTCGTCGTATTACATTGAGAAATCTGAGTTTAAATTTGTTTGGTTGTAATATCTTTGTTATGGATCAGAATTGAGTCAACATGTATCCCAGATTTTTTCCAACACAGAAGTAATCGTTTCTAAAACACTTTGAAATGTTGAGTGGCAGATTAAATGAAGGGTCTAATAAGTTTATTGTTTCTGCCGTTAAAAAAAAAATAAAAAATTATTGCAACGAAAATATAAAAAATTAAAAGCATGTTGGAGAACGAGTTCGAAAGCATGTTGGAGAACATGTTTGAAAGAACGTTAGTGAGCCTGTGCTTTAAAACACAATTTCCTTAGATTTTCTTCTTCCTTAGTTTGAGAAAATGTTCGAAAGTATGTTGGAGAACGAGTTCGAAGGAATGTTGGAGAACATGTTTGAAAGAACCTTAGTGAGCCTGTGCTTTAAAACACAATTTCTTTAGATTTTCTTCTTCCTTAGTTGCAGAACAAGTTCGAAAACATATTCCGCTTCATAATCAAAAGCATTTAAGGGAAAATATTCGAAGGCATGTTTAAGAATGGGTTCGAAATCAGGTTCTCAAGCATGTTGGAGAACATGTTTGAAAGAACGTTAATGAGCCTGTGCTTTAAAACACAATTTCTTTAGATTTTCTTCTTCCTTAGTTGCAGAACAAGTTCGAAAACATATTCCACTTCATAATCAAAAACATTTAAGGGAACTTATTCGAAGGCATGTTTGAGAATGGCTTCTAAATCAGGTTCTAAAGCATGTTGGAGAACATGTTCGAAAGTACCTTAAATAACGTTTTCAAAAGTACGTTAGTCAGTCTGTTTTTTAAAACGAAATTTCTTTTCATTTTAATTATTTTACTCTCTTCCTTCCAATAACTATTATTATTTCATCTAGATAAACTATTTAATGAAAATAAAGTCTCTTACAAAATTTTAAATTTTTTGTGAATCCCAAACCCACAGTGCATTTTCTTCAAATACCCGTACACTTGTTGTTCACTGAAAAATTATTTAATTTTATAATGAAAAACAAAACCACACAAATTTTTATCAACTGAAATTGAAAATAGAAAGCAGAAAACATAAAATCATAATACTGAAATTTTTTTTTAGTTATTCATGACCAGAAATTATTACAAACCCTTGAGCACCATTTGCTACTCTCTTTTCTTTCGCCCTTTGAGAAGTAAAAATTAAGTCTTAAATAAAATAAAATATTCTTACACACAAAAGAAACTAAAAATAACTAAACCCTTAAAAGAAGACCTAAAATTATAAAATTTGAAAAAGTAAGAGAAAATGGAAATGAAAATATTCCCATCATAAAGAACTTAAAGCAAAAGGGCAACTAAAAATTATGACAAATGTTTCACATCACTGCAAATGACTTTTCTAGTAATTACCTGTCATTTTTGATGTTGAAAAAATTATTATTTTTTTCTTTTTGTAATTTTACTTGCATTTCCTTTTAAATTTTCTGTATTTATTTACAATTATGTACGAGTTGTAGTAGATGCCATATAAATGTTTTCTTTCTAAAAGAAATGATGCCTGGCAGAGACGAGACCCCCGTTGTTGGTTGCTTTAGGCACACACAGTTGCACTTAAATCGATCAAGCTTGTCTGGCTGTGCCGGCTCAGTGGCTTGTAAATATTTTGTTTTTTGTTTTAAAAAGAATTTCTTTAACTGTTGTTTCCCACAATGTCTTTACATTTCTAAGACAATGTTTTAGAAACAGTTTGCTAAAGGAGTCTGTTAGTCCTTTTTCTTATTTTCTTTAATTTTTATTCAGAAGCAACAAGTGTGCCACTTTTACGTAAAATTTAAGGTATTTCGCAACGATATTTAGGCGATGAAAAAATAATAAAGTTAAACTCTAGAGTGTTTGTAGAAGTAGCAAGGTTACATTACAGGATTCGATATTGAGCGGAAATTCAATTTAAACTGTATTGAAATTTCGATCATTATTGAGTTCAGTAATTTGAAATCAGAGTTGGGCTCATATCAGTGTTGTCAAGTTAGTAGTTTTAACTGGTGCCTTTTAAACAAATCAAAACAAGGATTGCATTTCTTAAAATGTTTCAGCAAATGCATATTTTGTTTTTAAGTGCATATTTCATTTTTAAATGCATATTTAAATTTTTAAATGCATATTTTATTTTATAACTGCATATTTTATTTTATAAATGCTTTTTTATTTTATAAATGCATATTTTGTTTTTTTAAATGCATATTTTTATATGTATATTTAATTTTTTAAATGTATATTTCATTATTTAAATTTATATTTTATTTTTTAAATGCATATTTTAATTTTTAAATGCATATTTTGTTTTTTTAAGTGCATATTTAATTTTTTAAAGGCATATTTTAATTTTTAAATGCATATTTTAATTTATGAAAGCATATTTTATTTTACAAATGCATATTTTATTTTATAAATGCATATTTTATTTTTTTAAATACATATTTTATTTTTTTAAATGCATATTTTATTTTTTAAATGCATATTTTATCTGGTTAGAAGATATGTATGTATATGTATTCATATATTACAAAATTACTTTAACTTGCAAGTTTTGACTGGCAAAGTGTTCATTTAGTTTTTAACATTTTTGAGAGCTATTTTGCAAAATATCTCTTTATTCTCTCGTTGCTGGTTTTTGTTAGTAAAGTAAATGGACAGACCTTATATAAATTCATTTTAGTTGAAAATAAAATTCTAGTTTTTTTCTAAAAAAAAAAAAAAGAATTTTTTTCCTTTATAAAAACACCAGTAGCTTTATATACATAATGCTTTTTATATAATTTTTTTAACTTTGTGTCAATTTAAAGCCCTTTTTATGTTGATTTTTTAAACATAAAGAATGGATTTATTTTCTTTAGAATTTTTCTTTAAAGCTGCTTAATGGAAGTTTTTTCTTTTTTTTTTTGATAAATTAATTTAAATTTTTTTAAAGTTTAAATTTCCATTAATATTTTTGTTGTTGTTTAAGTATAAAGAATTAATGCGGGTGTGTTTATTGTGTTTCTTTCTCTAGTAAAAGATTTTATTATATTTAATTTCAGTCATAAATTATTTATCACGAGTTAAGCCTTTTAGTCAAATAAATTTACTGCCTTCTTTGTTTCCCAAAAAAAAATTTGTTTATTTTTGAAAAGCGTTTAAAATGCATTTAAAAAAACACATATTTTTTTTTTTTTTTTTTTTTAACAAGGAAATTAAATCTTACAAAACATTTTTGTTTTTATAACAAAATACATTCTCTATTATTCCCCAAAAAAAGAAGAAAGAAAACGAAATTCATATGATTTTCATTAATTCAATTTCTGTTTATTTAATAACTTAACAAGCCAGTGAAAAAAATTATTCATCAGTATTTTTTTCTTAATGCTTCCTTCCTTATTTGTCTAAGATTATTAAAATAAATTTTTGTGGTTGTATTAGACATTTAAACAGTTAACAAACAATATGCTTTAGCTAAAAATAGTCTGTGACTAATTTGGTAACTGTTTAAGTAAATTTGTTATATATTAATCATTAATGACCAAGATTTGTAATTTAAAAGTAAAAATAACTAAAACTCATAACAATTACATTCTGCTGCTACAGTACAACAAGCCTTTATTAGTGCGTTAATTTTCACTGGCAACAAATGAAGTTCCCACAACTAAAGTTGCTGTAACATGTAATTGCACTAGACCACAAAATCAAGTTTTTTTGTTAGATTAGCTAATAAAATGCACTGACTTAAAAAAAGGTTTCTAAAAAAATTAATCACCATTAATTCCTAAATAAGGTAGGTGACGCGTTATATATGAGTATTTCTGGGAAACGGTGTGCTCAATTTGATTTTTTTTAAATTCGAAATTCGGCAACAAAATTTGCTTTAAGTCGTACCTTGACTATTTTTAAATTGGCTTGGTGATTTTGAAAATATTGTGGAAGTTGTGAGGAAAAAAATTATTTTTTAAGCAAAATATAAATTTTTTTTAACAAAATAAAAATCAATTATTATTTCCTATAGGCTTATAGCACTCTAAGTTCTTAACAAAATGAGCCCTGAAATCGATTTACTACTTTTGATTTTATTTACAATTAAGTGAAGCTAAATACTTCTTAAGCACATGCGCCCAACAACAGCCAATCCAAGACGGCAAAATAGCACAAGCGACGCATATGGCAACATTTGTTGTGTGATAAATGAACTTGATAAAGTGTATGGACAAAAATATATTTTTAGTTCGTTTGGACAGATAACCTAAATCAATGAGAGAAAGTACTGGTGCCAAGCTCACAATAATTTCTCTACACTTTAAGAATTCTGTTCATTAATCCCATGAAAAATTTCATATTGAAATATTTCTTTTATTTAATAAAATTCAATTCATTTAAATAAATATTTCATTGATTAATGCAACGTAATGAAATGTTGTCTTCGATTAAAAAATAATGAATTTTTTTTAAACATTAAACAAAGTGTATGGCATTTGTAATTGAAATTTAATTAAACTGAATTATTAAATGCCTCATGCAATTGAAATTTATTTGTTAATTAAAACTTGAATTTATAGATTGAACGATTAAACGTGAATTTAATACTCACAGACAAATAAACACACACTTTTTTCTAATAAGCGATCAATGACATGACACAAATTGTTGTGCTCGTATTACTTTTTGTAACACACGATTTTTTTATCTTGATACCAAAATAGACCTGAAAATAAATAGAAAAAAAAATGAAAGTTTAAATGATTGTACAAAATGTTATTAATTTTTTTCTGTTTTTATAAAACAACAGGTGAGAACATAAAGTCGGTTATTTGTTTAAGCGTTAGACAAACGATAATTGTAAGTTTACCTTTCATAGATTTCATGTCATTTTACACAACCAAAAGCTTGTAACGTTTCAATGCTCAATTCTAGAAAAATTACAACAATTAAATACATTTTAGATAACAAGCAAACGAAACAAAATTTCCAATTGTGCTTATTCGATATCGTATATTTGGCCCATTAGAAGTCACTGTACTCAACTGAGTACAACCGTTTAAGCTGTGTTACCTTGTAAATAAAAAGCTATTGGCAAGTGTTATCCCTTTAATTTGTTGACTAACAATAATCACATGGACCAGTTATGTTTCTTTGTCGATGAACAAAAGAAATAGCGTCAGTATTTGATGGCATGTCTCAAAATGAAGTTGAATACTTTGCTGGCAAATTAGAAAAACAATTACGCTAACATTTGTAATTCTAGAGCCTTTAAAAATTTTGTGTTTAGAAACCATAATTCGAAAATTTTCACACAAAGGACTCAATTGAAACAAATTACATATTATATGATTTTTGAAACAAATCAATTTGAATTCAAGCAAATACAAGGGCTTTCCATTTTACCTCTAATGGGTTAAATGGGTTTCTAACAAAAGCTAAAGACAACTTCTTTTGTACATTCGTATAGAAACTAAAAACAATATACGTAAGTGGGTAGGAACAAAGCTATAAGGCCTGGCCATAACTTCCAAATAGAAATGATTTCAAACTACAGACAAACATAGTGTGTTTGTGTGCTGCATATTAAAGAAATCTTAACTTCAAAATCTACCTTTAACCAAAAAGAAAACATTAAAATTATTAAACAAACAAATTCTAATGGAATTATGGTTTTGGTTATTAAGCTCATCATGCAACACACAACATCAACCACGCACGACCTTAATTACCTTCAATAAATTCATATTTATTTCTTGATTATCAAAAATTATTACATGACCTACTTTAAGTGGTAGGAGATAGCGGAGGGAAGGGGTGATAGAAAAGAAAAAAAAATGGCTTGGAGGGGAGGGAAGTATAAGGATACATGGAAATTAAATATATTGTTTTGTAAGCCAGGGATCTTATCGCTGCTTTCGATATTGAGCGGTCTGCTAGTGTTTTTTCCTGCAAAAGGAAAACTTTAAAAAGTTGCAAGTCAATGCATGTGATATTTACTCTTAAACCCTTTTTAAAAATAAATAAAATAATAAATTAAAAATTATGCAAGTGCAAAAATTTCAAAGCCTCTTCTATTTTTATTTACTTATTTTTTATCTGTTTATAAACAAAATTCCACAGAACGTTTCTTTATTAAAAATTAAAAAAAAAAATAAATATTTTTATTTAATATTAATCAAGCTTAAGATCGTAAAAAATTGTTTTTATTTAAATTAATAAAATTAAAAAAATTCCACAGAAAGTTTCTTTATTAAAAATTAAAAAAAAAAAATAAATATTTTTATTTAATATTAATCAAGCTTAAGATCGTAAAAAATTGTTTTTATTTAAATTAATAAAATTAAAAAAATTCCACAGAAAGTTTCTTTATTAAAAATTAAAAAAAAAATAAATATTTTTATTTAATATTAATCAAGCTTAAGATCGTAAAAATTGTTTTTATTTAAATTAATAAAATTATTAAAAAAAATATTTTTTATTCAAATTTAGTCTTGGCTAAAATGGCTTTTAGTTCTTAAAAAAAAACCCAAAAACCGGTATTTACAAATGATTAGATTCCAGTCACATTTGCGCTAACAACAAGTTTGTTACATAAATCCACTAACACTAAAATCAATATTAGTTATTAACCAACAAAATATTAAATAATAAAATTTTATTTACTGAAATCTCACTTACTGCTCCTGCTCTCCAACAGCTCTCAAACTTGCTGTGGAACTAAAATATGTATGAATTATACGCGTTATTAGTTCTAAATTTCTTATTTTATTTATTGTTTCCCAATAAAAATTTACATAAGTACGCTTTTGCAAGATACTTTTTAAAAAAATGGTTCTGAAAACAAGTTAAATTCGGCTGTGCGGAATATTAATATTTTTCACTTTCCATATTCTTCTAAAAAATTCGTCTTACGTCAATAAATATTTAAATATTAAATGTTATTAGTAGTAGCTTAGCGGAGATCATCTATATTTGTAACCTACCAACCGAATATTCAGAAATTACTTTGGATAATTAAAAAAAAAATTTTTTTCAGAGCAGTTTCCGTTTTAAATCATAAAACAAAAACTACGAAATTTGCCGTAAATATTAAAACACTTTCAGAAAGCTTAGAACTTACAAATTTCATTCCAGCTTAGTTTCAGTAAGTTTCTTCGAGAATGGTACCTCGCCAAAATGGGGAATGATAAAAATTCTTCAGAGGAATTTCAAAAAAATTTTAAAAATAGTGCAAAGTGTTTTCTGATTACTTGGACAATAGATTACAAATCTAGACGATCTCCCCTCGTAATCTTCAATGGTTCGTTCGTAACTTACTTTGGATTATTTTGAAATTTTTATATAAATATTAAATGTTTTTAGTAGTAGTTTAGCGGAGATCATCTATATTTGTAACCTACCAACCGAATATTCAGAAATTACTTTGGATAACTTAAATTTTTTTTTGGAAATTTTCATATACTCCAGTGCTGTTGCTCTGAGGGATTGTAACAACTTCCCAACGAACCATTAAAGATTGTGAGTCTTACCTCACATCGTTTTAAAGAGGAAACTGTCTAGATTTGAAATCTACCACTCAAATACTCAGAAGTTACTTTGAACTATTTAAAATTTTTTTTTTTTTGAAATTTCCATACACCCCAGTACTGTTGTTCTCAAGGACTTTGGCAGTTTCCGTTTTAAATCATAAAATAAAAACTACGAATTTTTCCAAAAATATTAAAACATTTTCAGAAAGTTTAATTTTGATAATTTTTATTGGTAAAGTGGGGAATATTAAAAACCCTTCAAAACAACAGCACGGGAGTATATGAAAATTTCAAAAATTTTTTAAAAATAGTTCAAAGTAACTTCTGTGTATTTAGGCGGTAGATTACAAATCTAGACGTCCTCCCCTTTAAAATAGTCCATGTCCCATCTTGCAATCTTCTAGGGTTCCTCCGGAAGTTACTTTGGATTATTTTGAATTTTTTTTTTTTAAATTTTTATAAATCCCAGTGCTGTTGCTTTGAGTGATTCTAGCAACTTCCCAATGGACCATTAAAGATTGTGGAATGGGACACATATCATTTGAAAGGGAAGGCTGTCTAGATTTATAATAGATTGCGCAAGTACTCAGAAGTTACTTTGGATTATTTTTAAAAATTTTTTTTAAATTTCCTCATACCCCAGTAGTCTTACTCTGAGGGGTTTTTATCATTCCCCATTTTGGCGAGATACCATTCTCGATTTTGCAACAGGAGATTACTAAAACCAAAGTGGAGTGAAATTTGTAAATTCTACGCTTTCTGAAAGTGTTTTAACATTTACGAGAAATTTCTTAGTTTTTATTTTATGATGCTAAACGGAAATTTCCAAAATCCTTCAGGGCAGATGGGTATATGGAAATTAAAAAAAAATTAAAAATAATCCAAATTAATTTCTGAGTATTTGGCAGTAGGTTACCAATCTAAACGACCTCCGCTAAACTACTGCTGAAAATATATATAGAAGTATTTAGTGACGTAAGACGTTTTTGCCATTAATACTGAAAATATATTTACAAATACTAAAAAACCTCAGGGGTTACGTTAAAACATATTTAACTCGGTATATTTATCCTTCACTGATTTAATTTTATCTATGATTTTGATTTTATAGAACAATGTGGAAAGTGAAAAATATTAATATTTTGCTGACACAGTGAAGACTCGGCACAGCCGAATTTAACTTGTTTTTTTTTTTTTAATTTTTATTTATTTAAATTTTCATCAAAATTTTTAATATAAAATTTTTTACAAAAATGTTTAACTCAAATAGCAGGCATGGGAAATTTATATTTTTGAAAGATATTTTTTAAACAAGCCATATGGCACATAAGGGTGTCACAAAGGAACCACATAAAAATAGATCGATCATTAGATCGATCGAATCAGATGCAAATCAAATAGACTGTCAAAAAATCTAAAGGAAAATATTTTCTGTTTCCATATCATCACACTTCAAATAACAGCTGATCATAAAAAGAATAAAAAAAATTATTATTTTCGTCTTCAAACATAATTTTTTTCCTATACGTATGAAACTTTTTAAGTTTTATTTTAGTTTATAGCGGCAAATAATTTCACAGCTGATTTCTAGTTTTTTCTTCGGTTGCTTGTACAAAAGCAACCCTGATAAAATGAGCAGTGTGATAGCTTAGAAAAAATTCTAAAAATGACAAAAACTATAAAAGTGCCAAAAATACTTAAGTATTTCCTTGCTTAACATTTTGTTTTCACACTATTAGATTTTTACTTAATACACGAATTTTTGACATGTAGTTATACTAAGTACATTAGTCGGAAACCCGCTTAAATAGCACATAACCAAAAGCTGGTCAAAATCCCAACTTAACTGTTGATATAGTGAAAAAATATTTAAATCGTTTTATTTATTATTTTGAAACTTAATTTAAAAAAAAAATTGTTTTAGTAAATTAATTCAAAAAAGAGAGTACCGCTAAAAGTACTTTTCTTTAAAAAGTACCTAAGCTGATAAAAGTACTGAAGCCAAATCATCGCATTCAATATCGAGCAAGTCATATTGAAATTTTAAAATTTTTGCTACAAAAATATTAAAATTGCAATAATTTCCATTCGATATTAAATGAGTTGATTTGGGCCCTGAATCTTACAACTCTCATTTATTTGAGTAACAAGTATTTAAAAAAAACTTAAATATTTATGAAAAGCAGAAAACAACTTGTTTACGCCTGATAAAGTATTCTGAAAAAAATATTCTTTTCATTAAAAGAAAAAAAACTGAAATAAAGTTGCCACTTATTAGGCAGCAGAGTGGCGCAGTGGAAGCGTGCTGGGCCCATAACCCAGAGGTCCGAGGATCGAAACCTTGCTCTGCTAGTAGATAGAACTCCAGGTGCTGTCAATCTTTTTTTATTTTCATATTTTTAACAGCAGGCATTAATAGTTTTTCACAAAAAAAAAAAAAAGGCCATTATTTATTTTAACACTTTTAAAACCAATGAAAGCAAAAAAGGAAAACAAAATTAAATGCACATTTCAATTTTGTGCACCAAATTATACTGCAGAAGTGTAAAGTAAAAAAATAAATGTAAAAAAATATAAATAAATAAAAACTTGAAAGCTGATATATGGCCTGGCTTTGAGTTGCAACTGACGCATCTGCCACATGCCACACATGGTCATAAAATTTAACAACGTGTTGCTTTCATTCAAACCAGCCAAAACACACAAAAAAATAACAAAAAAGCAATTTGCCAGCTTTTGTAGAGGCCAAGCATAAACTAAAAAAAATAAATAAAAATAAAACTGAAAAAAGTAGCGCCTGATACTGTGAAGCATTAAAATATATTTTATGTGTGTGCAATAAAATTAAATAAATTTTGCAAGGTAGTGCAGTCCCCTACAAATAGGGATTAAGCCTAAGCCTGCTGTTGTCCCTTACTAACACGCTTAATGCTTTTTAATTTAATTAAAAGCAAATAAAGACCGCTAACCACAACCAAACAGACATACTTTGTGATTCGTTATATTGAAAACAAAAATTGCAGAGATTTTCAATACAAACAGGGTTTCTACTTGATGTGATGTTTAATAGTGGGAAAACCGAGAATTGTTTTATTACTGAAATTATTTAAAACTCGATTTTAAAGCGTAGCATTCGATATAGAGCAACTTCTAGCGAAATTCAAAAATTTTTCAGAAAATCCTCATGTGGTGAGTAACAGTCTGGTGCGGATAATGGTCAGGTGACTACGAACGGCATTTGGTACAGGAATATAACTGAGTTCTTGGACCCTCAACTGGATAACATGTGGTTTCAACAAGGAACTTTTCATAAAATATAAGAAACAGGTTCCCTTTTATTTCAACTCCTGAATAAATTTTTTTCATAGTATTTTTTGCTTTACTTTTCATTAATCTTGTGCTAAAAGTAGAGTATCTGCAGAACCAACAGCCCCAGTCCTAGTTTTCGACTGTGCTAGAAAAATATATACCATCAAAGAGCAAATGCGAAAGTATCCCAAGAGCATCCACCAAAATGAAAACCAAATCGCTCGTGTAGGAAAACTAATGTTGCAACAGACACAACCTGGCTATAAACACAAAAACTTGTCGATTTGTTTATTTTGCTTACCAAATCTGCCTGCCTGTCAGTCTGCTTAGTTTTTGGAAAATTGAGGGGGTTTGTAAAACCAAAACATCACCATCACCATTTCCAACACAAAAAAAAAATTAAATAGATTTTTTGTTGCCTTTTTCTGTATTTTGTTTATTTGTTTCTTACGTTTTATGTGAAATGTTAGTGTTAAATGAATATTTAACAAATTTATTTGAATTTTGCACGTTATTAAATGTTGCTGTTTTTGCTAGTTGTTGTATTGTACTCGTATTTGTTTATGTGTTTGTCTACAGCCAATAGTTTTGCAAGGTGGTCAGTGTTGATGTTGTAGCTTTAACCATTAGACCGGTTGTACAAGTTCTCACTCTTAAATGCTACAACTTTTTTTTTTCAATTTTATTTTTAGTTTTATGGTTTTATTTTATTTTAGCTAAAAACACAAAATGTAGGTCAGTAGTAGCATTTGTACGTTTAAAATATAAAAACAAAAACAAAAAATTAAATGATATGAAAAGAAAAATGAATGAGTAACTAAAATAGGAAAAAAAAAAACAATAACAACAACTAGCAACAAATAAAACCAAACGTAGTTATTGTGCTAAGTCGCACGACAACTTTAAGTTTCATTTATTTTGTAAATACTTTTGAACTAAAAAATGGACTTAATTTGCTGTTCAACTTGTCAGCTCGCCATGCAACTGATGTTAACTAAAACTACTACGAGCAATACTACTGTGACTACTTTTGCTCCAACTATTCAATTTAATTATGTTGCAAGTACGAGTTCAGCAGCACGTTCATTCAACTGTGGCTCTCATGCATTTAAACGCTCAAGGAAAATTGTTTAATAAAAAATTTGAAAAATTTTCAATTGAATTGTTACACCAATGAATTGCTTTGGGGGCCGTTAATAATATTTCGTTAAACATATTTTAAAATATGACAAAGTTTTTGAATTAATTTTAGAATTTTCCAACAAGTCATAAACTTTATATTTGAATTTTTTTATAAAACACAGTTATACTTTACAATTTAAGCAAAAAAATTAAATTTTTTAAATGTTCGGATTTGTCTTCGAATTTTAATAGATGTTCCATTTTTTATACATCAGAAAGTTATACTTTTTAATTTAAGCAAAAAAATTTAATTTTTTAAAAGTTCGAATTTGACTTCGAATTTTTGTAGATGCCAGAAATTTTATTTGTTGTATTTTTTATACATCAGAAAATTATACTTTACAATTTAAGCAAAAAAATGTAATTTTTTAAAAGTTCGAATTTGATTTCGAATTTTCGTAGATGCTAGAAATTTTATTGGTTGCATTTTTTTATACATCAGAAAGTTATACTTTTTAATTTAAGTAAAAAAATTTAGTTTTTTTGAAGTTCGAATTTGACTTCGAATTTTCATAGATAAAAAATAATTTATTTTTTGTATTTTTTTATACATCAGAAAGTTATACTTTTTAATTTAAGTCAAAAAATTTAGTTTTTTTGAAGTTCGAATTTGACTTCGAATTTTCGTAGATGCCAGAAAAATATACTTTACAGTTTAAGCAAAAAAATTTAATTTTTTAAAAGTTCGAATTTGACTTCGAATTTTCGTAGATGCTAAAAATTTTATTTGTTGTATATTTTATACATCACAAAGTTAAACTTTACAATTTAAGTCAAAAAATTTACTAAGTTTCGAATTTTCGAACATATAAACTCTGATTTTTTTCAGATTTCATAAATAATACAGTTGCTTTTTGTAATTTTGACATAAAAATTGGTTGATTACCAAGTTTCGAATTTAAATTCAAATTTTCTAACATACTACCTATGCAATTTTGATTTTGTAATTTAGCTGTCGCATGTCGCATGGCATGAATATTAAACAGTAAATAATTTAGAATTTGAGTTCGAATTTTCGAACATGCTACTTTAAAATATGATATTGATATTTAACTAGAAATATTATTATTTTATAATTTAAATTGCTTTTCTGTTTAATTTCGAATTTTCAAATATGCCAACTATTTTGTTATTAAAATTTTCATTTAACTGGACTATAAACATTTTCCTTTGAGTGTTTTATATTATGCTCTTGCTTGAAGTTACTAAAGTCCAGTGTACCTTTTCCTCTAGTGTTTTTGTTTTGAAATTTTTCTTTTTAATTTTATTTGCTCATTATGTTCTTTTACCCAATTTTCTTTTTATGTTTTGTCTAAAATAGAAAATAAAATTCAAACTGCTGCACACTTAATATTTGGCACATGATGTTAGTTATAAAAAGAGCTTTGACTTTTTTTTTAAGTTTCAAATAGTACGCTTCTGATTGAATGTGTGTGTATGTGCATCACTTTGCTTGCAGTATTATATGTTAAACACTAAATTGAAATTAAAACTGCTTGCTGTTTTGAGAAGCTTTTAACTAAAATGTTGCAAAATTGAAAACAAAAAAATTAAAAGTTTGCGGTTTAATTAAATTTTTGTTAGTTCTGGTTTATGTTGCTCTTTTATAATTAATTTCAATTTTACTATGTGGAAAAACTCTTTTTTGCAATTATAAAAAAAGAACAAAAACAAATGGTTTTGTCCTTAAATGGCAGGTAATATAAATTGACAGATAGTGAAATTATTAATTGAGTCACTGTACACAATAAGAAATTTTTTGTTAATTTAATTATAAATTTAAGAGTAGAGAGAGAGAGGGAGAAAGATAAAAGTACAAAAGGGAAAATTGTATAAGTGGTCTTAAAATTAGTTTTAATTTCCATTTAGAAATGATATAGACGACATTATCATTTTTTATCGCCAGGTATTTAGTTATGTATTTTTGTATGTGTAGCCTACATAAGTACATATGCCCCTTTATTAATTTTTGATAGATAAGAAGTCAATAATTTTTCTTTTTTAATTTAAATCGTTCAAATACCGACTTAGTTACGTATCTCTTAAAAAATTAGTCAATTTAAATTTCTGTTCAATAATCGTAGACACATAAAATTAAATTTAAATTATTTGTTATCAAAAAGCTTGACAAAAATAACTTTTTTTTGGAATTAAGCACCAATAAAGATTAATTTTTTGTTAAAATGAAATTTTTTAAGTACAAGTACATATGTATGTACTCGTGCTTGATTTCGAAATCATTTAATGCGTTTATTTCTTTTAGATTTGCAAAATAATTTTCTATAAAACGTATAAGATTTTGTATTTAATTTGTATTTAAATTTTTTTTAATTTTTTTTGTTTTTTTTACTAAATGATAAATAAATTTGTGCTAATAAAGAAAAAAGGTTTAAGTTGACTTAAAAAAAATTTGATTTGTTGGGAAAATTAACTAATTAACGACATGGTAATGAAAGTACTAACGTTTGCTAAAATCGAAATAATTTTATAATAAAAGTTTTTGTTGCTTTTAACGACAGTGTAACGTTTCCCCTTTTTCACATTGATACCATTTTAGACATGATCATGTTATTACTCTGATAACACGCTACAATGGTACAGTATTAAGTATAATTTTAAGTGTATTAAGCCATTTTAAAAATTATTTTATTTAAATTGAGTAATTTATAGTTTTTTTTTTTAAATATACCAAATTTTCCAGTAGACGGCATACATGGCCCAATGCTCGTTCTACAGTGATCCTATTGTAGGCATCTAGTTTTGCCTTTAAATTTTTTCAAGGCAATCAGCTGCCGACTCCAGAAACATGCTGCTGCATTAGTCAGGCTTGAAAATACTCAATAAAAAGTTGTGTCGAGCACTGGCACAACACAATTTACGAATATTCGCCACCCAGGAAATGATAAAAATTTTTTGTACCTAAGAGCGTCATCATTAAAATGTAAAATAATAATTTCAACTCTTTTCTCTCCATAGAAGCTATTACATTATGGAAATTGTTTGATATAATAGCTTTACCAACCCATTCAAAATTGGCCTTGACTAAAAAAAATACAAGCACTTCTGCAGATGTTGCAGAGTACACATTGGATAAAGGAAAATTATGAATAAATTACTCATTTCAGTAAGATGAACTCATTTGAAATAGCCCCATCAAGGCGAATTCATACAAGGTGATATCAATGAAGCAGCTGTGTATATCAAGTTTCTGTCTTTTTTGACAAATCAAGAAAATTTTAAAAACAGAGATGTTTCATGATTTCACCTTGTATGAATTCGCCTTGAGCCACATAACATATTTGCGAAAATTAGGAGCGTTTACCCTATTTAGGCCCTAACAATTTTTTTAACACTAATAAAAACCTAAATCTTTCTCACTAGTTTTTTTTGTTTTTTTTTTTATTATAAAAATATTAAAAGAATTTTTTTTTAAATCCGCTGCTTCCAATAGAAAAAAATCTTTTAAAGTAAATAAAAAAAACCAGTGGACTATAGCCACAGAAAAATATGTATGCTCTTATTAAGGCCTTACTTTTGTTCGTAATCATTTTTAAGTTAAAATCATTAATAAAAAAAAATACCGACTTTAGTGTGACTATAATTATGACAAAACATCTTTTATAACTATTTATTTCGATTACTTACTTTAATTTATTTACATTCTTTAAGAAAACACAAAATTTCTTTGCAAACATTGCTTTTTCCAACAGTAGGAAAAATTTACTCTCTCACCTTAAAAACAAATAACAAACACACATACTTTTATTTACATAAATATGCAGTTGATATTTTAAAAAGTTCAACACACTCACAGTTTAATTCTTTAAATTTCATAATCGTAAATCATTTACAACTTCGCTTTTTTTAGGCACATCAACAACAACAAACAATTCGCCCTCTTCTTTTGATTTTTCTTTTTGCGAATTTCAAAGTGTTTCAGTGTTTGATTTTGGTCTTCCAGAACTAATTTCTCCTTTATACTAAAATTAATCGGCAATTGGATTGTTGTGACATTAAACTAGAAAAAAGATTTGAGTGATTTTGTAAAAAAGTATTTAAGGTCGCGAATTCTTGCATATCAAAGTAGTTTGTTCTGTAGTGTCGTGTGATAAAGTGTTAAAAAGTGAAGTGGTCTAATAAAAAGTGCCTAAAAAGGGATTTAGTGCAAATTCATGTGTAGGTGGTTTTTGTTGTTGGCGATCCCGAAGTACAGAATAATGCTTGTTGTTGTTGACTGTGTGTGACGAAGGTTGGGTGGTTCTTTGGCTAGTTTTTTCAAGAAGCAGTATTTAAGGTATGTTTTGTTGTTGTTGTTTTATTATTACTGTTTGTTTTATGTGACAAATGTAAACAAACGAGGTTAAATGAGACAAAAAGCAAACACCGCTATTATTGCTCTCAATATTATTGTTTTTTTTTTAATCAATTCAAAATGTAAACAAAGCAAATTGTGAGAGCAAAGAAGCAGGGGCCGCAATCTAGTTAAACTAAAAGCAAATAACAAAAAAATTTTGTTCCTCAAAAAAAAAAAAGTAAATAAATCAAAATAGTTAGGCAGTAATTGTAGGACTCAAAATAATGAATACATAAAATTTTATTTTAGTAAAAAGTAAAACAAAATAAGAAAAAAAGCCATTTCTTTCGCAGCAAATAAATATTTAGGTGCAAAATAGATAATTTAATATCATTTTTAAAACATAAATTAACTAATAAATAAAAAAACTAAAGCATAGATAAAAAAACATTTTCTTAGCAAACAATTAAAAATGCATATGCATGTATGTATGTATGTATGTAAAAAATTAAGCAAGAGGAAAACTTTACAGAAATACTTTGTTAATTTAAAAACCTAAATAGGTAAAAATTCTAAAATTTTCAAAATCTATTTCTGTTACTTAAATCTTTATATTTCTGATTTTTTTAATAAACTTTTAAATATTGATACACAAATCAAAATATTAATTAAAATTACTTTTTGTAAAATTTAATATTTTTAAATTTTATTTAATTTGATTAAATTCCTATTGCAAGTTATTTACATTCTTTAAAAACATTGTTTTTTCCAAACTAAGAAAACATATCCATCGCCAGCAACTAATTTACTCTCACACTTTAAGCACCAATAACAAACATACATACTCATTTAAATATAAATAAATAAATATGTAGCAGACATGTTCTATAGTAGAACACGCACGTTTAGTTCTTTAAATTTTTGTAAATCAATTACAACTTCGTTTTTGTTTAGTCAAATAAACAACAACAAACAATTTGACCTCTTCTCTTGATTTGTTCTTTTGCGAATATCAAAGTGTTTGAGTGTTCGAATTTGGTCTTCCAGAACTAATTTCTCTTTTATTAACATTTGTACTAAAATTAATCGGCAATTGGATCGTTATGATATTGAACTTGGAGTGATTTTGAAAAAAAGTATTTAAGGTCGCGAATTCTTGCATATGAAAGTAGTTTGTTGTGTAGTGTCGTGCGGTTAAAGTGTTTAAAAGTGAAGTGTTCTAGTAAAAAGTAGTGTTTTTATAAGAAGTGCCTAAAAAGTTAGTGCAGGTGGTTTTTGTTGTTGGCGATGACGACATACAAAACGATGTTTGTTGTTGGTGGTTCGTAGGCTAGTATTTTTTCATGAAGCAGCATATATGTATTTAAGGTATGCTTGGTTGTTGTTGTTTTTTTATTATTGTTTTTTTTTATATTTTTTGTGTGTGTATTTTTTTTTGGGTGACGAATAATTTTAAAACGTAAACATATGAGGTTAAATGAGAAATTACGGTTGTTTTTTGCTTTATTACTATCATATTTTTTTTAATCAATGCAAAATGTAAACAAATGAAATTGTGAGTGTGTCATAAAACAAGGCACGCAAACATTATTTAAACTAAAAGCAAAGGAAAGAAATTTTCTGAATAATAAATAAAAATCAATTAGCTACCCTTGTTGGTACAACCTAAAGCTGGTTAAGTGGTATTTAAAGGCGGCCCTACTGTTACATATGTTTCTATATTAGAAGAAGATGCACAAAGTTGAAGCGATATATCTATGATAATTAGGTATAATTGCTTCTTTCAAACATTTGTATTGAAAACAAAAATAAATTTAGGTACTTTGTTTCCGTCTCAATGCAAATGCAGTAAAGAAGCTTGCATTCATTATTATTGTTATTATTTTTATTTTGTGTTTTTTTTTAGGTTGGATTATAGGTAATTATTTGCCTACATATGTAACTATTTTATTTTCTAATTATTCAAAATTTTATTTGCAAAAACACAGCATTAAAATACATTCTTAAATTTTCTTTTACTCTCACACACGACATTTTCTAGTTATACGAAAATCTAATTAATAAAATGTAACTTCGTGTCTTTTTAGGTAGATCAACAACAACAAACAACTTGCACTCTTGATTCTTCTTTTTGGCGAATAAACAAACACATATAAGTGGGTGTGGGTGTGTTTTTTTTGGTCATCTAGAACTAATTTCTCCTTTATTAGCATTTGTACTAAAACTTATCGGCAATTGGAGCATTTTGACATTGAACTAGAAAGCAGCTTTGAGTGATTTTGTAAAAAGGTATTTAAGGTCGCGAATTCTTGCATATCGAAGTAGTTTATTGTGTAGTGTTGTGTGATAAAGTGTTTAAAAATAAAGTGGTCTAATAAAAAATGAAGTGTTCTAATTAAAAGTGCTTCAAGAAGTTAGAGCAAGTGCAAGTGGTTTTTGTTGTTGGTGATGCCGAAGTACTGAACGATGGTTTTTGTTGGATGTGACACGGGACGAATGTGTGAGCTGTTGGTTGGGTGGTTCGCTGGTTAGTTTCTTCAAGTAGCAGTATTTAAGGTATGTTTTTGTTGTTGTTTTTGTTTTATTATTATTGCCTGGTTTTGTTAATGAAAGTAAAAAATAAAACCACGAGATTAAAAAGAGAGAAAAAGCAAACACCGTTAATAATGTTTTTTTTGAATCATTGCAATATGTAAACAAATAAAACTGAGTACGAGAGAAAGCAGGGGCCGTAACTGATCTAAATTTAAAGCAAATAAAAGATAATTTTGCTGAGCGAAAAATAAAAATGAAATACATACAAACATACATAATTAGGTATTAGCTTAGCATAGAAGTAGGTGCATGTAAATTTTTTTCAGCAGAGGCGCTAAAGAACAAGGATTATAAGCGAAACCACAAAAGAACAATTAATTGCAAAAAAAAGTGAACAAAAAATATTAAAATAAAATAAATAAGTAAAAAAAAAAATAATAATTATTTTTTGAAAAAAAAAAATTATGGAATTAATAAAAATTATTTAAAAAATATTAATTATTTTGCTAAGTTAAAAGCAAACATTTTTATTTTTTAATAACAATTAAAAAAAAAATATTTAAAGAACAAGACATCAAAAAATTATAATTATTGGTTTACTGGGTTAATAGTAAAAATAATTGTAATGTTTTGATTAAAGAAAAATGAAAAAAAAATAGTTTTTAAGTGCAAAAAAAAAAAATTATTTTTGAAATAAGTAAAAAAAATTTAAAATCAAAAAAAAAAAAAATTATTATTTTTTTATTTAAAAAAGTAATATTTTCTAAGCAAAACCAAAATAAACATTTTAACAGCCAAATTCATAAAAAAAACATTTTTGTGTAATAAGCAATTTGTTGTATATGATTATTTTTTGAATAAAAATGAAAACGAAAAAAAAATATATATATATCTATAGGTATAATAAAAAATTAATTATTATATTTTGCCAAGTTAAGAGCAAAAATATTTATTATTTTTTTATTAAAAAATAAATACATAATTTCTGAATTAAAAAACGATTCTCAAATTTAAAAAAAAATATATAATTTAAAAGAAAGACATAAATAGAGTTTCCAAAAAATAATATGTAACTACCTATTTTGCTGAGTTAGGTACAAGTTAAAAAAATTACTATTGTTTTTTTTTTTAAATAAAAAATAAACGAAAAATATATTTTAATATATAAATAAAGACATCAAAAAATTTGAATTATTTTACTGGGTTAAAAGTAAGAATAATTAAAATTTTTTGTTTAAATAAAAATTTAAAAATAAATTTCTGAGTGTACCATAAAATAAAAACAAAAAAATTTTTACAGAAAGAAGAATCAAAAAATAATCATAATAAGGAAAAACAAAAAATAAGGAAAAAAAAACTCAAAATAATGATTACTTTTTTTTAAATAGAAAACAAGTCAAAAATATCAAAAAGTAACAATTATTTTGCTGAGTTAAAAGCAAAAGTAATTGTTACTTTTGATTAAAAAATTAAAAAAAATATTTTTCAATAAAAATAAATTTATAAAAAAAAAATTAATTCAACAAAAAACCCATAATAAAAGAAAACAGAAACTTTGAAAAATCATAATTATTTTGCTGAGTTAAAAGTTAAAATAATTATTATTTCTTAACATTATTTACATGGTGTTCACTTAAAATCAAAATAATTTTGATTGGCTTAGGTTTGAACCTTTATTACAGTTCAGTTGTGTTCTTATAAATTAATCATGGTTCATTGCGCTCTGCCAGATTGCCAATTCTCAACAGGAAAAAGAGAAAGCTTTATATTAATAAGGAAGATGAAGATTAAAATTTAATTACTTGAGCGAAAAATGCGGTATACGATTATAAAACTTATTATTATGGGAAAAATTATGGACAAAATCTTTTTTTTTGGGCTTTTGATGCAACAGTGGACAATTTACCTTAACAATCTTTACAAATAATAAGATAAAAACCAAACCAAAATGTATAATTTTTTGGATTAGCGATGCAATTTTATTACTTAAGCTTAAAACGTCACATATCAAAAATGCCAGTAAGCCAGTTATTGCTAATTACCGCAGAACATCCAGAGACGTGACTGATGTTGGAATGGAAGAATTATTTGATGAATAAAACTACGAGTTTAGAACACTGCTGAACTGTCAAGCTCAAAATTATTATTATTTGATTAAAAAAAATTGTTTAATAAAAACCTATTCTCAAAAAAAAAAAAAAAAAAAAAAAAAAAAAAAAAAAATCATAAAAAGAAAATAAAATCTTCGAAAAATAATAATTGTTTTGCTGAGTTAAAAGTAAAAATAATTATTATTTTTTGTATAATCAACAATTAAAAATAAAATAATAAGCTATTCTGAACAAAAAATAATCATTATTTTGTAAGCTTAGAAAATAAAATAATAAAAAAAAACCAAAAAAAAAAGAAATTATTTTGTGATCGAGTTCCAGTGCAGTTGCTGTTGATGGCGATTATGTAAGCTGTTGTTGCTTGAGAAAACAGGTATGTTTTATTGTTGTTATTTTATAATTTTTTTTTCAAACCATGTAAAGTGTAAAAAAAATGTAGTTTAGTGCAAGGAAAAAGCTTTTGAGGTTACGGTCTATATTTTGAACAAAATTTTGAAATAATTTCTAAAAAAAATTATGAAATTAATCTTTAAAAATAATAAATTTTGTAGGATAAAAAAAAATTAAAAAATAAATAAATAAATGTGAAATTAATAATAATAATTATTATTTTTTGGTTAAAAAATAAAATAATACATGCTGTATTGTATTCCAAATATTTCATTCAAACGGGTAAAATTCATCATCTATTGTTTACTTTATTCAGTTGGTAAATATTTTTTTTCTTTTGTTTCGGTGGTAAAAAAACTAATAATTTTTTGTCTTGATACATATTTAAAATTCTATATATATTTTTCCTTTTATTTCGATTGTAACAAAATTTTAGATTAAAAAAATAAATAAACTTCTTTCTTCATGTAACTTAACATATTTTAATTTGATCCTTCACACAAAAAAAATTTTTTTTTCTAAATTAAATTTTTCTAACAAAACTTAGAATTAAAATATACAGCCATTCATAATAAAATTTGCAATAAATTAAATTTAAATATGAGTTCAGTGTTTCCACATACATACATAATTCAATTTCGAACAAAATTTTTGTCTGGAAAAAATTATTTAAAAAATTAGTGCACTAAATGAAGTACATAAAATAAATTAAATTTTACAATCTTTTTTTATTTATGAAAGAAGAAATTGTAATTCATTAACTGTCTTTTTAAAAATTTATTCACTATATTATTTTCATTTTATTTAAATTGTTTCGTATTTAACTTTCCAAAGTAAATGTAAAAATTTATCGAATCAAACACTACGTCTTTTTTATGCAATATAGAGGCAGCTCATAATAAAATTTTTAATTTTAAAATTAACTAATTTAAGCTAACAAAAAAGACAGCTGTTTTATTTGCTTTACCGTGTTTAATTCTGTCATGCTAAGCAAGCTTATTCTGTGTCTCTGTCTCTTTCCTCTATCTCTCTCTTCTCTTTCAAAGAGATGTCAAACTACATATATATAAAAAGAAATTGTGCTTATAGACAAAAATTTTCTCTAGAACATATGGATGAATTAAGTTTAATATTTTCTGGAACAAAAAAAAAATATTTTTGAACCAAAACTACATGTAAAACCAAAATTTGTTCAGACAAAAATTTTATTTGCAACAAATGGCTGAATTTTCTAAACAAAAAAATTAATTTATTGAACAAAATTACATACAAAACCAAATTTTGTGGGGACAAAAATTTTGTTCGGACCAAATATGTGAACTCAGCTTTATATTTTCTAAACAAAAAAAAAAAAATTATTTTTAACCAAAGTAATTATTATTATTTTGCATAATTTTTAAATTAAAAAGTGAATAAATTTTTTTAAAATTTGAAATAAAAAAATATTTTTTGAGAAAAAAAACAAAAATATAAAATATTCTAAAAAAGACAACGACATAAGTTTTTTCAACAAATAATAACGCCCGTTGATTACCGCCCCTGCTTAACAATAAAAACTAAGAAATAAAAAATAATCCTTCGACCCTCTACGAATCCACAAAATATTATAAGTGCAGACACAGCAGTGTAAATACTTTAAATAGAGTGAACTAACTCCTTCAAAGCCTATTTGGTTTTTCCAAAGACACTAAAAAATTAAAAGGTATTTCCTTAGAAAAAAAAATTGAACTGTATTAGGACCTTTTTTGTTTATATTTTGTACTCATTGTACAAAAAATTTTTTTTTTTTAAACTACAGTAAAATTTTCATAATAGAATTATAATTTTCTTCAAGACTAATAAAAAACCTTTTTAAAAAGTAAAGTTATGGACTAAAATGCATATCTGATAATAATAAATTCTCTCTCTCTCTTATTTAGCTGTAAATAATTAGCCAATAAGAACATATCGCTTAACGTTATTTGTGCTACATGCGCAGAAAATTTTAATTTCATGGGCGAGATGGCGTAATCTTATATTTTTATTTGAACTGCGTGACGCGCTTCTTACCTAAAATCTAGAAATTTTTTGTAGCAAAGATAAAGAATAGAAAACAAAACAACTTAAAACACAATTTCACTTTACTTTAAAAGGACTATTTTGAATAACCCTTATAAAAATTTAGTTCGTAGTATCCGCTAGCTGATTTTAATGTCTGTTCACTCTATTCAAAGTACACTCACTGGTTGTGCACATTAAAACAATTTTGAAAAAGATCGTCGAAAAATACTGAAAAAGTTACTGCTTAAACAAAATACAAGAATTTTGAAAAAGTTCGTCGAAACATGGAAATGAAACTCTCATATAAAAATTTTTTAAATATTATATTTTTATTATATTGTTTTACTATATTTTTATTATATTTTCATACTTACCCATACATTTTTTAAACATTTTTTATTAAATTTTTTAAATAATTTTCCAATTACTGATTTTTATAAAAATTTTTTAAATAATTTTAAATTCTGTTTATTTAAAATATTTTTGTCTACTGGAATATTATTTTTTAACGAATGTCCGTCCGATTTAAACAATTTCATTCAAAGATATGGGTCTCATTTCAATACATTCCCATTTAATTGTGAAACGTACTCAGATAATATTTAATATTTGCATATTTTATTATATTGAAAGTGATATAAGTCAACTTTTTGTTTAAATTAAGCAGCCTGAATTCTAATTAGATGGTGTCTTTATCTTATTATAATTACCGCTAACTAATTATTTTTTTTAAGTAGACTTATACCACTTTCAAATATAACTTTGTCAGAAAAGAGTGAGGGAGTTTTACTTTCTCTGTTTTGTCCGTTATTTGTGTCCCACTTAGAAAATTGAATTTGTTGTATTTAATCTCATTTTGATTGGGGGCATAATTAAATTATATTGATTATCTTTTTTTAAATATTTTTGAGTTCTTAATATTTTAAACATATTTTTTAGTAGAAAGTTATTTTTAGCGAATTTTTTTTAAGTGCTGTTTCCATAACACAAGCGATTAGCTCGTGTAGTAATTTTATATGAAATATACTAAATTCCATAAAAAATTTTTATATGAATTGATTGCTTCTATTAAAAATATTTGAAAAATTAAAATAATTTTTTTTTCAAAAATTCAAAAGAGCGCTTTAACGAATTAGAGCTAAAAGAGGTAGCGTGTAGCGTTAATCGAGGTATGCCGGTAATTTGAGCATTGTGAGTGACGAGGTACTTTAAGGAATGCCACGATTTCGTCTTTACTTTTCAAATAAGGTATATTGCAGGCTAGATTAGGCTATTTGTTGCTTATTTTTACAAGTCTGCCATGAGTGTCATAGGAGGGAAGGAATTTTGATAGGCTGTGTTATCACCTTTGACTAGATAAAGGCCTTTGAATAGCAATTTGTTGTACATAGAGCTTTAAGGGATGCAATTTGTTTTTATTATTTATTGAGGGACTAATAGGAAGTGTTCAGAGAGTTTTAAAGGAGTCCTTGTTAATTTTGAAATTTAGCTTTTTAGGTTTGTATTCACTTACATTTTCTAATGCCTTCCAAAAAATACTTTAAAAATCATTATCCCTCTAATTTTGTAATAAAAAAAATTTTCTTCTTTTTTTATTAAATTAATCATTTTAAAAGGCTGTTAAGGTACTTTTGGAACTTTTTAGTGCAAAACAAATTGTAACATCTTAAAAAAAAGACTCTCAACAAATAAAACACTTAATCCTGTTAGTTATTACCTTCAAGGAAATAAATACTTATTGCAGTGCAACCAATAACAAATAAACATATTAATTTACTTAAAAATATTTGTCTGTTAAGTACTTAGTCATCCACTCCTTTGGGATTTATTTTAACAAATACTCAGCACCTTCTTTGCCATAAAAATGTAATGAAATTTGAAACGTAAAACTTCTCAAGAAGTGGGTACTTAAAAAAATATTTCTTTTTGGTTTTATAAAAAAAAAATCTACTTAAATGAAAAAAAAAAAAAATGTGTTGGAAAACAAATTGTATGTCCGTTTAAATAAGAGTGAGAGTTAAACAAATTGTAGCTTATGATAGATACTCACTGTAAGGACTACCATGTTTGATTGAAGCTTTAGTGGCTTAAAAAAATAATTTAAAAAAAAATTATTTTCTACGTCTTTTACTTTAAAGAAAAACTTTATTACGAAATAAATTTTTTTTCCGTTTTTTATAAAAAAAGAATTAAATGAATTTTTCTATACAAAAAATTCCGTGCGAAAAATTTCTGAGGAGAATATTCCTAATTGTTCTGTTTATGTTTTAACTAAAAGAATAAATTTTTTTTCTTTAAAAGAAAACAAAATAATTTTTTTTTTAATTTTGAATGGTTGTGGTCTTTGATTTAAATCAACAAGTCTAGTCTTAGGCAATCTTCTCTTTCGTTTCATTAAATTTACTTTAAAGCTTTTAAAAACGTTTCTATTTATTTTATTTATTTATGTTTTTTTTTATAAAATCCTGTTTGTCTTGCTTAAAGTGAACGTCAGACATTATCAAACATTATCAAATCCTTGTAAGGACATTTACATCATGTTTGTTACTTATTTTTATTTTGCTTAGAACGCAAACAATAAAATTTTGCTTCCATTAAAATTATTTAACATGAGTTTGCAATACCTCACACGTTATTGAAGCATTCATTCACAGCCCTTAAAATACTATAACAAATTTCTACTGCATATATTTCTTTTTTATCTTTTTCTTCTTAAAAAAAAAAAAGAAAAATAAGTAAACTATTGTCTTTCCACTACAAAGCATAGAAAAAAATGTGTTAAAAATTATTGTTGCCTGAAAAACACTATTTCTTTTTTTTACCTTTAGAAAATGTAAAATGCCAAACACTTATTCACTCGTAATGCAGATTGTGTGGTATGAAATTGTATGCCATGCAACATGTGTCGCATATTACATACAATTTTTACTACAAACGCATTTGTAAGACAAGAAAAAAATTAAAAAAGAAAAACTGCAGATGTCATCTTGTTATGTGAGTGGAGAGGAGATTCTCCTTAACAAATGATTTGTATCTAGTACTTCACTGCAAGTCGTAGTACTTTATTCATTTTACTCAACTTTTATGAAAAACTAAAGTGTTTTCAGAACGAAAGAAAAAAATTAAAGGTTTTTTAAGCTGCATGGAATGAAAAAAAAAACAGTTTTTTTTTAAATTTAGAAAGCAACATGATTCAGCTAGAATGCTTAAAAATAAAACACTCCTGCTAAAATAAATTTTTTAAAAATATTTAAATTTTATTTTTTCATTTAAATTAAAAAATTTAATTTTTGCTGGCTTTAAAAAAATTTATTGAAAGAACTGTTGGAAAGTTTAACTAACTTTAGTTTTAGGCCCATTTCTACAAGTTACCATTAGTTAAAGTTAAGATTTTACAAGTCAAATTTCAAGCTTTTGTTTGGACATTAAATTAAAAGTAACGTTAAGTTAAATATCTCAAAGTGTGTCCTTAACCCAAATTTGGTTCCAGATATTTTAGTCAAAAAAAAATTTTTTTTTTTGGCCCACAAAATTTCTAACTTTAGACCAAATTGCTTCAGCATAGCAAACAATAACTTTATTCACGTAGCAGAAAAGATGTATAGATCACTAGAGGTCTTCTAGGATTATTGGATAGCCCAATTAAGCCTGCGGCAGTTCAAAAGAACTCATTAAACTTTAACATAAGAAGACAATCTCCAAATTCTAGCAGAGGTTTACAAGAAAGGCAGCAGTCAAAAAGCACTTATTAACCATAAACATATTAAAACATAAAGCTTGTTAAACCTCAGCTGACAGCACAATAAACTCTAAGCAGAACTTTGAAATAAAAAAATTGTGGACTCAATTAAATTGGCTCTTTATCTCTCTCTCTTTTCTGTTAAAAACAATAGAAAAATATGGAAACTTTTATTTTTGTTGTTGTCAAAAGTTATAGAATTTTAAATACATACTGAGAAAACAACTTTGGCTGTGAGAATCGAATCATTAAATTAGCAGTGATAATATATGGTTCAAAATATTATTAATTTATGTTTATTAAGGACACATATCATATAGTGGTGTTACTACAACTACGTAATTTGCTTATAAATAGTAACTTAGTTTTTGTTTAAAAACAAATTAAGTTTTCAGTAGTGAAGTCCCCAACAGAATTTACCCTCACTGCAGTGATTTCTGCATTAACAAAATGACGTCGGTTGTGAGGACTGAATTTCAAAAAAATTTTTTAATTGTAATGTTATAAATTCAGTGATACATTATAATTTCCTTTATAGCCACTAGCAGATTTCAGTTATTTTTATCAAGAAAGCTCAAAATATTATTTAGAGAACCTATAGTTTGGTTTGTTGTACTGAATTTTGTTTCTTACAACCAAAACATTTTATCGCCAGCTTACCTGGGAAAATATATCGATTTAATTTTCTCAGATATCTTAATGCCATAGCGTGGGTCTAGAGTACATTATTAGTCGTTGTCCTTACAAAACGGCAGCTTAAAATTCTAATTAATGGCCGTCAGTCAGCCATCCAAATTACCAATTAAATAAACCATATTCTGGTTTGTATACACTATCAAATTTTGGTTTGATTGCAGCTACTGAACTCCTGACTGTAAAACTATACGATTATCACAACCGAAATTCTTCGCAGTGTATGTGTGTCAGCACTTACGCTTCTCTTAACTAAACTAATACTAGACTATCAAGCTCGTTTTTACCTACATTTAGCTAAGCATTTGACACTTCTAACACCTGAAATTTCTATACTTCAGTAGCATTCAATCACTTGCCACTGCTGCTTTATATCTATTTTCCTTTACCCAAATTACAATTGACTAGCCAGTTGTTGTTTGTCATCATTTTTAATAAAATTTTTAACGCTCTTTTGGCGTTTTGTATCTTCATTTTCATCATTTTCTTTGTAAACGAATCATGACTGGCTAGTACGACAATTTCATATTTCATAAACATTTTAATTTGTTGTCATTCATACAACTCCAACAAAACGCATCATGTGGCCTTTAACAAAAAAAAAAAAAAAAAAAAAAAAAAAGAAAAAGAAAATGTCCAATGCCATAAAATCCTTAAAAAAATAATTGTGCAACCATAATTATGCTCACGCAGAACAATTAAGAAAAAAAGTACAATTCGAGAAATTTTAAAAGAAAATTGCAGAAACGTTTTTATCGTTTTATTTTTTGACAGGCCAAGAAGCCTGAAAACAAAAATTTATAAAAGAAAAAACTTTAACAATAAAACATTTGAGAATAAACTGCTTATTCTTACTTTTATTCAAACGTTTTGTTTTCATTTAACAATGGCAGGCTGCATAATACCAAGAAAATATACAAAAATATTGTGTTTCATGAACACGCCAAGAAATCTCACTTGCATAAAGGCACCATTAAAGCAAAAGAAAGACAAGTAGAAAGAATAAAAAAAAAAAACTACGCAAAATCACGTACAGAGTGCGTTTTCTGTAAGCAGGATTTTGTATACTAAAAACAAATGCAAAAAAAGAACAGCAGGATTTTTAGTATTTTTTCTACATGTTTTTGACAGCTCTAAGCTGTTGTTACTACAATCATTTAATTATCAGGCTTGACATGTCAATTTAAATGATTTAAAAAAAAAAATAAAAAATTCTAAAGAAAAGATTTCAATACAAAAAATTTTGCTTTCAAATCACTTTCATGTTCGCTTAATAATTTTTAACAGAAAAAATTTTTACTTCTAAATTAGAGCAGCAAGAGTTTTTTATGAAAATGTATGAATCAAAAGGAAATAACGTGTTGGCAACGCTGACAAACATGCTAAGTAGTGAAGTTGGCTGCAAAACATTTATTTTATTTGTCATTTAATTGTTGTTTAATAGTTATTTTTCTTTTAGATTTAGGATTTATAACTATTATTTTGTTTTTCTTTGGTGATTCAACGTTATTGTTGAAGACGCAATGTCGGAGCATTTTAATACAAACCTTTGGCGCTTCAATTAAAGTTGTTAAAACCAAAAGACAGGAGTAGCAAAACCATTTCAAAATTCAAAATTTTTATTTTTTTATGGTCACAATAGACCGTGATCTGAATACTTTTTGAACAGGCCACCAAAATAAGAAAAACAGAAATCTTGAATCGTCCGTTTGCGATGCCTGTATAAGAGGATGAATTAAAAAGAATAGAGTTAGAAAGATGTATAAGAAATATGAGACAGAAGAATAAAGGGAAGCAGTAAAATAGTAAGAGAAGGCCATAAGAACGTTACTCATCTGTAAGGATCATGAATCCTTAGACGTTATTAAATTGTTTCCAACAAAGTTAGGTACGAATAGCATATGCTGTGAGGCCTAAGTAAACAGCCAAAGGTAAAGAAAGTGTTTTACAGTTTCCTTCTCCTGCTCGTTCTGACAACTTCTGTACTAGTCATTAGACGTCAAATTGCCATTGGCCAAAAAAAATTTAATAAAAACTCTTGAACTTTCCTGAAGCCTTTGGGCTTTTCTATATAATTTTGTGCATCTCACTGCCAATAACATCATCATCATCCTCAGCAACATTATTAACGTTAACAATGCAATGGTTTAATAGAAAACTAGAGTAAAACCTTCATCAAACTCATACCCAGTGTAAAAGTATGTGTTGGGCCATTTAGCAAGGCCAATAACACCACTAGCCAACATACACATTCACTTATGTACATACATACTTACTGTACCACATTAACAACGAAATAAAATAATTTTTTTTACTTGACCCATAAAATGTATTTCCCTGGCTTCCATAAGTTTATGTTGAAAATTTTATTTAATGTTTTTAGTTTATGGATATCAGTGAGTGTGTATGTGTTTCAATGTTTTTGTATCCTTAGGGTCATTTTAGCACTCTGGTGTTAAAATTTTTTACTTAGTTTTTTTTGTTCTTTAAATTTTATTTATTTTTTTTAAATTTTATAAGCGAGTAGTTTGTACTAAATTAGGCTTTTGTTTGAATGCGTTTTGTGTTTGCACAAATGGGGTCAATAAAGTAATTTGTTTTAAAATTTTTGTATTTTCTTTTCCTTAGCAAAAATGTACCTGTTGTAGCTAAATTTTCCCTATTAAGAAAACAAAAACTTAAAAAATTTATGAAAGTGTTAAATGCCAATTATTTTAATGCAATAACTTTCTGAAAATTCAAATTAAAATTCGTCCGACTCGTACAAGAAAATATTTTTCAAACTTAAAAAAAAATTTGACTAAAAACTAAATTAAAATTTTTGTTACAGCTGTATTTTCCAAATAGTTCAAATGAGGAGTTAATTTTGAAATAAATAAAATTATCACAAGCTAATTTTTAAAAAAAAGTGGACTTATACCACTTTGAAATTTTTGTTGGCCTGTCGCCCTTCATATACCACTTTCAAAAATAATTGCTTAAATATTTCTTGAATATTTTCTTTAATTTATTAAAAAATTGCATGAAAATCAATGAAATTATTGGAATTGAAATTAATGAAAGCTCTTAAAATTCCTCTAAACCAAATTAAATTTTATATAAAAACTTGGCAGCACTATGTATAAGCAGATGTTCACAGGCAGTGCTGCCAACTCAAAGCTTTAAGCATTATTTTTAGTGATTTTAAAAAGTTTTTAACTTTAAATTTATCGAGTTAGTTATTTTTTCCTTATTAATGATAGTAAATTTGTATTCAAACCCTACTCTGGATATTCCAGGACACCGTCCACGAAAAGTTGTCCGCGAAATTCATGTCTTCATGCAACTTGCTTTAGAAATGAAGTGTAATTTCTCTAGTTTTACACTGAATACCAAAAAATATAAGACATATGCCCTCAACAATGAACAATAACAATCCTATTTTACAATGTTTCTCTGATAATTTCACTTTAGTGTTGAGCTGAATTGAATAAAACTATTTTACCAGGAAATATTTTTTTTCATTCAAAAAAACGACGTCTGGTTGATAACTTTTTAAATTTCCCTAGCAGTAACTTTAAATGCAACACTGCTAACATTAACCACTATTTTTTAAGAAACTATTGTCATATTTTAAGGAAGCTGCGTCACTTAGCTTGTGTTTGGCAGCCATTACAAACAGACAGTCACGGGAATTTTAATAAAAAGGGAAAAGTGAATTTACTTTTAAGCAAAAATTCATAAATTGGGCTACGAACTGCTGTTTTATTGTAAATGTTCACCAGCCTTGACTATTTGCTTTTTCCCAACTTAAAGGCTTGGGTCGGATGAAAAGGTAATTAACGTGAAAAACGGCTATTTTGAATGGTTTGGGAAAGGAATAAAAAATTTGGTAAAACGCTGGACTAAACTCTTCGATTTAAAAGAAGATTATGGTGAAAAATAACACATTTTTTATTCAATAAGTAAAGGAGTTCTCAAACAGCCTTCGTATTTAAAGAAAAGTTTAGTTTATTTGCCCTTTTTTACACTCTCTAGTTAAGTGCTGGCTATGGTTTAAGCAGTGAGAATACCAGCGACTAAACACGCTGAGTATGCGCTTTAGTTTGTTGTTTATTGATTTTTTTTAGAGATGATTCTTTGTTTTTAAATTTTTTTTTATTTTTAAAGCTGGTGTTGCTAGTCCTTTTTGACTAACAGCTTCTTATCAAGAGACCCCTTTTTTGATTACCAAACAATTAGTCAAAAGAGAAGTGCAATGGAAAACGTGACTAAATATAATTTGTGGCCAACATCAACATCAGCATATAAATAAATTAATACACTGAGAAAAAAATTTCAGTTGTTTGAATAAAATTCACTTGTGATTGTAAAGTTTTAGTTGTAGCAATAAAAATTCGGTTATACAGATGAAAATATTATTGACAGAACTAAACTTTGGACAGTGTGATAGAATTTTGATTTTTTCAACCAAAAAATTCATTGAAAATAATTTAGGCCTAATCGTTGGTTTTAATAGTGAAAAAATGATTGAAAATTTAGTTTTTTTAATGAAAAAATTTTAAAATTTCTGGATATCGAATGCCCTAATTTTTCCCAAACAACCAAAGTTATTTTCTCTGTATATTAATTGTCTAGAATAAAAATATTTTTGTTGGTTTCTAACTATTTCATGACACTTAGGCTACACACGTTTATCAAAGCTAATATGGTGGTCTTTGGAGTGCTGCTAAGCAACAGAGAATAAAGGAAATTAAAACAACTAATTTTAGTAGGAAGACATAAAATAGATAAACTTCCATTAAAAGTAAAAATGAGTTCAAAGGAAGATTACAAACGAAATAACAGCCAGTCAGGAAACCTGAGTAGCCCAAAAGATTATAAAATTTCGTTTTTGTTTTTTATTTGTTTAAAAAAAAAAACTAATTTTACGGAAATTAATATTTTAAGAAAAGTACCTGCTACCCACAAAATAAGAACTAAAAAATGACTCACACACAGTAAGTGGCTTAAGATGAAGAACACAAAATCTTTAAGTCACTTTTAAGACATCATTTCTTTAACAAATTTTCCTGGTCTTTATCAAAGTAATTGTTTTCGTTTCAAAAGAGGTTTAATGACGCATTTCATGTGGCATTTAACATTTAGCTACAAGTATTGCTGATAGATATCGACGTCACTCACAAACAATATAATTAAATAGTACATACTTGCAGCAAGTCAACCAGCCAGCCAGCCAATCTGTTGAATCAGTAATTAGACCAGTAACCCACCAATGAATTGCAATTTATGGTAATTGTTATAGATACAAGTTAAAGTGCTAGTAATTATCTAATGTTTATACCTAACTGCTCTAACTCTCTGTCTGTCTATCTTTCTGTCTGCTATTGGCTTATTTTTGGCCTTGTCTAAGTCGCTACAAGACTTCCTTTTTCAGTTTGCCTTTTTTTTGTTCAAGTTTATCTCTTCCTGTTGCTGCTATTGCTGCTTACTTAACTAGTACCTAATTTATAGGTCAGCTATGTCTAGCATAAGTGAGAATAAATCATTTTCAGTGTTTTAAAATAATTATTTTCCTGTTTTCTATTTGATTAATGAATCAAAAAAAAAAATGTTGAAACATTTTGTAATGAAATTTATAAAAATTTAAACAGAAAGTAATTTAAAGACTTCGCTTGCACAGAAATCCATAGAAAAAATAGAATAGAAAACACACATCTATAATGTGGTATTGAAAAGTGGGCGTTAAAATAGGCGTGGCTGATCAAAATTTCTTGAAAAATGCTTTAGAAAAAACACACCAAGAAAAAAATTTTTCCACGTCTAGCCACACTAGCTCATTATTAGTAAAACTTATATGCGCAGAAAGCTGTACTAAAAAACGTCAGCTTAATGCCTTAAATTACATACAGGTGGTATTGAGTAACCACGAAATATAATATACGATTGAAGCGCCAGAAAAACTTATTGGGTATTTAAGAAAATGCCTGTAGTTCTTTTAATTTAAAAATTTTACAGACCGGTTAGTAAGCTGAAATTCTCTTTTTTTGCTTTTTATTTATTCCTTTCAAAAAGATAAAAAAATGTGTAGAAAAAAGAGCCATTTTGCTTGCTTTGCTCAGTATGTTTGGTTGGTTGGTTTACGTGGCGATCTGACGATCATCAATTAGAATTGAAAGATTAAATTTTCAACCAGCTACTCGCCAACACAGCGGAATACTGAAGTGATCTAGATCCACCCTGTGGCATTCAGATATGTGAGATTAAACCTATCCTCTATCCGATGTCTTAGTTAGGCTGTACATAAACGGTAAACCGAGAAATTTTAAGGCTCAAGGCAGAAGAGCCGCGCAAAGCAGTCTTCTAACACTCTGGTGGCCGGCAGCTGCTGCAGTTGTCATTGAAGGGTAGTCTCAGTCTGTTGGCCAGTGTGAAATTATCTCATTTTTCCTATTCCTGCTTAATAGCTAAAGGGAGAGTTTACTATCATAACGACCCACCTTGCACATCTCGAGAGCCTGCCATCTGGTATCCAGCTTCCTGTAACAGCGTTCAAGAATGTCTCTTTGAGAAATAATTTTGTTTGTTAAAACCGGTCTTAATGAATTCGTCCACCTGATCAATGAAACTAAGTGCGTTTACGCTGATAACGTTTGGTAGTTAAAAAGGCGTAAATACAAAATTAGCCATTTCGCTCTTTACGCTTACCATATTTAAAACCATGTAGGCCCACAATTTCTCTCTTTGGTTAACTGCAGACTAAGCACTCAAGCTTTATAAAAGTTCAATGACTAAAGTTCATGCAACATGTAAATTTGAAGCCATAATGTTGATAATTTTCAATTAATTTAACGATTAACAAAAACAGCTCAATTTGCTACACAAAGTCCCTGGAGGTTGCCGTACTTTTAGACTAAAATTGCAGTGAACTTGAATGTTTGTGGGCATTTTTAGCCAGTGCTGTTATCATCAACAAAATTTTAGTCTTTGTTGTAAAAAAATTAATTGTTTTGCTAAGAATTTAGACTACTGCCGTAAGCAGAAGATGGAAGAGGTCATCCTAATAAATTTCATTTGAATTTCTAAAATAACTTAAACGCAATTTAAAAATTATTCCTGGTTATTATCTGCTGCTGCTAAAGAACCTACATGTGCCCTTTGGAAACACTTTGTATTTTTTTAAATGCACACATTTTTCACAGTATTTTTTTTTCTAAGTTTTATAACCAACAATTTAAATAAATTAAAAAAAGTTTTTGCTTAATTATTGTGAAATTATTTTTTATTAGCTGACATACTATTTTTTCACTATTTGGAATAAAAATAAGCAAAATCTTATCGACAGCAAATAATAATTAAAATTAATTTACAGATTTACTTTTAACAATTAAATAAATTTTAATTGTAATAATTTAATAAGCAAACGATCTTTATAGGCAGATCCTTTCAGTGACGAATTCTTTCAATTAAAAATTTTCTGCAAATATTTAAAACTTTGCAACGTCAAATATTCGGTATCTTTCTCTATTAATTAAGTTGTAGCGTAGAAATCAGTGGACAGGTAGCAGCTCATAAAACTTTTATTTTTATTAAAAACAATTTATTTTTAATGACAGAAAAAAAAACTGTCGCTTAACATAAACACTTAAATCAAAAGCAATTAATTATAAATGATCGCGTTGATTGCATATTTATGAGTTTACGTTTTATTTAAATTAATTAAAAAATAAAAATTATTATTTTTATAGTTTTTTCTTTATCATAAACGTTGTCATTGAATTAAATTGCTCAACAAGGTAATTGCCTCTTTATAATTCTACTTGGCAGTAAAGCAAGTTTTTAACAAAAGCACGTTTTTAGCACCAGGTTCAGTTAGGCCCTTTAAGTATATAACTATGTTATGTAAAATTAGAATTTTTTTTAGAATTTTATGTTATAGAAAAACATCTCAGGCAAAACTGGCTGCAAATTATTTTTTGAGCTTAGCAACTCGCTCATTTTGTTACATCTTGTTGGTAAAATTATTCAGACTGAAAAGTGCTTCCTTTAGTAAAAAACAATGCACTTTCAAAATATGAGTGTTTTTTATAGACGTATAGAACTTTAAGTTGGCATTACTGTTCAAGATGGCGACCGATTTAACAGCTGTCAAGTGATTTATTCTCAGTTTGGTTTGGCAATTCATCATGAATAGACTCACGCCTGAACAACACTTGCGTAGATTCGTCGAATGGGCCCAAAACGAGATTGCCGTTGTTCCTGATTTTCATAAGCGAATTTTGTTTAGCGATGAAGCGCACTTCTGGTTGAATGGCTACGTCAACAAACAAAACTGCTGCATTTGGAGTGAAGCTAATACTGAAGTGTATGTCGAAGCACCGTTACATCCGGAAAAACTGACTGTTTGGTGCGCTTTATGGGCTGGTGGAATCATTGGTCCGTACTTCTTCAAAAACGATGATGGCCACAACGTTACAGTCAATGGTGATCGGTATAGAGCCATGATTACTAACTTTTTCATTTCTGAATTGAACAACCATGATGTCCAGGAGCTGTGTTTCCAACAAGGCGGCGCAACATGTCACACAGCTCGTGCCACAATCGATTTATTGAAAGACGCGTTTGGTGACCGCCTAATTTCACGTTTTGGACCTGTGAATTGGCCTCCAAGATCTTGTGACTTAACACCGCTAGACTACTTTCTGTGGGGCTATGTAAAGTCATTGGTATATGCGGATAAGCCACAAACGCTTGACCATTTGGAAGACAACATTCGTCGTGTTATTGCCGATATTCGGCCACAAATTTTGGACGTCCAGATTGGACTACATCCGAGCCAGCCGTGGCGGTCATATGCCAGAAATCATATTTAAAATGTAATGCCACAAGATTATCCTTCGGATAAATAAAATTCATGTCAATCGAATAATTCATCGTTGTTTTATTGCAATTTAAATTTCTATACGTCTATAAAAAACACCCTTTATATTTTCTATGAAAAGAAAGTCTTTAGATTCGGAAACAAATTTGATTGGAAAAAATCACATATCGTGGGGCATTTTTTTAAATTAAGAAAATGTTGTATTTTGACATATTCTTTCTAAAAAAAAAAAGTCAAGCAGATTTTAGCCACTATTTTGGTGGTTTCTCTATATAAACAAAAAGATGGAATTACAAATTTTCTTCAGATTCGATTCATAGGAAAAGATCACAAGGATCAACATCTTTTCATTTAAAAAAACACTGTTTTATTTTGATTATAGTATAGACACTAAAAGCTTTTGCTCTATCTCGCCCGAACCGGCTTTTTATTATGTTTTTAGAGTAAAGAGAGCGTATGTACCAATTTTTAGAAAAATTCTGTTGCAAATATTGTTAAAAACTCCATCCAAATAAATACATCCATTCATGACTTTGAAAAGTAACTCATGCCTTTGCTACCTTTATTAGCAGATGTGCCAACTAAAATGTTATTTAAAATATTTCAAAGCATAATTTCAGGCTTAATTTAATTGGCTGTTCAGCGATGTCACATGAAAGCCTAAGTGAACGAAAGCTTTGCTTTGCTTTCTTTCGCTTTTAGGTTTTCTTGTGACATCAGTGAACAGGCCATAAGTATGGCCACACATATTTTTGGAATAGTAGTGAGTGAAAACCATTGAAAAGTAAGCGTAAAAATGGGCGTGGTCAAACCAAAACTATATGGCCAGCTTTCTTGAAGTATAGAGATTATATGTATGTGTCAAACTTTAGGCAAATCTGTTGACAAACAAACAATTTATAAAGATTTCTTCTATAACAAATTTTAATTTATTCTGAAAGTGTTTCTGTAGAAAAAGAGAATCGTCGAATTATACCAATTTTTCTACAGAAAAGAAAATCGTCTTATGCTTAGGAAATAAATTTCTTAGGAGAAAATCCTTAGGTTCTGCATCATTTTGATTAAAAAAATTTTGCAATGCTTTTGCCTCTTCTTTCTAGAATAAGTCAGGGTAGACTACAGGATATTTTCTATAAAAAATATTATGTTATTGCGGTAGTTTTGCTTTAAAAACCATTGACTGTTTCTAACAAATTTTCTATAGAAAAAAGTCTACAGACTGCGAAATAAATTTTGGTTCGACTCTTTGTAACAGATTTTTTATATAAAAAGTCTTTAGCTTGTGAAATAAATTTCATAGAAGATTATGGGACTCTGCGTTTTTCAATTTAAAAAGTTGAAATATTTTTTTCACCTGCTTTTTTAGTATTTCATAAGCCAGTTTTCCAATTTAGTTTTGCAATAAATGCCTTTAGAAAAATTTTAAAATCCTAAAGCTTTAAACTTGATGGGTTTTTGAAATATTTAAAAATAAATTGACTGACATGTCCTGCATATAAATGTTGAAATTATTTCTCTTAAACTTAAATATAAAATTTTATTTATTTTTTTGTTATTTAAAAAGTTTATTGCGGGCCTGGGACTCAAACAAAAATACTGTTATTTAATGTGTCAAAAATGACTTGAAATATTAATGTGTCTTGTCAATTTAACTTACATGCTTGCATGAATAGGTTAGTGATTTAAAAACTTTTTGTTATTCTCTTTTTTTTCTGTTAATGTTAAAGCCATGTTAATAATGTTTGGACATAATGAAGATTAACTTGAAGTATAAATACTTACAACTGCATGATGATAAATTGTCATTGATTTTGTATTTTTTTTTTAATAATAAAGTTTATATATTGTGTGACACAAGTACAGTGAGTACATGAAAAATAATTCAATAATTTTTTCTCTTTTTGTTTAGTACTAAAGGGTTGCACAAGACACACATTACTACAAACATGAGTAATATTTTATAATAAAAAGTGCTTGTAGGGCATTTCAAGTATGCTTGAGCTGGAAATATTTACATAGATTGAGTTTAAACACCATTTACTTGAAAAGTATTTTCTTTAAAAAATCCTTAAAATTGTTCTGCTGCTTTTGTAGTCTTCTTTTGTAGCCTTCTTTTGAAAGCCTTCTTTTGTAGCTTAACTCCTGTTAACTACAGTTTTGTTCACTCACCATTTAAACTCCCTTTTTAAATCGATTAATCTTAACTCTGTGTTTTTTTTATTCAATTAAACCTCTTTTTTTATTTATTATTAAACATTTTTTTTTTGCATTTACCAATTTATAGCTATTAAAACATTATTATATTCTTCTTCTGTTTTTATTCGTACACTTTGTGCCTTTCATTTTTATTTATTTATTTGTTTGCTTGTTAATAATCATGTGCTTTAGCTGAGCCAGTGATGTATGAAACCGATTGTGACAAGTGATTATGTGGTTTTTGTTATTGTAATAATGATGGTCATGATAGTGATGATGATGATGATAATGTTGTGACAACAACGCATATAAAGTTGTTTTAATATATTTTTTTTATTGATTTAAAGAAAAATTTAAAAAAAATCGTTAAATTAAAGAAAAATAAAAAATTTTATTTTTAATGAAAAACAATCAGCCGATTAATTGAAGGTAGGCAAATTAAAAAAAAAACATTTTTGAGTAGAATTTTATGTAAAAAAATAAAACAGTCAGGGCTTAGTTAGGCTAGGTCGCCTTTGTCCCCTCATTTAAGGACCCAACGCATTGAAAGAAAAAGCAAGAGTTATTTAATTAATAAATAACCGTTATCGTTGAAAGTAGTATAAGTCCACTTAAAATAATTATTCATAGGTATGAACACTATCTTACTAAAATTACCGCTAACTATTTTTTTTAAAGTGAAGTCCACTTTCAAAATTACGGGCTCAATTCTAAAATATCATTTGACTAACTTGTTGAGCAGACCGAATGATTAGATGCAAGTGCCATATCACTTTTAATTAAGTCCTTCAGCTCTGAGCTTTAGATTTGAATGTAAATAGTTCACCAAAACTGAAACAGCGATGCTTAGTATCATAGGCGATAGCTTCACTTCTGTATTTCTGTTTAAATTTTTGTGATTAATTAAATATTTAATTAAATCAATTAAAGAGCTGATGAAACGTTTAAATGATTCAGCTAAATATTTAATTGAATCTATTAAATATTTAATTAAATGAAAGAAATGTTTAATTGAATCAATTAAATGTTTAATTGAATAAATTAAATGTTTAATAGAATCAATTAAATGTTTATTTAAATCAGATGTTTAATTAATTCAATTAAATATTTAATTGAATTAAATAAATAATTAATTAGATCAACTAAGTGTTTCATTAAATGTATTAATTGTCTCATTGAATTAATTTAAAAAATAATTGAATCAATTAAATAGATAATTTAATTAATTTAAAAATTAATTGACTCAATTAAATGTTTCATTGAATTAATTTAAAAATTAATTGAATCGATTAAACGTTTAATTGAATCAACTAAATGTTTAATTTAACTAATTATTTAATTGATTCATATAATTTTTAAATTAATTCAATGAAACATTTAAATGATTCAATTAAACGTTTAATCAATTCATATAATTTTGAAATTAATTCAATGAAACATTTAAATGATTCAATTAAACGTTTAATTGATTCAATTAATTTTTAAATTGATTCAATTAAACATTTAATAGATTCGATTAATTTTTAAATTGATTCAATTAAACATTTAATGGATTTAATTAATTTTTAAATGAATTCAACGAGACATTTAAATAAATAATACTATGGAACATTTTTGGGATTATTGTCTGGGGGGTGAGAAATTCCAAGTCAGGGTGATGGTACCAGGTCAGTATAGTAAAACCCTCAAAGGGTTTGGCGTTCGTATGTGTCAGTTTTTTTTATGACCTTTTAAATTTTTTCCTTATCTTGATGTTTTTTCGCTTAGTTGTAACATTTTGCCAAAAAAAAAAAAAAATCACCCCCCAGATTGGCTGTTGTACTGTGTAATTAATTGGATCAACTAAGTGTTTTATTAAATGCATTAAATGTCTCATTGAATTAATTAAAAGTTAATTGAATCCATTAAATGTCTCATTGAATTAATTTAAAATTTAATTAAATCAATTGAATATATAATTGAATTAATTTAAAAATTAACTGAGTCGATTAAATGTTTAATTGAATCAATTACAAATGTAATCCCAATGATAATCTGTTTAGTGCAATTTAAAAACTATTATTTTGATTAAATATTTAATCAAAATCTTTTTCTGAGTAGTAAAATAAAAACTTTAGAAACCCAAAAACAAATAAAAAAACTCAAATTTTGTTTAAATTTTTCTAATAAAAAATTTTTTAATTTTCAATTTTTTACTTAAAAACTAATAAGATCATTTACTTGACTTAAATAAAATAAAATTTCTTAAATTAAAATGTACAAACGAGGGCAGGAGTAGTAAGAAAAAGGAGAACATAAAATATTCAGTCTTTTTTTTTTTTTTTTTAATTTACACAAAAAATAAATTAAAATTCTTTTTAACTAAAATAAAAAATATAATTAAAGAAAATATGTATTTAAATATTTTTTTTGGAAATTTTTTCACAAACAAAATAAAAATTATTTGCAATGTCAAATGGCCTAGAATTTTTATGGTTGTTTTTTTTTTAATAAAATTTCCGAATATTTTTAACTTTTTTTGCTTATTATATATGAGAACAAGTTCATAAGAAATATATTTAGTTTTATAACAGCTTTATTAAGCTAAGAATTTTTTCTTAATTTAGCTTTTATGAAACCAAATTATTTGTTAAGAATTTAAACTAAATTAATTAATAAACTTTGTTTTGATTGTTTGTTTTTTCTTCTTTGAAAATGTTTGCTGGGTTATTTAAATTTTCTTTTACTAAATTGTTGCTGTATTTTTTTCTATAGTGAATTTAGTTAAATTTCGTTGTATTTACAAAGTTATTTACATTTTATTTTTTTTTTCGTAGTGACAAATAAACAAAAGTTTCTTTCAGTTGCTGTTCTTTTTAAAAAAAATTAGCAAAATGTGTTACGCTGTAGAATTTTCTTTTAATAATATTTTCTAATGTTCTAATCATACTGTTATGATGCCTGTTAAATCACTAGACGATTTTGCTGCTGCTGCTGCTGCTGATGGTGATGCTAATAAAGAAGATGGTGTTGTGTAGTTTTCTAACTGGGGCATGGTAATGGTAACATTATCACCTATTGTCACCTGCTCCGGCAGCAAAACCGTTGAATTAGTCACCACCTCATAAGAGGGTGGCAGTAATAAAGCTGACGTGGGTGAAGTAGCTGTAGATGCTTCTAATGCTGTAGATGATGTTAATGCTTGAGATAATTTGCTGCGATAAGCTGTAGATGATTTACATTTAGTTGTTGCTGTTGATTTTTCTTCTTTACTTGCAATATCGTATTTTTCCCAGGAGCTGATTAAATTTGAGGCTTGATGGTGTACAGCAGCCAAAGTTGGATAAATGAGTTTCATGCCAAAGGCGAAATTCTGTTGATTATGATGATGATGTTGATGGTGATGTAAAGCTTCATCGTAGGTTGGCAAGCCAGTAGCTATTGTATAACAAGGTGGTGATTCTACTTGATAATAGGCTGCCTCAGGGTTAGCACTAGCATGGCACGGCATATTACCATCAGGATACATATCATTATTGAAATGAGCTCTTATATCTTTATCTAAAATGAGAAGCAAAATCAAATAAAAGAAAACAAAAATTTAATACACAAATCAAGCAAGTTTACATAAAGGAAAAGGAAAATAAATTAAGTTTTTTATAAAATAAGATACAAAAAAAAGTCCCAGGTTTTTCAAGAACAAATTTTTAGCTGCCGAGTTTTTTTTTTCATTTAAATCCAGGGGGATTTAATTTGAAAAAAATCACTAATTATGTAGAAAATTCGAAAATATAATAAACATTTTTAAAATTACCCTCTAAATTGTTAATACAACTCTGCTGGATTTTCAAAAGACTTTATGTTTCAAATTGAAAATACTTTTCGAAAGCCGTTTCGATTCGAATCGAAATACATAATAACCCCAAAGCTCAAATCAACGCCTTGAATAGCGAGCAACTCGTATCGAAATTTAAAATATTTTTTCTTTCGGTAGCGAATGCGGTGATTTGGGCCTAGTTTAAGACAACTTTAGAGTTATTATGAGAAGGAGTAGATAAGTAATTAGAAAGAGCTTTTAATTCGAAAGAAGGTTTTTATTTTAGAAGAAGATCAGCTAAAACTGGTACAGATGAATGCTGGCTCTTATGTCACTAATTGTATTAATTGTTTCTTTCACTTAAAAGTGTAACGTTTTGTTAATGTCATTAAAAATAAAACTTTTATTTTATGAAAATTAAAAAAAAATCGATATCAATCTAAATTGTAATAAAATTCCAATAAAAATTTCATTAGATTTACCAGAATTGGGGTAATTTAAAAAAAACTAAATTGTTTCTCCAAGTTCACAATTAAATAAAATAATTAAGAGCCTACATTAGGGGGCCAATACAGCTAATATATTTTAAGGTGCTTAAAAACAAATAAAAAAATTAAATGAAAACTTGTAAAGAATTTAATTTTATATAAAAAATTTTAAAGCTAAATTCTGTGGCAAATTCAAAAATTTCTTATTAAATTATTTATTACGCCTGAATTGCTTGGACGCATTGTCATATCCCATCTACTTTTACAATAATTGACTTCACGTTTAAATAAATTTCTCTTAAAAAAAAATTTGTTTTTCTTTGGCCGGCCATAATTTTTTTTTTTTTTTTTTTTAGAAATTACGCACATGCACGTACACAAGCAAAAACTCTTAAAAAGAAAAATTACTGTAATCACAATGACAAAATGACAGCCATTAAGCAAAACTAATAAAGCTTTTGTCAATTTTATGAGTAACAAAACGCAAAAGGAAATTGCAGCTATCAAATATCAAACGACCAAAAAGCCTAAAGTCACACATAAATATTTGTATCAAGTCAATTTTTTAAAAGCAGCATAAAACAAAACACAAAAACAAATTTTAAAATTTTAAAACAATTTTGTTTTCAATATAAAAATTTAAAGCTTTTTTTTTTTTATTTAATTTTTAGAATTTTTTGTTTGTTTGTTTTTGAGCTCCTTAAAGTATATTAGCTGTATTGGCCCCCTAATGTATACTCTTAATTATTTTCTTTAATTGTGAACACATAAAAACAATCTAGGCACTTGTCAGTTAACAAAGTTTTTTGTTAACTTCTTTCTTCTAATCTATTTTTTGTTGTTGTTGCCACTTTCATTACTTAACGAAAATTTATGGCTGCAGGTTATTTACGGTTTGTGGCAATTGCCGTTGCTTAATAAATAAATAAAGATGTTGTAGCCCATTTAAGCTTTTAACACACAAAAAGTTTATGTTGAACATTTATTTAACTGTCAAGGGTTTTTTTTCTTAGTTTTTTTTTCTAGTAAACAAACAGGTATTCAGAATTAAGTTTTATTTGTAATCAATTAGTTTATTTGTTTTTTTATGTTAACGCAGCAGCCTAAAAGTAGGCTTAGCAACGAAAAGAAAAGAATAATCCCAGGATGTTGGCCTTTGCTTGCTGTGAATTGTTTTTCATTGTAATTAAATTGTAAATAATATAGCGAGTAGCTTGTTAGAAATTTATATGGCTGAGCTAAGACAAAAGCATAAGAATAAAAAATTTCACCAAATACAGAAGCATATTTAACAGGCGCAAGTATCAAAAGAAAAATGAAGCATATATCTGCTTGCTAAATGATTAATAATCTAGTGTTTGCTTCATTTATAAGATTTCGCCAGGGAATGAAATTTAGAAAAACTTCTAACTGAATTTTTTTTTTAACTTGTACTAGACCTTAGTCGAATTACGGGCTTAGTAATGAATTGTTTAGTAATTGAAATGCTGTTAAGCAAAAATAGGAAAAATTTTTGCAGACTGGTGGCTGTAATAAGTGGCTACTGGGTAAACGTTAAGCATCCTGAGAGGCTAGAACTACCCTTCAGCGCAAACTGTGCCACCTGCAAACCACCTGAGAGTAAGGCGACAGTTCCAAACAGATGGTTCAAAACGGAATCTTGCGATTCTGTTGGAGGGCCGATAGGCTGCCACGTAAACCAGCCAAAGAGACACTTCTTCATCTTCTCTGCGAGTACCCGGCTCTTCTGGCTTCGCGTTGCATATTTTAGGGACGGCCTACCTGAGATATCGAGGATAGGGGTTTTTAAGGGATCTTATCAAATATTATAATGCTACAGAGTAGGCCCAGATCACTTTATTATTAATTATCTCGGCGAATCAGTCCTTCAAAACAGAATCTAGTGATTCTAGCCGTTATGGACGACCTGAAGTATCGAGGATGGGGTTAAAGCATTTTCTTAGATACTTTAATGCCTTAGCGGCAGGAGCCTAGATCACTCTATTATTCATTATTTTGGCAAGTAGGTCTTTGAAATCTATTTAAGTGCCTGCATGTATTTTTGAAAATTTTATTAAGCCTTCACTAAGACACAGATCAAAGACGAGACTTTGGCAAACTTTAACAGTCGAAAGCTTAAACTCAAAATATAACTTTAACAATAAATTATATTTAAGTATGTCCAGTTTCTTTTTACTGTTCAATCTAAGCTGACGTTTCTTCACATTTTTAAGAACTTTCACTTAAAAAGAAATGAAAGAGGAAATTTTTTTATTATAAATCGGTAGAGGAAATCTTGTAAACTCTCTACTTAAATTACAAGACTCTAACATAGCTTTCTTACGTCTTCTTCCTCGAGGTGTCCTCTTCAAACTGACTTGACCTTTTAGAATTTTTTTTAAAGCATTTAAACTAAAACAGAGATCAAAAGAAGGGGAGACTTTGGCAAAAGTCCTGTTAAACTTTTTCTTAAATTATAACACTTCTTTCCATGTTCTTCTTTAAAGTTGCCTATTCAAAATAATGAATTCTTATAGGAATTCTAGTAAAACTCTCACAACATGTGTTCTGTGTAGTTCTGTAAGACCTTCACTATTGTAAATTAGGGTGTATAAACCGCAACCCAGAGAATCTTTTGTACATCCCACAAGTGACAGCTCAGCTTTTGCTCTGAGATTAAACAAGACTTCTGGGGACAGTCTTGCTTTAATATTTGACAGTCACAAATTACCTATTCTGAGGTTTCTTCATGCAAACCACCCTGCATTGGCTGATCTCTATAACTGCTTACGAGCAACACTTTTGTGGCCATACTTTCATCCTCTAACTTTTTAATTTAAAAATAAATGGGCCATAATCATAGTCAAAAAAAGTAGGCTTTTATTAAGAGCTGACTTTTGTTCATAAGAATTTTATAAACTTAAAATCACACTGTAGTGTGACTATGATTACACAAACTGGATTTCCACTAAATATGAAAAACGCACTTTCATTTGAAAGAAACCAACTGGACCAAGTAATTTCTTTTGTCTTGATCAGGAGCTTCAAATATTTTTTTTTTTAATTTTTAGGTTTTTTTATTAAACAAATAAATATTTACTTCCAAATTTGTAAAACACATTTTTGTTTAATAAGGACTTTTTAAGTAAATGTTGATTAAGCAAAAATATTTTTTATGAATTGAGCCTGAAGGTAAAGAAGTGGATATTGTGACAAATTTATAAAAAAAAAAGTTGCTAGAATTCCTATTAAAGTCTTCACTCTTTATTTTGAATACGAGTTAAAAGCGTTAGAAGTCTGTAAAAAGTGAAACTATTCCAAACAAAAGTGTATTTAAGGAATTACAAATATTTCGTTTGAATGTCAATTATTTTTTATTTTTTTTATTTTGATTTAAAAAATACTTACTGCATTTTTTCCATTCACGAAATTTCCTATAGAAATAACAGCTGAATAAGACAAAAATCACGGTTAACACAATTAAAGAGGTGACCACACCAACCCATAAATAATTTATCAGGGAATGCATATCCGTGCCATCAAAAAATCTTTCTAAACCATTTAAAGCATTATTTTTCAAATCGGCCATATTTAAAACGGCACTATTTTTAATTTGTTCATGTGTGATAGTTTGACCCATCGAATCAAATAAAATATGTGACTCCTCATGATGTTGTGGTGAACCTGATGTTAGAGTATCATAGGCTGTATTGCCCACTTGCTCTAATAAACGTTTGAATTGCACCATATTGTCGATATGTTGATTATCATGTTGACTAGGTACGACAAAGGAAATTTCGGGATGATCTTTTTGCAACTGAGTCATCCACATATCCATAATTGTGGGTGAAACAGTTACTAAGTCTGTTTCCAAACTAGATGATGGTGCAAGAGTGGTGGCAGCTTCTAAATGATTTGAAGTTAAGGTGGTTGTAGTAGTCATGGTGTTAGGCAAAGACAATTTTTTTTTCTTAATTAGTTTTTGGTTTGTTTAAATTTGGTTTTAATTTTTATTTATTTTCTTAAAAACTTTGGTTTTTCACTTAATTTTGTTTTTTATAAGGGCAAGATTTTTTTTGGCTTTAATTTTTTTTTATTATTTTCATGCAAACTGGATTTCACGTAATTTTTTTTTATTTTTCTTAAATAATTTTGCTTATAAACGTGAGCCAAGTTTTAAAAGCATGACCGTTTTGCTTGAAGTCAAGAATGAAACTGTTTTCAAAATCAATTTGATTTTGTTTAGTTTGGTGTCATGTTAAGCACGTTGCATTTAATTCATAAACTCTAACGAAATTCATGCATAAATTCTCTGTTGTTGTTAGAAGAAGAAAAAGAAAAACATGTTCTTAAATTATACTCTGTTGGGTCAAAAAATGCTGCCAATCAGTTAGTGGTGTGTTGCTTTATGTTAAAATAAAAATCCCAAAACAAACAAGTCTACTACTCTCTTGTCATATGATAAATCTCTCTTCTTTACTCTCCCTCTCTCTCTCTCTCTCTGACTTTTTCTATATAATATTTCTGCCAACTCCTTTTGTAAAGTTATTTTTGTTTGAGTTAAATTTTATCTTTAGTTTTTATTACTCTCCAGCTCTCTGTTAACTCTCACTCCTTTAAAAAATTTGAGTTTATTTGTTTTAATTGTTTCCTTTGCTTTGTTGCTCTGCCAAAAAGACCGTGTTTATTTTTCTTTATCGTTAACGTTGTGTTTTTTATCTAAATGGGATTTATCCCTAAAGGATATTTATTTTCTTAAGGATATGTGTACCCTGTCATACTTAGTGCATGTTATTTTACTTAAAACTTATAACTGAAATTGTAGGAGTTGTATTTACATTTTCCTTCTTTTTTTTTTCTTTTAGAGTGTTTTCTCTAACATTTAAAGTATTTTTGCTTGTATTTGTTTAACAAAAACAAAAAAAAAAAAAGAATCAAGCAAAATAATAGTGACCTAGTTTTTGGTCATGACTTGGTTAAATGTGAAATATTAAAAGCAAAGATTTCAGCTACAAATTAAAAAAGAAGGAAAGAAATTCCACTAGACTTGAATTTAAAAAACTCAAAAATGGTTTAATTAAACTTTTATAAAACAAAACTAGACTTAACAAACACTTAAGTAAATGTAAGGGAAAGCAGAAAGGGAGCGGTGCTGAAGCAAAGCACTTTCTTTGCTTACCCTCAAATTGCAGCATCTATCCCATACCTTGCAACCCTCTAGCCTTTTCCGACTAGAGAAATGAGTTTAGACAACCGATTTTTTAATATTGTTCATTTTTAACACGACATCCTTTTCAGTTGCTAACCTGTATTGACTGTCAAGTAAAACTACCAGTCTTTTGACCGTAGACACACACTTTTTCCCTCTTGCTATGACCAATTGATCCATACACACAACATTTTCCAAATTTTCTAAAGTTGTAGTTGTTTTGAAGAGCCACCAGCTAGAGTTATCAGGCTTCTGGCTCTAGTTAAAGAGTTTTTCCTCTGTGCTAAGGGTAATTGAAACAAACAAACATTTGTTCACATTTCTACTGCTAGAGTAGCTTGTGAGAAGCACCAGCTTAACCTAACAATCTGTTAACTCCGGATCCTCAGTTTTTCTTCTTTGCTAAGACTAATCGATGCATAAACATAACATGTCTCCTTTTCTACTCCTAAAGTAGCATTTTAGTCGAAACATTATACTGTTTTTTGCTCTTGCATGGCTTCATTGTCCTTCTTCTCCTTAAGTTTTTTTCAGCTATTAAATAGAAGAATAATTTTCGGCAAAAACTATCATTCTCTTTTTTTTTCAAGGTATCATTGTCTCCTTGTTAATTGCTTACTAGTTGGCACTTACAAACAAAGTTTCCTTACAAACTCACATTTCTTTGTTTTTGCAAGTCCTCATTACCTAGCTGCTCCTTAAATTCTCTTTGGCCATTAAGATTATATGCCAAAGCCTCTAAATTAAAATACAAATGATTCCTATCACCCAAAAGAAAAATGATGTTTATTCGCGAAGAGCTTCCATGTTTAATTAAATCGAGTTAAATAGGAAAGTCAACCAGTGTTGAGAACTTGCATACTAAAAGCAAAGTCTTCGGTGTCTGCTGTTCCAGAGAATTTCACCCAAATTACTGCATGTTCCTTTAAGTTTTTTTTTACCGGTTGCTTGTGGCATAAACTACAACTACAAGGTTTAGATTTCACAAATGCTTTGGTTGTCTTCTTTGGATTTATTAAATAGGATTAGATAAAGAAAATAAACCTTTTATAGCATGACTCTGATAGGAACTAAGTCACAGTGGCATAGGGGCCTCCATTTTGGATTAAGTTTAATTTTTTAAATTAAGTTTTACTACGCTTTGTCCAACTTCTTTCATCTTAGCCCAAATCACCCCATTCGATATCGAGCTATCGAAATATTTGCACTAAAATTACAATAGTTTTCATTTAATATCGAATGCGGTGATTTGTTTCCTGTCTTTAAGTAGAAGCACAACCAAAAGAAAAAATTATTGCCAGCTGAATAAGAGAGAAGGCATAAGTCGTTGTTCTGATAATACGCACACTAAAGGCTCTGGGCTTATAATAGCTACCGGATGGTAAATAAGTAGGAGCTCCGCATATTCAATTACTGCCTAAACCCTGGGCTTTTGTTTGACAAAATGTGATTTAAAACACAAGTCGTCTATTAGTAAACTGAATAGGATTGTTACAAGGCAATTACGAACAGTCATACTTAAATTACTGCGGCTAGCGTTTTTTATATGTCAAAAATTCTCTTGTCCATATCAAATGTATGGAGTATACGGAAAAAGTGCGGCAGCAATGCGGAGCAATGGTAAAATTTACTTTTGACAGCGCATTTTAAAGTGAAGTTGGCTGCAAAACAATTGTTTTTATTATTTTTGTTTTGTTATTTTTGACCAGTAATGACATTTTCGCCTATTTTTGTTTGCCTTAAGTAAATATAATTAAAGAAGATGCACTGCCCACACTCTTATTTAGGGATGACGTTTTTATATAAATAGAACGTGATACAAAACGCTCTGCTTGCTATAGAAATATAGGTTGGACCGTTGGGCGAGTTAGATTAGAGCTTAGAGTCAAGAGAAGAGTATCTAGAAAAAGTTCCTTAGACCCAAATTCGATATTAAATAAAAATGAATAAAATTTTAGTCTTTTTTTATGAATAAATTAAAAAAATCTTCGATAAAAATTGCTCAATATCCAATGCGACGACTTAAGCTAATTTTTAAACTGCCTACTATTCTTTTCAAAAAACTCAATATCAACTCACTAATGTTTAGAAGGTTCTTTTTCACAAAATAATATTTATTCCCACTCAATCTGCTACAATTTTGTAGTCAAAACATACGGACTGAAACTCAAATTCCTAATTAACTTCCAAATCGATGTATCTTCTTCACTCAATTTTCTGTCAATTTTCTGTTGCTCAATTTATAAAGCAAAATTTCCCTTTTTTAAAAGAGCAAATTTTTTTTTTTCATTTTCCGTTACTGAATTAGAGAGCAGAAGTGTAAACAAAAGTAGTGTACAGTATAATAAGAGTGAGAGTGGTGTGAGAGAGAGAGTTTACAAAATAAAATGTACGTACTGCTTATGTTGTGTTAATTTATTTTTATGTTTTTATAACACACAGTTGGTTGATGTTGAGGCAGCATTTAGTAGCTACTTTGCATTGCCAGGTGAAAGATCAATATAGAAAGTAGGTTGCTTGGCATCACTTGTAGTTGCATGTTGAAAATCCAATTTATTACGTACTTTCTTTAAAATTACGTAAAACTTTAAATGGAATTATTTTGTTTTCATACTTTCTTGCTGTCTGAAATTATGAAAATAAAAACTATATTATTTAAATTTAAAAGCTGAAAGTATTCACAACAATTTATAAATGCATTACAACCAATCAGAAATAGAAAACTTTTTTGAGAGATTGACTTTGTTTCTATTGTTGGGAATTTGTTTTAGGCGGCGCTGCTGCTCTAGCTAATAAATAATAAAAAAAAATTATGTCAGGCAAAGAAAACAGCATGTAAACCAAGGCACTCAAGATCAATAAGAATTTCAATACAATTCAATCGATGTCGAATTCGTTCTTTAATTGGGAGCTCTGTGGCTAAAAATTTATATATGAAATGGAAAAGGCAATCCGCATATCATTGTCTAACAGTAATTGCTTTCACAAAAAAAGCTCATTTGGTTTTGCTGTAATGGCTTTATAAGCCTATGAAGTCCTTATGTTTACTAGAAACTGATTGTTGATGCTCTTAAATCACTAAATTTGAGCAAGTTAGTCAGAATTTCTATAATTTTTTATGGCTTAAAATGGAAACTGTTAGCCATAATCATAGTCCCAAAAAGTACGCGTTTATTAAAAGCTGACTTTTGTTAATAAGAATTTCATAAGTTTAAAACCATTTTTAAAAAAATTACATCTTTAGTGTGAACATGAAATTGGAAAATCATCTGAGCAATGAAGTATGTCAGCGAGCTTTGAGAACTAATTTCAGTAACTGCTGAGACGGCTACTTTAGAACTGCAGCTTGACCTCTTAAGTTACGAGTGCACTTTCTGGCTCTGACTTAAAAAATGTCAATAGCATTGCCTTAGCTGTAGTCCTTAAATAGAATAAGAATCAGGAACGAAGGCTTGTTAGCCTATTGGGTTGCAGCTCTCAAGTTATAAATGAATTAAGAATTCAAAGACTTCTTTGGATGATTTGTACACCATGTACTCGTAAGACAGTTATTTTTATTATTATCAAGGGCTGTAATGGCACCACGACCTTTAAGATTTATTGTGCAGTCCAGGTCCTAACTACAGTCCGAGACTCCTGACGAATCTCGTAATTCCTGTAGGATTAATGATGGCTAGATCTTCTGGGACCAATATCCTGCTGTCTAAAAAGTTTTGTGTCCTTCTTGTCACCCTTGGGCATTTTGTTCTGACATTTCCTGTCCTTCTCGATAGAAACAACTACACTTATTCTACTCATGTGATAATTTAGTCTACAGTAGCTCGTGAGTAGCTCAACGTAAAGTTTTATATTAATAAAAAATACAGTTTTAGGTAGTAATTTCCTAAGTAATGAAGACGGGTTCAAATTAGATTGTTCTGCTCTCTCTTGGTCTTCTTTACCTAACCTGCAAAGGTCGCTTAGACTGATCCAAGTGTAGCAATGCTCTGTAATGGAGAGTCATGAATCCCTGACCAAGTCAAGCCTATTAAATCCTGAGAACAAAATGACATGAATGTTTTCGCTACCCTGATACCCCCTGTCGTTAGTTAATTACAGATAGTGAATTCAAAAGTCGATGCTAATCCAAAAATAATTCATAGCTTCAAGTGTGATAGCATCCAAGCCACCCATGACACTAGTGAGAACCAGAAACTATCAAAAAAAAAAAAAAAAAAGTCTGGCTATATATAGAGTGATAAGATCTGTAAGGCATAAAGTTTTAACCCAGCAAAGAGTAATAATATATGTGAAGCATCAGCTTTCGCTGTCAAGCTACCGATTGCAGGGGTGGTTGAACCCCTAAGGTTCAAGTTCTTTATAATGACAGCCTTCTACTTCTTCTATTGGTTACTTACTATTGTAAATTGAGCCATATGCAATAGACCGTGGTCTATTAATTTACTGGCAATAGGTTTGATTCTCCGTCAGATTCTGAGTTTTTTATTTTGTAAAAAGACAAGAAACCTTTAGAAAAATATTAGTCTTCCTAATGTTGTTGCCATAATAATGTCAAACCTTCTGCTTACAACAATGAAAAGGTTTTTCCCAACTAAAATGAATATTTTTGTTAAGTCTGGGAGAAAAATATTTATTTATTTTTAATTTGATTTTTTCAATCTTGTGTTATTTTCTAAATTAGTTTCACTTCATTTCATATTATAAATTCATTTAACAAGACTCCTTTTTTATTAAAAATTTTCTTGACAATTATTTCTTCCTTCTCTTAAAATCCTTTCAATGGCAAAACCCTTTAACTTTGAGACTTAAAAACTTTTTTTAAATTCAGATTTTATTAAAATTAATCTATTGCATTTAAAAAATATTTTTTATTTTTTTAAATAAAAAGTTTTGTTCGTATTTGCTTGCCATAAAACATTTTGTAATCTCCTGCTTGTGTTTGTGTTTGTGTTTGTGTTTTTTCTATCCCTTTGGTATATGTCACTATCAGTTGACACATGACACAGTGACATAATAAAATTTTTACCTTTCATATTCTATGTATACTTCAACGCATACTAACATAGAAGTTTAAATATTTAAAAGAATGTAAGAAAATATAAATAACAAACCCAAAAACACACACACATTACTAGTAAACAGGATGTAGAATGAAGGATATATAAACTTGTTATCAATATGTAGCTAAAAGCAAGAGGTTCTCAATTAGTTTACAACAAGTAACTACATTTTGCTGGCTCTGCAGCCATCTTTAGAAGATATAAGAAATAGAACTAAATCCTTCTTTCTTTCCTAAAATTTTAACCATTTAAGAAACTCTGTTTTCCATTTACTTTTCAATCACTTTAGTTTGCAGATACAATTTATTTTTTTTTTTTTTTTTTTTTTTTTTTTTTTTTTTTTTTTTAATTTCACATAGAATTTGTCAGTAGTTTTTTTTTAAGGTAAATTAACTATTTATGCAGAGAGGTTTTACTGCAGAATTTTGAAATAAATAATTCGTTTTCTTTTTAAAAGCATTAAAAAATATTTTAAAGATTTAATTTTATGTAAAATCTTTTGGTTATTTAAATAGAGCAAAATCGTTCATATTAATCATTTAATTAATTAGAAAAAGCAATACTATTTTGAAAAGCTGTAGCAAATAGCCTGTAACTACCTACAAAAATTAAGTTTGCAAAGATTATCAATGTGTTAGTTCAAAAGATTTTCGATAAAAGACACAGCTGGTGAGTCTAATGAGGGGACTTATTAAGCAAAAATAGTTTCTAAGAGAAAAAAACATAAAAATTTTACCTTAATCTCCTCTTTTTGGTCAGTTTAGCTTTGTCTTATCTCAGGCTTGAATTTATGCCAGTCAGCATTTGAAACACTAAACTGAATCTTTTGTGACTACAGAAAATCTTTGAAGCCAGGGCCCAAATCACCGCATTCGATATCGTAGCTTTAGTGTTTTTGTATGAAAAAATTGTTAAATTTCAAAAGGAGTTACGCGGTATCGAATACGATGAATGAATTAGTAATACACTTTAAAAAAGTAAAAAAAAAAACTGCTGAGCTTCTTGATTTTTCTGCAGAAAACACCTAGGACACATTAGGCCTAGATAGGAATTTAACCCACAAGGTCTCCTATTGGAATCTTGCAAATTCTAATCGATGCCCATCAGGCCACCACATAAACATATAACACAACACAAATTCAAGAAGCTTCTTGGCTTGTCTGCAGCCAACACCCAAGCGCACTCCATAATGTAGCCCATAATGATAGTAATAAACCAAGAACTCTGCGTGGTCTCCGCACTCAATTACAATTTCCTTTACAATCGTTAAAAAACCAACAGCAAAATGTGCGCAATGTGTGAATTCATAAAACATAAATTGATTTTAGAAACGATTGAAATATGACTGCAATGAAGCATTGCCTGCCGACTTATTCGCTATTGAGAAAAAAAACCATCGTAATTTTATAGTTTTTGTTTGAAAAAATTTTTAAATTTCAATACGAGTTGCTCGATTTGGAATGTAGTGTTTTGGGTCCTGTATCGAAAAGTAAGTGATGAAAGATTTATTCAAAAGAGAGTAACATTTGCTTCCTACAAATTTATTTTTGATTTGAAAATAAAGTTATTTAAAAAATTGTTTCACCAGTATAATGCCACGCCCACTTTTGCATCTACTTTTCAAAAACTAAAAGATTAATAATCCATTTTCCTAATTATTATTTTTTTTAATTTGGTATATTCGCTTTCTTAAAAAAAGGGACCGATAATATTGTAAAATGCTAATTGGTGTGTTAGTGTATGTGTGGGTGTAGGTGTAATTGTGTGTGTATGTGCTTGTGTGAATATATCTAAATTAGTTTTAAAGAAGAAAGTTTTTTTCTTAGTTTCCTTAACATTTTTTACATTAAGACATGAAACTTACAAATTTTAAATGAACAGGGGTGACCAGTTGTGCAAACAACATTTCAAGTTTTCGCTTGCAAAGAAATTTTTGTTTTGTAGCAAACTAGAATTTGATAATACAGGCTAAAAATTAGTTTTGTTAAAAATATTTTGAGCTGTAACCCCGAATTTCTATTATCAAGATTAAAATATTCGATTATTATAGATGAATTTTTGAATGGAAACAAATTTCGTGCTTACAACCAAATTTTTTTCTGTGTGTATGTTTTGATAAGAATAGCATTTTCAAATTAAAGTTCTATTGCACTCACAAAAACCCTATTTATAAACTATATTTGACTGATGCTTATGCAGCTCATCAGGAAGGTTTTAACATTCTGATGTTGTTGAATTAATTTCTCCAACTGATTGTCTAACAATTTCAGTTGTGAGAACTAAATTTATTCAGTTGTGATAATCAATCTTTTTAGTTGTAGTAAAAGAAAATTCCATAATATAGGCCAAAATTTAGTTCTGCTAAAAACATTTTTAAATATAAGACCGAAATTCAATGGTCAGAACTGAATTTTTAATTGGAAACATCTATGGTTCTCACAACCGAAGTTTAACACTTTTATTTTGAATGCTTGGCCACCTAATTTTCAAGTTAGCTGCCTTTAACAAAAAAGTAACAACTTAATAGTATGAAGTTTATCCTTCTCTCTTTCTTTTGTCTTCACATAAAATTAGCTTAACAAAGATAATGCTACTGTAAATTTTGTTTATGTAAAATTTCTAAACTAAAAAAGAGAAAAACAAAATTGTAAGTAAACAAAAAGTGTTGGGGGTAAATTATACCAGTTATCGCTTTAAAACAAAAAAAAAAACCAGAAGCCAGAAAAACTACAATAGTTTTATTTTATTTTTTCTTTTGTTTTTGGGATGGAAGGAAGCAAATACATTTTTAATGTTATTTCTGAGTAATGAGCATCAAGGGGAAGCAGAGTTGATGCAATTTGTTGCATGAAAAGAAAATGTAAAGAAAAATATTTTTTTTTGTCTTTTATCAGAAGAAAACTGGGTCAAAGATGATGACGACGTTGATAAGTTTATAAAAGTTGCATAAATTTTGCAACAACTACGACAAGCAAAAAGACTTAATATAAGAGCAAAGCAAATAAAGAAAATAAAGTATTAAATTAAAGAAAAAATGTATTATTATACGAGTATGAGGAAATTCTACTGGCTTGGCAAACTAGCCAAAGAAAGAAAAATTAGAGAGGTGCTGTTTTGTGGTTAGAGAGAAAAAAACTTTGAAATTATTATTTAATAATTTATAATAAATATTTTTTTAAACAATAATTAAGCTGTTAAATTGTTTTTATTTAATTGATGTTAAAGAAAAACATTTAAAATGCAAAAAAAAATTCCAAATTTTATTTCTTGTTGAACAAACTTTTTAAACGGCTCGTGAGACTTTAAAAATTTTAAGCAATTATTTGCTATATATTACATATTGTTAGCAAATTTTAACTAAAAATCAATTTGTTTTTGAAAAAAGGATATATGGAAGACAGGCGTATCCTTAGAGTAATTGAAGTGAAAATTTTCTAGGAACTAAACAGAATAGTTTTACAAGTTTTCATAAGCTTAGAAATAATTTTGATAATAATTAAAGCCAAATTGAATTTATTAAGTTAATTAGTTTTTAGCACAAGTTAAATCGTAGTTATTAATCACTTTATTTAGGCAGGCATGCATTATAACAACTCATTGCCAGAGTGTTTAAATTTACTCTTAAATTCCAAGACCCCATATAACAGTTTTGAAAAGAATTTGTGATTAATACTTAATCTTTCTCGCTCCTCATTCTAATTCTAATCCTTACTGTTTTCTTTATTATAAATAATTTGTTTAATAGCAAAAATATGCTTTTAATCGTTCAATTAGTTTTGCTTTAAAATTGCAAATGAAATAGAGGCATCTTACTTACTGCTTTATTTTCTTTTATATACCAGTATTAAAATATAGTTTAATTGCAATATTTGCATTTAACCGAAGTTGTTTTTAAAAAACATTTTAAGTAAGCAAAAAATTATTAATTTATTTTACTCTGACTTACATAAACTTTAAAGTTTTAAAGAAAATTGTGGCCTCTTAAAAAACGCTTAATTGCAATAATTTGCATTTAACCAAAAATCTTTTTAATAAAATTATCAAATAAGCGAATAAAATGAAAAATTTTGCTTTAAATTTAAAAAAATTATTTTGTCGTTTAATTGCAATAATATGCATTTAACTCTAGTAGTTCCTAATAAAAATTTTATATAAGCAAAAATGTGTAATTTTTTACTCTGACTTGCCTGTACTTTAAAGTTTTAAAGAAAATTGGGGCCTCTTAAAGCCATATTTTCTTTTAAAAGCTTATTTGCATTTAACCGAACATTTTTTTTATCAAAACTTCAAAAAGCAAATACAATGAAAAATTTTACTTTAAATTTAAAAAAAACAAGACATATTTTTTTATTAATATATTAAAAATTTGTTTAATTGCAAAAAGTTGCATATAACCGAACATATTTTATTTAAAAAAAATTAAATTTTCCTCTTACTTATCTCAATTTGACTGCATAAGAAAACAACTACCCGCATGTGATTTTAAAGTGTTTTCATAATGAGTTTTCCACAATCAACATACGCAATCATCAGAAGCTAAACTAACAAAAATTATCTAAAGAAGTTGTTTGTTGAAAAAAGAAAACTAAAACTAAAATATGAACCTCAACATGATTAAGTTGCCATGATAGAAAAATACTCATAGAAAACTACTACAAGTACTTAGTTTATTTACTCAACCACTATTTAAGTAGTTAAATGTGGCAAACATATGTGTGTGTGTTTGTTTAAGAATTGTTGTTAAGGACATGAAATCAATACACACATGTTGTAGCTGGGTTATACAAACAGATATATTCAAACGCATTATAGAAATGAAGCAGGTTATGGGGTGCTTTGTAGCTTTGTTAAGGCTGCAGTGCTGATGTCTCTGCTATTGAAGACTCAATATCATTTTATATTTTTATTTCTTGCCAAATTATGCAACTGTTTGTTTTTTCTTCTTTAACTTTCTTATATTGACCTTTTTCTGTGCTGCTTAAGGATGTTTTTATTTCTCTTTGCCAATATTAGAAATAGCCTGTGTGTGTTTTACTAACTGTGTGCTCTTTCCCTTCTTTGCTATTTTAATAAAGAAAACAATGGCCTGTCCATCTAAGCTAAATATCTGCTTGTTTATCTTCATTTTCTTATTTTTAGTGACATATCCTGGCTGGAAGCATTCATTAAGATTTTATACCCTAGTGTTTACGTTGCATGCTGTATTTAGTTCTTTTTTTTGTGTGTGTGTGTGTGTTTGGTTATCATTTTGCCTGTTTAGTTGGTTGTTGCTTTAGGAAATGACAATAAATATAATCTCAAATCAATATAATGATGACAAATTTGTCAAGATTAAACATTGAGCAAAATAATAATGTAAAAAAAAATGTCTTTTTAGATAATGAATGGACAGTTCATTAGTCAAACAATTCAGTAAAAATTCAAGAAAGGAAAATTGTCATTTAAAATGAAAAATAAAATTTGTGTTAAATGTTTCTAAAAGAATTCCTTATCATGATAGCTATGATGGTACCTCGGCCTGTTTGTTTAGCAAAATTTTATTTATTCAAAGAGATGTTTAAGAATTTTTACAAATATTTTCTTTATCCAAAATTATTTTTTTAACACTAAAAAGTAGTAGAAAATCTAATTAAAATAAAAAGTTCTGTAGTTTTGTTCCATTTCAGAAAAAGGATATGTGGGAGTTGGGGGTATCCTTAGAGTAATTGAAATGAAATTTTTCTATTAATTACACAACATAATTCTACGCGTTTTTAAAAGTTATTTTGATAATTATTTTAGCCAAAACCAATTTTTTTACAATTAAAAAGTAGTGAAAAACATAATTTTAAGACAATTCATAAATTTTTGTTGCATTTTCTTAAAAGTTTTACATAAAAAGTTAGCTTTCAAAAAAAGGATATATGGAAGGTAGGCGTATCCTTAAAGTGATTTCAGTGAAATTTTTCAATTAAGCAGGCAAAATTATTCTACGAGTTTTTACAAGCTTAGAAGTAATTTTGGTTGCATTCTGTTAAAAACTTTATATAAAATGTAATTTTTCAAAAAAAAAAAAAAAAAAAAAAAAAAAAAAAGAGTATTTGAAGTGAAATTTTTAAATCAAGTAGAGAGTATAATTTTACAAGTTCTTACAAACTTAAAAGTCATTTTGTTCATAACTGAAGCCAAAACCACTTTTTTAATTAAAAACCGTTAAAAACCTAATTTTAAAAAATGGTGTGAAATTTTTATAAAAATTTGGAAATTTAAAAAAGGATATATGGGAGGAAGGCGTAGCTTTAGAGTAATTGAATTGAAATTTTTCAAGATAGTAGTCGGCATAGTTGTACAAGTTTTTATCAACTTATAATTCATTTTAGTGATAATTATGGCTTCAATTAGTTTTCTTTTATAAAAAAAATTTTATGCCAGAGGGATTGAAATAAAACTTTTCCCTAAGATTAATTTTATAAATTAAAATTTTTAACTGCATTTCATTAGAAATTTAAGAAAAAATTTAATTTTTCTAATACATAATATTTTTTTTAAAGAAAGGATATATGAAAGGTAGTCTTATCCTGGCAGTAAGTGAAACCAAATTTACCAGGGTAATTGCTGGTATAATTTTACAAATATTTTTTTAATTTTTCTACACACTCTGAATGTAATTATCGTTACAATTCTGGTTTTTTAAGGATATATGGAAGATAAGAGTGTTCTTTGCAGCATTTGAGCGAAAGTTTTTTTAAGAAATTAATAACTACTTCTACAGTTTGTTGTTAGTGTTTGGTTGCATTCTGATGAAAAATTTGGGCTGAGCAAAACAAATTATAAATATTTCTTATATTTAATTTCGTTTTTCTAACTTACTTGATTTTGATTTAATAAATTATAATATATTTAATGTTTTATTGATTTAAAAAATTTGATAAAAAATCATGCTTTCGGTTAAATTTTTTTTAATATAAAATTTTAACTGACCTTGAGGAAGCGTGTTGAAGCTGGTAATGGGCACAGCAAACAGTTAACAATATTTACAAATAATACCAATTTGCCAAGTACCATTACAACGCACAAAAAAATAGTAGAAACCAAACCATTTGGCTTAGAATTTCTATGTTAAAACTGTCAAACATTTACTTAATTAATGGCAGCAGTATAACAATATAATAATAATTGCTTTGGCAATACAATTATGAATGTCCTTTAAGTTTGAAGGCTTGAATAACACTTAAATTATGACGCCTGAAGAAAGCCAATGGTAATGACAACCCCACAAAAACTTGAACTAATTAAAAATCAAGCAGCACTTGAAGGACTTTTAAGAAACAAAATCAAAACTCTGAGAAAGTACTGTGTTGAAGACAGCAAAAGAGGGCAAGCAAAAAAACATAAAACTAAAAGTCGAAAGGATATTATTATAATACTTAAACTCATAAATTAAATTGGCTTCAAAGCTAGAAGTAAAATTAAACTGAAAGATATTTGCAGGCAATTTGTTTTAGTAAGTGATGGAAGGATGGATGGCAAACATTTAGAAAAACTTTTGCTGACTTGGTGTTTATGAAATAAATTAAAAGTAGCATCAGTATTATAATAAAATATGGGGCAAAAGTAACATCAAGCGAAAGTATAAGAAGCTAAAAGGGGATTTATTAAAAATAATTTAAAAAAAGAGATTTAAATGTTAAAGAAAATTAGTTTTTAAAGGACAAGTTTTCAATGATACCAACAATGTACGAACATTTTATTTAAATGTATTTTTGAATTATTTTTTTTTCTGTTAGCAATTTTTGTATTGTATTTTAAAACAGCTTACAGTAACGCGGTTTTTGTCTGTTTAAACTTATGAAACCTTCTGCCTTGTGAGAATGTATTTCATTTTTGAAAAGTAAAAAAAAGTTCCACGAGAGTACATGTGCTTTGATTGATTTTTCTCAACAACTCATGGGCAGGATAAGGGACTAAGACCTATCTGAAGTTAATATCTTTGCGAATCACAATATTTCCACTAAAATGGCATCAATTTGTTAGTGCATATTTTTGCATATTTTTCGTTATATTTCGTAAAATTTTGTGAATTTTTCTTGGCATATTTTTCGATATATTCCCTAATATTTACAACAAAAAAAATATATCTAAAAAATCTCCACGACAGCAAATATGTGAAATATGTTTAAGCAAATCCTTATAATAAAGCCAAACATTTAAAATGACTAATTTTTTTATAAAAAAATTTTAAAAAATCAATTTAATTTTGTATAAAAATATTTCTGTTTTGTTGCCGCAAAAATTTATTTATTTTATTTTTTATAATTTGAGCTTGAGGCAGTCTCTTTATGTAAAAAAGAAACCACAAATTCTCATTAAAATTTTATTTTCAAACTTTAGCATCTAAATTTATATAAAATTTGTGGTTTGTTAGTCAGTCAGCCAAAAAAAAAAAAAAAGGAAAGACAAAATATTGGTCACAGAGAAAGAAATAAATTTTCCATATAAAAAAGTGGCTGACCAACAAACATGTGTATTTTGTCATTTGGCTGCATACGTTTTGGCAAGTGAGTGGACTTTATACTTATTTTTTCTTCATGGTAGACAATTGGTAAATTTGGTGATAGATTTTGGTTAAGAAACCACTAAACTGCAAAACATACATACACTCTTATATATCGGCTTACACATGTACTGATGTCTTTAATTACATTTATTATGAGTGGCCAGCAAAACTAATACCAGCTGTCATTGTTTATATTTGCAAAAGAAAGTTATGTCAAGGATAAGGGGATCTAAAAAAAAGCAAGTCACTTACTTAAAATAAAAAAAAGAATATGAAAAACATGTACTTCTTTAAAAATAATTTCATATTAACTGCAATTATAAGACTTCGTATTGAGTTTAAATGCACTTATTAATATGGTTTTACTTTAAAGGAATAAAGATTGCATCAAACTTGTTTGAGAGTAAAAGCATGTACGATTTTGACTAAAATAGCCACTGTAGTGCCCTCAAAATATGTGTAATTTTTAAAGCGAAGCCAGTTGCATCAAATATCTTGACATGCGATTTGGCTTCAAGTAAACACTTTGTCGCATTCATTATATTGCAATTTATTTGCGCATAAGGCTTATTTGAAAGTAACAGAGGCTGTATCAAACTTGTTTGAGAGGAAGATAACATACAAGTTGAAGAGTGCCCCTGTATATTAGTAGGTATCATACAAATCTATCAATCTTTTGGTTGCAAGTTCGTTTCCCGCCTGGACCCTGGGTGTTTTCTGCAGACAAGCCAAGAAGCTTCGTGGATTTGTGTTGTTTTTAAAAAAACTAAAATAAATACTGTATAGGACTTAAAACAATACAGTTTACTTCTACATATGGCTAATAAGATGTGATATAGAGTTTAAGTTCACTTGTAAGACTTACATAGCATCAAACATGTTCGAGAGCATGTATACAAACTAGTTCACCTGAGATAGATATTATATCACATTCAATATAATGCAGTTTAGTAATACATGTGGTTTATTTTAAAACGAACCAGGTAGAATCAAACATGTTTGAAAGCTGCACTTAAATGGACACTGTAATGAGCTCAGTATAATGCAACGTAATTGTACATAGGGCTTTTTTAATATAAAAGTAGTTTGCAGCACTTTTAATAACATAAATTAGAAAATTAATTACTAACATTAAAATAGCACTTGGTTGTACTAAATATAATGCAGTTTGCCTATACATATGGCTTATTTTGTAGTGAACCAGGTTGTATCAAACATGTTTTAGAACAAGTTGAACTAAAATAGGCACTTTGTTGAATACAACATAATACAGTTTAGCTAAACATATGGCTTATTTCAAATCGAGCTAGGTTGCATCAAACTTGTTGCAGAGCATGTCTAAAAACGAATTGATCTAAAATAGATATTGTAGCGATTTCAACATAACGCAGTTTATTTGTATATATGGCTTATTTTAAAACAAAATTAGTTGCATCAAACTTGTGTGAAAGAAGCTTTTTTTATATTATGGCTAACATAGACACTTTCTTTTTCTTTTCAACTTTTTTTTTACAATTCTTTCCGTTGGTGTGTAACAATGTTTTCTTAAAATATTAAGCCTTAACAAACTTGTTTGAAACTAGATTTTTAATTAAAAAGCTAAGCAAAATGCCCGCTAATCAAAATTAAATTGTTAAGACTTTCATTTGATAATGAAAATTATTGAACTCGTCCCTTTCTAATTTGTAATTTATTTTAGATGAAACATAATTATGTGTTAACATTTTGTTGTAGTTCAAATAATTGTGTTTTGCTGTTGATGCACATGCACAGGCATGTGTCATTATGTCATTAACTTGTGTTAAAAAGGGTTTGCAAGACACCTCATTAAAGTCAAATTAATGAACAACCCAGTTGCTTAATAGACATTGGCCATGAAAATTAATTTAGTTAAAAGTATGTATGTAGATAAGAGCATGGAAGTTAACAATAAATTTAAACAGAAGCAAACTAATAATTTTAAAGTAAAATAGCAGGATACAACATCCTTTTATAAGTTAGTAGAGAACTAGAAAGAAAAGACTTTTTGCAGTGAAAAAAAAACAAATAAAAAAAGTGTGTTTTAAATAGTTGAAAAAAAGGGAAATGAAAACGGATTAGAAAGTTTATGATACCTAGTCATACCGATTTTTAAATTAAATCATGTATTTCTTGAGATTCGTGATTTTTTTTTTATAATAGATTACGATTAAGTATGAAATAAAATATACGCACCGACAATTCGATCAAGGGCTAATGGAGCAAAGCGAAGTCAATCCTAAATTTTCGAAAAAAGTCATGTTCTTCGTTGAAGCGTATTTCTATCAGCGTGACTTCGTGAATAAATAGAATTGTCGAGTTTGAGGCTCAGAAAATTCTCATAAAATCCATGAGAAAGAAATGTACCCACAACGAGCAACACTCTGGTTCGGAGTTTGATCAGCCTTAATTTTCTGAAGATAAGGCCTAAATTGCGGTGTATGTGAACAGTATTCGCTATAAAAACTTTATAGATCTTAACGATATGTGGTGTCAGCAAGACGGCACATAACACGTGAAACAATCAATTAATTGCTGCATGAAATGGAAAAAGTGCCCTCTTATTGCAATACCTTTCATAACTCATTTCATTAAATTTTTTTTTTTTTGGTTTTTTAATACAAACGATAAACTCATGTTGAAAAAAACTCTTAATTTGTTGAATAATTTTTATAAAAAATTTTTACACGATTTGATTGGTTGGGTTACAGTCCAAGTGTATGAGTTCGATAGCTGCCAGGAAGTTGTTCAAGAATAAAACTCTTTATATTTTTAAATCTACTATACTAGACTCAGCTAAATTGATTAATAGATCCCTGTGCTTTGCCATAAGCTTAACTAAACTATTTTTATTTACGTCATAAAATCATTTAGAAATGTTTACCAACAAAAAAATGTTAATTTTATTAAAACTATTGTAGCTAAAGCATTACAAAAGACTTAATTAGCATACAACACATAAAGTTGAAAAAAATTTTGGTTTTTTTAAAACTGCATTTATTAGCCACGGTCGTAGGTTTGGTGTTGCAGTCATTAATTTTAACCCCTTCTTAGCATATGACTAGTGCAAGACGTAAATTGTGTAAACGGCTAGAGTAACTTTAAATATTTGTTTCGGTTAGTTTGTATTTTATATGATTATTTACGCTTTGCTGACCACCTAGGAGTGGTCTCCCTTAAAAAAATATGCTTTCTTTTCTTTTAATAAATGCGTTGACATCAAGTGCTTTTGTTAAATTTTTTTTTTTTTTTGTTTTCTTTTATTATTTTCGGTTTTTTGTTGTATTTTTAATCATTAAGCATGTTAACTGCTGCTTATTTAAATAAATTGATTTAATTCCTTGATAAGCTGATTTAATTTAAAAAAATAAAAATTTATCAGTGTCAGGCTTTGGGTAGTGAAAATAATGAACTAAAATAGGAATTTGTAATAATGCTTGCAAGAAACGTTGGGAGTAATCTACTGAGGATTCAGAGTAGCGTCTGATGAAATTGTCCATAGAGATATGGTATCCCCTTCAGTACTTATTGTACTGAATAAATAACTCATGAGAATATCATGAGTAAAAAAATAAATTTAAAAACCAACACAATTTCTGGAATTAAGCACAAATAAAGATTAATATTTTGTTAGAAAAAAGTGAGAAAAAGATGCTAAAATATTAATACCTTTTTTGGTATCAATTATTTGTAGTTTGAGAGCATGTTCGCAAGCTTGTTTGAGAGCATGTTAGGAAGTTTGAAGTGTTACATATCAGTTTACGTTTTTGCTGGTAAGTTTGTTAATAAATACAACAAACATGTTGCATCAGTCTTGTTATTAAGTTCGAAAGCATGTTTGATGGCCTGAGCCACATCAATCTGCTATAAATGTTTAATATACCAACACGATCAATCACTGCGGTTCAAAAATGAATCTTGGAATTCTAATTTCTGGTCATCAAACTGCCACATAACTGGCTGCCTAAATTTTATTTTGATTTCTTTCTCTCTTTCTTGCTCTTGCTTAAAAGCCTGTAAATAAATGATGCCTTTAATTCGATTGCATTGCCTTAGAGTCTACTTTCATTTAATTTGAACCCTTAACTATTAAGAGTTCACTGCAATGTCACAACCAAATGCTATAATGCAGTAAGCAATTCACTTTAATAGCAGCTAAAAACGTGCAAATGTTTAATTCTTCTCTTTCTTGTTTTCTATTTCTTTTTATTTATCAACATTTAAACCATTTTTCTAGCAAAGAGGATTAAACTATTAAGTCAACCATTGACATCTGCTTTAGTATTTTTTTTTGCACTTGCTTCAAAAAACAATAAAATCAAAAAAGGACCTGAAGTACAGACAGACTCAATAACTTGAATTTGTAAAAATTATTTTTTCATATACAAAATTCCTCACATATGCTGTTTGTTAACGACATCGCCATAACAATGAATGTACAAGTATTATGACACTCATACCTGATGGCTTTTGCAATCTAAACTGCATAAAAGTAAATTGAGGGAAAAAAGATTTTGAATACGTCATAATGCTGTAAGTCTAGGGATTTGTTGAAGGTCACGTTTTACAGTTTGTTTTATTTATACTGGCTGAGAATTTTTATTTTTTTTTATTTTTATTTGTTAAAAATTTTGCTTCAAAAAGAGTTTTTATTTTTGTGCTGTTTTTTCGCTTTATTTTTAAACTTTTACGTTTCGTTGGAAATTCTAATTTTTTTCTTTTTGCTCTTTGAAATTAAAGTTTTATAAGAAATTTTAAGACTGGTCTTTCTAAAGTTTTGTTAGTTTGCAGGGCATTTTCTTAAACGCAACTGTGCTTTTAAGAAAATGTGTTTGCCAACTTCATAGCAAAAAATTACAATTAAAGCATGCTTCCGATAGCCAGTGCTTTTTACTTTGTTCAGCACACTGCTTAGACGTTTGAGAAGGCGTTCTAACTGCCCGGTTACCGTGTGATTATGGCTCCTGGTAATAATATAAAAGACATGGCAGTAAGAGTGAAATTTTTGATTTCATGCTGCAATAAATCGATTTTTTCACGTGCTGTGTGGTAAATATCGCCGTTTTACTGAAACCTCTATGCTGTTCATTTGAGGCCACAAGAACTCATGTTCCTGTAACAATACCATACACAGTCACTGTAATTTCGGCCTCATCTTCAAAAAAGTAAGGCCTGACTAAAATCTGCATCAGATTACTTGTTGTGGGTGCATTTCTTTCTCATTAATTGCATGAGAATTTTCTGAGCCACAAATTCGTTAAGCTATTTAGATGGAAATGCGCTATATTGGAGAAGATGACTTTTTCGAAAAGTTGCCATTGACTTCACTTCGATCCATTACCCATTGAACGAATTTAGGGCACGAATATTTTATTTCATACTTAATCGGCACGTGTCTCTTTCACTTTCTCTTCTTTTCTGGCTGCAGACGCTTAAACTAATCGCATAGCTTGTTCTCAAAAGCAAATGTTTCGTTTGGTTTATTTTCCTTGCTCTCGCTCTGATTACTAACCACTTACAAAATTTTTAACAACATCTTGTTAAAATTATTAAATTTATGTAGTCTATCGAAAGTTTTATTTATTTTTATTGAATGTAAGGAATTATTTAAAAGCAAAAAAAAAAAAAAATTATTTAAAATTTATAGCGACATTCAGTTACACCAACAACAAGTTTAAAAAAACTATTTACAAGCCTTTTTAAGCCTCATTAAACAATTTATGAGCTTTTGTTTTTTTTTAACTTAAAGAAAACAGAAAATCCATTTAAAATGTTGTAAACACAACATAAAGCAAAAGCATAGCAAACATAATTTCAATTATTAACAGTAGTTGTTTTGAAAACTGAATTTTGTGTTTAGCCCACATCACTTGGTTAGAAGATTTTCTTTTAAACGAATTTACATAATTTTTGTTTTATCTTTTGAAGATTGATTTTATACGATTTTAGATGTTGATAATAACGATACAAAATACTTCTATTTTTTTTTATTAATTCATGGAAATTTGAAGACATTTTCAAAGAGAAGAAATTTAAATAAAACAAGGTCAATAGATAAAATTAAAATAAATATGAAAAAAGTGTACGTTTGTTCATAAAAGAAATAACAAAAATTATATAAAATAAAAAGTAGAAAGAAATTGAAAACACATAAAACTGAATTTGTCAACAGTCAAAAATTCAGAAGCAAAATCGTTCCATTCGATATCGAATAAAAACAATCGAAAAAAAACCACTATTTTTGCATTTCGATTGAAGTCAAATTTTCGGCGATTTTTTAGTTGCTAACTCAAAGTATTTACAAAATTTGATTCTCTCAATAATATTTTGATCTGGATTACCGAATTTTTATTCATATAACTAAAAAATTTTAGCTATCACAAGAGATTTTTTTTACTGGTAACAAATTCAGTTTGTATAATCGAAGTTATTTTCTCTAAGTAGATTAGTTTAGATGGCACAGGACGCCCCGAATAAAGAAAAACAGATGGGGACTCCCTTGGGTCCTCTTTAGTGATACCTTTGTGATTCCTGTTTTAAAAGAAAGTGAAAACGAATAGCAATAGAGATAGAAAAGTGAAAGGAAGTAGCCTGTTAGTAAAGAAAAAAAGAAGAAGACAAGTCCGTCATCGAAAGCAGTTGCTGCTCCTAATGAAGCCATATAGCATGCTGGCCCTTATACTTAACAATGCAGTGAGACCTTGCTGGTAGTGCTTCCCAAAGTAAAGCTTGCACTGATCCGACAGGGCAGAGGCAGAGAAAATGTTCCACAGTTTCCTATCCTACAGTAGTCATTCGATGGCAAGCCATTCTGCGCCCTTACTGCGATAATTTTGCAGCCTAGGACAGATGATCCTATCTGTATTGAACATCCGTTCGTTTCTCCATCTAGACTATGCCTTACAGAGAACCATACTCTCCATCAGCTGTTTGTAGAACAAGAAAGGCAGCCCTGACACTGGTACCATGTCCACGCACTCAAATGAGGGTGACTACAGAATGTCCCGTCATCCGGGCATTCTCGGACCAAACAGAATGTCGCATAGACCTAATTCCAGTTTGACTGTAAGTAAAATACGAATATTCCTGCCAAATATTCCATAATACCACAGCCAGTCTGCTGCTTTTCATAATAAAGTGCAGATTTTCTTCCAGATAACTTTTTTTTAAAGGCTCACTTTATATTGAAGAAAAAAGACCAGAGTTGCCACATATGCATATTTTTAAATACAAGACAAATACACACTTTGCTTGGTCTTTGTCAATTATTTGATATCAAAGACTAAAATTTGAATCCATATATCAATCTACTGATAATGAAATGTTAAGTTAACACAAAACAGTCCCTTAATTTAAACTTTTATATTTTTAAAAAAGCGCTATAACATACAAGTTTTCTGATGAACTGTCAGTGCAATGAAGTTCAGTTAAGGAAGTACAAACGTACATATTGTATTTTAAAATTAAATAGTTTTTTTTAATCACTTTTACTTACATTTTGCTTCTCTTACCGACCATATAGCATTTTAATTCCATTTTGTTCTGTTCCCATTCCACTTCATACCTCAATAATGTAAGATTTTATTTTAATTTGTTTATGTTTTAATTCTACTACGTTTCCCCAGTGCGCAACGTTTCACTTTCTTTGTGTTACGTTTCAATTCCACTTTGTTCCTTAATAATATAAGGTTTTTTTTTAAATTAAATTTATTACAATTTCACACCGTTCTTTTACAGGCAACATTTCGTTTTCATTTTGTTATGTTCCAATTCTAATTTGTTCCCTAATAATATTAGGTTTTATTTTGATAAAATTTTATAAAAATTTTAATTAAATTTTTTTTTAAATTTCGCTCCAATTCTACTTTGTTCCCCAGCTATAACACATTTAGTATTCATTTTGGTTAGCTTTTATGCAATAAATATTAATTAAACTGGAAATTAAATTAAATAAAATGTAATGGAATGGAAGCAGAAAAGAAATGCATTTAAAATAATAGAATTTTATATAAAAAAAGAGGGATGAAATTAAGTAGAATGCAGACTAAATTAAATTACATTCATTTTTATATTTTGTGAAAGCTTTTAAATTAGGTTAGTACGACTTTACAAAACATAAGCCTAAAACAATGCTAAACATTTGTTGTTAATATTTTTTCTTATGCTGTCCGATTGTCACATGTTTCCCTAAAATTTTTATTTCATTTCTTTTATTTAATTACGAAAAAAACATACACTCATAAAACAAATCTCTCAAATATGTCAGCAGTATTGCTTTCCCAGAATGTTTATTTATTAATTATACGAGTATTTCCAAAATTATAACCCTTTTGTGTGTCAAACCCACCTCTCCTTATTCATTTATTTCTATGACAAGCAGAAAAACAAAATGGAAAAAGCTGTAAAAATTTTCCAAAAACTTGGTTTTTATTTTTTTTTTTCATTTTAATAAAATTAATTTTTAATTTAAATTCATAAAAAAACAACTGGCAGTTGGTAAATAAAAAACAATAAGGCAGGCGGGCAGCTAAACAGCCAGTCAAACAGTTAGACAGTTGGAAATAGTTAGTGAGAAGAAAACTTCAACCAACAATTGTCAAAGTTATCAAAACTTTTTTTATTTAAATTTTTTTTTATTTTTCTTTTTGTTTTTAATTTTTTGGAAAATCAGTTTTACCATTAAAACTGTTTAAAAGATAAACCAATAAAGTTGGAAACCATAAAAACCAACCCTTTATCATTCATAATGCTGTTCAGTCAACTTTAACCAAAAAGATTATATAAAATTAAAAAAAAAAAAACAAACAAAAACTTTTTACAACAAAGTTCAGCCAACCAACCAACAGTCCTTTTAAAATTGATTTACATAACAGAAGACACAAAACCAAATAGACAAACACAGACAATTAATAGACTTTTTCTTTTACTTTGTAAGAAATAAGCACTTCAAACTTAGGCTGAATTCGCCCACTTGCTACGAAAAAATTTGTTTTTGTTACAAAAAATTTTGGTTCGGAAAAACGATGCTTGTTTTAAAACATCAAAATTGTAGGAATTTTGTATTAAAAAATTTTTGTTCTGAAGAAAATTTTGTTTTTGTTCCGAAAAAAAAAAATTTTTTTTTAAATTTTGTTTGTTCCGAAAAAATTTTTTGTTCCAAAAAAATTTTCTTTTTGTTTAAAAAACAATTTGTTTTTCCTACAAAAAAATTTTGTTTCGAAATAAAAATATGTTTGTTTCGAAAAATATTTTATTTCTAAAATTTTTGTTCGGAACAAAATCTTTAAAATTTTTTGTTAAATAATTGTTGCTTGCAAAAAAAATTTTGCTTCGAAAAAAAATTTTTTGGAAATTTTTTTAAAAAATTTTTTGTTTTCCAAAAAATGTTTGTTTCGTAAAAATTTTTTCTGAAGAAAATTTTGTTTCAAACAAAATAATTTTTATGTTTTAAGTCTCTTTAACAAGAGACATACATGCCTTGTCTCATGCTTCATGCCTACAAAGTGCTCCAACAATGTGAAAACTAACTTTTCAACTAAACTTATTTTAATGGCTTATTTTTTTTTAAATTTAATTTTAAATTCTTATTAAATTTCAGCTTAGATTAGTTAGTGCTTTGAAGTTAATTTTAGTTAAATTTATTGTACGTGTTTGAAGAGTTTTAGTTGTCTCTTTCTCTTTTTGTTCTTATTTTTTTGTGCAACATCTTGTGCATGTGTTTTAATCCTTCTCATGCACTTTATGTCACGTTTTTTACTGCTACTACTGCTGCTACGATGTTAAAACACGTGTTTTAACATGCTTTGGTAGGTTGTTGTTTTGTTTGTGTTGTAAGTTTTGAGAAAAAAAGTTCACTTGTTATTGCTATAGTTAAATATACTCTTATGTTGCCTGTGTAAAACACGCTAACAAGTTGTTACAAAAGATTAAAAAGCCCAAAAAAGAATAGTAAACAAGCATTCGAAAGGGCCATAACGAATGAAATGAATACCCTTCTTTCAGTTTATTGCTACTTGAATTGAAACCATGTCCTTTAATTTCTTGTTTTGCTTTTTCTTTTACTTGCTGCTGAAACCCTCCGCTCAGTTTTTTGGCAGCCTTAGGAAAAATATTTCCGACAGACTTTGCGCTGTTCAACGCAAACTGCCGCAGCTGAGTGTAAGGAGACGGTTATTTACCTTCTCTGCTAGTGTCGAACTCTTCTAGCTTTGAGACATAAATTCCTCAGTACATATTTAATAGTCAGCTTACCTTAGATATCGGGAATAGGGTTAAAAGAACTTCTCGGATTCGTCCATTAATAAGGAAATTTAAATGCCATAACATACCGTATTTATTACCTTCAGTATAAGATAGTGTACACAAGTATAAATGCACTTACAACTACAGACACGTATACACACACATACGTGTTCATTTAAAGATGTAATATTATTTGCCAGCATACTTGCTTGGATATGTATTGCAGGTACTTATGTACTTACTGCTTTCACTCCATAATAATGGGATCATATTGTAAAAGGGTCTAAGCAAATTGTGGCAGTGTGTTTTACAATTTTAAACATGAAGACATGCTATAAATTTCTTTTTGTATATTTTGTAGTTTTAAAGCTAAAATTTTTAGAAAAGGTGAGAATCGTTTTCAATTACAGAAGGTTATTGCCTTAAGAAAACTTTTTACGTAAGATCCAGTTGAACCAAGCGCCTCAGGGAAGCAGATGGAAAGGGACTCCAGTGAATACTCTACATACATAGAAAACAACTTTGGTTGTGAGAACTAAATTTCAAAAATTCAGTTGTTCTAATCAATTTTTTTCAATTGAAGTAACCAAAATTCGATAGTATAGATGAAAGTTTAGTGCCGCCAAACATATTTTGAGCCAATAGACCAATTTTCTATTGTCACGATTAAAAAATTCGACGGTTACAACTGAATTTTTAATTGGTAACAAATTTAGTTCTCGCAACCGAAGTTATAAACATAGAAAAAAGTCAATGGTTAAGGACAGCACAGCAAAATATTGAGAGTTGTTACACAATAGGCTTATTGTAACAACAGTGGCCAGGTAACTATTTCCCGATCCTAATTTTAATACTACTTTTATATTATAAGCTTATCAGGAGTAGTCACGCCATCAGAAAACGTCAGCACTATCTCTGTCTCTCCCGCTTTCGCTAACTTTCTACTGCTCTTTCTCTCTCCCTCTCTCTCTCTCACTTTTCAAATAAAACATGTTAATAGAATTAAGTAAATTTACAGTTTATTGTCCCATAAAAGCTAGGTTGCACAGTATGCCCTATGAAGAGAAGTAGAGAAATAGTAGTAGAAGAAGAAAATGATCTGTCTTCTAAATCGATTTGTAATAAAGCCAAATAGCATTGTAATCTCTGCAGGTACACTAAGAGAAAAAATTACACTATTCATTGTCAAAATTACCACAAATGGTGTCAATAGTGTATCAACCACGTTTGTGCTCACTTTGAATATGCATGGCGTCATTTTAACAACGCGTTGCAGAATTGATAACGAATGGCATCAAATTGATACCATACTAGTGTCAAAACTACACCATATCAGTGATAAATCGATACCATTTGGTATCAATATGACACCATTTGATGTTGAAATGATACCATAAGGTTGTTGAAATGACAAAATGTGTTGTCAATTTGACAACCTTTGTTGGTAAGCAGTCAATTCCACAACGTTCGTTAACAAGTTGACAACATGTATTGTCAAAAAAGTAAAAAGGTAGCTTTTTTTCTAGGTTGACAACAAACGTTGAAAACACTCGTTGTCAATAAAATATATTCTTGATATTGCAACGCGATTTTTGGCTCAGTGTAGCACTCCTCGAAGTAAGGCTACTACTGATCCTCCAGTTCAGGGCAAATACAAAGAAGGTATTGCACAGTTTCCTCTTCTTCTTCATGTTGCCAACTTTTACAGTAGTCCTTTGATAGCAAACCCATTCTCTGCAATTGTTTGCCAAAACTTGTGTGGCCTATTTAAGCTGCCACCAAATTCTTCAACTGTATTCTAAGTAGTTCCAGTAAATACCTGCTGCTATTGCTGTCCCTCCTGGGCTAAATCATTATCGCTAAATTACCCTTGTCTTGTTAAATTATTTTTGTTTTATTATATTAGAAGCATCTATTTTTATTTTTTTATTCTAATCTCATTTTAAATAAAAATAATAAATTTTAAGTAAGAAAACGAATTTTTTTGTTTGCACAAAGGCTTTTTTTCTAATAAAATCCTTTTTTTTAATTTTTGTTTACAAGTTCTTGTGTATAAACTCCCACATTTAATTAGGAGAATGAAGCAACTTACCAACAAACAAACAAAAAACTCACTAAAGAAATTTAATATGTAAACGGCTGAAAAGGATAACGAGCTGTAGTACACATTTTTTGTTTTGTTTTCTTTTAGCACGACAAAAATCTTTTTGAAGCTACTTGTTTTAGGTGCAGACATTACCCAGTCAAGAAGTGAACCTCTAAAGCTGTTTATAGTGTGGTAGCACGCTATACACTTTATTACTTAAAAATAATCTAAAACTGACATTTAAAATTTTTAACTAAATTTTTATAGAATTTTGGGAATATTTAATTTGTAAAACTGGAAATATGATTAGGGAATTCTAAAGGCACCCCTTGGAGTAGAGGGTAGCGTTTTAAGCTAGCAATCTTGGGTTCACTTCCTGACAAGCCTTATAAGCTTTAAGGAATTGTGTTGTTAAAAAAACAAAAATTACGCATTCGCTATGAAATTTTCCAAAATATTTCCTTACCAAAAAAAATATTTTTTAGATTCCATTTCATAATTCGATTTTATTATTATTAATGAAAATAGGCCATATGTACCGCGACCCAGAGGATCTTTTGTACAGCCCATAAGTTCAATATACAAGATTTAACCAATTTTTTTTCCTGTTCAGCGAGAGCCTACCTATTAATTTTATGCGATATTGAAAGCAGCGATGTGTTAACTTTATTTAGTAGCTCCTAATTAAAGAATTGCTGGTACAAATTCATTTGCATTTAATTGCTTGTTGGGTTATTAAATTTTTTTTCATAAAGTGTTGCCTTATTACATACAAAGCTGGTTACATATGCTAAAATTTAAATGAAAATCTAGTAAAGGATTTGTGGTTTACCTACTCGTTTTCACCAGAATATGGTGTGCAGCAAATTAAACTTGTTTTAATAACATTTTATGTCCGAATGTGTCAGCGGCTTATTTGTAAACAAAATGACTTTCATATCCGCGATATTAAAATTTTATGAACTGACCTATTTAAGAGAAATTCTGAAATGATTTTAAATTAATTCGTGCCTGAAAGTGCTCTTAAACAAAAGTGAAATTTGGAGTAGAGCCTTTCGCTTTGTGAAATGGAATTTATTGCCGGTCTTTGCTAAAGAGTTTTATTTAAATTCCAACATTTAAATTTATAACACATATTTTTTTTTAATTTTCTAAAGGAATTTGTTTCATAAACTTTTATTAAAAAAAAATTTTTTTTTTTAAATGAGTTGTTATTTTTGAAAGTGGTATAAGTCCACTTAAAAAAAATGAATTAACGTTTATTTTTACAGCTGTTTTATTTTTATTAAAAAGTGGACTTATACCACTTTCAAAAATAACAGCTCATTAATAAAATTTTTTTTTAAATAAAAGTTTATTAAACAAATTTGAAAACTTTTTTTTTTTTTTGATCATAACAAGAGGATTTAAAAAATGTGAAATAAAATATTCGCATTCGGAATATAGAACAGCACGAATTATTTGTCTTACTTTTCCTCTTGTGAAAAACTAAATGTTGAAACGTAATCAATTATCACTTACAAGTTATGATGCCTTAATTCTCCTATTTTTAAAAAAAAATTTTGGAGGATTCTAAGTTGTCACTTAGTAAATTTCCTAGCCCTCTAATATCAATTTCAAGAAAAGTGATACAAAATTAAATGAATTGGATGAAGAACAACACACAAAAGCTTACAAACATCTTTAACAATTGCAAAAGTGCAAACTCTCACAAAAGCATTCAGAAGAAAAAAAAATGATAAACAAAAACCATGTGAGTTGAGTGTCAATATCAATATTTAAGTACAAACGTTAAACAAACCGTTTATTTGATTAGAATTGTTCGTAAATATTTATTCAGCCGTTTTAATGAGTTTAGGGTGGCTATAAAAACGAAAACGAATTCCAGTAAAATCATCATCGCTATCGCAACTTCTGTTCTGACAACAAGTCGCTTTGGAAAGACAAAAAATAAATTAACACTCTCAAGATGAAAATTATCCTGATTACCATGATATTGGCTGTTGTTCTTTTAAATGCTTCAGCACTAGATCCGTGCAGTAAGTTGAAAACTGAATTATCGGAATTCTGCAACGATATTTTTGGAGACGACCTTACAACAGCTCTAAAAGGAAAGTGCGATTTACTAGTAAATAATTTAATTAATTTGGTATCGATTATCTGTGATAGTTTACCAAATATTGGATAAATTATTTATCTTTAAATGGTGACAAGTTAAGCGCGAATAATAAGGAGTTTCATAGGATTTGCACTGGATTTGACTGAAAATTTTAGAAATATTAAATAATTTAAATTAATTTTTTTATTTCGGAATGGATTAAAAATTGTTCAATTTGTATTTGTAAAAACATAAAAATAAAAAAGTGTTTAATAAAATGTTTTGAGAATTTGTTTTTTACTTAAAGTTTTTTTAATTCTTTACATTTATCTTAGCTATTCAACAAAAACAAAAAAAGTGCACCTATACCACTTTTTTTTAATAAAAGTTTGTTAAACAAATTGTTTTACGAAATAAAAAAAAAATGTTTTTATTTTTTAAGGTAGCAAAGTTGGGGAGGCTTTTTAAAAAATATATTTGGACACAACCACAACAAGTTTTTGAACAAATTATTATTGAAAATGATTTTCACCCATTTTAAAATTTAAAAATAAAAATAAATAAAACAGAAATGCTTAATTATTATTGCATATGTATGTCAAAAAAAAAAAAAAAAAAAAAAAAAAATTAAATAAAAATACCACAACTTGGGCTCACATTTCGAGAAGAGGTGACTGAATGATATGCTAGTTTACCTAAAAATAATAACAAAAATCTAAAGTCTGGTCTCTGGTCATGATTGATAGTCACACAAACAATTAAATAAATTTAAAAAATTTCAGTGTGCGTTTCTGCAAGAAAGGAAAGAATATTAAGAAGAAAAAGAAAGGAGTACACAATCACCATCATTTACTTCTTAAATGGTGTTAATGAACTAAACAAATTTGAATGATTGTCTTGTGACTACTAGAGACGTTTCAATATTTATTTAAACTTCGAGTATTTAATCCACTACTTCATTAAGAAAATCAAAACTCACTGTACTTGAGTACGCAAAAGCTGCATAGTGTAGCAGCTTTGGCCTTTCGTTAACTAAATATTTATTTAACTGCTTGATTAACTCTTTGAATTTCCGTTTTAGGTTATAAATTAAATCAATCATTTAATAACGCAATTAAGATAGTATTTCAATACTCGTAATACTATTTAGCTTAAGACATCCAACTGTTAATAATAATAAGAGAGATGGTTAGCCTCTACTAGTTTAGGTAAGACTTATTTAGATTGAATCTAAACTAGAAGATGGATGTAGCTAAAGTCTTCGTTTAGGTATAATAAAGGGTATCCCAACAAGAACGCAAGACGGTCAATGGTGTTCGGTATCGTGAAATGATAACCAGTTTTTTCTTGCCTAGAATTGAAGAAAGCCAAAAATTGCGTTGCAATACCAACAACGTATGTGATCATTTTGACACCATCCCGTCATATATTTTATTGAGAACGAGTGTTTTCATTTTTTTTTTAGCAAGCATGTGCAAATCGATAAGGGTTGGTTGACAACTTAGAAAAATAAGCTACGATTTTACGCACGTTGTCAACTTGTTAACGACTGTTGTTCAATTCACAACAATATGTTGTCAAATTTCCAGCTTATTAACAAGCGTTGTCACTTCAACAACCCTATGGTATCATTTTGACATCATGGTGTCATATTGATAACAAATGGTGCCAATTTATCACCGATATGGTGTCATTTGGCACCATTCGTTGTCAGTACTGCCTGCTACGCTATGTTTTCAATAATGCCTTGTTAAAATAAGACCATGCTTTGTCAAAGTGAGCACAAACCTGGTTGATGCACTATTGGCACTGTTTGTATTCATTTTGACAACGTATGGTGTCATTTTTTCTCTGGTTGTGTAGCCTTAATATTAACTCTTATAGTTGGCAGCATAGAAAGCACAGCAAGCAGCACTCACTTTACACTTATGCTCTAGTTCTGGGCTGAAACAGAACAGGTGTTATTTATCATTCTCATGCTGACATTTTTTTCAATATTCAACAAGCTCATTCTGCAAAAGTTGCAGTCACCCGTTATACTTGCCATTAGAAAATCCCTAATTAAGCTCTATAGAGATTGTTATTGTGATTATGGTACCGTTTCAGTCCAAAACGTTCCTGCTAATTCTAACATCTTTTCACTTGTTCACCTGCAATGCTAGTTGGAATGAAATTTTAGGTCAGCCTTAGTAGCTTTTAAGCGCTGAATAAATAATTCAATATTTTTCAATCAATGCTAACGTTTAATCAGACTAATGACAACATTTCATTGATTTTATGAAATATGTCATTAAATGAGTGAATATATCAATAAATTAATAACATATTTCAACGTTGTCCTTTAGTCTTGGGTAATACACGAACGAACTATTCACTTATCTGAACTGAACAAACTAGTCCGTGTTTTGAATTCCTATAGATCATTTGCTTGCTCTTTATTTTAAATAAACACCTATAAATGAACGAACGAACTAAACTTAAGCGAGGGTAGCGTTTTAAGCTAGCAATCTTGGGTTCACTTCCTGACAAGCCTTATAAGCTTTAAGGAATTGTGTTGTTAAAAAAACAAAAATTACGCATTCGCTATGAAATTTTCCAAAATATTTCCTTACCAAAAAAAATATTTTTTAGATTCCATTTCATAATTCGATTTTATTATTATTAATGAAAATAGGCCATATGTACCGCGACCCAGAGGATCTTTTGTACAGCCCATAAGTTCAATATACAAGATTTAACCAATTTTTTTTCCTGTTCAGCGAGAGCCTACCTATTAATTTTATGCGATATTGAAAGCAGCGATGTGTTAACTTTATTTAGTAGCTCCTAATTAAAGAATTGCTGGTACAAATTCATTTGCATTTAATTGCTTGTTGGGTTATTAAATTTTTTTTCATAAAGTGTTGCCTTATTACATACAAAGCTGGTTACATATGCTAAAATTTAAATGAAAATCTAGTAAAGGATTTGTGGTTTACCTACTCGTTTTCACCAGAATATGGTGTGCAGCAAATTAAACTTGTTTTAATAACATTTTATGTCCGAATGTGTCAGCGGCTTATTTGTAAACAAAATGACTTTCATATCCGCGATATTAAAATTTTATGAACTGACCTATTTAAGAGAAATTCTGAAATGATTTTAAATTAATTCGTGCCTGAAAGTGCTCTTAAACAAAAGTGAAATTTGGAGTAGAGCCTTTCGCTTTGTGAAATGGAATTTATTGCCGGTCTTTGCTAAAGAGTTTTATTTAAATTCCAACATTTAAATTTATAACACATATTTTTTTTTAATTTTCTAAAGGAATTTGTTTCATAAACTTTTATTAAAAAAAAATTTTTTTTTTTAAATGAGTTGTTATTTTTGAAAGTGGTATAAGTCCACTTAAAAAAAATGAATTAACGTTTATTTTTACAGCTGTTTTATTTTTATTAAAAAGTGGACTTATACCACTTTCAAAAATAACAGCTCATTAATAAAATTTTTTTTTAAATAAAAGTTTATTAAACAAATTTGAAAACTTTTTTTTTTTTTGATCATAACAAGAGGATTTAAAAAATGTGAAATAAAATATTCGCATTCGGAATATAGAACAGCACGAATTATTTGTCTTACTTTTCCTCTTGTGAAAAACTAAATGTTGAAACGTAATCAATTATCACTTACAAGTTATGATGCCTTAATTCTCCTATTTTTAAAAAAAAATTTTGGAGGATTCTAAGTTGTCACTTAGTAAATTTCCTAGCCCTCTAATATCAATTTCAAGAAAAGTGATACAAAATTAAATGAATTGGATGAAGAACAACACACAAAAGCTTACAAACATCTTTAACAATTGCAAAAGTGCAAACTCTCACAAAAGCATTCAGAAGAAAAAAAAATGATAAACAAAAACCATGTGAGTTGAGTGTCAATATCAATATTTAAGTACAAACGTTAAACAAACCGTTTATTTGATTAGAATTGTTCGTAAATATTTATTCAGCCGTTTTAATGAGTTTAGGGTGGCTATAAAAACGAAAACGAATTCCAGTAAAATCATCATCGCTATCGCAACTTCTGTTCTGACAACAAGTCGCTTTGGAAAGACAAAAAATAAATTAACACTCTCAAGATGAAATTTATCCTGATTACCATGATATTGGCTGTTGTTCTTTTAAATGCTTCAGCACTAGATCCGTGCAGTAAGTTGAAAACTGAATTATCGGAATTCTGCAACGATATTTTTGGAGACGACCTTACAACAGCTCTAAAAGGAAAGTGCGATTTCGTAGTAAATCCTTTAATTAATTTGGTATCGATTATCTGTGATAGTTTACCAAATATTGGATAAATTATTTATCTTTAAATGGTGACAAGTTAAGCGCGAATAATAAGGAGTTTCATAGGATTTGCACTGGATTTGACTGAAAATTTTAGAAATATTAAATAATTTAAATTAATTTTTTTATTTCGGAATGGATTAAAAATTGTTCAATTTGTATTTGTAAAAACATAAAAATAAAAAAGTGTTTAATAAAATGTTTTGAGAATTTGTTTTTTACTTAAAGTTTTTTTAATTCTTTACATTTATCTTAGCTATTCAACAAAAACAAAAAAAGTGCACCTATACCACTTTTTTTTAATAAAAGTTTGTTAAACAAATTGTTTTACGAAATAAAAAAAAATGTTTTTATTTTTTAAGATAGCAAAGTTGGGGAGGCTTTTTAAAAAATATATTTGGACACAACCACAACAAGTTTTTGAACAAATTATTATTGAAAATGATTTTCACCCATTTTAAAATTTAAAAATAAAAATAAATAAAACAGAAATGCTTAATTATTATTGCATATGTATGTCAAAAAAAAAAAAAAAAAAAAAAAAAAAAAAAAAAAATTAAATAAAAATACCACAACTTGGGCTCACATTTCGATTGTTTATTTTACCCACACTGAAACCTAAAGCAATTTGACACTTCTGTGAGATACTGTAGCTGCTTCTCGCTCTCCTTTCTTCTAGCTCCCCTTGATTTGTTTCTCTTTTTAATTTTTTTATTACTAACAAGATGACAAGTGGTTTAAATTTTTTATTTATCATTAAAGATTTTTCCAAACAGCACAACAATCTGGAAAAACTAAATTGTTTCATTGTTTTCTTTTTTTGGCTTTAGTCCAACTGCTCGTATGTAGCAGTAAAAAGGAATGTGCGGACACCTTAAAACGTATTATTTTCTTTAAATTACGCTGGTACATCACTAAGACGATGATAGTTTTCTAGGGAAAACTATTTTTGCTGTTTGTTTATTTAAAATTTTTAAAACTGTAACATTTTCCTCTGCCATTAATTTTGGAAATTAGTCAACTTCAACCTAAACCTGATCCCCAAACACATCTTTATACCAAATTTATTCTAGTTAAAAATTACTTGTACTCGACAACTACCAAATTTCTATTTATCTCTAATCCTTTCACTATCCTTCTCGCTATATTTTTTCCTCTATCTCTCTCTCTCTCTCTTTGTCTGTAATATTATTATTTTCATTGATCTTGGAAGAAATTCATGAAATGTTTATTTTGCCAGTTTTTGTTCTAAAAAAATTTCAATGTCAAACAGACAAGTAAATACGAGTACTTTAAACTGTCGTTTTAATAAATTTATGTACATAAAACGCAGAAAAATGCTTGTTTATTTATTGTTTCTTAGCATTTGTTTTGCGTTTTATAAAAAATTTTGTTGTTTAAGAATTTAAGCAATTTTAATTGAATTTACTTTAAAATTTCTTTCAAATGCCACCAAAATTTCTTTATTTATGTTTTCTGTAGTTGAAAATTTTTTTCCATATTTTTTTTTTTATTAATTGCACATGGATACACGGTTTCGGACCAGAGCACATGAGCGTCGATTTCAAGTTGATTCACCCCCCTTTTTAAATTGGCCTGAGATATATCAATATTTCCTTAATTTTCATATGTGAGATTTACTTAAAAACGATTTGTTATATTTGAATATAAGGAAAATGCGAAAACACGCTTGCTACCCCAATTTAGGTATGACTGTAGGACTCGGCAAAGTCGAATTTAACTTGTTTGAATTTATGTTTTTCTGTTTGACTCTTAAATGTTTGTTTCTTTTTAATTTCACTGTTCTTCCGCATATAAAACCACTTTTATTCTTTGATTACTGACTCACTACTAGTCTGACATACTGAGTATTTGGTTAGTATTTTGTATTCTGTTTTGCGGTGGATCGGTCAACAGTTGGCTGTAATAGTTATTCTTTGTTTGTTGTTGATGTTGTAGCAACTTTTATTATAGTTCCTTTAGTTGTGCTGCCCTTAAGGACACCCTGTAGTGTGTTGGTAAATGAAAATGATTATTATTTGGCTACTACTTGCAAACTATTGCTTGCTACTTGCACTAGTTGTTAAGCTATTTAACAAGAAACATCATACTGTGTTGTATTTTAGTGTTACACGTATGTAACTTGTTAAGCTACATGTTGGCTGACAGGGCATTTTACAAAGTAAAGTGTTGTAATCTTTGAATATTGAACAATATCCAAATGAAGTGTTTAATAAATTAACAGTTGAACTAAATTGTTTTGGCATAATAAAACGAATTTGCCTACTGATCACATAATATTAAAGCTAAAAAGCTTGTCAAAAAATACATGAAATCCATTTAATTTGAAGTGAAAAAATGATTTCTGATTTTTTATAAAAGAGTTTCACTTGTCACTCACTTACTTATGGCTTTAGCATCTTGACATCGTAGAGGAGTAGGAGACTAGCAAAGCTGAAGAGCAGTTCACTGAATACGTGCAGCAGACTGTATAAGATAAAGAGAAAACTATAGTACACTTAGAGAATATTATCCAGCGAAAGACAAAAGATGATATGAACATCGAATACAGCAAAATTGGCTAAGATTTTGCTTTAGCCTTTTGACATTAGTAATGAGAAAGAAACTATTGCCAGCGACGAGAAAGAACATTATCGAATGCTAACAGGAGACTACCAAGAAAGAAGTGTTAAAACATCGAGGAGAAAAAAAGGGAAGGAGGGAGAGATAGTGAGGGTATGCAACAAGGTTTGCTTTGATTTTTTATGAGAGTTCCACTTATTGCTTAACCTCTTGACATCAAGAATGAGAAAAAAACTATCGCAAACTAGAAGAACATCATCGAATATGATTAGGAGACTATCAAGAATGAGGTGGAGATCATCGAGCGAAAGGAGTAAACCATGGAAAGAGAGAAAAAGGGTGAAAAAATTAAAAAAATTTGAGAACGTGAAGGAGATAATAAAATAACTTCGCAGACTGTACCCTGCACTAAAGAATCATCTCGAAATTTACCTGTCAAAAACTGCCTGAACTTTCATCTATTTATAGCTCTGAAAGTAATGAACTGGAATACAATGGGCTCTTGTAGTCATGAGAGCGAGTTAATATATTCTGAAATCAATTTCAACAGAACGGATAAGAAACAGTTGTTTTGCAATCCCATCCAAGTCAATTTTTTTTTAACTGCTATTCATCCTTGTATAGAACTTGACTCATTCTATTTTGGTTGGTTGGTTGGTTGTGTTGCTCGGCGGCCTGAGGGCCATTAATAAGAATGCCAAGATTCCGTTTATAACCAACTACTCGCCAAGACAACGAATAAGAAAGTGATGTAGATCACCCTATGGCATTAAGATATTTAAGAAGTTTGCCTAACCGTATCCTGGATATCCCAGGTAGGCCGTTCATAAATTTTTTAACGAGAATTTTGTGTCTCGAAGTCAGAAGAGCCGGGCACTAGAGGGGAAGATGCACGACTGTCTACTTACTCTCAGGTGCCCGGTAACCAGTTGTTACAGCCACCAGTCTGCAAAAGTTCTGCCTGGTTAGAAATTTATGGCTGTGATTGGAGCTGTTTTAGACTTCAAGTAAAGACAGAAGTTAGATAAAGTTAAGCTGAATTCATCTTCTCATTTCAGACAAAAAAATTTCCGTAGCAAAGAGATGAGTCCAGCCTTATGGCTGCATGCGTAACTGCTAAAAGAAAGTAAATTCAGGTAATGCTGCCTAAATTAAGTAAATGAAAATCTCTTAATATTATAATGAAGGCTTGGATGTAACTGAGCAAACTAATATTTTAGCACGCTACAGCTTAAAGAAGCATAAAATGGCTTTTGTTCTGGAAATTTAATGGTTATGAAAATAAAATGCCTTCGATCCTTTGCAGTAAAGTGTTGCTTAACCGAACTTTATCAATACTTTGTATTTAAAACATCATCTGCTTAACAACTAATGCAGAAATAAACGCTTCTAAGGCATCATTTGGATGCATTTCATATTGTTTTACTATGTGCCACAGTCATCAGTACCTTGAAATGATATAGAAAAGTTTAAGTAGGCAGCCATATGAGAGTACCAGCAGTAGTACCGTCACAGCTTTCATGTTATATTTGATGTAGCTAAGAATACCTGATATTTTGTTTTGATTTGTTTATCTTTATTACTAAAACAACTTTAACAAATACATGACAATTCCAAAGAAATTTAAGCAGCAGTGAATTCTCGGACACCCATAAAATCGAATTATTTTTTTAGAATTTAAAAAGAAAAATTTGAACTAAAAAAACATTCCATTGGCTGGTGTCATTTCATTATGTTAATACGAAAATTCACAATAAACATAAAATGCAATCAATAATAAAACAAAACAGTAGCCTTTTTTTGTTGGGAATCATGATCAAGGTGCACCTTTTGTATGCTCTTAAACCAACATGATGCATGTGGTACATGCTACTTGAGCACCATAGCACAGACAAGGTAAACAAAATAAATAAATAAACAACTGAGAGAACAAATTAATGAGCAAATGAATAAATAAATGTTTTAAACAAATGAATTCAATATTGAATATTGTTAAACAGAAGCCATGAATAGAAGAGGTGACTGAATGATATGCTAGTTTACCTTAAAATAATAACAAAAATCTAAAGTCTGGTCTCTGGTCATGATTGATAGTCACACAAACAATTAAATAAATTTAAAAAATTTCAGTGTGCGTTTCTGCAAGAAAGGAAAGAATATTAAGAAGAAAAAGAAAGGAGTACACAATCACCATCATTTACTTCTTAAATGGTGTTAATGAACTAAACAAATTTGAATGATTGTCTTGTGACTACTAGAGACGTTTCAATATTTATTTAAACTTCGAGTATTTAATCCACTACTTCATTAAGAAAATCAAAACTCACTGTACTTGAGTACGCAAAAGCTGCATAGTGTAGCAGCTTTGGCAAAACAAGGGTTAAATTATTTAATTAGATAAAGAAAATGCTTCTATAGCAACCATGAGGCCTTTCGTTAACTAAATATTTATTTAACTGCTTGATTAACTCTTTGAATTTCCGTTTTAGGTTATAAATTAAATCAATCATTTAATAACGCAATTAAGATAGTATTTCAATACTCGTAATACTATTTAGCTTAAGACATCCAACTGTTAATAATAATAAGAGAGATGGTTAGCCTCTACTAGTTTAGGTAAGACTTATTTAGATTGAATCTAAACTAGAAGATGGATGTAGCTAAAGTCTTCGTTTAGGTATAATAAAGGGTATCCCAACAAGAACGCAAGACGGTCAATGGTGTTCGGTATCGTGAAATGATAACCAGTTTTTTCTTGCCTAGAATTGAAGAAAGCCAAAAATTGCGTTGCAATACCAACAACGTATGTGATCATTTTGACACCATCCCGTCATATATTTTATTGAGAACGAGTGTTTTCATTTTTTTTTTAGCAAGCATGTGCAAATCGATAAGGGTTGGTTGACAACTTAGAAAAATAAGCTACGATTTTACGCACGTTGTCAACTTGTTAACGACTGTTGTTCAATTCACAACAATATGTTGTCAAATTTCCAACTTATTAACAAGCGTTGTCACTTCAACAACCCTATGGTATCATTTTGACATCATGGTGTCATATTGATAACAAATGGTGCCAATTTATCACCGATATGGTGTCATTTGGCACCATTCGTTGTCAGTACTGCCTGCTACGCTATGTTTTCAATAATGCCTTGTTAAAATAAGACCATGCTTTGTCAAAGTGAGCACAAACCTGGTTGATGCACTATTGGCACTGTTTGTATTCATTTTGACAACGTATGGTGTCATTTTTTCTCTGGTTGTGTAGCCTTAATATTAACTCTTATAGTTGGCAGCATAGAAAGCACAGCAAGCAGCACTCACTTTACACTTATGCTCTAGTTCTGGGCTGAAACAGAACAGGTGTTATTTATCATTCTCATGCTGACATTTTTTTCAATATTCAACAAGCTCATTCTGCAAAAGTTGCAGTCACCCGTTATACTTGCCATTAGAAAATCCCTAATTAAGCTCTATAGAGATTGTTATTGTGATTATGGTACCGTTTCAGTCCAAAACGTTCCTGCTAATTCTAACATCTTTTCACTTGTTCACCTGCAATGCTAGTTGGAATGAAATTTTAGGTCAGCCTTAGTAGCTTTTAAGCGCTGAATAAATAATTCAATATTTTTCAATCAATGCTAACGTTTAATCAGACTAATGACAACATTTCATTGATTTTATGAAATATGTCATTAAATGAGTGAATATATCAATAAATTAATAACATATTTCAACGTTGTCCTTTAGTCTTGGGTAATACACGAACGAACTATTCACTTATCTGAACTGAACAAACTAGTCCGTGTTTTGAATTCCTATAGATCATTTGCTTGCTCTTTATTTTAAATAAACACCTATAAATGAACGAACGAACTAAACTTAAGCGAGGGTAGCGTTTTAAGCTAGCAATCTTGGGTTCACTTCCTGACAAGCCTTATAAGCTTTAAGGAATTGTGTTGTTAAAAAAACAAAAATTACGCATTCGCTATGAAATTTTCCAAAATATTTCCTTACCAAAAAAAATATTTTTTAGATTCCATTTCATAATTCGATTTTATTATTATTAATGAAAATAGGCCATATGTACCGCGACCCAGAGGATCTTTTGTACAGCCCATAAGTTCAATATACAAGATTTAACCAATTTTTTTTCCTGTTCAGCGAGAGCCTACCTATTAATTTTATGCGATATTGAAAGCAGCGATGTGTTAACTTTATTTAGTAGCTCCTAATTAAAGAATTGCTGGTACAAATTCATTTGCATTTAATTGCTTGTTGGGTTATTAAATTTTTTTTTCATAAAGTGTTGCCTTATTACATACAAAGCTGGTTACATATGCTAAAATTTAAATGAAAATCTAGTAAAGGATTTGTGGTTTACCTACTCGTTTTCACCAGAATATGGTGTGCAGCAAATTAAACTTGTTTTAATAACATTTTATGTCCGAATGTGTCAGCGGCTTATTTGTAAACAAAATGACTTTCATATCCGCGATATTAAAATTTTATGAACTGACCTATTTAAGAGAAATTCTGAAATGATTTTAAATTAATTCGTGCCTGAAAGTGCTCTTAAACAAAAGTGAAATTTGGAGTAGAGCCTTTCGCTTTGTGAAATGGAATTTATTGCCGGTCTTTGCTAAAGAGTTTTATTTAAATTCCAACATTTAAATTTATAACACATATTTTTTTTTAATTTTCTAAAGGAATTTGTTTCATAAACTTTTATTAAAAAAAAATTTTTTTTTTTAAATGAGTTGTTATTTTTGAAAGTGGTATAAGTCCACTTAAAAAAAATGAATTAACGTTTATTTTTACAGCTGTTTTATTTTTATTAAAAAGTGGACTTATACCACTTTCAAAAATAACAGCTCATTAATAAAATTTTTTTTTAAATAAAAGTTTATTAAACAAATTTGAAAACTTTTTTTTTTTTTGATCATAACAAGAGGATTTAAAAAATGTGAAATAAAATATTCGCATTCGGAATATAGAACAGCACGAATTATTTGTCTTACTTTTCCTCTTGTGAAAAACTAAATGTTGAAACGTAATCAATTATCACTTACAAGTTATGATGCCTTAATTCTCCTATTTTTAAAAAAAAATTTTGGAGGATTCTAAGTTGTCACTTAGTAAATTTCCTAGCCCTCTAATATCAATTTCAAGAAAAGTGATACAAAATTAAATGAATTGGATGAAGAACAACACACAAAAGCTTACAAACATCTTTAACAATTGCAAAAGTGCAAACTCTCACAAAAGCATTCAGAAGAAAAAAAAATGATAAACAAAAACCATGTGAGTTGAGTGTCAATATCAATATTTAAGTACAAACGTTAAACAAACCGTTTATTTGATTAGAATTGTTCGTAAATATTTATTCAGCCGTTTTAATGAGTTTAGGGTGGCTATAAAAACGAAAACGAATTCCAGTAAAATCATCATCGCTATCGCAACTTCTGTTCTGACAACAAGTCGCTTTGGAAAGACAAAAAATAAATTAACACTCTCAAGATGAAATTTATCCTGATTACCATGATATTGGCTGTTGTTCTTTTAAATGCTTCAGCACTAGATCCGTGCAGTAAGTTGAAAACTGAATTATCGGAATTCTGCAACGATATTTTTGGAGACGACCTTACAACAGCTCTAAAAGGAAAGTGCGATTTCGTAGTAAATCCTTTAATTAATTTGGTATCGATTATCTGTGGTAGTTTACCAAATATTGGATAAATTATTTATCTTTAAATGGTGACAAGTTAAGCGCGAATAATAAGGAGTTTCATAGGATTTGCACTGGATTTGACTGAAAATTTTAGAAATATTAAATAATTTAAATTAATTTTTTTATTTCGGAATGGATTAAAAATTGTTCAATTTGTATTTGTAAAAACATAAAAATAAAAAAGTGTTTAATAAAATGTTTTGAGAATTTGTTTTTTACTTAAAGTTTTTTTAATTCTTTACATTTATCTTAGCTATTCAACAAAAACAAAAAAAGTGCACCTATACCACTTTTTTTTAATAAAAGTTTGTTAAACAAATTGTTTTACGAAATAAAAAAAAAATGTTTTTATTTTTTAAGGTAGCAAAGTTGGGGAGGCTTTTTAAAAAATATATTTGGACACAACCACAACAAGTTTTTGAACAAATTATTATTGAAAATGATTTTCACCCATTTTAAAATTTAAAAATAAAAATAAATAAAACAGAAATGCTTAATTATTATTGCATATGTATGTCAAAAAAAAAAAAAAAAAAAAAAAAAAATTAAATAAAAATACCACAACTTGGGCTCACATTTCGAGAAGAGGTGACTGAATGATATGCTAGTTTACCTAAAAATAATAACAAAAATCTAAAGTCTGGTCTCTGGTCATGATTGATAGTCACACAAACAATTAAATAAATTTAAAAAATTTCAGTGTGCGTTTCTGCAAGAAAGGAAAGAATATTAAGAAGAAAAAGAAAGGAGTACACAATCACCATCATTTACTTCTTAAATGGTGTTAATGAACTAAACAAATTTGAATGATTGTCTTGTGACTACTAGAGACGTTTCAATATTTATTTAAACTTCGAGTATTTAATCCACTACTTCATTAAGAAAATCAAAACTCACTGTACTTGAGTACGCAAAAGCTGCATAGTGTAGCAGCTTTGGCCTTTCGTTAACTAAATATTTATTTAACTGCTTGATTAACTCTTTGAATTTCCGTTTTAGGTTATAAATTAAATCAATCATTTAATAACGCAATTAAGATAGTATTTCAATACTCGTAATACTATTTAGCTTAAGACATCCAACTGTTAATAATAATAAGAGAGATGGTTAGCCTCTACTAGTTTAGGTAAGACTTATTTAGATTGAATCTAAACTAGAAGATGGATGTAGCTAAAGTCTTCGTTTAGGTATAATAAAGGGTATCCCAACAAGAACGCAAGACGGTCAATGGTGTTCGGTATCGTGAAATGATAACCAGTTTTTTCTTGCCTAGAATTGAAGAAAGCCAAAAATTGCGTTGCAATACCAACAACGTATGTGATCATTTTGACACCATCCCGTCATATATTTTATTGAGAACGAGTGTTTTCATTTTTTTTTTAGCAAGCATGTGCAAATCGATAAGGGTTGGTTGACAACTTAGAAAAATAAGCTACGATTTTACGCACGTTGTCAACTTGTTAACGACTGTTGTTCAATTCACAACAATATGTTGTCAAATTTCCAGCTTATTAACAAGCGTTGTCACTTCAACAACCCTATGGTATCATTTTGACATCATGGTGTCATATTGATAACAAATGGTGCCAATTTATCACCGATATGGTGTCATTTGGCACCATTCGTTGTCAGTACTGCCTGCTACGCTATGTTTTCAATAATGCCTTGTTAAAATAAGACCATGCTTTGTCAAAGTGAGCACAAACCTGGTTGATGCACTATTGGCACTGTTTGTATTCATTTTGACAACGTATGGTGTCATTTTTTCTCTGGTTGTGTAGCCTTAATATTAACTCTTATAGTTGGCAGCATAGAAAGCACAGCAAGCAGCACTCACTTTACACTTATGCTCTAGTTCTGGGCTGAAACAGAACAGGTGTTATTTATCATTCTCATGCTGACATTTTTTTCAATATTCAACAAGCTCATTCTGCAAAAGTTGCAGTCACCCGTTATACTTGCCATTAGAAAATCCCTAATTAAGCTCTATAGAGATTGTTATTGTGATTATGGTACCGTTTCAGTCCAAAACGTTCCTGCTAATTCTAACATCTTTTCACTTGTTCACCTGCAATGCTAGTTGGAATGAAATTTTAGGTCAGCCTTAGTAGCTTTTAAGCGCTGAATAAATAATTCAATATTTTTCAATCAATGCTAACGTTTAATCAGACTAATGACAACATTTCATTGATTTTATGAAATATGTCATTAAATGAGTGAATATATCAATAAATTAATAACATATTTCAACGTTGTCCTTTAGTCTTGGGTAATACACGAACGAACTATTCACTTATCTGAACTGAACAAACTAGTCCGTGTTTTGAATTCCTATAGATCATTTGCTTGCTCTTTATTTTAAATAAACACCTATAAATGAACGAACGAACTAAACTTAAGCGAGGGTAGCGTTTTAAGCTAGCAATCTTGGGTTCACTTCCTGACAAGCCTTATAAGCTTTAAGGAATTGTGTTGTTAAAAAAACAAAAATTACGCATTCGCTATGAAATTTTCCAAAATATTTCCTTACCAAAAAAAATATTTTTTAGATTCCATTTCATAATTCGATTTTATTATTATTAATGAAAATAGGCCATATGTACCGCGACCCAGAGGATCTTTTGTACAGCCCATAAGTTCAATATACAAGATTTAACCAATTTTTTTTCCTGTTCAGCGAGAGCCTACCTATTAATTTTATGCGATATTGAAAGCAGCGATGTGTTAACTTTATTTAGTAGCTCCTAATTAAAGAATTGCTGGTACAAATTCATTTGCATTTAATTGCTTGTTGGGTTATTAAATTTTTTTTCATAAAGTGTTGCCTTATTACATACAAAGCTGGTTACATATGCTAAAATTTAAATGAAAATCTAGTAAAGGATTTGTGGTTTACCTACTCGTTTTCACCAGAATATGGTGTGCAGCAAATTAAACTTGTTTTAATAACATTTTATGTCCGAATGTGTCAGCGGCTTATTTGTAAACAAAATGACTTTCATATCCGCGATATTAAAATTTTATGAACTGACCTATTTAAGAGAAATTCTGAAATGATTTTAAATTAATTCGTGCCTGAAAGTGCTCTTAAACAAAAGTGAAATTTGGAGTAGAGCCTTTCGCTTTGTGAAATGGAATTTATTGCCGGTCTTTGCTAAAGAGTTTTATTTAAATTCCAACATTTAAATTTATAACACATATTTTTTTTTAATTTTCTAAAGGAATTTGTTTCATAAACTTTTATTAAAAAAAAATTTTTTTTTTAAATGAGTTGTTATTTTTGAAAGTGGTATAAGTCCACTTAAAAAAAATGAATTAACGTTTATTTTTACAGCTGTTTTATTTTTATTAAAAAGTGGACTTATACCACTTTCAAAAATAACAGCTCATTAATAAAATTTTTTTTTAAATAAAAGTTTATTAAACAAATTTGAAAACTTTTTTTTTTTTTGATCATAACAAGAGGATTTAAAAAATGTGAAATAAAATATTCGCATTCGGAATATAGAACAGCACGAATTATTTGTCTTACTTTTCCTCTTGTGAAAAACTAAATGTTGAAACGTAATCAATTATCACTTACAAGTTATGATGCCTTAATTCTCCTATTTTTAAAAAAAAATTTTGGAGGATTCTAAGTTGTCACTTAGTAAATTTCCTAGCCCTCTAATATCAATTTCAAGAAAAGTGATACAAAATTAAATGAATTGGATGAAGAACAACACACAAAAGCTTACAAACATCTTTAACAATTGCAAAAGTGCAAACTCTCACAAAAGCATTCAGAAGAAAAAAAAATGATAAACAAAAACCATGTGAGTTGAGTGTCAATATCAATATTTAAGTACAAACGTTAAACAAACCGTTTATTTGATTAGAATTGTTCGTAAATATTTATTCAGCCGTTTTAATGAGTTTAGGGTGGCTATAAAAACGAAAACGAATTCCAGTAAAATCATCATCGCTATCGCAACTTCTGTTCTGACAACAAGTCGCTTTGGAAAGACAAAAAATAAATTAACACTCTCAAGATGAAATTTATCCTGATTACCATGATATTGGCTGTTGTTCTTTTAAATGCTTCAGCACTAGATCCGTGCAGTAAGTTGAAAACTGAATTATCGGAATTCTGCAACGATATTTTTGGAGACGACCTTACAACAGCTCTAAAAGGAAAGTGCGATTTCGTAGTAAATCCTTTAATTAATTTGGTATCGATTATCTGTGGTAGTTTACCAAATATTGGATAAATTATTTATCTTTAAATGGTGACAAGTTAAGCGCGAATAATAAGGAGTTTCATAGGATTTGCACTGGATTTGACTGAAAATTTTAGAAATATTAAATAATTTAAATTAATTTTTTTATTTCGGAATGGATTAAAAATTGTTCAATTTGTATTTGTAAAAACATAAAAATAAAAAAGTGTTTAATAAAATGTTTTGAGAATTTGTTTTTTACTTAAAGTTTTTTTAATTCTTTACATTTATCTTAGCTATTCAACAAAAACAAAAAAAGTGCACCTATACCACTTTTTTTTAATAAAAGTTTGTTAAACAAATTGTTTTACGAAATAAAAAAAAATGTTTTTATTTTTTAAGATAGCAAAGTTGGGGAGGCTTTTTAAAAAATATATTTGGACACAACCACAACAAGTTTTTGAACAAATTATTATTGAAAATGATTTTCACCCATTTTAAAATTTAAAAATAAAAATAAATAAAACAGAAATGCTTAATTATTATTGCATATGTATGTCAAAAAAAAAAAAAAAAAAAATTAAATAAAAATACCACAACTTGGGCTCACATTTCGAGAAGAGGTGACTGAATGATATGCTAGTTTACCTAAAAATAATAACAAAAATCTAAAGTCTGGTCTCTGGTCATGATTGATAGTCACACAAACAATTAAATAAATTTAAAAAATTTCAGTGTGCGTTTCTGCAAGAAAGGAAAGAATATTAAGAAGAAAAAGAAAGGAGTACACAATCACCATCATTTACTTCTTAAATGGTGTTAATGAACTAAACAAATTTGAATGATTGTCTTGTGACTACTAGAGACGTTTCAATATTTATTTAAACTTCGAGTATTTAATCCACTACTTCATTAAGAAAATCAAAACTCACTGTACTTGAGTACGCAAAAGCTGCATAGTGTAGCAGCTTTGGCCTTTCGTTAACTAAATATTTATTTAACTGCTTGATTAACTCTTTGAATTTCCGTTTTAGGTTATAAATTAAATCAATCATTTAATAACGCAATTAAGATAGTATTTCAATACTCGTAATACTATTTAGCTTAAGACATCCAACTGTTAATAATAATAAGAGAGATGGTTAGCCTCTACTAGTTTAGGTAAGACTTATTTAGATTGAATCTAAACTAGAAGATGGATGTAGCTAAAGTCTTCGTTTAGGTATAATAAAGGGTATCCCAACAAGAACGCAAGACGGTCAATGGTGTTCGGTATCGTGAAATGATAACCAGTTTTTTCTTGCCTAGAATTGAAGAAAGCCAAAAATTGCGTTGCAATACCAACAACGTATGTGATCATTTTGACACCATCCCGTCATATATTTTATTGAGAACGAGTGTTTTCATTTTTTTTTTAGCAAGCATGTGCAAATCGATAAGGGTTGGTTGACAACTTAGAAAAATAAGCTACGATTTTACGCACGTTGTCAACTTGTTAACGACTGTTGTTCAATTCACAACAATATGTTGTCAAATTTCCAGCTTATTAACAAGCGTTGTCACTTCAACAACCCTATGGTATCATTTTGACATCATGGTGTCATATTGATAACAAATGGTGCCAATTTATCACCGATATGGTGTCATTTGGCACCATTCGTTGTCAGTACTGCCTGCTACGCTATGTTTTCAATAATGCCTTGTTAAAATAAGACCATGCTTTGTCAAAATGAGCACAAACCTGGTTGATGCACTATTGGCACTGTTTGTATTCATTTTGACAACGTATGGTGTCATTTTTTCTCTGGTTGTGTAGCCTTAATATTAACTCTTATAGTTGGCAGCATAGAAAGCACAGCAAGCAGCACTCACTTTACACTTATGCTCTAGTTCTGGGCTGAAACAGAACAGGTGTTATTTATCATTCTCATGCTGACATTTTTTTCAATATTCAACAAGCTCATTCTGCAAAAGTTGCAGTCACCCGTTATACTTGCCATTAGAAAATCCCTAATTAAGCTCTATAGAGATTGTTATTGTGATTATGGTACCGTTTCAGTCCAAAACGTTCCTGCTAATTCTAACATCTTTTCACTTGTTCACCTGCAATGCTAGTTGGAATGAAATTTTAGGTCAGCCTTAGTAGCTTTTAAGCGCTGAATAAATAATTCAATATTTTTCAATCAATGCTAACGTTTAATCAGACTAATGACAACATTTCATTGATTTTATGAAATATGTCATTAAATGAGTGAATATATCAATAAATTAATAACATATTTCAACGTTGTCCTTTAGTCTTGGGTAATACACGAACGAACTATTCACTTATCTGAACTGAACAAACTAGTCCGTGTTTTGAATTCCTATAGATCATTTGCTTGCTCTTTATTTTAAATAAACACCTATAAATGAACGAACGAACTAAACTTAAGCGAAAACAAAAAAACACAAAAGATCAAATGAACTAAATGAACGAACTATTACTTTCTAATTTTTGAACTAAGAAGAACGCTGACTAAAATGATCTACGGATTACAAGTCTATTGTCGTTGGTTTTAAAATAATGAATGATTCAATTTGGTTAATGAACAAAATTCTTTCAGTTATGAAGTTTACTCTAGTTTTTCATCTATCTTTTTCATTGTTTACCGAGTGCTAGCCTCTCCCTATGGTAGACTAATGCAATATTCTTAACTCACTCTTTGCGATTCTATAGAAACACTTTATTCTATAAGTTTCCTGTTTTCTTTCCTATACAATTGTCTGGCTCTCGGCCGCAGCTTACAACCTATTCAAAATTAATTTCCTCCATTCTATGGGATGGGTCTACTTCACTTTATCACTTCGTAATGTTTTCTTAGTGAGTGTGTGTTTTAAGACGGAACGTAAAACTAACGAGCAAAGTTTTTTAGGCATTTCACTCTCAAGGAAACTAAAATTCTTTATCATTTTTGCATGTTTAGCTGGAAACATAAAGATCCTGGTATGGGAATTTCAGAGTAAACAAAAACCGCAAAGCATCCTAACAAAACAATTAAATACAATGGCCATTAATTTTTGGCGTAACCTAAATAAAACTGAAAAAAAATTCTAATGCTGTGTGAATGCAGCAAAAATCAAAACGTGCTACACGACAATTTAATTGTATTAATTGGCTGGAAATACAATTTAAAAGCCTCCCTCCTGGAAAAGTAGAACGTGTCTTTGGCAAAAATATTTGCCAATTTGAAACTCCCAGTTAATTTTTAAATTGATTAATGTAACCTAATTGTTGTATTGATCTCCTTTTTGTCATTCACTCAAGTGTAAAGAATTGAAATTTTCATGCATTGTTTTGCTGGCATTTAGATTTTGTTTGGGAAGCCGCTCCCAGCACCGTCATTGTGGTGGGTTGACTGGTTATCAATGATAAATTTTCACTTTCTCTATAATTAAATTCAAATGAAGTGAATTTGTGTTGAACAATATTTATTGACTGCTGTTGGTACGTTTTACAAGTTACGCTTAATTAGTTGCTCATTTAAGGGATAACTAACAAAAATATGTTTATGATGAGATATTTCTGAAAAGAAACAAACAGAACTAAATATTTCTCAAAAAAAAAAAATGTGGGAGTTTTTTTTTATTACAATTTATTTGAAAATAAATTTTTGAGTGTTTTTATAAAATTCTCATCAGGTATTTGAGTGTTTTAAAAAGCAATAGTCTTTATGTTCATACAGGAAACAGCTTGCTAATTGAGAGTTATAGTAAAGTAGTGAATTGATTTTCTTTTTTTCGTGTGTGGATTTGAAAGGTTTTCTGTTTAAAACCCTTGAAGCCTTACAGATTGGTGTTATTGTGAATAGTTTTTCACTAGTAAGTCCCAATTACGATCTTTAAATGGTGAAGTTATTTAAAGCAAAGCCTTTTATTATGCATTTTTGTGAACTGCTTTTGAACTTCTTATCGAACACATTCTGCAATAATTTCTCGAATTTGTTCTCACACATATTCTACAATAAAAAACTCTTAAACTTGCTTTTGAACATATTCTGCAACACGGTTTTGAACATGTTGCCAACTCACTGTCCAACAAGCTGTCGAACTTGTTCTCAAACACATTTTGTAACAATTTCTCAAACTTTTCCTTAAGCACATTCTGCACAAAGCTCTTGAACTTGTTTTTCAACACATTGTGAATATCGAATCACTCTCCAACAAGCTATCGAACTTGTCTCAAACATATTCTGCAACAATTTCTCGAACTTGTTCTCACACACATTTTACAAAAAGCTCTTGAACTAGTTTTTGAACAGATTCTGCAACACGGCTTTGAACCTGTTGCCAACTCACTGTCCAACAAGCTATCAAACTTGTTCTCAAACACATTCTGCAACACTCTTTTGAGCAAACTTTTGAAATTCTTCTTTAGTGCACTCTCCCATTCTAACTCTCAAACTAAATAAAATAACAATCGATATTGAATGCTGTAATTTGGCCTCTAGCTTAGGTTTATGCTTTACAAAATGACTTTATTCTTAGGAAAACAAAATTTTTCTTTAGAATTCAATAACATTATTAAGAAAATTTCTTAACATTTTCTGCTAAAACACAATAAATTATGAAATAAAACACAAAATTTCTTAACAATATTTTATGAGTGGCAAAAGGGATGTTTAATTTAAAACAGACAGTTGCCACTAAACAACAAATTTAAGAAATTAAGAAATATTTTCAAACACATGTTAACAAACAAACAAAATAAATGACCCTAAAAAATCTAATTAGCAGCCAGTAGTTAAAATAAAACAAAAAAAAAAAAAATTTTTTTTTTTTTTTAATTATAGTTTCATTAAAAAGTAACAAAAATGAGCCACAAAAATTTTTATATAAAAAAATATGAGCATGAGTTATAAAAACATAAAACATAAATTATGCCTGGAAAACCCACATGATATATGAACGCTATAATGATCAAAATAATGATCTATGTGCGTTTCTAAATATGAATTTTAGACGTTTTTTTTTCTTTTGATTAAAACAAAAGATCGTGTATGAAAAGTGTAAATTACAAAATGATTTACTGCAGTTTGAGTTTTAATGAGACGCCACATAAACCAACAAAATGCACCTGCCCCATAATAACTAGATTACCAGGAAAAAATTTTATCATGATGTTATAAAGTAAAGGTTCTTATTGTTTTTTATTGTTGATTTTTTTATCACAAACTTTTTTCTTTTTTAAGTTAATTTTTTATTAATTTTTAAATTTAAAGCACAAGGCAGGATATTATTTTTTATGAGTGTTAAAAAGGGATGTTGTCTCTTTGTGATGCCTGTATAAGAGGAAGAATGAAGAAGGATATCGATAAAAAGATGTGCAAGAAAATCCTGACACAGCAGAATAAAGAGTGGTAGCGAAAGCCACCACATTCTCTAGATCTCAGTAAGTTCCTATTGCAATTTATATCCAGTCTACGCCAGTTAAAACTCGGTATACTAAACGTTCTTTAGGCCATCCGTCTGGACTGCACTTTACGATCTGTTGTTTACACATCCAGACAAGGATGTTGCAGAGCATGATTATTTTCTTCTCTGGCAGCTTTTACCCACGATCACAAAAATGTGTAATTTGATATAGATGAGCACCTGTCCTTGTGCCTAATGTCACCTTGATCAAACCTTGTAAACAAATAAAGACAAAAGTAGCAAATTATGCCTGCTAAGCCACATCACGTACATCCTCTTTATTGAATAAGTTGGGTCGACCTAAAACCCATGCCACAAAAAGATTTTCGAGCCAACATGTCAACTGGTAAAAAGATAATGAGTCCCTCTTTTGCTGCTTTGTAGCAACCACAGCCACCACATGTAGTTCCGAAGAAAACCTCACCAATAACCGGACATAGATTCCGCTTCATATTTATGTTGATTGTGCACGAAGTTCAACTTACCGAACTGCGTTCCAGGGTGTCGTCCCTAAAACATCAACCATTAAATACTGTAGTGTTGGAACGAAATTCGGTCTATGAACTCCAAGCACTTACTGTTCAGTGTAGTGAGCATTAGCTCTTAACCCTACCAGCGTAGAGTCACTGGTCGGATAACGAAGGGTATACTTCTGTCAGGTTCAAGCCTGTAGCAGCTAATGATTAGGGCACTCTTTTACCCCCAATATAGTAATACATCAAGATGGGAATTGCGCCAAGAAGACACACCCCGACGGAACAGATGATGACAGCAAAATATTTAGATAGCGATAGCGAGCACTTAAAGCAAAAATTGTCCAATCGCTAAAACTATTTTCGATGTCAGATCACACTTTTTTATTTATTTTTGCTTATATAGTCAAAAACTGCTTATGTCTTATTAAGTTATTTTGGAAGACTAGAATTTTAAAAGTAATAAAAGTTTTTCTTATAAAATTATTTCGATTTTAGCAAACGCTATTGTTTCTTGTGACAACAATTAAATTTTTTCTTAAGTCGACTTAAGCGATTTTTTTTTTTTTTTTTTTTTTTTTTTTTTTATGTTGACCAGTGTTGTTTAAGATCTGCAGCTCCAAATACAAATTATTTTGAAGTGTTTTTTTTTTCATAAAAAAAAAAACAAACAATCAACAAGCACGTCTTTAAAAAAAAAATAAAACAAACACATGTTTGACATCAACCAAATGCCTGTTGGTTATTCTCTAAATTTGAGACAAAAATAAAATTATAATCAACATTTACACAGGTTTTTCTTAAATAATATTTTTGTATTTGTTAAGAAACTGATGAGCTTAAAGCAAATTTAAACACTTCAGAAAATATTTATTTTAAGACTTTAACAAACAAAATTTTGTTGAAAAAAATAAAAAAATATATTTCAAGAAACTTATTAAAAAATTATTAAATAATTTCTTAGAAATTTTGTTTAAAAAAAAACTTCAGACTCAACTTTTGTTTCAGGCTTATTTTGGGTTTTCTTTTAAACAATTTCTGTGATCATCTTGTCATCATTTCGTGAGCTTGTTTCTTAAAATAAAATAACCAGCCAATCAAACTTGTCAAAAGGTATTAATAACTTTGTTGTTGACATCACACTCAAACTCTTTGTTGGCCTTAGCTTAGATAATCTTTTGCTTAAGAACTTTTTTTTTTTTTTAATTTATGTTTCCCTTTTTTGTTTACACCTTGTTGCCTCTCAATTTTCATTTCAGTATGAATTTTCCTTATCTTGTTTGAAATCGTAATAATTTTTTATGGTTTCAGTCTGCTTTGTACCAAGTCTAGTTATAAAACTTCATTTTAGCCTAAACATTGTTGTTGTTGTGATCTTTTGTTAAGGTATTGGTTTTTGTCTTACTATTTGATTGAGGTTTCAGTTTTGGTTCTAAGTCAGTTTGATTGAAATCTTTTGGATTTCAATAACTTGCGGCTGATGTGTCAAATTTTGTTGACATCTTTGTTAAATAGTTTTGACAGGTTTGGTAAAGGAAAGGAATTTTAATTTGTTAAGCTGGGATACACTCATACTAATATGTGTATGCAATTGGCCTCTACGTTTTCATTCTCAAGGAACGATATGTAACTAACTGAAGTGTGTAACAGTCTCTTCCTCCTGTTTCTTATGCTCTTGCGAATAACCTCTTCCTCAACAATAAGTAAAAAGACAAATTTTTTATCACTGCATTCCATTCACTGTTGCACTAGCCCGTCAGCCTGACTCTAAACTAAAATGCTCGGTGTTTTCTGTAAACAAGCCAAGAAGCTCTTCGTATTTTTTTGCTTTTGGCATGACAAGTGTTAAAAAGCCTTTTCGTAGTGTTTCTGTTTCTCAAGCTAATAAGCTTTTCTACAATAATAAGTAGAAGGCCAAGTCCTTTATCACTGCATTTTATACACTTTTCCCGTTAGCTTAAAGACTTATGGTTTTGACTCTAGACTAAAACGTCTGCAGTTTTCTGCAAAAAAGCCAAAAAATCTTAATAGTTTTCTGCTGTTGGCAAAGCAAGTATTGGCAGAAAAGAGTTTCATGGTTTAATAACCTCAACCAAAATAATAGAAGAAAAGGTTAAAAAAATTTAAAAAGAACAACTAAAATAATAATTTAGCCCATCAACCTGAGATGTGTTATGATTTTGATTTACTGCCTAAAACACAGAATGTTTTCTATAAACAATCTCAGAAGTTTTTTGTAGTTTTCTCTAGTATTTTGAATAAAAATGTGTCCCGTTAGTACACCAATTAACGTAGGGACTTCACTTTTCCTCAGAAATTTCCACTATAAAATTAAATCCTTCAATCCAGCATGGTTAAGCCCATGTTGTTGCAATTACTTTAACCGTAGTCAATAGTTAAATGAAGATGGGGAATGCTAGCCCTCTTCACATCACTCTCTCTCTCTCTCTCTCTTGGTCTTAATAATTCCACAATCTTTATAACAAGTTTATTAATTACAAATTATAGACTGACAACTGAAATTTAACATTATAATTACCCGACGCTGAAGATTTTAATGTAAAAAACAGAAGAATTTTCACAAACAAGAAGAGAAAATGACTAAGTAGCTACTTAATGAATTAAACACAAAAAAAAATCTTGACGAGAAGGGAATACACAAAGTAATTATAGTGTCAACAGATGATTTGGTCTGGAGAATTAAAAAAAAAATAATTAATAGAAGGAACGAAAGAGTTAATTTAAGAGAAGACGAAAAAAATAAATTAACAACAGATAAATAGATTTCTATAATTATTTTATTAAATAAAGACTGCCAACAAAATAGTTTTTACATTATTAATTTATTTAGGTTCATTCCATTTCATTCCTTTGTAATATAGTGCGTTGAATTTAGCTCCACTTCATTCTACTTAATCTCTCTGTACTCTACTGCGTTCTGTTCTTTTTGTTCTCAAGCATTCAATTTTATTCGATACCATTTTATTCAATTGCATTCTAATTGCAATTCTTTCTATTCCTAATTCAGTTTCATTAATATTTACTGCTTAGCGGCACACACAATTTTTAAAATTAAAATTTAATGGTCAATTAACGTAATGGAATTGGAACGAAACAATTTGGTATATATATTAGGAACGTAAAGAATGTGCAGCTAGCACATTTCAAATTCACAAGATTCCTACATTTGCTTAAGTTTCAATTCCATTTTGTTTCTAAGTCCACAACGTTTGTCGATTTATTTAAGTTTCAATTTCATTTTGTTTATTCTTAATATTTGATATTTTTTTTTATTTACTTTTTAACCATCTACAGCTAAAAAATTTGCAAGTTTTTTCCCATTAATTTTTTTTTTAATTAAAAAAAAAAAAATTTCAATGTTGAATAATTTTTTCTTTATATAATGAATATTACCATATTGTCCCTCCTTATAAATATCTAACTATAAAATTGTATTATTTTATTTATTAAATTTATTTTTGTTTTTGAAAATCAATTTAGCGCTAACAAAGTTTTTAATTGTTTTGCGGGGGGGGGGGGGGGCTTAGCAAAAAAGGCAGCTTTAAAATATTTTAGTAGTCTTAAGTTCAATTAAATAAAATTGAAACTTTCCAATTCCAAATCGTTCCTTAATTTATTAAAGTTTCAATTCCATATAGTTCCAGCATTTTAACGTTTAATTTTTATATTTTTTTTAAATAGATCTAGCAATAAAAAGATATGGAAACTTTTTCCTATTAAACACGATTTTCATTTAACAAGGAAGTTGCAGGGGACGACAAAAGGGTCAGGTAGTAAAAAGCCTTGCTTTCAGCTTTAAAATAATTTTGCTGCACCAAATTGAAGTACATAAAATTAACCCGTTCTAGTTTCACTTCGTTTCCCAATTTCAATTCCAATTTGTTCCTTTAAATTAATGTTTCAATTGCATTTTGTTCCGCTTTTATAAATTAATTATTTTTTACTCTTTTTAAAAATATCGCTAGAGTACAAGCCTTGCTTTCAGCTTGGAAATATTTTAGAGCTGGAAATTGGCTGAGGCTTTTTTCTCTTCAATTGAACTTTTTAGTCCTTTAATCGTTTAATTCGATATCGAGCAACTTTAAGCAAAACTTTTAAATTACTTCATGCCGAAAATATTAAGTTTCTATGGTTTTCATTTAATAATATCCCAAGCAAGGATTTGATCTCGGTTTTTTATTTATTAATTTTTTTTTTTTTTTGATTACAATTAAATATTCTCTGGTTTAGTCATTTGTGCTTAATCTTTATTGTAAATTTTTTATCTGGGCCTGGCAATAGTTTTTTTTTTTTTGTCTGTTTTGATTTTTTTTTTGTTTCAATAACTTTTGTGTTACTTAAATACAACCTCCAATATTCAAGTTCATGAACTTGTGGCTTGGGCTCCAGCAGAAAACACAAAAACATTTTATGGTAAACATTTCAAAGAAATAAACTCAATTACCCTAAAACAAAATTTAAAACAGACTTAATATTACTTGCTCGTATATACAAAATGTAAACAAGACAGGCTGGCCCGGCTTGTCAACACTCACTCCTTATTAACTACGAGTAAATAAATTCACTGTCTCGCCAACACTTGAACTACAAATAAATTGTAAATGCAACTAAACGATGAAAAATATACAATTAAGAAAGAACTTTTCTTTTATTTTTTATTTTTATTTTTTTTTTGTGTAACATGTAAATAAATGTTACAAATCTAAATTGAGTTTTTGTGATTGTTCTTCTGTTGACTCTGTTCTGTATTTAATTTAAAACACCACTCGTACAATGTAAGAATTTACAACAGTGTGGTTTCAGAAAACAAACAAAACTTTTCTGTTGCTTTTGTTCTAATAAGGATTTGTAAAGTAAACATAGACAACAGAAAGTTAACTATTTTTTTTTATTGTATTTGGTATCATGATGCACCTTCAAGCAGATAAAAGTGGTAACAAAAAAATATTCTCTGTTCATACACCCAGAAAAAGTCAGAAGTATGTCTGACACAATGTATAGTCAAATGGCTAAAGGCCGGGTTATGCGAACGTTGACATGTAGAAATGTAGAGCTCAACTATAGAAACGTAGAAACGTGTCATGTGTTTTCTATAGTAAACAAAGAAGAAGAAAAAAACAATACGCATACATCCCATCACTGCTACATTTTGTTACGTGAAATTCTAATTTCAACAGATTGCTACGTTACATGTAGCAGAAACGATCAGCTGACGTCTAAATTTTTACATTTCAACGTTCGCATAACCCGGCCTTAAGCCTTTTGAAATTTTGGTTGATATCGAATGACAAACATTTCATAGAAACTTTTTCTTGAGTTAAGACTGAAGCAAATTTTTAAGCTTTCAAGTACAAAGTAAAGTATGCAAGTAGCTGATTTAATGTAAACCATTTCCTCATTGCCCATCAAAATTTCAGTAGACCTTAAATGAAAATTTCGATTGATATCGAATGCCAACAACCTTGGATCTATGCGATCATTCCATATAAATTTTTTTCTCGTAAATGTAAATTATTTAAGCTTTCAAGTACAAAGTAGGGTACTTAAAAGGCAAAATTTCAATAGATTTCGAATAAAATTTCACAGAATTTTTTTTTGTAAGTCGAGGCAGAAGTAAATTTTCAAGCATCCATTTAGGAAAAAGAGTATCCAAATGGTTAAGCCATTTATAGACATTTTGGTTGATGTCGAATTACAAAAGCCTGAGGTCTATATGACCACTCCATAGAAATCTTTCTTGAGTGAATTTTTAAACAACTAAAAAATAGAGTATGATTAGATCAAACAAAATTTCAATAGATTTCGATTGAAATTTCTTGAGTTGAGGCTGAAGTAAATTTTCAAGTACCCAAATGGCTCCATCATTCCCCTTTTATCAAATGGAAATTGAGCTTGATATCTAATGCTAAAGGTCCAGGCTTAAACAACCATTACACAGCTATTTTTTGTTGAGTTGAGGTACAAACAAATTTTCAAGTATCCTCATCGTTGATTAAAATTTTAATAAAATTGAAAGAGAATACGAAAATCTCACAGAAATTTTCTCATGAGCTGGAACCAGATATAAGCCTTAAACTGCGAAAGAAACAACCCAAACACTAGTCTTTCAGAAGGCAACTTTAAGTTTTGATAACATGAACATCTTATTGCTTTCAGTGTAGCATAAGCTCTACGTTGTTGTGTAACTGCCTTAACAAAAAAATATTTAAAGCAATAAAATCTTTTTCTCTAACATTTTGAGCATCTATAGCCTGTAAGAAGTTAAGAAATTTTTTTATCTTTTTCCGTCTGTAGTGAAATTTACAATTGTTTACTTTTTCATCTTTTTTGTAAACTCTGAGATACTCACTCACATTCATACTTTTATTTAAATAAATATTAAGCTTTTTTTTGGTATTTCTTTTACTTACTACTCTCTAGTATTTAGAGGTAAGTTAACTCATTGTTAAACATTTTACAAAAAAAAAAAATTATATAGAGAAGAAAAGAAAAAAATAGAATATTTGTCAAAGGGATTTTATAAGATTTTCATTTTACTTTCCTTTAAAGCCACAGCATTCATAAATAACTACTCAGACATATTTTTAAACAAAACCAAGTATGTAGTATTAAAAAAAAAATGTCTTAAAAGAATTTAAATAAATTTTTTTTGTATAAGCAAAACCTAATTTGTGGCTGGATTTTTAGAAAATTTTAAATTATTTAAAATGATTTATTATAAAATAAATTAGGCAACTGCAATTTAAAGTTCTCTTTATGAGTATCAATCTGAATTTAGGGCATAACAACGTTAAGTTTAACATTAAATTAAAATAGTTTTCAGTTTTATTTCAAATGAAAGCGAATGCTTGCTTAGCTTCTTGGAAGCAAATTTAATTTAAGGAAAATTTTAAATAAGAAACTAAAAAAAGAATTACTTTCTTAAAAGTACAATTAAGCCTGGCTGATCACTGTAAAAGTTATAAAAGACTTAACATTAAAAAAAAAACAAAAGATTTTCATAAGAGTAGAGCTCTGATGATTCGATTTGAGTAACAATTTCTCGGTGCTATTTAGCAATAACAATTCAAGTCAACATTTAGTTCACACAACAATTTTCTTTTAAATTAAAATATTTCATTGATAAATAATATTTATTTCTGCATAGCAGAGTCGCTGACCTGTTTCAAAAATCTTAGTTTGACATTTTACGATTTCGAAGCTGTATAAAAAGAGGCGTAAGAAGGCGGCTAAGGTGTGGCTAAATAAAAGTATTAGTAGGCTAGGCAGCTGACATACTGGCTATCATTTGTTTATGGGAAGTATTTTATTTATTTTTGTTTTTTAATAAACATCATTTGTTATAACTGTTTTTTCTTTTTGGAAAATAATTTTGTGACATATTTTTTTTTTTATATCATTTTGGTTTGTTATAATTATTTTGTGTGAATTCAGGCAACCTAAAGAGTGCCATCATTACATTTCTAATCAATCATTTTGTTTGGGAATAATAATTCAATGCAAACTTATAAATAACAAGATAAATTGCTTGAGTGCAAGTGGTGTTTAACCCTCTGCCCGTACACAGAACACTTGTTCGAACAAAATTAACAAACCAACCCCCAGAAAATGGAAACTAAGACATTTTTAATAAAAATATTTTTTTTTTTTTTCATAAAGGTACTATCTGCTTAGAATATGAAATTCTTTAATAAATAAAATAAAAATGAAAACCATAACCAAAGTGCAGTGAACCTTTAAAGCTTAAGGTGTTGTAATTATATCCCCCTCTTGACAGAATTTTTTTTTTTTTATTCTGCACTTGTTTGATATAGAACAAGAAAGTCCACCCCAAAAACAAATTAATATTTTCATTAGAAATTTGTACGTTAATGATTTTAGTAGTTTTAATGAAACCGTTAAGCAATTCAGGCAAAATTTTGCTTTTCTTTTATACAGAATGCACTTTTCTTTTCGTGTTTAAATAAATTAATAGTTTCATGCGGTGTATGGCAGGTGGCGCAGCTGAGACTACAAGAACTCCATTCAACTCCATCGTCATCTTCAAAAATTTAAGACCAGACCAAAATCCTCACCAAGACAATTGCTCTTAATGGGTTTATTTCTTTCTCATTGATTTCATGAGGATTTCTGAGCCCCATGCAGCCATTTAGATTGAGAACATGAATTGTTTTTCGAAAAATTTATATTGACTTTCTTTTGCTTTTGAACGGGATTTTATTCCGCACTTAATAGGAACATGTCTTCTTTACAATCCAATAAAAAAAATCACAGCTCTCTCAAAAAATGTATATTTTTATTTTCAAATTAAAAAATGCGCTCTTACTGGGACGCCTTATGCAAATTGTAATCCAAAGTTTAAATAATAAATTGCTGCCACAATTTGTTCATTATTTGCCCACATTTATTTGCTTCAAATTTAAAATGATTTAAGTTTGATTTATTTGCTGCAGAAAATTATTAGAAAACTTTGCTCTTTTTAATAGAAAAAAAAATTTTACAGCCTGTGTGTAGAGCAGCAGGCAGCACCTTTCCAATTTCTTGTCTAGTTTTCCAAATTCAAACATGCGACCACCTTTCCACATACTTGCTTGATTTTTCAAAGTTTTCCTGTTCTTTGTAGAAATAAATTTTCTTTTTATATTTGACTATTTCCTTCACATATACAAGCCATAAATTTATGTACATCCATATCCATGTTTTGCTGGCTGCACCCTTTTCTTATGCTTTTGTTTGCATTTTTTATGGTTATTATTGTGGCAAATACTTTATTGCACTTTTTTTCTATGAGTGAGTGAGTGAGTGAGTGAGTGAACAAACATAATAAAAATAAAATTTAAAAGAAAATTGTCGTTAGTTTTCATAAATTATTAAGATCATAAAAATACAAATTTTGAAATGAAATTTTTTAAGGAAATGAAAACACTTAAAGAAAAATTTTTATTAGACATCTCAACATATATTTTTGATGAATTTTTGCAAATAGAAATAATATCGATTTTTTACTATATCACCCTTGAAATAAAATGCAAAATTTAAGATTGCTTGTCTTACAGACTTTTGTGTACAAAAGAACAGACCTGACAAAATGAAAAGAAGCATAAGATTTTAAAATTTTTTTTCGAATATATATTCCTGCGTATTTAATATTTGTGTCCTAATATGTTCGTTTCATAATATTTCTTCCATTATTGGCCAAATTATTGTTCTTAGTATTTTATTTGTTAAGTTTAGAATTAGAATTGGAAGCGGTATTCTCTTGGTATAACATTTTCCTTAAAAATTTAAAGACTTCTTTGAGTCATTTGCTTGCCATTTCAGACGGCTGTAGTTGGTGTTTCATTAAGTAATGAAAACGGGTCCATTACAATGACATATTCTGCTGACTCTTCGTCTTCGTTACACAACCTGCAGATATCATTTTGGATGATCCTCTGCAATGCTCAGTGACTGAAGCCCATAACAATGCAAATTCTTGACAAAGTCAGACCCAGTAAGTCATTTGTTGTCTTCTGAAAACGAAATGGCTTGAATGTTTCCTTTTATTTTAAACCAATATTTTTGCGATACTCTTTCCAGCCTTTCCCAAAATCTAGACTTAATAGAGCTTCAAACAGTCTATATAATGGTTCTAGGACAATGAAACTACTAAGACCACTTGTTATTGGCTATATATCCACTAAGATCTGCCACATATACTACATAGATGCTGTTGTTTGATGCCAATGTCTTCAGAAGTGTACGACAATACCAGACCAGTTTTGATTTTACCTGTAATACCGCTTTGATGTCAGGGTGAATATAGATGTGATAGTTATAAATAGCTCGAAAGCATGTATTTCGGTCTGAAAAATTTTTCTTTAAATAAGTTTTTCATGGGATTTTGCCCAAATACTCCTGCTCCAACCACCTTCAACCGTTTTCGAGCCATCTGAAATCGGATTAGGGTCTGCTCTGTTGCTTGCAGTTGTGCGTGAAATTGAGAATGATCACTTAGGGCGACAAATTTAGAACTTTTTTCATTCATTTCTTTAAAAAGAGAACAGAATAGATCAGAAGAGCCCTTCATATCTTCCAATATGAGCTTTGCCATAAACTGCAACCCTTCTTTCTTCATGAATAGATGAGCTATAAAAAGATTTAGCAAGACTTCAAAGGCAGTAGTCGGAGTTGATCTCATTGCCTTTATTACATTGGCTAGTCTTTGAATTCTAATGACTCTTGCCTGCGCTAAACTTAAAACAGAGTTTCGTGCAATTAATCAATTTTAATTATTGAAATTTTCAAGTAAAGATCAACGTAGATTTTTATTCAATTAACCAATTTAATTGAACTGTTTTTTTTTTTAAGTTAATGACCTAATGAATTCCATACCGAGTGTTCTTTGTTCATATTTCTCCAATCAGCATAAATATTAGGTAAGCATTTTTTTCTGTAGATTGACTTGTATTCTTCACTATTTTTAGCCTTCTTGTGACATCTCATCTTGAAGTTTTTTTTTACCAGTCGCAAGGTATTCAGTGTGCAATTTCAACAAGGTTTAAAAAAAAACTAATAAATTATTTTGCTTTAAACAAATCAAACCAAAACATTTATTCTCTCAGTGTAACAGAAATTACATTTTGCATTTTGCATTTTCCTGCATATTTTGTTCACAATTTCCTTACGTTTACTGCAGTGCATATGTTCATTTTTAATATGATTTACTTTAGTTTTACTTAAAAATTCTATTTGTTTGCAAAATAACATTCATGGCAAGCACACACACACACGTGCAGTATATGCAACTGTCTGGCGTGCTAGAGTGGCTGGCATATACACTCGCATCTTTTCTCAATGACACTGGCCTCTCCATTAATCAAAAACCATTTTTATTTCCATTTATGCTGATGATCACAATGACTCCTTTCGCAAGGCAGATTTTCATGAATGACAGAGTGTAGGGATTGCCTGAAACAAATGTTTTTACTTAAAACCATAAATCCTAAAAAAGATTTTAAACAATATTTTTTTTTTTTAATTTCGTTTTAGTTTTATGAGCTTGTTTAATAATTTATGATGAATTTAACATAAAGTGGTTAAATAATTGCGTATTAAAATAAAATATAAAAGAAAAGTAGAGAAAAATTTAAAGCTTACAGGATTCATGAAAATAATAATAATTTTAAATGAGCAAACAAAAACAGCAAAAAATTTAATTGAATTTTGACAACTTTAAATCATAAAAACAAAATTTAAAAAAAACAGTGGAATTTCAGGCAAGATTTTAATATTACAAAAAACCTCGCTATTTGCAATTAAACAAATTAATTAAAATCAGTCTGAATAGAAAAAAATTCCTCGCTTAACTGCAAATGCTTGCAATTAAACGAGTTAATTAAAATTAAATTTAAGTCATGCAAAATTATTGCCGAACAGCCTTTCTTTCCTTTCTTAATTGCAAAGTTTTGCAATGAAACGAGTTAACTAAAAATCAATTAAATTCATGCAAAATTATTGCTGAACAAAAAAATCCTCCCTCGGTGAATTGCAAATTCTTGCAACTAAACCAATTAAATCCATTTTATGGAAAATTATTGCCGAATGGAAAAAATTCCTTTCTTAATTGCAAATTTTTGCAATTAAACGAGTTAACTAAAAATTAAATCAATTAAATTCATGTAAAATTATTGCTAATTAAATTAATTTCATTTCATGCAAAATTGTTGCTCAACAGAAAAAAATCCTCTGTTGATCACAAATACTTGCAATTAAACGAGTTAATTAAAATTAAATATAATTTATGCAAAATTGTTGTTGAATAGAATGCACAAAAGCTGCTGAAACAAATTAATTAAAATTTGTTTTCAATAGGTATTTCTAAGAAACCTTTCCTTTACCAACTGAATCATCAGAGAAATCACAAGGTTTCTAGTTAAAATTTTAAAGTCCAAAAAAGATTGAAGCAGTAATTAGTCAGTTGAAAAGTTCTTTCATACAATTTCAAGAATCTGACTGCAATTTTTCTAATGTTGCTCTCCTTTTTCACCAGCTTTTTATTTTTCCAATAACTACGAGTACATGTTTTGGTAACGACTACCATCATTAACACACACTCGTAAATAAAAACACTGTCATTACAAGTAACAAATACTTTATATTAAATTGACACTTAATTGACAACATGTTGTTGTCATTTTGTTAAACGAGAGTAGTGGCAAGCATGCTACCCAACAATAACAATTGTCAACAACATTGTATTTCATCACTGTAAACATTATGAGCAACAAAATTATTAAACATTTAACAGCTACAAAATAATTTACATGAGGAATTAAGTAGAAACTAAATTTATAGGTTTTCCTACAAACTGCAACAACGTCATCATGTTTAGTTTAACAGCAAATCAATATGTCAATCAGGCAACCAAACAGCCACTCATTCACTCACTCACTGAGTCAGTTAGTTTATTCTGGTGCTGAACAATTGTTTTAACAACAGCCAATCAATAATTTTATTTAGCAGCAACATTTTGAAATTTATTTAATATTCTAATAATGGAACGTTTAAATAGTCACTTCATTTTGAATGTTCATTTTGGCAGCTCAAAATAAAAGTTTTTCACAAGAGTTTTTTTGTTCGTTTTTTAATTTGTGCTTGTGCTAAATTATTTGTAACCTTAAAGGTATTATGGGGTGAGGGGCAAAGAGTTTAATTTTGTTGCTTGGTGTGTATGAGTGTTTTGTGCTGTAATAGTTCAACTCCATTCAAGTGTCAAACAAATTTGTATTTTAGTTTTAGCATTTAAACTGTCAAAAAATATGTGAGCAATTACTTTGCAAAAATAATGAGGAGCTGGAATAAACATTTTTATAATTGAAACTCAAAAACATACACTAACTGTCTGTCTGTCTGTCTGTTTGACTTTCTGTTATAAATCATGCAAAATTGTGCTCCCCTTTTGAACAAACTAATATGACAGATAATGAGTCATAATCATTTTATAAATGACAACTAAATAAGGAACTTAATTTGTGGCCATTTGCGGATATTTTAAAAGCATTCAGAAATTTGCAAATAATTGCAAGAGTTTAAGTTTTTTTTATAAAATTTTTAATTTTCAGAAATAACAGAATATCGAGCAACTTCTTACGAAACTTTAATTTTTTTTATATCATAAAAAAAACTAGAATTTTATTCGATGTTGAATGAATGCAAGATTTTAACACTTAATTTTTTGTTCTCTCTCAGGAGCCAGTTGGGCATATTTTCCTTATTTTACTTACTAAACAAATTCATTTTCGATTATTTTACTTAAACGATTTTGCGGTTTTTGATCTTCTGATGTCTCTGACAACCCAGTTAAGTATTTTTTTAATATTCACTTTGTCAAATTGTACTTAAGAAAAGACATCTTCGATTATTATAATATTTCAGCGATTTTTCTGCTTTTGACTTTCTTAACTGCAAAATTGTTGTTGAATAGAATGCACAAAAGCTGCTGAAACAAATTAATTAAAATTTGTTTTCAATAGGTATTTCTAAGAAACGTTTCCTTTACCAACTGAGTCATCAGAGAAATCACAAGGTTTCTAGTTAAAATTTTAAAGTTCAAAAAAAATTGAAGCAGTAATTAGTCAGTGACGACTCAGTCGGTATTGTTTCACTATAGACTTTCAAAAAAATTACTAAAAGAAATGATTATTGTATTTGAGCGATTTTTTTAGCTTTTGATCTTTTGATGTCTCTGACGACCCCTTTAAGCATTTTTTAGAAAAGAATTTAAAAAAATTTCTGATTATTTTCTTTGAGGGTTTTCTGCTTCTGATCTTGTGATCTCTCTGACGACCCAGTTGGGTATTGTTTCACTATTGACTTTTAGAAAAGATACTAAAAGAAATGCATTTTTGATTATTTTATTTGAGAGGTTTTTTGGCTTTTGATCTTTTGATGTCTCTGCCGACCCAGTTAAGCTTTTTTTTTTACTATTCTCTTATTAAAAACTTACTTAAAGAAAAGAATTTCCGATTATTTTATTTCATATTTTTCTGCTAGTGATTCCTGATTCTTCTGACGATCCAGTTGGATATTGTTTTACTCTTGACTTTCAGAAAACTGATCAAAAGAAAAGCATTTTCTATTTTTTTTTATTTCAAAAATTTTTCAGCTTTTGATCTGATTTCTCAGGCGATCCTGTTAAGCATTTTTTCACTGCTTACTTACTAAAAACATACTTAAAGAAAGACTCCTTCGATTATAGTACTTCTATTATTTTCCTGATTTTTCTAATTTTTTCACTACTAATTTACAGTCAGTTCTATAAAAGAAGACAACTTCAAAATGCCTATAGAAAAGTTAATTGGTTTCACTAAACTTTTTTATTTCAGCGACTGAGCAGATGTAAAGACCGAGTTGAGCGTTTTTCACTATTCATTTACTGAAAAGTTACTAAAAGAAAAGAATTTCCGATTATTTTATTTCAACGAATTTTCTGTTTTGGATCTTTTGATTTCTCTGACGATCCAGTTAAGAAATTTTTCACTTTTCGCTTACTAAAAGAAAATAATTTTCAATTATTTTTTTCTGCGATTTTTCTGCTTTTGATTTTTTTATTTTTCTGATGACCCAGTTGAGTCAGCTAGCAAATGCTTATAGAAAGCTTTTCTTGGTTATGCGATTTCAGCAGGGTTTCTTCTTTTAAAATCCTAATGTTGCTGATGAGTCAGTTTGTCACCAATTATTTCATTTCATTTGCCTTTAGTTAATGGCAACAAAAATGATTTCTTTGTTAGCGTAACTAAAGTATCCATTTCAATATTAATTCCATTAATTATTTTGTTTTACTTTGGTTGCTTTATAAACGACTTGATATTAATTACTTGACACGTGTCATATGCCACATTAAATTTCCAAACTCTAGTCACGTGTTTTTGGTAACAAAAATATTTTTGTTTTTTGCCATAATGAAAGTATTAAATTGGACACTCAGTTATATAATTTTAAAATTAAAAAACAAAAATACTTTTAGCTTGTTTACATGAAACTCAATTTAAATAGACAGGCCATTCCACAGCCTAAATGTTCGTTTATTTTCTAATTAGTAAAAATATATTTTACTGCACTCGTATGGCAAACAAATTATTGACAAAAAACCAAACAAAATGCAATAATTAACTTGACAATTCATATGATTCGGCTTTTAGTTTTAATTAATTGAGTACTACAGAGAAAGGTAAATGAGAAACAGTGAGCTGAGAGCAAGCAAAGAGAGAAAGAGAGAGATCATGTTGTAAAAAGAGTTGTTAAATAATTTCCATTAATAATGAAAATTAAAAAAAAAAATATTAAAAATTCATTCCACCTAAAAAAAGTCGGTATCTTTTTAAAAACAAAAGTTAGCTTTTAATAAATAAAAGCCTACTTATTTGTTCCTATGTATAGTTTTTAAAAAAGAATCCAAACAGATCTATCATTACATAAAACTTTAATCTCATCTCGATTAAAACGAAAAAAAATAACAAGAAAATCTGAAATTTCGTTTGTATCTTTGATATTCCATTTGTCTACCGATTGTTCTGATTTTTTGCACCGACATTAAAGCTGTTTTTTTCTGATAAAACTTTACAGAAAGTTTTTTTGTCCGTGTTGTAGTTTAGACAAATTACGCAAAAAAAAAACCCTCCAAAAATGGTTGAAAAATAGAGGTAGTTGCACTTCAGAGCTCATAGCTCAGGTATTTATAAACCAATTGGGCTGAATTTTAAAAGCAGACTGACAACAGGAGCTTCCAACAAATTGGCAAGATAAACTTTTCTGTAAGTCTTCCAGGGACTTCAGAATGCTGATTTCAACAGACACCCAGACAAGCAGATGACTCCGATATTCATAAGGATAAGGGTGTGCCATGTACGGTGTAGAAATTACACACGTAATGAAAAACTTGTGAAATTACTGAAAATTTGAAATATCGTTTGTATTTTTGTTACTTCTCGGCTCTCGTTTTTTGCAACGACATTAAGACTGTTGTTTCTGTTATAACTATATAATTTTAAAAAGATTTAATAATAATCCAAAGTATCTTCTGAATATTTGGACGGAAGATTACAAATCTGGAAAGTCTCCCCTTTAAAATGATATGTGTCCCATTCCAAAATCTTTATAGAGATTGCAAACGCACCATAGAATATTACTGGTTGATACACATGTCATTTTAAACAAGAGGTCGCCTAGATTTGTAATCTATCGTCCAAGTACTTAGGAAAATCTTTGAATTATTAAAAAAAAAAATTTTTGAAATTCCCTCATACTCTTTTTCTGAGAGATTTTTACCATTTCCCACTTTGCCGAGGTACCATTCCCGATTTTTGCCCTGAAAATTACCAAAATTAAAAAAGAATTTAATCTGTAACTTTCTGCAAGTGTTTTAACATTTTCTGAAAACTTCGTAGTCTTTATTTTATGATGCAAAACAGAAACTGCCAAAATCCTTCAGAGCACTGGGGTATATGGAAATTAAAAAAAAAAAATTAAAAATAATCCAAAGTAACTTCTGAGTATTTGAGTAATAGATTACAAATCTAGACAATATCGCCTTTAAAATGATATTTGTCTTATCCCGTAATCTTCTATGGTTCGTCCGGAAGTCGCTAAAAACTCTCAAAGTAACAGCCCTGGTTTATAGGGAAATTAAAAATTTTTTTTTTAAATAATCCAAAGTAACTTCTGAGTATTTGAGTAATAGATTACAAATCTAGACAATCTCGCCTTTAAAATGATATTTGTTCCATCTAATATTCTTCTATGGTTCGTCCATAGAAGAATAAGACACTCAGAGGAACAACACTGAGGAATCTTAAAAAAATTTTATGGCCCATTTTCTTTGTTCTTAATGATAACATTTTAATTTTTTGTTTTTCTCTGCTTGGCTTTACTGTGCCAAAGGCTGCTTGCAATGCTTTGCTTACTGGCATTTTTTGAAAATTTTCATTTTGTAGCATTTTTTAATTAAATTAACATGCCCTACCCCCTTCTACTAGCATTTTGTTAAACCCTTTAATGCAATTTATCGATTTAATACTTCAATAAACAGGTAACACGTGAACGTGTTAAAATACTGAGTGACATTTTAAATGCGATTACAATTGTGTATTTGCAATACAATTTTTTGTTTGTTTCATTTACATAATCCACCAAACACTAACTACAGCCAGTGGGCCAACCTTTTAGAATTGCCTAATGTAAAAAGGAAAGAGAGATTGTGTGTGTGGAGTATTGTTGCAGCATGCATTATGAATGCACTACATTTAATAAATATTTTTGCCATTAAAACAACAACAGCCATTTATACACTTGCTCCACAGACGTACAAGCCTGTTTTTATTTAAAGCCATTAAGCTGATGTGTATTTTCTGTTTTTTTTTTTAATTAACTGTGGTGATTTGCTAGCAGGTGGCTGTGAAGGATGCTGTTGATTTAAAACAGTTTGATCGTGCTTTTTTGTAGAGTTTTTGTTCATCAAAAAAGTTTTTTGGTTCAAGTGGACAGGCTCACCCACAGCAAACAAGAATTTTTTTGATTTAATTTTTGATTTAATTAAATTTGTAAATTTATTTGATGTTTTCTTTTTTAATTGAAGCGGCTAGTTTTTGTAAGCTTAAAATCAGACTAAAATTTGTCGAAATTTAAAGTGACCGTAAGCTGGATAGCCGTTTTCATTAATTTAATTAATTTTTCAGTATTTAAAATTAGAAATCAATCAAGTGAGCTTCTTAGCGCAATTCAATTCCATAAGTCTTGTTTAATTTAAATAAAACTCCAGAAAAAAACTTACAGCTTGTCCCAGGATAATGCACATTATCAAGGGCCTGTTCAGCTAAATGCCAATCAAAGTTTAGTTCTCTAAATTGTATTGAAAACAAAAATAAATTTTAGTTCTTTTTTTAATACAATTAGCTGAACATAACCCTAATGTTTATATTTTAAACAGTAAATATCTACTTTAAGGGTTAATTTTGCTTGCAAAAAGTGTCTCAGTAAGAGTGCACTTTTTCATTTTAAAATAAAAACACGTATTTTTTTAAAAGAGTCCTGATTTTTTTTATTGGATTATAAAGAAGACATGTTCCCATTGAATATGTATAAAATATTTGCTCCATCAATTCGTTCAATGGCAATATTTCTAAACAGTTATCTTCTCCGATGAAAAGCGTTTCCAGTTTCGTCGAATTTGGAGCTCAGAAAATCCTCATGCAAAACAAATGCCGCTACAACGAGCAACAGTCTGATGAGGATTTTCCTCAGGCCTTACGTTTTTTGAAGATGAGGTCAAAATTGTGGTGACTGATAGTGATAATAATGGCTTTCTTATGGCCTTAACTGAACGACTGGACGATATGTAGTTGCATCATCCTTATTTTTGTTATTTAAAATGCAAGCCAAAGCTAAAGTTCGTTATGGTGGGCCAGGCTGTTAATTACAAATGTATTTTGTATTTTTTAAATTGTTTTTATGTAAAACAAAATTGTCTGCTGACCATTTGTATGTCCTTAAAATGTAACCATCATAAAACTGTTGCAAATTTAAAAAACAAAAAACTTAAATAAACATAAAACCAATAAACTTTTCTGGGCCACTAAAGCAGAGGTGTGTTTTATATGAAATTTGTGTGGCCAAAGAAAACAGAAAAGAAGAAGAACAACAACAAAAGAAAAAAAAAGAAGAAGAACAACAACAAAAGAAAAAAAAAAGAAACCAAAGGCACAACCATCTAGATTAAGTACTAAAAATGTTAGTTAGTGTTCACAGAGTCTTAACTGCAAGTAAGGGGATTTTATTTTAAGGAGGAGGTTGAGTTTGAATTTCCTTTTCTTCTTTTTTTGGCCACAAAAAAGCCATAAAAATGACCATTTTATACTTTTAGTTGAAACTTAAAAACAAAACAAAAATGTTTTATTAAAGCTAAAAAGAAAACTAACCAAAAACACGCACAAAAAAAATTTTTTTTTTTTTTTTTTTTTTTTTTTGTTAGCGCACGAGTACTTGTGAACAAAAATAAAAAATAAAAGAAGAAGATATTAAATGACTACATTATTTAAAAACAAAGTAACTGCCATATTAAGTTTCGTGTTTGATATGACTGTCATGTCATGTCATAAAGTACACGGAGAGAAAACTATATAGAAACTTTAAAGATAAACAATCAACTCATCTGGAATTTTTTTTAGAAGTTTTCGAGCTTTTGAAGATATTTATTATTTTTTAGCATTAAAATTTCTTAAAACTTTCCTTAGAACGAAACCTAGGAGCGTCAACGAGTCACCTGGTTACTGCGGCCGAAATAGACCTATTATAGCACTAGATACTTTCATGTTGCAAGTCCTCTCTAAGTCTAGTATTCAGTAAAAATTCAAAAACTTCTTGTGTGGCGGACAAATCGCCATGTCAAACGGTTGTAGGTAGTGATGTCTTAAATAACGAAAATGTGTCCAAATTAGACCATAGCATTGATACAATATGTGTTCTGCTTTTTCTTCGTCTTCGCTACTTAATCTATAAAGGTCGTTTCAGTCATGAATCCTGTGACAACACAAACTCACAGAATATGAGAGAATAAAATGAGTAAAAGCGTCCCTTCACTTAATCACTCATTACTCACTTAGATCATTTATAAAGTCTTTACCTAGAAGTCGAGGGCTAAAACCATTGAAACAATCGCAATTTTAGTAATTTTGTATGAAAAAATTTCAAAATTTCGATAGAATTTGCTGGGTATCGAATATGGCCTCCAATTTCGTTTCTACAAAAAAGGCAAATTTATTTTTCACCCAATTTTACTCTAGTCCTTAAAAATTGTGCACTTTCTAGCTTGCATTGAAAGACTTATACGGGGTTCTAAAAACTCAAAAACCAAAAGCACAATTTTTTAAAGAATAGTGTAAAAATTGGTAAACCTTTTGGAAGGCAAAAGATGTGGGCTTTCACAAAGAAGGTGAAAAACTTACCGTTCTCTATCAGTAATTTGCATACAAGTGAAGTCCTTAGCTATTAACAAAAATACCTCTCGTGCAATGAGGCGACCTTAAGTATAGGGTGGTCCAACTAATGTGAATTATCTTTATATTTTTTATTATGATAAAAGCATCTACGTCTTCGGTGACCTACCGATGGTCTCTATATTCAATGACTCTGAGACATAATTGAGGTTAATTGTCGTTAATGTGCTGAATCAGCTCACAATTTAGCTTTTGAATTATTCTTGACTTATTGATGTACACTTTTTCTTTAAATATCCTCAAAGAAAAAAGTCCAGCGGTGTCAAATCACCTGATCGTGGCGGCCAATTAAAGGCCATTAAGTTTCTCGCTTAAAAGAAAAATTTTGAAGCCATTTCATGTGATATCGAAAGCAATGATTTAAAATCCAGTCTTGTTTTAGAATTTACATTTGTTTTTGCCCGGTCTCGCCCGGCCCAGTCCTTTATTATGTGAGTCAGTATCCTTAATTTTAATTTTTTAAGAAATCCGTTAACAAATAGAATTTTAATTGTTAAAAAACCCAAACAAATAAATACAGCCATTCACTACTTTATAAAGTGACTCATGCCTTTGCTAGCATTATTAGCAGAGGCGCCACCCAAAGTAATAAATAAAATATTTCTAAGCATAATTTCAGGCTTAAATTAAGTACGGGCAAAGAAAAATAGTTGCAAAATGGGCTTAAAAATGGGAGTGGCTGGTCCGAAAGTATATTCGACCTTGCTTGAAGTATAGAAACGACGGTATATACAAAATTTCAGGCAAATCCATTGGAAAACAAAAATTTGTACAACGAATAAATTTTATATTTGTACTTTTGTTTTATCCTGGCTTTTCTGGCGGTTTATATAATTTTTGTTGCTAAAGAGATTCTTATTTGTAATTGTTTTTGTTGTTAAAAGATAGTAAAATGTGTGTGTGTGTTTTTAATCTTTTTTAGATATTTTTTCTTTCATTATTTGCTTTATTGCAGTCTTTAAGTTGTTCAAACTTAAATCATAAAACTGTTTGTTTTCTTCTGTCATCGTTTTATTTAAAAAGTTTCATTTATTTAAATTTTTATCCAGGTTTCAGTTCAAATTGGACCAGAAAAAAAGAAGGAATTAATGATAAATTTGCATGTTAGTTGGTTAGTTTTTTATGCTCTTTTAGTGCGCAGCAATTTTATTATTTTTTGTGGTTGTTTTTTTTTCTGAATTCTGTTTTTGTTGATTTCTTTTTCAAACAGCAGGATATCATGTTCAACTTAACAAAATTTTTTTTCTTGCTTAATTTTAGTTTTTTGTTTAAAAATAATTGCACATATTACAAACACTGCTGGTGGTATAAAATAAAAATAAAAAAAAAAAAAAAACTAGAATTTAAATTTAATGTTTTACAAAATTCTCAAAAATACTTTTAAAAATGTTTTTCAATTCCATAAGAAAATAAAAAGAAAAGAGTCAAAGCAATTAGCATTCAAATGCTATCAGCTTTTTATATTCCATTTATAAGCCTGTAGTTTTTATAAAATAAAACAAGTTAGTCTATTTTATTGAACTCTAATGTTTTCAATTTTTTAACAAGGGTGGGGAAATCAACAATGGCTGGTAGTCAACTTAGGAAAAAACTTACAATTTTTCTTTTTTGATAACGAACGTTGTCAATTTGTTAATGAATCTTGTGGAATTGACAACGCATGGTATCATTTCAACACCAATGGTGTCATTTTTAAACCAAATTGTGTCGATATACGTATCACCCGTATAGTGTCAATTCTGCAACGCTGTGTTTTCAATAATGCGTTGTTAAAATGACACCATACGTTGTCAAAGTGAGCACAAGCATGGTGGATATACCATCGACACTGTTTGTGATCATTTTGCCAACGGATGGTTGCCATGTTTTCTCTGGGCGTAAAGCCAGACAGACGCAAAGTTCATGTTCTTAGATTTCGCCATGAAAAACACTGAACTTGCATTGACTCATGCCCAACCGTCCCTTTAGAAGTTTAAGATCACTCTTATTGATTGTCAATGCCTTCTTTAATGTGCCCTTCAATAGTGTTTCGCTTATCCGAGTGTAGTCAGCAATTTATAATATTTTGAGAACTCTGATTGAACCAGTTTTCTTGCTATTGTATCTCTTGCCCTACTTAAAAGTAAAACATTCACTAAATATTCTATTTTGTTAGCAAATTAAACGTTTATGCGTTACTTTAAAAACTTATCACTCGCATAAGAAATTTTATCTCTGGGAAAATTTCTTTCTTTTGTTGTCTTTCACAACACCTTGTTGTGAACTGTCTGTCACAATTCCCTTGACTAAAATTTCAATCATGTTTTTATTTAACGATCTGCTATAAAATTAATTGTTTGTTTGCTCTTGTGTGTCTACTTTTTTATTTTTATTTCAATTTCAAACCAACTAAAAACTATAAATGTCAGCAAACTTGTAAAAGAATTGAAATTTCTAACAAGACAAGAAATAAATTTAAATCTATAGAAAAACAAATAAAAAGAAAAATTTGGTTAAAGAAATTTCCCCAACAAAGAGATAAAAACTACTTTGAAATGCATAATAAAATATAATTTTTAAAAGGAACAAAAACCACAGTCGAATCTGTTTAATTTTAAAACAACGCTTAATTGCCAGATCGTTGAAAACTACAATAAAATCTGGCTAAGCTATCTAATTTGAAGAAAAATGCTTAATTGCCAAGACTTCAGTACTTGTAACTTGCTTAAGAAAACTCGGCTTAACTTGAAAACAATGCTTAATTGCCCCATTGCTAAAAACCTCAGTCGAATCTGTTTTAGCGAACGCTAAGTAATGTTAACACATTGTTTGTTTGGAAAACATCGCTTAATTGCAACTTTATATAATTTTGAAAAAAAAGATCCTATTGCTAAAGACTTTGGTTAAGTAAAATCTGTTTAATTAGAAAACATTGCTTAATTGCATTTAAATATTTAAATAATTTCAAGAGATTTAATTCCCATCGCTTAAAAGAAAATTTTCGTTATTGAAACATCATTTAGTTTTTGTGTTTCTGAAGTAATTTTTCTTATTTTAATTCTCATTAAAAAAAAATTATGCTAATTTGAAGTAGACTTTACTAAAAATGTTTAAAAAACAAACCCCGCTTAATAGCAAAAATTAACTTCCAGCAGCTAAAACTGGCTCTAAAGTTTTGTATTGTTGTAACAAATGAAAACAAATTAAAATTGTTTGTATTTTTATGCAAAATAAATAAAAAAATTTTGAAAGAACTTGCTTAATATGGAGTTTGTTGATTTCGCTTCTGCCGCTTAATTTTAAACGTATTTTATTTATTAGTTTTTCCTTAATTATTAAAGGGTATTTTTAATGTTATAACTTCTTTAAACATTAAAAAAAAAATTATAATTCGTTTAATGGCAATAATTTGCTCTTAAACGAAATGGGTTTTTTTTTAAGTTTTCAAGAATAAAATGTTTTTACTTAATTTTTTTTTTTCGATTATCACAATTCCACTGTTTACTCCAAATTTGTATAAAGCATTTCTAAGGTAACCCGATCTTTAGGGGTTTTTAAAAATACACCAACACACATAGATGCTCTCCCTATCCTTGTTTTTTTTTTTGCATTTGAAAATTAAAGTGTTAACATCTCTTTTATTTATATAAAAACACTAAATGAAAATAAAGGCTTCTTTCGTGACATAATTATGAGCAAAATGGAAAGAGGAAAAATAGAAAGGGGAGCATCATCTTGTCAAAATTTCTTGAGAAGACAGTGTGTGCATTTTTTTCTTTCTTTCTTTTAATTTTCATTTTAATTAAACGCACGGGACAGATTTCAATGTCATTATAATTCATAATTTTTTTTTGTCTGTTTTATGCTTGTGTGACAACATTTCAAGTAAATTGAAAGAAGCAATTCCACATCTTGTTTAAAAACAAACAAACAAAAAATATTAATTCTCTCAAGTTATGTGTGTCCCTTGTTAAAAGTGTTTAATTTTCTTTTAAGGCATTTTTGTTCATGATTTATGTTTTGTTATGGTTTATCTCAGCTTTCAGCGTATGATGTGTTTGTTGAGGATTTTATGATTATTTTTGTTTTGGTATTTTTCCAAATTTTAACAGTTTTTTATGGAAATTGCATGTTTTATAAATAAAATTAAATTTTTCAAAGAACCAACAGTTTTCAAAGGTACTTGAAATAAAACTAAATTTCCAAAATATATTTTCTTGGGATTCTTCTTAAAAAAAAAAAATAAACAAAATCAATTTATATACCAAAGTCACCAATTTGGGTCTAATGCAGCATTTAAGATTTTGTTGCCGACTATGATCGCTTTTTAAACAAAATTTCTTTTTTTTTCTTGGTTTACAAGAGAATTAAATTCTACAGCAGCTTCCCTTTTTTAAAATGGTAGAAATTTAACTCTTAGCTGATACTCTTTTCAGTCAGAATTTTTTTTATAGATTTTGTTTGTTGTGTTCCAAATTTTAAAATATTTTTCAAGTCAAACCTAAACCATTTCTGGGTCTAAAAACTGCAAATTAAGAATATAATTTCGCACAGAGCACAGTCCAGCTGGATGTCTTAACGGATGTGTGTAACAAAAAGATAATGAATCACTGCAAATTTGACAATCATGCTGGGAGAATGACTATGCCATCAAATTACAACTGCAAAAGTTGTCGAAACGAAAAAGAGACCATCGAACAGCTGCTCTACCTCTGCTTAGCACTAAAGGAGCTTAAAAAAATCCACTTTGGGGATTGTCTCTGCGGTCGACTATGGCAATCAGTCAAAAATGGAAGTTTTACAAAATTCCCTGTCTATCGTTACGTCACATCTACACTTATGTATAAGCGTATGTAAATCAAGAAAAGATGATAGAACAAAAGGTATTTTCTGTTTCTCATCTGCTGACTTTTTTAAATAGAGATATAACTTGCTGAAAGCGTAGTCTTCTTTTCTATTAATCTTGGGAATCGGTAGAATACTTGGCTTCGTAAAAAGCAGCAACTGTTTTTGGTTATAACGGACTCTTCTTCTATACCTCTCTTTTTTTCTGCTCTCTTTACTACTAAACTTCTTTCCCTGCTGCCTTCTATCTTTGACATCCTAACTAGAGATTTAAGCCATATTGGCTTTTCTTATAAGTCACGCCGCTACCGAAATCATCGGCTTATCGGCGGCTTATGTCCAAGACGATTTTAATTTTAAGAATGTTATTTTTAATTGTAGAAGTGAAATTAGATTTTTTTTGGCTTCTTGTAATGGGCTTTAATGTAATGGGCTTAGCCGCCGATGACCATTTTTTGTTAAGCCGTTTCTAATTTTTTGACACGACTTGTTTCTCTGGTCCTAACTTAGAATCTTCTCTAAGCCGTCGATTTCAGTAAACAATAGACTATCTGGCTTTAAGATAATTAGTTCAATAATTACTCTGTCTGCCTCTGCCTCTGCCCAGCAATAGAGGATAAGTGTGAGCTCCACCGTACAGCTATTTGCTATTTGCAGACACTCTGCGCGCTATGGACTTTAGAAGTTGGTGAGCTACATAACTTCTGCTTCTCTTTTACTCCTCATTTTCTAATCCTCTTCTCCTGGCTTCTTCTTGTTATTATTATTCTCTTCTTCTTCTAGTTTTCTTATTATCTGCTTCTTCTTCTACTTCTCGTTTTCTTCGTTTTATTTTCATCTTTATCCCTTTAGTACTTCTTAATTTCTTTATTTGTTACTTTCTAAAATTGCCCTGTGTTTGGGGTTTCCTGGCTGGATGTGTAAATTTTAATTCCAATTTTAAGGGAACCGGTTTTTTTTATGTAAATTTTTGTTTTTTTTTGCAAACAAATATTCTTTCATTTTGTTTATTGAAATGCGAATTGATTTTAAGTGTCCTCTATTTTTTTAGTCACTAAAATTTGTTTTTTCTTTCTTTTTTAATTGTAAAATCTTTTATTTTATATTTTTGTCATGAAGTGCAAACCGAAAAACGTATTTTTAATATTGATAATTGTTTTATATTTGTTTATACACATTTTAAGTTTTATTTTTATTATTTTATTAACAGCAATGAATAAAATTTTATGGCTCTGTTAATTACCTTAAAAAAAAAACTAAAACAAACATTTGGAAAAAAAAATTTAGGGACCCCTTTTAAAAAACCAGCAGGGTGGCTGTTTAAACCGTTACAATTACAAAACAAGCAGACAGTCATATCGTTGACGTTCATACTTTGAATTAAAAAAATAAAAAATTTTTTTAAAGAAAATAATAAAATGATCAAGCTGTTAATAAATACAAATGTTTTGTACCAAAAAAAAAAAGCATTTAAAACTGAGTGAATACTCATATTCAAATATGTTTTTGTTTAGTAAGAAAGGCAACACGGCAGGTGACTTACATGCCCCAAAAACAACACCGAAAAAACATGTAAAGCAAAAAGAGTTTCATAAACAAGACATTAAACAGAATATTTAAATCATATAAATCTTCTTAACGTCACATTAACTCTAAATTGTGTTTCAACTACTCTTATCCTTCTAAATAAAATAATTTTTTTTTATAATTTTGATTCCCCCAAAAACCCAAGGAAAACTCGCCCTCAATAAAAAAAACTGCACATGGTTTTCATTAAATAAAAATAAATAAATGGCTCAGATCTTTCTTTTACTCACTAGCAGACAGTGCCCTCAACAGACATTCAAACGTACACATGTACGCTTGTAAATGTAACATGAGCTGTTGTTGCACATTTTTAAAACTGAAATAGTGCAGTACTGCATCCCTTTACTCATACTCAAGTCATTTGCAACCCGCTGGGATGTTTGTATGAAAGGCATTTAAATCATTTAAATAAAATGTTTCTTTTTTTGTTTAAAAAAAAATAACAAGAAAGCAAAAATGTTTTAAGTCATTTAGTATAAAAAAGTAAAGAATATTTGGGTGTACGAAATTCAAATAAATAATAAGCCCTGACAAAAAATTTAAAAAGCTTCCAACGTGAGTAAAAGTTTACGTTTACAATTTAATATAAATTTATTTAAAAAAAATTTTTTTTTTAATTATAAAAACTTTAAAGAATTTAAATCTTCTTAAAAAAAATGTCACATTCATTCTTCTTTCCTTATTAAAATGCTCATTTAAACGCTCAACTTAAATGTTTTTAATTCTAGCCACGTGTTTTGCTTTTAAATATTTAAGACATAAAACTAAATAATTTTTATTTGAAATTTCTGTTTTATTAATGTAATTTTAACAAGCATAAATTCGGTTAAAATTTATTTATTATACATTTTCTAAAGCAGCTTGGGCGAATTTAATAAAAAATAAAATATCAATTAATAAACAATACAAAGCGATAAATAAATTTCCGTTTAAAAATATTTTTCCAAGCCACCAGCCCATTTACATTTTGCTCATAAATAAAATAATTAACTTGAAAATTTTAAACAAATCAAAATCAATTATTTAATAAAACATTTAAGGGAGTCAGGGGCCATAAAATAAAAATTTTTGATTTTAAAATTAATCACATGCAAACTAACAAATTTAAAATTGAAATTGTCTCTTCTTTTTTTTTTGGGAATATGCGGGTAGGTTATTAGAAGTGTGCCGATTGTTACGAAACGAAATGTAGTATTAACCCAGCAAACTATTAAGGGTGCAGTTTTATGTGGGAGGGTTAGGTGAAGATAAAAAAAATTTTTAATTAAAATTAACCGAAGTCGTTATTTTTTAAAAACGATAAAGTCTTATGAACAAAAAAAATCTTTCTAAAAAAGCCTGCTGATGACCCTTTATTTTTTTTTTTATTTAATTACAAATGTTATCATATTGATTAACCTTCTTATTCACAAAAAAATTGAAACTAAACTTTTTTAAAAAATTATGCGAAGAATTTTGATGAAGTCTGTTTTAAAAAAAATAGTTTAAGCAAAAGAGTAAAATTTGAGCGGTTTTTTAGAAAGTGGTATAAGTCCATTTTAAAAAAAAATTGTCAGCTGTATTTTTAATAAAAAGGTGTCTGTATTTTTTTTCAAATTGCCACCAACAAAATTTTTTTTTTTTAAGTATACTTAACCCACTTTCAAAACTAACAACTCATTTAACTGATTCAATTAAAATATTAATTCTATACGATAATTTTTCTAATTTGTTTTTTTATTATTATTATTATTTATATTTATTTAATATTAAAAATTAATAATATGACTGTTTTGTTAAGCTTGAGGTCTTATTTTTCAAAAATTTATTTTTATATCGATATTTCGCTCCAATTTGTGTAGCTTCTTCAGGATATAATTATATTAAAAGAAAAAGGTCAAATAAAATTAACTAATAAATTAAAAATTAATTCTAAAATTAAATTTTGTTAACGAGCACTTCTAACTTTTACCTTCGACTCCCATCTACAGAGTAGCCGAATTTTTTTTTGTGATTAAAATATTTTTTTCACTTGTTTACCTTAAAAAAATTAGTTCTCATGTCGTCATCAAAATCACACGCAGTATTTTTGGTTACGAAAAATCCATTATTAGCAGAGCTGTCAAAATATTTTAATAAAAATAGAAAATAAAGTAGAAAATTTATTTATAAAAATTAAATACATAAAAAGCTAACTGCTTTTTCATTTGCTTAATTTTTTTTTATTTTTATTTTTTTTTAACATTTTCACAGAAATTATTGTCAATTGCGTGTTTAAGGGTCGTTAATAAAATGAACAGCAAGAGAATTCACTAAAACTTTTATGTAATAAAGGAGCCGTTAACTAATTACAATGTTTGCTAATGGATTTACACAATAAAGAAATTGAATAGATTTTAAATGAAATCCTGCAGGATTTCAATACACGTTTACACTATTGGCTTGTGGCCCTTTTTTAAAAAAAAGGTTCCATTTAAGGGGGAAAAATATTGCTATAAAAGCTACAACTTCTTTTAAATGAAAGTAAACACTTGGAGCTTGAAAGACTGTGATTAAAGCTTACCCTACATAAATATTAAACACATTTTTTCTACAAGATTTTACTAGATTTTAAATCTGTTGTTACACTACCCAAATTGAAATGTAGTGGGCGAAATAAATAATTAAAATTTGGGGCTACAGTATTCCTATCGTTTTTCTCCTATTTAGTTCTGCATGAGTGCCTGAGTTAGTGTATGTGTGCATTAAACCCTATAACTGTTGGCTAACACGCACTTCCGTCCTAAAAAAAAACGACAATAATTTTCCACCTACAATTTAATAAGAAAGTTTATTTTGTTTTCCCTTTCATGATGATTATGTTATTCAATTTTTGTCTTTTGTGGCATTTTCTGGTATTAAAAACTTTATTTTTCCTTAAGTGATTTTTCAGCAAAGGAAATGGCAAAATATAATTTAAAAAATCAAAAAAAAAAAAAAAAAAAACACGTTAACAGGTTATTAAAACATTTAAGAAATCAAAAGACAAACTTGAAGCGGAAAATTGATATAAAAATAAATAACTATAAACCGAACTTAAGCTTGAAAAAACTAACTGTTTTAACTATAAAAGAAAAGTGTAAAGAAATTTACAAACAGATAAAAAACTTGTGAAAGTATTTTCTAGCCCTCTTTTCTGAAAAAAGAAAATTAAGTAGACAACTTTATTAAAAAAATTTATAAAAAAATTGTTAAAAACGTTCAGTTTAAAGTCTACGATACAATTTATTTAATTATTTTAATTGATTTTACAATTTCATATTTGTTATTTTAATCACATTCAATCTCATGAGACTAATATCGAATAAATTAAATTTCATTTCATTCTAAATTGAGTGTAAAAAGAAGTCTTTTTATAGTTAACATTTATTAACTTATAAATCATATCGCTTAAGTAACTCCTACTTAAGGAATTTTAAAAATGTTAAGCACTAAACGAAAATGAATCAACACTCACACAAAAATGCGTTTTTCTTTTCATAATAATTGGCACCTGAAAGATAAAATCAAACAGTTTGGTAAACAGCCTGTAAACATTCATTTTAAGGTAAAAAAAAACAACTGACACAAAAACAAACCCACCACAAAACAAATTACAAAAATTACAAAAAACCTTTAATTTCATACTTACTAAAAGAAAAAGTAAAGTTAAACAGTCAAAAAAAAAAACTTTACTTTTGAAAACCAGCACTTTAAAATTATACAATAACAAGAACATACGAGTACCTTTTTTGTAAATAAATAAATAAATGGTTTGATGAAAAAATAATATAAAAAAATTTTCTCACAAAATTTTTATTTACAAAAATCTTTAGAAAAATTTTCATATAGAAAAATTTGTATTGAAAAACTTTATATAGAAAATCTTTCATAGAAAAGTTTTATGGAGAAAAAATTTTTATGTAAAAAAATTTTTAAAAAGAAAAACTTTTATAAAGAAACTTTTTCATAAAGAAAATATTTTCACATAAAAAAGATTACATAGAAAAAATGCTTGAATGAAAAAAAATTGATATAAAAAAAATTTCATAAAAGAAAATTTTGATAAAGAAAAAATTCTATGTAGAAAAGTTTTCATTAAAAAAAATTTTTCTTTAAAAAACTTTTTATATAGAAAAGATTTCATATAAAAATTTTCTATAGAAAATATTTTTATTGAAAAATTTTCTATACAAATTTTTTTTATCGAAAAATTTTCTATACAAATTTTTTTTATCGAAAAATTTTCTATAAAAATTTTTTCTATTGAAAAATTATTATTTTATTATTATATTTTAAAATTATTATTTTATTGAAAAATTTTCTATACAAATTTTTCTATTAAAAAATTTTTCTATGCAAATTTTTTCTATTAAAAAAATTTTCTATATAAATTTTTTCTATTCAAAAAATTTCCTATATAAATTTTTTCTATTGAAAAATTTTCTATAGAAAAATTTTCTCTAGAAAAATTTTCTATAAAAAAATTTTCTCTAGAAAAATTTTCTATAAAAAACTTTTCTCTAGAAACATTTTCTATCAAAAAATTTTCTCTAGAAACATTTTCTATTGAAAAAATATTTTTTATTAAAAAATTATCTCCAGAAAAATTTTCAAAAAAAATGTTTTTATAAAAAAATTTCTCTAAAAAAAATTGATTACAAAAATATTTTCTATAAAAACATTTTCTATAAAAAAATTTTCTGTAGAAAAATTTTCTATAAAAAAATTTTCTGTAGAAAAATTTTGTATAAAAAAATTTTCTGTAGAAAAATTTTCTATAAAAAAATTTTCTATTGAAAAAATATTTTTTATTAAAAAATTATCTCCAGAAAATTTAAAAAAAAAAAGTTTTTTAAAAAAAATTGATTACAAAAATATTTTCTATAAAAACATTTTTTTAAAAAAATTTCTAAAAATATTAGTTTTTTCTAAAAAAAATTCTATTGAAAAAATTTTCTGTAAAAAAATTTCGTCTAGAAAAATTTTCTTTAAAAAAAAATTCTATGAAAATATTTTCTAAAAAAACTTTTTCTTTTGAAAAATTTTCTATAGAAATATAGAAAAATTTTCTTAATGTAACAATAATTCTAAGTTCAGCTTACAACTCGCTGCAGTTACAAATTTTAAATAATTTTCAAAGTTGTTTAAACGTTCTGCTTAGAAATTAAATACCTTTTGATAAAAACATAGATAAGTCAAACGGAAGTATAGAATTAGTTGAATATTTTATTGAAATCTTCATAACATCCGCTGGTTTTGTAGAAAAAAAAAATAATAAAAATGAAATTAAAACACAATACGAATCCGGTATATTGTGATTAAAAACTGCTGGCTCATGATGATGAACAAAACATACAAGCAACTTTATGGACTAAATTAACCTTAACTAATTTTTTAAATAAAAAAAATTTGTTAAGTCAACAATAAGCTAAATTCATGTTTGATTTTAACATGTTGCTTAACTATTTTCCATTTCTTTTTGTTATATCTCTTAAATGTTAAGTCGACAACTTATATTGAAAGTGTCTAAGAGAGTTTAGGATTCTGTAAGACTATTAGCTGTTGGTACACTATTTTGCTGGTTGGGATGTGATAACACTTGAGTGTGTGTGTGTGTGTGTGTGTTAAAATTGCCGTCAGCTTGTTGTAAGTGTTTTCAAAAGTCTAAAATTAAAACCAACCGCAACCATTAACAAAATAAAGGACATGTTGCTGATGTGTTGTGCGTGTGTGTGTTAGTGTTAGTGTCGGAGTAGGTAAAGAAAGGATATTAGTTACACAACAGAAAAGATAAGCTAATTATTTTAAGAAGAGTGTATTTGGTACTCTGGTGCTCAGACAAAAGGTACTACCGTTTTTACACTGTGACTTTCGTAGCAACGACAGACTTTGTAGTTCCTTTTAGCGTCCCTTCAAAAATGACAGTACAATTACACTGTGGGTCTTTTGTGTAGCAGGGACTTTTTATATTTTTAATATGCAGCGTTGACGTAAATAAATTTAAGTTTAATTTATCAATCCTGAAAGAAAAACAAACCATAATACGAAAAAGCGGCATAAGTAAATCGAGAAAAAATAAGTTTGTTGCAACAATAATGGATTCGTGCGACTTTGTTCACTTACAAACACACAGTAGCTGACTTATGTCGCTAGTAAGAAGCCCACAGTGTAAAGAAGGTATACATTTTTATTAATATATCCAAGTGCCTACAAAGGAATGCGTTTATTTCTCTTACCAAATTTTTATCGCCTCAATTGCGTGTCTACTTTTACTTTCTATCTCTTCTCTAAACCCCTTCGATATTTTATAAGCAAAACTTAATTAGGTTGCTTAGGATTCACTTGGGTCCTCTAATATGATTCCTTTCTGAAGCTTGCTTAGGAGAAAAATAAAGAGAGATAGAAAGATAAAATTGGAATTTGTGGGAAAAAGAGAAGTAGTTAAAAGGTGAAAAGTCTGCTACTTGCTTGCTGTTGCTTTTTTTTTTTTTTTAATTTTAAATTTAGAACTATTTTTGTCTTTTTTTGTGGTGTTTTCAAAAACCATAACTAATAAATTTTAAAAACAAATATTCTTCTCTATTTGTTTTATTAGCTGCAGTTAATACACATTTTTTTCTGTTCATTTAATGGCTGGTGCAATAACATCTGTCACTTTTTAACTTTTACTGCAATTTGTGGTCAGTTTTTTTTTATAGTTGCTCTACCAAAATATGTTTTCTCAGTAAATGCTCATAAATTTGAAATATGACCGACCAGCAGAGCAGCCAAGTATTTAGTTAATGTATGTAACTGGCAGTTATTTATCGTGCAACTAAATTGAATGTCACTAGCAGTGAACACTCGTAAGGGAAAAAATGCTTTTTTTTTTAAATAATTTTTAATGACAATTTTTCATTTGCTGATGTGCTAGTGACGTTAATTTTTTTATTTATTTTTGTGTTCTAAAAACAACTCAAAGTGTTATTAATGAGTTTGTTGTTATAAAATTTATGATCTTTTTTTTTTTTTTTATTAATATTTTTATTAAAAGCTAATTTTTATGAGTTGTAAACTTTGGTTTATGGTAGACAATAAAGGAGACTTGTAGCAAAAAACATGTTAAAACTTTTGTATCTTTTAAAACAAAAGTAATTTTCTTAGACACCAAAAAATACAGCCGCAGCTGGCAAAAGAAAAAAATTTTAATTAAAAAAAAAAAATCAATATAAATTTTTCAAAGGGTAAACAAGATTCGTTACCACCTATTAAAAGCACTTTTACTTATTTATTTATTTTCTTTCTTTTTTTTTTTTGGCTTGTGCCTGCAATAATTATGAGCACGATTAAATGTAATTTTTCAAAACAAAAAAAAAAAAAAATGTAGGCTTCCGGTTTTGAATAAAAAACATTAACGCGCCTTTTAAACAAAAGCTGCTTTTGACAAAAATTATTAATTGAAATTATTTATTCACTGTCAGTATTAAAGACAACATACGCACTTTTGTTTAAAGACACCAAAAACACACAAAACATAATTACAGGGGTTTTAAATCATTTTAACGAAAGAACAAAACAAAATGACAAATTTACCATTTAAACTGCAAAACATAAAAATACAAACGATTTCTTAATTCATGTAATTTTTCTTTATTTTCTCCTTTTACCTACTCTTACACAGAAAAATTGTCAATTGCATGTTTCAGGATCGTTAATAAAAAAAAAAAGAAAAAATTATAACAAAATCAACAGAATTTATTAAAATTTAAGTTTTACATTAAAACCAGCTATTAATTATTTATAAAAAAAAATAATTTTTTTGTAGGAAAATTTTTAAAACTGAAAGCTTTAAAATAAATCGTTTAACTAAAGCATTTCCTAAAAAATAATTAAGCTCTTTGAAGGATTAAGGAAAAGCATAGATTTTTAACATATTTGCAGCTGAATTTTATAAACAGAGAAATAATTTGCTGAAGACTCAATCTTCTTGTCTATTTTTCTACGGCAGCTCACTATGTTTTAACTTATCAGTCGCTTGCTTTTATGTTTTTTAATATTATTAGCCATTTCCATGCACCCTATTATCATAACAACAGTTTCATAACTGTCGAAACTAAATTGAAGCGGCAATCAAAGCGTTTTTTAGCGCCCAGTATTTATATTAAAGCGTCATCCCTAAATAAGAGTGCTAACGCTGTGTATTCTCTACATCTTGTTTATGAAAACCCACTAAAGACACACAAAAATAGAGTTAAAAACGCTAAATTAAAAAAAAAACTAGCTAAAATATCATTACTGCTCAACAATAACAAAACAAATGTAAAATAAATTCGGCCTTATTACGAGTGTCGTTCTCGTAGTCGTATTTACGACAAGCTAATATAAAACATATAGCCACAGCTGCCAATTGTTTAGCAGCCAACTTCACTATAAAACGTGCTGTCAAAATTGGTTTTTCCAAAGTAAATCTAAGGCGAATTCATACAAGGTGATATCAAGAAAGCAGCTGTGCGCTTCAAATTCTTTCTTGTTACAGTTATATGGTCAAAGTATATGAGCCATGTCTGTCTTTTGTGAAAAAATCAAGAAAATTTAAAAAAATTTTAAATTCAATCATTCAACGTCAATTATGAGGGTGTGGCGTGTACGTTGGGTGTGATAACTAGTTTGATTTTTGATCTGGCACCACTTCTGCTTACACTCTACCTTTAATGAGTTCCCTGCATTCATTCTCGTATGCTACTTTTAAATTAATTTATTTTTTAATCCCTAAAGCTGTAAATAATAATTAAATATTTTATTTGTTTTGTAAAACAACACAGATTTATAACAGATTTATAGGTGAAATACAAATGCAAATTTTAAACTGACTTAATTACATTCCTTACAACACTTTTGTGTTATTTTATTTTCTATCTCATTAAGCAATAAAGTAACTAAAACAAAATAAATTAATTAATTAAGTAAATAAAATAGAAACATTAATCAAAAATGCACTGTGGATTGGCTTCAATCAATTAAACACTAAAACTTGTTTAAATCGTGACGATTTAGTTACTAACATTTTGTGCAGCACAATAAGTTGCATAAATTTTCTACTGACAGCAGGTTTCTTCAGTAAATCTTAACAAATACTTTTTATATATTTTGTTGCCATCAATTAAAGCAGTTAATTGTTGTAATTATACTTATTACATTTTAGAAAATAAATGTTTTAGAATAGTTTTTCTAATGTCAGTTTAATTAAGTGTAATCAACTAACAAAACAAAATAAGGAAATGATTTAATTAGGTTTAATTGTGGGGGAATTACAGTTTTCTGGAATACAAACTGGCGTCTGCACACAGACAAGAACTTTGGCTGTGATAGCTAAATTTGTTAACAATTAAAAATAAAATTGGGCTGTAGCAACAAGAATTCGTTAATACAGTCTTAAATTTAGTTCTCTTAACAATAACACCCGATTTTTCATTTTCACTGTTAAAAAAAGTTAATTTGTATTTTATAAAAAATTTAGTGGTAACAAACGAACTTGTTTTCTTAATGTACCCGTTCGCCTCAAAAGAGAATTTTTATATTCTATTCTTGCTGCAAGATGTCTAGTTTTGATTAACCTTGATTGAGTTATTGCACACCAGAACCTTTTTCAATAACTCAATGCTAAGAGGGGGTTCTAAAAAGTCTTATAACTTAATTTTGGCTATGGTGAGATAAGATTTTAATGAACGAACAACGGCCACTACGTAAGTCAGCTATGGGCTACTATTTACCAAATAATAAGCCAGAAATCTGAATCATTAATTCCTTACCATCGCAGGACTACTCATCGTACTACTTCGGGATGGCCTCTCCTTGGCTTTATCAATTATCACGCCTCATCCTTTTAATGTCTTAAAATATTGCTTTCTGTGGTGGTCTGATCTCTCTTTTTCCTCCGCAGTATTTTCTCTATGCAGTGAGATAGTGTTAGTTTTAATCCTGACAATAAAAAATCTGTTTTTATAGCTCGAAATATTTTTAATTCTGGTTGCTACAACTAAAAAATTTTTTTTACAGAAACCTTAATTTTTGATTGGAAACAAATTTAGTTCTCACAGCAGAAGTTATTTTTTTCAATAATTTAATGTCTTGGCATTTGCTAAGAAATTTTATTAAATGCTCCTGACCTTTTAAAACTTCTTTTTGAAAACACATTTAGCCTTTTTAGAAATTCTTAAAAAAAGAAGAAATTTTTCCAAGAGTTTTTATTTACCATAAATAATGGAAAAAAGTAAAGAAATAAATAATGAAAATTATAAATAACAACAGACGTTTGATAAACTGCTGTCTATAAAATAAGTCTTCTTAAAAAAGCGAACTCTTGGCATCTTAATATTTTTGCCGCAATAGAGAGAACCCAGCTGTAGGTAATAAACACAAAGCAAAAGTAAAATTTAATAACATTTTCGCACTTGTTAATTTTTTGGAGAATTTTCTAAGCAATTTAAAGGGAAAAACAAAAGGCCTTCTTTTGTTTGTTTTGTTCTAAAGGTAGAGCAAGAACACCCATCATGTTTAAAAACATTTAAACTCATAATCATTAGAAGTAGCAGCAGCAGCATCACAGGCAGCCACAGCAGTAGTTGGATGCTTATGATTATCATGATGATGTTGAGTGTTTTTATGGTAAAGCATAACCAATTGAGTGAAATTACAATTCTTTTGGAACATGAACCAAAAAAAAAAAAATCTTAAACCTTGAAACTTAAGGTAGGCGAGCGTTTCATTTTTGTTTATTTATGAGGGCTTACACATCGTTCTTAACCTTTTTAACCGTAACTACTGTTTTCTTCTTTGTTTTATTTTAATCTTTCAAAAGGTCATGTTGCCTTTGTTCATTTTAAAACAAAGCTGGCTGACTGACTGGCTGGTTGGCTGTTTAGCCTTTTAAGTTTTCTTTTATTTTCAACTCAGCTTCTTGCTTTAGTTTTTAATAAGAAATTTTTTACAGGTTGTATTTGAAACAAAAGAAGTTTCTTTAAGTTAATTTCTCTTGATCAAACATAATGTTTTTTGCTTGTCAAATATGTCCGTAACAGCAACCATATAGAAGCTAGAACGAATTACTTTAATTAATTATTTATTAAAAAAAAAAAAAAAAAAAAGTTTTAAAATAATTTTATTTTAAATTAAGGAATTTTTTTCAATTAAAAAATTTTGTTTTGAAAAAAAATGTCTGAAATCAGTGAATTTCTTAAAATAAAAAATTAAAGAAATTTTATTCGTAATAGGTTAGGTTGCTCAGGGAGTTTTCCTTGTATCTTCTGGTGTGGTCCCTGTGTGACACTTGTGTAAGAGAAGAATATAGGAGGCAGAAGACTAAAGAAACTCAATTTAGGTTCTTAGATTTGTAGCAATCGGTTTTTTTTTAATTTCTTAGTTTTCAAAATAAATTAATTCTTTTTTATTAAGTACAGAACCCAGACTCTGGCGCTTCCCCCACCTTACAATCAAATCAATAACTCATTTTGTAATTTTTTTTCTAATAATAATTAAGATTTGTTTATAAAACTGTCAAACATGTCAATCAAACTATTAGAAATGTTTGAACTGCAGGGAGCAAGAATAATTTTATTTTCATTTATTATTTATAAAAGCAAACACTCAAATTAAAGCAGCGACTTTACTTACAAATGACTTCGAATTAATAATTTTGTATGTTTTTAAATTTAACAAAACAAAAAAAAACATATTAAAACGCTTTCTATTTAACGTTTGTTATTCAATAAATTATGTTTATCTTGCATAAACTTTTATTCAACTATTTTTGTTAACAAAAATACCTCCTGTCATCTCTTTTATTTATAATAACAATAGCATCCATTCACAGCAACAATTTCTTCTTTTTTTTTTAATAAAGTTTCTAAAATTGTAGAAATTCCCACAGTTGAGTTTATCAAAAACACTAACGAATCTATAGTTCACACTAAAATTTACTGCAATCAACTGGAGTAAAAGAAGAAAATTGTAGAGAATTTTTACCCTAAAAAGAAAAATAAAAATAAAACACACACCGGAAAATTTGTAAGCAAATTTTTTATTCACACTCATACAAACATTCTGTTACAAATAATCTGTAGTGAATTGTGGAGTCCTGGTATCCTCAAGATGCTTCTTTGCAATGTTCATCCTCTTGTTTATGTCATGCAGCAAACATTTTTGCAATACTTACACAGAAAAAAAAAATTATGCACCAATTAAATATTTTAATTTTTGGCATATGGATTAAATTTTTAATTAAAATTAATTTACAAAAATTTTATTTTATTTGAAAATTAATTAATTAATTAATATTAATAAAACACTTTTAATTAACTTCATGAAAATAATTATATTATAATTAATTCAATTAAAAATTTAATTAAGAAAGCAATTTTATTTGAATTCAATTTGACTTAAAAATTAACTTAATTAAACATTTAATTAATAAAACAATTTTAATTAACTAAATAAAAATAATTTTAATTAATTCAACTGAACATTTAATCAACGAAACAAATTTAATTAATCATTTAAAAATTTAATTTGATTTAAAAATTAATTTTATTATACATTTAATTAATAAAACAATTTTAATTAACTAAATAAAAATAATTTTAATTAATTCAACTGAACATTTAATCAACGAAACAAATTTAATTAATCATTTAAAAATTTAATTTGATTTAAAAATTAATTTAATTATATATTTAATTAATAAAAAAATTTTAATTAACTCCAAAAAATTGTAAAGAAGAAAACAATTTTAATTTATTCAGCTTAAAATTTATTTGAGCAAAAAATTTTAATTAAATGAATTTAATTGACAAAATAAATTTAATTCAATCAACTGAAAATTTTAGCAACAAAACAAATTTAATTAATGAAACTATATTAATTAATTTTATTATAATAATAAAATAATTTTAATTAATTCAATTAAATTTTAACAAGCAAACCAATTTTAATTAAATCAATTAAAAATTAAATTTGATTTAAAAATTAATTTAATGAATAAAATAATTTTAATTAACATTTTTAATAGAATTTTAATTAATAAAATTATTTTAATTAATTAAATTAAAAATGTAATTAAGAAAATAGTTTTAATAAATTCTATTAAAAATTTAATTTAAAACAAAATTAATTAAAAAATGTATTAATTAAACAGTTTTAATTTTAATTTTAAAAATTTAATCAATATGACAATTTTTATTATTAACAAGTTTATTTAGTGCTTAATTTTTTCTGTGTAACTATAGCAGGATTGTTTAATTTTTTCTATGTACCAAAGAAATTCGTAACACTTTTAGTTTTTTTTTTCAACACATATTTTACTTGCTGTAAATTATTTGAAAAATATGATATGACAAAAACAAAGACAAAGAATGGCAGTTGTATGCCAACGTTAAGGGGCGGTACACAACAATTGGTCAGCTGTAAATGAGTTTATTATTACGAGCGTCGGCAGCCTTGACTATTATAAAACTAGACTTCTCACTTTTCTCCTCGTAATCACCCCCGAGGTGTGTCTTCTCGGTGAAATGTCCCACCTTGATGTATCACTATCCGGGGTAAATAGGTGCGCCAGCACCTGGAACTGTCATGGGTTTGAATCTGGCAGAAAGAAAAGTTCGGGTTCATCTAAAGGATACCTTCGGGGTCCGACCAGTGACTCTCAACACTGGTACCACGGGAGCCGGTAGCCCCACAGAGGAAGCACATAACGACCTAGCATTGGGTTAAGAGCTGATACTCATTTCGAACGCTGAATGCTGGAGTCTGAGGACCGAACTTCGTTTCAACCGAACTTCGTTTCATGGATGATGTTCTGGGAACAACATCCCTGGTTCGTCGTTCGGTCTATGGACTTCGTGCATACCCAAATGCATGGTCGGCGGAATCTGTGATCGGTTATTGGTGAGGTCCCCTTCGGGGGTTCACGTGGTGGCTGCGATTGAGACCATAAAGTACGCTGGCAATGGAGTTCATGTCACCTCTGGCAGGGTGGCATGTTCTTCGATGTGCTGTTTCATAGAAACAGAAAGTCATAGACAAGGGTTTTGGATCGGCCCAATTCCCTTAACAAGGATGGTGTGTGTGACATGGCAGAAACACACATAATTTGCTACCTATGTCCTTAATTGGTCACAGAGGCTGTAGTGTTAAGCACGGATACCATTCGTGGTTTGACCACGGCGAGATAAGGCCCTATGGCAGGTGCTCACCTAAATCATCCACACATATATTTTCTCCTCGTAATCGTTGGAGCCTTCATTTTCCTTAAGTTTTTTGGCAACAATAAAGAAGCTCATGCAAGTCTTATGCACTGCAAAGAATCAGATTTTTAGGCAGGCATAGAAATTTGTTTTTTATTTGTTGACAATTCGATAATAAATTTAATTGACCATAACTTATTTATGCTCCTATCCAAGAAAAATTGATGTAAACTTCAATGTAAAATTTATATGAAAAATTTCTTTAAAATTTAAATTGTTTTTTTCCATAAGAAAACAATTTTAAATTAAGTCCAGCCAATATTTTCTCAAAGATATAGCAAGTTTATCACCCTCGATTTCGGCCAAGGGAAACAATGCTTCGCTTTTCAATGTTACTTATACACACAGATTACAACTTGGGTTGTGAGAACTAAATTTAACCAATAAAAAATTCAGGGGTTAAAATACAAAATTCGATATCAAGCGAAATTTCCAGTTCTGATAATCAAATTTTTATTTATAACAACCAGAATTCGATAATATAATTCAAAGTTTAGTGCTGTTAAATAAATTTCGAGTTGCAATACCAATTTTCTACTGTCTCCGTTAAAAAAATTGGAATTTTTTGACAGGTAAAAAAGTTCTCACAACTAATTCTGTGTAAGTATCAAGTTGAGTTCCGATATTATATAAAATTGATCTCCAATATCTGGGATCAAATTACGGCATTGGATATCGTATGCAATTTCCATTTAAATTACATTAAAATTTCGATCGATATCGAATGCCGTAATTCACCCTCTGATTTCATACTTTGCTACAGCTCCCATTTATATTTAACATTTTGAACAAAAACTTGGCAGCAGAAGAGGAATTAAAATTTGTTTTGCTTTAAGTATCGCTACACATCTAGTACATCATATTTAATTTAGGCTCCCATGTGATTTTGTTAGGGAAACTTAAAACAAAAATCAACATTAACACAGTCAATGCAGATTTAAAAATGTCTTTAAAATAAACTCCAATGGGACTGCAACATTTCTATGCAACAAAAAAAAATTAGAAAAAAAAAAAGAAAAAGTAAAAGAAACTAAATAACGATTTAGCAAGTATATTTTTACCTCATACGAGTTTGGACGATGGTTTCTTAAAAATTACACAATGTAAGCCAACAGCAACTGCAATTAAAATTTTAAAATTATTTTTTACAAAAAGACTTTTATTTTAGGGAATTTTATTTCATATCAAATCGGTTTGCTTTCTAACAACCCTCGTATATTTGCTGTTAAAGAAAATTCATCCAATTTATTGAATCACATCGAATATGAAATATTGTAACATTTAAATTGTGTGATTGGGATTTCACATGAGTTATGTGAGTGACAAATAGAAAAGTAAAGTGAAGAGGGAAAAATGAAATCACTGCAGTAAAAATTGTTTCTATTATTACTTTTTCTTCTTCTTTTTCTATATTTTTCTCTACTTCTTATGGTATTTGAAACTGAAGTACTATTGAATTTCTATGTAGAATTCCTTAAGCGAAATAAAACTTTTAAAAATTTTATATTTCATTTTACACACACACACAGTCAGTGATTTGTTAAGCTGGCAATCTGTACAATTTTTTTATGTTGAAATCGTTTTAAGTTTTTGATAAATTTTTTAAATCGTTTTTCCTTTTTTTTAGTATAAAAAATTAAGTTTAAAAATTTAAGAAAATTTAGCAAGTTTTGATATTCAATTTCCATTTTGTTCCAACCACCAAAAAAATTCTAAGCATAAAATTGAATGAAACCAGAAAAAAAAATATGTGTCAATGTTAAGCAGAAATTGATTATAAAAGTTACAAAATAATGGCTCAAAGGAGAGGTCATAAGGATATTTTTTTGTTTTTCTCATGCTACTAATCCATCAATTCCTAGCCTGGGTGCATTCTGCAGACAAGTGAGAAAAAAGAAAAATAAGTATTTGCTTTCTTTCTGTAATTGAGTATTGAAATCAATTAAAGAAATTCCAAAAATTATTTTATTTACTTTAAAAATATATGTAATAATTTCTATTTGGAATTTAAAAGTTTAACAAAATATTAATCTTTATTTGTGCTTAATTCCAGAAATTGTGTTGGTTTTAAAATTTATTCTTTTACTCATGATATTCTCATGAGTTATTTATTCAGTACAATAAGTACTGAAGGGGAGAGCATACCTATATGGACCATTTCATCAGACGCTACTCCGAATCCTCAGTAGGTTACTCCCAACGTTTCTTGCAAACATTAGAACCTTTATATTGTAAAAGCAATTGACTAAATAAGAATTATTAATCAAAAGTCACAAAAAGATTCAAATATTCAAACAAAAAACTCAGTAAGCATTGAACTGAATAAACAAATAAATTTCCCAACCAACATTTTTAATATTGAAAACTATATATTCTATTTTTATTCTTCTCTTCTCTTTTACATTTGAATGCCCGTTGGGTATTACTGAATGTAATTAAAGAGTATATGAAAAACAAAAACAAAAAATTATAAAAAATAATAAGAAAAACATAGGGTTTTCCTACAATGAGCACTTGTATTTGTATATGTAATAATTTCTATTTGGAATTTAAAAGTTTAACAAAATATTAATCTTTATTTGTGCTTAATTCCAGAAATTGTGTTGGTTTTAAAATTTATTCTTTTACTCATGATATTCTCATGAGTTATTTATTCAGTACAATAAGTACTGAAGGGGAGAGCATACCTATATGGACCATTTCATCAGACGCTATTTTTTTTAATTTTAAAAATGTTGGTTGGGAAATTTATTTGTTTATTCAGTTCAATGCTTACTGAGTTTTTTGTTTGAATATTTGAATCTTTTTGTGACTTTTGATTAATAATTCTTATTTAGTCAATTGCTTTTACAATATAAAGGTTCTAATGTTTGCAAGAAACGTTGGGAGTAACCTACTGAGGATTCGGAGTAGCGTCTGATGAAATGGTCCATATAGGTATGCTCTCCCCTTCAGTACTTATTGTACTGAATAAATAACTCATGAGAATATCATGAGTAAAAGAATAAATTTTAAAACCAACACAATTTCTGGAATTAAGCACAAATAAAGATTAATATTTTGTTAAACTTTTAAATTCCAAATAGAAATTATTACATATACAAATACAAGTGCTCATTGTAGGAAAACCCTATGTTTTTCTTATTATTTTTTATAATTTTTTGTTTTTGTTTTTCATATACTCTTTAATTACATTCAGTAATACCCAACGGGCATTCAAATGTAAAAGAGAAGAGAAGAATAAAAATAGAATATATAGTTTTCAATATTAAAAATGTTGGTTGGGAAATTTATTTGTTTATTCAGTTCAATGCTTACTGAGTTTTTTGTTTGAATATTTGAATCTTTTTGTGACTTTTGATTAATAATTCTTATTTAGTCAATTGCTTTTACAATATAAAGGTTCTAATGTTTGCAAGAAACGTTGGGAGTAACCTACTGAGGATTCGGAGTAGCGTCTGATGAAATGGTCCATATAGGTATGCTCTCCCCTTCAGTACTTATTGTACTGAATAAATAACTCATGAGAATATCATGAGTAAAAGAATAAATTTTAAAACCAACACAATTTCTGGAATTAAGCACAAATAAAGATTAATATTTTGTTAAACTTTAAAAATATTTAATGAAACATAATGAATTCTCTAAGGAAAAGATACTCTTCAACACTCTTCAATAACTCGCTAAATATGCGTAGTGGATGAATTAAATAAATCAAATGAGGTAATATGATGCCCTCTTTATGTTTATTTTTATTAATAATTAAAATCCAAACAAGCAGAACAAATTATAAGGGCTTGTTTAGCTGGCAAACGGTCTTGTCTGTTGATCAAATTACATAACAAGCAGCACAATTTCTAAGACACTCACTCACAGCCATTCGCGCTTAAAGCCAATACAAAAGCAAAGGATTTATTTAAACTTGCCAGCACAATGTTTAATAAATTGTTTAAGTAAATATTTTCAAACACAATTAAAAAAATTCCCAGCTTAACAAAAGAATTCCAATTTTTTTTTTGATTGGTTTCAATTTAAAAATTGTTTATTAAAAATCTCACGTGAGCTGCAAATATGCTGCCGGGAGATGAGCTAAAAATAGTGAATTAAAAGTTTTTTTTTCTACTCGTCAGTTACACAATAAGACTTGCTAACAACCCTTGTGTAGTTTTATTTTTATCTTGTACCTTTCAAGCATGTTCATACTCAAGAAGGGTAAATATAAATTTCAGTTGCCTTTCAAAAGTAGTACCCCCTTTCATTGTAGTCATTTTATTGTACTACAAGTGATGAGCTTAAATTTTATTATTCATCATAAACAAATAATTTTCAATAATTATTTTTTAGTCTTCATTTATAAAATTAATATTTTTTTTTTTTTTTTTTTGTAAGAGAAAATCCGAAATTCATATTTTTTATTTATGTGATTTGCCTTTAATGCGCTTATATGTTTGTTAAGCGCAGCAAAGGAAAATAAGTTTTTATAGGATAATTAACTACCTGAATAAGGATTTTATTTAAGGGTACAGTATCAGTAAAAAGTAAAGCAACATTGTGAAACTCAGACGCAACTCATCACTTTCAATAAGCCACAACTTGTGTGGAATTTTTCAAATTATTTTAGTTAACAAAAAAGCAAAAAAAAAGGCCAATCAGCATCTGCCAGTTTTCTGTCAATAATATTTAAATTAATTTTAATTTTTTCCTTTCCGTTTTGAAGCCTTACTAGGCTTCTTCTACCATTTCCCTACTTCTCTTTGTTCTTTTGCCTCCTATTTCTTTCGCATGTTTCTATAGCTATTTTTCTTAATTTTTTTCTTTTATGCAAATATCATAAGAGGATCGCGTCAGATAATACAAGTGATCCCCTTCTATTCATTGTAATGGGGCTGCCCTGTGCAACCTAACCTGACTTGAGATTCTTTTTAAAACTCACCTGCACTGCTGTAATACGTGATACTTGCAAGCAAATTATTTCTTTGCCGAAAAGAAAAATGATTAATGCATCAAAACTTCATACACAGAAAAAAATTATTTTTCAATTAAAAAATTTCATTAAAAAAATTTTAATATTGATTAAATATTTAATTGAGTTTTCTTAAAAATATGATTAATTAATTTCATTGATTCAATTAATCGGTTTAAGAATTTTTTTTTTAATTTGAAATTAATTTTTTTGGTGTATTTTTTGTATAATTTAATAAAACTCACATCGCTCTTAGCGATAAATAAAGTTGTAAGTTCAAGAGTGGTTGCTGTGTAAAGATTAAAAAAAAAGCAACAACAAAAGATATTGAAGAAAATATTTCCACCCAGTAAATCGAATTTATTAAAACGTTAAACGTAATTTTTTATTTTAAACGTGAGAAATTCCTTTTAATAGATGAAAATACTTATCTTTTGCATGCTTTTCACTTGATGCGGGCTTTAGTTTGAGTTTTCTTTTTAATGACGCTTTTTTTTTTTTGCTGGTTAAGTGAAAATGGTTTGTGGCAGTGTAGAGCTCAAAATACAATTAATTTAATTGAAATTAATTAAAAATAAACAAGAATGAAAGAAAAACATCAGCAAAATAATTGTTGTAAATTTAAAAGTGTTTAATTTAAGTAGCTGCTGCCAGAATTTCTATATCCTTTTTTATGCTATAAAGTGAAAGACAAGGGCTAGGGTTGGGTTAAATAAGAAAGAGACAGTTCTTATTACTATACAAAATAGTCTTTTATTTTTATAATTCATTTAGTAAATTATTTTTGCGTAACTTGCAAGGTTTCAATATGTTTTCTATGCCTTTTATTAAAAAGACGACATAAATTTAATATATCGTTTTAAAGGAATTTACCTCTATTTTCAAAGTGTTAAAATTAAAAAATAGAATTTTGAAATTAAAGAAAATATATGAAGAAAACGCCTAAAAAAATTTTTTTTTATATTTTATTATTTAGAATTTTCTTTTAAATATTTTGTTATGTATGAAAGCTAGATAAACCATTTTTTTTATATATAAAAAAAATGTTAAATTAAGCCATAAGCAAAATAGAAGGAATTTGTGATCAAAACAAGTTTTACCAAAAATTAGGGTTTTTTCTTAAATTACCTTTATGGTCTAGAAAATCTTACGGATCATTCCAAAAAGTTTTATATATGCTAAGAAAAAAATAAAAAAATTATAAAAAATCTGAGTGCAATTTTTTCTCATTTTAGTAAATTTAAAATTTTTTTTTTAATTGGTAATTTTTGGTGAATGCTGGGTGTAGAGTGCCTGCCCAAATTGTCTTAAAATTAGCTTCACAAGAATTTATAATGTCTAATCTTAGGAAAAAAAGGAAAATATATATACGTCACTGAACAAAATTTTTAAAAATATTAAAAAAACAGTTAGTTTCTCAAAAAAAATTTATTTTGTAAATTAAAATTTTTCTGCGCTAAACTAAAAAAAGTTATGATTTTTTAAATTTGGATTTCATTGCTTTGAAAAACTAATTTTAAAATAATTTTTAATCTTATTTTAAAAAACTAAGGGCCGAAGCCTAAAAAAGGCAGGGAAAAAAAGAAACAAAATTTTAATTATTTAAAAATTATAATAGATGAAATAGTGGGTCTAATTATTAATTGCGTTCCACGATTAAGGAAAAAAATTTTTTTGTGCAGAAGCAAAATTTGTAATTATTGATTCCGCAATATAGACAAATTCCAAAATTTTACTTATGCTTACATTTTCTTACGGAAAGATCTAAAATTTAAGAAAAAAATACAAAATTTCACAAAAATAAATGGCCTGTTCAGCGATGTCACAAGAAAACCTAAGCTAACGAAAGTAAAGCACATTTTTATTAAAAATAAAAACAAATTTTCGTACATTGTTTTTGTTTTTAATACAAATTTCCTTTGCTTTCGTTCGCTTAGGTTTTCTTGTGACATCGCTGAAAAGGCCAAAAATTTGTTTCAGTTTAATTTGTTTTATTTTCCAAAAATAATTTCGTTTTATTTATTGAAAATTAATTTTCTTTTGGTTTATTTAAAATTTATGTTGATGTCAAGTTTTTTTTCTTATCAGCAAACAAATGAAAAATTAACACAATTCATTCACAATAGACAAATTTTTAATTCACAATTAAATGAAACAATTCAAAATAATAAGATAATTCTGCAGGAATGAATAATAGCAATTTGCATATCGATCGATATTTTTTTCCGCTAAATTTTCCTTTCCATGAGGAAACAATAATACGACAGAGAGTATCACAAGCAAGTAAGTTTTTAAAAAACCGAGGTGGGCTATTATGACTTTATTTTAAGTAATGGGGTAAAAGTTTGCGTCCTCTACTTCGAAAAGAAGTTGGTTTGATTTAAATCCGTCTAGTACTTGAAAGGTTTTTTATTTGTTATCATTTTTTGTCAATTTGCCCCGTTTATTTAATATTATCTTACCTCCTTGGCAGAGTAATAAAACTTTAGTTTTTGTTAAGGACAGCTAAATAACAATTAACAAACTTCGTGCTAGCATTTCCAATTAAACAATTAAATGTGAAACTTTTAAAACGAAACTAAAAAAAAACACTATTTGTTACAGAAACTGTTATAAAAACAAAATTCCTATAGGGGTTGCCTGTAAATCTTCTTAACAGTTTTTGGGCTAAAACTAAAACTAAACAGTTGGCTTCTTCATTATCTCTATTTTAAGACACAAAGTAAACTTCAAGTTTGTTAATAAAAGTTGACTTAAACTTCTGTATAAAAAAAAAAAAAAAAAAAAAAAAAAAAAAAAAAAAAAAAAAAAATTTATTTTTTTATTGAGACTTAAGTAAGGCCAAAGGTTGCCAAATAAGACAAGACAATGTTTCAGAAAAAAAAATATTTAATACAAAAAATTATAGCCAATCATTTGAGCTGTTGGTTATGAAAGTGGTATAAGTCCACTTTAAAAAAAAATTAGTTATCGCTAATTTTAGTAAGATGGAGTGCATATCTAACTAAAATTAACGCTGCCTAATTTTTTTTTTTTAAATTGGACTTAAACCATTTTCAAAAATAATACTTGTAAAACCCCAGGGAGTTAGTTGTTCTATGAGTGACATGACAAATCTAGTCAAAGTCAAAAATATTTTTTTTTAAAGAACTCAAACTAAAGTTTTGGCAAATTTGTTGTTTGACTTTTTTACTTGTTATTTTTTTGTTGTAACTTTTCTCTTTTTTTTTCTTGCTGTCATTTTGTGTGTTATCAGACTCTTTAGGGATTTATGTATTTATTGTGTAGAATTTTACTCACGCAACAGCCTTTTTAGATGATTAACTTTTATGGCCTTAATAAGGATTATTGCTAATAATCTTAAATAGAAATTTATTATTTTGTGGGCACATGCTAGTCTTAGTTTTGAATTAGTTTTAATATTAAAGCCGCTAATCACACTTACACAACACACAAATCTAAAGCTTGAGTCTGACTGATACTGAGTCAGTTTTAATAAAAAGCTATTAAAGACTAGTTCAAATAAGCTGAACCATTCAATTTAAATTGTTGCTCATGAATTGGTTTTATTAATTTTCTTCAACTCAAATTATTTTTTCTCAGTAAAGTTGCTTTTATTTATCACTGATTATTAATTGATTATTTATTAAATGATGCATAAAATGACTTCATTACTTGATTATCATCATTATAATTAACAGTATTCAGTGCAGTTGAGCCAAAACACCAAAGCAGAAAAATTTATTAATATTCAATCGTGAGTAACAAATAGCTTTGTCATCATCATAATTTTCAAAAGGCTCCAGCAAAATGTAATTGTGACAAAGTTTTTCAGCAATTATTTTTTAATAAAATAATTAGCTGCACAGTGGAACAGTAAAGGCTGAATGTGGCCTTAAGAGTTAAAAAAAAATTTTTAATTTTTTTCATTAAAAAAAATATGTGTTCGGGTTTGAGTAAAGAAATTTTTTTCTTAACACTGTCTTCACCAATCCACTAACAAAATATTAAGATTTAAATAATTTTATGTTTTAAATTTCCATTATGACAAAAGGCAAATGTCAACACACTGGCCAGACAGACTAAGACAGAAACATAGAACCTGGGGCAATAACAATTACAAGCAAAAGAATTAATGGAAACAGTTTTTCTTCTTAACACAAAAATCAATCAGAAATATAATTTAAGTAACAGCCAGCCATTCTATAAATCATTTAAATAAACCCTGATAAATGCTCTGTACAAGTTTAATTAGTTTTACATTTAAAAACCCTTTAATCGCTTTAAATGATTTAAAAACATCGAGGAACCAAATCAAATGACTTTGTTTGAAATTGAATTTTTTATGTGAGAGAAATCTCGTACCAAAAAGGAATAAAACAAAACTGATGAATTTTAACAAACAAACAAAAGAAGAAATAAATAAAAACGTCAACTTAATTTAACTACAGTGATCGCCAATGCTGCTGCACTAAGAGCCTCTAGTCCCTGAAGAATCAAATGATTATCAGTGAAATCGATATTGAAATGGACATTCGCTTGGTAACTAAGATTTACAGCCAGGCTTTATAAAAGCAAACTATAGCTTCATTCGTACACTTGTATTTAAGACAAAAACAATATGCGAAAACTTAGTTTTGTTTTCAATACAAATGTACGAACGAAGCTTTTTCTTTCGTTTTTATTGGGCCTGACCGTTAGTTTAAGTGTTTTTGTTTCTTTTTTTTAAGTTAAAGTTTAAGTCCCTGATGAGCAGAAAAGAGCGCCAGCTCAAATACCTTTAGAAAAGAGAACTTCCCCACAAATTAAGTTTTTATTTTTAAACAACACAAATTCGCAATAGCTTATTGGCTTGTTTGCAAAAGACCCCGGTCTAGGCATTAATTCAACCTGCCACGTCCACATTAGTAGGTTAGATCTCATTCCATTTAATTTTTTTTATTTAATCGAGCCCGTAAGGCCATTAACCGTTCATAAAAAAACAGTTTAGCATTCCCTGGCTTAACATGATGTCCATCACAGCACCATCATTTAAACTGCTACACGCACACACACAATTCTTTTTCTCATACATCTAATAGAAAAAAGTGGACAGTATGCGTTCATTAGTAAGTCTGCACTTGAGGCCATCAGTTGTTTTTTTTTTTTTTTTGTTCAGGCAAACATTTAATTACCCTGCTTTAACCACATTTTTTTGGAACTCCAGGTCTTTGTTTGGTTGTTGCTTGTTGGTTGAGTGAATTCAATTCATTGGAAATTTACATGATTTAGCAATAAATCAAATTTAATGAAGATTTTTAGGTTCATGATTCTTCTTTGCTTTTTATAAAAAAAAAAATAAACAAAAATTATTTAAGAAATGATTTTAATTTTATTATATGGATACAAATTCTCTACTACTGATTGGGTTATTTCGCCCCTATTTGTTTGATTTATAATTAATTAATTAGTTAATTGTTTAATAGCTGGATTTGTTTTGAAATAGAGTTAAAAATGTTAGGCATTCCCCAGTACGATGAGGGCGTTTTCAAAGAAATAAAAATAAAAAAAAAACCTTTCAAGTTAAATAACTTTAGGATAACATATTTAATGAATTGAGTTTAAGAAAATAAAAAATAATTTTAGAAAAATAATTCAAACAGCAGAGCGTAGAAATCATCTATTCTCTGCTTTAATTTTTCAGTTAGAATGAAAAATCTTTAGTCCATCTGTGACCTCCACTTGTTTAGAACTAGGAAGCTTTTGGCCAGCCTAGAGCAAGCCTGAACAAATTAAAAGGCTGCACAAGTATACTTGAAAAAGCTTACAAACACTTTTTATTTTAAAATAGACACCGCTAACTGCTTCCACTAACTTAATATTTTTATTTTGCTTTAACTAATTTTGTTTCACATTATTTTTTATTTAAAATTTTACAAAACTTAATTTTCATTTGCTGTAAATGTAGCCCTTTATTATCAGCTCGTTTACGTGTTAAATTCATTATATTTTCCCTGGAATTGTATAATTTCCTATTGTGGCTGTTCAATCAATGAAGGTGTCGTTTTAAAGTGTTTCATTGTATGCCCATAATTAACCCATTTTCAAATGTTGTTTTCTGCAGGCAAAACAATCGTTAATCATTGCCCAGCCAGAGTCTGCTGCTGCAAATAATTTAGTGATATTAAATACAGCAACCCAATTTATTTATATTAAACCAGCAGCCAGGTAAGAGGGCGTAACCTCTTAAGTGACAATTTGCATGCCAAAAACGAAAAATGGGAGTTGGGTGGTTTTGCTTTAAAGTGAATGTAGGGAAATGGCCTCGAAATGAAATTTTTTTGCTTAGAATTAAAACAAATTTAATAGGAATTGGAGAATTTTAAAATATGTTTAAGCTAAAAACCCCTTAAGAGTGTAAAAAAAGACTAAAATTAAATTTTGTTGGACTTAAATTGAAAATTTGCAACATTTTTTTTATTGTTAAACCAAGAGTTTCATTAAAAAATACTTTTCGGATAATAGCAAATTATTGCAATTAAAAGCAAAGTTATGAAATATGTGAAAAATAACAGAATTAAAATTATTTTATTTAATAAAAAACCTTAGAAAGAAAAAAATACAGTTAAAATTTCTACATTCCACGAAAAGTACGAAAATCTCAAAAAACAAAGAAAACGAAAATTAAAAAAAAAAACAAAAAAATGTTTTGCAGCCAACTTCACTAGATAAACTCCCGGCAAATTAAGTTTTCATTATCGCATTATATTATTTTATTTAATGTTTATTTTTTACAAGTAAAAAATCTTCATAACTTTTGATTTAGGTATGGCTGACAGCTGTGACTATTTGCAATTCATTTGCCAAAAAGTTGACTTTAGAAATACCAGATTGCACCATTTAGCAATGTGTAATACTGCAAATCAGCTGATGCTTAAAAAGGCAGCCGGAAGTAATAACTAAAAATCTTTAATTGCAATTAACCGGCTCAGTGAGTCTCTAACGGAATTCAAGAGTAAAAATATATTTTTCTTTGATTGACAATACTAACAGTAAATGCTAGCATATATTTCGCTTTAATTTGTCAAAAATATTTTTTATTTGAGATCAATCAGACGGTCTCAGGTTCAATTCCTTGCTAGACACTGAGAGCAAAAGTTTAAAGATGAAGACTATGTCTTAGTAAAACTAAAAGAAATATTTGACATTTAATATAAATTTTAGGAAAAGCCAAATAAATACAATGGCTACAACCCATTAAGAAATTTATACTTAGAAAATATTGTAAACTCCAGTAAATCGAGCAGAACCTTAGCAAATATACTCCCATCATAACTAAAATATTCATTAAAACACATTTGTGAAAAGAAAATGTGTACAACCACATGATATTCTTCCTTGTTGGCTTGTCGTAAGACCACAAATCACAAATTTAAGGCGTTGTCAAAATTATCTTTACAAAAATCTTTGAACATTAAGATAGAAAGAGAGGGAGGGAGAGAAGAAAAGTAGAAAGAAATTTAAAATTTAAACCCCAGAAACACCCAATTTATGCTTGACTCAACTAAACAGCCTTAAAACAAGACAGAGCACAAAACATGTTAGCCGGTATCCTTAAAATAAATGAATATTTATATTTTTCGTTTAAGTGGAAAATATTTATTTTTTTTTAATATATTCAAAGCAGCAGCAACCATTTTATTGTCTTCTTAAGATTGTTGAACTAGTTTATTGTTTTTTGCAGTTTTCATATTTATTCAAGCAAAACTGTTGACCGGAAATTTTAAAATTTCAAGGCAACATTGGCAATTATATAAAAGACTATAGAAGAAAAGGATTGTTTGCTTTAAGTCCCTACAAATGCTAGGAAAAATCATATGGCAGCGGCTAAAAAAGCTGTAGGTAAAATAGAAATATTTTTTTACTCTTCTAAAAAAAAATTTAAAAAAAAATAATTGAACGTTAAAAGATTGTAATCTAAAAAATAGCTAAATTTAATTTCCCTATACCCCAGTACTGTTGTTCTCAATGATTTTTACAGTTTCCGTTTTGCATCATAAAATAAACACTACGAAATTATCGGAAAATGTTAAAACCCTTCCAGAAAGTTTAGAGCCTCAGATTGTAAATTTTTGTCCCTACCAAATATTTTTTAAAGTTTGTGAATTCAGTCTAAGCAAAATATTTTTTTTTTGCAAATTGGATTCTACAAACCCTAAACAGAAAATTTTGTTCAGAACAAGTGGGTGAATTCAGCCTAAGCAAAATAAATAGTTTTTGTTAATTGTACTCTAAGAACATACTATTGCAATCTCTTACATTAATTCGCCTTGTTTTAGTTAAATCGTAGTATTTTTCATTTTAATAAATTTCCCTTTTTCTGGCAACTTTGCTTAAATTGCCAAAAAAAGAAAGAAATTTAGTTCTTGTAGAGTCGTACTAAAAATCGGTCGTTTTTAGAAGCGTTCGTTATCAAGTGGATTTTAAAGAAGAAAAGTTTGTCAATTGTAATAAAAAGAACTAAATTATTTATGTTAAATAAGTAATTTAATAAAAAAAGCAGTTAATGTGTTAAAAAAAATTTGTAAAGCGTAGAAAAAAAATAAAATAAGCTATTGCTGTTTTATGTGTAAGAAAAAGAAAAGAAAAAAATCATGTGCGAGTATGTAATGCAAAAAAAAATATGCATGTTTTTGCTTGCTCAAAGGAGAAAAAAACAAAGTCAATCACTCTCACTAGATTACTGAGAGCTAAATAATTATTAAAAAAAATAACAGCAATTGTTTTTGTAATTTATGTGCTGTGTGTGCTTACGGGTAGTATTTAATAACAAAAAAAAATGCAAGTTATATGAAATGGAGATGCCATATATTAAAAATTTTATGTAAACAAAACGAGTATCGGTACGGGAATTACAATAACTAAAATAAAATAAATGAAAAAGGGCTTATTTATTAACAAATTTTAATGGTGAGTGCTAAACAAGTTTATGCTTAAATTAAATTTTTCAAAATACACAAATATATCGCTCGCTAACTTCAATAGTGTCATAATTAAAAAAAAAAAAAGATTTTTTTTTGGAATTTAAAAAGCTAAATTTTTGTAAATATTTTACTGTTTTGTAAAAAAAAAATATTTTGCACACTCTTCTTTTTAGAATAATTTCAATATATTGCAATTCAATGGCTGTGCTGTAATAACATTTTTTTTTTTTTGTTAAATTGTAACACTACGGAAGTATATGAGCAGTGTGCAGCTTGTTTATATCAAAGTGTCATAACTCCTTTTAAGCTGTTGTTGCTTACTTTTCATATAATTTTTCTATAAATTTTTATTTATTTATTTTTTTTTTGAATAAGACTGTTATTATTTCAATTACAAAGATTTAATACTTTTAAGTCTCTTTGTACTTTTCTACATTTTAACATGCTATCAAATACATATTTTCTCAGTTGTGGTCAGTTTAGTGGTAATTTTGTAATATTTGTATGACAACCATAAAAAAAAAACTCATGTTTAAAAAAAATAAATTCTAATAAAATTAAACCCCCATTTACCTCAATAGGAATTAATTTCATGACTTGTTTCTTTATATTTAGGGTGTTGACTTAAGGTTTTTTTCTGACTTACATTTTAAAATGATTTAATATCTCTTACTTTGACTTGTACCTACTCCTTGTACAAGTAATTTGAATAAAACTATAATTTTATACAGAGAGAGACTTTTTAAAAGCCATAAACACGCCTTGATTTAACCAGTAATTTATGTTTATTACACAATAATCTATAACAAGATTTTGTTTATCCTTTGGAAGCCTTAAAACTATTTACATTTAAATATTTCAACATTTACTTTTTTAGTACCTATACTCTTAATAATAAAGAGTCCTTTAAAGGTTTTAAATTTCTTTTCATTAAAAAAAAAGAAATGTTTTTATTTGAAATTGCGTAAACTCGTTTATGGTTGAATGGTTGTAAGTGTCATTTTATATGCCTGACATATCAAATAGCACTTTGACAGCTTCTGACTTGCGCTAATGAGTTTAACAAGTGCTATACACTTTCATTTTATTTAAATTAAAAAAAAAATAAAAAAAAAAACAACTTACACTAAAACGTGTACATTGTTTAAGAAGGCATTACTAAAATGTGAAAAAATAATCTGAAAAGCAAAAACTACAGTAGAATTTGAATAAGTAAAAAAATAATTTTTAAAAAATTTTAAATAATTTTAGTAAACTATCTATTCGATTTTATAAATTAATTATTAGTTGATACTATTCAAGCTTAAGATCTCAATAAAAAAAATATGTTTTTTTTTAATTATCCGATATTTCGATTTTCTTTTGAAGGTCTTCTTCAAGGAAACTTAATTTTTTATATTAACTAATAATAATTTAAAATTTTTTAATTACAAAATTTCGGTTTTGTTTATCAACATTTATCAAATAAAATTTTGTGAAAAGAAAAAAAAATATGAAAACTGAAAATCAATTTTAGTTAAACAAATTGATACAAAATAAGAAATTGTGTTTTATTTTCATAAGGAAATGTAGGCTTAACAGCTGGAAAAAACTCTTCAAATTGCTTTAATTTATTTAAGCCTTTTTTTAAATTAAACACTGTAAGCTTATGCAAATTCAACTGTATTTTTATTTTCTTTGACACATCCTTATGGTTTTTTTCTGTTTTTTTTATGTGTTAAGTATTTTAGTTTTCAAAAACAAACCATTTATTTTCGTTTTAATAATTATAACACATGTGTCTCACTTTTGTCAAATTATGTGGGTTTTATCTACTTCTAAATGACTGAGCTGAAGTTTTTTATAGCTGTGGTGAGAATTTTCCATTTTATCTCCTACAAAACAGCAGCAAAAGTGTTGAATTATTGCTCATTAATTTGTAATATTTTTTCTATCATTAAATGATTCATTTTAGCAATTATATTTTTCCAACAAAATACATTTCAGTTCAAAGATAAGTTATCAGTTTTTTAAAGAAAATAATTAATGAAATTAAAATGTTGAACAAGAACAGTCTAAAGAAAGATGGAGTACACTTGGTCTTACAGCTTGAATTATTTTTAGATGCCCAAGAAAGGTAGAATAGAGTTAATAGTGTCTTATTTTATGGCTCTCGATAATGTTTCTATTTTTACTTGCTGATACCAAATAAAAGAAGGATTTTGTGTTTTCTTTTCTGTAGAAAATACTTAAGTATGTTGACAGGAATTGAACCCGGAACTTGCAAACTGTACCAACTATACTTTAGTGATATTCTTTAATGTTATTTTAAGCTACAACAAAATTGTATGTGGGATAGTGGCACCCATACCTTCAAGAAAATCCCAAAATAAATTTTTCACTGCCAGCAACAGGATATTGTTAAAAAGTGTATGCTTTATGCATGCATGTGTGTACAAACCATGATTGTACGTACACAAATTGTTTTCTTTGTCTTAATTTTTTTATAACCAAATCGCCTTGTTATGAGCGCACAACAATTTTGCATTGAACAAAATTTGTAGCAACACCAGCCAGCCAGTATCATTGTTGAGTGTTGTTTTTTTAACAAAAAAAAATTTAAGCAATTTGACAGGAAATTTGCTGGTAATAAAACAACATTCATAAAACTGTTCGCTCATACATACCAATAATAACAATGTTGCAGAAAAACTAGTGTTTTTGTTTTTTTTTTTTTTTTTTTTTTTTTTTTTGTTGTATTATTATTGCTGTTGCTGTTTTATTGTGTATTTTCTGTGTAAATAAAAACCAAAATTGCATATTTCAAAAACAGCTTGTTGTTAAATTTATTTAATGGCTTAAATACAGTTAAAAGCCTTTTAAAAATAAAAATAAACCAACAAATAGCAGTTAAATAAAAATACTACACACAGAATGCCGAAAACAATTTGACACTTTTCAAAAAATAAAAATAAATAAATGGAAGCAAACAATACGTCAAAAAAAACTAAAGTGGTTTAAAGTGTAACAAAAAAAAATACGCTACACGAGGTATAGGAAGACAGCATTCAAAAGCCCGCATTAAGCACAATAATTAATATTTTATGTCGTTTTCCTATTCCTAACGAAAAACATTTAACAGTAGCAGCACTCTTTTCGTTTTAATTTTTAAGCAAAAAGCCAATCACTCTTTTTTTATATTATTCCTATTTTTAGTTTTCGTCCTTTCATTTTTTGGCAGAAATTATAAAAACGGACGAGTAGTTTTAATAAGCAAAAGTAAAAAAACATCAAAAGGGATAAACTAAAGCCAATATAGAGATATAGATAGAGATAGAGATAGAGATAGAGATAGAGATAGAGATAGAGATAGAGATAGAGATAGAGATAGAGATAGAGATAGAGATAGAGATAGAGATAGAGATAGAGATAGAGATAGAGATAGAGATAGAGATAGAGATAGAGATAGAGATAGAGATAGAGATAGAGATAGAGATAGAGATAGAGATAGAGATAGAGATAGAGATAGAGATAGAGATAGAGATAGAGATAGAGATAGAGATAGAGATAGAGATAGAGATAGAGATAGAGATAGAGATAGAGATAGAGATAGAGATAGAGATAGAGATAGAGATAGAGATAGAGATAGAGATAGAGATAGAGATAGAGATAGAGATAGAGATAGAGATAGAGATAGAGATAGAGATAGAGATAGAGATAGAGATAGAGATAGAGATAGAGATAGAGATAGAGATAGAGATAGAGATAGAGATAGAGATAGAGATAGAGATAGAGATAGAGAAAGATATAAGAAGAAAAAGAATGAGAGAGACAAGTTACAACAATCATTGTCAACAGAGTAGATTTTAAAGTTTTTTGACGCAGAAAAACTTTCTATTCCAATTTCATGCCATTCTTTGGCTCATTAAAGTTTCAATGCTATTTTGTTTCAGTTAAATTCCACACCGTTTCTCAACTCATTAAGACTTCAATTTGATTTTCTTTGATCTGATTTTGCACTGTTCCTCAACCCATTCCATTCGTTCCAGTCATTATAAATTGCGAATAAAATCAAAAGTATAGCATTGAGTTTAATAAATAAAAAAAAGTTTTGTCTTCTTCTATTTTTCACAATGAAAAATTTCAAAATTTTACCGAAAAAGTGTTATTTTTCATAAAAACTTCTATGATGTCTTTGAATCTAGTAAATAGATTTAAAAACATTGCACCGTTTATAGAAAATTTTACTAGGGAATTTCGATTTAAGAACAAATTGAATTCCAGTAACACTCACACATGACTTGTCTCTCCTTAATTTAGCAGAAAACTGTATAGCCCAGAAACCAGAGTCAAATTGATGTGCAGGTTTTAGTTGCTCTGTGCCAAAATTTGCTAAGTTTTCTCAAATTAATCAAGAAAAAAATTAAATCAGAGGGCCAAATTACGATATTTCATATCGAACAAAATTTTCATATTAATTACATGAAAATTTCGATCGGTATCAAATCTCGTAATTTGCCTCCAAAGTTTTTTTGTTTAAAACGTTTTTTCTTAGTTGTGGTGTTTTATATAATTACAAAATTTACCACGCTGGTCACACTAATAGCAATAGGTGTAATCATTTAGTTGTTCTCTATAAGTCATGCTATTGCCTAGGTGCCTTTTGTCTACAAAACAGAGAGGCCCAGCTCAATAGAGCCAACATTTTTGTGTTGCTTCGAGAACTTTTTCTTAAGCAGCATCAAAAGTTATAACTTTAACCCCTGAAAGCCTGTATTAAATAATGATTTTATGTAGGGTATGTTTGCTAGTCTCATATGCGAGTACTTTATCAAAAAAATTTTATACCTTTTAAACTAATGAAGGGCAGCCAAAAAAAAATCTGCACATATGCAAGCACACAATATTAAAGGACAAGTTGGGACAAAAGAAAAAAAATTGGATTTTAAAGGTGATAACTAGTAAAAGAGCAAACAGTTCAACAATAAAGGCCATACAAATCAATGAAAACCCAATCTTAACCAACAACAACCATCACCACTAAACGCAACACCCAAATCCAGAAAAGGGATGAATTTTATAGCGAATACAAAGAAAAAAAGATACACAAATTCAATAATTTTTAGTGAGAAATAATGTTTGACAGGGCAAGTACGGCTGGAGGTAAAATGTTTCAATGCAAAAATGTCTTTCAACAAATGACACATGTCGACTAGAAAAACTGGTACAGCACTGGCTGCTAGCTTATCTGTTAGAGTCCTGCTTTGTTTTGGACAAGTGTCAAACACAATAACGAAAGAGCTCTTTTTAAATGATCCCTTTGTTCCTTTATTTAACACCAATTTTAAAGTGAAAAGGATTAAAATGTATTTCAGTTTTGACAGGAATTTTTGGAAAGATTTTGTTGCATTACGCTTTTACCAGGCATTAATTTGATAAACAAAAAAGAAAAGTAATTGAAAATCATGCCCAATATTTTTTATAATTTCTTAACAAAAAGGATTAAATGGCACAACAGAAATAATAAGAATTTTTTCGTTTGTTTGCCAATTACCCTTTCTTTTGAGTGCCAAATTTGATATTTCTATTTCATGAATGAAAATTAAAATTAGTGAAACGAGATTAATAAATGAAATTTGATTAAATTTTATTTTATTATTTAAAATAAATACTTTCATTGTTGTTAACAGGTTTTTGCAAATTGAAAGAGAATTTCTTAAAAAGCAACAACATCAATGTTAGGAAGGGAACTCTTTTCGTTTTATTAATAGAATGAATTTTGTTAATACAGATTAATAGGTTATTTCACAGAAAAATGTTTAAAAAAAGTTACAAATATTTTAATAGACCAAAAACTAGACTGTCTCAAAAAATCAGGTCATGTATCAAGATATTTTACACTTCTCATTCATTTTCGTATGGCTGCTGATAAGTTGTGCTCTAACATTTCTATCCTTCAAACTTAAGCTTGCTAAATGCAAACTCTTGTTGGAAAGTTAGAATAGAGATCTCTGACTGCCTTTTAACAAACGAGCTGTTGTTTTTGAAAGTGTTATAAGTCTACTTTTTTATAAATAATAAGTCAGTAGTAATTTTAACAAGATGGTGTCTATATTTTACTAAAATTAACAGTTTATAGAAAAAAGGACTAGATTTCTGGGAGACTTTTAGTTGGCTCCTAGAAAAATAGTTGTGAATCTGACTGAACACGATAATTTGCTTCATTTGAAGCCTAAATCTTGAACTTTGAACTTATGTGGGTCAGGTTACCTATGGCCTGTTTACAAAATAAATTAATAATTTACCTCCACAGTGTAATTGAAATAAGAATTTTAAATATCAAACTTTAAATATCAAGTATTATGGCCTATAATTTTGCTGAGAACTTAAGCAAATTCTATTCTTCTGCACACCAATAAAAGAGAGACTCTTAAAAATTTATTTTCAATATTAAAAGAGTTTTTTCCTATGGAAATTGTGTAACACTTCTACTGTTCATTATCTACTATCGACAATAACTTCCTTATAGCTTTCAGGTAAGGTTTTCTCTGTTCGCCTTTTTTTAGTTTTAGTTTAGAATTTTTTTAAACTTTAAATTCAAATTCGTTAATTTAATTGTAAATTTTTTTGGGTTGCCATTTATCTTCCATTTTGTTTTAAACCAGAATAATTTTTTAAGTTTACTGCATTGCAAATGGTTTGTGTATTAGGGTGCAATCTATTTTAAAGGTAGAATTTAAATGTCATATTCTGTCTTATTAAACGGGGAACAGACACGGCAATTTTAGTTGGCCAAATCTGGAGTTTATAGGAGAGAGATTAAAGAAATATGGGAAAAGGGTGCAAAGTTGCTTTACTCTCTCGGCCATAAACTCAAGACTTGCGCAACTAAAATTGCCGTGTTGAATTCGTTATAAAAACAAAGAAAGGTGTTAATTTTTACTTTATGTTTTACAATGAGCTGTCGATTTTCTGGAAACTGTATGAAGGCCTACTAATTTTTGATTTTAAATGATTTTTCGAATATTTTTCTTAAGTATCTTGGAGAGATCGGGCCATAACCATAGTCACACTAAAGCCGGTATCTTTTTAAAATCGATTTTAAATCTATTAAATTCTTGTGAGCAAAAGTCAGCTCCAATTATTTTTTATAGATTTTTAAGCTCAATTTTTTTGTTGTTGCTTTCAATTTATATTAAAATTAAAATTTAATTTTTTATTTTATAAATTTCATATTAATAAATATTGCTGTGGCAGTCAGGAAAAATAACTTAAATCGACTTAAGTAAAAATTTACTTGTTGTTGTAATTAACTCAATAATTTTATTATTGTGTTCCAGGGATAATGGGGCGATATATTCCACAATTAACGAGATGCCTATTAAAACCATAACGTTTAATAGAATTGAAATAATTTTATAAGAAAAATTTTTAGGGATCCTAAAATTGTAGTCCTGTAAAAGAAGTTCTTGCCACACAAATATTTATCAAATCTAAACGGTTTCTCCAAGTAAAAAATCTTGTATGTGCAGTTTCCTAGCATAAACCATCAACTCGTCTAGAGCATTAAGTGTTTTTGAGACAAATTTTCCAGACGAGTTCAGCATATTAATTTTATGGTCTCAATTTTAGGGTTTTTCTCCCGGTTTTTTTCTTTTTGCTGGACCTATTTGTTTTTTATTTCTTGAGCAGTAGCTCCTTAATGAACACACATACATACATCTTAATTCCTTAATAAAACTTTTCACTCCATAATTATGGAGTAGATGTGACATAAGTATGGCACATTGGTACTTGACATAATACTGCAGCAGAAAACTAAAGCATAAATGATGGATGCATAACAAACATTAGCTAACGAAAGCGTTAAACTGCACAAGATTAAAGACCTAAACAAAATAAACAAAAATACCAACACCATATCACATCAGCACACACACACACACATGGACAGTTGTGCTATTTAGCTCTAACTCATGCAAAAAAGAAAACATTTTTGTTTACAACACCTACTTGAATTCACACAAGCAAGCAAGCAAAGTACGAGTACATCCATCCTGTCACATCACTGTGCTATGCTGCAGCTACTTTAGTTCTAGTGCACAACCAAACATTCTTCCTGATTAATAAGGGAAATTATGTTGACAATGTATAAACACACCAGCAAAATGGAAAAATCTCATCTCTTTTACATCAGTTACATGTTAAAAACACACACATACATACATACGGTTCTATCCTGTGTAGTGTATGCAGCAACATTTTAATACTCTTTGGTTAAGCTTAAAGTAGGTCAATGTGTTTTGTCCTAACACAACTCTCTGTCTCCCTGCTTTCATGTTCATTTCGATAATGATTAAACAGCAGCCGGCGGCAGGCATCATTATCTTGTAAAAATGTATGTTTTGAGCTTTGTGAAATCAGGATGCAATTGACATCTGGTACAAGTGCAATTAATATGTTATACAAACACACATACACTAATACTGCAGTGAAACTATTGATGACAATGACAACCAAAGCAAATATGAAATACACAAGCACGCTTACGCACATCTCATACCCAAATACACTCACAAATAACAACTTCAACATACTCGTATTGCAGTTTTATAGCTCCTTTTTTTTTTTTTTTTGTTAATGGCAACAAACATTTTAATTGTTGCCTTAAGGCTTAAGCATTTTGTTACTCTAGTTTAATTGCGCATTTAGTTTTACTGATGTCTTTTTGTGTATGTGTGTGTGTGTGCACGTGTCAAAATATTCTAAATTTTAAAATGCACCATTTGTACACTTTAATGGCTCTTATTGAACTTTAAGCATAATAAATGGATGTTATAATTAATGTCAGCTACACTGGAAGAAAAAATTTGTTAAAAGAAACTTTCTGGGGAAAATAAATACTGCAACACAACAAGCTACAGGCAATGTTTTCCAAACTCTTATGTTTTACTCAATGAATTTATTATTCGAAATTTATTTTGAAAGCGCTTAATTTTTTTATTGGTAAATTTGTGCTGAAGAAGCTACACAAAGTTCAAGCTAAATATCGATATAAAAGTAAATAATTTTTTTAATCATTAAATAATTTGCTTCCTAACACTTTTAGGCAAATAAAATTTTTTAAACGAATATTTTATAAAATTCGATGAAAATTTTTATTCGAAAAAAAAAAATTTTTTTTTTAATTTTTTTTATAAAAATTTTTTTATAAAAATTTTTATTCGATAAAAAAAATATTTTTTATAAAAAATTTTATTCGATAAAAAAAAATTTTTTTTATAAAAATTTTTTATTATATTTACAACATATTACAGCTGCATAAATGTGCTTTTCCTCTTAGTACTTATTGTACTAAGTAAACAATTTTTTAAAAAATTTTCCATAAGAATATCATGTTGAGAATTTTGCAAAACCAACATAATTGGAATTAAGCACGAATAAAGATTACATTTTGTTAAAATTTTTATTAAAAAATATACTTTTTAAAACAATATATAATCCCTTAAATTTTTATGGGAATATTATAGTGGGTTCAAATAATATTCACCTTGAAGATTAGTTATTCGCTTATACATGCACATGAAATTTGTTAATCAAACATTTTACAGTATTCAATTAATATTTTTATTCGAATAAAATTAGAATTTTAACAAAATTTACATGGTTCGACTAAATTTTTATTCCAATTCGTTTAAGATTTTAATTTTTTTTTTAATTTTTTATGTGTTTATTATTTTCAGAACATACCCAAATATTTTTTTTTAAATTTTAATTCGAATAAAATTTTCTAATAATTTTTATTCTTATATTATATAGCATTCGGTTAATATTTTTAATTGATTAATAAATCGTTGAAATATTTTTTTTAATTTATATTCGACTAATACTTTTTAAAAAATATTTATTAAATTAAAATTTTTATTCGATTATAAGATTGAATTCTAATAATATTGTTTTTAAATTTTATGAGCTTATTAATTTTTTTAAACGAATAACATTTTCTAATCGAATAACTTTATTTGGCTAATATTTTTATTCCAATAAAAAAAATTTTTTATATAAAATTTTTATTCGAATAAAATTTATTCGACAAAATTTTTATTCCAATATTATATGGGATTCGTTTAAAATCTTAAATTTTTCTATGTGTTTATTAATACGATTTTGTTTTAAATTTTTATTCGAAAAATTTTTATTCATATATTGTATAGCATTCGGTTAATATTTTTAATCGATTAATTAATCGTTGATATTTTTTTATTGAATTTTTTTGTTTTTTTTCGAATAATATTTTTTTGTTTAAAATATATTTATTCGAATAAAATTTTATTCGATTATTATTTTGAATTATATTATTCCATTAAAAAGAAATTTTTATTCGAATAAATTTTGATTCAAATTTGATTCAAATATAATATGTTTGATTAAATTTTTTTTTTTTTTCGATTAATAATTTTTTTTAACCATACTCTTATGGAACAATATTTTACTTAAAATTTTTTTATTAGTTTATATTTATATTTAGTTTCTATAAAAAAAAATTCTAGCGGATAATTTTTTTTTTTAAATTGTTTATTATTGTTGAATAATTACAATAATTTTGTTCGTCTATTTTATAACTTTCCATTAATACGTTTATTTTACTAAAATTTTTTTTTCATAAAATTTTTATTCAAAAAAAATTTTATTCGAATAATATTTTTATTGAAATAATATACTATTGTAAGACTAATAATTTGTAAGACTTAAGTTTTATTCGAATATTATAACTTTTTTTTTTTAATTTTGTATGTGTTTATTAATTAAAATTTTTCTAATTAAGTATTCGGTTAATATTTTTATTCGATTAAAAAAAAATATTTTTAAAAATTTTGGTTCAAGTAATATTTTTTTATTTGAAAAATATTTATTTGATTAAGTTTTTATTAGAATTGTGTATTAAATTTGGTTAAAATATTCGAAAAAAATTTTTTTTAAATATTTTTCGTTAATTAATTTGATTTTTCTTAAAAATTTATATTCAAATAAAATTTTTTAATAAAATATTTTTTTTTTGGAATGCTATTTAGCATACGTTTAAAATTGTTAGTCAAGTTCAACTCAAATACTTTTATTCGAATAATTTGTTAATATAATTGAATTTATTCGACTTTATGGTTGGTTTAAATTTTTATTCGTTATGTCTTATTTGAGTAACATCTTCTGCTCACTTAATATTTCTTTTTTACAAATATTGTATAACGTAAATATTTAAATTTAATCGATTAATCGTTTAGTGTTTTCATATTAAATAAAACATTTTATATGAATTTTAATTGCATTATTTCTTCTCTTACGAGAAATGTTTCTTATTATTTCTTTAATTTTTTTTTTTTTGAGTGTGCCATCACACATTTTCTGGCTAGATTTGTATTTTCCAAGCCCCCACTCATAAAAAAAAAATAAATAAATTTTGCCAATACAATTTTACTCTTACTCATTAGTGCCTTTGGTCAGTTAAAATTTTATATCTTTAGAATTTTTCTATAACGAGTTAAACATTTCCTACCACAACCTCAGTCACTTACCTACCGCTCTACATATTTGATTTTTACGACATGTTTGCTTTAATACTTTAACAACAAATATGTTTCAATTTTCCTAATTTCCCCTAAAACACACAACATCATTAACAACTTTAACACTTACGTGCAGATATACAGAGTCTAGAGTCTTTAAAAATTGTTAAATGTTTCAGTTTTGCAAGAGTTTCATATTTTTCTTTTGCTTTTACTGCTGCTTTAACTTCTTCATTTAAATTGTTAACCTGATTTTACTTTTAATGGGCTTTTTCCTGAGAGCAGCAACGTAAACTGTGTGTACTAGAGACATTAAAAAAAAGAGATTTTTTCCTTTTGGTTTTAAATGAGGCAACATGTTAAACACATGTTTCATTGAAGTACTAAGGATTTCTTGCTTTACGCCCCTGTACTTTTAGCTTGTATTTCCATTTATTTGGGCGTGTATGTAAGTGTTGCTGTGCCTTCATGTGTGCAAAGTCCTTGTATGACGTTAACATCCTTATTGTTTTTTGTAGGGATTTGTGTCAATTGTTCTCAGTATTATTGCTTTTGTTGTAGTTGTTTGCTGCTTTTGTTATTACCAGAGCTATTGTATTGTTGTTCTGCAACAACTTGAGCTCTGTCTAACAATTTAATTGAGCTTCAGTATTTCTTCCAATCAAATTTACAATTCAAACGAAATTTGTATCAATAAATTTTTGTTTGTTTTTTCTGTCGATCTTCTTTTCTTTTATTTGTTTTATAAATTTTGCTAAAAGAGAAAGTGTTTGAAATTGCGTAACAATAAAATTTAATTGCTTAAGCATATGCAAGGAATTTTATTTGATTTTCAAATAATTTAAACTCTATGAAGAAATTAAATTATATTAAATTTTTTTGTTGAAAAACAAAAAAATATTAATTTTCTTTAATTACAACTTTACACATTAAACTTTAATCACATTTACACTCAAAATTATGTAAAAACTAGCAAGTCTCCTATAAATTGCGATTTTTATAAATTTTACATATAATGGGCCCAGGACATGCTTTCTTCCCATATATCCTTTTTTCTAAAAATTACATTCTGTATGAAATAGTAGTCAAAATGCCAGTTACTATATCTAAAACTAAATTTTTTAGACTTTATAATATATTTTGTGCCGATTCCTTAAAATATCCTTAATTTTAAAAATGTAGTTTAAACAGAAAAATTATTAAATAAATTCTTAAGCTTTTTAAAAAACAAATCAGCTCAATTAGAGCAAGAATAATTCAACGTCCTAAATATCCTTTATTCACCAAAATTTAATTTTAGTTATAAATTTAATTGAAAAAACTATTAAAAAATTTTAGAATTAAACTTTTAAGTTTGTGATAAATTTTAGTTGAATCAAAGCAAGGATATGTCTACCTGTTACCTGTCCTTGATTTAAAAAAATATAAATAAAGTGGCATTGAGAAAAGTGAAAAAAACCCTTAAATACTTGTAAAATTATACTTCCAGTTCGTTAGAAAAAATGCACACCAATAGGGGCCAGGATAATCAAATTCCGTGGGTATCCTTTATTAAAATAAACTCAATTTTAGCTTAGAAAAAACTAGTAACTTATTTTAAAATTATACCACAACGCTTAGGTAAATCTTAGTTTAATTGAACTCAAGCAGCAATTGTGATAAGAAATCTAAAGAAACGATTTAATATTTGTAAATTTGTGTGCATTTAAATTAAAAAAAAAATATTTATTTAAAGCCAGGATAATGCCAACAGCTATATATCCTTTTTTCAAAAAAAATAATTTTGATTTTCGTTTTATTAAAAATTACAACAAAAATTAAACTTAAAAATTATAGTTCATTTAAAGCAAGGACATGCCCATCTCTTTTATATCCTTAAATATAAAAATGCAAATTAAGCAGCAATTGTGATAAAAATACCATTTTTAAAATTTTATATTTTTAAGCTAAAAAAAATCTATTCAATAGAGGAGATTGTACAAAAAATATTAAACTTTTATGTATCGTGATAAATTTTAGTTAATTTAAAGTAAGGATATGCCCATCTTCATGTCCTTAATTCTAAAAATTTACTTTAAATAATAAAAATTATAAAAATACCAATAAATTTCCCAAATATTTTTAAAATTGGGTGATTTTGAGCATTAAAAAAATTTTGTTCAATTGAAGCTATAATAGAAGAGTCTCCTGTATATCCTTTTTTCAAAACACTTAATTTAGACTTGAGCTTTAATAAAAATTATACAAAAAATATTACATATTTATGTATCGTGACTAATTTCAGTGCATTTGAGGCAAGGACATATCCACCTCTCACATGTCCTTGATTTAAAAATCAAATTAAATAGTTTAAAATGTTTTAAAAAATACCGCTAAAATAACTAAGTGTTACTAAAATTATGGTTTTAAGCCTTAAGGAAGATTTTGATTGAACCTTAAGTCCTGTTGTGAATTTAAAAAAATTTAAGTCAGAAGACAAGCTAAATTTGTTTATAAAGCTATTTGAAAAGTTATATTTTAATTCCAGCCAGAATATCCTTTTTTTTAAAGTGAATTTTTAAAGTCATTTAATGAAAAATAAAGGGGTTCAGCAAACTTTTTTATTGCTTTTTATTACAAGTCTTTTACTACTTCTTCGTTAAGCACTTTTTGTCACTTTTAAATTTGCAACTTTAAAACAAGTGCACGCACCCGCAAAATAATAATTTTCATTTTCCTATTGACACTTTGACAATGTTGAAAATTTATAGCTGTAACGCTTTTAAAGTTCATCCTTTTTCTTTGTTTTTTATTCCTTGCAATGTAGCCTTTATTGTTGTTTAAATTTTTTTGTTTCGTTTTTTTTTTAGCCAGTTGATATACTTCAATAGTCAGTTAACAATTGTCGTGTTAACTGGTTTGCAGCTGATAAAAGTTTTCAAAACATTAGTCTTGTACTCTTTTTTTACTCTTTTATTTATTTTTGTGTTGTGTATGACTGCTCGTTATCCTTTCAATTCTTTTATTTATATTTGTAGCTGCTGTAGTTGTGCTTTTTTTGTGCTTTTATCTTCTTCTTTTTTTTTTTTTTTGCTCTTTATTTTACTTTATTTTTATGCGGTTTTTGTGTCAAATGATTTTTAGCTTCATTGAATACAAAATGTTCTTTCTTCTATTATTACATTGCCGGCTTTCTATACACCAGAGTTCATGTAAAAGTGTATTGTGTGTAGGAAATTTTATGGAACAAAAATTCAAACCAGAAAAAAATTATTTTTTTCTAGGATTTTTTCAATCTTGTTTGGCGTGTTTAATCGTCTGCATAATTGTTTTATACAGAACTTAAAATGCGGCTGTGTCACAGCACAAAAGTGTGTACAGTAAAACTAGGGATCACGTTCTTTTTGTTGGGTTTAACTCTTTTTTTGTAGGAGTCTGGTTAGACATGCTGTTTCTTCTTTTTGCCCTTTTATTTTAAACACTTCAACAGCTGTTGATTTCTGTTGTAAGTAAATGTGTGAGTTTGGGCTGTGCATTCATTTGGGTATATGTTTCCTGCCATTAACAACCATTTACTCTTTTTATCTTTATGTCCTTTGGGTTAGTAGTGGGTGTATAATTTTAAAACAATTTTTTTTTTCTCTTTTATATTGTCACTGCATATTATTTTTAGCAAATAATTTGATTAATTATTGCTTGTGCAAAGAAAAAAAATTGTAAACCCAAAATTTTATTTAACAAATTAAATGGTGTGGAAATGGTTTATTTTTCTTTTGGGTTGGAAATAAAATTAGGATTTGTTATAAAATTGATAACAAAAAGGAAATATTTTATTAGAACAACATTAAAGTTTGAAATAAACTTGCTGAACTATTTAAAAATTCATGGCTAAGGTTAGTTGGTTTATTTTTTAGTGATGTTTGAATATTGAAAATTAAAAATCACACAATTTTGCTGCAAATTAATTTAGCCTTATTATGAGTGTCACTGTAGCAGTCAAATTTATATGGCAGGCGTTGCCACATATTAATGTTTTTATAACGAAAACAACACTCATAAGCAGGTCACATAGTTTCAAGCCAAAATAAATTAGTTTAGGTGACAGACTCACCTTCTTCTTTTCTTAATAGCTCCCTACTTCCTTTCATCACACTTCTATCTCTATTGCTGTCCTTCTTCATAGAGGAGTCCCCTTCTGTTTTTCGTATTAAAGCATCCTGTGTAACTTAGAATTAGAATGAGGAGCAGGAAAAAATCACCTGATCACTGCGGCCAAAATAGACCTATAGTGACACTACTCTCAAGTTCAACTTAATCTACCCTAAATTAAAAAAAAAAAAAAAAAATTTTTCTCTTCATCTTTTACCAGCAAAAATTTCTGTTGAGTTCAGCTGTCGGTCTTAAATTTTTTTTTAATTAAATATTTTCCTAATCAAAATTCCTCATACCCTAAATGGCAATAATCACTTCAAATGGCTCAATTATGAAACATTTAACAAAATAAAAACACAAAATATACATAAAAATTATGCAGAGACTTATTTACTCTTGAAATCTCTTCTTAAAATAATAATTTCCATATATAATTTGGAACCTTAACACACGAGCACAATGTATGAACAGCAAAAACTGTATGAAGGAAAACCTTAACGTTTTAATAAACTTTGCCAAAAGGACAATTTTTTTATGGTAGAAAAAAAACGTATAGAGAAGGAAATTTACATAAACAAAAAAAAAAAAAAGAACAACAACGTTTTTATAAGAAAAACAACATTAATAAATATTTACATACATTAAGGACTAAAAGCACTCATGATTATATTTTTTGTTGTATTAAATGTGTGCGTGTGTGACTGTAGTAGCAAACTCCCACACCCATGGAATAAACAGGCAGTCAGCCAGCCAGTCATTGAATGTATGAGTAAACAAATTTACGCAACAGAAAAGAAATTCAGACAAACACACATTAATATTTTGTGGGAGGAAATGATGAGTGTCTAAAGGACGAGGACTAGGACTAGGACTAAATCAATGAATGAATAAGCAAATACGAAACTTTTTTAAGCTTCACTAAAACAACTTTAGCTAAACTAAGCTAACATAGACATCAGAAGGACACTAAAGAAGATAAATTAAATTTAAATGTGGAATTCAACGATTTGGCCTTAGCTCTGTCTTAGCCCTGCAGCTACCCTGTATGCTGTTCTTGTTTAAATTTGCAAAGTTGGAGATCCTAAGAGCAACGAAAATCATGTCTGCTGTCTCCTTTCAAGTATCTTTAAAATAGAGTTGATATGATATCATGACCATCAAATGATATGAAGCTTGGACGCCTTATACAGCCTTAAATTTACGAGAAACTGGACGGCTTTTTTTGCTGAGATAAAACTTGAGCTCTCATAGATTAGTGGGTAGTACACAAAGCTGCCTAAAGCCTAGATCTTTTCTAAACACAAATCGAAGAGCTACGCAGCAATCCAGTTCAAGAGACATTCAAATGCTACGGAGTATGTTTAGATCGGTTTATTAGTCCTCGACGTTGTCTTGACAAGTATGTGGTTCAAAAAAAATTTATGACCTTTTGGGAGACACATAAACAAGCAGAGAGCTAAGAGAGCGATGTCACTTTGAATTTTCCTGACAAGAACATCAAGAGCTGCTACGACACACATAACAAAAGATGAGAAAGCTTTGGGATGGTTCTACGTGCCGGCCTGCAAGCCATCAATTAGAATCTCAAGATTCCAATTTAAATCACAACGACATAGACCTATCCTGAAGATCTGCTAACTCTCTTCCAGATGTCCCAGGTAAACGATATATAAAATGTGCGTGAAAAAGTTTGTTTCTCGAAGGCAAAAGAACCGGGCACTTGTAGTGCAAGTGAAGGACCATCTTTTTACTCTAAGGTACCCGGCCGCTGAGACAGTTTAGGCTGAAAGGCATTATAGCCCTCTGCTTTATTTATCAAGGATTGATTTTTTCCTTCTTTATCATTATTGAATGACCTTAAGTGCTGACCAGCATACAAAAATTATAGGGTATCCTAAAATGATACAAACACTGCAACAAATTCGAAAGAAAATAAAATAAACATAAACTTGCCACTACGACTACATGCCACACAATCAGTCTGCTTTACAGAAATGTCCCTTAAAAGGAAAAAATATGTTTTTTTGCTACTAAAAATACTTTAAGAAATCTGAAGAAGGCACAAACAAATAAAATGTTAGATGTAAGGAGAAGTGAGAAGGGGACGGGGCAGATGCCTTAAACATAAAATATGCCAAATCAACATTAAAATAAAAATGTTTTATTTTTATTATTTATTTAGCAACATTTCGAGTTTACTAGCCGAAGTACAATTTGAAGTTTAAATGTTCACACACACACACAAAACTCTCGTAAAATGTCTTAAAAGTTAATAAAAATTATGATTATCAGTGTTTAAGAACCACTAATGGTTTTTAGTTTTGCTGAGAATTTTGTTTTTCTTGTTTTGGAGGGGGAAAACAAGACTGGGTAATTGAATTTCAAGTAGTAGATTAAGGCTGAATTGACAAAAAAAAATGTTAGATAAACACTTGGAGTGTTTTATGTTATTTAAGCAATATTTGGGCCAAGTATTGATTATTTTCTTATTTTTATTTTAAAGCCTAAACTGGCTAAAGGTACTTTGGTAGAAAAAACATTGTTTAAGGTAGTAAGAGCAGGAGTGTCAGGAAATGATTATACAAATCTATCCAAAAAGAAATATTGCTTAAGGATATGGATTTATTTAAATGGCATCCATGTGTGTCATTGGTCTAAAAGTAACAGTGAAAATAATTTTGAACTTTTTTAAACGGTTTGAGGTGATCATCAGTAAAAGCTGACAACAGTTATGATGCAGTAATGAATTTCAAAATTAAAAAAACATAAATTAAAAAGTCATATTTCTTAAAAGCCGTTGAAGAAAACTTCTTAAAAATTCCAAATTTCAATTTGTGTGCAGTTAAGATACAACTTTCCATGAAAATATAAAAGATAAGACAAAATTGTCAGAGCATAAAGATAATAAATCTTTCTTGGTATGACAGAAAAAAATATTTCCAAAATTTGCTTTCGGTCAGAACTTTCTTTATTTAAACGTTTTGGCAACAGAATCTAATGCCTTCAGGTGTACGATGCAAATCAAAGTTTTTCAACATTGAAATTTTCACAAAACTTTGTTTATATTTTTGACAACACAAATTCGCAAAGCCTTCTTGCCCTGTCTGCAGAAAACATCCAAAGTTAAGGAAGCAATCGAACCTTCGGAGAGGCTAATAGACTAGTAAGCAAAGCAAAGTTTTTCAACTTTGAAATAAAAAAATGGCTATTTTATTTCCTTTAAGCTTCTTAGTCTTTTTCTAGTTTTTCTGGAGCATTAATTCATGCTTTCTACGTCTTTCCACAGTATTTAGGTCTTGTGGGACCGTTATATTCATCATCTAGGAGGCTCCTTTTGGATGTTTCAAACGCACAGAATATGTTGCGATGTTTCTTGTTGTCCTCACACAGAGACACCAATTTTCTTCATGTGGTAATTAAATCTAAAATGTTCTCTTCAGCGTAAAGTCTGATATTATTTCTGTTGAGGTTCTATATAATTTCTAGTTTAATACGTTTGGAATTTATGACATTTCTTAACTTCTCCTTACTTAGGCTATCCAGCAATCGTTATAGAGTCAGCAGGCTCGAGCAACTTCAATTGACATCTTCAGATTATTTAATACCAAAAATGTAAATTTTGCATTCGATTTCTAATACAATTGTTGTGACTAAAGCAACGCCAGTTAGATGTTACAGATTAACTTGTGGTAAATTCGAATGCGACAACGAAACTCTTAATAAAACTAAACTAGACTTTGAAAATTCCAGGTTAAAAACATGTTTTCAAATGTACTGCCTTTCATTTGTAAACCTCTACGATACAACCTTTACTATGGGAGGTAGTTTTGATTTTTTTTTTTTTAATTACTTTGAATTTCACCTGTTTTGGAATAAATCCTTTGACCAAATTACCGTCCTGGAAAGCATATCGAAATTTCAAGACAATTTAAATGGTATTTTTTATCCATAGTGAATGCTGTAATTTGGCCCTGGACTGGAATCTATTGAAATTTTAGTTCTTTAGTAGAAAATTTTAAGAAAAGTTGCGGAATATCGTGTATAACGTTTTACTTACTGAGAAAACAACTTTAGTTGTGAGAACTAAATTTGCTACACATCAAAAATCCAGTTATGATATTTAGTCGATTTTTTTAATTTTGACAATAGATTTAAAATTAAAACAAATTATGAAAAAATAGAAAATTGATTTTACAGCGAGAAATATTTTTAAAAAAATTAAATATTGGACTTAATTATCGAAATCTGTTTGCTACAACTAAAAAAGCGGATTATGACAGCTGAGCTTTTGATTAGAAATAAATGTAGTTCTTACAACCGTTTTGATATCTTTTTTTTTGTAAATTAACTAACAAAATAGAATTAAATTCTTTGGGTTATAAAAATTAAATTGAAAATGTTATTATTTTAAATATTTTTTATTTTATTTTTTGTTTTTATTGTTTAAGCGGAAGCAAACAACATCTCAATTGTAAAATAACAATTGCTTCTGTTTTTTTGCTCTTTTTATTTATTTTGCTTTCCTTTTAATTTCCCTTAAAAGCAGTATTTTTCCAACAGTCAAACCTGAACATTTATAATTTATATTCTTTTCTTTTTGTTCGATTTTTATTATTATTATTTTTTTGCTTTCTTTGTGTGTTTTGCAACAGAATTGCAACATTAAAAATTAAAGTGCAATTGTTGCAAAACACACTTCCTGTTTGTGCAGCAAGAAAGTTCACTTTTTTCCTTAAAAAAAATTAAATACAACAATTTTTTGTTAAATAAAAATTTCTATTAAAGTGTATCAAGAATCCTTAAAAAAAACGGATTTCTTTAGATTTTATTGTTAAGGCAGCATCTATTTTATTTCTTTTATTTTTTTAGAAAAAGCAAGAAATAAATAGTATAAAAAAACAACTTAATTTTACAATTGAATTAAAAAGCAGAAAGGAGAGTTGTTGTTTCTAATTTATAAATTGAAAACTTGCATAACAAAAAGGTATTCATAGTTTAAAGCAAATTATCTGCTAGAAATGGTAATACAGATTAACGGTCTTTTTAATTTCAAATTCTTGCTTAATTCAGAAATAATTAGTTAATGAAATGAAAACGTTTCAATTTTATTTTGTTCCGTTTCGATTCCACATCGTTCCTGGTTTTGTTAGAATTTCATTTTGCACTTATTGTCTCAGTCCAATTCAACAGCCTGATGCCTAATCTATTAAAATTTCATTTACACTATGTTCCGTTCCAAATTTACATCGTTCCCCGGCTTGTTAAAATTTGATTTGCATTACATTTCAGTATACCTTTACACCATTAAAGTCACATTTGTATTATATTACAGTTTATTTCCATAGCATTCCTAGTTTAAATAACGTTCCATTCCATTTTGTTTTGAATAATTTCAATTTCTATTACCTTTTCTTTACTATTATATACCATTTTTGTTTACATTTCACTTCTCTTTCATTCAGCTCTTGTGTAGACTTTATTGAAGCTCCGTATTTCTGGCAAAAATTAAACATTTTTTGTTTAAAAATCAAATGAAACCTGAGTTCAAGTCATCACATTTGATATGCCACTAAATTTAACAACTTTGCTTTATCATTTGCTATCAATATTGAACTACCTTATTAAATTTTTCTAATGCCTTTAATTGTTTACGTTTACAATTTGCTACTTTTATTTTATTATTTTGTTCTTCTATGTTAAAAAATAAAAAGAAGTCTCTAAGGGCCAGTGTTTTTGTCCAGTAGTTACTTAAATGTCATTATCTAATTGATTTAAAAAAAATTTATTTAAAGTCTTGTAAATAGATTTGTCAAACTAAATTTGAAATTGAGAAAATAAAACAAAGAAAATGCCAAAAATACATTGTAAATGTTGAGTTTTTGCAGTTTTTATTAAATGAAATATGAAACAAATAGCAATAAAAAAAAGTAGAAAATGGTATAAAAAAATATATTTTAGAAGATAAAACCTTCTCTCTTCTTTTTAAACCAAAATCTAACAAAAAGTTTAGTAATTCTGCTAATAACTGGAGCTTTTCCAAACAATTATTCCTCTTTGTTCCCCAGCTTATTAACATTTCAATTCTATTTTGTTCGTAACTTATTAACATTTCAATTCCTTTTTTTCTAGTCAGAAGCATTTCATTTCCATTTTGTTCCAGTCTGTTTCTTCTTTGTTTCCCAACTAATTAACAATTCAATTCCCTTTTTTTCTAGCCAGAAACATTTCATTTCCATTTTGTTCCAGTCTGATTCTACTTTGTTCCCCAAGTTATTAACATTTCAATTACATTTTGCTTGGATCTCATTTCACTTTGTTTCGGAACTTATTAAAGTTGCAATTCCAATTCAATAATATTTGGTTCCAGTTTATTCCACTTTGTTGATCAACTTATTAACATTTCAATTACATTTCATTCAAAATGAAATGAAATTGAGTCCATATATGGTACATTAATGGCTAAAGTACAAACAAAACACCACCCTCAGCTTCTTGTAATGATCAATAAGTTGTTTTTTTTTTTCAAATTTAATTTGGGACTCGGCTCTGTTTCTGTACTTTTTACTCCTTGAATATCGACGGTGTTGTGTGTAGTTTATTGGTTTAGCACGTTGTTAAATTTAAAGCAAATCTAAGGCAGACCTGCATTCTGTCTTATAGTCATTAGATTAGCATAGAATCGATCTTGATTTACTGGCAAAAGTATAGAAAAACTAAGGGGACAGTTAGCCTATAGACTTCTTACTTCATAGAAAGAAAGCGAGAAGTATAAGAATATTTAATTTAAAAAAAAATCCCCCTACTTTTAGAAAGCTAAAATGAATTCGATTGATTTTAGGTTTATGCCATAGCCACTCAAAAAAGCATTTGACTTGGCTGTGTGTTGGCCTATTGAGTTTATTTGATTATAAAATTGAATTTGTGTATTTTGCTTACAATATTTTCAATTTATAATCAACCACATTTTAATTTATATTTTCTAAACACAAAAATTTTACTAAAAAATTTTCAGATAGAGAAATCTTTTACCACAAAAATGTACATAAAAAAATAAATACAGAAAAGAAGAATAAAAATAAAAAATTAAATACCAAAAAGGAAAATCTAATATAAACCATAAAACCAAAGTATTGATTTGATGATGAAGTTATTAGAAGTAAGTTTAACCGAGAAGAATTTTCTATTATTTTTCAAAAGCAGAAAAGGAAATATTTACATTAAATAAGAAATAAAATTAGGCACAAGCATTGAAGGACAAAAATAAAACCATAAAATTCCAATATGGCAAAAGAGTTATTCAACAAATTGTATTGCATTAAAAATAAACAACAACAACATCAAAAATATATCTTTAAGGCATTTATTGGTTTAAATATTAAAACAAAAATCAATATACAAATAAAGTAATAAAATAAAATTCATTTTGATTTTGTAAACTAAAAAAAATATCCTCAAGAATATTTGATTATCCCAGATTCATTTACAGTATAAAAACAAGGACACACCAACATACAACATCTTAAGCAAACATTTTAAATAAACACTTTTACTTATGAGTAGAATAATCCCTTCGTTTGTGTGTGAATAAAGGATTTAATTTTATTTTCAGCATATTTTGTATACCCTATAATCTTGGTGTGACTAAGTTTGTCATTCTCTTTGTAATTTGAGGAAAACTAATGAAAACCAAAAATGAAAATTAATATATTGTTGTGCTTTATTCACAAATAAATATTTAATGCAATTAAAATGTTTTAATTTCATTTTGTTCCGTTTCGATTCCATATCGTTCCTCGAGTTCTTAAAATATAATTTTATTATGAGCCAGTTCAATTGCATCCAATTCCACACTGTTCCTTGCTTATATAAAATTCCTTTTAATTTTTTTCACCAATTCTATTTTTAATACTTTTTTTTTAATTTCATATTTTATTTTGTTTATATTTCATTTCTCTTACATTCCGTTCTTGTGTAGACTTTATTGAAGCTTTGTATTTCCAAAATAAAATTTGTGGAATTTAGAATGTCACAAAACTAATATGAAACGTGTAGGGTTCGTTGAAAGATGTGGAAGTAAAGCTGAATAAAATAAAATTGCATCATTTCAAATCCACATTGCTCCTGTTTAATTCCATTTTGTTCCTGTCAATTACCGTTTTAATATATATATTTTTTTTAACTGTTTAAAACCAAAAAAGACTTAGCATTTCTTAGAAATACATGGAAGTGAAACGGAACAAAATAAAATTGAAACGTTTCACAAATTGTTTCTTTTTAAATTCCATTTTGTTCGATTAACGTTTTCATAAAATTTTTTTTACTATTAAAGGTAAAACATTTGTAACTGAAGCGTGGTAGGGAGGGGGGGGGGTGTAGGGTGTAGGGTAGTAAGCAATTCTTGCTTTCAGTTCTTAGTGGCAATAAATTGCTTGTAAGCTTGATACTCAAGCAGTAGATCAGCCTATCTTTTGCTTTACAGTTGAGATTTTAAAATAATCTGCGAAAGACTCTTTCTTTCTTATGCTACCTAAAAATTTTATAAAAAAAATTAATTGTAGAAATTTCAATATATCAATGTAGGGTGTATAGTGCAGAACAAGGCGAATCTATACAAGATGATCGCATTGGCGAAATCGCTCAGCAGCTTTTATATTGCAACTTATCAAAATTTATTTCAATTTAAAAAGTAAACCTTTTAAATTCACAAATCCTTCAACAAAAAAAATTTACAAATTTCACACATCAAAAATTTTAAAAACAAAGAAGTTTTACTGAAAAAATTCCCCCATTTTAAAGAAAATTATGAGCGAATTCACTCATACGCTCACCTTGTGAAGGGTATATACGATTCGTTATACCAGATTTTTTACTTGTTTTATTAGAAATTGCAATATAGAAACCAATAATAACAGAACCAACAACAACCCTTTACCCCATTTACTTATTTGGAAATATTTTCACTTACTCGTACATACAAATGCATGCGTTAGTTTGATTGATTTGAGAAAATTCTTAAATAAACATTCACATTCTGCCATATTTTTTTTTCTGTCTTTCTGCCTTTGGTCTTCGGTTATGCCAGCAGCATAACTGTGGCTGTTTTTAATAAACAAAAATCTTTGTAAATATTTATTTTGATTTTTAGTTTCAGCTTTTATAAAATAGTATTTGAACAGTCAGAGTTTGATAGCGTAACGGATTTCAATTAAATTTAGCCTAAAGTTATTATTGGGCATGTGACTGATTTTCTGTTTTTTTTTTCGGGTTTGTGTTAGTGCGTGAATAAATATAAATTTTTAAGCATAAAAACACTAACTCAATTAATTGCTTTTGGTGTTGGTAAATAAATCCTTACATTCGCGAAGGAGTATAGAACTATTTAGTAAGAAATGTTTTTTAAAAATGTGTTTATTAGAGCCATTTAGACGTTGGGTCTAAATTTTGCAAGTCATAGAACAAAAACATATCGTGCAAACCCAGTTGAAGCGCTTTTGTTCCAACTTTGAGAATGCCTATTAATGTTTAAAGTCAGTTGTTTGACAACCAATTTGTTAATAACCACTTCTAAGATATCATTTAATTTGTTTAAATATGTTTTAACGTAATTCGTTACGTTTTTTAGTATTTGTAAATATCTTTTCAGTATTTAGGGCATATTTATCAAATACGTGTTACGTCATTAAATATGTCTAAATATGCTTAGAAAAAATATAATTGCATAGTACAAATATGCATAAATACGTTAATTTTTCCAGAAGATTACAGGATGGGACACAAGTCATTTTAAAAAGAAGGTCGTTTAGATTTGTAATCTGCTCCCCAAATACTCAGAAAATACTTTAGATTATTTTGAAAAATTTTTTTTAATTAGGTATATAGACCCCAGTGCTGTTGCTTTCAGGGACTTTGGCGACTTCCGAACGAACCATAGAAGATTTTTTGAAATTCCAAAGTCGCTGCTCTGAGAGATTTTGGCAATTTCCGTTTTGCATTATAAAATAAAAACTACAAATCTATCACTATAAAAATTATCCCCTGATCCACAGGACGTTATTTTTAAATTAGAATTAGAAAAATTCCCTTGACTTGTAAAAATTAATATTAAAAAGAACAAGAAAAAAAAGCGCTCTTATATTTCTTACATCTATCGCTTGAGGACAAATCAATAAACTAAAAACTTGGTTATAGAAGAAATATTTATTTATTTTTTTTTCCGCACCATATCCTGCCTTAACACTTGTGTTATTAAACACATAATATTTAACTTGGCACTTACGCAAACAATTTCGCTTACACACACATTGTTACTACATTGATAAGCTTGCTCTTACTCTTTCTTTTACTTCAGAATAAAGGGTTTTTCACTTGAAGTGTGAATATGTTAAAACTTTTGGCAAAACTGAAATCTTGAAATTGTAAAAACTGAGACCAAGTCGCTGCACTCAGCATCTAGAAATGAATTCAATTAAATGAATTTATTAATTCGTTTCATTGTTGAATTGTTTTACAATCCGTTCGGTAAGCCCTTTATAAGCCATTATTACCAATAATTCTTATAGAATTCAAAAGAAAATAAAAAGAAAATTTAACAAAGCTTTTAGTATTGTTTACATTTGTTGTTGTTATTATTGTTTATATTTCACAAAACTGCTTCCTTCAACATCATCTTCCTGTTGTTTGACTGGCTAAATTCCCTTGACAATTTTACAAATGGTGCAAAATTCCTCAGAAAAAAAACAAAAGCTTTCTTATTTTCGTGCTGTAACAGCCAAGTGTCACCCCATTTCTAAATGTTTGACATACAACTGGTTGGCTTCCCATATTTTATGCTCCTTTAGAAAATGGGGAATTAAATATATTTTGTTTGGTGTGCAGAAATTTCAATTGATTTTCAATTGTTTCGTTAAAAATTGGTTTGAGTGGCACTTTTTTTAACTGACTTTTTTCTGGAAGTTTTGACAGCAGCACTAAAAGAAAATCTAAAAAAAACTGAAAGTTAATAGTGAAAATATTATAGTTGTTTAGTGAAACAGCAAAAACAACAAAAATTAAGGATATGAAATTTAATGTGGATTAAAATTTAAGTGATTGAAATTATTTTTTTTTTTTATTATTAAAAAAGTCAGCATTAATTTGACGGTACAGACACCTTATTTAAGATACGAGAACTACCGCCAACTAATTATTTTTAAAAAATGGACTTATACCACTTTCAAGAATAACAGCTCAATTAGTGTTTTGATAAGTCAATCTCATACTAAAGAATGTAAAATAGCTTGATCAGAAATATTGTGAAAACAACCATAATAACTTGAGTCCAACTCCAACAAGCTGTAAAATTTCTCTGCAAAAGTATCAGAGTAGGTTTTCAATTGTTTTTTTTTTAGGTTGTAAAACACAGTACTTAAATATGTTCTAGACATAATAAGCATCATACCACCAAAAATTCTTAAAAACTTAAAGATATTTTTATTTCTATTTAAAAGCGTTTTAGTTGCAACATGTTATAAGTTTTTGTATATCAGTTACAACATGTTGCAAGGTCTTAAAATAATGATAATAATAAAAAGGTATAAAACGTGGCAAATATTTTTATTCTGACATAAAAGTGCATAATTTATGACATGTTGCAATTCTCTAAGGCCACTAGAAAGATATTTCAAACTTAATGCAAAAACATTTTAGTTGCAAGATATTGCAAATCTTTGACAGAATAATACTGAAAAAAATATGAAAAATATTGTTAGTCTGATACAAATGTCTCTAAACATGATAGGGGGATCAGGAGAACTATAGTCATTTTGGTTGATACATGTTGCAATTAACTTAAAAGTAGGATGTAGGCTTGAGTACAACTAGTTCAGTTGATCTCTAACTCAGTCTCGAACATATTAAAATTAAAGTGACACTCTATATCATGAGACATATTTCCTTTCTGACTGAAAAATTGCATCAGTTACAACATGTTGCAATGCTATAATACCGCCAAAAATGCATGCCACATGAATAAAACTTTATGTTTTAAATTAATATTCTTAAAGCAAAACATTAATTTCATATTTACATGATTTTTCCTACTAAATAATATTTTGGGATTTTTTTTTTTTAAATTTCTGTTGAGGTTTTTCTTTTTTTCATAATAAATTAAATATTCTTAAAACATGCTTTTAGTGTATGTTTTTTTTTTTTGTAATTAACGCTAATAACACCAACAAACACAAGATCTAATTATGAATAACAAAATTTTGTCAAGTAACACTTTTAATAAGACACAAAAAAAAACATCAAAATGCTTGGGTAGCTGCAGTGTAGAGTAGAGAGGCAGAGGAATATAAATACCACAAAATAAATGTCGCCAACAATTTCCTTTTTTTATGATTTTCCTAGAAAATTCGTAAGCAGATAATAAATGAAAGGTAACAAAAGAGCAAGTTGCTTCTCTCTACTTATACTAGTCATTCATGCTTTCATTCTTTCATTCATTTGTTGGTTTTGAATTTCTAATCTTTTTTTTTTAGTTTTCTTTTTTTTCTTTTTTTTAATTCGTTTGTTATCGAGAGATAATTATCCATAATTTGTGTGAGTTTTATGATGTTATTAGTTGAAGCACGTGTGTCTGGAAAATTTTAAATATTTTTGTTTACAAGCATTTTGAAAAGAATCTCATAAAAATGTCATAATTTTATTTAATTTATTAAAATTTATAACTTTCGTATACATTTTAAATTGAAAAATTGTTTGATGGAAACCACAAAACAGCAGAGACGCCAATAGTGGTGTTTAATTCTCTAAAATAATATTTTAAAAGGAGCCAGACGTCTGCCTTAATTAGAAGGTGGGGTCTTGTACACAATTTTTTGATTTAAACAGAGACACTAAACCTTGACTTAAATGAAACAATTTTACAATTCCTAAATTTAAATAAGATCCTTGGAGGCTGAGTAATTTAAATCATGTTTATTTCAATAGTATTTCCTTTACTTGGCTCTCACACTCATAAGGACGTCATTAATTTAAACATTTCTTTTGTAATAATTTTACATGATGTTTTCCAAGTCACCAAATATAAATTTATTTATGAGAAAAATATAATAAAAGCAATACCGGGTCGTCTTATGGATTCTGTACGGAAAGAAAAAATTAGCGGAAAGAAATATTGAGCGATATGCAAATTGCTAATATTCATTCCTGTGGAATTATCTTATTATTTTGAATTGTTTCATTTAATTGTGAATTAAAAAGTTGTCTATTGTGAATGAATTGTATTAGTTAATGTTTCAGCTGTTGCTGATAAGAAAAAAATTTTAAATAAACAAAAAGAAAATTAATTTAGAAAAATGAAACAAATGAAGTGAAGGCACATTTTATTTTTGCTAAATTTTGCCTTTTTTAACATTTTTGATCTTTCCGTTTGCTTTTCGTGAGAAACATTAAACGTAACGTAGAAATTTATCTATATTGCGGAATGAATAATTAGACCCACTATTTTTAATTTTAATTTTTTAATTCTTATTCAACTGAGAGTTTGATTTTAGCTTTTATTTCTTTTTCTAATGAAGGCTTTTAAAAACTAATAAATTAAAACAAAACAAAAAATATTAACAGCAGGTGGAAAGCTATAAAACAAAAAACTCTTTAAAATAAAGCTATAATTTTCTATTGTCTTTAATTTAAGTTAATTCCCAAAATCAGATAAACAAACTCTTATGAAGTCATAACTCAATAGGTGTTTTTAGTTTGTTAGAGATTTTAAAAAGTTTTCTTTACTCTTTTGGATTTTCTTATTTTTTAACTCAAAAATTGTTTCTTATGAAATTTTAGTCTAACCTTTCTTTTATTTATTTTTAGTTTAGTTTAATCAATAAATCGTTTTGTTTTAAGGTTTAATTACTAAGAAACAGTAAGAAACAGTCATAAAAATGATAAACAATTTTCAGCTTTAGATCTTTGCTTTTACTTTAGGCATAAGCTGGCCGTTTAATTGCTTTATTAGATTTTTATCTGCATATTAAAGGCTTTTAGTTTGCTATGAATTGTTATTTTTGAAACTGGTATAAGTCCACTTTAGAAAAAAATTTGTTAGCGTTAATTTTAGTAAATGGTGTCTTTACCTGACTGAAATTATCGCTAAATAATTTTTTTTTAAGTGGACTTATACCACTTTTTGTATACATTTTATTGTTTACAAGTTTATTTATATATATATATATATATATATATATATATATATATATATATATATATATTCAAATTTATAGATATTTATAACTCCAGAAAAGCTGGAAAGACTTACCCCCTTATCCAAAAAAATTAACGTAGACTTTAATGTCAACGTTAACGAAATTTTTCATATAATTTTTTAAAAAATGTTACTTTAAAGTCTACACTAATTTTTTTAGATATTATATATATATATATTCAAATTTATAGATATTTATAACTCCAGAAAAGCTGGAAAGACTTACCCCCTTTCCAAAAAAATTAACGTAGACTTTAATGTCAACGTTAACGAAATTTTTCATATAATTTTTTAAAAAATGTTACTTTAAAGTCTACACTAATTTTTTTAGATTCCTTTTGTATTCCTTTCCTTTACCGAATATCAAAATAACTCTTGCAGTATGAACCACGCCCACTTTTCCATGAATTCATGATTAAAACTTTATTTTTAATAGTAACAAATATTTTTTTGCAAGCTTAAGATCATAATAATTTTTCTTATAAGTTTTTTTTTTTTTTTTGTATTTCAAATCTATTTTGGAATACGAGTATTAAGTAAATAATAACTTAAATTTAAAAATTACATTCAATAAAATTAATGCTTGTATTCAAAGAAAATTAAAGTAGACTTGAAATCGATATTGTGACAAATTTGTAGGAAAAATTTGTCATAATTTCTACTTGAAGTCGGTATTAATCATTTTGAATACCAGGGGGGTTACTCTCTATTGCGATGCGAAAGAAAACGTATCGCAACTCAATGTAAAAATCATACAGATGCGAATGGTTTTTCTTTCGCATCGCAATAGAGAGTAACCCCCCAATCTAATTCATTATTTTCACAACTAATGCCTGACAGTTTTATTTTCTATATGGAAAATCTAACATGAAACCTATTCAGTCTGCTAATTTCATTTGTTACAATGATTATTTAACTGCTTAATATATCGGATGCTAAGCCCAGGTATCTGTGAGTTTGTTTGTTGGTAATATATCATGGAGCATCGATTATTTGTTTAAGAGTTTTTGACTGATAGCGCTGCAATATTTAAACTTTTAAGTGACTCGCTGTTCCTGGCTTTAAATTCATTTTCTATACTAAGCTGAGATTTTTCGTTCCTGAATTAAAGCACTCGCTAAAATGTTAATCAGTTTCTTCAATTAAGTTCAGCTTTAAATCGTTCATCATTAGACAACAATTTTTACACCTAAAGTTGATGCCGTTTTCTTACCTTCTACCAAGCTGCTAACATCTCTAACTATAACTGTAAGCTTTTACTCAAATTTCCTTCACTGTAAACATTTTAATCGTTTATGTTTAAATAGAAGCCTGCCTGGGTTGCCTGTTATTTAATATGAGTTACACAAGCATTCAATAATCGTAGGTAGAGTCTATTTTATTTAGCAACAAAGAGGAAAAAAGAACCCTTTTATTTCAAATTCCTAGAAATGATAAACAAAAATTATGATTTTTTTATATTCTTAAGCCGTATCAAAAATGTTAATCTTAAATTTCATAAGTCAATGAGTTTAATAACCACTTTTATTTTCAATTTTACTTGTTATAAAACGAAAATAGCCACAACAAAAAGAAATATTTATTGTTTAAACTCTTAAACTGTTATTGTGTTTGGCTGGCGCCTTTTTTAGTTTTAAAAGAAAATATTCTTTAACCATTTAGTGGCCTTGATCTTGGTAACTAAAGAGTCTTCCAATAGCAGCAAACGAACTTTGTATAAATAGTTTTGTTGTTGGGAAGAGGATGGAAACAGAGTTCCCTTCTCAATAGGAAAAACAGTAGAAGGACTTAACGGGGGTGTTCCTTTGTGATACCTGTATAAAAGTGCAGTGGCCATCATTGAGTTTAACTGAGTTCTCTCACATCCCAGTAAATCTCTTCTGCAGTTGCTATCTAGTCTGGTCTAAATCATTTTCGCTATATTGCACGTCCGTTTTTCCTTTCATCTGAACGTAAGTCCTCTAATGTGGTACTTTTGTGTTATCCCTTCATGTTAATTTTGTGATATCTGTTCAGGCCAATTTTTATCGTTAGTCAGGACACCTTTTTCTGCGTCAATGTGTTCATGCAAAAACAAAATGTTCGAACTAATTCAAATTCAAATTGTAAAACTTTTAATGCATTGAGAAAAAAAAAAACTATTGGGTGTGGATTTCAGGCTATCACTGTTATAGGCCTATATCTCTATGGGGCTAGTGGACTCAACACTTCCGCGTCACACAGCTCATGGCATTTTTGAATTCATTTGACAGCAAAATCATTTCACGTGTGATTGTTTGCTAAAATCTTGCGATTTCGCTGCATTAGATCTTTTTTTTAAAGAGTTTTCTGAAGACCCAATAAGACACAAGCTGTACTGGGGCTACCAAAACCAACCCAGCCTATCTTATTGATAAAAGTCGGCCTAATTTTTATGCTACAGTCATGAAAGAAACACATTTCACTTCATAGAGCTTAAATAAGAAGTGAGCCAGGCATCGACTACTAGAAATAGTTATCACAGCAGCAGTAAAAAGGAGAAAGAGAACATAAAAGATCTTCCCTAAATCTGAAGTCAATCTAGCCGTTCCCATGGATAAAATTCATTTCGATTTGTGCTCCACAGTCATGAAATTACACATTTCTAACCTATAGAGCTGAATTAAGGAGTAACTTAACCATCGAATGACTACTTAAGAAGTTATCAAGGCCTGATACAGCTTCTCTAACTCTGCCTTTGGAGAAGATTTTCTGTCATCAGTCTCTTGAATTATTCTAATGCTCAGTCAGAAAAATATTTTTTCACATCAATCAAAAATGTGTTACATCATACACATTTTAGTTTTTTTTTTCAAATTTAAAGCTAGAAAGCGCTTAGTGAAACACCCGTCCCCCAACACACATGATGACCCATCCTTTTCTTGTATTGCATAACAATTTAATCAGTCTATCATCATAGTTTGCTTTGTTTTTTTTTTTTTTTGTGTATTGAATTCAATTTTTTATTATGACAAGGTTTTCTTTATTGTTGTTTTTTTTTATGAAAAAGGATACCTGCCCTACTAATTTGTATGTTAATTGATTATTGTTGTGTTTTCAAAGGAAAATTAGGAAAATTGTTATACTTAATTTATGGTTAAATTTCCAGAATTGTAAACGAACATTTAGGGTTTCAAATAAAGAAGTTTTGTTTTTGTGTAAATTTAATTAAGAGAGAGAGAGAGAGAGTTTTAAAATCAACGTTATCGAAAATTTTCATAAATTTTACTTTAAAGTCTACATCAATTTTTTTTTATTCGATAAAATGTTTTTCCTTCTCTCAAGGATTTAAATAAATTTTAATGCCTTTTGGCTTTTTGTTTTTTTCTGTTAGTTTTTCATAAATTAATTCCATTTATTTGAGAAGCTACACAAATTGGAGCGAAATATCGATATAAAAATAATTTTTTTTTTTTTAATAAGACCTCAAGCTTAATAAAATATTAAAATATTATTTAAAAGAAAAAGGTCAAATAAAACTAACTAATAAAGAAAATATTATTTTATTTTTATTTATTTATTTTTCTAAAAGCCAATGCACACAACGGCTCGTATTCAAAGAGACTATTAACGACTTCAAGTATAAATTATGACAAATTTTTCATACAAATTTGTCACAATATCGATTTCAAGTCTACTTTAATTTTCTTTGAATACAAGCAAACATCTGCAGTTTATTTTTGTTAAAAAAATAATTTAATAAAAACAGACTCGCTTAAGATTAAGATTTAAAAAAAAATTAATAAAAACGGGTCTTTCATTAAGGGTTTTCAGTTTTTCAATTTTCCGTTTTGATGGTCAGGCCATCAACATTAATACTGATGATTTCCAGCTTTTTGAGAATGATATTTTTGATTCGATAAGCCACCACTTTAGGTCACACAGCTCATGTATATTTTTGCAGCGATTTCAGACCCTGATCATCTTATTTGTCAGCAGTGTGAATTGATTAACGAAATCTTGCCATTAGATTGCATGAAGACTTGTCTTTTAGGGGTTTCTAAAGTCTCAAGATTATACGAATAAACCACAAGCCCCACATAAGCTCTTAAAGCTATGCTAGCCTATCCTAAATTAAGTTTGAGACAGACCATAAAATTTTTTTCTTTGTTTAGAAGGTCGTTAGATGCTATTTATTATGGATACCAAATATCCGCCACAGCTTCGTTATATCCAATCAAACTCGATATCGAGTAACTTGTATTAAAAATTTTCAAATTCTTTTATACAACAAGACTTTAACCGTCTTATTCAAAAAAATTAACGTAGACTTTAAAGTCAACATTATCGAAATTTTTCATATAAATTTTTTATAACTTGTGCTTTAAAGTCTACGTCAATTTTTTTTTTTTTTTTGTGGATAAGAGCATAAGTCTTTAAGGCTGTCTTCAATAAAGTGTGTGGGAGATGTTGTAAATACAACCAATTTCATGAGAAAGCAGAGAAACTCGAAGACAAAGCGTTTTGTCTTGCAACCGTCAGACAAATCACCCAAAGAAATCTTTAAATTCATAATGATTAATAGACTTGAGGAAAATTTTGAACTTGAGATTAGAGTCACAATAGGTCTATTTTGGCCGCAGTAACAATTTTACTATAGTTTTGCTTCTGATTCTAAAGGGTGTCCCAACAAGAACGCAAGATTTAAATTTGGTGTTCTGTATCGTGAAATGATAACCAGTTTTTTCTTGCCTAGAATTGAAGAAATGAATGTGGAGGGCTTGTGGTTTCAACAAGATGGCGCCACATGTCATACAGCCAGAGAAACAATTCAATTTCCCGGTCGTGTTATTTCGCGTTTTGGAGACCAGAATTGGCCGCCTAGATCGTGCGATTTAACACCATTTTTTGAAGTCGATGGTTTATGCGAATAAGCCGACGATGACTCAAGCCTTAAAAGAGGAAATTTGGACCATGCATTAATGAAATACCGCAGCATTTATGCAAAACGGTCATTGAAAATTTCATTAAAAGATCGCGTGTGTGCCAGCAAAGCCGTGGCGGCCATCTGCCCGATATGTTGTTCTATACATGACCTCATTCTGTCTACTTTACGACATAATAAAGTTTCACGATTTTTTTTTTTAATATCTGTGTTTTATTTAAAATTTAAATCTTGCATTCTTGTTGGGACACCGTTTAATTCTACTCCATATCTAGTACGGCTGCTTGACAGCTTTTGCAACGCTTATTTTAAATTTGAAGTCAAAAGAAGTTGGTAATCATCAAGCTTTAGTAACAGTAGTTGCCGGTTCAAGGCTTATCTTTCTTTAAGCAATGCGAATTGATGACTCTGTTACGGTTTTTTATGGGTGCATTACGAATTTTTAGATCTCTTCAATGCGATCATTTTGTTTGCTTAAGCCAAAAACGATTTTTGCATAAAAACTAACCTAAGCAGATATCACAAGGAGACCACTTTTAGAGAGAATATAGTCCAAACAAAACTCTTACACGCTCTCTGGTTAGCGGTGCACATTAAGCCCGCTATCAACTTTCATATCTTGAATTCCTTATTGATAGAACCTTTAGCAGAAGAAATTAAATGTGAAACATCATTATGGCTTCAATTACAGCAAACAGAAGAATAAATTCTTTAAAACAAAAAACTAAAGAAAAGAACTAGTCCTTTTTTTACTTTTAGTTTTCTTTTTTCCTAAAAAGAACAATTTGCTGTGATTATGGCAAATTTTATGGATGGTGTGGGGTTGGCCATAATTGTGCTTTTCATGTAACGATCAGTGGCTGTTTAAATACGATGACAAAGCAGATTTTGTGGAACATTGAAATAAAAAAAAAATGAATAAAGAAGAAAAAGTCCTTTTTTTTGGGAATAAAAATTCTTAAGAATATTTTGCTTCTAAAGAATTTTTAAATAATTGTATTGTGCAAGCCCAAAGTAACAAATCAATTATAAGGAGGATTTGCCATAAACAAAGAACTGCTTTGTCTTTTTTTTTTAAAGATTTTTATACAAAAAAAAAAAGGATCATGTTTTATAGAGATTTCAATAACAAACAGTTGATTGTCTTTTATGACAAATAAACAGGATGATGTCATTTTTTCAATAGTGATAACCATGATGTGTTGTTGGCCTGTTGTTTGCCAGTAATAATCTCCTGCTGTTACTGCTAATGTCGGATGGCTAAATGGTTGCACAATTCACAAACTGCTCAATTTATTTATTTTTCTACATTTTTAAAACCTAAAAAAAAACTACAGAATTTAGACAATTTTATTTTAGAGAAGTTGGAGGGAGGTCCTGTTTTATTTTTTTTTTTTAGGTTTTATGGTTTTAAAGATTTGAAATTTGCACGTAACATCTAAATTACTTTAATTCACTAACTTCTTGCTTCTCTCTTTATAAGAAAACCTCCTTCAGCAGCTGTTTTTATTTGCTATAGATTCAATGTTTGTCCATTTAATTTGATTTTTCTCTATTCTCTTGTAAAATTTCTTAAAGAACCCCTGTTTTGATAACTTACTATCCAGCAGCCAAAAAAAAAAAAATACTGACGGTGGGTCCTTTTTATCCTTTAAAATTGTCATGGTTATGTTTTGTGTTTATCTTGAAATTTATGGCAGTAGTTTTTTCTTGTTTTTAATAAAAAAAAATTTAATTATTTGTTAACCAAACAAGGCAAAAGGTCTCGGTGGGTTCTACTTACTAATTGCTGGACATCTTGTTAGTTGTTTAATAGAGATAACAAAAGCAGATGTCTTACAAATTATTTACAGAAGCAGCTAATTGTTTTAATTATTAATCATGCACTGAAAAAATTTCCTTCAACTTTAAATTTTTCGTTTATCCAATGGAAAAATTCCTTAAATGAATTGTCTTTCATGAAATATTGAAGCCTTAAAGAAGGTCGTGAAAGGCATTTATCCGTTTCTCGGGCTGTAACAGCAAATTGAGAGCAGAATCCTGATGGAGAAGTGAACGGATGTATGAAAGAGTAAAAATGATCTGGCCCAGACTGGATCAATCTAGCAGCAGTAATCTATTGGCTCTCTATAGAATTCCACCGATTTGTTAGGACTCTATAAAACTCAATTCAAGAATGGCTCTATCGTCCATCATACTTGCAAGAGTGATCTACTGGAGCTCTACCAAATTCAATTGAGGAATAGATCTGCCATTCAAAGCGCTTGCTCAAGTCATCTATTGTATCTCTGCAGAGCTCCACTGGGCTTACATCGGCCATTCAATTAGAGAAGGCAGCTGCTCTTGATCGTACTTGCACTAGTGATCTATTGGACTTCTACTGAATTCAATTGAGGAATGGGTCTGCCATTCAAAGCACATGTACGAGTGATCTATTGTGTCTCTGCAGAGCTCCATTGAGTAATGGCCCTGATATCGATCACGCTTGCACCAGTAATCTATCAGACTCTATGCAGTTATATTAGGGAATGGAGCTGCTTTTGATCACACTTGTACCAGTGAGCTATTGGAGCTCTACCGAATTCAATTGAAGAATGGATCTGCCATCTATTAAGCTTGCATAAGTTATCTATTAAGGCTACATAGAACTTGTCATCTAACATACTTGCATCACTAAGCTATTGGACTTCTGTAGAGCTCAATTCAGATATAGATTTAATATCGAATGACTACTGTAAAAGCTTTGAAAGCGGGAAAGTGGAACTAGATCAGTCTCTGTCTATGCGCGACATTAGGGGATCAGCGTAAGCTCCATCTTAGTGAACTTTACCAGCAGAGCTTTCTTTTCGTTGTCGACTCTACAAGTCCATGAACTGCATGTCTTCATGAGAAGCAGCATTTAGTTAAAATTTTGACAGATACTTTGTTTTCTTCTATCTTTTTCTTCTATTGTCTTTCTGAGCTGAAGGCTTAAGATTTTTTATTCAAACCCCTGAAGATTTGTTTAGGAAGAAGACGTGTGTCTTTCTTTTAAGTAAGTGCGAAAGAAATTATGCGCATTCTCATTTATTTTTATGATATTAAAATTTTGCAGCTTTTTGCTGTCTTTCTGTCATGTTTTCTTTGATCCTTTTGAAACCTACCGCCTTCTTGTTGAAATATATTTTAGTTTTTCATATTGTCATCAGGTCAGTTCGTAATTTAGTTGTCCAACTCTCAACAAAGTTGTCGGCATTTAAAAGAGAGCGTATGTCTGTTTGTCAGTCTGCCTTTTTATTAAGTTACCTGCTGTTTAACATATTAACACTCCAATACAAATTCTATTACTTGCAAAATTTTACTAAAAAAAATTTGTTTGTTCATAGAAAAAAATCTAACAACAGCAGCAGCAGCACTAGTATGTTCCGCTGCTGGTGGCCAGTGTTTCGTTATAATTTGGAAAAAGAAAAAGTTCCAACTGTGAAACAGATGAAAATTTTATAATTTAAATTTAACAAATGACTTGATTTAGTAAAATATTTTGTATCTAGTCATCTCTCTTCTTAAAATTCACAGAAAAACACTTTTAGGTTTGTCAAACTGGACAGGCCAGTTATTTTTGCAAAAATCTACCAACTTGCCAAATTATTTGCATTCTGCAAGTCATGTAGAAAATTAAACAGTTTATTACCATTTATTCTATCCTATTTTTCTTCTCTTTCTACTTCCATACTTCTACGTCTATCTCTATTTCTATCTTCTTGCTTTTTCGTCTTCTCTCCTTTTCCCACATTGTTGGGGCTTAAGTGTGGTATTGCTAATGATGTCCTTTTTAGCCAGAATAGAAATGCCAGATTTCCTCAACAGAAGCTTTTCATAAAAAGCAATGGTTCATGTACTTTCTTTATATTTTGTTGAAGTCCAGGACGAAAACTAGAGCTCACGTTATTAAGAGAAACTCCTCTTTTTATAAAGAAAATATTCAAACTTTAAAATTTTTGTTACATCAACTGGCATTTTAACAGCTGAAATGATTTCTACTTCAATTGATTTACAATTTTACAAAAAGGTTTAAATTTTTTATTTTTAATCTTCAATTTCTTTTCTTTATGTTTCTCTCTTTTTTTTCTTCTTCAGCCTTAAAATATCCTGCTTTACTCTATTATCTCTGCTCGGAATATTGTTGTTGTTGTTAACAATAAAAGGAATATTAATTAATCTAGCGTTAATAATTCATTCAATACACACACGGCTGTTATCGATACGTTAATGAATAATAAAAGATTTAAAAGTAACAAAAGAAACGATAAAAATGAAAAAAAAATCATAACTGTAGGCTAAAGCATTAAATTATGAAAGAGGAAGTTTAAATATGTATGTGCTCGTGTATAAACAATATGAAATTTTAAAACACTTAAGGATGTGGGTATTTTATTATTTTGTTGCCATAATGGCTTGATATTAAAATGTATCAATTACCCAACAGGATATTGATTTCTACAAAAATATTGTTTAAATAACAGGAGTGTGTTATGAGCGATTTGCTCAACTAAAAATTTATTTTTAAAGAAATAATTTTTTTGGTGGCTGTGGGCCAACTACCGTTTTCGACATCGCTTAAAATTTATATTTAAACTAGCAGACTCGACAGGCGTTGTTCTGTCTGACTGCAGCGCCACCTGCCGGGCTGATTTGTGAATCTAAACTATTCAGGGCCCCACTCAAACGCATACAAAAAAATGCATTAAAATCGGTGCAGTCCTTTATGAGGAATTCAATTACATACACACGTACAGTAAAATTTTATACATAAAGATTTTATTTTTATATTATTTTCACTCCTGAGGTGGACTTAGTTTCTCTCTGGATTCGTCCTTAATCTGCTTATGGTGTTTCTATAAAGACCGCATTTGCCTTAACAATCCCTTATCAAAATAACTTTTGTATGGCAAGGAACTTCATTTCGCCCCAGCTTCTGTTCATGGTTTGCAGTTTCGATATTGATTTAGCGCTTTTAAGTATGTCTAGGATGTTCCTCCTCTGCTATTGGCCTGAGAATTAAAATTGATGCCATGTTTTTTAGTGGCCATCATAGTATTAGACTGGTCTAGTTCCACTTTATTTTTCCTTACGTCAGCTGCAACTGGTAGTTGTTTTGCTTCGAATTATAATCCGCTTTTGATTAGCACTCATTTGCAATTTCTAGATTTCCTAAGCTCATTATTTCATAGCTCGCAGCAGTAAAATAGAATTTAGTTTACGTTTGTGTCAAATATTTCAAGTTTCAATCGGCGGGATAGAAATCGTGAGCTCCTAATAGATTTCAGTCTTACTTTTATGCTATAATGCTGTCCAAATAACAGAAAGAGTGCACGTCTTCGAAATCATAGTTATTCTCCGATATCCGATAATTGTATTAGTTTGTGATAAATATTCTCAAAGTTGTGGGCCACAATTAGAGAATTTAAATTAGGAGACGAGTCCTCTAGACTCTTTATGACACAACTCTCTAGTTACAAATTCTGTCATTAAGAATTCAAAGACTTCCCTGGGTGATTTTTCCGCCATGTCCTAAGTAATGTATCCAATTTAAACCATTATATGTATTCTGCTGTCTCTTTGTCTTCTTAATATAACCTGCTGATACTCAAATCTGGCAAGTGTTTCAATATTCTGCAATGCTCATTTATTTATACTGAGACAGTGCGAATTCATGACCATGTCAAGCCTAGTAAATCATTTGTTCTCCTCCGAGGACGGAGTGGCATGACTCCCTTGTCTTCAACCATTATTGTTGTGATTTTCTTTCCAGTCACTCCCTAATCTTGAGCTTAACAGAGCTCCAAGACAGTATGCAGAAAGATCTTAGCCATCTGCCCCCTCGTTGCCTATATAACCACTAGGACTAGCACCCATTTCTTTAGAAATGTTGGATAATCCCAGACCAATGTTAATCTTTTTTGGAAAGATTGGAGAGCTTGTAATGCTGGTTTTAAAGTGAAGGAAGATGTGACAGTCATTAGTGCCTTTCCAGTTCTTCTAGCTAGTTCTTCTCTTAGCTCGATAGCATGTACTTTAGCCTGAAGTACTAAGATCTCTCTATAAATCCTGTTACATACGATTTTCCTGGGATTTTAAGGAAATGCCTCTGCTCCAAAACCTTCAACTGTTTTCGAGCCATCTGTGTGCCATACATGTGATTAGGTCACATCGGATTAAGATCTATTTCCAATTAACCCTATTTGGGTAAGTGACCCTGCAATTAAACGTAAAGTCGATCGTAGTGATCGCTTAGTGTTACAAACTTCCCACTTGTTTCAGTAACTTCTCTAGAAAGGGAATTGATTATTCAGCCTGATTACGAGTGTCTTCGTAGTAGTCGTGTTCACGACAGGTCTATATAAAACATATGACCGGCCTTGCCACATATAACAGTTTTCGGCCAGAGTAAAACTATCGTCTGAATTATTCAGACGATTGCTCATATTACCATACTGAGCCCATCTTATTCCTCTATCATCCTGCATTATCTTAACCATGATGATGTCACCGACACTATTAAAGAGAAGTGGCGAAAGGACACATTTTTGTCGTACTCCAACGGCGACTGTGATGTGCTTACTCAATTTGCTTTCATGCAAGATTCGTTAGGTAGCCTAATGGTAGAAGCCTTTCATCAGCAGTGTACCTTTACATATAATAAGAGCGCTCCCTGTGACGTTATAGTCCATCCAATAAGTCAAATGCTTGAAAAAATAATACAAGATTATATTTTTTATTTAATTCTGCTTCCTTAAAGGAACTCAAGGATTAAATTTCTATTAAAAGGAAGGAAATGATCAATAATATCATTTTTCTTGCCACAATAAGGCTATTGTGTTACAAATTAAATTATGCTTCACTAAATTTGCTTAAATTTTTGTTACATATTGTGTTGGAAAGAAAAGAAAAAAATCCTTTATTTCAAACAGCCGCTATGGTTTTAACAACAAAAAAATTGAAATACTGATTTCACATCTCATTAACAAGAATATTGGCAAAATGAAATAACTAAACGAATGGGCCTTATTGTTGGTAAATTAAGATCACTGCAGTTTGAAAGGACAAAAAAAACAATGAGCCCTGGCAAATGGTCAGCTATTGTTTAGTGACCACAAAAGGCAAACGTGATGGTATCTGGCAGACATTAAGACAGACATAAAACAAGCAACAACAGCAGGAAAGTACGAGTAGTTTAACAAAAATGCAGCAGATGTGTTTTAAATGATCAAGTGATCAAATACTCGTACACAATTTGTTGTAGTTTGTGAGTATTTTTTCAACATCCTTTAACTGTCTTTTTTTATGCCTGATCACGTCACAGTGATAACATTGTAACCATGCAAGCATGTCTGGAGTGCGCGCAAGTTTGATGTTTTTGCTACTAAGAAAATCGATTATAAATTGGTACAAATCAACACAGCACAATGACACTTTTTAAAGCAGGGCAGTAGGGGTACATAACAGGGACTAAATTGCGTTTGTGTATAAATAAAAACAAGTTGGAATTCATCAGCATCGATGACCTGCTCAATATAGTTGTCCAAGAAATGGCAAGCTAAATAGGAGCCTAATTTATACACCAATTCGTGACTTTTTCTGAAGTTTTTGTCATAAAAAATTCTCTTAATTTTCACAAAAACAAAATTTTCTTGGGAAGAATTAGTTGACTTCAAGAATAGAAAAATAACAATATTACAAAAAGCCCATATATTTTGATTGCTTTTGAGGAAGGGCTCCAGTCAAAAGTTATAATATTTCCGGTGGTTGATATTAAGAAGTGTTAGAGCGAAACGCGTAATTATTTACCGCTCTTTAACTCATTAATGTCCCTTAACTTTTGACAGAAGGGCATTTTTCAGCTGGCGTCTCAGTGTCATCTGGTTTACTTACACCGTGACCCTGGGTCTTTAAAGGTTGTTATTTTTCTTTTCACTTCCTCTTCACAAGCTTTCAAATCATTAAAAAATTTTCTTCAATTATTTTTATACATTTTTTTTTAAATTTATTTTATTTATAATTTTTAAACATTTTTTTTTTTTGGTTTTTTTTTTCATTTAAATTTTACACTATAAATTTATTAATTTTTTATTTTTATATATAGAGATATAGTTTTTCTGATTTTCCTTTTTATTAATGAATAATGTTTGCATGGGTGTATGTGGGTGTGTGTGTGTGTGTGTGTGTCATTGTTAAATTAATTAGTTTTTTTGCTTAATAATTTATTTATTTTTTTTTAATTTAATGTATTTATAATTATAATTAAAAACATGTCGTTTCTGATTTAAGTGAATTAAAAATTTTTTTGTCAATCAAGGATTAATTATGATTTTTGTTTTAATTAAAATTGATTTTATTTTCCGTTTTTTTCTTAAAATTCATAATTAAATTTAAATCAATTTAAAATGACTAAATTTTACTGTTTAGAATAATTGAGCTGTTATTTTTTAAAGTAATTAAAAAAAAAATAATCAGCAGTAATTATATCTATATCTTACTAAAATTAGCGGCAACTCATTTTTGTTTTAAGTGGACTTGTACCTCTTTCAAAAATAACAGCTGAATTAAAGAATTGTTAGTTTCGAATTTTAGAACAATTAAATTGTCGCCTTTGACATCATATAAAATTATATACAAAATCTTACATTTTGTTGCATCATAATAGAACCTTACTAATTGCTCCTGCGAAAGCAAATTTGGTGTTTAACTAACATTGATTGTGAATTATCAAAATTTATTTACTTTTCCATGCTTGATATAGTTGGCGACGATTTGGTTTTTTTCTTAGTTAGAAACATTTAGACCGAAGACATACACAGAGCGATAAAACTCAACCTCTTCTTCTATATCGAGCAGCTCGTATCGAAATTTGTTCATATAAAAACCCAAAAATTTCAATAGCTTTCATTTGAATTTATCCCTTTGTTCTGAACAAAAATTTTTGTTCACTGAAATTTTAAGTGTCTTTCAAGAGCGTAACAGAAAAAATATTTTTGTATGGACAAAAAAAATTTTTGTCCGAATAAAAAAATTTTGTACGAAAAAAAAAATTATTTGCACAGATAAAAAAATTTAATTTGGACAAAAAATTTTTGTACAGAATAAAAATTTGTTAGACAATAAAGATTTTTTCGGATTAAACAATTTTGTACAGACAAAAGAGATTTTTTCGGATAAAACTACTTTGTACATACAAAAACATTTTTTGACGGTCAAAAAAAAAAATATTTTGTACGAAGAAAATATTGATAAAATAAAAGTTTTTTTACAAACAAAAAAAAAATTTGTACGGATAAAAAATGTTACGGCAAAAAAAATTGTTATGGACAAAATATCTTTTTGTGCAAATAAAAAATTCTGAACGAACAAAAAATATTTTTGTGGGAACAAAACAAAATTTTGTAAGACCAAAAAAATATTTTTGTACAAACAAAAAGGTTTTTTTGTACGAACAAAAAAAATATTTTTGTGCAAAAAAAGATTTTTTTGTACGAACAAAAGAAATATTGTTGTACAAAAAATTTTTACGAATAAATTTTGTTTTTCGAAACGAGTGGGCGAATCCAGCCTTAATTTTCTTTTAAGTGTTTTTGTGTTCTTAAACAAAATATATTTATGTTTCTGCAATATACTTAAGCCGCTTTTCTTCGAGTTTTAAAAGGGAAGAATAGTAAACATAAAATAATAGAGTACGAATCGAGCAAGCTCTGTGTTCCCGGTCTTAAAATAAATTTAATTAAAGCAAGTTTTCTATATAAGAATTTGTCTTCAAAAAACGTTCTTATTGAAACAAAAATTAATTTTATAGGTTTGTTAGTTGGTAGTGTATTGGTTTCTTGTTTTTTTGTTTTCATATAAATGTTGAAGGATTAAATGATTTTCTTTTTTTAAATTTAATCAGCTTATGTTTAAGAGCTGATATACATTTTAATGTATTTATTTTCTTTGTAATATTTTTATTTCTATATAATTTTTGTTTTAATAATTAACAGGTCTTTCATAATTAATATTAGTGTTTTTTTTACATATTTATATTTATATATATATTTCATTTTATTTTTTGAACAAGCAACACAAGAATTTAAGAACTTATTGAAAATTAAAAAAAAAGTCTTAAGCCAGACGTGAAAAGTGTTACATTCGCCTAGTGTATTTAAAAAATATAGCAACTAGCCGAACCTTATAAACCAGATCTCTTTTAGGCCAGCAGAATTGTCAGGAGGCAATTTAGTTATCTAAAGAAATTTCAATAATTATAATTTCAATCGATATCGAATAATAATTTGGTACTAGTCCTCTCAAATGGTCACTTTCTATTAGAAATAATTTTAAAATGTCAATACAAAATAATAGATATTGAATGTGATGATTTGACCTTAGGTTTTTATAAAGCATTAAATTTTTATTTATTTATAAATTATTATTCAGGTGATAGAGGGCAAGGTAACTCTGTATTTCGACTTGATTAAAAAATCATTCAACTTTGGTTGTCTTATAAATTTATAAAACAGAATCGAATTACACAAAAAAATTTTGTAAACACAAGTGATTTGAAATTACATGATTTTTGAATAACACACCTGAAGCAAAATTGGTGCATTCTATATTAAGTTTGTGTGTTACAGAACAAAATCAGATCACAAGAACGATTTTAAAAACACGCGTGATTTGAAAAAAAGATTTGAAGGCGAATTGGCATACGAATCAATCAATATCAATTTTTTGTCCGTACAAAAAAAATTGTCCGTACTAAAAAATTTTTTTTTTGCTTATTTTTTTATTTTATTAGAAGCTAAAATTCATTCAGTTCCAAAGTTTTACAAATTTAAAAAAAATTAAATTTTTTTTATTAAAATTCTAGTCTAGAAAGAAGTAGTTACTTTCTCTACAGGATAAAGAATCTATGGGTCGCTTGTAGAGAAATAGGCCCTAAGTAACGCCTTGGCTTGCGACTTTTTTAACAAATTTAAAGTAAAAGTATTTTTCTTTTCTATTTTTTAAAATGGAATGAATAGTTTCAGATTTTAAGTAGTTTTCCAATACACTAAAAGTTATAAAAAAAATTTTTTTAATTGAGAAATCAAAAAACAGAAAGAAGAAATTAAAATCATTAAAAAAATAAATTAAAAAACATATAAATTTAATAATTATTAATACCAAGAAAAAGAGTTTAAACTATGACATTAAATATTTTGAAGTGAATTCTTTTTTTTTTTTTTTTTTTGCAACTCCAGTAAGTTCCTTTTAGAATTGTTTTTCATTAAAAAAAATAAAAATATCAGGGTTTACTTTTTATTTGCATTTAAAGGGTATTTAAGGGTTTGTCTAAACTGCCTTTTTACAGTCATAATATTTCAGTTGTGATTCCTTTTTAAATTTAGTTGCATGATAAATTTTATAAAACTTTTTTTTTAATTAGTAGTTGACTTTTATTTCTCTTTTGTTGTTAATTTAATTTATTTTTTGTCATTTCAGTTTTATTTTATTTATTTATTTTTTTTTAATATTAAGTTTTATAAAGTACGAAACGCCTTTATATCAATCACACATTACTATCGGTGCCCACAGCTCCTGTAAATGAAAACGGTTGAGCATTATTTATAATGCCAGCACGTTCATTTGTTGTTGTTGTCGTTTGTCCACTAGCTAAACCAGAATTAACAGCCGCTTGTTTCATCTCAGTTACCGGAGCTCTAAGGAAGATACATAAATTAAAAATAGAAATTTAATTAAAACGAATTTATTTTTAATTTATATTTTTGAATATTTACAAAATAATGTTTAATCATGCCAAATTAATTTGTTCCATACTAGTTTACATCTAATTAAAATGAGCTTAAAATGAGCAAACAACTAAATAGCATGAAATACATAAAATAAATAAAAAAAAACGTCAATTTAAGTAACGAATTTACTAACTTTAGTTTATCTACCGACTACGATTTAAGTAATCATGACATTAGCTAAACCATAGTCGTTAGTTAGTTAACTAAAGATTGTGAATACGAGGTTAAATTGGGCTTTATTGCTAGAAATTTTATTTTACTAGACTTTTTAGCTACTGCATTTGCTACAAACAGGATAGAAAAGTGCAAAATGTGTAATTTTTATATAAAAAAATTTGTGTAACAATTTGTGGGGATTAACTACACTTTTGAGTTAAACAATTTTGGGAGAAAACAACAAGTTTGATAGGTTACAAATTTTAAGCGAAAATCTAAAAAAAAAAATTAATAACAAAAAAAATTAGCTGTTATTTTTTAAGTACACTTAAAAAAGTTATTATTCTTTTTTAAGTGGAATTACACCTTTTTGAAAAATAACAGTTCAAATAATGATAAATATGCACACGAGTATGAAGATGAAAATACTTTTTGAGTCCAGGCAATGAGAAGCAAAATAGTGATTAGTGAGTTGCAGAGTGTCAAGTTTACGCAGCACGTGTTACAAAACCAGTGCAGTAGAATGTGCAATTTTTTTCAGTATTTTTTTGCACAAAATTTTAGTTGTGAGTTAGATCAGAGATGGAAAGCACTGAGTCTCTTCGATACTGAGTTTGAATTGATTATGAGTTGGCTTAAAATTTACTGAATTAACAAAGTTTAAAGCATAGAGTTTTGTCAACTCAAAAACTTTTAGCAACGTTTTATTGCTTTTTAAAAATTTCGCCAGAGAAATTTTTCGAGTTAGTGCTTTTTATCCTCATCCATGACACTAAATTTATGTTAAGTTGCTTCTTTTAGAATTTTTGTTTTTAGAAGAAATAGGTTTTTTTGCTTTCAATGCAAAAGTTGACATCAGTGGGCTTAAGCAATTCCAGCAGTAAGCTATAATTTAAGTAGACTTCAGTTAAAAATTAAAGCTATTGTGGCCTGCGAGCACACATTCCACACTTATATAGCTAAAACTTGTGTGCTTGATGCCATCAACTTGGCATTCGAGCAGTTGCATATAAATGCTAGTCTTGACTAGTTGCAACTTGTGCATACAGTTTTGTTTTCATATCAAGCTTGATTACAAAATTAACTAAAATTAAAAGTTTTTTTTTAATTATAATTTATAAATGAAATAAATTTACCATAAAATTAAATTACTACTACAAAAATTATATAAAAAATAAGAAAATTTCTAAGCTTTTTGCAAAACTAGTAAAGTTAAATAAGCCGCTTAGTGAACTTTTCTAAGGCTAAAATGTGAGGTTAGGAATTTAATTAATTAAATGTTACTAATTAAGCAACTAAATTATATATTTGTGATAGAAAATGAAGATGAAAAATTAATCATATTTGCCTTTTGTATTGTTTATAAACAATAACACATAAAACTCGATGCAGGTGTTTGTTTAGAAATTGATGTTGCAGGTTAGTTGGCTTCGTTATTATAAAATTTTTGTTTAGCAAAAACGTTTAAGATTCGTTTCATTTTTAGTTAAATTGGCAGTAGTATTTGTTGTGTATATGGGTGTGTCGGTGTGTACAATGTGTTTAAATTATCTTAATTTAGTTATACATAAAACGATATTTGGCGTCAACAACGAATTGATGTTAGAATAAAAGTTTTGTGTAATGCTGGATTTATTTATTACAAAAATTTAAATTATTGAAGTAGTTTTATAATTAAGTTATTTAATTTACTAACTTTTGTAGGAGTTGCATGTTGCATAAGACTTTAGTCGAACTACATGTTTTGTATTTCAAATTTACTGGCAAAACTTGGCGGAACATTTAATATATTTACTCGTATGTATGAGCTGCTATTTTTGAAAACAGTATAAATCGACTTTAAAAAAAAATTAGTGTGCGACAATTTTAGTAAGACAGCATTTTACTAAAATTAAATTCAACATTTTTTTTTAAACGTGGACTTATGCCTCTTTCAAATCTAACAACAGCTCAATTTTTATTTGAAAAATTTTAATAAAACTCATGTGCTGTTTACAGGAAACGAATAAATTCGTCTAAAAAACTAATGAAAAACAATCAATTTTTAAAATATTTTTGTAAAAATTTTTTAGAGATTAGTTTTGATAAGCTTGTGGACTTATACCACTTTAAAAACTAACAGCTCATATAATGTTGCTGCTGGTTAGTTTTTTTTTTTTGTCTTGGACCACCATTTCAATGAAAGGATCATCAAATAGTGTTGGCTTTGATTTACCACTTTTGGATTTAAATTAAGCTTTCGGTTTTGAAACCAAAACTTGATGTAAGAATTCCTATACATACTAGATTAATAAGCAATTGCTGCTGCGTCTCTCTAACAAGATTTCAAACCAGTATCGTTATTCCATTTGGCGTCTTCGACACAAAACGAAGTCACTTTTTATCGTTTATAGTAACTCGGTATTACAGTTCTCTATATGGACAAATATTGATGACTGTTGACTCTTATCTGGTATTATGTAAGACTACTGACTAAAATATTAGACATGTGAGTTGAAATTATACATAAGCCCACGACGTCGTCATGGCAATAGCAAATTAAGAATTGAAATAATGTCGATGACGATAAAAAGTTATGCTGCTTTGACATTAATGACGATGTTGACGACGCCAAAAGGGACAAGGGTGATGCTTTCGAATTAAATAAAAATTAAACAAGAATTTTTTTTAATTCAATTGTTTAGTTGTAAAAGCAACTTGATATTTCTTTTGAAAAGAATTAAAATACATTAACAAAAACAACAAATAAAAATATATATTTTTTAAGCTGTATAACTTCTAATAAAAGCCACAGCTGATTTGAAATGCTTGTTTGAGAATCTGAACCTTTTAGATACAAGACTACTAGACATTAAAATAAATATGTTTGAAAGCAACATTGTTTGCTTACAACATGTATACAGCCACGCAAGTTCTGGAATAGATTATAGACTTGGCTTCAACTAGTTCAACCCGATCTCAAACGGTGATCTAAAAATTTAAATTTAAAATAATTAAAAAGTAGTAATTGAATTGAATTGAATTGCTTTTAATTTCAGTTAAATAACAAAATTGTAAAAAAATTTAAAAAAAGGGGACCTAATTTTAAAATTGCGTCACTCTTAATCTGTTTGAGAACAAGTTTGAGACAATTTGAAGTGGAAAGGACTAGTTGCACCGAAATCTAATAAATTGAACAGAATAATTAATTAAAGCTAAGTGGTTTTTCTCTTTTTTCATTTGGGGCCTGTTTAGCTAAATGCGAACGTAAGCTTCTTTAGCATAATTGTATTGACAACAAAAACATATTTTCGGTTATTGGTTTTAATTGCAATACAATAATGTGAACGAACCTTTCGTTCGCATTTAGCTGAACAGGCCCTTGAAAATTATAAAAAAATTTATAAAATAAATTTTAAAAATTATAAAATAAAATTACAAAAATTGTTTTAAAAAATTACAAAGTAAAAGTTGTGAATTTGTTAGAAAATAATTTTTACAATCCTTAAAATTTTCTGAAAAGATCAAAAGTTTGAAAACAAAATTTGGTAATTTTTAGGAGATAGATAGATAGAGTCTGTTAGGCTCAGGCTCTATACACAGCAAAATCATTTTTAGCCAAATAAAAATTGTAATTAAAAAAATTATCACTTTGTAGCTAAATTGAAGTTATAATTTTAGGGACTAAAAATTTAATTAAAACAATGGAAAATTTAATATCTAAAAAATTTGTAAGGAAACTCCTCGATTTTTAAAATATTTTTAAGGGTTTTTCACATAATTTTCTTACACAATTGGATTGTTCGTTTCCTATAAACAGGACATTAATTAAATTAAACTATTTTTTTTATAATTAAACTTTTTAATTGGCTAATTACGGCTTACGATATCGAAATTTCAATATAATTTGAATGGAAACAAAATTCTCAGTTAAATGACATTTCAAATGTCCTTGTAATTAATTTATTTAAAGGACAAAGTTAGAGGCCATTGCTTAAAGCCTCATTCTGTAACATGAAGTTATACTTTAATTAGGAAAATCGTAGTATTTTACTTTAAAACTTTTCGTGAATTCATCTACTCGTTGAAGAAAAAATTTTTGTTCGTACAATATTTTTTCTTTTTTATGTAGTTTGCCAAGAGCACTTGAAACTATAAATCTTATTCCGGAGGAAAAAATTTTTTTATAAATAGTTTTGTGAGAGACACTTCAAATTGCATTAAAAAATTTTTTGAGCAGACAAAAATTTTGTAAGGATAAAAAATTTTGTTCGAAACACAAGTAAGTGAATTTACCCATTTAAAGAATTCAAATTATAAAAAAAAAAACTTTTTTTTTTTCAAACTTTTGATGTTGACTAAATTATTTTTCACATAAAAGTTATTAAATTTTAATTTATTTTTTTTTTATAAAGTTGTTCAAAAGTGCATACATCATTATTATAATATGGATTTTAATATCCGCATTTTTATAGTTTTATAGGTACTTGTTTGATTCTTTTTTTTTTTAATTTAAAAGCAAAACTAAAAACATAAAAGGAATACATGTACATAGAAATATATGATAAATGGAAAGCAATTTGTAATTTATTCATTTAACTTTAACTATGAGCAAACCGTTTTTGTTTTTTATTTAATTTTTTATATTTATTTTCATTATTCTATCTTTTTTTAATTTAATTTTACTACATTTAAGTAACATTTTGTTTAGCAATAATTTGTTCAATTTCTTAGTCAGTATTTATTAAATTATACACTACATAAAAAGTAGCATTAAAATATGTCTTTTTTTCTTTTTCATTAATTTAAAATGCATTTAAAAAACATTTAATAAGAAATATTTTTTGAATCTTTTGTTATTAGAAGAGCCGAAAAGAGAGAGTTGAAAATGTTTTTATTGAACTAGTTCTAGCAAAACTTTTTTTTAAGAAATTATGTTTTTACAAATTACTAGCCATTTTTAATCACATAGACAATATGTGAAAAAAAAAGAAACTCTCACCCATATGCTTAACAAAAATTTTAAATAAAGTCTACACTTGATGGCTTGTGTTATAAAAACAGCACATAATATTGAGTAGTGAGTTGAGACAAAATTTGGAATCAGTTTTAATGTAAAAAAAAACATCAGTTAGTTTTTTTCGTTCATGAAAAATTTTTAATTAGGCATAAAATTTTTAAAATTTCTATACAATTTTTTTCAGGCAATTTCATTTTTTTATAAAACGAATAAACAGAATTCCTCTTAGTAGTAAAAGAAAACTAAAAATTTGTAATCACATTCGAAATTATTATTTGAAAATTTTTAATAAAACTTATGTGCTGTTTACAGGAAACGAACAATAAAATCATCTAAAAAATTTATGAAAAACAATCAAGTTTTAAAATATTTTTGAGTGTTTTTTGTAAAAATTTTTTAGAGATGAGTTTTGATAAACTTGTTTTGATACTAAGATTGAATATAATACATACAAGGGGTCATAATCGTAGTCACAAAAAAGTAGGCTTTTATTAAGAGTTGACTTTTGTTCATAAGAATTTACGGATTTAAAGTCGTTTTTAAAAAGATACCGACTTAATTATTACTATGATTATAAGCTAATATTTTTGAGTTCCTTCTTCAAACTACCTATAAAAAAATTTTTTTGGAGACAAAAAATTCTAAGGGGATAGAAATTTTGTTCGAAATCAATATATTTGTAGTCTTTACGCTCTCGTTCCGTAGAAAATTTATCTACAAACGCAATTAAATTTAATGTCTCACTTTGAGAGAAAGACAAATGGATTTCTTCTGTAATCCCCGTACTTAAATTGGTTTCGTTTTATATTTTGTTTCTCATTATGTTGAATTGGGCTGTTCTCTATGCCGAATCCAAATATTTCATTGGAAAGTGTAACATTCAGCATCTCATACTAATTTGTAGTCCAGTTTAAAATTTTTAAAAATTTGTTTATTTTTATATTTGTTAGGAAAAGAAAAATAAAATGTAATTCCACATTTGTAAATTCCATTTGGAAGAAAAAGCAGTAATTGCTTTATTTTTCTTGATACTTTTTATTATAATGGGTGAATCATGCAGCAGAAAATTATCTTAAAAAAATTTTGCTCAGAACGAGTAGGTGAATTTGGCCTTAGATTTATAAACATGAATGTGTAGGCACCGAATATGTTTCTTTTAATTTATTTTAACTAACGGTTTTGTTTCTCTCTCTCCCTCTATTCATTTCTTTTTTTAATTATTTTTTATATTTTTTCAATTTTTTTAAGGTACCCGCTCTATCTTTTTTATTTTTTAATTTTGTTTTTGTAATTTTTTTTTAATATGGAAGCAAAAAAATATGTACGTTTTATTTTTTGGGTTTATTTAAGTCACGGGCTAAAACGTAGCATTCGATATCGAGCAACTTCTATTGAAATTTTTTCATACAGAAACAAATTTCAATCGTTTTCATTCTATATCGAATGTGACGATTTGGGCCCAGTTGTTGTATTTTTTTTTTTTTTTTTAATTATTTTCTTTACTTAGAGTGTTGTAACTCGTAATGGAATCCAAAAATATATTTGCTATTGAAGCTTTATTGAGATCAATTTATTTGCATTTACATTTGGAGAATTTGAAAATTTATAATGATTCAGTTTTCTTTTTTTTTATAATTTGTTTTTCTCTGGTGGGGATTTTTTTTAAATAACGGCTTAATCATCAATATTATTTATGTTTAAAACTTCATTATGATATAGAATAGTATATGTTATGTCTATAATTATTTTCATTGTTTTTTGGGTTTAGTAAATTGTTTAACAAACTTTTTTTTCTTATTAATTTGTGGTACTTTTAAGTGATGATTATGATGTTGCTTTTCTTGTTGCTTTTATATATAGATACGCATATCAGTGTAGTTATTGTTTTTGGTTAGTAACGGTTTGTTTACTGTGAGATTCTCTTTTTTTTTATTAATTTTAAAATGGAATTGTTGTTGCTGTTGTTTTTTCCTTGTTCTAGTAGAGTATAAATGTTTGCATGTATGTATAGGTATATGTATGTGTTTGTTTATTTGTTGCAATTTAATTAAAATTCATTTAATTAATTTATGTTGGACGCCAAACATCAGGATCTTCCATTAGTGTTATATGCTGATCAGTGCTCATTTGCATTTGTCCTTCAGCGGCAGGCTGCATTTGTGTAGGTGATGCGGCAGCAGCAGCCATTTCTTCACGCGAAGCTCTTTATGTTATTTCAATACAAATTGTTGTTTAAAATATTAATTTTTTTTGTCATTTTGTTTTGGTTTTTTTTTTATATAAAAGTTTTTGTTTAATTTATAGACGTGTTTTGGTTTTAGTAAAAATTGTAAGCAATGATTTAAGAGGAAAGAGATAGAAAAAATGGGAATAATAACACAATTAATAAACAATAATTATCCTCTGGCATTTTCTTTGTTTTTTTTTTATTGTATTAATTCTAAAGTTTGATTTGTTTAGCAGCTTAAAGCATTAAAATTATTATTATAGTCTACCCTTAATTAGATTGAAATAATTATTACTTACTTTTTGCCTAATGACATCATGCCATATATGACACCAGTGCCAAAAACTAAAGCGCAGGGAAATAAACTGCCTATACCCAAGCAGAAGAATAATGGTATAATTGCTATTCTGTAAAATGTATTAAAGAAAATTTTAATTTTCGTTTTTATATTTAATAAAAGGAATTATTTGAAATACTTACACACAATAAAGTGCAGCTCTATTCCACATGGGTCTAGCATCGACAGTATTAGCTATTTGGTTAACATAGTCTATGCAAAAGAAACAACAGGGCGCTTCTAGGCACATCACTATAAAACCTACGACTACTTGTAGTGTGCCACCAACTAAACAACCTACATTTAGAAATACTAAGGATAAAGCATTGAATACGCCAAACAGTATACAGACTGTAAAGAAATTTGAGGGGAAAATTATTTTTATATAAATGTTAGAGTAAGTGAAAGATTTTTAAGAGAAAACCGCATCATTCTTAAGTCGACTTAAGAAAATGTGAACTTGTTTAGAAATAGTGGGGTGATATATTCCACAATTAACAAGGTGACAATGAAACCAATACCATTTGCTAGAATCGAAATAATAGTATAAGAAAAACTTTTAGGACTTTTTACAGTTGCAGCCTTCTAAAATAACTTAATAAGACTTAAGCACTTTTTCCTATTGCTACAGATGTCATGGTTATGAAACATCAGGCGTCGTCACATTCTATTATGGGTGAAAACGATAAAAAAATTAATATTTTTGTATGAAAAAAATTCAAAATTTTGATATTAATTGCGACGGTTTGGTCTCAGATAGTCGGCCACAATCCGCTTAAGTTTAACATAAATATTTTGCACTGGCTAGCATTAGGTTTGGATACTAGAAAATAAGTTAGAATTTATACGTGCATGTTCAGTATTTTCTTCTTTTTTGTTTTTTTAATTCTACCAATAATTTCGCACCCAAAATAAAGCAAAAACAAAATTTTAAAAATCTTAAAATGGACCACTGTAACTACTCTGTGGTGCTGAACTTTTCAATTCCGAATAAAATATTCGGATTCGGAATACAGAACAGCACTTATAGAAACACTTTATAAGTAACGTTGACTAACTAATAATGAGAATAGGCTATTTGACATTTGGATAGTGCTAGCTAGAAAATAGGGTAAGTGCGGCTTCACGTTTAGTACTTAAAATAAGCTATTTGACACCTCCCCATAGCAAATCAAATGTTTATTTTTGAATTTGACGTACATTTGTTTACAGCACTTTTTAGAAGTTGAAGTGTTTACGTCTAATTTTGCTACGATTTTAAATAACGAATATTAAATGTATGTAACATATTCATATGATTTAAGAGAAGGCCCTAAGTTACAAAAAAAATTCAATTTAGCCTTTTTAATTGATTTTGATACAAATTGTTTATTTCCAAAATTTTAAACTCCTGCCATTAAAAACAATGTTCATAAACTAAAGCTTTACCTGAAAAATTAGGGCTTTTATGAATTTATATGAGGACTTGCACATATTTACATACAACGCAAATAGATAGCATTGCTATTATAGCCTATAAATAATACATGGAATAGGTAATCATAATGTATATTTTTTTTTATTTTTAATTTACCCCTTTAACAAAAACTGACAGGGGATTTAAGGAATTATTTGGCTAGGAATGTCTATAACGCCATAACAAAATTTTTACTCTTTAATTTACTTTTGTTTAATAACAACACATTATGTGACTCATTAACAAACAGCTGTTTTGTTAAATCTAGCAGGTGTTTTTTAAACAAATTTTTATTCAATGTTAAACAAATAAGTTTATTTATTATATCTCTTCATACAATTTTCAAACACAAACACACACACTCAAAATGTAATCTACATGTGTATGTTGTTTTTAAATATTTTAGTAAAATTTTTGTTTTTTGCTTGTGCATAAAAAAATAAACAAAAATCATTAGTTTTCAACAACACCGTTAATTAATTTTATCTTCAGCTATTAAGAGAGAGAGAGAGAGAGAGAGAGTGAGAGAGATAATAAAAAAAAGGTAAACCGCCGGCTTGGCTTAAAAGTACGTAAAAGAGTTTAATAAACTCTACAACGTCATATAGAAGGCAATGATTTGGAACCAGTTCCATGACACATAATACAATATTTCATCAGTAACGAAAAAAAAATTGAAACAGCCCAACCAACAAGTCAGTCAGTCATCTTACTAGCTAACAGAAATCATCATAAAAATAAAGTGGTTTTTAATAAATAACAAAAAAAAGACACACACATAATGCGTACGTATGAATATGTGTTTATGTACATTTGCTAGACGGCCAATTTAAAACATAAACAATTGCGAAATGAAATCTAGGTTTTCAAACAAGATTTCTTTAGAGTAGAAAGGCAGCTAAATAATTAACTTTAGAACAAACATTTAAGGTCAATTAAAAAATGTGTTTCTTTTTGGGCAATTAAAATTATTTTTAACATTAATGAAATGTTTGTATGGATGTCTTTCATCATATATAACACATTATGCTGTTTGGAGTTTTAACTCGTACCAAGGGATTCTGTTAGTAAATAGGAGAATACATCTCACTAGCTTCCATACTGTCATAGCTCAAAACATGTATTTTTTATTATTTTTTTTTGTCTCTTCAATATTAAATTAAATTAAATTTACATTAATATATGAATTATTTATAATATTTTTCGCATTTTTAGTTAATATTTTTGACTTGCAATAGTCCCATTACAATTCCATATTGAAATATAGAAAAATTTAAATTACACCCCACTCCGACACTGGATTGCTGGAGCGACCTTTTTCCTAGTCAAAAATATGAACTAAAAGCGAAAAATAATGTAAATTATTCATATTCTATTAAATTTTTATAAATATGGCAAAAAAAATTTTTTAAATGCTCTTCTTTATAGAAAAAAAATTTATTTTTTTTTTAATTACAGACTTTAAATTGATGTCTTGTAAATCATGTTTTTTTTTTTAATCATTGGCTCCCAGGGTCTGGGCAGGTATCGAACCTGCGATCTCCAGATTGATATGGTAGAACTAGTTTTAATTTATTTATTGAATTTAAAGAATTTAAATAAATTTTTGCAATACCATCGCTAGCTTCTTTAAATCACACGGATTTAATCTTTAGGCAATAAACAAATTGAAATTTAATGCAATAAAAAATCATAAAAATCGTTTTTGCATATTTTCAGTCGAAATGTGATAACGATTCTATAAAACTAGCAGTTTATTAGGTGAATCTACGTTACCTTAAAGCGATTAAACTTCTTTAAATAAAGTCGTTACTTTTTTATAAAATGTTTCTTTTCTTTTCACAAAAAGTATGTGAGTGGGCACAAAACTTATAACTTGTAGACAATCCCACATTAATGCAATTAAAATCGATTTATTCTTGGAACTACTTTTAGATATTTTAAAATGAAAATTCCTCATCTCAAATAGTAATTTTTAAACAGTCACATGTACTCATAGCTACTCATGCAACAAAGCTATTTTATTTACTGCTACTTTATAGGTACGGATTACTAGTATTGCTTAAAAAATTTAAACCACAAAAGCCATTGAGGCATTCATTTTCTGTAATTTGATACCTATGAATTAAATATACAAGGCATATGCTGCAAGTACTAAAAGTTAATTTGTGCATAAGATTAAATAAAAATAGATTCTATTAAAGTGATGAATAATAGATAATATTTAAAATAGTCATTGCTTCTATAAATCGCAGTATGCATTCAATGATGCAAATCATATGCTTATTAAGAGACGAAGAAGGGTATTTTTGTAAACAAAAGAAAAATGTTACATACATATTTAACCCATATACGAGGCCAAAAATTGAGGATACGAAATATACATACATACATATTTATGGTATGTATATTTATTTTCCTTACATTTTTATATCAATGTCAAGCATATAAGTAAAGATTGAACAGCAACAACCTTAAATAGAGGCAACAACAAATAGTAAACCAATAAAAACCCAAACCCACCACCCACCCAACAATTTTTACGCACATATGTACATACATACATATAATCTGACCGTCAGTAAGTAAAAAAGACTGCAGGGCAAAACATGGATACACAGATAAGACAAATAGAAGAGAACAAAAATTAAGGTACACAAAAAATCAATGAATTCATTTAACAGCAAGAAACTGCAAGAATTTCTAAACTTATTTAACACAAGTTTTAATGCAAATGTGTTTTTTTTTTTAACTTTAAAACAGTTACATACATGTAACTGTATACTTACAGAATGCTGCGGTTATTCCTAATATTCTAACACCATATTTTAAATACCAGGGCTGATCATCTCCTGGGCCAGTTTGCTGATTTGGCCTGGCCAATAAATTGCCAATTTTCTCTGCAAAACTCTAAAATGTTGTAACAAAAAAAAGCAAATAAGTATGTATTCTATTTACAGAGCTGTTAATTTATTTAAATCAATTTTCATTGCATTTATCATATTCCTGCATAATCAATTAGAATAAATTTCAACATTTTTCTACTCATTGGTTTTTCGTGCCAATGTATGTATGTACGGCAATTTTTCACTTTTATCGTTTTTTTCCAACTCACCATTTTGTTCTTATTTATCTTACTATATTTTTACAAATATTAAATTGATTTTTACGTATTGATAATATATATTTTATTAATTTACTGGTTATTTTATTATAAATTTAACTCCACTTAAATAACTTCTTTTGTCTATATATTCCGCCTCCTTTTTTCATGCCTTTAAAACCAGTAAGATAATTTTTCACTTTTTTCTTCTTTACAATTATTTTTTCTTTACTCTCTTTTATCTGACGTTGACACATTCGAGTTGAGGTGCCAGACATAATAAATGTGTCGCACTATAACGATTTTATAAGAGTTAGGCCACTTTCAGAATTAATACGTAATTTGCTTAAATTGTTTGAACAAAGACTATAGTCTTTGGTTTGAGTTCGAAATTTTTCCAATAAAAATTTATGTAATAATAAATCGTGTCAAAAATATATGTATGATTAATTATTATCAAGTACAAGTGATTTAAAAGTTCCCAAGCCACTTTTTAAAATTTTTTTACACCAGAAGAAAGGGTGACATTACTGTTTACAACTGCAGCACTGCCAAGTTAAATTTTTTGTCACACATGCATATTAAGCAAAATTATTAAATGAAACGTTAACATAAATATTAATTGTGTTTTTATAAGTTTATAAATAATTATAATAATTATGAGTGTGAAATGTGAACTATGCCAACAAACAAAAAATAATTTAACTGAAGTGCGCAATTACCACATTAAATTTTTAGCCCACACAATATTAAAGTTGAAGGGCTTTCAGGTAAATCATTTCATGTTGTCTTTTTAACTCACTAAAAAAAATAATTAAAGAATTCTTTGGACACGGATGTACCTTTACCAATATGTGAAAGCTGCGAAGAAGGTTTACGAAATTTAGCAACATTTTTGGAAACCATACCGGAGGCCAAGTCAGAGAATCAAAGAAATTCTTGGGTATTGAAAGAGGCCCAAAAACGTAGCCAGAATGTCGTATCTAAAACAGCTCAAGGCAACGATGAAAATAAAAATTCTTGTACTAATATTCACAATGTTCCTGACCGTATAGTATTACGAATAAAACTCCCAAGTAAACGAAAAAGAACGAATAAAGGTGCTTGTGTTACAGCTACAAGAGTAATTCATGAAAAACGTATAAGACGGCTACCTAAACGCTATGAGGATTTCAGTGTAGACATACCAAATGAGACATCACCTGGCAATGAAAGTACCTTAACAGATTCTAAACTTATAACTGAACCATTCTTTGAAATAGCAATTTTGCGTTCAAGTGATGGACAAGATATCGGAAGACTTGTGTTGGTAAAGAATGGAAACTCTTCCAAAATGAGGATATTATGCCATATATGCAGCCAGATGTTTCGAGTGGCAAAGCTTTTTCAAACACATTTAAAAACCCATAACATTCAATACGGGGAAGGAGAAAATCTTATGACAAACTATTCATTTTGTTGCAAATTATGTGATAAATCATTTAATAAACACTTTGCAGTAAAAAGACATTTTAGAAGTGCTCACTCCGAGGAGCGAGCACTAAAGTGCCAATACTGTGAAGCAAGTTTTAAGGTAACAATTTTGAAACCGAGAATAAATGAATTTGTATGTAAATTTTTTTTATTTAGCACCAATTCAACCTCTATTACCACATGGCAAAGCATGAGCCTAAAAAACGTTTTGAATGTGCCTTTTGTAATAAAAAGTTTCTAATGCGTTATGAACTAAAGAATCACCTTAGGACCCATACCAAAGAAAAACCTTATAAATGTGAAGTGAGTTTCTGTTTTATATAACACTTGGAATATACCTATAATAGTAAAATTTTTTATATTATCTACAGTATTGTTCACTTGCTTTTTCACATCTTACAAATTTAAAGACTCATCAAAAAGGACAGCATTTTAAGAAAACTACAGAAGAACCAATACTTACAGATTCAACTAATATCGAAAAAAATACAATGAGTGACAAAAAATTTAAAGTTTATAATTTTAAGCCTCCTAAAATACTAATGGAAAGCGAAACAGATGCAGCACAATCTGTTTTAAGTGATAGAAATGTTGAAAAATGCGAAACTGTGACTACTACGAAAAATATTGAAATAAATGAAAATGAAATTGAAATATACTCTTCAAAACAAGAAAATTCTTTGGAAAATATGAGTGAAACTCAAAGCCAACTATTAAGCACAAGTGAATACAACAACTTAAAGCTTTTGGAAACTAAGGAGAATGGCAAGAGTAGTGTTAAAGTACAACCTAAATTAGGTACTATACAACTAGACAGCAGCATATTAAAAGTTCTACCATCAGTAACACTTTTGGGTTTAAAAAAATGGCAAAAAAGCTTTCAAAATGTAGAAAAATCAAATGCATTTAAAAACGTAGAAGATACGAAAAATGAATATGAAAATCTACCTAGGAATATAAAAGAAAATGTTGCAGAATTTCAGACATCAGATAACTCAAAAGCTATTATGAAATATAAGCCACTAAACACAAACAATAATGTAAATTCTATACAACTTTCCAATAATCCTTCTTCCAACAATATTTCAAAGTTTTTGCACACCGATGAAATCACTAATCATTCAACTAAAAATTTAAAAACAAATAATTTGCAATGGCCCAAAGAAGTTATTCCAAAATACAACAAATTCATAGATATTTCAGGTCAATCAGCAACTACGTTGAAGCAATGTGAAAATAAATTTGGGCTATTGAATGGTGTTCTGAATCCATCATCCAATTGTGATGTACTTAAGGCTAACAGCATCTTGCCTTCAAAGGTCCAGACAGCAAAACAGCTGGAATTTAAAAATGTTTTTCAATCAAATACATATGTAGATACTGCTGGTAGTAGTGAAAATATGTGTGAAAAAGCTACCGCCAAAAATGAAATTCTTAAGGAATTTTTAATATTTCCTCAACAAACTACCTCCAGCCGTTCAGCACCTATTACAAAATATAACCGTAACACCAATAAATCATTACTTAAACCTATTTTGCAATCTCGAAAAATTACAACTTTGTCCACCAAAAAACCACAAACCATTTTACCTGACAAACCTTTAATAACAAAAATGGAAATTCTCCCGCCACTTACACCTATAACAATAACACAAATGACGGACTTCAAAAACTCTGCTGCAAATCTAATAAAACCACCAACCGACTATAAATATCAATGTACTTATTGTTATAAATATTTTAAGCAAAAGTCCACTTTAGTTAGACACCATCGTACACACACTGGTGAGAAACCTTATAAATGCAATTTATGTCCAAAATCATATGCAGATTCCTCCAACTTTAAAAAACATAAAATTTTGCATAAAAATGCTGCTGCATCCCTAAACATATCACCTAGAACAGTTAATTTCACACAAAATTCACCAGCTTATTCCACAATTTCTGATCCCGATCCAGATGGTATTGAAGTTATGCAAACGATTAAAAAGTTTGAATGTTCCTCTACTGAAGACGAGGATGATATTAATTATAATGACGAAATCTCATTTAGTTCATCTACCGTGGAATCCAATATGTGGCAGAATGCTTTAGAGAACGCCTTAATGAATGAAGATATTAGAGAAAATATTAAAAAAAATTTGCAAGGTTTCAGTAATACCATTTTACCTGATAGTATACAGCTGCCAGCATCCATAAAAAATTTAAATCGTAGTTTTTGCACAGAGGATTCCGATTAAAAAAGGTCGTGGTGTTTTGTTATTAGCAAACAAATTTTATAAAATTGGTTCAGTATTCAGTATTAAAAAAATCTTTATAATACTAGCATAGAGAAGAGAAAAAACATCCGATAAAATTTTTATTCATAATTGGGTTACATGTTGTTAAAAGCTCCTTCTCTTCTTCTTAAATCAGGGTTTTAGTGTAACTCAAGTATTTTAATTTGAGGTTATATTTCCATTTTACTTTGCTCTTGGTTTTTATTACTAATAAAACAATTGCTTTTTTTGCTGGAGTTTCTTTTGGTGTTTTCCATTTTTTTGATTTTATTATTATTTTTGGTTTCTTTTTCACATTGTTTCTAAATCTAAAGTACAAAATAAACTCTTGTTTTTATTTATCAAATTAATTTAAACTTCTTTGTCAATACCACAGTTTGTTTCATTTTTTTTATCAAGTCTTCAAACATTTCTTTATTATGTATTATAATTACAAAAGAAATCTGGCCAAATATATGGAATAATATTTGGCAACAGAAAAAAATTCTGCGTTTATTTCTAAATTTAACAACCAGCTCTTAAAGTGTTATTTTGGCAACCATAGTTAAGCGTAAAGGGCCTGTGTTTTTAAAAAAAAGAAGAGGACATCAAACAAATAATAATAATAAACTTAACATTTTCTTAAAATTAAATGTAAATTGTGAGATGTGTAAAGCCCCATTAAAAATGTTGAAAATGTTCAATTTTCTTTCTTTAAATAGAAATTAGTACAAGTTCCTCCAACGTTTTAAACCAGAAAATTTTTTTTCTTGAAACAAATAAGTTTCTTAAATATAAAAAGGGGCTGTGCTCGTTTTGTGTGAGTGTATGTATGTTGGCGTTATTTTGTTTGTGTTGTTGTGTAGATAAACAAATGCAAGTCAATACAATTATTGTATATACTCTTAAACTAAAAGTATTACTTATAATAAATATTTAATATGAATAAAAGGAACTTAAATACATAAACAATTAAGAGACCTTTATTTTAAAATTTTACAATGTTTTATTGTTTTTTTTTAATTAGGTTTTTAATGCATTTAATAAAAAGGTTTTAAATTGTGTAGAGCCTTTTTATTAAGGCCATCAGCTTAAATAAAATTTAAGCTCAGTTTTAAATGTAAAAGCAACACAAGGCTTTGCTTAATGAATTAAGTATAATAAGAAATTGTGTTTGCCCTGATATATGTACATACATACATACAAATAATCGTTTATATATAATTTTAAAAGTCAGAGACAATTTCGCTACAGGTATCAATTGAAAGTTTTGTTGTAAGTGGAATAGCTTCATTTTACGCTTAGGCTTTGAGAAATGGTTTAAACGAATTTATTATAAACTAACTAAAAACCTTTGTTTGATTGAGCTCTAATAATTGTAAAAAATATATTGTTATTTAAATTTTCAATGAATAAATAGTGTGCTAGTTTCGTTAGAAATAAAATTTTACCACATAAGACCTTTTACCCAAAACAAAACATCAAAAAATGTTTGTTTACATTTTTTTTTTTTACAAAAAGTACCGTTTACAAGAGACATCTCAAAGAGCCCATTCCTTGGGTTCTCATAAACGGTAAATTTTTTATGAAAAATAAATAAGCAAACAAAAAAAATTGTCATGTTTTGTTTTGTTTTTCTTACGCATGAGTTAGTTTTAATCAGAGGGTGAAAGAATACAACTATAAGTTTCTTTCGTTGTTGGTGCTTTTTAAAATATTTTTAAAGTAATAAAGTAATTTGTTTAAAATTTAAAATTTTTTAAAACGTGGTCGGCTTGTGAGTTTTATTTATTTGTGTGTTTTTAAACTAGTGTAGTTTTGCTACGGAAAGCTGCTTCAGCATTTTTTTAATTTACAGGTATGTGTTAATGTTTTTTACTTAAGAATTTAAAAATGTGACAGGTTCTTGTTAAATTCATTAAAAGGTTGCAAAAGCCATTTTTAATTTTTTTATATTCAAGGTTTTTTTTATTTAGGGACATTTTTTTTTAAAGCTGTAAATAAAATCGAATCAAAATTGTTAGCTATTGTCATGGCTATTGCGGAACTAATTCTCACTAGGTACTTGTTTTTTTTTTTATTAAAGTTTTTTAAGCTTCAACTTTGCTTATGTAGAAAATTTTGTTAATTTTTCTTTGGTTTAAATTTACTTTAGCTACGTACGGCACGCAGAGAAGGCTTTTAAAAATTTCAGAGGCCCATAGCTCTGAAAATATGGGTCTTCCCGAAATATTATACATAATTTTTTTACAAATCACATTTTGTATTGGACCTATAAAAACTTAAAACTCGGAAAATACGAATTTAAGTATATTTTCTTTTTAGAATTAAATTTTTTCTCAACGGTGATATAATTTTTTAATTTGGCGTGCGTAGATAAAGTAAATTTGTTTTTTTTTTTTCATTGATCTTTTTTATAAATTTAATTAGCAGCCACTTTTTATAATTTATAATAATTTGTTGATTCTTGATATGTTAGTTAAGAGTTTTCTACAAATTTAAAACCTTTTTTTATACTAAATTCTTATCCTTTAAGGCTTCAACTGGATTTAGGGCTTCTTTCTGTATATGCCAACGATAGCTGCTTTCATAACTTTGCATTGCAAACAAAAACAAATTATGAAAATTTGTTTTTGTTTTAAATATAAAAGTACGAAAGAAGCTTTCGTACGCTTAAACAGAAATAGGCAGTTATAGTACATATTTTATTAGCACTTTAGATTTAATACCGGTATTAAAAACATAAATAACTAAAATAATGTAAATTTGAAGTAATTTTTTGTTTCAAAACAATTTTTTTTACAAAATTTTCTTAATATTAAACTACCTTAAATCTACAGTATTATTATTAATTTTTAATACCAGTCTTAAGTAATTTAAATCTTAAAAATTATATATTACATTGTCTTTGTCATGACTAATTAATTAAAATTGATTTATAAGCTTTGAAGGGACGGGATTTGAGTTTTTTATTAATAAAAAAACAATATTTGGAACGCGAAAAAATTTTTTTTTTAATATTAAATTTAAAATTCATTGTTATTCTAAAGAAGCTACCCAAAATTTAAAGGAAATTTGATATAAAAATAATTAGTATCCAGTCTTAAGCTTGAGAAAAGTAGAGGTTTTTTAATAGTAATTTAAAAATTTTAAACTAAAATAATTTTTTAAAAGAAAACATTTTTTATATGCCTAGAAAATTTTTATGAAAATACTCAAAATACGCCAAAATTTTGTATGAAAAGTTTTTAAAAAAATGGAGTGTTTTTCATAATTTTTTTTAGACAAGTTGATCGTTTATGTTATGGAAACTTGCATTGTAATGTGATGTTTCGGTAACATCTAGATTTTTTTTTTAATTTTTGAATAATTTTCATACAAAATTTTTAGATAATAGATATTACAGAAACTGCATATTATTTTTTTTAAATAAAATAGTTATTTAATGTTTTCAAATGTTCAATTTTCAATCTAATTCCAATCAAAGCTTATAAATTTCTTTTAATTAATTTATTAGATTGTTTTTAAGTTTATAGAGTAACATTTTTAAAAATACAATGAATACTTATAACAAAACTTTTGTATTTAGTGGTGTAAAAAAGTGGTTATATAACAAATCTCTTAAATAAGTTGCTATGTACTTTCAATATGTCTAGGATATAAGGACCCACAATTTTAATTAAATCTTTTTACAAACATTTCTATGTTCTTATGGAAGCTTTTAATAAAAACATAGTCATAAGACTATGATTAATGTGCTGTTTCTATAATACAAGCGATCAACTCGTCTAAAAATTTTATATGAAAAGTACTCAAAAATATTTTGTTTTTTAATAAAAATTTTCTAGACGAATTGATCGGTTGTATTATAGAAACAGCTTTACATTTCAAATAAGTTCTGTTTTTGTTTTAAAAGATTTTTATTTTATTCTTCAGCAGTTTTGTAAATCGACTTTAAAAAAAAAAATTAATTAAAATTAAAAAATCATAATTAATTTAGCGAAGTTCATTTCAAACAACAACTTGAAAACACTCGATTTACAAAACAGCGGAAAAAATTGCAGTAAGTTATTGCTAGGATTCACCAAGAAGTTTGTTTGAAAAGATTTTTACTTCACATTGAAATACACAGCAACCCAAAAAGATATAAAGTTTTCATGGTTTTATATTTAATTTAAAAAAATAAGATTTTATTCTGTACTCTATAAATTAGATTTGTTCTGTATTTTTTTTTCTTTTTTCAAACTAAAGTTTTCTATTGTTGTTTTTATTTAAATTTGACATTAAAATTCAGAATACATGCAGTTGGTATTAGGTAGTTAATTAAGAAATATTTAAAAAAAATATTAGAAATTTCAGAATTTTAATTGTTTATTTAATACAAAGTGGAATAAAATCTCTTTAGTTTTCTTTAATAAGTTTGAGTATTTTTTTATATTTTTAATTAAGAATTATTCATATGGATAGCAAGAATGCGTTGAGTTTCTCTTATGGTATGTATAACTAAAATACTAAATTAAAGCTTCAGAACTTAAAAATTTAAATATTTAAAGTAATTTTTTTTTTATAAATTTTATTTAAAAACTCAAAAAATTGCTATTTAAAAAAAAAATCATTTCAATATAAAATTAATAAAATAGAGATGTTTTTAAACTAGATTTTGCTTAAACAAAAATCATTTCTATAATAGAATTATAAATTTGCTTTAATGTGTTGTTACTGTTACACAAGCTATTAAATCGTTTAGAAAACCACTAATAAGCTGTTTACAGAAAACGAACAATACAATCGTCTAAAAAATTTGTATGAAAAACACTCAAAAATATTTTAAAAATTTTGTGTTTCCATAAAATTTTTTTAGATTAATTAATTCTTCTTATGAACAGCACATAATTTTTTTAATATTTATACAAAAGTTTTAGACGATGTCTATGCTGTTTTCTAGGCGAATTAATAGCACATTCAACGCTCTAGTTTTGTTGCTGTACATCACATTATGTTCAAAACTTAAAAAATTTTAATTTTGACTTATTAAAATATTTAAATTATTTCAGTGGCAATACAACTTCTAAAAAGAGTTGCCATATTTCTAAATTTTTATCATGACAATGACACTCAATTTATAATAGCAGTGTGTGGTGTTGTTATGAAAATCCTTAAAATATGACAAAGCTTCTTATGTGTTATATTGCAGCAAGCATGAATTTTTTATTTGTTAGCTTTTTGTTTAATATTAAAGTCTTAATTAATTGAACCTTGTCAATGTCAACTTTAAATAAAAACACAATTTTTATTCAACAAAATATATAAGGCCTACACCCAAATCGTTACATACGATATATTGAAAGAAGACTATCGAATTTTTAATATTTTTTTATGAAAAAATGTTAAAATTTCGATAGAAATTGCTCGATATCGAATGCAACGATTTGGCCTCAGGTGATTGTTATAAAATTAATACAACTACAATTTTATAAATTTTTTTTTTTTACAAATTTGAAATAGAAAGTCACCTGGCCTTAAACGAAACCAAATTAATATTATTTCAAAATTCATTAAGTTCTTTTTCATGAATTCAAAATACAAGTAAATTTTATAACAAATTTACAAAAATTCACAATAACAACAGTTTATTATTAAGTTGAATTGAAAATAATTTTAATTTAAAAAAAAAAATTAAACTTAAAAAAAAACTTGTTGGCAAATGAATTATTAAAAAAATTAAACGGTTCAAAAATGACTTGACTTATATTGTAAATATAGTGGTTTAGCTTTTTGTTAAAGCCATTAAGATAGGGCATAGACGCATTCTAAAAAAATAGATATATATTTAAAAAGTTCAGAAATGACCCAATAGAAATGGGACGTACTTTTATATATAACAGCTCATATACATATTACCGAATACAGTGATTTTTTGTTTTATGCCATCAAAATAGTAGTATTTCTTTTATTTCAAACAAAAAAAAATTTTTTTAAGAATATTTAAATAAAAAGACTCTTCAAAACATTCAAATTCTTCAAATTCTTGTAGATTTTTAAAGATCGTGTTCTCTACAATAATTTTGTTGTTTCGTTTCCTTAATACAATTCAATTTATATTAATGAAGTAATTCTTCAAGCCAGCTAATAAATAAAAATTTTTAAGACGACTTGATCACTTGGTTTACAGTAACTTAAAGCTGGCTGTTTTGTGAATAATTTTGAAATTATTATTTTGAAATTTTTTTTTTTAATATAATAAAAATTGAGATTTTAAGGAAATACTTGACTAGGAAAGAAGTTTTTAAAAGTAAAAGTTTTATATTTGTTACATAATTTATTATGCTTAAAAAATGTTTCCAAATAATATTAGAGCTTAGCTCTTAGAAATAAGAATTCAAAGTTTTTTAAGTTAGATAGTATTTAATTCTTATCAGAAATTAGAAAATTCCATAATACTCAGTGTTAATAAAAATTGACTTTTACTAAAACTGCAAAATAAAAACTAAAAAAATTTTATAAGAAGTTTGAAAATTGTAAAGCATAAATATTTCATTACTTATCACATTCGTATAATAAATTAAAATTATCTTTCTTAAACTGAAAAGTGTCAGGGCCATGCTTGACTTTTTTTAATACCAACAAGTTTTTATGTAAGTTCATTTTTAGTTTTGTGTTCTTAAACCGTTTTATGAAAAATCGAAATTTTACAAATATTTAGCCTTTTAAAAGCAGTAATAAGAAACAGGCGCCAACAATTATTATTCAAATTTAATATTTATATCACTGAGGCTCAAATGCGCAACACATAATTAACTACTGTTAATGTTAACTATTGGCAATTTTATTATTATAATTATTACTTAAACCACCAATGCCAGTAATTAACTGGAGATTGTGAAGTTGGGCCTTAATGTTAAAAGAAAAATATTTAATTCAACCTTAATAAATTGTTTTGTGAAAGAAAATTTTTATAAAAAAATTAGTTTTCTACGCATTTGCGTAATTTTTAAACCCTTCTTTTAAGTTGAAGACGAAAGGCTATATTTTTGCAGACACTTTTTGTAATAAGAACGAAAGAATTGTTTTTGGATTGGTGTGTTGCAGCTTCTTTAGGTATCAAATTATAATTTTGAGAAATTCAAAAACCATATTCACTTTAAAAATTTGTTCTCAGTATATGTCCTACAATAAAAATCTTTTACAAATTTTGTATAAAAAAAATCTAAAATATATTTTTGATTAATAAAATACGAAGGAAAATAATTACGTATATTCTCATATTTTCTATATAATAAAAAAAAACGATAGAAAATAATTACGTTTTTCGTAATTCGTATAAAAAAATACAAGGCTTTATTATGAGTGTTATTGTCGTGACAAAAATAGTGATATATGGTAGCTCCGGCCATATGTTTTATATCAGTTTGTCGCAAATTTGACTACAACAACGACACACGTAACAAGGCTGGCGGGCAAGTCCTATAAAGAGAGTTATGAAATGGTTTTCGAGCAAATTTCCGGCGTTTTTTTTATATTTTTAGTAATACTAAGCTGTTTCTGTGACGCAAATGTTCAGTTCGTCTAGAAAAGTACTTATAATATTTGTTTAAAAAACAGTCGTTATTTCGATTTCAGATTCAAATTCATAAAAATTTTTCACACATGGAAACCGCTAATTCCATATTGTATAAATTGTATAGACTTGCTGCTTCTGTATTCAGCGATTAATTGGTATAAAAAATCTGTATAAGAAAGAATCCAATTTTTTGAGTACTTCATAGGAAACTACTAGACGATTAAAGACGACGGATTGGCTGGGTTACAGAAGCAGCATATAAGTATTTTTAAAATTATTTAATAGAAAAATAAAAGTAAAATTTTCATTAATTTTTTGCATATCGCATGAGGTGATATTTGGGTCCTTGAGCTCTTGTTTTATAACAAGAAAAATAATAGGCAAAATTTAGATTTTTTTTCATACAAAATTTGCTAGATTTGTTAGGACAACGGATTTAGGTTTTTTGATGTGTCTGCTTTTATTTTAATAATTTTGTTGTTATTTTGCAAAGCTTAACAAAGCTTTGTTTAAACACAAAAACCCACTACAATTGTATAGTAATTAAATTTTTTTTAGAGTTGGAAAAAATTTCTAAGCTTACAATTAAATATATTTACCCCTAGAAAAAATACATTTAATATCTAATAGTTTTGTATATGTAAGTTGTTGTAATATAAAAAGAAACCCTGCTTTTTTAAGCTTAAAATTTTTTTTAAACCAACTCTTAAATGCATAAAAATTTATCTACGAAATTGTAAATAGTTTTTGTATTAGAAACCTTTTTTTTATAAAAAAAAGGTTGTGTTTGAAAAGGGGTTAAAATTAGGTTTCTTAATGGTTTAGATAAAAATCAAATGGTTAGAAATTTTCTTTTTGTCTTAATAAAACATTTTTTTATAAATAAAACTCATTGTACTTTAAATATTTGTTGCTTGAAGGAAGACATTTTTCTTTTATATAATGGAATTAAGGTCATAAATAAATTATAATAAAAACAAAATATTTTAAACAAAAAAATTTCTTTAACCACTTGATTTTTAAAAAGTTTTTTTTTAAACAAACTAAAAGCAATTAGAAGTAGATTATAATAAAAATAAGAAGATAAACTTTATTGCAGTTTAAAAATATTTCAAATTATTTTTAATTATTTAAGGTCATCGGTTAAAAATGGAAAGTAAGCTTTGTTTATTAAACAAAAACAATTGAATTTATTAGGCCTTATTCTGTGGTGGTTGTGACGAGAAGTTAACATAATTGTTGTCGTAATACGACTACTTCGGATAGTAGCCCTTCTTCTTTATTAATGTGATGTTGTCGTAATCCATATCGCATAAAATTTACAGAAATTTTACTTTTTTTATTTTATGTAAAATACTTTTAATCGGAGGGCCCCTTCTGTTTTTCTTATTGGAGCGCGATTTAATATCAGGTCCCAAATTACGCCACGATATCCACCGAAATTTCTATAGAATTCAAATGTGAATTGCGATAAATATTGAATGCCGTAATTTAGACCCAATTTTTTTCTTAATTTTTCAGTAATTTTCTGAGCGATGTAACCATGGGGGCAGACTACTTTGTATTTCGATTTATATCTTATAAATTATGATTCGAAAATGTTTTCTCTCATAGCCCCCTGATCGCTGGTAAAAAACCACGAACATAAATTTCTGACTTGAAATTTGTTTTAGAAATAATTTTTTTTTACCAATCAATTTTTAGTTTATGAATCAACATATGGCCTGAGTTGCCACATGTCACTATGTTCGTCCCCACAACTACACTAGAAATCAGGGACACTATTTCTAATAATTCATTTTGATTCAATATAATATTTTTTACGTGGAAATAAGATTATTGGTTTTTGTTGAATAATTTTTTTCTAATTGCTTTTCTTTTGTTTTTACTTAATTTTCATAAATTTCTTTAAAATATTTTGAAAATTTTTATAAAGTTTTATAAACAAAAAAATATAAAATAAAATAAAAATAATTGAAGAGAAAAGTAAATATTTTTCACATTAATTACAAAAATTATCATGATTAAATACGAGTGTCGTTGTCGTAGGGAAAACAGCGATAGGTGACAGCGCCGGCAATGTTTTGTATTAATTTGTCGAAACTTCGACTACGAAAACGACACTCGTAATAGGGCGGAAAAAAAATATTTGTATAATTAATGCCGTTAGTGTTTATACCTCTCTAAGTAAAGCAATTTCTATAAATGAGCATCTCGTTAAAGAACTGATTACATAATATCTAAAAGCGCTCAAACTATGGCAGTAAAGAGGGACAATGTTCTACAAATAAAATGAAACGTTGACAATTTAAAGTGGAAAAAATATAAAAGGTTAATATTTAGTCTTCATGATTTTATAAAGGTTTTAATGCAAAAATTAGCAGTTTTTTCATTTTACTTTAAAAACAAACCGACTGTTACTGACTTTCTAACTCAAAACCTTGAGTTGTTGATACACTGGGGGGATTCCTTCCAAAAATATGTTCAGTCCATTTGAGAATCCTCTTAAAACTTAAAAAGAAAAAAAGTAGTAATCTTCTTTTCTAAAATTAGGAAAATTAAAGATAAACCGTGCTTATACATAGGCCACAGTATAAGTAAGTATAAAAAGTTTTTAAGTTTAAGTTGAGATAATGTTTTATAGTTCGATAAAATTTTATATTTTATATTATGCCCTCCTAAACGTACCTAAACACTTAAAAACTCTTAATTTTTGAGTTACAAGAGAGTAATTAAATTTTGTAGGGAACATGTTCTCAAAAAATATTTACTCCATATACATATTTCAATTAAAAAAAAATATTTCGAAAACCGTTTTTTCAACATTTTCCTTTTTTTTTTTTTGATTACGGAGAAAATTTTTTACGAATAATACTATTTTCATACGCAGTTTAAGCTCTCTCTTTGTAAGAGACACTTCACACTATAAAAAAAATTTTTGATCGGACCAAGTGAGTGAATTCAGTTTTATGAGAACGACAGGAGCAATGATAATGCTGTAAACCTTACGATACAGGGTTTAGTTTTGATTGCTTAATCAACACTTATATATTTTGCCACAGTTTGAGACTTATAGAATTATTTTTTTTTTCGACAGGTTATGTCAAATTAATCTTTAATTACTTTTAGAAAAATATTTACTTTCTTTTTTTATAAAAAAAAAATTTAGAATCCTTATACCTTTTTACACATTTTTTTAATAACAAAAAATGGACTCGGTTAAAAATTAAATTACATAAAAGAGAAATTAAAAAAAAATTAAAGAGGAAGAAAATTCATGGGTCGAGGTGTGAAATTCGATACCAAATAAAATTCTTTAAAATTTTGTTTATTTTTTTTTATAAGAAAATTATTAATAAAATTTTAATAAAAGTGTACTTGATATCGAATGGAACTATTCAACCTTAATGCACTCTTTATAGAAAACGAACAATAGTATTTTCTAGAAAATTTGTATATAAAACACTTAAGTTTTATATATGTTTTTGAGCAATTTTCATACAAAATTTCTTCATGATTTGATTGTTCCTTTACCTTAAACAGCACAGTAAGTCATTATTTTGAAGAAAGCCAACAAATAGAAATAATTTTTTTTATAATTTGCCATGGCCGTTTTTCAAAATAAAGTCCTCAAATCTGTATGTATGTTAACTGAAAATTAAAAGCAAATTATAAATTTTGATTGAAAATGGTTATAATTATGTATTATTATTTTTGTTAAAACTTCAATTTAAAAGTATATTTGTATTTCGTTTTTTGAGCAAAATTTCGTAAATTAATAAAATGATAAAATTCATTATTATTCAACATACAGATGGTATGGAAAACTTATAACAAAAAAACTACATTTAGTCAAATTATACAAGACAACAAAAGAACTGAAAGAAGAAATATAAAATTAAAAATAAAAGATATAAAATAAAAAAAATACTAGGTAGTTAAAAGTTAAAGAAAATAAGTGGCTCACAGTCTATTTAAAACAAATACAAATATTTACAGAAATATAACACCTATTCCAAGGAGAATGTTGGAACTATTTAAATGCAGTTTTGTAGACATGCATATAAAAATAAATTTAAATAAATATTCAGGTAGAAAAAGAAAATAGTTGTAAAAAAATTCCTACACGATTCGGGGTTACAACTTATTTTAAAAAAACTACAGCACTCTTAAGAGAAAGTTGATGTGTGTATAATTTAAATTTACCACCATCGATTTTAATCATATATTTTTGTGGGTAGTTTTTACATAGTTTTTATGCAAATTTTAATTTTAAAATATTTGTATTTTTAAATGTGTTAAAATTGAGAAAAACGCCAATAAAATTATTGGTGTGGCAGCTTTGTCTAAATTGGTTATTTAGACAACATTTTGCTACCATTTTCTTTTTCGTTTTTTCATATACACTTTTTAAGTAAAATATTACGGTATTTTAAAGATGAGAAAAATAAGACCACGTAAAAAGTGAAATTACTTTGAAAAATAATATTTTTAATTCTTTGTGGTATAAATTTCAGTAAGTTGAAGCCGTAATTATTACACTTTATAAAACAGGTATGGTAGCTTGCCATTTTATAAATTCTCAGCCGTTCTCAGAAAGTTTCATAATTAATTTTGTAAAGTTGGCTTGAGTAAAAATATTTAAAATTTTTTGGTGTGTCAATTTGTCATTATTTAATAATATTTTTTCAAATGGCTACAGGTTGAAATAAGCTGCATTATAAAACTGTGTGTAACAAGTGCTGTTTTCGTTTACAGTAAACTGGCAAATAGGTAGTTCCAAATATTTTTTCCTATAGGTAGATATTACATGCTATTAAATATTTACAATTTTGGTTGTTGCAAATATATTGTGTGCCACCGTTTACATATTAAAAGCCCTAAGATGAAATAGAAATTTAGACAAAGATCATCTTAGACCGACAGATAAGTATGATACAATAAATGTTTGTATACAAGTCAAAAATAGAAAAGAAAACATTATAAAAAAATGTTTTTTTACGTGTGTGAATTATCAATACATTTTATACGAATTAAAATTTGGTAATTTTATTTTTACTTGCGGAAAAGTGTTGTTGAAATTGTAAAAAAAACAAAAAATAATTTTTTTGAGGAATACTATCTACAAGTAGAAAACTTCAAAGAATATAACACCGTTTCTACTTTATGCGTCACACTTAACTGTTGATCTAAAATATCTTTCAGGTACCTTCAAAAGAAAAAAAATATATATATAAAACTATAAAAATTTTTATAAAACAAATTCAAAATAGTCTTTTGAGAAACTGAGAAAAGAAGATACCACATACTATAAATTAAAATTAGAAAAAAAAATATTAACAGTGCTATTTTAAAGTCGTGGTCGTGCCAAAAAACTTTGTATATGGAAAAAAACAATACAAGCTGGCACGACAATGACACTCACAATAAGACTGTATAGTTTACCTTATTATTTATATATGAAATTGAATATAAATAAGTCAGCAATTTGCCTATTGAAATACAGGCATTCATTTCAATAGACAAATTGACAATAAACAATCCTCATGCATAGTCCAGATAGTTGTTGTGGAATAGGCAAAGCAATTAGTCTTACCTTTAAAATTATTGTTTTAACAAAAAACATTGGCTATAAAATTTTTGGTAAATGTAAAATTAGTCCATGAATTAAAACTGGGAGTGAATTGTAATGCTGAGGCTTGTCTTTGTGGTGGTTTTGGTTGTTGATCATTTTGTTGTGTTGATTGATGCGATGTTGATCTCTTTAATATTCGTAAGTTTGTTGCCGAAGCCATTCGTTTATATTGTGGCATTTGATTGCCAATTGATTGAGTTTTTATCGGGGATATAGCTTCGGGAAAATGCAATGATACTGATGATGGCCTAGGTGCTAGTTGATCACAAATGCCTGACATTGAAACTTGTTGAGTTGTTGTAGTTATTGTTCTGGAAAGTTCAGTTGTTGAGTGAACAACAGGTGTTGCAGCTGCTGCAGCAGCTGCCACAGCTAATAAATCATTACCACATAGTGGAGGTGTTCTTGGAGTTTTATATACTCCCTTTGTCATTTTATTGTTAAAACTAATATATACATTTGATTTTGCATTTAGATTGTTATTATCATTGTTGTGGTTTTTGTTGCTTTTACTGTTATTGACATTATTCTGATGATTGTTGCTCATATTATAATTTTGCATATTTGAATTTGTAACAATTAATGATTGTTGTTTTTGTATGCGTTGTTGAGGTTTATTATTGTTGTCATTTCCAGTAGATTTTTGTTGTTGCTGCTGTTGTTGTTGTGACTGCACACATGTTTTATCACTTTGGGATTTAGCCCGTTGACGTCCGTTGTTGTTGTTATTCAGATTTTGATGTTGTTTTTGTGCTTTCGCCAAAGCAGCCTTCATTTGCTGCTTTTCTTTACGTATTAAGTCAAATGAGCTTACAATCTGTAAGTTAACGAAATATTGATTTATATAATTTTCATGTATTAATTTTAGAAAAGTCATACAAGGGTATCTTACCTTTTCATTATTTTGTTGTAAATTATTTGTTTGACTTTGGCTTTGGAACAACTGACGTTTAGATGATATATTGTTGCCATTGTTAATATTGTTGTTGCCGGTATTATTACAACCATTGTTTGTATTATTACTGTTAATGTTATTAGAAACATTGCTGCCAGCAGCAACAATCTTTGAATGACGTTTTTGATTGTTGTTATTATTATTATTTGCATTTATATTATTGCAACTTATAACACCACCACTGTTTGCAGTTGTCGTTGCTGTTGATAATGTTGTTGTTGTTGAAGTACAATTATTGTTGCTAGTGTTATTATTTGTTGACTTACAATTAATTTTATTATTAGAATTATTTAGTTTAATGCCATCCAAATCACCCATCGATTTATGGCGTTGTCTTTTAGAACGATTTGAATTCGAATTTGAACAATTAACATTTGTATTTGTATTATTACCACAGTGAAAATTAGTTGACGCAGCTGTTGCCGCACCACCACCATTATTTAAGGCATTTGCGTCATCATTAAAGTTATTTGAATTACGTTTTTGTTGTTTCTTAGAGCTCGATTTCATTTGGCCATTCATTACAATAGGGATGGTTAACGGCGATGTTGATGCTGGTGAGCCACCACTTGAGTATTTTCTTCGGGTCTCTACGCCGTTACGTTTATCGTTGACCCACTTTTTGAGACGTTTAACAAATGGCATTATCATGAAAAAAGAATTAACATTTCTGCCTAACTTCGGTTTTGATATGGCATCATTTTTATTGACGGGCAGCGAATCAATGAGAAACCAATCACAGCATTTGATCTCATTGCGAGTGCGTGGTGCGAATTTCGTATCTAACGATACATTACGTACAATATATAAACGAGTGTATTGATAATTGATAACAGCCTCAATAAAATCATTTGGTACAATTAGTTCAGTGATATCATAGCCAGTTTCTTCGAAAACCTTAAAAAATACACAGACATATATCAAAATTGCTTTAAAATAAATATGTTTTTTATATAAATTTACCTCTCTTGTGGCACAGTGTACCGGATCTTCATTTTCATTAATTTTTCCTTTCGGAAAGCCCCATGAACTTTTGGCAAAATATGATTGCACTAATAGACAATAGTTGAGATCCTCAGATATAAGTATGGCTCCATAGGTGGGCACAGATAATTTATAATTTTTCCAATCTTCCAAAATTTTATCTATAGAAGATAAATGTTGGCGAAGGAATGGAATATGCTAAAATTAAAAAAAAAAAGTATGGAAATTATACATGACAAATTTGTTAACAACGACTCTCGGAATAGGAAATTTAATTAACCACTAGATGACCCATAAACCTCACCTCATACGCGTAAATTTAGTAAAACAAGCATTTAGCTTTGTGAATTCTTTCATTATTTTTTTAATTTAATTTAATATAGTAAATATTTACACAAAAAGTTTAAAATGAGTTTGTCTTAACATTTAATTACCTCAAATAATTGCACAGCAAATTGTTTTATACCACATGGTTGCAATTTTTTCTCCTCTTCCGATACGCAAAAGAAATCCAAATAGAACCAGTGAGCCAGCTCAATTTGAAAGCATATACGTATTAAATTACTAAGTTCCATGTCGGGAACATTGATTATAAAACGACTGGCCAAATCATCAAGAATATCGGACGGAATTCTAAAACTACTCTTATTACTGTTGCCGTTGCCATTACCATTGCAGTTATTATTTGAACTATTTATGCCACCACTACCACCAGTCAAATGTGTTGTTACAGTTACTGTAGTTGAATTAGCATTTGATGTTTGCTGTTGTTGCTTTGAAGCGTTCGGTTTTTTCTTACTTGATTTTATAGATAAGGCTTCTAGTAAAGCTACTGTAGGATCTTTTGCACTCAAAGTTCTGTTTGTCTGATGATGATTCGTTGATAAAGAGGTGTGATGATTATTGGTATTCTTGTTATCAGTGGATAACTCTGCTTTTGATAATTGTAATTTTTTAACATTCTGTTGTAGTTGCTGGTGCTGATCAATAGCAACCACTCCAGTATCAGTTTGAATTGTTGATATGGCAGTAGAAGTTAAAGCGTGTAGGCCTGCTGTTGTAAATGTAAATACATTTTTTTGTTCTTGAGAAAGTACTGTATTTGAAGTTGATGACGATGACGATGATGCTGCTGCTGCTGCAGTTGATAATGATGACGAAGCAATATTTGGTGATGAAATAAAACAGTGTTGTGGTTGTGGAGCATTATGTTTTATACTATTTTTGTTATTGTAATTCAATGTTAGATCAATATTGTTGTTATTTTTAGTGATACTGTTTTTGTTTTTCGTAGTACAATTATTGTTGTTGCTATTATTGATATTTAGTGCATTTTTAAGCGTAATTGATGCAAGGAGCGCTAATCCATTTTGAGAGGTTATAGCTGAAAGTTTAATTTAAAAAAGCTATTAATTTGCATATAAAAATAAAAATAAGAAAACAAGTTTTTTTTTCTATTTTGTGTCATTATTTTGAAATAACATAAAATATTACAAAATACTAGTCAGTACATTGTGTTCATTTCACGTAAATTTTGATTTGTCAGTGGAATTTATTCCATTGGACTACACCAAATACACAAATATATACCATATGATTACCGGCAATTAGCTGGTAAAGGTAAATTTTCGCATAGAAGCAGAAACAAAATGTTTTAATATTTAATTGTATACCTCTCCGGGTGGTACCTACGTTCTTATAATTTTTCCACTTGGGAATCTAGGATATTAAAATGAAAATAAATATATATTCTAGCCACTTTCTAACTTAATTAACTTGTATAAGAAAAATACACATTTATATCTACCATTTTCATTTTTGAAACCTCCAGGTGTTTCTGAATTTAAGGCAATTTCCATATTTGTTAACTTCTCCAATCTATTTTCTTTGTCGTTTGTTTTAAATTTTATTTATACACAATCCGTTTTGACAATTATCACAATTTTACAAAAACAAAAAAAATTATAAGAGAAAAACAAAGCAGCTTTTTACGGTATTGAACAAAATGTTGTCTGTATTTTTCTTTTTTAAATTTAGAGAATTTTTTTTCTTATCTAGTTTAAAAATTTTGCAATTTTTAAGGATAAATTTTCATTAGCACAAAGTTAAAACTGCGTTTTAGTTTTTAAATTTCTTTTAGCATACAAATTCGTAATTGTTTTTCTGCTTTCTGCTTTGGAAAACTTCTTTCCTTGTTGTTTTGTGTATGAAAGAAATGTAATAAAAACTTGGAGATTTCACAAATTGTTGCAATTGTAGTGGTGAGTTCAAACGATTTTTCGATGGAGCACAAAAACCAAATGCAATAAAAGGAAAATAAAAATGAATGTTTAAAAAAGCAACACTATGCAATAGAACGCACACACAAACGCACTTTTATTTTTCCCTTTCTTTATTTTTGTTGGATATTTATTTGTTACTGTAATGTATGGTGGGATTTATTGCTATGTTATTCTTATAGCTTGTTTTGTGGTTGTTTTACTTTTTGTAGGTTTAACTGCTGTTACAATTGTTGTTGCTGATATTGTTTTGTTTAGTGGACGTTGATGAAAAATTAAAGATGGCTGCTTTAACACAATATTTTTAAAAAAATTTTCCAATTGCAGCCATTGCTTAAGTAACAATACAACAAAATAATATTTTAAGAGAACTTTACTGCAATTACACGAAATTTTGGAACGAATATATTGATTATTGTTTTTCTTAATTTTTCCAATTGTTTGTATAAGATTTTTATTACAAAGAGCAGCCATTCACAAACGATTATTGTTTGTGTTTACTCTTTAAACCAAAGGTGAAAAGACTTCAAATATTTAAAATTATATGTATATATATTAATGTATATACATATATCTATATATATTTTCTGTGTGTGGCTACTTGTAACAGTCTGCTTGTTTTTAGTCCATCGCATACACAAGCAGTTATTTTTTATTTTGCTTTGTATGTACTATCTAAAAAATCGGTTTTATGTGGATGTTTTGGGGATTAAAATCTCAAATTTATAAGTTTATTTTGTTGATTATTAATATGTACACCGTTTTTCAATTAAAATTCACTAAATCTTTAGCAAAATTCGTGCTTTCATCCTAGGAAATTGCTTAATTTCACACTTTTTTCATATTTTAATGGATCTTAATTGCTGCGTTGTCGATAATAGACTGAAGTTGGCCGCACATTAAGTGTTGTCAAATTATATTTGCTACTAAAATTGCAAGCCTGATAGAGATGTTTCTTATTGGAAAAACAAATTTAGAAAAACTACAAAACGGGTACATCTGTACGTTTTATAAAATTTTCGTTTAATCTGTCCTGTTGAATTTTTTGTTTGTTATAATATTGACTATTTTTTTAATAACATTAAATATTTTTAATTTTTTTAAACAAAAATTAACTTTGTAATGTAAAGTTAACATCGAATATGCAAGAATTGTTTAAAATTTTCCGACGCTTAAAAGTTACTGCCTACATTTCATTTCGCAGAAAATTAAAGCTGGCAGCACCAACCTGCAGAAACAGTTGCTTGTGAACATGTGTATTTATTCTTACTTCTACATACGACTATCTTTGTTCTGCAAATATGAAAGTATGGGCTTAAACATAAAAAGAAGAGCAAAAAACGAAAACAAGAAGTAGCATACATTACATTTGTACGAAAATTTCTATTAGGTATTTTGTAATAATAAATTAAGCGTTATTTAACTTGTTTTTATATAAATTAAAAGAGTGCAACAATAATTAACACGAAATTTAATCAAAATTATAATCAGTGAGAAAATGAAAGAAAATTTTGCATAAGATAAAGTAAAAATATGTGAAAAGCAAATTGTCTAAATTAGACATAATAAAGCAAAACGAAAAATATAAAATACAAATGTATGTATATAATTTTTTTATTTAATATTTTTAAAAGAAAGAAAAGTTCCTTGATTTTATTAACAATAACAATAATGTTTGCAAAAGTTATGTATATGCAATTTGTTAATTAGTGCACTTATGTATATCATTCTGTCAAGGGATATGGATAGAGAAAACTTATTGCTGCGTTTCAAAAATTTGTCCAAAAAGGTATGTAAAGTAATTCTAGATAGTAATTAAAAGATTAGAATTTCATTTATTTACCGTTTATTATATGTTGTTACTAAATTGTAATTTCTGTAAAATACATGAGAGAATGAATAAGATTAGAGTTGCTCCTGTGTTCAAATTGTCAGAACTAGTTGTCTGCAGCAGAATAAAATTCATTTCAGGCTCAAAAGATTATATAGCCTTGTTTACCGTGAAGAAAAAGATCTTCTAAACAGCCTATATATTCGCTTCAAGATCTATGTTGGGTATAAATATTATTAGCTTATTCCTTTCTCTGGGCGTCATCATGAAGTCTCCAATAAGCTTTGCCCTTGGCAGACAGGCACAAACTGGGAATACCAACGTCTGAGGATATCCTCAAAATTTTTATTTGATTTAATTTATTTACTGAAGCAAAATATTCTCATTTTGGTTGTTGAAAGTGGTTTGTCTAGTAGAATAAAAAGTTCTTAAAGCTAATGATTATACTGATTTAAGTGTGGCAGATGCTTCAAGGGAGAAGCTATAGCAGCAGACCGCAGCTAATAGCTGGCAGGTAGGACTTTCAATAGCAAAATTGGTAGCGGCAGCATATTCACTGTCACAAGTAAATGTAGATAGGGATCACTTGAATTCTCTGATGTGCCTTTGTGATTGTTGCTAGTTACTTCTTGAAAAATAGCTTGTTGTAGCAAATCTTGTTTTCTAAGTTTAATTTGTATGTAAGGAGAAAGTTACGACTTTTAGCACAACTTTCCGGTTTTCGCTAAAATTTTATGAAATGGAATTGGTTGGATGACGAAGTAGTAGAAGATATAATAAATTTTTATATTATTTTTCGTTCAACAAATCTCGCTGTATAGGAAAGACGTACATAGTTCATTTTTGGAACCACCATCAACTGAGTGATGTTTATCATATTAATTTTTTTTCATGTTAAATATTCTGATTTCTTTTATATATACCTTTAAAAAATTTTTAAATGCTGACTTTAGAAGGACTTGGAAAAGGACTCAGTATAAAAATTAAATTTATTAGTGTCTAAGTTCGAATAAAACAGATATCTTTGCTTTCAAGAAAGACCTTACTTACACCATTTTAACATTTGGTATGTGCATTTGGCGTCAAAAGTTAATTTAATATTTGTTGCACTTTTTTGTTGTTTTTATTACTTTCCTTATATTCATTGTATGGACAACATTTTTAGACTGTAGGTAGTTAGTAATTAGAGTAGTAACTATTTTGTCAGTCGTATCCTTGTTACGGTAATATTTACTTGGTATATTTATTCGCCGTTTTATTTTTTGTGTAATAGAAATGCGTGGCCTTTGCTAATAAACAGTTATTCATTTTGAATGATTAATAAGATGTGAGAGCTTCAGAAACAAGTTTCATATTAAAGTGAAAAATCATGTGTGCGCATGTTTATCTCAATATAAAAATAAAAACAAATTTTAAAAGTTCAAAAGTATAAGCATAAAATTGTATCCTTAAAGTAAATAAAAGGTGTAAAAATTGAAAGTACATAATACGAATGGTATTTATTTTTGTGAGACAAGTGCATATACATACACTCCTGCGTTTAATGAAACACAGTTTGTATAATCAAGTACTTAAATCTACATGGGTACTTAAATTTTAGCACTTGAAATTAATCAAATAATTTCAAAATTATTAAAAAACCTATTTGTATGTTACAAGGGCATATTTTTCTAAAGACGTAGGTATGTCAAGCCATATAATAAAATAATAGTTTCCAAATGTGGAGATGTATGTATAACACATCATATTTTACAAATTATTATTATTTATTAAGTAGTATTTAAAATATTTTTTGATAATATTTCAAAATTTTACAAGTAAATTTTATAAAATTTAATTAATAAAGATAGTAAATTTTACAAAAATTCACAAATTCTCTTCTAAAAACATTGATATCTAGTTGCGATTTTGCTTCATTTGGCGGTATATTATATAGATATACATAGACCCTTGTAAAAAAGGATCGTTGCATTTTAGTTGTTGTTATCTTTGGTAGCCTGATATTGTTTGAATTTCTCAGTAGGTGGGGTTGTACTTCTCCAATGTAATTTAGCTGGCCTATTAAGTACTCAGGTGTTTCTTATATTCTCATTTTATTTAGTAAATTGTAGAGTGTTTATTTCATATACATACGAGTATAATATATATCTTTCTTATAGCCTTGTTTTGTAATTTCTGCAGCCTTTCTATTTGTGCTGGGCATGCCGTTGTATATGTTTATAGATCAGTGGCTTCCAAACTTTCTGATACTGTCACCCACATTAGAAAGAAATAAAAAATTGGCGGTCCCTTATTAGATAAAACCATAAAATAATATAGACACACATATATCCAAGTTGTAGAATAAAAATTCAGTATGTATATTTATTGAAAAAAAATTTATGGAATAAATGAATTTGATTGTTAGCACAAAATTACACAAATCGTGGTGTTATTATTGAAATAGCTATCCGAAGTTCTTTTTCCACTAGTAAACGATTTCGATATTTTGATTTCATGGCTGCTAAAGCAGGAAATCCGGTTTCGCATAAATATGATGTTACGAATGGTTTCAGCACTATTATAGCTCTGTCCAACAAACTAAAATAATCTTCTTTTCGTTCCACCCAAATCTGAACTAAAGGTTTACTATCAAATTCCTGTTGCAATGAAGTATCACCAGATATTTCAATCAGTTGTTCTTTTTTGAAAACTGTGTCTATTCAAATGAAGTGAGTGAAAACAAATTTTTAGTATTTGTTTTAGTATTTATCAAATACGTCTTACGTCATTAAATATTTCTAAATATGTTTTTAGTATTTATAAATATGTTTAGGAGAAATATAAGTGCATAGGTACAAATATGAGACATATATCATTTTGAAGGGGAGATCGTTTAGATTTATAATATAGCGCTCAAATATTTAGAAGTTACTTTGGATTATTTTGAAATTTCAATATGCCCTAGTTCTGTTGTTCTGAGGAATTGTGTAACTATCGGGCGAACCGTAGAAGATTACGGGATGGGACACATATAATTTTAAAGGGGAGGACGTCCAAATTTGTCATCTACTGCCTACTCAGAAGTTACTATGAATTATTTTTAAAAACTTTTTTTTAAATTTGTATATTTATATATTGGGCTCTGAGGGATTTTGGTGATTTCCGTTTTGCATGGAAATGGTGCCTCGGCAAAATGCTGGAATATACACTGTAAGCTTACAAAAGTGTTCTCGATTGGGCCCCTTACTAACCGAACCTTAACATCATTGCAAATGTTTGGGGTGTATGCCTCTGGATAGTAGTATATTACCAAAGAGGAACTTATTGTGTTAGGGGGTGGCAAGGAGTATATAAACGCTTCAACACAATTAATTAGTTAATTAAACTAAGGTACAGGGTATAACTATTTCCTAAACACGTGATTTTATAATTCCCAAATATGCTTACAAAATTTAATTAATCAATATATTTATTTATTTTATTTGAAACAGTTTTACAAACGATATTTTTTTAAATCAAATAACTTTCTATAAAAAAAGCTACATAAAAATTTTTTTAGCACTAGTAACGTAATCAAAATATGATTTTTTATATGAAAAGAGTTATTGGTAGATGGCTAAGGCACATAAAAAGTGTCATTAAAAACCCTTACATATTTATACAGTTCGAACGAAATGTCGTTAAAGACCCTTAAATATATAGTTCGAAGGACCATAAATAAGTTGTGAATCGTGTGCAGTTACATAAATAACATAAACAAAATATGAGTTTTTAATCTAATAGACAACACTGCATACGCTATAAATTTCAAAAGATTAATTACAAGAATGACAACAACAACAGGAATACAACCCATTGTTATTATTCTTTTGCAGAATTTGCTCATAGCTCTTTCACAAAAGAACGTACATATGTATGAAAGAAAAATATCTTCAACTCACGACTTTAATTATTCAAATTTATTTCATTTGTCATTCTGTATGCACATACAGGCGTACACATTTAAATTGCAGCTAACTTTTCTACAAATTTAATTGACACAATAATATTTCAAAGTTGCAAGTTGAAAATGACAGCAAACAAATAAAGACATAAAGTAACAACTGCTGCTACTTAATGCAACAACTGTAATAAAGAATTTTTTTTCAACTATAATGTCTATTATGTTTATTATTGTATAGTACTGTAACTAACTTGTGATATAGTTTGACAGTGACAGTGTGTCTATGTGACAGTTTTTAATGTTTGTCATACTATCAAATCGCTTTATAGTTCGTCGTCAGCAAGTAGGAGGAAATGTCTATAACCTTCGCCCTTTCTTGTCATGATTTCTTTCTTTTCTTTTCATTTCTTTTTTTAATAAATACAATGGTGAAATAAACGCATACACAGTCGTGCAAATATATGGTACACGTATTATCCACCCTGTTGCAAAAAGTATACAATTTTCTCAATCGATTTTTTGTGTTTCTGATTTAAATATGAATTTAAGAAAAATTTATTTATAAGCAAGCGATATTTTTATTCGTTTTAATAAACAATTTCAGGGACATTCAATTTGACAGCCAAGTGTATTGTAGGTAATAAGTTAGTTGGCAAAAATGTCCGTTATATGCAAAATGTTTGTTCTAGTATAAATAAGTTCCTAACATAAAATCTTAACTTCTGATTGTATACTCGAGTTGGGCTGTATAGACAACGCGTATTTTTAGTTAAAAAATTAAAGAAGAAATAGCTCATTAGTCTGTTGTGCCTATCATTTCGTCTCATAAGTTTTAGCAGTCTTTCGTTAATTCATTTAATTCGTCAGTGTCTTCAGTACATTTTTTTAATTAGGGATCGTTAATTTTCCCCAGCTCAATTGGAATGAAGAAATAAACGGAAAACTTCAAAGTAGCTCACGAACTGCCTAAAACTACTCCAATATCAACGTTGTGACAGCACCCCAAATTTGTAAAAGATAATATAAGAAAAATATATACAAAATCGAAATATGTTAGGTTAGGTTAGGTTGCACACAGAGCCCCAATAAGAAAACTCACTTGGGTTCTCTGATGAGGTCCCTTTGTGATAGATGTATAAGAGGGAAAATGAAGAAAAATAGCGATAAAAAGATGTCGAAAGAAATAAAAATCAAAAAAACAAAGAGAAATAAAGAAATTTGTAAGAAAAGAAGAAGAGTTCGTCACCTAACTTGCTACTTCTAGCGAAGGCAGATAGCATTCGACAGCATAGTCGACTTAGGCCTTGGATGTAGTCCTTCCCAAATTAAAGCTTCCCCTGATCCTCCAGTGTCGGGCAAAGGCAGGGAAAGTGTTGCACAGTTTCTTCCTCCTCGTCCTGACAACTTCTGCAGTAGTGATTTTTGATAACAAATTCATTCTCCTCACATGACTGCCAAAATTGCAGTGGCCCGTTATTGCTGCCACCAATTCCTCAATTAGGCTCTCTAAAGGCCCCATAGACTGGTGAGTAGTGAGCTGACCTATAAATCTGGTGTTCGCAGGATCGATTCCTATCCGGACTTTAGGTCAGCTTCACGGATTTGTGTTGTTTATTAAAAAAAAGTAAATCTCTACTGCGATTGCCATCCAGTTTGGGCAAAATCATTCTCGCAATTTTGCACGTCCGTTCGTCTATTCGTCTGGACTGTGCGTTAACCGAAAGAGGAATCTAAATATATTATAAGCTAGATAATGCCATTGCAAATCAAATGGGGGAAATACATACCTACAAAACTCATGCAGGATAACGTAAAAAGAGACTTAGTATTTGTAAAATCCAAAATTTTAAATTACTAGAAAATAGATCACTTAATTTTTAAAGTAACTATACATTATAGGAGAGCTTTCTCAACCTACAATTCCTTAATCTGTATCTATAAACTAAATATAAAAAAAACGTTTAATTTGATTTTAATATCACTTATCGGCTTAAAATATTCTTTGAACTAAAAAATAGTGTAGGGTGTAAATTAAACTAATTCGCACAATTTAACTACAAATAAAGAAATTTTTTTAAATGACCAAAGTTGAAAAAAAAAATCAAAGCAAAACAAACTTAAAAAAGGTTACGCTGACTTCCCCCTTCTACTAATAATAGGCCGAAGTGAACTCAATTTTGTAAGAAGTGCATGCTCGTTGTGAGAAACCAACAACAACTCGAAATAATGGTTAAAAAAAATACGACAAGCTTTATAAGTTTAATTAAGTTCAATAGTAGTGATTGCTGCAAAAAATAAAAAATAAATACACTCACAAACAATTAATTTTTATTTATTTTAAGTACTTGTGCTTCCACAGGGTTAATTTTCAAATACTTGCTTGAACCAGAAGTTAAAAACAGAAGCAAGTTTCTTATAGACACGTTCGTGTTTACAAAGTTACTGTGATCGGGTTGTCATGAAGGCAGTTTTTCCTTAGCACTTTCGGAGATAAATTTAACGATGTAGTAGATACCCTTAGTATTTTTTCTATAGTTTATTGTTCACTCCTTGTGGGTGCAAAATACATGTATTTTATAAAATTTTCAAACTCATTTTGGTTACAAGCTACATTAACTTATAAGAATAATTAGAAAAGCTCGTGGCTTTACCACAGCTGAGTTTAGCTCTTGCTTTACGTAGCGGCGACCGGCCATCAATAAGAATCACATTTCATTATTTTATATTTTTGTATGCATGTGACATAACTCTCAGAAAGTTAGGAAAGTTCTCACTTAATAAGATAATTGGCTTCATTCGGGGCCTAGAGCTGGAACAGTGAATGTATATGCTGGGCTGTACATGGCCTAATAATAATAATAATAATCTGGCATAGCCATCTAAGACGCAGGTAGACAAGGGAACAAATCAGATCACAGCTGTATCAACAATCTTTTAAGGTTTTATAGAGCTCAATTGAGAAATGTGGTGGCAGAGATAACGGACCACGTTAAATTTGTCAATCATGCTACCAGAAGAGGGTCATAAAATGGCTGTTGTAGAAGTTGTCACGATTTGCGATAAGCAAAGATCAAACGCAAAATATTTAATTTTCACATTGCAACTGCTTTCGCATCTCAATTCAGAATAGCCCATCTCTTTAACAGTGTCATAGGCTATAACTCTTTCTATTATACAATTCCTTCTTCTACAATATTGGTATGGAATCTTTTACTAAATTAGATTATTGGTTTTATTTGTGGCGGAAAATTTAAAATTCCGTTATAGTTTTTTCATTGGTTTGTATTAGACTGAATTGAGACCATAATCAAACACCTTTTAAATGAAAATGTTAAAGGCCTAATACTTAAATCGGTGAGATAAAAGTAGTGGGAAGTTGTGTGTTTGCAATGTAGAAACCAATTTTTTGTAGATTCTTACTTTACTGATTTGTACAAGCACAAACATGTGATACGTGACAGCTTACATCAGCTGGTCAACAACTCCAAAAGAGCCACCATTCCGTGCATTAAATCATATTATTAATCAATTACATATTGAACGCTTAAGACTCAGTGAGCAAGTGATATTCGTCAGTGAATTCAATTTTACAAACGGTATATTTGCATAGTTACTCGATTTAAAAAAAGAAACAATTTTTTATATTGAAAAAACTAAACACTAAAAAATCACCTGCTATTTGTACTTCGTAGTGTAATCGCATACATTAACAACATCTCATAAGATATGTCACATTAACTTTGTACACACAACTTAGTAATACAAAGACTTTGCTCTAAGCCGGTCGTGTGGGAAAAATTTTTTGCAAAAAAACGCAAAAAGAATTACATCTAACATAAAACAAACGATTTTTTTTGTGTTACTTAAGTGATTCACAGTTAAAAAATAAAAAAAAAAATTTATGTAAAAATAAACAAAAAATAGGTAAAAGTTTTTATTAAAATTAACATTAATTAAGGCGTAGAGCAAAACAAAAAAAATTGTGCTAGTTGCCTAAAATTAAATTTACATAAAAAAATATGTCAGAGGAAAATTTTGCAATAAAAATTTGAATAATTAATTCACATTATAAATACAATACTAATTTATAAAAATTATTAAATACATACTAGATATTTCATCAACGTTTGTTTTGAAATAAACAAGTTTCATTTTATGCAAGACAGACAAAAAAATATTTAAAAACGAGAAAATAGTAAAGAAAAAAAAATAATGTGTGTGAAAATAAATACGTCTAGTTAAATATGATGGCTATTTTATTAAGCTTGAGGTCTTATTTTATAAATTTATTTTTAAATCGATATTTCGCTCCAACTTGTGTAGCTTCTTCAATATAATAAATAACGATATAAAAATAAATTAAAACAGCCATTTTAATTAAAAACAAATAAACTAGTTAAATATGTTTTTTTTTTTAAATATCGCATGCGATATATGGAAATTTCAAAAAAAAAAATTAAAAATAATCCAAAAAAATTTCTGAGTATTTGGGAAGTAAATTACAAAATTAGATAGCCTCCCCTTTAAAATGATATGTGTCCCATTAGATCACATGCCTTATAATAGAAGGGTTTGGTCACAGTAGCCTTCATCCCCCAGAGATGATATACGCAATTTTTGTAATAAATACAATTGGAAGAAACTATATTCCTAGGATGATAGCCCTATCCCTTGTGGTTGTTTTCCATTAGGTCTTATTCCTTGAGATAGAAGGGTTTGGTCAGAATGGCTTCATCTTTCTATAAACCCCTTTAAATTTAATACATCTGTGAAGAATATGTATGAACTTTTTTATCGCATGCGATATTCTTGAAAAACGTATTTATCTTCACAATATATAAAAAATATTACTTTTTCTCAACAGCGTAAATGTTAACGGTTGTGTTACAAAAACTATGATACCATGACTTTTTTTTGGAAAAGTCTTGAGTCTTCAATTAATTAATTGATTAAGGGTTTCAGGTTATAATGTTGTCAAGCACCTTGGGGTAAATCACATTTGGTAGTATGAATTGATTGCACGTGTTTAGTGATAGTTTAAATTAGGAAAATTAATACATATGAGGCAGAGGTTATTGCCACGGCAAAATACCGAAGGGAACATGAGAATGAATTGAATCCAAACTAATTTTTCTGGACGCAAATTTTGTTCTGAACACGTGGGTGACTTAAGACTGAAAAAGTTTCTCCAGAGAAAAATTTTTGTTCGTAACAAGTGATTGAGTTAACCTACAAAAAAAATTTCCGGTCGAAAAATTTGCTCCGAACAAGTCAGCGAGTTTTTCTTGTCACGAATTTTGTTTGGAACACATGAGTGAATTAATCCTAAAAAATTCTCCGATTAAAATATTTGTGCGGTGGGTGACTTCAGTCTAAGCAAATTTTTGCGGACAAAAGTTTTCTTTACAACAAGTTTTTAAATTCAGCTTAAATAAGTTTTTCATCCAAGAATTTTGTCCGGTACAAGTGGTCAAAGTCAGCTTAAAAAATTTTCTCCATACAAAAATTGGTGGGTAAATCCATTGTTATGGACAATAAACCAAAAAATAGCAACCACGTTGGCATATATTTTTTTTTTTTTTGGCTAAAAAATTATGTGAATGAAATTGTAATAATAAATTATATATTTTCAAAACAAGAAGGCTAATTTAGTTTAAGTTACATGTACTTGTATTAGCCACTTTAATTCTATTTAGTATAACAATTTGAATATTTTTTGTCTTTCCAGTTATTCTTTGGCCATTATAATTGGACAACCTTTTAAAATTTCTTAAAACAAAATCTTTTTTTATTATAAAACTACTTGGAATTGCATACAAGGAATTTTTTTAATAAAATGGATAATTAACACTCAACTATAAAAATATAAAAAAAAGTAACAACAAATTTTAAATGTTTACATGGAATAGATTTTTTTTATAATTAAAATGCTACAATGGTTAAAAGTTGCTGAACTAAACAAATAAGTTTCAAGGAATTGAAAGAAGAATAATATAAAACCCTAAAACTAAAATTCTAAGCATAATTTTTTAAATGTCTACAAAATAAAACAAAAATTTACATACAAAAATAATGAATCGTAATACTATGGAAATGGATAAATCACGAGATGAAACGGCAACAAATGAATTTTTTAAAGCAATTAAAGTGTTAAGGCCTTTGTAATAATTTGTACGGCAATGAAATCAAATTAAAATCTAGATTCATTTTCTCTAAACAACATGAAATGATCTTATCATACTGTTATTTTTATCATTTACAAGTACAAGTACATCGAGTATCGTTGTATGCGCCATTTAATACGTCTTAAATCGCACTTAGTTGTCAAATCTTATGAATACATAAACGTACGATAATAATAAAATAAATATAAAAATATACATGCCTACATACATACAACTTATATGAAATAAACACTACCAGTGGAGATGAATTGTAACATTTATTTTTAATTAATTATCTACAAAATGTGTTATACAACATTGTTTGCTTAAAAAGTCTACAAAGAAAAGAAAAAAAAAACAAACTAAGCCACTACTAAATACAATAATTTTACAACATCGAATTGTATATTATTTTTCTTAAATAAATTACCACAAATAAGCTAGTTAAACTACAACCGAAACCTGTTCTAGCTCTCTTCACAACGCAACTCCATCGAAATTCTCTACAAATTTTCAAAACACAAACTCATTTCAATTCTACAAGGAATTTTAACAACATATTCTACAATTAACTATTCAACGCTTAATTTATTTTTCTAAATAAAACTACTGGAAAATATAATTCAATTAGTCAAGGAATTGCTTTTACTTACATAAATAATTTTCATGACAAATAAAATAAAATATCCCTGAATACAAGACAGCAACAGCACAAAAAAAAGGAAGAAAGAAAAAAATGTTTAAAATACGCCAACGTAGTTGTCTGTTATTAAAGTTAATCATCATTTTGTTGCCATGTGTTATTGTCCTAATGATAATGGGTCCAGAACTATCCACCGAACAATCGTTATCGCAACGTTTAGGTGAATGTCATATGCGTCTGCAGTACATGGAGTCAGTGTACCGTACACGTCAAGAAGATGTGGCCTTGCTATCACAATATGTTGCACAATTATTAAATATTAGTGCAACATCAGCAGTAACCTCAATGCCCACCAGCACCACCGTTGATAAGAATATTTCAACGTTGTACAATAGCGTCTCATCATCTTCTTTGCTCTTGGATGGTTTATCTGTAGAGGCTAGACAAATTTTACGCAATGCCTCACAGTTTCATGCATCTCAGCAAATGCATTTGACCGCATCGGCCAATGTACGTTTACCCTCGGCTTATCATTTTTTACCACATCTCTTAGATGATCCCAACTCTTTAAAACCAGCCTTACTAAGATCACATGGACGTTCAGATGTTAGCATTGTTTTGGGCATACCCACAGTGGTAAGAGAAAAACAATCATACCTCTTAAATACGCTACTCAATCTGATTGAGAATATGAATGAAGAGGAACAAAATGAAACTTTAATAATTGTTTTCATTGGTGAAACTGATTTAGAAACCGTTCAGCTGATAGCCAAACAGGTAGAAACATCTTTTGAGCCTTACATTGAAAACGGTTTAATAGAAATTATAGCGCCATCACCATCGTATTATCCCAATTGGGATAAATTACGTATAACCTTAAATGACTCATTGGAGCGGGTGAAATGGAGAAGTAAACAGAATTTAGATTTTGCATATCTAATGGCCTACGCACAGTCTAAAGGTGAGTGTTAATATTGTTTGGAAATTGTTGAGGAAATTTTAATTTTAAATAAAAACGTTTTAGACTTAATTGCTATCCAACCTTATTTATAAAAAACAGATAGCAGCAGGCTTGCAACTCGTTCTAATAACCTGCTAGCCCAAGGCAAATCTATGCAAAGTAACCGAATTAGCGAATTCGCTCATCATTTTCTTTCAGTAAAAGTTTTTTAAATTAAAATTAAAAAAAAAAAAATTTTCTGCCCAAAATTTGTACATTTTTATTTATTGCTACAGGATTTATGATTAAAAAATGGATGTTGTATTAAAAATTTAGTTGTTTTTTTGCTGATTAATAAAAAAATTGCTTCATTTTCGTTAATTTTCCACTGGTTAATTGTAATAGCCTGGCACAAGCCTAGCTAGAATAGTTTACAAGCCATTATTTCTGTGCTAATATGGAAAAATCGCTTAAGTCCACTTAAGTAAAATTTGGCTTGCTGTCACAATTATCTCAATAATTTTATTATTGTGGTTCAGATATGGTAGGTTGGTACATTACAAATTAAATGACAATGAAAACAGTACTTACAGCTATAAATTAAAAATTTGATACATTTAGTGCAATTCATTCCTTTTTTTTTATTTACAGGCACTTTCTATGTCCAACTGGAAGACGATATTTTAGCCAAACGTCATTTTATAACGTGTATGAAAAAATTTGCCATAACCAAAATTGGTTTAACCAAACCGGACCAACCATCCTGGTTCTTGTTAGACTTTTGCCAATTGGGTTTTATTGGTAAAATGTTCAAGTCTGCTGAACTGCCGTATCTAATAACATTTTTTCAAATGTTTTACAACGAAAAACCGGTCGATTGGTTGCTCAGCTATTTTATAGAATCTAAGGTATGTCGTACTGATCAAGATCAAAAACATTGCAATCAAGAGAGAGCCAAATATTGGCTTCATTATCGACCTTCACTATTTCAACATATCGGCACTAGTTCATCGCTTAAGGGCAAAGTTCAAAAACTAAAAGATAAACAATTTGGTTCTAAAGTACCCACCTTTTATGCTCATCCCCACAATCCACCAGCACAAGTTAAATCAAATATAGCAGCTTATAAACATTATCAACTGAAGAGAGCTTATAAAGGTGAAACCTATTTTTGGGGTCTACTACCACAACCGGGTGATTTGGTACAGTTCATATTTGATAAACCCACTGTACTCAAGCATTATCTGTTTCGCAGTGGCAACTCTGAACATCCTTCAGATCGTTTTTACAATACCACAGTTGAGGTATTACCCGCCGACACCCTGAGTGAAAGTTCCCCCGTATGGAATCTTTACAATTCAACCACAGATGGTTATCTGATAGTAGGTAACTTTGATACGATGGGTGTGGCAGAGGGTTCAATCGATACAAAAATTGGTGCTATTAAAGAAATACGCTTACATGTGCATGGTGATAGTGAAAATTGGGCGTTATTAAGTGAAATCGATTTACAAGCTGATGATAAAAGATGATGGAATTAATTGTGCTGTTAAATATTATAGGGTAAGTTAAATGTAAACCTTTTTTACTATATCTGCTTACAAAATATAAAAAAGGAAATAACTACACTCATCCAAACAAAAAAAAAATGCCATTTGGGTATTAACAGAAAAAAAAATTAATCTATGACCTTTAATTACCAAAAATGTTAAAATAGTAAAAGAAAATATGAGAAACGAGCTTCATATTAAAAGTATAAGAGTATGGATGTGAGTTTTTCCTTAATAAGTTTCCTCAGTGTTTTTTTTTTATAAATGTATTTTTAATACTTGCAAAATCCACTCGTTTGTATGTGTAAAATGTTGTGACATTTATTTTTTTAATGTTTGTATGTATAAATAAGAATAACAGGTATATAATTTTGCTTTCGCTGTCTCCCTAAAAATAATTTAGGGCGTCGGTAGCTAACTTAAACTGACTAGACTTAGTTCGGTTCGTGTAATATCGGTCTCATTGTGGTAGACCTTCAGCCAAGTTAAAATTTCCCAAGTCCCCTTTAAAAAAAATGAGTCAACAGGAATTTTATTACGATCTTACTAAAATAGCTCTCACTTAAATTTTCTATAAAGTGTACTTTTACCTTTTTCATAAAAATAGATCATTTCTTGCAGCTTATAAAGCCAATTTACACTTATTATGATACTCAGAATCAATACTTTTGTGCATCATTTTAGACATATCAGTAGCAAAGTTTATATATATTTTTTGAAATCAACTTCAATCTGCAAAAATTTTGATTCGCCTACAGAAAACATACAAGAATTTGAAGCCAATACAAAATCCCATGCAAAATTTCTAAAACAAATTTATCACGTTTCCTTTGTAGGGAATTAAAAAATGTATGTGAATATACTGTGGAACACCTTGTCTGCCTCTGCCTCTGCCCTGCTTTGGCGGATGTACGAAAGCTCTATTTCGGGGAGCGATGCTAGGTCGCCATGCTATATGGCTTCATTAGGAGCAGCAACTGGTTTAAGTGACGGTATCGTCTTCATATTCTTCTTATTCTTTCCTCTACTATCTTCCTAATTCCCTTCACTCTTCTATCTCTATTGCTATCCGTCTTTTCTCTTATACAGATATCACAAAGAGACCACTTCAGAGGACCCAAGTGAGCCCCTTCTGTTTTTCAAACCTAACTTAACCTACTCGGTAAAACATTTTACTTATCATTCTCTAAATATTCTATAAGATTTCCAGTAAATTGTTAGCTTACCTTATGCAAGTGAATATAGATCAAAATGTTTGATTATTAAATTTTCAAAAATCGTCTACGACTGGCTGTGACATATCCTACGCAGTAGGAAGCACAGTTAGAAGGTCCTTAAATGTTTTAATATTTGTTCAATAATTAATTATAACCGGTTTTAAAAGTTTGTAGCCAAGTGCATACAAAAAAACATTGTCTTTTTAACATCTATAACACATAATTTTTTTTACCTAGTTTTACATCAAGTAAAGCCTTCGTATTCACAAAGTAATCTAAGTTAGCTTAAATTAGTTAGTTAGTTAATTTAAATAACGCTGTTTATCTGCTTACCAAAAACTACAAGAATCTTTTTTAAAATCATTTTAAAATATCTTAGCTTTTTTAATTTATAATTAATGACTTGTAACTCTTAGTTACTTCAGAGCGTATGTACCAAATTTTTAAAAATCTGTTAGTAAGTAGAATTTTAAACATTAAAACGATGAAAAGTGGGGGTAAAAGTATCCGGGGCGTTATCTTTTATAGCCTATGTTACCTGTTGATAATGTAGCTTTATATTGGTAGCAACAATTTCTTTTATATCGGTTCAGTAGTTTTACAGTTTATTCTAACAAATTTTTCCTTTATATTTTATTACTATAAAATATAGACAATGAAGAAAATATGCTTTAGAAATCTTACAAACAGACAACATACATACATATTTTGGATTTTAGGTATAGCGATCACCATGTATTTCAAAAGCCTTTTGCTTAGAAAATAGGCAGCGAAAGCAAAGTTATATTGCCAGTATAAAATATAAAACACTTTAATATTTAAGTAATTTTATAAAGAAAATGAAAGTAGTGAAATTTGTATGAACAAAAATGGAAAATGGATGCCATAATTATGTGTGTATATTTAAACAATTTACTTTAAATGCCATCAAACAAATTAATTTTTAATTAATTTTTTTTCTTCTTTTTTCATATTATAATTTTGCCACCCACTAAGAGAAACATTTGTTTATTTTTTTTTTGCGTTCTTCAGCACATGTACCTGCTGCTGTCCATCATTCAAATGATTATCAATTGTTATTTTAGTCCCACCTTTTACTTTTTCTAAAAGTTCAAGATATTAGTTTTAGTCCATATTCACATTCCAAACATTAGTTTGTGGTTGAACAAAATTAAATTTCTTTGGTCCCCCACGTACTTTTTCTTTTCACAATTAAATGATTTTTTTAAGTTTTTAATATTTAAAAAAAACCAAATAATTTTTCTAAGCAAAAAGATTCTAAAATCTTTTTGTTGTAACTAAAATTGGATTCACCTATATGGTATATTATCACTTTTATTTATTTAAATGATAAATAAATGATGAATTTAGAAATAATGTTTAATGTGTATGAAAGTTAGTTTTCTTTTAAAAAAGTATGATCAATTAAACATTATTTTAAGACAATTGGCTCCGTCGTACATCTTTTTGCTTTTACTTCTTCTTGTCGACTCCTCTTTTTTTCATCTCTAACGCTCCATTAACTACTATCTGTCATTTGTCATCTGTCATATTAATTTCAACCCCACACCTATTGTATTAACCCATCTGTTCCAAATATATAATTTTTGTTAGAAGAACTTTTTTAGGCTGACTTCATCCGCTTATTACAAACAATAATTTTGTGCGGAAAGAATATTTTTGGCTGAATTCAGCAGCTTGTTTTAAGCAATATTTTTGTGCGACTACGTATTGAACTTGAAAATAAAATTAACAAAAATTTAGTCTGAACTTACTCACTTGTTCCGAACAAAAGTCTTGTAAAGAAAAACTTTTTTAGGCTAAATTCACTAATTTTTTCCAAAAATTTTTTAGGTTGAATTTACCCTCCTGGTCCAAATAAATAATTTCTGTTCGAAGTTGTTTTCTTTTTTTGACTGAATTCACCCATTTGCTCCGAACAATTTTTTTTGCTTAACAGTTATTCCAAAAAATTATAATTACAGTGCATTTATTTTGAATTATTTTTTCATTTTTGAAATGAGTTTTTGTGCAACCAAATCATGTTCAAAATTTTATCTAAAAAAATTATTTTATTTAATTTGTTAATTATGTCTGCTTTAAAAAGTAAATTTAAAAATGTTGCGAAATTTTCTGAATATACTCCAAATAGTAGCAGCTTAGTTTAAATTTGTCAAGACGCAATAAAAAATCAAATTTGGCCTCTTAAAGAGAGAGTTCAAATTACATATAAAAAATTTTTTGTAGATTAAAATGTTCTTCAGAATGAATGGGTTAATCCTGCTTAAATGTTATAGTGGGTTATTTTTAATTTTTTTATTCACATTATTAATTGATGGCAGCATTATGTAGCAATTTTTATTTAGTGTTGTTAAATGTTATTTTACAAATAAAACCATATGTACATACTACATACTTTTTTTTTGTTAAAATATTTCAAGAAAAATTTTGTTTTTAATGTTATTATTTTTAGTAAGTTAAAAAAAAAAACCGTAAATAATATATAAAAAAAAAATGTGAAATAAAAATTTAATATTTTTTATATGCCCAAGCCTATTTTTTTGTATTGATTTTTTAAGTACCAAAAATAAGGCTTGTTTATTTTATTGCTAAATATTATTAATTATATTGTGTACTGTGATTTGTTATTAATTAATTTAGGTATTAATAAACAAACGAAAAAGTAAAAATTTAACGAAATACTATTTTTTATTTAAAAAAAAAAAAAAAAAAAAAAAAAAAAAAAAAAAAAAAAAAAAAAAAAAAAAAAAAAAAAAGTTAATACAATAAAGAATATTAATAAAAAAAATTTTTTTTGAAAAAGAAAATTGAAAAGAATACGTAACGTAATAATATAATTTTGTAAAAAAAAGCGAGTTACTAAAATTAATTCATATAAAATTGTATTAAATTAATCAATGAAAACTCCATAGAGTATTTGCACATAAGACGCATTCGATATATCAAACAATTTCTATTAAAATTTTTAAATTTAGTGTTACAAAATGACAAAATCAACTTGATGCAATACCGAAACTAAAACCAAAGGTGCACATGACCTAATAAAAAAGAAAATCATATTGATATCATTTCAATAAAGAATCTAAAGCTATCAAAAAAAGCTAAGATTTTATTTCCAACTTGAATTGGTATTAAAAATTTTTACCTCTTTCTTTTTGTTTTAAACGGCTAGTTTTTTTAAGTTGTGGTGGGATTATAATTATTTATTAAAAAAAAAATTTTTTAATGTTAAAAAATTTATCTTAATTTTTTTAGTTAGTCTCGGTGCATAAATAAATACTCTACGGTAGTAAAAATGTATAAAGAAATAAATAATCGAAATATAATACATACATGCATACCAAATTGTAAAATAAAAATTTTAAAGAAAAAAAAATAATTACTTTTTAACAGGGCCAAAAAAAAAATTTGCAATTAGACTGCTTTTTTATGTGTAAATTAAGATGATGATGATAATGGTAAAGAACATAATATGATGTGCTAATTACACTATGATACAAAAGTTTAGAAAAAAATTATTCTAGGGTTCGTAGGTACCAATTGTGTTTTGTTGGAGTCCATAGATAACGAAAATATCTTTAGTTTTTTTTTTAAGAAAAAAAGGTTTGTTAGAGTTAAAAAACATAACTTCTTTGTTTCCCCAGGGTTAAAATGTAAAAAAAAAACTAATTAAAAAAATAGTGGTTTAATTGTGAAAAACACATTTAAAAAAATTTTTTTTCACTTGAACCACTATATAAGTTAGCCATTTATTAACCGATTTTCAGAAAATGTTTTATGTTTGAAAGATAAATTCAGATTCTTTAAACAGAAAAACAAATCATAGATATCCATTAGGAAACAAACAAGTTATGATTTGAAACTCTAACAAACCCGTTTTTCACTTTACAAAGTGACCTAAAAAACTAAAGATATTTTCGTTCTCTATGGAGAACCTCTGCATAATTTTGAGGTAGCACAGTGTTATTAATTTTTTTTTTAATGTAAGATAATTTAAAATTAAGAAAGTATTCGGCTCAGACGAATTTTTAATGCCCTTTACCAAAACGTATTAGAACCACGTAAAACTATTTAAAGTAATTAAAAAATAAATAAATAAATGTGGGAAGGAAAATTAAAACCGAAACTATTTAAATGTCGTTTTATTTGTAAATGGTGCTTTTGAGCGGGAGTAAACTGCAATAAAAATTGTAAAAACTATTTACTAATGAAAACAAAATATTAAAAATATTCTTTTAAATTTTAGGAGTACTGAAATATCTCATCATCTTTTGTTCGTATTTATTTGAAGCAGTTGCCGTGCAAAATACCAAAAAAAAAAAAAATGGCTCGAGCATAAAGGATTTTCAGCAAAAAAAAGTAAGGATTTTGTGTTGAACACTAAAAATAATCAGCCAATCTTAAACTATAATTTACATTTGGAGAACACACTTTACTGAATGTATTTTTATATATCCAAACAAATAAGGAAAAAAATATTTTAATTATATTTTTCCATTGGATAAAAATTGTTATTATTAAAAGAGGCTGCGACTGTTTCATCTTTTCCTATACCTAGTCATCAATGGATGGATCAACATGAATCTCTAATGTAATAAGTATTAAATAAACACCCATGTCCAGGCAAACATACGTTCTGCAAATCACTTTCGGTTTTGAAAACGCAAATATATTTAGGCATGTTCTTTTAACCGGGCATTTTATTTCCGTTTTTTCACTGAACAATGGACATACAGTTACAAAATTAAAGTAAATTTTTAAACTTGTTTGTTTTTTTAAGGGCAAATTTATTTTTATTTAAAAAAAGAAAACCGTAAAAGCTAAATATTTTGCGTTTTTCAGTTCATGAGCGAAAATCAATTGCAATTTAAATAAAATAAATAAGTGTACATTTAGACCCCTGCTTTTAATAAATATTTTAAAGCTGTCCTTTTTATAAAATTTATATTCAGATATATAACAATGAGGATAATTTTTATCCATGGTTGAGTTATTAAAACATTTGAAAAGAACCGTACATACCCAGATGTTGAAACTGAAAGCCCTTGTTGCTATTGGCAAAAATAAAAACAACAATTTCGGAGTTAGGGTTTCAACTACTTTTTAACTTTTATCCACAAGGGTCTGCAAGAAATAAATATTTATTAAAAAAATATTCTGCAAGTAAGTCGAAGCTTTACTAAGTTAACATTACATATTTAAAAAATTCGACTTTTTAAATTGCAGGCAATTACAATTGATGATTCTATGCAGCAGCCACAACAATCAATCTCTTTGGATGGTTACGCAGATGCAACCTTTAATTATTTTTATATAAAGCTCTTATATTTTTATTACTGTTAATTAATTTTAAAATATGTAATTTTTAGTTATCAATTGAGTTGAGTTGTCAACCATTATACAGGCTTGAAGGTGATCTTGTACTCAGCTTTAATGTGCTGTTTTTGTCAACTCAGCCGATGAAATTTCCTAAAAAAAATTAATAATAATGTAAATAAAAAAACGTTTATACAATAATTTTCATAAAAAATTCGTAAAGAATTTGATCGGCTGAGATTTACAAAATTACATAAAATTGAAAAAACGCTTATAACTTTCTCAGCGTTGGAGCGATTTTGAAAAAATGTTCTACTAAAATGTAGCACACTTCCCACTCTGCCACATGTTGAAAGCTTTATGAAGATATCTTAACCCATTCAAAAGTTATAGGTAAAAAACCAAAAACCTAATCGACCTGAACTTGCAACATGCTATTTTTGTAATGTTTTTACTTTTTTTGCTACAACTTTTGAACGGCTCAATATTTTTAATTAAAACTTTCACTAGGTGATAGAGCGGGAATTGGGCTATAGTTCCCTCGAACATTTTTTTGAAATCACTCAAACGCTTAAAAAGTTATAAGCGTTTTTTCAATTAAAACGCTTCTGAACTCAAGTGGATGTGGCATGTGGCACCATAAGTTGCATGTGGCAGGTAGCCAATTTCCCACTCTACCACATGGTGCAAGTTTCATTCAAAAATATTCATCCATTCCTGAGTTATTGCGAAAACACAAAATTGTATTCAAACTGTAACTGTCGCTCTGTCCAAAAATTGAATTTGAAAAACTTGCGCGAAAAAAGTGAAACACCAGGCCAACAGAACCAACAGTAGGTGGATTTTCGGGAATTAATTTCTGTTTTTTTGTTATAACTTTTGAACGGATAAACATTTTTGCATAAGACTTGCACCATGTTGTAGAGCAAGAAATGGGCTACCTGCCACATGCAACTTATGGTGCCACATGCCACATCCACTTGAGTTCAAAAGCGTTTTAATTAGAAAAACGCTTATAACTTTCTCAGCGTTGGAGCGATTTTGAAAAAATGTTCTACTAAAATGTAGCCCACTTCCCACTCTGCCACATGTTGAAAGCTTTATGAAGATATCTTAACCCATTCAAAAGTTATAGGTAAAAAACCAAAAACCTGATCGACCTGAACTTGCAACATGCTATTTTTGTAATGTTTTTAGTTTTTTTGCTACAACTTTTGAACGGCTCAATATTTTTAATTAAAACTTTCACTAGGTGATAGAGCGGGAATTGGGCTATAGTTCCCTCGAACATTTTTTTGAAATCACTCAAACGCTTAAAAAGTTATAAGCGTTTTTTCAATTAAAACGCTTTTGAACTCAAGTGGATGTGGCATGTGGCACCATAAGTTGCATGTGGCAGGTAGCCAATTTCCCACTCTACCACATGGTGCAAGTTTCATTCAAAAATATTCATCCATTCCTGAGTTATTGCGAAAACACAAAATTGTATTCAAACTGTAACTGTCGCTCTGTCCAAAAATTGAATTTGAAAAACTTGCGCGAAAAAAGTGAAACACCAGGCCAACAGAACCAACAGTAGGTGGATTTTCGGGAATTAATTTCTGTTTTTTTGTTATAACTTTTGAACGGATAAACATTTTTGCATAAGACTTGCACCATGTTGTAGAGCAAGAAATGGGCTACCTGCCACATGCAACTTATGGTGCCACATGCCACATCCACTTGAGTTCAAAAGCGTTTTAATTAGAAAAACGCTTATAACTTTCTCAGCGTTGGAGCGATTTTGAAAAAATGTTCTACTAAAATGTAGCCCACTTCCCACTCTGCCACATGTTGAAAGCTTTATGAAGATATCTTAACCCATTCAAAAGTTATAGGTAAAAAACCAAAAACCTGATCGACCTGAACTTGCAACATGCTATTTTTGTAATGTTTTTAGTTTTTTTGCTACAACTTTTGAACGGCTCAATATTTTTAATTAAAACTTTCACTAGGTGATAGAGCGGGAATTGGGCTATAGTTCCCTCGAACATTTTTTTGAAATCGCTCAAACGCTTAAAAAGTTATAAGCGTTTTTTCAATTAAAACACTTTTTATGCAACTTATTTGTGGCATGAGGCAACATAAGTGGTATGTGGCAAATAGCCCATTTCTTGCTCTACAACATGGTGCAAGTCATATGCGAAAATGTTTATCCGTTCAAAAGTTATAACAAAAAAACAGAAATTAATTCCCGAAAATCCACCTACTGCTGGTTCTGTTGGCCTGGTGTTTCACTTTTTTCGCGCAAGTTTTTCAAATTCAATTTTTGGACAGAGCGACAGTTACAGTTTGAATACAATTTTGTGTTTTCGCAATAACTCGGGAATGGATGAATATTTTTGAATGAAACTTGCACCATGTGGTAGAGTGGGAAATTGGCTACCTGCCACATGCAACTTATGGTGCCACATGCCACATCCACTTGAGTTCAAAAGCGTTTTAATTAGAAAAACGCTTATAACTTTCTCAGCGTTGGAGCGATTTTGAAAAAATGTTCTACTAAAATGTAGCCCACTTCCCACTCTGCCACATGTTGAAAGCTTTATGAAGATATCTTAACCCATTCAAAAGTTATAGGTAAAAAACCAAAAACCTGATCGACCTTAACTTGCAACATGCTATTTTTTTAATGTTTTTAGTTTTTTTGCTACAACTTTTGAACGGCTCAATATTTTTAATTAAAACTTTCACTAGGTGATAGAGCGGGAATTGGGCTATAGTTCCCTCGAACATTTTTTTGAAATCGCTCAAACGCTCAAAAAGTTATAAGCGTTTTTTCAATTAAAACGCTTTTGAACTCAAGTGGATGTGGCATGTGGCACCATAAGTTGCATGTGGCAGATAGCCAATTTCCCACTCTACCACATGGTGCAAGTTTCATTCAAAAATATTCATCCATTCCTGAGTTATTGCGAAAACACAAAATTGTATTCAAACTGTAACTGTCGCTCTGTCCAAAAATTGAATTTAAAAAACTTGCTCGAAAAAAGTGAAACACCAGGCCAACAGAACCAGCAGTAGGTGGATTTTCGGGAATTAATTTCTGTTTTTTAGTTATAACTTTTGAACGGATAAACATTTTCGCATAAGACTTGTACCATGTTGTAGAGCAAGAAATGGGCTACCTGCCACATGCAACTTATGGTGCCACATGCCACATCCACTTGAGTTCAAAAGCGTTTTAATTAGAAAAACGCTTATAACTTTCTCAGCGTTGGAGCGATTTTGAAAAAATGTTCTACTAAAATGTAGCCCACTTCCCACTCTGCCACATGTTGAAAGCTTTATGAAGATATCTTAACCCATTCAAAAGTTATAGTTAAAAAACCAAAAACCTGATCGACCTGAACTTGCAACATGCTATTTTTTTAATGTTTTTAGTTTTTTTGCTACAACTTTTGAACGGCTCAATATTTTTAATTAAAACTTTCACTAGGTGATAGAGCGGGAATTGGGCTATAGTTCCCTCGAACATTTTTTTGAAATCGCTCAAACGCTCAAAAAGTTATAAGCGTTTTTTCAATTAAAACGCTTTTGAACTCAAGTGGATGTGGCATGTGGCACCATAAGTTGCATGTGGCAGGTAGCCCATTTCTTTCTCTACAACATGGTGCAAGTCATATGCGAAAATGTTTATCCGTTCAAAAGTTATAACAAAAAAACAGAAATTAATTCCCGAAAATCCACCTACTGCTGGTTCTGTTGGCCTGGTGTTTCACTTTTTTCGCGCAAGTTTTTCAAATTCAATTTTTGGACAGAGCGACAGTTACAGTTTGAATACAATTTTGTGTTTTCGCAATAACTCGGGAATGGATGAATATTTTTGAATGAAACTTGCACCATGTGGTAGAGTGGGAAATTGGCTACCTGCCACATGCAACTTATGGTGCCACATGCCACATCCACTTGAGTTCAAAAGCGTTTTAATTAGAAAAACGCTTATAACTTTCTCAGCGTTGGAGCGATTTTGAAAAAATGTTCTACTAAAATGTAGCCCACTTCCCACTCTGCCACATGTTGAAAGCTTTATGAAGATATCTTAACCCATTCAAAAGTTATAGGTAAAAAACCAAAAACCTGATCGACCTTAACTTGCAACATGCTATTTTTTTAATGTTTTTAGTTTTTTTGCTACAACTTTTGAACGGCTCAATATTTTTAATTAAAACTTTCACTAGGTGATAGAGCGGGAATTGGGCTATAGTTCCCTCGAACATTTTTTTGAAATCGCTCAAACGCTCAAAAAGTTATAAGCGTTTTTTCAATTAAAACGCTTTTGAACTCAAGTGGATGTGGCATGTGGCACCATAAGTTGCATGTGGCAGATAGCCAATTTCCCACTCTACCACATGGTGCAAGTTTCATTCAAAAATATTCATCCATTCCTGAGTTATTGCGAAAACACAAAATTGTATTCAAACTGTAACTGTCGCTCTGTCCAAAAATTGAATTTAAAAAACTTGCTCGAAAAAAGTGAAACACCAGGCCAACAGAACCAGCAGTAGGTGGATTTTCGGGAATTAATTTCTGTTTTTTAGTTATAACTTTTGAACGGATAAACATTTTCGCATAAGACTTGTACCATGTTGTAGAGAAAGAAATGGGCTACCTGCCACATGCAACTTATGGTGCCACATGCCACATCCACTTGAGTTCAAAAGCGTTTTAATTAGAAAAACGCTTATAACTTTCTCAGCGTTGGAGCGATTTTGAAAAAATGTTCTACTAAAATGTAGCCCACTTCCCACTCTGCCACATGTTGAAAGCTTTATGAAGATATCTTAACCCATTCAAAAGTTATAGTTAAAAAACCAAAAACCTGATCGACCTGAACTTGCAACATGCTATTTTTTTAATGTTTTTAGTTTTTTTGCTACAACTTTTGAACGGCTCAATATTTTTAATTAAAACTTTCACTAGGTGATAGAGCGGGAATTGGGCTATAGTTCCCTCGAACATTTTTTTGAAATCGCTCAAACGCTCAAAAAGTTATAAGCGTTTTTTCAATTAAAACGCTTTTGAACTCAAGTGGATGTGGCATGTGGCACCATAAGTTGCATGTGGCAGATAGCCAATTTCCCACTCTACCACATGGTGCAAGTTTCATTCAAAAATATTCATCCATTCCTGAGTTATTGCAAAAACACAAAATTGTATTCAAACTGTAACTGTCGCTCTGTCCAAAAATTGAATTTAAAAAACTTGCTCGAAAAAAGTGAAACACCAGGCCAACAGAACCAGCAGTAGGTGGATTTTCGGGAATTAATTTCTGTTTTTTAGTTATAACTTTTGAACGGATAAACATTTTCGCATAAGACTTGTACCATGTTGTAGAGAAAGAAATGGGCTACCTGCCACATGCAACTTATGGTGCCACATGCCACATCCACTTGAGTTCAAAAGCGTTTTAATTAGAAAAACGCTTATAACTTTCTCAGCGTTGGAGCGATTTTGAAAAAATGTTCTACTAAAATGTAGCCCACTTCCCACTCTGCCACATGTTGAAAGCTTTATGAAGATATCTTAACCCATTCAAAAGTTATAGTTAAAAAACCAAAAACCTGATCGACCTGAACTTGCAACATGCTATTTTTTAATGTTTTTAGTTTTTTTGCTACAACTTTTGAACGGCTCAATATTTTTAATTAAAACTTTCACTAGGTGATAGAGCGGGAATTGGGCTATAGTTCCCTCGAACATTTTTTTGAAATCGCTCAAACGCTTAAAAAGTTATAAGCGTTTTTTCAATAAAAACACTTTTTATGCAACTTATTTGTGGCATGTGGCAACATAAGTGGTATGTGGCAAATAGCCCATTTCTTGCTCTACAACATGGTGCAAGTCTTATGCAAAAATGTTTATCCGTTCAAAAGTTATAACAAAAAAACAGAAATTAATTCCTGAAAATCCACCTACTGTTGGTTCTGTTGGCCTGGTGTTTCACTTTTTTCGCGCAAGTTTTTCAAATTCAATTTTTGGACAGAGCGACAGTTACAGTTTGAATACAATTTTGTGTTTTCGCAATAACTCAGGAATGGATGAATATTTTTGAATGAAACTTGCACCATGTGGTAGAGTGGGAATTTGGCTACCTGCCACATGCAACTTATGGTGCCACATGCCACATCCACTTGAGTTCAAAAGCGTTTAAATTGGAAAAACGCTTATAACTTTCTCAGCGTTGGAGCGATTTTGAAAAAATGTTCTACTAAAATGTAGCCCACTTCCCACTCTGCCACATGTTGAAAGCTTTATGAAGATATCTTAACCCATTCAAAAGTTATAGGTAAAAAACCAAAAACCTGATCGACCTGAACTTGCAACATGCTATTTTTTTAATGTTTTTAGTTTTCTTGGTACAACTTTTGAACGGCTCAATATTTTTAATTAAAACTTTCACTAGGTGATAGAGCGGGAATTGGGCTATAGTTCCCTCGAACATTTTTTTGAAATCGCTCAAACGCTCAAAAAGTTATAAGCGTTTTTTCAATTAAAACGCTTTTGAACTCAAGTGGATGTGGCATGTGGCACCATAAGTTGCATGTGGCAGATAGCCAATTTCCCACTCTACCACATGGTGCAAGTTTCATTCAAAAATATTCATCCATTCCTGAGTTATTGCGAAAACACAAAATTGTATTCAAACTGTAACTGTCGCTCTGTCCAAAAATTGAATTTGAAAAACTTGCGCGAAAAAAGTGAAACACCAGGCCAACAGAACCAACAGTAGGTGGATTTTCGGGAATTAATTTCTGTTTTTTTGTTATAACTTTTGAACGGATAAACATTTTTGCATAAAACTTGCACCATGTTGTAGAGCAAGAAATGGGCTACCTGCCACATGCAACTTATGGTGCCACATGCCACATCCACTTGAGTTCAAAAGCGTTTTAATTAGAAAAACGCTTATAACTTTCTCAGCGTTGGAGCGATTTTGAAAAAATGTTCTACTAAAATGTAGCCCACTTCCCACTCTGCCACATGTTGAAAGCTTTATGAAGATATCTTAACCCATTCAAAAGTTATAGGTAAAAAACCAAAAACCTGATCGACCTGAACTTGCAACATGCTATTTTTTTAATGTTTTTAGTTTTCTTGGTACAACTTTTGAACGGCTCAATATTTTTAATTAAAACTTTCACTAGGTGATAGAGCGGGAATTGGGCTATAGTTCCCTCGAACATTTTTTTGAAATTGCTCAAACGCTTAAAAAGTTATAAGCGTTTTTTCAATTAAAACACTTTTTATGCAACTTATTTGTGGCATGAGGCAACATAAGTGGTATGTGGCAAATAGCCCATTTCTTGCTCTACAACATGGTGCAAGTCTTATGCGAAAATGTTTATCCGTTCAAAAGTTATAACAAAAAAACAGAAATTAATACCCGAAAATCCACCTACTGCTGGTTCTGTTGGCCTGGTGTTTCACTTTTTTCGCGCAAGTTTTTCAAATTCAATTTTTGGACAGAGCGACAGTTACAGTTTGAATACAATTTTGTGTTTTCGCAATAACTCAGGAATGGATGAATATTTTTGAATGAAACTTGCACCATGTGGTAGAGTGGGAAATTGGCTACCTGCCACATGCAACTTATGGTGCCACATGCCACATCCACTTGAGTTCAAAAGCGTTTTAATTAGAAAAACGCTTATAACTTTCTCAGCGTTGGAGCGATTTTGAAAAAATGTTCTACTAAAATGTAGCCCACTTCCCACTCTGCCACATGTTGAAAGCTTTATGAAGATATCTTAACCCATTCAAAAGTTATAGTTAAAAAACCAAAAACCTGATCGACCTGAACTTGCAACATGCTATTTTTTTAATGTTTTTAGTTTTTTTGCTACAACTTTTGAACGGCTCAATATTTATAATTAAAACTTTCACTAGGTGATAGAGCGGGAATTGGGCTATAGTTCCCTCGAACATTTTTTTGAAATCGCTCAAACGCTTAAAAAGTTATAAGCGTTTTTTCAATTAAAACGCTTTTGAACTCAAGTGGATGTGGCATGTGGCACCATAAGTTGCATGTGGCAGGTAGCCAATTTCCCACTCTACCACATGGTGCAAGTTTCATCCAAAAATATTCATCCATTCCTGAGTTATTGCGAAAACACAAAATTGTATTCAAACTGTAACTGTCGCTCTGTCCAAAAATTGAATTTGAAAAACTTGCGCGAAAAAAGTGAAACACCAGGCCAACAGAACCAACAGTAGGTGGATTTTCGGGAATTAATTTCTGTTTTTTTGTTATAACTTTTGAACGGATAAACATTTTTGCATAAGACTTGCACCATGTTGTAGAGCAAGAAATGGGCTACCTGCCACATGCAACTTATGGTGCCACATGCCACATCCACTTGAGTTCAAAAGCGTTTTAATTAGAAAAACGCTTATAACTTTCTCAGCGTTGGAGCGATTTTGAAAAAATGTTCTACTAAAATGTAGCACACTTCCCACTCTGCCACACGTTGAAAGCTTTATGAAGATATCTTAACCCATTCAAAAGTTATAGGTAAAAAACCAAAAACCTAATCGACCTGAACTTGCAACATGCTATTTTTGTAATGTTTTTACTTTTTTTGCTACAACTTTTGAACGGCTCAATATTTTTAATTAAAACTTTCACTAGGTGATAGAGCGGGAATTGGGCTATAGTTCCCTCGAACATTTTTTTGAAATCGCTCAAACGCTCAAAAAGTTATAAGCGTTTTTTCAATTAAAACGCTTTTGAACTCAAGTGGATGTGGCATGTGGCACCATAAGTTGCATGTGGCAGATAGCCAATTTCCCACTCTACCACATGGTGCAAGTTTCATTCAAAAATATTCATCCATTCCTGAGTTATTGCGAAAACACAAAATTGTATTCAAACTGTAACTGTCGCTCTGTCCAAAAATTGAATTTAAAAAACTTGCTCGAAAAAAGTGAAACACCAGGCCAACAGAACCAGCAGTAGGTGGATTTTCGGGAATTAATTTCTGTTTTTTAGTTATAACTTTTGAACGGATAAACATTTTCGCATAAGACTTGTACCATGTTGTAGAGAAAGAAATGGGCTACCTGCCACATGCAACTTATGGTGCCACATGCCACATCCACTTGAGTTCAAAAGCGTTTTAATTAGAAAAACGCTTATAACTTTCTCAGCGTTGGAGCGATTTTGAAAAAATGTTCTACTAAAATGTAGCCCACTTCCCACTCTGCCACATGTTGAAAGCTTTATGAAGATATCTTAACCCATTCAAAAGTTATAGGTAAAAAACCAAAAACCTGATCGACCTGAACTTGCAACATGCTATTTTTGTAATGTTTTTAGTTTTTTTGCTACAACTTTTGAACGGCTCAATATTTTTAATTAAAACTTTCACTAAGTGATAGAGCGGGAATCGGGCTATAGTTCCCTCGAACATTTTTTTGAAATCACTCAAACGCTTAAAAAGTTATAAGCGTTTTTTCAATTAAAACGCTTCTGAACTCAAGTGGATGTGGCATGTGGCACCATAAGTTGCATGTGGCAGGTAGCCAATTTCCCACTCTACCACATGGTGCAAGTTTCATTCAAAAATATTCATCCATTCCTGAGTTATTGCGAAAACACAAAATTGTATTCAAACTGTAACTGTCGCTCTGTCCAAAAATTGAATTTGAAAAACTTGCGCGAAAAAAGTGAAACACCAGGCCAACAGAACCAACAGTAGGTGGATTTTCGGGAATTAATTTCTGTTTTTTTGTTATAACTTTTGAACGGATAAACATTTTTGCATAAGACTTGCACCATCTTGTAGAGCAAGAAATGGGCTACCTGCCACATGCAACTTATGGTGCCACATGCCACATCCACTTGAGTTCAAAAGCGTTTTAATTAGAAAAACGCTTATAACTTTCTCAGCGTTGGAGCGATTTTGAAAAAATGTTCTACTAAAATGTAGCCCACTTCCCACTCTGCCACATGTTGAAAGCTTTATGAAGATATCTTAACCCATTCAAAAGTTATAGGTAAAAAACCAAAAACCTGATCGACCTGAACTTGCAACATGCTATTTTTTTAATGTTTTTAGTTTTCTTGGTACAACTTTTGAACGGCTCAATATTTTTAATTAAAACTTTCACTAGGTGATAGAGCGGGAATTGGGCTATAGTTCCCTCGAACATTTTTTTGAAATCGCTCAAACGCTTAAAAAGTTATAAGCGTTTTTTCAATTAAAACACTTTTTATGCAACTTATTTGTGGCATGAGGCAACATAAGTGGTATGTGGCAAATAGCCCATTTCTTGCTCTACAACATGGTGCAAGTCTTATGCGAAAATGTTTATCCGTTCAAAAGTTATAACAAAAAAACAGAAATTAATACCCGAAAATCCACCTACTGCTGGTTCTGTTGGCCTGGTGTTTCACTTTTTTCGCGCAAGTTTTTCAAATTCAATTTTTGGACAGAGCGACAGTTACAGTTTGAATACAATTTTGTGTTTTCGCAATAACTCAGGAATGGATGAATATTTTTGAATGAAACTTGCACCATGTGGTAGAGTGGGAATTTGGCTACCTGCCACATGCAACTTATGGTGCCACATGCCACATCCACTTGAGTTCAAAAGCGTTTTAATTGAAAAAACGCTTATAACTTTCTCAGCGTTGGAGCGATTTTGAAAAAATGTTCTACTAAAATGTAGCCCACTTCCCACTCTGCCACATGTTGAAAGCTTTATGAAGATATCTTAACCCATTCAAAAGTTATAGGTAAAAAACCAAAAACCTGATCGACCTGAACTTGCAACATGCTATTTTTGTAATGTTTTTAGTTTTCTTGCTACAACTTTTGAACGGCTCAATATTTTTAATTAAAACTTTCACTAGGTGATAGAGCGGGAATTGGGCTATAGTTCCCTCGAACATTTTTTGAAATCGCTCAAACGCTTAAAAAGTTATAAGCGTTTTTTCAATTAAAACACTTTTTATGCAACTTATTTGTGGCATGAGGCAACATAAGTGGTATGTGGCAAATAGCCCATTTCTTGCTCTACAACATGGTGCAAGTCTTATGCGAAAATGTTTATCCGTTCAAAAGTTATAACAAAAAAACAGAAATTAATACCCGAAAATCCACCTACTGCTGGTTCTGTTGGCCTGGTGTTTCACTTTTTTCGCGCAAGTTTTTCAAATTCAATTTTTGGACAGAGCGACAGTTACAGTTTGAATACAATTTTGTGTTTTCGCAATAACTCAGGAATGGATGAATATTTTTGAATGAAACTTGCACCATGTGGTAGAGTGGGAATTTGGCTACCTGCCACATGCAACTTATGGTGCCACATGCCACATCCACTTGAGTTCAAAAGCGTTTTAATTGGAAAAACGCTTATAACTTTCTCAGCGTTGGAGCGATTTTGAAAAAATGTTCTACTAAAATGTAGCCCACTTCCCACTCTGCCACATGTTGAAAGCTTTATGAAGATATCTTAACCCATTCAAAAGTTATAGGTAAAAAACCAAAAACCTGATCGACCTGAACTTGCAACATGCTATTTTTTTAATGTTTTTAGTTTTCTTGGTACAACTTTTGAACGGCTCAATATTTTTAGTTAAAACTTTCACTAGGTGATAGAGCGGGAATTGGGCTATAGTTCCCTCGAACATTTTTTTGAAATCGCTCAAACGCTCAAAAAGTTATAAGCGTTTTTTCAATTAAAACGCTTTTGAACTCAAGTGGATGTGGCATGTGGCACCATAAGTTGCATGTGGCAGATAGCCAATTTCCTACTCTACCACATGGTGCAAGTTTCATTCAAAAATATTCATCCATTCCTGAGTTATTGCGAAAACACAAAATTGTATTCAAACTGTAACTGTAGCTCTGTCCAAAAATTGAATTTAAAAAACTTGCTCGAAAAAAGTGAAACACCAGGCCAACAGAACCAGCAGTAGGTGGATTTTCGGGAATTAATTTCTGTTTTTTAGTTATAACTTTGGAACGGATAAACATTTTCGCATAAGACTTGTACCATGTTGTAGAGAAAGAAATGGGCTACCTGCCACATGCAACTTATGGTGCCACATGCCACATCCACTTGAGTTCAAAAGCGTTTTAATTAGAAAAACGCTTATAACTTTCTCAGCGTTGGAGCGATTTTGAAAAAATGTTCTACTAAAATGTAGCCCACTTCCCACTCTGCCACATGTTGAAAGCTTTATGAAGATATCTTAACCCATTCAAAAGTTATAGGTAAAAAACCAAAAACCTGATCGACCTGAACTTGCAACATGCTATTTTTGTAATGTTTTTAGTTTTCTTGCTACAACTTTTGAACGGCTCAATATTTTTAATTAAAACTTTCACTAGGTGATAGAGCGGGAATTGGGCTATAGTTCCCTCGAACATTTTTTTGAAATCGCTCAAACGCTTAAAAAGTTATAAGCGTTTTTTCAATTAAAACACTTTTTATGCAACTTATTTGTGACATGTGGCAACATAAGTGGTATGTGGCAAATAGCCCATTTCTTGCTCTACAACATGGTGCAAGTCTTATGCGAAAATGTTTATCCATTCAAAAGTTATAACAAAAAAACAGAAATTAATACCCGAAAATCCACCTACTGCTGGTTCTGTTGGCCTGGTGTTTCACTTTTTTCGCGCAAGTTTTTCAAATTCAATTTTTGGACAGAGCGGCAGTTACAGTTTGAATACAATGTTGTGTTTTCGCAATAACTCAGGAATGGATGAATATTTTTGAATGAAACTTGCACCATGTGGTAGAGTGGGAAATTGGCTACCTGCCACATGCAACTTATGGTGCCACATGCCACATCCACTTGAGTTCAAAAGCGTTTTAATTAGAAAAACGCTTATAACTTTCTCAGCGTTGGAGCGATTTTGAAAAAATGTTCTACTAAAATGTAGCCCACTTCCCACTCTGCCACATGTTGAAAGCTTTATGAAGATATCTTAACCCATTCAAAAGTTATAGGTAAAAAACCAAAAACCTGATCGACCTGAACTTGCAACATGCTATTTTTTTAATGTTTTTAGTTTTCTTGGTACAACTTTTGAACGGCTCAATATTTTTAATTAAAACTTTCACTAGGTGATAGAGCGGGAATTGGGCTATAGTTCCCTCGAACATTTTTTTGAAATCGCTCAAACGCTCAAAAAGTTATAAGCGTTTTTTCAATTAAAACGCTTTTGAACTCAAGTGGATGTGGCATGTGGCACCATAAGTTGCATGTGGCAGATAGCCAATTTCCCACTCTACCACATGGTGCAAGTTTCATTCAAAAATATTCATCCATTCCTGAGTTACTGCGAAAACACAAAATTGTATTCAAACTGTAACTGTCGCTCTGTCCAAAAATTGAATTTAAAAAACTTGCTCGAAAAAAGTGAAACACCAGGCCAACAGAACCAGCAGTAGGTGGATTTTCGGGAATTAATTTCTGTTTTTTAGTTATAACTTTTGAACGGATAAACATTTTCGCATAAGACTTGTACCATGTTGTAGAGAAAGAAATGGGCTACCTGCCACATGCAACTTATGGTGCCACATGCCACATCCACTTGAGTTCAAAAGCGTTTTAATTAGAAAAACGCTTATAACTTTCTCAGCGTTGGAGCGATTTTGAAAAAATGTTCTACTAAAATGTAGCCCACTTCCCACTCTGCCACATGTTGAAAGCTTTATGAAGATATCTTAACCCATTCAAAAGTTATAGGTAAAAAACCAAAAACCTGATCGACCTGAACTTGCAACATGCTATTTTTGTAATGTTTTTAGTTTTTTTGCTACAACTTTTGAACGGCTCAATATTTTTAATTAAAACTTTCACTAAGTGATAGAGCGGGAATCGGGCTATAGTTCCCTCGAACATTTTTTTGAAATCACTCAAACGCTTAAAAAGTTATAAGCGTTTTTTCAATTAAAACGCTTCTGAACTCAAGTGGATGTGGCATGTGGCACCATAAGTTGCATGTGGCAGGTAGCCAATTTCCCACTCTACCACATGGTGCAAGTTTCATTCAAAAATATTCATCCATTCCTGAGTTATTGCGAAAACACAAAATTGTATTCAAACTGTAACTGTCGCTCTGTCCAAAAATTGAATTTGAAAAACTTGCGCGAAAAAAGTGAAACACCAGGCCAACAGAACCAACAGTAGGTGGATTTTCGGGAATTAATTTCTGTTTTTTTGTTATAACTTTTGAACGGATAAACATTTTTGCATAAGACTTGCACCATGTTGTAGAGCAAGAAATGGGCTACCTGCCACATGCCACATCCACTTGAGTTCAAAAGCGTTTTAATTAGAAAAACGCTTATAACTTTCTCAGCGTTGGAGCGATTTTGAAAAAATGTTCTACTAAAATGTAGCCCACTTCCCACTCTGCCACATGTTGAAAGCTTTATGAAGATATCTTAACCCATTCAAAAGTTATAGGTAAAAAACCAAAAACCTGATCGACCTGAACTTGCAACATGCTATTTTTTTAATGTTTTTAGTTTTCTTGGTACAACTTTTGAACGGCTCAATATTTTTAGTTAAAACTTTCACTAGGTGATAGAGCGGGAATTGGGCTATAGTTCCCTCGAACATTTTTTTGAAATCGCTCAAACGCTCAAAAAGTTATAAGCGTTTTTTCAATTAAAACGCTTTTGAACTCAAGTGGATGTGGCATGTGGCACCATAAGTTGCATGTGGCAGATAGCCAATTTCCTACTCTACCACATGGTGCAAGTTTCATTCAAAAATATTCATCCATTCCTGAGTTATTGCGAAAACACAAAATTGTATTCAAACTGTAACTGTAGCTCTGTCCAAAAATTGAATTTAAAAAACTTGCTCGAAAAAAGTGAAACACCAGGCCAACAGAACCAGCAGTAGGTGGATTTTCGGGAATTAATTTCTGTTTTTTAGTTATAACTTTGGAACGGATAAACATTTTCGCATAAGACTTGTACCATGTTGTAGAGAAAGAAATGGGCTACCTGCCACATGCAACTTATGGTGCCACATGCCACATCCACTTGAGTTCAAAAGCGTTTTAATTAGAAAAACGCTTATAACTTTCTCAGCGTTGGAGCGATTTTGAAAAAATGTTCTACTAAAATGTAGTCCACTTCCCACTCTGCCACATGTTGAAAGCTTTATGAAGATATCTTAACCCATTCAAAAGTTATAGTTAAAAAACCAAAAACCTGATCGACCTGAACTTGCAACATGCTATTTTTTTAATGTTTTTAGTTTTTTTGCTACAACTTTTGAACGGCTCAATATTTTTAATTAAAACTTTCACTAGGTGATAGAGCGGGAATTGGGCTATAGTTCCCTCGAACATTTTTTTGAAATCACTCAAACGCTTAAAAAGTTATAAGCGTTTTTTCAATTAAAACGCTTTTGAACTCAAGTGGATGTGGCATGTGGCACCATAAGTTGCATGTGGCAGGTAGCCCATTTCTTGCTCTACAACATGGTGCAAGTCTTATGCGAAAATGTTTATCCGTTCAAAAGTTATAACAAAAAAACAGAAATTAATACCCGAAAATCCACCTACTGCTGGTTCTGTTGGCCTGGTGTTTCACTTTTTTCGCGCAAGTTTTTCAAATTCAATTTTTGGCAGAGCGGCAGTTACAGTTTGAATACAATGTTGTGTTTTCGCAATAACTCAGGAATGGATGAATATTTTTGAATGAAACTTGCACCATGTGGTAGAGTGGGAATTTGGCTACCTGCCACATGCAACTTATGGTGCCACATGCCACATCCACTTGAGTTCAAAAGCGTTTTAATTGGAAAAACGCTTATAACTTTCTCAGCGTTGGAGCGATTTTGAAAAAATGTTCTACTAAAATGTAGCCCACTTCCCACTCTGCCACATGTTGAAAGCTTTATGAAGATATCTTAACCCATTCAAAAGTTATAGGTAAAAAACCAAAAACCTGATCGACCTGAACTTGCAACATGCTATTTTTTTAATGTTTTTAGTTTTCTTGGTACAACTTTTGAACGGCTCAATATTTTTAATTAAAACTTTCACTAGGTGATAGAGCGGGAATTGGGCTATAGTTCCCTCGAACATTTTTTTGAAATCGCTCAAACGCTTAAAAAGTTATAAGCGTTTTTTCAATTAAAACACTTTTTATGCAACTTATTTGTGGCATGAGGCAACATAAGTGGTATGTGGCAAATAGCCCATTTCTTGCTCTACAACATGGTGCAAGTCTTATGCGAAAATGTTTATCCGTTCAAAAGTTATAACAAAAAAACAGAAATTAATACCCGAAAATCCACCTACTGCTGGTTCTGTTGGCCTGGTGTTTCACTTTTTTCGCGCAAGTTTTTCAAATTCAATTTTTGGACAGAGCGACAGTTACAGTTTGAATACAATTTTGTGTTTTCGCAATAACTCAGGAATGGATGAATATTTTTGAATGAAACTTGCACCATGTGGTAGAGTGGGAATTTGGCTACCTGCCACATGCAACTTATGGTGCCACATGCCACATCCACTTGAGTTCAAAAGCGTTTTAATTGAAAAAACGCTTATAACTTTCTCAGCGTTGGAGCGATTTTGAAAAAATGTTCTACTAAAATGTAGCCCACTTCCCACTCTGCCACATGTTGAAAGCTTTATGAAGATATCTTAACCCATTCAAAAGTTATAGGTAAAAAACCAAAAACCTGATCGACCTGAACTTGCAACATGCTATTTTTTTAATGTTTTTAGTTTTCTTGGTACAACTTTTGAACGGCTCAATATTTTTAATTAAAACTTTCACTAGGTGATAGAGCGGGAATTGGGCTATAGTTCCCTCGAACATTTTTTTGAAATCGCTCAAACGCTCAAAAAGTTATAAGCGTTTTTTCAATTAAAACGCTTTTGAACTCAAGTGGATGTGGCATGTGGCACCATAAGTTGCATGTGGCAGATAGCCAATTTCCCACTCTACCACATGGTGCAAGTTTCATTCAAAAATATTCATCCATTCCTGAGTTACTGCGAAAACACAAAATTGTATTCAAACTGTAACTGTCGCTCTGTCCAAAAATTGAATTTAAAAAACTTGCTCGAAAAAAGTGAAACACCAGGCCAACAGAACCAGCAGTAGGTGGATTTTCGGGAATTAATTTCTGTTTTTTAGTTATAACTTTTGAACGGATAAACATTTTCGCATAAGACTTGTACCATGTTGTAGAGAAAGAAATGGGCTACCTGCCACATGCAACTTATGGTGCCACATGCCACATCCACTTGAGTTCAAAAGCGTTTTAATTAGAAAAACGCTTATAACTTTCTCAGCGTTGGAGCGATTTTGAAAAAATGTTCTACTAAAATGTAGCCCACTTCCCACTCTGCCACATGTTGAAAGCTTTATGAAGATATCTTAACCCATTCAAAAGTTATAGGTAAAAAACCAAAAACCTGATCGACCTGAACTTGCAACATGCTATTTTTGTAATGTTTTTAGTTTTTTTGCTACAACTTTTGAACGGCTCAATATTTTTAATTAAAACTTTCACTAAGTGATAGAGCGGGAATCGGGCTATAGTTCCCTCGAACATTTTTTTGAAATCACTCAAACGCTTAAAAAGTTATAAGCGTTTTTTCAATTAGAACGCTTCTGAACTCAAGTGGATGTGGCATGTGGCACCATAAGTTGCATGTGGCAGGTAGCCAATTTCCCACTCTACCACATGGTGCAAGTTTCATTCAAAAATATTCATCCATTCCTGAGTTATTGCGAAAACACAAAATTGTATTCAAACTGTAACTGTCGCTCTGTCCAAAAATTGAATTTGAAAAACTTGCGCGAAAAAAGTGAAACACCAGGCCAACAGAACCAACAGTAGGTGGATTTTCGGGAATTAATTTCTGTTTTTTTGTTATAACTTTTGAACGGATAAACATTTTTGCATAAGACTTGCACCATGTTGTAGAGCAAGAAATGGGCTACCTGCCACATGCCACATCCACTTGAGTTCAAAAGCGTTTTAATTAGAAAAACGCTTATAACTTTCTCAGCGTTGGAGCGATTTTGAAAAAATGTTCTACTAAAATGTAGCCCACTTCCCACTCTGCCACATGTTGAAAGCTTTATGAAGATATCTTAACCCATTCAAAAGTTATAGGTAAAAAACCAAAAACCTGATCGACCTGAACTTGCAACATGCTATTTTTTTAATGTTTTTAGTTTTCTTGGTACAACTTTTGAACGGCTCAATATTTTTAGTTAAAACTTTCACTAGGTGATAGAGCGGGAATTGGGCTATAGTTCCCTCGAACATTTTTTTGAAATCACTCAAACGCTTAAAAAGTTATAAGCGTTTTTTCAATTAAAACGCTTTTGAACTCAAGTGGATGTGGCATGTGGCACCATAAGTTGCATGTGGCAGGTAGCCCATTTCTTGCTCTACAACATGGTGCAAGTCTTATGCGAAAATGTTTATCCGTTCAAAAGTTATAACAAAAAAACAGAAATTAATACCCGAAAATCCACCTACTGCTGGTTCTGTTGGCCTGGTGTTTCACTTTTTTCGCGCAAGTTTTTCAAATTCAATTTTTGGCAGAGCGGCAGTTACAGTTTGAATACAATGTTGTGTTTTCGCAATAACTCAGGAATGGATGAATATTTTTGAATGAAACTTGCACCATGTGGTAGAGTGGGAATTTGGCTACCTGCCACATGCAACTTATGGTGCCACATGCCACATCCACTTGAGTTCAAAAGCGTTTTAATTGGAAAAACGCTTATAACTTTCTCAGCGTTGGAGCGATTTTGAAAAAATGTTCTACTAAAATGTAGCCCACTTCCCACTCTGCCACATGTTGAAAGCTTTATGAAGATATCTTAACCCATTCAAAAGTTATAGGTAAAAAACCAAAAACCTGATCGACCTGAACTTGCAACATGCTATTTTTTTAATGTTTTTAGTTTTCTTGGTACAACTTTTGAACGGCTCAATATTTTTAATTAAAACTTTCACTAGGTGATAGAGCGGGAATTGGGCTATAGTTCCCTCGAACATTTTTTTGAAATCGCTCAAACGCTTAAAAAGTTATAAGCGTTTTTTCAATTAAAACACTTTTTATGCAACTTATTTGTGGCATGAGGCAACATAAGTGGTATGTGGCAAATAGCCCATTTCTTGCTCTACAACATGGTGCAAGTCTTATGCGAAAATGTTTATCCGTTCAAAAGTTATAACAAAAAAACAGAAATTAATACCCGAAAATCCACCTACTGCTGGTTCTGTTGGCCTGGTGTTTCACTTTTTTCGCGCAAGTTTTTCAAATTCAATTTTTGGACAGAGCGACAGTTACAGTTTGAATACAATTTTGTGTTTTCGCAATAACTCAGGAATGGATGAATATTTTTGAATGAAACTTGCACCATGTGGTAGAGTGGGAATTTGGCTACCTGCCACATGCAACTTATGGTGCCACATGCCACATCCACTTGAGTTCAAAAGCGTTTTAATTGAAAAAACGCTTATAACTTTCTCAGCGTTGGAGCGATTTTGAAAAAATGTTCTACTAAAATGTAGCCCACTTCCCACTCTGCCACATGTTGAAAGCTTTATGAAGATATCTTAACCCATTCAAAAGTTATAGGTAAAAAACCAAAAACCTGATCGACCTGAACTTGCAACATGCTATTTTTGTAATGTTTTTAGTTTTTTTGCTACAACTTTTGAACGGCTCAATATTTTTAATTAAAACTTTCACTAAGTGATAGAGCGGGAATCGGGCTATAGTTCCCTCGAACATTTTTTTGAAATCACTCAAACGCTTAAAAAGTTATAAGCGTTTTTTCAATTAGAACGCTTCTGAACTCAAGTGGATGTGGCATGTGGCACCATAAGTTGCATGTGGCAGGTAGCCAATTTCCCACTCTACCACATGGTGCAAGTTTCATTCAAAAATATTCATCCATTCCTGAGTTATTGCGAAAACACAAAATTGTATTCAAACTGTAACTGTCGCTCTGTCCAAAAATTGAATTTGAAAAACTTGCGCGAAAAAAGTGAAACACCAGGCCAACAGAACCAGCAGTAGGTGGATTTTCGGGTATTAATTTCTGTTTTTTTGTTATAACTTTTGAACGGATAAACATTTTCGCATAAGACTTGCACCATGTTGTAGAGCAAGAAATGGGCTATTTGCCACATACCACTTATGTTGCCTCATGCCACAAATAAGTTGCATAAAAAGTGTTTTAATTGAAAAAACGCTTATAACTTTTTAAGCGTTTGAGCGATTTCAAAAAAATGTTCGAGGGAACTATAGCCCAATTCCCGCTCTATCACCTAGTGAAAGTTTTAATTAAAAATATTGAGCCGTTCAAAAGTTGTACCAAGAAAACTAAAAACATTAAAAAAATAGCATGTTGCAAGTTCAGGTCGATCAGGTTTTTGGTTTTTTACCTATAACTTTTGAATGGGTTAAGATATCTTCATAAAGCTTTCAACATGTGGCAGAGTGGGAAGTGGGCTACATTTTAGTAGAACATTTTTTCAAAATCGCTCCAACGCTGAGAAAGTTATAAGCGTTTTTCCAATTAAAACGCTTTTGAACTCAAGTGGATGTGGCATGTGGCACCATAAGTTGCATGTGGCAGGTAGCCAAATTCCCACTCTACCACATGGTGCAAGTTTCATTCAAAAATATTCATCCATTCCTGAGTTACTGCGAAAACACAAAATTGTATTCAAACTGTAACTGTCGCTCTGTCCAAAAATTGAATTTAAAAAACTTGCTCGAAAAAAGTGAAACACCAGGCCAACAGAACCAGCAGTAGGTGGATTTTCGGGAATTAATTTCTGTTTTTTAGTTATAACTTTTGAACGGATAAACATTTTCGCATAAGACTTGTACCATGTTGTAGAGAAAGAAATGGGCTACCTGCCACATGCAACTTATGGTGCCACATGCCACATCCACTTGAGTTCAAAAGCGTTTTAATTAGAAAAACGCTTATAACTTTCTCAGCGTTGGAGCGATTTTGAAAAAATGTTCTACTAAAATGTAGCCCACTTCCCACTCTGCCACATGTTGAAAGCTTTATGAAGATATCTTAACCCATTCAAAAGTTATAGGTAAAAAACCAAAAACCTGATCGACCTGAACTTGCAACATGCTATTTTTGTAATGTTTTTAGTTTTTTTGCTACAACTTTTGAACGGCTCAATATTTTTAATTAAAACTTTCACTAAGTGATAGAGCGGGAATCGGGCTATAGTTCCCTCGAACATTTTTTTGAAATCACTCAAACGCTTAAAAAGTTATAAGCGTTTTTTCAATTAGAACGCTTCTGAACTCAAGTGGATGTGGCATGTGGCACCATAAGTTGCATGTGGCAGGTAGCCAATTTCCCACTCTACCACATGGTGCAAGTTTCATTCAAAAATATTCATCCATTCCTGAGTTATTGCGAAAACACAAAATTGTATTCAAACTGTAACTGTCGCTCTGTCCAAAAATTGAATTTGAAAAACTTGCGCGAAAAAAGTGAAACACCAGGCCAACAGAACCAACAGTAGGTGGATTTTCGGGAATTAATTTCTGTTTTTTTGTTATAACTTTTGAACGGATAAACATTTTTGCATAAGACTTGCACCATGTTGTAGAGCAAGAAATGGGCTACCTGCCACATGCCACATCCACTTGAGTTCAAAAGCGTTTTAATTAGAAAAACGCTTATAACTTTCTCAGCGTTGGAGCGATTTTGAAAAAATGTTCTACTAAAATGTAGCCCACTTCCCACTCTGCCACATGTTGAAAGCTTTATGAAGATATCTTAACCCATTCAAAAGTTATAGGTAAAAAACCAAAAACCTGATCGACCTGAACTTGCAACATGCTATTTTTTTAATGTTTTTAGTTTTCTTGGTACAACTTTTGAACGGCTCAATATTTTTAGTTAAAACTTTCACTAGGTGATAGAGCGGGAATTGGGCTATAGTTCCCTCGAACATTTTTTTGAAATCGCTCAAACGCTCAAAAAGTTATAAGCGTTTTTTCAATTAAAACGCTTTTGAACTCAAGTGGATGTGGCATGTGGCACCATAAGTTGCATGTGGCAGATAGCCAATTTCCTACTCTACCACATGGTGCAAGTTTCATTCAAAAATATTCATCCATTCCTGAGTTATTGCGAAAACACAAAATTGTATTCAAACTGTAACTGTAGCTCTGTCCAAAAATTGAATTTAAAAAACTTGCTCGAAAAAAGTGAAACACCAGGCCAACAGAACCAGCAGTAGGTGGATTTTCGGGAATTAATTTCTGTTTTTTAGTTATAACTTTGGAACGGATAAACATTTTCGCATAAGACTTGTACCATGTTGTAGAGAAAGAAATGGGCTACCTGCCACATGCAACTTATGGTGCCACATGCCACATCCACTTGAGTTCAAAAGCGTTTTAATTAGAAAAACGCTTATAACTTTCTCAGCGTTGGAGCGATTTTGAAAAAATGTTCTACTAAAATGTAGTCCACTTCCCACTCTGCCACATGTTGAAAGCTTTATGAAGATATCTTAACCCATTCAAAAGTTATAGTTAAAAAACCAAAAACCTGATCGACCTGAACTTGCAACATGCTATTTTTTTAATGTTTTTAGTTTTTTTGCTACAACTTTTGAACGGCTCAATATTTTTAATTAAAACTTTCACTAGGTGATAGAGCGGGAATTGGGCTATAGTTCCCTCGAACATTTTTTTGAAATCACTCAAACGCTTAAAAAGTTATAAGCGTTTTTTCAATTAAAACGCTTTTGAACTCAAGTGGATGTGGCATGTGGCACCATAAGTTGCATGTGGCAGGTAGCCCATTTCTTGCTCTACAACATGGTGCAAGTCTTATGCGAAAATGTTTATCCGTTCAAAAGTTATAACAAAAAAACAGAAATTAATACCCGAAAATCCACCTACTGCTGGTTCTGTTGGCCTGGTGTTTCACTTTTTTCGCGCAAGTTTTTCAAATTCAATTTTTGGCAGAGCGGCAGTTACAGTTTGAATACAATGTTGTGTTTTCGCAATAACTCAGGAATGGATGAATATTTTTGAATGAAACTTGCACCATGTGGTAGAGTGGGAATTTGGCTACCTGCCACATGCAACTTATGGTGCCACATGCCACATCCACTTGAGTTCAAAAGCGTTTTAATTGGAAAAACGCTTATAACTTTCTCAGCGTTGGAGCGATTTTGAAAAAATGTTCTACTAAAATGTAGCCCACTTCCCACTCTGCCACATGTTGAAAGCTTTATGAAGATATCTTAACCCATTCAAAAGTTATAGGTAAAAAACCAAAAACCTGATCGACCTGAACTTGCAACATGCTATTTTTTTAATGTTTTTAGTTTTCTTGGTACAACTTTTGAACGGCTCAATATTTTTAATTAAAACTTTCACTAGGTGATAGAGCGGGAATTGGGCTATAGTTCCCTCGAACATTTTTTTGAAATCGCTCAAACGCTTAAAAAGTTATAAGCGTTTTTTCAATTAAAACACTTTTTATGCAACTTATTTGTGGCATGAGGCAACATAAGTGGTATGTGGCAAATAGCCCATTTCTTGCTCTACAACATGGTGCAAGTCTTATGCGAAAATGTTTATCCGTTCAAAAGTTATAACAAAAAAACAGAAATTAATACCCGAAAATCCACCTACTGCTGGTTCTGTTGGCCTGGTGTTTCACTTTTTTCGCGCAAGTTTTTCAAATTCAATTTTTGGACAGAGCGACAGTTACAGTTTGAATACAATTTTGTGTTTTCGCAATAACTCAGGAATGGATGAATATTTTTGAATGAAACTTGCACCATGTGGTAGAGTGGGAATTTGGCTACCTGCCACATGCAACTTATGGTGCCACATGCCACATCCACTTGAGTTCAAAAGCGTTTTAATTGAAAAAACGCTTATAACTTTCTCAGCGTTGGAGCGATTTTGAAAAAATGTTCTACTAAAATGTAGCCCACTTCCCACTCTGCCACATGTTGAAAGCTTTATGAAGATATCTTAACCCATTCAAAAGTTATAGGTAAAAAACCAAAAACCTGATCGACCTGAACTTGCAACATGCTATTTTTTTAATGTTTTTAGTTTTCTTGGTACAACTTTTGAACGGCTCAATATTTTTAATTAAAACTTTCACTAGGTGATAGAGCGGGAATTGGGCTATAGTTCCCTCGAACATTTTTTTGAAATCGCTCAAACGCTCAAAAAGTTATAAGCGTTTTTTCAATTAAAACGCTTTTGAACTCAAGTGGATGTGGCATGTGGCACCATAAGTTGCATGTGGCAGATAGCCAATTTCCCACTCTACCACATGGTGCAAGTTTCATTCAAAAATATTCATCCATTCCTGAGTTACTGCGAAAACACAAAATTGTATTCAAACTGTAACTGTCGCTCTGTCCAAAAATTGAATTTAAAAAACTTGCTCGAAAAAAGTGAAACACCAGGCCAACAGAACCAGCAGTAGGTGGATTTTCGGGAATTAATTTCTGTTTTTTAGTTATAACTTTTGAACGGATAAACATTTTCGCATAAGACTTGTACCATGTTGTAGAGAAAGAAATGGGCTACCTGCCACATGCAACTTATGGTGCCACATGCCACATCCACTTGAGTTCAAAAGCGTTTTAATTAGAAAAACGCTTATAACTTTCTCAGCGTTGGAGCGATTTTGAAAAAATGTTCTACTAAAATGTAGCCCACTTCCCACTCTGCCACATGTTGAAAGCTTTATGAAGATATCTTAACCCATTCAAAAGTTATAGGTAAAAAACCAAAAACCTGATCGACCTGAACTTGCAACATGCTATTTTTGTAATGTTTTTAGTTTTTTTGCTACAACTTTTGAACGGCTCAATATTTTTAATTAAAACTTTCACTAAGTGATAGAGCGGGAATCGGGCTATAGTTCCCTCGAACATTTTTTTGAAATCACTCAAACGCTTAAAAAGTTATAAGCGTTTTTTCAATTAGAACGCTTCTGAACTCAAGTGGATGTGGCATGTGGCACCATAAGTTGCATGTGGCAGGTAGCCAATTTCCCACTCTACCACATGGTGCAAGTTTCATTCAAAAATATTCATCCATTCCTGAGTTATTGCGAAAACACAAAATTGTATTCAAACTGTAACTGTCGCTCTGTCCAAAAATTGAATTTGAAAAACTTGCGCGAAAAAAGTGAAACACCAGGCCAACAGAACCAACAGTAGGTGGATTTTCGGGAATTAATTTCTGTTTTTTTGTTATAACTTTTGAACGGATAAACATTTTTGCATAAGACTTGCACCATGTTGTAGAGCAAGAAATGGGCTACCTGCCACATGCAACTTATGGTGCCACATGCCACATCCACTTGAGTTCAAAAGCGTTTTAATTAGAAAAACGCTTATAACTTTCTCAGCGTTGGAGCGATTTTGAAAAAATGTTCTACTAAAATGTAGCCCACTTCCCACTCTGCCACATGTTGAAAGCTTTATGAAGATATCTTAACCCATTCAAAAGTTATAGGTAAAAAACCAAAAACCTGATCGACCTGAACTTGCAACATGCTATTTTTTTAATGTTTTTAGTTTTCTTGGTACAACTTTTGAACGGCTCAATATTTTTAGTTAAAACTTTCACTAGGTGATAGAGCGGGAATTGGGCTATAGTTCCCTCGAACATTTTTTTGAAATCGCTCAAACGCTCAAAAAGTTATAAGCGTTTTTTCAATTAAAACGCTTTTGAACTCAAGTGGATGTGGCATGTGGCACCATAAGTTGCATGTGGCAGGTAGCCAATTTCCCACTCTACCACATGGTGCAAGTTTCATTCAAAAATATTCATCCATTCCTGAGTTATTGCGAAAACACAAAATTGTATTCAAACTGTAACTGTAGCTCTGTCCAAAAATTGAATTTAAAAAACTTGCTCGAAAAAAGTGAAACACCAGGCCAACAGAACCAGCAGTAGGTGGATTTTCGGGAATTAATTTCTGTTTTTTAGTTATAACTTTGGAACGGATAAACATTTTCGCATAAGACTTGTACCATGTTGTAGAGAAAGAAATGGGCTACCTGCCACATGCAACTTATGGTGCCACATGCCACATCCACTTGAGTTCAAAAGCGTTTTAATTAGAAAAACGCTTATAACTTTCTCAGCGTTGGAGCGATTTTGAAAAAATGTTCTACTAAAATGTAGTCCACTTCCCACTCTGCCACATGTTGAAAGCTTTATGAAGATATCTTAACCCATTCAAAAGTTATAGTTAAAAAACCAAAAACCTGATCGACCTGAACTTGCAACATGCTATTTTTTTAATGTTTTTAGTTTTTTTGCTACAACTTTTGAACGGCTCAATATTTTTAATTAAAACTTTCACTAGGTGATAGAGCGGGAATTGGGCTATAGTTCCCTCGAACATTTTTTTGAAATCACTCAAACGCTTAAAAAGTTATAAGCGTTTTTTCAATTAAAACGCTTTTGAACTCAAGTGGATGTGGCATGTGGCACCATAAGTTGCATGTGGCAGGTAGCCCATTTCTTGCTCTACAACATGGTGCAAGTCTTATGCGAAAATGTTTATCCGTTCAAAAGTTATAACAAAAAAACAGAAATTAATACCCGAAAATCCACCTACTGCTGGTTCTGTTGGCCTGGTGTTTCACTTTTTTCGCGCAAGTTTTTCAAATTCAATTTTTGGCAGAGCGGCAGTTACAGTTTGAATACAATGTTGTGTTTTCGCAATAACTCAGGAATGGATGAATATTTTTGAATGAAACTTGCACCATGTGGTAGAGTGGGAATTTGGCTACCTGCCACATGCAACTTATGGTGCCACATGCCACATCCACTTGAGTTCAAAAGCGTTTTAATTGGAAAAACGCTTATAACTTTCTCAGCGTTGGAGCGATTTTGAAAAAATGTTCTACTAAAATGTAGCCCACTTCCCACTCTGCCACATGTTGAAAGCTTTATGAAGATATCTTAACCCATTCAAAAGTTATAGGTAAAAAACCAAAAACCTGATCGACCTGAACTTGCAACATGCTATTTTTTTAATGTTTTTAGTTTTCTTGGTACAACTTTTGAACGGCTCAATATTTTTAATTAAAACTTTCACTAGGTGATAGAGCGGGAATTGGGCTATAGTTCCCTCGAACATTTTTTTGAAATCGCTCAAACGCTTAAAAAGTTATAAGCGTTTTTTCAATTAAAACACTTTTTATGCAACTTATTTGTGGCATGAGGCAACATAAGTGGTATGTGGCAAATAGCCCATTTCTTGCTCTACAACATGGTGCAAGTCTTATGCGAAAATGTTTATCCGTTCAAAAGTTATAACAAAAAAACAGAAATTAATACCCGAAAATCCACCTACTGCTGGTTCTGTTGGCCTGGTGTTTCACTTTTTTCGCGCAAGTTTTTCAAATTCAATTTTTGGACAGAGCGACAGTTACAGTTTGAATACAATTTTGTGTTTTCGCAATAACTCAGGAATGGATGAATATTTTTGAATGAAACTTGCACCATGTGGTAGAGTGGGAATTTGGCTACCTGCCACATGCAACTTATGGTGCCACATGCCACATCCACTTGAGTTCAAAAGCGTTTTAATTGAAAAAACGCTTATAACTTTCTCAGCGTTGGAGCGATTTTGAAAAAATGTTCTACTAAAATGTAGCCCACTTCCCACTCTGCCACATGTTGAAAGCTTTATGAAGATATCTTAACCCATTCAAAAGTTATAGGTAAAAAACCAAAAACCTGATCGACCTGAACTTGCAACATGCTATTTTTGTAATGTTTTTAGTTTTCTTGCTACAACTTTTGAACGGCTCAATATTTTTAATTAAAACTTTCACTAGGTGATAGAGCGGGAATTGGGCTATAGTTCCCTCGAACATTTTTTTGAAATCGCTCAAACGCTTAAAAAGTTATAAGCGTTTTTTCAATTAAAACACTTTTTATGCAACTTATTTGTGGCATGAGGCAACATAAGTGGTATGTGGCAAATAGCCCATTTCTTGCTCTACAACATGGTGCAAGTCTTATGCGAAAATGTTTATCCGTTCAAAAGTTATAACAAAAAAACAGAAATTAATACCCGAAAATCCACCTACTGCTGGTTCTGTTAGCCTGGTGTTTCACTTTTTTCGCGCAAGTTTTTCAAATTCAATTTTTGGACAGAGCGGCAGTTACAGTTTGAATACAATTTTGTGTTTTCGCAATAACTCAGGAATGGATGAATATTTTTGAATGAAACTTGCACCATGTGGTAGAGTGGGAAATTGGCTACCTGCCACATGCAACTTATGGTGCCACATGCCACATCCACTTGAGTTCAAAAGCGTTTTAATTAGAAAAACGCTTATAACTTTCTCAGCGTTGGAGCGATTTTGAAAAAATGTTCTACTAAAATGTAGCCCACTTCCCACTCTGCCACATGTTGAAAGCTTTATGAAGATATCTTAACCCATTCAAAAGTTATAGGTAAAAAACCAAAAACCTAATCGACCTGAACTTGCAACATGCTATTTTTGTAATGTTTTTACTTTTTTTGCTACAACTTTTGAACGGCTCAATATTTTTAATTAAAACTTTCACTAGGTGATAGAGCGGGAATTGGGCTATAGTTCCCTCGAACATTTTTTTGAAATCGCTCAAACGCTCAAAAAGTTATAAGCGTTTTTTCAATTAAAACGCTTTTGAACTCAAGTGGATGTGGCATGTGGCACCATAAGTTGCATGTGGCAGGTAGCCAATTTCCCACTCTACCACATGGTGCAAGTTTCATTCAAAAATATTCATCCATTCCTGAGTTATTGCGAAAACACAAAATTGTATTCAAACTGTAACTGTCGCTCTGTCCAAAAATTGAATTTGAAAAACTTGCGCGAAAAAAGTGAAACACCAGGCCAACAGAACCAACAGTAGGTGGATTTTCGGGAATTAATTTCTGTTTTTTTGTTATAACTTTTGAACGGATAAACATTTTTGCATAAGACTTGCACCATGTTGTAGAGCAAGAAATGGGCTACCTGCCACATGCAACTTATGGTGCCACATGCCACATCCACTTGAGTTCAAAAGCGTTTTAATTAGAAAAACGCTTATAACTTTCTCAGCGTTGGAGCGATTTTGAAAAAATGTTCTACTAAAATGTAGCCCACTTCCCACTCTGCCACATGTTGAAAGCTTTATGACGATATCTTAACCCATTCAAAAGTTATAGTTAAAAAACCAAAAACCTGATCGACCTGAACTTGCAACATGCTATTTTTTTAATGTTTTTAGTTTTCTTGGTACAACTTTTGAACGGCTCAATATTTTTAATTAAAACTTTGACTAGGTGATAAAGCGGGAATTGGGCTATAGTTCCCTCGAACATTTTTTTGAAATCGCTCAAACGCTTAAAAAGTTATAAGCGTTTTTTCAATTAAAACACTTTTTATACAACTTATTTGTGGCATGTGGCAACATAAGTGGTATGTGGCAAATAGCCCATTTCTTGCTCTACAACATGGTGCAAGTCTTATGCGAAAATGTTTATCCGTTCAAAAGTTATAACAAAAAAACAGAAATTAATACCCGAAAATCCACCTACTGCTGGTTCTGTTAGCCTGGTGTTTCACTTTTTTCGCGCAAGTTTTTCAAATTCAATTTTTGGACAGAGCGGCAGTTACAGTTTGAATACAATGTTGTGTTTTCGCAATAACTCAGGAATGGATGAATATTTTTGAATGAAACTTGCACCATGTGGTAGAGTGGGAAATTGGCTACCTGCCACATGCAACTTATGGTGCCACATGCCACATCCACTTGAGTTCAAAAGCGTTTTAATTAGAAAAACGCTTATAACTTTCTCAGCGTTGGAGCGATTTTGAAAAAATGTTCTACTAAAATGTAGCCCACTTCCCACTCTGCCACATGTTGAAAGCTTTATGAAGATATCTTAACCCATTCAAAAGTTATAGGTAAAAAACCAAAAACCTGATCGACCTGAACTTGCAACATGCTATTTTTTTAATGTTTTTAGTTTTCTTGGTACAACTTTTGAACGGCTCAATATTTTTAATTAAAACTTTCACTAGGTGATAGAGCGGGAATTGGGCTATAGTTCCCTCGAACATTTTTTTGAAATCGCTCAAACGCTTAAAAAGTTATAAGCGTTTTTTCAATTAAAACACTTTTTATGCAACTTATTTGTGGCATGTGGCAACATAAGTGGTATGTGGCAAATAGCCCATTTCTTGCTCTACAACATGGTGCAAGTCTTATGCGAAAATGTTTATCCGTTCAAAAGTTATAACAAAAAAACAGAAATTAATACCCGAAAATCCACCTACTGCTGGTTCTGTTGGCCTGGTGTTTCACTTTTTTCGCGCAAGTTTTTCGCGCAAGTTTTTCAAATTCAATTTTTGGACAGAGCGGCAGTTACAGTTTGAATACAATTTTGTGTTTTCGCAATAACTCAGGAATGGATGAATATTTTTGAATGAAACTTGCACCATGTGGTAGAGTGGGAAATTGGCTACCTGCCACATGCAACTTATGGTGCCACATGCCACATCCACTTGAGTTCAAAAGCGTTTTAATTAGAAAAACGCTTATAACTTTCTCAGCGTTGGAGCGATTTTGAAAAAATGTTCTACTAAAATGTAGCCCACTTCCCACTCTGCCACATGTTGAAAGCTTTATGAAGATATCTTAACCCATTCAAAAGTTATAGGTAAAAAACCAAAAACCTGATCGACCTGAACTTGCAACATGCTATTTTTGTAATGTTTTTAGTTTTTTTGCTACAACTTTTGAACGGCTCAATGTTTTTAATTAAAACTTTCACTAAGTGATAGAGCGGGAATCGGGCTATAGTTCCCTCGAACATTTTTTTGAAATCACTCAAACGCTTAAAAAGTTATAAGCGTTTTTTCAATTAAAACGCTTCTGAACTCAAGTGGATGTGGCATGTGGCACCATAAGTTGCATGTGGCAGGTAGCCAATTTCCCACTCTACCACATGGTGCAAGTTTCATTCAAAAATATTCATCCATTCCTGAGTTATTGCGAAAGCACAAAATTGTATTCAAACTGTAACTGTCGCTCTGTCCAAAAATTGAATTTGAAAAACTTGCGCGAAAAAAGTGAAACACCAGGCCAACAGAACCAACAGTAGGTGGATTTTCGGGAATTAATTTCTGTTTTTTTGTTATAACTTTTGAACGGATAAACATTTTTGCATAAGACTTGCACCATGTTGTAGAGCAAGAAATGGGCTACCTGCCACATGCAACTTATGGTGCCACATGCCACATCCACTTGAGTTCAAAAGCGTTTTAATTAGAAAAACGCTTATAACTTTCTCAGCGTTGGAGCGATTTTGAAAAAATGTTCTACTAAAATGTAGCCCACTTCCCACTCTGCCACATGTTGAAAGCTTTATGAAGATATCTTAACCCATTCAAAAGTTATAGTTAAAAAACCAAAAACCTGATCGACCTGAACTTGCAACATGCTATTTTTGTAATGTTTTTAGTTTTTTTGCTACAACTTTTGAACGGCTCAATATTTTTAATTAAAACTTTCACTAGGTGATAGAGCGGGAATTGGGCTATAGTTCCCTCGAACATTTTTTTGAAATCGCTCAAACGCTTAAAAAGTTATAAGCGTTTTTTCAATTAAAACACTTTTTATGCAACTTATTTGTGGCATGTGGCAACATAAGTGGTATGTGGCAAATAGCCCATTTCTTGCTCTACAACATGGTGCAAGTCTTATGCGAAAATATTTATCCGTTCAAAAGTTATAACAAAAAAACAGAAATTAATACCCGAAAATCCACCTACTGCTGGTTCTGTTGGCCTGGTGTTTCACTTTTTTCGCGCAAGTTTTTCAAATTCAATTTTTGGACAGAGCGACAGTTACAGTTTGAATACAATTTTTTGTTTTCGCAATAACTCAGGAATGGATGAATATTTTTGAATGAAACTTGCACCATGTGGTAGAGTGGGAAATTGGCTACCTGCCACATGCAACTTATGGTGCCACATGCCACATCCACTTGAGTTCAAAAGCGTTTTAATTAGAAAAACGCTTATAACTTTCTCAGCGTTGGAGCGATTTTGAAAAAATGTTCTACTAAAATGTAGCCCATATCCCACTCTGCCACATGGTGCAAGTTTCGTTAAAAAATATCTATCCGTTCGAAATGTGTACCAAAAAAAAAAGAAGAAATGTGCACGTAAGTTTAGAAGTAGCCCCTAAAAATAGGCAATATCGTAGCTTAAGATGTTTAAGCCTGAAAGTATTTATTCAGATACTTATATTGGTATGGAAGATTGTGCCAGTGCTAATATATAAAAGTGAACTGCTGGGCTTTCGTTATGTTACCCAAGACATTTATTTATTTATTTATGTCATAACTTTTAAATAAATTAATATTTTTGATGAAACCTTCGCCACTTCGCAGAGCGGGAAATGCCTTATCAAAAATTGTAATTCATTCGAATTACTCGCTATCGAATGCGGTGATTTATATTTTTCAACTTATGCACTTATACACGTTATCTTATTAAATATTTGACTGCAACAACAATTGGATAAAAGTATATGTTAATTATTAAAAAAAAAGAAATCCTTTTAGAAAGGTCGTTTTAGATATTTTTCAGCTCTATAAATGAAATGGAATATTGATATATATGTATGTAATATAAATATAAGAAAAATTATTAGTCTTGCTGCTGGTGTTTGTGGAATTTAGCTTATCACTTCAGTTTCCACAAAGCATCCAATTCGTTGAGAGGATCTTTATTGGCTTGTTTTTCTTGGGCGGTTACTTGAGGAGCTATTTTCATTTGATACGAAGTCATAATGCCTCCTGATATATGTGAAAAAAAAAGAGAAATAGTTAATTTAAACGAGTGTATCTTAAAATCGTCAAAGTTTGCTAGATGTAGCACTTTTGAAAATAAATTTATATATTATTATTTATATATTAAAAAGAAAATTTGTACTTACTTTTATTTAAGACATCATGAGCATGATTTAATACTATTTGTAGCGATTGCTCCAAAGTTTCGGCATCACGTAAAGCTTTTTGACGTTGACTACAGAGGCGCAACCAAACATCTATGACATCTGTAGAGAAAAAATATTAATTTTTATATATAATTTTTTATTAATAAAGAAACAAAACATCTCAGAAAGCAGTACAGAGAACCATAAATATATAATATGTTGATAATAACGAGTAACGAGCAAGCAGTTTCCTTTTTTTTTTTTTTTTTGTGTTTCATTTTAAGTTTTTTTTATTATTCCATTTTGGTATCTGATGTCTTGTGCACTGAAGTTTTTTTATGTTCACTACTTTTGTTTTCACACTTTTATATGCCTATTTATCTATTGAAAAACTTACTTATTAAAACTGGCCGTTTAGTTTGTGTAGCTAATATGGCACTTATACCAATGGCTACTATTTCTGATCTTTCAGAACCGGTTAAACAATTTAAAACCAGTGGTGAAGATGTTGTGTTGAAATCAAGGCAACGTTGCTGATGAGCCTGCAAAGCATTGCGTGATATACCCACTATTAGAGGAGGAGTACTGCAGTATAAATATATAAGTAAATTTAATATCCAAAGAAAACATTTCTTCTTATACTCTATGTACCTTTTTGTCCATGTTTTAATTTGTAATAAAGACAATTCAATGATAGCATCGGCTCCCAACATGGAAAGCTTCAACTGATACTCTATACAATGCGTTAGTTGTATAACTTTAACACACTTAACGGTATAATCATCAAAATTAGTTTCATTGTCTTCCATTTGTGGCCAGAAGGGATCAAGCATCTGTAAAACACGTTGATAAGTTATATTAGTAAAATTGTTAATTTTTTCTTTAAGCAATAATATAATTAAAAATTACCTCATTTGGTGTATGTAGGGAAAGTACAGTTCTTGCCTTTTGTGACCAAATCATTGACCAAAAATCGTTAATAGTATTCTGCTGAGGCGTCTGTGTTATAATAAAATTTGGACAACCTGTGCTTAAATTCTAAATAAAAAAAAGTAATATTAACAGGCATTAAAATATTAAGATATAATAATACTAAACCTTAACAAAAGCTGCATTTATATAATCATCCGTTTCCTTATCCAATTTAACACGGGCATGATCGTAGGGTAAACAATCTATAGATCTATTTTTTTCAGGAAACAGTTTGGCTATTGTGGTTGTTCGTTTTTGGGCATCTTTAGCTAATAGATCTTGTAATTCTTTCCATTTGGTACTTAAAGGTGTGTGACCATTTAACATTTTAACATTTAAAGACTCAATACATTTTTCAAAACGTTCTACCTCCTTAAGAAAATAGTTGAGAGTCTTGTCATCACTAAAGGGATCTATAGGTTTCAATTGGAATGTACAACCGGAATGTTTTTGCTCAATATTTGTGTTGAGTTTGTCGCTACGCATTGAAATCGAATCCCAATCGAAGTTATCCAATGAAGATAAATCTGAACAATTTGAAAGGTTATCATAACTGGATTTGCGAACTGCTGGGGAATCCATAGGAGAACTAAGTTGCGTCAAAGGAACGACTGGCGGTGCAGCATTTAAAGGTGATGTCTGGATATTCGCAGTGGAGTTTATATAGTCCTAAAAAGTTAAATTCGCACATAAAAAAAACAATACAAATTAAAGCAATTAAACCAACCTCAACTTGTTTAATTTTTTCATCCTTTTGTTGTTCATCGTGTGCTAATTTCTTGGGCGTAGTTGGAGCAGCCATCTGACTAGGTGGTGGACTACTAACCACTTGAGGTTTCAACACTGGCTGGGGTAATATGGGTGGAGGTACAATTGCTGCACTCGAAAAATCTATATCACTTAAAAGGTCAATATTTGACGATTTTTTACTATTAAGCACAGGTTTAGTGGCTGCAGCAGCTGAATTTGTTGGCTTTTCATTTTCTGGTTCTGGTTTTGCCGGAGCCATTGGTGACGGTTGACTACTGGTAGCATAGGTACAGCCACTTTTTGTAGTTTGTGTATTAGCTGTGGTTCCCGTACCACTTTGCATATAAATGTTTGTTTGTTTGAGATGACATAACGTCTGTTGCGGTGTAGCAGGCCGCGCATTGTCAGTAGCAGATTGATTAATTTGCATGGGATCTCCGGGAGCCTCCACACCATTTGTTTGATAACCATAAGGAGCGTTATAATAATTTGATGTATATGATGCAGATTTAATGTCAGCATTTGTATTTGCCAAAGGTGTAGGTTTGGTGTGAGAAATTATGGGTGACTGTACGTACAAATTTATATGTTCACAACATTTGAAAATTTTATATTATATTTATATAATATGTTTATATAATGAAATTTCTAAATTTTTATAATCAACTTGTGTTTCACGTGTTCTGCTTTTACCATGGCTAAATTTTGTATTATGTGTGCTTTAATGCTCGAAACTGATTTATTAAAAGGTTTCTGCAGTATTGCCAAAAATTATAACAAAAACGAAATATTTTTTTTTTCAAATTGTCAAAAAATTTTAAGCAAAATTTTTCTTTTTTGGTGCATGAAATTTTTATATTTTTATTCATTACTGCCGGATGGTAATTTTAAAAACGTTATTTTATAACAGTAAAATTTTTCCGATTCAAATTGTAAATTGAAATAAATATTGGCAATTTGTAATAAAACAGCCTTTGAGCCTATTCGCTAATGCAGTCACCTTGTATTAACTTTTTCTTTGATATAAGATCTTTAATTTGCACACTATGGTTCCGAATATATAGACTAAAAAGGAATACCCGTTTTTTTATTTAACGAATCAACAGAAACTTTTAGAAGTACTTGCTTATAACAACTTTTTACTTTTTTTTCTCCTTAATTTCAATAGTTTTTGAAACATACTCACATCAAAACCTGTAGCAAGGTTAATTTTTCCAGCACTCTTTGAATCGGTAGTACCAACTTGTGTATTGGTCGCTGCTGCTCCAGTAGTATACTGTCCATAGAACTGTTGATCGGCTTGGGTTGCCTGCTGATATCCACTATTATATTTAAAATTACCTGTTTGATGATTATAGCTGTATCCAGGATGCATCGTTGAATGGCATAACGTACCAAATGACGATGATGATGAAGTAGTTGCCATAGCATTAACTGCATCATCTGACGATTGAAGAGCATTAACAGCTGCAGCAGGAGGCGCTAAGACCCCGTATGATGTGGGTGTATTACCAGCAACTTGCAAAGGATTTTGAGCTATTGGCATATTACCTGTTTCTAATTGTGCTGTTTGAAAATTATTTACCACAAACGGAGCTTGCATTATAGGTTGAACGTTGCCTACGGTTGACTGCAGAAGTGTAGTAGATGATGGCAAGCCCGGCAGTTGATTTGTGGCTATATACAATAGTTGATTTGTAGGTACATTGGTAGGTGTTTGATAATTGTTTTGCTCAAGATTGCTTTGCTGTGTGTTAGTAGAAACTGCTTGAGGATTATTAGCTCCGTAAAAATAGGGTTGAGGCGTAAAAGTACTTGCAGCTGTAGTGACTACTGGCGGTGCGTACACTTGCGAAACACTTGAAGCTGTAGATTGGGCAGGATATACCAAATCGTTAATCATATTGGGCGCAGGAGCTAAGGAAGGGATATTATTGTTAACAGGATTTAAACTCAAACAAGGCTGCTGAATGCCTCCTGTAAATGATTGTTGATTTGATGTATAATTTTGATTGTTTCCTTGATATGGATTATTTGCCAATGAATTGTAAGACATTTGATTATAATTTCCCGTATCTGATATAGTTGTCACTTGGTGTGTATTATTAGTTCCCATGGTTTGTTGTTGTTGTAATGATATATTGGTCATATTGGCATTTAAAGCCGTGAACTGCGAATTGGGTGAGGCTTGGGGTTTGTATGCTGGTGGTGCTACATTTTGTTGATATTGCAAGTACATGGGATTGGTATAACCTGCACCTGTTATATCGTAATATTGTGTATAAGGTGGTGGAGGCTCGTTTGGTCCTACAGTTGGAGGCAAGGTACTACTTGTAGGTGGATAGTAAGAACTTCCACCAGAGCATGCTGATTGTGTTGGATTTTCTGAACCCAAAGGATTTGGTCTGATAAGCGGTATTGTTGTGTATTGTTGCGTATTAGCAGAAATATTGTAACCAACATTTGCATTTGGACAAATGGCCGGAATGCTTTTTTCTTTAGCAGCCTTTTTAGCGTTCATGTAATCACGTAATTTTGGAGCGCTAGAGCTGGCTGATGCCTGGTTCAATACTGTTGCATATGAATCTATATTCGCTGGAGAAGAACTTAAGCCCGAAGAATGAGGTTTATGATTCACGCTTTTTAAACGTTGTTGTCGTTCTTCAGATTGCACATCACGTGCTGACTTGCAACGTGATAAAAGTTTTTGTACATTAGCTGTAAATTATCAAAAGTTAATTAAATTTGAAAAATTAAAATTTTAGTAATGTAAAACCCACCCGATAGTTTATTGTAGAATTCCAAGCCTTTGGCAGATTTGGCTAATAAATCTTCATAAACATCATAGGAAGCAGCCAGAGAGGCAAAGAAATTTTCTCTTTTACTTTTGACATCAGCCAAAGTCTTCAAAACTGGTGCCGCTTTGGCATACGATTCAATTAAAGCTTTTAGAATGTTTTCCTGTGCTAATAGATTTTGATCAATTAATTGGGTTAAACGTTCATGTTTTTCAATTTCGCGATCAAAAAGAGGCTGTAAATCTTCTTCACAATCATGAGCAATAATTTTAGATGTTATATCATCATCATTCACAGCAATACGTAAATCAGCATGAAATTGTGACCGTTGGGCTTTCATTTCATTGACTTTATTGACAATTAGTTTCACATCTTTAAAAATTTCAGCGGTATTAAGTTCAGAACTCAATTTCGGCACAGACTGCTGAATATCTTGTAGAGGTTTGGCCAAAATTTTCAAATTATTTATGTGTAACTCCATGGCTTTGCGTAAGGTATCATTCGACTCCCCGGCCCGATTGTGGGCCTCCGAGTATTTTTGAAACTCTCTTGTAAGTTCGGTAATATGAGCATTTGGAGTACGTTGTACACCTGTTAATTGCTGGAATTCTTTTTCTTCTTTCTCTTCTTGTTGTAATATCATTGAAATTTCGTTAAGATTTGCCTCCACATCACTACAGATCTCAGCCAAACGTGACATGGATTGCACTAGTTCGGGTATGGCCGTTTTATTTGCATTTAAGGCAGCACACCTGTCAACTATGCCTTGTGGTATTTTATTAGCTTTCTCTTCATTGATATTAAGATTATCAAGTGTTAGGGAACTCATAAAACTGCTCAATTCACCATCTTTTTCTTCGATTTTACTACCATACTTTCTTAAAAGTTTAGCTTTTTCTTCACTATATAAAGAACTAGCTTCATGAGCTTTCATGGGTACTAGTCTTGCAAATATATCTTCACCAGCTACATCGGGATCTGTGGCAGAAAACCCTATACCATTTACAAGATTTGCTCCCTGTACAGCACTAATCGTGGCTAACTCAGGTACAGACTCATGATATATGAACTCGTTTTCGTTTTTAGCATTCTTACGTTTTGCCTCAACCACATCGGCTGTGAATATCAGAGATTCATTAATTTCCTTTATGTCGTTCAAACCCTTTGATTCTTTACGGGCTTCTTCAAGTTTCTCCCAAGCAGCCTAAAATATAATTAACAAAATTTGCTAAAAATAAAACGTAAAACTAAACTGCGTAATAATATACAAATATATAACACTTAAATTCTTTTCTTATAAGAATTCACAATAAAAAATTAAACTTTTTGTAAAAGTATTTTTGGTTTTCTTTTGTGCCCATTAAATCAAAACTACTGAAACTGACAAAAAAAAGACACTTATAAGATTACATACACCTACTTAAGAATTTTTTAAAACATTGATTTTTCTCATTCAATCTATACGGAATTTTGGATTGATATATTAGACATTCAATTGGAATGAAATTTGTTATAACACAGATTTATTTAGTAAACCAAGCAGCTGATAAAAAATACTGACGTTATCAGTGTCAATGCTTAATTGGCCAAAGATTTAGGTTAGTCAATTGTAAAGGATTTCAGTTGTACATGAAACTTATACATAAATATTTACTTACTTCATACAATGTAACTCTTTCACCCATTTTTCTCTGCTCTTCTGCCTGCTGTCCTTGATATAAATATAATATGCAATTCAAGTAAGAGATTTTAAAGCGAACATATTTCTTCCATTGCTTATACACTGCGTGATCCACTACATGAGCCACAGGGCCATCATCGCCTCCTGTGAGTAAAGCGGCTAGAGCAGCACCATAGTACACCACTATTTGTGCTGTAACCTTAGCAACAATGTTTGGTTTACGATTATCAATTAAAGATTTTTCAAGTATGCATTCTTGTGCCTGTGCAAAAGAAACTTGTTGCATAAACACTAATAATTCCGTTGTAAAACAATCACCGAATTCATCCATATTTACGTAACGTTCACGAATTTCACCAAATGCCCATGCAGCACACTGGAAATGAGTACAAGCCAATTTCATGCCATCAATGTCGGTGCGATTAACTGCAGCTCCAGCTTGTGTATGGGCTGCTGCAATATTGTAAAGAATTGCTGCCTGTTCATAGCCAATGTCATGATATTCCTGTACCTTGCTATTGTATAAATCTTTCCAGGTGAATTGAAATATTACTTTCTTGTCTCTTAGTCTTGGAAAACGATTTAACAGAGATTCCAATTGGCAAAAATAACGCTTTAGTATAGGACAATTGTCCTTGGGTGTATTTAAAGCTTGATTGCGTAAAGTTTCCAAAGCATGAAGTTCTTTAGTATAGTTAACGGGATTTTCTTGATAAAATTCAGCAATGTACTGTTTGTCAAAGGGTAAAATTAAGAAAAAAACAACAAAAAGTGGTATCAGTTATTGTTATAAGTCAATTAATTATCAAATAATAACAAAACAAAAGTAATATAAAGAGATGAGTCAGTTTTTTCATGAGCAGACACCCCCCTTTCTCTCTCTTGTTGTTCAGAAATTAGCAGACTTTTCCAATTGAATTTCCACAAATAATTTTCCATACACTTCACAAAATTTTAATGTAATTGGACTTACTTTCTTTAATCCTGAAAAAGATGTACCCTCAGGACTGGATTTATTTGGAAAAGACAACATATGAAGTCGGGGAACAGCTTCCATTTTGGTCAGTGGTTAAAAGTTTCACCGTCGATTTGTTCAGCCCAATTTGCTGTTTTTTTTATAAATTTACTTTAAATATTCATTCAGTTGCTAAATTTTTTCGACTTAGCTTTGTGTTTAAATAAAATTAATTGATTTTAGTGCACAAAATAAAATAATTTGATGAAATAATTTACCGATTTTTTCTGCACAATAAAAAACTGCAATCGAATATTTTTCTTTTACAGCAGCACTGCCAGCGCAGACAATGAAATAAATAAGGTAGCCATATCTTTCACATATTTTTTAACATTGTCAGCCTGATAAATAAAAAAAAAATATTATTATTTTTATTTCTTCTGTTTGAATACAAATAAAGGATAAAACAACAATACAAATAAATTTATTAAAAATTTGTTCTTTTATGTCATTCATGTGTGTATTTTTTGTAAATAAAAATTAAAGAGGCGTCAAGCTGAGTTAGTATACGGCTGGTTCATCAACAATTTATTACAATGAAGAATGATGGCTGTTAGGGAGAGAGGTTTTCAGGTTCGATTCGTAGTTGTGGAAAAAACAAAAAGTAACTAGATTATAGCTATTACCAGCACCATACAAAAAACTTTCTTCAAAGCTATTTTGTTAAATTAGTGTGGACAACAACCTTTTTTTGGATTGTATTTGCTATACAACGACAGATGTCAACATTTAATATATTAACACGTCATTATAGCAACATTTAAAAAGCCCTAAAAGTTTTTCTTACAAAATTATTTTGTTTCTACCAATCAGTGTTTATATCGTTTGTTCTGTTCGTTTTTGTTACATAACCTGCAGAGCTCGTTTCGACTGATTCACGTTCAATATAAGTATGTTGTTAGGCCTTTTCGTAATGTTGAAAAATTTAAATTCTTGGAAGTGTTTTTTTTATATATTAAACAAAGCACATTCAAATAGAAATTGGTTTCTTTATGGATTAAGCTATAAAATGGTGCACTTTTACATACATATAAACATACACATGCCACTAGTATTGAGTGCAAATAAATGTTTTGCTGGTTTTATATGCTTCACTACTATACATGGAAAAAAAGTGTAATACACATACATATGTTTGACTTTTTTCTATTGTAACCAGCCAAATATTACAATTTGCTTTTTTTTTTTTTAAAGATAAAAAAAAAGTTTTTGCACTATCCGCAAAAAAAAATTGCGAAAAAGGAAAAAAAGCTATTTAAGGCTATTTTGAAAATTAAAAAAAGGCTAGGAAAAAAGCTGAAGACTAAATTATAAATTTCAAGGCCAAAAGCGAGAAAAAAGGCTAAATCTAGCCCAAAATAGGCTAAAATGGCATATTTCAGCAGTATTCATTTGGGATTTTATAAAAAAATTTACTTCTGTTTTATCATAGACAGCATTAGAATGACAAACGCTTCTTGATGAACTAGTACAAGTCCTCCAAAATTACTTCTATTATCTTCACATATTTCAAAGGATTGTATGGTTTCTTTTACTTTATTTTTTTGGAGATTTTTTATACTGGTGCTGTATAAAATTTTTTGATTAGAAATGAGCAGCGAAAGGCCATAAGGCTCAGTTAAAATTTTATTTTAGCTTAGACTTTTAACAGAACTGTTTGTTTTTTTTTTTTTTTGGCAATAAAAGAAGTGTACAAAAGAGGACTTGCAGCCGAATATGCCTGTGGTTATGTGTAGCACCCTCAATAGCTTAATTTTTTTTATGAACCAAAATATGTGTTAGAATATTTTTTGTAAGAAAAAAGGAAAATAAAATTAAAAACAAAACAAACTCTAACAACAGCCATAATTCCTTAAAATAACAAACCAAAAACTACTTTTTTTGTCGAAACTAAAAAATGTAACACCATGAATGCAGACACATGCACATGCTTATTTGAGAATTTATTGTAACAATAAGTTTTGTTTTATGTAAATTCTAGTACGTTACGCTACTTCAATTGCAGAAATAATTGTTTATTTATATGTATATACAGAAAATAACATAGGTTGTTTGAACTAAATTTATTACCAATCAAAAATGTAGTTGTGATAATAAAAATTTTTGGTTGTAGCAACCAAAATTCCAATTGAAAGTTTTTAGCTGTAATACCGATTTTCTATTGTCGCAATTAAAATATTCGACTATCACAATTGAATTTTTGCTTCTTAACAAATTTTGTTTTCACAACCGAATTTGTTTTCTCAGTGTATCAAGTTTAAAGATCGTACAGTATGCAATAGTTGTAATGCAGATTAAAAGGGCATGCGCAGTGAGTTTTTTTTTCTGTAACAAGCTTTGCAGATTTATATTGACTTTAAAATAAAAATAATATTTTTTTGAATACCGAATTTTTGATTGGAAACAAATTCAGTTCTCACAACCAAAGTTGTTTTCTTAGTGTAGAGAAAATAACTTCGTTTGGGAGATTTAAATTTGATAGCAGTTAAAAATTCAGTTGTGATAATTAAATTTTTCAGTTGTTACGATCGAAATTTGATTATACAGTCTAAAATTTTGTTCCCTCAATAATAATAATTTTAATAGAATTTTTGATTGGTAACAATTTAAGTTCTCACAACCGAAATTGTTTCTCAGTGCGTATTTGACTTTTTACGGTTGTCGAACTATTTTCCAATATTGGAAAGAAATTAACTTCTTTATCAACACCTTAAATAAATACATAAAACACGCTAATGTTTTATTAAGTCACTTTAAAAGCCCTAATTTTTTATAAAATTATTTCGATTCTAACAAACGGCATTGCTTTTATTGCATCAAAAAGTCAATTTTTACTTAAGTCGACTTAATCGTTTAATCCTTATTGCCATAGATATATTAAATAAGAATTCAATTTTAACTTCGGAAATCTTTTATTGTTGAAAGAGCGTAGTATGCTTATCGGTTAAATTAAACAAGTAGATAAAATTTCAAATTTCTAGTCCACTCATTCCATTGCTTTAATATTCAGTTTATGCTTTTACTTTTAGTTCAGTAATAAGTTACGTAGTATGTACATACTGCCTTATTCATGAAAAGAAGTTTTTGTTTTATTACACTGAGAAAACAACTTAGGTTTTGAGAACTGAATTTGTCACCACTCGAAAATGCAGTTGTGGTAGTTGAATTAAAAATTCAGTAATACAGCTCGAAATATTATTTAGAGAATTCAATTTTGGATTTTTTCAACAAAAAAATTATCACAATTGAATTCTTGACTGGTGACAAATTCAGTAAGCTATTTTCCATATATAATTTCTAAGTATTTAAGTCAAACATTGCATTGAAAAGAGCTACATAAATTTCTAAAGGATGCATGCTGTATAGTAACAAAAAATGCTAGTGTATGTATTTGAGTCTGTATTCTGTTGAAATTACATCTCTAATTTTAATGCACTCCTTTTATATGTATTTATATTGTCATCATGCATAAATTACCTTCAAGTGGTTTTGAATGAACAACACAAAAAAATATACATCAAATTGTATAACTTGTTTTGGCACTATTTATAAATGTATCTCAGATTTTTCTTACATAATTATACAGAGAAAACGAAAAATATAGCAGACATTAGAAAAAAATTAGCGTCCAATTTATAAGAGCTTAATCTAAGTGGGAAAAAATTAATAAGTTGTTTGGTAGTCGAGTGAGATTAAAAATTAATAACAATGAAAATTTAATATTATTTACAAATTTTTGATAGTTTATTGCCAAAGAAAAAAGAGGATTTTAATATTGAGTAAAGCGATTTGTCAAAAATTGAAATCAAATGAAAAAGTGTAATAGTGTGAAAGCAATACATGAAAAAATATGGATAGCAATTTGACAGGAAACGGATAGTTTCGTTTTATTTTTAATTTTATTATTTTTAATTTTTGCATACGAACAAAGAAATAAGAAAAAAAAAACAGCTGATAAAACTGCGTATAATTTTATATATAGCTAAAATCTTGAATTTCACTAGTTCTATAATAGCATACCTTTACTAACGCTTTTCGTGCAGTACCAAATTTGAAATTATTTTTCACCATTTCATTTTGTTAAATTCTACTAAATTTATTTTCTTAACTGCTTGTGGTACATGTTTTAATTTTTAGCTTAACAGTTCTCGTTTTTTCTCTTTACTTTTCGAATTGGCAAAAAATTTCAGTTTTAGTTAAGCTTATAAACACTCTTGCAGTTCTGCTTGCTTTTCCTTAAAGGAATCATTGAAAAATACCACCAAAATGTTTGTCTTTTATGTATTTAATTTTTTTTTTCGTGTTTGTGGTTGTTGTTGTTGTTTGCATGCATGTATAAACATGCATGTTACAACTAACATCATCAAGAATTCCAAAAGAGAGTTCTTTTTTTCACACTTTCATGTTTTCATTAGTGAGAAGAAAAACAAAAAATAAGCATAAACATAAAAAAGGGAGTAAAAGGAAAAAACTTTAATTAGAAATTATTACAGAAGCTGACATGTGTCTTTCAGCTACTGTATAAACAAGAATTACGTGGAAAAGTTTTCTTGTAGCATGAAAGTTAATATAAATTAAAGCATTACTAACGATTTTCATTTGGGTTTATGATTATTTTTGCTTGCAGCCCTTACAGCAGGGCTGGATACAGTATAAATAGGAATAGAGCTGAAGTTTATTATTCAGTTTGTGAATTTTATATTCATTTGAAGCATATTAAGACTACACTTATATTTTAAATACTTTGAAGTAATTAAAGAGGATTTTGAAGTTAGCAAGTAAAGTAGGCTTAAGAGCCAGTATTTCTGCAGTCCTAAAAATTTTGGGATTAAAACCAAAAATTATTAAATTTCTTTAATCAATTTTTTCTTCATTTACATACTCGTATGAACGTGTCACTACAACCCATCCAATTACAAAATCTTCAATATTGGTTAAGTCATTTACTTGCACATTCCTTTTAGTTTCCTACTAGTTTTGTTGTTGCTGCTGCATATTAATTACTATATAAAATTGTTAAGAGTATAACCCCTTTTCTTTTATTTTTTTTTACAGCACAACAGTCGTTACTTTGGCTGTCTGACTGATTGACTGACTAACTACTCAAAACACATGCCATTTATGCTCTTGCATAAGAAAAATACTCCAAAAAAAAAATGATGTGAAAAAAATGCATAAAATTAAAATACCTTTGTTTCTTCTACGAAATAGTTATCTTCAATGACAACAAAAAAAAAAAAATTAAATTGGGAACAAGCTAAAAGACTAATTGACAATGTAACATAACAAAAGGACATTAACAAATTTTATCCCTGTAACTCACCGAAAGCTTCTTTAAAATGCACTTGGTTATAGATTGTCATGTCACTCTTGTTTACAGGACTGCAATCAAAATAAAAACAAACAAAAAATACTATTTAAGGCAGAAAGTAGTGTGTGAGTGGTATGCTGTTTCTAACTTTTGTTTTTGGTATTAGTGAAAAATTTAATGCTGGCAATGATAACAACGTATTACTTCTAAATACAAACCGCAGCAATAAGTAGTGCAATATGACGTATGTGTAATATAGGCTGTTATATTTGAAAGTGGTATAAGTGCATTTTTTTTTAATTAGTTAGAGTTGATTTTAGTACGATATAGACACCATCGTACTAAAATTACTGCTAATTAATTAAAAAAAATAGTGGATGTATACCACTTTCAAAAATAACAGCTCATATGTCGCATTGTTATCAGCTTATGATACTCATACGTTACATAACACTTTTAAATGATTATGAAGAGTTAATTATTTTGTACTTGTTGAGAGCAATAATAACTAACAGAAACTTTTTAAATTAATTTTAATATTATTTATTTAATAATTTTGACAAGTCAACATGAATTTTTATGTCTAGGGCTTCATTAGCAACGTGAATATCTAGCGGGTATTACAAATAAATTAAGCTTTATAACATTAAAATTCATTATAAATTTTTGAAGTTTTTTACAATTACAAGGGCTTTCACATTTGGCAAATTAGTTGCCCAAAAAAAATTTTTTTTTATTTATAAAATATAGTTTCTTTTGAACTTGCCATAATTTTACATTTTCTTTTGCTTAGAATTTCTTATAATTTTTTTCACTTACTCACTCACACAACCATGCTTTGTTTTTTTTTTTTTTTCGAAAGAAGAAAGACAGTTTTGATCTCAAAAAATAGGTTAAAATCGAGTTTATGCTGTTCCATATAGTTTATATTCAGAAAGTGTAAAGATTTAGAAAAATTTCACTCAGCATATTTAAGAGTAAAAATCTTTGCGTTAAAAGCCAAAATCGATATGGTGGGATGCAAAGCACTAGTGGGGATGAAAGGTCCTGGAATGTGCAGTTTAGATATCAGAGATATTTCTTCGAAACTACTAAAACTTAGGGCCATTATTAAAAGTTACCAATAGTTAAAGTTTATATTTTACAAGTCAATTATCAAGCTTTTGATTAGACATTAAATTAAAAATATCGACCAGTTATATATGGGACAGTCCTAACTTTAGCTATCGAAGGTTGTAATAATGGCCCTTATAAGAACAAAATGTAAAGGTTATTTTACTTGCAATCGTCATATAGTTTTGTTAATTTTATGGAAGAGTTAACCTAGGGGAAAAGAACAAGTCATAGAACATCTCACTGAACTAGTCCTAAAGGTATAAAAACTAAGGGGTTGCACAAGCATACTTGCAAACCATAACATGTATAACATTTTATAATAAAAAGTGCTTGTCAGCCATTTCTATTAAGCTAGTGATGGTTTTGTTTTTTTTTTATAAAAAACTATTTATTTTCACTTTGTAAAACTTTTTACATACTTTGGGCTTAAGAGCTTTGACAGCCGCTTGCCAGCTAGAATGAACTTTATATTCGAAGGGTTCTGGGCCTGTGCCAAATAGCTCATCATTTTATTAGTTACTTGCATTTCATATCCCGTTAACTAAACTATAGTAAGCGAGTTCCCTTATATAGGCTCCGCCACCGAACGTTTTTCTTTCAACTAGTGCTTAGCTCATGTCTGATTTGACAGATAATTAGTTTTATCCTTCCGCTGAAAGAATATAGTTGTGTTTCCGCTTCGCTAAGTGAGCCTGCGATCGACTTACAGAAGATGCCGATTTTGTCAAAAAAATCATTTTTTCAGATGAAGCTCATTTTGATTTTGGCGGTTATGTAAACAAGCAAAATTGTCGCATTTGGGGCACAGAAAACCCGCACGCATACATTGCAAAGCCGACGCATCCAAAACGAGTCACTGTTTGGTGGGGATTTTGGTCCAGAGGCATAATTGGGCCATTTTTCTTCGAAAATGAGCAAGGAGTGGCCGTTAGTCAATGGCGATCGTTATCGGGCCATGTTGAACAAATTTTTTTTCACAAAAATTGAAGAGGAGTATATTAGCAACATTTGGTTTCAACAGGACGGCGCTACGTGCCACACAGCCGAAGCTACACTCGATGTTTTTATAGCATTTAAAAAAAAAAAAGTTATTTGGCGGACCCTATACAAAGGTAAAAGCAATCCTACAGCTAAATTTTATTTATTTTTTTTTAGTTTGTTGTACTGGGAACTGTCAAAGTTTATTTTTCTTTACCCAATAAACCATGTAGCAATCAAACTACAACACAACTTGAGAATATTAAAAATTCTGAAGGTAATTATTATTATTTATTTATGGAATATAAATGTATGCCTGTAAAAAATAATATTTATTTAAAATTTTGCTTAAGGCACATGAAAATATTTTTTTTTTTTAATTATTATTTTAATATTTTTTTTTAAATTATTATTTTAATATTTTTCTCAAGTGATTTGGTTTGTTGGGTATGTTAATTTTTCTTTTCACTACTACAGGCACTTACTTCTACAACTACATGCAGATAATTCTGACATCTCAAAGGTAAAATATTTTGTTAATGTGTTCTTGCAGTTATCTTTTAAACGAATATGCCTTGACTCATACGAAAGCATCAATAAGTTTATAGGAATTCCAAACCAACCTGATGTGGAAAGTAAAGTTTTTTAAAGCTGCTTTATTTTGGTAACTAACGGAATGCATGTATGCATATTTTGGTGAAGCTTTTTGTATACTTTGTAAGATGTTACTGAACTTATCTGAAGGATAATTTTAAATTAAGTGTAAGCCTACTTGAGTTAAGTGATTGTTACTTCTTTAACCAGTCACGCCACAAGCACTTTCAGTTAATACAAATGTCTCTTAGGTCAGTTCTTTTCAGTAATCTCTATCATAAGCTTATTTCTATTGTCATAGATAAAGGTATTAAAATTATTATATTCATTAATCATCTCATCACAAGCTTTAAGTCTATTCACATAAATGGACTAAAATAATCTAAATAATTAATTTTTTGAAATAAAAACAAACAGCTGTCTAATGATGATTTTGCTAATTCAAAAACACACGTTTATAGAAATACTGAGAGCATTAGCTTTAAAAAAACCAATTAAAACTTTCTGTTATGTTATAATAGCATTCCATTACAACGATTGATTATTGTAAAGCAAACGTAAACAGAAAATCATTAACAAACACAAAACTTTGACACATAACACAAGTTATTAACACGAAATAATTATAAAAAAAATATACAGCCTACTAAATATGTCATAAACTATGCCGGAAATTAACCACATGCCAGAGTTGCTGTCTGACATTTAAATGTTTATGCTCTTATCCCAAGGAAAGTTTACGTACACCTTAAAGTAAAATTTATTCAAAAATTATATGAAAAATTTCGATAACGTCGACTTTAAAGTCTGAGTTATTTTTTTTTTTTTTTTTTGGATAAGGAGGTTCGACTTTTAGAGTTTAATTAATCCACATGCAAGGAATTGTTGCAAGTTGAAAAAAATAGTCGAAAGTCTTGCAAATTGTATGAAAACAAGTTCATTTTTAAAATATCTTCAAAGTCCACGCTTCTAATAAAAAAATGGTTTGGAAAATAAAAATAAATGAATGCAGTATTGTCAGGTTGTCAATACCATTAACACCAACTAAAAATTTTGTTGTTAGTATTTTTTTAAATCAAAAATATGAAATTGATATTTAAATCTATCTTCTAAATGTGTTGCTGTATCTTAGTGTTCTTTTTTATATATTAATTTCGTTAAATATATTCAATATCGATTATTATCGTAACTTTAATTTTAGCGAAAACTAATAAATTAATTTAAAACTCATACTCGGTAGCACTGTTTCCTATTTGTCATTTTACCGGCTGCAAGTATCAAAAATTTACTTGCAAGAGAATTTCTTTTGCAGTTCGAAACATGTGAGTGCGCTAGAGAAAAAATGTGAGTGTATTGAGTTTTTCGAAGTTGCACTTTCATGCGGAAACGCAAAAAATGCAACAAAAAAAAAAAAATTATAAATTTAGAGACAAGTGTTAAAATAATTAAAATTAAAGTCAAGTGAAGTAAATAAATTACACAACTTTTGGCAACTCTTTTGAAAAAAAAAATGTTTATAAATTTTCATTTGGCGAAAACACACGCAGGGTCGAAAAAAAAACATACACACTCACATTCAAAAGCATTACTGCTATCAACGACGCAAAAGTTTTAGTAGATTTATAACAAACATTTATATTTTCAAAATGATTTAAAGCCATATGACACACAGTTGTTTGTCAGTTGGCTGAGGGATGCATGGATGGTTGAATGCAAACAGCAATAGAAAAAGTCAATATAAAATTTTTTCTAATTTGAATTGCATTTACTAATGCAGAGATACTATTTAAAGCAACGTTCCTTCATTTAAGCAATAATACGTTTATAAAAAAAAAGCTCAGGCTGGCATATAAAAGCATTAAAGGACCTTTTGCTACAATTTTACTATTGATGTTGCTTTTTGCTATTGCTATTGTTGTTGGCGTTTGTTTAAACTTTCTATTGAATTTGTAGGAAGCAACAAAAGCTGCAACAGTAACAAAAAAAAAAAAAGAAGAAGTTGCATGCAAGTGAAATAGACAGGCAACATCTGTTCAACTGTCGATATTGTCTTGCCATTGAACAATGCAACATTACGCTGCATTGACCAACATAATTAAAATTGTTCGTTAAAGTTTTCAGTTTAACTTTGACGACAATCTAAAATTGTGTGCTAAGAGCAAAAAAAAAAAAAGGAAGGAGTGAAAGAAGTAAGAAACAAGAGAAAAGTAAAGGACAAGGAATTTAAGATTTAATTATGACGGCTGTAACGAATAAAATGCACGCTTTTGCCAAATTTTTAATTTTAAAAGTAAAGTAATCTTGTAAATATGTCTTCCAAATAACTTTGAAGAACAAGTTAAATTCGGCTGTGCCGAGTCTTATATACCCTTCACTGTGTTAGCAAAATATTAATATTTTTCACCTTCCACATTCTTCTATAAAATCAAAATCATAGAAAAAATTATATGAGTGAAGATAAATATGCCGCGTTAAATATGTTTTAACGTACCCCATTACGTTTTTTAGTATTTGTAAATATATTTTCAGTATTAATGGCATATTTATCAAATACGTCTTACGTCATTAAATATTAAATGTTTTTAGTAGCAGTTTAGCGGAGATCATCTATATTTGTCACCTACCAACCAAATATTCAGATATTACTTTGGATATTTTAAATTTTTTTTGAAATTTTCAAGGCTTTTGGCAAATGGTACCTTGGCAAAGTGGGTAATGATAAAAATCCCTCAAAATAAAGATTTTCCTGAGTACTTGGGCGACAGATTACAAATCTAAAAGACCTCTTGTTTAAAATGATGGGTACCAACCCGTAATATTTTATGGTTCGTTTGCAATCTCTTAGAGAAATCAACGTATTTGTGCACATTTGTATCTATGTATGTACTTATATGTCTCCTAAACATATTTATAAATATGTCATAGTGTATGTAACTGAAACACTTAGTTTATTAAGCTTGAGGTCATATTAAATATAAAAATTTCTTTATTATTATTGTAAAGAAATATCAATAAAAAGATAAATTTTTATAATACGACCTCAACTTAAAAAAAAGTCATATAAACTTGCAATTAAAAAGTTATAAAAAAAATAAACATACAAACAAACATTTATAAAAATAATTTTCTTAGTATACTTTTTTTTATTAATCCTAAATAAATAATTAGTTTCAGTTCAAGAGACAGACAGACGGACATCGCTAAATCGACTCCGCTATGCATAAGGACTTAGAATATAAGTATTTTATATGGTGTCCCACGCACGGTGTAGAAATTACAAACGGAATCACAAGTTATATATACCCTTCTTACACGTATTTCAACTTAGTTTTTAGTTGAAAAAGGCGAAATATAATCTACGACGGATTCTTTGGCCTCATTGTAAGCGAAATAATAAAAAAAAATTTACAAGAGAAAGTATATTTTAAAAGGTGCTTATAATTTGATCTTTTAAAAAACTTTAGGTTCTGCTAGGGCCATTAAGTTTTAAATTTCATAATAAAAAAAACTAATCCAAAATTGTTTGGCCATTCTGTTTGCTGTCATTTGGCTTTTAGTAAATTTTTTTTAAATATTTCCAACAATTTGTGCTATTTAAACTACTTCATCGTAATGAAATTAAAATCTATTTATAAGAAAAACTTTTAATTTTGCTAATGAAAATTTCAGCAGAAATTGTATTAACTGTTTAAATGTTGAAAATTCCTTAAAACAACTCAAGTTGTAGAGATAAAAAGCAGGTAGAAAAAAACACACACACACAATTTAAGGGAAAAAAGCAAAGCAAAGGAACGCTGATTGAATTCCATTTTTAAAAGTTCAAAAGAATGTACAACAACTTGGCTAATATTCAATAAAAAACAATAGTTGTATTGCTAAATATTTGCTTAATGTTTGTGTGTATTTTCTACTTGATGGATGCAATAAAGAAAATGTATTTTCTGCTTTTCAAAGTAAACAAAAGCAGAGCAGTAAAGTGATATTAAATAACTATTTTTAATTAGATTTGTTTTATATTTAGTTTGTTGTTTTCCAAATATAATCTAGAGAAACATTTTTTTACAATAATTAATTAAACATTAAAAATAAAACAAACCAAATAAAATGTAGAAAAGTTCTCTAGTACTAGAGATTTTTTAAATGTGGCACTTGAGGCTACATGTGATTTGTCTTAGTGTGGAATAGAATTGAATTTAGCAGTTAATAACTAAAATTACTTTCAATTGCTAGCACTGTAAGTTGCTACTTTACCACCACTTTGGTCTGATTTAAATAATATGAACACCAACAGTATGTGGTTAAAACATTTTTAATGTCACACAGTGCAACAGACATATCGTTATATGTTTTCAAAAAAGCCCTAAGTTACATAAAAAAATTTATAGCAGAAGAAAAAAAGTCTCCTATAGAAAATTATTCAAACTTTTTGAAATTTTTTACAGTTTATGCTTTAGTTATGATGCAGCGCATCATAACACATCCAAAAACATACTATTTTTTTCTATAACTCAGGCCTTTTTTGAAGTCATATGATTATTTGTAAGTCATTCAAGCTGTGCTTGTGCAGGAATTACTAGAATTGGAATCACTAGCGGACTCTAGTTAGATAATCATTGCGGCCAGAATAGATTTATTGTGACATTACTCTTAAGTGTGTAGTGCTCTACCCTAAAGTTAATGAGGGCATTAACATCTCACGTGAAACTGATGTAAACTGGCCCCTTAGATCATGCGATTCGAAGCTCTTAGTGTGTGAAAACCACAAAAACCGTTAAAACCAACATAACCTACGCAATCGTTAAAATTTTGACTGAACCTGATCTGCTGTTATTTGCTGTTCAATTTATTACTTTTTTTTTTTTAAATATAAGCTGCAGGTTGTTTTCTTGATTTACTCTATAGCATTTCTGTTGCTGCGATTTTAGCAACTTCCCAACTTCTAACATTAAAGATTGTGGGACGGAACACATATCATTTCAAAAGGCAGACTGTCTAGACTTGTAATCTACTGCCCAATAATACTCAGAAATTTCAAAAAAAAAAATTTAAAAATAGTCCAAAATAACTTCTGAGTAATTGGGCAGTAGATTACAAATCTGGACGATCTACTCTTTAGAATGATATGTGTTCCATCCCGTAATCTTCTATGGTTTGTCCGGAAGTCACTAGAATTCCTCAGAGCAACAGCACTGGGTATGTGGAAATTTAAAAAAAAAATTTTTTAAATAATCCAAAGTAACTTCTGAGCATTTGGGCGGTAGATTACAAATTTGGACGATCTACTCTTTAGAATGGTATATGTCCCATTTCATAATATTCTATGGTTCGTCCGGAAGTCACTAAAATCCCTGAAAGCAACAGCACTGGAGTCCGAAATATACATTTAACTTGAATTTTAATTATAATAAAATTAAATTAAATTATTTAAAATTTAGTTTTGTTCGTTATTATCAAACGAATGTAAATAAAAAACAAGAGAAGACTGCAATTGCTAAAAATTGTTTTAGTTTCCTTTAAATGAGTTATTGCTCATTTTATGATTTACATTTCTCCAGTGTTTAGTTTTTATAATTCACTATTCGTTTAGTTTGTATTTCTTTCTTTAAATCATAGTTTTTTATTTTTCAGTTTTCAATTTTGTAATACGCTCAATTGAACGCTAAATCGTTGGAAACTTTTAATTAAAAAAAACACAAGTGCTTGTTTTTTTGTTGTTGTTGAAAGTAGCAGCAGGAGAGTAGAAAAAAGGATAAACTAAATATATATAAAAAAAATAAGACAAAAATAATTGGAGTTTTATTAAAGGCACAATAAGCTGAGAATAAAATAGGAAGACTGCATATAAAATTTATTTATTTCTTAAGATCTGCCTTCCTTCAGTGTTGAGTTCTGTGTAACTAGATAACAATTGGCTTAAGTATAGTTTAATCTTAAATATTGAAGGAAGGCGGATCTTAAGAAATACATAAATTTTATATCCAGTTGTCCTATTTTATTCTAAGCCTTTATAAAACAGTAATTGGTCCTTAGTAGCCTACAGACTCTTTTTTTTATCTACCTCTTCACTTTCTTTCTTTAAATGATACGTTTTATTGTTATTCCTAGATTCTTGCTTTTTAATACACTAAAGCTATCACAAAGATATAACCTATAAGAGGACCATCTTTCAACCGAACACTTTGCTTTCGAGTAAATATTTCCAATCTAAAGAAGTCGGGGATGCCAAAGAATTTAAAAAGAAAATTGTGGTGTCTATTGGCGCCTATACGCGAGTGGCAAAAGGTCTGGTGTTAAGTTAGTAAATCCATGATTTATCATGCGTACTCATCATGTCAATTGTTATTTTTGTATGGTAAACCTTACGGTCATAAGGTAGTCTATGCAACGTCACCTTCTCAGTATGAATCAACTTGAATAGCAAACCTGAGAATGTTGCCTTTCAGTAATTCAAAATTTTCTACAAATCATAAATCAGGACACTATTTACAATTAGTTTTTAGTTAATTATGTTGTCCAATTTACACACGAGCATCAAACTCCACTTTGTACAATCTCGTTTGCATTAGTATCCTTTAAATCTTGGAGGCTACAGTGAAGAGCAAGGTGAAACGTTTCAAAAAAATATTAATTAGTACAAGTGAAGACAGTTATCAAGGAATCTATACGAAGTGTCTCAATCAAGCAAATCTTACAAAACACAATTTTCGCTTCAACCCCACTAACTACATGAAGTATATAAAATACTCAACATTTTTAACCGGGCCCTAAATTCAAAACTAGAGCTGCTGGTAAAACACCAGTGTTATTTTCGTAATCGAAAGCGAATACAAACATTTTGGAAATTTTTTTAGTGTTGATCAGTGTTTTTAATTAGAATTAATACTCAGGTTTCTAGAAAAAAAGTAGGAAAAAAAGCTGCATAAAATCTTTTACAAAAATTACTTTCTTTATAAAAAGTTTTTGTTGTTGTTAATTTTTTAAAAGCTTTTATTTAACTTGATTTTTATACAAGTTAAATTTGACCGTGTCCGAGAGAGCTGAAATTTTACATATCGGTCTCTTCCACATGAGAATGTATGTTTATGATAAGCAAGACCTGATGCTGCTGCTAGGATTGGCTCCAGACGAGGGAACTAACAACGGCTTGAAATTTTGCACACTCCCACGATTATTGGTGTAAACAAGAAATAGCAACCATGTCAGAGTCATTCGAAAACATTAGTGAAACTCCAGATCAGGGATCTCGCATAAGAGGCATACCAAGACTGGTGTAATTTTTAAAAGCTTTTTAACAGAACTAAAATTTTTTAAATTTTAAAAACTTTTTTTACTTTCATTTACTGTAGTTCTCTAGAATTTTATAAAATTTTCTTTTCATGTTTTTAAAAAAAAAATTATATAAATTAAATTTTATTTTTTCCACTCCCCCAAATATTATTTGCAAGAAAATTTTATTAACAAAATGCATGCATGTATTTGTTTATTACATTTGGCAGAGTTCACCTGAACGGATGCCATATTTTGTCATTATATATTTATTTCCGTTTTTTATTTGGGTGCCATTCATTTTTCTCCTTTTTATTTATTTTTTGTTGGTTCTAACCTCCAACCAAACATTTATTTACGTATGTGTTTGCATGCCCATTTGTGTGTAGAGCAAGAGCAAGAGAGAAAGTGATTTGAAGGTTGGTAGTGGTGCCACCTTGGTAACCGCGTTATTTGTTCATTGTGCTTGTTGTTTATTCGTTAGTTTACCAACTAACATTTATTTTAAAGGTTTAACAATTTGTTGGTGTTCTGGTTATTGTTGTTTTTTGTATACTCGTACTATTTTTATTTATAACAATTTCTGTTCACTATGCGGTTGGTCACCCTAACTAATTGTGCTGTGGATATTGTGGCATTGAAAACTTGCTAGTCATATGAGATTGTCAAATTCAGCACCAAGATGTTATTTAAGCTTGAAAGTAGAATAAATATAAAATATAGGCTGCCTGCCAAATCGTCATTCCTACACTGCGTATACATTGATAAATTAAATAAAAAGCATTGCTTGATTTACGGTTATTTGCGAGTCACTTGTCAAAGCAATAACTTGCAGTGCCACACATTGTCAAATGTCTGGCACGGCTAATAATAAAATTTTGTGAATATTCATTGTAGTGTGAATTATAAAAACTCAAAGTTTACTTGATTTCATTATACGAGTATATAAATTAATTAGTTGTTATCATTCCATTTTATTCCTTTACCGCATAATCCATTTAATTTAGTTCATGTTCATTAAACTCAATTTCATTATGCATTTCAATTTATTTGCTACTATTTTATTCTACTCTGTCTCTTTAAAATAATAGAATCTTCTAATTCTAATTCTAATTGTTCCTAAATCACGGAGGTGAAGAAATCAAACAATGGCACGAACAAACCGTAACAGCTGTTTTGTGTATAATATACGGGTGGTGAGTTTTTCTTGTATTAAAAAGGCTTTATTGCATAAGTGTGTGTGAGCACGTTTTACTAATACTTTTAAAACTATGACGAAAAAATGTAAAGAGATAATGAAAAATATTTGCGTATTTTAACTAACTTAAAAAAGGCAAAGATCATTGTAAAAACAAACAATTAAATGTAAATTATTTAAAAATTATGTTGTAGAATCTAATTTTATCATTGTGTTTTTTTTTTAACAGAAATAAATAAAAAAGATGTACAATTTGTTACTATTCCTAAATGCGTTTTTCTTTATAAAACAAAAAATAAGTAGAATTACAGAAAAATAAAAACAGTTTCAGAAAGCTGAGGAACTGCTTCAGCAATACTTATATGGTTTTGGTTTGCTCTAGCCCAAAATTGGGAATTTTTACTCATCAAACAACTTAAAAGGAATTGCAGGTCTACACACCAAATACGTTTTGCATCATAAAATAAAAACTATCAACTTTTCAATAAAAATAAAAGTACCACCAGAAAGGACAAAGCCTGTAGATGCTAATACCGCCTAGTTTTTGTTCACTTAATGGGCAAAATCTGGAATGGTGACCCCCCGAAATTTCCATTTTCATACAGAATTCATGCATTTTTTCAAATACGTTTTATGTCATAAAACAAAAACTAAAAACTTTCTAATAAAAATAAAAACACCATCAGAAAGGACAAAGCTTGAGGTCTTATTTTTCAAAAATTTATTTTTATATCGATATTTCGCTCCAATTTTTGTAGCTTCTTCATTTTGATTAATTTACAATTATATCCTGAAGAATTTTGATTAATTTATAATTATATCCTGAAGAAGCTACAAATTTTGGAGCGAAATATCGATATAAAAATAAATTTTTGAAAAATAAGACCTCAAGCTTAACAAAATAGCCATTTTAATATTTGAATGTAAAAACATAAGACTTGCTAAAATTTTTATTTCCTTTTTATTAAGCTTTAAACTTTACAAAATAAAATTCTTAAACTCCTCCTCTATCATTGGTCTGAGTTCAAAACGTCACATTCGATATCCGATGAAAACAGTAGAAATTTTAGAAATTGCTCGATATTCAAAAAAAGCAATATTTCTCTTGAGTGGTGAGTTAAAGGATGTAATTGAATGTCACACTGAGGAGATAAATTTCCTTAGCAGTGCCAGAAACCATTAAGCAATCCTAGTAAGTTGGGATGTGAGTGAATGTTTGTGCAGCCTAACACAACCTAATTTATTCTTATTTGTTTCTAAATACTTAAAAGTTTATTCACTCAGGTGGCTAGTGGAAGAGTACCTGAGAGTCAGTGTTGCCGTCCAAAGTCCAGCTACTTGGTTTCTATTTTCTAATACGGAAATGCTTAATGACGTTTATTGCTGCACAAAATTAAAAAAAAAAAATTAATTTATCTTTTTTTTTGTCTCTTTGCAATTTTTCCCTCATTGTAGTATAAAAGCCAAAATATGAGGTTTAGCTTGTAACTATTTGTAATAGCTTTTATATGTTTTGTTGCTGTTAGCTCTGCTGTTATTTTGTGTTCATTTTTGTTGTTGTTAAACCAATATATCTAAAAGGCGGAGGAGGTGTGTTTGTTTGTCTCTGATTTGTTAACTAGAGGCAGAGCAAAATAAAACTATTTTATTTTTTTTTTACTTTTTGTTTTTGGGGAAACTGACCTAAAATTAAATTGAAAAGCGGAATTTCCTTAGTTTGGGTTGTAGCAAAGAAATTTGTATTCATGTATAATTACTAGAAAATTTGTTACCGGATGTTTTATCTTTTCTAATTAGGTCAAAAACTATTGCAAATTAAATTAAAGTTCAAAAAATAAAATACATTTGGTGATTGCATTTTTTGTTTTTGTTTTTGGTAGCATAAAAGTAAAAATTTTTGCATGTTGACACAGTAAATTGGCGGTTTTGTTTTTTTTTTGTTAAGTGGAAATGTACTTTTGCTAACTCAATAAATAAAAATAAAATAAAATATTTTGTAACATAAATTGAGCACAAAAAAAAACTTTGAAGAGAGAGGAACTTCTTCAAAAAATAACGAAAAAATTACTAAAGCCCTCACGATTTTAGAATTGCTAAGAATTACATTCTTTAACAAATAGCTAAAGGATGTGGACACAACTCCACAAGTAGATTATTTCAATGCGAGAATCTCTGTATCCAATTGCAGAACAAGTCTGTTTAAAAAAAATGAACACGAAGATCCATTTTTATAGGCTGTTCAGACATACACGTTAATTGAGCAATTAAGCATTTTACGCAATTATCGCCTTTATTGAGCTCAATTTAGCATACAAATTTCCATTCAATAATTGCGCAATTAAAAATTTATTGCACGTTAATGAAGTCAAAATCAAAATGCAACTCTTTGTTCTGCCCTTAAATATCAACTCAAAAGTAGAAAAGTTAATATTTTCAGTATTAAAAAGAAAAAACGTAAATAAATTTAAAAATAAATGTCATAAAAAGGAAATGGCAGCCGAAGTAACCGGTAAATAATTTTTATAAAATTGTTATTGAAAATAATTTTTAAATAACTAATTTCTTTTAATCAATAGCTTGCCTTCAAAACATTTTCTTTTTTAAATTTGACTTTCTTTTCATTTTTTATTTTATAAATACTCAAACATATTTTCAAAAAAAAACTGTCAATATTTTCAATTGTCAAATGCTTAATTGCGTAAACTTAATTGAATATGTGTGAACACCTAAATCAGTCACACAATTTAAAACTTAATTGACTTCATTAACTTTTATGTCTGAACAGGGTATTATACCTAAAGAAGTAGTCCGGTGACATGGTCTGTTACTAAAAATTGTTAAAATATTTAGCTTGAGAATGTCTCTCTGCTTAATTTAAGCAAATATTAGGCAATACATCTGTGCTAATAAGGAAAAATCGCTTGAATCGACTTAAGTGCAAGTTGACTCGTTGCCGCCATTAACTCAATAACTTTAGTATTGTGTCTTAGGGATAAAAGGACGGTATATTCCACAATTACTAAGATCGCAATTAAAATCGAAATAATTTATAAGAAAAACTTTCAGGGGCTCTTAAATGACTTAAATAAAGATTCAAGAAAAAACGATCTATCTATGTGTTAATTAGTTAAGAAAGTTGTTGCGATTCCAAATTCCATCTAAAAAAAAAAAGGGTTTTATACTGAAACAAAGCTTGTATGCCATCAGTTTAATTATTTTATTGAAGTTAAAGTTGCTGTTTATTCTTGAAATGATTAAATTTTAATGCTTATACGCAGAAGTTTTAGGGTACTGTAAGAGATGTTACTTTTAAAAGTGATATAAGATCACTTTTTTTTTTAATTAATTAGAGGTAAATTTAGTAGAATATAGACGCCGCTAACTAATTTTTTTAAGTAGTCTTTTACCACTTTCAAAAAAAAAAAAAAAAAAAAATAACAGCTCTTATGTAGATCTTACGTATTGTCTAACATTTAAGAATATTGCACGGAGTCTTTTTAAGCTACTGGGTGGTTTGTTTGCTTAATATTCTAATGATAGAGCGTTTAATGTCTTGATTTCTGTACAATCCAAACTGGGAAGCCGTTTTTGTGTTATTTGCAAAACAAACAAAAAAGTATTTAGTAGTGCCTTTTTTGATTTCTAACAATATTTACATGGTAACTGTGAAAAACCCAATCTTTAATCAAACTTAGGCCAGGGTGTAAGTTCAACCAAGGTGACAACAGTTTGTTGACTGGCATTTATAAGAGGTTTTATTTGAATTATTATCATTTTTAGCTATAAAACTCACACACAGAGAAAACAATTTCGGTTGTGTGAACTGAATTTGTCACGAGACAAAAATTTAGTTGTGATAGTCGTTTTTATTAGTTGTACCAATCCATAATACAGTCCAAAAATGTAATTCCCTCAACTGAACTATTCTCACAATTAAAATATTCGGTTATAAGAACTGAATTTTTGACTGGTAAAAAATTTAGTTCTCACAACCGAAGTTGTTTTCTCAGTGTATTTATCTCAGTATGAACTACTGATTCTATTTCTTGATGATTCTTTTCCCGGATCAGAGATTTATAATTCTTTTTCATTGGTCCATTCTGCTTTAATATTAGCATACTATGACTTCCTAAGTTCAGGTTAAGTTCACCCACTAGTTTCGGAGAATACTTTTGTCCGTACAATATTTTTTTACATTTAGTTTGAGATGCCTCTTCATGAGAAATACTTCAAACTATATACGTATAAAAACAAATTTTCTTCAGACAAAAATTTTTGTTCGGACAAAATTTTTGTTTGGACAAATTTTTGTTCAGAACAAATGGATGAAATCAACTTTGCTACTTATGTATTTCGGGCGCAGTTCTATAGCTGTTAATACAAACTAAAATTTCTGTAACTTAAATCTCTCCCTCTGTGAAAAGGGGCTCTTCTAAAGGATTCTCTTGCTCTTGCTCTTGCTCTATAAGAATATTACATGTGCTTTCATGGTTTATATATCTGTTTTTCTTTAAGATTGCTTGCGATAAATTTGTGGTTATAAATGTTTTATTAACAACATAAATATTTTGTTTCTCTCTCAATTTTGTATTTGCCTTAAGCATTTCTTTAAAGCATATGCCAAGCATGTAGTTTAATTTTGAATTTTTCTCTCTGTTCTTTGAAAATGTAAAGAAAATTTTAAATGAAACAAATATTAATCACATTGTTAAGTAGCCTTTAGGTTTTTGAGGAATTTTGCACTAAATGCATTTTTGAATTTTTTTCTGTGTGACATATTTAAAGTTAAGCAATGGCTTACATTTTACAAGCTGCTTCTTTTAAAATACATTAAAAACCAAAATTGCTTAAAAATTTATTTAATATTTTTTTTATAATAAAGGAAGTTGGAAGCAACAGGTTTTTAGAATTTTTGTGTGGAATGAGTCTACCTTAAACATAATTTCTTCATTTTTTTCTGCAATCAATAAACAGTGAGAATCGAACTTGTGACCAATTACAAATTAATTTTTTTAATTAAAATTATTAACAAAAAAGATTGCCTTTTATATATATATTTTTTTTAATTAGCAAAATTATTCTTCATACTTCTAACGCCTATGAAACAATATCCTACATAATTATTAGCCCAAACTTATGTGAGATATTTTCGAACTTGTTCTGTTCAATCTGCCCTACAAAATGGTATTCATTCATTCACCTGCACCATTTCTGATGAATTTCTATGCTACATAAATAAAATAAAAAAAAATTTTTTGCTTTATGGCTAAACTATCACACAGAAAAGTTGGTAAATCAAAACTATCCAAAAATTTTAGCTTTATCTCCTGTTAAATTTCCATTTAAAGAACAAATAGACTTAAGACACTTTTAAGAATACACTATCATACTAGTGCCTTACGTATACAGTTTGTAACAGAGGGGTTACTCTGAATTGCGATATGAGAAAAAACAGTATAAAATCGAATCTTTAATGTGGTAGTACCCTGCTCTGTAATGCGTAAGTACATGTCAACGTCGTTTTAAACACACAAATATCAAAGAGCAAACGCAAAAAGTTTAGCTTTCGCGTAGCAATTGTAATGCCAAATGCATCACCCTTTATTATTCACTAAGTACGTATTAGTGCATTTTTATTTAAGTCGGACTATATCAGAACTCATACACCATATGGCGATCCTGCAGTCGAACCTGGAATCTTCTCACCACCACACAACTGCTTTCTCATTACGTTTGAGTCTGCTAGTTAGTAATGGTCTTGCACTGAGAGAATTTTCTTCATACATCCTCTGAATTTTGTCATTAATCCAATTAATAATTTTTAAATGACATGTTTCATTACACTAATGGAATATTTCATTAATTCTATGAAATATTCAGCCATTTAATTAATTAAATAATTGCACATATTTTATTAATTGACATAATTTGCGCAATATATTTTTTCATAAATGAATTTAACTTAATGAAATCATTTCATGGTACTTATACAATAATTTTCTTTCAGTATAGAAGGGACTCAGCAAGCCCTTGTAAGTCCTAAAGTAATAATAAAAGTTCTTTTAAAATAACTACTTAAAGTTTCTTTATTTTACCTTAGGGTAATTGATTATTTGTGGAAAAACATTTATTTTCTTTCTCAGCGTTTTGTATTTTAAAATTAATTTGACAATTTTAAAGAAAAGGAACTTGTTGTATCCTAATAATGAAATGGCTAATTAATATTCAGACTATTATTTCTTAAATGTTTAAGAAGATATTTTGTTCCTAATTAAGAGATTAAGAAAAAGAAAAATAAAGAAAATCAGCCACCCATTAACAAAAGTCTACAAGACAATACATGTATTAACCATTATTGTGGTTCTAAAACTGAAAACCTCTCAACCAAAAATACACATACTCATGCTCCCAGTAACAAAATTTTAAAATAATTAACTTTTACAGGCTGCTGTAGCAGCCACACTAATTCAAAAAAGAAGATGGTTTAACGCAAAAACAAAACCTCTCACACATTAATTTTACTCCTTTTGTATGTTAGAATTTTTGTTTTTACTATGGACTCACTATAAGTATGCGAGAGAGAAAGATAGCATAAATATATTAAATGTTTTATACGAATGCGTATGTATTTGTATAAGCAACTCATGCATGCATGTAGTCGTATGTGTTGTTTGTTTGCATTGTATTTCCTGTTTTTGACATTATTTTTACTGCAATTTTCCAAATTGATTTTCTGTTAGTTTGACTTTACTCATTGTATTCTCAAAAGCAGCACAAATAAAATGAACAAAAAAGTACAAAACAAAAAAAAAAAAAAAAATTCAATAAAACAAAAAACAAAACTTATTTCTGTGTTAACATCAATTGTTTTTGTTTGCTGGGGTATGTATGTATGTAGCTGCACTATGGTCTTAACACTAAAAGTCAATAATAATAATAAATTAATCTTAGGGAAAAAATTTTTTATGTTCAAATAGTCTGGTGGGTAGTATACTAATCTATCAATCTAGGAGTCGCAGGTGCGCTTCCTGCCCTGACACTGGGTGTTTTCTGCAGATAAGCAAAAAAGCTTCGTGGATTTCATGTTGTTTTCAATAAATAAAAATTAATGAAATTAAAAACAACCCCAAAAACCTCAGAAAAAAGTCTAATTTGAAAGAGAATGGAGGATTTTACTAGCTGTGGTTTCAATAAGCCCCTGCTTCATAGTCTGAATTGAAAGAAAATTCAGAGGGTTTTACATTATGTGGATTAAAAAAGTTATTGTCTCAAAGTCTACTTTGAAAAAGGAAAGAGTTTCTTACTTCCTCTGGATTAAAGAGGCCTCTGCCTCAAAGTCTATTTTGAAAAATAATTTAAGCTTTTACCTATGGATTAAGGGGACCTCCGATTTGAAGTCGAGTTTGAGAAACTATGGGAGCTTTTATTTCTTATGGACGAAACTGTGCTTCGTCTCCAAAGACTTCTTTGGAAAATATAGGCTTTTAGTCCCTCTACTATGTAAGAGGATGTAGTTCTTTACCCATTGTGGATTAAAGAGGCCTCTGTGACTTAAAATCGAATCTTACGGACGACACAGTTCTTGGTCTGCGAAGTCTTCTTTGAAAGATGGAAGCTTTTACTCCCTGTGAATTAAACAAGCCTCTGCTTCAAAATCTACTTTGAAAAAAGTCTACTTTGACAGATGATAGAGTCTTTAATCCTTTGTGACTTAAAGTTTACATTGAAAGAGTGCTGCGCTTCCAAAGTCTTCTTTGAAAAATGGATACTTTTACTCCCTGTGAATTAAAGAGGTCTCTGCTTCAAAGTCTACTATGAAAGAGGATGGAGTTTTTTACCTCTTGTGGCTTAAAGAGATCTCTGTGCTTTAAAGTCGAGGTATTCGCATCCAAAGTCTTCTTTGTATTAAAAAGGCTTTTGCTGCAAAGTCCACTCTGAAAAAAGATACAGTCTTTTATCCCTTGAGGATTAAAGACTCTTTTGTTTCAAAGTCTACGTTGAAAAAGGTGGAGGCTTTCAACTCTTCTGAACGAAAGAGTTTTTGGCTTCTAAAGTTTTCTTTCTGTTGTAGGCTTTTATCTCTTGTGAACGAAACAGCACTTGGCCTCCAAAGTCTACTTTTAAACGTAGTGAAGCTTTTTATTGATGATTATTTTTTTTATTTAATTTTTATATTTAACATTTCATGTTCTTGAACGCCCCATTGTGTTTTGTTTTCTGGTTACTATAATACATTGCCATGGTCAATTTGTTTTTTGGCAAAACTGAAAATTATTATCTTGGACTTTGTTGTAAGTTTTTGTGTTGTTTTGGTGTTAAATTAACATGTGTTTCAACACAATTGTAGGGTTTTTATGCAACTTCTCTCTTTTTTTATAGTTTAAATTAAATAAAAACAGAATTAAACACAAAAAAATGTTCGGACATGTTTAAACTTTATGTTTGTTTTTTATAACTTTATTTTGTTAGTTTTTTTTATGGATTTCACTTTTAGATAAATAAAAATAAAACAGTGATTAATTTTTTTTTATTATATTACTTTTGGGTGGTAACGAAACTTGTATGAGTATGTAAAAAAACAAAAACTGCTCATATAAAAATATTAAATAGCCTTGGCCAGGGTGCATAAGATATAAATAATTTTAAGCCAAACGATACCAAAAATCCCTTAAGCCCTAAACAACAAATATCCTGTTTTATATTAGTGAACATAAACGTTAAGTCTAAAACAAAAACATTCAAATGAAAAAAGGAAACGAGAGAGTGTGTATGAGTGTTTAAAGAAAAAAAATTCTGTTGTCTTTTTGATGGGTTTTTAATCACGAAAATCACATTAAAGTGAAGGAGACACAGTTTCCAAGTGAAACGATAAACATTAAATAGAAACGTACTCGTATGTAAGAACATTTTTCATAATTTCTAGGAGAACTGTTTGAAAACTCCACGACTTTTAAAATTTTTCTCTCAGTATTTTTAAATGCAACACTGCTGGCGTCAACTACTAACTTTTAATAATATTAGAGCAAGCTGCATCATTTAGTTTGTGTTTGGAAGCCAGCTAGTGAATTTTAACAAAAATCAAGAGAATGCACGAGTGTACACGTGTCTATTCGCTTTGGGAAATGAACTGCTAGGCCATGTAGCATATTCTGCAGATTTAGCCCCTACGACTATTTTCTTTTTCCAAGCCTAAAGAAATGTGTTGGTGGTAAGAGATTTGTGTCGAATGAAGGGGTCATTACTCCTAAAACGCCTATTGGGAGGGCTTTGAGAAAACCTGCTATTTGGAAGGAATTAAAAAATTGCAAAAAGCGTGGACTAAATGCAATGACTTAAAAGGAGATTGATTATATTGATAAATAAAAAGCTTATTTTACCGAAAAATTTTTTTTTATTCAAAAATTCATGGAGTTATGAAATGTTTTTTGAATAACTTCCCAAGTTAAAATTGTTGGGGTTTAAACAAATACGCAAGGAGAAGAGTATGTGGTACAAATAGTGTTAAGAACTGACCTGATCTGTTAATTGAAGCAATTGAATTGCTTTTTATCACCACACCGTACGAAAAGTTGAAGTTAATACAGCTGCTTCTAAGAGAATGCTCAAAGTAGGCGCAAAGTTTACTACCATGAAATATTATAAAGGAAAAAATTTAAAACAACAACATTAAGCTGAAGACTTAAGATGCCATTGCTCTCCCCCTTTTGTCTCTGTTACCTTATAAATTATAATTATAATTTAAAAGAATTAATAAAAAAATAAATAAATAAATAAAAACAATAACAAAGGCTCATAGGATTACAAATTGATCGTATGAAACAAAAAGAAAATAAAAGTTTTTTACTTTCAACTTAAATGTTTTTGACTTCCTTTCATCTTAGATGTTTTTAACTTCCTTAAGGATTTTAAGTTACTACAACTTGCTATTCCGGAAATGGTGGCTACTTTAGGAAATGGTGTAAAGCTGTATGAAAAACAAATATTATTGCTACAGATATTAACAGTTTTGTGTTGTTTTTTAATAATATTTTTATAGTGGCCTTTACAAAAGAAAAACACAAAATCATTAAATCCTTATTTGAATTTTCTCATAAATATTGTATTAAATTTTCAAGATAGTGAATTTTAGTTTGCTCGCAGTACAGTAGCGTACTCTTAAAGAGGTTTTTATGATACTTTAGCATAAACAATTTCCAAAAATACCATTAAAGTTTGAATTGATATGAAAGAGAAAAATAATAAAAAATAGAAATTCTTTAATGCCTCGGCCACTAAGGCAACGCTAAAAAGGATATTAACTCTTACTTAACGCAAAATTGATGAAAATTAAAAATATCTCAATACAAATGCTACAAAAGAAGCCTTAGTAGCTAATTGCATTATGTGCACAAGTAAATGAGGCCATTAAATATTCATTGAACTTGCTGACTCAATGGACAAGGTGACAAATATTTAATACAGCAAGAAATTTTTATTACTGGAGTGTCTCCAGAACTACCTGTCATTTATCTCACAATAAAAAATTCGCTTAGAACAGAACCCTTTACTGAGCAAAAAATTTCATAAAAAGCTACCGTTAATTGGCCGCTAAAATCTTGATATTTGAACTGTCTATCTGACTTTCTTTTGCAGGGATGTCATTTTACTAGTCTTGGGTTATGCTTGTAAAGCTTATTTCTGCTTGCATTTTGAGAATATAATATGCAGCAAATTAATGACTAAAAATGTTAGAAGTTAGACAGTCAGATGGCACTAACAGCATTTACCACCCTGTGAAAAAAACTTTAGTCACAAATTTTGCCCGAAGCTGCTAAGCAAACTTTGTTGTGGATGTAAGATACCATCAAAATTTTTGTATTTGCTTGAAAGGCCTATCAGTGCCAATTTTGTGTGAGTAGTATCATGTCCGCCGCAAGATTAAAATCTTTAATTTATTATGAAGAAATATATTGTGCCGCTGTTCCTAACTACAATTCGAGACTCCTTACGAATCTCGTAATTGCTGTAGAATTAATTATGCCTGTGCTAAATGATATCCAATTCCAGCGAAGTGGGTTTATGAACCCTATCAACTCTCTAGAGAATGCTTGAGGAGAAGCACTAGAAGCAAGATTTTATATTTGATGTCAGACAGCCTTACGCTCATCTGAGCTGAAATCAGCAATTGTCTTATTTTTTATCATCTTCGAATGAACTAGAGATCCATAACACCCTCACGTTATAATGGGTATCTAGACATAAGGGCCACACTGGCAATGAGCGGGCAGGCTGATTGGCAAACAAAGAGGCCAATTGTACATTAATAGGACTAGAAGCCAATTTTGGCATACATTAGGGGGAAATAATCCTTCAAATGCAATAGCAAAGCGCTACAACCCACAAAACCTAAGGGAATGGTTTACGTGGCATTGTGGTCTTAGTTATCGTCAGCATAAAATAGAAAATATCAGGATGACTAAATGCAAGTTCTGTGGTTCACCTAATGAAACATTACATGCACTTTGCGACTGTCCAGGTTTAGAGTCTTGCAGGGAAAGACATCTGGGAGTCGTCTTCTTGACTACCAGAAAGGTAGTAAAGCTCTCATTGAACAAGGAAGTTCGAGGACTAGATCTGGCACAGTGAACGCATCCTTTGGGTTGCAGTACATATGGTCTAGTAATAATAATAATCTCTATGCAATTACTCTTTAACTTAACAAATATAATTTCATTTAATTTCAAATTGACAATTTCTACTTTACATCTTTTATGGTTTATGTGCATCTACATAAATCCTTTAGTGTCATGGAAAAATGTATAAATTTTTTTTATTTGATCATTAAAACTATTTGCTTGATTATAAAAATTCTTTTTCGCTGTTTTCAATGCAAGTTTGACCAGCCCAACCCTTCACCAACATTAACATGCTGGCCATAAATACGACAATAAAAATGTTACGAATAAATGATGAATACAAAACGTTAGCACATGTTTTAATTTGTTGCAGCAAGTATTTAATGCCAAACAATTAAGTATTTTAATGCGAAAATGTATAAATTTTTCTTTTGTTTCTTTAAATACCTTAACACACATTAAATCTAGAAAATATCTTCTACCACAATAATATGGAAAATTCTGGTTGTTTTACTTGAAAGATATGAATGAATTCATTCATGCGCTTAGAACAAGTTTATGATTCGAAAAAAGTAATAAAAATGAATATGAGGAATTACTGGAGAGGAATAGATTATTTTATGTTATGTGTGCAATACAGAACATAAACTTTTCAAGAGAAATTCAATAAGGTAATTAAAACATGGACTAAAAAAATGCTATTGAAAAAAAAAGTTAGTAGCAAGAAGGAAAGGAAATTATGATAAAGGCAGAGTTAAGGTGTGCCAACATCAATTTATAAATTGCAAGAACGGAATTAGCGAACTAGAAAATGCTCATGATATAAGTTTTTCAGCACATAACTTCTTAGAAATAGAAGTAAAGCTCCATAAAATACTCAAAGCAACAACAGCAGTCAGAGTATCTAATAATTTAAATTGCCTTTACCCGACAAAAAGCGGCCAGCAAATAGATGATGTTAGTCAGTTTTGCTATTTTCAAATTATAGTGTCTAAATCTAATGAAAAAAGTCAAGCTATCTATGTATAAATATCATCAAAACTTCGGCATTTGCGCAGTATGTTCTATGATGGTGAAATCTGGAATGATGCCTCCTAAGAACTGCGCATAATTTAAAGAATTAAAAAAAATTCTATGAACTAGGAAATGACGAGGGTCATTTCTAACAGCTGACCGTGGGATTTATCAAATCAGCAACTTATAGCTTTAGAAGAAGACAAAAATGGAGCTTCATTAGGTCTACCTTTAGACGATCATTCATTAATACCTCATTAAATGCCGAGTCTTATATACCCTTCACTATTCTAGCGAAATATTAATATTTTTCACTTTCCACATTCTTTTAAAAAATCAAAATCATAGAAAAAATGAAATGAGTAAAGACATATATACGTCCCATTAAATATGCTTTAACGTACCCCATTACGTTTTTAGTATTTGTAAATATATTTTCAGTATTAATGGCATATTTATTAAATACGTGTTACGTCATTAAATATTAACCTCCAAATTCATAAAAAATATTATGTGCTTAATAAGCGGTTATTTGACAAATACTGCACAGAAGTCTGTCAAATAAGCCCTTAATAAGCACATAAAATTTTTTTGAATTTGGGAGTAAATGTTTTTAGTAATAGTTTAGCGGGGATCATCTATATTTGTAACTTACCAACCAAATATTACTTTGAATCATTTAAATTTTTTTTTTAAATTTCTATAAACTCCAGTACAGTTGTTGGAAATTATCTGAACTTTCATAATCTGCAAAAAAAAAAATCTCGAAAAAAATCGATTTCTCAATCTTCGATTTTTTTTCGAGATTTTTTTTTGCCGATTATGAAAGTTCAGATAATTTCCAACAAGTTTTATTAAGATAAATGTTTTCGAACTCCTTTTTGCAGGAAAATCGATCTGAAAAAATCCAAATTTTCAAGGTTTCAACCAAAAAACACTATTTTTACATTTTTAATTCAATTTTTTTTTTTTTTAATATTATTCTCGACCTTTCAAACAAGCCCAGATTGAGAAATCTACTATTATTCTATCCGATTTTATGACGAATTTAATTAAATTATTCTATGTATATATGGAAAAATATCTATTTTGAAATTTTGGGGGGCTCCAAATCCGACTTAGAGCTATTTCTCAGAATCACCTATAGATTACGTTTTTGCTATACGCTTCATCCAAAAAAAATCGTTCCATACAATTTGACCCGCGCTAATATATATAAAGGGTGTCCGGACAAGAACGCAAGATTTAAATTTGGCGCCATTCGAAGTGTCATTGTTTGACATTTGAACAATTGTTATTGTTTGCTAGTAGAAGGTACGACGTTAGTAAAAAATGACCATGGACAGCGAAGGGAGTTCGTTAATTGGGTATTGGAGAGACAACATGAAAATGCTGATTTTGCCGATAAAATCATCTTCAGTGACGAGCCCCATTTCCATCTTGATGGCTTCGTCAATAGGCAGAATTGTCGCATTTGTGGTGAGGAAAATCCTCGAGTGATTCACGAGAAGCAAATGCATCCTCAACGTGTCACTGTGTGGTGTAGTTTTTGGGCTGGAGGAATCATTGGACCTTTTTTTATGAAAATGAGGCAGGTCAAGCGCAAACAGTCAATGGTGTTCGGTATCGTGAAATGATAACCAGTTTTTTCTTGCCTAGAATTGAAGAAATGAATGTGGAGGGCTTGTGGTTTCAACAAGACGGCGCCACATGTCATACAGCCAGAGAAACAATTCAATTGCTGCATCAGTCATTGATTTAAAATTTAAATCTTGCGTTCTTATTGGGACACCCTTTATATTCATGTATTATATAATTCCTCTGCTCTAGTGTGCATGCTATGCACAGTTTAATTTGACGTCACAGCTTTAAAACAAAATTATGTCTTGAATTTCTGCTGCCGTACAAAACACAAGTACTGTTGGAACTGTAAAAAAAATTCAAAAAGTGTCAATGCTTGTTCTGTTGCGTAATTTTTGCACAGAACTTTTTGGTCTACTGTAAAAAGGACACTAGAAACTGTGCTTGGTTCTAGTGTACAGTAATGTATCATGTATTTAAAATGGGCTTGTGCAGACCTTTAGTATTTATGCACATTTTTATCTATGTATGTACTTATATGTCTCCTAAACATACATATTTATAAATATGTCATAAATGCTGAAAATATATTTACAAATACTAAGAAACGTAAGGAGTTGCGTTAAAACATATTTAACTAACCATATTTATTTTCACTGATTTCAAAAAATTATATAACTGAATCAATTATTTTATTAAGCTTGAGGTCATATTAAATATAAAAATTTTTTATTTATTATTGGAAATAGATAAATTTTTATAATACGACCTCAACTTAAAAATCTAGCCGTTTCAATAAAAAAAGAAAGGACAAGCATTGAGATAAAAATATATTTCTGGGAATACCTTTTTTTATATTAATCTTAAATAAATAAATAATTTCAATTTAAGAAACTAAAATTAACGAGTTCTAAGAAACAAGCTTTTCTGAGAACCTCATTTTTAAAAGCAATAAAATGTCTGCAAAACTTCTGGGATACTTCTTCTTGACTACCAGAAAAGAAGGAAAGCTCTTACAACATAAAGCCTATATCTGAAACAGTAAACGTATGCGCTGTACAAATTTCACTAACCACTCCGTATTTGAAGTAAAAATACATGGCTTGGTGATTACTTAATGCTCTACTTTAATATTATAAATTATTCTATTTCTCCTGTCTTATTAAAACTTATCATAAAATTTTAATGTTAATAAGCAAAAAAAGCAATCCCAATTGAAATGCATTCAAGTGTTTGCTTTTCACATTAAAATATATTCAAAACCATAAATTCTTTAAGCCACCTTTTGGTTTTTTATATCCCATAAACTAAAACAATAAAAATAAAAACAGAAATAGAATATTTTTAATGTGTTTCTGCTGTTTAACAGGCACAGTTGTTGTGAAGTACCTAGAATGAAGGATTGTATTTCCAGAGAATTTCATAACAAAGATTATTGAAATTATGAACGATTTTTCTTTTATTATCACTGTCTGTTTTGAAATTGTAAAATTCATGTGAGTATTTTTATTAGTTTTTACTAAGAATTATAATGATTACCAATACGACCAAGCAACTGAAGAGTGTATGGTATTGGTGGTGTTTCCGTTTTCCTTTTATTTGTGTTATTGTTTCCAATACAACTCTCCCATGGATTCAACACTCATTTATGTGTTTGTTTTGATAACTGTTATTAGTAAAAAGCAAAGTAATAATAATATCAGTCATTAGGGTTTATGGATAAGTTGTTGAAAACTAAAATTTAATAACTTTTGTTGTTTACTAAGGAAGCCCCGGGAATGAGAATGTCTCACAAATGCATTTGATAAGACAAAAGAAACATTTTGTCAAAACTATTAAAGCAGAACCTTAAATTTTGTCATTCTTTTTAACAAAAGAGTGATTGCTAATTGTAGATACAAGGAAAGAGCTCATTCTGGTAGAAAACGAAAAACAAAAATAGGTCACAGTTGGAGTTAGAGTTTTTGTGTATAGTAGTAGTCTATTCCAAAAATAAAAAAAATAATGACAGTGACCAAAAGCTAGGAATGTACAAGAAGTTGTCGCATATATTTATAGAAACTAACCGCGGGATTCGAACTAGGGCATACGATATGTTGTGAAGAAGAATTAACTGGCCACTTTAACACTTCAGCCATAAAGCTCAGTTGAGTTTGAAAGATTAGGGTTTTGATTTATATTTACTGTATTTATATGATTGCGGAAGAGACCAAATTGAAAACAATTTACTTCAACAAACTTATAAGATCTGGGTTTCCTTTGCTAGAACTGAATTTGTTACCAGTTGTGACAGTCCAATTTTTTTAATCGTGACAATAGAGCATCGGCCTTACAACTCGAAATATTTTTAACAGCACGAGATGTTGGACTATATAATTAAATTCTGCTTGCTATAATTAAAAAAATTAATTATAACAGCTGAATATTTGATTTGAAACTAATATGTGTGCCTATACTTCTCATTTAATTAAACATGTTGTGTTTATGGTAATCTTAACATGTTTCCTATAAACATATTTATGTTTTCAGCTAACAGTTTATGAAATATAATATGGTAAATTCAACCATATCTATGACGGCCAACATAGTATGGTTATAATTGACTAAGAACATGTTTTAAGTGATCCTAATAATGTTTAAATGTTATTAATTAATAGTAATATTTTAGTAGAGAACAAACTATGTTTGCAGTGGCCATATTCAACCACATTTTTTCTTTGCATGAGGGAATATTTTTTAAATTTGTCAGGTCTTCTTTTTCTGATCTTCTGGGACCAGAAAAACCCTTATCACAAACAATTTCACCACCGCATAACGCATTTTTAGGTTGCAGTACGGTGTTATAAAGTTTAGTTGCGATACAGCAAATTCTTAAAATCGCCTTAATTTATTTCCAAACATACCAAAGCTCACAAGATTCTTTAATGTGTAGAGTTTTTTCCCCGTTAACTTTGGCAAACAAAACCCTAATTAAAGTGGAAACATCATTAATAGCGTATTATAACTTCTTGAACATAATAGCCTTTTTAAAGCTATTAAACTATTTGTAATAGTAAAATAGAACACTTTTATATTTATAAGTATGAATGGCTGTGCAAATCTATAGTACAGAGTAGTGATTACTGCAAGCGGTCATAAATGTTTGCGTAAATAAAAAATTGTGCTAAAGGCGTGTTTTACTATTTGAAATTATTAATGTTTGTAATTTCCTTTAGTTTTTAAATTCATAAACTTTTATCAGTTTTTCTAGCAGTTAAATCAGCTAATGAAATATTAAAAAAAAGCATTCATTATGGCATGCATGTCTTTAAAGGAAATGACGAGTTGCTTTTCCTTTGCTTCTTCTCTTTGCACTGCGAGTGTAATAAATCTTGTAGCGTTGAAGTTTTATAGCGTTTTTGTTAAAAAAAAACACTTCTTTTAAGGAAACACATGCATTTAAGAGTTAAAAAATATTTTTTTAGAGATTTACCATTCAAAGCTGTCAGAGTACTGATTTGTTTTATTTCAAATCTTTTTGTTTAAAATCAAAAATAAATTTTGTCACAATGAATCTATTTCGGCTGCAGTGACCAGGTGAGTGTGTTTCTCTAGGGAGTAAGGTGCGATGTCAGGTGAGAACCAAAACATTCATCTAGACAGAGTATTCACTAGTACTCGTATATTCATTGTAGCTAGTTAGTCAGCCGAGAGCGAAAGCATTTAACTCGATGTTGTATTTCAATTGCGGTTGGTTAATCTAGAGCAGTTTTGCTTCAACCAAAAGGCGAAATATGGTTGAACGACTGTGGTGTCATAAACACAAAAGAAGCTTTTATTGGCTGTGTTATAAATTAGCTTATTTTAGGTAGAAAATAAAATGGTATAAAGCCTAGTAAGCAGAAAAAGTCATTTGAAAAATTTTCATTTAGAGCGTGTTTTATTTTTGTGTGACACACAAAATATCAAACGTCCCGACGTTTGAAAATTCGTCAGCGTCGGCTGAATGTAAAACTTAAAGGCGGCGACTTTAAGATAAAATTTTCACATTCGATATCAAAAGATAAAAATTGAAGTTTTACTTTTTTGTGAGAAATAATTTGAAAATTTCGATTAAACTTGGTCAATCACGAATGCGTTGATTTGACGTCAGATTTTATATAATATTTGCAATCTTTATTTTATGTTTTACCGAGAAATCACATTTTGCAAGCACTAACCCACCACTAACCATCACATTGTATTTTCATTCAATTAAATAGTTGAAACACAAATAGTTTTTATGAAACTTAAAATTTGTGTGGTAGCACAAAAGTTAATTCCCTGAGTCTTAAGTTTAAGTCCATTTGGTAAATTAGTTAACATGGCAGCAGTGCAGGAGTGAGAGAGAGAGAAACAAAGATTTTATGTGTATTTTTTTTTATTATTGGCCATAAACAAACGACAACGAAAGGCATTATATGGTGGTTTCAGTGGGACAAGACAACGTTTTGTTGAAACTGTTTGTAAACATAGTTTGCAAAATTAAATTAGTTATTATAAAATCATTGTAACTTTGTTTGCTTTAGAAAATTCAATTTGTGAAAGGAACAAAGTTGGTTTTACAAGTATTTTGTACAATAAAGTTTTTTATCAAGAGTTGCTTGCTTTTTTTCAATTAGCAATGATAAACTTAAATTGCAAATCTCAATTTATTTTCAATGAAAAGATTTTCTAAGTCGCATGACTATTTCATTTGCAGTCATAATTTGCTTTTATTAAGGTTTTTGTCCTTAATAAATTTTATGCAATTTCTTAACATTTTATTTATTTTATAAAAACCACAATAAATTGGTAGTTACTTTATTTGAAGTATAATTTGTTTTATGTGAATTAAGAACTAACAGTCTAAACTAAATTGGAGCGGAAAGCTTAGGTAAGCGTCAAAGTGAGCTGCTGCACTTAAAAAAAAAATAATCATTATTATAAAAATTTACGAAAAACTCATTGGAAAACAAAAAAATGCTTATAGCGAACAACCAAACAGAGAGAAAATGAGTTTTATTTATAGGTAGAGTGCTAACCTATCAATCTGGGGGTCGCAGGTTCGATTCCTGCTCTTACCCTGGGTGTTTTCTGCAGACAAGCAAAAAAGCTTCGGGGATTTGTGTTGTTAAAAATAAAAAAAAAATAAAAAAAAAAAAAAAGATAAATAAAGCAGTTAGTAAATCATTTGAGTTGCTGAAAACAGGCATTTAAAATGTCATGTGAGGCAAGCAATATTTATGAACTTGACTTGTAATAATTAGCTAAAAAAAAAATAAATCTCGCAGAAAAAGAATCTAGAAAAAAGTTAAAAAGCTACAGCTTAAGATTAAAAATTTTCTTAATTTTTTATTAGAAGTACACGCAAAGAAAAAAGATGGATGAATATGGTCACCTCAAACATAGTGTGTTCTTCACAAAAATATTATTATTAATTTGAAGGATCTAAACATTATTCTGATTACGATAAACATGTTTCTAGTTATTTTTAACGATATTATGTTTAGTGCCTTAGATCACCATATAATTATCATATTATGTTTAATAAAATTTTACTTGAAACCATAAATATGTTCATAGCAAACATAATAATGATAAAAATATAGTTGAATGTAAATTACTTTCTATTTTGTCACTTCCGCAACCATATAAATAAAGTGACTATAAAACAAAAACTGAATCATTCAAACTCAACTGAGCTTTGTGGCTGAAGTGGTTGAGTGGCGAGTTAATGCTTCTTAATTAAGTGTTCGCAAGTTCGAGCCCTGGTAGAGTCAACTAAAATTTAAAAAAATAAATTTAAACTCGATGTATTGTGTAATAAATAAATACAAATTGATAGAAAAGAAAAATCAATTTAATAAAAAAAAACTTTATTTATAGAAAGAATTTATTTAAAAAAATTTTTTTAAGTCATATTAAAATAAAAAATTAAAAAAAAAATTCTTGCCTTGGCCGCGGGTTGAACCGCAACGTCTACAGTTGAAAGCTATTTTTAATATCTTTGGTTGAAAAATATATATGGTTAGAAGCAATCATAAATCTAACCATACTATGTTTCCACCAGAATATGGTTGCCTCAACCATATTTTTTCTTTGCGTGTATAATTATGATTTTTATCAGGAAAAGAACATAAAGTATCAAAAAATTAAGAATATAAGATCGTTTTCCCTATTGGCTTTAAATACCTCGTTTAAGAAAATTCATTTATTTTTTAAACTTAACTTTAGTTTTTAGATTTCAATGCGATTTCTATTCTGATATTTAACGTGTTTTATCGTACTAAAAAGCGTGCAAGCTCAGTATTACTAAACGATAGTACTAGACAACTAAATACTAAATTGATCAATTAATAATAGTTTTCTGCAGTAATGTAAAGCCATTTCGAAAAATTTGTCTTGATAAATAAAGCTGCAATATGAATTACATATAAAGAATAGAGTGCAATTATTTTACAAGTTAGAAGCCAAATCTTTTCGTTTTTTCGAGCATATTTAGTTAATTTTGTTAATATTTTACTTTTTAAAGCAAATTAAAAAAAAAAAATTTTATATTTACAAACAATGCAGCTTTTTCTGAAAAAATTTAAAGTAGTAGCAACTGAATTTAACTTTATGCAGACAAAATATAAATTTAATTCCATTCGAGTTCAAAATTTTCCAAACAAACTCATTTTCTTCAATTTTAATGTGTTTATTTAAAAAAAAATTAAACACCTGAATCATAAATTTCGAAGGTAAATGAGAGAAAATAAATCTGAAATGGCAACGCTGCAGAGATCTGGTAATAAACCATAGAAAAACAATAACAAAATTCTACCAAATAATTTATTTACATTAACTTAAATCACCACTTTTTTATTCGTTATGTTTGTTTAAGCACATACATTAAAATGAGTTTTTCTTTTTAATTCATTCAATTTTCAAATTTATAAATTGGATGTGACCAAAAAATTATTCTGCTCCTTTTCATATATATATTTTTTCATAATAACCTTAATTCATTTTAATCACTTCTAAACGTGATAAAAATACCATAAAATGACCATATAGAATCACGCACGTTCATAAAAAACTAACAAATTAATTACATTTACTTATTACTAGCACCAGCAATATTTACAGCTACTTGCTACTCATGTAACATGTAAAGTGCTTACAGTAAATATGTATGTGTGTATGTAAATTTTTTTTTACAAAAAAATTAATTTATTTAGCAAAGTAGCTATAAAAAACTATTCATAAAAAAATGAAAAAAAATATAAAATAAATAAAAAAAGACCATAGTCGACTGTAGGGAATACAATATAGCCTGGGACTTGTGCCTTAAAGCTTTAGAAATTTTAAGTTTCGAAAACTTTTGTGGCATAACATTTTTGAGCCTAATCAAGCATTGGTTGGTTAGCGTAGTGGCCTGATGGCCATCAATTAGAATCCAAAGATTCCATTTTGAACCACTTACTCGCCAAGGCAACGAATAATAAAGTGATCTGCAGCCATTTTGTGGCATTAAGTTATCTGAGAAGATCTCCTCAATATATCCATAATTAACCATTAACTAGAGTTATAATTTTATAGAGTATGACAACTACAGTGTTATAAAATTGTAAGTGAACAGACAGTAGTAATTTGGAAATCAACTCTCGAACAATACTTAGATATAACGAACTTCGTTATAACTAAAAACTCAATCAGCCTAATTACGAATAAAAATTCCCCGGGAGTTTTTCACTTTTCCCTTTCCTTTTATCATAAAAAATATTTCTCCCTTTTTAACATAGAAAATTCTCTAATCTAAGGAATATTCATTACCAAAAGCCTCTACATAAAGAATTGTTTAATTTTTTATTTACCTCTTAAATGTGAAAGACTGTAGGTATAACGAGTTTTTTTCAAATTGCGTTATACCAAAGTTTTCACAAAGACATGTGATAAAGAATTTTTCGATCCCCTTCAGATCCTTTATATCAAAATTTCACTGTGTAATAGCTTTTAGGGTCAGAGAATTAATGACGTTAAACTTGGCTAAAACTAATTCTTTCGAGTTCACCAGAACTGAGTTAAGAAACTAAGCCCAAAATTCTCAAAATTTTCGGTGAAGATATAAAGTGCCAGGGAAAATAACTACAACTATATAAAGAAACCCTGAAGAAGCAGGAAAAGAACAATTCAAATGTCAAATTGCCCAAATTTAGTGTAAAGTCTGATACAATTTTTGCTGAGGTTTAGAATCGCTACTGCTTTAATACTTCACTTAGCACCTTGATGCTATTTTACTGGAAATATTGTTATTCGTAGAGATATTAGCTTTAGGTGGGTCTCAGATTAACGACAACAAACAGCTTCAGTATGCCACAATCGTAGTCATATAATATCGTTTTTAAAAAGATGCCGACTTTAGTGTGATTATGATTGTGTTTCTCATAAGGCATTTGAAGTAAAAGAATTTCGATTTTATTACGAAAGCTTATTTTTAAATGCAGTTTTAATAAATTTTGTAAAATATACCCTTTATAAGAAAAATTGTCTTATAAACCTTTTTCACCTGCAGTAAAGTCTATAAAGTATGTACGAGTATATAAAAAACAGTTACTAGTAGTGGTATATATAACCTTTATGCTATAAAAATAAGATTTAAAAAAAAGAACTGAATTTTTCTTTAGCATTTTATTCACCATAACTACAGCGACTCTGCAGTCATTTTACAGGATAAATGTGACCGTAACAGAGAAAAAAAAGAAACGCTTGAATAAAATAGTGTAAATCCTATTAAACATGCTGTAAAAATATAAACCCTAGTAGTTATTTCTTTTGCTGTGTCTGTGTATGTATAAATGTTGCTTTCACGTTTTATACACTCTACACTATAAATGTTAAGTTTATCATTTCATATGAAATTTTTAACACAACTCAGGAAAATTACTTGGCTTGTCAGTAGAAAATACTCAAGGTCAAGGGAGGAATCGAACTCATGACAGAAAGATTGTTGGGTTTATACGGCAGGCACTAAGCTAAAGGACTGTCTAGCAACCTACTCATATTTCTATGAAATTTTTTTGGGGCTTTGCGCCCCATAAACTAATTTTAAGATAAATACGCTTAAATAAAAAGAGCCAACTTTTTCAAGCTCAAGTTCGAATTATAAAAACCGACTAACTTTTCAAGTTCAAGGTCAGATTATCCCTAACATAGGGATATCTTATTGTCAATATAAGACTACAGACATCTTAAAATCTACTTTTACAATTCACACTAGATAATTTAATATTTCCTGTAGGAGCTTGGCACATTCGTCTTGATCAATTCATTTTTTTATTTTTTTTGTTTTTTATATTTTAATGTTCATTTGTGTAGAGCTAAAGCAGCTGAAGAAAATTTTATTTTTCCTAAAATCTGCATACTTTTGCACACAAAAAAGGGATTTAAAAGAATTTGATTTATTTAAAAAAATTGTTTTGTGTGTGGCATTGGAAAGAAAGAAGTGATTTTTACGTTGGTGTTTTACAACTTGAATGAAATTCATTAAAAAACTATTTTTTTTAATGAAATTGTTCATGTGTGCTGAACGAGTTTAAAGAAAAAAGCCAAAATAAATAGAAAACATCATCCAAAGTAAATTAATTTTTTCTAATTTTTCTAATTAACAACAATAACTAAGGTCTTTTAATTCAGTATTAGCATCTTTATTTTACGAAAAAGTATTTAAAAATTTATAGTTGTTTAGTGAACTATTTAAATTTTAAGTTTCTGTAAGATAAACAATCCAATCTTCTATAAAATTTTTATGAAAAACACTCAATTTTTAAATTATTTTTGAGTATGTTACATACAAATTTTATGTATGTTTCCTGTACTTAATAAAAATAATTAAATTTAGTGCGTGCAAACTCTCATTTACACACTTTTATTTTACTTAGGTTAATTAATCATTGGATTTTTGTAAGGTTTATTGAATTACCTCCTTATTTTCCCTTAACTCTTATATTTTCTTGCAAGGCTTCTACTGATTTGATAGAAAAACTTTTTGATTTTACTTTAAGATTTCATTAAATTTTCGTTTTAACCAAATTTTCTTACACAACGCCACAATTAATGCTTTAAAATAAATGTTTCTCTCTCTCTCTCTGCCTATGAACATACTCGTACATAAATTCCCATAATAATAACATTTTATCATGTTTTACTCATTATAAATGTTTATTTTAAAGTCTCCCCCTTGTCTACAAATAAAGGAAAATCAAATAATCTGCCAGATCACTGTGCGATAGCACAAAAGCTGGGCAAAAGTCTCATGTTTAGTTAGATGTGGGTTGTACAATTTTCAATAAATTCATAGACAAAATATCCCACAAGAGACATTTGTTATAAAATATCTAATATACATACATACAGGCATGTATACATACGTGAATATAAAAACACACATGAACACATTTAGGAATAATTTTTAGATGTTGGATTTTTAAAAATAATTTTAAAAAAATATTCAAAAAAATATATTTTAAAACAAAAATTTAATTAAAAACTGTTTGCTAACAAGCTTGAGTGGCTTCTGGAAGATATACAGGTCCATAGCAACATTTGTGGTAAGTACTCTTCAAAATGATTGATTTAAAAAGACCTATTAAAAATAGAACTATGATTTAAAGACACGGCTAAATAATTAAACAAGGTCAAATAAAACTAACATATAAACAATTCAATTAAAGTAAATTGTCATATTGATTACAATTTTTATTAAATCAATTAGATTTTTAATTAAAGCAATTAAATTTATTAATTGATTAAATTTTTAATTAAAGCAATTACATTTTTTAATTGATTAAATTTTTAATTAAAGCAATTAAATTTTTTAATTGATTTAATTATAATTTTATTTGAATTAATAAAATTTTTTTATCAATATGGCATTTTGTTTTAAATAAAAATCGATTCTTATATGAGAGAGCTTAAGAGGCAAGGCAGTACAGTTAGCTTAATCTGAATCTTTTCATTGAACTAAAGGCCTGTTCAGCTAAATGAGAACGAAAGCTTGATTCGCATAATTGTATTGAGAACAAAAACAAATTTTCGTGTATTGTTAATTGAATATGCCCAAGTTTATATTCTGATAGAGTCAAATAAAATAAATAAATATAAATTTAAATAAGTATAAATTAAATAAATATAAATTAATATAGAAATGAAAAAGTCAATAGAATAAAAAAATATTATTTATGCAAAAAATGTATATAAAAAATTTATGTAAAAACTAAAAAAAAAAAAAAAAAATTAAAAAAAAAAGAATTTTTGGCCCTGATCGAGAATTGAACCGCAACATAATAAGTTTGATTTAAAAATATATATGGTTGGGTGCAATCATATGTTTTTATGTTTTTAACAGAATATTGTTGCCTCAACTATATTTTTTCTTTGCTTAAAAAAAAAAGAATTGTGCAGCAATTAAAATTTTAAATTAAAAAAATTTGTGATATTGATTAGATTTTTATTTACTTAATAAAAATTTATTTTTAAAAAATTATTAAATTGATTAAATGGGCTGCTTGTGAAAGTAGCATAAGTCCACGTTTAAATAAAATTTAGTTAAATGTAATTTTAGTAAAATATTGATATCGTCTTAATATAATTACCGCTAATTAGTTTTTTCTAAAACAGTGGACTTGTACCATTTTCAAAAATAACAGCTCAAATATAACAATTTTATTAATTAAAATGTTAAATTGGCTAAAAAAAAATTTTTTCTATGAACAATTTGTAATAAAATTTTTTAAATCAAAAGTCTAGAAAATCTATACCATAAAAAAATCACCCTTCAGTGCATTACACTCATAAAAATGCCAGAATATACAAGTAAAATCTTAAGAAACACAATAGTTTTTAAAGTAAAACAAAGTTAAAGTTAATAAAGATGCTACGGAGAGTCTACCAAAAGGAAAACCAGAAAAAAATACTTCTTACAGGAGAGTATCTAAGATTTTGGGGAATTAGTGTGAGCTCATATGCTGGTATTTGTGAGGTTACATACATGTACATCAGTTTTGCTGCTCATAAAGTAAATGTATAGAATATGCTGGGTTTGTCAGTTGTTGTTGTTGTTGTTGTTAACTTATATTTACTTCATTGTCTTGTACTGCTGTTCTTAACAATGTTTTAACATATTTTGTGGTTAAAATGTTCAACCATCGAATAGAGTTTAAGGATATTTTCTCTTTATATGCTGTAGAGAACATGAAAAAAAATATAAATAAACATAAATTCTTGTATTTATATAAGCCTTAAAGACGTAAGCCATGTTAAGGCTTATGGTTAGTAAAAGTGGGTCGGATTTTTAAATTAAAAGAGTGCAATAAAATAAGTATTGGATTTCAATGGTTGAGGATGAATGAATGCATAAATGAGGTTAGTAAGTCAAGTTTATCCTTTAGATTTTTTTATTTGTTTAATTTTAGGGTCTGCTGCATTGCTCCCTTTATTTATTTGCGGCAATAAAAAATGTAATAGAATTACATATTTTATAATCAAAAACAAATTTGCTTGGTATTTGTTAGCAGCTGTAAAGTAGAATAATTCCCAATTCAATTGTATTTACACTCAAAAAATACATTTTTCTTGTAGAGTTTTTTGTTTTTAAGAAATGAAACAACAAACTCAAGCAACTGCTGTGAAAATTGTGCCAGTTTTAGAAGCTATTTCTGTAATACAAGCTAAATATCAAGTCAGTTAGAAAACTTTAACTGTTTTAAATAACACAAATTCTCAAAAATTCTTAGCTTGTCTGCAGAAAAAAAACCAGGGTCTAGTCGAAAATCGAAGCTACTTTACCCAATAATCTACGGAGGCATTTAATTTTTAAAAACAATCACTTATTTAAGTAGCTTTTGCCCAAATTTTTAAACAATTTGTTGCGGCTGGGTTGCGTACACTGCAATTCATTATATAAGAAATTAAATAATTATTTTGTAATATTTTTTCATTTATTTCAAGATCAATAAGAAATTTTTTAAAGCCATTTTTCAATTTTGTATTTAAGGTACATTTTTCATTAGCCGTTTCTCATTGTTCACACTAGATATGTGAAGAGGCCTGTTAATGATGAAAAATCAAGCACTTATTTTGGTCACTTTCCCCCTTATCCAAAAAAAAAAAAATTAACGTAGACTTTAAAGTCAACGTAATCGAAATTTTTCATATAATTTTTTTATAAATTTTACTTTACAGTCTACTTGAATTTTTTTTTTTTAATACAAGCATTTATATTTAATTTAATCTTTAATTAAATCATCGTTGTTCTCTCCTCATTATTCCTCATAATATTGAGAACTGATTTCTTTCAAATAAACTTTACATTAAGGATAAAGATTTACGGCTTAGACACTTAAATGTTTCTGTTGGTCAACAAGTAAATTTTTTTTGAAAATTCTTTATCTCTAAAGAAATTACCCTTTATTTTTTTACTATTTACAAACTAATCAATTTTTTAACATTTCCAATTATGTTGACATAAAAAAAACAAGAAATTTGTATTGGTATTTCCATTTAACAACTATTTAAATTGTGATTTAATAGATAAAATTGACAGACCAGACAGACAAATAAATAAATGCAAATAAAATGAAATTAACAAAAAAAAAAGTAAAGCAAACATACTAGTAAAAATGTATTAACATTAGAGGGGATCAAATTGTAAGGAATAAAAAAATTAAAAAAAAAACAGTAGAAATATTTAGATTAAAAATAAAATAAAAACAATTATATAGACATAAAGGGTGGTTAAATTTTAAGGGCCGATGTTGATTTTGAATAAAACACAAATTATTTAGGAAATTATTGTTATTTCTTTTTATTATGATAAGCGAAACGAATGCAAACGTTTCGTTTTGTAGTTTTGCATAATACAACTCTGAAAAGTTACAAAATGAAACGTTTGCATTTGTTTCGTTTCTTTGCAAATTCTGATACAAATGCAAGAGAGGAGGCGGAAAATTAAAAAATTTTAATTTCCAGAACTTTTTTTTTTATTTCCTTCTCCATGTCAACTGTTAACTTTTTCCAAAGTATTTGGGAGTGCTGATTTCAAATCTGTATTTCAAATTGTTAAAAAGGAAAAATTAAAAAATCCGCAATAAATTTTTTTTCACTGGTGTCCACAATAGTTTTAAATCTGTTTAGTAGTTTTAAAAATATGACATTTTTAATTTTCAAAAATTAATTTAATTCATAAGTTTTAAAAAAATCAAGCCATATTTCCTTAAAATGAACGATTTTATTGAACAGTCTTGTAAAGGGTGTTTTTTTATAGACGTATAGAACTTTAAATTGCAATAAAACAAGGATTGACATGAATTTTATTTATCCGAAAGATAATCTTGTGGCATTACATTTTAAATATGATTTCTGGCATATGACCGCCACGGCTGGCTCGGATGTAGTCCAATCTGGACGTCCAATTGTCGATGACTTTTTCCAACATTTATGGCCGTATATCGGCAATAACACGGCGAATGTTGTCTTCCAAATGGTCAAGCGTTTGTGGCTCATCCGCATAGAGCAATGACTTTACATACCCCCACAGACAGTAGTCTAGCGGTGTTAAATCACAAGATCTTGGAGGCCAATTCACAGGTCCAAAACGTGAAATTAGGCGGTCACCAAACGTCTCTTTCAATAAATCGATTGTGGCACGAGCTGTGTGACATGTTGCGCCGTCTTGTTGGAACCACAGCTCCTGGACATCATGGTTATTCAATTCAGGAATTAAAAAGTTAGTAATCATGGCTCTATACTGATCACCATTGACTGTAACGTTCTGGCTATTATCGTTTTTGAAGAAGTACGAACCAATGATTCCACCAGCCCATAAAGCGCACCAAACAGTCAGTTTTTCTGGATGTAACGGTGTTTCGACATACACTTGAGGATTAGCTTCACTCCAAATGCGGCAGTTTTGTTTGTTGACGTAGCCATTCAACCAGAAGTGCGCTTCATCGCTAAACAAAATTCGCTTATGAAAATCGGGAACAACGGCAATCTCGTTCGAAATAAAATTGCACTATTTGCAAGCGTTGTTCAGGCGTGAGTCTATTCATGATAAATTGCCGAACCAAACTGAGAATAAATCACTTGACAGATGTTAAATCGGTCGCCATCTTGAACAGTAATGCCAACTTAAAGTTCTATACGTCTATAAAAAACACCCTTTATAGCTAATAATAATTCTGTGGCACTATGAAAAAAACTGCTTATGTCTTATTAAGTTATTTTAGATGACTACAGCTTTAAAAGTCTTAAAAATTTTTTCTTGTAAAATTATTTCGCTCTATTAAACGGTATTATTTTCATTGCCATTTTGTTAATTGTGGAATATACCGGCGTACCTGAAGCACAATAATAAAGTTATTTAGTTTAGAGGATGTCCTGTAGCGTGCTAACCCATCAATTTGAGGGTCGCAGGTTCAATTCCTGCCCAGACCTTGGTAGCCGATGGTTAAAGTTACCAGTGCTCGTTAACAAATTTAATCTTAGAATTCTAATATTAAGTATTAATAAAAATAAAAAATAAATTATTTAGTTTAGTTTATTTAGCTACAAAAAGTCAATTTTTCCTTATTATCACATAATTGTAAAAGTAAAATAATTTAATATTAAATTAAATTTCTTTACACAGGAATATGCTCCTGTCACTATTTTTAAATATTCGTTTATGAAAATTTATTTTTAAAATAAAAATAAAACAGGACATTTACATACAAGTAAAACAAAACAAAAATCAAATTTATTCATACACTATTGCTTACTCACACTCATGCTTTTCATATTTATAGATTTCAAGTTATAGAAAACAATTTTGTATAACAACAACAATAACGTACAAATCAATATCCTTTCATATGCAAATTTCAAGTAATAAATATTTTTCTCTATTTTCAGGTGCAAATACACTGTGTTTTGTTGAACTGTATACGAGTTTGTTTGTGTGTATGAAGCAAAAGCCTTATGTTTTCCATTGTGTGTTAACTTTTTATTTATTTTTTTTTTGCTTTATTTTGGTACTAAATTGATTTGTAGTTATTTTCTTTCTTGTTGTTATTGTTGTTATTGTCTATTTTTTAGGGTAGGACATTTTGCTCTTATTATTTTTTTTTTATATTCAGTGGTAGATAAATGACAAAATCACGTACAGCTAAACAGCTGTATGCACTGCCAGTCATATACTAAAGAACACTTAAAGACAAAAAGGCATGTTAAGCAGCAGAAAATAATTCTTTGAATTGTATACAGAGTGTTAAAGAAAATGTGACACAAATTAAGCGTTCAGTTTTATTTTTACTCTTTGGTGAGTTTTTTTTTAAATTAAGTTTTGATAGACAAAAAGTAGCAAGAAGCTTTTTAGTAATGAGAAATTTTTATCAGTTAGATATCATGGCTGGCTAGAATTTTGCTGTAAGAGTTTAGAACTATTTAGAACAAGGAGTGGACACAAGTAACCTCATTAATATGACCAGAATAGACTTATTGTGAAACAACTTTCATGTTAAAAATACTCCCTAAGTTTAGCATTCATTAAGAACTCAAAGACTTCCTTGGGTAAATTGTCCACCAAGAAATTAGCCTACTACTTAGTATTTGTAATTTAATTTGTATTCCTTCTCATACGTTACACTATATCTTTGTGTTAAAAAGGTTGTCAAAAAATGTCTCTTTGAAATGAATAATAATGGACACCTGTATATTCAAATACAAAACTGGTTGCCATTTTTTTTTTTTTTTTTTTTTGATCTACGTATAACTGAGAAAGATTTTTCTAAAGCTTTATAATAAATTTTATTTATGTGCATTTTAATGGAGTTGCAAGAAAAGAAAAATTCTGTATAGAAAAATAAAATATATGAAAATTGTAACCACTCACACACCTCCCCACTTACACTTATGCAATTGTGAAAGTGGCTCTTATTTGAAAGCACTGGGATTTATCTTCTGTAGACGTACAAGTACTATGTATGTATGTATGTAAGCAGGTTCATTTAGCTTGAGCTTATTTCTTGCAGATAGTTGTGTGTGTGCAACAATAAATAGTACATTTTTTTTTTTGATCATAAATTCTTTTAGAAATTACATGGATATTTCTTTTATTGTCATTGCTGTTTGTAAATCAAATAAATTAAGAGCCAATTGTGCTTGTTTTGTAAAAAAGAAATGAAAGCAAAAACAAAAATCTGGTAGTAATATTGCTTTACAATTTTAACTATACTAAAAGTAATTTATTGAAATAGACAGGGGAAACACATGCAAATCTATTACTTACTGGGGTCACAAACATGCTAGCACACACATATTTCATGTGAACACAATAGTCTTGAAGGCAAACAAATTATTTTATTACTTCACTTGAATGCATTTGTTGTTTGATAAAAAAAAAATCAAAGGATGACTTAAAACCTTTGTTTTTGTTACCGTAAGCAGTAATAACTCCCTGTTAAAATAAAGTCAGGAATAAAAACTGTTGGTTGGTAAGAAACTAACACTTTTAGGGTGTCGCCCTCTTGCATGGTGACAATTTTTAGCAGCAACAGCAGGAAAACAAAATGCCATTTTCTTACTTTTTAAGTATCTAAGTGAAATTTTTGATCGACAACTGGGGGATTATTATATATTTCGATTCGAATCGAAAAGGATTTCAATTTGAAAACTAACCGCCAGGCTCTCTATTTTGATGTGAAGAGAAAGCGAAAGAAAACCAGTTACTTATTTTCGACTGAAAACGTGGCTCACTAAGACCAGGTAGATTGAAAGCTGAATGAATGACTGAATAAAATATGCTAAACTTGCCGAAACAAAAAATTTGTGTGTGCATAAAACGACTATTTTCAAATGGAATTGAGAAATAACTGCCCAACTAAACTAAAAGCTGTTTACCGCAAGCCTTCTCTATATATCATGTTGTCACAACAATAGTTTCCTAAATTAATAGCCAGTTTCAAAAAAAGCACTGACTCTAAAAATATTCGCTTTAAAAACTATAAAAATCATTAAAAATAAATCTAAAAATATTGAGTTGACTACACTGGTATCTTTGGCATAGAGTTAAAAACGCTAGATTTTATGTCATTACTGGTCAACAATAAAAAAAAAACAAAAATATAAAAAAATTGTTTTGCAGCCAACTTCACTACAAATCACACTGTCTAAATTGGATTTTCGAGCCGCTCAGCATTACCGTCAAATTACTTCGGTATGCTCCATACATTTTGTATGCGTGTTCTTTTTTAGCTTTGTCACTTTAACATAAATGCTATATTAGACAAGTCCGTTGCTTTATGCTTTATTTTCTATTTTCCTACAGCTCATTCTCTGCACATTTCTTGCTTTATTTTAGAGCAGTACTTTAACAGATTAATAGCTTTATTTGTTTATTGTATTCAGTTCTTTTAAAAACTAGCCCTATAAGAATTTTATTAACTTTATTATCTTACTTCTGGTATTTTTATACAAATTCTAAAAATACCTAATAGAGATTTTGTAATCAGTTTTAGACAAATTTTAGATACTTGGATACTTTGAGAATTTTAAGTTGTAGAGCATTTTTGAAACACAAAGTAATTTCTTTGACTTGTTATACCTTCCATTTCTGCAGGAAATTTATTTTAGAAGAAGAAAAAAGTCCAAAAATTCATTTAACTCAAACAAAATTTATCACGTAGAAAAATATAAAAGCAATAATAGCCAGCTTGCATTTTTACTAAGTAGTGATTTGCTTTAGCAAACAAAGAAAAAAAACCAAAGCAGTGCAATTTCTATTGGTTAAAGTATTAGATCAATTTCATTTTGTAAATGTACGCAGTGCCTTGCCTGTCTGTCTATGTTTTGAAATTTATGTTTAGATATCATTATTATTATTGCACATGGTAATAGAACATGAATAGTTCAGTTCAATTCGGTTCTTTATTTGCAATGGAAATTACACTACAGTACAGAAAAATGTACTAAACGGAGACAAAATAATTATTGTAGAGAAGAAAAATAAAATTTAGGGCAAATTTCGGCATTCGAAAGTGATCGAAATTTCAATACAATAGAAATAGAAATTTAGATTAATATGGAAAGCCGTAGTTCGGCTAATGATAAAAGTGTTAGTAAAATCGGTTCAATGACTCTAATACAAATAAAGTTTTGTTGGACATTTTAATCTTTTATTTTGATTTCTTAGAAGCTGGCGAATGCTTCGATTTGTCCCCAAGAAAGCCGTAGTTCGGCTAATGATAAAAGTGTTAGTAAAATCGGTTCAAGGACTCTAATACAAATAAAGTTTTGTTGGACATTTTAATCTTTTATTTTGATTTCTTAGAAGTTGGCGAATGCTTCGATTTGTCCCCAAGTGCTAAAATGCCTTACTATAGCTTACCTCGTTTTCTTTTATTAATTTTAGGAATTAAAAATTTAAAGATCTGGCTCATTAAGTCCCATTAATGTATTTTTTACTGCACTTTAAAGTGCAACAAGGCTGTCATGCACCATGCAAGCGAAACACTCCATTTTCTTGTACAATTTATTTCTATTACTTTCAGTGCTTTGTAAATGTATTTTTTTTTTTTTTATTTAAAATTCCAATTGCATTTTTAGAATGAAGAAAAACGTTCATTCTGGTTAGTTTTTTGCAATAAATTTAAATTTATTTTCCAACCAACAAGGTGCATTTGAACATATATTTTTTTAACGCTGCTCATTCTTCAAATGCCTCTGACTATTTCTATGTGCGTGTGTGTGCACAGAGTGATGTGTGTGCTTGTGGGTTTATATGCATGTATGCAACTAAACGTTTACGTTTTATATAGAGCATGAGAGGTAGTGAGAGAGAGTAACACAACTAAAGGGTACACAAGTAGAGGGTGCAAATGATTTTTACGTACGAGTTGGTTGTATTTATTTTTATGAATTGTTGCACATTTGCTTACAAGGCAATATACGTTTTGCACAATTAAAAGCAAACTGCAAATACATGCAACAGAGTGGAATTAATTGGCTACAAATCGTTCCATAAACACATATAAACATGCACATTCACATGCACAATCAAATGCACATTAATTTTGCTTCCACAGTTAAAAGCAGATTTAAGTCATATATTAATTATTTCAAATTGTAGCAGTATGATTAAAAAAAGGCTTTCTTTTTTATAAATTAAAACAGGCCGTAACAATTCAAAAAGAGAGTAAAGATTTCATTAAATAGTGGGATAGGAAATTCTTGAAAATAAAAAAAGAATTCAATTTATTTGTATAGAAATCTAAAGTTAGATGTACAACAAAGGCAAGGGAAAGGTAAAGACGCGCTAAGCATAACAAGGATTAGAGTTACGGAATTGCATATTCGTACTATTTAGGGTGAAAGTTATTTTGAAAGCTTTTTCCAAAGGAACTTTTTTAAATTAGGTGGCAAATGTTTTAAACATTACTAAGAGTGCATATTTTAAAAGTCAGCTGAAGTTTGATTTTACAGTATAAAATGGTAGCCAGAAAAATTTAGCGGATCCGGCAGGCGTTATCCTGACTGAGTGCAGCGTTACCTGCCGGACTGATTTCTGAATCTAAACCATCTAGGGCGCCATCCAAACCCATACAAAAAAATTCATTCAAATCAGTTTAGCCGTTTAGGAGGAATTCAGTTACATACGTACGTACAGTAGAATTATTTATATAAAATGTTGTACACATTCCTTCCTTAAAAAAAATATTTGAAAAATTTGTGTAAGAAACACTTTCTTCTCTTCGAAAGAGCTATATGAATGCCTTAACTGAAAGGACATAATTTTGAAAGGATTTGAAAGGAAAGCAAAATTTTGTAAATTGAGTTTCGAGCCACAGAACTAAAATAAGACTATGCAAATAAAGAGAAAATTTTATTAAAAAAAAAGTGTTACAACAAAACGTTTTCTTAAGGTTAGTTTTAGCAAAAGTTTCTTATTTTAAAAATGAGATGGTGGAATCAAGCCAATAAATAAATCCCTTCGTAAATAGCTCACTAAGACCAGGTAGTTTGGAAGCTGAATGAATGACTGAATAAGATATGCTAAACTTGCCGAAACAAAAAATTTGTGTATGCACATCCAAAAAAAATTAAGACAACCACCATTTTTTTACGATGGGCTATGATCGTCTAACTGTTGTGAGCGATTTCAACAACATTTTAAGATCTTGCAGCAACATTATCAGGAACTGTGGTATGAAAATATAAAAGAGATTTTATTTGGTTTCTTATATGTAAGAGAATTAAATATTTAAAATAATGGAATTCATTTTAAAATCATACTTTTCAAAAGTACTAAAAAAATGTTTTTTCCTAAGCTGAGTACTTTCACTTTAAAGGTAATAAAATCAGTATTTATCCATGGATAGTGATGATTTATGACTTACTTTACTGCCATTATATACGATTTTAAGATTCAATACTAAACCCGCTGACTATTGGGCGCTTCCTATTTTTTGTGAATTTTTAAAAATCAAAAATTTCAAAATTTTTGAAAAAATATTAATTTCTTTTTCAATATTTTCTGAATAACTCGAAAAATAATAGCTGCACTAAGATGTTCTAAGAACAAATCAAAGTCAATAAAATTTAAAACTTTTTGAGCTTTTTAAAAATCTAATATTTTACAAAAAAAATTATCGAAAAAAACTTATTATTATGAATTTTACATGAAGTGGGCCATAACACATTAGGAAAAAACGGTGGTTATCCAATGTCAGAAAAATGTTTTCCCTTTGTTGCATATTGCAATTGAAATAAATACCCATGCCACAATTCTTAAAAAGTAGATCAAGGAATGTTGAATTTTCTTTCTTTTCTTTCTGTGCTTGATAAAATAAGTTTTCTGTTGTTTAAAATTTTTATCTCGTCGTCCATAAAATTACCTTTAACTCATTATTAAACTTATACCACTTTTAAATATAACAGTTAATATAATATATGTAGTGAAATTAATTATAGAAATAAATTATGCAAACATTATCATTAATCATTAATTAATATCATTAATCGCAATTATTCTATTTAGTTCGTATTATGCTTAAAAAAATTTTTTTTTAATTTACTTGTACTTTGAAAATAATAATTATATTTTGATTTTGGTTATTTTTATGTATTCGAGAATATTTTTTTTAATTTTATGGGTAGCTACCTACTCAGAAAATATATTTTTATTTTTACATTTTTATTTATATAATCAAAATATTAAAATTATTTTTACTATTAACCCAATAAAATAATAATTCTAATTTTTCGATGTCTTTATTCTTTTTATTTTTATGCCTATTAACAAAAATAAAAATTAATTTTACTTTTAACTCAGTAAAATAATTAATATTTTTTTTCTTTTTTTATTAAAAATAATTATTATTTTCATTTTACTTAAGAACAAGTTGGTATTTTTATACTTTTTGTGGATTTGCTTTTTTATTATATATTTTTGGCTGAAATAAAATTCATAAATTTGTGTTCCTACCTAATTATGTATGTATGTATGTATGTACATATGGAATTAATTATATCATTCTTCTTTTTTACTCACAAATATTTTCTTTTAGCTTAAATCAGCTCCGGCCCCTGTTATCTTTCTCACTCTCATATTTATTTCTTTACATTTTGCATTGATTCAAAACAAAAACAACGTGTAGTAGGTAATAGCAAGAATAATAAAAAATTTTAGTAACTTTTAAAGCAATAATAACGGTTCTTGCTTGCCTTTTCTCTCATTTAATCTATTTTGTTTACATTTTACATTCGTCAAAAAAAAACAACAAAACGTACCTTAAGTACTGTTAATTGACGACGCTAGCCAACGAACTACCCAACCACCAACTCACATATTCGTCCACACACAGCCAACAACAACAAGCATCGTTCTGTACTTCGGCATCACCAACAAGAAACACCTCCTACACTAACTTTTTAGGCACTTCTTATTAGAACACTTCACTTTTAAACACTTTATCACACGACACTACACAACAAACTACTTTGATATGCAAGAATTCGCGACCTTAAATACTTTTTTACAAAATCACTCAAATTTTTTTATAGTTTAATGTCATAACGATCCAATTGCCGATTAATTTTAGTACAAATGTTAATAAAAGAGAAATTAGTTCTGGAAGCCCAAATTCGAACACTCAAACACTTTGACATTCGCAAAAAACAAATCAAAAGAAGAGGCCAATTTGTTTGTTGTTGTTGATTTGCATAAACAAAAACGAAGTTGTAATTGATTTACAAAAATTTAAAGAACTAAACTGTGCGTGTTCTACTATAGAACATGTCTGCTACATATTTATTTATTTAGATATGAGTATGTATGTTTGTTATTGGTGCTTAAAGTGTGAGAGTAAATTAGTTGCTGGCGATGGATATGTTTTCTTACTTTGGAAAAAACAGTGTTTTAAAGAATGTAAATAACTTGTAATAGGAATTTAATCAAATTAAATAAAATTTAAAAATATTAAATTTTACAAAAATAATTTTAATTGATTTGTGTATAAATATTTAAAAGTTTATTAAAAAAATCAGAAATAGGTAGAAATGTTATTTATCTAATAAAAGTATCTGGTTATTTTTTTAATGAAAATATTTTCTCTATATTATATACGATTTTTTTAAGTCATCTGGCAGCCTTGATTTCTCATTTACTTTAAACATGTCTGTATTTAGCAAATAATTTCATGAAATAGTTTGTGAAATAATTGTCTTATAAAAAAAATTTTAACACTAACCTGTTTTGTTGAGCTGATGAAAGCGAAGCTGAATTACATCCTGGAGAGCATTTAGATATACACCATTATTTTGAACACTTTCAGTCTATATAAATTGTGGTGAGATGTTTGATAACACCCATCAGACCTGCGTACATAGGTGACCACAATTTAGGAGTTTATTATTAACCGACCCGTAAATGTAACCTTCACAAGATTTCACTGCGGTTAATGAATAATATTATTTTTAAAATTTTTTAAATTGTGGTGAAATATTTGTGTACACACAGTTCAGTAATTTATTTTTGGACAGAACTCACGACACTTACATTTACTTATAATTGCGATCCTGTGAAGGTTGCATCACTTGCATTCATGCCGATAACATTTCGAAATACGCATTAGCACTGCAGTTTTTGAGTATTTAATTATGCAAAACACACGCTCGACACGCGTTTTTAATTACGCATCGTTTGTATAACCCGCATACAGAAAACTAACGCAGGAACGCAGTCTCATAAAATTCCGATTTATATGAAAAAATGTTATGACTATTTTATTAAGCTTGGTCTTATTTTTCAAAAATTTATATAAATTTTTATATAAATTTTTGAAAAATAAGACCTCAAGCTTAATAAAATAGTCATATTATTTAAAAGAAAAAGGTTAACTAATAAGTATGAAAAAATGTTTAATTATAAAAAAATATTTAACTACTTTGTAAAAATAGTTTCAACAATTTAAAAACCACTAATTGAATTGCACTGATTAATAGAATTTGTTAAATTTAACTAATTTTTTCTTTCGTTTTAATTAATTTTAATCTTAAATTACAAGGAGATAACTCGATATAAAAATTTAACAAAATTAGATGTTAATAAAAAATCTCTTAGTCAAAACTAAGATTAAAAAAAATATCAAAATTAATTTCTTTAAAAAATAAACGCTCTCTTAATAAAAACTATGATGAAAAATAAAACAAAATCACAAATCAGTACAAAACCTCTCAGCTAAAACGTAGATGAAAAAACTACATTACAAATGTATTGCAACTCTCTCTCTTAGTTATGAAGGAGAAATGAGTATATTAAAAGCGTGTGCTGTTTTTAGCAGACATTTCTACCCCTTGCGTGAGGAGATTAATTTTTCTGTATGAAGCTAGAAAACAAATAAGTGTATTGAGTATTGTTGTTGCAAGAAATGCCAAATAACCAAAGAAACTTTTTTATGAAGTGTCTGCATTAACTGAACACACAACACGAAACTCAATAACATTAAAAAGCAGAGAAAAAAAATATATATAAAGAAAAACACTTTTTTCACAAGAAACAACACAAATGATTTTAAAAACTAGCATTAAATAAATTAAAATACAATTTAAAATAAAATTATTTCATTTAACTAACTTTTTACTTTGATTTTTAAAGACCGTCCACTACGAAAATTTCCCAAAACTAAAAGCCAGACTACAAAACAACCGACAATTGACCTGTTTGAATAATTTATGATGGTGAGAGAATTTTTCTTCTGTTTTTGAAACAAGAGAAGAGAATCAAAAAAGAAAATATGCAAATTTGTTAATGTCCACTGCATGAGTTGTTAAGTTTAACTATAAGAAAATGAATCAAAACAAACAAGTGCAATCTATGTGGTTTGTTGTTAAATAAAACGATCTGTTTAGTGATACGAAGTAAAGAAGATTTTTTTACGAAACACCCATAAAAGAAATAGGTAAAATGTGGGAGACAAAAATAATGTGGAGAGAATTGTGGCTCGGTAAAAGTCACTTGATTTATGAAAACTAATAAAGACAATAACGAACATATATTACAAATTTGGTAATATCCCAAGCGAGAGCAGTTTATTTTTCGTAAACGAAGTTAAGTTAAAAAAAACAATTGTAATGTTTATTGTTGTTGTAAGAATTAATAAGTGTACAGAGAAGCACCTACATTTTTTATGAAATGCTTGCATATAACAAACACACACTCACCTATATGAAAAGCCCACAGAGACTTCGTTTTCTTTGTACGTCAAATTTCTAAGTCAATTTAATCCACTAAAAAACAAACTATTTGCCCAAATATTTATGAACACTTAAAAAGATCTAGTTAAATTAAATTTAGAAATAAGAATTATTAATTTTCACTAACTTTTTACTTTATTTTAATCGGAATTTAGATGGAGACATACGCTCCCTAAGAAAATTTCCCTTAACTAAAAAGTAGATGACAAAATGGCGAACGACTGATGGGGAGATAATTTGCGTTCGGCAATGACAACTTATCTATGAAGTGCTTGAATTACGAGTAATGAAAAGAATGAAGAAGGAAATTATTGAAAGAAAGCGTTCTATCAATTTTAGGCGAAATTAGAAAATTTTTGAGCAATACCGCAGAATACAACTACGTATTATTGTAGAATAAAATTAAGAATTTCGATGAATTGTCGCACCGACCCCGTATATAATATAATTTATTTTGTATTATATTACTTTACAATATACACTTGGTATATGGTAAAAATTTAAATGAGGTCTTAATTTATGAAACAACTAGTATTTAGTATTAATAGGTTAATTTTCAAACAACTCCGTATAAATTCAAGTAAAAATACAATGTACAGTGAGATGGTGTAATGCTAATATGATTTTATTTTATTTTATTTATTTGTTAATGTGTATAGAATTGATCGCAGGTATGTACTTGATATATTACAAATATAATGGCAATTTATTAAATTGCAGTGTTAAACAACGAATAGAATATTATTCAAATTAATTGAATTATACCAATTAATTTTCGAACGTACCTCGTTACTGACACACTGACCTATATTTTAATTTGTTTCACACTATGTATTAAAGAAGAAACAAAACAAAAACAAAATTTAAGTCAAACGCACACTCTCTGTTTTGGTTGTGTGGCGCAGTCGCTATGAACACATAAAATGTGAACAGCAAAACACAAGGAGACAGAAGCAATGTTCTTATATTGTTTTTGGTCTTGTAAGCTTCTTTTTTTCATACAAGAAAAAAAAAACACAGGCAGAAAGAAAATTAACGGTTGACGACTTTTTTTTTTTGTTACGTTTGTGAGCCGTATGGTATTGAAATTATAGGAGCAAATATAAATAGAACGAATATGACTAGTTGCGTTATTGTAGGGTAGAATATCTTGTTTATGGTTGTAAAAATAAAATTTATCTTAGTTCACAACGAATTTATGATTCATTAATTTGAACCTTTATTAAACTCTAATTATAGATTTGTAGATATTATTTTTATAATGAGAAGTAGTCCTGTTGTATATGCTTTTTAACAGGATCTATAAGAGTTTTAAAACTCACAGACTGTTAATAATAAATAACACAGAAATTGATTTTATGTTATGAACAAAATTTATTTATAATAAAAATCTAATTATTTGGAAACTAATATGTAAATCATAATAAGAAATTTTTATGCCTTATTTCCATTTTTTGTTTCGTGGTATTCTCACAAAACAATGTACTTATTTATAAAAAAAATTTGTTTTTAAATGCTCTACCATTGATGGATAGCTATCTATATAACGATTTCATTGCTGCTAGGCATATCATCAGTAGACTCTACAATACTTTTCATAAAAAGTCTTGAACTTGTACGTTTAATACTTATCAAACAAATGAGAATTTCAATTTGGCTAAGAAGTAAAAAGTTTTAAAAATTATAACTTTTTTAGAAACTTACTAAGCATTTAAAATATTTATTTTACATTTTACTGTAAATACGTATTGGATTTTTATTATTTTTATATTTGTATTTTGAATATTTTTCTTACACATTAGCTTAGGTTTCCGAACTGGAATCTCTAATGTAGAAAATATTGAAGAAAAGGAAAATATTTTTAAATGAATTATTTTAATGAATTTAAGAAAAAATATTTTTAAAAACAGTAGTAACAATTTTTTCAGAATTATTTTTCGAGTGGATATTACTAGCAATATCCATAAAAAAATTTAGCACCAGAAAAAATTACACTACATAGAACATCTTCTTAGTTTAATAGTCTTTGTTTATAGTATTGTTTCTGTCATATTGATTTATTTTAGAGGACTTCAACTTTAAAAGTCTTACAAATTGTTCTTATAAAATTATTTAGATTCTACCAAAATTTATTGTTTTCATGGCCATCTCTTAAATTGTGGCATATACCTAGCTCTTCACCATACCCGAATCACAATAATAAAATTATTAAGTTTATTGCGAAAACAAGTTAAGTTTTTCTTTAGGCCACTTAAAAAATTTTTTCTTATTAGCACAGATTTTTTGTTTAAAATTGAAGCGAAGAATGGAGTGCAACAAAAAAAAAACGTTTAGTTTTTTTTAAGCTTGAGGTCGGACTATAATTTTCTATGTAAAATGGCCTTTTTATTAAAAAAAGAAAAAGCTCAAATAAACTAAAAAAAAATTAAATAAAAAATTACATAAATAATCAAGGAAATTTTAAAAACTGAGATTTTAGCAAAAATTAAAAAATAAAAATGAATTAAGCTGCAAAAAATAAAATTTAAAATTTTTAATTTTCAATAAAAAAATTTAGAGCCAAAAAAAAATATGTAACAATCATTATCAAATAATCGAAATTTTCAAAATATTTTATACAAAACAAGGATTTATTACAAGGTGTAGTTGGTTCAGTAAACAACAACCAGCTGTTTTTATCTAAAATTATAATTTGAAAATTTTCCAGAATTGTGCTTATATATAAAAAAAATAAATTATTAAATTACTTATTAACTTTTATATGCATATTTAGGATCATTAACATCATTATTGGAAAAGAAACTATACCTTGCAACAAAATAATGAACGCGTTCTTCTTGGCAGATTTCAATTTAGCTAAAAAAACTACATACCTATAAAATTTCTTTTAATTTAAAAATATTGTAGTTACAGGATTATTTTCAAATAATTTATTTACAATTTATTTGCGTTATTTGTATTCGCCTCGTTTTTTTCCTACATCCTTTTGACAACTGGCTATATTTTACACAAACAAAATGTTGTTTCTGTATTGTTGCGTTTTTTGTCGAAGCGAGATCACCTTGTATGAATTCCCCTTGATTGATATTAAAAAATTTACATATTTTCTTTTTTGATTCTCTTCTCTTGTTTCAAAAACCGAAGAAAAATTCTCTCACCATCATAAATTATTCAAACAGGTCAATTGTCGGCTGTTTTGTAGTCTGACTTTTAGTTTTGGGAAATTTTCGTAGTGGATGGACGTCTTAATATAAATTCCGATAGTTTTTAAAAATTAAAGTAAAAAGTTAGTTAAATAAAATAATTTTATTTTAAATTGTAATTTAATTTATTTAATGCAAGTTTTTAAAATCATTTGTGTTGTTTCTTGTGAAAAAAAGTGTTTTTCTTTATACATATATTTTTTCTCTGCTTCTTAATGTTATTGAGTGTCGTGTTGTGTGTTCAGTTAATGCTCACACTTCATAAAAAAGTTTCTTTGGTTATTTGGCATTTCTTACAACAACAATACTCAATACAAATTTAACAAATTCTACTATTTCAATTCAATTAGTATTTTTTAAATTGTTGAAACTATTTTTGCAAAGTAGTTAAATGTTTTTTTTATAATTAAACATTTTTTCATACAAATCGGAATTTTATGAGACTGCGTTCCTGCGTTAGTTTCCTGTGTGCGGGTTATACAAACGATGCGTAATTAAAAACGCGTGTCGAGCGTGTGTTTTGCATAATTAAATACTCAAAAACTGCAGTGATAATGTGTATTTCCAAATATTATCGGCAAGTGATTCAACCTTCACAGGATCGCAATTATAAGTAAATGTAAGTGTCGTGAGTTCTGTCCAAAAATAAATTACTGAACTGTGTGTACGCAAATATTTCACCACAATTTAAAAAATTTTAAAAATAATATTATTCACTAACCGCAGTAAAATCTTGTGAAGGTTACCGGTACGCGTCGGTTAATAATAAACTCCTAAATTGTGGTCACCTATGTACGCAGGTCTAATGGGTGTTATCAAACATCTCACCACAATTTATATAGACTGAAAGTGTTCAAATTAATATTGTATATCTAAATTCTCTCCAGGATGTAATTCAGCTTCGCTTTCATCAGCTCAACAATATTAATAAAACAGGTTAGTGCACACACAAATTCTTTTTTTTTATAAAATAACTTAGCTATTCCGCTATATAAAATAATACCAAATACATTACATTCCAACGCAAATTGGAGCTGCAAGCGGATAGTTTTTTAAGCGGCCTCTATTTATATTAAAGCATCATAAGAGCGCTGGCTGGTTGTATTCTCATATTAATTACTTTGTTTCTTAAAACTCACTAAAGGCAAGCAAAAATAGAGCTGAAAATGTTATCTTAAAAAAAATTGGTTAAAATGTCACTACTGGTCAGCAATAACAAAACAAGAATAAAAACAACTGTTTTGCATCCAATTTCACTGCAAAATGCGGCGTTGCGGCCGCGCTATTTCAATATGCTCCATACATTTTGTATCGGCATGAGAATTTTTGAGAGATAAAAAACGCTTGCTACACCAATTTATAAATGGCTGTTGAAGGAAAAACTTGTCTGTATTTAAATTTGGGTTTGTAATCATTTATTCAAATTGATTACTAAATCAAATAAAGCAACCTTTTTTTTTAATATATAAAAGTGTATTCTCCTAAAGTCAATAAAATCATATACACGATTCAATTAAAGATACACACAAGAGTAATCATGTACATACATGAGCATAAATAAATAAATATTTGTGTATTTCTATGTTTACATATATGTACATTTATGTGTGTGTGTTTATATTAAAATAAATATTAACATTTTTATATACACACTCGCATCTACTCCACATAATGCACTTAAATATTTTGCTTTAAAATAAATGAAAATAAACTTGTTATTTTTTAATTCATGTAATTAGTTTAATTTTCATTTTATAAAGCTGATGTGTAAGTATGATGATGTTTACACATGTGTGTTTGTGTATAATATGTATGGGATTGTATGTATGAGTGTTATTACCCAGCCGGCAATAAATTTGGAAAATTATAAACCTCTGGCAAAAACTTAAAGGTTTAAGAAATTTCGTTTATTTTATACTTGAATTTTAAAAAATTCTTTCTTATTACTTTAATTTTAGCCGTTTTCAATGGGTGATATTATATCAGTTAGTCACTCAGTTATCTATGTATATAATAAATTTAAGTCCCCATTGCATTGGTAAGCACAAAACTCGAGAATGCATTACCCATTTCTCGAATTTATTTTTTGTGGTATTTCTTATAGTCAATAAATCTAAAAAAAATTAAAAAATGACGAGGAAAATAATAAGAACTCTTTATTATGCTCTGATATGGGAACCCATGATTATTAAATAAATTAAATTAAATAATAATCATACGTCAGAGATACCCTGGCATTTAACAAAAATCTTTTTCTTCTACATAAATAAATATCAATTTTTTGTTTGTTTGAAAGCTAAAAAATTCTAAGGATTTCTATACTTGAAACAAAGAGTTACGCCTACTTTGAAGCACTCTTTTCATTAGAACTAGTAAAATGGGTTTCTTAATGATTAAATGTTTTTAAATTAATTTCCTAAAATTAAATGCGAGTGCCTACGCTCTCTTTGCTCTAAAAATGTAACTCATAAAGTAAATGATCGAGTGAGTTCGAGTAAAACTAATATAAAATAAATTAATAATAATAAAAAAGAATAGTATACACATAAATAAAAATGAGCTAAAAATTTCTTGGTTCCAGTTAAGCATCAAAGCCAAGCTTTTCATTAATCATAATTACTGATCACTTTTAAAAACTTAAGCTGATTGATTAAGTGTTTTGCCGGCAGGGTAACCAATTATTTGCTTCTAGTTATGTGTGTGCGTGTGTTTCTATATTCGCTCATACAAACAACTCTTATGAAAGTACGCATTCATGCAGAGTTTTATAAAGTAAATTAGTTTAATTTATACTTTTGGTCAATATAGCGCGGTGCAGACAAATACAAACAATTATTTTTGATTGTTTTAATATTTTATTGTTGATGAAGCTGATGGTGTGAGTGAGTTTTTGTGTGGTCCTTTCCGTTTTTGCTTTTTTCAAATCAAATTTTTTTTTTAATAAATTAAATTAATTAGCGGCAAAATTAGTTAATATAAAAATTATCAATATAATTTACTTCGAAACATTATGTGCAGCATAAACAAAAAATAGCTTAAAGAAATTTTTTTTCGGTCAAACTTTGAGGGAAAAATTTTAAACAGCAACAGGTAAATTGATATGCTGAATTATAATCCACCAAAAAGTTGAATTTGAGTTTTTTGTAATCGAAAGCATTTTGGTATTTACATGACGATATGCTGTTTAATTTCAAATATGTTATTGAATTGGCCTTGTAGATTAGTTGGCAGTGTACTAACCTATGGGTCGCAGGTTTGATTCCAGCCATGCTGGCTCTATAAAGTATATGACTTTAACAAGAAAAAAAGATGTTATTTCCCATACACGATTTCAGGAAAGTTACTTTGATCTTCATAAATTCGTAACGAAACATTTGAATACTTATATCGTTAAGCCAACTCACTGAATGAGAATTGAGTTAAAACGTAAAAAGAAAAAAAATGTTTCAAATTTTCAAACAATTAACTTAACAACTACAACAAAGTAGCCATTGAACTAAATTATCAACCAAAATTTTCTGACTTCTTACAAGCTATTTAGGCCTCTAGCCAAGGTCAGAATGGCTCTACATGCACTCCGATCTTCAGCGCATTTGCTCTAATTTGGGACGTTCAGATTGGTGAGAGGTTGCTGATTCTGATTTTTCCAGCGGAGCTTCGGACGCCCCCTCCTAGGCATATTTTCGGAATCGTACTTAAAATTTTTTTCCATCCGGAGCATCTTCGTTCATGCGCACAACATGACCCAGTCAGCGTATACAGCTCGTAGTTCATACGATCCCGATAGTCCACGCTAACACAAACTGGTTCATATATTTTACGAAGAATTTTTTCTGGAATACGCCAAGTACAGCTTACAGGGGTTATGATTTCAGTTCCTGCCTAAACTCTGAATGTTTTTCTGTGGACAAGAAGGCTACATACGTAGGCTTGCTGCTAGCGTTTTTAGCACAAGAATTTATTTTTATTTAGATTTATTGTCTTTTTGTCCTTAAACAAAGCTTAATTAATTTAAAATTTAATTATGCACACAATTTAAAAGAGACATAAAAGTGTAAAGAAAATTGCCTACAAACATTTTTAAAATGACAATTATTTTATAATAAACAAAATAACTTTCTTTGTGACTTAAATTTAACGTCTTTTATTATCATAAGCTCTAATCGCACAACAACCATAAATGCCTTTAGTTAAGATAAGGAAAGGATTACAGTTTGTACAGCTGTATACTTTTTAGTTACCACAATTGACTAAAAATAGATATAAAATTTGCTTTAATTTTATTTCCTTTTTTTAAATTATCACACTTAAAATGTCTATTTTGTAATTAACTTTATTGAATTTTAATTGAATTATTTTTTTATACACATTCCTCGGGCTGTAATACATATAAAAGTTCTCCTTCTGTATTATGCCCGCTCTCTTGTGGGCTGAGTAAATTGTGTGGGCTGCTGGTTTGTAATCTTGTCTAATCATTTTCCTTATGTTACTTAAATAATCCTAAGCTTTCTAACCTGAACATACTAAACATAAAGCTTAAATATTGTAATCAACAGAAAGTCAAAAGCAAGTGAGAAAAAAAGCTTGTTTCTTGTTGCCAGAACTACAACAAATTTTTTTTTTAAGTTTATGCAAGGACAAAACCGCATTTTAACCTTGTCTTCTTACTCATAAGCCGGCATGGCATGCCTGGCTGCTAGTAATTAAACATGCCGTTTATGCGGCTGTATGTGTGCATGCCTGGCATACAATTGCAACAATAAAAATTAATGTTGCTGGTAAGGTTTACTAGCCACTCAAAAAAAAAAAAAAAAAAAAAAAAAAATTAAAAAAAAATTTCAAGCCAAGTTGAGATCTGGTAGTGTGAAAGAAAAACCGTGTTAAGTCATCACATTGTGGTTTTTGAGAAAATAATGATATTAAAACGAAAGAGATGTGAGAAAAGAAAAGTGAACAACGTAAAGAAAACCTAAAAAAATACGAATATAAAGGTGAACATACCAGTTGAATTGCACAGTCAACCGCAAATTTATTGTTTAACGAAACGTATAAAATCTTGAAATGAACGTTACAGCCAGCCTTACATTAAACAGTGGTTAAAAGATGTCATAAAAATTGATTAAAAAAAGAACAGAAATTTTAAATATGAAATTTAATTCAAAATTTCAAACAGTATTGCTATTTTAGCCTTTTTTTCTTGCATTTAGTCTCTAGCTTTTTTCTTGGCCTTTTTTGTTCTTCAAAGTAGCCTTGAATAGCCTTTTTTGGAAAAATGAATCTGAGACTGAGACCAATTTAGCTAAATTAATATATTTCATAAGTAAAGAAAAGTATTTGGCTTCAAACTTGTAAAATAAAAATAAACTTTATTTCTAATTGATTAATAATTTTTTCCATTTAGTATTTAGTTATCTAGTACTGAGGTTGCAAGCAAAATATCAGAATAGAAACAGCATTAAAAATCAAATAATTAATTATTACTTTAAGGAATTTTAAATATTATTTTTTAATTTTATAAGTTGAAAAATAATTGAATTCGCTTAAAAGTATTTAAATACTATAGAAGATTTTGGGATAGGACACATATCATTTTAAAGCTAAGGTTGTCTAAATTTATAATCTACTGCCCAAGTACTCACTGCCCATTTTAAAGGGAAGGCTGTCTAGTTTTGTAATCTATTGCTCAATTACTCAGAAGTTAGTTTGAATTATTAAAATTTTTTTTTCCGTTACAGCAGCAAGTGTAGCGTTTTTTAGCGCCTAAAATAAGCCTAAATAAGAGCGCTGGCTACAGTAGTGTTAAGCATTTTGTTTAATACAACCCACTACAGGCAAACAAAAATAGAGTTAAAAACGCTGGATTAGACAAAAACTAGCTAAAATGTCATTACTGGTCAAAAATAATAAAACAAAAATAAAAAACAAGTTTTTTTAGCCAACTTCACTACAAAACGCGCTATAAAAATTGTATTTTTTAACCGCTCTGCCTGGCAGTTGCGCTATTTCGGTATGCTTCAAAAATTTTGTAAGGTCATAAGAATTTTTGGCAGATAAAACACGCTTGCCGCGACAATTTAGCTATGCCTGTATGTTATGAGGGGTTGCTCACAGCAGTCATATTTTTTCATGTTATTCTTGTAAAACATATGCCTTTATGAATCATCTAAATATAAAAAAACTGAAAGCAAAACAACTTTTGTCGGATCAGCTGGTATGAAATAATTTTATCAGTGCATTCAAAGTATTTCATTAGTTTTCGTTCATTGTTTCTGAAATATTTCATTCAATCAATGAAAAAATTGTAAGCGTTTGATTTATTTTATTTTTAAAACATGTTTCTTTGAAAGCAACTTTATAAAACTTATTTTCATTAAGTTAAAGTTTTTTCTTAAAACTTGTCTCGACAGCCCACTGTCTCTGTAATTGCTGAGTCCTGCCTGCTAGCACAAAAAAAAAATATGGCAAATGAAATAATTTGTAGAAATTTTATTTAAGAGCAACTAATTGATGACATTGAGGTTTCCTCGAATTAAATTCCCCCTCTCCCCTCGGCAGCCAACAAAATGTAAAGGAAAACGTGTCTTCACAGCCAAAACTCAGTCAGTTAACTAAACCAGCTTGCAAACACAAACTTAAAAATTACGACCTGGTTTTTACACTCTTTTAAACCTCCAAAATAAATACTCTTGCAGGCAGCTCTATGTAAAAACAAACATACAACCCAAACCAAACACTTCCATATGCAAGTAAGCAGAGGCGCTTTGCTTTTTTATTTCATGTGCTTAATTAATTTAACGCACGTAATTATACTCGTGTATATAATTTTTTTTAATCATTAGTGAATGTAATATGTATTTTTGTTGTTGTTGTTCTTGTGTGAGTTGCATGTAAACATTTTACGTTTTTTAAGTAAAATTTTTAATGAAGTCATATGAAATTGTAAATTTAATTTGAACACTTTTAAAAAAAAATGTTTTCTTTGTGAAATGTCATGCAGCACATGTGAACATAAGTTATGTGTGTGAAGTTATATTTTAAAATATAAATCCCAAGACACAAACCATTTCAATTTACAGTGCTCTGTTAAACTGTTAACATAGCTCTGTTAAATAAATAAAACTGGGGTTGCTTCACTAAAACTGAAATAATTAGTAAATTGTAGAACAAAATGGACCAGGAAAAATGGAACAGCTTACCTAGGCTCCAACCTTTCCAAAAAAGGCAAACAAACGGAAAAAAAATTGCACAGAGGGCGAAATTTTCAATTTTTAAAATTTTATATTTTCGGGGATGAGCCCATTTTCCATGGAAACTGGAGAGAGTGGGCGAACCAAACTAGTTGGTTTTTATGGACTAGGTGTACCTCTATTATAATCCATAGTCAGTATATCTAACAGAGCGTGTTGGAAAAAAATATAACAAATTTTCAAAATTTTAAAATATGAAATTTCTCTGAGGGATGGGCCCATTTCCATGGAAACGGAAGAGAGTGGGCGAACCAAACTAGTTGGGTTTTATGGACTATGTGTACCTCTATTATAATCCATAGTCAGTATATCTAACAGAGCGTGTTGGAAAAAAATATAACAAATTTTCAAAATTTTAAAATATGAAATTTCTCTGAGGGATGGGCCCATTTCCATGGAAACGGAAGAGAGTGGGCGAACCAAACTAGTTGGGTTTTATGGACTAGGTGTACCTCTATTATAATCCATAGTCAGTATATCTAACAGAGCGTGTTGGAAAAAAATATAACAAATTTTCCAAATTTTAAAATATGAAATTTCTCTGAGGGATGGGCCCATTTCCATGGAAACGGAAGAGAGTGGGCGAACCAAACTAGTTGGGTTTTATGGACTAGGTGTACCTCTATTATAATCCATAGTCAGTATATCTAACAGAGCGTGTTGGAAAAAAATATAACAAATTTTCCAAATTTTAAAATATGAAATTTCTCTGAGGGATGAGCCCATTTTCCATGGAAACGGAAGAGAGTGGGCGAACCAAACTAGTTGGGTTTTATGGACTAGGTGTACCTCTATTATAATCCATAGTCAGTATATCTAACAGAGCGTGTTGGAAAAAAATATAACAAATTTTCCAAATTTTAAAATATGAAATTTCTCTGAGGGATGGGCCCATTTCCATGGAAACGGAAGAGAGTGGGCGAACCAAACTAGTTGGGTTTTATGGACTAGGTGTACCTCTATTATAATCCATAGTCAGTATATCTAACAGAGCGTGTTGGAAAAAAATATAACAAATTTTCCAAATTTTAAAATATGAAATTGCTCTAAGGGATGAGCCCATTTTCCATGGAAACGGAAGAGAGTGGGCGAACCAAACTAGTTGGGTTTTATGGACTAGGTGTACCTCTATTATAGTCCATAGTCAGTATATCTAACAGAGCGTGTTGGAAAAAAATATATAAAATTTTCCAAATTTTAAAATATGAAATTGCTCTAAGGGATGAGCCCATTTTCCATGGAAACGGAAGAGAGTGGGCGAACCAAACTAGTTGGGTTTTATGGACTAGGTGTACCTCTATTATAATCCATAGTCAGTATATCTAACAGAGCGTGTTGGAAAAAAATATAACAAATTTTCCAAATTTTAAAATATGAAATTGCTCTAAGGGATGAGCCCATTTTCCATGGAAACGGAAGAGAGTGGGCGAACCAAACCAGTTGGGTTTTATGGACTATGTGTACCTCTATTATAATCCATAGTCAGTATATCTAACAGAGCGTGTTGGAAAAAAATATAACAAATTTTCCAAATTTTAAAATATGAAATTGCTCTAAGGGATGAGCCCATTTTCCATGGAAACGGAAGAGAGTGGGCGAACCAAACCAGTTGGGTTTTATGGACTAGGTGTACCTCTATTATATCCCATAGTCAGTATATCTAACAGAGCGTGTTGGAAAAAAATATAACAAATTTTCCAAATTTTAAAATATGAAATTGCTCTGATGTGCGTGCTGTTAACTTAGTTTTTAACATTGCACTTTTAAATATATATTTTACATTTCTCTCGCTCAGCCACTCGCAAACAATAACAGAATTACTTCTATGAAACCAAGTAATTCTGAAATACTAACAAAATGTTAAAATTTTATATGCCATCACTTAACTTGGTCACACAAATTTGGAATTTTGAAAAATTCTTTCTTTGACCCCACAGAGGAAATTGAAAAAAAAAGAATAAAATTAAAAAAATTTTGCAAAAATTGTACAATTTGGCACAAAAAGAAAAAAAAGTTAGAGATTTCAGAACTACATTACTCATATTCTTAAACATTACCGCAATTAAGTAATAGGGTGTGAAATTATTAAATTCTTATGGTCACTACAGAAAATTGCTAAAAAAGGATATACCGGAAAATTCTGGGGGAAGCATGTTAGTGTTGGCCGACAGAGGAGCGTTCAGAGATTCAGCACGCTATCTTTCATATTCGGAAAGTACACCAGTATGGAGTTACAGGATGTGATCTCATGAATCTCATTTTCTGATGCTACAAAAATTAAACAAATTTCTAAAGAGCAGTTAAAATATAAAAATATTTCTTATGGATAAAATTAAAGTCATTTTAACTATGAGAGTTAACACATTTAAAAAAAGAATAAAAACAATCCTAAAAGCACTGAGTTGACAACGCTGTTATTATATGGCTGTGTTAAATAAAGAGAGTCTCATGGGTGCGTCGTGTATAGTTTTTTTTTTGACTAACACAAGCATAGTTGCTCTTTTAATATTCATGTGGCCTTCAAACTTAATATCGTCATATGAATTTATAAAAGCATAAGTATAAAAAATGTTACAAGAAAAGCAAACAACTCTTATATATAAAAATTGGCAAAAAATTTTCTGTTTTAACTTCTGTATAAGAACACAATTTTTAATTATAAATGCCTAAAAATTTTCGGGATTATATAAATTTATTTAGTAGGTGTTTAATTTTTTGTAACTTATAAACTTTTTGAATTCATGTGACGATATACAAAATCAAAACCAAACCATCCATAAAAAAAGCATAGGCACAAAACAACCACCAAAACTCAATTGAAAACAGAAATTAACCATTAAAATTGTAATGATCATTAGGCTTAACTTAATAAGTGGGCTGTTTATTTACCAAAAACTCGGTCGTTTATGGCCCGATTTGAATGAAATTTTGTACAGATAGTTGGGAAGCTATTTAGTCTAAAACTGCATACCACATTTTTTACTAAATTGTGATTGTGTAGCAAAAGCTTATAAAAATGTTAATATTTACTAGCCAAAGATTTTAACCCATTGCAAAATCAACTTTTTATTAATCTAGATGTGTATGTATGTATGTGAAATAAAGTGAATCTAAAATAAGTACGTAAGTATGTATTCTAATTTTAAAATATTTAACGTTAACATATAAATTTTAAGAAAATATACAGCGCTATAAGTGCATTAGAAGCCGGTTACATCAATATATTTTCATAATAATTCATGTGTAATTACCCTACAATATAGCAAACGGTCATCTAAGGTTTAATGTGGATTAATAATAAATATTTTAATATTATGTACTTATTTTAGATTCAACATATTAGACATACTTATATACATACATATCTATGTTGATAAAAATTTGATTTTGCAGTAGGCCAATTTTTTAAAGCTAGAATTAATGGAACAAATTTACTTTACACAAGCACCACAAAATAACAAAAAAAAAAAAAAAAGAATATCAGAGATGATAGAAAATAGAATTCTAAGAAAATATCGAGTAAAAGTTCTAGTACAAATTCGTATTTTCCGAGTTATGGCTCTCCACAGTTTCATACAATTTCTATTAATTAGTTTTGTTTCTTTTATAAAATACCTATTTGTGTGAAAAGTGTGTAAATTTTAAGCCTGACAGAACTTAGACCAGGACCACACAAAGCAATTTTAGTTGGGCAGTTCTTGATTTTGTAGGATAGAAAGGAAAGAAAAATGGAAAGGGGTTCAAACAGAAATTTCCTTTTGTTCTCCCTTCGTTTCTTTTACAAAGATGTACAAAAAGAAGACGGGTAGCTTGAAGGCTGAATGAATGACGGCATAAGAATGCTAAAATTGCCGAAACAAAAAATTTGTGTGTGGACAAAACGACAATTTTAAAAGAGAATTGAGAAAGAATTGCGCAACTAAACTTGCCGTGTGTGGTCTAGTCAGCAATTTGCCCAACTTAAGGCGAAATCATACAAAATGATATCAAGAAAGCAGTGTGCGCTTCAATTTTTTTTGGTCAAAATTGTCCATAAACCATATTTATTTTTTTCTGACGAATCACGAATATTTTAAAAAAGAGATGCTTGATAATTTCACCTTGTATGAATTCGCCTTGGCAATTTGTATTTTGCACATAATCCTAAATACACAAAATCATTTGCAAATATTAAGGGTTCACATATTGATCTTTTGAAGAAGTAAAAATGTTTTTTAATAAAACTAATTTTTTTGTCATTTAAATTGTATCTGGCTTTCAAAAAAACACCCTTTATATACGACGAACAATGTGTTGTAAACATTTCTCAATTCTAGTTGTTAAATATTCACACAGTTCAGAGACCTGTCAACTATTTACGTACTAACCAAACAAACAAATACACACGCATGTTTACATACATACACGCTGTCTAATTAACTATTAAATCATTGTTTTGTCATACCTATCTTAGTTGCAAAATATACCTATAATATTATTTTTATTTCGATATTTCGCTACATCTTTCTGTAGCATCTTCAGGAAATATATGTTTAAAATAATATAAATTTTCTTTTTAAATTAAAAGAAAAACTAAAACATATGTACTATGAATATATATACACATACCTACATATGTATAAGAAGATACATACATGTAGATCTCAAGTTCAAATAAATTTTACATAAAATTCAAATAAGATCCAATATAAATTATTCGATCTTATAAATTTATTATTAGTAAATATTATTTAAACTTAAAACCTCAATGAAAAATTGTTTTTGTTGTAATTTTCCAATATTTCGACTTTCTTTTGAAGGTCTTCTTCAAAAAAAATTTCCCTGAAGAAGACCTTCAAAAGAAAGTCGAAATATTAGAAAATTCAAACAAAAACAATTTTTTCATTGAGATCTTAAGCTTAAATAATATTTAAGCTTAAAGTAATTTTTTTATTGAATTTTTAATTATTTTTGCAAAGTTTATGGATGTTCAATGAAATGATATTTTGTAAAAAAGTAATAACAATTTGAAAACTTTTAAACTTCTTTTGAAGCGTTTCACATAATAAGGTGGTAATTTTCATTTTAACTTTTTTTTTATATATATGTGCATATGTATATATAAAACCTTCAATTTGGCCTCCCACTCTCTTTTACGTAGGGTAAATGTGCCAGTAGTCGGCAGTTTAACGCGTTCTCTTTTTTCAATTTCTTACCATTTTATACATGATCATGGTATTACTCTGATATAACTCTGTAATGGTACAGTATTGGGTATACTTTTAAATGGATTAAGCTATTTTTAAAAAAATTTTTATTAAAATTGAGTAATTTATAGTTTTGTAAAAATACACCAAATTTGCCAGTAGTTGGCATACATGTCCCAGTGGTCGTCACACTGTGATCCTATTGTCGGCATATAATTTTGCCTGTAAATTTTTTCAAGGCAACAAGATGCCGACTCCAGAAACATGATCCTGTATTCGGCAGGCTTGAAATTACTTAATAAATCCATCTGCCGACTACTGGCAAAACACAATTTGCGAATAGTCGGCACCCAATGACGACTACAGGAAATTATACAAAATTTTTGTGCCTGAAAGCGGCATCATTAAACAGCAAAAAATTATTATTTTTTGCTAATTTTTTCTTGTCAACAACAATATTTCAACTCTTTTCTTTCCATGGAAACCATTAAAATATTGAAATTGTTTTATATAATAGCTTTAACAACCCATTGAAAATTGGCCTAGATACTAAATATTTCCTTAGAAAACAAGCACTTCTGAAGATATTTCAGAGAACACATTGGATAAAGGCAAATTATGAATAAATTACTCACTTCAGTTGGATGAACTAATTTGAAATAGAGAGTTAAGTATATTATTTAATTAAAAATGGTTTTTTATACATTGAAAACTCTCTATTATACCTGTATATTTGAATTAAAAAAAAAAATTACGACTACTGGAACATGCCGACATTAGGGGCGCTTACCCTTATATGCACATATAAGAAATAATTAAATAAAATTTTAATAATCGTTGTGAATTGATATAGTTTCATTTTATGCAAAAACAAAATTCATATTTTTACCCTACATTAAAAACAGTAGTCAGTTTTGTGAATTTTAATTGAATGCCCATAAATTGTATATTTACTCCTTTTCTTTTTGATATTCTTCTGTTAAAAAAAAAAAGACATTTCGGATGGTACAAAAAAAATTTTAAATAAATTTGCCAAAAACAAAATTCATTATTATGAGTGTAGGGCTGCTTTTCATTATTTTTTTTTTTGTTAGCCAACATGCAAGAATACAAGCTGGTGTATGAATATGTATTACTGAGAGAATTGAAGATTGCAAAAAACAAAATACATACTAAAGGGCTGCACAAGCATACTTGAAATGGCTTACAATCACTGTTTATTTTAATATATTATACACGTTTGTAGTATTGTGTGACTTTCAAGTATGCTTGTGCAGCCCTTTAATACATTCATTATTGTGAGAGTAGTGGTTGTTTTTAAGAATGATCAAATACACATCAGGCAAACTGTGTTCCTATTGGCTAATAATTTACACCTAAAAATTCTTATTGGTAATGTGAACAATTACAGTGGAGCAATATATTAGTTTATTCTTCAAATGATAGGAAAAAATTAAACTATTTTTTTACATTACATTGTTATTTTATTAAATTTCCTTTTTTTCATTTCGAATATCGCTTGCCTCTTTGGTCGGAACTGCTCCCAATTTTGGTGTACGGAAATTGCTAAATCCTATTAATTAATTTTGCATTATCCAAAGCTTCTTTTTTCCTTCATCTTTGGGAAACTGTAAAAGGATATAGCTTTTCCACTAGCTATAGTCAAAAAATATAAGCACTTTTTTAGAAACACATAATAAATATACTAATTTCAGTACAATTTCTCACGTGATTTTTAATTACTGCTTTCCTTACATTTGCCCACTGCACAACTTATGTTTACGTTTTTTGTGTTCTTTTTCTTTTTAAGTTTTTTTTTGTCAGTCATTTTAATTGCAGGGTTGCCAGCACTAATACATTAAATACATTGGTTGGGACGAAATTATAATATTTCCATTTAAAACATTTTTATAATATATATGAAAATAAAAATAAAAATAAACAAACAGGGTAAAATAAAGATTGTATGTGTACATATTCAGCAAATATTTTCAAAAATTGTCATAAATTAATCATCCAAATGAATATGTGTAACATTGAAAGACAGAATTTATAAAGCTTAGGGATTCATATACATGGCAACCTTAACAATGAGCAAAATACGTCATCTAACGGGAAGTCATGATCATAAAGTATTTTTGTGTGTATTATTCTTGGTTGTTTTCATATTTTTTTTTGCTTATGAAAATATATATCGTCATACAATTTCAATAAAGACCTAACCACATATAAAAATTTTTAAAGAAGCCAAAAGGAGTCGATAATATATTAAAAATAATTGTAAAGTTTTCCACTTTTACAATTAAAAATTATATTAAGGGGTAATTTAAAGATCAAAAAAAAAAAAAAAGTTATATAATATCATCTACTATTTTTGACTTCTAAAAAATTTTTTATATGCAATGTATGGCTTGCTTGAATTCATGTGGCGATATAACCACGGGTATGAGAAAGATTTGCTGAGATTCCTAAAGAGAATTTATTTTACTATGGCCATGAAACTTAACACCAGTACCCATTATATTTTTTTTTCTATTGACAACTAGTGTCTGAGCGAGAGAAATGTAAAATAAATATTTAAAAGTGCAATGTTAAAAACTAAGTTAACAGCACGCACATCCGAGCAATTTCATATTTTAAAATTTGGAAAATTTGTTATATTTTTTTCCAACACGCTCTGTTAGATATACTGACTATGGATTATAATAGAGGTACACCTAGTCCATAAAACCCAACTAGTTTGGTTCGCCCACTCTCTTCCGTTTCCATGGAAATGGGCCCATCCCTCAGAGAAATTTCATATTTTAAAATTTGGAAAATTTGTTATATTTTTTTCCAACACGCTCTGTTAGATATACTGACTATGGATTATAATAGAGGTACACCTAGTCCATAAAACCCAACTAGTTTGGTTCGCCCACTCTCTTCCGTTTCCATGGAAAATGGGCTCATCCCTCAGAGAAATTTCATATTTTAAAATTTGGAAAATTTGTTATATTTTTTTCCAACACGCTCTGTTAGATATACTGACTATGGATTATAATAGAGGTACACCTAGTCCATAAAACCCAACTAGTTTGGTTCGCCCACTCTCTTCCGTTTCCATGGAAATGGGCCCATCCCTCAGAGAAATTTCATATTTTAAAATTTTGAAAATTTGTTATATTTTTTTCCAACACGCTCTGTTAGATATACTGACTATGGATTATAATAGAGGTACACCTAGTCCATAAAACCCAACTAGTTTGGTTCGCCCACTCTCTTCCGTTTCCATGGAAATGGGCCCATCCCTCAGAGAAATTTCATATTTTAAAATTTTGAAAATTTGTTATATTTTTTTCCAACACGCTCTGTTAGATATACTGACTATGGATTATAATAGAGGTACACATAGTCCATAAAACCCAACTGGTTTGGTTCGCCCACTCTCTTCCGTTTCCATGGAAAATGGGCTCATCCCTTAGAGCAATTTCATATTTTAAAATTTGGAAAATTTGTTATATTTTTTTCCAACACGCTCTGTTAGATATACTGACTATGGATTATAATAGAGGTACACCTAGTCCATAAAACCCAACTAGTTTGGTTCGCCCACTCTCTTCCGTTTCCATGGAAATGGGCCCATCCCTCAGAGAAATTTCATATTTTAAAATTTTGAAAATTTGTTATATTTTTTTCCAACACGCTCTGTTAGATATACTGACTATGGATTATAATAGAGGTACACCTAGTCCATAAAACCCAACTAGTTTGGTTCGCCCACTCTCTTCCGTTTCCATGGAAATGGGCTCATCCCTCAGAGAAATTTCATATTTTAAAATTTGGAAAATTCGTTATATTTTTTTCCAACACGCTCTGTTAGATATACTGACTATGGATTATAATAGAGGTACACATAGTCCATAAAACCCAACTGGTTTGGTTCGCCCACTCTCTTCCGTTTCCATGGAAATGGGCCCATCCCTCAGAGAAATTTCATATTTTAAAATTTTGAAAATTTGTTATATTTTTTTCCAACACGCTCTGTTAGATATACTGACTATGGACTATAATAGAGGTACACCTAGTCCATAAAACCCAACTAGTTTGGTTCGCCCACTCTCTTCCGTTTCCATGGAAATGGGCCCATCCCTCAGAGAAATTTCATATTTTAAAATTTTGAAAATTTGTTATATTTTTTTCCAACACGCTCTGTTAGATATACTGACTATGGATTATAATAGAGGTACACCTAGTCCATAAAACCCAACTAGTTTGGTTCGCCCACTCTCTTCCGTTTCCATGGAAATGGGCCCATCCCTCAGAGAAATTTCATATTTTAAAATTTTGAAAATTTGTTATATTTTTTTCCAACACGCTCTGTTAGATATACTGACTATGGATTATAATAGAGGTACACATAGTCCATAAAACCCAACTGGTTTGGTTCGCCCACTCTCTTCCGTTTCCATGGAAAATGGGCTCATCCCTTAGAGCAATTTCATATTTTAAAATTTGGAAAATTTGTTATATTTTTTTCCAACACGCTCTGTTAGATATACTGACTATGGATTATAATAGAGGTACACCTAGTCCATAAAACCCAACTAGTTTGGTTCGCCCACTCTCTTCCGTTTCCATGGAAATGGGCCCATCCCTCAGAGAAATTTCATATTTTAAAATTTTGAAAATTTGTTATATTTTTTTCCAACACGCTCTGTTAGATATACTGACTATGGACTATAATAGAGGTACACCTAGTCCATAAAACCCAACTAGTTTGGTTCGCCCACTCTCTTCCGTTTCCATGGAAATGGGCCCATCCCTCAGAGAAATTTCATATTTTAAAATTTTGAAAATTTGTTATATTTTTTTCCAACACGCTCTGTTAGATATACTGACTATGGATTATAATAGAGGTACACCTAGTCCATAAAACCCAACTAGTTTGGTTCGCCCACTCTCTTCCGTTTCCATGGAAATGGGCCCATCCCTCAGAGAAATTTCATATTTTAAAATTTGGAAAATTCGTTATATTTTTTTCCAACACGCTCTGTTAGATATACTGACTATGGATTATAATAGAGGTACACCTAGTCCATAAAACACAACTAGTTTGGTTCGCCCACTCTCTTCCGTTTCCATGGAAATGGGCCCATCCCTCAGAGAAATTTCATATTTTAAAATTTGGAAAATTCGTTATATTTTTTTCCAACACGCTCTGTTAGATATACTGACTATGGATTATAATAGAGGTACACCTAGTCCATAAAACCCAACTAGTTTGGTTCGCCCACTCTCTTCCGTTTCCATGGAAAATGGGCTCATCCCCGAAAATATAAAATTTTAAAAATTTAAAATTTCGCCCTCTGTGCAATTTTTTTTCCGTTTGTTTGCCTTTTTTGGAAAGGTTGCAGCCTAGGTAAGCTGTTCCATTTTTCCTGGTCCATTTTGTTCTACAATTTACTTATTATTTCAGTTTTAGTGAAGCAACCCCAGTTTTATTTATATAACAGAGCTATGTTAACAGTTTAACAGAGCACTGTAAATTGAAATGGTTTGTGTCTTGGGATTTATATTTTAAAATATAACTTCACACACATACATAAGTTTTGACATTTAAAAAGTTAAAAGCGAATGTTAAAAGTTTATAACTAAAATAAAGTGAATATTTGCATAATGAGAAGACAAACACACTTTTATTACAGAATTTAATTTATTAAGACGACATTTTCTTTTTGGAATTCTTGGTGTTTTATAATACTATTACAGATAATAGGGTTTTTTCAATAGGTTTCTTTAATTGTTTCATGAAATATTTTGTTTATAATTTCAAGGGTTTTAATTTTGTGGACGTGGCAGCATATTTTAGAGAAACACAACTTCAATTCAAAGGAATATTAAAAAAAAAAAACTAAAGCGGCTATTAGACAATCATGTGCGGCGTGTCAGCACGGTGTGATGCTTGTGTAATAACGTAAAATTGCTGTTTGACATGCTGTTCATTCAACATTTTTTGATATTTTTATCCTTTCTCATTACGCGTTTCATACTTCTAGAGTTTTTAACGCTTTTAAAGCAATGAGTTACACACAACGCTTTTAATACATTTTTTTTCATAAACAGCTGTTGACAGAAATTATATTTTTATTTGGTAGAGTGACACAAAAAAATGGATAACAAAATAATTTTACTTCAAGATTTTTTTGGATTTTTTGGATTTCATACAAATGGTTATATGTTCTGCTCATGTTTATTTACGAAGATCGCTTAAAAGAAGATTTTGGGTACGTGAAATATATTTAGGAAGAGATGTTGCCCGCTTTTTTTTATTTTTATAATCAACGTATCATTTGGCCTACAATACTTTATGCTTTTTTACCTCTTCCATTAATTTATCATTCATTTTTTCAATTTAAATTTTGCTTTTTATAACATCAAATGTCACTTGTCAACTGTCAATCGCCTACAATGCGTTAAAAGTTAAAAGTTGCTTAAATATTTGCGTCACACGCGTCATTATGGAGCTTGCTTCATATAAATACATTGTTTTAACTTTTTTGACAGAAACATGAAACGCGTTGACGCGCATAGCTTTATGCTATGCTAGCATGCCGTGCATGATTGTCTAAGAGACTCTTAATATTTCGTAAAGTTTTTTTAATAAAAAATATCCCAATTTCGGCTTCATTTTCAAAAAAGCAAGGCCTTGACAAAATCCGCACTAGACAGTTGCTTGTGGTGGGTGCATTTGTTTCTCATTGATTGCATGAGAATTTTTTAAGCCCTAAATTTGTTAATTTTATGTATTCACGAAGCCATTCAGATGGAAATGCGCTTCACCGGAGAAGATGACTTTTTGTCCAATAAATTGGTCTTGACTTCACTTTGCTCCATTACCCATTGAACGAATTTGCCGGAGCGCATATTTTATTCCATACTTAATCGGAACATGTGTTCTTTAAAATGCTATAAAAAAAATCGCAACCTTCTCAAAAAATACGTATTTTTCTTTTAAAATGAAAAAGTGCACTCTTATTGAGACATCCAGACCTTTTTTAATTATGTTGCTAGTTGATACTAGCTAGTTGATACTAGCAACATAATTAAAAAAGGTCTGGATGTCTCAATAAGAGTGCACTTTTTCATTTTAAAAGAAAAATACGTATTTTTTGAGAAGGTTGTGATTTTTTTGACTGATGTCAGATTTCATTTCAATTGAATATTTGGTTAAAAAAGTTAATAATTCGTAATGATTTTTAATAATTTTTCAAATGTTAGCCGTTTGTCTTAATTTTTTAAGCCTTCATTTTGCAACTTTTAATTTTCTGTGCTAATATTTTTTATTTTATTTTTTAAGGGAAAGCTTTCATAATTTCTATTGAAATTAATACCAAACTTTGAATTCAAATTTTATAAGGTTTTTTAATCAAATAAAATTTTATCTCAGTTTATGCCCATTTCCCGTTTATTTTTAAAGTAACAAAATATTAAATACCCATTCAAACATGACAACAATTTTCAAATAAAAAATAAATTCTTCTATCACACTTTCAGAGATTTGAAATAAATTCATAAATCTCTTGTGGATAAAAAAAAAGATACAGAAAAGCAAAAGTGTTAACTATGACAAAATGCATAAACATTACTTCCACACGATTAATCAATTGCTTCAGAATTCAATGCACTTTGGAAATTTCTGTCTTTTACTTTTGGTAAATAAGTGTGTGTGTGTGTGTGGGTGTAGGGGCATGTTAGGTTGTTGTACTAGTCCATTCCATTCGGCATAATGCATACATAAATTCATATTCCTTTCTGTGTGTTCTTGTTGAGAAAAATGTTGCAATAAAATATATTGATATATTGAAGGCAATAATAAAATTGTATCCAAATTAAAAATGCAAAGGTTACTGAAAACGAATTTCAAATGCTGTACAAGTATATGTAGTTTGTTAAGCGAGTTTGCTAGAAGAATTTTGTCAAATAAAACTGTTTCTAAATCAACTTGCTGACAGCATAAAGTTCTTAACAGCTTAAATATTTTGATTCTTAGCTGGCAACTAGTAAATCAGCTGATTGTAAGTGTCGTTTTTGTGCTGAAAATAGTGATATGTTTTATTAAGTTAAGTTTTCCTACAAGTAGGAAGTGTTGCCATATTTTTGGTTTGTTTTTAAGTCAACTTTGACAACCATGACATGAGCTATTGTCTTGTCGTAAATTTAACTACGTTAATGATACCCGTAATAAGGCTGAATATGTCAACAACTTTATTACTTACTTTTATTGCCATCACCATCATCATTAGAGTCACGATGCCATATTCCCAATTTCGTGTCACGGAAAAGAAGTCGAAAACACATTATAAATATGTGACTGAGTGTTTGTTTACAAAAAAATAAATAAAAAATAAAAAAGTAAAAAGATCCAGCATTACATTATCTCATTGCACATTTGTAAATTCAAATAAGAAGGAAAAAAAATAAAGTCTTCTTGCAAACATCATTAATTCAACCAAACAATAAAAAATTAAATAAAATGAAATGAAATATGACTTAAGTTTTTTAAACTGTCAAACAATTTGATTTCACAAGTTCAAAGAGATAAATATTGCAATTAAATTTATTTAAATAAATATAAAAAAAGGTAAACAATCAGCTAAAATAACAGCCACACCCACATATAATTTAAATAAAAAAAATTTAAATTGGAATTAAATTGAATTTGTAATCATGGCTGTAAATCAAAATCAAAGAAAAACCTTCATATTTAGTAACCAAGCGTTGCAAAGCTGAGGAATTATTTTAGGCTTACTAAAAATTAGATTAGAGATTTTTAGATGATGAGTAGTAAAAGCCGGCTTAATACATTAGCAAATTGGTTTATTTTCTTTAAATTAAGAAGGAATTTGTAAAATATATTCTAGTATTTTTGTTTACTTAAAGCTAGAGTAAAGATTTCCTGATAATCAAAAAGACACGCCAGTGAAATGTATTAAAAAATTTGTTTGTCTTTGGTAAATCAAGAGGAAATATCATATTAGTTTCTGCAATGTAAACCATCCATGATTAGAAGTCGACATCGTTTCGAGTTGGAGTTAAAATAACTGTCTAAAGCTCAGTCAACATGTGCAAATCTTTTGAGATTTGTGATTTGAGAAAAGCCCAAGAAAAGGTCTCTGAGCTCCTTTGAAGACCAAATACTTCTTCATTGCCCATCACCGAATTAAAATTTTTAGTTTCAATTTGCAAAACTTACTCAAATTATGAAATTTTTTTCTTTTTAAAAGATTTCATTTACCTTAACTTTAATAAGCCAATTTAATTTATTTTTTATTTAAGAGTTTTTTTTTGTACGTCAAGTACTTTTACATTTCCCTTCATATCAGAATATAAAGCCTCAAGCGTAGACATGCACCTTTTCGTTTTGAGCTTTTTATATTTAAACTTTTGTTTTTATTTTTTTAACGAAACATTTCTTTTTAATTACATTCATCTACTAGCATTTAATAACAAGTAATTTATTTGTATTTACCCAACCAAATCAACACTGAGAAAAATATTAAAGGGAAGTGCTATAGCAGTTCAATTCATTTCCAGTCCTCAGTAGTAAATTCAATACCCACTCTGTATTATTTCAAATTTTTAACTGGTAGATTGTGTAGCTCCTTCTGATATTTTATTCTCTTTCGATTTTATATTATTTAATTTAATTTTAATATAATTTATTTTATATTCATTAATTTGATTTTTCAGAGTCAAAACGATTCAATTTCACTTTGTTTCATTACCACATTTTTTTTTTAATTTAATTTCATATTTTTTTTGATGAATATCTTTGTATATAATAGCAAAAATCAGGATGTTTCATTTCCACTCTGTTGCAATTCCACTTTGTTTCAATTAATTTTTTTATTTTATTATTTATTTATTATTTTAAAAACCAAAACGTTTCAATTTCACTTTTATTTATATCCACTTTGTTTCATATCCACTTTGTTTCATTTCCACTTTGTTTCAATTTATATTCATCTTATTTTCGTTGAAAATCTTTAAATATTAAAATTTAGAATGTTTCAATTCCAATTTGTTTCATTTCACTTTATTTTTTGCTGTTTAAAATCTATATATATATAATTATTTTGCATGTACTTTTGAAATTTATTAACTGGCACGTTGAATAAACATGCTTGTGAGTAAATAAAGTAAAAAAATTTCACCTACCAATACTAACACATGCTCAATGTTTGTAAAGTCCTCCAGAGTATTCAGTAAACGTTTGCGTATTTGCAGTTTAAGTTTAATGAGTATTTCATAAAGGACACTCACTTTATTCACTTTGGTATTCATAAATACAACACAAACAAAGCAACAACTAAATAAATGAAAAAAAAAAAAAAAATAATAATTCGAGTACAATAATAATTTTTATTTTTATTTCAGGCATCTTAAATGAAATTTGAAATAAAAATTTCTTTGCGCTTGCAAATGCATAAATTAAGGTTCTTACAAAACTGTTTACCCTTTTTTAATTACAAAATAAGAAATTTATTTTTAGACTATAAGAAATGAAAAAAATTAGTTTGCATTAAGTGTTTTCACAGCTTGGACTTTGATCAACGTTAAGTATTAACTGTTTGATGGTTACAGAGATTTATTTTATATTTAATGCCCTTAAATTTATTCAACTTAAAATACTTTACTAACGCCCGATTCCTGCCTCACAGCGCTTTCAAAATGAATTATATACATAAATAGCCCTGTCTACCTTTAAGCTGTTTTTGCTTCATATAATTAAAGAATATTTTTTGTTTTGTTTTGATGGATAAATACATATTTATCATGATGTATGTAAATAGGCATGTCTGTTTAAGTGAATTTTATCATGTGCTCAGTTTCATAAACGGACCTTTTCTCTGCCACTTATAGCTGCTGTATGTGTTGGCTTGTTTTGTATTTAAATAAACATTTCCAAGTATTTATTTGTTTCTGTGGTTGTTTAATTGTTATTATTATTTAAATAACATAATTATATGGCATTATCCCCAAATACAAGTATTTATTCATTTAAAGTACATACACATACACACCCAAATACATGCACAGACATGTACTAATTAAAATTTATAACGAACACAAATGAACACTGTAAGTCGTCTGAAAAAATTGCGAGGTTAATATTGAAATGAATTTGAAAAAAATTGTTGAAAATTTTTCGGTTTTTTGTAGCTGGCCAACTTAGTTGGAAGTATCATTTTATCCTTTTTTTAATTTAAAATTTTTTTTATTAAAACACAATGTCTTGCAAGAGAACAAGTGACATAACAGATTACTGTCTTATAGCTCTAATAATTATTAGATTATAATCTCAGATGTAGCAAATGGCTGGAACAGAAATCTCAACGATATTGATTGGTGACAAGGGTTATCAGGGTAGAGAAAGAAATCATGCCATTCCGTTCTCGTTAGAGAAGAAATGACACACTAGGCTACATGACTCGACATTGCAGAGTATTGAAAAAGTTGTCATAAGGCAAACGCTCCTAATTTCGACATGTTCCAGTAGTCGTCATTTTTGTTTTTAAAACTCAAATAAACAGGTATTATAGAGAGTTTTCAATATATAAAAAACCATTTTTGATTAAATAATTTACTTAACTTTCTATTTCAAATTAGTTCATCCTAATGAAATGTGTAATTTATTCACAATTTGCCTTTATTCAATGTGTTCTCTGAAATATTGGCAGAAGTGCTTGTTTTCTAAGGAAAAATTTAGTGGCAAGGCCAATTTTGAAAGGGTTGTTAAAGCTATTATTTGAAACAATTTCCATATTTTAATGGTTTCTATGGAAAGAAAAGAGTTGAAATACATATTTTCGCATTCAGTTAACTATTTAAAAGCTATCAAAAGCATATTTTATGACGCAGTAGATAATGTTCTAAATTACAAACGAACATACATTACATGCATATCTACTTGCATATAACATTATTTGTTTACATATATACATACCTATGTAAGACTATTTAAAAACACTAAATAAAATTGACATGTTTTATCATGTTATCATGTACCTATGCTCGTCATATAATCTTTTTTTATTTTATTCTTCACTTGCTCTACTACAAAAAAATGAACTCGTTACAATTAATTTATTGATGACATCACAACTCATTTAATATAAATCAAATCATATTAATTTGTTATTGTACGAGTAGTATTTATTTTGCCGCTATTTGTCTCTCTCCTCTCATACAAGAAAGAGTGCAGAAATTATTTTGTTTTATTAATGGTTTTACCGTTTGAATTCTTTTGCTTGTTCTGTTCTGATCTGTTTTTATAAATTTTATTTTCAATTAAATTTTAGAGAAACAAGTTGGGACATGTAAATATAGAAAATGTATTTTATTAAAACTTTAGTAAAAAATGTAAATAAAAAGACATTTAAAGTAAGAACAAGTGTTACAAGTGAAAGTGATTTTTATTTTATAGTGTTAAAAAAATTAAAAAGGTTTTGTTGGATAAACTTTCATCGTTTGTGTTGCTGTATTTATGAGTGGAGCAGGTCACGTGCAGGTACGTAACATGACGCAAAAAATTCTATATTGACAATCTAAGCTATGAGATTTTATTAATACTTTTATAAGTTTGTGGAATTTTTATTTACAATAAGGCATGCATGTAATATTTTTAAATGAACTGTTATGCTTGAAAGTGGTATAAGTCCACTTAAAAAAGAAATGAGTTAAATCTGATTTTAGTAAGATCAAGAATTAATGCTAACTAAATTTTTTTTAAATTGGACTTAAACCACTGTCAAATATAACAGCTCAAATCATAAATAAAATCAAGAAGAATATATTATGTATAAACCTTTGTGCTTTTGCTTTTTTAGTAAAATTGTGGCCATTCCTTATAACACAAAAGTAGGTATTGATATTAACTGTTAGTTTTGAAAGTGGTATAAGTCCACTTTTTAAAAAAAATAAACCATCTGCAATTTTAATGAAATATGGTGTCTATATTTAACTTAAATTACTGTTAAATATAATTTTTTTTTAAAGTGGACTTATACCACTTTCAAAAATAACGGCCCGAATAAGGAATATCGCTGCGCATATTTGCTTCAATGTCAGTAAGCTGCCAGAGTTTTAGCAGGTTTTTTGATCTGGTAGTATTGATTTTGATATTTGCAAGCTAAAATTTGGCAAATTTTGCTCAGCATATTTGCAAAATAAAATTTTTGCAAAAATATCGACGAGATTACCTAATTTTCAATATATTTCTTATTTGCTTAAAAATTTTTATTTTTCAATATTGGCTATGCCTACAACAACAACAAATATTAAAAACGTATATGCCTTTACTTGACTAGACCTTTCACAAGACCTTTTAAGTGCAATTTCTTTTCGTGTTTTGCATACAATCATGATTACAGAATGTAAAAGATTTTTATTTAATTACATTTTGAATGCAAAATTAAACAAATTGTTTCACAGAAAGAGACCTAAAGACGATCATACAAAATCAAAATTAACAAAACAAATAGTAGAAGCTTCAAGTTCAGAAGAAAAAAAATTTTGTTAATAAAAAAGCGGCTTAATAAATCCAATTTTCTCATCAAAAGTTATTAAAGTAATAGATGACTTTGAATCTTTAGTCCCCAGACTGATAGGCAAAAGCATTAACTATTTTTATCTAGAAAAAATTTTTAAACTTCCAATTCATTGCTCTTTTGACTACGACTTACACTTAAAGCTCTTCAAATCTAATTATGCTGTCTATGCAACCAAGGAGGATCTTTGGTTCAGATCAATTTACCATTCATTCATCACTTGACGAGTGCCTTCTTTTAAAACTCTGTTTGTAACTCATACTATTGATGTGTCTGTCAGTCAGCATTTATATTTTTTTGTAAATAAAACGAATAGCAAAAGCTCATGCTGCATTAGTATGTGGATAATGATTTTTATTTTTGTTTGTGTTACGTGTTACAGCAATAAAATACAGTTTAACAAAAATTTTAATTTATACATGACTATAACTGCAGATGATACATGATGCATTTTAAAATTATAATGCTGAGACAACAGTTGAAAATGAAAGCCTTTGAAATGGGCCTTTTTAACGTCCACTTACAACTTACACTTTAAAGTTCTAGGCAACTCCCTTCGTAACTTGTAATCTTTGTGGCATCGGTGTTAGGTAGGGTTTCATAGCTTCTTTTCTTTTCATCGTTCTTTTTTTTTATTGCTGAGCAAACACACTTTGGATTGTGACGTTTTTATAGCGATGCAAGGAATCGTACAGCACCGCTCTAATTTTACTGTTTGCTGCTGAGGCTCTAAATATTCTTTTAATTATTAAGTTTACTATTGATAAATCTTTTTGAGGGGATGCTGTAGAACTAGTTTTCCACCTTAGCCTGCCTTACTAGCTACTTAGAGCAGAGTTTAATTAATTTCTGCTCATGTTCAGAATAACTCCCTTGGGCTCTATACTTTCTTACAGTAAATTACGACTGACGTTATTGTTTGCCCGGCAGATGGTTATTCTGGGCCTTTAAAAAGAGTTATACTCTACCTTTTTACTACATGTTTAGTAGCAGACGGTGTCTTTTTTCTTTTCAAGTTCAATATATCTTTTTTCCAAAACTTATTTTAGTTTTACTTTCACTTTTCTGCTAAAATTCTTCCTTGGGCTCTTCAGTAATCTGAAGTGCCTAGTGAGTAGTGCAGTTGCAAGGTTTGCTTTCTGCCTATACCTTGAATGTTTTTTCCAGGCAAGCCAAGAAACTTGGTGGACTTGTGTTGTTTAAAATAAAACCTTAGGCCAAATCATTGTATTCGTTGTTAAGCAATTGCTATCGAAATTTGCAAAGTTTTTTCATACATAAATATAAAAATTTCTAATGCTTTCATTCGATATAGAATATGACAATTTGGGACTTTTTTTTGTCTCTTAAGGTCTATAACATGAAGCAAAGAGGTTCTTTACCTTTATGAAAGCCGTGTTCTGGGTAGATGTTTTGTTATTTCATTACACTTTCATGTCCCGGTAGGGGAGTAACTGAATTTTTCTCTGCTTTTTCATAATGGCTGTCTCAGTAAGAGTGCACTTTATAAATTTAGTGTATTTTTTTAATCTGAAATGGGGGAGCTGTTACTTAGTGCTTTTGTATGATACAGATTGAAAATTATGATTTGGGACCTGATTGTTAATACTGAAATGCTTTAAGAAAGAACAACGCGCTTAAATTGTTATGCTGAGTTATGATGAAACCGCCTGCAAACTTAAAAAAAATGTCAGACAAGAAAGTGCACCTCAAGTATCAACCATTTAAAAAAACTGGTTTGATGATAAACAGTGAGACTCCTGTGGATCAACGTGTCTTGAAAACATTGCTGCTGTAAACGAGAGTGGCGCTGAATTTGGACAAATGACTTGCACTTTCATGCATAGAAAATTCAGCTTACTCAGGAGCTCAAAGCAGCCGACTGTAGTAAGCGCCGGCGATTTATTCAATAGATTGTGGAGCAAAGTGAAGTCAAGGGCAATTTTTGGAAAAAAAGTCATCTTCTCTGATTCCATCTGAATCAACGGAGTTCTTGTGGCCTCATGCTGCGACATGTAAATAAAGAGTGATTTTTTTGCTATTATCTTTTTGGCAACACTAGTTTTGACAGCTCACGCACGTTTTGTATCTTGTGTCACTGTGAAACATCTTCAGTTTGGTCTATAATTTAATCATGAATCGTCTTACAAACGAACAACGCTTGCAAATTATTGAATTTTATTACCAAAATGCGTGCTCTGTTAAGAAAGTTCATCGCGCTCTTCTTCCATTTTATGGTCAGTTTAATCGACCTACTGAGGCTTCTATTCGGGCTATTGTAACAAAATTTCGCACCAAATTTACATTGTTGGACATTAAACCACCAACACGCTTACGTAGAGTGCGAACTGAAGAAAATATCGCAGCCGTATCGGCCAGTGTTGGTGATGACCGTGAATTATCGATTCGGCGCCGTTCGCAGCAATTGGGCCTCTGTTACTCCACTACGTGGAAAATTTTGCGGAAGGATTTGGGTGTGAAGCCTTATAAGATACAACTGGTGCAAGAATTGAAGTCAAACGACCTACCACAACGCCAAATTTTTGGTGAATGGGCTCTTGAAAAGTTAGATGAAGATCCACTTTTTTATCGAAGAATTGTGTTCAGCGACGAGGCTCATTTCTGGTTGAATGGATACGTGAACAAGCAAAACTGCCGTATTTGGAGTGAAGAGCAGCCAGAAGCATTGCAAGAGCTACCAATGCATCCACAAAAAACAACCGTTTGGTGCGGATTATGGGCTGGCGGCATCATTGGGCCGTATTTCTTCAAAGATGATGCGAATCACAACGTTACTGTGAATGGTGAGCGCTACCGTGCGATGATAACAAACTTTTTTTTGCCCAAAATGGAAGAGCTTGACTTGCATGACATGTGGTTTCAACAAGACGGTGCCACATGCCACACAGCACACGAAACAATGGACCAATTGAGAGGCGAGTTCGGTGAACAGTTTATTTCACGCTTGGGACCAGTCAATTGGCCGCCCAGATCGTGCGATTTAACGCCTCTAGACTATTTTTTGTGAGACTATGTTAAGGCTAATGTCTATAGGGACAAGCCCGCTTCGATTGACGCACTGGAAGCCAACATTGCCAACATTATTCGTGAGATACCGGCCGAAATGTTGGAAAGAGTATGCCAAAATTGGACTAAGGGGATGGACCATTTGAGGCGCAGCCGCGGCCAACATTTGCATGAAATAATCTTCAAACATTAAATTATATCGACCCAACTATCGATCCAAATAAATATTTCATGGATTTTTCTGAATTTTATGTGTTTTTTTTTTAAATTTCCGATATTTCTTATAAAATCACCTTTTAGTTTCAGCAAGACCACACCACCTGCCACACAGTGGGTAAAACAATCGAGTTATTGTTGTAGAACTTTTGTTGAAACACCTTAAACAATCCTTTAATTATACTGACCTTTTTATTATAGGACTTTTCAATTTAAGGGCCTTCTTTTTAACTTTTACTCCCTTTTTCGTTTGTTGTATAATTTTTAATTGTGTTTGCAGTCATGTGATGTCTGCTGAGTAAATGCTTTATGTCTGTAATAAGTCTTATTTCAATTGAAAGATTTAATTTAAAAAGAGTTTAAAAATAATTTATTGTTAGTTTTAGTAATACAAGAAAAGCTAAAAGAATTTTGTTAAACATAAAGTTGATTTTATATTATTTTACCACCTTGTTAAAGCTCTTCAGATGAAATATTAAAAAGGAATTCTTTCTACTTTTATTTAAAGAATTAAACCTTAATTAATGACATATTTTATTAATAAAATAAAAGACCGCATACATACATACGTACAACATTTTCTGTTACCAAATTATATTTATAAAGTTTTCATCATCACTTACTTATGCAGTTAGCAAATTAATTTTAAATTCTCTGCTCTTTTAATTTATTTATAAAACTTTTACAAACCTTGTGCTTAAAATTCATTATTTGTAGCCACTAAAATGGGAAAGCACCACCCAGAGGTGGAATAAAACACACGCACACACATTAGTTAGTCTACACTTTAAAATTGTATTTGTTTCTATTATTAAAATTTATCTCAGGACCCTTAAAATACCATTCAATGTTTACACCCAAACACGTAAGAGTATTTGTGTACACACACACAAAAACATAAAAAAAAACAAAAAATGGAAAAAAAAATATTCAAGAACAATTAAGTGAAACATGCACAATTAGATTTTTTGCACCTCAAGGGCTCAGCAGGGCAACAAACTGTAGTAGCAACTGGCTAAAAACAAAAGCAAACACAAGTACGGAAATTAGTGATTGTATGGGAAGAGAAAGAAATTTAGAGAGAAAGATCAAGCGTTTGTATGTTTTTGATAAAAACAATAAAAATGTTTAAACAATAGTTTAACATGAATTTACATGAACACCGGACACAATATGTAAAAAAGGATAATACACTGGCATACACAAGAGCAGCAACAGCAGCACAAAACTAGTGCGTAAATTTATGCTAAAAGTGTATGACTGTATCCCAGCAAAAATTAGTGCTTGTCTGGAAGCATTTTTGTAAGGGAGGCAACAGAATGGAATCACTTGCAGTTGCACATTTTAATGCACGATTTTTGTACGCAATGAGCCACTTACAAGCAATAGGTTTTGCTTCCACAAAATGCTTATTTTATGCATTCTATGATTTAATTCATAACACTTACTGGAATCGTACCAAGTCATCACTGCAGTTAAGAAACATTAATTCGTCACTCAGCAACTTCAGCCTCAAAGCTCTGTAAAGTATAAAGGTTTGAGTGCTTGTTTCATTTTCGTTTTCAATAAATACTACGTGTGCGAAATTTGTGTGCAGGTACACAGTCAGTGTTGTACAAATGTTTTTGAACTCTTGCTTACATTAGTGCTTCTTGGAAGCAATAAATTTCCATTTGAAACTGATTGGTTCTTGGGATAAAATTGTTTATGTTGTGTTTGTTTAAAGATGCTCTCGTTTATCATAAAGAGAGCATATGAAGAAGTTTCTCCCAACTTATGAAGTTTTTAGTGCTCCTATGGAAGCACAAAATGACATATTTTGCTGTGAAATCAAGATTTTTTTGCTGGGTATTGTTATAAATAAACTTAAATACAATGGGGCTAGTTGAGCTAAAAAAAAGAAACAACTTACAGCTAAAATATAATTGTCAGACCAAATACAAAACTTCACACACAACTTTAGGGTCACATTTAACGATAAGGTTAATTGGGAACAGAATCAGGGCAATATAGTACACAGATAGCTTAAAAACGTTTGAAGATGTTAAAGCAAGAGTATTTAGTCAAAATCCCAAGAAAAAATTATTTGGCAGTAACTGCTCATGATGATAATATTTGGCACTATGACTCGAGAGTACTCATGCTGTTGAACTCTGCCTGAGACAAGGACTGGGAAGAGACACTAATAACAGTCACATCTATATTCACTCTAATAAAAAAAGCAAAATCACAAGTACTTACTGATTTTGTAGAAGGATCAAATCTAGTGTGGGATAGCCAAATACTTTTTAACAGACTTTTAAAGCCTGAACTTTATGATGAAAAAAATTAAATTCAATTTACAAGCTGCCTACGAAAATCCGGTCAATCTGAAGGCCGCAAGGTATGATTCCTGTCTTGACTCTGTGCATTTGGTGGTACAAAAAATCATTTTCTGTCTTGGATACACATGGCCTATTTAAAAAATATACGAAATAAAAATTGCCAAATATTAAAAAAATTTTTTTTTTATAAAAAATAATTTTTTTTCTATCTCAAAACCCCATAGTGTTTCTTTTAAACTCCACTTTAGCTACACATACTTAATGTTAGCTATGTAGACGTTTTGTATATGTTTTCAAATTAATTTTTTGGTAATTGCAAGTGCTTGTCGGAGTTAGTTACTGTGAAAGCAGCACAAATAAGAAGAAATGAAAACAATCTTTTCTTTTGCAAACTATTTTTTTTTAAGTTAAAAAAATAGCAATTTAGAAAAGAAGAGTCACTACTTCTAGAACTATTTCAATTTAATAAAATAATAATTTTTTTAAGCAAATTTATTTTTAAAGCTTTTTTTTCACCATTTTAATTTTAAAGCAATTTTATCCATTTTTAAAATGTAAATTGTTACTACATTTGCAAAATTGTCTGAGAACTAAAAATAATTTTGGTGTGCATGTGGTTTCGTTATATTTTGCAATGAAACAGTAGCACAATTAAATTGTTTTTCGCCAGCAGTCTAAAGCGGCTCATACACGACAGCAAGCATACACCTGCAATCAAGTGTTTATGCCATTCGTTTGGTCGTGTATGGGATTTTTGTGTGATTGTATAATTTTTTAACTTTATCAAGCAAATTTTGATGTCGTGCATTGCCCGTGTAATACAGTAGTCGCCAAACCGTACTATTGTAACCTTTACTGTGAATCAGTTTATTTAGTTATCTTATAGATGACTAAAGCTTTAAAAAATATGTAAGACTTTAAAACGTTGCAATCCCTAATTGTATCCTGTCTTATGAAAGCTTAAAATTCCATTTTCTTAAGGTTCAATTCCTTTTCCTCCCCTGTGCCAGTTATGTTTCGATTTCCATAATGTTTTATTTCCATTTTGATGTAATAATAAAATAAAATAAAATGAAATCATTATATTAACAAAATAGTTAAATACTGTAAAATAAATTTGGATAAAATAAGGCAGTCAATTCATTTTGTTTTGGTGCATTGGAAAGATATCAATGAATGAAGTGAAATCTTATTGAAGTAAATTAAATAGTTCAAATTTATTTGGTTCAAAGGAATGTCTAGAATGAATAATAATCATACCATATAATGGCAGTTTGAGAGTAGTCTTAGTACAAGTTGGTAATTTGAGTACAAAACGGTAGTTTGAATACAATACTGTTGTCTGAGTATAAGAGAGTATAAGACAATTGTTTAAGTATAATATATATAGGACGGTAATCTGAATATAAGACGATCGTCTATGTACCAGACGGAAATCTGAATATAAGACGGTTCTCTGCGTACACATTTTTTACAAGACAAGACAAGACAAGTAAGCTGCCTGAGTATAAGAGAGTGCGATAGTTACAGTTAGTATAGGATTTTAGGGTATAGTTTTTTTTTAAAGATTTTTAAAATGTGTCAGCGAATGAGCAGCACACAAAAAACAATTTGCTAGCCACTGATATAAAAGCATACTGGCTTGGCCAAATTCTATACACTTTCGTGCATACCCGTAGTATAAAGTGATTTTTTAAAATTGTGTGCATCACTTGGTCTAAGACATGGCCACAAAAGGCCACTGCTTTATGCGTGTTTGTGTTACTAAGTGCGTAATCAAAATTTAATTAAAAAAATAGAAACCTACACTGATACAGAATTTTATACTTTGGCACCTTTTTATATGGTTTTCTAACGAATTTGTTTGTTTTGCTAATGCCCAAATTGTAGTGGTCTGCTGGTTTTATAAGGGAGATTTTTTTTTATCAAATAGTTTTATTGAGTTTTCTAGAGGTTTTAAAAAGTTTTTTTTTTAAATTTAAAACAGCATGCGAAATTCAATTTTTTTGTTGTGGTCATGAGAGGGATTTTATTGGTAGATGCTTTATTGTGGCAGGTTTATTATTTTCAGTAGTTTATCTCTGTAAAATTAAGTGCTTATAATTTTACCTTTTATTTCATATATTTTATTATGCACTCACGAACTTTACATTTATTTGGAAAGCACATGCGATTATTGTAAAGTTTATGGCAGGATACGAGAATTTAATGGTAGAGGTAAATAAATAAAAATGCTAATAAAAATATACACACTTGACCCTTGTTTGACAGTATGTTAACTAAGTTATTAAAATATTTTCAAATAGCAGATTTTAGTAATTTTTTTTTCAATGGCTTAAAGGAATAGCCTGCAAAGATATTAAGAGAAATTTAACAAATTGAGGCTTTTGAAAATGTTAGAAATGCATAAAAAAGCAGAAACGAGTTGAAAGTGTTTATTTTCTAGTTTTATATGCTACTAGATATTCTTGCCCGGTCTCGCCCTGTCCAGTCTTTTATCCGTTTACAAATAAACTTTTAATTGTTAAAAAACCGAAATGAATACAGCTTTTCCCTCATGTTTTGCTAGTATTATCAGAGGCTGCAATCAAAGTGGTAAATAAAATATTTGAAAGCATAATTTCAGGCTTAAATTAAGTACGGGTAAACATCTTTTTGAACAATATCTGGTGAAAAATAGGCGTAAAAATGGGCGTGGCAGATCCAAAAATATATGGCTATCTTCTTTTTAGTATAGAGACACAATCCACCAAATTTCAGACAAATCCGTTTGAAAATAAAAATTTTCATGGGAACAAACAAAAAACAAATAGAAAATGAAGAAGAAGAAGAAGATAAAAATAAAATATTTTGGTTTTTATTTTGTTGGCATTAAAAACACAAATTTTTTTAGATTTTATTTGGCAAATAAATAAAATTTTAAATGACACATTAAGTTAATAAAATTGAGTAAAAGCAAAGTCGTTACTAAAATGAAAGAAATTCCTCGCATCTTCGATAAATAATTTTTTCTTTGTATTGTTTTTAATGCTTTAAAAATCTAATGAAAATAACAAAACCATTTATAATCCTTAAGCCGTAAATAGCAAGCAAACAAAAAGTGTTTTAGGCAAATTGTATTTATTTTTTCAATCTCTCTTTTTGTTTTTGCTATATTTTTATTACCAACTTAAGCTCTTACAAGCCTTACAATTATACAAACTTGTATTAAAACGGTTTGGGACAAAAAAAAAAAAAGAAATTACAAATTTAAAGTTTTTCAAAGAAAGCCTGGTTAGCAGCAAAAGAAATTTTTTAACATTGATTTGCTCAAAGAGAATGTGCAATATGAAAAGCAAAATACAACAAGTATTATTGGCATTTAAAAGTATTTAAACAAAAACAAATACATACATACTGATTTTAAGTATTCAAGGAGCTGCAAATATAACTTCAAAAAAAGAAAAGAACAAAAAAGAGAAAAAAAAACTATAAAACCACTTAAAACACTTCAACAATGTACAAAAAATTTTTTTTTATTGCTTTAACATTTCTAAAGCAATGTTAGGCTTCTTTAAAACAAAAACAAACTACTAAAACAGATTTTTTTTTACCAAAAAATGAATAAAAGAAAAAAGAAGTAGTACAAAATGACAGCAAACGAAAAGGATTTGTGACAGAAGACATCGCTTCAAGTTCATACTTAAACCCTTTAAAACTACATATAAATTAAGATACCTTTGGTATAGTGATAGAGTTTGTAACATAGTTGAGGAAAAGATCATAACATTACAGAATAATTACATATCTTTGGCAATATGGAAAAACCTCTTATGTCTAATTAGGGCATTTTAGAGAAATCAAATTTTAGAAACTTTAAAAGTTTTACTTATAAATTTTTTCCATTCTAGCATTCTAGATATTGCTTTCATTGGCATCTCGTTGATTGTAAACTACATCCTTACAAATTCATAATAATTAAGTTATTGGATTAGTTGCTAATTCTTAAGATTTTTTAATTTTGTTTATAATAATTAAAAATTTAATTTAATTTAATTAAAAATTTAATTTTGTTTAATTAAACATTTAGTTTTGTTTAATTAAAAATTTAATTTTATTTAAATAAAAATTTAGTTTTGTTTAATTAAAAATTTAAATTTATTTAATTGAAAATTTAATTTTATTTAATTAAAAATTTAATTTTATTTAAATAAAAATTTAGTTTTGTTTAATTAAAAATTGAATTTTATTTAATTTTATTTAATTAAAATTTAATTTTATTTAAATAAAAATTTAGTTTTGTTTAATTAAAAATTTAATTTAATTTAATTAAAAATTTAATTTAATTTAATTAAAAATTTAATTTAATTTAATTAAAAATTTAATTTTCTTTAACTAAAAATTTTATTTTATTTAAATAAAAAATTAGTTTTCTTTAATTAAAAATTTAATTTTATTAAATTTAAAATTTAATTTAATTTAATTAAAATTTTTATTTTATTTAATTAAAAATTTAATTTTATTTAATTAAAAATTTAATTTAATTTAATAAAAATTTTTATTTTGTTGATTAAAAAGTTTTATTTTCTTTAATTAAAAATTTAAATTTATTGAAATAAAAACTTAATTTTATTTCTATAACATTAATCTTATACATATATAATAATTAAAAATTTAATTTTATTTAATTAAAAATTTAGGTTTATTTAATTAAAAGTTTAATTTTGTTTAATAAAAAATTTTATTTTGTTGATTAAAAAATTTTATTTTCTTTAATTAAAAATTTAAATTTATTTAAATAAAAACTTAATTTTATTTCTATAACATTAATCTTATACATATATAATAATTAAAAATTTAATTTTATTTAATGAAAAATTTAGGTTTATTTAATTAAAAGTTTAATTTTGTTTAATTAAAAATTTAGGTTTATTTAATTAAAAGTTTAATTTTGTTTAATTAAAAATTTAATTTTATTTAATTAAAAATTTAATTTTATTTAATTAAAAGAGTAATTTTGTTTAATTAAAAATTTAATTTTATTTAATTAAAAATTTAATTTTATTTAATTAAAAGTTTAATTTTATTTTTTTTTAATTTAATTCAAAATTTTGCAACATTTTATGAAAGTGACTTAAAGGGTGTCTTGCAATTCTTTGCTACTTATTTAATTTGAAATTCGCTTCAATTGTTTTATTTTCCTGTTTTTTTGTGCTGTACTTATCACAAAGTAAATTTTTAGCATTTCATTTTCAGGATACTTAAGTATTATTTGCTTAAAAATCGTTACGTTGGCAATTTTCTTTAAAAGCTGGAAATGTAGCAGCAGTAGCAGTTACAGAAATAAAGAAATGAGTGCAAAACGTAGCAAAAGAAACTTTTTAAAAACAACTTAAAACTGTCGGTAATTTTTAAACCATTTGAAGACTAAGCAAACCAACAAAACACCAAAAAAAAAAAGGTGTCATATAGAAAGAAAACCAAAAGCAAAAAAGAGAAGTAAATGTTTGGGGGTAATATTTAAAGTTTCTGCTTAAATCGGTTTATAAATGTCTTAATGCATGTGTTACCCTTAAAAAAGTTGCTAAGGAAATAATGATTTCATACTCATACTTTAGCAGCAGCTTATATTTCTTTTTCTTCTTTTTGCTAATTCTTTGACTCCCTTAAACCAAATATAAACTCCTTTTTTTTATATTATTGTTGACAAAGTTTTTCCATTAGAAAACATTAAATATTATCCGCCTACTAAAGAAAACTTTCAAAAACTACCACAAACAAAGACAAACAAAAGGAACATATTTTTTTTGTTTGCTGGCTGTCCTCTGAAGCTAAATACATATATCATATATGTAGCTGGAGCATCTTAATTTAATCTTTCTTTTTGGTTTTTATTTTCTTGTGTTTTTTCTTTAAGACTTTATTGGCTGGGAGTTTACTATGCCATGACTGGTTTCCCGTGAAGAAAAATAGAATTCCTTAAAACAAATAACTCTATAGAGTTAGAATTTTAACCACATACGTGGTTTTCCTTTAAGGTTTTTTTTATTATTATTTTTTTAGCTTAAACTACAGGTAAGAAAAGTTGGTTTGTTGCCGTAGTTTTCAGTTTGAAAATATTTTTTTCTTTGTTTTTGTTTTTTATAAATTTGGGATTTTTTTTATAGGTCTGCCTTTGTGTCTAAGTTATAAATCATTTTTCTCACATGTGTTGCTTGTGTTCATTGTTAATGCAGCAGACAAAAATTAAGAAATTCTCTTATAAAATGTGGCATAATAGAAGTTTTTTTTTATTAATAATAATTACGTAAAGTTTAGGAATTGTTTTGCAAAAAAAATTATAAAAAAAATTAGGAGCTGACTCATTAAGTGAACTCAAGGTGCTCTCTTAGATTAATTGATAGTGTACAAAGTGTGGTGGTTACGGGCTCGATTTCTGCCTAGATCTTTTGGATGATTACATCCAGTCAAGTGTTCGTGAATTGTTTTTGCTTTTATTACAAATATGCTTTGCTTTCGTTCGCTTATATTTCCTTGTTCCATCGCTGACCAGGCAACAAGGAAAACCCTGAAATGTGGTAAATCCGAAGGCTTTAAAATAAGTAAAATTGTAAATTCTAAATATCGTACACCAAATCTATTTTGAAATACAAGCTACACTCAAAGAAAGGTCGCCATATCCACTTTGCAATGATTAAATTTAAATTGTTAATTTTTACAAATTCAAAATCTCAAAGACCGGATAAAAAACAACTAGCTTGTACTTAAAAAGCTTTATTCTACTGTAATTGCTTGTTCCCTTTCCTTATGGTGTCTATGAGTAATATACTTGTATGTCCTTGTTCAAATTCTATTTTATTTGATGTTTTTAATTTAATAATTGACTTTCCAAAGTTTAGACTTTACGAAAACTATATTTTAATTACTTTTATAAATCTTTTCTTGTCAAATTTATTTCCAGTACTATTATTTTATTTTATGTTTTTTTTTGTGTTCCTTGTCTGAGCATTAAATTTTCATTACCATAAAAATTTTTATATATGAGAGACATAAAAAAGAAAAAAATTTCGTATTCTAAAGTGTTCATACCCACATACTCATGCAAATACGCCCTTTTAAGTAGTTGTAAAATAATATTTTATACTGTCTGTTTGCTAATATTTTAAATATAAAAAAAGTCATCAAATATTTCATATGTGTCTTTTCTACTTTAAACTAATGCCTGCTCAACCAGAGACAGTGCTAGTATAAGACTCTAAAAAAAAGTTAGTTTTAAACGAATTTTCTTTTTTATAATTCATACAAAAACTATAAACAAAATGTCAATTTCAACTGCTGGAAATATTTTTTTAAGGTTTTAAGTCAAATAGCAGAAATTGGTTTATTTTTGCAATTTCAAAAATATTTTTTTTTGTTAGCTAAAAAGTCAAGAATTCATAATCTTGAGTTAATTAACAACTTCAGACATAAGCCAGTATTATATAATACAAGCAATGCAATCGTCTAAAATTTTTTTTTATAAATGAATTTTTTAATGAATTTTTAACGTTGTGTTATTTAATAGTGTTCATTCCTTCGATAAAAAATGTGCCTTTCCATCTCAAGCTGGCTCTGCGTCTGTCCTTGCAACTGCATAAAATATATTTTTTTTATTTTAAGCTTACATTTGTGCATGCATAAAAATAAGTTTTATTTTATTTAATTTTATTTTATAGTTGAGTAAATCTTAGAATTTCATTTTATTTAAGTCGTATTTAAAATTACTTACAATTTTCTTTCTATTTTTTTTTTGATATTTGCTTTGGTTGGCATTTTTTGTTTTATGCCAGCACATTCACAAGCACCCAAGCATACACTCATGCATTTACTTACTTACACTCACTTATATACATTCTTGTACACAGACGAGTACATATATTTATGGCTGCTTACTAAAAGTATGCAATGCTAGTTGTTTCTACATATGCATGTTAAATTAATAATAAATATGTACATGGACTTTTGTTTTTTTCTCAGGCAGCATTTTATTAAAGTACTAGCTGTCTTTACCGGTCCTGTGCCCTCCCCCCGCTTGTAGAAATGCCTAAATAAAATCTGGTTTTTATTACCTTATTTTACATGTTGTGCGATTCCGTAACTTTTCTTACGAAAATTTGTATCGAAAACACAAGTATAACGATATTTTACCGAATTTGGTATTCCGTAACTTTCCGACCAAAATATTCGATATGAAATAAGTAAAAAGACTCATTTTCTTTTGCGACTTCTTAAAGTTTAAAGTCCTCGAAAAAAAAAACCACAATTTGGTATGCAACTATAAACTAGTTGCACCTCCAAATAACAGGAAACAAATTCCATAGCAACTTCGTGAGGGTGTGTACGAAGTACAGGGGCTACACAAACATCGAATCAGGAGTGTCGGTAGATTTGTACTCAATGTATTGATTAGTAAACATCTGCTTTTCAACCAACAAACTGATGAAGTTTCCTCTCTTCGGCTATCATTTCCAGTAGTACTGGCCAGACCCCAAAGGTATTGTGTTTAGCAACTCACCTTAGTGTTGTAGATTCCACCAAAAAGACACACTTCGAAGAGAATTATTTTAAAGACAATGAAAGTCACATTTCTAACATCTGCATGATTAATTTGTGATCGCACATCTGATTCATCCATTTTTGCTCATGTAAGCTATTAATAAAACACTCTTTGAAAGCTCTCAATTGCTTACTGGGTTTCCTGATCTAGATGTATTTGCAATTGTCTATGTAAAAGTAGTTATTATATAAAAAAACACAAAAAAAATATTAAACGAGAAAGAAATCCATAAAACAACAAGTTTAATAAAAAGAATTCATATTCATATGCAACATACAACATTAAGTATTGCATGTAGTTGTACTGCATAAAGATAAGTAAGTTGAAAATAAGTTGTTTTAATAATAATTTTTTATTTACTTAAAATGCAAGTTCACATTGTGTACATTTCTGCACAGTTTTTCTTATCTTTCATTTTGTGTTTAAGTTTTTAATTTTTTTTTTTCATATCTTTCTTTAATCTTGTTCAGCTGATTGCCAAATATTTATTATAGAGAATTTTGCATAAATGAAAGAAACACAAAAGAAAAAAATTGTTTTTTTTTAAGTTAATTAAGAAAAATAGTATTTTAAGTAAGGCTGCATTTTACTATAATAAATTTTGTATTGTTTGATTTAAAAGGAATTTTAATTTAATGCAGCAACAAAGCTTTTTCCGAGGCTTGGCCAGCATAGTTTTTATATTCAGGCACCTTTTACAAAGGAAACTTCTTTTTAAAAATGTTATGGGTATTGTTTGCACTCATGGAGTAGCTAAAGCGGTAAATACACCGTAACAGCATTCATACATATATGTTTAATCAAGTGATAATAAGTAAAGATTTGCACAAGCACATTTGAAAGGGCTTTCAAGTAATAAGATATCACCACATAAGATTAAAAATTTTTCTATAAAAAAAAAAAAAAAAATTCTCTACTCACAATTGTTAGGCCCAATATGTTTGATATAGTTACAGCACGGCTTAGAATCAGCCAAATTCCCATACACGGATTAAACCTCTTGTTTGTGCGTGCATGTTGTACTGCTATCGTATAAAGACTGCTTTAATATTTATTTAGTATTACTTGTACGTATGAGTAATATTGAATTCTGTGCCTAACAGTTTATTGCTCATACGTATCCATGTTTGCTCATGTTTTGCATTCACATTATTGGGTGAGTGCTTGATATATTTACATAAAATCAAATCATATTAGAAGAAAATGATTTGCACTCACTTTTTTTTTAATTTAATTTACTCAATTGGTATTTATTTTTCATTTAAGCAAATGGCCATTACTGAAATTAAATTTGTTATTACTGTCTTTTTTTTTAATAATAAAAAGAAAACCTTCTTTTTTATTACTTAAATATTTTATACTTTTAATTTAATGTCATGTTTTAATAAGCTTTCTCTTTTTCTTAAGCCATTAAACGTTTTACTTTTAAAATCTTAACGAAATAAATATGCTGAAGCGCATTTGAAAAAAAAAAATAAAAATAAATTTATAGCCGTAGAATACAAGATTTATAAAACATTTTCATTTTAACAAATATGGTGGAAACATGCACGAGCATTTATACAGCAAGCGAAATAAAAACGAACGAAGAAAATAGAATGAATAAATAAATGAAATGCGGCCCATACACTCATAAGTTCAAAGCAAACTTAAAGCTAAAGCTTAGCAAATTCTGTAACTGCTTTCATTGATTGATTAATTGATTAAAGAAAATTAAAAATCAATTTTTTACGTTTCACAAGCTTTAGCATTTAACTTGTATTGAAATTGAGAGTGTGTGCGGGCCGCAAAAATGAATGTGCACAACATTGAATATAAATACATTTAATAAGTACCACGTTTTTATGGCGCAATCAAATACGTTTTATTATCTGTTGCAATCAAATGCAAAATAATATCTTTTTATAACTCACGTCATTTCACGTGAAGTAAAAGAAATTGGCTAAAGTTTTCTTATACTTCAAGTGTAAATGGAGAAAATATTTTTTGAAAGGATGCTTTTAGAAATTTTTTTTAAAAGTTTGGCTGTTTGGTAAATGCATTAAAACATTAAATAAAATAAAAAAACAATTTATTTAAATAAATAAATAAATAAATAAATAGTAAAACTTCTTATAAAAACCATTTTGAACATGAAATTTCTTTAAAGAATTAACAATTCTTTTAGAAAGCTTTTTCTGACAACCATAGTTGATTTGGGAGTGATTTTCGTTGCTTAGGGCATCACTACCTGCAACCGTTTGACATGGCAAACAAAAGAAGAGAATTTGTGACCAGAGAATAATGTCACAATAGATCTACTTTGGTTTTAGTAACCAGGTGACTCCTCCCTCTGTTCATTCTAATTTTCAAATGAAATTGATTAATCTGTTCCATTTGCTCTATCTGCTCTTAAATAATGCAAACAATTTCTTTTTATAGACACAAGTACTTAAAAGATAAGCATTCCTTAAAACATACACATGCAGCAAACACACCAGCAACAATCTATGGCCAAATTCGTATATGCACACAAATGAATATGCAAGCTAACGAAAAAAAAAAACAGAATAAAAAGATTACTTTTAGCACAAAGTGTGCTTTTAAAGTATTTTATATAAAAATGTTTAGATTTTTCATTTTGATTTTTTCTATTTTCCAATTTGGCCTGTCGGCTTTTGCATACAGTTCAAGCTACTTAACATTTATTATGGCAAATTGCACACACATCAAAAAGTAATTTAAAATCAAGTACATTTTATAGAAGAAAAAAAATTATTTTCTATGCACAAAAATTTAATACAACAAAGACTGTTTGAAATCCTGTTTGCTTGAAGTTCTTTAGCAAAATAGATTAAAAACAATTTAAATTCGTCTGTGCCGATTTTTATATACCCTTCACTGTTTTAGCAACATATTAATATTTTCACTTTCCACAGTCCTCTATATAATTAAAAACATGCAAAAAATTAAGTGACTGAAGATAAATATAACGATTTAAATATGTTTTAACGTAACCCCGTATGTTTCAGAAATTACTTTGGATTATTTAAAATTTTTTTTTTTATATTTTCATATACTCCAGTGCTGTTGCTTTGAGATATTTTAGCAACTAGCGGACGAACCACAAAATATTTCGAGATGGGACACACATTATTTTAAGGGGGAGATCGTCTTCATTTGTAATCTATCACATAAATACTCAGAAATTATTTTGGATAATTTAAAATTTTTTTTTTGAAATTTTCATATACTCCAGTGCTGAAGGGTTTGACAATTTCCGTTTTGAATTATAAAATAAAAACTACGAATGTTTCCGAAAATGTTAAAACACTTCCAGAAAGTTAAGAACCTTCATTCCTTTTTGATTTTGATAATTTTCCTGGACAAAATGGGAAATGGTAGAGTACTGGGGTATGAGGGGATTTCATAAAATTTTTAAAAATAATTCAAACATTTTTCTGAGTACTTGGGCGATATATAATAAATCTAGACCATCTCTTGTTTAAAATGATATGTGTACCAAGCCGTAAATTTTTTTGGTTCGTTTGCAATCTCTTATTGAAATCAGCGTACTTATGCCTTTATATTTCTCCTAAAAATGGTCAAAAATAGAAGTAGCACCGGTTTTTTACTCATAGCTGCTCTATTTACAAACCGATCCGGCTAAATTTCAATAGCAAGAATCTGACAGAAACAACTGACAGATGGGTATGCTAAACTTTTTTGTACATTGTCTAGGGACTTTAGAAAGTTAATTTCAACGAGCTAACGGACAGACAGATAGATATCGCTTATTTGACGCCGCTACTTATAAGGATTCCGAATATATTTATATATACTTTATAGGCTGCCCTACGTATAGTGTAGAAATTACAAACGGAATCCCAAAGTTATATTTACCCTTTTTACTTACAGTGAAGGGTATAAAGATAAAGAGAAGAAAACTAGGATTTCACAAGAGAGTCTTGTATTGTAATTGATGCCCTTTAATTGCCAATATGAAATAAGTAGATGTAAAAAACAAAGATTTGAAGCCACAAAAAGTAGTTTATGAAAATTAAGTAAATTTGAAGTTGGTTTTAAAAATGTCCTACTGGCGATTGAGTTCTTTAAATCTGTGTTAATAAAATTGGAGGATTCACAGTAGTGTCAGGTCACATCAGTCATAAAGTCAGATTATTTTATGCTAATTAAAAGAAATATTTTTTGTTATTCAAACAAAAAAATCCTAAAATATTAAGACTTTTTCCACTGTGTTTAATATTTTGTCTTAAGTACTCAATAGACACAGCAGTCATATTTTTTTGTGTTCTTTTTAAACATATCTCTGTGTGAATTCTCTAAATGTGTTCAATTTTCATAATTTCCTTTTTGAAACTATACAAATCTAGCAAGCTTTTTTTGCTAGGCAGGAATGGAACCTGTAACCTTTAGATTGTTAAGTTAGTACACTACCCATCATTCTGAGAGGGATGCAGCTTTATTAATTTTACTTAAGAAGCCACCTTAAAACGTTTAATTTTTTTTTTTTTTTTTTTTTTTATTTAATTAAATAAGAAAATTTCTTTGACTTTTGTTAAAAATTTAAATAAAACTTTATCCATCAAAATGTTTTCTTGTTTTGCTGGTTGTTTTTTTTTTTGTTATCTTCTTAAACTTATAAATGTTTTTACAAATAAACTTAAGTAACTTGAAATATTTTTATTTTCATAAACATTTGAACATAAAAATTTTAACATTTTCCCCCAAAAGTACTGAAAAATAGAAAAAAAAAAACTTTTTGGAAATTTTTTTCTTTGTATAAAAAAAAACTCTTGCAGCAAAATAAATAAGAAATAAAATACAAGTTTATAAAGAAATGACTGTAAAATAAGGCAAAACTTAACACTTAAGTTAGTTAGTTTGTTAAACTAAGCAATTTTTCATCAACCGTTCAAAAACTTGCAGCAAGTGCAAAGGAAGACAACACGAGCCTACAAACAAAACAACAGCGAAATGTAATAAAAGTTTTATTTCAACTCAAAACACTGTAGAATTTGAATTTATAAAGAGTTTTATTTTTTGTTTTTAATATTATTTGGACAGACAAAGAAATTTTGTACTTTTAAAGAAACTGTTGTTGAAAAAATTCCCAAAAAAGTAGTCGCTTAAAAGCAAAATTCAGTTTATTTTTATTATTTAGTCTGGATGTAGTAGCAAAGTGGCAGAAAGAAAATTTCACAGGTCGGTATTTGAAGTTCTAGGTTTGAAGTACGTTATTTACTATCAACCTGAGTTGCTATCAACCTGAGTTGCTATCAACTTGAGTTGCTATCAACCTGAGTTGCTATCAACCTGAGTTGCTATCAACTTGAGTTGCTATCAACCTGAGTTGCTATCAACTTGAGTTGCTATCAACTTGAGTTGCTATCAACCTGAGTTGCTATCAACTTGAGTTGCTATCAACCTGAGTTGCTATCAACCTGAGTTGCTATCAACTTGAGTTGCTATCAACCTGAGTTGCTATCAACTTGAGTTGCTATCAACCTGAGTTGCTATCAACTTGAGTTGCTATCAACCTGAATTGCTATCAACCTGAGTTGCTATCAACCTGAGTTGCTTGCCATAATTTGGCTTCCAGTCTAATTCTAATTCTGGTCTGTATCCTTTGATTCAGTTACCATAATTTCTCACGATGCCCAGTGAACTGCCTTCTATTCAGGATTTTACTAAATTCTAGTCTTCTTTCTTTCAAACAAATTTTCTTAATTTCTTATAATACAAATAGAACTGCATTTTCTTTTCAGATTTTCATTGAATTCTAGCTTTCCCCTTTTAAAAGGTTTCCCACAATTTCTCACGATGCCTGTTCAAGATTTCATTAAACTCTATACTGCACCTTTCAAATAGGGTCCCACAATTTATTATGATGCCCATTCAATTATGTTCTGTTCGGTCTTTCATTGAAATGTGGCTTTCACTTTTGGTATGGTTTAACACAATTTCTCAAATTGCTTAGTAAACTGCTTTCTATTCAGCTTTTTTTGTCTTTACTTTTCGAAAAATTTTCCTTAATTTCTCTTTAAAAAAAATAGAACTGCTTGGCTGTTCTTATTTAAGGATGGTTGTGAGTAGCGACAGTTGTTGAAGAACAAAATTTTGTTTTAAAATTTATAAAAACCAAAAAAATTTTTTGAGTTTAGGTGCACCCTTATGCAGGCGCACCCAGAAAACAACTTCGGTTGTGGGAACTAAATTTCTTTCCAATCTTTTTCTTTTTTAAATGTAGCAACCAGAATCCCATGGTATAGATCAAAATTTAGTTTAGTTAGATCGATTTTCTATTGTCACGATTAAAAAATTCAACGGTTACAACTGAATTTATATTTGGAAAGGAATTGAGTTCTCACAGCCGAATTTGTTCTGTCAGTGTGTACAGTGCAACAGTAATCCTTGAATCTAGCTGCTTTACGCTAACGTAAGAGTAATTGTGCCTTAAGCGTACTTATGTTCGTATGTTTCGGTTAATGTTCACTTGTGTGCGTAACTAAGAAATATGAATGTTTTTTTTTTCCTGCCTGTTCATATCTAGCTGTTGGTGTGTGTGTATTGCAAATTTTATTACTATATGTTTCTGTGTGTGTGCTTCTGTGTGTGTGTGTCTGTGTCATTTGCTTCTACTTGTTTCTTGTGCTTGTTATTTTGACCAGATCTCAGTTGCAGAGTGCATTCATAATTCTCTATAAATTTATGTACACTGATGTGTTATTTATGATGCTCAAAGGCATTTAGTGTAATGTTGTTGTTATTGTTGGTATCTTTAACACACAAAAAAAAAAAAAAAACGAAAAAAGAAGAAGAAGAACTCTGCATTACATTGGTGGTGTTTAAGTGTATGCGTGTATGCGGCTAAAATTTTAAGTCTTATCTGATGTATATGCTTTTGTAAAAGTAAGTGTTTCAGTGTGTGTGTCTCTCTGTATGTACCTTTCTGTGTGTATTTATTCAGTAACTATGTTTGGGTTTTACATTTTGTGAGGAGTTTAAATTCATCTCTTGAGATGAAGTAATCAAATTATTTTGCTTTTCAAATAGCTGCTGACTGCCACAACTGCATAGAATGTAATTGAAAAAAAAAATGTTATACAAAAAAGCTTAAAGCATTTAAAGCTACGTTTTAAGGCAGTAGAAAGTCCTACAATTATTGAACACATTTTGATTATGAAACCGTTATGTTTTCAATGTTGTTTGTTTGGGGTGTGATAAAATATTTTAATTAAAAAGAAATTGTTACCTTAGTTACAATTTTTAATCAAAGCAATTAAATATTATCATTGTTTGTTGACAAAATATTTAATTGATACAATAAAAACATGCAATCAATTTGACAATTTTCTTAATTAAAACTTTTAATTGACCGCACTGAAGGTTGGAATAGCTTCAGTGAAATAGATCATATAGATATGATATCTTTTTTAATACATATTTTACTAGATAGAGACTATCATGCAAAATCATTAATTTTGCAAAACAACATTATATTTAGATATCACTTGGCAGCAAGTTTCTTCTTTACTTGAAAATGTTTATTGTATCAACACCATCATGTTTTATTTGTTTGCTGAAGTTATCCATCTACTTTACAGTCAGTCCATTCATACAATCATTCATTCATATATTCTTTCGCTCTTTCAGTCATTTAAATTTTTTTTAAATTAATTTCTGGTTTTGGTTTATTCGTCTAAAGACATTTTCCTCATGTTCCTTTCCCTAAATGTACTTCTATCCATTAAACGCATGTTTAACTGCTGCAGTTATTCATATTATTTTCTGTGTTTGTTCATTCAATTTTTATATAACAAAAAAATAAATAAATTTAACGATATTAAGATACGTGAGTGGTCTTAGAAGTAAACTAAGGTTCCAAGTGAATATACTGAGTAAACAAGATATAAGAAAAAATACACTAAATATATCATAAATTTCTAACTTTTAAATTAAAAAATTAAGACTTTTTTTTAGCTTAACAATGTTTTCTATTAAAATAGTTTCATAATTAATTTAATTGCACTCTCAAATTTTTTTTTTTTTTTTTTTTTTTTTTGAGAGCATTTGTGTTTCATAAGAAAAGTCTTTACAAAATAAAATAGATTCTATTTTATGACTGCTTTCAGCAGCGAGAGGAAAACTTCGTTAAAAGCTCCAGTTCTCTTTCATAATTTATAGTCCAGAATGTTTAGTTGCAATTAAGTGTTATTTTCATTCATTCACTACCTAAAACCTAAGGCAACTTGAAAATTAGCTATATTCTGGCCACAATTACCAAGTGACTTGTTCCCCTGCTATTTATAATTATAATTCAAATACTACCCTTATAAAACAGATTTTCTTTTAAACGAGCTAAGAAGCATTGACAAAACCGAAACCAATTTGCATATGTTTAAAGTAAGATTTAAGAAGTTTTGACATTTTTTTTGCAAAAGTGTTTAAGCGAATTTGAATTTGAAGATAATTTAATTCACTTAATTTTTTTTTTTAACTTTTTTACTACCCTCGTAAAGCAGATTTTCTTTTAAGTGAGTTGAGTTGATAGCACGAAATATCAATGACAGTCTTCTGTATTTGATATTGCAAATTTAGGCAATTGTAAATATATCTCATCAATTGTGAACGGTCGTTTTTGTTTTAGTTGCAATAAATACGAAATTCACAGCTTATTTGTAAAAAAGAGAGTTGTTTCCTAATGAAGTCCTACCATTTTTCAAGTTTGACTTGTAATTTTTAAAAGCTTTCGCTACCACCCTCGTTTGCTCATTTAAAGGGGTGTGTCTGCAAACAATGTATGTGTTTCAATGTTGCATGATATGATGCAAATAGCAAAAACCAAGAAAGTAGAAAAAACAACAGCAACTACTATAATACTATAAAAACATCAACAACATTATTTTGTAAAGGTCTTCCTGCTTTTCTTTTCTTTCTTGTGTGTGAGTGGGTTTTTTTTTTCTTTGTTTTGCAAAAAGCATGTAACTTGCAGGTTGCTTTTATGTAATTTTTTTTACTGTTGCCCGTAATGTGAAGTGTTTACAATCATAATAATGCTGTTGATGGAAGTTTTCTTTTCCTCTCTTTTTTTTCCTTGCTTTGTGTCAAATATGCAGCAATAAAGTGTAGTGGGAGTTAAGTAAATAAATACACTTACGTACTCCTTTTGCATTATTACTGTAATTATTTTTATAGGTGTATGTGTGTGTGTGTGTGTATGTATTTTTGTTTTTGTTATTATGATTTCTTTTTTTTTTTAAAGCTGGATTGTGTAAACAAGATTTAAGCAATTAAATATTTGTTTTTTCTAGTTTTGCTTAGAAAACACATGCAGACGTATGAGTGCTGGGAATGTTTTATTTTACTAAAGAATTAATTCACACTCATAAGCCCAAGGGGCTTGAATACACATTTTAATTTCTTACTTTGCTATGCGTATTTGTTTAAGGAATTTTAAAGATATTATTTGAAATATTTTTTTTTTTTAAACAAAACGTATAAAAATTATTATTTTTTATGGTTTGGTTTTGTACTCCAAAAAATTTAAAAAGATATTTTCTAGCAAATAAAAAAATACAATTTATTTAGCAAACTTAAAATGTGAATTTTTTTAATAATAATTTTCCTTTAAGCCAGCTGTAACATTTGCATCATCAGCTAGAGTAGTTGTGAAATTGACTTAAGCAAAAATTGTTTTATTGTCTTAGTTAGCTCAATAACTTTATTATTGTGGTTCAGGGAGGATGAGGCTATATAATCCACAATTAATGAGAAGTTAATTGCTAGAATAGAAATAATTTTATAAGAAAAAATTTTAAGAATTTTAAAGCTGTAGTGTGTTAAAATAGTTTAACCCATTAGTGGTCATGAGTTTTATAAAAAAAAGAAGACTTTCTACAGTTTCTAAGCTAATGAGTAGCGAAGCACATGAAATGTTTTTTAAGAAATTTCACATTAAATACAACAAAACAAATTTTATTCAGCTTGTTTTTTTTAATTTGTTAAACATAAGACTAATTGAAGGGTCGCATGGCCATATATTAATTAAACATAAGCAGCTTTTCCATTTTGCCACAGATGTAATGGCTTCTACTATGTAGGTACAATATTTTCTAAAAAAGTAAAAATGTTTTGAAAGTTTCCTTTTAATAAAAAAAAAATCATAATCAGCTTTAAATAAAAAAAATTTTGCTTTGATTAAAATCAATGCTTTATATACATTAAAGCTTAAACTTGGTATGTTTATAAATATATTTCAGGATTTTTCATTCACACACACACAAACAGGCCTGCATATGTTTATATAAGTACTTGTGTGAGAACAAGTATTAATAAACCTTAAGGCCACACCATTTTGTAATTATTTTTGACAACAACAACAATAACATAACAAAAAAAAAACACAGTTAAATCACAGCATATGAATTGAATAATGAAACCGTACAAATACAAGAAACAACAATATGATTGTATTGAAAACAAAATTCAATTAAATGCCTACAATAATATTAATAATAATACAATTTCTATGTACACATAATTACACACGAACATACGTATGCACAGTATTTCAAACACAACCCACACACTTACACAAAACACAAGCCAACATTAATATACTACATACTCGTAGTTACCTACAACCAAAAACATACAACTCGCACATTCATTCATTCATTTGTTCAGGCATAAAAGACTGGCGTAAAGTTGCATCAAATAAGCAAAACATTAATGCAAATAACCACTAGAAATTTAAATAATATGCACACACATACATACTTTCAAATACTTGTAGTTACTCATTTAATAAACTACATGCAAGAGCAGCTTTTTACTTGCATAAAATATATTGTATTAATTCACGAAACAAAATTTAATACCCCTTAACAAATAAATCTTTTTTAATAAAGCCTCCTCTTAACAACTACAAAACAAAAATAAAAACATAAAAAAAATTTTTAAAATAAAATCTATGGCAAAAGCTTTGAGAGGAGGAAGGTATTCTGAATAAAAACAAAAACATTTTTTTTTATTAAATTTAAAAAATACTAAAATTAACAGCCAGGCTCCCTATAAAAAACTATCGTTCGCTTCTTTTTTATAGGATAAACAGCTGATTCGCGGCTCACTTAAAGTTTTTTAACAAACAATTCTTATGAGAAGAAAGGCGAACTATAACGTAATCACATCTATATGAAATTGCGGATCATTAAAAAATATTTTATCTCTTTGCACAAATAAAGGGTGTCCCAACAAGAACGCAAGATTTAAATTTTAAATAAATGACTGAGGCAGCAATTGAATTGTTTCTCTGGCTGTATGACATGTGGCGCCGTCTTGTTGAAACCACAAGCCCTCCACATTCATTTCTTCAATTCTAGGCAAGAAAAAACAGTTATTATTTCACGATACCGAACACCATTGACTGTTTGCGCTTGACCTGCCTCATTTTCATAAAAAAAAGGTCCAATGATTCCTCCAGCCCAAAAACCACACCACACAGTGACACGTTGAGGATGCATATGCTTCTCGTGAATCACTCGAGAATTTTCCTCACCCAAAATTCGACAATTTTGCCTATTGACCAAGCCATCAAGATGGAAATGGGCTTCGTCACTGAAGATGATTTTACCGGCAAAAGCAGCATTTTCATGTTGTCTCTCCAATACCCAATTAACGAACTCCCTTCGCTGTCCATGGTCATTTTTTACCAACCTCTTACCTTCTACTAGCAAATAATAACAATTGTTCAAATGTCAAACAATGACACTTCGAATGGCGCCAAATTTAAATCTTGCGTTCTTGTTCGGACACCCTTTACATAGGAGTACATACGTGTATGTCAAAATCACTCCACTCATTTCTTTCACTAACACTTTTACATCTTTTTACAACCTTCACTGTAAGTAAGAAGGGTATATATAACTTTATGATTCCGTTTGTAATTTCTACATCGTATATGAGACACCCTATAAAGTATAAATATTCAGAATCCTTATGAATAGCGGAGTCGATTTAGCGATGTCAGCCTGTCCGTGTGTATGTTGAAATCCACTTTCTGAAGTCTCTAGAAGACCTACAGAAAAGTTTAGCTTGTTAATTTGTTGGAAGTTCTTGTTGTCAGTTTGCTATTGAAATTCAGTCCAATTGGTTTAGAAATAGCTGAGCTATGAGCTCTGAAGTGTAACCACCTCTATTTTTCGACCATTTTTTTTAAGCGTGAGATACAAAATTACAAGGACACATTTTTCATAATGGTCTTAAGAACTTGATAGAAACTTTCTTCAACGTTGATAAAGATATTTCTATCAATACTGCCAATCAAATGAAAAATCAATTGTTTTTATAATTTCACTTGATTGCTTGTTGTCGTTAGGATATTTTTTTTTTAAGACGCAAAAATAAAACGCACAAAAACCACTTGAAATCTAAATAATGTATTTTTTATTTTTCTAATAGTGATTTTTTAATAATCAACATAAAATTTTCTTTAAAAAAATTAAATTTGGAATAATGGAATGTTGCCGGCAACATGTTCGTCTGTGTGACCGCGAAAGAAAAAACAAAAGAGAATTCAAGATGTTTTTCTTCCAAATGTTTCCTCGTCTAAATGGATGGGGACTTAGAGTTTACGGAGGGTTTTGCTTAAACTGGCGTTTAATTTATTAAACTGGCATTTAATTTATTAAATTGTTGTTGTGACAACATGGTATATTGAAAAAAAAAAGTTAAGCCAAGCGAATGATACCTTTACAATTTATTGTGTAGGCCAGTTCTCAGCTATAGTCCTCGTAATTGTTATAGCATTCATTACACTTAGGTCTTTTGGGGACTAGAATCCCACTGGCTAAATAGCTAATTCTTGCAATCACACAGAATAAGCTCCGGAGTTTCCTGTTCTTTTTGACTGAAACAATAGGAACCCTTCTATACCGTACCGATTCTGCTCATATAGTAGTTGGGTCTACTGTCAGCTCAACATAAAGTTTAATGTTATTTCTGTTGCCATTTATATGTTTGGGATAATTGAGTCTCTTAAACACCGCATGCCTGCTTAGGCTAGCTAGCTTTTTGTTGAAATTTAAATTTTCCAAATATATAATATGTAAGTACTGATTATGTTGAATTAGGTCAGGTCGTGAGTGTGCTTTTTTATAATCCCAAATTTTTTAATTTCCTTTTAATTTCTGCCAGCCGCAAATACTTTTTTGTTTGTGTTGTTGCTGGTATAAAAACCGATTATTTTCATAAGAATACCTTCCTAAATTTATAAATTATTTTCAGTTCTTTAATAAATTAATAGCAAAATGTATTAAAATTCAAATTTATTTTGTAATTGATAATATTCCTTAAAATCTATAAATAAACGAAAAAGACTTGTGTGTAAGTATATATCTTTGTTTGCATTATAAAACTTCACATGTTTATCTTGTGTGTGTATTTGTATAGGGTGTTTTTTATAGACGTATAGAATTTTAAATTGCAATAAAACAACGATGGATTATTCGATTGATATGAATTTTATTTATCCGAAAGATAATCTTGTGGCATTACATTTTAAATATGATTTCTGGCATATGACCGCCACGGCTGGCTCGGATGTAGTCCAATCTGGACGTCCAATTTTCGATGACTTTTTCTAACATTTGTTACCGTATATCGGCAATAATACGGCGAATGTTGTCTTCCAAATGGTCAAGCGTTTGTGGCCTATCCGCATGGACCAATGACTTTACATAGCCCCACAGAAAGTAGTCTAGCAGTGTTAAATCACAAGATCTTGGAGGCCAATTCACAGGTCCAAAACGTGAAATTAGGCGGTCACCAAACGTGTCTTTCAATAAATCGATTGTGGCACGAGCTGTGTGACATGTTGCGCCGTCTTGTTGGAACCACAGCTCCTGGACATCATGGTTGTTCAATTCAGGAATGAAAAAGATAGTAATCATGGCTCTATACCGATCACCATTGACTGTAACGTTCTGGCCATCATCGTTTTTGAAGAAGTACGGACCAATGATTCCACCAGCCCATAAAGCGCACCAAACAGTCAGTTTTTCTGGATGTAACGGTGTTTCGACATACACTTGAGGATTAGCTTCACTCCAAATGCGGCAGTTTTGTTTGTTGACGTAGCCATTCAACCAAAAGTGCGCTTCATCGCTAAACAAAATTCGCTTATGAAAATCGGGAACAACGGCAATCTCGTTTTGGGCCCATTTGCAAGCGTTGTTCAGGCGTGAGTCTATTCATGATGAATTGCCAAACCAAACTGAGAATAAATCACTTGACAGCTGTTAAATCGGTCACCATCTTGAACAGTAATGCCAACTTAAAGTTCTATACGTCTATAAAAAACACCCTTTATTTGTTTTCTTAATATTTTATTTATTTTATTAAACATAAACTGTTTTCATTATTTATATTAAATTGAATTGAATAGAAATGTAAATAATTCTTTTAATTGAAAGAATTTTAAGATTTTATTAAAATTCATAAAAAAAAAACAAATAATTTAAAAATATTATATTTCATTGAAATTTTTAATTTATATATACGAGTATAATAATTTTATTTGGAATTCAAAAGCTTAACAAAATATTAATCTTTATTTGTTTGAATAATTGAAATCTATTTTGAAATTGCAAATTTCATGGCGACAGAAATTTTAATTTTTTTACTAATTAATCCCTCTTAAGAAATCCCACTCATAGAGTAAAAGACCGAGCGAGACCGGGTAAAAAACAGTTAGTATAGAACCTTTTCTAAAGTATTTTTAAAAATCGATATAATATTTTTTGTCGAAAAAAGTATTTGCTATAAAAGCTCACGCTATGAATATTGATCCCTTTGGTCTTCTATTATTATATACGTAAACTTTTGTTGGCCACTGTACATTAGATTTGATATCCGATTGCCTAGTCTTCTAATTTTTTTCACTTTCACTTGGAGTTTTTTTTTTTTTGTTATTAGATTTTTATTTTAACTTAAGTCCTAGAGTTGCTTTGTTTTATAAATTACTTTATTATTATTATTTTTTTCTTTAAATACTGAAGCATTCCTTCAAAGTCCAAAAGCTTAAGAAATAATCATAATCATCACTTGTGTGTCACTTAATAAAATTTAATTTAAGCTAAAAGTGCTTTTAGAGAGACCTTGACATTATTTGTTGTTTAATGTGCTTGTATGTGTAAATGGGATTATTTGATTAAATTTGTAATTATCTTTGCTTATTGGCAGAGACTTTATTAAATTTCCTTGAAGTCTTGAAAAGTTTTAAATTAAAAACGATTGTCTGGCATTCTTAACTGTAGGAAATTAACAAGTTGAGGTGTTGATTAAAAAGCAGTCATTGACACACACATTTATACACATGATAGACGTTATTTTCAAATACAAATAAATCACAATCTTTTTATGTAGGTAGAAAAAAAAATTCATTATTTAACCCATTTCAGAGCAGAAAATTTATTGTGAACAAGAAAATAGTATTGTGTAGCACAATGCTACTTTAAGGTCTTTACATTTTCACTTTTCATGGCACACACAGCCCCATATGAGAAAAACAGAAGAGGGCTTACTTGATAGCTCTCAGGTTGGTTCCTTTATGAATGATAGAAAGATTTTTTTGTTTTGTTTTGAAAGGCTTAAAATAAAACTTTACTTTTGCAAAAGAAAATGACAAAAATTCTTTAATTAAATTAAATTAATTAATTAATTAAATTCTTTAAGTAATTTGTTGAAATTTGTAAATTTAAACTGATTAACTTTTTAGCGAGTTAATTGATTACTATTTAACGATTTTTCTACAACAACAAAATTATGTTTGTGCTCACTCACACTCTATAACATTGATAAAAGTGATTTATTACGTTTATAGAATCAACAAACCATACAGAAACACAAAAACAACAACAACAATATCACATAAATAAAATGAAAAATATTGAAATGACAGAGTAAAAACAGAAAATTAATTTGAATTCATGCACATGTATGGCCATTTGTTTAAGTGTAAATGAAAATTCTAATAAACAATTGATGAAATGACTTTACTTTTGCTATTGTTGTTTGTTTGTATAAGTAGATGTACTTGTGTATGTGTTTATGTTATTGTTTTATTTAATTGTATAGAAAATGCTTTTTGTGTTGTGGGTTTTTCTTATTGTATGGCAACGTGTGTTAGTGTGTGAAAAGGGATTATTATTTTGTTAATTAAGTATACGATTTATTTTCAATAATTGTTTGTTATTCTCAATAAAATTGATCAATTGACATGGTTTTTGTTTGGCTTTAAATTGTTGTGTGTTGTGTACAAAAAGGATTTACTTGATGTCCTTCTAAGTTATAGCTAAGCTTGTGTAAATTGTATTTAAATTTATGAAAATGTTGTTTATTAAATCATAACATACATACATACCGACATGGTGCAGGTGTTAATCAAGCAAAACCCTTGTTACAATTCTCAAGTTATTTTAAATTTCATGCTCATTTAATTAATTTTTGGTTAACGATATTATTAATGACGTCATTTCTCAATAAATTTTTGATATCATTTTTATTGTCTAATTGTGTTATAAATTTAATTAAGGAAAAAGTGATGCTCTAGTAGAGCACAGTGAGTGTGTGAAGTCAGAGATTTTTTGAATTACAAAGAAAAAATAGCTGAAAAAAAAATAAGCTAGATTAGCTAAAAAAGGCTAGAAAAAACCAAATCGCAAATCAAAATCACAAGTAAAGCTAGAAAAAAATTTAAAAAAATTAAAGCTTAAAATTCAAAATTTTCTTTATTTTTTATTACAAACATAATTATAAAGATAATTTAGAAAAAATATAAAATAACAAAAACTAAAAAAAATAAAGAGACATAAAATTTACCTAATCTTTCTAAAGAGAAGCAAAGAACTTAGTACTTTAATTTCAATGCGATTTTTTGCCTTAAAATATCTTTCACTTAATTTGTCGTAATAAAAATCGCAGATCAGCAGAATTACTAAACGGTACCAGAAAACTTAATCACCCTTATCATGAATATTGTTTCCTTTGAATTTTGTTCACTTTCACTGGGAGAGCAAAAATGAATGATTTCGTAATACCCTCGAGTATTTTAAGATATTCACAGGTATTTGCCAAAAACTCAAGAGTATTTTGAAAAATATTTATAAAGGGTAGTAGTTTTGAGGTACAGGGCAGTAGAAAAATGGTAGGAAGAGAAGACGAGTCAATACTAGTTGCTTAAACACTCAAATTTTTCCTCTCTTGCAAGGCTTTGTAGATCTTTAGTAAGAGTTTTGTACAAATTCTTGAAGTAACAATGCATATGCATTTATCACAATGAACTTATCTTTAAAAATTCAAGGTTTTTTATAAGTCTTATTGCATCGATCATTCTTCTCTTTGCTAAAGTTATTACCTAACGTTAATTAAATTCTTTAAAGGCCTAACTTTTCTTTAATATTTTTTTTTAACTCAGAAGGTCTTTACAATCTATTTAAACAAAAGCAAAACTTCTATTTCAAAAACTCTTATATATAATAAAAGAAAAGCTTAAAATGTTGTCTTACTTACTTAAAGATAAAACAATTTAATTTAATTTATGTGACTTCGTTTTACAGCTAAAAAATTTATGATAAAAATCATATAAACTATTTATCACTTCAGTTTCAAACGCACATCCTTTGTGTCTGGTCTGTGTGCTCGTAACTGAGTGTGCAAGTGTCCTTTTTAAATGTTTTCTTTTATTTCATCTTGTACATTTTGATTAAATGCCACACTTAAAAAATACAATTTAAGGTTCTTTTAACAGTTTCTAAGCGTTGAAAACAAGTTTTCATTAAACGAAATACAATTTTTTTTTCTTTCACACCAAGCACACAAAACGTCTCTTTGGGAACTTTTAAAAGTTTGTTTGTGTGTGTTTTTTACAGTCAAACAAATTGTATAAAAACATTCTTTTGGTCTTCTTTAAAAATATACAAAAATGTTTGTTAGTGTGGAAAATGTCTGTCGTGTGCATGTGTGTTTTGTGCTTTAGTTTATAACTTTATTTGAAACGAAGTGTCGCTTTCTATAGTTGACAACGCTTTTTTTTGTTCTATGCTGAATGTTTCATTCATTACAATCATTATTTATTTTATAGCAGCTCTTTTTCTTTACACTTATTTTTTTTCCTTTCTTACTTCTATTCATTTTCAATTTATGTTAGTTTTCTAGTTTTCTTTCTTATTTAAAGAATAAAAAGAAAAAGATCGCATTTTGTAGTTTTAATAAAAAGTATAATAAAGAGAGAAATGTAATAAATAAGTAAAAGTTTTTGGAAAGGTTTAAAACGAATTTTAAATACTCTTCTAACAAAATGCAAAAATCTCTCTCTAGTACAAGGTGGTTCCTTTTGGGAACCTTTTGAGTTACCACTATGGAAAAACCTCTTATGTCTTATTAAGGCATTTTAAAGAAGTACAACTTTATAATCCAGTAATTGTGAAATAAGTCGCCTTACCATTCCTACACCACTATGATAAAGTTATTGAGTTAATTTGTGACAGCAAGTAAATTTTTTCTCAAGTCTTTATTAGTACAGAATTGTAAGCTGTCATATTCTCTTTAAGCTCTTTGCTACCACTTACTACTACTCAAGACTTCAGTGATTTAAAATTATGTCTCTCTGCCGTCCTGATAGCAGAGTCCTTTGTATTTGCTAGCATTTTTCTTTACACTTTAAGTCTCTCACAACAAACACAACCACTGTGTGACTGACTGTGCTTCTAAGTCTCGTACCAGTCTTTTGCTGGCGGCAAGATGTTCGACAGTCTCAGTCTCTTCCTACAAGCTAATCTTACACAGCAAGAAAAATTTGGCATAAATCTAATGAAACGATTTCATAAAAAATTTTCTTTGATTCCATGAAATATTTAATAAATTATATAAATTAATGAAAATTATTTCATGAAATGTATGAATATTTCATTAAATTAATTAAATTATTTCATTAAATTAATGAAAATTATTTCATGAAGTGTATGAATATTTCATTAAATGTATAAATATTTCATTAAATGTATGAATATTTCATTAAATATATAAATATTTCATTAAATTAATGAAAATTATTTCATGAAGTGTATGAATATTTCATTAAATATATAAATATTTCATTAAATTAATGAAAATTATTTCATGAAATGTATGATTATTTCATTAAATTTATGAATATTTCATTAAATTAATGAAATTATTTCATTAAATTAATGAAATTATTTTATTAAATGTATGAATTTTTCATTAAAATAATGAAATTATATCATTAACGTGTGAATATTGCATTTAATTAATGAAATTATTTTATTAAATGTATGAATTTGTCATTGGAATAATGAAATAGTTCATTAAATTAATGAAAGAACAGAAGAATACGAGTATTTTTCTGAAGCCGTAATTTTCTTTTCTTTTATTCTTGCATAATAGCGTAAACAGACGACGACACTAATTTGCATTAAAATCTCACTGATAGAAATTAAAATTATACCCCGACAGACCACAGTTTCTGCTGTTTGTTTGTAAACAACTCTTTTGTGAACTAATATTTTCGGTTTCATGTTCCTTCCCCAATTCTAAGAGAAAATGCGTATGTATTTCAGACCACACACTTCTCTTCTTTCAATTGGAAATCTAAAATGCTAGAAAATGCGTTGTGATTGTAACATAACTTCTCTTTTTTCTAAAAACAATTCAAAGAACTCAGCTTTAATGACCTTGAATCCATTTTAATTTATCACATACAAATTACATTAAATCAATGGTAGTGTACTTGGTGTAAATTCCAGATGTAAGTTCAAGCAGCTAATCGATTATCTTATCCAAGTGCCGCATGCAATGAAAAGCCTTTTTTTATATTTGTCTGTTCAGCAGCTTCCAGGAATATAAGAAAACTTGAAAAGGTTTTATTCCCCTTGATTTAAAACGTTGTTTGGATTCACAAGAGCCCTGTTAGATTAGGGAATAGCTAAGTTAGCAATTTAGGGGTCAACAAAGGTAAACGTTCCTTTTCGTAATCACTATGCCATAAGCAGTCCACTAGTATCAGAATCTATCAGAATCTACTTAGCTTGAAGCCATGTCACAGGTCGACAATTCTATTGTGAAATTTTTTTTCTGTTGTAACAAACTGTTTAAAAAATATAAATGCCCGTTCCGTTTTTCTGTTAAAAAGAGAGGCTAAAGAAATATTGTGAAAAGAATTTGCACATTTTAAAATAAAAAAAAATGTTTTTTGTGTCAGCTAATTTGTTGAATAGCAGTTTTATTATTGACAGACTTTTTTTCAACAGCTTAACAATATAAAACCTTTCTATTTATTATATTCGAACAAATAGCACTAAGTAGTATAATTTTCTATTTAAAAGTCTTTGATGTTATGAATTGTGAGGCAACACTACAGAAACAGAAACCTTTTTTTTTTGTGAATCTACACCCATAAGTTACGTTGTCAAAGACAACTAAAAAATATTTTTTTATTTTTTTTTTTGTTTCCGCTTAGTTTAGCTTTAATCAAAACTTAATGTGGTGCCACAAATAAAACACATACAGGAAACTTGGAAAAGTACAAACAAAAACAAAAAATAAACTAATTTAAATTTTTGTTTATGCATTTAACACAACTCTTGTGAATATATGTACGTACATATGTATCTGTATACGAGTATGTATATGTGGGTTAAAAAAAATAAATTTTAAAAGAAAAAAAAACGTTCTTTACCTTTTTCATGCAATTTATTTACACAGCGTAATTAGAGTGAAAGGAACTGAACATAACGTGCTTAAGAGTTCAAGTCAAGGCTTTATGTGTAACGTGTTAAGATGGCGTATAAGTTTAAACAACAAATGAACAAATAAGAGAGGTCTCTTCCATTAGGTGGTAACAAATTTTGTTTATCCTTCAACGGGTTTTATACATTTAAAGCTTGATTGTTGACTAGTGGAACACAAAAAAATATTATTTAATTAAAATGAATGAAATTAATTAAACTTAAAATGGCTTCCTAAAAAACTAACTGCGTAAAGCATAAATGAAATAAATTGACAATATTAGGGCATGAAGTAACGGCCCAATCTTAAATTGAATTTCAAAATAATAATTAAAAGTAAATTACCAAAATAGAGACAAAAACCAACTGAACTGAAATATTTTGACTTTGTAAGTGTTCGAGAAAACTTTAGTAAAAGAAACCGGAGTAACGAGTCAGTAGTACAAGAAAAATGAAACAAATTGAAGAAATATTTTCAATCCTAATATACGAAAAAAGCTATCGTTCGCTTATGTGGGGTTGGCCATGTCCAATTAGCAGTGCAGTGTAGATTTGCAAAAGTTCGGAGAAACTAACGTTTCAATACGCTTTTTATCTACATAGATGCTTGCTTAGAATCTTGGATTTGTAAAGCAGTTAACAATGCTAAGGATCATTTTTTAAAATTAAGCTGACTCTAATTTAGCTCGTCAGCAAACTTCATCCTTTATAGGCTTTTAAATTCATATCAGCGATAAACCCCCAACAAAACTATAAATAAGCAGCTTTTGACTTTTATAAGACTGAAACCTCTTTACAACAAGTAACTTATAATGAAATTTAGGATTTTATAGGCTTCTAGTTGGAACTTAAATTAAAAGAAATCGACAATTAAAGGTCATTTAACCTGGTCTTAATTAACCAGTTAAGTTTAAAAACAAGCGATTATTTAACTTTAGATAACTTATACTAATAGGCCTAATTAAGGTTTATGGCCCTTAATTAGGCCATTAATTAATTAAAAATTGAGTTTATAAAAAACTCCTTTTATCACATCAGAAAATAAAGAAGAATTATTATTTCAATAAATTTAATATTAACTTTTAAGGGTTTTGCATTACGGCCTACTTTTAAAGTAGAAAAATATAATCTTTCAATAAAAAAATGAACACTAATTCCCACACTAAAGAGTTCTTTCTCTTGCTCTCATCTTTCTTGCTCTATCTCTCTTTCTTGCTCTATCTTTCTTGCTCTCTCTCTCTCTCTCTCTCTCTCTCTCTCTCTATTAGATTTATTACAAGTATCGTAGATATGGACTACGAGAGTTCTGTAAACATCTTGACAGATTTGGTTTTATATAAAAATTTTAAAAGAGTTTATGTTTATCATCTACTTCTTATAAGAAAAGGTGTTTATCATCAGTTCTAAAAAAAAGATTGCACAAAAATTAAGTGAAATGTGTTTTATTATTAAAACCTTAAACTATATTACTTAATTAAATTTTTTTTTAAAGATATTAAATTTACTTACTAATATATTTTTTATCTCTCTCTTTTTCGTTTTAGGTCAGTTTATCAATTTCTACTCACTTAAAAACAACTTAACTAATTGCGCTACAGGTTAGTTAAAAATATGTTTGAATGAATTATACAAAATTATATTGCAAAAACAAAATATTTCAATGAATTTTTAAACTTTTAAATATTTATTTTATAAAAAATTAACTGTTTTTGCATAATTTCCCCCGGTATTACACAGTCCCCACGTGTGGACTCAACAGATAGTTAAATAAAATTTGTTTTTTGATTAGCTGCTTTTACCCGATTTTGCAAAGTCAGTAAAAATTGGCGACTTACTAACAGATGAGCATAAAAGTGACCTTGGCTCATCTTAGGGCATATTGTAACCATTCTTGGAATAATTTTAATGCTTAAATAATTGAGTAAGGGACGTAAAAGTGGCAGTACCATTGTGCCATATAGCTTATGCTATTCGCTGATAATGTATTTTTAAAATCTGTGTATTTATTTAAAATAAACAGGCGCTATATTGGTTCCGTTTTAAATTAAAAAAACCCTGTTGTTGGTGTAGAAGACAGATTGTTATGTAGTTTTTTACTAGCCACACCTATTTGTACGCCCCCTTTTCGATGGCGCAAATTAGATGTGTTTTTTAATGAATAAAATTTTATTTTTCAATAGATTTATTTGAACTCGTGACTAACTCCCATTCCTAATTTCAATTCTAAATTATAATGCCGCTGCTGAAGTAGCTCAGTTTCCGTCTTGCCACTACTAAGCTAATGCATAGAACATCGGGCAAACATTTGTTGTTAATCTTGAAAAAGACGACCAACAATTTTGCTTTGAAATAGTTGAGTCCCCAATGTGCTGTTAAAATTTTTGATAAGGTTCAGAAGATAGGAGTACTCTGCCTCAATAGGTCCTTTCGACTGACTACCTTATAAGGGCTTATACTTTGTTTTTGTTTGTTATGAATATTAAAAAAACATTTTTCAATGGAATTCCAATTTATCTTTTTGATTTATTTTATTTTTGGTATTTTGGTAAAAAATATCAAAGTATTGAACGCACGATGAATTGTAAATAAAACAAAAGGTTTTCAGAGAATTATCTTAAAATTTTTTATTTTGTTAGAAGGTTGTATGAGAATTATGTGTGAAGCAAAATATCAGTCAAATGTTCGCCACGGTTTTGGTGGCATATCTTTGTTTGATGGTCCATATTTTAAATGATTCTGAAACATATTTAAGGTTCAATGTCGTTAGGGTGTTGAATTATTAAATTCTTTAGCTCTTGAAGTGTTCTTAGCTTATTTTTCTTTTAAATATCCGCAAAGAAAGGAGTCAAATCGTACTAAATCACATTAACATCACTACAACACGGCCATTGAATTTCTCGTTCATTGCTCCCTGCTGTTGGAACTACATATCGTTCAGGTCCATATCCTCAGTTTCTTGCATCAATGCTCAATTCTTAAGACACGACGACGAGTCGAAGTTGACGGCTCTTCTGGCACACTATCGCAAACAGCAGCAATGTTTACCGTAGAACGAACTGGGTGGGCCTGATCAGGTTAGGCAAAACACTTGTTGTTAAGGTGTGACTTCCAACATTAGCATTATGGTTGGACCCCCCTTTACATTAAAAATTAAAAACTTCTCAACTTGAGTACTTTGTGTTAAGGGCTATGGCCCAAAGCTTATAAGAAAGCATATATTTTAATTTAGTTATCAGTTGGAAAGTATAACGTACGATGGATTTTATGTAATTATTTGTCATGCAAAACGCTTCTGGGCCTTTTAAATAATTGATTGAAAATTCCATTTACATTTTAATGAAATTTAAATCACCGTATCGCACAAAATTAATGAAAACTTTTTTTTTTTTGGTGAAATTTTGTTGAAATTTCAATACAATATGTTCAATATTGATAACGTCCATTGGGCCTCAGGTGTTTACTTTTGCATTTTATGAGCCATAAATTTTCGCTCAATAATATTATCCTTAAATCCTTATTTTAATTTTTCTTTTGCTTTTCTGCTAAATTTATTTATTTTATTTTCTTACTTTTTAGTATTTTTGTATTTTATTTATTTTTTTTCTTCTCTGCTTTGCAACACATCTTGCTAGAGTAGTTTCTTGTTTATACATTTTCTTCATGATTTATGCGCAAAATGTTAAGTCATGTCATAAGATAATAGACACGAATTTCTTGTCAAGTATTAAGTCGGATATGGAAAAAAAAAATAAACAACATGTTTCGCATACAGGCATGTGCTTGTACATGATTTGTAAACAAATATAAAATATAAATACACTAACGCTCCTACAAAAACATACATACTTGCATTCCTTTAATACGAAATACTTGTACTGACGTGTGTATACTTTGTATAACCTAAATAGATTATTATTTCAGTCATTTACGTACAATAAATAAAAATAAGGTTAATTATTAAGATGAAAGTGAAATAGATATCTTATTTTGTAATACAAGTTAATGATGCGGTGTCAGATGAGGTTCTTGTTTAATTATTTATTTTTTAAATCATATAGAAAAATCTAAGAGAACTTAAATAGATCTAAGAATTTAAATAGAGATATAAAGTCAAGGTTTGTATGGAATGCACTCTTCAAAAATTAAAGAAAATGTTCCCCATATTCGCTTATTTATACAAACATGCCACGCCCATTAGTCTACGGGTGGGCCATTGTTCGTAAAAAAAAACTTTAAGTCTGGCTTTTCATTTGAACTCGTGTCTGATAGACTCGAAATCCTATTGGCATTTAAAGAGTTATTTAAAATCATTTCTCAAACATCGAAAGCATATGCTGCTTTCCATTTTAAGGCTTTCAATCTAAGAGTATTCCATTGCCATTATGGTATGTCATTTATTTGTGGAAGGGGCACCAACATAAGACATGCCTGAGATAAGTAGTTATAAGGTCCGCCATCGAACGTTTTTTTTCTTCAACTAGTGCTTATTTCGTGAATGGTAACACTTAGCTCATGTCTGACTTGACAGATAATTAGTTTTATCCTTCCGCTGAAAGAATATGGTTGTATTTTCGCTTCGCTAAGTGGGCCTGCGATCGACTTACAGAAGATGCCGATTTTGCCAAAAAAATCATCTTTTCAGATGAAGCTCATTTTGATCTTGGCGGGTATGTAAACAAGCAAAATTGTCGCATTTGGGGCACAGAAAACCCGCACGCATACAGTGAAAAGCCGACGCACCCAAAACGAGTCATTGTTTGGTGCGGATTTTGGTCCAGAGGCAAAATTGGACCATTTTTCTTCGAAAATGAGCAAGAAGTGGCCGTTAGTCAATGGTGATCGCTATCGGGCCATGTTGAACGAATTTTTTTTCACAAAAATTGAAAAGGAGGATATTGGCAACATTTGGTTTCAACAGGATGGCGCTACGTGCCACACAGCCGAAGCTACACTCGATGTTTTTATAGCATTAAAAAAAAAAAAAAAGTTATTTGGCGGACCCTATAGTAAACAGTAGCTTTTACGCAACAACTTTAAATTGTTGAACTTAGAACAAAACCGTTTGACATGGCATGAAACTCAATAAGGTTACACTATTTAAAAACTTCAAAAAGAGAAATCTGCGGTCAGCAGGACTACTGAAGAATACAAATAGGCAGTTTTGTCAATAGTTTGAGGACACTGCACTGGTTACTTATTTAAGTAGTAGAATGCAGGCCCAATAATATTTAGCACTAACGAGGACCAGAATGATTATCAGTTTTGTGAGATGTCTAGAATTACTTTCGTTAGGAATGAAGCTAAACAATTAATAATAATTATAAGTATTCACAAAGCTTTGTGGCTTGCCTGCAATTGAACCTGTGCTACTGTCTAAACTAGCCTAAACAAATTTGATAAGTTAAAGAGTAAAGGATATAAACACTAGAACCCATGAAGCTATGCTTTGATTTGTCTCTATGCTGTTTTTTGATTTTCATGTCAAACAAATTAATTATAAATAGCCGCTGTGCCAGCTGTATAAAAATATTTTCTTTTTTTCTTTTTAAAAATGCTATTTAAAGCATCTATGTCCATGCAACACAAAAAAAAAAAAAAATTATCAAATGATGTCAAATTTACAAATTGTACTTTATTTACGAATACAATTGCTAACGGTCTTCTATCTTTTTAATTAAACTTTTGACATTAGCAATATTATGAGGATTAACACACCATACACACACACAATCACAAATACATAAACATTTTATTTAACAAAAACATGTGCTTACATGAAAATTTAAAAGCAAATCATGTTAATGTGCAAGTTTTTAATTTAATTTTGCATTAAATAAACAGACGAGTAATACAAAATATAAAATCAACAAAAAAAAAGTTATAATGAAAAGGCGCTAACTAATATGTATAGAGCTTTACAGTAAATGCAATATCGATTATAGATACGAAAGCAAACTGAAAAGAAATTAAAAAAAAAGTTAAGGTTTTGTAATGAATAATCAAGAATTATCTTTAACATACTCCACAAAGCCTCTATAGGTTAGTGGATTATTTGTTAAGCTACATGCTTAGCGGTTGAGGATTCAATTGCTAAGCGGAGCCAGTATACTTTCTAAGCACAAATCAAGTAGCTTTAAAGATTTTTGAAAAAAGAAAAATAAATATCTTTCAGTCAGGTTATTTTTAGTACTGAGTTCAGAATTTTTAGTTAACTAATAACTAAATAGTAAGATTAATTAAGCCATAATTATTAGTTAACTAATTCGATCCGGCTTAAGAACTTAACTATGTTAAAATTTAAAGCAAAAATACGCCTGCCCTTTTAAGGAAATAAGCACACACACACATACATACCTAAATTGATAAGCCTTGTTAAGCCCAACATGTAGTTAAATTTGTGTTTATACAAATCCGTAAAGGTAAACACATAGACACTTGCATGATGCTACAAAAAAAAAAGTACCTGAAAAAACAGCCATCAAATGTTATCACTACAAATCTCGTGATCGATATTATAAAGCTAAAAACTGTAACACCAATAGCAACAACAACAAAGACAACAACACTAAATTTAACAGAAAATAACATTATAAGTGAATCAATGTGCAAAAATCAAATTACATTTTGCAATTCGTAAATGGAAATGAATCAGAATTAAGCAAGCAAAATATTATTAGCGAATAAAATGTACACAGCACACATGCACACATCAATAAAATAAACAAAACTAAGCAAACATACACACATGCATGCACACACATACTGTTATACATTCATAAATACGTACCAACGCATGTGCAACAAAAAAATGCATTTTCTCGCACCCATTTTATGAAATAAACTGAGTTTATAAATGGGTTTGAACTACGAATGTGCCCAATTTTACGTACACACACTCATATACACAAATGAATACATAAAATTTGGCAATATCAAAATATTTACATGTATTGGAAATAGCACGAATTTACAAATACTGTATAAATAATAAATATCCCAGTTGACCAAACTTTATCAGCATAAAATTATGTGCCAATTTATTTTAAAACATTTTCTTATAGATTAAATTTTTAATTATAACACTATTAATATTGATTAAAAATGTAATTGATTAAATGTAATTGATTCAATTAAAAATTTAATTGAGTCATTAAAAAAATAATTATTTTTATTAAAAATGAAATTGATTCCATTAAAAATTTAATTGATACAATTAAAAATATAATTGATTGATTAAAAAAATTTAAATGATTAAATAAAAAATTTAATTGATTTAATTAAGAATTTAATTGATTCAATAAAAAATTTAATTGATTTAATTAAAAATGTAACTGGTTTAATTAAAAAATTTAATAGATTTATATAAAAATTCTAATTGATTTATTAAAAAAATTGGTTTAATTAAAAATTTAATTGATTTAATTAAAAATGTAACTGGTTTAATTAAAAAATGTAATAAATTCATATAAAAAGTCTAATTGATTTATTATAATAAAAAAATTGGTTTAATTAAAAATTTAATTGATTAAATTAAATATGTAATTGATTCAATTAAACAATTTAATTGATTTAATTAAAAATGTAATTGATTCAATTAAACAATTTAATTGATTCAATTAAAAAATTTAATTGATTTTATTAAAAATTTAAATAATTTAATTAAAAGTTAAATCAATAAATATGATTAAATAATTAATAAATAATTTGAATTAAATTATTTAAGTGGAGCATATTTTTTTTTTACATTTTTAAGCCTTGATCGCATTTTGTAAAATTTGCTAGACAATTTTTAAGTACTCGTAAAATTTCTTGACTATGCAGATATTACAAACTTTGACTGTCTATTTTTTATGAGTCAATTAATTGAAATTGAGTATCATTTTTATTCTAAAGATTCTAAAGAAGTCAAGCGAGTGTTGACGACTTTAGTAAAACATATATAATTTCTGTGAATACTTCCTTGAATAGCTAACATGCCTACTTGGATATTCGCCTTACTGAAGCTGCTTTTCAACAGGCAAATCTCTAATAAATACAGAAAAGACTAAACTGTCATACATTAAAAAAAAATTTCGTTTGTTTGTTTGATTAATTCCTATTAACTTTTACAATTAAAAGCAACTTTCACTTAGGGTCAATATTACAAGTTACCGGTATTTAAAGTTAAGATTTTTAAGTCAATTATTAAGCTGTTGGTTCAAAAGTTTTGGCCAAGAACTTCTAAATCTTAACTTTAACTATTGAAAGTGAACTGAAGAAATTTAGAAAAATTTTTAATAATCTTCTGAGAGGTTTTTTAACTTTTCTTGTAAAATATGACTGTAAGCAATTATCGCCAATGTCATTTTTCTCTATGAAACTGTTGTGGCGACATGATTATCGGGGAAATGTTTATATGATTTGGTGTGTGTGTATGTGAGCAATTTTAAATTACACGTTTACTCACGGTCTAAGGTCATGGCTATATTTTTACGCTACACCATAAAAGTCCTTTTGGTGTTAAATGATTAATGTGCATGGTGCACATCAATTAGAATCAGAAGAAGACACCGGGATAGTAAGAAAACAGCGCTCATGATTCTCTGGCTCTTCTGGCTTAGAAACAGAAATTTCTCGTTACCCATTTTATGGATGACCTATGAGATATCAAGAATAGTGTTGGGGATCTTCTCAGATAAGTTAATGCCATAAAAGACAAAATGTAGTGACCATGAAATGCTGCTCAAACACAATTTCAATTTTTCCATGAATTACTTACAATATGAATTTATTTGAGCAAAAACACCCAGCAAGTGTGAATGCCTGAATGTATGCAATTTTTACTAGTTTGTTTGGAAAGTTCCCTACTGAACTTTAACTTCCGTTTTAAAATAAATTGCTATTGATGTTATTGGCATATTTATATTTTGGCTAACGTATAACAAGTTAGAAACAAAAATGAAAATAAAAACTATTAAATGAAAACAACAAATAGAAAAACAAAGAAGTTGTTTTGAAAATGTATAAATTAATCACAGGATGTGTTTTGTTATGGATTTTATAGCCTTCAGCTTATTATGTTTAATATTTTTTTTAAGAAACTTCAGCTGCTTTTAGTTTTGTATTAAACCTTTACATGTTAATGTGTCAAGGATTTTCTATTGTAACGACTTACTTTTATTTTTACCCTTCAAATTTAATATTTAAAATATGAAGTGAAAGCAATTTTAAGAAAATTAAATGAAATTACAATTAATTTTTAAAAAAATCTTGGCATTAAATGCAGCTAATAAAGTGTGTTATTTTTATTAGCCATTAATTGATTCAAATTGGTGCTGGTGTCAAACTAAAAAGCCTTATCGCGACTTATTTTGCAACTTTGCAGGACTCTTTATCGACTGCTAAAGAATAAATCACACAAACAGAAATATAACTTGTTATACTTCAAAATATGGAGGCTACCCATTTAGAAGTTTTATTATTATTTTTTTTTTTAATTTTCTTTCACTAAAAACTAATTTCAAGCATTATCTTGTGCTTTGTTTTGTTTTTCTAGTTTTTAAGCTTTTGTTTTATTAAGAAACAAACAGCTTACATGGTTGTGCTATTCTTCTTGTTTGTATGTGTGCCTGTGTGTGTGTGTGTGTGTGTGTGTGTGTGTGTGTGTGTGTGTGTGTGTTTGTGTTAAATATAAAATCCAAAGTAATAAAACGATTAAGTTTACTTAATTCTTACTTAAGTGTTCTTTAACAAATGTCTTTGGTTTGGAAAAACAAAACCAAACAAGCAGACAATCTCTTTTCATCTCGCACTTCATACTGATGAAAGACAATAGCAGACAACAACAGTAGCCAGTGTGTTGAACTGCTACTATAAGAACAAAGAGTTAAAAAGAAAACATGGATTTCAGTAATATACAAAAAAAGGCTGCCAGATTTATAAAGAAAATTTTTTAATTTAAGAAAAAATCTAGCAATTAAAATATTGAATAAACAGATTCCATAAAAAGAAACTTTTTTTTTAAATTAAATTAGGTATTACCTCAGACTGTTATTATGCTCCTAGACTCTAAGTAAAATCAAAAATGAAAAAAGGGGTTAAAATCAATAGCACAAGTCTGTAAGGATTTTGGTGTCACCAAATCTAAGACTGTTTTCAAGTATACTCGACACCCCGATTCCAAATTGTTTACCTACTTTTTTTTTTTTAATTTTAATATTTTTTCTAGAGCAGCACGTAAATTTTTCCTCGGGGACAGTCACTATTATTTACATATGGCTGGCTTCCTTAGGAGTAGTTTGAAACACAGGCTCATCATCTTCTACTATTTATTTCCTTTCACTTTTCTATCTCTAGTCATATTCTTCTTCAGGACCCAAGTAAGCCCAGCTTCTGATTTTTTTTTATTTGGGCACCCTGTGTAAGTGCTACCCTGTTACATTTAAAGCCATGATTACAGGGTTTGCTTGAGATTTATAACAAAAATATAAAAGAGTTTTATGATTTTGTTTTTTTTTTCTATTTTCAATATTTTTCAATTATTTAAAAATTCTACATTTTGAATAGAAAATTCTATGAAAAAATTTAATTTCTTGAACAAACGTATTGTTCAGATAAACAGTTCAATTTTACACAGAAGCAAAAGACTTCGAACACGAACTTCCTGTTTTGTCACTATTAAAAGACTTAACAAACAAACTCTAGTTTTTGCTCAGCAGTAAAAGACTAGGAACATGAACTTTCACAGCGATCAAACGACACTTTAGCAAATGCTTGTTTAAAAAAGCAAGACATTTTTGCTTTTTATGCCCTTCATTGTATATGTAAGTTTGTGATATCGTTTATAATTTCTACACCAAACATGTGCTACCCTATAAAATATATATTTTCTGTCACTATCAAATTTAACTTATTTTATTTTAAAATATAAAAAGTAAAATAGCTGAGACCATTTAATTAATTAATGAAACGTCTATCATTTTAATTGTATCATATTCAGGTGTCAACAGGGAAAAATTTAAGATTTTTTGTATTTTAGATTTCTAATGAGTTTTTCAAGAAAAAAATATTAATTTGCTTTAAAAAAATATATATTTTTAACAACATTTTCCTATTATCTTCTAAAGAAGAGTAGTACTTTTTTTTAGCAATACAAGTCTGCAGGAAACACCCAGGGTCAAAGCAAAAATCGAACCTGGGCACCACACATTGATAAGTTCATATATTTACTACCACCAAAAATAAAAAAAAGTTATTAAACTTTTACACCCCTTGGTTTCTTTTGGCCCACCCTGTATTTATTCCTTATGTATTTTTATTAATTTTATTTAAGATATACTCGTACTAGCTATGGAGTTATTGCAAGCTATATGGCAGGACCTTCTCTTTTTTCTATATGACCGTGAACCTCGAGACGTAGCATTCAATTGACTGTCAGAATTAGGCATCACAAAAAAAAATCATTTTGTTGACCTGTGTAATTTTAAACTCAAAAGTTTTAATGTAAAAGATGTAAAAAAATTTTGTTTTTAATTTCCTGTTTTGTTTATGTGGCATCCTTAATTTTTTGGGTCATAAAACAGCCACCGCAAAAGAAATCCAAGTATTTTAAGTACAGACTAATAAATAGACGACAAATAGAAGATTAAAATTAAAATTGATTAATTATTTAATGTCAAATGGTTAAAACAACAACAACAATGATAAAGTATACTTTAAAAATAAAGCTACGATTATGTTAAATACCAAAAAAAGTAATAGAAGATTAAAACATTTCATATAAACAAAGTTAAATAAATATTTCATTAACTAAAAGTTCAATTTGGTAGAATTAGTTTTTCCTTAAAAATGTACTTCTGTTTTTGTAAGGATAATTAAAAACCTATTTTCTCATTGAATTTTTGTGGCAATTTACTGTTAACGAAGAAATATTCTTGAGGTTTCCCGTACAAACTGATCAAACTGATGGATGTTGAGGAATATTAGTAGGTGCATCTCAAAGTGCAAAAGACGAACAAATATTCTTTAGGTTTGCCGTGTAAACTGACCAAACTGATGTTAGTTAAAGTAAGATGAAAGTCAAGTACACTCTAGTGCTTTGAAAACTAGGTTGTCATGTATTTATTAATTAGTCTTCCTAAAATTTTTAATGTTCCTTCATTGAAAGAATTATTATCACCGAGATCTGTCAGATCTACTATGCAGCTTAAGTCCGAAATAAAACAATGAAAAACTCTTTGGTTAGCTTGGACAAGGCACCACAATAAGAAAAACAGAAAAGGGCTCACTTGGGAACTCAGATGTGCCTCCTTTGTGATATATTTATAAGAAGAAAAAGAAAAAATATGACAATAGAGAAAGATGTTAAAAGAAAGGAAGCAGAAGACTAAAACGAAGCTATTTTTCACGAAGCTGTTGTCAGACTCGTAATTGTTCGGTGATTTATTTTACATAGGTTTTCCGAGGTCAGTATCTTGCTACTTGTTTAGCCCATTCTATATCTTTAAATAGCTGGACAAACGCACATAATGTATTGTGACTTGGTTAAGGACTTTCATGCAAATAAATGTTTTTACTCAGTAACTTAAAATCGATTCTGTACTTTTCCGAACTCGAGAATTTAGTGAAAAATGGCATCAATTTGTTATTGCATATTTTTGCATATTTTTTTTAAATGCATATTTTTTGTGCATAATTTGTTTTTTTTTTTTTAATTTTTCCTATTTAAAAGTATGAAGATACTGATAATCTGTAAAGTTTTTTACAAATAAAAAAATACCACCAAACCATCTAGAAAATTTATATGAAAAGCACTGGTTTTCTTACTTATTTCAACATAAATGTTCTAGACAAATTGAGCTTTTGTAAAAAAAAAGGAGGCACTTTGCTCAATTTACAGAATAATTAATTGATGATGTTGTAAACGTAGGCATTGCCAGTCAACATAGTTTTGTAACGTATGGCAACATATTTGCAGACGAATGTATGACATTTAATTTTCAGACTTCAAATCGTTTGAATCGTTTACTCGATCTAAAAGAAATTTTTAAAATAATTTTTTAAAAAGTAAGTAAGTGTTAAAAATGTTAATAAAAAAAGAATGTTTTTTTTTTCTATTTTTTATAAGGGCATTAGTGCATATTTAAAGCATATTTTGTATTTTTAAGTGCATGTTTAAAGCACTTATTTTTGTTTTATAAGTACATGAAATTCCTTGTACAGATTATGATGTTTCCTGTTCTTTACGAAAGAATAGAAAGAAAAAAGCTTATATCCTTTAGATAACCTTCTAAACAGGACAGTTATTCAAAAAAGTTTTTAAATTTTTTAAAAGCGTATGTGTTTATTGTTTGTTTACATGGTGTCCTGACGGCCTTTTCTTTTTTTAATGTCTTTTAATTAAATGTTGCTTTCGTTCTTATTTTAGTGCTTTTGAAAAAAGCTTTGCCTACACAAAAAAATTTTTTCATTACTTTTAACAACTGTGCCGCACGCACTAAGAACCCCTAGTTAATAAAACCAATTTTTGTTTTTCTTTAAATTAAATTTATTACCCGCAAAACTATCATCAACAACAGCCGTCTAAGGAGTAAAACTAAAGCATAATTGTTTCTTTTTGTGTTTCATGCTTACCACCCAGCAAAAGTTTCAGTAACCGCACAACTTCTTACAATACTCTTATAATTAAGGACCTTTTACGTTAAGTTATTGTTGTAAAAGTAAATTTATAACGTTTCATTCATAAATGGTTCTTTCAGTATTCTTGTTGTTGTTGTTGTTGCTATTGCACAATTTTCATACTTCACTCTCATCGACATCCATGAAAGTGGTTCTTCGCTTTTTTTGTTCTTGTTAGTTTTTGTGTGCACAATTTCTCTTCGGCTTCATGTTCGTGTTCTGTTCTGCGTTTTGTTTTTGAGAAGAAAAATATAAAATTTCTTTCATACTCATAGATTTAATTTTGATTATCATATAAAGTTTTTTTGGTCTTTTCATTTTCCTCCCCTTTTTTTATTTTGCACATTTTCTCTTGCATAATTTCATTTGTTGCATTTTTTGTTGCTTTTCTTTTCTTTATCTTTTGCATGCAAACATTTAAAATTTATGTCCAATTGTAGAAAAGTATTATGAAAGAAGCAACAGAAATTTTACAAAAAAGTAATTGTTATTAAGAAAAGTTAAAGAAGTTTTGTCGGTGTGATGATTGTTAGAGAAACTTATAATTAGCAGGAGTATAAGGATATTGTGGTTTTTAACCTCATTGAAACAGTCTTATAGAAAATGCATTGTGTTTTTTAAAAATGTTTTATGTGATAAATACCATTTTGGTTTTGCTAAATTTAAGCTTAAGAGAAAATAATTTTTTTCAAGAAATATTTCAAAAGAAAATGACAGTTCGTCTTAAGTTGTGTTTTTAGAACCAAAATTTTATTACCGTTCAGTGAACTTAGCAAAGTTATCTAAGAGCATATAAAAATATACATCAATTAACTATTTTAATTTCAAAAATTGTCATATTGAATATATTTATAATTAAAAGCAATTTAATTAAAATATTTTATCATATTGATGAAATTTTTAATCAACTCAATTAAGTATTTAATTAATAGTTTTATGTTTCTCAGTTTAATAAAAAAATTTTCATATTGATAAAATTTTTAATTCAATCAATTAAATATTTAATCAATATTAAAAAATTATGAAATTATTTCTCAGTTCAATTAAAAAATTGTCGTATTGATGGAATTTAAAACTTTTATTTGTTTCAATTAAAATAAAATACAATTTTTAGTCCGTTTTGTATTTTAGACAAAATCCCACTCAGAAAAATTGTCAAAAATAGAGGTAGCTGCGATTTCAGAAGCAACTGAAAGAAAGAAACAACTAAAAGATTCTTATGCCATACTTTTCTGTACGTTGTCTAAGGAGTTCAGAAAGTTGATTTCAACGATTTTATAGACAGACAGACAGGTGGACATCGCTTATTTGACTACACTATCTATAAGGATCCAAAATATATAACGGGTGGCCCAAATGAGACCTAGTGAGCGTATTGTAGTCGTTGTTGGGGGTCTTGCGGTAGAAGCTGTTGCACAATTTGAACTTTGTATGGATACATCTTAAGATCCAGTTTTAAAATTCTCTATAATGTTGTTCTGGGTATACCCGGAACGGCGACGACTTGAGACAGATGGATCATTTGCAACACTCTGCTGTACAGCTTCCACGTTGTCTTCAGTACGAATATTTCGATGAACACCTCTTCCTGGACGGTCGGCAACTGAACCCAGTTCGTCAAAACGGCGAACTAAACTTGTAATCATGGAAGATATGGGCGCTGATCTTACGTTAAAAAAACGGCGATAATTTCACTGCTTCAGAACAATTGATCGTTGAGAAGAATAATAAAAATCGATAATTTTAATGCGTTATTGTGGACTGCAGGTATTCATTTTAAATTTTCAAGAGTTCAGTTATAATCTGCAAAAAGAAAAAATAAATTATTTTAAAAAATAAAAAAGTTATTTGTGTTTCACATCGCTGGTCTTATTTGGGCCACCCTGTACATATACTTTATTGGGTTTCACACGTCCGGCGTAGAAATTACACAAACGGAATCACAAACTTCTTTCTTACAGTGAAGGCTATAAAAAAATAATAAAAAAAAAAGAAATAAAAAAAGTCTAAAAGCTCAACACAAGTCCTATATTCCTTTTTTTTGTTTTACAAACGACTTTACAACAAATTTTATTAAATTATATTTAAATTTATGATCTCTGTTAGGCCAGCATAAGCATCTTTACGTGCTTGTATTTGAAATCTGATAGAAGAAATTTAAGCTGCTTTTCTTTTAATAAACTTATTTTCTAAGATGTGTATGTATGTATGCAAGCTTAGAGTATGCTGGCCACTAAATTTCTTTTAAAGTGTTAACTTAAATTAACATATTTTTCTTTATTGTTCAAAAATGTTTTGTTGGAAGTGTTTTTTTTTTTTTTTTTTTTTTGCTTTTAATTTTATGCTTCAATACGACACCACTTAAAATTTTATCTCAAATTTCACAATATCAAAAATGTCCACCACAATTGCCTTTTATTATTTTCTTTATTTCTTTTTTGTGCTAAATGCGCAGAAATCAATGTAATAATATGATCCTTTTCTGGCTATTTGAACAATTGAATTTTTAACACTTCCTTTTTTTACAGTTAAACAATTTTCCTTTACACATATACCACCCATCCACTTGCCACAATGGCACAACAAATAGAAAATTGAATACGAAAAATTGAAATGACATTCTTAAATAGAATTTTCCATTTTATTTGTTTAGTGTTTGTGTTTTTGACATTTATGTAATGAGTTTTATTTAATTTTATTAGAAATCATTCAATGCTTACAAATAATAGGAATATTATCCTTTTTTTGTGTATGATAACGCAAGAAAAAAAAGGTTGATAAAATTAGAAATAAAATTAACAATTTGTTCGAGTGTTAACAGTTAATTTTTGATATGAAAAAATTTGTAAGGGTTTTTATGAGGCTTTAAAAAAAATGTATCACAAGTAACAGCCGTCCAACAACGCATAGTTTACTGACTGCAGACTTTGAAGTTGACTGTTTGGAGTTTAGGTTTGCTTCTTTACTTACGTTAAGGTTACGAAGAAAGCAACATCAAAAAGAATGGGAAACATTGGAAAATATTCTGTGCGAGTGCCCCGCAGAGTATGAGCTGATTAGGCAGTAGAACTCTAGTTCTAGAAGACTAAGGTATGATTAATCTTACAGCAATTACGAGATTCATAAGGAATCTTGGCTTTACAATAGATCTTAAAGTTCTCGGTTCAATTGTAGCCCATGACAAGCTTGGAAGCAAAGACAGTAGCTTGCGCATGTGGTGGTAGCCTAGCAGTCCATAGAGCGATTAGAATTTTTCTACGTAAGGCAGCACTAGCCGTTACTGACTGTTAGCAAAATACTTCCAAAACTTGAAGTTTTGGTATTTGCAATTATTTTGAGCAATTGTTGCTTCAATTACCCAATGTTACACACTTAATTATTGTGGCGAAACTTGTGCCATGGTAATGTTGTATTTACTTCAGTTGTCCAGATTGTATGACTGAAGTGGAAAACCAAAATATATTAAACAATGTTTTTGGCATTTACAGTCAGTGGAGATCATAAACTACAACTGCTCACGACTATTTCAATCTTAATAAAAAAAAAAAGAGGTAGTTGTTCTATAAGTTTACATAATTCTTGAACCTGCTATCTCTTTTCGTTTATACTATAATAAACGATTGCTTGTATAGAAAAATAAGTCGCTCTTTGAACTCTCGTACTCTGTATAAGTAATATATGGCAGCTAACTAATCGACTTGCTAGATAAAAAAATTGTTTCGCAGCCAACTTCACTTCGTAATGCTGTATCAAATTTATGGTATAGTTTCCAGTCGCTTAGCATCGCTGTCGCGTTATTTAGATTCCATACAAATTATATGAGTACGATTATTTTAGACAAACAGTTACCTGTAAGAGTGTTTTTGTATATTTTGCTTGGAAAAAAAAAAATATTTTAAACCTAAAGTCATATTTAGTTTTTTTTTTATTCTGATTTTTCTCTTGAAATTAAAATTTTCCTTTTTTTTCCTTGTGAAAATATTTTCTTATTAAGCATTTAGTACTCGTAGTTACTTAGCGGCATTTCATATGCCTAACAAATACAGTTTGTTTCAATTTTATGTAATCAATTCAAATAAATTTAATCGATATTAGTTTGATGACAAAATGCCATACAGCAAATCTCTCAAAAGGATCATAATCATCATATCAAATACATTTTCACAACATTTAAATGGTAATTTGTTAGAAGCACGTAATAAATATACGATAAATAAATAAGTAATAGATATACTCTTTTATATCAATTTGGCCTAAAGGCTAACAGAAATCCTTTTAATAGATTTTCTTAATAAAAATCTTGTCGTCCTTTTTTGTTTGTATACATTTCATATTTGTAGCAAATATTGCATTTAAGGTAATCACTTAAAATATTGCAATAATATTTATTAAGCAAAACAAATTTAACAAGATTATACCAAGAAGGATTTTTTTTAATTTCTTTGAATTGAAAGGCAAGCAAGAAGTATTTATCCTTAAGCTAGAGTAGTTTACAATTTATTTAATTTGTTAAATGATTTTTTGCAATGCAATGAATGTGCAATTTTTTTTAATTTAGTATGTGCCTACATAAAAGCATTTCAGTTTATTAATATTCATTAGACAGGCTCAAAATGATTAGATGATAAAAGGAGAATTTTTATTTTTGTAAAATTGATTTATATTTCCCCAAATTTAAATGCAGAAAGGCAAGGCTTAAAACTTTATAGAAACAAATACAAAAACGAAAACACAGGGCATATCGTTACATTCGATATCGAACCAGTTCTAAATATTGAAATTTTAAAATTGTTTTAAATATACACAAAGACTATGGAGTTTTCCATTCTCAAAAAATATTCTGTCTTTAAATTATGTAGTATTTTAAACAGGTTGCCTAAAACTGCCCAAAGTGATGCCTTTTTTATGATTTCAATAGAACAAAAATAAATTTTTGTGTAACATTTAATGTTAACTTATATAAAGCTTTTAAAGCGATGTACGAACACCATTGACGAGCAGTTGACACAAAAAAAAGAGAAAAACTTTGCCCCTAAAATAAACCAAAAAGTAATTTTTGCTGCAAAACTGACCAATAATGGAGGCTAATGAAGAAATTTTGACGAAAAACATATTGAATCTTCTATTTCTAATATAAATCCAAATTAAATAATTTGGACACAATTGTAAAAAAGGGCAGTATAAGCTTTATAACAAATTCTCTCAAAAAGCTCTTAAATCTATAAAATATATTTCGGCTATTTAAGGAATCGAACATTGTATGTGTTTTTCAAAAAAAGAAAAAAATTATAAATATTTTACAAAGAATTATATTTAATTTATGAATGAGCATTGCGATATGATAACAATTTATATGTGTATAATTAACATAATCCTTCATGTCAAAAGAAAACTGGTAACAAACTTAATTTATAATTTTTTTTTTAGATTTTTATCCTCTAAAATGTATGCTGGTATTTGGCACAAAAAAGAAAAGAATTTGAATTTTTATTTTTTGTTTCCTTTTGATTAAATGTTGATTAATGATGTTACACATATATTTAAAAGTATGTTTGTATGTAAATAATATGTATAAAACCTTGCTGACAATAAGCAGAAGAGGTAAATAGGCCTTGTGAAAGACCTTCTTGCTAAGTAATTTTTCGCTACATGTTATTGTTGAACTGCTAACTCCTTTTAAATAAAAAGCATAGAAATTTATGTGCAAGCAATCAAATCGTCTACAAACTTTTTTTTTTGTTGAAAAACATTTCAAAAATTGAGTGTGAGTATATTTGTTTTCTCGTAGAAAATAATTTGAAATACTCAATTGAAAAGGCTGGCTATTGAAAGTTTCAGATCTTCTAATACTTTCTTTACAAGTCGTAATGGAAGGCCTATAATACCGCAGTACTAATTCTAAACTTGTTAGTTCGACACTGATGTATAATTAAAAAAAAAAAAAATAATGAATTACCAGCTTGTAAGGCTGATAGTTTTAGGCTTTCCAAAAGTTTCATTAGTGGCGGCTTCATCACATTACATAAAAAAAAAATTGATTTAATTAAAAACTTAATCAATTTATTTTTTTTTTTTTTTCAATTAAAAAATTGTCACATGAATAAAATTTTTAATTGAATAAATAGAAAAAAGAAGCTATGCATCAATCAATTATTTTAATTGCAATTATTGTCACATTTATTAAATAAAATTTTTAATTGTCCTGTAACATAGACTTGGCATGTTACATAACAAGAAACGCTACTGGAGAATACTGCTGCATCCCCGGCCTACTATCTGATTATACTCATTTATAAGTCATGAATTTAGATATCGGCCATTTTACACGATTCTTTTTAAAGATCAAAGTACGGTCTCTGTTGGTGGCCATACATTCGCCATTTTTAGATATAAAGGCTATAATCACAGGAAATAAGTTTCTAAAGGAAGCAACCAAAAAAATTTTCCTGAAGAAATTATTGTAAGTTTTGTGTGTATTTTTTTAACATGGCCACGTAAACCAATAAAAGGCTTTATTTTTGAAGGCCTTTTGATTTTTACCGTTCATAATGAACACACTTACGTTCATGCTTATTGAATTAAAATGGAAAAGTTTTTTTTGTTTTGTTCTCTTTAAGTGTGGCGTGTTTAATTTATTAGAAGTCCATATAAAAATTTTATGTATCGTGTTGCACAAAACTAATCGCATCAAATCATCTAAAGTGGTATGCAACATTTATAAAATTTTATAAATGTATTTGCAAATGTGTGTAAGTTATACTGGTTTTTTTTTTTTCAAATGATAAATTTATATTTTTAGCCGGATTATAATCAAAATGGTCAAGCATTTGTCCACATGCATGCTTGTACATGTAAGAAAACTAATACAAATGCAAATAACACCCTCATGTACACACATGAGCGAATCGACCAACGGAAATTATATTACGGTCATAAAGGAAATTAATAAGAAAATAAATCATTGTGTGATGGATTTAAAAAAAATAACAACAATATTTGTATTAAGATAAATTCAGTAAATTAGTGAAGGAAATGAACAGAAAATTAAATTAACTATTTGGTGTGATGCAATTAAATATTAAAGTTAATTAAATGGAAATTTGATTTAAATTAAATATGATGTGAGAATCTAAAATTTAACTATTTTTAAATTTATAAAATAATATCTAAGAGAGATCTGTAGGAGCTTGAGCTATTAGAAAAGTAAAGAGGCTGCACCACAGCTTTTGTTTTTTATTTTTTTTAGCTCAAAAGCATTTTTACTTATTCCTCATTATCAATTTAAAAAAGTCACATATTTCAGTTTTAAATAATATGAAGTCCTACTAAAAAAGTTGGAAAGCCGGATAGTTGCTTTCACGTATCCTAAATATTAAAGTATAAATGAGTTTACTAACTGCTGTTGGTACATTACCTAGAGTTATAATTAATTTTAGTTTGCCTTATTAAAAATCAACAAATTTATTTATTCTCTTTTTTTTAGCTTTACTTTGATTTTCTCATTATAAAATTTTCCTAAATTTACTTTTATTAAAATCCTTTCAAGCTTCAATATTTACGTATAATGTAATACATGATACCTGATTTAAATTAAGTTCCATCAAATCTCCCTTTTATCAATAAACATTCTCTTTGTTTCAATTTCTATATTTCACATGCATTGATATTAAAACTGATGTTTTGATGTCATGTAGTGCATTGAAAACTAGCCTAAAGTCAACATGCAAATGTATGTTTGTGTTTATTAATAGTACCACATTTATGCATGAGTAATTGGGAACACACACGTTCATAGCTATTCGAAAAATAATTTTATTACTAGTGAAAATACTCTAAGGCAGACATTAAATATCAGTTATTAAATATGCAGACTTTCTTGAAGGCCATTTTGGTTATTTTATGAGATGTGATTTGCATTAAATAAAATTCCGGAAACTCATTTGAAATAGATGCTAGTTATAAAGGTATGAAAAACGTATTCAATATTAAAGTATAAAAATAAAAAAGTATAAAAGCTTAAAAATAAGTTTCAAATTATAAAAGTATGAATATATAAAAGTACTTAAGTATAACAGTATAAAAAGTATAAACTTATTAAACTAAAAAGGTTAAAAACATTAACATTTAAAAGTATAAAAATATGAATGTATAAAATAAAAAAATTATTTAAAGTATAAAATTATTAAAAGTATAAAAATTTAAAAATATAAAAGCATTAAAGTAAAAACAATAAATTAATATATATAATTTTTCTGACGAAGCTTTCCACAGGAAAGCGAAATATTGAAAATAATAAATAATTTTATAAAAAACAAGACTAAAGCTCAATAATCATTAATTATATATGAAAATAAAAGTCTAAATAAATAATTATATAAATGTAAAAACTTATAAAATAAAGTATACACTCAATATATGATGCCCTCCACAGATTGGTAGGTAGCGTACTAACCTTGACCCTGGGTGTCAAGACAAGAAGCTTTGCGGATTTGTGTCCTTGTTTTGCTTTAAAGAGTAAAATAAAAAAAAAACTATAAAAGTACAAAGGTGTAAAAGTATAAAATCGTAAAAATATAAAAGCATAAAAATAAAAAAGAATAAAAATATGGATGTATAAAAATTAAAAAATATAAAACTATAAAAGTACAAAAGTAAAAAAAAAAATTAAATTGAAAAAATATGAAAGCATAAAATTATTAAAAGTATAAACATGTAAAAGTATAAAAGTTTAAAAATATAAAAGCAAAAAAAAAAAAAAAATAAAAAAGGAAGAAACTATAAAAGTATAAACGAGTAAAAGTATAAAATTATAAAATTGTAGAAATATAAAATTATAAAACAACAAAAATGGAAAAATAAAAATTGAAAAAATATAAGAGTATAAAATTATTAAAAGTTTGATTGTAAAACTTATTAAAAATATAAAACAAAAGTAAAGAATTATAAAAGTATAAAATATAATAAGAAAATTGCTTTTAAGGTAATTCTTTTCCAAAAAATTTTATAAAAATTTTTAAATTATTAACTTCTTTTATTTTGACTACTGACTCCTTTAACTATTTGTTTCGTATAACAATAACCAATATTGATATTTTGTATGTTTCTTCCTAAGCATGGCTTTCTATCACTGTAATATGCTATAGAAGTAGTTTTTATATGTTAAACATGATTTGAACATTGTCACACCTTGAAGCATTTATTGTCATTAACATATGACTTCAGTTTATTAAGTTGCTTAAAAAAAGTAAAAAACAATTTTTTTTAAAATAATTTTTAAAAATTATAAAATTGAAAATGGTTTTCAAATGCTTAAGATTTTAGTTAGCAAAATATTTTGTTTATTGTATTAATTAATTTTTATTTTAATAGTTTTTATTAATTATTTAAAATATTTGTATTTAATTAAATGAAGTTGATGTATTTTCATTTGAAATAATTTTTCAGACTGTTTTCCTGTATTTCTGTAATCAACTAAACATTGAAAGACAAAAAAAAAAAATAATTCGATTGTGTCAATTTTGTGAATAGTCTCATGCATCTGTCTTTAATATACAACATTTGTAAATTGACTAATACACTGAACAATATTTACAAATACATACGTTTGACCTTAAAATGAAATAGCCCAGTAAATTTTGTAGATTATAGGACGATGTCTTTAGATACAAAATTAGATTTCTGTTCTTCTTTTAATCAATTAAATAAGGTTTTTAATATCTAAATTTATATTTTTTTGGACTTTTGGATTAGATGCATAGTGAATTGAATTAAATAATTTTTTTTATTAATTTAATTAGGCTTCTAGAGTAATTGCATTAAGATAATTTTTTTTTTTAATTTGAAAGGACTTCCAAAAGAGATGCAAAGAGAGTGGAATATTTCTGTGAAGCTTCTTGGCTTCTTGAAAACACCCAGGGTAGACAGGTATCGAACCTGTGACCCCCAGATTTGTAGATTAGTACGCTACCTGTTAAACGGACTTTTAGAAAAAGTGCACAATGGGTTAAACTTTACTGTCTTAAAAAAACTTTTAAAATAGATGCACAGTGGGTTGAATTTAGTTTTAAATTAATTTTTATCTTGCAAAATTAACTTCTAGGACTGCATTTAACTTAAGCAAATTTTCATCACCTAAAACTGACTTCTAAAATATTTAAATAAGTTGTAATTGTAATTAAAGTACGGGAATTTAAATAAATTTTTAAAATAATTTTTATCATCATAAAAGTAGTGTGAAGTTGTGCATGGCTTTTAGTGGTTATAGTGAAATTAAAAACCTTATTTAAAGTCACCTAGACTAATAAAAGTCCAACCTTATTTGTAATAAAGTTAAATTTAATAACTATAAAGAGACATTTATAATAGTAGGCCATTGCCAAAATAAGTTAGTTAAGCCACAACGTCCTATTAACTATTTCTCAAAGAAAGTATGACTAATGCTATGGTCACATTAAACAAATATTTGGGGAAATAATCATAACCACTATACCAACTACATATACGTTTATATCTTTTGAAGAAATATGCCCTAATTTTTTATTAAATACATCTTACTTGCATTATTATATTATTTGAATTAATTTAATAATTTATAAAAATATTTGACAAAAATTAGGGGTGACACTTTTTTGACAAGAATTTTTGTATAATGTAACCGAAGCTTAATTAATCTTCAATTAAATTCTTCCTTGTATTATTTTTATTATCTGTTATAATTTTCACTTTTATATCTCAGTTTCCTCTCTTTTATGGATATTTAAAAATCAATTAAAACTTTTTATTCAAGAATTACTGGGCTTTTCTTTAACACACTTTCGAATATAAGCTCTTGTCTGTATACACACAGATACGTATTAATAACAAGTATTTAGCTAACCGTAAAGTAATTTAACAATACTCGTACATGTCATATGTCATGCTTTACAGTTAAAACTGACATTTTCGATATAATAGCATTAATAATTTTATTTGTTGTTAAGGTCTGTCTGTCTTTACTTTTCTATTATATTTTATAGATATTTTGTATTAATACTTAAAACTAAAGGACTCGGCTGGGTGAGTGTGAATATGTCGATGGTCTCTCTTAAGCCAAAAAAGGTTCAAAGTAAGAATAGAATAAAATAAATTTTACATCTCATTCCATTGTAAGATTTAAATTATTTTGATATAAAGGAACGAGTTGCAGAGCAAGAATTTGTTAGCTTCGTAGAACAAAAATTTAAATTTTTTAAATTTGTAATTAATTAGTTAAATTATTTTAAAATAAAAAAAAAAAAAAAAAAAAAAATACAAAACCAAATTGTTTTATTATATGCGAAAAAGTCAGGCTGGATTGAAGAGCTTGTCACATGAAGCGTTGGTTGTAGTTCCTTTTTATTATAATATTATTAAAATATTATATATTTCATATCTACTAAAGTACTAAATAACACAATTTGAAATAAGTACTTTTGATTTAAAATTTTCAAACGAGCTGATTGCTCATAATATTGTAACAAACTGCTGCTACGTTCGTATTTTATTTTAGTGAAATAAATAAAAAACTCATAGAACTTGTAAAATTTTAAAAGAAAAAAAGTTGCAACAAAATATGTCAATCATATTTTGCTTCATGTTGATCTGTTTATTATTATTGTGTTGAAATATTTACTCTGTTTAGCTGTGGGAGGGCTCATAAACTAACTGCACAGCTTAGCAAAATTGAAAATAATATGACAAAACAGATTTATATAAGTTTCTAAAGAAATTTACAAAAAAGACAATTTAAATTTAAAATTGAATTTTTGCTAAAAAAAAGAAAATTTCACACAAAAGCTTTGTGCTTTTGGAGGTAATATTTGAGCTATTACTTTTGAAAGTAGCATAAGTTCATTTTAAAAAAATAAATAAATAATGGTAATTTTAGTAAGCCCATATGCACTTAGAGATTTATTAACAACCGTGTCATAGTAGTCACTTCTGTGATTAACTAGAAAATTATTACAAAGCGTCGACTATGTGGCGGTTGTTAATGAATTTTGAAGTGCGTATGGCGAAATGGGTTGCAATATGTCTACAAAAATTCATTTCCTGCAGACACTTTGGACTTCTTCCCAGACAACCTGGGCTAGTTTAGCACTGAACAATGCGAACATTTTCACCAAGAAATGGTTGCAAAAATAAAATAAAAATTATTTCAGAATATTGTTGGTCACTTCAACGAGATACTGATGATGCTGAGTTAAAAAAATGCCAAGCAAACATTTTTTAGTGAAATGGCCAAAAAAATTTTTTTATAAAAAGTTTAATAACTCAGTAAATTTTTGCTCATTAATAAACATATTTTAAAAATAAATTCAAAAATTGTACGGTTTCTTTATAAAATTAAAAAAAATTTTTTTTTGGTAAAGAAATACGCACAGATTTCTCAAGTTTACTTAAATAACATACATAACAATCAAACGATATAAAATTTTTATTTTAAAGCCGCTAAAAAACTTAAAATCGGTCGATATTCAGCTAAGTTACTGCTTTATTAGTGAAACCGGTTTTTTACCCGTAACTCAAGATTTTGGAGGTGTTTCGCAAGACAACATATACCTGAAAAATAATATCGCTTCCCACTTTTTTTGTTTTATAGCACCGTGTAATTTATTTATTTATTTTAAATCTTAAAAAAAATTTAAAAATATTTTTTTTTTAATAACAGTAACAAAATAATTAATTAGTTTTATTAATATTAATTAAAATAATAGTTTTGTTTAATAACAAACCTACCCTTATTAAACAAATTTTCTATGGGAAATAAAGCCACACAATTTTTTTTTTTAAGTAGTGCCCTAAGAATATTAGTCTAAAGTTATACAGAAAAAAAACTTTCTAAACTTAATAGCAACATTTCAATTTATTGTTTTGATATATGAATTTGGTTTATTAATATTTTTATTTCAAAACTTATTTATAATTAATTATTCTGTTACACAGAAATTTACACAAACATATTCACACAAAAATACAACATAAATTGCTTTTATTCATTCATGCTAGTAGCTAGAGCACAATACTAAGCTTTAAACTTCTGTATAGCCCCTTGACTATTAAACATTTTATTATACACAGACAGGGACTCACACATAAATAAACACAAACACTCTTCTTTAATGGCAGGAATTTCATTTTAGCCTAGAGTTATGCTTTAATATTCAATGAAGCTCTCTTTCCCAATCACTCTCTCTTTCTTACTCTATTCATTTATTCATGCCAGTCAGTTATGTATGCTGAATTCCATTATGTTTAATTCTTGACTTGTAGTATTATTGTTTGTTGTTCATATAAAATGTAAAATAATATAGATTCAAAGCTCTTAATATTGATAAGGAAACTAATTAGTTATTCTCAGTTAATTAAGCATTTTGTATAAATGAATTGCTTAAATAATGAAAAATATTTTTTTACTCTCCCTCTCTCTCTATCACAAACTTTATTGAATATTTAATAATTTATTTACTTTTGTTTTTTTTTTTTTTTTTGCTATTTTTAGTTTATTTATACAAATGCTTTTTTGATTACAAAGTTATTGGTTGCCTAAACTAATTTTAATTAGAAAGCAGAATTAAAGCACTTGGAGGGTATATAAAAATATATTTTATGTTTATTTAATAGACTGCTACAAAGAAAGTAAATTGCTTAATAAAAATATTTATTTGTTGAATTTTCACTAATTGTTGATACAAATGCTGCCGATAAGGAAAAAGGGTTTTTTCTGAAAGCGTTGTTCCAGCAAACCAGTGTCTGGGAATGGTTAAAATTTTTCCCTATTCAATGCAAATTATATAAATAAGAAAGAATCTTAAAGAGCAATACAAATTAATTTCTTTAGTAAAATATTTATGGTAATTTATGCTAATTTTTTTTAGCTAAAATTAATCACTTTTAAATGGCTGCAATGATTTTAATAATTTTTTTTAATTGTTAGCAGTATTTAGCAAAATTTTTAAAAATTTTTGCTTAACACTGTTATAGAAAAAAATTTTTTTTGTCACGCACGTTCACGAAATTTTATTTTTGTCACGCATTATGTATTCTCATAAAAAAAAAAAAATTCAGTTTCAAGTGCTCACTTTGAAGTACCTAAAATTTTTAATAGTGAAACATTTTCCTGCTCCCAAATGACTGAATGATTCATATTTTTTTAATTTTAAATAAATTTTAAGTTTTAATATTTGGAAGTCTTTATTGCAAGATTTTTAAAATTGTTTGGCACGCACTGTCACGGCAAAAGCATATTTCAGTGCCAAGAAAAAATATGGTTGATTCAACCATTATTTTGGTGGAAATATAGTATGGTTAGATTTATGATTGCATCTGACCGCAAACATCTGACCAAACATATTAAAAATAACTCAACTGTAGAAGTTGCGGTTCAAACCCCGATCAGGACTAATAAAATTTTTTTTTATTTTTTATGAAATTTTTTTTATTTATATTTTTAATTTTTTTAAATACCAACATTTCTTACATATTTTTTTTAATAAATTTTTTATATAAAGTTTTTGTATAAAGAAAATTTTTTTAATTCTATTGATTTTTTCCCATTTTTATTTTTTAATATATATTTATTAAATTATACAGCTGGTTTGAATTTTTGTTTTAATTTTCTTTGACTCTACCTGGATTCGAACTTTGGCATATTTAGTTAAGAAGCATTAACTCGAAAATTAACCACTTCATTAATAAAGCTCTTTTGAATTTGAACGATTAGGTTTTTGTATTGTACTCACTTTATTTCTATGGTTGTGGAAGAGACCAAATAGAAAACAATTTACTTTCAATCATATTTTTCTCCTTATTATGTTTACTATAAACATATTTAGGATTTCAGCTAAAATTTTATCAAAAATAATATGGTAATGTTATGGTTTTAGTTAAAAATAACTAGCAATATGTTTATCGTGATCATAATAATGCTTAGATACTTCAAATTAACAATAATATTTTTGTGGAGAACAAACTATGTGAGCGATGAGCGTGTGCTCACTTTGAAATAATTATTTACATTATTATTTTTTATTATTAAAATTTATTAATTATTTTTTAGATTAAAAATTTCTTGTAAGATTTTTAAAATTTCTTTCCAGCACTGTTACATAAAAAAAAAAATTTTTTTACGCATTTTGAGTTCTCATCAATAAAAAAAAAAAAAAACATTTCGCCTATACTGACTATCAGAAATTCTTTTTTTTTCTGGATAAAATTGATCTATTGCCTGCCAGATTCAAATTTTTAATGAATTTTAAATTTGATACTTGGAAGTCTTTACTGCCCTCTTTTGAAACATGAAAAAATTATTTTTAATTTAATTTCTATCATGTATTCCTACACAAGCTCATGTGCTCTCACTAAAAGAAATCTTACCGGCCAATGCTCACTTTAATCTGTTTATGAAATTCTTATAAAAAGATAATCTTTTTTTACATTAAAAACAAAAAATTCTTTAAAAAAAAAAAAAAATTTCTCAAATTAAATTAAATAGAATTTAATGAAATTTTCTTTAATTTCTGGAATATACTCTTGAGAAAGAAGTATGAAAGATCTTTGATTTGCTTATATTCGCCATTATTCTCGCACCGAACTCCCCAAGGATAAGACACAATACTATTGCTGTAATCAAATCAAATCAAAACAAAAAATAAATTAAAATCCAAAACCAAAAAAAAAAAATTTTGATTTATCTAAAAACCTTAAAACCTGCACTAGTTTCTTACATCGATTGACAGCATGTTCTGCTAAGGCTGTCAATACAATAAACACTCGTCTTATCAGTTATAAAATTTAAAGTCTAGTTGATTGAACAGTTTCAAACTAGAAATGCATGATTATTAAAAGCTGGCAGCAAAATTTTGCAAACGATTGTTTATCAAGAAATAATTTTCATAGAATTTGCCTTAAACGTAAGAAAATCATTATCTATGTGCTTGTGCAATAATGATTTTCGAAGAATAACTTTAATTAATATTGAAGGCTTTTCTTTGTATGACTAGTAATCGAAACAAAGTGTATTTACACAGTCAACTTCTTTAGGAGGCCTCTAAACAAAAAAATTTTTTTTTAAAAGAAAAAAATAATTTGTGTCATTAAATCGATTTTCTATTACGAAAAAAACAAAAACAAAACTTTATATGGAATTTGATAATTAAAATATGTGAAAATTCTGTGCCTTTTATGTTGAAGTTTGTGAATTTGTTGAAGAAAACAAATACAAAAGAAAGCAAAGTAGAGCACAACAAACTCATCACTGCATTGCAGCTGCAGTAGTTTATTTAAATTGTTAATTTCCATATCGAGGCAATAAATCAACTTTAGAAATCAATGGTCGGTCGGTTTGGCTAAATTTAAACAGCCAGATAACATACACTTATTTGCACTTTGTAATTGTAGCATAAAGTAGGATTAGTAAAAGCAAATGGTGGTAGTAGTAGATAAAATATATGTAGGTATGTGTGCTGTAGACATGTTTGTTTGGTTGTCCTCATACGTGTGTGTGTGTATGAGTGTGTGGATACTTGAAAACAGTAAATTTCATCTCATCATACTCGTACATTGTGCAGTCGTACTCTTTTGTATTAACGTTGCTGATAATGATGGAAATTCTAACACTAACGCCCATATCCTGTTACAATACCGCCAACAGCCAGGCTTAAAAATAACTAAAACATTTCCTTTTTGCAGACTTGCTACTCTCTCTCTCTCTCTCTGTGTAACTCAAGTTAATTAGCTTTGTTGAAGAGGACATATCAAGTTTTATGCTAAAAAGCAAATACCAACACTAGTATACCAATCAATATAAACTTATACACACACACACACTCATGGATGCCTGAATGCCTGCATGTTTGTGCCTAATCATATTACGCAACCAAAGAAACAATTGTTTAAAAATCATTGAACATCTCCTAACACTTGTCCAAAATACTAAAAAAAAAATGTAGCAGAAAAAACTGTAGGGCATAAAACAACAGCAAACAAAATATGTGTAAATGCTAGTTGAGTTCAGTCTTCAAACAAAAATTCCCTTATGAGCAATAATTAAAAAAAAAAGAAAAATATAGAAAATATAGGAAAAGTAACCATCCATTTAAAGCAGCTATTTACAACACCAGTAAATTCTATTGTTGATGTAATTTATGGACTTAAAAAAAAAAAAAATAGACAGTAAATACTTCAGCCAAACAACAAAATGTATTGGGCTAAAGTATAATGAATGAACTTGATAATTTTTAGCAAAAATAGACATGAAGGCAGCGAAGAATTTTAGTTGTTTTGGCTTAAAAAAAAGGAAACTTAAATTTAAAAAATCGTTTTGTTAATGAATAGAAAAGAAGTTGTTGCTAGAAAATTATATTCTAAAGCTAAAATAACACTAATGCTGCAATTCCTCAATTTGACACAATTTTTATTGTATTTAATGGATGCACAATAAAAAATTGTCCCAATAAAATATTTTGTCGTTACACGATTCCCTCACTAAAAATAAATTTGATTGCCTTAACGTTGTCACACGATTTCTTTATCTGGAGGGTGTACATCAGCTTCTTTTACAAAAATGTTTTTTGCATAACCGGCCTTTAGCTCGACTTAAAGATTTTATTCCTTATGGGATGTATGGCTGACATGGGCTCAATGTATAATAATACTACAAGGTGGGGCAAAAGTCCTGCTACCAGTTTGATTGTGCCCTATTTTAATTATGTGATGTTTAGCTCAGTTTCTATTTAACCATTGTATTGTGTAGACGTCCAAATTTTATTATGGATAAATATACGCCACAAGAAGGAGCAGAAATGGTAACAATATTTATTGAAAATAATCCTTCACTCAGCGGAAATTGCTTAAAAAATATTCTAATTGTCCAATGCCTTACAAAACCACAATTTATGGTTTATATTAGAATTTTCGGCAGTACGGTACGACAGCAGATAGGCCTCGTTCTGGAAAACAAGGGACGTCTCTTAACGCTGGAAATGTGCTAGTGCGGGATATTGTTGCAGACTCTTCAGAAACATCAATTACATTATATCTTTCATTTTGCAGGAAAATATTTAAAGGACATAAAATTGTATAGAAAATGAATAGAAATATTTTAATTGTTACACTAGGAGACTTCAAAATTGTACGTTGTTTTATGTACATACGTAGCGGCCTGATGCCCATCAACTCTGTGCCAGTAACGAAAAATCGCTTAAATGACTTCTTGTCGCCATTAGTTTAATCACGTTATTGTTATGGTTCAGACATGCTAAGGCAATATATTCCACAATGAAAACAATTCCGTTTGCTAGAAGCAAAATAATTTTATAAGAAAAACTTTTAGGACTAATAATTTATTCCACTAATACAAATAAATTCGCTAACAGTTTAGAGCAGTTAGCCAACAGTTTTAGCTATTTTTGGCTCATTCTCTATTTAATGTTTATAAGGGAAATACATTTGAGGCGATCTGTGTGTTTGGAACTTCAAGTGTAACAATGAAAATTTGAAAATTTCGCTACAAGTTGCTCTATAACTAATAAGCCGATTGCCTGGAAATATTTTGGTACAAGCTCTAAAGCTAAATTTGTAACGTGTCGTTAACTTAGCAGACTAACCTGAAATATGTAGCGTACATCTATCTTGTGATAAGTTATATAAAATTAACACTTACAAGTATAATTCTCATTAGCATCAAGTCGGGAAGCAGAGTTTTTGTTTTCACACGAACTTTGTTAATGTAGATTTGATCGTATTATTTTACTCGTATTATTTTATATTCTCGTAGCTAGCCGATCGGGCACCGAAGCATTTAACCTTGTTCGGATTTAATTATTTAAATTTTATTTTACCGTATGATAGTTAGTAGTCGAGGCCGAAAAATTTAACTCGACAGAGAATTTTACTCATATCATTTCTTATTATCATAATTAGCTAATCGGGGACTGTAGCATATACCCTTGTTCGGACTTAATTATTAAATTTTATTTTTATCCAACGTTAATTAATTTGTCCAGAGGAGAATTTCACCTGACGGCGTATTTTATCCGTATATCTTCTGTCAATAGTCAAGACGACTTTGGTGGCATAACTACAAAGGAAACAGACCCTGGATAGACTGAAAATAAACTTCATTACGAACTTAATTTAAGCGTAGCATCTCGATGATGTGGATTTCAGAATGCAGTACGAGTATATTACAATTACTTATTCTCTTTATATTTAACCCAATTTTTCTGTTGTTGCAAAAATTACTCAAATTCGTCTTTTTGTTTATTTTGTAACACAATTTTTTGTTTTTGCAACTAAATTCTTATTCCATGCATTACCAGAGTAGATGTATTTTGAAATTTACAAAGTATGTATCATCATTATTTCTTCCACTATTTCATATTACAATAGCCAAATCTAAAATACATTTTATAACTTATTGATAAGCAAATATACGAAAATGAATGCAAACAATAACAATCCCTTAAACTAATAATAATATTTTCATATTGAGACGAAAAAAATATGTAAAATAAAAATAATATTTCATTTAGATTTTAGAAATTCTCGATATAACGAAATAGCAAAAAAAAAAAAAAATTGAAAATAGAAAATGCAAAGCAATGACTAGCAGCTCAGCTAAAAAAATATTTTCTTGTTTCGTGTTCTCTTTAAATCCCCAAAAATGCACAAAATGCATAAAGAGTGACTTTATTCCAACAATGTTTGCATTAAAATATGTACGTCATCACATTAAATGTGCAAAAATATACTCGCACATATATCATCATATCATATTAAATAATAATAGCAATATCTAGACAAAATACGATATTACTTACCAAAAACACACACTAATGTACGGTTAGATAAACAATTGTGTATTTACGAGCTTGTACTTACAAAGTAACAAGCAAGCAAGCAAGTATACTTTGCATGTGTGTGCACTTTAAGAGTTGTAAGTTTTACATTAAACTTTACACAAATTGTATTTTGTCAAGCGTATGTATATTCATATCCGTAGCAATAAGCATTTTATTATGTCATTACAATTTTAACATTCCTAAAAATTTTTCTTATAAAATTATTTCGATTCTAACAAATAGTACCGGCTTTTTTTTATTGGTATCTCCTAAAACGCAATAATAAAGTTATTGAGTTAATTGTGGCAACATATACCTTTTTACTTAAGCCGACTTAAGCGATTTTTCCATATTAGCACGTACATATTAATTCAAATTGTATTTCAATAGTCAGTAGCAAAACAATTATATGACACAGTAGTGTTTTCTTTAAAGTTGGGAAGGGGGCCAGTGAAAAGTTACTATTACTCTCATTTATATTTTTAATTCAATGTAATTTATTTTTATCTATAATTTTGGAAAATTTACTTAAGTATTTACATTATTAAGTTACTTAAATAATAAAAAATTTAAGTTTGAACTTTTGTTAGTAATGCTACTGCTACAATTAATTTAATTAGCAACTGCTACTTTTATTGCTAATGCAAATATAAGCTGTTGTTTTTGCAAGTGATATAAGCCCACTTAAAAAAATAAGTTAGCTTTAGCTTTTGTCTATATCACACTAAAGTTACCACAAACTAAATTTTCTAAAAAAAGTAAATTACTACACTCAAAAATATTAGTTGATATAATACTGCCACTATTTATATTGATATTTATTGCTAAAGCTAATACTAAAATTACTCTTATTGCAAAACAACTGTCATTCTATACGAAATGCTACAAATACTACTACAATTCTTATTTTTGCTACACTTTTAATACTTCTATTACTTTACTTTTGCCAAAATTACTACTATTACTTTAATTACTCTTATAGCTTTATAACAGTTAATGCGTAAAATAAACTTAAAAAAAAAATTAATAAAAATTTTAAACAAACTCTGATATCTGAGTAAACTAGTTGGGCTATACGAAATTACAAGGGAACTGATGTTGCTTTAAAATTGATAACGATGTTGCCCACTCCAAATGAAACATATTTTGTTTTTTGCAACACCATTAATGCTTCTTATTGCTAATGCTACTGCTACTGCTACTTCCTTTGTTATTTTTAATATGTTACTACTGTAAAAACTCTTTTTTTACTATTGCTACTGCTAAAATTACTCTATTGCTATGCAATAGTTACTACTACTAAAATGCTACTAAAACTTTTTTATTTTTTTTTATTGATTTTTCCTTCTTTTTAAAAATGATACTACTGCGACTTTAATTAAACTATTTTATTTTAATTTTAAACTAAAAATAAAAATAATAAATAAATAGAACCAAAAAAATTTACAATTTCTGCTACTAGCTTAATTATTGTTTTTGCTGTAATACTGCTGATTTTATTATTAGTGCCACTACAAAAATTACTGCTATTGCTGAACATCTGTTACTTAATTTACTTATGCTACTAATAACACAAAATTTTCTCTCTTTGCTACTCTGTATTTACTATTAGACTAACGAATATGAGCAACATATTTCATTACTACTACTTATTTGGCTTCTATTAAAACACTATTTGCAGTATTACTTATTAGTCCTGCTTCTGCTCTTTGTTTAAACTATAGTGTACTTATAATTTCTTATCATATTCAATTTAAATTCTTTAATACATAAAATTATTTATGTATAAAAATTTAAAAAAATTTCCATATATTCATTCAGTTAGATAATTAAAAATTCTTATTCAAAATCATTTTGTATCAGTTACATATTTCATTTTAAATGATAAAATCTAAAAATAAATTTCTATATTCGGTTTCCATTTTATTTTTTGTATAAACATTAAAAAAAAAAGTATTTCTTTTATTTTACAGTGATAAAAAAGAAATATAATTGTGTTTTAAAAATATTGATGAAGAATATTATTTAAAAATAAAAGGCTATATACGAGTACATGTGTTTTATTAGAATATTGCAACTCCAATAAAAAAGATAAATAATTTTTAGTTTTCTTAGTTCATTGAAAGCTGCATATAAAGCAAGTCAGTGCTTGAAACCAAGAATTCAATTTATAGATTCTATTTTTTAAGTTTATTGAGTTTTATAACTAAGAATTTTTTCTTAACTCTTTCTATTTGTTGGTTTGATTTTCAATGCTTAGATTTTCTATAAGGACATTGTTTGAGTGCTTTTGTGAGTCTTCTTTTCTAATACGAGTTTTGCTATTTTTAGTATAATTTGTTGTGAAAATTTTCTATACGCTTACAAGTCATCCTCCTATTTTCCTACTGAAGCAGACTGCTATCGTTAGATCCTTTTTAAACTCACTTTCATTTTACGATATTAAAACTTAACTTTTAACTATCCCATACATCATGATTTCAGTGATTCAGTTGGCTTATGGAAGATTAACGTCCGTGCTCATCACAGTGTTGCTGGTATTAGGCATTGCTATGTAAACTGTTTTTGTGAATGAGCAGCGCTGGCTATTCACACTCATGTTACACACAGCAAACAACTTCGGTTATGAGAACAAAATTTGTTTCCAGTCAAAAATTCAATTTGCATAATCGAATCTTTTGGTTGTAGTAATCGAAATGCGATAATACAGTGCAGCAGTTAGTTTTCCAAATAATAGTTGTAGCTGAACCACTAAATTTCTTTTATCACAACCAAAAAACTCCATTATAACAACTGAATTATTCAATCGGCAACATATTCGATTCTCACAACCGAAGTTGTTTTCTTAGTGTAAATAAGGGTCTCAGTGTGGACACCCATATCCACTATTCTCATCTTAGCTAGATGATATATTTAGTTTCAGTTGCTTTAATTATATTTACAAATATTCTGCTAAATGTAGACATAGAAACAACTTTGTTTGTGAGAACAGAATCTGTCACCAATAAAATATCAGTTGTATTAATTGAAATTTTTAGTTGTAGTTACCAAATTCGATAATACAAACCAGAAGTTTGCTTTCTTAAACATATTTTGAGTTGTAACATCAAATTTCTTTCTATCATCACAATTAAAAAAACTCAATTATCATAACAGCATTTTTGATTTGTAACAAATAAAGTTTTCATAATCTAAATCGTTTTCCTTTATGCTTATAATTATATAAATTAATTACAAAAGTTTCATTGAATAGCTTTCAGTTTCATTCATGGAAGCTCAGTGATAGTTTCAGAATACTATCAAGCATCACATCAAAATGCACATTCTTGCGTCACATTCTAGTTAAACGTAGGTTGCTAAGCGTAAATTAAATGCTTGTTATTGTTGTACTTTGCATTTGAAAACGTATGATTTATGTTTTCTAAGACATTTTCTAAATATTACTCATTCTATAAGGGGCACAAAAATGTAAAATTAACAGGCTATTAGGCTGTTTGTTGTTCAATAGATCTTACACAACACTAAATACAAACATTTGTTATACTTTATAATAAAAAAATGCTTGTAACTCATTTAACTAAAGATGCAAGGGTCTATTGTTTAACACAATTCATTTAGAAATTTTGTATGAAACGTAGACAAAAAATTTTAATATAACTACAGCCATAAAAATCATTGCAAGCTGAAGTCCTCAAACAATTAATCTGTATTACTAAAGATATTCTAGTGTCTTTTGCCTGCAACAAAGATTAAACGACTCGTTTCGCAATTACTGCATCACGCAGTTTATTGAACACCCTTCTTATCCACATGTGGTCCTTTGGCATATGAGAACCTTCTCAAAATACTTCAACATTGTGCAGAAGACATATCTGCCTAAAAAATTATTTAATTTAAATTTGTTTTTATACAACAAAAAAAAACCGTCCACTAAAATAGTCTGTGAAATTGCACAAAATTAAACAACATTTAATTCAATATATAAATTGAAATACAAATACAAATACAAATTCAATTAAACCAATTTACTGTGCAATTATTATATCAATTATTAATATTAAAAAGCAGGAAAAACAGAATATGGCAAACAGTCAGAGACAACAACTATTAAAATACTATTATAAAAACAATAAATCATTACTAAAATACGTATTAAAGAAGAAAAAAAATAAAAGTTTAAAAATACAAAAAACACGCACACACAGACATGCAGGCTCGTAGTTATCACACACAACTGTTTGCACAAATGCAAAACGTTGTAAACTACAAACACGATTACAAGTGTTAAAATAACATTTACAACAGTCAAGTAAACAGAAGATTAAATCAAATAAAAAGCAACAACGATAACTCAGTAATCGTGGTAGCATAAGAAAGGGGAGACGGAAAACTTATAAAAAAAAGACTACACATACAGTTGTACTTGCATATACACTGACATTTGCGTTTACATTGATACACTGGCTTGATAAATCTACCAACATTTACAAACGTCGTGTCATTTTTAAGCGCTATTTATATGCACTTTATACAATACCAGCTGCTTAAACCCGGTTTTGCCTGGGACTCAAAACCCTTTGCTTTAAAAAGCATGGATTTGTGTAACTAATTATTTATGTTGTTTAGAATGCTAACATTTTATTAATACTACAGCCCTGGCATATTAAATTTTCCTTTTTTTTTTCTTCTGACTTAATAAAAAAAGAGCTGCTTCTAAATCTCTAGCAGGAAACAAATAATTGTCCTTAAAAAAATAGTTAGACTCTAAAATAGTACATGCTAGCTCAAGAACTTTTTCTAGTGTTTATCATTATGGACCATAAAACACCGCGACCTTTAAAATGTACTGGTCTATTGAAATCACGACTATTCTGGTATTGAAAATATTTTCCATGGCCTTTGTTTTAATTTGTATGATTGTTTCTAAGATAACTTTTTCAATTTTAGAAAAGAGTAAAAGTAAAATAAAAAGTAAGAGAAGGCGTGGCAAATTTAAAAGTATATGACGACCTTTTTTTTTGAAAAGATTGAATATAGAAATTCGTTGTAAAACAAAAACAAGATAAAAAAAGTGGGCGTGGCTTAATAATTCTCAGAAAAATCTGGATATAAAATTTTATTTTAAAAAAACCTTATTCAAAATTAGTTTCTTGAAAAGTGGGAGCTAAAAATTTTATAGTGCGCTTTTTTTGTAGTGGAGCTCCTCATTCGATGAAAGCTAAAAATAAAAGTGGGCGTTACAGATTAAAAATATAAGTGGTTTATCACTAAGAAATTAATTGTATTTCGTTTTGTAAAAAATAGGCCCGGCTTCTTCAGAAGCAAATGGCGCACTTTTTCTTTGTGTGTTCCAAATTTTTTTAGAAATTCGTTCAAGAGTAAAAATAAACCTGGCAGAGGTTCCTTTTAGTATAGAGTTCACATGTATCAAATCTTAGAGAAATAAATGTGTTAAAAAAATGTTTATTAAAAAAAAACGATTTAAATTGGTATACGTGGCCAATTCTAAATTTTAGAGGAAGCTGGGTATACCAAATTTCAGAGAATTTTTTTTATAATCCAAAAATAAGATAAAAACTGGGCAAAAAATAAGCATGAAAGACCTTGGCCCAAATGAGCGCATGCAATTTAGAGAAACTTCTTTCTCAGTCTTTCAAAATTTTTGCACACAAAGACACTAAAATTAGTTTCAGTGCAATATCGAATACGTTGATTTAGCCAATTGTTTTTAGTAAATTAATCGGATGTAAAAAATCTTAAGGAAATTTAGAGGAAAACAAAATTTTCATCCCTAAAAAAACTTTTAAAAAGTGGGCGTGGCGTGCTTAAAGTAGGCAAGGCCGTATGTGTCAAACTTCACTGTAAAGTAAAAATAATATAAAAAGCATTAGTAAAAGTGGGCATGGCCGATTCAAAAGTTAACAGATACTTACCTGGAAGTAGAAAAAAACAAACAAACCAAAAATGTATATTATTTATACAGAGAGATGGCTTGCTTATAAGTCTGTAGTTCACACACACACACGCTCCCATACATAGCTAAACATGAAACGTGAATTCATTCATTGTAAGTATAAACTTTACGTTTGTATATAAATTGGTATAACTGACGAGAGGAGTGTATTGAAGTGAACACATCTGCAAATAATATCAACGATTTTAACTACTGACTCGGCATTAAAACTTGCTATGGGTATGATAAAAAAATCACTTAAAAAACCAAAATAAATGAATGTTATAAATGTATGCATGTAAGTAAGTGTAAAAATGCCAGCATGTGTGTGTGAGTGTGTATTTAAAAATACCTACATCTTTGCTCTTGCACACATATACCCAGATTTTTCGATTAAATTGAGATACAGAAACAATTCATGCCATTATGCAGAACAATTTTATATGCATTCAACGAATACTAAGTAAGTGAGCACACTTACGAACTGTTTAAACTGTTTTTTAAAGCTTTTTTAAGAAACACTTTTAAAATGTAATAAAAAAAATTTAAATTAACCAGGGATATTGTGCTTACAATTAAATTTAATTTTCAATTAATTTTTTCAGTTAAAAAAAAACCAGGAAGCAAATAAAAAGAACTATTCCTTACAAAACGTTAATGGGGAATGACTTGTAGTAACTAGGGAATAGCAAAATTTAATTGATTTAAATATTAAAGTAGTAGCTGAGAAATGCTCAAGGGGGGAGCTCTGTTAGTTATGCAATATATTACAGTGACACGAGTAATGTAGGCTTATTGTAAGGGATAAATAAAGTAATAATTATGGAATAACTGTGATTTTGTTAATTCAAATGAGAAAAATTCTTTAGAGAAAATCATGCCATATACAGCTCACAGTTATTAGCGCAGTTAACTTTCAACTTATTGATATACACTAGAGTCCTGCACAAGCACAGATTAATTGGTTTAAAAGTTTCTTTATAAAATATTACATATCAAATAGAATCGCACGATTTTGCTTTGAACCCCCTATCCACCAACTGAGAAAACATTAAAAAAAGCCTTACCTTATCTCAAATAAGCCGTCCATAAAATATGCCCCGAGATATTTATGTCTCTAGAGCAGAAGAATTGTCTCTTTACTATTAGGTGGCCTCAAATTGCTACAGAGTAAGTTGAAGCACTCCGATAGCCCATTGACAAATTATCACAGCCACCAGTCTAGAAATACTTTTCCTATTCCTCCAAAAGCAGTATTGTGTGACTTTCAAAATATTTTAAGGCATCTCTATAATTCTAACCACCCATTAAAAAGAACTGGCTGTACTTGTTATACGGTTACTGGTATTTGTCTCAGATTAAGGTGTTCTAAATAAAGCAATCTCACTTACAAAATAATATTTACAATTCTAAATCAAATAGTGCTAAAAATTTGCATACAAGATATGTGATAGTTTCAGTCTGCTGCAGAGTTATTCGACAGATAATAACTGCAGTTGCCGTATCTTATCCGGAGGATTATTGTTAACTTTATTTCGGCGAGCGCAACCTACAGGGCGTCATTGTACTATCGACAACAGAGTTGGGCATGTTATCTGCTTTAGGTAGTGAAGTATTCTTCTCTGCTTTTCTCTAACTATTGCCCTACTTTTCTTTATTCCACTGGTGCCTATTTCTCTGAAATTTTTTTATATTTCTCTTATACAGGTATCACAAAGATACCCAAGTGAGCCTTCTTCTGTTTTTTTTTCTGGGCAATCTAACTTATTACCTACCCAGCTAACTAGCCAACAAATGCTATCAAGAGAATTAAATTTCAAACCAATTTCGTTTAGTATAATTAAATAATTCAATTCTCTCTACCAAAGTTATTTTCTGTGAGAAAAACAAAATTCCTAAAATATAGAAAATTAATTCCTGCCTTGTATTTATTGAAATTGAAAACAATTAACGGCTGCTTTGTTCTTTAAAATTTAAAACTTTAAGTTTATTTTCAACATTTTGAATTCCAACTAAAAATTAATGCACAGAAAAAGGCCACATAAAGTTTTTTTTTTCGTTTCTGTAGTGACTCCTAAGGCATTAAATTAGATGCCCAAAGTGCTACTGGCTGGAATGTGCTGGCTGGTGCATTGTACACTGCAGCAGTCACATCTGTAAGTTTACTTTAAACTTGGCAATGTACGATTTTGTAAGGATACTTTGCGTATGTGTGTGTTTGTATCAAGACAAGAGTGACATAAATAGTTTTCCCAGTTGTTGCAGTAGTTGTTGCATTAGCAACATAACGCGGTATATTTAAAGTTTCCATAATGTTCTTGTTGGACTTTTTTTGTATCTACCAAACGTCTTCGTGTTCAAGTTGTGAGCATCTTGAAATATTTTGACTTTTTTTTTTTTGGTGTTTGCAGTGAGAGCCATACATACCAGCAGCAGTTGATGAATAAAACATATTTTTAGTTTTACTTGCAAAAATGTAAATGCGAGGGTGGTAAAAAAAACTCTACATTTTTTTTTATTTAATAAGAGATTGATTAAAAAAGGTGGTCAAAAATTGTAAATTTTATTAAATTTTGAATTTAATATTTTTTATAAAAATTATTTTTTTTTTCAAATAGAAAAATTCTGCTTAAAGCCTCGCATATTTTAACTAAAGGATTCAGTTATTTTGGGCAACGTTACGTATAGAGTAGAGAGAAGACAAATCTCTAATGGACAAAACAAAATGTACTGTTTGTTTTAAAAAAGCAAATATTAAAAAATAAAATTTATTTTTAAGAACTTTTTATTTAAACATAAAATCTTACTTAAGTTTAAATATGAACAGGAAATTTAAATGAAATTTTTTAACATACTGCTAACAAAATTTAAATTTATTTATTGTTATCTATTGTTTAACAGTGTGAGGGTTCTCTTAAATATTTTTTTTCTTGATAACAAGAACTGTAATTGATTAACAAACCTGACAATAACTAAATGACTAAATGAGAATTTAGTCAATAGGCAAACAAAAAGTTTCAAAATGTTTAAACAAGAAAATTAAAAACTAACAATTGGTGATATAATAAAATAAATATTCAAATGTTTGAGCAGCAATTTAACAAGACTTGGTAGGAATCTACTGAAGATTCAGAGTAGCATCTGATGAAAAAGCTCTATAAATATGCTTTCCCTCTTAATACTTATTGCAACTTCTGAGTATTTGGGCGGTAGATTACAAGTCCAGACGACCTTTCCTTTAAAATGATAGCCCCTTAGAGTTGACACTTGTATTAAAATGTCACACTACATTCAAAAATTGCACACTTAAGATAGTATTAATAGTGTTGGCTGGCCCTTGCAGTGCTGTCTACCGCTAAGGTCTTCACTTCGCTTCATCATTCATTCGCCAATGGATATTATTTCCGCTTCGCTTTGTCTTTTGCATAAACGGGGTGAGCGTTCTCTTTTGTGTAGATATCATCCTTTAGCAGTTGTTATTGAGAGTGTGCAAAATCGAATAACAATTTCTCTATCTTTATGTCAAACAGTCTGTCGTTAGAAATAACTTTTAGCGAAAAGATTAGCAGACATTCTTTGGCGACATTGATGAATAAATAAACCTTTAAATTTTTTTGCAGTGATAGTAGAGCATTAAAATGAAAACATTTGAAGCATTTCATTTTTGTACTTAACAAACGCAACCCTGCTTACAATAAAATGAAAAGTTAAAGCACAGGAAAATTCTATAACAGTGGGCCATACAAAAAATCCTCTAATGTAGGCAGGTATGCCTGCGCAGGTGTCACTCGAAAGAATCTATTTTCGATCTTGCGCCGGTCGCCTGCGCAGGTTCAAAAAACTGCATAGGTCCATTCCCACACACATTCCTTTACGGTAGACCGTAGCGTGTATGGCCTATTTACAATAATAATAAATAAAATTTTCATTTTATTTTTTTAGAATACTTTTTCAGTAGAAAAAAAAAAGAATAAATTATTAACTACTTTTAAGCTTTCTTTTTAACAATTTTTGTTTTGAAGTAAAATTTTTAAAGTCATTTTTAACTTCCCTTAGTTTGATGTTATATGGGCTAAACACACTCTTATTTTCACACAACAAATTATATACACATGCTGTGGTTTATATATTCACAACGTTTACTCTATAATTTAATATATTTAACCGCATACCTTTTATAAATAAACGAAAAATGGGTTAAATAGAACATATTAAATTACTTGTTTACTTCACTAGGAAGAGAGCAGCCATAAAAACAAATATTTATTTACATATTTACTGCAATAAAACCTGATTTTCTAAAGTTTCCAATGTATGGAAATGTTTGGAATTTACTATTATAAAGCACAAAAAAACATAAAATTCCCCAGAGAAAAATATGTTGGCAGACAATAATTGACCGTTTTATATATTTAGTTCACAGTAAAGCGTAATAAAAATATGTGGTAAATATTAAGCGCTATTTAGATAAATTGTATTTCAAAATAAATAATTAAAAGGGTTTTAGGAATTTTATTTTAATTTAATAAAAACCCATTCGTTGTGTAGAAAATTTTTTTGTCCACACAATAATGTTTTTATATATAGCAAGTTTTTTCTTTGTGAAAGAGGCATCAAACTTTTATACTAAAAGAAAAAAAATTTGTTCGGACAAAAATTTTGTTTATTAATTGAGGTAAATATATAAATATATATCCGAACAGAGCAAGTCCAATTCGTAAGTTATCCAGCATATTAAAAATTTAAAAAGTTAGCATAGAGAATAAAATGTACCGGCAAACCATAAGCGACTTAACTCGCACATACTCAGTACACCTATTTTTCTATTTTTATCTTATTTTCTTTTACGTCTTTTTATAAAAGGCCTTGTCTGCTTACATTTTCCTCTTTTTTAGATAGCCCAAAGAGACCACATTAGAGAACCCTTCCATCTTCCTTTTTTTCATGCTTTATCTTCAGCTTAAGAAAAGGTGTTCTGTAGTACCTCTTTTATTTTTATTTTTACCTATTGGAAAATTGAAAAAAAAAAAAATAATTAAAATGTGCCCTTTACAGAAAAAAAAAGATCTATTTCGATTTAGCACCTTTTTTAATTGAACTTTCCTTTGAAATCACCACAACCACTTTAAAAACATTCCACAATTGTTATGTTTTCTCCAGCCACGGTTTTAACAACCAATTTAATTGTAGCATGTCGATATGAGTTGCACTCAAACCCACACCAAATATGTACTGGACAGAAACATTATAATCCAACAACTTCCAACATTGTTAAGGTACGAGTATACAATATGTAGAAAGTTGCAACCCACCAAATACATTTATTTGTTTTTATTTGGGTATTCAATTCTTGTTGTTATAGAAAAGGGTGCACATAGAGTAAAATAAAAGTACGATTCGAATACAAAGCAAAAATAATAGCAACAAAACAGCATATGCCAACATCAATTAAATTCATTGCCAAACAAAAGACTGTTAGATATGCATGTTTATTTTTTTAACAAGTTTTTTTCTGCACTTTAAAATACAAGTAAAAAAATGAAGGGAAAAATCGAATATAAAGCAACATTTTAAAGGATGTGGTTACAATATTGGAGACAATAAGATAGTTGAAATTTTTGGCATGTTGTTAACTATGACAGCCATCGGTCATCAATTGGAATTGCTAAATTTCGTTTATGAGCTAGATGAGTTATGCAGTGGCCTTGGAATCAAGACCTTATTAGAATCAACATCTTGCCGTAATTAAAAAAGTAACCGACAACAAATTACAGCACTTTATTTTGATCGAAATTTTAATACAATTTAAATGCAAATTTTGATCGATATCAAATGCCGTAATTTGATCTCTGTTTACCTTCAGGGAAATTTGCTTTGTTGTTGATGAAATCAAAACAGCCAATTATATAGGTAAAGACAGTATAACTGTCCATACAATCGTCTTTAATTAGTCAATCCTCATGCTGTCTGTAACCATCGCTCGCCAGTTTCCAGTGTTTTGTTATCATAAAAACCAAGAGAAAGAATCATTAAAATATTTCTCAGAGAGATAAAAAATATGAAAAAGTGCATCTACTCGGCTAAATAAAAAAATTCTTTTTTAACTTGATTAGTAATCAGACTCTCCGATCACTAAAATATACTACAAGCTGAATTGATAGCAATAAAAAAGCAGTCGACTGACTGTAATACCATGGAATATTTGGCAGGTTTTTAGAGAATGTCTATTCCACATTAAAACTGGTTCAAGAATGTCGGTCATCCTTTAAGAGGATGGCGATAAATTTTGGGTGTGATATGGAACCACTGTAAGGCGGATAACCTGCCAAGAGAAGGGTAGAGCCTGCCAGAGTAGAATATCGACACGCCCTATAGCATCCCTGTCTCAGTCTGCAAGCAGAAGATCGATAGTATGTTTTTGTATACAGAACAGTCCAGATGAAGAGACATACGGACGTGCAATGATCTAGCCTAGCCTAGATAGCAATCGTAGCAGCGATTTACTGGGTCTGCAGAAAGCCCAATTGAGAAATTTGATGGCAGTAATAACAGGCCACTGCAATAACAGGATTTTGGCAACCATGCTAGCAGAATGGGCGAAGTTGTCAAGGCGAAAAACTGTAGAAAACCTTCTCTGCCCTATCTTGGAGATATTAAGAATTTCGATAACAAAGTTTTTACTTACATTTTTTTTAAACTTTTTTTTTTTTTTAGTAAGGGATTAAGCTTTTAATAATTTTAGTTTTTGATTTTGAAATCCAATTTAAAATTTCAAAATTCAAAATTTTTTGCAACCAATAAAATGACAATCAATTACAACTGCCCAATATAAGCAGCCGTTTTCAACTAGCAATAATTCCATCCAAGCTTAAAGGTAGCCGTTATCAAGTACAAAATCAACGCATTCAAATTAAAGCTGACGAAAATTTAGATTTTTTGTTTGAAATAATTTGAAAATATCGAATGAAGTTTTTGCATATCGACTGCCACGTTTTGGCCTCAAATCTTTCGTTCACAATTATTTGTACAATTCTGTAATTTTATAAAAAACCTTTGTAAAAGTGCATGGTAATAAATAAATAGATATTATGATTTAACACTTGATCCTTGAATTATTGCCTTAAATCAGGTGGGTTCTCACACATCAAAAATAAATTTTTGTCGGTATGCTTTAAATTCTATCGGAAAATACAGCATATTGTTGTTAGTAGTTGTCCAAACTGATGTTGTTGTATGTGACGTGACCTCTAATTTATAAAAGAGGACTAACTCTTTTTGTGAATTTGCAAATGTTTCTGAATGTTATATTCACATCACTATTCGAATACACAGTCCTTAGCTGTAGAGACTGTTTTAAGACTTTTTTTTAATATATTCAACATTAAATAGAAAAATTCAGAAGCGCTTAAGGGTGCACTTTTTAATTTCATTCTGCAATTAATCTATTGCAGTCCAGATTCATGCCGTTCAGTTCCTGTAAAGAATGCTGTTCACAGTCACTGTAATTTCAGCTTAATCTTCAAAGAAATAAAGTCTGAGCAAAATCCACAGCACACAATTAATCGTTTTGGATTTATTTGTCTTCTACGTATAGCATGAGAATTTTTCTGAGCCCTAAATTCGACAATTTTGTGTATTCCCTAAGCCATTCAGATGGAAATTCTTTTCAAAGGAGTACATGATTTTTTATTTCGAAAAATTGGCATTGACTTCACTTTGCTTCATTAAATATTAAATGAATAGTTAACATAGATATTTTACTTTGTAATTAATTGCGATATGTCATCTTCACAATCCAATAAATAATCAGAGCTCTCTCAAAAAACATGTATTTTTATTAAAAAATGAAAAAGTGCACTTTTACTCATAAGTTTTTTCGATTTATTTCACTTAGGCCAGTATTTTACTGCCTAGGTTGTTTAAACTGTGTTTTTCCAGCGTTGAGGAAATGCACAGAACATGTTCTTCTCAACAAAAGCGTTAAGACTCATCAAGACTTTGAAACTTTTAAGGTCAAGCCTAAGGAACTTAGGCCATTCAAGACTTCTCATCAATTTAGTAATAGTTATGGGCTCCACCTAAGTTGTCAGGGGCAATGTCTTATTATCCCTAAACAAATCTACAGCACATGTTTCCTGTCCTCCTTAATAAAAATGATATGAATCATTCTAAACCATTCAGGTATATTTAGTTATTCAGCCTTATTACTCGTATGAATGTAAGTTAAATTTGCGATAACCTAATATAAATCATACGGTCAGCATTGCCATTTATTAGTGTTTTCGCGAAGACCCCAGCACTCATTATTAGGCCTAGTACTATTTATCTATTTTCAACCAGCGTTAAAACAGCTCTTTATGTAACTAGAAAAAATGCTTGAACCAACAAAATGTTTCTCTTTCTCTGAACCGTTTGTATTACGATTTTTTTTTGCTACCAAAGAAAATATAACAAAATATTTCTACATTTTTCTACAGCAAGTAGCTTTAGAATTTTGATGACTAACAATATGGTAATGTTGATAGCAATTGATGTGATGGCGATGAAATCCTCTTTTTTCACCTCTTTTTTTTTGGACAAGTTTTTTCTTTGCTTTAAATACAATTGATTTGCAAGGGCTTTTTTTATAAAAACATGACATAGACGTTAGACAAATTCTTTGAGTTGTTGTTTTTAATTTTTTTTTTCTTTTATTTTGAGGGTTTTTTTTGCTTATCATTGTTAGTTTGAGGTGTGTGAAAAAACCCAGACTTTCAAAGTAAATAATAATAACAAAGTAACTAACATGCTCATTTTGGCCTTACAAAAGGAAAGTACACAAACATATACAAAAGCAGACTACTAATGATAAAAGAGTTAATGGAAAAGTGTTGAAGCATATTCGTAATAAAATATTTAGATTAGAGTTGAATAAAATTGTTTTATTGCATTTTTTTAATTGTTGACAGACATTTCTGAAAATAATTACAGACCATTCAAAGTTTATTATTAATAGTCAGTTTAAATAAATGAAAAAAATTTTTTTTTAATTAAACAAAAGGGAGTATTATTGAGGCAAGTGCTTATCATCACAGACTTTTGACATCGAAAATTAAAAAATAAAATTAGTAGAAGATAAATGAATAAGGGATATCCTACAATAGCATTAAAATTAATTAAAGTATTATTAAACATCAATTAATGTAGAGTTTTTTGAGTACAGTTTACAATTTGCTGGCACTTTTAAAGGTAAAAATTTATAAATTTTTTTACTGGAAAGAAGAAATTTATGAAAAAAAAAATATGCTTCTGCTTCATTAAATTATTTAAGGGACTACAACTTTTTTAATCCATCGCTTTAGTACTCAGAAAAAACTTACAGCCTATAGAAAAAAATTTTTTTTTTTGGTTTCGGTACAAAAAATTGTATATTGTTAAGGGTGGTTAAATTTTAAGGGCCGATGTTGAATGTGAACCACACCTAAACGTCAAGTTTTTTTCTGCATTTCATTTGACATTTCTCAATTTAAGACTAACTCAATTTGGACCATGGAATCAACAAAAAATTTATAGTACAAAAAGTTATTCAATTAATGGTAGCACTTATGATATGAAAAAATAATGAAAATTCATCGGTGGTAACACTAAGAAAGATTGAATTTAATTAAAGCTGTGATACTTGAAATAAATACTCAACGTTAACAATACATAGCATCGCATAGGATGCTGATGAGTAGAAAAGGATTTCTCCGAAAGTGATCGCTCCACCAAACCAGTGTCTGGGGTTAAAATCAATCTTTCTGCATTTTCAAAAAATAATATCAATTATTAAATTGAATAAAAAAAATTATTTCATACATACATGCCTTCAATACAATGGAATTGTACGGTAAAATATTGATAGTGTAAATACAAAGATAAATACGTAAAATAAAATTGTTAAAAAAAATATAGAATTTCAATTCTATATAAAAACAAAGAAGAGTATTATTTTATTTTTATTTGTTTGGTGAGTTAGTCGAATTATTACACCTGCAGTTATCCAGTTGTATATGACATCCGCCATGGAAGTTAACAAAAAATCTTATAGAAATCTTGGTCTAAAAGACCCTAAATTCAAGCAGTCACGCACTAAAGCTTTTAAGCTTTTGTCATGCAAACTATGGAATCTGCATTGGCTTAACTCTGTATTTAGTTTTTAATAAAAATTTACAAAAAAATTTTGGTATTTCGTAGTTTTATTATTTAAGTAAAATATTTCAAACGTATTATTACGCTTTAGCTGCATAGCCATGAAAAAAAAAATTTTTTTTTCAATATTTTTATTTTATTTTTATTTAAAATTCAGTTACTTAAATACTTATGTGACAAAAAAATATAATCCATCTGGAATAATTCGAAGAATGTAAACGAAAATTTTCATCAAAACTGTAGCATATTTAAATTTCCTCAATTGGAATTATATATGTAGCATACTGTTAGGTGTTGTAATAATATTTTATTAAGGATTCTTTTTTTTTGAAGCCGTTTTATATAAAAATATTTATTTTTTGTTTGTTTATTTTTGTTTCAACACATCAATCTTCTAATTGATAGTATATTGCAATGCTTTTTTTTCTAAAAAAAAAAAAATTGGGTTTTTTTTGTTGTTGCAGGATATTGCTTTGCTTAATTGGATTGCATGTTAGATTTAATACCACCAGCTTTGTATGTCTAAAAGTAAATGTTTTTTTGTAGTTTCAATTTTGTTTATAGAGACAAAAAAAAGCACTAAAGTAAATAAAATTGTTTGTTTAGATGGGATGTAAAAAAAAAAACACACACACACACACAAATTCAACCGTACATGTGTCGAGGTTTTTATTTATATGGTGGCGGTTGCTTTTTTATTTTTAGTATTTGGCTCATGCTGATGATGAAAAGCTTATGTTAACAAAAACAAAAATCAATTGTTATTGAGTGTACAAAGTTGATGCCAAAAAAAAAAAAAAAAAAATATTCCCAAAATTTTTAACAAAAATATAGTCACAGTAAAAACATAAAGGATTCTGCATGTTAACGGGCTTAACTTGAAAAATTGCAGAGAGCTTAGCAAAAAAGCAACATGGTTTTCAAAATTTAGGCAACATGAAATTCAATTTGCTGAAAGTGAAGTTTGAACAAAAGATAATTTTTTTTTTCATATAAAAAAAATTTTTTTTTAACAGCTGTCAGGTAAACTTTTCAAAAATTTCATAAAGCTTAAAATGTGAACAGGTCCAGCACAATTTACTAAACTTTTAGAAGTCTAGTTCAATTTAGAATTAGAGCAAGTGGAAAAGATATTTTAATGCTTAATTCTACAGTAACTTTATAACTTTCGAAAAGGAATCGATATTTTGACAAATTTGTATGAAAAATTTGTCATAATTAATCGTTATTAGTCATATTGAATACCAGCTTAGGACTTTTCTTGTAGGTTACTTGATAAGATGGAAAAAAATTTCCAAATTTTTGAGAATGGCTGATATTTATTTCTAAAAATTTTAGGCCCAAAAGTAATTTTATTTATGGGTTTTTGTATTTTTTTTTTTTTTTTTTTTAATAACAAAAGGTGAATGTTACAAGATTTTTTTGGTATGAATTTAAGGTTGCAAAAACTAGAATAGAAATAAACGTTTTTAAAAATATGAATTAATTTTTTTTCATTAATATTATTTCAACGTTATTATTATTACTACTAAGCCATGTCCCGCTGACCAAAAGATCTTTTGTACAGCTCATGCATTCACTTTTCAAGTGCTTAATCTTGAATAAGACTGAGAATTTTCTTACCTTTTTGAAAGTTAGCAATAAGTCTCTCAGGAATCTTGTCCAGCGATACCTTAAGTCCAGAGAGTCACAAAGTACATGTGAGATTTCGTCAAGTTAACAACAGAACCAGGTTTGGCCTTTTTCTAAAATTTTCTATATCACACTGGTGGTAAAGCATTCCGTTAGGATTCTGAGGTCACTCTTATTGAGTGACAAAATATTCTGGGCTGCATTACGTGATAGTGTAATGAAGTGCTTTGCTTTTCTAAGTCTAGTCAGCAACTTCCAGTTCCCAGTGTTTTGAAAATTATGATTCGATTCAATAACCAGTTTTCTCCCTAATGAATCCTGAAGAGCTGGCAAAATCGGGTTCTTGTTCTATAAACGTTCGACGGGCCAAGCAGTCTGCCTGCTTGAACGTTCGTTCACAGATGACAGCCAATCCATTAGAATATATGGTTTTAGTTCAGGCCAACAGTGCAGCCTGACTGTCTGGCATCGTTTCAAGCTTTATTGTCTTCTTTTACGTAGCTTTGCTTTTTGAAATTGTGCTATCTACTGGCTTTGCTTAAATATTTTGCAAGAAATAGACTCTTTTAATTAAAAAGAGGCAAAGCTATCAAATAAATTTAAAAAAAATATTTTTTTTAATTGATTTGATTTTCCAAATTTTGTTTAGCTCCTAAAAAAATTACATATGAAAAACGTACCAAATAATGGTATTTAAAATAAAAGTCAAACTAAAAACTTTATCTAAAAAATTATGATACTTAAAGAGCATTTGAGCTGCTTTTAAAGTGTAATGTTTAAATCAGTGAGACTTTTAGAGAAACAGAGAGAGAGAGAGAAAGAAAGAAAAGAGAAAGAAGAAAGAAAAAAAGCAATAGAAATCATAATTAGAATTAGAATTAGCACTAGGAGCGGCAGCAAGTCACCTGGTCATTGTGATAAAACTACAAAACTAGACCTATTATGAACACTCTCATGTTAAAAATTTTCTCTTAGTCTAGTAGGTTTATTTCGATAATTTGCTTGCTATATCAGACAGATGTAGGTAGTGGTGTTAGTTTCTAACAAAACTTATTTCAAAGCTTCTAGAGAATAGATTTTTTTTTCTGATTTTTGTTACTTGCTTTATTGCATTATGTTTTTATAGATTTGCATTTTAATTTAAATTTTTATTACACTCTACTAAACATTTAATGTTGTGTTTATAATGTGAATTAAGTTGCTTTAAAATAAATTTATTTATGCCGCCTCCTTAAACAATATTAGTGTCTATTTGCAAACTTGTTACTCTGGTAAATATTCCTTTAGTATTTTCTGTATATAAATTTTCTTATATTACATCGTTTGCATATATGACCAGCCATCATGTCATGTATTTGGTCACTTAGATACACCTTTAGCCAACAATGATGATACAATACATACTGCAAAAGGAACAGAAAAAAAACAAGCAACCTAAAAGCACACAAAAACATTTAACTTGTAGTTTTCACATCTTTAAAGTTTGGTTTGCTATATACTTATGTTTCCTTTCAATTCCACCTACCACTAGTAGTCAATGTCCTTTAGAAATTTTTTTTTATTTTTTGTATATTTACGTTTACATTATGCCAACATGTGAATGAACGTATGTATGTAAAAGTTTATTACCTCTGTTTTTTTCTGACTTGAACAAGAAAATTGAAAATATAAAAAAAATATAAAAAAAAGGAATTTGCATTTAGCAAAAGAAAAACAGTAAAAGGCTTGCTGAAAAAATAGCTATTTCTACTCTTCTAAGCTGTTGCTAGTCTATTCGAAAAAGCTGTTACTGTCTGCCTATGATTTTTAACATTTAGCAAAATGTAAGCTTTTGCAAAAAAAATTTTTTTTATTTTAAAATTTGCTACTCCCTTAATACATGCATTGTTTATTCATTTTGTTGTTGTTGTAGACATGTTTAATGTATCTACTTTTCTCTAAAGTAGAAATAATATAAAAATTCATTGCATACTTTTAAGGTGCTTTTTATTATTTAAATGTTGCATATATTAGAAACAATTGCAATTGCATAGTAAGTAAATTTTATTTATTCATGTTATGTGAATGTTAAACATCTTTTTTTTTTCTTGTTTAAAATGGCATAAAATTAAATTGTGGCTTTTATTTATTTATTAAATGTGTGTGTAAATTCTAACATGCTTAGCAATAAATAGTTATTTGTATAACAGCAAGCAAATTAAACATGTCACTGCGTTCAAACAATCTAAGTAACTTTATTAATATAGATACAGCTCTTATTCAATATATATTTTTTATACAAAAAGTAAAAAAATATCATATTAAGCACAAGCAAATAACAAATGCTTAAGAGCCACTGATTCAAATTGATAAATAAAACTCTAAGAATCCTTTGGAAAAATATTGCAAATTAGTAATTCATAAATTTAATTAATTGAATAAATACAACAATAAGATTTTATTTTAAACTAGCTGTTTTTTTACCCGGTCTCGCTCGGTCTTTTATCCTATGAGTGGGATTTCTTAGAGGTATTAATTAGTAAAAAATTAGGAATTTAAAATATTAAAGAGGATATTTAAATTTCGTTTCGACAGAGGCTGTATTTGAAAATAAATTTCAAATACGATGTTTAGAATTTAAAAATTATAGAGCCTTGGAATATACAACATTTCATATAAACTATAAAAAATTAGTACGCAGTCTTTTTATATATTATATAAATAGTATCTGGACCAAAACTCAGCTAGATCGGCCCATAAATGGCGAAGTTATGAGTCCAAAATCGTGACTACCTCTATTTTTTTTACCATTTTTGGTGCGTTTTTTGCGTAATTTGTCTAAACTGCGAGATGGACAAAAAAACGTGGTACGCAACGTCTTATTACACATAACAGTCGTACACAAATGGACCAGAAAAATCAAATATACAACCGACATTTCACATATATAATAATTTTTTTTTTTTTTTTTTTTTTTTTTTTTTTTTTTTTTTTTAACTGTCATGTGCGTAATACTTTGTACACACTAAAACGAAACCTAAAAAAGTATATGGTTTTTAATGCCTTGAGAATAATAGCATTACAAATCCAGATATCTTTATGAAAGAGAGTCTATTCGATTTTTCTCGATAATTAAATATGTTTCGCTTAAAAATTTAAAAAAAAATTTGCAAAATTAAATGAAAACAAATTTTTTTTGCATTCCTATTTAATATCTTTCTTTCTTAGAATTTTTTTTTTATTAATTCAAAAATTGAGTGTCTGCAGATATTTTATTGCTTTTAAAAATGAGTTCCTTAGAACTCGTTAATTTTAGTTTCTTAAACTGAAATTAATTATTTATTTAGGATTAATAAAAAAAAATAGGTATTCGAAGAAAATAATTTTTATCTCTCAATGCTTGTCCTTTCTTTTTAATTGTAAGTTTATATGACTTTTTTTTTATTGAAAGGGCTAGATTTTTAAGTTGAGGTCGTATTAAAAATTTTTTATTTTTTATTGATATTTCTTTCCAATAATAAATAAAAAAATTCTTATATTTAATATGACCTCAAGCTTAATAAACAAAGTGTTTCAGTTACCTAATTTTTTAAAGTAAGTGAAGATAAATATGGTTAGTTAAATATGTTTTAAAGTAACTCCTTACGTATCTTAGTATTTGTAAATATATTTTCAGTATTTATCATATATTTAAAAATATGTATGTTTAGGAGACATATAGATACAAATGTTCATATATACGTTGATTTCTCTAAGAGATTGCCAACGAAGCATATAGAATATTACGGGTTGGTACACATATCATTTTAAACAAAAGGTCGTCTAGATTTGTAATCTATCGCCCAAGTACTCAGAAAATCTTGGGATTATTTTTAAAAAATTTTGCATACGGCCAACCAATCGTCACCACTTTGAAAAATTACGATTTTGTTATACCATAATTAAAAAAATGATTTGGGAAGCCTTTTGAACATTTTAAAATGACTTGCCACATGACTAGGTCGCTTTAACGACTTCTAATGGCCTTAATAAAAATGTGCGCTGTTAAAAACATAAAAATAAAATATTTATTTAGCATGTAACTGTCATATTTATTTTAAAGGCGTCTCAAAACTTCCCAGCTAATAAATGTCAGTTGCAAATAACACTAAGTTATTTTGTTTTTTTTTTTTGCTAGTTTTTATTTTGCAAAAAAAAAAAAAAGCAAACGAAAAATGTTGTTTGAAATTATTACCATGTTGACTTAGTCAGTGTCAGTTTGGTTACTGATTGTTTTTATTTCATGTTTTCATTTCATTTTCGCCTGTGTGCATTTTTTTTTTTTTTTTTTTACATAAAACTTTTAGTTTTAATCAAGCTTAAGTTGATGTAGTTGGTTGTTCACTGTTCCAGCTTATTTTTATTTATTTTTTTAATATTGTGGTCATGATATGCCAGCCTAATTTAGTTAAAAACTACAGCAGGCAATGAGATAAATTAAACGGAGACCCTAGTTAATATTTTCTAAGAGAGCTATATGTGTGTGTTTGTTAAATTTAATTTTTCTTATTCTCTTTTATGGATTTTGCTTTATATAGTAAATTTTTTTTTTGTGAAAATGGAAATGGAACATCTAAAACTTTTCTTTTTTATTGTGCAAACTAAAGTTAAGCCATGAATTAGTAAAAAGTTTATTTTCAACACAGTTTTAATGATTAGCAAGGATTTAATTTTGTGGCCAAATATATAAAATGTTTATAAAGTGGAATTTATATGCATTTATTTGACATTGATGATTTATGCACATTCAGTTTTTTTATTATTTAATAATAATAAAAAAAAAAAACAAGTAAAACAACTAACTTTTCAGTAATAAAATATCACTGTGGTCAAGCAGGGAGAGACATAAAAGAAATCAATTCAAGTTGTAGAACAACAGCGCCTATAATATTAGCTGTTGTATTTAAAAGTGGTATAAGTCCACATGAGTCAGCTTATTATTTCTAGTAAGAGGCTGTGCTTATCTTACTAAAATTGCCACTAACATGGATTTGTACCGCCACGGTGAGACTAGGCCCAAGCGGCAGGTGCTCACCTAAATCATCCACACTCATACCCCAGTGCTGTTGCTCTGAGGTATTTTAGCAACCTCTGGATGAACCATAAAAGATTACGGCATGTAACACATATCATTTTAAAGGGGAGTCTGTCTAGATTTGTAATCTATTACGCAAATACTCATGAATTACTTTGAATTATTTTTAAAAAATTTTTGAAATTGAATAATACCCCAATGCTGTTGTTCTCAAAGATTTTGGCAATTTCCATTTTGCATCATAAAATAAAAACTACGAATTTTTCCGAAAATGTTAAAACATTTCCAGCCTTCGCTGACCAAAATCTGGTTTCGCTGGGATGGCGCCTGAAATTAAAAAGTGCACTGTTACTGGCAAACCCTTTAAATACTTTAGTATCTCTCTAGTACAATCCTCACATTTTAAACAATTATTTGTGGCACAAAGCAACATTTTTGGAAAATTATTACAGAAAAATAAATAAACTAAAAGTTTCCGTCATTGCAGGCAAATTAATTATGCATTTAAATAAAAAGCTTTATTTAGCATTATGCCGTGCATTAACTAAAACATATTTTTACTCTAACCCACACAAAATTTATATAAAATTTGATTTCATTATTGAATTTTAGAATTTTATTCTATTTTATTTATACAATTTTTGTATGAATATCCCATAAAACGCATTAGTGTAACACTCAGAATGGCGAAAAAATTGAAAAACACACAAACATTGTGTAAATAATGAAAAACTAATGAATATTCCATTATTAACGTTTATGGCGACTCTACAATTAAATGTAGGGACAATAAGTACATGTGGGTGTGTGTGTGTGTGTGTATTATCAACTCTGTGGTTTACGGAAAAAAAATAAAATTTCATTTGATTCAGTGTTGCAAAGTTTTTGCTTTCTTTTTTATTTGCTGTTAAAGGTTTTGCAATTTTGTTAAACCTTTTTCAATTTATATGGCCAAATCATTTTAATCATGCATTAGCACTTTCAATATTTTAAATGTATTGAATATCTAATTGTAATTGTCATTAAAAACAATTACAATTCTCTCATAAAGTTGTTGTTCTTTTTCTAGTTTATGGTTTTTGCGATACCCTATACAAATATGACAAGATCTTGTGCAATTGGAATATATGAAATTTAAAAAAAAAAAATTTTGTACGACTTTTAGGTAACTAATAATGGAAGTTTTAATAAAACCGTATGTTTAGGTAAGCAGGCTCAAAGTGACAAAGAAAACGACATTTATAAGAAAAATGATTAATTTTTACTTTTATGCTGTTTAGAAGAAACGTACAACTCGATCGTCTTTAAACATTGCATGGAAAACACTTAGAAATATTTTAAAAGTTGAGTGCTTTTCTTATAAATTTTTTCGACAGTTGGATTGTTCTTTTCCTATAAACAGCACATTTATTTTTTTTTTTATAACCCACCTTAGATCAATTAGTTCTAGGGATTTGCTTCTTAGATTTTATTTTAATTTTTAATTCACATAATTTGTTCACCCCCTAATACTCACTGTTATGATGGTCAAAATAGTTAGTTTGTTTTAATAAAAAATAAAGCTTTTTTTAGTAACTTTCTAACTCCCTTTATTATTTTATTTATTGTACCATAGAGTGCCTTTAGTATTCTCTATCAAATGTCGCTATTTATTTTTCAATAAATTTTTTTTTAGTCATTTAATTTTAGAGTTTAGTTTTTCATTTATTTTTTGTTTACACAAAACGACAACTAAACTTTATTTATATCATTCATAGTATATGTAGGAGTATGAAGTGTATGTGTTTTGCTTGCAGCGTTGCCATTTTAGCCTTTTTTTAGGCTACATTTACTTTTTTTTCGCACTTAGCCTTGAAATTTATGATTTAGCTTCTAGCTTTTTTCCTAGCCTTTTTCATCTTCAAAATAGCCTTAAATAGCAAAAATCCTTGAGAACAACAGTACTGGGGTATACGGAAATTTCAAAAAATTGTTAAAAATAATCCAAAGTAACTTCTAAGTCTCCCCTTTAAAATCATATGTGTCCCATCCCACAATATTTATAGATTCGTTGGGAAGTTGCTAAAATTACTTAGAGCAACAGCACTGGGGTATATGCAAATTTCAAAATAATCCAAAGCAACTTCCGACCGAACCACAAAAGATTGCAAGATGGGATACAATCATTTTAAAGGGGAGGTCGTCTAAATTTGTAATCTACCATCCAAATACTTAGAAGTTACTTTGAACTATTTTTAAAAAATTTTTTAAATTTCCATATACCCCAGTGCTGTTGCTTTGAGGCTTTCTACCATTCCCCACTTGATCAAAATCAAAAAGGAATTTAATCTGTAGGCTCTAATATTTCTGGAAGTGTTTTAACATTTTCTGAAAACTTCGTAGTTTTTATTTTATAATACAAAATGGAAACTGCCAAAATCCTTGAGAACAACAGTATATGGAAATTTCAAAAAAATTTTAAAAAAAATTTCAAAATAGTTAAAAGTAACTTCTGAGTATTTGGGCGGTAGATTACAAATATAGACAATCTCCCCTTTAAAATGATATGTGTACCAACCCACAATCTTCTAAAATCACTTAGAGCAACAGCACTGGGGTATATCGAAATTTCGAAATAATCCAAAGTAACTTCCGAACGAACCATAGAAGATTGGAAGATGGGACACATATCGTTTTAAAGAGGAGGTCGCCTAGATTTATAATCTTGTAATTCAAGTGCCTAGTTTATTAAGCTTGAGGTCGTATTATATATAAAAATTTATTTATTTATTATTGGAGAGAAATATGGTAAAATAAATTTTTGTTTATTCGCCCTCAACTTAACAAACTAGCCATTTCGATAAATAAAAATTATGTAAAAATTAAATTAAAAATTATTGATAAAAATACCTTTTTTTTATTAATTCTAAATAAATAATTAATTTCAGTTCAAGAAACTAAAATTAACAAGTTCTAAGGAAAAATCCTTTCTGAGCAGCTCATTTTTAAAAGCAATAAAATGTCTGCAGCCACTCAATTTTTAATTTAATAAGAAAAAGGAAGCATGTTTAAAACGACCTTATTTTCTTTAGTTTTTGTTATTGTATGTTCTCTTCTTGATTTTTTATAAAAATCATAATTGTTATTTTGAATTTTAAGCGATAGTTTTATAACTTTTTTTTTTTTTTAGCTTTTTTTTGGTGAATTATTTAGATTTTTCTAGCCTTTTTATAGGCAAATTTAGCTTAATTTTTTTTCTAGCTCCTGGCAACGCTGATTGTGTGTTTTTGTGTAGTAGCCATTGTCATGCCTAAATGCCTGCTTCAATTTCTATCATGCATAACCAATGAAATTAGAATCACTTGCATGGCATATCGTCAATTGTGCATAATAAAATACGCGAACAACAGGCAATGTTAATGAAAAACAAGACAGATACAACAGGCAAAAAATCAAACTAAAATAACAACAACAACATCTGTAAATGTAACAAATGGTTTAAAATACAAGTGCAATCTATTAAAACTACAATGCAATTTGTTACAATTACAGAAAAAATAAATATACACAGAGACACACACTCTCTAACATACAATAACAAAACAGGAAACAAAAAAAAAAAAAGTACTAAATAAATGCACTTGCAGACAGGTATGGAAAGTAAATAAACAACAACCTGTGATGCCATAAAATTGCATCATTTAAATTCAGGTTTGTGAGTACGCTTGCATACAGTCAGTAGGAGCTGACTAACTATCACCACCACACTACTTTGTAACATCAATACAATTAAGTTTTGTCAATAAACGCAGTATTGGTTAAATGTGGTTGTGGCATTTTTAGAAAACAGATGCCCTTTACTCGTTTTAAAAACTAAAAGAGTTTTTTTTTTTGTTTGTCGTTCCTTTTTGCTTTAAGCTGAAAGGTTTAATTGGCAAAAAGTGTTACACTAATTTAGCGGTTTATTTGACAAATGTATTAAATTTCTATAAAATTTCTTGAAAAAAAGTATTTTAATTTTGTCTGGGATCCAAAGCCTTTTATTTCATTTCCAATTCCAACTATATTAATCAATCAATTTCTTTTTCTTTCAGGAATGTGATACTTGTTCCTGTCACAGGTAATTAAACATTTTTTTACAATAAAAAAATATGCTTAATAAGCTCTATATATTTTAATAAATTTCTGCTTAGACATTTTTTTATTTTCAATGCTTAAAGTTTAATTTACTGATGATTTTTCTAAGGGGTCTTTAAAATTTTCTCTTCATCTTTTTTAGATAGTATATCGAGGTTAATTTTTTAATTTTCATTATTGTCTTGAAGTCAATGGGCCATAATTATAGCCACATAAAAGTAGGCTTTTATTAAGGGCTGAGTTTTGTTCATAGGAATTTTATGAATTTAAAGTCGTTTTGAAAAAGATACCGACTAAAATTATCATTGCCATCAGAAACTGATGGCTCTTTTCTTATAGCTAACATCCCGTAATGGTTTTTCTTAATTACGAATTCTGGCTGAAGATTTTTAAAATTTTCTTTTGTGATATTATTTATCAGTGGTTACTCTCTCATCTTCACCAATATTTTTATAAAGATTTAGATAGCTTGCCTTTAGTTAGCACCTGGCTGTTAAATTAGTTTTAGTTAATCATGAATTTTCTTGGGGAATTTTTTTTAGAGAAAAAATAAATTTGTGTGATGAAAAAGAAAGATTTTTTTTATAATAAAAGAAACTGGAAAAGTTAAAAAAAAACTTGCAGGGAATTTTTAAACATTTACAAACTCATAACTCTTGCAAATCCAATATTTACTAAATTTACTTTTGTATGCAAACGAAATTTGGGCTGAGTCTTTGAAGACGAAAGGCAAAACAAAGGCATTACAGTACAGAGTATAGCAGTACCGCGGGTCATATAAGCATATTGGACTGTATCTGCATCTGCTGTAACCTGAGGATTAGAACTGACGGCTCTAATTTCAGAACAAGCAATGTAATAATTTCTATTTGGAATTTAAAAGTTTAACAAAATATTAATCTTTATTTTTGCTTAATTCCATAAATTATGTTGGTTTTTAAATTTATTCATGATATTCTCATGATATTCTCATGTACTAAATAAATAACTCATGAGAATATCATTTAAAAACCAAAATAATTTATGGAATTAAGCACAAATAAAGCAAGGAATGTATTAAAAACGTTGCTTCTAATATCCGAAGGGCTCAATTTTTTACGAGTTCTAATTTGCAAGCATCTCTTGTACTTTTTTTTTTTCAAAGCGAGTTTCTTCATGAAATTTTTATATACTTTCTTTACTTTAAGGATTTTAACTCTTGGTGTACAGGGCCGGGCAACATCGAGTGAAATCTGAAGTTTTTTAAATTTTTTACTTTTTCTTTTCATAAAGTCGAAAATTCTTATTTTTTTAGATTATTTTTGTTCAATAAAATTTTTTGATTATGCCCCAATACTTTTATTTGAGCTGTGTTTCTTTTGTTCTGGAAGCTTATTATTCTTGCCAAGTTTATTTGTCTCAAATTAAGTATTCAATTTGTCTTATTGCTAAACGAAACTTAGAATGAGGGAATTGAAGTGAAAATCTTAAAAATAAATTGTTTTTATACTGATTTCATTAACTGCAAATCATTTGATTGTATTGGTGCATTATTTTTCGTTACCAACAAATTTCATTTCATCAAATTTCATTTGTTATTTTTAGTTGCTAATAATTTTGTCGCCTGCTGTTAACAGTAACAAAACTGCGAAATATTAAATTTAATTTTCTCAACTAGCGAGTTGACATCTTAAGAGATTTAAATAAAAAGATATAATAAAATAAGCAAACTGCAGGTGTTTTATTGGCATATGAGTGTCTCTTTTAACAATAGATTTTTATGGCATTTCTTTTCCTAATAATTTTCTAAAGTAAATTTTACTTTAAACGCCATAAAAACACCCATAAAAGAATTTTTTTATTAAATAAAACTTAAATTTATTTTAAAATTTTATTATTGCCAAATCATAGTGAAAGTTTTCTTTAGAAAAAACAAAAAAAACAAATTCTTTTCTAACATCTGTAACAAAACCAATGGAAAAGAAATCATAAAAAAAATTAAATTCGTTGTGTTATAAAAAAAGAAAGAATTAAAGAATTATAAAAGATTTTAAAAATTCGTTAGAAAACAAAAAGATGAAGAAAAGTTTTTAAACAGCAAGAACAAAACCAGGCAAAAAGTAAATGGATAAAAAATGTTTTTCAAATAACAAAAAAATATTTTCAGCCAAATAAAAGAAGATAAAAGTTTTTCAGACCACTCACTCACTGCCTGTAAAAGTGTTAAATAGAATATCATTGAATTGAAACTAGTATAAGTTGTAATAGAGCAAAAGGAAAGAACATAAAATGATGTAAATCGTATGAGAAAAATTTTTTTTGTTTTTTTTTTGCCACAACCAACCTGCACTCTACCAGGCATTCGCTCAAATTTAGGAGTTTCATACGAAGGCATAAGTATTTGTGTGGCTCTGTGTGTGTATGTATGCTTTGTTTTCTTTTGGTGTTTGTGTTTGTATTTGTAGTTCATGAAAATCGCATTATTTCCGTTAATGTTTTGGCACGTTTCTACTGCAAAAGTATGCGCATAAATCACATGACAAACTCAACTCAAACTATAACTGATGTGAACTTAAGCCGCTCGTATGGTTGCATTTACCAAAACAGCTTAAAAAAACGGAAGAAAAAAAAAAAGAAATTTATTTCCAAATACATACGAGTGCATACACTTAAATAGAAGATAAAAAAATTATTTAAAAATTTTACCCAAATGGCCAGATCCAAATCAGTAACTTCAATAGCAAGCAACTCGTATAAACCACTTAAAATGATTTCATTGATGAACAAACGTTTAAGCTACTGACACATTAAACAAATGTTTGTCGAAATAAGCATAACCACTATGTTCTTCACATATACGAGGGTTGCCTTTTATATTTCGGGATCTGGCAACCCTGGTGTTGCAACCTTACAACTGACAGCTGTATCGTAAAGTTGGACATTTTTGAGGTTATACGTACTCAGAACGTTTTGACATACGAGCGCTATTTGTGTTGTTTACAGTAACTTAAAAAATTCATCTCAGTCCAAACATGGAATTAAATCGTGAACATTTTCTTGCGATTATTTTTTCCAACTTTCGACGGAGATTAACTCAGCAACAGTGCATGGATGAACTTAATTCAATTTTTGGCGATGAAGCTCCATCAAGGACCAGTGTTTATCGATGGTATAGTGAACTCAATCGTGGTTGTAGTTCACTCCAAGACGAATTTCGTGAAGGTCGTCCAAAATCAGTTGTTGTTCTGAAAACCATTGATGCTGTCCGCGAACTGATATTGCAAGATCGTCATGTGACCTATCGTGAGATTGAGATAACCTTAGGCATTAGTGGGACCAGCATACATTCAATATGGCATAAACATTTGACTGTCAAAAAAATTTGTTCACATTGGAACCCACACAATTTGCAAAAGTGTATAGATCTTCATGGGGAATATTTTGAAAAATAATAAAGTGATTTTCGATGATTAATATTTGTTTTTGTTCTCTAATCCCGAAATATAAAAGGCAACCCTCGTACGTTTATATATTTTGAAGAAACATTCATACAGCCAGAGAAACAATTCAATTGCTGCATCAGTCATTTATTTAAAATTTAAATATTGCGTTCTTGTTGGGACACTCTTTAGTTTGATTTTAATTTGTTGAGTTAATTTATGCTTAGAATTTTGCAAGAGAAACCTTTTCAAACCATAACCTCAGCTTATATATTTAAAAGCTTATTTTATTTTCTAAATCACCTAACTCTCTCTCTCTCTCTCTTATTTCAGTATAACACTTACTTTGTTGATTTCCTGTATCATTAAACTCTACTTACAACATTTAACTATTTGTAAATTAAGTAAAACTTAAAAGCAGAAATAAGCTGGAAAGAAATAAGCACAATTTACTGTGCAGTAGCGTAAATACTTTTATCTATATTTTCTTTTTTTTCCAACAAATTTCAGTGTATTTCGGTTTCTTTTCAAAATTTCAATATGGAAAGTTGCTCTTCTACTGCCATTATGCCAAATCATACTTGCACACGCTCATGTAAAATATTATCCTTGTTGGTTTACTTTTTTTTTGTTTTCTTCTTTTGCCAATTTCAACACAATTGTCATGTTTGTCAGCCAGAATGTAGATGCAAAACTTAAGATGGATTTTTTTTTCAAAGTTTTTGTTTTATTCTTCTATATCTGTGTGTGTGTTTCTTTCTACATACGTGGCAAACACTGTTTTTACTTTTTTCGTTTATTTTTTTTTAATATTTTCCTATTTACTTTCTTATTTAATGCTTACTTAAGCAGCTGAATGAATGTTTAAGCAGTGGAGAGCAAAAAACTAGCTCACAATTAATAAAAGAATGTAAAATTTAATGGCAAAAGGTTACGAAAAAACTATTATTTGTTTGATAGTAGACAAAATTTATAAAAAAAAATAATAATTATGTTTAATAAAAGTGTATAATATTTGCTAAGGATGACAGTATAAGTGCCGAGTGGTTAAATTTTAAGGGCTGATGTTGATTTTGAATAAAACACAAATTATTTAAGAAATTGTTGTCATTTCTTTTTATTAAAATAATATGGTATGGTTCAATTAGGTATGAAACAAAATATTGGCCAAATGGCCGCCGCGACTTCGGCGGCACACCTCCATCCGATGGTGCAAATTTTCGATGACGCTGAGGCATAATTTAGGTTCTATGCCGTTAATGTGCCGAATTATCTCATCCTTTAGCTCTTGAATTGTTGCTGGCTTATCGACGTACACCTTTTCTTTCAAATAACCCCAAAGAAAGAAGTCCAACGGTGTCAAATCACATGATCTTGGCGGCCAATTGACATCGCCACCACGTGAGATAATACGGCCATTGAGTTTGTCGCGCAAAAGAGCCATTGTTTCGTTAGCTGTGAGGCCAGTGGCACTGTCCTGTTGAAACCACATATTGTCCACATCCATATCTTCTAATTCGGGCCATAAAAAGTTGTTACGTTTTTACCCTATCATAAAAACTCCTTATAAAAAATAATAATAGTGGGAAAACAGCATGATTTTTCGGAACAATATTGATGAATGAAAAATATAATTTTTTAATATTTAAAAATTGGTTTTATTAATTAAACACATCGTTTGTGTTTAAAAAAAATTTTTTACCCTTCAAATATCCTGATGATCAACTGGAAATTCTAGAAATAATGAGTTAAAAAAAATAAATATTAATTGCCGATAGCCATGTAATAAATTTAATTGAAAGCACTGGTAGGATTATACAATAGAATAAAAATCTGAAGGTGGAACAAGTCAACTGGTCACTGTTTAGTTAATAGACCTCTGGTGATACTACACTCAAGGTATAAGTCCTCTTAAAATTTAGTATTTATTAAAAATTCAAAGACTGTTTACCATATCAATCAGATGGTCATTCAAATTAGACTATTAAATTAACACACAATATATGTTATGTTCTGCAGTTTCTTGGTCCTCATCAAATCACCTGTAGTTATGATCAATAACTGTTTAAAATTGATTACACAAGCTTTGGTATGCTGAAAATATTAGAATAATGACATGCATGTATACTGAAAGAATTTTGTTACTATATTCTCCGAATTTTATCATTAATCCAATGAAAAATTCATTACGTTTTAAAGAACAACACATTTCACTAGACTAATGAAATATTTCATTTATTTAATGAAACTTTTCAATGAAATTTTCTTTAATTTTTTATTAATTTAATGAAACATCTTCATTAAATTTTATAAAATATTTCATTGAATTAATAAAAAAAAATTTTATCAAATAATTTTTTTTTTAAACAACACAAATCCGCGAAGCTTTTTTGCTTATCTGCAGAAAACACCCAGGGTAAGAGCAGGAATCGAACCTGCGACCCCTAGATTGATAGGTTAGCACTCTACCCACCAGTTTATGAGAGGAATTATGAAATATTTTTCTTTCGGTGAGAATTTCTGAAGAAAAATAGGTAGTGTTTTGCAATATTTGAAATTTCCCTTAAATTTATTATAAAATTTTTTTAATTCGTACTCACAGTTTAACTAGTTTTTTTTTTTTTTTTTAATTTAAGGTTTAAAATTTTTGCTATTTTTCTTAGCTCTGCATTTGAAAATTTTCTGCCTGCTGACATTTGTTTGATGTTAGACTTCAAGCTGCCACTTTGTTTTTTTTTTTATGAATGTATGTTGATGTGTGTTATTATGAGTTTATAAGTGGGCGTGTAATTTTCAACAAATTTTTGAAATTCATATATTTAAGGGTGTGTGTGTGTGTGTCACATACATAAATGCATACAATTATTTTTATTTTTATAAACAACTGCTGTAAAATGTTTGAAATTGCATTGGTAGCAGCTGCAGCATTTGCCTTTTAAATTCCGTTTTTGTTTTCTGTTGCCTAAGATTTTCTATTTGTCATAAATTCTAGCTAGCTAAAGGTAAAAAAGAAAGAATAAATAGGGCCTAATTTCTGACATCTGATAGATCATGAAATGTATTGAAATTTCAATTGATGGATTTCTTTCCTTAAGTCCTTCGATAAAACCCAGAAATTTTTGTAATTGCTTTTTATATTTAATTACTTTATGGTCTAAGTTTAGACACCAATCCTTTGAGAACTTTTCTTTGATAGACATATTGTGGCTTTAAAATGTAACTTTAAAAAGTCTTTGGTATCTTTTTTCTTTCTGCGTGCCTTTTAAAAGTCTCTTTTTGTTTGAAGCTTTTCTTGTTGTGTTGTATATTCATTTACTTAACAATTTAAATTTAAGGTAATACCCCTTCACATCTTAAAAATTATTTCAGAAGACTCTTGGGAAGATCTGTGTATTAAATGCTTCCTTCAGTAGAAAGTCTTTATTATAAATCAAACTAAAATTATTTTATAAAATGTCTCAGAAGCCCCTTAAAAGGACAGGAATTTAACTAACAAGTCTTGGCATATAAATATTCTTATCATTATAGGCTATAATCGCACCGCGACCTTTAAAATCTATTATGCAGCCCAGTTTCTAACTACAATTCGAGACTCCTTATGAATTCGTAATTGTTGTAGGACTAATCTGGTCTCCTGGGACCAGTATCCATTGCCTAAGCGTATTGCCACCATTCGCACAGAATATATTCCGACAGAAGTCGTCTTGTACCACACTGATATTACTTATATGGTAGTTAAAACTACAATGGCCCGTAAGTAGCTCAAGGTAGAGTTTTATATAATTTCTGCTAAGGTTTAAAACAACCTCTGCCTTAATATGCTCGGAGTTAACGAGTCTCTTTGACTGCCTCATAGCCACTTTAGGCCTCCAGCAGGCTTGTATGATTAATTCAAAAGACTTGAGGAAAATATGTGTATTCCTTTAGCAGAAAGTCAACACTCTCAAAATTATTATTTTATAAAGTGCTTAGAAGACCTTTAAAAAGATTTTAACAAAAAATTCTGCGCCTGGAATTATAATTAGATCTCAAATATTATTTTAAAATTCTCTCATTAAGGTCTGCAAATTAAAGGCTTCTTTAGGTAGAAATGCTGTAATATAAGAAGTCAAACTAGAATGAATTTACAAAATGTTTCAGATTTCCTTTAAACAAAACTGATTATTAAAGGAATTTAATTAAAAAGTCTTCGCATGGAATTAGAATTACATCTAAAAATTATTTCAAAAGAAGGGAAGATCTGTGGATTAAAATCTTCCTTTAGTGGAAATTATTATTTTTTTAAAAATATTTAGAAGACTTTAAAAAAGAACTAATTATTGAGAAAGTCTAACTCTTTGAGTAGAGGCTCTAGAAGTTGTTTAAGACGGTCTGGTTAGTAAAGGCCTTTCTGAATTTTACCGCTGCTTAGGTATGCTTATACAAAGTAACACGTGTGTGTGTGTGTGTGTGTGTGTGTGTGTATGTTTGTTTTTATTTCCTTTTATATTCTATAATTTTTTTTTTCTTAAACAAACTATATTTCTGCTACTTAAGCTTAAGCGTATGATCGTTTATGCATGAGTTCACTATGGTACGTGTGTTCATGAGCTGTTCATTCTTAAGGATTTTCCTTAGTTTTTCTTGTTCTTACATTTAATTTGTTGTTGTTATTGTTGTTGTACTTATTATTACCATCTTTTACAATTAACAGAGAATTATTTACACACGTGTTGACGGCAAGCAATAGTCTTTCGTAATAGTTTGGGTGTAACTCTGAGTGCCTGCTGGTGTTTATAATTTTTTTTTTTTTTTTCATATGTGTTTGTGACTTTCAATTGTATTGTTTAAATACACATACACATACAATTTTCAGTACACTTAAATATTTTTGTACTTTTAAGTTTTCTTTGTTTTCATTGTTGTTAAATGTCTGAGAGTGTTTTGCTCGGAATTATGTTAATTTTCATTTGTTTACTGCTTAGTGAATTTTTCTAGCAAAACACTTTTGTTTTGTTTTCAAGCATTCTTAATGGCTGCCAAAAAAGTCTCTGTGTGTCACACAGTTGTTTCTAGTTGCTTATTGTTTTCAAATTAGTCTTACAATTAAAAACAATTTCTGTTCTTTGGTTTAATTTAAGTTTGTTTTTAATATTAAAACTAAAAAAAAAAATAATGTGTTAGTGAATTATTAAAATAGCTTAGCGTTTTATGCATAATAAGTTAATTAGAATTATGCCAGAAAAATTATTTTTATTTGGCACTCGTAATTGAAATTGCTGAATCGTGTGCATTTTGTTAAACTAAAAAAAGAATTATGTTTCTTCACTTATTTTAATATTAAAACAAATAATAAATTAATCCTTAATGGGCCTCTCACAGAAATTGTTCAACTCTGAATTTGCTCTTATTAAATAAGAATTTTTTATTCATTAAAAAATTAACTTTTATATTAATTAATTTGTGGCAATAGGGTAAAACCACTTTTGGTTGCATTAAGTTATTTTAAAGAAATATAACTTTAAAAGCCCTAAAAGTTTTCCTTATAAAATTATTTCTATTCACTGCATTTGATATCGAGTAAAGCTGATCGAAGTTTTTCATGGAACTCGCTATCGAGTAAAATAAATCTTAACTTGAGATGATAACATTCGATAGCCAGTATATTATTATCATTTAATAGCAAAAGTAATTACTTTTTTAACAAGCACGTTCAAGAAAAAGTTTAAAAAAATTTAAGGTTAATTTAGTTTTAGTTTAAAACAATTATTGGGTCCGCCAAATAACTTAATTTTTTTTGAAAATGCTATAAAAACATCGAGTGTAGCTTCGGTTGTGTGGCATGTAGCGCCGTCCTGTTGAAACCAAATGTTGCCAATATCCTCCTCTTCAATTTTTGTGAACAAAAATTCGTTCAACATAGCCCGATAACGATCGCCATTGACTAATGGCCACTCCTTGCTCATTTTCGAAGAAAAATGGCCCAATTGTGCCTTTGGACCAAAATCCGCACCAAACAGTGACTCGTTTTGGGTGCGTCGGCTTTTCACTGTATGCGTGCGGGTTTTCTGTGCCCCAAATGCGACAATTTTGCTTGTTTACATACCCGCCAAGATCAAAATGAGCTTCATCTGAAAAGATGATTTTTTTTTTTGGAAAAATCGGCATCTTCTGTAAGTCGATCGCAGGCTTAGTTAGCGAAGCGAAAACACAATCATATTCTTTCAGCGGAAGGATAAAACTAATTATCTGTCACATCAGACATGAGCTAAGTGTTGCCATTCACGAAATAAGCACTAGTTGAAAAAAAAAGCGTTCGATGGCGGACCCTATAGTTAAAGCAATTTTTAATAAACTTTCATCTTTTGAATTTGAAGAAAAAGATGTTAGAAGCAGCATTTGTATATTCATTTCCTTAAATTTTTTTTTTTTTTGCATAATTGTTGCCTAAATTCATCCTACAATTCTTTTTTATTTACTTGCATTTGACAAGCATTTGTGTGGAAAAAAGTGACTATTCGATAGTTGTCGGATGCGGTGATTTGCTTACTCGACACGCATCGAAATAGTTTTTGATACGATAGTTTACCCGCTATCGAATGCGGTGATTAAATCCCAAAGTGGCTACTCTATATTGCGATGTGAAAGCAGTTTTGTTGCGATTATTTTCGTTTGCTCTTTGGGTATCGCAAGATATTTGTGTGTATACATCGACGTTCACATACACTAACGCATTACAGAGCAGGGTACTACCAGGCAAATGCAAAAACTAAATGATCAAACATTTTAAAGGTTCGATTTCGTATAGTTTTTTTTCGCATTGCTAAGCTTTTAATATTAACTTTCGTTGGCTGGAAGTAAATGTTACTGTTATTTAATTTAAGAAAAAAAAAATTAAAAGAAAAATTTTGTTACAATATTGCGGCTTTACACATTAATATTTCAACATTTTTCTTTTGACAAGCTATTTTCTCATTTTTGTAAAAAGTACGGTTCAGCATTAGTGTACAACAAATATAAAACAACCCGTTAGTTCTTGTTGCAGCAATATATTCAGTTTTTACTCAAACTTCAGTAAACTTATTAAAGCATATTATTGATATTTGAGAACTGTTTCTAACGCATTTCACGAACTACCTAAAGAAACGGAAGCTTTCATTGTATAGCAAGTAAAATTTTTATAGACATTTCATCGCAACAAGGTTTACCACAAATTTTATTACATTCACTTGATGACATTTACAACTATGTATGATGAACAATAACAATGAGTTAAAACTATTATTGAATCTACATACAAGTGAGTTTTTATGTATTCTAAAGATACAAATGCGCCATGCTATAAAAAGAAATAAACTTTCTAATGTTAAAGTCTTCTTGAGTTTGTCTCGGTAAAAGAAAATTAAAAAATAAAAGTAAATACAAGTGAGAAAGTTGGTTGGTTGGCTTACGTATCGGCTTGAAGGCCCTAACGGCCATCAATTAAGATCGCAAGATTACGCTCGCCAACACTATGAAGCATTGAAGTCATCTAGATCGACCATGTGACACTCAGACATCTGAGAATATTTCCTAACCCTATCCACACGATAGCTCAGGTAGGCCTTCCATAATATGTGCACCGAGAAATTTATATCTCCATTTCAGAAGAGCAGGAAAGTAAATAACTTTAAAAAAATTTTAGAGTCGAAGTAATAAGTAACTTCAAAAATAATATCTTTAAAGGCTTTTTACTTTATTCCCTCAGCTATAAATCATAAATCTAAAGTAACTAGTGAGTTATGCACTCATGGTTGGTTACAGCATAAAAATCTAAATTGATAAATATGAAAGGTGTGACAGAAAAGAATTATAAATTTTTGATTAGGCCGGTATCGGGACAAAAACGGAGTCGTTCGTCGGCCGGTCGTAAATTCGACTACGACTTGGACATGCGTAAGAAGGCTGATTACTTTAATCCGTTTACGGCTTAAGAATGCCAATATTTACAGCAGAGGGCTAACAGAAGCTGGTATAAGTACAGGGAGAGCCTGCTTTGTATTCAAAAACTCTAGTTCAAAATTTAATTAAAAAAAAAAAAAATTTAAAAAAAAAAAAATTTTTCCCAAATAATTCCAATAGTTACGTTAAGAAGCCTTCCCTTAAATATTTTCCCAAGGATTTGCAGAAAAAAAAGTATACAAATGCTTTGTTGTCCTAACGGTGTGGTAGTCATCAAAACTTAATGATTATTCTGTTGCAACTGTGTATGCTTTAACGACTCTTATCCTGCCTTCAAATATGCCAATGTTGCCTCAAAAAAAAAAAAAAAAAAAAAAAAAGTCTGTACTAGAATAAAAATAATAAAAAAAAGTATAAACCACCACACACAGCAATAAATAAAAAAGTGAACTCATAAAGTAATGGAGGAAACCAGCCGTTACTGTTAAGACAAGAAACAACAAAGTTGCTGAAATATGAAAATAAAAATCCAACTTGCAATAAATATTTAGCCGTGCTATTCAACATGTCAGTAGCTACACAATGCAAGCAATTTGATTAAATATTAATAAAATAACAAATTTTTAACACAATCATAGCTATAGGCCAAAAAGTAATTTAGAAACTCGATTCTTAGGCCTCTTCTTACAAGTTAAAACTAGGACATCTTTAGGTTAGATTTTAAATTAAAATATATCACAAGAATGTAGTGGCAGCAATTTTGGCAATTGCACTAAGAGAATAGGCTTGCCCTCAAATAACTACTGTAGAAGTTATCAGGACGCAAAAGAGGAACTAACTGTAAAACACCTTCTCTACTTTTGACTAACACTAAAGCATCAACACGAGCTTAACTTTATTGAGCACTACTTGTAGGGCCTCACTGCACTGTCGACTAAAAAGGTCGGCATGCTAACTGGATTTGTTAGAAGTAGCACTTGGATTAGCTGACGGACTCGTCTTCTTCTTTTCTTACTATTTCCCTGCTTTTGTTTGTTCTTCAGGCTTCTATTTCTTTGATATCTTTCTATTACTGTTCTTTTACAGGTATACCAAAAGGGACCACATCAGAGAACCCAAAGCAGCCTCCTTCTATTTTTCTTATTGAGAGACTCTGTAAAATCAAACCTAACCAAACTTTCATCTAAAGTCGAAACAGCACTGCTTAGCACATTTTCAATGTCAGTCTATTAAATGTGATCTAGGCGTCAACCAAAAAAAGAATATTGGCTATGGGGTCCACTTTTTATAAAAAGATCAGTTTAACACAATTGTTATACGATAAAGTATTCGTTGTTACAAAAAAATTACGACCAACTTTCACAGTGTTTTCTGCAGAAAAAACAAGAAACTTTACGGGATTTGTGTTGCTTATAAGAAAATTGGACTCTATTTAGTTTTGAAACTATGCCGATTTAGTGCACCATTTTTTCCTTTTTTTTTCAAACAATTGGGTGGGCTTTTGAGTAATTCTACTTCTTTAAGGACTTTTTAGCTGAGTTGCGTACTTGGTTATAAATATGTGTTTTTATCAATTTCTGTATTTGTGTAGGTGTATGTGTAACTATTTTTTATGATGATCGATTGCAAATAACTTTAGACGACAAGTTAGCAGTCGTCGATAATAAAATGTGGAATAAATAAAATAAAATGAAATAAAATGAAACTTAATTCACTCTTTTTGCCAAAGCCACAACAAACGAGTTAATATGTATGTAAAAGTGTTTGTGTATGGAGGGCGTGTGCTACTGTATATGTGTGCCTGTATAAATATTTTATTGTATCAGGAAATTTTACAAATAATATGCAGTTAATGTCGTTAGGTTGTTGTGGTTATTTTACTCGCATTTATGGCAAATATGTTTATTCATATTTATGGACCCCTTTTAAGTAATTTATGGACTTTTATGTTACTCAACAAGAAGTTGCTAATAAAAACGATAATATAATTTTGTTGACAAACTTGATACAATCTTCAATTTTTTTTATTTATACACTGAAAATAGATAAATTATAAAATATTTTTATGCTTATCAAAAAAGAAAAGAAATGGGTTTCAAGCATATTTTATATTGTTTTATGTTACTTCAGTATCGAAAGTATAATTTTATGTTGTTACATAACAAATTTTTTTTGATAGCTTGAGTTTTTAAAATTAGAAAACAGAATTGTTTTGAAAAGCAAGCAAAAAACCCTTTTTGGTAAAATTTTATGATATTTTTTTTTAACTTTTAAATAAATTCAAGATTAAGCACTAGCCTTTAATATTTGAGTTATTAAAAATTAAATTTTCAAACTTTTGAAAAAATTAATAAAGTTTTCTTTCAAGTCTTATTATTCTTCATCACTTGTCTACTTGTTGAAAATATATGAACTTCGATTTATAAATAAACTTCAATTTTATTTGCAACAATGCTAAGTTTCAAGTTGGTACAGCTCGTTTTTCTTACAGTGATTTATTGTTACATAAAAATGAATAAAAAAAAAACCAATAACAGCAGGAATAAATAAATTGTTGTTGCAACTTTTAGCAAAGTTAAATTTTGTTAACAAATTGCATCAGCTATTATTGCAACAATATTCAAAAAATTACTAGAAGCAGCAACAGAAATAAAAAAAAAAAAAAAGGAAAATGCTTGCAAGTCAAAGTTATTTAACAAAGTAAGGAAGTTGTTATGAACAACAACATGTTGTGTTACAAGGGATGTACCGAAAACATTGAAAAAAGCAAAATAATTTTAATTTCAAATCAATCTATTGTTTGCTGGTCAGTTTACACTATACAACTTTTAAGGCAGCAATTTTAAATTAAGAGGAAAGAGCGAGTTAGAAAAAGTGTGTTTATTTTAGATTTAATTTTATTAGTTTCTTTCCTGTTATAACTTGCCCAAATATAAAAAAAAAATCGAAAATACTCGTAAAGCTGCTCCACTTCATTTAATTTTCGAAAAATATAATGTGACATATGTAGCGTACAACGAGGAGCAGAGTTTTATTATCACACGAACTTTGCTTCGCTAGATACGATCATTGTAGTTAATTAGTCAAGGTCGAAGTATTTAACTCGTTGGAGTATTTTACTGGTACTCTTATTATTTTATATTACTTTAATTAACGATTCGGGAACCGTAGCTGTCACCCTAGTTTGGATCTAATTATTTAACTTTATTTTTTACAAATGGTAGTTAGTTAGTTGATTCCGAAGCGTTTAACTCGACGGAGTACTTTATTCGTATTTTTTGATCCAAGAGTACTAAACGAATGTGGTGGCATAAATACAATATAAGCAGAGCCTTGTCGACCTCGACAGACCGAGCGTACCTCAGCTGGAAAATAAATTACGTTACAAAACTAAATATTTCTACCACATTAGATATGTTTTGCTGTGAATATTCATATGACGGCTGATTGCTGCTGAAATTTTTGTCGGAATTTTTATAAAAAACAATATTTTTCTTAATTAAATAATGGGCGTAAACTATTCATAAATTTTAACCTGTCCGTAAATTAAAAAGCCAGTGTTACTTTCGTAATAGTCTACTTAAACGAGAATGAATAAAAACGCTCTGAAAATTTTTTCAGTGGTGAGCAGTATAATTAAAGTAATTGAGCATAACATCGTGAAGTCTAGCGTTATCCATTCCTCGGCCTCTAAACGGCAGATTGAGAATATCTTGCTGCATAGAGCACATTCGAAGTGCAAGAAATGAACTTACGCCTGAAGTAGTGACAATGACCGGGCTTAAATTGAATCACAATTAAACCAGTGAATTATTAAAATGTTAAAGACCTGTATTCAGAAATGTGGTGGTAGCAATAGGCCACTGCAAATTTAGAATGGTTATGCTATCAAAAGACTATTAGAAGACAAGAAGAAGGTTGTAAAACACCTCTGTTTTGTAAGCAGTAAATAGCAGCATTTTAGTGAGTCATACCTACAGACTTATCTGCGCTGTAGGAGCCAGCAAGGTGGGCTATAATCGCACCGCGACCTCTGAGATCTATTGTGGAGCAGGAGCCAGCAAGCTGATGGGTGTCTTAGTAAGAGTCCATTTTTTCTTTTCATGTTGCAATAAATCGATTGTTTCACGCGTTGAGTGGCACATATTGTCCAGATCCCTGTCGTTCAGTTCAGACCATAAGAACTGCGTTATCATATTACTGTAATGAAATTCATACACATTCACCATAAGTTTAGACTCATCTTCAAAAAATTAAGCCCTGACTTATATCCCCACCAGACAGCTACTCGTTGTGTGTTTATTTGAATTGTAAGAGAATTTTCTAAACCTCAAATTCAACAATTTTGTGTATTAAAGAAGCTATTCAGACAGAAATATGGAAATGACTTCCCTTTGCTACATAACCATCCAGGGAATACTTTTCTCATATTTAATCAGAATATGCTTTTTTTTAAGTCCTGTAAAAAAATGACAACTCTTTTTAATAAAGTAAGTGTTTTCATTTTAAAATAAAAAAGGTAACGAATTCTTTTTCTCTCTTCGGTTTTTGCAAAAATAAATCACTGCAAATTTGAGAAAAATACTTGGAGAATGGGTCTGCCATCAAGTGACATATTTAGTCAGGCAGAGGAGAAGCAGGCTCTCTAACTCTGCCTAATACTAGAGGATCACTATGAATTTCACTTTGGTGAGCACTGCCTTCTAAAACTTTTTATATTTTCGGTTGTAAGAGTCAAGCAAGTTTTGAAGCCCCCTTTTTCTTTAGAATAGTCTTTTCTTACCAGCCTTGTTCATATGGCCTAGAATATTTTTAAGAAAATTAAGTTTCTTTGTTGAAAAAAAAAAACCAAAACCCCCGTACAACATAACTCTTTTACTTCAAATAAAAAACTAAACACTGCATTGCATTGCGGCTGCTGGTCTGTTTTCAGAATATTAATTTAGAAATGATTTATGTTAAGCCTTTTTTAATTATGTGTTGATTTGTTGGATTTTTTTTTTCATAATAAATAACAATTCTATAATATTTACAAAAAGATAAAAATTTAATTAAAGCAATTACAAAAACTTTTACGAAATAATAAAATTCTATATAAAAGTAAACATTTCTTATTTTCTTATATAAAATTTTGTATAAAATTGATTGAAACACGAGCATGTATGCACGCAACAGTTTAAACAATTTTATTTTACCATAAAACGTGCTATTTGTGTTAGTTAAAGTCTTAAGTTTTAAATGGAATTTCTTACCGTAAAATAAATAATTATTTACTTTGTGTACTTTCAAAAATCATTTCTATTTTATTTAAAAATTAAAAACAAAGCTTCCAGTTGATAATAGGAAGTTTAAAGAGATGAAAACTTAAATTCTTATTATAATTCTATTAACAAGACGAAGTAGTAGTCAGCTCTAATTTAATTAATTATTTAATTTTTAATAAAATAAATTTTATATTCATTAAATTTATAATCACATCAATTAAATATTTATTCATTATAATAAAAAAAATTTAAGTTTAAAAAAAAAATAAATTTAAAATTAAAGTTATCCTTTGTTGTTCTATATCTTTTTAGTTGCCTTTTTTAGTTATGGCAATACAAATTCTGTAATAAAGCTTAATTATTATTGAGAGATCTAAATTTTGATCTGTATTATCATATTTCGAATTTTGCAACTACAAAATTTAATTTTTTGGTTGGTGACAAAATTCGGGTCTCACAACCAAAGTTTTTTTCTGTGTGTAAAATACTGAATTTTTGCTGATTAACACCTTAATACTCAGTGCTAAGTAGGCCTAGTAAATCACAAAAATTTTCTTCAGTGTCAACTAGTAGATGTGTGGTCGTATTTTAGGCCAGTAATCTCGTTTCCTGTATAAAAAAACTACTAGAAATCTCTATGAGTAACATTGACTTTATAAAAAAATATTCATGGTGCTACAGTGATCTTTAAAGAAAGCAAGATAAATTTGTAAATCTGCTGGAAGTAAATGAAAGGGAGTCCAGAAACCCTCTGGTCGCGCTTTCAATAGCGCTAAAAATATATTTTGCCAGCTTATATATTTTTACTTGATTTAATAAATCTCTTTCTCATATTTTTTTGCAATTTATTTAGCTTTATAAACTAAAATAAAAAATTTCTTAATAACTTAATATTCTTTGCTTTCAAAAGACTTTTAATTTTTTTTTAAATTTCCTTTTTATCATTTAAAAAAATAATATTGTTGCTGCCATTTTGTTCAACTTGAATGAAATACTTACTGCTTTTCCATCATAATGCATCATTTTAATATTATAATAATATTCTCAAATATGTTTACCTTTTTATGCATACGATATCATATTATACATTTCATTTTCTATAAGTTGTTATTTATGCTTTTGCTTATTCAAAGAGAATGAGAAAAAATAACAAACACAAGACAAGACATGAAATATTCTATCATTAAAAAAAAAATAAAATAAAAAAAGCTACTTAACTGTTATGAAGTAAGCAGCAGCATAAATTAAAATATAAAAGAAAAACTAACAACAACAAGTAAAAGAAAATTTTATTTTAAAAAATTATATAAAATATTAGTTCGGTATTAGAGTTGCTTGCTTGTGCTTTAATTTTTTTTAATAATAAACAAATATGGTATTCTTCTTCAGTGGATAAAATAAAAAATATTTACATTTCCTCAGAAAAAATATGCTTAGTGCTCACCAATTAAAATTTTTAATAAAAAACAATTGTCATATCGATTAAACTGAATCAATAAAAATTTTAGTCAGTATAACAAATTTTTTATTCATCTAAAGATATTTTAATTAAATCATTTAAAAATTAAATTGCATAAATTAAAATGTTAATTCAACAAATTAAATACATATTTATTTTTCAATAATAGAATAAAAAGCTTAATTAAGTCAATTAAAAATATAATTGCATCATTTAAAAATGTGATCTACATGATTATTTTTTTTTTATTGAACTAAAGAAATTGAATTACTTAAATAAAAATTTAATGAATAATTAAAAATTATTTGAATCAATCAAAAATTATTTTTATTTTGATTGGGTCAAGAATTTCCCCCAATCCGGCAAATTAAGCTCATATGTTTTATTCTATTTACAAAGGACTAAATTAAAATACAATTACCAAATTACTTAACACAGCAATCAATATGACAATTGAACTAAATAAATTGAATTAATTACATTTTAATTGAATCAAATAAAAATTTAGTTAAGTCAATTAAAATTTAATTGAACAAATTAAATATTTAATTAAAATGATTATTTTTTAATTGAACTAAAGAAATTGAATAAGTAAAACTTTTTTTGAATCAATCAAAAATGTAATCGAAATGACAATTGAAGAAATTGAATTAATTAAAAATTTAATTGTATTAAATAAAAATTTAATTGAATCAATTAAAATTGCATTTGAATAAATTAAATAAAAAGCTACACTGAATTAAAAATTTCATAAAAATATATTCTAGCCTAGCAAAAAAACCGTGCTGTGTACTTGAAAATTTTTACTTTCATAAAAAAATTTTTTGTGAAAAAAAAAGAAGTTTTAATTCTTATACGTTTTATGGTATTCAAAATTCGTTTTAGCTCTATTTATTAATTTTGTATGCATTTTCTTTGCTTCATCTATCAAATTCACTTGTTTGCTTTTCTAGTATGAATACAATTTAAGTTACATACACAAACGTATTGAATAATAAAAAAATAAACTAAAATAAAATCATAACAGAATTTATTATCACTTTTTTTACTAAATATAAAATTTGTTAAATTTTTTTCTTGTATGAAATGCAGGTATTATTTACTTATTTTGCTCTTGCTGGCTTTATACTTCTGTGTGGGCAAACAAAAAAAATGTTCTACTTTTTAAAGCTTTTTTGTGAAACATTTTATACGAAAGCAGAAAAAGAAAAATATTTCTTAGTAAGCTGATTATATAAACCAATCGATCTTCTCTAAAGAAAGAAAAAATAATAAGTTGACAAAAAACTAAAATTTAATTTAATTTAAGAATAGAAATTTTCAATTTAAAAAAACCTTTTCATTTTTGTGAAAAGCTGGTGTCTTGGTCTTTTAAATTTCGTTAAAACCAAAGAAAGTAATCAATTGATCGCCAATTGGAAAATGCTGCTAATTAATATAAGGCTTTTTCAAATCTATATTTTGTTTTTTTTTAATGGGCTGCTACTTTCAAGAGATGGTATAACACATGTGAGATTTATTTAAAAAAAAGTTTTCTTATATTTGAACATAAAGAAAACACAAAATTGTAACATAAAATTTCCTTTACGTCATGTCCACATCGTTTTCACATTGGCTCACTAGTTTCAAAGATATCGTAAAAGTTTTGATTTACAATTTTCCAAAAATTATATAAAATTAAAAATAAAATTCAGCTGTTTTTTTGTTCCAAGCATATAAGTTTCAAACACAATGAGCCCTTCATTATTAAAAACGATGCACAACTTTTAATTTTGTTTGTAGTTATGTGATGCTACTTCATTGTGAATGCAACATTTGTTTATCACTAAATAAAGTCTTCTACTCTGCGATAAATTGTGGATAAAATGGAAAGTTTTGCATGGATTTTAATAAAATAAAGCTCATTTTGTTTAAAATTTATAAAGCTACTAAATGTTTTTTTGGCCGATCTCGGTCAACATGAGTCTATATCCAATTTTTAGAGAAATCAATTAACAAATAGAATTTTAATTGTTGAAAAATCCATCCGAAAAAAACAGCCATGCCTTTGCTAGCATAATTAGCAAAGACGCCAACTAAAATGGTAAATAAAATATTTCAAAGCATAATTTCACCCTTATTTTTGAACAGTTGCTGAAAAAAATCGTTGAAAAGTGGGCTTAAAATGGGCATGGCCTTGCCTGGATTATAAAGACTATATTTGCAAAAGAAATCCTTTGAGAAACAAAAATTTGTATAGCGAACAAGCAAACAAAATGAATTTTATTTTTATAGATGTGTTGAAATAAAAGAAAGTTTGATTTTTTTCTTCCATTTTAAATTGGTTTTTTGAAAAGTAAAAAATTCCTAATTTTTCATAAAAAACTTTTATGATATTTTTAAATTTACGGAGCAGATTTAAAAACGATATAAGTACGTCTTGAAGAAAATTTTGTTGCAGAATTTCTTATTTTCTTTTTTTTATCAAGTAGCATCAACCGTTTTCAAGTGATTCTCAAAAATGTTTGCTGCTTCCTTTAAGAGATAATGCTATAGTTCGAATAGCAGATGCAATTTGAAAGTATAGCTTTGAAATCAGTGTTCGATTGCTTTGGTTCACTTGAATTTATAAACTTGAATTTATAAACTTTAGTTATGGTTGCCAAAACTGAGTAACACAAGTAGTGGTTTATCTGGGCGGTTTAATACAGCTTTAGCTGCTTTTTAAAGTAGTTTTTTAATAAAGTGTTCTAAAGTTCATAAAGTAAACTCTTTAATATTTTAAAATTTTCTTTAAGTAAGCGCTTCTTTTATTTTCTGTTGTTTTTTTTTTCGTTTTCTTTTATTTACTTGGTTTATTTCCCTAACAACCAACAAAGAAAAAAGTTTAAACTATATTTTCTTTATTACCAGCAATTGTTTTTAAGCCTTCCTGTTGTAAAATTTTTCCCAAAAAAAAAAAATTCTTTCTTTGTTTCTCATATTATTTTTATTATTTATCAAAAAGGCACACTGCTATCACTATTATCTTGCATTTTATACGAGTATAAAACAGAATCATGTTTCTTTTGATAGCAAAGTTATAGTCTTTCTTTTTGCCCCTTTTTTTAATATTAATAAATAAACAATGAATATATGAAAAGAAAAAAATTAATACGGAACAGACAAAAATGAAAACACAACAAAAAAGGCTAAATAAAACAACCTTTTATTTGAGCTGTATAACAAAATGTTAGCACCAGCTGGTTAAAATTAAAACAAAAGCAGGCCCAATGTCAAACAGAATGAGCGTGCATTTGTTGCACTCATCCTTGCTCAGGCTACACTGGCTGGCATTGGTAATAAAAATAAAATACAATTTTTTTTTTGTTAAATAAAACAACAAAATCCAGAAACAATTTTCTCTTGTCAAATACAAAATTATGCAAAAAGCAGCTCTAGTAGTTTAAAATATAAAAATAAACAGCGACTTGAATAAGCGCTCTAAATAAACAAAAAAATCTTATAAAAAGGGCATGCATGCTTTGCTGAAAAAATTTTCTATACGAAAAGTTTTATTCTTCTTCAGCAAAATTATTAATAAAAATTCTCCTCTTCATTTTTCTTTCTATTTTAAATTCATTATCAAAGAATATTTTCTGTTTGTTAACAAAATAAAATATTTTTTGACAAAAAACTTTCGGCTGGATTAAGAAACGAGAGAAAAATTAAAAAGATGTCTAAATATTTTTATTCGTAACTGTCTTTATTATGTTTAGAACAAAGCAGCTTCTGTAGCCTCTGCTTTTGATAAAAGTTATTAATTACGTTGATTAGAAATTGTTTGTTTTTATAATAAAAAAATTGTTTCAATAATAAAAAAAAATTATGTTCTGTTTTTATAACACAAGCGATCAATTCATTTGAAATATTTGAGTACTTTTTATATAATATTTCCAGACGATTTGGTCGCTTATGTTCTAAAAACGGCACATTACACCTTGAGCTATTTATTTAACAAATATTAACTGTATGACTGTAGGGTGTTAATGAAGAGAAAAAAAAATTAAATAGAGAAAACAAAACAAAAATTAATTTTCCCCAAACAGTAAATTTTTATAAATGCAGTTAGCAATAAGGAGTAGAGAATCGAGTCCCTCTAGCAGTAGCTAATACTAAGGAAACGCAGCATTTATTATTTATATAATGAGTTTATGCCACGGCGTACTATACGTATTTCTTATTTTCTCCCTTTTGCTAAATTTAGCTGCTAAACTTTTTTTATCTTGTAATTGTGCTGTTTTCCCTACTTCTTTTTTTTTTGTTTTTTTTAAATAAAAAAAAACTATTCATATTGGCTGCTGCAGTGTCCTGCTTAAAATAGGGAGAATTTAGAAAATAAAAATTAAATAGTTAAAAACGGAAAGTAGTTTATACAGCTGTTTCCTATGTTTCTTTAATTTTTGTATTGTTTTGACATGTTTTTAGCCCTGGGGTAAACAATGGCACTGTTACCACTACAACTACTGCCACTTGCTAAATATAAAAACAATACTAGTGCTACTTGCTGCTGCCTTAAAACAAAATAAGAGTAGTGCTCTTAGGGCAGATTTACAAAGCTAAAGAAGAAGATTTTTTTCCTAATTTCCATTTTGTTGTATTTAAATTTTGTTTCCTTTAAAATTAAATATTTGCTGTTTTGTTGTTCTTTAAACTGCATGAATTTATTTAGCTTTTTGTCTTTTTATTTTTTTTTTTCTTTGTTTCCAATTTTTTAAGTCTTTGAAAAAATTTTTTGCGAGGGTGTGTTTAAACGAAAAAGTTTTTAAACAGAAATTAATTGGATCATTTGATCTGTATGTGGAATAAAAAAAAATTTTTAAGCTCCGATTATGGTTCACAACACAAAAATGTTGTGTTGTGTTCGTAGCAACACAATATTAATTGAACATGCGATTATCTAGTTGTTGTATACATCACACAGTTGCATAAAAATACACACGTGAAAGAAAACGACGTTTAAAAAAAGAAAAACCAAAAGCAAGTTAATAAAAAATTTGTTAAATTTATATAAAATAAAAATAATAAATATGGATACGAACGTGTTTCTTTTTTTCGATAATGAGACAGAAAGCACACATGGCAAGAGCTCACAAAAAAATTCAGATGTAGTTCCAATCCATTAAAACTGTCAAATGCAATGTAAGTTAACAATTTCTTGAACTGGGAATTTAATATTATTATTTATTATTTGATATAAAAAATGAATTCTTTGGCCATTTGCTCCCAAGGTTAGAGCTGCATGGTATCTTAGGAATTCTCAGTTTTTATAAAATTATTTCACTTAAATAAAAATGGGTTTTGCTAGTAAAGAAGGATAATTTTTTAAAACCATAAACCCGGTGTTGGCTGTTTGAAGTTATCAAACGATACGATACAGTTTCTCAGCCATCTGTTTGTTGAATTGAAATAAAAAAAAAAATTTTTAAGCAATTTTACAGAAAATACATTCCTAAAAATTTACTTAAAATGTTTCTGCAAAGAAACTAATCGCAACAAAAAGACAACACCAATTGTCTATTTTTGCCTGCTTTAACAACACATAAGACAACACAACACAAAAATAGTAAACTGTTGTGAACCATAATCGGGGCCTTAATTGAGCCAACTTTTACTCACGCAAACTAAAAACCAAATCTAATTTTTCAAAATCCAGAAATGAAGCCCAGAGTAGTTATAATGTGATGAAATATCCACTTCCGAATAAAATATCGGGATGCACTGACTAATTTATTATTTAGTAACAATTTTTTAAGTAATAATTTCTCAAAATTGTGTTTTATACTTTTACTAAACGCTCTTGGCCGGTCTCGCCCGGGCTGGTTTGTTATTACGTGAATTGGTATTCTTAGAAAGCCTATGAAACAATTTTTAGAGAAACCCATTTACAAATAGAATTTTATTTGTTTAAAAACCCATCCAAATAAATACATTCATTCATTACTCTATAAAGTGGTGGCTCATGTTTTTTTCGAGCATTTTTATCAGAGGCTCTAGCCAAAGTGGCAAAATAAAATATTTATAAAAGCAAAATTTCATGTGTAAATTAAGCCGTTAATCCCTTTTTTGAAAAAGTTGGGAGTGAAAATAATTCAAAAATAGTTGTGGCCGGTCCAAAAGTTTTTTGGCGACCTTCATTGAAGTATAGAGACCGAATTTCACATAAATCTGTTTAAAAACAAACATTGTATACCGAACAAACAAATATCCAAAAAAAGAAATAAGAGCAAGTCCGCTTGCTCTTATTAAAGATTTAGGCCCATTATTACAACTTTCGATAGTTGCAGTTAGGATTTTGTGGGGCAAATAAATAGCTTTTAGGTAAAACCAAAACCAAAATTTAAGGACACACTATCCAATATTTAATTTATCAAAATTTTTAATTAAATGTTCCACCAAGAGCTTGATCTTTGACTTGTAAAATCTTAACTTTACTTTAAAGTAGCATCCTCGTTTATCTCTTTTTTTTTAAGTTTTAAAATTGTCTTCTTTTGTTTTTATTCTTTAAAATTTTAAGGGGTTCTTTCTGGGAGCTTGTGGCTTTTGAAAGTTTATTTAAATATCATCAACACTATTGTTTTGTGGTTAAACTAAATGGAATAAAGTATTTTATTAAGTTTGTTTATTTTTTTTTAAATTAAATTTTCTTTTTTACATAAAATTTCTTTGCACCATTATTTTTGTAGCTGTTGGTTGTTATTTTTGGTTTGAACAATTTTATTAAGAAAATTTACATAGTTTCAGAGATTAGATATAAGTTTAATGCTTTTGCTGTTTATTTTTACTTGTACAACAGAAAAAAAAAATAAATTTACTTCGGAACAGAGATAAAGAAAAGAAACTCATAAATAAAACATATTTATGTTGTATAGGTGGGGGGAGAGAAAAAAAAATGACAAAGCATACAGAAGTACATACTCTGATTTAACAATAAAACAACAAGTCAAAGTATTTAATTCTTTTAAATATGAATGTTAAATAGCAAAGAAATATAAAATAGATTTAGTTAAATGAGGTTAAGCAGGCCGCCAAAACAAGAAAATGAATGAGCAACACGTGGCTCTTCTCAAATGGCCCTTTTTTTTAATGGTTAGAAGAAAGAAAATAGAATTAGAAATAGAGAAAGAATTAAAAATAGAGAGAGAAATAAAAATAGACATATAGAGAAAGAGATCTAGAGAGAGGAGAAAGAAGATAAAGATACAGAGCCAAAGTTATAGATAAAACTAGAACTAGAACTATAACTGAAGCTGAAGCTAGAGTTTGAAATGAAACTAAGCCTAGAGCGGGTGCTAGAGCAGGAGTTTGAATAAGAACTAGAACTAGAACGAGCGCTAGTGCCACAGATAGTACTACAGCTAGGACTATGCTGGAATTAGAATCGAGCTACAGACTTAGACTTAGAGCAATAGATAGAACTAGAACTAGAGTTAGAGGTCGAACTGGAGCTAAAACTACTTATGGAGAAAGAGCTAAAGCTAAAGCTAGGAACTAGAGTTAGAGTTAGAACTAAAATAAGAACTAGATCTGGAACTGAAGCTAAAACTAGATCTTCAGCTACAGTTAGAACTAGAAATAGAGCTAGAGGTTGATGTTGAGCTATCCCTAGATGGAGCTGTGGCTAGAGCTATGCATATAACTATAACTAAAGCTAGAATTAGAGCTACAACTAGTACTAGTGAGCATCAAAACAGCACGAACCAAATATAGAATTTAGAACCAGAACTAAAGCTACAGCTAGAATAAGAATTACACCTACAGCTAGAGATTAAGCTAGAACTAGAATTAGAGACTTGACTTTTTAGTGCAAGAAAATATTTATAAAAATTAGTTGTTCGTCACATCAAAGCAATTGCTGTTTCTGACAGCATACAGTTGTGCAAGTAACTCTCGCTTAGATAGTCTGCGCTATAAGAAGAGCAAAGGATGTGTTTTATTTTCCCCTCCTCGTGCTTGTCTTAATAATTCCCATAATAGTTATTTGATGGCAATTAAATTCTTCCATCAAGGTGGTCAAATTTAAGGTCACCCATTTCCATTGTCAGAAAATTCTTTAAATTATCTTTTTTGCAACTGCTTAGAATGCGATCTAAAGCTTCAAAGAGATAAGCAGTGCCAAAAAAATGGCTAAAGTCTGTAGAGTTTGGAAATAAAGTCTTACATATTCCATCTTGATTGGGCTCTCTTTGGTTGCTAATTATAAGAGAAAGTTCCTTCGAAATGATCATTCACATGATTCTTTGGAAAAATGAGGACAATCCGTTCACAGCCAAACTGTCGTACTTGAACCATAAAATTTCGATTGTTTTCATTTGATATCAAATGCGACGAGAACTGTATAGTCATGTGATATCTTTCGAAATTTCAATGAAATTTAAATTAAAGTTTCCTTCGATATCGAATGCCGCAATTTGGTACCGTACCTGATTTTAAACCAACCAATTAACTGGATTAGAAAGTGGACTAGTGTTTTGTATGATACCTCTTTGTTATAAAGAGTGATTTTTTTGCTATTATCTTTTTGGCAACACTAGTTTTGACAGCTCACGCACGTTTTGTATCTTGTGTCACTGTCAAACATCTTCAGTTTGGTCTATAATTTAATCATGAATCGTCTTACAAACGAACAACGCTTGCAAATTATTGAATTTTATTACCAAAATGCGTGCTCTGTTAAGAAAGTTCATCGCGCTCTTCTTCCATTTTATGGTCAGTTTAATCGACCTACTGAGGCTTCTATTCGGGCTATTGTAACAAAATTTCGCACCAAATTTACATTGTTGGACATTAAACCACCAACACGCTTACGTAGAGTGCGAACTGAAGAAAATATCGCAGCCGTATCGGCCAGTGTTGGTGACGACCGTGAATTATCGATTCGGCGCCGTTCGCAGCAATTGGGCCTCTGTTACTCCACTACGTGGAAAATTTTGCGGAAGGATTTGGGTGTGAAGACTTATAAGATACAACTGGTGCAAGAATTGAAGCCAAACGACCTACCACAACGCCAAATTTTTGGTGAATGGGCTCTTGAAAAGTTAGATGAAGATCCACTTTTTTATCGAAGAATTGTGTTCAGCGACGAGGCTCATTTCTGGTTGAATGGATACGTGAACAAGCAAAACTGCCGTATTTGGAGTGAAGAGCAGCCAGAAGCATTGCAAGAGCTACTAATGCATCCACAAAAAACAACCGTTTGGTGCGGATTATGGGCTGGCGGCATCATTGGGCCGTATTTCTTCAAAGATGATGCGAATCACAACGTTACTGTGAATGGTGAGCGCTACCGTGCGATAATAAAAAACTTTTTTTTGCCCAAAATGGAAGAGCTTGACTTGCATGACATGTGGTTTCAACAAGACGGTGCCACATGCCACACAGCACGCGAAACAATGGACCAATTGAGAGGCGAGTTCGGTGAACAGTTTATTTCACGCTTGGGACCAGTCAATTGGCCGCCCAGATCGTGCGATTTAACGCCTCTAGACTATTTTTTGTGAGGCTATGTTAAGGCTAATGTCTATAGGGACAAGCCCGCTTCGATTGACGCACTGGAAGCCAACATTGCCAACATTATTCGTGAGATACCGGCCGAAATGTTGGAAAGAGTATGCCAAAATTGGACTAAGCGGATGGACCATTTGAGGCGCAGCCGCGGCCAACATTTGCATGAAATAATCTTCAAACATTAAATTATATCGACCCAACTATCGATCCAAATAAATATTTCATGCATTTTTCTGAATTTTATGTGTTTTTTTTTTAATTTCCGATAGTTCTTATAAAATCACCTTTTATATATATTGTTTGCTTATGTAAACTGAATGTAGTTTTTATTTCCTTTTGTTTTTGCCAGTTTTCTTGACGAAGAATAAACACATACTAAATTCAAATACATAAATCAAAAGACTTTACTGTTGTTGATTAGAAATTAAGCGCTGTATCTATATTCTCTTCTAAAAAAACATAGAACCAAAGTTTAAAGAAGTGATCTGCAGTGGAATTATGGCTCATATTTAGTAGTAATAATGAGCAGGTAATGAGCAATTAAAGTAGTATTGATCCAGTCATTCACATCCAGTGACTGCAATGAAGGTTTTGCTAGAACTACATCCAAAAGTAACAAAAAAACGTTTAATTAATTTTAAGGGAATATCGGAAAAAACAGACAATTGCTCACTGATTTCCTCTGGTGTGCCCCCTTTGTTATACTTGTGCAAGAGGGAAAAATGTAAATGTAATAGCAGGCAGAAGGATAAAAAGAAGTAAGGAAATAGTTGGATAAGGAAAAGAAGAAGACGGGCCCGCCACCTAAATCAATTGTTGCTTCTAGTGCAGATAGATACCATGACGATTTCTGTAGCCGACAGTGTAGTAAGGCCCTGCAGGTAGCGCTCCTCGAAGTTCTGTTCAAAGCCGAAGAAGGTGTTTCACAGTTTCCTCCTTTTCCAACGTCTATATTAGTCATTTGATGACTAAGCTATTATACTCTCATGGCTGCCAAAACACCAGTGACCTATTATTCTTCAATTGGGTTTTCTGGAGAACTGCCAGCAAACTTTATTTTAAAAGTCATTACAATATGACTTCAAAATAGTTGTTTATAAACACTTTTTTTTTTTAATTTTAATACTCAACTCCTAGAATAGGTAATTGTGGGGTAGATGTACTCATTTTGTTAAAATTTATTTATTAAAATAGAACTGCAGTTTATGGTTTAATTTACGAGTATTTATTTATTAAGTTTTTTTTTCTTTGTGCGTTAGTCAGTTGCACTCCTCTTTGTCTACTGACTGTTTTGTTTGTTTTCTTAACATGGTTTTCATTCATTATAAAGTGGCTTAGAATAATGTCATTCCTAGTCGCTGGCTGCTGTTTGAGCATAATAAACTCTCTCATAAATTTTGCTATAAAACGTTTTCAAGACACCAAACTAAAATCTTTTTTTAATGTTTCATTTCCGTGCTGCTGTTGCTGGTATTTACTTATCTTTTTATATAGTTTTTCTTTTTTTTTATAGCAGTTTCTTATTATTGTTAAGGTGTTATTAAGTTTTTAAGAAGACAAGGGCAGTAGCAAAATTTATTTTCCTGCTTTGTTGGCTGGCAATAGTCGTTCTAAGACTGAATAGAATGAATATTTTGTTGACATTTAGATTCTATTTACTGCATGAATGTTGTTTGTTTAGCACATTTAAATTTCTTTTAGCTGTTTGAGTTTATTTGCTGTTTTTTTTTTTTTTTTGTTAGTTATTTTATGACAGACTCATAAAGTTTACCAAGGCAGGTGTTAAGACTAATAAGATATACAGATTTACGATTAATTCTGGTTTATGTTTGCCAAGGGTGTTTATATTTGTAAAGACAAAATTTGTTAGAATTCTTTTATGAGCACAATTTATTTTTTTAATATTTTAGTCAAACGGTGTTTATGTTCTGGCAACACATGTTGCAAAATTCCAAAGTTATTATTTAATAAAGTTAACACGATTGCAATTCTTTTGCTCATAAACAACGTTTTTTGTTGTTATTGTTTATTTTTCTCCATAATCTAACTTTTAAAGAAGATAAAGAAATAAATGTAAAAGACTGTTTGTTTGTTGTTGTTGTTAATTGAAAATTATTTTTCTAAATGTTTCAAACAATTCTATTTTTTTTAATAAAATCTTAGTCAATAGCAAATGAAAAACAAATAGGTAATCAAGTCAGTTATTTATTGAGTAACTAAGCAAGTAAGCAGGGAAGTAAGTAAGTACTCTCATAAGTATTCAAATATTTAAGTAGGTAGTTCATCAAGTCGCTCAGTTACCAATTGCATAATTAATCAATTAGAAAATGGAGTAAGCCAGTCGGTATTATCTGAAGTAGGGCAGGGATTTTAATGCAAATGCATGTTTCTACTCAGTAACTTGAAATCGTTTTTAAAATAATCCAAAGTAATTTCTGTGAGTTTGGGTAGTAGATTACACAAGGTGGGCGACCTTCTCTTTAAAATGATAAGTGTCTCATTTCGTAAGCTGCGAAAATCCCTCAGAGCAAAAGCAATAAAAAAATTAAAAATAATCCAAAGTAATTTCTGAGTATTTGTACAGTAGGTTACCAATCTAGACGACCTCCGCTAAACTACTGCTGAAAATATATATAGAAGTATTGAGTGCCGTAAGACGTATTTGATAAATATCCTATTTATACTGAAAACATATTTACAAATACTAAAAAAGTTCAGGGGTTACGTTAAAATATATATAACTCGGCATGTTTATCTTCACTCCCTTAAGTTTAGTGTATGTTTTTTGTATTTTAGAAGACTGTGGAAAGTGAAAAATATTAATATTTTGCTGACACAGTGAAGGGTATGTAAGACTCGGTACAGTCGAATTTAACTTGTTCTGTTTTGTTTTTTTTTTTCATACTCTTTCATTACATTTATGTTTATACCCGATGGGCGTTCATATGTAAAAGAGAAAAAAGAAATATAAAGAGAATATTTCTTTTTGCTTTGTAATGTTGGTTTAAAATTTTTGCTTATTTAGTTCAATGCCTACTTTGTTAGGTTTTTAATTTCTTGTTTAAGCTTTTAGTTTGCTTAATGACTAAAATTCCCATTTGGTCGATTGGTATAATGAAATAAGTTTTCAAATGTTTGGGCAAGACTTGGGAGTAAACTACTGAAGATTCAGAGTAGCGTCTGATGGAAAAGCTGTATATATTGTACTAAGTAAAAATTTTTTTTGAAATTTTAGACTAGAATATCATGGAAAATATTTTGGAATTAAGCACGCATAAAGATTGAATATTGTTTTATTTCCTTACCTCTTATCTTAGTTACTTATTTAATTTTATTTTAATATAAATTTAAAGCAGTGATGCAGCATTCATTAAAGGCAGTTAAGCATACACCTATCTTTAGTGGACATTAAAATAACTTTTTAAGTTATTATGAAACTATATGCGTTTACATTTCGTATTTATGTTTACAGTTTTAGTAACTTTGTTGTCACTTATAGGCTGCTGTTCTCTTTTAACAAACTTTGTAAGCCATTTTATGTAAATGAAAAAAAATGTAAAGAATGAAATGTCTATGTAAGCCATTTTTTAGTGGCTTAAAATCTATTATTCCGTTGCTATTTAGTTTTATATCTTTTAGCCTTTATTTCTAATTTATTATTAACACTTTTGAGAGGCTGCTTGGAATATGAACATTAAATGCAACTGTGTTTTCTATTTAACACACACACACACACACAAATTAATAGCTATTAATCATAGTGTTCTAAATATTTTGTTTTTAGTTTTTAACATTCAAGATTGTCTGTTGGTTAATTTTCTTTCTTTTCTTAATGAAATTTTAATGCAGAAGCTTATTTTATGGTAGTAGATATTTGCGTACAGAAAGAGGTCAAAATATGTTGGGTTTTAATATTAAAGTACATAAATTTTCTAAAACTTATTGTGGCCATGATGCGTATGATGAATATTTTTAATTAAAAAAATAAGTATACGTAGAGTAGTGCAACTTACTTGGCTCTTAAAGCGAAATTCAAAAAAAATTTTATGTTTAAAAAACAAAAGCTTTTGTTTTTTAATATTTTTAAAATAGGGCGAAAACAAACAGCAAAACTAAATTTATTTCTTTTATAGCAGAAACAGAAAAGAAAAGATAAGAAAAGAAGAGAAAAAGAAATTTTACAAAAAAAAAAAAAAATTTGTCATAAATTTGACAGGCGACTTATTGATACGATGCGCTATGTAACAAAAAGCCTAAATGAAAAAAAAAATTAGCTTGTTTTTTAAGAAGCTTATTGATAAAACTGACACTTTTCCACTTGATCGAAATTTATAGAAATAAAGAGGGACAACAGCAAAATTAAATTTAAAAATGATTTATTTTGTTTGATTTTTTTGTTCTTCTACATTTTAAATGAGTTCATGAGATTTATATGTTTGTGTGTGTTTTTTTTTCTTGAAAAAAAAAAAAAATACAACGAATTTATTTTTGTATCTCCAATTTAATATGCACAATCGGTTTTTGAAAAGAATGAGTGCAATTATATTTTTGTTGTTGGCTTAATTTCGCGTAAAATTATTTGTTTTGATTTATGATAATCACTGTATATCCACAATAAGAAATCATTCACTGAAATAAATTTTAATAAAAATCTGAGACACCAAACAAAATTGGTTTTTTTAATGTTGTTATTGAAAATATTTTTTAAAAAGCCTGGTTATATTAATCAAAATTAAAAAAAAAAAAAAAAGATAAAGGGATGATAACCTGTTAAAGAGAGGGTACCAGTTGCATTTGAGACCCACTTTATTTAAACAACACAAATCTGCGATAACATCATCTTGAGTATTAAGAAAACTCTTAAGGCTTAGGCAGAAATCAAAACTTCAACCACCTATTGATGTCAGTAGGTTTATGATTTTTAAAATATTTTTTTTTTGTAAATAAAAAGAAATATGAGGGCTAGAAGCAAGAAAACCAGCTGGCTGATCCAGGCCTTGTACGAAGCCAATTAGCTTGTTAAGTAGTTTTTTTTTATCTCTCTAGCAGCACAAAAGAAGTCTTCCAAAAACTTTTTTCAACAGTTACAAAGTGAGGTTTTGCGATGTAAGACTTCATTAGCTGACCCTCGTATTTCCTATACTACACTGATGATATCTAAAACCACAGTGCTCGATTAGCTGTCCTGTTATTAATATATTTCGCGACATTGTGATAAAGCACTATGTCTCTCTAGTCAATAATTTCCAATGTTTTCAAAATTGTGATTCTATTTAAGAAAGTTTTTTTTTAATGAAGCATGGAAACATGACAAACTAGTAGATCTTATGAACATATAATACTACAGACCCCTAGGTTAGCCAAACAGTAAGCAGTGAGTTAATTATTATGAACCCAAAGTAGGTTTACAGATGATAATATTGGCTGAGCTTAGTTCAGGTAAACACGAGACCAGCAAACATTAAATATATAATTTTTACTCTAGTCCTTCTTATTAAACATTTGTTAGCACAATTTATAAGTAAGTTAAAGCTGGGTTTTTTCAGGTTTTAAATTCAGTAAAAACCTATCAAATATATTTTTAAAATTATTTTGAATTTTTTGCTTAACAATAACGTTATAGCGTGGAATAGGTTGTAAATTATGTAACTTTCAAAGAAACTGAAGCTTAGAAATGAAATTCTTAGTTATGAAATAGCTGTTGAATCTTTTGGCTTAAGTTGTTACAGTCTGGGTTATTTGTAACAAGTCTAGCTTCTCTTTTATTTAAAATAAGTGTGGCCATTACAAAAGCATCATTACATAGCTGCAGAGTTAAAAAAGAAAATTAAAAAAAATGATTAAGGAATTTAAAAACAAAAATACTTGATGCTGCCATAAATTAAAATCTAGTTCACATTTTACTTTCTTTGCGCTAAAACAAAACTGGCATATCGAAGGCCACATTTTATGTTTGACATACTCGCATGTGGTTAGATACGAGTAGATGAAAGAACATTATTGTACTGTTTGTCAATGCAGGCCACTAAATCCATTGCTTGTTACCCCAAAATGATTTAAAACTGAAAATTGCTTGAATGTACTTTTTTCCCCCAAAAAAAAAAAATTAAAGAAAAAAAAAATCATGTCATTATTTGCCAAGCAATACAAGCAAAGTGTGTTGTATTGAAAAGCAACAGTATTAATATTGAATGCTGGCAGTTATTAGAGTCAACATGTTTCATAATAAGAACCCAGAGTACAATGGCAATAATAGAAACTCAAAACTTTCAACCATTTCAACAACAAGCAAATATTAAGCCCAACAGTAATGGCGACATTGCAATAATAGAAACTAAATTTGAAATGAAATGTGCAGTACCTACTATCAATGTGCAAAAAAAAAATGTGCCCTGTAGAAATTAAAGCAATCAATGGGCTTGGTTTTATTCAGAAGAAAAAGTAGTTTGCTAAAAAGTCATTGATTATTTACACACCACCAATATTCTAGACGTAATTGAAAGAAGGTTTGAGCTGCATAACTGAAGAATTTTCAGTGGAGAAAGAGCATCTTGACATGTCCAACTATTAGCAGAGTGATTAAACAAATTGAAAAAAGTAGGTTGACTATGGATAGACATACGTTAACTTACTGATCGATTGCTTGAAAAAATTGCTGCTGTAAACGAGAATGTTGGCGAAAAGCCAAAAACATCAGTGTTGACAGAAGACCTCCACTTGCATTAATACAAAATTCAGCTTTCTCAGGAGCCCAAAATAGCTGACAATTCGCGTACACATTTGTAATGGAGCAAAGTAAAGTCAAAGCCAAGTTTTCGAAAAAAGTCAGCTTCTTCTATGAAGCGCATTTTCACCTGAATGGCTTCATGAAGACAAAAAATTATGGAATGAGGGGCTCAAGAAACCCTCATGAAAAAAATGCTAGTTGGCAATTGTGGACTGTGAATGACATTTGTTACAGCATGCCTCAATGGCATGGCATGTACCACATGCTACAGAGCGCTTGAAACAAAAAATTTGTTGCAGAATGAAATGCTCAGTATGCATTTCTGAAGACAAGTATGACATATAGTTTTGGCAAGCGGACACAGCGCTTGAAATAATAAATTAATTTCAAGAAGAATTTCATGAATAAATTATCTCAAGAAACACTGATATGAATTGCAAGCCAAAATCATGTGATGCAATACCGTGCGATTTTTTTTTTTTGAAGCTTTGTGAAATCGTGGCCTTATGCGAATAAGTCACAAGCTATTTCTGAGCTCATATCTCTGATGCAATGCGTCTTTTTGTAAAAGTAATTGAAAATCAGAAAAAATTTTATTTCATAGTTAAATGGAATATGTGTTCTTTACAAACCAATAGAAAAAATCACAACTCCTTGTTTTGTTCAAAATGTATTTGGCCAATAATTAAAATAATTTTTTTTATTATTAAAAAAAAGTGGCTTTTTACTGAGACCCAATCTTAATGCATATATTATGCATTGTCTTTAAACGACTTTGGCATTAATCCTACAGGTTTAAAACGGAAACCTATACGCTTGTAAGTGCTAACGATTTGTCAACCAATATTTTACCTACATGCGTAAAAAAACTGCAATTTCTGCAGGGTCTCTGCACATTTCATTGCATACTTATCATCAAAAAGCATTTTTTAAACACACTAACGCATAAACTTTTAAATTCAAGAACCTCCTGCAACTGTAGGTGTTTATATGCGTATGTGTGTATGTGTGTGTGTGCGTAGTAGAATTTTTATGATGTTGATAAAATGTTGCAAACACAATAAAGTCTCTATTTGAGAATGTGTATTGACAAAAAGTTTCTTTTCTGCACGTTTAAACATTTACTTGATATTTGAGTTTTAGTAATAGAAAATTTTCCACAAAAAAAGAAAAAAATCTGTGCGTAAAATCTTAAATGCAAATGAACCTTCGATTACGTTGAACTAATAAATAGAACATTCAGATGCAATAAATTAAAAAAAAGGGGAAAGAAGCCAAAAATTTACAGAAAAGAAATTTGTGGCAAATAAAAAAATTCAATGAACACAAATGCTCATGTTGATTCCAGAGAATTTTTCTTTTTCCATTGAATTTTTTTAATAGTCACATAATTTTTTCTGTGTATTTCTTAACAGAAAAAGAACAATACAATCGTCAAAAAAATGTTTGTATGAAAAACACTCAATTTTTAAAGTACTTTTTTACAGTGTTTCACGAAATTTTTTATACGATTCAAGTGTTCGTTTCCTATGAACATAAGACATAAGACTTTTTAAATAAATGGATCGATTTGTTTATACATTTTTTAACTTTTGAAAAAGAAAAGTCGTAACACTGAAATCAGTTTATTTACAGTAAATATCAACTGCTTTAATGTGGCTGTAGCTTTCAAATATTTTTATTTAACTGACTGCAAGACGACAAATACAGCTAATGGCATCTGTAGTCGCATAGTCTGTAGCCCGTTTTGTTCTAGGTGCTTAATAAATCATTTTAAATTAATGATTGAAACATAATAAATTATTTGGAAGCAAAATATTAAACAAAATATTAACTTTCTTTAATGCTTCATTCCAATTATGTTGCTTTGATAAATGAAAAATAGAAAAATAAGTACTACTCGTATCATATCTATTAATCAGATGCTGCTTAGAATTTTAAGTTGATTAATCTCAAGTTTTGTTAAATCTCTGGCCCAACATTCGAATTGATACTTATTTTGTTGCACCAATTGACTACATGAGAATTGAGTCAATAGGCAAACAAAAAGTTTTCAAAAATTCTAACAAGAAAATAATCAAGCTGAATTCGGCTATGCCGACTCTTATATTTGTTAGCTAAATGTTTATATTTTTCACTTAAATGTATAAACAAGGGCTAGCTTATTAAGCTTGAGGTCGTATTATACAAATTTATTTATTTATTATTAAAGCGATATAAAATAAATCTTTTTAATACAAGCAGAACCTGAATAAGAGGTTTAAAAATGATATAATAATAATAATAAAAAAAAAAAAGAGAAGTGATAAACATTGATAAAAATAATTTCCTTTAATCCCATTTTTTTGTAACTATTAATTAATAATTCTATTGACTAACAATTGCTTTTACAATATAAAGGTTCTAATGTTTGCAAGAAACGTTGGGAGTAATCTACTGAGGATTCAGACTAGCGTCTGATGAAATGGTCCATATAGGTATGCTATACCCTTCAGTACTTATTGTACTGAATAAATAACTCATGAGAATATCATGAGTAAGGGAATAAATTTTACAATCAACACAATTTCTGGAATTAAGCACAAAGAAAGATTTATATTTTGATAAATAATTAATTTTTTTTTATTTTTAATTTTCTAAATTTTGCACAATTACCTTAGTTTGAGAGGCAGAATAAATGCTGTAAGAAATTATATGAACAAGCTTTTATGTATGTATGAGTGTGTTAAAATTTTGGTATCATTTACGTTTGGGCATACAAACAAATGCTGCTGATATTTTAGATTTTCCTTGGGCGTATGAACAAGTTCATAAAACTGTTGTATTGTGCTTTTAAGAGTCCAAGGGTTGAGCAATTTTATTTATTTTTGTTTTTTGTTTTTAAGTTGAGTGTTTAAGAGTTTACTACATTTACCTGCACTAAATCGAGTTACTGGTCACACTTAAAACGTTTTGTATTACATAAAACTATTACGTGTTGTTAAATCTACTATTCACCTGCAATTTTACTTAACAGCATTTGACAAGTTTAGGTAATTCTTTTGCAAAGTCACAAAGATATTTAGGTTGTTGATTATTATTCTAGTTTGTATTTTGAGACAAGTTAAAGCAACATTAAAATAGTCTAAATTAGTGAAACACTATAAAACATTTAAGTTCTTTAGAGAGCAAAATATTAAGCCTAATTACAAGTAGCGTTGTGGTGGCGAAAACAGTAATATGTAATGTTTTACATTAGCCTGTGGCAAATTCTACTACGAACGAGACTTGCAAATAGGGCTGAGACCAAATCGTGGCACCTTTAGTCGAAATTGTCTTATTTATTTTAAACAAAAAAGTTTACTGCTATTTTCCCTATTTGGATTGGCGGCTCACTAAAAAAAAATTTTTACACGCCACTTCTAATGAAAAGAAATTCGTTGCTATATGAAATTGCGGCTCACTAAGAAATAAATATTTTCCCCCCTTGATCGCTTGTGTTAAAAAAACAGCCCATCAGCGACTCATTTGAAAGAAGTGATGAAGGACTTTCTTATAAACAATTACAAATGTATGGTATATGCCAAAATAGCAACACAAAATTATTTTATAAAATTTAATTTATTACTTAATATTCATTTTATTTAATGAAAAAAAGTAAATATATATAAAACGACTTTAAGGTTTGAAAAAATGTCCACTAAATCTTTAGAAATGATTTCATATAAAATCTTTCTTTGGCTCAAGGAAATATTTCATAAATTATGTGATTGAATGATTGTCAAAGTATTATTTCAATAAATTAATGAAATTATTGCAATAAATTAATAAAATATTTTCATTGAATTAATGAATAAATATTTTATAAATTATGTGAGTTAATCATAATCAATGTATTAATTAAAATACTTAACTAAATTAATGAAATGATTTTAAAAAATTATAGAATATTTTCATTGAATTAATGATAATTTCATTAAATTAATGAATTAATGAATACTTCATTGAATTGATGACATTTTTCAGAAATTATGCGAGTTAATATTAATTATACAATTAAATTAATGATTATATCATTGCATTAATGAAAAAGTTCATTAAATTAACCCCCGATTACGGTTCACAACATTAATTGAACATGCGTGTACGTCACACAGTTAGTAGATTTTTTCTTAAAAATACAAACGTGCATGCAAAAAAACTGGGAAGTTGAATTAAACAACATAAAAAAAAAAAAAGAAAAACAAAGTGCACTAAAATAAATATAATTTGTTAAAGTTAAATAAAACAAAAAAAATCTACATATTAAAGTGTTTCTATTTTTTTCGATAATGAGTACACAGTAAACAAACATCGCACGAGTTCGTAAAAAAATTCAGAGAACAGTTCCAACCCATTAGAACTGCTAAATAAATACAATGTTAGCAAACATTTTCTGGAATTAAATTTTTTAAGTTGTTCCACATAAACAAGAATGGTTTCGCTGGTGAAACAGACAAATTTTTTAAAACCATCAATCCGGGTTTGCTTTTTTTTTGCTGATGGTAGTTATAAGGAAGTAGAGGCAATGATATGATGCAGTTTCTCAGACAACTCTTTGTTGAATTTTAAATAAAATAATAAAAATCTTTAAAAAAAATCCACTGAAAATACATGTCTTACAATTTTACTTAAAAATTATTATGCATTTTTATTTTTAAACCGACAAAAAAAAAACTAATCACAACAATGTCTATTTTTATAAGTTTTTACAACACATAAGACAACATGTTGTGAACGATAATCGCCGAAAATTAACATACACAACTGAAAAGACAACACAACAGATAAGTGTTGTAACCGGTAATCGCAATTCACAACACACAACACCAAAATAGTTAAGTGTTGTGAACCATAATCGGGGCCTCAATAAATAAGTCTCATCTAATGAAACGTCTCATGTATTGAAAAATAATTAATTTTTCATTAGATTGTTGACAAAATTTCAAGGATACGAGTATATGCTCAAAGTTTTCTCAGTATGGCGACTTTATTAATTAAAAATATAAATAGTCAAATGGGCTTAAAATTAGTAATTAAAAAAAAACTTATTTACAAAATTGTTTACTTACTTTTTGTATTATATTTTATTCCATTTAAAAACACAGTATTTTTTATTCAGATGCTAATATTATTTCATTTATTTCTTTTAGTATAATTAAAAATTTCCATTTCCCCAATAAAAGAAATTTTACCAATTAATTTTAATTCATTTCGATATTAAATAAAAAAATCTGAATCTAATTTATTTCATTTGACTAAATATTTATTAGCAAAAACAATTTTTTTTTAATTTATTTCGAGATGTTTTTATTAATTTAATTAGTTTTTTCTTAAATTATTTTAACTTAAGATCTCAAATTTAACTCAAAAAACTACTTTCATTAAAATTTAAAATAATTTTTTATAGTTTCATTCTAGCAGGCCATATCAAAGACTTCATTCCAAAGCTGTGAAAAGAGACAACAACAAACCAGTCAGCAGCTCTGTTGGATAGCAATACCTTTGCCAAATCGGTCCAACATATACAAAGTTATAAGCTTTTTAAATTGTTTTTAAATTGTTAATAAATATTATTTATTAATAAGTGTATATTTAATTAAAGTAAATTTTTAGCTGTTTCTATTAAATTTATTTAGGCTAATTTTCTTAAATTTTTTTTTTGTAAAATTTTGAAAAAAAAAGATCAATAAAGAAAACCTTAAACTTTAAATTTATTTCAAAATATTTTTATTAACCCTTCCTAATATGAAAAAAAATTTAAATTTTTAGCTTTATCCTGGAAACGGCTGGGCCAAAATGGCCCGGGACCCTATACGTCGGATTTCCCCATGCTGAATGCGAATTTCGCAATTAGAATTTTCTAACTCAAAATTTTTGGCAAAATTGGAAAAAATTTGCAAGAGAAATGCTATGAATAAATAAGTTGCATGTGGCAGGTAGCCAAATTCCCACTCTACCACATGGTGCAAGTTTCATTCAAAAATATTCATCCATTCCTGAGTTATTGCGAAAACAAAAAATTCTATTCAAACTGTAACTGTCGCTCTGTTCAAAAATTGAATTTAAAAATTTTGCGAGAAAAAAGTGAAACACCAGGCCAACAGAACCAGCAGTAGGTGGATTTTCGGGAATTAATTTCTGTTTTTTTGTTATAACTTTTGAACGGATAAACATTTTCGCATAAGACTTGCACCATGTTGTAGAGCAAGAAATGGGCTATTTGCCACATACCACTTATGTTGCCACATGCCACAAATAAGTTGCATAAAAAGTGTTTTAATTGAAAAAACGCTTATAACTTTTTAAGCGTTTGAGCGATTTCAAAAAAATGTTCCAGGGAACTATAGCCCAATTCCCGCTCTATCACCTAGTGAAAGTTTCAATTAAAAATATTGAGCCGTTCAAAAGTTGTAGCAAAAAAACTAAAAACATTACAAAAATAGCATGTTGCAAGTTCAGGTCGATCAAGTTTTTGGTTTTTTACCTATAACTTTTGAATGGGTTAAGATATCTTCATAAAGCTTTCAACATGTGGCAGAGTGGGAAGTGGGCTACATTTTAGTAGAACATTTTTTCAAAATCGCTCCAACGCTGAGAAAGTTATAAGCGTTTTTCTAATTAAAACGCTTTTGAACTCAAGTGGATGTGGCATGTGGCACCATAAGTTGCATGTGGCAGGTAGCCAATTTCCCACTCTACCACATGGTGCAAGTTTCATTCAAAAACATTCATCCATTCCTGAGTTATTGCGAAAACACAAAATTCTATTCAAACTGTAACTGTCGCTCTGTCCAAAAATTGAATTTAAAAATTTTGCGCGAAAAAAGTGAAACACCAGGCCAACAGAACCAGCAGTAGGTGGATTTTCGGGAATTAATTTCTGTTTTTTTGTTATAACTTTTGAACGGATAAACATTTTCGCATAAGACTTGCACCATGTTGTAGAGCAAGAAATGGGCTATTTGCCACATACCACTTATGTTGCCACATGCCACAAATAAGTTGCATAAAAAGTGTTTTAATTGAAAAAACGCTTATAACTTTTTAAGCGTTTGAGCGATTTCAAAAAAATGTTCCAGGGAACTATAGCCCAATTCCCGCTCTATCACCTAGTGAAAGTTTCAATTAAAAATATTGAGCCGTTCAAAAGTTGTAGCAAAAAAACTAAAAACATTACAAAAATAGCATGTTGCAAGTTCAGGTCGATCAGGTTTTTGGTTTTTTACCTATAACTTTTGAATGGGTTAAGATATCTTCATAAAGCTTTCAACATGTGGCAGAGTGGGAAGTGGGCTACATTTTAGTAGAACATTTTTTCAAAATCGCTCCAACGCTGAGAAAGTTATAAGCGTTTTTCTAATTAAAACGCTTTTGAACTCAAGTGGATGTGGCACCATAAGTTGCATGTGGCAGGTAGCCAATTTCCCACTCTACCACATGGTGCAAGTTTCATTCAAAAATATTCATCCATTCCTGAGTTATTGCGAAAACACAAAATTCTATTCAAACTGTAACTGTCGCTCTGTCCAAAAATTGAATTTAAAAATTTTGCGCGAAAAAAGTGAAACACCAGGCCAACAGAACCAGCAGTAGGTGGATTTTCGGGAATTAATTTCTGTTTTTTTGTTATAACTTTTGAACGGATAAACATTTTCGCATAAGACTTGCACCATGTTGTAGAGCAAGAAATGGGCTATTTGCCACATACCACTTATGTTGCCACATGCCACAAATAAGTTGCATAAAAAGTGTTTTAAATGAAAAAAAGGTTATAACTTTTTAAGCGTTTGAGCGATTTCAAAAAAATGTTCCAGGGAACTATAGCGCAATTCCCGCTCTATCACCTAGTGAAAGTTTCAATTAAAAATATTGAGCCGTTCAAAAGTTGTAGCAAAAAAACTAAAAACATTACAAAAATAGCATGTTGCAAGTTCAGGTCGATCAGGTTTTTGGTTTTTTACCTATAACTTTTGAATGGGTTAAGATATCTTCATAAAGCTTTCAACATGTGGCAGAGTGGGAAGTGGGCTACATTTTAGTAGAAAATTTTTTCAAAATTGCTCCAACGCTGAAAAAGTTATAAGCGTTTTTCTAATTAAAACGCTTTTGAACTCAAGTGGATGTGGCATGTGGCACCATAAGTTGCATGTGGCAGGTAGCCAATTTCCCACTCTACCACATGGTGCAAGTTTCATTCAAAAATATTCATCCATTCCTGAGTTATTGCGAAAACACAAAATTCTATTCAAACTGTAACTGTCGCTCTGTCCAAAAATTGAATTTAAAATTTTTGCGTGAAAAAAGTGAAACACCAGGCCAACAGAACCAGCAGTAGGTGGATTTTCGGGAATTAATTTCTGTTTTTTTGTTATAACTTTTGAACGGATAAACATTTTCGCATAAGACTTGCACCATGTTGTAGAGCAAGAAATGGGCTATTTGCCACATACCACTTATGTTGCCACATGCCACAAATAAGTTGCATAAAAAGTGTTTTAATTGAAAAAACGCTTATAACTTTTTAAGCGTTTGAGCGATTTCAAAAAAATGTTCCAGCGCAATTCCCGCTCTATCACCTAGTGAAAGTTTCAATTAAAAATATTGAGCCGTTCAAAAGTTGTAGCAAAAAAACTAAAAACATTACAAAAATAGCATGTTGCAAGTTCAGGTCGATCAGGTTTTTGGTTTTTTACCTATAACTTTTGAATGGGTTAAGATATCTTCATAAAGCTTTCAACATGTGGCAGAGTGGGAAGTGGGCTACATTTTAGTAGAACATTTTTTCAAAATTGCTCCAACGCTGAGAAAGTTATAAGCGTTTTTCTAATTAAAACGCTTTTGAACTGAAGTGGATGTGGCATGTGGCACCATAAGTTGCATGTGGCAGGTAGCCAATTTCCCACTCTACCACATGGTGCAAGTTTCATTCAAAAATATTCATCCATTCCTGAGTTATTGCGAAAACACAAAATTCTATTCAAACTGTAACTGTCGCTCTGTCCAAAAATTTAATTTAAAATTTTTGCGTGAAAAAAGTGAAACACCAGGCCAACAGAACCAGCAGTAGGTGGATTTTCGGGAATTAATTTCTGTTTTTTTGTTATAACTTTTGAACGGATAAACATTTTCGCATAAGACTTGCACCATGTTGTAGAGCAAGAAATGGGCTATTTGCCACATACCACTTATGTTGCCACATGCCACAAATAAGTTGCATAAAAAGTGTTTTAATTGAAAAAACGCTTATAACTTTTTAAGCGTTTGAGCGATTTCAAAAAAATGTTCCAGGGAACTATAGCGTAATTCCCGCTCTATCACCTAGTGAAAGTTTTAATTAAAAATATTGAGCCGTTCAAAAGTTGTAGCAAAAAAACTAAAAACATTACAAAAATAGCATGTTGCAAGTTCAGGTCGATCAGGTTTTTGGTTTTTTACCTATAACTTTTGAATGGGTTAAGATATCTTCATAAAGCTTTCAACATCTGGCAGAGTGGGAAGTGGGCTACATTTTAGTAGAACATTTTTTCAAAATCGCTCCAACGCTGAGAAAGTTATAAGCGTTTTTCTAATTAAAACGCTTTTGAACTCAAGTGGATGTGGCATGTGGCACCACTTTTTTGGTGTTTCACTTTTTTCGCGCAAAATTTTTAAATTCAATTTTTGGACATAGCGACAGTTACAGTTTGAATACAATATTGTGTTTTCGCAATAACTCAGGAATGGATGAATATTTTTGAATGAAACTTGTACCATGTGGTAGAGTGGGAAATTGGCTACCTGCCACATGCAACTTATGGTGCCACATGCCACATCCACTTGAGTTCAAAAGCGTTTTAATTAGAAAAACGCTTATAACTTTCTCGGCGTTGGAGCGATTTTGAAAAAATGTTCTACTAAAATGTAGCCCACTTCCCACTCTGCCACATGTTGAAAGCTTTATGAAGATATCTTAACCCATTCAAAAGTTATAGGTAAAAAACCAAAAACCTGATCGACCTGAACTTGCAACATGCTATTTTTGTAATGTTTTTAGTTTTTTTGCTACAACTTTTGAACGGCTCAATATTTTTAATTGAAACTTTCACTAGGTGATAGAGCGGGAATTGGGCTATAGTTCCCTGGAACATTTTTTTGAAATCGCTCAAAGCGTAAAAAGTTTTTAGTTTTTTTGCTACAACTTTTGAACGGCTCAATATTTTTAATTGAAACTTTTACTAGATGGTAGAGCGGGAATTGGGCTATAGTTCCCTGGAACATTTTTTTGAAATCGCTCAAACGCTTAAAAAGTTATAAGCGTTTTTTCAATTAAAACACTTTTTATGCAACTTATTTGTGGCATGTGGCAACATAAGTGGTATGTGGCAAATAGCCCATTTCTTGCTCTACAACATGGTGCAAGTCTTATGCGAAAATGTTTATCCGTTCAAAAGTTATAACAAAAAAACTGAAATTAATTTCCGAAAATCCACCTACTGCTGGTTCTGTTGGCCTGGTGTTTCACTTTTTTCGCGCAAAATTTTTAAATTCAATTTTTGGACAGAGCGACAGTTACAGTTTGAATAGAATTTTGTGTTTTCGCAATAACTCAGGAATGGATGAATATTTTTGAATGAAACTTGCACCATGTGGTAGAGTGGGAATTTGGCTACCTGCCACATGCAACTTATGGTGCCACATGCCACATCCACTTGAGTTCAAAAGCGTTTTAATTGGAAAAACGCTTATAACTTTCTCAGCGTTGGAGCGATTTTGAAAAAATGTTGTACTAAAATGTAGCCCACTTCCCACTCTGCCACATGTTGAAAGCTTTATGAAGATATCTTAACCCATTCAAAAGTTATAGGTAAAAAACCAAAAACCTGATCGACCTGAACTTGCAACATGCTATTTTTGTAATGTTTTTAGTTTTTTTGCTACAACTTTTGAACGGCTCAATATTTTTAATTGAAACTTTCACTAGGTGATAGAGCGGGAATTGGGCTATAGTTCCCTCGAACATTTTTTTGAAATCGCTCAAACGCTTAAAAAGTTATAAGCGTTTTTTCAATTAAAACACTTTTTATGCAACTTATTTGTGGCATGTGGCAACATAAGTGGTATGTGGCAAATAGCCCATTTCTTGCTCTACAACATGGTGCAAGTCTTATGCGAAAATGTTTATCCGTTCAAAAGTTATAACAAAAAAACAGAAATTAATTCCCGAAAATCCACCTACTGCTGGTTCTGTTGGCCTGGTGTTTCACTTTTTTCGCGCAAAATTTTTAAATTCAATTTTTGGACAGAGCGACAGTTACAGTTTGAATAGAATTTTGTGTTTTCGCAATAACTCAGGAATGGATGAATATTTTTGAATGAAACTTGCACCATGTGGTAGAGTGGGAATTTGGCTACCTGCCACATGCAACTTATGGTGCCACATGCCACATCCACTTGAGTTCAAAAGAGTTTTAATTAGAAAAACGCTTATAACTTTCTCAGCGTTGGAGCGATTTTGAAAAAATGTTCTATTAAAATGTAGCCCACTTCCCACTCTGCCACATGTTGAAAGCTTTATGAAGATATCTTAACCCATTCAAAAGTTATAGGTAAAAAACCAAAAACCTGATCGACCTGAACTTGCAACATGCTATTTTTGTAATGTTTTTAGTTTTTTTGCTACAACTTTTGAACGGCTCAATATTTTTAATTGAAACTTTCACTAGGTGATAGAGCGGGAATTGCGCTATAGTTCCCTGGAACATTTTTTTGAAATCGCTCAAACGCTTAAAAAGTTATAAGCGTTTTTTCAATTAAAACACTTTTTATGCAACTTATTTGTGGCATGTGGCAACATAAGTGGTATGTGGCAAATAGCCCATTTCTTGCTCTACAACATGGTGCAAGTCTTATGCGAAAATGTTTATCCGTTCAAAAGTTATAACAAAAAAACAGAAATTAATTCCCGAAAATCCACCTACTGCTGGTTCTGTTAGCCTGGTGTTTCACTTTTTTCGCGCAAAATTTTTAAATTCAATTTTTGGACAGAGCGACAGTTACAGTTTGAATAGAATTTTGTGTTTTCGCAATAAGTCAGGAATGGATGAATATTTTTGAATGAAACTTGCACCATGTGGTAGAGTGGGAATTTGGCTACCTGCCACATGCAACTTATGGTGCCACATGCCACATCCACTTGAGTTCAAAAGAGTTTTAATTAGAAAAACGCTTAAAACTTTCTCAGCGTTGGAGCGATTTTGAAAAAATGTTCTACTAAAATGTAGCCCACTTCCCACTCTGCCACATGTTGAAAGCTTTATGAAGATATCTTAACCCATTCAAAAGTTATAGGTAAAAAACCAAAAACCTGATCGACCTGAACTTGCAACATGCTATTTTTGTAATGTTTTTAGTTTTTTTGCTACAACTTTTGAACGGCTCAATATTTTTCATTGAAACTTTCACTAGGTGATAGAGCGGGAATTGGGCTATAGTTCCCTCGAACATTTTTTTGAAATCGCTCAAACGCTTAAAAAGTTATAAGCGTTTTTTCAATTAAAACACTTTTTATGCAACTTATTTGTGGCATGTGGCAACATAAGTGGTATGTGGCAAATAGCCCATTTCTTGCTCTACAACATGGTGCAAGTCTTATGCGAAAATGTTTATCCGTTCAAAAGTTATAACAAAAAAACAGAAATTAATTCCCGAAAATCCACCTACTGCTGGTTCTGTTGGCCTGGTGTTTCACTTTTTTCGCGCACAATTTTTAAATTCAATTTTTGGACAGAGCGACAGTTACAGTTTGAATAGAATTTTGTGTTTTCGCAATAACTCAGGAATGGATGAATATTTTTGAATGAAACTTGCACCATGTGGTAGAGTGGGAAATTGGCTACCTGCCACATGCAACTTATGGTGCCACATGCCACATCCACTTGAGTTCAAAAGCGTTTTAATTAGAAAAACGCTTATAACTTTCTCAGCGTTGGAGCGATTTTGAAAAAATGTTCTACTAAAATGTAGCCCACTTCCCACTCTGCCACATGTTGAAAGCTTTATGAAGATATCTTAACCCATTCAAAAGTTATAGGTAAAAAACCAAAAACCTGATCGACCTGAACTTGCAACATGCTATTTTTGTAATGTTTTTAGTTTTTTTGCTACAACTTTTGAACGGCTCAATATTTTTAATTGAAACTTTCACTAGCTGATAGAGCGGGAATTGGGCTATAGTTCCCTCGAACATTTTTTTGAAATCGCTCAAACGCTTAAAAAGTTATAAGCGTTTTTTCAATTAAAACACTTTTTATGCAACTTATTTGTGGCATGTGGCAACATAAGTGGTATGTGGCAAATAGCCCATTTCTTGCTCTACAACATGTTGCAAGTCTTATGCGAAAATGTTTATCCGTTCAAAAGTTATAACAAAAAAACAGAAATTAATTCCCGAAAATCCACCTACTGCTGGTTCTGTTGGCCTGGTGTTTCACTTTTTTCGCGCAAAATTTTTAAATTCAATTTTTGGACAGAGCGACAGTTACAGTTTGAATAGAATTTTGTGTTTTCGCAATAACTCAGGAATGGATGAATATTTTTGAATGAAACTTGCACCATGTGGTAGAGTGGGAAATTGGCTACCTGCCACATGCAACTTATGGTGCCACATGCCACATCCGCTTGAGTTCAAAAGCGTTTTAATTAGAAAAACGCTTATAACTTTCTCAGCGTTGGAGCGATTTTGAAAAAATGTTCTACTAAAATGTAGCCCACTTCCCACTCTGCCACATGTTGAAAGCTTTATGAAGATATCTTAACCCATTCAAAAGTTATAGGTAAAAAACCAAAAACCTGATCGACCTGAACTTGCAACATGCTATTTTTGTAATGTTTTGAGTTTTTTTGCTACAACTTTTGAACGGCTCAATATTTTTAATTGAAACTTTCACTAGGTGATAGAGCGGGAATTGGGCTATAGTTCCCTGGAACATTTTTTTGAAATCGCTCAAACGCTTAAAAAGTTATAAGCGTTTTTTCAATTAAAACACTTTTTATGCAACTTATTTGTGGCATGTGGCAACATAAGTGGTATGTGGCAAATAGCCCATTTCTTGCTCTACAACATGGTGCAAGTCTTATGCGAAAATGTTTATCCGATCAAAAGTTATAACAAAAAAACAGAAATTAATTCCCGAAAATCCACCTACTGCTGGTTCTGTTGGCCTGGTGTTTCACTTTTTTCGCGCAAAATTTTTAAATTCAATTTTTGGACAGAGCGACAGTTACAGTTTGAATAGAATTTTGTGTTTTCGCAATAACTCAGGAATGGATGAATATTTTTGAATGAAACTTGCACCATGTGGTAGAGTGGGAATTTGGCTACCTGCCACATGCAACTTATGGTGCCACATGCCACATCCACTTGAGTTCAAAAGCGTTTTAATTGGAAAAACGCTTATAACTTTCTCAGCGTTGGAGCGATTTTGAAAAAATGTTCTACTAAAATGTAGCCCACTTCCCACTCTTCCACATGTTGAAAGCTTTATGAAGATATCTTAACCCATTCAAAAGTTATAGGTAAAAAACCAAAAACCTGATCGACCTGAACTTGCAACATGCTATTTTTGTAATGTTTTTAGTTTTTTTGCTACAACTTTTGAACGGCTCAATATTTTTAATTGAAACTTTCACTAGGTGATAGAGCGGGAATTGGGCTATAGTTCCCTGGAACATTTTTTTGAAATCGCTCAAACGCTTAAAAAGTTATAAGCGTTTTTTCAATTAAAACACTTTTTATGCAACTTATTTGTGGCATGTGGCAACATAAGTGGTATGTGGCAAATAGCCCATTTCTTGCTCTACAACATGGTGCAAGTCTTATGCGAAAATGTTTATCCGTTCAAAAGTTATAACAAAAAAACAGAAATTAATTCCCGAAAATCCACCTACTGCTGGTTCTGTTGGCCTGGTGTTTCACTTTTTTCGCGCAAAATTTTTAAATTCAATTTTTGGACAGAGCGACAGTTACAGTTTGAATAGAATTTTGTGTTTTCGCAATAACTCAGGAATGGATGAATATTTTTGAATGAAACTTGCACCATGTGGTAGAGTGGGAATTTGGCTACCTGCCACATGCAACTTATGGTGCCACATGCCACATCCACTTGAGTTCAAAAGCGTTTTAATTGGAAAAACGCTTATAACTTTCTCAGCGTTGGAGCGATTTTGAAAAAATGTTCTACTAAAATGTAGCCCACTTCCCACTCTTCCACATGTTGAAAGCTTTATGAAGATATCTTAACCCATTCAAAAGTTATAGGTAAAAAACCAAAAACCTGATCGACCTGAACTTGCAACATGCTATTTTTGTAATGTTTTTAGTTTTTTTGCTACAACTTTTGAACGGCTCAATATTTTTAATTGAAACTTTCACTAGGTGATAGAGCGGGAATTGGGCTATAGTTCCCTGGAACATTTTTTTGAAATCGCTCAAACGCTTAAAAAGTTATAAGCGTTTTTTCAATTAAAACACTTTTTATGCAACTTATTTGTGGCATGTGGCAACATAAGTGGTATGTGGCAAATAGCCCATTTCTTGCTCTACAACATGGTGCAAGTCTTATGCGAAAATGTTTATCCGATCAAAAGTTATAACAAAAAAACAGAAATTAATTCCCGAAAATCCACCTACTGCTGGTTCTGTTGGCCTGGTGTTTCACTTTTTTCGCGCAAAATTTTTAAATTCAATTTTTGGACAGAGCGACAGTTACAGTTTGAATAGAATTTTGTGTTTTCGCAATAACTCAGGAATGGATGAATATTTTTGAATGAAACTTGCACCATGTGGTAGAGTGGGAAATTGGCTACCTGCCACATGCAACTTATGGTGCCACATGCCACATCCACTTGAGTTCAAAAGCGTTTTAATTAGAAAAACGCTTATAACTTTCTCAGCGTTGGAGCGATTTTGAAAAAATGTTCTACTAAAATGTAGCCCACTTCCCACTCTGCCACATGTTGAAAGCTTTATGAAGATATCTTAACCCATTCAAAAGTTATAGGTAAAAAACCAAAAACCTGATCGACCTGAACTTGCAACATGCTATTTTTGTAATGTTTTTAGTTTTTTTGCTACAACTTTTGAACGGCTCAATATTTTTAATTGAAACTTTCACTAGCTGATAGAGCGGGAATTGGGCTATAGTTCCCTCGAACATTTTTTTGAAATCGCTCAAACGCTTAAAAAGTTATAAGCGTTTTTTCAATTAAAACACTTTTTATGCAACTTATTTGTGGCATGTGGCAACATAAGTGGTATGTGGCAAATAGCCCATTTCTTGCTCTACAACATGGTGCAAGTCTTATGCGAAAATGTTTATCCGTTCAAAAGTTATAACAAAAAAACAGAAATTAATTCCCGAAAATCCACCTACTGCTGGTTCTGTTGGCCTGGTGTTTCACTTTTTTCGCGCAAAATTTTTAAATTCAATTTTTGGACAGAGCGACAGTTACAGTTTGAATAGAATTTTGTGTTTTCGCAATAACTCAGGAATGGATGAATATTTTTGAATGAAACTTGCACCATGTGGTAGAGTGGGAATTTGGCTACCTGCCACATGCAACTTATGGTGCCACATGCCACATCCACTTGAGTTCAAAAGCGTTTTAATTGGAAAAATGCTTATAACTTTCTCAGCGTTGGAGCGATTTTGAAAAAATGTTCTACTAAAATGTAGCCCACTTCCCACTCTGCCACATGTTGAAAGCTTTATAAAGATATCTTAACCCATTCAAAAGTTATAGGTAAAAAACCAAAAACCTGATCGACCTGAACTTGCAACATGCTATTTTTGTAATGTTTTTAGTTTTTTTGCTACAACTTTTGAACGGCTCAATATTTTTAATTGAAACTTTCACTAGGTGATAGAGCGGGAATTGGGCTATAGTTCCCTGGAACATTTTTTTGAAATCGCTCAAACGCTTAAAAAGTTATAAGCGTTTTTTCAATTAAAACACTTTTTATGCAACTTATTTGTGGCATGTGGCAACATAAGTGGTATGTGGCAAATAGCCCATTTCTTGCTCTACAACATGGTGCAAGTCTTATGCGAAAATGTTTATCCGATCAAAAGTTATAACAAAAAAACAGAAATTAATTCCCGAAAATACACCTACTGCTGGTTCTGTAGGCCTGGTGTTTCACTTTTTTCGCGCAAAATTTTTAAATTCAATTTTTGGACAGAGCGACAGTTACAGTTTGAATAGAATTTTGTGTTTTCGCAATAACTCAGGAATGGATGAATATTTTTGAATGAAACTTGCACCATGTGGTAGAGTGGGAATTTGGCTACCTGCCACATGCAACTTATGGTGCCACATGCCACATCCACTTGAGTTCAAAAGCGTTTTAATTGGAAAAACGCTTATAACTTTCTCAGCGTTGGAGCGATTTTGAAAAAATGTTCTACTAAAATGTAGCCCACTTCCCACTCTGCCACATGTTGAAAGCTTTATGAAGATATCTTAACCCATTCAAAAGTTATAGGTAAAAAACCAAAAACCTGATCGACCTGAACTTGCAACATGCTATTTTTGTAATGTTTTTAGTTTTTTTGCTACAACTTTTGAACGGCTCAATATTTTTAATTGAAACTTTCACTAGGTGATAGAGCGGGAATTGGGCTATAGTTCCCTCGAACATTTTTTTGAAATCGCTCAAACGCTTAAAAAGTTATAAGCGTTTTTTCAATTAAAACACTTTTTATGCAACTTATTTGTGGCATGTGGCAACATAAGTGGTATGTGGCAAATAGCCCATTTCTTGCTCTACAACATGGTGCAAGTCTTATGCGAAAATGTTTATCCGTTCAAAAGTTATAACAAAAAAACAGAAATTAATTCCCGAAAATCCACCTACTGCTGGTTCTGTTGGCCTGGTGTTTCACTTTTTTCGCGCAAAATTTTTAAATTCAATTTTTGGACAGAGCGACAGTTACAGTTTGAATAGAATTTTGTGTTTTCGCAATAACTCAGGAATGGATGAATATTTTTGAATGAAACTTGCACCATGTGGTAGAGTGGGAATTTGGCTACCTGCCACATGCAACTTATAGTGCCACATGCCACATCCACTTGAGTTCAAAAGAGTTTTAATTAGAAAAACGCTTATAACTTTCTCAGCGTTGGAGCGATTTTGAAAAAATGTTCTACTAAAATGTAGCCCACTTCCCACTCTGCCACATGTTGAAAGCTTTATGAAGATATCTTAACCCATTCAAAAGTTATAGGTAAAAAACCAAAAACCTGATCGACCTGAACTTGCAACATGCTATTTTTGTAATGTTTTTAGTTTTTTTGCTACAACTTTTGAACGGCTCAATATTTTTAATTGAAACTTTCACTAGGTGATAGAGCGGGAATTGGGCTATAGTTCCCTCGAACATTTTTTTGAAATCGCTCAAACGCTTAAAAAGTTATAAGCGTTTTTTCAATTAAAACACTTTTTATGCAACTTATTTGTGGCATGTGGCAACATAAGTGGTATGTGGCAAATAGCCCATTTCTTGCTCTACAACATGGTGCAAGTCTTATGCGAAAATGTTTATCCGTTCAAAAGTTATAACAAAAAAACAGAAATTAATTCCCGAAAATCCACCTACTGCTGGTTCTGTTGGCCTGGTGTTTCACTTTTTTCGCGCAAAATTTTTAAATTCAATTTTTGGACAGAGCGACAGTTACAGTTTGAATAGAATTTTGTGTTTTCGCAATAACTCAGGAATGGATGAATATTTTTGAATGAAACTTGCACCATGTGGTAGAGTGGGAATTTGGCTACCTGCCACATGCAACTTATAGTGCCACATGCCACATCCACTTGAGTTCAAAAGAGTTTTAATTAGAAAAACGCTTATAACTTTCTCAGCGTTGGAGCGATTTTGAAAAAATGTTCTATTAAAATGTAGCCCACTTCCCACTCTGCCACATGTTGAAAGCTTTATGAAGATATCTTAACCCATTCAAAAGTTATAGGTAAAAAACCAAAAACCTGATCGACCTGAAGTTGCAACATGCTATTTTTGTAATGTTTTTAGTTTTTTTGCTACAACTTTTGAACGGCTCAATATTTTTAATTGAAACTTTCACTAGGTGATAGAGCGGGAATTGGGCTATAGTTCCCTCGAACATTTTTTTGAAATCGCTCAAACGCTTAAAAAGTTATAAGCGTTTTTTCAATTAAAACACTTTTTATGCAACTTATTTGTGGCATGTGGCAACATAAGTGGTATGTGGCAAATAGCCCATTTCTTGCTCTACAACATGGTGCAAGTCTTATGCGAAAATGTTTATCCGATCAAAAGTTATAACAAAAAAACAGAAATTAATTCCCGAAAATCCACCTACTGCTGGCTCTGTTGGCCTGGTGTTTCACTTTTTTCGCGCAAAATTTTTAAATTCAATTTTTGGACAGAGCGACAGTTACAGTTTGAATAGAATTTTGTGTTTTCTCAATAACTCAGGAATGGATGAATATTTTTGAATGAAACTTGCACCATGTGGTAGAGTGGGAATTTGGCTACCTGCCACATGCAGCTTATGGTGCCACATGCCACATCCACTTGAGTTCAAAAGCGTTTTAATTAGAAAAACGCTTACAGCTTTCTCAGCGTTGGAGCGATTTTGAAAAAATGTTCTACTAAAATGTAGCCCACTTCCCACTCTGCCACATGTTGAAAGCTTTATGCAGATATCTTAACCCATTCAAAAGTTATAGGTAAAAAACCAAAAACCTGATCGACCTGAACTTGCAACATGCTATTTTTGTAATGTTTTTAGTTTTTTTGCTACAACTTTTGAACGGCTCAATATTTTTAATTGAAACTTTCACTAGGTGATAGAGCGGGAATTGGGCTATAGTTCCCTCGAACATTTTTTTGAAATCGCTCAAACGCTTAAAAAGTTATAAGCGTTTTTTCAATTAAAACACTTTTTATGCAACTTATTTGTGGCATGTGGCAACATAAGTGGTATGTGGCAAATAGCCCATTTCTTGCTCTACAACATAGTGCAAGTCTTATGCGAAAATGTTTATCCGTTCAAAAGTTATAACAAAAAAACAGAAATTAATTCCCGAAAATCCACCTACTGCTGGTTCTGTTGGCCTGGTGTTTCACTTTTTTCGCGCAAAATTTTTAAATTCAATTTTTGGACAGAGCGACAGTTACAGTTTGAATAGAATTTTGTGTTTTCGCAATAACTCAGGAATGGATGAATATTTTTGAATGAAACTTGCACCATGTGGTAGAGTGGGAATTTGGCTACCTGCCACATGCAACTTATAGTGCCACATGCCACATCCACTTGAGTTCAAAAGAGTTTTAATTAGAAAAACGCTTATAACTTTCTCAGCGTTGGAGCGATTTTGAAAAAATGTTCTATTAAAATGTAGCCCACTTCCCACTCTGCCACATGTTGAAAGCTTTATGAAGATATCTTAACCCATTCAAAAGTTATAGGTAAAAAACCAAAAACCTGATCGACCTGAACTTGCAACATGCTATTTTTGTAATGTTTTTAGTTTTTTTGCTACAACTTTTGAACGGCTCAATATTTTTAATTGAAACTTTCACTAGGTGATAGAGCGGGAATTGGGCTATAGTTCCCTGGAACATTTTTTTGAAATCGCTCAAACGCTTAAAAAGTTATAAGCGTTTTTTCAATTAAAACACTTTTTATGCAACTTATTTGTGGCATGTGGCAACATAAGTGGTATGTGGCAAATAGCCCATTTCTTGCTCTACAACATGGTGCAAGTCTTATGCGAAAATGTTTATCCGATCAAAAGTTATAACAAAAAAACAGAAATTAATTCCCGAAAATCCACCTACTGCTGGTTCTGTTGGCCTGGTGTTTCACCTTTTTCGCGCAAAATTTTTAAATTCAATTTTTGGACAGAGCGACAGTTACAGTTTGAATAGAATTTTGTGTTTTCGCAATAACTCAGGAATGGATGAATATTTTTGAATGAAACTTGCACCATGTGGTAGAGTGGGAATTTGGCTACCTGCCACATGCAACTTATGGTGCCACATGCCACATCCACTAGAGTTCAAAAGCGTTTTAATTGGAAAAACGCTTATAACTTTCTCAGCGTTGGAGCGATTTTGAAAAAATGTTCTACTAAAATGTAGCCCACTTCCCACTCTGCCACATGTTGAAAGCTTTATGAAGATATCTTAACCCATTCAAAAGTTATAGGTAAAAAACCAAAAACCTGATCGACCTGAACTTGCAACATGCTATTTTTGTAATGTTTTGAGTTTTTTTGCTACAACTTTTGAACGGCTCAATATTTTTAATTGAAACTTTCACTAGCTGATAGAGCGGGAATTGGGCTATAGTTCCCTCGAACATTTTTTTGAAATCGCTCAAACGCTTAAAAAGTTATAAGCGTTTTTTCAATTAAAACACTTTTTATGCAACTTATTTGTGGCATGTGGCAACATAAGTGGTATGTGGCAAATAGCCCATTTCTTGCTCTACAACATGGTGCAAGTCTTATGCGAAAATGTTTATCCGTTCAAAAGTTATAACAAAAAAACAGAAATTAATTCCCGAAAATCCACCTACTGCTGGTTCTGTTGGCCTGGTGTTTCACTTTTTTCGCGCAAAATTTTTAAATTCAATTTTTGGACAGAGCGACAGTTACAGTTTGAATAGAATTTTGTGTTTTCGCAATAAGTCAGGAATGGATGAATATTTTTGAATGAAACTTGCACCATGTGGTAGAGTGGGAATTTGGCTACCTGCCACATGCAACTTATGGTGCCACATGCCACATCCACTTGAGTTCAAAAGAGTTTTAATTAGAAAAACGCTTATAACTTTCTCAGCGTTAGAGCGATTTTGAAAAAATGTTCTATTAAAATGTAGCCCACTTCCCACTCTGCCACATGTTGAAAGCTTTATGAAGATATCTTAACCCATTCAAAAGTTATAGGTAAAAAACCAAAAACCTGATCGACCTGAACTTGCAACATGCTATTTTTGTAATGTTTTTAGTTTTTTTGCTACAACTTTTGAACGGCTCAATATTTTTAATTGAAACTTTCACTAGGTGATAGAGCGGGAATTGGGCTATAGTTCCCTGGAACATTTTTTTGAAATCGCTCAAACGCTTAAAAAGTTATAAGCGTTTTTTTAATTAAAACACTTTTTATGCAACTTATTTGTGGCATGTGGCAACATAAGTGGTATGTGGCAAATAGCCCATTTCTTGCTCTACAACATGGTGCAAGTCTTATGCGAAAATGTTTCTCCGATCAAAAGTTATAACAAAAAAACAGAAATTAATTCCCGAAAATCCACCTACTGCTGGTTCTGTTGGCCTGGTGTTTCACTTTTTTCCCGCAAAATTTTTAAATTCAATTTTTGGACAGAGCGACAGTTACAGTTTGAATAGAATTTTGTGTTTTCGCAATAACTCAGGAATGGATGAATATTTTTGAATGAAACTTGCACCATGTGGTAGAGTGGGTAATTGGCTACCTGCCACATGCAACTTATGGTGCCACATGCCACATCCACTTGAGTTCAAAAGCGTTTTAATTGGAAAAACGCTTATAACTTTCTCAGCGTTGGAGCGATTTTGAAAAAATGTTCTACTAAAATGTAGCCCACTTCCCACTCTGCCACATGTTGAAAGCTTTATGAAGATATCTTAACCCATTCAAAAGTTATAGGTAAAAAACCAAAAACCTGATCGACCTGAACTTGCAACATGCTATTTTTGTAATGTTTTTAGTTTTTTTGCTACAACTTTTGAACGGCTCAATATTTTTAATTAAAACTTTCACTAGGTGATAGAGCGGGAATTGGGCTATAGTTCCCTCGAACATTTTTTTGAAATCGCTCAAACGCTTAAAAAGTTATAAGCGTTTTTTCAATTAAAACACTTTTTATGCAACTTATTTGTGGCATGTGGCAACATAAGTGGTATGTGGCAAATAGCCCATTTCTTGCTCTACAACATGGTGCAAGTCTTATGCGAAAATGTTTATCCGTTCAAAAGTTATAACAAAAAAACAGAAATTAATACCCGAAAATCCACCTACTGCTGGTTCTGTTGGCCTGGTGTTTCACTTTTTTCGCGCAAAATTTTTAAATTCAATTTTTGGACAGAGCGACAGTTACAGTTTGAATAGAATTTTGTGTTTTCTCAATAACTCAGGAATGGATGAATATTTTTTAATGAAACTTGCACCATGTGGTAGAGTGGGAATTTGGCTACCTGCCACATGCAACTTATGGTGCCACATGCCACATCCACTTGAGTTCAAAAGCGTTTTAATTAGAAAAACGCTTAAAACTTTCTCAGCGTTGGAGCGATTTTGAAAAAATGTTCTACTAAAATGTAGCCCACTTCCCACTCTGCCACATGTTGAAAGCTTTATGAAGATATCTTAACCCATTCAAAAGTTATAGGTAAAAAACCAAAAACCTGATCGACCTGAACTTGCAACATGCTATTTTTGTAATGTTTTTAGTTTTTTTGCTACAACTTTTGAACGGCTCAATATTTTTAATTGAAACTTTCACTAGGTGATAGAGCGGGAATTGGGCTATAGTTCCCTCGAACATTTTTTTGAAATCGCTCAAACGCTTAAAAAGTTATAAGCGTTTTTTCAATTAAAACACTTTTTATGCAACTTATTTGTGGCATGTGGCAACATAAGTGGTATGTGGCAAATAGCCCATTTCTTGCTCTACAACATGGTGCAAGTCTTATGCGAAAATGTTTATCCGTTCAAAAGTTATAACAAAAAAACAGAAATTAATTCCCGAAAATCCACCTACTGCTGGCTCTGTTGGCCTGGTGTTTCACTTTTTTCGCGCAAAATTTTTAAATTCAATTTTTGGACAGAGCGACAGTTACAGTTTGAATAGAATTTTGTGTTTTCGCAATAACTCAGGAATGGATGAATATTTTTGAATGAAACTTGCACCATGTGGTAGAGTGGGAATTTGGCTACCTGCCACATGCAACTTATAGTGCCACATGCCACATCCACTTGAGTTCAAAAGAGTTTTAATTAGAAAAACGTTTATAACTTACTCAGCGTTGGAGCGATTTTGAAAAAATGTTCTATTAAAATGTAGCCCACTTCCCACTCTGCCACATGTTGAAAGCTTTATGAAGATATCTTAACCCATTCAAAAGTTATAGGTAAAAAACCAAAAACCTGATCGACCTGAACTTGCAACATGCTATTTTTGTAATGTTTTTAGTTTTTTTGCTACAACTTTTGAACGGCTCAATATTTTTAATTGAAACTTTCACTAGGTGATAGAGCGGGAATTGGGCTATAGTTCCCTGGATAATTTTTTTGAAATCGCTCAAACGCTTAAAAAGTTATAAGCGTTTTTTCAATTAAAACACTTTTTATGCAACTTATTTGTGGCATGTGGCAACATAAGTGGTATGTGGCAAATAGCCCATTTCTTGCTCTACAACATGGTGCAAGTCTTATGCGAAAATGTTTATCCGATCAAAAGTTATAACAAAAAAACAGAAATTAATTCCCGAAAATCCACCTACTGCTGGTTCTGTTGGCCTGGTGTTTCACTTTTTTCGCGCAAAATTTTTAAATTCAATTTTTGGACAGAGCGACAGTTACAGTTTGAATAGAATTTTGTGTTTTCGCAATAACTCAGGAATGGATGAATATTTTTGAATGAAACTTGCACCATGTGGTAGAGTGGGAATTTGGCTACCTGCCACATGCAACTTATGGTGCCACATGCCACATCCACTTGAGTTCAAAAGCGTTTTAATTGGAAAAACGCTTATAACTTTCTCAGCGTTGGAGCGATTTTGAAAAAATGTTCTACTAAAATGTAGCCCACTTCCCACTCTGCCACATGTTGAAAGCTTTATGAAGATATCTTAACCCATTCAAAAGTTATAGGTAAAAAACCAAAAACCTGATCGACCTGAACTTGCAACATGCTATTTTTGTAATGTTTTTAGTTTTTTTGCTACAACTTTTGAACGGCTCAATATTTTTAATTGAAACTTTCACTAGGTGATAGAGCGGGAATTGGGCTATAGTTCCCTGGAACATTTTTTTGAAATCGCTCAAACGCTTAAAAAGTTATAAGCGTTTTTTCAATTAAAACACTTTTTATGCAACTTATTTGTGGCATGTGGCAACATAAGTGGTATGTGGCAAATAGCCCATTTCTTGCTCTACAACATGGTGCAAGTCTTATGCGAAAATGTTTATCCGTTCAAAAGTTATAACAAAAAAACAGAAATTATTTCCCGAAAATCCACCTACTGCTGGTTCTGTTGGCCGGGTGTTTCACTTTTTTCGCGCAAAATTTTTAAATTCAATTTTTGGACAGAGCGACAGTTACAGTTTGAATAGAATTTTGTGTTTTCGCAATAACTCAGGAATGGATGAATATTTTTGAATGAAACTTGCACCATGTGGTAGAGTGGGAATTTGGCTACCTGCCACATGCAACTTATGGTGCCACATGCCACATCCACTTGAGTTCAAAAGCGTTTTAATTAGAAAAACGCTTATAACTTTCTCAGCGTTGGAGCGATTTTGAAAAAATGTTCTACTAAAATGTAGCCCACTTCCCACTCTGCCACATGTTGAAAGCTTTATGAAGATATCTTAACCCATTCAAAAGTTATAGGTAAAAAACCAAAAACCTGATCGACCTGAACTTGCAACATGCTATTTTTGTAATGTTTTTAGTTTTTTTGCTACAACTTTTGAACGGCTCAATATTTTTAATTGAAACTTTCACTAGGTCATAGAGCGGGAATTGGGCTATAGTTCCCTGGAACATTTTTTTGAAATCGCTCAAACGCTTAAAAAGTTATAAGCGTTTTTTCAATTAAAACACTTTTTATGCAACTTATTTGTGGCATGTGGCAACATAAGTGGTATGTGGCAAATAGCCCATTTCTTGCTCTACAACATGGTGCAAGTCTTATGCGAAAATGTTTATCCGATCAAAAGTTATAACAAAAAAACAGAAATTAATTCCCGAAAATCCACCTACTGCTGGTTCTGTTGGCCTGGTGTTTCACTTTTTTCGCGCAAAATTTTTAAATTCAATTTTTGGACAGAGCGACAGTTACAGTTTGAATAGAATTTTGTGTTTTCGCAATAACTCAGGAATGGATGAATATTTTTGAATGAAACTTGCACCATGTGGTAGAGTGGGAATTTGGCTACCTGCCACATGCAACTTATGGTGCCACATGCCACATCCACTTGAGTTCAAAAGCGTTTTAATTAGAAAAACGCTTATAACTTTCTCAGCGTTGGAGCGATTTTGAAAAAATGTTCTATTAAAATGTAGCCCACTTCCCACTCTGCCACATGTTGAAAGCTTTATGAAGATATCTTAACCCATTCAAAAGTTATAGGTAAAAAACCAAAAACCTGATCGACCTGAACTTGCAACATGCTATTGTTGTAATGTTTTTAGTTTTTTTGCTACAACTTTTGAACGGCTCCATATTTTTAATTGAAACTTTCACTAGGTGATAGAGCGGGAATTGGGCTATAGTTCCCTGGAACATTTTTTTGAAATCGCTCAAACGCTTAAAAAGTTATAAGCGTTTTTTCAATTAAAACACTTTTTATGCAACTTATTTGTGGCATGTGGCAACATAAGTGGTATGTGGCAAATAGCCCATTTCTTGCTCTACAACATGGTGCAAGTCTTATGCGAAAATGTTTATCCGTTCAAAAGTTATAACAAAAAAACAGAAATTAATTCCCGAAAATCCACCTACTGCTGGTTCTGTTGGCCTGGTGTTTCACTTTTTTCCCGCAAAATTTTTAAATTCAATTTTTGGACAGAGCGGCAGTTACAGTTTGAATAGAATTTTGTGTTTTCGCAATAACTCAGGAATGGATGAATATTTTTGAATGAAACTTGCACCATGTGGTAGAGTGGGTAATTGGCTACCTGCCACATGCAACGCTTATAACTTTCTCAGCGTTGGAGCGATTTTGAAAAAATGTTCTACTAAAATGTAGCCCACTTCCCACTCTGCCACATGTTGAAAGCTTTATGAAGATATCTTAACCCATTCAAAAGTTATAGGTAAAAAACCAAAAACTGGTCGACCTGAACTTGCAACATGCTATTTTTGTAATGTTTTTAGTTTTTTTGCTACAACTTTTGAACGGCTCAATATTTTTAATTGAAACTTTCACTAGGTCATAGAGCGAGAATTGGACTATAGTTCCCTGGAACATTTTTTTGAAATCGCTCAAACGCTTAAAAAGTTATAAGCGTTTTTTCAATTAAAACACTTTTTATGCAACTTATTTGTGGCATGTGGCAACATAAGTGGTATGTGGCAAATAGCCCATTTCTTGCTCTACAACATGGTGCAAGTCTTATGCGAAAATGTTTATCCGTTCAAAAGTTATAACAAAAATACTGAAATTAATTTCCGAAAATCCACCTACTGCTGGTTCTGTTGGCCTGGTGTTTCACTTTTTTCGCGCAAAATTTTTAAATTCAATTTTTGGACAGAGCGACAGTTACAGTTTGAATAGAATTTTGTGTTTTCGCAATAATTCAGGAATGGATGAATATTTTTGAATGAAACTTGCACCATGTGGTAGAGTGGGAATTTGGCTACCTGCCACATGCAACTTATGGTGCCACATGCCACATCCACTTGAGTTCAAAAGCGTTTTAATTAGAAAAACGCTTATAACTTTCTCAGCGTTGGAGCGATTTTGAAAAAATGTTCTACTAAAATGTAGCCCACTTCCCACTCTGCCACATGTTGAAAGCTTTATGAAGATATCTTAACCCATTCAAAAGTTATAGGTAAAAAACCAAAAACCTGATCGACCTGAACTTGCAACATGCTACTTTTGTAATGTTTTTAGTTTTTTTGCTACAACTTTTGAACGGCTCAATATTTTTAATTGAAACTTTCACTAGGTGATAGAGCGGGAATTGGGCTATAGTTCCCTCGAACATTTTTTTGAAATCGCTCAAACGCTTAAAAAGTTATAAGCGTTTTTTCAATTAAAACACTTTTTATGCAACTTATTTGTGGCATGTGGCAACATAAGTGGTATGTGGCAAATAGCCCATTTCTTGCTCTACAACATGGTGCAAGTCTTATGCGAAAATGTTTATCCGTTCAAAAGTTATAACAAAAAAACAGAAATTAATTCCCGAAAATCCACCTACTGCTGGTTCTGTTGGCCTGGTGTTTCACTTTTTTCGCGCAAAATTTTTAAATTCAATTTTTGGACAGAGCGACAGTTACAGTTTGAATAGAATTTTGTGTTTTCTCAATAACTCAGGAATGGATGAATATTTTTGAATGAAACTTGCACCTTGTGGTAGAGTGGGAAATTGGCTACCTGCCACGTGCAACTTATGGTGCCACATGCCACATCCACTTGAGTTCAAAAGCGTTTTAATTAGAAAAACGCTTATAACTTTCTCAGCGTTGGAGCGATTTTGAAAAAATGTTCTACTAAAATGTAGCCCACTTCCCACTCTGCCACATGTTGAAAGCTTTATGAAGATATCTTAACCCATTCAAAAGTTATAGGTAAAAAACCAAAAACCTGATCGACCTGAACTTGCAACATGCTATTTTTGTAATGTTTTTAGTTTTTTTGCTACAACTTTTGAACGGCTCAATATTTTTAATTGAAACTTTCACTAGGTGATAGAGCGGGAATTGGGCTATATTCCCTGGAACATTTTTTTGAAATCGCTCAAACGCTTAAAAAGTTATAAGCGTTTTTTCAATTAAAACACTTTTTATGCAACTTATTTGTGGCATGTGGCAACATAAGTGGTATGTGGCAAATAGCCAATTTCTTGCTCTACAACATGGTGCAAGTCTTATGCGAAAATGTTTATCCGTTCAAAAGTTATAACAAAAATACTGAAATTAATTTCCGAAAATCCACCTACTGCTGGTTCTGTTGGCCTGGTGTTTCACTTTTTTCGCGCAAAATTTTTAAATTCAATTTTTGGACAGAGCGACAGTTACAGTTTGAATAGAATTTTGTGTTTTCGCAATAATTCAGGAATGGATGAATATTTTTGAATGAAACTTGCACCATGTGGTAGAGTGGGAATTTGGCTACCTGCCACATGCAACTTATGGTGCCACATGCCACATCCACTTGAGTTCAAAAGCGTTTTAATTAGAAAAACGCTTATAACTTTCTCAGCGTTGGAGCGATTTTGAAAAAATGTTCTACTAAAATGTAGCCCACTTCCCACTCTGCCACATGTTGAAAGCTTTATGAAGATATCTTAACCCATTCAAAAGTTATAGGTAAAAAACCAAAAACCTGATCGACCTGAACTTGCAACATGCTATTTTTGTAATGTTTTTAGTTTTTTTGCTACAACTTTTGAACGGCTCAATATTTTTAATTGAAACTTTCACTAGGTGATAGAGCGGGAATTGGGCTATGTTCCCTGGAACATTTTTTTGAAATCGCTCAAACGCTTAAAAAGTTATAAGCGTTTTTTCAATTAAAACACTTTTTATGCAACTTATTTGTGGCATGTGGCAACATAAGTGGTATGTGGCAAATAGCCCATTTCTTGCTCTACAACATGGTGCAAGTCTTATGCGAAAATGTTTATCCGATCAAAAGTTATAACAAAAAAACAGAAATTAATTCCCGAAAATCCACCTACTGCTGGTTCTGTTGGCCTGGTGTTTCACTTTTTTCGCGCAAAATTTTTAAATTCAATTTTTGGACAGAGCGACAGTTACAGTTTGAATAGAATTTTGTGTTTTCGCAATAACTCAGGAATGGATGAATATTTTTGAATGAAACTTGCACCATGTGGTAGAGTGGGAATTTGGCTACCTGCCACATGCAACTTATAGTGCCACATGCCACATCCACTTGAGTTCAAAAGCGTTTTAATTGGAAAAACGCTTATAACTTTCTCAGCGTTGGAGCGATTTTGAAAAAATGTTCTACTAAAATGTAGCCCACTTCCCACTCTGCCACATGTTGAAAGCTTTATGAAGATATCTTAACCCATTCAAAAGTTATAGGTAAAAAACCAAAAACCTGATCGACCTGAACTTGCAACATGCTATTTTTGTAATGTTTTTAGTTTTTTTGCTACAACTTTTGAACGGCTCAATATTTTTAATTGAAACTTTCACTAGGTGATAGAGCGGGAATTGGGCTATAGTTCCCTGGAACAAACGCTTAAAAAGTTATAAGCGTTTTTTCAATTAAAACACTTTTTATGCAACTTATTTGTGGCATGTGGCAACATAAGTGGTATGTGGCAAATAGCCCATTTCTTGCTCTACAACATGGTGCAAGTCTTATGCGAAAATGTTTATCCGTTCAAAAGTTATAACAAAAAAACAGAAATTATTTCCCGAAAATCCACCTACTGCTGGTTCTGTTGGCCTGGTGTTTCACTTTTTTCGCGCAAAATTTTTAAATTCAATTTTTGGACAGAGCGACAGTTACAGTTTGAATAGAATTTTGTGTTTTCGCAATAACTCAGGAATGGATGAATATTTTTGAATGAAACTTGCACCATGTGGTAGAACGGGAATTTGGCTACCTGCCACATGCAACTTATGGTGCCACATGCCACATCCACTTGAGTTCAAAAGCGTTTTAATTGGAAAAACGCTTATAACTTTCTCAGCGTTGGAGCGATTTTGAAAAAATGTTCTACTAAAATGTAGCCCACTTCCCACTCTGCCACATGTTGAAAGCTTTATGAAGATATCTTAACCCATTCAAAAGTTATAGGTAAAAAACCAAAAACCTGATCGACCTGAACTTGCAACATGCTATTTTTGTAATGTTTTTAATTTTTTTGCTACAACTTTTGAACGGCTCAATATTTTTAATTGAAACTTTCACTAGGTGATAGAGCGGGAATTGGGCTATAGTTCCCTGGAACATTTTTTTGAAATCGCTCAAACGCTTAAAAAGTTATAAGCGTTTTTTCAATTAAAACACTTTTTATGCAACTTATTTGTGGCATGTGGCAACATAAGTGGTATGTGGCAAATAGCCCATTTCTTGCTCTACAACATGGTGCAAGTCTTATGCGAAAATGTTTATCCGCTCAAAAGTTATAACAAAAAAACAGAAATTATTTCCCGAAAATCCACCTACTGCTGGTTCTGTTGGCCTGGTGTTTCACTTTTTTCGCGCAAAATTTTTAAATTCAATTTTTGGACAGAGCGACAGTTACAGTTTGAATAGAATTTTGTGTTTTCGCAATAACTCAGGAATGGATGAATATTTTTGAATGAAACTTGCACCATGTGGTAGAGTGGGAATTTGGCTACCTGCCACATGCAACTTATGGTGCCACATGCCACATCCACTTGAGTTCAAAAGCGTTTTAATTAGAAAAACGCTTATAACTTTCTCAGCGTTGGAGCGATTTTGAAAAAATGTTCTATTAAAATGTAGCCCACTTCCCACTCTGCCACATGTTGAAAGCTTTATGAAGATATCTTAACCCATTCAAAAGTTATAGGTAAAAAACCAAAAACCTGATCGACCTGAACTTGCAACATGCTATTTTTGTAATGTTTTTAGTTTTTTTGCTACAACTTTTGAACGGCTCAATATTTTTAATTGAAACTTTCACTAGGTGATAGAGCGGGAATTGGGCTATAGTTCCCTGGAACATTTTTTTGAAATCGCTCAAACGCTTAAAAAGTTATAAGCGTTTTTTCAATTAAAACACTTTTTATGCAACTTATTTGTGGCATGTGGCAACATAAGTGGTATGTGGCAAATAGCCCATTTCTTGCTCTACAACATGGTGCAAGTCTTATGCGAAAATGTTTATCCGATCAAAAGTTATAACAAAAAAACAGAAATTAATTCCCGAAAATCCACCTACTGCTGGTTCTGTTGGCCTGGTGTTTCACTTTTTTCGCGCAAAATTTTTAAATTCAATTTTTGGACAGAGCGACAGTTACAGTTTGAATAGAATTTTGTGTTTTCGCAATAACTCAGGAATGGATGAATATTTTTGAATGAAACTTGCACCATGTGGTAGAGTGGGAATTTGGCTACCTGCCACATGCAACTTATGGTGCCACATGCCACATCCACTTGAGTTCAAAAGCGTTTTAATTAGAAAAACGCTTATAACTTTCTCAGCGTTGGAGCGATTTTGAAAAAATGTTCTATTAAAATGTAGCCCACTTCCCACTCTGCCACATGTTGAAAGCTTTATGAAGATATCTTAACCCATTCAAAAGTTATAGGTAAAAAACCAAAAACCTGATCGACCTGAACTTGCAACATGCTATTTTTGTAATGTTTTTAGTTTTTTTGCTACAACTTTTGAACGGCTCAATATTTTTAATTGAAACTTTCACTAGGTGATAGAGCGGGAATTGGGCTATGTTCCCTGGAACATTTTTTTGAAATCGCTCAAACGCTTAAAAAGTTATAAGCGTTTTTTCAATTAAAACACTTTTTATGCAACTTATTTGTGGCATGTGGCAACATAAGTGGTATGTGGCAAATAGCCCATTTCTTGCTCTACAACATGGTGCAAGTCTTATGCGAAAATGTTTATCCGTTCAAAAGTTATAACAAAAAAACAGAAATTAATTCCCGAAAATCCACCTACTGCTGGTTCTGTTGGCCTGGTGTTTCACCTTTTTCGCGCAAAATTTTTAAATTCAATTTTTGGACAGAGCGACAGTTACAGTTTGAATAGAATTTTGTGTTTTCGCAATAACTCAGGAATGGATGAATATTTTTGAATGAAACTTGCACCATGTGGTAGAGTGGGAATTTGGCTACCTGCCACATGCAACTTATGGTGCCACATGCCACATCCACTTGAGTTCAAAAGCGTTTTAATTAGAAAAACGCTTATAACTTTCTCAGCGTTGGAGCGATTTTGAAAAAATGTTCTATTAAAATGTAGCCCACTTCCCACTCTGCCACATGTTGAAAGCTTTATGAAGATATCTTAACCCATTCAAAAGTTATAGGTAAAAAACCAAAAACCTGATCGACCTGAACTTGCAACATGCTATTTTTGTAATGTTTTTAGTTTTTTTGCTACAACTTTTGAACGGCTCAATATTTTTAATTGAAACTTTCACTAGGTGATAGAGCGGGAATTGGGCTATGTTCCCTGGAACATTTTTTTGAAATCGCTCAAACGCTTAAAAAGTTATAAGCGTTTTTTCAATTAAAACACTTTTTATGCAACTTATTTGTGGCATGTGGCAACATAAGTGGTATGTGGCAAATAGCCCATTTCTTGCTCTACAACATGGTGCAAGTCTTATGCGAAAATGTTTATCCGTTCAAAAGTTATAACAAAAAAACAGAAATTAATTCCCGAAAATCCACCTACTGCTGGTTCTGTTGGCCTGGTGTTTCACCTTTTTCGCGCAAAATTTTTAAATTCAATTTTTGGACAGAGCGACAGTTACAGTTTGAATAGAATTTTGTGTTTTCGCAATAACTCAGGAATGGATGAATATTTTTGAATGAAACTTGCACCATGTGGTAGAGTGGGAATTTGGCTACCTGCCACATGCAACTTATGGTGCCACATGCCACATCCACTTGAGTTCAAAAGCGTTTTAATTAGAAAAACGCTTATAACTTTCTCAGCGTTGGAGCGATTTTGAAAAAATGTTCTATTAAAATGTAGCCCACTTCCCACTCTGCCACATGTTGAAAGCTTTATGAAGATATCTTAACCCATTCAAAAGTTATAGGTAAAAAACCAAAAACCTGATCGACCTGAACTTGCAACATGCTATTTTTGTAATGTTTTTAGTTTTTTTGCTACAACTTTTGAACGGCTCCATATTTTTAATTGAAACTTTCACTAGGTGATAGAGCGGGAATTGGGCTATAGTTCCCTCGAACATTTTTTTGAAATCGCTCAAACGCTTAAAAAGTTATAAGCGTTTTTTCAATTAAAACACTTTTTATGCAACTTATTTGTGGCATGTGGCAACATAAGTGGTATGTGGCAAATAGCCCATTTCTTGCTCTACAACATGGTGCAAGTCTTATGCGAAAATGTTTATCCGATCAAAAGTTATAACAAAAAAACAGAAATTAATTCCCGAAAATCCACCTACTGCTGGTTCTGTTGGCCTGGTGTTTCACTTTTTTCGCGCAAAATTTTTAAATTCAATTTTTGGACAGAGCGACAGTTACAGTTTGAATAGAATTTTGTGTTTTCGCAATAACTCAGGAATGGAGGAATATTTTTGAATGAAACTTGCACCATGTGGTAGAGTGGGAATTTGGCTACCTGCCACATGCAACGCTTATAACTTTCTCAGCGTTGGAGCGATTTTGAAAAAATGTTCTACTAAAATGTAGCCCACTTCCCACTCTGCCACATGTTGAAAGCTTTATGAAGATATCTTAACACATTCAAAAGTTATAGGTAAAAAACCAAAAACCTGATCAACCTGAACTTGCAACATGCTATTTTTGTAATGTTTTTAGTTTTTTTGCTACAACTTTTGAACGGCTCAATATTTTTAATTGAAACTTTCACTAGGTGATAGAGCGGGAATTGGGCTATAGTTCCCTGGAACATTTTTTTGAAATCGCTCAAACGCTTAAAAAGTTATAAGCGTTTTTTCAATTAAAACACTTTTTATGCAACTTATTTGTGGCATGTGGCAACATAAGTGGTATGTGGCAAATAGCCCATTTCTTGCTCTACAACATGGTGCAAGTCTTATGCGAAAATGTTTATCCGTTCAAAAGTTATAACAAAAAAACAGAAATTAATTCCCGAAAATCCACCTACTGCTGGTTCTGTTGGCCTGGTGTTTCACTTTTTTCGCGCAAAATTTTTAAATTCAATTTTTGGACAGAGCGGCAGTTACAGTTTGAATAGAATTTTGTGTTTTCGCAATAACTCAGGAATGGATGAATATTTTTGAATGAAACTTGCACCATGTGGTAGAGTGGGTAATTGGCTACCTGCCACATGCAACGCTTATAACTTTCTCAGCGTTGGAGCGATTTTGAAAAAATGTTCTACTAAAATGTAGCCCACTTCCCACTCTGCCACATGTTGAAAGCTTTATGAAGATATCTTAACACATTCAAAAGTTATAGGTAAAAAACCAAAAACCTGATCAACCTGAACTTGCAACATGCTATTTTTGTAATGTTTTTAGTTTTTTTGCTACAACTTTTGAACGGCTCAATATTTTTAATTGAAACTTTCACTAGGTGATAGAGCGGGAATTGGGCTATAGTTCCCTGGAACATTTTTTTGAAATCGCTCAAACGCTTAAAAAGTTATAAGCGTTTTTTCAATTAAAACACTTTTTATGCAACTTATTTGTGGCATGTGGCAACATAAGTGGTATGTGGCAAATAGCCCATTTCTTGCTCTACAACATGGTGCAAGTCTTATGCGAAAATGTTTATCCGTTCAAAAGTTATAACAAAAAAACAGAAATTAATTCCCGAAAATCCACCTACTGCTGGTTCTGTTGGCCTGGTGTTTCACTTTTTTCCCGCAAAATTTTTAAATTCAATTTTTGGACAGAGCGACAGTTACAGTTTGAATAGAATTTTGTGTTTTCGCAATAACTCAGGAATGGATGAATATTTTTGAATGAAACTTGCACCATGTGGTAGAGTGGGTAATTGGCTACCTGCCACATGCAACTTATGGTGCCACATGCCACATCCACTTGAGTTCAAAAGCGTTTTAATTAGAAAAACGCTTATAACTTTCTCAGCGTTGGAGCGATTTTGAAAAAATGTTCTACTAAAATGTAGCCCACTTCCCACTCTGCCACATGTTGAAAGCTTTATGAAGATATCTTAACCCATTCAAAAGTTATAGGTAAAAAACCAAAAACTGGTCGACCTGAACTTGCAACATGCTATTTTTGTAATGTTTTTAGTTTTTTTGCTACAACTTTTGAACGGCTCAATATTTTTAATTGAAACTTTCACTAAGTCATAGAGCGGGAATTGGACTATAGTTCCCTGGAACATTTTTTTGAAATCGCTCAAACGCTTAAAAAGTTATAAGCGTTTTTTCAATTAAAACACTTTTTATGCAACTTATTTGTGGCATGTGGCAACATAAGTGGTATGTGGCAAATAGCCCATTTCTTGCTCTACAACATGGTGCAAGTCTTATGCGAAAATGTTTATCCGTTCAAAAGTTATAACAAAAATACTGAAATTAATTTCCGAAAATCCACCTACTGCTGGTTCTGTTGGCCTGGTGTTTCACTTTTTTCGCGCAAAATTTTTAAATTCAATTTTTGGACAGAGCGACAGTTACAGTTTGAATAGAATTTTGTGTTTTCGCAATAATTCAGGAATGGATGAATATTTTTGAATGAAACTTGCACCATGTGGTAGAGTGGGAATTTGGCTACCTGCCACATGCAACTTATGGTGCCACATGCCACATCCACTTGAGTTCAAAAGCGTTTTAATTAGAAAAACGCTTATAACTTTCTCAGCGTTGGAGCGATTTTGAAAAAATGTTCTACTAAAATGTAGCCCACTTCCCACTCTGCCACATGTTGAAAGCTTTATGAAGATATCTTAACCCATTCAAAAGTTATAGGTAAAAAACCAAAAACCTGATCGACCTGAACTTGCAACATGCTACTTTTGTAATGTTTTTAGTTTTTTTGCTACAACTTTTGAACGGCTCAATATTTTTAATTGAAACTTTCACTAGGTGATAGAGCGGGAATTGGGCTATAGTTCCCTCGAACATTTTTTTGAAATCGCTCAAACGCTTAAAAAGTTATAAGCGTTTTTTCAATTAAAACACTTTTTATGCAACTTATTTGTGGCATGTGGCAACATAAGTGGTATGTGGCAAATAGCCCATTTCTTGCTCTACAACATGGTGCAAGTCTTATGCGAAAATGTTTATCCGTTCAAAAGTTATAACAAAAAAACAGAAATTAATTCCCGAAAATCCACCTACTGCTGGTTCTGTTGGCCTGGTGTTTCACTTTTTTCGCGCAAAATTTTTAAATTCAATTTTTGGACAGAGCGACAGTTACAGTTTGAATAGAATTTTGTGTTTTCTCAATAACTCAGGAATGGATGAATATTTTTGAATGAAACTTGCACCTTGTGGTAGAGTGGGAAATTGGCTACCTGCCACGTGCAACTTATGGTGCCACATGCCACATCCACTTGAGTTCAAAAGCGTTTTAATTAGAAAAACGCTTATAACTTTCTCAGCGTTGGAGCGATTTTGAAAAAATGTTCTACTAAAATGTAGCCCACTTCCCACTCTGCCACATGTTGAAAGCTTTATGAAGATATCTTAACCCATTCAAAAGTTATAGGTAAAAAACCAAAAACCTGATCGACCTGAACTTGCAACATGCTATTTTTGTAATGTTTTTAGTTTTTTTGCTACAACTTTTGAACGGCTCAATATTTTTAATTGAAACTTTCACTAGGTGATAGAGCGGGAATTGGGCTATGTTCCCTGGAACATTTTTTTGAAATCGCTCAAACGCTTAAAAAGTTATAAGCGTTTTTTCAATTAAAACACTTTTTATGCAACTTATTTGTGGCATGTGGCAACATAAGTGGTATGTGGCAAATAGCCAATTTCTTGCTCTACAACATGGTGCAAGTCTTATGCGAAAATGTTTATCCGTTCAAAAGTTATAAAAAAAATACTGAAATTAATTTCCGAAAATCCACCTACTGCTGGTTCTGTTGGCCTGGTGTTTCACTTTTTTCGCGCAAAATTTTTAAATTCAATTTTTGGACAGAGCGACAGTTACAGTTTGAATAGAATTTTGTGTTTTCGCAATAATTCAGGAATGGATGAATATTTTTGAATGAAACTTGCACCATGTGGTAGAGTGGGAATTTGGCTACCTGCCACATGCAACTTATGGTGCCACATGCCACATCCACTTGAGTTCAAAAGCGTTTTAATTGGAAAAACGCTTATAACTTTCTCAGCGTTGGAGCGATTTTGAAAAAATGTTCTACTAAAATGTAGCCCACTTCCCACTCTGCCACATGTTGAAAGCTTTATGAAGATATCTTAACCCATTCAAAAGTTATAGGTAAAAAACCAAAAACCTGATCGACCTGAACTTGCAACATGCTATTTTTGTAATGTTTTTAATTTTTTTGCTACAACTTTTGAACGGCTCAATATTTTTAATTGAAACTTTCACTAGGTGATAGAGCGGGAATTGGGCTATAGTTCCCTGGAACATTTTTTTGAAATCGCTCAAACGCTTAAAAAGTTATAAGCGTTTTTTCAATTAAAACACTTTTTATGCAACTTATTTGTGGCATGTGGCAACATAAGTGGTATGTGGCAAATAGCCCATTTCTTGCTCTACAACATGGTGCAAGTCTTATGCGAAAATGTTTATCCGTTCAAAAGTTATAACAAAAAAACAGAAATTAATTCCCGAAAATCCACCTACTGCTGGTTCTGTTGGCCTGGTGTTTCACTTTTTTCGCGCAAAATTTTTAAATTCAATTTTTGGACAGAGCGACAGTTACAGTTTGAATAGAATTTTGTGTTTTCGCAATAACTCAGGAATGGATGAATATTTTTGAATGAAACTTGCACCATGTGGTAGAGTGGGTAATTGGCTACCTGCCACATGCAACTTATGGTGCCACATGCCACATCCACTTGAGTTCAAAAGCGTTTTAATTAGAAAAACGCTTATAACTTTCTCAGCGTTGGAGCGATTTTGAAAAAATGTTCTACTAAAATGTAGCCCACTTCCCACTCTGCCACATGTTGAAAGCTTTATGAAGATATCTTAACCCATTCAAAAGTTATAGGTAAAAAACCAAAAACTGGTCGACCTGAACTTGCAACATGCTATTTTTGTAATGTTTTTAGTTTTTTTGCTACAACTTTTGAACGGCTCAATATTTTTAATTGAAACTTTCACTAGGTCATAGAGCGGGAATTGGGCTATAGTTCCCTGGAACATTTTTTTGAAATCGCTCAAACGCTTAAAAAGTTATAAGCGTTTTTTCAATTAAAACACTTTTTATGCAACTTATTTGTGGCATGTGGCAACATAAGTGGTATGTGGCAAATAGCCCATTTCTTGCTCTACAACATGGTGCAAGTCTTATGCGAAAATGTTTATCCGATCAAAAGTTATAACAAAAAAACAGAAATTAATTCCCGAAAATCCACCTACTGCTGGTTCTGTTGGCCTGGTGTTTCACCTTTTTCGCGCAAAATTTTTAAATTCAATTTTTGGACAGAGCGACAGTTACAGTTTGAATAGAATTTTGTGTTTTCGCAATAACTCAGGAATGGATGAATATTTTTGAATGAAACTTGCACCATGTGGTAGAGTGGGAATTTGGCTACCTGCCACATGCAACTTATGGTGCCACATGCCACATCCACTTGAGTTCAAAAGCGTTTTAATTAGAAAAACGCTTATAACTTTCTCAGCGTTGGAGCGATTTTGAAAAAATGTTCTATTAAAATGTAGCCCACTTCCCACTCTGCCACATGTTGAAAGCTTTATGAAGATATCTTAACCCATTCAAAAGTTATAGGTAAAAAACCAAAAACCTGATCGACCTGAACTTGCAACATGCTATTTTTGTAATGTTTTTAGTTTTTTTGCTACAACTTTTGAACGGCTCCATATTTTTAATTGAAACTTTCACTAGGTGATAGAGCGGGAATTGGGCTATAGTTCCCTCGAACATTTTTTTGAAATCGCTCAAACGCTTAAAAAGTTATAAGCGTTTTTTCAATTAAAACACTTTTTATGCAACTTATTTGTGGCATGTGGCAACATAAGTGGTATGTGGCAAATAGCCCATTTCTTGCTCTACAACATGGTGCAAGTCTTATGCGAAAATGTTTATCCGTTCAAAAGTTATAACAAAAAAACAGAAATTAATTCCCGAAAATCCACCTACTGCTGGTTCTGTTGGCCTGGTGTTTCACTTTTTTCCCGCAAAATTTTTAAATTCAATTTTTGGACAGAGCGGCAGTTACAGTTTGAATAGAATTTTGTGTTTTCGCAATAACTCAGGAATGGATGAATATTTTTGAATGAAACTTGCACCATGTGGTAGAGTGGGTAATTGGCTACCTGCCACATGCAACGCTTATAACTTTCTCAGCGTTGGAGCGATTTTGAAAAAATGTTCTACTAAAATGTAGCCCACTTCCCACTCTGCCACATGTTGAAAGCTTTATGAAGATATCTTAACACATTCAAAAGTTATAGGTAAAAAACCAAAAACCTGATCAACCTGAACTTGCAACATGCTATTTTTGTAATGTTTTTAGTTTTTTTGCTACAACTTTTGAACGGCTCAATATTTTTAATTGAAACTTTCACTAGGTGATAGAGCGGGAATTGGGCTATAGTTCCCTGGAACATTTTTTTGAAATCGCTCAAACGCTTAAAAAGTTATAAGCGTTTTTTCAATTAAAACACTTTTTATGCAACTTATTTGTGGCATGTGGCAACATAAGTGGTATGTGGCAAATAGCCCATTTCTTGCTCTACAACATGGTGCAAGTCTTATGCGAAAATGTTTATCCGTTCAAAAGTTATAACAAAAAAACAGAAATTAATTCCCGAAAATCCACCTACTGCTGGTTCTGTTGGCCTGGTGTTTCACTTTTTTCCCGCAAAATTTTTAAATTCAATTTTTGGACAGAGCGGCAGTTACAGTTTGAATAGAATTTTGTGTTTTCGCAATAACTCAGGAATGGATGAATATTTTTGAATGAAACTTGCACCATGTGGTAGAGTGGGTAATTGGCTACCTGCCACATGCAACTTATGGTGCCACATGCCACATCCACTTGAGTTCAAAAGCGTTTTAATTAGAAAAACGCTTATAACTTTCTCAGCGTTGGAGCGATTTTGAAAAAATGTTCTACTAAAATGTAGCCCACTTCCCACTCTGCCACATGTTGAAAGCTTTATGAAGATATCTTAACCCATTCAAAAGTTATAGGTAAAAAACCAAAAACTGGTCGACCTGAACTTGCAACATGCTATTTTTGTAATGTTTTTAGTTTTTTTGCTACAACTTTTGAACGGCTCAATATTTTTAATTGAAACTTTCACTAGGTCATAGAGCGGGAATTGGACTATAGTTCCCTGGAACATTTTTTTGAAATCGCTCAAACGCTTAAAAAGTTATAAGCGTTTTTTCAATTAAAACACTTTTTATGCAACTTATTTGTGGCATGTGGCAACATAAGTGGTATGTGGCAAATAGCCCATTTCTTGCTCTACAACATGGTGCAAGTCTTATGCGAAAATGTTTATCCGTTCAAAAGTTATAACAAAAATACTGAAATTAATTTCCGAAAATCCACCTACTGCTGGTTCTGTTGGCCTGGTGTTTCACTTTTTTCGCGCAAAATTTTTAAATTCAATTTTTGGACAGAGCGACAGTTACAGTTTGAATAGAATTTTGTGTTTTCGCAATAATTCAGGAATGGATGAATATTTTTGAATGAAACTTGCACCATGTGGTAGAGTGGGAATTTGGCTACCTGCCACATGCAACTTATGGTGCCACATGCCACATCCACTTGAGTTCAAAAGCGTTTTAATTAGAAAAACGCTTATAACTTTCTCAGCGTTGGAGCGATTTTGAAAAAATGTTCTACTAAAATGTAGCCCACTTCCCACTCTGCCACATGTTGAAAGCTTTATGAAGATATCTTAACCCATTCAAAAGTTATAGGTAAAAAACCAAAAACCTGATCGACCTGAACTTGCAACATGCTACTTTTGTAATGTTTTTAGTTTTTTTGCTACAACTTTTGAACGGCTCAATATTTTTAATTGAAACTTTCACTAGGTGATAGAGCGGGAATTGGGCTATAGTTCCCTCGAACATTTTTTTGAAATCGCTCAAACGCTTAAAAAGTTATAAGCGTTTTTTCAATTAAAACACTTTTTATGCAACTTATTTGTGGCATGTGGCAACATAAGTGGTATGTGGCAAATAGCCCATTTCTTGCTCTACAACATGGTGCAAGTCTTATGCGAAAATGTTTATCCGTTCAAAAGTTATAACAAAAAAACAGAAATTAATTCCCGAAAATCCACCTACTGCTGGTTCTGTTGGCCTGGTGTTTCACTTTTTTCGCGCAAAATTTTTAAATTCAATTTTTGGACAGAGCGACAGTTACAGTTTGAATAGAATTTTGTGTTTTCTCAATAACTCAGGAATGGATGAATATTTTTGAATGAAACTTGCACCTTGTGGTAGAGTGGGAAATTGGCTACCTGCCACGTGCAACTTATGGTGCCACATGCCACATCCACTTGAGTTCAAAAGCGTTTTAATTAGAAAAACGCTTATAACTTTCTCAGCGTTGGAGCGATTTTGAAAAAATGTTCTACTAAAATGTAGCCCACTTCCCACTCTGCCACATGTTGAAAGCTTTATGAAGATATCTTAACCCATTCAAAAGTTATAGGTAAAAAACCAAAAACCTGATCGACCTGAACTTGCAACATGCTATTTTTGTAATGTTTTTAGTTTTTTTGCTACAACTTTTGAACGGCTCAATATTTTTAATTGAAACTTTCACTAGGTGATAGAGCGGGAATTGGGCTATGTTCCCTGGAACATTTTTTTGAAATCGCTCAAACGCTTAAAAAGTTATAAGCGTTTTTTCAATTAAAACACTTTTTATGCAACTTATTTGTGGCATGTGGCAACATAAGTGGTATGTGGCAAATAGCCAATTTCTTGCTCTACAACATGGTGCAAGTCTTATGCGAAAATGTTTATCCGTTCAAAAGTTATAAAAAAAATACTGAAATTAATTTCCGAAAATCCACCTACTGCTGGTTCTGTTGGCCTGGTGTTTCACTTTTTTCGCGCAAAATTTTTAAATTCAATTTTTGGACAGAGCGACAGTTACAGTTTGAATAGAATTTTGTGTTTTCGCAATAATTCAGGAATGGATGAATATTTTTGAATGAAACTTGCACCATGTGGTAGAGTGGGAATTTGGCTACCTGCCACATGCAACTTATGGTGCCACATGCCACATCCACTTGAGTTCAAAAGCGTTTTAATTAGAAAAACGCTTATAACTTTCTCAGCGTTGGAGCGATTTTGAAAAAATGTTCTACTAAAATGTAGCCCACTTCCCACTCTGCCACATGTTGAAAGCTTTATGAAGATATCTTAACCCATTCAAAAGTTATAGGTAAAAAACCAAAAACCTGATCGACCTGAACTTGCAACATGCTATTTTTGTAATGTTTTTAGTTTTTTTGCTACAACTTTTGAACGGCTCAATATTTTTAATTGAAACTTTCACTAGGTGATAGAGCGGGAATTGGGCTATGTTCCCTGGAACATTTTTTTGAAATCGCTCAAACGCTTAAAAAGTTATAAGCGTTTTTTCAATTAAAACACTTTTTATGCAACTTATTTGTGGCATGTGGCAACATAAGTGGTATGTGGCAAATAGCCCATTTCTTGCTCTACAACATGGTGCAAGTCTTATGCGAAAATGTTTATCCGATCAAAAGTTATAACAAAAAAACAGAAATTAATTCCCGAAAATCCACCTACTGCTGGTTCTGTTGGCCTGGTGTTTCACTTTTTTCGCGCAAAATTTTTAAATTCAATTTTTGGACAGAGCGACAGTTACAGTTTGAATAGAATTTTGTGTTTTCGCAATAACTCAGGAATGGATGAATATTTTTGAATGAAACTTGCACCATGTGGTAGAGTGGGAATTTGGCTACCTGCCACATGCAACTTATGGTGCCACATGCCACATCCACTTGAGTTCAAAAGCGTTTTAATTGGAAAAACGCTTATAACTTTCTCAGCGTTGGAGCGATTTTGAAAAAATGTTCTACTAAAATGTAGCCCACTTCCCACTCTGCCACATGTTGAAAGCTTTATGAAGATATCTTAACCCATTCAAAAGTTATAGGTAAAAAACCAAAAACCTGATCGACCTGAACTTGCAACATGCTATTTTTGTAATGTTTTTAGTTTTTTTGCTACAACTTTTGAACGGCTCAATATTTTTAATTGAAACTTTCACTAGGTGATAGAGCGGGAATTGGGCTATGTTCCCTGGAACATTTTTTTGAAATCGCTCAAACGCTTAAAAAGTTATAAGCGTTTTTTCAATTAAAACACTTTTTATGCAACTTATTTGTGGCATGTGGCAACATAAGTGGTATGTGGCAAATAGCCCATTTCTTGCTCTACAACATGGTGCAAGTCTTATGCGAAAATGTTTATCCGATCAAAAGTTATAACAAAAAAACAGAAATTAATTCCCGAAAATCCACCTACTGCTGGTTCTGTTGGCCTGGTGTTTCACTTTTTTCGCGCAAAATTTTTAAATTCAATTTTTGGACAGAGCGACAGTTACAGTTGAATAGAATTTTGTGTTTTCGCAATAACTCAGGAATGGAGGAATATTTTTGAATGAAACTTGCACCATGTGGTAGAGTGGGAATTTGGCTACCTGCCACATGCAACTTATGGTGCCACATGCCACATCCACTTGAGTTCAAAAGCGTTTTAATTGGAAAAACGCTTATAACTTTCTCAGCGTTGGAGCGATTTTGAAAAAATGTTCTACTAAAATGTAGCCCACTTCCCACTCTGCCACATGTTGAAAGCTTTATGAAGATATCTTAACCCATTCAAAAGTTATAGGTAAAAAACCAAAAACCTGATCGACCTGAACTTGCAACATGCTATTTTTGTAATGTTTTTAGTTTTTTTGCTACAACTTTTGAACGGCTCAATATTTTTAATTGAAACTTTCACTAGATGATAGAGCGGGAATTGGGCTATAGTTCCCTGGAACATTTTTTTGAAATCGCTCAAACGCTTAAAAAGTTATAAGCGTTTTTTCAATTAAAACACTTTTTATGCAACTTATTTGTGGCATGTGGCAACATAAGTGGTATGTGGCAAATAGCCCATTTCTTGCTCTACAACATGGTGCAAGTCTTATGCGAAAATGTTTATCCGTTCAAAAGTTATAACAAAAAAACAGAAATTATTTCCCGAAAATCCACCTACTGCTGGTTCTGTTGGCCTGGTGTTTCACTTTTTTCGCGCAAAATTTTTAAATTCAATTTTTGGACAGAGCGACAGTTACAGTTTGAATAGAATTTTGTGTTTTCGCAATAACTCAGGAATGGATGAATATTTTTGAATGAAACTTGCACCATGTGGTAGAGTGGGAATTTGGCTACCTGCCACATGCAACTTATGGTGCCACATGCCACATCCACTTGAGTTCAAAAGCGTTTTAATTAGAAAAACGCTTATAACTTTCTCAGCGTTGGAGCGATTTTGAAAAAATGTTCTATTAAAATGTAGCCCACTTCCCACTCTGCCACATGTTGAAAGCTTTATGAAGATATCTTAACCCATTCAAAAGTTATAGGTAAAAAACCAAAAACCTGATCGACCTGAACTTGCAACATGCTATTTTTGTAATGTTTTTAGTTTTTTTGCTACAACTTTTGAACGGCTCAATATTTTTAATTGAAACTTTCACTAGGTGATAGAGCGGGAATTGGGCTATAGTTCCCTGGAACATTTTTTTGAAATCGCTCAAACGCTTAAAAAGTTATAAGCGTTTTTTCAATTAAAACACTTTTTATGCAACTTATTTGTGGCATGTGGCAACATAAGTGGTATGTGGCAAATAGCCCATTTCTTGCTCTACAACATGGTGCAAGTCTTATGCGAAAATGTTTATCCGATCAAAAGTTATAACAAAAAAACAGAAATTAATTCCCGAAAATCCACCTACTGCTGGTTCTGTTGGCCTGGTGTTTCACTTTTTTCGCGCAAAATTTTTAAATTCAATTTTTGGACAGAGCGACAGTTACAGTTTGAATAGAATTTTGTGTTTTCGCAATAACTCAGGAATGGATGAATATTTTTGAATGAAACTTGCACCATGTGGTAGAGTGGGAATTTGGCTACCTGCCACATGCAACTTATGGTGCCACATGCCACATCCACTTGAGTTCAAAAGCGTTTTAATTAGAAAAACGCTTATAACTTTCTCAGCGTTGGAGCGATTTTGAAAAAATGTTCTATTAAAATGTAGCCCACTTCCCACTCTGCCACATGTTGAAAGCTTTATGAACATATCTTAACCCATTCAAAAGTTATAGGTAAAAAACCAAAAACCTGATCGACCTGAACTTGCAACATGCTATTTTTGTAATGTTTTTAGTTTTTTTGCTACAACTTTTGAACGGCTCAATATTTTTAATTGAAACTTTCACTAGGTGATAGAGCGGGAATTGGGCTATAGTTCCCTGGAACATTTTTTTGAAATCGCTCAAACGCTTAAAAAGTTATAAGCGTTTTTTCAATTAAAACACTTTTTATGCAACTTATTTGTGGCATGTGGCAACATAAGTGGTATATGGCAAATAGCCCATTTCTTGCTCTACAACATGGTGCAAGTCTTATGCGAAAATGTTTATCCGTTCAAAAGTTATAACAAAAAAACAGAAATTAATTCCCGAAAATCCACCTACTGCTGGTTCTGTTGGCCTGGTGTTTCACTTTTTTCCCGCAAAATTTTTAAATTCAATTTTTGGACAGAGCGACAGTTACAGTTTGAATAGAATTTTGTGTTTTCGCAATAACTCAGGAATGGATGAATATTTTTGAATGAAACTTGCACCATGTGGTAGAGTGGGTAATTGGCTACCTGCCACATGCAACTTATGGTGCCACATGCCACATCCACTTGAGTTCAAAAGCGTTTTAATTAGAAAAACGCTTATAACTTTCTCAGCGTTGGAGCGATTTTGAAAAAATGTTCTACTAAAATGTAGCCCACTTCCCACTCTGCCACATGTTGAAAGCTTTATGAAGATATCTTAACCCATTCAAAAGTTATATGTAAAAAACCAAAAACTGGTCGACCTGAACTTGCAACATGCTATTTTTGTAATGTTTTTAGTTTTTTTGCTACAACTTTTGAACGGCTCAATATTTTTAATTGAAACTTTCACTAGGTCATAGAGCGGGAATTGGGCTATAGTTCCCTGGAACATTTTTTTGAAATCGCTCAAACGCTTAAAAAGTTATAAGCGTTTTTTCAATTAAAACACTTTTTATGCAACTTATTTGTGGCATGTGGCAACATAAGTGGTATGTGGCAAATAGCCCATTTCTTGCTCTACAACATGGTGCAAGTCTTATGCGAAAATGTTTATCCGTTCAAAAGTTATAACAAAAATACTGAAATTAATTTCCGAAAATCCACCTACTGCTGGTTCTGTTGGCCTGGTGTTTCACTTTTTTCGCGCAAAATTTTTAAATTCAATTTTTGGACAGAGCGACAGTTACAGTTTGAATAGAATTTTGTGTTTTCGCAATAACTCAGGAATGGATGAATATTTTTGAATGAAACTTGCACCATGTGGTAGAGTGGGAATTTGGCTACCTGCCACATGCAACTTATGGTGCCACATGCCACATCCACTTGAGTTCAAAAGCGTTTTAATTGGAAAAACGCTTATAACTTTCTCAGCGTTGGAGCGATTTTGAAAAAATGTTCTATTAAAATGTAGCCCACTTCCCACTCTGCCACATGTTGAAAGCTTTATGAAGATATCTTAACCCATTCAAAAGTTATAGGTAAAAAACCAAAAACCTGATCAACCTGAACTTGCAACATGCTATTTTTGTAATGTTTTTAGTTTTTTTGCTACAACTTTTGAACGGCTCAATATTTTTAATTGAAACTTTCACTAGGTGATAGAGCGGGAATTGGGCTATAGTTCCCTGGAACATTTTTTTGAAATCGCTCAAACGCTTAAAAAGTTATAAGCGTTTTTTCAATTAAAACACTTTTTATGCAACTTATTTGTGGCATGTGGCAACATAAGTGGTATGTGGCAAATAGCCCATTTCTTGCTCTACAACATGGTGCAAGTCTTATGCGAAAATGTTTATCCGTTCAAAAGTTATAACAAAAAAACAGAAATTAATTCCCGAAAATCCACCTACTGCTGGTTCTGTTGGCCTGGTGTTTCACTTTTTTCGCGCAAAATTTTTAAATTCAATTTTTGGACAGAGCGACAGTTACAGTTTGAATAGAATTTTGTGTTTTCGCAATAACTCAGGAATGGATGAATATTTTGGAATGAAACTTGCACCATGTGGTAGAGTGGGAATTTGGCTACCTGCCACATGCAACTTATGGTGCCACATGCCACATCCACTTGAGTTCAAAAGCGTTTTAATTAGAAAAACGCTTATAACTTTCTCGGCGTTGGAGCGATTTTGAAAAAATGTTCTACTAAAATGTAGCCCACTTCCCACTCTGCCACATGTTGAAAGCTTTATGAAGATATCTTAACCCATTCAAAAGTTATAGGTAAAAAACCAAAAACCTGATCGACCTGAACTTGCAACATGCTATTTTTGTAATGTTTTTAGTTTTTTTGCTACAACTTTTGAACGGCTCAATATTTTTAATTGAAACTTTCACTAGGTGATAGAGCGGGAATTGGGCTATAGTCCCCTCGAACATTTTTTTGAAATCGCTCAAACGCTTAAAAAGTTATAAGCGTTTTTTCAATTAAAACACTTTTTATGCAACTTATTTGTGGCATGTGGCAACATAAGTGGTATGTGGCAAATAGCCCATTTCTTGCTCTACAACATGGTGCAAGTCTTATGCGAAAATGTTTATCCGTTCAAAAGTTATAACAAAAAAACAGAAATTAATTCCCGAAAATCCACCTACTGCTGGTTCTGTTGGCCTGGTGTTTCACTTTTTTCGCGCAAAATTTTTAAATTCAATTTTTGGACAGAGCGACAGTTACAGTTTGAATAGAATTTTGTGTTTTCTCAATAACTCAGGAATGGATGAATATTTTTGAATGAAACTTGCACCTTGTGGTAGAGTGGGAAATTGGCTACCTGCCACGTGCAACTTATGGTGCCACATGCCACATCCACTTGAGTTCAAAAGCGTTTTAATTAGAAAAACGCTTATAACTTTCTCAGCGTTGGAGCGATTTTGAAAAAATGTTCTACTAAAATGTAGCCCACTTCCCACTCTGCCACATGTTGAAAGCTTTATGAAGATATCTTAACCCATTCAAAAGTTATAGGTAAAAAACCAAAAACCTGATCGACCTGAACTTGCAACATGCTATTTTTGTAATGTTTTTAGTTTTTTTGCTACAACTTTTGAACGGCTCAATATTTTTAATTGAAACTTTCACTAGGTGATAGAGCGGGAATTGGGCTATGTTCCCTGGAACATTTTTTTGAAATCGCTCAAACGCTTAAAAAGTTATAAGCGTTTTTTCAATTAAAACACTTTTTATGCAACTTATTTGTGGCATGTGGCAACATAAGTGGTATGTGGCAAATAGCCCATTTCTTGCTCTACAACATGGTGCAAGTCTTATGCGAAAATGTTTATCCGTTCAAAAGTTATAACAAAAATACTGAAATTAATTTCCGAAAATCCACCTACTGCTGGTTCTGTTGGCCTGGTGTTTCACTTTTTTCGCGCAAAATTTTTAAATTCAATTTTTGGACAGAGCGACAGTTACAGTTTGAATAGAATTTTGTGTTTTCGCAATAATTCAGGAATGGATGAATATTTTTGAATGAAACTTGCACCATGTGGTAGAGTGGGAATTTGGCTACCTGCCACATGCAACTTATGGTGCCACATGCCACATCCACTTGAGTTCAAAAGCGTTTTAATTAGAAAAACGCTTATAACTTTCTCAGCGTTGGAGCGATTTTGAAAAAATGTTCTACTAAAATGTAGCCCACTTCCCACTCTGCCACATGTTGAAAGCTTTATGAAGATATCTTAACCCATTCAAAAGTTATAGGTAAAAAACCAAAAACCTGATCGACCTGAACTTGCAACATGCTATTTTTGTAATGTTTTTAGTTTTTTTGCTACAACTTTTGAACGGCTCAATATTTTTAATTGAAACTTTCACTAGGTGATAGAGCGGGAATTGGGCTATGTTCCCTGGAACATTTTTTTGAAATCGCTCAAACGCTTAAAAAGTTATAAGCGTTTTTTCAATTAAAACACTTTTTATGCAACTTATTTGTGGCATGTGGCAACATAAGTGGTATGTGGCAAATAGCCCATTTCTTGCTCTACAACATGGTGCAAGTCTTATGCGAAAATGTTTATCCGTTCAAAAGTTATAACAAAAATACTGAAATTAATTTCCGAAAATCCACCTACTGCTGGTTCTGTTGGCCTGGTGTTTCACTTTTTTCGCGCAAAATTTTTAAATTCAATTTTTGGATAGAGCGACAGTTACAGTTTGAATAGAATTTTGTGTTTTCGCAATAATTCAGGAATGGATGAATATTTTTGAATGAAACTTGCACCATGTGGTAGAGTGGGAATTTGGCTACCTGCCACATGCAACTTATGGTGCCACATGCCACATCCACTTGAGTTCAAAAGCGTTTTAATTAGAAAAACGCTTATAACTTTCTCAGCGTTGGAGCGATTTTGAAAAAATGTTCTACTAAAATGTAGCCCACTTCCCACTCTGCCACATGTTGAAAGCTTTATGAAGATATCTTAACCCATTCAAAAGTTATAGGTAAAAAACCAAAAACCTGATCGACCTGAACTTGCAACATGCTATTTTTGTAATGTTTTTAGTTTTTTTGCTACAACTTTTGAACGGCTCAATATTTTTAATTGAAACTTTCACTAGGTGATAGAGCGGGAATTGGGCTATGTTCCCTGGAACATTTTTTTGAAATCGCTCAAACGCTTAAAAAGTTATAAGCGTTTTTTCAATTAAAACACTTTTTATGCAACTTATTTGTGGCATGTGGCAACATAAGTGGTATGTGGCAAATAGCCCATTTCTTGCTCTACAACATGGTGCAAGTCTTATGCGAAAATGTTTATCCGTTCAAAAGTTATAACAAAAAAACAGAAATTAATTCCCGAAAATCCACCTACTGCTGGTTCTGTTGGCCTGGTGTTTCACTTTTTTCGCGCAAAATTTTTATATTCAATTTTTGGACAGAGCGACAGTTACAGTTTGAATAGAATTTTGTGTTTTCGCAATAACTCAGGAATGGATGAATATTTTGGAATGAAACTTGCACCATGTGGTAGAGTGGGAATTTGGCTACCTGCCACATGCAACTTATGGTGCCACATGCCACATCCACTTGAGTTCAAAAGCGTTTTAATTAGAAAAACGCTTATAACTTTCTCGGCGTTGGAGCGATTTTGAAAAAATGTTCTACTAAAATGTAGCCCACTTCCCACTCTGCCACATGTTGAAAGCTTTATGAAGATATCTTAACCCATTCAAAAGTTATAGGTAAAAAACCAAAAACCTGATCGACCTGAACTTGCAACATGCTATTTTTGTAATGTTTTTAGTTTTTTTGCTACAACTTTTGAACGGCTCAATATTTTTAATTGAAACTTTCACTAGGTGATAGAGCGGGAATTGGGCTATAGTTCCCTCGAACATTTTTTTGAAATCGCTCAAACGCTTAAAAAGTTATAAGCGTTTTTTCAATTAAAACACTTTTTATGCAACTTATTTGTGGCATGTGGCAACATAAGTGGTATGTGGCAAATAGCCCATTTCTTGCTCTACAACATGGTGCAAGTCTTATGCGAAAATGTTTATCCGTTCAAAAGTTATAACAAAAAAACAGAAATTAATTCCCGAAAATCCACCTACTGCTGGTTCTGTTGGCCTGGTGTTTCACTTTTTTCGCGCAAAATTTTTAAATTCAATTTTTGGACAGAGCGACAGTTACAGTTTGAATAGAATTTTGTGTTTTCTCAATAACTCAGGAATGGATGAATATTTTTGAATGAAACTTGCACCTTGTGGTAGAGTGGGAAATTGGCTACCTGCCACGTGCAACTTATGGTGCCACATGCCACATCCACTTGAGTTCAAAAGCGTTTTAATTAGAAAAACGCTTATAACTTTCTCAGCGTTGGAGCGATTTTGAAAAAATGTTCTACTAAAATGTAGCCCACTTCCCACTCTGCCACATGTTGAAAGCTTTATGAAGATATCTTAACCCATTCAAAAGTTATAGGTAAAAAACCAAAAACCTGATCGACCTGAACTTGCAACATGCTATTTTTGTAATGTTTTTAGTTTTTTTGCTACAACTTTTGAACGGCTCAATATTTTTAATTGAAACTTTCACTAGGTGATAGAGCGGGAATTGGGCTATGTTCCCTGGAACATTTTTTTGAAATCGCTCAAACGCTTAAAAAGTTATAAGCGTTTTTTCAATTAAAACACTTTTTATGCAACTTATTTGTGGCATGTGGCAACATAAGTGGTATGTGGCAAATAGCCCATTTCTTGCTCTACAACATGGTGCAAGTCTTATGCGAAAATGTTTATCCGTTCAAAAGTTATAACAAAAATACTGAAATTAATTTCCGAAAATCCACCTACTGCTGGTTCTGTTGGCCTGGTGTTTCACTTTTTTCGCGCAAAATTTTTAAATTCAATTTTTGGACAGAGCGACAGTTACAGTTTGAATAGAATTTTGTGTTTTCGCAATAATTCAGGAATGGATGAATATTTTTGAATGAAACTTGCACCATGTGGTAGAGTGGGAATTTGGCTACCTGCCACATGCAACTTATGGTGCCACATGCCACATCCACTTGAGTTCAAAAGCGTTTTAATTAGAAAAACGCTTATAACTTTCTCAGCGTTGGAGCGATTTTGAAAAAATGTTCTACTAAAATGTAGCCCACTTCCCACTCTGCCACATGTTGAAAGCTTTATGAAGATATCTTAACCCATTCAAAAGTTATAGGTAAAAAACCAAAAACCTGATCGACCTGAACTTGCAACATGCTATTTTTGTAATGTTTTTAGTTTTTTTGCTACAACTTTTGAACGGCTCAATATTTTTAATTGAAACTTTCACTAGGTGATAGAGCGGGAATTGGGCTATGTTCCCTGGAACATTTTTTTGAAATCGCTCAAACGCTTAAAAAGTTATAAGCGTTTTTTCAATTAAAACACTTTTTATGCAACTTATTTGTGGCATGTGGCAACATAAGTGGTATGTGGCAAATAGCCCATTTCTTGCTCTACAACATGGTGCAAGTCTTATGCGAAAATGTTTATCCGTTCAAAAGTTATAACAAAAATACTGAAATTAATTTCCGAAAATCCACCTACTGCTGGTTCTGTTGGCCTGGTGTTTCACTTTTTTCGCGCAAAATTTTTAAATTCAATTTTTGGACAGAGCGACAGTTACAGTTTGAATAGAATTTTGTGTTTTCGCAATAATTCAGGAATGGATGAATATTTTTGAATGAAACTTGCACCATGTGGTAGAGTGGGAATTTGGCTACCTGCCACATGCAACTTATGGTGCCACATGCCACATCCACTTGAGTTCAAAAGCGTTTTAATTAGAAAAACGCTTATAACTTTCTCAGCGTTGGAGCGATTTTGAAAAAATGTTCTACTAAAATGTAGCCCACTTCCCACTCTGCCACATGTTGAAAGCTTTATGAAGATATCTTAACCCATTCAAAAGTTATAGGTAAAAAACCAAAAACCTGATCGACCTGAACTTGCAACATGCTATTTTTGTAATGTTTTTAGTTTTTTTGCTACAACTTTTGAACGGCTCAATATTTTTAATTGAAACTTTCACTAGGTGATAGAGCGGGAATTGGGCTATGTTCCCTGGAACATTTTTTTGAAATCGCTCAAACGCTTAAAAAGTTATAAGCGTTTTTTCAATTAAAACACTTTTTATGCAACTTATTTGTGGCATGTGGCAACATAAGTGGTATGTGGCAAATAGCCCATTTCTTGCTCTACAACATGGTGCAAGTCTTATGCGAAAATGTTTATCCGTTCAAAAGTTATAACAAAAATACTGAAATTAATTTCCGAAAATCCACCTACTGCTGGTTCTGTTGGCCTGGTGTTTCACTTTTTTCGCGCAAAATTTTTAAATTCAATTTTTGGACAGAGCGACAGTTACAGTTTGAATAGAATTTTGTGTTTTCGCAATAATTCAGGAATGGATGAATATTTTTGAATGAAACTTGCACCATGTGGTAGAGTGGGAATTTGGCTACCTGCCACATGCAACTTATGGTGCCACATGCCACATCCACTTGAGTTCAAAAGCGTTTTAATTAGAAAAACGCTTATAACTTTCTCAGCGTTGGAGCGATTTTGAAAAAATGTTCTACTAAAATGTAGCCCACTTCCCACTCTGCCACATGTTGAAAGCTTTATGAAGATATCTTAACCCATTCAAAAGTTATAGGTAAAAAACCAAAAACCTGATCGACCTGAACTTGCAACATGCTATTTTTGTAATGTTTTTAGTTTTTTTGCTACAACTTTTGAACGGCTCAATATTTTTAATTGAAACTTTCACTAGGTGATAGAGCGGGAATTGGGCTATGTTCCCTGGAACATTTTTTTGAAATCGCTCAAACGCTTAAAAAGTTATAAGCGTTTTTTCAATTAAAACACTTTTTATGCAACTTATTTGTGGCATGTGGCAACATAAGTGGTATGTGGCAAATAGCCCATTTCTTGCTCTACAACATGGTGCAAGTCTTATGCGAAAATGTTTATCCGTTCAAAAGTTATAACAAAAATACTGAAATTAATTTCCGAAAATCCACCTACTGCTGGTTCTGTTGGCCTGGTGTTTCACTTTTTTCGCGCAAAATTTTTAAATTCAATTTTTGGACAGAGCGACAGTTACAGTTTGAATAGAATTTTGTGTTTTCGCAATAATTCAGGAATGGATGAATATTTTTGAATGAAACTTGCACCATGTGGTAGAGTGGGAATTTGGCTACCTGCCACATGCAACTTATGGTGCCACATGCCACATCCACTTGAGTTCAAAAGCGTTTTAATTAGAAAAACGCTTATAACTTTCTCAGCGTTGGAGCGATTTTGAAAAAATGTTCTACTAAAATGTAGCCCACTTCCCACTCTGCCACATGTTGAAAGCTTTATGAAGATATCTTAACCCATTCAAAAGTTATAGGTAAAAAACCAAAAACCTGATCGACCTGAACTTGCAACATGCTATTTTTGTAATGTTTTTAGTTTTTTTGCTACAACTTTTGAACGGCTCAATATTTTTAATTGAAACTTTCACTAGGTGATAGAGCGGGAATTGGGCTATAGTTCCCTCGAACATGTTTTTGAAATCGCTCAACCGCTTAAAAAGCCGTATTTAACTTTTAAATTTTAAAAATTAATTTTATTTTATCGTTTTTTTTTTCTGTTGCTACAACATTTTTTTAACAATTATGAAACAAAATAATTTTTCAAATTTTTTTTTAATATACAAACATTAATTCTATACACAGAAGTAATTTATATATGTAAAGGGTTGAAAGAGTAGATAAAGAATAGATAAAGATAGATAAAAGTGCTTAAAGTATAATACATGAAATAGAGTTGTCAGTTGTCAGTTGTAAAATAATGATCGTGCCTTAAGTCGATAAAAGAAGAACGGTTGATTTATTGTAATAAAAGGAAAAGTTGATAAGTAAAAGAAAAAAAAAAGGTTGATTTATTCTATTTAACAAAAGTTTATTAAAGAAAAAACCAAACATTTAAAGTTGTGCTAAAAATGTATCAAGAATTTATTTAAAAGTTGTTCGTACAAAGTTATCTTTAAAAGTAAAACCTTCTCTTTTAAACAAAAAACTTATTATTATTATTAACATTTTTATTTAAACAAATTAATGTGAATTTCCTATATGAAACAAATATTGAATCAAATAAAGAAAAAAGAAAAAAAAAAGAAAAAAAAACTTCTAGCATTTCATTTAATCAAATTATTACATTTGGGGGCTCAACCGGAATTTGAACCCGGGACCTCTCGCACCCAAAGCGAGAATCATACCCCAAGGCTCAATATTTTTAATTGAAACTTTCACTAGGTGATAGAGCGGGAATTGGGCTATAGTTCCTTCGAACATTTTTTTGAAATCGCTCAAACGCTTAAAAAGTTATAAGCGTTTTTTCAATTAAAACACTTTTTATGTAACTTATTTGTGGCATGTGGCAACATAAGTGGTATGTGGCAAATAGCCCATTTCTTGCTCTACAACATGGTGCAAGTCTTATGCGAAAATGTTTATCCTTTCAAAAGTTATAACAAAAAAACAGAAATTAATTCCCGAAAATCCACCTACTGCTGGTTCTGTTGGCCTGGTGTTTCACATTTTTCGCGCAAAATTTTTAAATTCAATTTTTGGACAGAGCGACAGTTACAGTTTGAATAGAATTTTGTGTTTTCGCAATAACTCAGCAATGGATGAATATTTTTGAATGAGACTTGCACCATATGGTAGAGTGGGAAATTGGCTACCTGCCACATGCAACTTATGGTGCCACATGCCACATCCACTTGAGTTCAAAAGCGTTTTAATTAGAAAAACGCTTATAACTTTCTCAGCGTTGGAGCGATTTTGAAAAAATGTTCTACTAAAATGTAGCCCACTTCCCACTCTGCCACATGTTGAAAGCTTTATGAAGATATCTTAACACATTCAAAAGTTATAGGTAAAAAACCAAAAACCTGATCGACCTGAACTTGCAACATGCTATTTTTGTAATGTTTTTAGTTTTTTTGCTACAACTTTTGAACGGCTCAATATTTTTAATTGAAACTTTCACTAGGTGATAGAGCGGGAATTGGGCTATAGTTCCCTCGAACATTTTTTTGAAATCGCTCAAACGCTTAAAAAGTTATAAGCGTTTTTTCAATTAAAACCCTTTTTATGCAACTTATTTGTGGCATGTGGCAACATAAGTGGTATGTGGCAAATAGCCCATTTCTTGCTCTACAACATGGTGCAAGTCTTATGCGAAAATGTTTATCCGTTCAAAAGTTATAACAAAAAAACAGAAATTAATTCCCGAAAATCCACCTACTGCTGGTTCTGTTGGCCTGGTGTTTCACTTTTTTCGCGCAAAATTTTTAAATTCAATTTTTGGACAGAGCGACAGTTACAGTTTGAATAGAATTTTGTGTTTTCGCAATAACTCGTGAATGGATGAATATTTTTGAATGAAACTTGCACCATGTGGTAGAGTGGGAAATTGGCTACCTGCCACATGCAACTTATGGTGCCACATGCCACATCCACTTGAGTTCAAAAGCGTTTTAATTAGAAACACGCTTATAACTTTCTCAGCGTTGGAGCGATTTTGAAAAAATGTTCAACTAAAATGTAGCCCACTTCCCACTCTGCCACATGTTGAAAGCTTTATGAAGATATCTTAACACATTCAAAAGTTATAGGTAAAAAACCAAAAACCTGATCGACCTGAACTTGCAACATGCTATTTTTGTAATGTTTTTAGTTTTTTTGCTACAACTTTTGAACGGCTCAATATTTTTAATTGAAACTTTCACTAGGTGATAGAGCGGGAATTGGGCTATAGTTCCCTCGAACATTTTTTTGAAATCGCTCAAACGCTTAAAAAGTTATAAGCGTTTTTTCAATTAAAACACTTTTTATGCAACTTATTTGTGGCATGTGGCAACATAAGTGGTATGTGGCAAATAGCCCATTTCTTGCTCTACAACATGGTGCAAGTCTTATGCGAAAATGTTTATCCGTTCAAAAGTTATAACAAAAAAACAGAAATTAATTCCCGAAAATCCACCTACTGCTGGTTCTGTTGGCCTGGTGTTTCACTTTTTTCGCGCAAAATTTTTAAATTCAATTTTTGGACAGAGCGACAGTTACAGTTTGAATAGAATTTTGTGTTTTTGCAATAACTCGTGAATGGATGAATATTTTTGAATGAAACTTGCACCATGTGGTAGAGTGGGAAATTGGCTACCTGCCACATGCAACTTATGGTGCCACATGCCACATCCACTTGAGTTCAAAAGCGTTTTAATTAGAAACACGCTTATAACTTTCTCAGCGTTGGAGCGATTTTGAAAAAATGTTCAACTAAAATGTAGCCCACTTCCCACTCTGCCACATGTTGAAAGCTTTATGAAGATATCTTAACCCATTCAAAAGTTATAGGTAAAAAACCAAAAACCTGATCGACCTGAACTTGCAACATGCTATTTTTGTAATGTTTTTAGTTTTTTTGCTATAACTTTTGAACGGCTCAATATTTTTAATTGAAACTTTTACTAGGTGATAGAGCGGGAACGGGGCTATAGTTCCATTGAATTCAAATTATTACATATATATACATATATAAATATTTAATTTAAAATGCACTTATTATTTTTAATGTTAAATTAAGTTAAATTTTTTCAAATTCGAAATTTGAAAGTATTTACGTGAGAGCTTGTGCTGTGGATTTATGGCTTTATTTCCTCTAAAGCTGCTTGTTTATTTTTTTTCACCTGAGCATATATAGAAGCTGCTTTGTAATCAATCGGTCCATAATGTTGACTCTCCAAATCGGCATAAATTAATTCATCATCAAAATGCAGGGAATTTAATGGCTAAATAATTTAAAAAAATATATATTTTTTTAATATTTTTATTATATAGAAAAATTTTATTGTAGCGCAAAAAAAAATAAATTTTTTTTTGTACTTGTATGAATTAATAATTAATTGACATTAAATAAATTATTTAATTTCAACTTGTTTTTAATTGGGATTAAATGTGTTGTTTATAGGAAACGAACAATCAAGTTAACTAAATTATTTATATGGAAAATATTTAAATTTTTAAAATATTTTTCAGTGTTTTTTATAAAATTTTTTTAGACGATTGGATTGCTTGATTATGGGAAATGAACTGTATATAAATTTTAAAACGGGCAAAACTTTTATTATTAAAAGCAAGACAATATTTATTTTTATGTTTTATCTGTAGGAAAGGAAATTTTATATTTTTTTCTGACTTACAGGCCTTCATATTTGTAAATTCAATTTTAAAAGAACTGAAAATGTTGTGAAGCTTGTTGTGCTTTTCCCGCACAGTCAAGCTCCATAATGTTCTTAGTGTAGGTTACTTATAACCCCGCAACCAAATCACGGTATTTATTATCAAACAATTTTTAAAATTGTTTTACAGAAAATAACACATTGTTACGGAATTCCATGACTAAGACCCAGTCGTAATAAAAATTGATTTTTATATAAAATTTCTGTTTAAAAAAATATTTTCTTTTGATATTACACTCAAGCAAAAAATGTTAGTGTTAGGCAAATATTATTTTTGTTATTTCTTTTGTATGAAAATATTGCTTTAGCAATAACATGCACAAGTTAATAATTTAAAAAACTGTCGTGCTTTATGAGACAACAAACAAGTTATATGGTTAATAATGAAAGTAAAAACAAAACAACATCACAATCTATTTAATAATTTATAAGAAAAAATACATTTATGATAATAAACAAATAATAACAAAACGCACGATTTAAATGACATGAAGCCAACATAAAATGTTAGTAATCTTAAAAACAATATTTTTTTTTACTAACATTTTATTTATTTAACGTTTTTTATCCCTGTTTAAAAAAGAATGGCAGAAGAATTTCACTTAATGTTTTGCGTTTGTATGCAAACGACAGTTTTTAAATTATTAACTTTAATTTTGGTTTACGTTATAGAAGCTCTATTTTTTAATTTTTTTTTTTTTTTTTTTTTTTTTTTTTTTTTTTTTTTTTTTTAATAAAAAGGTATATAAGTAATAAAGGTTTTATAAAATTTAGTGTATTTTAAAAAATTACCTTTGTTTTAGCTTGCTTTTAATCAATTTTGTTTAAAAAAAATTTGTGTAATTTTTTGTGATTTAATTTTAAAAATAATAGGAATTAAAATATATAGGTATTACTGCCTTTGTACGGATCCACAAAATCTTGCTAAGAAAAATTGAAAAAAATAGTTTAAATTATAATTAATTTATTTCCCCTGAAAAACACTTTCAATACAAGAAAAATTAAAATATAATTCTTATGTTTGTTTTGTATTTTTATTATTGTTTTTTTTTTTGGTAAAAGACGTAAAAACTTTTATTTGAAAAGTGTAATTGTGTGTGTGAGTGTGTAAGTTTATAGTGTCAAAACTTTTTTGACTAATAAATAATATAGAAATATTATAATTTATTTAAATGCAAAAAAAACAACTCAAAAATCGATGTCTTTAAACAAAGTTTTAGGGTAAATTATATATACTTTATATTATTCATACGACTTACCCGAGTAACGCACAAGTATTTTGGAGTGGTACACAGAAACTAAATTATTCAATGCATTAAATTAAATGTCTCTTAATTAATTATTAGTAATTTAATAAATATAATTATTTTATTTAAATAGATTAAATTTAATCAAATTTATTAATTAAATTAAATTTAATTTAATTTCGTTATATCATATTGATTAAAAATTTAATCAAATCAATTAAATATAAATAATAAAAATACTAAAATTTTTAAATAAATAATTATTGAATTAATTAAATTATTGAAGTAATTAAATTTAATTTAATTACTTAATTTATTTAATTTAATTAATTTAATTAGCTTTATCAGATTAATTTTTTTTGTTTAATTCAATGAATTTATTTAAGTAACTCATTTAATTTAATTATTTTAATTAATTGAAATTAATCGAATTTAATTTAATCAATGTAATTAAATTGATTAATTTAAATTTTATTAAATGCATTTACAATTTATTCAATGTTTACTTTTAAATAATAATTAATTCATTTATTCAACTTAAAAAGCTTTTAACTAAAGTAAAAAAATTTTTTTTATCAAGTAATTAATAAACACAATTAGTTTTTTTTATTAAAGTATTTAACTGATTTTTTATTAATTAATTTAATTAATTATATTTTTTTATTATTACGATTATTTGTTAAATTATTTAATCAACATAAATTAAATTTTAATTTGTAATATTTTACATTCAAAATTTTAATTTTCTTATAAAAAATATTTCCGTGTTCCACTGTAACTTGTTTATATGCTTTTTGTTAATCAAACACTATTTTATATTTTTGCCTTCTTTTGTTTTAAATTAGTATTATTTGTTTTATTTGTTAAGGATTTATAAGCCTTTATTTGATGTTATTATTTTTATTTAATTTAATTTTTTTGTTCTTTTTCAAATATTTTTTTGTTTTTGGTTTCTAGAAATTTTATCTAATACTTAGAATTAACAACATAAATCAGTATTGCAATAAATAAATTCTTCTTCTTTTACATGCATAAATAAATAAATATTAAATCATTAATAAATAAAAGTCTTTCATGTTTATTAAAAAAAAAATAATAATAAATTTAATTTAAATTTATTATAGTTAAATTAAAGGAATATTTGGTATGGAGTAAATGTGTGTGTCTGTGGGTATGTTTTTGATTTCTACAACTGCAAGCTAGTCCTGCACACATATACATAGTCATTCAGTCATACAGTCTACTAGGAAATTGATTGAACTATTATTTTTGAAAGTAGTATAAATCCCCTTAAAGAAACTGAGTTGGTGGTAATTTGAGTTAGATACAGACACTATCTTACTAAAATTAACGCTAACCCATTTTTTTTTTAAGTGAACTTATACCACTTTCAAAAATAACAGTTCCTAAGTTGAAATTATTATTGGTATCACTGCAATTAATAGTTAGCAACAGGCTTAAAGTTTTTGGCTGCCAGGTTTTTTTTTTTTTAATTTAAAAAAAATTATAATTATATCCTAAAGAAGCTTTTTTATAAATACAACACAAGTCCACGAAATATCTTGCAGCTGGTCTGCATCTACATATTTATACAAAAAGAAATATTTAGAAACCGACTTTCAGCTTGCAAAGACAAAACAGTCAAATTACGCATAAAAATTTCCCCAGAGTTTTTTCACTTTTACCTTTTTTTTTTGTCTAATATTTTCTCTAGTGTTTATTATAGAAAAAATACCCTGTAAGGAATATTTATAATTACGATTGTAAACGTGCATTTGTTGCCAAATTTTTCGTAAAAAAGGGCTAAAGCATGTGTGTATTGTAGAAATTTTAGCTGTAACACGGGTTTGAATCAGAGCAACTGAAAAATTTCTTAATTTTGCTTTGCAACTTTAATGATATTTTGGAAAGTTGTGAGCCGATTTGGAAACAATACAGGCTTGACTTAGAGAAAATTTTATTAAAGAATTTTGAATTCTTTTTTTTTTTTATTAAGTATATTAAAATGTTTTGAAGTAATAATAATATAAGTGGTAACACTTCTTTTAAAATTAAATAAAAAATTATTTCGTGTTAAAGCTTTATAACGCGAGCGCCAAAGACAATTTGAAGAAAACAAAATGCAGAAATATTTTGGATATAGTTTTCAGTTGCTCAGGTCCAAATATTAACTTGAATTTATAAACTTGTGTAATACCCTCATACACTGTAAGCAAGAAGGGCATTTTTTTTTTGATTTTAAAAAATAAATTTAGTTTTTGTTGTTAATAAATAATTAAAAATTATAAATACTTAAGTTGTTTTGTTGTTTTTGTTGTGGTTTTGTTTTGTTTGGAAATATACACATATAATACACAGACATAAGGAAAATGTTTATAACGTTACACATAGAATTATTTCTTTCTTTGCTTTCTAAATTAATTTTGTTAATTTTTTTCTTTGTTTTTTGTTAAGTTTTTGAGTTTCTTTTTTTTCTAGCTTTAAGTTTTTTAATAATAAACTATTTTGTTTTTATTTATTTATTTATTTTTTTTTTTTTTTTTGTTTTATTAAACTACTGGCTAAACCTTAAAGCTAAAACTTATAAAAAGAAAAACTATTTATAGTTTTCTTACTAAGGCTGGTACTCAAAAAGCAATAAAGTAAACTTGAAGTAAATATTATGACTAATTTATATGAAATATTTTTCATAATTTCTATTTCAAGTCTCATTTTGAATACGAGCCTAAATATACTTCTTTTTTTGTTGTTGTTGTTGTTTTTTTTTATAAATTAATGATTTTTTTTTTATAATCTTTTGGTTGTTGCAAAATTCTTTGTATTTCCATTGTATAGTTAACAGAAGAAAACAACTAGTAATTTAATTTAATTTAATTTAATTAAAATTCTTTTTAACTTTTCTCATTTAACTAAATTGCTAGTACCACATAAAAAATTAAAAAGCCAATTAAAAAAATTTTCAAGTTGATTAAATTTTTAATCGAAGTTTTTAATCAAAGCAATTAAATATTTAATTAAAGCAAAATAAATATTTAATGAAATATTTAATCAAGCTAATTAAAAATTTAATTAAATATCTACTTAAATCAATTATAAATTAAATGAAATATTTAATTAAAACAATTAAAAATTAAATTAAATTAATAAAATATATAAATTAAAAAATTAATTATTAAATTATTTACGAAATTAATTAAATTGATTTAATTAAATAAATTCACAATATAATTAAATCAAGTAATAATTTATATAAATCAATTAAATGTTTAATTAAATCTATTAAATTTTTTTAAAAATCAATTAAACATTTAATTAAATCAATTAAATATTTAATTAAACATTTAATTAAATCAATTAAATATTTAATTAAATCAATGAAATATTTATATAATTGTATCAATTAAATTTGTCAATATTAGCGTTATTTAAGCCTTTATTTTTGAAAGTGATATAAGTTAATTTAAAAAAAAATTACTAAAATTGTCGCTAAATAATTTTTTTTTATCAAAGTGAAATTATACCACTTTCAAATATGACACTTATATTTTGAATTGAGTTGAAAAGTTTTTATATTATATAAATAATAAAACGATTCAATTAAATATTAAATTAATTAAATTAAAAACTTAATTGATTCAATTAATTCTTTGATAAATTTGTGAATTTTAATTTTATCTTCTAATTGGCTTTTAAATTTTAACTGTATTGCACAAACCTTCAACTTCTTTCAACACTATAAAAAAATAACGGCCTCTACCTGTATAAGAGAACTTGCTGGTAAACTTAGTTTTCTTGTTATAAAAATTTTTTTATTGGGTTTAGAAAATTTACCAGAAAAAAATTCCTTTTATTTGTTATAAAAAAATTTGTTTTGTTTGGTTTGGTTTTGTTTTCCTTTTTTACTTAGCCAAGACCTTCCTAGAGTTAATCATTTTTTTTTTGTTTTGCTTGAAAGTTTTATATTAAATTCTATTTACAGTTTCAGTTTATAAAAAAAAGAAAAATGATGTTTTTTTTTGTAGCTAAATATGAACTTCACTATGATTTTGTGTCAATAGATATTTCACTTGACTGCTTGACGATTGATTATTGGCTGCCATAATTACTGTAACATAAGGCGAACTACAAGGTTTTTCTTTTACCTCCTCCTCATCTTCATCAATTTCATCTTCACAAAATGTATAACCTAAATCATCTTCTAGCTCTTCAGTTTCTTTTGTTGGTTGATGTTTAGTTAAGTTTTGCTTTTGCAAACTATGAAATAATTCTAACTGATGCAAATTATGTCTACTGCCAGCTTGATTGCTGGTCCATAATTCAGGATTAGATTTAGTTAGCATTTCTAAGGCCTCTAGGGAGGCAGCTGGATTAAGTTTTTGTTTTTGTGAATCTTTGGAACTAGTTTGTGGTTTATATGCTTGAAACACATTTTCTAAATCCTGTGCACTTTCTGCAGAGACTTGTGAAAGTTTTAAATTTTCTTTATCTTTAAGAAGAGTTTCTTTAGCTTTACAGCTGTCTTTAGAAAACACTAAAGATTTTCTAGATAAAAAATAGCCTTGAGGCTTAGGAGATGTAGTGCATTCTTTAGCTAAATCTGTTTCATAATTTTTTGCTTTTGAATTGTTAATTAAAGGTGACGTTCTAAACAAGCTTGTGCATGCGGCTGGTTTATTATTATTATTCTCTGCATTTAAAAGACTTTTCTTAGAAAAAGAGCTGTCTTTTGGGGAACTGGTATTTTTTGTCTTGTCAGTTTTAATACAACCTGCAGCTGTTGCTACATACTCATTCTCATTACTATTTAAAATATCCTGTTTCTGATATTTTTTAGAATTTTTTAAACTGTTTATTGGACTATTATCTTTGCTAAATTGTGTGTTAGTAACATTTTTATTGGCAACATCTACTAAAAACAATTTATTTTTCTTACCTGGGGGAGTGCTTAGAGTTTCTAAATCATGCTTACTGTGTTGATTTGCCATTACCAATTCGTCTTCATTTTGAAAACTATCATTCTCTATCACTGTTCTTAATAAATTTAAAGCTCTGGCCGAATGCTTAAAATTTTGTACATTTTCTTTACATTCACTGGTTGAAGTTTCTTTACATGTTTCATATAAAAATTCACCTTCACTTTTCAAACTTAAATCTTCATAAATATCATTGATAGGCTGAAAGCCTTTAAAAACTGTAACATTGTGTTCTTTTTCTAGATGTTTTGGCGAGTTATTTGTATTAAGAAAATTTTGCTGTTCCTTTAAGCGTTGAGTTAAATTAGTAAAATCTCCTGAATCCATATATTTTTCCTCATCCTTTAAAAACTTCTCCACTGTACCCACATAAGATCTAACATAATCCAAAGAGTCCTCACTGTCCTCTGAAGGCTGTATAGGCTTAAAGCTTTTATTTTCATCTATTGGAAAAGGGCAAAACACTAAAGGACCTTGTTTTTTATAAAGCTGTTGTTGTTGTTGTTGTTGTTGTCCTCTAAAGTCGCTATTCTCTCGAGCAAATTGTGGCATTTCTAAAGTATTTGCTAAATATTGCTGCTGCTGCTGCTGCTGTTGTTGTTGTTGTTGCAATTGTTGGCCAGCCACAGTTTGTGTTGGCTGAAAATGAAAACTATGATATTTACGCAATGGCAATTTAACTGGTCGTTCTGTATAACCCATATATGTTGCTGTTGTTGTTGTATTTGTGGTATCTTGTAATGATGGATATAGTCCATTGGTGGTATTAGACAAACTTCTATTGTGACCTCTTCTAGCCATCACTTGATTAGCATGTCGTTGGTATTTTTGTTCATTATTGGCTGTTGCAACACAATTTAAGCTCCCTTGTGGCATGTTAAATGATGATTGGTCACCCTTATATTGGCAGTCATGGTTGTTACTCGTAGCAGCGGTAATATTATTCTCATTAGCATGTATGACGACTTCATTATATGGTCGTTCATTGACTGTGTCATCAGTAGCAATTTTAAAATTGTTGACAACATTTTTGTGCATTAGCATTTGTTGATGATGTGTGGTGTTGCATTGGATGCATGATGATGATGATGCTGATGTTGCTGGGGTGTGTGATAATATTGATGTGCATGATGATGATTGTTTGGTTTTGTTGTATTGTTGTAAGTCAATTTGTTGTTGTTGTTGTGATTTATAAGAGCTGCCTGTTGCTGTTGTTGCTGCTGATGGTTCGCTGTCAAAATCTGCTGTTGTTGTGTTTGTTGTTGTCTGGTAAGCGTTCGGGGATTTGTTGCTATAATTGTGGGTTTTATTGTTGTTGTTGTTGTTGCAGTTGCTGTTATCGATGTTGATAATATTAGATTGTCGTCGACATTCGTTGATGTGCTTGATATGTGCGTAGGGGTCGCTGATAGTCTGTCGTCGATATAATTTCTTATGACAGGTGGCGGCGGAGGAGGCGGCAGTATTTGTTGCTAAAAAGGGATTATGTGCAAGTGGTTTTCGTTTGTTTAGCTGGTTAGTTTTTTTTTTTTTAGTTGTTTAGGCGCATATGTTGTTTGTGTTTTATTTCGTATTTTTTGTTTTTTGTTTTGTCATTTCAATTTAGTGTTGCGGTTAGATTTTATGAAAAACCATTATCATATTTTACAAAAAGCAACATTTAAATAACACAAAATCCATTAAATTAATTTAGTGTTAACATGCACACAGTTTTACAATTTCCGTTTTAAGTGCAAATGAAAATAAAAATAAAAAAATTTCAAATAAAAGTAAATTAGTAAAATTAAAGGACATAAATAATAATTAATTAATACTTTTATAAACATATTAAATCATAATTTTTATAACAAAAAAATATGGCATTATAATGAGTTAAATAATTAAATAAAAAAATAATGTTTTTCGTAGAGCTAATGATTTCTGCAGAGTAGTGGAGATTTTTGATAAGAAAAATTCCTAGTCGACACTTTTCCGAAGAAGTGGATTTTTGACTGTTAACAAATTAATTTTTAACAACCGAATAACGCTAATAATTGGCTTAGAAGCCTTCTGCGGGATAGTTTCGTTTGCTTTCCGTGAGGAAATTTAATCGTAAGCAAAATATGGAAATTTATCTATATTACGGAATCAAAACTGTGGTAAGACAATCACAGTAGAGATGATACTGCAACTGCGGAAAAATACTACAGCAAAGGAACGAATAATTACAGGTTTTGCTGCCGTCCAAAAAGTGCTTTCCGCAATTGCGAAACGGAAAGAATATTTAGATAAAATATGTCAAGATAGAACTTTTTCAATTATTTTAAATTTTGTGAAAAAAAAAGCTGGAATGAAACTGTTTAAAAAAATTTAAAGTGATTTCTGGAGTAAAATTTTTTCTTACCAAAAACTTTCGTACTACTCTCAAATTAAGCAAAAAGTTTTGTGATATGAAAGAGTGGATATGCTTTTAAGGATTTATTTTTAAGATAAAAAAAAATTAAAAATGATAATTTTTTTAATTATTAAAATTTTGTGTGAAAAAAAATATTCTTTTCAAGTGTTTTACAAAATGAAAAGTCTTAACAAGCTTTAAAAAAAATTAAAAGTTTAAAGCTGACTCCAATACTCTTTTTCCTGTTTCTCTCTCACTACTTTAATTTTCTTCTTATGAACATAAAAAAAGCAATAATTACAGCTTTTAAGCACATATTAGTATTTTTAAGCTTCACACACTCTTGTTTTTGTAATTTTGGTTTGTGTAAACTGTTTCTTGTTGTGTTCATTGTGTTTTTTTTTTGCAACAACTTACCTCCATGTGATTGATTATCGCTCCTGGACCATTTAGTCTTTGCTGTTGTTGTTGTTGTTGTTGTTGCTGCTGCTGCTGTTTTTTACATTTAATTCTAACGCCGGCTCCAGCATTACTACCGCTGGCACTTACGCTGCTAGCTACCGAAAGTGAAGATGAAGAATGAGCATGGGCATGATGACCCAATTGATATTGTTCCAATTCTTCGGGTGTGGTTATTTCAGGTGGTTGCTGATGACGATTACAACGCTGATTTATGGCATTAAGGGATGATTTATTAATGCCACCACTACCGCTATATAAAGAGGTGGTAGATGACAGTGACACTGGATCATTGCAGGTGTTGTCATTTTGCGATGATGAAGCCGACTCATATGCTGAGGTGGCCATCATGGATGTCGGTGAAGTGGGTCTTTCCAAATTGCAAATATTAGCAGGGACTTGTTGCTGCTCATTTACGTTCATATAAAGCGGTGTGGTGGGCACACGGGGAGCCGGTTTCTTATGAGATGAATTCAAATGGGCCGCTACAACCGCTGTGTGAGCCAACGTTTGATTTTTATGACACTTGGGTGTTTTGGGTGTCTTGGGAGCTCTAGGCATTTTACCAGGCGGAGGTGTAGAGCCTGGTGTTTGTGTAGTGTTAGGCAAAGGAGTCACACATTCGTAGGAAGAATTTGATATGCCCGAATCACTGCGATAAATACTCAAGCGTTCTGGCTCTATAAGATTTAAGTCTTCCTTAGGCTGGTGTTGGCGTTGGTGATGTTTTTTCTTAGGGCCCTGTGAGCCTCCCGCAATACCGTACGGCAATGGATGTAGTAAAACTGTAGCTGTTTGATTATTACCAGCCATACCATCTGGTAATTCCATATCACCAACAGTGTGAATTTGTACGGCATCATTTAGATTTTCATAAGCAGGAGGATCATAGAAATTCATATGAGGATTTCGGGCAGGGCCCTTGGGATCAATATCGCCAAGGCTACCACCAGCAAAAGAATGATGTCTTTTACATTTATTGGGTGCTGACAATAAAGAACCTAAAACACCAACACCTGTGCTTACGGCTGCTGTTGTAGTGCCATTAAATGAATGATTTAAATTTAAGGCTGCTGCGGCTGTTGAAGATTTACTATTTGCTTTTTGTTTGCTATTATTGCTAGAGAATTTCAGGGAATAGAAACGTTTATCTTCCAATTTATCAGTGAATGTTTTACGTTTTCCTTGTCTTTTCATTGAGGCTGTAGCTGTCTGATAATTTCCTGGCTGTGAATCTCCATAGCCAGTCGAATCAAATTTCTTGAAATTGCTTACAGCCAAAAAGGGATTTGTTGTGGCTGCTGTTAGCTTTAATGTGGTATTGGGATGATTTTGACGTTCCACAATGGCGTATGTATTCAAATCCGACTCAATAGCATTTATCATGTGTGAATTGTTAAATTTTTGTGAGTATTGTGGATGCTGCTGATGCTGGGAATTGGGATGTTGTTGCTGTTGCTGCTGTTGTTGCTGATAGTATTCAGTATAGCTTTTGGGAAAGCAATTATTGAGATTGTATGTCATTTGATGAGTATTAGAGTTTAATGTTGATGTAGTTGCATTCAAGCCATTTTCTTGTTGTAAACCTAAATTGTTATTATTATTGCTGTTGCTGTTGTGCATTATAATACCAACAGGACCACCACCACCACCAGCAACAGCACCTTCATTTCTGGCATTAATTGAGGCTGCTAGTGTTGATGAATTTTGTTGTGTGTGACGATTGTAGGGCATTGTACTATATTGTTGTTGTTGTTGTTGCTGCTGATGATAATACTGTTGATGTTCCCTGGCCGTTTCATCTTCATCGTAGTAAGTTGCTGGTGTTGTTGCTGCTGCTGTTGCTTGTGTGGTATTTTGGCTGATATTTCCATTGAGTCTCTTGGGTCGTGGTACACTGTGCACCACATTTGTGTTGTTATTAAAATTTGTAGGAGTCGTAGGAGTAGTAAACTGTTTGTTTATTTTTGTGATTTTTTTTTTCATTCATTATGGTTGTTGTTTTTTTACGTTTTTTGTGTGTATTTAATTTATTTAATTTCCCAATATTTTATAAGAGTGTGTTTTAATTTAGGGGATTATTTTTAGACGCACATGTTTTTTTTTAATTTTAATTTTAATTTATTAAGAGTTTTTTTTTTTGTTTATGTAGCACAAGCATTTTCAAGCATTAGTTGGTTGGTTATTAAATATTAATTTTTATTATAGTTGGGAGCGGGTTACAAATGCACAATATAAATAAACACAAAAAAAGATACAAAAAAATGGATTAATTTTATATTTATGTATATTTACTATGTTAATTTAATGGTTTTTTATGGTTTTAGGGTTAAAAGCTTTAAAAATTATTTTAATAAACAAAAAAAAAATATTAAAAAAATACTGTGAGATTTTGGGTGATTTATAAAAAAAGGAAATTTTTAAAATTATTAATAAAATATTTAAAATTAAAGTTAAAATTTAAAAAAAATTAACTACTCTTGAAAAGCTCTTAAATTTTTTAATCAAAATAATAACATTTAATTTTTTTCCAAAATAAATAAATCAACTACTATTTTTGAAAATAATACAAGTTCACTGAAATTTAAAATTAAAATTACTAAAACTTATTAAAAAAATATAAACTTATAACTATCACTTTAAAAGAAATGAAAAACAAATTTAAAAAAAAAAAAAAAAAAAAAAAAAAAAAAAAAAAAAAAAAAAAAAAAATTTACGTAGACTTTAAATAAATTTTAAAAAATTATATGAAAAATTTCGTTAACGTTGACTTTAAGTTTACGTTAATTTTTTAGGATAAGGGGGTAAGTCACAGTAATTTTTTTTAATTAATTAAAAATTAATTAAATGTGTAACTACATTGAAGAAATTTAATAATATAATTAAATTTAAAGAATATTTAAAATTAATTAAAAAATATATTACATAATTTACATCTTAGAATATAAATAACAGAAACCAAAAACAATTACTTTTTTTAAAATAAATTTAAAAAAAAATACAGAAATTAGGCAAAAATATAAAGAAATAAAATTTTCGAGTTTAGTTTTTTTTCAGAGAGCCAAACAATTTTACTAAACTAAAGAGAGCAACATTAATGCATTGTCCTTAAAAAATAAATTACATATTTTGCTGAAATAATATTTCATAAATAACAACAACAACTAATATTGTTATGACCATCTAAACAAGTACCAAAGAAGTTTAAACAAACTGAGAATTACAATAGAGAAAACTAAAATTTTTATTTAAAAAAAAAAAAAAAAAAATTTTTGTTTGAAGTAGATAACTCAAAATAAAAAAAATTACATAAAAAACGCGTATGTTTACAAACACGAGATAAAAAATCGCTAAAATGCTTTCTTTTTTTTAATAATGAAATGATAAAGAGATTATATACCGTATGAATTATATAGAGAATTAATTATATAGACAGATACATAGACATTAAGCCATGAGATAATATTGAAATGAGCCAGTAAATTGTAAAGTGTTTAAACTGGGTGAATAATTTTGATGATAAAAGTTTCTTAAAAAAATTAAATTATTTTTTAAGAAAATGTTTAAAGAAATGTATGTTAAAGCGAAAATATATTGTTGTATGTGTGCATATGTGTGTGAGATTGAAACTAATACGACATTTATACAAAAAATTAAAAAAAAAACCTTTGATAACAAATGAGAATAAGTAGAAAAAAAATAAAGGAAAATAAAATAGGTAAAAAGAAATTTGTTAAATACCTTGTTAGGAGCCGTTTGCAGACCATGGAAGGGCAAATTCTCATACTCTCCAGGTTCCGTTAATGGATCCGCCATAGAAGACGACTTCTCTTGTACTGCTCATGGGTATTATAAGGCAACAAGCCAGTAACAAACGGCAGTTGATCAAAGAGAGCATCACAGCCGAGAGTGTGTAGCAGTAGATGTATGATTTTGTTGTTGTAGTTAACATTAGAGTTGTATTAATTTTTTTTTTTCGTTTTTCAAACAAGTTTTCAACAACAACGAGAGTTTGGGTTTATTTTGTAATGTTGGAAAAAAAATAAAAAAAGGAAAGAAATTATGAAGTAAGAAACAAATTAAGAGAAATTAATAACTAAAATAATTAATAATTAAATAATTAAGGAACAAAAAAAATATTTTAAATTTAAGTTAAAATAAATTGCCTTTAAAAACTAACAAACAAAGTGTAAAAATCTTCAAGTTCAAGGAAGTAACAAAGAAATGTAGTTTTTGATAGTTTAAAGTTGACAACTTTTATAAAAGCATGACCTTGTTCAGCGAAAATTTTTTGTATTTTAGTTTTATTCACTTATTTTGTGTAAAATGAATATAGACAAAAAATTAATTTATTTAAGACTGCCAATGAAAATTTTCCAAGTTTCAATAAAACTTGTGGACCATAATCATGGTCTCAATTTACAGATAAGAAAACATGTAAAGATTGAAAAAGGCTTACATAGATTTATTAAAATAGTCCTTTTTGAGATTATTTGTCTTGTGCTTCTGCTTGTCATTAAAACAGAGCCAAAAGAGGATAAATTTTATGTACTCGATATTTTAAAACCCAAACAATAAAATTAAAGAAAAGCTTAAATTGCGATTGGCTTGTGTTGATGTTGGAATACGATTTAGATAGAGAAAAATTCTACCCTGTCTTCACTTAATTAAAGCTTTTGCTTTGTCCTCTTAAACATTTTTATCAACTTATTGTTCTCTTTTATCATTAAAGATTTTTACACTTGTTTTCACTTTAAATTAAACTTAATCATTTTTTAAGCGTATTTTAAGTTGAACTGAATAAATTACGACTTTTAATTTAAAAAAATTAATAAAAATAAACCTATACCTTAAAAAATATAATTTTAACTGAAAATATTTAAGACTAAAAATAAAAAAAAATTTTTTTTTTTAATTTTTGGTGTTTTTCATATTTTTTTAAGAGCTTTTGTTTTATTTGAAAGAAAAAAATATTTAAGGTAACAAACATGCATGCTTTTCTTTTTTGTTAAAAGAAATCATTAATTTAATTTATACAGCAAAATAATGCAAAAAGTAAAAAGCAGACTTTTTGTTTAAGAAAAACAAATAAACTTTTAAAACCAAAAAAAAAAAAAATTTTTAATTTTGAGTAGACAAAAAGTAAAAACACTCTTGTAATGTTTTTTTTTTTTAATTTGTAATGATATCAAGGTAGCTGAATTCTCTAAATGTTTTAAAAGTCACATTAGGTTCATGTGCTACAATCGAAGGCCAAATCCTAACGGTCTACTTTAAAGAATATTTAATATTTTAGGAAGAGTTGGAGCAAAATTATACTATTTGTCAAGAGGGGCTCTAAATTATGCTGCCATTAAGTATATTTCTTACAAGTGTGGTAAACGATTTGCTTGCTTAAAAATGAAGTTTATATATAAATCACAGAAGGTTTTAAAAGCCTATATAATAAAATCACAGGATTTGAAATCAATATGTGTTTAGAAGCCCCTTCACAAGACAAAGGAGCCTGCCTCATTTCCTTGTGCAAAAATTTAATTTTAATTGATTTAAGATTTCTTGTTCCAACACTAGTAAAAGTTAAGCAGCGCTGTTATGTAATATGCTAAGTGTTGCGTTTTAAGTCGTTTGTGTGTACTGTATTAATGTAACAAGTTTGTGTTCTAAGTCATTTAATTTTGTTTTAGAGTAAAGCTCGTGTCTTAAGTTTTTTGATAGCTGCCTTAAATTGCAATTTGTGCCTGAAATCTTTTGAAAGTTGTCATTAATCGAGGTTTTTGTCTTAAATCTTTTGAGAGCTACCTTGTATTATAAATATTTTTATTTAGTTTTATAGTAAATTTTTTTATCATGAAAGCTAGATACTAAAGTTTTTAAATAATTCTGGTGGTATTAAAAAAAAAGTTTTTTCTCAAAGTATTTAAAAAGGATCCTTCTTTATATATTTTTTCTGTTCATATATATACGAGTATACGAGTACTAAATACATTTATTTTCTTTATTTTTTTTTTGCTCTTGCCTGTTCTTTTATTTATTTTTTTAATTATCATTATATACTGTTTTTGCATAGCTTTCTTCTAATCTTTTTTGTAACTTTTCCCTTTAAAAGTTCGTATACTTTTTAATGTTTGTTTTTCTTTAAATAAAATAAAACTTTGGCAGTAAAGGAGAAGGAATAGATATTAATTATACTACGACTGAGTATTTATAATACAAGTTACATACAGATTGTCGAATACTACCGTAGCTTATTTTGTAATTCACTCAGCTATAGGCTTACTGAAATCGATTATCACCAATTTATTGTTGAAATTTAGCTTAATGCGAAAAAAGCAAAAAATAATAAGCAAGTCTTGCTCTGCCAAGTATCTTGAATTTATTTGATGTCTTGTTCAGTGAAGAGCAACATACTGCTAATGACCCACTGCTATAAAACACAATAAATTTTTTTATCACATGCCAAAGTATTAAATACGAATTGTGGTTGTTTCGTATTTTTTTTTTTTTTTTTTTGCAACTTCGAATTCATATTTTTATATATATAATAACTCTCTACTATCCTAAAATGGTAGTTTTAGGGAATTATATTAGTGAGGACTTGCCTGCCTGTAGCTTAAAACAGCTTGATGTGATAGTCAAAACTTTAACTTCATCCGCATTTTCAGTGACTTGTAAAACATTAAAAGAATTTTAATTTGTGTTTTTTTTTTTTTTTTTTTTTTTTTTTTTTTTTTTTTTTTTTTTTTTTTTCAGTAAAACACTTTTTTAAAAGCCATTTGTTTCGTAACTGTTTGCAAACTCTTTGTATTGTATTGCAGAAATTTCAATGCAATTTATGAAAAGCAGCCATAAAACAATAATTAGAAAAGGCAGTAGAAAGAAGCTCATACTCATATTGCAATACTCTGAAATAAAATTGTTTTGATTGATTTGAGTTTTTAAAAAAAAAAAATAAATTTCAGACTCCAAATCACCCCATTCGATGACAAATAAAAATATTTTAATTTCAGTCTTCTTGTATAATTAAGTATTAAAATTTAAATTTTTTTCAAATCAATTTTAAGTAATTTTCATAGAACAATTCTAGATCATCTAAATGTAAGCAGTAAATAAAAGATTTGCTTCCTTTTATGTAGATGCCCTAGAGTATGATATTTATGTGTTGTTTAGAGGAATCGAACAACATTAAATTTTTTAAATATTTTTTTACTGTTTATCATTAGATTGCCCGTTTCTTACAAAAAGTACATTAAAGTTACGAAACAAAGAGCAACGAATAGTGTTTACTGTTTTCCAATTTTCTATTTTTTTTTTTTCAAATTTAGTTAAAAATACAAGAGGACTTTAACACGAATAATAAGAAATAAATAGCCTTTGAAGGTGTTAACTCTGCAGGCGATTAAAATAACCGAGAAAAAAAATTTTTTTTTTTTTGGTAAGTCAAGACTAAAGCACACACACAATGCAAGTTAAGCGCTATTTTTTTTTTTTTTTTTCAATTAATAAAAATTGTTAAAAAACAAATTATAAAAATTGAATTAGTCAAGGCAAAAATAAGTAATTTTTTTTTAAGTTTAACTATTTAAATGTTAAAACTGCTTACTTGTAATATTTGCTGAAGTTTTGGTGTGTTTAAAAAAATATTCTTGTGTTTTTGTTTTGCTTTTAAAGTGTTAGTAACAATTAAATAAGTATTTCACACGATGATGTATTCAAGATTACTTACAGAAAGAAATTAATGAACAAGAAATTGGCAAAAGTTTACAACATTTACAAAAACACACACATATAAATAATAAATAGTACAAACGAACATTTACAAAGCAACAGTAAAATATTTTACCAGAACATGAATTTTTTTTTAGCAATTTATTATTATTCAAGTCTGGGGAAAATGTGTAAAGCTTTAAGAGGATTAGGTTTTAAAAGCCTATGAAGGCAAATAATTGGAAAATCATGTAAAACACAAATAGCAGGCTTTCATTAAAAGCTCATTACAAAATTTAAGCTGTAATTTTTGAAAATGTTGTAAGTCTAATTAAAAAAAAAAAATTAGCGGTAATTTTAATAAAATACACACATCATCTTGCTAAAATTACTGCTGACTCATTTTTTAAGAAAGTGGACTTATACCACTTTAAAAAACCAGCTTATTTATTACCTGTTTTTCTAATTAGTTTTGGAAAAAAAAAACGGTTAGGTTTTGATTGCACAAATCCGTAAAGCTGGTACTCAGAAAACGCAATTCTAAAAACAATTTTTGTATTAAAAATATTTTTTATCGCAGCTTGTGCTCTTCGCGAAAATCATTCCAAATTACACTTACGGCCAGTTCCCATAAAAACGAACGAGAGTTTCATTCGTTCACTTGTACACTGAGAAAACAACTTCGGTCGTGAGAATCGAATATGTTGTCAATTAAAAATTCAGTTGTGAAAACCAAATTTTTTTATTTGTAACAATAGAAAATCAGTATTATAACTCGAGTTTTAGTTGCTACTACTAAAATTTTTATTATCACAACTGAATTTTTGATTTGAAAAAAAAATTTTGTTCTCACACCATCGAAGTTGTTTGTTTGTTTTATTTTTAAACAAAAATAGACTTATAGCACTTTTAAATTTGGTAATTTTAAAGCTTAAAAAAATTCTAAAGTTCAAGTAACAAAAATTTTTCAAAGCCTTTGCTTGTGCGTTTTCCTTAAGCTTTCAATTTTACACATTTTCAAGTGAATTTTTTTTGTTTGGTCTACCATTAAAAAAAGCAAATGATTGATTTCTGAGCCCAATTAAAAGGATGAATGATAAATGTCAGTTTTATGTACAAGACAAAAATAATAAAAATTAAATAAAAGAAAAACTAAAAATCTTACTTTGAACAATTTCGAGTTTCGGCTGGTTTGCTTGAGTGGCTGCATGTGGTTTTTGCAGTGTTTTTGTGGGGGTACGTGTGATTGGTGGCGGTCTGGGGGGTGGTGTTGGTGTCTTCAATATGCCCTTGCGTTGAGAGCATTGACTGGGATTGCGTTTTAGCTCTCGGCTCGAGACTATAGTCGATGGTATAGATTGTATAAGCGTTGTTATGGATTTGTCGCCGGGCATTATGGCGCTGGCAGGGCCTTGTGCGTTTTGTACGTTGTGTGCAGGGCGACTGATATTTAAGGAAGGCGATATTAAGGTCACTAATGCTGGTAATGGGTGTTGTTGTGTTTGTATGGTGATTTGTGTTGTTGTGACTGCCGCTGCTACTGTTGTTGCTGATGTTTGTGGTTGGGTCTGTGCTGTTAAGCCTGCATTATTTGAGATTTGTAAATCATCAGCATTTTCAATGTTGTTATTGTTGTTGTTAAAAGTACAATTGCTTATGATTGTTGCAGTGGTGCTGCTTGTGGTTATACTTGTACTACTTGCGCTTGATTCAGATTTTGTTGCGCTTGATTCAGATTTTTTATACGTAACTAATTGTGTTTAGCAGAAAATTAAAATAAATAAAATTAAATTAAAAGCAAATTAAAAAAACGGAAATTGAAGCTCAAAGAAAAATTAAATTAAATTAAAATAAAAATAAAAATTATTATTACCACTGCCACTGCTGCGTATGCCTTTCAGTCTGTGCTCGCTGCTGGTTTGTTGATTGTTAGCTGACTGTGGACGCTGCCAAAATTTGCCACCTAACAAACCTACATGACTTCTTTGGCTATCACGACAGCCATCAGTTTTTCCTGATCTTTTGAAAAACATGTTGGTGAAAAATAATTCCACTTTTTTCAATTTTGAAAGTTTGTTATTTAAATTAGAGGTAGAGGCTGCCCTGGTATCACATATTACTGCTGGTGGCCTTGCTGGCTCTATTACAATATCACTTTCTCTGTTAACATTTAAATGAAGTGATTCATTGTTGTTGTTTGCACCAGCCATTTCCATGCTATTTACTTCCTGTGCCGGCATGTCTGTTAAAGTGTTTAAATTTAGTGTATGTGTGTTGGTAACAGTTGCACTTGTCAAATTTGTGATTTGTGCTACTTGTTTTAATGGTAAAGTTTGACTTAATGATAATTGCTGTTGTGGTGTGTTGTGGTGCTCATTAGCCTCCACCTTAAGTGTTAAGTCGTGCTGGTCATTTTGTTGCACTCTACCTTGGCGACCAATACGACCCAGACTAGGGGATTGTCTAGTGGCATTAAGTAATGTTGTTTGTGTGGTATTTGTTGCTGCACTATTATTAAGTGTTGATGAAGACAACGAACTGTCATTTACTGTCGACGCTGTCAAATTAGCCAGTGTTGCTGATGGTTTTAAAGTCATGCGATTAACGGCTAAATTTTCTTTAGTATCACTGCTGACATGCACCATAACACCGGGTCTCAATGGCCAACGTGGTGGTGATTTCGGTACTTGAGTGCAACGTACACTTAAAGGGGGTGTGGTAACTACACTTGCTGAAGCTGTTGCTGGCCCTTCTGTTATTATAGCGCTAAACTGTTTATTTCTTGTCAAAGTGCTTGTAGGTGTATTTAAAGTAACAGCACTAGTAGTGGTAGTAGTAGCATTTAGTGTTGTTGTTGCTATTGTTGTTGTTTCAGTGCTAATTATTATATCTTGTATTTCTGTATTATTTGTATTATTATTATTACTACTAATGCTACTACACGGTACTTTTGTTCTTGATGTAGCATTTACATGTTTTGTAAGTGTGGGCGTTTGTATGGGTGTTGTTGTTGCCGTAGCTGTAGTTGTTTGTAACATAATAGGCAAAGCTTGTAGCTTATTATTCTCTTTACACTGTTCAGTAACAGCCGGTGGCAACATGTTGCTTATAATGGGCACCTTAAGTGTATCAGGCAGTACTGTATTGGCTGATAACACTTGCGGCATATGAGGTTGATATGATAAAATACTTTAGGTATTTTTATTTAAAAAAGTTTGTAATCGTTTTCATTATGATGTTTGGTGTTTATCAATGACGATGATGGTGGTGATGATATATTTTTAAGCATTTGTGGTAATGATTTTATGTTTTGTTTTTATTGTTATAGCAAAGAAAAAGCATTTTTAACAAGCCACAACATTTTATATTACATTAATTTTTTTTTGTCATAAACACATACAGCATACAGGTTTACATAAGCCAAAAAATTATGTATGTTGTTTAAGTGCATTTACATTATGTTACAAAAAAAGGAAAAATTAAAAAAAAAATAAACAAAAATGGTTAAAAATTAAATTGAAATTAAAATGTTCAATAATGAAGTGTTAAAAAAAAATCTATAAAAAACCTAAAACCAAATTGAAGACATCAATTTGGCTTCCAAATTTTAAACTTGAAATTTTAAAGTCCTCCGTTGAGCAACAACATTTTAATTTTTAATTAAAATTAAATTGTTTTCAATAAGTAGTAATTAGCCAACAGAATTTGGGATATAATATTAACACTTATATCAGCTGTAATTTATGCAAGTGGTATAAGTTCTTTTTAAAGAAAAATTAATCAGCGGTAATTTTAGTTAGATGGTGTCTATATTTTACTAAAATTATCGCAAACTTTTTTTTTTTCTTTTAAAGTGGATTTACACCACTTTCCATCATGCAAATAATTCTCTAGTCTAGAAAATTTTTATGAAAAACTTTAAATTTTTTTAATATTTTTAATTAATTAATTAATTTTAATTAATTTTTTTAATACTTTTAATATTTTAATTAATTAATTAATTTTAATTAATTTTTTTAATACTTTCAATATTTAATTACTAAATTTTTTTCTCTTTAAGGTGAAGTAAATCTTAGTTAAAAAATATATATAAATTATTAGAATTGGCTTAGCCTGGTAGTGATAAGCTGAAGCTTTTAATTAACTATTTCAGAATTGTAAAAAATCAGCAAAATCACTAAAAGCCGAAAAGTGAAAGAGATAAGAGTTTGAAGCCCTTTAAAATTGCTGCTAAATGACAATTTGTTTTGTAGCTGCTACAAAAGCCAGGGGGTAAATTAATTAATTTAGTATGGCACAAAATTTAAATTGAAATTTTGATCAGTATCGAATGCTAGAGGGCACATGGAATATCATCTCTTGAATTCAAGTGTGCTTTTCAAACTACCATTATTCTCATTTCTCTCAGCTTATTATAGCTAAGGAGTGATGTGGCTTTTTTTACTACTTTAGATTTAGAAACTACACAAAACGAAAAGAATGTAAATGTTTCTGTTTTGTTGTTGTAAGCACGTTTGTAAAGGTACAGATGACGTAAAAACAATAGTATTGTTTGTGAAAATGTTTTTTTTTATTGTTTTATTCGTGTAAAAAACGATTTCAATTCTTTGCAAAGTGTATGACTTTACAGCAAACGTTTTGTGAAAAGTTTCGTTTGTTTTCATACACCTAATTTAAAGTTTTAAATTATTTTTAAAGGTTTCTTTAAAATTTCAAGCTTTTATTCTATTGATAACTTTAAATTAATTTTAAAACTTTCAACTGGTGACTAATTATTCTACAACAAAAATGAACAAAAATGTAATAAAACTTGCTTACCTGTGTGTAGCACTCATGGACACATCAGTACGGTCTTTAGAGTTTTAACAAAATTGGTTATAGATTTTTGTTTTGTATGTAGTTGTTGTTGTTATGTTTTTTATGAATTTATTTAGATGATGAACATTTTGTGAACGAAGCGTAAAGTTTTTAAATGATTTTTAGCAAATGTTTTTTAAGGTTTACATTTTTTTTTTGTTATTACGTTTATTTATAAACACACGCACACACACACACACAAGTTGTTTGTGTTTGTGGTTAATTAATAAAAATTTTTTAAGCAGGTTTTTTTTTAATAAGCACAAAAAAAGGAATTTTTTTAAGGACAAAAAAAAAAGATATTGGAAATTAAAGAATTCAATTTAATATGAATGTTTGTTTAGTTTAAAAGCGTTGGCAAAAAATGAAATAAACACAAACACATTAACATACACAAAAACAGGCAAGTAAGCAGAATAAGGGAGTTGCAAACAAAAAGCCATTTTATGTTTAATAAACAAACACAAGCACACAAATTAGTGTTGATTTAATTAAAAAGTTTTGTTATAAAAGTAAAGCATCATGAGTTTTATATTGTTTTTGTTTTTTTATAGAAAGTAAGAATTAAAAATATTTTTGTTTTTGTTTTAATAAAATTTTGTAGTGTTGGTAGGCGTGTATTTATGTAAGAGTTTGTTTGAGTGTTAATTTTTGTTGTTTTTTGGTTTATGTAAATTTTTATTTAATTGATGATGTTTTTCCATGCAATTTTTTTGTTATTTTCAATTGAAAAAAATTTATGTGTTTATTTGTTTTATTTAATTAGTTTTCAAATTCATTTCATCATTTGTTAATTAAAATTTATTATTAGTTTATTTGTATTGGTTAAAAGGTTTAGTTTATGTTAGTGTGGTGTGTATTTAAGTGTATGTGTGAGTGTGTTTGTTTTTTTTAAAAACGTGTTAATATTTTAAAAATTATTATTTTGTTCAAGTGTAGTTTTTCCAATAATTGTTGCATTTTATTGTTGTTGTTGTTTTTGTTATGTTTTTGTAGTTATAGATGTGAATGGTTTATTGGTTGTTTGTTTGATGTTAAAAGTTTATAGTTGTTGTTGTTGTTTTATTTTGTGATGCATTTTGTTTTTTTTGTTTTGTTTTTAGTATTCAAGCACACACAAACAATTTTATTTGACGAGTCGTTGCACACAAGAGCGTTTGTTTTTTTTTCGAAAGAATTAAAAATTTTATTTACAGTTGCAAGATAAGCGGAACATAATCAAAAAGCATTTAAAAAAAGAGAAAAAAACGTAAAGATTTTTTTAATTTAATTAACAGTTAACAACGAATTTGCATATTTTTAGACAAGAATTATTAAAAATAAAAATTAAGTTTAAAGAAAATAACAAAAAACTAATTGCATTTATGCAGTGATTACTATAAATGGTCTTGGTATTTGTTATTGTAAAGTTTAACTATTAAAGCTTTTCATTAACAGCTCTACAAGTCAGAAAAATTTTCCTTTATATTAAATAATACAAGACCATTAAGCAATAATCTCTGTACAAAAAAGGATTTTAAATACCAAAAGATGTGCTGTAAAACGCTACACTTTCGAATTGATTAATTTTTTATAAAATTATATTTAAGAAAAAATAACTTTGGTTTTTTAGTAATTTAAAAAATTTTTTTTGAATTAAAATGACAATTAAATAACACAAGCCATCAACTTGTCTGGAAAATTTTGTATGAAAAATAATTAAAAGGTTTTTTTATTTAAATTTTTTGGACAAGTCATTAATTAAGTAAAATTTTTGTAATCTGTCTTTCAATACACAACCATTATTTGGGTTCGAATTGCAGCACTCAATATCGACCGAAATTTTCATACACATTGTATTGAAATTTCGATCCGTGTCGAGTGCAGAGAAATTTCCATCAAAATTTTTAAAAACCTCGATCGGTATTGTTTTGATTTGGGCTGCTATTAGTATCACTTTTCATAATATTTAATTTTTTTTTTTTTAATTTAAGCATAGTTTCATATGCAAAATATACACACAAAAACCTTATGGAAAACATACGGCCTTGACGGTTTTCAACACAACAACGATACTAATTAACAGATTAATTTTCTGCTTTATTTATTTATATTTTTTAAATCATCTAACTTCTACTTGTAGCGTTTTTAAGCACACCCTTTATAATCAAAATATTATACTTAAAATGTTAAAAATTTATTAGCAGGACATGTGGAGATCTTAAGCAATAGAGAGACTTAAAGATTTTAATAGCAAAAAAAAAAAAAAACAATTGTCTGAATTCACTCAAAAAAATTTTTTTTTTGTTCGAACAAATTTTTTGTCCAAATAAAATTTTTGTCCGCCCACATTTTTTTTTTTTTTTGTTTTTTTTTTTTTGTTTTTGAAGTATCTAAAGCTGCCGATAAAAATACTTACAGCCAAATTCATAAAAAAAATTCTTGCTTAACAAACGCTTATTAAACAAATGTCCCATAGAATATTTGCTGAAGAAGCTTTTATTAAAAAAATTTTTAATAATATTGGCTGTTGAAATATTAAAAATTTTAGTTGTTATATTTGAAGTTCACTTTTCGTACAAAATTAGTCAGCCGTAATTCTAGCTAGATAGTGTGCTAATCTTGCTAAAATTACCGAAAACTCTTAATTTTTTTTAAGTGGACTTATACCAGTTTCAAATATAACAGACATGAAAACAGCATAAGAACTAGAGATTTAACAAAATTAGTAAAAAAAAAAAAACAAATATTTTAGTGAATTCCTGTAATTGTTCATAAAAATTAATTTTTGTCCGAACCAAAAAAATTTTTTTCTTTTGAAATTTTTTTCAAATTGAGAAATAGCTTAAACTACTTAATAAAAAATATTATGAGGCCAAAACAGTTCTAGAGAATGAGTATTTGAATTTAGCTTTAAATATAATAAGCAACCAATCATTATGACAAACTCAATTTCTTTTGAAAATACCCCTTAAACATATCATAAGTTTTGACTAATTGATGATTTTCATTTATTATTTATGGAATATTTCAACTTATAAGCATTTTAAATTATGAGTTTAGTTTGCTCTTTCTGAAATAGAAGTCAACAAAATCAAGTTAACTGAAGAGTTAGAGGGTTAAAATGTTCTACAACTATATTCCAAGTACTGTTTTTATAAGCTTGCCAACAATTTCATATCCATATATAAAATGGAAGATTCAAATAGCAGAGACTTACAATTGATTGTAAATCCAATTAAAACGCTTTCTTCTTAGTAAGAAATTTAAAAGCAATTCAAAAATACAATAAGAAAAGATTTGGATGCAGCTTCAAATTGCAATTTAAAACTTAACAAATTGAAATGCCTGCAGTGACCCTTCGTTAAATAGCTGGACTGACTAATAAGCATTTTCGCCCAACAGTTCTAAAAATATTCAAGTTCACAAGCTAAATAGCTGAGTACTACTGACAATCCTAATGTAATGCTTAAGTAAACACACAATCATTATAATGCCCAGAACAAATATTTAAAAAAAATATCCTCTCACAGCCTTATTTTTTATCGCAAAAAAAAGACAAAAAATAAAAATAAATTATAGATTAAAATAAAAATATAAATTTTTTGCTTTTTTCATTTAACTTAACGTTTATAATTAAGTTTATCCTTTTTTTAAATACAACAAAAAATATAATGTTTCATATTAATTGCTGTAATGGATCTATTTAAGCACGTATAAATTAAAATTAATTGCAATCAATTTAATAAAATGTTCATTAATTGAGTGGTTAAATGGAGAAAAAAAGCTGAGTAAAGCATTTTTTTTCTTTGTTTTGAAACGAAATAATTGCTTTTTTAATGAGAAAAGAAAAAAAAAATTCTGAGTAAAAAATTATTTTCTTTGCATAATTTAAATCGGTAAAACTATTAAGAAAAAATACTTTTTAATGAAGTTTGTGGACTATTTTCGCCTGCTATTAGCCTTTAGAATCATAATCACAAGTAAAGTTTTTTTTAAGCGCAACTGTTGTAAAGACGAAAGCGATCCAAAACAGCTACGGAAAGAACTCGTGCTTAGTTCCACCACAAGTAGAAAAAAATTTTTCTTAATGGTCACAGTTTTTGTAAACGGTAAAGCTGCAAAGTACCTTGGAAAGAGGTTCGGCTGCACAATAAATCTTAAAGGCGGCGGTGCTATTTTAGCTCTTATTGATTACAATAATAATAGTGTAAGCTTGAACCAATAAAGTTACACAGGCTATTTAAGGTACGCTTTTAAGTCAGTATATGGTATTGGTAAACACAATTTCATTTTAAATTTATTTTGGTTGAATATAAAATCTAGTAAAATCTCTCTACAACTTTAAGGCCCGTATTGGCTATTTTTAGTTAAAGCTAAGAACTAAACCATAATCAGTAGTTAACTAAATATAGTTTATGCAGGCCTTATGTTCCACAATATGTTACTGTTTGTTAAATTACTAAATATTTATAATTTTTTAAATTTATTTTAAAGCAATCACAGGCGTTAAGTAATAAAATGATCAGTAAACTTTAATAAGTTTTAAAAAAATATATATTTTTGTAAGAGTATCTAATTAATTGAAATGAGTTTTAAAGAAAAATTTTATATTAATAAATATTATTTATAAAGTATTCAATAAGAATTATTATAAAAATGAATTTCCCGGAAGAATACGTACAAGGGATAGTCGAAATATTGGAAAATAAAAATTATATTCATTGAAAATTTTAAGTTTGAATTATATTTATTAATATAAAATTTAATTAAATCATTAACAAGATTTTACAAGTTTTGTTATTTTTTTTGTTAATAAGAGTTTGACACACTTGCTTACAACAACATGCAAGAACGAAAAGCGAAAGAGCAAATTTACTATGAAATTATGTTAGTGCTTACTTTCAGGGGATAATGAAATCAATCATAAAAATATAATTTAAAATAAGTGAATTTAAAGCTTATATTGGTTTCATCAGCACAATTTTTCGAATTAAAAAAAAAATATTTAAGGGTTTGAATACACAAGAAAGGGAATTTAAATATTTAGAAGCCAAAAATATCAAAAAAATTAAATTGTACATTTATAAATTAAAAAAAATATATATTTAATTTGAATTAGCATAAATATTTCATTGATTCAATGAAAAAACATTCAATCAACGAAATTAAAGAAATTCATTTTAATAATGACATTCATTTCATACAACAAATGAAATACTTTTACATATAATTTGTGTAATATTTCATGAAATCAATGAACCATTTTTTTAATGTAGAAAAATACTACTAATGTATAAGAATTAACATTTAAAGCACTAACTGAGCCGTTATTTTTGAAAGTGGTATAAGTCTTCTTAATCCAAAATAAGTCTGCGGTAATTGTAGTATAAGATGGTTTCACTAAAATTACCGCTAATTAAATTTTTTTTAAAAGTGGACTTATACCACTTTCAAAAATAACGACTTTAATTGCGACTAACCCATTCAGGAATATTTCTCAATAATTATTTTTTGAATGAAAAATTTTTTTCGGTAAAAAAAAACTCCTTAAATCACCAAATTTTCTGTGATAAAAAAGAGGAAATTTTTTTTATTTAAAAAAAATTCTTGAAATTTTTTTCAAGTCTAGAAAGAATTTTTTTAATCAAAGTTTTAGTTATAAGCGAAAAACTTGAAATTCTTGTCTAGTTTAAATTTTAGTCTTGATTAAAAAAGGATTGCTTAACATGCATTTAGAAAAGAAGAACATTCCATGCACAAAACATTTAAATTCAATAAAAAAAAACTCACACAAAAAAACAAGAAAATATTTTTGTGCTAAGAAAATTAATAAATTTTCTTAAAGAAAATATATAAACAAAACTTAAATAAATAAATTAAAATTAAAAAGAAAAACCTAAACCAAATTAAAAAAAAATAAATAAATTAAAATAGAAATAAAATAAAATTAACCCTAAACCATTTTAATTTATGTTTATCGCTTACTAAAATTCTTAAAATTATTTTAATAATATTAATATTAACTTTCTTTACTAAATTTGTTTTTAATATTAAAATCTTAGGTCACGAGGTACTTACATTTATCCTGACGTCTGCGGCGACGGCAAATGCAAATAATTATACAGCAAATAATAACAACAGCCAGTAATAACACCAGAATGCTGGCCACTAATATAATTAATGTTGTTTTATCCCAACGTTGCCACCAACCGAGTTGTTCTAAATGTTAAAAAAAGTTATATAAAAATAATTAGACATTTAAAAAACTATTTTTTTTATTTTTATTCTAAAGAATAAAAATGTAAAAACAAATACAACTGAAATTCAAACCAAATTTTAACGATTTACTTAGCATGCCATTCATTGCCAATAAAAAGTTTGAAAAATATCTTGACAAGGATTTTTAGGGATAGTTTGTTTGGAAAATGGCTTTAAATAATAGATACTATGACACTTAGAACACGTTAAGTTGTTTTTTTTCTCTTAAACATGATCTAGGATAAGATTTTTTTATTGGTTGTAACTGTTTAAACTCAAAAATATTTAATTATTTCACTTATAAAAGTGTTGAAAAAATATTTTAATTAATAATGAAAACTTATAACTTAAAATTTTTTTAATATTTTAATATTTTGTAGTGTGTGAAAAAGAAATGTGAGGTTCAGTGCGGTAAAACTTGATGGCTTTAGTTTTTTTTTTCTAATTAACGTTTAAATTAAATTTTATTTATCATTTATTATATTTTCTTTTAAAAAAAATTTATTTAAATCTTTAAGTTATAACAACTAAAAAATTTGAACTAAAACTTTTCAATACGCTTTCAGGAAATACATTCCGAAAGGGCACACAAACAATTTCGGTTGTCAGAACTAAATTTGTTGTCAATTAAAAATTCATTAGTACTACCAAATTTTTTTAATTGTGACAATAGAAAAATTAAAAAAAATTTAAGGAAACTAAATTTAAGACTATACTCGAGTTATTACCATTAAAATGATAATCAAATTTTTTAGTTGTAATAACTTGAGTTCGATAAAGCAGTCTAAAATTTAGTTCTCTTGAAAAATATTTGGAGTTGTAACAACAATTTTCTTTTGCCTCAGTTAAAAAATTCGGTTATTACCACTGAATTTTTAATAAGCAATAAATTTAGTTCTAACAAGCGGAAGTGTATGGATTTCCTGGGGCTGTATAAAAAGTGTCGCCTGTTTTTGTTATGTTTTGGGAATTATGATTTAAACCAAGATCCAGTTTTCTCTCTAATTAAGTTAATCAAAGTCATGATGAGAGTCTCTTATAAAGTTTTGTAAGATTAATCTTTCATCTATATTTTTTCTATACTCATGTGATTTTTATAAGAAACGAGCAAGTCTATCATTAAAAAATTTCTTTAAAAAATACTGAGTATTTTCCACAAATTTTTTTTTAAACGATTGCGTTGTGCGTTTTCTATAACACCACATTTATTAGTCGAAATCTAATGTGAGATGTCTAGTGTTAATCATGTCTGGTTTTTATTCCTTTTTTATTTAGTTTCTTTTTATTTAGCTAAAGTAAGTCTGGGCTTTTTGCAGTTAATGTCTAGTTTTGGTTTCATTATTTAAAAAGTATTTCCATACGATGGAGTAAAAAGGTTTTGTTCCCAGAAGTTCCTGTTCTACCTAAATAATTTATCAAATATGACAGCAGTTTTTTTTACTTATATTCATTCAAATACTATACGGAATATGTTTTTCTAAAGTATTGTCAACTAGTATATTGAAAAATTTCTAAAATAGTTTGCTTTTTGTTTATGTCAAGTGATAAATATTTATGACGAAATTATTTACATTTTATACCCCCTCCCAAAAGGCATAAAAAGTTTTCCTTTACACACGATATAACAAATAAATATAAATAAAGTGTCTAGTCAGTTAGTCAGTCATCATTTGTCTTAAGAAAAACTATTTGCAAAAATGTAAGAGGTTTTTTGTCACATATTTCAGCAGTACTCGTAAGTGTTTTTATTTTTTTTTGTTTAAGTAAATATAAAATGATTTTAAATTAAATGACGTTTTGTTAAAAGTGGCATTTGTAAATGAATTTTTTTTTTTTTTGGAAAATCGTTAAGAAAATTAAGGGTAAAAGTTAAGTGCTTTAGAAAAGAAATATTTTTTTTAACAAACTAAAACTAAAATACAAAAATACAAAAAAATTTATAAAATTAGGAAATGATATTTTTTATAAATTACATAACAGGCTCATGTAAATGCGAACGAAAGATTTGTATGGAACACAAAAACATTATACAAAAAAGTTGTTTCTGATTTCAATGTATCTACACGAAATAAGCTATCGCTCGCACTTACGTGAACAGGCCGTAATTGTTAGCTAGTGCTTATATAATTTAGATTACAGGTCTACTTACTTCTAAGGCGCACTGTAGTTTAATTTAAAGTTTATTTCAAGCATTAAGCAATCAAGTCAAGCATGTTTTGTTTTAATTTTAATATTATTTTGTAAAAGCAGTTTGGTTTTGGATTGGAAAGAGGTAAAAGTAATTATTTATAAATATTAAATTTTTTAAGTAAAATAGCAATAAAATACAAAAAAAATATTATTTCAAGTTAGCAATAATTGAGCTGGGGAGCTAATCTGTTTTGCCTTTACTCTTTGATGTTTACATGCACTTACACATTACAGAGCGGGGTACTAAAATAAACTATCCAACACATTAAAGATTCGATTTGGTACCGTTCGCACCGTAGTACAGATTAACCCCCCTGTTATTTTTAAATGTGGCACTTTATTAAAAAAAAAAAAGAGTTGGCGGTAAGTCTAGTAAGATATAAACAAAATCTTAATAAAATTACCGTCAACACATTTATTTTAAGTGAACTTATACCATTTTCATAAATAACAACTCAGTTAAATATGTATCGATATCGATAAAAATTTCAATAGAATATAAAGTGAAATTTCGACCTATATTCAAGGATTAAAAGAAAAATACTAAATGACACAGCTTGCTTTTGAAAAATCAGGCCTAATATGCTGTGTAAGTAACATTTGAGTTCAACTTCTTCAAAAATGTTGTATTAATATTATTAAAAAAAAATTAATGTGCTGTTGCCATAAGAAAAGCTATCAAAAGGCATGTAGAAAATTTTTATCAAAAGTACTTAATTTTCGAAGTACTTTTCATACGAAAATTTCCAGATGTGTTTTATTTAAATAACACAAGTGTTTTTTATTAAAATTTTGTAGACAAATGGAAAATTCTGTATACTAGAACAGCACTTAAATAATTGAAAATCTTCCTGGAGTTATACTGTACAAAACTACTGGTAGCAAATTACGGCACTTGAGATCGTTTGAAATTTCAATGTATTTACATGGAAATTTCGTTCGATATTGAATACCGTAATTTGGGCCTCGTTTTAGGGAAATTAAGAAAAATCTAGGTGTTTTAGGTTGTTAAATTACATGTCATTGCAATTAACTGAAACTAGTCAACATGCATCACTTAAAAAAGAAAAGAACGACCTGAATCTTAAAACTTTACCTTTCCACCAAATGATGAAAAGCGAAGTAGCTGTAAATTAAGTGTTTAATAATTAAATGCTCTTGTATCAATAGAAAACATTAGAGTTACTTTGTATTTTATTATAAAAAAAAATTAAATATTATTTTAAATAGTGTCATAACTCAAAATAGTTAATTTTTTCATTCTATAAAAATTAAAAAATATATATTTTAAGTTGTCTGTTGTTACATTTAAAAGAGCTGTTATTTTTGAAAATGGTATAAGTCTAATTTAAAACAAAATGAGACAGCGGTAATTTTAGCAAGATGTTGCCCAATTCCTACTGAAATTGCCGCTAATTAATTTTTTTTTAAAGTAGACTTATAGCACTTTGAAAAATAACGGCTCTTTCAAATGTAAAAACAGAGAGTTTAAAATATATATTATTTTAATTTTTACAGATTAAAAAAAATTAACTTTTTTGAGTTAGGACACTATGGAAGCTAACGCGCAATTTGCTTAACAACTTGTGGTATTTAAATATAGCAGCAGCTTTAAATAGTTTTGAAAACTTCAAAACTCTATTTAATTTAGGTTCGTCTTACAGTATCTAACAAAGGGCTTATATGAGCGGTTATCCTTGCAAATGGTTAAGTACAAATTTAATAAACAGTGTCCAAATCTTATTAAAATTACTAAAAACTATTATTAGTTAATATTATTCAAGCTTAAGATCCCAATGAAAAAATTGTTTTTATTAAATTTCCCTGAAGAAGGCCTTCAAAAGAAGGTCGAAATATTGGAAAATTAAAATAAAAACAATTTTTTCATTGAGATCCTAAGCTGGAATAATATTAACTAATAATAAATTTATAAGATCAAATAATTTAATAATATTATTTTTACTAAAAACATTTTTTTTTATAAAACGTTAGACTTATACCACTTTCAAAAATAGCTACTCATATATTTTAATACCATAAATGGCTAAATAAATAAAAGAAAACTAATAAATAATAAGCAAAAACTGAATTTTTATCAAAAAGGAAATGTTACAACACAACAAAATCAATTTCCTTTCCTAATACCCACCAACCAAATAAATAAAATCAGATACAATAATAACACAGCAATCATGGCTAGAAAAAAAATTCAAACGAACATTGTAGGTTGAATTCTTGGAAAAAAAAACTAAATCCATAAATTCACTTTGGGAAAATATAATAAACTTACAAAATTGAAAAATAATTTTTTTTTGGATGGAGCTCATGCTGGTTTAATTTTAATTTTTTTTTACAGATAAACTGAAACAGCGTCAGCTGCAGTTTGAGAAAAGCACAACAAGAGGGTTATATTATCGTAATCAAAAGCTGCTTAAAAAAAAGAGTAAAATTGAAAGCTTAAAGAAAAGAGGAGCTGGTAAGTAACAACATTTTGTGGCTAAACCCAAACAGCACGTATTGCCGGTTCAAAGTCATGGTGATTTTTAATAAAAACCCAACACAATAGGAACAATAATCAAGAATAATATTACAACCACAGCAATATTGCTGGCAATCTTGTTGTTATTTCCTTTAAACGCCTTCTAAAATGCAGCCACACAAGCACAACAAATTTAAGCAAAAAGCCAACATCTACAACAGCTAGCCCTCCCCTACTATTTTGAAGAAAAAAAACTAATTTTTCCAGGAAACTGGCCAAAACCAATAGTAGGAATAACAACACCACAACACCATCCAAAAAATTTTCACTGCTTTACAAATCGAACACACACACACACTTTAAATTGACACGCCATAACGTTGTATTGAATTGAAATACTGTGGAAACAAATATTGACAGTAATCAGCTTCCGTTTATTCATTTTGTCACAGCTAAAGGGAGTTGGCGAGAGCAGAGAAAGCTCTCCTTGAATTAGTCAACACACAGTAAATGTGTGCAAATGAATGAATGTTTGTGTTTGAATTAAAATTTTATTTTAGTATTGACATTTTTCTGCTATTGCTATTTGCTTTTTTTCTCAATTCCTTTTTTTTTTTTTGTTAATGCTCCATATTTCAACTTGATTGTGGTTATTTCATCGCGTTTTACTGGTTCAACAACTTTAGTTTGTTAGTTGCTTGTGTTCTTTTTGTTGGCTTTTTTTTTTTTTTTTTGTTTTAGGTTCCAGCAAAATTTTTGAATTTATTTATCTGAATGTTTTCGGCTGTTGTTGTTTATGCTCAATATTTATACGGTTTTTGTTTATTCCTTCATCCAGAGTATTTGAATATGAATTTATTTTAATCCTCAACAGCGACAACAACAACAGCAACAAAAGTATAGGTTAAGCTCATTAAAAATGAAATAAAAAGCATTTGAGCATTTTTTGTTCCTAATTTTTGGTATTTAATTAGTCTGACTTTAGTGAAATGTGCCCGTGTAAAGTCAATTTCATGTGTTAGAAGAATATCAAAATTAAATTAAATAAATATTGAAGAGAACAACTATTTTTACACTTCAATTGAAAAAAAAGTCAATTTTCATAAAAACATCTACAAAAATCAAGTCAATCTTAAAGGCTAACTAACCCTTTTATCAAAAAAAAAAAAATTAAAGCAGAGTTTAAAGTCAATGTTATCGAAATTTTATATAAATTTTACTTTAAAGTCTACGTCAATTTTTTTATTTTTTTTTTTTTTTTGGATAAGAGCTGAAGAGAAATCCTTCTGATAAAATTGCAAGATAAGCAATAGTTTAGAGCCCACAGGGCCATAGAAACCAGGACAGGACTTGGATAAAAGTGGTGAGAAAGGAATGTCTATCACGAAATTTGACTTGGAAGCACACAGAGAGCATAGCTAATGATCGTGTGAAATGAAGAGAATTGTGGAACAGTCCTTATAAATTTTGATAAGCAAAGGAAATGACACTAATTTAAAATATTTTTAACTAGCTTAAGCTGTTTAAGGATTGCACTTAAATTAGCAAATCTTGCGCTTTTCTAAGGACTTTTTATTTTGGTTCTTTTGTGAAAATATCTAACGATACCTAAACGTAATTTCAAAAATATTTTACACACTAGCTAAAGCTTTACTAAAAAGAAATTCCAGGTAAACTAAGCCATTTTATTTTTCATTTTCTTTTTTTTTTTCATAAAAAAACTTAGTTTTCTTTTCTTTTTTGTTTTAAATTGAAAGTCAAATTACAATTGTCTTGACAAAAGGGAAATCTACAGCTAAAACAGCTACTAAAGTGATTTTATACCATTTTTAAAGGTTTTATTACGTTTTTATTTTCAGTTTACATTTTGTTTGGCTGTGAGTGTGTGTGCGTTTATCTTCATCACTTAAAAGACCATTCATCACTTAATTTCAATTTTACTTTTTTTCTTTCTCTAAATGTCCTTACAGCCATTTATAGCTTCAAGAGATGTGATGCACTTGCACATAACAATGAAAAGAGCTGCAGTTAAAATAATATTCAACTCAACTAAAAGCGTTTTTTGTTAAATGGCACACAGGCACACACTCATGCACACACCTGTTATAAATCATTTAGGCAGAGATAATCAATGCACATTTTTCTTATCGTTTAAACTATTTTTGCCCAGCACAACAGTAAATAAACTAACTAACGTTTACTGTCACTGCGTGGCTTCAACTGCAGTTAGTCTACCTTCTACCACTATTAATTCAGTTTTTTTTTTTTTTTTTATAAAATTATACTAGAGCACTACTATTTTATTTACTTGTACTTACCGGCAACTTCAATTTCACAGAATGTGCCAATACCCGCTGTATTGTTGGCCACACAACGGTATGTACGTGCAATTGCATAATCTTCTTTTAGTACATAATAGCTTTTATCCTTAAATGCTTGATAGTCACCATTGCCCAACCATTCGACAGTTTCATTTTCAGCCTTAATTGACCATGAAAAATCGGCCTGTAAATAAAAGAGAATAAGAGGGAGTGTGAATAAAATTAAGTATCATAAAATGCAAGTATAGTTCAATTACTTAAAAAAAAAAAAAGTTTTGTAAAATAAATTAATTAAAATTTATTGAAATTTAATTATTTTTTATTCTGTAATTTATTTTTAATTGAAGACTTTAAGCCTCAAAAATATTCATTATGGAAACAAACAAGTTAAATTCGGCTATGACAAATGTTCATAATTTTCACTTTCCACATTATTCTTAAAAAATAATATGAAAAACAAATGGCAAATATTTATAAATGAAAATATTTTTATTTTTAATACCTAATTTTTGTTAATCTTAAAACAAATAATTAATTTGAGTTGAAAAAAAAATTCAATTCAATTAATAAGATCTCTGAAATCGTTATTTTTTAAAGCAATGAAATTTTTAAATTAATAAGAAAATAAATTCTAAGGAAGATATCCAATAAGAATGAAAAAAAAATTTAATTAAAAAATTTTTTAAACCAAATAAATAACTTTAAATTGATGGGAAAAGTCAAAAACTATTTTTCAAAAAGAGATGCCCATTTGTATAAGAACGACTGCTGGGGCTTAGTGTTTTTGTAAATACTTAAAAATTTTAAATAGAAAAAAAGACAGAAATGAATGAAAATCTAAAATTTCGGTTGTAATATTGATTTTAATCAGCCATTTGTTGACCACTTGTTTTTAATTTTTGCACAGACATTATGAATGTTATTTCTGATAAAACTGAGTACTACGCTTTTTTGTTCATTTTGTATTTTAGACAAAATAGGCCAAAAACGCACTCAAAAAAATAGAGGTAGTTGCATTTCAGAGCTCACCTATTTATGAACCGATTGGGTTCAATTTAAATAGCGACTTGGATGAAGAAATTTTCATTAAATTGGCATACTAAAATTTTCCGTAGGTCTTCTAGAGACTTGAGAAAATTGATTTCAACATTCACACGGACGGACGGACAAGCGGATATCATTAAATTGATATTTTAAAAATTGAGTGTTTCTTGTACAAAGTTTTTAGACTACTGAAGTGTTCGTTTCCTGTTAATTTATTAAGGGCAAATAATTTTATTTAATATTAATTTATTTGCAAACATTTTCACACTTTATTAAATATCTTGTTTCTGTATTCTTCTTGCATAACACCAATTTCAATTTATATTTTTAATTTAAATACTTTTTTTATTTTTTGTTATTTTTGTTTATTTCCCTACTTTTACAGCTTAAAAATATATAAATTCTCATTGAATAAAAGTCAATATGTTATTACTTTAGTAGTTGCTGCTATAAAATACTATTTGGTCGAATTACAACCAAAGTAATAATTTAAAAGGAAATATTGTAGTGAAAAAAATTGAGTAAAAAATAAAGCAAGAGGAAAAAAAAAAGAAAACTAACTAAAGAAAAACGTGCTAAAAATGTATGATCCTTGTAAAAGCTGAGCCAAATAATCAGTCATACATGCATATGTACACTCGTAAGAGTATTTGTGCTTCTTTTTTCTGTTTGTGGGTGTGTGTGTGTGTATTTTTTTTTTATTTTTTTGTATAAATAAATAGAAATTGAAAAGTATTACTGAACTGTTGTGTACCAGCACAAACACAGCAAGATTTATTTTATTTGATTACACACACATAAAGGGTGATTTTTTAATAAGCATTAATATTAATTAATAGCTTACGTTTTTAAATTGAGTCACTGGTTTCACGAGATTTCGTAGAAGTTGGGATAAAAAAATCGTTTTTTTTTTATAAAAAGTTAGAAATTTTTAGTTTTAAAAAAGTTATTTAAATTAAAGCCAATTAAAAACTGGCCAATTTTTTTCCATAATCAGATAATCTTTGCATTAAAGAATCGAAAATTGCTCAATAGCATTTGTCTGTCGACATTATGCTGAAGCAGTGAACTGGAATGACAAAATACATTCCATATACATGTAGGTATATAATTATCTAGTACATACATACTTCAAGTACAAGGAAAGAAAAAGAATAAAGTACACTAAAATGCTGCTAAATGTGTGATGTGCATGTTCTGAAAATCATTTTCTGTCAAAATGATTTAAAATCACGAAAAAGATGTTCTGCGCATCTCGTGATTTGGAACCGGCCAGCAAACTGCCTTACGATATCAAATCACTTGCAGCATTTTAAGCATTTTGCTTTGAATTCCTTTACAAAATGATTGAATACACTTAATTTGAATTGTTTTTTATTAGTTTTTGTCAAAAAATTAATTATTTTTTAAAACGGAACCGTAAATTTATTAATTTTAAAATACGCTCTATTTTGTGTGGAGAATTTTTTTTTTCTTTTGGTTATATTTTTCGTGATTTTTAGTTCTTGTTCTTCTTTTTCTGAGTAAATTTTATTGTAAACGAAACAAAAGAGCTTTAACCTCGTGATTGAGAACAGTAAAAATCACTAAGCAAAAGCTAAAATCTCGTGATTTCCAGAACATCAAAAAAATCAATAACGTGATTTTAAAATCGTTCGTGGTTTAAAATCACCGTGATTTCAGAACATGCCTGATAGACTAGGTTTTAATCAGAAATATTACAAGAATAACAGAAAAGAAGTTTGCGAATTCAGCAAGTTATTCTCTTTTTAAAAAACTCAGCTGTAAAGCTACGTGTCGCACTTATACGATTCATTCAAGTGCAAAAAACCTTTCTATTGTTCTTGGTCTAGATGTCAGCAGTACTCTGTGAGTGTGGCTCCTCCTTGTCTTTAAGAAACAAAATTTGCCTTTAGTGGCAAATGTGCTAAATGTTTGTTAAATCTTTTAAAATTGAACTCTGTAAAACTTCACCCTTTACAAAAGTCATTCATATAACTGAATATAAGCTTAGGTGAAAAAGCACATACAAAAAAAATTTTTTAAAATGATATACGGTTTTTGGTTAAACTACAAAGTTTTTTTTTGCTAGTTTTTTTTTCAATGCAGCACATACATAAATGAATATATGGAGCGTGTACACAAAATATACGATGCCAGAAGTTATAAAAGGGTTGAATGGATATAAAAAATAATTTTGCAAAAAAACACACGTCCCACATGCTTATAAACATTTATACGAGTGTATTTATATAAAACGTGTTGCAGTAAAAAGCAAAAGACTCTGAAAAAATGCTAAGCAAAAGCGGGAAATTAAGGAGACTTAATTTTTTAAGAAAAAAAATTAATAGAAAATATTGTCAGTTGCGAAATAAACGATCACTGCAACAGTGTTATGTATGTAAATGAAAATTTTATTCAAGCATTTTTTTTTGAATTTTTTTTTTCCCAAAAAATATTTTAATTTTTTGAAATTAATTTCCCAAAATTAAAGGCTCATAATCATAGTCGGTATCTTTTTAAAAACGATTTTAAATTCTTATGAAAAAAAGTCACCTTTTAATAAAAGCCTACTTTTTTGTAACTAGGATAATGGCCTATTATATTTTTATGGCAAAAGAAAAGAAATTTATTTATAATGGGGACATTTTTATTTTTCTAGTAAAAATTTTCCTTTTTCAGTTAAAGTCTCCACTTACTTTCTCCGTCTTCTTAGCTAAAATAATGTTGCAAACAATTTCAATTTTTATTTAAGAGTAAATCTCTAACTTGTATGCTAGCACGCACAATTCCATATGCAACATTGCACACAATTTGTTTTTTACTCTTGTACATACACTATGCAAACATGTATATTTTCTTTTTTGTAGCATACATAGCAGCTACTTAACAGGTGCTATTTGTAATCTTTTTTTATTTTTATTTTATAACTTAAAGCTTGGAGGAGTTACAGAGCATAACACACCTAAATACTCGTATATTCCCAGCCAAAAAAAAAAAAAAAGAATAAAAATGGATAACAAACAAAAAAATGGAAATCAGTAAGGTTAAAAGACAGCAAAATTGTTGGGTTTACACTATTCGTGTGCAGATAACTGCTGATAAACGATGTGTTTGTTGCCATGTTGGCATTAGGTTATTCTGTCAGTTTTTGTAACTAAATGTCTTCCTCTCTGTCTATCTGTCTGTCTGTTTTGCTATGTTTCATTTTATTTAAATAGAAAACAAATGTTATTATTGCTACTTTTTGTTTACTATTTCTATTAAATTTTTTTAATATTAAAAAAAAAATAAACATAAAAAATGTTGTTTAGTATTAAAAGAAATTTTAAAACAGCACAAAACACTAGTTTTTCTGTTAAATTTAAAAACCAAGTTTTATGCAGGATTTACTTTACTTTTTGTTATTATTATTTTTTGGTTTATTTTATTTTATATAAAACTTACCTCTTCCGGATTACCATATGCTGTGCAAATTAATGTATCCTTTTCCTCAATCTCTTGCCTTTCAATTTCACAGCGGGGCTTATCTGTAAATGTAAACAAAACAATTTAATTAACTTAAGTAATATTACTGTGTGCTTAGAGATATGAGAGAGTGTTTGCTTAAAACTGTATAGAAAATAAACTTTTTTTTAACTTTAACAAGATTTCCAGGAAAATAAAACTCTTCTTGGACTATTATTTTTTTTTTTTGTATTAAATAAATTCAATTAAGAAAAAAATTCTTTCACAGAAAAAGGTTTTAAATTATTATAAAATTTCTATACCCTTAAAAATACCAATAGAATGAATACAAAACAACTAAATATAATAACAAGATTTTAAGCTAATTACTAAATTACCAGTTTTATAAAATTATTTTGCATTACACTGGCCAATAAAATTTGACTGACAAACGAATTTTAGTATGCGTATACTTCAACTTACTTTTTTATTAACTAACGACATTGGAACTGGCTACCTTTTTGTTCATAACTTGCTAAGTTTTCTAGATATCGATTTGATTTCTTTTACGTTAGATAGCTAAACGTATTGGCTTTAATTAGAATTTTTTTTTGTTGCTGATAGGGCGAAAAAAATTTTTTCGCCAAAAATTACCATGGACTACCCCCTTTGCTTTTTTTGAAAAAATGATAAAAAAAATTTTTCGCACTATCCACAACAAAAAAATTTCTGATTAAAGCCAATACGGTTATCTATCCAACGCAATACAAATCAAGTCGATATCTAGAAAACAAAGCAAGTTATGACCAAAAAGGTAGCCAGTTATACTACTGCCTCTTTCCGGCCACTTTTTAGTAGAACTGGCTACCGTTTTGGTCATAATTTGCTAGGTTTTCAATATAGCGATTTGATTTCTTCTGCGTTGGGTAACTAAGCGTATTGGCTTTAATTAGAAATTTCTTTCTTGTGGATAGTAAAAAAAAAATTTTTTTTTCGCACTATCAGCCAAAAAAAAAAATGCAATTAAAGCCAATACGTTTAGCTATCTAACGCAGAAGAAATCAAGTCGATATATTGAAAACTTAGCAAGTTATGAACAAAAAGGTAGCCAGTTCTACTAAAAAGTGGCCGGAAAGAAACAGTAGTAGAAATGGTTATCTTTTTGGTCATAACCTTCTTAGTTTTTAAGATATCCTCTTGATTTCTATTGCTACTACTTACTTTTAATAGTTACTGCTCTTAAAATTTTAACATTTTCTATATACATACACTCCAAATGCTACTTAAACTACAAACTCCATTATTATCTAGTGCTACTACTACCACCACTACTACTTCTCATAGAACAATTTCTGCTACTATTTTAGGTGCATATGATACCACCAATTGCTATACTTTTACCCCCAAATTCATAAAAAATATTATGTGCTTATTAAGACCTTATTTGATAGACAGACTTCTATGCAGTATTTGTCAAATAACCCCTTATTGATTACATAATATTTTTTATGAATTTGGGGGTTATTGTGAATATAAAAAATGCTACTGCTACTAATATATTTTTTTTATTTATTATTATTTTTTTTTTATAATTCAAAATTCGATTTTAAGATTTATATTCGAATTTAAGCAAAAATAAGCAGTAAAATTTTTTTATTATACCAAAAGACTTAATAATTTTACAGTAATAAATTACTACTATTCCAATACAGCTTTTACTACTGCTACCACTTTTACTACAACTAGTATTAGAATAATAATTAATTTTTGCTACCACTACTAATTCTGCTATTGGTAATAAAACTTACAAAATAGTAGCAAGAAAAGAATTTAAAAAATTTTGCTACTTTTTATTCTTTGGTAAAAATATTTATATATTCAGCAAAACTGTCCTGTTTTGCAATTATTCGCTATACATAATTATCATGCGAGAGAAATTTTAAAAAACTTTATTCAACACCTAATGCCATAATTTTGTTCCAGAGCACATTCTTTAACAACGAATTTATTTAATTTTAACCAAACTTTAAAAAAAGATAAAATTTAATTAAAGTGAACAAAAGCAAACAAAAAAAATCAATAGCGATGACAAACAAGCCAACAAAAAACTGGAATTACATTGTAAATAAAAACCTTTTTTTTTTTTTTTTTTGTTTGTTAATAATTATAACCATCAACACCAAGTGTTACTTGCTACACAATAGGTTAAAAATTCGTTAGAGAAAAAAAAACAAGTAGCAAACAACACAGGAAAATGAACATAATCAAAAATTTAACAGAAATTCATTTTCCTTTATATAAATTTTTGTTCTTTTGCCATAATGGCATTGCGGGAGTTGCTAATAATAAACTAAGTGGTCACATATGGACAACAACAAAACAATAGACCACAGAAACTTACTAACTACCAAACCTTTTCCAAAAAATTATTAATAAATAAAGTGGGAAAAAATGTCATAATAAAGGGCTTGTGCTTTTGTATAAAATTTTCTACGGCTATACAAATGATGCTTTTTGTGTTTTAATAATACTTACATTGAACATCAATGAATGTTTCAGCTGAACTGCTTCCATGTTTATTAAAAGCCACACAAGTATAGCGGCCAGTATCATTGCGCATCATGGGGTTATTTATAATCAAGGCATTGCCACGTATAACTGTTTTATTATTGAAACGCCATTCATAAGTGGGCTCTGTAAGATGGGGAAGAAAATGTTGTAGAAAAATCAGCATAAAAAATAATAATAATGAATAGTTGATGGCATAAGATAGGAAACAGGAAATGTTTTTTGTTTTTTTTTTTCTTTTAATAAAAACGTGTTAAGTTTGAGGTTAAATTTTTTGGGGTAAAATTTTATTGTATTATTGCCCTAACTTTTAACTGAGACTCTAAGCATGTGCCTATAAAAACTTTTAGATGAAAGCTTAATTAAGCTGTTAGATCTGCTAGTTGTTTATTTCACAATAAAATAGAAAACACGTAGTTTCGAGAGAATTTCGTTCAATAAAATTAACTTTTTATGTTTTTTTTTTAACTTACATAAGTATAATACCTACATTGATGAGTTTGACAGGATATGTCGATAACAAAAATGCTTGATATGAAATTCATAGAAATTATTTTTGAAGGACAATGCTGTGCTGTTTTTAGTTCAAAATGAAAACGTGCTTTTTGCCTTAAATAAAGTTTAAGAAAACATGATTGACATATTCTGTCACTAATTGTTTTAAAGCAAGTTAAAATTAAAAATGTTTTGAAAATGCCATCATAGGGTTAAGGGAGTTACGCCTCTTTATAATTCCCTTGCCTTAGTGAGCATGTACTGATTCCAGTCAACTAGCCATCGAAGATGACTATGACATCTGGCTGAGGACTGTAATTCGAACACTTATTGCCTATTTCTTTTCGTACATTTGCATTGAAAACAAAGTTTCGTATATTATTTTTCGTTTGCTTGTACAGATGTAGCCCCGAATTTATAATTAGTAAAGCTACACACAGTTAAAGCGAACTATCAATACAAAAATAAATAATTATAAATCTACCCTAAGCTTGAAGAAACTAGCCATGTTTAAAATATTATTAATGTTTAACATGAAGTTTTTTAAACATTGTGCTTTTTTAATCCTTAAATCATATTATCTCGCTCTCTAGTTAAAACTTTGTTATGCTTAACTGTGACACAGTTTTAATAAAAAAAAAAGTTACCCCAAAAAAATCTGCATAAAAAATATTTTTAACTTAAAAAAAAAAAAAAAAAATAAAACTTAAAATATAATACGTACGTATCACTAAAAACTGTTTAAAACAAAAAGAGAAAAAAAATGCATCCCCTTACCCGGATTAGCTCTTGATTTGCATATGACACGTCCTGGTATTGTTTCCTCTTGTACATAAACAACTTCTTCTGATACCGTTGTATTATCGGGTGCATCTGTCACATGAAATGAAAAACAATACAAACGATTTTATATTTTATTTTCATTTTATGTTACAAAATATACTATAAAAGAAAGCTCCCAGAACTACAAGTGACATTCATATATGTCAGAGATTTACAAATACAAATAAAAAATATTTATTTTAGCAGAAAAAACAAAAATAAAGATAATCTTGATGTTATTTTTTGTTTACGTTATGTAAAAACCAAAAAGAGATTCAAAAGTGTCTGTTTGTGTGTGTGGATACACACATCCATACATAGCAACAGAAGTATACCAACTTTAATAAAAAAAAATACTTACATTCAATACTAAAATAAGTGGCACTTTTAATACCAGGACCCACTGTATTGCCTGTGGAAACGCATGTATAATTGGCGTTATCACCCTCAATGTCAAATTTGTTATTTGGCCAATTGGACATATTGAAATGCTAGATGGTAAAAAAAATATAAATACCATAAAATTATCGTATGCAGCTAAGAACATAAATTTTTATTAAAAAAAATCGATTTTTTAACAGTAAAAAGAAGGATTGTAAGAGCATATATTAAAGGAAGATTTTTTTTTTAATTTAAATGAATTTAGAGTCCTGCTAATTAGAGATAAAAATTATAAATTATAGCCTAAAAGTGAATGGGTAATTTTTTTTGCAAACACTCTTATATATTACTTAATAAAAAAATGTTTAACAACAAAAACGAAAAGGATATCTATAGGCCTAAAGCTATAATAATGGTTCATTCGGTTATTATTGCAAGTGCTAAAAAGCTGTCCAGCAGAATGCTTAAATGTCTTAAATCAAACCCTAAAACATAACTTTTTAGAAAAAAATTTTTTTCGAACAAAATTTTTGTTTCCACAAATTATTTGTCTGTACAAAATTCTTAATAGCACAATTTTTGCCCTTTTAAAATTATTAATAATTTTTTTTTTCAGAACAAAATTTTTCAGTATAAATTTTTTTCCAAAAAAATTTTTTTTTAAATAAAATGGCTTATGTTTTTTCCAAACATTTCTTTAAATAATTTTTGTCAGTACTAATTTTATGCTATTTATTATAAAGAGACAGCATTCCAGCCAAAGTCTTAAATCAAGCCCTAAAATGCTATCAAAACATGTACACAATTTTCTTTAAAACAAAACTTTTTCACAAAAAATATTTTTCCAACACAATTTTTGACCAAATTAAAATTTTTTATTTTTGCCCTTTTAAAATTTTTCATCTTTTTTTGCAGTAAAATGTTTGTACTCTTAGAATTTTACAGAACAAAAATTTTGTTTTGTCCTTACAAAATTTGAAAATTATTTTTTTTTAACCCACAAAATTTTTTTCCAAACAAAACTTAAAAAAAAAATTTTTTTTTGTTCGAACAAAACTTTTATGAAACAAAAATTGTTTATCTCTTTCAAATACAAACATTTTTCTATAAAAAAAAAAAATAACTCTTAAATCGAACTCTAAAATTCTATGAAAATTAGAACAAAATTTTGTTTGCAATAAAACTTTTTTTACGAAAAAATTTTGTCCGTAAAAAATTTTGGTCCCTCAATTTGATTTTTTTTTTAATTTGAGTATAAAATATTTTTTTTTCCAAACACAAATATTTTTTTGAAAAATTTTGTCCACAGTAAATTTTTTTTATCGGAATTTTAATGTTTTAAAACTTTTTCAAAAACGCTGCTAAAAAAAAATTATATGTGTGAGTGTGTTCTTCAAAATTTCATTAAATTTAATTAAATAAAATCATGAACTTTTTTTATGTATTTAAATAAAACAAACGAAAAAATCCTTTTAATTAATTGTACTCACTAATTGAAAGCCATTAATAAACAAAAAAAAAAAAATGGTTTATTTTCTTTTGTGAGTTTTGTGCGTTTCCTACAAGAATTTATTGCCTTAATTAATCTCAATTGTAACTGGTTTTAAAATTCAACTCCTGTTCCACATTTCTTTCGTTTTCTTTTTCTTATTTTTTGAAACACTAAAAAGCCACTATATACTTTCTCTTAAACGTAGTTTCTTTCTAGCTAAGAAAACTCTTTTTGGCTTTAGACTGAAGAAAATGTGTTTTTGTTTTTATTTTTATTTTGTTTTATTATTTTACTTACCAACACTGAAAGCATACTCTCAAAGTCACCCGTTGCCGGTGATGCATCCATGTATTTGTCTTTGACAAAGTAGCGTGTATCATTTTTCTCAATAGCAACACCGTCCTTGAGCCATGAAATCTCACAGCGTGGCACACACTCAATGCGACATGTTAAATTGGCATTGCGCGATGCATGCAATACACCAGTGTATGGTGACAAATTTTTAATGAAAAATGGTGGTGCATGTACTTCCAAATTGACTGTGGCCATAACACCTTTGCCGCCTTCATTGAATGCATAACAGGAATAATTTGTACGACTGTCTAGGCCAACTGGTTCGACAGTCCAATCCTTGGTTACAATATCCTGTAGGGGGCCACGTCCACCACGCAACCAACGGTATCTGGGTAAAGGCATTACGGTACGTGCATTAAAAGAAAATTTTCCCATTTTACGGTAAAAGGAAAGGGTAGTGGTGGAAGGTGGTATTGATGATGATGATGATGATGATGACATGGAGATTGATGTGGTGGTTATGTGAGTGTTTTTTTCATTTATGTTGTTGTTGTTGTTTTTGGTAGTAGTTGCAGCAGCATTATTTTTATTATTATTATTATTATTGTTGTTATTTCCATTTTCAAATCCATGTATTGTTGTTGGCGTATGGGTAAGCAATGTTAAGATTTGTGATTGTGGTGAGAATGTGGTCAATGTGAGTAGTGTGCAAAGGGAATTGTTTGTTAAATCAATTAGTGCGTGCGTTTCTTTAAGCACATGTTTTGGTTTAACATGAGGATTGTCTTTATGCTCAGGCACAACAGCAGCAACATTATTATGCTGCTCTTGCCATACATAATCAAGACTATCGCCATTCACATCGCTATCGTCATATACATGACCAGCATTGTCATCGGCATCAACATTTTCACTAGCATCATCGCCATTTGTATAAGAATTTTGTTTGTGACGATGATGAGTATGATTTTGAATTCGATTGCGTTTTTGCTGATGAGGATAATGGAAATGTTGACGATTATGAGGGTGGTAGTGGTAGTGGTTGTGTATTTTTACTTGTTGCAATTTTTGTTGTTGCAGTTGTTGTTTTTGAAAATATTCACCAATTAAAGCTTCATAAGCTTCTTCAATTTCAGAAGCAGTTAGAGCTTGAATTGTATAAAAGTAAATTTGTGGCAATGATGGTAGTGGTAGGGATGATTGTGACAATGTTGTTGCTGATGATGATGTTGATTGTGCATTATGGTTGCTTAAATTTGATATTGATTTTGATATCATTGTTGAATATTGTGTTTGAATATTTTCGTATTTTAAATAATTTTCTGTTAAAGGATTTTGTGTATTATTTCTTATGGACGCATCGTGTACAAACCTATTTGTTTCTGGATAACCAGGATCATCTACTGCACAGGAAAATGTAACACTTTTCTTTTTAACAGCAATCAAAGGAAAATGTGTTAAAGTTGCTGGTCCCGGCTCATAATGCACCTACAGAAAAAGAAAATAACTTGAAGTTAACATTTTCGAAGAGAAAGTATAACATTTTCATACAAATTTAAAATTTTTTAAAGAGACTATGAAAAAAAAATTTTAGACAGAGGGTAAAAGTAGTGCTTAACAATTTCAAGAAGAAAAAAATTATTTGCAGAAGCTTAAAGTTTTTAAAAACTTTAAAGTAGATAAAGTGGTGAATATAGAGTAGATTACTCCACGCCGAATATTAAAGCGTGTACTCTGATACAAAATGACATTTAATTTGTTTCAGTTAAAAAATCATATTAAAATAAATTCTTTTTTAAAATGAATAAGAAAAAAATGTTTTTCTGAACAAAGGAAATATAAAAATATTCTGCTGAATATTTTCAAGTATATATAAAAAAAAAAAAAAAGTTTTAATATTTCACTAGCACAAGTTATAATTAATTTTTTAAACTTTTTTAATTTTAATTGTTTTTTATATTATTTTTTTTTTGATTTTTAATTAAATTTTGTTTTTTTAATTAAACTTTTTTATTTTAATTTTAATTTTTAATTTTTATTTTTAATTTTTTTTTTTAATATTAATTTTTTTAAATTTAACTTTTTTATTTTCATTTTAATTTTTATTTTTAATTTTTTTTTTAATTTTTTTTTTTTTTTATTTTTTTTTTTTTTTTAATATTAATTTTTTTTAAATTTAACTTTTTTTATTTTCATTTTAATTTTTATTTTTAATTTTTATTTTTGTTTTATTTTTATATTTTTGTTATTTTAAATTTATATTTTAAATTTTTATATTTTAACAGCAAAATTCATAAAATACTTCTTTGTTTAATAAGGGTTTATTAATCACACTTTGTATGGGAAATTTGTTTAATAAGCGCTTATTAAACAGAAATATTTTTTATGAATTTGACTGTAAATTTATATTTTTAATTTTATATTTTTTTATTTTTATTTTTTTTATTTTATTTATTTTTTAATTTTTATTTTTATTTCAATTTTTTTTTATTATTATGCAGCCAAACATTAAGTTTTTTTGTTTTTGTTTTGTTAGTTTTACTCACCAATAATTCTTTTTCTTCACTGCGAGGTCCCCAGCCAGCAGCATTGTAACCCTCACAGGAATAATTATAAAAAAAGCCACGTCCTATGCTTTCCAATAGTAATTTACTTGGATCAATGTGACACAAATCTTCCTAGAATTTTTAATAAATGAAAAAAAATTTGTTAGAAAAAAAGAAAACTTTAGGAAGCTTATGCTTGCAGACATACACACACACACAAAACAACAACAATCTAGTAAATTAAAGCAAAATATAAAACTCAAACTCACCCTAGTTTCTTCACAGTCAGGCAGTTCTTTCAGCAATGTGGCATTGGCATACCAACGTACTTTAGTTAAGACCGATGGATTGGCGTCTATAATATTACAAAATAAAGTAACATTCGATTCGTCACTTTCTTTGACAGGGCCTTCGGGTATCATTAAGACTTCCACTATGGGTACAACTAAGAACATAAATTATTTTTAAGGATTATTAAACGTTACAAAAAGGAGAGAACTTAAAATAACTTACATTGGACATCCAAATCAATTTGTTGCTCAGAAACTCCTTTGCCAATGCTGTTCGATAGCTGGCAGGTGTAATTGCCAATATCATGCTTATCTGTTGAACGTATTACCAAAGCCACATTCTCAGAATTGCCACCCTCATAGCGTTGAGTATCATTCACATTAACCACTTCACCGTTGCGATACCTGAAATAAGCCCGAGCAGATTAAAAGGAATCCATTAGGAAATATCATTAAGAATTTTTATTTATTTTTTTTTTTTATTTTTAAATTTAATATCAATAATAAGTCAACAGTTTTATTTTATTTATTTTTTGATTGCAATACCGAGTTGTGTGAATAATTTCTCTTATGCACACTTTCTTTTTTTTAAAGTTTATAAGGAAACGAGGATCTGTAGTAAAAACTGCTCTAGAGTACAATTGAGTGTGTGCTAATTAACACAGTTGTTTATGACTTTTTTCAGCAGCAATTCTTTATTTGCTGATATTTTCAATTACATTTTTATCTTCTTTGTTGTTGTTGTTTGTTGCCAGGATAAAATTTTAATTTAAATTCTTTAATAAAAACACAAATGCAGAAAATATATTTTAAACATAAAGAAAAGCACAGCAAAAAAAAAAAGATTTTTTTTAATTTTGCTGCTGCAAACAAAACCTCAAATTTATATGTATGTATGTATGTGAGTGTGTGTATATGTTTGCTTGTATTTATAAAATGAACGTAAGCGGAAGGATGCAAACTTCCTTTGGTTTGCAATTGTTTTCCGTAGAATTCCCAGCAGTAACGGCAGCAATAAAGTTGCAGTAACAAACCAGCCATGAATTGCAATACAAATTGTTAAATAATGAAAAAATACACAAACACACACACACACCTACAACAAACATCATCTTTTATCTCAGCAAACATGACTGTGAAACGTGCAACATATTTTTTGTGGTATACTTATAGGCGGACGGCTGTCATGTGTACAGCGTGTTTGTTTATAATACCTGTGAGTTATAAATTTATTTATCCTTTTTTTTTTTTTTAATAAAAATTCAAGTATCGCTTTATGAGTTTTTTTTTGTGTCTCTTTGTATGTGTGTATTTATTCATGTGTGTTATTGATTGTTTGTTTGTTTGCTTGCGTGTCGTTAAGTATTTTGCATTAAACGTTTATAACGTTTTTAATTTAAAGCAGAAGCACCCTACTTCAAGGAAAATCCAAAAATAATATTTGCAGTTATTTGGCTTAAAAACCTTTTTAGCTCTATAGAATTTACAAAAGGATTAACTGGCAAAGAAACTGTTACGATTGTTGGTTTGTTGTGGCCATCGATTATTTAGCATCACAAGATTATGTTTTAAGCCACCTACTCAACAAGATAGCTAATAATGGCTTTAAGATATCTGAGAAGGTTCTCTGACTCTATCCCCGATATCCCAAGTGGCATAGAAGCCTTCATGTTGGAGCCAGCTTTGGCCAAATCATCCGCCTGCTTATTGCAAAACAATTCACTGTATGCAGGCAACCATAACAGGAATACATCCCACTAACTTTCCACTAACATCCCACTAACTTTTTTTAAATGTATGATCACTAGGTCCATCAAAACTTCAATACAACTTAAATGACAACTTCAGTAATTTGGCTTTATTATATTCCAGAAAATCATCGTAAATATATTGACGTCAGTATAATGCTACCAAATTAAATAGATTTATTTTGATTACGACTCATCAATTATCGCAACATATAGGCGACTTTAGAATTTTTATCAAGCACATAAGTGTCCTTTCAAGGAAGCTTTTTTTGATTTGAAAAATTTCAAGCTTTTCAATTTACACAACAGGGCCAAATATTCAATCTATTAAAAAAAATACTCATACCGCCTACATGGCTACACGAATGACTACACACCTTTTTATTTTATAGAGCTGCCTTTTTTTTTCTATAAATAAAAAATATATTAAAATATAAATGTATGTGTATACCCAAATAACAACAGCGTGAATATATTTCCAATAATTTCATTTAATACTCATGTTCAACAACTCAACACTTGTATGCCCAAAACATTAAAAAAGAAAATTTTATTTTACAATTTTCTTTTTTATTGTTATTGTTATTATTATTTTGCAACACTTGTGTGTGCCTGGCTATAAGTTAAAGCTGACTTATGCATGCGCACACACTATAACACACACTAAAGCTTAAACACTTGCACAAATAAACAAACATGCACACACATGTGTGTAGTGTGTACTTATAAATATTTTTTAATCGTTAAACGAACTCGTTTGTTAAGCTTGCTTGCTTACATGTGTGTGTATTCACGAGAGTAGGAAAATATATAAATAAATCCGTGTTGGTTGTATGTTTGAGTGTAATTAATTTTAATTATTACAATGCAATAAGCCGAATCGCTTGTAAGTTAATGACCTGCTGTTTCTTCCTCCCTACTAATTTTAATATATTGACCAATATCTACCTACGCTTACACTTGAACTATTTTATATTTACATGGGTATGCGTGCACACAGCTAAAGAGCTCAAACATCACGTACAATTTCTTTTGCTGCATACGAACAATTTTAATCAAATTACTATCGAATTTTATTGTAATTTTCTTAAGTTTTGTTTGTTTTATTTTTGTTTAAGGCTTTTCTTCCGTTTTTTTTTAAGTTGTAAAAAATTATTTATTATTGGTAAATAGTTAACGTCTCTGTAGTGTAAATCGAATTGAAAAAAAAATGTCTTTAAAACGAATAAAAATTTTTTTAAATTCCCTGAAAGAAGATCACATAAGTTTAAATAGGTTTAAAACTGCATAAACAAATTTGGTCAAAATTGTGTCTTATTATTATTATTATTAAATGACAGAAAATATCATATACAATTTTAAGATTTTAGTAAAATTTTATACAGTTTTTCTAAGTAAAAAAAATATTTAATAAAATATTTTTTAAAATTTTCACTAAAATTCTGAAGAAAATTAGTTTGATGAATAAAAGCTAGTTTTTTAATTACTTTAATGTCTATTAATTTTATCACACAAAAAAATTTTAGTTAATTTTTGAATGCTACTCAAAATATTTCGATTGAAATAATAATTTTATTTATTTTTTTTTAACTTTTTTTAATTTTTTAAATTTATTTATTTATTTATTTTTTTTTTTTTAATTATTTAAACCCTTGATTTATTTAATTTTTTTGTAAGGAATATATTTTTTTTTAATTTTTATTATCTAGTTTTTAATAATATAACTATTTTATTAAGCTTGAGGTCTTATTTTTCAAAAATTTATTTTTATATCGATATTTCGCTTCAATTTTTGTAGCTTCTTCAGCAAGGAGCGAAATATCGATATAAAAATAAATTTTTGAAAAATAAAAACTCAAGCTTAATAAAATAGTCATATTATTCAAAAGAAAAAAGGTCAAATAAAACTAACTAATAAATCTAGTTTTTAAGCTAGAAATCAGATTTTAATTAATTATTTATATATCGATATTTCGTTGCATATCATTATAATAAATATGGCGTTTTTTTTTCTAACAAAAATGTTGCATATATTCTGCCATTCATGAATGTTCAATATTGCGTTCCGTTCTGAATATGTTGCATACAAAAGCTGCAAAAATGATACATGTTTTGCACTCAATTTATAAGACCAGAACTATACAGAACAATTTTAGTTGGGCAATTCTTTCTTTATTCTCTTTAAAAATTGTCGTTCTGTCCACACACAAATTTTTTTATTCGGAAATTTTAGAATTCTTATTCAGTCATTCATTCAGTCTTCAAGCTATCTGTCTTCTTTTTATACATCTTTATAAAAGATACGAAGAGAGAGAGAGAGAGAGCAAAAGGGTGAAAGAACAAGTTTTTACCTCCATTCCATTCCTCTTTTCTCTCTCTCCTATAAAATCAAGAATTGCATAACTAAAATTGCTGTGTGTGGTCCTGGTCTAAGTAAGGCTTTTTTACAACTATGTCAACTATAAAATTTGTATTTATATAAAATAGGAAATTCAACATGTTCTTCGTCCCTTAATGGTCACTTTTGCATTAAAAATTAGTTTTTATTTTATTTTAGGAGCAAAGTTTTTTGGTGTAAACATGTTTTTTGGTGGTAAACATATAAAACGCTAAATATACCTTAGCGTTAAATGTTACATGAAAAACTTTTTTTTGTTTTATTGACTGCATAAAAAAGGCATCACTTTGCGTAGTCTTAGGCAACCTGTTTAAAATATTACATAATTTAAAGGCAAAATGTTTTTTGAGAACAGAAAACTATTCGAATAAAATTTATTGCATTTCAAGCTTTGCTATACTAAATGCTTTTATAAATAAATTTAGTGATTAGTGAGAGGGTGCCGTAGGAGTATGATGGATATTTAAGAGTAAAATATTCATCATACGCTTATGACACAATAAAAATACACTTTCAATGAAGGCTTCACTTTAAATTTTCTAGCAAAAGTTTTAGTTTTAACGTTTGTAGGGAAGTAGCCTCTAGTTCTAATTGTTCACGATTGTTTGAAGCTGATAAAATAATATAAATTAGCTTTTCAAAAAATAGTAAAGTCTTAGACAAGCCTGTCTTTTGCTAAGTGTTTACAACATTTTTGTATTAAAATCTATTAAAAATATAAATTACTTTAATTGATTTTTAATATTTTGCATTTAAATTATTTTTTCTTTTTGAATGTTTTTTTTTCTTTCCTCTTTTTCGAATGTGTGTTCTTACAAACAAATTTACTTTGCCATATTTTTCATTAAATAAATGGATTTTTTTTCTCTCTCGTTAAATAGCTTAAGGGGAAAGTATTTAAATTATTTCATTCATTTTGTTCTTTCTATGCTGGCAGATTGAACACACAGCTGTAGCATTTAATATAAACGAAAAGTAATTCATTGTTTGTTGCATGTTCATGTTTTTATTTAACTAAAGAATTATACTTCAGTTAAAATACCATTACGCATGGTACTGATATCAATTAAATAAATAAAATGTTATGCTTTTTCTTTTTCAGGTAAAATTTGCTTAATTTGTATTCTCTTTTTAACTCACGTTTGTTTTGTCTCTGACTGGGTCACTTTCTGTTTTTCCTTAATTTGTTTTCTTTAATAGCTTTTCATACTATTGGCCTCGTTAATATTAAATGTATTTTAATGGCTTTACATGTTGACCACGATTTTGTCTTTCTGTTTTTTATAAATATTTGAGAAGCATTTGAGTTTTATTTTTGTAATTTTTTATATTTAGCCTCCTTAATTTTTATTGGCTCTTAGTTATTAAAACAAAGTGTAGGTATTATGTTAAGAATTTGTTAGGTTATAATGCCAGCAATGAAATATAATTAAGTAACAAAATATTTAAGGGTCATAAAGTGTAATAAATTCTATAGTTGACGGTAGTATTTTTAGTAGATAAAAAGAAATAATCAACGGAAGGAAAATTTCTTCCGGAAAAAGAATTGTAGTTGAAAAGACGATGCTAGCAAAACTAAAAAAAATTAAATAAAATCTTGACATTAAATAAAGTCTTGACAGGCTAAGAAGATTACAAAAGAGAAATCATAGAATAAAGACTCAACTTCTGATGCACTAATAGCGTTATCCGTCTCTTTCAATACACGATATTGAAGGTGCCTTTTTAGCAGTCGGTGCTAAGGCTGTAATTCCGGCTGAAGTCATTGGCAAATTTTCAACACGCATAGAACTCAATCAAGATCTCTATAAAATGAATATAAAATGGGCTGTGTGTGGTTCACACACAGTGAAAAATATTGATGTGCTTGCTAATTATAAATGTCATTACTCTTCACGTTCTTAAAAAGAGTAAAGAAAATATGACAAAATAAAGAAAAAATGATAGAGTGAGAAAACAATTACGCCTAAAGCATCCTGGATGATTTACAACAAGATGCACAACAAAAATAGGAGCTTCTTGAAAAGAAATACCAGCATTACGCTGACTATGAGTATGAGATTTAGAATTGTGTTCTTTAGCACGGAGATTTTGGGCCTTCCCGAAAAGAAGGCGGGATTATTTTAGTGAAAACAAAACATGATGCAAGTGCGGAGACATTTTCAAGCCTACCTCAACCGCAAAAAAAATACGAAATAATTTTATAACAAAAACTTTTAGAGGTTCTAAAGTTGGAGTCCTCTCAAATGATTTATTTAGTGAGAGATTTGTGAGGATGCTATTTCCATTTAATACAATAAACTACTGCCAACTTACTCTACTCTAGGTTTAATATAAATAAAATCTTTTTTCTTTTTAATTTTTTTTCTGTTAATTCCGTAAACTTTTTGGGTTTTACAATTTTAATTAAAAGAGAAAAAAAAACTGTTAAACATTGTTTAATCCTTTAATTTGTATACTCTAGCCGGCTTAGTATCATTTATAAAGGATCCCAAATGTTTTGTTAAAAACAAAAAAAAAAAATTCATCACTTGCTAACAAACTCAACTGACAATTATTTGTTTCATTTAAGTTGGAAGCATGTGCTAATGAATTACTATAACATTTGCTAATTAAAAACAAATATAACATTTGAGGCAAATATAAACAAAATACTCATTCACTCACTCACTTTATGCAGGAATAGAGAAATTACACACGCCTATAAACACTAATTTTCTAAGTTAAAATAGATGACAATGCAATACTAACTAACAATTATTTGACAAAATGCTAAAACACTAACGTTGCTGGCTCTAGTTGTTTAGTTGTTCCTGTTTTCTGTAACACTAACATTAACAATAAACCCTACACTGTTGCCAGTACCTCAATTAGGAATAAATACTTGCTGATGCATGCAACAGTAGCAGCAGCATTAGCAGAATATTTGTAACTCCTTGTGGAACATGTGCTATGCGTAACTGATAATAACAGCTGTAAACAAAAGGCAGACATGATGGCATATGCACACACTCACATAAGAAACACAAGCGCTTACCAAACCTACTCAAACTTTATTACTTGAATTCTCTACAGCACCCATAGATATTGTTTGGGGTATGGTTTTGGTATACCCTGCTTTTTTCTTTGTTTTTGTTGTTGTTTTGCTTTTATTTAAATTCTATGTAGTTGTGTTATGGCACCATTTTAAATAAATTTAAAATTTATTATCATTTAAATGTAGTAACTTCAAACCCACCGTGTGGTTTCTGGTATTCTACCAAATACCTAAAATTTGCTCAAATTTTAAGAATGACAAAAAAGAATTTTTTGAAATAATTAAGGCAATAATTAAACTTAAACATTTTTTTCTTAAAATTCTTTCAAAAATACTCTCTTCAGTAATACCATTTCATCGTGGAGACAGCATTAATCTGACTATATTAAGACAGTGATAATAAAGAAAATAACGGGTGACTTATAGAATGAAGGTAAATATTAAAATTTTGATTTGTAATAGGTTAGTTTATGTAATAGGTTTTGATTTGAAACTAATGATATATTTTCTAGTTAACTAATCACTATGATTTAGCCCCTGCTATTATTATGGCTCTAAATTTATATACTAGCTTGCTAAAGTTTCTAATTTAAAACCTTAAAAACAAATTTTCTTTGAAAACTTCTTGCAAAATACCAAAAAATTAATTTGTTTGCAACTACATATTGTGTTTTGTTTATTTTGATTTTTAACTTATTAATGCTTAAAAAAGTAAAGCACCAGCAGTATACTAAAATAGTAAAACAAATACCAAACCTATTTATGCACTAATTGAAAAGGCCACACAAAAAAGCAAATGTGGCAACAGAATGCAACACAACTACCACAGCAGCAAGTACATGAAACAACTGCCAAAGTGTTGTAAAAGTCACCTAGCAGAAATTTAAAATTACACATCCCACAACCACAAACGTCTCCTTGCAATATACAAATTTCTGTTCTGTTACAAAAAAAAAAAAAGGAGGAACCACATATCAACTCAAATTGACAACATTTTTGGAGAATCTTAAGAAAATTGAATTGAAGTAGACAATGTAGTAAAAAAAAGCTTCTTAAAAGTATCTACTAGTATGCTGCCAGCAACTGTTCATTCATGTATGGAAATGTCAGTGTGTGTACCCTGCAACTTTTTAACAAAATTAAAATTTATTTCCAAGTATTGCCATAATGTCTGTACAACATTTACCCATTTGCAAAAGTTACTAAATGCATTTGCATGGTATAAGGCGATAGCATTTTCAAAATGTTGATAATAGTTGAGTTGCTTTCTTTTCTACTTAACAAAAAAAAAAAAAAAAAAAAAAAAAAAAAAAAAAAAAAAAAAAAAAAAAAAAAAAAAAAAAATCAGACAAACAAAAAAGGAAGGAAAATGTAATAAAAGTTAAATTTTAAAAATTTCTTTAAATATTTTGCAAGTTTCACAAAACACATTTAAAAAAATTTTTATAGTGAGTTTCTTGTTTTATAATAAAATATTTAAAATGCTATAAAGAGTAAAAAGTCTTAAAACTTCATTATTCCACTAAAGTTTTTAAAAATATTTTTCTTAGTTTTTGTTGGGTTATTTTTTTAAAACTAGTGTAACGACATTTACAAGTAAAACCGTTCGCTTAAATGTAATTAGAAACAAACACCCAACACACCCACAAAGCAGACATTCTGGGGTTGAATCATTCACATTTTTCATACAGAAAGCAACTTCGCTTGTAAGAACTACATTTATTACCAAGCAAAAATTCAGTTGCTTTAATCAACAATTTTAACTGCAGCATTAAGAATTCTATAATTAAACCCAAAATTTAGTTCTCTTAAAATATTTCGAGCTCTAGCACGGATTTTCTTTTGTCATAAAAAAAAAAATTCTATTATAACAAAAAAATTTTTAATAGGTAACACAGATTGAGTTCTTACAACCGAAGTTGTTTTCTGAATGTAATATAAATGGCTAATTTGCTTGCAGCCCAACACACTAATAGAGATGTTTTTAGCAAGTTTTCGGCTCTGCTGTAGATTATAAGCCATGTGAAGAAAAATTTACAGCATCTTTTGTTTAGCTTTTAAATTCACTGTTCTAGGTGCAGGTCTCAAACTGAGTTTTATACTTTATTCAGTGCAAATTCACTAATCTGACTGGAAGTCAGGAAAAACTCTGTTATTGGGACTATTGGGTCTACTAGACTCTAAATTTAACAATTAGAGATAAGATTTTGTATTCAATGTTTTTATTTGTATCTAGACTCAGTAGGTGGCATACTTTTTGGGCAAAAATATTTTTAAATCAAATTGATAAAAAGCAAAAATCATTTTATAAGAATCACTTAAAATAATTCTTATAGAAAATTTTATCAATGTGCTCGTAACGCAATGAAGAGAAAAAGTTATGGCTGCCGAACACTTTTATTACCGTATGAATGCAGTAGCTGCTGTATGATTTAGGGCCTTAAATTAAATTTCATTTTGAAATTAAATAAAAACTTTTACAAAATTCCCATTTGCAGCAATAAGTGTATCCTTCTGCGTGTATATGTGAGGGCTTGAAGGAAAATGTTAAGACACTTGAAAAATTGTGTTATGCCTTAACCATGTTTTATTATTTATAAAAAGGCATGCATGTAGGCATAAGTATGTGTAAGAGTATAAATATTTATAAGTATGCATGTGTGTAAGTGTTTGTGTGAGAATCTGTATTTATAAAGAAGAAAACTTCTTTAGCAAAATATAATAAATTTATTTTTTACAAGCAAACACTTACACAGCACCAAGTGAATTATTATTTATATTAACAGTGGGCTTGGAATAAAATTTGAAAAAACTCTCAAGCAATATTAAGGGACCTTATTCCTGTTGTCGAAGTGGTAGTCGAATACCAGTAAATCGTTATATGATTTCATTAAAGTCCTAATTTACATTTAAGAAATTTTACAGGAGAAGCCAAAAATGTCGATAATAATAAAAAAAATTTAAAAAAATTTATTTTTGAAGTTGAAGAATTAAAAATAACCTTTTTAAACTGAAGCTTCTGCTAAACAAACTTTTTTAATTTTTCATATTATCGATTTTTTTGGTTTCTCTTCTAAAGCTGCTTAAATGTAACTCGAGGCCTTAATGAGATCATATGACGATATGTACTTAAAAAATTTTTTTTAAAGAAATTTTAAAATATTAATTTAATGTTAAACTATGTGAAACTTTTAATAAATTTTGAGGAATTATTTTTTTTTTTAGTTTGTTAGACACTGTAAGTGTAGTGATAACATGGATTCATTCCTTCAATCTTATGCTACCTCTCTTTCGCTCTAATCAAAATTCGTTTTTAGCTCACACACAACCACGCATATAGCCAACACATATCCATCGTCATTTATTTAAAAAAAGCCCTAAGTTACAAAAAAATTAAATTCAATTTACAAGTTCCTTCTATATTTTTCACTTATAACTCTAAAACTACAGTTCTTGAATTGTAGTTTGGATAATTTTTCATAATGGCAACTTTTTTTAGTTCTTTTGTAAAATTTTTTTAATGTAAGTTAGGGCTTTTTTGAAGACATATATACATACAAAAAAAGTCAGTATGTTTGTATAACTTATATGTCACTTTTGTTTTGAAGTATTTGACATGCACATACTTTCATTAATTTCATCTTCTGTTTTAATTTTATCTTTTTTTTTTTTTTTGTGTGTGCCTTTCCTCACACACTTTTACTCCAAAGAGTTTTACACGTATGCGAAGCATTTGCCACATGCATTCCTACATATTCCGTTGTGATATTGCGTGAGTGTGTGTTTTAGTGACAGGAAAAATAGTATTGGCGCATCTTAAACACTTACAATGCCAGCGAAACGTAAAATTAAAATGCTACAACAATAATAACTAAGGAAAAGTATGTGCAGTCAGTTGCCTTAATACAACAACAACAGCATATGCAATTTCCATTTTTTTTTTTTGTAGTAGAGTAGGCTTTAAACAGTTTGTTGCTTCCTTTTTGGTATTATTGCAACAAAACCACACATCTACTCTCAAGCATGTTCATTGTACTCCTGACTATAGCCAGGCAACAACCATTTGATTGTTTTATGTGCATTTAAATGTAGCAGTAGCTGATGTAGGTGTATCAGATGTGTTTCCTACTTTTAAGCATTCAACTTATGAGTGTGTAGTATATTTAAGAGAGCGTAAACTTTTTGTCTCTAGTTGTTCATATACGAACATACTGGTACATATTTAAAATGGCTGTTGCTATTGATGTTGCTGTTGTTGTTATTATTTGTTTTTTTTTTTTTTTTTTTTGGAATACAAAGTTGTGACAGTTGGCTGTGGTTTGTGTTGTGTTTTCGGTTTAATGCTGTAAAATTTCATAGTATCTTGTGCGAATTTGTTTTTTTTTTTCTAATTAAAATTCAAAATACTAAAGTATTTGGTTTTACAAATTTTTTTTCCAAAAGAAATATTTAAATAGTTTTCACAAAAAAGAAAAAAATATATATAAATTGAACGTATTAGTTATTAGAGACGTCAACTCGTTTCTAAATATAATTTTTGCTTAATAAAGTAAATAAAATTTTTTTATTTCAAAAAACCTAAGTCTGCTTTAAGTTGAATTTATTCAATGATACGGACTACACTTGAAGGGCTTTTTATTTTTAATTAAAATTTTTTTGTATCAAAAAAATTTATATATTTAAAATTGTTTTTTCACTTACCAAACAACTTGATCCAATGATGCTGGATTTGCCACGTATTCACAATTTAATAAAACCGTATCACTTGTGTTAACAGTTATTTCTGGAGGACTAACCTTAACCACAGGGGGATCTGTACAACAAAACAAACAAAAAAAAAATGCAAAGCATTACATAAAATCAAGGCAACATAACGAAAAAAAAAAATATGTAAAAAAAATTTTTTTCTTTAATTTTTTTAATAAACTGTCACATGCAATACTTACACAACACCTCCAGTGTCAATAATGATTTCATAGGCGCTTCACGATTTAGCTGTAAAACAATATTTTCAGCTTGACATACAAATTTAACATCATTCTCAAAACGAGAAGCATTAAAAATAAGATCAGACTGTGTGTGATAGGTGCCATCCTCTTTTTCAAACTATACAAAAAAAAAAAAGAAAAATAAAAAAAATTTTTTTTATAAAATAATTGAAATAAAAAGTTGACAGATATCCTGTTCATCCTGTCACATGTTATTGAAAGTAACACAACAAAAATTTGTTGCTGTTTGGGGCGTTTGTTTTAGTATTGTTTTCTTTTTTTATTGTAAATAAACTTACCGCTCTGGTTCTGATTTCCATTAGTTCATTTTCCTCAGGATCCATAGGCTGGGAGGCATTAAACCAGGTTAAATTTACAGGAGGACGGGCACCATGAACCTTATAGAAATAAACAAAAATAGCATGATTAAAAGAACATCCAATAAAAAAGAGAAAAAAAAATGATAATAAACCAACTAAAATGGAATTATTGGAAACTGCTTGGGAAAAGAAGATGTAAGCGGTAGGTAATACTCGTAGTCAGAGAGATATATTTTATATAATTTATTATTTTATTTATATAATTTATATAATTAGCTGACAATAGGCCTGATTACGAGTGGCCTTGTTGCAACGAAAACCGTCATATGTCCCATGTAATTATAATGCCAGCCTTTTTTTTTTTTTGTATTTACTTGTCGAAAATTCGATTACGAGAATGACACTCGTAATACGGCTTAATATCTTTTTGAATTAATTTTAAACTGCTGGCAGTTTATTCACAGATAAATATTATAAAATGACAGCCAACTAAACATTTTAATTAAAATAATGGTTACATTGACCAAATATTTAATTCATATGATCACTTTAACAAGCAAATTAACTGAAATTTTTAACATAAATGAAAAATAAAAATAATTTGACTCAATTTACATACTTTTACTTTGTGCTAAGGTTTTCTATTAAATATTTAAATACTTGTTAAGCTAATTCTCAAGTAAAGTAACCTTTATGTGTTTGTTTTTTTGCTGTTTCAGAGAATCTCAAAATAATTGCTTTTTAATTATTGTCAGTAACTTGTTAGCACGTAGAGTGACCAAATCACTGGCATTGTCTACAACGTTATTGCCATTACCATTAAATTTTCCCTAAGAATCATTAAACGTTTACTATTTATTGTAAATATTCCAAGGCAAACATTAGCCAGTGACAATAATAATAACATTTACTATTTTAAAATGCACATAACTAAATTATAGGGCAGTTAAGTCCCCAGTTTTGCTCTGTGTCTACTATGTCATATAGTTCTTAGCCATTTTTTTCAATTTTTTATAAGAGTTAGTTTGTTGTGGGTAATAAAAAGAAGTCAATAAAAACGAGTATAAAGTTAAAAAGGAAAAGTTATGGCACCATTTCATTTAAAGAAAAACACAGGACACAAATTTTTAAAAATTAAAAATTATTAAATTAAAAAAGGCAAGTCTTTTCGAAAATTAACACAAAGAAACTGTAATATTTTTCTTTAAAAATTCGGCCAACTTCATAGGTTCCTTTAAAATTTTATTATCTTATATTTTTTTTGTTTACTTACATCACAAGTTAAAACAACTTTGCTGCCTTGCACCGTATGATGTTCGACACCATTTATGGTTACTGTGGTGGGTCGCACTGTAATTGTAGCAAAAGAAAAGAACAAAAAATTTTATTATTCAATAATGATAACTTAATATTTATAGAAGGTATTTTAAATGCCACATTTACCATTAATTATTTAATAAACGTAGCCAAAGTCAACTTGTGCTAAGCTTGCAAATAAATAATTAATGATATAGTTAAGTTAAGGAAATTTATTAGTTCAATGACTTTAAAGCAAAGTTTGTAAAAAAAAAAAAAAAAAAAAAAAAAAAAAAAACGAAACGAAACGCAACGAAATGTATGCTAACGTTTCGTTGTGTTGTTTTTTAAGTTTAAAGAAACCAAATACAAATAAAAAGTTCGGCAAACATTTACTTGTGTTAGTACCATTCATTTAAACGTAGGCAGCTAAAAAACGAATGAATGAAAATAAAACCACATATTCACAAAAGCACGACACAATATTACACTTCGGTTTAGCACATTCAAAATAACTACGCAGTAAATAATTTTTTGCACGAGGTATTGCGGTATACAAACAAATGTACGATTGGATTGGTACATAACAAAAAGAAGACTGTACACAAAGCCAAACGTTTTATTTTAGACTTTTTTTTTCCATAACAAACAAAAAGAAGACTGTACACAAAGCCAAACGTTTTAATTTAGACTTTTTTTTTCATAAATCGTTTTGCGTTTTGTTTTTGATTTAAGATTTGTGACTTTATGACAAAAGTTTATGAATGTTTTGTTTCTTTTTTAACTTTGCCTTAAAGGAGTTTTTTTTTTAACTTTTTATTTAATAAATTAAAATAATTTTAAAAAAAGGAATTTATTTCAAGAGTAGAATTTTGTCATTTTCGATTTAAAAATGCTTTTCAAATTATTTGACTTTAAAGAAATTTCGTTTTCGTAGGTTTTTTTACTTTACTTTTGCCCTTAACAAATTAAAATCACTAGTCATTCTTTAACATTTTAAGTGCTGGTCATTTACCTTTAACTACAACTACTTAAAAAATAATAGTTTTTTTTTGCTATTTAGTTTTTTTACCTTGTAAATCCACACTAAAGAGATTTTTAATTGTATCTTGTATGGCTGCCGATTCAGCGCGACATTCTATACTTTGACCCAAATCGTCACGTGATAATTGCAGTGACAATTCTAAGGTGGCTGTAAAAAGACCATCCTTTTCATCATACGATGGTGAATCTGAAATAGAAATTAAAAAACATTAAAAAAACCTTAAATAAAGTCTATGTAAAAAAATTTTAGTAACTTGGCGCTGCTAACTCAGTTTTTTTTAAGCGAACTTTCTGAAATATCAGCTAAATTAATAAAATAAAAAATTTTATAAGCAAAATAAATTTTCTTGCTGCTTTTTTTCTGTAACCACCTTTTTTACCTTTTTTTGTTATTACTAAAAAAGGTTTCTATAATTCCTTTTTTATTTTCCTAAAGCTTATCACCACCCTTTGTCTGTTCAATCATTAATTACTTAAAAGTATTAGAAATAGAAAAAAAAATATATAATGCCTTCAACAATTAAAACAAAACAAAATATAACTTTAACACTTTTTATAAGCATATACGCTTCTTTTTTTCTAACCAATTATGAACAGGAAATGTTCAAAGTTGTCTATTCAAGTTGTTAATTACCAAAAGGGGTTATTAGGAGAAAAAAAAATCAAATGCTTTTAACTGTGTTAGAAAACTTTTATACTTGTTCAGCTCACTTTCTCTAATTTAACTTTAATTACCCTTATACCACCTATACCGTCATCATTCATTAAGGGTTCACTGTAGAAAGAAGGTTAAACATCAGCACGCAATTTATTCAACACTTTAGGGGTAAAAAAGTATTTTAAAGAAACATTTGTTTTGAAAATAAAATTAAAAATAAATAATAAGATGAAAACGAAATTGTGTACTTTATTTTAACAAAGCTTAAGAAAGATTTTAAAAAATTAAAAAGGTGATGAAATATTAAGGGCTTGCAAGGTAGACATGGGTATGATATAATTTTGAGTTGAGCTGGAATGCTATTCTATAATTTGGCTCAAATTAATAATTTAATTTAAATGCCAACAAAATAAGATTAAAGATTTTCATAATTTAATTATGTATAGAATACTTGTCGGTGGTGTCTTTGATTTGCCAATAATTAAATTTATAATTCAAGAAAAAAAAAATTATTTGCTGTTTATTTTTTATAAAAAAAAAACTTTAAAATTTTCATGGCCAACAGGTTTTTGTAAATTTTACTATAAAGATATTTTCCTACCGTTTTGTTCAGAGCAAAGTTTTTGTCCGCACAAAGTTTTTATACACACAAATTTTTGTAATATTTTTATTCTAAAAAATTTTTTCCAAACACAATTTTTGTCCGAACAAAATTTTTCTGAGAAAAAAATATTTGTCTTTACAAACATTTTATTGGAATTTCTCTGTTACAAAATAAAAAAAAAATTGTACGGACAAAAAATTTTTCCGGAATGAGAACATGTAGATATTTGTTAGTGTTTTTCCTCGGTCAATGATTTATTATTCTATAATAAATAATGAATTTTTATGCTACAAAAATCTCTCACAAAGTAAAAAAAAAATTTTACGCACAAAATTTTTATTAAGAATGAAAGAGTGAATTTAAGATATTTTTAAAGTGTTAGCTTTTTTTCTTTTGTGTGACTGTGTTATGCTACAAAAAAAATTTTATACAAAGTTTTTCTTCAAATTGTACGAACTAAAGTTTTCCCCGGAATAAGGGAGCCTAAGGTATAATTAAATTGTAGGAGTTTTTTTTTTGCTTCCTTATATTTTCTAAAAGTTACTTTGAAAGTCTGTGTTTTTCTTAAGGCATTTTTGCCCATACAAAAAATTTTCTTAAGAATATTAAAGTAATTTTTACATATAAAAAAAATTTGCGGAATGAAGAATACCGTCTAAGGTGTTTTTTTGATTGGCATTACTGCAAACTCATTTATAGTTTTATAAAATAATTAGCAAGACTGATTTTTTCTTAATGAAATTTTGTGCGCCAAAAAATAAATTAATTTTTGAATGAAAAAAGTTGACTCCCTGCATAAAAAAATATATTATACGGACCAAAATATTTTGTGAAACCAAGCTCGTTCAATTCTTTATCATTTCATAAAGTTATTTAGAAAAGCAGTATTTTTCTTTATGAATTTAAGCTTAAAAATTTTAATAAAAATATAAAAAAAGCTATACTTACGTGTAGTTAATCTTTTGTTGCCCCGCCACCAGCCGACTTGAGGCTGCGGTCTGGTTTTTTTTACTATACAGGTGGCCTTTAAAGTATGTCTCTCTTGCATGGGACCGATTATGCTGCCATTTACTATACGATCTCCTTTTTCATCCAAAATCACAACCTCCGAGGGTGGCACTATTTTTTTATATTTTTTAGTTTTTATTTTGTTTTACCCAGTAGTTTTTGTTTTTCAAGTGTTTTTATGTTTTTTTATTATAATTTATCAGTGTTTTAAATGTGGCAAAATGTTTTATTTTTTTATTTTTTAGTGTTTTTGTTAGGATTTATATTTTTTTATAAAAAAAAAAAAAGGTTTGAAATAAAATTGTATTAATTTTTTTTTTTTCAAATTAATTTTAGGCTACTAAATGCTGTTACATTAATAATTACAAACTTAAAAAGTAAAACTAAATTTTAAATAATTTTTTGAATAATTGTGTTATAGAAAACTTTTTCTCTTTGTTAAGTTTTTGTTTAAATTTTCGTTTAAGGAAAAATTAAAAAAAAAATGATCCGATTCATTTAAAATTTGTGTTTATTTCAATGAATGAGTTAGAAAAAAAAACATAAATTTACCCAGGTTTTCTACGGTATTTTTTATGATAGTTTGTATTTGTTTAAATAATTAATAATTTATTTAAGTATTTTTTTTTAATAAATTTTATAAATTGTTTTCAAAAAATAATAATAATAAGACATTCATTGTGTTAATAGAAATTGAATGAATGATTTTTTTATTGTTGGTGTGTGTTTGAGTTTAGTTTTATTACAATATAATTGATAATTATAAGTTTTGTTTTTTTAGTTGCATAAATCCATGATGATGCGTTGACGAGCGAGCGGTTTTTTTAGTTTTAAAGTAATTTTTTTTGGTAGGAAAAGAGGGGGAATTGTATTAAGAAAACAATCAGTTAAAAATGTTTTATAATGAGATTTTATTTTTTTTAATTAAATTAGTTAAGTTAATGAATGAATTTGTTAAACATTAGCAAACATAGTAAAAAAACTTTTATTGAAAAAAGCAAAAAAAAAAGGCAATTTGAAGAAATAAGAAACACAATTAAAAATTTAGGCAGAAAAATGCAAAATAAATTAAATAAAATATTAATTGAACACGTGTTTGGAAAAATATTTCTTTCTTAGGCCCAAACTCACCCTGTTTAAATTATTAATAACTGCGGTTTAGCCAATATTTTTATTGTTGCTTAAAGCTCCAGCAGTAGTTAAATAAAGATTGTGAATTCGGGCTTTAAACATTGCATGAGAGAACATTTTTAATAAATTAAATTAAGTAAATTGATAACTAAAATGGCTGGTTTTTCAAAGTTAAGATCTCTTTAGAAATATTTATTTTTATATCGGTGCTTATGACCTGAAGTAGCGAAATAGCAAAGGCCAAATAGCCATTTAGACAAGAAATAAAATTGAAAAAAATTCTCATAGTCGCGTCGTAGGCTTCTGTAGTCAAAAATATAGTTGGCTAAATAAAAATTAATTTTGTTAAAAAAAATTAATTAATTAATTACAAATTAATTAATTGCTTTATCCTTATTATTTTTACTTTCAAAAAAAATATTCTCTCATTTATTGTTTAAGTATTGAAAAGGGAATTTCAAGTTCATTTAATAACTAAAAGCCAAATGATTTTAAAAACTTAAATTTCGCATTAAAATGAATTAAGCACACAGAGAACAATGATTTTGATAGCAAGTCAAACCAATAAATTATTTTAAACATGCATTCGTTTGTAACAAGACAAGGTAACAACGCTTTCTTTTAAATTAAATTCATAGGATTTATACATGCTGTTTTTGAATGATTTTGATTAAAGCAAATACTTAATAAATTTGTGGTCTTTTGGAAAGATAGCTTAAAATAATTAAAATTGCAAAAAGAATTCAAGTTATTAATTAATTTAAATATTAGTTAGTTTTATTTGACCTTTTTTATTTAATAAAATAGTCATATTAATTAATTTAAATTTTATTGACAACAAGCCAATTTTTGACTTGAAATAACTTCAGCTGTTCTTCCAAATTAGGCCACAAAATAAATTATAGAAAACTTAGCTACTAAAAACACATCATTGATAGCTAAGAGTAAATTTAGTCGTATGTATAGAACTTGATGAAAACGCACTATTAAATTTACAGCCTTGCATTTGATATAGAAAAGCTTAAACATGTGTCATTAGTGTAGCTTTTAATTATATTGTGAAGATTAAAATATCAATATTGTGGGCCAGGCTGTAAATTTAACAACTGATATTTTCTTGATGTTAAATAAGCAGGCCACTCTGTGATCTACTTCATTACACCTAAAACAATCTAAGTCTAGGGCATCATGATCAACACGAAGCTGGTTTTAGTATTCTACTTAAACCAATTGAGTTCCACTTTATATTTACTCATGTGGAGCTCTTTGTAGAAGGGCGTATTTTTTTAAAATAAAAACGTATTAAATTTAAAATTTTATTATTTTAAATACATTTTTTTTTCTTTTTTTTTTTAAATGCATATTGAAATTTTTCTTTAAACGTTTCACTGACTTTTATTTATCATGGATAAATGGATAAAGTTAGTCTACAATAGCCTGTTTAGGGCTTTAACTTTGTTAATTTTTATTTTTATTATTTATCCAATAGAAATCAATAATAAAAATAAATCTGCATCTTTATTTTTCTGTCATCCATTTCCTGTAGAAGCTTTAACTCTATTCAGTTCTATTTACTTTTATTTATTTATACAATAGATTGACTATTTTTTTTTTGTTTGATTTTTATTTATTTCTTCAGGGGTGTACCCATAAATTATACTAATCTGGGGGTCGCAGTTACGATTCCTGCCTAGACCCTGAGTGTTTTCTACAGACAAGCCAAGAAGCTTCGCGGTTTATTGGTGTGTTTTATATAAAAAAAATTATAATGATGCTTTAGTTATGTGACTAATTATGGATACTGCTAATAAAATAAATTTTAATAAAGACACAAAATCAAGCAATTTATAAAATTCATAGCATTAAAACAAAGCACAACTCATTTTTTTTTCTTCATTAGTTTCATAACATTAAAAAAATTGTAGAAAAAAATTATAAAAATTGTTAAAACTTACCTAAAACATTCAATTCCACACGATGGCCATTGAAATTATCACATGTTTCAATTGGTATAAAATATGTTGTATCACATAAATAAATATCCTCATCAGAGATTTGTAAATTTCTTATAATTAATCTAAATGGATTTTGTTCAACGGAAACTCTAAAATGCAAGTAAGAAAAAAACACAAATTAACAAATTAATTTTTTAATACATTTTACCTTAAAGTTTAATTTTTTTTTTAATAATTTTCTTTTTGATTTTTTTTTTTTTTTTTTTTGTTGCAAACAAAAGCTCACCTGTCCACAAATTCATCAGCAACACTTGTGACATTACTATCATCCAGCAGCATGGCTGCTATACGATTGTCACCTTTAAACCAGTTCAGTGAGTGTAGCTCACCACACTTGTCCTTATTCACAGGACATGGCACTATAACTGTTTTACCCTCCTGCTCGCTTATAGTTTGATCTAAAAGAAGAAAGAAAAGCAAACACATTAAAACAATCAAATAAAATATTATCTTTCAAATACATATTTTTAACAAAATACAATTTTGTTTTTAAAATAAATTTATAACTAAAACAATTTGGTCTATTTTGCATAATAAAAGATTCCAATTTGTTGCGATCCCTTTTAAAAAAAAAAAAAATTATTATCTTAATTTCATTTTAATATTTTTCTTTCACGGTAGCTGTAAATATTTTTTATATTTATTTTTAGTTTTAGCTCCATTTTGTAAACCATAAGCTTCGGATGGTTGCCTTTAGAATTTATTTTGACTCTTTTTTTTGTGGCCACTTGAAACTTTTTTTGCCTGTGATTTGCATATTTGTTTGTACATTCTTTTAAATGTTTATTTATGGTAAATTTAAATTACAAAAAAAATATGCATAAAAATTACTTTAATAAAAAAGGGAAATCTAGTGTTGCTGCTAAAAGGAACTTCCTAAGTGGTCCTTGTGGAGGTTTTTCAAAGATAATACTCATTTTTATTATGTAAAATTGTTTTGTTAGGTTAGCATACTTTTTTCATTAATTTTTTTATAGAAATAAGTATTAAAGGATATTTGCTATGAAAAAAAAAAGTTTACAAATGGCATAATAAGGTACTGGTTACAAACAAAAAATTATTTTATTTAATTCAAATCAATATTATCTGTTACAAATTGCAGTAGGAATGAATATGAAGCTTATAAATTAATTATAAAAAGATCCGATTTAATTTATTTTCGACTAGAAATTTAATTTTATTCTTGAATTTGTTTTACAAATATTCATATTTTTCAAGCTTAATTTTGAAATTTGGCACTAGTTTGAATTTCGAGGAAAAAAAATTTTTAAGTTTTCAGACTTCATTTTAAAAAAATATTTAAGATTTTTAAAATTGAGAAAAATTTTCTAAAAAAAGTTTATAATTAAATTATTTTAATTTTCAAACTTAATTTTGAATTATCAAAAACAAAAAAAAAATTCTAAATATTCATATTTTATTTGTTAATTAATTCTGGATTTTCAAACTCAAGAAATAAATTTCAATTGTCAAACTTGAGTACGAATTTGCGAAATTAATTTTGAATTTTATATATAAAAATTTAAAATTTTCGAAAAAATTTTAGAAGTAAATTTCTTAATTTTCGAACTTAATTTTCAATTTTAGCAACAAATTTCTAGATTCTCGTATTTCATTTCTAAACTTTTGGAAGAAAAAAATTTCTAAATTTCCGACTTTATTTTATAATAAATTTAAAATTTTGAAATTTGAGAAAGAATTTGCGAAATAAATTTTGAGTTTGAAATATAAATTTATTTCAATTAAAAATTTTCAAAAAAATTTTAAAAATAAATTTAATAAAATTCGAAATTTATTTGAAAATTTTGAAGATGAATTTTGTAATTAAGAATTTAATCAATTCATAAATTTTCAACTAAATTTTAAATTTTCAAACCCAACTCGCATATTTCAATTCAAAATTTTGAATACAAAAGAACAGAAGTCCATTCTAATTAGAAGTGGTTTTCATGTCGCAAAATGAAAAATTTCTTCGGAATCGATCGACAATGACTTGAGTTGTAGAGAAAAAAATGGCAACTATTTTCAATTAAAAGAATATATTGTTTTGGCCACGAATTAATGTATTTCATTAATTTCTAATTTTTTTTGTTATATGATGCATAGAGTATTTGAAATAAATTAAGCCCCTTTTTAAAAATATTTTAGCAAATACTTTTTTTTAGGGAAAGCGTAATATTTCAAATAAAATAAAATAATGAAAAGTAATACAATAATTAGAAAAAACCAAATAAAATTAGCAACAAATAATTTTTTATAAAACATAAAAACTTTATAGTTCCCACATGAATCTCTATTATTTAAGGATATGAAAAACCACACCCTACAAAAGCTACAAATTATACAAAGTAACAATATTCTTTAAAAAAAAAAAAAAGTCAAGTTTAAGCAATCAACATAAGCAGGGAAAACTTTGATTTGCAGTTCATTTTGTGACCATTGTTTCCTTTCTTTAACTAAAAACTGACAGGCACACTTTTACACACTTAAATATTTATTTTCATAAAGATACTCTGCTCATATTGTTGCCATTTAACACTTGTAAGTTTCATTTTAACTTTTGTGCTTGAAACTTGTTTAACATATTAAAATCTTTATAATTCCAGAAACTGCCTAGCAGCAGCCTCTTGATTTCTTTTTTTTCTGACACATTTTTCTTTTTTTGTGAGCTGCCTTTTCATACTTAGAAAGGGTTTAAAGGAAAAACTGAGTTTTGTAAAGCAGAAACCAGAAATTGGGTGCGGTTTCCTGTTCATAAATTTTTACGAAAATTTCCTTTTTTTTTGTTTTGCTTTTCTTTTAAATAAACATTCACATCATAGGCATCATATGTGCAATGGTATGAATGGCATGCCAACAGGCACAAGAGTTTTAATATTTCCAGCCAAAGAACAAATGGTTGAACACAGAATTTCATAACTGATTTTCTTTTTTATTTTTTCATCTTTCATTTCTAGCAAAATATACTAAATTTATTTTGATATACATAAGGATAATCAGCTATCATATGATGCCTGTTAACAATTAGGGTGGTACTTAAAATATAATAAGCAAATTATCATATAAAGAAATGCAATATTATTTTAAAATTATTAAGTTTTAGAAAGAACAGATTTAGGGTTAAGGTACGGCTGTTTTTCTTAAAGTTTGATGAGTAGTAGGGGCATTAATGTCCCAATGATTTGGTTTTATATACAAAAATTGGCAAAAGAAATCTAGACTTTTCATATACAACGAAAAATATTCTTTACTCACAAAATAAAATATTTTTAATAAAAAAAAAAATTGTTTATATATTAATTAAATATTTAATTGAATTAATTACGAAAGTATTTATTTAAATCAATATGACAATTTATTTTAATTCATAATATTTTTATGTGAATTTTTTAGAGTTTCCCAAAAAAGCTATGACACTAAACAGAAGATGAATGAAAATGATATCTCAAGCAATTTCTATTAAACAGTGCTGTTCCGTATTCCGAATCCGAATATTTTATTCAGAATTATTACTCTGTGGTCCATTTTAAGATTTTTTTAATTTTGTTTTTGCGAAATTATTGGTAGAATTAAAAAAACATAAAAGTTTTCATTTAATAAGAAGAAAAAAGTGTAATTCCACATTTTTTCAAATCCGTGTATAGAATACAGAACATGCACGAAAATTTTAAAATTTTTTTATAAAGAAAAAAATTCGTTTACTAGTTAATAGAATAACCCTTCAAAAACTCTCACTTATTAAGCTACTTGCTCTGAAAAAAGAACTCTTCTCTAAAACTACTGGCAGTTTTTTAGCTGGCTTCTTTAAAATTTTATTGTGGTTGGAAAATTCCAAGAAAATTATTATAACAAATAAATTCTTTGTTTGGCCTTACAATTTTTATTGTGTTCTATTTTTAATGAATTATAATTTATTCAATACAGTATTATTAAAAACAGACAAGCACACACAAGCCCAGCAAGAGATATTCTTACCACCCTATTAAATAATACTTTTATTATTTTCTGCCATTAAATTGTATTAACACAGTTGGCCAAACACATGTTATGCATGAAACCAAAAATTTGTATAAATATATGAATCACATCTTGAGATTATCTACATACATATGTACTCGTATGTATGAAACATAACCAACATTTTGTTTTAAGTATGTGTGTATGCATGTGACTAACGTTTGTTCAGACTTTTCCAAATGTTTGATACATTTTGTTATTAGGGTATGTAGTAAATATATGAGTGATTCAATGTGTGTGTGTGTTTGCTTTGGTCTGTTTTAGTATTTGTTAAAAGATCTATATGTCTTTATAATTCTATTTCCGTTTCCGTTTAGCACAGCAAATAAATAGCATGTAAAGCCTGACATGGTATTTTATTTATTTTTCTGACTTTTTGCTTTTTTTATTTTTATTTTTTCTTCTTCGCATAATTTTATCTTGCCTAGCCTTCATTATGGTTTAGAGCTCGAATAACTTTATTTATGGTTAGTTTCTAATGTAAAGTGTTTATACATACTCACACATGTGCAGAAACCAACATATGGGAGGTTTTGCTGTTTTTTAAATTCTTTCTTGAACAAAAAAAAAAAATTTTTTTTTGGTTTTTTATTATTTATTCTTTGGGTTTGTGGCTTATGTGCATACTAGCATGTGTTTGTTGAGATTTGTGTGCTATTTAAGGAAGTCTCTATTGCCTCAACATGTTGTGTGCATTTTTTGCTTTGCAAGTTGATTTCATATGCTGTTTGTCAAACAGATTACCTAATGGTCATTGGAAAACTACGTTTTCTTTTTTTTTTTTTTATTTCTGAACTCAAATTGAACTTTATAAATTATTTTAAGTATTTTATGTAATTTTTTTTTCATGTGGTCTTTACATTTTTAGATTATTTTTTCGTTCCTTTTTTTCCTTCATTATAAAATTGGGCTTTTTATTCTGGTAAATAATTTATTTGGTTTTAATGTTTGCTGTTACATAAAAAACAAGTTAAAATGTTGTAGATATACAATCTGCAGAAATATGGTTTGAACTAAATCTAACTAGAAAATTAGAAATGAGCTGTTTTCAAAAGTGGTATATGTAAGTCCTTTAAAAAAAAATACTTTGCAGTCATATTACTAAGATAAAAACCAAATCTTCTAATTTAAAAAAGAGGACTTGTAACAGTTTTAAAAATAACAGCTCAAATATAAAAAAAAGTTATAAAAAATTAAAAAGAAGTGAAAGCAAAATTAGTAAAAAATTACGCTAGAAACTATTTAAAAAAAATTATGTAAGTAAACCAGATACTACTGAGATGCCAGCTGAATGCTGCATGATTGAGGCCCTTCTTGCCAAAAGCTAAGAAGCATTAATATGCTAAAGAAAATTTTGTCTTTTGTAGTCAATGGTTTTTACAATGTAAAGGCTCTAATGTTTGCCAAGAAATGTTTTGAGTAAACTAGTTAGGATTCAGGGAAATTGTCCATATAGATATTTTATGCCTTTCGGTACTTATTGAACTGAATAAGGAAAACAATAAATTTAAAATAATCCAACACAATTCTGGAATTAAGCACAAATATAATATTTTGTTAAGCTATTGAATTTCAAATAAAATAATTACATAAATAATAATAATTGCTTTTATTTTGCCATCGAAATAGAGAGCCTGATAGTCATTCCCTGTGATTTGAAGAATCTTATTTCATTTGGAATTTGCCCTTATTTTTTTTTTGGAATTTTTATTTCTACAATTTCATGCAATTAGATATGAAATAAAATATTTTACTTCCCTAAACTACATTTTCATTTTATTTTATATTAAATTATTAAAAAAAAACGAGCGCTGGAATGCCATTCTTAATGATGTTATTCTTTTGCTGTTTCATAAACTCGGATAATTTTTTGCTTCACTACCTTCCCAACATTTTGCCATGAGTTTTACTTTAATATTCATATGGAAAGGAAAATCAATCGGGTAGAACATAAATATTTTTTTTATAAATGAAACTGTTAAATAAAATCCACTCATAGCTAGACATTAATACTGAGTGAAAATAGAAAATATATGCTGGTAAATATAATATTGTGTAGTTCTGTTAATAAAAATATTATTAAAATCATTAAAATCTTGTAAAATTTATCAAATAGCAAGGGATGTGTTCCTGTGCTGCACAAGCACTTCCAAATATTATAAAATATTTCATCTGTTTGTAGTGTTGTGTAGCCTTTGGCTCTATACAAGCATTTGCATGTTTTAAATAATGTTGTAAGAATCTTGTATTAAGAGAAATTGTAGCTTAAATAAATCACATATTTTTTTTAAAGAATTTTCTTAAAAGTTCAATAGCTCTAGTTTTATTTACTCTACAACTTTAGCTTTATTAATGTTTTAGTTAGTTTTTTTTGCTCAACATATCCTGGTTAGCCATAATATTTATTTTGGTTTAAAGCTCCTTTTTTAATTTAATTTAGTTTTTGCTTTTCCATTATTTTTTTTTTAACTCTTGTATGTGTAACACACCACAACCACAAATACTACATCTCAAATTTAAGCACAAAAACCATTAGACATGTAAAGCATTCAATATTTCAATTTTAAATCTGGCTTACAAACAGAAAAAGAAATTCTCTTGCAAAAGGTGTTAAGCAAACTTCAAAACCAGCTGATGAGGTCTGCTGTATTTGAGGCAGCATCAAGGGATTATTTATTTGTGTTGGTAAGATGAAAAAAAAATTTTATTTTTTGCCTTCTACTTTTACAATTCAATCAAGTGCAGTTACAATTTAATTTTCCGTTTGTGTCTATCTTTTTAGCTCTGCTTTTTATGATTTTCGTTATAAAATGTTTGTGGTTTGTTATGCTGTTCATTTTTTCTGTGTACGAGTACATCTAGGGCTTAGTTAACTCTTTTTTGTTTTTTGTTTGGTTTGTTATTTATTTATTTACAGAAATATTGAACTCTGCAGCGCAGTTTTTATTTTATTACTTTTCATTTTATTTAACTTCTTTACTTCTTTTAACTTTAAGGTTTTTTTTTTCATTAGTTTGTAGTGCAAGGAAAATATGCTTAAGTCAATGAAGCTGTTTCCGTTTTACATTTTTCCCTTTTTGTTTGGTATTTTAGTTTGTGGGTGTAACCGGTTGTTGTTTATGATTAAGTCAGTCTATTTCTTATATTCTCTTTTCTCACAAAATTTATAAAATTTTCATTTTTGAAAATGGTAAAAGTCCACTTAAAAAAAATATTTGTGTAAGATGTTGTATACGGGTATCTAATTTTTTTAAAGTAGACTTATATCTTTTTTCTATTACTAAGAATACCACTTTAGAAAAACCTTCGTAAGAAGTCTCGGATTGTAGTTGGGAACTGGGCTGCATAATAGACTTTAAAGGTTGCGGTATTCTGGTGCGATTAAAGCTTAGGGTGATAATAATAAAAAAAATTTATTAAAATTTATGCCAAAAATTTTAAGAAAACAAAAAATTTCAGTTTTAAAATTTTTTTTTTCAAACTTGTTATATACATATAGCGAAAACCAAACTAGTATCGACAGATCTTGATATTAACAATACTAGCTTTCGAATATGGTGTTTAGACCCCTGTATTCTTGTTTCTAAATTCAGCTTTATAAATGTTTGACAACTGAACTGCAAGTATATGACACTGAAAGCACACTCAATCGTAGGTCTGTCAAAAATTGCATGTGTGCCCCACATATTTAATAATGTTTGCTTTAAAGTGTTATTTAAGACAGATTATTATTTTTACAGTTTTTAGGTTTTTGCAAGTTGTCTAGTTTATTTTAAATTAATTAAAAAGAAATAGTTATAATTTTTAAATTAAACTTGAAAAAAAAAACTTAAAGAAAATGCCTTATAAATGAATAGCGGAAAATAATTTTTTAAGTCCTTAATAATTACTTTAAAAATTTTTATCAGCAAAATTTTTATTTAATTATTAATTTAGAAAAAAATATTACAAAATATTTTGGGTTTTGTTAAGCCAACTGTGAGTTGTGTAAATAAAAAAAATTATGCTTTAAAAATTGACTCAACAAAATAAAATTTTCTTTTCATTAAGCTAATGAATGAATTAAAATTAATTTTCTTTTATTCTGGCATTAACACACAAAAAAAACAAAAAAGCATTACAAAGCTTCAAGTGTTTTATATTTAAGTTCTGGTGTTTGTTAATTAAATTTCATGACTTTGGCAAAGTTTTATAGATTAAAAAATTTTAAGCTAAAAATTAAAAAAAAAATTAATTGACAAATTAATTAAAAATTAAGAATAAAACAATTACAAGACACAATTAAATTACTTTATTTGTATTATTTACTGAAGTAACGCAAGGATTCAACTGTAGATAAAAAATGTTATAATTTAAATTTTTTAAAAATTACCTACTTCTTGGAGTTTAAGAATTTTCTATTACATTAATTTGTTTCGGTTATATTTAGTTTAAGCCAACTAAACATCTGTTTCCATTACAAAATATTTACTTAAATAAGTGGGGGTATTTCAAAAGGTACCCACAATTTAATTAATTTAAAATATTTGTTGGTTGGGGTTTAAATTTATTCTCAAGAAAATAATTAATTAAAAGCTTTTTATTAAATTTCTGTAAATGAAATACCGGCTGACATTTTATTAATGTAATTGAAACCTTTTTCTATTGAAGGAATTTTTTTTTAGGTTTAAGCATTAAATGAACAGTTATTTTTCAAAGTGGTACAAGTCCACTTTTTAAAAAAAAATGTCTTAGTGGTAATTTTAAAATTACCGCCAACACATTTTTCCTAAAATGGACTTGTACCACTTTAAAAAATAAAAGTTCAAATGACAAATGAATTATTTTCGAATGGTAAAAAGTGAAAAAAAATTTCCAGTATAGAAGTGAATAAGGCAGGTTCTGGCAATCCAAACTTATGGCAGTGTTAGCACTAGTGAACTACATAGGAAATTTTAAAAGTTACTGAATCGCACTACTGATAAATTTAAAAGCTACAATACCTGTGCTGATAAGCAAAAATTGCTTAAGTTGGCTTAAGAAATAACACATAAACCATTTCAAATTGTTATGAAATATATTTTCAAAATAATATCAATCTATTAAATTATTAAATGATTTCATTTGAAAATTGTTCAACACAAATTTGTGACCTTAAAATTTTTTCTTATGAAAACATAAAATGAAAACTGTTACAAAAGCAAATGGATTCCTTTATGTTATTAGCTCTGTATGTAAAACAATTTACAATTGCATAAGCTACAACTGAATGACATGCAACAGCTTGTTAAATAATATAAATTTTTATACTCATTTATTTAAATGGTCTAGGTTAAGAGTCCTTATTTTTGTATACCCGCATACAAACACATACATGTTTATATATGTATAAGCCATCAACCATAAATTAATTTCTGAGCATGCACTAGAATGTGTGTATGTATTCAAGTTTATATTTGACAGTGTAATAGTGTTGGTTGAATTGTTGTAAAATACTTGAAAAAAATTTATATAAAATAAAAACAAAGTCTGACACTTTTAGGTAATTTAATTAGATTAATGAATGAAGTCATTAAAAACATAAAAAAAAATTATTTTCTGCACAAAAAAATGAGGACATTTAGTTTGCTTGTTAAAGGTACTCGTATTTAAGTCTTTTTTCCTCACACTTTACTTCTAAATATAAGTCAGAATGACTAAAGTTGAATTCAGTCATTTTTATCGAAAAAAATGTGTGTACACACATTGAATATCAAAGTCATGTTTTTCTTGCCCTCATTTGCATTCCTTGTTACAATACGGAAAATGGTTTGCGTAGAAGCATTTTCTCATTTTGTGCTTAAAAAATTTTTGTGTGTAAATTTTTTTTGTCCGTACAAAATTTTTGTCCGTACAAAGTTTTTGTCCGTAAAACATTTTTGTCCGCACACATTTTTTATACATATTTTGAGCTATCGTTATAAGCAAAACTTAATAAGAAAACCACCTGAATCTGAACCTGGCATCATTTTTAGCCCTTCTCTAAATAAAAACGAACCCTGAGAAACACATTTTAAATTTTGAATTGTTTCTTTTAGTAAAATTAACTAAATTAGGGAGCGCATCACCTAATTCGATGCAAAACGAAAATAAAAGAAATCCACTGAAAAAGCACTTTTCACTTGTCGTTCCCTTGGCTTTACGTTTTTTAAAGTATATACCATGTTCTCACAACAACAGTTACATTAATTAATCGCCAGCTTAAAAGAAAACCCTCTGTTTTCTTTTAAACTGAAGAGTTGGAAGGTTAAAAGCTTAAACAAAAACATTACTCATAGTGTTTTACAGAGGTTTATGCAACATTTTATGTAGTTAAAATGAATTATTTACATGGTTACCTACTGCGATTCATAATTAAACTATTTTGACAGAAAGTCACATATAAACTTTCAAAAGTTCGATATATATGTTTTTTTTTTTTTTTTTGGTTCCTTTTACCAAAATCAATAGGCAGAACTTTATTATTTTGAGAAGAAAGTATAAAATTTTGTTGTACAGTGTAATTAAAGGCCCAATCCACACTTTTAATTTGTAATTTATTACTCTTTTTTTCTTTATTTTTCCGTTTTATTTTAGTGTTATTATAAAAATAAAGTCATAACTTTGTTACGAGGTTATTAAACAAATTTACTAGGTAAACCTTTTTTAATACAAAATACTCATGCTTAAAACGGAAACATTTTTATTTTGTTATATTTTTTTACGAGTTATAAAATTTATTGCCTTATCGCTTGTTTACCAAATGAATTTTATTATTTTTTGTAATTGATGTTAGAAATTACTTTTGGTTTATAATTTTATAACAAAATCTTATTAAAGATACATATTCCTAATAGAAATATAATTAAATTTATAACAAAATATGTCTTCCCGCTTAAAATTATGTTACATTTGTTTGTTTTTATTACAGCCATACAGTATGCTAAAGTAAATTACGGTATGCTATATATAATTGATGGCAATACAAATATAAATTTATGTATAACTGGTATTTGTTAACGATTTAGTTTTTAAATAAAAGAAATAAATAAAAGAAATTTTATAAATTTTGATTCAGAAATTTTATATAGAAATTAAAAAAAAAAATTTTAATTGTTGTTATTTTTGCAAAAATAATAACAAAGAAACCAAAAAGGGACACATAAAAAAATCTTTAGATTAAATTCTTTAACAAAGAGAAAAGTAACAAAAGTAACTTGTTGTTAATCAAAAACCTACACCACCAGCGTAAATGTCGTATGGCTGCCCTGGGTGTGTGTTTGTGTGTGCGTGTTCATTAATTGCTTTAAATGTTTGCCAGTATGAATGATTACTTTTAACTGTTTTATTTTTCTTTCGATTCTTTATCGTTGGCAGTGGTTTCACACTTGTATTTAATATTATTTTTATTTATTTATTTTTTCCATTTGAATTATATTTCCTGGCTGGTGTACTTGTCAAGATTTATTTCAAGTTTCCTACTTGTTGTATGTCGACAAAATAAAAACCAAGACAAATTAAATAAGTTTTGCCGCTAAGCAAAAGTGTTTGGGGTTTTTCTTTCTTTCTAGATGGTGTTGAATGCTAAAAATAACTTTTTTAGTGTTTTTTTTTTTCATTATTATCAAAACAGTTACATATGTTTGTACAAAGAATTGTGATCACCAAAGGGCTTAAGAAGTCCTTGCTAAACACCCAACAACCTCTTCCTAAAACTTCAAGTTTTACTTCAGTGTGCAATGCTTAGATATTAACAACAATTGTTTTTTTTTATTACTTTGGTTTCCTTTTTGAATAGTAGTTAGTTTGGTTGGCATAGATGAGTTAGCATAAGTGGTAAAAGTGTAAAAGGCTCCCCGCCAGGAAATGTGTGCGTGAGCAAAGTTTATATTATAAAGTTTCTAACAACAAAAGCAAAAGAAAAATTCAAAGACATTCAGCAGCAGCTTGAGGCAGACCAGTTTAAGGGAGGGATGTGTGCTTGGTTTCGGCTCCAAATATAGCAAAAGTAATAAAATACAAAATAATAAACATGAAAGGAAAGAAAATTGTAATAAGAAAAAGTGCTGTGGAAATGTGTGAAATTAAAACACTTTCTTTGTGTCAGCAGCATTATGACATACGCACGTGAATAAACTTTTGAAAGTTAAAGGACTGCACTTAATAGAATCAGAGAAATTCATTACAGCCTCCGCTTTTGGCGAAAGAAATTCCATACAAAGAAAAAAAATATACTAAACAATTTGCCACTAAACAAAATAAATTATTTTAAAAGTGAAAACTTCTTCTTTTGATTAACTCTGGATTTTTTTTAAATTTAATTAAAATTAAAAAAACGATTGTGATGTTGATCAAAAATTTAATTTATTTAATTCATGAAAATCAATGATAATAATTCTTTACTTTATGTTGATTCAATTAAAAATTTTAATTGATTAAAATAAAAATTTTAATGGATTTAGTTAAATATCATATTTAATTAATTCAATTAAACTTTTCATTTTTTCAATTAAATTTTATATTGATTTAAATAAACATTTAATTGATTTAATTTAACATGTAATTGATTAAATTAAATAATTTTTTGATACAATTAAGTATTCAGTTGATTCAGTGGGTGCCCCGTAGACTAGTAGGTAGCGTGCTAACCTATCAATCTGGGGGTCGCAGGTTCGATCCCTGCCTAGACCTTGGGTGTTTTCTGCAGACAAGCCAAGAAGCTTCGCGGATTTGTGTTGTTAAAAAAAAAATAAAAAAAAATATTTCAATTGAACAATTCACTGATTCAATTAAACATTTCCTTGAATCAATTAAAAATTTAATTCTATCAATTAAATATTTCATTGATTACATTAAATATTTAATTAAGTAAATAAATATTTGATTAATTAAATTAAATATTTCATTAACTTATTAACAAGTTGGTTGAATTAAACATTTAATTAATACAATTTAACATGTAATTATTTCAATTAAACATTTAATTGATATAATTAAACATGTAATTGATTAAATTAAATATTATTTACATTCATTCATTCATTTACTTAATTAAATGTAACATTTCACTGTTTCACTTAAATATTTCTTTGATTTCATTAAACATTTAATTGATTCAATTACATATTCAATTAGTTGAACAAACATTTGATTCATACAATTAAACATTTAATTGTTTCAATTAAACATTTGTTTGATATAAATAAATATTTAATTGATTAAATTAAACATTTAATTAATTCAATAAATATTTAATTGATTCAACTACATACTAAATTGTTTCAATTAAATATTTAAATAATTCGATTTAACTTTAATTTTTAATCAAGATAAACTTTTTTTTAATTCAAGCAATTAAATTTTAATTAAATAATTATTTAAATCAATTAAATATTAAATATTTGTGAGTAATTATTTTGTTCACAAGAAAAAAGTATCATATAAAAATTGATTTAATGAAACATTTATTTAATTCAATTAAATATGTAATTAAAACAAGGATTTTTTGTTCTCATACAGTCAATAAAACAGTTGTGTTTAATTGAAATTTTTAACAAGCGCTTAATATTTTTTATAGGTAGTAAAAGTGGTTAAAGCACATGAAGCTATTTTTCTTTATAACTGTTCCCTTTCCTTTAAAAGAAATTATGTTTAAAAATACTTTATTACTGCATTAGTAAAGTTTCCATTTGTTATTGTTTACTGTTGCTTTCAGACATCTGCGTATATATCAATTTTTAACAAGTTCTTTTTACTCCCTTTCACTAACAATCTAACAACAGCCATTTCTATTATATGCTAACACATTCGCATTTTCCCCCTTAGCATAGCTTTGCTACTCCTTTTTTCTTTTCTTTTCATTACTTGACTTTTCTTCTTTTTTTTTTTAAATTTCTGGCAAGTGATACATGTATCTTTGCAAACAGTTATGATATGTGGAAAATTTTTATTTTCTGAACTGAGTTTTTTCGCTAAAAAGAATTTATAACTTTGACTTGGTAATTCAACATAAATATTTGCTTATCATATTGAAAGAAAACCCCAAACGTAAGTGAAATATATTGTGAAGAAAAATAAATATACGTTTTTTTGTTATTTTTAGGGAAAGAAAGTCTAAAATTAAAATTATATGTATTTATATATTTTTTTCTAATAAATAATATTTTTCACGGCAATTTTGTAAACAAAATAAAAAATCCTGAACTTAATACGTACAAAGAACTGCGGCTAAAACAAACAATATGTGGAATGAAAGCTCTCTTTTCATATTGAATAAATTTTAGCAATATTTAAATATTTTGCAATTAGTTTCTATTATTTTAGGATACTCTAGTACATTTTGTGATTTGTCAATTCCTTATAGAAAGTCATCAAAATATTTTTTATTCCTTATAAAAAAATTGAAGACTTTTAATAATTTTATTTAAAATAATTTAAAAATTTCATTACGTTTTATGCGACTTCAAGAAAGCCAACCTCACGTGTTAATAAATAAAAAAAAGGATAAATGAGAAATTGTATCATTGCTTACGTTCTTGGTGCAGCTATGGTTTTTATTACGAAAAAAATAATTTCTCTTTTTCATTACATTTAAATTTTTAAATAAATCTCGGTTAAGTCTAAAAAGTACGTTTCTTCAACTTTTCTCACTTTTTGAGAGCACTAACTTTAGGGCCTTTCTTCACTGTTTACTGTAGGGATCGGTGATGCATATGGCTTCATGGGAACCAGCAATTGGTTAAGGTCGTAATAAAGTCTTTTATTTTCTACTCTCTTTTCTTTTTGTTTCTCAATTTCTTAGGCTACTGATTATAATTTCTGTAGTTCTAAGAGATATATTTATAAAAATGTTAAATATTTCCTACATCTCGTAATCATTGTAGGCTTTACTTCATATTACTTAGGTTTTCTAGGGCCAGTATTTCATTTGTATAGAGTCTGTGTCTATCCACTTATGGAAGCTTATTGAAGGCTCTATTACAAAGGAATTACAGCACGTGATTTTTTTCCTGAGAGGAACTAAGCTGTTTCTTCTATTGCATAGTATTTATATTGTAGACTAATAACTTTTCTTTTTTTTAAATAAATTAATTGATGAAACAAATGTTCTTTTTTTATATTCGTACTGTTGAAAAGCACTTTTTCTTTTCTACAATTTTTTTATTTATTTATTTTGCAAAATTTTTGCTTAAAATAGCTTTCACTTCATTATGTTTATTAAACGAACTATAATTAAAAAATCCTTTTGTTCATTAATGTATAATAATATAAAGTGTTCGTATATGTTTTTAATTATTATAATATTTGTTATTAAAATACATACATTTTGCCTGTAAGTATGCAAACATTATAGAGCACACACACACACATTCCTTTAACTATACAATAAAATATGAAAAGAATATAAAATTTAAGCAATAATTTTATACACATGATGATAAATGATGATAAAGAGACAAAAAAAGTGTGAGCAACAGAAAAGGACTCTTGAAGCTATTATTTTATATAATTAAATTTTTCCATTAGCATTTTATAGTAAAAAGAAATACGAGAACAATTGAAGAGTTTTGCTTGTAGAAAAAAACAAAAAAAAAGACAGCAACTGAAACATAAAAGTGCAAATTTAATACAAATTCGCTTAAAAGTGAACCTACAGGCTGTTGTTTATAGCAGACACATAATGGCAATAATGACAACAACACCAGCAACAATAATGTCAAAATAACTTAAACTTAAAAAAGAATGCTTTACACAAATTGAACATGATTTTTTGTTAATTAAAAAAAAAAAAGGAAAAACAAAAAAATTGTTAAAGACAAATATTGTGAGCACTTAATAGCACTTGTGGTTTAACGCAAAATCACTTTATTTTAATAATAACATATATACACGCATTTACTAGCACTTGCTCTTAAAGTATTGAATTGCTTTTTATGTATTGCTTGACATGACTAAGTAGCCCTTAACAGCAGCTTGATTTGTATTGCATATTTTTTTTAAATAAAGAAAAACTCCTTAAACTATTTAACACTTGAAGTAAATAGCCTTTAATTATGCTATAGGAAAAAAATTTAAGGAAATCAATTAAGTCGACCTAAAACGTTATTATTGAACTCTTACCAGGCTCTTGTAAACACTTAATATTAAAAAAAAAATTAAAACAAAATTCTGAATAAAATATTTTCTTTTTAATAAAATATTAAAATAGAATTTTTTTTACTAAAACAAACAGTTTTTTTTACATCATATTTAGTAAATTATTTAGAACAAATAGAATCTTTTTTGGTATTTAAATCCAATTATTTTGGTTTGCTAAATGTAATACTTTCCAAAAAATTGTTTACTTAGTACAATCTGTACTAAGAGGGATATGGACAATTTCATCAGACGCTACTCTGAGTCCTCGGCAAACTACTTCCTAAAGTTTTGTTAAATTCCAGGCCAAACATTTGAATACTTTTTCACTAATTCTCATGTAGAGAATTAGGTTAATAGGCACGCAAAAAAATTTGAGAAAACTTAAGCAAGAAAAAAACCTAACAAACTACTTATTGAACTAATTAAATTTAATAAAAAAAATTTTTTTTAACAAAATCTATTTAAATAAAATTCATAATCCGTCTGTTAGTTAGAAGAAATTTTTGCCAATGGATTTGTTTAAAATTTGGTCTGTATATACTTTAATTAAGCGGCCACGCCTATTTTTACGTCCACTTTTCAACGATTTTTTACTCGCCCCTGTTCAAAAACATGTGTTACTGAAATTATGCTTTGAAATATTTTATTTACCACCATGAGTAGTAAATGGCGGTATTGATTTGAAGGAGTTTTTTAACAATTAAAATTCTAGTTGTAAGTGGATTTCTCTAGAATATCGACCCTAGTCATAAAATATAAAAATTTTCTTTTTAAGTTTAATGTTTAAACTTCTTGTTTTTGAAACATAAACTTTCAAACTTGAACAAAATTCTTTAACTTCAAATATACTTTTATTTTTGTATTATATTTACTATGGGCTCCCTTAAAATAAGCTTTCTTTCATTGTTGACTTAATTTCCTTATAAAAGTTTGTTTGTGTTTATTATTATTTTGTTGTTTTTTTTATTCCAAGTTTCGTTTTGATGAAGTTATGTTTTTCTTTTGTTAAATTTATGACCCCTGGCTGACCTTTATTGTAATAATTGTCATAAAAAACTTTTTACACTCAAAAGTCATACAAAAGTTAACGCAAAACAGGGAAAGGAAAAGTAAATAAATAAACGAATTTATATATTTTTGGCGCAAAACGAAACAAATATTATTAATTTTTAACATGTTTAAAGGTGGTTTTCTTTTATATAAAATTTTGTACATAAATTTTTTCTTAAAGAAACTGTTAAATAAAAACTTGTAACTGAAGATGGAACTGTTAAGATCTTCATCTTTTCATTCTTTTTCTAATTTTTTGTGTTATCTCTGTGAAATCTTTCTTTATTTTCCACTTATACAGATATTTTATAGAGACCACATCAGAGAACCTATTTTTTGTGTACAAAATCAAGTGTATTTAATTATGGAGAAACTCCAGAACCACTAGCAAAATAGTAGTTTTAATTAAAATTGGCAGAAAAGAGAATAATAAAACGTAAAGAGAAAATTTGGCAATTAAATCCAGGATCATAAATTTAATTTCATTAATTTAAGTTTCTTTCTGTGGAAACCAACAGAATATGGTGGCGGTTTCCATATAACGAGGTGTCGATTAGGTTTCCATAGCTTATGCCATTTTGAATTGATTCGAAGTTTTTCATAACAAGGTTTACAATATAACGAATCAATTGCATCATGAGAGACTTGACTGTAATTACTTGCGTAACAATAATATTTAATAAGGACGTAATTTTTTTTTTTTTTAATTTATTGCTTTCCCAACTTTTCTATTCCTCTAGAGCCTGTGAAATTTTATACATCATTATTTTGCTTTTATTTTATTAAATATAAAACTTTTAAAAAAAGAAAACTCATAAAAACAAAATTTATTTTTTTTTTATCATAAAGTCTGCGTAGCTGTTTTTTTTTCTAGAACGTAAATTCTTACATTGATGTACTAAAATAAAAAAAGTTATTAAAAAAATCATTATATAACTTGGCAGCATAAAGCTGAAAGTTTTTTTTTTTGGAATATTTTAAAGTAAAAGTCAATAAGGAAAAGCAACAATAACGCAATTTTTTTCAACCTTGAAATTTAAATTTTTAGGCTGAACTTGCTAAGCAGATTGCTAGAGATTGAAGAGACACCATGCTGTAACCATTAAACATAATTTCCTTTTTAAATATAAAACGTAAAGCCATTTCTTTTAAAGAAAAATTAATGGAAATCAAAGAAAATTTTACTTTCAATTCTTTACAGGATTTTACAAACAAAAATACGTAAATAAATGTATTTATGGTTTCTTAAAATTATTTTCTATATATAAATGAACAGCAGTAACAATTGATTGCTGGAAGTCTATTATTTATATTGTTACCGTTTAACATTAACGCAAAAGAAACCAAAGAACAAAAGTTACTATTTTAAGGAATATATTGTGCGTTTTAAAAATAATATTTTAGTTCATTATAAAATGTGTAAGAGGGTGGCGTAATTTCTGATTTATTTTGGGCTGAATAAAAATTATATTTTTATTTGTTTGATTAAAATGACTATTTTATTCAGCTTCAGGTCATATTTTATAAATTATTCCAGTTTGCGTAGCTTCTTCAGGATGTAATTACAATTATTTTTGTGTAATTTAGTTTAATCTATTTCTTTCTCTCTTTGTATCAGGGTTGTATTAACACTACACTAACAACAAATCCCATCAAAATCTTAACACTTGTATTACAATTACTATTTCAAACAAAAACACTTCAAATTTTGTGCCATTTTATGATATACACAAATTAAAGCGAAAAAACGACTTAAAAATAGATAATTATAATCCGACTTTAAGCTTGAAAAATTACAAAAATTAATGGCCGAAAAAAGCTAATGTTATTATGAAATTTTTTTTCTTATTTATTATTTTTAAACTCCTTAGCTAATCAAGACCTTTTATTTTTTATAAAAATTATATAATAAATTATTTTAAAGCGAAAAAAATTCCTTTTATTCAATTCATTTACACTTCAACTTCAAATGTAAAACAAAGGAAGGCATATATTTCAATAAAATTGAAAAGAAAATAAAGTGTCCTTCATTATTTATATAATTTTTAAGCTTTCATTATGCAAGCCCAAAAACTCTTGCATAGCCAGGCTGGCTAAACTAAAGTATTTAATGAAAATATGTATATGAAAAGCAACAAAATCAACACGAAATATAAAATTCAAATGAAAACAATTTAATATCTAGTATAACGTGCCATTTGAGAGGATTCAAAATAAAAATAAAAATAAAAATGCAATTTCAATTCGTATTGTACAAAAACCAAGTCATGGGTTAATTGAGTTAAAAATGACATTTTTGTATTGGTCAAACTCATGCACGAGTTGTTAATTGTGACTAGAGACAAACACTTTGAAAATTGATAGAGAAAAAGTTTAAATTGATAAGCAAATGTGCATACGATTGTTTGATTCTAGGACACTTTATATGTACATACAAATTGATAATTTTTGTTTGACATTTTATTTAAATATTTACCGACTGTTAGCATGTAATGGCTAAAATGTTTTCTCATTTACAAATTTATAAACATTAAAATCTTAAAATCAAATTATAATTGAAAAGTTCTTGTGTTGTGTGTATTTGTATTTCAAATTAATATTTAATTTGTTGAGAAACAATATATGAATAAATTAGTAGCATAAAATAACACATTTTCTAAATTCTAAATTTTAAGATTTAATTTAATTCATTTAGTTTAATAGTTTAGATAAATGATAAATGAGCTGTTTTGTTTGAAAGCGGTATAAATCAAATTATTAATTCTTGCCCAAAAAAAGTCTTATAATTATAGTGCAGGATTTTAAAAAGTGTATAATGAAGTTAATCAGCTGTATTTTTTTAAGATAAAGTCTATCAGCCATAATCATAATGATTTAATACAGGTTTTCAAAGCATTATTAAAGAAATTTTCTTAGCCCTGGAATACTACTGTACGTGAAATCAATTTGTAGAGGTTTTTTCTAATTGTACTTAAAACGATGGTTTTTAAATAAAATAAAAAAGCAAAAAGAAAACATTTCTAGTCACTTAATATAAATTTACAGAGTTATTATTTATGTATTACAAAATAACGTTAGTATTCCAGGGTTAACATAATATTCACAAGTGATAATTAGCCTAATAATCTTTAATAAACTTTTGCTAACTATAAAAATTTTAGCCCTACTTTAGGGCTATTTTAAAATAACAATCATAGTTTATTTTTAAATTTTTTATAGCTGAAAAATAATTACTTTAATTGGAACAAAAATCGCCCTTACAAATCCATGTCTCTGTAAATGGAATTTTTAGTTTTTTTTTTTTTTAACATAAACAAATCAACCATTTTCAGAGCTTCCAAGCAAAAACCTCAGCAGACCACAGTTATTTTAGAGCCTACGATATGATAAACCGAATCTAGCTGAAAGTCCTTCAAGTTTCTAATCACATAGACAAAAGCTGCTGAGGAAATTTAAAGCAAAAAACCTCTATTAAAATAATTTTAGGATTAAAAAGATTAATGAATCTAGGGAATTCTTGAAAAGACAGCTTTTGCTGTACAACTTTGTCAATTTATTGGCTGTAATTAGTTTTACATAATTTTTTTTTCGAGTTATTGAGAAAAATGTTATAAAAATAATATTTGATTTTCAAAAATTCACATACAATAGAAAACAAAGATTACTAATTAATTTAATTATTTATTCTCAAGATCGCATATAATAGAAATAAATTTACCCATAACACATCAAAATCCATGGGGAAATACTGATTTTTTATCCGTTGTTGTGCTAATGAAAGCGAAGCTGAATTACATCTTGGAAAGCATTTAGATATACACCATTATTTTGAACACTTTCAGTCTATATAAATTGTGGTGAGATGTTTGATAACACCCATTAGACCTGCGTACATAGGTGACCACAATTTAGGAGTTTATTATTAACCGACGCGTACCGGTACCCTTCACAAGATTTCACTGCGGTTAGTGAATAATATTGTGGTGAAATATTTGCGTACACACAGTTTAGTAATTTATTTTTGGACTGCACTCACGACACTTACATTTACTTATAATTGCGATTCTGTGAAGGTTGCATCACTTGCATTCATGCCGATAATATTTCGAAATACGCATTATCACTGCAGTTTTTGAGTATTTAATTATGCAAAACATTCGCTGGACAAGCTCTTTTAATTACGCATCGTTTGTATAACCCGCACACAGGAAACTAACGCAGGAACGCAGTCTCATAAAATTCCGATTTATATGAAAAAATGTTATGACTATTTTATTAAGCTTTTTATATAAATTTTTGAAAAATAAGACCTCAAGCTTAATAAAATAGTCATATTATTTAAAAGAAAAAGGTTAACTAATAAGTATGAAATAATGTTTAATTATGAAAAAAACATTTAACTACTTTGCAAAACCAGATTCAAAAATTTAAAAAATACTAATTGAATTGCACTAACTAGTAGAATTTGTTAAATTTCACTAATTTTTTCTTTAGTTTTGATTAATTTTAATCCTAAATTACAAAGAGATAACTCGAAATAAAAATTTAAGAAAATTATATGTTAATAAAAAATCTCTTAGTCAAAACTAAGTTTAAAAGAACAATCAATATCAAAATTATTCTCTCTTAGCAAAAACTATGATGAAAAAATAAAACAAAATGACAAATGAGTCTCTTTCAGTACAAAAGCTCTCTTAGCAAAAACGTAGATGAAAAGAAAACTACATTACAAATGTATTGCAACACTCTCTCTTAGTTATGAAGGAGAAATGAGTATATTAAAAGCGTGTGCTGTTTTTAGCAGACATTTCTACCCCTTGCGTGAGGAGATTAATTTTTCTGTATGAAGCTACAAAACAAATAAGTGTATTGAGTATTGTTGTTGCAAGAAATGCCAAATAACCAAAGAAACTTTTTTATAAAGTGTCTGCATTAACTGAACACACAACACGACACTCAATAACATTAAGAAGCAGAGAAAAAAAATAAATTAAAAAAAAACCCTTTTTTCACAAGAAACAACACAAATGATTTTAACAACTTGCATTAAATAAATTAAAATACAATTTAAAATAAAATTATTTCATTTAACTAACTTTTTACTTTGATTTTTAAAAACTGTCGGAATTAATATGAAGATGTCCGTCCACTACGAAAGTTTCCCAAAACTAAAAGTCAGACTACAAAACAATCGACAATTGACCTGTTTGAATACTTTATGATGGCGAGAGAATTTTTCTTCGGTTTTTGAAACAACAGAAGAGAATCAAAAAAGAAAATATGCAAATTTGTTAATGTTCACTACGTGAGTTGTTAAGTTTAACTATAAGAAAATGAATCAAAACAAACAGTGCAATCTATGTGGTTGTTGTTAAATAAAACGATCTGTTTAGTGATACGAAGTAAAGAAGATTTTTTATGAAACATCCATAAAAGAAATAGGTAAAATGTGGGAGACAAAAATGATGTGGAGAGAATTGTGGTTCGGTAAAAGTCACATGATTTATGAAAAGTAATGAAGACAATAAAGAACAAATTTGGTAATATCCCAAACGAGAGCAGTTTATTTTTCGTAAACGAAGTTAAGTTAAAAAAAGATAAGGGTAATGTTTATTGTTGTTGTTAGAATTGATAGCTGTACAGAGAAGCACCCACATTTTTTATAAAATGCTTGCATATAACAAGCACACACACTCCTACATGCAAAACCAGCAGATACCTCGTTTTTATTTTTTACGCCAAATTTCTAAGGCAATTTAATCCACTAAAAAACAAACTATTTGCCCAAATATTTATGAACACTTTAAAAGAACTACTTAAATTAAATTTAGAAATAAAAATTATTAATTTTCATTGACTTTTTACTTTATTTTAAACAATTTTAATCGGAATTTATATAGAGACGTTCGCTCACTAAGAAAATGTCTCTTAACTAAAACGTAGATGACAAAATGGCAAACGATTGATAAAAAGATAATTTGCGTTCGGCAATGACAACTTATCTATGAAGTGCTTGAATTACGATTAATGAAAAGAACGACGAAGGAATATGGGAAACTTGTTAATATCCCATACGTATGCTTTTTTTAAATTAAAGCACGACATTAAGTCAAAATAAATATTGTTGATGTTGTTGTTAGAATATAAATATGAAATAATAAAGCAAAGGTTTTTTATGCAGTGCCCATGGATGTGCATACATTAAATGAACACACACACTCACCTATATAAAAAATCAGCAGAGGCTTCGTTTTCTTCGCACAAATTTCTAAGCCAATTTAATCCCCTAAAAAACAAACTATTTGTCCAAATATTTATGAACACTTAAAAACAACTAGTTAAATTAAATTTAGAAATAAAAATTATTAATTTTCACTGACTTTTTACTTTATTTTAAACAATTTTAATCGGAATTTGTATAGAGAGGTTCGCTCACTACGAAAATTTCCCTTAACTAAAAAGTAGATGACAAAATGGCGAGCGACTGATGGGAAGATAATTTGCGTTCGGCAGTAACAACTTATCTATGAAGTGCTTGAATTACGAGTAATGAAAAGAACGAAGAAGAAATATGATAATTCCATGCGTAGGTTTTTGTAGATTAAAGCACGACATTAAGTTAAAAGAAGCCAGCGCAAGGTATATTGTTGTTTTTAGTTGCAGTAGAATTTTGTCTATTCCAGGATTTCTGATAACCTAAAGAATATTTTGAATTGTAAGAGGATTGATTATTCGCCTCTGATTAAAAAAAAGCCTTTTGAAACACGGCATCCTAAATGATTAAATCTTCGTATCACAGAAATTATAATATGATATTATCTTTTATTTTTCTTTACAATTGGAGAGCAAATGGTCTTGTCACCCAAAGCCTTTTATATAGACATTATAAAATTATTCATAATATATATTTTTGTAAATAGATAAAATATTTTTTTCTCTCATAAATGACATGTTGAAAACATTGCATGACCAGTCTGATATTAGAAAATTTTCTTAATTTCTTTATTTTTGTAATAGTCTTTTCTTAATAAACCTTTAACAGCCCTAAAATATTTATTGGCTAATATAGATATTAAACCAATATTCTTTAGTGTAAGTGAATATGGCTGTATATCTTACTAAAATTACTGCTAACTGATTTTTTTTAAGTGGACTTCTATGACAACTTATTTTTTAAACCCTTTTATTTAACTACAATTTTATGACAAAAATACTATTTGTTTTAAACAATGACCACACTACAACAACAACAAAAAAAATTATTATAATACAAAAAAGAAAAAAAAAATTGTTGTTGTTACTGCCATCGCATAAATAACAAAAATAGTATCTTTGAATTTTAAAATTATTTTAAAATAAATATTGAGCCCCAGCAAGACATGTACAGGATGGATTTGTGTAATTTTCAAATCAGCATCATTTACATAAAAAAACAAGAGGCAACAACAAAAACAAATTTCATCTAGATAATAAAACTTGCACAACAACCTAATTTAATATGATAAAACTGTGTATACAAACAGCCGAAGCTGTGTAACTAATGTAAAGCTGTATGAAATCCTTGTCATACAGTTTGTATTTTTATAATCAAAGGGTGGGTGTATTATTTCAACAAACTAACTATGGCATATATGAATTTATTTATATTTACTTTTATATAAATTATTATCATTGTTGTTGTTATTTTCTGTGTTGTACCTCTCAACAAAAATAAATGCAATGACAGCAAATAAGTACAATAAAACAAAATATTTTTAAACAAATATTAGCAACAGTAACGGCAACACACAATTGTAACAAATGTAAGTACCAAAAAATTATGTTTGTCAGTATACGAGTATGTATGTATGGTTGCAAGTAAACAAAGTTATTTTGTTGCAACAAAATCTTAAAAAAAAAGTAAATCTACATACATAAATATAAATTGTAATTTATAATAATAAATAAGTAGTTGTTATCATTTGCAGGCAAGTGCACATGTAGGTATGAGTAGTGAGTGTGTTTGTTTACTGATGATGATGACGATGACAGTGATATTCTTTACTAGCTGGAGAGGCGGTTTTTGTTGCTTTGCTGCATTTGTATTTTTTCAAGTTATAAAAATAGTAAAAAAAACATGTTTTTGTTGCATATATTTGCGGGCTTTATATAGTTTTACTTGTGTTGCATATTTTGTGGGGAGAAAGTTTTTCATTTGTTTGTTTGTTTATTTATTTACTTTCTTTTTACTACACGAATATTCAAAGTAATTTATTTAAGAGGTTTTACATAATTTGTAATTTACATTTTGTAAACAAACGTACAAAGAACTATGTAAATCACTTTGTTTATTTAGTTTCTTAAAAAAAGCTTTACTATTGTAGGGATAATTTTAATGAACGTTAATTTTGCAAAAAAAAAAAAAAAGGTTTAATTACTAGTGTAAATGAGTGCTTTTTTTGCTTTTATTGCTCTAACAAAAAATAAAAATAAAATCAAAAGTAATTTTGAAAATAAAATACAACGATTTTAAAATTCTCCAAAAGATGCAACTTCTGTTTTGATGAGCTGTCGTGCATGAAACGCTTAAGGATAATTTTTTCTTTGCAAAATATTTTCTTGGTCACTGGGTATAAGCAATAGGATTAGAATGAATATGAGGAACGGGAACAAGCCACCTGGACTAATTGTGTCGCTACTCTCAAGTTAGTCAAGTATTAATTAAAAACTCAAAAACTTCTTTGGGTGATTTGTTCGCCATGTCCAACGGTTGTAGATATTGATGCCTTAAGTAACAAAAACGAGTCCAAATTAGACCATTACAGTGACACAATATGTGCTCTACTGTCTCTTCATCTTAGTTACTTAATTTGCAGAGCTCATTTTTACTGTGATCCTCATATCTGCCAGGTGTTTCAATACTTTGTAATGTTCAGTCATGAATCACGTGACAAAGCGAATTCCTAGCCGGGTCAAGCTAAGTACTTTATTTGTTCTCTTCTGAGATTAGAATGCCATAAATGTTTTCGCTAGTGTTTCTAGCCAGTGTTGATATGATTCTTAATACAGACACTCCCTAAAACTGAGGTTAATAGAGCTGTTAGACAATCCTCACAATAGTTCTGGGACAATGAATCTATTAGCTGCCCCTTTTTTTGAGAGTTCGTCTGCCTACATATTCACTACGACCTGGCGCCTATACCAAGTGAAGCTAGACGCTAGTCATTTTAGTAGTATTAAGAAACCTAAGACGAGTTTTGATCATATCTCAAAGGCCCTGAGTGCAGGAGATGCAACTCTATTGTCCGAGTGAATATAGGTTTGACTCTCTTAGGCAGACCTCTGTGACATGTGTTGCGGCCTGAAAACCTGAGTTCTCTTGACCCATAACATGCATCTGAACTTGGGTCAAATTTTAGAGTTCACAAGGTTAACTTGTTTAATTTTTAGCTAAATTTTTAGCCATAACTTATGTTTTGAAATTTGATAATTTCTTTCGAATGTTTCTCATGCCACATAAAACAAATTAAAAAAAAAAAACAATTTCTGAGAACAAAACCCAAGAATTTATTTTTGTTAAAAAAAAGCTACAAATTACAGCACCCACATTTTGCCACAATGCAATTTCAACTGGTGAAATTGGGAAAAAAAACTTGAAACGACAAATATGTCTAAAAAAAAATAACCTGCAGAAGTTCATATGCTGCAAATAAACGTTGTCATGGTCGGTTGCACAAGTTAGGGTGAATTTCTTCTTTCACTTTATAAAAATAAATAGTTTCTACAATTAATTGATACGAATGTAAACAATTATTTCAGTATCATTCAGAGAAACGAAAAGAATATGCAGACAAAAAAAAGAAAAAAACTAAACTAAAACTACAAAAAAGGTCACAGATGTTTATGTCTTGTTAAAAAAAAAGGAATATGTGCATGTAGCACTACTACTATTACTACTTGTTGTTAATGCACATACACGTGTCTGTTAAGACTGGTTACGCTCAAGTGGCTTTGCTTTGTACAGCAAATAATTTAGTGCAAAATAAAATAACAAAAAAAGAAAGAAAAAAAAACTATAAGCGGATGTGGCAAAAGGTTAATGATATGTAAGAAATGAAGAGATAAAGAAAGGTGACAGAATGAAAAAAATAAGCAAAACATTTTAAAACAAACAGCAACAAAGCATTTTTAAACATTTTCAATATTTTGGTGAACCCATAGTAACAACTGGGCACTAACAATTTTATTAGGAAAATTGTTATAATAAAAAAAAAATATTTTCTAGACCTACAGAACTATGCTGACTTCTCGTTATATCATAAAAGTTTGTTTAACAAAAGCTCTTCTTTCGTAAAAAATATCACAGCATGAAAAATCTAACTTTTCACCTCTTTTATTTTCGGAAAACGTGTTTGAAAATTTAAATTATTCTGTGAGCTGTTAATTTTGAAACTGGTGTAACTCCCCTTTGTTTTTAATTAGTTATCATTAATTTTAATAAGATATGGACACCATCTTACTAAAATTACTGTCGACACTTTTTTTTTAAGAGAACTTATATCACTTTACTTTCAAAAATAACAGCTTAATTGGGATAGTTTTTCCCAGCTGTTAGTCTTAATTTAATTAAACTGAATTTATTTAATTAAAGATCTTTTAGTCTGAGTTATAGTCAGAACACTAAAAAGTCAATAAGTAGTAAATTATTTGGCCTAGAAGTTTGCTGCGGGATAAACAATCAAGTAAAAGCGGAGTAAGGGCTGGAAATTATATATTCGGAATTCTTTGGAAAGGGTTTTTTTTTAGCACAATTCTAGTTAACTTTGATGGGCACCCTGATATTTCTGTCTACCAGAAAGAAGAACCAGGCATTCACAAAGAAGGTGAAAAATTGTTTCGTAACTCTCTGGGCTTTGCAAAAGCGGCAGTATGCATTGAGGGCCAGAAATTTCAAACTTTTAAAATAGAACCACTTTGAATAAAGAAAAGCTGTCATAATTAATAATTGTTTGAAAAACAAATGCTTAAAAGAAAAAAAAAACCTGCCAACTATTTAATTAAATAATTGCTTAAGTTCTTGTTTCAAGAAAATACAAAAAAATATATTAAAACAACTTCCTGTTGCCTGTCACTTTAACAGCATTAAAATAATATGAATACAAAATAAAAAAAAAAAAGGAAATAAAGCAAAAGGAGCCTTCGTTGGTGGTCAAACAAAATAGCACGGCTAAAATTAATTAACACTCGTGTTCGTTGTTGGCCTTTTTGTTATATATTTTAAGCCAAAAACAAAAAATAAAGTAAAATAAATACAGATAAGCATTTATGTTTTCTATTAATTATTAAAAAAAAAACAAGAAACAAGCTCCAGGAAACTACGTTAAGGCAAAACAAAAAATTATAATAATTTCCTGTTTTATAAAGAAAATGAACTGCCTAATCCACTTGGGTTAGTAGTTATTTTTGTCCTTAGCTTACTACCAATTATGCTATTAATACGAGAAGGAAGTTTAATGACAGCACATGACACAAAACCTGGTGGTTATTAAATTAAAGAAGCCAAAACCCAACAAAAATAATCAATTTAAAAGGTAAATCTAAGGGCCAGTCTGAGGTCAAGCCACAAAAGGCATTTAATAAAATAAATAAGAAAAAATTATAGCAAGCCGGCAGACCAACAAATTAGCAACAACTTTAGGTTTTTTGAAAGAAAAAAAATTTCTTTTTGTGTATCATGAATCACAGCAGGTGTAAACGGTAGTGTTGAGTGGTGTTTTATTATGTTGTCTTAGGGGATTTAAAACAGAATTATTTATATTCTTTACTTAAGTTCATTTAGTCTTTTTTTTCTTCTCTCTCTCTCACTCTGTTTTTTATTTTGCTTTATTACAAGTGGAGTTCCTTCCTTTATTTTATTTTTTTCTCTTGTTGCTTTTGATTTAATATTTTTTTTTTAGCAAAATAAAATCTTTTGCAAAGCTTTTTAAATGTCTCAAACGAAACCTTATAACTTTTTTTCTTTTTGTTGTACACAAAGGCAATAACAACAAAAAGAGATTGTTGAATACAGGCAGAATATAATGTTGTAAGTAAATGTTGTCACAACTGCTTACAGTTAACTAAGTGTTGTATGTAGCAAACTCAGCTTGAAAATATACCCAACAAACACAATGTGCTGTAAATGCATAGCGATCTATTGTTCCTAACTACAATCCGAGACTCCTTACGAATTTCGTAAAGACCAATGTCTCACTAGCTAACCAGCTCATTCTCCATCTTGCCACCACTGGGCACACTTAGAGGACGTTACCTGTTCTTGAGGACAGAAATTGTTTTTGTTGTTGTTGTATAAAATCCCTAATGCTTGCTGGGTATCAATAATACGAGAGCGTTTGGTTGGTTGGCTGGTGTTGCTGTTTCGTATATAAAATTTAAGTACTTAACTGTCATCATGTGTATAAACAAGAAGCTTAAGTATATTGCCAAGTATTAGATTACACTTTCAATTTTTTGTTTAATACATTTTTTATTTTTATACACAAATACCAACAAACATAGCTACACATACAGTAAGAAACATAAGTACTTATGAAAAATTTATGTTTTGTAAAGCAGGAGTAGCAACAAAATTTTCTATTTCAATTTAATACCTTTTTTTTTGTTTTGTTGTGTGTGAGTAACTATGACTCTAAAAGTGGTTGGTCATTGTTTAGATTTGGAATTTTTGTTTAGAAGGGAGTGTTTAAGAAAAAAGCCAGTTTATCATTGGAACAGACAAGTGGAAAGTGTGGGTTACTATAAGAATTTTACGATAAAAGTTTTTTTAGTGTTCAGGCAGGTAGTAAGGTAAGACTAATTAAACTAAAACGATTTAAAATCTAATGCTTGTATTTAAAGAAAAATAAAATAGACTTGAAATCGAAATTATGACAAATTTGTATGAAAAGTTTGTCATAATTTATACTTGAAGTCGTTATTAGTCTCTTTGAATGCCAGCCTAAGTATATTGCCATGCTGTAGTCAGCCAAACAATTAGGCTATTCCATACCTAAGCTTCTTAAAAGACCAAAACTAGTCCTAAAGTAACATAAATATAAGAGAAAAAGGCTATAATCACATCGCGAACTTTATGATCTGTTGTGCAGTGATGTATTTAATCTATCTTAGTAGTAGAAGACTGTTTCCATAAAAGAACGCTAAGACATGTTTTCATTTGTAGAAACACGTACACAATTTTAAATTAATAAACAACCAAAACATAATGTTTATATTAACAATGACAAAATGTATGCTTTTCTGGCTAATGCCGAACTTTTGTATGGATGATACTTTTTGTCTGCATAAAGTTGATTAAAAACAAAATAAAATTAATTTTCAGTAACAACAACATTATTGTAGAACAAAAAAAAAAAAAAAAAAGAAAAGTAAAGAATGGAAAATAATCAGAGTTTGTATAAACCTGAATGAAATAAAAAAAGCAAATAATTTAACTCATTGAATATTGAAAGTTATTTCAATATTGAAAGAAAATTATCCTAACAGAAAGGTGTAAGTGTTGAACAAAATTGCTTTATTTTTTTTACTCTTCCTCTTGATATTTTTACTATTTTATATATTTCTCTTTCTCTTTATATTTTTTGTTTGGTTTTTTTATTTTTATTTTTTTTTGTAACATGAAGCCTTGACTTTTCGAAAAGAAGCCGCTTTTATTTGCTTAAGTTTCATTAGATAAAAAAAGAAAGTAATTTTGTTAAAAATAACAAATTTGATTAGTCTCATCTTACATGTTGTTGTTTTTTTTGTTTGTTTGTTTTTTTGCTGTCATTGCCTTGTATACCAAGACCCAAAGGATGTTTTGTAAAGCTTTAGTAGACTGCTCTAAAATCGGGTTTTGAATTGAGTCAGTGAGAGTCGTCTACGCACCTCTTTGGGAGTCTAGCAAAAGTTTAAACAGACATGGCAGTAGAATACAAGGTAAAAATGTAGTGAACATTTTTGTTCAACAAAATACTAATTCCAATAGAATATTTACAGATAAACTGGTATACCTGAGACCAATTCGATATAAAATGAAATTGATCGAAAATTAATTTTTTTTTGTATAAGAAAAATTTTAAATTTCAAAAGATGTTGCTCTATACCGAATCCCGCGAATAGCACTCCGACTTGAAGACACTGCTGCTGCACACAATCGATAATGTGCTTAAAAATTGGACCGATCGTGTAGGCTACTGCATGGCCAGCCAAGGCAGCCATTTGAATGAAATTATTTGCCATTATTAACCGGAAGGATTGTACTTTCAAATAAAAAAAGAAATTTGAGAAAATATTCAGTAGAATTTCCAAAAAAAAAAGTTATTTGGCGGACCCTGTATTTTTTATGAATTTGGGGGTATAACTTTAATTTTATTTGGCGAGAGAGAGAGAGAGAGAGAGAGAGAGAGAGAGAGAGAGCGAGAGAGAGAGAGAGAGAGAGAGCGAAAGAGAGCTGTAATTACGTACTGCGCGAGTAATGTCTCCGTTTACAAAATATTGCTGATGACTTTAATGACATATCAGAACAAGAACAGTAGAAAATATAGTTTGTGCTTTTTTTATTTTTGAGATATGTACGAGTACATACGCTTATACATTAGAGTAAATGTGACGTAATATAACAATTGAGCTTTTGTAAAAAGAGAAAAAACTCGCGGAATGCGTAACCTTCCCTTCTATCATTCTTGAATTTATACTGTAAGGCTCTTCATTAAAGTTAAAATTTTAAATATGCCATCTAGAGGTCATTCTTTTAAGGCCCAAAAAATTGGATTTTTACTTCAGTTGGTATCACTTTCATTGACACACGTGTTTACAACAAATTTCGTTTTGTTTTCATAATATTGTGAATGAGTAGAAATTGATTTTATTTTGTATTTTTGCTTACTTTTCAAGAGATGTTTAGGCATAATGAAAACAGACAACAAACATCATATGAACAGCAACTTACTGTTTTACCCTAACAAAATAGAAAAATTTCCAGAAACAAATTTAATCTCATAAGACTTCTGTAGCTATTTTTATATGATTGTTGTTGTTTTACAAAAAAAAAAAGTTATTCAAAAAAACACTTAAAAAAAAGTGAACTCAATAAATAAATTTTGCCAGCAGGTGTTGTTGCTGTTAAGAAAAATGTAAGAAAATTGTTAAATTTAGAATATAAAAAGAAATAAATAAACAAACAGAATAACAAAACATTACTTATTTGTATTTTGAAACATTAGTCATTTTGCTTGTATTCCAAAGCAGACTATGGGTTGGGATAAGTAAGAAATTCCAAACAAATATTTTCTGTAAGTGCTTGAAAACTAGAGCAAAAGCGGGGCAACAAGTTTATATATTTTTATATCTGAGTTGTACTAAATTTAAAATTTAAATCTCTTAGAAAAAAAAATTGTAAGCGAAATTTATGAGAAAATTTCAATAACGTTGTAATGTTGGCTTTAAAGTCTACGTTAATTTTTTTGGATAAAAAGTTAGAATTTTAATCATTAAACAAAGAAATTTGAATAAGAAGTCTTTCTTTCATTTCGATAAAGTTTCAACTAAGGATTGAATGTTTTCTATTTAATTAAAGTTTTTGAACTCTACAACTTTTTAATTACCAAAAGTAGCAAATAAGGCCTGGCTTATAATTGTAATTTAAGAGAATAAATAAATATCGTGTTTTCTTTATGAGTATTACCTTTTCCCTCATCTAACTTTTTCAAAATTCTAACTTAACATTTTTTTAAATACCTTTTATTTTATAGAAATACCCATTAAGGCCTGAGTATTCCCTTTGCATTTAATTTTTTTTTAAACTTTAGTACTTTCTATTTCAGAAAACGATTAAAAAAGTACTTTTTAAGTTGCATTTGTATACTTTAGTACTTTTCATTTCACAAAAGTATTAAGTAAAAGAAGTAAAGGAATATTTAAAAATTTTTAAACTTTACTGTTCCCAAGTATAATTTGTTTATTAATATTTTCTTTTAAGTACTTTTTATAAAAGAAAAGTACCATTTATATTGTTGAACACATAAAATTTCTACAAAATCAAATTCATTTGCATTAGCAAGATTCTTGTAACAAGCGCACAATAACGCTTGAGAAATCATTTTATTTTATTTTTACTTTTTGTTTCAAAATATTCCCTTCCCATTGAATTTTCTAATAAATTAAATTTTCAAATATAAATCTTTCAAGTGTTTTACACTTTGTAGTGCAATGAAATTAATTGCTTTGTATAAAACATTTGATTAGAAATTGTGTATCTATTTCTATAACAACCCCATACATTTTATTTATTTATTTGTTTTTTTTTTTTTTTGGATCCTTTGTACCTATTGCTTTCATACCAAATGATAAGTCGTGTAATTTCTCAATGGCAGTTATTTTGTGCACAATTGAAATTCGTGTCAGGTGTTAATACAAAAAGAAAAAAATAAAACAGCAACAGCAACTCATTTACTTATTTAGACTCCCTCTAGAAACGATGAACTATGATTAAGGGATTCTGCCTGCTGCCTGATAGAGGCAGTTGTGTTGTAGCAAATGATGCTGTTTTATGATTTTAATACATTGTAATTTTACATACTTTTTAAATGCCTATTTTGCTACCCACAAGTTTTCAAGTACTTGTGGCTGTATGTACTCACTTATTTTTGTGTTAATAGGATTACACAAAAGCTTAGTGAATAAAAGCACTTAAGGAAATTAATTTATGTTAAATGATAAAGAAAAATTTTTAGATGTTTAAGATTAAAAAAAAATAGCTAAAGAAAAATAACATTTTAGTTGCTTTTGATGGGTGTAACATTTCTCTTTTTATAATAAATACTTTGTTGGCAAATTTGTAGGCAGCAGTCTAATTGTGTGTACTAAAATTTTGTAATAATTTATTATAAAAGGCTGTTTTTTTATTATTCAAATATTTTTCAAAATTTCAAAATGCTCATTTTTTAAAGAATTACTTTAAGTTAATTCCCTCAACTATTTTTTATATAAAAAATTTTGTTTTTTTAAATAAAAATATTTGCTTTATACTCTCCTAAGTATCATTTGCTATTTTTTATTTAAAGCTCTTCAAATAAATTGTCATTTATTGTTGTTAGTTTGCCTTGTTACTTTTACACTTGACATTTATCCAGCTATTCAGGGCTGCTTTTATATGCCCTCATTTTTGTTACATTTTATTTTTTATTTTTTTTTTTTTTGCAGTCTAAATATTACATGAGATTTTGGAAAAGCAAAAACCCCATGCTAAAAGCAAATTGCTACGGAAAGCTAGTGTTGTCATTTTTAATGTCATCTTTTGAAAATGTTATTTAGAAGAGGGAGGAGATAATAAAGCAAAACAAGAAAGCTTGTTAAGAGAGCCACTTGTTACAAAAAAATAAAAAATCTTTTAAGCGGAATAATACTTAATTTAGCAACATAAAAATTAGAAATAGACTGAACGAAAAATAAGCAACATAAAAATAAGGGCCGTACCAAGAATAATAGAAAAAAATTAAAAACTCATCTGTAAAATTTAGATACACGTCATATCTAGACAAAAAACAACAGAAAGAATTTTTTCTCTCAGTTTAATGTTCACACACGCAAAAAAAAAAATATGCTTGAGATCAACCACATTCTGGTGGAAATATATTATAGTTTTCTATATATATATTTTTAAAACAATTATATTGTTACGTACAATCATGCTGTTGTCCCACTGTTACTATTTTTCATAAGAAACTGTATATATATACATATAAAAATTTATTGTTTAACCAAATACATATAATTTGTTTACAGCGTTGCTATTTTAGCCTTTTTAAGACTAGATGTAGCCTTTTTTTCTCTCATTTAGGATCGAAATTTATGATTTAGGTTTTTTTTGGAAAAATTATAACCGATCGTATATAAACAAACAAAGGTTGAAGAAAATTCCTGAATATAAATGAGTTTGTGTTGCTTCCCCTATAAATATTCAATTATGGTAAACGAAGATTTTAATGGAGATAATAGAAATTTGAAAATTAGAAATTTTGAGCTGAGTTGTTGAATTTTGGTCGTTAAAATCAAAAAAAATTAGATCAATTTAACAAAATTTGTATTAAGTAAGAACTGCAATTCCCATAACAGAAATTGCTTTGTTCAAGCTAAAAATTAAAAATAAGAAATCTCTTTCTCTCTCTCTCTCTCTCTAGCTCTCTATTTCGCCCTTACTTGTTGTTTTTAATTTACTTAGCGCTTACAAATACACTCGCAAGTATTTTATAGTGCTTTTAGCCAACATTCTGTTCTAACACAATAAAAAAAAATTTCATAACATTTTGTTTGTCCCAAATGTCTACTGAGAATATTAAAGCAGAAGAACCACTTTTTTTAACTTTTCTTACGTTCATGTTTGACACTTAATTTAGCACAAAAGCATATTTATGGAAGTGGAAATTTTGCTTTTTATTTTTGTAGCATGTAGGTTAGTTTTTGAAACAATTTTTGCCAGCAAAAAAAAAGGAAAGAAATAAACATTTAGATTTAGCAGCACAAAAAAAAAACGAATATGAAAAACAGAAATCAGGTATTTTCCCTGATGAAAAAGTAATAGGAAATGTGTCAGGTTAGTGTTTATTCAAAAAGCAGATAAAGTCATATACCAAAAAACAAATTGTATAAACTACATGTGAATGGTGACAAAGTGTAAGTAAGAGCATATAACGACATTCTCAGTTTAACTCAAAAGTGACATGTTTACCAGCAGTTTTCTTTTTTGGAAATTATTTTTGAAAAAGAAAAAAAAAAACCAAACTTTTGGCCCAAATATGAAATGAGTTTTGTATTAGCAATTAGCTAACTAATTCTTGGCCTTAATTTAATTGTACAGCAACTACACAGAGGGAAATCAACTGAGCTTTAATTTAATCTGTTTTCAACTGTCTTAATTCAAGTAATTTTGAAATATTATTTCTTTTACACTAAATAAAAAAAAATTCAATCTAAAGGGCATGTTCACAATAAACTGCACAAAAATATGATTATAGAGGATCTACACTTTAACAGTTTTTATTTTAATAAAAGTGATATTAAAAAGCTTTTTCACTATAAAATAAACTAAGTTGTTGTTACTGATAGAATATCAGCTATAACTTTAGATGCCTCTGCAATTAAGTCTTAGTCCCGCATTCCATTTCTTTTAAAGTTTTTATTTTAATGAACAAAAATCTAATCACACAGGAACCACTTAAGAAATCATTTAAGCTCTAATTTGACCTTCTTTAAACTGCCTGTTTAAATTAGTGTTAGTTTAAAAATAATCTATTTACTTTAAAGAAAAGGAAACCATTAATTAAAAATTTTACTTAAAAATTAAATTGTGATATTGATTAAAACTTCAATTAATTCATTTAAATATTCAATTGAGAAATAGCATATACAAATTTGATTAAACAATTTAATTATGCTTTCATTCGACTCAAGATAATCAATTTTTGTTTAACAAAATGATTAAATAAAATAATATTATTCTCAACTTTAATCAAAACAAAATTAAAAATAAAAGTTTTTTTAATTTATTTTTTTTTTTTAATTTCAATTCAATAAAATAAAATTATAGAGAAACATTTGTGAAGGGCCTGAAACTTCAGACTTGAAATTGTTTTGCTGTAAACTTTGCATACAATTTACACAATTAAACACCAACGAGGTAGTTTCAATCAGTAAAAGTATAGTTTTTTATATAAAAAAAAAATCAAGAAAAATAGTTCACACTTTGTGCCTGCTGTAACACCTAAGGATAAATTAAGGAATTCGATTCGATTGAAATTTCACAATGCAATTTAAATGGAAATTTTAATTGACATTGAATACCGTAATACTGCCCCTGATATCCTACAACATGTCATATATAAAATTCAAGTGCTTTAAAATTAAAAATCTTATGTAATTGTATTTATTTACTGAATCTACCTCGCATACTGCCGCAATGCTTTGTAATTAATAGTTTAATTGCATTGCGTGTTTTAATAGAACCGTAAAAACACCAACAAACCTTTACACTCTCCACACACAGGCGCTCAATAAGTGTTAAACACTATTAAAATAGTCACACATACTTATATATATACATATAAATTGCATAACTTAGGGCGTTTATCATATTTATATATGAAAATAACTTTTTAATTTTATTTATACTTTTCATTTATTGTTGTTATCAATATTATTTTGGTTTTTTTTTTAATGTATCCTCACAATATTTGCAATTATATTTCAATAAAAATTGACATATTTAAATAAAGTAATTGCTGGGACCGGGCTAACGATAATTTATGTTATGAAAATTAAAATTAAATAAAACAGTCAACCAGAAAAATATTTTAAACGAAAAAAATAAACAACAACAACAACACTAACATAAATAATAATAAATATAGTGAATCAAATTAAATAAATACAAATAGCAATTTAAAAGGATTAAAAATTAATTGAAAATTTTTTGCAATGAGCTATGTGTAAGAGTGTGCTATAAAAATATAGACTACAGCATACTGTTAGGCTTAATAATAAATAAAAGAATCCTGTTACACTGAAGAGAGGCATTCAAATGCTATTTTTAATTCAATACATTTGATGCTGCATGTTAATATTTGCTGTATTAGCAAAACAAATTAAAACAAAATACGTACGAATGTGTATTTTGAAAAGAAGTTGTTGAAATAACAATTTGTAGTTTATGAGCAAAAAAAATTGGTATTTTTTACCAATAGTTTCTAAAAAAATTCAATCATGTTTGAAATTGTTAGATTTTAATTTGAAACAACTTTTATTGACTTTCTAAAGTACTCTTTTTTATTACAGCACCCTACATTAGGTCTTATAAAAAGAAGAAATAATTTGTTGCAAATTTTAAAACAAAATAATTTACAAACTAAATAAAATATAAAACACAATACGCAATGGATACTTTTAGGTTAAGTATTTTAGAAATTAAATTAAATATAAAATGCATACTTTGGGGCGAACAACAATATGTACTGCATACTTTTAGGCAAAATATTTTACTTAACTAAATATAATACAACAGGCCTCTTTTGAATATAGTATAAGTTAAAAACATAATATTATTCAAGCTTAAGATTTCAATGAAAAAATTGTTTTTATTTTAATTTTCCAATATTTCGACTTTTTTTCGAAATAAAAAAAAATATTTCATTGAGATCTTAAGCTTGAATAATATTTACTAATAATAAATTTAAAATATCGAATAATTTACTAAAATTATTATATATTCTCTACCTTTATATAAAATATTAAATAAAATGCCCTAAATATGAGTATAGAATAATAAAACACCCTATTTCATAAAATGTATTGCATACTTCTAGGCAAATAAACAAAATAGGAACGACCTATAATAAAGCACCCTATTTAATGCAACATAAATAAGGTAAACAAAAAATGTTGCATACTTTTAGACAAAATGTCACACAAAACAAATGAAATATAAGTTACTCACTATAGAGTAAACTATTTTTTTGAAAGTACAAGTTAAGAATAAAATGTGCTGCACACTTTTAGGCAAATATATTTTACCAACTAAATGAAATAGAAGTACAACAAGTGCCCAGTTATATTGAGTTCTGCAACTTAAAAAAAAATCATTTTTATTTACTTTTTGATTACTTTGTCTTTTAGAATTCTTATTTTAATTGGTTATTGATTGAAAAAAAATTTTCTTTACTTTTAAAATGAACTGCAGCCCAAATTAAAAAAAAACCAAAAAAATATAAAAAACAAAACTGTCTTTAAAATACACACATTTACATACATGTGAATACATTTCTTTCTATAATTTCAATTTATTTTATTTTAATTTTAAAACAATTTTCTTGACTTTCTTTTAACTAACATTTTTTTATACTGGGTACTTGTTAACATCTGTCCAAATATTTATTTAGTATGAACGATTTTTAATTAACTAAAATATTTTTACTTCTTTTTTGTTCTTTCAGTTTTTTTTTTTTGTTTTAATTTTTATTACATGACTTGTTGCTATAGAAATATTTTCTGTATAAATTTTTCTGCAATTTTTTTTTCTGATTTTTTGCCTTTGTTTTTTCCTTTTTTTTTTTGATGAATAGATGAAAATGTAAATTTGTTAAATGAAAAGTAGAAATATTTACGAAAATATTATTGAAAAAATATATGTGTAAAGGGTGGCTTAAATTGTGGTTCAAAAATAAAATTTCTTTTGGTTATTTTGTGTGGATATTTGAAGTTTTCATGAACTATTTGTGCTTCAACTGAAAACAAATCACTGAAAGCTATTGTTTTTCTCTCGCCCTACATTATTAAGTTGATGTAACTTAAATAAAACTGTCACTTCGAAAGGCTACTTTATAGCTGTATACTTTATATCTCAGTCCTTTGTTAGTGCATGTTCTCTAATACCATAAATTTAGCCACCCTTTCAAACTATATGTTTGTCTGTAATTTCCAGTAGATAATAATTCTGTGTTCATGCACTAGATATTGTCCATGACACATGTCAATAAAGTACTAAAAGTATACAGTTTTTTGGAGAGAGCATAAATAAAGTTTTAAAATCTTTAGTGATGTGTTGATGGCAAAAGATATTCAACACTTTATCATGGCACAAGGGAATGCTTTAAGGATATTTTTTAAATGAATAAGCAAAAATAAATAAAATTGTGTGTAAATAAAGTTTAGAAATTTTATTTTTTTTTATAAAAAAATTAACTGAAGTAAATGAGAATGAAGCTTTCGCTCGCCTATAATTTTCGACAGCTTTCATTTGATATGGAATGCGATGATATGGGTTTTGGCTTTGGAAGACCTAAGCACAAATTAAGGCCTACAAAAACACTAGATTTTGGGTTTTCAATTGAAATGCTATTATGGCTCATAAATAAGCAAACAAATAAATAAATTGTCTTAAATTAATTAAAAGGGCATAATAAATAATTTTTCTTAAAAAATTAATTCAATGAGAGTCTAAAAAATTTATACTCTAAATAATTTCTTTTTAAAACTCAAAAGTAAAATGAAACCATTATGTTACTAAAAAACTTTTTTCTCTCTCTTTAGATTTCCATTTAAAACAATCATAAAGTTCATTAACTTTATTTTGTATTCTCAACTTGCTAATGATGACTTTTAAGTTTTCTTTATAAATTAAAAACTTTAAAGTCATTATTTATGGTTCTTCTTATACGCTTTAGTTAAACATTTTTTTCACTACAACTACACACTAACTTGAAATAAAGTTTGTGTTATTTTATGTATTTTTTTTTAAATAGTTTTGGCATTTTTGGTTCATAATCTTGTTTTCATAAAGTTACAATAACATATGCTTTTTATCATATATTTATTTAAGATACTCTCGTTTCTATACTTGTATGATTATTTTTTTTTTTCTGCTTTAACTGTCTGTTTGTCTGTGTGCTTTAGATATTTATAAAATATTTGTTGCTTTAGTAAGTTTTTTTTTTTTTACTTTTGACTTAAAATTCACATGCAACCAAGCGTAAGAATTTGATTTTCATTTTTTCTTGCTAAAGTTTTTTTTTTCTTAAGGCAAAAATCATGTTGTGGGAATAAATACTTGTAGTTGGCTTTTTTTCCTAGTAAATTTTTTCTATATCATTTGTTCAAGTAAGTTGTTTTTTTTTTTGTTGCAGACTTTTTTGTTTGCAAATATACTACGTTCTGTACGCTTGTTGGCTTTTTAAATTTAAAATATGTATTATGAAAGTAAAATAAAAATGAAGGAGTTTGTACTATTTGTACCATGTAACATTCCATGAAAGCATTTCCCATGTCTGTTTTATTATTAACTTAATGTATCCGCAAGAGTTACTATACTTTAGATTTTTTAATGGTGGAGCAGAAAAGAGCGCATTGCAAAACATAAGAAAAACCAAAGCGTTTTTCTTTATAGAAAACGAAAATATTTTTAATTCTATATGAGTAAGGACTCATTACGGAATATATTAAGATGCAAAGAAAAATCAGTTAGATATAAAACTTTTAATGAAACTTTTAATGAAAGAGAGGTATGCTACCCACTAATCAACAGATTCTTTCCATAATTTCAAAACTTTAAAAAATGGGTCTATTTCAAAGGTTTAAGCCCATTCATTTAAATTTAAAAAAATGTGATTTTAATCAAGTTTTTATTAAATGAATTAATAATTTTATTAAAAAAAAATATTTTAATTAAACCAAATAAATATTTAATTACTGTGATAATACTTTTAATTAAAACAATTTAATTTTTTGAATTGAATTTATTAAGTACTTAATCAAAATGCAAATTTTTTAATTCAAGCAATTGAATATTTAATCAACATGACAAAAGTTCAGAGTAAAAATTAAAAACAAATTTTTAAAGTATTTTTCAATTTAGCAATTTTTTTAATGACTCAATTAAGTATTTAATCAATTTGATATATTTTTAATTGAATAACACGTTTTTCAAAAAAAAAAATTTTTTTTAATTAGTCAATAGTTTTAATCCTGTTGATTTTAATAGAATCAATTAATTATTTAATCAAAATAATAACTTTATAATTAAAGCAAATAAGTATTTATGTAATATGACAAATGTTTTTAATTAAAACAATTAAATATTTAATCAACATAAAATTTTTTTTTTAATTTAATAATTACACATGCTTACAAACCTAAATCAACTTTTGGACCAGTAAAACTGAAAATTTCTTACAAAGTATTTAAGAGCTCTTAATTTAATCTGCACGTTGGTTTTTTGAAAATGACTCTAATATCCCGGATAAATGGCTATGAGGTGCAGCATTCATGAGTATTATTTGAAAATGGTTTGTCAAGTTTTTTAAGTCGTTCACTTTCAAAATATTTTTAAAATAGGAGATAAAAATGAATGGTGTTTTTAGGCAAGCAAATAACCTTGTTAGTTTTAAAGAAAACGAGAAAAATTTTAGTACAATTTTTGATTTAAAATAAAAGATCCTAAATATTTAGCTAGAAACAAATATTGCCAGCCAAATGCTGCCAGAGTTCTTCAAGGTCTTTTGCCGTATTTGAATGCAAATGAATGAAGTGCATCCCTTATGGCGTTTTCTATTCTCAAAAAAACATTCTACCATTAATAGATCAATAAGGGATTTTTATGAAAAATATCTAGGCAAAGACTAAGATAAATATCCTATTTCATATAAATACAAATTAATAAATTTGCTTAATTGTATAAACAAGTAGTTGACACAGTTGTAAAAAAGGGCCGCATATCACAATCACTTATAAATTGAGTGCAAAACATGTACCATTTTTGCATCTTTTATATACAATTATTCTTATTTGATTTGAGGAAATTTTATGTTGAATAAATTTTTAATTTAAAAAAATATTTATTACTTTTTAAGTTTTATTATTATTGACAAATTTATTCACTAATTATTTTTTTGTTTAATATTATTAAATGAATTTAAATATGAATTATTTATTAGTTGAGCCATAAATAAAAAAAACCTAGTTTTATTAGGCTTTTTATTAGCTTAATTTTATTATCTTTTATAACCCAAAAAAATTTATTTTTAATAAATAATACTACCTTCATTTAAAAAAAAATTATATAAAATCAAATAAATACCAAATTTAAATGAAAGTGCAAAATATAAAATTTTTAATATTTAAAACTTGCTAGTGTGAAATGAAAAATCTTTATAAATAAATTATTTTTACGAGTATTATAAAGTAGGCATTTAAATGGAATTGTATCATATTGTTTACTACACAAAAATAAACTGCAAGCACACAATAAATAGTTTTAAATGAAAAATTGCAAAATTTATTTAAAACAAGTGAGTAGTTTTGTGTGTGAATAGAAACAAATTCAAGCCACATTATTTACGAGCCAAAAATAATTGTCAGAAAATGCAATTTATAAATAAAAATTAAAAAAAAAATATATATTTTCATTTATATGATTTCAAATGTTTAGGCGCAAACCTAAAACTTTAATTTTAATTGAAATGATTTTAGTGAAACTTTGTAAAATACGAATACGTTTCACAATTGTCCAAAAATTTATTTTCAGTATAAAAAATTATAAACTAACTCATTTAAAAAGCCACAAAAGCAAAACCTCATTAAAAATTCCATTTCAAATAGTGTAAATAAATACATACAGCACACATATACACAGTTACGTTTAAATTATAGAGCATAACTTTTGGTGTTAAACCAACAAATCCTCACAAAATATGTATTTTGTAGACCAAAAAAAATAAATTAAATTTTTTTTAATATAAAAATGTAGCCCATTTTGGCAAACAGAAATAAAATTTATTTATCATTTTCAGATAAAAACAACTCAATCATTATATGAAAAAATTTAGATACAAAAACAAAATCAGTATCCTGCTATAAAAAAAAAAAAAAACATCATAAGCCTCAAAAATCTCATTATTATCATCAACATTATGATGGGGTTTAACAAAATAGAAAAAAGGAAAACCTCGCCACAATTATCATTTTGTAAAGGTAACAAAATTGTATTTAATTTGCTTAATAAAGTTGTTTTAGAAGTTTTTTTAGTGCTGGACAAAAAAAATTATGAAAATTTAAACGAAAAACTCCAGCAGAGCTTAAGCTTTAAGACTAACAGACTCAGGGTTCTGAGGGTTTTTAGAGCAAAATGTATATGAAAATTTTAATAACAATCACAAGATCTATTAAACGTGTGCATGTACAATGTCCTGTTATGCGTGTTTTACACTATATTGCAAGAGTTAATATTCGTATGCAACAATGCAGCCATGATACAATAAAAAGTATAAACGTTAAGAAAATTTTCTAAAATGGTGAGAGCCATACGACTTTCAATTTTCCATTAGTAGTTATTGATGTATTACTCTTACACTATTATACTTTTTCATTTGATTTTAATTTTTGATAAGTGGTTTTACTCGGTATTACAGTGTAAAACCTTCTTTAGCAATTTAGTGTAGAGTTTATGCTGAGATTTAGCGTTAAAGACTCTCTTTAATTAAGTGATATAAGTACTCTTAAAGAAAAAGACTAAGCTGAGCGGCAACTTTAGTAAAATATATATAGACCCCATCTTACTAAAATTACAGCTATCTCTTTTTCTTTAAAGTGGTCTTATACCACGTTCAAAATTAACGGCTCATATTACATATTACTTTCTAACCAACTTTCTATAACTTTTTTCTCTTGATCTAAACCAAAGCCTTTTATAAACCCACTTGTTTGGAACAAAATTTATGTCCGTACAAAATTTTTGCCTTCACAAATTTTTGTTTATAATTAGTTTCAAGTGTCTCTCATAAAGAGAGCTAAAACAAGTGGCTGAGTCCAGCTTAACTATAAACATTTGCATGTTTCCAATTAGTAATTTCTAAAAGATTTATTACAAAAAAAATATCAAATGATATTTTTTTATAAAGCTTTTATTAGTGCAAAACAAATTCTTTGAATTCAGCAGGTAATTTTTTTTTGTAAAAATACAACTTTTTTTAAATATGGACTTACCCTAGCCAGTGTCAGTTTTATATTTAAAGTACAAGTGTAATAATTTTGTAAAAATCCACTTACCTGAAAGGAAAAAGAGAAAAAAATTGTTAAAGAAAGATTTTTAAAACACAACTTGCAGTATATACAAGCAGGCAACTATGCACATGTATGCTTACAATGCATGTATATATATTTGCTTGCATGTAAATAAAATAAAAAAATTCCTGTTCTATTTGATAATGCTTGAAGTCACATTTCTTATTTGTGTATGTAATAACAGAGACGAATGTTAATTAATTTAAATGAAGCTTGCAAACTTACATACATACGTATGTAGTTTGAGCTGAGCAACATTTCAAATAAAAACCATTTTTTTTGCTAACAAAAATTTTTCTAGTCTAAGACAGTATACAGTAATACAGCATGAGATAAAAATTACATCATTTGAAATCGATAAAAAAGTTCAACATAATTTAAGCAAATGCCATAAATGGCACCGACAGGCATATATACACACAAACAATACTTAAACTCTTTATTCGGGCCGTTATTTTTGAAAGTGGTATAAGTCCACTTTAAAAAAAATTATATTTAACGGTCATTTAAGTTAAATATAGACACCATATCTCATTAAAATTGCAGCTGGTTTCTTTTTTTAAGAAGTGGACTTATACCACTTTCAAAACTAACAGTTTAATGAATATTTATTTTTGTGTTAAAATGAATGGGCACAATTTTACCAAAAAAAGCAAAAGCACAAAGGTTTATATATACATAATATCTTCTTCTTGATTTTATTTATGATTTGAGCTGTTATATTTGACAGTGGTTTAAGTCCAATTTATAAAAAATTTAGTCAGCATTAATTCTTGATCTTACTAAAATCAGCTTTAACTCATTTTTTTTAAGTGGACTTATACCACTTTCAAACATAACAGTTCTTTTAAAAATATTACATGCATGCCTTATTGTAAATAAAAATTCCACAAACTTATAAAAGTATTAATAAAATCTCATAGATTAGCTTGTCCATATAGTATTTTTTCCGTCACGTTACGTACCTGCACGTGACCTGCTCCACTCATAAACACAGCAACAAAAACGATGAAAGTTTATCCAACAAAGCCTTTTTAATTTTTTTAACACTATAAAAGAATAATCACTTTCACTTATAACACTTGTTCTTACTATAAATGTCTTTTTACATTTTTTACTAAAATTTTAATAAAATACATTTTCTATATTTACATGTCCCAACTTGCTTCTCTAAAATTTAATTGAAAATAAAATTTATAAAAACAGAACAGAACAGAACAAGCAAAAGAATTCAAACGGTAAAACCAATAATAAAACAAAATAATTTCTGCACTCTTTCTTGTATGAGAGGAGAGAGACAAATAGCGGCAAAATAAATACTACTCGTACAATAACAAATTAATATGATTTGATTTATATTAAATGAGTTGTGATGTCATCAATAAATTAATTGTAACGAGTTCATTTTTTTGTAGTAGAGCAAGTAAAGAATAAAATAAAAAAGATTATATGACGAGCATAGGTACATGATAACATGATAAAACATGTCAATTTTATTTAGTGTTTTTAAATAGTCTTACATAGGTATATATATAAACAAATAATGTTATATGCAAGTAGATATGCATGTAATGTATGTTCGTTTGTAATTGCTTTGCTTGCTTTTGATAGCTTTTAAATAGTTAACTGAATACGAATATATGTATGTACATACAAATGTACATATTTATGTATGCTTATGCATGTGCATATAGGTATTTGTAATTTTTTTTTAATATGCTGAATTCATCCACTTGCTACGATCAAAACTTTTCTCCGTACAATATTTTTGTATGTAGCTTGAGCTAATTTTTTGTGGCATACACTTCAAACTACACATAAAAAATTTGTACGGACAAAAAGTTTTGTCCGTATAAAATTTTTTTATATGAAGCTTCATCTCATATTTTGTGAGTGACACTTTAAACTTCACACAAAAAATTTTGTGCGAAAAAATTTTTGTCCGTACAAAATTTTTTTATACGTAGCTTGGGCCCACATTTTGTGACAGACACTGTACTGTGCTGACAAAATTTTTGTGTGCAACAATGAACAACTTGTATTTCTTAAACAAAATTAAAAGAAATATAAAAAAATATGTCATCCAAGTATTTTTACAGCGTATTAAAATTTTTTAAATTCTTTTACAATAAAAAATTATTATTCCATACACTTTACTGAATCGTCTCATGAAACAAATTTATTGAATGAAAGTTTCTGTCAGAAAAGACAAAAATTTCAGTTTAATTTCAAGTTTAAGTATTCCCGTACACTATGATGAAATTTGAAACACTTTGTCAAAAAAAAAAATGCACTACAGGACAGTTTTATAAAACGCTATTTGAAATTAGAAGAAATCATTCATACTAGCAAATGCCGAATCAAGCAAAATTAATAGAAAATAAATAATTAACAAAATTCCCATACCTTGGATTTGTAATATTAAATTATTCTCGGTAAAGTACATTATACAACTTGTTCCGGCATGGTGATAGATAAATACAGCAAGCAAAAATTGCCCATCAATTTATTTTTCTTTGCCATCAAAGGATTACTTCTTTCTATACGGCTATGCTCTGCTCATACGGCAAGGAAAATGATGAAATATTTACCACCAGCTACTTTTAAAATTTTCTTTATTTCTACTTCACTTTTCACTTTTATACTTAACTTTTACTTATTACACTTAACTCACTTTAAGATTTAATAATTTTTAAAGTCTTACTTGTTTCGGCTTCAAGTTCCAAATAAAATTGATTAAAACTCAACAGAACAAATCAGGTCAAGCATAAGAATTTACGCAGTAGAAAAGAAAAAAAATTGTTCTCTTTTTTCTTATAAATAAAAAAAAAAAAGAAGAGCGACAATAATATTTGAATATGTATGCCTTGATTTATATTAAATGAGTTGTAGTCATTTCTCACTTAATTGTAGAGCAAATCTTTATATAGAGAATAAATAAAGAAGAATATTCAAATATGTAATCCAGTTAACCAAGTGTAGACAATTGCATGTAAATTAAAGTATCCATAAAAAAACGTTTAATTATTTGTTTATTTAATAATGAGCAGTTGTACAAAAATTCGGTATTTAAATAATGAACGACTATTAGTTATTAATTTTTGTGATAAAAATCTCCTGATTAATAAAGAAATTGTGAAGGAATTACAAAACAAGTGATAATTTAGAAAGAATTATTTAATAAAAAAATTATTAATCACAATTAAGGAAAAAGAAAAAAGCTTACTGCGAAATATAGAAAGATGATTATTGATTAATTCAACATTTTTGGTTTTGGTTGCAACCAACAATTAAGTTACAAATGCAACCAGGATAGGTATATCAAAATATTTTGATATTTTTGAAACCTTGAATGCAACACAAAATTAAACTATAAACATGAAGCAACCAAAATTTGATGAGTTGATGGGTATCTAAAATATTAAAGCAAAATCTGACAAAAGTAAAAGTTTACTCTGCTTAAATGTGTACGTTTTGATATATATGAAATTAGTCTTTTGTTTTCCTCACATGTATTTTTTTTTTATTTATTATTTTTTTTAATTTTAATACACTCACTCTTGTTCTTTGAGACTCATTTGGAAAAACACATTTAGCACAGTGTGCATGTGCTTATTAAAATCATCTTATTGTTTTAAACTAGTATATTGCGTGCTAAGAGCAACTAAATATAATTTTTTTTTTCAAGTTTCAGTTATTGTTTGAAACTCTCTCCCCCATAATATTAAATACAGCGAGTACACTTGCCACAGATACTCATCTAAATAATAAACATTAAAAAAATGCTACAACCTTATAAATTAGCTAACTACTTGTGTGATTTCAAATGATTTTCATAAGTTTTTTATGTGTGCACTTTTAGTTTAATTTTGGTTTTTCATTTTACATCCAACATCATCATGGCACAATCTCATTATATTTTTTCATAAAAAAATTAAAGAAATAAATTTATTAAAGAAAAAAATGAAAAGCAACTGAAACAGTAAAAAATCTTGCTACATAAAAGCAAAAAAAAAAACCCAGCACGACATCTAATTGTGAGAACCTTTTTTTTCTTCTTGTTTATTTATTTTGTTGCTCAGTGGTATTTGAAAGGGTAGCCCTGTGGTATTTCCAACCACTTAGTTATAAGGGACTTAAATAATACAGCAGACAAACAGCCAGTGTAAGAAGATAGCAGTAAATTAAGCTCTTTATAAATAGTCTTCTCATGTACACTGAAAGAATAATTGATTATTTTTGACTTCATTCAGTTCTCTCAATCCAAGTTTTTTCTCAGTGTAGCAGTCTTACAGTAAATCGTATAGATTTCATGATGTTGTCTCCACTTACTATTGAAAATTTAACAAATCACTTTGCTGGAGTTATTTAATTCTTAAAAATTCATATCCAACTCACTGTGCACTTGAAATGTATGTGAATGTAGGTCTAAGTACAGAAAGTGTTAATCTATTAAACAAAACGAGAATTACAATGCCAAAGCTGAAGTGAAAAGAAACTGAAGAAAAGAACTGCCGATTGTATAATCGTGCTAACAACAAAAAACTAAATTTTATTCTAAGCACTCCCTCCTTTTGCACAATTTCGGCCGATAAATCTAAGAAAATTGCTCCGATTTTTGTATGAAACTTAAGAGCCTTTCCAAGTTGACAATTGTCACCGACATAATGTTTGGAAAAATATATAAAAAATTAATTGAACGCAACTTAAATATGTCCAGGCTAAAAATTACTTATATCTTTGCTGTTGACAAAACCATGAGTTTTAAAAAAATTTATATTTAGAATTTAATTGGAAATTAATTTAAAATCAATCGAGGCGAACTCAAATTGAAATTAAATATATTTTTTGTAAACAAAGTAAAAAAACTTTAATATTTTTTTTATATAAAAAAAATTACCAATAATTATTTAACAACAGTGAAAGTGTTTTAGCTAATTATAATTTTACCCTTAAACATTTCTTGCTAATTTAGTTAAAACAGTCTTAAGAGTGGGTGGGCGTTTGTAATATCGTTTTTATTTCTTATTTTATTTTATTTTATTTTATTTTTTGTTACTAAACTAGGGGTCAGTTAGCATGTTTGATTAATGATAAATGCTTGAAATAATGCATCATAAAATTTGATTTATACAACAATAGATTTGGGATAATTTTTATGATAAGACCAAATACATAAATATAGTTTATTTAGCTTAAACATGCCAAGGAAGTACTCATAATAAAGCAAACAGAAAAGTAATATATAATTTGGAAACAATAAAATGTTAAATAGAAAGTTTGTCTAAAACAAGGACAATACAATCAATCACTAGTATTAAATTAAAATAGAGGGTAATTTAAATTAAGTAGCTACGGGACATATTCAAAAGAAAAGAATGTATTTGACTAGACAACATTAAAATTAAAGACAACTTTCTCAGCTGATCTGTTAGCCATTTTCTTTGACTTCCTTTGAAGGCATTCTAAAATGGCTTTAATCTTTTTTGTTTCAAATGAAAAGAAATTAAAAGTGAATAAATTAAAAAGGCCTTTTCTAACCTAGTTTTTCTAAAGGCCTTCTCTAGTGCGATTCAATAGCTTTTAAGGGTTCCATATGGAGTTATTTTTAACTCTATATTTTACTGTCTGCACTAACGAATGTGTGATTTTTAAGAGTTAAAAATTAACCGCTGTACAACAACTAAAAAGGCTAAAAATTAAAATTTACAACAACCAAAAATGAATGACTTATTATATTTTTTTTATTTAAGAGTCATTGACTTTTATTTTTCGGTTAAGTGAATACCACTCTAAAGCCAAATCAACTTATTTAGTATCGAGCAATTTCCAATGAAATCTAAACAAAAATAATAATTTTCATCAATTTCTTGATTTGGGACACTTGCTAACTATCGATATTCCACAAATTAAATAAAAATTTCGATCGATATCGAATACCATAAATGAGTATCAAGTCTTTTTTGTATGAAATAATTTCAAAGTTTCCATAAAATTTCCTCAATGTTGAATTCTGTGGTTTTAGCAAAAGCAATTTTGCTTTAGCTCTTAGAATTCAAAACAGTTTCTTTTAATTTTGTTTTAGCTAAAAAATTAATTTTTTTTTACAATTAATTCTTCCTTTAAAAGGAAAGAAGACATTTTTTTTTTGGCCAGTTCTTTTAACTCTTTTTTTATTTTCAATAAAAAATACGGCCTACACAAATCCACGACAGACTAGTTTTATAGAAAAACTCCCCAACTGAGAAAAGAAACTACAAAAACAAAACAATAACACTAAAATTATAATCCAGCTGTCAACCATATTCATATTTGTTTACGTTTCAAGCAGGAAAATGTTTATTTAAATCCTTTTTTTTTTTTTTGTTATCAAATCAAAACTCATCAATTTTCCATGACGCCAGCCAGACTAGTGACTGAGTGAGTGAGTATGGCAAAGAATTATTAAGTACTTGAATACAATCCCATCATTGCTGCAGTTGTAAATAAACAAGTGTGTGGAGATAAAGCGGTTGTCGTCATAATAATCGAGCAACAACAACTACGAGTACAATAATAAACGGTTTTAGTTTTAACAACTATTTATTGTTACTACTGTCACACAGTTTGTTATAGGAGCACAACAACTGCCGCTAAGTGTCTGTTATTGTTGCAGTGGCTTAGTATTGGCAACACAACAAAAAAAAAGAAAGAGTAATTTAAAACATAAAAGGCACTCCCACACCATTTTTATGCAGTTTTATTTAAAAAAAAGAAAATTTTTTTTTATCTTTCAGGTCAGTAAGTGTGGGTCATTCTGTGGGATAAAGAAAATTAAAGGAATCCTAAAAAGACTGATTTTCTAACGATATTATAAAACTATTCAAGTTTTTAGATCTTGGGGGCTACAATTTGCGATGCGAAAGCTAAATGTTTTGCTTTTATTTTGGGGTTATCGCAAGATATTTGTGTGTATAAATCGACGTTGACATGCACTTACGCATTACGAAGTGGAGTACTACCAGACTAATGCAAAAAGTTAATGATAAAACAGATCAAAGGTGTGCATCACAATACAGAGTAACCAGACAGGATATCTAGGCTTTGACAAGCCAGAAGAACTGGCAAGAAAAATGTTACTGGTAGTTTTATTGACATAGAGCTATTATGCCGACCGTGTTAAGCTCAGCAAAGGGAATCTCAGAAATTACTAGAGTAACAAAAACATTAATTTCATTTCATTCCCGAAAGAGAGTTGCTGACTCGATCGGTTAAGAGATATGTGACTGGGCATGGCATAGTATTGGCACTTGCCATATATGAGGATTAGCCTAAAGGTTATACAACGAAGATGAAGAGACAGCAGAATATATACTGTATAACAGTAATGATATAATTTTAAATAGTATATGTCACTACCTACCAGCGTCTGACATGGCAGACCCATCGCACAAAGAAAGAATTCTTTGCATCCTTAGTGAATGCTAGACCTGAGGATTATTTCGAACATGAGAGCCTTAACACAATAGATTTATTCTGGTCGCAGTAATGACCAAGTGACTAGTTTTCGCTTATGATTCTTATTCTAACCCCCCAAAAAAATTACATCCAATTTTTAAAAAAATGCTAAAATGTTACATTTTAATTTTCATTTATTGCACGCAAACATACGACAAAGAGTTCGCACTCAATGACTTCAAGAGTGACTCACTGTTTTATTATTGTAATTTTTTGTTTCTTTGTAAAACTCCTGCGGCTTTTATTTGATATCATTTAGAACATTATATTCTCTATTAGAAAAAATGTCTCACTCTTCTATAAAATACCCACAATATTTGAATGTAGACAGAAATAGCTGTGTCTGCCTTGAATGTGTGTCATTAAGTTCAGTACAAGAGTTTATCAAGTATGTATATTTTGTGTGTGTACTTTTTTATAACGCAATCTAGTTCATTTTTTATTTGTTCCTTTTTTTTTTTGCTGCATCAATCAGTTACTTTCTTTTTTTTTTATGGCATCATCCCGCAATAGTTTCTTTGCTAAAATATGCTTATTTTAAGTAGCCAAACTCGTGCTACACTCAACTCTTTGCATGATGAGTAATAAGAAAAATATACACTCTAGCGTATAATCTAGTTTTTATTTTTTTAAATAAATGAAATGCGTATGGCGCCATCAGCATTAAACTAAAGTATTTAAGAGTTATTTTTTTATTGTTATTTTGCCTTAAAAAGACAACTGCAAATGACAAGTTTTTTATCAAAAAGAAAAAAGAACGAGTTAAATACATATTTAAATATTCACCATCGCAATCGCTCTATTCAACAAAAGCAAGTGAAATGTAAAAAAGCAGTTGTTAATTTAGGTGCTTACAAATTTGAAATTATTTTTATAATTTTCTTAACTTGATTTTTCAACAACAAAGTCACTCCTCCTGTGTGGGTTCAAACAACCTTTAGACTTCACAGCAACTAAAAATACTTAGGTCAAAGTGACTTTTTTGTGTGTAAATTTGAAAACAGAGACTTTTTATTAAAATTGAGTAGATAAAAAAAGAAATTATATTCAGTCTTATGCATTTAGAAAATTGATTTGTAAAACTAAAAACAGAGATATTTCTCACTATTAACTTCCTTCAACTTCAAGGAGTAAGCAAAATACTAGGGCCAAATTACGGCATTCGATATCAGTCGAAATTTTGTCTCAGTTTACATTCAAATTTCGTTAAATATTGAATGTTATAATTTAGGCTCTGGCTTTAAAGGCGTAATACGTAACAGCTCTTGTTGTTTTAAAATAAATAAAACGTAAAATAAATACATTGAAAATCCAAAAGTACCTTAATCAACTCTTGCAGTTTTATTTTACTTATGAACCAATAACATAATTGAAATTCAAGTATAATTTGGAAAGCTGTATTGCAATGCGAAAGCTAAATGTTTTGCGTTTGCTTTTTGATTATCGCAAAGTAAACGATCAAACACATTAAAGATTCCATTTGGTACCTTTTTTCCGCATCGCAGAGTAACCCCACAGGTTATTTAAGCCTAAAACTTAAAAGGGAAAAATTATCCTTTAAAAAGAGCACTGGCCAACAAGACCTGTTTAAAAATAACAACTCAATAGTCGTAAAAAAGCAACAATTTAAATTAAATAATTAATTTTTTTTAAATTAATTTAAAAATTAAAATTATTTATTAAATTAAATAAATAAATTCATTAAATTAATTAATTAATTATATTAACTAATCAAATTAGTTAAATTAATTAATAAAATTAATTAATTACACTAATTAATCTAATAAGTTCAATTAATTAATAAAATTAATTAATTAATTCAACTAATTTAGCAAATTAATTAACTTAATTTAGTAAACTAATTAAATTAATTTATAAAATTAAATTAATTTATTAAACTAATTAAATTAATTTATCAAATAAAATTTATTTACTATTTAATAAGTTTACTATAAAATTATCTTTAAGAAAATTATTTAATAATTAAATTATTTTATTTAAATTATATTAATTAATTTAATGTATTTTTAATTAATTTAATTAATTACATTCATTAGGTGATTAATTAATTTTATTTTAAATTAATGAATTTAATTAAATTAAATTATATTAATATATTTAATTAACTGAATTATTAAAATTATTTTAATTAATTGCATTAATTAAATTAGTTAAAATAAATAAACTAATTAATTAATTCAAATGAATTATAAAAATTTAATTAATTAATTAAAATTAAATATATATATTTCTTAATTTAATTGATTAAATTATTTAATTTAATTAATTAAATTTATTAATTTGATTAATTAAATTTATTAATTTAATTAATTAAAATAATGTCAAAAATGTATGTTAAAAAAAATGTTCCTTTTCAATTGTACACAGATTTTTATTTTTTTAATTTTCTTTTCCTTAGTAAAGTAACTTATTTTTTTACTTGCAAACAAATGCCATATTTTTGTATGAATCTGTATGTGCTTTACATCATAAATAATTTTTTTTATTTTTATTTTAATAATTTAAAATTTATTATAGCAATTTTGTAAAAGAAAAGAAATAAATATGTTTCTGTTGCACTTACCCACTGCTAGTATATTTGTATATCCTTGTAAGCTATAAATTAATATTGTAAATCCGATTAGTATTGCACGTTGGTATCGTAGCAACATGTTGCTGCTGTTTCCTGCTAGCGCTATAGTAACAACAGGGCCGCTAAAATGTTGAAGCCTTTAAAAATTCTTGAAGGCAAACGGTGTTAAGTATTTTGGCTGTTACTGTTGCTGCTGCCGTTGTTGCTATTACTTGTTTAAGTGTGCCAATGTTTGGTATTAAAAACAGTTAAATCTTTACAACTCCAGCACATAAGTGCAAATAAATGAGTACCGGCGCTCGCGTGTGTGTGTGTACGTGTGTGTTTTCTTTCAGTATGCTTCCAAGCAGCCTTTATTTTGTTGTTCTTTTTTATGTTTCAACAACATTTAGTTTTCGCTTTCGTTTTCTTTTTTCTTGCTGCTTGCAGTTTTCCTTAAAAAAGGGCTTTATCTTAATGTTTGTAAATGTATTGTAATGATTGCAGTAGAGTTTTTATCGTTATGCTTATTTTCTTCCCTTTAAATGCTTTTATACTGCAGCTGCCTTAGTTGCTGACAAACTTTTTTGCACTTTTGCTTTTTTTAAATTTGCATATGTGTGAGTGAAGTTTTGCAAGTCTGTTTGACTATTTGTTGATGTAAATTTTCATAAAATTTCTTATTTGTTTAAATAGCAATTTCTTTTAATAGTTTTTCTTTCCTTAAATATCCTTTTTTTGCTTTCTTTAAGTTCAAAGTTGCTTGCTGCATTGCTAATATTTGCCAATTTTATTTTTTTCAAATTTCATTTTTATTACATTACATGCGTTTTTTCTTGCATTACTTTTTCTTGCTGTCGTAGTTTACTGCTTAATTTGTATACTTATGTTTTAGTTAGTTGATTTTCATTTAAAGATTATTTGCTTTTATTATAAAAATTTTGTTTTGTTTGTTTTCTTTTTGGCTTGATGTTTGCTTTTTTTGAGAATTTTACAACTTAATTTACATAATCTTTGGTAGTAATAGATTTTTTGTTTTGCGTACAGCTATTGAATGAAATTCTGTAATGAAAAAGAAAATGAAAATAATAAAAAAAAATTAATGAATAAATTTTTCTTTCAGTTTTATATTTTAGCTTTGTGAATCAATAAATAAATTGTCATATTGATTAAAGTTTTTAATAAAATAATCATATTTTCTATTTAATTAATGTAATGTTTAATCAAATAAATTAAATTTTTATTGGAATCAATTAAATAATAATAAATATTTAATTGAATCGCTTAAATTTTTAAAAAAAAACTAATTACATTTTCAATAAAATTTGAAAATAAATCAGTAACATCTTTCATTAATACAATTAATTATTATAAATTTTTAATTTCATCAATTAAATAACTAATCAATTGACACTTTAAATAGAACCGATTAAATTTGCAATTGAATTAATATAATTTTTAATGAACTTAATTAAACTGTAAATTAAATTTTTATAAGAATCAATTAAGTATTTAAATTTTTAATTTAACTGCTTATGCTTTTAAATGTAAATTATTTAAAGTTTTAATTAAATAAAGTAAAATTTAAATTTAATTAGTTAATTTTTTAATTGAAGCGATTAAATTTTTAATTGGATTTTTACATTCATTAATTAAATTTTTAATTTCATCAATTAAATAATTAATCAATTAACACTTTTAAAAGAACCGATTAAATTTGCAATTGAATTAATTTAATTAAATCAGTTAAATTTTTATGGTATTTTATCAATTAAAATTTTTAATTGGAATGCATTTATTTTTTATTGAAATAATTAAATAAAATAAATTTTACATTAAAGCCTTAAATATATCATATACATTTTTAATTAAATAAATTAAATATTTAATCAATTGATATTTACTTAATTAAATTTTTAATTGAATCAATATAATTTTTAATTGAATTAATTAAAATGTTAGTTTTGATTAAATTTTTAATTGAATTGATTAAATTTTTATTGATTATGATAATTTAATTGATTAATTTTTTTGTATTATTAAAAAGCACTAAGTGTTATAATTCCAGATATATAAAATTGATTAAAATTATAATTGACTTAATATCAGTTGTGGCATAATTTTAGTGACCTGTGGATTTAATTATCATTGTTTTTCTTAGGACCAGGAAAGAAAACTAACTTACAAGTAGCTGAAAGCAAAATTTTTTATCTTTTCAACAGCTAAATTAATTTTAATAAAATTAATTTAATAATTAAAATTACTAATCTCAATTATTGTCCAAGTGAACTTGGACACTGCTAAAAATTAGTTTTACCTGTTATAAGGGGAGTTTAGTTTTCACTTTGCCTTATAAGAGAAGAAAATCTTTTTCAAATAGTAGTTATTGACAATTAATTTTTTTTTTAAATTTTTTTACTTTCAAAAAAAAAAAAAGTACAAAATTTATTTTTCTTTTTTCAAAACTACATACAAAATTTTTTGTGAAAAATAATTAAAAAAAAAAAACAAAAAAATTAGAAATTCTCTTTGAAAATGGTGCCAGTTTTGCGATGTGGATACTTGGCAAATATTATTAGACCCTTAAAGCTTTTTAATCAACAACAACAACAACGTTTTAAAAGTGTTATAGTCGACTGCTCACATCTTGTGCCCAAATGTGGTGATCGTTTCAAGAAGAAACCTTGTGATTTACAACAATTTGATATACAATTAAAGCAACCGGCGCCCAAGCCTTTACCGGAAAACAAACGCACCATTGAAATTAAACGTCCTATAGAGTGTTGTGGGGATGTGTGTCAAGATGCCTTTCCACGTTTTGATAGCTTGTATTACAGACGCAGCGATAAACTGAAACGTGAATATCAACAAACCTGGTCAGAGTGTCCAGAGCTTATAAAGAAACCCAAAGTTCTTTGTTGTATGGATAAAATACAACATCCTAAAATGAAGAAACGACCCCGTCAGCAAAGACCGATAACTGCCTGCAAGCAACAATTGTGTTCCCAATCCAATACCAATTGTCCTCATATAAGTTCGACAGGCTGTCGTGAGGCTCTACATCCACCAAAATGTAGACGAACTACACCAAAAAGTATTTGTACGAAAAATAAAACACCATTTCCAGCTTTTTCAGAATGTTCACGTAAAAAGAATAGACCCAAGCATCCCTTGGAGTGCAATTGCCTACTAACACCCTCAATGTGCGAGGTGTGGTCGTTTTATCATTACAATCAAAGAATAAAAAAAATTGGTTTATGTTAAGCTTAAGAAAAGCTATGCAAAAGCTTTATTTAGGCTTGAAATAATTTCACATTTCTTTAATAAACTTTAATTTTGGAAGCCCAATATTTGTGCATACATTTAAGAACAGTTAATTATACTTTTTTAAAGAAAACAGAACTAATAGTTCTTTATTTATTTGTTAGCAAACAAATTCAAGCGTAACAATATTTTCCTTTAAGCCTAAACACATAAAAATTTGTTTAATAATATTTACAAAATATTTTTCAGCCTCATTTACTTTTGCCAAATACTTAACTCTGCCAAAGATCATGATGATGATTTAAGGCAAAAGAAATAAAAACAAATTTTGTATGAGAGAAATTAAGATTTTTTTATGCTTGAACTACTTTTTTTGTATAGAAGTTTTGAAGGCCAACAAAAATTCAACACATGCTTAAATATTTACATACAAAAATGTTTATTTTGTAGACATAAATGTGTGTGTTTTCTTAAAACATATTTTTTTTATTCCTTTTAGAAAATAAATAAAAATAATTGATCGAAATTTGTACAAGAAATTTTAGTTTTTATTTTTATTGACAAAAGCGTATTCTGTTTTAGGAATTTGCCAAACACCCTCAAAATCTTGAGTTACGGGTAAAAAAAACTGGGCTTTTGTTGCTCAGCGGACTTATTAAATTTTTCATTCAAACCAAAATTTTTGCAGAAATACAATTTGTGGCCATTCCACTCAAAAATATTTCCTTGGCCGTATTTTTTTAACTCAGCTTCATCAGTATCCCGTAAAAGTGACCAGCAATATTCCGACACATCATTTTTATTTTATTTTTGCAACCAAGTATTTTGTTCTGTTCGATTGTTTTGATAAATTTTTTGTTAATTAAATCTTCTGTATTCCCTACGGATTTGAAAAATGTGGAAATAATTTTTTTTCTTCCTATTAAATGAAAACTTTTATTCTATCAATAATTTCACACTCAAAACAAAGTGAAAACAAAATTTTCAAAATCTTAAAATGGACTACAGAATAGTAATGAGGTGCTTAATTATTCAATTCCGAAAAAAATGTTTGGATTCGGAATACAGAACAGCCCTGAAAAAATTTGTTTGACTTTTTGCTTCTAGTTTTTCAAGGATTTTTTTTAAATAAAAAAAAAACTTTAAAATTACAAACAATAAAAAAATTTTTTTTTTGCAAAATTAATAAAAAAAAATCTATCAGCTCAACGTTTTTTCCATGGTTTTCGAATTTTTTTTTTTTTGGAAAAAATAATTTAGAAAAAAATATAAATCTTGATTATTTGACCTTTTCTATCTGAAAATAAATAAAAAAAAAATTTAATTTTTTATGGCAGAAAAGTGGAGAAATTTCGTTCATAATTGAAAAAACAGCAACGATTATTTAAAGAAAAAAATATCGTCTAAAAGTAACAGTGTTCCCTTTAAGGCCCTTTTAAGCTTTGCAGGTGAACATTCCAAAATTCTCATTAATTTTCCACAATAAATTTTGAAACAACAAAGAAAAAAACCTAAAACAAACAAGAAAGTCTATAGTAGGAAAAGTAAAACTAGTAAAATCATTTTATGTTGCTAATAATTTCCAACTACAACAAACTTAAATTTGAAAAGTTATTGAAGCTGGTACTTTAAGTAGCAACTTGACCATAATGGAAATCAAAAAGCTTAAGGTGGTTTCAATATACAAGTGTGCTATATGGTTACACAAAATATTATTAACAAACCTTATAAATTTTACAGCAAAACACACTTGTACACACACATACTCACATATGTATTTCCTTTTATAAATAAACCTGCCTAGCTCATCAACATATTATTGTTAAGCAATAAACTGAAGCAAATTATTTAGTTTATAAACAATACAGCAGGATATGCTTACCGTAAGGAAAAAATCTATAAGCAATTGCCTTTAGGTCATTTATATTCATAAAGTTTAATATAAAATCTTATAGCAACAAAAAAAAAATAATACGATTTTCAACTTATTGCGATGGGTATTGAATTTTGCTAATGGGCTTTGTTTAAGGAATTTGTGATTTCTCATTAAATTAAATTAAAATTGTTAAAGATTATTTGAGAATTTTTTAAGGAAAATTATTTTGTTTTTAATGAAAAAAGTTTCAAGTAGAAAAAAGTATGCCAGTTTGGCAAAGAATTGACATTTTATATATTTCTGCTGAAACGTTTTTTTTTTTTTTTTTAAAGAAAATTCAAGTAGTTTATGGAACAAAAACAAACCACAGATTTTATAAAACTTTTAAGAAATGACTTGATATTAAACAAAGAACCCATTTTAAGTTTAAGTTAACAGCTTTTAGGTTTTGTGGGTACTTAAAAAGAAAACTTAAATTCAAGTGCTTGCTAAGTTTTGCAGCTTAATTAAAGTTAAGACTCTAATAAGGTCACAGTTTTCTTCAAGTGACAAGAAACTAAATTAAAAGTTAAAGCAAATAAAATAAGTTATGTGAATATTTTACAAGTTTAAGCATATTCATTGGTTTTTATAACACAAGCGATCAACTCGTCTGGAAATTTTATATGAAAATTTACAACATAAGTGATCAACTCGTCTAAAAAATTTTTATGAAAACCCCTCAATATTTTGAGTACTTTTCATTTAAAATTTTCAAACGAATTGATCGGTAGCGTTATAAAATCGTTTGGCATAGGAATTTTTAAATGATTTGTTGGCTTTACTTTAATATATTAATTTTTCCATGTTCCATGGTCACGGTCACGGCACAGCACAGAAACGCCTGGATCAATTTCTTTAATTTTTTTGTTGTTGTGTTTGTTAGTGTCAGTTGAAGGTTTTTATGAAAGAAAAACTTAAGAAAGTTACTAGATAATTTAAATATGATAGTAAATTCTGCAAGTCAATATAGAAAATTAAAAAAAAAAATGAAAAGTCTACTCGAACTATGCCTATTTTGACCTAAAGAGGTTTAAAAATTTCAAAACTGTTTATCTCATATTCACAATCAGTATCAGAAACGAGTTTTCTTTTAATACAGGACCCTATGAGTATTAAATAAATTAAGTTAAATAGTAACACTGTACAAAAATAAGATTCTTACAACTGATAATAAGTAAATATAAATATCCTTTTGGCTGCTTTACACCTACAAGAGCTGAAATGCCTTGAAACAGTTTGTATAATTAAAGCATGTTAGTGTTCTCAATATTTGTTTTAAGGGTGGCTTGTTGGCCCATAATAAATAAATAATTTTCTTTTACACAACAAGAAGAAAAACCCTATTCAAATATGTTTTGGGTTTTTCTTTTTCTAATAATAAATATTTGGAATATTTTCTTTTTTTTAATTTAAATTCATGGCATAATTTTTTCTAGCTATTCTTTTGCTTAATATTTTTTTTATTTTTTTTTATAACTTGTGTTAACACAGCAGGAGAGCTTTTTATATTGAAAAAGTGTTAGAGCTAGTTCATACTCGTTTAAAAAAAATATTGATTTATATCTGTATGTGCCCTTGTGGAAAACATTATCAGTTTAATAAATATTTTTTTCTTAACGAAAAATCAATTTATTCAAGAAAAATTCTTAAATAAAATCATTATTAAAGTTTTGCTTCACATTTTATTTGTTATGTTTTTGTTTGTTTAAATTAAAATATAAAAAAAAAATACAGAAAGCAAAACAATATCTAGATGTCTTCACGAAGGGCTTTAAGGAAAGTTTACATGAAAAAATTTGGTTCTAGTATATCATTTAAGCTTCCCAGTCAATACAGCATACGACAAACTGACAGTCGAATTGCAATTAGGTCTTTGGTATGTGACTATTCGACATCCTTAAATAAAATGAAGGGATACTTGTTGCCTATCCTCATCTAAGTAAGCGGACAAAAGACCACTGTAAGGATTTGTAAAGCAGCTAACTTAGCAAGAGATGAGTTGATAAATATCGGCATGTCCTCCTCACTACTTCTCTCTGTTTTTCCAACAACAGTTTGAATGTATCTTTTTATGTAAAGCACAGTTCAAGTGGATGGACAAACGGAAGTGCAGCTTAGCGAGGATGATTAAGCTTAGACTTAATGAAAATTGCACAATAGATCTTAAAGATCGCAGTGCGATCATAGCCCATAATGATAATTATAAAAATACTATACACTAAGACTCCACTTGAGAAAAATGGTGGCAACAGTACTGCAGTTTCTCCAACCATGGGAAGAGTATAAGTTTGCCAACTGTGGGACATCTTTTCTGCCTTTGCCCGGCATTGAAAGGATTTAAAGTATTAAATTCTGTTCTACTCAAAATAGCTTTACCCGTTTTAAAGTACATAGTAACGGCTTATCTACCTGAAGTTTATGATTTTCTAAATTTTTCCTAAGCTAGAAAATTCTTATAATAGTTTCCCAAAGCAACTTGATTTTATATTTTCAACAAATTGTTTCTTTTCGCTTAACCCTGGGATACTAGTGTATGTAAAATTTACTTGTACTAATTTTACTAAATTTCAAAATATTTTTTAATTAAAAAAAAAACAAAATGAAAATAATTTAAACTCTAATTTAAGTTTACAAAGTTATTATTTATGTATTACAAACTAATGTTAGTATTCCAGGGTTAAAATCTCCATTGTGAAAGTATTTTTTTTATATTTTGTAGCATAATTTTAGGTATGTGTCCTGTACGTTTTTCCTACTCTCTTTATTTACACATATTTTGCCTTATGTATGCAATTTTTGGCTTCATTTAATTATACACACATAATAAAAATGGTGCCTTTGTTTGTTTGCTTGGCTTTGCTGCTAAATTTTTATTATGTTTCTTTTTCCTTTTCATATTTACTTGACTGAATTCGTTTACTAAGTCAATGCCTTGTAATTCCTGGTAGCTGAGCATATTAAATTTACTTACATTCTATACAAATTATGATATTGTTATGGTCACTTTATTATCAAAAATCATTTAAGACAACTCAGTCATCTGTTAAGGGAAGAAATAATCAAGGGAAAATATAAGGATTTTTTTTTTTTTTAATAATTTCTTTTGCCTGCTTTATTTATATACGAATAAGTCCCTGTTTTTATTTATTAAAATTATTTATTTATTGTTGGTCTTAAGTTTATTTGCCAACAATGTATAAGGCAAATTGCACTCATACTTTGCTAATTTCTTTAAGGGGTTTTCAACTTAACAAGTTTCTTTTGTTAATTTGATTTTTGTATACGCATTTAAAATGAAAATCTAAAATTTTTGTTTCGCCAAACTCAGTTAGTGTTTTCTCTCACCTAAGGACTTTTTGAAATGAAGCAATTCCATTTATTAAGTTAAAGAAAACTTAAACGCTTTAAGGCTTTCTAGTGTTAACTATAGAAAGTAAGTATTATTTTAATCTGGCAGCTCCACACACAAAATATGTACCTACCAACTAAACCTTATAAAATTTAATTAAAAAAATTATTCCATAAAACTTTTAAATTTTACATACAAAACTAATTATTAAAAATCTCCCCAAAGTATGCTATATTTATGTGCATAATTATGTTACCTAAAGTATACTTCAGTATATGACAAAATATAATTTTTCTTTGACTTTATTTTAAAGCATTTTATTTAAATACCTTAAAACTTCTCTTTTTTTTTTGGTGTTGAAAATTTTCTTTTTTTAAATTTTCATATATTTGCATTAATGTCTGGCTTTTCTATTTACATAATTTGAAACAAAAAAAAAAAAAAACAGAAACATGTTTAAAAAGCTAAATAGGGAAAAATTTAATAAAAAAAAATTTTTGTTTTGCATTTCAGTTATGCACCAAATAATAAAAACGGAGACAGACAAACAAAAAACCCAGACATGTCTCACAAAAAATGTTGTTGTGATAAGAAAAAAAAAAGAAATTTAATAAAAAAAATTAAATGTCAACTAGAATTTGAAATGAATTATAAATTAATAAAATAATTTTATTAAAATTTTCTGCAGTCCAAATGCCCTATAAAACTAAATTATTAACGAGCAAATTAGTGCATCTTATAAAATAAAAGCTTTGAACTAGAAATGCTGTAAATTCTTTACAAATTTCGACAGCTTGAAAAATAATTTATTTATTTTTATTATAATTTTTGGAATACAATAACCTTGTGTAGATTGGCAGGGGCTAAGAAGAAACCTGGTTTTCTGACCTACAAAATCCTACTTTTAACTAATGATAATTTGTATTGAGAAGTCTTAAGCTGTCTGTATTTGTTTAGTTTGTTTTGTGTACGGACTGATGGTCAGATGCCTGAAAGATACCAGCAGCTGGTCGAAGACATCGCTAGTCAAGCAAACACATTTGATTGCCTTGCAAGGGGAAGAAATTTGTTAAATGACTTATTAAAGCTCTCAAAAAATAAGCCTAAGCTTAAAAAATAATAAATTTAAACATTTTTTTAAACTCTGAATTAATTATTATGATTTTTAATAATATATTTATATCTACCCCAACTTTAGGAAAACCCCAGTACATGTTTAATTGATGTCAAGAGTAGAAACTGCAATCAATAATTTTTACAACTGAAAAAAGTAAATAAAACTAAGAGTGTTTGTCTATTGAAATCCTTGAATGCTACTTTTTATTGAAAAATAAAAATATGTAATAACTAAACCAAAAAAACATGCTATAAAAAAAATTGATTAAAAACAATTTGAAGCACACTTTTAGATGTTATATAACTTTTTTTTTTTGGTTAGTTTCAGTTTTATAAATTTTTAAAATATAAAATATTATTCAATAAATTCAATTTTTTTTTATAATTGAAGCATAAAGTTTTAAAAATAAAAATGGGAAAAGCGTGTAAAATATTTGATGCTTGAAAAACATGTTTGTTAAGTGCTGAAAAAAAATATTAAAAAAAAAGGAAATTGTTAAAAAAAATATGCTGGACTAGAAATTGAAAACCAAATAATTTTGAATAAATAATTTCAAGTGTGTTTATTTTTTTTTTTAAATATAAACAATTTTTTAACTTATTTAAGAGCTGTTTAAATAAAAATTATTAGTTGTATTCTTTTTTAAGTGTTTAAGTGTCAGTTTTTATTTTTAGGTCATTGCAAATTTAATTTGTAAATAAAAGCCAACTGTCACAAGCAATTAAAATTTATTACTTTACAATCCTCTTACATTTGATAAAAAAAAAAAGAAATTCTTTTACTGGCATTGCCTAAAATTAGGCAAATATTTATTCAAGTTTTATTTAATGACACGAACAAATAAAGGTAAACAAACAAAGTCCTTTCTATAATAAATATACACAATAAAAATACACATGAAATTCTTTGTCCTGTTGATAACTTATTAAAAATTATCTTTCATACTTTTAAACAGTTCCTTCATAGAATTAAAATAAATTATCTGTAGGTAGAAATTTTGGTGTCCCTGTATATTTTGTATTTTATTTTAATATTTATGATTTTCACTAAAGAATTTATTGTTATTTTCTGTTATCAGTCAAAAGCATAAAGTGTTTTTATGTTTGTTTGAAACTTTTATCTATTTCCTATTTTTTACCCTTTTTTTTAAAGGTCGTACGGGTATATGAGACCTTATAATTTGTCAAGATATTTATTGGCCTGCACACTAAAAAATATGTAGTTGAATATTATTTTACTAAATAAGAGATTTTAAGTAAATTTTTCTAAGGGAATTTTTGTGTAATAAATTTTTATTAAAAAAATTTATGCATTCCAAGTCATGTTAGACTCTAAAAATACTAGCCAAAAAGTAGTGATTACGCTTATTTCTACAAATATTTGTGTAATGTAACCGCAGCTTTAGAATATATTAATTTTATGTATCACATTTTTCCTCTGCCTACCACTAACTTTTCCTTAGCTAACAGAAATAATACTTTTCATAAATTAAAATTTTTAAGATTTTTGTAAAAATGAATTTGCATACGGTGCAGTAAATTATACTTTAATCTCTATTCGTGCTTTGCGATTTTCATGACATGTTGTTTTGTATATTTAAATTTAAATAAAAGAAAAATTGTTGTAAAATAAAATAAAATGAATAAAGCAAATCAAAAAACCCTTCTTACAATTGCACATACGATAAGTCACCCAGGTTTTTGATTAATATTAAAAAAAGAAGAAATTTTGTGTAATAAATTACACACTTTAAGCAAAAAAAAAATGTAAAACATGTAAAAAAAATATCTTAAGAAATCAACGTAATCCTTGAAATAAAAAAGTTATTCTTGTTGTGAAACCAAAAATAATCTTTTTCTAAGCAAAGCATGAGATAAAATGGGGAATAAATTAAAAGTCTTAAGTTTCACAAAAAAATAATAATAAACTAAAAGAAAAAAATTAAGATCACTAGTAAATCTTAGAGTCTGTTTTTACATTCAAGATCAAATTAACAGAAAACTGTTTCCAAAGTATTTTGCAGCTTTGATTTCAAATTTGTAATGTTTTTTTTTTAAACTTCTCCTTAAAAAAATTTTTTTTAAAGCTTAGGATAATAATACAAATCATTTCGTCTACTTTGAAACACACCTCGTATGCATAAAATTTGTTTTTTAATATGTTTAATACTAATTTTATATTAAAAATATTTATGTATATGAAAGTATAAAAATGTAAATTATTTATTAAAGTGTTGATATTAATTATGATTTTTTAATTTTTTTCTGGTTTTTTTTAACATATTTTTATGCAGATTTTTTAATATATTTTATTATATACAGAGTATTATATGAATATTTCATTAATAATGCTTGAAGCCAGCGTATAATATAATTATTTAATTGTGGTTACAACTGTTTTTGTAATTAAAATCAATGTAATGAAGCCTACACAAAACAAGGTACGCGAGAGTTGTGCTCAAAGAATAAAACTTGATATTAAAAATAATAATTTGCTGAATTTCACATTAAATATTCAAATGAAAAATTTATGAAAATCCGTTTACAAATAGAATTGTAAATACAATAAAGTTTTTCATGTCTTTGCTAGCATTATTAGCAGAGGCGCCAACTAAATTGTTAAATGAAATATTTCAATACATAATTTCAGGCTTAAATTAAGTACGGGCACATGGCTTTCTAAAGAGTAGTGAGTTAAAATCATTGAATAGTAAACGTAAAAATGGGCGTGTCTAATCCAAAAGTATATAACGACCTTTCTAGGATTATAGAGATATTATATGAGTCAAAACCAAAATTTGTAAAGCAAAACAAACAAACAAAATATACATTTTATTTTGACGTAGACTTTAAAGTAAAATTTTTTAAAAAATTATATGAAAAATTTCGATAACGTTGACTTTAAAGTCTACGTTAATTTTTTTGGATAAGGGGTATGATTTTTTTTAAAAAACATATTTTTTAATTACTTGTTATTGTAAAAAACATTAGGAATTTAACTTTTATTTTTGTTAATTGGAAAGAAAAAATTATGTAAAGGTGCATTTAGCCTGTAAGTATGCTTTTTAAAAAAAGCATGCTGATAAGTATGCTTCATAAATACAAAATATTTCACTGTAAATAACACAATGCAATATAAATTTTAAACATGTCATGTTCAATCTTGTTAATTAAAATTAAAAAAAAAACACACACACACATTCTCTAAAACCAGCCTTAAAGCATTAAAATATTTTTTTTTTCAGTTAACAAGAAAAATATTATAAAATTGTTTACTTTTTTTGTTTTTTTTTAATAAAATAAACACTGAGCTATTTAGTTGTTTGGGTAGCAAAAAAGAAGAAAAAAAAAACATTTTATTTATATGTGTGTTACTGTGTCTGTCACATGTCAAATACAACTTTGAAAAACAACATCACTCTATTGTGACATTCACACTTAAAATTAAACATGCTCACATGCAAAGGTCCTAAAACTGTCACGCATTTATGTGGCACTAGTTAAATGAAAACTGTGAAGGAAAAACTGTTGGAAAACAATTCATACTGAGGAATATTTGGTAGGAGTTATAAAAGTTAGTTGTAAGATTTTTATTATTCCTTTATTAAATATTTAGGCAAAAGTATTTCAGCAAAAAAATATAAATGTCACATAATCTTACACATATGAGCTAACAAACAACATGGCACAACAAAACTGTTGGAAAAGTTTGTTTTTTTATAAAGAAAAAAGTAAATAAAGACAGTTTTAAAACATCATCAAGAAAATACAAGACTGCTGTAAGTAGCACACACAATTACATAAAAATCTGGCTTTAGCTTTTACAAAATTTGTCCTAAACTTATATTTATTGAACTTTTTATATCATATCCCCTACTCTTGCTTTCTCTCTTAAGCTTAACATATTTGTTGTGTTTTCATGTGTACAAGTTTTCTATTTTGTTTTCCTGCAAACACTCGCCTGTACGTGTTTATGTATTTGTAATCCATAACATTGATGTGTGAATATTTTGTTTAAGGTTTTTATGTTTGTGAAAAAAAAAAAACAACAACATCAAAGTCATAAACATAAAATTTCGTTTTATTACAAACGTGTTTTCACTTTTACGTTTTCTATTTTAATAATTTACGTGAAGAAAAGCAAAAAACAAAATGTATTTGTCAAATTAAAAAGGCCATGCTTGGCATTATTATTACGTTATGGTTTTAATAGATTTACGTTATTCCATTAATTTATGATAAAAATCATAAACAAAATTAGATTTTCGAATTAAAAAAAAATGCATGTTTATTACAATATGGCTTTCTTTCTTTCTAAAAGGAAAGGCTGTCTAAGTAAGAATGCTCTTTGTGGCATCACATGTTGAAATCACATGTCGTTCAGATCCAAAGATGATTAAGTTGTGGGACATATATCATTTTAAAGGGAGGGTCGTCTAAATTTGTAATCTACTGCCTAAATACTCAGAAATTACTTTGGATTATATTAAATTTTTTTTTTAAATTCCCTTATACCCCTCACAGGGATTTTTACCATTCCCCACTTTGCCGAGATACCATTTCTGACTTTAGCCATGAAAATTACCAAAATCGAAAAAGAATTTAATCTGTAGAGTTTTAAAATTTTTGCGGAAAACTTCGTAGTTTTTATTTTATAATGCAATATCCCTGAGAACAACAGTACTGGGGTGTAGGGAAATTTCAAAAAAATGTAATTGTCTTTCTTTTTTTATTAATTTCTTTTGCTTAAATTTATAACGTCTTGAATCAAAAGAAAGAAAAAAACTTTTATATAAGGCTGATATTTTTTTTTTTTTTTTTTTTTTTTGTAATTTATAAGGCAGCTACTCAAGCTACATTTTCTAACTCAACAAACTGCAAACTTTCATTTGAAATTTATGTTAAACACTGTTAATTTGTTTTAGCATTTGAGCTCATTAAATATAAATTTAAACATAAATTTGTATCATAATTTATGTTAATTGCCACATAAAACAATGTTGCAAGAAAAGGTGAGCATAATATATAACACCAGTCACTGCATAGTTTACCAAGTGCCATTTAATAATGTCCAGCAAAAAAACAAAAAAAAAAAAAAAATTAAAACAAAGAAAGAGACTGTTGCCAATGAAGCCACAAAGCAGGCCTCTTAAAGTTTTAGCATATTTTTCAAATCATTCATAATAAAATAATTTTCTTTGCTTGGGCATGAGTAACAAAACACAATTTTCTCTAAACGACATTGACTTCAGTATGAGTACTCGTACAGCTTCTTTAAAAAACGACTTATTTATTTTGTACGCTTTTCTTATTTCGTGGCAAAGTTTTTCTCTGTTTTATTTATTTTTTTTTTTTCACCTTTATTTGCCACCACTTTTTTATTAAAATTTATTTAGTGCTTGCTTGCATTATTTTTGTGTTGTTAAATAGGCGAGCATATTTTTTGCTTTAAAAAAAATTTCTTTATATTAATTTGTATTAAAGCAAATTAAATTATATACCCTTCACTGTGTTAGCAAAATATTAAAATTTTTCACTTTTCAAATTTTTCTTAAATATCAAAAAAATACAAAAAGTTATATACTTGGAACCGTTAGCCTATTAAGCTTGAGTTCGTATTTAAAAAATGTATTTATTTATTAATGCAGCGAAATATCAATATAAAAAAAAATTTCCAAAAAGAAAGTTAAATAGACTTAAAATTAAAAAATTATATAAAAAAAATTAATACATTGATAAAAAACTTTCTTTCAATACCTTTTTTTATTAATCCTAAATAAATAATTCATTTTAGAGCAACAAACTAAAATTAATAAATTTTAACAAAAAATACTTTGTGAGAATCTCATTTTTAAATTAAAAAATTTTTTTTAAATAATACAAAGTAACTTCTGACTACTTGGGTGGTAGATTAAAAATCTAGACGACCTCATTTTTTAATCTTCTATGGTGCGTTCAAAAGTCGCTAAAATCATTCAGAGCAACAGCAGAATAAACTTACTATGAGACTTTTCTCAAGTTAAAAATTCTTCCAAGTCTAGTATTCATTAAGAATGACTTGGGTGATTTTATTTCCATTTTAGACGGCTGTAGGTAGCGAAGCTCTAAGTAAGGAAAACGGTTCCAAATTAGATCATTACAATAACATGTTCTGGTATTCGTTACATAGCCTGCTGAGATCATTTAAGCTGATCCTCATATTTGCCAATTGTTTCAATACTTTGCAATGTTCAGTCGTGCATCCTGGACAATGCAAACTCCTGACCCAGTCAGATTTGTTCTCTTCTGAAAACGCTATCCTAACACCCCTTTTCTGCAACCAAAATTATTGCAATTACCTTTATTGCACTAAATACAGTTTTAAGAGAGTTCTCAGAATAGTTCTCAGATAGCACTTATTTTACCAGTTCGTGTGGCTTTTTACTGCCACGACCTGCCATCTACATTAAGTAAACCCTGTAATTCGATGCTGGTCTCTTCAGAAGTGTTAAGCAATCCCATACCAGAAGGAGAAAGAAGCAGGAATAATTTTAAATGAAAAAATTTCTCTCCTAATCTGCTGAAGTGCTGCCAATATTACTAGAAACATAGGTAAAGCACATGTAAATGAGCAGGTAAAAACAAATCCCTTTGGTGAATACAAGTTTCTCCAAATGAAATTGTATTACGAGTTTAGACTTGATACAACTAATAAATAAATATTCAGCTTTTGTTGAATTTTATTAGTTTAAAAGATTAAAGCAAAGTATGCAATAATTTTCTTTTATAATGCAAATCCTTTAGATAGGCTACATACTTTTTAAATGACATGCCCCTAGTAATTGTTTTTATTTTTTATGCTACTAAAAAAAGGGATTATTTTCATAATTTATAACACAGAAAAACCTTTTGCTATAAATAAATTATTAAAGCCATTCAAGCCATATTCTTTTATTAAGTTTTTTTTTTTTTTTTTTGTTGGCAAACTAACTGCTTATTATGCACACACTCAAACAAACTAAAAATTTATGCTCATTCACACTCCTATTCATTTATTATACGTGATTTTCTATAACAATATTAAATTGCGATATAATCTATATTGATTTAAATACTTTTCCAGCAGCACAAAAAATAATTATTTATTTATTGTATAAAACATTGACACTTTTTTTTTAATTTTTTTTTTTTTTTTTTGTTAGTGTTAGTGTTGTTATTGTTATTTTGGCATACCAAGTTGGGGTATCATATAAAATAATATTATACAATATTAAAAAATTTATAAATATTAAATATAAATTTATGCAAAATAAACAATAGAAGCAACAAGCAGAAAAAAAAGGAAGAATAATTTCAATAAAAATAAAAACTTGTATTAAAATATATTATCAAAAACAAACAAAACATTATTTATGAATAAGTGAGACAAGTAAATAAATAAATTAAAAGAGAAAAAAGGCTTTATGGGAGGAGAAGTTGTAGAGGAAATATAGTTAATTGTAGAGCAAAATCTGTTTGGCATATTTTAAGCCCACTAAGTTGTAAGATTAAGCTGTGTGAATGGCCCAGATGATACCATTAATAATGTAATAAACGGTCAACAATCCCAAGTTTCAGTTTGGGACCTACTCTTTAGCATAAGATATCTGAGAAGGTTCTTTACCCTGTCCTAGATAGCTCAGGTAGACCGCCTTTAACAATTTTTTTCTCGAACCTTGAAGAGGCGGGTGGGTACTCACGGAGAAGGAGAAGAACTATTTGCTTATTCTCAGGTGTCAAGTAGCTGTGGCAGTTTAGGTTATCACAGTATTCTGGAAATATTTTTTTTATTATTGCTTATTAGCTAAGCGTGGCGTGTACCATTTCTTTTAGATTCCGGTGCTATCATGACCTCTAAAGAATATTATTAATAAAATATCCCCTTCCCTTTATTTTTAAATTTTCACTTCTCATATTTTTTTTTTAATATTTTTCGTAAATTTAAGAAAAAACAAAAATTTAAATAATTTTTTAAGAAAACATTTTACAAATCTTGACCATAAATTTTTAATTGCTGCATCAAGCTACTTTAGCTTATTTTAGCTTGGCTGAACAAAGTGAAAAATAAGGAGACTCACAGAACAACATTTCTTATAAAATACTTTAAGCAAAAATCATTGTGCTCACAAAAAAATAAAAGGAAAACAACAAACAGATATCGCTTTGATAGATGATAAAGTTAAAGTTTTTAAAAAAAATTGTTTTTTCAGCTGGTAGCATTGATGATGTGGTTTGCCAAGCAAAAATATTGGGAGCTTAAAAAAGGACTTTGCAAAATACAAATTTATAATAATAACATTGTGAACCACCTTAATATTTGTAAAAAAAAAGAAAAACTTTTCTTTCAGTTTCTACAAAATTTAAAATTTAAGTGGGAAAAGAAATACAACTAAATTTGTGAGGGTGCTAACCAAAAGAAAAATATAGACAAAAAAGAGATGAAAACTAAAACAAGAAAACATTTCATAAAATTTGGGATCAGGATATTTATGGTTTTTTCATGCTTTTGATTTTATTTTTTGCTTATTTTTCATACAACAAAAAAGATAAACAATAAATTTGATAGCTGAGAAAAAAAAAGACACAAAAAAGTATTTTTGTTAAACAAACACCTGCAAACGGAAAATGATAAAAACCAGGAAAAAAATAGAAGAAGCTGAATTAAATGTTGTTGTAATTTTAAGTTTATAGTGAAGTGAAACATCAAATAAATACAAAATTTATGTATTAGTTAAGTCGACATTGTAAACACTCTAATTTGGAATAAAAAAAATTCATATATAAAAATTTTGTAAATGAAGAAACTACACTGACCAAAATTATAAGCAAAATAAATATTTAATATAAAAAAAATTTTTTATTTTGATTTAAAAAAATGTTAAATAATTTTTTTATTGAATAAAATTTTAAAAAAATTTTAAGTACTTATTAATTTAACTGAAGAAGATAAATGCTTATGATCTTATCAAAAAAAAAAAAAATTGACGTAAAAAATTTCTTTAACGTTGACATTAAAGTCTACGTTAATTTTTTTGGATAAGGGGCTTAATTTATAAATATTTTTTTTAATTCACTGAAGAAATTCTGAAGAAAATTCAAGCATGATAATAATAAAAAAGACTAACTAACAAACGGATTAAAAAGATTGTTTTGATCTTGATAACAAAGATAATTTATAACGTGTGAAGCATTTGACTTATACCCCCATTATGGTTCATAACTCTACTATGCTTCAGTTGTAATTTTGACTTTAAACCTGTTTGTGTTATTACTGATTACAACTCTGTGTTCGTGCAGTTGATAAAAACATACAAAACTAACAACTCATCAATAGCAGTTGTTTCAATTAGTTGTGAACCATAATAAGGACATTACTCTTTCCTTAGAAATCAAATTTTATAACTCTTTTTTAAGCCCAGAATTTTTTACAAAAATCATAAGCAACTTAATATTTCCCTTCTATAGCTTTTTGAAAAAAAAAACCAAAAAAGAAAAAGGTGGAGTAACCATGATAGATAAGAATTTAATATTTTTTTCTAAGCCAAAAATAAAACAAACCCACTCCCACTGTTTTTCTTTTAACCAATTTAAAATTTTCCTTTTTTTCCTAACATGATTTCTTACTCAGTTTTTTTTTTTTTTTTTTTTTTTTGTATCTCTTTTCTTACACTTATTTTATTTGTTACTTTTCATATTATTTTTTTGATAAACCACCTATTTATACAATCTCTAAAATTTTATATTTTTTTTTGAGCTCTTTGTCTAAGTGTAGCAACAAACTTTCAATAGAAATAAACATGGATTGTTGCTGTTTTGAAAGTAGATTGAAAAGGGGAGTCTTTTCAAAACAAGTGGAAGCACAAAAACAACAACAACAGTAACATAAATTGAATAATAAAAACAAAATTATCATATTTCCATCATCTTTTGTACAATTTGTTTTTTGCCCCTTTTTTTCTGCTGCTAAAATTTATGTTGGGAAAATGTTTGTCAAGACAATTGTTAAAAGAAAATTTAGTTTTCAAGTCTTAAAAATACCATTAAGTTATCGGTGTAATTTTTGCTTTATTTTTATTTTACTTCATTTCCATTTTTGTTGCTTTTCAGCTTAAAATTATAAATTTTTTTCTTATTAAACAAATCATTGTGCGGCTTTTGATTTTATAATTATGCGAACAGTGTGTGTTTTTTTCTAACAGAAAATGTTTGTAGAGTTTAATTAAAATGAAAGTTTATTTATAGTTTATTTGCAGAATATTTGAAATTTATTGTGGAAAATTAAAGCATTTAAAAGCCGTTTTAATTAAAAGTTGTGGGGTTATGAACTCTACTTTATTTTTTTAAAGAGTAACAGGATAAACTAACTTAAACTAATCTACTGAAGCGTTTCTTATCTATCCAAAATTCTCTTGATATAAGGAGCATATCGAAATAGCTCATCGGCAACCCTAAGCAATTGGAAAATTCAATTTTGACAGCGAGTATTATAGTGAAGTTGGCTGCAAAACAATTGATTTTATTTTAGACCAGTAGTGACATGTTAGCTAGTTTTTTTTTTAATTTAGCGTTTTTAGCTCTATTTTTGTTTGTTTAGGGAATTTTATTAAATTATTCGATCTTATAAATTTATTATTATTTAATATTAATCAAGCTTAAAATCTTAAAAAAAATTTTTTATTAAAATTTTCCGATATTTCGATTTTCTTTTGAAGGTCTTTTTCAGGAAAATTTAAATAAAAACAATTTTTTAAGATCTTAAGCTTGATTAATATTAAATAATACTAAACAAAATAATTAACACTAATGTAGAAAATACGCACAGAAAATATGGTGCTAAAAAACTCTCCACTTGCCGCTCTAATTCAGGTTGTACTGTTAAGCAAAAAAGCAAAAGTGCTTTTTATTTATTCTAGATGATGCAAATATTATCCTCGCAGAAAATTTTCTCAAAACTGGAAGATCTAACGCAATACCCAATTTAGGCATCTTGAATAACCAATTGTTTAGAAACTCTAGAAAACTCTTAGATAAAAATAGATACTTAACGTGCAAAAAAAATTCTTTAGCTGGGCGTTCGCTTGTCTTTGCTGGTAATACTGTGGGTTTGTATTGGCTTTTGATTTGTTTAATTTAATTAAAATCCTAAAATTATATCAAGCTCATACTTAATTATGCAACATGTATGATTCCATTACGTTAATATTTTCTTTTTGCTTGTATTTCGATTTGTTAATTTTCTTCAGCTTGGGAGCTGTTTACATAAATAATTTGCCAGTAATTTATCAAAACTTATTTTCTTTTGTGTGTGTGTGTGTGTGTGTGTGTGTTTTGTTTTCATTTATTTTATATGCTTTTCAAGGTTTATACTTTTATGCCTAAAAAAAATTTTTATTTCTTACACACACACACACATGGTGTATGTAATCAAATGTAAATCATTAAAGTCTACTTGCTTTATGAGAATAATAAAATATTTCTTAGTGAAATAGCACAAGGAAAGAATAAAAAAAAAACATGCAAATATGTAATCGTACATATGCTGAAATTTATGTTCCAGAATTTAGGTAGTCAAGCTTGAGGAAAAAACAAAAACCAAAAAAAGAAAAGTAAATGAAATCATAGAAATCCACAGTGACACAGTTAAAGATAAACTCATCTTAATGCCAAGCACGCGCAAAATTGTTTAAGGAAAATATATATTTTGTGGGCTTTTAAATTTAAATAGCTACTCTCCTATTCAGGGATTTAAATATGGCAGTAATGCAGCTTTTGCTTATGCTTAAATTCTCATTAGAGGAAGTGTACAGCACAACATTGGTATATTATGTACGAGTAAAATATTCAAAGCTTGCTTGCTGAAGCATTTAATTTAAAAATGTTTTTTTAAATTTAAATATTTTGTTTTAAATTACAACAACTGTAACCACTCTTAGGGATTTCTTTTGGGGGGTGTATAAGGGCTTGACAGATAAAATCATTAAAAAAACATTTTTTTTTGTCTTTAAGAAACATTCAATTTTAAATTGAAATTAATAAAATCTGTAGATTCAAACAAAAATTAGATTATATCAATTATAAAATTACTATAATTATTGTTATTACTAGGTCATATGCCATATAAATAATTCTAAGTCTCGAATGAAGCTTATTTAGTGAGAGATCTTCTGGGAAACAAAAACGTTCATATACTAGACTTAAAGTCCGATCAGTCACAAAGTAGTTGTTCTTAGGTTTCATCAAGAAAATGATAAGGCAGCCTGTAGAAGGTCTCTTAAAATAATTACTTATAACTCAGATAGATCGGCTATAAAACATGTGGCTAGAAATCAGAAAAAATGGTCACTCTTAGATGCCCGCTAATTACGGCAGTAAACCTTAAAAATCTCCTTACTGTTTCTAAGCAACAATTAAGCACTTGAAAGGGTAGAATAATAAAATTTATAAATAAAAAAATTTTTATATGAAATGCTTGAAAAGTGGCTTTATTTAATGAAAACATTTTGTAATAAAAACTTTCTTTTTGCTTTCCATACAATTATTTAAACGAAACCTCAACAGGCCTTGGTTTATGTGGTGGCCTAAACGGCCTTCAGTTAGAGTCGTAAGACTCCGTTTTGAACCTTACTAAATGTTTTTTGTTTGTTCTCGCCTGGCCCGGTTCTCCTTTTAAGACACATGCTTTTGCAAATAGAATTTTTGTTAAAAAAAACCCATCAAAATAAATATAGAAATTCACTACCTTATGAAGCGGCTTATTTTTTTCTAGCATTATTAGCAGAGGCGCTGAACATATCGCTAAATAAAATATTTCAAACCATAATATCAGGCTTAAATTAAGTAAGGGCAAACATCTGTTTTAACAGTGGCTAGTGAAATTCGTTGAAAAGTAGGCCCAAAAATATGCGTGGCTAATGCAAAAGTATATGGCTTGAAGTATAGAGACTATATGTAGCAAATTTTAGAAAAATCTGTTGGAAAACAAAAATTTTTATAGTGAAAATATAAAAAAAAAACAAATAGGAAATGAATTTTATTTATATAGATTTTTTGTCGTTGTATTATTATTAAATTACTTTGCAACCTGCCATTATTTAAATTAAAAAATTTTTTTTTAATGTATTCTTTTCATTGTGGTTTGATACACTTCAAAAGAATGGAAAAACAGGCATGACATTTAAATTTCCGAACATACCCACACACAAGCACATGTATAAAAATTAAATTATGTGCTGAACTTTTTTTTTTATTTTTGTCTGACAATAAATTCTGAACAACCACCACCAAAACAAAAATCCCTTTAGAACATAATTTCCTAAAAAAAAAAATTAATGTCTTGTGTCTATGAGTAGTTTTGAATTAATTGAAGAAACACAAAACCGGCTCAACTAAAAATAGGGAATGAAATTTAAATGCCTAGAAAAAGTATAATTAAAGGTTATTTTCAGTGAAGCATTACGTCTGTTTGTATGATAATGTTTTCGGACTTGTTTAATTTAATGTTAAACTGGCGCGCACAAGTGTTGCGTGTTTTAGCCAGCCCTGCCTTTTCTAGCTAAAACTTCCACTTTACTTAGGGGTGGTTAATGTTGTATTATTTCTTATTTTTTTTCAATTGCTTCTTTTTTTATGTTTATATTTGTGGCTATTTAAAAAATTTCCGTTACTATTTTATTCACTATAAATATTTAAAGATTTTTATATTAGAAAAAAACTAGTCACCTAAATGTTGTGTAATACTGACAAGTGCTTTAAAATTAAAAGTAATTTTGATATAAAGGTTTTCCTTGATGTTTAAATAAATAATAAGAAATTGCTGGAAACATAAAAAAAGAAATATTCATTAAAAGGCTAATGGTGGGATAGGGACGGCTTTAGATTTTAATGTATTTTAAATTTATTTAAGTACAATAAAAAAAAGAAGGATAAACTGAAATAAAAAATTGAAAAGGGTTTTTTTTTTTAATTTTTTTAAAATGCTTTTACTTGCTAAATAAACATACAAATCCCCATGATGAAAAATTAATTTTTCTAAAATGGTTTTGTTGGCAGTTTTTTAACAAAATTCTTAGTTTAAGAAGCCGTCTAGAAAATTGAGGTATTAAAATAGACTAGTAATTCTGGCAGTCTGCTAGAAGTTTTTTTTTAGCTACTGGAAGGTGTAAAAATATTTTGGCTGAGAATGAGTGTCGTTATCATAACGAAAATAACTTGTTGTAAATTTGACTACTAAAGCGATCGACTGTATTTTACAAAACGATTTGTCTAGAAAATGTGCAGAGAGCTTCAGACATCTAGAAATTCTGGAAAGTTTCAATATTATGAAAGTACTAAGAGGAAAAAATCAGAAGCTTTTACCTACTATAGCTAGTGATAAAAGCATGATAAAAAAAAGTGATTCATGACAATAAATTTTATTGGTTTTATATGCACCATTTAATAAAACATAATAAAGTTTTTGTAATACCAAATAAGAATTAATTACTTTAAAAATAATTACTGTTATAAAAATGTACTTGAAGTTTAATTCAACTTTTTTTAATACACCACTTTTAGGCTGTCACAATTTACTGGTTTCTTTTTCAATTGTTTTCTTCTCTCAATTTATAAGAACACTCAAGTCAGCTCCCCTTCCGTTTTGTCAACTTAACCTCTTCTAAATTAAAAACTATTTAAAATTAAACCAAAACTGGTCTTTAAGAACTAGTTGTGTGACATGTGCCTTACAACTAGACTAATCATATAACCTTTTTATATAGTTTTCTTTCAGAATTGTAAAAACTTTAGGAATTCTAAAAAAAATTAAGAAAAGATTTGCTTGTTAGAAAATTAACTCGCTTAAAACCTTCTATGAGTTCGAATGTCTTTTTTACTTCTGTATTATTTTTATTTTTTTATTCATTTAAATGCATATGTTACATACACATTTTTAAAAGCCACTTTAATTTCCCAAAAATGCGCCATTACCTCAATTTATTTGTTTATTTAAAACTTTATTCGCAGTCACATTTTCTATATTTATTTAATAATTTTATTTATTTACAAATATTTTTAAATGCATGAACCAGATAATTGCTGTTAAAATTCATTCAGTTTGTGTTTTCATTTTCAAATTGTTTTTTTTTTATTATTTATTATTTTGGCCAATCAATATTTGCATTTAAAACTAATAGTATTGACAATTGAAATACACAAATGCATTTTAGTTTAAAGTAAAAGTAGCAAAAATGTGGTAGTAAAAAAATGGAATATCAAAAATGTAAAAAAAAAAAACAAATATTTAAATAGAATTTGTATTAAAAACCAAATTTACGTGTGTGTTTTTAAAAAGAGACACGAAAAAAAAAAACCAAAAACTTAAGCAGAAGCATACGGTTAGTCATTGTTGTGTACAAAAGTCCATTTTATAAATGTAAATAACGACATGAGGTTTACGAATTACGTACGTTCAAATTAAAATGCCTCTAAAAAAGGGTGCTAAAAAAATTTGTTTTTTTTTTTTAAATACAAATGTGTTTTGCTTTCGTTTTCTTGCCACATCGCTGTACAGGCTTTTTTGCTAATAAAAACAGATAAAAGAAATTTAGCTGGAAGTTTATTTCGACCAGAGATGGTACAACCAGCAAGATAGTGTACTCACAAATGCAACTACAAAATAAAGTTCTTTAATTAAAATAGAAAAACCATTCAAGGTTTCAGTAAGTGATAGTTTTTAGGAATACTAGGCCTCATTTACCAAGAAAGTTGGAAGCTTATTTTACATAAAAATTGTACAACCAGAAAAAGAAATTTTGCCATAAATAATTTAAATTATTTTAAACAATATTTTTCAGAATTGTTCAGCTTCTTTCTTCATCAAATTGGTATTGTGATAACTAATTTGCTAAGATTCATTAAAATATAGAAAGTAAAATTTTTTTAAGAAAAATTTCCAAAAAAAACAATAAGAATATAAATTTAAAAAATAATTTTAATTAGTAACCATGTTGGCCTTAGATTTTAATTTAATTGCCTGATGATTTTTTGAAATAAGAAAAAGCAAACAAACAAATCTATTAAAAAAAAAATTCAAAAAATATATATATTTTTTTTTAATTCCTTTTTAATTAACTAGTTAATGAACATATACACACACCTGCACACATATAGCTAATTGACCACAGAAACGTCATAATACAAAATGTTTTTTTTATGCTTCTGGAACTATAAAATTGGGCCTGTGTGCCCTTTATAGCCGTTAAAATTTACTATTATACATTTAGTACTGTTGTTAAAAATAAAAAAAAATAAATATAAAAGAACAAAATAAAATCGGTATTTTTAAGACAACTAAATTTTTGAATTATGGTTGTTACAACTAAAAATATTTTATTATCACAACTGAATTTTCGTTTGATAAAAATGTTGTTCTCACAATTGAAGTTTTTTTCTGTGTGTGGACTTTTTTCTTTACAAAAATTTGCTATTTTGTAAAGAATTAATTAAATTTCTTTGATCTTGAATAGATTACTCACAATATTTTTTTTTTATTAAAAATAAATTTTTGGTATTACATAGTCATATCATCATCCAGTTCCAAACAGGTGTTCAATTATGAAGAAAAAATTTTCTTTTTAAAAAATTGTTTTTGGCATTTATTTTATTTTATATCTTTTGTTAGAGAATTTCTATTGGCCTTCAATTAATAGCTTGGCCTTCCAAAATATTTATTTAAATTTGTCTGGTTTTATTTTAAAACATTTTAATCGGCAGCTGTAGTAATTAATAGAGAACGATTCTTTTTTTTTTTTGTATTTACAATAAAGGGTGGCGCATAAATTATAGTCTATTTGTTTTAAGGCTGTCTTTTTTATAAATGAAAATCATAAGGAATAAATTTTTGGTTTTTGTTTAGGTGATGTCGCGAAAAAATCTAGAGTAATTCAATAGAAAATTTAGTTAATTCAATTAAATATTTAATCAACATGACAATTCTTTAACTGAAGCAAGCAATACAAATTTAAATTAAATTTTTACATTTTTAATTAAAATTTTTCCTTTTCTTTACTAAATATTTTACTTTTTTATTAAAAATTTAGAATTTTTTTCAATAAAAATTTTAACTTTTTTGATTTCAAAATATAATTTTTGTAATTAAAAATTTTAAAATTTTTAATTAAGAGCTTAATTTTTTTAAATAAAATTTTTTAATTGAAAATTTTACTTTTTTTAATTAAAAATTTTATTTTTTTTAATTAAAAATTTTATTTTTTTTAATTAAAAAATTTAAATTTTATATAAAAAAATTAAGCTCTTAATTAAAAATTTTAAAATTTTTAATTACAAAAATTTTATATTTTTATTTAAAAATTTTAATTTTTTTAATTAAGAATTTAATTTTTTAATTAAAAGAATTTTATATTTAAAAAATTTAATTTTTTTATTTAAAAAATTTAATTTTTATAAATAAAACATGTAATAAAAAAATTTAATTAAGACAATTAAAAATAAAATCAATACTATAAGTTTTTGAATACAAATGTAATTAATTTAACGAGTTGAATTTGATTTAATTACAAATTTAATAGATTGAATTAGAAATTTAATGATTTATTGAATTTTTTTAATTTTTTAATTGGTGAATAATATTTTTCTTCTATTGAAGGTAATTAAATTATTTCATTCAAAAAATTTTTAAATTGTTTAATGATTTTCTTTAGGAAAAATTAATTCTTTATCATTTTATTTATTTTTAACAAACAGCACATAATGAAAATAATAAACAAAAAATTTTCCTTTTAATTTTTTGTTTAGATTAACTATATAATTCTTTTTAAATAATTTTTCTACTTTCATCATGCCTAAAAATGTGTTTGATGACCGCAGAACAAAAATTATAAATTCAATTATTTTCTTTAGTTTATCTTGCGTTAATAATTTTTCTTCAATTTTCTTTCCACAATTTGTTTATCTCTTTCAGAAAACTATTTACATTTTATTAGCGAATGACACATTTTAATTTTTTTTAACAAACACAAAAATTTTGTGTTCTATTTAACTGAATGTGTGTTTGTGTATGTTTTTTACTTTTAAATAAATTTTTTATATTAAATGTGTGTGCTCAAATTTAATGTTTAATTTTTTTACAAAAATATATTTAAGATTTTTTTGTTTACAATCCACCCCACTTTCCTTGATTTTTATTGTTTGAAAGTGAAATCAAAAATATAAACCTGTCAGGTATGGTAAGTTAAATTGTTATATATTTTTTGTTTTAATTTAAATAAATTTTCTAATAGTTTTGTTTTTTAATTCTTTTACTTTTCTTTTTATTTTATTTTAATTTTACAAAACTACCTCAAATTTGAAAAGAAAAAAGCACAATTTATATATTAAGACATTTTTTTGTTGTCTCCATTTTATTTACTGATACACACTCACATGCATATATTCTTACGCACAGAGACACAATATGTTTCAATTTATCAATATTTTATATTCAATTTCTTTTTATTGTTATTTTTTATAAACACAAACAAAAAGTTTATATTAAAAATACAAATTTAATTTTGATTTATTTGCTAAAAACTGAGACCATAAATTTTTTTATTAAACATTAATTAGGAATTTATCAAAAGATTAAAGAAAAATATGAGCTATTATTGTTTAAAATGGTATATGTACACTTTTTTTAATGAGTTAGTGGTAATTTTAGTAAGATATTGAAATCATTCTACTAAAATTACCACTGATTTATACATATTTAGCTCAAAGTGGACTTATAGTATTTTCAAAAATTAAAGCTCAAATTCTTTTAAAGACTGTGCTTAGTCTTAAACATACAAAAATATATTTACTTTTAGTTAACTAAATAAATGAGCCGTTATTTTTGAAAGTGGTATAAGTCCCCGATTTAAAAAAATTTTTTTTAATAGACTTTTTAAATAAAAAAAAGCTAAGTCAAAAAATTATTATAAAAAAAAATTAAAAGAATGTGAATGGAGCTCTTGTAGCTTTTATTTTTAATTTTTACCAACCGACTGGTTGTTTTTTACAGGCAAGGAAAACCATAGCACCTCTTTTTAGGCGCAGTGACATTTTTTTAAAAAGCATTTTATGTGTGGATCAAAATTATGACCACAATTTTTAATAATTGAATAAAATAAATATAAAACAAATTACAGCAACAGAAGAAAGTAAGAAAGGAGTTTTCATAGTTGCTAAATTAGGGTGATCAATAATAAAATATACAGAGAAAATGATGAATTAAGAAAGCAATAAAAATAGATCCAAAATGATGAGTTATAATAGAAGAAATATATAAGAAAGTTTCAATAATCAGTAGAACATATATTAGAGAGAATAAAGAAAATCAGTTCAAAACGGAATCTTGCAAAAAATTAAGAATTAAGAAAAAAAATACTTACAATTTTTTAAAATTAAAGAAATATAAATAAAAAAGATAAAATGTATATCATTAGATATTAAAATATTCTGGCCAAAATAATTTTATCTAAAGCAACAATAGCCTTCTAAGTTCATTGCCAAAAAAATAATTCTAAAATTCAACTAAAATAATTTTTTATATTTTTCATTTGCAATATCGACAACTAGACATTTTTGGCCGGTTTTGGCCTTTATTAGTCAACGTAAATACTAATTTTTAGAGAAATCTGTTAACAAATAGAATTTTAGTTGTTAAAAAACCCATCAAAATAGAGTTGTTCACTGCTTTATGAAGTGACTTATGTTTTTGCTAGCATTATTATCAGAGGCGCCAACAAAAGTTATAAATAAAATATTTCAAAGCATAATTTCAGGCTTAAATTAATTACGGAAACACATCTTTTAAAAAAGTGGCAAGTGAAAATCGTTGTAATAAAAACCAAACATATAAAACACCAATATTATTGATATATTAAATTCTTTAATTTTTATTTTTAAGCTTTATGCGTTAGTGATGTACTACACAGCTATTCTTTAGAGTAAATTTGTAATAAAAAAAATATTTTAAGTAACTTTTTTAATACAATTTTTTTGTACTACTTTAGCTGAAATTCTTTAAAAAAATTTCTTTTGATTTTTTTGATTATTTTGTTTTATTTATGTAAAATCCTTACAATTAAGTTAAAAATGTAGCAAAAACTTAGATCCGCTGCTAATGCCAATAACGTAAATTTCCGCTTCAAATTTATCCATAATAAAGGAATTAGTTTTTAGATTTTCTTTAGAGATTTTTGTATAATTTCAAGTATTATGCTGGCTGAATTATAAGAAAATATTTTATTTCAATGCGTTTACTTGACACTAAAAATTTAAATAATTATTTTTTCTTAATTTTTAATTTATTTAATTTATTATATATCTTTTTGTAATTTTATTATTTATTTTTCTTTAAAAAAATATTTTTTTTTTTATTTTGCTTAAATATTTTTTCGTTTCCTTTAACGTTTTACGTTCTTAAATATTTATTTTTAACTTTTAAACATATTTTTTTTGGCTCTTTTCTTAAATATGCTTTCCACAGAAAAGCGCAAATTACAAAAAAAAAAAAATAATATTTTTCGCGTAAGATATTCGTTTAAAAATAAAAGCACATACACTGACCGTTTTACTAAAACATGAGTGCGTTCTGCTATGAACAACAATTCAGCACAACGTTTGAAATGAAACTGAAATTTTGTGTACAAGTACGTGGTAATAGTTGTTTAAAACATGTAGAAACACATAGTACGGAGACATTTGGCCAAAACAGACACAGAACAGAAAGCAAGAAACAACAATCAGTCAACAAAAAACATTTGCACACTCAACCACTATTAGCAGCTGGCTAAAACATAAGAAAATGTTAAAAAGGAAACAGAAAAAATTAAATACTCACATACACAAATGCAGAAACGAAGCCCCCTTTAATAAAACAAATTTCAAATTAAGGCTGCAACCAGCAAAGAAAAAAAGAAAAACAGAAACAGAAAACAGAAGAGACTCTGAGTGACTGTTCATCAAAATCAAGTGTTTTTTTAGAGGGTGTGTTTGAGGCATTTAAACCTAAGACAGCAAATTGCCAGTTAACATCATTATTGTTAACATTAAGTTAATCTTAAAATATTTTATTCCTCTTGTTCTTACTGAGCAACGGAAAGTAAGTCTTTTGCCACAAAGGCCAAGTTAACTATCAACGTTTTATTGTTTTGTTTTTGGGCACATATTTTTTAACAATAAAAATATAAAAAACCACCCTTAAATTAGTTGTAAAATACACTCAGCTGTTTTGGCAGTTAAAAAAAACAAGTCAATGCTGCCTTTTTTTCTATAAAAACAAGTCCTTAACAACCCGTTTTTCTTACTGTTTATGCATTTCGTCAATTACGTACTTTATAGCAACAAACAGGCACAAAATACACTTGTTATGTTGTTAGCTATATTGCTGCTTATGTTTATAAAGGTCCTGTTTTATGGCAACATTTTGCTTTTATAAACAAATTGCTAGAGCGTTTTGCTACATGTGCCTAAACATAAAATTTGAACCTGCTGTTATTTCTCTCTCATGTTATCTCTCACTCTTTTAATATTTTTTTTAGGGTTTATTAAATCATATGTTGCATGTTTTGTGTAGAGTTTTTGTTTGTTGGTCATTAGAACGTTAAAAATAATAAAACTAAAGCAGAAAAGCAAAAGCAACAAAGACAAAAAATACAATAGGCACCCACATTTTTGTAATTAAAGAAAAAAAATTATAAAACTAAAGGCCCTACATCATAAAAAATACTTAGCAACTTAAAATTTAGCAAAACGATTGAAAAATAGTCGTAATCGGCATTGCCAGGAGCTAAAAAATAAACAAGCTAGAAAAAGCTAAAAAAAAAATTAGAGCTTAAAATACAAAATTCATTAAATTCATGAACGTTTGCTTTTTTATTTGTACGGATTTCTTTAGAACAAAATTTTGATACAAGAAATTTTGATACAAGAATTTTTTTTAAGAAATTTTTTTTAGACATTTTGAATAATTTTGACTTAAAAAAAAGCTACGAGCTTTTTCATTCTTGTAATTAACTTTTTTCAACATTTTCAGACAATATATAAATTTAATCCAATTTAAGCTTGGAGTTCACAGAACAAACAAACATAAAAATGTGAAGCCTAAAATAATTGTGATGGGAGATAAATTTTCTTTAGCCTTAATTTGTGTATAATTTGTTTTCATAAAAAAGCAAAAAAAAAAATCATTACACATAAATAGAAAATTTTAACTTTATTAAGGCTATTTTGAAAACGAAAAAAGGCTAAAAAAGCTAAATGATAAATTGCCGGAGTTAATGCAAGAAAAAAATAAATCTAGCCTTAGAAATGGCAAAGCTCATAATCATAGTCACAAAAAAGTAGGCTTTAATTAAGAGTCGGCTTTTGTTCATAAGAATTTTATGAATTTAATGTCGTTTTTAAAAAGATGCTAACTTTAGTGTGACTATGATTAAGGGCTAATGACCTTTGAAATATTTGTTTTTGTTTGAATAGATTCAAAAAGCAGTTTAAGAAAATCCATTTTGTCAAGTGAAGCAACGATAAAAAGTCTTACAAAAAACATACATTGAAAATAGGTCAATTAAATATTTTAATTAAAAAAAATAATTGTTACATGGATTAATTAATTAATTTAATTGGATTTTTTTTTTGGGTTCTCTCTCATGCTAAGCGATTTTGTAATATTTACTAACTCCATAAGTTACTCTCTATATGGCTTTAAATCACAATATCAAGTTACGCTATTAATTTCTTTAATTTTTTGCTTAACAAAAATTTTCATTTTTTCAGAATTCAAAATAAAAAAAATTGTTTTTTGTGTACACAAAATATGACGCAAATTTTTGTATTTTCTTATTGTGCTGACACAATTTTTCTACTACAGTGGGATTTGAGTTTTATATTTTTTTTTGTATTTGTACAAACCCCAAAATGTTTTAAAATAAAATTGAAATAAAAGCGAATGTGTTTATTTGAATGATACCAGCACAGCACATCAAGTGAGGTCATCTTTTGAAATATTAAAGATAATTTATTAAAAAAAAAAATAAATAAAATAAAAAAAAAACAAGAAAGGAAAAAACACATGTAAACATTTAAATTTTTGTGATTTCAAGCGCCAATAGGAAACAAAAAAATTTTTTTTAAAAAACGTTTATGACCTTTAATTTTATAGGTAAAGAAATTAAAGAAAATAATTTTAAAAAGTTATGACTCACTCTCTTACTCAATGGTTAAATAGATTTTTGCTACAAGCCAGAATGATTGAAAGACAAGATTACACCGTGCGCACGATTTCCTGTTAGATGACGTAGTTTGTTCACTGTTTGAAGAAAAAAATAAATAAATTTCTCTTACATGTTGTGGCGTCATTCGTGCTACAAGCACAGAAATCTTGTGTCTTTCATTCTTGTCTACAAGCCTGTGTGATATATCATTTTTACGGAAATTTTAATAAAAATTTTATTTGATCAGATTTAAATTTCGCCATTGAAAATACTTCTTCATTGTTACTTTAAGTCTTTGCTTTTTCTGTCTCCTTTTGTAATAGTTTGAGTGAGTGTATAGGCATCTGTGGGCAAAGTTTTGTGGGTTAAAATTAATTTTAGAAAGTTGCTAAACAACTATGCATAGAACGTATCTCTAGACTAGTACTTAGACTAAAGCAATTAATCGCAAAACTTCTTTCATGCAAAACTAGACTAGACATGTTGGCATGTTGAGATCGTTGTGCGAAAATAGGGCCCATTTCAAACACTCTGGTACTTATCACAAAACTATTAAATAAAATAATTTAAAATGAAGCCCAATAATGTGAGGGTTGTTGTATGTAAACCGCTTCTTCCTACTATTAACTCGAAATTGTAGAGCAATATAAATTGTAAAGTGTTAACTGGACAATGTGCTTACAAATTTAACAAAAAGGGGGAAAAAAGGTCATCATTTAGTACTTTTCAATCTACTTTCTTGTCCTTCTCCCATTATAGACTGGGCCATTTAAAATTTTTAGTTTGAACTACCGATTACTTTGACTTTGAAAAGTAGAAGAACATTCATTTTTATTTCTGTTTTCAGGTTTATGTTTGACATTTGCACAATGGGACACTGTATGGTTAAATAAAATTAGAGAATATTAAAAATTTACTTCCAAAGTAGGGAGTCTTTAACACAAATTGTAAGAAATTTACAGGGAAAATTTTCCAGAAGAGATGGTTCGTCAGTTCAATTTGTGAACTCCCTTCATTAGTTATGGACAAGGTATCCTGTGTACGTTCTCGTCCATTACGTTCAATCGAAAGCATCGATGATGCTAGAACATTCATCAACATTTGTCGCACTTCTTTGAGAAGAATTTAGCCTCGGTATGAAAGCTTACAAAGTTCAACTACTGCAGCCTCATGACCATTTTGAGTATCTGCTCTGCTGCTATTATTTTAAGTATCAGTGTAAATTGCTCATTAAGCACACATTTAATTCTTTAATATTTGTAATAGCAGCTACAAAAAAAAGAGATTTTCACACTTTACAACAGCAAAATCATTGATAAAATATTTTATGGTGGCATTTCTTTTTTGATATGTTTAAAAAAATTTTTTTTGTGCTTTCTGTCGCCATGAGTTTTTCTTTTGCAAGTTTTTTTTCCAGTACTTTGCACTAAAATGTTTGTCTATTTATGACTAATTATCCGTTTTCAAGTTCAGTGGAAACCATATGGTGAAAGATATGAAACAACAAAAGGAAAACAACAGCAACAAAAAATACATTTTTTATATTAAAAGAGAACAAGTGAACGAACGAAAATTTATAAAGGAAATTACCCCTTTTGCTTTAAAAAAAAAATCTAAAATGGCTGGCAAAAGCAACAAAATAAATAATTTTTTTTTCATTTTAATGTAGTTGGCCAAGGTTGTTAGTTTTAAAACCCTATAACAAAAGAATTAACAAAAGAATGACCCAGAACTAGTTTTTAAACCAGCTAAAAGAAATACTTTTTTTTTCTCTTGTTTTCTACAAAACTTTTAATATAAATGTGAACAGCAAAAACGAAGACCAACAACTATTGTCACTGTGTTTAAGTAGTGGCAAGAACAAAAATTATTTCATGGAATGAAACAGCAAGAAAACAATTTGTTACATGAAAGTTTTATAAGAAAGTTTCTTACAAGTTTTAAAAATTTAAATTTAATTTTTGTAGTTACAAAAATTTATTTTTCAAATTATACCAGCAGAAGTAAAATTTATAAAACTTGAAATCGCATTGCCCAAATTGTAGGGTATTGGAATCCAATAAACAAGCCATATGCACTCATAAACTAAAGAATTTGTATAAACAAAATTAGAACTAAACAAAATTTAAGAAAAAAAATTTTTTTAATAAAAAAATTTTGAAACTTTGCAAATTTATAGTCTAAATAAACTAATTTTTTTAGGATTTTGATTAAAACTAATGAAAAGAATTTTTAATGGGGAGAGAAAACAAATGGCCTGGGGTCAGTATTAACTTAAAAAATATTCTGAAGAAGCTATGCAAAGTTGAAACGAAATGTTGATGTAAAAATAAGAATTAAATCAGACCGTTTTAGTGGGAAAAGAAAAAGTCAAATAAATTGTTTTTTTTTTTTTTGTCAGCATCCCAGCCAGAGTGATAATCATTATTATTATCACTATTACCAATAATTGCACCGCAATCCGAAACTGATTACAAATCTCGTAATTGCTGTAGGACTAATCATGCTTAAGTCTCCTGGTACCAGTGTTCCACTGCCTTAGTATCTTTTAAAATCCTAACATTTTATTTAGCATTAAATGGACTCCAGTAAATTTCTTAAGTTTTATTACGAGAATACTTAAGCTGAGTTCATGCTCGTCTTCTGCAGAAAATTATTGTCCATACATTATTTTATTAATGCAAAATTGAGTTGTTTCTGTGTGAAAGGCAGTTCTCATTCCATATAACACAAAATTTTGTGCAGACAAAAATTTTGTTCCGACAAAAATTTTGTTCGGACCAAAATTTTGTTCCGACAAAACTTTTGTTGAGATGAAAATTTAATTCGGATTAAAATTTTGTTCGAACTAACATTTTGTTCGAATAAAAAGTATGTTAAGAAAAGAATTTTTTTTTTAAATAAAGGCCATTTTTTATACAATTAAATAAAAATTTATTCAAATTATTTTGCTGTGTAAAAGTAAATTTTTTAAAAGTCAAAGTCATAATGGAAAATAAGTTATTAAGACAAGAAGAAAATTTTTAGTTTAATTGACTTTAGCGATTTCTTCCTATTAGGACAGACTTAATGCCGCATAAGCAAAGAGTATGAAAAATGAATCAATAAATGATTTGCTTTTTTAAAGAATTACTTTAATATAAAAAATGCAGACACACAAATTTTTTTTTTAATTATTCTTAGGAAAGTTTTTACAAAATTTAAAATAATTTCATGTTCATGGGTATTTTAAGTTATTTTTAAAATTCTCAATACAGAAATTAAAAAAACAGTCCTATCAAACGCCAAAAAATATTTTTTTTATTTTGGAAACAAACGCTTTTGCTATAGATTTTCAAATTTGTAAAAACAGAAATATACAGCACGCGAAATTTAGAAATAACAAAAGACCGCAAAGCGACACTTGCTGGCTTAATGCCAGCAAATAATGAATGGAGACAATAAACTATAAAATATAAAAAAAAAATTAAAAATTTTTATAACAAAAAAATCTAAACATAAAATAAGCAGCAGTTTCGTTTACACACAGTCTTATGTTCTCGCAAAAAAAAGAACTTAAATTTTTGTGTAAGCAATTTCCACAATAAAGTGAATGTTTTGGGTCTACAAAAAAACAATTGAGAGATTAGATTTTGCTATAAATACCTTATTTAAAATTCTTTAACCTCCAGCAACTTTTTAATGTTGCTGCAACATATAAAATTTGAAATAAATATATACTATTGCTTCATTTATTTGTTGTTGACAAAATATTGCTAAGCTTTATGTTACTTATGTAGCGCTGTTATGCGCATGAGTTTGAAGAGAGAATGTTTGAGTATATGAAAGTGGAATGAAAAAATCAACAATCTTATAATTAACCCTCAAATGGGCAAAAACATTAATTAATACGTGTTTATATATTCTACTTTGGATTATTTTGAAATTTCCATATACCCCAGTATGGTGATTTTAACAACTTCCAGACGAACCATTAGAGATTGTGGGGTGGGGCATATATCAATTTAAAGAGGAGACTGTCTAGATTTGAAATCTATCGCCTAAATTCTCAGAAAATATTTTCGATTATAGTTAAAATTTTTTTGAAATTTCCATATACCGAAGTGCTGTTGTTCTCAAGGATTTTGGCAGCTTCCGTTTTGCATCATAAAATAAAAACTACAAATGTTTCCGAAAAGATTAAAACACTTCCAGATTTAATTTTGGTAATTTTCATCAGGAATGGTATCTCGGCAAAGTGGGGAATACTAAAAATCCCTGTGAACAAGAGTACTGGGGTATAAAGGAATTTCAAAAAAATTTTAAAAATAATCCAAAGTAATTTCTGAGTATTTAGGCAATAGATTACAAATCTAGACAGCTTTTTCTTTAAAATGATATGTGTACCATCCCATAATCTTCAATGGTTCGTCGGGAAGTTGCTAAAATCACTTAGAGCAACAGCACAGGAATTTAAAAAAAAAAATGTTTAAATAATTTGAAATAATTTCGGGGTATATGCAGGATAGATTACAAATCCAGACTACCTCTTCTTAAAAATGCTATATGTCCCATACCGCAATCTTTTATCTATGAAAATCGTAACACAAGATTTTGTTCTGGTTGCAGTGACGAGGAAACTTGTTTGCGTTACTAGTTCTAACTCTAATAAATTTGGGGTATTGATCCAGTGATTATCGAAAAGCTTCGGCGTCGGTTCTTATAGCCCTATTATTACATCGTGAAGGGCATTAGCGACAAGACAAAGTTTTTTTTTAGCAAAATAATTTCATACAAATAATTCTTTTTTGTTTGATTTAATTGGATTTAAAAAAAATATATTTAAACAAAAATGAAACAACTCAATAGTTAACCAACTATTTTATATGAATCTTAACTCGATGTTTTTAGATTTTAAATTGTTGCTAAAATCTTCTATTTAATTTCGCTAAAATCTGAAACAAACTCTAAACAAAGCCAGAACAAATCACTTAAACTATTAGCTGGTGACCATTTTCTTTTAAGCTCAATAACAGCTGCTGCCTATTACTTTTTCTCAATCGCTTAAAGTATAAAAGAGCAACAATGTATTTAATTTAAAATGTTTTAAATCAAAAATAGTTTTAGTCACTTAAGCAAAATCCTGACTCACTTACCTTGCATGCACGATTAAGCAGGCATACAATAAGTAAACGTTATGGAACTAAAAGAAAAACGAAAACAGCAACAGTAAGGGAACATTAACGAAAAGACACTTTCAATAAAACAACAATAAACTCAAAAAAAAAAAAAAATTATGTAGGTCAGTGGAAGGTGATAAAGTAGCGAAGGAATTTTTTAGGTTACCTTTAGCTCATAAGAAGGAGGCTTATAAAAGTTGTCCTTTCATGAGTTTCATGCTTGGCACTTGATTCAATATTAAACATAATTGCCCCGCGCTGCTTTTAGGTATTTAGCGAATGCCAGCACACTTAAGAAACTTAAACTGATGGTAATTGAACAAGAAATCCTACTTTCACTTGCAGGTAAAAATAGAAGGAAACAAATGATAATAAAATAAGAGTTTGACACTTGTGTGTACTCGTATAATGCTTGTGAAATATCTAATAACAACAAGCAGGCTTTAATTTTTCGATAATGAAAGGAAAACACTTTTTTTTTATCTTTTCTGCCTGCATGAACAAAAATCATAGTGATGCTAGCGCATAAATTTGCATTTTTTTTCTTATTATATCCTATGCGATATGACACGTTTTTTTTAAAGAATTTTAATTTTGTAATTTACATGGAGTTTAAACAAACGTTATGTTTGTGTGGTCGTATGTGTGGGCATAATTGTCTTAAAAAATTAAGACAAAATCAGCAAAATCCTACTAAATCCATCTTAGATTAAAGTTAATTTTTAAAAAAAGAAGTTTTATTTTATTTTACCGGATTGTTTTCAATAATTTTTACTAAAATTTTAATTTTTTCTAAGATTATAACTGCCCAGCTGGAATCAGATACACAATTTTCAGCACTAATTTTGTCAAGCACTTTGCTTGTCTGCAAAAAAAAAAAGGCGAAAGCTTATACAGGAATCGGACCTATGACTTTAGATTAAAAGAATCTATGGAGGCAAGGTTTAAACAGAAATCGGACTCACGACTTTAGATAAATAGAATCTATGGAGGCACCCCACTAATAGCAACTCAATAGAAGCCCCTAACATAAGAATTTATACTTTTATTGTGAGTCTCTTGATAAATAAATCTTGAAAGCTTACTAGACATTTTAATAACTTAAAAAATGCTAAATTTTTCTTGTCTGCAACTTCTTTTTCCATTCGCTAGCGAGTAAAGGTGTCAAATAATTTAAATGAAATCAAAGTCTTGAGATAAATAAAGCGTGTACTTTAGCTTAAACCTCTTGAATTTTTATTTTTATAAAATTTATCTTTAAATAAATTTACTTTGAAAATAATTTTAATTTATGGTTTGTAAGAAATATAAAATTTTTGACTCACCCAGGGTTTCGATGCTGAAATGAAATAAAAACAATATGATATTAGTTAAACAGGATTAAAACTTAAAACTTAAAATTATTTGGTTTGGTTAGATTATTCGTTATTTCAATTTGCTGCCCTTCAAAGACGTAAAATAAATTAAGTGTGCTTTTTTCAGTGAGAAACTTTAGTTGTATGACTTATTGGCTTTTTAAAAAATTTTTAAGAGAAAAGGCTGAGACCAAATCGCAACGTTTGTTATAGAGCAACTTGTATCGATATTTTTTTTAAATTATTTCGATCAATTTTACACGATACTAGATGTTTTTGCCCGGTCTTGCCTGGCCCAGTATTTTTTTAAATGAGTCGGTGTCCTAAGACTATAGAGAGCGTATATCCAAATTTTTAGAGAAATCCCATTTTAAATAGAAGTCTAATCGTTAAAAAGCTTCACCATTCGCTGCTTTATAAAGTGGCTTATAAGCAAAGTCGCCAACGACAGGTATAATTAAAATATTTGAAAGCATAATTTCAGATTTAAATTAAGTACGTTTAGTGATGAGTGAAAATTGCAGAAAAGTGGGCGTGAAAATAGGCGTGGCTAGTCCAAAAGTATGTATTTATATGGCGGCCTGCCTTTGAATATAGAGGTTATATAGAGAACAAACAAACAGAAAATGAATTTAATTATTTAGAATACTGAATGCGAGCATAAGGCCTCTGTATTCTCTATGCTTATTGAACTAACGATTGAAGTTAAGTCAATATTATTATCACTGCTAAATTAAATCAATAACAAAGCGAGAATTAATGACAAAATTTTTATAAAAAATCAAAGCTCAAATCGTCATATTCGATGTCGAATGAGAGCAATCGAAAATTGATGTATTTTCAAAGTAAAGTTTATGAAAAAATTATAAGAAAAATTTGCAATAACGTTGACTTTAAAGTCCACGTTAAATTTTTTAATAAAACGGCTAGACTTTTTGTATGAAAAATTTTCAAAATTTTGTTATAAGTTGCTCGATATCGTATGCGTTGTTTGGCCTAAGCTTGATTAAATCTGTGGCAATAAGAAAAAGTGCTTGTGCTTATTTATTTAGCAATTTTAAAGTTAGTTTTACAAACTTTAAAAATAGCCACAGAAATAATAAAACAACTCACTGTCATTTCAACTCAGTAATAATTTTTTAAATGAAAAAAAAAAAATAATTTAATTCTTATTTAAAACACTTTTCCCTAATAGTGACAATAAGAAATTTTTTTGAAATTTTTTTTTAACTTTCTATTTAATTTCTAAAGAATTTATTTTAATTATTTCAAATAGTCTTACGACATCTTCAAATAATATTTTTTTTTGTATTTCTTATTTTTTCTAATAAGTTTAATTAAGAACAATTCTTAAGTACTTATTTATTTAAGTGACAGCAATTATAAAACAAGTTGTTGTAAGTGATAAGAATCATTCTCTTTCATTTTTATAATTCTACTTTAATTTAATTTTTCAATTGACTAAAATATTTAATAATAAATTACATAGTAAAAAAAAAATATTTGCACTAAAGAACAGAGAATTCTATTAATTAAAAATTATTTTTAAAACCATTCAGTGCATTTTACTTTTTTAATTTATTTAATTAAATAAAAAAGTATTTTTTTTTTTAGAGCAGAGTAACTAAAAACTAGTTTTAGAGTATTTTGCAGAGCTGTTCAAGCCGAAACTTTGTTTTTTTTTTTTATTGGCTTTTAAAAAAACCAATCTTTTTCGAGTAATACTCAGTTGCTTTATTTAGGAGAGAACGATACATCTCGAATATCAGAGCTAATTAAAAAAATTCCCAAGTCTTCAGTTGCTTTGTTGCAAAAGTTAACTTGTATTTTTACACTTTTTTTTTTGTTAGGTGCTTGAATAGCAAATAGTCCCTTTTATTTGCCTAAATTTTAAAAGGCTCCGTTTAAAGTTATTTTTAGTCAGCTGGTACTTGTTTCACAACTGTGCTTTAAGTGCTGTTAAGTTAACAAACAAGCTACGCTTATATTGTGTTAAAATTTCAAAGAAAAGTAGATAAGCTACTTGTATTATCTTTAACTAAATTTAAAGAAATTTTCTTTGTGTGTGTGTGTGCTTTTTTATCTTTTATTATTAAAGTTCATTAAGTAAGAAAATATTATTAAAACAAATTTAGCCAGAATCCTTTAATAAAATTGTAGTTTTTAGCTCTATAACAATTTATAAAATAACAGCAAATGCTAAAGCAACACAAACAGCAACAACTAAGTAAGTAAGAAAATGAGAGGGAATAATAATATGAAAAGAACACACACACACACAACAGCAACTAATAACAATTGGGAAATAAAGTACGTGCTACATGCATATCCTGAGGCGTTAAAATAGAGTAAATAAACTAAAAAATGAGTTGAGGAAAAGAGCAACAGAAAAAAAAGGAACTAAAATTAAAAAACAGAAAAAATATAAAAAGAGAATAGGAGAGACAAACAAAAAGAGTCGGAATCTTAAACAAAGTTAAACAGCAGCATATCCTCATACACTAACTCTTTCATCTACGAGTACTTCTCATTAGCAGCAACTCTATTATCAACAATAGCACCAATAACGATACAATACTACACTCTATGACAAACAAGTCATTATAATCAAGGTCAGTGAAGGTAAAACAGGGATAATAAAAGAGGGTGGTTGGGATTTAAGGTTTTAAATTAAGTGTTAAATGATGAAATATCAAGTGTAGCAACTGTCTTATTTTGTTATTTATTTTGTAAAAATTTAACACCTTTTGAGTGAACAGATCATAAATAATTGATGCTTAAAAATAATTTTATTTATAAATTGCTTTAATAAAAAAAATAAAAAAAAAGACAGCAAAGTAAACTAAAATCCAGTTACACTTGACTACTACAGATAGTTAATTGTCTCATATTTAATGATCAATAATGCTAGAAATACAAAATTACTCCATGCGCATAATTGCACATTAGATAACTTGCACACAGAAAACAACTTCGGTTGTGATAACTAAATTTGTTTGCAATCAAAAATTCAATTGTGATAATCGAATTTTTTAATCTTGATTATAGAAATTCGGTCTTACTAACTAATTTTTGATTTGTATTATCGAATTATATTTGCTACAACATAAAAAATATGATTGTCACAGATGAATTTTTGATTGGTAACAAATTTAGTTCTCACAACCGAAGTTGGTTTCTGTGTTTGGATTGTTCACTTTTTAGATGAAATAATAAAACAGTTCTCTCTCTCGTTCTCCCTTATTTAGCCAACAGTAGCATATCGCAGGACGCAGAAATTACACACGTAATGGTAATTTCATTAGGGGAACATGGAAGACCCTATAAAGTCTATATATTCTGGATTCTTATAAATAGTGGAGTCGATTAAGCGAAGTCCATCCATCTATCTGTCCCTATGCATGTTGAAATCAAATTTCTAAAGTCCCTAAAAGATCTACAGGAAAGTTTGGCAGGACAATTTATGAAAATTTTCTGTCTTTAGATTGCTATTGAAATTCAGCTTCATCTGTTCATAAATGGCTGAGCTATGAGGCTTGAAGTGCATTTCAATTTATTTTTTTATCATTTTTTGTCTTAACTAACACGTTCTTAAAAAAAGGAATTTTTATATTTTCAAAAATAACAGTTGAAATATTTAATTTCAATGCAATATTATTTATAAGAATTTTTGCATTTTTCAAAATATTTTGGGGGTTAATTTATAATTGCTTTTTTGCTAGTCTTCCTTCTATTTCCCTTTCTGTTGTAAGGGAAAATATGCATTTTCCTTTAGTTTCGCTAAGAAAATTTTGTTTTTTTTTATATTATTTTTTAATATTTTCTTTTGTGTTTGATTTTGCTTCGTTTTATTTTTATTCGTTCATTATTGCGTTCATATAATTTTTATTTTTTTTTTTTTTTGTGGTTTATTACATTTATCCCTGTGGCCATAATGCTTAATTATTTCATCATTATTATAAGCTTTGAAATGAAACACGTTTAACCAAAAGGTCCTTTACTTAAATATCCTTTTTATTACAATACAAAAAAAAATTGAATTTTTTTTCTCTAGTTCGTTGTTCATTTGGTGTCTTGGCCATGTAGCTCTTTGCTAGTGTTTGTAGGTTTTTTTTTTCTTTAGTTCATAAAAGTCACAAGAAAAGAAAAATATTATTTTTTAAATAGATTTTAGAAAAAGAAAAGAAAAAAACCGAGTATTGTAATTAATTATAAGATGAATAGCACAGCACAACTGATACAAGTTAGGCAAACGTTGTTATTGTTTCCTTTTACAAAAAAAAAGTAAAGAAATACACTTCCTTAGCCAAAGGCTAAGAGATGAATCAATTTATAAAAAGACAGGTGAAAGAAGGTTTTAATTTTTTTTAATCTTATATTGGCAAAAGAAAATTTTAATTACAAGTGTCATTTCTTCGTTTACCTAAATTTATCTCTGTTTTAAACTAAGATTTTAAAACATTTTTTTTTTTTTTATAAAAAATAATACATTTTATATTTTGGTATTTTTATCAGCTGACCTTAAATATGAATAAATAATTTTTTGTTTTTAGTATTGCAAATTCAATTCACTTGTTATATTCAATAATGTTGATTGAAGCATAACAAATTACAAATTTTTGTTTTGTATTTGGTAACATTAAACAAGAAAACTCAATTTTCATTTAATGACCTTTAAAAAGGCAAGAAGGAAATCGACAAAAAGCTAAATTAAAAAATAAAAATAAATTTTTTTTTAGAGTTTCTACTTGATGGTAAACTATTTATGTTGTTGTTAGTTGAATAAGAAATTTATTACAGCCTCAGCAACAAGGACAACTTACAAAAAAATTTTTAGTTCTAAGACAAAAATATTTTCCTGCTCAATAATCAAGTATTTGCTACACCAATGATACAAATAACTAAACTATAAATACAACGTTGCAATATTCAATGGGAAAATAAATAAAAATGAATGAATAATAAATTTAAAAATAAGAAACAGAGTGGCAAATGCAAGAAAAGAAAATAATTTTATAGAAGTTTAATATTCAAGAAATTATTCTAGAAAGTTTGAGATGTTACCACATAAATTTTATTCACTATAAAATTCTGCAAAAGCTGCCAACATTACTTATTGTGGGACAGCACGACTTCTCTACAACTACAACTAAAAAGGCCGACTATCAATGCTAATCAATATCCGATTTATGTCCTGGAAATATAATGCCTTGCTGGGCCTAGAGAACAGTGTCAGACGAAGCTGACTCTAGTTAGGTAGAGAGTGTGAGCTTGCCCAGACATTACAAGGACTTGACAGAATAGATAAATAAATAATATCAAAAGCAGTTAGATGAACAGCTTAATTAGTAATCTGAACAGCTCAAGGCAAAAACAACCATCGAATTAAATTACTGCTGCTGAAAATTAATTTATGGGCTCAACAGTATTTTACAAAATAAAAGAATAAATTTTCTCTTAAAGTGCTAAACTTGAATAACAATGGATTCTTTACTAACCCTAATTTAAAACTCTAAAGTTATTAGACGAAATATTAAATTACATTAAAAGTAGAGTGTAAACTCAAATTTCAGCAGCTGAACGTTTCTTAAGTGGCAGTTTAGCTTTTTAATTAAAAAATAAAATCAATTATTGCCTTAGAAAATCTGGGCAATATCAAATAGCATAACACTTTTATACATATTATTTTATTACTAAATTGATAATGTAACCTTTTGGCAAGAGCAAACGAAAACAACATATTTTACTCCTGATACTTTTAAAATTTGCCAAGAAACTCCTTTTTTGCATAACAACTTTACTCATGATTTCACTTACAGAAACTCATACAAAATGTAAATAGAATTTAAAAAAGGTCGAATGAAGAGAAGCAGAAAATAAAAAAAAAAGAATTATAGGAAACGATAGATAATAAAAACGAAGCATTTGCAATTACAGAAATAACTTGAGTTGGTCATTAAATATTAACCTTGTGAAATGTTGTTGATGAGGACTTTTTATGTAACTTTAAGAACACACAAACTGCAATACACTTGCATTTATAAACACAATGTATAACTGTGTGACTAGTTGAGTGACTTTAGTTTAACTAAAGCTGAAAATGCTTTTTAGATAAAGTCAAAGTGAAACAGACAGACAGTATACATACATAAACTCAAAGCTCTTGTTGTCTTTCAGAAAAAAAAAATGAAGGAGCAAGAAGTGAAGACACCACAATATCCGTATCCGTTAAAATATTTATCTAACTTTGTTATACTCGTATAAAAGCCATTGCAATTACCAGAAATATGTAAAATACTTTAAAAACTTCTTATGGTTGAGGAAGGCAAGTGCCAAAGGATAAACTTGTTGTATTTAATTTAACAAAAAAAAAATTAGTTCTTGTTATAAAGAAAAAAAAAATTATTTTTTAAATTGAAAATAAAAAAATTGAATTTTTATTTTTAATAAATTATAAGCTCATTTTCAATTTTAAACTAAACTTAACAATCTGGCTTTCAGCAAAATATATTTTCCAAGTCAAGAATTTGCTAATTTTTTTACTTTGAAAACTAAGTGACACTAACATGACACTGACACATGTTTGTTATGACCTTGAAGTAGAATTAAAGTGATATTTGCATGGCAATATCAGGTTAATATTATGACAAAGCAGTTTGACATTGATATATAGATAAAATTGCTTTATTGATATTCAAGGGACAAGACCTAGACAAGCTATTTAGCATGTCAGCTATACAATAAATAAAGAGAATCAAACAGCTTATGACTATGGGTAAAGAAGAAAAAATAAGGCAACGCTGAGTTTAAAAAGAAAATGATTAGAGATTGAACGTGGCAGCCGAGAGTCATAATAAAGTTGTCGTAAGACCAGGACCACACACAGCAAGTTTAGTTGGGCAGTTCTTTCTCAATTCTCTTTTAAAATTGCCGCTGTGTCTACACACAGCAATTTTAGCATTCTTATTCCGTCATTCATTTAGACTCAAGCTACCTGTCTTCTTTTTTTACATCTTTATAAATGATGCGAAGAGAGAACAAAAAGGAATTGCTGAGTAAGAGCAAGTTTGTACCCCTTTCCATTCCTCTTTCTTCTCTCTCCAACAAAATCAAGAATTGCCCAATTAAACTTGCCGTCTGGGGTCCTGGTGTAAGTGAAATTTTCCCTTTAAATATCATATGTAAACTTAAATAAATCAATTATTAAAAGATGAAAGACTGGAATTTTTCTTCACAAAAATTGCAAAAAAAAATTAACATTCAGAATACGTCATTCTGTAAAAAATGGCTAAAGTACTTTTATCGCATTTAACAAAGAGTTTTGTAAAGGTCACCAGTTACTTCTAATTTTTTATCACAAAAATGGTATAAATCTTACATTCAGAATATGTATTTTTTTAAGTAACACTGCTAGCACTTTCCCGTAATTAAGAAAGCAAATCTGTAAAGGTCAATAGACTTAACGAATTTTAATCAAAAGTAGTAGGTTTGGAAGAGTTTTCTTTTTAATTTAACATAATTTTGTTGAGTCCCACTACAATTATGCTTTGTAGTGTAAAGAAAAGCAAACCACGATACGTGAAAATGTCTCATGTAGTTGATATAAAAGACGAGACATTTTTAGCAAAGTCAAAAAGCTTAACAGTTTCACTTTTGTGTATACTTTTTACAATACAACCCCACGCATTAACAAATTCGCTCACACCCATTTACGTGGCAAATTGCATTGTATGTGCGTGTGGCACAAAAAATTACTCATCCTTTTAGTTCATAGCAGCGCAGCAGTGCCTTTGTAAGACAAGCCAGGAGTTACTGGTTGCCAATACTCCAACACAGTCTCTTATGTTTCCTTCTATTATTAAATGCAGGCAGGATTTGTAAAACGAAGAGCTAAAAGGAATAAACTTAACATCAAGCTACAACGCATTCATTCAAAAATGTTTTCCATAAAAACAGAAAATACAATTTAATGCACTAACTACTCCTTGGCATAGCAAACTACCAGCCAGGAGTGGAGGAGGGCATGGTAGAAACACTGCAACAGCACAAAATTACTAAAATTAAAGTTAACGAAGCGCGAATATTTGTAACCTTCTTCCTTCGTGATACAAAATTTCGTCTTCAACTCTGCTGCCTTATTTTTTGTTTGTTTTAAAGTAAATGGAAAAAATAAAATAAAAAACAAAAATTGTTAAAGAATAAATGAACTTGTAGACTCCAGCTAATGCTTTGTACTTTAGTAAAAAGCAAAACGTTTGACTAAAGAAGTTGTAAAGCGAAATTTTGCAATGAATGAGTGAAATTGAACTTCTTATTCTTCTTGGTGCTCTCAGCTTCTTTTTTTTTTTTTTGCTTTTTCTTTTTTCATTTGCCATTACTGTTTTGTATGCTACTGCCATTCATTTACTTTACTTTCTCTAATTGTTGAAATTGCACAAATAAAATTTAAGAAAACGAAATAAGTGTAGCCACTACAAACTTAGCTTAGAAACATGCCTTAAAATTGCCAGAAAATGAGGATTAAAAGTTAAATTCTCGTTTTGTGGAAATTAAATTGGAGCTAAAAGGTTTTAAAAAAAAAAAGTAAGAAAACTGAAAACTACAACAAAGTGAAAGGAAACATTAACTGAAATGAGAGTTTTTCTTAAATAAAATTTCAACTATAAAGCAGAGTTTCCTAAAAATTAGCAAATGTTTTTAAAAATAAAATAAAAATTTTTTTTTGCCAAGCTACTCTTATTTAATTGTAAACAATTATTATTTTATAAAAAATAAATGGAAGTGGAAACTGTACCGGCCCTACTACTTACAGTTATCAAAAAGAAGTTTCACAGAATGCAAGGACCAAGTTAGGACACTCGACAAAAAGAAAAGTTTCACTACAATCCATATCGAATGCCGTAATTTGGTTCTTCTATTTTACTAAATTTAATTTTATTCTCTAGTTCATACTTTTGCTGTTTATAACACAGAGTTTTTTTTTAACTTGGCTATTAAATTGACTGGCAATTATGAGGCCTTTTAAGAACAGCTGCCTTAAATATACTCCCATATACAAGGTGGCGCAAAAATAACCTTCCGATGTTTTTTGGCTGTAATTAAAAAAAAAAATTAAAAACTTTGATTCTTCTTGTGGATTATTTTTATTTGGTCTTTTAATTTTTTTACATCAAGTCGAGAATATGATGTCATGTAAATGGCCGCTAAGATGAAAATGGGCCTCATCACTCATGATTATTTTTGATGAAAAATCATCTTCCTCTTGGTGGTGATTAAGGATGGCTTGAGCGTATGTTAGACGCGATTGGCAGTCAGCAGCTAACAGCTGATGCACCGTCTGGACTTTATACGGAAACATCTTGTACCAAAATTCGCAGTAAAGACCGTCGACTGATACCCATTTGCGTGGCACGTCGTCTGGTCGATGTCGACGGCGCTTCCATGACATCCTCGGCTACAGCAGTAATATTCTCCGCAGAACGGCTACTCCGGGGTCTGCCACGCCTGGCAGCATCTCGTGTTGTGCCAGTTTCTTCGAGGCGAGCGGCTAAACGTCGCAGTGTTTCACCAGTAGGCGTTGGACGGAGAGGAAATCTGCGACGAAATTCACGTTGTGCCAAAGTCACCGACCAATTATTGGTCAAATAAATAGTCACCAATATTCCGCGTTCTGGAGCAGTGTGGCGTAACATTGTTTATTAACGTGTATTTCGCATGTGTTTACTACACAAATGTCAATCGCAAAATTTATAGCATTTTCTGATAGGAGGATTACTTTTGCGCCACCTTGTAGTTGATAATTCTCAAAGGCTTCAAATTTACTATTTAATTTATTTTTTTTATATTTATATTTATCTTCCATGCTTTTGCCAACATTTACTTGAACGAAGGAGGCAAGTAAAAATGTCTTATTATAATGCTTGGTGTTGTTTTTATTTTTTATTTTTTTTTTTTTTCCTTTTTTATAGTTCCATCTTTTAAAGGGATTTATCTGATTTTACTAGTTGTTTTCCAAAGAAAAAGAAAAACAAAAACCTTTACTTGCAAATAAGAAAAGTTTTGCATTTTTTTTTTTGTTTTGTAAATTTTACCCTTCACAATTTCTTTGGCGTTTTTAAATTAAAGCTGAAGTAGTTGTTGAGATATTTGCCATTCTATTCTAAATTTTATTCATTAGATTTGTATAAAATCTGTTTCTTTTTCTTGCTTTTTTTCTTGTAATTGTGTATTAGAGGGATGTTAAACATTAATAAGTGCAATAAATAAATGAATTTAATAAGACAGAGTACAGAAAAAAAAGAATGCCAAGAAAATTGCACTTAAATTTAAAGTGAATAAAATAAAAGTACGAATATAAAACTGGATGCTCATTTTTTTCTCAATTCAAATTGTTGTTGGGTAACATTTCTAACATAGTGTAATGGATAATTTAGCAATGTAAGCTATGAATGATTAAAATGTTTTCAGATGGAACCAATGGGCTTTTAAGCAAAATATTTTTTTATTTTTTTGGTAGAAACTGAAATCAGTATTTCAGAGGGAATTAAATCTTAGTGGAATAAAGTTACTGTAAAGGATTTGAAGCATTTCAATAATTCTTATCGCTGCTTTCATATATTTGAGTAAAATTTTTCAAGAGCAGAACTAGAAAGACCTCTGAACGAACTTGGAATCTATAACAACTTACGTTTTGTTGGGTGCCTTGATATAATTACTGTAGTGGCAGACTGCCAGGCCAACAGAAGGAGCGCGTTGTACGTTCATATCACCAGAACAGCATTTTGGCATTACTTAGGGATACATTAAAGAGAAAACTGTTTGCTGGGTAGCATCATAACTCTCAAACAAGAGAAAAAAGCTTTATTACACTATCCCAGAAGTCACCAGCACTCAAAAAAAGTGACTTAAAACTCCTAGCGGGATCGTTGACCAGTCATTGTCACCACTATGAGATAGGATATTTATATCAAGATCAGCCAAAGCCTGTTCTGTAATTTATATGGAATTTGTAACGGTCCGGATTTAAGGTCTCGTAGATCAAAATTGGTCTCTTACTGAACAGCATAATTGACTTCATTCGAAGCCTAAATCTCAGCCAGTAAATTTATTGACTTGGATAGTGACCTATTTACACTAATAATGACAATAAGGCTGCTCAATAAGAATTCAAGGGTCTAGGTGAATTAATGTAAAAAGAAAAATAATATTCTTAAATTCTTCTGAAGCCTCATGAAATGCTGTAAATTTTATATTTGTATGGAAAACCCTTACCGGCTTTTAAAAAATTTATTAAAAAAATTTTTTTTTAAATAGTTGAATTCAATAACTTGAAAAATACTCGCCTAAAAGGCGAATCAATACACAACATTTAAAATAATGATTTACTCAGACCTCCTAAAGGCCTTTTAATAACACAAAAATATCCATACCAATCTCACACTTCTGTTAAATGAATGACAGCATTCGAGTTGGACAAGCCACCTCTAAAACTTTTTAAAAAAATTTTTCTTGTCATGAACAAATATTTCCTAGAAAAATTCACTGTAATTTCCTTTACGAACTTTAAAAAAAATGATGGATATTCAATTAAAATCAAAGTGAATTAAAATTTTTATTTATAACTTTATAAAAAAAGAAGAACAAACTTTAATGCAAAACCAAGAAGCTGTGAAAACCAAAGTTGAACAGAATTTATTTTTGTATAATAAAATTTGTTAATAACAAAATAAAAAAAAAGGAGACCAGCAAATGTACAATACAAAACTTTTGGACTCTCATTAATTTGGTTGCAAACAACAGCGTACAGAAAACTGCAAGAATGCGAGTACATGTAAAGCTGGCTTAGTCAAAAGGGAATGAATGCAATATTTATTCTGTATTCCCTTTTTCCGTTCATATAGGGCAAAAATTTGTGGGCATAAAGCAACAAAGAACTTTTTGTATTATGCGGTGATGTTGCAATAGCAACAACAAACAGAAAATATAAAATTAAAAAAAGTTATAGCATCAACAAATTAAAAAAAAAATGGGGTACAAAAACATTGTTTTCATTTTTAATTAAATAAACAACTCAATGGGGATTTTGTTTGTTTTTATATTTTAAGGTTTTATTTGTATAAAAAAAAAAAAAAAAAAAAAAAAACATAAAATAAAGGCGTCAAAAAATCATGTAGTTTATAGGACAAACAAAGGAATAAAAAAAAAATATGTGTCCATGACATTTTACTACAATTTACTGGCTACACATACATGTAAACAAATTAAATCAATGGTGGATCAAAAAACTATAAATAAAAATTTCATTTATTAAAAAAAAAATATTTGAAAATTTTAAAATAAAATTTTTTCAACTTTCACTTGCATCCCTATTCCAGTTGGCGTAATCAATACTAAATTTCACATAAAATATGACACTAAATTTCAAAAGTAAATTCTTACTAAGACACCCATTAGTTTATTTTTGAAACCACTGTGCCTTTTTCAGCTGGACGTGTAAACTAAATCAATACAAATCCCTGGCAATATGGTGGCTTAATCGTTGTTATACTCTTCTGTCTGTAAGCCTTCCCAATCTGTTTATTCTTTTAATTTTTATAACATTGAGTTTGTTTGAATTCCTTTTAGAATTATTTTTTGCCTTTTTAAAGATCTTTTGCAATAAAACTCACAATAAAAAAAAAAAAAAAAAAAAAAAAAAAAAAAAAAAAAAATTGAAACGCAACGAAATAAAATAAAACCCTGCTTATTGTTAAAACAAATACATGCGTTTAAATAAATGTTGATATGTGTGTGTATTTGCAAAGCAATCATGGCCCAACTCCTTAACAGTAACTAACAATCCATATGAATAGGCTTGTGCAATAACCACAACTTGCATTTGTACATACGAATCAATAAACAATTTTTTTTTTCAAACATTTATAACCCATATAAATGTTAACAACTTTACCTTACTCAACAGCATTTAATACTGTTTACCACCCCACATACGAGTATATAAGTCGTCTAAATACATTTGCGTTCACCAGTAAATCTTGTTTGTATTTATATCCTGTCTATGTGGAACTTAAAGTAGGGATTATGTTAAATAAAACATCAAATGGGGGCAAGATTTTCAAATGGTATTAAAGATCACTAAACTAAAACTATTTAATTAAGCAAAACCGGTGCATGAAAACAAACGAAACTTTTCATAAACGTTTGCAGCAAAGTCATAAACTTTTCAAAACTCTTATATCGTTTCTTATTTATAAACAAAACTAAAATAAAAACGTTTTCAGCAGCATTGAACCCAAACAAAATCTATTTGTTTTGTGTAAACCATTACAATTTTATTGAAAACAAAACAAAAGTCGATTAAAGGCCGTTTAGGCCGCCACGTAAAAGATTTCTTTGAGTGAGTGCATTAGCTTCTTTTGTTTTTTAATTTTTAAGCTGTACATGTGCGTGTATATGTGTGTGCTTCAGCACTGTCGGTACGAATGTGGGCATTTTTTTTAATTGCATTTCATTGTACTCACTGAAAAGTACCAAACAAAAGGAAAGCAATTTCTTCGTTTGACTGAAAACTGATCATATAAAACACGTTTAAAATTTAGTGACTGTCTTTTGGCGGTCATCAAAAGGTAAGGAGACAGTCTTTCACCTTCTTTGTGAGTGCCCGACTCTTATGGCTCCAAGATATAGATTTCTCGGTGCTTATCTGATGGACAGATTACCTGAGATTTTGGGAATAAGGTTTAGGGAAGATCCCTTAATATCATTGGGAGGATCTAGATTACTTAACGGCTACATAGTCTTGACAATTAGGTAGTTCAAAACAGAATCATGCAAACCAACCAACCAACCAGCTATACTGAGTAATTATACCAAAACTCAGTTTCAATTAAAAGTTGTTTAAGTTTCATGAAAGGAAAAGTAATTCCATAAATTTCGGCTGCTAGTTTTTATTTTGGCCATAATTTGCACACAAATGTTCGCATTTTGACACTCAAACTCAATTATTGGTTTTGTTTCCTGTTTTTTTTAGATGAATTAATTTGTGCAGAGTTTTTGTTTTAACGGCTGACATTGGGGATTAAGCTTCATCAAGTTACTTGTTTTACAATAAATTTTTTATTTGTTTTTTTTTTTTCAACCTCAAGCTCTACCTTAACACCCCAAAATTGTTTTGTTATTTTTGCTTTATTTCTACATACGCTCATGAGTTTTCTGTGGTGGCTACTTTATTGTTGTGTATTTGCAATGAGATTCATTAGTGAAATTTTACTAACATTCCCTTTAATAATAAAACATCAGCATCAGCAGCCAGCAATAGCAACAGTAGCAATATTTTTCTTGTATGAGAATTTTTCATTTTTGCATTTCACTAGTCTGCTTAAATTGTATTAGAAGGTCTGCTGTGCATGATACCCTTTTTACTTTAACTCTTTTTCTTATTTTCTTTTACAAATTCTTGTCCTTTTTTTTTTTTTTTTTTCTTTGTATATTTTTTACCCATTTCTGTATCATTTATTTGCCACAGTTAAGCTTTTATTTTTTTTTTTTTTTTTGCTTTGTCTGGCACAGCATTACTGGTACACACATTCATTTATTTATTTGCTAACAACAATTGATTTTAATTAGAATTCACATAAGGGTTCCCTTGATATTTGGCTGGTATTTAAAAAAAAAGAAAATATTTAAATAGAATAAAAAATTTTTGTTTATTGTTTGCTTTTCTGTCTCTTTCTCTCTCTCTCTCTCTCTCTCTCTCTTTGCTCCTGAAATAATATTTTCTTTCACAAATGAGCATAATTTATTAGAATTCTAGACATTTGAATAATTAAGCTGATTAATTAACAAACAAGAGATAACTTAGTGAATTCAACAAATAAATTAAACAAGAAAATTAATTTTCTGTTATTTTTAAAAGTTTTTTAGTTTGTTTGTTAGTTTATTTGACTAATTTATAAGTATATCCTGAAGAAGAGCGAAATATCGATATAAAAAAAAAATTTTAAAATAAGACCTCAAGCTTAATAAAATAGCCATTTTAGTTTTTTAGTTTGAATTAAATACAAAAAAAAAAATGTTGAAAAATATTTTTAAAAATGTTTATGGAAAATACTCGACTTTTACAAGTGGTTTTCCACGGACGGACGAACTGGCCAAGGACGGTTTTAACATAAAACTTATATGTTAGTGAGGATCGCTATACTGCTTAGTACATCAGTGCAAAGTGCAAAGCTGCGTATAAAATAGTAAATATAGAGACTTGCAAGGTTGCTCATGCTCAGCACTCCGCTCAGCTGTTGATAAAGAATAGAAAAAATATTTAAAGACTACAGACGGAATCACTACATACGCCGACTAGCTGAGACTGTGCTTCAAAGTAAACTGAAGCAGCTGCGGGGCAGCTGAGGGTAAGAAGACAGTTCTTTACTGGCTCTGCGAAGGCCCGGTTTTTCTTGTTTCTAGAAAAAAAATTTCGTTAAACATTTAATGAATAGCCTACTGGAGATATAGGAGATAGAGTTAGGGGCCATCTCAGTTATTTCAGTGCTACAGTGAGTGCTCAGATCATTTCATTATTCATTTGTTTTGGCCAGTAGATGGTTCAAAACTGAGTCAAGCCATCAGGTAAACCAGCCAACCAACAAATTTTGGGAAGAGGTTTAAAACGAGATGTTAGTTTTTTCTCTCTTAAGCTGCTGTTCCTTTATTCATTTAAACAAATTATTTTATAGACAAATTAAACCTATTGTTTAAATTAATAGTTTTTTTTTAAATAAATAAAAAAAAAATTAATAAATAAATTTTTATTTGATAAAATTGATTCTGAGTTGACATTGAATCTACCCACAACAAATCAAACGTTTAGTTTTCTAGTTTTTTAGAGTATTATTGTAAAAAACTACAAAACGAAATATTTGCATGCGTTGAGCAATTGGAAAATCAAAGTTTGGCAGGGCGTTTTAGAGTGAAGTTGGCTGCAAGACATTTGTTTTGTTATTTTTAACCAGTAATGACATGTTAGCTAGTTTTTTTTAATACAGAGTTTTTAACTTTATTTATTTTTGTAACAATAATAACATACAGAAATTTTTGTAAGTGTTAATTATGTAACTGAATAAATTAAATAAACTAAATCGAAAAGCAATCTATGTTTAATGAGAATATTTCTATAAAACTTGTTCGATGTTGAATGCAGTGGTTTGGACTCTGCTTTCATATGTATCTGACAATAAAAACATTCAAGTGTAGACTTGTTTTAAGAGTATTTTAGTAACGAGTCCCGTTAAAAATTTAATTTTACTAACACACAAAACTAAAATAAACTTCAATGCCGGATTGATAAAATAAGAAAATAAATTTTATTTAAAAAAAAAAGTCAGAAAACCAAAATTAATTTCAATTTGTTTTAAAATGCTTGAAAAGGTTTCAACTTGATAACAAGTATTTTTAAGGGGTTGTAAAGTTACAAAAAACCTCTTACAAATTACTAGAACTGAAACTTTTAAATGGAAATACCAGAACTAATGAAACTCTGTTCTTCTCATTTTAATTCAATTTCATTTCAATAAAATATTTAAAATGTTCTCATAATCAACAATATTATTTAACTTGCTATTCACTCATTCATTTAGTTAAAAATAATAATGATAATGATGATGTTGATGTTGATAACGATAATACTATCTACTTTTGATTATGTTAAGCATGATGAATTCAAATACTCTTGACTTAAAAAAAGAAGAGGATGAAAAAACACAACAGGAAATCTGAAAATGAAGAACATGGCAAATTCAACTTAAGCTTTTTCTAGTGTTTATGTGAGGGTATTAATCTGTTTGCTTTCTGCACTAGAAAAATAAATCTATTTAACACACTCAGTCGTCTTACTGATGGGTTCATGTTTATGTAAGGCAAAGTAGAAAATATGAGAATTAGAAGGCTTTCTTGAATTAAAGTTGTTATTTAAGTTTCAAAACAAAATTTTTTCCTTAAAAAAAAACTTAGAGTGGATTGGCAGAATTTTAAGTTTTAATTAAGAAGAAATCAATTTACTAGAGTAGACAAAATTTGCTTTCATATCAACTTTAATTTATTTTTAATTATTTTATTTAACGTTTGACTTTTTAGTTAAAAAAAAAAGGACGAGAGAAAAGAGTTTTGTTAAAAAAATTCATTATGAAAAGTTAAAAATTTGTTGTAGAGTAAATTAAAAAACAAATTTGCTTTAGCATGTCCAGGTTTTTTTTTTCAGGGAACTTCAATGAGGTTTATTTTTCTTTCACCTCATGTGACATTTACAAACGCCCTCATGCTGTTAAAATATTTTTAACTCACAGAGATTAATTACGAAAAATGCTTTAAATCGATAGAATTAAACAGCAGTGACTCCACCAACATAACACATTTTTAATTGAGTCTGTCTCAGCTTCCAGATTCCCCAGCAGCATAAATTAAATTAAAATAAAAAATAAAAAAAACGTGGTTTAACTTGAAAGCAAGAAGCAAGCAAAATAAACACATCAATGGGATTAGTATGAGAAAAGAAAAATATAAATAGAAATTAATTTTAAATAAATAAACAAATAATAAAAGGATACAAAACAAACAAAAAAATAAAATCTAGTTATAAAATGGAAAAATATTTCTATAATTACAGAACAGAAAAATAAACACAAACTTTAGATTAAATTTTATATTAAATAAGACTCAACAAGAGGTTGTTTTGCAGACTTTATAAATGAAAGAAAATAGCCAAAAGGGTAAAGAAGAAAAGAAGCAGAAATTATCACTTAAAAACAAATTTTCTTTAATTTTCTTAGATATAAAATTTTTAAAATAAAATTATCACTGTAAAAGAAATATTCTTTAAATTTCTTTTCACAAAAAATTATTTTGTTTTTAAAGCTTTTATTTTGAAGATCAATTTTTTAAAAATATTATGACATTTTATTAAGATAAAGAAGGCTTAAGAGAGCCTCTAGAAAGTTTTAAAATAATCAAGTGTCCTTGTTAAAAGGGCTTTTGAAACATTAGGCAAAGATTTGGTATTCATTCCAATTTTAGTTATAAAATACCACCTTTTTCAAATTAAAAAAAAAAAATCACTATCAAAGACAACAAGAAGGCTTGGAGCAGTCTTTAAAATAATCTTTAATCAGTCAGAAGTAAAATTAAAAGGCTTTCTAAAGATATTTTGAAATCTTAAGCAGCATTTGGTAGTCATACCAAATACCTGTTTCATTTTTTCCAAATAATAAAAAAAAATATATCAAATAAAACAAGAAGTCTGTAGAAGAATTTTTTAATAACCAGCATTAAAAATTAAAAGACTTTCTAAAAGTCATTGCAATTTTTGTTATAAAATATCTGCTTTATCTTTTAAAAATAATAAAAATTAAAAAAAATTATATCGAAAAAACAAGAAGATTTTATGGAGTCCCAAGAAGGTGCTTTAAATTTCCGATATAAAAAATATGAAACCTTTTTGGGAGCCTTCTGGAACATTCAATACTCATTCTAGTTTGCCTGCTAAAATAACTAATCTATTTTTTCAAGATGAAAACACTGAATATTGAAAGCAACCAGAAGGCTTTTTTATAATCAATGATAAAAATCAAGAAGCTTTTTTCAAGGCCTTCTGAGAAATTATACAAAATTTAATACTCATTACAATTCTAAAACGATACGATACTAGCACTAGTTTGCCTGCTAGAATGCCTTCTCCATCTCTGTGTAGACTTCAAAAGCACTTCCACTTTTCACTGGCTAAATCGAGCTAATTCCAAGGAAAGTTTAAAATTTTTACATACAAAAAAGATTTTCTTAATAATTCAATTGAAATATTTCATAAACTATACGAATTAAAGTTATATTTTCTCTGCTATAATGAATATATTTCATTAAGTGAATGAATATTTCATTTAATTAATGAAATATTAGCGCATTCGCTTAAAAAAATGTGTCATTGGTTGAAAAATAATTAATTTTTTTTAGAATAATAAGAAAATTCTATCAAAGTTTGCTAAAAAGGAAACAAAATTAAATGTTAGACGTTAAGCGTGTGAAGCCTTTTTCATTTTTGCACAATTTTTTTTATCACACAGCATTTAAAGAACCAAATATTAACACTTTGCTTTTTAATCAAAAAGTTTTAAACAACTTAACTTCTCGCTACTTAAGACATTTTTCAAACACTTCTTTATGCTTTTTAATAAAGGCTTTGCAGAAGAAGTACGAGGCTTGAAATGTGGCACCTTTGAAAAGGTTTTGAAGCAAATTTTTAACACACAATTATTTGCGATGGCTCTTTTTTTCTTTTTGTCACTTTAATATTGTTAGCGCTGTTAGTTTACACGTCAACATGACAATGATGAAAACCTTTAACAAAATTGTGCATGTCCTTTTTTTTATTGAAAACACTTCTTTTTTTTGCCCCTTTTAAAGCTTTTTTTTAGCTTAGACTAGCCATAAAATAAAACAAATGTCCTTTGGAAACCATATACCGGCCTAACGCGACATTTACTTCCTGTAAAAAGAAATGACACAGGCTTTTTCTTTTTTTTTCTTTTTTTTATTAACAAACGTAAATTAGAAGCAAAAGCAACAACAATACAAAAAAAAGTTTTACAAAAAGCATTAGTATTGTTTTTGTTAAAAGTGTCCTTATGCTTATATAAACGTACACACGGTTAATAAGTCTCACAACAACAACAACAGCAATACAGTTTTTCTAGACAGTCTGTGTCTTATGGCTGTTTAAGCATTTATACGCTTTTATTTTAAATGTTTATTACGAGTTGAGGTAGGGTAGTGTTGTGGTAGCAAAGACAAAAAAAAAAAAAAAAGAAACAAAATCAGCTAAAACAAAATAAAAGTAAATAAAACCCAGAAAAAACCCTTGCCTGTTTTACTGTTAGCTCTTATGACAGGATACGGATACACTACTTAGCTATTGGCAAGCAATGTTTCCGTTTCCCCTAATGCTGTTGCTGTTGCCATTCTACGTTTTTATGTTTTCCTAGTTTTACTTTTATATAATTTTTTTCTTTTTTTCTCAAAAAAAAAAATTACAATTTCTATGCAGCCTCCTGTTATACGTACGTCTGTTTTGCCTTGTATTCTTTTCTTTTATCTTTTTTTTTTTCCTCTTCAATTTATTAAACCACCAGAGTGCCCTGTTGGCTTTTAAAGCCAAAGTAGTATTTGTTTTGTTGGATTTGAAAATTTATTTAAATTTTTTTTTTTTTTTCAATTTATTTATTTCTGCAGTTGTTTTAGTTGTAAATTCTTTTTCCTTTTTGCGCATTTTTAGCATGAAGCCATGAATATTTTGTAGCTTGTCATGAATGTAAGCATTATTTTCCATGCAATAAAATAAAGCCAAGCCAGAGCATATTTTTTTCCTACTCGTACATCATCTTTATTTGCGAATAGTGGCTGCTGCTGTGTCGTGGTGGTGTTTTTTTCTTCCTTGTTTTGTCTTCTTTGTATTATTTGAGCCAGTCCTTAATTAAAACTGGCATTTGCCTTGATGGAATCAGTAATGCATAAAATTGAGACACACATATTTTTATTTGCTTCCTTTTATGATTATGATTAATTTAATTTCGCTTAGAAAATATTTTTTTTTTGCCCAGTCATAGAAAGAATTCTTTTATTTTTTAAAGATTTACAATCAATGTAAACAAAGTTTAATTAAGTTTTCTTTTGCTAACCAATATTTAAAAAAGTTTCTTTACTAAGAGTTGGCTAATATAAATCAAAGTTTAGAAAAACAAATATAATTAAAACAGAATAAAGAAATCATACGAGTCTAAGCAGCATTTGCTTAAAGCAACAGTCAATTAAAAAAAACTGAATTTACAAAAAGTTTATTTAAATTATGATAAAAAAAAATATTCTGTCCTACTGACGAAGCGACATATCGCTGAGGAAATAAATATATGCCTAGATGAGATAATAATAGGCACTGCGAAATGTGTTAAGTACCTTGGAGTGAGGTTTAACCCGAGACTGAACTATAGTCGTATGAATCATATTCACTACTCGACGACAGCGTAGAGAATCTTACAACTTAGTCGTCTAATGTCAAACATTTTAGGCCTGTTGTCAGATAAACGGAAACTACTAATGAAGACATTTTCTTTCCGAATAAAAAAAAAATTGATTTGTCAAGTCTGTAGAAGGTCTTTTTAAATTTAACAATAAAGCTTTCTTAGACATTATGCAGAGATTTGATACTCATTCTAGTTTGCCTACTAAAATGAAAGAAATTTAATATCAAAAACAACAAAAAGGCTTTAGAGAGTCGTAAGACAGGGTTTTAAAATTCAGCTACAAAAATCAAGAAGCCATTATTCAGAAAATCAAAAAGCCATTATGCAAAAAAAAAAAAAAAAAAAAAAAAAAAAAAAAAAAAAAAAAAAAAAAAAAAAAAAAAAAAAAAAAAAAAAATTAAGGCAACAAGAAGGCTTTATAGAGTCTCTAGAAAGTTTTAAAATGTCTGTGCTAGCAAGAAATTAATATGAAAAGCGGCTGGAAGGCTTATAGAGTCTGTAAAAAGTTTTTTGTTCATTCAGCAATAAAAATTCAAAGGCTTTATTAAAGGCTTTAGAAAATTTTGGCACAATTTTTACTAAATGAAAGAAAAAAATTTAAAACTACGAAAGCCTTTTCTACTACTCGTATATAGATAGTGTTTTAGAATACCAGAGCTTAAGCTTAGTACACAAAAATTAAAATTATTATTATTACTACGAGCCTTCCGTGACATAATGGGTGTACAGAATCTAAGAGCACATCTTTTTCCACTTGTCTATTAATATAAAAAGACAACGCAATTTCGAATTACATTATTTGAGACTAAAAGCCTACACAAGCATACTTGAAAGCCACACATTACTACAAACATGTGTAATATTTTATAATAAAAAGCGCTTGTAAGCCATTTCAAATATGCTTGTGCAGCCCTTTATTTGGCACCCATGGCTTGTATAGATTGCAAATATTTACTCCAAAGTAAATAAGTTAAGAAGTCGCTGATCGATATGCAATATTTTTCCAAAGTATATTTACTCCAAATAATGCAAAAATAGTCTGAAACATCTGCTTCTAGAAGCATATATATTATTTAATATTAATCAAACTTAAGATCTTAAAAAAATTGTTTTTATTTATATTTTCTAATATTTTGGACTTTCAAAAGAATGATCGAATAATTTACTGATAATAATTATTCTTAAATAAAATTTTTAACAATTTAAAATGACATAAAATATATTCGGGCAGGTTGTTTGAAAAATCGCAAAAATAGAGCAAATAATTTTGCCAAAATCACATCAAAATACAAACATACTAAAGGGCTGCCCAAGTATCTTTGAAATGGCTTAGAAGTACTTTTCATTATAAAATATTACACAAGTTTGTAGTAATGTGGGGCTTTCAAGTATGCTTGTTTAGCCCTTTAATACATGCTTACAAATGTAGTGGTAATATTTTTGAGAAATTATAAATATTAAGTGATTATTTGTGGGTGAGTGATATAATTTTATATTCCCCAACAAGTCTTTCTCACTTTTTAAACAAATACAATTTTTTTAAATATCAACTTTAATCTATTGTGTAATTTAATTCAATTTTATAGAAAAATATTTGTTGAATTTTTTTTTTTTTTAACCTAAAATCGTTTATTGTCCCATATGCGAGTGTTTTTTAAAAAGTGTGTTCGTATGGCAAAACTTCTACTTTAATGTAATCATTTACATAAACAAATAAACCAACAACAAATGCAACAAATACTTTCAACAATAACATTTACTTTAATACTTTTATTTTTTCTTTTTGTTTTTTTTCCTGGTGTATTTACGAGTTTGTAATGCAATTTTATTTATGCATGCACAGCAGCTCATACAAATACATGCATGCATACATTTTAATACAAGAATTGTGTATGTACATGTTAATACGAGCGGTAAGTGTAGAACAAATACCAATTTTGCAACGGTAAATCACAACATGTCATTTACACTCAATGGCAGACACTTATGGGCTAATCTTATGCAAACACAATAAAACAACAAAAACACTATGAAACCCTGCAAAATTTAAGCATTTATCACTAGCAGAGTAGGTAGCATAAAACGAAGCTCTTTCCTCTACTCTCTCACTCAGGAGATTGTAACGTATAATGCCATCATCTCTTAAAAACGTTACGAAAAGTAGTCATCAGATACAATAAAAGTGATTAATAGAAGAGGCAAACAAACAAATAGATGAATAAACAAATATACAAGCAAACAAACATACAAATAAATAAATGCACATTCATTTAAATCATTTTATTACACAAATATACACACTAACACAGGCTTTAAGCCCAGCTGTTGCTCTAACCAAATGGGTTATAAGTAAAATTAAGACTTTTAATTTTATTCCAAAAACTTTATTTATTTCATTAGTTATTTTTAAGGTGGCTTAGAATATAAAAAAAAAAATTGTGATAATTTCAAACAAGCCACAAACATTGCAACCGTTGCTACAACTTCCTAAAGTTGCAGGATTTCCAAAGGTTTTGCACTGTAATGCTGAATAAAATTATTTATCAAAGAATCAAAGCAAATGAAATATTTAATTAATTGCATATTGTGAATGTTGTCGTAAGTCTCATCAAACTAATCATGAAAAATTCTTTCAGTGTAGAAAACCAATTTCGAAAAGCGACCAAGTATCAAGTGCTCAATATTTCCTATAGGAGTCTTACACTCTTTTTGCTGAGAGAAACGGCTTTTGAAGAAATCAAATCCTATGAAAAATATGACAGTATGAAAGCAAAATGTCAGAAAAGTCACATAGAAATTTGACAGTCGTATGACTCTTTATACTTATACTTTTTTAAACAACACAAATCAGAGAAGCGTCTTGGCTTTTCTGCAGAAAACATCCAGGGCCTAGGCAGGAATCAAACCTACTAATCTATGGAAGCTACTCATATCAAGGCTAAATTTTTGCATACGAACAGGGAAATAACAAAAACAGCTAACAAAATATAAAGAAAATCTTACCACTTCTTGTATTAAAGTGTAAAACTACCATAAGATTTCTCTATGGCAACACTATGCACGTTAAAGCAAATAAGGCAGCTGTACATTTTTTGCCCTTCATCGTTTTGGTGACTTCGTGGTTGTTAAATTTATTTACATTGTTTTTCTGCTTAAAATATATTAAATAAGGAAGTGTGAGAGTGTGACTGAATCTGCTTTGAATTTCCTACTTTTTATTTGACATATTGTTTGTTGTAGGCAATGCCTTGCCGCAAGTTGTACAACGAAAACATAATGACCATCAACTTAATATTTTAAGGTGATATTCAGTTTAATACGGACATTCTATTCTTATTAATAAACAACACAAGACTGCGAAAACACCCAGAGTCAGGGCAGGAATTGAACCCCCAGATTGATACGTTAGCACACTAAATACCAACCAGTCCGCAGGAGCACATAATATTACGACGTAGTGTTGTCATTTCACAATTAAATCATTATGGGTACTGAAATGTATTTCCAGTTCGGGAGAGAGCTTGCTCTGATAGAACATTATGTTTACCCTAAAAACATAAAGTCATTTATAAGTGAAAGACTAATTTTCGGAGTAAATTTTAATCCATTTTGAGTAAAATTAAAAAAATTAATTAAATATATTTTAAGCATTTTATTATGCTCTATGAAAAAAATTGCAAATAGTACTGACGATATAACAAGTATAAAATTTGGGAAGCCTCTTTTAGACTAGCGGATAGTGTACTAACTGCTTAATCTGCTCACCTCTGTTCAATTCTTTACTAGATCCTAAATATTTGGCTGTATAAAGGATCCTTTAAATAGACTTCTATATTGAATTTGATTGTCATTGTTGTTAACAATTTTTTTTTACCAAAAGTTGCATCATGTGTAGCTCGCCTGAAGTTTTTGTGAAAAAAAAATTTCTTAAATTTCTTTATTTGTGTAATATTTTGTTAAACTTTTAAATTCAAATAGAAATTATTACATATTTCTTAAATTTCTTTAAAAAATTTCCCAAAAAAAAACTTAACTGATTTTGTTAGAACAACGAGAATATTTAAGTAAAAATCAATTTTTAGATTAGTGTGTTTTTATTTCTACATACCCTGCAGATCATGACAAAGTATGCTTCTTTCAAAAACATGCAGCCAGAACCAGTCCCTAAGTAACAGGTCCCCTGACACGTTCTATCCCAAAGGCTACTGCACTCTTTTTATATAAATAAAACTAATTTATTTTAGAAAACTAATTCCACTAGCTACCACTGAATGAATTACCAGGTATGTGTTACATATAGTAAATGTACACATACATTTATACATAACTAATTTTGTTATAGATAACAAAATGAATGGTGAGATAGACATGGCGTCAGTCAGACAATAGCACTTATATGCAGGTATCTAAAACGATTTATCAGTGCAATGACACTAACCGTACACACAAACAACCAAAAAAAAAAAAATTATACAAAAACACCTGAGTAGAAATCTTCTTTGTCAACATCATACTCATGCTATTGAAAAGTGTGTAGAGATACAGTGATTTTAATTAAAAAAATAAAAAGGACACCAGGTATTGCATTCAAAATTTGTATTTTGTCTAAAGAAATTAAAGAAAGGTGTGTCCAAATATCGAACAAATTTAAATAAAAATCAATATTTTAAGGATTATGCTTTTTTTTAGTACAGGCCTGATAAGCCAATTTACAAAAATAAAACTAAATTTAAAAATAATTAAATAAAATAAACAACAATTGAATTTTGAATTTTTTTAATTATTTTTTAGTGAGCAAATAAATTAATATAATTACAGAGCTGCAAAAGGGAGCAGATTAATAAATTAGTCAGGCTGTTTGATAGCTCCTTGACTTTTGTTATACAAAATATTCATTATTCCTTTTGGAAACCAGCAGATTTTTAATTGTTTAATTTTCTTTAAAAACAACAAAGCAAGATTTTCTGAAAAAAATTTAAATTGCAAGAATAATTCTTTACTTCTCTCTCTCTCTATTTATTTATTAAATTATTTAAAAAAAAAATTATTCTAGCTTTCCATAGCCCACTGTGCATTGTTACAAATATTCATTAGTAATTGAATGGGTTATTTACTTTTGCCTATAAAAAAAAAAAAAAAAAGTTTTATTCTTTTTTAAATAAAGACTGTCGCTAAAGGTAACTGTTGATGTTGCTTCTATGTGAGTTTGGCGGAAACGGAAACATTCCATATAAAAGTACAACACACTCTTAACAGGTGTTAGTTAATGTAACAGCAGTTACTTGACAGTAAAAGTAACAAATGTACTAATACTGGCAATAATTGCTGTTACCAGTAGTAGGTGAAAATCAAGTCACAACATGGCAGTTTTTTTTTTTCATTCCTTTGCTGCATTTTCCTTTTCAATTTAATTGTTTCTTTTTATTTTTTTTGCTTTACACCAAAGATTTAAAATCACAAGTAATTGCTGTCAATAAGTGATAATTGCATTAGAGGTTCAAGCGTCTAATTTTTTTTTTGTTTGTTTTCTTGCTACATTTTGTGTTTGTGTTGGTTTTATTGCTACTCGTAACTGTCCCTAAACAATAGAATTAACCCATTTGTTTTAGTATTGTACGAGTATAGAGAGGGTAATTTTTGTGCAATTTAATATGGATTTCTTTTATTGTATTACGGTTTTTATTTTATTTTTTTTACATTTTTAGTTTACAGCAATAAACGTCATTAATTTTGCAAAATAGTTAAATGAACGTGATTAACATTCATTACATTTTGTGATGACATTTTGTAGAGAAATTACAACTATTTTTGCTTTATTCAATTTTAACTAACGTTGGTTTATGGTAGCTAAGAAAATAATTCACCCCAGTAAACTTTTTTTGTAAAAAAAAAAAAAAAAATTTATTTAAAGCAAGAAATTTAATTGAATTAATAAATGGTACTAAAAAGCAAAGGCCCATAATCATAGTCAAAGAGCTAAATTTTGTTCATGAGAATTTTATAAAACAAAAATAATTGTTAAAGAGATACCAACTTTAGTGGGACTAGGATTATATCACAATGTCTTCAATTGAAGAGTAAATTTTGTTTAAAAAAAAATTTTTTAAAAGACACATTTAAAGGGTAATTGAAAAATTGTAGAAAAAGAAAGAAAAAAAAGATCTCTTTCAATTGTCCTTTAAATGAGTTTTTTTTTTAATTTTTTTTTTAACAAAATTTAATCTTTATTTGTGCTTAATTCCAAATTATGTTGGTGTGCAAAATGATATTCTCATGGAAAATTTTAAATTTATTTTTTTTTTTGTGGAAGAACCAAAAAGCTAGTGATGCCATATTAAAAGTTGTCTCAGTAAGAGTGTTGAAATAAAAAGAGTTATTTTTTATGGGATTGTAAATAAAACATGTTCCGACTAAACACTAAATAAAATATCTGCCATAGCAATTCGTTAAATGGTGATAACAGTAAACTGAAGGCAATAACAATAAAAAAAAAATTAAAAAAAAAAAAAAATTTAAAAAAAAATTAAAAAAAAAAAATTAAAAAAAAAAATTTTTTAAAAAATTAAAAAAAAAATTAAAAAAAATAATAAAAATAAAACACATTTAAAGGATAATTAAAATATTAAAGAAAATATAAAAAAAATTAATTTTCTTCTATGAAACTTATTTCCATCTGAATGGCTTTGTGAATACAAAGAAATTGTCAAAATTTGGGACTCACAAAATCCTCCTGCAATTCATGAGAAAGAAATGAATCTAAAACGAGCAACTATCTGGTGCAGATTTTGGTCAGCCTTTGTTTTTTTAGATGAGAGCGAAACGGTATTCGATATAAGAATAAGAGTTCTGGTGGTCTCTACTAGACATCATATAATTTCAGCAACATGGCTCCAGCTGCTAAATAGAGCTAGTTTAAGCCATGAAAATAAAAATGTTTGCTGGTCTTTATTTGCATTTGCAACGTAACTGTTGATGAATGATATTCATTCACTTTAACAATTAAGATTTTTGTTGCTGTTGTTGCATGTCAATCAAAAAAAAAAAACAAAAAAAAAAATTAAATAAACCTTCTCGCTGTACTTTGGTTCTCTCTTTATTACTTCAATCAATTATTTGTATGTGCCTCTATGTGTGTGTGTGTGCATAAAATATATTGCAAACTTTTAGCACGACAACTTCTACAAATAAATATATTGAAATCACACACAAATATAAAAATTTTATAAAAGAGTGAAAGAATAGAAATGCATGAATACAATGATTTTAATTAGTTGATTGATCCAATTTGTTATTTAATTGTTGTCCTGAATTTGTTTACAGTTGACAACTGATACCAAATAGTGTGAATTGAATTTTACATGGTGCTAAAAAGGCATACAGAGATTGTAATAGAAATAAAATTAAATAGCAGAGACAGAGATAGAAAAAGAAGACAAAAGATTTTATTTTAAAAGACATGATTTGCATAATGGTTAAACCTATTACAACAACAACAACAACAATGAAAATCAAGTCCATGCACTGTAGTGATTTAACAATACAAAGAATTTTATACTAAATTTTAGTTTAAATTTGATTTGTGTTTAGGGTTTTGCCTTTATATGCCTTATAAAGTTTAAAAAAAAATAATTTACACTTTCATTTTACACTTCTAAGCTAGAATATATTTGAGTTAATTAACCAAGTATTAAATATAATTAATTATCTTCAGTTAATACTGTTTTCAATTGGAGATTACACATCAATATTAAAATACAATTTAAATAACAATAATGAGATTAATTTATGCAAAAGATAGCTGTTTGAAATTGAATTAGAAATTGTGTTAAATAGGAATATAACGCTTTAGAGAACTAAAAGAAAGGGGTCTGAAGTGAATATATCGTGTGATAATTACAAACTTAAAATGAACTGCCTTTTTCTTAAAAAAAATTAAATTGATTAAGTAGGGACTTGTTTTTCGGCTTGGTTTTGAAACTCTGAAAAGACCCTCTGGCTAGCTTTACCTCGCGATCAGTGTTAAAAATAATTATATGTATTCATCTAAAAACATTCAACATGTGAACTATAGAAAAGATTCTCTTGATCGCGCTGCATAGTGAGCAGTGTCAAAAAATAACTATTTTTCTAATAAAACCTTTTTGGAAAATTATTTTTATTGACTTTAAAATCTTTTGTTTGTTTTCCGACAGTTTTTTTTATTGCACTCAACTTTTATAAATTTTTTTAAAAGTTTTTCTTTTTGATGTTCAAAGCAAAAAAAAAAAACTAATTTTCTTTAACAAAACTCCAAATCCATTGACAGTCAGCTAATTCGTTCATGTGGCTAGTTGCCAAAATAAAGTACTTATTGTGGCTTCATTTCTCTATAATTCCTTTTATTTATCAATTTTTGTTTGTGGATTATAACGTTAGCTTGATAAAATATACTTTTAATTATTTTAAAATTAAAATTAAGAGAAATTGGCTTTAGAAAAATTCATTCAAACTTTACAATAGAAATTTAAACAATGATGTATTTTATGTGTGATTTAAATTTGCTTCCAATGCCTTAGAGAGCATTTTTTTTTAACCCAATTCAATTGATAATTAAAAAAATACTTGCTTAATTTAATATTCCACAAATCATTAACAAATTTAAATTCCCTGTACAATAATTAAAGCAACGTGAATTAAGCACTAAATGAATTTTTTTTAAATTTATTAGGTCCAGTAGATGGTAATTTTCGTACTAAATTTTATTTTAAAGAAAAACAACACCTAAAATCATGTTAAAGATCAAGAGTAATAGAAAAGAAATTTTTCTCTGTTTACAAAATTCATTTGTCTTTATACACCTCACATCAAGACCAAGAACAATAGCAAGAAATTTTGCTCTCAATTTAATCTTATAAACGCTTACATATGAGTTTTCATATGACTCACATCTAGATAGCAGAATTTTCTAAACAGATAAATATTATTTTTGTTTAAAGCCTAAAGTAATACTTTTTTTAGAGAGAGAGCGAAAGAGAGAGGAGGAGTTAGAGAGAGCAAGAGTTAGAGAAAGCGAGAGTTAGACAGAGCGAGAGTTAGAGAGAGCGAAAGTTAGGATAGAATGAGAAGCCTTTTACAAAAAGTTTTTTAAACCACATTTCCTTAGGGTTATTTAATTTTGCAATTAGTGATTTACTTTCTTTTATTTGCTTTAGTGGGGCAACTATAAATAAAAGAATCATTTAAGCTGCTTAAGCTATTGTTTTCTTGTAAATTCCTTATTTTGCATTTAAATTCTAACTGATGTTCTTTGTTGTGTTGGCAGATTTCCTTAAATAAGCTTTAGCTAAAGCAAATACGTGTTGTGTTCTGTATGTATTTAATGGTTGTTTGTTTAATTTGTGTGCATACATGCGTGTTTTTTTACTTCCTATTCCTTTGCCTTTCTTTAATTCAATGTAATTTTTTTTAATAGGCAACTTCTTTAATATTAATAACATTTTTCTGCTTTTGCTTTATTAGTTAAAAGAATCATATGAAAACTTGTTTGATATCAATCATAATTTAATGATTTCCTGCCTAGATAATCTTTCCGGTATTATAGGCTGCTTGATAAAAAATAAAAGAAATATGTTAAAGATTTGCCCAAGCAAATATGAACACATTTAAATTTATTCTACAGTGTATGCTTATTTATTTAAATGGCCATTTAAAATAACAATGGACAGACCACAAGAAATTTCTAACGATTTTGAAAGTAGTTAGAAAGATTGTATAGAAGATACTAATACAATTCTCATTTAGTTAATGAATAAAATAAATCATGTAGATTTTGCTATGATTAAAGGCAATGATGAGGATTATGTAGAAAAATAAAACGCTTATTTGCCGAAAAAAATGTTTTTGTTTTCAGAAAGTTACGGAATTATCAAGCAGCCTTTTTATATTGAGTTATGTCTACTCTTGCAACAGTGACCAGATAATTCTAGTTATAATCCTAAGGCCCGTTATTACAGCTTTCAATAGTTTAAATGTTTTTTCCAGAAAGTTACGGAATTATCAAGCAGCCTTTTTATATTGAGTTATGTCTACTCTTGCAACAGTGACCAGGTAATTTTAGTTATAATCCTAAGGCCCTTTATTACAGCTTTCAATAGTTTAAATGTTTTTTCCAGAAAGTTACGGAATTATCAAGCAGCCTTTTTATATTGAGTTATGTCTACTCTTGCAACAGTGACCAGGTAATTCTAGTTATAATCCTTTCAATAGTTTTTTGTGGGGCCAATAACCAGGTCTTTGGAACCGAATTTGGGTTGTTAGTTAAGGACACACTATGAGATATTTAATTATCAATATTTTTAATTTTATGCAAAATCAAAAGCTTGATTTGAATTATTGGCCTTAAGAGTCATCACAAGAATTTTAAATGATTTAAAGTCCCCAATAAAATAAATTTTTTTTTTAAGTATTTTTTTTTTAATTTTTACTACAAAAGCCTTAAAGGATTTTAAATGCTGATTTAATTTTAAGATTTTTATATATTTGCCATGCTAATCCTTCATAACAAACTTTAATTTATTTTGTAAAAAAAAAAAACATTTTGCTGTTGCTTGTTTTAATATTTTTATCTTTATGGTGGCAAAAAAAAAATAAAATATTTTCAACTTAACTTAATTGTCTTGGTCAAACCATGATAATTTATACTCTTAAACGGTTGACCGCCATATTGCAATTGTAAAGCGTCGGCTTGTGTCTAAACCAAGCATATTTTTTCTGCTCTCTTCTTTTTTTTTAATTTTTCAAAGATGTTTAAAGGTTTTTATATGGCAGACTCATATAAATCCTCAAAACACAAACACACACATAAACACTTATTTGAATAACTTATAGAGACAAGTGTGTGTGTGTTTGCTGGTGTTGCTATATAAACATGCATGTATCCCTGCACACAATTCCATATCTGTGGTTAAGCTTTCTTTTGTTCACCACAGCAGCAGCCCTTATGACTTTTTTCCATCTTCTTTTTTTTGGCTTAAATACCCCAGGATGCATTTGTATATTTTCAGTCAGTTCACTGACATATCTCACTTTTTTTTCTATCTCATATTTTTTTTTTTTTTTAACTCTTTTGGCCCTGCACAACAATTATTTTGTTTTTGTTTCTGCCTGTACCTTTTACAAAGTCCTGTAATGTGTGTTGTATATCCTTTATTTTATTTTTCGGCGGTTAAAAAAACAAATGAATTTCATTTATTGTGGTCTTTTATGAACATTTTTTTTTTTTTGTAAATTTTATTTTATATTTTCATTTACAATATTTTTTTTTACGCTTTTAGTTTTTTGGAGGATGTGTGCATAGACATGCAAGCTTATGATGTTTTTCGTTCGTTTTTTCTTTTGTATTTTTATTATTTTGGCTTTTTATTAATATGATTGCAGTTGTAGGTAGTAAACCGTAAAATAAAGTTTTTTTCATTTACTTTTATTTTATAAAACTGTGCTGTTACAATACACATGCATGCCTGCACTTTAGTATTTATTGTAGGACACACAAAGGTAGACAGATAGATAAAACAAAAATTTATTTACACACACATACATAAAAATCGTGTTGTAAAGCAGTGAGATGAACATGGTCAAAAAATTCCACACAAATAATGAAAACATACTTGTACTCGTACTCGGGCGCTGGCCTGTAAAAGTTTTCTTACACTCCCCATTTTAAATTTATTATGAATGTTAAAGTAATTTTCATTAAGATATTGAAATTGTTCTCTAGCAATTCTTTTTAACACAAAATAAAAAAATAAAAACAATTTTTGTTTAACGAAATTGAAAGTGTTGCCTCTCTAACGTTAAAGAGCTCAAAATTTCTTTCAGCTGTCACTACAGCAAATCTATCATTTGGGTAATTTATTAATTTTTATTAATTTTATTAATTTTGAAGTAAAAATTGACTTGTTGCCGCAATGAACTCAATCAGCCTTATGCCAAGAAAATAAATTTTTATTGTTGCTGGTAATTGTGTATTATAGATCTCAATATTTGGTATTATGTAAGAACACTTGCTATCAATATTTCCTTAATTTTACATGAAATAAACTTCGACAAACAATGACAGCTAAGTAAAATACTATAACTTAATTTAAGACAACGATAATGTTCAACAGTCAGGCTGATTTGCTATTTTTAAAATCCTTCTACAATGATATCGATAATATTACTTACGTCATATGGTGTCTGAGCTTTTTTTGCTTTAAGCTAAGACCTGAACGCTTTTGCCTTATTTCTTTAGAGAAAAAAAAATTATTAACAAACTCATACCTCTGAGCTATAGTGAAAAGAAAATTGATTTCATTTTTTATTATTAAGCGATATTTGAAAGAAAACTAATTTAAAATTTTTAAAACATTCGAAATCGCTGGTTGAATTTAGATAGATACACTGTTTTGTCAGGTTATTTTAAAGCACATGATAGAAGTCACTAACACTTAATAAGAGTGACCTCAGATTTTTTACAAAATAGTTTACTGGATTACAAATAATTCATAAATAATCAAGCCCACGATATCGAACGTTATTGTTAGATTAATAAGCAGATATTTTTGTTTTCAGTCAGTTAAATTTACAAGTTAACAAAAAATATCTTTAGACAAATTCCGACATTTGATATTGTAATGAAAATTTATATAGAAATGTTGAGAAAGAGAGAGATCAATATCGAATGCCCCAAATTTGTCATTTGTCTTTACTTTGTTGTTAAAAACTTAGGAAAACCTTAACAGTGAATAGAGAAGAAACGCTTGTTAAATATATTTTCTAGTTAACATTTTAACTTAAAACTTAACTTTATAACCAACAATAATTGAAGTTAACATAAGCTTGTTTAAGCAAGGAAATAAAAAGAAAATAAAATAAAATGTAATAAAAATTTTATTCAAATCCTTTAACGTGCTGAAGAATTTACAAACAAAAAAAAAAGAAAAAAACCTGAAAATATCTAAAATAAAAAAAGCTATAAACGGCTTAACTTTAACAAAAGCCTAATAACCAATTTTCTGTTAAAGCATTTTCAAACTTCGAAATGTTTTAGTGAGTTAAAAAAAAACACATAAAATATCTGCTTACTGAACAGAAAAAACAAAAACCTTTTAGCTTTTAATATTTATATGCCATCATAAAATTTATGTAAAAATACATGAAATCAAACGCAGCATCCTCCCCCATTCTCCTGAGTGTCGTGCTGTCACATAAAATAATACTTAAAAGGATGTCAATAAAATTTACAAATAAAAAGCCAAAAGAAAAGTATTTTTAATACAAAAAGATAAAACGTTAAACAAGCCAGGATGTTACTTAATGACTATAAATTATGTGACTAAAAGATAATGAAACAGTATTGAAGTTATGGTTTGGTTGGTGCGTGAGGTTTTGCTCAGCATGAGCATGACGATGATGAATTTGTTGGGAAGAAACAAAAAAAAACAGAAAATATTTTAATGATGGAGAAGAATGCCTGAATGATTAATGTAAATTCAAAAATGTATTGAATGAGATAAAAGAAAAGAATTTAATTACAATTTTAAGTTTTGTAAAAGCAAATTAAGAAATTAATTGCAGCAGTTTTCTTATAAATTACCAAATTATTAAGATGAAAAAAACAAAAAATAAATAAAAAGTAAAAGACAATTTAAAGGTCGTGGGGCGTTTATAGCCCAAGATGATGATGAAAGACAAGGTTCTTAGGTTAATGGTAAATGTAGGAAAATTTGCCTCATAATCAAAGTCACACTAAATGAATCCATAAATTCTTTTGAACAAAAGTCTGTTTTTAAAATGACTGTGTTTGTGCCTAAAATAAAAAAATTCAATTTCAAAACTAAATTTTTTTTATTTCCTGTGCAAGTAGTCTAAAAATTTTCATTAAGTTTTCTAATAAAATTAATTTGTTTAAATTCACATAGAAAAAATGTGAATCAATTAAACTTTTTTATTGAAAAAGCTACTATTATTGATTTGAATTTAAATTAGAACTAGGAATAGAGTAGGCCGCCTCGTAAACCAAGATTAGTAGCAGAGAATAAGTAACGTGATCACTGCGAACAGAATAGGTTTATTATGACACTAAGGGTAGTGTCATAATAGATTTTATAAATTTATGGCGTTTTCTTTTCTAACAAAAATGTTGCATATATTCTGCCATGAAAAATGTTTGCGTTCTATTCTCAGAAAAATGTAATAGTTTTGGTAACAGTCACATATGTTTATCCGATTATTAAAAATGAAGAGCAAAATGAAGTCAGTGACAAAAAATCTTCTTCTAAAATATTCCCCACAACCTTTATTGTCATTCATTTTGACCTACTTTAGAAACGATTTAGATAAAAAATTAATATGGTGCCAGCATGCTGCTTATGCTGGTGCAATTACTTGATTGATGGTGTATTTAGCCTTTTAGGCGGAGCTACAAGGCAAGTATTGTCGTCTGAAATAGTGAGTTATGATAACACAGACGAATAAGATTTTCTTGAAATTTACGGTAAATGTGTTGAATTATAATAATAATTTAATTAAATATTTAATTGATATGACAAACTGTTTCATTGATGCATAATTTTCTACTAGGGTTTTAAAGAAGGTGCAGACAGACAAAAATCAAGCTCAAAGCTCTTCTGCGATCTTCTTGGTCTAAAAAACTACTGAATAGCAAAAGCATATTGAAGCCAAACGTTTTAAGTAAGAAGCTGTTCTAAACCTAAGCCCACATTAAAAGTTTTGTGAAATTTTACACTAACTTGCTAATAGGACACAGTAGACTGAACTATCTCCTGAGTGAATAGTTAATAAAACGAATTTCGCTCATTATTCTAGGGAAAACTTTCATTATTTTTCAAATAATCGTAATAGGTGTTAATTATTTAATGTGCCTGTAGCTTAAGTTATGAGAAGTTGCTCGCAGCAGCCATATTTTTTCCGGACTTTTTTTTTAAGCCCATGACTGCTGAGTAAATTCCCTACATATTTCATTAGACTAATAAAATATTTCATTAATTCAATGAAATGTTTATTTACTTAAAGAAACATTTCATTGAATTAATGAATAAATAGAAATTAATTTCAATTTTAAAGCAATTTGCCATACCAACATAATTGGCTAGTGATTTAAAAGCTAAATGCATTTAATTATAAAGGAATTTGTTATTTTAGTTTAAGCTTTAAGCTAAATTTCAATATAGAATACCAAAGAAAAGATTCAAAATTGAAAATACTGCAAGTGCTTATAAACTAATTACAGTATTATTCAATGATATATTTGTATTTGGTAAACTCGTACACATAAATATGAATTTAACTACTTGTATTTATATGTAAGTATTGCTACAATTAGGCATGCATAAGCATGCAGTTGTACAGCAGGGCTTATAATGTTACATGTCTTCATAAGCATTTACTTAATGGGATATATTTCGTGTGTGATATAAATAACAATACAAAGTAAATAAAATCCCTTTTGGTAATGGAAAAATATTTCATCACTGTGCAGGGCATCACTGACTGACATAGAATACAAATCACCCAAGGAAGTCTTTGAATTATTAAGGAATACTAGACTTAGAGAAAATTTGTAACATGAGTAAAGGTGACTTCTCCAGCTTTTAATTCTAATTCGAAAGTACTTCAATCTGCCTTTCTTACTCTGAAATTTGTGAAAAAAAATTTAAAAAAATATAAAAAAAATTACTGAGGCTTGTGAAACTATCTGAGCCACACACTATCACACTGTCCTTTCTTACATGCATTGTTATTCTGCTGCATGCAGGATGAAGTTGATCTTGAATTAAATGCTTTAATATTTTAATTTTGCTTACAAGTTTATGCATTTATGACTGTGTGTAACCTTCAAGTGTAAAATAAACAACATGAATATGAATTTTTCATAAAAGTATTTACTTTATACGAAGAGTGTATTTACGCAGCATATTTATAACAAACTGCATGTTGAATACTAAAGTGAACTTATTAGGGGCATTCAAAATTTAAGGCAAATGCTATTTCATAATGAAAAATCATCAGCTTTTTATCTTTATTAATTTTTTGTGTAAGGAAAGCTAATGCCTAGACGTATGAGTGATACAAGAGATACAAGTTGTTAATAAGTATACGTACGGGTATCTTTGCTTTAATAGGAATAAATAAATTTAAAAAAATTACTAGAAGACAAAATTTCTTATAGACTAAAGCACTGGCTAAGACCGGATAAAAATATCTAATTTAAAATAAAAGCCCTTGAATAAAACACAGTTGCTAAAATTAAAGGAGTCTTGAAAACAACAATTTAACCCACAAAAATCTGTTCATGAAATTTTCACCGTTAATTTTTAAAAAGAATTTTAGAATTGAAGGTGCTTTCTTGCAAAACTGCTGAGGACAAGAGAAGAAATAAAAAAAAATAAATTTATTGTATTAATTAGCTCAGCTGTCGAAATCTCAAGGCTCTATAACAACGACCTGCAGAAGTTGTAGCCACTAGATTTTTTGAATAAAAAAAAAATTTATTTGAATAAATTTTTAACCCTAAAAAGGGATATTTATTTTACTTAAAGAGTTAAAATTAATTTTGTATCATTTCAGGCAGCACTTTAAAACAAAGAATAGAAAAATAGACAAAAAATTATTAACCAATTAAAAATTTTAATTAAAAAATTTGTTAAATCAATTAAACTTTTAATTGAATCAGTTAAATATTTAATTAATTATATATATTTTTCAATTTAATTAAATATTTAATTAACTCAATTAAAAATTTAATTACTGTAACAAATTTTTTAATTAAAATTTTTAATTGGTTCTTAATTTTTTTTCTGTGTATACAATCATAAAGAGACTACGTAAAATTTTTAATTATTTAACAAAAACCAGCGCAGCCGCTAGTACAAAATGCGTTAAAAATCTTTTATTTTTATAACCAAGACCAACAACCTCCCATAAATAAAAGAGACACCCCTACACTAAATCATATTTTTTCCTTTGTAATTTCATTTCATAAAATTGTACAAAAAAAAAAAAAAAAAAACAAAAATTCATGTTACATAATTTCACACCATGTTAAAGAAATGTAACATGGCAAATCACTAACATACATAAGCAATTTGTAACAATTTATTATAAATTTTCAGCAACATTTCAAAAAGGCATTGTAAAACTAAAAAAAAAAATGGCAACAAAACAAAACATTTGAATTTTTTTTTTTTTTTTTTTTTTGTGAGTTTGTGTACTCATTACTTGTTGTACTCCCTGTTTATGTTACAAAATCATGTTTAAAATGTAAACCCAACACTCATATTTACATAAAATGCTCATAGTATAAATGGTTTAATAAATGTTTAAAACATTGGAGTTTACTTTCACTTTGTAGACCGTAGTTCAAGCCTGCCTTGTTTCCCTTTTATTTTGCTTAAAATGCCAGGGGGAAATTCTAGCTCATAGATAAACATGGCATAAATTTTATTAAATGTTTGTTGTTTTAACACTTTTGTTGTTGTTTTGATTTGTAAAAATTATATTTGAATTTATTTTATTTAATTTTTTGTTTTGCTGGTAGCAGGTGCTAACATATTGCTTGAGAAAAAAATTTGTTTTGTAAAGAAAATGAAATTTGAATATCAAAATATTTCAGCCATATGAATGAAAGGGGGAAGATGGTGGAGTAAACTATTTACCTGGGGTTAGCAGGTTCGAATCGTACCTAGATCCTTATTGCCAATGATCAAACTCAATTATGTCAGAAATAATTTCTAATATTAAATCAATAAATAAGTTTCAGCCAAATTTGTATGCCCTTTAAATATTAAATTGAGCAAACTTTCATATAGAAAACGTTTTACATAAAGCAAATATCACTGCTAGCAACGACCTTGAAAATCGTAATTAAGACTACTTAGGCCTGCAGTTACTACTTCCGATAGTTAAAGTTAGGATTTTGTAAGGCTTTGGGCTAAAACTTTGCAGCCAAAATTAAAAATTAATTATTTTTTAACCCATGACATTTTTCATTAGACTAATGAAATAATTTAATATATTTTATAAATTATTCATTCTTTTGATGAAAGCATTCAATAAATTCAATAAAATAATTTAATTAACTTAATGAAATAATTCATTAATCCAACAAAATATTCATTAATTTAATGAAATAAGTTCATTCATTCAATGAAATATTTATTATTTTAATGAAATAATTTCATTAATTTAATGAAATATTTATAATTTTAATGAAATATTTATAATTTTAATGAAATATTTATTATTTTAATAAAATAATTTCATTAATCCAATAAAATATTCATTAATTTAATGAAATAATTTCATTAATTCAATGAAATATTTATTATTTTACTAAAATAATTTTATTAATTTAATGAAATAAGTTCATTAATTCAATGAAATATTTATAATTTTAATGAAATATTTATTATTTTAATGAAATAATTTCATTAATCCAACAAAATATTCATTAATTTAATGAAATAAGTTCATTAACTCAATGAAATATTTATTATTTTAATGAAATATTTATTGTTTTTATAAATATTTATTATTTTAATGAAATAATTTCTTTGATTTCATTAAATATTTTTGTATTTAAGAAAATATTCATTAATTTAAAGCAATAAATTCATTAATTCAACTTATCGATATTTTTAGTTTAGAGTCCAACCAAAAGCTTGATATTTTCCTTTTAAAATCTTAACTTTAACTGTCGGTAACTTGCAATAATGGCCCTTAATGAGATTTTATTTCTTTCTCTTAATCCATTAAATTAACAGCTGCTTATCTCGGATTGATTCATTAAAGAAAACAAACTGGGAATTAAAATAATATTTCTTTCCAACTTGCCCAGCTTCTTCAGGATATAATTTTTTTTTCACACGAAACTTCTTGATTTGTCTGCAGAAAACACCCAGGGTTCAGGCAGGAACCTGTGCGAATGCAACGATTTGGATTTTGCATTCTGGATACTAAATTTTTTTTTTTTTAATTTATATTCATGATCTAGCGATTGCTCTGTTTTAATTTGTAATTTTTTAATATCATTTTATTTTGCATATAAAGATATTAATGGATTAATAAAAAAAATTAAGCAATTTTAAATTCCGTTCATAATACAGAATAGCGAAAGCTATTCCTCTTTTAAATTTGTTAAAAATTAAAAACAAAAATTATAAAAACATTTCAAAATATAATAATTCTTCTTTATTACCTTAATTAAGAGTCTTTAAAATTTTTAATTTGGCACTCACCTGCAAAAGAAAGAAAAGAAAATAAATTAAAAATTTTAAGAAAAAGCGAAGTAAATTTTTTTAAACTAAAAAAAATCAAACTAAATAAAAGTTTTAAATCAGTCTAATTATGAACTCAAATTGGTATCATTTATCACAGTATAAATTAAGTTTTTCCCGTTTTATTATAAAAAATTCTAAAATTTTCTGTCTTTTTTTAGAAGAAAATGTATTTTCCTTGGAAAGACAAGACAGTTTTTGGAATTTTTCCTAATTGGGTTAAACAAATACTTCTCAATTAAATCAGAAAAAAGCATTTTAAGAGCATTAAAAAAAATTTTATGAAAATTCTCATAAAATATTTAATGCAACAAAGTTTTTAAATAAATTAAGCGTTTTGCTATCACAAGTAATAACAGTTCCAAAACAAGCTTTTTAACAAAAGGATATTCTTTTGTCTTCGAAGTAGATTTTTTGGTAGAGACGCAACTTTAAATATTCAGAAAACCAATATAAATCTTGATTATTTAACCTTTTCTATCTGAAAATAAAAAATAAAAAATATGTATTTATTTATATTCAGAAAACCAATAAATCAAAAATTCTTACTAAAGATATTAAAGATTGACATAAAAATAAATGTTGAAAAACCAAGCTCACACCTGAAAAAATTAATCATTTCAATCACTAAAATTGAAGCAAACGTTAACTCTAAAGACTTGAGAATCCTGCTGCAACTATTTTCAATAAAAGTTGTATTTATTGAAAGACTTTAAAAACACTTGCGATATTTTTAAATAACCTTTGCTATAACCTTTAGGCTTTTAGCTTTATAATTTCTGCTAATAATGTTGCTTTATATATTATAAGTTTTTCATGCTTGAAATAATTTATGAATTTAACTTTTCAAAATAATAAATTAAAATCTTATGTATCCTCGCACAATAACAAAAATTAAAACACAACAACTGTTGAAAAGTTGTCACAAAAAGTTTATGAACGTTAGAAAATCTGCTTTACAGCAAAGTTGTTGTTGTTATAAATTTGTTTTTTGTTTCTTTTTTAACCTTGATTTTTCAATAGATACTGTGAAAATATATATAAAGTTTTCATAACTTTTTTTTTTTTTTTTTTTTTTTGGTTTATTTACAAAAAGCATTAAATCATTTCAATAGCAACTGGGTTTTGCGCTAAAATAATATTGCAAAAATTTTGTAAATAAAATAAACAAAAATGGGGCTTAAAAAAATAACAAAACAAATAAGTAAATAGAAAAAGCGATTTAAAAAATGTTAAATTGAAAAGTCAATGAGTTCAAGACTAAAAAAAATACACACACAACGAAAATCCTTTCATATTAAAGTCAGTTATGGATACTTTTGGTTTAGAATCCAATATTTCCAATCACCCAGTATTTATGTGATACTGTCTGCATCGCTGACAATCAAGTCTTTTTGGAAAATTTGTGGAAAAAACCATAATTTTTTTTAGTACAATGCTAGGAAACAGCGTATCAGAGTAACTAAACCTAAACGATAGAGGCAAATTACTTCACCCGAGAACGTTTAAAATTTCACTATAGGTTAAACAGGTCGTTCGAAAGAAATAAAACAAGAGCTGGGCTCACTTGGGTCCTCTGACGTGGTCCCTTTGTGATAAAATTTCACTATAACTTAAATGGAAATTATCGAACGATATCGAATGCAGTAATTTAAACACAGGCCAGGTAAATTAGAAAAAAATTAGCATCCAACTTTTCCAAAAAAAATATATAAATAAATAAATTTTAAACGCTTTAAAAAGTCCTGAAAACTATAAAGTTTTCAGCTCTTAACCGGAAACCTTTTTTTTTAAATATTTTTGTATTAATAATCCTTTTTTATTTAATAAAAAAAATGCAAGGTTTTAATTTTTGTCATTTACTTTAAAAGTTTTTTTTTTTTAATTTACAACTATTTTATGTGTGTTGGTTGGTCAGCTTTTTTGTATATGAAAAATATCAATATATATAGGGGCTTCTGTTTTTTTTATTGTGTTTATTGTAATATATTTCATATTCTTGTTACTTTTTACTAGTTTTGATTTTTCTCTTTATTTAAACATACAAATGAATACAATACAGTCATTCACAGAATTTTTTGTTTATTTTTTTTTTGTTTAATATTTAACAGTGAAGACAAAAAGCATAAAATAAAAACTTTAAATAACAAACTCTTGGTAAAACAAAAACGTTATTTAAATGTAACTTTCCTAAAGCTGCAGAAAGAGTGAAATATTGGACTCAGCAGACTTAAGTAAAACGAGTCTCCCAGCAGCTTTCAGATGCTTGGGGTGAGGTGAGTAATTTAGTTTGTCATTGATTGTGAGCTATAAAGTAAAATGTGTATCTTTCATGCTCGTTTTAAGTGTTCTAGAATTAGCTAGATTTAAAAAAGATTCGTTTAGCTTTAGCTTTCTATTATTTAAACACCTGGAAACATATAGATAGTAACGTCTGACAGTGATTACAAGGCTGCTAGCTTTGCAAATCCTGAAATTGTCACACAAGATCGTTATTAGATGAGCCGTAAAACAATAACTAAAATTGAACTTTTGTAATTTACTTCATAATAACGAACCTTAAGAAACTAAACGTTTTTGTGTAAGGGTAAAAACGTAACAATATACACTTCACACTATTTTAATTATATTTCAATTAAATTTAAATGGACTGTATATTAAAAAAAAATTTAAACTCCAGTTAGTTTTACAAAATAAACTCACAGTTGTTTTAATATGGGCTTTTGAAAGCAAAAATGGCACAATTTAATTTAAAAAAAGAAAGCAATTACAGAAGAGATCTAATTGTGACCAACACTTCCTGCCTTAGTACAATTTTTTCAAAAATTTATAGTTTCTAAAACAAAATTGCTAGGACCTTAATTTTTATTTCTGTTTCAAGGTAATTTAGTTGGTATTGAACACTATAAAAATAGGTTTTGTTTCTATAAAAAAATTTATTAAAAAAAAGTGTAAAAAATTATTTCAAAATTTTGAGTCCTATTCATAAAAAATAAAAATAAAACACAGTTTATGTATAGTTTTCAATAAAAATATTTTTATTTTATTTCCATTTTATGAAAATTTTACATTTTAAAGCCTTTTTAAAAATTGCCTCGTAAATTCGATCGGGTATAGAATTATTCTGTAATTTCATGTAATCAAGCGAAATGGTGGATCAAGCCACTTTCATGACTTCAATTAGTATTCTTTCAATTAGTACTCTTTGCTAGTATACAGCTTTCCAGATTAAAAAGTAGCCATCCCCTAACATTTGCATTGACCAGGGCTAATCGAGCACATTAATATTTTGTTCGCGTAGCCATGACTTTACCACCCCGCACAGCATGAGTTTTTTGTATTGTCATACTGGAGTGTCCACTGTATCCTTCCAAAAGTGTACTAAAAGTGACAAAATGCTTTGAACTCACATGACCTGGAATAACAAGTGAAATGGTATCGTTGTTTCAGATGGAAAAAAAATTTAATTTAGAAGGCGCTGATGGCTTTAATTATAATTTTCACAATCCCAAAAAAGAACAGCATCAATTGGATCGTTTGCATAGCAGAGTGGAAGAATTTTTTGTGGTGTGGGGAATCACACAATATTATGGTACCTCCAAACTGAAATTTTTGTCCAGCACCATGAACGCTAATTGCTATATTGAAGTGCTACAAGAAGTGTTTAATTACTTTCAGCACATTTTTGTCAGCTGTTTAATTTAAATAAATTTAGTTTTGCTTTTTACTGTAATTATTAAAATCTGTATTTATATGTATGCGTTTACGTATGTATGTTATTGTTATCCTGTGTTGTTGACTTTGTATTTTTGTGTATATTATTTTTATTATTTTCTTTCATTTTACGTCCCTACGTAGATACAATTACACGTGTGTACGAGTATGTTTGTGTAGTTATGAGTGAAGTTTTATGTGTTTTTAGGTTAGTATTGTTTAGATACACTTAATGTTTATTATGGTTTGGTGTTGCTTTTTATTTTCCAAGTATATTTGCATATGATATACACAGAGACACTCATTCACACTCGTATATTCTCTAACCCTTACTAATGTATTTCTTTTTTCTTTTCTTGTTTCACACATGTATTCCTATTTATCTTATTTTTTCTAGTTTATTTCTAAGCTTTTATAAACAAAAACAGGATTTACTATTCTTTTATTTATTTATTTCATTTTTTTTTTTTAATTATTTACCTAGTTTTTTCCTATTGTTACTGTTGGTTGTATTTCCATTGTTTAAAGGATATTATAGAGTTCCTCTTGGTGTCAGCTTTTGTTTTGGCTGTTTGCTTTTCAAACGTATTAAGGTCATCATTTTCTTAAGAGGGTTGCTATCTACACTAGACATATAAACATGATTTAATGGATATTCATTTACATTTCTTTTTCAGCATTTTAGATAATTGAATCGGGATTTGTTTGAAATATGTAGTTGCATTGTTAGTTGTGTGTGGAGCATAATTGTTCAAGAGAAGTGTAAATGTGTGTTAAAAACAGTAATAATGTAACCAAAGCTGATCAGTTTTCTTCGCAAAACAGTTCAATATCCTTAAAGGGTTCCTGGCAAACACACCAGTTTTTACTCCAGAAATTTATTTATTTTTTTTTTTTTTTTTTTTTGATACACAGATCAAATTTAATATTATTGGCCATTCATAATTAAATAAAATATTTAGTTATTTGACCCTTTTATTCACTTCTGAATAGACTAGCATAGGGTGTCAAAACTACATCATTTGGTGTCGAAATGATACCTTACAGTTGTTGAAATAACAACATGTGTTGTTAATTTGACAATGCTTATTAACAAATTGGAAATTTGATAACATATTGTTGTCAATTCCACAACGCGTGTTAGCAAGTTGCTAACATGTGCTGTCAAAAAAGTAAAATGGCTGACAACCAACCGTTGTCGATTTGTACACGCTTGTTAAAAAATTTAAAACACTCGTTGTCTATAAAATAGACAGCGTAATCTTGTTAAAATGACCACATACGTTGTTGGGATATTGCGATAACATTCATGCCATTTCGTACTCGGAAGAGAGCAAATTACTTACTAGGCCTTACTCAGTAAAGAATTTCCATTGACAGCCTAAACGACTGCTGTAGTCTATATACCGAAGACGAAGAGACTACAAAACATATAATGCATGACAATAGTGGCTTAATTTAGACCCGTTTTCATTACTTAGCGCAAGACTAAAACTATAAAATTCTGACATGATGGACAAATAATCCAGGGAAGTCTTGGAATTTTTAATTAATACTTGACTAAAGGAAATTTTTTAACTTAAGTAACTTAGTGTGACAATATACCTAGTCTGGTCACAGTAATCATATGAGTAGTTGCGTTTATTGGCTTTAACTTAAATTCTATTTTGAAAAAAAATTCCTGAAGAAAGTCCCCAATGTTGTAAGAAATAAAGAGAAAAGCTTAAGCTTAAATAAATAAAGAATTTTTCAAAATTTTTACACAAAAAAAAGATTACTTTTACTTAATATAGAAAGTGAAAATTTAAGTATGATTTGTGGTCCTTCGAACCAACTTAGAAAGACTTATTTTTATTCTTTTAAACTAACATATTTCATGTCTTTTCAGCTTGCAATGGTACTTTTGAAGAAGCGACATCAACACTATTTCAAGATTCCAAATTCGAAGACTCAGTTGTCTCCAGTTTTAGACTTATTTTTGCTAAGAGTCTTCAATTAAGTTTTTAAGTTTCTAATCAAGAAAACAAAAATCATAAAATTAACAATATTTTCTTTTAAAATTTCATAAACACAAAATTAATTTTTTCATTTAACCGAACATTTAAGAAATTTTAATCTAATGCCACGTAAACTAAAAGTGATGAAACTTTTTAATGAAACAAAATAAACCTAAATTCAGTAAATTACTTCTCCAGCAGCAAAATTTTGTTTGACACAATTTTCGTCATGCTCTTAAATCACAATAAAGAAATAAAAAAATTTTAAGAAAAAAATAAAAATAAAATAAAAAACAACAATAAGAAATTTTTATAAATATAAAAAAAAAAATTCTAACAAACTCTGTGCTAAAATTGCAAAAGCTTATTTGGAAAAGCTCGTTTATTTTTATTCTTTAGAGGACAATACAAAACGAGTAGTTGTTTTAAGCAGTAAGAGTAGTTTTACACATTTACAGTTGCACAAATATACTCTTAGATTTATACAAGTATAGAGAAAGTAAGTATATTGCCGCAATGTTTAGTAACGTCTAACCGCAATAAACAATAAAATATTACCACCAAAGTGGCCACAGGAATTGCCACATGGCGGAGATTAGCACAATAATAAACAACTTCAAGTGCAGCAATGGCACTTATGTACACGATGTATGTCTGTATACAGTTTGATATACAAAAAAAAAAAAAAAATAGCAAACGTAACAACAATAAGAATTACATGGAAACATACAAACTTTATAGGGACCTCAATATAACACAAACAACTTATACAAAAGGTTCTTGCTGGGAATGGAGGATAGAGTAAAGAGTTTAAGAAAGCACTACAATATTGAATCTTCTTCTTTAAGAATACCTTCAGCATTACACTGAGCTTGGTATCGCTATAAAATTCTTAAAGCTTAAGCAAATAATAAATCAAATACTCTGAATAGATTTTTATCATTGCAACGCTGGTCTGTCTGGCTAAAGAGTCTTAAGAATCTTCTTTAATAAGCTTACACTAAAAGAAAAATGTCACATAAATAAAAAGGAATCTATTTCATTAAAATTTTTTCATTGATTCAATGAAATATTTCATAAATTATGGGAATAAATGAAATATGTTCAATGTATTAATGAAATTATTTTAGTTAAATGAATGAATATTAGATTAAATTAAAGAATTTTTTTAATTAAATGAATGAATAATTCATTATATTACTGAATATTTCATGAAATTAATGAATACTTCATTTAATTATTTCATTGGTCTAACGAAAAGTGTTATTGTTTGAAAAATTAATTTTTGTTACCTACTGCTGCTAGGATGCCAGAGGAAAAAAAAATTATTTGAACTCAACAAAACAAATTATGATTTACACAACGTCGTACTTCATTAGAAATATTTCCTTAAGGGGAAAGGCAGATGTTTTGCCTTTCATTTGCCCTTCCTGCCGACCATGTCTTAAGCTTTTCTACAATATTTGTCTTCATGACCTTAAACCCACCCGACATTTTAAAACCTACCTCTCTTTTATACCCTTTTTAAACAAATTTAGTTCTTCAGCATGATTTTGTATTGAAGTTTTCATTGAATTAATGAAAAACTTCAAATGATTCAGAAATAAAATTCTCTCAGTGCATCATTTGAGCTTATGCTGTTTTATACTAAAATGTTTTAGCATAGGAGCCTTCTTAGGTTTGTGGGTAGTACACATAACTAACAATTTGTGTATGGAAGACTCTACTCTTACCTAAATCCTTCATGTTTTTTCCAAACAAGACAAGAAGCTTTTTAGACGTTTTTAATATTTATAAGCTTGCTGTGCCTGCAATATCATCGTGTGCCACAATGACTTATATTGCAGCTTCTGAATTGAGGCCTTAATTCAGTCTTAAAGAAGTCAGGACATTTGCTGAAATACTCATTCTGTCTGAGGCGACACGGCTACATTAAGATTTTGTGTACAGAAAATTCATTTACAAAGAATTTTTATAAAATTGTTTCTTTACAAAATAAAAAAAAAAAATTAATGCTGGCAACTAATTTTTTTTTTTTTATTTTGATTTAATTCGATTTTGAAGTCTTAAGTTATTTCATACAAAAAAAAAAAAAAAAAATTTTTCGATCATTTTTAGTCGCTATCGAAGGCGACGAATTGGCCTGTGATGAAGAATATTTTATTTTTTGAATTAAATTTTTTTCATTGGCCTCATTTTTTTTATTTTAAATTAATTATTTGCTACACTTATTTGCATAACCCTCGTCTTATAAAGAGAAAAAAAATTTTAAAATTTCTACCGAGTTGCAGCAATCACAAGCCATTCAAGTAAAGATTATTCCACTCATACCAAAACGAAACACACACTAACGCATACATGCAATTCAAACAACTAACAAACCAGCCAACATCATTTGCCACGTTAACAACAATTCTGCCACTTTCATATGAAACAACAATTGCAACAACAATAATAATAATAATGACAGCAACAACAACATTAACAACAATAATAGTACACAAAGGCCAAAGAACTAAAGCCAGTAAGTTGTTGGTGGCCATAAATCGTAGCTGATGGCTTTTTCTTTCTCAGTATTATTATTAGTTGTTGTTGTTGTTTTATATTTTGAATGCGGTAAAAATTTTGCTGCAGACCAAAAACCATACAGAAAATAGTTTTATAAGAAAATGCTTTACAGAGCAACAGCCACAAAGTAGTTGAGTGCAGAGAGAGCGAAAGAAAGAAAAAAAACTAAATAATTCTATTGTTTTGCTTTTTTTGTGCAGTTTAATTTTTATGAAATTTTACAAAAAAAAAAAAAAAAAAAAAAAAAAACAAGAGCTCAAAAACAATCTTTGCAAGTTTACAATAGGGGAAACCAGCAAAAATTATTAATAAAATTTTTAATGAAATCATCAAGATTTTATATAAAAAAGATAATAATGGTTGTTTTTGTTTTGTTATTATATTATTTTGGAGAGCATGAATTGAGTTAGGGAAAGCATTGTTGCAAGAAATGTTATTAAAAATGTAAATCAAATTTTTAAATTTTGTTTTAACTAAATGAAGTAGCACAAATTAAAATGTTGGCAAAAGGAAACAATTTTTAAACAAACAAAATTTTAAAAATCAAATATTTCACTAGGCTAGCCAGGCTCTTGTTATGATTAAAGCCCGAATACACAATGTTGGCTTAACTACTGCATAAAGCTTAGAAAATGATAAATAAATCTTGTAGCTGTAATTCATGGGTCTCTGATTCTTAATGGAACTAGAGAAATGGCTTTGCAGCTGTCACTCTATATGAGTAAACAAGCTTTGAAATAGAAGCTTTGGTAATTAATTTATTAATCTGCTATTGAATATATTTTAAAAATATTTTTTTGCCATTTTTAATTTCTTTACCGACATGTAAAATTTTAGCCTAAAATACCTTAAAAAATGTACAGACTTAATCATGTATGGCGCTGCATAAATCAAGTATCTAAAGTAAAATTTTATTTTTGTTAAATTCTTCTCCTAAAAAAAAAAAAAAAAATACTGACTAGAAAATACAACTAAATAAAACTAGCAACAGAAATAAGGCAAGTCTATAACAAACAACAAAATGTGGTCAGAGTATCTCATATTATTTTGACTGTTTGAAGGTTTCAGGGCTCAAACAACTACAACCAGTTGATCCACTGACCACACGTTATAATGAATTCGCCTTAAACAGCAAGATATTTCTAAACAAAAAATTAAGAAAAGAGCAATTTTTTTTAGAAATATTACGAAATACGGAGAAAAATATAAATTTATAATAAAATATGCAAAAACATGCATTTAAAGCAAAATATGCAAAAATATGCACTAAAATATTGATGCCATTTTACTGGAATTATTGTGATTAGCAAAGATATTAATTTTACTACGGTCAAATATTCATTTAAATGAAGCCTTTTGCTCTGGTTATGAGCCTTTAAAGCTGGCCTATTTTTATCTCTTCTACTCATACACAAATTCATTTTATTTTAATGTTTATTAAAAATTATAACTCATCATTGCTTCAAGTATTTCCTTTTCCTTTTAATAGGCCATCAACACATACTGCTTCAATAAGAGAGCGAAAGAAAGAGCAATGAAAATAAAACAAACCATTAAATATGAGTTGAAAACCATTTCCTTAATTCCATTTGCTTAAAACTTCTTTTTATTTTTGTTATTTCTTTCTTTTTTTTTTAAATAAACATTTCCACATTTTATATAATGAAGTAAAATTTCATTGTTGCACTTAAGCAATTGCATTAATAATATGGAGATTATTAAAGCGAGGATGGTTGCATAAATTAAAGGCAAGGCTTATGAAACTAAGACTCAACAGTTTTTTAACTGCAACCTTAACCCTCGTTATAACAATTTTCTTTTCTGGTTTACAACATAAATTTCAATTTTAATAAAACCCTTTCCCTGTCTCTCTCACACACTCTTTGATTGTTGTGTGCTTTTTTTTTATGAGTTTGTGTGCAGTGTCTGGTTGGAGCCTGCATTGATGCAGCAACTATAAAAAACACTTGTGTTAAAATTGTTTTTGAAATATGTGTGAGAGTCTTTTTTTACCCCCACCATTAAATGCTTGTTTTTACTATTTTTCACTTTTTGGCAGGATTACTACAGAACAACTATAATTTATTGCTTATTTAAAAACAAAAAGGATGCAAAAAAAAATTAGCAACAAATGCTGTAAACGAAATAAAATTTTTAAACACTTTGTGGAAAATATAATGCCACTATCAAGTGTATACAATGTTGATGAATTAAATATGTGACAGCTGAAAAGAGTGAAAGAAACACAACTACAATAACACAAAAAAAAAATGACCTCTAATATTTAAATTAAAAAGTATAATCCTTTTTTTTTTAATAAAATTTATTTAGCGAATTTTTAAAATTAATTGAATAAAAGAAAAAAAGTCCAACAAAAAGTATGAATTTATAAAATCAATTTATATTATTTTTTTTCAAAATAACAAAGTCCTTCCTCTTTGTTGATAAAAAAAAAATTTGGCATTTAAAAGGTTTACTTTTGAGGAATAGTTTTTTAGATTATTTTAACCCTGTTCATCTTCATTTGTGACCATAATTTAAAAAAGTATTAAAAAGACCCAAAAGTTAAAGAGTTAGAGCTTTAAAATGTTATAAGTGACCAAACAAAAATGAATCGACATTTCTTGTAGAACTTTTTAACCCTCTAAACCTTCAGTTAAGGGCACTTTTCTGACCTCTATTTCAACAAGTACAAAAAAGATCAAGGAGTTAAAGAGTGAGAGTGCTAAAATATTACAAGTGTATCGGCATTTGAAAGGTTTTTAATCCTTTCAAACTTCAGTTCATATGACTTTTCTGACCTGTATTTGAACAAGTGTAAAAAAAACCCTTGAATTAAAATAAAAAAAAAGTTTAAGTGTAAGGACTTTTGAATGGGAATATGACCAATTGGAGTTTAAAGTTTCTTATTTTTATTTAATTTTCATTGTGAACCGGAACCACTAGAATCTTTCATTTTAGGCCAATGCAACGATCAGACACCTAAGTAAAATATTGCCAGGAATATTTTTGTGGCACATTTTAACCCTCTAAGTGTTCAAAAAGTTAAACTTTTTAAGTAAAAAAAAAAAAACTTATAATTTAAAGAGGTAGAGGGTTAAAATGTTATAAAGAACCAAACAAAAATTCAAATGTCGGCAATTGAAAGGTTTATGTATGAAGAATATTTTTGTAAAATATTTTAACCCTCTAACTTTTTACTTAAAAAGGCTTTCTTAAAAAAAAAAAAAAAAAAAAAAAAAAAAAAAAAAAAAAAAAAAAAAAAAAAAAAAATTACCCATCCCCAGTTAAAGAGTTGGAGGGTTAAAATAGTATAAAAAAACCAAAAAAAAAAGTTGACATATCGAGGCCCTTTACTCCTTATAGAAACGATGGGAGTTTATATGTATGTGTATATTGCATTTAAAAGTTGTACGTTTAAATGGGGATTTAAAGTTTATCCATTTCATTTTAAATTGTAAATAAGCACGACAATCTTCCAATTCAGCTAAATACAATGTTCAGCAGACTTATGTAAAACACTATGAGGTATATTTTTGCAAAATATTTTAACCCTCTAACTCTTAATTTAAGGCTACTTATTTGACCCCTATTTAAAAAAAATTAGAAAAAAGACCCATAAGTTGAAGAATGTTCGAAGTAAAATTCTACCATTTGAATACATTAATATTGAAAATTTAACTCTAAAGCCAGAATAAATAAAAATGTAAGATTTGTTTTGTTAATGCAAAAATTTTAAAAAAAATTTTTTTTCAAAGGTTGGTTATTTGAAAAAATATTTTATATTAAAATTAGCTTTAAGCCACCACAGAAAACCAAACATTTAAAAATGAAAGAAGTCTTATATGTATAATATTTAAATTAGTTTTTAAAAAATAAAAAAAGCGTTCGCAAAACAGTAGGCTTGATTATGAGTGTCGTTGTCATAACAAAAACAGTGAGAAGTGACTATGCCTATAGCCCGACTACAGCGACAACACTCGTAATACGGTTGAATATCTTTCCCATTTATCTACAAAATAACATTAAAAAAATTCTTCATTTAATTCTTCCCTTTACATACTTTTGCTTTTACTTTTTCTGGTCACATCCTCATTTTTATTAAGTTTAGGGTTTTAGATTTCAAGTAAATGTCAGCATATGAATATTTTTAGTAGACTTCTTTACTGGCTTACAATCATTAAATTTAATTTTTATTTCATAAAAATATATGATATCTCATATCTAAAATTTAATTTCCTCTTGTGAAATATAATAAGCAAAATAACACGCAGCGTTGAAAGCATAACTAAGCAATTACGTAGCTTTTTTTTTTTTTTTGTTAAAATTAAAAACGAGTGCGTATATCGTTTATTAAAAAAGAAGTGAAAGTAGAATGAGTGAGATTTCAAATTTTTGTGATACTCTTGATAAGGTGTTTAATATCCAATTTAAATCTGATAAGAAAAGCTTTACTGCCAAGCAAGTAATAGATAGATGTTTTTATACCCAACAAACAATCAACTTAATTCTATTAGAGATTCAAAAATTTTAAAATTTACTAATTGATTGGAGTTTTAATACATCAGAAAATAAGAAAATATAAAAAAGAATAAGAAAAATCCTTTACTTTTGAGAAAATCCTTTTTTTTAAATATGATTTATAATGGAAGCTAGAATGCCTTGCTTGAAACCTCTAGACTTGAGAGTTTTTTTAAATTTCTTTCATTCCTATTAACTGGAGTTTAAATGTTTTTATTATCGTCTACTTTTCTTTTTCACGATTTTTAATTGTAGCTGAAGCCTGTTTCATGCATTACACATCATTACCTTGGCATTATTAAAGCTTATTTTCAAATACCTACTCGCTTGTAAGTATTAATATCAAACATTGACATTAAAATGTTAATAAACACAATACTTTAGCTTATTGCCTTTAAAGAGATAAACAACAAATATTACAAAACATAAAAATAAATTCTGTTAAAAAGGTATTCAAGTAAATATTTGTAAATTCAATTTTGTTAGCGCAGCTAATAATGCTAGATTACACACACTTGGAGAAAGCTTTTAAGCAAATAAAACTCCTTTTAAAGCTAAAAAAAAAACTTTTAGGGAATGCTAGAGTTTATGCTAAGAAATAAAACTTTTTGATATGCCATAAGCCCTTCCTGTGACATTGAGATATCTGATAAAAAGGTTTGCTGTTTGCAGACGGAGAGACGAATGCCTCGCAGGACATACTGCTAAGGCAGCCCTCGAAACATTTCTTGTAAGTTTAGAAATGTTTTTTTTTTTTTTTGTATTTAGCACTTGGCCAGAGCTCTTTTTCATTTTAGCCTGGCCAAATTTTAAGCTTAACTTCGCATATCTTAAGTTTCTGTAAACTGTCCCACGCTTTTCTTTAAATTTAATTTGAAAAACCCACTACTATGTACTGACATAGAAGATTCTACATTAAATCCGAGCCCAGCTAAAACGTACGCCTGTTTATTGCTAAAAAACAAGAAGCTTTGCCTAAGTTGCTGCAGATTTCTTTGGACAGAAGAAGTTGTGTCACCTATAGGCCAAAGCTGTCATATCCTTTTTTTAATGTTTAAAAAATATTTTGTTTATTTTCAGGGATCAAGTTAGGTGAAAACTATATTCTAACAAAAGGTTTAGGCTTTTATACAGAGGAAAGAACCTAAAACTGCGTAGCCTCTTAAGCAATTTTCTAGTTTTTTTTTATTCAATTTCACATAAAAACCTTTACTGGAATATAAATGTAAGAAAAATGAAAAAGAAAAAAAACCTTTACTTGATATGAAAATACGTAACACATACATAAATACGAATATGGCTGTTATAACAACACGTAATAATTATATTATCAACACATGTACTTAAAATGTGTGAAATGTTTGTTACATGTTGCAAACATATTATTTCTAGAAGAAGAGAAAACAAGAAAATTTAAAATATAAAAATGTCAGAAATCAAAATGTGGCAAACAGAAAGTTTAAAGGAAAAAAGAATATAAAAAAAAAATACTGAAACGGAAGTTATTGTATTATTTGCCAATACCATAAAAACCCACCTCTTTTTTCCTTACAAATACCAACCAAAACATTCACACAGGAAAATAGGAAAGAAAAAGTCAGCAGTACTCCCCCAGCAATTACAAAAAAAAAAAAATCTTAACAGAAAAAAAGTTAACAAAGCACTTGGTGCAAACTTAAATATGTTTTCAAATCTATAATTGTTTTCAATTTTCCAACTCTGTATTTGTTACAACACCGTGTAAACCGCTGTAAATTTATGTGACCTAAAATCAAAAAAAAAAAGTAAATGAAACACAGCTGTCAACGTGTTATAATTTAAATATAAGTCTCTTCCGCCTTTCTTAAGCCTCCCATTTGCAAAGTAAAGTGTGTGTAAAGAAGTGTTTGTCAGTTTAAGGATTTGTGCATGTATGTATGCTTGCGTATGCATGCGTTATATAGTTATTTTCAATAGCCCTTATGTGTAAATTATTATATTTTAATTATGTGTCATGTGTCATTCACGGTATTGACGTGTTTCTTATACGGACACGTTCATGTCTAAATCTCTGTATTTGTTTTTGTGTGTACAAACACAACAAAAACACATAGGAATTTTCAATGTAAATATTTATGGGCTTTATTTTATACTATAAAACATAATTGTTATGATAAAACGTGTTAAAGTTATAAATTAATTTAACGGCAGGCAGTTCAATGGGTTCGGTTATGATAAGTCACACAAGTGAGTACATACGGTGTTACGAGCTATCAGCACAAAATAATATAATTTCTATAAGAAACAAGTATTTTTTTTTTTTTTTTACTTAGACCAACTGAATTTAGTTTTTATTCTTAAAAACTTTTTTTTTGCAATGAAAATTTGTTGTTGACTTAAACAATCAATTAAAAATCTAACTCATCTCAAAAGCTTTAATAAAACCTAATTAATTTTATTTACAGCAATCATTTAATTCAAAACTGAAATTATAAATCATTCAGAAAAAAAAAAACTTTTGACATTTAAAACCAAACATAAACAAAGCAATTGTTACATGTAAAACTGTCACTCACATGTCAATCTAAATGCATCAAATACGACAGTAACAAACACATGTTAAAGTGGAAAGTTAAATTTTACTTTTATGTAAGTATAAAGCTTAAAAATTTAGTTTTCAATACTAATTGATTTCAAAACTAAACAGGCTACTTTTTAAACGTTTTTGGTTTTTGTTTTTGGAATTATAATAATAATAAACCAACATTTAATTACAACAGTCTGCTAACTAACATTAACATCATTTATAATAAAAAAAAAAAAGTAATGAAGGAGGTTTGTGGTCAGTCAGCTGGTCAAAGGTCAGAAAATACATTTTGCTAATACTTGTTATTATTATTATGCGGCAGTCACTTAGTTTGAGTCTAATGGGAGGAGCAGCAAGCAGTAAAAAAAATTAAATAAATAAACAAACAAAATCGCACTCATTTGTAAATATTATAATAATTGCTTAGACGTGACACAAACTGGCTTCCTGCCCTGGCCCTTTTCTATTTTGTATTCTACTGGCTAGCAAAATCAAACAGTGGGCTTAGTTGTTTAAACAATACTCGTATTTAAAAGATCAAAGTATAGAAATGATATTATTTCATTATTGGAAAATGCAGTCTTTGACAATACAACAACTTGTTTCTAATTAAAAGTTCTTCTAACCTAAGAAGCTCTTAATTTACCTTATAAAATAAAAATAAGTCAAAAGTGTGACTTGTATTCAGGTTGAGCTAATGGAGTAGCAAAATTGACTAGAGAAGCAGAGTATTTTCTTTATTTTTACAAAAAATTTTTGCTCTTTTGCTCTTACAGTCAATATTAGTAAAAAAAAAAATTTAGAAAAATTAATTGCCGCTCAAAGGTCCATTTGCAACTTAATTTTTGTCTTATTGATTAAACAAAAGTGTAGTTTTTTGGGAGATATATTTTGTAAAAAAATACATTTTTTAAAGCAATTAAAAGAGACTGCAGTCATATTTAGATAAATGCACTCTGCTTTATTAAAGGAAAATTGAAAAAAATAACTTAATTGTAAAAACAAATCACTTAATTGAGAAAATTTTTTTAAGCAAATTATTTTTATATTCAGATAACCACATGCTGCTTAATGGAAAAAATCTCTTAATTGAAAGAAATTACTTAATAAAAAAAATCGCTTAATTGCAACTAAAAGTTTTTAACAAATACGTTTGAGCAGCTTTAAAGTTATTTACTTTTCATAAAAACCAAATTTTACAACATATTTTTGTATGAAATTTATTAATTTTTATAACAAAAAAACCCCGCTTAATCGAAAAATTTTACTCATGGCGATAAAATTTTTATTAAAGATGGAGCAAGCAACAAATTTAATAGCCTAGCTAATGGAAATGATTTATTAAGCCTCAAGATTTTTTCCCCATAATGAAATAATGATTTTAGAAGAATTTAAGTAAGCTACAGTATTAAATATATCTGCTGCTTAATTGCAAAAATCGCTTTATACAAACTAACTATTTCAAAGTGATATATGAGTTCAAAATTTCAAAGCTTGGTTAAAAGAAAATTTTATTTTATAAACTTTTATAAAACAAACCCTGCTTAATAGCAAATTTTCACCATAAGCCATACTAAGCTCTGTTAAAATGTAAGGTGTTAACGAAAAACTTTTTTAAAAATTTTATTTAAAAAATATAATTATTGTTAGATATGCCATTTACACTTTGGAAATTTTATAAATTTTTTTAATAGTTATTTTTAATGAGAGAGTTTTATAGATAATTTTTAAAGTATTTCGGCTTCTAAGTACAAAAACAATTAATTTAAATTAAACTTACATTTTTATAAATTTTATTTAATATTAAAATATTTTTTTTTTTATTTTCTTGCACTCACAACCACTGTGTGGCACGTGTTTATTTGCAGTCGTATTAAAATGTTGTTTTCTATTAAAGTCAACTGAACTATTTGTACATGTGGCAGTTTAGCAATTCTAATTAATCACTGCTATACTACTCTTTTCACTAAGACGCCTGATACATTCTCATTTACTAGCTTGTATTTGCTATTATGAAGAGTATACTCGTATATGTGTATAAGCAATGCATTGTGTATGGCAACAGCTGGTTACTTTATAATGAGCCAATACAGCTGACACCATGCTACTACCATTTACTCCATTAAATGTACCTACTGAAGTTTAGTTTGGCAAAAACAAATTTTATTTAATAGCAGGAGTAAGAAAACAAGCAAGCCAGCAAGTACATTACAAAATTATTAATGGATCTGACGTGATTTTAATAAAATGTTGCAAAATTTTAATAAATTAAGATGTTAAGCTAAATGAGAATAGAAAAGCAAAATAAAAAAATATTTTTCTAATACATATTTTAGTAGCAATTTAATTTATGCTTATGCTTATGCCAACGAACAGTCATGATTTTAGTGGCAGAAATGTCGGTATAAACGGTATGAAATTTTTTATATTTATTTAAATTAAATTTAAGAAAGGAAAGTAATTGCATTTAAAATAAAGAAGGGCAAATGAATATAAATAGTAAATAAATCTGGGTTAACAGTGATGAATGAGTTATTGTGCTTATTAAATTAATTAGTTAATAATTTACCCGTAAAGTTAGTGCCAGCTACTTGGATAAGAAAAAGTTTACAATTAGTAAGTCAAGCCAAGCAGCTTTGCGTACTAAAGAAGGACTTAGTCTTTATTTAGCTTCAACAATTTAATATTTTCCTTGATAAGTATCACTTTAAAGTATTGATTTGATTTCATAAGCAAAAAAAATTTTATACATAAAGAAAGTGAAAAATTTTATTATGATTTATTTTTGCTTACAAATACTAGTATTCAAACGTTTTTAAGGAAATGTGTTGCATTTGCTCTTGTGCTTAAGGCTATAAAAACAAATCTACCATCTACTTGACTTTTATCTAGACCACCCGCATATAATGTTAACAGGAAACAAGATAAAAACAACAACAATAATACATGCGAGTACAAGTCTCTTAAAGCGGAAATCACTGATGCACTTTCAAATGCTTAATAGAAGAAGGAAAAAATGTTAAGAAGGAGAAGAGAGCAAAAAAGCAACAAAACAAAACAAAATACAACAAGAATAAAATTGAAACTCAAAACAAACATGCATAATCATGCCCTAAAACGTAATCTTGAAAAAAAGAGAAGATTGTTAGCACTATGGGAAAAAAAATTAAAAAAGAATTGAATTAAAAAGCTTAAATTTTCTAAATAAATTTTGCTTGTATTAAAAGAAAATTAATGTAGATTTGAAAACGATATTATATGAAAAATTTATCATAATTTCTACTTGAAATCGTTATTTTGATTCTATTAGGCTGTATTATTTTCCGTATATTTAAAAACAAAAATTTTTTTTTAAATATTTGAGATAAAATTCTTTGCTTTTTGAATTTCTTTATGACTTTAAAAAAAATTTTTTTAACAACAACTTAATTAAATTTTTCTTAAAAAAATCCCATTGTGCATTACCCAGATAAGCTCGCAAATACAGTACAAAATATAAATAAAAAGCAGATACTTTTAGCTGATATAGAGAAAATACAGAAATTCCATTGTATGCAATAGCAACAGCAACAGTATGTATGTGGATATTTTCGTTATTGTAAATGTTGTTTCTATGACTTTGACAATTGTATCTTTTCCATATCTGGTTGCAATATATTACATACATAAGTATATATGTTGAGGGAGAATGATATTGCACATTATTTACTAACTTACTTATATATAACAAGCAATAATATGCTTATACTAACAGACAACAGCATAACACATGTTGCAAGTAAGTATCATGTATCTTATGCAGTGTGTGTAGAAAAGCCTCCAGCGGAATGTATATTTTTTTTATAAAGGTTTTAGAGTTTCATAGTATAGGGTGATGTTTTTTCATAACTAGTTAATGATTTACAAACAAAAAAATAGAAAGAAAATAAATAATTAAAGAAAATTTTTATTTTTTATCTTATAAAGACGGTAAAAACTGAATTGCAGTCTGATAGACGTGTCAATTTGATACCATACGTTGTCAATTTTACAACGCTATGTTGTCAATAATGCATTGTTAAAATGACACCATGCGTTGTCAAAATTAAGCACAAACGTGGTCGAAACACTATTGACACCGTTTGTTGTCATTTTGACAACGGATGGTGCAGGCGCTACATTTTCTATGCAAATAAGTTTTTAAAATAAAACAAAAATCGAATTCTAGAATAAATTATAAAATTTAAGACAGAAACACCAGTTAGAGAATTAAATTTGTATTAAAAAAAACTACTGTGATATAATTATTCAGGGCTAATTCAAAAAGAAATCCTTTCAAAAAACCAATATTAAAAAATATCCCTTATACAATTCTCTTTTATTACGAGAAATAAAAATCAGAAACAACAAAAAAATTCTAGACAGGGTATTAAATTTAAAATCGCTTGTTATCCTTTTAAAAGATGGCAGGCAGACATGTTTTTCAATATGAGATTGAGTAGGAAATTATTAAGAAGGCAATGATGTTGGAACCATAAGAATAATAAGCAAGTTAAATAGTATAAACGACGCCAGTAGGGGTAGCAGTTAACGGAATACAGGCTTCTATGTATGTAAATAATGTAAAGTAAGAGAAACCTGAGTAAAAGTTTTTTTTTTTTTTAATAAGCAGCTAAGGCTAAATTACACTGTCAATCAAGAGTTGTTGTAGATGCAAAGAATTATATGTTTTTTTGTGATGTCTTAACTCTACCCTTCTGTGTCAATTTACACAGGTTTAAGGGAGTTTAGAAAATAATGATAAATAAATATTAAAGGTAATAAACAAAATAATATTTGTTAAGGATTAAAAACAATTAAAAGTAAAACACATAAATCTGAATTAGAAAAGTATTTATGAGTTTTAAATAAGAGAATAGAAATCGAAAATTTAAAAGTTTAAACTCTTAATTTTGAAAACTTTTACAAAAAACAACTACGTTTATGAGAACTGAATTTGTTAGCCAAACAAAATTCATTTAGTTTTAGCAAGCAAAAGTTCAAAATTTAGTTCCCCTAGTACCAGTTACCAACAGTTAAAGTTAACATATAATAAATTGAATATCAAACTTTTGGTTGAACATTAAATTGAAATTAACGATAGTGCATACAGCAAACGATTTTGGTTGTGAAAACTAAATTTATTGACAATCAAAAATTCAGTTGTGACAATTATAGTTTTTAGCTGTAGGCAGAGTCCAAAATTTAGTTCTCTTAAAAATATTGCTAACTAGAAAACTGATTTTCTTTAGTCACAATTAAAAAATTCGACTATCACAACTGAATTTTTGTTTGGTAAAAAAATTTAGTTCTCACAACTAAAGTTCTTTTCTTACTGCTTAAAATTTGTTTTATGTTTTGCTCCAGAGCATTGATTATAACTACTGAATTTTTGACTGACCGCAACCGAAGTCCTTTTCTGTGTGTACAACCACTTTGATTTATTTTTTATTTGTAAGTTAATTTAAACTTTTTCTATTCTTATTAAAATTAAATTTTTATTTAATTAAAAGAAAAAAACTTTCTTCAATTAAATACATATTTTTATTTTACTATTTGATTTTCAAATAAAAGAGACTAGAAATGGACTTTTGGAAGGTCACATAAATTAACTAAGCGCAATTATATAAAAAACAAACTTTTTTAACCTTAAAAAAAAGTAATTCTCTTAAAAGAAATTCACAAATAAATGTAAAAGTAATATTAACACACACACAAAAAAAAATCCTTTATAAATACAACCTTGTTGTAAAAGGATATTAAGAAAAATGTTAAGTGTGTGTTATAATATGCTTGAAGCACAAAACTTATTAATTTCAAAATCTTGACTACTACAATTTGTGTTTTGCTTTGGTGTAAAGCATTAAAACACATACAAATACACACGTATTTTTTATTCATGTAAATGTAAAAGCATGTCTAAATAAACGTCATTCATAATAATGTTTATGCCAACACTATGGCTTCCACTATAGTGGCTTGGTTGTCTAACATACTTATAAAATCATACATGTTTATTTTAAGGACTTAAACATGTGTGTTTCATTGTAAAGAATTTTTATAAAAATTTGTTTTACATACAGGGAGATATGTTTATTATTATATTGTATTATGCGCCTAAAAGTATGTAAAATGTATGTGCATGTGTATGAGTATATGTCTGCTATTTGTATAAATATTTATTTATACTGTTGACTTTTCATAAAAACCCATACAAACAAGTACTAGAGTATTTTGTATTTATTTTTCCCATTGCAAGCGTACCTAACCTTTTTAATCTTTCACTATTACTACTTGCCTGAATATATAAAATGTAATTTAAGACGACCATGATGAGAAGCTTAAAGCCAGACTAATGTTATTTTACATATTAAGGGCGTCCGGTATGGAAAGGCCTTAAAAAAACTGGCCTTATCTTGTAAAGCTTTTGAATTGTATTAGAAAGGAACCGTAACTAATTACTTATAAACTTCATTTCATTGGGGAAGTTTCTTTATATATATTATTTATGCTTTCATTGGATCGTCAGCAGATTTTCTTCAATTTTTTTTTTAATTTATTAATAATTATTTTGATTTATTTTGCACAATCTTAAATATTTACTAAAGTAAATAAAAGCCCAATTTGTGGGCTATGACGAACATACAACAAAAAAATTAGCCAAATCGGTTCAGTCGTTTTCTGATTTTAGATAAGCTTAGAAAATGGGTGTAAAAATGGGCGTGTCAAATTTTTCTGCACATAAAAGTGGGTGTAAAATGGGCATGTTAAATTTTTCTTTATATAAATAAAACCTTACGTTAAATTATTCTGAATCAGGTTAATCATTTTCTTGTGTTGCAATTAAAAACGAACGACATATTTTGGCTTTTTTTTTTTAATTATAGCAAAATTTGCTAATGATCAGAAAGTTAATAATGTGAAATATTTATGTCAATACATAAGTTTTATAAAAAAAATTAGAAGAAGGTTTAATTCTCCCTAGTAGAAATCTTTTACTGTATCAGCAAAGAAAATAAAACGATTTTGTTTGGTTTCTGAAGCATATCAAAAAGCCTCATAAATTGTCTTAAATAATTTCATGCTGAAGAAAGATTTTAGTTGCTATTAGTTAAGAAGGCTTGCCAGAAAATTAGTAAGCATAAATGGTTGCAAAATCATGTTTAAATCTATCTGTATGATCCTAACCACAGAAGGCTTTTCACAAAAGGCCTGTTTTAACTTCTTTTTACGCTTGTCTTATTTTTTCTAAATTTTTTTCTAAATAAAATAAACATACGACTGCATAAATAGATTAAGTAACATCTCTATTATCTTTTGCATGATAAAAAAAATTTGTTAATAACGTCCTTGAAAGTTATGAAAAAAGGCGACTAGAATATTTATTTTCTATTAAAGCTTTGAGGCAAAATGAAAAAAATAAATAAAACACAAAGTTAAATGAAATGTAGTAATGACACATAGAAGAATAACGATGGCTTAATATAAATAATATTTGTAATTTAAATGAAAAAAAAAATATTCTAATTTTTCACTGTGACAACAGACAAATTTTTATAAAATTTATGCACATGGTAGGATTTCGTAATTTTTCAACAAGTACATATTTTTTTTTCTTTTTTTTTAACAAAAATTTTAACTAATTTTGGTTAAATTAAGGTTGTGATTTACTTCTTCAAGATTTCTAATCTCTGCGATTTATATATTTTTTTATTAAATTTTCTTGAATTTTTAAGGTTTTGAAAACCTCTGATTTTATTAAATCAGACTTTATTTTTTATTGTCAATTAAGCGATATACAGCACAACTTATTATAGTTATTAAATTTTAGTTGTAGGATTTAGTTAATTTGTTCTGTGAGAGCTTTTTTATTTTTCTTTGTTTGAATAAGAAGTCTACCAGAAGTCCTGCCTACAAAACCTTAAGGCCGTACAGTAACAAAGTGCAAGTTCTGAGCCTGCATAAAACAGACTTAAATTAAATTAGAAAAAGAATACGGAAATTTTATCATGTAGCTGAATATTTGTCTTGCATTATTCTAAATTAAACTTTAAGCAATAATTGTACTAATACAATAATTCAGAATTACTTATTATTTTATTTAAAAAAATTTTCTGTTTAAAAGAAAAAAAAAGTATTTTTATCATATATAAATATGCCTCTAATATGTAGAGCCATAGAAATGGACTGCGGGATTTTTATCATTGGTTGGTTCGTTTTGAATTATTTATTCCCCAAGCCAATGAAATAATGAAGTGATTTAGATCCTCCCTGTAGCCTGGAAATAGCTAAGCAGTTCCTCAAACTCTATCCCTGATATTTCAGGTAGTCCATCCATAAAATGTTTACCAAAAAAAATTTTTTCTCCCAGCCAGAAGGGCTGGGCACTTCAAAGAAAAAAGCAGAGTTGTCCTTGTACTCTCAGGTGGCGTATATCGGGCAAAGTTTACGTTGCAGGACAGTCCCAGCTAGTCATCCTGCTTACTAACAACCCAGTGACTAGAATGGCAATATTTTTCCAAGGGAAGGAATCCGCCTCCCTTGGTAGTATACCTTTTTTTAGTTTACCGTCACTGACGTAAAAGTCTCCATGTTAGAGACTAAATTCTACTGCAATCAATAATATTTTTAAAAAATTTCAATTGTAATTCGTTTTTTTTTTATTTTATTTTATTAAAAAAAAAATACTTTTTGCTAAATAAAAAATTAATAAGCTGTTTTTATAACACAAGCGATCAATTCGTCTAGAAGTTTGATATGAAAAGTACTCAAAATATTGAGCGATTTAAGCACATATTTATAAATATAAAAATTTGCTTTTAGTTTTCCATCCTTGTGTTAACTATGAATTACCGAATTTAAGTTTATGTAAGAAACATATTGAGTTTTCATTTTAAATTGAAATTAAATGAAAAAGAAAATCTATTAATACTCACTTCGTTTTTATAAAATCTTAACAAAAATTCTAATAAAATAATTAAGCCTTTAGAATTTCTTATACACAAGACCTAAAAAAAAGGTTTGTATTTACATGAATTTATACTCTTTATGAATGTCTGCGTTTATTGCATTTACTTATTTATTTAAAGCTTTGGAAAGTGTTGTAAAATTTCTAACCTCAATATTTAACTTGGTGAAATGCTTTACATTATCCTTAACTATACATGTATTTAGTTAAAAAAAAAAAAGAAAAAAAGGAAGGTAGAAAAAGGCTTTTATGTAAATTTACAAATAGCAATTTATGTAAAGGTAGGCCGTTTTAAAAATATTCAGTAAGAAAGTTTTTAAGAAATTTTACTGAAGACACACTGAAATTTAAAGTCGAAATTTAAGCATTTAATTGTTAAAATATACTCGTTTATGACACAATTAGTTTATTATTTTTTTTAATATCAAAATCCAGCTGATTTGTTAAACAAAAGTCTGTAAAGCTTTGCTGTTAACTGACCGCTTTATCCCTTTTTTTATGTAAACATTTTAACAAAAGTAAAGTTTTCATGCAACTTAGTTATTCCAGACATTTTAGCAACATTTTCAATTTGCCCTTTTTTTAAATTTAATACAAATATTTGCAGTTTATGGGGCATATAAAAAAATAACCATGATATCTGAAAACTATGAGTAGGATTATAACTATATGCTCGTATTAATGTGGTTAAATATGCTAAAGTTTAAAGGTGTGCACCAAAATGATAAAGTCATTTTTGTATTTTATTGCTTCCATTTAAATCTTTCACTTTATGCTCTTATATACAGTATGATCAAGGAGTCGTTACAAAACTTTTTATATTGTTTTGTTTTGCTTTCTTGTCTATATTTTCAGTTCATGATGAAGTAAATATTAGCGAATTATGACAAGGCTGAAAATCAGCAAAAAGTACTTGTTGCTAACCACCATATTTCCAGTTCCTTGCTAAAGTATTAAGGTTGCTTCTTTGACTGGTGGGTAGTGTGCTAAGCTATCAATTTGGGGGTCGCAGGTTCGATTAAAATATTTATTTTTGTTTTATCAATTTCTGAAAATAGCATTTTCGATTAAAAAAAGTTGCCATTTGCCTTTCATAATTGCCCCCTGAAAGTGCAACTGAAGTCTAGTTGCTATCCATAACCGAGCCATTAGTTAATTACAGCTTAGAAATATTCTAGCTTAAATCATAGTCAATAGTCACTAGTTAAAAGTGATTTTCGGCTTTAATTAAAAATTTTAACTTTAAGTTACCTTATCTCATTAGCTTGCACTTTGCCTGTAAATGCATTTCTATGTAAATAACACAGTTTACACAAAGAAGTTCATACATGGCATGTTTTATAACCATTTAACTGCATACAGTTCATACGTACCTGCAATGAAAATAAAAGAAAAAATAAAGTTTATATTTTAGTTTTTGAGTTTAACATTCAGGTTCTGCAGTTTTTTTTTTTTTTTTTTGTTTTCATATCAAGTTATGTATCTAAGTAACTTGTTAATTAACGCATTATTAGCTAAGTAAAGTTTAACAATTCTAAGTTTTTTGTTGTATTTTATAGTTCTATTGCATAAAACTAAAACAAACTAACATAAGGGTAAAAGTAATTAAATTTAATTTCAAACAACGATTAATTTGTTGTGTAAAAAAAAAAAAAAAAAAAAAAAAAATTACAACAAATATAACAAATAAAGGGTTTAACACTTGGAACCATTTCAAAATAAAAATAAATTGAAGTAGACTTTAAAATAATTATTAAATTTAGGAAAAGAGGAACCAAAAAATGTTATAATAACAAGAGAAAAAGAGAGAGCGAGAAAGTAAGAGGTTATTTTGGTTGGGACAAAAACTTAGCACTACGTATATCCAAGTATGGATAAAAAAAAGTATCTCTAAGCTCCTGTGAAGCCTAATAGTCTTCTTAGAGCAAACTAAAAGCATTTCCGAGAGCAATTTTTCTTTTCCTTATAGAAGACTTTATGACAAAATGATATGAAAAAATTCTCTAACGCTTAGTTTAAAGTTTATATGAAAACTAAATACTCAAAATATTTTTCATTTCGTTTTTTTATTTTTTATTTTTATATAATTTTTCATTTTTAAATCTAAGGGACAAAAAACTAGCAGTACGTATATCTATATAAATATAAAAGGGTATCTCTAAAGATCCATAATTATAATTTATTTATATAATATTCTAAATTAATTCTAAGATTATGTTTTTTAAGAATTATTATTGACTTTGAGCATTGGCTGTTAAGGTCTGGACAGGACAGGAATCGCAGCTACTACCCCCAGATTACTTTCTTTTTTTCTGATTATGATTATAACTAATTGTACTTTAATTAATTTAAAAAATTAAAGTAATTAACTAACAAAATTGGCTTTTAATCTTTTTTTAGAAATTTTAATTTTTATTAGTTAGATTTATTTGACCTTTTTCTTTTAAATAATATGGCTATTTTGTTAAGTTTGAGGTCTTATTTTTCAAAAATTTAATAATTTGATTAATTTATAATTATATCCTGAAGAAGCTGCAAAAATTGGAGCGAAATATTGATATAAAAATAAATTTTTGAAAAATAAGACCTCAAGCTTAACAATTTTAATTTTTTTTAATATTATTTTTAAGTTTAAATTTTAAATTTTCAAGCTCGGAATTAAATAATTTTGGTTTGATTTTACTGCTACTAAATGTCACTTGAAACTTGATATAAAATCTGCTACAAAATAAGCTTTTAGCATATTATATTTTATGCTAGCGCCCCCTAGCGGTTTTCAAAATATTTTCTGTATTTTAGTGGTACAACTGTTGCTAATGCTGTTTAAAGAGTAATTTGTAATAATTCTCATAACGTTTATAAAAATAAATAAATAAATTTAACAGAGTTGACTTTATGAAATTTATCATCTGAATTGAGGATGTACTAATTTGTTCTCAATAAAAAAAAGTGTTTTAATTGTTGCATTTAATTTTACAAATGCAAAAAAAACACTAAAATTATAATAAATTTCATTAGAGTTTTTAATTATTTTTTTTTTTTTTAACAAAATATTAATCTTTATTTGTGCTTAATTCCAGAAATTATGTTGGTTTTTAAATTAATTTTTTTAATAAAATTTTTTTAATAAATTTAAAAACCAACATAATTTCTGGAATTAAGCACAAATAAAGATTAATATTTTGTTAAACTTTTAAATTCCAATTAAAAATTATTACATTTTTTTTTAAATTACTTGTGTAACATATTTTTGGTTTTAGAATATAATTAGAATGAAGAGCGGGACCAAGTCACCTGGTCACTGCGACCAAAACAGACCTATTGTGACACTACTCTCAAGTTACAAATCCTAACAGAGTCTAGTATTCATTAAGAATTCAGAAACTTCTTTGGGTGATGTTGTCCTAAGTAGCGAAAACGCTACTAAAATATTTTCTCAAATTTTGTTTCTTTATACGAGTATTTACAACAATTTACCTAAAACTAGTAATTCACTTAAATAATAATTATAAGTTACTTGTAAAATTAAATGAAACAAAATTAGTTATTTATTTTTGTCATTCCAAATTATACGATAAATAAATTTAACAATTTTATTGAAGTGACCTCCTCATATTTGAAAATAAAAAACACCCACTTTAATTTATTTTAATTATTGCTTTTGGTAGCAAATGAAATAAAATATAACAACCGGTCTGTTATTTAGTTTCTGGGTGTTTAAAGTGTTGAAAGAGAATAAAAGAAAAATAAAATATTTAAGTAAATAATTTAAAATTAAAGAAAACTAGCAAGAATTCTTTACTATTATTATTTTTTTTAAGTCATTGACTATTGATTTCAAACAAGTGGGGGAATAGACAAGAGTCTATTACTGTCCTAGAATTCGTGCAGTATTGAAAACAAATGCATTTTAGTTAAACATAAGTTAGTTTGGGCCAGGTTGTTCTAGAACAGTTCACAAGTCAGGCAGCTACAGCTCATTTTAAACACTGACTTTTATAATAATACTTTTTATTAATTTTTTTCTACAGAAAACTTGTTATTATTTCACTGTTGGAAGGACAAAATTTTTAAATTAAAAAATAAAAAAAATTTTTTACATTTAATGGAGGAAAACTGTTACTAAATGACATTAATTTTTTTTTTTTTTACACAAATCAAATGTATTTAAAAGCAACAAACTATAAATGACAACAATAATAACAATAAATGTGCAACAATGTGTGGTTACAAGCGAATACGTTTACGGGTAAATGGAAAAATTGCTGTAAATGAATTTCAAATGTGGTAAATGTGTTTTAAAAATTATTAAATTTTCTTGTTTGGGGGTGGCAACTGTACAAATAAATAAATGTGGCTTTAATAATGTTGCAAATGTAGGTCAATAAAATTTCTCTTTTTTTTTTTTAATGGTTGTGGCTTAAAAAACTTAAAAAAAAGTAAAAACTTTAAAAATTTTTAAAGTAGTCAAGCATTAAATTCAGATAAAATGAATAATAAAAAATAGAAATTCAACAAATTTTTAAGGAACTTGTGAATTGTGATTAAATTTGAAATTTTAAAATTATTTTTTAATTGCTTCACTTTATATGAACCCTTTAAAACATTTTAATTTTTTATGAAAACCACAAAATATTAATTTCGAAACCTGGTTTTAATTGTTAACAATTTATCTATCAATTTTTACACCTTATGCCACAGCAATTAATATTACACCATTAACTAGAAGTATTTACATTTAGCAACAACAAAACAAAAACCCCATTTAATTCCAAAACATGCTCAACTTGTTTTCATATACTGGTAATGAAAATGAGTTAGTATATTAATAATGCAAAATTATATCTACTGAAGATTTCATTAATTAGAAAAAGAATTTTGATTTTATTCTTAAAATATCTTTTAAGAACGAGTACCCCACTAAAAAGTAGAAAAGAAACAAATTTTACTAACATAGGAGACATTAATTAGAATTAGATTTAAAAGTAGTAGCACCCACACGTCACCTGCTCAGACTTATTATGACTCTCTTGTTAAAAAAAAAGTCTATTATTCCTTGGGTAATTTGTTCGCCATGTCAGACGTCTGTAGTTGGTGTTACAATAAGTAATGAAAATGGTTTTAAATTAGGTACTGTACTAACCTACCAAGTTGTATGTCGCAGGTTCAATTCTGGTCTAAAGCCTGGATGTTTTCTGTAGAGAAACTAAGAAGTTTCGCGGATTTTCTCTTCTCGTTATCAAATTCTTGACCCAAATATTCACAAAATTCTATTCCATAACAACCTTTGGATACATAAAGAAATACACTGAGGCGAAAATTGCATTGCAGTATCAACAACGTATGTGGTTATTTTGACACCATGGCGTTTTCAATTTAGTTGACAATTTTTTAACAAGCGTGTACAAATACACAACGGTTGGTTGGCAAATTGGAAAAAAAGCAACGATTTTACTTTTTTGACAACACGAGTTGTCATTTTGTTAACAAACGTTGTCAATTCAACACCATTATGGTGTTATTTTGTTAACAAATGGTGTCGATTCAGCACCAGTATGGTATTATTTTGACACCAGTATGGTGTCGATTCAGCACCAGTATGGTGTTATTTCGACACCATTATGGTGTCTATTTGACACCATACGTTGTTCATTTTGCAACGCTATGTTACCAATACTGCGTTGTTAAAATGGCAAGGCAAAATGCGATGTCAAAAACGGTTGTTGTCAATTTGACTACGGATGGTGTCAGTTTTTCTCGGGGTGTAGGTATCTGGTTATATATATGTATGTGTAATTGGATAATTAAAGTGATATAGTTATGCGTTATATAACCTCTACAGGTTATTATAGCTGATGCTTCAATTTGTCAAGAATTTCAATACCCTGCAGTGATAGTGCAAATTCCTTACCCAATCAGGCCTAGTAAGTCATTTGTTCTGTTCGAGAAATACAACGAGAGTTAATAATCTTTTTTTAATTTAATTTTTCTGTTGCCTAGTGTCCACTACAATAATTTTTAGCTGACCAGTATTAAACTTTATCAAATGCTCTTACTTATACTATCACTGTTAATATTTTTTCATGTCAATAAAAGGTTTTAATATTGTAAAGGGTGTCTCAGTAAGAAAGCACTTTTTCATTTTAAAATAAACATAAGTAGTTTTTGAGAAAGTTATGATTTTTTCAGTGGATTCTAAAGAAGATATATTGCGCTTAAGTATCAAAGAAAATATTCCTGAGGGCAATTTGTTCAGTAAATAATTGAGCAAAATGAAGTCAATGCCAAATTTTCCAAAAAAAAATTCCATCTTATCCAATATGGTGACTTTCCATTTGAATGGTTTCAAGAATACACAAAATTGTTGGAATTGGGTTTTAGAAAATATTCATGCAAACAATGAGAAACAAATGCACTTACAAGGAGCCCCGGTGTGGTGAGGATTTCTGAAAGGGCTTACTTTCTTGAAGAAAAGTGCGAAATGGAAATCACTATGACCGCCATTCGTTACAGCAACATGACAACCGAGTTCTTTTAACCTTAACTGAATGGCTTGGATGTGGTTTCAGCAAGACAGCGTGACCTAATCGATTCGTATTCCAACATAAAATGAAAAAGTCTTCCCTTTTTGCTATACCTTTTCTTAAATATTTTATTATGTATTGACAAAGCAACAACAACAATTTCACACGCGAAAAAAAAGGAAATCATTACATATTTTTACTTTAATAATTATAAAGGATATTAGTGTTATACGAGCAGCATTAAATGTGTAACAGTTAACGAACACAGCTAACAATAGCTTAACAAATACATTTTTTTTATAAGAGCATATTTTATGCTGATAAAAAATAAATTCAATTAAATATAACAAGTTGCATGTAGTTGTAAGGTAATTTTATACAGAAGTAGGAACATGTGTTATTTAATTCATTGAATAAACACAATTACTGATATTTTTATAGCAAAACCATAAAATAAACTTGATATTTTAGGTGGAAAATATATATTTTTATTGTAAAAAAAAGAAAAATTTTAAATTAGGAGTTTTTATGAGGTAAATAAAATAGACACCGATCAAGAAATTTAAGTAATTTACAAGACAGCGAATATTTTGTAGCCAACGTAATATTCAAATATAGAGTTTGCTTAAGGCATTTTGTATGAAAATTAAAATTATATTTTGGTTTAAAAAAAAAAAAAGCTTGAAGGGTATGTAAGCCGAATTTAACTTTTCCTTTTTTTAAATACAATTTAATTTAATTTTTAACTTCAGTTATTAAGCCCTTTTTAAATATTTATTAAAGTTTTGTTAGCGCTAGGTTTTTTTTTTTTTTTTTTTTTTATTTTAAATGTTAATTCCTTTAACATTTAAAAAGATAATTTATTTATACTTTTATTTTTCCATTTGTTAATTTTGCAATTTGTAAATTTCTCATTGAGTAATCAAAATATTAAATAACAAAAAAAATAGATTAAAAAAATAATTATATTTGCATTTACATTAAACATGTTTTACATTAAAATTAAATTTCACTTTGATATTTCATAATGTTTAATTAGGAAATGCCTACAAGTAAATCTATATATCGGTTAATAATATTTAAATATTTATACAGCAATTAATAAAACATTTATAACTGTTATCTAATCTAAAATTCATTATGGCATTTATGTACATTTTATTAATTATTCAATTAGACGATATTACGTGCACCAACTTGGTATGTGATATGTGATATAAAATTATAGTTCGTGTACCAATACTAATACACTAGTTAGAACAATAATGTTAAATGACTTTAAAAAAAAACAATTAAAAAAAAAAACTCATTGACATATTTGAAATGTGAAGAATTTAAAAAAAATTAATAGTATCCAAAAAAAGAGGCGCTAGATTATTGGGTAGTATGTTAATATATTAATCTGATATTTGCAGTTTCGTTTTCTGTCTAGCCTCTGGTCAAACTCAAAAGCTCAAGTTCAAAAATATTTATAAGCCAAGAATTAATTTCCAATTTACATAAATAAAATTCATTTTCTGTTTCCCAACGGATTTGTCTAAAATTTGGTATTTACATATAGTCACCATACTTTAAAGAAGGTCGCAATATGCTTTTTGACTGGCCGCAGATATTTTTACGCCCATTTTTACGCCCATTTTTCAACGATTTTCAGTCACCTCTGTTTAAAAAGATGTGTGCCCCTACTTAATTATAGCTCGCTATATTTTATTTATCAGTTTGGTGGGCTCTTCTGCTAATAATGCCAGCAAAGGCAAAATTTTTGCTAACAAATTTTTTTTTAATTTATATTTTATTCTATTATTTTTTTTTTTTTCTTTTTTTGTTCAAGTCTATAATTCTTTTCTTATGATATTTTGCTTCTATTCATGTTCGCTGTGAAAATGATTTTTTTTCTATTGCGAAAATATTAATTAAAAAAAATTAATTAATTATGAATTTCGTAATTGAATATGAGTTTTAATTTTTTCTTTATACAAATAAATAATAAAATAAATATTTGGCCAAAAAATAAGGTTTTAGATTCGTCTTTTTTGAAAAAAAATTTTTTTTAATTCCGCGATTTTTAAAATTCAAAAATTTAAAAAAAAAAAAGCTGAATAAGTAGCAAAATAAGAAAATTGCTGCAACAAAAATTGTCTGTGTACACACAAAAAAAAATGAAAATTGCTTGCTTTTTATCCCTTTTGCTTATAAGCAGAAGTTACTAATTAATTTCAGATTTCCATGCCTGATTTTTCATTTTGTTTTTAATAATCTGGAAATTATAATTACAAAAGTAATTAACAAGTAGTTGCAAAAAAAAAACGGTTTGGCTAAACTAAAATCAAACAAAATTAAAATTGTTTGAAAAACAATTTTTTTTTTGAAGTTTAACAATAACATGCTTAAAAGCAATTTAAAAAATATTGGGAAAAAACTCGTAACTGCTCTGCTAGTTGAAATTTTATAAAACCAAAAATATTTTTCAGCAACTGTCTAGACTGGTTGGTATTTTATGTGAGAAAAATAAAAAAAAATTAAAAAAAATAAAACATATTAAACTACAAAAGGTTAAAAAACAACAAACAAAAAATTAAAAAAGAACAAAGAGGAGCTCACACACATAGAAACTCAAACAAAAATCGTGTTATAAACTCTTTATTGGTTTATTTTTGCTGTACTTTAATGCTTTCAAACTTTTATTAAAAATTCAATAATATTCTTATTATAAGAATGTGAGTGTGTTGGTGAAAGCTTGTATGTAAGTATATGTATGTGTTATTGTTGTTTATATTGAAAACTTTGTATCAGCAATTTTTTTTTTATTATTTCCACTGTACCCTGTACAAACATAATAAAATCAAATTAAACTCCGCTTGTTTAGCAAATTATATTCCGATTTCTTCTTAGCGCGCCCGCCACAATGCATATTTTAGTCTTAGTTTGTGTTTTTTTTTTATTGTTTTTGTTTGCTATTAAGCTTATTCCCATCTAGTTAGGGTTTTTTTGTTTAACTTAATATTCAACTTGAACTTTGGCGTTTAATACTTTGGCAAAATAATTTTTTTTATTTTGTTTTATTAAATTACTTATGGTGGGAGACGATTTTTATTAGTTTGTTGTTGTATTGGGGAATTGCCAAAGCGGAAGTAAAGTTTTGTGTATGAGTATTTAGGCTGTCAGCAAATTTAAGCTTGTTAATTTGAATGCTACTAAGTAATCATTGCTTTGTGCTATTTAAAAATCTTAAAAGAATTGGGTTTCGTCTGTGAAAACAATTTTAGATATTTCAGCAGGGGTTTATTTTCTAAGTCAATATGTTTTTTATTATTATTATTATTATTATTTTGAACATGGGCCATTTAAACATCGGCATCTATAATAATAATTTTTCCAAATATAATTCGTTCTTAAATACATAGTTTTTTTCTTTCATTAATGCAATTAAAAGTTCTATATTTTTCAAGAAAAACCATTCATTAATTTAAAGAAACATTCATTGATTTAATGAAATATTCATTGATTTAATGAAATATTCATTGATTTTATGAAATAATTTCATTAATACTTTGAAAATTCATAAAAAATAATTATTTAAAAATAATTCATTTAATCAATGTAATTAATTTAAATTAATTCATTTCTTTAATGAAATAATTTCATTAATACAATTAAAATATTTCATTAATTCAATGAAATTGTTATAAATTAATTAATTTATTTAATGAAATAAAGAAAATATTTCATATATCAATAATTCAATGAAATTGGTTCAAAATAATTCATTAATTTAATAAAATAATTTCATTAGTTCAATGAAAATTAAAAATAAACGTAAATCTTTTAAGCATTAAAAAAAAAAATTTTTTTTATATCGTAGAAAAATTACTAAAATTCCCACCCCCGATCAAAAGTACGCACTTGCAGGTAAACAGTTCGTCCAAGAAATCTGTTTCTTTAGTAGACTAATCAGTGTTATTGTGTATTAAAAAAGAAATTAAAAAAAAAATTGTTATTAAATTTTTCTCTTGTTATTAAATTAAATATTTTTTTTTCACCCAAAATAAAGCAAAAAAAATAGTTTAAAAAAAATCCTTAAATACAAAAAATTGAAATTTTCACTGCCGAATAAAATAGTTGGATTTAGAATACAAAACAGCTCTAAAAAAGACGGTTTTTATTAAACCAAAAGTTAGTCTGATGGCTCAGCTGGCAGCTTTAGCATCAGTATAAAAAACAGTAGATCAATCATCTGGTTATTTAAAAAAAAAACTGATAGCAGAACCCACTACTGAATATAAGTGGCCGCATTATATTTTTCCTAAGAATAAAAGTGAATAATAATAATGTGTTTTAAGAAAATCTTTAATAAAAATTTAAGTGAATGAAAATTAAATTATTATCGTTAATAAATTTAACTAAAATGCCCTAACAAATTTTAATTTTCTGTCAACAATTTCTAATTTTATTTACTCAAACGTTACTGCACGTTTTTGCTAGAAAGTAAATTAAAAAAAATGTTTTTAAGTACCTTCAAAGACACTGAACTCAATTAGTTGCTAAGCCTTCTTCATAAATAAATATTGTCTTCCTTTTAATGTTTAAAGTTCAAAGTTTTTATTAAGTAATTTTACTTGTCGAGTACAGAGCCTGTTTATTATAATTTGCCTTAAGGTATGTATTCGTAGTAGTTTTGTTGGCTCGTACTTGACAGTTCATAACTTTTATTTGTCAATTTGCTCTTGCAAATGTTTTTTTCTTTTAATTTTATTTCAAGTTGTTGTTGTCATTTATTTAAAATAAAAGTTTAACTGCATTTACTAAATAAATATTTTTGTTTTATATTTTGTGTTAATTTTATTTTTGTTATGATTTTGACTTTGTTTATACTCGTTCAAAAAGATAATCTCTATTTTAAGTGTGCTGTCACGTCTTTTATATTAAATAAATAAATATTTAGTTGAATGTTTTTAATAACAGTTGCTAGAGACAAACAAGACAGATGGTTAGCGAGAGAGAAGGAGCAAGTAAAAGCAGAAAGTAAGACATTATGACTGAAAAATATAAATTATTTAACCTTGGCTTAATTCAAAAAATTTGTTACTGTTTGTATAAAGTAAGAAAAAATTGCTCAATAGCTAAAGCTATTTTTTTCGTTTTCTGACTTTGACTTAAGGTTTTTAAATTTAATGTTCTTCCAAAACAATGCATCATTTGAAGCATTTAACTACACACAATTTATTTTATTTTTCATGTAAAATAACCAAACATTTAAAGCACACATTTATGTTTCTAAAGCCCCATTACAAGCAACTAATGAAACATGAATTTAAAAGGCTTAACACGTAATTACTGCAGTACAACAACCAAAATGTAAAAAAAGAATGAAAAAAAAAATTTTTTTCTTACTTCAAAAACACTAAACTATTTCTAATGTTTTTAGTTTTCATTTTAATTTTTTCTGTTTTTTTTTTCTCTAGCTTAAAAAAAATTCAAAGCAGAAACTAAGCAAAAATTAAAAAAAAATGTAAAAGTACATTTTTAAACCGGAATACTAAATAAAAATCACACAAAATTGTAAAGTAAATTTAATGATTTAGGTTAGCTGGAACAGGGTGCTTCAGGAAGATGGATGACGCCAAGTATAACGATAGAAACATGTTAGAAGGAGTTATGATGTGAGAAGATAATAAAAGGTGAAGAAGCAAGAAGTGGGAAAAAGAATGAGAACAATAAGGGCAAAAAAAAAGGAAAGAAGTATTGTAGAGTAGAAAAAAAATTAGGAAAAGAGAAGTAGAGGATGAAAAAAGAAGAGAATAAGCAGAGAAGAAGAAAATAAGAATCGGGGAAAAAGAAAAGAAAAATAGGAGACGAATAAGAGAAGAATAAGAAAAAGAACAGAAGACAAGGAAAGAATAAGAAGAAAAGAAAAGAAAAAAGAAGAGAAGAAAATAATAAAAATAGAAGTAGAGAATGAGAAAGAGAAGAAAGGAATATTATTATTATCACTATGGGCTATAATCGCACCGTGACCTTTAAAATCTATTATGCAGCCCAGTTCCTAACTACAATCCGAGACTATTTACGACTCTCGTAATTGCTGTAGGGCTAATCTTGCCTAGATCTCCTGGGACCATTCCCCGAGAAGAGAATAAGGATTTTCTCCTCTACTTCAAAGAAAAATAAGAGCAGAATAAGAGCAGGGAAAGAAAAGAAGGACAGAAAAGGAGAAGCAAAGAATAAGAAGAGATATAGAGAAGAAAGAAGGAGCAGAAAATAAAGAGAGAATAATAAAAAAAAAAAAAAAAAAAAAATATAAAAGAACTGGAGAAGAAAAGAAAAAAGAAAGAAATAGAGAATAATAATAGAAGAAGCAGAGAAAAAGGAGGATAAGATTAAGAATAGAATAAAAGCAGAAGGAAAAAGAAAAAGAGAACAGAAAAAATTACTAAAGAGAGAAGAAGAAGTGAAAAGAGAAAAATAAGAAGTCAAAAAAAAGAGAAGAAATGACGAAGAAGAGGAAAATAGGAGAAAAGAAGAAAAGACGAAAAGAGAGAAAGAAGAAAAATCTACTGCTTTCACGAAAACAGTTTTTAACATTAAAATATTTTTAAATGATTTTTATTTATTTAAATTCCTAACTTTTGAATATTTTTCTTTAGCCAACATTTTATAACTTTTGATTTTTTCATTTACTTGTAAATAACACTCTCCCTGATTTAAATATTTTAAGTTTTAGTAGGAAATACAACAATTTTACTTAAAGCACATTAACAAATTCTTTCCTATTTTACATGGCGAAAAAAAAAACAAACAAACAAAAACTGCAAAACTTTATTTTTCCAAAAATTTTATTGTACTTTTTAGTCATTTCCTAGTTGTACTTTAATTTTTGGCAGTAAAATATTTTATTTCTTTTATTTATAAAGTCACGTTGCTGCTCTAGTTGTGTGTGCACTATTTCTTTTTTTTTTTTTAGAAATTTCTACTTTACGAAGTACGGAAAAACAGGCTTAGTCACTTTCACAATTCAATACTCCTCCCTTGTTGTTAAAAAGCAACTATAAAAATTCCTTCTATAGTTTCCGATTTTTCTTTTGTAAATCATGATTTTATTTGCTTGATTTTATATTTTATTTTTATTACAAAAAAAAGTTTCTTTTTTGTTGGAGTACAAAATATATTTGTGTAAAAGTATCCTTTGGTAGCCTGGCCTTCTTTGTGAAAATATAATAGTTTTTTTTAATGATATTTTTTGTTGTTGCTATTTTTACTGTATTTTGGTGTTTTCCAGTACGTGATTTTTATACCAAAAATCAACTTTTTTGTTTTGTTTTGTTTATTTATTACCGTAAGTACGAATGTATATTTTTCTTAGGTGTGTATTAGTTGAGGTCTAACATAAGTTTTCATTCATTCGTTGCATTTAATAAAAATGTTTCCACAGTTTAGCCATTTTATCATTTAAAGTGATTTTTTTTTTCGTGACTGTAATTTAAGGTTAAACAACAAAAAATACTTGCAAGTATTTAATTTACATTTAGCCTTAATGCTTGCCTGTCATTTAAAAATTATTGATTTTTTACAATAAAAGTTAGAAATCTTTTATAATTGGGTTAAACTTAAAGACATTTGAAATTATTGATTTTTATAGTTTAAAGTTTGTTGTGTTTACTTCAAAGTTTTATTTTTTTTTTTTTTTTTTTGTTATGGAAGTAAAACAATTTTTAAAAGCAAAAAATCAATTTTACTGTGTGGAGGTAATTTTAGTACTCTGAGATCAAATGAGCTTTTTCTATAACAAGAAAATTCCTTGAAAATTTTAAAATTATTTCCTTTGAAAATTTAATAAAATAATATAATTGATTTAATAAAATAATTTAATTGATTTAATGAAATAATTTAATTGATTTAATTAAATTATTTAATTAATTTAATAAAATAAATTAATTAATTTAATGAAAAAATTTAATTATTGTAATGAAATAATTTAATGAATTAATTTTATTAATTTTAATGAAATAATTTAATTGATTTGATTAAATAATTTAATTGATTTAATGAAATTATTTAATTCATTTAATTAAATAATTTAATTAATTTATTTAAATAATTTAATTAATTTAATGAAAAAATTTAATTAATTTAATGAAATAATTTATTTAAGTCAATGAAAGAATTTCATTAATTCAATGAAATAATTTAATTAATTTGATAAAATAAATTAATTAATTTAATGAAATAATTTAATGCATTAATTTTAATGAAATAATTTCATCAATTTAATGTTGTATTTTCATTATATTAATGCAATGATTTCATTAAATAGCTAAATGTTTTATTGAATTATTAAAATATTTAATTAGTTTTATGAAACTTTTCAAAGATTTAAAAATAATTAAATTTTTCATTCAATTAATGTTAAAAATCACAGATTTTACTAAGAAAATGCTTTCAGTGTATTTAGAATGAGAAACTAACAACTTTAAAATCATCTAAAATTTGTGTTTTAGCTTCCAGCTTATAAAACTTAATTTACTTACTTAAGAATTAAACTTTTCTTTGGTATTTAAGTAATATTTTTCAAAATAATTTTTTACTTTAATGTTTGACATTGTTGTGTTTGGATTTTGTAGACTACAAAAGCAAAAAGTTTTCTTGTTGTTGTTTTTATTATGGCATTTTAATTCATGTTTTAATATAGTTTTTAGGCTTTTATGTTTATCTGGCTTGGTATTGTGACCTGTTTTATATTTTCTTTAAATCTTGTGTTACAGTTTTGCTTGAGACGCCCTCTTCATTTGTTTGTTTTTCCATTTTATGGGTCGGTATAATTTTTTTTTTTTACATTTTATTTTGCTTCTTGAAAAAATTTGTTATGCACAACATGTTTTCTGTGTTATTTGGGCCATTTCAAAGTACATCAAGAACAAAAAAATATGTATAAGTAAACCATAAGACCAAAAAATCTTTGTACAAACTGAGAAGAGACAAATAAAAACTTGAGATTTGAATTTAGTTTTTGTTATTTGAATTGCCGCACGTTAAAGTAATGTATTAAAAGTCACTTTTTTGCTCAATTTAATAATTTGTTATGCAACTTTGGAATATTAATAGGCAACAGTGCTTGACAGTATATAAAATCAGGGATGATGCTGTTTCAAGTATGCTTGTGGAGCCCTTTGCTAAGTAATTACTAGCTAGCGATAAGCTAAATGTCTAGCCAAAAACCATTTATTTACTTCATACAAAGCTAAGTTTAATTATAAGCAGCCTAAGAAGGCTTAACGCAAGGTTGTGGACATATTTTAATGCTTTTTTTTAGAAAATTTATAGTTTGTTTACCAACATTGTTAAACTAAATGTGGCACTCATTAGCCAAATTAATTTGATTTAATTTAATTTAAATTTATTTTCGTTTTTTAATAAATCCTTTAGAGATTACATAAAGCTTAAGAGCACTTTTAGGCTCACTTTTATTATATAACTATTTGTAGCATACTTTTAGGTTTTATTACTATAGAAATAACCTTGTTTTTTGTTGAAGTATATCACTTTATAATAACAGAAAATACAACATTTAATCATTGTCACAAAATTACAACACACATGCACCCACATAGTATTTACAACAAAAAACACTCGTTCCTTACACTAGGTCACATACACAAGTTAGTAGATGTTTAAGTGTACATGCAATTCTGCCTGTAAGTACGAGTAAATATTGTATTAGTTTAAAACTTAGACTTGGATTGTGTACAGCATTAGCAAATATTAGTAAAACTCTTCAACGGAATACTCTTGTGTTTTATTTCAAATATATATATTTTTTTTTGCCGCTGCAGTGCATCTAAAGCAAATACAGTTTTAACAAAATTTGAAAGAAAATTAATTTTTTTTTTAAGAAAACTAGGTTACAAATTAACTAATATAAAAAAGAAATACAACAACCTATGAAATTGTTACGGAAGCTGGGTACTAATGTAATTGAGTTTATTGTTTTTTGTTTTTTTTTTAATTATTTTTTAATTATTTTTTAATTATGTATTTGTAAGATTTCTTAGCCCTGGAAATGTGCTTATAATTATTTAGTTTTAGACAAAAATTAATTTTTTGTTAACTTAATTGCTGCTGTTGTTATAATTTTCATAATTATTAGCTAATTAGCTTTTGAAAAACCTTGTTAAAATAAGCTTATTTATAGCTCTTGAGCCGATTTAAATGTTTTGAAAAAAAAAACAGATTTGTAGTGCTTAAGTAAAGAAAACTAAATCCCAGAAATTTTACAATAATTAATTAGAGACTCTCATAATGTAATGGGAAATAATAATAATGATAATAAGATCTAACTCTTGCTCTCTCATTCTCTATCACACCCAACCGCCCACATTAAAACATTTCAACAATAGAAACATTATGTTGAAAATTTTAGTTTTATTACACTCCATAAAAAAGTTATAAAATGTATGCCATGATATTCATAAATTTTGTAATACTCGCAAGTATGTAAAAATAGATGCAACATACTCACACAGCGCCCCCCTTCAACATACTCGTCAAGAATATTATAAAACACAAGCAAAAGATTTAATTTAATTAACAATATTAAAAGGGAGGGAACAAAAAAATAATAATTAATAAACCGACAACAACAACAAGAAAAAACTATATGGTAAGTGTTTACGCAAACTTGCTAAAAGCATGCAAGCTTAAGCACATACAATTACAACTGTACGTTCACGTACTCATATAAAAATATAACCCCTTAAATGCAAAGCACAATGAGTAGTTATGCTTGTGTAAAGAAGGTATGATAAAAGAATAACAAGAAAACACATGCATCAAGAAAGGAAGAAAAAAATTAGAAGAGCACATGAAAAAAGTTATGAAAAAGCGTATGATGAGTTCTTGGATTCTTTTTTTCTTTTTAGTTTCGCGAAGCCATTTGGTCAGATCAAGGCTCTATTCAGGAATCAAAACTTTAATCCTCAGATAAATAGCCTAGTGCACTAGCCATCAATCAACGGGAGTATTTCAGTCGATACAAAAAAATTTCATGTAGAAGGTTAAGTAAAAAGTTACGTAATATCGCAAGCAATAAGGCAAAATTACGTAGATTAGGTTAGGTTAAGTTAAACAGGTCGCCCGAAAGAAAGAAAACAAGAGCTGGGCTCACTTGGGTCCTCTGACGTGGTCCCTTTGTGATACCTGTATAGAGGAAAATAAGGATGAGGAAGGATAGTAATAGAAGAGTGAAGGGGAGGAAAGAAGATATAGAAAGAAAGTGAGTGAGTCCGTCACAAAAACCAACCGCTGTTTCTAATGAAGCCATATAGCATGTCGACACTTGCATTCGACAGCGCAGTGAGACCCTGCAGACGTCACTCACCGAAGTGGATCATGCGCCGCTCTTCCAGGACCGGACACTGGCAGAGAAGGTGTTCCACAGTTTCCTCCTCCTCCTCGTAGAGGATGCATAAAAAGAGGACACATACTTTTCACTTAAAAAAATGCTCAACCGAGCGGAAGCTATTGCATCTTGACTCTTAATTAATCGTGACTTCTATATACCAAGTTTAAAGCTGAACCTGACAGAAAACAGTGTATTATTTCGTACATAGTATGTATGAATTGTTTTCATTTTTCAAAAAAAAGGCTACTTAAAGCTGTTTTGAAGAAGGCCAAGAAAAAAGCTAGAGGCTAAATGCAAGAAAAAAAAAGCCCTAAAAAGGCTAGCATATTGTATGGATTAATTAATTGCTTTACCCAATAATTTTATTTTTAAATATTTTGGGTTCTTTAAATGAAAATGTTTTATTATTTTAATTAAATACAAAATACTCTTAAAAAAATTTATTTTTACTTTTCTTTAATAAATTAAGTTGATGAAATATTTTATTGCCAAAAAAAAAAATTAGTTTTCTTTAAAAGGTATTGGTTGATTGTGTGTATTTGTGTTAGTGCGTTTTTGTGAATAATTGAAAGACAATAAAGTAAATGTGTTAAGCTACATTATTATAAAATTTCCAAACATTTATCACATTCACATTTTGGGACTAATTAACTATGACATCAAAACAGTTTATTACCTAATGACTTAAACAAATGCTTAAGCACACCTAAAATTATACCACACTTTTTTCGGTTTTTAACTCCACACAACACGCACTATAAAATTAATCTCAATTTATACGAGAGGGCTTTGAAAAGTGAAGCAAAAAAAATTTAAGTTAAAACTGTCTGTAAAGAATTTTTAAAATCAAAAACTTAAAAACAAAAATTTATTTAGAAATATTTTTTAAATATTTTCTTAATAACTTTTTCTGTTTAACGAGCCTCGCTTGAGCTTTTAGTATTGTAGCAGTAGGTGACACTTTAGAGAGCAAAACATGGAAAAAAGTTTAAGGGCGAGTAGGAAAAAACTTAAGAAAACACCACACCAACGAATTTGCTGAAATAAAAAAAAAAACAAAAACGGGGAAAGAAAAAAACTAAATAAATGGCAAAACTTTAGCAGTTATTTTGGGGTTTTTATACAATATATAAAAGCAACAAATGATATATTGTTGCCTGAGGTAAATAAAATGAAACTCATACTTTATGCACGCACAAACACACACTTGAAAAAATTTTAAATTTATTCAGACATTCACATGCAATTACACAAATAAAAACATTACCCAGTTGACCAAAAAAAAAAATTGTCTCGTTTTCTCTACTTAGGCTTTTATGAATTCTAAAGCTTTTTTAGTTGTGATAAAAAAAAAATTCGAGAATGCCTTAACGAATTTCGGTTGTTAAAACTTCAATTACAAAATTTAATTATGACAACCCAAATTATAATTAGTAACAATTTCAATGTCCTCTAACTATTTGTATTTTGTGTAAATAAACAATTGGGTTGCCTCATAAATTTGTTGTATAAGTTAGTTTTTTGTTATATTATTTGCCTGCTTATGGCTTTAGGTAAGAATGTTGAGCAAGAACAAGAATGAATTAAATGTGTTTTATGGTAGCAACTTGACAACAAAATTAAATACAAAAAGAATTGAATATTGTATTGAAATGGGAAGCATTTGAAAGGTTATTTATTATCAAAAGCATTAATTATATTTTTAGAAAATATTTAATTGCAAAATTTTATTGAATTAAAACATAAACTTGTAATAAAATTGTCAAATATTCTGTAAGATTAAAAAAATTTTTTTTTTTTAATAATAATAATTTTACTTTTAATTTTAAGATAAAAAAAGAAGCTTAAATTAATGTAGCAGAGATATTCAAAATTAATAATGAAAATTTAAAATAAAATAAATAAATATTAAATATTAAAAATATTTATTTATTTTATATATAAAAAGACCTAAAAGCCTAAAAAATATTTATTTTTTTTTTATTTTAAATTTTCATTATTAATTTTGAATATCTCTTTTTATATATAAAAAGACCTAAAAGCTTTAAAAATATTTAGTTATTTGCTTTCAGATAAAAGGTCAAATAATCAATATTTATATTTAAAATAAAAATTATGAAAAAATAAATTCAATGTGCCACGTACAAATATTTCAAAATTCAGCCCAATTATGAATAAGAATTCCCCGAGAGTTTTTTCACTTTCCTCTTATTATAAACAAAATGTCTCCCATTTTTAATATAGCAAGTCTTCTGATTTAGGGAATTTTCTCCCATAAACCAAAATTTTCCCAGTTAAAAAATCCTTGGGAATATTCATATTTGGCATGTCTATGTACCTCAATCTAAATTATTTGAATGTAAAGACACCACCTACTAAAGGGACACCATTCCCCATTCAAATAAAAACACAAGCTAACTTTTGAGAAATTTTTTTTTTCTTTGGAATAAATAAATAAACAAAAAACTTCTTTAAAATAAATGAATTTAGACAAAATTTATGTACCTTTTTTTAACTAATTTACAAGTCTTTTCATTTAACAAAAGCATTTTCATTTTTCTTTTGATTGTCACTACAAAGAAAAATCTTACTAACTTTTTACAGCCTAAGCTCTAAACATTTTAATTTTTAATTTCATTTAACCTTTTTTTTTAATTCTCATTAAATATTAGAAATTGTTTTTTGTATCCGGAAACTGGCTAAATACCACAATTTTTTACCACTTTATTAACTGTGAAATAAACTCAAATCCTATCTACGCATTACCCAAAAATATTGTGAATAAACCATGACCTTTTTCTTTTGGGTAAAACAAATCCGTAAACTGTTGAAAAATATCCCAGCAAATAAGAACTAGAAATTAAGGCAAAGCATCTTTTTTACTAAAAATAATTTTAATTTCCATAAGCAAAGCTGTTTTCTAATGGCGTTTTCTATTCTCAAAAAACATTCTGTAATATTTTAAAGAAAATATTTAAACAAAATTATGCTTTTCCTATGGTTTCAATAAAACAAAAATAATTTTTTTTATATTACGCGTTTGATACGTTTATCACTTTTAAAGCGATTTGTGTTAACACCACTGATGTTCTTAAGAAGTAGTTAACACAGTTGTAAAAAAGGGTAGCATTTCACTCTCATATTTTTTGCTGGTATATTTCTTTAAAAGACCACAAAAAAATGGTGCTTATTTTAGCTTTCCGCTCATAAATAGTTTAGTAATTTGGGATTTAAAAGGCAAAATTAAGTTAAAAATTAATTTATTTTGTTTTTCATTTCTTTTTTGCTTGCAAAAGGTCTTGGAATTAGTGTGTATTGTTGTAATCTAAATTTAATTTCATCATTAAACTGCCACCTGTTTGATATAAATGTTTGTCCTTATTTTAAGTACTGCTGTGCAGTTACAGTGAAAACAAAAAAAAATTAGAACTGCTGATTTGTTTTAAAATAAGTACCCTTTATAGAGCTAGTTAAAGCTTAGATAGAAAATAATGCAACTGCAGAGAGTAAGAAAATAAATTTTAGTGGTTAACTAGTCCTAAGAAAAATTAATCTTATCAAAAATTATTGCCTAAATATCGCCCAAAAAAGCAATAGAATTTAAATGAAAACTTAAATCAAGAGTGAATACAGTAACTTAGATAGTGGAGTAGTTAAGCTTAGTAGGTTAGTTTGAAAAGGGCACTCCAAGGCAGAAAATTAATACTACATAATTTTGGTTGTGAGAACTGAATTTTTGACTAATCGAATCGAATTTTTAATTGTAACAATAGAAATTCTATATTACAGTCTCTTAATAATATTTTGAGCTCTCTTACCGTATTTCTCTTGCTGTAACTAAATAATTTAAGTATCACAGCTTAATTTTTGATTGTTACTAACAGCAGTTCTCACAACCAAAGTTGTTTTCTTTTTATTTTATTTAGCATTTCATCTCTCTTTATATCAGAGAAAATAACTTCGTTTCTAAAATCCCCAAATTTGTTGCCAAACAAAATTTTAGTTGTAATATTCGAAAGTTCGGTAATATATCTAGTCTCTAAATAATATTTTGACATGTGTTGTTGAAGTGCTGCAACTATTCTAAAAAATTAATTAATTTTTTATTGTTATCAACAGTAGTTCCCACAACCAAAGCTTTTGTCTCGGTGTACTATTTAACATTTCATCTCTGTTTATAATAGAGACAAATTTATGGCCCAACAAAATATAAGCTGTGATAATCAAACGGGTTTCAGAAATTAATAATGGAGATAAAAATTTAAGTCTCTTAAAAATATTTTTAGCTCAAGGGCCAATTTTCTCTTTTCGCAATTAAAATATTCTATTTTAACAACTTATTTGGCAACAAATTTAGCTACCACAACCTAAGTTATTTTCTCATAAGCATAAAGCTTGTTTTGTTTAATATGTTTTGCACAATAGAATTTTTGACTGATAACAAACAAAAAAAAAATTATTTTTATATTTTACAGTTTTGCTCTACACTGTTTTCGCTACAAAGAAAAACCTGTCAACTATTTTTTTTTCTTTTGGATAATTCAATTATTTGGTTAAGGTTTATTTAAAATATGCCATACAATTTTGCAAGTCCTTTTATAGGGTTGTTTTCGCTGTTGTACTTGTTGTTTTTTTTATTTTTTTTTTATAAACGTACATTTGGGTTGCTTTCCATTTCACATTTAAATAAATGATTTTATTGTACTTAAGCCAGGAAAAAGAGATTTTTTCAATTAAGTTTTTAAAACTATATGTCTGTCTAAGGGATAAATTTTGCTGGTGGGTATAAATACTTAAGTGCACGTGTGTGCGTGAGTGTACGAAGTAAAGATAAGTAAAATACTTTCTGCTGTCTTTATTATTTTTTAGATAACAGCCTTTTTGCTTTCACTTAATGTTTCCCCTTCCTATAAGTGAGAAATGTTTTACACTAAGTATGTTTCAAATCATTAACATAATGTTTTTGTTGCTGTATTTAAGTAGCTGTAGGTGTATATTTTCCCTGCTTTTTCTTAACCAGAGGGTTATTTAAATATTTTTTTGTTAGCCTTTTCAATGCTTATTTTTTGTTTGTATTTTCCTTGTGTCTGTTTAATTTTTTAGTTAAAAAAAAAAGTTTTTCAATAAACTGGTTTGTGGTTTTTTGATTACAAGCATAGAAAGTATAGTTATGAAGCAAAATAATAAAATCCTCTGATAAAAATCTTAAAATTTCTAGCAAAAGAGCAGCCAGATAAAATAGTCAGGCACAACAAAATGTTTGTTTTATTTTTTTTAGCAAATATGTGTAAATACTTTAAATATAAAAAAGAGAGAAAAAAAAAACAATTTGTAAATGGCCCCAGGAGAAAAACAATTGAAGATAATCAGAATTTATTTAAAAAATTTAAGATATTTGAAAATAAAGAAAACAAAGTGTTAAGCACCTAAACAGGAATAAAAAGCAAATTAGTTCCTTAATACCCCCAAAGTAAATAGTAAATAAATAGATGGGGATATTATTTAATATTCAAATAAAGGGTTTTTCAAGAAGAGTTTTTACATCTGTCAATCAATATCTACTACTAATTTGTACGTATAATAAATACAAAATCAAAATATTACGTATACCCTCCGGTGCACTCTGAAAGCATACGCTACAATATTAAATAGACAGTTTGAGTATTAAATTTTTTTTTAAGTAACACTGTGTCACAAAAAAAAAAATAAATAAAGCTGAGAAGTGATTATATTTTTCTGCTGTTGAGTACAACCAGAATACATGAACTCATTAACCAGTAACTTCATTAAATATCAACCGATTTTAAGTTTCTCAGCGGATTTAGAAAGTAAACATTGAGGCTGCTTGAATGGCATATATATCATTCAAGTAAACTTGAGAAATCTATGCGTATTTCTCAAGCAAACAAATTTTTTTTTATTTTTATATAGTATTTTTTAAAGGAACCTTACAATTTTTTAATTTATTTTCAAAATGTTTTTTTCTTAAACCCGTTAAAAATTAAACTTTTTATTAAAACAAAATTTTTCTAGAAATACAATTTTTAACCATTCTACTCAAAAGTGTTTGCTTGGCCTTTTTTTTAACTCAGTACCATCAGTATGAAATCATTTTTATTTTGTTTTTGCAACTATTTCTTGTTGAAAATGTTTGGCTTGTTCATTTGAATGCAGGAATTTTTAATGAAATTATAATTTCAAATAAAAATTTACAAATAAATTTATTTGTATTTAAATAATTTTAATCAATTAATTACTTCATATTTTTTTTTTTTTTTTTATATAAAATGTTATTAAAAAAATTTTAATTTTATTGAAATAAGATTTGCTTACAACTTAATATCTTACGCACTATTTGTTAAGCAAAAAAGAAATATGTAGAAGACAAAAAAAGAAACAACTGCAAATGCACAAATAATCACAGTGTAATAATCAACTGGGTTAGCAAACTAAAACACTTTTAATTTAATTTAAAACATAAAGCAAATTCAATTTATGCATTTTTGTAACAACATTTTAATTTCAATTTTTTTTACTTTTATTTTTATTCTAATAGAAGTTTTTTGTGTTAAACAAACATGCTTGTAATGCTAAGTCAAAAAAAAAGTAACCCATGTAACCCGCCTCTATTTGCACAAACATCTATTTAAATATTTGTTGTTAAGTTTTACTTTAAGCACTTTTCCATAGGAAATATGGTTGGGTGGCATGTGTTTGTAAACATAGAGAGTTCAGCAACGACTATTTTAAATGGAATATTAATGTTGCAAAATGTTGTAATGAATGAATATTATTACAAAAAAAAATAGTAGAAATTTGAAAAAAAAAAAAATGTCTGCAAGCTTACAAATACAAGAGCAGTTGTAGCCACTCAGACAAACATATGCTTGGAACATACCAGTACACAAGCACTTTCCAGTTTACTTGTTTAAAATAGAGAAGGTTAGCTAAGGAAAATCTAGCCCATGTCTTTTGAATGTTAAAGAAAGTTCAATCAAAACAATTAAGTTATTTAACAAAATTATTTTTATAGCCAAACACTCAGACATTAGCTGGGAATCAAACCTGCGATTATAATCACACAGCGCCACACCTAGTTGGTGTCTCTTAAAAATGATTTGTAATGAAGAAATTCTCAAAAAAAAAGAACTACTTTTTTGTAATTATAATTATGATCAGAAAACTATTTCACTTGTGAGAACTAAATTTTTTACCAATCAAAATTTCAGTTGTGATAATCAAATGTTTTAGTTGTGTCAACCAGAATTCGAAAAAACTTTTAGTTCTTTTAAAAATATAACACCGAATATCGTATATTCTCACATTTAAAAGTATTGATTATGGCAACTGAATTTTAATTTAAAAAAATTAATTCCCACAACCGTAGTTGTTTTTTTTAGTAAGGCTTTATGTTATTCAAAGTTCGTTAAATTTATGGTTTTTAAAAAAAATTCTTTTAAAACAAATTTAAAAACAATGTTTATTACTTTTTATGAATATTTCTGCCCATTAGATCTCAAAGATAGCGGCATTTTTATAGCCTATAATTCATTATTTTGCTGGTTAGAATTACTTCCCCTCTATATTGCTTAACTACCAACAAAAGCGTTAAACTATTTCATTTCATTACAAAACCTCTAAATTTTTATTTACATTTATGTATGCAATTCCAACAACAACAACAACACAGCAAAAATATAAAAACAAAAAAAAAAAGAGAAAAATATTTGAATATGTAAAAAAAGAAAAACTAAAACACACCACTGCAATTTTGCTCTTGCACAGTAACTAAAATAAATTACAAAAACTAATAATAACACTGGTGTTTTAACCCTTTAGTTCAAAAACAGAGATTTTTGTTAAGTTACCTTCTAAGCCAATAAGCTGCTTAAGGTGTTAAAATACTAGTAGTAGAGTAGCGAAAACAAAACAACTTTGGTTGTGAGAATTTAATTTGTTAGCAGTTAAATATTATGCTGTATAATTCAGTTGTAATAACCAAAATAGTAAAAATTAAAATTCTTTAACTAAAATACTTTTTTTACTAAAATACTGAACTTCTAATAATTGATATTTATAATATTTGAAAACTCTGATATGATAACAGAAGCTTGTTACTGCTTCAAAAAATATTGCTAAAAATATTTTATTTCAGAGTGCATTAAGTAATTTTGGTTGTTACAACTAAAGAACTTCAATCATAACTACTGTGTCTAAATTGTGTTGAAATTTTGATTGATAGAAATAAAAGTAAGTGAGATAATGAATTTTTGGAATAATAATAAATTAGTTGTTTTTTTTACAAAGCTGGTAAATACAGTTCTAGTTCTAGGCACTCCAAAATGTCATAATCTTTTTATTATATAAATATAGACCTGCAGCGCGATTCACTTACTCTTATTATGAAAATTCGTATCGAAAAACAATTATAACGATATTTTATCGAATTCGGTATTCAGTAACTTACCGAAAAAAATATTCGGTACGATAGAAATCGTTATTTGCGTTAATTATTTATGTGCTGTTAACTTTGTAGCAAAACTTTGAATATTTTTGTCAAAAAGTTACTGCATACTGAATTTAATAAAATATCATTATTTTTACTTGTTTTTAAGATACAAATGTTCTTAATAAAAATTACTGAATCGCACTACTGATAAAATACTTGATTAAACACAGTTTGTTTTACACGTACAACAAAAAAAAATTAAATGAAATAAAAAAACCCTTTCAACTTGTCAAATGTCCTTAACACTGTCCTGTTCCCTCGAACTACAGGAATATTTGTCACTTGTATTAACAGAAATATTTGTATAAACGAGCAGCATGAACATTTTATAAATGTTATACTTTAGTACCCGTACATATTTATGAATACCAACCACATACACCAACATTTCTGCATATTTAGACCAGACTAGTAAAAACTGAATTTTTGCAAATGGTTTTTATGGCATTTTGTTAACTATTAATGGCCATGTTTTACTTCCAAACTGCCATATGACAAGTCTTTATGAAAGTAGAGCAAACAAACCAAATAGTGAGAGGAAAAATATAGCAAAAAAAAATTTTTTTTTAGTTATTATTGTTATTATTTATGTTACGAGTTAATTAAAAACCGAAGAAAAATTTATGCCCTAAAAAAAATTATATAAATTTTGTGTACAATACAAACGACATTTTTTTGTTGTTGTTGTTTGAATGTGGCTTAACGAAACGTAAAGCACTGGATGAAAGTGAGATATATAAAACATATTTTGTTCTATTAAACTTTCTTGATCATGTAATAGCCTAAGGTCCTCTCTAAATAAACTCAAAAAAAAGTAGTCACAATCATAACTCAAAGCTAAAAAATAATTGGTCATTATCAGGCTAATAATATATAAAAATTCCTAGTTAGTTTTTTTCCTATGTGTTCATAATATGTTTATAGTGAACGTGTTAAGATTATGATAAACATAATAATGAGAAAAATGTGGTTGAAAGTAAATTGTTTTCTATTTTGTTATAGCAAAATTCAATTGATATTTCTGTCTGAAGTGGTAGAGTGATAACTTAATTTTTCTTATATGTAAAATTTACAAAAACATTCAACCCAGGTGTATAATGTTATAAATAAATATCAACGAACAGACAATAGAATACAAAAATTTTTATTCATACAAAAATTTATAGAAAAAAAAATTTTTGTAAAAAAATTATGACAAAAATTTTTAAAAATTAAAAAAAAAATTGTTTGTAAAAAAATTATATTAAAAAATTTATTTAAAAATAAATTTGTATAAAAAAAAAATTATTTAAAATAAATGTATATAAAAAAAATTTATTTTAAAAAAAATTTATAAAAAAAAATTGTAAAAAAATTATATTACAAAATTTATTTTAAAAAAAATTTGTATAAAAAAAATTATTTAAAATATATGTATATAAAAAAAATTATTTTAAAAAAATTAATTTTAAAAAATTTACTAAAAAAAAATTTGTGTGACTAAAAATTTTGTACAGACAAAAATTTTGTGCGGAACAAGTTTATGAACTTAGCCTTAATGTCAATAAATATTGTAGTAATAAAGTTAATAATTTCTCTTATTCTTTATTTTATCGTATTTAGTCTTTTTTTTTTTTTTTTTTTTGTTAAACAAAAGAAATAAAAAATTTATTAAAAAAAACTTGTAAGCTACACATGTAGAAAACTAAAATATTTGCTTTGTTGTAAAATTATCTTTTTTTCTGCGTTATCTATTTTGTGCCTGAAAATTTTTAAAATGAAGACAAAATTGTGGCCAGCCCTGTATTCTCTGTATATAAAAAAACTAACAAATTTATAAACCAAATTAACATATGTACTCGTATGTTTATTTATTTTAATAGAATTTTGTCTGTACTTTGCTTAACACATTTATATTTCATTTTGTTACAAAAGTTATAAAAAAAATATATTAAAAATGCACAAATCGTGTGTGGGTTTGCGTGTTCATTTAAATTAGTTTGAATTTATAATGCAAACATGCAATATTTATTAAAAGCATAAAAATGTTTTTCACTTTTTTTTTTGTGCTGGCATGTGTATAAAAGGAACTCTAAGCAATTTAATAGATGCAAAGAAATTTGATTTAAAAGAAGTAAAATAAAAAAAAAACTGTAATTGTGGTATTTAAAATAACAAAAAAAAAAATATGTAAGTAAAACAAAATTGATGAACAAGACATTTAAAAAGATATTTTAATAAGAAACATTTTACTAATTAATCAAAATTAAATTAATGCTTATAGACCAACAGCTTAAATCAACAAAAAAAATTATTGTCATTTTGTTATAAATTATTGTAAAAGTTTTCTTTGTGTATTTCTTTTTTTTTATAGAATGAAAAAAAAGAACAAAAATTCCAATTAGTTTGAGAAAACATAATTTTTTAGCATTTAATGATGGAAAGCCTAAAAGCAAAATGTTATAGAAAAATCATTAATTTTTTTTTTTTACACAAGACCATGCAAATCTTCAGAAATAATAATTTTTATGGTAGGCCATACATAAATTTTATGTTGAAAAATCACAGAACACACAGCACAAAATAAAACAACTTGATGTAATCAATAAAAACGATATAAACTTTTCGCATTAAAACAACAACGATAAAAACAGCAAACTAAAATAATAAAGGAAAAATAAAAAAAAAAATTTACAAGAAAAGCTATTAGCAAATAAATGCGTAATACGGAATATGAAACAAACCAAAAAAAAATTTGAGTTCTAGTGAAGTTAGAAAAATAAATTAAGTAGGTTGATAAGCTTATTTGACAGGCTACTGCTACAGAGCAAGATATCAAAAAAGAACTTGAAAATAAAATGAAAAAAAGACACATAAGGATGCTCTGTGAATAGAAAAAATAGTTAGAACTAAGCCCTCCTAGAACCTAAAACAATTCATATTAGAATTACTAGTCATCTGGTCACTGCGGCCAAAATAGATTTATTGTGTTGCTGGCTGGCTGAAGTCTTCTATATCAGTGACAGTAGCTGTACCGCTTAGTAGCTTCAGGATCGGCATTCTTGATTAGTACCAAGTAACGACGAATACCAGATGGCGGAGTCTAGAAACTTGTAAGGTTACCCGTCAATTATATGCTCAGCTGGTTAATAGAAAGAGTAAGAGTAAATCCAGTGATGACTGATCACTGGACGATCGGCAAGCACGCCAGCGGGCTGAGACTTCCCTTCAACTAAAACTTTCTCTGCGATTGCCCGGCTTTTATGGCTTCGAGAAACAGCTTTCTCGGTGCACATCTGATGGATGGACTACCTGAGATATCGGCTGTAGGACTAGTCCCCTAAGCCTTCTCAGATATCGGAACAAGGGTTAGTGCTTTAACCTTTCTCAGATATCATAATGTTACAGGGTGAATTCAAGTTACTTTATTAATACATAATCTTGGCGAGAAGGTGGTTCAAAACGTAATATTGCGATTTTAATTGAAGGCCTTTAGGCAACCACGTAAACCGACTATTTCTAATGTTAAAAATCCTCCTTAGGACTGCTATTCATTAATAATTCAAAGGCTACCTTGGGTGAAAGAGAACGATTGAAATTTTAGTATTAAAATGTTGATAAAAGTGTAACTACTTGGCCTCTACATTAAAACTTTTTTAAAAATTGTAGAGAATATTTTATTTGTCTTCTAGTCTGTCCTTGTTATTGCATATGCAACTGAACTCTAGTATCTACCAAGCCTACTCCTGCTCCAGCTTGAAAAAGAAAGCCTGGAGTGATAGCGATTCAAAATTCAATACAATTTGTATGAAAATTTCGTATACCGAATATGTGGCCGACTGTGTAAAATAAATTTTTGCTTAATTGCAAAAATTTCCCATAATAAAGCAAAACTTTTACTTTCATTTTTGCTCATCTCACACTCTATCCCTTGGAAATTCCTTTTTTTTTTTTTTTGTTGTAGGGTATTAAAATTACTTTTTATTTGCTTACTTCTCTCTTGCATTAACAGAAAGGAAATAAAAACTAAAAAGAATTGAGAAAATTTGTCAAATGGCCATTTTGGTTACTTTTTATTTTTATTGATGGCACAGACGTATCATTGTCAACAACATTGTTTAACTACGTTATATCAATGACATTAAAAAGTGTCTCACTCATACTTTTACTTTAGCTACGTTTTTCTCCTTTCATATTCTGCTCTCTTGTTTTTGCTTTCCTTAAGTTTTTATGTTTTTTTTTTTTTTAATACAATTTCTTTATCTGTTAAATATGTTTGCAAGGGTGTGTGTTGTTACTTACAGTCGTTAGTAGGATTATAACGAATGGATTTTTTTTTTTTTTTGAAAGAGGATGATTTGGTAGAGGATCTATAAATGCTAACTGCTGTGGTATAATGGCTCAAGCAATGATACAAAGTATTTTTATGTTTGCGCCTTCTTTTGTTTGTATTGAGTATTAATCTCTAAAGATTTCAAGTGGTCATTGAATGACAGTTTCTTCTTATACCTATTTGAATGAACCATTAAATGCCAACAAAAAGAAAAAATTAATTGTTTTTCTTTTTGTGGGGGGGAGTTGTTTGATTATAAAACTGTTTCAAAACACAGTCCGTAAGACAAGATAGATAGATGGCACATTAAAACTAATCCACTTTTCTTTTGGTTTAGCTTATATATTGGCATGAGTAATGACTGAACGTGACTTATTGGGAATTTATTAGGTATAATTAGTTTGAAAGTTGAAGAGCAAAGCAAAATAAAGTTTGCGTATTTTTATTAATCTTTGGCCAATAATTACAAAGCAAAGCTGCATCAAGAAAACAACAACAACAACAACAAAAAGAAAGTGTAATAACAATAAAATCTCTAACAATTACGTTTTGGTTAAAAGAATTTTATTGCTAAAATATCTTTTGGAATTTTTATTGCCATCTAGCAAATGAATGGACGACAGTTGTTTGTTGGAATCATAAAAATTTAATTTTTATATGCACTCAAATCATCAACAAAAACATTAATTTCAGTTACACTTTCATTTAAAAGCAACAGTAGTAGGTTGGGTCAGCAACTGAAAACTATTTAATGAACTTTTTTGTCTCTTAAAGGGAAATTTTTTACAATTTTTGGAAAAAAAAATATTTTTATTTGCATGAACTGATATATTCCTCATAGAGAGCTTGATAATATTTTGTGCTAAAATCTTCTAAATTAATCTTTATAAGGAAAGCATAGCTGGTGGCTGCCTCTAACTTCAGTTGCTGATAACACGTTAATTGATTTCAAAACTAATTAAAAATTTTAATAAAAAAAATTGTCAATTTGATTAAATGTTATACGAGTATCGAGTGTGGTGGTTTACTCTCTGATTTCTGGGTAAATTTCACGCTTGATGCCAACGTTATCAAAGGCCTCTACTTAAAAATAGGCTGTCAATCTGTAGTTTGCTTGATTAACTCAATTGCAAATAAAATCAAAAGTTATGATCGTTTGAATAAGACATAAATGCTTTTTTTTAACTCATGGGGCTCTCACACTGGTCCCAGGAGACCTAAGCATGATTAGTGCTTCAGCAATTACGAGTTGTTAAGGAGTCTCATATTATATTTAGGAACTGGGCTGCACAGTAGATGTTAAAGGTTAAAAGCTATCCTGCTTGTTTAAAAACAATTATGAATTTTTGTCTTCCTCTATTTTTAGAAATTTTTTTAAATTAAAAATTTAAAAATTTTGCCTAAAAAATTAAATAAATATTTCTTTAAATTTTGAGAGGATTTAAAAATAATGCAAATTCGTCTTGAAGGAAATTTAGCTGCGAAATTTCAGATTTTTTTTTTGTTTAATAAATGTTTAAATATGTGACGTAAGCTCTTTCATTTAAGAAATATTGTTAAGATCGGACCCCAAAGCCAATTTGAAAAAGAACTTAAATACAGAGATTTAAAGTCAGCTCTCAGCAGTTTCCTCTTGTCTTGATAAAATTGTGTTATTAATTCAAATTTTTTTTATAACCTTCACTGTAAATAATAAGCTTGTCATACTGTTTTTTCGCACTACGCCTGTTTATAACTTTTCAACACAGTGTTATGAATTATTTAAGAAAAATTTTTTTATCGATTTAACTATTAAAATTCATGATAAAATATATTTGCTAAATAACACTATAAACTTGGAAAAAAATTCACTTAACGAGCGGCAGGAAAAAATAATACAATTATTAAAAAAAAAAAAAAAAAAAAAAAAAAAAAGCAAGAACAAAAATTGTAATGTGAAAATGTTAAGAATTTCCATAAATTTTTGATGACAATTTAATGACAGGTTAGCAAGTTGCTAGACCAAAATAATGCATTCACATTTACAAGTAAATACCCAGTTAGAAAAACGCCTTTAACAAACAGTTAAAGGCAAAATGAGCAAGTCTTTTCAAAGAATTATAAAAATAAATAAATAAAATAAAATGTTTGCGTAATCACAAACTTTGCTTAAAAATCACTTTTGTCATTAATTATGCATTTGAATGGCGAATAGCTAAAGTTGTTATTTATTTTTTTCATGATTTGCATTAAGCAAAGTATATTATACTAGAAAAATAATAGGGAAAGTCACGATGCTATTAGAGAAAATCTGCATTTTGCAATTATGCTAAACATATTGAACTAGTTTGTGAAAGTTGTTTTTTAATTTACCATAATCATATGGTAGTACATGACAAAAAACCTTAAAAAAAATCTGACAACTTTAACTTTATCTATTTTTGGCTAATTTACTTTTGAACAAATATACTTTTGCTGCAAATAGACTAAAAATGTTGCCAAGCATTTTTGCACTTAATTGGCATTATTTAAACTGTTTGCAAGCCTTATCGTGAGTTACCCTAATATTCACAATAAGACAAAAGAAAATAAAATAACCCCTAACTAAAACACTAAGGCCAAGTCGTTGAGTTCTTTCAAAATCTTCAAATTATTTTATACAACAATATCAAAATTTCCAACAATTCCTTTTGATATCAAATAAAAAGATTTGCAACCCTGGCCTCTAATTCACTCAAGCTAAATCACCAACTCCGGTTTTTGAAAAAAAAACCCCATAATAAAGGACAATTGGTTTTAAAAAAAATTCCAACTCTGCTGGAAAATAAAGCAAATATTTTCATTTCACTCTTTAGACAATAACTCTTCTCTCTCTCTCTCTCTCTCCCTGGCAAAAGTTATTTATGTATCATTATTAAGTGCTCCCCCAAAAGGGTTGACATGATTTTAATGGGCGGCAATTACATGTTTTGCTTAAAAACGTTTGTAAAACATGCAATACCTGGTAAATTGAAAAATGTAATAAAAAACATATTAAACGTATAATTTTTTAAATTTATATGTTTTTTTTTTAATTTTTTATTTGTTTTTCTATTGCATATTAAATTTGTTATTTTTCTGGCCATTTGTAATAAAAATCACTTTAAATAACGTTAGAAAAGTTAAAAGGACTAAAAGGACTTGCTGGTAATATTTCAAATGAAATAAATTGCAGAGAAAAAATTAAAATAAAATAGTATTTACTTTTTAAAAAACTCTTTTGTTTTAGATAGAAAACACTTTCAATAAAGGTTTACAAAAGGAAGTTTTTTAAAACGAAATAAAGTTGATACCTTGAGAGCGATGATGCCATTAAAAAAGGAGTACATTTACTTGCTTGACAAGCCTGAGGTAAAGCATGATACCACTAAAACAAATGTAAAGTTTAGTCAGAGTCATTTGGTGGTGGTTAAGTTTGTAAATCATTAGCACAGCGCTTACATTTTAATTTATTATGCCTTTCATACAACATGCCGACTTCGTAGCTGAATAGATCTTTTAAATCATCACGTGTAAATCTTTTTTTCTCACTTTTATTTTTCCCAAATGTTTATAGCTGGACAGAGAATTTTTGTGGGCTGGAAGCTGTAATTTTTATTCTTTTCAAAAGAACCAGTAGCTTTTACATGATATATAAAACAGGCCATTTTTTTTGTCCATCTTTTTATGCACACAGACAGCAACTTCGATTGGGAGAACTAAATTTCTTTCCAATCAAAAAATCATTTGTGATAATCAAATTTTTCAGTGGGAGAAACCAGAGTTAAATAAAAAGTCCCAAAAAAAAAAAAAAAATTTATATATTTTAAGACCGATTTTCTATTGTCAAGATTAAAAAATTCGACTGTTACAACTGAATTTTTGCTTAAAAAATATTTTTTTTCTTTTTTATTTAGAACCAGCACTCAGGAAATGGCCCCTACTCATGCAATGCATTGTGATGGAACTAGGAAAATAGGCTGTGGGAAGGAGGATAGAGGGAGTAGTGTCTATGAATATACGAAGTTATTTTCTGTGTGTATGTGGGAGACATACGAGTAGTTACTTTGGATTATTTTTAAGCAATTTTTTAAATTCCCAGTGTTGTTGCTCAGAAGGATTTTAGCGGCTTCCGGATGATCCATAGAGATGAGACATATATCATTTTAAAGGGGAGGTCATCTAGATTTGTAATCTACCGCCCAAATACTCAGAAGTTACTTTAAACTATTTTTAAAAAAAATTTTTTTAAATTTCCATATACCCCAGTGTTGTTGCTCAGAGAGATTTTAGCGGCTTCCAGATGATCGATTTAAGATTACTTTGGACTATCTAAAAAAATTTTTGCTGTTGTCTTGAAGAATATTTACCATTTCCATTTTGCGGAGCAACCACTACCGACTTTTTCTTACGAAAATTAATGAAGCCAAAAAGTTATTTAATCTGTAGTTTCTAAGCTTTCAGAAAAAGTTTTAATAGTTTTGGAAATTTCTTTGTATTGTTTTTAATTTATTTTTATTTTTAACTTCCATGTACCCCAGTGCTATTGCTTTGTAAGAGATTTTAGCGACTTTCGGATGAACCGTAAAAGATTACGGAATGGGACATATATCCTTTTAAAGGAGAGATCGTCTAGATTTGTAATAAACTGCCCAAAAATGTAGAAGTTGATTTTGACTATTATTAAAAAATTTTTTAAATTTCCATATGCTTTTCTTACTTACAGTGAAGGGTATAAAAAAAATAAAGAAAAACAAAAATCGAATAAACAAGATTTTTTTATATAAGAAAAATATCATTTTTAGAAACCGGCAGAAGCCAGAGACAGCACAATCATAAAATCCTATAACGAATGCCAACACAAAAAGTGTTTTTTTAAATAAACAAAATCATAAAGTCTTTTAAGATTTTATTAATCAAATACATAAATAAAAGTATAAAAAAAATGCAACATAAAATTTTTAACACAAGACCAAGAAAAGTAACCAAAAATGTATAAATAAAACTGCTGCCTACAGAAACAAATAAATAACAAAACAAGAAAGCAACAATAATAGGCTCTTGTAGAGATACAATCAAAATCATTGTTAGAAAAAAAAGAAAAGAAAAGACAACAAAAATAGGAATTAAAGTAATAAATTAGTTTAAATATAAAATGTTTCTTTACACAAACACTAACACATGGACTCACACTCACACTTAGCCACACTCAAACTCTCTGACTCTTACTTACACACACTAACGTTTATTTTCAACTATTCCTTTGAGTTTTTTATTGCGTTTAAGAGTTTTTTTTCTATTTTTGTTAAAACTATCTAGTATATTTTTAGGCTGTTGACATTTTTCTGTAATGGCCATTATTTTTCATTTTCTATTTCCATTCGCAGTTCATTCTGTTTTCTTTTTTTTTATGTGTACAGCTGAATGTGTATTCTTAAGTATGTGGTTTTTGTTTATGGGTATGTTTGATGTGTGTATGTGTGGCTTCCATTTTTTTCTAGCATATAATTTGAATCTAACACAATTCATAAGGCCTGTACAATTGAAATATGTTTTGATATTTCATAGTTTTTTTTTTTTGAGTGCTTAAACATTTTAGTATAAGAAATCATAGTCGTGACACTGTGCTATTAAAATTTTTTCTCGCAAAACCCAGGGAAGTAAACCATTTATAAAAATATACAAACATGCTTGTAGGTTATTATTTTTTTTATATGCTAAATGATTTATAATACTTTGCTTTTTGCTAGAGGGGAAAGACTAATTAGTTACTTAAGTGGTGACCATCAAAGAAGTTTATCATTTACTTTACTCACTCCTAAGCCAGTAAAACCACTAAGCAAATGATGAAAAATTAACTTGAAATTGTAAGAAAACTTGTAGCCCATTAAAGACTTGTAAATCTTTTATTTTTTTAGAAATAAATTCTGGATTTTTTATTTAAATGTCGGCCCTTGTAAAGGAAACAATTTCAATTATAAAAATGTATAAAAATAAAATTATTAACCATAATACAGTATTAACAAGAGGATAAGGCTCTTTTTTTAGTAAAAAATTGTAATAGGTAAAGTGGAAACAAATTTTAATGAAAAACTTAAAAAAAATTTTTTATGGTCTTATCCAAAAAAAGTTGACGTGGACTTTAAAGTAAAATTTATAAAAAAATTATATAAAAAATTTCGATAACGTTGACTTTAAAGTCTACGTTAATTTTTTTTGGATAAGGGGGTTAGTGTTTTGCAAACAAATTTCTTAGATGAAGGGGTCATTGTCCGATTCCTGGTAACAGCACATACAACTTCAACATTACCTATTACAAATATTGGCCTCGCACAACGTATAGAACAATAAATTGTTAGTTCATGTTTGGCTTGAAGTTGCACTTATAGATAAATAGCTGTGCATGGCTCTATCTGGGAATAGCTGTAAGTTTTTTTTTAAAGATTAACTATCCATTTGCTTTTACTATTTACTCTATTGTAAATTTATTTAAAATTCTCAAGTCTACTTATGAAATCAGCAAGTCAATTATGTTTGTAGAAAAAAGTTCTTTGGGCTTCTGGAAAAATATAAATAAAAAAAAATCCTTTAAAAATCTAAGTAGTTTCTGTTTTTAAGTTTTTTTTTAAAATCTCAGCAGTTTCTTTGTGACCTTAATTAAAATTTTTAACAGTTTTCTTAAGAGGTGAAACTTCTCTTTTGTTTGTTGATGGTTATTTTACAATTTTTTTTTTTTTTTTTTTTTTTGGCATCGAAGTTAAATATTTATCACACCACAGATACTTATCTATATTTCCAATTTGAAGCCAATACACTTGCAAACTACTTAAATGTTGTGCTAGGAGTGAGTAACAAATGAATCAACAATGTTTTTTTTAATGTCTATTTCTTGTATTTTTTTTTTTTTTTATTTCTTAATATTTATTATGCTTTTGTACTTAAGTTGCTTTTTTTCTGCTAGAAAGATTTTAATATTTATGATCATTTTTATAATTTTTTTTTTTGTAAAGTTCCTTATCAAGCTGTGTTTATGTTGTGTATACTTTTATTTGATCATTATGATTTTTATCTAAATTTATATGTCTGTATTTTCTTTTTATCAACATTCTAAGGGTGAGGAGTCTTTTAAATTTTTTTTTTTTTTTTGAAAATTGGAAGAAAGAAAATGTTTAAAAAATATATTATTGTATCAAAGTGTAAGTGTGTGCATGAATGTGTTTTTGTGTAGGTTTTTTTTTTTTTTTTTTTTTTTTTTTTTTTTTTTTTTTTTTTTTTTTTTTTTTTTTTTGGTTTTTAAGGCCTGTCTGCAGTCAAGTGTTTGTCTGAGTCGCTGTCTTTTTAAGTGTATGAATTTTTAGCTTTGTGGCTTTACTTATTCGTTGTGTATGTTGAGTGCATGTATGTGTTTTGACTTTTATGCCATATATTTAGACAGTCATAAATTAAAGATTAAATTTATTGTATTGGTTCATTTAGGTTCAATTTCTTTTTTGTTGTCGTTTTTATTACAGCTTTTTTTTTTTGGAAAAAAAATTTAAGCTCATTTTTCAAAGCTACAATACAAACTGTTATTTAGTATTTCAAGCAAAGTGTTTAATGGAGTGTTAATAGATTAATAATAACAACAATCATATGAAATTAATATTAATTTATGTTCGTAAAAGGTTTAAAACAAAAAAAAAGTTAAAGTCCTTTTCCTTCTCTTAAAAACTTTAAGTAATTTTAGAAAATAAAGCACATTTATTGTGTAAGAAGTTTGTTCTTAATCAATAAAAAAAACCCCCATTATTTTTCAAGCAATGGGAATTGCCTAATTTTTTAAAAAAGACCAGCTTCTAATAAGATTTCACTTGCTACGTAGGCAAGAAAAGCTGTGGCTAAAAGATGCATTATCCCAAAGCCACTATTTTTTCTACTAAAATTTGATCGCTTAACTGTAAAAACTATCAGCAATTCATATTCCAAAAATTAATTTTTTCCTAAGAATTTGTTTTCTTAAAATATGAGCTTTTTTTAAGAGGCTGCTTTACACATCTTATGATAACTTTAAAACGGCTTATACAATTTTGTCAGAAAATATATCAAAAAATTTTAAATTGATTCCCATATTATATTCTACAAGAACTAAATATTATATTATTTTTATGGCTTTAGAAAAAAACTTTGTAAAAACATAAAATATTTTTTTTAATAATGGAATATTTGATTTTTAAAAATTTTTTAAAAAATAAAAAGAGCTTAAAACTTAAAGGTTTTGTTGTTTCATTTTAAAGTTACATTTAATAGCAACAAGCTAAATTATAAATCGTCATCATCCATAGCTAAATACTGATTTTATTACCGTTAAAGTGTAAGTACTCAGCTTGGGAAAAATCAAAATTTTTTAAATATTTCTGAAAATTCCAACAACAGTTCATCTATAGAGTTTGAAATACCAAAGATTTTTATAGTTAAGCAACCATAGCACATTAGAAACTTTTTTAAACTTTTTTTAATTTACTGCATAGTGTAATACTAAAAGGTTTTTCTAGTAGAACAAAGACAAAAAAGAAGAAAAACTAAAAAGCAAGATTTTTCAATATCAGACCCCAGGCGAATTGATTATTGAATTTGCCTTGGTCTGTCCTACTATATTCCTTCAATATTAAAACTCACATTATAAAATTATTTTTCTTGAGAAAATATATATAAAGACCTAAAAGCTTAAAAAATATTTATTTATTTACTTTCAGATAAAATGGTTATATTATCAATATTTATATTAAAACTCACTTTTTTTTGAAATTTAAAAATCTACTAAAAATTTCTAATAAATATTTTCAATTACTTAATTAATAATTGAAAATCTGTTGAACATTTGAAGTGATTTGCAAATAAAATACTTTAAAATTAATATCCTTTTATGGCCTGCTAGTGTCTTATACAGATTGTTTTTCTAACAACTTAATCAAATACTCGTATTAAATATAAATATTTACTTTAACAACAAATGACAAAACCTTAACACACAAAGAGCTGGCTGCTTATGTAAACTAAACTCAACATTTTTGCTTATAAATTGACATTAAACTTAAGCACATTGTAAGCAGCTATGCAAGTTTGAATATGCACCATTACAAGCTCACATTTACAAAGTAATTTTTAAGGATGCTTTTAAAAATTTTATTAAAAAAATTAATTATTAAAATGACTATATTATATAATATTGTATTATATAATAAATAGGATCTCAAGCTTAATAAGCCAGCGATTCTAAATCCACCTAAACCCATAGAAAAGCTTGCTTTTGCATATTGCATTATTATGCGCATAAGTATGTGAACCTTCTTTTACCCAAAGAGATTTTTATGCATTTCAGGTATAAATATGGACAGCAGACTAATCGAGTTTTCTCTGTTTAAGCTGTAAAAAATTTGTAGCGATCCTTAAACCATCTTAACTCATAGAAGAAATTATTTGCTTTCTATTCGTAATTTTGTAACTGATCTTGGAATCATCCATTATTTTAAGTTAGAAATTTTTAAGGATATTTTTTTGAATAAAAATTTAAACAAAAATTTAAAGGTTAAGATTGATATCATTTAATGAAAGATCTGTTTATGAAATGGCAAAACTATAACTTTTTTTGTCTATAAAGAAAAACATTTTATTTGCTTATCAGAAACACTTTCTTGTTTATAAAAAAATAGAACTAAAAACGATTTGAATTAATTTTCTTTTACACAAATAGATTACAAGCCAGCTAATATAATAATTCACTGCTTAAAGAAACACACATTTAATTAACACCATTTCGAGATTGTGATATGCTGATAACGAAAAAGGATAAGTAGAAACTTATCAAAATAAAACAAAAAGAAATGAAAAACAATTGCTGAGCAAAAAAAAAAAACAAAAACAAAACTGTAGAACGTACTGGCTTCTATTACGCTACTCGTGTTTTATAGTCTACTACAAACTACATTAAAAGAAAATATTTATACAAGCCAATAACGAAAGCAACGAATGCACAGCTTGATGCTGTTAAAGTTAACTAGCAGCCGTTCTGTTAACACACAACGATTGCTGTTGGTGCAAGTGTAAATGATGCCTGGTTCCCGTATTAAAAACATATCAAGATTTTTTTTGTTGAGTGCCTGTTTATATGCTAAATAATTTTTTATTACTTAAAGCCTTGGCATATACTATTTATGGCTGCTTGATTTTTTTAGTTCTTGTGTCACCTTGTACTAAATCTAAAGGCTAGTTTTCTTACTTAGTCTGATTAAATGATAACAAAATCATGTTTATACATGTTTGTCTACAACATGTATAAACAGATATATATCACTGCTAGCGAGGAGTCTTAGGGTTAGTAATAATGTGTGTTTAAGCAGTAAAATCATGTTTCAACATATAAAACTCAAATTGACATAATGTCAATGGTTTTAAGAAAGAAAAAAATCAAGTAAATGAATGAAACTAAAAACTAGCTGGGAGTGTATAATAAACAACAAGAAAAAAACCTTTATTTACAAAAAAAAAACAAGCAAACACACACTTAAGACGTGGCATTATCATGTTTCCACACACAGGAGATCAGACTCCCTCATACGTACAAAAAGGAAACTGTATATTAAACACTGACATTTACTTAATATTTGTTAAAGTGTGCGTGTCTGTAGAGTGTGAGTCTCTGCTTTAATGTGTAGGTATTTGTTTTTGTGCCACAAGTGTGTATGGATGTGTGTGCGTGTGTGTGTAGTTGTAAATATTTATGGACCTGCGTGTTGTTGTTTGTGCTTATGTATCTTTATGGTATCTTTGCTTGTTGTAAGCCATAATATCGATTAAGGATTATGATAATGATTGTGTGCTTAAATTGTAATTGTACACACAGACAACTTAACACTCATATAACCAGCAATGTAGGTGAATACACACACACAAACAAATTTATACAGCGTGTTATTATGGTTATTTTTTTTTTTTCTTCACATTAACAGTGGTTGTGGCTTGAAAAATTATTAAGAAAATTCTTTTGGGTTTAAAAGAAGACAAGTGACTAATCAAACCTTAAAGGTAATAAAAACTTGGTTATTTAAATCTCTTATCTTAATGTTCTATTTTCTAAGTTTTAATTACTAAAGTGTTATCGTCATTCTCTTATAAACTGATAGTAACGAGGCATATTTGACAAAATTGTAGCAAGCATGCTGGAGAGCTTTTTTAAAGCATTTTTAAAAGCATATCTTCAAGTATGTTTGAAAGCACATTTGACGGTATGCGAAACGGCATGTTTGATAGCACTTCCGATAGCAGGTTTGAACATATTGTTGAAATATGTTTTAAAACACTTTTGAAAGAATTGATAAGTCATGTTCCAACAAGTTTGAAAGTACGTTTTAGAATCTGTTAAAAATACATATTTAAAGTATGTTGAAGTCTAAAGTCTTAAATCACTGTATTTAGAAATATGGATAAACGCATTTTTGATAGCATGTTGGATAACATGTTCGAGAGTAGGTTTGAACATATTATTGAAATATGTTTTAAAACATTTTTGAAAGAATTGATGTGTCATGTTCCAACAAGTTTGAAAGTACATATTTAAAGTATGTTGAAGTCTAAAGTCTTAAATCACTGAATTTAGGAAAATTATATGTAACTAGAATTAAATATTTTCAAACAAATGGGTTTACAAGGCAAAGCAAAAACGTACTTGTGAAGCTGCAAGCGTGCTTAGCTACCTCTCCTCTCATGTTCTCGAAGTACGACAAAATAAATTTGCTTTTAAAATAAGAAAATTCTTACCACTAATTAAGATAGACAGGACCAAAACCACGTATTGTAGTTTTTAAAATATTATTTCTGGTCTTTATATCCAATTGAGGTTTAAAGTTTCCCTCTTTTCAAATGTTCATTAAGAATCGACTTAAGTAACCATGTGAATCTTTCATTTTAAGGATTTAGTAGGATAAAACTTTTGTATGACTTTCTGTTAACTGATAAGTACCTTAAAGAGTTCTCACCAAGGAAGCGTTTTATGCGAACTCTAGGTAGGAATTTTTTAACTCTACAAAAGATTCTCTGGATCGCCATAAATTAGGCCTCTTATTAATATAAATTAATTAATTAGTCAGACGGAATTTTTTAAGGTTTTTCGTCCTTGAAATTTTATTTTAGTGCATCTTTAAGCACACCACTGTTCATTACAATAACTATCAATACAGCTAAGTAAACTTTATTATTTTAACCATCATTATTCAAGCGTATTAACAACCGTAGAGAGAAGACTTTAGTAAGCACAAGCGAAAAGCAAACGCAAGTAAGTAGCCCGGTCTGCAGTAAAGTATGATTTTGAGATGTTCGCCCATGTTAACATGTGGTTTGTTTACATATGAAAACAAAGTTTAACTTAAACTCCATGAAAATGAAAATAGATGAATGTATGAATGTGCAAAGTATTCATTATCAGGTTATGATACATAAGGAAATATCTATGTGTTTGTGTGAAAATGTTAATTTTAAGAAACAGCTTCAATAATGAATATTCAAGTGCGCTGTGTATAGAAATAAATATGCTTATTAATACAAATACTTAGGCAAACACTAATAACTTTTATGCATGCTAAGATTGATTAGAATATTCACAAATAGACATATAGGCTTTTACGCACACAAATAGACACCCTTGCCTACCCCCTAGCTACTACTAAATCATTCACACAAATACATAAATATTACAAATTTATGCACAGTTTGATCTAAATTCTTTTAAGCGTATTAGTGGCAACTAAGTACAATTCTTAAAGTTTTCTTAGGCCTTGTGTACACCAACTTTAATTTAAAATAATTTTTAAACTAGCCTCGTTTTTAATTATGAAAAAAATTAATACACAAATGTGTTTGCTTCTATTGTTGCCAATAAATTTTAATAGAAAACACAGCGCGTTCTATTAAATTTCAATGTGTGGAAACAATAAGACAATAATTATCATGAGAAAAATTATAAAAACGGCAAATATCTCGAATAGACAAGCCCATATATTGATCAATATTACCAGCAAACATATTGGTTCGTTTTCGAAGATATAAAAAATATTTTTTAAATATATGATGAGGAAAATAAAATTTTGTTCAACAAAACTGAGTCTTCAAACTAAAATTTTTAAAAATTATTCAAGATGATTTAGTAAAATTTACAAACTAGGTTCTTATTATGCTGTCAAAGTCCTTTAAAAATTTTTGAAAAAATATTTTAGAGAAGCTTTTACAAATGCTTTCAAACCTACTCTCGAACATTCTTGCAAACGTACTCGAACATCATTTTAAAAAGTCTCAAACATTATGTTAAGCATGCTCTCAAAAATGTTTGCAAATGTACTGTTTAACATACTATCTGTATGATACTTTAAATATGTTTCTAAACAGGTTCTCAAATATGCTTCCAAGCCTGTTGAAACATTTTTCTAAATATTTCTTAAAATCCTTTAAATCATATATCAAAGATGCTTTCAAGCCTACTCTCTTACATGCTATAGAACGTGCTTTCGAAAATGCTTACTAAGGTGATCGAACATTAATTTGAACATGCTGTTATGCGTACTTTAAGAAGTTTTATCAAACATATTTTCAAACTTGCTCTCAAACATACTTGTAAAAGTTTTTTTTTAATGCTCTAGTAAATGTTTAAAAGAAACTCTCGAACACGCTTTCAAAAATCTTGTCCCACATGATTTCAAATTTGATATAAAACATATTTCAGAAATGTTTTAAAACCTAATCTCGAACATGCTCTAGAACATGCCTTCAAACCTGTTCAAAAAGTTCTTTAAGGCATATTTCAAAAATGCTTTCAAACCTACTCTCGAACATGCTTGTAAACGTGATGCAACCTGAATTTCAGATATTTTGTTTGTTGGGTATACGCTTGTTATTTGCAAATACAAATGAAAAGGAATTTAAACGTTTGAATACTACACATGATTGAAGCATGATTAAAATTCACACACACATAATCAAACGCGAAAATTAACAATTTATAAAGTTTCATCATTATGACATGCTGAAAACGTTGTTGGTAGGATATTTAGACTGTGAAGGAAATTAAAATGATTTATTGTCCAAGGAATTTCATGCATACAATTTCTAGTGAAATAAAAATTATTTAAAGAGCAGCAATTGTTTGTTTTAAATTATGTAATTAAATTAAAAAGAATTTTTTTAATTAAAATGCAAAGGCTGCCGGAAATTTTTTTAATTAAAATTTTTTATTTAAGATTATGACACTCAAATTCATAAAAAAAAATTTTCTATATTGAAATGTATTAATCAGAGAAGCTTTTATATGAATTTCACAGTTAATATTTTAAATATGAACAACACTTTGCCATAACATAGAAGAGGGCTAGAAAACGGGCTGCATATTTACAAAACCTAGAAACTATTTATACTGAGAACTACTTTCAACAGAAAAATTTTTATTAATGAAGCCCATTTGAAATAAAGAACTTCATAAAAAGCCTAGAATGGTTTGTGCTGGTTTTTGATTAATACGAATAAAATTTCCTGTTCAGTTTACATTTCAAATTTCTTTTTTTTTAAATTTCAATAAATTTTCTTGAACAAAAATGTTAATGCTTTGCTTAATGTCTTTTGTTTCTTAAAAAAAATGATTGAGAAAATTCTTACTTAAATGTTTGTGCATTTGTGTATGTGTGCAGTTTAAGTTAAACTTAATATAGTAATTGAATTTATAATTAGTTTAACGCAAATGTTTTCACAACATGCAATATTTGTTTTATAACTTTTTAATTTTTTTTATTTAACTTTTTGTGTTTTACTTAAGAAAAACCACGCAACAAAATTTTCATTTTTGTAATGAGTGATTTTAAGTTTTTTTTATGCCAAAAAAAAGAAGAAAAAATAAAAAAGCATGCGTGTGGCATCTTTTATGCATGAGTTTGAAGTGTTTTTGTTGGCTTAGGCTCATACACATCATGCTTGAAAACTTAATTTACAATTCTAATTAAGCCGCTAAATGTGTGTCATTTTGTACTCGCATTAAGCATTTTATATACGCAGCATGTGTATTTATAAGAACTTTATTTCAGTTTTTTTTTTTTTTTTCAATAAGCATTAAGTGTGAATGTATAAAACCAGCCTTTCTCTAGTTGTTTGCATGTATGTTCGTTCAAGCATGTGCCTTACGTGGCTTAAAATTTGTGGCTATTTCTTTTAACCAAAAACCGGAAACTCATTCTTTTTATCGAATGTCACATGTTAAAGATTTTCTTTAAAGGATAAAAAGTTTTAGATATCAATTAACTACCGCAGAAAGTATTAAGTTCCTTTAGAACAAAAAAATTTTAATACTTTTATTTATTAAAATTATTTAAATACTTTAAAAAAACTTAATACAAGAAAATTTTTTTTACAACTCTCAGTGTAATTATGTTAATTAATCACATGGAAAATTTATTATTTAAAAAAAAAAATGACTAACAAAATATTTTTTATAAATTCATTAATTTAATGTCACAATTTCATTAATATCCTGAAAATATTTCATTAATTCACATACTTAATGATTTATATTTTATACTCATTGAATTTATGAAACAATTGTAAAGAAATCATTTCATTGGATTTATGCCACGCCCTTTTTTAAAATACATAAAGATTTAAGCTACAAAAATAAGATTTAGATAAAGTATTATATGATAATCAGCCTAAAGGATTTCTGCAAGTTATTTAACGAAGATGTAACTGTAAATGTTATATTTTAGAGTATCACTACCTATAACCGTTTGACATGGAGGGCAAATCATGCAAAAATGTTTTAGAAATCTTAATGAATACTATTCTTAAAGAGAATTTGTAACTTTAGAATTGGTATATTCTGGTCACAGTAACCAGGTGACTAGTCAGTATTCTCTACTCAATTTTCGTTTTGAATTTTATTAAAATTATATTCTTTATGACTTTAATTTAATATCAATTTATTGAAAGAATCACAACGAAATAAAATTTTTTAAATTAAAGTTTTTCAGGACTCTTCCCTGTGAAAATCGCTTTAAAAAAAACTCTCAGAAAGCATTATCATTCAATAAGAGAGGCTTTAGACTGCTAAGAGAATGATTTAGCAGGCATTAAAGTCTAAGATACTCTATGGTTTGCTTGATGAAACCTCAAAACATTTAGTTTCTGACTGCCAAGTTTTAATATCTTTTACAGCTAGACTTTTTTGAGATCCTTTGTTGACTTTTAGCGGCATAAGGGAACTTTTGCTTAATGAAAAAATTGGCTTCATTTGAGATAAGATATTCTCTGAGAGAATTTTCTTTAAAAAGTCCTATATGTCTCGTTAATTCAATAAAAAATTTATTATTTTATAACAAAATTGTTCTAGAAATATTCATAAGCAGAGTGATTATTTCTATTTTACTTACATTTTTTTATTAAGAATATTTATGTCAATGTGTGATGAAGACTTACCTGAAAGAGAAAAGAAAAATTATGTTAAAAAAATCAACAAATCAAAAATAAAAAAATTTTTTAATATGACTAAAATATTAACTTAAAAATGAAATATTTCATGAAAAGGAGTTTCCTTTTTTTAACTTTTTAAGCTACAGTTGCATGTCGTATTATATAACCCCCTTTTGAACCTTTCTTGGATCACAATGATTATCTATATTTAACTCTAATCTTTCCACTATTAAAAGTTCATAAAGTTTAGCTTCTAGTATTGACTTCAGACACACACACACAATTTTTTTTTTTTTTTTTTTTGTATATTGTTTTTTTTTATTTTTTTTTTTTTTTTTTTTGTTAATCTGTAATTACTTTTTTTAAGCTGTGAAACCCCTCATATGACTATCTGTGACTTTAGTCCAAAGCTGGACATCTGCCCTTAAGATTTGAGTTATTCTAAGCATCTTGCAAAGGCGCTAAGCAGAAGTTACACTAGTAAAATAAAGTCAAAAAAAGTCAATCAGGCTAACATGCTTATAGCATGTACATTCCCACTATATGATTGACAGTGATTGAGTCGAATACCATGAGACGATAAGACTAACTTGGTTTTCTTAGAACACTTTCTATCACCAAATAAAATTACAGTCTTGGGAAATCGGTACAGATTTTATTTATTTATGATTAATTTATGTTTAGTAAAAATCTTGTGTAAACAAAGAAAATTTCCCACTTCCTTTATTCAAATTCATTCATTAAAATATTTGCTTGGTTTCTGGGTTATAAAAGAAAATATTTTCTCTGTGAGTTTTTTTTTTTAACAAAATTCGCTTTCGTTGTTATTTTCCTGCTGTGCAACATTTTATTAAATTTATTTTAATTTTTTTTTTCGCCCCCACTACATAACCCCAAAGTGGTTAAATTATTTGTGCCCATAACTGCATAAAAGTATGCGATTATGTAAGAGTTGTTGTTGTTGTTGGTAGTATGCGTATGTGTAAGTGCATGCATAAGCATGTTTGTTTGATAGTTTAAAGTGCATTTGCCAACGGAAGTTATTTCAGAAATTTTTATTCACTTGGTTTAATCTGGTCAGCCAACACATTCTTTTTTTTTCTCTCCCTCTCTCTATGTTTCTCTTTTATAAAATCAACATTTGTAGTTGGTTGCTGAGTCTCGTTGGTATTATTGTTATTGTTGTTTTGGGTGCCCTTTTATAACATGCTTGTTTACCTTTTTGGTTATAAATGCCTGCAAAGTTTTTGTTAAGCATTTCACAAAAAAAAAGGATTGCACTCACACAAATGCATAAACTCACAAATATAACTCACTAATTTTCTCATATCTTTAGCTTAATATAAAGTTGTTTTTAGTACCTGATATGTGCGTGTGTATGTGTGTGTAAATTTATAATCATGATAACATATCTGCTTTTAGGCTTTACATGTGAGCTGTGTTTATTCGTTTGTTACACTTTAACAGTGTGTCGTGCAGTTACAGCTTTTTTGTTTATTTTTATTTTCATTCTTATATTCAACTGATGTGGAAGTAATAATTCTATTGCACAGTGGCTCTTTAAGAAGCATAGGAGATGATGCATAGCAAAAATAAAAAAGTAAAGTTTAAAGTCGTTTTGATGCTTGTTCCAAAACAAACTTTTGCTTAAAAAAAAATTTAATTTTTTTTTGGATAGCAGACTTATAACAACTAAAAAGCCACATTAAAGGACCCAAGGTTTTTGGCTAGGCAACCAAGAAATATCTAAAGTGGTTTTCTCTCTGCCTTGATCTCTTTTTCTCTCTCTCTCTCTCTCTCTCTCTCTTTCATTTTGTCTATCTCTCTCTCTTAGTCTTTTAGAATTATAAATATTCACTAGCAATATAAAAAACGAAAGAAAAAATATTCGTAATAGGTGGAAGAGGAAAAGTTAAAAAAATTTCAACATTTTTTTATACATAATTAGTCCGTATATCCCGCTTTTTTTTCTCTATCTCTCTTTTTATTAGTAATTTTTTTTAACTTTAATCTTATAAATTGATTTTGTTCTTCCTGTTACAACTGAGTAATTATTTCCTTGAGTTACTTAACTGAAATTATTTTTAGAAACTCAAAAATTAAACTTAATTAATTTGGGCCATAATCATAGATACACTAAACTCGGTATCTTTTTAAAAACGACTTTAAATGCATATAATCCTTATAAAGCCTACTTTTCTATGACTATGATTATGGCCCTTTATTTTTATTAAATTTTGTTGAAAACACATAAGCTAAAAAGTGCTAAGGCAAATAAATTAAAAATTTGAAATTTTTTTTAGGAAATAATTTTAAAAAAAGAATTTATATGGTAGGCCTTTATTTTTTTTAAACAAATTATTGAGAAGTCCATTATTAAAATTTTCAAAAAATTTATTTAAAATTTTTAAAAGCCAAATAATCTCTAAAAAAAGAAAAATCGAAAAAAAGCTTTTCAGTAACTCTTTTATTGAGGTCTTATGTGGTCTATAATTTTAATGTAATTTTATAAAAAAATGTTTACTTGTACATAAGATTTATGTTAAGCTGCTGCCCTGTTTAATTATTTCAACACTGTACAGTGGTGCGTCACTACTACTTTCAAAGAGTTGCAGTTTATGTTGGCAGGAAGGTGTGTTTAAGTAAGTGTGGCTTTGATAATCGCTTTGATTTGAATGTGCAGGCATTTAAACTTCGCCATAGGTAGCGGAAGTTAACCAAAAAAATAAAAATCAGAGAGTTCACTGATTTGTTTTTTAATTTTCATTTATTTGCTTTACGTTTGTAGGTTTTGTAATTTCGTAATTTTTTTTGCGGCAGTCATTTTTGGCATTTAAATAATTTTTATGATATTTAATTTGACCTCATAAACAAAATTAAAATGCTTTCTTTATTTTATTAATTAAAATTTAAGCATGAGTTATTTGCAAAAGGAAGAATTTATGGTCATATAAAGTTTTTTTTTTATTTAATTAAAACAGTAGAAAAAATTACTAAAAATACGGAATGGAGGGCTTAGAAAAATAATATAAATTTGTTGTAACATCAAATAATTATGTTGAAGCAAACCTTTCAGCTTCTCTAAAATAAAATTCATTATTTTCCTTATTGACTTTTAAGCTGATGCTAAGTTTACTAAAGAGTTAACATCTAAAATTTATACAGCTTTAGTACGAGTGTCCTTGTCCTAATCGAATTTGCGACAAGCTGATGAAAAGCCTTTGACACACAACAACGACACTCATAATCATTTTTTTTTTTATACTTATTATTCGATAAGGAACAAATTATATCATAATTTTAAAATTATTTCCTATAAAAACACTACAGCTTTGAGTCAATTTTAATCGACTATTTAGAATTTGGGCCTCTTCCTAAAATTATTTCATGAAAGAGGGCTAAAATTTTTATTGATTTTAGTTGACATCGAATGCGGCTACTTATAACCTTTTTTTTTTTGTATTAAATTTTTTAAACGGAATTTTATTAAATGCTTTCACTAAGTGCATTTGCTTAGTTCAAGCAAATACTAAGTTTATTAGCATTTAATTATATTTAAAATAATTACCTGTCTCTACTTATTACATTCTTTCTTTTTTTTAAACTCTATTAATTTTACTTTATAAAAAAAGCAAATATTTTATATTACGCGGCTCTGCAACAATGTACTGTAAGCTCTCAACTAATGCCGGCTGGCAAACAAAGTACTAGCAAATTTCTATAGTAATGCTATTTACCGCAAACTTTTTAATTATTTTCAAAGTGATTTTTTTATCCTAGAAAATGGACAGAAAAAAAAATCATTACAAACGAATGCCATACATGTTCACATACTGGCATAAAAGTGTAATAAAAAAAATGTTTTAAAATTACATAGAGATTGACATAAAGTTAGACTGACTGTTAAAGCAGACGTGACATAACAATGTTGCTGTTAATATGAAATGTAAGGGGACAAAAAATACTTACATACAACAGACACAGGCAAAATTAAAAACGAAATTAAGGCAAAAAACTAGCAGCAGCAAATGGCACAATGGGCTAAGATTTTTTTATATGACTATAAAAGCACCGCAATCTGAAAGATCTTTCGTACAGTTTTGGGCTCGTTATTACAGCATTCGATCATCATGGGCTATAACTTTTAAGATCTATTGTGCGGACAACTTTTAATAGTTAAAGTTAGGATTTTGTGTTGGTTGCCAACTTAAAAATTTACTTTTTTGACAATTCACGTTATCAATTTATTACCAAACGTTGTGGAATTTACAACAAAATGTTGTCAAATTGATAACGCATGTTGTCATTTCAATAAGCGTATGGTATAATTTCGACACCAAATGATATCATTTCGACACTAGTATGGTGTCAATTCGTTGTCAATTTTTCAACTCTTTGTTGTCAAAGAAAGCACAAACGTTGATACACTATTGACATCATTTGTCGTGGTTTTGAAAAAGAATACTCGTAATGTTATTTTTTCTCTGGGTGTGAGTGCTAGACTATGAACTTCATTCCTACCCTATGCTGTTTAGGTGAAAACTTCTTTCCTACCGTGAGCTCTTAAAAAGGAATGATGTTTTTTTTTTACTATTTGCTGGGAATGATGCCATGTTTATAAGCTTTCTGCACAACCTCTTTAAAGTGAATTCCAATCAGTCAACTAGCTGCTTACTTTTGGTCTTGCCCGGTACTCTATTTTATAAATTTTAACTATTCTCAAGCTGGAGATAAAACTGCTGGAATTATTAACCTCTAACGAATCCTGTAAGAGACTGCTCTTATGGATTCATTTCAGCATTAAGGTCGTAGGAATCGTTAGCAGCAATAAATTATAAAGTAGATTTTTAGTCATTAAAAAATCTAATCTAACCAAGCGCAAATTGTGGCATTCTATATCAATCAAAATTTCAATTTAATTTAAATGGAAATTTCGTTCGATATAGAATGCCGTAATTTGGCTCCTATTTCGTGGAAAAGTAGGCGTGGTTTATACAAAAATTTAATACAGCCTCAGTTTGATTACAAAGTTTATACTTTGAAAGAATAATTCTTTTTTTTTTCATTATACTAATGACAATATTTCATTGGTAAAAGTAAGCAGGCAAAGGCAATTTGATTTTTCAATGACTTGCCTTCTAGAGCATGAATTTTCATTATGATATAAAACCTCGTTTACTACAAATGAACAATTCTCGTTAAAGTAAACATTAACCCCCTTATCCAAAAAAATTAACGCAGACTTTAAAGTCAGCGTTATCGAAATTTTTCATATAATTTTTTCATAAATTTTACTTTAAACTCTACATTTTTAAAATATTTTGAGTATTTTAAACTATTTGATTACTAGGTTTTTATTTTATTATATATATTTTTTCTATCTTTTAAAGCCCATAGTGCTGTGATAAGTTTTTGAATGCATGCTATGACATGAACGGTAACAAACAAGTAAAACAGAAGAGACAAGTTTCTTTCCTCAATTCAGTTTTTTTTTTATGTTGCAACAAAACTGACAGACACACAAAAAAGAAGAAAAACCAGGCCTGTTACAATGAATGACAATAAGTAGTTGAGGCATTACATTTTTATAACAAAAAAAAAGAAAAAAATATATATAAAAAAATAGGAAAAAAGTAACAACAGGAGTGAAAAAAAGTAAGAGGAGTATTTAGGGAATAGATGTAGAGAAAATAACTATGAACAAAATTACTCACTTTGACAATGAGTGACAGCTTCTTTTGTCACTTATTTTGTTTGCATGAAGTCTGTAAGCAACTGCAAATGCATAAAAACTTATTTAAAAATGAAATGCATTTCAGTTAACATTTTTTTTCCAAATGCAGAATTAGCTTAGTAGCTAAAAGAAAAATGCTTTAAAGAAAAGTTCATGGAAATAATTTTTGCTTAACAAAAATATTATTTTGCTTTCTCTATCTCTCTTTTTGTTTTTGGTAGTTGCTGACAGGATTGAAAGGTAAGTTAAGGAAATTATGAAATTATTTTTTCTAGCAAAGCATTTAATTCAGTTAAAATTTAATGAATGGCAGGCAGGCAGTTAGCATCTACTTTTGATGACTTACTTGTTAACTTAAAATAAAGTGACACTTGGTTTGACAGCAAAATAAAACCAATTTGTTTACTTTTGGGGTTAAACCAAGGTTTTCGTAGAATTTCTTTTTTTTTATTTAAAAAAAAAAAAATCATTTATAAAGCAAATTAGAGTCTGCTAGCTAAATGTGTGAATAATTAAAATACCAGTAAAATTTATTTAAACTAGAAACTACATTTTAGAACTTAAATTCTTATAGAACAAATATTTTTTAACAGTTTTTTATTTTATTAAAAAAAATTTTTATGCAACTTTTCACTAAAAATAGGCAACAAAATACCATTTCATTAAAAAAATATCCTTTTTTTTGGTTTTTGTTTTGTCCCGTCCAAGCCACGACTTCAATTCATTGCCTATGAAAACGTTAGCAGAAACAAAATAAAATAAAAATAAAAAAAATTAAAACAATAAAACCACTAGACAAGCGACTAACTGACTATACAAATTTGTATCCACATAAATTTTTGTTTTGATATTTTCATCTCAACATTTAGCAAAAAAAAATAAAATAAAAATTAAATAAAAAAAGAAAGAGAGAGAACTACATTCATTTGGCAAAGTAAAGTCATGATTTCACTAAAATAAATTACTCTTGTAAAATAAAATATGTTGTACAATGGAATTCTTTTCACATGCAGTAATTGTATTTTTTTTTTTATAAATTTCTCTGTAATATTTAGTTGGTTTTTAATTAAAACACCAAAATGTAAGCAAAAGTGGCATGACTTTTGTTTAAACCAGAAAAGTTAGAAAGAAAATAAAACTTACAAAATGAGGGCAGTGAAAAATATGCTTTAAAAATCAAGGAAATTTAGAACAAAATTACTATAAAAAAATAACATAAAAATTAAAGGTATTTTCAGCTGAAACTCTCGAACTCTTGAATAGGTCATTATAAGGCCTTAAATAAATTTTTAAAATTTCTGTTTAAAAATGCTTAGAACTCTTTTGATGGGCAAAATTATTAAGTTAATTGAAACAACACATCAATTTTTACCTAAATCGAGCTAAGCAATTTTTACTTATAAACCGAGAATGATAATTGTTGTGCCTCTCAAAAAAGACACCTTCTTAACGTGCACCTAGTGATTTCCTGTTTTTTTTTTTTCAATTTAAATTTTATAAAAAATTTTTTTTTACTTTTAATAGCAGCCTCTCTATTAATGTACCTTACAAAAACTTATACACTTGACTTAATACACTACAAATATTCATTAATATTTAAATTAGCCATTAACCATAAATGAGTTCGTTTGTTTCTTTATTTTTTTTCTATTTATTTTAATTTTTTTTTGTACAACAAAATTTTCTACTTAACTGCATGGGAAGTAGTTAAAAGAGCAGAAAAGGAAAACAAGAAACAAAACCAAACAGCAGCAAAGTCTGATGTTTTATTTTCTTGTATGAAATGCACAACATTTCCTTTGCACACTCTACCTTATATATCAAATGCCAGCCATATTTAGCCACAATGTGCCAACAGTCTGTTGATTCACAAACGTCAGACGTCTTGACTGCGGTTTTTGATGGCTTTGTAATCTGTTGTTCTTTTTATTTTGGTTTTTTTTTTCTGAGAAAAATAGTAAGTCAGAAAAAACAAAAAACACATCAAAAAGTTGAATTTTGTAACGTTTCCTTTACGTTTTTTTTTTTCTTCAACTAAAATATGAAAAACATATTAAGGGATAAAGCAAAAATAGCAATAACATCATGAAATGCCAGCATTTTTAAGTGCGGTAAAGAAGGCCAACAGCAGAGCAAGAAAAAAAATAGCAAAACCACAATTTGACTTGAAAAATTTTCTGCTTTAGTAGTTGGTTTATTTTTTTTTTTTTTTAATAAACAGCCTTAAAAGACAGAGAGTGGGAGAGAGCACTTAAGAAAACTAAGTAAGCAGAAAACTGAAATGCATGCCGAAAAATTAAACCCAAAATAATAAGCAAGAAAACAAAAGCAAAAAAAAAATATTAAAGAAATCATGTTTAAAACTAGACACAGGAAACAACCACAAAACCTTAAGAAAAATAATTTTTTTTTATTTAAGAAATAAAAAATAGGAATTTTAACAGAAAGCAATTACTAAAGCGAAATAAATTTGAATGAAAATAATTTTAATTATAAAATTGAGGCTTATGATACGTATGAGTAATTAAATTTCCAGTTTTATTAATCATACGTCTAGTTGTTGAATCACTTGGCAAGCAAAAATTAAGCAGCAGAGAGAAAAAAAAGGTGACTTAAAAGTAGCTAAAAAACAATTTAATTTACAATAAAAAACGCTAATCAGGGAAGAACAGAAGGGGGTGTAACTTATTTTTTCTAGCTGAATATCAGATTAAAATTATTTTTTTTTATATAAATATTTCTGTAAAAAAACTATCATTTCAAAAAACTTTGATTTTTTATAAAAAAAATTCAATAAATCATACAATTTTCTCTATTGTTAGGTTGCAAAGAACGCCCCACCCCGAATAAAGAAAGCCAGAGTGGGGCTGTATTCTCTGACGTCGTTTCTTTGTGATAACTTTTATTAATGATAAGAGGAAAGAAAAGATAGAAAAGTCTTAGAAGAATTGTTATACATAATCGGTCTGTATAATTACATTCTGGAGGAGCTAAGCAAAGTTAAAGCTAATAGCTTTAATCTAAGCTCAAATATGTAAGATAAAATAAACAAAAAAAAACACTCTTTAAACTTACAAAAAAATGTATCTTAAACCTTAAAAATTTTGTTTGCAAAATTTTACACAATTTTACAATCAATCTATGCAAAAAGTTTTAGTTAAAACTCAAGTAAAAAAACTAAGCAATCACAATGAATTGGCTTTCTCTCAAGCAAATTTAGAAATTTTTTTTCTTCTTCATTTGAAACCCTAAAAAAATCGTGTTTTTAATAAATTCAGAGCACTCGATGATAAAAAACGAGTGAAACTAAGCTACATGCTTAGATTTGCGCAGTGCAATAGTAACATTATTCATCAACTGCAGCAGCAAAATAAAAAAAAATTTTATACGTTATTCAAATAAATTTCAACAGCATGAGTGAATGTATGAATGAATGAAAGAATAAATTTTTTATTTTTAAATCTATCGAATCCGATTTTTTTTGCTTTGTTTTGATAGCGAACAACCTTTTCCATAACACGAATGGAAATTTGTGGCATTAGAGTGAAAGATTTATATGCTTTTTATACAAAAACGTATCTTGTGGTAGTGATGCTGGTGGCATTATTATTGTTGTTGTTGCAAATTTAAATCTCTATACACAAATGTCATTTTATATACTAGTTTTTTACTTCTATGCAATCAAAAAAGTGTGCCTCTGCCAGCGTTGTTCCCTCTAATACCCAATTAAGCTTTTTAGTGGATTTATGTATGTATTTGGGTCAATCTTATTTAAAATTTTCTTGGTTAAAGAGTTTCAAAAGAAAAGTATGGCTGACTTCGTTAATGTGTAATACTTTTGCAGAGCAGCAATGTCAACTTTCCAAACTTTGACTTTTTAGTCATGACATTCCTAATTAGCCATATGTTACGCCACTATAATTCAAATAAATGCCACTAAATTAGCATTTTAAAAAAAGTTTTAGAAAAGAAAATGTAAGACTAATGTGCAAACGAACAATCGAATCATATTAAAAAATTTTCATGAAAAACACTTAAAAATATTTTAAAAATTAAGTGCTTTTCATAAAAAATTTTATAGATGATGAGATTGTTCTTTTCCAGCCCATTAATGTCTTATAGTCAGAAGCGCAATCTCCTGTTCTTTTTTCATCTCTTGAAATTTTCAAATGATTTCATGCAAGAAGATCAGAGGCCATGTTGGAAATTGAAATCTAAAGTAAATGGCAACCTAATTTGCCCCTAGAATTTCAAATAATTTGAAATAATACGATATAAAAGCCTGTCATCTCTGAATGAGCTTTTAGTATACAATAACCTTCGGCTGTATTGGGTGTCTGCAAAGAAGTAGACAAAGTGTTTGATCTTCCAAGAGGCTTAGTATATTTTTACAGCACTAAAACCCGTCTTTGTAATCTCTGCAAGCTATACTAAGCAGAAAACTTGTTCTAGAGTTAAACTACAACTCATAAAACATTGAAAATCGCTGACTGGTTTTAAACATGCTTCAGTAAAGCGCTTTATCGAAAGGAACTGGTACTCTTGTAACCTCAGTCTTTACATGGACTGGCTTAATCTTAGACATCATCAGTGTACACAAAAAAATATTAGGATTCAGTTGAGAAAACGATAAGAACATATGCTTTATGATTGCCTACGCTTAAGACTACTAACAGCCTTTTCAACAACGCACGTTGTCAACTTGCTAACGAACGTTGTGCAATCGACAACAAAATGTTGTCAAATTTCCAACTTATTAACAAACGCTGTCAACTTGAAAACGCATGGTATCATTTCGTCACTAAATGGTGTCAGTTTGATACCAGATGGTGTCGTTTTATCACCCTTATGGTGTCATTTCAAAACCAGTATTGTGTCAATTTGACACCATAATATGATTATTAAAAAACTTACTGACTGAATAAAAACTTACTAAAAATTAAAACTAAAAACTTAGTAAAGTTATCGTTTCGAACAATCTTTTTGTTCGTTCAAAAATTCTTTTAGACATAATTTAAGCTCTCTTTGTTGTTGGAGATATAACAAATTTTATAATAAAAAAAATTTTTTGTGGAAAAAAAATTTTTCGTGGAAAAAAAATTTTTTTGTGGAAAAAAAATTTTTTTGTGGAAATTTTTTTGTGGAAGAAAATTTTTTACGGACAAAATTTTTTTTACCTTAAGTATTTTTTTTTAATAATGAATTAAAAAAAATTCTGAGGCAAAAAATTTTTTTCGGAACAATAATTAACTTGTTCCGAACAAAATTTGAAAAAAAGTTGGGCTACCTTAAACTGCAAAACAGTCCTTTAGGTAAATTACTTCGACAGTTAATGCCGATTATAAGGTAAAAATAGAGCTGCTAATACGGAAGTAGAATTTTGATTTTTTCTGTAATATTTCTCTTTTGGCCTCTAAATACATGACTGAAAATATATTTTTTAATAGAGTATAGAGCAGATGCAAATGTAAGTAAAAGTGAGAGTATCGCGGGCCTGTAACTCAAAGAACTCAGTTGAGGAATATGGCAACGGCCATAACTGCAGATGATGAGCTTAAAAATGCTTCAATTAAATTAAATGTCTTTTACATAGTCATTAGCTAGCAGTAACAGGCTTATCAATATGAAAAAAAATTTTCCCTAAATTTGTAATGAAATGCTTTCTATAAAACTAAAAATGCTTTTAGAGTTTTTTTTTCTGAAATAGAAGCAAATTTTATTACTTGCACTTAACACCAGTTAAACAGAACAAAAAAATAAACTATTTAAAATTGTGTACCAGATTTTCTATTGTATAAAACTTGCCTGCATATAACACTTTCATAACTATAACAAAACAAATAAAAAAAAGTTTTAAAAAAAAAAATTTTGTTTAACAAAAAATAATTTGCCAAAAAAAATCAAAGCAAGTTTATGAAAAATGTAAGCAAAACATCCATTTAAAGCAACACTTAAATATCAGGGCCACAGGTTAGTTTTTTTCTGTTAATCCACATTTAACACACAGGCTATCATTAAAAAAAAATTTAATAAATAAATGGTTTTTTGTGAGCTCCGAACATTTTTGTTTAGTTTGAACCATAGTTGCTTTTAAAAGTAAACAAATAGAGTTTTGAAAGCGAAGGCATTTTTATTTTTATTCTCAACATGCGGCCAACAAACATTTGTATTTACCTACACACACACATACACGCACTCACACTTGTGCTGGAATTTGTAAATAAACTAAAATTTCTTCTACAACGACTTTGTATTTGAATTTTCTGCCGCAAAGTTGTTTTCAATACAACTTTCCCATTTGCTTTTTATTAAGCAAAAAAAAAAAAGAAAATATGATTCGATTTGCAAAAAGATTTGTTAGTTTCACACCCAAAAAGTAGGCAACACATATGTACTCTAGTAATACATTTACACTTTCAAAACACTCTTACAGTTTTACAAATTGTTCTCATCATCGCTGTCATCAGCACTCTTTTGACAAGCAAAAAAACTTTTGTTCTGTTTTCTTTTTTCTATTACAAGTTTTTGTTTTGTTTTCATTTTTTGTTTTTTAAGCAAATACAAACACAATTGCAACAGCTGACACTGACATTAGCAACACATATAAAACCTGCTGCCTCACCCTGTCCTGTTGCTATTTGCCAATATGGCAATAAAAGTTTTACTTTATGTCATTGTTTGAGTTGAGTTGAGTTGGCAAATATGAAAAACTTTTCAAAATTTATTTTTTTGTATGTTGAAATTATCACGTTTCGCATTGGGGAGCATGAAAATTAAATTGCATGTGATTTTTAAAGATGTTCGTTCAGGTGCTTTTTTTTATTTTTTTTTTTATTTATTTATTTTGAAATGTGTTTTGTTTGGTAAGGACAATAACATAAATATTTTAATAATATCTAGAGAAATGTTCTTGTTAAAAACTGAAATTTAGAAAAGTCAAGTAAAGTTGAAAGAAAATATTTATTTCAATATAACAGATAGGAAAATGCTTACCACGGGTTTTATAGCGTGAGTCCTTTATAAAATGAGCATGATTTAAGTCGTAAAATTTCTAACAATCTAGTCAATAATAGGTCACTCTTTTTTAACGGTATAGTTTACCGTGACTTTGTAATCTTACTGTAAGCTTTGTAAGCTTCTGTAATTTCCATGACTAAGCCTCAGGACACTTACTTTGTGACTGTCTAGCCTTAAGGTTTTCTAGGCCAAAAGTTCTGCGCTAAAATTATGGCACTCATTCGCAATCGAAATTTAATTTTAATTCCAAAGGGAGTTTCTATCGGTATCAAATGCCGTAATTTTAATAAAAATTTTTTATTAAAAAAAAAAATTCGTAAAAAATTCCAATAAAAAAAAATTAAAAAAAAAATTTTTTTTTCTAATAAAAAAACAATTTTGAAGACTGAAAATTTTCTTTAAAAAACACTTTTTAACTTTTTTATTTATATTAAGGAGAACGGATTTTCCTACATCGGCTTAAAATGCTCTTGCATACTCCCAGAGAAATAGGTGAGCTGTCCTTGAACAAGACAATTGGCTTCATTCAAAACCTAAAACCTCCTATACATGTATCACAATGTGAACACATCAGCGGACCCTCTGTTTTCTTATTTGGGCGCCCTGTGTAACTCAACCTAACCTAAACTTAAATCTCGAGCACTAAGCTGATGTGCTGTACAAAAGATGCTCAGTGTAGGGGTATATGTATGACCTAAATTTACAATATACCACAAGTTCCTATAAGTAGCGGCTAGCAAAAGAAGTCAATCCGATTGTGCAAGCCTAAGTTGCTTTCCTGTAATGAAAATTCAGAAAAGATTGCGGCTTTTCTGGCCTACATTTATAATACACTGCAAGTGGCTAATTAGAGAAGTCCGTGTAGGTACTAGAGCCACTCAGCAGCAGTTATCATGAAACATAATATAGAAGCTGAGATTTTTGATTAAATTTAAAGCGATTTTAATCATTAAAAAAACTGTTTCCCAAACAAGCAAAACATTTTTTATGTAAGTGAAGCTTTTTGGCCTTTCTGAATTTTTTTTTCATGTCTTCAACTTCATTTTATTATAATTAAACTCCTAAACTTTTATTTCTTCACCTTTATTTTCCTATCTTTTTTTATTTTCCTTAAATAGCTTTTCACTTAAATTACACAAAACATTTATTTTTGCTTGAAACCTGAATTAATTGGTCAACTATTGTTGCAGCCTCATTAAATCTGAAAAGCAATAACTTTTTACAGCTGACACTAACACTCTACTGAACAAAATATTTAAAACAATGAGAAAAACATTGAAAAAAAAATTACTAAATTGCACAAGATAATTTCTTCTGCTGTAATTGAAATATAATCTTGGCAAACAAGTGGCTGCCAAACTATAACAAAATGTCTGCAAAAATAACTGGCATAAGAAATAAGCGCGTAAAAACACAAAAACAAAATGAATTTAAAAAAAAATAGCAATTTAAAATTCATGGATGCTGTTTTTCTGTTTCCCACATTTTTGCTTAACAATGCTAACTTGAAATGCATATTATAACTTAAGCTTATGTGTAGTTGAAATAAAAAAAAGAAGAGAAAAACTTGAAATTCTAATAAGTATTTTTCTTTATTGTTGCAACAACAAAAAAGGAAAAAAGAATATGTTGATGTCTCATATAACTGGCTGGCTGACTGCCGGCTGCCGGCTGTAAATACATTTCTAGCAATAACAACTTAGCACTCATACAACTTTAAGCAGCCATGTTTGTTTATATGAGTGCAACGATTTTAAAATACAAACCTACACCAGCAAGGGGATTAAATTCGTTTTTTTTTACTTTTTTTTCTCAATGGTTGCTCTTTTGATGCAAATGCAAATGCGTGTGTCTGTGTTTCTATTATTTTTTTTTTTTTTTTTTTGAAGTGCTTGCTTGGTATTATAAACAACATGTTAAGCAGACAATCGCTTGGTTTTTCTTTTTAGTATTTATGTGTCTGTTTTGGGTTTGATAGTGTGTAAAACCTTTACTTCCGTTTTGTTACGGAAGTTGGCTGGCATTTCAATAACGATGGCTGCTTGCTGCCTGCATTTTAATTTCAACTGCAGCAAAAACAAGATTTTTTTAAGAAAAAAAAACAAAACATATGCTAGCATACTAATTTGAATATTTAATGCACTATGGCTTGGAACAAAAAACATTGTGCTACTGCCTATTTCTTTACAAGCGAAAGATAAATTCTTTAGGACCTTTGTATTGAAAACAGAAGCACAATGCGAAAATTTTGCTTTTGCTTTCAGTACAAAGAAAATATGAAACAAGATATCGTTCGCTTATACAGAAGGAAACAGCAAAAAACTAATTTTTTTTTTAATTATTGTTAGCCTGTACCTGAGCCCAAATCATCGTATTCGATTTCGAGCAATGAAATTTAAATCGTTTTGACTATAATGTTGGTTTTAATACATATTTGATACTCCAAGGAAGGTCGATATATACTTTTGGACCGGCCACGCCTATTTCTACGCCCACTTTTCTATGATTTTCTTCAAAACTTTTCAAAAAAATTATGTGCCCGTACACACACACTACTCAGCTTATAGGCAACGAATAATCCAATCAAATTTAAATGAAAAGATTCAGAAATATTTTCAATATAAAGTAGCTTTCATATAAATTTCATAGACGATTAGACTGCATTAGTGTTGCCCTGCAACCCATAGTGCTGTAATGTGTATATTAATTTTCGTTACATGAGTATGCCCTTTGTAAAGCAAGGGCCTGTGTGAAAGTGTTTTATGTGTACAAGTGTGAGTGTGTTTATGTATGTGTTTTGTGTACTTTAAAACATTGAATTTATGTGTATTGTTAATAACGGCATCATGTCTATTTCTATATCCCCTAGATGTTTTGTTTACTTTAGTTTAATTTTTTTTTTTTTACTAAAACTTTAAGTCTCAAACATGTTGTTGTCTTGTCTTGATGTTTCAATTCAATTTAATTTCTTTATCTATATTTTCACTGCCAGTGTCAGAATAAAACTAGAGAACAAACAATAATGATAGCATATGAATTCTGAAGAAAAAAGTAAAAAAAATTGTTGGAAAATAGAAATGTAACCTATAACAAACACACACATACACAACATAAAGTGCAGACTTACAGTTACACGCATATTGCGAGATAAAAGAAGATGCTGATGATGATGAGACAACGTGATAGTTAAAAAATATTATTACGTACGATTTCCACTTGAACTTTTATAACTTCCTTGTGGCTATAACATATCAGCACCCATACACATACACATGTAACAACATATACATACAGTATTTGTATGTTTCTAAGCACAAAAAACTGTATTTTATTAAAAAAAAAAAAAAAAAAAAAAAAAAAACAAGAAGAAATTTTGTAGTAAACATTTGCAACGACATCAGCAGCATTACAAAATAAAAATTAAAATTACAAACCTAAAACAAACAAATGAGAAGAAGAAGCAAAAAAAACGTTAAAAATTTAAAGTCTTAATGATGCTACTCATTCGTACGTATTTTTTTATTGTTGGTTGTACATTCAACCATGCGAGTATTTCTATTGCTGATGTTGACTGCTTTTATTTGCTGCTGTCATTATTGCACTTGCACTTCTTCTGTCATTTCATTTTATCAAAAGCACGTTTTTATTTCTAATCGTTTTTTATGAAGCTGCTTTTTTTTAGTTTTTATTTTCTACTGCTTTTAGTTTTTAATTTAACTACGAAGATAATTTAAAAAGTTTTTTTTTTGGTTGATTTTTAGTCAGTGATATAAAGGAGCGAAATTTAAATATTAAAAAAATTCAGTCACCTACACACTTAACAAAATCAACAGTCAGAATCAATCACTGCTGTAACAAAATTGGACTCTTCAGAAGCACTACTACAATATTTCTGAGCAGAAAATCTGAAAAGTTAATTTTTCCGAAACAATTGCTTTATGAATTAAATAAAAAATATAAAAAAAACTTTTCAAATTTCACCAGTATTCAGCCTAATCATCAGCAAATTTTCCCTGTTATAATTTAATTTTTTTTTTCAAAACTCTGCTAAATCAATTTTCAATAGTTGTCATACTTCTCTAGTGTTCATCTCCAACCATCAACAAAAAAAAAATTTTTTTTTATATTATTTTAAAACCCTTCTAAATCAGTCTTTAAAAATGTTCAAATTTCGCTGGTGCTCATTTTTAATCTTCAGTAAATCTTTTTTTTAATAAAAAAAATTTTTTAATTTCAAAAAAAATTTCTTATTTCCCCAGTGCTCATCTTTAATCATCAAGAAAATTTTTTTTATAAAAAAAAAAAATTCAAATCCTCAATAAATTCATTTTTCAGGAAATTTTCATTGTTATTTTTTTTAATTTACGTCTGGTCCGCTTAATTTATGTGTATTTCAAGTCATCAGTAAATAATCTTTTTTATTAAAAAAAATTAATCACGACTAAATCAATTTCTCTAGTGTTCATCTCTAATCATCAGCAACATTTTCCAAGTTTTTTTTTAGTTTGTTTCAAAACCTTTCAAATTAACTTTTACATTTTTATAGCCTTTGTCCCTAATCATCAGCAAATTTTCTTTTTCTTGTACTTTATTTTAAAAACTTTAAAATTTCACTGGTGCTCATTATTAATCTTCAGTAAAATTTTTTTATTAAAAAAAATCCAAAGGCTTACATCAATATTTCCATAGCTCTACTGTATTCATTAGCAAATTGTCTGCTTTTTTACTTTATTTCAAAGTCTTGCTAAATTAATTTTTTTTTAATTTCCTTACTTCTGAGCTGCTCAGCTCTAGTCACCAGAAAATTTTCCTTCCTATTATTTCTACTTTATTACAAAGCCCTTCTAAATAAATTTTTAAACATTTTCCCAGCGCAGCCAGCATTAAGCACAAGTTTATGTTTAAAACATTTCTTAAGCAAATAAAATTTCATTTAAAGTTGTTGTGGTTGTTAGCGTTTGTGTACAAGTATTTATGCTGCATTTGTTTCATGTTATACTGGTAATTGTTTGTTTGTTTTTGCTTCTTTTTTTAAATGTTCTAGATGGCAAGTTATATTTAATAGTGTCTATGTGTATATAATACTCCGTCTGTTTGGTTGAGTGCATATTTTTGTGCCGTAAGATGTATTATTTGGTATCCTTTACCACATTTATTTGTGGCATTGACATGTGCTTATATCTTCTCTGTTTTATTTTATTTTTTTTTTTTTTTTGTTTTTTCTTTAATTTAATTTTTTTTCTTCTGGTTCATTTGTGTTAACACGGGATTTTAAAAAGTTGTGTTTTATAAAAGTTTTTTAATAGAGCGTCTGCTGAACAAAAAACATAATATTTTGTAATTTTAAAAATTTTAATTTCTCTAGAAAAGAGTTTTTAATTCTTACAAGGTTTTTTTTTAATTTCATATATTTGTTTTAAACATTAAAAGTCTTATCCAAAAAAAGTTGACGTAGACTTTAAAATAAAATTTATAAAAAAATTAAATGAAAAATTTCGATAACGTTGACTTTAAAGTCTACGTTAATTTTTTTGGATAAGAGCATAAGCTTTTAAATGCACATTAAATTTTAAAATCTCCTTTTTATATTACCAGCATTTATTTTATGTATAATTGGGTTTATTGATGTGTCTGTTTGCCTGTGTACAGTCACTCATCCATCTGTATAAGTGTCTGTGTACTCTTGTCTGCTTCTTTATAAACTTACATTTTATTTGCGGTCTTTGCGGCCTTTTACAAATGTTTGTTTGTGTTGGTGTGCTTATATGAAATGTTTTTAATTCACTTTATTGCAAACTCTTTTTTTTTACAAACAATAGATCTTAATTTGCTATAATACACATTTATTCATTTTGCAAATGAACATTTCCGTAATTGCATCGTTTGTTACATCATTTTAAAATAATTGGGAATCAGCATGAAATTTTTTACAAGTTCATCATCAATGTATTTATTTTACGTGTACCTTTAAATAATCAGTAAATTTCTTTAAGTATTTTAAAGAAACACTTTTTTAAAGAAGAAATTTCTTTAAAGAATTTTCTGTTTTAATTAATTTAATTACATTGAAGTTATTTAAAAGAAATATTTTTTTTTTAACAACAGCTATACAAATAATGAATTTAATTTAATTTGTAAAATAAAATAAGTTTTTAAAATGAAAATATTTCTCTAAAAAAAAACAAAAATTATACGAAAATTAGTGTTTAAAATATAAAACAAATTAATTGTACAAATATGATTAAATTATTTAATTAAAAATTGGCATTTTAATTGATTGAAATAAAAATTCATTAAAAATTCTTACAATTTCTTAAAAATACTGGGCCTAATTATGAGCGGTGTTGTCTAAACGAAAACACTAATATTTATTTTACACCGGCTATATATTTTATTGTAAAGAACTCTCGTAATAAGGCTGTGTTCCTGTATTTTAATCTGATTACTTAAAAAATCACACTGCTTATTATGTAGCACCTCTACGTTTTGAGATTTTTCAAATTATGCGCACTTAAGGTGACCGAGTATATCATGTCATTTTAAGGTGGTATAAATTTTATTTAATTGAAAACTTTAAAAATGACTATGAAGGGAAGTCATTGTTTAAATGATTTAAAAAAAAAAGGTTTTATTTGTTGTGAATATATGAAGTTTTTAATTGAATCAATAAAATTTTTAATTGCATCAATTAAATTTTTAATTGAATTAATTAAATTTTTAATTGAATCACTTAAATTTTTAATTTAATCTAATAAATTTTAATTGAACATATGAAATTTTTGTTTGAATCAATAAAATTTTTAATTGCATCAATTAAATTTTTAATTGAATCACTTAAATTTTGAATTTAATCTAATAAATTTTTAATTAAATCAAATACATTTTTAAATTGAATCAATGTAATTTTTAATTGAATCGATTAAATTTTTAATAGAATCAATGAAATTTTTAATTGAATTGATTAGTTTTAATAGAATCAATGAAATTTTTATGTGATTTAATTAAATTTTGAATTGAATCAATGAAATTTTTAATTAAATCAATTAAATTTTTAATTTAATCAATGCAATTTTTAATTGAATTAATGAAATTTTTAATTAAGTTAATTAAAATTTTAATTGAAGTAATTAATTAAAATTTTAATTAATTTAATTAAATTTTTAATTAAGGTAATTAAATTAAATGTTAAATTAAATATTTATTTGATTCAAAGAATAATTTCCTTAATATAAGATTTTTTTATTCAATATACCAATATAATTGTAGTATTTTTTTAAATTATCAAATAGAAAAATTCTGATTTATTTTTTTTTTTTGGGTTTTTCGATTATCATTATGATTTATTAGTTTTTATTTTTTCTTTAATTTTCATTTCATATTTTCTATTTAAATATTTTCTATAAAATTCTGTTTAAAAATCTCTTCCTAAAGGTCTATAAATGCAGTCACCACCAAACAACTCACTACAGCAACATCAATTTATTTCATTTTATATAAAATTATCTGTCAACCAACACATTTACATTAAAAAAAAATTTGAAAAATAAGACTTGAGTAAAAACTCAAGAACAAGCAAAAGGTAAAAAGCAACCAACTAAGGTGTTGAGAAATATTTTATAATTTCTCTTTTTAACAGACACTTCTGATGGATTTGCTACGTTTTCTTGCTAGTGTTCTTGTGTTTATTTTTTTTTTTTTTCTTTTTTGGGTTTTCTTATTTCTTACTGCTGTAGCTGAGTAAAACACCTAAAGTTGGTGTTCTTAACACCTTTTGTGAGTTCAAGCAGCAGGCACACACACACACATTTTCATACCACTGAAACCTGCTCATGTACTGGTAGTGGTAGTTGCACTGACAGTGTCAGTGGTAAAATAAGCAGTAGTTGTAAGATTATTTATATCTGCACATGGTTAACCCGACATTTATAATTGCCACAAACATGATGCTGTTGAAGAAGATGGGTTTTTGCAAAAAAAAAAATTTATAAAAGCTGCCGTTATACTAGTCTTTAACAGCAAATATAAACACCATAATGATTTTCATTATGATAATAAAGTTGTTTGTTATTTGTTTATGTGCTTCATAATCATTTTAAAATTATTCTAGTTTAAAAGAAGAAATTTTTATTTTCAAATTTTTGTTTTCTTACTGCTTTTTGTATTTTCCTTTGGAGACAACAGGAAATGAAACAACAAAATTGTCGAGTGCTATTTAAGATATATGGTTTTACTTCTTTTGTATCTGCTACTGGCTCCTTTCAAAGTTTTTTTTTTAATTTTTATCTATATATTTTACTTAAATGTCATGTTATCACTTAATAGAAATTTTAAATCAAATAATAGTTATTTTGCTTTAATGCTTTTACTTCTACTGACTTTAGCATTTTACCATTCTATACAGTGTGATTGTGCCAAATTATTATTAGAGACACAATTTGCACAAAATAAATGGATATAATGGAAGAAAAGTTCTTGTTAAAGAAAGCCAAATTAAAGGCATGAAATTTCCTGAATCAAGAAGAAAGAGTAAATTAAAAAAAAATTAAATGTTTAAAATGGCTTTTTTTAATTGTTTTGGCAAGGACACGTTTTTTGTAAATTTAAAATATTTTTAATATACAAGGGGTACTGTTTCACAAATTAAAATTTTCTATATTAAGGGCGTCCCAGTAAGAGTGAACTTTTTCTTTATAACATAAAAACACTTATTTTTTAAGAAATTTGTGATATTTTTATTGGGCTTTAAAGAAAACATGCTGGAATTAAGTATAAAATTAAATATTAGAGCCGACAACTTGTTCAATTGGTCATTGAGCAAAGTGAAGTCCATGTCAATTTTTGGAAAAAAAAAATCATATTTTTGAGTACATAAAATTGTCGATTATGGGGCTCAAAAAGGCCATGAGAAACAAATGCACCCACAGATTTGGGTCAGACCAAAATTACGCTGACTGTGAACGCCATTTGTTGCAGCAATATGATAAAAAAAAATTCTTGTGACCTAAACTACATCTATGTGACTTCAACAACCACTAAAATGAATTTAAAACATTGAATTCTTTCTTTACTTAAAAAAGAAAACAAATCGCTTTAAATATGTTGCTCTAGCTCACGCTTTTATTCGATTTTTTTCCAAACAGTTTTTTTTTATTTTGTACATGCGAGTATTTCTTTAATATTTTTCTACTTTTACTTTTTATATTCACCCTTTTTTTATTTTTTCAGCTCTTTAGTTTATTTATTCCCTTGAAAATGTTAACATATTTTTATGCAACACTTTGTTTTTTCTTAAATCAATTTTTTTTTTTTTGCTTTTGGTTTTGTTAGAGAATGTCTGCTGGAATGCTGGTAATTCGAATTGATTTTGAAACAAAATATTTTTCAATTTTCGAAAAGAGATTTTTATATTGAAAATGCATACAAGTGAATGTGTCTTTTTTGTTTTTGTTGGTGCACTTATCTCTGCATTCATTTCTATCTGCATTTTAAGCTACAATTTGTTTGTAAAACAAAATGTTGTTTGTTTTTCTGTTTCTTCTTTTAGAAAAAATGTTTTTAAAATATATTTAAATGCAAGTGCGAGAGTTGTGTTTGGTAGGAAGGCTACAGAAATAAAAATAGAAGCGTAAAGAAAAGCGCCAATTTTTTCTGGCTAAACTTTTCGGTGCACATTTTACTGAATATCGATTCCTTAAAGGAGTTTCTCAGATATCTTAATTTCACATAATGTGTCTACATCATTTTATTGTATGTTGGCTTGGTGAGTAGATGGCTTAAAACATAATCTTGGGATTATAATTGAAGGCTGTGGCGTTGGGCGCAACTAACCAACCAACCTTTAGTTGATATCCAATTTAACGCTTTAGTTTTCTAAATAATATTTTTCAAAAACCTAGTTCCATATAAAATTTTACTTCCTTTAATTGTTAACACAACCCTCGTTATTACATACAGACAATTGCATACAAGCAAAATCAAATCAGTAACTTTTTTACATGAACGCCTTTTCTTAAGTATTTTTTTTTTCTTCTTACATTTGAATAATTTTTTTTTTACATAAAAAAAACTCAAAACTCTTTCTACTTTACAGTTGCAGGCAGCAGTAACAAAATTTTGTTTCTGTTGCTTTTGTGTATCAATAAACTTTGTGTTTTTTTTCTCTATTAAAATGTTTTCCTTTTCTTAAAAAGTTTAAACAAAATAAAGAAAAAGTATTATAAAGCAAGAGAAAATTGGCATATTGATAAGCATTATAAAATGATTGGAAATATAGTTTAGAGGCGTATTAAGAAAATAAAAATAAATAAAAAGTTTCTTTTTAAATGTTTACGGTAACAAGTTTTTGTACGCATTATTTGTTGCCAAACTAAAATTGTTACCAATGGAAAATAGAAGCCAATTAAATTAAGTTGAAAGTTTTATTTTGTATATTGTGTGTGTGTGGGAAATTATAGAATAGTTTTCCTGAATAAAGAATAAAAAAAAACAAATATTTTTCATGCAATTTATTTAATGGGAAAATATTTAAAAGAATTTTTATTTCAAAATCTACACTTATGAAAGTGTTATCAAGACGAGGAATTAAAGTAGATTCTAAAATACTTCTTCAACTTTACCTTGAACCTTGCCAAACGCTACCTGTAAAGATTCTACACACTATCGAACGCGAAAACAGCTAAGCTGCATGGCTTTGTGAGAATTAATTGTGTGGCAGACAGTTCATCTCCATGTCTTTTGTTTCTCTGAATGTTGACGTGTTTTAATTCTATCTATCCCTGTCTCTATTTCTATCTGTCCTAGTCTTAGTCTCAGTCTAAGTCTCATTCACAATGTTAGTCTTAGTCTTAGTCTTAGTCTTAGTCTTAGTCTTAGTCTTAGTCTTAGTCTTAGTCTTAGTCTTAGTCTTAGTCTTAGTCTTAGTCTTAGTCTTAGTCTTAGTCTTAGTCTTAGTCTTAGTCTTAGTCTTAGTCTTAGTCTTAGTCTTAGTCTTAGTCTTAGTCTTAGTCTTAGTCTTAGTCTTAGTCTTAGTCTTAGTCTTAGTCTTAGTCTTAGTCTTAGTCTTAGTCTTAGTCTTAGTCTTAGTCTTAGTCTTAGTCTTAGTCTTAGTCTTAGTCTTAGTCTTAGTCTTAGTCTTAGTCTTAGTCTTAGTCTTAGTCTTAGTCTTAGTCTTAGTCTTAGTCTTAGTCTTAGTCTTAGTCTTAGTCTTAGTCTTAGTCTTAGTCTTAGTCTTAGTCTTAGTCTTAGTCTTAGTCTTAGTCTTAGTCTTAGTCTTAGTCTTAGTCTTAGTCTTAGTCTTAGTCTTAGTCTTAGTCTTAGTCTTAGTCTTAGTCTTTTTCAGTCTCAGTCTGAGTCTTAGTCTTAGTTTTAGTCTCAGTTTCAGTCTCAATCTTTATCTCTTTTTCAGTCTCAGCCTGAGTCTTAGTATTTTTCAGTCTCAGCCTAAGTCTCAGTCTCAGTCGTTGTGTCTGTATCTGCCTCTGTCTTTTTATGTGCCTCTGTCTCTGTGTCTGTCTCTGTCTCATTTCATTTTTTTTTGCTAACTTTTGGGGGATAAATATTTTTTAAATAATTCCTAAATTTAATTTCAAGGCTTGTAAATCTAAACTCAAATTGAAATTTCTCATAATTTCGGTCTAGTTTCGTAATAGCTTTTTTTTTAACTAAATATAAAACAAATTTCGGAAATTTATTTCATGTTATTTTTTTGTACAAACTCTGATACTAAAATTAGCTTCTTTAGACTCTTAAAAAATATTTTCCATTATTATTGCTTCTTTTTTTTGTTGTGTTATTTAGCTGTTTTCAATCTTATAAAAGATATAATCACTTTAACACCTTTTTAGCTCACGTTCTTTTCCTTTCATAAACTCGTGCCAGAAAATGAAAATAATATTAAATAAAAGTAACATAAAAATACTCGTACTAGTAAATATATGGGAATAAAGATTTCATATACCTTCTAGCCAAACAGCTAGACAAAATTAAGAAAATATAAATAAATAAACAAGGCAATAAAACAATTTACAACAAGAGTGTAAAAAAAACTAACAAAAAAAGAGATTGATTTAAAGATACACATACAAACACGTTGGCACGTGCAAAAATAAATAGAAAACTAGAGTTCATTTTTAAATACGGCTACGAGTTTACAGTTTCTAATGCAAAAAAGAAAAGAAAAAACGAACAAAATTAGAAATTGCAGGAAAAAAAAGAACAGAAAACAAGTCACTGAACTAAATTGCAACATTGTAAATAGAAAGAAAAATTAGTTAGCTATTGTACTGATGTCATTGTTACTACTAGAGAGTTGCTAAATGACGCCATGATATGACAACAAGCAATACAATAGCTACAACAATAACAAAAAATACAATTTTAGTTTCCAGAGTACACAATGACAACATCACGTATGTAGGTTTGTTAAAGCTTTACTTGTAACAAACAGTATTTTAAAGAGAATAAAGATTTACAAGCAAAAAAAAAGGACATTTAATGTAACTTACTTGCGAGTACCAGAGTTAAGTTGAGAATAAAAATTGTTTAACATGTGTAAGTGTAAATTGTTTTTGCAATTATTTTGTTGCCAATACGAGTATAGTTCTTGTCAATTAAATACACATAGAGAAAACAAACAGATGCGTTATCACAATCAAAGCTGTTGGCAATTGAATTATAAAAATTCAATTTCAATTACAGCAAAAATTTTTGCAAAAGGAAGTGGGTAATAAAATAAGGCTCTCTAGAACCTCTAAAAATCATTAGCTCGAAATCAAAAAATGATTTTTTTTTTCGTTTGTTAAAGAAAATTAATATTTGCATAAAATTTACTTCATTTTAAGAAATAAGGAATATTTAATTTCTGGTTGACAATTTAATAATTTGAGATATGGTTCTTGCGAAATTCTTAGGTGTTACTAAAAAGCAAAAAGTCTTAGAATAAAAATACCATTTTAGTATCAGAAATCTTAGTAAAACACTTTTATTTTAGTATAAAATTATTTTTAGCATAAAGCTTTTTTTTTAAGCAATAGAGTTTTGTTTTAGTATAAGACTTTTTTTTATTATAATCTTTCGTTTTAGTATAAAAAGATAATAAGAAAAAGACCAAGTATAAGATTTTTTTCTAGTATATGATTATTTTATGTCTTAATACAAGACGTTTGTCGTAGTATTAAAAGAAAGTATTTTTATAAGATGAATGTCTTATATTAAGATATACATCTTAATACAAGATGAAAGTTTCCATATATATAAAACGAAAGTCTTACTACAAGCTCACAGTTTTAATATAAAACGAACGTCTCAGTATTAATAAAGTCTTACTATAAGATGGAACTCCTTTTATAATAAGAAAGTCTTAGTATAATATGGATGTTTTAATGCAAGATAAAATTCTCAGTATAAAACGAGTCTTACTATAAGACGAAAGACGCAATATAAAAAGAAAATCTTAATGTAAGACAAAAGGCTTAATGTAAAATTAAAATCTTAGTATAAGACCTTTATTTTAGTTCAAAACGAAAAATTAACATCATAGTATAAAACTTTTATTTTTGTATAATATAAAAAGTTGTCCTAAGTTTGTTCTAGTATAAATTTTTTTTAGTATAATACTTTTGCCTAAATATAATATCTTTGTTTTACTATTAAAAGAAAGCTTTTTTCTAAGATGAAAGTATAAAATGAAAGTCTTAGTATAAGAGAAAATTCTTAGTATAAGAGTAAAGTTTTAGTATAAGAGGAAAGTCTTAGTATAAGAGGAAAGTCTTAGTATAAGAGAAAAGTCTTAGTATAAGACAAAAGTCTTGATGTAAAATAAAAGTCTTAGTATAAAACAAAAAATTAGGGTTTTAGTATAAAACAGAAGTCTTAGTATAAAAGTTTTCTTTTAGTATAAGATTTTTGTATAATATAAGAATTTTTCTTAAGTATAAGATTTTTGTAGTATAAGATTTTTGTCCATATATACAATTTTTGTCGTACTATTATATAAAAAGAAAACTTTCTTATAAAGCGAAAATTTTAATATAAGATGAAAGTTTTAATACAAAATAAAACGAAAATCTTAGTGTAAGACCAAAATATATGCCTTCAAACTCAGCATACTGAAAGAACCAAGCACTGGCAGTTTACACGGCTATTTAAAAAGAAATTACACTTAAATAAATCTTAAATTATAATTAGGGGATTCATAGTAGTGTTGTATCAGTCATGATATTTTACGATAATTTAAAAATATTTTTGTTGTTATTTTTCTACTATGTTTAATATTTTGTCAATAGACTTAAATTCGAAATAACGAACTACATACAAGATGAACTCGCTTTGACAACAAACACAACAATGAAGAACCAACAGGCATTTTGTTTTTGTAAAATATAGCAACTTGTCAAATATATTTTTTTCATATTTTTTAATGTTGTTTTTATAAATCATATGACTTCATTACTACTGTGCAAACGCCCTTAATATTAGTATAAGAGGTTATAAATAAAATGGTCAGTTTTCGTAAAATGTGCTAGAATAAAAGATTATTTTCGTTTGAAAAAATTTTGAATTAAAGTAAGAAAGAAAAAAAATAGTCAGCCTAACTTTTCATAAAAAAAAATTTTAATTTAAAAGAATTTAAATGGAAATGTTGTTCGGCATCGCATGCTGATATATTAAATCCGTAAGATTTTAATGTAACGGGAGTATTTTAAATTCAACAGCATTGAAAATTGCTTAAAATGTTTCATTTCATCATTTTTCACTTTATTCAAGTAACACAATAAATAAAAATCATCACCAGACTGCTGAAACAATTAAATATCTTTTGTTGCCTTATGCTTTACAAAACAAATTTTCGCAATTTTGCATACAAGCTTACTAGAATGCGGAAGCGGAAGTTTAAATTTAAATTACACACACAAAATGTAAGAGGAGAAGTATTTGCACATGTATTTAGTTCAGTTTTTTTTTTTTTTGCATTAACTAAACTAAAGCGCAGACATAAGTATGTGTGTTATTAAGCAAGAGTGTGTGAGTGATTTTAAAAGATACACAATACACAATAGTTTGCACATAGAATAATAACGTCTGCAAGAATTTTGTTTTTAAAGTAAATTTTTTTGTCTGTTACCCGCATTTATATAAGCGTGCATAGACAATAATGAATTTGTTAGATAAATAACTATGGCAGATTGTGTGCTATTGTAAGCAACTGTGTTAGCAGGATATTAAAAAGGAGTATGTGTCATTGTTTTTGCAAATTTTATAATTTTACTAGCACATTTTAGTTTTAGTTATTTTCTTTATATTTTTTGTGCTGCTGATGTGGTATTTGTGTTCGTTGTTAAGCAACGGGCTTTATATTTCTCCTTTCATTGTGGCAAATATGTGAATATTGTTGCTTTTACTACATAAAATATTTCAATTATTTTTATCCTTTTTTTTCTGTTTTTCAAAATATAACAAAGCATACTTTTAGGCTACATTACTTAACAATTAAAATTAAGTATTTACTTTTTTATATACAATTTTATTTAAAAAATGTATTTAAATTTAATAAAATATTTTTTTATATTAAATTAAAGCCTGAATTTTTTTTTATTATGTAAAAAAAAATTGTTTAAAAATATTTTTCTTAAGACTTTTAAAATGATCTAAGTGGTGCTATGCTTTTGTTAGAATATGATTCTAAAAAAAACTTAACACAACACGCCCTTAGGTTTGTTGCTACTACTTTTTGAGTTATGGTTGCTAAATAAATAAAAATAATAAAATACTTTATTATAGTACAATCATGTTTTCTGCGGTTTTATTTTTGTTCTAGTACAACAAAATCTTGGTATTGCGTTTTTAGCAATTTAAGCACGAGTGCCAAAAATAACTAACCACAAAGTCACATTGCAAGATTTTTGTTATTGAAGTCTTCAACTTCAACTAAATAAAAATCAAGAAAAAAAAATGGTCAAGCCAAATAAAGAAGACAAAATTCAAACCAAAAAATTTTATTTAATGAAATAAATAAATTTTCTGGGTTTAAAAGAAGCAATTAAGTGTTAAAAATATTGGGCCATAAGCATAGTCACACTAAAGGTGGTATCTTTAAATGCATATCATTCTTATGAACAAAAGTCAGCTCTTAAAAAAGACTACTTTTTTGTGACTATGATTGTTTAAAATATAATAATTTTTTTTTTTTAACAACACATATCCACTAAGCTAGGCTTGTCTGGAGAAAACACTGAGGGCTTAGACAGGCATCGAATATGCGACCCCTGATTGGTGGATTAGTACGCTACCTACTACCCTGATTATTTCTGATAGATATAAAATAAAAAAAATTTCTAAATGAAAAAGTCAGCAAAGATTTTTGACTTGTCTGCAGAAAACTCTTAAGGCTTGAGAATGAATAAAATCTATGATCATCCGGTTTTTTTTTTTTTTTTTTTTTTTTTTTTTTTTTTTTTTTTTTTTTTAAATAAAATTTAAAACATTATTTTCCTCATGAAGCAGACAAAAATCAGACATTAAATAACAAAAAAAATTATTAAACAGATTCATTTTAATAATTATGGTCACGTTAATATAACATTAACAGCTGTTGGTCACTTTACACCGCATCTACAAAATAAAAATGCGGATAACTATTATGGTGTCTGACAAAAATTCATAATAAAATTTTATAATGCCAGGACTTAATTTATTGCTTTTTTATTTTTTTATTGCTTCCTTTTAATTTAACATTTTTTTTTTAACTTTAACCATTGAATAGTGATTAAGGGAATATTTTAAAGCCAAAAATATGATAAATATTATTAAAATGAGCTACCGAGGTCAAGTTAATTGCATTTAAAAAACAAATAAAATAAGGGTTAATGCTAAGGCTTTCATATTATTTGGCTAAAAGACTTAACTGGAGTTTTGATTTAAAAAAAAAATCCTTTTAAACTAAACCTTGTGTATTAAGACAAAAACAACTATTTTGTGAAAAAAAAAATTTTATATAATTTTTTTGCTTTATAATCTGTTTTAATAAAGAATGTTCTTTCTTTCTTTTTTACTCTAATTTTTTCTTTTGTTTATACTAAACTTGCAGCTCAAAATTATAAATTTCCATAGGAAAATTCAATCACTCTATGCTAACATCAAACGTTAGTGATTGAGACAACTTCAACGGGCTTATAAAATGTTTATCATTTACTTAAAAAGTGCACTTGAATTACAACCCCTTTAATAATGTCTAGCTGTTGATTTTTTTTAATAGCCTTTGTCTGGGGAATTTATATTTTTTTTCTCTATTTTCTGTTTACACGAAATACTATTTCTTATTAGAAAGAGTAGTGAAATTAAATATCAAAATTTGCTGCTAGTAAAGAGCAATGAAAAACAAATAAGAAAATGTGATTGTCTATAATTGAGACAACTACATAAAATAATATTTATAATTACACAGTCTGAGTTTGATATTAATAAAACTTTGTTATTTTGGTAGTGGAATTTCTATTTATTTATTTCTTGTACACTGAAAGCAAAATGTGGCTTTAATCCAAAAAAAAAACAGTTTTAATAAAATTATGCATTATTTTAATGAAATAATTCATAAATTAGTTGACTATATTTCATTGAATATATGAAAATATTTCGTAAAATTGATGAATGTATTTCATTGAATTAATAAAATTATTTAATTAAATTAATGAATGTGTTTCTTTGAATTAATAAAATTATTTCATTAATTTATTAAATATTTCATTTAATTACTGACACTTTTCTAATGAGGTTCTCATTGGTAAAAAAAAGTAATGAGGTTTCATTGTATTGACAAAATTCTGAAAATATATTTAAAAAAATTCTCTCAGTGTCTTGCTTTACCCTTTGACAATGAAATTAATAATTTATTAATTTCCGGATAGATATAAACGTAAGACAGACTGAATGAAAAAAAAAATAAAGATAGACTGAACATTAACTCTTGTTTTTAAATATTTGCTTATATTTTTTTATTTATTAAAATTATTTTTTAATATTTGATATATTTTTATATAATGTTTAACCTAATTCTTTAAAGAGTTCATTACGTACCAATAATTTATATTAAGTCACATTAATCATACGACCCCTCCTCTGCTTAAGATATGTCATGCTTGTATGTATGCATGCCAAAAAATCTGTTGTAGATTTTTAGGTATTTTAATGTCTAAGTAAGCGGAATACGTATACGTAATATTAATGCTCAATTAGCTCTAGCATACAAATATTAATCATACGTATTGTATAAACATACAAAAGGAAAGTACAAAATTTTTTTAATTTATATAAACAAAAGCATCACATCGTTTTAGCCAATTAAAATATATTGACTAGAAAAACCGCTACATAAAACTAGTAAAACCGAAACAAGGCGAATTTATTACTACACCAAAATGTTGCTCTTGATCAGAAAATGTCAAAGCAAGCAGATCATTTCATATTATTTTTACTGTTTGACAGTGTTAGGGCTGATAAACTTTTAACGAAATCGCCTTGAAGAGTAAAATATTTCTTTCTTTCAAAAAATTAAGAAAATAGAAAATTTTAATTTTTTAACAAAATATGCCAAAAAGTATAACAAAATATGCAAAAACGTGCATTTAAGGCGAAATATGCACAAATAAATTAATGCCATTTTACTAGATATATTGTGATTCACAAATATATTAACTTTAGGTGGGTCTCACAGTAACGACAACAAACATGCATTTGAATGAAGTCCCTTACGCTGCCCATAACATGCATCTTATCTAATTTAATATTTTCATAGCGTTAAATTATTTCCATTTTTACAATAATTATTTACTGGTTTAAAAGCAAAAAGAAAAATTTCCTGCTCCACCAACAAGACTTAATTTGGTTTTTAGTTTTAAAACTATTTTAATGACTTTGTTGGACAAAACTTATTCCAGTTTAAAATGTTGCTTATCTGTGTTTTGATTTTCTATTCTATTTTTATAGCTTGAAAGTATTTTGTAATTTACATTTAATTAGGGATTTTGCTTAAGTTAAAAAAGAAATGAAGAAATAAAAAAAAACAACAAACAACTTTCGTAGATACTCAAAGTAAATATATTTTTCTCCATTTTCTTTTACTCTTTTTTTTCTATCGTATGACATTCATACTTTCTTTTTCAGCAAATACCAGGATAACACAAATAATTTACACAAAGTAGAAAAACTTATAAACGTCTTACGTTAAAGTGATAAAAAAAGAGAGAGAGACAAAAATATAATGCAAATTCTCTATTTTAAATTTTCAACATTCATTTAAAAGAAAATCAGCCGACAGACAACCAGGCAAATAAAGAACAGTGGGCAGAAAATATTTTTAAATAAAAAATTTCAATTAAAAAATTTAATTAAAAAAAAAGAAAAGATTAAAAAATAATTATTTTATTAAACACACTTTCTATGAGGAATTGTTAAGCAAAAATAATTTTTATGAATTTGAATTCTCTTTAAAAAATTTTTTATAAAAAATTCTCCTTAAAAATTTTTTTATAAAAAATATTCCCCTCCTAAAAATGTTGGTTTATAAAAAAAAGTCTCTTGCCTCTATATTTTATAAAAATTTATATGTTTTATAAAAATGATAGACTACTTATAGGCGTTTAAGGTAAAAATTTTTTGCTCAAGGCGAGAACACAGACAAATTATTTATTTTTTTCAGAAAAATATTAAAACAGTCATTTCGTTTTTATTTATTACAGACATATATTTATAAATAAATAAAAAATAATTACTTTTAGAATTTTTAATATTTCCATGTTGTACTGCAGTTTGATTGCTGCATGGTTTGTTGGGTAACAAAAAGAAATAAACTATGACACTTCGCAATACAACAACAAAAATTATACAGCTTTTACCGTATAAATATGCCTTGGTTTTGCTTAACGTTGAAAGTATGCAACACTTTTTCTTAATTTTTTTTTTTTTTTTTTTTAATTTTTTACTATTGAAGTCTACTGTAAATTACCCACCAAAATTCTTTAATTTTTTTTTTTGCTTAAAAATGTGTGCCAGACAGACATGTGTGTCTTACGTTTTTAACCAACAATTTTTTTCTCAAACATATAGAGGACTCCTTCGGCTGCACAAAAAAAACTGTATGTTTCTTTGTTTGTTTTTTGTGCCAGAGCTTGTCGTCAATTTCGTTATAAAAATAAAAATGATTTAAAAGGAATTCTTGAGCTTTATATGCACAATGTGTGCAAACTTGTGCAGTTGAATAATTTTCTCTTGTGCTGCTGCAAAGGATTTCTTAAAGACATGACTACAGCACACAATAATAAAAATAAAATCCCCATAAATTATTGTCTATACGCAAAAATTTCAAATAGAATGTAAGGAATTTACTTCATTTTAATACTCTGGTTACAAAAAAAAAAAAAAAAATAAGAAAGACGCGTAGAAATATTTGCTGTGGCTGAAGGCAAATAGAAAATTGCAATATTAAATGTCGCTTTTCTGTGGGAAAACTGATGAGTATATCTTGAAAAGCAGCATTTTTATTTTGTTTTTTCTGCTTTTCTTAAAAAGAAAAGACTCAAAGTATTTGCTTTTAAATGTTTATGGCTATAACATAAAATTATATTAATAATAACAATAAGCAATAAATTTTCATTATCTAAATCAATGATTTAGTTTTTTAAAGTTTAAAAAAAAAAATTAAGAAAAAAAGAGACAAATTACTGGCCTTTTTAATTGTTAAGAGACACTGATCTTGTCTAAAACAGCAATTAGGCACCGCACTGTAAGAATATCGTAATTATTTTTATTATATCATTATCACCATGGACTATAAAAGCTCCGCACTTTCTGCCAAAGCATTAAGATTAAGAAGCTTGTAGCAATCCCAAAACAATCTTGATTGAAAGGAATAGCTTGTCAATGCACAGAGAGCTGCTTGACTTCCTGAGAAAATGTATATTCCGGTACCACAAGTGGATTTTCGTAGATATTCTCTAGCACATAGCTCTAAGGCGTGGTCCTCCGCATGATTTCTGTAGTTTACTTTGACAGCACAGTTATACTCTTGTGACATTTAATAACTTTCGTTTTCAAGTAACCAATCAAGTATTTACTTCAACAAAAAAATAAATATTTTTATCTTTAATAAAATCAAAATAAACTTTCCACATGATCAAAGATAAGCCTTTAAAAAAAGGCTAAAAATTGAGATTATTTTCAAATAAATAAAGAAAATATTTTAATAAAAAAAATATTTTAATTTTAAAATGATAAGCATTTTTAAATACAAACCTTTTCAAAAAAAAAAAAAATTATGGCCATAAAGTTTTCTAAATATTTTGCTTTAAATTTTTCTAACAGAAATTAAAATTTATCAGATAGCATTGTCTACTTGAATTACTTTTGAAAAATTTTAATAAAATTTTGTATTTAAAAAAAAATATTTTTTTATTTAATTTATTTTTAACAAATTTTTATTTAAAAAATTTTTAAATTATAAAAATGAAACCAGGAAGCTGGATTGTTTCATTTATTTCTTGTCAATGTTTGTAAGCAAACTAAATTGCATATTTATAGGCTGCTATATGTTGAAAATCTTTTGTTTTCATTTACATTTATTTATTTATATAAAAAAATAGTAGTTTTTAAATATTTCTGAAAGGTTTGTATAAGAATACAGAATGATTTCAATTTAATCCACTGACCTACTTATGATGCTTTGTGATAATATAAAAACCTATTGTTTTCCCAAAAAGTATGCAATAAATTTGCATACAGTAGCATTTTTCATTTGAATGCATATAACGTGCCTTATAATACTCTTGTGCCTGCCTCTGCTTGCCAGCATGTATATTACGTAAAACGTAATCATACAAATGTGTTTGCACAATTAACACACAGAGCAATTTTTCAGAAACTCATTCACACACATACACATGAAAATTTATATTCATTTTAATAAAAAAAAATTATTTATATTAAAATAGAGCAGGAAAACAAAAATTAAAAAAGGTATTGCATTGTAGCTATTTAGGTAGGTAAAAGTAAATGATGTGGAACGTTAAAGCAAGCAGATGATGTGGAAAGTCCTCAGAAAGTGTTTTTAAAATGTGATTTAATTTATAACAAAAACTTGTTATTTAAATCTGAAAAAGGACTTCATCATCATATAAGTAAATTATTTATAAAAATTTTTAATTTATTCCTGCTAATCGTCCTAAAAGATTAATGTCAACTCACGGTTTTTGCCTATATTTACAAAAAAAAAATTTTTAATTTTAATGGTCATTTTATTAGCAAAGTTCTTCGATTAATTAAAAGTTTGGTTTTCAATAATTTTTCAATTAAACCGAAATTATGAAAAAAATATCTCAGTTAATGTAAAATTTTAAGGGAAAAGCTGGCCTCTTACATTTTCCTTTGCTTTGGAAATCTTACCAAAACTAATCAATTTCATAAAGAGAACATTACAGATTTCATTTATTTCTTTACAATTCTTATTTTAAACAAAATTATCTATTTGAAAAACATTTTAAAAAGCCATTTATTTTTGTTTTTAATTTAAATTACTTAAAAGAAAGCAGCTTTTCTAAAAAAAAATATGCTTTGAATTTTAAAAACTTTCATTTGTTATTTGCATTTTATCATTTGATACTCTTTTGCTTTCCGTTTTCCAACTTAAATGTATTTAAAGCATTTTCATTTTTATTATCTTTAATTTCATAAATTTGCATAAATTTCAGTTTGGATGTTTGTGTTTTATTTTCCCAAAAATATGTTAATTTCTGCTTTATAGTTGAAGTAATTTCCATTAAATCAATGTTTGAATTTGTTTTAGTTTTCATAGTAGTAGGATTTGCAAAAATTAAAAAAAATAAAATAAATAAATAAAATTTTCTGATTAATTACCAACACAAACAAATTTACTGGCTGTGATGGATTTTTAATAATGGCCATTCACATGGACTTAAAAAACTCTATAATTTTGAAAAAAAAAATTTTTTTTGTTTTAAATTTAACAAACAAAATATAATTGAAAAAGTAAATATTTTATTTTAATTTTTTAATGGCTCACAAAGATCTAATGCAGCCTTTACCAGTTTTGTTTTCTTGTCTTCTATGCCAAAATTTAATATTTTGCACCCTTTTCTATCTACTGCTTCAACACATTTTTGTTAATATTTTTTTTAAATCTTTACTTATCACATGCCAAAAAAGCAAGAAGCATTTCTAATCACCAGATAAAACTAAAACTTAAATAAAAAAGATAAAACTAAAGACTACTTGTAACGCATATGATTTACTGATGCTGAAGGGATTTATTCTAACAAATAATTCAGGCCATAAGTTTAATATGTAAATATTTTCAAGAGTATTAATTAAATAATGAAATTGTTTTCAAACTTCGTTATCTTTAAATACAACTGAAACTGATAAAATCAACAAAAAAAAAAGTGAGAGAGAAAAGTTAAATGAAAGGTAATATATATGTCCTAAGGCTTATTATTAAAATTAATTTTACTACAGTAGATTTAAAACTTATTTAGCTGACATGTAAACAAAATTAATCAGAGAGTTTTAATTCTCTAAATAAATTGTTTTAATTAGATATTTAGCATAACAATATTATAGTTTAAGGCAATATTAAATAACATACTGTCTTTAGCAACGTCTTTGTCTCATAAGTGTAAGTTTTTTTTCATGACATTAACGTTTAATAAAACACAAATACAAACTTTAAAAATGACACGAGAGCTAGATTAAAGAGACTGATAGACACTTAACATTATGTTACAATTGACTGACATGAACAAAAATTAACATAAAATTTTATTAGTAAAAGAAAACAATAAAAACCAAACAACTAAACTGACCACTAAAGGCAAAAGTCAATACTATTTGTAGCGTGAATAGCATAACAAGTGAATAGTTGAATAAAGCAAATTATAGAAAACCGTATAGGGATTAAAAAAGCCTACTACTCCGGTTGGGTATCCTTTGATAATTAACATATACAGCTGTTTTCTTACATCATCCTTAACTTTTTAACGCAGATAAAAAGAAATATTCACAACTATTAACATTCTTCTTGTTTTGCTTCATCTTCTTCTGTTTCTACTTTCTCTTCTTTAGCTTCTGCTTCTTTTTTTAAAAACTCTTTCTATTCCATTCTTAAAATTTTTTTTGTTCTTAATATTTTTCATTTCTTTTTTATATTTTTTTTTATCTTCTTATATATTTATCTTCTTCTTTTTCATATTCTTTTTGTTTTCTTTATCTTTTCTTAATGGCTTTCTGCTTTTCTTTTTTTATTCGTCTTCTGGTTTTTATTCTTAGACTAGGACCACACACAGCAAGTTCAGTTGGGCAATTCTTCTCAATTCTCTTTTAAAATTGCCCCTGTGTCTACACATAGCAATTTTGTTTCGGCAATTTTAGCATTTTTATTCAGTCATTCATTGAGCCTCAAGCTACCCGTAAGAAAACATCTTTATAAAAGATACTAAGAGAGAACAAAAAGGAATTGAGGAGTAATCAATTTTTTTCCTTCAGTTTCTTCTTACTTTTGTTTTGATTCTTCTTCCTTTTTTTACTTACTTTTAATTTTTAATTCTTTTTAATTCTCTAGTTTCTATTTCTTTACTTCAGCTACTTCTCATTTTTCTTCTTTTTCTTTATGTTCTTATTCTTCTTCTTTTTTCTACTTTCTTAGCTTTTACTTTTTTCTTTTTAATCTTTTTCTTTCTATTCTTTTACTTCAACTTCTTCTTATTTTAATTCTTCTGTAGCTTCTCAATCTTCTTCTTTTTTCTACTTTCTTTTAATTTTTTTTTTATCTCTTCTTCTTTTTATTATTTTACTTAAACTTCATCTTATTTTTCTGTCTTTTCATTATGCTTCTTTTTTTCTAATTTCTATTTTAAATATTTTTCTTATTTTTATCCTCTTCTTTCTATTCTCTTACTTCCGCTTCTTCTCTTTTCTACTTTCTTTTACTTTTCATTCTCATTTTTTTCTTTTCTTCTTCTTCTTACTCATATTTTTCTTCTCTTTATTTTCCTTTTTAAGTTAATAAAACTTGTGATGCTAAAATCTTTTCTAATTTAAATTAAAAATTTCAATTTTATTTAAACAAAATTTATTAATTCACATCAACAATTATTCAAAACTTTGAGCAATTTAAAAAAAGAAAACAACAATAACATAAAGGAAATAGATAAGCACTGCCTACAAATTAATTGTTTCTTTCATTAAAATTCTGTTTTTTTTTTTTTTTTTTCTAAATTTCAAAGCGAAAAAAAAGTTATTTAATTACAAAATCAATATTCACACAGATGAAAAATAAAAATCTGAATTTATATTTTTAGCATCTCGTATCAATGAAATAACACGGATGGTAGTGGCATTTGCCTTGAATAATAAAAAAAAATATGAACAGTAAAAGAAAGAACAAAATAACATATTTTGTATTGCTTCGCATTGAACAAAATACTTTTGGTATTACAAATCAAACAATTATTTACACTAAATGAAGCCAATTGAAATAGAGACATCGAGAGAGAGGCAGAAGCAGAGGAAGAGTAAAAAAATTGGTGCAGAATATGTGGAAACAAAAAATTTTTGCCTTGAAATAAAATTTGTTTCAATGGAAAAAAAAAAAAAAAAAAAAAAAAATTTAGGGGCATATGAAAGTCATCTAACAAAAGGCCTTTTAAAATTATAATTCAAAATGTTCACTTAAAAAAAATAAAAATTAATTTAATAATAATTTCTTAATTAAAATGCCGATAAAATAAATAAACATTTTTTGTAAGTTTTACTAGATTTCTGAGCCAACCTTTCAAGATTTTCAATACTTAAAAATATAATTTCTTTACTTTATCTTAAGCAAACTACAAGAAAAAAAATAAATAAATTGAAAGAAAGTATGGCAGATAAGAAACATAAATAAAACCAAAGCAAATGGAATCTATTTTTTTATAGAATAACAAAAAAAAAAAAAGATAAAACAACAAGAAAACAATCAAGAAATAAAATTGTAATAGAAAAACAACAAAACGGAAGTGTAACCCATACAAATAATAAACATTATAAATACAAAAAACAAGAAAACTTTTGTTAATAACTTGCTCAGAAGAAAATAAAAAAGAATAGAAAACAATAAGAAACTTTTAAACAATAATCAGCCGTGAAATAAAGGAAAGCAAGGAAACAGAAAACAGTGATACTTTCCTTTCAATAAAATAAAATAAAAGCAAAAAACTTTCAATACGCATTTCGAATTGCAATATATTTACAGAATTTTATTGTTATTGAATTCAAACAACAGCAAAACAAAGGACTGCCAACCCAACATGACCCATACAAAAATAGAAAAAGAGAAAAAAGAAAAAAAAGTATCCTTTTAACAACATTTTTAAGTCAACCAAATGTTGTAGAGTAAACAAACCGGAAACCGCAGCCGTATTACATTGATTACAACTGGCATAAATACAAAATGGAGACAAAGTAGTATAAAACTGCAACAATGTTTGTAAATAATCCTTGTTATGTAACACTCACTGAGTAAATGGTGATATTCGCAATAAATGTGGCACGCCAAGGCATGGCACAGCCAGCAGTTATTTAAGTGATGGCAGGCATGTAGCTGTTAGTTGTTTAGAAAAGTTGTCGCTCCTAATATTGTTTTATTTAGTAGTTTTAAGCTTATTTTTTTTCTGTTGCAGAACAAAGCTTGCCAGCTTTAATACTTTTTTGTTTTGCCAACAACAATAACAAATATGTGGGTGCAAGGCTGGTAAGAAAGAAAAGTATGTGGGTAGCAGACAGCATCAAGCAATGAACAAGTATTTTTTTTAAGTAAAACAAAAGTTTTTTCTTTCAAAAAGAAAAAAAAACTTTTAAAACAATTGCTAAATAATTTTCTTACCAAGCCTGAATAAAAATACATTTTATTTTTTAAATCTTTGCTGGTAAGCGACCTTTAGCACCTGACGACTATAAATTAAGCAAAACAATTTTTTTAAGAGAAAAAAGCAAACAATAGATTCGATTTATTTCTATTCCACAAATCACAAGATTTGAAAAGAATAACAATACAAATAATGAATAATAAAGCAGTGCTAAGCTTGTGGTTGTTTTTTATTTTTTACAAAAAAAAGCGTTTTTAATCAAAAGAAATTTTAGCATAAAATAAATTTAAAAAAAAAACGTTTTCTAAATCTTCATTTGGTCTATTGGTAGAAAGAAATAAGTATTCAAATATTTGGGCAGAAATTTAGCAAGACTGAAGAATCAGGGTAGCATCCGATGAAATAGCTTTCCCTCTTAGAACTTATTGTACTAAGTAGAAAATAATGCCTTTTGCACACCAACAAAAATTGGAATTAAGCACGAATAAAAACTAAAATTTTTTTTTAATTTTATGATTCTAAATAATTTAATGTTGTGTTTAAAAAGAAATATTAAAAAAATTATTTAAAAAAAAATTTAGACTGATTATGCACTTAATGAACTCAATTACAAATTTTATCAAAATTTAAGCCATTATTTTTGAAAGTGGTATAAGTCCGCTTTATGAAAATTTGATAAAATAGTGTCATAGTAAGAGCTCACTTTTTCATTTCATATATTTTAAACGCAGTGTGGCAGGGGGTGCTGTCTTGTTGAAACAAAGCAGTTGAGACCACAAGATATTGCGTTGTCACGGCAATATCGACCTAATTTTTAAAAAGGAAAGGCCTGACAGAAGTCTGCAGCAGATAGTTATTTCTCATTGGTTGCTGAGCCCTTAAGTAGTACAATTTTATGTATTAATTAAGCGAAAATTAATTTTTTTTTTTTTCGAAAAATTAGCATTGCCTTCAATTTGCTTTATTACCCGTGTTTTTATTTCTTTCAATTAAAAAAGTGTATTATTGATTAAATATTTCATTTTATGTAAAATTTATTTGAGTTTAAGATCCTTTTTATTAATTTTTTTTCTTATTTTTATAAAATATAATTTTATTATTTTTATTTCGATATTTCGCTACATTTTTGTGTAGCATCTTCAGGAAATATGTTTTTTTTTTTAAATAATATAAATTTTTCTTTTTAAATTGAAAGAAAAATAAAATAAAACTCACGATTTTTATAATAAAAATTATCTTTAAGGTTTCTTTCATAGTGGGAAATATTTAAGAAAATCAGTACTTTTTAAAATAATTTTTTTAATTTACTTAAAAGCAGATTAATTCATTCTCCTGTTGATTATAAATAATTTTTCTATCTAATCTTTTGTTTTAATTTTTGCTTCAAAAAAAAAAAAAATTACAGTAAAAATATTGTGAAATTAATTTCCAAAGGTAGAAATTGTGTTTTATTGTTTAGATCTGCCTGCACACACTTTTGTATTTACAAAAAAGTTTTCCATACCTTTTGGGGGATTTCTCACAAAACTTTTTCTTTTGTGTTTGTTTAGTATTTAGAATTTTCTGTGTATGTGTGTTATATAAGTGTGAATGAACGTGGGTATGTGCTTGTGTTAGCTTTTGTTTTCTACTTGTTGAAATGAGTTGCTGTCAATTAAAGCTTGATAGGAAAAAAAAAATAAACAGAAAATCATTTAACAATTAAATGTTTAGATTTTTGCTAAAAGTTTTAAAACTCTTTTTTCTTTTTTATTTTTTTTTTATTTAATTTTCATTGACAATATTTTTTGCCAAAAAAAAAAAAAACTTAAAAGACTTAATTTTTTGGAAGCCATTTAAAATTATTAAATTTTAATAAGGCTTTCTTGAATTAAAAGCAATTTTTGTGTGAATACGACAAACTGTCAATATTCTCAGTGAATTTTTTATAAGTAATAATTTTAAGAATTAAATGTGTTAACTTACTGTTAGATTTTAAGGGAATAAATATTTAATGTGTTACAGTAAAACAAGCGCTTACCTGAAATGAAACAAAAAGAAAAGTTTTTTTTTATTAGATGTTTAAACTTACTAAAATTTTAAATGTTGCAAATAAAAAATCATTATAAATTTGTTAAAAAGACAGCAGGTTTGTATTCAAAGAATGCAAACTTCTTTTTGAAGTATGAAAACTTTGTCATAATTTTTATTTCAACTACAATTTTTTGGATACACATTCACTAACAATTGAATTGGAATAATATCACTTTTGTTCAATTGCAAAAACTCGCTTGATTGCAACCAAATTTTTTCAGCTATTAGTTTTAGATACATTTTAAGCTATTCAATTTCATTTAATTTCAACACGCTTTATGGAAAAATCCAAAAAAAAAAAAAAAAATCATAGAAGGTGACCCTAAACAATGTCTCGATGGGCTCAATTTAAGTTTTCCTGAATTTCAAATAATAAAAAAAATATCATGAACATTTCAAAAAATAGATTTTAAAAAATTGATAAGCAAAAATATATGCCCTCTGTTAAATTAAAAAAAAACTCGCCTAATTGCAACTAAATATAGAATATAGATGTCCCATAATTCAACGTCAAGCCGAAAGTGGGTGATAGCTGACATGGTGACTTCTGCCAGAAAAATTAGAAAAAAAATTTATGTCACATATTTCGCGAGTTACTGCCATTCGGAATATTTTTTTTAATTCTGGTACCTTGCTGCGGCTACAAATTTTTATTTTTCAAAAAAATTGTTTGTGTTATGTTATTGTAAGCATACCGTCTGCAAACGTCATTTGAAAATTTTACCACAATAAAGTAATTTTCGAGGAAAATAAATTTTTTTTTGGCCAACTATGTTTTGAAGGTTATTATTACTCCCAACTTTAAACAACCATGTTGAAAAAAAAAATGTACTAAAAAATTTTGGCAAGTTGCATCAAAAGTTGGCGCATTTAGTCCAAATTCCAAAATGGCATAAAAGTTAGTTGATTGATTTTTTCAACAGTGAAAATAATTTTTTTTTTCTTTAAATTAACTCACCGCTTAAAGGAAAAACCTTGCTTGCCCTGGTTTTTATTTATTGCATAAGCTAAGAAAACTTGCTCTAGTAAATTTTTATTTCATTATTTATGCAATAATCTGCTACTAATTGAATTTTAAAGCTTAAACAAATAAGCAAAAGCATAGCATACATGTAGGCTATTTAAGGTGTTTTTTTTTGTTTTTTTTTTCATTTTGTATTTCCCTCAATTTTAAAATAAATTTATTTTACTATAAATCATTCAAGCATGTGTTGTACAAGTTAATAAATCAAATTAACTTGAACATAAAACGAGAGCAAATTTTGTACTTAAAAAAAACATAGAAAACAAAAAACAAACTATGAAATTTTATTAAAAATTGCAACAACAAAAAAAAATTAAAAACACTAAAACCACCACAAAAAAATAAGTAAGAAAGAAACATCATAAAATTTATTAAATTTGAATTTTTTTTTTTTTTTTTTCTAACATTAATTCATTTTTGAGAACTTTTTTTATGGCCTCAGCATGAAACAACAACAACATCAGCAACAAAATAAGAAAGAATACAAACATGTTTCCACCACAAACTGACAGCCATCAATCAATCTTATTTAGTAGAAGAAGGAGCTGAATTTGAAAATGAGTAGTTGTTGGTTGGTTGGTTGTCTAATGGTAATAGGGAGGTTTGGCATTAAACTGAAGTAGTGGAAAGCCAATAAATAAAAAGAAAAATGTAACTACGAGGTGGGTTTCAAAAATAAAGACAAAAACGAACTCTTAAAAATTGTGCTTTTAAAAAAATAATCAAAACGAAGGGATGGCTTTTGTTTTAGTTAAAATGGTATTATAAAACAAGCAGATGAGTGCACAGTCAATTGTTCTTGTTCGAGTTATTGTTGCTGAAATCGTTTTTGTTCATATAAAAACCATAAGAGTCTTGAAAAGTTTATGAATTTACCTCAAACGTTTATGAAAAGTGTCGTTTGTTTTCATACTCTGGTAATATCTAATGAGTTCATATACATTTTTTGATGAATTAATTTGTTTCTTCCTCTTCCTCTTCTATTAAAAAAAAATTTTTTTTCTGTTAAGTCTCGGCATTTTAATCATAAAATTGATATTCTTACTCGTATTTACTTAAACCTCATAAACCAGCAATTTTCTTTATAAATTTTGGAAGTCTGAATAATTTTAAAACAAAATAAATTTTTAATTTAAATTTCTTGTTTGAATTTTGTTGTGTTTAAGCTAAAAGTTCTAAAACTAAACTTTTTATTTTATTAGCTTCTTAAGAAGAAAAAAATTGTACCTTAAATTTCGTCACAGCCTGTTATCAGTAAAGTAAAGCTAAACTTTTCCATTATGTACACAAATTTTAACATATGATATCAATCGATTAGTTCCTTTTTATTTCTTGTTTCTTTTGGAAATTATTCGTATGCTGTTAAATGATGCTTGGCTGTCCTTAACTGTTGTTATTTTTCTCTCTTTAACTCCATCATTGACACACTGCTCTTCTTCTCTCTACTTTGCATTATACAGCCTTTAGCTAAAAGCAAACTAAGACCAAGACAGCAAACTAAATTGAGCAACATTTTGTATTTATCATTTTCCTCTACTTGCAGTCAAGTCCCAGGCTTCTGTAGTCTCTAGTTATACTAAACGTTTTACAATACTCGCATGTGTAGAAATTTTTTATTTTACATAGTGGCCTATTGTTTCTAAAAAAAATTTAGTTTTCTGTTAAAAAAAAAAACAACAAAACACTAAGCAAATGTATGGTGTCTTTAAAATGCGTATGCCTGGCCTATAATGTCCTTTTCACAAGGAAAAAACAAAACAAAACTGTATGCTGTGTAAGAATATGTCATTTTAGTGTGTGCCTGAGTTAAGTGTGTTTCAATATTTGCTTGTTTAGATTTTATTTGCTTGACTTCATTTAACCCAGTCAGTTTAGTAGATATTGCCTTGCTTAAATGCCTTTCCTTAGCTTTACTTGGCTGCACAAGTGGGGCACGTTTGCCCAGATTTGTTAGTATTTAAATAGAAAGAGAAGCAGATAACAGCAGAAGACAAAAAAAAATAAAACATATTTTTGTACTCAGGCGACAAATTGTTTATCACAATTCTTTTGCTGCCTTTAGATTTTGTTGGTTTTTGCAGTGGAAATATTTTTATGAGTTTGTTGGATTTACTAAAAAATTAAATTGATTGATTTATTTTTATTTAGTTTTCTTGTTACCACCAACACAAATGCAAAGCAATGAATTGACATTTAGAAAAGGGAAACAAAAAGGAAAGCTACTGACATTAACTCAATTTAATTTGCTTGTGACTTAAGAAATTTTTCTTTTCTTATTATAAAATCTATTTCAATATTAGCCCTAAGGTAGGCTACAAATTTTTGATTGACATTTGCTCCTTCAATGAAGGCTATAGATTTTACATTTTATTATTTTGTTGGTTATTGATATGACAGCTTTTTGAAAAGTTAAATAATCTATCATTTTCTGCCACTAGAAAATATAATTAAGCTCACTCAAAAATTTAAACAAAATGACAAATGGGATTATTTGACAAAGAAAAAAAATTAATTTTAAAAAGCATGTATTTTTATATAAAAATAAATAAACATAAAATGGCCGTTAAGGGGAGAGATCAGCTAGTAAACTAAAGGTTTTATTGCAACTTATAATAAATTATTTTTAAACAACAACAAACATATTAATTAGTTAAATGTTTCATATTGATTAAAATTTAAAAACAACAGTTTCTTTAATGAAATTTTAGTTTAATATTAAAATAAACAACATTTTGTTTTTCACCTGTCTTTAAGTGTCTAACTGTCTTTCTAACTCATCTTCTGCTACATGTCATGTAGCAATTTCTTTAATGTGGTTACTCACACACACTTTTCCAACAATGTATCTCTCTAGCTCTCACTCTTACTCTATCTCTCCCTTTACTTTCTTGTAATCAAAATGTTGTACAAAACATGTTCTACTACAACTTGTTAACGGAAAATTGTGTTGGTTATACATAATTTTAGTTAAATTATTTCTGTTTTAGTTTGTTTCTCTAAATGTTTAATATTTCTGGTAAGAGAATCTTAAAAGCAACAGAATAACAAACTACTTGATTATTATGCAAACATTTTTAAGTGTGTAGGTATAGTGCATGCAGACATGCATTAAGTGCTTATACACCAGAAGCTTTTGACAATCCTATGACACTTGGTGGTAACTTTTAAAGCTAATTAAATCAATTTATTACGCATACATTACACAGGGTATACCATGCGTATACGCGTTTCTACTCATAAGCAAATGTATGTATTTGTGTAAGTATGTTTTACTAATTTAAAACTGGTTTCAGTTGGTTGTTTGTTAAAATGTAATTTGTATCTCAACTGACCACTTAATATGTAATTAGAGTGCAATTTGTGACCAAATGAGTAAGATGTTACCTCTATGCCCTCTAAAGCATTAAGATGGAAATGAAAATTCATAGTAAAAAAAAAAACAAAAAACCACAAATTAAGTACACAGGTGATAATTGTAGAAAACATGTGGTCCAACTAAATTTCAAATCAAATGTACTCGTGTGGAATTTATAGTATGAGAAAATAAATTAATTATAATACGTGTATAGTCGTGTATGCCAGAAGGCACACGTCACAAAATATTTTATAAATTAAGCAAATATTCTATAAGAGTGAAATACACACAAACACAAACAGACACGGGCACATTTGCACATGCAAAGATTAAATTAAATGTGTTCATTGACATTTTGAAATGCAAAGGCTTAATGCATTGAGTCAGGAAATAACTTTTCTCACTACAAAAACCTACTTGTAATTAAAATTAAATTTTATAGCTATTTGAACACAAGATTTTTCAAATATCTTATTTTTATTTTTTTAGTAATGAAAAGCATAATATGAATTAATAAGGGGCTCACACTATTTACTCAAACTAATTTTTCATGTGTGTGTCTGTATGTTTATGACAGCTTTAAATGATTGATAAAGACTTGTTACAAGTCAATTTAAAAAGAACTGAAAAACATTCAAATTCAAGCACAGATAGAATTTAAACATAAAAAAACTTTTTTTTTTTAAATTCGTTAAAGTGTAGTCAGAAGGTAGAAAATAAATAAGCTAAATCGGTCTAAAAAAAAAGGCTGGTAAAACCTAAACCAAGCAGAAAAATTTTTATGAAAGACTAAAGCTTAAAATTTAAATTTTTCGGAATTTTTTTCAGAGAAGCAGACACTATGGTCTCTTCGTATCTGCCGCCAAAAATAAAACTATATCGTGACATTTTTAAATGCACCTGTAAAAGCATATACCAGGCATGACATTGAATTTAAAATAGAAGCACCTAAGGCATCATTTATATTATAAATTGCATTGCAAAGTCAACAGTGATTACTTAAGCACCGTACAAATGCAAAGAGTCAGAGGGCATAAATTTTTTACAGAAGCCTCTAGAATAAGGAAGATCTCAACTCACCATCAGGTTTATGAGGCTTCACAACTTTTATAAAAGTTTGTTCATGTTTGGAAAATTTATATAATTTTTTATCTGTGTTCAACTGCTTAGAACAGCAATTAAAATTTTTCAAACCCAATCAAACTTTTCTACAAGTTGTAAATCATAGAAGAGAATTCAATAATAGATCTGAAAAGAAAATCCAAACGTGTAGTTCATATGTGAAAGTGTGTTCTTAGAAAAGATATTGTTATGAAAAATCATGCTGCTGGCCCACTGTATTATTTTTCATAAGAAACTGTACATATAGCACTTTGTTGTTTAAGCTAATACGCAGAATTTGTGTATTTAATGTTGGAAATGCTTGAAGCAATCGATTTATTGCGACATAAATTGAAAAAGTGCTTTCTTAATTGGGCACTTTTAAAAATAGTAAATTATAAATTTACATAATTTTTGATGCTTTTGCATCGTTTTCGTTAAAATGAATTTATATTTTTGAATAAACCGCTTAATTAATTATTTTATTTATTTATTTTGTTAATACTCTGTAATAAAAAAGCACTTTAACCAAGAACCTTAATACCTTATTCCAAGGCTCTCCTTAAGAAATGCTTGTTTCTAAAATATTAAAATTATTTTTCTGTAATTAAAAGCAAACAAAAAGTAGCTTTCAAAGAAATCAAACCCTAAGCAAGCAGCAACAATTTCTATTAAAAAAAAAACAAAATAAATTCCAGTTGAAAGCCAAAATGTATTAATTGAACAAGAAATTAAGAAAACAGACAAGTAATTCTTAGTGTTTATTGCTTTTAATAATATTTTTTCAAATTAATATTACAAATCTGTTATTAAAACCATTATAAAATGTAATTAGTTTCATAAATCACAAACCTGCACAAAATAGAAACTGAAAATTAATTTTCAATTGTGTAAATTCTTTAAGAGTGCAGCAGAAAAAAAAAAATTACATAAAAAGTTAAAATCCCAGCACTTCAACCAGTTCATTCCACTTCATCAGAGCCAAAGAAATAAAAATAAAAAAGAAATGTAACAGAAAAATATTTTTTCCTTTGCTTTCTTTCTTTAACTTTTTTTTAATATTCCTTAACCTGCTGGTTCCCTCAAAGAAGTAGTAACCAAAACCTCAAGCTTTTAGAAGAAAATGAATGCAAAATGCAGCTCATAAATCAATATTTGCAACAAGCGTTGCAGCATAAGTATAAAAAAGTAAATTATAGGGGAGAGAAGAAGTAAAAGTGAACTATAAAAAGAAAGTAGTGAAAATATTTTATTTAATTTTTTATAAAAAAAAATTCAAAAGTAAAAACAAAAGCAGCTCATAGAAAATTTTTATTTAGCAACCAGCAAAATTTTGAAGGTAAGTTTTCATATAAAAAAAAATTAATATAAAAAAACACAGTCCAATTTTAAATTCTAAAAAAAATTAAAATTAAAAAGAAGTTTTCATATTTTGAGTTCGTTGACATCAAATTTAAAAAAAATTCTGTTGGAAAATAGTAATTGTATGAAAAGTAGGCGTAAAAGTAGGCGTGGCTACTCACGAGCATAATATTTTTTTTCTACAACAATCACTAAATTCGTTAAGAGTCTCGGAAACTGGGCTGCTTAATTGATCTTAAGGTTCGTGGTGCGTTTATGGTCCACACGAACTAAATAGTTGGAATTATCTCTCATGAAAGGAGTAGTATACGAACAAATAAAATTTTTAGAAAAGATCACGAAATTATTCGATGCTGTGCACTTTGATTTTTACAAGGTCTATTTTAAAAAATATTATAGACATTGAAGGCGTTACAAAAAATCATATAATACGAATAGTGCTTTATGAATTGAAAGGATTGCTGGCTGTCATGATTAGTATTCACATAAATCACACAAAAACAAAAATATATATTTTTTTTAATCATCATCACAAGAATTACTTTGCTTAAAAGGTTAATTGATTGTCTAAACTTTCTTTGTTAATCACTTAATTAGCAACTTGTAGCTGCCACAAGTGGTAAATAGTAAGCTAAACAACAAAATAGGGCCAAGTGATGTTAAAAACTATTGCCTTTCAACCCCAAAAATCGATTTATTATTTTTATTTACAGCTTAATTGAAATTCCTTTTTACTCTTATTTGATTTAAAATTTTTTTCGCTCTTCACCAGTTTTCCATTAAATAAAAAATAAAAAAAAACTAATAAAACTTTAGCTTGTTTCAACCTCTTCTTTTTTTATGCAATTTTCTTAATGTTAATGTTTATTCAAGTAAGTAGTTTTATGGATTGATGCCACATCAGCTGTGGACCCTAGAAATATGCAACACATAAAAAAAATTAAAACGAAATAAAATAAAGTAAAAAACAGGAATCCCTTTCCTGTTAAATAAAATGCACTTCCGGTACAGCGCCTTTTATGCAGCCAGCCAAATGATTCCTTTCATTTGAAAGCATAACACAAACCTTATGGTCTGTAGTAACTAACCAAGTTACCCCTTACTCTCTCCTTTACACTCTTTATGACCATTGTTGGTACAGATTTCGCTTCTTTAATAATTATAACGGCTGTTGAAGTATTGTTTCATGTTCAGTCTCTTATTCTCTTCGCATTATTATTATGATTTTATGGATTCTTTATTATTTTCGTTTTTTATGTTATTTCTATCTTAATGGAAAATTTCCTGTTGCTGGCCAAAGCCAGGCAACGAGCCAGGCAGGCAGACATTGAGAGAGTCAGTCAGCCAGTCTGTCAGAATTTTGTTGGCTGCTAGACAATTGTCTAGAGTATATAATCATCGACCCCTCAGACTTAAACAATTATTGGTTTAATATGCTTTTTATAATGTTGAGTAAATACGTGAAAACAAAAAAAAACACAGTTAAATGAAAAATGGTTTGAATACGATAATGGTAAAAATTTCTGTTAAAACAAGAACACTAAAATATAAACTGCAGAAAAAAAACCATATTGATATTAAAAAAGCAATTAAAAGATAAGCAACAATTTCAAGTACGTACGTACTACATATTTCCTCCAATGGTTTTTTCTTTCTTGTGTATAAAAATATTAAAATTTAATTCAATTTAAAAGCCAAGTAAAATAAGTCCAATAGCAGCTTCAGCTGTATTTGTTAAAAAAGTATTAAATATAATTAGAGCCAACTATGTTACCCTGTTTACTCATTAATGGCTTAAGCAACCCTTTAAGAGAGTTTATCATTTTATGGATTTGTCCCTTTTAGGTCATAAGGTTAATGAATAGATTAAGTTAATTTTAATTTCATTATACAATAGGTAAAAGTAAGCTTCACATAAACTTATTAAACATTTAAGAAATTAATGCAAATGAAGCATTAGTAAAACTTTAATGGCTGTGCAATGTTGAAGATATAAAAACTTTCACAATGATTTATTTATTTTTTTTTTGCTCCGTTTACAGACACATGACGTTTGCAATTGGACTGTATATGGAATATAGAAAATACAATTTTGTTTTAAAATCATGCTGTTTAAAGTAAGCGAAAAATCTAATTGTCTAAAAAAAATTGTATGAAACCATTTAATTTTTATAATATTTTTCAGTATTTTTTATAAAAATTATTTACATGTCACCCATTGACTTACTTGTAAACTCCTGAAGTAACTAAAGGTTGTCGCAACAAGAACGCAAGATTTAAATTTGGCGCCATTCGAAGTGTCATTGTTTGACATTTGAACAATTGTTATTGTTTGCTAGTAGAAGGCACGAGGTTAGTAAAAAATGACCATGGACAGCGAAGGGAGTTTGTTAATTGGGTATTGGAGAGACAACATGAACATCATCTTCAGTGACGAGGCCCATTTCCATCTTGATGGCTTCGTTAAAAGGCAGAATTGTCGCATTTGGGGTGAGGAAAATCCTCGAGTGATTCACGAGAAGCAAATGCATCCCCAACGTGTCACTGTGTGGTGTGGTTTTTTGGCTGGAGGAATCATTAGACATTTTTTTATAAAAATGAGGCAGGTCAAGCGCAAACAGTCAACGGTGTTCGGTATCGTGAAATGATAACCAGTTTTTTCTTGCCTAGAATTGAAGAAATGAAATTGGAGGGCTTGTGGTTTCAACAAGACGGCGCCACATGTCATACAGCCAGAGAAACAATTCAATTGCTGCATCAGTTATTTATTTAAAATTTAAATCTTGCGTTCTTGTTGGGACACCCTTTAGTTTACATTTAAATTACTTTTTAAGATTTTAAGATACCAAATAAAGCCTTTTATTAAAAATTATAACTTTCAGTTATGCTTTTGAATTTAGACCTTTATTTGTTGTAGCGAAAAGCCTAAGGTTTTCATTATTTATTCCCCTGTTTTCAAAGCTTACTTTCTTCAGGTTTTTAATATAAAACAGGCAGTGGCTGCCTACAAATAATTTTATTTAAATAATTTTTATTTTATTTGCTGTTATATTTACTTAACAGTTATTATCCATTTACTTTATACAATTCAATCATCTATCTTGAATACCCACTCATCTGATTAAAAAAATTTTCTAACAAAATGCCAAATCATATCCCCTTTTATTGCAGGTGCATATTTTATGAGTGTATTTAATTTTATTTAAAAAAAAATATTCTATAAAGTTTTTCTATTAAACTTTTAAGGCAAAAAAAAAATAAAAAAAAAAACAAAGAGAAGAGGAAAATATAAAATAAAACTTTTTATTATAAATTTCATTTATTTTGCCACTTAAAGTTGCGGCTGCTTAAAGAGCCTTAGATAATCAATTATTTTACACTTTTTATAATACAAAAAGGAGAGCAAAAAAAAGAAATTGCTTAGAAGGGTGATTATGGCAAAGACAGAGATGGAAAAATGCTGCGTTTTCATACAATAAATTATGAAATACATTCTGAATTAATAAGCATTTTTAAAAAATCTTCTAAGTTTTTAGGCCTGGGTAGGAACTGTTCATAGATATGTACTATAAGATTTTGTTTTCACTAAAAAAAGATCAATTCGTATTAAACTAATTCCGTTTTTAATTTTATTTTATAATTTCATAATATAATTTTCACAACAGCAAAAAGTGTCAATTTCCCGCGTCTGCACTGTGATGGCATTTATCTGCCTTAAACCACAAAATTTATATTGGCGTGTGTATTGATTTTATTTGTGCTGTGCCTTAAAAAGATTTCACATAAAACAAATTAAACTACCTAAGCTTTAAGGACTTGCATAAGTTAACCTTTTTCCAAGTTATCTCTTACACTTTTATACAATTTAAATTTTCTATCGCTCTTTTTTACTCTCACTATTTATTTCCTACCACTTTTTTACAGTTAATTTTATTATAATTTTTCCACTTCCTTGTAGTTGTTACTGCTTAAGCGAATCGAGGTTTTTTTTTAATGTTTAAATGGTGATTTGTATTTTTTTTTATATATAGGAAAACTTCACCCAAAATAAAATGCTTTATGGAAGTGTGAGAGCTAAAACTTTTATAATCTAAAATTACAAAAATCCATAAGGAAAACTTTAAAACAAATTTTTTTTTTTGATGGGAAATTTAAAAAAAAAATACCAAAAATTTAATAAATAATAAAACACTTGGAGAAATTAAATTTTTAAAGGAATATTTTTGTGAAATTATTTAAGGAAGCTGCAATTTAATTTAACAAAATTTGTTTAAAAAAATTATTTTTAAATTTACATTGAATGTGAGTAATTAGAAAGGCCCCTCAGCAAGTTTTATAATCGCATTTAGACTAAAAAAAAAAAGTATTTTGATTAAAAAAAATGTTATTATCATTAGGGGGCATGATCGCATCGCATCTTTTACGATCTATTGTGCAGTAAAAAAATATTATTTTAATTATTAATTAATTAACTTAAATAAATTTCAATTGCTACAATTAAAAATTTAATCAAAATAAAACTTTTTTTTTAAACTAAAATAAATAAAACTCAAGTAGTACACTTTTCATCACAGCCTAACAGTTTTATTATAACCGCTTCAAAGGCACCTTGTTTACTGTTTAACGTCTCAACTAAAACTAATCATCTCTGGCATCTCTGATCAGTTTTGCTTTATATACCCTTCCAGCTCAGCCTAGACATTACTAGATTTATCAAGGAATAGAACCAAACTGTAACGGTCATTTTAAATCTAGCTAACACTTAAAAAAGTAACTAGAAACCTTTGCGCTACTACAGATATAAAAAATACTACACATTTTACTTTATAACTCACACATAAGAATTGCATACACAAATTATATCTATTAGCTTAAACACCAAATTTTTGTATGTACATACATATATACAGTTTCATATGAAATATTATAACAGTGGAACAACAGCCTGATTTTTCGTAACAATATTTTTAGTGGGTGCATAATTTTCTTTCTCTGTACTTAAATGCAATTGACTGATATTTTGATTATTTTTTCCATTTCTTTTTAATTTTTTTTAAACGTCTAAAACTAGTCTTAAGCTGTTTTTGAAATGCCCTTAATGATGTTGCTCTATATCAACATGTAAACACAACTACAAATACAGTGAGCTCAAGTTTGTATAGGAAATGCAGTTGTATTTGTTAAGTACTTGACACATATTTTTTTACCCAGTTTAAGTTGTATTTAAGTATGAAAGTATATTTCCTTTCCAGTATTCGCACATTTTCATTGATTAAGTGTAAATACTTGAGAAAATATAAAACATTAAGTGGAGAAAAAGAAATTTTAAGTAAATAGAAAAAATTAAAAAAAAAAAATATTTTAAATTTAGCAAATAAAGTTATATAAAATTTAAACAAAAATTTTTAATTTGTATTGGCAGACCTTTGCTAAAGACAAAGGCTTTGCTTAGGCTTGAAATTTTATAAAGAAATCTGGCAATCATTTTTAGCACAAAAAAAGCTGAATTATAATTCTCATAGACAACGAACAATCCAATTGCCTAGAAATTTTTTATAAAAAACAATCAAAAATTTAAAAAAAAAAAAAAAAAAAAAAAAAACTTAAAGGGCCATAATCATAGTCAGTCACAATAAAGTCGGTATCTTTTTAAAAACGATTTTAAATTCATAAAATTCTTATGAACAAAAGTCAGCTCTTAATAACATTCTACTTTTTTGTAACTAACCTTCCTGTAGTAAATGTTTGCTTCAAGCTGATCATTCGTGGAAAGAAAAATAATTTAGTGAGCCTGCTAAAGCGCAGCTCATTTATTTCACGAATTTCCATCTTAAAATATTAAAATTGAATTGAAATTGAATGGAATTCAACTTAACTAAACTATATTTCATTTAGCCTACTGAATCGAATTCAACTTTTGCGAATTGATTTGAATAAAATTTAATTGTATTTACTTGCTTATGTTTCTTTTCACTTTTTTTTTTCTTACAAATAATTAATTAAATCAGCAAAATTTATTCGGTTAAAACAGATTTAAAAGTCATCTGAAAGAAAAAGAAAAATAAATCCTTTAAACTGCCTAAACAAAGTTTGTTGTGTTTAAAAAGCCACATTTTTTCTATCGGGTATTCGAAGGAAAATGATGAAATGGTGAAATACAATTGTAAAAAGAAATATTTGAAAAGAAAAAATTTCTATATTAAAATATTAAATGAAAACAGAAAATACAGCAAGAAGAAACTGCTACAGTTGGTGCTGTTATATTCAACAAAAGTATTAGTAACAAACGATAGTTTATTGAAAAAAATAAAAAAAAATCAGAAAAGGAATATAAATCAATATATGAGCTTTGAAGGAAAGAGATTAGTTTAGGTATTAAAAATTTCAATTTCAAACTCTCTCTCTCTTTCTCTTTCTTTATGAAAAGATTATATGAAATATTTAATGTAAAGTCTAAGTTATATCTTCTTTTTTTTTTTTGTAAAAATTATCTTTACTTTTCGTAGAAATCAAAGATTCTATATAAGTTCAAGCTCTAAGGAGTAAGCATTATTAAAAGGAGTCCTTTCATCATCACAATTCTTACAAAATGATGAAATTTTTTATAAAGTTTGCCTGAAAGCAAGCAATATAAACCAAAGACAAAGAGCTGTCTCTACACACATGCATGTACTCTGCTACATAAGCAAATTGTAGTCCATCACCAATTTAAAAAAAAAAGTCATTTCAACAGAAACATGCAGGTTTCCTTGAATATGTCTACATGTGATTAGAGTTTATGTCACTGAATATGCATGCCTGTGTTAGTAAAAGTGTTTTTGAACATTCAATAGAACACTTTTGACTTACTATATTTCTTTTTTGCATTTTTTTTTTTTTTTTTTTTTAAATAAAACCAATTTTAATGTTTCTTTTTATTTGTTTTTTTCTTTAAATTTTTGTTTTTCTTATTGAAATGCCACAGCTTACCTCTAACAAAGAAAAGTGAAATATAAACATTTTTAACAATAAAATATTTCTTTTGTTATTTAGCTGAAACTACAATTTTTTAATGGAAAATGCTTTAAGAAAATAGCAAATTCAACTCACTTTCTTTTTAAAAACAAAATTATTTTGTCAGCAGTTTTATTTATTTGATTGACCGCTTTTACAAAGTAAATTAAGAAATTAGATTAGAGCAATTTTTTGCCTTGAATTTTTAACAATAAAAATATAAGTTGGCTAATAACAAGTATTGCACTTGCTCTTTCTAAAAGTTTTATGAATGAAAAATAAATATATTTAAGCCTTTTAAATGAACATACCCAAATTTTTAAGTCTATCTTACGTTCATCTTAGCAAAATAAACTTTAAATAGCAATAGCAAAAAAATTTTAAATGCTTCTACTACTACTACTTTTACTACAGCTTCTACTTTCATGCTACTACTACTACTACTTTTACTACAGCTTCTACTTTCATGCTACTACTACTACTACTTTTACTACAGCTTCTACTTTCATGTCACTGCTACCACCACTTTATCCATGCTACTCATACTTATATGTGCATACAACTTCTACTTCTACTACCATCACTTTCATGCTATTTATATTTCAACTAATACTTTTAGTACTGTTACAACCATTATATCCAATAATACTACAACTATTACGACTTATACTACTGCTGCAACCGCTGCTTTCATATAACTACTGATGCCATTAAATTCATGCTACTCATACTTCCATTACTATTACTTCTGCTATTGTCATTTTCATGCTATTTATATTAAGTCTGCAGCATATGCTTTAATCACTGCTTCGACTATAATTATTTATACTAATATTATTTTTATACTATTGCTACTGCTACTATATATGTATGTGTTACTTTTCTATCATGACTATTATTTAATTATATTTTTTTTGTGTAGTTATAGTAGAAGTTTTTTTTTCTTTTTCTGCTATACAGTAGTATTAATGATTATAACTGCTACGGTTTCTGGTGCAAATGCTATTACTATTAAATAAAATATTTGGGAATCATTCATTGATATACAAAGTATAGCTCATAAATGTCCTTTTTTTATATATTTTTCAGAAAATTTCAAGAAAAATAAAACACTTTTTAGCTAACTTGTGTAGAAATACACATAATTTGTAGCACTATTAGTACTATTTTTATTAATACTGCTACTGAAACTTTTTAATTAATTCTACCTTTTTTGTATTCATTTTTATTACTATTTTTGCTACTGGTGTTATAGCAATAGTATTTTTGCTACTTTTACTACAACCAATATTATTATTACATACAATACGTTAAATATGTAGATACTTAAATGGTATTTGTTAATTTAAAAAAAAAAAATTCCATTTCTCATTCCTGGGGTCAAGGCATTTAACTCTGTTATATATTTTGTCAAATTTAATATGATTATTTGCACACTTCTTTTCTCTATTTGTTTTGTAATGAATTTTTATTTTATATTATTTGTTAAGAATTTACTATTACCAGAAAAAACAATTTATAAGAATTTATTTTTCAATCATCTTGAAAATTGTTAAAGAATGTTTAAAGTAAATAATTTTTCTTCTCTTTGTCTCGCTCTATTTAGAAAAAGTCAATATAAGCTTTAAAAAAAAGAAAGACAAACGTAATTTGTCTTTAAAAATTCATAAATTTTACTTAACACATAAAAATACTCATAAACACTTTCTGCATGTAAAAGAGAATATAAAAAAAAAATTTTGAAAAAAATGTTTATTTCATTAACAGTATGAAATGAATTTTTATGAAGAAGCAAAGAGAACTAAAAATTCAATATTTAAATTCAGTTTTAGTCATTTGTATTGCAGATATTGATTTTATTATTTTATTCATTTCTTTTTTTCTTTCTACAAAAACATTATGAAAAAGCAAGTATTTATTTAGAAAATCAATAGAGAGTAGGAAAGCAAAATATTAATGGAAGCATTTTTATAGACAAATGCTGGGTATTAAGGTTTCATGTGCCTTTTTCTGTTAATAGAAATAAAAATTTTAAAAAATGCAAAATATTTTTTTTTTTTTGTGAATAAATGAAAGGTATTCTTTTGAAATTAAGCTTAGATGCAGACATTCGTAATACAATTTTAATTATTTTTAAGAAAAAATATTTATTTTGCTGTTTCATTTTATTATAGAATAATAATATTGAAGCTGGCAATAGATTTTTATACTAGAAATCACAAATGCCAATGACAGAAAATAAAACTTATTTTCTTCATGAATTACTTTTTTAATAAACAAAAATATATTTTGTTTTTAATAATTGATTTGACAGACAGACACAAGTTTCTGACGATATTTTAAGTTCCAAATACTACGAGTATCACAGAAACATTATGAGTATTATAAATGGCCTTACAAGAACTCAATTGATCTGTCATTTGATAGATATTGTTAATAGAAATATCTATCACAGCGTAGAAGAAAGTTCCTATGAAATTCTTAAGGGTGTTTCTTTATTGTGAAAAATGTGCTAGAAACTTTGTGTATGTGTAATTTTGTATCTCTCGTCATGTGGATGTGTCAGTTTCTATCACAGAATTATGGTACGGTGAGGGGTTTGTATACTTGATATTTAATGTTAAATGAATTCAATATTGCTCATACGCTGTATTTTTTTTATTTTATTTTTCAAAATCAAGTCATTTAGTCGGCGCTGTGTGACATTTTCAAACATATTTTATAGCTCAGTATTTTTCTCTTTAGGATCGTATGTACAGCCCATAAGTTCTCCGTTCACGGCTTAGGCTTCGAAAGAAATGAATTATCCTGTTCAGTGAGAGCAAAACCAACACATTAAAAACAATATTTATTGAAAATTAAACACACTTTTTCCTTAAAATTTTACTTCACTTTTTTATCATTTTATTTATTTGTTTTTATTTAAAATATCTTTAAAATCCAAAGCAAAAAAAATTAGCCGCATTCATAACGACTCTTACAGCAATTTTTTGTGACGTGAGCTTATTATCTTAATACTTGTCGTATATTAGCCTTTTAAGGCAAGTTATGAGTGATTAAAGCAGTACCAGTAGCAGTAAGCGTAACAGACACAGAAAAATATTATGTATCAAATTTGTCATATTGATTAAATTTTTATTTTATTAAATATTTTTAATTGCGATCAGTGAGTTTTTTTTACATTTCTGGAAGTTAACCAAACATCCTGCCCTACTAGAACCTAAAGCAGGAACCTAAATTTTCGGATTTTAATATTTCCCATATTACACTGGTGGTACGTACGACGGACCAAGCAGTCTGCCATTATGCGCTCTTTGCCATTATATCCAAGTAGTTATAAGCACCAAGTTCGTTCAGAGATGACAGACAACGTTTTACAATGGCTGATTCTAAGTCAGTAAAGTTCTTCTCCTCAAACATTTCATAGCAAATTTCATTTTAAAAATCATTTTTAAATAATGTCTCAAATCAGAACTAAATCTCAGATAGATTTCTATGAAAAACACTGTTCTTTACTTGTGCTAATGTAGCTTCCATATTTCTAAGCTTATTTACTAAGCTGGATTTTAAAATTTTATCAAATTGTTTAATCGTTTTCAAGTAAAATTATCTTGTTTTACAATTAGTTTTCAATTAAAACTCTGGCTGTTACTACTGACTTTTAATAAAACAATTTTTTTTTTTATTTCAACATTCCAGCTTAATATTCGATTTTCCTGACAAATTACAATAATTCTTAAGTCATTTTACATTACACTGTGGTTACCTACAACTATTTAAGTGCTAGAATGTCATTGATTGCTGTTGCATATAAAACTTGAAACCAAATGTCGACATTCTTTTAACCTCTCACTTACAGACACACATACACATACAATTTGACAGCTACAGACATCAATGTTAGTTGCTTAAAATGTTTTGCATTTTCTTCAGTTTATACTGTAAAACATCTTGATGAATGTGCTTTTAAATAGACCTAAAAGATAATGCTGCTGCTGCAAAGCTCTCATGTCTTTTTTAAACCCTTTCAAATTTAACAAAACTAAACACAATCTCTTGGTATGCAATAATAAATTTTCCACCAGACATTTTCGAAATATTTAGGTGTGTTGAAATTTATCTCAATTTACACACTCGCACACATAGTATACACTTATAACAAGGAAGTTTGAGTGTGTTGAGTTGTATATTTTAAATTTTCTTTTCCATTTTTACTTCTGCTTTCTTTGCCTTCTCAATTTGCAAAACTATAAATGAAAATGTGTTTAAGATTTATAATGACTGTGTGTTGTTTTGCTAGTTTCTTTTAGTTTGTTGTTCTAGTTTAAGAAAAGCTGCTGCCTTTTTTTACAGGTCAAACTGCAGTGTCAATATTGAGTAACACCTTGACTTTGTTGGAAGCAAAATGAAACTTTTTTTTAACTGCTTGTAAGAAAAGTAGTTTAAAAAGTGGGAAGAGAAAAGATAAAAGCTGAATTTTTTTTTTCTTATTAAGCAGCTTCAGCCAAAGAAATAAGTTTTGTGTTATTAAATTTTGTTTAAAGTAGAGTGGTTGAAGGACAATAAATAAAAAGTTTGTAAAGCAGAAAATATATAAATAAATAAATTTGATTAAAAAAAATACAATTTAAAATAGTTAAGGAACTTTACAACAAGATGTTTGAAAAAGGAAGTTGATATTTAATTAAATTTAATTCTTTTTTAAAGTGGCTTAAAGCCTTGTAGCTTGAAGCTAAAATAAAAGAAATGTAATGAAAACGTAGCCATAAGTTTAATTCGTAATGTATAAATTATCTTTATTTATATGACGACTTTAAAAAAAATTTAAAGGAAAAGAGATTCAGCATTAAAATGCAAGGATTTGAAATAATTTTGCCTACAGCTAAATTCGAAATTTTACAAATATTGGACCATAATCATAGTCACAAAAAAGTATGATTTTATTAAGAGCTGACTTTTTTTTAATAAGAATTCCATGAGTTTAGAATCAATTTTAAAAAAATACCAACTTTAGTGTGACCATGATTCTCACTTATTTAGTCAAGTTTCCTTCAAGAATTTCATCAATTTTAGATGCATAAAAAATTATTACTTTTGTTTTATAACATTTTCTTATTAACTATAAAACTTTCGATAGCTTCTCGCCCTATACAAAATAATTTCGTATTGTAGAAGCACAAAACCTTAATGTCTTCATTATATTCATTTTGAATTTAAATATTTTTATTAAAGCTGGTCATCATTTAAAGTACACACACACCCACAGACACAGACAGCTTTAATGTCTTTATAAATATAATTTGCACCCACTAAAGAAAAGTAAAAAATTAATATGAAAAATAAATTTTCATTCAGGATGTACAAAAATTATACTTTTTATTATTAAGAGTAATTGCCCTCATGTTTAACAAACAATTCTCAATCATTTTTATGTTGTTAATGGCTATATACGACAGCAGTCTTGAAAAGAACCAGAAGAAAGAAAAAAAATTAAGAATTTAAAGCAATTGAAAACAAAATTTATTAAAGAAATAAATAAACCAAAAAAAGAATTTTTTAAATCAAATGAAAGCCCATATTGGAAGTAATAATTTCAAAGAAATTGTAATTAAAATTAATTTATTTATTACAAATTTCAATACAAGGTCTTATTTAAAAGCGCAAGGTAACTAAACCAAATTAACTATAAAGTAAAATTTTGCTGTTGCAGAAGCATAAATACTCTGTAATGGCTTTTAGTATTAAAATTCTTAGCATTAACTCATCTGTGTATTGTAAGAAATTTTTTTTAAATAAAGGATATATGAAGAGCATGTATGCCTTTGCAGAGTTTAAAAATAATTTTTTTTTAATGAATTTTTAGTATTATTTTACAACTAGTTTCCAGTTTTCACTATATTATCAGCTTAATTTGGTCTGTTATTAGCCCTTTTAAATAAAGGATATATGGGAGAACGTATGACTTTGCAGAGTTTAAAAATTTAATTTATTTCAAAGATTTATCACCAATATATAACAACTTGTTTCAGGTTTTCACTAGATTCGCGGCTTAATTATGCATAATATGTAATTTTTAAAATAAAGGATATATAGACAGCATGTATGCTTTTGCAGCGTTTAAAAATTTATTTATTTCAATGAGTTATCAGCAATATTGGACAACTAGTTTCTAGTTTTCACTAGATTCGCAGCTTAATTATGGCGGTTATTAAATTTTTGAAGTAAAGGATATATGGACAGCATGTATTCCTTTGCAGCCTTATTTCATTATTGGACAATTAGTTTCTAGTTTCCACTAGATTTTCCACTTTATTGTGGCTGTTATTAATTTTTTTTAATAAATGACAAGTTTTTTTTAATAATCTAAACAAAATTTTAATTAAAATGTAATTTTTAGAATTAAGGACATAAAAGAGATAGACATACCCTTACTCTGATTTGCATAAATTTTTTTAGCAACTAAATATTACAATTCTAAGAAAAATCACCAGTTTTTATGATACTTTACTTAAAAATTTTATTTTTTTATATGAAGGATATATGGCTGGTAGTTAGAATTTTGCATGAGTTAAAATAAAATTTATAAGACAATTTAGTATTATAATGAGAAAAACCTTAATAAGTTTTTCTAGATAAATTTTAATATTTAAAACAAAGGATATAAGGATATAAAGGATATAAAAGTTAGGAAAGTTAATTTGGAGTTATTTACTAAATTTAAATAAATATTAATACAAATAGCGCTATAAAATTATGTTTTGTAAATAAAGGATATATGAAAGGATGGCATATCCTTACTTCGACTGCAGAAATAAAACTTATTTAATTTATTTCACTGCTTCTATACTATAATTTTATTAAAAAATCTTTTACAAAAATAAAGGATATATGGCAACTAAGTATATACTTGTTCCGATTGTAGCGAAATTAGCTGTGATTCTTTGAGAAGCTAAGTTATAACTAAATATTAATTAGTTTTCACGGGGTTTAAGATTATAATTTAAAAAAAAATATATTATTTTTTAATATTAAGGATATGAGAGAAATGAAAATTGGCTTCAATGACCAAAACAGCTTTAAGGATGAACTGTACAAAAACTAAAATTAATGAGTAAAATAATTTTTAGAAGAGTTTTCATTTTAATTTGCTTTTAAGTGAAACATATGTTGATTTAGAAATTTTTTCTTTCCAAGCCTTAAACTAATTTTGAGTTCTACCACGCGCACTTTATGTGCTTAAGCTTGTGCAAATACATGTAAAAGATCATAACATCATGAAGGATTTTCCTTTTTTTTTACTCATTTTTTTATGTATTATTATTATATTACAATACTATTATTTTTGATATCGTTTACCAACATACCAACCAGCATTATTACCACTCAAAACTACATACTTTAACTGCTGTTTGTCATTATAACCATTATTTTATAACCTTAATGAGTTGTTGAGTTAAAATCTCAATGATGAGTTGCTGCTTCTTCAATTTTCCTATAGTATATTGACAGTGATAGAGATCCTTGCATACCAGCAGCCAGCATACTCGTACAAATAAAAACCATCTGTGTGTTTGTATTGGTTTGTTTGTCCTTTACGAGTATGTTTGCTATTGTGCCAGTTATTTGTTATCTTTTTATGAGAATGTGCATACACTCATAGAAGCGTTTGGGTGAAAATTTGTTGGTATGAGTTTTTATTGTACGAATAAAAATATTTAATGTTTCATCATTATTTTTCTGGGGTTTTTTATGACCTGCTTTATTTGTGGTTGTTAGCACTTTTTTAATTTTTTTATTTTTAAGAGTTTTTTATGCAGACAACAAATTGTTATAAAAATCGTACTTGAAAAAAAAATATTACAAAACATAAAACTGTAATGCGACTACCAAGTGATAAACTAAAAAGTATTTAAAGTAGTTTTTTTTTATCAAAATTTAATTTCTAAAATAACTTCAGCTGCCTAACTTGTGGCTTGTTTTAGGTAAACAAAGTCTTGTCTTTAAGGCACATGTAAATTTAAAATGTCATGTTTACAAAATATTTTGTCTTACTAAAGCCAACATGTTAAAATTAAAACATTTTCTTTTAACAAGTTATTGTCCTTTACTTATGATTTTTCTGTTAAAACAAATGTAGGTCATTTTATCAGTTTTGTAGAAAAAAAGAGAAAAAGAAATAAATAAATTGCAGTTTCTACAATCAAAATAAAAAACTTTAAATGAAATCTGTATTTTAAATAAAAGAATTTCCTAGTCAATCTTTGCTTTTAATATGAGGAAAATCAAAATTTAATTTTATTTCTTAAAGCTTGTTAAATTTCTTTCCTTTTCTTATTCTCTTTTTTATAACAAAAAAAAAACTTAATAGAAACAAGTAGATGTAAGCCCTAAAAGAAAAATTTCATTTTAAAATTGGTTTAAGTATTATAGTTAACATAGACAAAAACAAAAGTACATAACAGAATATAAAAGGAAAAAATGCATACACACACAGCTACACTACAGCCTTTAATACAGCATACTGGACAAATAGTGAATAAGGAAAAAATTTTGAAGATGAAAAAAATTAAAAGTTTGAGATGTATTAGTGCATAAGCAAAGTTGACTACTTAAATAAATAATCAGCTATAATAATGATCAGAAAGCAACGAAACCTCCTAACAATTTGTTAAATAGTACCAATAACTTCTGCTGCAAATTTGGCTTTAATTGCTGCACGGACATACTTGTCCTTCACATATCCTTTATTTTCAAAACTAAATTTTAGTGAAAATATGGAACAATATAAAGTCAAAATCGTTCACAGCTAACTTCTGAGCTAAATTTAAATTAAATTCTCTCAATTACAAGCCCACTTAATTTTTAACACAAAATTTTAGCTAAAATCATTTACAAAATGCAGCGAAAGCGGCTAAAAATTTCTGAAACTAGCAGCTAGCAGCTATTGTTAAAAATTTCACTTCAATTCCCTGAATATTTTGATAGCCTTTCACATATCCTTTATTTTAAAAAATAAATTTTAGTTAAAATTTGGATCAATACAAAGTCAAAATCGTTCACTGTTAACCTCTGAGTTAAAATTAAATTAAATTCTCTCAATTACAAGCCTATCTTCTAAAAACCCTTAATTTTTAATATTAAATTTTAGCTAAAATTTTTAATAAAATGCAGCAAAAACTGCTAAAAAATTTCAGAAATAATGCTAGCAGCTATTGTTACAAATTTCACTTCAAACCCTTAAAGAATTTGATTGCATTTCACATATCCTTTATTTTAAAAACTAAATTTTAGTTAAAATTTTTTTAAAAATGCAGTTAAAATCTTTCAGTGCTAATCTCTGATTTACAATTCTTTTCAATTCTCTGAATTACAAGCCTAGGGTTTTTACCCTTATATTTTAATATTAAATTTCAGCTACAATTTTTATCAGAATGTAGTGAAACCTCCTAACAATTTGTGAAATTGTGCTCTTAATCTGTTCTACAAATTACACTTGACTTACTTGAAGGACTTGCTTGTCTTTCATATATCCTTTTTTTTATAATTTAAAATTTGTTAATTTTCGGTCATCTACTTGAATAATACTTTAAAAATGTAATAGTAATTTTCTTTATTAAGGGGAATGGCAGTATAAAATTTTCAAATCTTTTCCTACAGACGCACATTCATTCCAAACATGGTGTAATTGCAGATTGTATAAAACTAAACAGGATAGAAAATTAAAATCAAACCAGCATAAACATATAACATATAACCATAAAAGGTGGCAACGAACATTTTACACCCTACACTAACAAATGAAGTTAAAGTAAACAAGAAAGCAATAAATAAAAAACAAAAATAATCAATAAAATTATTAATTAAATTTATCTAACTTTAAATTGTTGTCACATATTTTAGTTATTTTTTTTGGAAACTTTTTTTTACCAAAAGCTACTATGTAAAAGAGTTAAACATTAAAATATTTTGCTTTGCTTTTTTTTGAATTTCAAAGTCTTCATTAACCTATTGTAGGGTATTTAATAGAAAACCGTAAGAAAAAAACTAGCAGCAAAGAAAAAGAATTTTAAATGTTTTGCAAAAGAGAAAAGGAAATATGTTGGCAAACATACACGTATTCACACAATTATACAACAAGTACAAGAGGAAAATTAACTAAAGGAAAAGAAAAATTAAATTAAAAAAAAAAAAAACAAAGAAAGTTTCTCAAATTTAATTTAAGGCCAAGATTTAATTTTTTTAATATCCCAAGAACTCTACAAAGAAAATAATGGATAACTCTGCTTTCATATTAACCCATCCTGGAACAAATCTGCTTAGATTACCACAGTATCATATCAGGAAGTATATAAAAAGTAGCCATTGACGACATGTTGAACACAGAAAGCTATTAGAATTTTTGACAATAGAACTCACACATTCTGGAATGGCAGAATATATGCAGCATTTTTCTTAGAAAAGAAAACGCCATAAAACCGTTAATTAGGCTTTAAAAATAGTCTGATGACATGTTCTGGGACTAGTTTGTATTTCTACAGGGGAGGGGCAAAAGTACACAAAATTCTTCACAAAGATCTTCTAACATAAAAGACCGCTTAGGGTTTAAACTACAGCATTCAATATCGATCCTTATAATAATATTGAAATTTCTATATGTAACAAAAGCCATGATTTGTTTTAAATTCTTAATTAATGGCCAATAATTTTTCTTTCCCATCCTTTTTTCTTTCCCTTTTTTTCTTGTTGATAATCTTAGGCGAAAATAATTACCAAAATTTAATTTGTCTTGTTGTGTATGTCCTTTTTTTGACAGCGTATTAACAAGTTCTTTTTTTTTTTTTTTTTTTGTATTTTCATTTTAAAGGATTCTTTCTTTTTAATAATTTAAGCTGCATTTATTGGGGTATTTTTCGCGCATGATTTATAATTATTTCACATGCACAATTTCATTACATGATTTACTTTTATGCGATTTATGTCACGTTAAATTAAATAAAGAGAAAAGCATTTATTAATTAATGTTATATATCAAAAACATGAACAACAATGCTGTAAACAGTTCCTTTAATGAAGACGAAAAATAATATTAAAAAATCAGCAAGAAAAAACAACGGAAAACAATATTAATTACTTTACCTTCACAGACAATGAAAAGTAAGTAAAGTAAAATGTTTATGTGTGTACGTAAATAAGTTTTTCATATTATGCAAATACGTAATGTGATTTTAATAAAATTTAATTAATTTTAATCATGTTTGAGACATGATGTTCAGTTGAATGAGGATTCTTTGTCTTTGTAATCCTTTTTTTTTTGGCTCACCAGCCAAGAGTACGATTTACTTTAGTTGAGCTAATCGATAGCGTGAAAAAGCATAGCAGCTAGCTAAAGCTAAGTCACAATACACCAGTTATTGGTTATTTTATATACCAATCCACACCAAGAGTGTGCTTATTTGTTCCAATAATGTGAATTGTATATTAACTTTATACTCCAGGAAATATCGCCATATACTTTTGAACTGGTTACGCCCACTTTTCAATGAATTTCACTCCCCACTGTTCATAAAGATGTGTGCCTATACTTAATTTAAGCCTGAAATTATGCTTTGAAATATTTTATATAGTACTTTAGTTGGCGACTCTGATAATAATGCTAGCAAAAACATGATGGCTGTATATATTTGTCTGGTTTTTTTTTTAACAATTAAAATTCTATTTGTAAAGGGAATTCTCTAATAAAGAACTGAACCGGGCTAGACAGGGCAAAAGCATCTAGTATTTAAATAAATAAACTAATAAATAAATTTTAATTTTTATGTAAATAAACAAGAGAGCTGATTCTGGTAATTGCCATAAGTTAGAAATATCGTGTATCGGAGTTGCAACAATTAATGTCACTGTATGGTTTTGCACCAACTACCGCCAATCAAATTTGTTTAAAATAAGGCAATTGTGTCAAGGCAAAAAATTTGTTTGGGACAATTTAAGGGGGCTACTCTGTACTATGATGTGAAACCTAAATGTTGTCTCTTTGGTCATTGGTTATAGCAAGATAAGCAACCGTATTCGTATCATTCTTTTTCGCATTGCAATACAGAGTAACCCCACCAATTCATCATAATAAAAATTGTGTCAAATTGATGCATTGCGGCAATCGTGTGATCTCAGCTTGTGTCTTGTCACTCTGATTCAGCATGTTTTCAGAATTATGATTCAAAGACCCATCTAATGACAAACATTTTGGGCTGCTTTCAATAATATTTTTATTTTAAATTACGAGTATAACGATTTGCTTTCATTAATCTGTATCACTCTGCTAATGGATTTTATTAGATTTACATAAACCACCTAAAAGAAAAAAAATTATATTTGCCTGGCATTTGGTAACAAACTAAATTTTTTTTTTATTGTTTTATAAACTCAGCTGTGTTAGCTGCTACATTCTTCTTTTATTGTATAGAATTTTAAATACATGTATTACAGCATATCATTTTACCATAGACAAGGACGACGACTATCATTTTAAGTATCATCAAATATTTATTGAATATTTAAACACACAAAATATTGCTACTAAAATAAAATATAAAAAAAAAAAAAACAAACAAACAGTTGCAATAACAAATTCTCTGTGCTGTGCCTAGAACTTCTTTTTATTTCTGTTGTGTTTTGTTTTGAACAGTAAATAAAATGCTTGATTTAAAAAATGTTCATTTGGCCGTTGTGCAACAGTAATGCTTGTTTAACTAAAATAAAATATAAATTAAAATTTCTAACAACAAAAAAATATTGTTATGTATGTCATGGTACAGTTTAATTAAAATATTATAAATAAATAATTTTATTACTTTAATTATAAACAGAATTACAAATTGTTAACCCAAAAAAAAGTAAATATATCTACTACATAATTGAATTTATTTAAATAAAAAATGAATGGACGGTTGAGTATGACATTGAGAGATTTATTTAAAATGCAATTACAGATACTAATAAAAAAAAACTGGCCAGCAGTACCCAGAGACGCGATACACTCTGAATGACTTAAAGACTACAGGACATTTCTTAACACTCTACAAAACCAAATATAAAAATTTTTAACAAGTTCTAGAAATAGCTACAGACACTGTATAGCTCTGGGAAATACAACATGTAAAGCCATCTAAAGCGTTTACTGTAACATAAAGACTAGTTTCCTAGGACACCTTCCGTAGGGTTTCAGTAAAATAGTTGCTCTAGAAAAACTAAGCAATAAAGTTCTCAACAAGTCTAGGATTCTTTTAGTTAGGCTTTGGGCTGCACAACAGATCTTACAAACTGTGGTACTGCTCTGAACCATAATTAATATTAAATTAGAAAAAAAAAAAAAAAATTTTTTTTAATTTAATTCATCTGAGAAAATCCACTTAAAACTTCAATTTTAGGTGATGATTCTGTTACAATAATTAAGTGACTCTGATAGTGTGAAAATATAACTTTGACATTTGACTAAGTGGAAGTGAGAAAGCCAAGGAGGTACAGGCAAGCTGAGAGATTTCAAAGTACTGTGCGATGAGCCCTCTATTGGCTAAACAGTCTGCCCACTCATTACCAGTATGTCCCTGATGTCCAGGCATCCAACTCAATTTGAGGTTGTTATGGATGCCAAGCTTTTTCAAATATGACAGACAATCCATTACAATAGCGCAAATCTAGCAGTGCAGTTTTACTGTCTGGCATTAAATATAAAGTCCCCTACTAGTCTTTGTCCTCAAACATTCCCTAGTTTTTTGCTTGAAATATTGTAGAGAACAACGAAGCCCTTCATTTCTTCTATTTTATTTTATTTTATTGGAAGCATATTTGAAAGCCTTCATTCTTTATTGATTTACATTCATTTTAAAAGAAGGAGGCCTTCACTTTTCTTTGATTTATTTTCATTAAGCGCTTAAATAGTGATTTCGAAAGAAGAACGGAATTTTTGAAGGATTCATTCTTTTTTTAATTTATCGTCATGTATTTTTAAAAGGAAATTAAAAAAAAAAAAAAAAAGACAGACTTTAAACGCTTTAGTGATTTATCTTAAAGAAGTCATTTCAAAAAAAGAACGGAAGCATAATTGAAGGGCTTTTTTCTTGATTGATTTATTTTTCTTTTGAAGGAAGAACAAATGATTATTTGAAAGTCTTCTTTCTTTATTGATTTACTTTCATTGGGAAAGAAGAAAGATGATATACTTGAAGGCCTTTATTCTTCGTTGATTTATTTTCATTAAGCGTTTAAAAAGTCGTTTGGAAAGAAGAATGGAGGTATAATTGAAGGCCTTCATTCTTTATTGGCTTTTTTCATTATGAAAAAAGAGAAGAGGAGTACTTGTATACCTTTACTCTTATGTGATTTACTTTCATTTAGCGCTAAAAATATTAATTTCGTAGAAAGAAGTATAGCTTTTAAAGGCCTTTATTCTATTTATATTGACTTAATTTCATTTAGAAAGAAGAACAGATTCATGTTAGAAACCCTTCATTTTATTTAATTTGTTTTTAAATGGTCTTAGAAAAGTCATTTAGAAAGCAAAAGAGAACAACACTTGAAGATCTTTACAGAAAGTTATAGTAGAATGAGAATCGTGTCTGCAGGTGCTGGTTATATAAAGCGTTCTACAGGCCATTCCAAAAGCCTTTCAAAGATATTCACCAAGATCAGATAGTTATGCTGATGAGACTTGTTTGTTATATTTTACCTGTTTTGTTACTTGATTTCTTTCGAGAAATACATTTTTCATTTATTTTCCAGGCTGTCAAAAAAAAAACAAAATAAAAAATCTCCCTTTTTTGATACAATTTCAGAAAATTACGAGCAGAAAAAAAGCTTTCAAAAAATGTCGCCTAAAGTATACTAAAGAAAAATTATACAATTTGTAAATTTTAATTATACATTTCATGAACAGTTGCCCTTTTTTTTTTAATAATTGTCAGGCAATTTAAAATGTAAAAGCCATTTAAAAATAAAGTAAATTTCTACGAGTATATTGTTATTAACTTTACAATAGCATGTTGTTGACAATAGTCAATTCAAAAAAACAAAAAAAAAATTTAATATTCAAATTCCTATACAAAAATATCATTTACAAAAATAGTTCATCTACTCTGCATGTGTATGTGTATTGTACATGACATTTTAGTGTACACGGGTATTTAGTAAACCAATCAAAAGTAGGAAAAAAAAATATTCACTAAATAAACAAGCGATTCATTTTGAATTTTATATCGATTACATTGATTATGGCTTCCAAATGGGAACAAGGCATTTCATTTTGCTTCTATTTTTTGTTTTTTTTTTTTTTTATTTAAAAATAAATGCACACAATATTTATTCAAAGTTGTTTTCAAAAATTATAAAAGCAAAACATTTTTTGTGGGCGTAGCTGCACGAATTTGTAGGGCGTTTAACAACAATTATGCATGAAGTAGTAGATACTAGTAAAATTGCAAAATTAAAGACCAAAAAAAGAGATGGAAATGAACAAAATTATTTAGCAAAACAAAGTTGAGTTCAATACCATTTTATTTCCTCTGGCAAAAGTTTGCGTGCTAGTGTGCAGTTTTTTTTTTTTATTATTTTCTTTCATTCTAAATGAAAAAAGTTTAAGGAATTTAGTTTTAGTTTTTTTTTTTTTTTTTTTGTTTCTTTACTTCTTTGCAAAATGATTTTTAGTTAACAATTTGTATAGTTTTATTTTGGTTTTGGCAAATTTGTAAATTATAACTAATGGCTGAAAGGCATTGCAGGTTATTTACTTGATTGATAACAGCCACTCACTCACCCAAGGCATTCACTGTCTCTCTTGAAGAATTGAATCATTTAGAGTATTCACATATCAAATATTTTTACTTAAAAGTAAAATTATTCACGTTGTTGTTTTTTAAAGAAGAAAATTTGTAGACTTCATTTTACAACAAGTAATTCTTAATTCTTCTGCGATTAATTTACTCATAGAATTACAACATTCCGTTGCGTCAGTGTATAAAACACTCAAATTTTCTTAGTGAAATGAAACACATCCACCCAACCAAACGGAGTCTTGCATTTCTAAATTATTTGATGGCCTTTTGTTCATGAATCAAATGAAATCATCTGAAATGTTTTTTTCAAAATTTTTATAATTTTCGCTTAGAGTAGAGAGAGAGAACAACAGTTTATAATTTAATTTGAGAGTTTTTCAATAATTTTAATTAAAGAAACTTTCTTTAAAGCGTAGACAGACAACGACGCTAATTTGCATTAGCAGTTTTAATTCAAATTAATTCACAAGTCTTCATTTTAATGTGAATTAGCTGATTGAAATCAAACTGAATTTGTAATATATTTAGCTTTTTCAATATGGCAACATAGTCGACAATCAATCAGCTGTTTTCAAATACTTTTGTATTTGTTAAATTAAAATGGATTCAAAGTCAGCAAAGTGAGTTCTTTTAATTGTTTTTATAAAAAAAAAAAAAAAAAAAACTAAAGAAATAATACAATTACAACGCATTTTCTAACATCTTAGATTTCTAAGGGAAAGAAGAGAAGTATGTGGTCTGTAAAAAGATACGCAGAATCTCTTAGATTCTGCAACAAAATACTTGTTTACAAAAAAACAGCTGTTTACTATAATAATTGCAGAAACTGTCATCTGTCAGGGTAAAATTTTAATTTGCTTTGATGAGATTTTAATGTAAATTAACGTCGTCTCTCTAGACTCTTAGTCTATTTAAATCACAGATTGAAATTGACTGCTTATGCAACACACGTTTGTGAAACTCTCACTTGATGTACTTTCGTTAATTTCAGCTTAGTTTATGCTCTTCTGTTTTGTAATTTGTATTTTGTTGTTTTTATGTATCCTAAACATGCAATCTGCATACTTTTTATTATTGTTATTCTTGTATACTTTTATTTCTCTCTAATTTTTCATTTCTTTTATTATAAAATATTTTATGTTCTTTTGCAATTTGTTAAACAAAAAGAGTTAATACTGAATTTCATTTGTGTTTTAATACAAACAATACCAATTCAAAGGTTGTTTAGTAAGTTAGCAGCCAAATGCTTAACTTTAATGTAGAATTAGAAAATTGTTTGTTTTATGTACTTTGCGTTTGGTGTGCATCAAAGCTATTGGTAATTTAAGGCGTTACTTTTTACCTTAACTGTTGTTGTGTAATTTACATGGTTGTTTCATTTACAATTAAAAATAATAATTTTTTTAAGCAGTACTACAAGGGTTTCGCAAAATTTCTACTACAAATTTAAAAATTTGAAATAAAACTAAGATTAAGTGGTATAGCCAGGCTTTTAGATATCCTTCTAAAGTATAAATTCTTTTATAATTCTTAAAAAATACGCTGAGGGAATTTTTAAGCCTTAAATTTTTTTTTATTAATTTAGTGAAAACTTAATTATTTTTTAATTGATTTCATTAGACTAAGAAAATATTTCATTGATTTAATGAATTATTCATGCATTCATTAATTCATAGATTCAATGAAATATTTTTTATTTAATTAATTTAACCAAATATGCATTTATTTTATGAAATAATTTCATTAATTTAATGAAATGTTCATTAGTTTAATAAAATAATTTCATTAATTTTATGAAATATGTATTAGTTTCATGAATTTTTTTTTATTAAATGATTGATATTTTATATTTCATTAATTCATACATATTTATGAAACATTTCATTAAATCAATGAAGCGATTTTATTAAAAATTTTTCATTAATTCCATGAAATATTTCATTGAGTCAATAAAAACAATTTTAATGAAATCGCTTCATTGGATTTATGAAAAACTTTTATTTCAGTATGCAGTCGACTCTTGATAATTTGAATTTCATTTGTTTCAATTTCTATATATTGAAGTAGTAATCGGTGTCTCAGGAAGAGTGCAATTTTAAATTTGGCTTAATTTTTTTTTCTGCAAAAGGCAACTCTGTATTGCGATTATTAAAAATTAAACGCTGTATGAAAGAATAACGCATTTTAAATGTAGACTCTGGGTGTTTGGCTGCACAAAAAATTCTTTGAGTTGCGGTTGCCTATTAAAAATTTAAAAAGTCTCTATTTAATTATATGGCTACAAAATAAAATTATGTGTCACTCTATGCAACATGAGAACAAACTATTTTAAGGAAAAGAAAAAGACAAACGGATTTTTTATTTTATTTTTAATAATTAAAAAAATTTTTCTTAATGAAAAGTCCCTTTTAAATTTATTATTTAAATTTTTATTACAAAAATTAATGGCCGGGCCTACAATAGCAAATATTATCGTTGGCTTAAATTAAAAAAAAAATAATTAAAATCTAAACAATAAGTCTGGGCTAATAAGTAAAAATCGCTTAAGTCGACTTAAGGCAAAATGACTTGTTGTTGCAATTAATTTAATAACCTTATTATGGCAATTCTGACATGGAGCGACGATATATATCCCCAATAATAACATTTGTTGGAATCAAAATTATTTTATAAAAAAAAGTTTTAGGAATTCCAAAATTGTAGTTTTCTAAAATCACTTAACAAGACATAAGCGGGTTTTTTCATATTGCTACAAACATATTTGTTGTTAGTGTTGATTATATATATATTTTTTTTTTAATTTAAGTCATCGAGAACGTTCGATATTGCGACCTCTCTTGCAAAATTTATAAAGAGTAAATCATTCGGCGGTATGAAAAATTCTTTCAATTGTTTCAAAATCACTATTATCCTTTTGAAATGAATATTCACGACAAATTTGCGCTAAAATAGAATGTGATTGAAGATTTTCCGCTTTGCTTGTGGGAGTGGGGCACTTAAATTGTAGCCAAAGCTTTTGCAGATGAGTGAGATGCTTTTGTTGCATACTCAAATGCTGTTCCTGCATTTGCCAGTGTTCATTTTGTTGTTGTTGTTGCATTTGCTTGTGTTGTTCTTGCAATAGCATGTGTTGCTGTTGCTGAGCATCTAAATTCCGTTGCTGTATTTCTATGTGCTGTTTTTGCATCTGCTGCTCCATTTCTAAATGTTGTTTCTTTATCATTATCAGTTGCTGCTGTTGCATTTGCGTATAGCTTTCACGCATTTGCATAAACATATTTTCAAAATTTTTAATTAATGTGGAGCACGGCTGGTGTTCTTTTTCGATTTCCGAATTTGTGTTATTCATTTTGTTCAAGAGTTCCACTTTTATATTGCTAGCGATCTGGACTGATCAAAGTATTCTTCAATACTAATTTTTATTGAAGTTAAGTAAGAGTAGTACAAGTAAAAATACATTTTTGTTCTGTTAGAAAATTTTCTTAGCAAAGGCTTTACCTGCTGCTGCAGTTTTACAATTTAATTTTTTTTTTTTTGTCTTTTACCTTCTTTAAATGTTTAAATAAAACAAATTCCTTTATCTGGAGTACTTCCTTCACTTTTACTTCATTCCAGGTAAGTGATTCCTTTTTAAAATAAAGCATGTGACAGCAGGTAAATCTTTATAAATTTTTTTTTAAATACTTTAAGCTGATTTGTTAATTATACAGTAGAGCCCTGATAATTTGAATTTCAAGGGACCAAGAAAAATTTTTTTAAATAATTTTTGTATTCATTTAAAAAGAAAAAGACAAAAATGCAGTTCTTTTTTACATATAGAGTCCCGATAAGAGTGCATTTTTTTAAAAAAACTGTAATATTTTTATTGGTTTGTAAAGAAGACATATTCCAATTAAGTATGAAATAAAAAATGGCATCAAGTGAAGTCAATGATATTTAAAAAAATTCATATTATCTGATAAAGAGTATTTTCATGTGAATGGCTTCTTAAATACACAAAAATGTCCATTTTATCTCAAAAAAGTCCTCATGCAATCCATGAGAAATAAATGTATCTACAACGAGAAACTGTTTAGTGCGGATTTTGATCATTCCTTATTTTTTTGGACATGAGGCCGAAATTTCGGTGACAGTGAACGATATTCATTACAGGAATATTATTACAGAGTTGTTGTCGCCTGAACTGGAATGCACTGGATCTGGACGACATGCGGTTTTAGCCACACAAGGCCTGAAACTATCGATTTATTGTACTATGAAATCAAAAAGGGCACTCTATACAAGCATATAGTGTAGGCTTACATTACAGCACTCGATAACAATCAAAATTTCAATACAATATTTAAATAGAAGTTTGTTACGATATCGAAGTCCGTAATTAGCCAATTGTTAAGTCTTAAATAAAATGGGTCATATTTCATTGAAATTCGTGATTAACTTTTGATTTTACTTTAAATTAAGTAAAGCTACTTCATTCTACTAAAAATTGCTTAATTAGTTTCTGAACAAACAAAAATAATAACACAAAAACTACTAAGAAATAAGGATTCCAAATAACGACTACCTGCATAAAATCCCCTTAAGCCAGGTATACAACAAATTAGGTATAATTCTTGTAGTTTATATATTTGGTTTCATTCTTTAAAACAGACTAGTTGATATTGAAGGGCCATTAGTGACACACTACAGAAATTATCTATCACTATCAATTTAAATATTAAAAGACACGAAAATGAATAACAACAATTTAGAAAAAGAAAACGACAAGGAAAAAGAACAGGAAATTCAGGAATTGCCAAATGGAGGGCATAATTTAGAGAATATAGTCTTGCAAAAACAGCAACGCTTTACAGAACTACAACAACGGCAACATATGAAAATGCGTCATCAACATTTGTATATGCAACGACTAATACAAAAAGAACATATGAAAATACAGCAACAACAATTAGAATTTCAGCAGCATCAACATCTACACATGCAAATGCAACATAAACAAATGCAGCAGCATATGGAAAAGCAAATTCAAAAATTGCATTTGGAATTGCAGCAACAGCATTTACAATTTCAACACCAAATGCAAAAGCAAATGCAACAGCATCATTTAGAAATCCAGCAAAATTACTTGCAAATACAACAACAAAATCAAAATTGTCTAGATCAATGTTGGCAACAAATTCAAACGGAAGTAATACAAACAATTGAAGCTGATAAAAATGATGGCGAGAACAAACAAGATTAGTTATTAAAAAAAGAAAAAATATTCAAGTATGAAAACTAATACCTTTAACTAAATACACGTTTAAAATTAAGCTAGAAAAAAAATTGAGTAAGAAAGAGGTAGAAAGAGGGAACTTTTCTGTATTGTTGCAAATGTTATCTACAGCTCAAACTCTCTATAATCGGTTACAATGTTTTTCTTTCTTTCCTTCTTCTTCTTCTTATTTTTGTCTGATAAAAATGCTATTAATCATACTCTAGGACTTATAATTTGTTATTATTTTTCTACGTTTTAGGAGTATGTGCTTTCATACAAATATTTTCCTGTGTGAGTGTTAATTTAATGGATTTTTTGACGTTTATGTTTGCACACATGCAGAAGCCTTTAACAAGCAACTTAGCTAAACAACATCATTAGTTTTCGTATTATTTTGCAAAGTATTGGAAAAATGTTCCAAAGCAATCAAATCAAAAACAGTAGCAGCAAATACAGATTTGAACAATAGAAACAAAAAATCAAAAAAAAAAAAAAAAACAAAACGAAAAATAAACTAAAATTTATTTGGGAGATAAACAATGAACATGCAGGCAGTCAAAGAAGTTATTTAAATATAATAAAAAGAATTAAATATAAAGAATTTTTAAAATAAACAAATTTTCTATACAGACAAAACGTGTGGGGTTAAGATTAAGAATGATATTTTGATTTTACTACAGCCCATGACTCGCTAGTGTGATGGCCACGATTGTGAGCCAATTTAATAAGGTCTTCCGCCTAGTGTGTGTGTGTGTGTTACTGTTACATATGCTATGAACACCTCTGGTACCGAAATGTGTAGCATTTATCCTATCAATGCTACACATTTCGGTACCAGAGGTACAATATGTGCTTGTTTTTCAAGCAATTCTTAAATCAAGATTTCATCTATTTGTTCAGCACAAAAATTTTGTCCAAAAAATTGTTTGTGCCCACAATTTTCTTCTATAAAATTTGTAATCTACAAAGCTGAATTCATTCACTTATTGTGAACAAAAGTTTTGCTCAAACAAAATTGTAGAAGCAAAATTTATTCCTAATAAAATTATTGTGCAAAAAAAAATTATTTTCGAAAAAAATGTTTGTCCAAAAAAATTTTTGTCTGAACAAAATTTTTATCCAAAAAAATTTTTATCTTAAAAAAATTTTTCAGCACAAAAATGTTTAAGTGTACAAAATTTTTGTACGGACAATCTTTTTTACATTAGACTTGTATCTACAAAGCTGAATTCTTTTACTTGTTCCGAATAAAATTTTTATCCAAAAAAATTTTTTGTCTACACAAAAATGTTTGAGTGTACAAAATTTGGGTCCAAAAAAAAAATTTTATCTGAACAAAATTTTTGTATGAACAAAATTTTTATCCAAAAAAATTTTTTTGTCTGCACAAAAATGTTTGAGTGTTTTTGTCCAAATAAAATTTTTGTTCGCAGTAGAATTGCAAAAATAAAGCAGGTTTCTATGGTACAAGGCAAACTCCTAGGTAAAATACTAAACGGAAAACTTGTAAGCGTAAATTAAAGTTAGAGAATGCTTGAGGAGAAATTTTTTTAACAACACAAATCAGCAAAAATTTCTTGACTTGTCTTGCATAGACAGGAATCGAACCTGTTACTTCCAGATTGCTAGGTTATTACGCTACCTACTAATCTGTTAATAGTTGCAAAATATATTCAAAATTCTTTTAAAATTGCTGGTATATAATCGTGTGTTTGCTTGTATTTCAACGTTCATTAATCAAACCGGAAGTTATGTTAAAAAGGGTGCCAGCATGAAAATCCTGATTAGTTTTCCAATACCGTTTTTTGTTTTCGTTGAAAGTATTTGCTTTGTTTATGTTTGTATTATGTGTGATTTAACAAAATAAAAAAAAAACAAGTTTAGATGCTCAATCATATATGTACTTGTACAGATTTACACATGCAAGTTTTAAGTAAATGTAACACATGCTACGTGAAATGTGAAAAATAACTCAAGGGTGTCTCTCAGCTACACTAGGTAGTAGCATAGTAACGTAATAATCTAGAGGTTAAAGGTTCGATTTCTGCCTAGATTCTGGGTGTTTAGTTGATTCTATAATTTCTTGCAAAATCCTAAATTTTATTTAATAAAATTTAATTTTAGGACTGTTAGCGAAAGAGAATCTCAGTCACTTTAATAATTTGAAAAATGGTTTCAAGTGCTTTTTTTGAATACTGCATCCTTATATTTAACTCATAGATTATGTAAAATATGCCCATGAATTAATTTTTTCCCGTATCACTTATTGAAAATCGGGTTTTCTAATTAAGCTTTATTTTTTAAATAAAAGTTTTTTTTAAATTATATTTTAGATTACTTACTCTAGCAAGGTCTTTTTTGTAGTTCAATAATTAAACAAAATCAGGTCTTACCTCTGAAAAAAAGAAGAGAAAAAAACCAATTAAGACGATTATTAAAATAATAAAATGTTTAAAAAATTGTATCTTATAATCTAATGAATAAAATAAGAAATCAGTTAACGGCCACTTTGGGACATTTTTATACTTTTGATTTTTTAAATAACAAGGAAATTATAGTTTTGAAACCCGACTCAAACGTTAATAAGCAGAGTGACAATTCGAAAAAGAACAAAATAGTTTTTAATCTATATAAATAAAATTCATTTTCTGTGGGCTTTTTTTATCAAAAGATTTTTTTTTTAATTCGGTAACAAAGATTTTTATACTCCAGGAAAGATAGCCAAATACTTTTGGACCACGCCCACTTCGCACTCACTTTTCAATAAAAGAACTTACATGGGTCTTTTAATAATTAAAATTTTATTTTTCAACAGATATCTCTAAAATTTAGTGCATACGACTTATATACTGCAAGAAAGGTTTTATATACTGACCACGCCCACTTTTTTAATATAATAACTTAAATTTTTTTTTTTTTAAATTAAAATTATAAAATTTAGGATATGATTTCTGGAGCTTATAAAGCCAGATCAAACTTTTGCTTCTCCAAAGAATTTTTAAATTTATTAAATCCACTAGGAATATACCCAGACAAAATAATCGTAAAAATGATTAAACTCTTATCAAATATTAAAGAAGTAATTACACTGATTAAAATAGAAGAGATGGAAAATATTTTGTGCCAAAAATACTGTTAATTTCAATTGACATACAATTTGATTTTAAAAGACGGCATTTGACAACTAGGGCAATCTGTTAAGGTGGCCGGTATTTAGTTAGAGACTCTGTGTCTTTGCCATGGAAAATTATATGTCGGCTGTGACAGAGTATTGTATAATCAAAACCTTTAAAATAAGTTATTTTCGTTAATCTATTAATTTTCTGTTTGGTTTTTCCTTAAATAAATATTTTTTTTTATTTTTCCAACGGATTTCGCTGGAGTTTGCTTTTGTGTCACGCATGCCTACTTTTCAGCAAATTAATATAAATTTTTTTAAGATAATCCTGAATTTGTACACATACTATCTTCTTACTGTAAAAACTCCTACTCATAAAGTAAAAGACCGGGCGTGACCGGGTAAAACCAGTTATTTGCTAATATTAAACAGCCTACAACTATGAAACTCAAATTATATGAGCTTCAACAAATTAATTAATCCAAAAACAGACAATAACTAAAATCTGTTTAACCACTTGTGCATAATATAGACTCATACGAGTACACTATTTCGTTTGAATACCTATTACGATTATTCACACAAGGCAGTTAGTCTCTAAAGCCAAAACATATAATATTTTTCCACTTAAGTAATTTTATTAGAAAATCATTCCCCTTATTTATTTGAGAAATAAATCTGAGTAACACGTTGTAGGTAAATAAGCCAAAGAAAAACTTTCAATGTATAAATATTTTTCAACACCCATAAAAGCATTTAAATCTTCTAATGCATAACACCTACACATAAACCTTTATAATAAAATAAATATTTTCTTGCACTCCAATCAATTGAGTAGGTATGCTAAGTTTTCTCCCTCTTGTTCAGTCATATTACAAGTGCCACTTTAGTTTGGTATTCAAGTATTAAGTGAAACGTTTTGCACTTTGCTATGCCACCATTAAAACAAACAACATTCAATTTGATTGCTGGGGAGAAAACTGACAAAATAAACTTCTAGTACTGTGTAAAGGAATACATACAAGCAAACAAACAAACAAAAGAAAATGTCACAAGGTAGTTGTAGTATTTATGTCTTAGTTAGTTATTGTTGGTTTGGTTTAAGGTTGGTTTAAAACTCCTAAAAGTATACTTCTACACAGTTTATCTTTTTCTTAGCTTTTAACCAAAAAAAAAAAAAAAAAATAAAACAAAAACACACAAATAAAAAATATAATAAATAAATATTGTGGGACATTTTTTCTTTACACAATTCGTTTCCACTTTGAGTGCTGGCAGGTAAAATTTTTTACAAAAAATCATATAATGGTTGCTGGTCAAATACCAGTCAGTTTTATTTTAGAAAAATTAAAAATAAACATTAATATTTAGTTTGCAAGTTAACTACACAAGTGAAATATTTTAAAATCTTCAAATAAAAGAGAAACAAAGCCAGCGAAAGCAACAATGATAAGTTGCTATATAATCCAGACACGTGCAAGAATTGTAATATTAAGACTTTGTATTGAATAGTTCAGAAAGGAGGGAATATCGCAGACATGTTTTTAATTAAATAATTATCAAGTAATAATAAAAAAGATTAAAAAATTCAAAACAAAATTTTTCTTTTATTAAAAGTTTAGTTTGTTCAGGATTTTAAGAGCAATTTTTCGTGAATTACAAGTATTATACTTTAAAATTGCATAATAAAACTTAAAGATCCCAATGTTATTATAGTCTACATCTATGCAAATCCTATACTTTTAATAAATTCATTTTAATTTTTTTTTTTTGAAAAAAGTATAACTTAAATAATGAAAATAAGTTGAAGCTTAGTAAATTCATTTTAATTTTTTTTTTTTTGAAAAAAGTATAACTTAATTAATGAAAATAAGTTGAAGCTTAGTTTTTTTATTAAAAATATATTATCCGAATTCTGGATTCGATTAGTGAAAAGTTTTAATTATCGAAATTTTTAACAAACCCTTAAAAAATCACTTTCACAACCCTAAATATATATTAAGCTTTTAATTTTAAAATAAACTTGCACAGTCTCAAAAATATGCTACACTTTTTATTTAAAAAAACTTTTACACAATCCTAAACATATTCCACACTTTTTATTTACAAAAAAACCCTTTCACAGTTTTAGCTGTATGCTATAATTTTAAATTTTAGGAAAATTTTTGCACAAGCCTAAATATATTCTTCACTTTTTATTTTTTTTTAAACAAAAAAATTTTTGTAAAATTTTTAATATATGCCACCGTTTTTTTACAAAACCCAAACATATTCTATTTCTTTTTTGAAAAAATTTGCACAATCCTAAATATATTCAACGCATTTATTTAGAAAAAAAACCCTTTCAGAACCCTAACTCTATGCTATACTTTTAATTTTTAAGAAAACTTTTGCACAACCCTAAATATATTCTTCACTTTTTATTTTTGTAAGATCCTAGATATAAGCCAAACTTTTAATTTTAAATGAAGCTTGCACAATCCCAAAAACATATATGAATATATATGTTTACCATGAAAATAAGCCAGCTTTCATTAATATTGTTTTTAATTTAAACAATATATTTAAAGATAAATTGTGGTCAATGAAAAAAAAACCAACTGTTAATTTAAATTTTCATTTCTGACGGCATGTTGAAAATGTGTTAAATTTAACACACTAGAAAAAAAACGCATGATAATATATGTCACGTATTAAGGTGGTTCTGTCACTTTTAATATTAGGAAAAAATGTAAACTTTTTTTAAACAAAATTTGCAAAACATTTTTTAAATTCAAGCAGCTTCACAAATATAATTAATAATTATGAATCACATATTGTACATTATTTTAAAAAGCTAAAGAATAATTGTCAAGGTCTGCTTTTATAAAAAAATTTTTTATAAAACAAAAATATTTAAGGCTGTTTGAGTTTCAGAATGATTTTTTTATTTAATTTTTTTCAATAAAATTTAAATTTTTGCTCGTTTAAATAGAAATAGAAATAAAGTTCGTAGCAATTTTTTTAAAAGCCATAACTGTTTGAAAAAATTCATATGGTAGGTAGTGTATTTTAAATAGTTTAAAAACTAAAGTACACTTTTGGAGGTATTTTTTTTATTAAATTTTTGTTAATGTATTTTAGGCATTACATTATGTGGAAGAAAAAAATTAATGGCATTAAAATACAATAAATACCAACCATGAAGTTTAAAAGCGAAAATATATTTTGCAAATAAAATTGTTTAGATAAAAGGTACTTTCTACATATTAAATTTATATTTCTATTTAAAAACATAATAAAAAATTTAAAAAAATTATTTAGATGAAGTAGTTTTGATCCAAGCAACAGGTATTTTGATTGTGTAAAAAAAATAACCGAAAATCGTCTGTTAAAGCGATTACATTCGGAATTATTAACATTCATAAAAATTTTATTTACTTTAGAAATATTTCACAGAAAAAACTTTTAATTGAAAAAAAAATTGTAAAATTAAATTATTAATTTGTATACCATTATATGAATTACAAAGCCTGCATTCATACAAGGAAATAACTTCATTAATACAATGAAAGCATTTCATTAATACACAGAATTTATGAAAAATTTCATTAAATCAAATAAACAATTTTAATGAATTTCTTTTATTGCATTTATGCAACACATTTTCCTTACAGGATAATTAAAAATTTAAAAGAATTAAGAAAAGTTTTCTTATTAAAACTTTTATACAAAAACCTGTACATATTAATTTTTTTTCAAACTTACTGTTTTTGCTTCAAATTAAATGGGTTTAATTTTACAAAGTAGAATTTTTTAATACACTAAACTTAAGTTTTCATGTTAGAAAATATAAAAATTTTAATTTTTTTTAAACCCGTAAAACTAACGTAATTTATACAGCAACACCTACACATATCCTATGGCAGGTTGACCAAACTTTTTTTTTTTTTTATAACATCAAATACATGTTGTCAGTTTGTTAAAACATAAAAGTTTAGTTTTGCAAAACTTTGGCTTGAGAAACAAATAAAAGAAAGAAAAAACGTCCATTTGTTACACTTTTAACATGAAAACTTAATAAACAAAAAAAAAGTTTTTTTTTGCCTTTTAAGTTTAATTTGTCACAAATACTATTTGGCCACAATTGCTAGTAATTTTGTTTAAGTTTTCTTAACTTTAAAGCAGCCAGCTGTTACAAATTGTACAAAACCAACAGCATTTAAAAATTAAAAAAAAAATTTAATTTAATTTTAATTAAATAATTTTGTTGCACTTTAAAAAAAATAATAAATTTAATATGTTATAACTGAAGCATACTTTAAGGAACTGCTAATCATTAAATGTGGTGCATATGAATAAGTAAAATTTAAAAAACTAGTTCAAAGTGGAAAATATTTATTTCAAAAATTGTTGGCTATAAAAAATTCTTCCAAAAAAAAATATTTAAGTAAAATTTATAAATTTTTTTTTTTAATTTAAAAGAAATTATTAAAAGCAGTAAGATGCAAATTTTATCATTTCAAACAAACTGAGATATATTTTATTGAATTATTCTCTATAACTATTAAAATAAATTATTTACTATAGAAAGTTTTTTTGGGAAATTATTTAAATTAAAAAGTTCTTAAGCTGGAAAAAAATACAAAAACTTTTAAATAAAGGTACGAGGGTTATTATATTAATTTCTTATTAAAATTCAAATATTATTTTCTTAAAGGTCATTAACTGATAGTTAAAGTCAAAACTTTACAAATCAAATATCAATTTTTTGGTTGGTTATTGCCACAGAAATAATGCCGTATATGTTTTAGCTACGGTCACATTACACAAATATTTATCGAAATAAGAGTTGTCAAATATTTCTATAACCATATTATGACTTGTATTACATAAAGTATTTTAGTAAAAAAAAAATTAAAAGAATTTAAAGCGAAAATTTCTTCAAAATATATAAGCGTATGTGCTTATTTCGACAAATATTTGTTTAATGTGACCGTAGCTTTAGTAATTTCTAGTCAAAAGGCTTTTATTTTAAGCTACTTAACAGCCAACCGGTTGAATTACTACTTTCATTAAGGCAAGTGGATTCAGTTAGACTGTTAACTTGTAACCGCTGAAAATAATTAAGCAAATTTAACATAAAAAATTTACTTAATAAGCCCTTATTGAGCAAAAATGGTATTTTTTCAAATTTAATAAAAAAAATTTATTTCTTCTAGGCACTATACAATAACTTCCATAATAATTTCTTATTTTTTTAAGGTTTCAATTTAAATTTGTGTTTTTTTTTTTTTTTATTAAAAAAAAAATTTTATTCTATTATTTTTTTGTTCAAATCTATAATTTTTTTTGTTTAATTTTTTGCTTCTGTTTATGTACGTTGTAAAAATGATTCTTTTTTCTATTACGCAAATACTAATTGCGTGTTTGGTTTTACGAATTCTGTAATATGTCCTATTTCAGTTTAATATAATATAATAATTGAATATAATTTTTAGTTTTTGCTGTGTATAAAGACTTCAATTGTTTAAAAAAATTTAACTTCTAACTCATAAGTTTTCGTATTTTTCTTAATTTTTTTGACCATAAAAATTTCTGATTTAAATTTTTACTATTCAATTAATACAGCTGAGCTAAGATTTCAAACTTAAACACCAACCAGCTGGTAGTTAGCAAAAGAGAAAATTATGAATTATTTTTATGGGTTCATATTCATGTGTGTAGTGCCAGCAATTTAAAAAGTTACTTTTTCCTCGTTTTTATATTGTGTGTGTATACTGTTGAAAAAAGGCAAACGTAAAAGCCAGGGTTTTTTTACTTTCATTTAGTTTACTGAAAATACTTGCAACCATAATAAATTTTTTTTTCTTTAACACATACATTTGTCAGCAGCTAAATTTGAACGCCTTAATTTAAAGATTTGCCTGCTTGAGCTGTAAAGTTGTTGGTTTTCACTATTAGTTGTAATTAATTATTAAACAAACGTCTCCCTTAACCGATAAAATATTTTGTGAGAAAAGCTGCTTCGCTTTTTTTATGGAAAATTAACTATAACTTTTGCTTTATATTTTTAACCTGCTTTTAAACTCTAATAAACTATTATTTTTCTTTATTTTCTTTTTTTTTTATTTCTAAAAATTTTTTTTTAAGAATTTTACTACTTAATTTTCCTAATTAAATTTTTTAATCATGCTGGACATAATTTGTTTAGTCCACATAAATTTGTGATTTCATTTTTCTTTTTTACTTTTCGTATTTCACTTAAAAGCAATTATTTTATGCAAAATTTTTTTCCTTATTTTTTTTTTTTTTGCTACTAAAAATCGCTTTATGTATCACACGCGTGCGAAAAAAAATTACTGCGAAAGATTTATTGTCTTAACGAGTAGATGTTGTGAGCGCTTTTAATGTTCGTTTGCAACTGAATTTAGATGAAACACAATTTCTGCATTCATATTTTCATTCCAATATAAAGTTTTCTTAACTTTGTTGTTGTTGTTTGTTTGCAAAAGGCTTTACAATGCAAAACTCAACTCTAACACTACAACTATTTGAGACATAAGCATGACACGGAACAGTTTATGTTGTTCCATTGCCACAATAAAAAAAAAGAAAACGAAAATCAAACTCCTTATACAACTTATTAAATTTTATTACACGTTAAATGTTATAAATTTTCAAATTTCTTTTCCAGCTTCATTGAATTTTCTTGTTAATGAATTGCATTTTTCATTTGCAACACTGTTTTGGTTTAGCTTGTTATTATTATTTTTGTTGTTACTGTATTATCATATTGTTATTGTTTTTGGGAGGGTGCCGCTGTTTTGTTTCATTTCCAATGGAATTTTATGGAGCATAACAACTTTTTTCCCAGAGCACATGTTGTATATTTTATGCTCCATTTAAATAAAAAGCTTTACTTCCTAAAAGCTTTTTTCATTAACAAAAAAATATGTTAAGAGAGTAAAAAAATATATTTTTACCAGAGGTCGGAATTGGAAAATGAAAAGAAATCATCATAAATCTTGCTTATTTCTGAACTCATAAAAAAACATATTTTAATTAAAATTTATTAAAAAAATTGGCCATAAAAATAAAATAGAAATATATAAGTTTAATAATTTATAGTCAAATTTATAAAAACATTTTTGCTTAATAAAATCTTATTAAACAAGATTGCGTTGCATAATGCGCCCCAATAAGAAAAAGCAGAAAGAGTTCTAGATCTGGTCTCTTGGTGATACATGTGGTAAAAATACCCAGAAAAATTAACTTAATTATTCCTTTAGACAAATTTTTTTATTAATTTGGCCTTTAATAAATATTTAATCATAGAATTTAATCACATTTTTTGTGATATTAAGCTTTTGTTGCAAGAAACGAAATCGTCGAAATTAAATCAATCGAAAAATTTTTTTTTTTTTTTTTTTTTAAATATATGTATTATATTTTGCAGCCAATTTAAATTATTTTTTGTTAATAAAGTTTCGCTCGCCAAAGAATATTTTGTGCACTGTTCCATGAAGCTAATTACCTTGTTCAGCGAGAACTTTTCTATCTGTCTGGAATTTAATAATTAGTCTAGTTTTGCCCTACTTAACCTTAGGGTCGGACAGTCACAAAGAACATGTTTTGAGGTTTCGTCATGTAAACCACAAAATCTGTTAATGACGAATAATTTTTAATTTATTCATTATTTTTATCCAAAGCGAATTCGCCTTGATTTTTATTTTTTTTTTGTATAAAATATTTTGAAAATTTCGATTATTTGTGAATGATTGTTTTTGGCTCTAAATTTGTTTATTGAAATTAATTTTATTTTCTTTTTTTACGCTAAAATTAAAAATTTTAAATTTCATGGTAAAAAATCTATTTTCATTTTGCAGTTTAATTGATTTTTATATTTTAATTTTTGTAAGTCAATTGCTAAAATCTCATTTTTTTTAAATTTTCTTACATAAATAATATGTAATTTTTTTTTTAAGTTTGTTTGACCTTTTTCTTTTTTATTAAAACGGCCTTTATAATTCGACCTCAAGCTTAAAAAGCACTCTATTCTTCGCTTCAATTTAAAAAAATATGTGTTAATAAGAAAAAATTGTTTAAGTCGACTGAAGAAAAACGTAACTTGTTTTCGCAATAAACTTAATAATTTTATTATTCTGATTCGGGTATGGTGAAGAGCTATATGCCATAATTAAAGAGAAGACAATGAACATTGGTAGAATCTAAATAATTTTATAAGAAATATTTATGGGATTTTTAAAGTTGTAGTTCTTTAAATAAATAAATAAGACAGAAATGTGATAAATGTTATTGCTTAAAATTTAAGAGAATGAAATTCAAAAACTAATCTCTTTAACAAACAATAAAAATTATTTCAATTTCAAACTATTGAAAAAAAAAAACAAAAGGAAACACAAAATATTTTATTATCAAGTAAAAGTAAATTATTTTTGCTTATGCCTTAAATGTATATATTTCTCTTAAAATTGTGTTCAGCAAAAAAAAACACGAGCACATAATGCTCTCTTAAAATACTTATTGCGCTTACTTTAAATTAAGTAAAAATATTTGGTTTCTCTTAAAAGGGAAGCAAAAGGAAAACATATACTTGACACTGTCTTAAAAACACAAATTATATAGTAAGGCAGTCTCAGAAAACTTTGATTTATATGACGAAAAATTTTAAAAAAATTCTTTAAAAAATTTAATAAGTATTGGAGATATTATTTTTTAAAAGTGGTACAAGTCCACTTTAATAAAAAAAAACTTTAGCCGTAATTTTAATAAGATGGTAACGGTATATTAATAAAATTACTGCTGGCTCATTTTTTAAAGAAATAGACTTATTCTATTTTCATAAATAATAACTTATTTAATTGAAATTGCTCAATTGGTGCATAATATTTTATTACGAGTATGTATGTGCGTTTTTGGCAAAGAAAATTTAATTGTAAAATTCATAAAATAATTTTATTTAAATTAACAAAAAATGCACACTAACCTTTTTTATTAATATTGTTGCATCCTGGAGAGCATTTAGGCACACACCATTATTTTCAACGGCCTCAGGTTATAAAAATGGTGGTGCGATGTTTAATAACACACATTAGACCTGCGTACATGGCTGACCACAATTAAAGTTGTCTCTTATTAACCGGCACTCCCGAAGTTAACGCTCTCAAATCGCGAAACCGGTGACCTTCATGCTACTACGAACAAAATATTTCGAAGTACGCACTTTCACTGCAGTTTTTAAGTAAAATTCTTTCTATAATTTTTCAGTTTTTTTAAATTGTGGTGAGATGTTTAGTAACACCCATTAGACCTGCGTACATAGGTGACCACAATTTAGGAGTCTATTATTACCCGACACGCACGCTCACGAGCACTATATGTATTATTGCGCAGCCGGTAACGTTCACGCATGACAGCTGGTTAATGCTGTCACGATTACTTGCGATCGCGCACTTGTCGACGTTCACGCATGATAGATACCGTTTTAATCCTATCACGTTTACCTTACGACCGCGAAACCGGCGAAGCCATGAAGGTCACATCATTTACAATCTTGATGAATATAATTCGAAGTTCGTATTTTTCTTGCAGTTTTTGAGTATTTCAGTTTAAAAACACACACACACATATACGCGGGACACGCTTTTTCGTAAAATAACCCGCACGAAGGAAATCAAGGCAGAAGCACAGTCTCATTAAATTCCGATTTGTATGAAAAAAATTTTATCTATTCCCAACAAGTAAAATTTTAACTATTTTTCAAAAATAAGGTTGAAAACTTGTAAAAATATATTTAATTGATACATTAACTAATAGAATTTACAAAATAAAAAAGAAAAAACGTCAATTATATTAACAGAATTTGATTAAATTCACTAATTTTTTCTTTACTTTTAATAAATTTGAAAACATAAGCTCACAACAAAAAGTAAACAAAATCATTACAAACGAGTAACAAAAGTTCTTTTAATAAAAATCTCTCTTAGATAAAAAAACAAAACAGCCATAACACTCAATATTAAAAAAGCAAAATAAAAAGAAACTCTCTTAGTAAAACGCTCTATGAAAATTAAAATAAAAGAAACAATACTATAAAGAAAACAACATCACAGAAGTTTATGACAATATTCTCTTCTCTCACAGTAGAGTAAAATGAGTAAAACAAAACTATGTGCTGTTTGGAGTAAACAATATCTACCCCTTGCGTGAGCTGTTTAATTTTCTTATATGAAGTTAAAAAACAAAATTGTTGTTGTAAAGAATGCCAAATAAATAAAAGAAACTTTTTATGAAGTGTCTACGTTAAGTGAATCACATGCACATACACATTAAGAAGCAGAAGCACAATTTTACTTTGTATGACTTTACTTACTTTTATAACACTTTTTCACAAGAAACAACACAGTTACCGTACAAATGATTTTTAAAACATCCAACATGCAAAATAAAATACAAATTATTTAATTTAACTAATTTTCAAAAACTTTACCGGAATTTATATGGAGACGTCCATCCACTACGAAAATTTCCCAAAACTAAAGTCAGACTACAAAACAAGCGACAATTGACCTGTTTGAATAATTTATGATGGTGAGAGAATTTTTCTTCGGTTTTTGAAACAAGAGAAGAGAATCAAAAAAGAAAATATGCAAATTTGTTAATGTCCACTGCGTGAGTTGTTAAGTTTAACTATAAGAAAATGAATCAAAACAAACAAGTGCAATCTATGTGGTTGTTGTTAAATAAAACGATCTGTTTAGTGATACGAAGTAAAGAGGATTTTTTATGAAACACCCATAAGAGAAATAGGTAAAATGTGGGAGACAAAAATGATGTGGAGAGAATTGTGGTTCGGTAAAAGTCACATGATTTATGAAAAGTAATAGACAATAAGGAACAAATATTGCAAATTTTTAAATATCCCATGCGAGAGCAGTTTATATTTCGTAAACGAAGTTAAGTTAAAAAAAGATAAGGGCAATGTTTACTGTTGTTGTAAGAATTAATAAGTGTACAGAGAGGCACACACATTTCTTATGAAATACTTGCACACACTCCTACATACAAAACCAGCAGATACCTCGTTTTTATTTTGTACGTAAAATTTCTAAGGCAATTTAATCCACTAAAAAACAAACTATTTGCCCAAATATTTATGAACACTTGAAAAGAACTAGTTAAATTAAATTTAGAAATAAAAATTATTAATTTTCACTGACTTTTTACTTTATTTTAAACAATTTTAATCGGAATTTAGATGGAGACATACGCTCCCTAAGAAAATTTCTTTTAACTAAAAAGTAGATGACAATATGGCTAACGACTGATGGGGAGATAATTTTCGTTCGGCAGTAACAACTTATCTAAAAGTGCTTGAATTACGAGTAATGAAAAGAACGAAGAAGGAATATGGAAAATTTGTTAATATCCCATGCGTATGCTTTTTTTAGATTAAAGCACGACATTAAGTCAAAAGAAGCCAGCGCAAGGTATATTGTTGTTGTTAGAATAAATTTAAATAATACAGCACAGGTTTTTTATGCAGTACCCATCGATGTATATACATTAAACGAACACACACACTCACCTATATAAAAAACCAGCAGAGACTCCGTTTTCTTTGCACGACAAATTTCTAAGCCAATTTAATCCACTAAAAAACAAACTATTTCCCCAAATATTTATGAACACTTGAAAAGAACTAGTTAAATTAAATTTAGAAATAAAAATGATTAATTTTCACTGACTTTTTACTTTATTTTAAACAATTTTAATCGGAATTTAGATGGAGACATACGCTCCCTAAGAAAATTTCACTTAACTAAAAAGTAGATGACAAAATGGCGAACGACTGATGGGGAGATAATTTGCGCTCGGCAATGACAACTTATCTATGAAGTGCTTGAATTACGAGTAATGAAAACAACGAAGAAGGTATATGGGAAATATACCTTCAAAAGAAGCCAGCGCAAGGTATATTGTTGTTGTTGTTAGAATGAATTTAAATAATACAGCACAGGTTTTCTATGCAGTAGCCATCAATGTGTATACATTAAACGAACACACACACTCACCTATATGAAAAGAACGCAGAGACTTCGTTTTCTTTGTACGACAAATTTCTAAGGCAATTTAATCCACTAAAAAACAAACTATTTGACCAAATATTTATGAACACTTAAAAAGGAATAGTTAAATTAAATTTAGAAATAAAAACTATTAATTTTCACTGACTTTTTACTTTATTTTAAACAATTTTAATTGGAATTTAGATGGAGACATACGCTACCTAAGAAAATTTCTCTTAACTAAAAAGTAGATGATAAAATGGCTGACGACTGATGGGGAGATAATTTGCGTTCGGCAGAACAACTTATCTAAAAGTGCTTGAATTACGAGTAATGAAAAGAACGAAGAAGGAATATAGAAAATTTGTTAATATCCCATGCGTATGTTTTTTTTGATTAAAGCACGACATTAAGTCAAAAGAAGCCAGCGCAAGGTATATTGTTGTTGTTGTTAGAATAAATTTAAATAATAGAGCACAGGTTTTTATGCAGTACCCATCGATGTGTATTCATTAAACGAACACACACACTCACCTATATAAAAAACCAGCAGAGACTCCGTTTTCTTTGCACGACAAATTTCTAAGCCAATTTAATCCACTAAAAAACAAACTATTTCCCCAAATATTTATGAACACTTGAAAAGAACTAGTTAAATTAAATTTAGAAATAAAAATGATTAATTTTCACTGACTTTTTACTTTATTTTAAACAATTTTAATCGGAATTTAGATGGAGACATACGCTCCCTAAGAAAATTTCACTTAACTAAAAAGTAGATGACAAAATGGCGAACGACTGATGGGGAGATAATTTGCGCTCGGCAATGACAACTTATCTATGAAGTGCTTGAATTACGAGTAATGAAAAGAACGAAGAAGGTATATGGGAAATATACCTTCAAAAGAAACCAGCGCAAGGTATATTGTTGTTGTTGCTAGAATGAATTTAAATAATACAGCACAGGTTTTTTATGCAGTACCCATCGATGTGTATTCATTAAACGAACACACACACTCACCGATATAAAAAAACCAGCAGAGACTCCGTTTTCTTTGCACGACAAATTTCTAAGCCAATTTAATCCACTAAAAAACAAACTATTTGCCCAAATATTTATGAACACTTAAAAAGAAATAGTTAAATTAAATTTAGAAATAAAAATTATTAATTTTCACTGACTTTTTACTTTATTTTAAACAATTTTAATCGGAATTTAGATGGAGACATACGCTCCCTAAGAAAATTTCTTTTAACTAAAAAGTAGATGACAAAATGGCTAACGACTGATGGGGAGATAACTTGCATTCGGCAATGACAACTTATCTAAAAGTGCTTGAATTACGAGTAATGAAAAGAACGAAGAAGGAATATGGAAAATTTGTTAATATCCCATGCGTATGCTTTTTTTAGATTAAAGCACGACATTAAGTCAAAAGAAGCCAGCGCAAGGTATATTGTTGTTGTTAGAATAAATTTAAATAATACAGCACAGGTTTTTTATGCAGTACCCATCGATGTATATACATTAAACGAACACACACACTCACCTATATAAAAAACCAGCAGAGACTCCGTTTTCTTTGCACGACAAATTTCTAAGCCAATTTAATCCACTAAAAAACAAACTATTTGCCCAAATATTTATGAACACTTAAAAAGTAATAGTTAAATTAAATTTTGATATAAAAACTATTAATTTTCACTGACTTTTTACTTTATTTTAAACAATTTTAATCGGAATTTAGATGGAGACATACGCTCCCTAAGAAAATTTCACTTAACTAAAAAGTAGATGACAAAATGGCGAACGACTGATGGGGAGATAATTTGCGCTCGGCAATGACAACTTATCTAAAAGTGCTTGAAGTACGAGTAGTGAAAAGAACGAAGAAGGAATATAGAAAATTTGTTAATATCCCATGCGTATGTTTTTTTTGATTAAAGCACGACATTAAGTCAAAAGAAGCCAGCGCAAGGTATATTGTTGTTGTTGTTAGAATAAATTTAAATAATACAGCACAGGCTTTTATGCAGTACCCATCGATGGTATACATGGCATAAAAATGTCTTATTATGATTTACATCTTCATTTCTAAATAATTAGATTTTTATTATAAATAAATTTTGTTCATAACATAAAATCAATTTCTGTGTTTTTTATTATTAACAGTGTGTGAGTTTTAAAACTCTTATAGATCCTTTTAAAAAGCATATACAACAGGACTACTTCTCATTATAAAAATGATATCTACAAATCTGTAATAAGAGTTTAATAAAGGTTCAAATTAATGAATCATAAATTCGTTGCGAACTAAGATAAATTTTATTTTTACAACCATAAATAAGATATTCTACCCTACAATTACGCAACTAGTCATATTCGTTCTATTTATATTTGCTCCAAAGATTTCAATACCATACAGCGCACAAACGTAACAAAAAAAGTCGTCAACCGTTAATTTCTTTCTGTCTGTGTTTTTTTCTTGTATTATTAAACAAGAACAACAACAATATAAGAACATTGCTTCTGTCTTCTTGTATTTTGCTGTTCACATTTTTTGTGTTCATAGCGACTGCGCCGCACAACCAAAGCAGAGCGTGTGCGTTTGACTTAAATTTTGTTTTTGTTTTGTTTCTTCTTTAATACATAGTGTGAAACAAATTAAAATATAGGTCAGTGTGTTACTCGAGGTACGTTCGAAAATTAATTGGTATTATTCAATTAATTTGAATAATATTATATTGATTGTTTAACACTACAATTTAATAAATTGCCATTATATTTGTAATATACCAAGAATATACCTGCGCTCAATCCTCTACACATTAACAATTAAGTTACTTTGCACTATTTTTAAAACATTTTTGAAATTTCCATATTTCCTAGTAGTCTTGCTTTAGGAATTTTTACCATTCCCTACTTAGCAGAGGTACCACTACCGATTTTGCACATGCAAATTAATGAAACCAAAAAAGAATTTAATCTACAGGTTCTAAGTTTTTCCTAAATACTTGGGCGATAGATTACAAATCTAGAACCCATCTTGCTTAATTTCAATAATCTGACAGAAGCTACGACAGATTGGTGTACTAAAGTTTTCTATTGCCTAGGGACATCAGAAAGCTGTTTTCAACGACTTGACAGGCAGACGGATTTCGCCAAATCGATTCCACTATTCATAAGGATCCAGAATCCTATGTATGGTGTAGAAATTACAAACGGAATGACAAAGTTATATATACCTTTCTTACTTACGGTGAGGGGTATAAAAATATACGCATGGAATATTAACAAATTATCCATATGCTTTCTTCGTTCTTTTCACTACTCGTACTTCAAGCACTTCATAGATAAGTTGTCATTGCCGAATGCAAGTTATCTCCCCATCAGTCGTTAGCCATATTGTCATCTACTTCTTAGTTAAGGGAAATTTTCGTACTGAGCGAAGGTATCCTTCTAAATTCCGATTAAAATTGTTTAATATAAAGTAAAAAGTCAGTGAAAATTAATAGTTTTTATTTCTAAATTTAATTTAACTAGTTCTTTTTAAGTGTTCATAAATATTTGGGCAAATAGTTTATTTTTTAGTGGATTAACTTGGCTTAGAAATTTGTCGTACAAAGAAAACGAGGTATCTGCTGGCTTTTCATATAGGTGAGTGTGTGTGTTCGTTTAATGTATACACATCCATGGGTACTGCATAAAAAACCTGTGCTGTATTATTTAACAACAATATATATTGCGCTGGCTTCTTTTGACTTAATGTCGTGCTTTAATCTAAAAAAAAGCATACGCATGGGATATTAACAAATTTTGCATATTCCTTCTTCGTTCTTTGCATTACTCGTAATTCAAGCACTTTTAGATAAGTTGTCATTGCCGAATGCAAGTTATCTCCCCATCAGTCGTTAGCCATTTTGTCATCTACTTTTTAGTTAAAAGAAATTTTCTTAGGGAGCGTATGTCTCCATCTAAATTCCGATTAAAATTGTTTAAAATAAAGTAAAAAGTCAGTGAAAATTAATAGTTTTTATATCAAAATTTAATTTAACTATTTCTTTTTAAGTGTTCATAAATATTTGGGCAAATAGTTTGTTTTTTAGTGGATTAAATTGGCTTAGAAATTTGTCGTGCAAAGAAAACGGAGTCTCTGCTGGTTTTTTATATAGGTGAGTGTGTGTGTTCGTTTAATGTATATACATCGATGGGTACTGCATAAAAAACCTGTGCTGTATTATTTAAATTTATTCTAACAACAACAATATACCTTGCGCTGGCTTCTTTTGACTTAATGTCGTGCTTTAATCTAAAAAAAGCATACGCATGGGATATTAACAAATTTTCCATATTCCTTCTTCGTTCTTTTCATTACTCGTAATTCAAGCACTTTTAGATAAGTTGTCATTGCCGAATGCAAGTTATCTCCCCATCAGTCGTTAGCCATTTTGTCATCTACTTTTTAGTTAAAAGAAATTTTCTTAGGGAGCGTATGTCTCCATCTAAATTCCGATTAAAATTGTTTAAAATAAAGTAAAAAGTCAGTGAAAATTAATAATTTTTATTTCTAAATTTAATTTAACTAGTTCTTTTCAAGCGTTCATAAATATTTGGGCAAATAGTTTGTTTTTTAGTGGATTAAATTGCCTTAGAAATTTTACGTACAAAATAAAAACAAGGTATCTGCTGGTTTTGCATATAGGAGTGTGTGTGTTTGTCATATGCAAGTATTTCATAAAAAATGTGTGTGCTTCTGTACACTTATTAATTCTTACAACAACAGTAAACATTGCCCTTATCTATTTTTAACTTAACTTCGTTTACGAAATATAAACTGCTCTCCCATGGGATAGTTAAAAATTTGCAATATTTGTTCCTTATTGTCTATTACTTTTCATAAATCATGTGACTTTTACCGGACCACAATTCTCTCCACATCATTTTTGTCTCCCACATTTTACCTATTCGGTTTATGGCATATTTTGTTATGTAGGAGTTTCATAAAAAAATCTTCTTTACTTCGTATCACTAAACAGATCGTTTTATTTAACAACAACCACATAGATTGCACTTGTTTGTTTTGATTCATTTTCTTATAGTTAAACTTAACAACTCACGCAGTGGACATTAACAAATTTGCATATTTTCTTTTTTGATTCTCTTCTCTTGTTTCAAAAACCGAAGAAAAATTCTCTCACCATCATAAATTATTCAAACAGGTCAATTGTCGCTTGTTTTGTAGTCTGACTTTAGTTTTGGGAAATTTTCGTAGTGGATGGACGTCTCCATATAAATTCCGGTAAAGTTTTTGAAAATTAGTTAAATTAAATAATTTGTATTTTATTTTGCATGTTGGATGTTTTAAAAATCATTTGTACGGTAACTGTGTTGTTTCTTGTAAAAAAAGTGTTGTAAAAGTAAGTAGTCATACAAAGTAAAATTGTGCTTCTGCTTCTTAATGTGTATGTGCATGTGATTCACTTAACGTAGACATTTCATAAAAAGTTTCTTTTATTTATTTGGCATTCTTTACAACAACAATTTTGTTTTTTAACTTCATATAAGAAAATTAAACAGCTCACGCAAGGGGTAGATATTGTCTACTCCAAACAGCACATAGTTTTGTTTTACTCATTTTTTCATTTTACTCTTTACTGTGAGAGAAGAGAATATTGTCATATACTTCTGTGATGTTGTTTTCTTTATAGTATTGTTAATTTTTATAGAACGTTTTACTAAGAGAGTTTCTTTTTGTTTTGCTTTTAAATATTGTGTGTTATGCGTGTTTTTTTCAACTAAGACTTTTTTTTACTTTTTTACAATTATTTTGTTTACTTTTTGTGGTGAGCTTATGTATTCAAATTGATTAAAAGTAAAGAAAAAATTAGTGAATTTAAGCAAATTCTGTTGTTAATATAATTTAATATAATTCGGGTTTTTGCAAAATATTTTAAAATTTACTTGCTGAGAGAAGTTAAGATAATTTTTTATAGGTAGGTAGTAATCGGAATTTTGTGAGACGGCGTTCATCACTTAGTTTCCTGTATGCGGATTATAAATCGAAAAAGCGCGTCATGGTTGTGTCTTTTGGCGTCATTTATAAAGAGAAAGATTCCGGTAAAATCTTGATGAAAAACATTTTGCTTTAATTTGGAACAGCTAGTATTTAAGCTTAAGGTCGTATCATATAAATTTATTTTGAAAACGTGATATCGATATAAAAATTAATTTAGGTAATACGTCTTTAAACTTAATAAACCAGCCGTTTCAATTTAATTTGGAACTTAAAAAATTAATTTCTTTAAAAGGACTCTGTTTTTTTATTGATTATAATAAAATATTGTTTTTGAAGAGATAATATTTTTTTTGTAAATAAGAGACAACAGTTTTAAATAAGAACAATTCCCAACATACGGATTATCATCATCATCTTTACCATCACCAATTTGCAGAATTTTATTGATTAAATGGTAAGTCCGTAATAATACTCTTTATATCATCATACATATGTTTTTTTTAAGCCATAAGTTAAAATAAATTCCAAGTCGATTGATTATTATGGAAACTGTCAAAATAAATAAATTAACTGTCAAAATAAATATTAAATTTAATTTTTTCTTTTAAATTCAATAAAACACAAAGTTTTTTTTTTAAATTCCAAATATACTTGTCTTCATTTGATAAAAAAAATTGTGTAAAACTCTTAAATATGTTGTCCTTTTAGACTTAATACCGAAACTTTTAAAACATTTTCTCTGCATTTTACTTTCTTTTTATCACTTTTGGAATGTGTGTCGTGATGAAAGATAAATACGCCAAATACGATACCGCTCCAACGACCAGTTAGTAATAGATTTTTAAAGCGTCTTCAAAAACACTTGACTTTCGAATTTCGACAAATTATAAAATAAATAAATTGTTTAAATAAAGTAATTTCTTACATCACAAATCCGATAAATTATTAATTTTTTTATGAGGTTTTTTAGTAATAAATATAAACAGAGCAAACCAATACTAAACCACTATTTACTAATGCTACTAAATCATTATATATGACTACATTACAGACATACATTAAACACTATTTTCAAAAAAAGCTCTGTGTAGCAAAGAAAACTTTCATTATAGTTTTTGTTGTACTGACTGCAGTTCTCTTCTTTTTTATAATCATCTCTTTTTGAATTAAATTGTTTAAACAATTGTTATCTATAAGCTATCCAATTTGGTTTATTTTGCCATTTCATTCCCCCATAGTTCCTATATAAAAAATATGAAAAACCCTACCTCAATAAGAAAATTGCATACAAGCAAAAAAAAACAAAAGCTTGAATATTCCAATTCAACATGCCATCATATAATTCCAATAAGATTTTGCGTGTGCTCTAGTTTTATAGTTGTGTTTCGGTTTTCCAACAAGTTTTCATTTTTGCTAATCGTCAAAACTTATTTCCAGGCACTGCCAATAAACCACCACGATTTGCTACAAGGAAATGAGTTAACCTTTTTATATACACAAATGCAACTAACAACAGGACTGACTAATAAAAGAAAATTTAAGAGAAAATGTTTTTAGTTTAAAAGAACCTACCACAACAATACCCAAAAGCCGGCCGGCCGGTACTTACTGAATGCTCTCTTTTCATTTTTACATGAAACAAATGTTAGCTAGACATGTTGTGAGTACATTTTATGGTACAAAATAATATGTATAAAAAGTACTTTACAGTTTATGATAAAAAATATTTACTTCTGTTAACATTAGCTTGCAACAGTACAAGCAAATAAACGCTAAGTTTTTGTGTAATTGTAGATGAGTGAAAGACTTGAGATAAACATTTCTCAAACTCAATCTGTGGCACATAAAAATTCGCCTGATTTGCTACTACAAGAAAACGTCAAAAAACTAATTCGAAGTCTAATAAAATATCTTGATTTCCTTTTAAAATAATTTAATAAAATTTCTAGAGCATTAAAATTGTTTAGACTGTTTTACAGATTTAAGACCACAAAATGAATTAATTTTTAATAAAAAAAATCCTTCTTGTCTTGTATATTCAAGTAGATTTATTTCAACAGCGTCAAAATTAAAAAAAATTGATTTTAAGGAAAACTCATTTAAAATTTATAACGAAAAACATTTAAATTAATTTTTTTTTCTTTTGTAAAAGGAAAAGCGTTAGAGGAGGTCGTCTTGATTTGTAAGCTATCTATCCCCCAAGAACTTAGAAATTACTTTGGATTATTTAAAAAAATTTTTAAAGCTGTTGCTTTAAAGGGTTTTTACCCGATTTTGCCCAGGAAAATTGCCGAAATCAAAAAGAAATTTAATCTGTAGGTTCTAAGCTTTCCGGAAGTGTTTTTATTTTATGGTGCAAAACGGAAACTGCAAAAACTTTGAGAACAACAGTACTGGGGTATATGGAAATTTCAAAAAAAATTTAAAAATAATTCAAAGTAGCTTCTGAGTATTAGAGCGGTAGATTACAAATATAAACAACTTTCCCACCACGATATTTTGTAACAAAATTGGGTAAGTCGCTTCAAAGTTAATGTGATAAGTTGTCAGAAGCAGACTCTTTAAAAATTTCATATTTTATAAAAAAAAAAAAATTCTCAAGAAAAAACTTATTCCAAGAATTTGAAATCAGGCGATTGCCTGATTTTTCAACCAATGGCAATTTTTGTTTATATTAATGAAATATTTCAGTGATTCAATGAAATATGCATGAATTTAATGAATTATTCATTACTTTAATGAAATATTTCATTGAATATTCATTAATAAAATGAAATATTTCATTGAATATTCATTAATTTTATGAAATATTTCATTGAATCTATGAAATGTTGTCATTAATTTAATGAGACATTTTCTTTGCTTGAAATATAATAAATTATTCTTTCAGTGAATGATTTGTTTTATAGAAACCAAATAGAAACTCACTAGAAAAACTTTTGTTGCTTTAATTTTATTTAAGTTTTTAAATTAATTTAAAATTTAATTTAATTAACTTTTACCTTTACCAATGACCACAAGTTGTACAGCACGAATACGTTTCTTTATTATAAAATAAGTCTTATTACGAGTGGCGCTGTCGTTAGGAAAGCAGTGATATGAGCTAACCCAAACCATATGTTTTATATTGGCTTGCCGTGAATTCGACTACGAGAACGACACTCGTAATGAGGCTGAATAAGCAATTTCTTATTAAAACAAAAAAAAATTAATTATTTTTCCTTTTTTGTTTTAGGTTTTCTTAACCTTAAAAAACTGAAAAACTACAGTGTGTGAAAATACGCGATTCGATACGAAAATGATGCGTAAAAGTCTCCGGTTTCGCAAACGTCATAAAAGCGTTAAAATGCTGACATGCGTGACCGTCAACGAGTGCGCGCTCGTAAGTGATCGTGATAGCATTAAACAGCTGTCATGCATGAACGTTACTAGTTTCGCGTTTGTATAAATAGTTTTTGTTATCGTACGTGTCAGGAGTGTCGGGCGATTATTCTATTAAATGAACTCCCTAAATTGTGGTCACCTATGTACGCAGGTCTAATGGGTGTTATTAAACATCTCACCACAATTTATATAAACTCAAAAGTGTGCAACATAATGGTGTATGGTAAATTATTTCTAGGATGTAATCAAACTTCACTTTCAACAAGACAACAATATTAATTAAACAGGTTAGTAAATGAAATTTTTTTCTTTATAAAAAAAAAAAAAATTAAGCACAAATTAAAAGATGTCTTCCTACTTGGTAGATATTAAAATGCCTGCTTTTTTTAAATTATTGTTAAAAATAATTTTTTTAGTCTTCTTTCTGTTATTTAAATTAATTTTTAAATTTACTTTCTTAACCAACCCTTGATTTAATTATATGATGAGAAAAATAATTATTTAATTTTTTCTACTTGGCTGAATCGTAATAAAATAAACGTTGACGTTCATTAATTGAAATAAAAAAAAAAAAATTATCAATAAAATTTTATACCAAAGATGGGTGCGTGTATTTCACACACACTCACATACAACACAAAAAAATCTGCTGAAACAATAAAATCTATTCACACAACATAATCCAGCAACATTCAAGACAAGTCATTGACCCTCTTTTAGGAAAATAAAGGATGTTTTATTTTCTTTTTCACAAGCCATCAGTTTAGCTGGCCAAACTCAATGACTGACTGCCAGACAACATGGCTTAACGTAAATAAAATTTTTATAATAAACCAGTTTCAATTTACGTCTTTTTTTTAAATTCTTTTTGTCTAAAATTTTATTATTTGCCGGCTTTTTGCCATAAAATAGGAATGTGTATGAGAGCAGAAGGATGTTGTTGAAAATGTTGTAGCTGTAGGGGAGAAAACTGAAATTTTAGCTTGTTTGTTCCCAGGGACATTTATTATTTCGTAGTGTTGCGAATGCGCAAATATTCAATTAGACGCGTTTAGAGCCTGAAACAACCCCTAAAGTTCAACAATTTTATAGCGAGTTGGCACAAAGAAGTGTTTTACTTTTAATCTCTAAACATGAGCTCTTAACATGTTTTACTTTTACTGTCGCTGATTTCTTTCTTTAACAAAACTATTTTTTTGGTATTTGTAAATTTAATTGTGGCAGCTATAGACGTTTACACACATCATCTGCTTTTTTTGTTTGGTTATGACAGAGACTGGTTTCTTTTGGGCTGTTTTGTTTGTTATATTCATTTGTTTTTTTACTCTACCCTTATGAAAGGTCGTTCGACACTCAACTACCTACAGCCTGTTTCTTATTGTTTGATTGGCCATTGTTCAGCAGTTCTAATTTTTATTGTTGTTGTTGTTGTTTTTGCTCAAGTATAGTTAATGTGGTTTGAGTGTATTTTACGTATTTGTTAGTTGGTTGTTTGGTCTTGGCGCATGCGTTGAGTCTTTGATTAAAAAAACAGCTTAAACAAGCCATAATAAAGATTGTGTTGTTATGCTTATAAATTTAAGGATGCGGGGTCTGTGTTTTTTTTAATGATTTAGACACGTTCGTATGTTCACCATCTGGCCATTAAGAGGGGAATTCCGCTTAGTTATTATTTAGTTTTTTATTTCTGTTTTCTTGCCTGTTATGCATCAAAGTCCTTTTGTGGTGCATGTGGGCAGCTTAAAGGTTTAGTTTAAACGGGTATTAGAGCTAAAAAAAAATATTCCATATTTTTTTTTTATTTCGTCAACAGCGTACTGAGCAATAGTGCTTCCTTAACCTTAATTATTGTTTTTTTTTTACATACAAAATTTCGCGAAAATTCTGATAGAGGATTTTTTTTTTTGGCTATTTATTTTATTATTAAGATCTGTAGGATTCATTAGCTCTTCTGGGGTCAGTGGCCCACTTCCCTGTAACTTATTACAGGACATGTTCCGACGTTCTTCTTGATAGAAACGACAGGAGCTGTTCTGAAGTACAACCGATTTTACCTAAATGGTAGTTGAATTCAATATTAATTTTAATGTCTTTTCTAGCCCAATGAGCTCAGGCTTAATGAGTCTCCTAGCCTAAAAAAAAGACTTTGTTTTACATATAAAAATGTGTTTTATTGTAACAAAACTTCAATATATTTAATATTTATTTGGTTGATTTTTGGAGGCATCTTATTACGGCACTATTAATTATTTTATGTCTTGAATGTATAACGTACACAGTTAAGTTAACTTAAAGTAACACAGGAAACAAATTTTAAAACTATTAAATCAAGTTCATTAAAAAAGAAAAAATTCATTTTAAAAATATTGATTAAATTTTTAATTAACATTGATTTAAATCAATTACACAAGCTTACAAAGTCAACACAACTTTTGAACCAGTAAAACTGAAAATTGTTTTCAAATCGGCATTTGTAGCTTTTTAAAAAAAATATGAAACTCGGCAACAAAATTTCCTTTAAGTTGTGCAAGCATTATTTTTAAATCTGCTTAGAGGTTTTAAAAATATCGTTAAAATTGTAACAAAAAAAAATTTTTTTATGCAAAATTAAAAACAAAAAATAATTTTCCAAAATTTATATAAAATACAAGCGGATAAAAATCTACAATTTCTAAGTTTCCAACAAAACGAGCCCTATTTGTTTAAAATCGATATGCAGTTGCTGGTGCTTCTTTGACGTGTATAATAATTAGAAGCAAATGAAAAAACTAAACAGCCTTTTAAAATGCTTTGGAAACCGTTTTCTGTTGCTTTAATACAAAATCGTGTATGCTTGTGTTATTGTGAATATTTAATTGATTTAAATTAATTACAAATTTAGTCAATGCAATATTTTTTTTAATTGATTTATAATTTAAGTTGTTATTGATAACAACAAAAAAATAATGTAGACTTTAAAGTCAATATTTCTCAAATAATATTTTCATAATTTTTACTTTAAGGTCTACGTGATTTTTTTTTTTTTTTTTTTTTTTGTAAGAGCCTAATTATTTAATTGATTTAATTAAAATGTTAATCAATATGACAACTTTTTTTAATCAAAACTATTTAATTGATTTATAATTATAGTATGATAAAAAAAATTATGATTGTTTCAATTAAATTTTTTCATAGATTCAATTAAAATATTAATCAATGATATTTTTTAAAATTAATTTGACTTAATTGATTTATAACTTTTTTTTCTGTGTATAGTAATGAATTATAATAAAGGAAATTTTTTCTTACGAACTTTGGCACCCTTAAATTTAAATTATAAAATATCAATTATTTAAAGTTAAAAAAAAAAAAATTTTTTTCAGTTCTTTTCTTTTTATAGCAACAACAAGTAGTTTTATAAAAATATAAAATGTTTGTTTGTTAATAATAAAAATTATTATTATTTAATATTAAATGAGAAACTTAAAAATAAAAAGTTTTTATTCATTAAATAAAAAGAAAAGTAATTTCAAATATTTTATAATAAATGACAATAAAAAAAATTAAATAAAATGATAGTAATAAGCATTAAAACCAAATCGTGGCATTTGATAAAGTAAATAAAAAAATAAAATAAAAACTTTTTACAAATTGAAAAATTTTAAGCGATTTCATATGATATCTAATGCTGTTTTGGGAAAATTCAAAATTAACATGAATTTTTATTTTTAAGAAATGATTACATACTAAAAAGTTGTTTAAGTTAAATTAAATCAAAAAGAATATTTTTTTTTCAAAAGAAATGTCATCCATTTAGGAATTTTGTTTTTATTTAATTTACTTTTTATATTTCCAATTTTAGTATTAAAATCATTTTAAACAAACATCTAAATAATTCGGGCTTTTTTTTAAATGTAATAAAAATTACTTTTTGTATAAAAAAAATTAAAAACTGATTTGAGTAAGAAAATTTAATTAGCAGACATAAAGCCATAATCACAAGCACTAGTTTGCTTCATTATTCAAAAACTTTTGCCAGTAAAGTCGTTTTCAAAAGCTACCGGCTTTAACATATCCATAGTCTCACTTAACTTTCTATAAAAGAAAGCAAGTTTTTTAATAAAAGCCTATTCTTGTGTGACTATAATTATGCTTTTAGGCCATATTTTCAAGTCCAATAATCTTTAATCAACATTTCTTACTCATTTTCCACGTAAAGAAAAAAAATAAATAAAAAAAAAACTTTTGTATTGCAAATCATAAATACAAAATGTAATATTTTATGGCACTTTTCTTCTTTTAAACAAAAACAAACAAAAAAATAATAATAATAAACTGTTTTTCTAACTGAATTCACTTATTTTAAATCATTTTGACCATTTTGTGTGGCTGCCATGGCTGCATTATTAACTGTTTGTGTCATTTGTGTTTGCACCAGCAACATGAGTATTTTATTCATTAAATTGTCAGCTTCACTGTCCTCCATGCTATTTAGCTTGGCCGATATGAAACCACAAAATTTCGAATTTAAAACTTCTCTTACGGTTTGTGGTGGCGGCATCATATCGCCAATGCCATTCATAAGGCCAGCAACAGCCAAACCATTGGCTTGATTTTGTTGGGCCCTTAAATGGCGATGTTGCTGCAACATTTGTCCCTCATATTCATCATCATCTTCATCATCATCTTCACCGTTACTTTGTAAAGGTTTACGTTTACGTTTATTGGCCAAAGGGCCATTGGCACTTGTGGAAGGTGAATTAGAATTCAATATCAAGGGATAAGGAAAATCAGCATCAATGGCCTCTAGTTCCTCAACCTCATCTGAACCTTGATTACTTAAAGCGGCATTGCGTACAGAAGAATTTTCATCCTCACCGCTGCGTAAAGAGGAATTATCCAAATCATCGTAGGTATTATTTTGATTATTAGAATCATTGCGTGTCGAGGACACACGACTGTCGTTGTGTTGGGAATTTTGATGGGCAGGTGGTATATTAATTGTAGAGTTATTAAGACCGCTGCTGCCTCCACCATTACCATTTGCTATAGCTGTATTGGCATTAGGATTGGTATTTTGATTTGATAAATCCAGTTCTGGTTTAACAAAATAATAATAATCATCACTGCTTACATTAAGGGTAGAGGAACATTTCGAAAGATTTAAAGCCGAATCATTAAATGAATTGTGCAAATTATTCAATTTGTAACTGTTATTTTTACTAGAGTTACTATTGCTATTGTGATTATTGCTGTTTGTTATATTATTATTATTGACAGTGTTTGTCATGTGATGTGCCAAGGCGCTAAGATTTAAACCCAGTGCACCATTATGTTCAGCAGCATGGGAACCACCCCTGCAAAAGAAAAAGATAATGAAAATTAATATTAAAATAATTTTTTATAAAAAAATTAATAAATTTTCCTGAACAAAAGGACCAACTTTCACTTTGAAAAAATGTAAGCATCTGCTCTGGCACTTACAAGTTAATCAAAAAAGCAGGATGAGTAGTTGGCCAAAGATCTTAGAGCCATACGACTTTTACTGCCTTTTTTAGAAGCTCGTAATCATTTTCAGGGGTTAATAATGGCTTCATACACAAGTTAGCACTTAATTCTGAAGATATATGCAAGAATAGAAAAGACTAGTTGATTTTGCCAGAGTATGAACCTAGAGGCTGTAAGAATATTGATATAAATGATATTAAAAGGCACCTGTACAATTAAATACCAACCACAGAAAACTAAGAACTAAATTTGTTACCAATCAAAAAGTCAGTTGTCAAGTTTTTTAGTTGTAGTAACTAGAATTAAATAATACAGACCAAAATTTTGCTCTCATAAAATTATTTCGAGGTGTAACCTAGATTTTCTATGGTCACAATTAAAAAAATTCGTTTACCACAGCTAACAAATTTAGTTCTCACAACCGAAATAGTTTTCTCAGTGCATGGATTATTGATAATCGATTCTGATTTGACTTTTAATTAAGAATTATCAAGGATGACTAAATTTTCTAAAAACGAACAAAAACACAATGAAATAATAAAATAAAAAAAACTTTGTAACTTTGTAAACGTTTACCCAGTTATGGTACGATATAGGTTACTTGCTACCTTAAAAGTGGAATTATATTCCCTAACAAACTTAAGATAAAACAAAGTCCACCATGATTACTAGATTTGTTAAAAGAGGATAAGCAATAGAGGACCATAAAAAAATATTCAAGATAGAGCGATTTAATATTAAATTCTCTATTAGCAGCTTGTTAAAAAATCTAAAATAGAATAACTTTTTTTTAGCCGGCCTTTTTCTTTTTTTGATCAGCTCATCAAGAAACCTTGCAAATTCTGAAATAATAAAATTAGTTTGAAATCAATTTTTACTAGATCTCAAGTTAAATATTTTGGTGTTTGCCTATAGAAATTTAATTCCTTTAGGAGATATTTGTGATCTAACAGCTCATCAAGAAATCTATTAAAGGAAAAATCTTTCAATTTTCAATTTTAAAATTCATTTTAAATCTATTTTTACTAGACTTCCAAATTAATTCTTTTTTTCTCTGCTGAAAAATTTCTATTTCTTGTTTTTAGCGGCTCATCAAAAAATCTAGCAAAATCTTTAAATTTAAAAATTCATTTGAAATCTAATTAAATTTTACCTTACCTTCCTATAGAAATTTAATTCTTTTAAAAGATATTTATTTGTGTTGTAACAGCTCATCAAGAAATCTTACAAAATTCAAATTTATTTTAAATATATTTTTTTTACATTTAATGAAATTTCCTTCTAGCAAAATATTTAAATTTTAAAATCTCTTAAATCAATTTATATTTTGCTCTCTAAAATTAAATTTTCTCTAAGGGCCTAAGCAACTTTTGTATCTTGTTTTTAGCGGCTCATCAAAAAATCTAGCAAAATTTTGAAATCAATTCTTACTAGAGCGCCAAATTAATAAAATTTCTATTTCTTTTATTTTTTAACACACGGTTTTATTAGTTCTTCATTTTATATTGATGTTTCCTGTTAACATAAACGATTTTCAAAATTTATTCTGTGGCCAAAAAAGAAAAAAAAACACAAGGATTTAGTTGTTAAAAAAATGTTTGTTTGTCTGTACATGTGTTTCGGTCATTTCCTTTAAACAAGAAATTAAAAAAAAAAAAAAAAAAATTAAATCTTTATTTTTAAAACCAAGTCGGGTCTTGTGAATTGGGCAAAAAATCAACACATCTGCTTTACAAATGTTTATCTTAAACAGGCATTCACAAAACTACAAAACGCTACATACTGTACACGCCAGAGCACATTTATTTATTTATATAGACATGAGTCTGGGTGTGCATTCCCATTAAAACTGTAATCAGAGCACTTTTAAGAATTTACATACATTTTAGGCATCTTAAATCTTAACAATTTGGCTTGGAGTTTTTGTAGAATTTAATGTGATTGTGAATATTGTTTTGGGTACATGTTTGTCTTAAAACATCGTGTAATAAGCATGCGTGTCTGGCAATAAGCATTGGAGCTCTAGAGCTCTGTTTTAGAGCGTCAACAAAAGAAATTTGATATTTAGAACAAAACAAATATAATAAGAAAAGAAAAAAGGAAATGTTGTTAAATAAATTCATGGTAGAAATAGTATTTGTTAATAAAGCAAAGGAAAGAGCAGAGGGTGTTTAATGTGTTTTCTTTTCAAACTTTTTTTTTTTTTTTTTTTTGTTATTTGGGTTTCATGGGAAATTATGAAATGTTGTTGTCGGAAAATATAAAGTAAAAAAAAATTGTTTTAAAATGAACTCTAAAAGATTTTTAAGGCTTCCACTGCATAAAGGATTCTTTGCTTTACACTATTTTGAAAAAACAATACAGTGAACAAAAAGCATTGTAGCAAGTTTCAAGTTAAGAGTTAAAAGTAGGGGGCCAAATTATGGCTCAATACAATTGAAATTTCGTTCAATATTGAATGCCGTAGTTTTTCCTTCGGTTTAGAAAAAACCAAGAGTTTCAAAACTATAAAAACCATCCTTCTATTCTAAACAGCATAAAGGCCTACAAATTTCTGGTAGACAAGGCTTTAAGTACAGTTTACCATGTGATTTACAAGAACAATTATTTAACTGCTGACAATATTAGCAAGTCTGATTTCAAAAGACAAATAAGAATAGGCTTTTCCCATCCTATCGAATGTCATTTCAAAAAATAGAGCGGGAACGAGTCATCTGATTAGCTGCGATCAAATAGACGTATTGTAACACTGCTCTTGTTACAAATGCTCCCTAAGCCTTTTTTAATAGAGAATTCAAAAACTTGCTTGACTGATTTGTGCGCCATGTCAGATGGTTGTAGGTAACGATGGCCTAAATAACAAAAATGGGTTCGAATTAGACCATTAAAGTGACACAATATGTGTTCAACTGTTTTTCGTCTTTTTTACAGAACATAACGTAACGTAACGCTAAGGAAATTTTGTTAGGGCTATAATGACACAGTTTCAAATTCAGTCTCTTATGACAACCATTAAAGTGACACAATATGTGTTCAGCTGTTTCTTCGTCTTTTTAATGGAACATAACGTAACGTAACGTAGCGCAAAACCAATTTCGTTAGCGCTATAGCGCCACAGTTTCAAATTCAGGTTTTCTATGACAACGGGTCCGAATTAGATCATTAAAGTGACACAATATACGTTCTGATGTCTCTTGATCTTTTTACAGAGCATAATGTAGCGCAAAGCCAATTTTGTTAGCTCTGTAACGTCACAGTTTCAAGTGCAGGTCTCCTATAAAGCCAACTATCTGCTTGAGTAAGAATTTATTTATCTGGTTGAAAGTCAACAAGATGAATCTTTTTGTATTAGACACTAAGGCTGCGCAGTCATAAAGCATGCAAAATACAGGGGGCTTACTCTCTATTGCGATGCGAAAGAAAACGCATCGCACTCAATGCGAGTGGTTTTTCTTTCGCATCGCAATAGAGAGTAACCCCCCAGAATTTTTTTTGGCTGATGCCAATATGAATTTGATACCTATAACCGTCAAGCCAACCATCTTGTTAAGAGTTACTCTAATTGAGTGCCAGTGCCTTCTAAAATGTGCTATGCAATAGCCTACTAAAGTGTTTCGTTTCACTAAGTCCAGTCAGCGTTTTTTCATATTTTTGGGGACCACTTTTCTCTCTAATTATTTCTGTAATATGTTTAATTCCTTTGACTTTAACTTTAGAATAGAAAGAGGAATCACAGAATTCAATTTTAAAATTTTTGGGATTTCTGTAACACAAGCGCTCAATACGTATAGAAATTTCACCTTAAAAGTACTCAAATTATTAACAGGCAAATTCATAAAAAACATTTTTGTTTAATAAGCGAATCAATTTCCCATAGAAAAACTAAGGCCAAATCGTCATATTCGATATCGACCAGCTTCTATTGAAATTTTAAAATATCTTCGTTTTTATGCGATATCGAATGAGAGTATTTGTTTTCAGGATTTATTAAACTTTTAACAAAAAAAAAATGTTTTTTAATAAAATTGGCCGTTTTACATATAAAAAAATTTTTTTTTTAATTAGTTGATCGCTAGTCTTAGATAGACAGCACATTAATTTCAAATTAAATACACATTTTTTTTGTTATCAATTTTAAAATAATTTTCTTAACTTAAAATTATTTATTTAGTTTACTAACCGGGCATTTCTAAAGTAAACAAATACCTTATCAATTTCAAATTCTTTGGGAATGCCAAGAACAGTATAGAAATTCTAAACAAATTTTGTGTTTTATCACTAAAAAAAAAAAAATTATAAAAACCGTTATTGAGCAGTAAACAAGCCTGTGTTTCGTGACATTAAAACCACAAAATAAAATTTAAAAGTAATTCAACAAACTAGAGGAGGTAGAGGAAACAAAATATAAAACCCTACCAAACTGAATAAATAAAAGTCAATGCAATTGATTGTTAAAACTTTAAAAAAAAAACAAAAAACCCTTATCAAAGTTAGATTTTTTTTAATAAAATAATAAAAAATATTTTATAAATTTATACGCTATAAACACAAGCTCACGCTGGCCAAAGCAAATGTTTATTGTTGTTGATTTCAAATACAAAAAGTATATGAAAAATTTGTTTAAATAATTAAAATTTAGAAATGTGGTAATTAAGTCTACAACATTCTGTTTATTCTGTTAGTAGTTTAGGGCAGAAGTTAAAGTCATGTTTGCCAAGGTTTCGAATTGCATTTGCCATAATGCATGTGGCGAATTTTTCATTGGAAACAAATTTAGTTCTCACAAACGAAATTGTTTTCTGTGTGTAGGTAGAATTATGCAAATGCGTAGGTGCTAGAGCACTGCGCCAACATACTTGAAAGTCACACATCACTGCAAACATGTGTAATATTTTATAATAAAAAGTACTGGTAAGTCCTGCTTCTGAATTGCCATTAAATTGAAAGCAAAAATTCTTTCTAGCGTTCTTGGTCTTGGAGCTGGGTTTTGTGTAAACAGAGAAATAACTTGCTAAAGACGTAAATTTCTTTTCTATTATTCTAGACTTACTTCTTATCTGCTGGTAACTTCACGGCTAGCCCTGAACGCAAATTTAGCTTATTACGACTTATCAAATGATTAACCCCAAATATGTATAACTTTGAAATATACAAAAGCAATTGTTAAGCAACAAAAAATTGGCTTAAGCTTAGTAAATATTAAATAATTTAAATGAGACAACATTTTACTCAAACCAAAAGCCACTCATTTACATGCATGTACACGCATATAAATAAGTTTATAGACACTCGTACTTGTATTTTCAATGATTTAAAATTAGCCTTCTTATTTTTGCTTTAAAAACATTTTAATTTCCATTTTATTTCTCATTTTTCTTTTCTTTTTTCACACACACACACACACACACACACACACACAGACACAGACTTTCTTCCATACACAACGCTCACAATTTGTACAGTTCTCCTCCTTGAAAAGACAAATAAATAAAAAAAAGAAAAGAAAAGAAACAGCCATAATGAGATTCAGTTCACAAATTTATCAACAACTTTTTTAACCCTGGTTTTATATTATTTTGCATTTTTTAACGCTTCTTGGCTGATGTTGTTTGATCGCATTATTGTACTTTGGTTTTAAGAATTTTAAATTCAAATTGATAGGGTTTGCTGTATTAGCAAAATACCCAGACAATATTTCCGGTAATAATAACAAAAAATACTCGTACACACTTGGAAATATTTCAAGTAAACAACAAAAACTGGCAACTCAATAGACTCACTGACAAGGGAAAGGATTTAATATTTATTTAGTCTCAGTAAAGCTTGTTTGGCACTTGAAAATGCCAACAACTTTTATGTTAAAAAAAAAAATAGATTCTTAGTTCACACTACCAAGTAACTACTTCAGCCTACCCTATACAAATAGTTTGCAAACGGCTTTACACGTGGGCTCTTCATTAGATTTTGATACACAGGGATACGGGTTTTGTTTAATGCTTTTAAAATCATTTCCAAATCTAAGCTTGATTGTATGTGCTTGCAAACAGAGCAAAGCAAGCGGGTGCAAAAATGATTTACTTTAATTCACAGAACAAAAAAGTTTTCATAGGTTGCAAACAAAGATGCTTGCAAACAGGTCAAATATTGCTAATGAGTCCGTCCAAATATACTTTCATTTTAATTCACACAACAATAACATTGTAGTAGGCTGCATAATAAGAGGCTTTTAAACAGTTCAAACGTAGCAAATGAGTGCAAAAATGCTACATTTTATTTCACACAACAGGGACGTAATTGCAAAAATGACAAACACTACAAATGGATGCAAAACTGATTTATTTGAAGTCACAAAGGAACAAGGTTGTATTAGGGTACTTAGAACGGTGTTTGCAATCAGTGGCAACGTTGCTAATGAGTGCAAAAATGCTTTAGTTTATGTTAAAAGAAAACAAGGTTGTAAAGGGTGTCCGAACAAGAACGCAAAATTTAAATTTGGCGCCATTCGAAGTGTCATTGTTTGACATTTGAACAATTGTTTTTGTTTGCTAGTAGAAGGCACGAGGTTAGTAAAAAATTACCATGGACAGCGAAGGGAGTTCGTTAATTGGGTATTGGAGAGACAACATGAAAATGCTGATTTTTCCGATAAAATCATCTTCAGTGACGAGACCCATTTCCATCTTGATGGCTTCGTCAATAGGCAGAATTGTCGCATTTGGGGTGAGGAAAATTCTTGAGTGATTCACGAGAAGCAAATACATACTCAACGTGTCACTGTGTGGTGTGGTTTTTGGGCTGGAGGAATGATTGGACCTTTTTTTATGAAAATGAGGCACGTCAAGCGCAAACAGTCAATGGTGTTCGGTATCGTTAAATGATAACCAGTTTATTCTTGCCTAGAATTGAAGAAATGAATGTGGAGGGCTTGTGGTTTCAACAAGATGGCGCCACATGTCATACAGCCAGAGAAACAATTCAATTGCTGCATCAGTCATTTATTTAAAATTTAAATCTTGCGTTCTTGTTGGGACACCCTTTATTAGGGTACTCAGGAAAGTGGAAAAATTCCCAGTACCAGAAAGTCTAAATATTTGCAGTTTACCTCAGTTGCACAACAAATTTGTTAGGTATAAACTTTTTGCTACGCTGTGATAGATATTTCTATCAACAGTGCCAGTCAAATGACAGATTAATTGGGCGCAACTGTTGTTGTAGGATACATACTCGTTTGTCTGTATTTAACATATGCAGGCCTGCCTGCCTACTTTCATGACTGATCTCCTCCGATCATAACTGTTTTTCCTCAACAATTTCCATTTTGCTTTGCTTGCTACCTCTTTTTCTTTTTTTTTTGTTTTGTTTTTTTGACGTTGTGCAAACTCAGGCTATGAGTTCATACATGTATGATTGCAGGCATGCATTCATGATGCATGTTTGTGCTTTGCTGAGCTTTTACAAATTCATTTTAAATGGGGAGTGAAATGAATAAGTTTTGTGTTTTTATTTTCATATTTCTGCATACATACACACATTAATAAATATTTTGGTATAATTTAGTTTGGCTTGAACACAGCACATGCATTTAGCTGCACGTGTGTGTGTTTGTAATATTTAATTCTTTTCGTTCAGTTGCTTTATTTTGATTTTGATTTTGCATACAAACACATCAAGTACAATCGGCTAAGTACTCAATTCAGCTTGAGCAGCTTAGCTTGTTCTTCTTATTAAGCAAAGTTTGTTGTTGTTGTTGTTTTTAAAGGCATTAAAAGTATATTTAAGCATGTGTAGGTTTGTATTTTCTCTGCTGCTGCTATTTATTATTATTATTGCTGGATTCTCTTATCAGCCTTAAACCGTTTTATATTTTGTACACTTTTTTTACGCCATTTAAATGTGGTTGAGATCATGTTGTTGTAAATTATATTTGATGTTGTTGTAGGTACATACAGACACACATTCATACATTCATACTTACATATTTACTATGTGCTTAAGTTTGTACATTTTATTTGTTAGCTGTTGGAGAAAATGATGATGATGATGATGATGATGATGATGATGATGATGATGATGATGATGATGATGATGATGATGATGATGATGTTGATGTTGATGAGTAGATGCTATACCGCAGAGTACAATAAAATTTCATACACCATCACCAACATCATCATCAACATGATGCTGATGTTTGTGATGGTACAGTTGTCGTTGTCGTTGTCGTCAACCTCAATTAATTTAAACGGAAATTTTTGTTGTAGTTTATTTAAAAATTACTTTTTGTTTTTGTTGCCTTTAATTTGGCTCTGTTCTGTAGTTGAAGCTGACAGTTTCTTTTTTTCGGGGTTTTATTTTTCCAGTAGCACACATCTACTTCTACACTTAACTACATGTACAAATGGGCATACACATACATATACACATTCATTTATACCTACACTCATTCATACATATTTTTTTTTTTTTTTTTTTTTTTTTTTTTTTTTAATGTGAGCTGGATTTATTAAGCCAAATCAAATGAAGGTTATATACGAGTACAAAATAAATTGAAATGGATTTTTCGTTTTATATTGTTTTTTTTTTTAATTTTCACAAAAAAACCACAAAAATTAGATACAATTGCCAAAGGTTTTAAGGAAAAATAGTACATCCTTCGATTTTAGTTAATTTATAAATTCCTGTGGAGGTACCCCTTTTGGGTATTTGGAAAACAAATTCAAACAACATTTTAATAAAAGCTTTAATACGTTTAAGCAAACTTTTTTAACTTAATGAGAAATTAACTCTAAATGAGTGCTTTATTGTAGGCCTGTTCAATAGCTTAAAAAAATTTTTTGTTAATTCAAATTTTTTTAAATTGTTTTTGATGTTCTCACTGATTTTTGTTTCACTTCAAGGACAAGAATACAAAACTCCAAATATTTAAAATAATTTACAAACAGCAGCTTTTAAATAAATTGAATATGATTTTGTGACAATCTGACTTTTAAGGTTGAAATGAAGCATTTAAACTTCTTCATTTAAAGTGACTTCCTCAGAAGAATACGATTAGATTTTACATCAAACTACAGCGGCACACATCCCAGAAGCTACTGCCGCCCAATAAGTGAAACATGAGACTCCTAACGAAATGGTTTACGGGCATTGTGGTCTTAGATATCACCAATACTGTACCATTACAGATAACTATTAGAGTAATACCATGATCATGTATAAAATGCTACCAATTAGAAAAAAAGGAGAAACGTTAAGCTGCCAACTACAAACACATTTACTTTACTTTGTGACTGTCTGGTCTTCGGGTTTCGTAGGGCAAGACTTCTTGTTTACTACCAAAGAGGAAGGAAAGCTCTCATTGAACTTTCGAGGCCTAGATCTGCAATAGTGAACGCATGGGCTATACAAAAGATCCTTTCAGACGCGGTTAATATGTTCTAGTAACAATAATAATTCTTAATCTAAAAAATAATAGCTTTCTGGCCATTGATTGTGGTAAATGAAAAAAAGAAGAAAAAAAAAAAATACTTGTCTCTTATCCTATATTATATTTGGGTTTAAAATTTCAATCTTTACTTTTTCAATATTCATTTGGAATCGCCTTCGTTAACCACTCGATCTCTCTATTTTAGTTACATGAAATGTTCAGCAAACTTATGTGAAACACCAAGAATAAAATTTTTGTGGAACGTTTTAATACTCTAACCCTACAAACAATAAAATTTTTTGACTCCTGTTGAAAGAAAGTCAAAAAGACCACTAAATTATACAATTTTTTAAAAATATTTTCACAAAATTCTAATTTAATAAAGTCTCTCAAAACACATTAATAATTAAAACTGTAACTTTAAAGCCAGAAATAATTAAAAATTTCAAATTAAGGGTTAAGGCTTAAGGGCTAATTCGTACTGCATAACTTTTGCTTGTTATATCTAAACGTCAGGGTTTACAATCAGCTGCAATTGTTTTGATGTGAATGGAAAAAAAGCACTAACTCGTAAAATCTGCTTGTCGAAAATTTTAAGAAGCACTAAATACGGTAATAAAAGCACTTAGTTGGCAACTCAACATGGTATTCCTTTCCCTTTCTTTTTCTTTTGACTACCCATAAAAATCAGAATTATAGCAGCAAATTGTATTGAAAAATTTGCCACTAAAATAAGATTTTAAAGCAATTAAGTTGTTAAATTTTCCATTAACCCAGAAAAACTCACAGCAAACCAAATTATATTTTTGTTTTTCTTTTAATAAGCTGATCTGCTTATATAGTTGCAGGGCACGAAGCCATGTTTTATTCTTGAAATTGTTTATTGTACGAAACCACTCACACATGTGAGTGAGTGGCAAGGCAGACTTTAAATATATTATTCTTTACTGCCACCAAGTTTATGGAATTACAAAAAAAAAAACCCAAGAGGGGGTTGAAAAACTGTATGTAGAGAAGATTACACTTTTAAGTTGTTGACTGATTCCTCAGTTGGTTTTTCAGTGTGATTGTTTAAATGGCTGAGAATGTCTGTTTTCATGTATGTACTCGTACATACAGACTGATTTTAAATAAATGATCATTAAGCGATTTTAATACATTTTTTTTTTAGTTCATCATTTGTGCTCTCTTCACTCTTTAATAACGATAATAATAAAAAATATTATGTATTGTTATTATTTAGTATAAAAAAATAAATTATATGAACAGATATTGCTGGTGATAATGTTGAAAGAAGATCATCATTTAAGCGAACGTATTCACGTCATAACTGGGCGTAAACCATTTCAGTTTGTCAATTCCAATTTTGTTTTTTTTTTAACATTTTGTGTTAAGTACTTTAGCAATAATAACAGCAGCAACAATATGGTCGTTAATAAAATGATTTTAATTTTTCACAAACACTCGCACACATACACTCTTGTATATGAACCACATCAAGAGGATTTATTAGATAATTGTGACTCATTTTGGCTTATCTAGTTTAATTTAGGCACTTAAATTTAATTCTAAATAAAAACAACAACCACATACCTATTTTGTGTTGCAATTGTGTAGTTATAATTTTTATAGGCAGCTTAAATAAATAAGACTAAGCTTGTTAAAAGATATCACTTTTATCAGTCCTGTGAACTAAGCCAGCAAGGCGAATTAAAATATTTGTCATCTCTGGTTTATGGACTGCGACCTTACCCAACTTTGACAAATCAGGAAAAAACTTGAAACACTCACATGCTCTTTTTAATATTACCTTGTATGTATTGTCCTTGAAAAATTTTTTAATGGCTTTTTTAATGCACCAATTAAATATTTTAATTAAAAATAAATATACTGATTAAAACTTTTAATTGAATCAGATAAATAAAATTAGCATGTTAATAAGAATTTTAATTTAAATCAATAAAAAGAATTGTCATAATGATTAAAATTTTTAATTGAAATAATTTAGAAGAAAAATTCATATTATCAATTTTTAATTAAAAGAATTGCCATATTGTTTAAAATTTTTAATTAAATCAATTAAAAATTTAATTCTTACCACAATTTTTTTTTTTTTTTGTTACAATAATTGATGTTTTTCTAAAACCTTTTAAGCTGAATTTACTCACTGGTTCTGGAGAAAATTTTTGCTCAAACAGTATTAATTTTATAGGTAAATAGTTGGAGCTCTACAAAATAATTTGTGTAGACAAAAATTTTGTTCAGAAGAAGTGGATGAATTTAGCCTTATTCTTAAACTATTGCCTATTTTGCTACAAGCGAACTATAGCATCTTTGGACATTTGTAACTACAACAAACACAAAATTTTGAATTTCCTTTTGTTTTCAATACAAATGTACAAAAGAAACTAGCATTCGCTTATACAGAAATAAATAGATAATTATTGTATTTGAATTAATTTATTTCTTTATTTTCTTTTAGGTAAGTCCCAACACCTATTAAAAAATCTTCTAAAAAATCATTGAAATAACAGGTAATTTGCTTCTCTTATTTAAAAAAAAAAAAAAAAAAATTCCGTTTTTTTAAAAAAAATTTTTTTAAAATTTGTTAGATGGTGTCCTTATCTTGCAAAAGTGACCACTAATTCATTGTTTTTTTAAGTGGCCTTATACCACTTTCAAATAGAACAGTTCAAGTAAGAATAAAAATTACTCAAAAAAAAAAATTTTTAGATGGCAAAAATTCACTTTTAAAAATTACGTTTGTCTTTCATGTGGAAAAGAAATTCTAGATGAATAAACTAAGAAAAAAAAAACAAAAGAAAATCTCTACTACATTAAAGTAAAGAGAGAAAAGACTCTTGTAGAAATTCTCGTCAGTTTGCACTTTCTCTCTTTCGTTTTAAAATTGTTACAGCTTCTCGTATTTACCATATAAAAGCAACAAACTCAGCTTTTTAACAGATCCATACCAATTTTACAAAAAAAACACACCAACAATTTCATTTAAAAAAAACTGCTCATTACAAAAAAAAAAACAAAAAACGTCCTCTCAACTGCGTCTTAAATTTTTTTAATTGTACATCAAGTGATGAAAAATTTATATGGGAAATTAAAATTCAAATTTTGTTTTTTAATTGCCTCAATCCCATTTACAAAAATCAAAATAAAAAACTCATTTACTTACTTTCTTTCCCTTATGACGTCTCTTAGAAAATCCATGGCATCATAAAGACTCCATTTTGGCTTAAAATTGCTGCCCATTAATTTGACATGGGCCAATTCACGTCGATAGGATTCTCTTAGAGATTTAAACGCACGCGCCACACGCCTGCCGGGCGCATTAAACTCTTTGCCAATCTGTTCCCAAGCACGATTTTTCTCCTCTTCGGCACCCTTGAAATTGGGCAAACGTGAATCCCACAAAATTGGATTATCATGAACCATACGGATGAGTTTGAGTTTATCGGAGGCATTACGTCGTACCACTGCAAGTAAATCGAGGGTAAATAAAAATTTTTCTTTAGTTAATAAAGCAGAATTTGAGGTACTACAAGTTGTAGTTAAATTAGGAATAAATTTATTGCAAATTGGTTTAATAATTGGTGTAGCACTTTTCAATAACTTGGGTAAAAGTTTCTTATTAAAACTGCGGGTTAAAGGTCTTTTCAGAATTTTAGAATAACTTGGTATTCTCTTGGAAGTTAACGCACATTTTTTAATTTTCTGTTGTTGTTGTGTTTGTTGCTGTTGCTGCTGGTGGTGATGAGGATTTTGCTGTAGCAACAGAGGCTGAGTTGTATCAGTGATGGGAAGTTTGGGTTTTAAATCCAAAGCCAAGGCTATAGCGGCGGCTGAGGCGGAGGCGCTAGCACTCATCTCTTTAGAGGATCTCTGATAAGCCAAACCAAAATTATTATTTGGCGTCGATGTGGTTGGTGAATTTGAAGAATTTGGTGAATTTTTGCCACTCATTAAAGTTACACTGAATTTTGCTTTCAACACTTGATGTTTTTTTTTTTTTAAATAAAAAGAAATAAATTTTTTTCTTCTGTTAATTTAATAAAGTTTTTATTTACACTTTTCTAGTGTTTTTGTAAAATAGTGTAATTAAAGATCATTTGTCTCAGTTTAGTGTTTTAAATTCAATTAAAATTTATTGCTTTCAATTCCCGTTATCATTTTTTTTCTTCTGCTTTTATTCATTAAATCACTGGGCTTGAAAATCACTTTTGATTTTTTTCTGGTCTCTCTGTTTTCACTTTTAGGTCTAGTTTGCTTACTACCCTCTCACGACCAAGTTTAAAAACCAACTAAAAGCCATTGACGTTGAAGACTAACCACCCCAGCCAGAGCCCGCATTTAAACACACATTCTCAATCACTTACAGTAAAAACAGCAGCGCATAACAACAACAACAAGAACAAATCCACACAAACAAAAATTTTAAAAATTTTCAAGCCATAACAAAAACAACTTACGGCAAAAATAATAAAAAAAAATTCGTCTTAGACAGAAAATAATTTTTATACATCCATTCACACAGACGCAATACACTCTCGCGTGCACTCTCATACACACACCTCTACTGAAAACCATTTACACAACAAAAAACTGCGATCATACTCGCGCATATAAACTCATTTAGAACCAAATCAACAAGAACCAAAAAACCCTCTGTTGCCATTTATTTACATATACAATGGAGATGGCAGCAGCTAGAACTCTAGGATTTTATATTAAATTTTGGTACTATTTTGTAGGGATTAGTACTTATTTTAAAAATTCCTATTAAATTTAATTTGAAATTTAAATCATTGAAATTCAATTAAATAAGAAGCTTCAACGAAAATTCTAGTTGACGGTGAAAGAGGATTTTTCACTCTTAAAATGTTAAAAAAGCCTAATTTTAATCCATTAGTACACTGAGATTAAGAAAACAACAGCGTGCCCTTGTAGCTTAGTGGGTAGCAGGAATGATTAAAAGACAAAATTGCGCCATGCGCATGACGTAGATTCTCCCTCTCTCTCTCATTTAGCTGTAAATTATTAGCCAATAGGAATATATCGCGTGATGTCTTTTGTGCTACATGGGCAGAAAATTTCAATTTTATGTGTGGGATGGCGTAATCTTGTATTTCTATCTTTCTTGGTAGATAGTCTATTCGATTCCTTTGTATACCCTGGGTTTTTTCTACATTTTAATACAAATCCTTGCTAGTGATGTGTTATAACTTAAAGTGGTTTAAGACAGTCTGCGCTTGCGCTACGGACTGTAACAATTAATTTCTAGAAATTTCATTTATTTTAATTTTCGTTTCAGAAAGTGATCTGAAAATTTATAAAAATGTTTGTGTTTTATTATTTTTTCATCAGGAAATAAAAAAAGGCACTGTCGAAAATACTGCATTTGATGAAACAAAATGTTACCTTTTTTTATGAAATAATTTTAAAATTTCAATACAATTTTTAATTTTAATTAAATTAAAATTTGTTTACTTATGACACTTTTGAAGTTAATGTGTACTTACTTCCTGTGTTCTATAAAAATCGTGCTGTATTAAAAAAAAAACAATTCAAAAAGTATGCAATACAGTAGCTCTTTAATACTTAATCATATCTGATCTACTGCCATACAACTACATACTTTGTCTAAAATAATTACAACAACAAAAGCCAACCAATTTAAATCCATACTCAACTCAGTCAACGTTTCTTTCCTAAAGCCAAACAAAAAAAATATCACAAAGTATAGTGCTCGTACATACCAAAATAGAGAAAAAAATTACACTTAAAAAATCCCGTAAAATATGAAATAGCAACAACAAGCACATACATACATTCATAGAAGAAAAGCAATACAAAAAAAAAAAAAAGAAAAAAACATCAAAACAAAAAGAATACCCCTCTTATTTGATTATTTTTCTTCTTCATTAATTTATTGCTTGCTTTTGTAAAAACAATTTAACGGTTTTGAGCCCAGTTTCATTAGTGAGAGAGCCACTGTTTTGCTTTCTCTTACACTCACTCATTATTTATAGGCAGTTTAATAATAAACAATTCAGCGTTTTTTCAGCAGCCACATCAAGAAATTATCCAGTTCTTGTCTGTAGGTAAATTTAAAATTGAAGCCGGAGTTTTAAAAAATTATTTTTTATGTTTTTTTATTACAAATAAAATAAAGCTGATATAACTTTAATTTTTATTTATAATATATAGTATTAAATTTAAAGTGAATATGTTAAAAAATATTTTTTTTTAAGTAAAACAAGACTCATTCGTTACAGAAAAAAATTTTTAACCGTTTAAAATTTTTGTACGAATTCTGTTTTTAAGCAAGTGACTGCAAATGATATACACTTCAGCTGTTGTTTTCAAAAGTAGTATAAGTCTATTTAAAAAAAAATTACTTAATGGTAATTTTAATTAGATATAGACACCGTCTTACTGTAATTACAAATAGCTATTTTTTATACAAAACAAAATTTTATTTTGGGGACAAACGTTTTGATGAGTCGATGAATTCAACCTTAAAATGAAATCCCTTTTTCGTTCTGGTCAGATTTTTATACCAATTTATATATTTAGTTTCAACTACCAATTTTTAAGAGTGACCGCAAGGAGAAAGAGATGAAATTGTAAGACAATACTGATTTTATATAAATTTTTTTTGTTTTTATGAAAAAAATATTACATAAAAAAATATTTTTTACCGCGAGTGGGTATTTTTCTTTCTTGAATAAAGTTTCGTCAATAAGACCAGGACCACACACAGCAATTTTAGTTGAGCAATTCTTGATTTTATAGTATAGGGAGCAAAGAAGAATGAAAGAAGTAAAAAAAGAAGCTTACATTAATGAATGAATGAATAAGAATGCAAAAATTGCTGTGTATAGACAGCGCCAAAGAATTGCTCAACTAAACTTGCTGTGTGTGCTCCTGGTCTAAAGAAGGGATATATTAAAAAAAACAGCAGCCTAATAATGACATTCGATATCAAAAATTTCGTTCGATATCGAATGCCGTAACTTGGCTCCAGGCATTTATTTATTTTTTTTTTTTTTACCAGTTATGAAGAACAAAAAGAAAAGATTTTTTTTTCAACAACAAATTCACCCTTATAAATAAATTCTTAAAATGTCATTTTAAAACCCATTTTAAAACGCATAATTAGCATGACTTTTTATTTCTTTCCTTAGCTTTGTTTTGTTCTTTACTTTTCACTCTCGCTTTTAAAAAAAATAATTGTAATGAGCTTCTTCAAAATGTAAACACATAAGCACATGCATACACATCCATATGCAGTTACGTACACACAAACAGAAATACATACATTTGTAAGTATGTCGGTATGCATATGAATAACTTTGCTCTATATTGTTTTGTTGTTTTGATTTTTAAAGAAACATTTTTATATGCATACGTATTTATATTTGTACATATAAGCATACATTTCTAGGTACATATATGTATGCATGTAGGTACATTTCATTTGTGATTTTGTAGCCTTGAGTTATTATTTTTTTTTTTCGTTTTATTCTACGGTTTTAGGCAAGTTTTTTTTCCTCACGTATTAAACTAATGAAACAAAGAATTTTAATTTACATTTCCCTTTTGTATGGTTTTTGGTTGGTTTAATTCAGCTTGTTAATTGTTGCTAAGAGTACAATGAATTATTATTGGGAAGGAGAGCAAGATAATTAAGAGAATTTATCTACTTGGTAGGTATTTCTTGTTGCTAGCTTTACATTTTTTACTGATATTTCAGCTTCGTTTTCAGTGTACAAATTCCATTCATATTTACTTTAATTTTTAACCAGAGGTCAAATTGATATCGAGTAACTTTTTTCATATGAAAAGACTACAACTTCGATTACTTTCATGCGTTATAGAATATCACGATTTGAGCCCAGATTTTGTAAAACACTAAAATGCTTTAATTTAATAAAAAAAAGAAGGGGTGTTTTAGTAGGCCAGTTTAAGTTTTAAAGATATAGAAAAAATCACAGGACCCAACTAAGACCCCTTTCATATTATTCTTTACTGCTCCCTATTTAAATCAACCTTTCTGTCCCTCCCTAATCTTTTGTTGTTTTCTGCTGACAAGCTTGTCTTTTAAGAAACAAAAATCGATTTTTTTTAAATTAAAAATTAATGATATTTTTAAGAACTTCAACTAAGCCCTTAATTCTTAAAAAAAATCGCTGACTGGTAATAAACCATTATGATGATTTGCTTTTGCACCCAATTTCATTTTGGATAATCAAATACCTACCAAATATTCAAATACGTTTTACTGTTTGTCTTAATTTTATAGAGTTTTTAAAAATCTGAAACATAAGCTATTCATTGGATTAACTTATCTTCATACCAGTTGTTTTGTTTGTTTACAAAAACATTGAAACATTTATGCAGATGATGAATAAATTTTAAATAACGGAAACGACTTCTTAAAAATATAATAACGTCTCGCCTCATACATAAGAATATCTTTAGTTGATTGTTAGCTGTAATGCTAAAGGGTAAGAAAATAAAAAAAATTCAGGGTCATAATTACACACAAAGAAAAATTATGGTTGAGGCAATCATAATCTGCAGGAGACAGATTTATTATATAGGTACAAATATACTTTTAATTCAAATATATAAAAATACATAGATGTCCAGGTTAAAATCCAAATCGAAGCCAATTTTTTTTAATTTTTTATCTAAAATTTTTATACAATTTTTTTACATAATTTTTTTTTATAAAAATTTTTTATACCTATAACTAAAAATATTTCATTCTATAGATTTTTTCTTTTCTATTAATTTATTTTCATTTATTATACGGCTGGCTTGAAAACATTTAGCTTTCGCATTGCAATACAGAGTAGCCCCTGAGTTATGAGAGTTTACGGATTTTCCTTTCGTCTTTAAAATAAATTCTACTAGAAACGCTTTTAAGAAAATAATTCACAAAAATATAACCTTCAGCAACAGGTAACACACCTTACTATTAAAAGATAATAACAACTTAAATAGATTCTTTTCGGTTCTAAATTAAAATTCTTTTTTTTTAATTTTAAAATAAAAAATCTCCACAAATGGAAGCTCGAATCCCCAAAATTCAAGAAAATTTCAAGAAATTATTTTCTATTTATTTTTTAAAGCGAATAACAGTGATCATAGGTAACAGCCGATGTTTTCTTAAAAATATATCTTAAATGTAGGTACCTATAACAATTTTATTTCATTTTGTACCTACTTATAAAAGTTCCCAAATTAATTTAAAACATGACTGCTAAAAATTGGTACCTTCCTACTCCCATTTAAATATTTTCTCTACTTGTTTTCATATTTAAATAAACCCAACAACAGCCTTTTTACCTTTCACCCTTAATGCAAACAATTAACATTGACCAGCACTGACGCACACACATGTTACACTTGCTTAGTTTATTTCTATTCACCCATCCTCTCCCTCTCAATTAATCTTTACAAATTCTCAGCGAATTTTTTTGTCAACTGTTATAATAACAACAACAACCACAGTCATCATGACGCTTACTTGCATTTTTTTCAGTTTTAAGAAAATTTTCAAGTGTTCGTTTGTTAAATGATTTCGGCTCGTTAATTTATTAAAAAAAGTGGTTAATAATTAAAAACTTTAAAATATTTTTACGGAAAACTGTTATTTAGTTGTTGTTTAATAATTATTTTAAAAAATTTCTTCAAAAAATTGTTTTAATTAATAAGAAAAAGACTATTAAAGTTTGCTAAATTTTGAGCCGGTCGGTGTGTTGCTTCACCTGGTCGTTCGTTGTCTAGCTACGAGTATACATAAAAAACGTAGTTGTTGTTGTGTTATGATTTAAAGTGCGAAGTCAGGGGAGTAGTAAATGTAAAATGTGTATCAAATTTATCAATTATTTAGTTGCTGTCCTTACAAACATAAATAAAAGAAAAAGAAAAGTGTTTAAAGTAAATGCTGAGTTTATACGAAGTAGCAGAGGAACTATAATTTTGTTGTTGGTGAGTTATGTCTGTCTGTTCGTACATTTATTACTATGTGCTTATTAGAGTAATTACTTATTGAGTGTTTTAAATATGTTTTTATGTATGTACTTGTTTTCGCATAAGCTTTATTTTTCTTTTTTAATTTTTTGCTTTAAATGTGAATTAATAAAATTTGCATGCAAGTTATTGAGCTAATAAGCTTGCACCATATGGCATACGATCGAGCTGTATTTTTTGCTAATACGGGTTTTATACTATAACTAGTTGACCCGGCAAACGTTGTCTTGCCTTAAAATTTTTATATATTCGATCTTCTTACACTAAAAAATTGTACTCATAGAGTAAAGAACCGTGCGAGACCGGGTAAAAACAGGTAGTAGGCAAATAAGCCAGATACCGGCTATAGTGCTACCTGCCGGGCGGATTTGTGACGTTAAACCTTCCAAGATTATACATATAAATCTTCCTCTTGAATCACTCTATCTTTTAAAAAAAACTTCATCAGAATCCGTAGTGTAGTTTTAAAGATCTAAGCATACATACAGACAGACGCGGGAAGGGACTTTGTTTTATATGTTACTATGTAGTGATTTTAAACGAAGTACCTACCGAAAATTTAAATAAATAATTTTTTTGACAAAAACCTATTTCCGTTTAGTCTTAACATTTGCATTTTACATTTTTTTCTTGTGTTTTAAATCCATTCAAACTGATTTCTTCTGCAGTTTCCTTTGGTAAGTTCAAAGTTCACTTTGTTTATCGCTTAGTCTTTTTTGTTTTTTTTTTTTTTATTTATTTAGAACCTTTAGAAGAATGAGAAAATAGAAAATAAACAACTACAACAACAACAAATTATCATTTTATCGTATGCTTACACACATATTATACACGCTGCTGTGGTGACACTCTTACAAAAGTCACATAAATGGCCAGCTACCAACTGACTGCAGTTTTGTTGTTGTTGCAGTAAGTGTATTACACATTGTGTATGCTCATAAATTAATTAAAATTTTTTAGGATTTCCCTTACAAAGAGGAAATGTAGGTTGTATGACTGGCCAAATTGGATTAGTGGAAACGGCGAATTACATATAAAAAATCTTAAATCAAGATTTGTGTTTTAAATTCTTCAAACTTTTAAGGAAAAAATTCATCAGAAATTTAAGCTTCAACGTCAGGTGCGTTTTACCCTAAAAATAGATGCTAACAGAGTTTTCTTTTCGTTTCAAGTTATATATTTCAAACTTTCAAACAAAAACTTCACCACAAATAGAACTTTTAAAATCAAGTGTATTTTACTGAGAGAAAATTATAAGAATTTAATTACGTTTCTAAATTAAAATTCTATTTGTAAAATTTCCAAGAAAAAAATTCCCCAAAAGGGGAAAAGATAATGAGAACTTAAGAATTTTTCTTTCGTATCTATGTATAATCAAATTCTATTATATTTGGAAAGTTTACCAGAAAATAATTAGCAAAAATGAAGCCTTCACTATCAGGAAAGTTTTTAGCCTAAAAAAAGATTATATTTTTTTTAAAACTTTCAACGAAAAAATTCTCCAAAAATGGATTATTTAACATCAGGTTTATTTTATTTAGAAAGGATAATGAGAATTTAATTTTGTTCTAAATTCAAATTCTATTTTTAGAACATATTTTACAAAGAAAAGATGGTGAGAATATATAAGTTTTCCATTCGTCTCTAAAATTAAATTCTATAGGAAAAGTTTTCCACAAAATAATTACCAAAAATGAAAAGTTTGACGACGTCTGGTGCGTTTTTACCTTAAAAAAGAAGATAAAAAACCATGTGGTTTGCGTTTGTTCTTAAAATTTTCAATAATTTCTCAATAATAGAACCTTTTCCCCCAAAAAAATAAAAATTATACAAATGATTTCCTTTCGCTTTATAAATGTTAACTTAAACCCTGAAATTTACTAAATTGTGTTACAGACTGGGGTCTTACTTTATTATCAAAATTCTTTGATTTCTTGATTTAATTGTTAATTTTTTTTTTCAAGGGACACCCTTTTTGTGTTTATAATATTTTTTTAAACAACAAATGTTTATGGCTTTGATTGAATCAGTTATTTTTTCTTTAAATTAAACCATGAACTTTTAAATGTAGTTTTGCCGGATTAATTTTTTTTTTTTTTTTTTTTTGAATTTCTAATCTCTGTTTAAGTATTAAAAGAAGATGCCAATCGAAGCTAAAATTTTTGTACTCCAGAATTTGGGATTATAAAACGATTGCCAATATTTTCTAGGGCATTTTTATTATTAAAAAAAAGTCCATCTCCAAAACAGAAATGCAACTTTTAGTAAACAATATATCCTTTGATAATTAATTAAATTTTATTTAAAGTTTATACTCTTAATTTATGGCTTTTATTGCGTTAGTCAAAGTTGTGCTGGAAATTAAAATAAAAGGGCTGATTATCAGTGTCGTTATCGTGACAAAAGCAGTTATTTGAGGCAAAAACGACGGTTTGTCGTAAATTTGATAGCCGTAATATGCGAAGCGTTGCCACATTTTTTTGTTTTAATCATATCTTCGACAAATGCGATAAGACATAATAGCTTCCTCTTTATAAGATTGGTGCGCTAGTCTGTATTGCGATGGGAAAGCTAAATGTTTTGTGTTTGCTTTTTGGTTATCGCAAGATATTTGTGTGTATAAAACGACGTAGACATAGTCTTACGCATTACAGAACGGAGTACCACCAGGCAAATGCAAAAAGTAAACGATTAAACACAATTGGTATGATTACAAGTTGTCATTGTCGTGATGAAACCAGTGCTATGTGGCAACGTCAGCTATATGTTTTATATGGGCTTGTCGTGAATTTGACTACGACAGCGACACTCGTAATAAAGCTGATTAAAGATTCGATTTCGTAGCGTTTTTTTGCATCGCAATACACAGTAACCCCCCTGAATTGTACGACTGTATAGAACAGTGTGCTAGAGAGTTTTAATAAGCGGGAAAAAAATTTTAAAAATCTCTGGCAACATTGACTGCATAAGTAGACGTTCTCTGTTTATAAAGTAAGCAAGTTTATGTGACCATTAACACGAACGAGTAAGACATTGTGAGTTTGTCGGTGTGTGTATGAATGTAATTGATGTAAGTGTAAAGAGCAAAAATTAAAAAAAAATTAAATAAAATTTACATAAAACATTCGTAAATATGCTTTCAGTAATGACAAACACAATAACAATGACATTTGGAACCCATATGTTGCTGATATCGTATTGTGTATGCCTTTGCTACCATTCTAAGCTATTTTCAAATAAAACTGCAGTAAGATTTGTAAGAAAGAAAAGAAAAAAATTCTTAAATCATTTTGAGGTTTTTGTTTTGTACCATTTTAATGATAACAGTTCGTTTTTTTAAGAAAGAACACAAGAAAAGAACAATTTTAGGCCAACGCTTTAGCATTTTTGATGATACATGATGCATATGATACATTGATACATTGTTCTGTATAATCACAGGTAAATCTGTAGTCAAATATGGTTATTGGATGTTGATGGAAATTTTGGATCGATATCGAATGACATAATTTAGCACTTGATGAAATTTGTTCCTGCTTGCAGAAATTTTGCAATAAAGACATATACTTTTTAGGGGCACACTATCACCCATAACCTATATAAAAATCTAGCCTAATCTCATAGAAAACAAAAAAATTTAGTACAAGATTTCTTTATTTTTACAATTTCTGCATGCGATTACTTAATTTTGTCATGGTTATCATGAGATCAGATCAAATCGCTGCTTTTAATATCGACCAACTTCTATCGAAATTTTTGTCATATAAAAGGACTAGAATTTCAAACGATTTTCTACCATAAATTTTGTTTCATAAAACCAAATTTCCTGAATGAGATAACTTTTTCTGACATAAAAAGGGAACAAGTTTATTCATGTGTGTGAAGATAAATACGTATTTAAATATGAAATTTTTGCAAAGAGAAAAACCTTACAAATTAACATAGCTAAATTTGCAATTTACAGAGCTCTGTAAAGCCCTTAACAGACGGTAGTAAAGTATTCAGGAGGAGAAAACAAGAACCTGGGGGCAAGGATTAACAAAAAAAATATGCAAAAAAGTTTTCCAAAAGACTTAATGTATCTATGTATTTCAGATATGTATAAATATAGCCGCAGAGTAGGAAAATTCGATTTTGTTCATAATTAGACTGATTACTTTTAAGACACACTATTAAATATGAGCAGCTTACTTGTGATTTTTGATAAATCTAACGATTTAATCTGGTGAGTCTTGGTTTTTAGTGGAAAAAAACAAAAAAATTGAAGTGAATTTTCTTTAGACTGCAACACTTCATCAGCCTTCTTTTGAATTCCTTTTGCTGTTAATGTGACCATTCATCAGCATTTTTTGAATCTGCTTTTGCCTTGGAGTAGTCGTTTGAGTACAAAAACATTTGTTCAGCATTTTTTTTAATTCTTTAGCTTTTGATTTGTCATTTAGACTGAATTTTCTTTAGATTAAAACACTTCATCAGCATTCTTTTTAAGTTCTTTTGTTTTTAATGTGGTTGTTTGAGGTGAATTTTCTTTAGTAAAAATACTATTTTATTAGCATTCTTTAAAAATATTTTAGCTTCCGAATTTGTTGTTTGAGGTAAACCTGTTTTAATACTGACTGCAGCACTTCATCAGGTTTTATTTAAAGATCTTTTAGAGTCGGTTAGAGTGAACTTTCCTTAGTAAAAAATCAATTCTTCGCCATTATTAAAATTTTTTTTTTTGGCTTTGGTTGTTGCTTGGGGCGAACTTTCTTTAGACTCTAACACTTCATTAGAATTCTTTCAAATACTTTTTACTTTTAAGTTGTCGTTTTTGCTGATGTTTCTTTAGTTTATTAACACTTCATCAGCCTTCTTTTTAAGTCTTTTTGCTGTTAATATGATTGTTTGAAGACAGCAATCTTTAGTACTGACTGTATCACTTCTTCAGCATTCTTTGAATCTACTTTTGCCTTGGAGTAGTCATTTGACTACAGAAGCACTTCAGCAGCCTTCTTTTCAAATTCTTTTTCTCTTAATGTGGTAGTTTTTGGTGAACTTTCTGTAGTAAAAACCCACTTCCTCAGCATTCTTTCTTTCAAGTTGAAGTTAAAAATTTTTTTTTTTATTAAAATTTCATAGTGATTAATTTTGGAAAGTTTCCTTTAAATTAATTTAAGGCAACTAAAACTGACATTCAAAATAGATTTATTTTTTTTTTAAATTAAAAATCAGTCCTGTGTATTTGTAGCAGAAAAATTTTTCACTTTTTGTTTTCAAAACCCTCACAATTTGATTAATTCTTGCTTAATTTACACACTTATGTAAATCATCAGTAAAAACTCTTATCAGCCAGAGGATTTTGAAATTACAAAAAAAAAAAGAATACAGCACCAACAACAAAATACTATCCGTCACAACAAAACTTGTATGTAAAACAGTAGACCATATTGTAATTATCATAAATGACCGTAATGAGTCATTTTTATTTAAATGATGATGAAATGTTTTATAAACAACTCAATGACAGATAGAGAGACAGAGTGAGAGAGAGTGTGTCCAAAGCAGAGATAGAGTACAACAATGATAATGAAATGAAAAAGCAAAAAATAAAAGACAAACTGTAAACAGAATAACTAATGATAATGGCAACAACCACAAAATGATTGCTTTACAAGAAAAACTAACCAAAATTAAAATGTAGGCAGGAATTTTGTCTACACAAAACAACAACAAAAAAAAATTACTTAAAATTACAGGTAGAAAGAAAGTGATAGCAGAGATTAGTTAGGGTTCATTATACTGTGAAATATTATTTATTGCAGTGCTATCATAAACTTTTTAATCCTGTTGGGAGATACTGGTCAGTATCTAAAAAGTATTAGCAAAAGGTTGTTAACAAAAATAAAAGTTGACTTGATAAAAAAATAGATAAACAAAAAATAACTTATCTAGAGTAGATAATCTATAAAATAAAATTAAAAGGCTGCTTCCGTAACAATCTGTGACTCGCACTCATGAGCACAGAGTTTATTCACAATTCACATTCTAAACTCTTACCAACTAGCTGCTACAGACTTTCCAGCGACCTTTTAGCTGTCAATCAATACTACTTAGTAAAAAAAATTTTTTTAATATTAAAATTTTTTTGCGAAAGTCATTAAACATTTAATTAGAGAGCTAGTTCTCTGGTATAACCTCTTCCTTTTTTATATATCAAGAACTGTAAGCTTAATGATGCTATTAGATGTTACTACCATCTGCACGGATATTTATTATGAAACCTTAAGCATTACAAAGGAAAATTCATTTTGTCGGCCTGTTTAATCTTTTCTTTTGCTTCTCCAGTAAAATTGTTTTGAACACAACTCAGTTTTCTACTGCTTAATATCTCTGTAAGAGATTTTACCAATTTGCAAAAGAATTATAAATCATTTTAAAGGAGAGTTCGTCTAGATTTGTAATCTACTGCCCAAATAGCCAGAAGTTACTTTGTTCTATTTTTAAAATTTTTTTTGAAACTTCCCTATACCCCAGTGCTGTTGTTCTGAGGGATTTTTACCATTCCCCACTTTGCCGAGCTACCATTCCCGATTTTGTCCAGGAAAATTATCAAAATCAAAAAGGAATTTAATCTGTAGGCTCTAAACTTTCTGGAATTTTCGGAAAAATTCGTAGTTTTTATTTTATGATTCAAAAAGGAAACTGCCAAAAGCCTTGAGAACAATTGTACTGGAGTATATAGAAATTTCAAAAAAATATTTAAAATAATCGAAAGTAACTTCTGAGTATTTGGGCAGTAGGTTACCAATCTAGATGACCTCCGCTAAACTACTACTAAAAAAATATATATAGAAGTAATTAGTGACGTAAGACGTATTTGATAAATATCCTATTTATACTGAAAACATATTTAACTCGGCATATTTATCTTTACTTCCTTGATTTTTTTTTGTATGTTTTTGATATTTTAGAAGGCTGTGGAAAGTGAAAAATATTAATAAAGGGTGTCCGAACAAGCACGCAAGATTTAAATTTAGCGCCATTCGAAGTGTCATTATTTGACATTTGAACAATTGTTATTGTTTGCTAGTAGAAGGTAGGAGGTTAGTAAAAAATGACCATGGACAGCGAAGGGAGTTCGTTAATTGGGTATTGGAGAAGGATATATAAGACTCGACACAGCCGAATTTAACTTGTTTTTTTCTCGAAGTTTTAAATCATGACAATGAGAAATCGGTTTTACAGCTCAAAATATTTTTAAGGGAACTAAACACACTTTGGACTATAAAACAGACGAATTCTGGCTGCTAAAACTGAAACATTTAATTAACCCAACAGAATTTTTGATTGGTAATAATTTCAATTCTTACAACCGAAATTGTTTCCCCAAGTGTACGCCTGTGTATCTACATTTTAACTATTAATATTTGAGCTCTTAATAAATCATAACACAGTGTAAAAAATTATTATCTACGCCAAGCGTATAGGCTTGGCTTATGAATTTAATGTTGCACATGTATTGGGTACGATAACTCACTAGCTATTTTGGTTTTAAAGAGTTTTAACCCTTTTCTTAGTCAAATAAAACATGACTTGAAATTTTTGTAAACATTTGATATTCTCAGCAAAATATTTGAAATGCGATAAATAATCAATGATAACAAATTTAAAAGCAGAGACAGGAGCGGGTGTTACATATATTTTTTTGGGAAGCAAAATTATAATGAAATCATTTTTTTTTATTTGCTTTTTCCGTTCTCCCTCTTGAAAACAAACCTGAGACACGTGTATCAATGAATGTTTGTTTTAGAGTTGATATTTAATTTAAATGAATAAGAACTGATACAAGAAATATATTTAGTAAAACCAAAATAAAACAAAATTAACAAATGCTTATCTCTAGCAATTTATAAGGTCATAAATAAACCAAACTTTTAGTTAAAGAATAAAAAACCTTTAACAGCCAAACACATAAAATTAAATCAATATTGACAAAGGTAAGAAACAAATAAGCTGAAATAATATTTTATAGATACTTTACTTATTTGGCTATAAACGAAAACAAAAAGTACAAAAAAAAAACAACAGGGCACTGATGACACCATCAATTCAATACAAATCGTACCCAACCCAATTTCAGGCAGATCAAAAGTTAAGCACCAGCAAGCAATTCTTCTTCCCAAAATTGAACTCGAACAAATAAAAAATGTCAGCAGCAATTTTTTTTTAAACTATTTTGAAATTCCTCAAAACAAATTAACGTTTTTTTGTTTTTGTTTAAATTTTAAGAAGACTTGAATGAAATAGCCAAACGCGTTTAGCTGTTGTTGTTGGGTTTTTTCGCAGTCATACCCAATTTTGTTTTTCAATGTAAGTTTTCCATTATAAGCAGCTGCAAAAAGCAAATCCCCAATAAAAGAAATGAAAAAAAACCAGAGACAAATCATCACCAGCGAATAGACAGACAGACAGACAGACAGACAGACAGACGGGCACAAGAAATACACGACAACAAAAGCAAATCTAGAAATTAACACAGAGTGAAAAATACTCGTACGTACTTTTTAAACGATAAAAGCAATTAACCCATAAAGTGCAACAACTAACAAATAAGACACGAAAGCAAACAAATAAACAAGCAAACCAACAAACGACAAAGAAAAAGTCAGTCAACTAGCCAACATTTGATGATGATACATGATTTCAGTAGGTATATTGATGAACAACAAAGACCCTTAACAGGAGAGACACCAGGAAAACACCCCAACAACAGCAACAACAATAACGAAATGTCGTACAAAGTAGAAAAACAAAAAAGAAACAAATGACTATCTACAAGCACACACACACACACATGCACGAAGTAATTGTTTACAAAACCCTGCTCATGTTTGCACTCTTGCACTTCCAAACTTATTTACGAGAACGAACTGCATTTTCCACTTAGGCTGTCAAGAACCGTCAAACCAGCACACACACATTCACGCGCTACAGACACTCTTTTCTGTAGTTGTCATTTTACACAGTAAAAAACTATGCGCCCCTTAAATATTTCTACTAAACACAGTGAATACTTTTGGGTTCAAAAATAGCCCAAAATCGAGATGATGCGGAATGAAAGTTACTGTAATATAGATTTCATAACTAAATAGTTTATAAGTATTCCGAAAGTGTATAGATTTTGAGAAATTTCACTCACAATTTTTTCAGTGAATATTTTTGGCTAAAATCCAGATGATGCAGTTACATAAACTAGTGGGAATGTGTTGTGTGTGTGAAGGCTACTGTAATAGAAATTTCAGAACTAAATAGTTAATTCTGAATGAAATTCCATGATCATGGCATTATTTTTTATATAGAATGATACTTTAATAATGACTGGGCAGTTAAGGAGCTGGCGACATAAATTATTGCCTCAGGTGTGTAAAACTGAGTTTTCACCTAATTTTATTTTATATGGAGTGCGATTTGGGTCTTGTTAAAGCAGTTTGCATTGAAGGTTTGTCAGCTAAACAGTTATAGTTTAGTTATTTTGGATCTAGAGTAGTTAAACAACAACCATTTTCATCAGAAATCACACTGAGAGTTGTGATTTACTTCTTTAACAGTTACTGCGTATTCTAAAATAGCCTGTACCCCAAAAATCAAAATTATTTTGTAGCCACTGTAGTCTTTAAGAGGCTATAAATAACTAAATATTTTGCCTAAAGTTTAACTCCCAGAAAACTGGGTTTAGATAATGTTATTGCTCTACGTTATAGATAAAAGGAACTGGTTTAGGTTTGCACACTACTCAAGACGTATTTCCTAAGAAATGAAATTTATACTCTTTCGCCTCCTAAGCAAGTTAACATACGTCACTGAAACACATAAAAGAAAAGGAAAAAAAAGCCTCAAATTGAAATCAACTTTTTTCTTTGGCATTCAATGAAATTTTAACACAAAGACTTTTCATTGAAAAGTTTTCTTTGTTGAAACCTTAACGCGTCTCTTGCAGCAATAAGACTGCAACTATTTCTTGCAGTCTTTTCACAATTTTTGCTTAGTAATTTTTATTTCAACAGTTTTACATAAAATATGTCATCGCAAGTTTAAAAATTGTATGGCTCATGCGTTCCATACACACCCAATTTAAATATAAATTAAATGCTAAAGTTGGACAACGTAAAAATTGATTTTAATTTTCTTCAGTTAGGTAAATAATCAACAGAAGCTTACTAGAGGCTTTATTAAGCTTGAGTGTGTATGGGCCGCATAAGTGTTTTATACGGTTTTCTTGTTGTTTTTCATTTGTATAAGGGAAATCTTTATAGAGCACCTTTTATGGTTCAAGTCTAGCTATTAAAGCTTTATTTTTCTTTTTTAATTTTGATAACTTTTTCCCAATCAAAATAAAGCAAAAAAAAAAAAAATTATTTAAAATATATATGAGATGTTCATGGTGTAAATAAACCAGGGGATGCTGCATGATTGAAGCCCCTCCTGTCAAAAGTTGAGAGACTTTAATGTGTTAAAGAGAGATCAGTGGCGATAAAAAATTTTTGCGTTTCGCTTTAGCACACTGCTTGATATGAACCACCGAAAATAACTTTTGACAGGAAAGGCCTCAAAAACAATAACAACATTTATGGGCTTTTTGTAATGTTGATAATTTTGTATTCTTGCAATCACTTGTAGTGCAATTCAGTAACTGTTATTGCAAACTTTCGTATCGAAAAAACAAGTATTTTATTGAATTCGCTTTTCAGTAGCTCTTCGACATAAAATTCGCTATGATAGAAATCGTTATTTGCGATGATTCGAATATTTTCGTCGGAAAGTTACTGAATACCGAATTCGATAAAATATCGTTATACTTGTTTTTTCAATACGAATGTTCGTAGTAAAAGTTACTGAATAGCACTACTGGTTTACTTACATCATGAAGATGTTGAAGTTTTCACTACCGAATAAAAAAATTCAGATTTAAAATAAAATTTTTGTGAATAGAATAGACTCGTGCTTTAAAACAAAAAGGTTTCTTTTATCAGTAACAACTAAAACTAAACAAAAAATAAACCAAAAACTATACTTAATGCTTTTAAAAAGAATCAAACCAAAAAGGAAGTCACTCATTAACATTATTGTTATGCCCACATCCTCTGTCACTGTGGCCACATACTTGTACTTGAATTCTATGTACTCTCCACTGCCACAATTAAGCGATAACGCTTCAATTTAAACCAATTATCAAAAAGCCTACAATAATTGTTTCTAAACTAAAATACCAGCAGTGGTAAAAATGTGCACGCAATGCCTGTGTTACTTACAGTTTAAGTTTTTAAGACCCTAAAAAAAAAAAAAACAAGAAACAAACATTGAAAAGAATTAAATTTTCCACTCGAATAAGAAATTGTTGTCTTTGGGGCTCTTTTTATGTGCGAGTAAGTGCAGCTAGCAATCAATGTTTCAATGTATCAGTTTTGGTTTGGTACAAAAATTGAAAATAATCATAAATTTATGAACAAGAATTAAAACTGATAAATATAAACAGTCTTGGTACAAATAACATGAGAGTAAAATGCAGAAAGAAAGACAGACAGAGAGACAAAGCACCACCATCATTACCACGACCATTAACAATAAAATTGTCTAATAAAATGTTTGTGAGAACTCCAGCAACTATAACAACATTTGCAATACAGCAGCAAAACAAACTATAAAAGGGCCAAAGATGCAAAGATACAAGAACGTAGTGACAATTTTTTTTTTAAACAAAAATTACACTCTGTTTTCAAGCTAAAGGGAAGGGCAGGGACAGCAAAAGATGTAAGATAAAAAAAAAGACAATGACAGCTAAGAATCATTTATTAAACCAAAGCAATTACTTCTGCTACTCATTTACAACCCTTTAAGGCTTACAAATTCCCAAGTATTGGCAGCTTCTTATAATGGACTTTAGCTTAGCTAATTGACTTTCCTTTTAATTATTAAACAAAGTGTTTATTTTGACAAGAAATCAGCCGTTCATGCATGTCCACATTCTAGTAGCCAGCTATGCAGCACTTCCGTAAATTTATGTCTGTAGTTAAGTGTATACTTTAGTTAGTCTGCCATTTTTACTGTGCTTTCACAGTAAAAATTTTGTACATCGAAATGTTAAAAATTAAGCTAAATACATCTGTAATTTTGTAGCGCATCTGGTAAATTTCGTAATTTATTTAACTATTCATTTAAAAAGCAAATGTACACACAAGCGAGGACAGGCTAAAAAGTTGACCTTAACTGTTGACTATCCCATCTTAAATGACTTTCGTAGTAGCACTAGCTTTCAGTCTTTATATCAAGAGTTCCTATGTTTTGCCTCAAACTGAAATCAAAGATAGCCATCAAATATAGTTTATGACTGCTTATGACTCTTAGTCTATCCCATCTTGAACGAGTTCGTTACTGGCACCACCTTTCACTTTAGATACAGGAGACTTACAATGTCGATTTCAAGTGTCCTTATATTTCTTTCTAAAAACTAGTATTCACTTTAGGCCAAGAACTCCCATAGTATGAATATCCAGTGTATAATTATCGTAGGTTGCTAGACTTTACCTCAAACTGAAATTAAAGATAGCCATCAAACATAGTTTATGACTGATTATGACTCTTAATCTATCCTTTCACTTTAGATAACTTGATAGTATTTGCCTCAAGCTGAAGAATACACAGAAAGCACTTAAATATAACGTATGACTGTTAGTCTATCCCATCTTGAATGAGTTTCTTACTAGGATTGGATTCCTCCCTAGATATCAAAGTTTTACAAAGACGATTCAATTAGTGTTTAAGATTCTTTATAAATCCTATTGTTCAGATTAGGATCAGGACTCCCATACAATGCATAACCAGACTAAAATCACAGATAATTCTCAAAGATGGTGTGTAGCTGCTTAGGACTCTTATCTGCTGTTTAAAGGAAACGAACAATTGAATTGTCTAAATTTTTTTTAGAAAAACCCTTAAAAATATTTTAAAAGTTGAGTGTTTTCCATAAAAATGTTTCAGAAGATTGTGCTGTTCGTTTTCTAGTCTATATACAACCAGTGTTGGACATTCGCATATTCGCTCTAAGACAGTCGCACCCTATTCTGGATATCATCATTTGTGAGCCCAATTCCGGCTTAACTATGAGTGTCGTTATTGTAATGGCTGTACCACTCGTAATAAGACTGATAAGCTTGTCAAATATTCGAATAAAACAACGATACTTGAAAAAAATTTACTTGAAGTTATAGCTTGTAGTGGATAATGCAATTAACCAGCTTAAGATACTCTAATCATGCCTAAAACCCATGCTGTTAAGCAGCTCACTGAGCACTATCCGAATCTGTTGGGATGTAGTCACTTCTCTCTACTTTCAGAGGCCCAAACAAATGACCTATTATCCACTGAAACTGTAAGCTCCGGTTTAAGAATGGGGCTACAAATTCCAGTTGTTTGGTTTTATCAATAAGGAAGCACTATTTGCTATAAAAATGCACCCGCCAAAAACTTTACATGGATTTCCGTCTGCCATCAAATGAAAGCCAAAAGTGTTCTACATCTTTGGCAAGTATTACGTAGGTGTGTAGTACCTGCTTTAAACTTCTCCATTGTCTGAAGAAGTTCCATTTAGTTTTTCTGGAGGCATTGAATACAACTCCGATTTTCGTAGCCTTGGGCTCAGGGCGAACTACCGCATGAAGTAGAAATTAATAGGACTGAGAGTTCATGTGAAGATGTCTCTCCCATATGATCTAGAGTATTCGTTGGAATTGCAGCTCTGGGGGGTTACTCTCTATTGTGATGCGAAAGAAAAACCGTTCGCATCTGTATGTTTTTTACACTGAGTTGCGATGCGTTTTCTTTCGCATTGTAATAGAGCTTTTAGCTGGTGCTTTTGCCTTCAGAAAATATCAAGTAAGAGCAACAAATATTTAAGAGCCTAGAAAAAGTTTTGTAAACGTCCCTCGTACTATGTAACATATGGTTACGTGTGTTGGTTGCAATCAGCCTTAACATTTTTATGCTTTTGTCAAATTGTTTGTCACAATTTCTTTACTCTCAGCACACACACGCTCACTTACGCATTTCAAACACACACACATATGCAATCCACATGTATATGTAAATACACGAGCATATAATCCATATAAATAGTCAACTTGCAACTGACGCACACGCTCATACATATTTTGCTGTCTTTATGTATTTTAAAATATTTGTCTGTTGCTTCAATTGTTGCTACGTTTTGTCTATTAGTGTTGCTGTTTTTGCAGTTAATGTTGATGTTGATGTCAGTGGTAGTACAAATACATGAATGTTGTATTTAATAATTGTATATGAAGAGCATCAGAGCCACTGGGGCTTGTGTAGTGATGTGGTGTGATATAATATTGTTGTGCTAAACCAGCATAAATTTGTTGACAAGCGCGTTTATCGTTTTATTTAACGTATTGCGTTTTACAACAAATGAAAACGACAATCAATTTTGTCCATTGGGTAGTGGCCTCTTAAAACCGTCGACAAAAACAACATCAAAAGATATTTCATTATACTCTACACTTTAGTTTGGGTATGATTGGTTTTAAATTAAAATTAATACACTTTATATTGCACAATGGGTAGATGATGATGTCTTGAGTAATAGAAAGATTTTTGTTTTTTATTTAAATGTTTTTTTTTTTTTTAAATTCTGTTCAAAATGTAGAGCTCATGAATAGAAAAAAGTTTAAAGCAGTAAATCCAAAGCTTTAGAATTTAAATTAAAGTTTTCATTTGAAAGCCTTTAGAAAATTATTAGCAGAATTTTATAAAAAAATACTTTTTTATCGAACATTTTTTTAGTCTTTTACTTGGTCTTTTGCGTTTCTCTTTTAAAAAATTTACAAAACAGACCCAAATTGAATAGTTTAAGGCTTGAAATGTTTTACAAATTATTAACTATATCCTTGCTTTGAATGCTAATGTCTAAATTAAAGAGTTAAACATCTGTTTTTTATAAATGTTTATTTTTTAGCGGCCCAGGACATGCTGAGAGCCTTGCATGTTAGGCAAAGGGTGTAAATAAAGAACTTAGTTAAATGGTTTGCAAAACAAACCTTTTGCCTAAAATCTAGAATTCTCAAGATTTAAGAGGCATTCAGTAGCAAAATTTTTTAAAAGTAGGAACTTGATATAGTACGGGACCAAATATAAACTTACAAAATGAAGATACACGTTCATGTTTTTGGCTTCTTCAATCACAATTAGTCGTCAATACTTTTCTGTCTTAAAAAATAAATTAAATTCGTATTAAAGTTCAGGGTCAGACAGCACAAAAGCTGCTCTAATTGGCAGCACATAGAAACTACGGTTGTCTGGCCAAGTGATCATCTAGTTTGAGCTTTTAGAGCATCAAAACCTCTACGGAAATTTATATTATTTTAATATTTTTGACAACAAAACTTATCTGTCGTTCCTATAAAGATCATAAGGTTTCTGTAATCAAGAGACTTCGCATCTGCTGCTCAAACTGGAGCTACCACTAACGCTTTTAGGCGTGGGTTTATTTAATTTAGTGCTTCAAGAGTTTCGTATGTTATCACTTGTAGGTGAGGTTTGACATACACTCTAGTTCACTTATTTAAAGGCACTAAAAATTCCATATTCAGCAACCTGTATCTTTTGCAATATTTAACCGATTGCAGAATTTTAAAATGGAAATGGAAGCTAGAAATCTTGAGATATAAAAAAAATCATGTCAATAGTGGTTTCTTTACTAAAGAATTTTTTTTAAGCTATTTTTTTTTGGGTCACTTGAATCAATGGCGATAACTAGCCATTTAGCCACTTCGCCACAATAAAACTATTGTGATAGCATTCTTAAGTTACAAATCCTCCTGCCTAGTCTAGTATTCATTAAGAATTCAAAGACTTCTTTGGGAGATTCTTAAGTTACAAATCCTCCTGCTTAGTCTAGTATTCATTAGGGATTCAGACACTTCCTAAGAAGATTTGTTCGCCATGTCAGTCCTAAGTAACGAAAACGGGTTCAAATTAAAAAATTATAGACTTCATCTTTGTTACACAACATTAGAGATCATTTAGGCTGATCCTAATATATGCGAAGTGTTTCAATAGTCATGAATTCCATGAAAATTCGAATTTCTGACCTAATCAGAGTGAGTAAATCATTTGTTTCCTTCCGAGAATGCAATACCATGAATCTTTCCGCTACCCTGATACTGCTTGTCTCCAACCAAGTTGCATTTAAGCGGGTTTTGTATCAATGAAATAATCTTTCAACATTGGTACTTAGTTGCAATTAAGCGAGTTTTGTTTCAATTAAACAGTAAACGTTACACCAATTCGATTGTATATGGTTTTCAAGTCAACTTAAACTTCATTAAAAATATTTTTTTTTTTCATGGTGACTGATACGAGTAGATATGACGCAACCGTAAGCGTTTGCAATTCAATTCAATTTCCCGTTTAGAAGTGTCATATGTTGAAGTGTTGGTATTACATAGAATTTTTATACTTATTTTGTATACACGAATTAATTTGGAAATTTTAAATTATCTTGATCATCTCAACAGTGCTCACACTGGCTGTTTTGTTAGTGGCTGTGGTGCTGACTGCTCTGAGAATGATGATGGTGGTGGTTTAATATTTATTTCTTTATCGTTTAATTCCTTGGCAATAATAATAAATTGATAATGATGATGATGATGATGTTTATAATGTTGTGATAAAGATAAACATCATAATGAAGCTTGTTGTTGCCGTTGATTGTGGCAATAACATTTTGTTATTGGGGTCTAGTTGTGTGTATGTGTTTCTTAAATTATTGTTTTTCTTGTTGTTGTTGTTTTAATTTTTCATTTTTGCGTTTTAAAAGCAAACCATTTTTAAGTTTGTCTCTTATGCGTTGCGTTGCTTACTACTCGTAGGTACTTGTTTTTTATTGGATAATTTTGTGTTTAGTGAAATGTAAGAAATTCAATTGAATTTCATGTTTTTTAATAAATACAAATTTTGTTTGTACTCGTAAAAGAAGAAGAAAAAGAAACAGGGCTAATTTAAGTTTCAAGTGCTGGTAAATTGAATTGTTATGTTGTTCGCATTAAAAAGCGTAGTTTCGTCTAGCAATTTAGGGTTGTTGCCATGATGCAAGACTTTAATAAGTGAATCGTTGTATGTGTGTATTTGTAAGTCGGTTTATATAATTTTCAATGTACTTCAATTTAATAAAATTTACGACTTATAAAAATTTTTAATTTTTTATTTTTTTCTTAAAAAATTTCTATTTCCTTTGAATAGATCCAGGCTTGTAAATCGTGGAAGCAAAATTCAAGTTTTTATTAATCATTTTGAATTCCAGAATTCCTAAAATACAATTTGTTGAAATACATTTTCTATAAAAATGTTTCTTATAATTTCGCATTTGAACTGTTTTTTGAACCCCAAGATTTTCACTGTAAAATAGGCTGAATATAAACTATTTAGTTCTGAAAGCTACATTCCAGTAGTTTTCCATTTGATGAAATTATTAAAATTTTTTTTATAATTTTTTACTAAACTATTGAAAATACTTCAATTATGTTAACTTAACAGAGCTATGTTAACATGTTACGGTACTACAGAATGGAGCTAACTTCACTGGCTTAATTTTTATTTAGTCTACAGAACGCATCCAGGATTGAGACAGCACTCGAACCTAAGACCACTGATTGTGAGGTAAGCCAGTAAACTGCTCTTTAATCTAATCCGGCTTCCAACTTATTATCACCAAGAGTTTCTGCAGTTTTTATAAGAAGCATAAGCGATCTTACATAATTTTTTTTGAAGAATTGGGTAAAAATTTAAGAAAATTTAAAACTGGGACTTAATCTATTACTCTCACAAGCTTATTAAGCTTCTAACTCCTCCTTAATCAGAACAGATTTAAAAAAAAAAATTAAAATTCGACTAATTTGTATATATCCTGAAGAAGAAATATCGATTTAAAAATAAGTTTATTTAATATGACCTCAAGCTTAATAATATAGTCATTTTATGCCTAAAAATTTAATCAATACAACACAATGCTACACTAAATATTACTAATGTTTAGCATAATTGAATTGGTTCTATGAAAATACTATTCCTCTGGCGCTTATTATGTCCTAAGCTTACCTGTTTTTATGCTGTTTTATCTTATCTAAATAAGTAATTCTTAACCCAAAGAAACTAGGCAGAAATCTAAATAATCTCCACACTAAACTAAAACAAAAATTTAATCATATTTTATCGAATTCGATATTCAATAACTTTCCGAAAAAATGATTATTTATGTGCTGTTAACTTCATCGCTTATTTCTAATATTTTTGTCGTTAAGTTACTGAATATGTATGGTAACAATTTGATACCATTCGTTGTCTGCAATGCTATGTTGTCAATAATAAGTTGTTAAAATAACACCATGCATTGTTAAAATGAGCACAAACGTGGTTGATACACTATTTGAGAACGGATGGTGTAAATTTTTTTCAGGGTGCAGATTGATAGTTTAGCATATGTAGTTACGGAAGCTTTTGCTAATGGACAATTTATATTTTCATTAAAAATGAATTTTTTTTATATATCTGAGAGCTAAAAAAAATTTGATTTTGGCAGCTCTAATTTTTTTCTACTTTTAAAATTAATGCTAGAGCATAATGGCATATCCCAGCATCATATTGATTAAAAAATTGCTTTGTAAAGAAACAAGTACTGAGGCTAAGCTTAGCCGTTAAGTGGTAGAATTTAATTTCAAACAATCATTTCACAAACTTGGCATTTTAATAAAAAAATTAATTTTGTTTTATTTTTCTTTTTGAAACTTTTTGTAAATGAAATATTTTAGTCCTTTTCTTTTGTAAATTTTATTTGTTAACATTAATATGCATAAATTACTTATATTAGAAATTTTAATAGGAAACTATTTGAGTTTGACATTAGATCTACTTGTTTAAAAATAAAGTTATTACATGGAATTGTATAATAGATTTCATTTTTTCTTCAAAATAAAAAAAAATATTTTTTGACATCAAGAACATTAGCAGAATTAGCAGAAAGCAAAAAGAAAAACAGTTTGAATATTTGATTTTTTAAATGATGTTGATATTTCATGCAACACTGCGTTTGTTGTAACAGCGTCTTTTGCCCATACACACACTATGCTGAATTGTTAACCTCTACTTTTAGCTTGCGTTTTTGTCATCATCTTCTATTTCAACATTTATTGTAATCATCTTCATTATCATCATCTTGTTAGTTTAAAATTGCTTTAATGTTGTTAGTTTTTATTGGAAAATATTATGGTGGATTGCATATTAGTTGGAGCTAAATTGAAATTTTTTTTTATTTTAATTCTTGGTAAGAAAAATATTTAAAAAATTATTGGCTTAAAAAGGAAAGGTTTTTCACGAGCTTCTAAGTTTTTAATTTTTCCTTAATGAAATGGCTTAATCAATATGAAATTTTTCAAATTAAATTTGAAAGCAAGTAACTTGCGCAAGTCTCTTGATCGAGTTGAGGGGAAGAGAATTGTTACTTTTTCCGTTTTGTTTTTCCAAATTGGGTGTGTGGGCGTGTGTAAGTGTGCTTAAAGGATTAGTTTATTTTTTTTGTTTTGTTGTACAAACAACATATAAGAAATTTAAAAAAGTAAGATTTTTTAAGCAAAAGAAAACGATAAAAAGGAAAAGTAAATTTTTTACTGTGAACGTTACGGCAAAGTAAAAAGCTACTTGCGCAAGTCGCTTGTTGCAAGCTCTTAAAACAATTGATAAAAAAATATTATGCATAAATTATTGCTTAAGTAAATTTTTTATGAATTTTTAAGAATTTGGCTGTAAGTAAATAATTCAACAAAATGCTTTTTCATTGTGATAACCAGGGAAAATGCATGTCTTTTCTAATCACAATATTTCCAGTAAAATGACATTAATTTGTTATTGCATATTTTGCCTTAAATGCATGTTTTTGCATATTTTGCTATAAATACATATTTTCATACATAAAACATCTTTTTAATTAAGCTAAAAAAAAAGAAAAACTCCCTTGATATTGAGTAAATAATATCAATTAAATATTTAATTGAGTCAATAAAATTAATTAATCAATATTGTTATTATAAATTTTTTTTCATTTTAAAATATAATTTTTCTTAAATAAATTTTTTTTTGTAACTCACATGGAGCGACTCATACTTACTTGTACTTTTAGTTGATTTTTAGCATTTTGTTATTTTACTGTACCTGTATTATCGTTGGCGATGTCGTTGTCGTTGTTGCTGTATTTCTTAGTTAATACTATTTTATAAATCTAAACATTAACATTTACGAGTATACCATAAAGGTAAATATTCTATAACTTTGTAAACTCTGCAAGAATACTAAAAAAAAAAAAGCAAAACCTTAAAAAAAAGTTGAGTGAAAAAAAAAATTAAATAAAAACTACATAAATTACTACAACAGGGGAAAAAGCTGAACTATAATTTTTTTTATGTTCTGCAAATGATGATGAAAAGACATCATTTGCAAGCAAAAGAAATGAATGAATGGAAAAAGAACAAAATTAAAAAAAAAAAAGAATGGTAAAACTAAAACAGAAAAACCGAAAGAAAATTTGATGAACATGAAACTTTTGGTCTAACAAAAAAGCCCTGAGGAAATAATATTACAACAAAACCAAAAAACAAAATCTTATATCTGTAAGTGAGTCCTTTGCCTGTGAGTGGGTATTCTGAGAAAAAGAGAATATTTCATTAGTGCTACAGATACACATGTTCGTTCATACTTTCATCTACTGGTACGAGTATGAATGTAGCTGCCATAAATTTCATAAACTTAAACATGAAACTGTAAACACATGCTTTTGGAACATATTAATTTATTAAAACACACACACACATACAAAATATTTGAATTTTTCCTTCAATACAACATGAGAAAAAGAAAATAAAGTTGAAAATGTAACATTTTATCAAATAAATAATTTCGCTATGAAAAAATCCTTTTAATGCAAAATTAGACTAAAGTAGTAGAAAGTGGAAAATATAATAAGGATAATAATATTTACAAACAATAAGCTATTCTTCATTCATTTTGGCATTAAAACAAAATTTTAAAAAAATTAAAAAGAAAATTATTATATTAAAGAGCTTTAAATTAAGATGTAGCCTAACAAAGGACAAGAGAAGAATAAAAATAGAATATATAGTTTTCAATATTAAAAATGTTGGTTGGGAAATTTGTTTGTTTATTCAGTTCAATGCTTACTGAGTTTTTTGTTTGAATATTTGAATCTTTTTGTGACTTTTGATTAATAATTCTTATTTAGTCAATTGTATTTACAATATAAAGGTTCTAATGTTTGCAAGAAACGTTGGGAGTAACCTACTGAGGATTCGGAGTAGCGTCTGATGAAATGGTCCATATAGGTATGCTCTCCCCTTCAGTACTTATTGTACTGAATAAATAACTCATGAGAATATCATGAGTAAAAGAATAAATTTTAAAACCAACACAATTTCTGGAATTAAGCACAAATAAAGATTAATATTTTGTTAAACTTTTAAATTCCAAATAGAAATTTTTTTTTTTTTTTTTTTTTTTGTTTGAGATTTCTCGAAACGTAATTTGTAACCTAAAAACGAACTGCTTAAAAACCTTAACCCACATGTGAACGTGTTAAAGAGTGGTGACTTTCAATTTCATTTTGTGTAAATTTAATTATTTATCAATTCAAATTGCCAAACAATGTTTTGTAAAAAAAAAAAAAAAAAAAAAAAAAAATATATATAGCAAATGCCACACATTTCTGTTTAAATATTCAAAGTGAAAATAAAGGCCATAAATATTAAATGAGATTTTCATTAAATAACCTCTAGAAATTTACACAAAACTTTGTATGCCATGACTACTACTGCAACAAAACAGCAATTTTAGCTAAAGAAAAAAAAAAAATGGTATGAATAAAATCAACTGTGTTTGTATTAAACGAAACTGACCCATAAGGAGTGTGTGTTGTAACAACAATAGAAAAATCAACTACAAATGTTTCATTTCACTTTTCATTTTATTTTCTTTAATACTCAGTGTGGTGTGGTGTGTGCTTATGTGGAAACTAGAGAAAATATTTTCACTTCCTGTTTGCTGCTGCTTGTGCTCCTTTTGCACTTTGGGTTTATAAAAATACTCACTCGCTCTTTTACTTCATGAAAAAGAAATGAACGAAAAAACTGTTTCTTTACAAAATGAATAAACAATGGCTGACAAACTCAACACACACACTATTACATGAGACAACAATTGTAAAAAGAAAATGTATATAACAGCCCATAAGATATTTACCTTTCATTACAAAAACAACAAAGAAAAAAGGAAAAATTTTACATCAAATAGAATATAATTTTTTCTTAACAATTTTTAAAAAAATCCCATTTAGTTTTTCTTTAGTTTAATAACAACAATCAGCACTTAAACTTTAAACGACTTAGAGTCCAACCTCAATTGGAGCGGCAATTATGTTAATGTGTCATAACTAAATAAGAGCTCTGAGTATTCCCTTCTGTAGTGTTTATCGTTTTGTTTTATAAATTGAATTGAAAACGCTAAAATGTCATTACTGGTCAACAATAACAAAACAAAACAGAAAACAATTGTCTTGCAGCTAACTTCACTATAAAACGCGCTATCAAAATTGAATTTTCCAAATGCTCAGTGCATTTGTTTGGGCAAGAGAATGTTTAACAGCTAAAAAACGCTTTGCTGAGGTATGACTGTTAATTAAATGTTAATGAGATTCCGCTTAATGAAAATATTCCAATAAACAATTTAGCCCACTTTTTAATTTTTATGAACAAGGGAAGGGACTTGATGCAAATGCGTGTTTGTGGTAAATGTTAATATCTTAGCGAATCCAAATATTTCCAGTAAAATGTCATGAAATTGTTAGTGAGTATTTTTTGCGATATTTAATGCATGAACTGAATTGTTACCACTTTAACTTTATATAATAATAATAGGCCGTGTGCACAGTCACCTAAAGGATTTTTCCTGCAATTTATTTTAACTTTTAGTGCATAATTAAATTTCTAGTTATTTACTGTATATAATTTCACCATATTAAAATTTACTTTCTATTTGCTTAAGCATCATTATGTATTTAGGTGAACTTGTAATTGTATGTTCAATTTATTTTTTTAATCTTTTTCTATTTCTACCTCTTGCAAAAATCCTCGACTAAATGATGGTTGCATGTTTTGGGAAGGTATGAACGAATGACTTGCTGTAAATGGAATAGTAAAAAATGTTTTTGCATTTCAGTAAAATAAACTCATACTTACCAAAGAATGTGTTACTAGAATGTTACTGTCACGGTTGATACGAGTACATTTACATCACAACTGAATACAAAACATGTAGAAAAAAGAAAATCGTTGTACTTTGTGTATGGCCTGTGTTTAGGTGTTGCAGGTTTTTTTTTTTGGCTTGTTTTAACATTTTCCTTGTTATAAAAAAAAAAACAAAAACTAAAGCTTTTCAGTTTTAATTTTTCCTTTCTTGTAAATATTTTCATTATTCTCTTAACCACAACATCAAATATGAAAATCATTTACATTTCTAAGCACATATTAGAAATAAAAATATTAGAAAAAGGAACCTGTTTTATAGAGCTTTTTCTCTGGCTAAAGAACAGAAATATTAAAAAAAAAATTTTGTTGGATAGCCAATATACACAAAGACTTTATCATTATGGGCTATAATCGCATCGCGACCTTTAAGGTCTATTATGCAAGACTTAAAACATGACTTTTATAATTGATTACATTTACTGAATTTTTGAAAAAATAAGGTCTCCCAACCGAAGTTGTTTTCGAAGCGTATACAGGTGCTTGCACACCCTATAAAGTATAAATCTTAAGATTTTCATAATGGAATCGGAGATTAACTGAAGTGATTATAGAAAAGTGAGAGTTATTTTCTACAAGTTTGATTGCCTTTCCTGCAGCTCTTAAAAGGAAGGAAATTCACTAGTGTTGTTAGGTTAAGGCAATCTTTTTGCCACTTTCCATCTTAGTTAAGAGTAATTCTTTGTTACTGTTATAACCATTGTTACTGATGGTTAAAGTTAAAATTTTGGATATTAAATTAAAAATATTAATAAGCTAAATAACGAATAAAGTTTTGGATTCCAAAGTTTTAGCCAAAAACCAGAAAATCCTAAGTTTAACTATTGTAAATGCTGGCATATTTTGATTTTTTGACTGGCAAAACTTTCACTTTTCCTCTTCTATGGAATGTAAATAATAAAAATTCAGCTTTAAATTCATGCATGACAAGTTAAACGACATTGTCTTGCATATTGTCATCAGCGAAATATGTGGCAAGAAAACAGAAAATATTTTTAACTGATTATAAATAAAAATAATTCAGCATTAAAATCATATAGGACAAATTAAGTGACATTGTCTTGCATATTGTCATCAGCAAAATATTTTTTGAAAGAAAATATAATTATTATATGAGTGCTTTTAAATTATAAATACGACAATGTCACTCACTTTGTCTCCACTTTGAGTGTGCTCCCCAGATTAGTGGATGGCTTACTAACCTAACAAGCTGCCGGTCTTAAGTTCGATTTCTGCTTAGACCCTGGCTGTTTTCTGCAGATATTTAAGCAGCTTCTCGTTAATTTGTGTTGTTTAAAAATAAAACATTTGAAAAAAAGCGATTGACACACTTCCACATACAAATATTTGGTTGGCAACCAAAAATTGTTACAGTACTTACAAACTTAACAGCCTCAACAACAGTAACGTTAGAGTACAAGTAACAGGAAAAAACAACAAAAAAGAAAATATTGTTAAAACCAATGTTGTCATTTGTTAAGTTATTGGTTTGGACATTTTGCAAATTACTTATTTAACAATGCGTAAAAGTACGGCCAGGACAGCCATTGATAGACACGCATACAAACTCACACACACACACACACACACACATGCAAATTGAATGTATACTTTGCTTTTCTAGATGTTCAAAAATTGTCAAGTTTTTATTGTTGTTAAAAATGAAGTTGCTAGCATAGTTTACTTGTAAAAGTGTAAATTTCTGACTACCTGCTTGCCTACCTGGCTGTCTACTACCTTTCAATTGCATGGATGAGTGTGTGGCTTAAAAGCCACATCATCTCGTTGTCATGTCATCAGGTGGCAACACTTTACTTTGGCAGTTTGTCATTCAATTTGTCCATGCTGTCTTTAGCCATGTAAAATATGTAAGTCATACAAGCGTACCATAACGAACCCAACCAGCAACCAATAATTTTTTTTTTTCCATTTTTTACTTTTAGTTTTGGTTCTGTTTTTATTTTTATATAAGCAGCCATCTCTATCTATCAATCTATATGCATGCACATAAATTCATTTATCCAGATATCTAGTCAGCCAGTCAGCCACTCAGCCAGTCAATCAGTTAAGTTAGTTAGTGTGTCAGTTCATTGAGGCTGGAAAATATTATTAAGTAAGTTTTCACTCAATCCAACATAGTCAGGAAAAAGTTTTATTTTGCAATACAAAATATATATTTTATAGTGAATATAAATTTGTTTGTAATTCCTCATACAAAATGTTTAACACATTGACTGGTTGCAAGAATATCTAAGGAAATTTCAATAAATGTTTGTCAGCCCACTATTAAGAAAAAACAATTATAAAATTTCAATTATTTATAAATAAAATATAAGACTTTAAGGATTATAAAGGTTTAAACAAAATTGAAGAAAAATAAATTTTAAGCAACAAGTTGTTAAAACATAAAGAAAGAGAGAAAGATCGCATTAGAAATGATCACAAGCGGTAAGAAAAACATATAGAGCAGAGTAAAAAAATCTTTAAATTAAATAATTTAATGTTAAAATTTCTTTCAGAATTTTTTTCGTTATGCAAGCCACACACATTGCAAACGAAACTTTTAGTCGCGGCCTAGGCTACTCGTCTGTCTTATATAATTGATAAATAAAGTTCTAGTTTTAAAATTTAAGTAAGAATTATAGAATAATATTTTTTAATGATTCAATTAAACATGTGTGGACATTTTTTAAATTTCCATATACCCCAGTGCTGTTGCTCTAAGAGATTTTAGCAACTTCCACATGAACTATAGAACATTTCGGGATGATACTCATATCATTTTAAAGGGGAGGTCGTTTAATCTATTGCCCAAATACTTAGAAGTAGGCCAAAACTTCTGTTGGAACCAGAAAGGTAAAACATTGGTTTCATTTGAAGCCTAGATCTGGAACAGTGAGCTTATGGGCTGTACAAAAGATCCTTTAGATAGCAGTACATATGGCCTAGTAAATAATAATAATAATACTCATAAGAGCCTATAAATAATAATTGTGTTTTGTGCGGCAATCGTAAACTATCGCTTTAAATAATAGCAAAATATAAGAATGTTGTTGGACACGCCCATTAATTTTCTAAGCTACTTGCTGTTCTATACTTTCCTATTTTTTTTGAAAACTTTTTCAATCTCTTCATACTATTTACGCATAAGTTATTTATTTACTTTGATTTTTTCAAAAACTTTGTAGGAGATTCTAAAGTCGAATTTAACTAATCCAAAAAAATTTTTTTTTGCTTCTATTCCATAACGTTTCAGCTGTCCATAAAGTGGTTTTGTTAAAAATTAACATTTTTATTGAGAAAACTAAATGTGTTTATGTATGCGTATGTGTGTGCACGTGTGGGTTTTAGATAACAAATTGAAAAATTTGAAAATTGTAGCTGCTTCTTAATTTTCTTTTTTTATTTTCTCTATTTGCTTAGGAGCAATTCACTTTTTTGGTTTTTTTTCTTATTCCTTCTCTGCCCAAAATAGAAATTAACTTTGCCTGTCTATTGTGGTTGTTGCAAATTTTCTCTTAGTTTATTTTTAGTGTTTGTAATTTCAAGCTTTACAATGCAAAGTTAATAGAAGTTGTCTTTATTTTAATTAGAAAATATTCTAACCATGTGTTCGTTCCTTCAAGGTAATTATAACAATTTAGCATTTTTTGAAAACTAGAGTAATTGAATTGTATGGTTTTTTTTATTGTTATTGCTTTTGCTGAAATACGAATATGTTGACAGCCAAAGAAAAGTTTTATTTTTTTTTCATTTAAAATATTTTCTTAGTAGAAAACTAAATTTAATTTAATTTAAGAAAGTAAGATACTGCAGCCAGCCACAAGCTTTACTTAACAAAAAATTTTTAATTCGTTTTTATTATCAATTTATCCCAGGTTTCCTTTCATTATATTTTTCTCCTCGTAAATTTTATCTAAACGACATCGCTTTATTAATACGACTAATGTATTTCATACAAAATATTCAAATTAGGAGCGGTCTTTATAGGGTTGCTGTAGTGACATGTTCTCTTTTCTCTAAAGAAATTCTGGGACAGTGCTTTGGTAAGTCGGGATTTTTTTTTTCATTTTAATAACTTAAACTAGAACTAGAGACTTTTTAACCAGTCAAGTGTTATATGCCTTTGCTTTTATTATAAAAAATTCTTCTCAACCTTTCAGCCAAGTTACACACTCTCTCCAGAGTTTTTTTTTTGTTAAGTTTTCATTTATATTTTATTATTTATAAAATAATTAGAAATTTTTCTAAGATTAATATAGTATCCTATACGTGTCCTTTTTTTTAAATAATAAATTTCTCTTTTTAATTTCAGATTTTTGTGAACTTAATATTCTAAAGAACTGTAGTGCATAATTCGAAATATTTTCACTGTGGTCGTAAGTAGACGTTAATGCCAAAACAGCTGTTATACGCGAACGGGTACGTGAGCGTAAGTAAATGTGATGGCATTAAACAGCTGTTATGCGCGAACGTTAATAGAATCGTGAACGTAAGTAAACGCGATAGCATTGAAAAGTTAAGACGCGTTAACGTTAACGGGTCCGGGGTCGTAAGTACACGTGATAGCGTTAAATAGCTGTCATGCGCGAATGTCTACGGATACGCGAGCGTAAGTAAACGTGATGGCATTAAACAGCTGTCATGCGCGATCGAGTGTTACTGATTATCGGTAGTGTCGTTCCTTAATTAATCACAATTTAGATAAACTGCAGTGGTGATTAATTAAGCAAAATAGACTCCAAAATTGTGGTTAGCTGTTCATTCAGCTTTCAGAGGAGCAATCCAATCTACCACAATTTAAATAAACTGAAAAGTATTCTAAAAAGTTATTAAACAAATCACACAAAATTTTAATAAATTAAAGTCCGTGACCGTTACGAAATTCGCGACCGTCGAGAGTGCCGGATATTAATGAAGTTAATATTTAGAATACTAAATGAACTTTAAAATTGTGATGTCCTGTGTTATTTAACACCACATCACAATTTGAACTACAGTGTAATTAGTGATTAATTGTCTGCAAGATCTTCAGGGCTGTAAACAAACATCGCATCAGAATTTATCAACTTTCGTCGCAACAATATAAAACAGTAGGTAAGTTCACAAATAATTTGTTTATTAAAAAAATATCATCTCATTTCATTATCTAATTATTAATTTAAATATTTTACTTAATGTCCAAATTGGCACATTTGAAAATCCAATGAAAATAATCTGTTTATTTTGAAAGGATTAAAGTAAAAAATGTCCTAGTAAGAGAGAATTTTTTCATGTCATGTTGCAATAAATTTATTGTATCCACTTTAAAAAGGAGACTGTCTAGACTTGTAATTTACCGCCCAAATAGTCAAAAGTTACTTTCAACTTGGATTTTGACAGTTTCCGTTTTGGGTCATAAAATAAAAATTGCGAATATTTCCGAAAATTTTAAAAAACTTCCAGAAAGTTTAGAAATTTTCATGGTTGAATTCGGGAATGGTACCTCGGCATAGTGGGGAATAGTAAAAACCCCCACAAAGCAACAGAACTGGGGTATATGGAAATTTCAAAATTTTTTTAAAAATAGTTGAAAGTAACTTCTGAGTATTTAGGCAGTAGATTACAAATCTAGAGGACCTCCTCTTTAAAATGATATGTGTTCCATCTCGCAATCTTCTATGGTTCGTTCGGAAAATACTTTGGATTGTTTTGAAATTTCCATATACCCCAGTGCTGTTGCTCTAAGTGATTTTAGCAACTTCCCAACGAACCATTAAAGATTCTGAAATAAGACACCTATCATTTTAAAGGGGAGACTGTCAAGATTTGTAATCTAGTGCCTAAGTACTTAGAAGTTACTTTGGACTATTTTTAAAAGTTTTTTAAATTTCCCAGTGCACTCTTAGATCAAATCAATAGAAATTTTCGAATTATTTCATGGTAACTGCCAATGCGGGTAAATCATCGTAATCTGGTCTTTCTAGAACTATTTCATTCAGTGATATGTGCTCTTTTTTCTACACAAGCTCTCGAATATATTTTTTGTTAAATTGGCTAGTCCCTATCATTTGAATGGTTAAATCTAGAAACGGTTGCTAAAGAACTAAGCTTTAAAAAAGTCGTTAGTTTATTTAAATTAAAAGATTTAAACTGAACTACTTCCTAGCGATCTAATTCAGTGATACGTGCTCTTTCCTTTAAATCTGCCTCGGAACATTGCTTTCTTTTTTAATTTAAAAGGTTCACTCTAAAACTTGCTCTTATAGAACTAGGTCAGCAATATGTTATTTTGGAAAATCTCTTTGTAAATTAGCTTCTGCATTTAATTTAAAGGGTCTCAACTAGAACTGGTTTTAATACAGAACTAGTTCAGTTATACATTCTTTTTCCTGTAACGCAGTTCTAAGACATCACTTTCTTAAATTGGTTAGTTTATTTACTTTAAACGGCTTACAGTAGGAGTGATCCTTATAGAGCTAATCTAGTGATATGACACTTTTTTTTTTGATAAAACTTAAACTCTTAACTTAAATGTTTCCTAAATTTTTTTTATTCGTCAACTTCATTTCAAAAATATTGTGAAATTTTGGTTTTTATTGAAACAAATTTTCCTTTAGTGTAAAAGGATATCTTTCTAATATTTCCAAAAATATTATTAAAAAGCAAGTTAGTTTTCTAGGAATAATAAAATTTTTTCTCACTTTATGAGACTTAATTTTCTCACTTTATGAGACTGATTTCCCATAATTCTTAATTAAAAACTAAGAATTTTAACGGTAAACTTTTTTTTTTTTAATATCTTTTGCTTCTTCCTGGCCTACATCATTCCCTTGTCGAGTGTAATGAATTACAAACATTAAATCAAAGTTCTTCGAAATACTTTTAACATCTTTTGACATTTAACATAATTTTTACTGGAAAGATTCTTTTGCTTAATGTTGCTGTTGTTGTTGTTCTGTTACAAAAGCGCTGACTTTTGCATTTGTACAAGTGAGTACATACAACGACTGCTGCTCAATTACCTTTACAAGCAAGCAATTAGTCAGGTAGAAAAATTATGCTGAAGAAAAAGTAAACAACAGCAAGAAAAAAAAAATTAATATTTACAAGCAAAAATACTTTTAGTTGTAATTAATTTTTATTTTATAACTTCATTAAAAAAAAAAAGAAAAAAGAAAAAAGAAAAGAAAATATGAAGGGAATGTATAAGGGGAAAGCTAATAAAATATTCTGCCGAGTAAATTAAAACTAAAGAAATATCGTTATTACAAAAAGCAGTCCTCTGACAGAAGTGTGTAAAAAATAAAGGAAAAGAGTGAAAGAAGAGTATAAACCCTGGCAAATAACACCCAGCAGGCTGGAAAGTAATAAATAATGATGTAAAAGCTTTATGTAAATTCATTTAGAAAAATTATTTCCATAGATTTTTAAGAGAGAAAATAAAATTTTTAGATAGACAAATGAGAAAAACTCTTATGGAAAACATAATTGTAAAATCTTTCCAGGTTATACAGAAAGTAAATTAAATGAAAATTTCCATATGTATCGAATGATCTGGGGCCAAATGACGGCTTTCGATACGTATGGAAATTTTCATTTTAATTCCATTGAAATTTCGAACGCTATCGAGTGCCTATGTTTTTGTAATTCAGTATATGTTGTAGAAAAGACTTTACCTTGCATGTTTAAGGCATGGTCCCTGTTGTATTTTTTTTAAATCAGCCCATTTGTACAGCCAAACAACCAGGGTCTAGGTAGTAATCCAATCTGCTACCCCAAAACTGATACCTTAGTACACTTTGTTTCACCCTTACCGTTATTTAATATCTTAATAAAATATCAAGATGAGATGCTGCCAAAATGAGTAAGATTGTCGTGTATATAATTTAAAAACTGTCATGGTTTCTAAGGAAGAAAAAAAGGTATATAATCCTTCCTAAAAAAAGCTGTTTACTTGCTACATATTTTGCTGATGACAGTATGCAAGACAATGTCGTTAAAATTGTCATGCCTAATTTTAAAGCTAAATTATTCTTATTACTAATCAGACCTCTTGTGAAGTTTTTTTCTGGAGACAATACATTTTCTCTAATAAAAAAAGAACACTTTCATTGACAATAAAAACAACGAGAAAAGCTACGATTAAGAGGTTTGCTAAATATTCCTTGATAAATAAACCTGCTGGGTAATAAAATTTATTAAGAAAAAATTGTTTGTATAAAATTATTATAAATTTTGCATAAATATCCCAGCCCTAGGTAGAAGTTTATGGCATCAAAATAAAATTCAAAAATTTATTTTATTACCAACAGGATTTGTTAAGGTATGAAATTAAAATCCTTAGCTAAATCTAAAAATAAAAAACATAAACATAAAAACAAATTATAAAAGAAATTTCATTTGAGAGTATTATAATCAAAGATATTTTAAATAATTTTGAAAAGCTTTTCGAAAAGGAAAAAAAATCTTTAGTTTTTAATTTGGTCTCTAAAGACATGTGGCTGCCTGGCCTTACGCTTAACAAATTTAATAGTTGGAATTTAATTCATTATTTGTGCATAATATTGTGTGTGCTTGTTTCATAAAATCTATAGCATATCTTAATTTAGCTTAATTTAAATATAAATGGGCTGCCTACTTAAGGGCTTACATTAAAACAAAAACCTGCTTTCTTTAGTATATATAAAATTAAAGAGAATTTTTAATTATTTTATGGTCATAGGATTATAATTGTATTTATTTTGCCAACTAATGTTTATTTGTTTATTAAGCACAACACACAAATAACCTCAATATAAAACTGATATCTTACATTTTAGCATTAAAAAAAAAAAAACAAAAAAACAAACTCTATCGTACACATAGTAATGGGGGATAAATTAGAAAATAAATTGGCCAAATAAACATGTATTGTTGTTGTTGGTTGCAGTTTGCTGTTAGTATTGTTAGATGGCTTTTTGAAAAAAAAAAAAAAAAAAAAAAACTTTGCGTGTAAATAACCACATTGAGACCTATTACCACATCATTATATGACCACAGGGATCAAATACTATTCCGAAAACACAACTCAAACTAAACCGTTAACTAAAGCTCTCAGCAAATACAAAACATCTAAATACAAGCAAACAAAACAATAACACTTTGAGCTTCAGAAGTGGAGAAAAAGGGAAAACTGTGGACCAGAAAAAGTACCAAATTAAGGAAGATAAAAATAGATCAAGTAATAGGTAGCTAAAGTACATTAACAGGATAATTTTTATGCAAGACTACAAAATTACTAATTCCTTGCTTTTTAAAGCTGAATATGTTAAGAAAGGCTGATGAAAAAAAGGACTAAACTAAGCAAAAGGAAATGAAAGAGAGCAATAAGTAGCTAAACTTCATTAATCTGAAATTTTCTATTCAAGACCTCTTGATTACAATTCACTTGCCTCTCGATGTTATTGGCTATTTTTTAAAATTAAAATTAAATTCAGAAATAAGTAGTCCAGACAGTTTTAATGTAGGATTATGTAATTATTATTCAGTTGGTATTCAAAACAATTGATTTTTTGTAAAGATATTGAAATTTCTATGGAACAATTTGAAACATTACGCAGTTCTTTTGCTTTTTTGCCTCAATAACTTTTGTTGTGGCAAATAAATTTATTGATTCTTAATAAGGATTTCCTAAGAGGTATCTTAATGTAGAAAAAAAAAATCCTGGCAAAGGGCTAGGTACTCTTAAAATGCAAGTGTCTGAGGTGCAAATTCTGTAAGATATATTTTTTCTGTAGTTAAAACTACAAATTTTTTTTATTAATGACTGGGCATTCCCGAGCATCAGAATTAACGACCTCTGCAAGTTATAAAATGAAGACGAAGAGATAGCAGAATACATATTGCGGCATTGTAATGGTCTAATTAGAACATCAATGCCTACAATCGTCTGACATGGCGTATAAATCACTAAAGCGAATCCTTGGATTCTTAAAGAATATTTAACTTAAGGAGAGTAGGTCACAATAAGTTGGAAATTTGACAATATTTTGTTGTCGATTCCACAACGTTTTGTTAATAAGTCGACAGCATGAGTTGTCAACAAGTAAAATCGTAGCTTTTTTCAAAGCTGACTATCAATCGCACGCTTGTTAAAGAATTTAAAATAGACAACAGGATGGTGTCAAAGTGATCACATACGTTGTTGATTTTGCAATGCGATTTTTGTCTCAGTGTTGGCTGATTTCATTCCCACTAGGGTAGCTATTGGCTCCATTTTAATTAATGATAATATTAAAAGCAAAACGATAGTTCGTTAAAGTTAAACTTATATATTTAGCGACATACACTTACACCTTGGGTTGTAACAACTAAGTTTGTTAGCAAACAAAAATTCCGTTGTGATAATCGAAATAAAAAACCGGTGTTAAATCTCGTAATATATTTAATAGAACTAAACTTTGGACGGTATTATTGACTTCTGGTTGCTACAACTATCATCATCATAAGGGGCTGTAATCGCACCATGACCTTTACAATCTATTGTGCAGCCCAGTTCCCAACTACAATCTGAAACTCCTTAGCAATCTCGTAATTACTGTAGGATTAAACATACCTAGATCTTCTGGGATCAATGTGCCACTGGTGGTGTTTTCTACCACTGGACACTAGCAAAAATATTTTCCGATATTAACAAAAGTCCTTTTGTACCACACCGATTTTACTCATGTGGCTTTTTAATCTACAATGGCCCATCAACAGCTCATCCTAGAGTTTGATGTCATTTCTGCTGAGCTTCAAAACGACCTCTGCTTTAATGCGATCATGGTTAATGAGTTTCTTTGACTACACGCCCATTTCGGTTTTTTAGTAGTCTTCTACACTTCATTTATCGCCCTTGCATACTAAAGCGGCTATTAGACAATCATGAACGGTATGTCAGCACGGTATAATGACAGATAGTGAACAGCAATTTTTCGACATTTCATCATACCATGCTGACATGCCGCACATGATCGTCTAATAGCTGCTTAAGGCACGAGCCTTAATTTTTAAAAAATTTAGTTCTCATAACTGTAGTTTATTTTGAGAGTAATATTGGCTTTCCATGTAAATATTCATTTTATTTAGAAAGTCTAAAAAAACGATAATATTCTGTGTTTAAAAACAGGCACCTTTTAAGCAAGTGTTTTTCAGATTGGAAAAAAATTGTACCACAAAATAGCAGACCTTTTTTGACAAATTGTGCTGCAGTGCTAAAACTAGAACAATGAAACACAGACACATTTAATGCAAACGCATTTAAAAACTGCGAGACTTTTATTATAGTTTACATGAGAGTGTATGAGTATGAGTGTGAGCATGAGTGTATTTAGTCCATAACTAAAACCGGAAGTGCACCACCAAAAGCATCATTAAGTCAATTTGTGACAAGGAATAGTTGCAATTTAAATGGCTAGAAATATGCTGGTACCATATAAAAAAAAAATAAAAAAAAAAAATATAAAATATATATAGAAACAAGAACAACAAAAGGCATAACCATTTGCAATGGCTGCAAAGGTTTTTAATTCGTTGGTTTAGTTGTTTGCTGACTGAAGATTGTATAAGGACTTTTGGGCAAGAGCTAAATTATAAAAGCTATACTTTTTAGCACAAACCTACAAACCTACATGCAAAAACAAACAAATTGTAATTTAGATAGTTTTCTAATTTCAGTGATAATTAAGAAAAGTCATTCGTTTCTTTTTTGCTGGTCCACAAAAAAAAAAAAAAAAAAAAGGAAAATAGAAACAAACTTTCGATATAAATTATTTTCTATGTGTGTTTTTGTTAAATCATTTTTGTGGTTTTCAAAAAGTTTTATTTGTTGCTGCTTTTGTTATTCTAGCAGTTCTTATGCTGCTGCTGTTGTTTGGGGCTGGCCATTAACACATTTTATAGTTTTTTCCAGCTTATGTGTGTGTGAGTTTGTGGCTGAGTGCGTTTTACTTTAAAGGACTCGTAGTGCCATGTTAGTACGATGTGTATTATTAACACTTTGTTAATCTTCCAAAGTCTTATTGTTTTAAATCTTTTAAATCTATAAGACTCGTACTGTGTTTTATGCAGTTAAAAAAAACTATTATAAAAAAAACAAGTTATTTCTGTCACATCAAATCTTTAACACCTTTCAGCATAATTAGAACACATACTCCATTTTTAAAGTTAGATTAATAAGAAAATTCGCTCAGTGTAGATAGACTAAAGAAAGAGTTGTTTGGAATTTTTCTTATTTCGCAGAAGAAAATAGTTTAAAAAATTTATATTTCACTTTTCTGAGTTCGAAACCATTAAAAAAAAATTATTTCTTGTCGTGAAAATTTTTAATAAAAATCCCACTGTATGAATGATGAGTGTTTCTGTGTGCGTTTCAGTTTTTTTATATTCCCTGCACTTGTAGTTGTTTGAAGTCAGAAATAAGTGGTTACCATTTGTGGTCTATGCTCAGGCAAAACCCAGCATTTAATCATTTAAGTGTTAAATTTGTTGCTGTTGTCAGTAGCAGCAATTTTATAATTTGTTGGCATTATTATTTGTGCTGTTGTTGCTAGTCCTGCTATTAATTTGCTTTAGCAAACTCATATAATATTGATACATTCTAAGTGTAACCGCATATTTTAGACTTTTTGTGTTTATGGCTTTAAATGTTGATGTGTCTTAAAAACTGTCTAAGCATATTGCACAGTTGGATAGTTTTGTGGTTTAGGAAAATGTCGTATGCGTTTGTTAAGTTTTAAATTTAATTTTTTTTTTTTTTTTTTATAATTTTTTTTTGTCTTACAAAAATGAGTAAATTTGCTGGTAAATTAATTGCCCATACACAAGGAAAATATAATCTGGAAACTTAACTTTTTGTTAAAGTATACTTTGTGGCATTATTAACTTATGTTTATGAGACATTAGAGATTACAGATAATTATAGCAACAATTTTGAGGTATGATACTAAAGAGGGTAATTGTGTATATGGTGTGTAAAACAAATTACAAATTGTGGTCTAGGTAAATGATATTAGGCTTGTTTCTTAAAATATCTGTTTAGGGTATACTTTTAGGGATTTATTGTTTTTGTGAAAAACAAGTGCATACTTTAAGGGATTGTATAGTGAATTAAAGCATATTCACTTTAGTTTTGTAATAGCTTAAAAGCAGACCTTGAATTAGAGCAGAATTATTAAAGAGATAGATTTTTTATGGGCTGCCGGAAAAGTATCTCATGGACGGCTTAGGCTTATCTAATAAGCAATTGTATTAAAAAAATTTTAGTTTGAGTATCACTTACGTAGAAAAACTATCGGCTGTGGCTTAGATAGGCCTTGATTATGCATTTAATTTGATTGATCTTCCCTAAAGATAAAGATTTTCTCATGAGAATAAAGGAAACTAACTCATGCATAACTGTGGCTTAGGAAGGCCTAATAACCAACAGAATGAAAAAGATTTTCTGATGAGCATTAAGAAAATTATTTTACTTACTCTGGACAACTATTTAGATAAGATCAGTCACTTAGGGAAACTATCGGCTATAGCTTAGATAGGCCTTGTATATGAATTAAAATGATTTCCTTTTCAATTTAACTTAAGCTTCCCTAAAGATAAAGATTTTCTCATGAGAATAAAGGAAACTAACTCATGCATGACTATGGCTTAGGAAGGCCTAATTATCAACAGAATGAAAAAGATTTTCTGATGAGCATTAAGGAAACTATTTTACTTACTCTGGACAACTATCTCTTGTGGCTTAGGTATGTCTTGTTTATAAATTAAAATGATGCAAGCCAATATAACTCAACTCTACTTTAGTTGTAATTTCGATATTACAGCTTATATGTGCTATTATGAATTACAACTCTGTGTTCGTGCAGTTGAGATAAACATACAAAAATGACAGTAGTTTCAATTACAACTCAAGGGAGTTGAGCTGTGAACCATAATAAGCTTCCCTAAAGAAAAACATTTTCTCTGATGAGTATCACAGAAACTATCTCACTCATTTAGTGAAACTATCGGTTGTGATTTTTAATTTAACTTAAGATTAACGAAAGAAAAAATTAGCTAAACAAAACTTGGTACAATTAATTTGTTTTTATGCTGTCAATTAAAAACATTTTGAATTTTTTTTTTAAACCTAAAAATAGTTATTAAATACGAGTACCTCTGGCTATTTATTATAACTTTTACAAAACTATAAACTAAACTAAGAAAATAAAAATAAAACTACACCTTCATTAGCTTAAACACTTTTTGTAACGGCTCTTCTAAAAACTCATATCATTAGCAAGTTGAATTATTGCATAAATAATAAGTCTCAAGTATAAAATTTGTCAAATTGTAAAGCACATTGTAAATTTTCTACATTTCTTTCTGTAATTTTATTTTTTTTTAGTTTATTCCTGAGCAAATTATACCTCAAACTATTGCCAACAAATTAAAAAAGTTTTTCCATAATTTTTCTTCTGCTCTTATCACAATCATTTACCCTGCCAATGACAGTTAGTAGTAGGCGACTGCAAAATATTTCAAACTAAATTATGTATTTGTATCAATACTTTGTAGCCAGTATGGCAGTGGCAAATTGTCTTTTTTTTATTTTTTATTTTTGAAGTCAATCATTCAAAAGTGTAGGCAAAATTGTATTTTTTTCCTTGAAATTTCCCTTTAACTCTTCTGTTACTGGTTGGTATGTATAAGTATTTCGTACTAGTATATGGTGGGTAAATTTTTTATTAAGGTAAAAATCCCTTTAGGATTTATATTTTTATTCTTGTTGTTGTTACTTTATGCAGCATTAAGGAAACTTTTTAACAAAACTGTTTGTCATAGTAAGAGTCAGGCCAGCCAGCCTTAAACATTTTGGTTTTTGGGCAAAATTTTAAAAATTTTAAAAACTTATTGCTAAAAATAACCTCAACACTTTCAACTGGGTTGGTTAAATTAAGCATTTTATTTTAAAATTTTCCTATAGCGTGTTGACAATTGAAGGGTTGAGGGGGTAGAAGCAGCTACAGTTAATAGAGATATACAAAATGGGGCAAAAGAAGTCATCCTATGTTGTTTGACTCTCATTTTTTTTCCAAATGAAAATGAAATGTGTGCCGTTGCTCCGTCCTATTGGAGCCACATGTCCAGTCCTCTAGTCCTAATTCGTTCATTTTGATAGGAAATGATATTTATTTTGGTGAGCAGTAAAACAAAGTCATTACTGTAGGGACTATTGGGAGGCTGCAGTCTGCAGATTGCCAATAATTACCCACCTAAAATTATTTATCAATAAAAGCTCCTCTAGACATGATTTAGCTACTACTGACTTCCTACGGCTTGCTACGACTTCATAATACTGTAGCAGTAGTTGTAAAAGTAGTAGTTGTTGGTTGGCTGGTAAGGACTCGTTTAGACTTTTAAATGTTACTGCTACCAGCGGCTAGAGGCAGGCATCAACATCATTGGCAACTTCACGGTTGTGTTTATAAAAGTTTTAGTGATTTTTTGTTTTGATTTTCTTGCTTTTCATCGCTCTCTTGCTCTCTCCATTTGTTATTGTTCAAGTTGTTCAAATGTTGTTGTTTGTGTTGTTGTTACATACTACGGTTTTGTTAAAGTTATGTTTAGCCTATGGGGTTCTACAGCAGTAAAGAGTCACCAAGTATTGCAAATTGTTTGTAATTGTATGACAAGTTACACGAGTATTACAATTTTTTTACTTTCTGCAAGTCACTTTATAATTGTGTGTGAGTGTGTATGTGTGTGTATATATTTTGCTTAGTAACTCTTGTAAATGGTTTTTCTTTGCCTCCCAAAAGAAGCTGAAATTAATTTTCTTTTGTATTAACATAAAAGGCTGTGAAGTTTTGTAGAGAGAAGGCTGTATTTTAGCTTGAAAAGTTTGTGTTTCTTATTATTGTTTTTTTTTTTTATTTTATTTTATTTTGTTGAAGTTTATGTTTTAATAAATTTGTAACAAAATTTGATTTGAAGAACTTTAGCTGGTGTTTTAGAGGTCATTAACTCAACGTAAAGTATAATAAATTAGTAATTGTAAAATTATGAAATTAATTTGTAACATTTTGACAGTTTGGAGTGGCTACAAGAAAAAGTTTGTTGAAGGGCAAATTCCATCATTAATTAAAAATAAACTGAACAGAATTCCAGCTAAAGCTTTTGCTATTTAAAAGTTAAACTTCTACTTGTAGTAAAATCACTAAATGACTGTGTGAAAAAAGAGTTTGATTTGTTATGGAAGCAGCAATTTTTTTAATAATACCATTTCTCATTAAGATGTGCATCTTACTTAAGAACTTCTCCATTTATTTAAAAGAAAAAAAAAACTTTATTAAACGGCCACAATTAAAACAATTTATTTATTTACAAAAACATCTTCCTTTAAGGTTCACAGTGGGTAAAAGTAAATAAATCATATGTCAATTGCAGTTAAAAATTTCAAGAAAAAAGTTTTGTGTTTATATTAAATTAATTAAACATTTAATTGAAGCAATTACATTTTTTATTAAAACAATTACAATTTTAATCAAACAAAAATATTTAATTAAGTTCATTAAATTTTTTATTGAAAAATTTAAAATTTTAATAAATCAATTAAATTCCTTATTAAATCAAATAAATTTTTTTTAGAATTAATTAAATTTTTAATTGTATAAATTGAAGTTTTAAATTGAGTCCATTAAATTTTTTAATTGAAGTAATGTTTTAATACACCAATTATCTTTTTAATTGCCTTAATTTAATTTTTTATTATATCAATTAAATTTGTAAGTGCTCAATTAAAATTTTAATTGGAACAAATAAATTTTTAATTGCTTTAATTCAATTTTTAATTGATTCAATTCACAAATTACAATGTTAATTGCATAAGTTACATTTTATTACATTGATTAAATTTTTTAATTGCCTTAATAAAATTTTTTAATTGCCTTAATTTAATTTTTTATTAAATCAATTAAATTTATAAGTGCTTCAATTAAAATTTTAATTGGAACAAATAAATTTTTAATTGCTTTAATTCAATTTTTAATTGATTCAATTCATAAATTACAATGTTAATTGAATAAGTTACATTTTATTACATTGATTAAATTTTTTTAATGCCTTAATAAAATTTTTTAATTGCCTTAATACATTTTTTTAATTGAATAAACTAAATTTTTATCTAAATCAATTTAATATTTAATCAATACAATTACTTCTTTAGTGATGAAATATTTATTGGATTTCGAAAAAAAAAATTATTTCAAAAAAATTCTCATGTCAACTGGCCACCAAAATTATTCAATTTAAATTTTTTTCTTGGGGGTTTGTGAAATCTCAAGTTTATGCGAATAAGCCACAAACAGTTCCTAATCTCTAAACGAGATCCAAGATATCATTCGTGTGATACAGCCAGATTTTTTTAAAAAAGTTATTTTAAATTTCATGAAGAGAGTAATGATCTGTCACAGAGACTTGGGGGTCTTTTTTTTCAACAACTTAATCGAAATATGTCTTCTTTACAATCAAATAAATAAAACAATAAAAAAAATAGTTTTTATTTTTAATTTTTTTTTAATGAAAAAGTTTACTGCTACTGAGACAGTTTTTACAAGTTTTGTTCTAGATTTGATTGCCACTGATTCAAAATTAGCAAATAAAATCTGTCAGTACTGAACAGCAAAAACAACGTTGTTTAAGGCCTCTCTTTGCAAAACAGACATTTTTCGTGGGATAGATGCATCCGCACCTATGACATTCCTCACTCCCTTACTTCTATTAGGGTATCTCTTAGCAGTAATTAGCTCTGACAAACAAAGTTTCCTAGAAAACTGTGATACAACTACCAGCTACCTTTTGTAAGGCGACATTGTGCGTATCTTTTAGATAACGTAGATCTGGGGGTTCGTTCCTAGACCTTTAAGAAATGCAGAAAGATGCCTACCTTATGTATCCCTCTATCAATAACGACCTTGTTAGTCTTGTAATGTAGCCTTAACTGCATTTGATACCTATTGATACCTACCATAACTGGAACTTCTAACAGTACACCTAGTAGAGCTGCTGTGGGTATGCCAGCCAACGATCATATTTAAAGTTGAGTGTTGAAGAAAGTTCTTAGACATTTTTGAAACATGTTGATATAAAATTATTTTAGTATATCTTTTGCAAAACGTGTGCACTTTCGCACACCGTCATCCATAAACACATACACCCTTCTATCCTGATAATATAGAATATACAAAAGTAAACACTCGTACATATTAACACTGTTAAAGAGTAGATATTGTAAGCGAAAACTAAACTGCAACAAACTAACAAAAAAACTTGAAACATAAAGTTTTTAAATTTTTTATTTTTATTTTTTATTTTTTATAAGTTTTTGTAGTTTTTTTTTTTTTTTGGAGCAACCAAAACCTCTTTAAAATTTTTTTCTTGTTGCTGCCGTTTTCTTCTTATTATTCTGCAACACGAAAGTTGCATCATGGCATAAGAAATTCTTTTTAATGGTTTGTTACAAGTGCATCAGGTGCTCTATGCATTTTATCAATGTGTCTCCTTTTTTTTATTATTGTTGCCTTTTCTTCACCCAAAACACGTTCAAATTGAGCGTTGACAGTTTGGGTTTTTGTGTTTTTGATGTTTTTTTGCTTTCCATAAATTTCGAAAGCTTTTCTCTTTTTTTGGGTTGCTGTTTTTTTGGTTTAAACTCTAGTTGGTAAAAGATTGTAGTTTTTATTGCTAATTTAAAGAAACGATATTTATGCTTTATATTAAACCAAAAAGAAAGAAAGAAAAAAATTGGAAAATAAAAAACGTTAAATATTTTTTGCACGTTTGACACGTTAATGTTTGCAACCAGCCCCCAATTGCTATAGCTAGAGGAAGAAAAAAATAAATAAAAACAAGATAAAAATGATATTTATAGGATATTATGATGCTGGGCAGATGAGTGTTTTGAGGAAGAAGGCAAAAGGGTTGACAGGCATTAAATACTTGCTTGTGAGGGCTTTTATTTAAGAAAGGCCCTTAACAATACTTTTATTTAGTTGGAAACTTTTTAACTTAATGAAATATGAAATGGGATGTTGCAGGCTTTAGTAGAATAATCTTAAAAATATAAATTTTGACTACAAAGGATTCTTTTAAAGAGATGTTATCGTTGTTCAAGAATTACTAATAACGGGCATTCTCTGGGCTTTTATGAATTCCAAGCAGCTTATGTAGCTGTTTTTGAAGAAATATATTTTTTAGAAACTTCTCTTTTACCCTGGAAAGTTCTTCTTAGGCTTCGTTATTGTAATAGTTATCAAAGAATTACTGAAATGAGGTTTTGTTAAGCTTTTGTGAAATCATTACAGCTCTTGTAGATTTTCTTGTAGAAATAAATATCTTAAAAGTCTCTTATTAATGTTAAAAGATCCTTCTTGGGGTATGTTATCTTAATCGTTATGAAAGATTCGCTGAAATCAAACATTTTAAGCTTTGCAACCCTATTAGAGCCAGTGTAAACTTTCTTCTAGAATAATTTTTCTTTTAAAGTTTCTCCTGAATTCTAAAACATTCTCTCTGGGGTCTGTTATCGTAATCGTTATTAAAGACTTACTGAAATTGAACATTTCAGGCCTTACAGCCCTAAATTTCTTTAAAGTTTCTTTTGAACTCTAAAACATTCTCCCTGCTGAACTTATTGAAGCCCTACATGGGCCTTTGTAAACTTCCTTGCAAAAAGTGACACTTAAAAATCTGCTTAAAATGTATTATCCGTATTAGTTTCAGGCTGCTCCAGTTCTTTAGCTTTTCAAAAATTAGTTCGAAGTCTTAAAAAAAGTTGTAAACACAAATTCTACCACGGCCGCTAGAATAGATGTTTGGCTGCTCTAATAGCAGGGTTAGGTTAGATTGGGTTGCAATGTGGTAATCCTATGTGGTCCCTGTGTGATACCGGTGGAAGATGAAAAAAGAAAAAGGAGAGCGATAGAAAGATGTCAGAGAGAAGTAAGCAAATAGTAAGAGAAAAAGCAGAAGTTCTATCGAAGCCAGATAGCATAATTGGTTTGAAGTTCGAGTAATTACAGTTGATTCTGTCGCATCAGTGAATCAATAGACAGTGTCCTAACATATCAATCTAAGGATTTCCTAAAACTCGTTCTTGAAGTCTGATCAAACACACTTGGTTCTGTAGAAAGAAATAACATCTCAGCAGTATGTTTTCTCAAGAATGATAGACACAAGATTACGCCATGCCCATGATTTCCCTTTAGATGACTTAGTTTGCCCACTGTTTGAGGAAAAAATATATAAATAGAAACACATTAGCGTAATGCTCAGAAAATTTTAATTTTCTTGCGTTTTCTTAAAGTCTTAAGAAGTATTGAACGATTTGAGTGACTACCGTTTCAGAGTCCTTGGTAAATTAACTTCTTTGCCAGACATCATAGGGTTCGTATTGTAGAGCAATTTAGCTTTACGTGACTAGTTTCTTGATTGAAGTACTTTCTTTTTAATCGGCGAGCTGGTTAGGCTTACTGTTTGGTGTTAATTCTTATCCCCCATTTCTCCAACTTTGCATTACAGCCCTGTTTTAGCAGTCTGCCATGCTACTGAAATTTGAACAGTAGCAAAAGTGTGTTTCTTTGCTGGCATTAATTTAAAGTGCTCGTATCTTGTCAAGCAGACTCATGAAAAAACTTTAAAGTCTTGTATTAAGTTTCATATAAAATTTATATGAAGAAGTGGTATATCGATGAGTTAAAATTGTAACTAAACTTTGTAATTTTATGTGCTGTGTTGTAAAAGAACATTAAAAATGTTACTACCGGGTGAAGTAACAAAATCAAATATTATGTGTTATTTAGTCTTTGTTTACACTGTAAAGTAAAGAGGTACATGTACACACACAGGAATAAGAAAAGAACAAACTAAAATGTAAAAAAATGGGTTAAACATTTTACACACCAAAACGAAGCTGAGCTGAGCGACAACAAAATAAATTTTTATTTTTTTGGCTTGTTAAGTCAGTAAGTTGGTAAAAATTATATAAAAGTGTAAGAAAAAAAATGTGTCTCTTTTTGAAAAATACAACACACGGCTAGAGGTGATGTCAGTGGCATAAAAGTAGCAACTACAATTATAGTTACTAAAGCAAAAAAAAAAAAAAAAAAAAAAAAAAAAAAAATTTATGCTGCTTTGCAGCACATTTGCCAACGACAGCCCTTTAATGGTAATTTGTTGGCATTTCCGCTATTTGGCGGAAGTTCATTTTTACATTTGCTTTTTACGTTTTAATTTTTTTGGAAAAATATATTTTTTGTTATAAAGTTAGACAGACACACAAAGTGCATACCTGAGATTATGTGTTTAGCAGATGTGCACAGGTTATGCCGGCATATTTGAAATATCCTTTTGCAAAATTTCATGCAACCGAGATTCAAGAAGAGATAGAGTGTTAATATGACAAAGCAAACAAACTGTTTAACACAAGGAATTGTCACAAAGGAAAAATTACAGAAAGAAAATAAATTAATTAAATTTTTGTGTTCTTTGAGGCAAATTACTATAACACAGTAAAAAAGGCATTATGTGCTTTAGTTTAGGTGGCCTTTAAAAATTTACGCTTGATTAGTAGTAAAATTTTAGTCTTTTTGTTTGGAAAAATTTTTCAATTTGAATAACAATTTAAGGTATCATAAGAATACCGCTGTCCCAAGCCAAGCATTTTTTGGTAAATTTTATCTTTTTATATTAAATTAATGGATATATTTAAAAATATTTAACACAAAACACAAAAAAGTGAAATATTCATACACCCCAGTACCGTTGGTCTCAAGGATTTTGGCAGTTTCCGTCTTGAATTACAAAATAAAATCTGGGAATTTTTCCGAAAATGTTAAAACATTTCCAGAAAGTTTAAAGCCTACAGATTAAATTCAGATTTTTATGGGCAAAATCGGGAATGATACCTCGGCAAAGTGGGGAATGGTAAAAACCTCTCAAAGAAACAGCACTGGGGTATATGGAAATTTAAAAAAAAATTTTAAAATAGTTCAAAGTATTTTCAGAGTATTTAGGCGATAGATTATAAATCTAGACTACCTCCTCTTTAAAATGATATAAGCCCCATTTCGTAATCTTCTATGGTTCGTTCGGGAGTTACTTTGGATTATTTTGAAATTTTTTGAAATTTGCGTATGCTCCAGTACGGTTGCTTTGAGAAATTTTAGCAACTTACGGACGAACTATAGAGCTATATCATTGTAATCTACTGCCCAAATACTCAGAGGTTACTTTGAACTATTTTTAAATTTTTTTTGAAATATTCATACACCCCACTACCGTTGGTCTCAAGGATTTTGGCAGTTTCCGTTTTGAATTATAAAATAAAATCTGGGAATTTTTCCGAAAATGTTAAAACATTTCCAGAAAATTTACAGATTAAAATCCTTTTTGATTTTGGTAATTTTCAAGCCCTGTGGAAAACGACATTATTTTCTTTAGTTTTTGATATTTCATTTTTTTTTTTTTATAAAAATTATAGTTAAGATTCCTAATGTAATAAAGAGTTAAGAAAATTGTGAATTTTTTTCTAGCTTATTTTTTTTCGGCGTGATTTAGCCTTTTCTAGCTTTTTTTTTTTTTTAGGAAAATAAAGCTTAATTTTTTTGAAGTCTTGGCAACGCTGACGTAGATATTAATGTAGTTTATTTTTTATATAAAATTGCAAAAAAAAATTTTTTTTGGAGTATTCGTTCGGTTTTATTAAACTGTAGGTTGGACTGCAACAAGAATTCTTCTAACTACTGAGATAATAGATCTTGGTCTTTAGTGACTGTAATGTTTTTTTTTTATATTTTTTTTTAAATCAAAGAAGCAACTTTTTCTTTTTGGGTACAAGATTTTGTTGTTTATTTTGCCAAAGCTGAAACTTGTCCTAGAAACCGAAGCTATTTGTTCTTAATTCGCTTTCAAATTCCATTAAACATAATTTTGTTACTCAACAAACATTTATCTTCCCTTTTTCTTGCAAGTGTATTTCATTAATTATTTATGGATTAGTTTTGAGGAAATTTTCTTTCTTTTTTTTTTTTTGGAAAATTTCTGTAATTTTTTTCTTTTAAACCTTTTTTTTTAAAGGACATAAAATAAGCAAGTCAGGCATTTATTCTGGGCTTCTTTAGTTAGGGAAAGTGTTTTGGATAAAGTTTTTTTTGTGTTCTCTTTACTGTAAAGTTTGCTTTTCAACAACTTTTCAATTATCTTATAATTGTTCCGTGGCATGTTAGTTTCTTTTAACATGACCTTTTTTTTCAAGGATTCAAGTTATTGTTTGCTTTTCTTTATCTTTCTCTTCTTTTCTCTTTCTTGCATTTAGTTTTTGTATTTTGGGTTTGTTAAGGATTTGTGAAAATAATCCTTTTTTTTTCTTTATCCTGCTTAAGTAACATTTAAAAAAAGTTTTTTTTTTCTTGCTTTGCATTAATACTTTTTGTTTTGCTATTTTTCGCTCATAATTTGCCAAAGAATTATAGTTTTGGGCTCCACCACTTTTACGGTCTTCTGTGGCTGTTTAATTTAATTGCTGTAAAAGTATTTTAGTTGCCTTTGTGGGAATTTCTACTTGATACACAATTATTGTTTTCATTGTAAAATAATACTTTCTAATAATCGTCTTAATTTAGCGTGTTCAGTGGGTGTTTGTATAAGGGGATTAGCTAGAAATAAATTAAAAAATAACTTTTTTGCCATTAATAAAATCTTGAGTATGAGAGTGAGAAGTGCATCTTTAAATATGGACTTTGGGGTATGATAACTAAACACTGTCAGCTAAATTTAATATAACTCCGTTAAGGTTAGTAGAGCAATAGAGTTGAGTTGGCAATAGATCTTGATTTTATGATTCAAAATAAAAACTGCCAAAATCCTTGTGTATTAAAATTTCAAAAAAGTTTTAAAAATAGTCAAAAGTAAGTAGATTACAAATCTAGACAGTCTGTCCTTTAAAATGATAGGTGTCTTATCCCACAATCTTTAGTGGTTCGTTGGGAAGTTGCTAAAATCACTTAGAGCAACAGCACTGGGGTATATGGAAATTTCCAAATAATCCAAAGTATTTTCCGAACGAACCATAGAAGATTTGCGGAATAAGCCACATATCATTTTAAAGGGGAGGTCGTCTAGATTTGTAATCTACTGCCCAAATAGTCAGAAGTAATTTTGAATTATTTTTAAAAATTTTTTGAAATTTCCATATGGCGTCGCTCCAGCAAACCAGTGTCTGGGAATAATTTCAATTTTTCTTCTTCAATAAAATTAATGTACCATGAAAAAATTGCATAAATAAGAATCTTAAAAAGCAGCAATACAAATTAATTTCTATTTTAACAGTTTTGTTTATACTCAGGACTTTTACAAGTCCTGTACAGATTCGTATCTCTGATCTGTATTTTTGGTTATATTGAACGCTTGCTTTCCTTTTTCCAATTTTCTGTGTCTTTCCCTCTTTTTGATATCTGTGTATCGTTATGCTGTCTTTCTTTTACAGATCCTTACTTTTGATCATCAGGAAATTTAATGTTTTTTTTTGTTTTCTTTCTTCACTTTTCAATTGCTGTCCCTCTTTGATTTCTCTCTGTCGTTATCCCTATTCCTTTTGATCATCAGGAAATTTTAATTTTTTTGTCTTTTCTTCACTTTTCAATTGTTTTCCCTATTTGATTTCTGTCTGTGTTTATTCGTATCATTTTGTTCACAGATTCTCATTTCTGATCATCAGGAAATTAAAATATTTTTTATCAATACAGAAACTTGTTATTTCCTTTCCTTCACTTACATTTTTTTTTTCTCTTTGACATATTCTATGATCATCAGAAAATTTTACTTTCTGGTTTTTTTTTTTATTTTTCATTAATTTATTTTGTAGGTCCTTAAAGGTAACACATAGTTACCACACTAGAAAGTAGCTAGAAACCCTTTTCGCCTACTTCTTTGGGGTGGCTTGTTCAACATAACCTAAACTAACCTAACTTAACCTTTCACTAAATATTTATTTCCCAAGTCAAAAACTCTCTCTAACAAAAATAATTTCTTTAAGAATTTACTTTAAATTCATTCTTCATATTTATTCTTACATGGTTCTCCTGAAATTTAAAAATACAACTGGAAGCTGATTTTTTAGGAATCAGTAATTTGTCCAAAGTAAAGAAAAATTGCTGCTAGAAATTATTAAAAAGAAATGAAAAATAGGACAAGAAAGATAAATAATTGAAGTAATTGAAAGCAAAATAGAAAAAAAAAACAACTTGAATAACGTGTCAAGGATGCATTTTCAAAAGACACTGAAAAATATGCAAGTAAAAGTGAAAATATTCCAAAAGCAATTTGCTGGAAACATGCGTAAATTAAAAACAAATTGTGTGCAAAATTTTTAGAAAATTCAATTTTCTATGGCAAAAAAAATTTTTAAAGAAAAATAGTTCGTTTTATTGCCCAGTATAAAGAAGTAGTTCAGTCAGTTAACTAGTGGGAGCTGTAAAACCAAATACTAAGCGCTTTTGGAAGGTTTTTCTTTGAAAATTGTCTGGTTTGATTTATTTTATTTTTGAAATATTTTAAATTTCAATTACAGCTGAACTTGTATTCAGTCTCTGTACTTTTCCTTTTAATAAACTTTTTTTTAACACAAATAGCTAATTTTTCCTCAAAAACCATGTTTTTTCTTATGAAAATTTTTGGGAAAATATGCCAGATTAAGCTCAAGTTCATTATGCTAGCAGCAGCTTTTGTCTTTCAATAAGCCTTATTCGATATTAAATAATTTTTCCTTTTTTAATTTATTTATCATCTTTTTCTTTTCTTTTTAGGTAAGTGATGCCAATAACTTAAACATATTTCATTTCTCTTTGGCAACAAATAATTTGAATACCGAACTCAAAGTGAGTATTTTTCATATTCTAACTGTGTTTTGTTGAGTTAGAAAGCTTATAGAATAAACTAGTAAAGAAAAGTTCCTAGCAGAACTAATTATTTTTATAAGAAACAGGAAACGTTTGCAACTCCAAGCAAAAACAGATCTCAGAGAAAACAGTTCCATAATTGAAACGACGTGTCGGCTGCAGCTTTACGAGCTGTTATTTAATGTTTTTACATTTCCACAAGTCTTGCTTTAAATAAAAAATTTTGTACAATTTCGACTGGAATTAATAATTTTTAATTAATTTAATTCAATTAATTTTAAAACAATCATTTATTTACAAAATTATTAATTTAATTTCACTTTCAAATGTTCTTTTGTAGTAAATTTTCTTTGTGTTTGTTTACAAAATGTATGAAATTTAATAAAAATATGGCAATATTGTTGAGAGCATTTGTGTTTCAAAAAGAAAGCATAAGAAAAGTCGCTTCCAAAATAAAATAGATTATATTTCCTCACTGCTTTCAGCAGCGAGTTTATATATAAATTTGTAGGAAAAATATCGTTAAGCTTCATCATTTAAATCATCCATTCTTTTAGAAAGTGTTTAACGCTCATTTACTCCAAAAGTATCATTCAAAAAACATGATTTTACAGGTCAGCCATTTAAAGTTTGTAATTCCCTGGCAATTTCATAAGAAAATTTATAAATTTTATTCTGAAAAAAAAAAACAATTTTTAAAATATCTTTTTAATTAACTTTAAAAGAAACAAACAAAAACCTTTTTTTAGGTTATAAAGAATTTAATTTTTAATATTTAATAATTTCTAAAAAAAATTCAGAAAGACTTTTGTTATAAACACAACCTAAACTAGCTCGAAAAGTGTCTTTTACCTGGTTTGGTCATATAATATGTATGAAGCAAACCGAACTGAAAGAACTAAAATACTGACAGCGCATTAAATAGTGAAGTTGGTTGCAAAGCAATTGCTTGTTCTTATTTCTGTTTTGTTATTGCTGAAAATAAATAACATTTTAAGTGGTTATTTTTTTAAATCAAACGGTTTTTTTCAGTTTTTGTTTAATCCGGCAATACGCATGGGTATTTAAATAGTGCAACTTTTTCTAAATGCTCTTCTAAAATTGCTGTTGGGTCCGCCCACAAGAATTTTAGCATTCTTATTCAGTCATTCATTCAGCAGTAAAGCTACTTGTCTTCTTTTTTTACAGCTTTTAAAGGTAGGAATAGATAACAAAAGAGAATTGCGAAGGAAGAACACTTCTGTACTGCTTTTCATTTTTGTTCACTCTTTCTCTCTTCTATTTCTTATTTAGTGGGTTTTCTAAAACACAAAGCTGGTATTCGTGCCATTTCAATATAAACACTAGACGCTAAAAAGCGCTACACTTGCCACTCTAATTTAGTTTGATCCTTAAAGGAATTTTTCTAATATTTTTGAAATTATTTTTAATGGTTTAAATTTTATATTTTTTTTATATATAAAAAAAAAATAATATTGTCACACCCCGTCAATTTCATAGAGAGATGTCGAAAATGCCTTTAAAAAAATAGAACACTATTGATGTTATCAATTGCACAACCCCTTTAACGTTTTACTGATTTTACTACTCAGATTTGGATCGGTAACACGTTGCTATTTCTCTTCATTACCGAGTTCACCTTCAGGACCTGATCATTTGGGTGATGTTAGGTCACGACACTATGTATTTATGTACATTCCATAATTTTTATACACAAACAAACATACAGATTCAATGCATTCATAACGAAAGCATAAACAGAAAATTCACTGTATTAATTCCAGGAACTTGTTGAAATTGTTGATTGCCAAAGTTTTTTTATATTTTTTTTTAAATAATTCAACTGACATTTCCATATTTTCACAAACACTCACACATGTAAATATTTCAATTTTGTATTCATGTGCTGACATGTTAAGATTTATTTTTGTGTTTAAATGCGGGTATGCATGCTAGTTTCATCAGTGAATGGAGACAATTTAGATATTTATTGAAACTAAAAATTGTTGATTTTTCTATTTTTTTTTAAATAAATTAATTATCTATTGCTTTAGGCTATGAGAGAAGAGCTGATATAGACAAAGAAGACTGTAAAGTATAATTTATATTCTTTTTTTGTAGAATCTGAAGTTTATTTAACGGGGAAATAAGTTGATGTTTTAATCTATTTCCTAGTTTCCTTGTAGTTTATCATCAGGAAATTTTACTTTAGGTTTTTTCTATGCTCCATATGGTAGATCTAAGAAGCTGAGACTTTTATAGTAGATTTTTATTACGGATCATTAGGAAATGTTATTCTGTTTTTGAGTGTAGCGTTAGATAGAAGTAATTTTTGTCAGTTTTTCAAATATATCTAAATCAGTGATTTTTATAGATCCTTATGTCTGATCATCAGGAAATATTACTTTAGGTTTTCGTTAGTTTTATGCATATTCCATTTCGTAGGCCTGAAAAGCAGATATTTTAAAGGAAGTGGTAGTTGTTTCCGATCATCAAAATATTTTACTTTATGTTTTTTGTTATTTTTGTAGTTATTTAACTATAGGACGGCTTCCCCAGGTTCTTATCCCTGATAATAAAGAAATTTTATTTTAGGTTTTATTGGTTTTGTTTATACTCCCTATTCTAGCTCTAGATAGCAAATGAATGTTTTTGACAGATAGGTTTTTCACAGGCTCTCATATCTAATTCATTCTGCTTTAATAAATTAATTTAATTTTCTGTGTAATTTATTCTGAAGCTTTAAAAAGCAGCTTTCGCTCATCTACGATCATCAGTAAATTTTACTTCAGCTTCTTATTAGTTTTGTGGTTACTATTTATGATCGATCTAAGAAGCAGATAAAACCATTTTTTACTCGGACTTGTCTCAGATCATCATAACATTTTACTTTCTGGTTTTGGTTCGTTTTGTGGACACTCAGATACTTAGACAGAAACAGTTTTCTTTATCTATAATCATAAAAAAATTTTATTTAAGGTCTTATCAGTTTTGTGAACACTTAACATTGCAGATCTAGGTAGCAAATATTTTTATAGAACGGGATGTACACAGATCATAATTAATGATATAGATTTCAAAACCTAATATTTGTATCTTAGATTGTGAGAAAACCTTGTTTTATATTTTTTGTTAGTTTTGTGGGTATCTTACCTTTGATCATCAGGAAATTTTGCTTTAACAAACTTTTTTTGGAAAAGAAACCAGTAGGTTCCAAAAGCTAATATTTGTATCTTCGATCATCAGGAAATCTTATTTTATGTTTGTATTTCTAGGCACTCGATAATGTAGTTTTATTTTTTTAACAGGTATTCATCTTTGATCATCAGCATACTTTAATGTCTATTTGTTTAATAGTTAAGTAGATTTTTTTTAATTTTATTACAAGTGTTGAATAATTAAAAGTTTTAAAATTTGCCATTCTCATTTAGACTTAAATTGAAAGGCATTTATGATTCGTTGTTGAACGCAGGTACTAATATTCGCTTCCTTTTTATTTTCTTATTTTTTTTCTCTGCATATGAGTATTTTTGTAACCCCCATTGGTATTGTTTGCTACATGTTTCCTGTTGTTTTTAATTTATAAAAAAAGAAAGAAAAAAAAAATTAATATAAAAAGTAAACAAAAATGACAAAAAGCAGAATATTTGTTTTACACATTTTAATGATTTACAAATGGCAAACATAACGCAATAATTTAAAGGACATGAGACGTAATTGTCATCAGCAAAAGGTATAAAAAAAATTCTGTTTTCTTTTTTCAGTTGAGGGATGTCTGTTGCCTTTGACTCTTTACATTGTTGTTGCTGCCAATGACAATTGATTTTAATGTTTTATTTATATAAAATCCAATTTTTATTCCTTCATTTACTTTTTCAGTTCAGTTGAGAGACAAAAAATACTCAAGTCAGGTAGTAAATGTATTTTGAATAAGTGAATAATGAAATTAACGTATTTTGGAGAGCCTTTAAATGCTAAAAATTTTGCTAGGAAGTTTAATTAAATTAAATTAAAAAATTTGTTGAATTTTATTTTATAAAGTTTCATTTCTAAAAGTTTTAGTCTGTTTTCTCGTGAATTCTGCCACACAAAATGTTAATGAATTGACTGCATGTACCGAGGGCTAAATACGACATTCGATATCGTCCAAAATTTCAATGTGGCTAATTTGCCACCTGCTGGCATTAGCGACGGTTTTAGTTTGACTTTAGGTAATTTGAGTGATTTGTTGTTTTTGTGTGAAAGCAAGGTATTCTTTGAGATTTACACTCTTCCCTCTAACTAGCATATTTTCAGTCTAGAGCATTTTTCTTCTCCCGGCAAAATATATTTTTGAATTCTAACAAAAAACGTGTTAAATAAGATTCAATAAAGTTTAAGCTAAATTGAGTATATTGAGGACTTATTTAGTGCTGCCTGTAAGTACTTAAAAGCTTTGAGATTTTGTTATTCTTAATTAAAGCTTAAGCAGTACTAAGCCCTATAGTAGAGTTAGACAAGAATACCAAAGCTGGCTGTACTCGTATGTTAATGACTAAAATAATTAACTTTTCACAGATTTTTGCTTAGATCACTTAACAGTTCAACCTAAATTGGAGCGGTAAGCGTTTTTGGTATCATACCTAAATAATAGTGTGTTCTCTACTGTTTAACACAACCCACCAAAGGCAAGCAAAAATAGAGTTAAAAACGCTGCTTTCAAAAAAACTAGCTAAATGTCATTACTGGTCGCAAATAACAAAGCAAAAATAAGAAAACAATTGTTTTGCAGCCAACTTCACTAGAAAACGAGCTGTCAAAAATTGGATTTTTCCAATTGCTTAGTGTTGCCATCTTTTTATTTCGATATGCTGCATACAGTTTGTATGGACATGAGAATTTTTGATAAATAAAAAACTGTATGACTGTAAGTGCTCCCATTAATGTGCCACCACCACCTTCTTTTAAAGAAAAAATTATTTTCAATTAAATTTAGCCGCCATTTTCTTTAATAAAAATATTTTTAAATTGTATCTTTAATTAATATTTCATTTTATTATGCCTTAATATTTCTGGGCACCTTTTCTTATTCATGCCCTTTTAAACGTGCAATTTTCCATGATTCCCTTTAACAAAAAATCAGTTTTTAAATTATTTATGGATTTCCATAAACTCATCAGTTGTTGTTGCTTTTTTCTTTTATTATTATGCTGATGTTCTCTTTGCTTCGTTTCATACAAATTTTCTTAACTTTTTTAACCGAAATTATGTTTTCTTTTTCCCAAAAGGTTAATGCTGGGTATGAAAGTATGACACAGGAACTGCACAAATATGTAACACTTGAACATTTTATTTAAATTGAACATTCAACTCAGCAGGCACTGTTATATTTGTTGTTGTCACTATTGCTTTTGCTTTTAATGCTTCGGTAAAGTTGATTGTTATTAATATGCATTGAAACTTCAATGGCATTTCAAGAGTTATAAATATTTAACAGATTCCAAAGGGGACCTTTTGCTCTACCTTTTCTGTTGCTGCTGCTGCTTCCTTGCTGCTTGGTATTTATTTAATTCCTTCTTCCTTGTTGTTACATTTATGAAACGGTTGTGATTGAAAGTTGCGTTGATGGAGTTTTAAAAAGAAAAAGTAAAGAAATCAAATACAGCAGGAAGCAAATAATTGTTAAGGACCTTAAGTTGTAGGTACAAGAAAAATCATTCCAAAGAATAATGGCTTATGCAGGGATATACAGGTCTGATGTATTTTTTTTTTAAATATTTTTTCAGCTACAAAAGTCTTATTCAAATTTACAGACAGGCTGTTTCTTTATGTAAACAATTATCGTTAGCAGCTATTTTGAACTCACTATGAAAATTTTACATTAAAATTGTTGTTAAAAAAATCAAACGAAGAGCGTAAGAATTTCAGTATGAAACAGTTTTTCTCTTTGTACGCATAGAAATGTCACAATCAGTCTCTTGTTTGTTGGTATGAGTTAAATCATTTTTTTTTCTGTAACACATCAATGGAAGGCATCATAAAATGCATAAAGTAAGCATTGCTTGACAGCTAAAGCTATTGCTTTCAGGAGGTCATTGCGAAAAAAAACCTTAACTTTAAATGCTTTGTTGTAAGCGATTCTCAGTGGTTGCATGCATTATGAAACTACTTCTAGGCAAGCACTATTTTTTGCTGGGTTACCAGGGTGCTAAGACATGTGATTACTTTTGGAGTCTTTGTCAGAACTTAAAAGCGGAAAATTGTATAAAAAATTTATTCTTCAACCAAATTATATGAAAGTGAGGCTAAAAAATAGTGATAATATTTAGTCTGCCGGTAAATTAAACACGAGAACTGCTAGAAAAATATCAGTTTAGTTAATCGAAAATGAATACACGAATACACATACATACATACATAGATGGCCCTTCACAACCTGTTTAGGTCTTCGGCAGAGGAAAGGATATCTCTCCAAGCGTCTCGATCTTCTGCGCTCTTTTTCCAGCACGAATACACTCTGGAAAAATTTACAGTGATGACAAATTAATAATTCGCTTTAAGTTTTACTTTGAAAATGCAATCATTTGCATTAAATGGGTCAAATGAACTTCATAAAATTGTAACTTATTTTTTGTGATTTTTTTTTAAATTAATTCCAACTAATATTCTTTATTAACTCCTTGTGTCATGGTTTTTATTTTGTTTTGTTTAAATTTAAAATTAACTTTAAAACTCATTGACTAAATGTCGCAGATTAAAAAAGCTTTTGTTTAATGCACACTAAGCACCAAAAATTAGCTTAATTCCTGTTTAACTAAACACCAAGGTTTGCTTTTAAGTGCTTCCAGAATAACAAAAAAAAAAAAAAAATACTAAATTGTTTTTTAATTACCTAACAAAGTATGTATTCATAAAATAAATGGCAGAGTAGAGCAAAAAAAAAAAAAAAAAAACAACAACCAAACCCTAACTTTAACAGCTTAAAAACGAAAAAGTTTTATATAAAATTGCAAATAAAAAAAAAAATAAAAATTGAAAAAACTCGTTACATGTTGGAAAAACAAAATTGTTTTTAAATACTTTTCATAAATATTTTTAGCAACATTTTCGTAATTGTCTCATTTTGCTCAACTCATTTACTCTGATTATCTAATCACCTGTTAAAATTATGTTACGAGAAAAAGCAAAAAATAAGAACCAACTAACTCAGCTCATTTTTGTTAAATGTTGCATGGCCCGGCAGTTTAGTTTTTCATTCATACACTCACCTTTTAAACCATCAAAAACTTGTTTGTCTGACTCTCTAACTGCCTGTCTGTCCTTACGGCGTGTCTATTTTTCTTGTTTAAATTCCATTAAAAGTTTTTGTTAAGCTTGCAGTAACATGTTTTTGCTATGTGAGTTGGTAATTTTCTAACAAAAACCATTTAACATCATTAAAGTTTCTCTCTTTAGGTCTGTGAGTAGCAGTAGAAGGAATTTTTATTTATATAAAAAAAAAAAAAAATTAACATTTGATTCCCAATTATTATCCTTAAATATCAGGTACATGCATACTTACTCCCACAAACTTTTTTTCTTGTTATTATTTCTCACAAAAAAATATTGAGAAATACTCCTTCATACGTTTGAAATTTAATCACATGTTTGATGTTGTTTTAGTTTTTCACTTGATTATTTTTTTGGTTTTTGTATACTTATTATTGTTAACTTTTTTTGGGGTAAGAGTTTCCAGTTAAACTTCTTCTATGTACCTACAACAAGTACATTTTATGATAAAGAGGAAACTATAACGCTGTCGGTTATAAAATAGTAACGAGTTAAGTTTAAATACATAGAAAATGAAATACGCCAATGTTATTCTACTCAACAACTACTTGTACATACAACCACTAATTATCGCGCTTATTATATTTTTTTCTGGTATCTCTGGCATCACAATTGGCACTCTACAGTGGCTTAGTAGGCATGTTGAGTATTTTTTTCTTGAAAGCCTCTTAAATATTTCATGGAAGTGAAACTCTGATTTGTATTTAAGCACTCAGCTGACAGTTAACAATTTTACTGAATCACAAGTTCTTTAATTTTCGGGTCGGCTCTCGGGGGCCGGCACCAGCACGAATAATTGAAATACACGGTTAATAGGGGTTATATTAAAATATACAGAAATTTATTTCTTCTGACGAAATATTTGTTTATTTAAAATATTCTTTTATATTACTTTGCCTCTTTGCTTTTAATTTTTCTCTCAATAATTGGTTTCGAATACGATGCATCTGGATTTTATCTGGTTCTGATATAATTGGAGAATTTTCTACAAACTTTAACAGAACATTACAGCCCTCTATCGCTTGTGCTAACGTTGGAGTTTCTTTTTCAGTCTGTTAGTGCAAAATCTACTTCTGTTTTTCTTATATCGGCCCTCTGTGTATAGGCAATTCCTATATTAAGGTGATGAAGTAACTTTACAGTTATAATACCTCTGTTGGCTGAACTCAACTTGGTGGTACATTGAGGCTCAGTAAAGGTTCGAAACAATAAAACGGCTTTTCTAGTCAGAAATGTAGGGCCTTTCAAATTCGTTTTTATATTTCTATATTCTTTTTTAGTCATGTTATGTTGTATTGCTTGCAATAAAAACAAAAACACATACAAAGTGTGAGAAAAATGAGGTAGTCAGATATAGAGAACACTGAAAAAACAATAATTATGTTCTGAATTTTAGCGAAAAATGTAAAAAATTACTATTTTTAAAAGCAAGAAAGCAAAGAAAAAAATAACAATTTTGTTCACGTTTGTAGAAATGTGCTGTACTCGAGGTTGTGTAAATTTTTTTAACTGCTTTTCTATTATAGAAAAGTTTATAAACATTTTTGTTACTGATCGAAAACAAACTTTGTGGTTGTAAGTGAAAAATTAGTTTTCTAAATGTTCGCTAGTTAGAGTTAAAGCACAACAACAAAAGTACCAAAAAAAAAAAACTAAAATTAAAACTTGAAATTATAATTATTATTTAGTTTGTAGGTGTATTGGGAATTTGAGTCATAAAATTAAACTATTAAAAAAAATTAAAGCTGTAATGAGAAAGTTGTCGAATATTTGAGATAATTAGTCATGTTTTTTTTATTCATTTAATTATTGCATTTTTTTTTGTTAAAATTATGGTAGATAATGCGGTTAGAATTATGAAGATGCGCTTCAATATTATAAAATCATTTTAATTAAATAAATTTTATTTCACTATGCAATTTTCATTGCTAAGAGGGGAAAGGAGTGTAGAGACCAGTAAACTCTTGAACGTTGGTTGGTTTACATGGCGACCTAAAAATATTCATTAATTAGATTGGCAAGATTCACTTTTATAAAAATCTACACTTAATGTACTTGTGCATAAATAAAATAAAAAAAAAAATTATAAAAAAGAATCTCGTTCATTTAAAATTGAGACTCACCTTAAATGCCTTTAATAATCCCTACATCAGAAATCCAGTTCGATTGTGAGAACTGATTTTGTCATTAGTGAAAAATTCAGTTGTGAAATCTTACCTTTTTCTAATGTACTACAGAGTCCAATTGATATCGAGTAAAAAGTATTGTAATTTGAGATGAGTGTAATCTTAGTAAATATTATTCGATAGCAAATTAGCTATCGTAACCAAAACAAAAAACTTTTTGTAACGAGCACGGTCAACATGAATTACAAAAAAAAATTAAATTTTATTTAGTTTTAAGTTTTCATTTTTAGAATTTGAAGAAAAAGATGGGAGAAGAAACAATTGTTCATCCATATTATCAAAATTGATTTTGCACAATTTGTTGCCTAAATTCATGCTAAAGTTATTTTTTATTCACTTAGGCGGTGAATTTCTTACTCATCACGTCGCTATCGGATGTGGTGGTTACACCCCAGTTATTTCTACGTACATGATACGTATACGGAATTTATCAATTTTCAATAATTTAATGTTAGTCATACGTACCCGTATAAAACAAAAATTTGTCTCACTAGATTGCAGTGAAATGGAAATTTAAAAAAATATATATAAAATCAGTGTAGAGTTACCGTAAAAAAAAAAAAAACGTTAAAGACATCTAGAAAATTTTTATTTAAAATATGTACCACAAGCAATCAACTTGTCTAGAAATTTTCAGTGTATGATTGACTGGTTTCGTGGTTTGTGTACAGCTTAAAAATTTCCATAAAAGAACAAAGCAGAAATTAATGAAAATATAGAATTTCAGTTGTATTTTTGATTTTTCTCGGCCATTTATTAGAGGTTTTTTGCACAGACTGTTGTTTCTGATAAAACTGTGCAGGAGAATTTTTTTTGTTTTTTGGTTTCATATTTTAGACAAAATACTCTAAAAGCACACTCAGAAAAATCATCAAAAAGTTTAGGTAAGGACACTTCAGAGCTCATAACTCAGCCATTTTTTTACTGATTAAACTAAATTTTAATAGCAACCTGAGCGCAAAAATTTCCAACAAATTGGCTAACAAATATTTTTTGTAGATCTTCTTAAGACTTCAGAAAATTGATTTCAACATCTATACGGACAGATGAATACTTTATAGAGTAACACAGACACACAAAACACACATACACTAATGAACGGTGTAGAAATTACATATGGAATGACAAACTTATATAATTAATCGTCACAAGTATTTGATTTTTTTTTATTACAGTTTTAATTTATGTATTGAAAAAAAAAAAAAAAAAAACAAAAAGCAATGATTTTATTTTGTTTATTTTCCTTCTCTAGTATTAAAAAATTGTATTTGCTGTTTCTGCAACAGAATTTTCACTTAAAAAAAATTTTTTTTTATTGTGATTGCAAATTCTCTTAATCGAACTTGATTTTCTGGGTGTACTACTAGTCTCTTTAAAGTGTTATTTAAATACTGAAAAAATTTTAACTCATACAAAGCCCAATTACTGTACTGGCTCTAATTCTATTAGCATTATGCGTAGTTCATTTGAAAAATGGCTTATAGCCACCGAAAATATTTTTCATTGTGTTATTGTGGTGGTATCGAGACAACTTATATTTTTTCTTTTTAAGCTACAAAATGATATGATTGTACAAGAAAATTTTATATTCTTTGCCTCAACATTATTTAAAAAGCAAAACTAGATAAAAAATTAATATATTTTCCTGTAGCTCTGCAAAATAGGGAATGGTAAAAATCTCTCTTAGCAGGAGTATTACTGTATATGGTAAATTCAAAAAATTGTAATAATAATTAAAAGTATTACAACTTCTGAGTTTTTAGGAGGTAGACTACACATCTAGACGACCTTTCCTTTAAAATAATATTTGTCCCATCCCGTAATCTTTAATGGTTCGTCTGGAAGTTGCTAAAATTACTTAAAGCAACAGCACTGGGGTACATGGAATTTAAAAAAAATTTTTTTAAATATTACAAAGAAATTTGCGAAAATTTTAAAACATTTTCTGAAAGCTTAGAAACTACAGATTAAATTCCTTTTTGATTTCATTCAGTTCCATGGGCAAAATCGGTAGTGGTAGCTCTGCAAAATACAGCAATAATACAGCAAATTATTATAAGGCGAAAAATATTTCCACAAACCGTAGACGTTTAAAAAACAAGACTAAACATGAGAAAATAGAGCACGTTTGTGTAAAAAATATGTCGTCTATTATTTAGTACCTTAAGCGTTTTAAAAATCACATACTTTTCCATAAATCAAATAAAAATCTTTTAGTAAATATTTTCTCTTAACTATCCCTTCGTTTAGTTAATTTTCCTACTCTGTTTTATACATGAAGATGAGTGATTTGTATGAAATTAAGCAAAGCAATAAATTATTTCCTTTAAAACATGTATTTTTTAATATAATAATTTCTTTGTTAAGAAAGGACCTTCCTTTAAGAAAAAAAGTAGCATCATCAGGAATAAATATTTTTTTTTAATTTAAAAGGAAAATATACTTACTACAGTTTTTATTAGAGCGTATAAAAACTAATTAAGAATATTACTAAATCCTAAATGAACTTTACTTTGTTTTTAATTTTGTAAAAGAAAATTTTCTTCTATTCCTTCTTCTTCTAACTAACATGCTGGGTTTTAATTTACGAGCTTTATAAATCGTAACTTTCAAATTTTATTTTTATTATTTTTTCAATCTAAACAACAGAGTTTTGCTTATTTTATTACAGACGAATTCAGATAAATGCCCATTAATTAATTAAAACATAAATGTTAAGCTTATTAAGTTGCCACTAAATGCTTTCAACTCTTATGAGATGTATGATTGTTTTGCTTTTGGTATCACCAGATTAGTGAGTAAGGGTGACGCAGCTTGGACTTCTGCCTATTTACTGGGCTCAGGCTGCTCAAAAAATTATTTCAGTACATAATTTAAATTAAAGATTTATTTATGAGTAGCTATTTTTAAGGAACATTTTAGAGAGTTAATCCTTTCACTACTAAGGGGGTGTTTGTTTTTGATTATCCATATTCTACTGTCTATGTTTTATTTATAAGGTACACTAATCCAATATTTATATTCCTTTTTTTGTTGGCATTTAACAATTTTTATGTTCATCCTTAAAGCATGCAATAACTTTTAGAATTTGTATTTAATTATTTCTAATTGTATTTACATTTGCATTTGTAGTGGTAATCAAAAATCCATTTCTCATACATTTTCATTACAACAATTATTATTGCTGCTCAGATTAATGTAAATACAAATTAAAACAAATCAAAAAAATACATACACACACACATACATATGCCTAAAGTAGGCTTTATTTTATTAGATTAAAAAAAATTGCCTAAATTCAGGCATATAATAAATTAAATTATTTTTTATTTAATTTTTTAGATTTTATTTGAAAATATTTTTATATTTGTTTGAAAATATTTTTAATTTTTTTTTGTTTGAAAATATTTTTAATTTTTTTTTTTTATTTGAAATTTTTTTTAGTTTTTTTTATTTTATTTTAAGGTTAAGGGCATTTTAGGTATTCAACTCTTAGATTTTGTGGGCGCAAAATAATACCCAGATTTTGTAAAGAACAATTTGTAACATGTAATTTTTATTGGCCACATTTAGGCACTTGAAAAAAATTGTTTGCACTCAAAAGAAACTACTGCACAATATTATTATTATTGTTTATATACTCTCGTTGATATAACAAAAAAAAAAAAAAAGAAGAAGAAAAAACAAGTAGAAAACTGTGAGCAAACCGTAAAACCTGTATAGAATCTTGTTTTAGAAAAAAAAAAAACAAAAAAACTTTTATTTGCTACAACCACTTTACTTAAATATGTTGTGTAAAGTATAGGAAATGAAAACTATGTCTACGTTAATAAAACTGTTGCCAACTTTTCAAAATTCAAACTCAAACACTCACACACACAGTCATATTTATACTCACAATAACAAAACTTATGCATTCAGCCGTTTGTTGCTCCTTAGAGTAGGCTTTATATTTATGTTTATTGCTTAAGCTTTAAGTGGAAGGTGTGAAATTTTCTTTTCTCGTTTTGTTTTTGTAAGGGTCTAGTTGTAAAGTAAAAGACACCAATTGCTTGGTGATAAAGACAACAAAACAATTGCTTACTTTCTCTCTCTCTCTCTTTTTTTCTAAAGAAAACAACTTTGAGTTGGTTAGCAGTGTGTTTTTTTTTATTTTTGTTTAATAAAGTTGTGTGTATTTTATCTATTTCAACACAATAATTTTAAAGTTTTTTTTTATGTCTTTTGAAAAATACAAATAAGCTTTTGCAGCAACCAGCAAAAGTTTTTTTCTTATAAAAAAAGAAAATAATAAAAATAAAAGCATGACTGTTGCCTAACATCTACTCTCATAGTTTACTTTAATGACTTTCTATTCTTACCTCCTGTGACTGTTAAACATCTATTATTTATTACAACATCAGTTCTATTTGCTTTAACTGTTAAGCGGGAGTTTTAATTAAATCATTTGAAAAGCGTACAATAATTATTTATTTCCCATGATGATACAAACAAGTCCCAGAGATTTAGTTTGTTTAAAATAAGTTAAATGAAAAGGTATTTGATTATTTAAATTTAATAGCTTTAATTAGAATTACAGCTAAGCTTCACTTAGTTTTTTTAAGTATTTGTAGCATACTTTATAGGGCAAGGCCAATGGTAATCACTTGCTAAAAGAATTATTTATTAAAGGAAATTTTTAAGCAAATAAATTACACATTTTGAAAATTTAAACACGGAGAGAAAACTTTTCTTTCAGATAAAGAATTTCCACTTTGCAGTAATTTGAAAAAAAAAATTAATAAATACCTTCATATAAGAGTTCTGAAGAAAGTTTAATTTTGTTTAAGAAAAATTTCAATGAAAAGTTTTTATTTTACACGATAGATATGCTCCAAAAAAAATTTGTGTAAAGAGAGAATTATTATAAATATTCTTGTTAGAGTTCACTTCATTTATATTATAAAAAATAAATTAAATTCGGAAAAAAGAATATAAGTGCCATCACCAGTATAATTTTGTTCTTCATCTTGTAAAATTAATTCTGAATTATCATCCTCTTAATGTAGGAAAAATTTTTAACATTAGAATACTGTCATAATAGTTCTATTCTGGCTGCCGTGACCAGAACATTTCTTCCTGCCATCATTGACAAAATCTTATACTTCTCTCCATCATATTTTCATTAACTGCTAAACTAACTAAAGAGACTCTTTTTTAAATGTCATCAAAATAAGTTTTCTCTTTCCTTAAATCCATCACGCTGTGACTGTCATTTATATAAAAAAATTAAAAAAATTATTGTCATAAAGTTAACAATTGATTTCACAGAAAACTCAAATAAAAATCATTTATTCTCTAAAGTACAAGCGCTCACAAAGAGATATATTGACACATCAACATTGTAAAAATGACTATTTTTCTATTTCTTTTACGATTTTTTTTGTGCATGTCTTTTTTGACAATGATTTAATACAACAACGAAACAATAATGGCTTCTGTTTTACTCGCTTACCCAGACCAAAATACGCTTTGAGATTAGTTGTTAACATACTGTGACAGCTGTCGCATCAAAACTAATAAAAATTGAAAAACAACACAAACACACACTTATCAGGACACATGCACACACACACTCACACGATACTTACAACTAAGCAACATGTGCTTTTCTAACTTTGTAATTTCTATGAATGTGTTTGTTTCTTAGTGTTCATGCAACTCTATGCACTGACATAAAACACTACAAACAAACAACTGCATTGACTACAACGCCAGCAACAACAAAAAAAGAAATTGACAACATGCAACAAACAGTTTTTAAATTCAAATAACAATACATCATCGAAATGATTTTGTATGAAAAACTTTTAAGGGAAATTTCGTTGGTAAAAAAAACAACAACAACATAAATATTGGGCTTGTGAACTTTGAGCATGCATAAGCATGCAAGATTTTCTGTTAAACAAAAGAGATTTCATGTTGCTGATGCAAATGATGTGTTTTCTAATCATCAACAACAGTAAGCAATTCATTGCAGAGATGGAAATTAATTTTTTTAAATATATGCCCCCTTATCCAAAAAGTCAACGTTATCGAAATTTTTCATATATAATAATTTTTTCATAAATTTTACTTTAAAGTCTACGTCAAGGTTTTTTAGATAAGAGCAATAGGGTTTTGCTAAAAGAGAAGCATTCACTTCAGTAAAAATAACACAGAAAAAAATTGAAAACCCCTGTTGTGGTTCACAACTTTTAAAAAGCCGTGCAGAGAAGTTTCTTAGATAATTTTTAACCACCTTAAGAAGTCTTTCATCTTTCAATTTAAAAGTAAAGAAAATGCAGTAATAATTTCCGTACCTCCTGCACCACCATATTTCTTAACTGGCCTCTCTGGAATCCTTGAAACGATTGCCATGCAGCATAGACTAGATAATTTTCACTATATTGCGCATTTGTTCGTTTTTTCATCTAATTAAGCTGTGATTTTCTTAAATAAAAATGATCAGTTACTCTTGCTTCAACTAAAATCTAAAGTAAGTTGTTTAGATTTCTTAGTTTCGTTGTGCTGTATTGCCTTGAAAATGTTGGTCCTTCGAACCACATCAATTGCAGTAGACACTCATATAATCGACACCCTTAAATTAAAAAAAAAAAAAAAAAATTTAGTGAATGAGCGACAATAGCATGCCAATACTGTTATTATTTGCACAATATATTATTTACTGTCCAGAAAATATTGTTGCGGCTGGAGTTTATTTTTTTGTTTCCGTTTCTAAAGTGAGTGGAGTAATACAATATTGTTATAAATCATGAAAGCTAAAGTTTTTTGTAACAAAACAAAAACACAACACTACGCTAGTCCAACTCTGTTAGAAATTTCAAAATATGCATAACAAATCAATGCATACAACTGCAGTAACACATCCACACACAACAATTTTTCTAAAAATTTATAGGGCTGAAAATAGTTGGTAGCAAGAAATGAGTCAAAAAAAAAAAGTAAAAGAACAGAAAATAATAAAAAATAGAAAGGAAACGTATAAACAATAGTGCGATGTGTATGCGCACAATATGTGAAACAAAATATGTTGGCGGCTTTGTTAGTTGTTTCAATTGTATGAACAAGTGGCACCAGCAGCATCCATAAGTATCAGCTGCAGTAACAACTATTGCCGGCAATAGACTGCATGGATAAATGAATGTTTATGTGGTGGCTGGCTTAAAGGGTGTTTCAGTTGCCACAAATCACAGTATTCAATATAAGTCAAATGTACATTTAGAACAATATCAAGTAACCTAGAAATAGAACTGACTACAAGAGAAAATCCCTTCACTTATTCCAAGATGAGCTCTGCTAAGAATTGCTGGAAGATTTAGGAAAATATCAAAGACATTCAGACATTTTGGCCACCTACTTTCTTTTCTGTGCTTTGAAATGTTTGCCACTATTTTATGGAAACTCACTTACAGTCACCCTTTCTTTTTGTAGGCAAACGAGAGAACAGTAACAAAACTAAGCTAAACTAAAGTATTAGCTGCAGTATTTTTTTTCTCTTTTTTTTTCAAGCTCGTGTGTAGTGAATCCTTATTCTCTGCATGTTTTAAAATATGAGTGCGGAAAGAATATCAAATTGAAGTGCAAGTGTCAGTCACTGTTAGTGCTGGTGGGTGGGTGGGTTAAGTGGTTAGGATGGTGCTGGCTGAATCAGCCTTTTAAACATTTTTTGCTTTCTTTGTTTTGATATTTTGAATAACTTGACACATGTTTGTATGCGTATGATGCGTATGTACATTTAACATTCTCTGGTTTGTGGGTAGCCAGTTTTGGTCTTGTTTAGTTTTATCGAAATGTATAATTTTATATGCAACAACTAACGTAACTTTTGTGCTTTTTTTTTAAGCCCGTGTGTTTTTAATTTTTTTTGCTACAAACAACTAAAAATTTGCATGTTTAAGTGTGTGACACTTGGAAAAATTTAAAGCAAATGCTTTGAGTGGAAAAGCATAAATTTTTTTAAAAGAATTTTGAATAAATTGACTTGATGTCATATTACAAGCCATCCACTCGTCTAGAAATTTTATATAAAAAGTACTTGAAAAATTTTCTAGACAACTTGATCGTTTGTGTTAGGGAAACAGCACATTAAACTAGTCTCATTTTCTTTACCATCCACGGGTTATAATAAGTCACGATGGCATCAAATGATGATCTGTAGTTTGCTTGTCAATATCTCAAAAAATGTGCTTTGTTATGCTGCTCTAACTATGCAAGTCTCTTTGGCGCGCAGTTTGCTATAATTTAAACTAGAGTTCTATTGATATCCGTAGCTCACATACAAAAAGCCATTTCTTTCTTGATCATGAATTATTGCTACCAGTGTTATCAACTTAGTGATTTTAGCACTGTCTTTACTGCTTTTAACATTTTCCAGAATTTTGCAAATGAAACTTAAAAAACTGCTGCCTGCTGACTGCCAATAGCATGCTGTTTTTATGGATGCCCCCATAAACTGATGTGCTAATCTATCAATCTAGAGGTCGCAGCTTCGATTCCTGCCAGAACCCTAAGTGTTTTCTGCAGAAAATTTAAAAAGCTTTGCTTACTTTTTTTGCTTATTGAAAAGAAAACAATTTTTTAAGGCCTTTAGCTTTGGAACAAATATTTCCATCCTATCTTGGGCGATGTATTCGTACTTACGACATTTACATTCTTTGTGCTGCTGGAGTATCGTGATAAACCAACTTTTCTATTTATACTTGCAGTCGGTCGGGCAGACTACACTCATCCGATCTTAAATCAGCAGTTTTAATAGTCTATGTGCCATTTGGCTGTTCTTTCAATAGTGTCAACAGAAAGACTCACACGCTTACAGCACTAGACCCTTTATTAGGCAAAAACTAGGCTGACTCATGTGTGGTTGCCAACACAGGGCATTTTTGGAAATATTTTAGAACAGAAACACTTATATTTAGGATATGCTTGGAAGCGGAATAAGTTTTTTTTGTTTTTTGTTTAATTTCTTAAAATTTTTTTAGAAATCCTTAAAACTTTTTTTTATTCTTATAAAATTTTTAAACAAATTTAGTTTACAGCAGCTGCAGCCTTTACTAATTTATTTTCAATTAAGTGCTCCATGCTGTAACAACAACAGACCTATTGTGTTTCATGTAATTAAAAGCAAACATACGGCCGGCTGTATGTAAATAAAACTAAATTTACTTGTTGTTCATATTTTATTACAAATTAAAATCAACTATTTAAACAACATAAATAGATATACTTGAATTTCAACTCCTTTAAATGTAAATTATGCTCTACTGATTATTCACTTGTTTACGAGTATTTTCCATACACTCATGCTCACGTTTTTTCTTTCTCTTCCACTTTTTTTTTTTTTTTTTTGTTTTTTGGAAGTTTTTGTTTCGTTACTCCTTTTCCTATTTTTTTTGCTTAATTTTTTTTTTGTTGTTTTGGTTTGAATGCGTTTATTTATGCAACTGATTGTTGTACATGTGATGTGTTGCTTTTGCAACAAAACTGACATCTAGCGAATTCCAATATACATTTTATAACAACTTGAAATTTGGTTTTGTTTTTACTACTCTTGGCATATCAGCTACACACTTGAATGTGCTCGTGTTTTGCATTGTTAATTCTTCTTTTTTTTGGTGTTGTCTCCCCCTCACCCTCTTCACTCAGTATTTCTATTGTAAAACTTAATGTTTTGTTGTCCCTATTGTTTTTGTTGTTGATTTTTGTTTGTTCTGTACAGATATCAGTTGAAATCTGTAAGTTTGCAAATTAGTTATCAGCATAAGAAATAATAATAAAACAGTTTCGTCTTACAAGCAGTGATGACTGTCAGCAAAAGACAAGAAAACATAATTGATTGGGGGCTTCAGGATGTCATCTAAATTGTTTTTAATAACATTACGTGTTGGCGATGTTAATTGGCCGCCAAGATCATAAGATTTGACACCGTTGGACTTCTTTCTTTGGGGTTATTTGAAAGTAAAGGTGTACGTTGATATGTCAGCAACAATTCAAGAGCTAAAGGATGCGATAATTAGGCACATTAACGGCATAGAACCTCAATTATGCCTCAGCGTCATCGAAAATTTTTATTAAATTCAAATAAAATCAAATCGAAAATAAAAGTTTATTTTCAGCCACTTAATAAAAAGAATTTCACTCATTATTTTATCATATAAAGTATTCCGTTAGTCCTTTATCTAAAGGTTTTACTGTGGGCCTACTAAAATTTAACATTTTGTTGATGCGTTCTTGTTTTCACTTACACTTTATAAGGCATGCAAGGGTATGTGTGTACTTAAAATTCAGATTTTTTTTCGTATTTTATATTTCGAGCCAACATATGAAACTAACACACACACACACACACAAATACATATAAAAACGAGGTTAAATAGAAAATGTTTTAACAGGCTTAAAATATTTTTCAACTAAATGAGAATTTCTGAAGCATTTTGTTTCAGTTAAGGTTTATTTTTCTGTAGCTTGTGTAAGGACATCAACACTTTTAAGTTGTTTTGCAGAAGAACATGTCATAATCGCACTGCGACCTTTAAGATCTATAGTGCAGCACCTTAGATACTTAGTGATTAGTGGCTAATTAGATTGAAGGATCTAATGGAAAACTTATAGTCTGTATCTGAGTAAACGAAAGCAAATCACAATAACAAAAATTTGTTTGATTTCCAAGCAAATGGAGTTTGCTTTCTTCTGCTTCTCATTAATATGACAATTAAATTTCTTGTAATAAATTTTAGAAACTTTTTCTGCAGCCCTTTTAAAAATCTGTAATATTTTTGTTTTTGTTCTTTTCCTTTTTTAGCTTCACGTTTATAGTTTTGTTTAGTGTGTTTCATTTGATTGTATGAATGAATTCTTATTCATGGGTGAGGCTTTGTAAAGTTGCTTGTTTTGATTGAAGAGTGTTATTTACTGTTCATTGTTGTTGCTGATGATGTTACATAAAGTTGGTTGTAAATGTTGTAGCCTTTTTTTGTTTCGGAAAATTTGTTTTATTTTCTTCTGCTTTTACCAGCTTCAGTATGTCAAATCAATACGTGTGCATGTAAACCAACACAGAATTCAATAGAATTTCTTTAATTCCATGTGCGAGTATAGACTGTTAATGTTGCTACTGTGTTGTTGCTTTTGTTACATGTAACAGTTAATGTTACCATGTTAAGTTATTTGTTTGTTGTAAGAATGTACACACATATGTAACAGTAAGTCCATTCATTACCACTGATTTGTTGTTTTAGTAGATTTTTTTTTATTTGCTCTTGAATTGTTTATGAGCCTGTTAATGTAAAATTGTACACGTAGGAGTCAATATTTCATCGAAGGAGTTGTAATATTGATTGCTTCCAAGCCAATAGGATATAATTTGTGTCTTTGCTTGTTTGTTTTCTGGTTCATTACTTTTTTTTAAGTAGAAAATAAAAGCAGACTTTTAAAAATACAAACTGAAGCTTCTTTCTAATTTTTCATCAGCTGAAGTTCTTTATTTAGTTTTGAGAGCTTAAGATTGTAGTAAAGGTAAGATTTTATAAGTCAAATATCAAGCTTTCGGTTGAGCATTAAATCAAAAATATCGATAAGTTAAATATCAGATATAGTGTCCTCAACTATCCACCCAAAGTTTCAGCCAAAACCCAGTTATTTGCTCCGCAAAACCCTAACTTTAACTATCTAAACGAATCTAAAACTCCTAATTTAACTAAATAACAGCCTTTCTAAGCATCTATTTCTTGATGGGCCTTCAAAATTGAAACTAACACTCAGTTTCTATAACACGAGCCATCAAATGCTTAGAAAATTTATATAAAAACATTAATTTTTTTTTAGTTATATAATTAAGTCTTCAATGTCTATAGAGTGTCCCATTAAGAATGCACTTTTTAATGTAAAAATAAAAAAAAAAAATTTCAGAGAGGTCTTGTTCCGATGAAATAAAATATCCGCAACGGCAATTTGAAAAAAGTCATCTTCTCCGATAAAGCGCATTTTCCTCTAAATGGTTTAGTGAATACACAAAAATTGTCAGAAAAATTATCATGCAATCAATGAGAAACAAATGGATTTAGCGAAATTGTGGTGACCGTGAATGACATTCGTTACAGAAATATGATAAAAGAATTCTTGTGACTTCAACTGAACTACATGAATCTAGACGTGAAGTTTAAGCCACCTGTTATACATCCCGTGAATCAATAAATTTATTGCCGCATAAAATGAAAAAGTACTGGCTGGCGGAGACCCCTATTATTAGCATTTCAGTGTAAAGTCTGCTGAGATTCAGCATCGCCATTGCCTGAATACTGGTAAAATTATTGACTTCTTTTAATTGATGCCTGTCAAAGATGATTTTAGTAAATCTCTTCTATTAATTAAAATCAGAATCCATATTATTTCTGTTGAGATTTAGAATCGGCATTGATTTACTACTTCTTGAATAATTGAGTATCAAAAATGATTTTAGTAAATCTTTTCAAGCAAATCTGCTTCTTTTTATAACTAACAGCCAACTCTATCTAATTTTTGTTAAGATTCAGAATCCCTTCTTACTGATTTTGGTTTTAATTACTTCTCTAAACTGCTAACTGTGGTCTCTTGAAAGGCTCTGTTACTAGTAAGTAACTTCCAAAGGATCTGAATGAAACATATTAAAAGTCACACTTTGTAGTCATATAATATAAATTCCGACTCAGTTTATTTTTCTTTTAAAAAACATTTCCTCTTTATGCATAAACTTCTTTACACAACAAATAGTTTCAAGTTGTGTTCTTTTTTTAGAAATTTATGAAGATGCAGACAACCTGGTTATATTTTTTTTTGGTGCTTTTTTAACTAAACCACAACAACTGCAGCTGAAAATTCCAATTTTCAATGCATATTAATTGAAAATTTAAAACACGCATTCTTTTCGCTTTTTTTTATTTTTGTTTTTGTTCCCCATGCAATCAAATATCATACTTTTATGCAATATTTTTTTAAAAGGAAATAAAATCAGTGCAAACAACAGCAGAAAGTTTATTTATGTTTAGCAACGGGTATGTAAAGAAAAGAAGAGACAGTATTTACCGAGGAAGAGCAAAGCAAAATAATAATAATCTAAAAGTTAGGAGAGTGCCATCATACCATTCGTTATGGATTTTAATATAAAATTCTTTTTTTTATGTTATTGACATTCCCTTTTTTGTTGCTGCTTAAATGTTATTAAAAGAAAGATAAACTTGGGTGGAGGATGGCAGGAATATTAATATTTGTAGTTTCTTCTTTCTTGTTGTGAGTGGTATTAATAATTTTAAATTAAATCAATTCCCTATTGCTTTTTGCTCAAAAGTTCAAGGTTAGTGTTACATAAAAACTTAATGGAAAAAGAAAAAAAAAACTTTCTTTTAATGAGTGATAAAATTTCTTTTGTTACAATTAACTAAAGCTTTAAAAAAGATATTTTGGGTGGCGCTTTATGTGACCTAGTAACAATTATAATAATAAAGAAATTTTAAGTAAAATGAATCAAGTTTCCTGACAAGTCTAGGGTTGTTTTAGTTGGTCATTGGTCCCCAATAGATCTTTTAAGTCGTAGTGATATTATGGCTTATCTACATAAATAAAATTCATTTTATGTTTGTTTGCTATACAATTTATTGTTTTTAAACGAATTTTTCTAAAGTTTGTTAGATATTATTTTGAAATTTCCCTATACCCCAGTACTGTTGTTCTCAAGGATTTTGGTAGATTCCGTTTTGCATCATAAAATAAAAACTACGAAATTTTCTGAAAATGTTAAAACACTTTCAGAAAGTTAAGATTCTACAGACTAAATTCCTTTTTGATTTTGGTTAATTTCTTGAGCAAAATCGGGAATGGTATGTCGGCAAAGTGGGGAATAATAAAAATCCCTAAAATCAACAGCACTGGGGTATATTTAAATTTAAAAAATTTTTTTAAAATAGTCCAAAGTAACTTCTGAGTATTTGGGCGGTAGATTACAAATTAAGACGACCTCCCTTTTAGAATGATATGTGTTATATCCCGTAACCTTCTATGGTTCGTTCGAAAGTCACTAAAATCCCTTAAAGCAACAGCACTCGGGTATATTTAAATTTACAAAAAAGTCTCACTCCGTAACCTTCTATGGTTCGTCCGGAAGTTACTAAAATCAATAAAAGCAACAGCACTGGGGTATATGGAAAATTTAAAAATTTTTTAAAAATAGTCCAAAGTAACTTCTGAGTATTTGGGCGGTAGATTATAAATCTAGACAGTCTCCCCTTTAAAACGATGTATTTCCCATCTCGTAATTTTCTTGAGAAGTCAGCTAATTTATACATATTTTTAACCAGACATTTATATTTCTCCTAAACATATTTATAAATATCTCATAAAAATTAAAAAAATATTTACAAATACTAAAAAACGTAACGGGTTACGTTATAATATATTTAACTCGGCAGATTTATCTTCACTCATTTAAATTATATTAGCGGCAATGTGGTACTTCGCTGGTGAAGTAGCGAGTTAAATGCTAGTATATCAACAAAATTCTTTCAGTGCTATGAAGTAATAAGTCAATTAACATTGCCAAAGTCATGGCTCATGACTTTAGGCCTTCGCTTTAGTTTTTCAATAGTTTTAGTAGAAATTACTGGGAAAAATTGTTGCTTTTAAAAATTTTATATTTGATAGGTTTTTACAAATTAGCAGGCTGATTTGATTTGTGTTTTTCTAATTTTTGCTTTCTTTTGCATTTGATTTTGTTTTATAATATTTTTTGTTTGTTATTTCCACATTAAAATACTGTTACTTGTTCAGATTGCTTTCATATTTTACTATCAATTGACATTCCCCTTATAACATTCATCTCTGCTTGTGAACGATCCTGAAAGCATGTTTAGGCGAGCACTAGTTTACTTTTTTCTTTCTACAGGAATTTATGAATAATGTTAGAGAAAAACATTGAATTCAACACAAACAAATAAGTGTATAGTTTGGTTCTAACCCGGTAAACATTGCAAATTCAAAATTAATATTTCAAACTTCCTTTGTGATATCCAATTCTCACTGCTACATATTGTATTTTCATTGAGTGCCTTGTAATATGCATTTTCTTTAACTGACTTTATTATGCACAGAAAAAATAACTTCAGTTGTAAGAACTAAATTTTTTTGCAATCAAAAATTGAGTTGTGTTAATTGAACTTTTCAAGTGTGACAATAAAAAATCGATGTTACAACTCGAAAGTTGTTTAAGAGAGCAAAATTTTTTACTCTTGTTGTACAATTCTGGTTGCTACAATTAAAAAGTTTGATAATCGCAACTGAATTTTTGATTAGTAGCAAATTTAGTTTTCACAACGGAAGTTATTTTCGCGGTATGCAAAAGCTAATCGTTTGAGGTTTTTACTTTCAAAATCGACATTTTCCATTCTTTAGCAATGGCAGAAATAAAACCGACAGTCTATCCCTCTTCTACACTGAGAAAACAACTTCGGTTGAGAAGACTAAATTTTTTACCAATCAAAAATTCAGTTGTAATAATCGAATTTCTTAATTGCGATAACAGAAAATTTGTTTTATAACTCGAAATGTTTTTAATAAAATTAAATTTTGAATTGTATTATGAAAAATTTTATAATCATAAATGAATTTTTGATTTGAAACAATTTTAGTTCTCACAACCTCAATTGTTTTCTGAGTGTAGAGGAGTTATAATTCAACTGGAAGTTTATTACCAGCCATGTTTTTGAGCAGTTGAAAGTCTCCTGCTGCATTTATTTATTTATGAGGCTTATTGCTATAGTGAGACTTCGGTTGTGAGAACTAAAGTCGTTACCAATCAAAAATTGGTGCAATAAGAATTTGGTAATGCAACTTAAAATATTAATAAAAGAACCAAGTTTTTCTTTTTATTATCGAATTTCTATTGTTATAACCAAAATTTTGACTAAGAACCAATTCAGTTTTCACAACCAAAGTTATTTTGAGTGTATATGAGACGATTTAGTTAATGTTAAAATTAGAGGATGGTGAGTCCACTAAGGATTTAGTTCATGTAGCCCGAAAAGAAAATTAAAATAAGCCAACGAATGTTAAACTGTTTTTTAGACAAATTCTTAATGCATCTCTTTCTCCGTCTTGCTTATGTGGATGCACAATTTTTTATTTATCAATTTTTTTTTTTCGGTTAGAGATGTGTGGATGCGTGCAACTGTTCTTGTGCTTGTATATGACAGAATGTTTATGTGTAAGTGCTTTTTTTTTTCAAAGTTTTGTACGTGAATTCAGTAAGTGTTGCCTGCATGCATACGTATTTTCATATTTGATTAACTCATCGTTTTCTACTAGTTATACACAATTTTTTTTTTTTTTTTTTTTTTTTTTTTTTTTTTTTTTTTTTTTTTTTTTTTTTTTTTTTTTTTTTTTTTTTTTTTTTTTTTTTTTTTTTTTTTTTTGTGAAAAGTACTCGTGTATACTTGTATATTTCGTTTATATTCTAATTTTATTTTTATGGTAATATTTTGCATTCTATTTTTTGTGGGTATACACACACACACAGAGAGAAACACTATTTACTACCGTTTTCACAAGTGTTTGATACTTGACACACCTTTACCATTTTACTGATTATATGTATGTAGTACGTACAAACGCTTTTATTTATTTTTTTGCTGTTTGCGGTTGCTATTTTCTTTCAACAAATTTTAAATTCAAATTTTACTTTTTTTTTTTGTTAGAAAAATAATTTGGCTTTTTTTATGCTGAAATAAATTAAAGCCAAAATTTTATGAGCATGAAAGCTTAATTTGAGACTCAAAGTTATTTTTAATGAAAAGTTAATGTCTGTCTTTTAGTTTTTCATCGACATGCAACAACAGAACCTGCTTTAGCTTATCCCAATATTTTGTTTTCTTATCCAAATGGTAAACCATCCTGGCAGAAACCATTCTTATTAAGAGTGTTAGAGTTTTGACAGCATAAAGAAGTACCCTTAAGCCTTATCATTATTATTAAAAGAAACTAAGGCCTTTTGTCCGTTTTTCCATCTCCACAACCCTATTAATTATAAATGCTTCAATCAACTATAATTAAGATCACTTCATTTTCTTCATGCTATAGGAAGATTTTAACATGAAAGCCTCACTTTTATTCATCCTCTCTGAATTCATTTGCCGTTTTCAATCTTTTTCATTTAAAACAAGAATTAGTTTTCTTTCTAATATAGCCTGCAAGAACCAAAGTTCTGGGTTCAAATCGTTGCATTAGCTATCGAAAAAGTTCTGTGAAAATGCTAGTTATTTGCTGCGTATTTGATAGTTTAAAGTTTTCTATTAAAGTTATTCGTTATATCCCAAAAGATCTAGGCATGATTAATCCTACAGCAATTACGAAGTTGCTAAGGAGTCTCAATCTGGGCTACACAATAGATCTTAAAGGTAGCGGTAGGATTATATCTCATGGTGATGGAATCTTGGTTTGCCAAATAGCACTCTTCTTCCTTGCTCATTGCCCGCATGACTCTTATATCCAGCCAACCAATACATAATAAATTTGTTATAGATTCTTAAGCCCTTTAGAGACTTCAAACAGTCTATGGTTATTGCTGATCTTAGCTCACATGGGTGTACATGTCAGCAGCGCCTTACTGACGGTCAGATATCATGTATATAGTCTGGTTCTTCTGGCACTGAAGAGACTTACTTCCTTGCCATTTCAACACTATCACAGGCCCTTAATTACAATTGTGCCAACTTTGATGACTCAACACTTCTTTTGAGAAAGTCCGCCTCATTATTAATTGCAAAATAAAAAACTAAAAATTACTTTTTTAATTAAGAGTTGACATTTTTTGAATGGGACTTAAGCAGTTTTATTTATTATATCACCTATTGTTGGATTTTTACCGAATAATAAATAAAATTCCTTTTATAAATAAAATTTAATATGTCATCATTATTACTATTTTTCAAATACATTAAAAAATTAAAAAAAAAAAAAAATAAATAAAAAAATCTTACTGCACCATGAAGTCTGTAACAAAAACTCACTCACGATTTTGTGATTTATATACACAAAAATGAAATGAATAGCAGATAAGCCAATTAATCAAATATTCACTATATAAATATAATAAATTTCTATGGATTGGAAATTGACCAGTTATCTGCATAAAAAAAAAAAAAAAAAAAAATTAGGATGAGAAGAATGCTTTTTAAAGTGGAAAGCCTTCAACAGTTCTCTCTCTTTTTCGCTTTCAAAATATAAAAATCTTTGTTTTCTAATGCGGGTTTTACACTATAATACAAGAGTTACAGTGCAACCTAAATTTTAGGGGCAAGCAGCGGGTTTTTTAGCGCCTTCTATTTATATAATATTAAAGTGTTATCCTTAAATAAAAGCATTGGCAGTAGTATTAATTACTAAAGACAAACAAAAAGAGAATAAAATTAAAAAACCAGCTAAAATGTCATTACTGGTTAAAAAAAAAAAACAATTGCTTTGCAGCCAACTTCACTACAAAACGTGTTGTCAAAATTGGATTTTCCAATTGCTAAGCGTTGCCGCTTACATTTTGTATGAGCATGAGAATTTTTGACAGATAAAAAATATTTGCCACACCCAATTTAGGTATGACTGTTAAGATTTTCATGGGATTTTGTTAGCAGTTATGCAGAAATGCAGCCCTGATATAATGAAAAGTATGAGTATTCAGTTTTTCTAAAACTGATGAGAGTCATACGTTTGTTTAAATTCCATGCATATTTTTTGATGTATTGTTTTCATACTATTATACTTTTTCATTTGATTTCAATTTTTGACAAGAAGCTTTAGAGTGTAAAGTGCCCTTAAGTACTTATGTATGTCCTGTTTTTATCAACTCGTCTAAACAATTTCTAGGAAAAACATTCAATATTTAAAGTACTTTATAGACGAATTGAATGCAAATTAATTTCTGTGGACAATTGGGTTATCTTGTTTTTATGTTATTAAAATTTGTATGAGCTTTTAGTAAGTGAACGTGCCTATCAATTCCTTTGATATTCATAAATATACAATCAATTTAAATAATAATATCATCGATATCATCACCAACAGCACCAGCACTTACTTACTTACTGCAGCCAACCAACCAACCAACCAACCAACCATTATCAACATTTTCCTTGTCATCCTTATTATTGTATGTGTCGAAATATAAAATGAAACCATTTTTTTTCAAAAGAATTTTAATGTTAGTGTGGGCGTGTGCGTGTGCGTGTGCATGTAAGTGTATTGTTGTTGTTAATTTCACGTATTAATCGTAACAATTTATCGTTTATAATGTACAAAATTCATTGGATTCGTTTTGTGAAAATTTATGCAAAAATAATAATTGCAAAATAATGAATAAAAATTGTTTCACACACACACACACACACACGTACGCACACAGTTTTTGCTACACTCATAGGGTAAATGAGCCAGTAGCCGGCAGCTTAACGCCATCATCATGGTATTACTCTGAAAGCACTCTGTAATGGTACAGTATTGTATATAGTTTTAAATGTATTACGCTATTTTTAAAAATTATTTTATTAAAATTGCTTAATTTATAGTTTTTTAAAAGAACATTAAAGTCGCCAGTAGACGGCATATATGTCGCAATGCTCAGTATACTGTCATCCTATTGTCGGCATATCAGTTTGCCTTTAAATTTTTGGCAAAGCAATCAGCTGCCGACTCTAGTAGTGCCACTCAGTAGCTTTTATTACGAACATTCCTATCGAAGAAACAAGTTTAACGTTTTTTTTTATCGAATTCGGTATTCAGTAACTTTCCGACAAAAATATTCGAACTTTGCGACGAAAATAACGATTTCTATCGTATTACTAAATACCTAATTCGATAAAACATCGTTATACTTGTTTTTTCGATAAGAATGTTCGTAATAAAAGTTACTAAATCGTACTACAGAAACATGATCCTATTTTCGGCAGGCTTCAAATTACTCAATAAAACGTTCTGCCAATTACTGCCAGTAGTCACAATTTATGTATAATCGGCACTCAAAGACGACTACAGAAAATGATACAAATATTTTGGCCCTAAGAGCGGCATCATTAAAAAGTAAAAAAAATAATTATTTTTCGCTAATTTTTATTTATCAACGACAATACTTCAACTCTTTTCTTGCCATCGAAAGCGTTGTAATATGAAAATTGTTTCAAATAAAAGCTTTACCAACCCATTCAAAATTTACCTTGATATAAAATTTTTCCTCTGCAGATGTTGCAGAGGATACATTTGATAACGGCAAATTATGAATAAATTATTAATTTCAGTAAGATAAAGTCATGTAAATAGAGAGTTGAGTATATTGTTTAATCAACAATGGTTTTTTATAAATTGTAAACTCTCTATTTATTTGAGTTTTAAAAACAAAAATAACGACTACTGGATCATACCAAAATTAGAAGGATTTACCCTATTTCTTTTATTTAATGTGATAGTGAGTGAAGAAGTTAAAGAAAAAAGTTTATAACCAGAGAAAATATTAATGAATATAAATTGTTTCAATTATGTGCGAAAATTTGGTTTTAATAAATTTCAATATTTGTTGAAAATTTTTAAACAATTTTCTCTCTCTCTCTCCGTCTCTCTTTTGTTTATAAAATTTATTTTTTAGTTGTTATTTAGCCAATGAAAAGTTTTAGCTTGTTTTTTGTTGTTTATAAATTAAAAATTAATGTGGTTTTATTATGGAATAAATAAAACTTATTTTACTAAAGTTTTATTTAAAATTAAATAATTAATTTTTTAATAAAAAAAAAAAAACGTGTTAATGTTTAACACATTTATCAAAAAAAAATTAACGTAGACTTTAAAGTCAACGTTATCGAAATTTTTCATATAATTTTTTCATAAATTTTACTTTAAAGTCTATATCAACTTTTTTTTGGATAAGAGCATAAAACTATAGTCATTTTGGCCAAACGTTTTCTTCAAATTATAAAACATTTTTATATTATTGTGTTTATTTGTGAGGTTTTTTACAGTGTGAAAAACCCCTAACCTTTTCACAAACGTTTGCGGCAAATACATAAGCTTTTACCAACTCTTATATCGTTTTTTACATGAGAAAAATCAAAATTTTTCTTTTAACGATTTAAATTGTAAATTTAAAATTACAATTTCATCTTTGTTTTCATAACTTAAGAAATAATTTGTTATTTGAAAACTTCTATAAAATTTATGATGGAGTTTTCCTAAATCTTAGTTAATACTGAGCTTGTGATTACCAATAAAAATTATCACATAGTGCAACATAGAATTTCCTCATAAAGTTCTCATCTTTGACAAACAGTTTTTTTTTTACTCGTAACTCAATTTTTTGAAGGTGTTTGATAAATTTCAAAAACAGATTCTTATTGTACTCGACAGAATCTACCAGAAAAATAATATCATTTGTACTTCATTATTTTTTTGTGTCACTACATAATCAATCACACGAACAATTTAATTAAAAATTGTAAACAATATTTGATTAAATCATGTTCTAGGCAGGATTAGAAATGTATTTATTTTTTTTTAGTGTTCGGCACGATTGAATCTAAAAAGAAAAATTCAAATGCAGGCATATGCCTTTAATTAAAACATTTAACAATACAAAAACTATTCAGTAGTTTACTGCAATATGTGTAATCTCGATTTAATGCCTATTTCAAAGTTATGTTTTTGAAATTTCGCAATTTGTTTTCTAAGCTCATTCACATTGAAGAGCATAAAAAACCATAAGTCTTTAATCGTGACTCGCATATGATTTAATCAAATGTTAGGCAAGATTATTTGAGCGTTGAATAAATCACACAAATCGGTTACAGCTTTCTGATTCACAAGCTATTTTCTTCTTTAAGCACATTCACTCAACTCAGTCTCATCTTTCATTTCAGTTAAAATTATTTTCCATCACTGTATTGGTATTTGAGGCTCTTCAAAAAACTTGGGCTTTTAAGCAACAATAAACAAACAAAAAAACGTATTTGTAATTAACAAATTCTTGCAACCATTACGTTTTGCCTTTGGTCAATATATTTTTTCACCTGTTTGATAAGTTTTCTGTGTATTCAAGTATTAATTATTAAACTACGCGTATAAAAATAAACGAATTTTATTTTTTTTTTTTAAATGAAGTTCTTTTATTAATCCATTTGTGGTTTGCATGCAAATCAATAAAAGTTCCATCATGTGGCTATAGCAGAACAGTTCATTTATTTGCATACAAATGTATTTCATACATATTGTAAAAAAGGATGTGGGTATTTTCATAAGTTAAGCGTGAGGCTTGAAATTTTTTTTTATATTTTATAATTTTAGAAACTCTAAAATTATTTCTTATAAAACTATTTCGCTTCTAGCAAACGGTCATCATCATTCATTGTTATTATTGATAAAATTCTTAATTGAATTGATTAAATTAAATTGTCATATTTCTTAATGTGATTAAATCAATTAAAAATTTTACTAATTTCAATGTTCAGAATGATGGAATTTTTAATTATATCAAATAAATTTTTTATTGTACCACGACTGGTAGACCAGCAAAGGTCTAGGCAGGAACCTTGCCTGCCACGCCCAGATTTTCAGGTTACCACAGTCACCCAATCAATAACAACATTTATTTTAATTAAAATATTTTTTTAGCTTGCAAGTCAAATTTAAGCCATTGTATTTTAAAACTATTTTACCTCAAACTTTGTTTTTCTTAAAAAAAAAAAAATTTTTTTTTTTAAATTGATGAATTTTTTTTGTTGCCTTATGAAAAATTTTATATCCTTCTCTGTTAAATTAATGACTTAATAATAACTGGCTGCACTTCTTTATCCCTTCTTATTATAAAAGTTTTTGTGTGTGTTTGCATAAGCATGCATGTGTTTGTTTTTATGCTTGTGCTTGTCGTCGCCTTTAGTAAAATGTCTCTGTGTATATATTTGTTGTTGGTTTTTCTTTTTTAGGTTTTTTTATACAAAAATAAATGGACATTCAAAAGTTTACTACTCTTTTCATCATTTTTCACTTACTCTACAGTTTTGTGCGTGTAAATTTAATTTATTTTCTTAATTGGACAACTTTTATTTTTGTTTACGGTCTTGTAATGTGTTTTTCGATTGTTATTTGCCCTACAAATAACGATTTATTATTGAGTTCATTAAAGAAAGCAAATGATGCCGATGTTGTTGTGTTTACCTTACAAAAATATAATTTTTGTATATATTTTTTTTCACAAAGAAGTATGTGCGGTACGTGTATTTACGGTCAAAATTTTTAATTTACAAAGTAATTTTAAACTACCAGCATTTACTAAAGGGCTGGACTTGAAGTGCTTGTAAGTCATGTCAAGTATTTACGAAATATAGGAAACGATTAAACCAATTGTTTGAAAATTTTTTTATGAAAAACACTAAAAAAAAATATAGTGTTTTTCTTTAATTTTTTTTAGACAGAATCGTACGTTTTCTTTAACCAGCACATTGCTTTTATTAAATGAAATTTTCCATTTATTTAATATTTTTTCGTTGAAGCGACAACGATAACGACTTGACACCATACTTGTGTTGAAATAACACCAAGCAGGTGGGGAATAACACCAAACTAGTGTCGAAATGACTACAAACAGTGTTAATAGTGTATCAACCACTACTGGTGTCGAAATGACACCATAGGGGTGATAAATCGGCACCATCTGGTGTCAAAATGACACCATTTGGTGTCGAAATGATACCATATGGTTGTTGAAATGACAACGTGCTTTATCAATTTGACAACAAATCGTTGACAAAGTGCATTCTCAAAAAAAAAATAAAACCGTAGCTTTTTTTTCTAAGTCAACAACCAACCATTGTCGATTTTTACGAGCTTGCTAAAAAATTTAAAACACTCGTGGTCTGTAAAATAGACACAACGTAATGCTTATCATTCTACTGCACTAATTAAACAACTTTGGTTGTAAGAACTAAATTTATTACCAAATAGAAATCCTTAAAAAAATTAGTAAATGCCGTAATAGCATTTCTTTTTTCAAAAATAAAATTTCAATTAAAGAAAAAAATTTATTTAAAAAATTTTCTCAGGCTGTAATTTTGCGAACAAAAGTGATTTTGGTCTCACAACATTTCATTATATTTATGAAATTTGCATTAAATTTACACCTTTGTGAATGCTTACATGCCAACACACTCTTACACAGCCAGCAATGTGTGGAAGTTTTAAGTAAATTTGAATACTCGTACAGTTGTATTGCTGGTTTGCTATATTATGAGCAAAAAAAAAAAAAAAATTGTGCTTTTCATATGCGAACTGTATCTGCTTACATGTCCATTGAAAATTTGTCGATTTATTTTTATCATAAAAAAAAACTTCCCTTTAATTAAGTGATGCCCAAACTCATGTCATATTTATATGCTTGTATGAGAAATTGCCTGAATAGGAATTCAAAGCGGGAACCTGGACCTATTGTGACACAAAGGCTGAAAATGAAAGTAACTCTTGAATTGCTTGAAGGCAATTCTTAAAGGTTAACAATTATGGGTCCAGATGGTTATATTCGATATTGCATAAAATTTATTTAATTTTTATCTGTATAAAATAATTCGAAAATGTCTTTACAAGATGCTTAATACTGAAAACGGTAATTTAGCTTAATTAAGATAATTAAGAAGAAGGAGAAGAAGAAGAAGAAGAAAGAAGAAGAAAGAAGAAGAAGAAGAAGAAGAAGAAAAAAGAAGAAAAGGAATAAAGTCTTCTAAGTCTTAAACCTGAGCTATCTTAAGGTAACGAGGTAGATCTAGGTCACTTCACTGTATAGTCTTATCGAGTAGGTGGCTTAAAACGGAATCTTGAGATTCTAAGTGAAGGTCGTCATGCCGTCAGGCCACCACATAAACCAACTTAAAGAACAATGACTATTAAGTCTTGCCTTATGGGCTTGTATAATGTATGTATGCGGCTACCTGTGAACGCGTGTTTAGTAAATTGAAAATTTGGGCTGCATTGCCTTCAGTATTGTAACAAATTCTTAATGAATAAAACTCATTCACAATCATATTAAATTATGAATGTACACACACTTGTACATTCATAAATTCATATGCAGTTTTATGCATAAATATTCAGTTGCATCAGACAAATAAAATTCATGATTTAACACAACTGATGATGAATGCATAAATGTAACGCATATTGTATTGAAATACAAGTACACACATTCATTCATTTAAATTTTACTATTTTATATGCTTGTAAGAAATATGTTATGCAGTGTTGGCAACTTTTGAATTTCAAAAAGCAGCGTAACTAAAAAAAAAACGCGTTAAAAAAAACAAAAAAAATTTATTGTCAATGACTTAGAAAATACAAGTTCTAGCTCGAAAAAATTCTGCTTTGAAAATTTCAAAAACTACTAAAAACAGAGCTGAAAGCACTATTGACAACACTGATATTATGGGATTGTCTATGGAGAATTTCACACAGCGCCGAATAATTAAAGAGAGAGAGGGAATGAAAATCTTTTTTGTTTATATTTAATTGTGTATGTATATAAACGCTTTTTGTTGCTGTTGTTTTTATACAACTACCAACGCAACTACCTGTCGTAATAAGCGGAAGTAATTATGATTACTTACAGTAAATTGACCAAATTTAATTGTTTTTATATTTGTGCTCGCAAAAATACTATTTCACCAACCATTTTCAGCATTTAAATTCCAATTAAAAGTTATATACAGGCATACCTCGATTAAAGCTACCTGTTTTAGCGATATTTCGCTATAGCGCTCTTTTGAATTTTTGAAAAAAAAGTAATGTCAACTTAAATATTTTTAAAAAATTTGTAATAAAAATTGATTCCAGTTCTTGGAATCCTTGGTTTTAAGAAGGAAAAAATAATTTTAATTAGGGGAAGCAAAAAATGTTAAATTTTGTATTAAATTGTTCATTCGAAATACTGATATGGTTTGATATGGATTTTAGAAATTTTTATGAAATAAATAAAATTCTTTAAATAAAAAATCAGTTGAAGCCCAGACACATGTTGCTAAGCAATCCAGCAAAAGCTTGACGTTGGAAAGGAAAATTAATGTTATCAGGCGAATTGAACGATAGTCCGAAGTGTCTTTTAAGGCTCTATACATTTTCAGGAACGCAATATGAATGCTTAACGAGGTACGTCTGTACTAACAAATACCCACACACTTTTTTTAAAAAAAGGCAGCCACATAAAATGTTATAAATTTTATTCCTGCGCACCTGAAGGTTTTTTTTTCGTAGGAATGTATATGTGCACATGTGTCTGAATGTATATGAGAATGAATTTAATTTCATAATATTTATGATTAAAGTTATTAAATTATATTAAAACATAAATAAAGCTGCACATACATAAATAAGTAAATGCTTAAGCTTAAAAACTCACTCCCATACCCAGCTCGTAGTTAATTGCAGTTACCTTGCACACACATGCACAAATGATTAAATAATTCACTATGGTAAAAAACAATTTATTGTTTTATATTCTGCATATTCGAAAAAAATATAAAATAAATGAAAAAGACAAAAAAAAAATCAAAGTAATAATAAGAGGATTTTTAAATAAAATTTTCTTATTGCAAAAGCTCTTTGAAATTGTTAATTTTCTTTCCCATAGTGCATGGTTGAAAGTATATTAATTAAAACAACGATAAAGAAATAATTACTAAATCATTAAGCGTGATAGTTTTAATTTCAATTTTAAGGTTATAATTATGGTTTTTAGGGTGAGTTATAAATAAATATAAAAACAAGCTTAAATTATACCATTTCAAAAGGAATTCAGCTTGTTTGTTATCATTGAGATTTTTTTTTGAAAACATGAGTAGTTTTGTATAACATCTGTTAAGTTATTTTGGAGGACTGCAACTTTAAAAGCATTAAAACTTGTTCCCTATAAAATTATTTCAATTACAGCAAACGTTATTATTTTCATTGCCATCTCGTTAATTGTGGTATATAACCCCGAACCACATTTATAAAGTTACTTGCGCTACTGTCGCTATTTAATCTCCTTTCTAGGTTTTTTAATACTAATAAAATCAAAAAGTATCATTTAGTATATAAAAAGTACTATTTTGTTCCTTTCTTGACTTGTATCTTTACTCAGCACCGTTTATATTAAATAATCGTTAATATTGAATACTCAAAAAGTGCCATTAAAATTAGTACAAAGTACAATATTGTCCCCTTAATGAGTTTTCATTTAACCTCAACCTCGTAGTTCTATGAAAAATTCAAAAAGTGCCATTAAATTTGATAAAAAATACTATTTTGTCGCCTTAATGATTTTTCACATTGCTCAGTAGCGCTTGAGCCCGATTTTGTGCTTAATGTTAAAATACCGAAAAGTACCATTAAAATGATTAAAAAGTATCATATTTAACTTTAATAATTTTTCAGCTTAACCTGAAACTTTGTGCTCAGTTTTGTAGTTGTAAGGTTTTTGATAAAAAGTACCAATAAAAAGCACCATAATGTTATTTTTATAATTTCTTATTTCCTTCTGTCAAAATTCTAGGCTTGCATATACATAAAAAATAGCACTAAAATTGCTTAAATAGAAAGTTCCATCTTATTGCCCCCTTTTGGGACTTTTTTTTCTCACTTGAAATTAATTTTTTTGGGTGTTGCAAATTAATTTGCTGCATAAATTTATATAAAAGTACATACTTAGAAATAGTAGTAAAAACGGGTACATTTTTACCCCTTATTTGCTGGAATTTAAGAAAAGTGCCAATATGCATTGGAGATTTTTTTAAGAAGATAAGAATACAATTTAGTTTTTGTTGCTGGGATTGTTACTTTGAAAGATAAATGGGGTTAAAAAACGTACCAAGATTTTACCCTTTTTATCCTGCAAATGTACAAATTTTGGCTCTATCTGTGGCAGTTCCGGAAATATAAAAAGTTCGATTTTATAATTTTTTCACCCCTTCATATTCGAATTTCCAAAAATCCCTTCTTATTTGTCCTACACATTGTCTGAAGAACCTGCTCACCTAATTTTAAGTCCGTAGTTTTAGCCGTTTGGCCCAGGCGATCATAGTCAGTCCGTAACATTACTCTTTTATACGTATTTGTAGATTGAGTTAGTTGCAACAACAACTTAATTTTTTCTTAACTCGATTTTAGCGATTTTTAATTTATTTCGTGTGAAAAATTATATTTTTTGTCTTTAAAAAAATTTTTTTTTTTAAAATGCTTTCCTTAATTTACATTAAACACAATTTATTACTTGTATACTTTGATGCAAAATTTTTTGTAGAGATTTTTTTTGCTTTGCTTTCGTCTAGTTTAAAAAAATTTCTTTCTCTGGCTAAGCTGCTTGCTTGCTTGCTTTGGTACCCACTATCTTTCCTTCCTATTTTTTTACATTTATCTAATTAAAGTTGTTTTATATCATTTTACTTTCTTTGTAGATTGTTTTGTTATTTTCCTTTTTATTTATTTAATTTTGTATAAAATGTAAAACACAAAAAATAGAAAGAAAAACAGGAACAAATGCATTTTATTTGCTCTATTTTTTCGATACGATTGTTTTTGCTACATGAAGCGCGAAATCAAAAACTCTTCACAGCTGAAAGTAAACCAAAATAACAGACAAGATGCTTTAAGAAGAGCCATGCTATTTTGATAGTTTTTCTATTTTTTTTATTATTGCCAACGAAATGAACCATTTAAAAGTAGTTTAATGTTTAGCAGGATAGAAAATGATTTGTAGGGATAATAAGATTGAAGATTTATTTAAATATGCGCTGTAGAAAATTTAGGTTCCAAAAAAATTTTTAAAAAATAAAGGGATTAAAAAGGTTTTTAACAATATGCCTAGAAAAAAATTGGTTTTCGTGATCCATTTTACATAAATAAAACCAAATCCTTCATAAATGCAGTACCTAGTTTAAAGACTACTGCTATGTAATGCCATAGTAGATCATTGCTTTTATTGTTATACTACAAAACAATTACAGTATTTGCTGTTGTAAAGAAAAAATTATGGGCAACACTTACGAGTACAGGATATATAATTTTCACAAAAGTGTAATAAAAGTAATATCCTATGGTTAAACAATTGAGTAGTTATATAGACTAGTTTTGAGGCTGTTTTACGAAGTGTCTTGATGACTACTTGGCTTCCATGATCTGAGCTTAGGCCTTTCTAATGATTTTCTTTTATAAAATTGGTTTAGCTTTGGAGTGTAGTCCTACTCCATACACCAAGCAAACCATAATAGAGTTCAAAATTTAGTTGTGTTAAAAAATGTAATTATTAAATACGATTAACGCGAATTTAGTTCTCACAACAGAAGTCTAAAGCTACTTTTTGTAGGTAGAAATTTAGTTGTCACAACCGAAGTCTTTGTCATATGAACTAATTCTACTCTTTGTAGGGATATAAGAGGATATTGTGGTTGTGATTTTTTAATTAGTAAACATTCTAGTATATTAGAATAGTGCTTCAATGCATACTGTCATGGTCGTCAGAAACCCGTTAGAAAGAAAGCAATTTGTTTCTTCTCTGTGAGTGCCCCAGCTAGTTTTACTTCTAGATACAGATCTCAGTAATCGATGATTAGGTAAAAGTACCTGCAAGAAAATGCATCCAGATTCAAACACCTCATTTCCAAAGTGAAAGAGGAGCTTAAAATAGAATCTTGTTACTCCAATTGCTGGTCAATACTCGCTACATAAGCCAGCCATCAATGATTATCTATTAGTGTGATGGTAGTTAGCGTTATCATTTCGTAAGCCTATACGATTGAAAACTACTTATTAATGGTTTTAAACATTCTGCTACAGAAAATTTTTCCTTAATCCCAAGTTCTGTTAAAAATCATATTTTATCACATTTCACAAGACACAATTTTCTATTTATTTTATTTACTGATACTTAGATGTACTAGCTTTCAGTTTAAACTTATTCCCAGGTTCCAACAAACCCTTTTCTTTTAGTTTTCGTTTATATTTTTGGGAATTCGTTCAAGTAAGTAGTACTTTAATTAGTTTATGTTGTGGGAGTTGTACTACATTTAAGCAAATATTTTTTTTTTTTAACAGCAAAAAAATAATTTTACCACACAATACCACAAAACTTTTTTTCTATAACAATTTTTTGATGTTTTTTGGCAACACACAAAACAAAAATAATTTTATAAACTACAACCACTTATAATGTACTACATAAAAATTATAGTAGAGCAAAATATATTGTAATAATTATTGAATAAAAATATAGAAAATAAATTTTGAATTTTTAAAAAATACTTTAAGCACATGCAAAAAAAAGAAGAAGAATATGTTACATTAAAATACTGCCAAAAGCGTGATTTTATTTATTTTTGAAGTACTTCGTAGGTTGTCAGTAAGTGAGCACTTTTGACTATTAAAAATAGGAAAATTAATACAAATTATATACAAACAATATAAATTTTTAACAAAATATGCAAAATTATGTTTTTATAACAAAATATGCAAAAATATGTTTTTATAACAAAATATGCAAAAATATGTTCTTATAACAAAATATGTTTTTATAACAAAGTATGCAAAAATATGTTTTTATAACAAAATATGCAAAAATATGTTTTTATAACAAAATATGCAAAAATATGTTCTTATAACAAAATATGTTTTTATAACAATGTATGCAAAAATATGTTTTTATAACAAAATATGCAAAAATATGTTTTTATAACAAAATATGCAAAAATATGTTTTTATAACAAAATATGCAAAAATATGTTTTTATAACAAAATATGCAAAAATATGTTTTTATAACAAAATATGCAAAAATACGTTTTTATAACAAAATATGCAAAAATATGTTTTTATAACAAAATATGCAAAAATATGTTTTTATAACAAAATATGCAAAAATATGTTCTTATAAAAAATATTCAAAAATATGTTTTTATAACAAAATATGCAAAAATATGTTTTTATAACAAAACATGCAAAATTTATTTCATTTTTTAATAAATTTTTAAATTCGGAAAACTACTTCATCAGAAACATGCATTTTTATCAAAATCCTTGCTCTAATAATTATCAATTATTTGCAAATTATTTTCTTTTTGCTCCACTATTCACAATTAGAAATACATTGAGACAAAAAAGGAAAATAAAGCAAAACAACAAATGCTGTCATGTTCATTTGTAATGAGTAAAAATGTTATTTTATTTTCTATATTTCCTTTTTTTTCTTAAATACGAGTACATTTCTTCATTTTCATTGTGAAGAAATGTACTCTGTTAGATAAATTAAAAAAAAAAAAGAAATAGAAACAAAACAAAAATAAGGGAAGATGAAAAAAGAGAATGAAATAATAAAAATTATGTTATTAAAAATAACAAGTGAAAATCCAAAGTGAAAATATATAAATAAGGGAATTTTTAAGGACAACATATGGAGTTAATTACACACAAAATTATAAGTGCGGGTAATTACAATTAAAATGAATAAAAAACAAATTCTTTTTAATTTTTTTAAGATGAAAGGAAGAGAAGAAATTTTAATTAAAGTAATGCGTATTAGAAAACAATTATTAAAAAAACAAAAGCAACAAACTAAAGCAAATAATAATAAATAGAGCTTGCAGTTCGCTTTACTCAACAATGACAGTTGAAAAAGTGTTGCCTATATTCTGGTGAAAGACTAAAATATATAAAAAGTCACAGACTTAAATAAGCTTATAGTCTTATTCACTTTTATTCTGCCTTTCGATCGAAAGATGGTATTGCAACAAAAAACTGAATCGAAAGAGAAAGCAGAAGACAAGAGTGTCTTTACATCATTAGTTTTGTTATGAATCGTTTAAATTTGGAACAGAAAATTTATTTTGTACACTGAGCCAAAAATTGTGTTCCAATATCAACAACGTATGTGGTCATTTTAACACCATCCCGTGTCTGTTTTAGTGACAACGAGTGTTTTAAATTTTTTAACGAGCGTGTGATAAATCGACAATGATTAGAAAAAAAGCTACGATTTTACTTCTTTGACAATGCACGTTGTCAACTTATTAACGAACAATGTCGAATTGACAACAATATGTTGTCAAATTTCGAACTTATTAACAGATGTTGTCAAATTGACCACGCATGTTGTCATTTAAACAACCGTATGATATAATTTTGACACCAGAACAAACGTGGTTGATACACTATTGACAAAAAAGCCAAAATATAAAATATTTCAGTGTGAAGAATCCTGTTGTGCCGAAGATAATCCTTTATATTTTTTTTTGAAGAATAAGTACAAATCAATTGCTTGTCTCCAAAATCCAATCAGTTATAGCTACTTGCTTTTTTTGCTAGGACTGTCAACTGTTGGCAGCAATAAATTAAATAAAACTTTTAGGCTTCAGTAAAAAAAATTTAACAGTTTTTGTATTTTTTTTCCATGCACTTACATAATTTTTGTAATTTTGTATTTATTACTTGCACCAACAAAAGTCAAAAACTTCCACCAACAAAATACCAACTTAAAAAAACGAAGCTACGATTGAAACGCAGAATATATAAAATCAAAAAAGTTACGATTGAAACGCAGAATACAAAAATTAAAAAAAAATCATTGAAACTAGGAAAATAGAAAACAAAACGTCAAACGGAGAAATTTTCAATCCGACTCAAAACGCAGAATAGGGGTGATTATCTCTTTCTATTTTTCCTAGAATTAGCCGTTGGTCATGTCTACTTGTAATCGTGAAGGCATGATTATAAAATGAATCCAGTAATTAAGTATTTTTCACTGATGGATAAGAGCTAATTTTTTTGAAAGGGGAATAAGTCAACTTTTTTTAAAAAAAAGCGAATTGGCGGTAATTTTAGTTAGATATTGACAGCATCTAAAAAAAGGTCTAACCTAAAAATTTTGTTAAAGAATCATTTTTTTTAATTTAAGATTTTTCCAAAAAAAAATTCTTCAAAAGTTTGATCGAATTTGCCTGGCAAAACCTCACAAAAAGTTTCTAAATAAAATATTTCTCATTTTCCTAAAAGATTTATTGCATTCATTCTCTTGGTTTTATAATCTAAAATTTCCTTTAAAAAATTTCAGCAAATTTTTTAAAACTTCCAGCTTCATAAATTCTGCTTTTGCTGCAAAAACTAAAAACATTTTTTTGTGAAATCAAAACCACATTGTACAACTTCAAACAACTTTATTAAAAGAAAAACTTATTTAATGTACGTATATTTTCATTATCTACAAACAAACTCGCATAAAAATGTATCAACAAAAATGTCCAACAAAACCCATGGAGATTAATATCCTGCAAATGAAGTGGTTCAAAAGAAATTATTACAAAAGTTTGGTTTTTTTTTCTTTTCAAAGATTACCTTGGAGTATTTAAATAATAAATACATGTTTACAGCAATAAAAAATTCTATATGTACGAGGGTATATTTGGTACATACTTTAAACTATAAATTAAGTTAGTACAAGAAAACAGTTTTCTTTTATATCCTTTTACATTAAGCGAACTTTTATTAGCAGATGTCAATAAGGATTTTCGTTTCATAGAAGAAAAAAAAATGAAAAAAGTGTTTAGCATAAGTGAGCTGTGGTGATTCTGCACTCTACAAATAAATTTTTCTTAATAAAAATGTATTTGGGAAAATTTTTAAATTATTTTTATTGAGTGGAAAATTCTATCACAAAACTTAAATGTTGATGCATAGAAATTTTGTCGAGTGGTTAATTTATGTTAAGATCATCAATGTGGCTGTAGGCAAGCCTGGAAGTTTAGCTACGAATTCAATTAACGCTTAAGTCCTTAAAAAACTTAGCCATGCATTCAATTCCTACTTGAATCCCGAATGTTGCTTCAAACAAGAATATACAAATTCTTGCTAGTTTTATTTCATTTAAGATCGCCGATCTAGCTGTAAATAAGCCTAACGTGTTCATTCTTAATGTAAGCAACCTTAAGATTTTGTAGCTCTTTCAGTTTCCTTACAGATTCTGGGTTTCGCTGTAGACAGCTCTAGAAACTTTGTTGTGAGTATAGTTCTCACTTTGCTGTAAACAAGCTCAGAAACTTTGGCACATACCAACATCTACATACTTTTTTAATGCCGAGAATCCCTAGGACTTTCTCACGCGTTAAGTTGCCGCTTAGACTCCCAAACTTGTTGCAGTAGACAAGCCCATAAAGTTTGTTGTGGTTTTAAGTGTAGATAAACCAATAAACTTTATTGTCTCTTCAACTTCAGTTTACATGTTACTTGTTGCTGTAGCGAAGCCCATTAACTTTATATAGCCTTAAGTTTTAGTCTACATCCTGGTTGTTGCAATGAACACACCCATAAAATTTGTTGTGGTTTCAATTTTAGCCTACATCGTGGTTGGTATTGTAGACAAGCTCCTTAACTTTATTGCGCCTTCAATTTTATACTACATTCTGGTTGTTGTCAAAGACAAGACCTTAAACCTTATTTCGTCTTGAACTTCAGCTTACATGCCAATTAACTTTATTGTGACTTAAATTTTAGCCTATATCCGTATTGTTGCAATAGACAAGTTGCGGTTTCAATTTTAGCCTACATCGTGGTTGTTTTTTGTAGATAAACCCAGCAGAGAAGCTTTCCCGATTTAATGATATTTTCCAAAAAATTATTTAATTTAATTTTTTGTTTGTTTTGTAAGTCAAGTAACTGATTTACCTTAAAAAACAAATGTGCTATCGTAGGGTTCGTTAAGCATAGAAAAAGTTTTGTTGTCTTTTGCCATACCTAAAGGATTTGCTTTATTTTCAGTTGTTTTCTTCTTTTGATTTTCTTCTTTTTTTAAACTCTTTCTTGAGCATTTTTTAAGTGTTTTTTTATACTTTCATTTTGTTTCTTTTTTCAAATTTGTGAAGGTTATGTTAGAGAACTCAAATAAAAGAAGAAAAAAGAAACTAAGGCGAACAAAGTATCTAGGGATATAATGTGTACACTTGAATTTTGAAATCGATGATAGAACACGTAAGTTATTTTTTATATTGTGTGAGTTTAAAGAACCAAAAATCCAGTTGACAATATGTTCAAGCTAAGGCAGGCAAAGGGTTGCAGTGAATTTTTCTTTGTCTTTAAAGGCAAAAGAAGAAATATCGAAAAAAAAATTAATCATTTCTTTGCTCTAAGCTTTGTGTGCTTAGCGATAATCACTGAGGGAAGCCTATAGCCAAGAGCAAGCATAAAACGAAGGTATGTTATGGTATGATTCTTCATATATGGCATTATATTGTAGAGGAATGTGGTTATAATAGAGACAAACTTGAGATCCATAGGTCACATCTAGTAGATTAGCAGGTAAGGCAGCTAGGATGCCTTGAGCTTGTACCATTCATCTTTGAGGGCTTTAAATTAACACTTACTTTAGCCGTTGGCCAATTGGGATGCTTATAATACGCCAGTCTGTATCATTTGATTGTGTGGATATTTAAGTTTGAAGTTTTAAATATTGTGTGCTGTAAATGTCATCTGGTTAATACTTTTAGTTAAGTTGGATATTTATGAAGTTTCCCTTGAGAGTTAAACACAGACCACAAAAAAAACCTGACAACTTTTGATTTTCTTTCAATGAAGTTTTCAACTCTTCATCATCTCCATTAACATCATCATCATCCACCAGCAAAAGTCACATATGTGTGGTGAAATAAAGTTTCAAGCAAGTTTTTCTATATAGCCTGTCCATCAAGAGTATAGGAAAGCAAAAGAAAAACTGCTTCCAGCAGCATAAAGCTTTAAATTAAATTAAATCAATTAAAAAAATCAGTGTTTTATTTATTTTTTTATTTAAAAAATCAGTTAAATGTTTGTTAATTTCACAACTTTGTAGTGGTTGTTATTGATTGCTGGCTGGTACATTTGAGGTCTTTCTTCACACTTTGTAATTAATTTCTCTGGCCCGCCCATTTGAATTAATCTAGCAGCAGACATTTGCTAAATTAGAAACAAATCGAACCGTTTTTATTTATTTTTTTTCATTGGTTTAATTTTAAACAAAAACCCCTTCAATAATACACACAATGAGCACAAAACAAAAAAAAAATAATAATAGTAAAACAAACTTTAATTGGCAAATGACCACCAACAGCAAAACCAATTCAATATAAATATTTTGGTTGTAAAAATAAATTAGTCAAACAACAACAACAGAAATTAAACGTTTGTGCTTGTGTTTTTGTTTTGTTTTTTTGTTATTGCTTCTAAAAAAATCAAGGGATAATGGTATGCATCACCTTCACACCTTTTTAAAAAAAATATTCAAATTAAATTATTCATTTAATAAAAAGATTTAATCTACAAAGCTTTTTGGCTTTTTTTCCAGAAAATTTTTAGGGTCTTTACAAATGATTCATAAAACTATAATATGCCAACCCAACATGTCTAGTGTACATGTATGATTAGTATCATACAGAACGTACTTTTAATAATAATTCTCAATTGGTGCATATTGTGCAGCCCAGTTCCCAACTAAAACAATACAATACTCCTCACAAATCTTGTAATTATTCTGAGATACATTTTCTTTAAGTCTTCTGGGTTCAGTATTAAACTGCTTGATAGCTAATTATGGATAAACGGAATAAATTTGTTACATTGTTTCTTGTCTTTTGAATCTTTATGTATCACACGTATTTTATTCATATGGCAATTGAGTCTACAAAGTCCTGCCAAGAGTTCAGTATAGAGTTAGATGACTTCTGCCCTAATACGTTTATGGTTAGTGAGCCTGCAGTAGAGCAGCTTCTGCTTCATTTCTTCTATTACATCACGAGTAAAGTTATTGTCTACTTTGCAAAAGAGCTCTGCACCTATGAAAAAGATATACTTACCCTTTTTAGCCACATAATCCGCCATTTCATTGTCTGCACGCAGTTCAAGTCCCGGTATTTTTATTACACAGTAACTGAGTTTCTCTCTTGCATATCATGGAGAAGCTTATATTAAAAAGAATTGCTTGCTAATACATTTACAACTGCTTGGCTATCTGAGAGAATGTATATTTCGGTATTACGAGTGCCTCTTAGTAGACAGACATTCTATAGCACAAAGGCTTAAGGCGAGAACCTCCTTTTGAAAAATGGATGGAAACAGCCGATACCTTGTAGGCTATTTATTGTTCCCACGAACTAACCAGTAGTTGTTGCTGAATAAAAAAATCTCTTGATTTAACTGTTGCATCGTTGGCGAAACCGTATTTATTAATATTAAGAATTTACCTTACACTTGTACTGCAGTTAGCCAAACCTAAAGTCTTTGGAATTCATTTTCGCATACACACCATAACGTGTCCATTACAGTTTAAGCAGGAATCGAACCTGTGATCCCCGATTTGGTATGTTAGTATACTACGCGAGCTTCGTAAATTGCTGGTCTTTTCAGATTACAATTTTAAAATAAAAAAATTTAAATAATTAATTACACGCTGTTGTTTTTCAAAGTGATATAAGTCCACTTAAAAAAAATTAATTAATTAATTAGAATAGTAAAATATAGACACCATCTACTCGTAACTAAAACTACGGGTGACTCAAATCTTAATTAAGCGAACTTATACCGTTTTCAAAAATAACAGCCTAATTAATCAATATGACAATTTTTTTTAACCCTTATAAGCTTACTTAATACAAAACAAGTAATTTATTAGTCTAAAAAAAGGGCATTGAAGAAAAATAAAAATGAAATTTTGGACACATGTGATGTCAGGGACACATATTGATGCTGAAGAATTGTTAACTAGTTATAAATATACCCGTTAATTCAATATACCAACATAAGATCCACAAAAATCGTACACAATTTACGTTTTATCAAATTTTTGTCTTGCGACACCGGTGTCCTTTTGGTTCTTAAAGGGTTAAATAAAAAAATTTAATTGCAGGTTTAATTATTTCTGTAAAGAGTTTACAAAAATGATTGTAATTTAGATTGAAACAGAAGAAAGAAGGGGTTATCAAGCGAGTTTAGGTTTAATTTTTTATAAAAACTCCTTTTTTTTATCGCTCATCTGCTTTAGTTAAAGTCTTTAAAAAATTCATTTTCTTTTGCTTTTTTTGTTCTATTCTTCATTGCCTCCATTTAACTCTAGAATTTATTACTGTTTATACAGACTGATTTCAATTTGCGATTGCCAGCTACACTTCTGATTTTTTTTTATTTATACGCAAACAAAAATTTAACTTTCCAGTTTAAAAAAGTCCTGATAACTTTATTTAATTTTACTATTTTATTTTTTTTTTCTTAGAATTTTTCTTAATAAGACAAAAATATTATTTTTGTTGTTTTTTTTTTTTTTTGTCTTCAACATAATTTTGCACAAACACGATTTTAACAGCTGATGCTGATTTTATTCAGCATTTCTTCAAGAAACGGTGATTGATATAATGAAGATATGACGTCTTGCTAAAATATTTGCGTAACAATTTTTTTGTATTTTTTAGTTTTTTTTTTATGCAAACGCCATGACGCCATACAAATTTTTGTCTAGTTTTTATTTTATTTTATTTAATTTATTTTCTTATTATGACTGTTAGTTTTAAAGTATAAATATTTTCAAAAGCTTTTAAGAAATTTTCTAAATGAAATTATTACTCTAAGGTAGTACTAAAGGACATTGTGCTTTATTTTACAATTAACAGTTAATTCTTTTGACTAACCCCTTTTAGGTATGCAACACTTCACTTTGTTGCTTAATTTTTCTTTTATTAATCAATTCTTGTACTCCTTAATTTTAAAGGAATTTTTCAAGCCTGATGTTGAAACTAACACTAAAACTTATTTTACCTTTCTCTGATTTGAAAAAGTAAAAACGGATAGTGGCTAGAATTGCTCCAAAAATTAACTTTGTTTTACTAACTATTTTGTAAAGCTTAAGAAAATACCCTTCATTTAACAAACTTGTATTTTTATAAAACTAAATTTAAAGGATTTGGCATTATTCTTTTGTTTATGTGTTTTTTTTTTAGTGTAAACTAATTGGCTTGATTCTCTTATTGGAATTATTTTATTTGCAAGTCTCTTGGTTTATTGTATTTGGCTTGTAACAACAATTCCCTTTTTGTGTTATTAATGTTGACCATTGGGAAACAAATCTTGTTATACAACTTGTTCAATTATTAAGAAAATACTAGAGTGTTCATGACCTGTTGTGTTTGTTAATCATTTCTTTTTCTTTTTCTTTTCCTTTTCTATTTTATTTTAATTTTATTTTTCCATTTTTATTTGTTCTTGCAAAGTTTGCATCACTCAAGATAAAAATCATAATAAATGGAAATTCGCTGATACGTATAATTCTTAAATATAATTTGGTTTTTATTTTATTTTTTTTATCTTGTGCAAAAAGAGATTATTTATTTAACTTTTACCAATACTTTTTTTATCCTTAAGAATAAATAATATTTTATTATTGTCTTTATTAAAAGAAATATTTTATTGATTTTGTTTTCCACAATTAATTTTCTATTTGTTGAAGGATCATTAAATTTTAAAGCAGAAAAAATAACGAAAAAAAAACAGGGTCACTAAATTTTCCTTGTCTTAACAGTCATACCTAAAATAGCGCGTCAAGCGTTTTTTATCTGTCAAAAATTCTCATGGTTATGCTGAAATAGAGCGGTTCGTCCCGAAGTTGCTAAAATCCAACTTTGGTATGTATATAGAAATTTCAAAAAAAAATTTAAAAATAGTCCAAAGTAACTTTTGAGTATTTGGGCAATAGATTACAAATCTAGACGACCTTCTCTTTAAAATTTTATATGTCCCATTATGCAATCTCTTATGGTTCGTCCTGAAGTTGCTAAAATCTCTCAGAGCAAAAACACTGGGGTATATGAAAATTTCCAAAAAAATTTTAAAAATACTTCAAAGTAATTTCTGAATATTTAGGCAATAGAGTGCAAATCTAGACGACCTCCCCTCTAAAATGATATTTATCGCATCCCATAATCTTTAATGGTTCGTCGGCAAGTTGCTAAAATCGCTTACAGCAACAGCACTGGGGTATATTTAAATTAAAAAAAAAAAATCCAAAGTAACATTCGGACGAACCATAGAAGATTACTGAATAACACATATATCATTTTAAAGGGAAGGCTTTGTTTAAATTTGTAATCTACTATCCAAATATTCAGAAATTACTTTGGATTATATTTAAATTTTTTTTGAAATTCCCTTATACCCCAGTACTCTTGCTCTGAGGAATTTTTATCTTTCCCCATTTTATCGAGGTACCATTCCCGAGTTTTCCCATGAAAACTACCAAAATAAAAAAGTAATCTAAACTTTCTGGAAGTGCTTAAACATTTTCGAAAAAATTCGGAGTTTTTATTTTATGATGCCAAACGAAAATTGTTAAAATCTTTATAGAACAAAAGCACTAGGGTGTGAGGAAATTTAAAAAAAAATTTTAAAATACTTCAAAGTAATTTCTGAATATTTAGGCAATAGACTGCAAATCTAGACGACCTCTCCTTTAAAAAGATATGTGTTTTTTTTTTTCATATATATATTTCTCCTAAACATACTTATAAATATGCCATAAATAAGTAAACGATTTCATTAAATAATATTTAACTCTGCATATTTATCTTCACTCATTGAATTTGAACTGACACAATATTTGAAAAATAAACAATTAATTGAAATATCTTGCGATACTTCATTGCGACAGGAATTTTATAGTTAAATTTTAATGCAGTTTCGGCTGAAACGAAAAAAATATTATTTTACTTTATCAGACAGAGTTGGTGCTGTTATCATTCGTAATGTCATATTTATGCGAAACCGGGCTTTCTGTTATAGCAGCCATGAAATCGAAATATTGAAATCGTTTAGTAGTGGAAAAAACAACTTTGGGTATGTGTTTCAACAATAACACCACGATTTTGTGGTAGCAAACAAGTTCTTCTCTTCCATCACATTAAATTTTTTCTATGAAAAAATTTGCTTGGTTTTATTCTACAACTTGGAAATTTATGTGTCTATATAGGGGGCCGTCAATTTTTAATTGTTTTCTTATGTGGGTTGCAGTATCAGAAAGTTTGGAAGTTTCTGCTTTAATCGATCTAAAATTATTTAGTCACTTGACTAGATGCTAACTGAAAGTTGTCTGGGGACTAAGCTTTTAAAATTGATGATTGAATAGGAGAGATAATGCAGCTTGGAAGATTAAAGCAGCATTAATTAACAGATAAATTAAACGTCCTAAGACCAGGATCACACACATCAATTTTAGTTGAGCAATTCTTTATTAATTCTTTTTTTAAATTGCCGCTGTGTCTATACACAGGAATTTTGTTTCGACAATTTTTGCATTCTTATTCATTCATTCTTACAGCTTTAAATGATACCAAGAGAAAACAAAAAAGAAGTGAGGAGTTCGAGAAAGTTTGTACACCTTTCTTTCCTCCCTCTAAAATTGCTGTGTGTGGTCCTGATCTGATTTACACTACTGAAATTTTTCGCTAACCCATCCCAACCCTCCCTCCCTCCCCCTCTGCAGCATCTTTTATAACATTTTATTTTTATCATTTTATTTTGTTGAAATTTTAATATCCTAAAAACTTATTGGTTTTTTAGCCATAGGGGCGTAAAAACTTTTTCATAAAATAAAACTCTGTACGAGTGAGTATTTCTTTTTGCTTCATATAATTCGTAATTCGTATAGTTTGATTTTGTTCTTATTCCTTTCGTTTAGTTTTAATATGAATTTATTTTTCAAATAGTGTTTTAGTTGTTGTTAGTTTTTATTTTTGTCTTTTGTCTGATGATTTGCTACTTTTCATTTTTATTTTATTTTTTAATGCTGCAAAAGAAAAGTGTGGAAGAAATCTTTCAATCATAAAATAACGAAAGATTTCAATATGTCTGACGGCATTTAATAGTTTTTGCAGTTGATGATACTAAAACAAAAAAAAAAAAAAAAAAAAAAAAAAAAAAACAGAAAAAATGTCATAAAATCTTTTGAAACAAAGACAAAGGAATTGGTAATAAAAATAGAAAGAGAAGAACAAAAAATAAAATAAAATAAACCCAGAAACATCATATAAATTTATTGGCTTTAACCGAAATTGATTAAAAGTTTATGTGCTAAATTGATATCATAAAGTTTATATAAAAGCTAAAACTCCCAAAAAAAAAAAAAGCCAACAAAAATTAAATGGAAAAACACAAGGAAACAGCACAAGAAACTGTGTTTAAACCAAAACAAATTTCATTTATTAAAATGATGTATTTTGTTATGGCTTCTGGGTGGGTGGTTTAAAAAAAATTATTTAGATTTATGCTTATTAATGAATGAGTGAGTGAATGCCAACCTCAAAACTGTGTTTAATTTAGAAATGATTACAAAACTATTGACTATAAAATCTAGCATAAAATAAAAAAAATGGAGGTGGCTTTAACGATGCTTTGTAAGAAAAGAATTCGGTTAGTGTACTGTGGAGCAGAAAAAGCATATGAAAAATAAAATAGGGCAAAAGAAAGAGAGGCTCAGAACCTTACTGCTAGTCTTATGATAATGAAAATAACAAGGTCTTGCAGGATTTCAGGAAAGCCCAAGTCAGCAATAAACAAGACTACCCTATGATTAAGGTAAGGAGAAGTTTGTAGCCCCAAGCGATCACAGTCTGGAGATCACTTCCCATATGGGATTGATAAGGAAAAGACCAGATCCAAAACCGATTTCAGTAGAGCGATTCAGTAACTTTTATTAGGAGCATTGGTTGAAAGTTTGTGATGAAGTTAAGCATCGCAAATAAAGATTTCTATCGTACCGAATATTTTTGTGGGAAAGTTACTGAATACCGAATTCGATAAAATATCGTTATACTTGTTTTTCCATACGAATGTTCCTAGTAAAAGTTACTGAATCGCATTACAGGTCACATGTATGGTGCGGAGATGGGTCGAAAACGGTTGAAAGTGTTGGATTAAGGGTATTTACATTCTATCAAATTTCTTTATAGGCTAAAGGTCTTTCGGATGAGATTTAATCTGAGCTTATATAACACTTCGGAAGAGTTTCCACACAGAAACAACTTTGGTTGTGAATTTGTTACTAGATTTGTTACTAGTCAAAAATGCATTTGTGATAATCGAATTTGGTAGTTGCTAAAATCTAAATTCGGAAATACAGTATAAAATTTAATTCTCTCAATAAATAATAACCAAAATTTTTTTTATTACAACTAAAAAAAAATATTATGAGATTGATAATTAGTTAATAATTAAACTACTCAATACTTAGATGTTTAGACCCCTAATTAATTTAAAAAAATAAATAAATTTTATTAAATAAGAAGAGTTTGCGTTAACGCCTACTTACAGCTACAGTACGTGTCGTCTATAAGTTTTTTAAACTGATGACCGATTTTTAAAGTAAATCTGGGGCCAAATTTTTGCAATTGATATCAAAAAAAAAGTAACGAAAATTTTAATTTTGTGAATGCAACGATTGGAAAATTTCAAATGCCAAATTTAGGATTATAAGCAGTTTGATGGCCTTAATCAAGCATGAAGCTATTTATTGGTTTTTGCCAGAGTGGAGAGGAGGAGGTCACAATTGTTCAAAAAGTGAGCTCAAAATAAAGTTAAACTTATTTTCAAGTTCATTCAATAATATTTAGCTATTGAAAACACTTTAAACTTTAAATATTAGAGTGGTTAAAACAGTACCAATACCTGGGAATACATATTCCATAATATCCGTCATGCTATTACAAACAAAATTATAAACAGCAACTAATATGCCCTCATAATATCAAGTCCTCTACAATCAGCTACTTGAAACCATTAACAAGAATTTTAAAAAGAAATTTTAAAATCACATCACGTTTAAATTTTTTTTTTCTTTTTATAATGACAGCGATATGCTGGAAATAAAGTTTATTTACAGAGCAGTTGTACTCGTGTGTGTTTTATAAGAAAAAAAAACCAACAATAAACCTAAAAAGCTAGTGCTATTGATGGTTTCTCGTTCCTAGAACTCCTGGTGATGACAAACTTGCCAAGCGACCACAAATCAAAAAAAAAACCCCAATAACCATATTCATGCAGTGACTTGATAATTTAAAACTAAAATCCTTGCTGTCACCAAAAAAGTAATAGGAAAATAAGAAAATCTAAACAAACCAAATAATATAGACAAATTTATATTAAATTCAGGGATGGAAAATGGAAAGCAGGAAAAATTAGAATTGGAGAGAGAAGGAAAAGCGTTTGAAATTTTGTTTAAGCCCAACAAGATGTGCTAACAAGAGTGCTCTTTTTGTTTCATGCCGTCCAGTTCAGGCTACAAGAACTCCGTTATCATGTTCCTGTAATGAATGCCGTTCACAGTCACTGCAATTTCGGAATCATCGTCAAAAAAGAAGGCCTGACAAAAATCTGCATAATTGTTACTCTTGGATTGCATGAGGTCTTTATGAGCCCACTAATTCAACAATTTTTATGGAAATTCACGAAAAAAATTGACTTTTTGGCATTGACTTCACTTTGCTCCATTAGAATTATAATTCGTTATTCTTTCTTAAAGTGTTCTCTTTTTAACAATCGGAGTAAGCATGTGTGACAGCTGTCAAATTTCAGAGTTGCCACTTGCACAAAAAAAATTACACTAAATTTAAAAAGTGCACTTTAAGAAGACATGAATGAGCTGATATGTAAACGTTATCAATTATAAAAAAATCTAACAAATAAAATGCTTTAAAATCCCAGTTAATCCCTTTATTTCGATCAATGATTTTTATATTAATTTTTTTAAAGTTTTCTTTTGGTAAATTTTTTTTCAGAAATTTGTATTTTAAAAAATTCATCCCCACATTCCTTTTTCAAAAGAAAATCCAACAAAATTTAAAAACTTTCCATCTCTGTTGCTTATATAGGTATGTAAGTAAACATCATAAGCATTCAATAAATTGTAAAAGCAAAGTAAATAGTGCAAATTCAAGCGGAAATAATTTTATATTTTCTTTTTTTTTTTTTTTTTTTGAACAATCATTTTTGGTTCATTACAAAGCTTCATAGTCATATCAATGATGTTTCCGTTTTGTAGGTAAATGATACAAAATTTCCTATTTTAGCATGCAGGCACACACAAGCTACTCGACAAGCTGTCCTTGATTTTGTTGAACTTTGTTTTTAGCAGTTCTTTTAAGTTGTTTTGTTTTTAATAGAAAAAAAAACACAAGCCTAAACTTTTTGCAGGGTAAAAAGAAAAATATAATTTTTATATCCATTCCTTTATTTATTGGATTTTTTTTCTAGCGAGCAAAACACACACTCCCGCACATTTTGTGCAAAAGAAATTAGAGTTTTAATTATTAAAAAAAGAAATTTAGATTTACTGATGCTCGGCCTCGGATTGTGTAATAAGCGCTTTAGATTCCATTGTCCAGCCGTACGCCATATCATAAATTTGAGTTATTAACAGCCAGAAAGTCCTTGCTTTAAAAAGAACATTATTTGTGGTTGCTACACGTCACTTGGTAGACAGCCAGTCAAAACAGACTGGGCTCTTGTCTCTGCCAAACAACCGTCTTTATTCAGATACTCTAAACAATTTCACTTCATACTCCTTTACCACTGCATACTCGTACTCCCTACTTATTTTACTGTTTATTTTTCTAAGTGGCATTTTGGCAGTAAAAAGCCGTTATAATTGCACAGAATATGTGTTACACTTTTCTAGTAAAATAAAATATATTCAGTCCTGTTACATTCCAAAGCAGCAGCAACAACAACACAAAAACTCTTTCAATGCTCTTGTTGTTTGGTTATAAAATAGAAGTGGCTTGCCTGTCTTAGAAAAAAAAAAAGAAATATTGTTTGAGTGTTTCCTTAAACCCCGTTTGCTTTTTTTTAATACTAAAAGTGTCTAAGAAGCTGTAAAGAATTTTTAGAATTTTGCACATTTGAATGAAATAAACGAAAATAAAATATAGTGTTAAATAAAATAAACATGTTTCAAATACAAATACAAATCCAAAAAAAAAAAAAAATAAATTAAAAAATATTACAAAAAGGCTGAACTCGTAAATATTAAAATGTGAACTGCATGTTGCTTTCCTGGCAAAAAAAAAGAAAGTAGAGAAAAGAAACCAATAAGAGAAAATTTCTTATAAGCAAATGGAAAGAAATTATTTTTGTATAGGCTGCAATACATAAATTTTAAAAGGACTTGTGTGTGAGTGAATAAAAATTTTTGCACTAGTTTTCTTTAAGGCTAAGAGTTTTGCTAAATATTATTAAAAAAATTTTTTGTTGCTTGCAAATATTACTTTATCTAAGCAATTAACCCTAATGCATTTCAAGGGTCATATTAGCCCCTTATTGTTGGTAGAAATAATTATTTCTTTTTTCAACTAAATGATTTTAAAGAAAGATGAAATTTTATGTCATTCTTGTGGGCTTAATAATTTTAAAAATTATAAAATTTGTTTTTTTGTTTCTGGTCCATATAAAACTAAATTTCTTAATGCCATAACCTCCTTAATTATAATTAGTTCAACCACCTGAAATAACTATAATTAAGATCTTTCTATAGCTGGCCCATATAACTCCTTTAACACCAATCTATAGAAAAATTTAGATATAAAAGAATTTTTTCATGGCATGATTCCGTTTGTAATGTCTACACCAAGCATGGGAGACCCTATAAAGTACATATTCTGGATCCTTATAAATAGCGGAATCAATTTAGCGGTGTCCGCCTGTCTGTGTAGTCGTTGAAATCAACTTTTTGAAATCTCCCGAGACCTACACTTGTTTCTGTCTTTCAGTTGCTATTGAAATTCAGCTAAATCGATCCATATATGGCGGAGCGACTACCTTTATTTTTGACAATTTTTCTGAGTAGCTTTTTTTGCGTATTTTGTTTTACATACATGACAGATAAAAAAAAAACCTAGTAAGGCGAGAAAAATCAAAAATACAACTAAAATTTTAGATTTTCATTATTTATGCTTTGTTTTTTGCGTATTTAGTCTAAACTACAAAATGGTAAAAATAAACTTAGTACGCTTTTTTCATAAATGACGGACTATGATTCAAAAACCGCGGCTACCTTTATTTTTAAGAATTTTCTGAGTGGGTTTTTAAGTATTTTTTCTAAAACACAAAACGGAAAAATTTTTGTAATATTTGCGAAAAAATCAGAAAAAAATCAGCTGTGAGCTTAAAGCCGCAACTGTCACTATTTTTTGACCATTTTGGGTGCGTTTTTTAAGTAATTTGTCTAAAATATAAAACGAAATTTAACAGTCATAATGTCTGTGCAAAAAATCGAAAAGATCGGTCGACAAATAGCCCAGAGAAATCATAAATACAACCGAAATCTTAGATTTTGATTAATTTTTGCTTTGTTTTTAATACAAATTTTTCAGCTGTACATGTGCGTAATGCTTGTGCACATACACAAGAAACCAGTCAATCGGTCTTATAAAAATATGCTTTGAGTGGAATAGCATTACGAATACAGCCATCTTAATGAAATAATTTTTTAATTTTTTTTTTCAGGTTATTTAAATTTTTTTTTTTGCAAATTCTTCCAAAATTAAATTAAATTATGTATATTTTAAATTTTTATTAATTATCTGTCTTATAATTTCTTTTTTTATTAATTTAAAAATTGCATGCCTGTAGAAGTTTTATTGCTTTCAAATATAAGGTTTTCAGAAAGTATTTCTTCTTAGAACTTATTAATTTTAGTTTCTTAAACTGAAACTAATTTTTATTTTAGGTTTAATAAAAAAATTGTTATGCAAAGAAAATTTATTTTTATTAATATTTTTCATTCCTTTTTTTATTTTTAAATATATAATTTTTTATTTGTAAGTTTATTTGATCTTTTTTTTTTATTGAAACAGGTAATTTATTGAGGTTGAGGTCGTAATATTTATTTTTATGTCGATATAAATAAATTTTTATAATACGACCTCAAGCTTAATATGCTAGCCCCTGCAATTATATAATATTTTTTTTTTTTTTTTTTTTTTTTGTGATAAGAAAGAAGAATGTGGAAAGTGAAAAAAATATGAATATTTGAATTTAACTTGTTTTATATAACTTTTTATTAAAAGGAACGAAAAAAAGCGGTTTTTCGTTCCTTTATGCACTTATAATTCAGTAACTAAGTGGAATATCCACCGATTTCAGCGGATTTAGAAAAAAAACATTAAAACCGTTTGAATAGTATATATCTTATTCAAGTAAACTTGAGAAATCTGTGCGTATTTCTCCACCAAACAATTTTTTTTGGCCTTTTTCAACAACAAATTATTTTAAATTTTTTTTAGCCATTTTTCAAGTTTGAAGACGTTTTTACACAGTATTTTATAAAATAACCATAAAATTTTTGAATTTATTTTCAAAATCACTTTATTTATTAGTAAAACGCAATTTTCTTTTTTAAAATCCGTCAAAAATTTACTGAGTTACAGAAATAAATTTTTTTGGTTTTTGATTGACATTTTTTTTTAATTCAGCGTAATCAGTATCCTGTTGAAGTGACCAACAATATTTTGAAATCATTTTTGTTTTATTTTTCTAAAACGTTATAAAGCCTAGTTTTAAGCCTAAAATTAAAGCTGCAAAACGCTTTGGGAACAGTTTTTAATTATTCTGGTCTAAAACTTTTCTTAAATTTATTACCTTTTGCTATAGAGAGCTGTTTTTGAGGGTGCCCTGTAGAGTGTTTGGTAGCGTGCTAACCTATCAATCTCGGGCTTAGCAGGTTCGATTCCTGCCAAGACTTCAAAACCAGAGCTCGTTAAAAAATTTATCTTAAAATTAATTTCTATAATTAAATAATAAATCAAAATAACGAGTTAGCGATAATTTTAGTAAGATACTAAAATTACCTCTAACTAATTATTTCTTTTTAAGAGGACTTATACTACTTTTAAATATAACACATCTGTTATAATTTTTAGATAAAAGATTTTTATTTATTTATATTTTTAAAAAATTTAAGCAAACATTTATTTAATACTGTTTAAATTTATTTTTATATTTACAAAATTTTTGCAGGAAATGCTGCTTCCAAAAAAAAAAAAAAAAAAAATACTCAAAATTCTAAATTCATTATTTGGTTTGTTTTTGCAATATTTTTAGTTTTAAAAAATTCCTTAAGCTCAACAAAACTATAAATCAATTAAATATTTTAAATAAAAAAAAATTTTTTATTATTGATTAAATTTTTTAATCAATTTCATCACTTTTTTTATTCAGTTAAAAATTTGTTAAATATTTAATCAACATATTTAATTGAATGCATTAAAAAATTTGTCACATAAATTTACATTTTATCCAAAAAAATTAAAGTAGACTTAAAATCAACATTATCGAAATTTTTCATAAGCTTTTCATAAATTTTCGTCAATTTTGTTTATAAGAGGGTAAATTTTTAATTGACTCAAATACTATTAAATTTTTTTAATTCAATTCAACATTTTATTACTTCAATGAAATATTTAATTGATTCAAAAAAAAAAAAAACTAATCAATTTAACAATTTTTTTTTTTTTAATTTAATTGGTTTTTTGCTTACATTCTCACAAATAAAATTAAAATACTTTCTTTTTGGCCACTTACTTCTCTGCTATTAACATTAAAATTTTATTCATCAACTCATTGGCTGCTGTTTCATTTAGGGTATTCAAACGGGCCGCTAAAAATTCTCCAAATTTTGTGTAGAGTATTTCTCTTGCTGTGGGTTTTGGATAGAAATTATGTAATTGTTGATGACGTTTAGCCGGTGAGGAGTTATTATTGGCTATTGCAGGCGGGGCCGCTGGTTCTTTATTAATACTTTGCAGGGAGGTGGCAATCGATAGACGATCATCCAGCATATCAACATCATCATCGGGATCATCATCCAAGTCTGAACAGTCTCTCTCATCTATGACTAAATTTTGGGTAGAGGAATTAAGATTTTTGGAAGTTAATAAATGTGTTGCTGATGTTTCCTTTTCCTTGAATTTGTGGCTAAAAGATTTTTGAGTGTCTTTGATTTTACCATTGGAATTTGTATCCAACGAAATGGTGTCATCCAAAGAATCCGGTTCATCTTTAATGTAAATGGAAGGTGAAGAAGAACAAGAGCGTATGGTAAGAGATCGTGCTCTGGAGGGAGGACGTAATGTTTGAGTTGAATATGTATTATTGGTGGCATTTAGCTTTTGTAAAGCTGCCAAAGTGTTGGGCGTTAAATTGAGTAAAACATCTGGCTGTAGTTGAGTGGTGGCTAAAGTTGTCATGGGTATAGCTAAATTGGCTAGACTTGTGGGTGGCATTAAGGTGGTAGTTTTATTATTTTGGTTAATGGTGTTGGCTGTTGGTGTTGTGGCCAAAGTCATGTGGGGCGGTGGTGGTGGTAGGGGTATTACAGATGCCACTGCAGATGTTAAAGGTGCAGTGGTGGATTGATTTTGTGGATTATTGGGATCATTGGGAGCAAAATATTGATATTCATCAATGCCGGAAGAGGTGTTATTATTGGTAGTGCTTAAATTGGGCGGCAAAACATCATTCGATTTGGCACGCTCTCTTGATCTAGAAAGAAATTAATTTAATTTTGTTGGAGGTCTTTTTTATTATTATTTTTTTTTTTTTTTTTAATAAAAACTTACTTTCTCTCCCTTATGACCTCCTTAAGAAAAGCCATTTCATCATAAAACTCCCATTTGGACTTAAACCTTGTGCCCAACATTTTCTCATGATTCAATTCTCGGCGGAATATCTCTCTCAGTGAGGTAAAAGTTCTTTGTACACGTTCACCATTTACACTAAATATACGCCCCAGTTCATTCCATTTTAAGGCTTTTTTCTTGTCTGATCTTTTGTAGTGCGGCAAACGACAATCCCATAAAATGGGATTCAATTTTACCAATTCAATTAAACGTCTCTTTTCAATTTGATGGCGTGTGCAAGACATCTTTTAACAATATTTTTTTTTTGTTCGTGTTTTGCTTTGACTGGTTTTAATAACTCTTGTGTTCAAAATGAGTGAGTGAGTGCTTTTTTTGCTGTAAGCAAAAATATAAAATTCTCATGTTTCTCTTAGCAGCTCTTAACTTGGTTTTCTGTAGTTTTGACTCTTTAGTTTGGTTTGCCGCTTGCGGCTGTACAGTTGTGAGAGTGTGTTAACTGGTTTTTACTGCCAAGATTTTTTTTAACTTTGTGATTGTTTGCTGCTAACGTTACCACTACCATACCAATTGTTTTTCTTGCCTTTTCTTTGTTGTAGTTTTATTACTCATTTAATATGGCGCATGTCCGTTTCCGTTATTGGTTGTATGTATTTTATCTACAGGTATACAAACACAATTTTTATTTATAATTACTGTTGTTAAATGGATGCTGTTAACGATGGTAAGGGTACTAATTTGCAAATTTTGTTAGTATACTTTAGATAAATTTAAACCTTCAGCTTTGTTATAAAAAAAAAACAAGTTAATATTTAGATTATGGCTGCATATCAGATAAATTAGTTGCAGTTAATATTCTTAAAATAAATGAACACAATTAAGATGAAAGATGGTGTAGGTGGGTGTGCATATTTAATTATGCATTTACCTAAAAAATTTATGAATTATAAAACATCTTTAAGCAGTTTTCAGGAAAGTTCCTTGAATTTTTATTTAAAAATATTTTTTTATTAATTAAACATTTAAAATTCTTAATTAACTTCAAATTGAGTGTAAGTTTTAGCTAATTTTTTCATGACTATTTTTAACTCAGAAAGAGTTACATTGAATTTTTGTGATTTACTAACAGTAAGCACGCGCTACTAAGGTCAACTTAAAATATTTTTTAAAAAAAGACTAAAGTCTTAGACAGTGCAGAAAAATTAAAAAGCAATAGGGAATAGTTTCTGGGCTAAAGTTGTCTTTTATTTAGGTGAGAGGTCTTGAACGCTATATTGCGGTTAGTACCCATGACATCTCATATTTAATTTAGATAAAAACGAGTCACCTAGTCACTGAGGCCAAAGGTTTTGAAATAACTTTATTTGGTGTCGAAATGATACCATACGGTTGTTGAATTGACAACATTCGTTTTCAATTTGACAAGGTTTGCTAATAAGTTGGAAATTTGACAACATATTGTTGTCAATTCCACAACGTTCGTTAATAAGTTGACAACCTGCATTGTCTAAGAAGTAAAATCGTAACTGTTTTCTAAGTTGACAACCAACTGTTGTCGATTTGTACATGCTTGTTAAAAAATTGAAAACCATCGTTGTTAATAAAATAGACAACGAGAAGGTGTCAAAATGACTTCATACGTTGTTGATATTTCAGTGAAATTTTTGGCTCATTGTGGTAACTTGTAATAAAAAGTCTAATGGCCTTACTAATTAGCTTTTGTAATTTAATTGATTTTAATTTTTTTTTAACTTGTTAATTGTTAGAGATTATATAAACCGTTATTTTTTTAATAAAATGAGTTAACTTTAATTTAAGTAAGATATAGACACCATCTTATATACTAATGCTCTTATCCAAAAAAACGAACGTAGACTTTAAAGTAAAATTTTTTTAAAATTTATATGAAAAATTTCGTTAACGTTGACATTAAAGTCTACGTTAATTTTTTTGAATAAGGGGGTAAAACTACCTTTAACAAATTTTTTTAAATTGTAGACTTATATCACTTTCAAAAATAACAGTTCCTACAAATAGTTTTCATATGAATATAATTTTTTTTTTAATTCTGCAAACAAAGCACTATTTGATAAGGTCAATGTCCGTAGAACGACCTTTCTACAGCTACTTATGTGTGGGTGCACACATACATACATACAGACAAGTTACAAAATCTGTGATTTTTTATGAGAGTGGGTATCTTACACAGTAACCAAACTAAGCTGATAATTAAGCAAAATTTAAATTTTTCACTTTTTGTATTCCTTTAATTAAGATTGTGAACAGAATAATTTATGCTAGCAAAAATTTGTGTGTTTCAATGTAAATATGTATGTAGATAATCACACAAACACACATCAAATCTACTTGGAAATGTTTGGGTATATGCCTAAATTCCTACATCTTTAACTACTTGTTTTGTTTTTTTCTTTTTTTTATAAAAATAATTTCTTACCAAATTTTTTGTTTTAAAGTAAAGAAAATTTTTATCTCTGTTTTTTGTTTTCTTTTATTTTATTTTCTTAATTTTTTTTTTTTTTTTAATTTTCTTGGTGGAAAGTTTCTTATTTTATTACCGTACAAACACTTTACTTAACGAGATCACAATTAAGACTTCCACTATACACTCAATACAAAACAAAAATAGCAACAGCATTTTGCTACCAACAACAGTAAATGTAGTAGTAGTAAGTAGAAATATGGTGGCAGCAGCCAACAACAATCAGTGGCAGCAGCATCATCAATACTCGTACTCATAAAAGCAAAACTACACAAACAAAAGCAAAAGCAAGTAGATATGAAAAAAAAAACAAAAACAAAACACAACAAGTACACACTCAGTATAATTTAAAATTGTTGTTGATGTGAATTAAACAATCTTTGAACACACAGAATAATAAATAATAATAAACAACAACAAAAGCAGCAAAGAGAAAAGTAACAACAACAGAAAGCGACCACAGCATATACAAACACACATGCCTATACATACAATATAACAAATACATAGTTAGAACGGGCAGGTCGGGCAGGCAGGCATCAGCATGCAAGTTGTAGGTACTTGGTGAATTTTTTTTTAGTGCAAAAGCAGTTTGCAGCAGTAGTAGTGAGTATTTGAGTAGGTTCATTTACATATATATACACCTAAATTTGAGTAAACACATACAAGGGTTTATATGCGGGTTTCTCTGTACGTATTATAGACATACGTGCACTCATCATAACAACAGCAAACCCCAGCCAAGAAAAAACTACATACGTGTAGGTACTCGTTTAAGACTTAATAAAAAAAAATTATTTTGTATTAAGATAACCAAAGAGAACTTTTAACAGAAAACCTAGTAAAAGTAGTGACTCTCTCTCCAATAAATTTAGGGACTTAAAGAAAGAGAGGTACCAAAGTAATAAATTGTTTTTTTGAGAAAGAAAGAAAAACAGAAAACAATTTTGTTTATGGATAAGCAAACATATAAGAAAATTATCAAACTAGCAAAATATGCAAATAAATGCAACCCTGTTCTGTTTTACAAGTGAAATAAGAACAAGTTAAATTCGGCTGTGACGTGCTGTGTTAGCAAAATATTAATATTTTTATTTTTCCATTACACACACGATTGCCTGGTTTTGTGTGCACAAACATTACGCACATGCACAGCTAAAATTTCCACAAAAAAGAAAGGAAAAAATTTATGGAAATCTAAAATTTCAGTTGTATATTTATTTAATGTTTCTCGGCCAATTGTGGATCGATTATTTTGATTTTTTGCACATATATTCTGATTGTTATTTCTGACAAAACTGCGTACCACATTGTTTTGGTCCATTTTGTAGTTTAGTTAAATTAAGCAAAGAAAGCACTCAGAAAAATGGTAAAAAATACGAACAAGAGAGAAAACCATTTTTTAAACAGCTTATGTGCTGCTTATTAAAAAACGAATCATCTAAAAAGTTTATATGTAAAACACTCAAAAATATTTATTGTCTATTCAACTAAATGTAAACGAAAGCTGCTTTCGTATAATTCTATTGAAAACAAAAACAATATACAAAAATATACTTTTGTTTTCCAAACAATTATATGAAGAAAGCTCATACATAAATTAGTTAAAGTATTCCACAGCACCAGCTTTTGATTGAATCTTAAATTAAAAAAAATACTGAAAGTTTAAAAAATATGTGATCTGCTTTTGACTTACCATTTAGTTTTAGTTTTAAAGTACATTGAAACACCAAATATTTCCCTCATTAAATTTCAAATTTAGTGTTTTGAATGAACAGCACATTAGTTGCTCAGTTCACATAAATTTTAGTTTATATTTTAGAAGTCTTGGGCTTGTCTCAACTTTAATAAAAAAGAAATGCATGACATAAGATAGTTTTTTATTTTTTTTTTTAATAAAAAATTTAGTTTTTTTTTAATATTTACCGCACTAACTAAGCTAAGAATTGATAAAAATTTTTGCTTTAAGCTGAAGAAATTTATTATTTTTAAAATGAAAATTATTTAAATTTGTTTGTTGGGTTACTGTAGTCAGGACAATTAGCGTTGCCCCATTTAGAAAAAATTTTGTAAGGTTATAAAAATAGATTTTTCTACAACAGCGTTAATTAAAATGGAAAATTTTAGTGAATAATCATTTAACAATAACTTTTGCTGTTAAAATAAATAAAACTTAATTAAAAAAAAAACTTTTATATAAAAAAAATATTTCAATCTTGATTTTTTAAACTTTTTATCTGAAATTAAGTAAAAAAAATATTTCTTAAGCTTTTTTGGTCGTTTTTATATTTTAATTGTTATTAAATTATATACAAATATTTAGACATTCCTTCGTGTGTTTTTCTCAAGGAAAATAATTTTATAGCAAAATTATTATTTTCTGTTAATTTTTTGTAATTTTTTTAATCCAACTTAATTAACAAAGTTTTTTTTTTTATAAATCCTTCACTTTGACAGTTGTATCTACTCACAATAGATAACATCTGGCAGCTTTGTTTGTTTTACTTAGATTTATTTGGAATTAGTTTTAGCAGACAGTTAGTCAGCCGGTCAGTTAGTCTGTCAGTTAGTCAATTAATCTCTCATATTCATTTGTTTATACTATACTTAGTTATTGGGTCGGTCGTTTGGTTGATTTCCATTGTTGGTGGATTCTGCATTAAATAATTCAGTGGATGCTGGAAATAATACACACAAACTAGCTGATGATGCTAAATATGTTAGAGTATGTATGCTCAAGTATCTACATATGTATGTACTTACGTATGTTCATGTCTGTACGGCTGTTTTGTTGCTATTGTTGAATTGTATGTGCTCTCATTGTTGCTACTATATTAAAAAAAAATATTTATATTGTGTTGTTATTGCTGATATGATGATGATACATGAACTCACTCACAATCAAGTTGTAGATTTAATTTTTCCTTATTTTTTTTTGTTCATTTCACTTTTTATTAACAACAATAAAATTCAATTTATTTCAATTAACCAAACAACCAACAAACTGCAACCAACAAAATTTGTTTGTTTTTTTATTTTCTTGTTTTTTTATTATTCAACAGTTAGAATTATGCTCACACGGTCTCTCGTACTTGTGGATATGAATGTGTTTGTATAAATATTAAATAGTCTGTGGTATAAATATGTTTTTTGTATGTAGTCGTTTAACGAATAAAACTTTTAGAAAATATTTTTTGGTACGGCATTTGATATACAAAAATAAATTTTTTTGAATATATTTTTTTTTTCTAAAAAATGAAGCTTGCATTTAAGCGTAAATGTTTGAAATCAACTATTTTTACAACAATAGTGTAATAGGTGAACAAATAGTTCACCTATTACACATTCCAAGAAGAATGGTTGTAATTTTGTAAACATAATTCCAATCAAAATGATTTAAGGCCACTATTGCAACTAAGCATTAACTAACGGTAAGATGTTATCGGTAACAAAAACAATTTTTATTGAGATCTTAAGTTTGAACCATTTTTACTAATTACAAATAGACTTTAAATAAAAGTATCCGGTAAGTGAAAGAATACTTGGTTGTTTTTTAACGTGAACTATAAGCGTTTCGTTGTTGTTTGTGCTTTAAGTTGCCCTTTTGGTTGCTATATACGGTATCTACAGCCTTTATGGTTGCTGTAAACTAAAATAAAATTTATCCTATTGTGAAGTTTTTATAATGAAAAAAAGTTAAAGGTCACTTTATCGTTAACTATAACTGAGAATCACTATAACTTTCTGACATCCTATTGACGGCCCTTAATCTTTTATAAAATAAGATTATTTGGTATAATTATTTTATAATATTAAAATTATAAAACTGTCGTTCCTGAAGCAATATCGCTTCTCAACAATCCATACAACAATCAATTAAAAATTGCGTTAACCAATAGCAACAGATTTAACCCAATAAGACGTCAATTCATTTTCTGTGAAACTAATTTTCAGAAATTTAGATTTTATTCCTTGACAACGAGTGTCTTAAATTTTTAAATAAGCGTGTAAAAATCGATAATATTCGGTTGTCAACTACGATTTTACTTTTTTGAAAACAACATTGTCAACTTGTTAACGAACGTTGTAGAATTGAAAACAATATGTTGACAAATTTCCAACTTATTAACAAACGTTGTTAAATTGACAACGCATGTTGTCATTTCAACAACCGTGTGGTATCATTTTGACAGCAAATCGCGTCGATTCATCAATTTTATAACGCTAAGTTGTCAACATAAATGACATAAATGTAATGTGAAAGTGAGCATAAACGTGGTTGATATACTATTGACACCGTTTGTGATCATTTTAACAACGGATGGTGTAATTTTTTTTTAACTGGGTATACCAGTATCCTTTAGTAGTATGTTTTAATGGCATTAAAATTGTGCTGTTGCTGTCAGAGTTTCCAAGTTGAAAAAAAATCTCTTTAAATGTTGTTGGTTAAAAAATTTGTCTGCAAATTATTTTAAAAATTTTAAAATTTTTTAATTTAAGTGAACTTTTTTACAACCGTTTCTCATATGAAAAACTGTCACAAGCTCCGTAGTGCCTTCAGAATTTTTTTAAATATTTTTTTTCCATTTTAGATACACAACTTTTTTTTCTAACAATCTCTCTTGTTCTCTTTTAAAAGTCTTAACAAAACCTCTCTCTAACTAAGCAAATCATAAAATTCCTGGAAAATATTAAATTTAAAAAAAAAAATTGTTAAACTACCCGCATACCCATAGTGTTGTAGAGCAGAAAACACAAAAAAAATATTTTTAATTTAATTAAATAAAATCAACTAAATTGTAGTTTAAAATTTTGTTATTTATAACTTATACACTTACTTACACTTAGGCAAATTTTATATTATGAGAAAAATATTCATTCATTCACATTCTGTAATGCTCGCACTCTTTAAACAATTTAACAAATTTACTTAATTTGCTATCAAAAAAAAAAAAAAAAACAATACAAACAAAAGCAACAATAGCTTTATCTGTCAATTTTATTGTTAGATTTATTTTTTGTGTTTTTTTTAACACTAAATTAAACTCAACTAAATCAAACCAAACTAAACTATACCGCAAAGCCAGTATAAGGAATGCGTTCGTTGTTCGTAAATTCGCTTTTGTTTTTGTTTAAATTTTGTTATTGCATTCATATTTGCATTCAACGGATGCTGTTTATTTACGTTGTCATCTATTTTTTTGTTTTGTTGTTGTTTTTATTGCTTCTTGTGTATTTCTTTAGAGTCTCTCAGGGAATGTTTTTTTTTCTTTATATTATCTTTGTGTCTGTACACAAATAAGTTTATCTGTGTTTTGTTAAAAAAATACACTCATTTACTCACAATTTGGTCTCTCACTTAAATACAAATAAGCTCTCAATAAAGTCTCTTTAAAAATTTTAACTCATTTTATTGGGATGTTGTTAAAATAGTTGTTGAAGCTCTTAAATTGCTAAATTAAAAACAAAATTATTTTTTGGGTACCAAGACGTGAAGAGCATGCGGTTTAAAAAGACGCGAGCATCCCTTTCATGGCATCCAAAAACTTGCTGTGGATTCAACAATAACTTCGATTGTCTCTAACTAAGCAAAGGATAACAACAAGCCCCAGTGGGCTTTAGGCAGCCTTCCTACAGCCAGAACCGCTATATCAAACGTTATCGTTTGCTTAAATTGCAAACAGCAAAATGTAATTAAAAGCACTATTAACAACAAATGTTTGTTGTTTAAAAGTAAATTTCTCGCTTGCTCAGTTGATAGTGTAGCTTTGGATTATTATTTGTTTTTCTTCGAAATTTAAGCGAACGATATTGCTCTTTATAGTGAGTGCAGTTGTTGATAAAAGCATGCAGTGACATCTCAGAAAGTTGTATTGCTTTCAGTAAAGCATTTGGAAATAGATTTTTTTTCGTTAAAATTTAATAAAGCTTGGGGTAGGCTTAGAACCATACATTACCTCAATTCAGGTCACAATTACGTAATAATTCTGTGGCTCCATAGAAGCAAAAAAATTTTTTCTATATCGCCCGACCATTCCTGAACCACAATAATAAATCTATTAAGTAAATTGTGATAAGTGGACTTAAGCGATTTTTCTTTATTAGCACAGTATTGTTGTTGTTGATTTCTAATAGTGACTGCAACACGTATAATGAAATTGAATTTATTTAAACTTAAGAAGTATACCCGATATAATTTAAAATATTATAAAAAAGGCGTGGCCTTTACAAAGCCATCTAGTAAGCTTTTTAGCCCATCATATAAAAAAAGATACGTAGACAATTTCTGACAATGCCTTAAAAATAATATAAAAAGTGGATGTAAAAATGGCTGTGACCGGTATAAAATTAGATGGCGGTTTTCCTTCAAATCCGATTCGATTTCAAACAAAATTATTTTAAAATTTAGTAAAATGTTGTTGCAATTTAGGACTGGTATATGGCATTCTTTGCTGCTATAGAGAAAGATCGTGCATAATAATTTCAAAGAAATCGTTTTAAAAAATTTCAAAAAAGTGGGAGTAGATTTTCATACCAGTAGTGCATACCAATTTCAAAGGATTCATTTTAAAAAGTAGGCTTATGGAGACCGCCATTGAAGTATAGAAAGATCGTGCATACCAATTTCAAAGACAGCCACTAAAAAATTTTAAAAAAGAGCCTACTAAAGTAGAAAAAAAAATCCTACATACCAAAGTGGAAAAGTGGGTGTGGCTTTGTAAAAGCATACGGGGATCTAGGTTGGTGTATAGAGAGATCGTGTATACCATTTTCAAAGAAATCCATTAAAAATTAAAAAAAAAAGTAAAAGAAGAGCATATGGAGACTTTTGTTGAGCTATAGTACATACCAAATTGTAGGGCATGGTCTGCATTTGCTTAGTGTACAAAAATCTCGTACATACTAATTTTCAGAGTAATACATTTTAAAGCAAAGTGCATGTGATCAGTTTGCTTTATAATCTAAAATCTAAGAAAAAATTAAAAATTATAGAAGTTTTGTATATAATTTTTTACTTCATTTTATTCTTTCTCAATTTTTCATTTAATTTTGTCTCTAATTTTTATTTTGTAAATTTTTTCCATTTAAATTTAATATTAAATACACACACTCACCTATAATGTTCATAAACTTCTATAAGCTTGGAAAAAAGAAGGCATTCAATTAATTGTTTGTGATAAATTTCACAAAGTGTTTATTATCATATAATCTCTGCTTAAGATTTCAGCTGTTTAGGCATAAATCATCTTCAGTAGGTTCAATCGTTTTGCTTTTATTTATTCATCACTTGGTTTATGTTTCACTAAAGCGGCTTAAAACAGCCATAATTAAAATAATAATGAATGGATTGGCAATGCGAAGTAAACTGAACGCTTATAATGACATACAAAGTGTTTTGAAATTAATTTAACACAAAAAAAAAATTCATAAATACTCTTAGACAGATATTTTAAATGCCTTGAGACATTTTTATAAAAAGGAAAACAATTTAATAATGACACAACTTTGCTTGTTGAGTATTTTATACAGTAATAAAAAGCAAATGATTTTTGTTTTATTTAGATTTAATTATTTTTTTTAAAAAAGTGTCGGAAAAGAGTCATTCAAGTCAACTTGTTGGTATCAATTCATGTTCATTATAACGCCTGTTTAAAAATCTTAAAAAAAAAAATAATTTAACTAAAATTTAATGAAAGAAAATGTATATATACAAGATTTACACACATGGGCTTACCTTTTCTTAAAAATTTTCCAATTATTTGAGCTGGAGGCAATGCTGAGAAATACAAATAAGCCCTAAAAAGTAAAAATGAAAAATGTTACACCATAGATTTACAGAATTCTAAAATTTTTTTATTTAAATTTGTAATTAAAGGAAAGGATATATGACAGGTGGTCATATTCTTTGACCAAATTTAGAAAATAGATTACAATATTTTTTTTTTTGAAAATCTGCTAATATAAGGATGTTAACATTTGCTGAAATTTTAATTTTCAAATAAAGGATACTCGTATATGGAAGGCAATATTATTTGTTTTCTACAAATTTGTTATTTTAGACATTTTTTCCAAAATTTATTTACATTTCGATTGTTATTGCTGCTGAAATTCAATGTTTTAAATAAAGGATATGTGGCACATAGTCGTATCCTTTTAACAATTAAAATAAAAATTTCATACACAGCTTATGAACATAATTTCGAAAATATTTCCTGTCTTAGCTGGATTCATATTGTAATAATTGCTTAAATTATATTTTTTAAATAAAGGATATATGGAAGCCACTAATATTCCTTTTTCAAATTTAGCCAGTAAATTGAATAAAGTCATGCCAGAAGTTTTTACTAGTTTGCTGGTAACTATTGAAGCTAAAATTTAATTTTTTCAATAAAGGATATATGGCAGTTGGTTGAACCCTTGCACCGATTAATTTGAAATTTCTCACAAGGCTTTCTTATATAATTTTAGGAATTTTTAGCAATTTTTTTACATACTCTTTTGAAACTCCAGCTAATATTGATTTTTTTCAATAAAGGATATATGGCAGTTGGGGTACTTCAACGATTGAAATGAATTTTCTCCCAGTGCTTTGTTATATAATCTTAGGAATCTTTAGCAATTGTTTTTACATATTTAATTTTTAATATAAAGGATATATGAGAGGTAGCCTTATCCCACTTTAAATGGTGTTAGAACTTTATTTAAAATATGGACATTAATTTGGTTTTTGTTTTTATTATACTTACATGTAGTGCTATACATAAGTCAGGTATAAGAGTTAAAAATGTATCCTCTTTTAGAAACTTATCCATAAAATACGATAACATTTCCAAGAACCAAACCACGCCCATAAAAATAAATAGGCGAAAGTAAAGGTATAAACTAAAACAAAAGAAAATCATGTTTAAAGTAAAAAATTCTTGTTTAAAAGCAGGAATGCCATGATTTATAAGTTAATTATAATAGGTTTAATTAATTAGTGATTAAATACCGTTCTTTGTAAGGGGTTTTCATTATGCCAGTCTGTGTAATGGCGGTTTTTTCATGCTGCACCAAAAATCTTATCAATTTTATATACATTGTCAAGCAAAACACTAAGACAATAATATAGGGCCCAAAATAATAAAATAAAGCAGACCAGCGTTTTGCTACAAAAAGAAAAAATAAAAAAAATTAGTGAAAAAAGTTTTAATAAAAAAATTCATTCTAAATTTTTTAGTTGTCTTTGAACTAGACCTTATTTATTTACTTACTATTGACCACACACGTTTCTATCTCTATGTTTGGCTTATAACTATCAGGTAAAAGCGAATATGTTTCTAAGAAATACAGCGATAATGTAAGTACACTTGGTATAATTAAGCCAATTCCAAAATACACACGAAACACCATCGAATAACCAGAGACAGCCAAGAATGCAAATGTATCATAACTGATGATACTAATCCAGGTTAAAAAACTAATTGTTGCAAAGTATATGGCATAACCTGATATAATAATATTAAAAGAAAAACTAAACTTATTGAAAAAGTTATTGAGAAAAAAGTTCAAACCAACCTATTGTTAAGCAGGCTATTTCTTCGATATTTGCAGCAGTTAAATTGACGTAACTTATTAAAGCATAATCGACAGTCAAACATATTAAATACATAATGAAACACTTGCCAAGACAATTTTTCCATTCCGGTATCCAACAGTAATACAAAATGGTTATAAGGAAGAAAGGTATTGAACACACCATGGCTAATAAAAACAAAAACAATTTAAATTAAATAATTAAACTTGGGGGAAGTTGATAATGTAAACTTACCCCAAGTTCTTATAAGATCCTGTAAATAATGTTTATTGACCAAACTGCAAACATATGGTGCAAATAATAATCTAAGTTCACCATCTTGTGGTGCCTCCGCCCAATCAAAACAGTATTTTCCATTATCGTGATATTGTTCACCATAGTGTACAAGTAAAGTGCCATTCTGAAAATGATAAATATTATTGGTTGATTAAAAAACTAACTACATACAGAAAACAACTTCGTTTGTGCTAACTAAATTTGTTAACAATTAAAAAAACAATTGTGATAATCGAATCTGATAATCAATTTATTGTCACAAAATAATTTTTAATCAAATTTCGGTTGCTATAACTATAAAATTTGATTATCACAACTGAAGTTTTTGCATATAACAACCAGAATTCGTAAATACTGTTCAATTGAAAATATTTCGAGCTGTAGCACGGATTTTCTATTGTCACAATCGATTATCACAACTGAATTTTTGATTGGTAGCAAATTCGGTTCTAACCACCGAAACTGTTTTTTCAGCTTAAAAATAGAAAATAATATAAACGAAAATTCTTTCTTCTACAATTTAAAAAATCTATCCTTTTATTATTTGATATTAGAAATTGATTCTGAGATAAAATTTTTTAACAAGCACTGGTGAGATTTTGACCTTTTACTCGCAGTGTCTAGGCAAGCCTTCTTTCTATAATTTAATTTAGTTAAAATAAACTCTTTTTTCTTAGTAAAAAGCTTAACTAAAGTCAGCATCTGTTGTCTTTTACTTAAATTTAGACCGAATTTGCCTGCTCATTCTGTAGGTTTCTTTGTTTGTAAGAAACACTACAAACTACATATAAAAAAAATTTTGTACACCACAATTTTGTTAGCAACAAGTGGTTAAATTTAGTCGTATTTCCAAATATAATTTTTGTATTTTATTATTTTTAAACTAATTTATTTTTTCTTTTCTTTTTTCTTTTAGGTGAGTGACAATATTAAGAATCTTCTAAAAATATTCAAGATATAAAAGGTAAATTTTTAGTTTGAGTAGAAAAAAAACCAAAAATTCTATGTTTTATTTCTAAAAATCACATTTAAAAATTTCGTTTAGAAATTTTTTTATTAAAAACACTTACACCTGTACCAGACACGGCTATTTTAACACATGGGCTGAAAAGTGTTGGACCTAACACATAAATAGCTCTAGTTTTATTGCAGTCACCTTTTTTTCAGTTAATACTAACCTTCAAAACACAGCTGTTAGAATTTCTTGATATTCTATTCATTAGTTTGTGAGTTTGAGAGTGACGCTACGTTTGTTATTTTCAAAACGATTTCGTGTTTTAATTTTACACTGCTTCTTGATGGGAAAAAATACCGTTCAAGCGAAGCAATGGCTTGAAAAGTGTTATGGGGATTCCGCTCCATCAGAAACAACAATAAAACGTTGGTTTGCTGACTTCAAACGTGGTCGTAGAGACACCGATGATGCAGAACGCAGTGGACGTCCAAATGAGGCGGTAACACCAGAAAACATAAAAAAAATCCACAAAATCGTTTTGAATGATCGAAAAGTGAAGTTGCGTGAGTTAGCTGACATCGTAAAGATATCAAAAGAACGTGTTGGCTTTATATTGCGTGAGCATTTGACTATGAGAAAGCTCTGTTCAAAGTGGGGGCCGCGTTTGCTCACTGTTGACCAAAAACGGACCATGTCACAAGTCAATCAAAAAAATGGCAAAACTACATGAATTGAACTTCGAATTGCTCCCACATCCACGGTATTCGCAAGATTTGGCTCCCAGCAACTACTGGCTGTTCGCATACCTGAAAAAAATGCTCGCCGGTAAGAAATTTCGCTGAAACTGAGGCCTATTTTGAGGCAAAAGATAAATCGTTCTACAAAAGTGGTATTGAAATTTTAGAGCGGCGCTGGAATGATTGTGTTGCTCTAGATGGAGATTACGTTGATTAATAAAGCTAATTTTGAACCAAAAAAAAAACTGTGTTTTCTTTGTTAGGACCCGGGACTTTTCAGCCCATTTGTTAGTTTGGGGAACTCTTGATTTTGTAGGAGAGAGAAGAAAGAGGAATGAAAAAGGGTACTCCTTAATTTACTTCTTATCTCTCTCCTTATCTTTTAAAGCCGTAAAATAAAGACAGGTGGCTTGAATGCTTAATGAATGAATGAATAAGAATGCTAAAATTGCTGTGTATAGACAGAAAGGAAATTTTAAAAGAGAGTTAAGAAAAACTTGAGCACCTAAAATTGCCTCACCTGGTGCTGGTCTACAGCCAGGTTCCTTATGAAGAAAACTATCGTTCGCTTCTACAAGTGTTTGCGGCTCCCCAAAAACTTGTTACACGACAATTCTTATGAAAAGAAAATCGTACAATAACGTAACCATTTCTATAATAAGTCAAAACTAGTGAACTCAATTTTCAGTCTAAAATAAGAGACTGGTTTTCTTTGGCTTTAGCTTCCTATTTTAATACGAAGCCTGATAGTTAATTTTTTGAGTACTTTTCATATAAAATTTAGTATGAAAAACTCTTAAAAATCTAAAAAAAAAGAATTCCTGGTTTTCCATACAAAATTTTCAAGACGATTTGATTATATTAACATGCTTTATAAACCGCCTACAAGTAAGATATTAATAGTAGAAACTTTATCCTGAAGGACAAGCGTTAGTGTATCTAACAGCTACAGCGAGATATTCCAATTTATTTACCCTCCATTAAATCGAAACAGCTTACAAGTTTTCAAGGAAAGGATAAAAATTCAAGCAATGAAATATTTTAATGAAAAAGATATTGTTAATTAAATGATTTAATTTTAAATTTAAGCATAATTATTAAAATGTTTAATAAATTTTCATCTTTTGAATTTGGAGAAAAAGATGCCAGAAGAAGGAATTGTTCATCCATATTATTAAAAATTATTTTTGGACGACTTTTTGCCTAAATTCATGTTACAATTTTTTTTTATTTACTTGCGTTTGACAAATATTTATTTATGTATAAATTAAAAAAAAATTGCGATTCGTTTGATAGCGTATGCGATAATTTGCTTACTTCCATCGTATCGACATTTTATACGATGCCAAAGATTGCTCAATGTCGAAAGCGGTGATTAAAACCCTGACTTTTTAATCGTTGCTGAGAAAGTCAGCCATTCACTGTTTGGTTGCTGACTGTAGTCTAATGTTTGACTAATTTTTGGTGGATATTGTTAAAATTGATTCAATTTAAAACCTACATGAATCATAATTTCCAAAAAGATTGTTTTTTTTCTAAAGCCTACTTTATGGTAACAAAAAAAATTAAGCTTTTATTATTATAAAAACCTATCTCACAAATTAAGCAGGCTTTTATTAAGGCCTTAAAGTTAATCTTGGCTTATTTTGCTTTAAAAAATTTATATTTTTTCTAACAACAAATTTTATAATTTTATATTGTTTTTAAACAGAAACGTCTGCTGCGTCAGACTATAATTATATAGCTTTTCCCTCACTAACTTTTAATATTTTGCTTGAATACATGACGTACATAACGTGATGTCATAATCATGTTATGTTTATTTCTTTTTCTTCACATTCTATTAATATTACTATTACTCGTAAATAAGAAATAAAAATAAAAATAAAAATTTATAAACAATTACCTCAAAGAAACTCCAATCATCATTTGCATCTACTTCCATTTTTAAGGCATACATTTCATCACAAGGTGTTATAACTCGATGATTAAATGCTGTTAAAAAATTTGTTATTATTGTGTCACCATTTTTTAAAATGACAGCTGTTAGAAAGCTTGGTTCTATATCGTCATACTGATAGTATTCTACTATGGGTTTTGTTCCACACAAGCTCAGGCACGGTTCATTACAAATGCAGTCTTTGTCATGTTTTGTTATTTGAACTTCGGTACCGTTTTCAAATATCACATAATCAGTATCCTGATATGTATCAATATCAGCATCATTATTAGTATGATTTAAAAATAAATTTTCATTTGGATTTATGGTCTTGTTCACTATATTAATTTCTATACAATTTGGTGTTACATCACTTTTCGATTTTTTTAATGAAAACAGTAAAATTAACATCGAAATTGTAAAAGATTTTAAAATCATTTTATTACATTTAGAAAAAATAAATAAAATAATTCGAACGAGTTGAGAGTTAAGCGATGACTACAAAACATTTTGAATTTTTTTATATTTATTTTAAAATATTAAACCACAAACAGAGTATAGAATACAATAAATCTGACAAATGCATTATAAAAAGGTTGATTCAATAAGAGATACATTTTGCTTGCAAGACAATTTTTTTTTTTCAATAGATACAAAATACTAAGTTTGCTTACGACTTATGCCGGACCTCTGCCATTTTACAGTGTTGAGATTTCTGCAAATGTTGAGTTATTTCTTTTTTGCTTTAGGCCATTGTTTTTATCATTCATCTAACTAAAACTACTGTCACATAACACAAATATTTGTCGAAATAAACGTAACGTATTTTGAAGAAATATTCGTAGATGATTATGAAATTATTAGCGTTTATTGGAATTAATTTTATTTAATAAAAATCGTGTTAGATTTTGATAATATTTACTAAATATTAATGGTTATGCTTATTAGGACAAATATTTGTCTAATGTTACTGTAGCTTAAGCCATGCTTGTCTAAGGTAAGGCCCAATATTTAAATATTTTTGAATTGGCTTGTAATTATCACAACTAAACAAGTTAACAGCAGGATTGTGTTGCTCTTAACTGTCATTGGAAACTTAAAGCATTTGAAATTGACTTATTTTTTTTTTAAACAAATCGCTTTAATACAATTTCTCATTTTTGCAGATGGCGAAACTGAGATAAAAAATTTCGCCGTTTCGCAAATGTACAATTTCGAATATTTTTGTTTGTTCAATGTCACACTTTCTTAAATTTGCTTTTTCGAAATTTCGAATCTTCACAAGCTTGGTATTTTTTCAACTTGTCAATTTCGATTGTTTTCTAATTTCGCATACAACATTCATATATTTTCGCAATTTTCTCTTTATCGTAGTTTTATATATTTGCATTTTTGTTATTGCCAAATTTCAAAACTTTGCTTAATTGCAATTTTGTATTTTCTTAATTTTAAAATATTTTCTTTGAGATTTCTATTTTTTGCAATTTCCAATTTCACATTTTCGCAATTTTACATTTATTTTTCGCTATTTTCCAGTTTCATTATTTTACAATTTCAACATTTCGCTTTTTCGCAATTTCACATTTTATCAATTTCGCTATTACGAATTTTGTCAGTATTTTTCGCATTTTCAAAATTTGTGAACCAGCCTGCGCTGTGTCACCATGCAATTTTGTTGCTTTCAACCATTTTCCCAACTAAAGGTTGTAAATTATTCCCTAAAAAAAGTTCTATAATAAGAGGTTTGTTTAGATCAGCTCTTTAACATTTGATTTTAAGTCTGTCAGACTGTGTATGTGTCGCACATGTGTGACAAGTCTTTACCATATTTTTTTTTGTATTAAAGAAAACTTTATGCGGTCAGGTTTGAATTTAGTGAAATTTTTGCTAAAATTAAAAAAACATATTGTTTAGGATTTTATTTTAGAAAAGTGTGGTCATAAAGACTCCATTTTGCTATGATTTTTTTAAAGATTGTAAATAAGTCATTGGCTATAGCAATCATAAAACAAATTTTATTGATATTAATCCTTTGTTTAGTTCAATTAAAATATTATTTATTCAATTATAAAATTGATCATCCCATCCGCGGCTGTGGTGTAAACAATCGATCTTCCGACGCCAAGCAAATCCCAAATATACAAGGAAACCCTAAAATAAAAAATAAAAAAATTTTTTTTTTAAATATTTTAAATGCTAAATAAAAAAAAGTTTAATTAATTAAAAAGTTTATTAAAAACTAGATATATATTTATATAAAATTGGAAGTAAAATTTTTTAAAGGATAATAAAAAAATTGTTTTCCATTTTTATAGTTTCACTGAAAATCTAAACAAGCACTCACACATCAGTTTGTTATACAAAAACAAATATAATGCTGCTTAGAAGCTTCGTTTTTAGAAGAATTGTTTTCTAATTTGACACGTTTATAAATATAAGCGATGTAATTGCCTCTTAATAATTTTTTTAAGACATCCGTTCGTTAAGTGATTTTATATACCTTCAGCAAATATTGTTCAAATACTATTTCTTCAATTTTTTCTCCCGCAAGAACTTTATAACTTCCTGTAAAAATATTAGCAATCGTTTATCGGTTTTTAAAATTATAAGTTTGCAGTTGACGTTAGCGTAATAACAGTTTTATTTTGTTTCATAAATTTTCTCATTTTAGACAGAATTGACGAAAAAATATATTTTTTATTAAATATTTTAATTGTATTAATTAAATTTTTTATTGAAATTTTTAAGCATTTTTATTGCATCAATTAAATAATGAATTAAAATAATTATTTGCTTACTTCAACTTCAAAAACAATCATATTGATTACAAATTTAATTAATTCAATGGAAAATTTAATTAATTCAATCAATATGCTTAAAAAATACAATTAATGTGATCAGTTCAACAAAAATATTTACTTCAATTTCAAATTTCAAAAATTCAATTACTTAAAATCTTAATCAATTCAATTAAAATATTTTAAAAATTTTACAAAAAATTTAATTAATTAAATTAAATATTTAATTAATTCAATTAATTAATTTAATTAAAATTATTAAAAAAAACAAATCAAAAATTTATTTAATTCAATTAAAGTATTTAAAAATCTTTAAAAAATTTAATTATTTGAATTGAATATTTAATTAATTCAATTAAAACTTTAATGATTTTTAAGTAAAATCATTTTTAAAAAATCTAAAATTTAAATAAAATTTTTAAAAAATTCAGTTAATTCGATAAATATATTTAATTAACTCAATTAAAATAATTAAAAAAATCATTTAAAAATTTTATTAATTTAATTAAAAATTTATTGAATTCAATTAAAATATTTAATTCACTCAATTAAAAATTTATTTATGTATTAATTTATTTAATTAAACTTTGCGTAGGTCTTATATTTATAAATATAAGACTTAAATTCCTTTATAGTGGACGTATGAGAGTTTGCTTGCTCAGATTTAATTTCATTAAAGAAAAAAAAAAACAATTTATATAAAAATAATAACAAAAAATATTTTTATTAATTGCTTTTTAAGATTTTCTGGTTAAGCACAAAATTTTAATAATTTTGTTTTCATACTGTTTTTATACTGTTCTTAGGCTAGTACAATAGACACTGAAGGAAGAGATATTCTTCTCTCACTTAATTTTACCATTTATTTGAAAACTAAATACTTACATGACAAGCATTAAAGAGATCCAAAGCCGAGTACACAAAATATTCTTCAGCACCAAATGCTATGCGAAAGAAATAAGAAAGTATATCTAGACCCCATGAAATGCCCATAAAAAGAAAGATGTGGAAAAAAAAGCAACATCTAAAAATGGAAAAAAGAATTTTATAAATTAATAATAATAATAACTATGTGGCTGTTAAACTCTTAAAAAATATTTTTAGCTTATAAAAAAAAAAGAAAACCAGGTTTCCGTAACCATTAAGCTTTAATTTTATTTTATTTCTTAGTTCTTGTAGTTTTAAAAACAAAAAAGTTTCATATTACCTTTCAAGCACAGATTCTGGTAGTTGATTACACAATGCGTTGAGCTCTGCATTATGTTTCCTTTTAAATAAGCCAATACAAATGTACAAGCTAAGACTGTATACAAACACAAAACTGCAGGGTATATAGTAATATATGACAGCAGACCAACGCAAAGCTATTAAATTAAAAGAAAATTAATTACTTAAAGAAAATATAAGAAAAACATATTTTGTAAATACTGTTAACAGCGCACATATCCATAGTGATACCCGGCTTCCAATGCTCTGGTAAATTAGAAATTTGAGCCAAAAATGTTAGAAACGTTAATAGCATTGGTACCAGAAAACCAATAAGACAAAAGTTGCCAAAGGAAGGTTCATAGCAGAACGTGTCTGTTATAGATTTCCAAATACTGTAACTTAAAATGCAGGTCCAAGTTAGGTAACCAGCAATGGTATAATAAAGTAAGAAACCTTGAATTAAAAATGATTTTTTTATACATAATTTTTTTAATAAATTTATTTATTTGACCTTTTTTTTTAATTGAAACGTCTAGTTTGTTAAGCTTAAGGTTGGATTATAAAAAAGCTACGCAAAGTAATAACGAAATACATATAAATATAAAAATAAAAATTTATAATCCGGCCATTTAGCTTAAGGTCACCGTTTCAGTTTTTTTTAATAGAAATATTTTTTAGATAGCCAATTTGTAATAACTTACCAAAAATTTGACAGTTTACATGTTCTAAATGTATACCAGAAATAGTGTAACAACTGATCAGCGTATATGAGAATGTTACAAATGATAGATATATTAAAAAACATTTATTTGCCACTATTTTTGGCTGTGTTATAATATAATACCGTATAATGGTTATTATCAAAAATGGTATTGAAAAAGTCATTGCTGTAGAAGTTCAAGAAAAGAAATAAAAAAAAGAGTTTTTTTTTTCAGTAATATTTCTTAGTGATAGTAGATTCATGCTTATTCCATTTGGCGTCATCGACACTTTGTATCGTTTATGATATGTGAGTTGAAATAATCACTAAACCGTCGACGTCATCTTAATTGAATTGATATGTTTTAAAAACTGATATTGCTTTGAAATTGATGACGCCATTGCCTGTGCCAAATGGAATAAGCATGAATTTTATTATTAATTACACCATATTTTAAACCAGGGTATCTCAATAGTTTCTCCACAAACAATTGGATTTACTACAAAACTGTAGTCATTATCAGTTATATAAACATCGAAACAGTATTCAGTTATAGTTAGATTTCGTTTATCGTGATGCCGGTATAATATGCTATTCTGAAAATATACATAAAATAGAATTATAGAAATTAATTAAATAAAAAAACAAGTTTATATAGTGGCCTGCCAGAAATTTGTATACCCTTTATCAGATTAAAGAATGGTGGTGAGAGAAAGTTTAAGTTTGCTTAGCTAAACATATAGAAAACTATAGTGAAGCTTTTGGAAATTTAGTTGTTATGAATGATTTCTTAGGGTCGCACTGTTTATTTTCAGTGAATTAAAAAAAAAAACCCCAAGCTTGTTAACAACTTCACGCAAAGAAAAATATGGTGAAAAAGCACAGTTTTGAGAACGGAATAACAGTACGATAAGTCGCATAAATTCATAGCAAATGGAATTAGTCGATCACCTAATTTAGTTGTTAATCCTCTACAGTCAAAAAACAGAATAAAAAGTTGGGGTCGTGCAAAAAAACGGGCCTAATTACAGACGGCCTGCATAGTACGTCAACACAGCAAAAAATCTAATTAAATTTTAACAAAAATTGTGTGGTGCCGATTATAAAACACTAAGGTCCATTGTTTATTTTAGTATGCCATTGCAATCGTACATTTGTCAACTAGAAAGAAAAATTATTTTCTTTTTTTTGAAATTTTTAAGCTGTGCATGGCACAGTCACACATATGTGCTTATGTGTGTCTCGGCTCTGTCGAATTTAACTTGTTTTTATTTGCTTTTCTGGCTGCATACGTTTAAACTAATAGTACAGTTTGTTATGAAGGGCAAAACATATACAAAATTAATCGTCCCATATTCTTTTTACTCTGAACAAAACAAAAGCAAACGTTTCGCTGTATTTATTTTCCTACTCTGGATATAACTTTTAAGAGCCTACATATCTTCAATTTAGTTCGAAATTTACTTTATTTTTTAAACTCGTTTCGTAGTTATTTTTTTTTTCGATTTATTGATTTTATGCTACTTTAGCTTAAAGCAATTAACTAACCAACCAGCTACTCATTTGCAGATTCAGTTCTTTCTTCTACTAAATTAGATTGATAGATGACATTTTTTATTTTGATTTTGTTTTACTCACTAAAAAGAACAAAACAAAAGCAAACGTTTTGTTTTATTTACTTTCTTACTTTGGGAATTTTCAAGTGAATTTTTAATTGGCTTTTATTTTCATTATTTACACTTTGGATTATTGGATTATTATCCACACACATGCCACTTCTAATACTGAGACAATAAAAGACTAAAATTTTACCTCATACAATGTCCATTCACTGTACGGCTCCAATTCTGGCAGCATCATGTAGGCATTATCAATATCACAAACTTTTCCATAAATCGGATGAAAATCTTTTAGTAAATGTTTTTGCTTAATTGTGCCATCACTGAATGTAACATTTTTAATAAAACCATCATCAAAACTATCTGATTCGTAAAGTCCATAAAAAGATTCCATATCATGTGAACAAATTGGTAAACACTGTTTGACAGCACAAATGCAGCCACGTTTATAGGTTTCAACTTTTTTAAAATTTCCATTATTATAAAGGACAGCATAATTGTAGTCCTGAACATATTTCGGTGGTATAATTGTATTATTTTGATATAAATATGAGCCATTTTGTAATAAAATAGAATCTGATAAATCCACTGTGTATACAAAGGGGCAACTGTCGTTTAAATCACTTTTAACTTTATACGAAATTAATAAAATTAATAAAATCAGTAAATTTAAATTGAAGAAAATCATTTTCAATTTCAAATAATTTTTTTTGTAAAGAATTTTTTCTAATACTTTTTTTATTTTACACTGTCATTGCGATTGATTGCAATAAACTGATTAATTAATTTAAACGTTATTTGATATTGTACAAAATATTTATAAACACCAGCGCACCGCACTGCGCTCTTTGTGGTTTTGTAATTCTTTGCGTAAATCTTTTACAAGAAATATTTATATTTATACTGCTAGAAGAGTATGGAAATTTTCAAAAACTACAATGTATTTTTAAGACTTTAAATTTTAAACAAAAGTGTGCTAAAATCAAATATAGTCAGGCAGGTGTTGCTTAAAAGACTAGCAGAAAGAAACTCATTTACCGGGACATGAAGAATATGTCAGTATTGGACTCAATTAATTTTGTCTTATATGATGCAATTAAAAATTTAATAGGACAATTATTTTAATTAAAATATTTAATTGAAGCATAACCTTTTCTGTGTAGCAACTGTCCGTTATTTCATTTTTGATAAGAGAAATTCTATTCTGTAGTTACAAAAAATGTTTTTCAACGGTTTTTCCTCCTGAAAGCATTCCTACACACCTATGACATGACTAATATGAGCTTTCAAGTTTTGTATTAAAGTTAGCTTAATAACAACTAAATACTTAGCTTAATCATTCATTTTCTGTTTGTTTGTTTGCTATACAAATTTGTGTTTTCCAACAGATTTTTCTGAAATTTTATACTCTAAAGAAGGTCTCCATAGACTATTTTATTATCCACGGCCACTTTACGCTCACGTTTATGCCCACTTTTGATTATAACAATTGAGATTTGTCTTTTGTCAATTAGAATTATATTTTTCAATCGCTTTATCTTTTGTATTTTACATATGCTCACTATACTTTAGGAAACGTTGTGAGTGAAGATAAATAAAGCGAGTTGAATATGTTCTAACGTAACCCATTACGTTTTTTAGTATTTGTAAGTATCTTTCCAGTATTTCTAGAATATTTATCAAATACATCTTACGTCATTAAATATTTCTTAATATGTTTAAAATTTTTTTTAAATAATCCAAAGTAATTTCTGAGTATTTGCAAAAGAGATTACAAATCTAGCTAGCCTCCTCTTTAAAATTATATTTGTCGTATTCCACAATCTTTAATGCTAAAATCACTCAGAGCAATAGCACTGGGGTGTACGAAAATTTAAAAAATTTTTTAAAATAATCCAAAAAAACTTCTGAGAATTTGCGCAATAGATTACACATCTAGACAGCCTCTCCTGACAGAATGGTAAAATAAATTTTTTTTTTACGTTTTCTAGGGACTTCAGAAAGCTGATTTCAACGACATGACGAACAGACAGACATCGCTTATTTAACTCCACTATTTATAAGGATTCATAATATATTTAAATACTATATAGGGTGCTGTAGAAATTACAAATTTATAAATACCCTTCTTACTTATAGTGAAGGGTGTAAAAAAAAATACAATAAATACTGATTAAATATTTAATCATTTCCATTTATTTTTTTCCCAAAAATGTGCAGACCAAGAAAATATAAAATTAGTTTTGATGATCACAAAATTAAAGAAAAAAATTGTTAATTTTTCAGGAAAAAAAAAATCTGCCAGCTATTTTCAACTTTAAATACTTCTCATTTTAGTAATAGTTTGTTTTCAGTTGTGGTTAAATTGTAATCAGATTATTCTTAAGGCCAGAAATTCAATTTATAATATTCCCCAAGTAGTGTTTAGTAGTTCATTTTAAACTGATGTTGTGTTAAGTGCTAGTAACGCTTGTTTGCACTCGATTTTATATATATAAAAAAAAGGAAAAGTTTCAAAAGCGTGTGTTATAAATATTTACTTGACGTTTTTTAATTATTACTCAATTGATGACGTTACGGTGGGCTTCAAAAGGAAAACAGAAAAAAAATGATTTATAAATATTTGTTATTTTCATTAATAATAAATTGTAGTTTGTTTGCTATAAATTGTACAGAACCAATAGCAAATATAGCAGATTTGTATCAATTTACCGCTGATGATAAAAGCAAAAGTGTAGAAACCGATTTACTAACAAAAGTGGCTGATGTGGCAAATTTATATAATTTTTCATACTCCAGTGAACACAAAATAAAAACTACACCAAAACTTCACTTTGCTTTACCTAACAACGATGCCACCAAATTTAACCAACAGCAACATTCCACTCTTGCCAATATTTCCCACACACAAATCCACCAACAAAATAAAACAAGCAAGTCCACAACTACCGCGACTGCATCAAATGCATCAATAAATGCAGATATTTCAGAATTGTACATCTTTTCTTCACCAACGATAATGGGCATATTTAATTGTTCCTACGAGAATACAATCGATATAACGAATCATACAGTTTTGCCAAATGGCTCTTATGTTTATGATGCTGATACGTTAATACCGCCCCATTTAGTGGGCAATTATAATTATGAAATTCTTTATAATGGCACCAAACGTTCAGTACCTTTGCATAAGCGTGCTTGCATTTGCCGCTTAAAGCCCTGCATAACTTTATGTTCCACCAGTATCGTTGAATCATATGGATATGCTTTAAATCAGGGTTTAGATTCTGACTCGATGAGGATATTTGATATAAAAATAGCTTTGAATAATAAAACTGTGATAACCAAAAATATTGCCAAAGATTTTGCACACATTGTGTTGGATGAATTTTGTTATCCATTTTTCGTTCTCGCACCCGAGCAAGAATTATCTTTAAATTGGACTCTATTTGAAGTAAGAAAAAGTTATTCAATTTTCTCCACAGTTATTGATATTCTTTTTCTTTTTAGAATAGCACTTTACTGCGTCATAATGATGAGGCACAATTGAAAAGGACAGAATATTGTTTTGAATTTTATTCAGTTAAAATTGATAATGAGGAATATGACACTATTAATCCTTATAATTGTGCTAAAAGAAGTAGAGAGTTAAAAACTTTAGAAAAGCTTAGCTATTGGAGTAAGTTTAAATTTCACAAAGTTGCTTTTACCGCTTTACTTCACTTTATTCTAATAGCAAGTTAGCGTTATGAATATTTTTTTGCCATTGCTGTTTCTAAAATTGTAATATAAAAATTCACAAAATTTTATTTTAATCATAAACTAAAATATGACTTCTTTCTATATGTCCTTTACTATAAAAATTGATTTTTCGCTGCAGTTTCATTGAGAAAATTTTAAGAAAACCTTTAAAATTATAAATTTTATTTTAATCGGAAGAAGGATATTTTTGAAAAATTTTTTTCTTTCTATAAATTCCATCACAATGTAATTCATTTAGACAAAAACTTCTAAAATCATGTAGACAAGCTCTGTAATAAATTTTATTTTAGTCGGTGAAAGGAAATGGATACCTCTTATATGTCCTTTATTTTAAAAATTATTATCTAACTATAATTTCAATGAAAAATTTGACAAAAAGTCTTCTAAAATCATTTAGACAAGCTCTCCAATATATTTTATTTTAGTCGGTGAAAGGATATGGCTACTTCTTATATATCCTTTATTTTAAAAAGTGATGTTTAGCTAAAATTTCTATTAGAATTTCGGAAAAATTTGCCAAAAAACTTCAAAGTTATGTAAGAAAGCCCTCAAATAAATTTTATTTTAGTCGGTGAAAGGACCTTTATTTTAAAAATTATTTTCTAACTATAATTTCAATGAAAAATTTGACAAAAAGTCTTCTAAAATCATTTAGACAAGCTCTCCAATATATTTTATTTTAGTCGGTGAAAGGATATGGCTACTTCTTATATATCCTTTATTTTAAAAAGTGATGTTTAACTAAAATTTCTATTAGAATTTAGGAAAAATTTGCCAAAAAACTTCAAAGTTATGTAAGAAAGCCCTCAAATAAATTTTATTTTAGTCGGTGAAAGGACCTTTATTTTAAAAATTATTTTCTAACTATAATTTCAATGAAAAATTTAACAAAAAGACTTCTAAAATCATATAGATAAGCTCTCCAATATATTTTATTTTAGTCAGGGAAAGGATATGGCTATCTCCTATATATCCTTTATTTTAAAAATTGATTTCCAGCTAGAATTTCTATCACTATGTAGGGAAATTTAACAAAAACCTTCAAAATTATTTCCAATAAATTTTTATAATAGTCAGTGAAAGGATAGGCTACGTTCCATAAATCCTTTATATAAGAATGTAGGAAAATTTCACAAAAACTCCTAAAATCTTGTCCAATAACTTAAATTTTAATTGGAACAAGGATATGACTACCTTTCATGTATTTAAAAAGACAAATTTGAGCTTTAATTTTAGGCAAAACGTTAATAAAGTTAAAAGAAAGCGGCAGAGGCAACATTTATTTTATTTACATTTATAGGCTTTTAAAAAAAAAAATCTATTAATTCCGTTTTAGTACAAGCGTTCTCTGTGCCTCTTTTTCTGTTTACCTTATTTGCTTATTGTTATTTTCCTGAATTGTTTAACGTGCAGGGTAAATGTTTTATGACCCACTTAGGCAGTCTTACAGTATCTTTCAGCATTTTAAGTTTTATAAATCTATCAGGAATTAAATTTGATCCTCTACCTTGTTTACTATTGGGTAAGTAATGGTATGAAACTAAAATTTTTTTTTCAATTAAAATTTAAATCCTTGATCAGGATATCTAAATCATTACATGCAGTTATCTCAATACATTTGGCTGGGCATTATTTGCTTTGATACTTGGAAATCATTTAGTAGTGATTTTTTGAACGAGATTTCATATCGTAGATATGCCATTATTGGTTACAGTATACCTCTGCTGATGACGTTGCTTACATTTTGGGCAGAACATTCAAGCATAAACAAGAAATTAAAACCGGGTATTAATAAAAATAGATGTGGCTTAGAAGGTAGGATGTTGCTTTGCTTAAAAGCAAAATGCTAAACTTTTAATAATGATTTTTTTTTTTTCAGTTGACAAATGGGCTGCTTCCATTTACCTCTACGGTCCCTGCACCATAATTTTAGTTTATTGCTCTACAGCATTTATTTTAACTTCAAGAATAATTAAAAGTAATAACAAGCGCATAGATGAAGTACCTGATTTTCATTGTCCAAGAACATGGTGAACAGAAATTATTTTTTTTTTAATTTTTCATAAGAAATACATGTTGAGCTTAATTTTGGTCATAATTTGAAATAGTAATGCTGTGAAAAAAGCTTAGTTTTTTCTTTTTTTTATATCCTGTACAAAAATTGAAAAGGGTATACATAAGTTTACCATTATGTATGTAATTTCTACACCGTACATGGAACTCTTTATAAAGTATAAATATTCTGGAGCCTTATAAATAGAGGAGTCGATTTATCGGTGTCCATTGGTCCATCTGTCGGTATAGATGTTGAAATCAATTTTCTGAAATGCCTAAAAAACCTACAGAAAAGTTTATTATGTTTGTAGTTGTTTATTAAAATTCAGCCCAATCAGTCATAAATGACTGAGTTCTGTTACAGCTGTGTGTTCAATTTGTAGTCTTTGGCTCTAAACTCACATGTTTGATTATTAAATCTAATATAAATAAATTAAACGTGTTTTTGCAATTTTTAGTTTGCTTTGTAGTGTTATAAACACTGGCTTAGAAAACAAGTATTGTTTTACATTGAAAGCTTTCGTGTATTTTTTTTTTCAAGAAATACTTGAAATGAATGTGATTTTGTAGTCATACAAAAATAAGCTTACAAATTCCATTCAAAACTAAGCTCACAGCATGTCAAACTTTAAAATTTTTTTATTTATGACGGTTCACAACTCAACTCAACTCAGTTTTTGAAAGAACTGCTATTGATGGGTTGTCATTTTCGTATGTTTTTCTCAACTGCACGAACACAGTGTGGTAAAATTAACACTTAACTAGAGTTGAGTTGTCAACCATAGGAGTATTAATCTTTTATACAAAAACTATTTATTTTTAAAACCTCAAAAAAAGCTTTTTTTTTAAATTAATGCAGACAGCTTTAAAGCCTGGCTTTAATTATTGCTTAAGTGTCACAGCTTAAATTTTTTTTTTTAATTTTTAGTTATAGTCTTTATATGCGTTTATTTCTTATGATGGGCTTATTCTGGTTCTTGGATATTATATCGTATTTAATAAACTTATACACCATGAAAAATTTATCCACAATTGTTGACTATATAAATGGAATGCAGGTGATTTGTAATTAAAATAATATTTTCACAAACTCACTAACATCTTTCTGGTGTTTTTGTTTGTTACGTTTTTGTTACTTTTAGGGCTTGTATATTTTTGTAAGTTTTATTGGACGTCAACGGGTGCGCGATATTATGAGCAAAAGGTAACGAATGCTTGTTTGGTATTTATTGATTTTTAAGTGTTTAATAAAAATTAATTTTTTTATTTAAGGTTTAAAAGTAGCAGAAGATTCAATACATTGAAATTAAAAAGTGTTGATTAGAACTTTAATGTGGTACATGGTTTTAAGAAAAAAATTTATAAAAAAAATATTCAACAAACTAAAGCACTTGACTCAAAGAAAAACTGCCTCAGCCGAATCTAAAAATCCTAAACACTAAATGAAGTATTCACTATATTCCAACAAATGATTTAATGAAATATTTAATTTAATTATGGAAAAGTTTTCATTTGTTGACAAAAAGTGAATTTTTTTAATGGGATTAATAAAAATAATTTTTTCCCACTTTTATCAGTTTAAAAAGTAAATTTATTTTTTTTATATACCAAAAAAAAAAAAAAAAAAATTTTGCTTTCAAAATCATTTAAAAATATTGAAAAAAATTTCTGTTTTTTTTTGTTTAGCTTTAGTTGCCTTGAAATAAAAATTTTGTTTTAAATTTTGGAAATTCGTATTATCCTTTGCTTTATTTAAATTCTCTTAAAAAAATAAAATAAAATTTTCATTTTACTGTTTGGTATAACAAATCATAAAGTATGTTTTTAATGGCGTGCCCGATATCTGATTTTGCGTATAGTTTTATAATGGTAACCATCATCAGCCAACTCAGCACTTTTAACTTCAGCAGAGCCAACTTGAGGGGCGTCTTCAGTTTCCTCAGCTGGAGGCAAATATTCATTAGCAGGGGACGCTTCATCGGCTGAACGTCTGTGTCGTCTATACTTTAATCTTCTAACAGTCTTGTAGCGATAACCATCATCACCCACTATAGTGTTTAGATCAGGAGCCAATTCAACATTTACAGGAGGCAGGTACTCGTTAATCGGTTGCTGTTGTAGTTCACTAACATCACGACGATGGCGAGCACGGTATTTTAATTTACGCACTGTCTTGTAACGATAACCATCATCAGCTAATTTGCTGTCAGCGTTTTCAGCATTTGGTGGTAAATACTCTTGAGTCAGAGGTGGTAAATATTCTTGGGATATATCACGTCTATGGCGGGCACGATATTTTAATTTGCGCACTGTTTTGTAATTATAACCATCATCAGCTAATTGGCCGGAATCTGTAATTTCTGCTGGTGGTGGTGGCAAATATTCATTAATGGGCTCACTTGCCTGGGTGCTCACCAATACCGCCAGGCTTATAAATAAAACAGTTGTCAACAGTTGCTAGTTACCAAAAAGAATTTTAAAAAAAGTTTAAGTTTCTCTTTTTTAACAAAATAAATTTTTATTTATTTAATTTTTTTCCAACCACATATTTTATTTTCAACTTAAGCAAAACCTTTTAAAAGTTCATATTTATTATTTACTAACAACTTATTTAAACTTTTCCCCCAAAAAGCATTTACTTTTCTTTTTGCTTAAATAAAAAATAAAGAAAAAAAGTCCACAAGAACTTTAACTAAATTAAATATTCAACTTACCATCGTTTTCTATCTGTACTGTTTTTTCTTTATTTTTGGTTAAGGATTTCAATTTTATAATAAAAATTTCATACACACTGACTGAAATGTTTAAAAAATTATTTACTTTTCTACTGCTTGGCTTTTAGGCCAATGATGTTTTATTTGAGTTTGTTAACAGTATTTATACAAAAAAAAAATAATAAAAAAATGGCAAGAAATTCTAACCATTCTGCTAACTAGACGGAATTCATTTGGTATTTTTTTTTTATTTATTTGTTTTTGCTATTTAAACTTATTTTACTCTCATATACAAATTTAAGTGGGCTACCAAACACTTTATAAAATTTTCAAGTGCTTAATAATAACCCAAAAAATTTTATTTAATTTTTATTTATTGTTTTCTCTATCTTCTTTATTTAGTATTTTTTTTTCAGTTCTACCACAAAACTAAAGCCAAACTTTGTAGAACTATTTTTTTTCTTCGTGTTATTATTTTAATTTAAATGCTTTAATCAGCGTTAGCATCAGTATCATGCGGAATATCATTTTAATTTTTTTTTTTTTTTAGTTTTAAACAATTTTTGATTTATTTATTATTTTTTTGCTTTGAAGCCACTTGAATGACTTTTTTATATTTGGCAACAATTATACGCAACTAAATAAATATTCTCATATAAGCAACTTCACACAAGCGTTTACTTCCTATATAACGTCTTTATTTATATTACAATTACGAACTACAACTGCAAATTATAATTACAAATTACAAATTACAAATTACAAATTACAAATTACAAATTACAAATTACAAATTACAAATTACAAATTACAAATTACAAATTACAAATTACAAATTACAAATTACAAATTACAAATTACAAATTACAAATTACAAATTACAAATTACAAATTACAAATTACAAATTACAAATTACAAATTACAAATTACAAATTACAAATTACAAATTACAAATTACAAATTACAAATTACAAATTACAAATTACAAATTACAAATTACAAATTACAAATTACAAATTACAAATTACAAATTACAAATTACAAATTACAAATTACAAATTACAAATTACAAATTACAAATTACAAATTACAAATTGCAAATTACAAATTACAAATTACAAATTACAAACTACAAATTACAAATTACAAATTACAAATTACAAATTACAAATTACAAATTACAAATTACAAATTACAAATTACAAATTACAAATTACAAATTACAAATTACAAATTACAAATTACAAATTACAAATTACAAATTACAAATTACAAATTACAAATTACAAATTACAAATTACAAATTACAAATTACAAATTACAAATTACAAATTACAAATTACAAATTACAAATTACAAATTACAAATTACAAATTACAAATTACAAATTACAAATTACAAATTACAAATTACAAATTACAAATTACAAATTACAAATTACAAATTACAAATTACAAATTACAAATTACAAATTACAAATTACAAATTACAAATTACAAATTACAAATTACAAATTACAAATTACAAATTACAAATTACAAATTGCAAATTACAAATTACAATTTCAAAATGCAATAAAAAATTACATTGTAAAGCCTTGTGCCCTTTATTATTAATGTAAACAAATGTAAAGAGGACTAGAACTGTATGAAGCAAAGGGTACTGTAGCTGCTGCTTTACATTAGCATATTGCAAGTGGCCCAATTACTAGATTCCAAATTTACCAATTGCTTCATACAAAAGGTTTGAATTTCAATCGATTCATTGTTTTCTAGTAGGAAAAATGACCTCCATTTTGAATTTTCCATCCCTGGTCTGCGAATACGTCTATTTATAGAACATAGCTAATTTTTTTCTAAATAAATTACTTAAAATTCTTGAGCTTTCAGGTATAAAGATTTCAAGTGCCAGATGTTTTAAATTAAAACGCAAAATTTTGAAAGTATTTTTGAAGCTGTTCCTCAAGTTAATTTGCTGATTTTTTTTAATCAAAAACAAATAAAGAAATCAAATTTTATTTTATTTAAATTAAAAAAAATTAATTGTTAAAAAATGTTTTAGCTGTTTTTAATAACAACAAATAATTGTAATAGAGAACAACAACAAAAAAGAACAAACATGACTTGTAAAAATATTTACTTTGAGGTGACCAGGTGGTTTCTGACACAATTCCAATTTGATCTTGAACAGAAGAAACAACTGCTTATACAAACGATCATAAAAAATTACTTTTAAATTGTTATTTATATACTTTCACTGCCGCATTAATTCTATTTATTAATTACTCTTCCCTTTCCATTACAAAACTAAAGATCTAATTTCTTGTTATGTATTCCCTTTTAAAGCTAAGCAATTTTAAGGAAATTAAATAAATATTTTAAATATAACAATGCAAAATCCATTAACAAATACACAGTCTATTCCAAACACTTGTAGTAACAGCATGCTAAAAGCACAGAAGAGAAATTTTAGAATATCTACCATCCTTTTCCATTCAGTTACATTCATTTCATTTGATTTCATTTCTTTTTTTTCGTTCCTGTCTACTCTAATTGAAATGAATTTAATCACATCAGCATAATTAAATAATCCACCATTGAATGTGCAATAAAAATTAATGAATACTTAGTACTCATGCTAACAATAAATAATATAATGAATACTAGTTAAGTAAACACAGGGAATGAATTTTGTTGTAGTCAACAATACAAGAAACAGCAACAGCAGCAACAACAACAACAGCACCAGCTATAGCAATAGTAATAATAACAATAATAATTTTATTCCATTTACTTTTTAAAGTACCATTTTTAACAATCATCATCACTTTTTAATTATTTATGTATCGGATGGTGATTTGTGATTTTCACATTATCAACACTTCGTTAAACATTTCATAAAATAATAGAGCATGTGCGTGTGTGTGTATGTGTGTGTTAAGTATATAGCCTTGCATACAATGTTTTGCTTTTTTATGGGTAGTCTAAAAAGTAACTAAAAGTTTAATTGAAACCTGAAGCCAAATCACCTCATTCAATATCTAGCAAGTTCCAACGAAATTTTCAAATAATTTCACACAAAGAGACTGGAATTTTATCTTCTTCCTTTGATATGGAATACGTGGCGGTTTGACCTTAAGTTGTTTGAAAACTTTAATTTTTTCTCCATAACTTTTGAAAGGATTAATGTTTTTAAATGAAACTCCTAGTAAATTATAAAGAAGAAAAAGGACTACTTGTCGATGGAACACATATTAAAAATCGCTCTCTAGTTAGAAAAAAAAGGAAGTTAACATTGGCGTAGCAGTAGGCTGTGCAGTTCTATGTATATGAATCCCGAACTGGTAACGTTTTGAATTCATTTTGTTCAGTTTTATTTTATTCTGGTAAATTTCCACACCGTTTACCCATCTGCAACGTTTAATTTACATTATTTTCAGTCCAATTCTACACCGTTCCTTGGCCTGTAAACATTTTAGTTTTATTGTGTTCCGTTCCAATTTGGGTCCAATTTAATACTATTCTCAAAACTAGTGACGTTTCATTTTCCTTGTGTTTCCTTTCAATTTCATAGAAATTAAATAAGCTGGAATAAAAAAATTAAATAAGTTGCGCTACAGGTTTTAGTTTGGTTCTAAACTGAGCCCCAGTTTATTGATTATCAAACAAAACTGCAGCATCCACAATCGAGTATTCAATGAATCCAGTAACTTCATACTGTCTAGTAGACAGAAGCTTGACTCACTTGGGTCCTCTTGTAATAGCAGTATAAGAAGAAGTGAAGAAAGTTAGCACTAGAGATAGAAAAGTGAAAGGAAATAAATAAAAAGACAGATAGAGAAGATGAGTCCGTCTAAACAATTGCTACTTCTAACGAAGCCATATAGCATGTCGACCTTTATAGTCGATACCGCAGTGAGACCTGCTCTGCTCTTCCAGGGAGGGACAGCGGCAGAGAAAATGTTCTACGTTTCCTCTGCCTTCTCGTCTTGACAACTGCTACAGCAAACCCATTATAGCATGGTTACCAAATTAGCAGTGGTCTGTTACTACCACCACCACATTTCTGAACTAGGCTCTCTGGAGTTCTAGTAAATCTCTGCTGGGATGGCTATCTAGCTTAGGCCAGATCATCCTCGCCGTATTGTACTTCCATTCGTCTCTGCAAACGTTCGTTCTTCTTTCCAAACGTCCGTTCGTCTCTTCATACTGCCTATTTATGCCATTATAAAATAAAGTAAAATAATGATTAATGTTAACGAGCGGTCTCGTTCAGTTACATAGCCATCTTCTCCTCGTTAAGAGTGTTCTTAAACTAGAAATAAAGGTTTTTCGCTCTTAAAAAAAAACAGTGTTGTAAATTTGCTAGAAAATTTTAAAAGTCCATTTGAGTCTGACTGTTATATTTTGTACTCGTACAGCTGAAACTCTATAGCAGTACGATACTATTTATATTGGTTTTTTCTTTTATTTCAATAAAGAATGTACGAATGGGTACGAACTCATATTCAACCCAACTAAAAATAAAAAGTCATGTATTCAAGGTATTAATGATGGCATCATAGAATATATTTAAAATGTTTATAATATTTCAAACCAAACATGCTCTTACTACATTCTTGTTCACTCAAACCCAAATTCAAATCCATATGAACACGAAGGGACATTTTCAAGCGGGAAACGCACACAATATCAAAGTGTATTTGGAGGTTGGTTGGTTGAATAGATACTTTTTTGCATATGAATGCGAATTTCTGTTAAGTTTTTAATTGTACACCTACATTCACACATGCACACTCTTTGAATATTTACCTTTAGCCGCATGAATATTTTTGTATGCTCATCAATTCCCTATTGAAATTATAGTAACATAAAAGACAACCTCGAAATAATGAGTTTCCATAATTGTTTTCTTTATTATAGCATTTAAAAAAGAGTTTTTTTGTTTGTTTTAATTTATTGAAAACCCTAAAAAATTTCGAGCTCAAGTTCGAAACTGAATGTGATTAAAGTGTATAAATAACAAACAATTTATTATAAATCTTTTTTTTTTATATTTCTTGAAACAATTGCTACACCAATTTAATATGAAACCAAGAATAATGATTAAATTTGTGCAGGGTGTGCTTATATCCAACTTTACTCAGTCCTTTTAGTGATGACAGGTTTTTTTCCAAATTTCTTTTTTTTTTTTAATGTGCCTACCCACCTGCTGTAGTTATTATTGTTACCTTTTTACAATTTCAAAACGCTAGAACATGATACATTTGGGATTTGGGACAACCAAATTAATATTGCAAATATTTACCTCTAAAATAGAATATTTCAAAGAGTTTTGTAGCATGTGAGAGTAAATATTAATTTGTACACATTTTCGCAGATTATTAATTATGAATTAGTGCATTTTTCTTTCTTTTTTTGCAAGCATTCACAAAATTTCCAATCAATTAAATAATTGAGTTCGTTATATGAAGCACATCCTAACATTTGCCTGTGTTAAAGTATTTTTATGGTAAATGGATTTTCAGTCAAATGTTACTCAAAAAAATAGGATAAACGAAAGGTTTTTACTTTTTAAGGCCTTTTTAAAATGAAAGTTTAAATTCACATTCCACACAAAATAAATGCTTTAATTAAATACCAAAAAAAAAAAAAAAAAAAACTTCTTATAAATTTTGATTATTTAGTAAATACAAGACAAGAAAAAGGACTCTGGTTCTATGACTTCATTTTAGGTCTTTTAGTTAACCAAAAATGTATAATGCCTCAGTAATTGGCTATTACAACCAGTACCCAACCACTTAGTATAGGGTAAGCTCTCTACTATTTTACATTTCATTAAAAAATATTCCATAGGACACGAAAATCCGGCATTAAAAATTTTTTTAAGTCTCAAACTTATATTAATAAGTAGTGTACCAGCCTACGAATTTGCCGGTCTTAGTTTCGATTCCTGATTAATCCTGATTGTATTCAGCAGGCAAAAAATCAGACAAGCAAATAAACCATAGAAAGTCTTTTGAATATGATTTCAATATAATAAATATATATTATTTTCCTCACTATACTTTAAAGTTGTTTAAAAATGGCACTTGTTTTTGTTGTATTTTATTTCATTTCGTTTCATGTAATTAACGTAATTTTATTTCGTATCATTTTATTTCATTTCCTTTTGTTCTCTTTTATACCATTTTTTTTTTCATTTTATTAAGTACCATTTTCTTTATTTCATTTCGTTCCCTTTAATTAATTTTATGTAATTTCATTGCATAATTTTCATTTCTTTGTATGCCATTTCGAATTACTCCTCTCATTTCGTTCTTTTTATTTTTTTTTTTGTTTTCTTATTAATTTTAATAAATTTAATTTCCTTTTATTTTTTCCGTTTTGTTTCATTTCATTCTGCTTAACTTCATTTCCTTTATTTTATTTCATTTCGTTCCCTTCAATTAATTTTTTGTAATTTCAAGTCGCTCTTTGTGTGCCACTATGATTTATTCTTCTTATTTTATTTAATTTAGTTTTTCTTTATTTATTTGATTTTGTTTCGTTTCATTTCATTTTATAAATTTAATTTTCTTTTATTTCAATTCACTTCATTTTGTTTCTTTTTTTATATTCGTTCCTTTTCATTTCATTTCATTTCATGTTGTCCCATTTCATTATTTAAAATTTCAGCTCCTTTTAATTCGCTTCGTATAATTTTGTTTCATTTTATTTCATTTGGTGTTGTTTCATTTCATTTTAATTTGTTTCGTTTCATTTAATTTAATTTTATAATAATTTTAATTCATTTCGTTCTTTTTAATTTTATTTTATTTTCATCTTAATGAAAAAAATTTTTTTTGTTTTTATTTTCCAATATTTCGACTTTCTTTTGAAAGTCTTCTTTTTAGTAAATATATTTTTTGCTTTGAACTTTGTTTTTTTACTTGTGCTTTTTGTATGTAATTTTTTCTGTTTCTATTTTATTTCATTTCATTTCGTTTTATTTATTTTGTTGTATGTTTTCTCCAAAAAAGGCCTGTCTGCACGGATCCCTGCTCCGCTTTGAGCTTAAAAACCTTTTTTTTATAATTACACATTCATTGCTAACAATTTTTTTTTTTAATTTATTTTCTTTAATTTTATTCATTAATTTATATATTCAGAAACTATTAGCAACATTAGTGCTTTAAACATAATTAAAAGGTACTCCCAAGCCTACATTTTTTTTTTCCATAGATTTATTAAATTTATTATGAAAGTTATTGAACTGTAATTATTTTAAATAAATATAAAGATTTTTTTTTATTATAATTTTAATGAAGAGACTCATTAAAACAAATAAAATATATAACACGCTTATATTAATATGCAAAAATAACAATAAACAATTTGAATTATTTATACCCAACATAAGTTGACATTGAACAAAGCAAAAATCCAAGGTTTTCCCAGCACTATGAGGGATTGATGGATTCTTAAAAATTAGAAATAAATAAATAAAATCAAAAACAATTTGGCAAACTCGCTAAAAAAAATCAACTACTAGAAATTATGAGTATAAATACAATTTGACAACGTTTGTTAAAACAAAATGACGACATGTGCAGCCAATTTAACAACTTTCGTTACCAATGTAACAACGTGCGTTGTCAAAAAAGTGAAATCGTTGCTTTTTTCGAAGTTGGCAACCAACCGTTATCGATTTGTATACGTTTGTTAAAAAATTGAAAACACTCGTTGTCAACTAAATTGACAACGGGATGGTGTCAAAATGACCACATACGTTGTTGATACCGCAGCGCAGTTTTTGGATCGGTGTACAAATGTATTTTGAGCTTACGCTATTTCTTCTCTGAAGCAAAAAAACTTCAATTTCAAACTGGTTTGTTCTTCTGATAGAATTATATACATTTTTACCCCCAAATTCATAAAAAATATTATGTGCTTATTAATGGCTTATTTGACAGACTTTTATGCAGTATTTGTCAAATAACTCCTTATTAAGCACATAATATTTTTTATGAATTTGGGGGTTATTAAAAATTATCTTCGTTTTATATCGTATTTTTTTAAGGCTCTCGTTTATCATAAAAAGAGCAAAAAACATATTAAATTATTTGGATTTATAAAGTTAAACAAAATTTAATCTTTATTCGTGCTTACTTCCAAATTATGTTGGTGTGCAAAGTCTATTCTCATGGAAAATTTAAATAAATTGTTTACTTAGTACAATAAGTACTAAGAGGCAAAGCATATCTTTACAGCTATTTAATCAAACTTTACTCTGAATCTTCAGAATTTTTATTCCCTTGTAAATTTGATAAACTTTCTTATTTTAGAGAAACTATGGCATGCTTAATGATTCTGTGGAAGCACAACACTGAATAAAATTCATATTAACACCATTGCCTTAAGCGGCTATATAGACGATCATGCGCAGCATGTCAGCACGGTAAGATGAAATGCTATCATGCGCGTTTAATAGCTAAATGTTGCTGTTTGACATGTCTCACATGATGGCTTTAAAATTTTTTTAATATTTTCACTCTATCTCTCATTATAGGCGCTTTGTGCTACTGCATCTACTTGTCGCTTTTGTTATTACATCAATTTTTTTTTGCTGGGTTTTGTGTGGGGTCCCTTTCTTTATTACATAGATACCTCATTATTATGTGTCTTTAGCTTTGCAAGTTAAAATTTTTGGTTAATTTCATTTTTAAAAACACATTTTATTTCAATATTATGTTATTACTTGTCCGCTGACTGCTAGTCTCTCCCTCCCCCACTATGTACTCTGATGCTTGTTTGCTCTTCAAATATTTTATATATTTTAATTTATATAATTATTATATATTTTTCAGAAAATTAGCAAAACTATTAAATTGTGGTTGTTTGTTCAAATTTCAACACTAACAAGCATTTGCGGTTTTTACAGGTTTTTATTTTAAAATTTAATTTTAAACATTAAAAAGCAACACAAAACGTATTATCATTACATTTATTATATATAAATGTTCATATTAGAAAATGAAAACTTAAATATACATACAAAAATAGTGTACAAAAAAAGTGTACCCACAAGGAAATAAAAGTTAAGAGAGAATGAATGTGTTGTAACATCACATATCTGCCATGTACGTAGGAAAAATGCAAAATATGAAATTGAAAATAAAAAGAAAATACTTTTCATTTATAGAGAGAAGTGAGTGAGAGATAACGCTATCACATCTTCATAAAAATGAAAAAATTTTTTATTTGATATTGAGAGCACCTACTTGAGAAAACTTGTATTATTTGCCTATCGGTCGGACTAAAACGACTTTAAATTCATATAATTCTTACGAACAAAAGTCAGCTCTTAATAAAAGCCTACTTTTTTGTGACTATGATGTTGTTGAAAAAATTTTCCAAAGTCGCAGATGTTTCTATTTGAAAAAAGACAGAGAGAAATTTTATTATAACAGCAGAAAACTGAATAATAAAAATGAAACAGCAGGGAATTTTTCTTGGATTCTGAATAATATTTTCCTTTAGATGCCTTAATTTCTAAGCTGAATAAATTTTCTTTTGCTCTTATTGTCTCAAAAACTTATTTGCCTCCTACCTTTCTTTTTCAATGAGGCCTGATGTGTAATAAAGTAACTGCCCTTTTGTCTTTCTTTTTTAAACAGTCGTGGGAATTGAGTTTAAATGTTTGGGATATAAAAATGTTTGTCTATCGGCCGGACTTCAGCTTAATTATGAAGAATTTTTTTATAGAATAAATTTTGTTTTGCTAAAAAATTTCCCAAGTCTAATTTGTTGCTAGAATAAATGAGAGGAATTTTGTTTATAACAGCAGAGAAAAAGTAAAGTAAACATTAACTCCCGGCTAATTTTTAATCATAATTGGTCTCTGAATAATATATTCCCACAATATGTTGCATAGTTAAATACTTATCTGAGTAAATTTTCTTTTGTTTAACTGGCCATCAGAAGATTCTCTTCTTACTTACTTCTTGTTTTTTAATTAGAATATTATTCAACCTCCGCACAAACATTTCATTATTTCATTTTAATAAATTTTCAAACAAAATTTCCAATTGGCCCTGTTTTACTTATTTTAACTCTGTATGTGGGAAAAAATGATATATTTTTGAAAAACAAAAATATTTTAATTACAATTTTACAAAACAACTATTTGAGTATAAAATTAAACTGAGGTTATTTTAACAACCAAAAACCAAAACAAAATAAAACCCTCAAAATGCCCACAGTTGAATTTAACTATATTTATTTATATAAGTCTGTGTGTATCAAATGACTATAATATATTAAATTAAAAAAAAAAATGACCATTTCACTTGTATAAACAAAATGTTCAATTTAATATTGATAATTAAATTCTCGAAAGCAAGTAAATATTACGAGATTCTTTTACATCTTTTGAGATGCTAAACAAAGATAATAAGTAATAATTTCATATTGAAACTTCATTCAAAGTTAAGTTTTAGCATGAAAAATGTTTTTAATAATTTAAATTAAAACTAGGGTGTGCCCTTTAAAATTATAAAACTAGAAACAAAATTAAAACAGTTAAAAAATTAAAAAATATTTACCGATCTCTACTAAAACTTAGTCTTGAATCTTTGCATGTTATATGTAAACTAAATATTTTTTTAAAGCTTTAATTAAAATCACTTAAGCATGCTATGCTGTCAATCAAGTACTGCTTCTGAGAAATTACCATTAAGCAAACTAAATTTTTCTTTGGAAATATGAAAATTTAAGCCTTAAAGTTAGTAATTTACTTAATTTCGAAAATTCGAAATTAAGTTCGAAAATTCGAACATACTTTTAATATATATATATTTTTTTATTGTTGCAAAAAATTATATTTTAAATTTTTATAACTAATTTTTTTGCAACTTTTAAGGAATCGCATTAACGTAAATCTAAAAATTTTTAATTTTTCTGTGAAAATATAAGCATAAATATTTTTAACATGAATAATTTACTTAATTTCGAAAATTCGAAAATAAGTTCGAAAATTCGAAAACAATGTAAAAATATATTTTTTCTTATCTATACTTGTAAAAAAAATTTAATTTTAAATTTTTAAAATATTTTTTACACAACTAATTCATGGACTAGCAACTTTTAAGGAACCACGTTAAAGTAATATTTACATTTTGCAATTTTCTGGGATAACATTTTTTTTTTTTTAATTAAATTAAATTTTTAAAATTAATAATATACTTAATTTCGAAAATTCGAAATTAGGTGAGAGTATTCGAACATAATCAAATTTTTTTAGACATTTATTAGTTAGTTTTATTTGACCTTTTTCTTTTTAATTAAAATGGCTATTTTGTTAAGCTTGAGGTCTTATTTTTAAAAAATTTTTTATTTTTATATCCATATTTCGCTCCAATTTTTGTAGCTTCTTCAGGATATAATTATAAATTCTTTAGACATTTAAAAAAAAAATTAGGGACTTAAGAAAATAATTTATTACTAGATATACAATTCCCAGATAATTCGAAGTCTGGGAAAACTTTAAAGTTTCCACAGATTTCTATATATCTACAAAAATCAAGTTTTTAAATTAATTGTTTAAATATTAGTATTTGTTTAGATAATTTTGATATATTTAGATATTGAAAAGGACACCCTAACTTTAAAGTACATACTCGTACATACTTGTAACATTTAAGTGCTTAACGAAAGATGTTGCCTGTAACTCAGGCAGATACTTAATTGTTTGTATATGAAATTAAATTGATTATGATGATAACGATAATGATAATAATGTAACTTATGTGCCTGATGATGATGATGATGATGATGTCACTCAAAATATTTCATTTGCTATGACGCTGAAGACAACAAATGCTTAAACATGATTATGAGATGTGTGTTTATATTCAGTGAAATATTCTTTTGTTCCGTTGGGCTTTTTATGATGGTGATGAGTTGTTATTATTATGTTAATAAAACTCATTATATTAAAAGCATAGCAAATGCACTAGTACTCGTAATATAAGAATAGCTACAACAATATGAAAATCTCATATGAGTTTCCCTACAGAAGTGCATGTGAATTTAACAGATTTTTTTCGGGTTACCAGAAAAGGCCACTGCAGTTTATGACTTAACTTGTGATTTTGCTTAACACCTGTTTGGTGTGGCCTAAATAAAAAAATAATAATGGGAGCACATTTTTTGAAAAGTAAAATAATTGCAGTGCCTTTTACGAAAACCTAAAACAGCTTGCACTTTTAGAATTAGCTCCTTTAAAATTATAACAAATTCAATTGTGGCTCTTATGTAGCAACAATAAATACCAACCCACACACAAAAACATAACCCCACATGTTGTTATAAAGGGAGTTTGAGAGAGAGTGAGAGTGAGAGGAGGATTCTTAACTTAAAATATATTACAAATAATAAACTAAAGTTTCCTTAAAATTTTATAAACGCCTTAATGATCAAACGATGTACAATTGTTGGCAATTAATGCACATACTCAGCTATGCACACACACTTTTTGAGGAATTTCCTTAAATGACTAGAATATGGTTTAGAATAATATTGTAGAAAAAAGGAATTGTTACCAAAGAAAAGCCATCATCATCATCACCATCATCATCCATATCAATGTATTTTTAATTGACTAAAATATATAAATTCTAAATGAAATAATTAAATTATAAAACCTTATAAGCAAATTAGAGCATAATGTTTTAAGAATGCGAGAAGGCATGAAATAAATTAGTTTAATATATGAGGTGTGTTTGAAAACTATAACCAATTTGTAAAATAAAGAAAGTTATTTTCTCTTTCGACATTTATTTACAAGCATCACAAGTTCAGATTCTGTGCAGCAGACATAAATAGTAAGCGATCATCACACCTAAATAAAGTCCATAACTCACTATCAAACTTAATCGTTAGATTTTTCAAAACTTGAATGTGTGTTCTACACGTGTGATGTATGGCGTTAACTGTTAGTTAGCAAGTACTTTGCAGAGTGAAAATCATAACTCACCCTTAGACACAATCGTTAGATCTGTCAACATGTGTGAAAATATAACCTTGCATTGGATGGCATTAACTGTTACTCAGCATGTATTTCTCAGAGTAAAAACCATAACTCACTGTCAACCTTAAGCGTTAGATCTGTCAAAAACTACATGTGTATTTTTGGTATAATTCTTCCGATTCACAGACCTAAATATTATAGAATAAAAAAATTAAATTGGCTTAATTTTTTTTAACACTCCTCGTACGTTTATATTTCTTATGCCAAAAGTCAACATTTTTTTTAGCTCTTGCAAGAGATGGCAACGTGAATGAGTAAACCGTTTAGGTAGATTTGCATGAGCTATTTTATTTGATTAAAAAATTCTTTGATATAAAGCCTAAAGATGTTTTAGAGAAAATTTTAAAAGGACCCTTTTTTTAATAAAAAATATTCCCATTTTCTTTTAGCTCTTCTAAAATAACATTTAAGGACATTAAAGAGGCTGTGGTTAAAAAAATATTCAAACTATTTTAAAAGATATTTTCTTTACAAAAAATAAGCATCTTCTGCCATTTAATGATTTTTTCAAGAAAAATTTTTTTTTTCTCTAAAAAAAAAAAAATTAAGACAGAAAATGTTAATATTAAATAAAAAAAGAGTTTTTATATTTTTTACACATGTGCATGAATTTGTTTGATTTTTAGTACCAACATTTCCGTTTTCTAGATGAATATTATTCATTTTCACTATAAATAGTTTTTAAGCTTAATCTTTTGTCAATGCACATGCTTCCAGCTCTAGACACAAGCATCCTCTTAATGTTGGCTTTTAATTTTTTTTTTGTTTGTTTTTCATATTCGTCCTTTGCAGTTGCCATTAAAAAACTAGGACTTATTAGTCATTGGGATGGCTATGTCAAGCGATATGAATAAATTAAAAGAATAAAAATGAAAGAATACAATTTAGCTTAGAAAAGTGATTAAAAAGAAATGGTAAGGAAAAAAAACTAAATAAAAACAAGTTAAATTCGGCTGTGCCGAGTCTAATATACCCTGCACTGTGTCAGCAAAATATTAATATTTTTCACTTTCCACAGCCTTTTAAAATATCAAAAACATACAAAAAAATTACAAGAGTGAAGATAAATATGTCGAGTTAAATATGTTTTAACGTAACCAATGAAGTTTCTTAGTATTTGCAAATATGTTTTCAGTATAAATAGGATATTTATCAAATACGGCTTACGTCACTAAATACTTCCATATATATTTTTAATAAAATAATAGTTTAGCGAAGGTGGTCTAGATTGGTAACCTACTGCCCAAATACTCAGAAATTATTTTGGATTATTTTAAATTTTTTTTATGAAATTTCTATATACTCCAGTAGTCACCCCCGGGGTGTGTCTTCTCGGTGAAATTCCACCTTGATGTATCACTACCGGGGAATATAGGTGCGCCAGCACCTGGAACTGCCATGGGTTTGAATCTGGCAGAAGGACACCTGAGGGTTTACCTAAAGGATACCTTCGGGGTCCGACCAGTGACTCTCAACACTGGTACCACGGGAGCCGGTAGCCCCACAGAGGAAGCACAAATGTCCGAGCAATGGGTTAAAAGCTGATGCTCACGAATGGTTGAACAATGAGTGCTCAGAGTCTGTGGACCGAACTTCGTTCCAACCCACGGAGTTTAATGGATGATGTTCTGTGGACAACATCCCTGGTTCGTTGTTCGGTCTGTGGACTTCGTGTACACCCAAATGCTCGGACAGCGGAATCTGTCCTTAACAAGGGTGGTGTGTGTGACATGGCAGAAACACACACAATTTGCTACCTGTGTCCTTTATTGGTCACAGGGGCTATAGTGGTAGGCATGAATACCACTCGTGGTTTGACCACGGTGAGATTAGGCCCTAGCGGCAGGTGCTCACCTAAATCATCCACATGCATATTCCCGTACTGTTGTTCTCAAGGATTTTGGCAATTTAACTTGTTTTTTTTTTTGTAAATCTTAAAATTTCTTTAAAAAAATTTTTTTTCGACCTCAAAATCTTTATATTACAATTTATTAAAAAGCTGTATAAATGTGTTTTTTTGTTTAGTTTTATTTTATTAAAAAAAAATTACATAAATAACAAACATAAAAATTAAATTAAACATTCAGTTTTTTTCATATTCAATATAAAATTCTATACTTACAAGAAACATAAAAAAAATTTATAAAAAATGACAGTATTGTTGTTTGAAAAGTAAAGTTTTACAAAATATAAAAATTATTTTAAGCAAATTGTTTATACAAATTTAAAAGCTTTTAGCAACTCAAAAAACTTGCCAAAAAAAAAGATAAGTCTAAAATATGACAACGCTGGTTGCATGTTAGTTTTAAGTGTTCTAGTATTAGCTATACAAAATTTTCGTTTAGTGTAGTAACGTCTAACTGCTTCTAAACTGAGCTGACAGCTTTGCAAAAGGTAGTTCTCTTTTTACACGCTAGATACGTTCCAAATATATTCTTGTAAGAGAGAATAAGCTGTAAACAATTCATTTATTTCGTGCTTATACATTTTAATTTATTAATTAAATTTTAAAAGTCCAACTAATTTGTGTAAAAAATGCATAACGTATATACTCTATAAATAATTCAAGGACTGCCATACTGATATGGAATTCAAGAAAAATTCCTAGAATATGAAAAATCATGTAAAAAGAGAATTTTTTCCTTTTTAACTCGTGATAGAAGGAATTCGTGTAAAAAGAGAAATTTTATTTTCAAATCTGTGGTAAAAAAAATCCCGTAAAAAGAGAATTCGGTGTATAAAGCAATGCTGATATTGCCAGACAAGTGTAATATTCGTTGAGACGTTAAATAGTAAACATAAGGTATGTGTCTATAATAAGTTTGGAGTAAGTTAAGGTAATATGGTATCAACGGGTAGTGTAGTACCCTAGCTTGTACAAAGTGGGATATTTTTTGAAAATAATTATTCCATTATTACCACTCAGCGAGTTTTGGGTAGCACAGAATCCTCAATTATCATTGCATTCACTAAAAACAATGTATGGTGTGGTATTCATGCTGTAAACATTAATGGTCCCTATTGGAATTACTGTTACTGCTGAACGGTACCAAGACATGATTCGAAATTTTCTTGTGGCTCAAATGTTAGTGCAATGACTAGAGGACATGCGGTTTCAGCAAGATGGGGCCACAGCACACACAGCTAGTTTAACAATTCAATTATTGAATGACGTTTTTCCACGAAGACTAATTTCGAGAAGTGAAGATCTCCGTATTTAACAGCACTAGACTTTTTCTTATTAAGAATTAAAGAAATTCAGCCTGAGATGTTACAGAATGTCATGATAAATGCCTTAAAAACGGCCGAAAGTTGCATAGCGAATAGCGGCCACTATTTAGCCTATATAATTGTCCAAACATAACGAAAAATATAAAAAAGACCAAATAATTTTTTATGAAAATCAAACTTATAGCAAAGTTATAGGCAATCAAATTGGTAGCGGGACTTTTTCCTCACCTTGGACAGCCTCAAGCTTAATAAACTAGCCGTTTCAATTTAATTTTATCAATTAATTAGAATTTTATTAATTGTCTTAAAGATGTATAGAAAAATATATTTGTAAGTTTTACTTAAAATTCATATTAAGTTGTGTTGGTATGCATGTAAATTAGGGTGGTTCAAATTGTAGATATAAAAGAAAATAAAAATTATTTTTTTTTTCAATTTTAAGAAATTTTTCATACAAAATTAAAACTCTAAAATGAATTTCCATTGTGCCCCATTCATTTAGAAATTTATTTAGTGTTAGTTTTTTTAAGATAATCTGAAATACTAAATTATAAGTAAGTGAATATATTTTGATAGTCTTAGGCCCATTATAACAGTTTACCACTAGTTAAAGTTGGAATTTAGTAATCGAAATTTATTTTTTTGCTGCATTTTGAAACTATAACTAAGCCATATGTCTAGAGTAGATCTTGTCCTGGTATGACCTACAAAGTCTTGACTTTAACTATTAGCAATTTGTTATAATGAGTCCTAATCCGCTAAAAATCGAAATTTCACTGTAATAAAATTTCGTTCGATATTGAATGCCATATCTTAGTTTCGAATGGGATTTAACTGTAGAAATTTCGTTGCTTGGGAAAATTTTCTTAAAATTGTTCTAGATAACCTTTTTTATAAATTATTTGTTTTTTTTATTTTGTAAAAATTGACATCAACCAATAACATACACATTTTCCAAAGCAATAAATATTTTTTTTTTACAATTTTATCACATTTAAAACCTACTTTAATTAGATTTAATTTGCATTTTAAAGAAAAACATAATAAAATTAGCTTTAATTATTCATACACTGGGAGAATTTTATTAGATATCCCTTGAATTTTGTCATATAAACCAAATGAAAATTCATTACTTTTCAAGCAATGATACATTTCGTTATACTAGTGAAATAATGTCATTAATTCAATGAAATATTTATTCGTTTATACAGTGAAAATTTTTCTTTAATTCATATTATTTATTAAGTATTTCTTTAATTCAATGAAATGTTTATTTATTTAATAAAATAATGTCATTAATTCCCATAATTTCGAAAATGTTTCATTGATTAAATGAAATAATAAATTTAATGAAACCGTTTCTATAGATTTTTAAAATCTTTTTCTTTCAGTGTAAGAGTATTTTAACTGGAATACAAAATTTGATTTTAGCATTTTTGAAAATCGGCTAATTTAAATCAAGTGTTACTTTAAAATGCCACTTTGTTTGTGTGTATTTATTTCTATTTGTAACTTAGAAAATATCTCTGCTGTAAGAATAGCTTTTTGAAATGTATTATTCTTTTAAAAACTCGTCTCCAGTCGTTGTGTCCCTATATCATCCAGTTGCAAAATATATATGTCTCCATCAGTCGCCGATATACCTCGGGAAAAAGTACCTTTTTTGTGATAAAAACCTCGGTTAGCTGAGTCACCAACTCCATAAAGTCTAGAATTAACCAAATCACCAATAGTTGCATTATCTTTAGAAATTTTGTTTTTTATGATTTTCGCATGTGCATCAGTTTGAAAGCCATAAACACTATTTTGAGCCACATTACGTATTCGTCTGGTGGAGCGCGTAATATAAGAAGATCTTGAGATGGAATATTGATAAATGGGTTGACGTTTGCAAAACAAGCGCTGCAACTCGTTTCGAAATCTTTTATGGGAGATGGTGTACAAAAATGGATTTAAGCAAGCAGCTGTTTTGCAAAATAAAGCCGGTATCATAGAGTTAGTGGGTGTTAAATATTTTTCCATGCCAAAAACACCAGTCATGGCTACAATTGCATATGGCGTCCAGGCCAGAAACCATAAACCAATCACCAAAAGCACAATAAAAGCTAGTCTTACTTCCGTTTTATGTTTATTGTGATTACTTTGTATATTTTTAGAGAATAGTACCGCTTTCAATATATGAAAATAACAATAAAAAATACTTAGCAAAGGCAAGCACCAGGCAAATACGAAGAATACAAACATAAATATACGGGCAGGCATTTGCTTATCTAGATAATCAAAGGAACATGTGGTTAAATAACCCTCAGGTACATAAACCGATAGGCCCACTTCCAGTAGTGGTATTACAGAAAATAAAAATGCTTCACACCAGGCCAACAGCAGCAGAGAATAATAGTACACTGATTTGTTGTTGGCACGCAAAGGATTGAAGGGATTCACCACAACACTGTAACGATCCATGGAAATGACTGTTAGCAAGCCAATTGAGGCAGAACCACTGAAACCACCCATAAAACCATACAGACGGCAGCCTGTGAAAGTAAAATAATAACAAAAACAAAAAAATAAATTATTTATGCTGCAAACAAATAAAAATGAAAGTAAGAAATATATTAAGCTGACCAACAAAAATTTGTAATTTAAAAGGCGTTTTACACTGATAGAAAAATGTGGCATTAATTCAATGAAAGATTATCATTAAAAATGTAACTTTGATTCAAAGAAATATTTTAAAGTTAGATGAATTAATTAAAAAATGTCACTAGGTAAATGAAATTATTTCATTAAATTAATGAAATATTTCATGAGTCTAATGAAATTTTTCATTGTTTGAAAAATAATAAATTTTTCATTAAGATAATGAACAAAACTTAAAGCATGTATAAATGAAATTCTTTCAGTGTACTCATTTGGACACCAACACCAGTCATTGTATTAAATTTAATTTTAATTTAACTCTCATGTATACGAAAAGTATTTTGTTCATTAATCCAATGAAACATTTCATTATTTTTTAGCCAATGATAACGTGTCATTTGACTTTTGAATTATTTCTTTAATTTAATTAAATATTTATTAATTTTAAAAAATATATTATTGAACCAATGAAACGCTGTCATTGGTTGAAAAAAACTAATTATTCTTTCACTGTATGGTGTAGTACCTAAATGTGTTTTTGAGAGTTACAAAGGTGCATTTAGAAGATGGTCTATGTATTACACGGCCTTTTGGGCCACTCATCCACTTAATTATGTACATATTTGATTAATTAGTCGTACTATATACATAAAACCATTTCGGTTGTGAGAACTGAATTTGTCATCAGTGAAAAATTAAGTTAAGTGACAATAAAAGTGTGATAGAAATTCTTGATAGAATTTCTCTCAATAATATTCAAAACTGAATTACTGAATTTTTGTTAAAAGAACTAAAAAATTCAACTATAACAACTGAATTTCTGACTTTAGTTCTCACAACCCAAATTGTTTTCCCAGTGCATGTACCTGGAGCTTCCAGCAATCTTCAAGTTATATGTCCTTAAACATTATTCTCTTTATTCTTCTAACTAAGCTGTTCCTAGCTTAATATTTAAGTACTTACCCCAGTCCCCTAGTGCTGGACCACGCATAAAATTATTATAGGCCGCAACAGGACATTTGATAGTAATCATTAAATCGCTCAAGGACAAATTAAAAACCAATAAATTTGAAGCCGTTCTTAAAGCTTTACATCTACAAAAATACATCATATTTGGAATGAAATCATTTTTTTCTGAAACGCTGGTGTTAATAAAAATATTTTTGTTAATATGGGAAAAAAGAATTTTACTGAAAATAAAATGTTTCATAAATCCAATGAAACAATTTTATTGAAATTGTTTAATTAAATTAAAGAAATTATTTAATTAAATTAAAAAATTATTTCATTTAATTATTTAAAATAATTTAATTAAATTAAAGAAATCATAAAATTATTTTATTAAATTAAAGAAATTACTTAATTAAATTAAATAAATCATTTAATTAAATTAAAGAAATCATTTAATTAAATTAATGAATTAATTAAAAAAAAAAATAAGGAAATTATTTAATTAAATTAAAAAAATTATAAAATTATTTTATTAAATTAGAGAAGTTATTTAATTAAATTAAAAAAATTATTTCATTTAATTATTTAATTAAATGAAAGAAATCATTTAATTAAATTAATAAATTAATAAAATAAAATAAGGAAATTATTTAATTAAAGTAAAAAAATTATAAAATTAATTTATTAAATTAACGAAATTATTTTATTAAATTAAATAAATTATTTAGTTAATTTAAGGAAATTATTTAATTAAATTAAAGAAATTATTTAATTATATTAAAAATATTACTTAATTAAATTAAAGAAATTATTTAATTAAATTAATAAAATTATTTATTTAAATTAATAAAATAATTCATTGAATTAATGAATTTTTCCTTGTATAAATGAACAAAATTAAAAGAATTTATTGTTTTGAAAAATTAATAAAACGACTTCAGTAAATTTTTTTTAATTGATTCAATGAAATATTTTCTCTAATTAAAAAAAAAAATATTTATATGATTTTAACGAAATAATTTTATTTTTTAATAAGTTTATATGATTTCAATGAAATTTTTCATTAAATTAATGAACAAAATTCAAAGAATATATGAACAATGTTCATTGAGAATGAAAAGAACTCCAATTTAATAAGCATATTCAAGTCATTAATTGTATAAAAGTTGTCATTGATGAATTTTTTTATTGAGTTAATGATGAAATTCATAAAATCTGGAACATAACTCCTACAGTGCAGATGTGGCAATCAAATAAAACCAACTGCTGGTGAGGTATTAAATAAAATTTTTTTTTTAAATGGTTAATGTAAATCGCACTTGAAACTCTGTGCAAATTTACGCTTTCTGTTTTGCTTCCATGGTTTTTCTTCAAGTTTTTCATTACATTTAATTCGCTCAAAGCCATCACACTTTATTTACCTTGCAAACATAAAAATCACCAAACCATTTCCAGTTACACCAAATAAAAACATAATCAGGTACAAAGAGCCCATCACATAATATGAAGTATCACTGGGAGGTTCAAATTTTAACCAAAAAGGATTGATGCGTGCAATCATTTTGTAATCATAAGACCCATGAAAACTCTTAAGCGCAGGATAAACACTAAATATTTAAAAAGAAAAAGATAATCAAAATTTAAAAAATGATACTGAATCATTTACCCACCTTTCATTAAGCTCAATTAATCCATTCAAAGAAGAATTAACATATTTGATGCATGAGTTTGAATTATTGTTCTTTGGTAAACAAACCACCAAATCATTTTCAAGGGTTGATGACATAATTGGTGCTAATTGGTTGGAAGAGTTGGCGGTGGCTTTAACCATTGAAATCAGGCTTAGGAAAACTGAGGAAAGAGTGCCAATTCTGAGTTTAAATATTTTATACAACAACAGAGTACTTTTGTTATAAACAATTTGAACGAATTGTGCTGGTAACCAGGGCTGGCAATCTATAGTAAAATTAAATAATTTTGAAAAAGCTTTCCTTTTGTGCAAAGAAATTGATTTTGGTGTTGATGCTTCTCTTAATGCTTGATGTTGTTGTCTTTTTGGTTGCAATTTTTGTTTCTTTGTTTTATTATTAAATTTAACCCAGAAAAAAAACATCTTGCTGCAGCTATTTATTATATTTTGATTTTAAAAATTCAACAATTTGCTCCCATGGAAATAAGAATTTTCATTAAGTGTTTCAAACTTGTGCTCATATGCAAGATATGCAATTTCTAGAAAACTTTCCAATGTCTCTAAACGATCCTAATGGATTATAGGCCACTAAATCATGTAGTAGTTTGCTGCAAGTATTGAAAAATAAAAATAAAATATTTTTTTAAATAATTGTTTCAAAAATAAAAAATATTCACGAAGCTTTTTGACTTGTCTGCAGAAAATTCCAGGAATCGAATATGTGCACAATTTCCATTAATAGAATCTTGACTACCCTTGTAGCTTTATATCGAAATATTTTCGTTAATAAATTTTACGGTTGTAACAAATTTCTCACTATAAGTTTATTAATTAAGAGATTTTTGTCAGATCCATTTTTTCATAAGACGACTTTGGTGATTGCCAATAAAAAAAATATTTTTAAAGTACAAAAACCTAGGAATTTAACATAAAAATGCCTGCCATAAGACGATTGTGGAACCGATTGAACAAAGTTGTACGTCATACCAGCATTTAACAAATTTGCAGCACGATGTTAATTGTGATTCACACCGTCTTTTGCCCAACTTAATTTGCCATTTCTATGTTGCAATGTGAGGAACACAATTTAGCAGTGCGTTAAAATTGTAGAAGTCTTTTACGAAAATAGGCGTTTAAAACAAAATACAATTTGTGCATTTTCAAAGTTTTTTGGTCAGCATAACCCACTAAATTTTGTATATATCAGCTAGCCGGATCTGTAGGAAATCTTAAAACACCTGTGCACGTTCACCCAATTAGTTTTGCGGAAAATATTCGTGATAGTGTGGGAGAGGTGGGTCAAGCAGTTACCATAAATGGTTGCAACAGGATGGTGCTACTTACCAAACAGCCAACGGAACAAGGCTCTTTTGCGCGAGAAATTTAATGGTGGCATTACCTCATATTCTGGCGATATTAATAGACCACCAATATCATGTGATTTAACACCATGGACCTCTTTCTTTGGAGATATTTAAAAGAAAAAGTGTACATCATGTCTCAGAGTTATTGAAAACATAGACTATTGGATAAAGGTAGGGCACTGAAGCCGTAACAAACATTTGGTCGATATTTTGTTTCACAAATAATTGTTACACATTCTTCTATCATAATAAAAAGTATTAAGATAATTTTCTCAAAACTTTGTGTTTTATTCGAGCGTTTTTCTTGAACCTCCCTGTACCAATTTCTTCGTATGATATTTAAACAATAACTAATCTTGAGAATGTACTTTTTGTTTTATAAGTATGTGTGTGTTAGTCTGTTAGCCAGTCTTTACAGTTGATTGTTTTTCTTTTTCATATAAAATTACTTTTGCAACATCATGATTGAATGTGAACAGCACTAGAAATAAAAACTAAAATTTTGCATTTTTTTTTTTACATTTTAATAGTCTTCTATTTAAACTTGTGTTCGTATTGTTGTAACTGTTTATAACTTGGCTATAAAGAGGAAACTAAAACACGTAACACTAAAAACGTAGGTACTTCAAATATGCATTCGATTAAATGTTCAAGTTGATTATTGAATTAAATAACGTTTCCACAAAACGTAAAAGAACTGAAAGCGGAAATCAATAAATTTTACAACTGAGATTTTGTTTGATTTAGTTTTCAATTTTTGTTTATCAATTTTTTTTTTGTTTTTGTTTTTTTGCTAAGTTGGGCCAATAAGTCTATAAGAAACTTTTTCTTTGTGAAATTGAACCCACAATAAAATGAATGGAAAGTAATTTGACTTGGAGTGCGGTAAAATTTAAATCAAATAAAAGTTTTGGTGGATCCTCAATATATAGCAAGGATGGAAAACTTAAATTTATAAATTACTTAAATGATACTTTAGTTCAAAGAAAAAAAGTTTAAAAATTGAAGTAAAAATCTTTACCAGGAAGGAAAAAATAATTTTTATAAGCATTTTTAAAGTTATTTTGATAGAGGCTCTTTTCGAGGTAATTTTAGTTAAAGGGTGTTCCAACAAGAACGCAAGATTTAAATTTTAAATAAATGACTGATGCAGCAATTGAATTGTTTCTCTGGCTGTATGACATGTGGCGCCGTCTTGTTGAAACTACAAGCCCTCCACATTCATTTCTTCAATTCTAGGCAAGAAAAAACTGGTTATCATTTCACGATACCGAACACCATTGGCTGTTTGCGCTTGACCTGCCTCATTTTCATAAAAAAAAAGGTCCAATGATTCCTCCAGCCCAAAAACCACACCACACAGTGACACCTTGAGGATGCATTTGCTTCTCGTGAATCATTCGAGGATTTTCCTCACCCCAAATGCGACAATTCTGTCTATTGACGAAACCATCAAAATGGAAATGGGCCTCGTCACTGAACATGATTTTATCGGCAAAATCAGCATTTTCATGTTGTCTCTCCAATACCCAATTAACGAACTCCCTTCGCTGTCCATGGTCATTTTTTACTAACCTCGTACCTTCTACTAGCAAACAATAACAATTGTTCAAGTGTCAAACAATGACACTTCGAATGGCGCCAAATTTAAATCTTGCGTTCTTGTTCGGACACCCTTTATAAAGTAAGAATGCATGATTTTAAATTTAATGTTCAATTAGAATTTTGATAGTTTAAAATTAACTAAATATAAAAAGAAAACCTCTACTGTGAAGGATTGAATTTTTTCAAATTTCGGAAACTATCAGCCATTATAATCTGATTTAAAAGCAGTTTAAACACACCAACACTAACCAAAAGTGGGATTCAGTAACTTTTTTAACTCTATATTTTTCTGTTTGCACTAACGAATGAGTGATTCATTAATTCTTAGTTTAATTTACATTTTCATTAGAGCCAATTTGACTTATAATAAAAAAAATTTTTTTTAAAATATTTTCTTCAGAAAAAAGTTGCAAGTTTTAAATAGCAACTAACGAAACAAAAAAAAAGAAATAAAACTTTTTTCTTCTAAAGTTAAATTCTTAGTACACTATTTTTGTGGGTGCTTAAATAACAAATTAAACATAATTTTTGTTGTTGCTAAAATGTTTTTCACTTCACAAATAAATAGATTAAATTAAATTGTTCAAAAAGTTTACAGACAATATTTGCAAAACCACTAACCAGCAAACAAACGGACAAGTGAATAACTACAAAGAATTTTACAAGACCCTAGTGGCTACATATAAAACATGGGCCGTAATCGTAATCAGTAAAAAAGAAGGTTTTTAATTGCTGCGTAAAAATTTTATGACTTTAAGCTCGTTTTTAAAAAGATACCGACTTTACTGAGAGTATTTATTAAACAGGCCAATAAAATAATTTTCTTTTTGGGGTACCGAAGGTTTCCCGGTCAATTTGAATAAATGTGTCAAATTGCTATAAACTTTATTTTTAATCTGAATTACAGTTCTCGAAAAAAAGTGGAGAATAAGCCAAAATTAAGAAAAGTAGCATTAAATTAAAAATATTATATTTGTTTTAAAAGTTTTAGCCAAAAACCGGTTATTTGCCCCACCAAATCCTAACTTAAGGTAGTCATACCTAACATACACAAATGAATCACAATGAGGAAATTTTTGTGTAGAAAGTATTTTATTCTAACAAGTTACAATTGAAACAATTGGTTGTGATGTTGCTATTGTTCAAGCTTAAATAACAGGTACTTCCTTAACATTACAAACGTTTTTTATTCTTTTCATTTACTATTCATAAAGCTCATTATTATAATTGTTTTATTTAAAATTTTAATGTTTTATAGTCAACATTTTTTTTCTAATTTATTTCTGTTTTCTTTTGTTTAATTTTAGCCAGAAAAGAATGGTTCCTGCGAAAGACTAAAACAGTAAGTAATTTTAAAATATTAAATTTTATTAAAATATAAGAAACAATCTTACATACCATTAACCATAATAAACAAGTTAAATGGACGTACATACTTTTCCAACTCTTACACGCAGAGGCAATAACTTTTAATGCCTGTTATGAACTTTTTAAAGAAAATTAAAAAAATTTAAAGCTTTAATTAAAAATTTAATGAAAATTTAACAAAAAAACAAGTTAAACTCGGCTGTGCTGAGTCTTCACTGTAGTAGCGAAATATTCATACTTTTAACTTAACACATTCTTCTTAAATATTAAAAAAAATTGTAAATTTTTTTTTAAAGAAATGGCAAATATTGATCAAAATTATTTTTTTTGAATACTTAAAAAAGAAATAATTTATTTTAGCTAGAGAAATTCAAATTAACAATATTCACGATTAAATCCTTTCTATTATCCTTATTTTTGAGAGCAATAAAACTTTTACCCATAAAAAATAAGAAATTTTTTAAATTCTTAAGAAATTAAATTGGAAAACATTTTTTAAGCCAAACATAATGCTGAAATAAATATAAAGAATTTCAAATTGACGGCAAATAAGATTTCTGTTTAGTATGTAGTTCTATTGCCCACAAAGCATTTAAAAGCAGAGTTCGCAAAAGAAACAAAACGAAACGTTGGCATTCGTAAAAACAAATACAAATACACTCTGATTTATTTTGTATTTGTATTGGTACACAGTACCATTCCCTTGAACGTAGGCAGCCAGAACACAAATGAATCAAATTCAACAGAACCGAAACACTCATATGCATAAGACGGATTGCCTGGTTTTGTGTTTTCGCTAACACACATTACGCACATATACAGCTTAAAAATTTCCATAAAAAATTAAACAAGAATTAATAAATTAAACTAAAATTTCAGTTGTTTTTTTGATTTTATTCGGCCTTTTGTAGAACGATTGTTTTGATTTTTTGCACAGATATTCTAACAATTATTTTTGATTAAATTGCGTACTAGGTTTTTTTTGTTCGTTTTGTACAAAGTATTCAAAAAAAAAAAAATATAGCCAGAAAATGTCAAAAATAGAAGTAGTCGCTTTTATGGAGCATCAATTCTATCGTTTTGTATAGCAGAGTGTGGGGAGCCATATTTTTTTGTCCAGCTAATTGGTATATTAGAGTGCTACAAAAAGCGTTTCTCCAGTTTCAGAACTGCCTGGGTGTTAAAGTCATGACTACGCGATTAAAATGTTACTGGGCTGGATCTTAAAATCATTGCAAATGCATGGGGATGGGATGGCTACCTCGTAAAGTGTATACTTCTGGAAAGCCGTATATTACCAAAGAGGATCTACAAATTTTCATAAAATTAAAAATTTTTATTGAAAACTATTCATGCGACTCAAAATTTTGAAGGCATTTTTTTGTAATTTTTTTTAAAATTTTTTTTTTTTATTTTTTTATAAAAAAAAACCAGTTTATATGTATATTGAACCCATTTTTGTAGTGTTCAATTACAACTAAATTACTTTTAAATAGAAATAAAACTTAAGTTCGTAGCAAATTTTTTTAGAAGCTCTAACCTTTTCAAAAATCTTTGTTAGGGGTCGTATTCATATTTCATGTTTTTTTTCTTCTTTTTAACAAAAATTTCGCACACCTTTCGTATCTAATTTGTAATAGTGAATACTCAAGTCATTTATAAAAGGCTTAAATATATTTATAAGGCAACACAACTTTGTGTCATTAAATCTATAATGCAAAGCGAAAGAGTGTAACTGTTAATTGCAGTTTTCTTTTTGCATCATACTTTTTTGTATTTTATAATTGCTATTGTGTACCAAAGGCCATAATATTTTACTTCCTTGATCAGTATCCTTTGTTTTTTTTTTTTAAGACTTTAATAATATTGATTTGGTATGAAATATTTCATTAATTATTCATACCATCATTAAGATTTCTTGTATACATTTCCTCATTTAATTTTGCAAAATGTATTTCTGTGTACGAGTATGCAAATTTCATTATTACTGTTTTTGGCATCCCCAATCAAAAGGTAACAAATAAAGCGAGAATAGGGTGTTTAGTTTTTAAAATAGCAAAAAAAATTCTTCTATTTAAATAAAATTCATTGTCTGTTTGTTATATATATTTTTAACGGATTTGTCTGAAATTTGCTACATATATGTGCCTGTTCTGTATTTTACACGGATTCAAAAAACTGTGGAATTAAATGAAAACTTGCAGGTTTTTTTTTAATTTTACTAATAAATTCGCATCTAAAATAAAACAAAAACAATATGTAAGAAACTAAAATTGGATCACAGAGTAGCTGTAAGGTGCTGTATTTTTCAATTCCGAATAAAATATTCGGATAGTGTGTAGAAAGGTTACTATATACTTTTTAAGTGGCCACGCCCATTTTTCAGCTAAATGTCTAAAAATATGTGTGCCCTTATTTAATTTAAGCTTGAAATTATATTTTGAAATATTTTATTTACCATTTTGGATGACGCCTCTGATAATAATGCTAGCAAAGGCCTGATTAAATTTATATTTATATTTATTTGAATGGGTTTTTTAACAATTAAAATACTATTTTTAAATGGATTTCTCTAAAAATTGGTACATACGCTCTTTAAGGATACCGACTCACGTAATAAAGAACCGGGCCGGGTGAGAACGGGCAAAAACATTTAGTATATATATATATATATATATATATATATATATATATATATATATTTGTCAGAAGTGAATACTTGAGTTGAATTCACTTATTCGTTTCGGGCAAAACTTTGTCCGCACAAAATTTTTTTTTTTTGCTATGTACATTTGATGTATATGTAATGTTTGGTTTGTTTACCTCTTCAAATTACACATAAAAAAATTTTTGTTCGGAACAAAAAACAAAAATGTAAAGAAATATGTAGTTTATAATTGAGTTGATTTTAATTTTTCGTTTCAGATAAAAGTTTTGTCCGGACAAATATTTTTTTTCAAAAGGTGTCCCAGTAAGAGTGCACTTTTTATTTCATGCTGCAATAAATCGATTGCTTCACGCGCTGTGGCAGGACATGTGGTTCAGATGAGGCCACTAGAACTCGGTTTTCACGAAGCCATTCAGATGGAAATGTGCTTCATGGGAAAAGATGATTTTTTTTTTTTGAAAAATTGGCATTGACTTCACTTTGCTCCATCAAAATTATAACGCTTTGTTCTTTCGTAAAGCGCTCCATTTTTAATAATCTGAATAAGCATATGTGACAGCAGTTGCCTCAAAAATATTACACTAAATTAAAAAAGCGCATTCTTACTGACCCTTTCATTATTTTTAAATGAAATGAGTTTATAATTCAATTTAATTTCATTTTTAAATTTACTTGCAGTTAGTTTTTCCTATTCTTACGTGATTGGTATAGCATTCCCTTTTTTTTTTTTTTAATAAACCATTAAAAAAATTACGATTTTTATTTTGTAAAAACTTTTGTTTAAAACAAAGTTATTTTTAAAAGATTTTTATTAATTTTTAATTTTTTTCATTTCTATTTCTTGTCTTAAACACAATCACTTTGTGACCAATTTAGTTTAACTGAATTTGTTTTTATTTTGTAGCCGACAATTTTTTGTTTTAACAAATTTTTCATTTTATTATTTTTTGCTCTTTAGTTTGTTGCTGTAACATGAATGCTTGTCAACATGTTGACAATGTCACGGTCAAGTTTGAACTGTTGGTTTTCAGTGGCAAGGTCAGCCTATTTATTTACATATTTTTTTTCTCTCACCATCAATATACTTTCTTGCATTAAAGGATTTTTGTGCTTGCAGGTGTGTGTGTAAGTCTCTTTATGTGAGTGCTTCTCTCACAGGATGCTGCGCAATTTATTTGCGTTTTGAAAAACGAGAACAAATGAGCAGACGAATAGAGTTTTAGTTTCATTCATTAATTTTCTTAGAGATACCGGCATAATTGTGATTGTAATTGTGATTTTCCAGCATATATGGAAAAGGGGTGGTAAAAGGCAAAACAAAAAAGTATATCTTTTTGTTTAATTACAAAGAAGAATTTAACTCGACAACAAATTATAAAATGGAAAAACATTTTGAAAGAAAAAATTCAGAATATTGTTGGTCACCGATGAAGCTGAGTTAAAAAAGACCAGTATACATTTTTGAGTGGAATGGCTAAAAATTGTAATTCCGGAAAAATTTTATTTGAATAAAAAGTTTAATTACTGAGTAAGTTTTTAACGGATTAAAAAAACAAAATTGGGTTTTCCTCATTAATAAACATATTTTGAAAATAAATTCTCCAAACTTGATTTATGTAGAAAAAATTAAAAAAATAAATTGTTTGCTATAGAAATACTCACAGATTTCTTAAGTTTACTTAAATAATACTCGTATATTAACCATTCAAACGGACTCAATGGTTTCTTTCTAAATCCCCTTAAGAAACTTTAAGTCGGTTGATATTCAAGCTATTTTACTGGTTTATAAGTACATAAAGGTACGAAAACCCGGTTTTTTACCCGTAATTCAAGATTTCTGAGGTGCTTGTCAATTTCTAAAAACAGATTATTGTTGTACACAACAACACCTACCAGCAAATTAATATCACTTCCCAGGTATTTTTATTTTTGTGAGACAGTGTTATTAATGCAACGTTACTTAAAATGGGACTGGAAAAATTTTTCGAATCTCTATGGAAAAATAAAAAATACTGAGCAGATTTAAAAATGGTGTAGGCTTGCTTAAAGCAAAATTTCGAATTTTCTTTTTAAAAAAATAGAACCAACCGTTTTCAAGCAATGCTTATACTAGCATATGTCGCTACACCACTTAAATTTAGTAAAAAGCGATATGATTCGGGGCCAAGAGCCAATTAAAAAAAAGTGCAGTTTTGAAATTGTCAGAATTGGAAAATACTTTAGAAGCAGTTTTCAGTTACTCTTGTACTTGTGCTACTAACTCCCAATCGAATACAGAAAAATTCTAAAAGTAAATAGTTTTTGCTTCTTAAAAATTTTAATTGACGACATTAAAATATTTTTTACATAAAAAAATCTGCCAATGCTTTTTGATGTATCAATTTAAAAGCACAACAATTTTGAAAGCCTTAAAATTATTTCCACTCCCATCAACAATATTCTCTTAGTTTGTTTTACCACTTCTTTGACTGTATTACGCTTTCACATTAACATTCATATTTGAAAAAGATTGATGACAAAATGGAAAGTGAATTGTAATGCATTTTAATAACAGATAAGTTATTTGTACTCGTATTTATAGCACATAAATTAATTAAACGTGCAATAACTTCAACCGCTAATTTAAGGCTACTTTAATATGAAGTATAAGAATTTTATGGTAAGTTTTAGTAAAATGTATACACTGTGAAAAATATTTACAATAACTTATTGTTTAATTAGGCAGCTTCTTATACAGACTCGCTTAAGAAGGCAAGTGTAAGTCACAAGGCTCTGCAATCATGCATATGAGTGCACGCTGCAATATTATTTATTTTATTTTTTATTAAACAATTCTTTTGTTCTAATAAAATTTTTTTAACTTTATTCTTGTAAAAATAACCAAAAATATTTTTTTTTTTTATTTTTATTTGCACAGTATTTTTTTGAATTGAAAAGACGAGGTCAATGCACATGAACACGTTTTAGTTGTACGAATCTGTTTTAAAAAATAATTTTTGCCCTAGAAATAAATTTTGTTTTAAGGCCAAGACTAATTTAAATATTTCTCTATTTTCGCTAATTAGTTTCAAATACATAAAATGTTGCTACAAGTATTTACAACCACTACATCAACAAATCAATTAAGAGTAAAAAAAAAAAAAAAATTATAATTCATAATTTTATGTGCAACCAGGAAAAGTGAAAACTTTTTGTTAGGGGCCTTTTATACAAGGTTGGCGTTACTTAACCAACGCTATTTAGCCTTGCGAAAGTAGTAGGAGTCAGAGGAAATTCCGAACAACTTCAATCAAAATTTGTAAAAATTTCGATCGTTCTCATTCGATGTCGAAAGCTAATTAAAAATTATATAATAAATATTCTTTACTCTCGATAATTTGAAATTCAAGTGTCAAGTAATCAAGAGTTCATTTTTAACAAAAGTTTAGATTTTATTTTTTATCATAGAGCAACAATCGATGTTGTACTTCATGCTAAAATCATGCCATTATATTTAGAAACTAAACCTACATTTAAGTTTTGAATAGACAAAAAAATTATTCCAAATCCGAATATTTTTTTCGAAAGTAAAAACTTCAGCACCTCATAACTATAGTGATACTTCGAATCTGCATGTAATAAAAATTCACTATTCAAGAATCAAATAAAAATGAAACACTTCGTTGTATAGAGAATCAACACGTCGTTATGTAGAGGCTTTTGATAATGCGACTTTGACGACTTTTGTTGTATAGAAGCTTTTGAAAGAATACTTTACTACATAGAGGCTTTTTAGCTCTGAATTTCTTCGTTGTAGCTATAGTACATTTTTGTATAAAAAACTTTGCAATAAAAAGGTTTTTTCAAATTATTCTGAAAACATTATTTATATTGAATTTTTCGTTATAACGAAGATCGTTATATCGAAGTTTCACTGTACAATATATTAGATTTGCAATATTTTTCTCAATTTATTTTAAAAAAATAATTAGTTTAATAAGAAAAAAATTTAATTCCACATGGGCCAATTACCGCACTCGATATCGAATAAAAACTATCGCAATGTTAATATTTGTATATAAAATTTTCAACTTACGATACGTATCGCTCGATATCGAATGCGATGAGTTGGCCCAGCACAGAACTGTTTTTTTTTTTTGTTTATAACTTTAAATTTTTGCCTTAATCTCCAATTTTCTTTCCACTTCCAGTACAATTACTTTTGGAACCAAAAATATACAATTTTCTGCTAGTTAATTATTTAAAAAAATTTTATTTTATTTATTTTACACACTAGCTGTTTTAACCGGTCTCAGCCGGTCCTTTACTCTCTGAGTTAAAATTTTAAGAGTAGGGCGTTATAGTGGGCATGGTTAAAATTGATATGACAAAACTCCTTGGAGCAAATGAAGGGTACTTGTGGTAATGGAATATACCTGTATATGCTCTCAGACAGCTAATTAACTCTAAATGCTTTAACAAGCTATTCTTTCTTATCACGGTAGGTTTAGTATTGCTTTAGCCTTCTCGATGCTTCTTGGTTTTATTTTCTGGTATGTGTAAACACCATCCAAAAGAAGAAATTTTTACTCATTTTATTTATCTATAAGTTTGGAATTTTCTTTTACAAACCTTTAAAAAATTAAGCCTGAGCAACTTGAAAATATTTTATCATGCCTTTCCTGTGAAAAGCTTTTCCAAATGATCTAATTATTTAATTTAATTTAATTATTACACATAAAGAAATGTTTTCGAAAATATTTTTTGTACTGCCATAAAAATAATTAAATTAATTCTAAGAACTAAAAAAATTTTCAATTAAAAACAGTTTTATGTGTATTTTTTTTATATTTATTTTGGTAATACCCTGTAGAAATTGTGGAGTAAAATGACTTTAAAAATTGTGACAAGTATAATATAAAATGGATTCGTCTTTTCTTATTGTTTTCGATATGTTGAATCTGTTTCATTTTAATTAAACATTTCTACAGGGTGTATTACATTTATAACAGCCACATTTATTTGAATAGACACGAGCACCTTCCTAATTAATACATTTAACAATTCAATTAATAACAAGAAAAGAAAGTGTTTGTTAAAACCTCATTATTTAATTCGTTATACAATTTATGGATTTGAAATGTAAGCTTGCATACCTCAATTTTGAATAAATGAATTTTTAATACTCTTATTTATTTTTTTATACTTGTGCACAATTCAAAAATGTTTCAATATGCTTTGTCATGCCAACTCAAACAATTTGTTGTATTATGTTGTGCTCTGTTGTTACTATCTAGCAGCCATTTGGAAAAATTTTTTTAAATTATCTCAAGAATATTCTTTAATTAATGCACTCAGATATTAAAATACACTTTAATGTTTTTCTAAGCGAATTTTCGAAATTATTTAGAAATTGTCACAAATACGGCATATGTGATGTGTGTGCTGTTTTCTATATTATTTCCAATGCGATGTTTTGTACGACCTGGCATACATGTTCGAATCACACTGGTTGATTCGACAAGGGCAAGGTGGGACAATTGTCTTCGTGTTGTACATGTTGAACTATTCTAAGCTTCAACTCCTATACACTGAGATAAAAATCGCTTTGCAATATCAATAACGATGTGGGCACTTTGACACCGTTTTATTGACAACGAGTATTTCCAGTTTTTTAACAAGCATTTAAAACCGACAACAGTTGGTTGTCAAATTTATGAGTGCCTTGCTATGTAAAAGAGGATTACGGAAAAGACAAAGTGGACATGCTGTAGTCAAAAAAAAAAACTAATCCGAGCACAATAGATCAAAGGTTATGCTGGACTTCATCAAAGCTGGTTTTAAACTCTGCACTGAACTATTTACAGAACATTATAGACTCAACTAGCACATAAAAAAAATTTTTGTGGTACAGGGTGATTCCTATCGTTTATGTCAAGGTAGAGTACCTGATGTAAATTTGCTCACCGGCTGGAAGTTGCAGAATGAGCATCCTAATCAAAGTGGAAATATCAATACAGAACTCTTTGACGAAAAATTTAATTAGAGTGCAAAATAAATGGGTATTTTTGAATATATTTCAGAAAAAATTTGTTTAATTTTTAAATGAGTTTTTTATAATTAAAAAATGACACCAACAATTTCAAGAAATTTCTTTAAAATTGCTGCATTTTTTCTTTTTCAAATTTACAAAAGAAAATTATTTTGTGTGATTATCAACACAAGCAGCAGATGAAGATTAAAAATGTTAAAGAGATTTTTAGCTGCTTCTGTAAAAATATTTTTATATGTAATTTAGACCTTTTGTTAATTCGTATGGCGATATATATTTTTTATTTAGTAGAGCTGTTAATGAAATTATTATTAATTATTTACAAGCTTTACCACTCTCCATTACAATAGCGACTGTTTTCTATAAAGTTTTGGCTTGTATATCAGACCACATTATTGAACAAGATGAAAACTATTTTAAAAGCTGGTGTAGCTTTTGGTTTCATTAAACCACAAGAACATAAATGTAACGTAAAAGCTTTAATAATCAAATAAAAATATTTTTCGTATTTTATTATTTTATAAACGAAAAAAATTTTTCTTTTTATATTTTCTTTTTATAATAGCAAAAAGTGTGTTGCTTTAAGTTTTATTCCCCTCAAAGCGTAACTTTTTCTGTATGACATTTAGCTTTGAAAATTTGAAATTTTGTATGTAAAAAACAAAAAGAAAATTCGAGTAAATTAATATCATTTGTTGTTTATGATAACAATAAAATTGTATAGGAATGAGAAGCCTAGCAATAGGAATGTTGTTTCAATAGCCTTTTTCTATTTAAACAAATTTGTAAAAGTAACTCTTTAAAAACAAAATTATTAATACTTATTTTTGCTGTTATTTTTTTAAGTGTTATAAGTCCTTTTTTCAATAAAAAATAAGTTTATGTTAATTTTAATAAAATATAGACAGCAGCTTATATTTATATACTAAAATTACTGCCAACTCCTTTTCTTAAGAGTTCGACATATACAGCTTTTCAATATAACAGCTAATTTGTTGAAATTTACTACTTATAGTTTATGAAAATAAATTACAAACAAGTTAAATTCGACTGTACCCTTCACCGTGTTAGTCAAATATTCACATTTTTTCACTTTCCATATTCTTCTTAAATAAAAAAAAAAAATTATGTAATTGAAACGGCTAGTTAAACTTGAGGTTGTATTATAAAAATTTATTTATTTATTATCAATATAAAAATAATTTTATTTAAAACGACCTTGAGATCAATAAACTTACAAATAAAAAAGTATATAAAATTAAAAAAAGAAATGAAAAATATTGAGATGAAAATAATTTTCTTTAAATGCCTATTTTTTTTTTTATTAATTCTAAATAAATAATTAATTTCATGTCCAGAAACTAAAATTAATCAGTTCTAAGAAAAAATCCTTTTTTAAAAATCTTCTTTTTAAAAAGAAATAAAAGTTCAGCGGCACTCAATACTCGTATAACATCCTAAAATTTAATTTAATTTTTGGAAACACTTTTTAAGCCAAACATATATATTTAATTAAATATTTAATATCAATAAATAAGTTCAAATTAGCGGCAAAAATCTAAAAAGTTTCTTTCATAAAGTGATATGAAAACAGACATTACGCACATGTATAGCTTAAAAATTTGCAGTAAAAACCAAAACAGGAGAGAATGAAAACAAACCTAAAATTTCGATTGTATTTTTGATTTTCTGATTTTTATCACAGACATTACAAGTGTCATTTTTGATCAAAGTGAGTACCAGGTTTTTCTGTCCGTTTTGTATTGTAGATAAAATACACCAAAAACCCATTCAGAAAAATTGACAAAAATAAAGGTAGTCACGGTTTTTGACTCAAAGCTCCGCCATTTATAAACCGATCAGCCTGAATTTCAATAGCAATTTAAAAACAGAAACAACTGACAGATTGGTATGCTATACTTTTTTGTACGTTGTCTAGGAACTTCAGAAAGTTGATTTCAACGATGACACAGACAGACTTTGTTTGTAAATTTTACAAACGGAATCATAAATTTATATATATTCTTCTTACTTCCAGTAAAGGGTATAAAAATATTATTTTCAGTGTAAATAATTATGCAGAATTTAGTTATTTAAATAATCGGGCGGCCAAAACGTACACTCAAAATTTATGCTCTTATCCAAAAAAAAGTTGACGTAGACTTTAAAGTAAAATTATATGAAAAATTTCGATAACGTTGACTTTAAAATCTACGTTAAATTTTTTGGATAAGGGGGTTAATATTTAAAGTCTGCTAGACATGTTGTAATAGAATTTTTAATACTTGCAAATGTAATCAGAAATATTAAATTTACAAATATTTCAAAGCAACTAAGTAATAGAATTTTTAATACTTGCAAATGTAATCAGAAATATTAAATTTACAAATATTTCAAAGCAACTAAGTATTTGTGCGTGTGATTAATTTTTCACTTGGAATACGCGCTTTTTTAATATATTTTTTTTTATTATTTTGTTGTTACAAAAGCTTTAAAGCAGCACAAGCTTGTAGCTAACAAAATGTTAAAAGAAAAAACTTTAATGTCACTGCCAGCCGCTGTCAATTTAATGCATAGCGAGTACGGTGTAAAGAAAATAATTTGTTTTGGCTTTAAATAAGATTTTTTTTATTTATTTGTAAGTTTATTTAACCTTTTTCTTTCTAGTTTATTAAGTTTGAGGTCGTATTAAAAATATCAATATTTTGCTCCAGCATTTTTCTTTTTTTTCACTTTTGTATTAAAAACAGTTAGTGATGGACAGTGAGTTGTTATTGAAATTTATTTTATATAAAATATTTCATTCTTGCCAATAATTTTTCGAATGTCAAACTCTCATTAATTTTTTTTTGCAAAATTTTTCAACAGTTCCCTTGCAGGTCGGTAATTTTTGTAGCCACAATAGCATGAGTTCATGAACGTTTGCTGCTAAAACAATTTTTTTTTTTTAATTTTAAATCATTTTCTACATGATGAAAACAAAAACTTATTTCAGCAACAATGACAAAAACAAAATCAATTAGTTTTTCATTCAGCTTCTTGTTTTAGTCTACCATTACAATCGTACATTAGCCAACAAAACAAAAGCCATCAAAAACGTATATTTTCTTTGAGTGATTGAGTTACTTTTCTATGGAAATTTTAAAGCTGTACACTTGGCACAATAACAGCAGATTAAATATTCCACATAGATTAAAATTTTTTATACTCTCCTTATTTTTTTCTGAGATAACTGTCAAAATTTGCTTACATTTTGTGGCCCATTAGAAAAATAAAATAAAAAAAGTACCCTCATCAAAGTCAGTTAAATTTTGCCAACTGGGTGAAAGAAAATTACAAATGAATTGATTATAAATGGGGGCATTTATTTTCTTTTCGTTATCCTTTACGTTTTCTTATTAAAAAAACATTTCAATGTCTATCATCTGCAAAAAATTTTAATTGTTTGTTTTTCTTAAAAAAAAAAAAAAAATTAAATTAATAAATAAGATAAAAATTAAATCAGCTAATAATTTTGTTAATTTTCATTGCTTGCCTCTTTGCGAAAATCTCTTTTGTGGTTTAAAAACAAAGAAAAAAAGAAGCCACATTTAATAAAAGCCAAGAAAATTAAATTATTTGATAAGTGTTTTTGTTACGTTTTGATATATTTATAAAACAAACAAACAATAAAAGCAATTGGCTGTTTTTTTCAGTCAATTACACTGTAATATGTACTTGTAAAAAAAAAACAAAATTTATGTCTTTAACAATTTCAAAGAAAAGTAAAAATTTTGGAAAACTTATATGCGATTTACAGCAAAAAAAAAACAATGTCTAAACAAGTTGTATCTAAAACACAAAATTTTTTAAATCTTATGAAGCTATACGTTATAGAAAAAAGAGGTAAATTTTTAGGTTTTGAGATAATAAATAATTTTTTTTTAAATTAAAAATAATTTCTTTCGTCACAACTTCTTTGAAACTAGTGAGACAATTTGAAAATGATAAAGAAGGTGTAGCAAATGGTTTTTTTAGGCAAGTTTCCTTCGGCATCCTTCTTTTCGTCAGCAGATCGACAGTATTATTTTATGTAAAGCACAGTCCAGATATATGGACTAACGGACGAGCAAATAAATCGAATATAATCTGGTCCAAGCAGGATAGCAATCGTAACAGAGATTTGCCAGCTGAAGAACGTGATGGCCACTGCAGAGAACAGGTTTGCTATCACATGACTACTGTAAAAGTTGTCGAAACGAGAGCAGTTTCTTCTCTGCCTTTACGCGGCAATGAAGAATCAGCGCGAACTTTACTTTAGAGAGTGCTACCTGTAGTGTCTCCATACGCTGTCGACTATATCGGTCGACATGCTATCTGGCTTTCTTAGTAATAGCAACTGGTTTATGTGAGGGGCTCATCTTCTTTTACTACTTTCCTACTTCTGTTTCTGGCTTCTATTTCTTTGGCATTTTTCTATCGCTATACTTCTTTATTTTACTCTTATAAAAATATCATCAAGTGAGTCCGCTTTTGTTTTTCTTATTGCAAGCTAACCTAACCTAACTTTGGTACGGCTTAAAGGAAGAAATTTTAATAAGCAATTTCGGTTTGTAATCATGCCGTAACACTTTCTTCATTTAGAAGATAAAGAAGGTACATCTCGGAAACCAAATCTGAAGCCAAATTACGGCCATTTAAACTACACTAAAATCAAACTGAAATCAAAGCTTTAAAATACTTTGATAACAGTTTTCAATTGCCATATAGGCTTGTGTAATTTTTTGCTTATTAACTATTAAAACTAATTATTATTAGTGCAACAAAATAGAGCTTTTAAAAAAAAAATTATAGGTAATTTTAATTAAAGGCTGATTTTAATGGTTGTTGTGCTGGCAATATTTAATTTCTTAAATTTTAAAATTTTTTATATTGATTTCATTGAGAAAATGGAATTATTTTATGGCGTGTTGTTAGCCTGTTTAGTAGCTCTTAAGTATGTGTTGTGTGTGCCTGTGTATGTGTGTCTGTCTAGGGATTTATTAAAACTTATTAAAAGCATAAAAATTTATATTTTTTCCGTAAACTCTTCAGTTACAATTTTTTCACTGAAATACAACAAACAAAGTCAAACGTCGTTACAAATTGAAAATGTTAGTCTTGGCAACTTGTTGGCAAGTTATAATGATATTTTTCATACATGAATTTATGAAAGGTACAAAATAAATTTAATTGTTGCTTCAAAGTTATTTTACAACAAAAAAATTATTATCATTCAGCTGCTACAGCTTCTACCAAAAATTCTAAGCAACTTCAGCAGTGCATTGGTAAACATCAAATATCCTTAAAAGCCTCTCATAAATACGACTTAGCAACAGAAATAGATGAAGGCATCGATTTTACAAATTTCAATATGCTGCCAGAATCAAAAATTTTAGAAAATGATGGCTCCACCATCACCGTTAACTTGAAGTACAAGAGCCATAATGGGCCTACAATTATTTTTGATGCCAAACAATATCGATTTGAGTTTCTATATTTTCAATGGTTTGAAAATTCTTCAACAACAACACTGCCTTTTGAATTACATGCCGTGTTTTATAATAAGAAATGTAAAACTCTTCAAAATGCTTTGAAAAAAGAAAATAATGTTGTCGTTTTGGCTTTTGGCATTCAGGTAATATTTATTTTTTTTTGCAGTCAGACGCGGTAAATATTTGAAAAGAACATTTTGAAAGTCTTAACACAAACGATCTAGAAAACTTGTAAGGAAAACACAAAATTTTTTTAAATCTTTTTTAAATAACACAAAACCGCGAAGCTACTTGGCTTGTCTGCAGAAAATCGTACACTACCTACTAATCCATGGGGGCACCGTTTTTTAATAATTTTTTTGAACTTCGTTTTGAATGACTGGATTACAGAAACTGCTTGTTAAAATCTATTTCAACTACAATTTTTTTTTTATTAAATTTTCCTCACCAAAAGTCCAATTGTGATTAAGCCAGTTTCATCAAATATTTCACCCATCTGACAAGTATTTCTTTATAAATTTCAAAACTTATTAAAAAAAAAAAAAAAAAAAAAAACATTTCACAGGAAAGGCATGCATTAACAGCTGATTACGTTGATTTAAATTTAAAAAATTTTATAAAATATGTGCGCTCTAATTTAACAAAAATTTCTATTGAAAATCATTCATTGAAAGCTTGGTTACCCTCGTGCCTGGATTCGTACATAATGTATGAAGGTTATCTGCCATTTTTTAATTGTGAAGCTCAAGTGTTATGGGTTGATTTTCTGAATAGCATCTCTTTTGGACCAGATCTGGTAAGAAATCTAAATTGATTTGCCAAGAACAGACTTCTAACACAAATTTAAATATTTATTTTTAATTGTGTAGGTTAAAGAATTTGAAATTTTGTATAAAAATGGGAATGGTAAGGGCTTGATATGGAAGCATACATCATTTCAGGCCCCAACTGGACCTTTGGTGCTCTGTAAAAAAAATGATGTAGAGTTAGCTTTTAGCAACAGCATACCATTTGTAGATGCTTATAATGACGACTATGCTTATGATGACAACATCATGGCACGCAATGTGGCATTTCATATACCAAAGAATATTTGGAAACTAAGTGTCTTAATAATATTTTTGAAAAACATTAAGTATCAAATAGTTTAGAAAATTCGTACTAAAAACAATTTCAGCAAATAAGATCACTTGAAAATTTAACCATGCTTACATACACAGAAAGGAGTTGTTATTAATTCTTTTGTACTTTCTTACGAGTACAATCGCTTATAAGTTTCGGAGAAAATTTTTATCTGCACAAAACAAAAGAATTTTTTTTTTCGCAAGAAACTTTTATCCGCACAAAACATTTGTCCGCACAAAATTTTAATCACCAGAAAACTTTAGTCTTCAAAAAACTTTGTTCGATACAAAACTTTTATGGGCACAAAACTTTACTCCTCATAAAATTGTTGTCCGCCCAAAACTTTACTTCGAACAAACTTTGTTTCCTCACAAAACTTTGGGTCTCACCAAAGAACTAAAAAAACTTTTATCAGCATTAAATTTTTATGGTCTCATTATTTTTTTAAATTGACTTATAACACTTTCAAATATAACAGTTCATAGTGGCCGTCATTGCCACAAGCCATTATTTCCTCAAAACAACGACACTAATCATCAGGCGAAATTTTGTTTCTTTTGAGGTTCCGAACATTTACATTTGTGATTGTTTTGTTGTAAGAGTCTTTTTGAAGTTTGTCAACAGAGCATGCAAAACTAAGACTAAAAATTAAAGCCGACAACTTGAATGCTGGAATGCTGTTCATTTATAATTGAAAAAAAAATAAATAAAACAAAGTCATATAGATCTAATATTTCTCGATCTCCATTAATTTTCCACCAGAATGATGAACGCTTCCTAGCATATAAAAGTAGTAAGATTGTGGCCAGACACGGCAATTTTAGTTACGCAATTCTTGATTTTGTAGGTGGGAGAGGAAAGAAGAATGGAAAGGGCTACAAACTTGCTCGTACTCCACAATTCCTTTTTGTTCTCTCTTCGTATAAAAGAAAGAAACAGGTAGCTTGAATGCTGAATGAATATAAATGCTAAAATTGCCGACCTTAAAAGAGAATTAAGGAAAAGTTGTTCAACTAAAATTGTCGTGTCTGGTTTAGCTTTAACTTATCGTAATTCGTTTTTAGAACTCTCGTTGTTAATTGTATCTTATGAGTTTTCTTTTGGTTTATTTAGTTTATCAATTTTCGCCGACTATTATTTTAACTTTATTTGACAATTTATTTTTTTTTTATTATTAAAACGGCCAATTTTTTTGCGAACTTAAGATGGAATTGTAATTTTTTATTTCTTTATCGATATTACGCTTCAACTTTGTGTAGCTCTGTTGGGCTATAAATTTAAATTTTGAATTTTATTTAGCTTCCGGTTATAAATTTTTAGTTAAATGAAACTAAAAGTAAAAAATAATTTTGTTTATTAAAATGAATAATTATATTATTGAACGCCTAAAGCGAAGTGAAATATAAATGTGAATTAAATATAAATTGTGATAAACAAGATAACGAACGGCTCATCCAATAGAGACTCTTAAACTTGAGCAGTGGATAGCAGCCAGTCATATTTTTGAACCTGAAACGAAGTTGAATATTTTAAGGTTGCATGATTGAATTATTGGCTTATAAAAAAATAGTGTCTATCCCAAAGTTGGTGAAACAAATAGTAAGGAAAAATTGATCGCTGTATTGAAAAATCTAATTTCAATTTTTCTGCATTTCAGCTTTATTACGAGTTTTGTTCTCATAGTCGCCTTTTGGGAATGTTAATGTGAAACCTTTGATCAGCGTTGCTTTCTATCATTGTTGTCGTTACCACAACGGCATTCGTAATAAGCCGCATTATTTAATAAAACTTTTCATAAAATGAGAAAATCGTACAGATCTGCTAAAATCTGTAACAAATATTCTCACTATTGATACATCAAACGAGTTTATAGGTACATACATAACACAGAGCTCATCAAAGATATAGAAACCTTCATTCATCGTTTAGTTGCAGTCGCAGACAAGTTATGGAAAATAAATTTATTAGCAAACAAATTTTAATAAATTGAATTGTCATTCATTTTTATATTAAAACTTGGCAAATTTTTTTCTTATTTTGTTTAGTAATTAACGAAATTTATTTTATTGTGCACGAGCAACTAACAAATATTAGACCAGACCGCTTTCAATTAGCATGTGGGCATCCACGCTAATGAAAGTATTTTCCAATCTCTTCTTTTTTTTTGCTAATATTTACTTTGTTAAGAAAAAAGCTATTTTTAGCACAGCTGAAATTTTAAAAATAAAGCTGGCACATATTTTTTAAAATTAATTATGACATACAAAATATACACTAAGACCTCAGTTTGCAACATTTTTGCTTGTGTCGTTTTACTAAAAGTTGCATTTTTTTGAGTACGATCCTGCATACAATGCCAGAAATCTCCAAGCAGTCCCTTCGGAAAAGATCTTATTGAATATACTTGCGCAAGGCAAATACCCCTAGTTAGAACCGGCGACACCAAGGCAGAGAAGCCATATCTGTAACAAACAACCGACAAAAAGACGACCGGCAATGCACGAAGCAAAGCAGTTTAGCCCAATACACCGCAGTCGTTAAGAACGCAAATGATTTCGCAGAGGATGCCCCTACCTACACAAGTCTATGGCTGATATTCAAAGAGGCTAATAATGACAAATTTTTCATACAAATTTGTCACAATATCGATTTCAAGTCTACTTTAGTTTTCTTTGAATACAATCATATGGCTTCTCCTACCAAAAGCAATTCGGGCAAATTCATCCAGCCTATTAATTGTCCTAGAATAGTAAAAGTTTTATAAAAAATTTTTTAAATAAATTTTGTTTATGTAAATAAAATCATTTTATTTTATTGATTTTTTATTTTCTGTTAATTTATATTTAGTTATTTATTTTCTTTTCGAATGTATTTGACTCTACTTGAATTCGAACTACGCCATATGCAATTAAGAAGCATTAACTCGCCATTCAACCACTTTAGGGACGAAGCTTAGCTGAGTTTGTACGATTAAGTTTGTGTTTTACCATTAATTCCGAGCATACTTTCCTCATTTCGCAATCATAACATGTTTGCTATAAACATATTTATGGTATCAGCTAACAATTTATAAAAACATATTATAAAAATTACACCATATGTACTCGTATGTGGGTCAACATAATACGAGTATAAGTAAAAAAAAATAACTAGAAACATATTTATCGTGATCATAATAAAGGTTAGATGCTTCAACAATAATATTTTTGCAGTTACCATATTTTGTGAAGGTGTTCCACAGTTTCCTCCTTTAGCAGGCAAACCTATTTTGCTTGCATGGTTGCCAAAACTACAGTCGTCAATTATTGCTGCCCTGACATTCCTCAACTAGGCTTTCTGTAGCTTTCCCGGGGTTTTCCTTACAGTTTTACATTAAAAATCATTACAAAATATAGTCCCGGCTCACAAAAAGTTTTTTATGCATAAATTTGTTAATGATTAAATAAAATTATAAACAAACAAGTACACAGATCAAACAAAGTTAATTTTTTATTAAAATAATTGTCCACATATAATTTAATAAATAAAGTGTTTTTACTAATTCAAATTTAAATTGCAATTCATTCATGATTCATGATCACTTAATGGGGGGTTTTTTTTTTAAATTAATATACAGTGAATGGCAAAACTACTTGTTTGATAATTAAAAAGATAAACAAAATTAAGAATTTTCTACGGGTGACTAAGGTGACTTAAATTGGTTAGATATGAAAAGAAACAAGTTAAATTCTTTTATATAATATGGCTATTTTGTTAAGCTTGATATCGATATAAAAATAAATTTTTGAAAAATAAGACCTCAAGCTTAACAAAATAGCCAAATTATTTAAAAGAAAAAGGTCAAATAAAACTAAATATTATGCTAAATATTTTATATGTTATTTAAGTCCGCATGCCGTGGCCGCATATCCAGACCAATCCAAAAATACAAACTTGTAAAGAGAGAAAAAATTATTTTTTTTAAGTGAAAAAAATTGTGAAAATAACGTTATAAAAATAAATAATTATAGTCTGATGCTAAAGCTAAAAAAAAACTAGTAATTTTAATACATATTGTGTAAATAAATAAAATATTAAGAAATGAATGCCAGCAGCATTTAAAAATGAATGTGATATTTTTTTTTTTAATTATTTTTGCATCAAGACCTACAAGCTTCAAGAATATCAAAACGTCGGGTAATTGTTTTTTTTTTTTGATTGGTTGGTTAGACTTCTTTTTGCTTTTGATTAACTTTTGGTTCTTAGAAAGCAACAACCAAGCTAAGCCTAAAAAAATGAGAAACATCAATAGATTTACCCTTTTTTCTCGCATTTAGCCTTGAAATTTATGACTTAGCCTCTAGCTTTTTTCCCAGCCTTTTTTTCATTTTCAAAATATCCTTAAATAGCCTTTTTCGCAATTTTTTTTGCGGATAGTGCGAAATTTTTTTTTTTATAATTTTTCAAAAAAAAAGCAAAGGGGGTAGTTCATGGTAGTTTTTGGCGAAAAACATTTTTTTTCGCACTAGCCGTAAAAAACAAATTTTAAATTAAAGCCAACACGTTTATCTATTCAACGCAATAGAAATCAAGTCGATATCTTGAAAACTTGAATGTTTTCACTGCCCTGATACCACTTGTCTAAAACCAATATTATTGCGAGTCCCTTTCCAGACATTTCTTAAATCTGAGATAGTCCGCACTGTAGTTATGGACCAATGAAACTATTAGCCGCCTCTTTTTTGACTAGTTCGCTTGTCTTCTTATATCCTAGATACGTAAAATGAGCTGGTACCCATATCAGTTGATAGTTACTAGCTAGTCTCTTCAATCCCAGTCACCGAATGCATGATAATGCAATCAGCTCTCAAAATAACTTCTTTTTTAAATAATAATTTTTTTTTTTAATTATCGCATTCGCAGTCAATCGAAATTTTTATTTGAATTTCGATTGATATGAAGTGCTGTATTTAAAATCGTAGCTAAATTTCTGTCTCTCACTGTAAAGATTTCAGTCATTTTGATACAAATTGTGCATTAAGGCAGAAAAAAATTTTGTATTTGTGTGGGTACCTGCCGTAACAAAATCTCACAAAAACTAAAAAAAAAAAATAAAAACACGTAATACACGTACGTATGTATTGAAAATATCTAAAATAATGATACGAATAGTTTTTCTTTCTTTTCTATTGCATAATAAACCGCAAATTAAATATCAGTATTAATAAGTGATTATAACTTTCGTTACAATTATCGTTCAATAGTTATTTTTTATTATTAAAGTTAACACACTTTTAAGTAAAAAGAATATAAACAACAACGTCAATAGTTAGAAATACTAAAGCAGACGCTTTAAATCTAACTGTTGAAAATAATTATTCAATTATTTGATATTAAATTGAAATAGTTTGCTGAGATTAGAGTGACCAACTCTGGAACATAAGAAAAAGAATTTTTATAGACATATTGCAGCTCATTTCCTCATACGTTAAAAAAAGATTTTTTTCTGTCTATTTCATGCGACTCACGAGATCATCTTTTTTTATAAAAAAAATTTTTAAATTTGGATAGAAGTTGCACGATATCAAATGCTACTATTTAACCTCAATAGTGGTGGGCAATTTTTCTTAATATATGAAAAAAATTGATTTAGGTTTTTGGAAAGCTGATTAGATTGCAGAGGGCGCCCCAATGACAAAAAGCCTGCCTGATGTGGTCCTGTATAAGAAGAAAATTAAGAAGTATAGCGCTAGAGATATGAGAAAGAGACAAGAGGTACAAAAATGAAGGAAAAAAAGTAGAAAATGGATCTGTCATCTAAACCAATTGCTATGTCTGCTGAAGCCTTTTAGCATAACGGGCACTGGTTGATGTTAAAAACAATTGAAAACGCTTCCACAACTCAAGTAAAGTTAAATAAGAAAAAAAATTATTAAAGGGAATTTTTGTGTAGCAGAAAACACACTAATCTTTTGGCAGCCCTGGGTACAAAAGCCTTTAGATGTATTTGCCAATGAATGCATGCATGAATGTAAGGAAATATACCTAGAGAAGCCAATATAAAACAAATACGAATACAATAATCAAAAATAAAAGTAACTGCGTACCCGTAAATACATACATACATACTTAGTTATGAGTATATTTTTGGTGGTATTTTTTTATTTTTTTTTTTTCAATGACATTGTTGTGGCTTGTTGGTGGTTGATTTGTGCTAGATCGTAACTTATTTTTAAAATAGAAAAATCTAGTACAAACAAAGAAAGTATTTATTCCGTGTAAAGTAGAGCTACAATACGAACGTATCACTTTTTTTTTAAGACGCTTTAACATTGAAGATCATTTAGGCAACAATATTTTAATAAACCAAATCCAAAAATACAAACTTGTAAAGAGAGAAAAAATTATTTTTTTTAAGTGAAAAAAATTGTGAAAATAACGTTATAAAAATAAATAATTATAGTCTGATGCTAAAGCTAAAAAAAAACTAGTAATTTTAATACATATTGTGTAAATAAATAAAATATTAAGAAATGAATGCCAGCAGCATTTAAAAATGAATGTGATATTTTTTTTTTAAATTATTTTTGCATCAAGCAATTTAACAATTAATTCTATTTGAGCTTTTTATTTAATTTTTGTAAATTTATTTTATAAATTGCATTTTCGGAAAGTGCAGATTATTATGCATTTTATTTGATTTAAGATTGATTGGTGTGCCTGCTTCTAAATATTACAGTTACAGTGAGACCAACTATTCTATAACGCAGTAAAACAAAATGAAGATTATAATCCGAATATCGGTAGTTCATTTTAAAATTTTTTAAATTTTGTTTTTGCTTTATTTTTGGTGTGAACTTATTGTTAGAATTAAAAAAAAAACATAAAAGTTTTCATTTAATAAGAAGAAAAAAATGTAATTCCACATTTCTTCAAATTCTTGTGGAATACAGAATATGCACGTATAATTTTTATTGTTACCGTTAACTCATATTTTAAGTGATGTTGTACCTCAGCTCATTTTTACAATTTACAGATTAGGCTGGCTGATGAATTTTGTTTCATTAAGAAACTGGAATATTTTTTTTTAAATGCATAAAATTTATTAATTTTTTTTTCATATGAAAGCCCATTAATGGTATTAAAAATAGTTGAAGTATTCTGAAAGATAATTGATGCAAGTGTGACATTTTAACAAAAAAAATTTGTTCATTACTGACCGCAAAGTAGAGGCTAGAACAATATTTGTCGGTTGTCAAACAACCTGGAGAGCTAACAAAAAGTTGGGCTTTTGGAAATGAGCCTGTTAGGAAATTTTCTATGAAACTTAACCATAACCGGCTGAGTTATGTGTGCAATTGCACCAGCTTGTTGAAACCACACAGAGTTAAAAATAATTCTCTATCGCCATAGTTTCGGATAGAAAAATTCTCCAGTGACGGTCTCCAGTTCGTTTTCTTTAAAAAAGTATAGCCCGACAATACTATATGAAGAAACTGCCTAGCACACTGTAACACAAATTGTATGCAATTCTCTTTCAAGCAGTATTGATGGGTTGAAAGCGCTCCATATGAATGTTCAGATCAACATGAGCCTTATCAGACATGCAAAGACAATTCACCAAGTTTTCGTCTTCTTCCATCTTTGTAAGCATCTTTAGAAAAAATTCCAAACGAATCGGCAAATCTACTGCATTAAGTTTACTAGCCAATTGAATAAGTATGTTAAAATCTCTGCAAATAATTGTCTTAAAAATCTACCTACTGACACCCATTAGAGCAGATAATCTTTCTATTGAAACATTGGGGTTGCTTTGTATAACAGCAGCTATAACAGCAATGTTTCCTCCGTTCGCTTATAAGGCCTTCTAGCGACTGTCTGATATTCTGAAAAATTATTCACTAGTCGCATAATAGTTAATCTACTAGTAGGATCGCCGCCAAACGTGTGCCTGTATTCCCTTCAAATCAAAACTGCAGACGCCAATGCGTGATAGCAGCGGACATTCCAAATTCTTTTTTCAGCTTACCAGTTGTCCATTTTCTTTTTAAATCTAATTATGAATCTGCAAAAGCAAAAAACAAACTCCGGATTACTTAGCTAGAACAAAAGTTATCAAGTTTTCTTTAGGTAGAGGCTTTCGTCAGCCACTCTAAATTTAAGTTGTAATTTTGATTCAAATATGATAAATGATGTCTTCGTTTTCTTAGCTAAAATTGAGTTTAATGAATTTAACTTATCTAACCTTTAATTATTAATCACATAAAAATTAAAGAATTTCATAAAAAGAAGCCGAAAATCAATTAATTAAAGCAAATGTTGGTCACGTTATGCCAAAATTAATTGTCGGCATTATATGTGAATGACTGAAAGAATGTATGTATGTATGTAGCAACGACTTAAGTCTTAAGTCTTTCAAACAATAAATTCATATTGTGAATTTCTTTGTTTTTTTTTTTTTTTTTTTGGTTTATGTTAATAGTTTGCAATTAAACAGTACAAACTGTTTATATGAGTTTACACTGTCTGTGATAAATGAATAAAATAACTTATTAAAAAATGAAATCAACTGTGAAAACAATACTCGTATTTAAAAAAATACGGATAGAAATTTGAGTCATACGGCTCTCCTCATTTTAAAAAAAATTTCTAAACGTTTATGCTTTTTATTGCATCAGTAGTGCGATTCAGAAACTTTTATTACGAACATTTGTATCGAGAAATCAGTTATAACGATATTTTATCGAATTCAGTATTCGGTAACACGATAATTTATCTATTTAAGTCTTTTGAAAGAAAAATGGCAAAAATCATCAGTTTAAAATTGTCAACCATAATTTTGGTCACCTTGTGTTGTTGTTGTGGTACGTAAACAAAAACGATATAAAAATAATAACAAAAGTTTACAAATTTTAAGTCAACTTTTAGAGCAGAGCAACTGAAAACTATTCCCAAAACATTTTGCATATTTTGGAGTGCTGATTTGAACGGTCAGGGCTCCGTAAAGGCGAACGAAAACTTCTTACGTACATTTACAATATACGAAAATGTACGAACGAAACTATAGTTCGTTTTTAAAGGATCTGACCGTAATTCTTCACTTTGTTTGAGATATACCATCATCTCCTAAATGAAATATGCACGCAAAGAAAAATATGGTTGAGGTAACCATATTCTGGTGGAAACATAGTATGGTTAGATTTATGATTGATTCTAACCATATATATTTTTAAATCAAAGATATTAAAAATAGCTTTTAACTGCAGATGTTGCGGTTCAACCCCCGGTCAAGGCAAGAAATTTTTAATACATTTTAATATGATTTTTAAAAAAATTTTAATATAAATTTTTTGTATAAATAAAGTTTTTTTATTCCATTATTTTTCTTTTCTATCAATTTGTATTATTTACATTATTATTATTTACATATTACATAATACATCGAGTTTAAATTTATTTTTTAAAATTTTAGTTGACTCTACCAGGGTTCGAACTTGCGAACACTTAGTTAAAAAGCATTAACTCGCCACTCAAGCACTTCAGTCACAAAGCTCAGTTGAGTTTGAACGATTAAGTTTTTGTTTTATACTCACTTTATTTATATGGTTGCGGAAGAGACAAAATAGAAAGCAATTTACATTCAACCATATTTTTATCATTATTATGTTTGCTATGAACATATTTATGATTTCAAGTAAAATTTTATTAAACATAATATGATAATTATATGGTTGATTTAAGACACTAAGCATAATATGGTTAAAAATAACTAGAAACATGTTTATCGCGATCAGAATAATGTTTAGATGCTTCAAATTAATAATAATATTTTTGTGAAGAACACACTATGTTTGCGGTGACCATATTCAACCATCTTTTTTCTTTGCGTGTGAGCACTACTTGAAAAGGATTGAAATTCTGCAACAAAATTACCTTTAAGTCTTATTTAGTAGTTTTAGATATATTGTGAAAGTAGTGATGGGATATATACGGTTTTTGAACAGAATTACAAAATTTTTCATTTAAAAAAAAGTATTTAAAATAGACCAAGATGGAAAACCAAAAATTTTTATTCCAGCATGTAGCCCATTTAGTTTGAAGCAAATCAAACCGTATTTTAATAAAATCGGTATATAACTTTTAATTTTATTGCAAATGATGTTCCTCTACCACTCACTAAAAGACTTCTCTTTGTAAGCAACAAATATGCGTATGTTAGTATGTATTGCTTTGCCGATGTGAATTGAGCAGCATCACTTAATAAAAAAAAAATGGAAATGTGAAATCAGCACTTCAAAATACTTCGGAAAAAGTTTAAAGTTGCTCAGGTCCAAAACTGTGTATTCTTGTTTAAATAATTTAAGGCCTGTGTTCAGCTTTATGCGAACGAAAGCTTCTATCGTAGAAATTTTCGTATATTGTTTTTGTTTTCAAGCCTTCGTTCGCATTTAGCTGAACAGGCAATTAATAAAAAACTAACTGTCCTATTAAAAAAAATATTATTTTTAACAAACTTTAAGGAAAATATTTTTTTTTTCTCTTTTAGTAAAACCCCAAACAGATTTTACCTATTTTGGCAGTTTGGGTCCGGATCATTGGAGCAAATATTTTAATAAATGCTCGGGTAAACATCAAAGTCCCATTAATATTAATGATGTCGATGTTATTAATCACACTTTTTCAAAAATAATTTATAATGAATTTAACAAATTACCTTTGGAGACTTCTCTCTTCAATAACGGCCATACTGTGTTGGTACAAATGTCATATGAAGGTGAAGTGCCCTCAATTGCAAATGGTCCTTTGGAGGGTAAGGGCATATATCAATTTCAACAACTGCACTTTCATTGGGGTGAAGATAATACCATGGGCAGTGAGGATCGCATTAACGATGTCTCCTATCCCATGGAATTGCAAGTTGTTTTTCGTAATAGCAAATACAACAGTTTTGAGGAGGCCGCCAAAAAATATGATGGTATTGCAGTGCTGGCAGCATTTTACAAGGTAAGAAAAACAAAAAATTAATTTTATCATAATATAAAAAAACCGCTTGTGTCTTATTAAGCCATTTGAAAATACTACAAATTTAGAAACCCTAAAAGCTTTTCTTACAAAATTATTTTGATTCTATAAAACCCGCCACCCCCCACCCTAAAAATAAAGTTATTGAGTTTAATTAATTAAGGTGTTTTGGCCAATGTTTATTTATTTTTTTGTATTTATGTATATTAGCTAATAAGGCCTAAATAATTTAATGTTAATAAAACCAATGTTTTTATTACATTTTTCCCGACGTTTCGTCAATTATTTGTTGACTTTATCAAGGGATGGGAATCTATTTTATTTAAAACATTATATCAAAAACAATAATACAATAATATCAATATATACACTTACGTTAATAACAACTGTTTATCACATTAGAAATGAAAATAAAATTAAAAATTAAATTGTTTTTAACATGTACTTAAAAGAATATTGCAACTTGACAAATATAACTAACAACTAAACATAGCTTAAAATTAGTATTACCCGTTTTACTTAAGTGCTACCATATAATTTGCACTGATATTGTCCGTGTCTTCTTTCAAGTTCATCGCGTATTCCCTTTTTTGTTGAATTCGTAGGCTTTCAATTGTGTATCTCTTCTTTACCTTGTTTTCTTTGTCTAGAATTTTAACATTGTCGAAATCAGCTGTGTGACCTGTGTCAATTATGTGTTGTGCCAAAGCTGTTGTTTGTTTTTGTTTGTCTATATCATTTTTATGTTCCTTCATTCTTGTTTCCAAATTTCTTTTTGTTGTACCAATGTAAATTAAATTACAGTTGTTGTCGTTGTTGTTGCCTTTACATTTTATTTCGTATACTACATTGTTTTGTTGTTGTTTGTCAATTGGGGTTTTTACTTTTGAAAAAATTGTATTTAGTGTTGTGTATGGTTTATAAGCAAACTTAATGTTTTGGTTTTCTAGTGTGTTGTTGATATTTTTATGATCTGTTAGTCCCGGAATGTAACGTACACCATGAAAAATGTTTTTGACCATGTTGTTTGAATTCTTATTGTCCTTAACGTTTTGTAGTTTTTTAAAGGTTTGTTCTATTAGTGAGTTAATTAGTTCCATCGGAAAACTGTTTTCTTTTAATATTTTTTTTTAATGTGATGTATATTTTTGTTATGAAATGTTGAGTCACTAATATTAAGTACTCTATATATGAAATTTTTTGCCGTGTTTATTATTTGAGTTTTAGGTTGTGTGGAGTTGTAGTTCATAATTCTGCCGGAAGCCGTTGTTTTTGCATACCAGTCGAGTATTAGTTTATTTCTTTTTCTTAATATTTTAGTGTCTAAGTACGTTATGGTGTTGTCTGTTTCTATTTCCATGGTGAATTGTATTTTCGGGTGATGATTGTTGAATACTTCCAGTATTTTATCTTTGTCCTCATTATTAACAATAGCTAATATATCATCTACATACTTTGTTATGTATTTTAAATGTATGTTTTTAATTCTCAGTTTCGTAAGAGCTTCGTTAAGTAAGTGGTCTAAAACAATGTCCGCAATAGTTGGAGAGAGGGGGTTGCCCATTGGCATGCCAAAGATTTGATTATATATTTCGTTATTATAAACGAAATAGTTATTGTGACTCAGACAAAAGTGAAGTATTCTTAAGAACTTCAATTTAGGGATTTTCGTGTGATTTTTTATTAGATCCCATTTCTCCATTATAATATTTATGGCTTTATTTATGGGAATATTTGTAAATAAGGATATGACATCCAGTGATATTAATATTTCACCGCCGGTTAGTTTTATATTACTAAGTTGTTCTTTTAGTCTCATAGAGTTTGTTATATTATACTCGTCTGATATGATATTTTTCAGAATTTTGCCGATGTGTTTTGATAACTCAAAGCAAGGAACTTGTATTGATGACACTATAGGTCTCAATGGAATTTCCGGTTTATGTATTTTTGGTAATCCATATATACGTGGTGCTGTAGCAGCCGAGCATAGAAGTAGTTTTTTCTGGAAGTCATCAATGTGTTGGTTTCTGTGTAGATCCATAACTATATTATTATTTTCTTTTTGAAGTTTTATGGTTGGATTTGTCCTTAGCTTTCTGTAAGTATTTTTATCATCCAACAAATTTTTCATTTTGTTTCTATAATCTTGTTCGTATAAAGCCACTGTTTTGTTGCCTTTGTCCGCCTGTATGATTATAATGTTTTTGTTCTTCCGTAAGAAGTCTTTCGTTTTGTTATAAATAGTGAGGATGAATTTCTCTTTAGGTGTATTCTTCATGTTTCTTTTGAATCTTGTAATGTTGTTTGCTAGCTTTGTCCTTGCTACTTCTTTTATCTTGTCTTCATTATTGCCCATCTCCTGTATAGCTTGTTCTACGTCTGCAATGATGTGTAGTGAAGAAAAATTGTGTTTATCTACGGGTATAGCAAACTTCTTCCCTAAGGACAAAATCCATTGACACTCCCAAGGAATATGTAATGTAGTTTTGTTTTCGAACCAACTGCTATTGAAATTTAAGCCATATATTTTGAACTGTTTCTCTTTTAGTGCCTCTAGTTTTGCATTTTGTTTCTCGCGTATGTTTTTTGCTATATGCTTAATTCTATTCGCTTGTCTGTTCATGAATGCCGTATAGTCTAGTTCTGTTGTAATTCGTTCAATTTTAGTTTTCAAATGGTGTATTCTCTTTTTGCTAATTGTAATGTTAGTATTGGTCTGTGAGTTAATTGCTAAAGTAAGGTCATTTTTACTTAAGTCGGTTTAAGCAATTTTTCTTTATAAGCCCAGTATTATGACCACAGTTATTATTTGAATATAAATAAAAAAATTTTCTCCAATAATTGACTTTTCATTAAATATCTTTCTTTAGGTGGGCAATTACACTAACTTGGAGTATGAGCAACTAACAAATCAATTGGAACACATTCAAGAGCCACATACAAATGCAACATTAACAGAACCCATGGCTCTGTTTAGTCTATTAACTGAAAATTTAAGCAAATATTATACATACATTGGCTCGCTGACAACACCGCCTTGCAGTGAAGATGTCGTCTGGATTGATTATATAAATTCCATTTCCATTTCTCCTGATATGGTAAAAATATAAAAAAAAACTTCTTTGATATCCACATCATATTTCAAACCAACTTTTACTGTTCTTTATTTAGGTACAACGTTTCCGGAATTTGAAAACTTTTGATGGCTCTTCTTTGACCCATAACTTTCGTCCAGTACAACCGCTAAACAATCGCACAGTGTACAAGGCCATGACCATGTTGAATGATAAAACAGCTGATGAATTCCCAAATCCTGCCGCTACCATAAATTTATTATGCATTCATTTACAAGTCATTAGCTTAATTAGTGTCTGTATTACACAGTTTTTGTATCGAATTTAAATAGTTTTTAATTTTTATAATAGTTTTTTTATTTATTTAAAATAATTATGTATAAAAAGATTAAAATGTAAATTTTTTATTTCACATGTTAATTTAACTAAATTTAAAGTATTTTAAAACGCCTTTTAACTAATGTGGATGTGGCATGTGACAGGTAGCCAATTTTCCACTCTACCACATGGTGCAAGTTTCATTAAAAAATATTTATCCATTCAAAAGTTGTAGCAAGAAAGGAAAATTTAAGCTAAATTACCATGTTGCAAGTTCAAATTCATCTAGGTTTTGGTTTTATCTCTATAACTTTTGAATGGGTTGAGATATCTTCATAAAACTTTCAACATGTGGCAGAGTGGGATATGGGCTACATTTTTGTCGAACATTTTTTTGAATTCGCTCAAACGCTAAGAAATTTATAAGCGTTTTTCTAATTAAAACGCATTTTGACTGAAGTGGATGTGGCATGTGGCAACATAAGTAGCATGTGGCAGGTAGCCAATTTTCCACTCTACCACATGGTGCAAGTTTCATTAAAAAATATTTATCCATTCCTGAGTTATTGCGAAAACAACAAATTCTATTCAAAATGTAACTGTCGCTCTGTTCAAAAATTGAATTTAAAAAACTTGCGCGAAAAAAGTGAAACACCAGGCCAACAGAACCAGCAGTAGGTGGATTTTCGGGAATTAATTTTTGTTTCTTTGGTATAACTTTTGAACGGATGAACATTTTCGTATAAGACTTGCACCATGTTGTAGAGCAAGAATTGGGCTATTTGCCACATACCACTTATGTTGCCACATGCCACAAATAAGTTGCATAATAAGTGTTTTAATTGAAAAAACGCTTATAACTTTCTAAGCGTTTGAGCGATTTAAAAAAATGTTCAAGGGTACTATAGCCCAATTCCCGCTCTATCACCTAGTGAAAGTTTCATTCAAAAATATTAATCCGTTCAAAAGTTGTAGCAAGAAAGGAAAATTTAAGCTAAATTACCATGTTGCAAGTTCAAATTCATCTAGTTTTTGGTTTTATCTCTATAACTTTTGAATGGGTTGAGATATCTTCATAAAACTTTCAACATGTGGCAGAGTGGGATATGGGCTACATTTTTGTCGAACATTTTTTTGAATTCGCTCAAACACCAACAAAGTTATAAGCGCTTTTCTAATTAAAACGCCTTTTAACTAATGCGGATGTGGCATGTGGCAACATAAGTAGCATGTGGCAGGTAGCCAATTTTCCACTCTACCACATGGTGCAAGTTTTATTAAAAAATATTTATCCATTCAAAAATTATGGTCAAAACAACAAATTCTATTCAAAATGTAACTGCCGCTTTGTTCAAAAATTGAATTTAAAAAACTTGCGCGAAAAAAGTGAAACACCAGGCCAACAGAACCAGCAGTAGGTGGATTTTCGGGAATTAATTTTTGTTTCTTTGGTATAACTTTTGAACGGATGAACATTTTCGTATAAGACTAGCACCATGTTGTAGAGCAAGAATTGGGCTATTTGCCACATACCACTTATGTTGCCACATGCCACAAATAAGTTGCATAATAAGTGTTTTAATTGAAAAAACGCTTATAACTTTTTAAGCGTTTGAGCGATTTAAAAAAAATGTTCGAGGGAACTATAGCCCAATTCCCGCTCTATCACCTAGCGAAAGTTTCATTTAAAAATATTGAGCCGTTCAAAAGTTGTAGCAAAAAAACTAAAAACATTACAAAAATAGCATGTTGCAAGTTCAGGTCGATCAGGTTTTTGGTTTTTTACCTATAACTTTTGAATGGGTTAAGATATCTTCATAAAGCTTTCAACATGTGGCAGAGTGGGAAGTGGGCTACATTTTAGTAGAACATTTTTTCAAAATCGCTCCAACGCTGAGAAATTTATAAGCGTTTTTCTAATTAAAACGCATTTTGACTAAAGTGGATGTGGCATGTGGCAACATAAGTGGTATGTGGCAAATAGCCCATTTCTTGCTCTACAACATGGTGCAAGTCTTATGCGAAAATGTTTATCCGTTCAAAAGTTATAACAAAAAAACAGAAATTAATTCCCGAAAATCCACCTACTGCTGGTTCTGTTGGCCTGGTGTTTCACTTTTTTCGTGCAAAATTTTTAAATTCAATTTTTGGACAGAGTGACAGTTACAGTTTGAATAGAATTTTGTGTTTTCTCAATAACTCAGGAATGGATGAATATTTTTGAATGAAACTTGCACCTTGTGGTAGAGTGGAAAATTGGCTACGTGCCACGTGCAACTTATGGTGCCACATGCCACATCCACTTGAGTTCAAAAGCGTTTTAATTAGAAAAACGCTTATAACTTTCTCAGCGTTAGAGCGATTTTGAAAAAATGTTCTACTAAAATGTAGCCCACTTCCCACTCTGCCACATGTTGAAAGCTTTATGAAGATATCTTAACCCATTCAAAAGTTATAAGTAAAAAACCAAAAACCTGATCGACTTGAACTTGCAACATGCTATTTTTGTAATGTTTTTAGTTTTTTTGCTACAACTTTTGAACGGCTCAATATTTTTAATTGAAACTTTCACTAGGTGATAGAGCGGGAATTGCGCTATAGTTCCCTGAAACATTTTTTTGAAATCGCTCAAACGCTTAAAAAGTTATAAGCGTTTTTTCAATTAAAACACTTTTTATGCAACTTATTTGTGGCATGTGGCAACATAAGTGGTATGTGGCAAATAGCCCATTTCTTGCTCTACAACATGGTGCAAGTCTTATGCGAAAATGTTTATCCGTTCAAAAGTTATAACAAAAAAACAGAAATTAATTCCCGAAAATCCACCTACTGCTGGTTCTGTTGGCCTGGTGTTTCACTTTTTTCGCGCAAAATTTTTAAATTCAATTTTTGGACAGAGCGACAGTTACAGTTTGAATAGAATTTTGTGTTTTCGCAATAACTCAGGAATGGATGAATATTTTTGAATGAAACTTGCACCATGTGGTAGAGTGGGAAATTGGCTACCTGCCACATGCAACTTATGGTGCCACATGCCACATCCACTTGAGTTCAAAAGCGTTTTAATTAGAAAAACGCTTATAACTTTCTCAGCGTTGGAGCGATTTTGAAAAAATGTTCTACTAAAATGTAGCCCACTTCCCACTCTGCCACATGTTGAAAGCTTTATGAAGATATCTTAACCCATTCAAAAGTTATAGGTAAAAAACCAAAAACCTGATCGACCTGAACTTGCAACATGCTATTTTTGTAATGTTTTTAGTTTTTTTGCTACAACTTTTGAACGGCTCAATATTTTTAATTGAAACTTTCACTAGGTGATAGAGCGGGAATTGGGCTATAGTTCCCTCGAACATTTTTTTTAAATCGCTCAAACGCTTAAAAATTTATAAGCGTTTTTTCAATTAAAACAGTTATTATGCAACTTATTTGTGGCATGTGGCAACATAAGTGGTATGTGGCAAATAGCCCAATTCTTGCTCTACAACATGGTGCAAGTCTTATGCGAAAATGTTCAACCGTTCAAAAGTTATACCAAAAAAACAAAAATTAATTCCCAAAAATCCACCTACTGCTGGTTCTGTTGGCCTGGTGTTTCACTTTTTTCGCGCAAGTTTTTTAAATTCAATTTTTGAACAGAGCGACAGTTACATTTTGAATAGAATTTGTTGTTTTGCCCATAATTTTTGAATGGATAAATATTTTTTAATGAAACTTGCACCATGTGGTAGAGTGGAAAATTGGCTACCTACCACATGCTACTTATGTTGCCACATGCCACATCCGCATTAGTTAAAAGGCGTTTTAATTAGAAAAACGCTTATAACTTTCTTAGCGTTTGAGCGAATTCAAAAAAATGTTCGACAAAAATGTAGCCCATATCCCACTCTGCCACATGTTGAAAGTTTTATGAAGATATCTCAACCCATTCAAAAGTTATAGGGATAAAACAAAAAACTAGATGAATTTGAACTTGCAACATGGTAATTTAGCTTAAATTTTCCTTTCTTGCCACAACTTTTGAACGGATTAATATTTTTAAATGAAACTTTCGCTAGGTGATAGAGCGGGAATTGGGCTATAGTTCCCTCGAACATTTTTTTTAAATCGCTCAAACGCTTAAAAATTTATAAGCGTTTTTTCAATTAAAACAGTTATTATGCAACTTATTTGTTGCATGTGGCAACATAAGTGGTATGTGGCAAATAGCCCAATTCTTGCTCTACATCATGGTGCAAGTCTTATACGAAAATGTTCATCCGTTCAAAAGTTATACCAAAAAAACAAAAATTAATTCCCGAAAATCCACCTACTGCTGGTTCTGTTGGCCTGGTGTTTCACTTTTTTCGCGCAAGTTTTTTAAATTCAATTTTTGAACAGACCGACAGTTACATTTTGAATAGAATTTGTTGTTTTGCCCATAATTTTTGAATGGATAAATATTTTTTAATGAAACTTGCACCATGTGGTAGAGTGGAAAATTGGCTAACTGCCACATGCTACTTATGTTGCCACATGCCACATCCGCATTAGTTAAAAGGCGTTTTAATTAAAAAAACGCTTATAACTTTGTTGGTGTTTGAGCGAATTCAAAAAAATGTTCGACAAAAATGTAGCCCATATCCCACTCTGCCACATGTTGAAAGTTTTATGAAGATATCTCAACCCATTCAAAAGTTATAGAGATAAAACCAAAAACTAGATGAATTTGAACTTGCAACATTGTAATTTAGCTTAAATTTTCCTTTCTTGCCACAACTTTTGAACGGATTAATATTTTTAAATGAATCTTTCGCTAGGTGATAGAGCGGGAATTGGGCTATAGTTCCCTCGAACATTTTTTTTAAATCGCTCAAACGCTTAAAAATTTATAAGCGTTTTTTCAATTAAAACAGTTATTATGCAACTTATTTGTTGCATGTGGCAACATAAGTGGTATGTGGCAAATAGCCCAATTCTTGCTCTACATCATGGTGCAAGTCTTATACGAAAATGTTCATCCGTTCAAAAGTTATACCAAAGAAACAAAAATTAATTCCCGAAAATCCACCTACTGCTGGTTCTGTTGGCCTGGTGTTTCACTTTTTTCGCGCAAGTTTTTTAAATTCAATTTTTGAACAGACCGACAGTTACATTTTGAATAGAATTTGTTGTTTTCCCCATAATTTTTGAATGGATAAATATTTTTTAATGAAACTTGCACCATGTGGTAGAGTGGAAAATTGGCTACCTGCCACATGCTACTTATGTTGCCACATGCCACATGCCACATCCGCATTAGTTAAAAGGCGTTTTAATTAGAAAAACGCTTATAACTTTGTTGGTGTTTGAGCGAATTCAAAAAAATGTTCGACAAAAATGTAGCCCATATCCCACTCTGCCACATGTTGAAAGTTTTATGAAGATATCTCAACCCATTCAAAAGTTATAGAGATAAAACCAAAAACTAGATGAATTTGAACTTGCAACATGGTAATTTAGCTTAAATTTTCCTTTTTTGCCACAACTTTTGAACGGATTAATATTTTTAAATGAAACTTTCGCTAGGTGATAGAGCGGGAATTGGGCTATAGTTCCCTCGAACATTTTTTTTAAATCGCTCAAACGCTTAAAAAGTTATAAGCGTTTTTTCAATTAAAACACTTATTATGCAACTTATTTGTGGCATGTGGCAACATAAGTGGTATGTGGCAAATAGCCCAATTCTTGCTCTACATCATGGTGCAAGTCTTATACGAAAATGTTCATCCGTTCAAAAGTTATACCAAAAAAACAAAAATTAATTCCCGAAAATCCACCTACTGCTGGTTCTGTTGGCCTGGTGTTTCACTTTTTTCGCGCAAGTTTTTTAAATTCAATTTTTGAACAGACCGACAGTTACATTTTGAATAGAATTTGTTGTTTTCCCCATAATTTTTGAATGGATAAATATTTTTTAATGAAACTTGCACCATGTGGTAGAGTGGAAAATTGGCTACCTGCCACATGCTACTTATGTTGCCACATGCCACATGCCACATCCGCATTAGTTAAAAGGCGTTTTAATTAGAAAAACGCTTATAACTTTGTTGGTGTTTGAGCGAATTCAAAAAAATGTTCGACAAAAATGTAGCCCATATCCCACTCTGCCACATGTTGAAAGTTTTATGAAGATATCTCAACCCATTCAAAAGTTATAGAGATAAAACCAAAAACTAGATGAATTTGAACTTGCAACATGGTAATTTAGCTTAAATTTTCCTTTCTTGCCACAACTTTTGAACGGATTAATATTTTTAAATGAAATTTTCGCTAGGTGATAGAGCGGGAATTGGGCTATAGTTCCCTCGAACATTTTTTTTAAATCGCTTAAACGCTTAAAAAGTTATAAGCGTTTTTTCAATTAAAACACTTATTATGCAACTTATTTGTGGCATGTGGCAACATAAGTGGTATGTGGCAAATAGCCCAATTCTTGCTCTACAACATGGTGCAAGTCTTATACGAAAATGTTCATCCGTTCAAAAGTTATACCAAAAAAACAAAAATTAATTCCCGAAAATCCACCTACTGCTGGTTCTGTTGGCCTGGTGTTTTACTTTTTTCGCGCAAGTTTTTTAAATTCAATTTTTGAACAAAGCGGCAGTTACATTTTGAATAGAATTTGTTGTTTTGCCCATAATTTTTGAATGGATAAATATTTTTTAATAAAACTTGCACCATGTGGTAGAGTGGAAAATTGGCTACCTGCCACATGCTACTTATGTTGCCACATGCCACATCCGCATTAGTTAAAAGGCGTTTTAATTAGAAAAACGCTTATAACTTTGTTGGTGTTTGAGCGAATTCAAAAAAATGTTCGACAAAAATGTAGCCCATATCCCACTCTGCCACATGTTGAAAGTTTTATGAAGATATCTCAACCCATTCAAAAGTTATAGAGATAAAACCAAAAACTAGATGAATTTGAACTTGCAACATGGTAATTTAGCTTAAATTTTCCTTTCTTGCCACAACTTTTGAACGGATTAATATTTTTAAATGAAACTTTCGCTAGGTGATAGAGCGGGAATTGGGCTATAGTTCCCTCGAACATTTTTTTTAAATCGCTTAAACGCTTAAAAAGTTATAAGCGTTTTTTCAATTAAAACACTTATTATGCAACTTATTTGTGGCATGTGGCAACATAAGTGGTATGTGGCAAATAGCCCAATTCTTGCTCTACAACATGGTGCAAGTCTTATACGAAAATGTTCATCCGTTCAAAAGTTATACCAAAAAAACAAAAATTAATTCCCGAAAATCCACCTACTGCTGGTTCTGTTGGCCTGGTGTTTCACTTTTTTCGCGCAAGTTTTTTAAATTCAATTTTTGAACAGAGCGGCAGTTACATTTTGAATAGAATTTGTTGTTTTGCCCATAAGTTTTGAATGGATAAATATTTTTTAATGAAACTTGCACCATGTGGTAGAGTGGAAAATTGGCTACCTGCCACATGCTACTTATGTTGCCACATGCCACATCCGCATTAGTTAAAAGGCGTTTTAATTAGAAAAACGCTTATAACTTTGTTGGTGTTTGAGCGAATTCAAAAAAATGTTCGACAAAAATGTAGCCCATATCCCACTCTGCCACATGTTGAAAGTTTTATGAAGATATCTCAACCCATTCAAAAGTTATAGAGATAAAACCAAAAACTAGATGAATTTGAACTTGCAACATGGTAATTTAGCTTAAATTTTCCTTTTTTGCCACAACTTTTGAACGGATTAATATTTTTAAATGAAACTTTCGCTAGGTGATAGAGCGGGAATTGGGCTATAGTTCCCTCGAACATTTTTTTTAAATCGCTCAAACGCTTAAAAAGTTATAAGCGTTTTTTCAATTAAAACAGTTATTATGCAACTTATTTGTGGCATATGGCAACATAAGTGGTATGTGGCAAATAGCCCAATTCTTGCTCTACATCATGGTGCAAGTCTTATACGAAAATGTTCATCCGTTCAAAAGTTATACAAAAAAAACAAAAATTAATTCCCGAAAATCCACCTACTGCTGGTTCTGTTGGCCTGGTGTTTTACTTTTTTCGCGCAAGTTTTTTAAATTCAATTTTTGAACAAAGCGGCAGTTACATTTTGAATAGAATTTGTTGTTTTGCCCATAATTTTTGAATGGATAAATATTTTTTAATAAAACTTGCACCATGTGGTAGAGTGGAAAATTGGCTACCTGCCACATGCTACTTATGTTGCCACATGCCACATCCGCATTAGTTAAAAGGCGTTTTAATTAGAAAAGCGCTTATAACTTTGTTGGTGTTTGAGCGAATTCAAAAAAATGTTCGACAAAAATGTAGCCCATATCCCACTCTGCCACATGTTGAAAGTTTTATGAAGATATCTCAACCCATTCAAAAGTTATAGAGATAAAACCAAAAACTAGATGAATTTGAACTTGCAACATGGTAATTTAGCTTAAATTTTCCTTTCTTGCTACAACTTTTGAACGGATTAATATTTTTAAATGACACTTTCACTAGGTGATAGAGCGGGAATTGGGCTATAGTTCCCTTGAACATTTTTTTTAAATCGCTCAAACGCTTAAAAAGTTATAAGCGTTTTTTCAATTAAAACACTTATTATGCAACTTATTTGTGGCATGTGGCAACATAAGTGGTATGTGGCAAATAGCCCAATTCTTGCTCTACAACATGGTGCAAGTCTTATACGAAAATGTTCATCCGTTCAAAAGTTATACCAAAAAAACAAAAATTAATTCCCGAAAATCCACCTACTGCTGGTTCTGTTGGCCTGGTGTTTCACTTTTTTCGCGCAAGTTTTTTAAATTCAATTTTTGAACAGAGCGGCAGTTACATTTTGAATAGAATTTGTTGTTTTCCCCATAATTTTTGAATGGATAAATATTTTTTAATGAAACTTGCACCATGTGGTAGAGTGGAAAATTGGCTACCTGCCACATGCTACTTATGTTGCCACATGCCACATCCACTTTAGTTAAAAGGCGTTTTAATTCGAAAAACGCTTGTAACTTTCTTAGCGTTTGAGCGAATTCAAAAAAGTGTTCGACAAAAATGTAGCCCATATCCCACTCTGCCACATGTTGAAAGTTTTATGAAGATATCTCAACCCATTCAAAAGTTATAGAGATAAAACCAAAAACTAGATGAATTTGAACTTGCAACATGGTAATTTAGCTTAAATTTTCCTTTCTTGCCACAACTTTTGAACGGATTAATATTTTTAAATGAAACTTTCGATAGGTGATAGAGCGGGAATTGGGCTATAGTTCCCTCGAACATTTTTTTTAAATCGCTCAAACGCTTAAAAAGTTATAAGCGTTTTTTCAATTAAAACACTTATTATGCAACTTATTTGTGGCATGTGGCAACATAAGTGGTATGTGGCAAATAGCCCAATTCTTGCTCTACAACATGGTGCAAGTCTTATACGAAAATGTTCATCCGTTCAAAAGTTATACCAAAAAAACAAAAATTAATTCCCGAAAATCCACCTACTGCTGGTTCTGTTGGCCTGGTGTTTCACTTTTTTCGCGCAAGTTTTTTAAATTCAATTTTTGAACAGAGCGGCAGTTACATTTTGAATAGAATTTGTTGTTTTCCCCATAATTTTTGAATGGATAAATATTTTTTAATGAAACTTGCACCATGTGGTAGAGTGGAAAATTGGCTACCTGCCACATGCTACTTATGTTGCCACATGCCACATCCACTTTAGTTAAAAGGCGTTTTAATTCGAAAAACGCTTATAACTTTCTTAGCGTTTGAGCGAATTCAAAAAAGTGTTCGACAAAAATGTAGCCCATATCCCACTCTGCCACATGTTGAAAGTTTTATGAAGATATCTCAACCCATTCAAAAGTTATAGAGATAAAACCAAAAACTAGATGAATTTGAACTTGCAACATGGTAATTTAGATTAAATTTTCCTTTCTTGCTACAACTTTTGAACGGATTAATATTTTTAAATGACACTTTCACTAGGTGATAGAGCGGGAATTGGGCTATAGTTCCCTTGAACATTTTTTTTAAATCGCTCAAACGCTTAGAAAGTTATAAGCGTTTTTTCAATTAAAACACTTATTATGCAACTTATTTGTGGCATGTGGCAACATAAGTGGTATGTGGCAAATAGCCCAATTCTTGCTCTACAACATGGTGCAAGTCTTATACGAAAATGTTCATCCGTTCAAAAGTTATACCAAAAAAACAAAAATTAATTCCCGAAAATCCACCTACTGCTGGTTCTGTTGGCCTGGTGTTTCACTTTTTTCGCGCAAGTTTTTTAAATTCAATTTTTGAACAGAGCGGCAGTTACATTTTGAATAGAATTTGTTGTTTTCCCCATAATTTTTGAATGGATAAATATTTTTTAATGAAACTTGCACCATGTGGTAGAGTGGAAAATTGGCTACCTGCCACATGCTACTTATGTTGCCACATGCCACATCCACTTAAGTTAAAAGGCGTTTTAATTCGAAAAACGCTTATAACTTTCTTAGCGTTTGAGCGAATTCAAAAAAGTGTTCGACAAAAATGTAGCCCATATCCCACTCTGCCACATGTTGAAAGTTTTATGAAGATATCTCAACCCATTCAAAAGTTATAGAGATAAAACCAAAAACTAGATGAATTTGAACTTGCAACATGGTAATTTAGCTTAAATTTTCCTTTCTTGCCACAACTTTTGAACGGATTAATATTTTTAAATGAAACTTTCGATAGGTGATAGAGCGGGAATTGGGCTATAGTTCCCTCGAACATTTTTTTTAAATCGCTCAAACGCTTAGAAAGTTATAAGCGTTTTTTCAATTAAAACACTTATTATGCAACTTATTTGTGGCATGTGGCAACATAAGTGGTATGTGGCAAATAGCCCAATTCTTGCTCTACAACATGGTGCAAGTCTTATACGAAAATGTTCATCCGTTCAAAAGTTATACCAAAAAAACAAAAATTAATTCCCGAAAATCCACCTACTGCTGGTTCTGTTGGCCTGGTGTTTCACTTTTTTCGCGCAAGTTTTTGAAATTCAATTTTTGAACAGAGCGGCAGTTACATTTTGAATAGAATTTGTTGTTTTGCCCATAATTTTTGAATGGATAAATATTTTTTAATGAAACTTGCACCATGTGGTAGAGTGGAAAATTGGCTACCTGCCACATGCTACTTATGTTGCCACATGCCACATCCGCATTAGTTAAAAGGCGTTTTAATTAGAAAAACGCTTATAAATTTCTTAGCGTTTGAGCGAATTCAAAAAAATGTTCGACAAAAATGTAGCCCATATCCCACTCTGCCACATGTTGAAAGTTTTATGAAGATATCTCAACCCATTCAAAAGTTATAGAGATAAAACCAAAAACTAGATGAATTTGAACTTGCAACATGGTAATTTAGCTTAAATTTTCCTTTCTTGCTACAACTTTTGAACGGATTAATATTTTTGAATGAAACTTTCACTAGGTGATAGAGCGGGAATTGGGCTATAGTTCCCTTGAACATTTTTTTTAAATCGCTCAAACGCTTAGAAAGTTATAAGCGTTTTTTCAATTAAAACACTTATTATGCAACTTTTTTGTGGCATGTGGCAACATAAGTGGTATGTGGCAAATAGCCCAATTCTTGTTCTACAACATGGTGCAAGTCTTATACGAAAATGTTCATCCGTTCAAAAGTTATACCAAAGAAACAAAAATTAATTCCCGAAAATCCACCTACTGCTGGTTCTGTTGGCCTGGTGTTTCACTTTTTTCGCGCAAGTTTTTTAAATTCAATTTTTGAACAAAGCGGCAGTTACATTTTGAATAGAATTTGTTGTTTTGCCCATAATTTTTGAATGGATAAATATTTTTTAATAAAACTTGCACCATGTGGTAGAGTGGAAAATTGGCTACCTGCCACATGCTACTTATGTTGCCACATGCCACATCCACTTTAGTTAAAAGACGTTTTAATTCGAAAAACGCTTATAACTTTTTTAGCGTTTGAGCGAATTCAAAAAAATGTTCGACAAAAATGTAGCCCATATCCCACTCTGCCACATGTTGAAAGTTTTATGAAGATATCTCAACCTATTCAAAAGTAATAGAGATAAAACCAAAAACTAGATGAATTTGAATTTGCAACATGGTAATTTAGCTTAAATTTTCCTTTCTTGCTACAACTTTTGAACGGATTAATATTTTTAAATGACACTTTCACTAGGTGATAGAGCGGGAATTGGGCTATAGTTCCCTTGAACATTTTTTTTAAATCGCTCAAACGCTTAAAAAGTTATAAGCGTTTTTTCAATTAAAACACTTATTATGCAACTTATTTGTGGCATGTGGCAACATAAGTGGTATGTGGCAAATAGCCCAATTCTTGCTCTACATCATGGTGCAAGTCTTATACGAAAATGTTCATCCGTTCAAAAGTTATACAAAAAAAAACAAAAATTAATTCCCGAAAATCCACCTACTGCTGGTTCTGTTGGCCTGGTGTTTCACTTTTTTCGCGCAAGTTTTTTAAATTCAATTTTTGAACAGAGCGGCAGTTACATTTTGAATAGAATTTGTTGTTTTGCCCATAATTTTTGAATGGATAAATATTTTTTAATGAAACTTGCACCATGTGGTAGAGTGGAAAATTGGCTACCTGCCACACGCTACTTATGTTGCCACATGCCACATCCGCATTAGTTAAAAGGCGTTTTAATTAGAAAAACACTTATAACTTTGTTGGTGTTTGAGCGAATTCAAAAAAATGTTCGACAAAAATGTAGCCCATATCCCACTCTGCCACATGTTGAAAGTTTTATGAAGATATCTCAACCCATTCAAAAGTTATAGAGATAAAACCAAAAACTAGATGAATTTGAACTTGCAACATGGTAATTTAGCTTAAATTTTCCTTTCTTGCCACAACTTTTGAACGGATTAATATTTTTAAATGAAACTTTCGATAGGTGATAGAGCGGGAATTGGGCTATAGTTCCCTCGAACATTTTTTTTAAATCGCTCAAACGCTTAAAAAGTTATAAGCGTTTTTTCAATTAAAACAGTTATTATGCAACTTATTTGTGGCTTGTGGCAACATAAGTGGTATGTGGCAAATAGCCCAATTCTTGCTCTACATCATGGTGCAAGTCTTATACGAAAATGTTCATCCGTTCAAAAGTTATACAAAAAAAACAAAAATTAATTCCCGAAAATCCACCTACTGCTGGTTCTGTTGGCCTGGTGTTTCACTTTTTTCGCGCAAGTTTTTTAAATTCAATTTTTGAACAGAGCGGCAGTTACATTTTGAATAGAATTTGTTGTTTTGCCCATAATTTTTGAATGGATAAATATTTTTTAATGAAACTTGCACCATGTGGTAGAGTAGAAAATTGGCTACCTGCCACATGCTACTTATGTTGCCACATGCCACATCCGCATTAGTTAAAAGGCGTTTTAATTAGAAAAACACTTATAACTTTGTTGGTGTTTGAGCAAATTCAAAAAAATGGTCGACAAAAATGTAGCCCATATCCCACTCTGCCACATGTTGAAAGTTTTATGAAGATATCTCAACCCATTCAAAAGTTATAGAGATAAAACCAAAAACTAGATGAATTTGAACTTGCAACATGGTAATTTAGCTTAAATTTTCCTTTCTTGCTACAACTTTTGAACGGATTAATATTTTTAAATGACACTTTCACTAGGTGATAGAGCGGGAATTGGGCTATAGTTCCCTTGAACATTTTTTTTAAATCGCTCAAACGCTTAAAAAGTTATAAGCGTTTTTTCAATTAAAACACTTATTATGCAACTTATTTGTGGCATGTGGCAACATAAGTGGTATGTGGCAAATAGCCCAATTCTTGCTCTACATCATGGTGCAAGTCTTATACGAAAATGTTCATCCGTTCAAAAGTTATACAAAAAAAAACAAAAATTAATTCCCGAAAATCCACCTACTGCTGGTTCTGTTGGCCTGGTGTTTCACTTTTTTCGCGCAAGTTTTTTAAATTCAATTTTTGAACAGAGCGGCAGTTACATTTTGAATAGAATTTGTTGTTTTGCCCATAATTTTTGAATGGATAAATATTTTTTAATGAAACTTGCACCATGTGGTAGAGTGGAAAATTGGCTACCTGCCACACGCTACTTATGTTGCCACATGCCACATCCGCATTAGTTAAAAGGCGTTTTAATTAGAAAAACACTTATAACTTTGTTGGTGTTTGAGCGAATTCAAAAAAATGTTCGACAAAAATGTAGCCCATATCCCACTCTGCCACATGTTGAAAGTTTTATGAAGATATCTCAACCCATTCAAAAGTTATAGAGATAAAACCAAAAACTAGATGAATTTGAACTTGCAACATGGTAATTTAGCTTAAATTTTCCTTTCTTGCCACAACTTTTGAACGGATTAATATTTTTAAATGAAACTTTCGATAGGTGATAGAGCGGGAATTGGGCTATAGTTCCCTCGAACATTTTTTTTAAATCGCTCAAACGCTTAAAAAGTTATAAGCGTTTTTTCAATTAAAACAGTTATTATGCAACTTATTTGTGGCTTGTGGCAACATAAGTGGTATGTGGCAAATAGCCCAATTCTTGCTCTACATCATGGTGCAAGTCTTATACGAAAATGTTCATCCGTTCAAAAGTTATACAAAAAAAACAAAAATTAATTCCCGAAAATCCACCTACTGCTGGTTCTGTTGGCCTGGTGTTTCACTTTTTTCGCGCAAGTTTTTTAAATTCAATTTTTGAACAGAGCGGCAGTTACATTTTGAATAGAATTTGTTGTTTTGCCCATAATTTTTGAATGGATAAATATTTTTTAATGAAACTTGCACCATGTGGTAGAGTAGAAAATTGGCTACCTGCCACATGCTACTTATGTTGCCACATGCCACATCCGCATTAGTTAAAAGGCGTTTTAATTAGAAAAACACTTATAACTTTGTTGGTGTTTGAGCAAATTCAAAAAAATGGTCGACAAAAATGTAGCCCATATCCCACTCTGCCACATGTTGAAAGTTTTATGAAGATATCTCAACCCATTCAAAAGTTATAGAGATAAAACCAAAAACTAGATGAATTTGAACTTGCAACATGGTAATTTAGCTTAAATTTTCCTTTCTTGCTACAACTTTTGAACGGATCAATATTTTTGAATGAAACTTTCACTAGGTGATAGAGCGGGAATTGGGCTATAGTTCCCTTGAACATTTTTTTTAAATCGCTCAAACGCTTAGAAAGTTATAAGCGTTTTTTCAATTAAAACACTTATTATGCAACTTATTTGTGGCATGTGGCAACATAAGTGGTATGTGGCAAATAGCCCAATTCTTGCTCTACAACATGATGCAAGTCTTATGCGAAAATGTTCATCCATTCAAAAGTTATACAAAAAAAACAAAAATTAATTCCCGAAAATCCACCTACTGTTGGTTCTGTTGGCCTGGTGTTTCACTTTTTTCGCGCAAGTTTTTTAAATTCAATTTTTGAACAGAGCGGCAGTTACATTTTGAATAGAATTTGTTGTTTTGCCCATAATTTTTGAATGGATAAATATTTTTTAATGAAACTTGCACCATGTGGTAGAGTGGAAAATTGGCTACCTGCCACATGCTACTTATGTTGCCACATGCCACATCCGCATTAGTTAAAAGGCGTTTTAATTAGAAAAACGCTTATAAATTTCTTAGCGTTTGAGCGAATTCAAAAAAATGTTCGACAAAAATGTAGCCCATATCCCACTCTGCCACATGTTGAAAGTTTTATGAAGATATCTCAACCCATTCAAAAGTTATAGAGATAAAACCAAAAACTAGATGAATTTGAACTTGCAACATGGTAATTTAGCTTAAATTTTCCTTTCTTGCTACAACTTTTGAAAGGATTAATATTTTTATATGACACTTTCACTAGGTGATAGAGCGGGAATTGGGCTATAGTTCCCTTGAACATTTTTTTTAAATCGCTCAAACGCTTAGAAAGTTATAAGCGTTTTTTCAATTAAAACACTTATTATGCAACTTTTTTGTGGCATGTGGCAACATAAGTGGTATGTGGCAAATAGCCCAATTCTTGCTCTACAACATGGTGCAAGTCTTATACGAAAATGTTCATCCGTTCAAAAGTTATACCAAAGAAACAAAAATTAATTCCCGAAAATCCACCTACTGCTGGTTCTGTTGGCCTGGTGTTTCACTTTTTTCGCGCATGTTTTTTAAATTCAATTTTTGAACAAAGCGGCAGTTACATTTTGAATAGAATTTGTTGTTTTGCCCATAATTTTTGAATGGATAAATATTTTTTAATAAAACTTGCACCATGTGGTAGAGTGGAAAATTGGCTACCTGCCACATGCTACTTATGTTGCCACATGCCACATCCACTTTAGTTAAAAGGCGTTTTAATTCGAAAAACGCTTATAACTTTTTTATCGTTTGAGCGAATTCAAAAAAATGTTCGACAAAAATGTAGCCCATATCCCACTCTGCCACATGTTGAAAGTTTTATGAAGATATCTCAACCCATTCAAAAGTTATAGAGATAAAACCAAAAACTAGATGAATTTGAACTTGCAACATGGTAATTTAGCTTAAATTTTCCTTTCTTGCTACAACTTTTGAACGGATTAATATTTTTATATGACACTTTCACTAGGTGATAGAGCGGGAATTGGGCTATAGTTCCCTCGAACATTTTTTTTAAATCGCTCAAACGCTTAAAAAGTTATAAGCGTTTTTTCAATTAAAACAGTTATTATGCAACTTATTTGTGGCATGTGGCAACATAAGTGGTATTTGGCAAATAGCCCAATTCTTGCTCTACATCATGGTGCAAGTCTTATACGAAAATGTTCATCCGTTCAAAAGTTATACAAAAAAAACAAAAATTAATTCCCGAAAATCCACCTACTGCTGGTTCTGTTGGCCTGGTGTTTCACTTTTTTCGCGCAATTTTTTTAAATTCAATTTTTGAACAGAGCGGCAGTTACATTTTGAATAGAATTTGTTGTTTTGCCCATAATTTTTGAATGGATAAATATTTTTTAATGAAACTTGCACCATGTGGTAGAGTGGAAAATTGGCTACCTGCCACATGCTACTTATGTTGCCACATGCCACATCCGCATTAGTTAAAAGGCGTTTTAATTAGAAAAACACTTATAACTTTGTTGGTGTTTGAGCGAATTCAAAAAAATGTTCGACAAAAATGTAGCCCATATCCCACTCTGCCACATGTTGAAAGTTTTATGAAGATATCTCAACCCATTCAAAAGTTATAGAGATAAAACCAAAAACTAGATGAATTTGAACTTGCAACATGGTAATTTAGCTTAAATTTTCCTTTCTTGCTACAACTTTTGAACGGATTAATATTTTTATATGACACTTTCACTAGGTGATAGAGCGGGAATTGGGCTATAGTTCCCTCGAACATTTTTTTTAAATCGCTCAAACGCTTAAAAAGTTATAAGCGTTTTTTCAATTAAAACAGTTATTATGCAACTTATTTGTGGCATGTGGCAACATAAGTGGTATTTGGCAAATAGCCCAATTCTTGCTCTACATCATGGTGCAAGTCTTATACGAAAATGTTCATCCGTTCAAAAGTTATACAAAAAAAACAAAAATTAATTCCCGAAAATCCACCTACTGCTGGTTCTGTTGGCCTGGTGTTTCACTTTTTTCGCGCAATTTTTTTAAATTCAATTTTTGAACAGAGCGGCAGTTACATTTTGAATAGAATTTGTTGTTTTGCCCATAATTTTTGAATGGATAAATATTTTTTAATGAAACTTGCACCATGTGGTAGAGTGGAAAATTGGCTACCTGCCACATGCTACTTATGTTGCCACATGCCACATCCACTTTAGTTAAAAGGCGTTTTAATTCGAAAAACGCTTATAAATTTCTTAGCGTTTGAGCGAATTCAAAAAAGTGTTCGACAAAAATGTAGCCCATATCCCACTCTGCCACATGTTGAAAGTTTTATGAAGATATCTCAACCCATTCAAAAGTTATAGAGATAAAACCAAAAACTAGATGAATTTGAACTTGCAACATGGTAATTTAGCTTAAATTTTCCTTTCTTGCCACAACTTTTGAACGGATTAATATTTTTAAATCAAACTTTCGCTAGATGATAGAGCGGGAATTGGGCTATAGTTCCCTCGAACATTTTTTTAAATCGCTCAAACGCTTAAAAAGTTATAAGCGTTTTTTCAATTAAAACAGTTATTATGCAACTTATTTGTGGCATGTGGCAACATATGTGGTATGTGGCAAATAGCCCAATTCTTGCTCTACATCATGGTGCAAGTCTTATACGAAAATGTTCATCAGTTCAAAAGTTATACAAAAAAAACAAAAATTAATTCCCGAAAATCCACCTACTGCTGGTTCTGTTGGCCTGGTGTTTCAATTTTTTCGCGCAAGTTTTTTAAATTCAATTTTTGAACAGAGCGGCAGTTACATTTTGAATAGAATTTGTTGTTTTGCCCATAATTTTTGAATGGATAAATATTTTTTAATGAAACTTGCACCATGTGGTAGAGTGGAAAATTGGCTACCTGCCACATGCTACTTATGTTGCCACATGCCACATCCGCATTAGTTAAAAGGCGTTTTAATTAGAAAAACGCTTATAAATTTCTTAGCGTTTGAGCGAATTCAAAAATATGTTCGACAAAAATGTAGCCCATATCCCACTCTGCCACATGTTGAAAGTTTTATGAAGATATCTCAACCCATTCAAAAGTTATAGAGATAAAACCAAAAACCAGATGAATTTGAACTTGCAACATGGTAATTTAGCTTAAATTTTCCTTTCTTGCCACAACTTTTGAACGGATTAATATTTTTAAATCAAACTTTCGCTAGATGATAGAGCGGGAATTGGGCTATAGTTCCCTCGAACATTTTTTTAAATCGCTCAAACGCTTAAAAAGTTATAAGCGTTTTTTCAATTAAAACAGTTATTATGCAACTTATTTGTGGCATGTGGCAACATATGTGGTATGTGGCAAATAGCCCAATTCTTGCTCTACATCATGGTGCAAGTCTTATACGAAAATGTTCATCAGTTCAAAAGTTATACAAAAAAAACAAAAATTAATTCCCGAAAATCCACCTACTGCTGGTTCTGTTGGCCTGGTGTTTCAATTTTTTCGCGCAAGTTTTTTAAATTCAATTTTTGAACAGAGCGGCAGTTACATTTTGAATAGAATTTGTTGTTTTGCCCATAATTTTTGAATGGATAAATATTTTTTAATGAAACTTGCACCATGTGGTAGAGTGGAAAATTGGCTACCTGCCACATGCTACTTATGTTGCCACATGCCACATCCGCATTAGTTAAAAGGCGTTTTAATTAGAAAAACGCTTATAAATTTCTTAGCGTTTGAGCGAATTCAAAAATATGTTCGACAAAAATGTAGCCCATATCCCACTCTGCCACATGTTGAAAGTTTTATGAAGATATCTCAACCCATTCAAAAGTTATAGAGATAAAACCAAAAACTAGATGAATTTGAACTTGCAACATGGTAATTTAGCTTAAATTTTCCTTTCTTGCTACAACTTTTGAACGGATTAATATTTTTGAATGAAACTTTCACTAGGTGATAGAGCGGGAATTGGGCTATAGTTCCCTTGAACATTTTTTTTAAATCGCTCAAACGCTTAGAAAGTTATAAGCGTTTTTTCAATTAAAACACTTATTATGCAACTTTTTTGTGGCATGTGGCAACATAAGTGGTATGTGGCAAATAGCCCAATTCTTGCTCTACAACATGGTGTAAGTCTTATACGAAAATGTTCATCCGTTCAAAAGTTATACCAAAGAAACAAAAATTAATTCCCGAAAATCCACCTACTGCTGGTTCTGTTGGCCTGGTGTTTCAATTTTTTCGCGCAAGTTTTTTAAATTCAATTTTTGAACAGAGCGGCAGTTACATTTTGAATAGAATTTGTTGTTTTGCCCATAATTTTTGAATGGATAAATATTTTTTAATAAAACTTGCACCATGTGGTAGAGTGGAAAATTGGCTACCTGCCACATGCTACTTATGTTGCCACATGCCACATCCACTTTAGTTAAAAGACGTTTTAATTCGAAAAACGCTTATAACTTTTTTAGCGTTTGAGCGAATTCAAAAAAATGTTCGACAAAAATGTAGCCCATATCCCACTCTGCCACATGTTGAAAGTTTTATGAAGATATCTCAACCCATTCAAAAGTTATAGAGATAAAACCAAAAACTAGATGAATTTGAACTTGCAACATGGTAATTTAGCTTAAATTTTCCTTTCTTGCCACAACTTTTGAACGGATTAATATTTTTAAATCAAACTTTCGCTAGATGATAGAGCGGGAATTGGGCTATAGTTCCCTCGAACATTTTTTTAAATCGCTCAAACGCTTAAAAAGTTATAAGCGTTTTTTCAATTAAAACAGTTATTATGCAACTTATTTGTGGCATGTGGCAACATATGTGGTATGTGGCAAATAGCCCAATTCTTGCTCTACATCATGGTGCAAGTCTTATACGAAAATGTTCATCCGTTCAAAAGTTATACAAAAAAAACAAAAATTAATTCCCGAAAATCCACCTACTGCTGGTTCTGTTGGCCTGGTGTTTCAATTTTTTCGCGCAAGTTTTTTAAATTCAATTTTTGAACAGAGCGGCAGTTACATTTTGAATAGAATTTGTTGTTTTGCCCATAATTTTTGAATGGATAAATATTTTTTAATGAAACTTGCACCATGTGGTAGAGTGGAAAATTGGCTACCTGCCACATGCTACTTATGTTGCCACATGCCACATCCGCATTAGTTAAAAGGCGTTTTAATTAGAAAAACGCTTATAAATTTCTTAGCGTTTGAGCGAATTCAAAAATATGTTCGACAAAAATGTAGCCCATATCCCACTCTGCCACATGTTGAAAGTTTTATGAAGATATCTCAACCCATTCAAAAGTTATAGAGATAAAACCAAAAACTAGATGAATTTGAACTTGCAACATGGTAATTTAGCTTAAATTTTCCTTTCTTGCTACAACTTTTGAACGGATTAATATTTTTATATGACACTTTCACTAGGTGATAGAGCGGGAATTGGGCTATAGTTCCCTTGAACATTTTTTTTAAATCGCTCAAACGCTTAGAAAGTTATAAGCGTTTTTTCAATTAAAACACTTATTATGCAACTTATTTGTGGCATGTGGCAACATAAGTGGTATGTGGCAAATAGCCCAATTCTTGCTCTACAACATGGTGCAAGTCTTATGCGAAAATGTTCATCCATTCAAAAGTTATACCAAAGAAACAAAAATTAATTCCCGAAAATCCACCTACTGCTGGTTCTGTTGGCCTGGTGTTTCACTTTTTTCGCGCATGTTTTTTAAATTCAATTTTTGAACAAAGCGGCAGTTACATTTTGAATAGAATTTGTTGTTTTGCCCATAATTTTTGAATGGATAAATATTTTTTAATAAAACTTGCACCATGTGGTAGAGTGGAAAATTGGCTACCTGCCACATGCTACTTATGTTGCCACATGCCACATCCACTTTAGTTAAAAGGCGTTTTAATTCGAAAAACGCTTATAACTTTTTTAGCGTTTGAGCGAATTCAAAAAAATGTTCGACAAAAATGTAGCCCATATCCCACTCTGCCACATGTTGAAAGTTTTATGAAGATATCTCAACCCATTCAAAAGTTATAGAGATAAAACCAAAAACTAGATGAATTTGAACTTGCAACATGGTAATTTAGCTTAAATTTTCCTTTCTTGCTACAACTTTTGAACGGATTAATATTTTTATATGACACTTTCACTAGGTGATAGAGCGGGAATTGGGCTATAGTTCCCTCGAACATTTTTTTTAAATCGCTCAAACGCTTAAAAAGTTATAAGCGTTTTTTCAATTAAAACAGTTATTATGCAACTTATTTGTGGCATGTGGCAACATAAGTGGTATTTGGCAAATAGCCCAATTCTTGCTCTACATCATGGTGCAAGTCTTATACGAAAATGTTCATCCGTTCAAAAGTTATACAAAAAAAACAAAAATTAATTCCCGAAAATCCACCTACTGCTGGTTCTGTTGGCCTGGTGTTTCACTTTTTTCGCGCAATTTTTTTAAATTCAATTTTTGAACAGAGCGGCAGTTACATTTTGAATAGAATTTGTTGTTTTGCCCATAATTTTTGAATGGATAAATATTTTTTAATGAAACTTGCACCATGTGGTAGAGTGGAAAATTGGCTACCTGCCACATGCTACTTATGTTGCCACATGCCACATCCGCATTAGTTAAAAGGCGTTTTAATTAGAAAAACACTTATAACTTTGTTGGTGTTTGAGCGAATTCAAAAAAATGTTCGACAAAAATGTAGCCCATATCCCACTCTGCCACATGTTGAAAGTTTTATGAAGATATCTCAACCCATTCAAAAGTTATAGAGATAAAACCAAAAACTAGATGAATTTGAACTTGCAACATGGTAATTTAGCTTAAATTTTCCTTTCTTGCTACAACTTTTGAACGGATTAATATTTTTATATGACACTTTCACTAGGTGATAGAGCGGGAATTGGGCTATAGTTCCCTCGAACATTTTTTTTAAATCGCTCAAACGCTTAAAAAGTTATAAGCGTTTTTTCAATTAAAACAGTTATTATGCAACTTATTTGTGGCATGTGGCAACATAAGTGGTATTTGGCAAATAGCCCAATTCTTGCTCTACATCATGGTGCAAGTCTTATACGAAAATGTTCATCCGTTCAAAAGTTATACAAAAAAAACAAAAATTAATTCCCGAAAATCCACCTACTGCTGGTTCTGTTGGCCTGGTGTTTCACTTTTTTCGCGCAATTTTTTTAAATTCAATTTTTGAACAGAGCGGCAGTTACATTTTGAATAGAATTTGTTGTTTTGCCCATAATTTTTGAATGGATAAATATTTTTTAATGAAACTTGCACCATGTGGTAGAGTGGAAAATTGGCTACCTGCCACATGCTACTTATGTTGCCACATGCCACATCCACTTTAGTTAAAAGGCGTTTTAATTCGAAAAACGCTTATAAATTTCTTAGCGTTTGAGCGAATTCAAAAAAGTGTTCGACAAAAATGTAGCCCATATCCCACTCTGCCACATGTTGAAAGTTTTATGAAGATATCTCAACCCATTCAAAAGTTATAGAGATAAAACCAAAAACTAGATGAATTTGAACTTGCAACATGGTAATTTAGCTTAAATTTTCCTTTCTTGCCACAACTTTTGAACGGATTAATATTTTTAAATCAAACTTTCGCTAGATGATAGAGCGGGAATTGGGCTATAGTTCCCTCGAACATTTTTTTAAATCGCTCAAACGCTTAAAAAGTTATAAGCGTTTTTTCAATTAAAACAGTTATTATGCAACTTATTTGTGGCATGTGGCAACATATGTGGTATGTGGCAAATAGCCCAATTCTTGCTCTACATCATGGTGCAAGTCTTATACGAAAATGTTCATCCGTTCAAAAGTTATACAAAAAAAACAAAAATTAATTCCCGAAAATCCACCTACTGCTGGTTCTGTTGGCCTGGTGTTTCAATTTTTTCGCGCAAGTTTTTTAAATTCAATTTTTGAACAGAGCGGCAGTTACAATTTGAATAGAATTTGTTGTTTTGCCCATAATTTTTGAATGGATAAATATTTTTTAATGAAACTTGCACCATGTGGTAGAGTGGAAAATTGGCTACCTGCCACATGCTACTTATGTTGCCACATGCCACATCCGCATTAGTTAAAAGGCGTTTTAATTAGAAAAACGCTTATAAATTTCTTAGCGTTTGAGCGAATTCAAAAATATGTTCGACAAAAATGTAGCCCATATCCCACTCTGCCACATGTTGAAAGTTTTATGAAGATATCTCAACCCATTCAAAAGTTATAGAGATAAAACCAAAAACCAGATGAATTTGAACTTGCAACATGGTAATTTAGCTTAAATTTTCCTTTCTTGCCACAACTTTTGAACGGATTAATATTTTTAAATCAAACTTTCGCTAGATGATAGAGCGGGAATTGGGCTATAGTTCCCTCGAACATTTTTTTAAATCGCTCAAACGCTTAAAAAGTTATAAGCGTTTTTTCAATTAAAACAGTTATTATGCAACTTATTTGTGGCATGTGGCAACATATGTGGTATGTGGCAAATAGCCCAATTCTTGCTCTACATCATGGTGCAAGTCTTATACGAAAATGTTCATCAGTTCAAAAGTTATACAAAAAAAACAAAAATTAATTCCCGAAAATCCACCTACTGCTGGTTCTGTTGGCCTGGTGTTTCAATTTTTTCGCGCAAGTTTTTTAAATTCAATTTTTGAACAGAGCGGCAGTTACATTTTGAATAGAATTTGTTGTTTTGCCCATAATTTTTGAATGGATAAATATTTTTTAATGAAACTTGCACCATGTGGTAGAGTGGAAAATTGGCTACCTGCCACATGCTACTTATGTTGCCACATGCCACATCCGCATTAGTTAAAAGGCGTTTTAATTAGAAAAACGCTTATAAATTTCTTAGCGTTTGAGCGAATTCAAAAATATGTTCGACAAAAATGTAGCCCATATCCCACTCTGCCACATGTTGAAAGTTTTATGAAGATATCTCAACCCATTCAAAAGTTATAGAGATAAAACCAAAAACTAGATGAATTTGAACTTGCAACATGGTAATTTAGCTTAAATTTTCCTTTCTTGCTACAACTTTTGAACGGATTAATATTTTTGAATGAAACTTTCACTAGGTGATAGAGCGGGAATTGGGCTATAGTTCCCTTGAACATTTTTTTTAAATCGCTCAAACGCTTAGAAAGTTATAAGCGTTTTTTCAATTAAAACACTTATTATGCAACTTTTTTGTGGCATGTGGCAACATAAGTGGTATGTGGCAAATAGCCCAATTCTTGCTCTACAACATGGTGTAAGTCTTATACGAAAATGTTCATCCGTTCAAAAGTTATACCAAAGAAACAAAAATTAATTCCCGAAAATCCACCTACTGCTGGTTCTGTTGGCCTGGTGTTTCACTTTTTTCGCGCAAGTTTTTTAAATTCAATTTTTGAACAAAGCGGCAGTTACATTTTGAATAGAATTTGTTGTTTTGCCCATAATTTTTGAATGGATAAATATTTTTTAATAAAACTTGCACCATGTGGTAGAGTGGAAAATTGGCTACCTGCCACATGCTACTTATGTTGCCACATGCCACATCCACTTTAGTTAAAAGGCGTTTTAATTCGAAAAACGCTTATAACTTTTTTAGCGTTTGAGCGAATTCAAAAAAATGTTCGACAAAAATGTAGCCCATATCCCACTCTGCCACATGTTGAAAGTTTTATGAAGATATCTCAACCCATTCAAAAGTTATAGAGATAAAACCAAAAACTAGATGAATTTGAACTTGCAACATGGTAATTTAGCTTAAATTTTCCTTTCTTGCTACAACTTTTGAACGGATTAATATTTTTATATGACACTTTCACTAGGTGATAGAGCGGGAATTGGGCTATAGTTCCCTCGAACATTTTTTTTAAATCGCTCAAACGCTTAAAAAGTTATAAGCGTTTTTTCAATTAAAACAGTTATTATGCAACTTATTTGTGGCATGTGGCAACATAAGTGGTATGTGGCAAATAGCCCAATTCTTGCTCTACATCATGGTGCAAGTCTTATACGAAAATGTTCATCCGTTCAAAAGTTATACAAAAAAAACAAAAATTAATTCCCGAAAATCCACCTACTGCTGGTTCTGTTGGCCTGGTGTTTCACTTTTTTCGCGCAATTTTTTTAAATTCAATTTTTGAACAGAGCGGCAGTTACATTTTGAATAGAATTTGTTGTTTTTCCCATAATTTTTGAATGGATAAATATTTTTTAATGAAACTTGCACCATGTGGTAGAGTGGAAAATTGGCTACCTGCCACATGCTACTTATGTTGCCACATGCCACATCCACTTTAGTTAAAAGGCGTTTTAATTCGAAAAACGCTTATAAATTTCTTAGCGTTTGAGCGAATTCAAAAAAGTGTTCGACAAAAATGTAGCCCATATCCCACTCTGCCACATGTTGAAAGTTTTATGAAGATATCTCAACCCATTCAAAAGTTATAGAGATAAAACCAAAAACTAGATGAATTTGAACTTGCAACATGGTAATTTAGCTTAAATTTTCCTTTCTTGCCACAACTTTTGAACGGATTAATATTTTTAAATCAAACTTTCGCTAGATGATAGAGCGGGAATTGGGCTATAGTTCCCTCGAACATTTTTTTAAATCGCTCAAACGCTTAAAAAGTTATAAGCGTTTTTTCAATTAAAACAGTTATTATGCAACTTATTTGTGGCATGTGGCAACATATGTGGTATGTGGCAAATAGCCCAATTCTTGCTCTACATCATGGTGCAAGTCTTATACGAAAATGTTCATCCGTTCAAAAGTTATACAAAAAAAACAAAAATTAATTCCCGAAAATCCACCTACTGCTGGTTCTGTTGGCCTGGTGTTTCAATTTTTTCGCGCAAGTTTTTTAAATTCAATTTTTGAACAGAGCGGCAGTTACATTTTGAATAGAATTTGTTGTTTTGCCCATAATTTTTGAATGGATAAATATTTTTTAATGAAACTTGCACCATGTGGTAGAGTGGAAAATTGGCTACCTGCCACATGCTACTTATGTTGCCACATGCCACATCCGCATTAGTTAAAAGGCGTTTTAATTAGAAAAACGCTTATAAATTTCTTAGCGTTTGAGCGAATTCAAAAATATGTTCGACAAAAATGTAGCCCATATCCCACTCTGCCACATGTTGAAAGTTTTATGAAGATATCTCAACCCATTCAAAAGTTATAGAGATAAAACCAAAAACTAGATGAATTTGAACTTGCAACATGGTAATTTAGCTTAAATTTTCCTTTCTTGCTACAACTTTTGAACGGATTAATATTTTTGAATGAAACTTTCACTAGGTGATAGAGCGGGAATTGGGCTATAGTTCCCTTGAACATTTTTTTTAAATCGCTCAAACGCTTAGAAAGTTATAAGCGTTTTTTCAATTAAAACACTTATTATGCAACTTATTTGTGGCATGTGGCAACATAAGTGGTATGTGGCAAATAGCCCAATTCTTGCTCTACAACATGGTGCAAGTCTTATGCGAAAATGTTCATCCATTCAAAAGTTATACAAAAAAAACAAAAATTAATTCCCGAAAATCCACCTACTGTTGGTTCTGTTGGCCTGGTGTTTCACTTTTTTCGCGCAAGTTTTTTAAATTCAATTTTTGAACAGAGCGGCAGTTACATTTTGAATAGAATTTGTTGTTTTGCCCATAATTTTTGAATGGATAAATATTTTTTAATGAAACTTGCACCATGTGGTAGAGTGGAAAATTGGCTACCTGCCACATGCTACTTATGTTGCCACATGCCACATCCACTTTAGTTAAAAGGCGTTTTAATTCGAAAAACGCTTATAACTTTTTTAGCGTTTGAGCGAATTCAAAAAAATGTTCGACAAAAATGTAGCCCTTATCCCACTCTGCCACATGTTGAAAGTTTTATGAAGATATCTCAACCCATTCAAAAGTTATAGAGATAAAACCAAAAACTAGATGAATTTGAACTTGCAACATGGTAATTTAGCTTAAATTTTCCTTTCTTGCTACAACTTTTGAAAGGATTAATATTTTTATATGACACTTTCACTAGGTGATAGAGCGGGAATTGGGCTATAGTTCCCTTGAACATTTTTTTTAAATCGCTCAAACGCTTAGAAAGTTATAAGCGTTTTTTCAATTAAAACACTTATTATGCAACTTTTTTGTGGCATGTGGCAACATAAGTGGTATGTGGCAAATAGCCCAATTCTTGCTCTACAACATGGTGCAAGTCTTATACGAAAATGTTCATCCGTTCAAAAGTTATACCAAAGAAACAAAAATTAATTCCCGAAAATCCACCTACTGCTGGTTCTGTTGGCCTGGTGTTTCACTTTTTTCGCGCATGTTTTTTAAATTCAATTTTTGAACAAAGCGGCAGTTACATTTTGAATAGAATTTGTTGTTTTGCCCATAATTTTTGAATGGATAAATATTTTTTAATAAAACTTGCACCATGTGGTAGAGTGGAAAATTGGCTACCTGCCACATGCTACTTATGTTGCCACATGCCACATCCACTTTAGTTAAAAGGCGTTTTAATTCGAAAAACGCTTATAACTTTTTTAGCGTTTGAGCGAATTCAAAAAAATGTTCGACAAAAATGTAGCCCATATCCCACTCTGCCACATGTTGAAAGTTTTATGAAGATATCTCAACCCATTCAAAAGTTATAGAGATAAAACCAAAAACTAGATGAATTTGAACTTGCAACATGGTAATTTAGCTTAAATTTTCCTTTCTTGCCACAACTTTTGAACGGATTAATATTTTTATATGACACTTTCACTAGGTGATAGAGCGGGAATTGGGCTATAGTTCCCTCGAACATTTTTTTTAAATCGCTCAAACGCTTAAAAAGTTATAAGCGTTTTTTCAATTAAAACAGTTATTATGCAACTTATTTGTGGCATGTGGCAACATAAGTGGTATTTGGCAAATAGCCCAATTCTTGCTCTACATCATGGTGCAAGTCTTATACGAAAATGTTCATCCGTTCAAAAGTTATACAAAAAAAACAAAAATTAATTCCCGAAAATCCACCTACTGCTGGTTCTGTTGGCCTGGTGTTTCACTTTTTTCGCGCAATTTTTTTAAATTCAATTTTTGAACAGAGCGGCAGTTACATTTTGAATAGAATTTGTTGTTTTGCCCATAATTTTTGAATGGATAAATATTTTTTAATGAAACTTGCACCATGTGGTAGAGTGGAAAATTGGCTACCTGCCACATGCTACTTATGTTGCCACATGCCACATCCGCATTAGTTAAAAGGCGTTTTAATTAGAAAAACACTTATAACTTTGTTGGTGTTTGAGCGAATTCAAAAAAATGTTCGACAAAAATGTAGCCCATATCCCACTCTGCCACATGTTAAAAGTTTTATGAAGATATCTCAACCCATTCAAAAGTTATAGAGATAAAACCAAAAACTAGATGAATTTGAACTTGCAACATGGTAATTTAGCTTAAATTTTCCTTTCTTGCTACAACTTTTGAACGGATTAATATTTTTGAATGAAACTTTCACTAGGTGATAGAGCGGGAATTGGGCTATAGTTCCCTTGAACATTTTTTTTAAATCGCTCAAACGCTTAAAAAGTTATAAGCGTTTTTTCAATTAAAACACTTATTATGCAACTTATTTGTGGCATGTGGCAAATAGCCCAATTCTTGCTCTACAACATGGTGCTAGTCTTATACGAAAATGTTCATCCGTTCAAAAGTTATACCAAAGAAACAAAAATTAATTCCCGAAAATCCACCTACTGCTGGTTCTGTTGGCCTGGTGTTTCACTTTTTTCGCGCAAGTTTTTTAAATTCAATTTTTGAACAAAGCGGCAGTTACATTTTGAATAGAATTTGTTGTTTTGCCCATAATTTTTGAATGGATAAATATTTTTTAATAAAACTTGCACCATGTGGTAGAGTGGAAAATTGGCTACCTGCCACATGCTACTTATGTTGCCACATGCCACATCCGCATTAGTTAAAAGGCGTTTTAATTCGAAAAACGCTTATAAATTTCTTAGCGTTTGAGCGAATTCAAAAAAGTGTTCGACAAAAATGTAGCCCATATCCCACTCTGCCACATGTTGAAAGTTTTATGAAGATATCTCAACCCATTCAAAAGTTATAGAGATAAAACCAAAAACTAGATGAATTTGAACTTGCAACATGGTAATTTAGCTTAAATTTTCCTTTCTTGCTACAACTTTTGAACGGATTAATATTTTTGAATGAAACTTTCACTAGGTGATAGAGCGGGAATTGGGCTATAGTTCCCTTGAACATTTTTTTTAAATCGCTCAAACGCTTAGAAAGTTATAAGCGTTTTTTCAATTAAAACACTTATTATGCAACTTTTTTGTGGCATGTGGCAACATAAGTGGTATGTGGCAAATAGCCCAATTCTTGCTCTACAACATGGTGCAAGTCTTATACGAAAATGTTCATTCGTTCAAAAGTTATACCAAAGAAACAAAAATTAATTCCCGAAAATCCACCTACTGCTGGTTCTGTTGGCCTGGTGTTTCACTTTTTTCGCGCAAGTTTTTGAAATTCAATTTTTGAACAGAGCGGCAGTTACATTTTGAATAGAATTTGTTGTTTTGCCCATAATTTTTGAATGGATAAATATTTTTTAATGAAACTTGCACCATGTGGTAGAGTGGAAAATTGGCTACCTGCCACATGCTACTTATGTTGCCACATGCCACATCCGCATTAGTTAAAAGGCGTTTTAATTAGAAAAACGCTTATAAATTTCTTAGCGTTTGAGCGAATTCAAAAAAATGTTCGACAAAAATGTAGCCCATATCCCACTCTGCCACATGTTGAAAGTTTTATGAAGATATCTTAACCCATTCAAAAGTTATAGAGATAAAACCAAAAACTAGATGAATTTGAACTTGCAACATGGTAATTTAGCTTAAATTTTCCTTTCTTGCTACAACTTTTGAACGGATTAATATTTTTGAATGAAACTTTCACTAGGTGATAGAGCGGGAATTGGGCTATAGTTCCCTTGAACATTTTTTTTAAATCGCTCAAACGCTTAGAAAGTTATAAGCGTTTTTTCAATTAAAACACTTATTATGCAACTTTTTTGTGGCATGTGGCAACATAAGTGGTATGTGGCAAATAGCCCAATTCTTGCTCTACAACATGGTGCAAGTCTTATACGAAAATGTTCATCCGTTCAAAAGTTATACCAAAGAAACAAAAATTAATTCCCGAAAATCCACCTACTGCTGGTTCTGTTGGCCTGGTGTTTCACTTTTTTCGCGCAAGTTTTTTAAATTCAATTTTTGAACAAAGCGACAGTTACATTTTGAATAGAATTTGTTGTTTTGCCCATAATTTTTGAATGGATAAATATTTTTTAATAAAACTTGCACCATGTGGTAGAGTGGAAAATTGGCTACCTGCCACATGCTACTTATGTTGCCACATGCCACATCCACTTTAGTTAAAAGGCGTTTTAATTCGAAAAACGCTTATAACTTTGTTGGTGTTTGAGCGAATTCAAAAAAATGTTCGACAAAAATGTAGCCCATATCCCACTCTGCCACATGTTGAAAGTTTTATGAAGATATCTCAACCCATTCAAAAGTTATAGAGATAAAACCAAAAACTAGATGAATTTGAACTTGCAACATGGTAATTTAGCTTAAATTTTCCTTTCTTGCTACAACTTTTGAACGGATTAATATTTTTATATGACACTTTCACTAGGTGATAGAGCGGGAATTGGGCTATAGTTCCCTCGAACATTTTTTTTAAATCGCTCAAACGCTTAAAAAGTTATAAGCGTTTTTTCAAATAAAACAGTTATTATGCAACTTATTTGTGGCATGTGGCAACATAAGTGGTATTTGGCAAATAGCCCAATTCTTGCTCTACATCATGGTGCAAGTCTTATACGAAAATGTTCATCCGTTCAAAAGTTATACAAAAAAAACAAAAATTAATTCCCGAAAATCCACCTACTGCTGGTTCTGTTGGCCTGGTGTTTCACTTTTTTCGCGCAATTTTTTTAAATTCAATTTTTGAACAGAGCGACAGTTACATTTTGAATAGAATTTGTTGTTTTGCCCATAATTTTTGAATGGATAAATATTTTTTAATGAAACTTGCACCATGTGGTAGAGTGGAAAATTGGCTACCTGCCACATGCTACTTATGTTGCCACATGCCACATCCGCATTAGTTAAAAGGCGTTTTAATTAGAAAAACGCTTATAACTTTGTTGGTGTTTGAGCGAATTCAAAAAAATGTTCGACAAAAATGTAGCCCATATCCCACTCTGCCACATGTTGAAAGTTTTATGAAGATATCTCAACCCATTCAAAAGTTATAGATATAAAACCAAAAACTAGATGAATTTGAACTTGCAACATGGTAATTTAGCTTAAATTTTCCTTTCTTGCTACAACTTTTGAAAGGATTAATATTTTTATATGACACTTTCACTAGGTGATAGAGCGGGAATTGGGCTATAGTTCCCTTGAACATTTTTTTTAAATCGCTCAAACGCTTAGAAAGTTATAAGCGTTTTTTCAATTAAAACACTTATTATGCAACTTTTTTGTGGCATGTGGCAACATAAGTGGTATGTGGCAAATAGCCCAATTCTTGCTCTACAATATGGTGCAAGTCTTATACGAAAATGTTCATCCGTTCAAAAGTTATACCAAAGAAACAAAAATTAATTCCCGAAAATCCACCTACTGCTGGTTCTGTTGGCCTGGTGTTTCACTTTTTTCGCGCAAGTTTTTTAAATTCAATTTTTGAACAAAGCGACAGTTACATTTTGAATAGAATTTGTTGTTTTGCCCATAATTTTTGAATGGATAAATATTTTTTAATAAAACTTGCACCATGTGGTAGAGTGGAAAATTGGCTACCTGCCACATGCTACTTATGTTGCCACATGCCACATCCACTTTAGTTAAAAGGCGTTTTAATTCGAAAAACGCTTATAACTTTTTTAGCGTTTGAGCGAATTCAAAAAAATGTTCGACAAAAATGTAGCCCATATCCCACTCTGCCACATGTTGACAGTTTTATGAAGATATCTCAACCCATTCAAAAGTTATAGAGATAAAACCAAAAACTAGATGAATTTGAACTTGCAACATGGTAATTTAGCTTAAATTTTCCTTTCTTGCTACAACTTTTGAACGGATTAATATTTTTATATGACACTTTCACTAGGTGATAGAGCGGGAATTGGGCTATAGTTCCCTCGAACATTTTTTTTAAATCGCTCAAACGCTTAAAAAGTTATAAGCGTTTTTTCAATTAAAACAGTTATTATGCAACTTATTTGTGGCATGTGGCAACATAAGTGGTATTTGGCAAATAGCCCAATTCTTGCTCTACATCATGGTGCAAGTCTTATACGAAAATGTTCATCCGTTCAAAAGTTATACAAAAAAAACAAAAATTAATTCCCGAAAATCCACCTACTGCTGGTTCTGTTGGCCTGGTGTTTCACTTTTTTCGCGCAATTTTTTTAAATTCAATTTTTGAACAGAGCGACAGTTACATTTTGAATAGAATTTGTTGTTTTGCCCATAATTTTTGAATGGATAAATATTTTTTAATGAAACTTGCACCATGTGGTAGAGTGGAAAATTGGCTACCTGCCACATGCTACTTATGTTGCCACATGCCACATCCGCATTAGTTAAAAGGCGTTTTAATTAGAAAAACGCTTATAACTTTGTTGGTGTTTGAGCGAATTCAAAAAAATGTTCGACAAAAATGTAGCCCATATCCCACTCTGCCACATGTTGAAAGTTTTATGAAGATATCTCAACCCATTCAAAAGTTATAGAGATAAAACCAAAAACTAGATGAATTTGAACTTGCAACATGGTAATTTAGCTTAAATTTTCCTTTCTTGCTACAACTTTTGAACGGATTAATATTTTTGAATGAAACTTTCACTAGGTGATAGAGCGGGAATTGGGCTATAGTTCCCTTGAACATTTTTTTTAAATCGCTCAAACGCTTAGAAAGTTATAAGCGTTTTTTCAATTAAAACAGTTATTATGCAACTTATTTGTGGCATGTGGCAACATAAGTGGTATGTGGCAAATAGCCCAATTCTTGCTCTACAACATGGTGCAAGTCTTATGCGAAAATGTTCATCCATTCAAAAGTTATACAAAAAAAACAAAAATTAATTCCCGAAAATCCACCTACTGCTGGTTCTGTTGGCCTGGTGTTTCACTTTTTTCGCGCAAGTTTTTGAAATTCAATTTTTGAACAGAGCGGCAGTTACATTTTGAATAGAATTTGTTGTTTTGCCCATAATTTTTGAATGGATAAATATTTTTTAATGAAACTTGCACCATGTGGTAGAGTGGAAAATTGGCTACCTGCCACATGCTACTTATGTTGCCACATGCCACATCCGCATTAGTTAAAAGGCGTTTTAATTAGAAAAACGCTTATAAATTTCTTAGCGTTTGAGCGAATTCAAAAAAATGTTCGACAAAAATGTAGCCCATATCCCACTCTGCCACATGTTGAAAGTTTTATGAAGATATCTTAACCCATTCAAAAGTTATAGAGATAAAACCAAAAACTAGATGAATTTGAACTTGCAACATGGTAATTTAGCTTAAATTTTCCTTTCTTGCTACAACTTTTGAACGGATTAATATTTTTGAATGAAACTTTCACTAGGTGATAGAGCGGGAATTGGGCTATAGTTCCCTCGAACATTTTTTTTAAATCGCTCAAACGCTTAAAAAGTTATAAGCGTTTTTTCAATTAAAACAGTTATTATGCAACTTATTTGTGGCATGTGGCAACATAAGTGGTATTTGGCAAATAGCCCAATTCTTGCTCTACATCATGGTGCAAGTCTTATACGAAAATGTTCATCCGTTCAAAAGTTATACAAAAAAAAACAAAAATTAATTCCCGAAAATCCACCTACTGCTGGTTCTGTTGGCCTGGTGTTTCACTTTTTTCGCGCAATTTTTTTAAATTCAATTTTTGAACAGAGCGGCAGTTACATTTTGAATAGAATTTGTTGTTTTCCCCATAATTTTTGAATGGATAAATATTTTTTAATGAAACTTGCACCATGTGGTATAGTGGAAAATTGGCTACCTGCCACATGCTACTTATGTTGCCACATGCCACATCCGCATAAGTTAAAAGGCGTTTTAATTAGAAAAACACTTATAACTTTGTTGGTGTTTGAGCGAATTCAAAAAAATGTTCGACAAAAATGTAGCCCATATCCCACTCTGCCACATGTTGAAAGTTTTATGAAGATATCTCAACCCATTCAAAAGTTATAGAGATAAAACCAAAAACTAGATGAATTTGAACTTGCAACATGGTAATTTAGCTTAAATTTTCCTTTCTTGCTACAACTTTTGAACGGATTAATATTTTTGAATGAAACTTTCACTAGGTGATAGAGCGGGAATTGGGCTATAGTTCCCTTGAACATTTTTTTTAAATCGCTCAAACGCTTAGAAAGTTATAAGCGTTTTTTCAATTAAAACACTTATTATGCAACTTTTTTGTGGCATGTGGCAACATAAGTGGTATGTGGCAAATAGCCCAATTCTTGCTCTACAACATGGTGCAAGTCTTATACGAAAATGTTCATCCGTTCAAAAGTTATACCAAAGAAACAAAAATTAATTCCCGAAAATCCACCTACTGCTGGTTCTGTTGGCCTGGTGTTTCACTTTTTTCGCGCAAGTTTTTTAAATTCAATTTTTGAACAAAGCGGCAGTTACATTTTGAATAGAATTTGTTGTTTTGCCCATAATTTTTGAATGGATAAATATTTTTTAATAAAACTTGCACCATGTGGTAGAGTGGAAAATTGGCTACCTGCCACATGCTACTTATGTTGCCACATGCCACATCCACTTTAGTTAAAAGGCGTTTTAATTAGAAAAACGCTTATAATTTTTTTAGCGTTTGAGCGAATTCAAAAAAATGTTCGACAAAAATGTAGCCCATATCCCACTCTGCCACATGTTGAAAGTTTTATGAAGATATCTCAACCCATTCAAAAGTTATAGAGATAAAACCAAAAACTAGATGAATTTGAACTTGCAACATGGTAATTTAGCTTAAATTTTCCTTTCTTGCTACAACTTTTGAACGGATTAATATTTTTATATGAAACTTTCACTAGGTGATAGAGCGGGAATTGGGCTATAGTTCCCTCGAACATTTTTTTAAATCGCTCAAACGCTTAAAAAGTTATATGCGTTTTTTCAATTAAAACAGTTATTATGCAACTTATTTGTGGCATGTGGCAACATAAGTGGTATTTGGCAAATAGCCCAATTCTTGCTCTACATCATGGTGCAAGTCTTATACGAAAATGTTCATCCGTTCAAAAGTTATACAAAAAAAAACAAAAATTAATTCCCGAAAATCCACCTACTGCTGGTTCTGTTGGCCTGGTGTTTCACTTTTTTCGCGCAATTTTTTTAAATTCAATTTTTGAACAGAGCGGCAGTTACATTTTGAATAGAATTTATTGTTTTCCCCATAATTTTTGAATGGATAAATATTTTTTAATGAAACTTGCACCATGTGGTAGAGTGGAAAATTGGCTACCTGTCACATGCTACTTATGTTGCCACATGCCACATCCGCATTAGTTAAAAGGCGTTTTAATTAGAAAAACACTTATAACTTTGTTGGTGTTTGAGCGAATTCAAAAAAATGTTCGACAAAAATGTAGCCCATATCCCACTCTGCCACATGTTGAAAGTTTTACGAAGATATCTCAACCCATTTAAAAGTTATAGAGATAAAACCAAAAACTAGATGAATTTGAACTTGCAACATGGTAATTTAGCTTAAGCTTTTCCTTTCTTGCTACAACTTTTGAACGGATTAATATTTTTGAATGAAACTTTCACTAGGTGATAGAGCGGGAATTGGGCTATAGTTCCCTCGAACATTTTTTTTAAATCGCTCAAACGCTTAAAAAGTTATAAGCGTTTTTTCAATTAAAACAGTTATTATGCAACTTATTTGTGGCATGTGGCAACATAAGTGGTATTTGGCAAATAGCCCAATTCTTGCTCTACATCATGGTGCAAGTCTTATACGAAAATGTTCATCCGTTCAAAAGTTATACAAAAAAAACAAAAATTAATTCCCGAAAATCCACCTACTGCTGGTTCTGTTGGCCTGGTGTTTCACTTTTTTCGCGCAATTTTTTTAAATTCAATTTTTGAACAGAGCGGCAGTTACATTTTGAATAGAATTTGTTGTTTTGCCCATAATTTTTGAATGGATAAATATTTTTTAATGAAACTTGCACCATGTGGTAGAGTGGAAAATTGGCTACCTGCCACATGCTACTTATGTTGCCACATGCCACATCCGCATTAGTTAAAAGGCGTTTTAATTAGAAAAACACTTATAACTTTGTTGGTGTTTGAGCGAATTCAAAAAAATGTTCGACAAAAATGTAGCCCATATCCCACTCTGCCACATGTTGAAAGTTTTATGAAGATATCTCAACCCATTCAAAAGTTATAGAGATAAAACCAAAAACTAGATGAATTTGAACTTGCAACATGGTAATTTAGCTTAAATTTTCCTTTCTTGCTACAACTTTTGAACGGATTAATATTTTTGAATGAAACTTTCGCTAGGTGATAGAGCGGGAATTGGGCTATAGTTCCCTTGAACATTTTTTTTAAATCGCTCAAACGCTTAAAAAGTTATAAGCGTTTTTTCAATTAAAACATATTTTATGCAACTTATTTGTGGCATGTGGCAACATAAGTGGTATGTGGCAAATAGCCCAATTCTTGCTCTACAACATGGTGCTAGTCTTATACGAAAATGTTCATCCGTTCAAAAGTTATACCAAAGAAACAAAAATTAATTCCCGAAAATCCACCTACTGCTGGTTCTGTTGGCCTGGTGTTTCACTTTTTTCGCGCAAGTTTTTTAAATTCAATTTTTGAACAGAGCGGCAGTTACATTTTGAATAGAATTTGTTGTTTTGCCCATAATTTTTGAATGGATAAATATTTTTTAATGAAACTTGCACCATGTGGTAGAGTGGAAAATTGGCTACCTGCCACATGCTACTTATGTTGCCACATGCCACATCCGCATTAGTTAAAAGGCGTTTTAATTAGAAAAACGCTTATAAATTTCTTAGCGTTTGAGCGAATTCAAAAAAATGTTCGACAAAAATGTAGCCCATATCCCACTCTGCCACATGTTGAAAGTTTTATGAAGATATCTCAACCCATTCAAAAGTTATAGAGATAAAACCAAAAACTAGATGAATTTGAACTTGCAACATGGTAATTTAGCTTAAATTTTCCTTTCTTGCTACAACTTTTGAACGGATTAATATTTTTGAATGAAACTTTCACTAGGTGATAGAGCGGGAATTGGGCTATAGTTCCCTTGAACATTTTTTTTAAATCGCTCAAACGCTTAGAAAGTTATAAGCGTTTTTTCAATTAAAACACTTATTATGCAACTTTTTTGTGGCATGTGGCAACATAAGTGGTATGTGGCAAATAGCCCAATTCTTGCTCTACAACATGGTGCAAGTCTTATACGAAAATGTTCATCCGTTCAAAAGTTATACCAAAGAAACAAAAATTAATTCCCGAAAATCCACCTACTGCTGGTTCTGTTGGCCTGGTGTTTCACTTTTTTCGCGCAATTTTTTTAAATTCAATTTTTGAACAGAGCGGCAGTTACATTTTGAATAGAATTTATTGTTTTCCCCATAATTTTTGAATGGATAAATATTTTTTAATGAAACTTGCACCATGTGGTAGAGTGGAAAATTGGCTACCTGTCACATGCTACTTATGTTGCCACATGCCACATCCGCATTAGTTAAAAGGCGTTTTAATTAGAAAAACACTTATAACTTTGTTGGTGTTTGAGCGAATTCAAAAAAATGTTCGACAAAAATGTAGCCCATATCCCACTCTGCCACATGTTGAAAGTTTTACGAAGATATCTCAACCCATTTAAAAGTTATAGAGATAAAACCAAAAACTAGATGAATTTGAACTTGCAACATGGTAATTTAGCTTAAGCTTTTCCTTTCTTGCTACAACTTTTGAACGGATTAATATTTTTGAATGAAACTTTCACTAGGTGATAGAGCGGGAATTGGGCTATAGTTCCCTCGAACATTTTTTTTAAATCGCTCAAACGCTTAAAAAGTTATAAGCGTTTTTTCAATTAAAACAGTTATTATGCAACTTATTTGTGGCATGTGGCAACATAAGTGGTATTTGGCAAATAGCCCAATTCTTGCTCTACATCATGGTGCAAGTCTTATACGAAAATGTTCATCCGTTCAAAAGTTATACAAAAAAAACAAAAATTAATTCCCGAAAATCCACCTACTGCTGGTTCTGTTGGCCTGGTGTTTCACTTTTTTCGCGCAATTTTTTTAAATTCAATTTTTGAACAGAGCGGCAGTTACATTTTGAATAGAATTTGTTGTTTTGCCCATAATTTTTGAATGGATAAATATTTTTTAATGAAACTTGCACCATGTGGTAGAGTGGAAAATTGGCTACCTGCCACATGCTACTTATGTTGCCACATGCCACATCCGCATTAGTTAAAAGGCGTTTTAATTAGAAAAACACTTATAACTTTGTTGGTGTTTGAGCGAATTCAAAAAAATGTTCGACAAAAATGTAGCCCATATCCCACTCTGCCACATGTTGAAAGTTTTATGAAGATATCTCAACCCATTCAAAAGTTATAGAGATAAAACCAAAAACTAGATGAATTTGAACTTGCAACATGGTAATTTAGCTTAAATTTTCCTTTCTTGCTACAACTTTTGAACGGATTAATATTTTTGAATGAAACTTTCACTAGGTGATAGAGCGGGAATTGGGCTATAGTTCCCTTGAACATTTTTTTTAAATCGCTCAAACGCTTAAAAAGTTATAAGCGTTTTTTCAATTAAAACATATTTTATGCAACTTATTTGTGGCATGTGGCAACATAAGTGGTATGTGGCAAATAGCCCAATTCTTGCTCTACAACATGGTGCTAGTCTTATACGAAAATGTTCATCCGTTCAAAAGTTATACCAAAGAAACAAAAATTAATTCCCGAAAATCCACCTACTGCTGGTTCTGTTGGCCTGGTGTTTCACTTTTTTCGCGCAAGTTTTTTAAATTCAATTTTTGAACAGAGCGGCAGTTACATTTTGAATAGAATTTGTTGTTTTGCCCATAATTTTTGAATGGATAAATATTTTTTAATAAAACTTGCACCATGTGGTAGAGTGGAAAATTGGCTACCTGCCACATGCTACTTATGTTGCCACATGCCACATCCACTTTAGTTAAAAGGCGTTTTAATTAGAAAAACACTTATAACTTTGTTGGTGTTTGAGCGAATTCAAAAAAATGTTCGACAAAAATGTAGCCCATATCGCACTCTGCCACATGTTGAAAGTTTTATGAAGATATCTCAACCCATTCAAAAGTTATAGAGATAAAACCAAAAACTAGATGAATTTGAACTTGCAACATGGTAATTTAGCTTAAATTTTCCTTTCTTGCCACAACTTTTGAACGGATTAATATTTTTAAATCAAACTTTCGCTAGATGATAGAGCGGGAATTGGGCTATAGTTCCCTCGAACATTTTTTTAAATCGCTCAAACGCTTAAAAAGTTATAAGCGTTTTTTCAATTAAAACAGTTATTATGCAACTTATTTGTGGCATGTGGCAACATATGTGGTATGTGGCAAATAGCCCAATTCTTGCTCTACATCATGGTGCAAGTCTTATACGAAAATGTTCATCCGTTCAAAAGTTATACAAAAAAAACAAAAATTAATTCCCGAAAATCCACCTACTGCTGGTTCTGTTGGCCTGGTGTTTCAATTTTTTCGCGCAAGTTTTTTAAATTCAATTTTGGAACAGAGCGGCAGTTACATTTTGAATAGAATTTGTTGTTTTGCCCATAATTTTTGAATGGATAAATATTTTTTAATGAAACTTGCACCATGTGGTAGAGTGGAAAATTGGCTACCTGCCACATGCTACTTATGTTGCCACATGCCACATCCGCATTAGTTAAAAGGCGTTTTAATTAGAAAAACGCTTATAAATTTCTTAGCGTTTGAGCGAATTCAAAAATATGTTCGACAAAAATGTAGCCCATATCCCACTCTGCCACATGTTGAAAGTTTTATGAAGATATCTCAACCCATTCAAAAGTTATAGAGATAAAACCAAAAACTAGATGAATTTGAACTTGCAACATGGTAATTTAGCTTAAATTTTCCTTTCTTGCTACAACTTTTGAACGGATTAATATTTTTGAATGAAACTTTCACTAGGTGATAGAGCGGGAATTGGGCTATAGTTCCCTTGAACATTTTTTTTAAATCGCTCAAACGCTTAGAAAGTTATAAGCGTTTTTTCAATTAAAACATATTTTATGCAACTTATTTGTGGCATGTGGCAACATAAGTGGTATGTGGCAAATAGCCCAATTCTTGCTCTACATCATGGTGCAAGTCTTATACGAAAATGTTCATCCGTTCAAAAGTTATACAAAAAAAACAAAAATTAATTCCCGAAAATCCACCTACTGTTGGTTCTGTTGGCCTGGTGTTTCACTTTTTTCGCGCAAGTTTTTTAAATTCAATTTTTGAACAGAGCGGCAGTTACATTTTGAATAGAATTTGTTGTTTTGCCCATAATTTTTGAATGGATAAATATTTTTTAATGAAACTTGCACCATGTGGTAGAGTGGAAAATTGGCTACCTGCCACATGCTACTTATGTTGCCACATGCCACATCCGCATTAGTTAAAAGGCGTTTTAATTAGAAAAACGCTTATAAATTTCTTAGCGTTTGAGCGAATTCAAAAAAATGTTCGACAAAAATGTAGCCCATATCCCACTCTGCCACATGTTGAAAGTTTTATGAAGATATCTCAACCCATTCAAAAGTTATAGAGATAAAACCAAAAACTAGATGAATTTGAACTTGCAACATGGTAATTTAGCTTAAATTTTCCTTTCTTGCTACAACTTTTGAACGGATTAATATTTTTGAATGAAACTTTCACTAGGTGATAGAGCGGGAATTGGGCTATAGTTCCCTTGAACATTTTTTTTAAATCGCTCAAACGCTTAGAAAGTTATAAGCGTTTTTTCAATTAAAACACTTATTATGCAACTTTTTTGTGGCATGTGGCAACATAAGTGGTATGTGGCAAATAGCCCAATTCTTGCTCTACAACATGGTGCAAGTCTTATACGAAAATGTTCATCCGTTCAAAAGTTATACCAAAGAAACAAAAATTAATTCCCGAAAATCCACCTACTGCTGGTTCTGTTGGCCTGGTGTTTCACTTTTTTCGCGCAAGTTTTTTAAATTCAATTTTTGAACAAAGCGGCAGTTACATTTTGAATAGAATTTGTTGTTTTGCCCATAATTTTTGAATGGATAAATATTTTTTAATAAAACTTGCACCATGTGGTAGAGTGGAAAATTGGCTACCTGCCACATGCTACTTATGTTGCCACATGCCACATCCACTTTAGTTAAAAGGCGTTTTAATTCGAAAAACGCTTATAACTTTTTTAGCGTTTGAGCGAATTCAAAAAAATGTTCGACAGAAATGTAGCCCATATCCCACTCTGCCACATGTTGAAAGTTTTATGAAGATATCTCAACCCATTCAAAAGTTATAGAGATAAAACCAAAAACTAGATGAATTTGAACTTGCAACATGGTAATTTAGCTTAAATTTTCCTTTCTTGCTACAACTTTTGAACGGATTAATATTTTTGAATGAAACTTTCACTAGGTGATAGAGCGGGAATTGGGCTATAGTTCCCTTGAACATTTTTTTTAAATCGCTCAAACGCTTAGAAAGTTATAAGCGTTTTTTCAATTAAAACACTTATTATGCAACTTTTTTGTGGCATGTGGCAACATAAGTGGTATGTGGCAAATAGCCCAATTCTTGCTCTACAACATGGTGCAAGTCTTATACGAAAATGTTCATCCGTTCAAAAGTTATACCAAAGAAACAAAAATTAATTCCCGAAAATCCACCTACTGCTGGTTCTGTTGGCCTGGTGTTTCACTTTTTTCGCGCAAGTTTTTTAAATTCAATTTTTGAACAAAGCGGCAGTTACATTTTGAATAGAATTTGTTGTTTTGCCCATAATTTTTGAATGGATAAATATTTTTTAATGAAACTTGCACCATGTGGTAGAGTGGAAAATTGGCTACCTGCCACATGCTACTTATGTTGCCACATGCCACATCCACTTTAGTTAAAAGGCGTTTTAATTCGAAAAACGCTTATAACTTTGTTGGTGTTTGAGCGAATTCAAAAAAATGTTCGACAAAAATGTAGCCCATATCCCACTCTGCCACATGTTGAAAGTTTTATGAAGATATCTCAACCCATTCAAAAGTTATAGAGATAAAACCAAAAACTAGATGAATTTGAACTTGCAACATGGTAATTTAGCTTAAATTTTCCTTTCTTGCTACAACTTTTGAACGGATTAATATTTTTATATGACACTTTCACTAGGTGATAGAGCGGGAATTGGGCTATAGTTCCCTCGAACATTTTTTTTAAATCGCTCAAACGCTTAAAAAGTTATAAGCGTTTTTTCAATTAAAACAGTTATTATGCAACTTATTTGTGGCATGTGGCAACATAAGTGGTATTTGGCAAATAGCCCAATTCTTGCTCTACATCATGGTGCAAGTCTTATACGAAAATGTTCATCCGTTCAAAAGTTATACAAAAAAAACAAAAATTAATTCCCGAAAATCCACCTACTGCTGGTTCTGTTGGCCTGGTGTTTCACTTTTTTCGCGCAATTTTTTTAAATTCAATTTTTGAACAGAGCGGCAGTTACATTTTGAATAGAATTTGTTGTTTTGCCCATAATTTTTGAATGGATAAATATTTTTTAATGAAACTTGCACCATGTGGTAGAGTGGAAAATTGGCTACCTGCCACATGCTACTTATGTTGCCACATGCCACATCCGCATTAGTTAAAAGGCGTTTTAATTAGAAAAACGCTTATAACTTTGTTGGTGTTTGAGCGAATTCAAAAAAATGTTCGACAAAAATGTAGCCCATATCCCACTCTGCCACATGTTGAAAGTTTTATGAAGATATCTCAACCCATTCAAAAGTTATAGAGATAAAACCAAAAACTAGATGAATTTGAACTTGCAACATGGTAATTTAGCTTAAATTTTCCTTTCTTGCTACAACTTTTGAACGGATTAATATTTTTATATGACACTTTCACTAGGTGATAGAGCGGGAATTGGGCTATAGTTCCCTCGAACATTTTTTTTAAATCGCTCAAACGCTTAGAAAGTTATAAGCGTTTTTTCAATTAAAACACTTATTATGCAACTTTTTTGTGGCATGTGGCAACATAAGTGGTATGTGGCAAATAGCCCAATTCTTGCTCTACAACATGGTGCAAGTCTTATACGAAAATGTTCATCCGTTCAAAAGTTATACCAAAGAAACAAAAATTAATTCCCGAAAATCCACCTACTGCTGGTTCTGTTGGCCTGGTGTTTCACTTTTTTCGCGCAAGTTTTTTAAATTCAATTTTTGAACAAAGCGGCAGTTACATTTTGAATAGAATTTGTTGTTTTGCCCATAATTTTTGAATGGATAAATATTTTTTAATAAAACTTGCACCATGTGGTAGAGTGGAAAATTGGCTACCTGCCACATGCTACTTATGTTGCCACATGCCACATCCACTTTAGTTAAAAGGCGTTTTAATTAGAAAAACACTTATAACTTTGTTGGTGTTTGAGCGAATTCAAAAAAATGTTCGACAAAAATGTAGCCCATATCGCACTCTGCCACATGTTGAAAGTTTTATGAAGATATCTCAACCCATTCAAAAGTTATAGAGATAAAACCAAAAACTAGATGAATTTGAACTTGCAACATGGTAATTTAGCTTAAATTTTCCTTTCTTGCCACAACTTTTGAACGGATTAATATTTTTAAATCAAACTTTCGCTAGATGATAGAGCGGGAATTGGGCTATAGTTCCCTCGAACATTTTTTTAAATCGCTCAAACGCTTAAAAAGTTATAAGCGTTTTTTCAATTAAAACAGTTATTATGCAACTTATTTGTGGCATGTGGCAACATATGTGGTATGTGGCAAATAGCCCAATTCTTGCTCTACATCATGGTGCAAGTCTTATACGAAAATGTTCATCCGTTCAAAAGTTATACAAAAAAAACAAAAATTAATTCCCGAAAATCCACCTACTGCTGGTTCTGTTGGCCTGGTGTTTCAATTTTTTCGCGCAAGTTTTTTAAATTCAATTTTGGAACAGAGCGGCAGTTACATTTTGAATAGAATTTGTTGTTTTGCCCATAATTTTTGAATGGATAAATATTTTTTAATGAAACTTGCACCATGTGGTAGAGTGGAAAATTGGCTACCTGCCACATGCTACTTATGTTGCCACATGCCACATCCGCATTAGTTAAAAGGCGTTTTAATTAGAAAAACGCTTATAAATTTCTTAGCGTTTGAGCGAATTCAAAAAAATGTTCGACAAAAATGTAGCCCATATCCCACTCTGCCACATGTTGAAAGTTTTATGAAGATATCTCAACCCATTCAAAAGTTATAGAGATAAAACCAAAAACTAGATGAATTTGAACTTGCAACATGGTAATTTAGCTTAAATTTTCCTTTCTTGCTACAACTTTTGAACGGATTAATATTTTTGAATGAAACTTTCACTAGGTGATAGAGCGGGAATTGGGCTATAGTTCCCTTGAACATTTTTTTTAAATCGCTCAAACGCTTAGAAAGTTATAAGCGTTTTTTCAATTAAAACACTTATTATGCAACTTTTTTGTGGCATGTGGCAACATAAGTGGTATGTGGCAAATAGCCCAATTCTTGCTCTACAACATGGTGCAAGTCTTATACGAAAATGTTCATCCGTTCAAAAGTTATACCAAAGAAACAAAAATTAATTCCCGAAAATCCACCTACTGCTGGTTCTGTTGGCCTGGTGTTTCACTTTTTTCGCGCAAGTTTTTTAAATTCAATTTTTGAACAAAGCGGCAGTTACATTTTGAATAGAATTTGTTGTTTTGCCCATAATTTTTGAATGGATAAATATTTTTTAATAAAACTTGCACCATGTGGTAGAGTGGAAAATTGGCTACCTGCCACATGCTACTTATGTTGCCACATGCCACATCCACTTTAGTTAAAAGGCGTTTTAATTCGAAAAACGCTTATAACTTTTTTAGCGTTTGAGCGAATTCAAAAAAATGTTCGACAGAAATGTAGCCCATATCCCACTCTGCCACATGTTGAAAGTTTTATGAAGATATCTCAACCCATTCAAAAGTTATAGAGATAAAACCAAAAACTAGATGAATTTGAACTTGCAACATGGTAATTTAGCTTAAATTTTCCTTTCTTGCTACAACTTTTGAACGGATTAATATTTTTGAATGAAACTTTCACTAGGTGATAGAGCGGGAATTGGGCTATAGTTCCCTTGAACATTTTTTTTAAATCGCTCAAACGCTTAGAAAGTTATAAGCGTTTTTTCAATTAAAACACTTATTATGCAACTTTTTTGTGGCATGTGGCAACATAAGTGGTATGTGGCAAATAGCCCAATTCTTGCTCTACAACATGGTGCAAGTCTTATACGAAAATGTTCATCCGTTCAAAAGTTATACCAAAGAAACAAAAATTAATTCCCGAAAATCCACCTACTGCTGGTTCTGTTGGCCTGGTGTTTCACTTTTTTCGCGCAAGTTTTTTAAATTCAATTTTTGAACAAAGCGGCAGTTACATTTTGAATAGAATTTGTTGTTTTGCCCATAATTTTTGAATGGATAAATATTTTTTAATGAAACTTGCACCATGTGGTAGAGTGGAAAATTGGCTACCTGCCACATGCTACTTATGTTGCCACATGCCACATCCACTTTAGTTAAAAGGCGTTTTAATTCGAAAAACGCTTATAACTTTGTTGGTGTTTGAGCGAATTCAAAAAAATGTTCGACAAAAATGTAGCCCATATCCCACTCTGCCACATGTTGAAAGTTTTATGAAGATATCTCAACCCATTCAAAAGTTATAGAGATAAAATCAAAAACTAGATGAATTTGAACTTGCAACATGGTAATTTAGCTTAAATTTTCCTTTCTTGCTACAACTTTTGAACGGATTAATATTTTTAAATGAAACTTTCACTAGGTGATAGAGCGGGAATTGGGCTATAGTTCCCTCGAACATTTTTTTTAAATCGCTCAAACGCTTAGAAAGTTATAAGCGTTTTTTCAATTAAAACATATTTTATGCAACTTATTTGTGGCATGTGGCAACATAAGTGGTATGTGGCAAATAGCCCAATTCTTGCTCTACAACATGGTGCAAGTCTTATGCGAAAATGTTCATCCGTTCAAAAGTTATATCAAAAAAACAAAAATTAATTCCTGAAAATCCACCTACTGCTGGTTCTGTTGGCCTGGTGTTTCACATTTTTTCGGTCAAGTTTTTTAAATTCAATTTTTGACAGAGCGGCAGTTACATTTTGAATAGAATTTGTTGTTTTGCCCATAATTTTTGAATGGATAAATATTTTTTAATGAAACTTGCACCATGTGGTAGAGTGGAAAATTGGCTACCTGCCACATGCTACTTATGTTGCCACATGCCACATCCACTTTAGTTAAAAGGCGTTTTAATTAGAAAAACGCTTATAACTTTGTTGGTGTTTGAGCGAATTCAAAAAAATGTTCGACAAAAATGTAGCCCATATCCCACTCTGCCACATGTTGAAAGTTTTATGAAGATATCTCAACCCATTCAAAAGTTATAGAGATAAAATCAAAAACTAGATGAATTTGAACTTGCAACATGGTAATTTAGCTTAAATTTTCCTTTCTTGCTACAACTTTTGAACGGATTAATATTTTTAAATGAAACTTTCACTAGGTGATAGAGCGGGAATTGGGCTATAGTTCCCTCGAACATTTTTTTTAAATCGCTCAAACGCTTAGAAAGTTATAAGCGTTTTTTCAATTAAAACATATTTTATGCAACTTATTTGTGGCATGTGGCAACATAAGTGGTATGTGGCAAATAGCCCAATTCTTGCTCTACAACATGGTGCAAGTCTTATGCGAAAATGTTCATCCGTTCAAAAGTTATATCAAAAATACAAAAATTAATTCCTGAAAATCCACCTACTGCTGGTTCTGTTGGCCTGGTGTTTCACATTTTTTCGGTCAAGTTTTTTAAATTTAATTTTTGACAGAGCGGCAGTTACATTTTGAATAGAATTTGTTGTTTTGCCCATAATTTTTGAATGGATAAATATTTTTTAATGAAACTTGCACCATGTGGTAGAGTGGAAAATTGGCTACCTGCCACATGCTACTTATGTTGCCACATGCCACATCCACTTTAGTTAAAAGGCGTTTTAATTAGAAAAACGCTTATAACTTTCTTAGCGTTTGAGCGAATTCAAAAAAATGTTAGACAAAAATGTAGCCCATATCCCACTCTGCCACATGTTGAAAGTTTTATGAAGATATCTCAACCCATTCAAAAGTTATAGAGATAAAACCAAAAACTAGATGAATTTGAACTTGCAACATGGTAATTTAGCTTAAATTTTCCTTTCTTGCCACAACTCTTGAACGGATTAATATTTTTAAATGAAACTTTCACTAGGTGATAGAGCGGGAATTGGGCTATAGTTCCCTCGAACATTTTTTTTAAATCGCTCAAACGCTTAGAAAGTTATAAGCGTTTTTTCAATTAAAACATATTTTATGCAACTTATTTGTGGCATGTGGCAACATAAGTGGTATGTGGCAAATAGCCCAATTCTTGCTCTACAACATGGTGCAAGTCTTATGCGAAAATGTTCATCCGTTCAAAAGTTATATCAAAAATACAAAAATTAATTCCCGAAAATCCACCTACTGCTGGTTCTGTTGGCCTGGTGTTTCACTTTTTTCGCGCAAGTTTTTTAAATTCAATTTTTGAACAGAGCGACAGTTACATTTTGAATAGAATTTGTTGTTTTCCCCATAATTTTTGAATGGATAAATATTTTTTAATGAAACTTGCACCATGTGGTAGAGTGGAAAATTGGCTACCTGCCACATGCTACTTATGTTGCCACATGCCACATACGCATTAGTTAAAAGGCGTTTTAATTAGAAAAACACTTATAACTTTGTTGGTGTTTGAGCGAATTCAAAAAAATGTTAGACAAAAATGTAGCCCATATCCCACTCTGCCACATGTTGAAAGTTTTATGAAGATATCTCAACCCATTCAAAAGTTATAGAGATAAAACCAAAAACTAGATGAATTTGAACTTGCAACATGGTAATTTAGCTTAAATTTTCCTTTCTTGCCACAACTTTTGAACTTATTAATATTTTTAAATGAAACTTTCGCTAGGTGATAGAGCGGGAATTGGGCTATAGTTCCCTCGAACATTTTTTTTAAATCGCTCAAACGCTTAAAAAGTTATAAGCGTTTTTTCAATTAAAACACTTATTATGCAACTTATTTGTGGCATGTGGCAACATAAGTGGTATGTGGCAAATAGCCCAATTCTTGCTCTACATCATGGTGCAAGTCTTATACGAAAATGTTCATCCGTTCAAAAGTTATACAAAAAAAACAAAAATTAATTCCCGAAAATCCACCTACTGCTGGTTCTGTTGGCCTGGTGTTTCACTTTTTTCGCGCAAGTTTTTTAAATTCAATTTTTGAACAGAGCGACAGTTACATTTTGAATAGAATTTGTTGTTTTCCCCATAATTTTTGAATGGATAAATATTTTTTAATGAAACTTGCACCATGTGGTAGAGTGGAAAATTGGCTACCTGCCACATGCTACTTATGTTGCCACATGCCACATACGCATTAGTTAAAAGGCGTTTTAATTAGAAAAACACTTATAACTTTGTTGGTGTTTGAGCGAATTCAAAAAAATGTTAGACAAAAATGTAGCCCATATCCCACTCTGCCACATGTTGAAAGTTTTATGAAGATATCTCAACCCATTCAAAAGTTATAGAGATAAAACCAAAAACTAGATGAATTTGAACTTGCAACATGGTAATTTAGCTTAAATTTTCCTTTCTTGCCACAACTTTTGAACTTATTAATATTTTTAAATGAAACTTTCGCTAGGTGATAGAGCGGGAATTGGGCTATAGTTCCCTCGAACATTTTTTTTAAATCGCTCAAACGCTTAAAAAGTTATAAGCGTTTTTTCAATTAAAACACTTATTATGCAACTTATTTGTGGCATGTGGCAACATAAGTGGTATGTGGCAAATAGCCCAATTCTTGCTCTACATCATGGTGCAAGTCTTATACGAAAATGTTCATCCGTTCAAAAGTTATACAAAAAAAACAAAAATTAATTCCCGAAAATCCACCTACTGCTGGTTCTGTTGGCCTGGTGTTTCACTTTTTTCGCGCAAGTTTTTTAAATTCAATTTTTGAACAGAGCGACAGTTACATTTTGAATAGAATTTGTTGTTTTCCCCATAATTTTTGAATGGATAAATATTTTTTAATGAAACTTGCACCATGTGGTAGAGTGGAAAATTGGCTACCTGCCACATGCTACTTATGTTGCCACATGCCACATACGCATTAGTTAAAAGGCGTTTTAATTAGAAAAACACTTATAACTTTGTTGGTGTTTGAGCGAATTCAAAAAAATGTTAGACAAAAATGTAGCCCATATCCCACTCTGCCACATGTTGAAAGTTTTATGAAGATATCTCAACCCATTCAAAAGTTATAGAGATAAAACCAAAAACTAGATGAATTTGAACTTGCAACATGGTAATTTAGCTTAAATTTTCCTTTCTTGCCACAACTTTTGAACTTATTAATATTTTTAAATGAAACTTTCGCTAGGTGATAGAGCGGGAATTGGGCTATAGTTCCCTCGAACATTTTTTTTAAATCGCTCAAACGCTTAAAAAGTTATAAGCGTTTTTTCAATTAAAACACTTATTATGCAACTTATTTGTGGCATGTGGCAACATAAGTGGTATGTGGCAAATAGCCCAATTCTTGCTCTACATCATGGTGCAAGTCTTATACGAAAATGTTCATCCGTTCAAAAGTTATACAAAAAAAACAAAAATTAATTCCCGAAAATCCACCTACTGCTGGTTCTGTTGGCCTGGTGTTTCACTTTTTTCGCGCAAGTTTTTTAAATTCAATTTTTGAACAGAGCGACAGTTACATTTTGAATAGAATTTGTTGTTTTCCCCATAATTTTTGAATGGATAAATATTTTTTAATGAAACTTGCACCATGTGGTAGAGTGGAAAATTGGCTACCTGCCACATGCTACTTATGTTGCCACATGCCACATACGCATTAGTTAAAAGGCGTTTTAATTAGAAAAACACTTATAACTTTGTTGGTGTTTGAGCGAATTCAAAAAAATGTTCGACAAAAATGTAGCCCATATCCCACTCTGCCACATGTTGAAAGTTTTATGAAGATATCTCAACCCATTCAAAAGTTATAGAGATAAAACCAAAAACTAGATGAATTTGAACTTGCAACATGGTAATTTAGCTTAAATTTTCCTTTCTTGCCACAACTTTTGAACTTATTAATATTTTTAAATGAAACTTTCGCTAGGTGATAGAGCGGGAATTGGGCTATAGTTCCCTCGAACATTTTTTTTAAATCGCTCAAACGCTTAAAAAGTTATAAGCGTTTTTTCAATTAAAACACTTATTATGCAACTTATTTGTGGCATGTGGCAACATAAGTGGTATGTGGCAAATAGCCCAATTCTTGCTCTACATCATGGTGCAAGTCTTATACGAAAATGTTCATCCGTTCAAAAGTTATACAAAAAAAACAAAAATTAATTCCCGAAAATCCACCTACTGCTGGTTCTGTTGGCCTGGTGTTTCACTTTTTTCGCGCAAGTTTTTTAAATTCAATTTTTGAACAGAGCGACAGTTACATTTTGAATAGAATTTGTTGTTTTCCCCATAATTTTTGAATGGATAAATATTTTTTAATGAAACTTGCACCATGTGGTAGAGTGGAAAATTGGCTACCTGCCACATGCTACTTATGTTGCCACATGCCACATACGCATTAGTTAAAAGGCGTTTTAATTAGAAAAACACTTATAACTTTGTTGGTGTTTGAGCGAATTCAAAAAAATGTTCGACAAAAATGTAGCCCATATCCCACTCTGCCACATGTTGAAAGTTTTATGAAGATATCTCAACCCATTCAAAAGTTATAGAGATAAAACCAAAAACTAGATGAATTTGAACTTGCAACATGGTAATTTAGCTTAAATTTTCCTTTCTTGCTACAACTTTTGAACGGATTAATATTTTTGAATGAAACTTTCACTAGGTGATAGAGCGGGAATTGGGCTATAGTTCCCTTGAACATTTTTTTTAAATCGCTCAAACGCTTAGAAAGTTATAAGCGTTTTTTCAATTAAAACACTTATTATGCAACTTTTTTGTGGCATGTGGCAACATAAGTGGTATGTGGCAAATAGCCCAATTCTTGCTCTACAACATGGTGCAAGTCTTATACGAAAATGTTCATCCATTCAAAAGTTATACCAAAAAAACAAAAATTAATTCCCGAAAATCCACCTACTGCTGGTTCTGTTGGCCTGGTGTTTCACTTTTTTCGCGCAAGTTTTTTAAATTCAATTTTTGAACAGAGCGACAGTTACATTTTGAATAGAATTTGTTGTTTTGCCCATAATTTTTGAATGGATAAATATTTTTTAATGAAACTTGCACCATGTGGTAGAGTGGAAAATTGGCTACCTGCCACATGCTACTTATGTTGCCACATGCCACATCCACTTTAGTTAAAAGGCGTTTTAATTAGAAAAACGCTTATAAATTTCTTAGCGTTTGAGCGATTTAAAAAAAATGTTCGAGGGAACTATAGCCCAATTCCCGCTCTATCACCTAGCGAAAGTTTCATTTAAAAATATTAATCCGTTCAAAAGTTGTGGCAAGAAAGGAAAATTTAAGCTAAATTACCATGTTGCAAGTTCAAATTCATCTAGTTTTTGGTTTTATCTCTATAACTTTTGAATGGGTTGAGATATCTTCATAAAACTTTCAACATGTGGCAGAGTGGGATATGGGCTACATTTTTGTCGAACATTTTTTTGAATTCGCTCAAACGCTAAAAAAGTTATAAGCGTTTTTCTAATTAAAACGCCTTTTAACTATAGTGGATGTGGCATGTGGCAACATAAGTAGCATGTGGCAGGTAGCCAATTTTCCACTCTACCACATGGTGCAAGTTTCATTAAAAAATATTTATCCATTCAAAAATTATGGGCAAAACAATAAATTCTATTCAAAATGTAACTGCCGCTCTGTCAAAAATTGAATTTAAAAAACTTGACCGAAAAAATGTGAAACACCAGGCCAACAGAACCAGCAGTAGGTGGATTTTCAGGAATTAATTTTTGTTTTTTTGATATAACTTTTGAACGGATGAACATTTTCGCATAAGACTTGCACCATGTTGTAGAGCAAGAATTGGGCTATTTGCCACATACCACTTATGTTGCCACATGCCACAAATAAGTTGCATAATAAGTGTTTTAATTGAAAAAACGCTTATAACTTTTTAAGCGTTTGAGCGATTTAAAAAAAATGTTCGAGGGAATTATAGCCCAATTCCCGCTCTATCACCTAGTGAAAGTTTCATTTAAAAATATTAATCCGTTCAAAAGTTGTAGCAAGAAAGGAAAATTTAAGCTAAATTACCATGTTGCAAGTTCAAATTCATCTAGTTTTTGGTTTTATCTCTATAACTTTTGAATGGGTTGAGATATCTTCATAAAACTTTCAACATGTGGCAGAGTGGGATACGAGCTACATTTGAGGTTAACCATTTTTTAAAATCGCTCTAATACTAAGAAAGTTATAAGCGAAATATTTTTAATATAGGATACATCTCTTAGCATACTTTAAAAGATTAATTTAATAATTGATTGAAATATATGTATTAAAATTTGAAAATAAAACTACATTCTGGTTTTTAATATTTAAATAAATTTTGAGTTTTATTGCTATGAATAGTTGCTGATAGCTTTAGCAAAGTCACATGTTTAAATGTTATTTTTCTCTTCCTTTTTAATATCATTTTTAAATTATAAATATGTATATTGTACGTACATATATATGTATGTACATACATATATAAATAAATATATTATTATATATATATTTATATATCTATATATACAGAAATACATACAAAAATTTTTACATATGTAGATACATACATAAATATGATTTTTTGTTTGTTTTTCTCTTCATCAACTATGCATATATGTATGTAATATTATAAGGTGTATGCGTGTCTTGTATGTACGTATGTGTATATAGATATACTATACATGTTTATATTTATGTATATGCATGTATATATATGTAAAAGATGTATGTATGTTAGTTGTTAATTAATATATTTATATATAATTCATGAATTTTATGTACTTTTGCTTGTTTTTAAACATTGGTTTTTCCTTTTATTTTTATAAATTTAATATTATCTTTTATTTAAATTCTTAGGTATTAATTTGATACTATATTAATGTAATATTAATAATTTAATATATTATCCATTAAGTTTAAATACATTCATTTCAAATTTGTGGTCAAGAGAATAACGTGTGTTAGTTGTCATATACATACATATGTATGTATGTGAGTGTTTCTGTTTATTAGAATTAATTCTTTTATTTTAGTAAGTCCGTTGTCGGTCTGTAGGTTTCTCTTGTGTTTAAATGTAAAAACGTTTGTGTTTTTTTTTTGTTGTTTATAAAATAGATTTTCTATTATAAATACGTTTAATATGAAAAATTTTAATTTTTCGTGTTTCTTTTTTTTGCATTTTTTTTCTTTATTTTAATTTTTTTTTTTTAATATGTATATATAATTACCATAATATTTGTTTACATTACTTGAAATTTTCTTAATTTTTTTTTTATTTATTTAATTAATGTACTTTTGCTTAAATGTTTAATGTTAAGTAATAAAAAATACTTACGAATACGCATTTAGAAAGCTAATTATTATTTAAATATATATTTTTAATTACATACACAAAAAGCACTATAATACATAATTTTTTTTATTTTAATAAATTACACTTTTCTGAAAACATTTTAACTTATTTTACTTATTATTTTGTTGTTGTTTTACCATTTGATTTGTTTACTTGTGAGTGATTTAATAAAAAAATATATTCAAAATTTTATTACGGATATAAATATTATGTAATGTGTGGTTACTTATTATTAATATTATGTATGATTATTAAAATCTGTTTTCTTATCTCGTTTATTTTTTTTTTTTTTTCATATATAAAGTTTTATTTAAAATGTAATTTCTCTACTATAAAAATATAATTTTTATTTTTGTTTTATTGTAATAGTATGAATTTGTTTTAAAATAGATTTTGTGTATTAAAAAGAACTTAAAGAATAGAATAACAAAAGAGACAAATTTCAATCGTTTAACTACAAGAATAACAAAACATTGTAAAAAAATTAAAATAAAATAAAAAATAAATCCCAGAATAATTTAAGCACTGGTTTCATTTTAAAAACATACATTCATACATACACATGCTTCGGGAGCAAGAGCGATTTATTTTTTTATTTATTATAATGTAGGTTTGTTGCTGTGTAAAAGTAGTTTATTTAGGAAAATATATTTCAGTCCTAAGTTTTCTTTGTTTGTTAATTTAGGAGCACACAGGGCAATTTTAGTGGCACAACTTTTTCTTAATTCTCTTTTAAAATGTTATTTCAACAATTTTAACATTTTTTTACACAAGCAATTTGATCTTTTTAAAATCGTACAAATAGTTTAAAAAGGAGAATTGCTGAGTACGAGCAAGTCTGTACTGCTTTCCATTTTTCTTTCCTTTTAAAAGTTTAGCTAAAGCTGGCCTATGTGTTCCCAGACATATTATGTTAGAGTAATTTATTGTATAATTATTTTTTTAAAGCTCCATAAAGTAAACCTTAATCTTAAATTTTAATTTATAGAATTGTTTCTATGAGAAAGAAATACAAAAGTCCATCAATAAGAAAATAAAACTCATTAACGCCCTCAGCGTGATAAACAGACTGAAAGAGACTAAAGGGTATTGATGGCTTTACCCGTTCACAAGAGTTAAACTTCAACACCCTAAAAAAAATACAAACATCAGTTTGCTACTCCGAAAAACAATTTTTGAAATATAATTGACCCTTTCTGTAAACCGAATTCACATTTTTTGGATATTTTTTAAACCAAATTTACATAATTTTATTTATTTTTTTAAGTCGAATTTCCGCCAATTTAATACAAAACATGCCACATATAAGTGATTTTGTCTTGACAACGATTATTGTAATCAGCTCTTTGTCGATACGGCGATTTGCCCTCAAGTCAACGGCCTTAGAATTTGATAATGCTGTAATTTCAATAATTTTTTATTCCTTAATTATTATAAAATTAATTAGCTTATTAACACAGAATTTTTTTTAAATATCTGACATTAGAACATTTTATATTAATAATAAAAATAATAAAAATTAGTTTGAGTTAAATTGTGCTTTTACTGCCATTTCAATCCACTGTGCGTTTTTATGGTACAAATTCGTTTTAACTAAAATATATTATTTGTTCTAATATATATGGTTTTATTTACAACGAATTTTGGTAAATGGAGACGTACCTATTTACTCTACACGTAATAATTTACGAGAGTACTGAAAAACTTATGATGTTTTGTTAACATTGGAACCACATTAAAGATATGTTTTGTCAACATAGAACCGATTGAATATTTTTATGAGAATATATGTACAAACAAAATATAAGAAACATTAAGGTGCTCAAGCGAGAGTAGCTTTGAGACTATTCCGATCACAATGTAAAAAAGACCAGCTTTTCTTCTTCCATTTTGTTTACTTTAGGACTAGTAATAGTCCCTTATATGAACGTGGGCTGTAACCAAGATTTTTGTAGCATTATAGTTTTACATACACATGTATGTATGTATGTATGTATGTATGTATGGTTATATGTATGAAAGTTTGTATAATCTTTTACAAATTTATCATACTAAATTCAGGTATTTAACGAAATGTTTCTTTTTTTACAATATTACTTTTATCTTGTTGTTAATTGTAGGTTTATGTATATGTAAATCTTAAATTTAGTTATTTTGTTGTTGTTGCCTTGTTTTGTGTTTGTATAAATACCCCTATTTAGATACATACATGTATAATTTATTTATTTCAATTTATAAATTAATTCATATTATTTTCATTATATTAACTAAATACAATTTGCATATATACAACTACATACTCCACTTAATTACACCACGACCTGTAAGATCTATTGTGTGCAGTTACTCCACTTATATACATATATATCAAACAAAACATTTATTAAAAAAAAATTTTATAAGTTCTAAATAAATTTATAGTTTAGTTTAGAAAAGGGATCAATTTTTTATTTACGATAATCATCTGATATTGATGGAAGGCAGTGGGAACCGGCCACAGAAGAAAAAAAAACGTCATGAAGGCGTTATGATGGCAACAGAAGAATTTAATTTCTTAATCATTCACTTAAAAGTTGTAATACATTCGACTTGTGTGTGGTATAACTTAATTAACCTTTAAGGTTTTTTTTATCTTTTAAAATATAGTTTTATCGACCATAATTAATTATGTGTACAACTTTTATAATTGGGCTGTAGCAAGCTTTTTAGTACGTACTTTTTGAATTTGACGATAATTTTGCAATTCACTTAAAAAAAACGCATAAAATATGCAATTTCATTTAAACCACAATGCTAAACGATCGCGGTCTCATTCGACCAAGAGGAGAGATTAGTCTCGAAGACAATTTTTAAAAATGTTCAGTTACATATATTGAATATGCAATAAATAAATTAAAAGTTTTAATTTTTAAACCTACCATTAATTGCTGCTGCTTTTACAAATATTTACAAACTGGGAGGTTATGACGAGTATGTCATTTTGATTTGTGTGAGAATAAAACTGATGTGCTGTTTCCAAAACACAACCTCTTCAGTGCTCCATCGAATTAAAAATTCGATTTCGTGCCGTTTTTTCCGCATAGCAATACAGAAGTAACCCACCAGATTTTTTAGCCGGTTTTTCACTTTTTTTTTTTGTAAAACTTTCACAATACAACTATTACTACTTTCTGTAATTCTACTATTTTCTTTCAGTTTTAATTTTTCCAATCAAACAGAGCGGAATTAACACTTGGAAATATTGTTGCACTAGAAATTTTAACTATAATACGCGAATAATTTGTAAACAACTGAGGTGCTAACTTATTTATTTTTAATTAGTTACGGCTGTTTTTAGCTGCTTACAACGGTACACAACATGTTTTATCACAAAACTGAAAGTTGGCACCACTTAACGACAGCTGATTTTATGTTGTAAAAATTAAAGGGCTGCACAAAATTTTTTTTTAATTTACACGTTTATAACAATAATTGCTTGCCAAGCAAGTTAGTTTAGCTCTGTAATACATATATGGCGTTACAGAAAATAGAAGTTAAGAAGCCGGCTTAAGTATAAACTGACTTGTAGTAGGAATTTTAGTTGCGCAACCTTTTCTTAATTATCTTTTAAGGTTGTCTATACACAGCAATTTGGTTTAGGCAAATTTAGATTTCTTATGCATTCATCCATTCAGCATTCTCCTTTTTTTACAGCTTTAAAAGATACGAATAGAGAACAAGAGAATTGCGGAGTACGAGCAAGTTTGTACCCCTTTCCATTCTTCTTTCCTCTCTCTTACTAAATAAAGAATTGCGCAACTAAATTTGTCCTGGTCTAACTCAATAACTATATTTTTGTGGTCCAGGCATGGTGCGACGATACGTTTCACAATTAAGGAGATGACAGTGAAAACAATACCTTTTGCTGCAATCGAAATAATTTTATAAGGACAACTTTTAGGAATTCTAAAGTTATAGTCCCCTTGTAGCCACTTAATAAAACAAGCGGTTTTTAAATATTGCCACAGATATGTTGTTGTCGTGTTAACACTGAAGCCTGAGTTCTGGTAATAATGGCCCATAATCATAGTTACACTATTTTTGGTATCGTTTTAAAAACGATTCATAAATTCTTATAAACAATATTAAACTTTTAATAAAAGCCTATTTCTATAGAACTATGATTATGGCCCAATATCATTGAATATAATGGTGTTATTTTGTCTGGCTTATTTAGTTTGTTTGGGAATTTGGAAAAAACGTGTATTTTTTTTAACTAATTAATTTTTTTCGTTTTGCGTTATAGTTTTGTCCAAGCTTAAATTACAAATACTGATTACCATTAAAGAAATGCACAAGCATACTTGAAAGCAACACATCACTACAAATATGTGTAATATTTTATAACAAAAAATGCTTGTAAGACATTTCAAGTATGCTTGTGCATTGCTCTAATTACTATGTATTTGTATGCGTGTGTTTGTGTTTGTAGTAGTAATAGCATTAAAATAATAATAATTATAAAACTAATATAAAAAAGTTAAATTAATTTAAATTTTTTACAGTGTGTTTACATTTTTAGAAAGTGTGTTTTCTTATTTGCATTATAAAACCATCTTTACACCATCTTATTTCTCATATGAGCTTATTAAAAAAAAAAAAAAAAATTGTGAAAATAATGGGTCATAATCATAGTAGCAATAAAATCTGCTTTTATTAAAAGCGTATTTACATTCCTAAGAACTTTTAGAGTTAAAGTCATTTTTAAAAAGATATGATTATAAGCCATTATCAAAAAAAATAAAAAATTTTGTTTTACATGTCAGGCAATAGTAGATATTTTTTTTTCTTTGTTGATTTGCTGTGCTATACTAGTCATTTAATGTTTGAGGTAAATAGACTTGAATATACAAATTATTGTAGATTTTAATTATATTTTGTTGTTGGTCAGCTTCACAATTTGGCATTTGTCATATTGCAAGACTATTTACACCTCAAACACAAAATTTTAAAATATAGATAAAATTAATATAAAACATAATTTATCACTGATTATATTACAGTCATTAAGCTTAAATGAGAAATTAATTAGTGCAAAGGCATCAATTAACATTTTTTTTTTTAAATATTTTTAATACAATTATTCTTTTTTTTTTCATTTTTATAATAACTATACACATACACATAATTTAGTATTTTAGTTTAGCGTCAGATTTTAAAAATTAAAACGTTAGAATTTTGTATGAAAATTATTTGGAAATTTTAATTTTTACAATGTAACGTTTTTCTGACATTAATTAAAAAAATTAACTCTTTATCTAGGTTAAAATGTTTACATTCTTAATAGTTTAATTAATATTTTTTTACAAATAAGACAAGTGCCAGTCCAATAATATTCTCATTATTATTTTAATTTTAGTTTAAGTTTTTGTTATTATGCAACATTTTATGTTTAATCTTTTTAAATCTTTTTCTTTTTACATTCTATAAATTAGTTAATTTTTTTTTAATTATTAAAAAAAAATACTTGTGCACATGTTTGTATGCGTTAAGTCTATTCTTATATTTTAATATAGCAGTACATTAATTTATATATCTATTATGCTGTTTGTATTTACTTATGTATTAAAGGGCTGCACAAGCACACTTGAAAGTCACACATCACTACAAACATGTAAAATATTTTATAATAAAAAGTGCTTGTAAGCCATTTCAAGTATGATTGTGCAGCCTTTTATTATGTATCTAGTTTGTGTATGAGAGTTTTTTTAAGTGGTTAATATATACATATTTTTTTTTTACATAAAAAAAAGAGTCAGTAGCACTGCATTATAGGAAACCAATATAGAGAAAGCTTAAAAAAATAAACTTTGAAAACAAAATTTTGAAAGTTGTTTTTTTTTGTGTTTATTCAAGTTAAATCACCACGGTGCTATTTATGTGGATGATGATATCCTCCATAGTTTATGTAACCACCATAAAACATTATATTGTTTAGTATATAGTTGTTCAACGTAATTGATTTCTGTAAATAAAAATTATTAAATTTGAACTCAAAAAAATTTTTTTAACAATTTTTTTTTCTTTTTCTATTATCTGTATTTTTTACTATCTGTAGTTTTCCGGATTAACGGCAAGTCGTACATGGGTTTTACAATAAAGGATAATAGCTCTATTTGCAATTAAGGCTTAAGCTTTGAAAAATTTTCATATAAACATATCGCTTATTTATTTCAATAGTATAGATGTTATTTTTTAAGTTCACTTTTTGATTTTTTTTTAAATAATTACACCAAATGTGGTATCTAATTATATTTTTGAAAAATTGTTGGGCAATGTTATCCCAACTCAGATATTTTTTTCAATTGTTGTAGTGTTATTTTTCTAACAATATCCTCTTTTTTTAATTTTTTTATAAAAATTTTGATATTCAGATTTCATGGGGAATATTATTTTGTAAAAACTTTTACTGGTATAAGTTCATTTACAAAAAATGAGTCAGAGGTAATTTTAGTAAGATGGTGTCTATATCTTACTAAAACTATCGCTAACTAATTTTTTTAAGTTAATTTTTTTTAGTCACTTCACTTTACATTGTACAAAAACAAAATTTTTTATTATAAAATATTTGAAAATGTTCCCATACGAAAGCCAGCAAATTGCATAATTTTAATAGCTCTCCTGTAAAATCATGTTTGTTTAATTATGACACTATTGAAGTAAATGAGCATTAAAATAGCTTTAATAAATCTCTAAAAAAATAACTTAAGTTGTTATTCTGAAAGACCACAGATATAAAGCTTGTTTAAAAATGATTTCAGATTTCAATGATTAGTTTGATAAATTAATGTTGTTGCAATAGTAATAAATAAAGGTATGTTTAATATAAACGATTTTCCTTCATATTTTTTTTCTAAGATCCCAAATCATTTTTAAACAAAACTATTTATTGGCCATTAGTTGTATAGTTTGTTTTTAAATTTAAAATATTAACAGATTTAAAAAAAAAAAATTATACTAACTTTTATTATAGAAATAGTTGTGTGATCTATTTATTAATAAATACTGATAAATACTTCTGCATGATGATAATGATGATCAAAATTTTGCTTTGAAACACTTTTTTTCATTATTATCTTGTCACTTGTATTTGTGGTTTGTCAAGTTTGACAACTTAAATTAATATAATAATGATGATGATGAGAGATGTTGATGATGTTGATGATGATGATCATGATGTTATACTTATGACGATATAATATATTAGATGGTAACACAGTGGTTGTTGTGGTGGGTGCTTGTCGATTGTGTTAATGTTTATGTTTGTTTTTATTTTTGTTGCATTTTGTTTTATATGAAACAATAAAAATCAATTTGTTTGATTTTCCTCTTCTTTTTACAACACGCTTTTTATAACAATAAATAACTTCGGGTTAAGCTTAAAAGAATATTATTAACAAACAAACAATGTAAAGAAACGAAAGCGTTGATGGGTGAGCAGTCAATGATGATTAATGATAGCAACAAAATAATAGTTTCGTTTTGGGGTCCATTTATCGAGGCCGTTGTCTGTTGAAATAAATGAAAATAAAAAAGGCAAATAAATAAATTTTTTTATGTGAACATTTAAAAAAAAGTAGGATAAATTTATATTCAGAAACGATATTTCCAGATTAAATAATCGTTCAAGTTAATTACCAACGACAAACACTCACGCACACGTATACATATTTACTTGGAATTTTTTTTTTAATTTTTCCCTTCTGCCTCTTAAATGCGGTAATTTTTTTTTAATAATTTTGATTTTATGTTGGCTTTTCAGATGATGTTTGATTTTGAATGTTTTATTTATAATTTTTTTTAAGAGGAAATCGCAGTGGTGCAGCCAACAGTAGGTGTAAGCAGACAGAAGCATCATCAATTTAATTTTTTTTTTACTTACCGAAAATATTGATCATGCAATGACTGACGCTGGAATTCAGCAGCCTGTAAATACTGTATATATGTAATTAATGAGTAAATTAAATTATCGAGTGTAATGGAAAACCTGAAGTTGATCAGCATAAGACATACGCAGCAGAACATCTGAGTGCGGCTCCCTAGGTATAAGCATATTTGGACGTGGAAATTGACCAACATTCGCTACATATACAATACAAGTAGTTTTTGTTGTTGTTGTAGTTGTTGCCCGTTAGAAGATATATAATTTGAAAATGAATGCACACACATGAATACACAAAAATAAGACACAGATTTCATGAGATGTTGAGTTCAGTTAGACGTTCGCCGATGTATGTTGCATGATAAAGAAGTTATAGACGGGATATATTGTTGTGGTGTTTGAGATGCAAAAAAAATTTTTTTTTTTGAGAGATGAAATCACATACACACATACAGAGCAAGTTATATCAATGGCCGCAATTTAAATAGATAAAAAAAAAGAATTAAAAAAATTAAAATTAAATAAAAAAAACACTTTAATGCATATTCAATTGATTCTTTTGTTTTGTAAATATATTTTTACACAAACATTTATTAAATTTAAAAATAAATACTGAAAGTGAAATTTCACGCATCAAGCAAATCAAATCAGTTTATTAATTTAAAATTTTTATTTTAATGTTATTTAGGCACTTCTGCCCATATACCCACCATATATAAACAGAAGCCAAATTATGACAGTCGATGTCATTCGAAATTTCCACATGATTCAATTGAAATTCCGATCGATAACGAGTATCGTACTTTGCCATCTGGTGACCAATCTAGACTATTAATGATCGCCTTATTTAAATATCTCATATAGGTTGAATTAATTATTTAAACAAAAACAAAATTGTCCGAACAAAATTTTTTCCAAACAAAATTTTTGTGCGCAAAAAAAATATTTTTGTATGTAGTTAAGTTAAGAAAACCCTCAGACTATCTATTAAAAAAAATAAATATATGGTTCGGACAAAATTTAGCTCTCCCTTATGAGAGAAAAAGAAAGACTTTAAATGACATACACAATTTTTTTTCTGTCGAGCGAGGGAATAAATTCAGACTTAGCCGAAATTCACCCACTTGTCCCGAAAAAATTTTTTTTTCGCACAAAACATTATTTTTATTTGTGTATGTAGTTTTAAGTCTCCATCATGAAGCGAGAGCTCAAATTACGTACATATAAAAAATATTGTACGACAAAATCCAAATCTCTCTTATGAGAGAAAGACTTTGAATTATTCTCGAACGAGGAAATGAATTCAGACTTAAATTGAATTAATCTACTTTTTCCGAACAAAATTTTTGTGGTGGAAAAAATTTCTTTTATGTACTCACATATATATAAAGAGAAAGCTTAAACTACCTTTAAAAAAATATTGAAGAGATAAAAATGTTATTCCGAACGAGTAGCGAGATTAGCCCATAAACTAATATTTGAGAAGATTTTTTGATTAGCATTTAACGTTATTTTAATGTTTTTTTATACAAATGCGATTTCGAAAGTTGCTGTTTTACAAAAATAAAAAACTATCATGAAAAATATTTTCTCCAAAGCATTTTTATATACTTTATTTTATGTAAAAAAATTTAAAATTCCTGTGAAACAAAAAGTCAAAAATATTGTCAGGCAACTTTTACTCATAGCTGAGCTGTATAGCTTTTCAAAGCAAAAAGCTCAGAATATTTTTTACAATCATTTTTGTATATTCCTCGCAAATATAAAAAGTGAAACATAAATAATTTTAATTTTTACATACAGTAGATAAAAAACTGTGTAAACACAAATATTAATGCTGAATTTACTTAGGATAATATTACACATGTTTTTTAACACTGTATATGCAACTTGGCCTTTGTAAAAACAACACATGAGCAAAAACTGGTGACATGTTTTCAATTAGTTTATGACGCTTTGTGAGCAAAAATTAAAAATCTTCTCTACAGTAACAAATTCTGAAAGCATGTGAATTTAAAACAACAACTCGTATACAACTCGTTGTGCAAATTAAATTTTAGTTTTCACAAAAAAATTTTACATGTAGCTTAAGCTATCTATTTTTGAGTCTTCAAATTTCTCATAAAAAAATATTTTGTACGGACAAAAATTTTGTTCGGAATAAGTTTTTGAATTCGGACTTATAAGTATACATTTGTTTTCTATAGCAATTTCATTAAATTGTCAATTGAATTCAAGGTTTCATTGTTAATTAAATAATTTTTAAATTATTTTCAGTATTTATTTTTAAAATAATTTTTTTTTAGAGAATTTTACACAAACTCACGTGGTAGTTGAAATCCGGCCTCCGGTGGTTGCTGCTGTGGGGGCAAAGGCAAATGTAAATGAGTATGAGAATGCGCATGTGCATGATATTCTCTCGTCAATCGTATCTGAAAATTTATAGTTTAAAAAAAGTCGTGGCGAATTTCCAAAATTTAGTGTTGTGTTTCATTTTATTTACAAAAAAAAAGTATTTTTATATTTTTCCATTAACAATGAAAATAACGGGAGAAAACTGGTCAAGAACATTATGAAACAAAATGCTTTTTTTAGCTTGTACATTTTGAAAAAGCTGTGTTAAGTTTAAGCTTTTTTTCTTTCTTTCTTGCTTTGATTTAAACATTTTCAAATGAAACTCAAAAGGTTAATTGCACAAAAATGGGTTATTTTTTTTTAAATGCTGATTGAAAAATGCAAATAAAATGTGGAACAATGGGTTAATTTAAATGTATTACGGATAATATTTAAATTGTAAGTTAAAATAATGCGAAAACAAAATGATTTAACTTTATGAATTTGGTTTTTCTTTCTTTTTTTCTGTTTTGCTTTTTAATTAACATGAATACATGATGACAACAAAAATAAATTAAAATTAAATTAAATTTTGCTGACTAGGGGAGGTAAGGAAAAAACACACACAACGCACTTTTCAAAGTCGAGATGCTTTTCTTTTTCTTTTCTTGTTGTTCTTTTATTTTTATTTTTTTTTTTGTATTTAGTATTTATGTTTTCAAATAGATCTTTTTTTTTAGAAAATATTGCCTGTGAATTTAATAGTGGTGGTTAATTCGCTGAATAAAAAAAAACAATAATAATTTTCAAAAAATCCAAATACGATTGAGTGATTGAATGATTGACTGATTTATAAGATAATTAATTTTGTTTTAAAAATGTATACAGAATATACAACATACAACGTATATATATGTATGTATTTATATAATACAAATACACATCATGATAATAATAACAATATTAAGTGATCTTTAATAAAAAAAAAAAAAGAAAATATTAATCTTATAATTTAACTCAATTATAAAAAAAAAATTATATATATAAAATAAATGACTGTTAGAATTTAAAGAAGAAATAAAAATAATAAAGCAGATAATTTTTATTACTTACCATATGTTCATTGGGATCTAGACCCACATGATGGGGAGGAGGTATACCCAAACGTTCTCGTTCCATTTGAGATATGGCCGCTGGATTTGCATACATGGGAAATTGTGAAGGATGTAAACCACTACACGAAACAAATTAAAAGAGTTAATTTTTCTTTATATCATTAAATTAAATTAATTAAACTGTAATAGCTACCGTCTATAGTACTCCATCCAGTGGGGATCTAAACGTGATTGTCCAGCAGCAGCAGCAGCTTGTGCGTTTTTAATTTCCTCCAATTCTCTGAAATTCAATGGTAATTAATTATTGTTAATAAATTGTACAAGTTTATTTCATTTTTATGATTATATAAAAAATTAAGCAATTTTTACAGCAAGATGTTTGTGTGGGTTATGAGGCATGCATTCAAGCAGTAGAAACTTGTAGTTTCCAAAAAAAAAAAAAAAAAAATTAAAATAAAATAAATAAAAAAGCATATGTATGTGTGTGCCATGAAATTTAAGAGCATTGATAACACAAGTTTACAAATTCAAGTCAACTTCTGGACCAGTAAAACTGAAAATTGTTTCCAAAGTGTTTTCTTATTCATATAATTTCTAATTTGCACTTAATTTTTTTTATTAAATTGTTTTTAATCTCCAAGATATATCGTTATTTGCTAAAGTCAAAAGGTGACACGACATATTATTACATAAAAATTTGAAACTACATCAAAAGTTTTTCCAAGTCATATCTATCCTGCTTTTACACTTGCTTAGCAGTTTTAGGAATATTGTACAAGTTGCAACAAAAATTATGTTTTTTTTGCATAATGAAGAAATTTTTGATTTTCAAAAAATTATTTAAAATAAGACACAAATCCATACTTTTTTTATCGCAACAACCTTTTGAATTCATTCCAAATAAAGTCAATCTAGCACACAGTAAAAGCCGCTATTTGTTAGATACTTTGACGTGTTTAGCTGAGGTATATGTCAATTTTTGTCTCAATGAAGTAGCAAAAGTAATCCTCCTATCAGAAAATGCTATAAATTTTGCGATTGGCCCCTAATGTCAATATTGTTTACTAACGTGTATTTCGCATGTGTTTACTTCACAAATGTCAAAACAGAACTGACATTAGGGGCCAATCGCAAAATTTATAGCATTTTCTGATAGGAGGATTACTTTTGCGCCACCCGTTATAAATGGTTATTACATCAAAAGTTGTTTATAGAATTTAATAAAGTTTGGCTTATTTTATTTGTAACTAGTGACGCTATTTTTTTCGTAGACATAAAAAGATAACTTCTGTTCTTTACTATTTTAAATAATTTTTTGAAAATTAAAAATTTCTGAATTTTGCATTAAACATATTTTAATTTTTCGTTACAACTTTTACAATATTTCTAAAACTACTAAACAAATTTGAAAACAGTGTAGGTACGTCTTCAAGCAAATTTTATTCCGGAATTTCGAATTTTCTTTATAATCAAATATAATAAACCGTGTTTAAGTACATGATATATATATGTCATGTCACCTCTTGACGTTAGGAGATAATAGGCAATTTGAAAAATAAAAATCGAGTGCAGATTTGTAATCATCAGAATTAGAAAATACTTTGGAAACATTTTTCAGTTGCTGTGGTACAAAACCGTGTATACTTGTGCACGTTTTGATTTTAATTTTTATCGAGTCTTATTTTAAAAGCCAAATTTAAAAAAAAAAAAAAAATTTGTTTAATAAGAGCTTTTTTTTTGTAAATTTGTTTAAGAAGCCCTTATCAAGCAAAACTATTTTTTATGAATTTGATTTATATATTTAAATGTATGTATGTAGTCAATTAATACCTTTCTCTACTATACATTGGCCCCATTGGATGATGATAGGGTACCATCTGTTCAACAGGGCTGAAATAATTAAAAATGCAAGAAATTTATTAGTTTCTTTTTTAAAATTATTTCCGTTGAAAGCTTGCAGGAAAACTTAAATTAAATTTTATTACAAAAAATATATAAATAATTGCACATAGTAGTTCCAGATTACAATTTCCATCGACTCACTTTGGAAGTCAAAAACAATTATGTGACGTAAACAAATCAAGTTTTTAAATCGTTTCAACCAATACTCAACTTTGAAAACTTAGCATAAGTTGTTTTGGTAATTGAAATATGTCCGGTAAGACATATTTCAAAAATTTAAAGGCATTCAGCTTGGCAAATTCTTAAAAAAAATATTTTATATTGAAGACAAACAAGTTTCTCAAATTTATTTATGAAAAGTTTTTGAAGAGAAATTTTGTTATATTTTTCGAGTGCCAGAAACTTGCAGCCAAAACGCAATTAAAAAAGAAAAAATAATAATAAGGAACTCCATTACTTTTTGTTGGTTTTAACCAGCAAAATGTTTTTTTTCCTAAAACTCCTATAAAAATAAATCTGATGACAAGTGAAGACAAATGGCAACGTACCTGAAGCCAACATGTGGACGAGCATATTCAGAAAGTTGTCTTAAGGCTGGTGTATCGGTATAGGGTGGTTTAAGTTCTGCCTTGAGTTTAGCTTGTTGTGCTGCCTGTTGGGCAGCAGCAGCCTGCTGTTGTTGCTGCTGCTGCTGCATTTGTTGTTGCTGTTAAATTAAATTAAAATTAATGAATTTAAAAAACCATTAATTAATTGGGCTTAAAATACAAACCTGTCTTCGTTCTCTCTCTTTTTCTGCCAATTTTCTATCACGTTCTTCACGTTTACGTGCCAGTTTAGAATCGGCCACAGGTTTAAAGATTAAATCAGTTCGTGTGCATGAATTGTAGTCGCCCCGATCGATATGACGTACAAATCTAAAAAATCAAAAAGAATATAATCATGGCAAGTGTATTTTTTTTTTTGAAAATCATAATAGTGAAGATGAGCTTACATAGCTGATTGAGAACGATGACATTCTGTATCATCTGGTTTTGCTTCAGGACTAGGACCACGTGGTATATTGTGCGTTGGACTAGGTATTTCTGGCTCTGGATCTGGCTCAATTTCAATTGGCACTACTGGTCAACGATAAAAGCATTAAAATATAAAAAAAAGACTCAAAGTAAGTGTTTACTTACGAGGTTCTGTGGGATGATGATGGGGTGGTGGTCCTCCTAGGCCAGAACTTGCCGAATGAGCGTGGGCACGCAAAGCATCCATGTGAGATGTGGGCTGTAGTATGTGTGGTTTTCCGATTTCTTGAAAAGGTGATGAATGTGGTGGCGGTGGGTAGCCTGGTATGTGCGAACCTGGATAACCAGCAGGCGGTAGACTGGTTGTCGTTGATTGCTGACTGCCTGGTGGTCCATTGGGTCCCCCACTGTTTATATTGCTGTTATTGCCCTGCTGTATCTTTGGTGTTGACGGTTTATTTTGTTGATGTTGTTGTTGTTGTATTTGTTGTTGTTGTTGTTGCTGCTGCTGTTGATGTTGCTGCTGTTGTTGGTGTTGTTGTTGCAATTGCTGTTGATGTTGCTGCTGTTGTTGTTGCTGTTGTTGTTGTTGCTGCTGTTGTTGTTGCTGATGCTGTTGTTGTTGTTGATGCTGTTGTTGTTGTTGTTGTTGTTGATGTTGATGCTGCATTTGCTGTTGGTGTTGTTGCTGCTGTTGGTGTTGCTGTTGCTGCTGCTGCTGTTTTTGTTTTTCCTGTGCAGCCAATAATGCTGGGTCATCCGGTCTTGTTGGTGGTGGTCCAGGTAATCCCTGATGATGTGCAGCTGCCATAACCGCAGCTGGATCTAGAGGACCACCTGGACCGCCAGGTGGTTTCATGTATGCTGGGAAACCTGGTCCGTATGGTCCATATCCATATGGAGAATTAAATGGATTATGATGGTGGGGAGAGTAAAACATTGATGGATGTAATAGCGGGTGAGGATAAGGTGATTGACCGGGATGCACTCCTATTGGTGGCATACCAGCTCCAGCAGGTATTAGAGGCAATGGCAGTGGCATTTGCGGATGACGAATGACTGGTGGTGATGCGCCCGGCCTTAGATGGGGTGGCGGTGACGCTCCTAAGCCTCGTTGACCCGCCTGAGGACCATACATCTTACTTAAGGGACTTGCCATTAAAGTGGAAGCACTTGAAACGGGTGGCGGAGTCATATGTGGTGATTGCTGACGTAGCAATGCATGTCGATCCCGTTCAGCTACAGCAGCAGCTGCCGCTGACAGTGCTGAAGAAGATGGATGATGGCTAAGCGGTGATTGTGGTACGGGGTGCAAAGGACTCTGCCGACTAAGACTGCTTACACTCGAAGCCGGAGAAGATGAACGATGCCCAGCACCCGCCCCTGTACCTATACTGCTCGGCGCCCCCACATTATTGCTTCCAGGAGGACCATTAAGACTGCCACCAGGACCTACGGAGCCCACATTATTTTGAACACTAGGACTAGCCCGGCTAAATGCTGATGACGGAACCGTGTTGGATGTGGATGACAATGAACTTGATGACGACACTGGTGGATTTGAAGAGTGAGATGGCAACGGACCACTTGCTGAAGATACTACTGGGTGCGACGACGATTGCAAATGTGAAGGTGGTGGGCTTCTTCTACCAAGGCCCGACTCGGACATTCCACTTAAAGATGGTGGTCCAGCTAATAAAGCCAATGGACCTGCACCAGGTCCTAAGCCAGCAAGAGAATGTGGAAGCATATGATGGCCGGCGTGAGCTGGATGGCCTGGTGGTAAATGTGCCAAGTGAGGATGAATAGGCAAAGGATGCCCAATAAGTCCTGGTGGTGCAGTGCTTGATAACCCAGGCAAAGGAGATGTACGGTGCGCATGTGAAGATTGCTGAGGTGGTCCCGAAGACGATGACTGTGACGTAGGAGGATCTCGCAACTGAGACGAAAGCGGTCCTCCTTGACCAGGTCTTTCATCGTGTAGTCCTCCTCGTTGTGGTGGTTGAGCAGGAGAGGGAGATCGAACATTCGTTGCTGACGAGTGCTGGGACTGTTGACCATGTGTGGACAAACCGTGACTTTGCAGATGTGGAACTGGGCCGCTGCGTGGATCATGATTTTGTAACGACATCGGTATCGGAGCAAGAGGATGCATGCTACCAGCCCCAGGTGGTAATTCCGCATGTGGTCTATGCAATTGCGGAGGCAAATGTGTGGGAGGCATATGTTGAGGGTGCATACCAGCAGATGGCGCCATTGAAGTTATACTGTGCGGCGGGCCTCCAGACACCGAAGATGGTGGCATGGAACTACTAGCAGACTGTCCAGGGTGGTGTATTCCGCCACTGGATGTGACCGGCGTAGGAGTAGGATGATGAAGCGTACCTTGTGATGATAGGGGTCCACTACTGGTCGAACCAGGTGGCAGACCTGCCAAATGACTTTGGTGAGTTTGAGGTGGTGGTTGCAATGGACCACCATGTGGAGACACCAAATTTTGTGGATGCATTCCTGGAGGAAGCCCTCCACCAGCCGGTGAGGGCATGTGTGGAGAAGGATGCGGAGACTGGAATTGTAATTGCGAAGATGGCTGTGAACTACTGTTACTACTCTGACTATCTTGACCGGGAGTAGATCGTGACGAGGCGTCGATTGGACTTTCTGGAGGTGGATATTTTAGCCCAGTCTCAGGAGGCCCACCAACATAAGGTGAAGGCTTTATGAGATTTTCGCCATATAAAGACGGTTTTATTCCGCCTGTGCTCATATCAGTTGGTGGTCCTTGTGGTGGCGGGTACTTCATGTCTTGCGGTCCATATTTACCAACCATTGGATCCCCATACTTCATCATGAGTCCAGACGATTCGAAGGGTGGTCTGGGAAGAGCATGCTGAACTTGGTGCTCATAATGTGGCTTGGGCATTGCTATACCTGGTGGAGGTGTCGCTCCTGGTGGTTGTCCATGTGAAGGTGGTGGCTGCTGATCTGTATGGCCACCCATATACTTATGTTGAGGTGGTGGATTATCAACTGGTCCTAGTGTACTCACTATAGGTGGACCCAGACTTGAAGGATAACCACCTTTTAGATCTACATGTTTAATAGAAATTTCATTTGCATTCCCATATGGGGTCTTAACCGTATGAGGCGGAGCATGTGTTGATAAGTCACCTGGAAACTTGCCACTTTGTTGCTCTATCATGAATTTCATATCAAATTTACCTGCGGCCACCGCCGCAGCTGCTGCCGCCGCTTGCATTTCTTGGCTATACTTGAGAGAATCTAATTGTCCAGGTGTATATTTAAGATCTTGGGGAATGAATTTTCCAGGTTCGTATTTTATTCCATCGGGGAACTTAAGATCCATTTCATTAGCATATTTTTGTTGTTGTGAGTGTGGCCCTGACGAAAGACCACTGCCGGTAGGCATTGAACTTTCGTTAGACATTGACGTTGGTGGACCCTGTTGTTGCTGCTGTTGTGATGATGGAGCAAACTTCAATTGACCTCCCTCAACAATGTAACCTGGCGGAGGCCCAGGCGCATGAGAGTGTTGCAGATGAGGTGGTGGTTGCTGATGTTGACTCAACGACAGGGAAGATGGTGGCTCTTGACTATCCCGCTTTGTAGTTAGAGATATCGGCGCCTGACTGTTTGTTGGCGGTACCACCGGTGGCATGCCCATAATCGGCGGCTTAATATCTTCGCTCTTAACCTCAATTTTTACTTTGAGATCTTGAGGTTCATTACTATTTTGATTACAAGCAGCATCCAGGTCCTTAGGTTCTTTCTTAAAGTAAATAACTTCTGGTATTATGCTTTGCTGCTGAGGGGGCGGTAAAGGGGGTTGTGGTGGTATCTGAGGTGGTGTAGAAATTTCTTGTTTCATATTAGCCAATTTTTTCAGCATATCTTTTGACATATCCCCCGTATCCATCATTTCCACTTTACCGCCAACATCTTTTCGATCCACTGAAGCGTTAAGGGCTTCCACCGTAGGAACCTTTAATGGAGGAAGCGGTGTACTTATAATTGGCGGTGGTTTTGTGGTAGTGATAGCTAAAGGATCTTCTTTGGGTTCCTTGTCTTTAAGACTTGTATCAGTAACCATAGTAGGTGCCTGTATGTTAGTTTCCTCATCGACATTTTTGATTTTATCCTTAACGTCGACTTCAGAAATTTTTGATTCTGTTTTCGCCAAAAGATTCTTATCACTTTTGGTAGATGATTCAATTTCGCTATTACCACTACTACTATTTTCTTCCTTACTAGACGAACTTTCTTTGCTATCTTTCGATTGCTGCTCACCAGAGTCGGTATTAGATTCGCCATCATCCATAGCAGAATCTGAACGACTATCGGAATTTGTGCTTTCGACTGGACTATCAGCACGTTTGCGCTTATCTTTATTAGATCCCGCAGAAATTGTTCCCGAGCCGTGATTATTATCACCCTCGTCTGTTGTATCTGTAGCGCTCATAGCCGATCCGACAGAGCCCTCAGTGTCACTACGTTTCTTTTTACTAGGCGTTTCCTGACGCCCCGTTTTACGTTTGTTCGTCGCACTCTCGCCTACTGTCTTAGTTGGCGTTTTGGGATTATCACCTGTACCGATAGCAGTTGTCCCACTAGCGGCTACATTATCCGGTGTTTCAGCACCACGTTTTGGACGCTTGCCATTAGCCGTTAGCTGTGGCTGCGTCACTTGAGTCTGATCACACTTCCCCGTTGTGCCGGCTGTATTTTGTTGTTTATTTCTCGTCCTCATTCTAGAAGGTGATTCATCCCTTTTATGGGTTAAACTTGAATCGCTGTCGCACTCGCTTACGTCGTCTTCAGTCAGAGAACTGGTCTCCTCCTTATTGACAACTGGCGAAGCGCGACCTTTGTCTGCACTCGCCGTCGACGCCGTCGTCGTCGCCGTCGTTGTTGCGGCTGTTGCAGCAGATTGTGATTCTGGTGTATCCTCCTTTTTGGGAGGTGTATTACTTGCCCTTGTAACACGATTGCGACGCAATGCACTTTGGCGGCGTCGACGATGCGGGCGATTGCTATTAGCGCTCGGTGTCTTTTTCCACAAATAGTAGAATTCAACTAATTCGGGTGTCTCTTTATGTGGTAATAAATCCTTTTGGATTCGAAAAAAATTTTTGCCAAACTGTCTTAAACCTTTTATAAATTTTTTTATTTCGTCTTCGCACCACTTCTTTTCAATACTTTTTGTAAGAGGTGCTTTTACAAGTGCTTGAAGTGCTTTACCTGGATCATAACCGTTATCATGTAACTGTAAATTATAAGCAGCACCAAAAAAGAAAAAATTAAATAAAAAATTATTCACAAATCATGCAATTTTCTAGAAAAAAAGTTCTTGTTCGTTTATCCACTATAAGATTTTATACACACACATACATACATACAAACAATTTTTGTTAAATCATAAAATTATTATAATTTTAATAATTCAATTTTTAAAATAAGTAAAAAAACAATTAACAAAATCTCGTTAATTTGCATTAAAATTTCACTAATTCAAATTAAAATTTTATCCTGACAGACAACAGTTTCTGCTGATTACCAAATAGCTGTTTGCATGCCAGAATTATATACGGTAAGGTATTCCCTACAACAAAAATTTAATTACAAAAACAACTGTATCGTATGTGTTAAATAAAAATGAAATTCAATGCAGATCCGGCATGCACTCGCATTTCTCTATGTATTTTGAGCACAACAACAATGGCGCGCCGAAAATGTGAACAAATGTTAACAGCTACGAAGCCAAAATGAGAAGAGCAAATATGTACAGCTGTCTTAAATGCCATGCCGTGTATAATTCTGCCATGGTTTTTTGTTTGTGAAATAATATTTTCGGTGACACGTTTCGCCCACAATGTTAAGAGAATCTGCGTACCTCTTTCGAACCACACACTTCTTTTTGTCCCTTCGAAATCTTAAATGTTAGAAAATGCGTTGTAATTGCAATATTTCTTTTTTTTTTTTTCTAAAAACATCTAAATATTTTAATTTAAGAAATACCACACAGTTTGACAATAACTGTTTGATTTTCGACGTTGTTGCCATATTGAAAAACCTAAATGCAGTATAGATTCAGTTTGATTTCATGCATTTACGCTAAAGTTAATTCACATTAAATGGAGATAATTAACAAGTTAATTCGAATTAAGAATGTTAGTGCAAATTAATGCCGTCGTCTGTCTACGCTATAATATATCTTTGTTTTAATTGTCTTGAAACTAGTGTAGATAGTTTTTTTCTTTGAAATAAAGTATTTTTTTTTTGTAACAAATAACTGAGAGTTTAAAAAAAATATATTAATAAAATTTAATTTTTATTCGTGCTTAATTCCAAGTTATGTTGGTGTGCAAAATGCATTATTTTCCATGATATTTTCATGGAAAATTTCAAAAAATATCTACATATTTATCTTAGTACTTATTGTACTAAGTAAACAATTTTTTGAAATTTTCCATGAGAATATCATGGAAAATAATGCATTTTGCAGTCAGTGGTAATTCTAGTAAGATTGTGTCTATATCTTACTAAAACTACCTCTAACTCGTTTTTTACTTATCCCATTTTTTCAAGAATAACAGCTCACAATTATGTACTTCAAAACGGTTTGTATTTATTATTTGATTAAAAAGAAAACCCCAAATTCAGTATTGAAATTTGATTAAGGTCGTGCCCACTACTCAGTAGTTTCAAAAATAACGTGAAAGTTGTGACAAAAAAATTAATTTTAAAATATTATTAAAAATAAAGAAGACGAAAAAGGGATTTCTTTTTTTATAAGTTTACATGTAACTTACAGTTGCAAACACAACAAGCCATTTTTTATTAGAATCGATGCATAGGTCCTGGACCCCTGGAAGAAAAATCTGCATGCTTTTTATTTAGATAATTCGTCAATTCCCCGCCCGCAAGTTCTTCGTATTCTATTATTCACACACAATAACCAAGTTCTGTTCAGTCTAAGATACCTAATCCTCCACTCATATGAGCATATGATAACTGAGTCTATAATGTGCTACATTTCTGTCGTGATTCAGAATAATCTTTATACATAATGGGTCTTTTACAAGACGAAACATCTCTGGCCTTAGGGCCTCGTAGAACAAGACTTGTGTTGACTCCCAGAAAGGTAGGAAAGCCCTTATAGACCGCACGCGAACAACGTTCAGGCTGATTATGAATAAAAATTCCCCGGAAGTTTTTTCACTTTTCCCTTTCCTCTTCTCATAAAAAAAAATTTATTCCTTTTTTAATCTAGAAAATTCTCTGATTGTGGGAATTTTTCCCAAATATACAAAAAATACTTCCCACGTTTTTTTCGGAGCTTTGATTTTTACACATAGACAGCAACTTTGATGGTGAGAACTGAATTTGTCACCAGTCAAAAATAGAATTTTTAGTTAGAAAACTAGAAATTCAATAATAAATTCAATATTTTATTGACACAACTAAAAAATTCAACTAACACAACCGAAATTTTGATTGAAGACAAATTCAGTTCAGACAAAAAAGTTGTGTCTTCTTCTTTGATTCGATAATTCCACTTATACTTCAATGATTCGCTGTAACATAAAACAAGAGCTACATCAAGTTGAATAAGATCCTTAGAATAGCTTGTATTCTTATGTATTTGCCTAGGCACCACTTTTGTGTGTTAGTATGTACTTGTTTTATATAGGCAAACATCATTTCAGGTCATTTTGAAAAGGAAATTAAAGCCAAAAAGTAAAAGTTGGAACATGACACCATGCCTTCCAGTTTCCTATGTAACGATTAAGTTGAATTAATGCCAGAGCAAAACTATTTAAAATAGGAAATCAAAATATATTCATGCTTTTTAAAACATTTGCTATTTTTTTTTTACTAAATGTACGGTTTAGGATTAGAGCAACGGAAAATTTTAAAGCGCTGATTTTATATCTGCTTTTCGTTCAAAGAAGGTGACAAGACGGTTTTACCCGCCCCTCTATGTAGGAATTCTTAGAATATTATATAAATAAAATTTGGTTTATGATTAGCTGTTTTTATACAATCTCGCGTGCCCAGTACAAATTCGATACTTTCTAACTGACCCTAGTAAAAGTGAGATTGGCCGATCCTAGAACATATCTTGGAATATATTGATTTAATGTACCACATTAAAAAAAATCGTTGGAAAATAAAATTTTAATTTTTAAATCATTGAATAATGAACGTAAACGTGGACGTAGAGTTAGGTTATATCGTTGATTATTTATGTATAATAGTTTTATAGTTTATCCATTACAAACCAAAAAAATTAATTTTTCTTCTTTATAATATTAGTATAGATTATTTTTATAAGTAGGCCATATGTAACGCAACCCAGAGGATTTTTTGTACAGCCAATAACTATTCAAAATTTATGCTTCGAATCAAGCCAATTATCCTGTTGTGGGAGTCAACAAGAAGTCTTGCCCTACGAGACTTTAAGGCCGGATGGTCACAAAGTACATTTTCGGAGGTTTCGTCATGTAAACCACAAAACCTGTATTGGCTGATCCTAATATTCTCATCTTTTACTGGTGATATCTAAGATCACAATACCCGATTAACCATCCCGTTTACTCAACTCTTGTTGATTGCCAGTGCCTTCTGGGATGAGCACATCTATGGCGTGATAAAGCGTTTTGCTTGTCTGAGTCCAGTCAGCGATTCCCAATGTTTTTAGATTTGGGATGCCACCAGTTTTCTACCTAATGTATTCCAGAGAGATGCCAAAGTAGGATTATGGTCCTATGAACATACGAAGTTTGCCAAGCAGTCTGCCCAACACAACGTAAGGTTGAGATGATAGAGAATCAATTAATACAACATCAGAGTTGTTACACAGCACTGTTTTAGAAACAAGGATAAAAACGGTCATTTAAGGTATCACAAATAAATTAAATGAAAGGGATCCAATTAAGCCCTAACCGAAGCAAACCTCCAAGAATCAGCTATGGTAGTGAAAAAGCCTACATGCCTACATTTATTATCTTCTTATTTTTGCAGAAAACCGTGATAAGTCTATAAAAGGTGCAGAAAATGAGTATGCTCTCACCAAAAAGCTTCTGTATAAGAGAGCAGTCATGCCAAAAGAAGGCACACCAAATACTCATGCTATATTATCCTTTTTGGATGTATAGCATTCTCGCTTAAAGATGCAATAATTTCTTTTGTAATATCGTTAGGAAGAGAAAAAGCAGGAAGAGATTGGGTTAAGAAGTACAAAACAAAACCAATGGTAGAATATTCGCTCTCAGTCGTAGTCAAATTTGCGACAAGTAAATATAAAATATATGACCGGTATTGCCACATAGGTGCCTCACTTGCCAAATCGATTAACTAAAACAAGAAGTTGAGAAAAATTATAAAATAGTATATAAATAAATTACATATTCAATGGCTTATTATTACAGAAATTTGTTTGGGAGCTACTTGAGTAAGTGCTTTGATATTAAAATTGAATAAAATGCAGAAAACGGAGTTAATTGATTTGGTAAGTGAGGCTTTCGTCACGGCAACGAGACTCTAATTAAGCCTATTGTGATATCTTATGGTAAATTTTCTACTCACTGACAGTAAAAGAAATACTGATTAAGCAGATTAAATGTATTGCTTTCAAGAACAAGTGAAAATTGCTGAATTCATACCAATAGGTTGATGTTATATTCCTATGGAATGTTTTAAGCAGCTCAAACAAAGAAATTTGCAATGCTATCTATATGTTCCACATTGGTGTTGTCGAATACGATTACAGCCTCGACAGCAGTAATTTATTTTACTGAAAATTAAAGGGGGCACAATTCGTTCATCTAGATCAGTTGATAGCGAGAAAGGAATGAAAGAAATTTATTTAGGATATTAGCTAAACAAAATTCAAAAAATTCATGCAATAAATTTTAATTTTACCTTTCATTTGCTAATAATTTAATTAAAAATTTTTATATTAAATTTTTTTGGTATGCGAGTTATGTATTTTCCAAAAGAATCAATCAAAGGCTTCAGCAATATTTCGTTCATTTGTTCATCTAAAGGTTGTTCAATTAAAATCAAGAGCAGCAATTAAATGACTTATGGAAATGCAATATTCTGGACTAGTTCGTTCAGTTCAAGTGAGAGAATAGTACAAAGGGAATAGTTCGTGCGTGTACTACCCAAGACTAAAAAAAGGTTCATTTACTGAGAGTTGTATGAGAAAGATTCTGGGCATTTTATATGCAGCTTGGCCTTTCTAATATACCCTTAAGTGGGTATACTGAATCAGAGTCTATGTAAACATTTAGTCATGAGAATTTATAGACTTCTTTAACACAAAATGATTGCTGGCTGAGCCAAACAATATCCACTGGAGATGCTTCTAGTTTGTGTTTCTATGTATTAAGCTGGACTTAAAATTTAAAACTTTTGATACTTTTCAGTTCAAAGACACCTTTTTAAAATATAATGTTTTCATGCCTGACACATATTCTGAAGCCAAATCAGCACCGCATTGGATATCGAGCAAATTTTATCGAAATTTTCAAAATATTTCATACAAAGGGTAAGAATTTCGATTTCGAATTCCATGAATTTTGAGACCAGGAGCCAAATTAAGGCTTTTTTTTAATTTTTTTTATGAGCTATAATTGCACCGCAACCTGTAAGATCTATTGGGTAGAAAAATTTCCATTTAAATCGTAATGAAATTTCGATCGCTTTGGAATGCCGTAATTTGGCCACTGACTTGAAATTTTATCATTTCCTGTAAATAAACCATTTCTAAGGCAAAACCTGCACTTTATACGTACTCACGACAGATCAAATGAGCCCAAAAATTCTTCGTTTAGTTTAACACAACAATAAAATGCACACATTTGCTTTTTGATTCATTTTCTTCCCTTTGCACCAAAAATACCTTAAGGAAACATTGCTGAGTATATTTGCTCGCCTGCATAGAAACGCAATGCAATAGATAGATAAAGTCAAATTTGCTAGATCTTTTTTAGAGGTTGTCAGCTGGTAGCATTTATTTTAGTGTTTTTAAAGGAAAATTAAAAAAAAAAGACATTTACGATCTAGTTCAACATACTCAGCATATTTCTATAATGAGAATTTTAACTAATAGCGCCGTGAATACTTCTTATTTGAAATGCTATTTTTTACACAAAAAATAGAAACAATTTTTTAGAACGCTTGTTAAACTCTCTTTTTTTTTGGTTTTTTTACAATAAAAAAGAAAAAAATATTTCTCTTAAATAAAGGGGGGGTGGGGGGGTTGCGGTTTAGATATTAAGAATATACAAAAATATTTTTTTATAATAAAAATAATGACGTAAGAATAGAAATAAAAATAATAAACGTATTTAATAGGGCCCAGGTGCTCAGTACTTATGTGTGTATGTAACGTATGTATGTATGTATGTAATGTATGCATGTGTATTTACCAGTATGCATTTATGTATGTATGTATGTGTGTGTGTATTTATGTATGCATATGCATATGATATGATATGAAAATGAATACTTACAACGTCATGTGCATTAATAGTTGTGTCATCACGTGTTGCTGCCACAATACCTTCTTCTAGACCACCATCACACATTCCTGAAATACCAAAAGAGAAAAAGAAATTTATTAATAAAAACAAATTCTGTTTGGGTATAGAACTTCTGTGTGTCATTACTTTTTAGTATTTCTTCCGGTGGATATTTACCTTGAAATGCAGCCATTGAACGAGCTGCACGCAAGAACATTAAAAGATCGCCATCTGCCATAGCACCGGGACTCCATCTTGGTATTTCTAATTCACGTTCGTCGATTTCCTTATCAACAGGGAAGCTTGAAATTGGATTATAATCGGGCAGTTTTGCCTTTTGTGTTTTTGGTGTGTATGAGTGAGTGCATATGGAGTAATAGTAGTAGTAGTAGTAGTAGTAGTAGTAGCAGTAGCAGTAGTACAATAGTAGCAGTAGTACAATAGTAGCAGTAGTATAATAGTAGTGGTAGTGGTGGTGGTGGTGTTGGTAATAAAAGAAGAGCAGAGCAGTAGGTAGTATGTGGGTTGGTTGATTGTTTGATATTTATAGTAGAAGTAGTATTTTTTTTGTTTTTTGTTTTGGTGGTGATGTATTATTGGTTGGTTGATTGATTTGTTTGTAGTTGAGGTGAGAGGTTGATTGGTTGGTCGAAAGGATTGACATAAATATGGAAGGTACAAAAAAGTTAATTAGTGGAAAAACGAAAAATATAAATAAATTTTAATATTTTTTTTTTGGAGGAATAATGAAAAAATCAAATAAACAAATTTATTTTGTTAATTAAATTTACATGATTGTAAGTAGATTTTGTTATTTGTTTATTGTACTACTGATACTGATTTAAATTTACTACTGTTGATATAAAAAATATATTTTATGTATGAATGTAATTCAATATGCATTTATGTGAGTTAATAAAGATAAAAATTACTAAATACAAATTACACATAATAAACTCACAGAAATAAACAAATAAATAAATAAATGAATTAATGAATATGAAACATTCACTAAAGTTTAATTTAAAAATTAATCAAAATGTAAAATGCATAGGTTTATCGTATGTTATAAAATGTAGCTGTAAAACGTCTAGCGAGACAGGATTTACACGTAATGAAGGAATAGTATTTGGAGACTACATTTGAAAGTGGTATAAGTCCACTTTTTTGAAAAAAAAAACTGGGTCAGCATTAATTCTAGTTAGATTACATAAAATTACCTCTAACGCTTTATTTTTTTCAAGTGAACTTATACCACTTTCAAATATAATGACAACAACATTTACTAAAGTATGTTTAGATTTTCATGTAAGAGTTTGAAAAGCAGCTCATAACTCATATTCATTTAATTTAACTGTTATACTCTTCACTGTGAGGTATGATTTAGGTGAGCACCTGCCCCTATAGCCCAAAATCACTGTGGACAAACCACGGGTAATATTCATTGCCTACCACCACTTCCTCTGTGTGTAATGTGCTAAAGTTACGTTACACACACCTTCCTTGTTGAGGTAATTAGGCCAAAGTAAAACCTGTGCCACAAAACGACTTTCTGTTACTATGCAAATCACATCGAGGCAACATGACCCGTTGCAACAAGTGAACATGTTCTTCACTTCCCGCCTACCTTTAGGTAGCAACCACAGCCACCACGTGTACCCCTGTAGGGAACCTCGCTAATAACCGGACACAAAAGCCTCATCTGCATGTTGGGTATGCACGAAATCCACAATGTTGTTCTCAGAACATCTTCCAACCCCCTGAGATTGGAACAAAGTTTGGTCCACAGACTCCGAGAAATCATGGTTCAATCGTACTTTCAGCATCAGCTCTTAACCCAACAATCCAATGAGGCTTCGTCCGTGGCGCTACCGGTTCCCGTGGTACCAGTATAGATTCAATGGTGGGGCCCCAAGAAGGGTGTCCTTCTGAAAGGTTCCATCCCGTAGCAACTCAGCGTGTTGGCGTACTCTTTTACCCCTGAGGAAAGGGGGGGATAAGCAGGGTATACATAAATTTGTGATTTCGTTTGTAATTTCTACACCGTACATATATATTCTGGATTCTTATAAATAGCGGAGTCGAATAAGCGATGTCTGCTCGTCTGTCTGTTTGTGTAGTCGTTGAAATCAAATTTCTGAAGTCGCATAAGCGACGTCCGTCTGTCTCTGTGTAGTCGTTGAATTCAACTATCTAAAGTCGAATAAATGATATCCGCCTGTCTGTCTGTGTAATCGTTGAAATCAGCTTTCTGAAGTCCCTAGGCAACGTACAGAAGAGTTTAGCATACCAACCAATAAGTGGTTTCTGTCTTGTAGTTGCTATTAAAATTCAGTCGGATCGGTTCATAAATAGCTCAGCGACTACTTCTTTTTTTGACCAATTTATTTAAGTGGTGTTTGGTCTAAACTACAAAACGAAGTACACAGTCTTATCGGAAATGGCAGTCATAAAATATGTACAAAAAATTACCGAGAAAAATCAAAAATACATCATAAATTTAAGTTTTTCATTAATTTCTGCTTTGTTTTTTTGTGTGTACACAAACACGAAACCAGGCACAAACGTGTGTAGTGTGTGGGATATAATCACAGAAGATTACTGGACACGACACACATCATTTTAAAGGGGAAGTCGTCTGGATTTGTATTTTACTGCCGAATTACTCAGAAATTACTTTGGATTATTTAACATTTTTTTTTAATTTCTATATATCAAAGTGCTGTTGCTCTGAGGGATTTTAGCAAAGAAGAAAATTACGAACTATAGAAGATTACGATTACGGGATAGGACATTCCAAAGGTCTCATAAAATAAAATTTTATAAAACTTTTTTGCTAAAATTTATTTATTTATCTGGCGTATTTTGCACATGTTCAATTACGTGTAGGTACACACTTTTACCCCACATTAAATAACACGAACGAAACTAATCAGTTTTTAAAAATTGGTTTACGTGGCAGACTGCAGCATGTCATCAATTTCAATCTCAAGATTCCGTTTTTGAAACGAGTCTATAATTTTTTTTCTTTAATTTTAGCATTAAATTTATACAAAAAACAGCGTATGTTGACAAACTTCTGCTTGTGGTATTTTGCAAATTACAAACTTGTACACATCACACATACATACATAATTTTATTAGTTACAGATACAAAATATTGTTTGTTAAGTTTGACATTTTGTGTGTTCACATTTACTTTAATAATTCCTCAGCTGTGTCTCTGGAAATAAATTTTGTCTGTCTAAGCATTTTTTTTTATTTAAAAATATATATTTTTTTGTTTGCAATTTCTAATAAATGTTTAACATTATATTTCTATTACAATAATTATTATTTATTAAGCCAATTGGATATTAAAAAGCCAATTAAATACATTTGCAAGTGTTTACAATATGTAGCCATGTTGTGTGCATGTGTGTATATTCTTAATTTACATGCATTTCATACACAAGCAAAGAGGTGGGAAGGAGAAGGAGCAGCAAGAGAGGAATATGGTTTTTATGTAAAGAAAAGGTTGGGTTAATTGCATATTTATTGATTTGTTAATATATTTAAAGCAATCAAAATATATATATATATATATATATATATATATATATATATATATATATATATGTATGTGTATGTGTGGGTGTGTATGGGTATACAGAAAATATTTTCATATGGGTTGTATTTTAATATAAAGCGTGTATTTAAATAAAATATAACGTAACGTACATTTTTTGAATTATTTAAAGAGAAGAGAATAATAAATCTGAGATCCCCCCAAGTTAATGGCGAACAAAATGAATAGGACACTACAGACAATATATAAGTACATGCAGAACAAAACGTGCCTTTTTCTTTAAATACGTTTTTTGCAATAGAACTCAACCAAAAAAAAAAAAGAAATAAAATAAACCAAAAGGCACGTCTGCATCTACTCACATATCGACCCCAATACAATATCGCGATATTTTACTAACCGTGTAGCCTAAAATATCACAGTACGTATAGTTTTTGCGTGATCGTTTCATATGCATTGTGATTCAAGTATCATAATATGTACACGCAGAAGAAAAAATATCGTTAAGGAAACATAATATTTTTAGATCAAACAAATTAAAAATGCTTCTCAACTGGAGATGTTCAGGTTCAAATCCCGGTCAGAGTAAACATTTTTTTCTTTTTTAATTTTAGATATAAAATTTTTATAAAAGATTTTTATAGAAATAATTTTTTTTATTCTATTGATTTTTTCTTTTCAACTTATTTATAATTATTTTTTACATTGTACGTCTGGTTTGATTTTCTTTCCAAATTTATTTGACTCTGTTTGGATTCGAACTCGCGCATATGGAGCTAAGAAGCATTAACTCGCCACTCAACCACTTCAGCCGCAAAACTGTTCATTTGAACAAATTTTTAAATTATTTTATTGAAAAGTGGTCGTGCCATATACAAACGAATATTGCGAGCTATCCAGGAGTATAGAAATCAAGAAAAAATTTGATTATTGTTATTGAAAAATGGGCGTGGCTGGTACAAAAGTATATGGCGACCTACTCAGCAGTATAGAAATCAAGAACAAATTTAATTAGTTTTATTGAAAAGTAGGCGTGGCCGGTACAAAAGTATATGGCGAACTTTCTTAGTTTAAAGAAAACAAAAGATTGTAGGGTATACTAACAAACAGAAAATGTCTGCTAAATTTTATCTTAACGCACGGCATACATTAACAACACAAATCTAGTAAACATTTAAACATAGAGTACATTTAATTAAAGCAAATAAAATATCTTTATTATCAGCTACTATTGTATTTTAATATTATACATTCTACATACAGTGTACGTGTTGCACAAATGTGTTTAACAATAATAAGATAAATAGTGATATCAAAATGCTGTTCAAAACTTTTTAAAAAGAAATGTATCTATCACTGGCAATGTTTGTGTTTAAAAGAAAAAATAATACAAAAATTGTGTGCTGTTCCTTATAAAAACACAGAACAGTAACCCATTCTTTAGTTTAAAAAAATGTGTAACATTGAAAAATGAGAAAATAATTTATTGATGCCTGAAGTTATTAACTTTTGAGTCTGTTGTCGTAAAAAAATTTATTTCACTTATTTGGAATAGATAAGAAGCCAGCGGAAGATACTCCAAAAAAATTCTTAGGCAAAAATTATAGCAAAATAGTAATTTTTATTATTTTCTTATTTATGAAGGAGAGGACTCGTCCTCCTATGAAGACTACTTTTACATCTTTTGTATGTTGACATTCATTTGATCCATGTTGTAAGAGTGAGATACAAAATCACACATACACAAAAGTTTCTAACACATTTTTCCTAATGCCCTTAAGAACTTGATAGAAACTTTCTTCTAAGCTGTGATAGATATTTCTATCAATACTGTTAGTCAAATGACAAATCATTGTTCTTGTAGGGTAGCTAATGATAAAGACCTTTTGCCACAGCTAAGAATGTTCCTGAACGTTATTAAAGCATAATATTTTGTAGAAGGAATTTTTGTAGCAGATTTAGAAAATGTTTCTTTTAGATTTTTTTTTTTTTAACAAATTAAAATGCCTAATCAGCAACCACATGGATAAAATTACAACAACGACGCCAATAAAATTCAAAATAATTCTAAATTTACTTTGTGTTAATCACATACAATTCAGTTAGTAAAATGTTAATAACTTTTGAAAGAAAAAAAAAAACAAAAAAAAATTTTTTTTTTTGTAAATTTCAATTTCAACAAAAAAAAAAAATTTGGGATAAACAAAACAAACAAAAAAAATCAAGTAGAATTGTTACCGTGAAATTTGTGAGTTAGGTACGTACATAGACATCGTTTACCTGGTGGCCGGGACCCACTCGAATTTCTCCTTGAGTGGAGGCCGCCATTACCCTTCCACAACACTTTTATGGTCCAGTGTTAAGCCTTTTTATTGCCCCGTTGTAATGAAATTATAATCAATCAACAATGAAATAATTTTCTGCAATGAGACAATAAAGGTAAACAAATATTTATTAAAAAATTTAAATAAATAATTTAATTTCAAAGAAAATTTTTAAAGAAAATACAGCTCGCAGTAGACTAGAAATTTTATATGAAAAGCACTCAAAAATTTGAGCGTTGTTTCATTTACAAAAACAGCATTTTAATTTGAAACTTTTTTTTAAAAGTTAAAAAAAATAAAAAATTTATTGGATTGAAAAACCAGTTTTTTGAATTAATGTAAAACTTACAAAAACATAAAGCTTAACAGACTTAAATATGTAAATCATTTTAGTGAAGTGTATAAACAATTCGTTTCAGTGTATGTATGACACCCTTTTTTTGTCTTATTTAAATGTTCAATAGCTGTACATGCACAATTACATTTTATTAAGTGGTTGCTTCGTTTTTTAGTAAGCTGGGAATGTGGCAGTGGTCGTTGGAAAGGTGGTGGTATTGTTGGTGGTGAATGTGTGTTTGTTTACCTTGTAAGCAATATTGTAGTCAATTACGAAAATAAATAACGTTTCAACAAAACATGCTTCATGCTGAAGAGACTACTTTAACTAAAGTAACTAGCGCATGGTTTTATGGCCTGACTATACTCTCACAAACAACTAAAAAATACAAATCTAATTTCATGTACTCTCACTTGATAGATTAACATACATTTTATTATTCTACACTAGACATTGGGTCTAATTATTTATTCCGTTCCACGATTGCGGAAAGTATTTTTTGTGCAAAAGCAAAATTTGCAATTATTTCTCACTAAAGATCACTAAAAGATCAAAAATTAAAAAAAAAAATACAAAATTTTGCAAAAATTAATTTTTCGAAAATAATTACGTTTTATTTATTGAAAATTAATTTTTTTTCTCGTTTCGTAAAGGTATTTACCAAAGTCCACACAATTTAAACATCAACGATTTAAAGGCTGAGTTGCCTGTAGGGTAGGCATGTATTTTCCTTGTGAGCTTATAATAGCTGGCTGCTATTGACAAGTAAACATGATTAAATGATTAAGTGGAAAAAAACATGGCCTAAAAGTGTAACTGACAATAATAATAAATATAATCATAATAATGCACACACAACACATAAATAAGTAGAACGATAAAAGAAAAGGGATATTTAATACCTCGACAGAAGGGGTTAAATTTTTAAACCAACAAACAAATATTGAGTAAGAATTAATGCCAACAATAGAAGCAAATAAATAAATAAACACAATCAGAAAGAAAGCAGTAAAAAAAAAAACGAAAAAAAAAAGAATTAGAGAGTAATTTTCTTTTAAAACAAAAGAACTTAAGAAAAAAAAAACAAAAGCCCAGTGAAATTTTAAGGGATTGTAATTTAAATCAAAAGTTTTTGCTTTAAAACAATAAATTAAAAATTTATATGTTGTGTTTCTGCAACACAAGCCATCAACTGTATAATACAGCAGTAAATAAAGTTCTTAAGCACAATTTTTAAATTTAAAATTATTTTTAAAAAGAAGATTTTCGATTTAATTTTTATAAAACAAAACACAAAATTTCGTGTTATGATATGAAGTTTTTATTCATGGCTTGTTAGACACTATAATAGCGTTTTATACAACACTGAATTAATCACAAAGTGAGTGAAGTTTAATTCGTCGAGTTAAATTTACAAAAAAGTAACTCCTTACGCTTCTTGGGAGGGAATTTTGTACAGTGTTCCCACCAGAAAAGGTGCGGGGATGGGCCAAACCTCAAACTGAAGGTAATGAGCTCCCCTTTCTGCATCCTTAACTAATTTTTAGGTGAAATAAAATTTTTTTAACAAAAATATCATTAGTCCACCATACACGATTCTTGAGAAGGAAATTTGTTTTGTGTCCACAACAGAAGAGGTGCGGGGATGACGGAGACATACCTCAAACTGAGGGTAATGAGCTCCTCTTTCGGCATCTTTAACTAATTTTTAAGTGGAATAAAATGTTTTTAACAAAAATACACGATTCTTGAAAGGGACATTTTGTACAGGGCCCACACCAGATTAATTGAGAGTGAATAATGATTCAAAAAATGCGTTTCTGCTTTTGTTTTGTAGGAAAGTGTGTGATTGTAACTGTATATAAAAAGAAGAAGGCGTAGTGCAAAGCAAATCGTTTTATTTGTGACATTGTTGCTTAAATCGTTTTATTTTTTTCGTTTTACACATGTAGTTTTGAAAAATTTGTGACTGCAGCAAACGTTTATTAAACATTTAATTTTTTTTTATTCATATCCTGATATTTATATTGAAAATAGTTCTTTTTAATGGGTGTCTCAGTAAGAGTACACTTTTTAAATTTAGTGTAATTTTTGTTTTGTGCAAGTGGCAACTCTGCAATTTGGCAGCTTTCACATAAGTTTATTCGTTACTAATCTGTATTCCGACCGGAATCAAAACATAAGGAATGCAATTTATTTTCTAATTAAATGAATTTTTTATTTTTTTTCATCTATCCAACTTTTTCTTACTCAAAATAAAGCGAAAAATAAATTTTAAAAATCCGCAAATGCAACACCGAGTAGTTATGAAGTGCAGAATTTTTCACTTTCGAATAAAATATTCATATTCGGAATACAGACAAAAATTGAATTGCAATTTTTTTTTTTTAAGTCATATTCTCCGATGAAGTGCATTTCTATCTGAATAACTTCGTGAATACACAAAATTATCGAATTTAGGGCTCGGAAAAAACTAATGCAACTGTCAGGCCTTAATTTTTTGACGATGATAACGAAATTGTGGTGACTGTGAACATGATAAAGGAGTGCTTGTGGCCTCAAATAGATTCAGTTAAATTTGGCCATTTCATACACAGCGAGGGAAACAATTGATTCAATGCAGATTGAAATTAAAAAATGCTATCTTACTGAATCATCCTTGATTTTATTAGTACTTTTACGTGCTGTGTCTGTCACAGAATCGATCAACTCTTTTTTTCCACATTTTTCATATAAAATTGCTAGACGATTTGATTGATTGATTTGGTTATAGAAACACCACATTTTCGTTTTCTTTTACCAAAGTATTTTTTGATTTATTTTTAATAAACACAAATGACTTATTGCCTATGTGGTCTTTATTGTGTTGACCATCTACTGTTTGCAAATTTGTTTGAGGGTGTGAGAGTACGTTAATGGCAAAAATAATAAAACTCAATGGCGGCATGTTGTGTGACACTGATGTGTATACAGGGGTGTGTGTTTATATAAAATAGACAAATTTGTCAAACAAAATGAAACACACTTAAATACTCAAGTATAACACAGAAATTTTTAATGTTATTAAATAAAAAAATTAAAAAAAAAACAATGAATATCAAATCAATACAAGGAAAAAAGAGCAGAAAACTTAAAACAAATCAACAATAAAATAAAATCTTTTGAAAGCAAAACACATGTATGAAGAGCAGATAAATATCACACATAATAAAAAAAATCATTCACCAATAAATGGCACTGCATAATATGAAAAATAAAAAAATCTACCATCAAACAGTGATTTAATTTACTGATAGATTAATAAAATTTAATGGCATCATGAGTGGTTTTGGCTTTTTATCTTTATTTTTTTAAATTTTTATTGTGTTTATTTTTGTTTTGTCTACAAAATTTTTTAATTAAATTATTTTTATACCGTTTTTCATTATCTTCATTAAAAATTAATGTTCAGTTAACTAAAAAAAATTATTTTGACTAAAAAAAATATTTATATTCACAGTGCTGTTCTGTATTCTGAATCCGAATATTTTATTCGGAATTGAAAATTTCAGCACCTCATAACTACTCTGTGATCCATTTTAAGATTTTTTAAATTTTGTTTTTGCTTTATTTTGGGTGCGAAATTATTGGTAGAAATAAAAAAATGTAAAAGTTTTTGTTTAATAAGAAGAAAAAAATGCCATTCCTCAATTTTGAAAATCCGTGTGGAATACAGAACATGTACGATTATTTAAATTAAAGATCTTAATATTTTAATTTTTATTTTCCAATATTTCCACTTTTTTCCCCCTGAAGAAGACTTTCAATAGAAGAAAGTCGAAATATTGGAATATAGAAATTAAAATATTAAGATTTTAAGCTTAAATAATATATATAATCAAAAATTTATAAAGAAAATTAAAAAACAAAATATTAATCTTTTTATTTGTGCTTAATTCCAGAAATTGTATTGGGTTATTTTAAATGTATTCTTTTGCTCATGATATTCTCATGAGTTATTTATGCAGTACAATAAGTACCGAAGGTGATAGCATATCTATATGAACCATTTCATCAGAAGCTACTCTGAATCCTCAGTAGATTACTCCAACTTTTCTTGCAAACATTAGAACCTTTATATTGTAAAAGCAATTGACTAAATAAGAATTATTTGTCAATAGTTCCAAAAAGATTCAAATATTCAAACAAAAAACTCAGTAAGTATTAAACTGAATAAATAAATAAATTTCCCAACAAACATTTTAATATTGAAAACTATATATTATATTTTTATTCTTTAAAAGAATAAATTTAAAATAACCCAACATAATTTCTGCAATTAAGCACAAATAAAGATTAAAATTTTGTTAAATTTTAAATTCCAAATAAAATTATTACACATAATTAAAAAAAATTTTTTTGGTAATAAAATTTAAAGGAAAGGAAACTAAAATAAAATTAATAAATAAGTTAAAATGACTATTTTATTATAATAAGCTTTAGGTCGTATTGTATAAATTTATTTTTATATCGATATTTCGCTCCAACTTGAGTAGCTTTTTCAGGATATAATTAATTAAATAGCCATTTTAATTAAAAATAAAAAAGTCAAATAAACTAACAAATAAATTAAACAGTAAAGCCTAATTTTGTCTTCAAAAATATATATTTAAAATTAATGTTTACATTCCCTGCCTTAGATTAATCAAAAAAAGTTCAGTCTTCCCACCCCTGGCTTTAACCAATTATTTAAGTAAGTTATAAAAAAAGTCCCTGATATTTTTTTTTCCTTTTTTTTTTATTTATTCACTACAAATTTCTTATCTCTTTAATTTTTATAAAATATTTCTTTTTATTTTCTTAGTCCCTTAAAATTAAACTTTTAGTCAAATATTTTTAATGCAAAAATAAAATAAAAGATGTGAATCATTTTCTTAATTTTTACTTAAAAATAATTTTTGCTTACTTTAGCGCAACAATTTTGCACAAACAACAAATTTTTCTCTTACAATTCCAAACATATACTTCAAACGCGATGAAATTAACACACACCAGAAATTGATTAATAAATCAATGAACCAAAAAACATTAAAAAAAAGTATTAACAAAATAAAAAAGCCACACACACAAACCCACACGCACTTACAACTCACCAAAAAAAAAAAAAGATACTTAAAATTATGTGTGACACTAAATGGCCATATTTTATAATTAAATACACAAAAATTATTACAAACCTGAAATTTAGTGAGTATATTTACTTGCACACGTACCACCTAAAAACATTCACACTTACACGGCAACAACAACAAATAATATTCAATAATAAATTGAAAAAATTTTCAACACTGTAAAAATTATTCGTTCGTTTATACCGACAGAGAAAACTCAACAAAAAATCCACAACACGAATATTAAGAGAAAAAAAAAACAAAACAAAGGAGAATAAATTAATTTAAATTAATTGAGCGAGCGCACTTTTAAATTAACAGTAAAATTTTAGTGTTTTATAAAAAGCATAGCAAAGCAAGACACTCAATGTGCCACCACCTCAACATCCCTCTATCAACCACCTCAAATAACACTGGAAAGTGGGAAGTGTGAGTGTGAAAAACGAACAGGGACGATTTCAGAGCAAGGATGTAATAATTGTATCTACTCTTGTACACTAGATTATAAAATTGTACTTCTTTTTTTTTTTTGTGAAGAAAAAATAATTTTAGAGTCAAGCACAAGATAACGAATGTTATCGTTCCCTTTAATTTCAAACAGCAAAATACACAGTGAAACAAATAAGAATGAAATGCAATTACCTGGGAAGTGATATTATTTTTTTGGTACGTGCAACAAGAATCGGTTTTGGAATTAGCCAAACATCCCTAAAAAAACCAGTTTCTCCTACCTTCATGCCCTTATAAACTTGTAACTTGTTGACTATCAACCGATTTTAAGTTTCTCAGCGGAATTAGCAAGAAAAAATTTAAGCCCTTTGAATATATATTTTTTTTAATTTTTTTCACTATTTTTCAAGTTTGGAGTATTTTATTAAAAAAAAAAAAAAAAAAACCTACAACTTTTGAATTTATTTTCAAAATATGTTTATTTATGAGTAAAACCAATAAATGAAATAAAATTCTTCCAGAAATAAAATTTTTAGGCAATTCCGCTCAAAAATGTTTGCTTAGCTGTTTTTTTTTAACTCAACATCATTAGTATCTCGTTGAAGTATCCAACAATATGCTGAAATCATTTTTATTTTATTTTTGCAACCATTTCTTGATGACAATGTTCGCTTTATTTATTTATCGCTGAACTGGCCCAGGAAATTAATTTTAAGGAACACTTTGCAAGATATTTCCTCTCGCTCACGCGACATAGTGTTCGCTTTTGTTATTACCAAGATAATTATCACATATTTAGTGCAACAATCACAGAAGCGACGACTATGTCGCGGTTGTTAATGAATTTTTAAGTGAGTAAGGGGAAATAGCCTGCAGTGTTAATAAAAATTAATTTCCTGAAATTACCGCTAACTTATTTTTTAACTGGACTTATACCAATTTCAGAAATTACAGCTGAAATATTTATGCTTTTATCAAAAAAAAATTACGAAGACTAAAGTAAATTTTTTTAAAAAATTATATGAAAAATTTCGTTAAAGTTGACATTAAAGTCTACGTTAATTTTTTATAAGAGGATTATTGTTTTAATATTTTTAATTTTATTTCGTTGTTTAAGCTAGATAGCTTGAGACCAGCTGTTAAGGTTTTCGTGAACGGAGAAAATAATTTCAGTTGTGAGAATCGAATTTGTCATTAATTAAAAATTCAGACGGCAAATCGCCGCCCATAGGATATCGAGCAAACATCTCTCGAAATTTTCAAATTATTCCATAAAAAAACTAAACATTCAATCGATTTTATGCGGTATTCATGTGAAGACTTGGTGCCTGTTGTAATAATCGCCTCTTTTTAGTTGTAATGACAGAAATTTAGTACTATACTCGAAATAAATAAGCCCTTGCTATTTTTTTATATGCATATGATAGCTTTTTTCTCATATTTGTTTTTGTTTTCATTATATTTATATGTACGAAAAAAAAACTATCGTCGGCATGTAGAGGATTAGTTCTGATCGTAAGAGAACTAAACTCAATCGTTTCAACTAAAAAAATAACTCGAATTTTCGAGCGTTAACAAATTCAATTCTCTTAACAAAAGTTAATCAGCCCAATCATGAATAAAAATTCCCCGGGGGAAAAATTTTTTGTCATTGAGGGAAAATTTTCACTGGAAAAAAAATCCTGGGGAATATTCATGATTGTGCTGAATGAGTTTTTATAAAGAACAATTTCGCCATTTTTTTTTTCTAAAATTTAAAAAAAAAGTACCTTTGTTGAGGTACTAAATTTATCTTTTTCTTTCATTTACGATTAATTTGGTCAGTCTAATAACTTGTTTTTGTAGTTGTTGTTGTCTTTTATGAGATTTTTTTCTAGCTCATTGTTTCGTTCCATTTACTTTATCATTTATTGGGTACAAGAAAATAAGCGTTTATAATGTAAATTTAGAAAAACAGTGGTAGAGAAAAATAGTGATTTACAACACTTCACACTGCATAAATTTAACAGCAAAAGCAGCAAAATGGGGTAAAAATAATAAACACGACAGCATTAAGTACAAAGTGGGCGCTTAGCGCAACAATAACAACAACAACTAGAACAACGACAGTCAAAACTTGTATTGGTAAAAAAAAGGAAATAAAAGAATTTATTTATAAAATATTATGAGAGGATTTTGTGTGCATACAAACGACTAAAGAAATCTCATGAATCACATAAGCAGAGCTGAGATAGAATTGCAACTTTAAACTCTTCATAGTTCATAGTTCAATATAGGGCTTTAATCATAATCATAATAAATTACGCTTTAGCTCGTAATTTATGGGATGCAAAATCATTTTAAAAAAATACTGACCAACTTGGGCCATAAATCCAAAGAAACGATTTCTTTACAATTGTTTTATTGATTGAAACAAGTATTTCACAATTTATAACACAGTTTTGTGCAAGGTTTTTGCTTCATCTCTAAATAAGTACGATTTAACCCTTAAACACATTTTAAATTTTAAGTTTTAGATAAACTGTCATTTAGAGACTTATGATAAAATTTCACGAGAAATATTTTTGTAGTATCTCTTAACTAACCACTAACTCTTCAACTTAAGGGTCTTTATTGTCCTTTTTTAATTAGGAGTCTAAAAAGTCTTATTAATTGAAGAGTTAGAGGGTTAAAAAGTTCCACCAAAATATTCGTCTTAGTGTTTGCTGAACATTTCAGTTCCCAAAATGTTGGGGAAACTTTAACAAAGGGGCCATTTTATTCATAGGGCCAAATGTAAACTTGTAAAACGCAGATACACATGTACCTGTTTTGGGTTCCCTCTACCATAATCAGTTGTCAGAACTTTATTTTGAAAAAAATTTGATTTTTCCATGTATCATTGAATTAATTAAATTATTTAATTAAATTAAATTAATAAAATATTTTATTAGTTTAATGAAACGTGTTATTGATTGCAAAATTATTAATTTCTCATTGCATTAATGACTAAATGCAGAGGATATATATATAAACAAAATTCTCTCAGTGTATGGCGGATTTTCTTTATATTTTTCCCCCATTAGCAAACTCATTACTAATTTGATGTAACATAAATAATATTTTTAATAATTTCATGCAAATTGTGTTTAAACTATATATAAGAGAAGAAAAAAAAAATTAATAACATTTAATTCCTTTAAGATCTCTTGACACACCAACTAAATTGTGAAAATTTTAACAGATGTAAAACCTTAAATACTTTTTATTGCAAAAGTGCCACTTAAAAGACAGAAATCTTATTTATGAACTCGTTTCTATGTGTGTAATTATTTTAAACTGAAGCATTTCCAAAAGAGAAATGAAGAGAACAAAAATTATTACCACAAAATGCTGTGTATTTATTAAGCAGAAAAGTATGTACGTACACATTATAAAAAAAAATTATGTACATTCCCTGCTGTTATAAAACCCAAAAATACAACAAACCTGGTGGAAACTAAATTTTTAATACTCAGTAGCTATAAACGGGCATATCTAAAGCATGCCATGCCGTGCCGTGCCATGCCATTCCATTTATTCATTCATCCCACCACCAAAAATTTTAAACAAAAGAAGAAAAAAATAATAAAAGGAAAAAAGCAGAAAATAACCAACAAAACTATATCAGCAAAATGTTTAACACAGCGGCGGATATTAAACCAGAGCTGTAAAAGAAATAAATCAAATTTAAAGAAAAAAATTGCATAGCAGTCACCAGGGTATACAAACACGACAGAAAATGTATCTTTTTTTTTCTCTTCATGAATTACTTTTTCTGTAGGCCCGATTTTAATGGTGTTTTGTTTTATGCCATTTATGTTCTTTTGAAAAAAAAAAGTGCAACATTATAAATTAACATCAAGTTCTTTTCTGAATATGTTGCACGAACAAAGTGTAAAACATGTTACATGTTTTTTGTTACAAACTTTTTAAAAGCTTTTCAGTTTAGTGAAATTCATAGGGAGACACATCAGGTGTTAAAAAAAATATAGACGTATTTTAAAATCGTATGGGGTTTGGGATATTTTATTGTTCTATTGAAGCCATAAATAAGCTATAATCGCACCGCGACCAACCCAGTTCCTAATTACAATCCGAGACTCCTGACGAATCTCGTAATTGTTGTAGGACTAATCATGCTTAGGTCTCCTGGTACCGGTGTCCCACAGCCCAAGCAGCTCATTTTACGTATTGAGACTTCTGGGCATACTCGCATAGAACATGCTCCGATGTTTTCAATATTTTCCGACAGAATCGACAGGGGTCGTGTATGCTGGATGAACTGGAAAAATTATATTATATTTGTTTTCAGAAAAACAGACAGAAGTAGCCTAGGTCTTTTCTCCCATACAACCAACACCTGCACAAAAAACTGATTTTTTTATACTTTAAGTTTGAATAACTTTAATTAAAACTTCAACTGCCTTGTTATAACAAAAAAAAAACTTATTACGCTTTCGGCCAATCACGTAGAAAAGCCTTTCATCCCCGTGTGCTAAGAGCCATATATTGTGAATAGTAAAAAGAGAACTTGTACTGATGTGCTTATACCGTGACTAATACTCGTACCTAGTACCAATGTGGTTAATTTATGTACCTAATATATGTACATGTGTCTACTATTCTGGAACTACTTTTCTAGGATCAACTGCACGACATCTATAGCTGCAAATAATAAATAGCACTGGTCCAATGTTAACCAATCATATAATATGTTTAAGGCATGTCTTATTAGCAAATAGAATTATTGTGAATAGCAAATTTTCGCGTATAAACATCAAATAACTAATATATCAAAATAAGCCGTGATTAAGAACTCTTTGGACGTTGACCCTTCTTTTCAATTTATTCATGTTTTTGCCGATAAGACAACCCGTCAAATTTAAATGATTTGTTAAAAATTTTATTAATTGATTGTTTACTATTTTTCATTAATAGCATTGCGAAATACGAGTATGTATCTGCTTACATATTTTTCATTTTCAAATTTACATATTCTTAATATTGACTAAACTTTTGTATGTTCTGAATGATTTGCCATTCGGCAGAACAAAATTTTGCAAATAGCTGCCGTATTAACGTAATAATAGAATAATGTCGTTATTATGATTCACAATTCAACTCTATTGTTGTTGTAATTGTGATATTACAACCTATTCGTGCAGTTGACAAAAAACATACAAAAATGACACCTCAGCAATAACAGTTGTTTCAAATGAGTTAAGTTGTGAACCATAATAGGGGCATAAATCTCTTTAGATTAACTCTAAGAGGGAAGCTGATGCCCTCTTAGGACATCACATGAAAAAAATCAAAACAGTTTTTATACTTTTTTTAAAGTGCCATATGTACCAAGGGATCTTTTGTACAGCCAGGAAACGAACCTACGACCCCCAGATTATGATGTCAGTATTTTACCTACTCATCGAAAACGGGTGACACACACATCAAATTTCAATATCAAATTCGTTTTGATTTTTGTTAAATTCACACACAACGTATACAAGTGATTTCCATTTTTAAAAAACCCACACAAATGCATGATATATGTTGAAATTTGATGTGTGTATCACCCACTTAAGGGTGCATCCGTTCTTATATCTTTAAAAGTAGTCAAGTGACATGTTTTGTGAATAGTTTATTTTACTTTTCTTAAAAAAAAAGAGCAACGAAATGTTTTCATGCAAGGAATTTCTATATTTCTAGTAAATAATTATTACCAACAACCTCAACATACTCCACAACAAAAAGAAGTCAAATTTTTTAAAGAAAATGTTCTCTTAAACACTCGTATGCATATTAAAATATAAAATGCAATTTAAATTCCCTTTAAGAAAAAAACCGCATTCATTTTGATAACTGCTTGTTATACGAGTACAACAAAAAATAAACTAACAAACACATAATACACTCTTAATATACAAATCAATATTCAAATAATGAACAAACAAGGATTTAATAACATTAACTTTGTTAAAAATGTACTGATATGGATATGGATATGGCGGCATCATATAAACTCACACTAAAAGCAAACAAAATCGAGAATATTAAATTTAAATGTATGACCAAGAGCATGTGGCTCTTTTTGTAATCCCTTTCTCTTTTATATATTTACAAGTAAATAAACGAGTACGTAAAGTAAGTAATCGTAGTATATGATACACTCGTACAAGTATATAAAAACGAACATCCCATTCCGTCTTATCCCATCGATATAGTGTGTGGTGGGTTGGTTGACTGGTTGATTATGTGATACCAACAAACAAACTCATTATCAAATGTTACGAACCCACAGATTGAGATTCTTTAACACAGGCGACCAGAATATAATGAAACATGGACAAGAAGAATTCATAAACAAAGATACTCATACAGGCATGCATACATACATAAACAGTGTATGTAGTTGTGTACGTGTCTAACTAGATATGAAGGAGTAAATGAATTAACACATAAATTTATTATGAGGTGCTGTTGTACTCAGTCATTTATAATGTTTATGTTTGAAATTAACCCCATGATTTCTATACAATTTAAATATTTCTGAGTTTGCTAATTGTTGTATTAAAAACATTGGGTGGCATAAACCAACATCAACACACATTAAGATTTGTTTGCAATATGATACCATAAATTTAACTCTATTACAGTGTGTTTGAATAAAAGGAAACGTTTTATGTTTTTTTCTTCCTTAATTAATTACGACTGAAAGAAGATGAAATTAATTATTAACAGACTCGTAAAAAATTGGCAGAAGGGCCTAAAAATTTCAAATAAAATTATTTGTAAAGTTTATTGATTTTTTTTTGTTCAATAAATAAAAAAAAACAAATTAAAAAATTAAATAAAAGTAAACACGAATAAAAGTCCAGAGAGAAATTAAAAATAAAAACAAATAAAATTGATTTAAAAAAATGCAAACAGTGGCCTTGACTATGATTGGCGAAATTGTAGTTAAACGTGTATGGCCTTAATATAAAACATATTAAAAGCGTTGCCATATTTCTATTTTACCACGATTTTTGAAATTAAAAATACAAACAAATAAAATTAAAAAAAAAGTTCAAAGGCCTTCATTATGATTGGCGAAATTGTAGTTAAACTTGGACGGCCTTAATATAAAACATATTAGAAGCATTGCCATATTTCTATTCTACCACGATTTTTGAAATTAAAAAAAAAAAAAAAAAAAAAAAAAAAAAAAAAAAAAAAATTTAAAAAAAAAGTTCAAAGGCCTTCATTATAATTGGCGAAATTGTAGTTAAACTTGGGCCCCTTAATATAAAAGCGTTGCCATATTTTTTACCACGACTTTTGAAATTAAAAAAACAAAATAAAATTTATTAAAAAAAACCCTACAAACATTGACCTTCATTATGATTGACGAAATTGTAGTTAAACTTGGCTGGCCTTAGAATAAAACATATTAAAAGTGTTGCCATATTTTTTGTTTTTACTATGAGTTTGGTTATCGTAATAAGACAAAATGTATTATTATAATACACTTTTTCAGTCTGTTAATGAGCTGGTATAATTTATGATGCTGATTTTCATGGGATGCTTCTTAAGGGCCTTTTAAAAAATTAAGAAAAATAGTGCGATCATGAGAGAGCTGAAGCCGGGTGTGTCTGATTTATGCAACACACAGAACATTGTGCTGTTCGACAAACAAATGCAAACATTCAAAAACACAAATGTGCAAAAAGGCAGGCATGAAATCGATTATCACATATGGCATGCTAATGAAAAAAAAAGCCCGTTTTCCCCGATCTAACGAAAACGTTAGAAATTCTAGACTTTTTTTTTTTTAAGAAATAATTTTACAATTTCGATAGCACTTGCTCGATATCGAATGTGATTATTTTGGAAACTCCTGCTTTAATTGGCTGGGGTTGTTTATGCCCTAAACTTTTATACTTATGAAAGCAATTTAATTAAACTAATTGTAATAGATATTTATAAAGCAAACAAACATTGAATATTTAAAGTGTCAGAGATTAAATTTTAATTAAATTGATTATAGAATAAATACATATTTAATCCCAAAATGCACTTTAGTAAATTATTTTACAAAATAAAAAAAAGGTTTATGTAAATTTTCTTTATTGTTTGTGCGATTATAGGTGTAGATGAATGTATTTATTAAAGCAAAGAGCATAAGGTGGCTTAAAAATATTTTTTTTTAAGCTTAAGTACTTAGGCCCAGTTTTTGACTTTGTATTTAAATGTTATTGAGATTTAAGTGGGGTTTAAATACGAGTACAAATATCACTTTTCAACTTCAAAGTTAATAAGCCAACAATGGTCATTTAAAGTCTATTTAAATTACTCTATGAGTTTCACAGCTTTTTGTTGTTGCAAGCAACAAATAATTTTGGCAATTGATTAAATTTTTTTTATGTTGCTGAAGCAACCATTAGACCCTCATCTTTCGGCCAAATAAAATTTTTGTAGATTTTTTTAATGAATTTTTGATTTTAATTTTCACCGAAAAACTAAAACTTTATTTAAATACAACTGAAATTTAAATAACAATTAATTAATTACATATTTAAAATATATTAGACGATAACCATAGTCACACTAAAGTCGGTATCTTTTTAAAAATAATTTAAAATTTATAAAATTCTTATGAACAAAAGTCAGCTCTTAATAAAAGCCTACTTTATTTTTACTCTGATTATAGCCCATTTATTTTTTATATTGAATACTAAGTTGTTTGATTGTAAGAAACTTTTGCACTAAGCAAAACTTCTACATTTAACAAGTCACTGTGGTGCTACAGAATCCAATTTAGGGAGCACTGCATTTGCAATATTGCAAAACTATTTACAATACATTTGATTTTCGCAAGTCGCTTAGTAAATTAATCTATTTATTTTGTAATTTTGATGATGCATACGAAATGTATTTACTACTTTTAATTACTAGCCCGTAATTAGTAAACAATCAAGTTATTATTATATCCTTGACACTTTTATAGGTATTCAAGTAATTAAAACTGACAAATAATACTATTTATGTGTACGTAAGAATTTATTTTATATAAATAAACTTGCAAAATTGTAAGAGGGTGTTCATTTAAGTGTTTGCATTACATAGTTTTTGAGTTAATTTTAATAGTAATTATACATGAAATTAGAAAAACATTGGGTGGTATTATTGAATTCACAGGGAAAGGAAAATTTAACAGAAAGAACAAAAAAGTTTCGTTGGTGTTAGTCTGGTCACAAAACATGTTGCTAGACTAGTTTTTAAAAAAAGACAAGGATGGGTGCCCCCATAGACTGGAGGTTAGTATGCTAACCTATCAATCTGGGGGTAGGAAGTTTGATTTTTGCCCTGACCCCGGGTGTGTTCTGCAGATAAGTAATTTTTGTCATAAAGAATTTTATGAATTAAAAACTTTAAGTGAATTTTCGTAAAAAATGTTAATCGATTTGCATATTTGTTATTATTCATTAAATCTTAACTTTAAATCCGCTTTAGTTGGAATTTTTCTCATAAAGAATTTTATAAATTAAAAACTTTAAGTGAATTTTCGTAAAAAATATCAATCGATTTGCATAATTGCTATTATTCCTTTCAACGGATTTATTTTATTATTAAAAAAATTAAATCTTAACTTTAAATCCGCCTTAGTAATCATGAATTTTCGTAAAATCAAAATTAAAAAAATATATATATCAATCGATTTGCATATTCGCTATTATTCATTCCTACGGAATTAACTTATTATTTTGAATTATTTCATGTAATTGTGAATTAAAAAGTTGTGCACTGTGAATGAATTGTGTTATTGTGTCAGCTGTTGGTGTCAAGAAAAAACTTGCAAAAGAAAAGAAAATTAATTTTCAATAAATAAAATGAAAATATTTTCGAAAAGTAAAACAAATTAAGGTAAAACACATTTTAGTTTTGCGAAATTTTGTATTTTTTCTTGCATTAATGATTTTTTCGTTTACTTTTCGGGAAAAAATTTAAGCGTAAGCGAAATATAGAAACTTATCTATATTGCAGAATCAATAATATAGCAATAGCGTTACGGTAAAGATGAATAATTGTAAATTTTGCTTCCTAAAAAAAAGCTGAATGATTATTAGATCCATTTAAAAATTTCAACTTTGTAATAAAATTATAAAAAAAAAATTGGACGTAAAATTGACACAAGTTTGTTTCATAATCGTTAAAGAGAAAAAGAATTTTTTTTATTGGAAAAGGATAATCCCCAAAAACATCACCTTATCAAAATAAAAATATTTCAAAATAACCACACAATTATTAGCTTGTGTAAGAAATATATGTATGTACGTGCACGTGTGTATGACACATATACAGAAAATAAAATTTATTTATTTTTTTTTGTTATAAAATGAAAGCAAAATAATTATCTGGTTATTTTGTATTTTTGTCAGATTTTCGTGATGATATTTTCAATAATTTTTGTTTTTATTATTTTAATTTTATAGCACACACAGCCATCAATATTTTTACAGCCAATTTGCACAGTGAGCAGGGAAATTGACACAATCATACATATGCTTGCAACATACTGACTATACCCAGCAAACATAACAAAGTACATTTTAAATTTTACAATTGTGAATGATATATTAATTAAAATGAAGTTATGAAAAATATAGTGATGGGTAATACGCACGTATATGAAGCGTTTTATAGCGGTCTATACCATTTGATTGGTTTCCGTTTTGAACCACTTAAAGCGGAATAATAAAGTGACCTAGACTCACTCTTATGTATTAAGGTATCTGAGACGATTCTCTAACCCTATCCCCGATATCTTCGGTAGCCCGTCTATATAATATGCTAGAAGAGCCGAGCACTAGCAGAGAAATTTAAGAACTGTCTCCCTACTCTCAGGTGCCCGACAAATGAAGAGGGGTCCTAGAAACAATTTTGTTTTGCTAGATATATTTTTGTTATATTTTTGCAGTTTTTTGATTTTTCTTTTTTATCTGTTGAAAAGTTTGATAATCAAAACTATGATATCCTGGCTGGCAGAAATCTTTTGAAAATTACATTTCATTGATATTAAATAAAAATCTTCAGATTTCAAATGTTTCATATTATGTTTGTTGGATTGGGTTCATACCCTGCAAGCGATTCGGTAGTCAATTAATTATAACAACCTTTTTTGATTACAACAAAAACTCTAATTAAGCCCCTACATTCGCCTATTAAATACAAGTTCAAAGCTGAAGTCCAGCAACGTGTAAACGCAGCTTGTGAAACGTACCATACAAGTAAATTGATGAATATTTTATTTTAAAGCTGTAGCAAAGATAACAAAATGGCACAGTGCCGGTGCCACTCTCTATATCGAAAGTTATCGTTCGCTTAAATTTTTAAGCACAATATATATTCCAAGGTAACATTAACAACAGATATTTCTTGCTTTTCATGTAGGCCAGGGATAACTATTTATTTAAAATATTTTTTTTATTTAATTATTACTAGTGCTCTTATCCAAAAAAAAAAAAAAAAACGTAGACTTTAAAGTAAATTTTTTTAAAAATTAAAGGAAAAATTTCGTTAACGTTGACATTAAGGTCTACGTTAATTTTTTAGGATAAGGGGGTAGATGTTTTGTCCAGTCTCGTCCGCCCCGGTTCATACTACGCGAGTCGGTATCCTTCTATTTTTAGAGAGTAAAATTGTTAAAAAATCCAGACAAATAAATACAGCCATTCACTATTGTATAAAGTGTACCATATTTTTGCTGGTATTATTGTCAGAGGCGCCAACCGAAGTGTTTAAAAAATATTTCAAAGCATAATTACAGGCTTAAATTAAGGACGGACGCACATCTTTTTGAACAGTGGCGAGTGAATATTGTTGAAAAGTATATGGCGACCATCCTTAGAGTATAGATATGTACCAAATTTCAGACAAATCCTTTGGAAAACAAAAATTTGTATACCGAACAAACAAATATAAAATGAATTTTATAGGACTCCATAAGTATTAGTTACCGATAGTTTAGCTAAAGCTTTTTTAATTAAGCCACATGTAGCGCGATCGAAAGGATCTTCTGTACAGTCTAGGTAGAAATTGAGCCTACGCTAGGTGTGTATACACTTAGTGTTAAATATATGTATTAGCTGAGTTGCCGATGAGGCATATAAATTTGCACACACACCGGTACACACATACTTATATGTGTGTTTGTGAATACATTATTGTATAAAATATTTATTTTAACGCCAATAATGTGTAGCTTTCAACAGAAACAGCGGCAAAAATATAATAAAACCAAAACAAAACAAAAAAAATATCATTCAATTAGTTAGTGGAAACAAACTTTTTTTTAACAGTGTGAACCATAGACTCAACAACAAAAGCGCGCCGGGGTAGTAAGAGGTAAAGGGGGACTCAAACGTAAATATAATTTAAAAACAGGCAGCTGTTTATAAAAATGATGACAACATACGGGCGAGCATGGGGATGAGATGGTGGCAAAAGATATTGTAAACTCTTGTGTATTTTAATAAAACTCATACACCAACCACATTATTTTAATATGGTTGGCAAGCAGCAGGCCAAAAAAGCTCACAAGGAGGGTAAGCTGATTGACTATTTGCCTAACAGCTAGTCGGCCAGCCACTCAGTCAGTCAGTCACTCAGAAAAACTATTATTTTAATTCATTAACGTTACAACTATAATAAAAATAAACATTATTATTATTATTATTGGTATTATCATTATCATTATCATTATTAATACGAGTATAAGCACACATACACACATACAAAATGAATATATAAATACGTAAACAAAAACAAAAATAAAAATAAAATTAAAATAAAAAAACAAAAGCACAAAATTGATGTGATGGCAGGCAATACATTGAGTTAAATATGGCAATGAAAATAGCCGAGAGATGTTGGTTGATGATAAAATTAATTTTCAATTTGTTTTCTCAAATCGACAAATGAATTTCATTAATTTTACAATTAATATATTAAAGTGCTATTTTGTGATGTGTGTTTAAATATTTTTAGTTCATTTATTTTATATTTTTATTCTTAATGTAAAGGGTGGTTAAACTTTAAGGGCCGATGTTGAATGTGAACCACACCTACATTTCATTTGACATTTCTCAATTTCAGACTAACTTAATTTGAACCATGGAAAGATACACAACCGAGCAACGCGTTAAAGTTGTTCAGGCTTATTATGAAAATGTGCGTTCAAATCAAAATACAAATCGTGCATTATCATCTTCAGTAATGAGGTACATTTTCACCTCAATGGATTCGTCAATAAACAGAATTGCCGCATTTGGGCGAATGATAATCCAAGAGTGATTGTCGAAAAATCAATGCACCCACAAAGAGTGACTGTTTGGTGCGGCTTATGAGCTGGCGGCATCATCAGGCCGTATTTTTTTCCAAAATGAGGCCGGTCAGGCAGTTACTGTGAATGGTGTTCGCTATCGTGAGATGATAACGAACTTTTTATGGCCCGAATTGGAAGATATGGATGTGGACGATATGTGGTTGCAACAGGACGGTGCCACTTGCCACACAGCTAACGAAACAATGGCTCTTTTGCGCGTGGCGATGTCAATTGGCCGCCAAGATCATGTGATTTGACACCGTAAAAGAAATGACAATAATTTCCTAAATAATTTGTGTTTTATTCAAAATCAAGATCGGCCCTTAAAATTTATAACCACCCTTTATTTTTAAATATTTTATTTAACAAAGAAATAAATATGGCATATAAAACTTTGTGCTATTCAAATATTTAGTATAAAATGAAATGAGTTAAGAAGAAAATAGGTGTCTTAGCAAGAGTGCACACTTTAAATTAAATGTCATTTTTATTATGTGCAAGTGTAAACTCTGAAATTTGGCAGCTGTCACATATATTTATTCCGATTATTAAAAATTCAGCGCTTTACGAAAGAACAAAGCGTTATAATGGAAATTTTATAATATTTTTATAATTATATCCTGACGAAGCTACGCAAGTTGGAGCGAAATATCGATATAAAATATAAATTTATATAATACAACCTCAAGTTTAATAAACTAGCCGTTTTAATTAAAAAGAAAAAGGTCAAATGAACTAACAAATAAAGTTAGGCCTTTTGTTTAATTCTGATTAATAGAATAATAACAACAATAAATAATTTATTACTTAAAGGAAATAATATATTTTCTGTTTAGACTGGTATTATTTTCATATAAAATCTCTATTAATCCTTATGCTGTTCGATTATCCATGCTGAGACCGGTCAAGGTTTAACAGTTTACGATTTACACCACCAACACTTAACACACATTGAGTATTTAAAAGAAGATACCTAAGTACTTGCTAACAGAGTATGTACTTATAAAAATTCATTACAAATAACATTAGAGGAGTTATAAACAATGCTCGACCCAGAGGATAGTCAATTCATACAAATGTTTACGATTTGTTAAGCGATAAAACAAAATAAATCCCTTTTGTGCATGTTAAAATTTACTGCAGCGGATTAAAATCGATTAAAATACAAACAAAATAAAATCTTCTTTAAAATTTATTTTTTTTTTCTTTTTCATTTCATTATTGTTTGTTTCGCTTTTGCTGTTGGTCTGTCTGTTTGTCTGTCTGTCTGACTCCCCCTTGAGTATATTTTTCTATTAAAACAATATTGTTTGAATTTCAAAAACAAACAGACACACATGACCGCCACGCCACTTTGTGCGAGCTGTCTATTTATTATACAGAAGACCAACAGGGATGGAAAGTTAAATTTTTTTGTTAATGAAATTCTTTTTCAGTGGTGATTAAGGTGTCATACTCAATTTAAATATACAGGCATACCTCAATTACCGCTACCTCTTTTAGAGCTGTTTTGAATTTTTGAAAAAAATTATTTTAACTAATATGACTATTTTATTAAGCTTGAGGTCTTATTTTTCAAAAATAAGACCTCAAGCTTAATAAAATAGTCATATTTTTGAAAAATAAGACCTCAAGCTTAATAAAATAGTCATATTTTTTTAAAAATAAGACCTCAAGCTTAATAAAATAGTCATATTATTTAAAAGAAAAAGGTCAAATAAAACTAACTAATAAATTATTTTAACTTTAAAATATTTTTTAAAGGTTTACAGTTCTTGGAATCCTTGTTTTTGAAAAGCAAAAAAATATATCAAAAATGATATTAATTCGGCTAAGCCCAAAATGTGAAACTAAATCGAATGGTTTGTTATAAAAATCAATAATTTCGATGAAATAAATAAAATTAATTAAATAATAAAAAATCAATTGAACCACAGACACATGTTGTTAAGGAGTTGTGGAATTCACGGGATATAGCGTTAAATTTACAAAAACATGTAAGATTTAGGAATAAAATAGGCTTTTACTTATGTAAATTATTATTAAATTTCGAAAAGGCTTTCGAGCAGAATTCTCAATTATGTAGAACATTCTAATAAAATTAACATTTTTTAAATTACATTCAAAATTGTTAATACAACTCTGCTGGATTTTCGAAAGTAGCTTTTTCTTTCGAATTGAAAATTCCTTTCGAAAACCCTTTAGATTCGAATCGAAATACATAATAACCTCTTTGAATATCTTTACAAAATAGAATTTCCAGCACTGGCACATGCCATTTTTTATATGTATCTATATGTGCACTTACGCTCCCTGAAACATACAAACATACTTATGTATGTATGTGCACTTATGAATGATATGTCTAATTGTTTGATGAGTTACTTAAATATTTATTTAACTGTCAATTATATTTATTTTCAAATTTATTCTCTTTGTGCTTCAATATATCTTTTTGCTTCAATAAATAACAAATTGAAATAAAACTCAAAATAACAAATTTTGTTATAAAAAGTTTATGATTTCCTTTATTAAATTTTTTCTTATAGCCCCCCATACTTTATTTTCATACTCGTAGTCTTCTCTTTCACCATTTTTTGTGATGCTGACATGAAAATGTTTCTAAAGAAGAAAATTCACTTTAAAATTCAAATTAATTTATTTTTTCTCTTTTTGTTGTTGTTAAACTAAGAACATTTTGCTTCTAAATTAAAAATGAAAAATAAATTAATTTAAAAAAAAAAAAATTGCGGAAAACAATTTAAAGAATTTTGTTTAGCATTTTAAAAAGAATTTAAATTCAAGAGAAGTAAGAAATTTATTTATTTATTCATTCATTATTTTGTTTGTTGCTGTAGCAAAATGTCTTTTACAACAAAAAAAAAAATCTGGTGTGTCGTTGTTTTCTTTTCCACCCATAAATAAAGATTTGAATGATTTCACAGCATTTAAAATGAAATTTAAATAAATTATTTATTGGGTAAAGACAAAAAAAAAAAAACGATTTAAATATTTAATGAATCTTTTCTGTTGAAAATGTTTATGGCCATAATTTAGGTTTTATTTTTATAACTTGAAAACAAAAATACATCAAACACTTTGCGGAAGCATATTCAAGTAATGGCTGTGGGTTTTTGAAGCAGTTGCGTTTTAAGTGTAAAAACAAGCCTTAATTTTGCTTTAATCTGGTTAAATTGAAAGTTCAACATCTCTATCCTAACTGGCATGCAGAATTTAACTATTTATTGTTAAAAAAAAAAAAAAAAAAAAAAAACCTTTGAAAAGTTTACCCAAGTCATCTTCTTACTCAAGTGGCAAGTCACAACATAGAAATATGGCACCATTGGTTATTTTGTAAAACCAAAGCAACTTTTTTTTGGTGCTTTAAGGGTTAATTTTTTAATTAAAATTAAAATTTAATTTAATTTTGTTTATTTAGCCAAAAAGAGACTAATTAAACGAGTCAACTTTTAGACTCTATTTGGGGGTTTTTTTTTTTTTAAATAAGGTCTGGTGTCCGAGATATGTCGTTATCTCCTAAATGAAGCAGAGGCGATTCTATTTGTGCAAAAAGAAAATTCGAAATTTCACAATATTTTTTCTAAATTGTTTTTAAATCTGCTCAAAAGTTTTGGAAATATTATACAACTTGTGTTTTTCAGAAATATTTAATTGCACCGTTATGAGTTTCAAAGAAAACGAGCCATTATTAAAATCGATGCCACTATTTTGTGTCTTTGGCATGTTTTCTACCAGGTAGCAGGCTGCTGCAGTAGCACCACTTAATTAGGAATAAAATTTACCGATTTTAATAAAATATAGTTTGATTTAGTTTGAATTGTTTTAAATAATTTTTTGAAAATTAAAAAATTTTTAAATTGGCATAAAAATGGTTTTTTTCCGTCAGCACTTCTACGAAATCTTTGAAATTAGTGAGCCAATTTAAAAACGTTGAAGGTAGGACTTACAGAACATTTTGTTACGGAATTTCGCATTTTCTTTACAAGCCCCATCTCAATTAAATCTCACAACACTTTGGAAATAGTTTTCAGTTGCTGTGATCTAAAACTGTGTCTACTTTTGATATTATAAAAAACAAACTCGTTTTTTACACATTTTTTGAAACAGTTTTTAAGTAAAAATTTCTTTATCAGTTATTTTACTGAAACAACAATTTTATGACTGAGATTAAACAAAGGAAGACAAGATAAATTAAAAGCAGAGATAATTTAATACAAATACAAAAGATTTCACTGTTTTTTTTTTTTAACTCATAGATTTCGGAATTACTTTGCAGTCTATAAAGATAAAAAAAAAAACTACATTTTAATTATGAGCAGCTGAATTTTACAGACTTTTTCTCTGGCTTAGCCAGGATTTCATTAAATTGTTTTATCAATTCAATGAAATATTGCACACATTACGAGTACATGAATCAAGGAAATACTTCATTAATTCGCTGAAAATTTGAAAAGTAATGAAATTTTCTTTGGATTAAAATGAAAAATATCTGAGAATATACGAAAAATGCAGACAATATGTTTTTGTCATATAACTTGTTAAATACACACATACAAATGTATGTTTTAAACATTACACATATCGCCCATTTGCTTTAAAAGTGTCATAACTTAAATTCAATTTTTTTTGTTTAAGTTAAAAAGTAAATTTTTTTTCTAATTAACTTTATTTTTCAATATTTTAAAAATGTTCACTACAAAATATTGTAAAATTTCCGGCAAAAGTGTGAGCAAATTGCAAACTTCGGTTGTGAGAAATAAATTTGTTTCAACCAATCAAAAATTTAGTTGTGTTAATCAAATTTTTTAGTTGTAGCAACCAGTATTCGATAATGCTGTCCAAAATTTTGTTCTCTCAATAATATTTTAAAGCTGTATGACCGATTTTCTATTGCTGCAATTAAAAAATGAATTTTTGATTGGCAACAAATTTATTTCTCACAACCAAAGTTGTTTTCTCAGTGTGGTTTGGGAAGAGAAATAATAATTGATATATTATACCAAAATATCAGATGATAACCGCATATCAATGAAAAAATTCAGCTTAAACTGCGTTATTAGCCGTCCTACAAATAGGTGGGTAGTGTACTAACCTATCAATCTGGTGATCGCAGGTTCGACTACCTTACTTTTTTTTACAAAAATAACAGCTCATATATGACTTTTCAAAGTGATAGCTCATGTGACACAAACATCTCGTTTAAGAGCTGCTTAATTAATTTTGTTTTTATTAAACAGTGTTTGTTTCACTTAAATAGCTTTTCTGTGAAGCTTGTTTTCTTTCAATTACTGATATTAAAACTTTTTCGTCAATAGCACACCAAACTTTCGTAAAGGCTCTTTTGCCAAATTACATACAAAAACATCGTTAATCAAAATAGAACTTTTAACTGGCAAAAAATTCAATTCACACAGCCAAAGTTGTTCTCCCTTCGGGATATTGCAAGTTTTAACAAACGTTTTACTATAAGGGTATTCACGCTTAGAAGCATTTTTACAATTAATGTATATTAACGGGAAAGTTTAGCTGCAAAACGTGAGCGACTTTTTTCTAATAATTTTAAACTAATAAAATGTAAACAGCTGTGATGCTAACATACACATGTTTGTTTTCTGCCCTTAAAACGTTTTATCTCAACACTAAAAGTTGACACCATTTTTGCGGCAGCTGTTCTACACAATTGTAGAACGTATTTACATTAGGTTTTCATAAGGTATTTCTGAAGTGTTGCAGAAAATAGTAGAAAAATTCATTTAGTTGTTATGTGTACAAAACTTTCTAAATTTTTTTTTTTTTTGCATTTGTACACTCAATACTAGGAACTTTACACTGAAGCGTGAACTCCGCTTATATTTGGAAGCCTATGATTAATTGGTTTTTGTTGTTGTATTTTAAAATTTCCTCCTATTTTTTTTACATCAACTCATTCATTAATATTGCATTTTTATTTCTATTTTTTATTTATAGGTTTTAAAAAAAATATATTTACATACACACACAAGCATATACTACATACGTATAATATGTAGGAGCATTTGCAACTACAAATCGTTTTTACTCGAGATCGAGTGTAAGTAAATGGGTGTGTTAAAGTGTTTGTACTCGTTGTACATGTTGTAATGCAGCAGAAAATGATGATGAAGTTGAAACCATTTTATAGCTGTAGTGTTGTGTTAAAAGATTAAAAGAGTTTATAGTTTTCTTACAATTTAGTGAAAGATTGTTTTTCAAACAGAAAATATACACACAGAAGATGTGTCTGTCTGTCTATCTGCAGACAGAATATACGAGCACATACAACTTTATTACTTATTTCGTTTATATTTTATTTTATATTCTTTTTTTTTTCTTGTTAAAATTTCTATAGTCAAGCACGTTTCTGTTTCATTTTAATTCTTTTTTTATTTTATTATTTTTCTGTATTTTTCTTTTCATCTTTTAAGATTAAATGTGTTATAGTGCAACTCTACTAATTGAGAGCCTGTATAATTGCTGTGTAGGTTAATTGTGATTTTAAAAAATAATTAACATTAATTTAATCTGCTGCATGTTTTTGCTTGTTACTGAAAAACACAGAGATAAAAATCTACTTAATTTATATTTTAAAAATACCCTTAGAGTCATAATATACTTGTATGATTTTTTCCCAAAATTAGAAAATTTTCTATGACAAACAAGTTAGGCATTAAGCATATAGAACACAGCAAGCTACAAGCTGTCGAAATTAAAATACACATTTTTATATGAAAATAGATTACGTTGACGACGGCACAACTACATGACTAGCGTTGCCGCAGTAGCCAAGTTACAGTCGTAAATAAAATGGCGCGGTAAGCGTTTTTTGTGTCAAAAATTCTTATACCCATGCCAAATGTATGGAGGATACCGAAATAACTCGACGGCAGCGCTGAACGGTTGGAAAATACAATTTTGACAGCAAGTTCTGTAGTGAAGTTGGCTGCAAAACAGTAGTAACATTTTAGCTAGGCTAAAACTAAATGAGCTTTTAAAAATATTTTTATTTTATTTCTGTAAAAACAAATAACATCCGAAAATTATAATTAAATGGATTGATTTGTTTTTAAATTTTTTAGCTCTTGAGTAAGAAAATCACCCTTATCGTGTTTGGCGAAAGTAGGGCGTTTAAAAAAAAAATGCTTTACAAATTTATTACTAACTGGTCGTTAGAGCGATATCGCACTTGGCGTATTTGTCTTCTAAAAATGACGAAAACTGGAGTTAGTAATTCTCTATGTCTTAAATTTGTTGTTCATTTAAAGACAATGACACTTCGAAGGGACCTTGTTAATTGAACAAAAAAAATTTACTAATTTTGTAGTAGCAATATAAGTGTATTTGGCTTTTGGCTGCTACACCCAGAGAAAAAATGACACCATCCGTTGTCGAAATGACAGCATACGATTTGTGCTCACTTTTGACAACGCACGGTGTCATTTTAACAACGAATTATTGACAATATAGCATTGCAAAATGGACAACGTATGGTGTAAAATTCACACCATATTGGCATCGAAATAACACCATACCGGTGCTGAATCACTACCATTTGGTGTCCAAATGACAAGAGACTGGTGTCGAATTGACACCGTTTGTTAACAAAATGACAGCTCGCGTTGTCAATTTGATAACGTTCGTTACCAATTTGCCAACGTGTGTGTGTTTTTTTTTTAAGTTGACAACCGACCGTTGTCGATTTGTACACGCTTGCCAAAATATTGAAAACACTTGTCAACTAAATTGACAACGAAATGGTGTCAAAATGACCACATACGTTGTTATTACCGCAACGCGATTTTTGGCTCAGTGCATAATTTAACTTTTCAGTGTCTTTTAATTTACCGCAACAAACTTAATTCTGGAGTTTTAAAAATGTTAAATGCAGCGTTATGAAATTTTTAATTTTTAAAATGATTGAATTCATACAGCGATATGCCCAATTAATTTGTACAAAATAAATTCATCAAATTAAAGTAAAAATTTTTTTCTAAAAGAGAATACACGCACACCCCCACACACACAAAATCTAAATCAAGGGAGAAAAAGCAAAATTTGATAATCCTGCTCCTGCTGCATTTCAAACACACACCCACACACAGAATGCTACAGTTGGTATAATAGATTTTAGTTTGACAAAAAGAGTGTAACTACAACAATAAATCTCTGTTCATGGCAAAGAGTATTATTTCAAAGTGGCTTCATGTAAAAACTACAACAGAAAACACACACACACACAAAAGAAAATAAATAAAACAGCGCATTGTTACAAAATCGACAACAAATTTAAAAAAGGAAGCAAAAGAGCTGTGAAAAAATATGGCGCAAATATGAAGTGAGTATAAAATTTACAACTACAAAAATTTAAAAAAAAAATTATTGATGAAAGTTCTTCCTTTTCTTTTTTTTTCCTTACTTTCTTTCGTCATTTTTATTATAGCACAAGAGCGAAATGTAGTGATTTTATAATGTTGTTGTTGCTTTGTCTACTGTGTGAGTGGGGAAAATCATAAAAACAAAACAAAAATAAATCCAATGGATACATGGCACAACATTTAATGTTGCCGAACTACAACGACAACGTCTACGACAACCATGATAATGATGATGATGATGAATATATTTCATTCGTATACGAAAAATTTTGTGTACTGAAAAGTACAAAAAAGGAAAACAACAAAAACAAGCCGAAAAACAACAAACAACCGATGAATACATACTGCAAAAAGTGTGAGTAAGAAGCCAAAGAAGCATAAAGTACTACATAAATGCCACTGGCATCCGATTTGTGTTGGATTTGCCCATAAAGTTGTTAAACAGATTGTCGGTGTAGATACCTTCATCATCATTTTTCGTATGATTAGTTTTATGTAATTTTATCAAGTATTTTAAGGATTTTCATTTGTGATAAATTGTTATACGTGGGCTCACTGTTAAGGCAATTAAAATATATTATTTTCAACTTTTATTTTATAGCAAAGATATGTAATGAAGATTTAAAAATATTAAAAAAAAAAATTTTATAAATATTTTTCAAGCTTAAGATCTCACTAAAAATATTATTTTATTTCACAATATTTAGACTCCTTTTTTTTGTATAAAAATGCATAATGAATAAGTGAACACAGACTACAGTCTGTTCTGTGTGAAAGCCAACAAAAGTTCGTTGTGTGAAACTTTATTTATTATTGCAAAATTTGCGGTAAAAGAGAATTTATGAATTTAAAAAATTTACGTACCAAAGATGGAATTATTGACATTTAACCCTATAAAGGCTAAATTTACTAAGCAGGGCTTAAATTATAGCATTTGATATTGAATTAAATTAATAAAAAAATGTTTATTTTCAAAAAAGTCTACAAGAATTTGAAAACTTTAAAGCATTCGTTCAAGAAATCGGCAACAATGTATGAAATCTAATTCAAAAAAAAAAGAGAAGCAAAAGATAATAATCTTTATTGCCAGATAAACAAAGTTATCTTAACATGCGTAAATAAGTGAATTTTTTATTTAAAAAAAAAAAAAACAACTTTATAAAGAGAAACTAAATATAGATGTTTTTCATTTCGTTTGTTATTCAAAGATAAATTGTAATAAAAAATTTATTTTGTTTTTAGACCTTGAATTTAGAGCTACAAGATTCAGAATAGAAAGACTAAAAAAATTTGTAAATAAAATTTAAGTTAAATTTGTTATCTTAAAAACTAACACAATCAGCGTTTTTACAAGTGTTGTTGTATTAGTTGAATTTACCTCAATCTATCTGTATAAAAAAATAACGCTCCTGACTGACTGACTAATTGACTGACTTATCATCATCACGAGCCCGAACTGCTAAAGCTACGGACTTAAAATTATGTATACCATAATGTATACGACGAATGAGAGAGGAATTTGGAAATTTGAAAATTAAGGGGGTGAAAAGCGATAAAATCTAATTTCTTATATCTCCGCAGCTACTACAAAAGAGCCAAAATCCGAACTAGAAAATATTTTACAAAAAAAATAAGCGTATTTGGTATTTTTTTGATATTTGTACAATTGCAGGATAAAACGGGTACGTTTTATAACTCAATTTATCTTTCAAAGTTACAATCACAGCACACTATTTGATATTTTAAATTTAATTCCCAACCAAAAGCTTGATATTTGACTTATAAAATATTAACTTGAACTATCGGTGACTTGCAATAATGCCCCTTAATGGTACTTTTTGATATTTTATTATTAACGAATCTAAAAGTGGGAGGAGGTAGTGAAGCAAGGTGGAAAACCATAAATAGAACAAAATGGTACTTTTTATTGATTTTAATGGTACTTTTTTAATTTGTCAAACTAAAAATCCTAGAACTACGAGGTTCGACTTAAATGAAATGAAGATAAAAAATTATTAAGTGGACAATATGGTACTTTGTATTAATTTTAATGGTCCATGACAAGGAGAAAAATACTTAAGCAAAGAAAACGGTACTATTTACTCATGTACTATTTATAATGGTATTTTTTGATTTCTTAACATTAACAAATCGAGAACTATCTGGCCCAGCCCAAACGCTGCTGAGTGAAGAAAAAACCACGAAGGATACATTTTTATGTAATTTAATGATACTTTTTGATTTTTTGTAGAATTAAATTAATTATAATAGCGACAGTATAATACTTCGCTAAAATAATAGTGGTTTAATATAAAACATATAGCCGGCGTTGCCACTTATCAATGTGTTTGTCAATGACTTTCAATCTCCGGTAATCGCGTAGATAATACAATTTTCGCTTGGAAGCAAAAAAATGTTGCCAATTCAAGCATATGGCAGTTTAAGCCCCGAAATTCAAATGTACTTTGTGTCACATTAAATCTTAATTTCATTTTAAGGCATCCCCAGCAACATTCAAATGCCGATGGGGATGTACTCCTACATGGTAAATGATTTTAAAACTAAAAATTTGTTATAAGCCGGCAAATTTTTATAATGTTTACAGATTTTTTGAAATTATTTATTAAGACATGCATAATTCTAGTAGTAGCACTAATCAAAAAATTAATTAAATTATTCACATTCAATTAACAATAAGCCCACGCGCAATTTAAAAAAAAAAACACACGCATACGCATACAGACTGTCTTTATAAATTTAGTAATGGACAGTCAGTCACTCGCTCACTCAGTTATTTATTTTCATTTGCTTGCCTACTTACTGAGTCAACTAACTTGTCGATCTAGCATTAATTTAGTTTAAGAAAACTTAAGTCGCTGACTGACTAAATGACTTACAAACAGAATAACAGATTTACAACAAAAGAAACAGCCAAAATCCACTCACATTTGTACGTACTAAAAATCAACACAACACAAAAAGTTGAGTTGATTGCGGTTTTGTTAAAAACAGACACACACACATACACACATACAAAACATATGCACAAATAATAAAATTAAAAATTAAAAACTACAAAATAAAAACATCAATATTTAGTGTTTTGGTTGCGGTTAAATATTTTGTTTTCATTCTCCTGCTCCACCATTGTAAGCAAGTTGAGGTACTGCATACAAATCTGTACGTTCAGTAGGATGTTTCATCTGTTGCAGAGATGCACGCGTGACTTTACTCATAAGCGGAAAACATTAAAATTTAATATGCATTGAATACGAAAAATTTCCGACCTCAAAGCTATAAAATGCACTCACAAATAACGATTTCGCTGGACGCTAAAAAAAACATTTGACTGGCTAATTTAGGTTGGTCTGATAGTTGTACTGCAAGAATTTTGCTCGTTTGAAATTCGTGAATAATTATGAATAATTTTCATCGCAGTAAAAGAAATAGTGAAAGCTTTAAAAAATCTGTTATGAATTCATTCACTTTTTCACTCAAGGTGTAAGATAAGATTGAATAAAAAGGGTTTTAAAATGTGCTTAACGTAAGAACGTGATCCACTATTGAGTCATTAGTGTCTTTATTTTGGTTTACAACTCGAATCAGTTGAGTTGTAATTGAGACAACTGCTATTGAACACAGAATTATTATCAGTAATAACATAAACAGTTTGTAATTATCACAATTCGAGTTGAGTTGTGAACCAAAATTTGTGTGTGTGTTCCAAAAGTAAGATAAATTTTTTTTTCCATCATGATCACTTTACCATCTCACCGTACACACGTACATCTCTAGGCTTTACCGCACAGCTATTCAATCATCATTATACATACAAATTTGTGTAATAAAAATTTACAAATTGTATTAAAAAACTTTTAAACTTTAAAATTTTGAAAAAGAAAATAATAAACGTGTCTCTAAAAACATCGTTGATAAAAGCATAAATAAAACGAGTTTTGCAGAAAATAGACTTTTACATCGCAAAGGTAGAAATTTTCATGCGAGTGAAGATAAATATGCCGAGTTATATATGTTTTAAAGTAACCCATTACGTTTTTAAGTATTTGCAAATATCTTTTTAGTATTTATCGGGAATAGTACCTAGGCAAATTGGGGAATGGGAAAAATACCACAAAGCAACAGCACCGGTGTATATAGGAATTTCAAAAATTTTTTAAAAATAATCCAAAGTAATTCCTGAGTGTTTGGGTGGTAGATTACAAATCTAGACAGTCTTTCCTTTAAAATGATATATGTCCCGTCGCGTAATCTTCTTAAGAAGTCAACGTATTTATGCATATTTGTACCCATGCACTTATATTTCTACTAAAAAGATATTTAAAATACTAAAAAACGTAATGGGTTACGTTAAAACATATTTAACTCTCTTGAAATTTTCATAAAGAAAACAGCTGACAGAGCATTTTTTTCATATGTGCGTACAATATATCCTTTGAATTTTATCATTAATCCAATGAAAAATTTATAATTTTTCAACAAAGGACAGAGCTCAATAGACTAATGAAATATTGCATTAATTTAATGAAATATTCATTCATTTAGTGAAATAATTTCATTAATTTAATGAAAAAATTTCATTAATTCACAATGAAAAATTCATTATTTATCAATCAATGAAACATTTCATTAAACTAATGAAATATTCATTACTTTATACGATTTGTGAAATTTTTCATTGAATCAATCAACAAAATTTTAATAAAAATATATTGAATATTGAATATTTTTTGACGTTACGTTTATTACTATTACCTTCCGCCGCTCATTTTTCTTAATTTATTCAAAATTTCTCTATTCAAACGATGTCATATTATCCAATAATTTCGATTAAGTCTGCTTAAAATATGCATTTCAATTCAGTGAGTGAATAATTTTATTTTTAATATTTCTTTTTTAATTTTATAAAATGAAAATATAATAATGATGAGTAGCTTAAAAAAAAAACACACACACAAGTATAATACTATGTTTACACGTACTTGTTTAAAGGGTGACTTTTTTTAAATATGTCATTAAATTTATGGCAGATTAGGTTGCACAGGGTGCCCTAATATAAAATACAGAATGGCGCTCACTTGGACTGGTGTGGTCCCTTCGTGATATGGTACGTCACCATTAAAATGTATAGAATGGGTCGCTATTTTATAAAAAATACCATAAAAAAAACTAAAAGTGCTATTCCGCTAAAAAAAAAACATATTCCAATATCATTTTTGGCATCTGGAGTGTTTTAATGCAATATTCTGTTTAGAGAACGGGCTCTTTTTAGCCACAAGAAATAATTCACCAGTACTGCGATGCAGTAACTTTTTGCGATGCGAAAATTCGAAATATATTGTGACGTATTTATTCGGTTGCAGTATCGATAATGCGATTGATGGAACACAGTTGTTTTTTTTTTTCTCTATTCTTTTAAGTTATTTTTATATGGCAAAACTAAGCATAAAATCAAGAAATAAACGAAAATCATAAAGAAGAGTGGAAAAAAACAAACAATTTTGTGCTGAGCACGTAATTTTTGTGTAAGTATTTTTAATAATTTTTGTAATTATTACATATTAAGGTTAGTGTAATATAAATACAATGTAATTCGTTCATGGTTTTATCTGATTTCTTGACAAATTAAATGTTAAATTGTCAGCAAATATTTTCAACACAAAATACATTTTACGATGAAGTTAACAAGAGATAAACAATCATGGCAAATAACGAACATTTCAATCGCAACGTTACTGAATAGAGAATTCGATAAAATATTGATAAACTCTTTTACGATGTAATTCATCGTAATAAATATTTATGAATCGCACTACAGAATTTATCATGCAACTTTGGGACTATTTTTCTGGGGTTTAGGAAAGAACGTTTTACATTTAATTTAAAAATTTTGAGTTTATTAAAAGATAATAATTTTAAAAGTTAAGCTATTTTAAAGCTTGCTAAAATTATATTTAATTATTTTTAAGGTTATCTTTCTATTGGTTTTTCTGCTACATTTCCCTGTTTTCACCACGAGTTGGACAAGCGTAAAAGTAGACTTGGGTAGTACACGAAAGAAATATCCTTTGAATGAACTGAACGATCTAGTCGGAAATTTTAGTTCCTAATAGTTCAATTGAGTTTCCTTGAAAAAACTAAAAATCGAAATCAGAATTTTGTCAACTACCATCCGTTATGTTTAGATTCCACTGTACAGAAGTACATCTGTACATGTATTTCTATATGTATGTATGTATGTACTATATAATTGTATTTATAAAAAAGTGTTTATGCCGCGATAATAAATTTTGATTTAATTTACGATTTGTTACATCTGCTGTCTTTGACACTGTTATCGTTTGCAAATTTTATAATTCAATTTAAATTTGTTTTGTTTTCATAAACAATTTCACATGATTTTATTTAATTCATTGCTATTGTTATTTTAATGCAGTTTATTTTTTTTAAAGCACATTTTCATGCAATTTAATAAATTAAATTAAATACCAACACAGAACAACAACAACTATTTAATAGATTATAAGCATGATTATCTGGGTTTAAAGCATTTATAGAAAGTTAATGAGTTAATATGATTTTAATATGAAATTAAAACAACAAACACATTTACAACAACAATAAATGTCTCTCTATCTACCATCAGTTAAATATTTTATTAATAACAAGCTCATTTAATAGTTGATGTGCAGAGCCCTAGTTAATATTTAATTTGGGTGGGATTTTATTAAAAAGGATTTTCTTGTCTAAACGTTATTTAATTTTAAGATTTATAAGGACACTCATGGAGTAAATAATAAAATTTCATAATTAAAAATGTATTAAATACATAATTAGTATTATAAAACGACGATGAATAATAAAAATTTTGAACGTACTTTTTATTAGCATTAAATATTTGCCAAAAAAAAGTGTGGAACATGCTTAAGAAATGTTATTTTCTTGTCAGATGCTCCCGCAAAATGCAGTCTGTGTCATTTTTAATTCATGCTTTTTAATAGATCGAAAAAATATTATATATTTAAGGATTAAGGAATAATAGATTGTAAACAACAATTACTTGTAAGAAGGTGTTAAATGTAAATAATCAGCCTCTGAAATGATTACCTGAAAAACTTTAGAACTAATATTTTTTAGTCCAATAATTTCACCGCAACCTGTAAGATCTGTATGCAGCTAAAATAATCTAAGACTCTTCACGAATTTCATAATTGTTGTGAGATGCCTAGGTAGCTCATTCTGCGTCTTTACGCTTACGATAATACTACAATAGTGGCATAATTCAAAAAACATTATTTTACAGGAGAGCAATTTAAAATTTCTAATTCGCTAAATTTTAAACTATTTTATTTCAAAAAGAAAAGAAGAGCTTTTAAAATAATTTTTTTTTTGATATTTTTATAGAATATAAAGTAAATTAAAAAAAAATTAATTTAACCTAAAAAAATATTTTTTTTTAGTTATGCCACTATTGAAATAAATGAGCGATATAATCGTAGGTAATTACAATGTTGTCAACATACAACCAACTAACCCACGTAAAAGTGGGCATGGCCGTTTCAACAGTATATGGTGATATTTCTTGGAATATTTTAACAAATTTTAATTATTAAATTATGGAATAATGGACGTGAGGAAAAATGAAGAAGAGATAGCGATAGAAAGACTTCAAAGAGACAAAGCGAAGGGTTAAAAGCCAGTAATATAATACGTTTATAAGCATGTCTTATTTGCAAATAAAATTATTATGACTAATAAATTTCGTGTATAACATAACATGTTACACAGTGCCACCTCTTTTAAGATTGTTCAAGTTTTTGGCGATAAGACAACCCTGCAAATTTAAATATTTTTTGCTAAGATTGTTTACGTTTTTGCATTAATTTCAATGCTAAATATGTAGCTGGTTTTTAATGTTTATTTTAAAATTTACATTTTCCTATTTAATATTGACTAAATTTTTGTATGACAGCATTTTGTGTGACAGCATTGCAAATTAATTTATTATTTGAGACCTGGCCCCACCAAAAACTTAATACTTACGTATAAACGGGAACGTAGTAATAGATATGAGAGAAAAAGAAGAAAGCTGAGTCACAACCTAAACCAATTTTGACTCCTCACGAAGCAGTATGCAGCGCGGAAAGGCCCCTAAATGTATTCTAACAACCCAAAACTATAAAAAATTTATGTATTTATTTCAAATTAAATTAAATATTATGTATTCGTACATTTTTAGCTTCTTTTTTTTTAGAGATTTCTCTCAATCATGATAAAAAAAAATTTCATAATAAAAAGCACTAACTTTCTATTTATTAAAAAAAAACTTTAAAAAAGTCTATAAAAAAACATTTGACAGCAATAAAGAGATAAATAAAAGCAACATTTAATATGCTTGTGTATTGATTTTTCTCTTTTTTTATTAATGTAAAAAGCCCCCTCAGTAACTAACAAGTGTATAAAAAAAATTCAATCAATTTGTCTTTACTTATTAATTAAATAATTGATAAATATTTCATTGGTTAAAACATGCCGAAAGATATACAAACATACATAAATACTTGCACACACACACTTTTAATAATAAAACATTAATATCTTTCTTTCGGCATATTTTCGACATTGTAGATAAGTAAACATGCACACACACATACAACAGAAAATATGAAACCGGTTATTAAATTTATTATGATTTATTTCTATTGTTTTCAAACAATTAAATGTTATTGTTTATTTATTACAAGGGGTGTTAACTTTTAATTATTTGTGTAAAAACTAAAAATAAATAAATTAAATGCAGACATATTTTCACAGATTAATAAATATTTATATGTCAAATTTACAAAAAAATTAAAACAAAAAATGTATATAAATTTTTGATTGCTGTTGGTGTTGTTGTCAGGCTTTTTTGTTATTTAGGTAAGTAGCTAACCACAGTGCACGAGCAATTTTGCAATTTGTACTTAATAGTTTATTTTTTATATATTAATTAATTTAATATTTTTAAAAGGATTGCTGCTGATACTTAATTAAATTAAAACAAATATATTTCAGGGGAATTGGGAATAGAAATAAAAAAAAAATAATTTAGTCATGCTTTTAGTCATTTAACAATATAAAAAATTAAAACAAACACAAAACTTAAAAAAAAAAATTATAAAATTAAATTCGGCTGAGGTTTTTAGAGTCATTTAACAATTTTAATTAAAAAAAGAAACAAAACTACAAAAGAACTAAAAAAAATAAAAACAAAACTAAAAAAATAATAAAAATTAAAAAAAATATATATTTAAAAAGATTAAAAAAAAAATAATAAAAAATTAAGCCAAAACATTAAATTCAGCAATGCCAAATCTTATATCCCCGCCACCAAAAAGAAAGCTTCTTAGAGTCACTTCACAATTTTAAATAAAAAAAATTTTTTTTTAAATTAAAAACAAAACGAAAATAAAAAAAAAACTAAAAAATCAAACAAAAACAAAACTAAAAAAATTTAAATTTGAAATATATATTAATCTTTATTTGTGTTTAATTCTAGAAATTGTGTTGGGTTATTTTAAATGTATTCTTTTACTCCTGATATTCCCATGAGTTATTTACTCAGTACAATAAGTACTGAAGGGGATAGCATATCTATATAAACACAAAAAAAGGTTAATATTTTGTTAAACTTTTAAATTCCGAATAAAATTTTTACACATATATTAAAAAATAACTAAGCAAAATATTAAATTTAGCAGTGTCAAGTCTTATATCCCCTTCACCAAAAAGAAAGCTTTTTAGAGATACTTAACAATTTTCAATAAAAAAATTTAAAAAAATAAAAAAAAAAAAATGAAAAAAAAAAATAAAAAAAAAAATAAAAAAAAAATTAAAAACTAAAACAAAAAAAAAAAAAAATTAAAAACTAAAACAAAAAAAAAATAAAACAAAAATTAAAACAAAAAAGAAACTAAAAAAAATTTTAATTTATAAAAATATTATAAAAAAAATTAAATGGCCGAGTCGTCTTACATCCCCTTCTCCAAAAATGAGTGTCAGTTTTTCAGTTCATTTATCGACCGAACGGACTGAATTTCATTAGCAACCTGAAGATTGATATGCTAAACTTTACTGTATGTTACCCAAGGACTTCAAAAAGTTTAAGCGATTACGAATTTACAAAGACGGGCAGATGGATATCGCTTAATCGACTAAGGATCTAGAGTACTTTATATGGTGTCTCATACTAAAGGGCTACACAAGCATACTTGAAATGGCTTACAAGCACTTTTTATTATAAAATATTACAGATGTTTGTAGAGATGTGTGGCTTTCAAGTATGCCTGTGCAGCAGCCCTTTAGGCCATACACCGTGTAGATATTACAAACGGAATCACAAAATTAAATTTTTGAAAGTGGTAGTTCACTTTAAAAAAAAATGTCAGCGATAATTTTAGTAACATGCTGCTTTTATTTTACTAAAATTACATCTAGCTCATTTAAAAAAAAAATGAATTTATAACATTACTCACTAGTCTTTGAATGTTAAGAAATTTTATAAAGAATTTTTGAAATAAAGAAAAAATATGCAAGTAATAAAGAGATTATATTAATAATTGTCATGAGTAGAAAAAACAATTTGTATTGTGAAATGTAGAATAACTTTTGCATTCTTTTTTTAAATAAACAGATGATATTTAATAGTTTTAGTTTCATTTTATTGTACGTATGTAAATACAAAAAATAAATAAATAAAAAATAATAATACAGAAGTCCATTATATTAGTTTGTGATGCCCAAAAACAATAAAATAATTATAATTCTATAAAATGACTTTAAATACCATGTAATTAATAAATTGACTTAATTTGTTTTTGTTATACTTGTTATTATTTTCATTGTATTCATTATGTAGTTTTGTTTGTATAGTTGTACGTAGCTACAGGCTATCGATACAATAATTCATTTAGTTGTTGTGTATTATTATTATTATTTCTGCTTTATACACCACATTTAGCTACAAATAAGAAGAGCTTTCAAAGAATTATTTCTACAAATCAAATAATTAAACATTCGAATATTCAAAGAAAAAAACGCCATATTCTGTAAAACAGAAAACGCATAACGTTTTCAAATCGCAAGCATACACTGAAGTGAACTGATGAATTTTCCTGAGTATTTGGCCAATAGATTACAAATATAAACAAGCTCCCTTTAAAATGATATGTATACCATTAGGTCCCATGCCTTAAGATAGAAGGGTTTGGTCACAGTAACCTTCATCCCTCAAAAACCACATATACGCTATTTTTGTACTGAGTGAAATTTTCAACGTTTTCTAAAAAATTTCATAAATACAATTGGAAGAAACAGTATTCCCAGGATGATAGCCTTATCCATTGTGGTAATTTTCCATTAGGTCCCATTCCTTGAGATAGAAGGGTTTGGCCAGAATGGCTTCATCTCTCTATAAAGCTCTTTAAATTCAGTACATATGTGAAGAATATGCATGGAAATTTTTTTTTATCACATGCGATGTAATTTCAAATCACTTTTTTAAGCTCATGATGATTTTCAGACCATTAACAAGCACGTGTTTTTCAAACCAAACTCATGATAATTAAAGAACATGCCTGATTATAGCACTTTCTACATTCTACACAAATTTTTGATTCATGTAATCAGTTGTGCCACAATGTAAAACCATCTTTTTCCGATCTACTGATTACCTTGTGATATATGGCAATGCCGGCTATACGTAACTCGACTACTGACAATTTTGTTAGGCGTTACTGTTGCTAAATCCATTCCAGTGGTGCTTGCTATACATTCTAATTGTGAATATTTTAATACTATTTCTTCAAATATCTGATTATTTGATCAAACATTAATTTGATTAACTTATTATTGTTCATCATGTATAAATTAAATTAATTGAACAAGCTAGTAGACAACTTGTATATGCAAGCAGTATTTTAGCCGTTTTTATTGGATTTTTATAATAAATTGATTTGTTTTGTTTTTTTAGAAAAATAAAACCTTCAAAGAACATGTGTGTGTGTGCGTGTTTTTTTTTTAATAAACAATTTAAATCCGTGAAGCTTTTTTGATTGTCTGCTGAAAACAAGCAGGGTCAGGACAGAAATCGAACCTGCGACCCCCAGATTGATAGGTTAGATATCATACCTTTATTATTAGAGCAAAAAAATAAATTTAAAAAAAATTCTCCCCCATAAATTATAAACTTAGTTTGTGTTTACTTTTTAGATTTATTGTATTTTTGGTTTTAGTTAGTTTTTGTGTTTTTGCTTATTCTACTCGTATTTAGGAGCTACTAAAACATCATCAACAGCAACAAACATATAACCGCAAAAATTAATTAAGTCAGTCAGCACACAGATACACAAGGCACACAAAACAAAATGTTATAAAATAAAATTTAAAAAAAAAACAATATCAAGAGTGAAATTTATTAAAATAAAATTGTATTCGAACTTAGTTTTGTATTAAATACAGATATAATAGTTTTTTAATTGCAAGTGTATTTTAATATTTATTATACGTTTTTGATGTTTATTTTGTAGCAAATTAAATCAAGTATAAAATGAAATAGTTTTGCTAATTTCAATGATTGTAATTTATTACTCCGTAAGAAGGAAACAATTTGAAAATGAATAGCATTTTAGTGGTTTATTAAAACTAATTTAACAAAACATATAAAAAAACTAAATGTTCAATTATAAATAAAATTCTTTAATTTCAACGATTAACTGAGTTTTTTTTTTAATTGACAAACACAGGTTTCCATGTTATTTTGATTAACAAAACTGATTGATAATTTCTCACTTCATTTATCATCACATCATTTAACACACTGACAATACACAGTTACATGCCTGAATAATTTGAGAAAAATTTTCTATAACTGAATTCTTATTAAATGAATAAAGAAATTTAATTAAAAGTCTCTTTAGATCAGAAATGTATTATAAAAGTATTTGTCTGACAGATGTCAAATTTTTATATCCTTAAAATAGTAACGCCACACAGTTTTTTTTTATTGCCTTACACACAAAAATATCAATAAAAGTATATTGGCACAAAAATTTTTGGTTTATTAATGCCTTAAAAAGGGCTAAAGTTGTAGCAAAAAATAGAATATTAAAAGAAAAATTTTTATGTGAGAGCGACCCACTCTCTTTGTGAGAGGCCTCAAAAAAATGTAGTGATGTATACCATTCATTGTTACTAAAAGTGAAATTTATGGAAAATTTTTCAAAATCACAAAATAAAAGTTTAACAACCAGAAAAAAATTACTTTTTAAGATAAAAAATAAAGTTTAAAAGAGATAATCATCTGACACCAAAAAAAAAAAATACAAATTGAAATGGAAAAAGTAACAATTGAATTGTAATTTTTATGGTATTGATCATAGCCGTCACGGTCTCTGATTACAACTTGTGTAAATATTATAAATTTCCAACAATTAGTTAATTAATGGTTTAAAAAAGTTGATCATTTAATATTTGTTACGCACGAGAAATAATTTTTTATTAGTTAGTTATAACAGTTACCAACAATTTTTTTTTTTTTTTTGATAATAATTGTGCCTGAGAAATATGAGTAAAATTAGAAATGACCCATAATGCTTATATAGCTTTTTTTAACTGATAAGATAAGAAATTTTAAACAGATATTTTAATTAATGACCGGAAAGAAATAAAGATATGACTACAGACAGTCACCAAAACTAATGGTTTCCTGAAGAAAAATAATTAAAATGTTTTTTTATTTTTTTAACAACTGAATCACTACATAGTATAAAACAAAGTCGCTTTCTCTGTCCCTATATCCCTATGCATACTTAAATCTTTAAAACTACACAACGGATTTTGATACGGTTTTTTTTAATAGATAGAGTAATTCAAGAGGAAGGTTTATATGTATAATCTTGGAAATTTTAACGTCACAAATCCGCCCGGCAGATAGCGCTATGGTCGGTATCTGGCTTATTTGCCTACTACCTGTTTTTACCCGGTCTTTACTCTATATAAAAATTTTAAGGGAAGACAACGTTTGCCGGGTCAACTAGTCTTAAATAAACTAATTTTGTATTGCCAATTCATTTTATTTTGCTTTGAGATTGCATAAAGACGTTTAGCTAAATAAAAAAGCTTTAAAAAGCTCGACTTTAAGTCTACACGAAGATAGCATAATTGCACAACTAAACTTAGATTTCAATTTCATATTATAAAAAAAAATTTTAAATTCCAGTAGCAGTCGCCAGCACTAATCCCGGGAACCGCCTAATTTTCAATTTGGCCTATTTTTGAATGCAAGGATTTTCACTGTAAAATATTCTAAGTGAAATTCCTCTAAATCTGTAGACTTTCTATATATATTATCACTATGTGCTATAATCGCCCCGCGAACTTTGAGATTTATTATAAAGTCCAGTTCTTAACTACATTCCGAGACCCCTTACGAATTTTATAATTATTATAGAGCTAATCATGCTTAGGTCTCCTGGGACCAGTGTCCCACTAGCTAAGCAGCTCATTCTGCGTCTTGCCACCACTCTTGCTGGACACTCACACAGAACATGCTGCGGCGTTTCCCGTCCTTCCCGACATAAACGACAGGAGTCGTCTTATACCACACCGATTTTACTCTTGTGATAGTTAAGTTTACAATGACCCGTAAGTAGTTCAATGTAGAGTTTTATGTCATTTCTGCTGAGGTTTAAAACAACCTCTTTGACTGCCGCATGCCCATTTCGGTTCTGAATCTATACATTCCAGTAGCTTTTAATTTTATTTTGTTAATATGCTAACAGAATTAAAAAACGGAGCTAACTTGACTGAAAAATGACTTAACATTTTGCTCCTCATTTGCTTCTCTAACTCTCTTTTAGCAAATTGTGTAGTTATAAAAAAAATATATTATTCCTTTAATACTTTGCTTCCTTTCTTTTCTTTTTTTGTATTTTCCCTTTTCTCCACTCATAATGAACGACAATGAATTCCCATTTAATCCCAAACTTTAAAACTATAAATGAAATATTTTTACATTTTAATGAAACATAATCCAAAAATTAAGTAATCTTGTATGAAACTGTTTTGTTTAAAAGCCTTTTTAAATTAACTAATAAACTTATTTTAACATACATAATTATTATATTCCGTATAAGCATAATAAAAGAAAGAAAATTAATTAAGTAAAAAACAGCCTAACATTTGAACAACTTAATTCTATAAGAATATGATAATTAATAAATAAATAAGTTACTCACACACACATACATACATATAATCTGCTAATTAGTAGCGTATAAAAGAAACACAAAATTAATAACGATGTAATCGCTTAAAAAGCTTATGCTGGTAAAAGAAACCAGGGGAGTTGGTGGTTAAAGAGAGAAGGGTTTTTATAAACACATTTTATTTAAGTTTTGCAAAAGTACACAGAAAACAGGCAGCCAAGTAAATATTAAAAAAAAAATAGTAAAAAAGAGATGAAAAAGAAATTATATTTTTACTTACCACACAAAAAGTAGAAGCACACAAATGGAATATAACGTTGTGATTATTGGTGATTATTCAATAGACAACCAACTTGTTATATTTATCTCCAGATTATTATTATTAAATTTTTCTTGAAATTGTTTAGCAAAACATAAAAACACTAGACCGATTTAGTACGTTATGCGTTTGTCATAATGTGCAATAGAATGTGGAAAAAATTTTTTTAGGAATTGTTTTTTGTTTAGTAGTTTTTCATTTTCTTGTTCTTAAAGTTGTGCTATAGGTTGTATTATTTATTAATAAATCAAGAAAGATGAAATGTGTTTCACTTGGTCACTTAAATAGCACAAAAAACAAAAATATAAGATAGTGTTGACATCAATATTATTGATTTTGAAAACTATGGTGACCGCAATATTGATTTGTCACAAAATGATGTTTTTAAATAATTTTTATTTATACATACAAAAATCATTGTTATTATATTTTAATTTCACGAAATTTTTTATTCTTTTTTTTTTTTTTTTGTTAGATTGAAGGAGTTTTAATTAAACCTAAAAAGAAAGAAAATAAATAAGAATAGATTAAAAGGCAATAAATAGAAAATTATAGATAAATAAATTCTAAAATTAAATTGAATTTAATTTGTTTTTGTATTTATTAAAACCTTTTTTTAACTTTTTATTAAATCAAACCATTTTTATAGCAAATATCGCATGTCTTTAAAGAAATTGATTTAATTAATTTTTTTCGTTTAATTAAATTTAAAAAATTATTAAGAAAATTAATTCATTAATTCAGTAAATTAATTAATTTTAATTTAATTAGTTTTTCCAAACTTAACTAATAGAACTTCTTAATACCGTTTTTATCGTTTATGTTAGCACTAATTTGGTAAATATGTATTTCCTATCAAAATTTCCCTGTACTTATTCACAATATAAACTTTGAAATAGAAATACTTTATCAAAAATTGTATAAAAAAATTACAGCCGACTAAAATATTATTTATGTCAGTTAAAATTGGAGATAAACTGGCGTCAACGTCATGATAGTGTTAGAGAATACCAAATTATAATTAAATTGATGTCGAAGACGAAAAAAAAAAGGTAATTTTGTTTTGAAATTCATAAAAATTATTTATTTATTTTTTTTTTTTTTTTAATATAAAAAAACACGCTTGAGCTAATAAGGTAAACCTAAATTAGAGCACCGACGCTGAGCAATCAACAGTAATGTTTAAACATTTTATTTAATAAAATTCAATAATAAAAAACTATAATGGTGTTGAAAGCGTTAGATTCGTAAAAAATAATTAAAAATACAACTGAACAACATCAATAAAAAAAAGTCACGTCAGAATAGGATCAGCTTTGGCGACACGTTATTTCGATTTGCTTTGTATATTTTTGTGTGTGCATGAAATTTTTTGACAGATAAAAAATGCTGGCCACGCTAATTTACTGTTGTCTGCACGTGTCTATTTCTGTAACACAAACAATCAAATGATTTGGAATTTTTTTAATGAAAACTAGTAATTTAAATTTTTGGATTTTCTGTTTTTTTGTTTGTTTGCTATACAAATTTTTGGTTTCCATCGGATTTGTCTGAAATTTGACACATAATCTCTATACTCCAAGGAAGGTCGAAACGCCCATTCTTCGATTTTTACTTCCCACTGTTACTAAATATGTGTGCCCCACTTAATGTAAGCCATAAATTATGTTTTGAAATATTTTATTTACCACTTTAGTTGTCGCCTCTGCTAATAAAGCTAAAGTAGTAAATAGCTTTATTTATTTGAATGATTTTTCTATTTATATGCAAAACGGATATCTCTAAAAATTTGCACATACGCTCAAGGTAAACATTTTGAATTGCAACAAATGAATATTAAAAGCCATAAGTTCTAATGGAAATGGATTTGACTTGTAAAATTTTTTAAATGTAACTGAGGGCTTTTTTAAAATCATATAACGATATCTATTGCTTAAGTTCACTTAAAATGTTTAGTACAATTCTAATAAAAACAAGAACAAAAGCACAATATCTTAGTTAGGAAGTTTAATAATCAACCCAATGTCATTTAAGATTATATTCGCTAACTGAAACATTATTCAACAAGGTTATATTTTGATGCAACCCATTGAAGATCAAAGTAGCCATCCATCGAAGTGATCATATGAACTTTTGATTCTCTCAGTATGTCATTAGAATATTAATGGAAATTAATAAAAAAAAAATTTAGAAACATAAATTGCGATTTTTATAATTAGTAACAAAAAAGTTGTTTATACAAAGAAATAAATTAAAGATAAAATCTCTAAAGCAATTTACTTATGGAGCTTGGTTTAATATCGAAAACTAAGGACACTTAATAATTAATTTTGTTTAAAATAATCTGTTTTTTTTTTATAAAAATTTATTTACTACAAATTTTGTCTGAGTACTGTTAGCAAATCTATAACTTTTACTTAAATTGTTAAGATATTTTTCCATTTAAGTAATTTATTTCAATCAAATACAGCTAGTAAGCAAATACAAGATATTCATTTCATAGAGTTGTATTTGCTTTTCGTTCTGAGATGAACTTTGAAAAGGCAACGAGCGAACAAACGTTCAAACGACGGTTCGACCAACCGACCGAGTAAGAAACGAGTCAAACGTGTGATGTATGCCTGTCTAAAAACAGCAACAACAAAGTAAAAAGTAAAAAAAAACTGATGGTCGTTGTGATCGTTACCTTCACCACCACCACAATTACACAGCATAAAAAATATATACTGAAAAAATAATAAATAATACAAAAGAGGGTGGTTAATTTTGGTTTGAGTACCCAATATGTCGACAATAGGCAAAAAGATGATGGATGCAGTCATTCTTCAGAGATGCACAATCAAAATAAAAAAAAATTGAATTCATTGTGTTCATTTCTACAAAATTCTTTTCTTTCGACTTTGCTGGGCTTTATTATTTAAAAAGAAAATAATAAAAGTAAACTGTTTTGCTTTTGTTCTTATGCTATTTTTTTACATTATCCTTAAATACTATAAAGACATTGTTTAATATAAATGTTTTTTAAATATGACACTAAGCATCAGTAACATACAATGCAACGATATAGTAAATAAGGATGAAAAAATAAAATAAAATAGAAAAAGGCAAGTGAAAAAGCTTTAGCCAGTAATTTTTAGTTCTACAATATCTACACTACATTACACTACCACTATTTTTTGTTGCAGTTGCTTAATGATGATTCTCAGTCTTTTCTTAATATACAAAAATACCAACAGCAACAACAAAATATGTACAAAGATTTTGTGTTCCTTTTTTATGTTTGTTGTTGTTGTAAAACGAAGTTGTATCTTTTTCCGGATTTTTCACTTACAACAAAACGAGGACTTACCAAACGACAGACGAAACAAATACCATATAAAAAAACGTTCTTTCTTCATCATCATGTCGTTTTGGTATTTTTTTTTTATTGTTGTAGTTGTTGTTTTTGTTGTAGGTTTATGGTTTAAGCACTTAAACGTTATTTTAACATACAATCTTTCAGCCATACATATATACATACAAACATACATACATTGCACACTTCCATACAAAAGTTTTATAGCTGTGTGTATGGATGTTCTTCTTTGGATACAACCACACACACAAACACACTATTTACACATAGATATCCATATACATACATGTATTTACATTTATACTGCGTTACAATATAAAAGAAAAAAACTCCATGTGGCTGTGTGTGTTTCATTTTAAGCGCCTCTCAATTTTAATTTTCTCACCTTTTAATAAATAATAGTTTTATATTTTATGTGTGCTTTTGCACTGAATATATTCGGTTTAATCATATTATTTTCTATATTTTTTTTGCACTATTAAGAAATATTTGTTACTAATTTTTTTTCACTTTTTCACCATTTTTTGCATATATAAATTTTTTTTCTTTTGCCTCATACACACTAACTCATTCTTTTTAATGACTTTTCAGCTTCATGAAATTTCAATTACGTTTGCAACATTTTAACACTTTCTTATTGGAAATTATTGTTTGTTATACAGTAATTAGTTATACACTGGGCACTTGTCTTAGTAAATGTTTTAAGTAAAAGTTAAATTTTTTTAATGAATTTTTTGCTAATTTTCTTTCCCAAACAAAGAGCTAACAAATTTTTTCCTTCGCGCACGAACTGGCAACCATTTTGTATTTGGCTAGCCATTAGCGACCATCGTTGCTAAAAGTCGTATTATTTCCATGCTATTTTAGTGCAAGCAATTACAACTCTATGCTACTTTGTTCAAATTTATGTAATGTAGTTGTTATTACAAAATAGAACTGCTTTATCAAATTAGTTTCTATACACACCGTTTAGTGATAATAGTGTGGTACAATACCATGGTAAGGAAGGTTTTTATTTATATTTTAGATGAAATGTTTATAAAATATTATTAATACTACTAAATTTATTAGTTAGTTTTATTTGACCTTTTTCTTTTTAATTAAAATGGGTATTTTGTTAAGCTTAAGGTCTTATTTTTCAAAAATTTATTTTTATATCGATATTTCGCTCCAATTTTTGTAGCTTCTACAAAAATAGCTACAATGTAGCTTCTACAAAAATTGGAGCGAAATATCGATATAAAAATAAATTTTTGAAAAATAAGACCCCAAGCTTAACAAAATAGCCATTTTAATTTAATACTACTAAATAAATAATAATAATATTTACATTATTATTATAACTTTTTAAAACAAAGAAATAGAAATAGAGCACAAGCTAATAACAATTTTTGGTAACAGTGGTAACGGTAACTATGTGAGCCAAAGATAATATTGGACACACCCTGTGTCTGCCCAAAATGACATTTATAAAATAAATATTTTGACAATTGCCATAATATAAAATAGGGAAATAGTTTCTTATAGATTTTCACAGTTTGCGGATGGTTATAGTTTTTTTTTGGGAAAATTGTTGGTGAAAATACATAAACAGAAAGATACATTTATTATTTAATAAAAATATTTTTAATTGAAAAGTGTCAGGATTGATGCAGCTAATAGCTTTTAATGAGCTTAATTGTTCAAAGTGTATTTAAAAAAATTATAATCTTGGTGAAATCCTGGAATATATTGAACCTTGAAGTTGACTAAACGGCTTTGATTTTTATCAAAATATTTCTTTGCCTGGAAACGTATTTCAATAAAAAATAAATAATACACAACGGCAATATGTAATAAATTTCGTTTTTATAAAAAAAAAGTAGCCCCACATAAAAAATTTAATGAACGAAATTTTTTTTAAGAAACATATTAATGTTTATTTAAATTAATTTAAAAAGTTATATTCTTTGCTTTTATCATTCTTTGTAATACCGCAAAACAAACATCGCTACAAAATCTAATTCCTAATCAACATTATTTACAAAAAAAGTAAACGCAAATAAATATCAACCAACACAAGAAGTGTAATAAATGTTTACTTTAAAATTTAATTTAATTAATTAAACAAACAATAAATACCAGAACAATTCTAATAGTGAGTCTCAATTACTTTTCCCCCTAGCCGTTTTAGTGCTAAAAATTAATACACAAACGGTTATTTGAAACTATAATTAACTAATTAACCAAATTAATAAATAAATAGAGATTAAAAGCAGCCAACTTATTAAGATCACTTAAAAATGGCGCAAGGAGCTACTACCATTGATCACGCCGGAGGAGGCAAGTGTTCAGAAATTATATATGCATACCAACACAAACTTCAACAATTAACTTTAGAAAAATATTTAAAAAAATTCATAAAGTCTCTTAATGTAAATTTATACAAAACAAGAATTATTTAATATGATAAATATAAAAGCAAAAAAATTGTTACAAACAAGTTAGAATTTTACTACAAGTAAGATTAAGCAAAATCTTAAACTAAAGCTTACTAAAATAAAACATGTAGTACATATATATTTTTGTATAAATATATCTACAAAAATGTATGTATATCAATTTATGTAAGCTATTCGAGGATTCAGAATAGTAGACTACATACTAACTGGACGTTCCTCACAAACCAAGCGAATACATACCACAATTTGTTTATCAAAAATCTAACTAAACCCACTCCTTAATAGCTGCTAAGTATGCAGTTCAGCTTCAACTAATTAAACCTTGTCGCTACTTTTTTCAATACACAACTTTTACAAAAGACTCAACTCTCATTCATTTTATCACCTTCACTAAGAACTGCATATTTTCACAACATATTTAAAATGACCTAGTAATAAGGTGTTGAATTTTTCACTTCCGAATAAAATATCCAGATTTAAAATACAGAAAAGCACTCATAATCTTAATAATTTGTAACTTGTAACAAGAGCCTTCATTCACATAATATCCTTGTTTTTTTTTGCTAGTCAAAGTAGAATGCAAAATAGATCCAGATGTTTAACATTTAGGGGATATGCAACCATAAATGTATATACATAAATACATGTATTATAAGTACATGTAAAATCGCGTGTTTAACTAGAGCAATGGACGACAACAATTAAATCGTGAAAAAAATTTATTTCGCTATAAGTTTTGCTTTCATCTTACCACGTTTTACTATTTTTTATTTTTATTTTAAAGTGCTTTAGTTATGCTGTGTCGATTTTTCTGAACTTAAGTGCAAAACAGATAACAATGACACACAATTACAAACTAGTATTGCATTAAAAGTTATTAGATAATTTAAATCCCCAATTGGGTAAGGGGATTATTAGGTGACAAAAATTATAAAAAAAATAACATGAAGAAAAGGCAGAAACAAAACAAGCATTGGTTGTAATACGTAAATATTTATGTGCATATATATGCATTTGTACATTTGTTAAATAAGAAGCAAAGAAGAGGGCTTCTTTTGTAATTCCAAATAAGCATGACATTTTTATTTAAGGCAGCCACAAAAAAATTTACACACATGTGCGGGGAAGTCGTTAGAGCTTTTAATTTTTTTCTCTTTTTCTCCTACCAATAAGGAATTCCAGCAAAAAAATTGCACAAGCTAAACATTTTATAAAAAAGAACAAATTTCTGAATTGACATCCTCTTCTTAAAACCTTAATCCGGCTACGCTGCTGATATAAAATAAATGTATGAGTGAATGATTGAATGCACATGCATCGATAAAGGATTTCAATGTTTATACACACAGATTGTCATTGACAGACACTTGTTTTTTCTTTTGTTTCTGTGATATTTTCTCGCTATGCACACTCACATCATAATCAACTAAAAATTCAATAGCACTTGTCGTTATACAGTATCTTAACATTTTTATATTTTTGTTTGATACTTTCCATAGAATATTATGTATGATGTGAAACGATAATGAATAAATTAATGAATGAACAAAATGTATCTCGTTTCTCTTAGATTTTCATTTTTAATTAAAATTAAATTAAGTTTGAGATTGGCGATTTAAAAACAAAACTTTGTTGCTTAAAATTTATTTTTTTTTATTATTAAGCAGCTGCTACTAAGCAATTTTTTGATTTAAGTAATTGACACAATAACTGAACTGAGCTATGGGGCGTATGGAAATTAAATTTTTTTTTAAATAATCCAAAGTAACTTCTGAGTATTTATGCGATAGATTACAAATCTAGACGGCCTCACCTTCAATGTGATATATGTCCCATCACGCAATCTTCTATGGTTCGTTCGGAAGTTACTTTGGATTATTTTGAAATTTCCATATACCCCAGTGCTGTTGCTCTAAGTGATTTTAGCAACTTCCAGACGAACCGTTAAAGATTGAGGAATGGAACACATATCATTTTAAAGGGGAGACTATATAGATTTGTAATATACTGCCCAAATAATCAGAAGCTACTTTGGACTATTTAAAATTTTTTTTTTTTAAATTTCCATATACCCCAGTACTTTTGTTCTCAAGGATTTTGGCAGTTTCCGTTTTTCATCATAAAATAAAAACTAGGAAGTTTTCCGAAAATGTTAAAACACTTCCAGAAAGTTTAGAGCCTTTTTGATTTTGGTAATTTTCGTGGGCAAAATCGGGAATGGTACCTCGGCAAAGTGGGGAATGGTAAAAATGCCTCAAAGCAGCAGCACTGGGGTATATTGAAACTTAAATTTTTTTTTCAAATATTCCAAAGTAACTTCTGAGTATTTGGGCGGTAGATTACAAATCTAGACGACTTCCCTTTTAAAATTATATGTGTCTTATCCCGTAATCTTCTTGAGAAGTCAACGTATTTATTCATATTTGTACCTAGGCTCTCATATTTCTCCTAAACATTTTTATAAATGTGTCATAAATACTAAAAACATATTTCGAAATATTTAACGACGTAAGACGTATTTGATAAACATGCCATAAATGCTGAAAAGACATTTACAAATACTAAAAAACGTAACGGGTTACGTTAAAACATATTTAACTCGGCATATTAATTTTCACTCACTTTAACTTTAATACGAATTTCAATATGCAAGTAACTGAATATTGATTTTCCTTTGGGCTTATTGAGACCACAGTGCACAAGTACTTTTACTCTTTTAGTAAAATGTCGTGTCGTCTAACTAATTGGAACTTGTTTGTGTGTATTAAAAAATGCATAAATATATGCTAGACCATGCATACCTGCTTACTCTTACACATACACACACTAACATATTTAGAAAAGAATACTTGTGTCAAGTACATTGCCTGTTTCAGCATAAATTGTGTATACTCGTACATGTAGCAAAAAATAAACAACACTGCAACTAAATGAAATTGATGAAGAAGAACTTGCAACAAACAACCTCTTAAAAGGTCAAAGTGCGTACAAAGTTAAAAGAGTAGGAACCATTGCTGTCATGGTCATGTTTTTTATTTGCAAACTAGGTACACACACACACATGATAAACACATGGCTGCAGCAAGTGAAAAATATTTATTTGATAAACACAGACGGACAAGAACAAATAGAAAAAAAAAGAAAAAAAATTAATAAAAAAAAAAACTTTTAAACTTAACGACGTAAAGGATTTGTTTAAAAAAAAACCAAAAATAAATTAAGTTTAATACCAGCTTTTTTATAATAAAAAAAGTAGTTTATTAAACTATAGAAACTTTTTTATCTATTAGGAGTACACAGCCAGCCAGCTATTCAGCATGCTCTCTTAAGGAAATTAATAAATTTATTATGAAAGAAATGTTTTTAATAGAAATTAAAAAAAAATAATTGTTTTATAATCAAATTCTAGAAATTAAAATCACCAAATATGAAAGAATTTTGTTCATTAATCCCTTGAAAAAAAATTCGTTATTTCAAGTAATGACAACTTTTCGTTAGACTAATGAAATATTCCTCTAAGGCCATTATTAAATGCAACTAAGCAATAACTAAAGTCAGGATAGTAGCAGACAGGAAAATGGTTTTTCGTTATTACATGTAGACTATAGAGAAAACTGTAGGATAAGCTAAAGCCAGCATTGTGTAGCCTTATTTTCGATTAAAGCTGTGGCAACTGCAACAACCAGAAAGATTGCAAAGCTTTTTTTTTTTTAATACTCAAAAATAAAACAATACTAGAACAAATATTAAAATAACATTTTAAAAGTATTGAAAAAATAAAAAACAAGCCGTTGAAACTACGTATTTAGAACAACCAAAAGTAATGGGTGTTCGTAGCACTGGTGCTATATAATGAAAGAAAGTTCTCTCCCTCTCTCTCTCCCTCTCTCTCTCTCCCTCTCTCTGCTAGTAGTGTGTTAAAAGTGTTTTAAATATCAAATGTGAATTTTCCACATTTTCCTACATTTACAAAAATGATTGGTTGGATTTTATATAAGGGATATGCAGTTTTCATTACACTTGCCACTGCAATTTAATAGTAAATATTAAAAAAAATATAAGTTTACCTAAAACACCACAAATTTATTTACAACAATTGAACGGTCAAGTGGATAAATTTGAATTTTACATGCTCGTATATGCATACTGTTAGAAAAACGTCATAATATTGCAAAACAGGAAAAAAAACAGCAAAAAAATGCATGTAAAAACAAATAAAATAAAATTTACAGCAGTTTTTTTTTATATACATAATTTACACCCCTTGTAAAGACGTGCTAAATACATACATAACAACATATTTAAAAATTTTAGTTTAATTTATTTAACAGTGACATTTGTTTTAATTTCAAATATTTTTTTTAAATTGTTAGGGTGATATTCTAATGACAAAAACAAAAACAATTCATATTGACGTTGTAACATTTAAAGAAATTTACGAAAAAAAACAACCAAAAATATACAACGTAAATTTCTCAAAATTCAGCATTTGACAACGAGTGGGACACGTGTGTCCCATGAAATCATAATTTTAAAATACTTTGAAATGCATGGATTTCTGAGTAAAAATTTGCCAAAGAAAATTTTATGACGAGTGGAAAATTTTTTCTCTTTAAAGTATTAAGCTGAAGGCCATAAGTTCTATAAGTTGTGAGTTCGAACAAAAATTTTACATCAATCACTTCTACATCTAAGAGGCGCTACTAGCCACTGCTCACTATCTACTAGTCACTTGCTACTAGCCAGTAGTCACTAGCTACTAACCACTCCCTTCTAAGCACTAGCTAGCCATTGCCTACTAGACTATGGAGCCTACGTACTAAAATACACCACACCACCAACGAGATGGACTGGCCTTGCGGCATCAAATCTAGGACAAAGGAAAAACACATGTTCAGTGTCGACGACAGCATTGTGGCCAGTACAGTAAGTCGATATACTGCCAATAAGCACCATGCTCACTAGAAAACTGAATAATATAGTACCCTAAGCCCAAGTGCTTGTTTTCCATCTAACTCTTCAGATCACCTGCCTTTGATAGTGTTTGACTATTTATTCTGCCAAGTTCATTTAATCTCTGTCCGTGCCTTATGATTAGACATGCCTTTATTATAGACTAACCTAGACTACCTACCCAAAAGTTCTACGGGAATGACAAATGCAGCTTTATCTGACACTGTTTTAAAGTCACAACATACTCTCAAAGCTATCAATCTGTACACTGTGCTTATAATCTAACACAATACAAATTGAACCTCAGCCACTGGCTAGTAGTTCTATAGACTCCTTCTATTAGGCACTAGCTAGCTACAAGCCACTAGCTGTCAGCTAGGTAGTGGGTAATAGCGATTGGCTAGTGGCTAGCTGGCGGTAGTCATTATTTCCTGCTCTAGCCAGGTTGTAGCCACTAGGCAATTAACTAACGGTAGCCTATAAAAGCTGTCAATAGCTAGCCACTCTAATTTGAAAAAGTGGCAAGTCAAAGTACTTCATTCGGCTTTAATTTTAAAGTACTCTTATGTTATTTAATATACGTAAGTATAAGTGCACACATACCTACATACTAATTAATTTTGTAAAATCAAAAGCCAAATTGTGGCTTTTTTAATTAAAAAATTTTAATCGTTTTTATTAGATATCAAATGAGACTATTTGTCCCCAGATAAAAGCATTTGTCTACCACAATAAAAAATGATTAATAAAATTTGATCAATGTTGCTTAATAAGTGCAAGTAAATAATAATTTTTTTAAATGTATTTTGCTACCTACCGCACTTGTATTAAAAATAAAATATAAATTGAATAACATTAACCAATTTTTTTTTCAATGAAATAAAAGACACTTGAGTGTGTTGTTTAACAAGTGATTTAATTATACAAACAAACAATACGTACCTGCTCTTGTATTATTTAATATTTTTGTTTTAGTTTCATTTTGAAAGAATAGATAGAAATGACATTGGCATGATGCCCAACAATATTATTTACTGGCATGTGTGTACTCGTACATATTCAGAAACAATTCAACATTTCAACCTGTCATATTGTTTTCTATTGTTGAAAAATGTGTGCGGATATAAATGAGTGCATCATAGCACAAGTGAAAAAAGATTAAAATTTACCAGAAACGTATTTTAAATGCACTCCAGTGAGCTGTTAATAAATAGTTTTCTCCAACTATTTATTATAGATTACCAAGAGTAATGTGTGTGAAGATAAATACGTCTAGTTAAATACGTTTTTTTTAAATATCGCATGCGTTAAAAAAATTTCCATACATATTGATCACATATGTACTGAATTTAAAGGAGTTTATAGAGAGATGAAGCCATTATGGCCAAACCCTTCTATCTGAATGAATGGGATCTAATGTAAAAGAACCACAATGAATAGGGGAATCCTGGGAATAGATTTGTGAATTTTTTTAGAAAACGTTGAAGATTTCACTTAGTATAAAAATAGCGTATAAGTGGTATCTAAGGGATGAAGGCTACTGTGGCTAAACCCTTCTATCTTAAGACATGGCACACATGCCATTTTAAAGAAGATTTGTAATCTGCCACCCAATTACCGAGAAATTACTAAGTTACTTTCTATTATTTTATAAAAATGTTTAAAATTCCCTTATTATGGTTGAGAGCACCATAGTATGGTTAGATTACAGCTAACACAAATATTTTTAAATCAAACTTATCAAAACTGTCTCACAACGCAGATGTCAACTCCCCGTTAGGGTCAAAATAAATATATATTTTTTTATTGTGTACACAATTTTGAATAAAATTGTGATATACCTTTTCGATATAACTTTTTTTAAATAAAGTTTTTGATTCTGTTAATTTATATTTATTTATTATAAATTTTCTTTCCACATTTATTTACCAGGATTGGAACTTTTTGTAACGCCCAGAGCAGGCACTATCATTGACATCTTCTCAGCCTTGTACCATGTGTAAATAAATATATCTCTTGTTTAACAATAAATTTTCATTGAATATGAGAATTACTAAGACTATTTAACACATATTTTGTCCCAAATACAAAAGTCTACATCTAAATATTTAAAACGTGTTTATGAATATGCAATGACGTAAACGTTTCTGTTCAAAGCATATTTAAATAGTGGATTTATTTATGTTTGCTTGCTCACTTGTAAAAAAGTTAATAACAGGGACAGGAAATCCATGCAAGAAAATTTTTATTTTTATCATTGATAAAAATAAAGTTTTCTGAGGAAAATTGCATATTTCGTTAGAAATTTTACTTGGAGCGAAAATTTTAAGATTTTACAGCAGGACCGTATAAAGTAAATTTTTATTTTTTTTTCTTTCCTCTGGACCAGCTACCCAGTTGAATTTTGCCCAAGTGTTTGTATGCTCTGTAAACTGTTATTTTTAGCTGTCCCTGGTTGCTAATAATTTTTTTTTTTCTTAATCACATTTTAGTTTTGTTTTATCCAAGTGTGTCTAATATTTTCCATGCTTTTAAAGGTTATAACAAAGACATGTATAAGAGCAATGAGAAATTTATACACAACTAAATGTTTTTACCCGTTCTTACCCGGCCCGTTTCTTTATTACGTGAGCCGGTATGCTGAGACACCATTTACACAGGGAAAGTTTACTTTGCAAAGTCTTGAGTTTATAGGAGATAGGGGTGAAGAGAACGGGAGGCAGTACAGACTTTCTTGTACTCGCAAATTCGTTTTGTTCTTTGTTCGTAGTTTATATAACTGAAGTTAGCTGCAACTTTTTATTTGAAAACAAAACAAAATTTGAGAAACAAAACTTTCCCTGTATAAACACCAAAGAAAGTTTAAAAGAGAATTCAACAAAATTTGTCAAAGTAAACTTTCCCTGTGTAAATGGTGTCTGAGAGTATAAATAGAATTTTAAATGTTAAAAAAAGCTCATCGAAAAAATTCTAATATTGACTGCTTTATAAAGTAGCTCATGCCTTAGCAAAGGCGTCCACTAAAATGGGAAATAAAATATTTCAAAGCACAGAGAGTACAGAGTAGTGAAAGAAAATTGCTAAAAAGAGGGCGTGGCTAGTCCAAAAATATAGGGCGATTTTCCTTATAGGGTTATATGTGCCGAATTTCAGACAAATTTGTTAAAAACAAACATTTGTATAGCGAACAAACAAACAAACAAAGAGAAAATGAATTTTATTAATATAAATTTACCCCATAAACATAAATCTTTTTAAAATTTTGACAATTTAATACACACAAGTGCATACATACACACACGCACGAATGTTTTGCTCATAAACAAATTTAAAAATGCTTCAAATTTTATTAGGTACACGCAGTTCTTAAGAAACTCATGTAGAACACTACGAGAAATATTTTTGTATAACCTTTTAACTTTCTTAACTCTTCAATTAAGAGAAAAAAAAGGCAAAAAAAAGAGCCATAAGTAGAGTAGTTAGAAGGCTAAACTGTTCTACAAAAAAAATTCCTCATGAAAATTAAAGCTTAACTTTACTAAGAAAAATAATGTGTTTAAGGCTTAATCCGCTTTGCTAAGACGAAAGCAGTGAAGAAGCTCATATATGTTATACTATATGACTAAAGACACTGATAATTTTCTTGTCTAAATTAAAATATTGGGAACCCCCTTAATAAGTTAAGAAAATTTACTTTTATTTTTAAGACATGAACTTGTTCGCAGGCGCTGTTGAAGCGCAGGCGGGAGGTCTTCGTAAAGTATTTTAATTCAATTGTATAAATTGTGAGGTCAAGCGTTTTGTTAATAAAACCACTTAAACGTAAGTAATGAAACAGTAAATCTATTTAAATGTGACTTAATGCGGATGTACTACAAAGTAACACGTACATGAACTAATTTGTAACAATTTTTAATACAAATAAAATACAATTATGTTATTGTTTTTGTTTTCATAACAAAAACGAAAACTTAATGCTGAATAAATTAATTAGATTTTGGTAGTTTGACAAACATTTAATTAGGATTAACAAATAAATAAAATCATTAACAAAAAAATTAAACACTTTCCCCCTTATCCTACAAAATTAACGTAGACTTTAATGTCAACGTTAACGAAATTTTTAATTTAAAAAAAAAATTTACTTTAAAGTCTACGTTATTTTTTTTTTTTTTTGGATAAGAGCATTTATGCTTCAATTTAATAAACTAAAAAAAGGACAAAAAAAATTTAATTTGCATTTTTGGTTATTTTTGAAAGAAAAACAAATTCATTAATTAGAAGATGAAAAATACAAAAGCAAATTTTCAAGATCTTAAAAAATACCGAAAAAGTATCTAAAGGGGGATGAGTTACTTGCTTAAAAATAATTTTATAGTAAAATAAAAAAAAAATTTCGTTTTCTTACCTTTTTCACTTGCCATTAATGGCTGAATGTTTCCTTCTGTGTGAACTTCTTCCACAATTTAAATAGAATCTGTTGGAGAAACAAAACAATAAAAAATTTACTTTAATATAATTGATTTTTAAAAAAAAAAAATACACTTTCAGTTGTAAGTTAATTACATCTAATTAACTTACACTTTGTATAGTAGAAGAAAAAATATCGTCGACTTAAATGGAAAATAGCAGTCTGAGACATGAACATTAAAATTTTAATTTTAATTAGTTTTTTTTTTACCATTTTTCCGTATTTTATTTATTTATTTATTATTTTTTTTTTTTAGCTTAATTCCAACTATGTTGGTTAGCTAAATGCATTATTTTCCTACATAGGGTGTTTTGTAGATTGTTGGGTAGTAAGCTAATCTATCAATCTGGGGGTCGCAGGTTCGATTCCTGTCTAAACCCTGGCAGCAAATGGTCAAAGTCACCTGTGCTCGTTAAAAAATTTAATCTTAGAATTAATTTCTAATAAAATAATTTCTGGATATTTTCATGGAGAATTTAAAATTGTTTACTTAGTGCAATAAGTACTAAAAGAGATAGCATTTCACGGAAGCTACTCCAAACTTCAGCAGATTACTCTTAAGTTTCATGCATTTTGTTTTTTGATTATTTTTTTACGGTTTTTTGTTTTTATTCATTAAGCATTTTGTTTATTATCTAATTGTTTATTGTTTTGCATTTGAGTTTGTGTGTGTATGTAATTTGCTACTCATATTGCTCACAATCTAAATAAAATATTCTAATTTCAGCTTTAATAGAAAATAATTATACAATTTTTTTTTTCTGTTTGTTTTGCAATTAATGGAAATTCTAATTTAATGGAAATTTTGTTTGATAGCACGTCTGACATGACTTATTTATGTAAACAAGACTGTATTTGAGTATATGACTTGTTAACAATATTTGTGTAAAAAGAAAAGTATATTGGCCACAACAATTGATTAACTTTTTTAAACAAAAGTCCAAGAACGTATAAAGAGAAAGGTTACACACACAAAATTGCTGGTGCAGTAACAACAATAAACAGATAGCTTTAAAAAAACAAAGAAAGCGCATTAAAAAGAACTAACGAAATAGCAAACTTTTAAACACACTTTACACCAAAGCTGAAGGTTATAATAATTGCTGTCAAGGAAAGTAGGAGAAGGCAAAGCCATCAGACTCTACTGTGAACTGCTAATAGAACATTATAGACTCCTTAATAACATCAGGCGGGAAGAACGCGAAACTTGGGAACACCTTCTGTGCATTTGAGAAGACATTAGTCTAGATCTAGAAAAAATTAGTTAATCCTTGGTCGCAAGGCCACAATGCTATTATGGTCCACCAAGTTCACAATTCAAGTCACTTCTTGGACTGGACAGAAGTATTTTTAAACTCTGATTTGAATTGTGTTCTTTGTTTTTTTTTAAATAGCTCTAGCTACCAAGATATGCCATTATGCCCCTAATAAAGGAGGTGACACGCCATAAGTGAGCTTTACTTAGAACCAGTTTGTTATACTTGATTAAAAAGAAAATTCGAAATTCCTTTTTAAAATTTTCTTTATGTCGTATCTACAACATTTTAAAATCAACTCAACTGTTTGAAAGTTATCGTGGAAGTTAAAACAAAAAAGTAAATGTTTTTTATTACAAAAAAAAAAAAATTAATTTAAAAAAATGTTTTTAAAATAATAGAGAATAAAAATTTACCTCTTTTTGTGTAGAAAAATATAGCCTCACAAGTTTCAAAAAAAAACGAGCCAAATTTTAATTAAAATCGATAAACAACTTTTGCATTTATTACCAATTAAGTGATGCTACTTTATTTTAAGAAAATTATTGCCCTCTGCTCACGGCAGTATCAAACTTACAAAAAAATATTTTTTTAATCTTCCAATTAAAAAAAAAAAAACAAATAAATAAAACATAAACAGTTTTTAATTTTAACCACGAATAATATTTTTTTTTTTCACTTAAACAATTTAAATTTATTAAAAGCCGACAGTCTGTCACTTTCTAATTGAGCATTTATTTTAAGCAAATTTTTGTTGTTGTGCTGGCTTCAATTAAAATTAATAAAGGAATTCTTTTTTTTTTTGCTTTAACTTTTAACAAAAATCTATCAAATAAATTATTAAATAAAAAGCTGTCAGATTGAATGGAAATTTATGCCGTCGTATTGAAATACAAAACAAAAAATTGGAAATAAAATTTAAATTGTTTATCGATCATAAACTAGAAACTAGATTGAGCATCAACCCATAATTATTGTTTTTTTCATAAAAAAAAAAAAAAAAAATAAATAAATTAAAAGCCCGTTACACTATTTGTTTTCTGATGCATTATGGTCCCTTAATGCTAGCAACAAAACCTAGGCGACCAACGAATACATCGATAATGCTAGGTACAGACTATGCAACACTGCAACCAACAATTAAACCTCAAAATATTTTTATGCGATAATTAGGAATCTGGGTCACATTACGACGGTACTCGATAACAATCGCAATTTCAAAACAATTTAAATAGAAATTTCGAACGATATAGCATACCGTAATTTGGCCGCTGTTCTGTATTTCGAATTGTGTTCGAAAGCGAAGGTTTCAGTATTTGCCGATATTTTTAAAATAATTTATTTTTATTTATTTTAAGTATAGGAAAATGTTGACGCAAAGAAAAAAAATTAATTACACATTTTGGAATAGAGAACAACTGAAGCCAAATAGTCGCATTCAAAAAGAGGAAAATTCTCCATAAATTTTGTTCGATATCTCCTGAGACAAGTTGGGCTCTGATAAATGTTTTCTTTTTTTTCAATTTGTATTTTATTAATTTTTAAAACTGTATTACTCAATGATGTTCTCTTTTACAGATCATCATGTCCACTTTGATGTCACCACATTAAAAGATGATTTTGAATCGGACAGTTGTGTGACGTATCAACGTTCGGGTGATACAATTGTTGTCAGTCTTGGTTTCTTGCAGATCAATCACAGATACATGATTGACTTGAAGCTGCCGAGTAATTTATTTAGTGACCTAGACAGTACTTTGACACAATTTCAACCCGATGTTTCAACAGTTCCTAGTCTACATTGTCGCATTACGGAATTTACTGGCTTCAAGCATGACGAACACGATTTCTATGAAATGAAAATTGAATTTTTTGCCTACAAAGAGAAACTTTTACGTGAAACCCTGCACATTGTCAATTCTAAAAATGACAAAGAAGTTTTAAAACTGGTAATTGCCGCCAGAGTTTTGGGCAAAGGGAAGGGTACACCAATGCTGCGCAATGGCATACATTGTATAGGAGTTGAAAAAGATGAAGAATCAGAAGCATCAGATTTTGCTGGCTTTGGCAAGGGCACATAAACAGCAAAGTAAATAGTGCAGTTTAAGTTTTAGCAAAATAAAGCAATTAAGTATCTACTATATAATTTGAATAATTGAAATTTTAACATCAACTACCAGCGAGTACTACTCTACTTGCACCCTCAAAATATTTTGGTTCATAATCATAGTCACACTAAAATCGGTATCGTTTTAAAAACGATTTTAAAGCCATTAAATTCTTTTTAAGAAAAGTGGTTATGCTTTTTTGTGACAATGATTATGACCCTTTTTTTCTAAAAAACAAAAAAAATTTTCATTGATTTTTGACTAGTCATTAAGTAAATCTTCTGAGTGGCATTTTATTAATTATATACCAGCAATTTAGCTACATATACATAAATAACTAGTTAATTAGTTATTTAATATGCAATTAAAAAAATTATTTGTAGAATAAAAAAAGAAACCTGACATTTATTCAATAAAAAATGTAAAATTAATCAACTAATTTTAATTAAATTAAAAAGAAAAAAAAAAACTTCAGTACTTAAATATTAAGTACGAATTTTGTTATTCACTTAAAACTCATACGAAATAACAGAGCTGGAAAGGAATGTCTTTACAAAATAAATACAGCGGCATTGCTAAACATTATTCAGATTGGCAATACCATTTATGTAATGCTTTATTAAGGACTACTTAGGCCTGATATAAAGATGGCAGGCTTTTATTTATATTTCGAAAAACAAGTTAAGAACCTGACAGAGAAACCTAAATTACAGGCAAGCACTTTTTATCTGTCAAATATTGTCATGTTCGTGCAAAATGTATGAAGCAAATTTAAATAACGCGCCGGCAAGTCTAAACAAATGGAATTTTGACAGCGTGTTGTATAGTGAAGTTGCTTGCAAAACAACTGTTTTTTAAATTTCTTATTGTTGACCAGTAATGATATTTTATTTTTATAGTTCTTCTTTTAAATAGGCGTTTTGAACTCTATTTTTGTGTTTCTGTAAGGGATTTCAATTTTCTATTGAATTGATTGAATACTAGTGTTGAATGCCAGCGCTTTTATTTAGGTTTCTGGAGGCTGAAAAACGTCACGCTTCCCATGTTAATTTAGTTTGATCTGTGAATGAATCTAGCGTTTCAACTCCATTTTTTTCTTAGTAAAATTATTATTAAATACACCAGATCGTCACTTTGCCCCGCTAATTTAGGCGGGTCTGTGAGTGATACAAAAGATACAGGTATGTTTATACCTAAATTAAAACATAACTATTTTGTTTGCTTAAAAATTAAAAAATATTATATTTATGATGCTTAAAGCAAACAACCTTCATGTCCTGTCTCTCTTTTTCTTTAGGAATTATTTCTTTGAAATGTTTTTCTTTTTTTTTCATTTTAACAAATTAATTCTTTTCCTTCTCTGTTATAAGTTATTATAATACGTTACATCCCTGTGTTTATAATTAACTATTATTTTATTTAATTTTTTTATTATATAAATAACTTTACTACTGCTTTTAATTGTTATTAAAAATTTTTTTTTTTAATTTTAAGCTTTTTCTCAGTAATATCCGGTTGCAACGTTCTGGTTGTAATTTTAAATAAGTTTTGCCACGAATTCTTAATACAAATTAATTTAAACGTCATTTGAAATCTAATAATTAAAAAAAAATTTTATTTTGAAGCTTTAAAATATGTGTATAATGTTTTAGTTTTTAGTTTTGTTAATAAAAAAAAAACATAAAAATTTTATCAAACAATTATTTTTTTTTTTTTTTTTGCTTTTATCAAAATTTGGAATAATTTTAATAGCCTACAGGCTCTTGAGCTGACGATATAACTATTTATTGTTTTTTTTTATTCAGCCTCATTATGAATAATATTGGGACCTTGTAAAATAGGATTGATAATGCAGGGTTAAGTTTAAAGAAAATGGTTAAAATACCATACAACAGCACACACGAAGACCGACTAAAAATCAACTTTACTGCGTTTAACTCGTAGAGTTACATGAATCGCAATTAACCATTGTTGCGTACGCAACAAATAAAAATTTCCCTTTAATTTGTGTGTCAATTTTCGCCTTTCTGCTAATTATGAATAACATTTCTTTTTTTTCTTATTATAGAAAAATTTTTCCTCAAAAAATTAAATTTTCCCAAGAAAAATTTCCCTGACAATATTCATAATTGGGCTGATTATTTCATTGTTTATTAATATTTTATATGTAACATACAATTTTAACTTTGTAAATATTTTAATTTAGAATTTTCTTTGATTTTTCTAAAATAAATTATGAATTTATTTTTAAAAAATTAATTCTATTATGGTTTTGATTTAAAAAAAAAAACACACACAAAAGGAATTTTACAAAAGAAACAAATAATTAAACTTATATGCTGTTTCCATAACATAAGCTATCGACTCTGGAAATTTTGTAAGAAATGTACAAAAAAAAGATTAAATAGTTAATTTTTTACCAGTCGTTTTAGCGTCTGAGATTAAGGGCCTGTTCAGCTAAATGTGAACGAAAGCTTCGTACGCATAATTGTATTAAAATCAAAATTTAATTTTTTTTTTTCAAAAAAATTAAAAAAAAAATTATTTAAAAACTCATTAAAAACCTAAAATTAAAAAATTTAATAAAATTTCATTTTGTGAGCCTGTGATTATTTATAATTATTTATTAAATTATATGATTTTCATACAATTTATTTCGCTGAAGCAGACAACCTAAAAGATCGCTGAAATATTGAAAAAAAATTAAGCTCTCTAACCATATAATTTGCATTAATTAAAATAATTACATATGTGCTACAAGTATTGTAATGTAAATTACTTTAAGAAGAAAAAAAAACAAAATAAAATTATTTTAATATTTAAATAATTAAACATTTTGAGCACGCAGCCGAGTTGGCATATAATTCTTTTTTTTTTTTAATATTAATAATAATAATAACAAAATGCATACGACTATAGCCATTTGCAAAAAGCTAGCAAAACCTGGCTTTAGCCAAAGCTATAATAGTTATGAGGAATAAAGCTTCTCTTTATTTATTTATTTATTTATTAAATGTGCCTTTTTATTAATTTACATAAACATGCAAAATATGCATTATAAAAAAACAAATTATTTCAAGTAATATATCTTCCAACCTCCCCTTGGGACCCAATATTAAACAAATATTTACATGAAATGTATATTTAATTAATTATAGTTTTGCATTTAAATAAATCCATTAGCCGTATGTAATTTTAAATAAAATTTCTAAACATTTTTACTAAATTTATGTAACAAAACAAAATAAATAAAAAAACTTTGTCATAGTGCAAACATTAAGGCTGGTATTCAAAGAGACTAATAACGACTTCAAGTATAAATTATGACAAATTTTTCATACAAATTTGTCATAATATCGATTTCAAGTCTACTTTAATTTTCTTTGAATACGAGCTTAATGCTCTTATTCCAAAAAAAATTGACGTAGACTTTAAAGTAAAATTTATGAAAAAATTATATAAAAAATTTCGATAACGTTGACTTCAAAGTCTACATTAATTTTGGATAAGGAAGAGGATAATTAATTACAAAATTAAGGTAAATCAAAATGAAAAAAAAAAACAAAATTAGGAAAAGACAAATTGCAACAACGGAAGGAAGTAAAAAAAAAATTTTAATTTGTAAAACAAAAAATTTATCAGTAATTTGTAACTTATAACCATTTACATCTGAATTTTTAATCATATCGCTCATTTACTTTAATAGCATTATATCCAAAAACAAAATTTTTTTATATTATTATTTATTGTCAATTTCAGTGTGAAGTTTTTCAAGCTCGAGGTCAAATTTGAATTTATTTAAAGAGGATCTTTTGTGCACCAGGGTCTGGGCAGGAATTTAACATGTAACCCATATTTTATTATCTATGTTAAGCTTCCCATAGACGAAATGTTTTCAAAAAAACTTTATTACCTTCCAAAAATTTTATAAGAGAAGCCAAAAATTTCTCTATTATGAAAAATTATCTAAACTTTTCTAAATTTCTTATAAATTTTAGAAGTTAAAATTGTTGCAGGAAAAAGTCGAATGCTAATTTTTTAAGGTTTTTTTGAAAGCATACAACGATATGCTTTTTAAATTTGAAATTCACGTTTTCTTTATATCTCTAAAAATTTCTTACTTTACTGAAGCTTCGAAATTGTTCATTACACACGATATGTATTACATACATACATACGTCTGTCATAGACGGCACTTTTGAAAGTATTACAAGTCCTCTTTCAAAAAAATGAGTCAGCGGTAATTTTTGAAAGATGAATTCCATATCTCATTAAAGTTACCGCTAACTAATTTTTATAAAAAATGGTCTTATAACACTTTAAAAAATAACTGCTCCTTTCTAAAAATTTACTTTAGACATATATGCTTTTATCCAAAAAAAAAGTTGACGTAGACTTTAAAGTAAAATTTATGAAAAAATTATATAAAAAATTTCTATAACGTTGACTTTAAAGTCTACGTTAATTTTTTTGGATAAGGGGGATAGTCTATATAAATGAAGGGTTGTAACTATTAAACATAGAGCCATAATCATAGTCACAAAAAAGTATGCTTATTTTAAGAGCTGACTTTTGTTAATAAGAATTTCTTTAAAAAAAATACCGACTTTAGTGTGAATACGATTATGGTCTAAAGACTATGATTTGAAACGATTTTATTTTATTATCGAAAGCAATGATATGGTCCAAATTTTTGTTAAACATTTAAGTTTAAAAATCAAGAAATTAAAAATATATAGAGCCAAGTCCACTTAACATAATTTTTTTTGTAATCATCATCATCATCATCATCATGCGGCATAAATACACACATGAGTGCATTAGAAATGTCAATTTAAATAAAATAAGAACACATTATGTTAAAAATAAAATAACACACAAACATACATACATACACACATAAGTATAAATTAAAATAAAATACTTAAAAGCAATCTTAACTTAATTAATTTGTAATTAATTAATTGAATAATCTAAATACTAATAATAACACTGTGCGGTTAAAGGGATCAAACCATCTAATTTAAGAATTATTAAAAAGTTGTGCTACTGAAAGCAAAAACTACACTAACAGCTGATATTTGAGCTGTTATTTTTTAAAGTGTTATAAGTCTACTTTTGTTTAAAAAATGTGTTAGCGTTAATTTCAATAAGATATAGATAGATACTTAGAGTCTTAAATTATCACAAACTCATTTTTTTTAAAAGTGCACTTATACCACTTTCACAAATAACAGCTCATATATCAGGTATTAATTACAGCTTTTGATTTGTTTATATTTTGCTGTTAAACATTTAAGCAAACGATAACATACGATCTTCTGTATTCGCTATAAATAATTTTTTGCGATATTAAATAGTAATTTCTTTAATAAATTTTACAACATATTAAATTATTTGGAATCATAAAGTTTAATAAAATGTAATCCAATTTTGGAATTAAGCTTTGTTAATAAACTTTCAATTAATTTTTCTATTCAACATTTTTATTCCTGTATATGTTTTTATTTAACTGCACAGACTTTCTAAATAGAAAAAACAAGGTCTAAAAATTTTTATTCTTAATAAGCACAGAATTATTATAATTAAAACAAAAGCTAAACAAAGCACCTGATTCTATTATAGTCATATTTTGATAAAAATTTAATGTTTATATGTAAATAAATGTAAATTAAAATGCATACATACATACATACAATACACAATATGTATTTATTTAAATCTTAATAATAAAATCATTCTTAAAACTCTTAATCGTTACGAAGTAGCTTTTATTTGAAATGTCACCCACCGTGACTTGGAATAGAAAAAAAAATTATTGTTACTTATACAGAATAGGATGGGGCAAAACCAACAGAAACCGGGCAAAAACAGCTAGTTAATAATAAAATAGACTCTGTCGTAAATTTGTATTGAAAACAAAAATTAAAGGGGATTCACACTTATGCACAAGAGAACTAATGAGCGAAAAAAATTAAGCTTGGCCGATCGTAGAACATATAGTGACCACTCTTGGATATATTCATTTTATATACCAAATTAAAAAAAAAAATTCGTTGCAAAATAGAATTTTAATTGTTAAATCATAGACGTAAGCGTGGTCGTAGCGTTATGTTATATAGCCTATGTTACTCGCTGATAATGTAGTTTTATAGTGGTGAAAGTGTATAATCAGTTCGGTAGTTTTACAGGCAAATTCATAAAAAATATTTTTGCTTAATAAGCGCTTATTAAATGCACTTAATTAACCATTTTTAAACAAATTTTTTTTATGAATTTGGACATTAAAAATAAAAATATTAAAAACAAACAAATTTTTTCTTTTTATTATATTAGTATAGATTTCAAGTAAAACGCTTATTTTTGTTATTAAAAACAACTTTGCCATTTTATTTTTCAAAAAAAAAGGAGAAAAAAAAACTTGTAAAACTACTACACACACATAATAATATTTTTTTGCTACTCTGCTTAATACACTAAGATTAATAATGAATAAAATATTTTTAAATAAGAATTTCTGTAATATTTGCGCAGATTATAAAACTTTTAAATGAAATAACATTAAAGCTTTAAATGAGAATTTTCAAAATAAGGAAAGGCATACACACAAATACAGTTACGAAAATTAATGTCTTTCTATAAATCAATTATCGACTAGCACGTGTTATAAAATAAATTTTAATAAGAAAAAAAAAACTGCACAACAATTTCTGTTTAAATTATTTTATAATAAAAAGGGAAGAACAAAAAGAAAAGAAAAACTTTCTTACATACATACATACTAATGTATGCATGCATGATGGAAAATTTTTGTTAATGAGATGAGGTGTTGGCGGTTTCTTTTCAAAACAATTATTGCTTTGCAGGCATAATTGATTATATAGCTTTTCTTTTAATGATCCAGGATACGCATATTACCGGATACAATTTTATTTTCTAAAATGGCTCCAGCTGGTATATCAATACGATCACCATGATTGGCAATAATAATAACTGTGCCCTAGTTAGATATTAATATATAAAAAAAAAAATTTATAAAGAGAGAAAAAAATTTATAATTATTAATTAATTGCTTGAGCTAAATTATGTATATTTATATTACCCTTAAAGAAACGCCACGACCAAAGGTGACATCTCCAGACACAGTTAAATGATCCAATTCTATAATATCGGGTATATTAGCAAAACGTCCTAGGAACTCTTTAACTTTGGCAAAATGATTTTCACCCAATTTTACCAAGGGTGTAGTAGGGAACATACGTTGTGGCGACATTACCAAGCTACCATTTTTTAAATTGTACAAATTTGACATGACCAACAACAAATCTGAGGTCTTTTTCACAGGCAAGAAACGCGAACGTGGCACATTGATGCCAACAGAACCATCAAAACATTTCATGGCAGCACCAACAGCGGTCTCTAATTGTATAACCCGCACGCCATTCTCCAAAGTTTTGTTGTTTACAATAATTTCCAAATTTAGAGTACGTTCCTTTAAAACCCGATCAATAGCTATTATAAAATATAAGCGAGGGAGAAACAAGATAGATATAAAAAAGAGGAGAAAAAGAAAAACGTTTTCAAGCTTTAAAATTAGGAAAATATGAGATATTAATACATACCTCCCAATTTCGCCCAAATATTGTTCGTGTTGAAGAATTTAAAAGTTTTAACTGACTTGAAGTCGTCAACATGTTCTTTAGGAACTTGAGCAATTTCCAAAAGTCTCAATTTGTCCTCAAATTGTATTAAGGTACCACCCTGGAAAATTCATTTCAAAAAGTAAATATTCTCTTACATTTATTATTCTAAAAAAAAATGTTTTATTTTATTTGCATTAATTTACATTTTTAATTTAATTTAATTTAATTTATTTTAATTAACTTAATTTAATTTATTTTCATGAATTTAATTTAATTTAATTATTTTAAGTTATACACACACTCCAGGAGGGGTTAAATATTTGGAACATAAAAATTAGCAAAATATGACATTCAGATTTATTTCAAGCTGAAATCATATTTTAGTTTAATTTAAAGTTGTTAAAATTAAAAAAAAAACAGCATGCTTTATCCCTATCTTTGTGTGTAGCATATTTAAATTCAAATTTCAATTTAATTTTTATATAACTTTACCTTAACATCGGCTCTTGTTTTGTCAGTAACTTCCATGACAAATTCAAGAGGCTTTTGTGGACGGTCTTCGCCCAATAATTTATTTAAAATATTCAAATCAACAGTGGCACCAAGATTATCAATATTAGACAAAAAACAATATTCACGTCCTTCAGCAATGAATTGCTTTAATAAACCTGATGAATGGAAGGTATCATAAAAATCACCATGACCAGGAGGAAACCAGCTAGAAATAAAAAATTATTAAATTTAAATTCATTATCAGTAAATTAATAAATACAAAAAAAAAGACTTACGCCTCAATATCTTTTTCAATATCAAAATCTTTGGCAATGGGTAAAAACGATTCGCGGCTTATGCGCGGAAAGCAACTTTGATTAAAGGTATAGATTTGTACACGGAAACCTTTGTATTTACGTATAATTTTTTCGGTATCTTCATCGGTGTTGAAGGAGTTCATAAGCACTAGAGGTACATGGGCATCATAAGTTTTATTTAAATGCTAACAAAAAAATTAAGGGAAACGAATTAAGTAACAAACAAAATACAAAAATATCACAACTATTACATACTTCAATTTGTTGTACTGTCAAATCCAAAAAAGTTAAATCCGAACGTACGGGTATAACACTTTTTGGTCCATGACATCCCATTGAGGTACCCAAACCACCATTTAGTTTGATAACAACTAATTTATCTAGCATGGAGCGTATCTAAATTTGAAATTTTTCAAATGTTATTCTATAAGACTAAAATAAAACACATTAATAATAAAAGCGTTATCAAGCCAATTATAAATAACAATTCCTCAGGAATTTATTTTAGTTTAATTGTATTAAAAACAAATTTTTTTTAGGAAAAAAGTTCCCGCGAAATATTTATATTGTTATTTGTTTTGTGTTAAAGTAAACGCAAACGATAACTTTGCATTTCGTGTAATTGGCTGCCATTGTTTGTCTCTTAAATAATCAGCTATACAATAATAAAGCTGTACAAAAAAGCTGTTTAAATATTAGCTATAGATGCGTAGACTAGGGCTGTTTGATAACTCAGTGACTTTTTGAATAAAACTGTTTTTTTCGGCAAATAAGCGTTTCATTTTTCAATAGATTTATTTAGTTAAATTTTTATTGCTTCCAAATAATAATAGGTTTTCTCACAACCCTCAAAAAATAGGTGTTTGTTTCCGTAATAACCTCTTTATTCGAGCTAAATCTCTTATCCCTGAGGTTTGGAAAAAGAAAATGGTTTCAGGGAGCTAAATTTGGCGAAAATGCCAATTTATGGATTTTCGCTATAGCATACGAAATTTCTTTTTTCCATATTTGTTTAAAATCATGCTGCTAATGACTGCCAAACATAAGCTAAAGGACACAGCTGGCACAAAACTTTACAGTAGTTTATAAAAATCAATTTAAAGTCATGGAATTATCAAACAGCCTTCGCAAATATATAAAATAACCGTTTTACAAAAAAAACTAAATTATTTTTCCAAGTAAAATTAAGTTTTTTTAATAACTTAAAAAACTGTAATTTTTGGACGCGTTACTGATTAAACTCTGCTCCGATTGCAACAACTATATCAATATTATTTATTTATTTGTAAATTTTCTTTTTACTATTTGGTAGTAGAATTAAGCTGACCATTTTCGCTTATCCCAAATCGACAGTAATTTGTGTCGATTGAAAGTAAGTAAATCAAATAACAAAAACATTTTTTTTATTATAATAAAAACAAAAAATTTCCCTTATTCCACTTGATGTCATCACAATTCTCAATATTGGAAAATATCGATGACTCTCAACACTAAGAAGGAAAGTTTAAATTGTTATAGATTAAAAATCAATAAACAAAATAAAAAAAAGAAAGTTTGCTATCAACATTGCCTTGTGTTGATAATGATTTTGTTGCCGGTATTTTTGGTTGCGAAAAAACAAAATTGGAAAAACTTTTTATTTATTATGATTTTATTTTTTTTCATTTGATCATGAAATGATTTTTATGTTTAGGGAATATCAAACTCTAATTGAAGTGATGCTGATTCGAAGCTAAATGGAATAAGGGTACATGTTAAAAAAATAAGCTTTTAGAGTGGCTGGCATATTTTTTGATTGTAGCTGATTTTAATTATTTTTAAACAAAACAAGAAAAATATTTTTTACAATTTACAAGTTGTTTATTTTTTTCCTTTTTTTTGTATATAACAAAAAGTTAAAGCTTTTTAAAAAAATAGATTTTTAGATTGGATTAAATCAAATAAGCATGATTGCTTATGGAAATCATAAATTACTATAAAAATAACAGTAAAAATAAATTACTTGGCCATTATAAAATTAAAAAAAAATCACTTTTGTGATTAAAGCGTAACTAATAGTATTTTTCGGTACAAACAGCAGCAGTTTTTTTTACTAAAACAGGTAATTTTACACTCATAAATTTTTATTAAAATAACAAAGATATTCATTGTTTGAGGTAAATAAACATGAGAACTTGTAAATTTTAATTTTTTTTGCTAAATCTTGTTATCAAGCCAGGCAATTTTGCATTTACAACGCTAAATAAAAGGCCAAGCATTTATGCAATTATTTTTTATTCACCTGAAGCCAAGGTTAATCTATACAAGGTGACCGCATTAGCGAATTCGCTCATCATTTTCATTCAAATTGTCAAAATTTTTAAAAGCAAACTTTCTTTTTTTTTAATTTTTTGCTGCATGAAATTTAAAATTTTTTTTTTAAATGTATTAATTTTTACAATTCAAATTTTATCTAAATTGAAATAAATTTTGACAACTTGGAATCTAACAGCTGCTGAGCGAATTTTTTAATTATCCTAAAATATCTCTAGCTCTTACTTAATATTTTTTATTTTATTATTTTTATAAAAAAAAATATATAAATTTATCAATACCTTTTTAATGAATCTACTATTATAAGAGTAATAAAACTTAAGCACAAGAATTAGAAAAAAACAACAACATTTAAACAAAATTTTATAAAGAGTTAAAATATTAAATAAGAAAAAGAAACACGTGTTGAGTAATAAATAAACGTAAATAAATAAATTTTACCTCATTCTTTAGAAAAACCACACATACATTTACACAGAGTTACAAATATTTTTTTTCAACAAATCAAATACAAAAAAAAAAAAAAAAATAGAATAGAAAAAATATTTTAAACAAATTATGTGAATTATTTTAAGAAATAACAAGTTAAATTCGACGGTGCCGAGTTTTATACACCCTTCACGGCAGTAGCCAAATATTCATATTTTTCACTTTCAATTTTCTTCTTAAATATTAAAAAAACAAATTAATATAAAAAAGAAATGGCAAATATTGATTGAAGTAATTTTTGTGAATCCTAAAATATATAATTAATTTAAGTTAACAAGATCTAAGAAAAAATTCTTTATGGGATTTTTATTTTTAAAAGCAATAAAATGTCTGTAAGTACTCAATTTTTAATTAAAAAAAATCTAAAAAATCCTCTCTAGCATCTCTCTTGCTATAAGATTTTTGTATTTGTAGTTATTTTACACACACACGTTTGTATAAAACGATTGACTGGTTCTTTGTGTTTGTATGCATAAGCATTACGCACATGTACAGTTAAAAAACTTCCATAAAAAAAAACAAAACAGAAATTAATGAAAATCTAAAATATCGGTTGTATTTTTTATTTTTCTAGATCATTTATGAACCGATTATTTTTATATTTTGTACAGGCATTATGAATGTTATGCCTGATAAAACTGCGTACAAAATTTTTTTTGGTGTTTTTTATTTTAGACAAAATACGCAAAAAACGCATTCAGAAAAATGATCAAAAAATAGAGGTAGTTGCACTTTAGAGCTTAAAGCTCAGCCATTTATTTACCGATGGGGATGAATTTAAATAGCAACTTGCACGCAGGAACTTGCAATAAATTAGCAAACAAAACTTGTCGTAGGTTTTCTAGGGACTTTAGAAAATTTATTTCAACACATAAGTCGACTCCGCACTTTTATGATGTAGAAATTACACACGGAATGAGAAATCACTTTTTGTGAAGGGTATACAATTTGTAAAATTATAAAACGACAAAACTTATTACACTTTTTTTTTGGATTCAAACAAATATTTAAACAGCCAATAAAAAAAGCAATTTTGTTTTAACTAAATTTTAGAAAATTTGCATAAAATCTGTCGTTAAGATTTTATTATTTTACGTTTTCTAATTAAAAAAAATATTTTTAGCTAAAAAAGATACTCACTCACCTGTTCATTTTTGGGAGATTTAAGAGAACCATAATCCATGACTGCATTTTCAGGTAACTTTTGAATTTTATTCCAATCAATGGAGGGCCCCTCTAAATTTTTATACAAATTATTATTTTTAATATTTTAGCATTAATTAATTTGTTGTAATTAATACCTTCTTGCAGAAAACGTCCAAATAAATCGGAAAATCTGGTCATTTCTTTTTGTAAATCTGGACGTCTTTCGGGCTCAGCTGTTTGCAATAATCTATCCAAATCATTTTCCAACAAACGCAAAGCATCACGTTTGGTTACCTCATGGAATTCTTTGGAATCAGAAGGTGCTCTTTGATGACCTCGTACCTAAAAAGAATTTAAAATGAAATATAATCATGGTGTAAGAAAACCAGGTGACACTGAGACGGCACCTGAATCCTGCATGATTGAAACCCGTTCTATCAAATATTAAGAGAGATCAAAAACGCAAACAATTTTTTTTTTCACTCTAGAACACTTCTTGATATCAACTACCACCGGAAATACCTTTTAACACGAGGGGCCTCAAAAGCAATAACAAACTATATGGCCTTTTTGTAATGTTGTTATTTTTGTGTTTTTTAAGTTACACACCCGGATTTTTTATACGATGAATATATATATGTATGTAATTAAAAAAAAATTGCCAAAGAAAATTTTTTATTTTTCATATAATTATGTCGCTATTGTCATATCACACACTTGCACAATGCACTGGTATAATAATGCACTAGAGAAATGAGCTGTTATGTTTGAAAGTGTTACAAGTCCACTTAAAAAATATGAGTTAGCAGTAATTTTTGTAATATATAGACTCCAGCTTACTAAAATTAACGCTAACACATTTTTTTTAAAGTGGAGTTATACCGCTTTAAAAAAAACAGTGCAAATTTTATTTTATTTTTCAATATTTAATTTACCAAGCACCAATTTTAAGGGGAAATATACCTCTGCAAACATACTAAAAAAAGTATCTTTGGAAAAGTAAAAGTAGTTTACAAAAATTTCTATTTAAGTTGTATTAATTAATATGGAAGAACTGCTTTATGTTTTATTAACTTTTTAACTAAAAAAAAATCAACATTTTAGAACTAAAGTCGATTCTAGCAAATCGCGCCACTATCCCTGAACCACAATAACAAAGTGTTTGATGTAATAGCAGCAGTAAGTCGATTTAAGAGAATTATTCCTTGTTAGCACGGATTTATTTGAAAGTATTGAAAATAAGTATCATTTAAGTTTATAAAACTAGTATTCTAAAGTTGTAATTTTCCATCTCTGTATACTGCATTTGGTTAGATTTCCAAGATTCTTTTTGGACCACCTACTCGCCAAGACAACTTAATAATAAAGTGATCTAGACCCCCACCCTGAGATGATTCCCTTAAACCCCCCTATACTCAATATCCTAGCTAAGCTGTGTATAAAATGGGTATCGGGAAACTTGTGCATAAGCGTATGTACAAGTATATGCGATTAAATTGAGACCAATCATTTTTTCTATTAATCTTGGTTTCGTAAACCAAGCGTAAGCGTAAGCTTCCTTGCTATTAATCTTAACTGCTTATACTTCAAGAAATAATTTGGAGTAGACTTGCTTTTGGCCGAAAATAGATGGCATGGTTGTGAAATAACAGGTTATGGACAGAAATCTGACAGTGTTCACAGATAGAGAGCAATTTCCAAGTATAATGCATGTGATTCGCTGACATCTTGTATGGCATAAGTATTTATCAAAGAGAGATCGAGATATATATGAGAGACAGAGAGAGAGAGAGAGAGATAGAGTACATTAAAAATATTTGCCACAAATATATTTAATCGAATCGATTGAAGTTTATTTATAAATAGTAGTGAAATTTCGTTCAACATCATAAGCCATCAGATTTTTTATGCAATTCTGAGCTTTATTTTTTAAATTAAAGATGGTGTCTATATTTTACTAAAATTATTGCTAACTAATTTTCTTATTTTTTTAAGTGGACTTATAGCACTTTCAAAAATAACAACTCCATTCTAGATCGCTAGGTTATTAAACAAATTTTAGCAATATCGTTTAGACGGTAGTATTACGCACGTTTAACTAAAATTTTGAATAAAGAGCTACATAATTTGTCCTCTAGGTTATTTTTTTTTAGGATTAAACTTTCGAAAACTAAAAAATTCGTGTTATGGAAACCAACATTTATATTCCAAACAACATTATACTTTTTAGCATTTATTCGTGTGACATGGCATACCTTCCCTTTTATTTATTTTTATTAAAGAAATTTCAACATAAATAATAAAACAAATGAAAGAAGCTCTGCTCTGTTGTAAGAGAAAAATTAAAGAAATCAAAAAGCATAAACAAAATTCACTCAAGTGACAAAGTTTTTAATGTGTACAAGTAGTTTTCAGGTGCTGTAGACAAAAAATTACACACACGCACTTTTAGTAGAAAAATTATTATTCTAGGCTTAACAACAAAAGCTTAAAAACTATGAAGTGGCATGTAGTATTGGTATTGTGGAGTACTATTTCCCTTGTGTTAATCCTTAAAGAAAGTCAGGCTAAGAGTGTTAAGAAACGGGGGGTAATGGATAATTTCAATGATGGCCTCAAAGTGGCAGGACAAATGTTTGGTAAAAGAAATTTAATTAAATTAAAAAAAAAATTACAATTAAATAAATAACTGCAGGCATTAATACAGCTGCTGATGTGGCAAATTTAGTAGCAAAAGCTTTTTCTAATAACAACAACAGCAATCGTAATAAAAAGCCTGATTTATTTTCGTTTATACAAAGTGGTTTAAAACTGGCCTCATTCCAAACGGACAGTTCAGCACAAGAGAAACATAATACTGAACCTCAGGAAGCAAAGCCATCTAAAGAGGCAGATCAGGGTATTAATTTTGTTAATTCAAATCTTATAAGCAACATGTTACGCTTGGTAGGATTTGATGCCAACAAATTGGGAGCTTTAGCTATTAACGCTTTAATTATGATAGCATCAGCAGTACGTTATTTATTTTTGTTTAACAAAAACACCATCATTTAATATTTTTTTTTAAAACAATTTCAGCTTGGTAATACCATAATGGGTACCACTAAGTTTCCAAATAAAATCAACACTCCACATGAACACGGAGATGCTACATTTTCTAAAGAGAGATACAATGAAAATATACAAAATGAAAATGCGGAAACTGGGCCTGAAGAGAAATACAACCCGGATGACCATCATCAACCAAGAGGTTTAAATGATGATGCCACCACTATTGAATGGTTTCTAAAAAATGCTCCCCATAAAATGAAAAGCATGCTGGAAGAAGCAATTCATGCCGATTTAGGTGATAAATTAGTAGACATGTTAACCAGTTACGAATCAAAGGAAGGACAAGCTTCTTGTTTAAAAATGTTAGTGTGTAAGAGTTCACCCTTTATTTGGGGTATGCAAAGATCGATAAAAGAACGCATTGAACCAACAAACAATAATGAGGATGCTACTAAAACAAATAATAAAGAAAATTTAAAGGATAATCAGGAGCCTGATTTTTTTAATGTAAATAATTTCTTTACACACATGCCAACGTTAGAGGAATATCGGCAACATGGCGAAAAATGTGAAAAAATTTATTCCCTTCATTGTAAAATCGATTAAATGGGATTGATTAGGATGAATTAAGACTTTTATTTTCTTTTAGTTTATATGAAAACGTATTTAAAACGAAAGTATTATTCGGTTAAAAATAAAAATTTTATGGATTATATTTAAAACTGAGGCCAAATCGTTGCACATTCAATATCGAAAAAGTTTTATTGAAATTAAAAAAAGTTTTTCATAAAAAAAGAGAAACATTTTTCGATTAATTCATTCAAAATTGTATACCATGATTTGTGCAGGATTTAAACCCTAGATTTCTTTTTTAATTAATGTAATCAGTGTGAGAAATACGGATTTGTGACTCTGTTTATACATTTTACAGGTTACATGTGCCACCCTATAAACTATATCGTCATATATTTAATATGAGAAGAAAAAACGTCTCTATTATGAAAAATCAACCAAACTTTTTCAATTTTTTTTAAGTGCAGTTTAAGAACTTTATTTTTAATTTTAAAAGTGAAAAACATTGTAGGAACATGCATCATAATATATTTTCTATGGAAATTTTGAAGCTGTACATGTGAGTAATGTGTGTGCACACACTCCTCTTAACGAAAGTAAGCGCACACACGAAACCAAGTAGTCGTACTTATCCATATGCATGTATATATGTGTGTCTTTTAAATACCTTGTATGTAAAAGAACTAAAAGCACGAAAATCTTAGAGCAAGATAGAAGCTAGAAGAGATTTTTTGAATTTCTCTATTTGAAATCAATTAATTATTTTAGAGTTTTGTGTGGCTAAGAAATTAAATGTGACTTTATATTTCTGGTGGTGTTAATTCCAATTTCATTTGTTAAAAATCTATTGTATAAAATAAAATATTTTTCTTCAACATTAAAATGTTGTTTGTTTGGTTGATGAATCAGTATCTGACCAACATTATAATTTCTAGAAACCCTTTGTTAAACTGTTGAAGCAAAAAAAGAAGCTGCAACAGTTAAAGGCAGTTAAAGCTGAAATGAACTCCAGGCATTTAAATAACAATTAAAATAAATTTTAAATTAATCTCGAGACCTTGAATATCATTTTTTGTACCGACAAATTACTTGTATGTTTCAATGCAAGTTCAATGAAACACGTTAAATTTTAAATAGAACTGATAATTTAAAAATCCTACATGCTAACATCAACTTTTAATTATTATTGCTTTTTTATTTAATTTTTGTGTGAAAAGAAATATCAGATAATAAAAATAGGGCAATAGGTCCTTTCTTCCACTCACACGCTAATGTTTTTTCAATGGTTTTTGCAGTTGCAGTGATTTTGATACTACTTTTTCCTCACATGTTTTATAGATATCGAAAAATCACGTAGATATTGCGACAAATTTGTTACAATTTCTCTTTCAAGTTTTTATTAACTTTTTTAAATACGAGCCTATATTCTATTAGGTAACCGCAACTTAACATAATATCTTCATCTCGTTCAACTGATTTTGTATAAAACCATATTTTTATTACAAAATTACAATTAGCGTAGTTATCATTCAAAGCAATTACATACACACATATATTTTTGTGTTATTTTTAGCCTTTTAGTTTTAGTTTTTATAAAATTATAATAATTGTTATCACACTAAGAGCATTACATCATACAATGAATACGTAGATTACTTACATTTGCGCTGTTATTTTTGAAAGTAGTATTTTTTTATAAACAAATATTAATTAAAAAATATTTTATACAAAAAAAAAATTAAGTAAAAAATATTTTATAAAAAACCTTTTTGTAAAAGTTTCTAATTAATAATTTTTATATAAAAAAATTTTTGTACAACAAAATATTATATAAAAAATTGTACGAAAAAATTTTAATGCAAAATTTAAAAAAAAATTAATTAAAAAAATTTTTTATTTAATATTTTTTTGTGTAAAATATTTTTATAAAAATTTTTTATATCAGCTTTTATATATAAAATTTTTTTTATTTCATATTTTTTTTTGTGTAAAATATTTTTATAATTTTTTTTTAAATTTTGCATTAAAATTTTTTTATAGAAAAATTTTGTTATAGAAAAAAGTTTTTATATAAAAATTATTAATAAGTAACTTTTACTAAAAAGTTTTTTTATAAAATATATTTTACTTAATTTTTTTTTTATAAAATATTTTTATATGCAAAATTAAAAAAAAAAATTAATAAAAAATTTTTTATAAAAATATTTTACACAAAAAAAATATTAAATAAAAAAATTTTTATATAAAAAAGTTTATATAAATTTAATATTTTTTTTTTTCATTTCATTATATAAAAAAATTTTGTGTAAGAGAATTGTGTAAAAACTTATAAATAATTTTATATAAAAGTTTTACAAAATTTTGATATAAAAAAATTTTTATATATAAAAAATATTAATTAAAAAATTAGTTAACGGTAATTTTAATAATTACCATTAACTCATTTTTTTAAAGTGGAGTTACACCACTTTCAAAAACCACAACTCATGTATGCATGTTAGCAAATAGTAAAATTGAAACATGTAACTCAATATAGTTTAGAATGATATTAACAAGGTGATCTAATCGACAAATTATTATGCAAATAATAAAAAAAAATGAAAAATACCGTAACTATTTAATTAAAATTATAAAGTGCCGTATTTAATTGTATGTTTTTTGTCAAATTGTGAAAATTTTCTCGGTGCGAGAGTTATAGAAACGAGGCCCAGGGCCGTATATATACGAATAGGTAAATTAAATTCGACACAACCGAATATAGCTTATTTATTTTATTATTTTGTTTCCTTTTTAGATAAGTAAAATTAATTTTCCGTTTCTTTCTTTGTTCGCTAAAAAAAGATTTGTTTCTCAAGGAATTTTTTGAAAATTTTCTACCAGAAAGATCGTCAAATATTTTTGAACCGACCATGCCCCCTTTATGTCTCCTTTTTTACAAAATAATTTAAATCGATCTTTTAATGATTTAAATCCTATTTTTAAATGAATTTCTCTGAAATTTGGTACATATTTAGTATATACGCTCTTATACTTCAAGGAAGGTTTAAAATTAAAATGTCGCTTTCAATGACAAAAAAATTCATAAATTATAAAATTTAATTTAAAAAATTTATTAATTACATTTTACAAAAAAAATACCTTATTTTTTTATTATTTACTTCGCCAGCAAAAAGTGAGGGAACGGATTAAAGCAAAAAAGTGAACAAAATATGGGAAAAAATATTTACGATAAGGGGAATTCGTTCTTGATTGATATCACAGTGAAAGGAAGCAAAATTCGAGGGAAGTGATACTCATGATAAGGATAATATTAGACCGCATATGCCCACATCTTGGTCAAAATTTTAATAGAACAATTTAGACAGAATTTATTTTATTTTTCAACTGATTTCTATGAAATTTGGTACATATATTTCTTTGTGTATCTCTGTCTCTCTCCACTTCAAAAAAAGGTCATGTCTACTTTTCAAAAAATTAAAAAAAAAATTTAACAGTTTACTCTGAATTTTTATATATACGATTTCGTTACTTTAATAACTCCCACTCATAGATTAAAGCAACGGATGAGACCGGGTAAAAACAGCTAGTTAAAATACAAAAACACACAATTAATGGAAGATGAAAGCAGATTTCTGTACATACATATGTATGTATGCTTATGAATAGCAACTCAGTTGAAACTATTTTTATTTTTTTCTAAGGAATTTAAATTAACTCCAATGATTTAATTTAAAAAAATAATAATAACAAAATTTCAACTTACCCGACTTAAGAGTATGTCAATGGGACGACTCATTATTTTAAGATCCTTTTAATAATTTTCTTTATTAAAATTTAATATTCTAATTAAATTTAATTTCTTTAAAAACTTTTCTTGCATTTACGTATCTTGTATTGCCACCAAATAACACTTTGATAAACAATTTGTAAAACAATCACATTAAAAAATATTACGATTTAACAACACTAAATATTTATTACACAAATAAATAATTGACTACTTAATAGACTGAATAAAGAATTGAAAATGTATACAAAAAAATTAATTATGAAAATTGTTAAACAACACACACGACTGATCAGAATAGTATCCACTAACTATTCTATTCTAGACATGAAATTAAAAATTTATTAAAACGAGCAACACTTAACACTTAAATGGTTGTTTTGTTTACTCGTAACACACGACTGAAATGGAGCCTATAAAATGCTCTCAGTTGACAGTTGAAAATCACTAAACGCTGTAGAAAATGTCAATGACAAAATTATTGTAAAATTCTGTTTATTTTTAATATTTTTATTTATTAGTAGTGATGTTGGATTTTATTTCACCAGCAATATCTATACTACGAGTACATACTTAAATGGTTGTCAATTACACAGTGCAACAACATTTTTTAAGTCATAGATTACAAACGCCTGGGCGTGTGGATTTTATGGCCTTATAAACATTTTGGCAAAAACTTGATTTTTGCAAATTTTTGTCCTATGGCAGTAACTCGGAAACCAATTGGTATTTTGTTTTCCCGTCTTTGGCACATTTGTAAAAGTAAAACTAAGCCGAAAAAACTGCACTTAGTGGCTCAAAAATTTTAAAATATCGGCCAAAATTTTTAATTTTAATCAATTTCTGCACTTTTCAATATGAACACTTTGGTAATACGAATTATACAGTACTAAAATCCACATTTCAGTAGCTTTAGAACCCACGTAAAAAGACGTGAAAACCAAATTAAAATTGGCATGTTTTAGCCAAAATGTTTTAAGGGCATAAAGTCCGAACTGCAGCTACACTAACAAAGTAACAAAACCCTATTTAGGTTCTTCAAGAAATTCCACATGAGAAGCAATTTACATGTTATGTGTTGCACAGTGTTATTAAATATGCTGATAACTTTGGTACACTTTTGCGATAAGTTTATTTAAAAAAAATCATTTCTTTTTTTTAAACAAAATTCTTAAAATAATTATATACGAGAGTAGGCCACTAAGTCATAGTAAAATTATTTTTTTTAGCAAACAAGATTACACCTTCAGCAAGTAGAGTATATAAGACTCGGCCCAGCCGAATTTATCTTGTCTTATTTAAGAGTCATTCACCACACAAAATGCTGGATTTCAAGTTAATTAACAGTTAACAATTTTACTGAATCAGAAGTTCCTTAATTTTAGGGCTGAACTAATGTATAAGAGTATCAGAGCAAAAATTTTTTCTATTGTTTTTGGAATAGATGTGACGTGTATTTAGACAGCCGAATTTTGTAAGCAAAAAAATAACTTGATTTCTATTATTTTTTCTAGTTTATAAAGTTGCTAAAATAGGCTTATTTTGTTGCCTAGTGCTCATTTCAATTGTTGTATTTTTCATTAAATCTATGGCAATATGAAAAAACAGCTTATGTCTTATTAAGTCATTTTTAGAAAAGTACAACGTTAGAAGTCCTAAAAGTTTTTCTTACAAAATTCTAACAAAACGGTATTGTTTTCATTGTCATCCCGTTAATTGTGGAACCACAATAATGAAGTTATTGAATTAATTGCAACAACAAGTTTTTACTTAAGTTGGCTTAAGCAATGTTTCCTTAATAGCACAGAAATATTTAATTGTTTTATAGGTAACTACTCTAAGCAGAGAAGAGTATATTTCTCATAACTGCTAACTGTTATTTTTAGTTGTTTGGAAAAATAAGTTAGGCAGCTAGTTTTAAAAGTGGTATAAATCCACTTTTTTTTTTATTATTTAGCGGTAATTTTAGTAAGATGGTGTCTATATCTTATTAAAATTACAGAAAACATATCTTTTTTAACTGGACTTATACCACTTTCTTACATTGAAGAATCAAGAACTTTAAACTAATAGTAAGAGATTATCAACAACATCAGAAAACTTACATACAAAATATTCTTATCATTAATGAGAGTAGATGCTTAATAAATTTAAATATTTTTAACGTTTATGCTGTATGTTTAATTCATATGTAAACATAAGCCATATCTAATCTTAAGGTAGATTGAAATAACTGGGAAAATATATGTATAAAGAATACGATATATATGACCCCTATGCTGCGAAAAGGCGGTTAAAAAAAGCCTACACAGTTTGTAGCCATTTAAATAGAAATCGATATAAGGGATATTAGAAAGTCTACATTTCGCATAAATTATAATAAAAATATATTTCAAATTCCCTTATCTTACACACTTAAAAGTGTTGTTTCCACAATATTTGCTTATCATTTGGCAAGTGCAAATGTAAGTCAAGTTATAATCTCATGTAAGATTGTTTTGTTTTTAGATTAAAATTTACAAACAAAGATTATTACAGTAATAAGTTTTAAGTACAAAAAACATTAACCCATTCTTAACCTTTAAAAATTGCATTAAAGCAAAATGTTACTTTTCTCCTGAAAATTATTTTGTTATTTTTCGTTACATTCGTTGTTAAGTTGTCACTTTGCTAAAAGAAGTGTTTTACATCGCAAACATAATCTTGGATAGATATTATATACTGGTCATTTTAAAAATTTAACAAATTGGTTAATATTTACAATCTAAACTAATATTATAAAGAGGAACCAGCGAGTAAAACATGCCATATAACACGATACGAGTACTTTTAAGTTCATTATTCACAATGACTTAACAATTAAAATACTATTTTCACTATATATTTTTGGATCGGCCGTGCTCACCTGTATGCAGGTTAGTTAAAAGATCGACATCAAATAAAAACAGATAATCAAAAACAAAATTTCAGACATATTGTTCTGAGTTCTTATATATAAAATCTGCTGAGTCTACGAATTCCTTCACATAGACAAAAGGACGGGGCGAGACCGGTAGAGACCGAGTAAAAACAGCTATTATTATATAAAAAACAGCTTTAACCATTTGGTGGCAGTTAATACAAATAGAAATAGAATAAAAAATTTTATGTACATTTGAATTAAATTTGATTAAATATATAAATTCCTAATTTAAACAAAAGACAATACGAAAATTATAACAATGGAAATTTTTAGAAAATAAAAGCAATTAATTACTTAAGTTCAAACTAATGCTTTTATGAGGATTTTTTTATATCAGTAGTAAAATTATAAATGTATAAATAACACTAGTCAACACTAAAAAAATTTTCAGTGTGTTTGTATTCATTTTCGATTAATTAAAGTGTGCTGATTACGAAAATAATACTGGATCTTTTCTAGCAGCTCTAGTTTTTATTTTACGGGCATGTTCAAAATTATGACTCTTAATATTTGCACTTTTTTTTCATACAGTTACTGTGTGTGTGTTTTTTATAAAATTTTCTTTGACAAAGTTTCCAGCAGCCATCATATGTAACGTTTATCGACAGTATGAGTAACTTGGTGCAACCTTTCGCTTTGCTCTTCCCTGTAATCTTTAAGATTTGCAGGAAATCAATCTAAATGAGAGTGTAAATGGTGTAGTTTGATGCTCATGTTACAGTGCAGTAATTATAAATAACATCCTGATTTATGATTCCCAAGAAAAAATGTTTTTTTTTTTTGATAAATTTCGGTACACCAGGCAAATAACCTGTTAATTTTTGTTCCTACATTTTATGTCAGTGAAGGACTGACTGTTGCAAACAGCCGATTTCTGTTTAAATAAGTAGTTATTTTCTATATTTTAATTAATCGCATTATATATTTGACAATTACAGCTGCAAATGCATAATATATACTTGATATTTTTTATTATTTATTATTTTTAATATTAGAAATTCATTCTAAGTTTAAATTTGTTAACTAGCAGTGGTAACTTTGACTATCGGCTCCCAAGGTCTGGGCACGAATCGAGCCTGTGACTTCCAGATTGAGAGATTGGCAAGCTATCAATCAATATACAGAGAGGGCACTTACTTGAAATTTCTTAATGCATGAATAAATGAAAAGAAATTGATTGCAACCACATCATCCATAATAGGAAAGTAATTTAAGTAAATATGAAAATATTCTCAGTGAATTAAAATTTAAATAAATTTACTAAAAAAAATAATTGTATATATGGCCCATATGTATGTTATCCTTGTTAGTATTTACTTATTGTACCAAGTAAACAATTTTTTGATTTTCCATGAAAATATTATAGTAAGCATCAAAAAAGATAAATTTTTATAAGGGGTGTCGCAACAAGATTTAAATTTGGCGCCATTCAAAGTGTCATTGTTTGACATTTGAACAATTGTTATTGTTTGCTAGTAGAAGGTACGAGGTTAGTAAAAAATGACCATGGACAGCGAAGGGAGTTCGTTAATTGGGTATTGGAGAGACAACATGAAAATGCTGATTTTGCCGATAAAATCATCTTCAGTGACGAGGCCCATTTCCATCTTGATGGCTTCGTCAATAGCCAGAATTGTCGCATTTGGGGTGAGGAAAATAATAGAGTGATTCACGAGAAGCAAATGCATCCTCAAAGTGGTTTTTGGGCTGGAGGAATCATCGGACCTTTTTTTATGAAAATGAGGCAGGTCAAGCGCAAACAGTCAATGGTGTTCGGTATCGCGAAATGATAACCAGTTTTTTCTTGCCTAGAATTGAAGAAATGAATGTGGAGGGCTTGTAGTTTCAACAAGACGGCGCCACATGTCATACAGCCAGAGAAACAATTCAATTGCTGCATCAGTTATTTATTTAAAATTTAAATCTTGCGTTCTTGTTCGGACACCCTTTATTAGAATTAAATTGGAGGAATACAAACTATAAAAAACTTAATTTTGATTAATTCTTTTAAGACGAAATTGTAGATGGATATAATTACAACTCATCAATACCATTTGTTTCACTTTCAACTCAACTGAATTGAGTTGTAAACCGTAATAGAGACATTAATTGTTTCGACTACTATTTTCAACACAATTTAATTAAAATTTTTATAAGTTATTTCTTCAAAATATTTGAAGCTATTATAGTTAGAAAATTTATTCAGCAAATTCTCTTCTTAAACTTTTTTTGGAATATGCATTTGCATTAATTTCAAAATTTTGCAAGTGCGTGCTTATTTGTATTTTCGATAAGGGGACGTTAAAATTTTTATACCGTACATACTTACATATGCACGTACAGGTGTATATTTTTTAGAGTTTTCTGGTAAATCGTTTTATTACTAGCATCAAAGCGGGTATATAAGAATATTAGTTTTTATAAAAAATAGCAATTGTTAATAAAAATATATTTATATGTATGTATATTGAATGTTAGAAAATTGTGCTTCAATAACTAAACACCGGTAATAATTGATACATCCCGTTAAAACAATAGAAACAATAAAAAAAGATACGAAACAAATCATTATAATGTAAATGAACAAAACTAAAAAATAATTTCAAACATTGTCGCCTTATTAGTAAAGTTGATATTGAACAAAGGCCCCTGCAAATATTTTGGCGCATATTAAGGTCACTTGAAGGTTGAAGATATTAATGTGCACTATTATTTATCAATTGACAAATACATTTTCTTTTTTGGTAAATCTGAAGATCTTAAACCTCTAATGGATGGCTGTTGGCTGCCACGTATCACATATGGAGTGAATTTCTCAGAAAAAACTTAACAACGCTCCAAATTCCAATATAAAATATATAAACTAAAAATCTAGTTTTCTACTTAAGGGAGATAAATAACTTCACTTACCTTTCCGTCACCTGGGACATTCAACATTTTATCACAATTATATTTATTTTTGCACTAGAAAATTTTATATATTTAATTTTATCTATGTATTTGTAAATACTTTTATTTTTAGTTTGTGCTTTTATTACTCAATAACCAATTCTCTAATAAATTTTACACAAATTTATAGCCGCCAAACCGATAACACAACACACAAAATGAACCAACAAATTAAGAATTATACATAATCCAAAAAAACCGTTCTTTCTTAAGTTTCTTTTGTTTTTATCTTTTTGTTTACTACATTTATTTTGATTTAAAGTGTTTTTATGATGCCATATGTTTGACGTTATAATCAACACGAACTGCCAGACTTAGAAAATATAAATTTGTATCTGTAGTTTAATATCTACCATCGACTATATATTTGACATAGACTAAACTCTGTGGTTTCTGTAGTACTTGGATGTGACTTAATTTTAATTTACACTCCTTAAAAACAATAACAGTAAATAAAATCAAATTCATTGTATGTATTTTAATTTAATTTAATAAGAAAAATACACTTAATTTACAAAATTAAAAAAAAAAAATCAATTTTAGGATTGTAGCTATTTGAGTTCATTTCCAAATATACAATTTTGCAACACGGCAATCATGAGGAACATGAAATTAAAAAGAAGAAAAAAACAGCTGTTCCAAATAAAAACAAAAACAATGATTCACTCAGCTTAAATCATAAATTGTTTAAATAAACATTAATCATTTTCGTCGCATTTAGAATTAAAAATCATATAATAAAATGGGATTATGTTCATCATGCTGTGGCGGATCAGCGGAAGAAACAAATTTAATGCCATCGCCGGTAATTTCTTAAATAAAACAAAAAAATACTTAACAATGTTTAAATGTGTTGCAGGAAACTCGTCGAAGACAGCAATTAGAAGCGGCAGAAAAAAGGCGTTTGGAAAATGAACGTAGAGGCATCAAAGATCCGGAACGATTGAAAAGACAGCAGCAGCGTAATGAAGAACAGCAAAAACGTGAAGATGAAGCAGCACGCATGGGTGCAGGTGGACCTTCATTAAGAGTAAATTTTATAATAATTTTAATAGTGAACTATTTAGAGAAATTGAATTTATATCCACAGTGGCAACAGGATTAAGTTATCACCAATGTGTTATTGTACCTATTTCGGCAACATTATTTTGTGAAATTTGAGAGGGCATTTTAACCGGACGGCGAAATTTTGCAAGCTACGGTTCTTTAAAAACTCCAATTATCACAACATATTAAATACATACTAACATTTATCATAATATAGATTTATACATGCATATATTCTTTAATAATTTGCATATATTATATTATAACTATAGCACACTTATTTACAAGTATATTTTTTACATATTTTATGTGTTTTATTAACGGAAGCCATAAAAATGTGTTCAATTACTGGTTTCTTCTTTTTTAGGGCCTAAAACCAAATAAAATATTTATCTTTAATTTTTTACATTACTTGTGTTCTAAAATTCCAGGCGAATCATTTGTTGGACCCAAAATTATGATATGGTGTAATAAAAGTAGATATTCCATGAGCCACATGATGTATTTGTGTTCACATATAGCTGACTACAAATACATGCACAAACATATACAAATGCATTTTAATTATTTATTCCATGTCAAGTAATATTGTTATGTTTCTTTTAAGCCTATCTTCTTTATTTAATTTTGCTTTGTTCTTGTCTATTTTAGTTTTTTGTTCAGCCTTAATTTTATTTTAATAAAATTATGTTTAAATTATTATTTTCTTTAAATATATTATTAATTTTTATAACACTAAATGTGGCAAAATCGTTCAAGAGGGGACGAGTGAATGAAAACAGTCTAAACACAGATGAGCCATCGTGGCAAAATATGTGGTTTCCCCATCCTACAAATTATCACAATGACGTAAATACACAAGCAATTAATGTTACAACATTAAAATCTGGTGAAGAATATTCATCTAATACAAATAAGGATTCAGAATTCGCTGGACTATGGTTTCCACATCCACCAAATTACCAAAGTAACAAAAATGTTGAGAACCTAAATTTAAAATATAAAGACAGTAATGACCTTGAATGCGACAATGGAAAGGTAATTCTGAAAGTTTCTTTCTTTATAATAGTTAAAATATAAAAAATTTTACTTTTCATTTTATTAAAATTGTATAGCGTTATATTATAAACTCATCGCAATTTTATATTCTTTTTCAGAATGGTATAAGTTTAGACTTTGATCCTCAAGATAAACGGCATTCGTTTAATTATCTCTGTATAAGCAATAAGCATGATTATGCTCCCAATTTAAATACAAGTGCCTTGTTGAATGAATATTCTATACCAATGGCGTATGAACCATCCGCTAAATGCCTAAATGAAACTATTGAATATGTGGAATCCATTCCAACCTTGTAAGTTTTTAGAATTTATTCCTGCAAGCTTCCACGTTCTTTATTTAATGTTATAATTATTTTACAGTGGTTCCTATCGTCCATTGGCTCCTAAATTTGGTACCTATCAATATTTACCTCCTCAACGTTGGATACATAGTTTAACTGATGGTGCTATTGTTTTATTGTACCATCCCTGCGCATTTCCCGGGGAAGTAGATAAATTAAAAAATATTTTAAAAGGCTGTTTGTATCGTCATATTATAACTCCGTATCAGTTTTTAACGCCACAGCGTCCTTTGTCTCTCCTTACCTGGGGTAAAAGCTTACAAATGTCTGTTGTGGATGATGCTATTGTTGTGAAATTTATTAAAAACAATGCTAAAATGGGACTCAGGGGGAAAAAGCGAAAACTGATCGCATCCTCAAAATTATACAATGCTGGATTACTGACTGAAGCTCATTTGGTAACTGATGAGCAGGACAATGAAATTTGTGGTTACAAAGAAATTAGATGAGTTTTTCACTATGAATTTCATAGTACAAGTGTAATATAGCTATGTATATATAAAATTCTAATCAATTTATTATTGAATTCATTCAAATTCATATAAAAATGAGGACAGTAATTAAGTCCAGAAAATTTATACTAAAAACTGTGCATACATTAAATTGCAACAGTAATATCCACTTTTTGAAATTTACAAACATGCGTCCTTATTTTTATATTTCGTCCACCGTAGTCTTGAAATTTGAACGCAACGTGACGTTACCGCAAAATCGCAAATGACTTAATTTAATATTAAATTGTCAAGTTTGTGAAAATCGCTAAATTCACGTCAGTAGTTGTGTAGTCGTCATTACTGTTACTTCACGAAAAATGTATTAATACGCCATAATATTTTTTAATCATTTTCTAACATCGCTGGCAGAACAGTTTCTTCCTAAATTGTTTCAAGTTGTACTTTTATTTAAAATTTTTAAAAAATTACGATATAGTTTAATATTGTGTGAGTTATTTTCAGTTTGTTTAGGTGCAAATATCTGTGATATTTAAACACAAAATTGTACTTTCGGCCAACTCTCGTCATCTATGCATTTATGTGTGTGTGTTTTTTTATGTTTTTATCGGGAATGGCTTCGAAAAAGTATTAATTTCTGTGGAAATTAGTTTTCCATATGAGACGAAAAGAACGCTAAAATTGAATTCTTAACATCGAACCAACAGCCATTAATCATTCAGCTGAGAGTCAACCATATAACAAGCTTCTTTGTTGCTGTTTTTTATAGCCCATTTAAATTTTTGTTCTTTATATTCTATGGTTGAAGTGCTACGAAAAACACAAAACAAAAAGAAAAGCTTAATTGCTGTTGTAGAAAAGAAAAGGCCAAAACAATTGAGAAAAAAGAGACTCCACAACAACGAAGAATAAAATAAATAAGTTTTAAATCATTTAATAAGAAACACGTCACGTGAGCATTACGTGAGCAAAGAAGCAAGCGAAAAAAGAAAAACATCCGCAGATAAAAACAAAAAACAAAGCTCTTCATTATTTTTAAATTTTTACTAAAGTCAAACGCTTTTCATAAGACGAAACAGCTGTTGGCATTTTGAGTGATTGTGGATTGCTATTGGTTAAACAGTCAATTATTCTAATTAAAATAGAAATCAACATGAACAATTTGTTAGATACCCCGATACCGGATCCTGGTTCTGGTGCTGATAAAAAAGAAACCAAACAATCAAGTGCTTTAAAGAAAACCAGCCGCTATCGTAGTCGTTCATTGTCTGCTTCATCCACCGATTCGTTTTCATCTGCCTCCTATACAGGCAGCAGTTCGGATGATGATGATGATGTACCACCACGAGAGAAAGTCCAAAAGAATTCCAAAGGATATTCTGATTTTTGTGTACGTAACATAAATCAAAATGCTTTTGGTCGTCGCGAAATTGAAATTGCCGAACAGGAAATGCCCGGCATTATGGCATTAAGAAAGCGTGCTGCCGATGATAAGCCATTAAAAGATGCCAAAATTGTTGGCTGCACTCATATTAATGCCCAAACGGCGGTTCTAATTGAGACATTGATTGATTTGGGTGCATCAGTACGTTGGGCCGCTTGCAATATATATTCAACACAGGTATGTATATGTAAATGTGGCTTTCCAACAGAAACTAAAACTAGAGCTATAAACTAGGAAAAGACTTACAGAGCTACATAAATGACTCACATATGCGTAAAACTGAATAAATGTATGTAATAGCTAACTTGAATTAAAAAAAAAAGGAATTAATATTGTGTAGGTGTGTCATGAACCGTAACCATAGAACGCTTTCCATTTTAGACAAGGAATAAAATATTAAGTAAAAACCAAAAATAAAATACATAGAAAGTAATGTTAGGGAGAAAATAAATTCTGTGAAGAATACCACGGAAACACCAAAAGCGAAATACATCATAAAACTGCTTTAAAACACTCCAAATTTATAATTTTTATATTTAAAATAATAATGAACGCAAATAGCATAGCCTATGTTCATTGAAATTATGCATTTTTGAAATATGTCGCTGTTGTAGCAAAATTATTAAAAAACGTCCTGTTAAAGTAAATAATAGCTATCTTATTTGAAAATATTGTGTTTGCTTCCTCTATTTTTTTTTCTTTTTTTATTATCCGCATTATGACTAGTTTAGTTGCTTTATTTTGTATTTAAAGTGTATGAGTGTGCAATTGTTCTCCTGTTGTAGCAGTAATTTAGTTTCCTAATGACCTTTTAAAGAACGTAGTATCGTATATACACAAGCATGTATGAATATTGGTATGTATGTTGACTGTTATTTTTCCTTTGTGTGATTGCAAACATTAACCTTTCTTTTTGTATAAAGCAGCTATAGGTACAACTCTTAATTCAAATAGGAAATCCTTTGTCTACATATCCATTTTTTGTTTGTTTGTAAGCTAGCGATTTATTGTTTATTTTTTACATATATAAAACCTTTTTATAAAAAATAAATAATTTTATAGAATACAAAATCGCTTACATAAATACAAAATTGCTACATAATGTAATAATTTTAGAGTCAACAGGGCCTCAAAGTCTTAAGTTCAACTTTGCTGGTAGTATAAAACTCAAACATTTTTAAATTTTTTTATAACAATAATTTTTAAGGCTCAAATAAGCTTATAATAATAATTTCTATAATACTTTTCAACCCTAAGTCTTATATTAGTAAACTTATTTTCAATGTTTTTCTCAAGTTTGGTTTGTTGGGATATATTAATTATTATCTACATACAGAGAATTTGATGACAATATTACTTAAGTTCTGCAACACACTTAAGAACTGTTAATAGCTTTAATTAAAAATCACATGATTATTTTTATATTGTACACAAATTTAATTGCATATATATACATATGTATATACAAACACACAGATATATATATTTGTATGTAGGTTGGATACACGCATGAATGTGTCTTAATTACTCAAAATAAATTATAAAATAATTACCATACAGTTTCGGATCTAAAATGTAAATTCAAAAACTGCCAAAATATAATAATATATTAGAGCAATGCACACGCATACTTGAAATGGCTTGAAAGCACATTTTATTATAAAATATTACATATATTTGTAGTGATTCAAATATGCTTGTGCATTGCTCTAGTATATATTTACATACAAATTGTATGAGAGATTGACCAACATTTTACAAAAATTGTTAAGTTTAAATTTCAGTTTAAAAACCCCTTAATTAAATTGTAGAATTAAAATATTTTGTACAAAACATGTGAATTGATAAGAAATATTCAATATTCAAGGCTGTTTCTTGCCTTGAAAACTTTTTTGAGTGGTTTTCAAATAAAATTTCTAGAAGAGTTAATCGGATGTGTTATGGAACAGCACATATAGTGTATAAAAATAGTTTTTAGTTCCAGTATAAACACATACATAAGTATATACATTCGCAAGAAAATTTTTAATTCAGGCATATTTTAAATTTAAAATTCTCAAAATTTATTAATTTTTTTGTATGTATGTATTTCAATTAAAAAAATGTCATCATCAGTTTAGTTTCTTTTCCTCTTTGCCAACAAAAATAAAATAATCAATAATTATTTGCACAACAATAAAAATGAAATGAAATTCAAGTAAAAAAAAGCAAAAAATAGTAAGGGCACTCTTGATAGCACTAATAAAAATTTAAATTTTGCAAAATAAAATCATACATTATTAACTTTTACTTAAAAATTTATTTACCAACTGTATTTTCTGACATTAAGCATAACAGTTTTTATTCGTTTAAAGTTAATGGTCATTTCAGTGGCTTGTAGTAGGTAGAGTTTTTCCCTTGAGAATTCTCGAAAACATTTAGATTTTTTTAATATTGGACAAATTTATTTTGTTTTACTTATATAAGCACTAAAAAACGTAACTTAGGTTTTCGGAAAGTATCTATTCCGAATTTTAAATATAAAAATGTAATGTACTCAATGTACTTTTAAAAGTATAGATATTTTCACATTCTGTTATAGGTATCTAGGATAAAGTAAGTTTTCCCGGCTTCTGCAAAAAAATTTTTCTCGGGAAAAGAAAAATTCTACTTGCTGGCCGTTTTTGTTTTTTTTTTTTAATATAAAATTATGATTGAAAATGACATGCTAACTTTAAAATAAAATAAATATGATTCAGCTAACCCATACTAGTTCATTCATTTTTGTTTTAAAACATACACACATACATTCGATGCTCATCTAACCGAGTTAACAGATGAGCAGGCCAAATATATGGGCCTTAATAAAGCGGGTCCATTTAAACCCAATTATTATCGTTACTAAATAATTTCTAAAATAAAATGGTCCCTAAGTGATATGAAATGAACCATAAAAATGCATGTGAATTTTCTTGTTCTTCTCTGGATGTATTTTTGCTTGTGTCAATTGACACCAATTTATAGACTGTATATAATGAAAATGTTTACTATATGTATTTGAATTTAAACCCCCCATATCTAATCATTACATATTTATTGTTTGTATGTTTGCCTTTTCTTTACCTAATTTTGAACGCTATGAGTGATGATAAATAAATAGTTTGTCAATTATTTAGCCTCTTTAATATTTTCATATGTACATTCAAATGTGTATCATTCATTTAACGAATTCAATTCAAATAATTTGTGTAAATTTATTTTGTTGAGGGTGAGTGTTAGCGTTATTTAAAAATTAATTAGAAACTTTATAATAATTTTTCAATTAGTACGATATCTTGAGTTTTTGTGATTTTTTATTCAATAATACTTGATCAATTAACACTTATAATTTGCATTATTGAGTTCTTCAGTGTACAATAAATTTGTTTACTCTAGGAAAATTTTTCTAAGAGAGCAAAACAAATACAGGGACTATTTGTGTAACAAACAAATTATCGTATTTTATACGAAACAAGCTATCGTTTGTTTGCGTTTACAGAAATGACTGACTTCCTACAGAGAAATCTTTCTATGAATTCAAAAAAACAAATAATAAATTTTCTTTACATCCGCTATTACATAACACATTTATAACATTAATTAATTGTAATAAACTCTTGTAAACTTTTTTATTTATTTATTTATATTTCATTTAACTTATAGAATGAAGTTGCAGCTGCCTTGGCTGAAGCAAGCATTCCAATTTTCGCTTGGCGCGGTGAGACCGAGGAAGATTTTTGGTGGTGCATTGATCGTTGTGTTAATGCTGAAAACTGGCAGCCCAATATGATTCTAGATGATGGTGGTGATGCCACTCATTTGATGTTAAAGAAATACCCAACTATGTTCAAACTGGTTAAGGGTATTGTAGAGGAGAGTGTCACCGGTGTGCATCGTCTATATCAGCTATCAAAGGCTGGCAAATTGACAGTACCGGCTATGAATGTTAATGATTCGGTAACAAAAACTAAATTTGATAACCTTTACAGTTGCAAAGAGTCAATATTGGATAGTTTAAAACGTTCAACGGATGTTATGTTTGGCGGCAAACAAGTGGTAGTCTGTGGTTATGGGGATGTTGGCAAGGGCTGTGCTCAAGCTTTAAAAGGCCAAGGTTGTATTGTGTATATAACTGAAATCGATCCAATATGTGCTTTACAAGCCAGTATGGATGGCTTCCGTGTAGTTAAACTAAATGAAGTCATACGCAATGTTGATATTGTGGTTACTGCCACCGGTAATAAGAATGTGGTGGTGCGAGAGCATATGGACAAAATGAAAAATGGCTGTATTATTTGCAATATGGGCCATTCGAATACCGAAATTGATGTAAATAGCTTACGCACACCCGATCTTACTTGGGAAAAAGTGCGCTCTCAAGTTGATCATATAATATGGCCCGAAGGAAAATATATTATTTTATTGGCCGAAGGACGTTTAGTCAATTTGTCATGTTCCAGTATACCATCATTCGCTGTGTCAATTACATCTGCCACTCAAGCTTTAGCTTTAATTGAGCTCTTTAATGCCCCACCCGGTCGCTACAAGTCCGATGTTTATTTGTTGCCGAAAAAAATGGACGAATATGTGGCCAGCTTACATTTGCCTACATTCGATGCTCATCTAACCGAGTTAACAGATGAGCAGGCCAAATATATGGGCCTTAATAAAGCGGGTCCATTTAAACCCAATTATTATCGTTACTAAATAATTTCCTTGCCTTCATCAACCAGTAAAATTTAAAGAAGTATTATGCTCTAAAGGCAAAACACCTGCGCACAGGCTTAAATGGGCACTTAAAAAGAAATAAACAAACAAACCAGAAACTATTTACTACTGCAGGCGACACTAGACAATGAATATTAAAAAAAATAAATTTCAACTACTGTGAAATTGTGAAAACGTAAGAATTTAATATTATTGTATTATTTCTAATGAAAATAGTAAACAAACAATGCAAAGAAAGTGTTATGAACAATATTAGGTATAAAATTTGATAAAATGGTAAACAAAAAACATGAAAAAGAAATCATTAAAACTGCTGCTTTAAAATAAAAAAAAAGTACAGGCGCATATCTCATGTAAGTGGAAAGATTTTTATTAAGATTAAATATGTATGTAATATTTTAAGGTTTAACTAAAGTCATTCTTTTTGACTTTAATTTAATTAATTCTGGAATTTGTTTTTCAGTTGTTGATTATTTTAACTGGTTTGCTGTTTCAAGACTAGTTTTTTATTCGGATAAAACTCATCAGCCCAAGTATGAATAAAAATTCTGTGAAAGTTTTTTTTTGCTATTAAATTAGCTGTTTTTTTTAGAGTGCTATAAGTCCACTTACTAAAATTATCGCTGACTTATTTAAAAAAATATTACTTATACCACTTTAAAAAATAACAGAATTTATCTCCCTTTTATCATAAAAAATACCCCAACTTTTTTCTAAAAACAAAATTTTCTTGGGGAGTATTCATAATTGGACTGCATATATTAGTTAAACGAAGCTTAAACCTAAAGTCACCTCTAACGATTAGTTTTTTTATGTATTACAATTAAATTTTTGTAACAAAATAAAAAGTTTATTTTTTTCATGCCTGATTAAAATCAACTACTTTTAAAATAAATTAAGAACTATAATTTTCCTTGTGAAAAAAGTTTTAAATTTTGCTTAAAAATGTAATTCTAACATTTTAAAAATTCATTTTTGTTGCATTCCAAAAGTCTTCAAGAGTTTAAAATATATTTATTTTTTCTTGAAAAATTTTCAAAAAAAAATATTTAAAAAAAATACATAAAAAAACATTTTTTTGCAGCTTATACATATGTTGAAAACCTCAATACATGCATATATATACATACATAAACATATTTTTTATATTTTTATACATATTTAGAGCTTATATTTTTTATAAATTAGCAGTTTTTTCACATTCAATTATAAGAAACATTTGTTTTTAGCGCATTTACCAATTTTAATATAAAAATCCTTACAGAGAATGCTTTTCATCCGTAAACTTCGTTTTTGCTTCGGTTTATTTATACGTTTAGTTTAAAATTAAAATATAATAAAGCCAGTAAACTTGCAACATTTATTCCAATTTACTTAAAAAAATTTTACAATAATTTAACAATTACTACGATATTTTATATTTCCTTTTAATTTCACATAAACTAATAATAATAGAACACAGATTATGTACTTAATTTTTTAATAGCTATGAAATGATTGTATTGTATTTTGTAATAATTTTTTATGCATTTATTACAAACGTCTTCAAATTTTTATTTAAAAAATAAAACATTGTTCAAGACGAATTTGTAATACATATAAATTTATGGTATAAATTCGCCTTGCCCTTGTTTATTATGTTAAAACAATAAAAAATTTACAATTAAATTGAACACAGAAAATTAATGAAATGATACACGCAAAATGATAACAACAGCATATACATACATACCTAATTTATGTGTAAAGATGAAAAAAAAAATACCAATAAAAAATGTTTATAAAATTTAATAACAGAAATACATGCGTTTAATGTATTCCATGATTTGATTACTTCAACAGCAAAATGATTTGAAATTATTTTTATTCAATTTAAACTTAAACAAAAACAGAAAGCTTAGTTAAAGAAATTGTTTGTTTTAAAACAGGTTCCAAATTAAAGCACTCGATAGCGGTCGAAATTTTAATACAATTGAAATGGAAGTTCCGTTCTATACCGAATGCCGTAATTCGGCTACAAATCCAAAAAATTAGCAAATTCAATATATTATGATATTCAGTTCTTGTAGAACACTAGTTGCCGTTTAAATAATTATATGGTTTGACTAACATTATTCACGTACGAGTATATCACAAATTCTGTGCTAAAAGTTTAACACTCGAATGCCATAATTTACCGCTGTTCCTAATGTTAAGATAAAATATAATAGCAATTTTGCACCTTACACAAAGTTTGAAATAGCAGACATTCTAGGCGAGCTTTCAAAACCTCTTTTGGGCTTTTCCTTCCTAAAAATTGAGTAATAGTTTTATTTTATATACTTTGTTTCCAACAGAAATATAAATTTATAACAGCCTGTCACACCATTGAACTTTAAACGAGTGTATTGGAACCCATAGTGCTAGAATTTGTTTCATAAGAAAATTATTCACACGGAATATAATTACCAACCCATAGGCACTTGTGATATAAAATAAAACAAGAAAATAACTGGATAAATTGTATTCACAATTTTTTATTTAGAATTTCGATCAAAATCGAAAGACTCGGCATTTAAATATATATGTAATTTTCTTGTATACTTAACTCCATACAACAGTTCCCACAACCCCTTGGGACTAAAATGATTATTAAAAAAATATATCCTTCAACACAAGTATTTAAATTGAAGCATTGAGTTGTTTATTTTGTTTTCTTAAAATGTAAATTATCAAAAGAACTTAAAGAAAAAATATATAATTGGAAATTATTTATAGTTGATTGCGTTTACATAGTTTGTCATTTCTTAATTGTTTTTTTTTTAGTATTTATGTACTTGCAAACATGCGTAAATGCAGTCGAAGGTAATATATACTTTTAGTAACACATAGAGAAAATAAAAAAGTAAAAACTTAAAATGCTATTATAGAATTGCTCTTCCAATTTCAGTATTCTATTTATCCTTTTAATTTAGAATTACATACTTAATATATTTTTTTAATGATTTTTAAATCGTTACAATTTTTAAAGGAAAATAAAAGAATATAATTTTAAAAACTACTAAAACCCTTGGTTTAGTATTACTAAATGGCCATGTAATGTTTATCCATTAAACGCCCGGCTGGTGTCTGCTAATTTATTCCAAGAAATGGGGCTTCAAATGTTTCAACATGCCAAAAGTACGAAAACGTTTAACTTTCATTACTTTCATCAGTTCGTCATCACAAATGGCAAATTGTTTATTTTTGGGATCGTACAAGTTACGTTCCTTAATAATGGCCCAGACTTTTTTAACTACTTCATGGCGGGGCAAAGCTTCTGCGCCCATTAATGCAGACAGCTCTGGCGATAAATTGTATGATCTGGTAAAACCTGTAGACTTACGACCTCCTGCTGGTTTGTCACCGGCAGCCTTCTTCTTTTTTGCAACTGCCTTTTTCTTCGGCATTTCAAAATCTGAATCGGAACCGGCATCCGACTCAGACCCAGAGTCTGAAGCAGTCAGGGACTTGCGCTTCTTTTTAGCAGGCGTTGGTTTACGTTGTGTAGGCTGGGGACGTTTTTTAGTTGGCTTTTTTTCTTCTTCACTACTAGGTTCTTCTTCTGAAGCACTCCCATCTTCTTTATCATCCTCTTCGGATTCTTCATCTTCTTGCTGTGCATTTATGAAATCCATAACGATTTTGTCAAATTCCTTTTTGCGGCTGACCAAAGAGCAGTCCAATTTTTTCTCTACTTGCTCTCGAACCTTTTTGGCCGATACCACGGACAAATCGGCAGTCTTTAACACTGCATGGATTTCATTTTTTAATTCTTCTGTAGAAATGTCAGCCATTTTGTTTATCTGTAACTTTTCCAATAAAAATCTGAATGAAAAATGTTTCAGTCCTCAGTTTTCTACACAATATAGCTGTAATCAAATTACCTGCTTAAATTAGTAATGTATTTGTTATTCACTTAATTTTTACAGAAGTAATAAACTTTTTATTATAAGCAAGAGAAATGTGTTGAGGAAAAAAATTTCGGCGTCTATTTTCTAAATTCACGCCGAATTAAAACAGCGTTGTACAAAGTAGTATCAATTGATTTTAAAAATGCTGCCCAATGGTGGAAAGAATAAAGGAAAATGCAGAACACTGAAAGAACAGAATATAAAGTTTTATTGCTGGGTTAAAAAGAAGTATATATAGAAAACGAGTATTTTGCAATATAATTATTTAATATTTGTTGCAGTAACAGAAATTAATTTATAAAAAAAGTAAATTTATATAAACACAGTGGCTACTTCGTTATCTGTTAGCAGAGCCAGACACCAGTATAAATATATGTAAAATTGAATATTACTGTTTAGGAGCTACTGATGATAAGCTGTCAAATTTCAGTTTTGACAACCATAAAACAAAATGTCAACAAAACGAATTTACAATAATAGAAAAATAGAAAAAATTAAATAAAAATATACATGACGTCTGTGCATAAAAGTGTAAAAATTTATTTAAAATTGTAATTAAAATATATTATAAATACAAAAAAAGTCATTTGCTAGTGATCAATTTGAGATTTTTATAAATCTTTGATGAAATTAAGTCGCGTGAATGCATGAAAAAGTTATCAGAATTTGTTAAGAACTTCACAATGAAGAATTCAAAAAATATACTTACATAGGAATACAAGAAACGCAAAAATAATAAAGATAGCTAAAAGTAAGATTAGCTACTAGTTAGTATGTGGTGTGGTTGCTCATTTATTTATTTTTTTCTATTCTTCACATAGGTGTAGAAAATTATAGAAAACATTAAAACAGAAAAGTTCTTATAAAAGTATTTATGTACATATGTGTTGTGTGAAAGTGAAAATAAGTGCCTAAAATTTGTTCCAGTAAATATGTATTCAGCTGTCCAGAGTCAAAAGTAATAAATTTAAGGTAAGTTTTCTTTATAATGGCCATAAAATAATTATTCGCTAAGAAAGTGTTAGTAAGAAGACGCAAAAGAAGTCTGATGGGAGCCCCAAATGTACTCGTGTTCTTGTTTGCTATTTCTGATTCACGTTAGTGGCTCTCCCAGGCACCCATTGTAGACAACAAACACTATTTGTTACCTACTTGTCTCCTCTTAAGAATCTTGAAAAGTAGAATATATTTGTTAAACATGCAGTTGTGGCTGCTGTTAATTCTTGTATTATGCCAGCTGTGGCTGCAGTTGTAAACGCCTGCTGTTCTGTGTTATTAAAATTAAGTTATTTTTTGTTTTACTTTTTCATATTCTTACATTTACATTAATATCAAATATTGGTTCCTAATTTATGTTGCAGGTCTATTTATATTTATGTCCATTAAAACGCCTGCACCCCACTCATTCTATTGTTTTCTGTTGCTTTTGCTTCATTTTTATCTATCCATCGTTATCTAATGTCATAAATTTAATATTTTTATTAAAAGATTTTTAATAAAAACCATTTTTTTAAATAGTTAGTTTAGGATTTTCTTTTAAAACAATAATCGGCAGTTTTCCTTTATTAAACCGGAACAAGTATGTTTTTTCTATTTCTCTTTTGCACTTTATATTTCTTTGTTTGCCGGCGTAACGCCCTATTTTAAAACTTTGTTTGTAAATGCATTTATGTACGAGCATATATTTACTCACAAGCATACATATGCATTCGTTGTTTTAGTTGCCAGTTGGCCATATCTTTACAAGTCCCTTTTCTTATTATTGGTAATGAAGATCCTTTGTATGTACGGATGTGCTTGGTTGTTTGCAGACAATAACACAGTCTTAAAAAGAATTCGAAACTAGCTCTTAAATACTAGCTTAGCACCCTGCGCTGCAATTTAAAGAGGTGTACTTTTTAGCTTCTAAATAAGATTTAACTCAAATCAAATAAAATTTTTCAATACTGCCTTTTCACAAAGGAAGTATTAGAATCAACACGTATTTCTGCTAGCTGCGACCGTTATCATTAGCTTTGTGACTCACATTTTGTTCTTTACTAGCAGACTACCTCGGTTTCGTGCTGAAGGTATTAATGAAAAAATTTTAGAATTCAATAAAAATAGTTTCTGTGTGTATGCCTTGCCCACAATTTTTTTACATAAAATTTTATTCTTCTAGCTGTTATAGTTCTCTAAATATATCTATAATAATAAAAATTAAAGGTGACTCTTGCCTTTGGCCAATTACATATATTAATTTTTTTTAAATGTGTAAATTTATATCAAACGCATTCACAGCAAATTTTAAGTATTTAGCCAATGTAACTCTCTGAGATATACTAGAAAGAAAATTTTTTCCCATTCTATTCCTCAGATAAATATCTTGTTACACTTAAATAGCTTAATAAATCGTATAAAATTTTTTAAAGTTTAAATCGCAATAGTTTTTTAAATTGATTTAAAATGCTTTTACACCTTTCAAGTTTCAGACTGTTACAGTAAATAACTACATAAGTTTCTGATATATCTCTGCTAATAAGGAAAATTCGCTTAAGTCGACTTAAATAAACATTGACTTTTTTTTCGCCATTAACTCAATAAATTTATTATTGTTTTTCAAGGATGGTGGGGCGATATATTCCACAATAAAAGAGATGGCTGTGAATCGAACAAATTTTATAACAAAAACTTTTGGGGCTTTTAAAGTTGTAGTCCTCTAAAATGAGTTAATAAGACATAAGTAGTTTTTAAAATTTGCCACGACTATTTTATTACTTAGATAATGATTGAATGAATTTCATTTTGCTACCTACTAACTTCTTTTTATCAGCCGCCTATTTATATACTATAGAAAAAATACACTAGCATGTCTTAAGCAGTTTTCTTAGGCTAAAGTAGATTTATATTTAGTCTGTAAAAAAAAACAAACAAAAAATTTTTTTAAATGCTAAAATATCAAGCTAAAATTTAATACGAAACTGCTCATTCATGCTCATGCTTGAGTACATGATTAAAAGCAAACATTCTTAATCATAATAATCATATAATGATCACAGATGGGAGTGAGTTAACACAGAAAAAAAAAACATTGCACCAATTAAATATTTTCCTTTAAAAAAAACTGTATATTAATATTGATAAAAATGGCTACTTTATTAAGTTTGTGGTCTTATTTTATAAATTTATTTTTATATCAATATTTCGCTCCAACTTGCGTAGATTCTTCAGAATATAATTTTAATAAAATAGTCATTTTAATTAAGAAGAAAAAGGTCAAGTAAACTAACAAATAGATATTGATAAAACATTTACTCTCTTATTCAAAAAAATTAAAGTAGATTTTAAAGTAAGCGTTAGCGAAATTTTTCATAAAATTATTATTTAATATTAATCAAGCTTAAGATAAAAAAAAAATAGGTTTTTTTATATTTTCCAATATTTCGACTTTCTTTTGAAAGGGAAATTTAAATCGAAATATTGGAAAATATAAATAAAAACAAATTTTTTTAAGATCTTAAGCTTGATTAATATTAAATAATAATAAATTTATAAGATAGAATAATTTACTAAATTTATTATTTAAAAAATTTTAATTTAAAATCCACGTAAATTTTTTTCGATAAGAATCAGTATAACCATTTTTTTAAATTGAATTGAATCAATTTAATTAAATATGTAATTAATTTAATTAAAAACTTTATCAACATAACCAATGTTTGTAAATAAAATAAATTTTTTTTCAGTGAAAGTAAACTTAAGCCAGGAGAAAAAAATTTTGGACAAATTTTGTTTGTCACAGCATGGTCAACTAGCTTCTTTTAAGTTTAAACACTAACCGTCTTATCAAAAAAAAAAAAAAAAAAAAAAAATGACGTGGATTTTAAATTATTTTTTTTTCGGATGAGATGGTATAAGTTAATACAACTACAATCGATTTTAATAAAAAAAAAAAATACATTTCTTGATAAATTGAAACAGTTCGACAATGAAACCAATTTTTGAAATAATTCCATTACAGGGTGGCTTAAAATGGCGCCAAAGTGGAGGCTTGTAACCGATAATTTTTGCTACATAGCTTTAATAGTTTTTAAGTAATTTGACTTAAAAAACTATTTTCTTTTTCCCTAGTCTTCTTTTCTTTTTGGCCCACAGATTTTTTTTAATGTTCTAGAAAATATTTTTAAAATTGATTTTAAAAAGTCTACTAATAATTTATTTTTTTTTACACAAAAAAAAAAAAAAAAAAAATAGTTATTGCTAAAAATCTTATGCACCCAGCATTCTTCGAAAAAGAATAGTTTTGAAAAAAAAATCAAGCTTACGAAAATAAGAAAAAATTATACTCAGACTTAAATACCTTTAAAATAATATGCAGGGTGTTCCATAATTCAACGTTATGTTATTGTAAGCATACTTTCTGCAAACGTCAATAAAAACTTTTACCACAATAAAGTAATTTTCGAGGAAAATACCATTTTTATGGCCAACTATGTTTTGTAGGTTATTATTACACCCAACTTTAAACGACCGTGTTGAAAAAAAATATACTAAAAATTTTTGGCAAGTTGCATCAATTCCAAAATGGTATAAAATTTAGTTGATTGGTTTTTGCAACAGTGAAAATAATTTTTTTTTAAATTAAACAGGTAATTTTTTTCTTTTAAAATCTATATGCACATAATCCATTTATGAGCAGAATGTCTAGAAAATCTCTTTATTTTAAAGCAAAGAGTATCATAAGCAAAAAAAAAAAAAAAAATCTTTTAAATCGATTAAAATTTACAAAACTTCCAGGCCTGAAAAGGTTTTAAAAATCCGAGGTTGTCTACATGACGCAATTTAATAATCTAAATGTTTGAGTCCTCTACTTCAAACAGCAGTTGACTTCATCTAAGCCCTCACATTTATTACCAATTTGTCCCGATTATAATGATCGCATTTGAATTCTGTTTAACTCTACGCTCTAAAGTTTGCATTATTTTCACGTGCTGTAGTTTAAGAAAAAAAAAAAATAACTTTTTGTTTTAATTTATTTGCACATAAATTTTATTAAAACTTAATACATAATTTAATTAATTAAAAATCTGCAAGCAAAAATTTTGCAAAACATGATTAATGAATCAGAATTTAAAAATAAATTAAAAGAAAAATAAAATAAAATCATACCGCCAGCAAGCACAATGAATCATATTTCATTGTTATTTAAAATAAGTTTTTTTTTTTTTGTTTTGGGATACCCATCCCAAGTCCTACTGATTAAAACCACAACAACTAGCTAATCGAACAATTGGCAACAGAAATTCAAGTGTGCAAGTACTCGTATTTAATACCCAAATATGATTACACCATATACTGATTAAACGGCTATTCAAATTTATACAATGAAAAAACATCAATAATGGGAGGCCTAGTATGTATGTCTGTTGATCCACACAAAGTAGGACAATAATTTGTGAATAATGGCCGGAGAGTGGTGGTGATTTTTTTTTTATTTTCTTCATCTATTGGTTGAAATTAATGAGGTACTAAATTGTTTTTAAATGAAATAGAAAATATTACGTACACAAAATGAAGAGTCTATTTGTTTAAAAAGCAAAGAAAACAATTTTTTTGAATGCTTTCAATTTTTTGTTTGATTTTCATTTTGTACACTAGTACTACGGGCAACAATAAACAAAAAAAGTATTTGGCTAAAAGCCTAGAGGGAGACGAAATAAAACAAACGAAAAATAAGCTCGTACTGTCTGTATGCCAGCAGCAGCTTAAAGGAATTATTTCATAGCTGATGAATAAATTAAATAAAAGAAAAAAATATTATAAAATTAGTGAAAGCTTTTTAAAAGCAATTTCCACAAAAATATTTTTTCTTTTAATTGAAAAATTACTTAAAATTTGAAATATTGAAATTTCAATTTTTTTGGAGGAGATTTTCTAATATTTTTTTTTTAAATAGCGCTTCCTAATTCGCATAGATCTTTGTTTTCCCATTTTGATAAAAAAATAAATTTTGAAATATAAAAAAAAAAAAATTGAATGCCAAAACCGGAAGTAAAAATTTCAAAAACTTCGACCATATTTAAAATTTTTTTTTTTATAACAAAAAATAGTTCAAAGTATATTTTAAATTCACTAAAATTCATAGTTAATAAGATAGGTAAATTAATATACATGCATGTCGCACTGAGGGTGAAGCTAAATATTAGTTTATGACAGCTAGTAAGCGATAAATGAAATTAGAAGCTACTGTATTAACCTGTATCATTCGTGTTAGCGTGTTCAAGCTGTAACAACAGTTTTGCTTACATATTATAATTTAAAATTTTTTTTGTTTAAACTTAAAACTTTTTCAATATCATAATGAACTTATTAAAAAAAAAAAAGAACATTTCCAAAAAGCTAACTGCCTACAGATTCAATTCTCCTTTAGTTTTGGTTCATTTCATAGACAAAATTTTGAATGATACCTCGGCTAAATCGGGAATAGTAAAAATCGCTCAGAACAACAGCACTGGGGTATATGGAAAATTCAGAAATATTTTTAAAATACTCCAAAACAATTTCTGAGTATTTGGGTAATAGATTACAAATATAGATAACGTCCCCTTTAAAATGATATGAGTTCCATGGCGATATCTTCTATGTTTCGTCCGGAAGTAGCTAAAATCCCTTAGAATAACAGCACTGGAAATTATGGAAATTTCAAAAATTATTTAAAAATATCTCAGTATTTAAGCGTCTTATTATTTGGTAAATATGCCATAAACTAAAAAGATATTTACAAAATATCAAAAAACGTAACGGATTACGTTGAGAAAGCATTTTTTCAAAATCAAATTTTCCTACTCTGTGGCTATAGTTAGATATACATAGTTGCATTATAAATCTCTGGTAGATCCTGTTCTTATTTTTTTGTTAATTCTGGCCCTTGTGTTCTCCTTCTGAATATTTTCCTACCTTCTGTAAAGTCATTTACAGAGCAATGTAAGGTTTAATTTGTAAGGTTTCTGTCTTTGCTAAAATTACAAATTATGCGAACGAAAGCTTCGTTCAATACAATTATGCGAACTAAACTTTCGTTCGCATTTAACTGAACATACCCTTAAATACGTATATATCTTCACAGACATCCCTTTTTTTTATCAGATTAATATTCGAATTTTAAAAAATCCCTTTCTTATTCATCTTACACATTGTAAGAGGAACCTACTAACCGAATGTAAAGTCCGTAGCTTTAGCAATTTTGGCTGGGTGATGAGAATACATCAATCAATCAACGTAAATAGTTACGTTTTTTTTAATTTGCATGCAATTTTAGTCTAATATACAGTAGTGCTTCTTGGATGGGAAATTTTGTACAGTGGCCACAGCAGAGAAGGTACGGAGAAGGGCATACCTTAAACTGTAGGTAACGAACCCCGCTTTCCATAACTGCAATTAATTTTTATGTGGAATAATTTTTTTTTTAACGAAAATATAAACTAATCAAGTCCATCATACACGGTTCGTGAAAAGAAAATTGAAATTTTGTACAGTGGCCACACCAAAAAAGTTGCAGGGGCGGGACAAACCTCTAACTGAGTAACACTAGCGAACTCATATGGCAACATTTGTTTTATAACAAAATGGTTTTTTTACCGTGTGATAGATTGAATTAATTGTGAATAAACTCAAAAGTTGTTTATCGATTTTAATAAAATATCAATCATTTTGTTTGAAACTTATGAGGCTATTTGAATAAAAAACAAAAATGGTGGATTTTTATTTTGTTTTATTTTAAATAATTTTTTGAAAATTAAAAATTTTTTAATTTTGCAGAAAAAAGGTAGTTTTTGTCACATCTTTTTCAGCAGTATAACTTAAAATAAAATTCGTTGTGGCATTTTGGATTTTCTTTTTTAACAAATAGCACCAAGCATTTTCAAGTAATTTTGATATATATCGCATGACCTACTTAATTTAGTAAATATCAGTATATTTAATACACCACAGCCACTTTCAAAAAACGAAGTACAGATTTGAAATCAGCACTTCAACTTAATTAAACTTGTTTAATTAATGCTCGAAATCCAACTTGAGAGTTTCATAAATGGAATTTGTACTGAGAGCTCATCATTTTAAACAGCTGTCCTGATTTAACAGATGTAGCCATGAGGCCATTGTACGACTATAGTTGAACAAAATCAAATATTGATTAATAATAAATAACGCAGTGAGTAGTCAGTGTTGCTGTTGCTGTTAAATCTTACTCTTGCAAAAATCATATGGCATCTAAATTCATTCGTATGCAAATTTAAAGCATGAAGGAACAGTTCTAAGAGGCTATTGATTTAACGTTCTTCCTAAAATGTCAACAGGTGTGCATGCTTAATGATTTGTTTACCGAAATTGGTCTCTACTTAAATAGTCTCCTCAGTTTTACTTGTAAAACGACATTTGAAAATCAAAGAACAAATTGTTGCACACAATACCCAAAATCTTTAGTTGAAATTTGATATCGAATGAAAACGATCCAAAATTTAGTTGCTCGTTATCGAATGCGATATTATCGTTTCTCAAGTTTAATTGTTGCTAAATATTTTAAGTTAACATAATTGAAGTAAATAATAAAAATAAAATATTTTGAAATGTAGGATTTCAAAAATATATATAATTTAAATTCAGAAAGTGAACAGATTTAGAGGATTTTCACTCAGAATATTTTACAAAAAACATTTTTAGGTTTAAGAAATAAGCAAAAATCCAGAATTTACGGTTTCATATAGAAGTGGGGGCGAAATGTAGATTTCAGAACTATATAGTTTATATTCAGAAAGTGTACAGATTTTAAGGAATTCCGCTCAAAATATTTTACAACGAAAACATTTTTTGTTTAAAAAAGTGATTCAAATTTATGTTTACGAGTGTGTGTTTTATGGTTGAATTTTAGTTTTATACGCCGTCATTTTTTTTATTTACTTTTTTAATTATTTTCTAATTTAAATTTTATGTGGTAGCAAATTTTCATTTTGCGGTATTAAGATTTGTTGTTAATAATTTTTCTTTTGTTTTCTTTGCTCTTCTTTGCTTTCTACAATAATAAAATTGATGGGCTGATGGCCATACAACTATGCACGTATGTGTATTTGAAAGCTGTACCACAAAAACCAACATTAAAAATAATAACAACAACAACAATAACACTGTGCAACAAAACCAAATATTTTCACTATTTAATAAAGTTCTCACCAGCATCAAAGCGCATAAAAACTGAGAAAAAAATTAAAAAAATTAACTGTTGTTTTGCAGTGAAACAACGTCATGTATTCCTAAACGCAACTGTGCAAACGTTGACAAAGTATGTCATTCCAAAAGTTATATTTTTAGCAATAAAATTTCAAAAAAAATGCAGCTTTCGTTCGCATAGTTGTATTGAAGACGAAAATTTGTTTTTGTTTTCCATAAAATTTTGCAAACGAAGCTTTCGTTCGCATTTAGCTGAACAGGTCCTCAACTTTAAGTCAAAACTTAAAGTGTATTAAAGTGGTTAATTCGTACTTAATTATTTGTGTTACATATTTAGCTTGCCGCTATTTTTTTTAACAATATAAATCCTCGAAGCCCTTGGCTTGTTTCCAGAAAATATCCAGAGTCTAGGCAAAATTTAAAGCTGCAACCTCACCATATTGATCATTTAGTGCAGTACCTACCAATTCCAGGGGGGGGGGAGCATAGCACTAGCCTCTAGCCCACGCATTGGTCATTGGCCTCCAACCAAAATAAATAAAAAAAAATTTTTAAACAATTTTTTTAAATTTTGTTTTTTGTTGTACAGTGTACTATAACAAAAGAATTAAGAATGAAAATAAAAACAAATAAAAAAAGAACTTAAATTTGTTTTGACGATAAACAAATAAAATATTTTTTTTTATTTTTAGTTGATTTAGTTTTTTGAAAATATTATTTTTCTTAAGGGCAAAATGGCACTTAGTAACGTGGCTATTGTTTTTATATTGTTTTTATTATCGGAACTCTAGGAAGTGAATCCACAAGCCTTCAGACTAACAGTTACACCTTTTTTTTGCCTCTTAAGCTTATTAAGATCCAGCATGTTTTGTAAAATTGTTATAACCTCAGGTCCCTCCTTACTGGTGTGTCTCAGGTGTCTACTAGGTTTTAAGCCTGATGCAGGAGTACGAGCCATCTGGATTTTGTAGTTATGGTAACTATAAGGCCGATTGCCTGAGAAAATGAGGGCAAAAACATCGAATTGTCTTCTGTTGTCTAGAGAGAAGTTGGTAAACAGCATATAGGTGTGCTAAACAGGGAGTGTAATCTGCTACTGATTGAATTAAGCTCGCATTAATGGAGCTCTATAGAGCTGCAAGTTTGGCATTTGTGCTATGGGCAATGGATTTTTCAGCGAATGACTACTGTAAACGTTGTCTGAACGAGAACATCAAGAAGACTGTATTTAGAAAGATTTCTCTGCCTCTGTCCTGCATTAAAAGTTCAGTGCAAACTCTATTTCCAAAGCCAGGGACACCTGCGGAGTCGCCCTACACTATAGTTTATTTATTTTACTGCCTAGGTAGCTCACCGCTAGTCAAACGCCCAAAATATAATCCGGTGCTTCTTGCCCTCCTCGACAGAAAAGACAGGAGACATCATGTACCACACCAATTTTATTTATGTGATAATTAAGTCTACAATGTCTGTTCAACAGTTCAGTATAGAGTTTGTTGTCATTTTTGCTGTTTTTATAACACAAGCGATCAACTCGTCTGGAAATTTTATATGAAAAATACCCAAAATTTTGAGTCCTTTAAATAATTCCTTGACTGTTACATGTACGCTTAGGCTCTCCAGCAATCTTGTAGACTTCGCTTTTCTCTTTCCCGTAGTAAGGCACTACTCAGAAGGCTTTAGACCTGTGAAAGGGGTTTATGCGCCCTTTTTTAGCCAGATACTCCGCCATTTCATTGATCGTATGCTCTTCATGTTCCGGTATCCATACCAGAGTAACCGAGTTCTACTCGGCCATAGCATCAAGAAGCGTATGGCAATCTCAAACTAAGCGCGGTAGGAAGCAAAGCTTTCTAATGTATTTAGCGCTACTTAGCTATCTGAGAGTAATAGTGGACAGTTTGCTTGGGCGATTATTGAAGATCAGGACGGACTCTTCGCTTCTCGCTTTCTTTTCTCCTTTTGATCTCTTACTATAACTATAAATATCGCTATCCCTATCTCCTTCTCTCTTTTCATCTTAAGGAAATACCACAAAATAAACACACAAGAAGACCCTAAGCAAAAGACCTTACTGCATTTTCTTCTTTGGCAGCATATTCAAATTACTATTAAAAATATCTGCAGCCGCTCCGTAGTGTCTTCTATTAAACACAGTTTTTGTTTCGGCCAATAGATGCTTAGAAAAGTAACTCAATTTTAAATTTTTATTAAAAATCCGTGGGCACTATGGCTGGGTACTCCCGCTGAACAGCATGCATTTTAATGGTATAAAAGAAAAATGCATGTATGTGCCATTTGAATAGTCATACCCTTTATGACCCACAATTAATTTTCTTTGCCTGTTTTTCTATCTTCTTCTTTTTTTATATAGAGCAGAGAGTGAGTGAGTTATTCTTAGAAAACATCATAAAAATGTTAAATTTTATGCATGTGTATACACACGCCTATAAAAATGGCAAAAATTTTTAAATATTTTTTTTTGGCACATTCAGAAGTTGTTGTTTTAATGTTGTTCTTCTTCTTTCCGAATTATTATTATGCTTTAAGATGGCAACAACCGTTTGCTTTGCCTGTGTTTTTTTTTTAATTCTATTTAAATGAATTGTTTTTGTTGGTGATGTGGGAGCTAGGGGAGGGCGTTCGTTGTACAATTTGGTGCAGTGGTAGCAGACCAGCATTATCATCTTCGTCATCTTGAAATTATTATCATCATCATCATCATTATTTTCTTTTTAACAGCTAAAAATTAATTACCACTGCAAGTGTCTCAATTTAGTGAATTCTTTTTACAAAATGAAATAATGTCAGCAGTGGGTGTTGTGTCGGTTCTTATTTGTTGATCTGCTTTTGGACTTGATGATTTTGATTGTGAAATTTTACTTTTACCAATGTGAAAATGTGTTTGTTGAGGGGGGAGGAGATGGCTTGTTTGTGCTGCATTAAAATTGTTTTTAACAGTTTTTGTTTTTTCAAAAAATAAAAAATATTTTTACGAGTATTTAAATGAAATTTAAATTTAAATATAATTATAGGAAAATAAAATAAAATAAAAATACAGCATAACCTGTTTGAGGCATTTAGAATTAAGAGCGGAAACAAGTCACCTGGTCACTGCGTCCAAAATAGACTTATTGTGACACTACTCTCATAATATAAATTATAATATAGTTATTTGTCCTCTATAGCAGAATGTTGTAGGTAGTGGTGCCCTCAAAAACGAAATTTCTGAGCCAAATAATTACTTAAATCGGTCCCCTTTCAGTTTTTGTTTAAATGGTAATTTAAAGATCCTTAAACCCTTGGGCAAAAAGAATGTTGGACATCGGGGCAACATGATACCCTACAACAGGTGAACATGTCCCTCACTTCTCGCATACCTTTAGGTAACAACCACAGCCGCGACATGTACCCCCGAAAGGGACCTCACCTATAATCGGACACAGACTCTTCCTCATCTTAATGTTGGGTGCGCACGAAGTGCACAGACCGAACAACGAACCAAGGATGTTGTCCTCAGAACTTCATGCATTAAACACCGTAGGGTTGGAACGCAGTTCGGCCCACTGAAAATTATTTTAATCAATTTTTGCCATTTCATTAAAAATATTTTCATAATTTTTTTTCTTGAATGAATACTTAGGAAGAATGTGCATATTTAAAAGTTAAATTTTTTGGCTATTACAGTGAATGATATATAAGACTGCTCAGCCGAATTTAACTTGTTTTAATATATTTTTTTATTTTAACTTCAAATAGTTTAATATGTAGAGGCAGCATTTTTTTTTAATTTTATTAACTAAAGTGCAGTAAAAGAAATTAAAATTAATTAAAAAGCATCCTTATTTACATATTGAAAGAAAAATGTTTCATAAATCCCATGAGAAGATTAAAATTTTTTAATTGATTAATTCAGATAATTTATGAAATATTTTCATTAAGTTAATTGAATTATTGCTGGAATTTTTCATTAGATTAATATGTGTGTGAAAATAAATACGTCTAGTTAAATAGGTTTTTTTTTAAATATCGCATGCGATAAAATTTGTTTTCTGTACATATTCTTCACATATGTACAGAATTTAATTGGCTTATAGAGAGATGAAGCCATTATGGCCAAACCCTTCTATCTGAAGGAATGGGACCTAATGGAAAACAACCGCTATCATCCTAGGAATACAGTTTCTGCCAATTGTATATGTGAAATTTTTTAGAAAATATTGAAAATTTCACTTGGTACAAAAATTGCGAAGAATGAAGGCTACTGTGGCCAAACCGTTCTATCTTAAGACATGGGACCTAATCTGACACATATCATTTTAAAGGTAGGCTGTCTACATTTTTAATCTATCGCCCTAATACTCAAAAGTTACTTTGGACTATTTTTAAATTTTTTTTATAAATTTTTTTTATACTCCAGTGCTGTTGCTCTGAGGGATTTTTACCATTCCCCACTTTGCCGAGGTACCATTCCCGATGTTGCCCATGAATATGATCAAAATCAAAATTTAATCTGTAGGCTCTAAACTTTCGGCAAATTTCGTAGTTTTTATTTTATGATGCAAAACGGAAACTGCCAAAATCTTTGAGAACAACAGTACTGCGATGTATGGAAATTTAAAAAATTTTTTAAAAATAGTCTAAACTAACTTCTGAGTTTTTGGGTGGTAGATTACAAATCTAGACAGCCTCTCCTTTATAATGATATGTACCCCATTCCACAATTCTTAATGGGTCGTTCACAAGTTACTTTGGATTATTTTGAAATTTCTATATACCCCAGTGCTGTTGCTCTAAGTGACTTTGGCATCATTTTAAAGGGGAGGCTGTCTAGATTTGTAACCTATTGCGCAAATAATCAGAAATTAGCTTGGATTATTTAAACAATTTTTTGAAACATTCCATATACCCCAGCACTGCATAGAAAACAAAAACAATTAATTTATTTACAAAATCTTAAATTTTAATGTATGAAATACGAGTAAAAATATTTTCAAAAATTCATTTATTTCACATTTGTTATTGTACTGGTAGCATAACTTGGATACTGTGGCAACGGTAGTCGTATAGTAATTTTGACAGTTTGTAGCCTGTAGTCTGCTGTGTTCTATGTGTTTTATGCATTAAAAAACACCTGCGACTATTTTCGTTTAACTCAAAAGTTATGTTGAAGAGTGTACGTATGTATGTATGTACGTATATTTGTATTCATATCATTTCGTTCATATCATATCATGGCAAAATTAATTTATAATATTTCAATTTATATTATGTCATGAATTCGTTTTTTTTAAATAAAAAATTTTATTTTTTTTTTGTTTTGTTTTGTTCGCTGCTTTTTTTGTTGTTGTTTTTAATATACATACGAGTAAATTCTCTTTTGATTATTGCATAACCCAGTGTTTTATTTTAATTTTTCAAAATTTCTAAAAAAAAACAGAAAAGTTTAAGCATAAATAAAAGAAATTTAATTAAAATAAATAAGGTGACCTTGAAAAAAAGTGTCAGTGTCATTGTACTCATTTTTTTGTGTAGCTTTTCATAGTTGCGCTTTAGTGAAATATACCGCCAAAGTAATAAAACGTTCGTTTCTAAGAAATTTTCTTTTTTATTTAGTTTGACTAAGTAAAGACAACTACGACAAAAAAAATATTCATATAGAAACCCGGTGCAATTTATTAAAAAAAAAAAGTATTACATTTTATGTATGTGAATGTGTAATTAATAATTAAAAAGAAATATTTAGTTTTTTATAGAATTAAAAAAAAAATTTTTTTAAAAATTTGTTTTTCCATTAATTCAAGGAAAAATTAAATATTTTTTGAAGCAACTAATATGTTTCATTAGATTAATGAAATATTTCATTAATTCAATAGGAACCACCCTAATGAACCTAGGTATGTTCTGAAAAAATGTTAGAGGTAAAAAAAATATTATGAGTTGGTCAAACATTTGGCCCCTTTAGGAGAGCTAGTTACGACGGTGGTGATTAATTTTATAATAAATATTATTTTGTATAGGAGCCCGCTTAAGGAGACTAGATAGGGGGCAGGTATTTTCAAGAAAAGTGTAGGGAAGCAAATATTAGTCTGAGTTGGTCTTACATTTTACTCCCCTAAGAGCGACTCAGGGAGAGTTATTGATTTTTTCGTTGAATTTTTTCCATTTTTCCCCACTTTTGACCCTGATGAGGAGCCATTTGCCCTCCCCCACCCCCTAATTTTTTGGCTCACGAATTTTTTTTTATTAAGCCCCACAAAATTATTGGTTTTGGCGTACTGAAATAAAAAAATCTCACCCCTAGTGAGCATGCACAGGTTATTTCACATTTCCTGCAGAAATGTCAAATTAAGTAGGGCCAAAAACTTGACGTTAAGGTATAAGTCACAATTAACCTTCATATTAAAATTTCAAAAATACTCTTATTCATACTACGCATTGCGGGAGGAACTATATTCATCGAATTTCAAGTTTGTAGCTTTAGCTAATTTCAAGGCGAATTCATACAAGGTGATATCAATAGAGCAGCTCTTCAAGTTTTTCTCGACTTGTCAAAGTACTTACATTTATACGGTCGGAGTATATTAGCCATGTCTGTCTTTTTTGATAAGTCAAAAAATTTTTAAAAACAAATATGCCTCATGATTTCACCGTATATGAATTCGCCTTGGTAACGTTGCTCTTTTATTTATCTATATAGACATTAAAAAAAAAAACTGTTTAATTACTTAAAAACTCTAGCAGATAAAATAATACTGCAAACAAATATTAAAATCGGCTTACATTTACAAAAAATACAGGCTAAATCTCAAGGTTTTACAATTTTGACGCCACTTTAAACTACCCTGTGTTGGTACGGGGCGCTTCAAAATATAATGATCTAAAAGCCTACTACATATAAACCGCAATTTATTCCAATAGTTTAAAATTTCTACATTTGAGCCGTTATTTTTACAAGTGATATAAGTACATTAAAAAATTTAATAAGCTGTAATATAATAAGATATAGACACCATCTTACTAAAATTGCAATTGAATAATTTTTTTTAAATAGACTTATACCACTTTTAAAAATACCAGCTGACTTACTACCATTTTTTCTTTCTTATAATTTAGTACCATTTTATTTGATTATGATGGCGTATAGAAAAAAAGTAGAAACTAAAATACTTTTTAAAAACTGCTGGCGCCTTCACCAGGATACCACCAACACATTTAACCCTAAAGCTAAAATTCACATAATTTCCTTTCTTTTTATTTGAGCAAAACCAATATGAAAACACAATTGTATTCATTTTATTTGCTTTTAGTAAAAATCTAATTATAGATTGGTTTTGTGTGATGAAAACTTGGTGCAGGTGGTCAAAGCTGTAGATGATTTATCTGAACGTATCATTTTTTTAATGTCTTACAATTTACGATTTGGCCACAAAATTTAACAAAATAAAAAATAAATTCCTTATTGCTGCTATTAAAATTTTACACTATAATTAATTGGGTAAAAACAACATTTTTCTAAATTTAAATTTCAAAAGTTTTCGTTTTTTTTTATTTTTATTTAAAATCTTTTTTTATGTATTTTTAAATAGCGTAACAGGTACTTAAACAACAACAGTAATAGATAATGTAAATAAAAAATGTTTTTATTTGCAATTATTTTTAAATTTTAAAAATTAAAACTAAAAATAATTTTATTGACTCAGCGAAAGAAAGTTTAGAAACGTTAAGGGGTTTCAATAAATAGAAAGCAACTATTACAATAAAGCTATACCTTTTTAAATATTTTGTTTAATTATTCATTGGTCTGAACAATTTGTATGGCAAACACTTATGCTCTTATTCAAAAAAAGTTGACGTAGACTTTAAAGTAAAATTTATGAAAAAATTATATGAAAAATTTCGATAACGTTGACTTTAAAGTCTACGTTAATTTTTTTGGATAAGGGGGTTAATTTCATATAAATTTTTTAGACACATGAATTTCTATATATATTTTTTCTATTTCTATAGTGTTATGCATTAACAAAATAAGTTTTCATTCAATTTGTATCGAAATTCGAACATGTCGAAAGTCACAATTCGAACCCTGACTAACGACCATTAATTACAAGCTACCGATAGCTAAAGTTAAGATTTTATAAGTCAAATATCAGCTTTTGGCTGGACTTTAACTATTCGCCCAAATTTGGTTCGGTTGTGCTTATCTCGACAAATATTTGTTTAATGTGATTGGGTGATAAATTCAAAAGTTTTTTATCGATTTTAGTAAGATATGGCACGTTTTCTGTGAAACTTATGGAGCTATGTTGTCGGATAGAAAAACCAGTAAATTGTTATTTGCTTGTATTTTAAATACTTTTAATTAAATTAAAAATTTCCTAATTTTGCACAAAAAACTTAATTTTTCGTTACAACTTTTAAAATTATTGTAAGCAAAACGTGAACCAAATTTTGTTACGGAATTTCGAATTTTCGTTTTTAACAAATAGAATCAAATTTCATATATAAGCTTTTATTTTTTCAAATGGTATAAGTCCAGTTTTTAGTATCCATATCTTACTAACATTATCGTTAAATTTCTCACCCCTTGAATTTAGGAAATAAAGAAGATACAAGATTAAAGCTAAACGAATGAAGCACAGTTTTCAGGTTTACTGGTGTAAAAGTTGACTAGAATTTGTAAACTTGTGTTATTTCGGTTATTGATTATTTAATTGGGAAATTTTTGATTTCAAAAACTGCATTATGAAGACCAAAGAAAATCAATTAAATGCACTTTCCTAAACTTTCCTTCCCTGCAAAAGTAAATTTCAAAAATATTAGTTTTCCTATTTCAAACCTTAAACCATTTTTTTGAATTTAAATTTTTATAGCCAAATTGGAGCCGTTATTTTTAAAAGTGTTATAAGTCCATTTAAAAAAATTTCACAATTGCAATTTTAGTAAGATGGTGTTTATATCTAAATAAAATTACCGCTAATTCATAAATTTAAAAAAAATGAGTTATACCACTTTCAAAAATAATACGTCATTTAGCAAAACAAAAATTAAAAAAAATTAACATGCATTCCTTATTAAATTAAATAAAAATTAAAATAAAATTGATAATAAAAATTTATTTTAAATGACAGAAATTAAATGCACTCGTATATGCAGCAGAGCCACTTTTATGAGGTGCAAACTACGTCAATCAGAAAAATAAACAAAAAGAAAAACTATTTTTTGACTATTTTAAGAATATTTTATTATGATGCATAAATAAATGCTTGCTTACACAAGACTCATACAAAAAGAATTTTTTCTTTTGTCAATATCAAAAAAAAGAAAAAAAAAATGTCACACTACCAGTCAGCAGCCAGTGTGTTTGCAAAATGTCTTTTTCTTTTTAAAGAACGTTTGATAAAATGTCAAAAAAGTGTGTCAGGAAATGATGTCACTGATGTGTTTATGCAGAGCAAAGAAATACTTTTTATTTCTTCTTAATTTTCTTCAACATTTTAATTTCTAATCTGAATCAATTAATTGGTATCACGTAGGGATGCACACACGCACAGAACTTGCTTTTATTTTTGTTGCAGGTGAAAAGGACAAAGTAAAAAAGAAAATGTATATAAATTTTATGTGTCCTTTAGGCAGTTACAAATTTAACTGATTAAAGTGCAAGTTAGACTATAATAGATTTGATTTGAAATAAAAGTATGTATCTATGGAGGGGTAAATGCGTTTTTGTACGTGTCATCAATTCTAGATGACTCGATTTCCAGACTGACTGAATAATTATAAAGAAATTGCGGTAAAAACTATTTAATTATAATTATAAAAATATATTTTTACTTACCCTATTAGAATTAAAGAGAACTAAAAGAAAAACACAAAGTCACTTGTTACTGTTGTTTCTAGTCAACTTGACTTTTGCTACTTTTCGATTTAACGCTTTTGCTTTATCGTTCACCATCATGATCATCATTTTCACATTGTTAAAAGGAAAAACAACTACTTGTTTATTATTTTCTTGTTTTTTTTTTCTCTCTTTCGATCTCCTGCTTTTTAGCATTTACACATCAATTCAAAATTTATATAATAAAATTTTCGAAAATTTTCGAAATTGAAAAATTTACAAAAAAGAACATGGCCAGAGAGAGTTTCGAGAGTTTTGCTAACTGAACATACAAAGAGTCAAAAAGAATTTTTTTTTTTTTTGATTTTTCATTCACAAAATGAAAATACTTTGCACGCATTGCACTTGTTTTTTTTTTTTTTTTTTTAATTTTCAATTTATTTTTGTTTAGCCCACAAACGCTAAACTCTTTTAATTTTCAATTTCTTTTTTATTTGTGTTGAAAAATAAATTTCCCTTAAAAACACTTGTATGAGCAAAAATTTTCCTTGTGCGACGAAAAAAAAAACCGCCGAGAATTTTTTTCGTAAATGTTTTTCGAGTGTTGAGAGTGTGTTTCTCGTTGCTTCTTTTAAACATTTGAAACATTAATTTAGATTCGAAAAAAATCATGTCAGTGGTCTCTGCGGAGGTTTCACGTTAAAACGTAGTGAATTTTTAAAGCGCACATATACGTACAATTCACAAAAAAAAAAAAAAATACATATTTTTTTAAAACAAAGTTTTAAAGAAAATTTAGAAAAATTTTAAATGTTTTTCTTTCAATTCTGCAAATATATTAAAAAAAAAACCTCAACTCATTTCATTTAAATAAAAAATTCTGCTGCATACAAAGAAGGCAAAGGAAACCTAAGCGAAATTAATTTTCTAAACATAAAATTCAATTAAACATGCCATTTTGAAAATTTCCATAAATTAAAAAAATTTATTCACCAAAAAAAAAAAAAAAAATAAAATTAAATAAAAATTGCAAGCCAACAGAAAACAAGTGTTTATTTAAATCAATGTTATTTAAATTTAAGAAAATAATAAAATATATTTAGCAAAATGTGTTGAATTTTTTTAAATTAAAAAAAAAAAAAAACGTTTTGCAAAAGAAAATAAAAAATTTTAAATTCCCACAACTGAAAAAAAAAAAAAATTAAAAATGAAAACTAGCAAGTGAAAAAAAAACAACAACTAACAGAGTTTGTTTTAAATAAACAACATTCCAATTGCAAATTTATAGAAAACACAAACCCAGTCAAACAAAGTTTAGCATCAAAAATTTAGATTTTCCCTTTTTTTTTTGTTTTTAAACAAAAATTATATAAAAGTACTTAAAAACTGTTGCCTTATTGTGCTGATGTTGTTAAAATTTTAAATAAAATCTTTTCAACTTTTGCTGTGTGGGCCTTTGCGGGGGACCATGCCGGTCATTGATGATTCAGATGAGCCACCAGCAAAATGTTGCAAATATTGTGAGGGTAGGCAAAAAAAATTATCTATAAACTTGTTACCTGATAGATAATAAAGCTATAAAATTAAGAAAAAAAAAAACTACAACTATGACTCAAGTTGTCTTATACGACAGCAAAATTTTTGGTGATAAAATTTAATTCGTTAATTTTTTATTAAATTAATTGTTATAAGCATAGCCTGGCTTATGATGGCGAACTTTATTTTTTATTTAAACACCAGAATTTCAGCAAAGCTTTACTAATACCCTTAATGCGATTCAGTAACTTTTATTACGAACATTCGTACCAAAAAAACAGAAAAAACAAGTATGATATTTAATCGAATTCAGTATTCAGTAGAGTCGACATTTTTAGTGTTAATACGACTATCGTTTAAATTTAATAATGAATTGCAATGACTGTTTATTATCTAAGGAATGCTGAGGCCAGATTAGAGCAACTGGAGATATCCAGGGCTGCTTGAATGATTAGGCTTTCACTCAGTTGCCACATAAAAAAAAGAAGACTACTTACAGGTTTGTGGCTGTGATAACAAATCACTAAGCTATCGGTACAGATGCCAAGAGACTAGGAAGCTTCAATGCCTACTGGCGCAGTTATAGGCAAGAGACACACTGTCACTGATTGTTTCTACTTTTAGACCCCGGATATTTAAGACTTATGTCTTAGAGTTCTTACACTCTAAATTAAATGAGCTTCTTAGATGTCTCAATGTAACAGAGTAGTTCTAGATGCATAAATCATTTCTATGAAGTTCTATGACGAAGTATAAACAGCCGCATAAACCAACCAACCTGTGAAAAATTTAAAATATTTGTCTTTTGCCTGATTTATTGCAGAATTTCCGTATGTTTGGTACTACTTGAAACTAATTGCAACAAATGTCACCAATTTCAGAATTCAAATTCAAATTAAAAATGAAAAAAAAAATTATTTTTTTTAAAGCTTTCGTTCTTTTCATTTAAAATTTTTTTAAAAAATAATTTTTCTTGAAAATAATTAATAAAAATTTCCAAAAAATTCTTTATTTAAAGTTGAAAAATTAAAAAAAAAATCAATTTGTGGGCTGTTTCCATGTCTGGGAATTTTGCATGAAAAATACTCGAAATATTAAGTTTTTTTATATATATTTTTTTTCGTGAAAGAGTTGATCGCTTATGTTATAGAAACCAACATTTGTAGTTTTTCTTCTTGTGCTGTTTCTATAACAAAAACGATCAACTCGTCTAGAAAATTTATATAAAAAGCTTTAGATTTCTTTTGATAAACGAACGTTACGAGTTCATTATTATTATTTTTTTTTTGGTTTTACTGAAATGAATGATGCAAGACCACTGCTATTTACTCTTAAAACTGAATTGTGTTAATTATAATTTAATCTAAATTTAAATTTGTTTATTTAGGGAACAAAAAAAAATATTTTAAAGTGACATGCTACGTACAAAAAGGTAGCGCTTATTTCGTCATACACTCGATACAATGCTGTCACATTCTGTTCTTCATACTTTAAAGTTGGACACTGTCCAATTCTTTTTTTTTCTCTTTTTTTTTGCTGCTTGACAATGTAAATCGTATATTGATGATTTATTTAAAGAAGTAACGAGATTTTGTTTTTTTGTAATTAATTTTCTTCTTTGATTTTATTTATTTGTTGTTATTTTAAAGACTCAGGCCCCTCACGAGATCAGCATGTTAGTGGTATTTTGCATGTCCTAGTTTATGCTACATTGTCTTTTGTAACTGTGAATTAATATAAATAAAGTGTGAGTGCCTTAAAATTATGATTTAGATCTCTCACCAGAAGCTGATTTCAAAAAAAGCTTTTAGTTGCAAAAAAATTTTAATTCGAGTTTTTAATTGATTATCAATTAAAAAGTTTCGGGAATATTTTTCACTCTTACTCGTACAATTAGAAATAACTTTCTTAAATTAAGAATTCACTTGATGATATTTTCGAATATTTTTATTTATCTAAGGCCGAAATCGTTGCATTCGCTATACACAGAAAAAAAATTACAAAATCATTTCGATTACGAAATGACCACAAACGGTGTCAATTGTATTTATATCAACCACGTTTACACTCACTTTGACAACGCATGGTGTCATTTTAACAACGCTTTATTGACAATATAGTGTTGCAGAATTGACAATGAATAGTGTCCAAATGACACCATACTGGTGTTGAAATTGACCCATACCGGTGATAAATGGACACCACCTGGTATTAAAATGACACCATTTATTGTTGAAATGATACCATACGTTATCAATTTGAGAACTCTTGTTAATAAGTTGAAAATTTCACAACATATTGTTGTGAATTCCACAACGTGCGTTAATAAATTGATAACGTGTATTGTCAAAAATCTCAGATTTTTTTCTAAGTTGACTATCAATCGTTGTCGATTTGTACACGCTGTAAAACTGAAAACACTCGTAGTCAATAAAATAGACAACGTAATGGTGTCAAAATGACCACAGACGTTGTTGATATTGTAATGCGATTTTTGGTTTAGTATAACGAATGAAAATTATACAAAATTTAGTTTTTTTTTTAATATAAAATATTTTAAAAATTTTGATTGAAGTTGCTACAATTTGGCCTCAGAATTTACTAAAAAAAAATTTAGTCTTGAGTGTTATAAAAAAAAAAAATTAACGTAGACTTTAAAAAGTCAAATTGATGAAAAACTTGTATGAAAAATTTTGATATCGCTGACTTTAAAGTCTGCGTTATTTTTTTTTTTTTTTTTTTTTTGATAAAGGGGGATAATATAAAAGTCTAGTCTGTACATAATCTTAGAGACACAACTGTTACATTATCTAAGAGAAAAGTCTGGCTGTGGCTTATGTAATGACCAATGTGCTTTAATTAGTTTGGAAAGATGCCGTTTTCAACCTGGCGTAATCTTTTCCTTTCTTTTATTTCATTGTGTGCCTTAGTGGCTATTTAATGTTAATTAAATATTTGATGTCTAATGATGATGATGGCATCAACATAAATATTCTAAAAATGAAAACGCCTAAATGTTTATAACAAAATCCTTAAAAACAAAGAAGCAACAAATATTTGGCATTGCACTGTCTAGTTTGAAAATTCATAAATTTTTTTTGTTTTATGAAAAACAAAAATGAGATTTTATTAAAAGAATTAATAAAACATTCTTGCATGCGAGTGTTTTTTTCATAATTGAATTTGTTATACCGGAAATTTTATGTTGCATTTTAGTTCATTTTAAATAATTACCTTAATTAAATTCATTTCTAGTTGGCTTTCTTTGTACGTACGCTCGTATTTAAAGAAAAAAAATTTTTTGCTAAATATTTGTCACACTTCAATAAAATATAATTAAATGAAAAATAGCACAAATATATTTTGTTTGTTTGTTAGTTTTCAATTGCATCCAACAAAAGAATGAAAAAAAGACCTAAAAAAAAAGAAATCTGTAGCAAAACCCAACATACACGCGTTAAAAGGTTATTTTATTGGCAACCAATCAATGCCAACACTTGCAATAGCACAACCATCAACATTATCAACACACATAGATACTCATGTGTGTGAGTGTGTGTACACATGTATAGTACATAAGCAGCACACATGTAGGGAACCTACTCTTTAATAAAGCTTAGTTAGTATCCCCACAAACCCAAAGTCAATTAAATATTTTAAAACAGTTTCGGTTCTAACATTTCACATCAACCTTACTTCCTTTAAGCCTTATTTACAGTTACACGAAAAAATGGCTTAAATCAAATTGCTACACTGGGAAAACAATGTCGGCTGGTGTGATTCCAATTTGTTTCTAAATGGGGTTGATGGATGGTTTTATACTTTACATTTGACATTCATTTTGACACAGCTCTTGGCAAGTAGCAAGAGCTAATGGCTAACAAGCCAACCGGTATATCTATCAATGTATTCAAATCCTTGTTTGATATGATATTACTTTCCAAGCCATGTGTTTGCTGGTCTTTCATTTTAGTCTCACCTAATTTTCTTGCTACATAAACATATTAAAATACAACGAAAATCGATGCATATTGCGAATTAAATTTCTAAAAGTTTCAGTTAAGTTAGTTGGAATAGGGTGCTTCAAAAGTACAAATGGACTTTGTCTGGTCCAAAGTAAATGGTGTCTCAGTGAGATTGAACTTTTTCATTTATGATAAAATAAATCCCTTGTGGCAGCTGAAGCCACATATCGTTCAGATCCATGTTGTCCAATTGAGACCACAAAAACTTCCTTATCACAAAGGTAGTCAGTTGGAATAGCTACATCGGAGAAGATGACTTTTTGTCAAAAAAAAAAAAATTAGCAACAAATTGATTGTTTCACGCGCTCTATGGCAGGTGGTGTCTTGCTCCTAACCACATGGCGTACAGTTGAGGCTACAATAAGGGCGTTATCACCAAGCCATTCTGATGGCTTTTTTTTTTTTTTTTTTCTCTCGAAAAATTGGCATTGACTTCACTTTGCTACACTACTATTAAACGAGTGGTTCTTTCGTAAAGAGCTCCATTTTGAATAATCGGAATAAACATATGTGTCTTCTGTTAACTTTCAGAGTTGCCACTTGTATAAAAAATGTAACTTAATTTAAAAAGTGCCACCCATTATATAGAAGCGAGCTCATGTGGGGAAAAAAAACAAAAATCAAATTTTAATTAAGCATACGCAAAACAAGAAAAAGAAGAGTTCAGCACGACAAAAACAACAATTGCTGCTGTTGTAGCAGCCTGCTAGCCCTCTGACTCCTACAGTCGAAAGCGCAGTAAGACAACAAAAAATCAAAACATTTCAATTTAATATTAAAGTTTATTTAATGACTGCACAAAAATTCCCGGATAGTTTTTAAAAAATTTTTTTTTTCTTCAATTAGAAATAATTTTATTTTTCCTTTTTTTAACATAAAAAAATTTCCTGATTTTTGAAACTTTTTTCCCTTGGAAAATTGAAAATATTTTTCCTCTTGAAAATATTATTTTTAATTGTAGAATTGAAACATTGTAGGGCAACATGTATGTCAATTTATAAAGCAAACTCCTGCTTGTCTCAAATTTCTCAAAAGTACTTTCTCGATATTTTAGCATTTTTAAGTCACTAAATTTTTTGGGTTAGTTTGTTTTATACTTTTTTTTCTCCTAGTCTTTAGCTACAAGTGTTCCAAAGACAGAACAACAAAATTCCAATTGGTTGGTAAGTTATAGCCATGAGAAACATGGCACGTTTTTAGAAAAAATTAAGTTTTGGCCCAAGTGTTCATGGAGCCCAAAAAAGCGAACGGCAGCTAAACTAGCAAAATTGTATAAGGAGATTTGTTACTTTCAAAAAGTGGGATTCTGTTTTTCGATTAAAAAAATCCTTTGAGAAAATTTAAAATAGCAGGAGTTTGCATTTTTTTACGAAAAGTCGAATTTGAATTTTTAATTTTTTTTGCAACTTAGTTCTTTTTTAAAGTCATCTGACGATATGCTTGTGCATAAATTTAATTTTTTTCACACATGCGTTTTTGCACAGTTTTTTTTTATACTGTTTTAATGAAAATAGATTTTTAAATAAATAAAAACTTTAAAATTTTAAATGTTTTTCTCGCTTTCATGTTTGGCATTTTATTTAATAAAATGCTTAAATTCGTTTAAGTAAATTTAATATTAAAATATTTCTTTATACTGAGCACGCATTATACAACATGTAAATACAACATGAAAACACTTGTTGCACTTTGCCTTTATCGAGTAGACTTTAAACGTAACTTTCAACACTTTCGTTTGCAGCAGCAATGTTTTCAAGACAACGATCGGTACGTTGACGCAGAAGAATTTTTCTGTCCATAATCTTCCCAGTTTCTCTCTTCGAATGTTTGACTAAAAATTCTTCTAAGGCGATTGATTAGTCTCAGCATAAACTTCCAAATTTTTGTTATTTTTTATTTTTATAATATTAAATTTTACAGTGTTTCAATATTTTCATCTCAAAGAGTTTAGGATTTACTCCTCTTCTACTTAAATATGTATGGCATTGATTTTATAATTTATGGTTGGTAGTATGTCCAAATTTTTGTTATAAGTTTTTATAATTATGACGCTGCCCAAAATCCAGAAAAAAAATGGCACCAAATTTAAAAAGGGCACTTCTAATGAGACATCCTGCAGGTGTCGGAATAACAGTTTATCTCCAGAGCAATGACACTTTGTATAAGTTGGCACAACAGAATACAACAGCTTGTTTGAGTAGGAATTTTATATATATTTTTTTAGCAAAATTGTTGAATTGTGCAACACTTTACTGTGTATGCAGATATATGCACATCTGCATATTGGTTTGTTTATACTGCATTTTTTATTAAAAAAATAACAAAATATATTTTGTTATAAATAATCCAAATTTTTATGTTCAACCAACAACATTTTTTTAATGTTTTAAATTTTTTTAAAATTTTATTTTTCTTAATACCGCAAAACAAAAGCAGAAGCAATCATTTTGTTTATATGACCTTAGATTTTATTACTCTAAAAAAACATATGCAAATTCTCAAGCCAATTAGTTTTACCACGTATTTTTGTACATTTTTATCCGTAACACGTAAACATTCACATAAATAAATACATTTTAGGTAAACGCATGAGAATAGAAAGAAAAAGAGTTCGTTCTTGTTTTAAAAAACAGAGAGAAAATTATATTTTAATGCATAAACATTTGTATACCTTCATTATTTGTAAACAAGATACATACACACATACTCGTACATGAAGTAAAATGTAAATAAAATATAGAATATATGGTGTTAACATGGTTGCCATATTTTTCAAAGAATGAGAACATTCAGAAAGAGTTTTCTTTTAAATGCTATAGAAAGAAAATAGGCCTGGTGGTGAGTGTCGTTGTCATGACGAAAACGTGCTACAATTATTGTTGTAATAAAAAAAATTAAAGAAAAAAGAAAATGAAAAAGTTATAAAATTCGTGTTGAAAACAAGGAAATGTGTGTTTTGTTCAATTTCTAGTATAACTTCGATAAGCGGAATATCGGCCATACGTTATTAATTAATTATAAGTGTCGTTGTCGTAATGAAAACAGTGATGTGTGGCAACACCTGCCATATAATTTACATTAGCAACACTCGTAACTAGGGCTATTGATTTTTCGTGAATTCGATTGCAAAAACGGCAATCGTAATATGTTGCCGTAAATGTGTAAAGGTTTTGCTTTTTTTACTACGTAAAAAATGCAAAATTAAAATTCAAAACAAAGTATTAAAAAATGTTAATACTTTAATGCCACACAGTACGTATAAGTAATACCATCATTATACATCATATTTTTCATACGTATGTGTTGCTGCCATTGCAAAATTAGCATATACAACTAAAAACTATATTTCCCAAATATTTGCCAATTTTGACTTTTTTTTTTTTTCAAAATTATTCTGGTTGATTCTTCAAAAAAAAAAAAAAAAAATCTAAATTATAAGCCGAGTTTAAACTGCCCTTTTATGGTTCACAATTGAGACAACTGCTATTGATAAGTTGTCATTTTTATATGTTTTTGTCAACTTCACAAACACAGAGTTGTAATCAGCAATAACACAAAATTACAACTAAAGTAGAGTACAGTTGTAAACCAAAATAGGAGCATTAATGTCGACCAGTATTTCCATAAATACAGTTTTGTTTGATGTTACACCACACTGAGTAAGGAAACTTAAAAAAAAATCCATTAGCAAAGTGTTAAGAGAACTTTTTTTTGCCTGAAATTGTACAAGTATTTTTTCTTCTGAATTTAGCAATTGTGTTGAAAACATTTTTTTCCAACAATGAGCTGTTATTTGTGAAAGTGGTATAAGTTAATTTTGTAAAAAAAGTTATTTAGCGGTAATTTTAGTAAGATATAGACACCATCTTCCTAAAATTAACGCTAACTTAATTTTTTTTTTTTTTAAAGTAGACTTATACTATTTTTCAAAATAATATAATCTCATGAAAATTCGTACACTGTTTGCGTTAAATTTTCAAACACGTGTAAAGGCACACAATTACATATTTTGAAAATGAAATGCAATTTTTTTTAAATCAACTTTTGTGTTTTTTCACGTTGGAAATATTTGTATTAAGTGTGTATGAATGAATGTAAGTCCACATGAGGTTTCATTTAAAAAAATTATAAACTCGTATAATAACTAGCAATTGGCGTTATTGAACTTTGATTTTTTCTGTTGAGAACCTGGAAACAATAAATGTGTTTATCAAAGTGTTTATCTTTTGCTGGTGAGTTTATTCTAGGTTATCCATCGAATTTGGCTCTTAAATAACTTGGAATTTGTATTTGTTGTATTTCTTTAAAAAAAAAAAAATACTTGTGTGTGTATATTGACTTTCTTAAGAATTGACACTATTCCTTAGATTAATAAGGATCTTAGTCAAATTAGCACTTTCTTATTTTAAATATTTGTAAGCGTATTTTTACACTAGCCCTTAAAGTCATGACTTTTTATTTAATTACGAGTATCTCCATTGTTTTTGTTTTGTTTTGTAATAGGTATTTATTAAATTGTGAAACTGTTACCCTCGTTAAGGTGTGAAACTTGTTTAATTCTTGTGTTAAATAGTTTACAAGCGAACTAATTTTTTTTTTGACACTTGAACAAACTAGTTCAAAAAAATCCCATAGTTCATTCGCTTTGCTCTTCATTTCAATTGAACGGCCTACAATGTGAAAAAAACTACGTGCTACTTTAGCAAATTAAATAAAGAAGCGGAATTAGATAAAACAAACTAGTTCAAAATAATGATGAAAATTTTTGTAGTTTGGTGTTGTTGTGTCTAATTGTAGTCTATGATTTAAAATATAAAATAGAGATATCAATTGAAATAAATGAGCTAGCTGCTTCCTATTTCTTTTTTGAACTAAAAAAATTGCTGAACTAAGTCTTTCAAATATCTCAAATGCACTGTAAGAATAATTCATTAATGACAATATTTCATTAGACTAATGACAACATTTCATTGATTCAGTAAAATATTTAATAAAATTAATGAATATTTCATTCAAGTATTGATATTATATTGGACTAATGACAATATTCATTTATTTAGTGCAATATTTCATGAAATTAATTTTTATTTCTTTCAAGTACTAAAATATTTCATTAAATTAATGAATATTTCATTGAATTACAACATTTTATTAGACTAATGAAAACAATCTATTAATTCAGTGATATATTTCATTTAATTAATGAAAATTTTATTCAAGCACTGAAATATTTCATTAAATTAATGAATATTTCATTCAAGTACTGAACTATTTCATTAAATTAATGAATATTTCTTTAAATTAATGAATATTTTATTAAATGACACCATTTCATTACACTAATAACAAAATTTCCTTTATTTAGTAAAATACTTCATTAAATTAATGAATATTTCATTCAAGTACTGAAATATTTCATTAAATTAATGAATATTTCAGAGAATTCATTGAAATATTTAATTAAATTAATGAATATATCATTAAATTAATTAAACATGTCATTAGTCTAATGAAATGTTGTAATTGGTTGAAAACTAATGAATTTTTTCATTGGATTAATGAACAAAATTCTTTCCTTAAATATTTATAATTTTATGGGACTGTTAAATTATGCACTAACGAAATCAACAAACATACTTAACTGAAAGAATGATTATATCTATTGTTTAAATATTTAATTGATTCAATTAAAATTTTTGATTAACCAAAAAAAAATTTTTTTTTAAAAAAATGTTTTTCTGTGTATTGAGTGGGAAAGAAATTATTTATTTCTAATTTGATCTGGCAAAATGTAAACAAAAATCTTCTTCTCGCTTTCTATATTAGGATTATTGCCATAGTTTTGAATTCATGTTTAAAAAAATAACCCAAGAATTACCTGTCTTTATAAATTATTTATTTCATTTATTTCAATAAATTCATAAATATTAAACAAAGTTTTTGGTGTAAAATTTTGCACAATTTATATTCATCTGTATAAATTTACGCAAATAACAATGCGCATATATTATTCATACAATACAAAAACAAAAATGTTTTTTTTTTATTAAACATATTTTTTTTAATAAATTTTTTTCATGTTTCGATTTTTTTTTTATTTGAATATAAGCCTTAAACAAATTGTTCATTTTTAATAAAAGAATTTATATTAATTTTTGGGTGGGTGAGTAGGCGCTGTTAACCTTAGCGTTTTCTACCCCTCGTTATTTGCCAATGTTGTCAGGCTTTTTAATGACTAATGATTTGCTTAACACACTTGCATTTGTTTATTCAGTTTAAATCAATTATTTTTTTTCCTTTTAAATAAAACATTTTTTTATTGGTAATAAATAATAAATAAAATATTTTCAATTAATAATGTATTTTTAAGTTTCTGTGAAATTTAATTTACTTAATAAATTAAGTATTAATCACATTAAAGTCTACTTTAATGCTTTTGGGTCTTTGTAATTAATTTCTATGCGCTCAGTTTTGAGTTAAAAATTATTATTTTGTTGCAATGAATTTTTCTTTTATGACTCGATTTGTCGATATTTAGTAAAAACTGGGAATTCATGTAGAGTGGTGGATTAAATACTTTACCAAAATACATTTTGAGAATCTTGCATAACACAAGCGATCAACTTGTTGAGAAAATTTTTATAAAAAACACTTTCATAGTTTAAGAACACAAAAATAATAATATTACGAAAAAGCCCACACATTTTGTTATTGCTTTTGAGGTCCTTTGGTTGATTGGTTGGTTTACGTGGAGGCCTAAAGGCCCTCAATTAGAAACGCCAAGACGTAAAGTGACCTGGATTCACCCCATGACATTGAGATAACTGAGAAGGTCCCGTAACCTGTTGAGTGTTCGTCTTAGAAACGCATAGTTGAACTATTCCGCTCAACTCAACAGTTGCGTGTTTGTTGCCATTTTTTTCCATCATAAAATGTTTTAGCTACTTAAAGGCAATAAAATAAGTCCTTTAACATAGATCAAGAAGAAATTCATTAAAAATTCTGTATTATCCATAGTTTTGGTTAAAGAAATTGGCAGTTTTTTCCTTTTTTTTCAATTGTATTACTTGTTCTTTTATTAACATACTAATTAAATCGTTTATAAGAAGTAACTCTTGTGCTCAACAGTAGTGTAGCAGTTAAGCTCAACAATTACGTCTTATGAAAACACCCAATATTTTTTTCTTAGTGCATAATGAGTTTCATTAAATTTAATTTCGTTTTAAATTTAAAATCGTTTGCTTTTTAAGCTATCTTTACCTGGCCATACGGCCAACAGAATCGTCGGTCACACATAAGCTTTAATAGATGAACTTTAATACATAACACGAGTACATTTGAAAGTAGACAAAAAAACGCTTTATTTTTCTAGTCGTCTTTTTCTTTAACGCACAATTCATACATGATTAATTGCTGCACAAGCAATTTGTCTTTGTTGTAATTGCTGATGTTGTTTTAAAAAAAAGAATCGTTATTTTGTTATATGTGCTCTGAGAGCTTTTGACTGGCTACCTAAGTTGTTTACACTTTACTTTCTGGGGCATATATTTTAAATGATGTTTTTGTTGTTGACTTTTTTTTTGTTCTTGCTGTAGGGGGCGTGTGTGTATATGCATGTGTGTGAGCGAGTGTGCAAATATTGCGTGAACGATATGAAAATTAATGAAATCAAAGTTAAATTTTTTTTTTTTTTTTATTTTTCATGAAATTTTTTTGAGTGCACCACCCGATTTTTAAATAAATAAAAATTTATTTACAAAAAAAGCACGTACAAAGTTGAGGTATACTTACTAGCAGACAGGCAAATTTATATATCGTTGGTTGAAATACAAACACACCAGCAATCACCACGTCCAGAAAATTTTTGCGTAAAACACTAAATTTGTTTGAGTACTTTTTATACCAAAATTTTTTAGATAAGTTAAACACTCAGCACATGCTGTGCTTTTTCCATCATACAAGCAATCAATTTGTCTAACAATTTTGTATGGAAAGCACTCATAGAAATTGAGTGTTTTTTATACAAACTTTTTAAGCAGTTGATTGCTTGTGTTTTAGAATTAGAATCAGCTGTTTACTGCGGCCAGACTAGAGCACAGACATATTGTGACACTTCTATCATCAAACACTCCCAAGTCTGGTATTCATTAAATATTCAGAGACTTTCTAGAGAGATTTGTTCAGTGTATCAAATGTTTAAAGTTAGTGATGTCAAATTAGACCTTAATTGTGGCACAGTGTATATCATGTTGCCTGTTTGTTCATGCAACACATGAAAGTGCTGTTTTTATATAACAAACGACTAACTCGTCTAGAATATTTTTATTAAAAAACATTTAATGTTTTGAGTTGACCGCTTGTGCTATCAAATTGTTAGCTCTTGTATAGTTCAGCTGACGACATGCTTACTTGCTGGCGTGTTTGTAATTTCATTTTAAACTAAAAGAAAACAAAAAAAAAATAATATTATTTAATACAAATTCTATGAAAGAATTAAATTTAAATTTAAAAATGCAAAATGGCGAGAAAATGTTTTGCAAAAGTGTCACATGGTCGCGTGGTTTCTCATTTGTATAGCGAACGACGGAAAATCATTAAGAAATATTTTTCGCTATCCATTCGCCCGTATTGTTGATGAATTTGTGGCTCAACACAACATTTGAAATGGTGTTTGATTAACAAAATACGAGCGTATTGAATGCCTGAAGTCATTTTAAAATGTCGTTTTTGTTTTTTCAACAAATATTTTTAGCGACAGAGTTTTGTTTGTTTAATTTTACTAATTGTGCATAAAATTTTGTGCGCAAATGAAACAACAACTGCATTAACAAATTAATAGAGATTTTTTTAAGTGTCTTAAGAACATTTTAAAATTTTTAATGATATGTGGTAGATGACCCATATTTATTTTAGTGGGTGGCTATTATTTTTGTTGTTGTTAGAGAAATAATTGAAAGATCTATTAAGGGCAGGGACATTAGTGATTGTGTGTTAAATATAATAAAGATTGACGAGCGTATTCTTAAAAAATTGAAATTGTTTAGCAATGTTCTTTAAAAAAAATTTGTTTTTTGTTTTAAATCCATTTTAAATTAATTTAAGAATATGGCAGTTAATTGCTGTATATATATATATATATACTTTTTTTTTTTTAATAACAAAAAACTAACAGCCATAGCTGGTCTTAAGCAGATAACACATGACAGCATCAAGCATGTGCAATCAAGTGTTTGATCAAACAAATTTTGATATTAAGCTGATACCTTCTTGTTTTATTGTTACTCTCCATCGACTTTTTGTCTTACAGCTGTTTCGCCAAGTAACTCAATTATAGAGCAGGGTGAAGGTACCAATCCACAGCTGTAGGCAGAGATCCTAACAATAAACAAATAAGTGCCTGTTCTGTATTCCACACGGATTTAAAAAGATGTGGAAGTACATTTTTTAATTCCAACAATAATTTCCTACCCAAAATAAAGCAAAAACAAAATTTAAAAAATTCTTGCATGGACCACAGACTAGTTATGAGATGGTGAATTTTTCAATTCCGAATAAATTATTCGGATTCGGAATACAGAACAGCACTGATAGGTATTATTTGCTGAAAAACGAAAAAAAACAATAAACTGTAACTAAACACAGGGGAAGTATTAGAGAGGGAGAACAGGTGTTGTGGTTCTCTACTTGGACCTCCCTACCATGGGGTACCGCCGCTCCGACTGCTGTTTTTGGTAACCCCCCAACGACACTCATAGTAAGGCCTATAAACTAGTTTTAAATAGAGTTCAAGACATTTCGTGCAGGCCGTTTAAAAACATTTTTTGTTTTACAATATGTGAGTGCAAAAAAAAAATGCATAAAAAGAAAGCAAAGTTTGTACATGCTTTTTTTTTATTGTAAATCACGACAACATTCCAACATTATTATGCTCGTATTTAATACAATATATGAGTACGAGTAGGAGTACAGTTTCGTTCACAACATTTTTCTTGGGCATAAATAAAACTGTCAACATTCTGAATGTGAGGGTTGCAATAATACAACTGTATTTATTACATGCTAGGCTTAGGAATTATCGTTGATTTCACTGAATTGTTCAGATTTTTCAATTCCTTTAAAAGAACTAAGTCACCTTTTCAGTTCATCGTTCATTTCATACACTATACGATGATTCCTAACTTTCGTTTATCGTTCATTTCGTACAATAGACGATGATTCGTGACTTTCTTAAGTCCAACTAGGAGATTACTCTGTATTGCGATGCAAAAAAAGCACGAAATCGAATCTTTAATATGCTTGATAGTTTACTGTTTCCATTCCTTCTGTAATGCGTAAGTGCATTTTATACACACAAATATCTTGCACATTTGCGCATTGCAAACGCAAAACATTCCATTTAAAAATGTGTTTTTATATTATTAAGAAATTTTTGCAATGATTAAAATTTTGGGGTTATATTCGCTTAATACCAAATGTTGGCTACAATAAAACTATTTTAAATCCAATTTTTGATGTTTTTGTCCTACACAAAAAAAGGCAGTGAGCAATGAACAATACAACCAAACGTAAGATGCAGTGAACGATGAACAGTGCAAAAAAAGTGTAGCATCAGTGAACGATGAACAAAATAATTAAAATTAAATTTAAGCATCCGAATCGTTTGTTTGAACTAGATTCTACAGGAACAGCACAAGTCTAATTTATGCAACATTATAGTTCGAGTACGGTTTACGTGTTACGTTAAGCGCTAAAGATTGTTACATTGTGTTTAATCTGCCATGTACCTCTTAATCTTAAAGAAAGTTAAAAATTAGTTCTTATAAAAAGTAAAGTCTAATGGCACTTAAAGTATGATATGTGCACCCAGCGGGCTTGTAGGGTATTTGTAACTTTCTGCTAATAACAAACAAATAATAATTCTGAACTATACTGCACTTGCATGCTTCACCGCACACACAAACGCACTGCAAATTCAGACATACAGTAGCTTGCGTGTGTGTGTGTGGTTATCGTTTAAATTATTAGTTTGTGCAAGAAATAAAATTGTAAATTGTGAATGCGTGTATGTATTTTGTACTGCCAACAGCAACAATGTGTAAACAATCTATTGTTGCATGATGCAATTTAATTTGCACTCCTTAAAAGAAGCACAAAAAAAAAAGAAGAGGAAAACAAAATATCCCATTTATATGGGTCATATCTGTGCAATAGTAAACAATGTTCATATCAAACCAGAGTTGGAAAATAAACAAAATGAACAGTTTGAATTTGCTCGTTTTGTAGTTTTAAGAGAATAAAACAAAAACAAATAAAAAGCAATCTAAACACTTGGGCTGATATATTTTGTACTTGTTTTAAGGATCCGCATATTTTTAATTTATGGGATAGCAAATGCGTGAAGAATATCAGTCTTTAAAACTTACTTTTTGCTAGTCATGGACCACACACAGTAATTTTAGTTCGACAATTCCTGATTTTGTAGGAGAGAGAAAAAAGAAGATTGGAAAGGGGTACAAACTTGCTTATACTCTGCAATACCTTTTTGTTCTCTCTTCGTATCTTTTATAAAGATGTAAAAAAGAAGAGAGGTAGCTTGAAGGCTGAATGAAGGACTGCATAAGAGTGTTAAAATTGCCGAAACAAAAAATTTGTTTGCTGACAAAACGACAATTTTAAAAGAGACTTGAGAAAGAATTGCCCAACTAAACTTGCCGTGTGCGGTCCTGGTCTTACAATTGATTTAATGTAGCATAAAATGAGAAAGTGCACTTTTACTTAAACTTGAAAATTGTTTTGCGTTGCGCCTCTATAAAACCGTCTTACTAAACTTATAGTTTCCCAACTTGTTTTAAATTTTTATTTCTTTAAATTATTTCTCTATTTTAAATATTATTCACTTTTAATGTTAAAAAATATTTTGTAGCCTTTGAAGCGCTTTAAATAAATTTCAACTGAATGGCGACTTAAAATCGTCTCATATAATACTGAATAACCTTCAATGGCTAATCGATTTCGATAATATCATTTTTATGTTGGGGAATTAAAAAATTTTCTAAAATATATTGGGCCATAATCATAGTCACAAAAAGTAGGCTTTTATTAAGAGCTGACTTTTGTTCGTAAGAATTATATGAATTTAAAGTCGTGTGACTATGATTATGGCCCGAAGAGAAATACTTCCAAATCTTTTGTGGCTACTTTTTTATTAAAGAAAAGCAAGAATATTTTTAAGAAAAATATATTTTGGACCAAATTATAAATTTTTAAAATTATAAAACTCAACTCAGACAACTAAATTGTCTGTTAAGGTTTTATATAATTATGCAATTTAATTTTTTTTTTATTAATTTAATATTTTTTCTTTTCTTCTATTTTAGGTAAGCATCAATCGGTCTCTCCCTTAGCATGAGTTTTATAATAAATTTAAAGTAAGTTTATTTAAGATTTTTGCCTTCTTAGTTTTACTTTTTTTTTTACTTAAACTTACTTACTACACTCTTCAGCATTTTTGTTTAGAAATTTCTATGCTTAAATATTTAATAAAAAAAATATTTTTTGAAATGTATTAACATTTTGCAAAATTTGTTATAGCAACACATACATAACATATGTATATATGTACATATCAATGAGTTATAATATTATTTTTTAAAGGGGTATAAGTTCACTTTTCTTAACCTTAAAAGCACTTTCTTGTTTTTAATACACCAAGTATACTTTTTTCCAACAGAATATAAAAAAATAATATTATTTTTTATTTAGATAAAAATTTAATTTCATTTTTATTCATGCAATATGAAAACTTAATACTAAATTTTAATTTTATAAAATAAAAAATACATCAAGTTTTTTTTTTGTATTTTCCAAAAAACTGTTAAAAAATAAGTTAACGATAATTTTAATACGATATAAGCTTACCGCTCATTAATTTATTTTGTTAAACTGGACTTATACCACTTTAAAAAATTTCTTTCTTTGGTAAAATTAAAATTAACTAAATTTTTTTAAAAAGTGGACTTATACCACTTTCAAAAATAACGGCTTCTTTATTTATTAAATTTGCTAAATCAGAGAAAGAAATCTTGTGCCAAGTCATACGCTGATTTCAGCCAAATTTTCAAACACGTGTAAACCAAAGTTCGAAAAATAAACAAAACGTTTCATAAACGTAAATTATATTTGTATTTGTTTTTCCCTCTGCAAAACTACATAATGAACTGAATGCAAAGGTTTCGTTTTGTTTCTTTGCAAACTCTGGTGCCAATGCCCTTAAAAATTTAGAAAATTTAAAACAAAATTTTTGAAACTGAAACGCCAGTTTTTTTGTGTTTTTCCACATTTAAAATATATTTGTATAGACTTACATACAGTCCACATGGGCTCAGATATTAGAAAAAAAAAAAATTCAAAGTCCAGAAATATTTTTAATAAAGTGTGAAAACATAAAACTTAATAAATAATTTATTGTTGTTCAACTCATGTTTTGCACACGTTTTAACATTTTTTTCTTGTTGTTATTTTAAAGTTTTTTAGTTAAAAAAAAAAAATAAATAAAATACATCAAAATCATTTCAAAATTATATTTAATATTTCTGTTGTTTGTTTTTTATACTTTTATTAAGACTTTTAACAAACGGCCAAGTTGTCAGGGTGACTGTCTGCAATTTATAAAAACAAAAAATTTTTGATGGCCTTTTTTTCTTCTGGGGTGAAATCATATTTTGGCAGCATTTAAGTATTCATTTTTGTTGTTGCTATTGTAATTTTTTTTATTTTAAATTAAAGCCATAAATTATGTATTTCAAATGTTCCATCCAGCAAAAAGGTCAACTTACATATTCTAGAAATTTTTTTTGTTGTTGTTAGAATTTTGTATACTTTTTCATTTGTTTGTGCTAAATCAAACCATTAACGAGTGTAGTTTGGAAATTAAGGGAAATAAAAATAAAACAAAATTGGAAGACTAAAGTTTTCCTTATAAAACTATTTTTTACTCTAGCAAAAGATATTGAGTTAATTGCAACAACAAATCAATTTTAATTAAATTTTGTTTTCTTGTTAGCACATAAATTAGTTTTGTGCAGATAGAAATGAATTAATGCACTATTCCATAGTGTTATTGGTTACAAAATAAAGAATTTTTCATTAGATTCATAAGAAAAGTTCTTTTAGGTCGTTTATCACTAAATAAATACTTTCGATAGGTAAAGTTAGAATTTTGTGGAGAAAATAATCGGTTTTCGGGGGATAGTTAAGGACACACTCTTCGATATTTAACTCACCGATATTTTTAATTGTAACTTTAACTATCGGTAACTTGTAATAATGGCTCTTAGTATAGTAGCAATACTTGCAATTTGATATTTAACTCTAGGCTTTAATAAAAGCTAGTTTATATTGAGAACATTTGCTTTTTGTGAATCTTATTATTAATTCCATCTTTTTTTTTCAATTAACCAACACGTTTCATTAGTTTATTGAAATATTTCATTAATACAATGAAATTTTCATTTGTTTAATAGAAAAATTTTATAAATCTAATGAAAATGCATTAATTCACATAATTTATGATATATTTCACTGAATCACAGAAATATATTTTATGAAATCGACTAATGTAATATTTCATTAATGCAATGAAATTTTCATTTATTTAATGCAAAAAAATTCTTTAATTCAATGAAAATGTTTCAATAATTAACGTTATCTATGACTAAATAAAACAATTTTAATGAAATTTTTTCAATAGATTTATAAAACATTTTCCTTTCAGTGTAGCTTGCAGTGTAAACATTTTCTTCATCAAAAGATTTAAATTATGTTGGGGATTTACAAAATCACTTTCATCTTCATGGTCGGCCATTTTGAAACAGCCTCTCGCATTATTTATTAAATAAATAAATAATTTGCCTTTTAAATTTTTTTTTTGTTTTAATAAAAATTCTCCTCTGATGACTCGTTCAGTTTAAGAAACTAGAAATTTTTTTCGTGAGTTTTATTACAAAAAAAAAAAAATTCTTTTAAATACAAATTGTACTTCCTCTCACAAATAAGTTATATAATAATTTTAAATTGTTGGCAATTTAATTATTTTTATACATTTTATCGATTTTAATCAGAAAAGTCAACGACCATTTTGTATATTGATTTTCCGTTTTTGCTATTTGTGCTCTATATCAAAGAAATAATATAAAATAAAACCACAGAAATCTGAAAACACTTGTTTGTTCTGCTACTAAGCAAACGTAACAATTTGATAATAAATGAAAAAAGAAAAAGAAACAAATTTCTCTCGTGGCCTTTAACGTTTGGAACAACTCGAATTGAAGGGACAAGCAATAATTTTTTTTACGTTCGCACTTAAGAAAATCGTGCTCTTATTAAAAAAAAAAAAAGGGGGGGGGGACATACTGTTTATTTGTTTATTTTATGTTCAGCTACATTTACAATATTGAAAACAAAGTTTCTTTTATTGGCCAGCATGCCACGCATATCAACAGTTTAAATGTTTTACGAGTACTTAAACAGTTGGACGAAATTAAACTTTACAGGAACCAAAAAAAAAAAAAATTTATGCGACCCATGCTAAAGTTCGGCAACTTGCAAAAATAAATCAAATATCACAATGATTTTGATTTTCTGGCATTATTTAATCAATCAACAAAAACAGCTACAGAGCCCCATGAGCTTCAAAGAAAACGAGCTGTAATAATATCAATAAAATCTATAGTTATTTTATTACACAATAAAATACACTGAGCCATATTTTAAATGTCGTTGTCATAGTCGAGTTCAAGCCGATGTAAAACATATCGCTGTTTTTTTTTATTAGAAACAAATGTTTCCATATGCTTTTGCTTATGTGGCTTTCCCGTCTTTACTGACAATCAAAAAGTTGTTTATTAAGTTTAATAAAATATTGCTCGTTTTGTGTGAAACTAATGACACTATATGTTGGCATAAGAAAATGGCCGATTTTTATTTTGCTTTTATTTAAAATAATTTTTTGAAATTGAAAAAATTTTAAATTTGTTAATAAAAAATTATTTTTTTCAACACAATTTTTACAATATCTTTTAGCGAGCTAATTAAAAAAAATCAATGTAGATACAACTTGTAGCAAATTCTGTTGCTGAATTTCGGATTTTCTTTATAATCAAATATAAAAAACCGTTTTTAGTAAATTTCACATATGTCAAGTCAGCTCTTGAAGTTAACTTGGAGGTTAGAAGGTATTTAGAAGATTGAGCAAATTTGAAAAAAAAAAAAAAATTTAAATGCAGATTTAAGGTCATCAAAATTAGAAAAGACTTTTTCAACAGTTTTCAGTTGATCGGGTACAAAATCGTGTACACTTGTGTAATTCAATTCATATCAACCAAAAGGCCCAATTCAAAAGGTAGCTTTGTATAAACGTTTAATAGGGCTTCAAATTAAGACAGAGCCAACTTCATTTGAAAGCTTTTAATAAGGTTGTAGAAAAGTTAGCGGAGACTGGCATAGAGATACAAGATGACCAAAATGAAGCATACATGATGCTATATAGCTTACCCAAAGATTTTGATAATTTGGTCATCGTGATATTCTTCCTAAGTTGGATTTCTTAAAACAAAAGTTACTAGAAGAAGCGCACAGACGAAAAGGGAAAGGTGAAGACAATACGTATAATACACAACTGTTTAACGTGCGCACCACACAAAAAAAGAATAGGGTAACGCATAATAAAAAACAGTTTAAGGAAAAATGCTTCAACTGTGGTATTTATAATGGGTTATTTTGCGGTGCTATTTTATTTTATATCACAAAACGATCGACTCGTCTAAACAATTTGTATAAAAAACACTCAATATTTTGAATTCATTTCATATAAAAATATGTTATAAAAACAGCACATAAATTTTAAAAATTAATCAAAATTAAAATTTTTTTAATTAAAATTTTTTTAATTAAAATTTTTTTTAATTAAAATTTTTTTAATTAAAATTTTTTTAATTAAAATTTTTTTAAATTAAAATTTTTGATTGGCGCATATTTTTTTTTTGGTTCAATTAAAATGTTTTTTATATCGATTAACCTTCTTATCCAAAAAAAGAAAAAAAATTGACATGGCTCTTAAAAAATAGAAAAGAAATTAACGTGGCTTTTAAAGTAATCGTTTGTTTTAAACTCTACCTAAATTTCTTTATTGAAAAGATCGTAAATATTTAATTAAAAATATTCAAATGACAATTTTTTGAATTGAAATTTTATTCTGCATGGGGGAGGGCATATCAGATTCAGCATAATACTCCCACTTGTTTTCAATTTTAATAATCTCTTAATAAAAATAATTTATTTTCTAAGTAAATTTTCAGAAAAAATAAGCAATCGTTTAAACGAGTCCTTTTTAAGACCTTTAATTTCCACAAGTTCATACAAGTATGCTACTAACCTATTTTTGTCATGTAGTTTTTCGCACGAAGGGCGCATTACTTGCTTAATCTGATGTTAAAGTTGGTTTTTTGCTACTTTTTTTTTGTTTGCTTTGCTTGTAAGTTTGTTTAAAGGAAAACAAAACCTTGCGAATTGCAATTGAAATCGAAATTGGCTTAAAGTTCAATGAATCTAAGTAGCTTCTATAGCTAAAAAATTTTTTACAAAAAAAACAATTAAGTGAAGCAGCATAATATAATTTTTTTTGTAACACTAAATTTAAAAATTATGTCAGACATTAACAGGGTACAGTCCAACGCACGCCGTCTGCTAAAGTTCAATTTTCTTTTCCTTTTTCATTTTTCTTACAAATTTGTCGATTTTCAATTAAAAACAGAAAAATGTGCGTACTAAGTGTTGGTACACATAAGTTCTGCCTTTGGTTAATGCTTACAGCAACAGCTGTTGTAAACATGTTGACTGAGTGACTATATTTGGCATAATTTTGTGTTTTTCTTTTCTAATTTAAAATTTTTTTTTATTGCAAAATTTTTGTTGCCACGATGAGGATGTGTACAACCTATAAAATTGTGTTTCAAATTAAATTGCTGGTTTTAGCAGAGACCAAAAAAATTTATTAGAAAGAAATAAAAAAAAAACACTCCAAATGTCTTAATCATGTCTGCAGTAAATACAGAAAAAGACTTTTTAATGCAGTTTGTTTTTTATTTTTATTATTAAACATAAATTAAAATTAATTAGTAATAAAATGCACATTTTAATTTGTTTTTGTTTTCAAAAATTATTTGCATTTTTCTACGATTTATAGTTCTGGGAAAATGTTACTTGTTGTTGGTATAATTTGCAAATGTTTGAAATGCTCATTTTATTTTTATATACACACAGTTTTATTACCGTCATTTTAATTTGAAATTACGGTTTTTCTTTTCTCTTTTATGTTCTCTAATAAAACAAAATCCAACTGGTGCAAGTATTTACATCTCATGAAGTAAGGCATTCCCTACAACAAACACTGAATTACAAAAAAAAAAAAAAAACTTTAGCGTATATGTCAAAAAAAAGCAGATTTGGTCATACACTCACAACTTTTCTATGTATTTCACCACATAGTATAAAGCAAAGTTGCTTCCCGCGTCTGTCTGTATGTATGCTTAGATCTTTAAAACTACACAACGGATTTTGATGCAGTTTTTTTTTAAAAGATACGAGTGATTCAAGAGGAAGGTTTATATGTATAATCTTGGAAGGAATAAACGTCACAAATCCGTCCGGTAGGTAGCGCTATAGTCGGTATCTGGCTTATTTGCCTACTACCTGTTTTTACCCGGTCTCGCACGGTTCTTTACTCTATGAGTACGATTTCTTAGTGTAAGAAGATCGAATATATAAAAATTTTAAGGCAAGACAACGTTTGCCGGGTCAACTAGTTAAGCATAAAAACAATGGCAAGCACAGAATGTAAAAAAATTTTGACAGCTACAAGGCCAAAACAAAAAGAGCAGAAAATATACAGCTTCCTTAAAGGCATTACCGTGTAGAATTCTGCCATGATACGCATTCATTAGTTGTTTAAAGCCACTTTTACACTGCATGTGTTTCACATTATCGTGATTTCTTACTGCAGCTTGGAAAAATGGAAATAATATATTTTTATTTATGCGACACCCACATATTCAATTTCAAAACAACTTATATTTTCTACAATTAATTGACCAATCACTAAAAACTGCACCTCAGACTGCCGTAAATCCTTTTTTTCCATAGTTCTTTATCCGCTGTTGCAAAATACTAGTTGAAATTTAAAAAAAATTTTTTTTTTTTTTGAATTGCATTTCAATATCAATTATTATTTCTCTTTGTGTAGTAAATAATTTTTTTGATTTCAGACACACAGACGAACATTCCTATTATAAGGATCCAGAGTATATATACTTAATAGGGTGTCCCATATATGGTGTAGAAATTACAAACAAAATCAAACCTTATATACTCTTCGACCTTAACGTGAAGTTTATAATAAAAAATTAAAACACAATAAACTTTTTTTTTTTTTAACTGTGAGTCAAAAAAGCTTGCGAGTGTAAAATTAGAATGTCAGTCAGTCAGTTTCTTTTTTTTCCTGCTTCTTGTTTTAATATGCAAGTTTATATTATTGACATACAAATTTGATTTTTATTACACTTTTCTTCATTACAATGTACATGCAACAAGTTGCAGCCACATACAATCTGCTAGAATTGTTAATACAATCGTAATAAAAAAAATACCAGCAAAAGTATGCAACTTGACTTTTTGAAAAGAAATGCACAACTTTTACAACAAAAGTTTTGGGGTTTTTTTTGTTTGTTGTTTTGAGCAAAAGAAATGTTTTTACAAAGTAGCAAGAAAAAGGGTTTAACATTTCTGGTGGTTTATTAACAATAACAGCAACACACACACTAAAAATTGTTAGTAAAGAAATATAACTGCAACCATTGCAGAGCAAATAAAAACTGTTGACACCGCAGAAAACAAAAAACTTTTGTGGCATTGTGTTCTACTCATGTTTTTTTTTTGCTTTCTTCGTTTGGTTATTGAATTTTTTTTTTTGTGTTAAAGTAATAGTTTGTTTTTAACTCAACTTTGACATTTACATTTTTTATTTTGACATGGTTTGCACTTTTATGGTCCATCTTTATTTTTTTAATTGCAGTGTTATGACTTTTTTTCTGCTGACATTGAATAAAAATAAGTTTTTGTTTTTAGACAAAATGTATTTTTTTTAAATAAATCTGGAATGTTTAAATTGTTAAAAATAATATTTAATAAGAAAAATTTTAAAAACAACTGACTCATCGTTTAATAAATAGCTAATTGACAATAAAAAAAAAGTCATTCAACTTAGCTGTCGTTAAATCAAAATGAAAATCAAAATTAATTTACACGTGTATTTGTTGAAGCCAAAAAGTATTAAGCCATAAACAAATGCAAAAAAAAAAACACTAAAAAAAAGAAGCCTTTTAATTTATGAAGCTAAAATTTTATTTTGTTTTCGTTTTTTAAAATGCCAAGTTAAATATGTTTTAACGTAACGTCTTACGTCATTAAATATTTCTAAATATATAAATATGTTTAGGAGAAATATACGTACATGGGTAAAAATATGCATAAATACGTTGATTTCTCAAAAAGATTACTGGATGAGACACATATCATTTTAAAGGAGAGATCGTCTAGATTTGTAATCTACCTCCAAAATACTCAGAAGTTACTTTGGATTATTTTTAAAAATTTTTTGGAAATTTTCATATACCCCAGTGCTGTTGCTCTGAGTGATTTTAGAAATTTCCGCATGAACCAAAGAAGATTACGGGATGGCACATATATCATTTTAAAGGAGAGATCGTCTAGATTTGTAATCTACCGCCAAAATACTCAGAAGGTACTTTGGATTATTTTAAAATTTTTTTTTTTGAAATTTTCATATACTCCAGTGCTGCTGCTTTGAGTGATTTTAGAAATTTCCGCATGAACCAAAGAATATTACGACATGGAACATATATCATTTTAAAAGGGAGGTCATCTAGTTTTGTAATCTACCGCCAAAATACTTTGGATTATTAAAAAAATTTTTTTTAGACTACAAATCTAGACAGTCTCCCCTTTAAAATGATATGTGCCCTAATCATTTAAAAATTATACACGGTAAAGCATTTAAGACAGCTGTATATATTTTGCTCTCCTCGTTTTAACTTCGTAGCTGTCAAAATTTGTTTACTTCCTGTGAGCGCCATTGTTTTTACGCTCAAAATACATAGAGAAGTATGAGTGGATAACCGGATCTATATTGAATTTCCTCCTTTTTATTTGATACATATTATAAGGTTGTTTTTGTAATTCAGTGTTTGTTGTAGAGAATAAAATGTTTCTTTAAAAATAATTTTTTAACAGAATACACAAAATAAAACAGGGTTGCCTGTTTAGCCCTTAAAATATTTTTTTTTTAACCTTAGCAAAATTTGTTTTTGATTAGAATTACAGGGCTTTACAATTAAATCGAAAGTACAAAATTTGCTTTAAATAAATAAAAAAAAAAATTTATTTAATGCGTCATTATCAGAAAACTTTATAAAAAAAAGGCGTGTGTAGAAAATTTGTATTAAAACAAATTTCAAAATTTTATAATAATTTTAACATAAACAAGGTTAATGCCAAATTTTATGTATTTGCTACTCAGCAAGAAAAAAAGAAAAAGAAAAAAATAAAATTTACTCGATTTCAATAATAATGCAGTGACCAGACCAGATCATCATCAGCATCAACAAACCGATATAAATAAATAAACAAAATAAACAAAATCTTGTTGTAAATAAATACAAGAATAAAAAAAAAAAAAAAAAAGAATTATGAATACTCGTAATACAATTTAAAACATGGACCACAAAAAAACTATTTAAATCGTCTAATTTTGTGGGCAAGCAAATCGAAAGAAATATTAAATGTGTTTGTACATTTTCCATCATTTTTGTTAATCATAATTTTCCTTTTTCTAATTAAAATTAAATTTAGTCATTCATTTTATATGTGATAATGAGGAGAGTAACAAAAGAGAGTGTTAATGAGTTCTGTTGTTGTTGTGCCATAATAACACAGGAAATTATAAACAAAAAAAACGCCCACCTTTACTTCATAATTTTTAGTATAAAATTACCAAACTTTACTTAAGGCGGTGATTCACTATCCTACACAATCCTACGATTTTTGATGGGACAGATTTTTTTTTAAGAATTGTCGAGTAGGACAGAAAACGTGGGGACATGTTCTCTGCGAGTGTTCAGCAGTGGCAAAACGACGAACAATCTGCTTAGGAAGATGGGCGTTGGTCCCAGAAGATTTGGGCATGTCTAATCCTACAGTAATTGTGAGATTCGTAAAGAGCTTCGGATTGTATTTAGGAACTGGGCTGCACAATAGATTTTTAAAGGTCGCGGTGCGATTATAGCCTTTAATGATAACAATAATAGTTTAGAAGCTTTCATCAATGATGAGGGCCTTGAAAAATTATATACGAGTATTATATCAGATTTCATTGCTGATATCGATACAAATTTTCAACTTTTTCAACTTATCTTTATAAAGCTTCAGTCAACATTTTATTATTGTCTTTTATATCATTCAAATTTAATTTTTTTCTTACTTCAATCAACATTTTTTTAAGAAATTTTATTTTCATCATTTAATTTTTTTTTTATATGATCAAGAAACTATTTATTCAGCATTCATAAAGTAATTGATTTAATATTAGTTATTATTTATTATGGCGCTAAGGATATTCCGGGCCAAATGATTCTTTAAATGGGTTTTTGCTAAATGGGTAAATATTTTTTCAGGGTTTATAGAATTTTCAGCCAAAACAAATTTTTTTTCGTAGGACTATTCATGATTGAGCTGATGGTTGCATTCTGGCAGTAGTATGTAGCCAGTATTAGAACATCATGGAATGAACATCAGCAAACGTAATGGCAAAATTAGACAAGTCTGTTGCACTACAAATTCCATTTGCATTTGTGTAAAAAACAAAAAATAGAATTAACCTAAAACAAAAAGCACAACATGAAAAAAAAAATTATTTTTCTTCAACCCTCCTGTCTGTACGTTTATCTTTCAGTAAGTGTAATTTTTCGCTTTAAATTAAAAATAAAGAAAGGAAGAAGCAAAAATAAAAATTTACACAACATTTTGACGGATGGCACACGTATGATCTTGCCAGCCAGAACATACAAATCCATTTGCCATGTTGGGCAACAAACTCAATTGATGTTTGTTGTTTTAGTTGCACGACTTTTGTAAAACATAGAAAAGTGTGTCTTTTAAAAACAATGGCGTTTACATTTAAACAGCAACTTTGCAATAAAAAACTGTTTTTTTTTAACGCAAAATAAGAGCGCAACAAATATTTACTTAGCGGGCTAAAAATAATTAAAAAAAAAAAAATAAAAATATTTTACGGGCCGCCATCATAGATATGCATGCATGTGTGTATGTATGTGATGTGTGGATGCACATAAAGAAACAAAATTTCAATTAAATGGACATGAAAAAATGCTAGAAGATAAAATAAATTTGGCCTATAAGTGCATTAGATGCATAAATAGATTTTTATTTATTTAATTTTGTTTTCGTTTTCTACATTTTGCATAAATTCTACAATTTATGGGCATTTTTAAGCTTTCTTATGTGATCGTGATCAGTTGCTCTTGTTGCTCTGTTTGCCATTAAAAAAAGTAAAACCTGCAAGAACTTTTTTTAGTCTAAAAAAAAAAAAAAAATAAAAGTAATGCCTGCCAAAAAAATGTTGTGTGTGTGTGTTTTTAGAAAAATATAAGTTCATTATTTATAAATATAAAAAATATATTTTATTTGAAATAAAAAAAAAATTGTTCAAACAAATTTCGTAATTTATCACAAATATTAAGACGTCTTTGTTGTTTCCATAATATTAACTTGCATAATAAACCCACAGACAACAACAAAAAAAAAAACAAAAAGAAAAACAATCTGTTAACCGTTTTCTACTGCTCTTTAGCCTTCTGCGTTCGATTTCCTTGGAAACAGGGCTGATGGAGTATGACGTTGTGTAAGTTTGTGTGGTTGTTTAATTTTATTTTTTGATGAGTTCAAATAAAATTTTGTTTGTGTTCCTCCGGCACGCCAAAGAAAGGGCTTAGAACCCACTGAGATAAAAAAGTGCTCAACCGCCAAATAGTCGGCAAGAATCTAGAATGCCGCAGTAGGTAACATAATTGTCAATCACTTTTCTTTACATTTTCCCTAAATTGACAACAATTGAGTAGTAAATGTGGGCGAATTTAAATCTTTTTTCTCTACTTGATGGTTTTTTTTTTTTAATATTTGTTTTTGTTTGAAAATCTCTGTTAAAATTTTTGCTCTTGTCGCCTGTTTTACGCTCAACATGTTTTTGTGGTGGCTGTTCAATTTAAAATGTTTGCGAAAGTTTTTGTTTAAAAATAGCGAATTTCGTTTGATTCAGCCCACCTGAGAAATCAATCAATGGATCAAGTCATCTGTGAAAACCGTTGATAAAACTAGAAAGAAAAAAAGATGCAAATACATTTTTTTTTTGTGAATAAATTCTGTTTTTATTTTTTCGTTTACCACATGCAACATTTTGTGTCATGAATTTTTATGGAATGAAAAAAAAAAAAGAAAAAACAAATTCATTCAAACTAGTATATTCTGTCGGAGGGATTTTATTTTATTTTTCTTCCTGCTGTGGCTGTTCATTTCAATGTTATAAAAATCAATGTTTTGTGCAAAATAATAGCAGAACATTAAAAAAAACTTTATGTAACTTATTGTATGTGTGCGTATGTGTGTGTGTGTCTTTTTTTAATACTTTTACAACTTTAAACTTTTCTAAGGACAATTTTGTCATCACTGTGGCTTGAGTGTTTAAAAATTTCAACTTATTCAAAGCACATGCAGCTAGAGAAGTTACAAGAAACATTATTTTTCTTCATTTTTTGGTTTTAACAACAATTTTTTTTTTCGTTTTAATATTTAATGTTTAAAATTAATTAAATTGAAAATAAGAAAAAAAGAAAATTGGAACGCATTGAACTAAATGTCAAAGAAACTCATGTGAATGTCGTTTGAGCTATGTAACCCAATTAATTATTCACAGGCCAAATCACGAACGAAATTTCCACTTAAGTTGCCTTGAAATAACGTTCGATATCGAATGCTATAGTTTGCTCCAGATTTTCTGTGAAAATCAGTTAGAGACGACTGCATCTGAGCAAGCCAAGATAGATTTTGTATCATATACCCTCTAAGTGAAACAATAATAAAGGGTGTTTTTTATAGACGTATAGAACTTTAAATTGCAATAAAATAACGATGGATTATTCGATTGACATGAATTTTATTTATCCGAAAGATAATCTTGTGGCATTATATTTTAAATATGATTTCTGGCATATGACCGCCACGGCTGGCTCGGATGTAGTCCACTCTGGACTTCCAATTTTCGATGACTTTTTCCAACATTTGTGGCCGTATATCGGCAATAACACGGCGAATGTTGTCTTCCAAATGGTCAAGCGTTTGTGGCTTATCCGCATAGACCAATGACTTTACATAGCCCCACAGAAAGTAGTCTAGCGGTGTTAAATCACAAGATCTTGGAGGCCAATTCACAGGTCCAAAACGTGAAATTAGGTGGTCACCAAACGTGTCTCAATAAATCGATTGTGGCACGAGCTGTGTGACATGTTGCGCCGTCTTGTTGGAACCACAGCTCCTGGACATCATGGTTGTTCAATTCAGGAATGAAAAAGTTAGTAATCATGGCTCTATACCGATCACCATTGACTGTAACGTTCTGGCCATCATCGTTTTTGAAGAAGTACGGACCAATGATTCCACCAGCCCATAAAGCACAGCAAACAGTCAGTTTTTCTGGATGTAACGGTGTTTCGACATACACTTGAGGATTAGCTTCACTCCAAATGCGGCAGTTTTGTTTGTTGACGTAGCCATTCAACCAGAACAACGGCAATCTCGTTTTGGGCCCATTCGACGAATCTACGCAAGCATTGTTCAGGCGTGAGTCTATTCATGATAAATTGCCGAACCAAACTGAGAATAAATCACTTGACAGCTGTTAAATCGGTCGCCATCTTGAACAGTAATGCCAACTTAAAGTTCTATACGTCTATAAAAAACACCCTTTATAAGTCAAAATAATAATATTAAACACGTCGTACAATTAGAGTTTGAAAACAGACGCTTTGCTTTTTTTGCCCACATACATATTTAGTTCATGTTATTCGAGCTCGCAAAAAGTAGTCTTATGTTTGAGGTTAAGTAACCACCTGTTTGATATAAATGATAAAATAATAATTCTTTATTAACCCTCTTTACAATAGATCTTTAAGGTCGCGGTGGTGATAATAATTAACCCTCTAAAGCTTCAATTAATGGTTTTTTTTTTACTTTCATTTAAAAAAATTACCAAAAAGACCCCTAAGCTAAAGAGCTAGAGAGTTAAAATGTTTCTCAAAAAATTCTATTTGAAGTTTCTGAGCACAGTAATAGAAACTTAACTTTACTAACAGAAAATACTTGAAAAGAGTTTGAGGGTTAATTCGTACTTTTTTAAGAGTTTAGAGTTTAAGTAAAAATTTTCACTAAAACCTGGGCCCAAATTACGGTAGTCGAAAGCAATCTACTTAAATTGTATTAAAATTTTGATTGCTATGGATTGGAACCTGGATTTCAAGAGGTTGCTTGTATGAGAGAAATAATTTACATTAAACATGAATTTTTTTTAGACCCCTGCAGCAAACAGTATTTACCTTATTATTAAGAAAAACAAGAAAATATTTCGTAGTACAGTGTAATTGTTTTTTGTCTGGACTTCAAAAGAAAATTTACTTTTAATACTGCCAGAAATAAGTTAAATTATAAGGAAAACAGTGAAAATGCCCATATGTTGTTTGTTACACTAAAAATAGACTAAAAAAAATCTGTAAAAAAATACTTAAAAATAGAAAACATAGAATATGAGAAATTATTTATAGACTGTTCAGAATTTTATAAATAACATAATGTCATTATGACAATAACATGAATAATTTATTCGTTTATTTATCTGTTTTCTTTTTTAAACAAACTTTTTTTTATAAATGCGTCATTTAATCAAACTAATAAACCCTCTGAGATGTTTTTTCAAATTAAATATTAAGTGAAAAAAAAAAAAATTGTTGCTACTTGCAAGTGAGGTTGTTAACAAAAAAAAAAAAAAAAAAAAATCATATAAAAATAATTTTTGTATAAAAACAAACAAATAAATTGAAATTGGGAAAAAAATCGTCATAAAAATAATTAAAAAATTTGTCAAATGAAAGCTTTTGGAGAATAACGAAGCAGCCATTCATTCATTAGTGGGTGGTGGTATGTTATGCGTGGGTGACTAAACAGTTGCACATCTTAAGGGTGTGCCTAGTGGAATTCTACCAGTGCTGCTCACCAATTTGCATTAGGTGTTCGGTATTGGTATGCAAAATAAACAAAACTTTTCGCAAACGTTTGCTGCAAAGCCACAAATTTCTTATATCGTTTTCTATATGAGCATAATTTGTTCAGCTACAACAACAATTGGGTTTGCACTCATCATTTTTTTTTCCAAATACTATTGCAAAAATACATTTGGCAATAAAAAAAAGCAAAAATATAAAGTGTGTCTCAGTAAGTATGCACTTTTAATTTCATTTTCCAATAAATCGATTATTAAGGCAGTTGGCGCTGTCTTGCTGAAACTATATGTTGTCCAGAATCATGCTGGCTAGTTGAGGCCACGAGAACTCTGTTATCATGTTTCTGTAACGAATGCCGTTCACAGTCAAAGCAATTTCGGTCTCATCTTCAAAATAGTAAGGCCTGACTCAAATCCTTACCAAGCAGTTACTTTCTTAAGGATTGCAAGAGGATTTTCTGGGCCCAAATTCGACCATTCACATGGAAATGCGCCTGTTTCGGCTATTTTAGCATTCTTATTCAGTCTTTCATTCAGCCTCAAGCTACCTGTCTTATTTTTTTACATCTTTATAAAAGATACGAAGAGACAACAAAAGGGAATTGCTGAGTACGAGCAAGCTTGTACTCCTTTCCATTTCTCTTTCCCCTTTCTCTCCTACAAAATCAAGAATTGCCCAACTAAAATTGCTGTGTGTGGTCCTGGTCAAAGTGTGCTCTTTGAATGATTGAATTTGTTTTTTGTATAGAAGTTTTTAAACTGTACCTGTGCGTAATATATGTGCTCACACACATTGCATAAACCAGGAAATCGGTCTTATACACACGTGTGCATGTATGCGTGTGAAATAGAACTATGAATAAAGAATCTTAGCGAAAGAAGGATACTAGAGAGAAATTTTTGCCGTTAATTTGAAATTCTTTATTTAAATGTGATCGGTTTAAAAAAATAAATTTAATTTAATTTATTTTGCATTCTTGTTGGATATCTTTTTTAAAAATTCCTTATTTTCATATTTAAATATTGCATACCTACAGACATTTCATTGCTTTTAAAAATAATTATTCTAGAGATTAATTTTTCTTATCTTAGATTTTGTTAATTTGAATTTCTCTAACTTAAATTAATTATTTATTATAGGATTAACAAAAAAAAAAAAAAAAATACGTATTTAACGAATATTTAGCATTTTATTAAAAATCTTTTTTATAATATTTTTTTAAGAAGAATGTGCAATATTACAAATATGAATATTTGGCTAATACAGTGTAGGGTATGTAAAATCGTTACAGTCGAAATTTTTTTTTTTAATATTTTCATTCTTACATTTTGTCCTTGCAAATTTTTAAACTATTGGTACAGTTTCTTCTCAAGAGCAAATCAAATACTAATCAAGAATTACGAAAACAGAGAAATAACTTGCTCAAGTCAATATTTTACTTGGACTCACATGCTTGCATTTTGTTGTACTCACTGCAAAGAACAAAACAAAACGAAAACAATTGTTTTGTTTTGTTTTGTTTATTTACGTACTCTATTATAAACACAAGATAAGTGAAATTCATGACCGTTCCCTCTAGGGGACTGCTCTGTATTGCGATACGAAAACAGATTTGATGCGAAAGCTAAATGTTTTCCATTTGCTTTTTGGAGATGGCAAGATATTTGTGTGTATAAAACGACTTTGGCATGAGCTTATGCGAGGTATTGCCAGACAAATGCAAAAATAAACGATCAAACACATTAAAGATTCGATGGTGGCTTCAGATGTTTTTTTAATAATTTTAATTCAGATAAATACGTTTTTATACACATTATTTGCCATACAGTTACTACGCTGCGAATAAAACCCAAACAAAAGGAAGAACTAAACTCAAAACCAAAACAAAAACTTTGTTGCAAATTATTTAAATGACAGTTTTTTATTTGTTTGTCTCTTGTCTGATGCACAATAAAGTACAAAAAATTTAATAAAATTTAATTCCGCATAATTTACTCACAAGTTGCTGTTGGTGCAACAATTTAGCAAATAAAATAAGATTAAATTAAATTAAACACAAATAGCACTGCAACATTAAATATACATAAAATACAATAAAGAAAACGTGCTTTTTATGCCACAATTAAGCAAATTAAAAAAAAAAAAAGAGGAAAAAAATAAAAAGAAATCATAATGGGCAGCAACAAAATTGTAAATTTTTTTTGTTGGTCCCAACGCTTGATTAATTTTAAATTAAATATAATTTAACAAAACCAAAAACAAAAAAGGGGGAAAAAATAAGCAAAATGCCTTTGAATGTTGTTGTTGCAAGCCACAACACAGAAACATTGTAAAAATGGTTAAATAAATTGGGAAAATATGTATACAAGTGCAGCAGGCATATATTCTACAGGTTGTTTGCTTTCTTTTTTTTTTTGGGTTGGCAAAATTATTATTTTATTTTTACTGGCATGTGCATTTAATTAAATTATAAATTTGCAAGCTAAATTGTATTAATTAAAATTTAATTGAATAAAATATTAATTTAATTGTTGTTATCACATTATATTTTGGACGCCCATGTTCAGAAAGCTAAATTAGGAAAAAAAAAATTTAAGCAGAAGAAAAAGGATTGAGCTCACGCAAAAATAATAGAAAAGACGAATACGATTTAAGCAAGTTAGTACTTCGTTTACAAAATTCTGCTGTCCAGATGAGTGTCACATCTGGACTTGTGTATAAGCGATAGATTGAAAGCAAAAAGAACAATTCTTGCTCTTGATGTGATATTTATCTAGACTGTAAATAGAAGTTTATCTGATTGTAATAGGTGTGTCCGTAAAAGTGCACTTCGCTTACAAAATTTTGCTGTGTATAAGCGAAAAGCAAAACGAACAATTCTTGCTCTTGATGTGATATTTATCTAGACTGTAAATAGAAGTTTGTCTGATTGTAATAGGTGTGTCCGTAAAAGTGCACTTTTTAAATTTCATGCTATTTTCTTGTGCAAGTGCCAACTCTGAAATTTGATTATTAAAAATAGAGCGCTTTACTTACGAAAAAACAGCGCATTATAATTGTGATGGAGCAGAATGAAGTCAATGCCAATTTTTAGAAAAAAGTAATATTCTATGATAAAGAGTATTTTCAACTGAATGCCTGCGTGATAACACAGTTCTTGTGGCCTCAACTGTACAGTATGGACTTGGACTACATGTGGTTTTAGCAAGATGGTGCCACCTGCCACACAGTCTGTGAAACAATAGATTTATTGAAAATTTTTGAAAAAAGTCAGCTTCTCCGATGAAGCGCATTTTCAACTGAATGGCTTTAGTAATAATGCAGTTCTAGTGGCCTTAAGTGGACGGCAGGGATTTGGATGACATTCGGTTTCAGCAAGACGGCGCCAACTGCCACATAAAATGAAATGAAAAAGTGCACTCTTGCTGAGACACCCTTTATTTCTTATTAAAGTTCTGACTTAAGCTGAGGCCCATTCGGTGCACTCAATTTCAAACAATCTGTGTTAATTTTTATTTTTATTTTTTTTAGTTAAAAATTTCATTTAATTTAATTTATTATTATTTTCTATATTTTAACCTTGAAAAATGTTTCTTGTTTTTTTTTTTTTTTTTTTTTTTTTTTATGAAAACACCCACATAGGTTTTTTTTTTTAAATTAAATGTGTTTTTCATCCACAGCTACTCATAACAAAGTGTCTCCAACAATTTTGTCACAGAGTAATTTCTGTTTTGTTAATACTTAAAAACACTTTTTTATCCTGCGATTTGGGTAACAAAAAAAAATTTCAATAGAAAAAAAAAAGTTAAAAAAACGCCGGCCGGATTTTTGTTATTTCTTTTTTGCAGTTGAATTGAATGCACACGGTATTAAATATTGTTTGTGCATAAAAAAATAGAGTATAAAGTGGGTGTGTGGAACCCCATTTGTTTTAAAAAAAATCATTATAAATATTGTTAATTACAAAATATGCAGCAAAATTATAATTATTTTCAAATGCAAAAACTTTTAACTTGCAAATCTATTCAAAACATGAGGAGGACCTCTTTTTTTAACAGGCAACTTTATGAGTGTTCGCATAGTGCTTGTAGCTGCTTTTATTGATTGAGCAATCTATTGCAGAAAATCAACATTATTTTGCTTCAATTTTTCACGTTGTCAGAATTTAGCAGTTAACTTGTATATATTGAATTGATCACAATTAAAAAAAAAATTAAAAAGAAAAGCTGCTCACGTGCGCCCACTCACATTAATATGTTGTTTTGCCTGGCATTCATCCACAAAAAAAAAAAAAAAAAAAAAAAAACCGGTTACTAGAGCACTGCACAATCATACTTGAAATGGCTCACAAACACTTTTTGTAGTGATGTGTGACTTTCATGAAGTATGCTCTTGTAGTTCTCTATTGGATACCAAAAGATATTCATTCCCAGGAACAAAAAAAAAATAACATGCCCAGCAACTGGGCCAAAACTGTCTTTGATTTCTAATTATTACAATGTTTGGGAATAAATATTTTAAATTCATTTTAAGTATTTATGTTAAGTTTGTTCAGTTTCCTTAACAAAACAACTTATTATAAACAACAAATAGTATCTGAAATGACAAAAAAAAAAATCAACAACTTGTGTACGTGATTTAAAATCTTATTGCATTAAAATAAAGGCAAAAAATTTATTTACTTTTTTTTAATTTTTACTTTGAAAATAAATTTATTTAATTTCTTTTGTTTTTAGTTCAAGGTCACAAAAAAGTAGACATGAGAAAAACAAAGTATTAACAAGAATTTTGACAAAAAAAAAAAAAAAAACTATTCAAAGCATTCATACCAAGTTGTCAGCTATTCATTTCAATTAGTGAGATGTCAAAGTAACACATTGAATTTATTGAAAATGATAGTGAAAGCCAAAACAGTTGTTTTTGACCAAGATAAATATAGAGAGAGCTAAAGCATACTAACCATCACCCTTATGAATAATTTTTTGCCATTTCACATAATTCTCATGAAACATAAATTTGTTAATTAATTCAATGGAGAATCATAACATGAAAAAATTTTGACTTAAAACAATTTCCACCTTTTCGTAATTAATTTTTTCCCATGAAAATTTTTCACTGTATTTTTGCTTAAGAGTTTTTTCCTTTGCGGCTACAATATTTATGTGAGCAAAACAGCAGGTATTCCAAATTTACGATCAGTCGAATCATGAATATTCTCTAGTTATTTTTTCCCAAAGGAAAATTTTAGTGTTTAAAAAAAATAAAATTTTTTTTTAATGATAAGAGGTGAAAACACTGCTCATAATTGGGTTTAAAAAATCTTGAGCTGTAAGTGGACGGATAAGTGATCCACTGTTGACAAAGACTTTTCTCTAAAACATTCAATATTTGTTTTTTTTTTCATCTATAAATTATTTATTGAATCTTCAAAAAAAGTTTTTGAATTCACAATAACTTTTCAAATCTTAAATTTATGAAATAGTCGTTTAATCCCGATCAATATTGAAAATAAATTTAGTTTTCATATTTTTTTTTAATATTTGTAAAAGCATTTCGCAGAATGTTGATGGTGCCATAGTAACTTCACAATCTCTGCTACTCCTTTTTGGTATCCTCCCTCTGCAAAATATCTCAAGCTTGACTATCTTTGGAATATCAAACGATTTTTGAAAAGAAGTCAGCAAGCTATTAACCACATCTAGTAAATAAAAAACTCTTCTCTATCAACTCTATGTTGTTTAAATACAAAAATTGATTCACAGCAACTTTATTTAGTAAATTTGTCACTAACAGGGCATCAGATGAATCGCGCAAATGCACCCGTAATAACAATATTACTGGAATTCTGAACATGATTTTACTGGATTTGGTTGTTTTGAGTTTAAAAATTTTTCACACTCAGCTTGTTCGTTCTTCCTGTTTATAAAAATCAATGTGAAATGACAGATTATAAAAATTTTATGGGAGATTCACAATAGCATTTTTCACTTGGAGGGAAATAGAAATCTTATGTGAAAAATATTTCACAAGCTATTCACGATAGCGGTGAATATTTTTTTTTTGAATTCAACGATTTCTTATTAGCCTTTAGGCGCTTCTTTTTTTCTTAAAAAAAAAAAAATCTTAAAATAATCAAGAACAAAAATTAATAGTTTTTTTTTTTTTAAAGTCGATCGAATCTAATCCATAACTCTTGATTTCATTAGCAACTCATCGTTTTTTGGTGTAAATAATGTAAACAAACTGGATGCGAAACGTTAATAGGTAGGGAAACAGTGCGGAATTAAGTAAAAAAAAAATAAAATAATAAGTCAGGAATAGTGCGGAATTAAATTGGAACAAAAGGGAAATTAAGCATTGTTAAGTTGTAGAACGAAACAAAATTGAAACGTTTCATTTTCTTTTGAAATGTAATAGGTAAGAGAAGAGTTCTTAATTTGACCGAAACAAAAGGAATCGAAACAAAACTTTAACATTTCAATGCATTTTGTCTCTAATGATAGCTTCAATAAGGCTGAAAACAAAGCGAAATTAAACGGGAACACAATAGAAATGACACACAAATAAGTTTTGTAACGAATTGAAATTGAATTGTTTTATTTACATTTTGTTTATAATGAAATTTAATAGAATTTTCGTTAATAGGGTGGGGAATGGTTCGAAATCAGACCGAAACAAATGGGATGGAAAACAAAACAAAATTATAAAGTTTTATTTCCATTTCCATTTCATTACTAATGAAATGTAATAGAATTATATTTAATAGGTTGAGGAATTAGAACGGAGAACAAAAGGAAATTAAAATATTTATGGATTAGGGAACGAAACGGATAAAAAAACTGCGACCCCCAGATTGATAGGTTAGTACACTACCTACTAATCTTTGGATTGAAATCTGGGACGCTATTATGAGTTATTATAGTCAAAACAGTTGAAAGACAATTTCACTATTTTGCAAAGCTGTATTTTGCAAAAGCTGGCAATTATTTTGTGTAAATAAAAACTAAAAAAAACACCTTTGAACTCATTTTCGATTTCTTTAAAAATAATTGCTAAGAAATTCACATAAAGTTCTCTTAAAGCAAAGCTAGAAAGAACCAAAAGAAGCCAAACACAGAAAAACCTAAAAATCATATTCATTTAGGAAATTCATAAAGACATTTAATTTTTTAACTAAAATATTACCTATAACAAAATTCGTAAAACCATATACTCAATTAATATTTGCGTAATAAAACAAATTTTTTCACAGCGAACATGAACAGAACCAAAGTATCAAACAAAACAATTATAGAGTTGAAGAAAAAATTAATAGAATAAAACATAAACTAAAACAAAAGTTTCTTAGCAAAAATAATTTTTTCTGTGCATCTTTAAGTTGCTTTGATGCAATAATTGACTTGAATTAATCAAAAAGATATTATATTATTAAATAATTGCCCATCAATATTGTAGTCATACTAACATGTTATGTTGCACAACACACGGTCAATTTGCATTTTTCGTAATTTGTTTGTTTTGTGTTTATACATTTTGCTGAGCAAGTGACAACTACCAACAACAACAAAATATCATTAAGATGCGATAATTAAAATAGTAAAAATTAACCGTATCAACACGCATTCGTTGTTGAGCCCCCGTCCGTTGCCTTCTTTCTCTCAATTCATTTGTAATAAAAATATTTGTAACAAATAGAAATTAATAAAAATATTCATTAAATCAACAGCTGTAGATGAGGCAATGCTCACTTATTCACTCTAAAAATATTAAAGACAAAATTTCTATGAATGAAGAAACAAAAAAAAAAAAAAAAAAAATTAATTATTGCAAATATTTTAAATTTATTTTTTTTTGTTTAGTGTCATACAGAATTTAAAATGCAGTGCGTGCATGAGAGTGCAAGTGTGAGTGTGCGTCATATTAAGAAACTCATGTTGATAGCTTGTAAGTGCAATTTATAAAACATTTGCACTTTTAATAATTTTTTTTTTTTTTTTTTCAAAAAAATGATGTTTGCTTTTGTTTTATTCTATTTTTTACTTTATTTTCTATGCTGTTATGAATTTGTTTTTTGCAATTATATTTTCATTTGGCCATAACTAAAACCTTGAAAGTTTGTTGATCTCCGTAAAGTGTGTGCTTTTTTTTGGGTGTAGGTAAAACATTTAAAAATTTTTTTTTTTGTTTTAAGCCATTTCGTAAAGTGATTTAAAATTAAATGATAAATAGTTAGATCAAAATTTTTTTTAAAAAAACACAATATTTCTAATCTGCATTTGTAAAAGTAAAAAATTATACAAAATTATTTAAAAAAAATTGACAATTTTAAAAACGCTAGCAACTTTTGGACTAGTAAAACGAAACCTCCATCCAAAGTATTATGTTGCAGAGCACTTGTTTTTTTTAAATAACCTGTAATCTCCGAGATATACCATTATCTCTCAAATTCAAGAGGCGATATGGCATAATTCAGATTTACTAAAAAAACCCAACAAAATTTGCTTCAAGTCGTACCTACACTGTTTTCAAATCTGTTTAGTAGTTTTAGAAATATTGTCCAATGTTGTAACGTACAATTACCATATTTATGCAAAATTAAGAAGCAGATAAAAATCCACTTTTTTTCTCTGCAAAAAAAAAAAAAAAAAGCCAGCCATATTTTATTAAAATCGATAAACAACTTTTGAGTTTATTCACAATTAAGTCAAACTGCCGCACAGTAAAAGAAACTACTTTGCTAAAAATATATGTTGCCATATGCTTTCGCTTGCCTTTCTTTGGCGTGTTTAGACCAGGACAATTCTTGATTTTGTAGGAGAGGGAACAAAGAAGAAAGAGGTACAAACTTGCTTGTACTCCGCAATTCCCTTTAGTTTTCTCTTTTTATCTTTTAAAGCTGTAAAAAAAGAAAATGGGTAGCTTGAATGCTGAATGAATGAATGAATGAATAAGAATGCAAAAATTGCTGTGGCAATTTTAAAAGAGAATTAATAAAGAATTGCCTAACTAAAATTGCTGTGTGTGGTCCTGGTCTTAGTTGCAGGTGTGATGTACGCGCATATGGTAATTTTTTTTCACAATAAGGCAGCCTCACTTAATTGAGAAAAAAATCAAAAGTTGTTTATCAATTTTAATGAAATATGGCTCGTTTTGTTGGGAATGTATTAGGCTATTGCTTGAAGTATAGTGGACTTGTAGCTTGGTTTATTTTATATAATTTTTAAAAAAAATTTTATATTATTAAATTTTAAATAAAAAAGGTTTTTGTCTATCACATATCACTGATATCATGGAAATTAGAGAGTCAATCTTAAAACGTTGTAGGTACGACTTGAAAGAAATTTTGTTGTGGAGTTTCGAATTTTATTTAAAATCAAGTGTAATAAGACTTTTTTTTTAAATAAATCTCACATATGTATGTCATGTCACCTTCCTAATTTAAGATATAAGAAAAACCGAAATGCGCTTAAATATACTTTGTAAACAGTTTTCAGTTATTCTAGTCCAAAAAAGTGTATACATGTGTCATTAAATATAAATTATTTAAAATTATTGAAAAAACTTATTAAAAAAAAATTAATAAAAAAAAAAATTTAATACTCATGGCAACTGGCAATGCAACTTCAGATTAGTTGCAATCGATAATCGACCAATTAAAGAAAATTTATCCAAAAATAGATCCTATTGGCATAATTTTTTTTAACAACACAAATCTACAAAGTTTCTGTGTTTGGCTACACATAACACCCAAAGGCGGTTAATCAGTATTGCGATGCGAAAAAAATGGTACGAAATCGAATCTTTAATGTGTTTAATCATTTATTTTTTGCACTTGTCTGATAGTACCCCGCTCTGTAATGCGTAAGTGCATGTCAACGACGTATTATTGCGATATATATTGCGATAAGCAATGAGCGGCTCCATAGATTCTAGGCTGGAATCAAACGTGCGACTCAATAGGTTGCTTCAAGCTACAGGAGGACAACATTTATTGCTATAAAGTAGTCGCTGCTTTGGCCAATACGAATTCAGTTAGTCAGTATAGGGGTCATCAAATGTGAATCGTTTCATTTTAAATTAATAAAATGTCTAGCAAATTTAAGTAAATTGTAGAATTAAATTATGAAATTGTAATACAAAAAAATATTTTTCTTAAAATTCTGTAGTCCAAGTGCAAATAAGTTGAAAATATTTTAAATTTTGATTTATTGCTGCTAGAAAAAATTTAATTTTTTAACAGTGGAATTTATTGCACATGCATGCATCAACAGGTTGTTATTAAAAAGTTTTTAAAAACTCGATGTTAATTAATTTTTTTTATAAAAAGTATCTAACATTTTGATAATTATGAAAAACAGCTCGTGACTCTTTTGTTGAAGGCCTTTCCAATGAACGACTAAATTGGCTTAAATAAACTTGTTTGTAATTAAAAAAAATATCTATTTGTGTTTTAAATAATACCGAAAAAATGCCATAACTTTTAATTAGCATAAATAAAAAGGATTTACAAAAAAAAATTTTTTGTTTTAGTCTAACTCGCACCTACATATAAACTGCCAAAAAGCACATAAACCATGACATGACGTCAATTATACTTTTGCACTATTTTCTGTGGCTATTATTGTGTTAGTTGTTATTGTAAATAAAAATTTTTTATAAAACAATTTAGTTTGAAAGCTTTACATTTCGTTAATAAAAAATACTTCTTAAGCATCTTCTTATTTATTAATATAAAGCGGTGACATTTTAATAGTTGAAATATTTACAACATTTACCTACATGTGTAAACAATAAATAAATTTTTTAAAATAAAAAAAAAAAAAATATAAAAAAAAACTTGTTGGTTCTACATGACACATTTTGGAAAATTTATTATATTTTTTTGTATAAGTGTCTGTGTGTTTGTTTGTCTGTAAACATTATAATAATGACGACATTTGTTGGCTGCACTGAAAGAAACTTTTTTTTTTTTAATCAAATAAATAAAGTGAGAAAATTTCCTCTAAACAAATGAAGGTAACAAAAATTGTTGGAACAAGTTGTATGAAATTGTTTGAAGCTGCATAAATCTTTTGTTTTAATTAAAAGACTTTTATAAAATTTTGTGTCTCCTTTTATCTAAATATTCTTTAAGATTTTTAAACTTCTCTGTAAGGTAAACTAAATTTCCATGCAACAGCCAAAGCATTTAAAAGTAGTCTTGGATAGTACATGAATGAATTATTCTTTCACATTGTGTGAACGAACTAGTCCGGAATTTGAAACGTTCACAACATTTTTTGTGTTCTCATAGAAACGAAGTATTAAAAGTCTCTTTTAACTTAATTTTAGGTAATTTTTATACCCACACCTTCAGAGTTAACAAAGAAATTAAATAAATAATTAGTGTCTGATTAAGAGTACACTCTTTAAATTTAGTGTCACTTTTTTTGCGCAAGTGGCAACTCTGAAATTTGGCAGCAGTGACATGCTTTACGAAAAAACAAAGCGTTTTAACTGTACTGCAGCAAAGTAAAGTTAATGCCAATTTTTCGAACAGTAATTTTCTGCGATGAAATGCATTTCCTTTTGAAAAGCTTCATGAATACTTAAAATGATTTGGGGCTCAGAAAAAACTCATGTAATCCATGAGAAGCAAAAGTCTGATACAGATTATTTTTTTGTAGATGAGGCTAAAATTGCATTGATTGTGAACGGCATTCGCCGTTCATCAATCTGGAGGACATGTAGTTTCTGCAAGATGGCACCATCTGCCACACAGCTTGTGCAACTAGTTCTGTAAGGCAAACTAAATTTCCTTTAAACTTGTTTGGGGATATTATAATATTAACTAAATAACAAAGGTTTCCATAGGAAAGCGAAATATTGAAAATAATAAAAAATTTTATATGAAAAACAAGACTAAAGCTCAATAATCATTAATTAAAAAAAAAAAAAGTGTAAATAAATAATTATATAAATTTAAATAAGACATGAATTACACAAGTAAATATTATTTAAATAATTTAAACGCAGAATAGTTTTTCTCAATAGAAAGCGCCATAAATTTAAAAAGTGCGCTTTTACTGGAATACCCTATGCTTAAATATTTTACGAAATTGTCTCAATTGAAGAAGTGCAAACAGCGGGATACTATGCACTTTCGATTTTATTGCAATTATTTTTTTTTCCAAGTGTTTTTGAAGGCAGCTAAGCTAGTATATTTATGGGAAAAGTTTAGTCGCTGTTTAGTTTGAGTTTATGATTTAAAGCCTGTCGATTTGTGAATTATGTTGTTGTTATTTGTGCACATAATGTTAGTGTAAATTGTTTTTTTTTATTATTGATAGTTTTGTTGTTGTTGTTAATTTTTAAATTATTATATTTCTGACGGATATCCTCGTTCCATTTTTAAAGTTTTTTTTTTGTATTTTATTTTATTATCTAAAAATTTGTTTATTTTTATTTTTTTTGTCTTAACAGATTTTCTTATTCATTTTGTATTATTTATTGCAAATGAATAAATACTATTCGAGTTAAGTAAATAATGAAAAAAGAAAAAAAAAAAGTTGCTTAAATTTCAATTTTATAAATTTTCACAATTCGTAGTTTTATTATAATTTCATTTGCCAATTGTAGTTGTTGTTGCTAAATTTTCTAGCTGAATATTAATTTCTATGTTGACAATGTTTTTAATTTAAATTTAAATTTTTCTAAAAAAAAAAACACTGTGCCAACACCTTAGCCGGATTTACTGAGGATTTTTTTTTAATTAAATAAATAGTCTTACGAAAATATTTTTTTTTTGTTGCTTGGCTGTGTATAATTATTTTTCTTTATTTTTTTTATTTCAAGCATTTATGAAAGTGTCAGCTTTGGCATTCTCATACTAATACTGAGACATTCTAAACCGTCATAGCCTGTGAGAAATTAAAAAAAAAGCAAAGATGGTTGCATATTTGTATTCAATATATATTTCGTTTTAGTGTTTGTTATGTTCAAAATAAATTTTTGTATCGAATGAGTCATTTCCAATGACAAGTAGAAAAAAGAGACTTAACATTTTTGTAACGCCCACAGCAAATTGCCCATAAATTTACACAAACACATTTTTTGTAAAGCAATTACAACTACAAGCAGCTAATTTAGTTGGCTTGACAGCTCTATACATGACAAGCAGCGTTGCCATTTTAGCCTTTTTTAAGGCTAGATTTAGCTTTTTTTCTTTTATTTAACCTCAAAATTTATGATTTAACCTCTAGCTTTTTTCTTGGCCTTTTTTGTTCTTCAAAATACCCTTTTTTGGAAAAATGAAAACAAATCATACATAAACAATCTGACCCTGAGACAAATTCTAAATTAATATTTTCGATAAAACTTTGATATGCAAATTGATAAATTGATCGAATGGCACTAATTTCATAAGTAAAGAAAAGTATTTGGCTTTTAACTTGTAAAATTAAAATACACTTTATTCCTAATTCATTAATAATTTGTTCCATTTAGTATTTAGTTATCTAGTACTGCCGTTTAGTAAAAATGAAGTTGCTCAATTTTAAGTAAGACAAAGCAAGCAAAATATCAGAATAGAAGTAGCATTAAAAATCAAAAAAAATAAATTATTACTTCAATTAATTTTAAATATTATTTTTTAATATTGAAGTTGAAAAATAATTGAATTCGCTCAAAGGCATATAAATACTATAGAAGATTACGGGATGGGACACATATTATTTTAAAGCTAAGGTTGTTTAAATTTATAATCTACTGCCCAAGTACTCACTGCTCTTTTTAAAAGGAAGGCTGTCTAGCTTTGTTATCTATTGCTGAATTACTCAGAAGTTACTTTGAATTATTTTTAGTTTCTTGGCTTGTCTGCAGAAAACACCCAGAGTGTAGACAGGAATCGTACCTGTCTACCAGATTGATACCTTAGTACGCTACCTACTATGAGGGCACCCTTACAAACTTGTTTTTCTTAATTTACATATTCCCATTTTTCGTATTGTAGTGTTAACAATTTGATTTGTTATAAATTAAAATAAAATTATTGTTACGAATGAATCAATGAAAAGTATTTAGTAGCAAATTAAATATAAAAAGTCTTCGATACAAAACATCAATACTGTAATTGGCTGTAATTTTCGAAGTCACATCAAAAGCGAGTACAATGTTAGCTGCTGCTACGAAAGACACAGTATATAACTCTTTATTTAAAAGGACTTTTTGAACTTGCGAACAATTTTTCCACAATTTGAAAGCCTTGCCAAATCTTACTAAACACAAATGTCAACACAGTTTGCAATTCTCAGCTGTCCAAAAAAAGTTTTGTAAAAACAAATTAAATTTGCTACAATTCACAATTTGTTTTTAAGATATTTGTAAATAAATCGGATGCTTAAATCCAAAGTCATGAAATTGCCTCTCCTAAAATCTCATATTTGGTTAAAAAAAAATTCTTAACAAAAGCATCCCTAGAATGCAAAATATTGACGAGTCTTACAGTTAAGCAAGCATAAAGTAATAGAAAAAAGTAGTGTGCCAAAAATAGGCACAGAGCACTTCAGAGGTGCTGAATAAAATATATTTTTATTTAATTTAAATTTATTTAACTTAAAGTTACTGTTAATAACGTAAATTATTTTTTATTTATTTCGTTTCAGGTAAGACAATTTACACAGGGTTTCTTTAATCAATAAATCGATATTAATTTAATTGGGTAAGAAATTTATTTGTTCAACATTAGAAAATAATATCGCTTGAATAAACAGCAAATAAAGAGTTTCTATTTATTTTTTGATTATTAAATGTATTAATTACACACTGAAAAAAAAATTCAGCCATATTGATGCGATGAAATGATTTCATTAAAATTTTCCGGATGGATTTAATGCCCTATTTTTACAAATCAATGATGAAACAGAACACGGCCGCAACTGCAAGCAAAAACGTCTCTCAGAGAAAACAGGCCAATAATTCCATTATAATTGAAACGTTTACCTTTCCATAAGTCTTGTTTTTGTACAATCTCGACTGCAATCATGCTATTCAATTAATTTTTCAACAATATCAGTCATTTTATAAAAAAATATACAAAATTAACTTAATTTCCTTTTTAAATGTTCTTTGAATTTTCTGTTGTTCTTATATTTCTTTGGGTTGGTTTACCATTCACCATTTTGCCAAGGTACCATTCCCTATTTTTCCCAGGAAAATTACAAAAATCAAAAAAGAATTTAATCTGTAGGTTCTACACTTTCTTAAAGTGTTTGAACATTTTCGGAAAATTTCGTAGTTTTTATTTTATGATGCAAAATGGAAACTGCCAAAATCTTTGAGAATAACAGTACTGGGGTATATGGAAATTTCAAAAAACTTTTAAAAATAGTCCAAAGTAACTTCGGAGTATTTGGGCGGTAGATTACAAATCTAGACGATCTCTCTTTTAAAATGAAAGAGCAAAGCGTTATAACTGTAATGGAGCAAAGTAAAGTCAATGCCAATTTTTCGAACAGTAATTTCCTGCATTTCCATCTGAATAGCTTCGTGAATATATAAAATGATCGAATTTGGGGCTCAGATAAAACTAATACACCCACAAAGGGCGGATTTTGGTCACGTCTTAATTTTTTTAAATAATAGAGCGAAATTGCTGTGACTGTGAGCGATACTTGTAACATGACAAAAGAGTTTTTGTAGCTTCATCAATCTGGCCAACGTGCAGTTTCAGAAAAGGTTAAAAGTCGCGGGGCTAATAAAAGAACAATTACAGCATGAGATGAAAAAGCGCACTGTTACCAGGACTAGTGAAAAAATATGATGGTTTTTTAATGCAATGAAAAATTTAATTATGTTGAAATTATGACTTTTTATTATGAGAATGAAATATTTATTTAATTGAATGAAATATTTAATCAATTCAATGAAATATTTCATCAATTCAATGAAATATTTCATCAATTCAATGAAATATATATGCGTTAAAGAAATAATTTCATTGAATTAATAAAATATAATTATTACTCTAATGGTTGAAAAATAATGAATTATTCTTTTAGTGTAAAGAAACAAGCATCGTCTCAATAAATTTTCCTTTTCAAAAATAGTACAAAATGTCCACTTTATTATAGTCTAATAGACGTGATGTTGTTTTTTATGTTGCACTAATAAAACACTATTGCTTATATTTAGAAGCTTGTCCTTTATGTAGGCATGTAAGGTAATCCTCATATTTACAGCCATTTAAAGAAAAATAATTTTTCCTTTTTCTTTTTTAATATTTAACTTTTATTTGTTTATCTCTTGTACTGTGTGTGTTTTTTAGAGGTTTGACACTTTTTTAGAGAGGCAACACAGCTTTATTTGACAATCCATTTAATAGTTGATAAATACATATTTGCTTTTGCTTTAGTGTAGTTGTAAATTTTCCTATGGAAATGACCAACGCTTGCAAATTGTTGATCTTTTTTTTTCTTTTATCAAAATAATGCTTCTCCGATGAAGTCCATTTTTAGTTAAATGAGTAAATTTGAAGTACAATCATCTCACTTGAAGTGGGGATAATCCACAAGCTTTTGTCGAAACACCATTCCATCCAAAGCAAATTACTGTAGATGTCCTTAAAAACGATGATAGTCAGAACGTTACTGTCAATGGTGAATGATTTAAGGACATGATTAGAATTTTGTTCGTACCTCAATTAGTTGCTATTAATTTTGCTGACATGTGGGTTCAAATACGATGGAGCCACATGTCATACAGCGCTCGCTACAATTGATTTACTCAAAGAAATTTTTAATGAAAAAAGAGTTTCACGTATTGCTTAAAATCATTTTCGGCCAAAAAGGCATTTAAACCCACTGGACTATTATCTTTTGGGCTTGTGTAAGGCACTTGTCTACGTCGATAAACCAGAGATAATTGAAGATCTTGAACTCAAAATTCGAAAAGTTATTAACGAAATTGACTTGGTGTTGCAGATTGCGTCTTGTATGCGCCAGCCTGTTACCGACATCATATTTAAACATTAATTTCATAAACTTTTTTATGTAATAAACCCCGTTTCATGGATGTTAAAAATATACTTCTTTGTAACTGTAAAAAAAACACCCTGTATTAATATGATGGCAATATTATTTGTATAAAGCAAGGCTAAAGGATATTGCTTGAAAGAGACAGTTAGTTGTAAAAATTGTGCCCTACGTCTAGATGAAAAACAAAGTTAAGTTTTCAAAGTTTTGGGGAGGGTTAGCATTTGCACCAAAGAAATTGCGGTACACTGTAGCACAGCCTAAAGGTTGTACTCAAAATCACTTTCAAAATAATTTTAATTTTTTAAATTAATTTTTCGTATAAAAAGATTTTTTTAAGAACATTTCAGCTGTTAATTTTGAAAGTGGTATAAATCCACTTCTGGAAAAAAATGAGTCAGCGGTAGTTATAGTAGCCAAAAATTGCGGTTACCTAATTTATTTTAAAGTGGACTTATACTACTTTGTAAAATAACGGTTCATTTAATTTTTGTTGTTGCTAGTTTTTACAATTTCAAATTCTATGCCATTTAAAAAAGCATTTCAAATATTAAATTTGTTAGTTGATGCTCTAAAATATTCTCAAAAAAAAATAAAAAAAAAATTAATTCAAATTAAAATCAAATTAAAAATTTAATTAATTAAGCAATTTGTTAAATAATGTTATATTTAAAATTAAAATCTAATTCATAAAATGACAAAAAATCAAAATTTTTTTAAGCAAACAGTCAAGCAAACCTTCATTATTTATGAGGCTTTTTGTTAATTCTAAATTTTTCTTTAATTATTTAATTAAATAAATTATTTTCATTTCATTATAGCTATTAGACTGTGAAAAATTTAGTATAAACACATGCAATTTGAATCAATTATTTTTAAACTTATAAAATTTGCCAAAAAGAAAACAAAATGTTTTTTTTAAAGAAAACACAAGGAAAATTATAGAAACTGTTGAAGAGTAAAATGAAAATTGTTTTTTTTAATAATTTCTTTTTAATTAAAAATAAATTTTTATGTTTCAAAATAAATAATGAATGAATCACAAGAGTAAAAGTGTTCTCAGATATTTAACAAACTTAAGGAGGTTCAGGCAAAAAAATTTAAGACGAGCAGTTCTATCATATAAAAATTTTGTTTTCCAAATAAACTTTAAATTTTTCAAAGATTTTTTAATGTTTTTTTATAAAAATTGTAAAAATTTTCAATTGCTCACAGCACATAATTGTCTGGTAAACTTTTTATGCCATTTAGTTTTTAGTAGCGCTTAAATAAATTTATCATTCATCACGTAACGTCATGACGTTGCTTCAATATCTGTAAATGGCAAACAATAAAAATGTAAATTTATTTTTTTTATATAAAAAAAAAAATAATAAAATGTACTGGCTAGCTGGGACAGGTATTTATTATTCTATACGTTTGGCATTAGTAACGTAAATCTGTATTTATACTTTTTTTGAAAGCCAACAAACATAGAAATTTATTTTCAAGCCCAAAAGGATTCTTAAATAAATTAAAACCTAGAGACAAAAGCCCTTAAAAGCTTAACCGTGTATTCCAAAAGTCCAACTTTGTTATTGTTTCTTTTCTGCACACAGAAAATAACTTTGGTTGCAAAAACTAAATTTGTTAAGAAACTAAAATTAATTCCTAATAACCAAATTGTTTGGCTATAGTAACCAGAATTCCATAATATAGACCAAATTTTATTTCATTTAAAAATATTTCGACCTATAACACCGATTTTCTATTGTCACAATTAAGAAATTCGATTATCACAACATAATTTTTTGATTGCTAATAAATTTTGTTCTTACTACCAAAGTGTGGCTTAAATCATAATTGCCAAACATTTCTTAACTTTAAGACAAATTTATTATGCGTAACGTTTATTTGCTGCAGTTTAAGCTTCGTCTTGTTTGACATCCTCTTTTGTTTTATTGGCATCAAGCTTATGCAGTTTAATTTAATTTTTCTTTCTTACAATAATAACAATAGGAAATTTTACTTGTAACCAGCCGGTTAGTCCATCAGTCAGTCACATAGTCACTCAGTTTGTCAATCATTTATACAATGGAAATGAGACAAAAAGATTTTTTTTATTTTATTTTAGTAACATATTTGCTGTAACCAATATTTTTTATTTAACGTTTTTTTTTTTTTTTTATAAGAATTGATTTCATTTTCATTTTAATGTTTAAAATATTTTCAGAATTTTGTAGATTCCAGTGAGCTCGTAAATGTGAGTGCGTTTATGTGTGTGTAATTTAAAAAAAAGTGTTTTTTAATTGTTGTGTAATTGCTGTGCAACTACAACATTTTAAATATTAATAAATTTCGTTTTTTTTTTTGTTTTTCCTTTCAATTTATTTAAAACAAATTAAGCAAATTAAAAACACTGCACTGGGGCAGCGCATTATTTTGCAACGGAATGAAAATACCAGTAAATGGCTGGTAAAAAAGAATTTCAGAAATAAAGAAAAAGCTTTAAAAATATACTTTTTTATCCGTTTGTAAAAAAAAAATTATGTAGACTTTAAAGTAAAAAAGTATGTGAAAAATTTCGACTTATAAATTTAATCTACTGCAAAGTGTCTTCATGTCGGTGCAGCTTTTAAAGTCATGTGACAAAATTAAATGAATTTAATGTGATTTTATTTTCATCTGACCTTGAAGTGACTTGCTGCTACATTTTTTTCATAAGCTTATTTGAAAAACAGTTTTATGTTGAGGAGACCTTTTGAGAAGATGACCTTAGGAGAGACCTTAACATATTTTTAGAGTTTGTGTAAAAACCTTTAGAAGGACTATAAAATACTTAGATCTGCAGGAGCCTTTTAGAAAGTCTGTGGAAGGCCTTTAAAAGACCTTTAGAAAGCCTTTATGAGGGCTTTAAAAGACCTCTAGAAGATTGTTAAAAGACCTACAGAATTCTTTTAGAAGACCTGTAGAAAGCCTTTAAAAGCTCTGTAAAATTTCTGTAAACTAGCAGAAGTATAAAAGGCCTCTTAAAAGCCTTTAAAAGGACTATAAAATACTTAGAAGATCTGCAGGAGTCCTTTAGAAAGTCTGTGAAAAGCCTTTAAAAGGCCTGCAGAAAGTCTTTATGAGGGGTTTAAAAGTAGGCTGTTAGAAGATCTACAGAATTCTTTTAGCAATACCTGTAAAAAGCCTTTAAAATTTTTGTAGAATGTAGCAGTATAAAAAAACCTGTAAAATGCTTGTAAAAGGCCTGCGGAGGGTCTTAAAAATCCTAAATTAAGTCTTTAGAAAACCTCTAGAAGTCCTTTACGTGGCTTTTAAAATACCTTTAGAAGGTCTTTATAAGAACTGTACAAGCACTAAACATAAAATAATGGCTATAGATGGCCTATAGTAGATATTTAGAAAGCCTCTAAAAGGTCTGTAGAAGGCATGTAAAATTACTTAAGAAACTCTATCGAAGACATTTTAAAAGCCTGTAGAAAGCTTTTGGTTTTTAGAACTCCTATAGAAGGCCTGCAGTAGGCCTTTCTAATAACTGTAAAACGATTGTAAAAGGCTTGTAAAAGGATTTTGGAAGACTACAGCAGGTCTTTAGTAGGTCTTTAAAAGGGGTATAGAAGTCCTTTTGAAGGCATTAGAGAAGGCTTTTAGAGGTTGTAAAAGGCCTTTTAAAGGTTATAAAAAGCCTTTAGACGCCTGTGGGGAGGTTTTTAGAAGACTTCAGTAGCTTTTTAAGAAGGTCTTTGGAAGGACTACAGAAAAACTTTAAAAGTTCTCAAGTTAAAATGAGTTTAGAAGGCTTTCATTTGCAAATTGCCATCGTATAGGAAAAAATATGAATATAGAATGCCATAAGAAAGCCTCTTTTTATCACAATGGAACCATGTCAGAGGACCCAAGTGCGCCCAGCTCTTGTTTTATTTCTTTCGGGGGACCTGTTTAACCTAAGCCTCTTTACTGCTACTTTCTTCTGTCGGCTTATTGTAAAAAAGAAATAAAAAAATGCTGGTTGGTTTTGCTATGGAAGAAGAAAAGACATTATGAATTGAGATCTTATTTTCTTGAATTGTAAAATTAAAAAGAAAAATAATTCCAACATGCGTTTATTGCATTTTATGTGCGCACCATAAAAATACAGCCAGTAAGAGAAAATTTCGCACTTTGCCAAATTTAATTTGAATCTTTTTTTTTTTTTGTATTTCTAACTACCGCCAACAAACGACAGGCAGCCAATTGCCCTCTGCTCAAGGCCCACCAATCAATTCGCATGTTTTACAAACAAGGAACTTATTATATGCAGTACGTGTACGTACATTCAATATTTGTTTAGTACGAGTATTCTGCTTTAATATTGATACACATAAAAATATGTTTTTCTTGTTGTGTGACTTTTTAAATATTTTTTTTTTTTAATTTTCAAAATACAGGGTGGCTGATTAACAAATTTAGCAAATACATTAAGAAACTTAAATGAAATTTATTAAATTTTTTTATTTGAAAGTCCATTGAATTGTATTAAAAATAATTCAATTAGTCTTAAATATAATTGGATTTAAATGCCCGTCCTGCTCATTGATGCAGGTGCGTTATCTTAACTAAAAGTGTTTCATAACTGCCCTCAAAGTTAAGGCTGGAATTGCTGCTCTTGGCACTCGTATTAATTGTTTTAGTTCATCCACATTTGTCGGTTGCAATTTGTACACATTCTGCTTATAATAACGCCACTAGAAAAAGTCCGGTGGAGTTAAGTCAGGCGATCTGGTGGTAAACGGAAGGTTGAGTTCCTTTAAATGAGCCTGTTAGGAAATATTCTGCGTAATTCGGCCATAACTGGCTGAACTATGTGTGCAGTTACACCAACTTGTTGAAACCACACAGAATTGAAAGAAATTCACTTTCGGCGTAGTTCCGGATAGAAAAATTATTTTAGAATGCTCAAGTATGCAGCATGAGTTTCTTCACATTGTAACGCGAATTGAGTGCAGTTCCCTCTCATGCGGTATTTCTGGGTTGGAATCACTCCATATGCTAAAATTTTGTTTGTTTACGTTGCCGTTCAGATCCAAATGAGTCTCATCGGACATGAAAAGACAATTCAGCAAGTTGTCGTCTTCTCTCACCTTTTTAAGCAGTTTCTAACAGAATCGGCAAGTCTGCTGTATTAAGTTTATTAGCCAATTGAAGTTTTTAGGGGAATAGTTCAAATACTTACGAATTATTGTCTTCAAAGTCTGCCTACTGACATCCATTTGAGCAGATAATCACTAGGATTGTTTTGTATTTCAGCAGCAATAGTATTCCTTGTTCGAACGGAAGAGTTTCGCCGCCAAACTTGATTCCAGATCTTATTTCAGTGTCCCAGCTTTCCATTTTTATTAAATCTAAAGATCCGAACAAGCCAGATTTTCAGAGAGACAAAAAGTTTACAAGTTTTCTTTTTCATCAGCCACCCTATACTATGGTTGCTTTTTTCATATTTTAATTGCGGTTAGTTCTCTATCCCGCTCTCTTTTTTAGTTTCAAAATTATTTTTTTTTGTTCAATACGATCTTTTCGCAACTGTAGCTGACATTATTTTTATTTTTATTATTATTTTTTCTTCTTTAATGGCAGATTTTTGTTTGTTTTTCTGGTTGTGGTTTATTATTTCCGCATTTTAGTTGTAATAGAAACTTTTTATTTTTTTTTTAATTTCAAACGCAATTTATTTTTTAAATACAGTCAGTATGTTTGTGTGTGAATGCTCTTGGCTGTGTACGTCGATGGTTGGCTTTCAGCTTGTGTCTCGTTTTCTCCTCCTTTTTTTTTAATGCGGCCACATGTGTCACATACATGAACTGCATAAGGCAGGGTCTTTTTAAATGACCTTGCTGCAGTTACTGATGCTTGTTTGTGTGTTTGCTTTAGTTGATAAAGTAGTAATAAGGCCTGCTAATATCCTGATAAAATCAAGTCAATCTCAATCCAACGAGTCTCTGTCAACCAAGGTTAGGAGCGGCAACAAGTCACCTAGTGACTACAGCTAGAATAGACCTATTGCTACACTACTCTAGAGCTCTCTGAGTCTAGTTTGTCCGCCATGTCTGTATGGGGGTAGAGACGAAAACGGGTTCAAATTAAACTATTACAGTGACACTGTATACGAGTATGTTTTGCTGTTTCTTCGCTTTCATTACATAACCTCGTTTAGGCTGATTCTCATATTTGCCAAGTGTTTTATTACTTTGCAAAACCTAGTCACGAATTCCGTAACAACGCGAATTTCTGATCGAGTCAGGCCTAGTAAATCATTTGTTCTCTTGCGAGACCAGAGTGACAAGTATGCTTACGCTAGCCTGATACTCCTTCCTTATCTCCAAACAATATGGTTGCGATTCTCTTTCCAGCCACTGCTTAAATATGAGCTTAATAGAGTCGGTAGAATGGTTCTGGATCCTTAAAACTGCTAGCCACACTTTTTCTTGCCAGTTCGTCTGCCTTCTTATTGGCACCCATATCAGGTGAACCCTGTTTTTAGATGCTAGTCTCTTCAGAATCCCAGATCAGTTTTGGTTTTATTCCAAAGAATAGAATAGAATAGAATAAAACTATAGTAGAAGAATAGAATTTAAGCAGATCTGGTTGTGAGCATTCAAACAAATCGGACATTAGTCGCTAGTTCCGTCTTTCGTCTGGTGTGTTCGAATTCTTTTTTTTAATACATAAAACTTCAAACCATGATTAATTGTCTATGTAAATAAAATTAATTTTCTTTTAGTTTGTTTGTTCGCAATACAAATTTTATTTTCAACGGATTTGTCTGAAATTTGACACATATAATCTCTACACTATAAGGAAGGTTGCCATATACTTTTGAACTGACTACGCTAATTTTCTAGCCCACTTTTCAACGATTTTCACTCGCCACTATTCAAAAAAATATGTGCCCGTACTTAATAGCCTGAAATTATACTTTGAAATATTTTATTTACCACTTTACTTGGCGCCTCTGATAATAAAGAGTCACTTTATAAAATAGTAAATGGCTGTATTTATTTGAATGAGTTTTTTAACAATTAAAATTCTAAAGACACCGACTCACGTAATAAACAACCGTTCTGAGCGAGACCGGGCAAAAACATCTGTGTTCTTTTTTATAAGAAACACAACAAATCCTGCATAATAGAATTTCAATCTTCTTTTGGCTGCCTGTCTTATTTAACTTTTGCTTCAATGCTGTAAGCTATCTGCTGGCTGATTTGTGTTCACTAAAACCAAACAAATCACAGATAAATCTTGTATAAGAAACCATTAAAAAAAAAATAAAAATGAAAATTAAGTTTGATAATAAAAACCTTTCTGTTGGATATCCTCTCTCCAACGGCAAATGGGATTTTCTAATATTAAAGTCTCATCATGGTAAAGAAATTTTATTTCAACAAATTATAGATTTACATAAATTATTTTAAACAAACAAGCCTCTAATGATGATGATATTTATTTATGTAACACCCACTGCTAGAAACATTTCATTTGCTCACACCATACAAATCAACTCAAACTCAGAACTGTTCCAGCTAACACAACTTGCCAATTTTAATTTATGTTTGCTGTTAAAGTTTGTACGAGTGTGTGTGGGTGTGTGTAGCACTTAACTAAAGCACACACTTGTTTTTCTCTACCTACACCCTCCCATTCTATCTCCCATACACACACTACACTTATAAATTCATTAGTTGTATGCCTTAAAATATGCTACAAGATTATTAAGCACACTTGGCATAATCTTTGAATCAGTTGAAGAAAGTGTGAGTGAGTGCGTGTGCCTGTTAATTTTAGAAACCTTTTCTATATTTAATGAATTTTCCCAACACTTGTTAGCTTAACCTTCATGTCGTCAATAAAATTGCCGAGTTCAAATTTTTCTTTTCTCGTTTTCTTTCTCAGTTGTAAGTAACGAATTGTTTATGTTTTGTTTTGCTGCCCCCTAACTCAACAGAAAACTTTTATAGAAAAAATAAAAATGTCTACATAAACATATGGCAAATCCAGCCATAATTTTTCAAAAGTTAGAATTTTTTTTATAAAAAATAACTCTCAAACACTTTTTACGTTTTCATTTCTTTCTGCTAGTAAAAGTAAATTTTCAACTTATACCACTTTAATGAAAAAAATAAATGAGTTAGCGTTAATTTTAGTAATACAGAGACACTAAAATCAACACTGGCTCCTTTTTTTTAAATTGGACTTATACTACTTTCAAAAATAACAGCCCAATTTTTTAATGCTCTTATCCATAGACTTTAAGGTAAAATTTATCAAAAAATTATATTGAAAATTTCGTTAACGTTGACTTTAATTTTTTTGGATAAGGGAGTAAAACGTTATGAAATATTTTCTTTTAATATATTTGGGTAGTGAAATACACGCACTTCACAACTACATATACTTCCAATTTGTTTTAGGTAGTTGTTGTTGTTTATTTTCTTTCTACTTCACACAACTAACTAACTTACTTAACTATTTAACCAACTGATATTTTCACACAAGCAAACATTCAGTCTTTCATTCCCTCATTTACTCTTTCATTCAGTCATTCATAGTTTCGTCCAAGTTGCTTTAGTTAATTCATAGTTACGCTTCAGTGATTTGAAAACAAGTTCCTTTAAGTTGAGTAATACTTTTAAGATAAATATTTTACACACACAACCCCATGCATCCATACACACGTACACACACAAGCGCCAGTTTTCCAAGGGAAGGAAAACAAAAGAAAATTTTCTTTGACAAAATGATGAGAATTGCCCTCCTTCCCTCTCAAGCTTAATCTTGATCGAAACCTGCACATACATAAGTACATAAGTAACGATTAACTTTGCCATACACACACACGCACACACACATAACCGATTAGTTTCTTGTTTAACTAATTGTGTAGGTAATCGTAACTTGTTAACTATTCTTGTGCAAATTGTGCGTTTCTAAGATTAATTGCAAATAATTTATGTGAAATAATGAGAACAATCAGGCTTAAAAAAATTGTTTTATTTTTCCTTTGGCTTTTTATGTGAAAAAAAAGAAAAAAAAAAGAAACTGTAATATTTTCTAGACATTTTGATCATTTCGCTTTTTTACTCTTAAAGGAATGCAAACGTTAATTAAAAGAAAATGTTTTACTTGTTGCTAATGATGTTTCAATTATAAATTTTAAAAGCTATTGAAGCGTGAAAGCTTTACATTTGACATGAATTAATTACAAAATTTTGAAGCTGTTAGCTAACTTGAATATTTTGTACTTGACATACACAAGTAAATAAAAAATGCCTGAGTTTGTGACTTTTGTATTTTTAATTAAATTTTATTTTTGTTAACTCTAAGCCCTAGACTTAAATAGAATTAAATTGTGCTTAAGTTGATTTCTATTAACAGGTTTTGCTTATTAAAAAATTTCATTTCATTTTAATTCTAAATATATTCTACAACTTGTTGTTTTTCTTCTTTTTCGTATTCAAGTAATTTGTTATTGAAAATGAAATGTCAACAGTTTTAGGAAATTTATTTAAATTCTTTTTTAAGGGGCAGCGGAGCGTTCAGGGATTTGCAAAATGTAAGATTTTTTTTAAAATGATTTTTGCGATAACAAATTAAATCTTCGATCCGCACTATGAGAAAATTTTATGAATATGGTTGCTGTAAGCCCGTTTTAATTAATTTTTCTCACATATTTCTTTTGTCAATTTTATGTTTAAGACTTAAACCATAAAAAAGGACATACAAAATATGGACAAAAAACAATCTTATACACTAAAAGAATAATTCATTATTTTTCAATTAATGACAACATTTTATTGATGTAATAAAATATTTCTTTAGTGTAATGATATTTTGTCACTAGTTGAAAAATAACGACTTGTTTCTTAGGGCTAATGAACAAAATTCTTTCAGTGTAGCTTCCATATTTATAAAACTAACGATTTAAATTTCAATACCAGCTTGAAGATCAAACACAACTGACAGATTGATGTACTAAACTTTCCTCTACACTGAGAGAATTTTATTTAATCCAATAAAAACTCATTTTGTTTTTCAACCATCAAACAAATTCACTATTTCATGAATTAATAAAATATTTCATTAATTATAGGAAATAATTTCATTAGGTCTATAAAATAATTGCATTAATTCTATTAATTCTATAAAATATTTGTATTTAAATTTATAAAAATAATTTCATCAATTCTAAGCAATATATTTCATTAATTAAATGAAATAATTTCATTAGCTCTATGAAATAATTGCATTAATTCTATGAAATTATTTAATTAATTCTATAAAATATTTTTATTTATTCTATGAAATAATTTCATTAATTCTATGAAAAAATTTCATTAACTCGGATAATATATGAAACATATCATTGCATCAATGAAACAATTTTAAAGAAATTATTTCACTGACAAAATGTTGTTCATTTAATAAAATATTTCAATAAATAAATGAAAATAGTTCATTATAATTTATGAAATATTTCATTAAATCAATGAAATGTTGTCATTAATAATAATTTTTCTTGCAGTTTCCCTGGAATTGATGAAAAAAATGCTTTTAAGCACTACACACACAGAGAGAATAATACAGCCCTACATCGCTAAATCGTTGCTATATAATATTTGTCTTTTTTATTACGCCAAACATACACTGAATGTAAAATATGGCTTAAATCAAATGATATGTTTTCATTAAAATGTTTATTATTGATTTAGTGAAATATTTGTTAATTTATATAATTTAATGAAATATTTTCATTAAATTAATAACAACATTTATTTGATTCAATGAAATATTACATAAAATTAATGAAATTATTACATTAAACTAATAAAATGTGTAATTAGTTGAAAATAAAGAAATTTGCCTTTCGATTAATAAAAAAAAAATTCTGTCAGTAAAACGGTTTTATTAAACATAACTCTATGAATTGTTTCATAAATTATGTGAATTAAAAAAGTATTTTCATTGATGTAAGGAAATATTTCATTAATCTATTATAAAAAAATTTGTTCTTTGGAGAAATATTGAATTTTTCATTGGACTAATGATAAAATTCAAAGAATAAGATTTCAAAAAATCCATGTTACATTAAAAAAATTTTAAACGAAAAGTAAAAAAAATCTATTAATACGAAAGTTTAACCAAAACGAGTATTAATAAAAAAATTGGGTTTGAGCCTTAGTTTAAGACTGTTATTTTTCATTGGAAGAGTACAAGGTCATGTAAATCGATACCGTGCATAAAAATATATAAAAAAATCGGACTTAAGTTCTTCGTAATCTAGCAGACAAATACCTAGAAGGTTTTGTTTCAACTAAATTTTAGAAATAAATAATTCATGATTGCAAGATCATTATGATCAAACTATAAATCATTTTGTAGGTGCCATAGATTTCCCTTTTTTTTGCATTTTTATAAATAAATAATTAAAAATAATAAAATATCTTGGTGTAGGGTAAGGGCACACTTTCAAAACATTTTGTTAAATAATTACCATCACTATGTGGCCAAACAACTAAAAATAAAATCTTTTAGAACAGCAACAACAACAACAAGAAGAAGAAAAAAAATACAAATAAAAATAATTAAACGCGCCAACTTATGTCATGCCATGCCTCATAAGATCTTTGAAATTTTCAATTCAGAAATTTTCAAAATAGAAAATAAAATAAATCAGTTTTATTTTTGTAACGGTATTTTCAGTTTTCAATTCTATTCTTTTCTAAATCTATTGTAATTCGTTATTTCATATTTTTTAGCTGCTGGTCGGTCGGGTCGGTTGGCTTTAATTCAAATAAAATTGGGAATAATTTATTTCTGTTGTTGTTTTTTTTTAATTTAAATTTCGCTCAAATGTGTCGCATCTTATAACAGATCTGTTGCAATAAACGTGCGACATGTCGAAAATAGAATTTATTGTATTTGTACAAAAATTTTGTGTTGTGTCTACGAATGTTTTTGTTTTTTTTAATTAAAAAAAGAAAGAATTCTTTCTATTGTGAATTAATTCGTTTTTTTTTTTAAATGAAACTTAACTTAAATGCTTTTCACCATTGATATACACGAGTACACATTAGAAAAAGGATGTGCAAAGCTAATTCTTTGTGTGTTTATGTTTGTGTTTTAATTTAAAAATAAACAACCGCATTTTGCAATTGACAAGTGAATGTCAGTCAGTCATTTCGCAATACATACGCACATACAAATTCAATTTAAAGTCACAAAAATTTATTTTTTTTAATAAAATTTTATTTTTATCCTCAAATACGAGTAGCACAATTTTAGATACTGAAAGTTGTTGCTAAAAGTGTCCACGTGTGTAGCCAGACCCAACAATAAAATTAATTTATTTAATTAGAAAGCACGGTTGGAGTTTAGAATGGAAGCAAACTGTCCTGTAGCTGGTTGTCATAAAATATTTAGAAAGGCCTTAAAAAAAAAACTGAAGCCAAATCAGCACTCGTAACCGAACAGTTTTAATAGAAATTTTTTATGCCCCTATTATGGTTCAAAACTCTACTCTACTTTAGTTATAATTTTGATATTACAATCTCTGTGGCAGTTGAGAAAAACATAATAAAATTTTGCATCGTTGAAAGTAAATGTTTTTCATCTCCGTTTTAAATTAATTTTCTTTTAAAGTCTAACATTCATTTACAAGTAGAAGTTGGCCAGCAAATTAAGCGAATTTTTTGTTATTTGCAGAGTCTACGCACGGCGTGGACGGTCCTGTGTCGTGGCGTTTAACGCTAGATCAGGATCTTATTGACACGCTGAAAGGCAGTTTCCCCAGTTGGTTTCAACCGCAGGTAGCCAACAATTTATTAAATAAAACAACAACAGTTGCAACAGCAACAGCATTAACAACAACGACAACCCATTCTGTCAGCCAAGAAAAATTGCAACAAAGCAACAGTGTTAATGCTGCTAGCGCCGCCACCACTCTCGTAAACACAAGTGAAAATAACACTTTCAATAACAACAAAACAACAAGAACAATTTGTAACGGCAACAGCATAACCATAACAACAACACCCACCTTACAAAACGGTTTAAATTTATTGAATAACACAATTTGCGTGACACCAATAACAATCGATACTACAGCAACATATTTAAGTCTACAGCAGCAACAACATAACAGCAGCAACAATAATTTTCAACTGTTAAACACTACGGTTGCCCAAGGTTTATTAACAAAAACAACAGCCAGTTCGACACTAATATTGACTCCTGCCTCGTGTTCATCAGTTGCATCGCCAGCTTCCAGCATCGTTTCGAATTGCTCCTCGGCTAAGTCACAATCAACGATCTCATCAAATAAGTCACAACCCATCAATTTAAGTAAAGGAAAGTCATCTTTAAATTGTAAAACAAACCTTAAGGCTAGCAAATACAGTTCAGCGTATCCAACAACCTCTGCTGGCTCCCCTACTGGTGGCACCTTCTCAAGTTCATCGTCTTCATACTCGTCCTGTTCGTCTTCTTCATCACCGGCCTCCTCGAACTCCTCACGTTCTTCCATCTCTTCAAAATCCTCAAACTCGCAATTTCCCACGAAAACCTACGTAAAGACACATAAAAACTTAAAGGTTAATGGTCAAACGGCAAAAGCATTGGCCATAAATTTAGACGCCATAAAAACAGAAGCACCACTACCAGCAACAACAACAGCAGCTTTAACAACACCAGACGTAACACCATTATTGGGTGACCTAGGAGTTGTAGAGGGTTTTAGTGGGGTACCTCAACCATTAGCATCTGTTGGTTCTACAACAATAACACGTGTAATACAAAAATCACCATCACTACATAGTCTAAGTGGTGGTGGTTCCCTACTTGCAACATTCTCATCACCGGGATCAAATACCACATTTGAAATAATTTCGGATTCATCGTGCAACGGCCTATTAACAGCGGCCCATTTGAGCGGGAAAAGTGCATTCGAGCAATCATTTCACGATATTATTTTGCTGCAAGAAGCCTACGACGACATGTCCGAGGGTAAGTGCTGTCTTTTTTTCATTTTTATTTATAATTGTGATCATAATTCGGGTAAGCCACAATAAATTAAAAAAATTACAGACATTCAGCCTTATAACGAGACATCTGTGATGGTTCTAGTCAAGTTTTTGAATTAAATTAATTAAATATATAGGGACGGCGTTACCATACTAAAATATTATTTATTTTCCAAGTAACTTATGATTAGACAGACTTTACTATGAGTAGTACCATTGTTGCAGTCGAGTTTTTTTAAAGGTAATTTAAGAGCTGCTATTTCGGAAAGTGATATAAGCCCACTTTCTCAAAAAAGTAAGCTAGCAGTAATTTTAGTAAAACATAGACACCATCTGATTAAAATTGCCATTTACTCTTTTTCTTAAGTGGAGTTATACTACTTTCAAAAATAACAGTTCATATAAAGCCGCCGTTGCCACCAGTATGTATTATTTCTTTATTTTTCCAAATAACTTATTCGTTGCACTTTCTAAGGAATAGTGGTGTTGTTGTAGTCCAGTTTTTGAATCAAATTAGTTTAAGATATATGACTGGTGTTGCCATACTAAAATATTATATAATTATTTTTCCAAATAACTTATTGGTACGAGTATTACTGTTGTAGTCAAATTTTAAAATGAAATTAAATAAATATATACGGCTGGCGTTGCCATACTAAAATATTATTTAGTTATTTTTCCCAAAAACTTATTGATTCTATTTTAGAATAAGTAGTACCGTTGTTGTGGTCCAATTTTTAAATCAAATTAGTTTCAGAGATGCGGACAGTGTTGCCACACGAATATATTATATCGTTATTTTTCCAAATAACTTATTGGTTACACAATATGAAAAAAATATTTTATATTTTACGAGTACATTATGGGAGTAGTTGTATACTTGATGAATGTGATTTTTTCGTTCAATTATAAAAGCGCTTTCTATCTCTTTTAGCCATTAATCATTTTTTATTTATTTTTTTTTTAATTTACCTCGCTCGTGACTTAAGAAAATTCTTTTTTCAAATTATTTTGTTTTTCTACTCGTTTTAGGTGAGCAGCGTTTGAATGCATCATTTTTGACTGGCAGCAGTGATGATGGCACAAATTCCGATTTTTATGATCCTAGACAGTCGCCACCAAAGGCAATTGTTGATTCCAGCCCACTACAACCGCAAATGGATAAAAATAAAGAATGTAAGTGAAAAACATTTATCAATTTTTTTTTCTTTTTTGGATTAATAAAAACTAAAGCTAGGAGTTGTGTTTTGCATTGTCATAGTCCTTTTTTTTTTTTTTTTTTTTTTTTTTTTTCTCTTAAATATTTAATTGTGAAACTTTAAAAAGAAATACTTTTTCAAGCATCTATACTTGAGAGTCTTTAAGTAAAACTTTTAAACAAAAAGTCTTGAAGCAAAAGCCGGTTGAATTTTTGTCATTCAGGCATTAAATCTTATCAAGGACTTTTTTTAGCACAATATTTTTGATTTGTGAATTTTATTTTGTATCCTTACTCTTTGTTCTTTCTTTTTTTGTGTTTTTTTTTTGTGTTTTTTTTTTGTTTTATTTGTTGTGAAATATTTTGAAAAGTGGCTAAATTCTTTTTTAATTATTGCAATTCGCACAGTGTGAAATTAATTATGAAAGATACTCCAACTCGTTATTCTAGTTAGCTGTTTGATAGAACGAGTGGCTTGCCAACTGCTAACTTATGTTATGAATAAGGCTGCTTATGGCAGCCCCTTTAATCTAACAATCCATCAACAATTGAGGCGTTGTTGAGTATAAGAAAAACAACTCGGCTATTTGTTGTATAGGCTGTCTCAGTAAGAGTGTAATTTTTAAAATTAGTGACTTTTTTTGTGGAGCGCTTTACGAAAAAACAACGCGTTACAATTGTGAAAAGAAAAAGTGCACTCCTACTGGAACACCCTATATCTAAATAAAAAAAAACTAGAAATTTATTTTTCTTATGTTTGTAATATTTATTTTACTTATGCCTTTCCGAGAATTTTTTATTAATTTTTTTGTTTGTGAAATTTTTGGTAAAGATTGTAACTTTAAAGTTTACCCACAAAAATTCTTCTCATATAATTTTATCTGCAGTAACTAAGGCTTTTCCTTAAAAATATAAATCATTAAACAACTTTTTACCACACAAAAAGAAGTTGAACAGTAAAAAGAAACATAAAAAAAAGATAAAAGTACCCAATTACTATCTGCACATACAAAGTTTATTTCGGTTTTGAAATACGGGGAGTGCACACACGCTCACACACTTCAACACATACCCACCCACCTACTTGTTTATTACTTTGGGGTACTCGTTCCAAAAAAAAAAAAAAAAACATTTTTTGTTGTAAAAAACAGAGATCAATTGTGGTATCTTAAAATTAAATTACACGTGCTAGCCATTCATTAGAGAAAATAAAAAAATACATAAAACACTTTCTAAAATAATTAAAACACTTTTGAGTTAAAAAAATATATATTAATTTTTTTTTTGGTGCTTAATTTTTGAATTTATTTTTGTTTTTAAAATCAGTAACAAAAAAATTATGAAAAGTTTTATCTGTCTACTGAAAATACTTGAGTTACTTTACAGGCAAATGAGCAATCAAATTGTCCAGAAAATGTTTATGAAACATAAGAATATTTACACAGCTTACGGGGAGGATTCGGTGTACTTCGAAATATGAAAAAAAAATTTTTCTTTTTTTTGGTGTTACAAAGGACATTTATCATTTGAGATCACAAGCACCTCGTTATCATGCATTGACTTCACTTTGCTCCCTCACAATTATAACGCTATGTTCTAATATAAAGCGCTCCATTTTTAATATTCGGAATAAATATGCTAATGACAGCTGACAAATTTCGGAGCTGCCACTTGCACAAATAAAAATTAACAGTAAATTAAAAAAGTGTACTCTTACTGAGACACCCATTATTGTGATTAATTTAATTATTTTAATTTAATTAATTTTTTTAATCATCTGCATTACAAATGTGTATTTGAACTTGTTTTGTTTATTTCCATTATGCGAAGGAACCTTTCGTTCGCATTCAGCTGAAGAAGCCCTAATTCTTTACAAATAATTAAAAGATAAAACTAACTGCCCGTCTCTCTATTTCAATCCCAGAAAGAGGTTCACTATCTTTTGATTTATCATTTGCTTGCCTTTACGTTAACGTAAACCATGTTGTTGCCATAACAACACTTTCATAAATTAATCGTCAATTTCTTTTTTTGTTAATAAAAGCATTCAATTAAAAGTTAAATCAAATACAAATCATTTGGTCACCTCTTTTTTTAAATTTTCTATAGTTGGGGGGCTGTTTGTGTGTTTAAAAGATTTTTGCTGTTGCTTCTCTTGTTGATGTTAATTTCTCGCCATCTTGCTTTTGTTTTTATTGTTTCATTTCATGGTTATTACTCGTTTAAACGTAATCGATTACGTGATATGCATAAACGAGTTGCTCTTGCTGTCATTATTGTTGTCTTTATTGTTTTTGTACTATTTACATTCCATTTTTTTTAAATAAAACTGAAAATGGCAGGACACTAATTAACACTTAAACACACACTTACATTTAAATAAAGCGTCTCACATAAATTATAATTAAATAAAAATGGCATTTAAGCAAAGAGAATTTTTTCTGCTTATTTTTTGTTGTTGAATTTTTTTTTAAAATAATTTTGAAAGGACACACAGTAACTTGGTTTATTTTATGTGCGTTAGGTGTAGATCACTGTCTGCGTTCAAAATGGAATCTTGAGATTATAATTGATGATCGTCAGGTCCTCATACAAACCAAACAATCATCAGGTGGCATTCGATATCAATAAAAGTTTTAATAAAATTTAAACAGATATTTCGTCCGATATAAAATGCAGTAACTTGGCTCGAATTTAGCTTGAGTTTTGCATAAAACAAAATAACAAAGAAAAAAAATCTGTTTTTATTTATTATTTTATAATTAATTTTATTTATAAAAATTGATTACTTTTTTAATTAAATGAAATATTCATTTGATTAAATATTTAATGCCCCTATTATGATTCACAACTCAACTCTACTTTAGCTTGTGTTATTATTGATTACGGCTGGTAAATAAAGACTTGAAATAGAAATTATGATAAATTTGTCACAATATCTACTTCAGGTCTTCTTTATATTTCTTTTAATACAAACCTAGAACTTTGTGTGTGTTAACAAAAGCTGTTGTTTCAATTACAACCCAACTTACCATATAAGGGCATAAATTAATTCAATTAAAAATTTAATCAATTCTTATTTGACTCATATTTTTGCTTTTTTTTATTACTAAACACAATTTTTTTTATAACATTTTTAATGAACATTTTTTACAGAGCAAACGAAGTGATTTAAAGAAATGTGTCTCAGTAAGAATGCACTTGTTTATTTCATGCTGTAAAAAATCAATTGTTTTACGCGCTGTGCGGCAGGTAGCGTCATATTGGTGAAACCAAATCCATGCCGTCCAGTTGACGCCACAAGAACTCCGTTATCATTTTCCAGTTACGAATTCTGTTCACAGTCACCGCAGTTTCGTCCACATCTTCGTTGTGGGTGCATGAGGATTTACTGAGCTCTAAATTCAACAAGCCAATCTCATGGAAATGCGCTTCATCGGAGAACATGACTTTTTTTCCAAAAATTTTCATTAACTGCACTTTGCTGGATCACAGTTATAACGCGTTGTTCTTTCGTAAAGGGCTGCATTTTTAATAATTGGAATAAACATATGTGACAGCTGTCAAATTTCAGAGCTACCATTTGCAATAAAAAAGTGATACTAAATTTTAAAAAATGTAATCTTACTGAGACACCCATTAGTTGTAATACTTGTACTTTTTCTTAGCAAATAAGATACATTGAGTTGAAAAAATTATTACAAGAAGCGATCACGTCAAGATTCCAAAATAGGGCAGCTTACACGGTATCTGTGAATATTATTTGATTTAAAAAAATTTTAAATTGTGCAACAAAATTTCCTTTAAGTCGTATCTACATTTATTTTAAATTGGCTCAGTGGTTTCCAACATATCGTTGAAGTTGTGATGAAGAAAAATTATTTTTTATAAAGAATTAAAAATTTTGTTATTTAAAAAAAAAGAACAAGCTAAAAATATATCAGTATTTCCTATAGGCGTATGGCCTCATTCCAGTTCCAAACAAAACGAGCCATACTATTTTTGATTTTATACCCAATAAAGTTATTCTAAATATCACACAACAGCAATAGACACCAAAAAAAAACGAAAACTTGATTTTGTCATTGATTTCATCATTAATTTATTTTAACGCGTGAGTTGTATCACAAACTAGCTACTCTTGTAGCTTCCCTAATACTTCGCATAATATCTGTCTAAACGACCAAATCGCTCGCGTCTATAAACTTGTGTTTTACAAGTCGACTATTTGTTAATGTAAAAAGGTTTAAAAAAAGTATTTTTGTGTTTAAAATTTTCTGAAAGCTCTTGCAACATATTTTTAAAATCAAATTTTATATAAATAAATTAAGTGCTGATTTTGTAGTCCAACGCATCAAACTTCTAGAATTATTTTTCAAAAAATTTTTTTGTATTTTTTTTTTAATTTTGTAGACGATTTTATTACTTTTGTTACACAAACTAAATATAAATAAATAAATTTCTCGATTTTGTAAACAAATAGAAAGTGGGTGCGACTTTTACACTGTGAAATAATTTTTTTTGCAACAACACAACTCACATTATGATCACAAAAAATGTCTCATGTAATTTTTATTTACAAAAAAAATTTCCTTGAACTCGTTTTTTCAAAACAGAATAATAAAATTAAAAAAAAAAAGTTTTAATAAATTTTTGGATCGAATTGTTTAGAATGGTGTTTTCCAAGTAAAACGAGTTAGCGCCAAAATAAAAATAGAAAAATATGTGGGAGGTAAAAGAAAAAAAAATCGAAAACAAAATTGCGTTCTTTCATTTAGAAACATTTCTAATTAAATTGTTAATCAACAATAATAAATAAAACAAATTAATACTTAAAATGTTTTAGTCAAAAACACCCAGGGTCATTTTACACAAAAACAAAAAGAATAATTTATTTTTTACAATTTTATTTATTTAAATGATCAAAAATGTAATAAAAAACAAAAAGACATGGTTTTTTATAAAATCATGCTGCCTACATACTCCCAATATTATGATTAGCCCTTGTTTAATTTTTGGCACTATTTGTATAGTTTGCTATTGTTGTAGTGGCTGTTTCTAATTTAATGAATGTTCCTGCTCAAAACAATTTTGGCATTTTTATTACTTTTGACACCATCGCGGCACACAAACCGAATATTGTGTGTGTTAATTAGTTTTTCCATTAAATTTTTTTTATGGGCATCATAAAATTTTCGTTAATCAATCAATAAGAAAACTATTTATTTATTGCTAACAACACACGTACACACACACACACACACACACACACACACACACACACACACACACACACACACACACACACACACATACATACTGTTGCAAGTGGGTCAATATGGCTGAAAAACAAATTAAAAAAAATTAAAACCACAAGTTCAGAGAGGTTTGCTAATTAAATTTGATTTCACAGTGAATTTATTTGCTAGAAAAATGGACACCCCCGAACATAGAATTGAGTTCATTGAACTAAAATTACCTAAAAAAAAGCAAACACACAGAATAAAATATAAAATTAACAAATCATTAAGTGCAGAAATGAAAAAACAAAAAACTCAAAAAAAAATTTATTTTATTTACTCACTGATTTTAATGGGCAGTACACTAAGGCACAACTTTTGAACGGATTAGTATTTTTAAATGAAACTTTCACTAGGTGATAGAGCGGGAATTGGGCTATAGTTCCCTCGAACATTTTTTTTAAATCGCTCAAACGCTTAAAAAGTTATAAGCGTTTTTTCAATTAAAACACTTATTATGCAACTTATTTGTGGCATGTGGCAACAAAAGTGGTATGTGGCAAATAGCCCAATTCTTGCTCTACAACATGGTGCAAGTCTTATGCGAAAATGTTCATCCGTTCAAAAGTTATATCAAAAAAACAAAAATTAATTCCTGAAAATCCACCTACTGCTGGTTCTGTTGGCCTGGTGTTTCACATTTTTTCGGTCAAGTTTTTTAAATTCAATTTTTGACAGAGCGGCAGTTACATTTTGAATAGAATTTGTTGTTTTGCCCATAATTTTTGAATGGATAAATATTTTTTAATGAAACTTGCACCATGTGGTAGAGTGGAAAATTGGCTACCTGCCACATGCTACTTATGTTGCCACATGCCACATCCACTTTAGTTAAAAGGCGTTTTAATTAGAAAAACGCTTATAACTTTCTTAGCGTTTGAGCGAATTCAAAAAAATGTTCGACAAAAATGTAGCCCATATCCCACTCTGCCACATGTTGAAAGTTTTATGAAGAAATCTCAACCCATTCAAAAGTTATAGAGATAAAACCAAAAACTAGATGAATTTGAACTTGCAACATGGTAATTTAGCTTAAATTTTCTTTTCTTGCTACAACTTTTGAACGGATTAATATTTTTAAATGAAACTTTCACTAGGTGATAGAGCGGGAATTGGGCTTTAGTTCCCTCGAACATTTTTTTTAAATCGCTCAAACGCTTAAAAAGTTATAAGCGTTTTTTCAATTAAAACACTTATTATGCAACTTATTTGTGGCATGTGGCAACAAAAGTGGTATGTGGCAAATAGCCCAATTCTTGCTCTACAACATGGTGCAAGTCTTATGCGAAAATGTTCATCCGTTCAAAAGTTATATCAAAAAAACAAAAATTAATTCCTGAAAATCCACCTACTGCTGGTTCTGTTGGCCTGGTGTTTCACATTTTTTCGGTCAAGTTTTTTAAATTCAATTTTTTACAGAGCGGCAGTTACATTTTGAATAGAATTTGTTGTTTTGCCCATAATTTTTGAATGGATAAATATTTTTTAATGAAACTTGCACCATGTGGTAGAGTGGAAAATTGGCTACCTGCCACATGCTACTTATGTTGCCACATGCCACATCCACTTTAGTTAAAAGGCGTTTTAATTAGAAAAACGTTTATAACTTTTTTAGCGTTTGAGCGAATTCAAAAAAATGGTCGACAAAAATGTAGCCCATATCCCACTCTGCCACATGTTGAAAGTTTTATGAAGATATCTCAACCCATTCAAAAGTTATAGAGATAAAACCAAAAACTAGATGAATTTGAACTTGCAACATGGTAATTTAGCTTAAATTTTCTTTTCTTGCTACAACTTTTGAACGGATTAGTATTTTTAAATGAAACTTTCACTAGGTGATAGAGCGGGAATTGGGCTATAGTTCCCTCGAACATTTTTTTCAAATCGCTCAAACGCTTAAAAAGTTATAAGCGTTTTTTCAATTAAAACACTTATTATGCAACTTATTTGTAGCATGTGGCAACAAAAGTGGTATATGGCAAATAGCCCAATTCTTGCTCTACAACATGGTGCAAGTCTTATGCGAAAATGTTCATCCGTTCAAAAGTTATATCAAAAAAACAAAAATTAATTCCTGAAAATCCACCTACTGCTGGTTCTGTTGGCCTGGTGTTTCACATTTTTTCGGTCAAGTTTTTTAAATTCAATTTTTGACAGAGCGGCAGTTACATTTTGAATAGAATTTGTTGTTTTGCCCATAATTTTTGAATGGATAAATATTTTTTTAATGAAACTTGCACCATGTAGTAGAGTGGAAAATTGGCTACCTGCCACATGCTACATATGTTGCCACATGCCACATCCACTTTAGTTAAAAGGCGTTTTAATTAGAAAAACGCTTATAACTTTCTTAGCGTTTGAGCGAATTCAAAAAAATGTTCGACAAAAATGTAGCCCATATCCCACTCTGCCACATGTTGAAAGTTTTATGAAGAAATCTCAACCCATTCAAAAGTTACAGAGATAAAACCAAAAACTAGATGAATTTGAACTTGCAACATGGTAATTTAGCTTAAATTTTCTTTTCTTGCTACAACTTTTGAACGGATTAGTATTTTTAAATGAAACTTTCACTAGGTGATAGAGCGGGAATTGGGCTATAGTTCCCTCGAACATTTTTTTTAAATCGCTCAAACGCTTAAAAAGTTATAAGCGTTTTTTCAATTAAAACACTTATTATGCAACTTATTTGTGGCATGTGGCAACAAAAGTGGTATGTGGCAAATAGCCCAATTCTTGCTCTACAACATGGTGCAAGTCTTATGCGAAAATGTTCATCCGTTCAAAAGTTATATCAAAAAAACAAAAATTAATTCCTGAAAATCCACCTACTGCTGGTTCTGTTGGCCTGGTGTTTCACATTTTTTCGGTCAAGTTTTTTAAATTCAATTTTTGACAGAGCGGCAGTTACATTTTGAATAGAATTTGTTGTTTTGCCCATAATTTTTGAATGGATAAATATTTTTTAATGAAACTTGCACCATGTGGTAGAGTGGAAAATTGGCTACCTGCCACATGCTACTTATGTTGCCACATGCCACATCCACTTTAGTTAAAAGGCGTTTTAATTAGAAAAACGCTTATAACTTTTTTAGCGTTTGAGCGAATTCAAAAAAATGTTCGACAAAAATGTAGCCCATATCCCACTCTGCCACATGTTGAAAGTTTTATGAAGAAATCTCAACCCATTCAAAAGTTATAGAGATAAAACCAAAAACTAGATGAATTTGAACTTGCAACATGGTAATTTAGCTTAAATTTTCCTTTCTTGCTACAACTTTTGAACGGATTAGTATTTTTAAATGAAACTTTCACTAGGTGATAGAGCGGGAATTGGGCTATAGTTCCCTCGAACATTTTTTTTAAATCGCTCAAACGCTTAAAAAGTTATAAGCGTTTTTTCAATTAAAACACTTATTATGCAACTTATTTGTGGCATGTGGCAACAAAAGTGGTATGTGGCAAATAGCACAATTCTTGCTCTACAACATGGTGCAAGTCTTATGCGAAAATGTTCATCCGTTCAAAAGTTATATCAAAAAAACAAAAATTAATTCCTGAAAATCCACCTACTGCTGGTTCTGTTGGCCTGGTGTTTCACATTTTTTCGGTTAAGTTTTTTAAATTCAATTTTTGACAGAGCGGCAGTTACATTTTGAATAGAATTTGTTGTTTTGCCCATAATTTTTGAATGGATAAATATTTTTTAATGAAACTTGCACCATGTGGTAGAGTGGAAAATTGGCTACCTGCCACATGCTACTTATGTTGCCACATGCCACATCCACTTTAGTTAAAAGGCGTTTTAATTAGAAAAACGCTTATAACTTTTTTAGCGTTTGAGCGAATTCAAAAAAATGTTCGACAAAAATGTAGCCCATATCCCACTCTGCCACATGTTGAAAGTTTTATGAAGAAATCTCAACCCATTCAAAAGTTATAGAGATAAAACCAAAAACTAGATGAATTTGAACTTGCAACATGGTAATTTAGCTTAAATTTTCTTTTCTTGCTACAACTTTTGAACGGATTAATATTTTTAAATGAAACTTTCACTAGGTGATAGAGCGGGAATTGGGCTATAGTTCCCTCGAACATTTTTTTTAAATCGCTCAAACGCTTAAAAAGTTATAAGCGTTTTTTCAATTAAAACACTTATTATGCAACTTATTTGTGGCATGTGGCAACAAAAGTGGTATGTGGCAAATAGCCCAATTCTTGCTCTACAACATGGTGCAAGTCTTATACGAAAATGTTCATCCGTTCAAAAGTTATATCAAAAAAACAAAAATTAATTCCTGAAAATCCACCTACTGCTGGTTCTGTTGGCCTGGTGTTTCACATTTTTTCGGTCAAGTTTTTTAAATTCAATTTTTGACAGAGCGGCAGTTACATTTTGAATAGAATTTGTTGTTTTGCCCATAATTTTTGAATGGATAAATATTTTTTAATGAAACTTGCACCATGTGGTAGAGTGGAAAATTGGCTACCTGCCACATGCTACTTATGTTGCCACATGCCACATCCACTTTAGTTAAAAGGCGTTTTAATTAGAAAAACGCTTATAACCTTTTTAGCGTTTGAGCGAATTCAAAAAAATGTTCGACAAAAATGTAGCCCATATCCCACTCTGCCACATGTTGAAAGTTTTATGAAGATATCTCAACCCATTCAAAAGTTATAGAGATAAAACCAAAAACTAGATGAATTTGAACTTGCAACATGGTAATTTAGCTTAAATTTTCTTTTCTTGCTACAACTTTTGAACGGATTAATATTTTTAAATGAAACTTTCACTAGGTGATAGAGCGGGAATTGGGCTATAGTTCCCTCGAACATTTTTTTTAAATCGCTCAAACGCTTAAAAAGTTATAAGCGTTTTTTCAATTAAAACACTTATTATGCAACTTATTTGTGGCATGTGGCAACAAAAGTGGTATGTGGCAAATAGCCCAATTCTTGCTCTACAACATGGTGCAAGTCTTATACGAAAATGTTCATCCGTTCAAAAGTTATATCAAAAAAACAAAAATTAATTCCTGAAAATCCACCTACTGCTGGTTCTGTTGGCCTGGTGTTTCACATTTTTTCGGTCAAGTTTTTTAAATTCAATTTTTGACAGAGCGGCAGTTACATTTTGAATAGAATTTGTTGTTTTGCCCATAATTTTTGAATGGATAAATATTTTTTAATGAAACTTGCACCATGTGGTAGAGTGGAAAATTGGCTACCTGCCACATGCTACTTATGTTGCCACATGCCACATCCACTTTAGTTAAAAGGCGTTTTAATTAGAAAAACGCTTATAACTTTTTTAGCGTTTGAGCGAATTCAAAAAAATGTTCGACAAAAATGTAGCCCATATCCCACTCTGCCACATGTTGAAAGTTTTATGAAGATATCTCAACCCATTCAAAAGTTATAGAGATAACACCAAGAACTAGATGAATTTGAACTTGCAACATGGTAATTTAGCTTAAATTTTCTTTTCTTGCTACAACTTTTGAACGGATTAATATTTTTAAATGAAACTTTCACTAGGTGATAGAGCGGGAATTGGGCTATAGTTCCCTCGAACATTTTTTTTAAATCGCTCAAACGCTTAAAAAGTTATAAGCGTTTTTTCAATTAAAACACTTATTATGCAACTTATTTGTGGCATGTGGCAACAAAAGTGGTATGTGGCAAATAGCCCAATTCTTGCTCTACAACATGGTGCAAGTCTTATGCGAAAATGTTCATCCGTTCAAAAGTTATATCAAAAAAACAAAAATTAATTCCTGAAAATCCACCTACTGCTGGTTCTGTTGGCCTGGTGTTTCACATTTTTTCGGTCAAGTTTTTTAAATTCAATTTTTGACAGAGCGGCAGTTACATTTTGAATAGAATTTATTGTTTTGCTCATAATTTTTGAATGGATAAATATTTTTTAATGAAACTTGCACCATGTGGTAGAGTGGAAAATTGGCTACCTGCCACATGCTACTTATGTTGCCACATGCCACATCCACTTTAGTTAAAAGGCGTTTTAATTAGAAAAACGCTTATAACTTTCTTAGCGTTTGAGCGAATTCAAAAAAATGTTCGACAAAAATGTAGCCCATATCCCACTCTGCCACATGTTGAAAGTTTTATGAAGATATCTCAACCCATTCAAAAGTTATAGAGATAAAACCAAAAACTAGATGAATTTGAACTTGCAACATGGTAATTTAGCTTAAATTTTCTTTTCTTGCTACAACTTTTGAACGGATTAATATTTTTAAATGAAACTTTCACTAGGTGATAGAGCGGGAATTGGGCTATAGTTCCCTCGAACATTTTTTTTAAATCGCTCAAACGCTTAAAAAGTTATAAGCGTTTTTTCAATTAAAACACTTATTATGCAACTTATTTGTGGCATGTGGCAACAAAAGTGGTATGTGGCAAATAGCCCAATTCTTGCTCTACAACATGGTGCAAGTCTTATGCGAAAATGTTCATCCGTTCAAAAGTTATATCAAAAAAACAAAAATTAATTCCTGAAAATCCACCTACTGCTGGTTCTGTTGGCCTGGTGTTTCACATTTTTTCGGTCAAGTTTTTTAAATTCAATTTTTGACAGAGCGGCAGTTACATTTTGAATAGAATTTGTTGTTTTGCCCATAATTTTTGAATGGATAAATATTTTTTAATGAAACTTGCACCATGTGGTAGAGTGGAAAATTGGCTACCTGCCACATGCTACTTATGTTGCCACATGCCACATCCACTTTAGTTAAAAGGCGTTTTAATTAGAAAAACGCTTATAACTTTCTTAGCGTTTGAGCGAATTCAAAAAAATGTTCGACAAAAATGTAGCCCATATCCCACTCTGCCACATGTTGAAAGTTTTATGAAGATATCTCAACCCATTCAAAAGTTATAGAGATAAAACCAAAAACTAGATGAATTTGAACTTGCAACATGGTAATTTAGCTTAAATTTTCTTTTCTTGCTACAATTTTTGAACGGATTAATATTTTTAAATGAAACTTTCACTAGGTGATAGAGCGGGAATTCGGCTATAGTTCCCTCGAACATTTTTTTTAAATCGCTCAAACGCTTAAAAAGTTATAAGCGTTTTTTCAATTAAAACACTTATTATGCAACTTATTTGTGGCATGTGGCAACAAAAGTGGTATGTGGCAAATAGCCCAATTCTTGCTCTACAACATGGTGCAAGTCTTATGCGAAAATGTTCACCCGTTCAAAAGTTATATCAAAAAAACAAAAATTAATTCCTGAAAATCCACCTACTGCTGGTTCTGTTGGCCTGGTGTTTCACATTTTTTCGGTCAAGTTTTTTAAATTCAATTTTTGACAGAGCGGCAGTTATATTTTGAATAGAATTTATTGTTTTGCCCATAATTTTTGAATGGATAAATATTTTTTAATGAAACTTGCACCATGTGGTAGAGTGGAAAATTGGCTACCTGCCACATGCTACTTATGTTGCCACATGCCACATCCACTTTAGTTAAAAGGCGTTTTAATTAGAAAAACGCTTATAACTTTCTTAGCGTTTGAGCGAATTCAAAAAAATGTTCGACAAAAATGTAGCCCATATCCCACTCTGCCACATGTTGAAAGTTTTATGAAGATATCTCAACCCATTCAAAAGTTATAGAGATAAAACCAAAAACTAGATGAATTTGAACTTGCAACATGGTAATTTAGCTTAAATTTTCTTTTCTTGCTACAACTTTTGAACGGATTAATATTTTTAAATGAACCTTTCACTAGGTGATAGAGCGGGAATTGGGCTATAGTTACCTCGAACATTTTTTTTAAATCGCTCAAACGCTTAAAAAGTTATAAGCGTTTTTTCAATTAAAACACTTATTATGCAACTTATTTGTGGCATGTGGCAACAAAAGTGGTATGTGGCAAATAGCCCAATTCTTGCTCTACAACATGGTGCAAGTCTTATGCGAAAATGTTCATCTGTTCAAAAGTTATATCAAAAAAAAAAAATAATTCCTGAAAATCCACCTACTGCTGGTTCTGTTGGCCTGGTGTTTCACATTTTTTCGGTCAAGTTTTTTAAATTCAATTTTTGACAGAGCGGCAGTTATATTTTGAATAGAATTTATTGTTTTGCCCATAATTTTTGAATGGATAAATATTTTTTAATGAAACTTGCACCATGTGGTAGAGTGGAAAATTGGCTACCTGGCACATGCTACTTATGTTGCCACATGCCACATCCACTTTAGTTAAAAGGCGTTTTAATTAGAAAAACGCTTATAACTTTCTTAGCGTTTGAGCGAATTCAAAAAAATGTTCGACAAAAATGTAGCCAATATCCCACTCTGCCACATGTTGAAAGTTTTATGAAGATATCTCAACCCATTCAAAAGTTATAGAGATAAAACCAAAAACTAGATGAATTTGAACTTGCAACATGGTAATTTAGCTTAAATTTTCTTTTCTTGCTACAACTTTTGAACGGATTAATATTTTTAAATGAAACTTTCACTAGGTGATAGAGCGGGAATTGGGCTATAGTTCCCTCGAACATTTTTTTTAAATCGCTCAAACGCTTAAAAAGTTATAAGCGTTTTTTCAATTAAAACACTTATTATGCAACTTATTTGTGGCATGTGGCAACAAAAGTGGTATGTGGCAAATAGTCCAATTCTTGATCTACAACATGGTGCAAGTCTTATGCGAAAATGTTCATCTGTTCAAAAGTTATATCAAAAAAACAAAAATTAATTCCTGAAAATCCACCTACTGCTGGTTCTGTTGGCCTGGTGTTTCACATTTTTCGGTCAAGTTTTTTAAATTCAATTTTTGACAGAGCGGCAGTTACATTTTGAATAGAATTTATTGTTTTGCTCATAATTTTTGAATGGATAAATATTTTTTAATGAAACTTGCACCATGTGGTAGAGTGGAAAATTGGCTACCTGCCACATGCTACTTATGTTGCCACATGCCACATCCACTTTAGTTAAAAGGCGTTTTAATTAGAAAAACGCTTATAACTTTCTTAGCGTTTGAGCGAATTCAAAAAAATGTTCGACAAAAATGTAGCCCATATCCCACTCTGCCACATGTTGAAAGTTTTATGAAGATATCTCAACCCATTCAAAAGTTATAGAGATAAAACCAAAAACTAGATGAATTTGAACTTGCAACATGGTAATTTAGCTTAAATTTTCTTTTCTTGCTACAACTTTTGAACGGATTAATATTTTTAAATGAACCTTTCACTAGGTGATAGAGCGGGAATTGGGCTATAGTTACCTCGAACATTTTTTTTAAATCGCTCAAATGCTTAAAAAGTTATAAGCGTTTTTTCAATTAAAACACTTATTATGCAACTTATTTGTGGCATGTGGCAACAAAAGTGGTATGTGGCAAATAGCCCAATTCTTGCTCTACAACATGGTGCAAGTCTTATGCGAAAATGTTCATCTGTTCAAAAGTTATATCAAAAAAAAAAAATAATTCCTGAAAATCCACCTACTGCTGGTTCTGTTGGCCTGGTGTTTCACATTTTTTCGGTCAAGTTTTTTAAATTCAATTTTTGACAGAGCGGCAGTTATATTTTGAATAGAATTTATTGTTTTGCCCATAATTTTTGAATGGATAAATATTTTTTAATGAAACTTGCACCATGTGGTAGAGTGGAAAATTGGCTACCTGGCACATGCTACTTATGTTGCCACATGCCACATCCACTTTAGTTAAAAGGCGTTTTAATTAGAAAAACGCTTATAACTTTCTTAGCGTTTGAGCGAATTCAAAAAAATGTTCGACAAAAATGTAGCCAATATCCCACTCTGCCACATGTTGAAAGTTTTATGAAGATATCTCAACCCATTCAAAAGTTATAGAGATAAAACCAAAAACTAGATGAATTTGAACTTGCAACATGGTAATTTAGCTTAAATTTTCTTTTCTTGCTACAACTTTTGAACGGATTAATATTTTTAAATGAAACTTTCACTAGGTGATAGAGCGGGAATTGGGCTATAGTTCCCTCGAACATTTTTTTTAAATCGCTCAAACGCTTAAAAAGTTATAAGCGTTTTTTCAATTAAAACACTTATTATGCAACTTATTTGTGGCATGTGGCAACAAAAGTGGTATGTGGCAAATAGCCCAATTCTTGCTCTACAACATGGTGCAAGTCTTATACGAAAATGTTCATCCGTTCAAAAGTTATATCAAAAAAACAAAAATTAATTCCTGAAAATCCACCTACTGCTGGTTCTGTTGGCCTGGTGTTTCACATTTTTTCGGTCAAGTTTTTTAAATTCAATTTTTGACAGAGCGGCAGTTACATTTTGAATAGAATTTATTGTTTTGCTCATAATTTTTGAATGGATAAATATTTTTTAATGAAACTTGCACCATGTGGTAGAGTGGAAAATTGGCTACCTGCCACATGCTACTTATGTTGCCACATGCCACATCCACTTTAGTTAAAAGGCGTTTTAATTAGAAAAACGCTTATAACTTTCTTAGCGTTTGAGCGAATTCAAAAAAATGTTCGACAAAAATGTAGCCCATATCCCACTCTGCCACATGTTGAAAGTTTTATGAAGATATCTCAACCCATTCAAAAGTTATAGAGATAAAACCAAAAACTAGATGAATTTGAACTTGCAACATGGTAATTTAGCTTAAATTTTCTTTTCTTGCTACAACTTTTGAACGGATTAATATTTTTAAATGAAACTTTCACTAGGTGATAGAGCGGGAATTGGGCTATAGTTCCCTCGAACATTTTTTTTAAATCGCTCAAACGCTTAAAAAGTTATAAGCGTTTTTTCAATTAAAACACTTATTATGCAACTTATTTGTGGCATGTGGCAACAAAAGTGGTATGTGGCAAATAGCCCAATTCTTGCTCTACAACATGGTGCAAGTCTTATGCGAAAATGTTCATCCGTTCAAAAGTTATATCAAAAAAACAAAAATTAATTCCTGAAAATCCACCTACTGCTGGTTCTGTTGGCCTGGTGTTTCACATTTTTTCGGTCAAGTTTTTTAAATTCAATTTTTGACAGAGCGGCAGTTACATTTTGAATAGAATTTGTTGTTTTGCCCATAATTTTTGAATGGATAAATATTTTTTAATGAAACTTGCACCATGTGGTAGAGTGGAAAATTGGCTACCTGGCACATGCTACTTATGTTGCCACATCCACTTTAGTTAAAAGGCGTTTTAATTAGAAAAACGCTTATAACTTTCTTAGCGTTTGAGCGAATTCAAAAAAATGTTCGACAAAAATGTAGCCAATATCCCACTCTGCCACATGTTGAAAGTTTTATGAAGATATCTCAACCCATTCAAAAGTTATAGAGATAAAACCAAAAACTAGATGAATTTGAACTTGCAACATGGTAATTTAGCTTAAATTTTCTTTTCTTGCTACAACTTTTGAACGGATTAATATTTTTAAATGAAACTTTCACTAGGTGATAGAGCGGGAATTGGGCTATAGTTCCCTCGAACATTTTTTTTAAATCGCTCAAACGCTTAAAAAGTTATAAGCGTTTTTTCAATTAAAACACTTATTATGCAACTTATTTGTGGCATGTGGCAACAAAAGTGGTATGTGGCAAATAGTCCAATTCTTGATCTACAACATGGTGCAAGTCTTATGCGAAAATGTTCATCTGTTCAAAAGTTATATCAAAAAAACAAAAATTAATTCCTGAAAATCCACCTACTGCTGGTTCTGTTGGCCTGGTGTTTCACATTTTTCGGTCAAGTTTTTTAAATTCAATTTTTGACAGAGCGGCAGTTACATTTTGAATAGAATTTATTGTTTTGCTCATAATTTTTGAATGGATAAATATTTTTTAATGAAACTTGCACCATGTGGTAGAGTGGAAAATTGGCTACCTGCCACATGCTACTTATGTTGCCACATGCCACATCCACTTTAGTTAAAAGGCGTTTTAATTAGAAAAACGCTTATAACTTTCTTAGCGTTTGAGCGAATTCAAAAAAATGTTCGACAAAAATGTAGCCCATATCCCACTCTGCCACATGTTGAAAGTTTTATGAAGATATCTCAACCCATTCAAAAGTTATAGAGATAAAACCAAAAACTAGATGAATTTGAACTTGCAACATGGTAATTTAGCTTAAATTTTCTTTTCTTGCTACAACTTTTGAACGGATTAATATTTTTAAATGAACCTTTCACTAGGTGATAGAGCGGGAATTGGGCTATAGTTACCTCGAACATTTTTTTTAAATCGCTCAAATGCTTAAAAAGTTATAAGCGTTTTTTCAATTAAAACACTTATTATGCAACTTATTTGTGGCATGTGGCAACAAAAGTGGTATGTGGCAAATAGCCCAATTCTTGCTCTACAACATGGTGCAAGTCTTATGCGAAAATGTTCATCTGTTCAAAAGTTATATCAAAAAAAAAAAATAATTCCTGAAAATCCACCTACTGCTGGTTCTGTTGGCCTGGTGTTTCACATTTTTTCGGTCAAGTTTTTTAAATTCAATTTTTGACAGAGCGGCAGTTATATTTTGAATAGAATTTATTGTTTTGCCCATAATTTTTGAATGGATAAATATTTTTTAATGAAACTTGCACCATGTGGTAGAGTGGAAAATTGGCTACCTGGCACATGCTACTTATGTTGCCACATGCCACATCCACTTTAGTTAAAAGGCGTTTTAATTAGAAAAACGCTTATAACTTTCTTAGCGTTTGAGCGAATTCAAAAAAATGTTCGACAAAAATGTAGCCAATATCCCACTCTGCCACATGTTGAAAGTTTTATGAAGATATCTCAACCCATTCAAAAGTTATAGAGATAAAACCAAAAACTAGATGAATTTGAACTTGCAACATGGTAATTTAGCTTAAATTTTCTTTTCTTGCTACAACTTTTGAACGGATTAATATTTTTAAATGAAACTTTCACTAGGTGATAGAGCGGGAATTGGGCTATAGTTCCCTCGAACATTTTTTTTAAATCGCTCAAACGCTTAAAAAGTTATAAGCGTTTTTTCAATTAAAACACTTATTATGCAACTTATTTGTGGCATGTGGCAACAAAAGTGGTATGTGGCAAATAGCCCAATTCTTGCTCTACAACATGGTGCAAGTCTTATACGAAAATGTTCATCCGTTCAAAAGTTATATCAAAAAAACAAAAATTAATTCCTGAAAATCCACCTACTGCTGGTTCTGTTGGCCTGGTGTTTCACATTTTTTCGGTCAAGTTTTTTAAATTCAATTTTTGACAGAGCGGCAGTTACATTTTGAATAGAATTTATTGTTTTGCTCATAATTTTTGAATGGATAAATATTTTTTAATGAAACTTGCACCATGTGGTAGAGTGGAAAATTGGCTACCTGCCACATGCTACTTATGTTGCCACATGCCACATCCACTTTAGTTAAAAGGCGTTTTAATTAGAAAAATGCTTATAACTTTTTTAGCGTTTGAGCGAATTCAAAAAAATGTTCGACAAAAATGTAGCCCATATCCCACTCTGCCACATGTTGAAAGTTTTATGAAGATATCTCAACCCATTCAAAAGTTATAGAGATAAAACCAAAAACTAGATGAATTTGAACTTGCAACATGGTAATTTAGCTTAAATTTTCTTTTCTTGCTACAACTTTTGAACGGATTAATATTTTTAAATGAAACTTTCACTAGGTGATAGAGCGGGAATTGGGCTATAGTTCCCTCGAACATTTTTTTTAAATCGCTCAAACGCTTAAAAAGTTATAAGCGTTTTTTCAATTAAAACACTTATTATGCAACTTATTTGTGGCATGTGGCAACAAAAGTGGTATGTGGCAAATAGCCCAATTCTTGCTCTACAACATGGTGCAAGTCTTATGCGAAAATGTTCATCCGTTCAAAAGTTATATCAAAAAAACAAAAATTAATTCCTGAAAATCCACCTACTGCTGGTTCTGTTGGCCTGGTGTTTCACATTTTTTCGGTCAAGTTTTTTAAATTCAATTTTTGACAGAGCGGCAGTTACATTTTGAATAGAATTTGTTGTTTTGCCCATAATTTTTGAATGGATAAATATTTTTTAATGAAACTTGCACCATGTGGTAGAGTGGAAAATTGGCTACCTGCCACATGCTACTTATGTTGCCACATGCCACATCCACTTTAGTTAAAAGGCGTTTTAATTAGAAAAACGCTTATAACTTTCTTAGCGTTTGAGCGAATTCAAAAAAATGTTCGACAAAAATGTAGCCCATATCCCACTCTGCCACATGTTGAAAGTTTTATGAAGATATCTCAACCCATTCAAAAGTTATAGAGATAAAACCAAAAACTAGATGAATTTGAACTTGCAACATGGTAATTTAGCTTAAATTTTCTTTTCTTGCTACAATTTTTGAACGGATTAATATTTTTAAATGAAACTTTCACTAGGTGATAGAGCGGGAATTCGGCTATAGTTCCCTCGAACATTTTTTTTAAATCGCTCAAACGCTTAAAAAGTTATAAGCGTTTTTTCAATTAAAACACTTATTATGCAACTTATTTGTGGCATGTGGCAACAAAAGTGGTATGTGGCAAATAGCCCAATTCTTGCTCTACAACATGGTGCAAGTCTTATGCGAAAATGTTCACCCGTTCAAAAGTTATATCAAAAAAACAAAAATTAATTCCTGAAAATCCACCTACTGCTGGTTCTGTTGGCCTGGTGTTTCACATTTTTTCGGTCAAGTTTTTTAAATTCAATTTTTGACAGAGCGGCAGTTATATTTTGAATAGAATTTATTGTTTTGCCCATAATTTTTGAATGGATAAATATTTTTTAATGAAACTTGCACCATGTGGTAGAGTGGAAAATTGGCTACCTGCCACATGCTACTTATGTTGCCACATGCCACATCCACTTTAGTTAAAAGGCGTTTTAATTAGAAAAACGCTTATAACTTTCTTAGCGTTTGAGCGAATTCAAAAAAATGTTCGACAAAAATGTAGCCCATATCCCACTCTGCCACATGTTGAAAGTTTTATGAAGATATCTCAACCCATTCAAAAGTTATAGAGATAAAACCAAAAACTAGATGAATTTGAACTTGCAACATGGTAATTTAGCTTAAATTTTCTTTTCTTGCTACAACTTTTGAACGGATTAATATTTTTAAATGAACCTTTCACTAGGTGATAGAGCGGGAATTGGGCTATAGTTACCTCGAACATTTTTTTTAAATCGCTCAAACGCTTAAAAAGTTATAAGCGTTTTTTCAATTAAAACACTTATTATGCAACTTATTTGTGGCATGTGGCAACAAAAGTGGTATGTGGCAAATAGCCCAATTCTTGCTCTACAACATGGTGCAAGTCTTATGCGAAAATGTTCATCTGTTCAAAAGTTATATCAAAAAAAAAAAATAATTCCTGAAAATCCACCTACTGCTGGTTCTGTTGGCCTGGTGTTTCACATTTTTTCGGTCAAGTTTTTTAAATTCAATTTTTGACAGAGCGGCAGTTATATTTTGAATAGAATTTATTGTTTTGCCCATAATTTTTGAATGGATAAATATTTTTTAATGAAACTTGCACCATGTGGTAGAGTGGAAAATTGGCTACCTGGCACATGCTACTTATGTTGCCACATGCCACATCCACTTTAGTTAAAAGGCGTTTTAATTAGAAAAACGCTTATAACTTTCTTAGCGTTTGAGCGAATTCAAAAAAATGTTCGACAAAAATGTAGCCAATATCCCACTCTGCCACATGTTGAAAGTTTTATGAAGATATCTCAACCCATTCAAAAGTTATAGAGATAAAACCAAAAACTAGATGAATTTGAACTTGCAACATGGTAATTTAGCTTAAATTTTCTTTTCTTGCTACAACTTTTGAACGGATTAATATTTTTAAATGAAACTTTCACTAGGTGATAGAGCGGGAATTGGGCTATAGTTCCCTCGAACATTTTTTTTAAATCGCTCAAACGCTTAAAAAGTTATAAGCGTTTTTTCAATTAAAACACTTATTATGCAACTTATTTGTGGCATGTGGCAACAAAAGTGGTATGTGGCAAATAGCCCAATTCTTGCTCTACAACATGGTGCAAGTCTTATACGAAAATGTTCATCCGTTCAAAAGTTATATCAAAAAAACAAAAATTAATTCCTGAAAATCCACCTACTGCTGGTTCTGTTGGCCTGGTGTTTCACATTTTTTCGGTCAAGTTTTTTAAATTCAATTTTTGACAGAGCGGCAGTTACATTTTGAATAGAATTTATTGTTTTGCTCATAATTTTTGAATGGATAAATATTTTTTAATGAAACTTGCACCATGTGGTAGAGTGGAAAATTGGCTACCTGCCACATGCTACTTATGTTGCCACATGCCACATCCACTTTAGTTAAAAGGCGTTTTAATTAGAAAAACGCTTATAACTTTCTTAGCGTTTGAGCGAATTCAAAAAAATGTTCGACAAAAATGTAGCCCATATCCCACTCTGCCACATGTTGAAAGTTTTATGAAGATATCTCAACCCATTCAAAAGTTATAGAGATAAAACCAAAAACTAGATGAATTTGAACTTGCAACATGGTAATTTAGCTTAAATTTTCTTTTCTTGCTACAACTTTTGAACGGATTAATATTTTTAAATGAAACTTTCACTAGGTGATAGAGCGGGAATTGGGCTATAGTTCCCTCGAACATTTTTTTTAAATCGCTCAAACGCTTAAAAAGTTATAAGCGTTTTTTCAATTAAAACACTTATTATGCAACTTATTTGTGGCATGTGGCAACAAAAGTGGTATGTGGCAAATAGCCCAATTCTTGCTCTACAACATGGTGCAAGTCTTATGCGAAAATGTTCATCCGTTCAAAAGTTATATCAAAAAAACAAAAATTAATTCCTGAAAATCCACCTACTGCTGGTTCTGTTGGCCTGGTGTTTCACATTTTTTCGGTCAAGTTTTTTAAATTCAATTTTTGACAGAGCGGCAGTTACATTTTGAATAGAATTTGTTGTTTTGCCCATAATTTTTGAATGGATAAATATTTTTTAATGAAACTTGCACCATGTGGTAGAGTGGAAAATTGGCTACCTGCCACATGCTACTTATGTTGCCACATGCCACATCCACTTTAGTTAAAAGGCGTTTTAATTAGAAAAACGCTTATAACTTTCTTAGCGTTTGAGCGAATTCAAAAAAATGTTCGACAAAAATGTAGCCCATATCCCACTCTGCCACATGTTGAAAGTTTTATGAAGATATCTCAACCCATTCAAAAGTTATAGAGATAAAACCAAAAACTAGATGAATTTGAACTTGCAACATGGTAATTTAGCTTAAATTTTCTTTTCTTGCTACAATTTTTGAACGGATTAATATTTTTAAATGAAACTTTCACTAGGTGATAGAGCGGGAATTCGGCTATAGTTCCCTCGAACATTTTTTTTAAATCGCTCAAACGCTTAAAAAGTTATAAGCGTTTTTTCAATTAAAACACTTATTATGCAACTTATTTGTGGCATGTGGCAACAAAAGTGGTATGTGGCAAATAGCCCAATTCTTGCTCTACAACATGGTGCAAGTCTTATGCGAAAATGTTCACCCGTTCAAAAGTTATATCAAAAAAACAAAAATTAATTCCTGAAAATCCACCTACTGCTGGTTCTGTTGGCCTGGTGTTTCACATTTTTTCGGTCAAGTTTTTTAAATTCAATTTTTGACAGAGCGGCAGTTATATTTTGAATAGAATTTATTGTTTTGCCCATAATTTTTGAATGGATAAATATTTTTTAATGAAACTTGCACCATGTGGTAGAGTGGAAAATTGGCTACCTGCCACATGCTACTTATGTTGCCACATGCCACATCCACTTTAGTTAAAAGGCGTTTTAATTAGAAAAACGCTTATAACTTTCTTAGCGTTTGAGCGAATTCAAAAAAATGTTCGACAAAAATGTAGCCCATATCCCACTCTGCCACATGTTGAAAGTTTTATGAAGATATCTCAACCCATTCAAAAGTTATAGAGATAAAACCAAAAACTAGATGAATTTGAACTTGCAACATGGTAATTTAGCTTAAATTTTCTTTTCTTGCTACAACTTTTGAACGGATTAATATTTTTAAATGAACCTTTCACTAGGTGATAGAGCGGGAATTGGGCTATAGTTCCCTCGAACATTTTTTTTAAATCGCTCAAACGCTTAAAAAGTTATAAGCGTTTTTTCAATTAAAACACTTATTATGCAACTTATTTGTGGCATGTGGCAACAAAAGTGGTATGTGGCAAATAGCCCAATTCTTGCTCTACAACATGGTGCAAGTCTTATGCGAAAATGTTCATCTGTTCAAAAGTTATATCAAAAAAAAAAATAATTCCTGAAAATCCACCTACTGCTGGTTCTGTTGGCCTGGTGTTTCACATTTTTTCGGTCAAGTTTTTTAAATTCAATTTTTGACAGAGCGGCAGTTATATTTTGAATAGAATTTATTGTTTTGCCCATAATTTTTGAATGGATAAATATTTTTTAATGAAACTTGCACCATGTGGTAGAGTGGAAAATTGGCTACCTGGCACATGCTACTTATGTTGCCACATGCCACATCCACTTTAGTTAAAAGGCGTTTTAATTAGAAAAACGCTTATAACTTTCTTAGCGTTTGAGCGAATTCAAAAAAATGTTCGACAAAAATGTAGCCAATATCCCACTCTGCCACATGTTGAAAGTTTTATGAAGATATCTCAACCCATTCAAAAGTTATAGAGATAAAACCAAAAACTAGATGAATTTGAACTTGCAACATGGTAATTTAGCTTAAATTTTCTTTTCTTGCTACAACTTTTGAACGGATTAATATTTTTAAATGAAACTTTCACTAGGTGATAGAGCGGGAATTGGGCTATAGTTCCCTCGAACATTTTTTTTAAATCGCTCAAACGCTTAAAAAGTTATAAGCGTTTTTTCAATTAAAACACTTATTATGCAACTTATTTGTGGCATGTGGCAACAAAAGTGGTATGTGGCAAATAGTCCAATTCTTGATCTACAACATGGTGCAAGTCTTATGCGAAAATGTTCATCTGTTCAAAAGTTATATCAAAAAAACAAAAATTATTTCCTGAAAATCCACCTACTGCTGGTTCTGTTGGCCTGGTGTTTCACATTTTTCGGTCAAGTTTTTTAAATTCAATTTTTGACAGAGCGGCAGTTACATTTTGAATAGAATTTATTGTTTTGCTCATAATTTTTGAATGGATAAATATTTTTTAATGAAACTTGCACCATGTGGTAGAGTGGAAAATTGGCTACCTGCCACATGCTACTTATGTTGCCACATGCCACATCCACTTTAGTTAAAAGGCGTTTTAATTAGAAAAACGCTTATAACTTTCTTAGCGTTTGAGCGAATTCAAAAAAATGTTCGACAAAAATGTAGCCCATATCCCACTCTGCCACATGTTGAAAGTTTTATGAAGATATCTCAACCCATTCAAAAGTTATAGAGATAAAACCAAAAACTAGATGAATTTGAACTTGCAACATGGTAATTTAGCTTAAATTTTCTTTTCTTGCTACAACTTTTGAACGGATTAATATTTTTAAATGAACCTTTCACTAGGTGATAGAGCGGGAATTGGGCTATAGTTACCTCGAACATTTTTTTTAAATCGCTCAAACGCTTAAAAAGTTATAAGCGTTTTTTCAATTAAAACACTTATTATGCAACTTATTTGTGGCATGTGGCAACAAAAGTGGTATGTGGCAAATAGCCCAATTCTTGCTCTACAACATGGTGCAAGTCTTATGCGAAAATGTTCATCTGTTCAAAAGTTATATCAAAAAAAAAAAATAATTCCTGAAAATCCACCTACTGCTGGTTCTGTTGGCCTGGTGTTTCACATTTTTTCGGTCAAGTTTTTTAAATTCAATTTTTGACAGAGCGGCAGTTATATTTTGAATAGAATTTATTGTTTTGCCCATAATTTTTGAATGGATAAATATTTTTTAATGAAACTTGCACCATGTGGTAGAGTGGAAAATTGGCTACCTGGCACATGCTACTTATGTTGCCACATGCCACATCCACTTTAGTTAAAAGGCGTTTTAATTAGAAAAACGCTTATAACTTTCTTAGCGTTTGAGCGAATTCAAAAAAATGTTCGACAAAAATGTAGCCAATATCCCACTCTGCCACATGTTGAAAGTTTTATGAAGATATCTCAACCCATTCAAAAGTTATAGAGATAAAACCAAAAACTAGATGAATTTGAACTTGCAACATGGTAATTTAGCTTAAATTTTCTTTTCTTGCTACAACTTTTGAACGGATTAATATTTTTAAATGAAACTTTCACTAGGTGATAGAGCGGGAATTGGGCTATAGTTCCCTCGAACATTTTTTTTAAATCGCTCAAACGCTTAAAAAGTTATAAGCGTTTTTTCAATTAAAACACTTATTATGCAACTTATTTGTGGCATGTGGCAACAAAAGTGGTATGTGGCAAATAGCCCAATTCTTGATCTACAACATGGTGCAAGTCTTATGCGAAAATGTTCATCTGTTCAAAAGTTATATCAAAAAAACAAAAATTAATTCCTGAAAATCCACCTACTGCTGGTTCTGTTGGCCTGGTGTTTCACATTTTTCGGTCAAGTTTTTTAAATTCAATTTTTGACAGAGCGGCAGTTACATTTTGAATAGAATTTATTGTTTTGCTCATAATTTTTGAATGGATAAATATTTTTTAATGAAACTTGCACCATGTGGTAGAGTGGAAAATTGGCTACCTGCCACATGCTACTTATGTTGCCACATGCCACATCCACTTTAGTTAAAAGGCGTTTTAATTAGAAAAACGCTTATAACTTTTTTAGCGTTTGAGCGAATTCAAAAAAATTTTCGACAAAAATGTAGCCCATATCCCACTCTGCCACATGTTGAAAGTTTTATGAAGATATCTCAACCCATTCAAAAGTTATAGAGATAAAACCAAAAACTAGATGAATTTGAACTTGCAACATGGTAATTTAGCTTAAATTTTCTTTTCTTGCTACAACTTTTGAACGGATTAATATTTTTAAATGAAACTTTCACTAGGTGATAGAGCGGGAATTGGGCTATAGTTCCCTCGAACATTTTTTTTAAATCGCTCAAACGCTTAAAAAGTTATAAGCGTTTTTTCAATTAAAACACTTATAATGCAACTTATTTGTGGCATGTGGCAACAAAAGTGGTATGTGGCAAATAGCCCAATTCTTGCTCTACAACATGGTGCAAGTCTTATACGAAAATGTTCATCCGTTCAAAAGTTATATCAAAAAAACAAAAATTAATTCCTGAAAATCCACCTACTGCTGGTTCTGTTGGCCTGGTGTTTCACATTTTTTCGGTCAAGTTTTTTAAATTCAATTTTTGACAGAGCGGCAGTTACATTTTGAATAGAATTTGTTGTTTTGCCCATAATTTTTGAATGGATAAATATTTTTTAATGAAACTTGCACCATGTGGTAGAGTGGAAAATTGGCTACCTGCCACATGCTACTTATGTTGCCACATGCCACATCCACTTTAGTTAAAAGGCGTTTTAATTAGAAAAACGCTTATAACTTTTTTAGCGTTTGAGCGAATTCAAAAAAATGTTCGACAAAAATGTAGCCCATATCCCACTCTGCCACATTTGGAAAGTTTTATGAAGATATCTCAACCCATTCAAAAGTTATAGAGATAAAACCAAAAACTAGATGAATTTGAACTTGCAACATGGTAATTTAGCTTAAATTTTCTTTTCTTGCTACAACTTTTGAACGGATTAATATTTTTAAATGAAACTTTCACTAGGTGATAGAGCGGGAATTGGGCTATAGTTCCCTCGAACATTTTTTTTAAATCGCTCAAACGCTTAAAAAGTTATAAGCGTTTTTTCAATTAAAACACTTATTATGCAACTTATTTGTGGCATGTGGCAACAAAAGTGGTATGTGGCAAATAGCCCAATTCTTGCTCTACAACATGGTGCAAGTCTTATACGAAAATGTTCATCCGTTCAAAAGTTATATCAAAAAAACAAAAATTAATTCCTGAAAATCCACCTACTGCTGGTTCTGTTGGCCTGGTGTTTCACATTTTTTCGGTCAAGTTTTTTAAATTCAATTTTTGACAGAGCGGCAGTTACATTTTGAATAGAATTTGTTGTTTTGCCCATAATTTTTGAATGGATAAATATTTTTTAATGAAACTTGCACCATGTGGTAGAGTGGAAAATTGGCTACCTGCCACATGCTACTTATGTTGCCACATGCCACATCCACTTTAGTTAAAAGGCGTTTTAATTAGAAAAACGCTTATAACTTTTTTAGCGTTTGAGCGAATTCAAAAAAATGTTCGACAAAAATGTAGCCCATATCCCACTCTGCCACATGTTGAAAGTTTTATGAAGATATCTCAACCCATTCAAAAGTTATAGAGATAAAACCAAAAACTAGATGAATTTGAACTTGCAACATGGTAATTTAGCTTAAATTTTCTTTTCTTGCTACAACTTTTGAACGGATTAATATTTTTAAATGAAACTTTCACTAGGTGATAGAGCGGGAATTGGGCTATAGTTCCCTCGAACATTTTTTTTAAATCGCTCAAATGCTTAAAAAGTTATAAGCGTTTTTTCAATTAAAACACTTATTATGCAACTTATTTGTGGCATGTGGCAACAAAAGTGGTATGTGGCAAATAGCCCAATTCTTGCTCTACAACATGGTGCAAGTCTTATACGAAAATGTTCATCCGTTCAAAAGTTATATCAAAAAAACAAAAATTAATTCCTGAAAATCCACCTACTGCTGGTTCTGTTGGCCTGGTGTTTAACATTTTTTCGGTCAAGTTTTTTAAATTCAATTTTTGACAGAGCGGCAGTTACATTTTGAATAGAATTTATTGTTTTGCTCATAATTTTTGAATGGATAAATATTTTTTAATGAAACTTGCACCATGTGGTAGAGTGGAAAATTGGCTACCTGCCACATGCTACTTATGTTGCCACATGCCACATCCACTTTAGTTAAAAGGCGTTTTAATTAGAAAAACGCTTATAACTTTTTTAGCGTTTGAGCGAATTCAAAAAAATTTTCGACAAAAATGTAGCCCATATCCCACTCTGCCACATGTTGAAAGTTTTATGAAGATATCTCAACCCATTCAAAAGTTATAGAGATAAAACCAAAAACTAGATGAATTTGAACTTGCAACATGGTAATTTAGCTTAAATTTTCTTTTCTTGCTACAACTTTTGAACGGATTAATATTTTTAAATGAAACTTTCACTAGGTGATAGAGCGGGAATTGGGCTATAGTTCCCTCGAACATTTTTTTTAAATCGCTCAAGTGCTTAAAAAGTTATAAGCGTTTTTTCAATTAAAACACTTATTATGCAACTTATTTGTGGCATGTGGCAACAAAAGTGGTATGTGGCAAATAGCCCAATTCTTGATCTACAACATGGTGCAAGTCTTATGCGAAAATGTTCATCTGTTCAAAAGTTATATCAAAAAAACAAAAATTAATTCCTGAAAATCCACCTACTGCTGGTTCTGTTGGCCTGGTGTTTCACATTTTTCGGTCAAGTTTTTTAAATTCAATTTTTGACAGAGCGGCAGTTACATTTTGAATAGAATTTATTGTTTTGCTCATAATTTTTGAATGGATAAATATTTTTTAATGAAACTTGCACCATGTGGTAGAGTGGAAAATTGGCTACCTGCCACATGCTACTTATGTTGCCACATGCCACATCCACTTTAGTTAAAAGGCGTTTTAATTAGAAAAACGCTTATAACTTTTTTAGCGTTTGAGCGAATTCAAAAAAATTTTCGACAAAAATGTAGCCCATATCCCACTCTGCCACATGTTGAAAGTTTTATGAAGATATCTCAACCCATTCAAAAGTTATAGAGATAAAACCAAAAACTAGATGAATTTGAACTTGCAACATGGTAATTTAGCTTAAATTTTCTTTTCTTGCTACAACTTTTGAACGGATTAATATTTTTAAATGAAACTTTCACTAGGTGATAGAGCGGGAATTGGGCTATAGTTCCCTCGAACATTTTTTTTAAATCGCTCAAACGCTTAAAAAGTTATAAGCGTTTTTTCAATTAAAACACTTATTATGCAACTTATTTGTGGCATGTGGCAACAAAAGTGGTATGTGGCAAATAGCCCAATTCTTGCTCTACAACATGGTGCAAGTCTTATACGAAAATGTTCATCCGTTCAAAAGTTATATCAAAAAAACAAAAATTAATTCCTGAAAATCCACCTACTGCTGGTTCTGTTGGCCTGGTGTTTCACATTTTTTCGGTCAAGTTTTTTAAATTCAATTTTTGGCAGAGCGGCAGTTACATTTTGAATAGAATTTGTTGTTTTGCCCATAATTTTTGAATGGATAAATATTTTTTAATGAAACTTGCACCATGTGGTAGAGTGGAAAATTGGCTACCTGCCACATGCTACTTATGTTGCCACATGCCACATCCACTTTAGTTAAAAGGCGTTTTAATTAGAAAAACGCTTATAACTTTTTTAGCGTTTGAGCGAATTCAAAAAAATGTTCGACAAAAATGTAGCCCATATCCCACTCTGCCACATGTTGAAAGTTTTATGAAGATATCTCAACCCATTCAAAAGTTATAGAGATAAAACCAAAAACTAGATGAATTTGAACTTGCAACATGGTAATTTAGCTTAAATTTTCTTTTCTTGCTACAACTTTTGAACGGATTAATATTTTTAAATGAAACTTTCACTAGGTGATAGAGCGGGAATTGGGCTATAGTTCCCTCGAACATTTTTTTTAAATCGCTCAAATGCTTAAAAAGTTATAAGCGTTTTTTCAATTAAAACACTTATTATGCAACTTATTTGTGGCATGTGGCAACAAAAGTGGTATGTGGCAAATAGCCCAATTCTTGCTCTACAACATGGTGCAAGTCTTATACGAAAATGTTCATCCGTTCAAAAGTTATATCAAAAAAACAAAAATTAATTCCTGAAAATCCACCTACTGCTGGTTCTGTTGGCCTGGTGTTTCACATTTTTTCGGTCAAGTTTTTTAAATTCAATTTTTGGCAGAGCGGCAGTTACATTTTGAATAGAATTTGTTGTTTTGCCCATAATTTTTGAATGGATAAATATTTTTTAATGAAACTTGCACCATGTGGTAGAGTGGAAAATTGGCTACCTGCCACATGCTACTTATGTTGCCACATGCCACATCCACTTTAGTTAAAAGGCGTTTTAATTAGAAAAACGCTTATAACTTTTTTAGCGTTTGAGCGAATTCAAAAAAATGTTCGACAAAAATGTAGCCCATATCCCACTCTGCCACATGTTGAAAGTTTTATGAAGAAATCTCAACCCATTCAAAAGTTATAGAGATAAAAACAAAAACTAGATGAATTTGAACTTGCAACATGGTAATTTAGCTTAAATTTTCTTTTCTTGCTACAACTTTTGAACGGATTAATATTTTTAAATGAAACTTTCAATAGGTGATAGAGCGGGAATTGGGCTATAGTTCCCTCGAACATTTTTTTTAAATCGCTCAAACGCTTAAAAAGTTATAAGCGTTTTTTCAATTAAAACACTTATTATGCAACTTATTTGTGGCATGTGGCAACAAAAGTGGTATGTGGCAAATAGCCCAATTCTTGCTCTACAACATGGTGCAAGTCTTATACGAAAATGTTCATCCGTTCAAAAGTTATATCAAAAAAACAAAAATTAATTCCTGAAAATCCACCTACTGCTGGTTCTGTTGGCCTGGTGTTTAACATTTTTTCGGTCAAGTTTTTTAAATTCAATTTTTGACAGAGCGGCAGTTACATTTTGAATAGAATTTATTGTTTTGCTCATAATTTTTGAATGGATAAATATTTTTTAATGAAACTTGCACCATGTGGTAGAGTGGAAAATTGGCTACCTGCCACATGCTACCTATGTTGCCACATGCCACATCCACTTTAGTTAAAAGGCGTTTTAATTAGAAAAACGCTTATAACTTTTTTAGCGTTTGAGCGAATTCAAAAAAATGTTCGACAAAAATGTAGCCCATATCCCACTCTGCCACATGTTGAAAGTTTTATGAAGATATCTCAACCCATTCAAAAGTAAAGAGATAAAACCAAAAACTAGATGAATTTGAACTTGCAACATGGTAATTTAGCTTAAATTTTCTTTTCTTGCTACAACTTTTGAACGGATTAATATTTTTAAATGAAACTTTCACTAGGTGATAGAGCGGGAATTGGGCTATAGTTCCCTCGAACATTTTTTTTAAATCGCTCAAACGCTTAAAAAGTTATAAGCGTTTTTTCAATTAAAACACTTATTATGCAACTTATTTGTGGCATGTGGCAACAAAAGTGGTATGTGGCAAATAGCCCAATTCTTGCTCTACAACATGGTGCAAGTCTTATACGAAAATGTTCATCCGTTCAAAAGTTATATCAAAAAAACAAAAATTAATTCCTGAAAATCCACCTACTGCTGGTTCTGTTGGCCTGGTGTTTCACATTTTTTCGGTCAAGTTTTTTAAATTCAATTTTTGACAGAGCGGCAGTTACATTTTGAATAGAATTTGTTGTTTTGCCCATAATTTTTGAATGGATAAATATTTTTTAATGAAACTTGCACCATGTGGTAGAGTGGAAAATTGGCTACCTGCCACATGCTACTTATGTTGCCACATGCCACATCCACTTTAGTTAAAAGGCGTTTTAATTAGAAAAACGCTTATAACTTTTTTAGCGTTTGAGCGAATTCAAAAAAATGTTCGACAAAAATGTAGCCCATATCCCACTCTGCCACATGTTGAAAGTTTTATGAAGATATCTCAACCCATTCAAAAGTTATAGAGATAAAACCAAAAACTAGATGAATTTGAACTTGCAACATGGTAATTTAGCTTAAATTTTCTTTTCTTGCTACAACTTTTGAACGGATTAATATTTTTAAATGAAACATTCACTAGGTGATAGAGCGGGAATTGGGCTATAGTTCCCTCGAACATTTTTTTTAAATCGCTCAAACGCTTAAAAAGTTATAAGCGTTTTTTCAATTAAAACACTTATTATGCAACTTATTTGTGGCATGTGGCAACAAAAGTGGTATGTGGCAAATAGCCCAATTCTTGCTCTACAACATGGTGCAAGTCTTATACGAAAATGTTCATCCGTTCAAAAGTTATATCAAAAAAACAAAAATTAATTCCTGAAAATCCACCTACTGCTGGTTCTGTTGGCCTGGTGTTTCACATTTTTTCGGTCAAGTTTTTTAAATTCAATTTTTGGCAGAGCGGCAGTTACATTTTGAATAGAATTTGTTGTTTTGCCCATAATTTTTGAATGGATAAATATTTTTTAATGAAACTTGCACCATGTGGTAGAGTGGAAAATTGGCTACCTGCCACATGCTACTTATGTTGCCACATGCCACATCCACTTTAGTTAAAAGGCGTTTTAATTAGAAAAACGCTTATAACTTTTTTAGCGTTTGAGCGAATTCAAAAAAATGTTCGACAAAAATGTAGCCCATATCCCACTCTGCCACATGTTGAAAGTTTTATGAAGAAATCTCAACCCATTCAAAAGTTATAGAGATAAAAACAAAAACTAGATGAATTTGAACTTGCAACATGGTAATTTAGCTTAAATTTTCTTTTCTTGCTACAACTTTTGAACGGATTAATATTTTTAAATGAAACTTTCAATAGGTGATAGAGCGGGAATTGGGCTATAGTTCCCTCGAACATTTTTTTTAAATCGCTCAAACGCTTAAAAAGTTATAAGCGTTTTTTCAATTAAAACACTTATTATGCAACTTATTTGTGGCATGTGGCAACAAAAGTGGTATGTGGCAAATAGCCCAATTCTTGCTCTACAACATGGTGCAAGTCTTATGCGAAAATGTTCATCCGTTCAAAAGTTATATCAAAAAAACAAAAATTAATTCCTGAAAATCCACCTACTGCTGGTTCTGTTGGCCTGGTGTTTCACATTTTTTCGGTCAAGTTTTTTAAATTCAATTTTTGACAGAGCGGCAGTTACATTTTGAATAGAATTTATTGTTTTGCTCATAATTTTTTAATGGATAAATATTTTTTAATGAAACTTGCACCATGTGGTAGAGTGGAAAATTGGCTACCTGCCACATGCTACTTATGTTGCCACATGCCACATCCACGTTAGTTAAAAGGCGTTTTAATTAGAAAAACGCTTATAACTTTTTTAGCGTTTGAGCGAATTCAAAAAAATGTTCGACAAAAATGTAGCCCATATCCCACTCTGCCACATGTTGAAAGTTTTATGAAGATATCTCAACCCATTCAAAAGTTATAGAGATAAAACCAAAAACTAGATGAATTTGAACTTGCAACATGGTAATTTAGCTTAAATTTTCTTTTCTTGCTACAACTTTTGAACGGATTAATATTTTTAAATGAAACTTTCACTAGGTGATAGAGCGGGAATTGGGCTATAGTTCCCTCGAACATTTTTTTTAAATCGCTCAAATGCTTAAAAAGTTATAAGCGTTTTTTCAATTAAAACACTTATTATGCAACTTATTTGTGGCATGTGGCAACAAAAGTGGTATGTGGCAAATAGCCCAATTCTTGCTCTACAACATGGTGCAAGTCTTATACGAAAATGTTCATCCGTTCAAAAGTTATATCAAAAAAACAAAAATTAATTCCTGAAAATCCACCTACTGCTGGTTCTGTTGGCCTGGTGTTTCACATTTTTTCGGTCAAGTTTTTTAAATTCAATTTTTGACAGAGCGGCAGTTACATTTTGAATAGAATTTGTTGTTTTGCCCATAATTTTTGAATGGATAAATATTTTTTAATGAAACTTGCACCATGTGGTAGAGTGGAAAATTGGCTACCTGCCACATGCTACTTATGTTGCCACATGCCACATCCACTTTAGTTAAAAGGCGTTTTAATTAGAAAAACGCTTATAACTTTTTTAGCGTTTGAGCGAATTCAAAAAAATGTTCGACAAAAATGTAGCCCATATCCCACTCTGCCACATGTTGAAAGTTTTATGAAGAAATCTCAACCCATTCAAAAGTTATAGAGATAAAAACAAAAACTAGATGAATTTGAACTTGCAACATGGTAATTTAGCTTAAATTTTCTTTTCTTGCTACAACTTTTGAACGGATTAATATTTTTAAATGAAACTTTCAATAGGTGATAGAGCGGGAATTGGGCTATAGTTCCCTCGAACATTTTTTTTAAATCGCTCAAACGCTTAAAAAGTTATAAGCGTTTTTTCAATTAAAACACTTATTATGCAACTTATTTGTGGCATGTGGCAACAAAAGTGGTATGTGGCAAATAACCCAATTCTTGCTCTACAACATGGTGCAAGTCTTATGCGAAAATGTTCATCCGTTCAAAAGTTATATCAAAAAACAAAAATTAATTCCTGAAAATCCACCTACTGCTGGTTCTGTTGGCCTGGTGTTTCACATTTTTTCGGTCAAGTTTTTTAAATTCAATTTTTGACAGAGCGGCAGTTACATTTTGAATAGAATTTATTGTTTTGCTCATAATTTTTTAATGGATAAATATTTTTTAATGAAACTTGCACCATGTGGTAGAGTGGAAAATTGGCTACCTGCCACATGCTACTTATGTTGCCACATGCCACATCCACGTTAGTTAAAAGGCGTTTTAATTAGAAAAACGCTTATAACTTTTTTAGCGTTTGAGCGAATTCAAAAAAATGTTCGACAAAAATATAGCCCATATCCCACTCTGCCACATGTTGAAAGTTTTATGAAGATATCTCAACCCATTCAAAAGTTATAGAGATAAAACCAAAAACTAGATGAATTTGAACTTGCAACATGGTAATTTAGCTTAAATTTTCTTTTCTTGCTACAACTTTTGAACGGATTAATATTTTTAAATGAAACTTTCACTAGGTGATAGAGCGGGAATTGGGCTATAGTTCCCTCGAACATTTTTTTAAATCGCTCAAATGCTTAAAAAGTTATAAGCGTTTTTTCAATTAAAACACTTATTATGCAACTTATTTGTGGCATGTGGCAACAAAAGTGGTATGTGGCAAATAGCCCAATTCTTGCTCTACAACATGGTGCAAGTCTTATACGAAAATGTTCATCCGTTCAAAAGTTATATCAAAAAAACAAAAATTAATTCCTGAAAATCCACCTACTGCTGGTTCTGTTGGCCTGGTGTTTCACATTTTTTCGGTCAAGTTTTTTAAATTCAATTTTTGACAGAGCGGCAGTTACATTTTGAATAGAATTTGTTGTTTTGCCCATAATTTTTGAATGGATAAATATTTTTTAATGAAACTTGCACCATGTGGTAGAGTGGAAAATTGCCACATGCTACTTATGTTGCCACATGCCACATCCACTTTAGTTAAAAGGCGTTTTAATTAGAAAAACGCTTATAACTTTCTTAGCGTTTGAGCGAATTCAAAAAAATGTTCGACAAAAATGTAGCCCATATCCCACTCTGCCACATGTTGAAAGTTTTATGACGATATCTCAACCCATTCAAAAGTTATAGAGATAAAACCAAAAACTAGATGAATTTGAACTTGCAACATGGTAATTTAGCTTAAATTTTCTTTTCTTGCTACAACTTTTGAACGGATTAATATTTTTAAATGAAACTTTCACTAGGTGATAGAGCGGGAATTGGGCTATAGTTCCCTCGAACATTTTTTTTAAATCGCTCAAACGCTTAAAAAGTTATAAGCGTTTTTTCAATTAAAACACTTATTATGCAACTTATTTGTGGCATGTGGCAACAAAAGTAGTATGTGGCAAATAGCCCAATTCTTGCTCTACAACATGGTGCAAGTCTTATGCGAAAATGTTCATCCGTTCAAAAGTTATATCAAAAAAACAAAAATTAATTCCTGAAAATCCACCTACTGCTGGTTCTGTTGGCCTGGTGTTTCACATTTTTTCGGTCAAGTTTTTTAAATTCAATTTTTGACAGAGCGGCAGTTACATTTTGAATAGAATTTGTTGTTTTGCCCATAATTTTTGAATGGATAAATATTTTTTAATGAAACTTGCACCATGTGGTAGAGTGGAAAATTGGCTACCTGCCACATGCTACTTATGTTGCCACATGCCACATCCACTTTAGTTAAAAGGCGTTTTAATTAGAAAAACGCTTATAACTTTTTTAGCGTTTGAGCGAATTCAAAAAAATGTTCGACAAAAATATAGCCCATATCCCACTCTGCCACATGTTGAAAGTTTTATGAAGATATCTCAACCCATTCAAAAGTTATAGAGATAAAACCAAAAACTAGATGAATTTGAACTTGCAACATGGTAATTTAGCTTAAATTTTCTTTTCTTGCTACAACTTTTGAACGGATTAATATTTTTAAATGAAACTTTCACTAGGTGATAGAGCGGGAATTGGGCTATAGTTCCCTCGAACATTTTTTTTAAATCGCTCAAACGCTTAAAAAGTTATAAGCGTTTTTTCAATTAAAACACTTATTATGCAACTTATTTGTGGCATGTGGCAACAAAAGTGGTATGTGGCAAATAGCCCAATTCTTGCTCTACAACATGGTGCAAGTCTTATACGAAAATGTTCATCCGTTCAAAAGTTATATCAAAAAAACAAAAATTAATTCCTGAAAATCCACCTACTGCTGGTTCTGTTGGCCTGGTGTTTCACATTTTTTCGGTCAAGTTTTTTAAATTCAATTTTTGGCAGAGCGGCAGTTACATTTTGAATAGAATTTGTTGTTTTGCCCATAATTTTTGAATGGATAAATATTTTTTAATGAAACTTGCACCATGTGGTAGAGTGGAAAATTGGCTACCTGCCACATGCTACTTATGTTGCCACATGCCACATCCACTTTAGTTAAAAGGCGTTTTAATTAGAAAAACGCTTATAACTTTTTTAGCGTTTGAGCGAATTCAAAAAAATTTTCGACAAAAATGTAGCCCATATCCCACTCTGCCACATGTTGAAAGTTTTATGAAGATATCTCAACCCATTCAAAAGTTATAGAGATAAAACCAAAAACTAGATGAATTTGAACTTGCAACATGGTAATTTAGCTTAAATTTTCTTTTCTTGCTACAACTTTTGAACGGATTAATATTTTTAAATGAAACTTTCACTAGGTGATAGAGCGGGAATTGGGCTATAGTTCCCTCGAACATTTTTTTTAAATCGCTCAAACGCTTAAAAAGTTATAAGCGTTTTTTCAATTAAAACACTTATTATGCAACTTATTTGTGGCATGTGGCAACAAAAGTGGTATGTGGCAAATAGCCCAATTCTTGCTCTACAACATGGTGCAAGTCTTATACGAAAATGTTCATCCGTTCAAAAGTTATATCAAAAAAACAAAAATTAATTCCTGAAAATCCACCTACTGCTGGTTCTGTTGGCCTGGTGTTTCACATTTTTTCGGTCAAGTTTTTTAAATTCAATTTTTGGCAGAGCGGCAGTTACATTTTGAATAGAATTTGTTGTTTTGCCCATAATTTTTGAATGGATAAATATTTTTTAATGAAACTTGCACCATGTGGTAGAGTGGAAAATTGGCTACCTGCCACATGCTACTTATGTTGCCACATGCCACATCCACTTTAGTTAAAAGGCGTTTTAATTAGAAAAACGCTTATAACTTTTTTAGCGTTTGAGCGAATTCAAAAAAATTTTCGACAAAAATGTAGCCCATATCCCACTCTGCCACATGTTGAAAGTTTTATGAAGATATCTCAACCCATTCAAAAGTTATAGAGATAAAACCAAAAACTAGATGAATTTGAACTTGCAACATGGTAATTTAGCTTAAATTTTCTTTTCTTGCTACAACTTTTGAACGGATTAATATTTTTAAATGAAACTTTCAATAGGTGATAGAGCGGGAATTGGGCTATAGTTCCCTCGAACATTTTTTTTAAATCGCTCAAACGCTTAAAAAGTTATAAGCGTTTTTTCAATTAAAACACTTATTATGCAACTTATTTGTGGCATGTGGCAACAAAAGTGGTATGTGGCAAATAGCCCAATTCTTGCTCTACAACATGGTGCAAGTCTTATACGAAAATGTTCATCCGTTCAAAAGTTATATCAAAAAAACAAAAATTAATTCCTGAAAATCCACCTACTGCTGGTTCTGTTGGCCTGGTGTTTCACATTTTTTCGGTCAAGTTTTTTAAATTCAATTTTTGACAGAGCGGCAGTTACATTTTGAATAGAATTTATTGTTTTGCTCATAATTTTTTAATGGATAAATATTTTTTAATGAAACTTGCACCATGTGGTAGAGTGGAAAATTGGCTACCTGCCACATGCTACTTATGTTGCCACATGCCACATCCACGTTAGTTAAAAGGCGTTTTAATTAGAAAAACGCTTATAACTTTTTTAGCGTTTGAGCGAATTCAAAAAAATGTTCGACAAAAATATAGCCCATATCCCACTCTGCCACATGTTGAAAGTTTTATGAAGATATCTCAACCCATTCAAAAGTTATAGAGATAAAACCAAAAACTAGATGAATTTGAACTTGCAACATGGTAATTTAGCTTAAATTTTCTTTTCTTGCTACAACTTTTGAACGGATTAATATTTTTAAATGAAACTTTCACTAGGTGATAGAGCGGGAATTGGGCTATAGTTCCCTCGAACATTTTTTTAAATCGCTCAAATGCTTAAAAAGTTATAAGCGTTTTTTCAATTAAAACACTTATTATGCAACTTATTTGTGGCATGTGGCAACAAAAGTGGTATGTGGCAAATAGCCCAATTCTTGCTCTACAACATGGTGCAAGTCTTATACGAAAATGTTCATCCGTTCAAAAGTTATATCAAAAAAACAAAAATTAATTCCTGAAAATCCACCTACTGCTGGTTCTGTTGGCCTGGTGTTTCACATTTTTTCGGTCAAGTTTTTTAAATTCAATTTTTGGCAGAGCGGCAGTTACATTTTGAATAGAATTTGTTGTTTTGCCCATTATTTTTGAATGGATAAATATTTTTTAATGAAACTTGCACCATGTGGTAGAGTGGAAAATTGGCTACCTGCCACATGCTACTTATGTTGCCACATGCCACATCCACTTTAGTTAAAAGGCGTTTTAATTAGAAAAACGCTTATAACTTTTTTAGCGTTTGAGCGAATTCAAAAAAATGTTCGACAAAAATGTAGCCCATATCCCACTCTGCCACATGTTGAAAGTTTTATGAAGATATCTCAACCCATTCAAAAGTTATAGAGATAAAACCAAAAACTAGATGAATTTGAACTTGCAACATGGTAATTTAGCTTAAATTTTCTTTTCTTGCTACAACTTTTGAACGGATTAATATTTTTAAATGAAACTTTCACTAGGTGATAGAGCGGGAATTGGGCTATAGTTCCCTCGAACATTTTTTTTAAATCGCTCAAATGCTTAAAAAGTTATAAGCGTTTTTTCAATTAAAACACTTATTATGCAACTTATTTGTGGCATGTGGCAACAAAAGTGGTATGTGGCAAATAGCCCAATTCTTGCTCTACAACATGGTGCAAGTCTTATACGAAAATGTTCATCCGTTCAAAAGTTATATCAAAAAAACAAAAATTAATTCCTGAAAATCCACCTACTGCTGGTTCTGTTGGCCTGGTGTTTCACATTTTTTCGGTCAAGTTTTTTAAATTCAATTTTTGACAGAGCGGCAGTTACATTTTGAATAGAATTTGTTGTTTTGCCCATAATTTTTGAATGGATAAATATTTTTTAATGAAACTTGCACCATGTGGTAGAGTGGAAAATTGGCTACCTGCCACATGCTACTTATGTTGCCACATGCCACATCCACTTTAGTTAAAAGGCGTTTTAATTAGAAAAACGCTTATAACTTTTTTAGCGTTTGAGCGAATTCAAAAAAATGTTCGACAAAAATGTAGCCCATATCCCACTCTGCCACATGTTGAAAGTTTTATGAAGAAATCTCAACCCATTCAAAAGTTATAGAGATAAAAACAAAAACTAGATGAATTTGAACTTGCAACATGGTAATTTAGCTTAAATTTTCTTTTCTTGCTACAACTTTTGAACGGATTAATATTTTTAAATGAAACTTTCAATAGGTGATAGAGCGGGAATTGGGCTATAGTTCCCTCGAACATTTTTTTTAAATCGCTCAAACGCTTAAAAAGTTATAAGCGTTTTTTCAATTAAAACACTTATTATGCAACTTATTTGTGGCATGTGGCAACAAAAGTGGTATGTGGCAAATAACCCAATTCTTGCTCTACAACATGGTGCAAGTCTTATGCGAAAATGTTCATCCGTTCAAAAGTTATATCAAAAAACAAAAATTAATTCCTGAAAATCCACCTACTGCTGGTTCTGTTGGCCTGGTGTTTCACATTTTTTCGGTCAAGTTTTTTAAATTCAATTTTTGACAGAGCGGCAGTTACATTTTGAATAGAATTTATTGTTTTGCTCATAATTTTTTAATGGATAAATATTTTTTAATGAAACTTGCACCATGTGGTAGAGTGGAAAATTGGCTACCTGCCACATGCTACTTATGTTGCCACATGCCACATCCACGTTAGTTAAAAGGCGTTTTAATTAGAAAAACGCTTATAACTTTTTTAGCGTTTGAGCGAATTCAAAAAAATGTTCGACAAAAATATAGCCCATATCCCACTCTGCCACATGTTGAAAGTTTTATGAAGATATCTCAACCCATTCAAAAGTTATAGAGATAAAACCAAAAACTAGATGAATTTGAACTTGCAACATGGTAATTTAGCTTAAATTTTCTTTTCTTGCTACAACTTTTGAACGGATTAATATTTTTAAATGAAACTTTCACTAGGTGATAGAGCGGGAATTGGGCTATAGTTCCCTCGAACATTTTTTTTAAATCGCTCAAACGCTTAAAAAGTTATAAGCGTTTTTTCAATTAAAACACTTATTATGCAACTTATTTGTGGCATGTGGCAACAAAAGTAGTATGTGGCAAATAGCCCAATTCTTGCTCTACAACATGGTGCAAGTCTTATGCGAAAATGTTCATCCGTTCAAAAGTTATATCAAAAAAACAAAAATTAATTCCTGAAAATCCACCTACTGCTGGTTCTGTTGGCCTGGTGTTTCACATTTTTTCGGTCAAGTTTTTTAAATTCAATTTTTGACAGAGCGGCAGTTACATTTTGAATAGAATTTGTTGTTTTGCCCATAATTTTTGAATGGATAAATATTTTTTAATGAAACTTGCACCATGTGGTAGAGTGGAAAATTGGCTACCTGCCACATGCTACTTATGTTGCCACATGCCACATCCACTTTAGTTAAAAGGCGTTTTAATTAGAAAAACGCTTATAACTTTTTTAGCGTTTGAGCGAATTCAAAAAAATGTTCGACAAAAATATAGCCCATATCCCACTCTGCCACATGTTGAAAGTTTTATGAAGATATCTCAACCCATTCAAAAGTTATAGAGATAAAACCAAAAACTAGATGAATTTGAACTTGCAACATGGTAATTTAGCTTAAATTTTCTTTTCTTGCTACAACTTTTGAACGGATTAATATTTTTAAATGAAACTTTCACTAGGTGATAGAGCGGGAATTGGGCTATAGTTCCCTCGAACATTTTTTTTAAATCGCTCAAACGCTTAAAAAGTTATAAGCGTTTTTTCAATTAAAACACTTATTATGCAACTTATTTGTGGCATGTGGCAACAAAAGTGGTATGTGGCAAATAGCCCAATTCTTGCTCTACAACATGGTGCAAGTCTTATACGAAAATGTTCATCCGTTCAAAAGTTATATCAAAAAAACAAAAATTAATTCCTGAAAATCCACCTACTGCTGGTTCTGTTGGCCTGGTGTTTCACATTTTTTCGGTCAAGTTTTTTAAATTCAATTTTTGGCAGAGCGGCAGTTACATTTTGAATAGAATTTGTTGTTTTGCCCATAATTTTTGAATGGATAAATATTTTTTAATGAAACTTGCACCATGTGGTAGAGTGGAAAATTGGCTACCTGCCACATGCTACTTATGTTGCCACATGCCACATCCACTTTAGTTAAAAGGCGTTTTAATTAGAAAAACGCTTATAACTTTTTTAGCGTTTGAGCGAATTCAAAAAAATGTTCGACAAAAATATAGCCCATATCCCACTCTGCCACATGTTGAAAGTTTTATGAAGATATCTCAACCCATTCAAAAGTTATAGAGATAAAACCAAAAACTAGATGAATTTGAACTTGCAACATGGTAATTTAGCTTAAATTTTCTTTTCTTGCTACAACTTTTGAACGGATTAATATTTTTAAATGAAACTTTCACTAGGTGATAGAGCGGGAATTGGGCTATAGTTCCCTCGAACATTTTTTTTAAATCGCTCAAACGCTTAAAAAGTTATAAGCGTTTTTTCAATTAAAACACTTATTATGCAACTTATTTGTGGCATGTGGCAACAAAAGTGGTATGTGGCAAATAGCCCAATTCTTGCTCTACAACATGGTGCAAGTCTTATACGAAAATGTTCATCCGTTCAAAAGTTATATCAAAAAAACAAAAATTAATTCCTGAAAATCCACCTACTGCTGGTTCTGTTGGCCTGGTGTTTCACATTTTTTCGGTCAAGTTTTTTAAATTCAATTTTTGGCAGAGCGGCAGTTACATTTTGAATAGAATTTGTTGTTTTGCCCATAATTTTTGAATGGATAAATATTTTTTAATGAAACTTGCACCATGTGGTAGAGTGGAAAATTGGCTACCTGCCACATGCTACTTATGTTGCCACATGCCACATCCACTTTAGTTAAAAGGCGTTTTAATTAGAAAAACGCTTATAACTTTTTTAGCGTTTGAGCGAATTCAAAAAAATTTTCGACAAAAATGTAGCCCATATCCCACTCTGCCACATGTTGAAAGTTTTATGAAGATATCTCAACCCATTCAAAAGTTATAGAGATAAAACCAAAAACTAGATGAATTTGAACTTGCAACATGGTAATTTAGCTTAAATTTTCTTTTCTTGCTACAACTTTTGAACGGATTAATATTTTTAAATGAAACTTTAACTAGGTGATAGAGCGGGAATTGGGCTATAGTTCCCTCGAACATTTTTTTTAAATCGCTCAAACGCTTAAAAAGTTATAAGCGTTTTTTCAATTAAAACACTTATTATGCAACTTATTTGTGGCATGTGGCAACAAAAGTGGTATGTGGCAAATAGCCCAATTCTTGCTCTACAACATGGTGCAAGTCTTATACGAAAATGTTCATCCGTTCAAAAGTTATATCAAAAAAACAAAAATTAATTCCTGAAAATCCACCTACTGCTGGTTCTGTTGGCCTGGTGTTTCACATTTTTTCGGTCAAGTTTTTTAAATTCAATTTTTGGCAGAGCGGCAGTTACATTTTGAATAGAATTTGTTGTTTTGCCCATAATTTTTGAATGGATAAATATTTTTTAATGAAACTTGCACCATGTGGTAGAGTGGAAAATTGGCTACCTGCCACATGCTACTTATGTTGCCACATGCCACATCCACTTTAGTTAAAAGGCGTTTTAATTAGAAAAACGCTTATAACTTTTTTAGCGTTTGAGCGAATTCAAAAAAATTTTCGACAAAAATGTAGCCCATATCCCACTCTGCCACATGTTGAAAGTTTTATGAAGATATCTCAACCCATTCAAAAGTTATAGAGATAAAACCAAAAACTAGATGAATTTGAACTTGCAACATGGTAATTTAGCTTAAATTTTCTTTTCTTGCTACAACTTTTGAACGGATTAATATTTTTAAATGAAACTTTCAATAGGTGATAGAGCGGGAATTGGGCTATAGTTCCCTCGAACATTTTTTTTAAATCGCTCAAACGCTTAAAAAGTTATAAGCGTTTTTTCAATTAAAACACTTATTATGCAACTTATTTGTGGCATGTGGCAACAAAAGTGGTATGTGGCAAATAGCCCAATTCTTGCTCTACAACATGGTGCAAGTCTTATGCGAAAATGTTCATCCGTTCAAAAGTTATATCAAAAAAACAAAAATTAATTCCTGAAAATCCACCTACTGCTGGTTCTGTTGGCCTGGTGTTTCACATTTTTTCGGTCAAGTTTTTTAAATTCAATTTTTGACAGAGCGGCAGTTACATTTTGAATAGAATTTATTGTTTTGCTCATAATTTTTTAATGGATAAATATTTTTTAATGAAACTTGCACCATGTGGTAGAGTGGAAAATTGGCTACCTGCCACATGCTACTTATGTTGCCACATGCCACATCCACGTTAGTTAAAAGGCGTTTTAATTAGAAAAACGCTTATAACTTTTTTAGCGTTTGAGCGAATTCAAAAAAATGTTCGACAAAAATATAGCCCATATCCCACTCTGCCACATGTTGAAAGTTTTATGAAGATATCTCAACCCATTCAAAAGTTATAGAGATAAAACCAAAAACTAGATGAATTTGAACTTGCAACATGGTAATTTAGCTTAAATTTTCTTTTCTTGCTACAACTTTTGAACGGATTAATATTTTTAAATGAAACTTTCACTAGGTGATAGAGCGGGAATTGGGCTATAGTTCCCTCGAACATTTTTTTAAATCGCTCAAATGCTTAAAAAGTTATAAGCGTTTTTTCAATTAAAACACTTATTATGCAACTTATTTGTGGCATGTGGCAACAAAAGTGGTATGTGGCAAATAGCCCAATTCTTGCTCTACAACATGGTGCAAGTCTTATACGAAAATGTTCATCCGTTCAAAAGTTATATCAAAAAAACAAAAATTAATTCCTGAAAATCCACCTACTGCTGGTTCTGTTGGCCTGGTGTTTCACATTTTTTCGGTCAAGTTTTTTAAATTCAATTTTTGGCAGAGCGGCAGTTACATTTTGAATAGAATTTGTTGTTTTGCCCATTATTTTTGAATGGATAAATATTTTTTAATGAAACTTGCACCATGTGGTAGAGTGGAAAATTGGCTACCTGCCACATGCTACTTATGTTGCCACATGCCACATCCACTTTAGTTAAAAGGCGTTTTAATTAGAAAAACGCTTATAACTTTTTTAGCGTTTGAGCGAATTCAAAAAAATGTTCGACAAAAATGTAGCCCATATCCCACTCTGCCACATGTTGAAAGTTTTATGAAGATATCTCAACCCATTCAAAAGTTATAGAGATAAAACCAAAAACTAGATGAATTTGAACTTGCAACATGGTAATTTAGCTTAAATTTTCTTTTCTTGCTACAACTTTTGAACGGATTAATATTTTTAAATGAAACTTTCACTAGGTGATAGAGCGGGAATTGGGCTATAGTTCCCTCGAACATTTTTTTTAAATCGCTCAAATGCTTAAAAAGTTATAAGCGTTTTTTCAATTAAAACACTTATTATGCAACTTATTTGTGGCATGTGGCAACAAAAGTGGTATGTGGCAAATAGCCCAATTCTTGCTCTACAACATGGTGCAAGTCTTATACGAAAATGTTCATCCGTTCAAAAGTTATATCAAAAAAACAAAAATAATTCCTGAAAATCCACCTACTGCTGGTTCTGTTGGCCTGGTGTTTCACATTTTTTCGGTCAAGTTTTTTAAATTCAATTTTTGACAGAGCGGCAGTTACATTTTGAATAGAATTTGTTGTTTTGCCCATAATTTTTGAATGGATAAATATTTTTTAATGAAACTTGCACCATGTGGTAGAGTGGAAAATTGGCTACCTGCCACATGCTACTTATGTTGCCACATGCCACATCCACTTTAGTTAAAAGGCGTTTTAATTAGAAAAACGCTTATAACTTTTTTAGCGTTTGAGCGAATTCAAAAAAATGTTCGACAAAAATGTAGCCCATATCCCACTCTGCCACATGTTGAAAGTTTTATGAAGAAATCTCAACCCATTCAAAAGTTATAGAGATAAAAACAAAAACTAGATGAATTTGAACTTGCAACATGGTAATTTAGCTTAAATTTTCTTTTCTTGCTACAACTTTTGAACGGATTAATATTTTTAAATGAAACTTTCAATAGGTGATAGAGCGGGAATTGGGCTATAGTTCCCTCGAACATTTTTTTTAAATCGCTCAAACGCTTAAAAAGTTATAAGCGTTTTTTCAATTAAAACACTTATTATGCAACTTATTTGTGGCATGTGGCAACAAAAGTGGTATGTGGCAAATAACCCAATTCTTGCTCTACAACATGGTGCAAGTCTTATGCGAAAATGTTCATCCGTTCAAAAGTTATATCAAAAAACAAAAATTAATTCCTGAAAATCCACCTACTGCTGGTTCTGTTGGCCTGGTGTTTCACATTTTTTCGGTCAAGTTTTTTAAATTCAATTTTTGACAGAGCGGCAGTTACATTTTGAATAGAATTTATTGTTTTGCTCATAATTTTTTAATGGATAAATATTTTTTAATGAAACTTGCACCATGTGGTAGAGTGGAAAATTGGCTACCTGCCACATGCTACTTATGTTGCCACATGCCACATCCACGTTAGTTAAAAGGCGTTTTAATTAGAAAAACGCTTATAACTTTTTTAGCGTTTGAGCGAATTCAAAAAAATGTTCGACAAAAATGTAGCCCATATCCCACTCTGCCACATGTTGAAAGTTTTATGACGATATCTCAACCCATTCAAAAGTTATAGAGATAAAACCAAAAACTAGATGAATTTGAACTTGCAACATGGTAATTTAGCTTAAATTTTCTTTTCTTGCTACAACTTTTGAACGGATTAATATTTTTAAATGAAACTTTCACTAGGTGATAGAGCGGGAATTGGGCTATAGTTCCCTCGAACATTTTTTTTAAATCGCTCAAACGCTTAAAAAGTTATAAGCGTTTTTTCAATTAAAACACTTATTATGCAACTTATTTGTGGCATGTGGCAACAAAAGTAGTATGTGGCAAATAGCCCAATTCTTGCTCTACAACATGGTGCAAGTCTTATGCGAAAATGTTCATCCGTTCAAAAGTTATATCAAAAAAACAAAAATTAATTCCTGAAAATCCACCTACTGCTGGTTCTGTTGGCCTGGTGTTTCACATTTTTTCGGTCAAGTTTTTTAAATTCAATTTTTGACAGAGCGGCAGTTACATTTTGAATAGAATTTGTTGTTTTGCCCATAATTTTTGAATGGATAAATATTTTTTAATGAAACTTGCACCATGTGGTAGAGTGGAAAATTGGCTACCTGCCACATGCTACTTATGTTGCCACATGCCACATCCACTTTAGTTAAAAGGCGTTTTAATTAGAAAAACGCTTATAACTTTTTTAGCGTTTGAGCGAATTCAAAAAAATGTTCGACAAAAATGTAGCCCATATCCCACTCTGCCACATGTTGAAAGTTTTATGAAGAAATCTCAACCCATTCAAAAGTTATAGAGATAAAAACAAAAACTAGATGAATTTGAACTTGCAACATGGTAATTTAGCTTAAATTTTCTTTTCTTGCTACAACTTTTGAACGGATTAATATTTTTAAATGAAACTTTCACTAGGTGATAGAGCGGGAATTGGGCTATAGTTCCCTCGAACATTTTTTTTAAATCGCTCAAACGCTTAAAAAGTTATAAGCGTTTTTTCAATTAAAACACTTATTATGCAACTTATTTGTGGCATGTGGCAACAAAAGTGGTATGTGGCAAATAGCCCAATTCTTGCTCTACAACATGGTGCAAGTCTTATGCGAAAATGTTCATCCGTTCAAAAGTTATATCAAAAAAACAAAAATTAATTCCTGAAAATCCACCTACTGCTGGTTCTGTTGGCCTGGTGTTTCACATTTTTTCGGTCAAGTTTTTTAAATTCAATTTTTGACAGAGCGGCAGTTACATTTTGAATAGAATTTATTGTTTTGCTCATAATTTTTTAATGGATAAATATTTTTTAATGAAACTTGCACCATGTGGTAGAGTGGAAAATTGGCTACCTGCCACATGCTACTTATGTTGCCACATGCCACATCCACGTTAGTTAAAAGGCGTTTTAATTAGAAAAACGCTTATAACTTTTTTAGCGTTTGAGCGAATTCAAAAAAATGTTCGACAAAAATATAGCCCATATCCCACTCTGCCACATGTTGAAAGTTTTATGAAGATATCTCAACCCATTCAAAAGTTATAGAGATAAAACCAAAAACTAGATGAATTTGAACTTGCAACATGGTAATTTAGCTTAAATTTTCTTTTCTTGCTACAACTTTTGAACGGATTAATATTTTTAAATGAAACTTTCACTAGGTGATAGAGCGGGAATTGGGCTATAGTTCCCTCGAACATTTTTTTAAATCGCTCAAATGCTTAAAAAGTTATAAGCGTTTTTTCAATTAAAACACTTATTATGCAACTTATTTGTGGCATGTGGCAACAAAAGTGGTATGTGGCAAATAGCCCAATTCTTGCTCTACAACATGGTGCAAGTCTTATACGAAAATGTTCATCCGTTCAAAAGTTATATCAAAAAAACAAAAATTAATTCCTGAAAATCCACCTACTGCTGGTTCTGTTGGCCTGGTGTTTCACATTTTTTCGGTTAAGTTTTTTAAATTCAATTTTTGACAGAGCGGCAGTTACATTTTGAATAGAATTTGTTGTTTTGCCCATAATTTTTGAATGGATAAATATTTTTTAATGAAACTTGCACCATGTGGTAGAGTGGAAAATTGGCTACCTGCCACATGCTACTTATGTTGCCACATGCCACATCCACTTTAGTTAAAAGGCGTTTTAATTAGAAAAACGCTTATAACTTTTTTAGCGTTTGAGCGAATTCAAAAAAATGTTCGACAAAAATGTAGCCCATATCCCACTCTGCCACATGTTGAAAGTTTTATGAAGATATCTCAACCCATTCAAAAGTTATAGAGATAAAACCAAAAACTAGATGAATTTGAACTTGCAACATGGTAATTTAGCTTAAATTTTCTTTTCTTGCTACAACTTTTGAACGGATTAATATTTTTAAATGAAACTATCACTAGGTGATAGAGCGGGAATTGGGCTATAGTTCCCTCGAACATTTTTTTTAAATCGCTCAAATGCTTAAAAAGTTATAAGCGTTTTTTCAATTAAAACACTTATTATGCAACTTATTTGTGGCATGTGGCAACAAAAGTGGTATGTGGCAAATAGCCCAATTCTTGCTCTACAACATGGTGCAAGTCTTATACGAAAATGTTCATCCGTTCAAAAGTTATATCAAAAAAACAAAAATTAATTCCTGAAAATCCACCTACTGCTGGTTCTGTTGGCCTGGTGTTTCACATTTTTTCGGTCAAGTTTTTTAAATTCAATTTTTGACAGAGCGGCAGTTACATTTTGAATAGAATTTGTTGTTTTGCCCATAATATTTGAATGGATAAATATTTTTTAATGAAACTTGCACCATGTGGTAGAGTGGAAAATTGGCTACCTGCCACATGCTACTTATGTTGCCACATGCCACATCCACTTTAGTTAAAAGGCGTTTTAATTAGAAAAACGCTTATAACTTTTTTAGCGTTTGAGCGAATTCAAAAAAATGTTCGTCAAAAATGTAGCCCATATCCCACTCTGCCACATGTTGAAAGTTTTATGAAGAAATCTCAACCCATTCATAAGTTATAGAGATAAAAACAAAAACTAGATGAATTTGAACTTGCAACATGGTAATTTAGCTTAAATTTTCTTTTCTTGCTACAACTTTTGAACGGATTAATATTTTTAAATGAAACTTTCAATAGGTGATAGAGCGGGAATTGGGCTATAGTTCCCTCGAACATTTTTTTTAAATCGCTCAAATGCTTAAAAAGTTATAAGCGTTTTTTCAATTAAAACACTTATTATGCAACTTATTTGTGGCATGTGGCAACAAAAGTGGTATGTGGCAAATAGCCCAATTCTTGCTCTACAACATGGTGCAAGTCTTATACGAAAATGTTCATCCGTTCAAAAGTTATATCAAAAAAACAAAAATTAATTCCTGAAAATCCACCTACTGCTGGTTCTGTCGGCCTGGTGTTTCACATTTTTTCGGTCAAGTTTTTTAAATTCAATTTTTGACAGAGCGGCAGTTACATTTTGAATAGAATTTGTTGTTTTGCCCATAATTTTTGAATGGATAAATATTTTTTAATGAAACTTGCACCATGTGGTAGAGTGGAAAATTGGCTACCTGCCACATGCTACTTATGTTGCCACATGCCACATCCACTTTAGTTAAAAGGCGTTTTAATTAGAAAAACGCTTATAACTTTTTTAGCGTTTGAGCGAATTCAAAAAAATGTTCGACAAAAATGTAGCCCATATCCCACTCTGCCACATGTTGAAAGTTTTATGAAGAAATCTCAACCCATTCAAAAGTTATAGAGATAAAACCAAAAACTAGATGAATTTGAACTTGCAACATGGTAATTTAGCTTAAATTTTCTTTTCTTGCTACAACTTTTGAACGGATTAATATTTTTAAATGAAACTTTCACTAGGTGATAGAGCGGGAATTGGGCTATAGTTCCCTCGAACATTTTTTTTAAATCGCTCAAACGCTTAAAAAGTTATAAGCGTTTTTTCAATTAAAACACTTATTATGCAACTTATTTGTGGCATGTGGCAACAAAAGTGGTATGTGGCAAATAGCCCAATTCTTGCTCTACAACATGGTGCAAGTCTTATGCGAAAATGTTCATCCGTTCAAAAGTTATATCAAAAAAACAAAAATTAATTCCTGAAAATCCACCTACTGCTGGTTCTGTTAGCCTGGTGTTTCACATTTTTTCGGTCAAGTTTTTTAAATTCAATTTTTGACAGAGCGGCAGTTACATTTTGAATAAAATTTGTTGTTTTGCCCATAATTTTTGAATGGATAAATATTTTTTAATGAAACTTGCACCATGTGGTAGAGTGGAAAATTGGCTACCTGCCACATGCTACTTATGTTGCCACATGCCACATCCACTTTAGTTAAAAGGCGTTTTAATTAGAAAAACGCTTATAACTTTTTTAGCGTTTGAGCGAATTCAAAAAAATGTTCGACAAAAATGTAGCCCATATCCCACTCTGCCACATGTTGAAAGTTTTATGAAGAAATCTCAACCCATTCAAAAGTTATAGAGATAAAACCAAAAACTAGATGAATTTGAACTTGCAACATGGTAATTTAGCTTAAATTTTCTTTTCTTGCTACAACTTTTGAACGGATTAATATTTTTAAATGAAACTTTCACTAGGTGATAGAGCGGGAATTGGGCTATAGTTCCCTCGAACATTTTTTTTAAATCGCTCAAACGCTTAAAAAGTTATAAGCGTTTTTTCAATTAAAACACTTATTATGCAACTTATTTGTGGCATGTGGCAACAAAAGTGGTATGTGGCAAATAGCCCAATTCTTGCTCTACAACATGGTGCAAGTCTTATGCGAAAATGTTCATCCGTTCAAAAGTTATATCAAAAAAACAAAAATTAATTCCTGAAAATCCACCTACTGCTGGTTCTGTTAGCCTGGTGTTTCACATTTTTTCGGTCAAGTTTTTTAAATTCAATTTTTGACAGAGCGGCAGTTACATTTTGAATAAAATTTGTTGTTTTGCCCATAATTTTTGAATGGATAAATATTTTTTAATGAAACTTGCACCATGTGGTAGAGTGGAAAATTGGCTACCTGCCACATGCTACTTATGTTGCCACATGCCACATCCACTTTAGTTAAAAGGCGTTTTAATTAGAAAAACGCTTATAACTTTCTTAGCGTTTGAGCGAATTCAAAAAAATGTTCGACAAAAATGTAGCCCATATCCCACTCTGCCACATGTTGAAAGTTTTATGAAGATATCTCAACCCATTCAAAAGTTACAGAGATAAAACCAAAAACTAGATGAATTTGAACTTGCAACATGGTAATTTAGCTTAAATTTTCTTTTCTTGCTACAACTTTTGAACGGATTAATATTTTTAAATGAAACTTTCACTAGGTGATAGAGCGGGAATTGGGCTATAGTTCCCTCGAACATTTTTTTTAAATCGCTCAAACGCTTAAAAAGTTATAAGCGTTTTTTCAATTAAAGCACTTATTATGCAACTTATTTGTGGCATGTGGCAACAAAAGTGGTATGTGGCAAATAGCCCAATTCTTGCTCTACAACATGGTGCAAGTCTTATACGAAAATGTTCATCCGTTCAAAAGTTATATCAAAAAAACAAAAATTAATTCCTGAAAATCCACCTACTGCTGGTTCTGTTGGCCTGGTGTTTCACATTTTTTCGGTCAAGTTTTTTAAATTCAATTTTTGACAGAGCGGCAGTTACATTTTGAATAGAATTTGTTGTTTTGCCCATAATTTTTGAATGGATAAATATTTTTTAATGAAACTTGCACCATGTGGTAGAGTGGAAAATTGGCTACCTGCCACATGCTACTTATGTTGCCACATGCCACATCCACTTTAGTTAAAAGGCGTTTTAATTAGAAAAACGCTTATAACTTTCTTAGCGTTTGAGCGAATTCAAAAAAATGTTCGACAAAAATGTAGCCCATATCCCACTCTGCCACATGTTGAAAGTTTTATGAAGATATCTCAACCCATTCAAAAGTTATAGAGATAAAACCAAAAACTAGATGAATTTGAACTTGCAACATGGTAATTTAGCTTAAATTTTCTTTTCTTGCTACAACTTTTGAACGGATTAATATTTTTAAATGAAACTTTCACTAGGTGATAGAGCGGGAATTGGGCTATAGTTCCCTCGAACATTTTTTTTAAATCGCTCAAACGCTTAAAAAGTTATAAGCGTTTTTTCAATTAAAACACTTATTATGCAACTTATTTGTGGCATGTGGCAACAAAAGTGGTATGTGGCAAATAGCCCAATTCTTGCTCTACAACATGGTGCAAGTCTTATGCGAAAATGTTCATCCGTTCAAAAGTTATATCAAAAAAACAAAAATTAATTCCTGAAAATCCACCTACTGCTGGTTCTGTTGGCCTGGTGTTTCACATTTTTTCGGTCAAGTTTTTTAAATTCAATTTTTGACAGAGCGGCAGTTACATTTTGAATAGAATTTATTGTTTTGCTCATAATTTTTTAATGGATAAATATTTTTTAATGAAACTTGCACCATGTGGTAGAGTGGAAAATTGGCTACCTGCCACATGCTACTTATGTTGCCACATGCCACATCCACTTTAGTTAAAAGGCGTTTTAATTAGAAAAACGCTTATAACTTTTTTAGCGTTTGAGCGAATTCAAAAAAATGTTCGACAAAAATGTAGCCCATATCCCACTCTGCCACATGTTGAAAGTTTTATGAAGATATCTCAACCCATTCAAAAGTTATAGAGATAAAACCAAAAACTAGATGAATTTGAACTTGCAACATGGTAATTTAGCTTAAATTTTATTTTCTTGCTACAATTTTTGAACGGATTAATATTTTTAAATGAAACTTTCACTAGGTGATAGAGCGGAAATTGGGCTATAGTTCCCTCGAACATTTTTTTTAAATCGCTCAAATGCTTAAAAAGTTATAAGCGTTTTTTCAATTAAAACACTTATTATGCAACTTATTTGTGGCATGTGGCAACAAAAGTGGTATGTGGCAAATAGCCCAATTCTTGCTCTACAACATGGTGCAAGTCTTATACGAAAATGTTCATCCGTTCGAAAGTTATATCAAAAAAACAAAAATTAATTCCTGAAAATCCACCTACTGCTGGTTCTGTTGGCCTGGTGTTTCACATTTTTTCGGTCAAGTTTTTTAAATTCAATTTTTGACAGAGCGGCAGTTACATTTTGAATAGAATTTGTTGTTTTGCCCATAATTTTTGAATGGATAAATATTTTTTAATGAAACTTGCACCATGTGGTAGAGTGGAAAATTGGCTACCTGCCACATGCTACTTATGTTGCCACATGCCACATCCACTTTAGTTAAAAGGCGTTTTAATTAGAAAAACGCTTATAACTTTCTTAGCGTTTGAGCGAATTCAAAAAAATGTTCGACAAAAATGTAGCCCATATCCCACTCTGCCACATGTTGAAAGTTTTATGAAGATATCTCAACCCATTCAAAAGTTATAGAGATAAAAACAAAAACTAGATGAATTTGAACTTGCAACATGGTAATTTAGCTTAAATTTTCTTTTCTTGCTACAACTTTTGAACGGATTAATATTTTTAAATGAAACTTTCACTAGGTGATAGAGCGGGAATTGGGCTATAGTTCCCTCGAACATTTTTTTTAAATCGCTCAAACGCTTAAAAAGTTATAAGCGTTTTTTCAATTAAAACACTTATTATGCAACTTATTTGTGGCATGTGGCAACAAAAGTGGTATGTGGCAAATAGCCCAATTCTTGCTCTACAACATGGTGCAAGTCTTATGCGAAAATGTTCATCCGTTCAAAAGTTATATCAAAAAAACAAAAATTAATTCCTGAAAATCCACCTACTGCTGGTTCTGTTGGCCTGGTGTTTCACATTTTTTCGGTCAAGTTTTTTAAATTCAATTTTTGACAGAGCGGCAGTTACATTTTGAATAGAATTTGTTGTTTTGCCCATAATTTTTGAATGGATAAATATTTTTTAATGAAACTTGCACCATGTGGTAGAGTGGAAAATTGGCTACCTGCCACATGCTACTTATGTTGCCACATGCCACATCCACTTTAGTTAAAAGGCGTTTTAATTAGAAAAACGCTTATAACTTTCTTAGCGTTTGAGCGAATTCAAAAAAATGTTCGACAAAAATGTAGCCCATATCCCACTCTGCCACATGTTGAAAGTTTTATGAAGAAATCTCAACCCATTCAAAAGTTATAGAGATAAAACCAAAAACTAGATGAATTTGAACTTGCAACATGGTAATTTAGCTTAAATTTTCTTTTCTTGCTACAACTTTTGAACGGATTAATATTTTTAAATGAAACTTTCACTAGGTGATAGAGCGGGAATTGGGCTATAGTTCCCTCGAACATTTTTTTTTAAATCGCTCAAACGCTTAAAAAGTTATAAGCGTTTTTTCAATTAAAACACTTATTATGCAACTTATTTGTGGCATGTGGCAACAAAAGTGGTATGTGGCAAATAGCCCAATTCTTGCTCTACAACATGGTGCAAGTCTTATGCGAAAATGTTCATCCGTTCAAAAGTTATATCAAAAAAACAAAAATTAATTCCTGAAAATCCACCTACTGCTGGTTCTGTTGGCCTGGTGTTTCACATTTTTTCGGTCAAGTTTTTTAAATTCAATTTTTGACAGAGCGGCAGTTACATTTTGAATAGAATTTATTGTTTTGCTCATAATTTTTTAATGGATAAATATTTTTTAATGAAACTTGCACCATGTGGTAGAGTGGAAAATTGGCTACCTGCCACATGCTACTTATGTTGCCACATGCCACATCCACTTTAGTTAAAAGGCGTTTTAATTAGAAAAACGCTTATAACTTTTTTAGCGTTTGAGCGAATTCAAAAAAATGGTCGACAAAAATGTAGCCCATATCCCACTCTGCCACATGTTGAAAGTTTTATGAAGATATCTCAACCCATTCAAAAGTTATAGAGATAAAACCAAAAACTAGATGAATTTGAACTTGCAACATGGTAATTTAGCTTAAATTTTCTTTTCTTGCTACAACTTTTGAACGGATTAATATTTTTAAATGAAACTTTCACTAGGTGATAGAGCGGGAATTGGGCTATAGTTCCCTCGAACATTTTTTTTAAATCGCTCAAATGCTTAAAAAGTTATAAGCGTTTTTTCAATTAAAACACTTATTATGCAACTTATTTGTGGCATGTGGCAACAAAAGTGGTATGTGGCAAATAGCCCAATTCTTGCTCTACAACATGGTGCAAGTCTTATACGAAAATGTTCATCCGTTCAAAAGTTATATCAAAAAAACAAAAATTAATTCCTGAAAATCCACCTACTGCTGGTTCTGTCGGCCTGGTGTTTCACATTTTTTCGGTCAAGTTTTTTAAATTCAATTTTTGACAGAGCGGCAGTTACATTTTGAATAGAATTTGTTGTTTTGCCCATAATTTTTGAATGGATAAATATTTTTTAATGAAACTTGCACCATGTGGTAGAGTGGAAAATTGGCTACCTGCCACATGCTACTTATGTTGCCACATGCCACATCCACTTTAGTTAAAAGGCGTTTTAATTAGAAAAACGCTTATAACTTTTTTAGCGTTTGAGCGAATTCAAAAAAATGTTCGACAAAAATGTAGCCCATATCCCACTCTGCCACATGTTGAAAGTTTTATGAAGAAATCTCAACCCATTCAAAAGTTATAGAGATAAAACCAAAAACTAGATGAATTTGAACTTGCAACATGGTAATTTAGCTTAAATTTTCTTTTCTTGCTACAACTTTTGAACGGATTAATATTTTTAAATGAAACTTTCACTAGGTGATAGAGCGGGAATTGGGCTATAGTTCCCTCGAACATTTTTTTTAAATCGCTCAAACGCTTAAAAAGTTATAAGCGTTTTTTCAATTAAAGCACTTATTATGCAACTTATTTGTGGCATGTGGCAACAAAAGTGGTATGTGGCAAATAGCCCAATTCTTGCTCTACAACATGGTGCAAGTCTTATGCGAAAATGTTCATCCGTTCAAAAGTTATATCAAAAAAACAAAAATTAATTCCTGAAAATCCACCTACTGCTGGTTCTGTTAGCCTGGTGTTTCACATTTTTTCGGTCAAGTTTTTTAAATTCAATTTTTGACAGAGCGGCAGTTACATTTTGAATAGAATTTGTTGTTTTGCCCATAATTTTTGAATGGATAAATATTTTTTAATGAAACTTGCACCATGTGGTAGAGTGGAAAATTGGCTACCTGCCACATGCTACTTATGTTGCCACATGCCACATCCACTTTAGTTAAAAGGCGTTTTAATTAGAAAAATGCTTATAACTTTTTTAGCGTTTGAGCGAATTCAAAAAAATGTTCGACAAAAATGTAGCCCATATCCCACTCTGCCACATGTTGAAAGTTTTATGAAGATATCTCAACCCATTCAAAAGTTATAGAGATAAAACCAAAAACTAGATGAATTTGAACTTGCAACATGGTAATTTAGCTTAAACTTTCTTTTCTTGCTACAACTTTTGAACGGATTAATATTTTTAAATGAAACTTTCACTAGGTGATAGAGCGGGAATTGGGCTATAGTTCCCTCGAACATTTTTTTTAAATCGCTCAAACGCTTAAAAAGTTATAAGCGTTTTTTCAATTAAAACACTTATTATGCAACTTATTTGTGGCATGTGGCAACAAAAGTGGTATGTGGCAAATAGCCCAATTCTTGCTCTACAACATGGTGCAAGTCTTATACGAAAATGTTCATCCGTTCAAAAGTTATATCAAAAAAACAAAAATTAATTCCTGAAAATCCACCTACTGCTGGTTCTGTTGGCCTGGTGTTTCACATTTTTTCGGTCAAGTTTTTTAAATTCAATTTTTGACAGAGCGGCAGTTACATTTTGAATAGAATTTGTTGTTTTGCCCATAATTTTTGAATGGATAAATATTTTTTAATGAAACTTGCACCATGTGGTAGAGTGGAAAATTGGCTACCTGCCACATGCTACTTATGTTGCCACATGCCACATCCACTTTAGTTAAAAGGCGTTTTAATTAGAAAAATGCTTATAACTTTTTTAGCGTTTGAGCGAATTCAAAAAAATGTTCGACAAAAATGTAGCCCATATCCCACTCTGCCACATGTTGAAAGTTTTATGAAGATATCTCAACCCATTCAAAAGTTATAGAGATAAAACCAAAAACTAGATGAATTTGAACTTGCAACATGGTAATTTAGCTTAAACTTTCTTTTCTTGCTACAACTTTTGAACGGATTAATATTTTTAAATGAAACTTTCACTAGGTGATAGAGCGGGAATTGGGCTATAGTTCCCTCGAACATTTTTTTTAAATCGCTCAAACGCTTAAAAAGTTATAAGCGTTTTTTCAATTAAAACACTTATTATGCAACTTATTTGTGGCATGTGGCAACAAAAGTGGTATGTGGCAAATAGCCCAATTCTTGCTCTACAACATGGTGCAAGTCTTATGCGAAAATGTTCATCCGTTCAAAAGTTATATCAAAAAAACAAAAATTAATTCCTGAAAATCCACCTACTGCTGGTTCTGTTGGCCTGGTGTTTCACATTTTTTCGGTCAAGTTTTTTAAATTCAATTTTTGACAGAGCGGCAGTTACATTTTGAATAGAATTTATTGTTTTGCTCATAATTTTTTAATGGATAAATATTTTTTAATGAAACTTGCACCATGTGGTAGAGTGGAAAATTGGCTACCTGCCACATGCTACTTATGTTGCCACATGCCACATCCACTTTAGTTAAAAGGCGTTTTAATTAGAAAAACGCTTATAACTTTTTTAGCGTTTGAGCGAATTCAAAAAAATGTTCGACAAAAATGTAGCCCATATCCCACTCTGCCACATGTTGAAAGTTTTATGAAGATATCTCAACCCATTCAAAAGTTATAGAGATAAAACCAAAAACTAGATGAATTTGAACTTGCAACATGGTAATTTAGCTTAAATTTTCTTTTCTTGCTACAACTTTTGAACGGATTAATATTTTTAAATGAAACTTTCACTAGGTGATAGAGCGGGAATTGGGCTATAGTTCCCTCGAACATTTTTTTTAAATCGCTCAAACGCTTAAAAAGTTATAAGCGTTTTTTCAATTAAAACACTTATTATGCAACTTATTTGTGGCATGTGGCAACAAAAGTGGTATGTGGCAAATAGCCCAATTCTTGCTCTACAACATGGTGCAAGTCTTATGCGAAAATGTTCATCCGTTCAAAAGTTATATCAAAAAAACAAAAATTAATTCCTGAAAATCCACCTACTGCTGGTTCTGTTGGCCTGGTGTTTCACATTTTTTCGGTCAAGTTTTTTAAATTCAATTTTTGACAGAGCGGCAGTTACATTTTGAATAGAATTTGTTGTTTTGCCCATAATTTTTAAATGGATAAATATTTTTTAATGAAACTTGCACCATGTGGTAGAGTGGAAAATTGGCTACCTGCCACATGCTACATATGTTGCCACATGCCACATCCACTTTAGTTAAAAGGCGTTTTAATTAGAAAAACGCTTATAACTTTCTTAGCGTTTGAGCGAATTCAAAAAAATGTTCGACAAAAATGTAGCCCATATCCCACTCTGCCACATGTTGAAAGTTTTATGAAGATATCTCAACCCATTCAAAAGTTATAGAGATAAAACCAAAAACTAGATGAATTTGAACTTGCAACATGGTAATTTAGCTTAAATTTTCTTTTCTTGCTACAACTTTTGAACGGATTAATATTTTTAAATGAAACTTTCACTAGGTGATAGAGCGGGAATTGGGCTATAGTTCCCTCGAACATTTTTTTTAAATCGCTCAAACGCTTAAAAAGTTATAAGCGTTTTTTCAATTAAAACACTTATTATGCAACTTATTTGTGGCATGTGGCAACAAAAGTGGTATGTGGCAAATAGCCCAATTCTTGCTCTACAACATGGTGCAAGTCTTATACGAAAATGTTCATCCGTTCAAAAGTTATATCAAAAAAACAAAAATTAATTCCTGAAAATCCACCTACTGCTGGTTCTGTTGGCCTGGTGTTTCACATTTTTTCGGTCAAGTTTTTTAAATTCAATTTTTGACAGAGCGGCAGTTACATTTTGAATAGAATTTGTTGTTTTGCCCATAATTTTTGAATGGATAAATATTTTTTAATGAAACTTGCACCATGTGGTAGAGTGGAAAATTGGCTACCTGCCACATGCTACTTATGTTGCCACATGCCACATCCACTTTAGTTAAAAGGCGTTTTAATTAGAAAAACGCTTATAACTTTTTTAGCGTTTGAGCGAATGCAAAAAAATGTTCGACAAAAATGTAGCCAATATCCCACTCTGCCACATGTTGAAAGTTTTATGAAGATATCTCAACCCATTCAAAAGTTATAGAGATAAAACCAAAAACTAGATGAATTTGAACTTGCAACATGGTAATTTAGCTTAAATTTTCTTTTCTTGCTACAACTTTTGAACGGATTAATATTTTTAAATGAAACTTTCACTAGGTGATAGAGCGGGAATTGGGCTATAGTTCCCTCGAACATTTTTTTTAAATCGCTCAAACGCTTAAAAAGTTATAAGCGTTTTTTCAATTAAAACACTTATTATGCAACTTTTTTGTGGCATGTGGCAACATAAGTGGTATGTGGCAAATAGCCCAATTCTTGCTCTACAACATGGTGCAAGTCTTATGCGAAAATGTTCATCCGTTCAAAAGTTATACCAAAAAAACAAAAATTAATTCCCGAAAATCCACCTACTGCTGGTTCTGTTGGCCTGGTGTTTCACTTTTTTCGCGCTAGTTTTTTAAATTAAATTTTTGAACAGAGCGACAGTTACATTTTGAATAGAATTTGTTGTTTTGCCCATAATTTTTGAATGGATAAATATTTTTTAATGAAACTTGCACCATGTGGTAGAGTGGAAAATTGGCTACCTGCCACATGCTACTTATGTTGCCACATGCCACATCCACTTTAGTTAAAAGGCGTTTTAATTAGAAAAACGCTTATAACTTTCTTAGCGTTTGAGCGAATTCAAAAAAATGTTCGACAAAAATGTAGCCCATATCCCACTCTGCCACATGTTGAAAGTTTTATGAAGATATCTCAACCCATTCAAAAGTTATAGAGATAAAACCAAAAACTAGATGAATTTGAACTTGCAACATGGTAATTTAGCTTAAATTTTCTTTTCTTGCTACAACTTTTGAACGGATTAATATTTTTAAATGAAACTTTCACTAGGTGATAGAGCGGGAATTGGGCTATAGTTCCCTCGAACATTTTTTTTAAATCGCTCAAACGCTTAAAAAGTTATAAGCGTTTTTTCCATTAAAACTCTTATTATGCAACTTATTTGTGGCATGTGGCAACAACGAAACTTTCACTAGGTGATAGATTCGATATTTTTTTTTATAGTTATAAGCTTTTTTTGTTTTGTTTAAATTTTAGCTTTTGTAGAGGTGAAGGTTGACTATACTTACCACGTTAAATTGTTCATACGAGCAGTAATAATAAACTTTGTTTTTACTGTTTAAATAATTCTATTTTATTGAGGTTTTAAAAAGAGACGAGTAATTGCTCTTGGTGCTCTGTTACGTATGATAAATATTTGGGGTCTTTGAAAAGTAATGCAACAGTCATACGTAGCATTGACTGATTAACGTTTGTTTCTGGTGAGACTTAAATTACTTTACAAAATAAATTAATTAAACTTATGTAGTTCCAATTTACATTTAGTCATATTAATTTATAAAAGGCTTAACATACACTAAAAAAAATTATAATTAAAAATATTTTTTAAGGGATTAAATCGTTATTTAAATCAAAATTAAATTGAGTTAAAAATTTGTTTTAGTGATTAAATATTTTATTGATTTCATTAAAAATTTAATTATTGCAACTTAAAATATAATGCTATATTTTTTTTTCAAAACTGGGTACTTACATTTTAATGGTAATAAAATCAGCATTTATCCAAGGATTGTGATAATGTGTGGCTTAAATTATTTTAGTTATATTTGACTTTCAGTTTAAATTTTTTTTTTTTGAATTTTTAAAAATCGAAAATTTCATAATTTAAAAAAAATTTATTTTTTTACAACATTTTTGCCAATAACTCGAAAAGTTATAGTTGCACTAATAAATTACACAAAATCAAATTAAAGCTAATTATATTTTAAATTTTTTGAGGTATTTGGTAATAAAATCGAATACATCGTTTCAAAGTTATTATAGCTTATATTTTACAAAAACAAAAAAAAAATATCAAGAAAAAACTTATCCTTAGAACTTAACAAAATATAGTTGTAACATGTGCTTTGCTTTTCTTTTTTGGGATTCACAATTTTACTGATTTTACAATGTCAATACAATACAAATTAAAAATAAAAATAAAATATTTTGTTGTTATTTTTGCTTCATACACAATAGCTGCATTATCTCCACATTTAAAGAACATCATGGTGGTACATGCTTCATTTTAATAAATTTTTAGCCAAAAATTGCTTCGTGCTGAAAGTAAAAAAATAAAAAATAAATAAATAAATTTTAATTTTAGTTATTTAGCAAAAAATATTAAATTTTAATTGATTAATGAGCTGTTAGTTTTGAAAGTGGTATAATTCTAGAGATAATTTTAGTAAGATACAGTCAGACACCCATTTTTATTTGATTTCTTAGTTGGCAGAGTGAATTTGTTTATCCCAAAACTAGTGCTTATTACGAGTATTATTATTATAATCACACCGCGACCTTGAAGATCTATTGTGCAGCCCAATTTCTAGTTACAATCCTAGACTCCTTACTAATCTCCTAATTGCTGTAGGATTAATCATGCCTAGATCTTTTACGAATCAGCTTATTCTGCGTCTTGCCAGCGCTGGGCATGTTCCGACGTTTGCTTTAGTTTCCGACAAAAACAACAGGCATCGTTCTGTACCACACATATTTTACTCATGTGATAATTAAGTCTACAGTGGCCCGTAAGTACTTCAACGTAGAGTTTTATCTTATTTCTGCTGAGGTTTAAAACAACCTCTGCCCTAAAGCACTCGGATTATTGAATCTCTTTGATTGGCGCATGGCCCTTTCAACCCTCCAGCTGTCTTGTAGACTTTGTTTCTTTAATTTTGTTATTTTTGTGTTGATCTGCCCTATTTTACTAGCACTTTACTAAAATATTTGTTGTCTTTTTATGCGCAGAATGAATAGTTTGTATCCTGACACATTTTATTTCATAAATAATACCCTGTGATGGAATTATAAAATAACAAATGCCCATGTTCACGAACACAAGCAAGCACACCCACCCATATGAACTGTTATATTTGAAAGTGGTATAAGTCCGCTTAAAAAAATAATGAGTTAGCGGTAATTGTAATTAGTAAGATAAGGAAAGTGGTTCATCGCTTATGTCTTATCAAGGTACTAGGACTTTAAATCCTTTCAATAAATTTTCTTATAAAATTATTGCGTTTCTAGCAAAACAGTATTATTCGCATTGCCAACTCGTTAATTCGGCATATAACACTGTACGACTGCTGAAAGTCAATAATAAATTTATCAAGTAAATTTTTACTCAAGTCGATTTAAGCGACTTTAGCTTATTATACAGAAATACTTATACTTAAAATTCATTTGCATGACTTTAAAAAGAGAAGTAAAACTTAAAACTAGCATAAAAATGAGTGGGTGACTTTTTATCCTTAAGATTTATAGTCTGTCCAATTTGTTTATTTTTCTTGCTGTTTTATTTTACTCTATAACTTTTAAACGTGGAAAAACATGGTTGGTTTTATTATAAATAGTCGCTATTTCTCCCTCTCTCTCTTTCTCTCAGCCTCTTGTTTTTATATTAAAAAAAAAAAAACAAAAAGAAATTCTTCTTAAATAAATTTGTTTGTTGTTGTTGTTATTTTTAAACTAATAATATTTTTTTAACTTTTTCTCGTTTTTCTTTTTATGTGACATTGCGGCTGGATTCCATTTAAAACAACGTTGGATTTATTTATTCTTTTAAATTCTTATGAAAACCTTAATATCCTGCAGCGCTCAAAGTCAAATTAATGGTTAGAAGACCCCACTCGCAGCTTGTTGAACAGGGCATTATACCACGTAAGTAAATTATGCTACTTCCTCATCCACTTCCACTTCCACCTCTACTTCTATTTCTATTTTTTCTTTAAAATTTTTTTATTTACATTCTGGGTTTTGTTTTGCTTTAATTCAATTTAATTTAAATAGACATTTTCCTTTAATAAATAAAGGATTAAGGATTTAATAAAAGAAGAGAAAAGAACTAACAGCCACAGGCAACCAGCCCTATGTTACATCATTCGCTATGTTCTTGGGGGTGTTTTTAAAAATTTTTAATTCATATTGTAAAATGAAAATGAAAATGAGTAAAAGAAAAAATTCAGAACTTTGAAATTTATCTTTATAAAAAAATATATTTCTTTTAAAAATATTAAAAAAAAATAATTAACTTTTAAGCTTTCTTACAGGAGATTTTTTACTCTTCCCTTTCCTATTATCAAAACAAAAACTGCTCCCTTTTTTAGGGAATTTTTTCCTAAAAACCAAATTTTCCTTTGAAAAAAATTCCTGCGGAATAGTCATGGTAGGGCTGTTAGTTTATTTGATGAACTTTTTCCTCCTCAATACCAGCGTGCAGCATAAAAGTTTTTAGTTTTCAGCAAAACAAATATTTAAAATTAATTTTTTTTTTTCACTAAAAATAACAACCGTCAACCAGAGAAAAAATTGATTTTTTTTTTAATTATGCTTGCAGCTCTTAAAACTTCTCCCGCCATTCATGAGCAATGCAAACAATTGGAGCGCGCTAAAACCAGTGACTTGTTGAAGGCGAAAATTCAACAACGTCCAAACCGGGAAGATTTAGAGAGACGCCATATACTTGAAGAAGATGAATGCCATATTGATCCCAGTTTGGCTGAGAAACAGCGTATGCTTAAGAAGGCCCGTTTGGCTGATCAACTCAATTCACAAATACAACATCGACCCGGCCCCTTAGAGTTGATAAAGAAAAATATTTTACATACTGAGAAACCAATAGAAAAAATTGTGAAAGAGGGTTTGGTGACTTTTAAGGCCACCAGTGAGGGTCTTTTGACCAGACCCCAACATCCCAACAGTTATGTGGTCTTTGAAGATGATTCACAGTCATCAGAAAGTGACACTAGACAAACCCCGCCTCGTTATGACACTCCAATTGTTTCAGTTGCCAGCACTGCTGCTACCAGTGTAGTGGCCAGCACTAATAGCACCGCCTTAACATGTGGCAGTAATGTCTTACAATCGGCAGCAGCTTCAGCCGGTATAGTAACGGTAGCTTTAAGTATACCCACATCGGCCGGGCAGCTAATGGTTACCTCCGCTCCTAACGCTCAAACGAAATTGACTTCATTAAATACAAATTATATACCTCCACCACCACCGCCTCCTTTACCCCAAAACTTGTGCATTAAGGTTAAGCAAGAGACTTCCAATTTGTATGAAGAACTTTGCCAATCTGTGGCCGGTACAGCCACTTCTCATTACTTGCCCATGGTAAATTCTCCCTGTTCGTTTGTCTCGTCAACTTCTACATTGAGTCCTTTATCGTCAATTTCATCACCACCCCAAAGTGTAACACCACGACCTATCATACAGTCGCCAGCTCTGCAAATAGCCAAGTCTGATGCACCAGGCAAAGATAAAAATAGAAAGAAATCCAAATCCAAACCCATATCCAAGGCACGTACTATAAAATTCCATGAGTACAAGGGACCACCAAGTGCAGCCCACAAACTGTCTAGTGAAAGTAATACCAGCACAGAGGAAACCTCATACCAACTAATGCTGGAGCAACAGAATTGTCTCTTGAAATTTTTGGAAACTTTAAATAAAAATCAATCCATTATACCGGCCACAAGTGCAGCGACTACCACACTGACTTCCAGTGTGATTAGTACAGCCAGTAAAACGGGCAGCAATCTCATAAACACAGTAACCACAGTCACAGCTAATTCCACTACTGCATTACCTTTAGCTTCACCCACTCTTACGGTGAATAAAGCAGGACAGCAAACAGATATCAACACTCAACCAGGTATGATAACTGCTTTATCGGCAGCTCCTAGACCACCGCCCTTACCTTCACCAGCTTTGTCGGTAACATCATCTGTACCAGCCAGTCCTTGCACAAGTTACGCTGAATCTTGTGCTTCTTCGTTACCTGACCACATTACACGCTTGGAAAAAATGAAAGTCTCTGACTTAAAAATGCATTTGAAAAAACGTAATCTTCCTGTTTCAGGACCTAAGCCCCAGCTAATTGAACGTCTCAGACCATATTTACCATTAGATAGTTTAGACACTCCCAACACGCCCTCAGTAGCTGCAACACATACTGAAAATGTAACAACCGTGATAGAGGCCATGGACCATTCAGACCTAAATTCACCCAAACCATCAAACCAAGTGGAACAAGAGCAAATGGATGTGGTACAACAACATGTCGACTCACCACAACCCATGGCTTTACAAACTGTCGTACAACCTCGACCTCAAACCGCCACTATTATTTTGTCTAACGAAGAATTGTTGCGGGAACAACAAAGAAAAATCGATGAACTACAAAGACAACTACAGAGGTCACAGCAAGAATTATTAGAAATACGACAAAAGCAACAGCAGCAGCAGCAACAGGTGCAAATACAACAGCACCAACAACCACCACCAACACCAACCATTTCTATACACAAAAATTTATTATCCAACACATCCACATACAAACAGCAAACAGTCACAGCTCAACTAGTAAATGCCATACCAACTCAGCAAATCACTTTAATTACCACAACCGCCACTAATCCTGGTGGTATGACCAGCCATAACAATAACAATAACAACTGCAACAACAACAATAGCAACAACAAAAATAAAAACAACAATTGTAATGTATCACACACATTGACGCTTCTTCAACAGCCACATCTTAAGGACATTTCAACACCAGCCAAATTGACCATAAAAACCAACACGAATCCCGTTAAATCACCAGTGGTGGTGCCAGTGTCGATGTCGGTACCAGTTGTTCATAAGAAACCCATTAATCAAGTGGAAATTGTGGGTAATTTAAATAGCAGCAACACAACAACAACAACCACTACTGTTACTCCAGTATTGACACAAAAGATGGTGGTTAAACAACAGCTAGAGGCTAAAATACAAAAGCAAAAGCAAGCTCAAGCAGCAGCAGCTGCAGCCGCTCAGGCTCAAGCTCAAGCCCAAGCCCAAGCTCAGGCACAGGCACAAGCTCAAGTTATGGCACAAGTTCAGGCACAAGCTTTAGCTCAAGCACAGGCCCAAGCCCAGTTAAGACTCTTAACACAAAAGACACAAACTGTACTCATTCCAACCGGACCTACAATAACCACCAACACTACAACCACTGCAGCCAATACTTCTAAGGCCTTAGATGACAATTTCATATTAAAAAATGCCTCCCTTAAAGTTAATACACGCAGCCTACCAGCCGCCGCTAACAACGCACCCACAACTGCAATTGTGACAAATCAATTGCCCCTAACAAAGACCCACAACAATTTGGGTTTAGTGTGGAATGAAGGTAATCAAACTATATTTTTGGTTGGTCTTAATGATCAACATATGACTGCCCACACCATTGGCAATATTAGTTTGGCCAATGCCACTCCGGCAACTAAAAAATTATTAAATGGCCATCAAAGAACTAATTCCATGCCAAGCATTGTGTTTCCGATAGCAACTGCACAACCTGTAGCTGTAGCAGCCGGAAATAATCTCAATGAAACAATAAAGCCTTTAATAACACAACAACAACAACAACAACAACAACAGCAACAGATACATAAAGTGCATATACAACACAAGCCACAGCAGCAACAGATATTACCGCAACAGCAGCAAATTATACAATTAGACATAAAACCACAAAACTTACAACCTCCAACACCACCCCCTCTGCCGCCACCCCAATACGAAGAGGCTGCCAAGCATTTAAAGGTAAAACAACAGCAACAACCACAGCAGCAACCAAATTTTTTTAATCCTTTAATAAAAATCAAGGAAGAACCTTTAACTGCAGCTGCGGTTAATGCAACTGCAAACGGAAATTCTACAAATTCCAACTTAACAACAACTCAAAATGAACAAAACCCCTTCAAGTCTTATATTAAATCGGAAAAATTAAACGATGTCTTGGACATACTAATCAAGCAGGGTGATTTAAATGAAAATCCACTGGAAACCATGACCCCCATCATCACACCACTAACACCCACCGGAGCCAATGTGCAAATGAATGATTTAAGCGAGAATCTGCTGCTTTACAATCACATGGAAGACACTAAAAATATTATTAAACAGGAAAATCTAATTGAGGCTGGAAACAATAAGAGAGACATACCGACAACAGCAGCCACAACAGCAACAAGCCAGGAAAATGAAATTCAATCAATGGAAATGGATTGCAACAATACAAACAAAAACAACAGCAGCAATTTAAATGTAAATTCAATTTATGAATTTTATCAAGAAGCAAATAATGTCAACAATGAGATAAACTGTAACCACAATACGAATAACAGCAACAGCAACAGTAGAAACAATTTCATAGAAAATATTGATATGGCTTCGCCACTACAGCCGGAATGCCATATGGATAATGAAAGTGTGGCTAAAACTTTGGACATGTTCTTAGATCGACATCATCATCACCATCAGCTTCAGCAACAGCAGCAGCAGCAGCAACAGCAACAACTGCAACGACAAACTCGCCATCAAACATCACCGACACACCACGATATGTTGAGTAAGGCGTGCTTGGATAGCAACACGCCACGGGTCACAAATTCTTTACATTCAAACAATTCCCCAGAGGAAGCCAAATTAAATCATTTCGATGAATTTGAATTGCTGGAACTCATGTCGCAACAACTGGAAATGGATATACAAGAGGAAAATAATGCAGCATATCAAAATCAACAGACGACATCACCCGGCCAACAAAACAAACCAGATAAACAGCATTCCAATGGAAAAACAATTTGTAATGGCTTAAATCGCAACATGAATAGCGCATTTCCAACAACACTGGCCCAACTTATGAATAATCAAATGCTATCGCCTGTCAGTAGTGAAGCCAACGATACTTCAATATCCTCACAACAGGCACACAATATTTTGGATGATTTTGATGCTGATTGTTTTGTGCAGCACTTGGCCCAACAAAACCATCAGCCACTACACAATCATCAACAGCACAATCATCAAATAAATAACAGCAACAACAACAATCTTAACCTCAGTCTCAGCTCCAACCACAATAACGGTAACATTAATATGAACAATAATTGCAACAATTCCACTACGCCTATGGAAGTCTGTGATGATTTTGATAATCCCTTAAGTGATTTTAATTTTTCTACCCTTTCACCGGATTCAAATATCAATACACCACCACATCCCTTTGGCATGTCTACAATAACATCAACAACATCAGCAGCCTCATCATCATCATCATCATCAAATGCGGCTGTTGTAGCACATCTAAACGGAAATTCTCTAACCACTTGCGGCTTACAAGCACAATTACAATCACAAACATCTTCTTACAACAATTCAGCTCATGTCTCAGCTACAGTCTCAGATTTGTCAGCATCGTCGGCTGGTATGCAGCACCAACAGCATTGCCACGAACAAATGAGCATTTGTAATACAAATGCCATGGTAACTGGTGGAATAGTGGGTGGTGACAATAGCTCCAATGCTAATGATACTTTTGGTTCTAACTCACAAGATATTTTCGATTTATTTAATATTGATGATTATAAAATGTCCTGGGGTGAGGGTGATTTTGCCGTATAAATATTTTACATTTTAATTTGGAATAATTTCACAGACAATTAAATAATTTTTTTTTTTTTTTTTGCTATTTTATATATGAAATTAATTTAATTTATTTTTTAATATTTAATTGAATTTTTTATTATTATTTTTTTTAAATTGTTGTGGCAAAAGACTTCAACGATTTAATGGTTTTTTCTTAATCAATAGCATGAAATTAACGCAGTGCAGTGATTTTCAAATTATTTCTTAAAGCAGAAAACACCTAAATTTTCAACGCCTTTGGGTTTTGTAAAATTAATAATTTGAAAATCCTCTTTATTCTTTTTATTATTTATGGCCAATAAAGTTGCATTTTAAAAATAAAAATTTAAGGCAAATAGCTGACTACAGCCTTAAGGAATATATGAGTTTTTCTCAAAAAATTAATTGATTGATCTTGAAGAGTTTAAAGTAGACAACAACAAAATACTCGTTTTTATTATTTACACTTTTTACAAGATTATTTGCTTTAAACACTGAACACCTTTAATGAAAACTTAGGCCACAAAATTTCAATTAATTGTGAACTGTTGTTTAAGTTGTTTAAGGCGCGACAATAAAAACAGCAGAAAACCCAACAGAACTAAATGCTACAATAAAAAACTAAAGAAAAAACAAATTGATTAATTGAAATTAATAAAAAAAAGTTGGTGGTAGCAGTTTACTACTAATAAGCTGCTAACCAGAATACTAATTTGGATTAGCAGCTTGTTGCCATAGAGTTTATTTATAAAAAAAAAATATTTTTTTTTAACAATATGGCAACTCTTAAATGTAAGGATGCCATACGATAGATAAGCTTAGCTCTGGCAACATCTAACTTTGTATTACATACTTAATAAAAAGTTTTTTGTTCCTATTATTGTTCACAACTCAACTCTACTTTAGGGGTAATTTTGATATTACAATCTATTTGTGTTATAAGTGATTACAACTCTGTGTTCGTGACAGTGACAACTGCAAATACAACTCAACTGATTCGTGTTGTGAACCAGAATAGGGGCATTTTTGTTTCTACAAAATTTCTATTAAATATACGAGAGCAATAATATATTTTATTCATTATGATTTTATTTAAATTAATAGCGGCTTATAGAAAAATATTTTCCTCAGAAAATTTGCTTAAAAGCCTTCATTTATTAAAAAAAAATATTGTTTGTTTTTATTAACAAAACTGTAAAGATGTTTGTAAAATTGTTGATTAATTAAATTAACTTTGCAATTCCAGTTATAAGAAAAATAAAAGAAAAACACTAAAATAAAAAATTTACATCCCATTCCCGGATAATTAAAACTCTATATAGTGTGTTCGCTTTGATTTTAAATTATAAACAACAACAACAACAATGAAAAAAACACAAAAGCGCATCATAACGTTTGATATTGTAGGAAAGGGCTTTTAATGTTATTAAAATGAAAAATAAATAAAATAGAAAATAAAAATATTAAATCCCTAAGCTACACATTATTTTGATGCATTTATCCAAATAATAATTGAAATATCCCCAAGAAAAAAAATTAGAAACCAACACAACAATAATGCAAAGAAAGAAATTCAAATAAAATTAAAAAATAAAAAGTAAAATTTACAGAAATACTAACTGAAATGAATTTATATTTTTTTGTTATATATATAAAATTATTGTTTCTAATTAATTAAGAGCATTCCAAAATAAATAAACATCCAATTAAAAAAAGTCAGTAAAAATGATATGAAATGAATGAATGAAAAAGAAAAAAAAATTAATAAAAATAAAAAACTTGAGTGAATGTAAAAGCAGCAGCAGCAGTAGTAACAGTTTTAATTAAACTGAAAACCATAGAAATTTTCTTTTAATAAAATTAAAAAAATTCCCACCCCACATCAGCATCTAGTAAAAGAGAAAATTTGAAAAAAAAAAACTTAACTAACGGAATGTTAAATAAAAAAGAAATTAAAGGTGTCTGTACAGTTATAAATAATTAAATAAATAAATTTTACAATTTATTTAAATAATTAATAAAATAAAAAAAGTAAAGAAGAAGAAGAAGAACATATACCAACACACATACACACATGTATATACAATACTTTCATATACCTCCAGCTTTTTTTCTTCTTTTTTTTTCAAATATTTATTTGACAATATTTGTTTTAACTAAAAATAAAAATTAATAAAAAAAAAGAAATATAAAACTATTCAAGTAATTCTGAAAAAAACATTCATTTTAATTTTAAGTTTAATTTATAAGTTTTAAAATTAAAAATTCATATTATGATTAATAACAGTTCAATATGACAACTCTTTTTTAAGAAAAAATACAAAAAAAAAGCCTTTAATGGAAAATGTTATAATGTAGTAAGTCCCTAAAACAAAATAATACTATTCATTACAGCACTTTAATTTTTTTTTAATAAACGATTGCAAGACATCTGTTGAGTTGGTAGGTTTACACGCGAACGCTCAAGATTCCGACCTAAACGTATCTACTCTTTTTGGCCGTAATCTAAGTCACACAAAACTACTTAGTTTTTTTTTTCATAAGAATTTATGAATTTACAAATCTTTTTTAAAAATTAAACCTTAATTTTAGTATGACTATGATTATTGGTCGATAATTTTTATTTTTAATTAACTTTTTTTCTATTAAGGCCTTTCCCTATCAGTAGCTCAGTACTGACTGTGTTGACAACAAAATTGCTGAAATCATAGGATTTTGTACTGCATAAGAATACCAGATAAAATCTTCCACACATGCACACAAGATGCAGATTATTTCATTGTTACACGTCGTATCCCCAGACCATCCGATATATTAATGCCAACATATCGTAACAAAGTACTCGGTTACTCGGCTTTCTGGCAGAGCATCGAGAAGTCTATAAGAATTCCAATCCAGTTTTGATCGGAAGGACATCATGCATGCGCCATCATTTGGTCGTGCTGTAGCGATGTCAAACATATTTTGATATATTGGTGATGATGCAAGCTTGCTGGTATTGTGTATGGCAAAATTAGCTCAGTTAGAGAAAGTTTCCAAAGCCTAAACATCGCAGTACTATGTGTTACAAATAAAATTTATTGAAAATAAAGCCGTTGCTTCGTAAAACCACACTTTTCTTCTAATTTTCTTCTATTCATATTATTTTATTTTTTGTTTATTTTTTTTTTTTAATCAAAACCACTTTGTGAACATTGTAGTTTGATGGTTGGTTATGTGGTACGAATTAATCTTGTATATCTGAGACACGCATTGTCTCAGAAAACACTAAAATTAAAAAGTTGCCAAATCAAAAACTTTCCGGGTAGTGCTAGAAGCACTATGTTGACAATGCTGCTCAAAATATATAACAATTGTAACACTTGAAAGTTTTTTTTTTTAATGTTTTAGCAGTTGTATTTGATACTTTCGAAAAATCTGTTTTTCTAAATCAGTGTTTATTGTAATGAAGACTTTACCTGGTGTTCTTATCCATCAAATGTTACTTAAAAGCAGATAGTTAATTTGGGCCTTAAGATGTTGAAACTTAAAATATTTTTTTTTAAATAGGGGCAATCTAATAAATACACACTTTTAATACAATTTTGCAACTTTAGTTTATAATAAAAAAAAAAATAAAACAAAACTAATAATAAATTTTGAAAGTATTTCCTTAAAGGAAAGAAAACGCCTTTATGTTAGAAAAAATATTAATAAAACTTAAATTTAAAAATAAAAACAAATTATATAAAATAGAAATTTTAAAAAATAATAATTTAATAAAATAACTAAAATTTTTTCTGTTTCATACATATTTAAGTAAATACAGACATATGCACCCACAAACACACATATACTTTTACATACGTAAAGTATTTAAGGTGAAAAAGAAAAATATATGAGCTGTTATTTTCGGAAAGTGGTATAACTTTATTAGTTAGTTTTATTTGACCTTTTTCTTTTAAATAATATGACTATTTTATTAAGCTTGAGGTCTTATTTTTAAAAAATTTATTTTTATATCGATATTTCGCTTCAATTTGTGTAGTTTCTTCAGGATATAATTATAAATTTATGGAGCGAAATTTTTTAAAAATAAGACCTAAAGTTTAATAAAATCACTACATAGTAAGTATAAAGCAAAGTCGCTTCCCGCGTCTGTCCCTATGTCTGTATGTATGCTTAGATCTTTAAAACTACACAACGGATTTTGATGCAGTTTTTTTTTTAAAGATACGAGTGATTCAAGAGGAAGGTTTATATGTATAATCTTGTAACGTTGAACGTCACAAATCCGCCCGGCAGGCAGCGCTATAGTCGGTATCTGGCTTCTTTGCCTACTACCTGTTTTCACCCGGTCTCGCACGGTTTTTTACTCTATGAGTACGATTTCTTAGTGTAAGAAGATCGAATATATAAAAATTTTAAGGCAAGACAATGTTTGCCGGGTCAACTAGTAGTAGTATAAGTTTATTAAAAACATTTTTTTTTTTTTTTTTCAAAAATAAAGCTCAATTTTAAGTCAGTTGCAGTGTGCATCTGTCTGTTTTTAGCAAAAGAAAATAAAAATTGAATTCCGTTTAAAATAATTTAATATAAAATTAATCTAAAAACCAACAAACAGAAAAAGAAAAAAATTTCTTCAAACGCATTAATACCTATAAAATATCAAATTTTAGTTTAGGTTATAAAATTCTAACCTTAAATACAAAAAAAAGTACTTAAAAAAAATTAAAATTACAAATAACAATTAAATAAATAAAATTACAAAAAATAAGAAGCAAAACACTTGGATAATGCTAAGCATTATTTAAAAATAACAACAAAACAATTAATAGATTTAAAACAAAAAGAAAACTATATTTTTATATAAGCTTAACTAAATAATTATTATAAAAAAAAACAACATCATGTTTAACATTTGCATTGATAATGTCATTCTTAAAAAAACAAAAAAAAAACTATTCCTCATAATTTACTTACATAAACAGACATTAAGAAATAAAATTAAAAAAAAAATTAAAATATTAAAACTTAAACAAACGCAAGCATACCCTCATAATAATTATTAAAATCAATCAGTTATTAACCCTGTAAGCAATTTGGTAAAAGACTTTAATAAAAAATAAAAAAAATTAGCACATTTTTATAAGCCAACGGGAATAGAAAAACAATTACCCCGATGATAAATAAATATTTTTTTTAGTAATTACGAACAAGAAAATAAAAGGAATCCTGCTCAAAAAAAGGGATAATCTATAGAGTGCAGAAATTTTTCCAGGTGTTGAATTTGTGCTTCCTTTTATATTTTTTTTTATTCAAATTATATTTAGCCCACTTATATGAGTGTTACTGTCCTTACAAAAACAGTGCTAAGTGGCTGATCATATAATTTCTATACATCTAATCTAGTAATCCATCTAGATCAATATAAATTTAAAGGTAATTTTTAACTTTTTACTAACTTTAATTTAAGTTAGTTAAAGCATTGAGAATACCCATTGACCCCTCTAGAAAATAAACAAAAATTGGCTTTAAATGTTTTGCAAGTTAATTGAATTGCTTGCAGGGTGGTTACTAGTTATATGTACTTCATGCATACACTTGTTTGCAACCTGTTGTTGGAATATAACAATAAAACGTGAGTACACAGAAAAAAATTTGAGAGCCTAATAAACATTTTAATATTAAAAAAAATTTACTTTTCATTAAAATTTTAATTAAATATTTAAGTGGCTCCTAAGTTTTTTGTGTGAAAATATAATTCAAGCTGCATTTTATTTACGCTTAAGTGCCAGAAGAATTTAAGCACGTTTTGCAATAACTCAAGAAATAATAATAAAAAACAATAACTGAGAATATCATGAGTAAAAGAATAATTGTTAAAACCAACACAATTTCTGGAATTAAGCACAAATAAAGATTAATATTTTGTTAAACTTTTAAATTCCAAATAGAAATTATTACATGAACTAAAATATTTTTAAAATGTTTTACTTTGTGTTACTAAATTTATACTAGAAATCAAATTAAAAAAAATTGTAAGCTAAAAAAAATATTTACAAACCCTAGACCTTGAATGGTTTGAAAATTAACTGCATTGCAAAATTCACTCTGCAGTGTAGATTCACTTTTATCCCTTGTAAAAGTGTAAAAATAAAATATGTTTACACACAAAAACAAAATGTATTTTACTACTATTTTGTACAACACTTCAGAAATGCAATATGAAAATGTAAATACAATGTAAATACGTTTTACAATTGTGTAGACAAGTATGAAAACAGCTGACGCTAAATGGTGCCAACTTTAACTTCTGCGATACAACGTGTTGTTTACTTTTAAATAGCTAAAAACTAGCTTAACTACTTGAAAAATGTATAAGTCAGCACTACAATTGTTTACACTTTATTAGTTTACAATTACACTTAATTCTTCTTTTACACCATAGATACGTTCCACGAAAATTTGTGTAAAAAGGAATTATTAAAAAGTTGTTGTTGGAGTTCACTTCATTAATTATAGTATTAAAAATAAATTAAATTTGGAAAAAAGGAATATCAGTGCCATTACAACAATAATATTGTTCATTATCTTGTGAAATTATTTCTTAATTATTATCTCTAAACAAAACAATTTATGTAAAAAAAGAATTTTTTTTTTTAACTGGTGCAAGTCAAATTCGTGGTAAAAAAAATTCGCGTTGAAAGAGATTTAAGTGTATCAGAAAGAAACAATTTGTAGCTAAAATTTTCCCTGAATGTACATTAAACGCAAAAATACTTCCAGGCGTGAATTCCGCTAAAGTAAAACATGAGTGCATGCATGTAGTATGTACTCGTGAGTATCCTTTAAAAAACGTTATAATACTTTGCTCATAATTATTTATGTATTTCAATAATATAAATAGAAAACAAAAACCTTTTAAATATCCAACCACAATATGCAAGTAATAATACCAAAAAAATAGTTTTTAATAAAAGTGCTTACATATAAATAATAGGGATAATTTGAGCTGTTATTTTTGAAAGTGGCATAAGTCTTTTTTATATAAAAAAAATTTGTTTACGGTAGTGTAAATAAAACTAGGGCTAACTTATTTTATTAAAAAAAATTGAAAAAAAAACCAAAACTAAGAAGTTTTTATTCAAAACTAAGTCTTGCGGTTGTAATTGAGCATGTAATTGGCTCTAACTCGAAAATTTTCCGAGCAGAAAATTTTAAAAAGACTAAAAAAAGTGCTAAAAGCTGTAAATTGACAAAACTGACCAAACATACCGATATGTGTGTTATGCCTCTAGAGGCTATATCTAAGTTGTTAAACCAGTTTGATAGCAAATGTGTTTTTCTTGAAAATAATTTTTTTTTTAAAAGCAAAATTTATTATGAAGGAAATAATTTTCAGCACATTAAGAATAATTTCTTTAAAAATTTATTTTTCCACAAGTTCATAAAAATCCCTATTATTTAAATGTGCATCTTAAAATACAAAATAGAAAAGCCTTCATTCAAAAACTCTCTCACACACACACACACACCTTAACACATTTTAATCAATATTTGATAACTTTTATAATAATTAAACAACGAATGCTTGCAAGCATTCAAATTAAGAAAAATGTTTGTATTCTTTATAATTGAAATAAAAATTAATAAAATGTAAGTTAAACTTTTTTCACTTCATTTGTTAAAATTATGAAGTTTTTTTAAATAAATAAGTTTGTTTTTTGTTTAATTTATTTAAGTATAAATTTAACATTTTATTATCCATAGTTTATTATACATAAAATTGTATTTGATAAATTTATTTTTAACTCATATTACTCGTATGCTTAAATATTTTCTTCTTCATTTTATTTTACATTTTTATTTTTATTAATAACAAAGTGATAAAACATTATATGATGAATAAAAATTTAATTTTTGAAAAAAAAAAGTGTTTTTATTTGTGGTACTCCCAGAGAAAAACAAAAGAAAAATTGAAAACTGAATCACTACCTGAATCACTACCTGAATCCTACGTCCCAAGGAAGTCTTGGAATTCTTAATGACTACTAAACGTAATAGGAGAAGAGTCACAATAGATCTATTCTGGCCTCAATGCCGAGGTCATCCACTTAATTACACTATTTCTACCAGAGCTACAGAAAACTTTTTCTAAAGTATTTTCGAATTTTCGAGACCTGACCAAAATATCCGCCAGACAGTTTGTTCTTGTGGATTGCATGAGGATTTTTTGACGCCCAAATTCAATAGTTTTATGTATTCACAAAGCTATCTAGAAATGCGCTTAATTGGAGATGATTTTTGTTTTGAAAAATTTGCATTGACTTCACTTTGCTCAAAGAAGCTACATAATTGGCCAAAAATTAACCCATTGTATATCATACTTAAGCGGAACGTGTTTTATAATAGAAAAATTGTACTCTCTCAAAATATAAGTGTTTTTATTTTAAAATATGCACTCTTTTTGAAACACTCTGCAGCTGTGGCAACTACCTCAAGGTGCAATTATGGCCCATAGTGGTCTTAATAATATGAGACATTAAATTCGGACAGTCACAAGCAACCTATTCTTAGGTTTCTTCAAGCAAATGACTGTCTGCTATCTTACATTCATGATATCTAAGGCCACACTAATCGTCAAATCTGCTCTTTAAAATTTGGCCAGGCAAGTGTAAAGTTAGTTAAATTTAGTTTCTCATTAGTTTTCATTAAAATTTTACCCCTTTTACAGTGTGCTTGCTTGGAAATAAATTTATTAATTCGTTTAAGGTAATAAAAATCTATTAAGATAAAGTTTTCATTATTAAAGCATGTGTGCATGTGTACATGTGTGTTGTTGTTTATTTAATTTCATTTCAATACTTTTTACTTCATTTTTATCTCTATTTATTTGTCTACTTCACTTGTAACTGTTATTATTTTTATTACGTTTTTGTTTTTGTTACAAATAAGTTGAAACCTACTCCCTGTATCGCCCACATTTTAAGGGATAAAATAAAATAAATAAATGCTGCAAAAATTCCTTTAGCAGGTACTAATTTTAAGCCACGTATACGAGTATATGTGTTTCTTTTTTTTTTATTGTTATTGTTTTTTATTTACTTTTTTTTTAACCTTTTTTTAGTCGATGTTTTTTCATTTACTCCTGTTGCTTTTTCCAACAAATGTTGTTCATTCCAGTCTGCTAATATGAGTATAAGACACATATATACACTTCTATATACGTTTGTGTGTGTGTGTAAAAGTGTCCTTCATGCTCTTACTATATGCTGCTACCAGTTGAATATTTGCCTTTTCTTATATCGATATTAAAAACAAAAGTAAAGCAACAACAAAACTATATTCACTCGCATGCACACACACTCATACCCATTTACTGTTGCCTTTATACATATAAGAAACAAATCTGTTGCATACTTTTAGTGTCATGCTCTTGTGTGAGGTAACAACCCATTACCTTAACAGAGAGCTAAGAGAACTCATTAGAAAGAGATTTAACTTTCTCTCTTTTAAGCATTTGATTTTTTTGTTATGGTATGAAATATTCCTGTTGCTTCGGTTTTTTTTTATTTCGTTTTAAAGTAAATAATGTAACAATAAAAGTCCTTCAAAACGTAAAAGTATTTTATCAGCAAACTCTTCAAATATGTCTGCGACAATATGGAAAAAAATCTCTTATGCCTTAATATGTCATACTAGAGGACTACAACTTTAGTTTTTATTATAAAATTATTTCGATTCCAGCAAAACGGTATTGTTTTCATTGTCATCTCATTAACTGTAAAAATAAGAGTTAATTGCGACAACAATTCAATTATTACTTAATTATTAATGAAAAGTGGTAGTAGTAAAACTGATTACCTTTTTGGTCATAACTTGCTTAGTTTTCAAGATATCGGCTTGATTTTTTTTGTGTTGGATAGCTAAACGTATTGGCTTTAATTTAAAATTGTTTTTGAGGTTAGTGCGAAAAAAAATTTTTTCCCAAAAAATTACCATGGACTACCCCCTTTGCTTTTTTTGAAAAAATGACGATAAATTTTTTTTCACTATCCACAATAAAACAAATTTTAAATTAAAACCAATACGTTCAGCTATCCAACACAAAAGAAATCAAGTCGATATCTTGAAAACTAAGCAAGTTATGACCAAAAAAGTAACCAGTTCTACTAAAAAGAGGCAGTAGTAGAATTGGTTACGTTTTTGGTCATAACTTGCTTAGCTTTAATGTGAATGTTTTTTTGCGGATTACTATTAAAAATATTTAAAAAAGAATAGCAAAAATTTTCAACAATAAAGTTAAATCTTTTATATTTTCAAAAAATAACAAATATTCATACTTGGTTGCCTTTCAATATGGAATTCTTAAGAGTCTATGAACCAAAGGACGTTAATAATATAAAATCATTCACAACTAAGAATTTTGATATGGCTCTATTCGTTGCTTTTATACAATAAGAGAAAAACTACTTCATACAGTTAATGAAATGATTTTATTAAAAATAAGAAAACCAAAAAAAATATTAATTTAATGTAAAAGAGTCTTAATCCAAGAACAGTTTATCTGATACCAAACTTCTAACTAAAGCTTTTGTAGTGGGTAGTGTACTACCTCATAATCTGAAGATTCAATTTCTGCATAGACTTAAGATGTAAGTTGAAACGCTTTCTGATGTTCTGTAATTTTTTGCTGGCATCCTTCTTAATAGCTCAACTTAATTTATCTTGTAATGGTGACTAACAAAAAGAGAAATTTCAGGAAAAAACACAAAAAGTTTTTAGTTAAGTTACAAAAAAAAAAAGAGAGTAAAAGAGTCAACATACAGACAGCTTTTATAATTTTAAACATACGAGCATCTTGTACTTGGTACGGGTATGTATACGCAGTTTGTGCAAGACCAACAGTTAGTTAGCTGTTGCTTCTACACCTGAAAAGACAACGACCGAGCTTTTTTTTTTACACAAATTTCCTTCTTATTATGCTTCTTTATATAAATTGGTAAAAAGTGTGGGTTAGAATGTGTGACTGTGGAGTTTAACTTGAAGTAATTTTTATAAAATTTTGTACTTTAAACGAATTAAATAAAAATTAAATTCATACAAAATTTTAAATAATTTTTTTTTATGAAAACATTTGCCTGAGTCGTTTACAGACACAAAGAGTCTTAAAATGGAAAGTTATTTTTGTTTTAGTGGTTGTGGTTATTGTTGTGCTACATAAAAATAAAATGCTAAAATAAAATAACGCGTAAAAGTTTGCAGAAGCTTTACAAAAAAAAACATAGCAATTATGCAAAATGCGAGTACATAAAACGAGAGAGAGAATTTGGGAAAAAAACATCGTATAAAATAAAAGTGAGTTTGTGTAACATTGACGGGAAATCAAAAGCCTGTAAGCACAGTTCGAGTTGAGCCATTATGAGTGTAGGTTTGAAAATGCGCATCTGAACAAAGTAAAAACCTGTTTTGTGTTAAACTTAATTAAACACTCCTTACAAAAAAAAAAAAAAATTAATAAATAAAAAATAAATTCCTAAATCAAAAGAAAAGAACAGAAATCACAAAAAGTGTATGTTATTGTGTTTGTGTAGCCACACAACAAAAATAAATGTTTAGCTTTTATTGGTATTTGTAAGTCTTTGTCGGTTGAAGAGTACAACTTGTGCAAAAGTGTAAGTGTGCCCACAAGGTAACAAACCCTTTGTAATTGTGTGCGTAAGTTAGTGTGTTACAAGCTAAGCATATAAAAAAATACATAAAAAAACTATTTTTGCTAAAATATTTTCATGGAAAAATATAGTTTAAAGAAGTTTAATAAAAAATTAAAAAAAAAAATTAAATATTGAATCTTATAAAAATGAAATAAAAACTGTTAAGCTTTAAAACAAAAAATTTTAACTAGAAAAAAACTAAAAAAAAAATTAAAAAAAAATTAAATAACAAAAAATAATTCATTAAAAAAAAATTGTCCAAACTACGTTGTAACTTGCCCAGCAGTAAAGTACGACAGTCCATCAGTATTTATTATATATGACCTTGCGTACAGGTGATTATTAAAAAAAAAAAAATTCTTCACTGACTTTCAGAACTGCTCTCAAAAAACACAGTTGTTTTTTAATTAGAAATTTCAATTTAAAATTAAAAAATTTATTCTGATATTAATTATTTCCTTCAGGATTAATAAAAAAAATGGTAGTTTTACCTTAATAAATAATTTATTAGAGAATAATTTAATTTTGTGCCAAAAGCAAAAATAATTAATTAAAACGAAAATAAATAAATTATTTGATGAGCTTTAAATTAAAAAAAAAAAAAATTATTAAAAAAGAGTGATCATACTAATCAGAAGTTTCGTTTCAAATTAGTCTTTCTTTATAAATAAAAATAATTTAATACTTTTTTTTTTTAATTAAAATTTTTTTATTTAGCATACATTGAGCTACAATTATGTTGTGGTCCAGGATGATAAGTTGTAAAATTGCAAAGTATTGAATTTATTTAAAAATTCACACAAAACTGTTTGAAAAACACTCAAAAACATTTTAAAAACTGAGTGTTTTCCATAAAAATTTTTTAAACGATTGAATTACTCGTTTTCTACCCAAAATAAAAGTTACTCAGAGTAACGAGTAGTTAAAAACAATTTCTATTTCCAAACTCTATACAAAACTGAACGTATGATTAATTATCTTGGGCATGAAAAATAGCTCATACGCTAAGATGAACTGCCATTTTGTTATTGCACATTTTTCTCTTTCATTTGTTGAAATGATTTTTAGGCTAAAAGCAAATTGTCAGCAGGCTATAGTCTCTTAAAAAGAAGAAGCATTACTTTTAGCAGTGGCCAAGGCGACTCTGTTCAGGTGGCCGCTGTTATATTCCAAATTGTCAAAATATGTTGCAATTTAAAACTTGAGTCGGAAAAATTAATAATAATCTTTTTAAAGTCACTGCTGACCCACCAATAAATAAAAATTTTAAAATTTCATGCACCAAAAAAATAAAAAAAAATTTGGCAATTTGAAAAAGCAAGTTCGCCATGGTATTTTTTTTAATTCAAAATGTTTATGTTAACAATTAACAGGCATAAGAAAAATCCTAAAAAACATTTATGCTTGCCACTCGCTATTAGCTTCCACTAGGTTTTTAGTCATTAAAAAATTTAGTTTTTAAAGTACCATGTTTATGGTCAAACATTAAACTTGATTAAATGCAAAATTTTATTTCCTTTAGGACACTTGATATGCAACAAGTTAATTTGTTCATGCCGCAGAAAGAGAGTTTGTGTGTGGGGTTTTTTTTTTATTATGGAAAATTTATTTGTATTGTTGTCGACAGTGTTTTTAGCAAATTAGTGATTTAGAATTTTTAGAAACACTTTTTTTTGTTTTTAAAAAAAAATTTTTTGCTGACAATAATAAAAAAAAATATAAAAAAAAATTTTAATATATAAAAATAAATTTAAACATATTACTTTTAAATATTTTTCAAATTTTATTTGGGATACCCTTATTATTGAACACCCTAATTTAATTTTGTCAAGAAAATTTTTGAAATATGTATTTTTAATAATTTGATTAATTTATAATTATATCCTGAAGAAGCTACAAAAATTTGAGCGAAATATCGATATAAAAATAAATTTTTGAAAAATAAGACCTCAAGCTTAACAAAATAGCCATTTTAATAAAAAAAAAGGTCAAATAAAACTAACTAACAAATAAATTTAAAAATATAAAAATAAAAATCAAAACAATCAAAAACTTTATTTACAGTGGTGAATTTTCAACTTCTAAAGTTAACCGAAAATTACTGAATCACACATTCGTTAGTGCAAGCAGAAAAATATGGAGTTAGAAATGACAGCTACTGAATCGCACTCCAAACGAAAACTTATAAATTTAAATTTTTTTTCTAAGCTTGTAATGCTCATTTGCACAAAAGTCCTTTTGGGAGTTTCATGTTCTATTAAAGATTTTTAAAATAAATTTTTGTTGCTGCTCAAAACGATTTTTGTTCATTTATTTAGCAACTGGTGGTCTTGTCATACAAACATTTCAAACTTGTTTTTTATTGTTGCTGGTATTTTTTAGTTTTTATATTCTCTCTTTTTTTAACTTTGATTTATGGCGTTTTATTGTTGTCCATTAAATAATAAACTGCAGCAGTTGAGGCACCATATGCCAAGGAATATCATTTTTTAAATTACAATTTGAATAGGAAAAATTAGTCCACTTAAAAAAAACTTTTTTTTTAAATCACAAAAAATAAAAATGTAAAAATTTTATAAAGAAAAAAATTAGAAAAGATGAAAGTTTGTTTTAAAAAGTTTGACAATTTGAAAGATAATAACTAGGCCAATATGTATAGATACGCCTTAAGTTCGACTTGAACAGTTTCATAAATTCATCACCTATTTTAAAGAAAAACCGATGTACAACACTAATACTAAGTAAACCAGTTGACACTGAGACCCCATCTGAATGTTTTTTTGTGCATGATTGAGGCTCTTTCTATCAAAAGTTAAGAGAGATTAATAACCGAAATTTTTCGTTTCGCTCTAACATACTTTGTTTAAAGTTATACAATAAAAGTCTGGCACTGGTCACTAGGCGATCGGTATGCCTGCCGACAAGCTGGGCCTGCTATTCAGTTTTTCATATTTTATGCTAGTGCTTGGCTCTTCTGACTTCAAGTCGTAGATTTCTTGGTGCACATCTTATGGAAAGAGTACCTGAGATATGGAGGATAAGGTTGAGCGGTCTTCTCAGGTGTCTCAATGCCCCAGGATAGATTTAAGTCACATTGTTACTCGGTTCAAAATGGAATCTTGCATTTTGAATGTTCTAAGGAAATTAGTTAATTTCCTTTTGCAATTACAAAATTCCATTAAAATTTAAAACATCATGGATATTGATGTTAATGGCTCTCCATCTTGTTTGGCTTTTTTTAATTCCGACTATTCTTAACAGTGCTCATGCCTCCACCCATTTAAAAAAATTAAAATTTCGCTACATTTGTCAAATTTTGCGTCCCTACTTCTCTCTCACTTAACACAGATGTCGGTTACACTACAAATTTGTGACAACTCGTAATATTTGTCTTGTAGTGCAAAAGTACCTTGTTATCCCTAGCGTACACACACACATGACTACATTTGTACGTATGTAGTAATTTGTGCTGATAGAGTGGCTTTTGTAAATGTTTATAACGAATTTAAGCAACATTGAACACATTTTATGGACAGATTTTATTAGATTGAAAATGTAACAGTTTCCTTTATGGGGTTGTAGTTTGTGTATTTAAGTTGTCATTTAACAATGAAGCAAAAAAAATGGTTTACGATATTTAATTTGTTTTCTAGAGGCTGTTAAAAATGTGAAAATTTTTTGTTTCAGTCATTAATAGTTTTACAAAAAAAAAAAAAAAAAAAAAAAAATTAAATGACTAAATTTACTCAAAATTAAGTAGCAAAAGCTTGGAAAATCATTTCATTCACAAATAATGGATCTTCTTTATTTTGTTTTTTAATTGTAGAAAAAAAAAAAAAAGACCAATTAATTGAAAAGTTTGAGGGTTAAAAGGTTCCACAAAAATATTCCTCGTAGTGTTTTACATAAGAATACTGAACATTTCATGTACCTAAAGTGGAGGATTCCCTTGATTATCTACGCCGATTGTTAATGAACATTTGAAAAACTTTAAACTCAAAAATTACATAAGGCCAGGGAAGGCTATTATGTATTTTGAATCGAATCGAAAAGGCTTTCGAAGATAATTTTTTATTTGAAAAAACTAATTATGTAGACCATTCGAAAAAATATTAATATTGTCAAAATTGTTAATGCAACTCTGCTGGATTTTCAAACGTTTTACATATAAGATTTTTCTTTTGAAAAATCCCCCGATGCACTAGAGCATTTTGTTTTTTATCTCCAATAGCACAATCAGTGGTTTGCTTCATTAATTTTGTATGAGCATGAGAAATTTTCTTAAAGTTCAAAAAGTGACAAATTTGTCGCCATATTTTTTTTAAAGCGACTCAAAGGTTACAAATGTTTTAAGCCTTTCAACAGGAAAAACTTTGAAAATTAAGGACCTATTCAGTTAAATGTGAACGAAAGCTTCACTGTCAAAATAAAATATATTCTATTTCTCGACTGCTTTCAGTAGCCACTGTCGATTTGTGTGGAGAATATCGTTCAGCTCCAGTTCCGTTTCATCATAAACTATCCAGCGACTTACACATTAAGGGTGATTAGCTCTCTTATTGACTTTAATTTCCTTTTTTTATCTTAGTGAAAATAGTTTTTATTTTATTTTTCTTTAACTTAATTCTTATTTTTTATAATTTTATCCTGAAGCGATATATCGGTATTAAAAAAATTTATTATTTAAGACGCTTAAAAAAACTAGTCGTTTTAATAAAAAAAAAAATTTTTTTTATTTTAAAAATTTTAGAATTTGTGGTGTAGGGTACAACAGACGTTGAGCTGATTAAATTTTTCTTCTTCTCTCTTTTAATATTTACTTTTACCAAATAATTTATTCAAGCATCCTTTTCTTGTAAGCACCGCACCTTTTTGTGACAAATTTTTTTGTATTTATTTTAATTCAGCTTTCCTTACAGTCACGTAATTTTATATTTACTGTCGGGAGACTTTTACACTTTTGACATATAAAAAATGGTTAAATGAAAGTGGCCAACAGTAGCTTTAGTAGTGCTTGCATTTAAACCTTCGGCCATATTAAATCTTTTGTTTTTTTTTTTTTTTTTTTTGTATTGAAAATATTAGGAGCTTCAAAATGGTACATAAATAAAATTAAAAAGGCAACAGCAGTGCTTAAGTACACCAATAAATGTAAAAAAAAAAAAAAATATTGAGGGTTAACTTTTTTCTTAAATAATAAAATTACGAAGGTCTTTCCTCAATTATTTTATTTCTTACAAAAAAAAAAAAAAAAAAAAAAAAAAAAAAAAAAAAAAAAAAAAAAAAAAAAAAAAAAAAAATTAGTCAAAATTTTTTAAAACAAAATTTCACCACCAAAAAAATTTTTTTTTTTTAATTTACCCAACTCAGGTTCAAAATACGGGAAGCAACTGATTTTAAAATTTAAAAAATTTTGACAGATTTATTTCGTCATCGAATACAAAGATTTCGTTCATAATAGACTCTTGAGATTCTTGCAAAATTTTCATAAAATTCTCCATAAACAAAATCTTTTTTAAAACTACAATTTTTTTCTTTTATTTCATTTATAAAATAATTAATTCTATTTATGTAATCACGTCAACTAACAGAATCATAAGTTGTGTTGTTTTGATAACACAAGCGATCAACTCGTCTAAGAAATTTGTGTGAAAACCACTCAACATTTTCAGTACTTTTCATATAAAATTATTTATAAAATTAAATGCATTTACTTGCTAGAAAATTAATTTGAAAATTTTATTTTTTGCAACACGAAAACACTGTTAGAACTAAATTTGTTGCCAATGAAAAATTCAGTGGCAATAACAAATCGGTTTCACAGTTTGAAATATTTTTAAGAGAAATATATATTAACCCAAGAGACTTGTATGTTGCAGAGTAAGAAATGGCCGACAAGCCACATGGCACTTATGCTGCCATAACTTTTTAAGCATTAGATTGATTTTAAAAAATTTGCAAACGAAATATAGTTAAGTTTTCCCTCTGCCACATGGTGTACGTTTCATGCCAAAATATCTATGTCTTCAAAAATTGTAGCAAAAAAAAGAAATGCAAACACAAGTGTGGAAGTACCACCTAAATGTCTGTAATGAAAATTTTTAAAACTATCGGTAAAAATCTTGCCAATGTACTGACTATGATTATGAATATGAAAAACACGAAGTTGCCAAAAATGTAATTTTTTTGCTTTTATTTCGAAAAGCACAGGACGAAAATGACACTTGACTAGAGAATATTCCCTAGCAATTTTTTCAATTGGAAAATTTTGGTTATTGGGAAAATTATAGAACTTTCTGTATTTAAAAAGGGAGAATTGATAAGAGGAAAAGGAAGAGTGAACAAATTTTCGGATAATTTTAATTTATAATTCTACATGAAGTTCTCAAGAAAATTAGGAAAAATCTTTCCAGGGTAATCTGCACATCTTTTATCTTATTTGCATTAATAGTAAACTTATTTTCACACATCCAATTCAAGATATTTTTATTTCGTAATCTATAATAGATTTTAAAACATAAAAAAAACTTTCCTTTTCACAACACAATACATATTTGAATGTACTTTGATACGCAAGTAATAGTTTTATTTGCCGGAAGAAAAAAAAAAAAATAAATAAATAAAAAGAGCCGAATTAGCTGTAGCAAGCAGGGCTCCCTTGAGGTTTTATTTTTTTTACTAATTTGCCAAGAGTTAAATAAAAAAAAAAAAAAAGGTCAAACGCCTTGGCTGTTTTCTTCTCAATAATACATTTTGTTTGCTTTGCTTTTTATAAGATTTTCTATAATTTTTTTTCTTTATTTAATTAAAAGGAAAATAGTCTACTAAACAAGGGAAAAGCTGAAGTCAATAGGGAAATAAAATTCTGTGCCCCAGAGAATTTATTAAATTAATAAAAATATTTTATTTTTAATTTAATACGTAAGTGTGCATGTGTATTTTTTTTTTCATTTTTTGTCATCAACGATTACCGAAATAATTATGAAACAACAAACACAATGAACATATTTTTCTTAATTTACTTTTAATTCACTGAAGTTTTTCCAATTCTGTTGTTGTTGTGATAAAAATCTTGATTGAAGTATGGGAAATAGAAAACATAAAACAAAATTTAAGCAGGACTAAGGTCATTAAGCATATAAAGTTTTGGTGGGTATTTATATATATAAATACTATTGAAATGATAATAAAATTTTAACAACTTTTTTTTTTTTTTGCAAATATCAAACATGTCAACTAAAATCACTTTAAAAATTGTTTTATTAGTTAGTTTTATTTGACCTTTTTAATAAATTTTAATATTTATAATTATATCCTGAAGAAGCTGCACAAATTGGAGCGAAATATCGATATAAAAATAAATTTTTAAAAATAAGACTTCAAGCTTAATAAAATAGTCATATTATTTAAACAAGTTTCAAAAAATAATAATTAGCAAGCAAAGTAAAAGGTCTACTTAATACACACCAAGAATTATAGAAACACAAGATTACGTGATGCTTATGATTTCCCGTTAGGTCGTAGCTTGTCCACTGTTTGAAGCAAAAAATAATACACATTTCTCTCTCTCTCTCGCTCTCTCTCTCTCGTTTGTGGCACGTGCACAGAAATATTCAATTTTATCTGCAGGATGGCGTAATCTTGTATTTCTATCATTCTTGATACACACAACATTTTGATTTAGAGATAAAAAAGGACAACAAGAAAAAAGAAAAAAAAAATATTAAACAAATAGACACTTCTAACCTTTATTTAATGATGAACAAAGAATATATCCCTTTTTTTAATAAAAAAAAAACACAAACTCATACACACAACTTAAAAATGAAAGACAGCTTATATTTGGAGGCAGTACTTGAAAAAAATGGCTGTCGTTCAAATATTTCTCACCTTTACGTTGGGAAGTCAGACTAGATTAAATCTAAAAAAATACTTTCTATAGAAGCCATTTAAAGAATTGACATAAAATGCGGGTATATTTGGGCAACAGAGCGGCAGTCATGGAATATTTGGTACAAGTTTTTAACCCTTGGCTTCAACTTTCATGTGAATTTGTGAATTTCCTGCACAAGAATGTTACTTTCTTTTTAAAAAACAAAAATTCCTAAAGAGAAAATAAACAAATTTAATAGTAGTTAGAAGTATTGAAGTATCCAACCCTGACAGGAATAGTTAAATATTTAAAAATATTTCTACCAAAACAACAATATAAGCAGGCCATATCGCTTTGTGTGAGTGTGTGTTATTCGTGCAAATCTTCCGTTTTTCCTAGAGAATTGTAAGGGCGGTCGCAATGAACGAACATTGTTAATGTAACAGCTATTTAAAGTGTTATTATTGTTAATGTAAAGCAACAGAAAAGAAAATATTGGGAAATGTTTCTAAGCATTTGGAAATTGTTATTGTACATGCCTCCTCTAATGTTTTTTCTGGGAATTTTTCTAGGCTAACAAAAGTACCCTTTTGAAAGTGTAAATAAAAAAAGTGTGATAACAAAATATGAGGGCATACAGGCATTTGCAACAGATTTGTTTGCTCAGTATATTTCGTGCTCAAGCAAAAATTAAAACACAATAAATCAGTTTTATTAATTTTTAATACTAAAATATTGCCAGGCAGTGCTGATTCAAAATGAGATTAATTTACTAGAGAGAGAGAGAGAGTGTGTAGAAATTAACTTTAATTGTGAGCATCAAATTTTTTATCAATCAGAAATCTAAATGTGTAAAAATTTAAAACAAAAATTACTTTATAGAATTTCTAACGTGCTAATAAATATTCAGATCATTGATTTCAGCAATATGATATGGACAACTCTTAAACTGGCTGAACTTAAGACCTAAGAGATTTTGTACCCTAAGAAACAACTTTGGTTGTGAGAACTTAATTTATGTTCAAATCTAAGCCCAAATCATGAAATGCATAGAAGTTTGAGACTTTTTTGTATGAAATAATTGGGAAATTTCTCGATATCGAATGCTCAGAATGAATTTTTTAGTTGTATCAAAAAAATTATCATGTATGTTCTGTATTTCCACACGGATTAGAAAAAATGTGGAATTAAATTTTTTTCTTCTTATTAAAATAAGACTTTTATGTTTTTTTTAATTCAACCAATAATTTCGCACCCAAAATAGAGCAAAAACAAAATTAAAAAAATATTAAAATTAATCACAGAGTAGCTGTAAGGTGCTGAATTTTTCAATTCCGAATAAAATATTCGGATTCGGAATACAGATCAGCACTAAAATTTTCTATAACGTTGATTTTAAAGTCTACGTTAATTTTTTTTTTTTTTTTTTGGATAAGGGGTTAAATATTTAACTGATTCAATTAAAATTTTTTTGTTAGATTGAATAAATTTTTAATTAATTCACTTAAAAATTTAATCAATATGATATTTTGTTGTAATTAAAAGCCTTAACTGGTTTTAGTTTTTTTTTTCTTATTCATTTTTCATAACAAATAAAGTTATTGCTTTTCTCTTGTCGCTGTTGGTTATCATGCGATTACTACTGTGTTGATTTTTACCGAATTTATAAAGCATTCGGTAGCAAGTTTTGTTTTTTTCTGTTTTTATATGTACTCATTCAGGATTTACTTTGAATTTTTTAATTTTATTCACAAAAAAAATTTTTATTCATTTTCTTTTTTTAGCTTTAAGTTTTTTTTTTTAACGCCAGAAACTAAGCTTAAATAAGATTTCCTTTATTTGCATATTCCTGTCGGGTTAAGTAAAAAATTGAATTGTTGCCTCAATTAACTTAATAAATTTATTATTGCGTTGCAGCATTATATTCCACATTTAACGAGATCGCAATGAAAACAATACCGTTTGGCTCGAAATAATTTTATAAAAAAAATTTCAAAGTTGTAGTTGTTTAGAATAACTTGAAAAGACATAGGCGGTTTTTACATATTGCCACAGATTTATTTGCCTCAATTTGTTGGCTTAAACCAAGCATTTGAAAAAATTTTAAATAAACTGTTATTTTTGAAAATGGTTTGAAAGCAATTTTTTTGTAAAACTTGTCTATATATTTCTTAAAACTACCGTTAACTCATTTTTTTTAAAGTCAACTTATAACACTTTCAAAAATAATAATTACTTTTTTTCAATTTTCTATGGAAATTAAAATTTTGCTTAAATTCTGGGATTAATGAAAGCCAGACTTCGCAAAGAAACTAAACGAAACAAAAGCAAACGTTTCGTTTTGTAGTTTTTCAGAGTATTATTAAAGAAAAACTATATAATACAGATTAACTGAAAGCGAACTTACAAGCAAGCTTCTCTTATATGTTAAAAATTCTCATGTCCATGCAAAATGTATGAAGAATAACGAAATAACTCGATGGCAGCTCTGAGCGGTTGGAAAATTTAATTTTGACAGCGCGTTTTGTAGTGAAGTTGGCTGCAAAACCATTGTTTTTTATTTTTATTTTTGTTTTGTTATTGCTAACCATTAATAACTTTTTAGCTATTTTTTTAATCTAGCATTTTTAAGTCTATTATTGTTCCTCTTTAGTTTGCTGCTGCAGATATTAAGCACCGCCAGCTGTTATTTAGGTAAGACGCTCAAAACCGCTACGTTTGCCACTCCAATTTAGGTTGGTCTGTCTATTATGCTATGCGTTCAATAAATATCAAAACTTTGAACCACCTTCCATGTTGTTAAAATATTTTTACCAGTTCCCACAAAAAAACAAATTTTATAAGTGTTTTTCAATCAAGACATTAAGCGAAACGCAATTTCTTTTAAAAATAATTTTGTTTTTTGAATTATGACTATTTTTAAGTATTTTTTTTCAAAACAAAAAAAACAAAATCTTACAAGTGAATTCACATACGATTTGCATAATTTTTATTTGCCTCTTGGGTTTTACTAGTCAATAAAAACTTGAAAAAATAACTACACATTTGCAAGTCTGTGCCTGCTGTTAGTTACGAGTATAAGCCTGCTTGCCAAAAACCCAAAGAAAATTAAAGAAAAGCAAAAAAACAAAATAGATGTTTTTTTTACTTTTTTTGGTTTTTGGAAATTCATGTATAAAATAAAAGTTATTTATGAGCTTTTTAACAATTCAGTTTACTCTTAAATAACCCAGAGGTTGTATGCATGTGTGTGTGTTGCAGCCCAGCAACTAAATACGAGTTTATGCAAGTAAATTGAAGCTACTTGTACTATAGTCATGCAACAAGTGTAAAACTGAAATAAATTAGCAAGATTATACTTGATAATGAGCAGCAGGCAGGGTTATAAACCACTTGACCATGACACTCCAGCACACTGTTTTACATTTATAAAAAAAAAAATTATTTTGAAACAAGTTTCATTATAATTTTATAAATAAAAAGGATCAGGTATTTTTTTATTTGTGTTGAATTTCATTCATATAAAATTGGTATCTTTTGATACAATGAAATTGTTGATTAATTTCATTCAATTAATGAAATGGGTTATTGGATTAGTAAAACCTTAAACAGCAATAATGTTCAGTTTTCATTAATTTAATGAATTTGTTTTTTTTTGTTGTTTTTTTTTTCAAACAACACAAATTTGCCAAGCTTCTTGGCTTGTCTGCAAAAAAAAAATCCTTTATCTAGGCAGGAATCCAGCCTGCAACTACCAGACTGATAGTCTATGGGGCCACCCCATATAAAATTATTTTTGGTTATTTGGGTAATGATGTTAAAAGTACAAAATTATAAAATACTTATTTGAAATTTTGCCAAAATGATTATGATGACAACACAGTTTTAAAGTGTCATTAACAGGCTAAAATGTCCTTTTTTGTAGAAAATATTAAATTTTTAAAAGCCTGTTAAGAAGAAAATTTCTGTATTTTATTGCATTGAACCCTAACGGTGCTAGAGTACTAAATATGCCAGCGTTCACAAAGGAACTACATCACAGAACCCAAGTCCCGTACAGCTTCTGTTTTTCCTGTTAGAGCGCCCTGTGAATACAAAAATTACATTCAGTAAAAGTATTCAGGGGGGATTAGGTTCGACTTGTTGTATTTTTTAAAGATTTATTAAACCAGCAGTCCCAAACAAGTCATTATTGTGCAATAAATTGAACAAAAAAAAATAGTTGAACCTTGAAAAAAAAAATATTTTTGCTTTATAGCAAAAATCATTACACTGAGGAAACAACTTCGATTGTGAGAATTAACTTTATTATCAATCAAAAAATTCAATTGTAATAACTGAATTTTCTTTCTAGTTTCTAGTTACACTCCCCATTCACTGATTTCTTTAATCATGAGCAGCATTTGTTGAAAAAACAAAATTTCCATAAAATATCTGTTAAACAATACAAGGAAAATCAATATAAAGAAAATCCTTTTTCATAATAAAAACAAACAAAAAAGGATGAGTGAAGCATATTAATGCTAGAGGTTGGTTGGTATTTTTATTTTTGTTTTGCATATTTTATGGCATTCTTTTATGAGTTTTCTTTTCTTTTTCAAAAGAATTTTGTGATATTGAAATTATTTTGTATGTCGCTGACACATTAACATAATTTTTATCAGGAGGTGAAAAGTATATATGTGTGTATGTGTGTCTCTGCAAGCAACTCATTTCAAGTAAAAAATTAACTTTTAACTATTATAACTATTTCTTAACCGGTAAATAGTGACTAACAGTTAATAGTTTAATTCAATAAGAAGTCAGGGCTATTGGCTGTTAAGTATCTGCACTCCATATACTATCTAGGGTTCTTTTTAAGGCCAGTAAGAGTGTAATTTTTCATATCGATTGTTTCATCCACTGTATGGCAGGTGAAAGCACATGTCGTGCAGTTAAGGTCACAGGAACTCTGCTGTCGTGTTCCTATAATTATAATTTCGGCCTCATCTTTAAAAAAATAAGGCCTGACCAAATTCCGCACCAGAAAGTTGCTTTTTTTGGCTGCATTTATTTCTCATGTATTTTCTGAGCACCAAGTTCGACAATTTTGTGTAATTAAGGAAGCCATTCAGTGGCAAATGCACTTAATTGGAGAAATTGGCAATGACTGCACTTTACTCCATCACAAGAATAACGCTTTGTTCTGTTATAAAGCACTCCCTTTTTAACAGTCGGAATAAATATATGTGACAGCTGTCAAACTTTAGAGTGGCCACTTGTACAAAAATATTACACTATATATAAAAACATTTACTTTTACTGAGACACCCACTAGGTCGCTTCTAAAAGTAAAAGTAAAAGTGTTATTTTGGTAGTTTACTACCAAATTGCTTGCTGTATATTCTTTTGCTAATAAAATTTTATTTATTATTTTTTGTTTAACTCATACTAAAATACCTAACATACACACAAATTCATTTATTTCATAAGTAGACATTAACAGGTTGAAAGTATAAAAAAATTTTCTATTAAAATTTTATTGGTTTTTCTATGTTTTATTCAAACAACTCAGAGCTACTCAGGCATTAATTTCAAAGACTGCTGTTGCTAATTCGGGAATACATACAGCATGTAAACTTGCGCAACTTTTTAGTTTATAGAAGAGAAATGAAGAAGAAAATAAGAAGATTTTTAAGTTGTTTGTGTAAAAGAAACAAATTTTTGCTGTGTGTGGACAATTTTAAAAAGAGAATTAAGAAAAAGTTTGCTAAGCTGAAATTGCCTTGTGTGTTCCTACACTTCTTAAAAGCAAGTTTTGTGTTCATTAAATGTATTAAAAAAAATTTGATGTAGGCTTTAAGTAAAATTTAGGAAAAAATTATAAAAAAAATTTCGATAAAGTTGACTTTAAATTCTACGTTAATTTTTTTTTGGATAATTGGTTTAGTTTCTAAACGTGTCTCATCACGAATATCGAATGAAATAGCTGGGCATGTTTTGCTTTTTTTATGAACAAATTTTAGAACATCAATTAACAAGATCGCATTGAAAAGAATATTTTTTTTTATTGAATCAAAATAATTTAATAAGAAAACCTTTTAGGGCTTCTAAAATGACTTAAGAAATTTTAAGTGGTTTTATTAGTTAAAGGCGAGGATGTTATTCTGTTAGGATACATAAAACAATTTGTAAAAAAAAATTGATGTAAACGCCGTAGCTTTTTGCCTTCTGAAATTGGTGCTCACTGGTGTTTCGATGAATCTTAGGTATTTTTTTTTTGTATCTCAAATTCGCAAAATTATGAGATGAAAATTTTGTGAGCAAACTAAGTTCCGTTGAAAAACGCGCATGGAAGAGTGTTGTAACACTATAAGATAATTTTCTTGGTAAAGACAGAAGTTAGTCGTCGCGGTTGTTAATGAATTTTTAAGTGCCGTGACCATATTCAAGTATAAACAATATCTCTTTTGTGATCATAATACGAGTAATAGTAGCATTAATAAAAAATAATTACTATCAATGAATTGCTAACACTTCAGTTAGCCAGTGTATGTTTAATATTCTTATCAACAAATAAAGGTGTCGAGATAGTTTAGAATACAATTTCTTCTACACACTTTAGACTAATTAAATTTTTTTTTTCTTATTTTAACTTTTTTTTTTATCTAAAATCTTTTTATTTCAGTTTTGATTAAATTTATTATACGATTTGGAAATAAAAGTAACACAGGCCTACAAAACTAAAACTGCTTTCAAGTATATTTTCTTTTTAAATGCTACATGTAGCTCTTGATATTTATAGAACAAAGAAGAGATTAGGCCATATAGCTCTCTAATTAAATTTACAAAAACATGTAAGGATTGGTCATAAAATGAGCTCTAAATTATTTTAAGATAAACTTTTTTTTTAACAATTTTGAAGTTTGTGAAAGTTTTGTTAAAAAAAATCTTTTTAAGAAAAAATTTTTTTAAATCATTAAAAATTTAAAATGAATAAAATTTTAAATTAAATTTTAAGGGTAACCTCCTTATATAGAAAATAACCCTAAGCCCTTGATAACTACAGCTAAAATTAAAATAGGTATTTACAGCAATTGGAGCTCACTACCACAGGTATTGACAAAAAAATTACATTTTGTAGGCCTATGTAATTTACAAATATGTGTTTGTTTTATTTAAAAATCAAATTTAAAAACAATAAGCCCTGAAGAATTTAAATAAGTTTTTTTTATTTAAAAGAAAAGCCTAACTAGCCGGTGTCTCAGTAAGAATGCACTTTTTCATTTTAAAATAAAATTAAGTTTTTTTTTTGAGAGATTTGCCATTTTCTAAATGATTTGTAAAGACATTTTCAGATTAAGTACAAAATAAAATATTCGTCAAATGGTCAATACGGCTCTGACGGCAGGCGATTGTTCTTTTTATGAAATTGTCATAGAGATGAAAAGGTTTTTACACTTTTAATAACTATTTTGCTGATATGTTCTGTGACTAGTTCTTTTCCCTTTAAGTATCTGTTTTATTTTTAATTTTGTTTTGCCTTAAAAATTTTTCACGTACTTAATTTTAAAAAATTTTTTTGTTAAAAAAAATAAAACGTAATTAAATAAGATAAATGATTCAAATTTCGGCTTGTAAAAGCAAGAGTTAATTAGAAAGCATAAAAGTAAAAGGGATCTTTATATTTCTTTGGAGGTTTTTTGTTGGTCTGTTAAATTAAGAAAAAAAGCATCAAAAACAGAAAAGTATAAATAAACTGAATGACCTGACCTGGCGTCATAAAATAAACAGCAAAGAGAAAAACCCAAGAAAAGCAAAGCGTAAATATACTGCCAGTGACAGCAGAAGCATCATAATGATCACCATTGTAGAAACAATTAACAATTTTCAATTAGTAAGAGTAGCTAGTTAGTTGTGGGTGCTGTTGACGTTATTTTTTTTTTCTTTTTCCTTTTTTGCTCTTTTCGTTTTTATTCACATGCGTGTGCCTCTTATTACATGCTTGTGAAAATTAAAGAAAATTGTTTTCAAGTGTATGTATATCATGGTGTGTTGGCTAAAAAACTTGTTTGCTTTTTTCAAATTGAATTTGTTAAATGAAAACCCACAAAAAAAGAGAAACTTTGAAATCTGAAGTTAATTAAATGTGTCACGTTCAATTAGGAAAAAAATTACCCACATACATTACACAACAGCTGTCAATAAAATACAGTTTAAGTGCCTAAAAGTGTTTTTAATTAAAATCAGAAATAATGTTCTGCAATACATTAAAAAAAAAATAAAAAAAAAAATCTTATGAAAATAATAAAAAGAAAATATATGCTGCCATGGCGAAATATTATTTTTATAATTAAGAAGTTCATATGTAGCGCATTTGATAATATTTATTAATATTTATAAAAATTAAATAATTTTTTTTCTTACTAGTTGTCTTACTCAATAGTTTACCCTTTTAGTAGAGAGTAAAGAGAGTGTGGTGAACTAAACTAAGAAAAACTGTTAAAAAACAGAAATTTAATTATTAAAAAAGCCAATCCAAATGGAAGAGTAGGTACTTGTAAAATATGTATAAGCAACTCTCAAGTACATATAAAAGGTGCCTCAGTAAGAGTACACTTTTTCATTTTCATTTGCAAATAAATCTATTGTTTCACTCGCTGAGTGGCAGGTGGCAGGTGGCGTCATGAAACCACAGGAACTACGTAATCATGTAAATGTAATGATTGCCGTTCAAAGTCACCGCAGTTTTGGCCTCATCATAAGGCCGTCTGATCAAAATCGGCACCAGACCGCTGCTTATTGTGGATGCATTTGTTTCTTATGGATTGCATGAGGATATTCTGAGCCCCATAATTTATAATTCTGTGTATTCACGAATCCATTCAGATGGAAACGCGCTTCAGCGTAGATGATTTCACATTGAATCGGTATAAACATATGTAACAGCTGCCAAATTTAAAAAAAAATTACACTAGATTTAAAAAGTGCACTCTTACTAAGACACCCTTTATTACAATAAATGCAAAATAATATTAATTACAAAGTCTACAGAGTATGAGTTTGTAAAATTGAAGGGTTGTAATTAAAATATTTTTATCTTATCGAGAAATTCACGAAAGTATTTTTATAAATTATGCGGTTTGGCAATGAAATGCAACACATCAGTTTAATTATTGTTTTAAAAAGAGCAACATGAAAGTTCTAATTATTTTTATTTTGGTTTTGGCCACCACTTTAGCTTTAATTTTACCTGAAGCTCACAACAACTCATCAGCTGCAACATTTCAAATTGAAGGTCGCATTACCAACGGCTATAATGCCACGCAGGGTCAATTCCCCTATCAAGTTGGTTTAGCCTTGAAAATGGATGATAATAAATACAGTTGGTGTGGTGGTTGTCTAATTGGACAACAGTGGATTTTAAGTGCTGCCCACTGTACCCACAATGCTCAATTGGCTATTGTTTCACTTGGTGCTACATATCGTACGGCAGCTGAAATCGTTTTTACTGTTTATAGCAACGATATTATCAATCATTATGGTTATAATGCACAAACGTTTAAGAATGATATTTCTTTAATAAGGATTCCTTTGGTGAGTTTGAATAGTAAAGTGCAACTTGTTTTATTACCTGCCATGAGTATATCATACAGTTCTTATGTGGGTGAGTCTGCTGTAGCCTCTGGTTGGGGCAGGTTATCTGATGATGAGGAATTTGTTACTGATTATTTGCAATGGAGTCGTTTTAAAATTATGACCAACACAGTATGTCGAAATACTTTTAAATTTCTAACTTCCTACAGTATGTGTGTGGCCACTAGTAATGGTACCTCAACTTGCCATGGTGATTCTGGTGGTCCTTTGGTAACCGAATCAACTGGTATTTTAATTGGTTTAACTTCGTTTGGTCATATTGATGGCTGCCAATTGGGTTATCCAACGGCCTTTACTCGCATTACCAGCCATTTAAATTGGATCAAAGCCAACACTGGCATTTTTTATTAATTTCTTAATTTTTTTTTTTTTAATTTACAATTAAATCTAATGTGCTTTTTATAGGAAATGAAGAATACAATTGTCTAAACAAATTTATGAAAAATTCTAAAAAATATTTCGAAATTTGAGTGGTTTTCATACAATAGTTTCAGACAATTAGATTGTTTAGTTCATAACAAACAGAATAATGCTTGTGTGTAAATAGCATTAAGTAGTAAATAAATATAGTGGCTTTTCTTTATGTTATTATTATTATTAAATAAACATTAATCAAAGGGCAAATTATGGCTTTCGACATCGAATGAAAATCCAGTAAAATTCAAAGAAAAATTTTGATCGATGTCTAAGCCATAATTCGTCTCCTAAATTTGATTTAAATTTTTGATTTTTAGTTTTCACTCTCATTTTGTATTAATTGATTTATTTATTTCTTAACGAACGTGATTTCTGTCTTGTCTAATTTCTTTTTTTTAATTTAATTTAAAGTAATCGTAATCGTAATAACAGTCGTTATCTCTTTCTGATAACAAATATGGGCTAATAGACTATGAAAATGTAACTATTGATTACAAAACTAAATATATATTTCGATCTGATTTTACAAGTGTAAAATAGTAAGCCTTTTCAGTGTTTACTGCAAATATTCTTGCAATAAAAACAATTTGTATTTTTCATATTATACAACTAAAGATCATCACTTGCCCTAGGCAGTGAACACCTTTAATGAGGTATTTATCTACTAGGAAATTTTTTTAGGAGTATATGTTGGTTGCCTTCAAGTAAAACGTATTCAAAGTACTCTGTGTAAACTTGATGGACTTTGTACGGTTACACACAAAAGCAAATTTGGGTTTGTTTGTTGGTTTGAAAATTAAAAAAAAATTATTTTAAATTTATTGTTTTGGTAATTCATATTAGAAAGAATTTAATTAATCAAAAGTTAATCAAACAAAATCAAAAAAAATTAAGTATTAAATTGGACACAACCACTCCACACAGAAATGAAATGGAAATATATTCGATTGCTTTGGCTAAGGGTGAGGTTGAGTGCTAAAACTGAGACTGAGGGCCAAGACTAAAGCTAAGATTGATACTAAATTTAAGACATAAACTGAGTGTTTAGGCTGATGGCTGACGTTCAGTGTTGAGGATGATTTTTAACTCTGAGGCTCAGACTGTAGGTAACAGACACACCTTTTTATCTGTCAAAAATTTCCATGCTGATACAAAATGTATGCAGCATAAAAAAATAGAAAATCCACTTTTGACAGCGTGTTTTATAGTGAAGTTAGCTGCAAAACAGTTAATTTTTTATTTGTGTTTGGTTGTTTTTGACCAGTAATGACATTTTAGCTATTTTTTTTAATGTAGCGTTTTTTGTCTTTAGAGGGTCTTATTAAAGAAGTTGATTAACACTACTGTGGAGAATACGCATCGCCAGCAGACCCAATTTAGGTTGGACTGTAAGGCTTAGTGTGAGTGCTAAGATATATGAAATCACTGGGTTCAGAGTAGTGTAGCCCCATTGGAGGCTCAGGAGGACTCAGTGTGGTATCGTAAATCATTAGTAAAAATCTCTAACTATTTTGTGTGTTGTACAAAGCAGCTGTAAAGCGGGCCGGGTTTAAGATGTAAAACAAAAGCAAACCAACAACAAAATTTAACACCAGAATTGTCTTTTCTTAAAGCAACTATTTCTATCTTATCTAAACAAAAATGACAAAAAAAATTTTAAATGTATAAAAATGAGTTCATAAAGGCCACTCACTATATAAATTTCCTTAAACTGTAACAAAAACCCGTTAGTTCTTTATTTTTGTTGAAACAGCAACATGAATTTTTTAATTGCTTGTGTTTGGGCTTTCAGTTTAGCCACAGCTTTAGCTTTTAATACACCTAAAGCTGAGATCAACTCTAATGCGATCAATTTTGAAATAGATTATCGCATAACGAATGGCACTACAGCCAAGGAAGCACAATTTCCTTATCAAGTTGGTTTATTGTTAACGGCTAATGGAAAAGTCTTCTATTGGTGTGGCGGTACGCTGATACATAAAAAATGGGTTTTAACCGCTGCCCACTGCACTTACCCTGCTCTGTTTGCCTACGTTTACTTGGGATCTACTAAACGCACCATTGCTGAAGTCACTCACATCGTTTATAAAAGAAATTTTATTAATCACATTTTGTATAATCGATATAGCGGCCAGAATGATATTGCCTTGATTAGGATACCGCCCACAACTTTGAACAGCAAAATTAAAACGATTCGATTGCCTGCTGTATTCAAGCCTTATGAAACCTATGCGAATAGATATGCTATAGCAACGGGTTGGGGTAAAACAGCTGATAATGCTACGACTACTGTGGTGGACAATTTACAATGGGCACGCTTGAAAGTTATAAGCAACAAAGAATGCAGTCAAAAGCTTAAATACATAAAAAAGTCTAATTTATGCGTTGCCACAGTCAATGGGACAGCCCCCTGCAAAGGTGATTCTGGTGGGCCATTAGTTTTGGAATCAAAGGGAATTTTAATTGGTATAACTTCCTTTGATGCCGGTTATGGGTGTCAAAACGGTTATCCGGTTGCCTTTACCCGTATCACTAGCTACTTGTATTGGATCCAGTTCTATACTGGGGTTATTTATAATTAAATGAATGCCCTGTTTCAATAAATACTTTTAGCTGCTATTTTTGAAAGTGATATAAAATTACTTAAAAAAATAAATCAGCGTTGTGTGTGTATTTATTTAGTCTGTCTATATCTTACTAAAATTACTGCTAACTAATTTTTATTAAAGTGGACTTATAACAGCTCAAATAACAAAAAAAAAATGGAAAAGAAAAGCTTTTAAAACTTTATCCAGTTTGAATTTTAAATCTTTATGAAAAAGTGAACGTCTGCTGGACACAAACAGCCATGATTTTCAATTTTCAAATCAATAAAATGAAACACAAAAAAACACTAAAAATATCTTTCATGGAAACATCAACTCCAATCGCGGCGATTGAAAACTCTTTTACTTTTACATTTCCAGCTATCGCTTGCACAAACAAACATAAAATAAACGGAAAACTTTCAAAAACTCACAAGTCTCATACATGTACATGCACATCTACTATGTACGTACAGGCACACGTACGAGTATGTGTTCTATACCTGAGCTAAATTAAAATTTCCCATTTTTTGGTATTTTAGAAAATAATTTTCTTCCTTTTTGGTTACTGAAATGGCAACAGAAACTGTTTATATGTAGCTGATGATTATTATGTGGCACACACGTCAAACTTATTACATTATAAGAAGAAGAAAAAAGCAAAGCAGAAAGTAAAGAAAACATGAAATTGTTACTTAAGACTTTTAAAAAAGTTGAAGCTGCAGGAAGCAAATTTAAGGTCTAAATTGTTGCTTCAAATATTAAATACGCATGTGTTCTGTTTTACAAAGAAAAATAAAAAATAGAAAAAGAAATGGAAATAGAAATTCCTGGTAGATGTTACGCTGAAATGTTATTTAAGGAAAATTTGGCATAAAAAATTGTAGGCTGGTTTTAGCAAGGGAATACTTTCTGACAGCTGCTTTCTCTTCGACAATTAATAATAAAAAAGCAAAATGTGTCTTGTAGTAAAAATGTACTCAACTAAAATCTAAAAAATTCACACAAATTTACACTGACAAAAATTTTGAATTACAAAATGATTTTTCTCTAAAAAATATTATCAAAAAGGTTTAATTAAATGTTTAATACAATCAAATAAACATTTCATCAATGTTATTATTTTTTAAGTCTACGAAAAATATATCAAATTATTTCTTAATTAAAAATATTGAATGGACTCAACTAAAAATTTTAAGTGTTATTTTCAAAAGTGGTATAAGTCTCTTTATATAGAAAATGAGTTAGTGATAATTTTAGTAAGATACAGATTCCATTTTACTAAAATTACCGCTCCCTCATGTTTTTCTTTCGATTAAATAAATTTTTTAATCTTTTAATGATAAAAATCCTATTGTTCAACGGATTTCTCCGAAAATTTGTTCAAGCAACAGCTATATACTTTAGCAGCTTCTATGCCCACTTTTAAAGAGACTTCAGCAAGCCCCTTTTTTGGTTTTTCTTATTGCTGTGTAACCTAACCTAACCTTTGTATCTATTAACTAAAACAAACACAAGCTATCAGCTGGTGTTGAAATTTTCAATGAAAAATTATTTAAAAAAAATTGAGTGTGAGTAAATGAAAATTTTTAAACTCAAATTAAACGAAGCATTCCCAAGCGATTTGAAAGCCCCACTGCTTTGGTACTACTGAGATTGCTTTGATTAGAACACCCCCCATAACTTTTAGTAATAAAATCCAAATTATTCCTTTTCCTGCCAAGGCTGCTTCAGACAATTCTAATGATGGTGAATATATTGCTGCATATGATTGTTAGCGTTTACTTGCACTGGACTCGTTTGCCGATTGTAGAAACACTTTTAATTTTGTGGCAGGTTCTAGTGTGTGCGTTTTTTATTTATTATTGTAAACGAGATTATCCAACTGCCTTTTTGGATTAAATCAAAACTTATATGGATGCTCTCTTGGATTGGTGGGAAGTATCAATCTGCTAGTCACACCTTAAATGTTTTTTTGCAGACAAAAGAACAAGCTTCGTGGATTTGTATTGTTTATAAAAAATAATTTAATTGAAAATTAATTTGTCTTTTGTTGTTGGAGCTTGTTAACACAATTAGAAATTATTTATTTATTTTTTTATTATTTCAACTTCGAAATAAATTCGAAGACTAATGTTTTGTTTATCAGAATCCACTCAAAAATTATTTAAAAACAAATTTTTTTAGGCGATTCGATTGCTCGTTTCCTATCAACATATGTAAATCAATGATATTAAAGCGCATTGTAATTTAATTTTAATGGCAAAAATTTTTATTTATAAAAATGTTTAAAAAAGCATTACAAAAACTTACTGGATATAAAATAAATGATGTTAATACATAAAACAGTCAGCGGCTTACCTGGAAATAGAAAAAAAGAAAAAAAAAAGAATTAATACAAAATTTGTAATTTTCAGGCTTTTAATTTGCTGTAAACTAAATGAAATTAATTGTGTTTTTCTTATTATATCTTAAGTCTTCTTAAGTTATTTTAAAAGAGAACTATACGTTTAGAAGCTCTAAAAAATTTTCTTATAAAATTATTTTTCTACTCTAGCAAATGGTGGAATATATTGCCCCAAGATCCTCAAATTATTGAGTTAATTGCGACAACATTTCAATTTTTATTTAAATCGACTCAAGCGATTTTTACTTACTAGTGCAGAACTATTAAATGCTAAGTAACTGTATCAGTTTTGCTAAGATAGACTTTCAGTCGTTTTCTTGTAGGCTATAAATGTATTATAATAGTGTAAACTAACAGATGTAAAATGAATTGTATGTAGGCTCTTAAAATTATTGCTATAAATTCTCACATATTCATCCTAAAAGATCTAAGGTTTTTCGGCTGGAGCTACTGGCCAATAAGAAGACATGCTAGGCTGCGTGTGATAAAGTCTTTAGTTTAACTGTAGGTTTTTATGGCTGATCATCACGAAACTTTCAATGAATTTTTTTCACACATCAAATTATGCAATATTTTATACAACGTATACATGTGACTTCAATTTTTTAAAACACGCAGCCAAATGTATGATGATTGATGTTGAAATTTAATGTATGTATCAGGCACTTTAGACTAAGCAGACTGGCAGACTTCTTCAGTTCAATGTTAGCTGAGTTTTTTGTTTGAATATTTGAATTTTTTTTTGGAACTATTGACAAATAATTCTTATTTAGTCAATGGTTTTTACAATATAAAGGTTCCAATGTTTGCCAATAAATGTTGGGAGTAATCTACTGAGGATTCAGAGTAAGCTATCCCCTTCGCTACTTATTGTATTTAATAAATAACTTATGAGAAGTAACCCAACACAATTCAGAAATTAAGCACAAATAAAGTTTACTATTTTGTTAAACTTTTGATTTCCAAATCAAATTATTACATTTAAAAAAAACTAATTTTTCTTCTCTATAAAAATCTAAATTACAAAATAACAAAGCCTGAATTGAGGTAAAAATGCCAGTAGCCTGTATTTCATTTAAAAATTAAAAAAAAAAAAAAATTCATTTAAAACAACTCTTGAAATCTAAAAGCTTTTAACAAATTTTAAAATTGCTTCCTTTAAAACATTATACTTACAAATAGTATGACGTCATTTGTTTTATGAAAACTAAATGCTGCTTCTATTGCTGTTTAACACGCAGTATGTAACATAAAAACCATTATTTTATATGTTAGCGCCTGTTACACTTTTATGAAGGCATGCAAAAGCTTAAGAGCAGTAAAACACAAAAAGAAGACTGACTTGACTAACTACTTGATAAATTAAAAACTTAATTTTTCCTTTTCAAATGTGTGTTTAAATAATAATTTGTTCAGCTCAACAGCTACAAAATAATAAAATATTTAAAAATAAAAACAACAACTTTTCTTTTAAATATTTTATGCCCTCTGAACATGAAAACAACGTTTGTTCCAAGAATAAAAACAAAAAGATTTAATGTTAAGGCTCACTCCTTAAAACTAAATTGTGTTAAAATTCATAAGCCATAAAACATGTTTTCTTTTCTCAAATAGAAAGTTAATTTAAGGTTCATAATCTTAAAATTGAATAAATTATAAAAAAAAAAAATTTTATTTTTTAGTAAAAATATTTTTTTTAATTGGCACAAAGGTATCAAGTGTTTAAATTATAAAAGCAGACCAGTGATTTAAAAAAAAAGCAATTGGGTAATTACTGCTGCCCTATTACTTACACTTATGGCCATCAAAATAAGTATCTTGAAGATTTATATTTTTAATATTATAAATATTTTTCAACCTTCATTGTTAAAAGTCAAGGTCCTCGAGTTTGAATTAAAAAAAGTTAATATTTTTTGTTGTTAAAAATTGCTGAATTTTCTTTCAGTTTCATTCGGATTCATTTTGCAAACGATTCTAATCTAACGTCTAAAAAAAATTTATGTGCTGTTTTTTTATTACAAGGGATCAACTTGTCTGAAAATTTTATTTATATGAAAGTAAGTACTCAAAATATTAACCCAGACCTTAAAGTCAACGTTATCGAAATTTTTCATATAATTTTTTCATAAATTAGTCTACGTCAACTTTTTTTTTTGGATAAGAGCATAAGTGTTTTCATACAAATTTTTTTGACGAGTTGATCGCTTGTGTTATAAAAACAAAACATTATTTTTTACTAGTGCTCAGATTAAAATCCTTTAAACCTAAGAAAATTTCAGTGGTTAGTAAAATAGATAACCTGATAAATTCTCTAGAAATGACACTTTTCCAGCTTTTTGTACTGAAATATTAATGTCATATAATCGCTTCCGCACATTTTTTCTCAAATTTTCATTCTTTATTACTGCTGCAGTTGCCTCTGATGACGTTCTTTGCAATAATTCATCTGTTATTAGGCTCTTTTTTTATTATGTTTCAGTACTTCACAGGACTAACAACACAATTTTGTAATCAACCAATGGATCTTAAAGGTCGCAGTGCAATCATAGCATGTGTTATGATTTTGGGCAATTTATTCCGTTCCCGAAGGCTGTCAACTAGAACGCAGTTTTGTGGCAAGCAATTCTGTGCTTTATTCACCTGACAGTAATGCTGATATTTATTACTGCGAATGAAATTCAGAACGCCAGGGAGTTGTCAAACAGCTTTACCAAAACTTAAACTATAAATTTTGACCAACATTTTCTTATGCTCCAAAAATTGTTCTCTAAATGATAATAAATTAGAGCTTTTTAAAAATAATGGAATAAAATCGTTTCCAAGTGAAATTTAAAAAAAAAAATCTGCAACTTAAAAAAAAAACAAAGAAATGTTCAGGGTATGTATTTTAATGACCATAAGTGTAACTTGTTTATACAAAAAAAAAAAAAAAAAAAAAAAAAAAAAAAAAAAAAAAAAAAAAAAAAAAAAAAAAAAAAAAAAAAAAAAAAAAAAAATTTGTATTTCAAGAATAATAGACATAAGATTAAGCCATCTCACACATAAAATCTGAGCATGTAGCACAAATGACGTTACGCTAATAAACATAATAGTAGAGAAATTTATAAATTTCTGCATGGCATAATCTTGTGTCTATCATTCTGGTTACAACTGAGATTATTATCACAAAATTTGTTTTAATTATTTATTGTAAGAAAAAGTCCATGTAGATTTAATTTTGCCCTGACACAAATTTTAAAAAGCAACATGGCAAAAGTCTTTATTATGAAATATAATTATGAAAGTTTATAAAAGCATAAATAATCTAATAAAAATAATTCAACAGGAAACACTCATTTTATTTCTTCGTTTTTGTTTAATGAGAAGGACAGCTGATTTTAACTACAACTTAAAAAAGGCAGAGATTAATATTTGAAAAATGTTGTTAAAAAAAAAACTAAAAGTCCTTTTTAGGTTTAATGCAGAAACGTTTTAGTTGGTCATGTAAAAATGGAAAAAAAAGTTAAAAGGTCTTCATAGAAACCAACGAATGCAACGTATAAACTTTGTTGGAATTGATTTAAGTTTATTACAAGTAAAGGAAAAAAAATCGATAGTGTTAGCACTAAGACAACAACAACTGAATGATATTGCCTAGAAAGCCGGGCGCAGCAGGGCGATATTAAATGCAGAAAAAGGTAGCTCATCAACACAAGTAGAATTTAAATTTTTAATTCTAAAGAAATCCGCTTTTTATAGATTTAAACAAGGATTGTTAAACAAATAGTTGCATCTGCTTTATTTTAAGTTAGTGGAACTGGGTTAGGTTTTTGTAATACCAAAAGTCTGTTCAGCTTCTTGGCTTGTCCGCAGAAAACACCCCCGGTCTAGGGAGGAATCGAATCTGCTACCCCCAGATTAATAGGTTAGTGCACTACCCAATAATCTACGGGGACGTTTGCCCCCCTTTTAAAATATCATATAACAACTTAGATTTTTTTATTTTAATTTTTAACATAATTCTTGAATGACACATTTTTTTTCCTTTAGCATAAATTATTTTAATTATTCGTATGAGCGAACTGTTCTTCACAAAAAAAATGTGTACAAAAGATTCCTCTACCAAAAATGCTAAAAATAGAGAAATAATAAAATGGATATGTAAGTGCATTTGTGTAAGTTTGCTTTAAATATTTTTAAGCAAAATCTCACAAAAACAAACAACATCATACTTGTCTACATACGTAAATATACTGGCATATGTTATATGATGATAAGGGGTTTTATTCACTTTGCAAGACTTGTTATTCACCATTTGTATAACAACAGATAAAAAAGTATTTAAATCCTTTTCGTACAAAGAAAATTTTTAAGAATTAAATATGTTTTTCTTTAAGAGAATGAAATAGTATTTTTTATTCTTTTTAGCAATTTGTAATCTTATTTAAAAAGGATTTTAAAGCGATATAGATGTTTGGTTTCTTAAAAGTTCCTTTACTTATTGAAACTCACTTAAAAATCACATTGAATTGCTTGTAAACAATTTTTTAATCTCTGATACAGGAGTGTGGAAAGCGTAACAGGTTTATTTGCAGATAAAAAGCTTATTTTCAGTTGACAAAGTTAATTTAAAAATTTCATGCACTTAAAAAATGAAAATATGCCCTTTAATATACAAAATATTCTCAAAAATATGCAGTAATGCTCTTAAGGAAAATAAAAATAAAAAACATTCACTATTTTGGTTATAAAGAGATTTAAAATTAGTTTTTCAAAAATACTTTTATAAATTTCCTTTACATCAAGTAAATTCTTTAAAAGGTAAAATCTCTAAATTAATGTAATACAATTGGTATGAGTATAGCAAATATGTTGAGACACATTGCCTGATAGTGCTTATGTTTACAACATCATCTATTTATTATTCCGTCAAATGAAAAAAGTGCCTTTTTTCATTTTACAAGGGGTCAAATCATATTAAAAATTCTTATTGAAATGACTAAGAAAACTAGTGCTTTTCTTGCAAAATTTTACAAACAGTTTGATGGCTTTCAACATCAAAACAGCCACATAATTAATAAAATAGTCTAAATAATAATTTTTGCTTGTTGGCTGCTTTGATAAATTTAAGAAGCAAAAGTTCTTCAATAGTGTTCATCTGACAACATTATTGTGAAGTAGTCAACTTCAAGCATACATGTATATACTTTTAAAGTACTTACATGCCTCAAGTACACAAAAAGAAAAAAAGAATAATATGGTACACTAAAATGCTGCCAAATGAGTGAATTACTTTACAGGTTATCATTAAGTGAACACTTTTGAATATTAAAAATATAAAAATAAATAAAAATTATGTCCAAAAACATGAATTTATAACAAAATATGCTAAAATATGTATTTATAACCAAATATGCGAAAATATGCAATACAAAATTCATGTAATTTTTCAATAAATTCACGAATTCGTGAAAGTACTTAATCAGAATCTATTTTAAGTTACTGAGTAAAAACATGCATTTGCCCTAGTAATCACAATGCATAGGACTTGTTGCTATGAAAATGCTTACAATTGTAAAGAAACTAAAACTATGGTCGTATTACACAAATAATAGTCGGAATTCGCATATTTTGAAGAAATTTTTTAATATTTTTTTTAAATATAATACATACTTGCATTATCATATTATTTCAATAAATTTTATGTAATAAAAATCGTTGTAGACAACAATTGGACAAATACGAGTATTTGTTAAATGTGACCGTAGCTTAAAATAAATCTGAATAATATAAAGTAAACTTATTTGAAGAATGTATGTGAATACGTTTAATGCATGTTTTAGCACATTTTTTTAATAGAAAATAGAAGAAAGTTTTATTAAACTTTCACCCTCTTATACAAAACAATTAAGGTAGACTTTAACGTCAAGGATATTGAAATGTTTAATTTAATTTTTTTCATAAATTTTACTTTATAGTTTACGTAAATTTTTTATTTTTTTGGATGAGACAGTAAAAAGAAATACGCCAAATTGGTTAAGTTGAAAAGTGGAGGGGTTCAGAGTACACTTGGTTTTTCATATAGTTTTTTCTTGACTTTGACAGAGAATTATTAAAAAAAAAAAAAAAAAATTGTTATTTTATAAAATAAAATTAAAAAAAAGTTTATTTAAGAGTAAATGCTAGGGAATGTAAGGGAATCAGAGCCGTATGATTAATATTGTTGATACTAAATTTAATTAAATATTAATCATTCGTAGCGATGACTACAATTCTATATTAAAGAACTGCCCAAGCATACTTGAAATGGCTTACAAGCAGTTTTTATTATAACATATTATACAGTTATACACTTATAGTGATGTGTGGCTTTCAAATATGCCTCTGCAGCCTTTTGTTCCTTATATTTATAATAGCATCTGAATATTTCATTTCCTAATAACTATTTTGTAAATCATTTGAGTATTTTAAAAGAAAAATATTTTTTGGTTCATTTTTGTTGGTAAAAAAAATAAAAAATAATAAAAGAATGTTGAACTTAAAAAACTGGGATTGCTTGCATTCATAGCATTATGACTGAAACACTTGGCAAATATGAGTATCAGTCGAAACAACCTCTGCAGGTTATGTAACCAAGATGAAGATAAATATATATTGTGTACCCGCTTGCGTTACTTAACACAAGACTACTTTTAGCCGTCTAATTTAGCACACATGTTTTCCAAGGAAGTCTTTGAATTCTTCTTAGACAGAATTTGTAGCTGAGAGTAATGAGTGTTAGAATAAGTGTATTCTGGGCATAGAGACTCCTACTATTGACCAAAACCAATTATAATAAGAAACAACAAAAACCCAGATATAAGTATATGTTTAATTTAAAGCAGGTTTTTTTATTCAAAAGTATTTTAATAATAAATGCCAGAATTAGCTTTGATCCAATCCAAGTGGCTGGTAATACGTGTAAAGGCAGTTGGATAATCTCTTTCACAATAAAAAATGTGACCAAAAGAAGTTACACCAATTAAAATGCCAGTTGATTCCGAGACTAAAGGACCACCGGAATCACCACGACAAGTGGACTTACCGCCAGGTGTAGCAACGCACATACTAGAGGGTACTAGAAAGTCAAAAGTAATTTTACAAGCGTCGTTCTCAATGATTTGTAAACGAGTCCATTGCAAATGTTCATTGGCATATTTGCTGTTATCTTTAGTAATACCCCAACCAGATGCAACAGCATATTCACCAACATAAGAACTGTATGATGCAGCCAAAGAAGGTAGAGGTATAATTTGGATTTTATTACCCAAAGTTATGGGTGGTGTTTTAATCAAACCGATGTCATTCTCAAATGTACTGGGATTGTAGCCAGCATGGGGGATAAAATCGTTGTTGTAAATTTTGTAGCTGATTTCAGCAGCTGTGAGTTCAGTTGATCCATAATATACAACCGCAAATTGAGCATAGACAATACAGTGGGCAGCAGTCAAAACCCATTCCTTGGCAATCAAACTACCACCACACCAGGTGATTACGTTATCATTAATTTTCAAAGATAAACCAACTAGAAAGGGGAACTGACCCTCCGTGGCATTTAATCCATTAGTAATGCGACCCTCAATTTTAGGTGAATTGAACTGAGCTTCACGAATATTGAAAGCTGTTACGGTGGCCAAAAGCAATATGCAAGCAATTAAATGTTTCATGTTGGCGATAGCACAAAAATAATAAGACTGATATCTTTTATGCTTAAATTAGCCAGTTTATATAGTAAAATTTTAAAGCAAATTCTAATCTTTTCTGGTTAGATTAGTTTTGGCAATTTTTTTTTTAATTTTGCTTCAAAAGAAATTTAATTAATTTTATCTATAAGATTTTAGTTTATCAAGCACTTAACGTACATAAAAGCTTTTGTATGCAGGAATGCCAATACAGATTTAGGGATAACGATAAAAAAAATAGAAAATAATAAATTGATAAACGAGTGTGATTTTTGAACGATAACGTTAAACAAGTAACAATTGTCAAATAGAAAACTTTAAAAATTAAATGTGTGTAAAAGAACTTAATTAAAATTTGTCATTTAAGCGAAATATAGTTTTAAAAATATATAATTTAATTCCAGCTTAAGTTTGAAAACAACAAGCCGTTTTAATTAAAAAAAAAATATAAAGAATTTCATTAAAAATTGCTTAATAAATAATTCACGAAAGCTACTCCGATGTTCAGGGGATTACTACTCCCAAACTTAATAAATTTCTGGCAAAATATTTGTTAAGCCAAGTGACTAAAATCAAATTAAAAAACATTCTACTAATTGAAAATAAAGTTCTTAAATGCAAAGTTAAACTGGAAAAAATTTTAATAATTTTTCATAATAGACAATTTTTTGGCTTCTAATCTAATTTTTTTTAAATGTAACTTAAGGTTTTTTTGAAAACATTTAAGCCTAAAATAATTCATTAAATTTTATGACAAAAATTTTATTTTTAATTACAAAATGTTAATGAATCCTTTAAAAATTTGTTTTCTCTTACTTTTTTCCAGCTTCAGAACATAAACTGAAATATAATCTGCTATAAAGAAAAAAAAAACTTTCAAGGTAAAACTACAACGTGCACAAAGAACAATTTTGTATAATAAAATGCAATCGGTCTAGCAAGAAAACCATCTAAAAAAAATGATTTTACAACAACAACAAACAACTTAATTAAAATACAGCAAGCAAAAGAAGAAGAAGAGCGGGAGTGAGAAAAGATAAAAAACTTAATAAAACAAAAATGAAAGTTTAAGGCCAGTTTATAAATGCCTGTAGATAACCCTAAATGAACAATCAAGTCAAAACCAAATGTAAAACACAAAAACAAAAAATTTAAATAAAAAAAGTAAAAAGTAATAATAAAGACTTCAATAAATAAAAAAGTAATTTTTTTTATTATTTTAAACTAAAATGTAAAAGCTTGACAATATTAAAATTAAAAAAAAAAAACTATGAAAATTAAAAATTGACTTTATTAAAAAAATTAGAAAACTTTTACAGCAAACAAAATTGGCTTACAAGGAAAAAAAGTGTAAAATTGCATAAAAATATTAAAGAAAATTTGTTAAAACAATAAAAATAAGACTAGAAATTCTTAAGGCAAAACAAAAAATAATTTTTTTAATTAAACAAAAATAAAACAAGCAAGAATTTCATAACCAGAGACAAAATGTTGCCCTCAAATGTGATGACGTTTATGAAAAAGGTAAGTGGAAAATTATTATTATTGAGTTTTATTTGTTTTAAAATAAAATTATACCCTTTTGCAAAGTGTTGCTACAACTAAACTGAAAGGATTTTGTTTATTAATAAACGGAAAAATTTTATAATTTTGCAACCAATTACAATGTGTCATTTTGTTCTTGTTTTCAATAGATTTTTAATTTTCTAGGAATAATAATTCAGCACACTATTTACAATTAGTTATCCATACTACTGCCTACTGTAAAATACATATTTAAAGGGTAATATGAGCACAAAACTATACTATTTTCATTGTCATTTGCAACGATTTCCTGAGAACCTTGGAGACTACAGTGAAGAGCAAGGCAAAAGGTTTCACTGAAAGAACATTACCAAGGGTGGTGGGATGACTACAGTTGGAGTCTTTATCGGCATCTAAAATATTTACCAGATTCAAGAAAATCTTATAACAACTTTGTTTCTCCTTAACCAGAGTAACTGTGTGAAATATGGGAAAATACTTGGGAAAATTTTTCAGTGTTGACCAGTGTTATCAAATGATTTTGTAAAGAGACCAAGAAGCTTTAAATAATTTCTACAGCATGTTGTTTTATTTGAAAGTGGTATAATTCCATTTAAAAAAAATATTTTAGTAAGATAAAGACACCATCTAAGTAGAATTAATCCTGACTAATTTTTTTTAAAGAGGACTTATACCACTTTCAAATAAAACAGGGGGGTTACTCTCTATTGCAATGCGAAAGAAAACGCATCGCAACTCAATGTAAAAATCTTACAGATGCGAATGGTTTTTCTTCCGCATCGCAATAGAGAGTAACCCCCCCCTGCTCATGTTATTGTGAAAAATTCATGTTTTGTTAAAAGCTGTTGTTTATGGCCAAACATTAATTTCTGCAATTGTTTGACAAAATTAAAATTTCCTTCGTAAAGCTTGTGACGTGTGAGCGTCATAAATTTAACAAGAACCAAAAAAATAAAAAAAATAAAACTTTTAAGCACAATTATTTCACATTTTCATCCCCACCCCTACACCCAGGTAAAATGTAACATTTTGCACTCATAAAAAAGACACATACACACATACAAGTTATAAATGCAGTAGGTACTCGTGCAAGTACAATTAAAAGAATAGCTAAAAAAAGAAAGCTTTTAAAATAAATACACAAGTGCACACTTAGCCTCATACACACAGCGATACTCACACACACCAACTACACAAATATTAGACCCGTCAATGGATAACGTTGGCTTGAAGAATAATTATTTTGCAAAATTTGTCTGCCTCGATTTTTGTAGCAGAACCCAAATAAGGCCAGGACCACACACAGCAAGTTTAGCTGGGCAATTCTTTCTTAATTCTCTTTTAAAATTGTCCATGTGTCTATACACAGAAATTTCATTTCAACAATTTTAGCATTCTTATTCAGTCATTCATTCAGCCTTCAAGTTACCTGTTTCCTTTTTTTACATCTTTATAAAAAAAAGCGAAGAGAGAAGAAAAGGGAATTGCGGAGTACAAGCAAGTTTGTACCCCTTTCCATTCGTCTTTCCTCTCTCTCCTACAAAATCAAGAGTTGAGCAACTAAAATTGCTGTATGTGGTACTGGTCTAACGCCACCCGTTACCTATGCCCTGTGAAATATGTGGCAACGTTGGCCATATAGAAGTCATGATGACTCTAGTAATAAAGTTTCTTGCCGTATTATTTATTGTCTACAAGTAAAATAAAAATTCATTGCAGAGCTGAGAGCTTCAAGTTTGATATGAAATGAAACCGATTTAAATTTTAATCTTTTTGTGTGAAAAAATATTTTAAGTTTCACAAAAAGTTGCTCGATATCGAATACTACGATTTGGCGTTATATTTTTTATTGAAATAATTGAAATCATTAAAGACAACATGAGTGACTATATCATGCTTTTGATGACCAAAATTAATTTTTTTGGCGATTTAATTACTTGAGTTATCCACGATTCATTATGGTTTTACAGCATCTAGCCAGTAACAGACTCTCGCTCACAATTATTTACATTTCTTTGTATGATGTGAATTGAGCCGTTATTTTTGAAACTGGTATAAGTTTACTTTAAAAAAAATTTGTTTGCTGTAATTTTAGTAAGTTATAGACGCGCTTTAACTAAATTTACAGCGAACTTATTTTAAAAAAAAAGTGAATTTATACCACTTTCAAAAAAACAGCTCAACTAACTTAAAGAATATGCAGTTTTTCAGAGCTTAAGTACGAGTACAAATGAATATTAAGCTTTTTTGTTTCTGTTAAGTACAGTATGATGATGAATGACAGAGAGAGAGAGAGAGAGAAAACAAAATCATAATTTAAAAGACAGCAAAGAAATGAACAAGATTGTGGCATGATGATGGTAATGATGTCTTATTCATGCAGGTTTTTTTTTTTTTGTCATTAGCCACACACACACTTAAACAAAGGCTACATTTTGAAAGTAAGAAAAAAATTATTTCTTTTTTTGTTTTACGAAAGTAAACTTTTATTCGCTTCAAGTTTTTTTGTTTTTCATTTATTAAGTGCCATAAAATTCAAGTGAAGTGTTTTTTTCTATACAAACAAAAGAGCAACAACTGGGTAAAGCAACTAAAACGAAATTTAAACAAAATATTTTAGGCTTAAATTCCCTATTAAAAAGATACACAGACAACACAGCAGGAATATGAAAAACTTAGGTTCCATTTGCACCAGAGAAAAAACTCAGTAAAGCGTAACCTTAAACCAAACGTTTGGGTTGGTACACGAGTAAGAAAATCTTATACTCGTATAGCAGCTACAACTCACTAAAAACATTAAATGAATGAAATGACATCATTGTCGTCACCTTCAGACCACCAGCATCATTTCATCATGTTGTTTGTGCTATGAAAACAATAAAGAATCCCAAGAAGTGATTACACAGATAAAATAAAATAAGTGTGTGTCTGAGAGTGTGAGACTAGGAGTAAGTTGAGTAAAATTTAAGAAAATAAAGCGTTTATTCAATTATCATTTTAATACAAAAATCAAGTACTAACGGGTGGAGCTGCTACATAAGACATGGAACGAAATTTCAATTTTTTTAAGGCCATTTGTAACGCGACTTTTGTAAAGCCAAACAGCAGGAATCGAAATTGGAACCCCTTGATTGCGACTTTAGTATACTATTCACTAATCTAAGCCGGCACCCAAGAGGCAAATTGTGGCCTTCGATATGGCATGAAATTTCAATGCAATTTTAATAGATTTTTTTGATATCGAATGTCTTAATTTAGTCATGACCAGCGCGATATTCTTAAGTCCAAATCGATACCTTATTTCTGTAGCCAAAATTGATATCGAATACAACGATTTGAAATAAATTTTTTTAATTTTCTTCTAACTATTATCAGCTGCAGTTCTTCTGGGTTTTAAAGGTTCAGCTACAAATTGAACTCACTCATAATAAACTTTCAGCAGCACACAAACTTTAATTAGCCTATCAAGCATTTCCTATTTGTCCAATTAATCCCTGTGGCGAAATCACCACTCTCGATAGTGATCGAAGTTTTAATTGAATATTTCGATTGGTATTAAATGTCGTAATTTGAGCCCTGCTTTTAGAATAACTTAACCCAACGTTTAGCAGTTAAAAAATTTCATAATTTATATAGAGAAGGCGAGTGTGTACTGAAAGAATAATTCATTATTCTTCTATATTTTTAATGTTTTCTTTTTTTGCTTTTTTAAAATCACTTTTTGCTTTATTTTGTTTCTTTCTGTTTGCTCTTTGTTAAAATATTTTTTTTATCAGTTAACTGCCTAAGTTAAAGCACTCCTTTATCAAGTAAATATGCTACAAAAAAAAATAAAATAATAAGCCTTAAGGTATGCACTGATATTCTTTTTCTTTTCTTCTAATAGTGAAGTCACTGTAGTTTTTTGTTTGTTTTTTTTTTTAATTTTACGCTAATAAAGAGTAAAAGTGTTTTAGACAAAAATTCACAATCTTTGGTTAACTAAAAGTGGAAGTACATACCACGCGTTACACGCTACAACGCGTTTTATGTTTCTGTCAAAAAAGTTAAAACAATGTATTTTACATAATGACGCGTATAACGTGCGTGACGCAAAAAGTTAAGCAATTTTTAACTTTTCACGCATTACAAGCTTAATAATTATATTTCAAAAACAAAGATTATTATAAATAATGGCCGTCAGGCCGTCACGTTCACCAACCCCAACAATTAGTACTAAGAGTTGCAGTATTTCTATATCGGCCATTTTAATTAAAGCTACTCCGTAAAGTATAAAGTTTGTTAGTTTTCATTATTGATTTTATTTTTAATTTAAATTGTAAAATTTTTAGCAAAAAAGCCAATTATTTATTAAAATTTTATTCAATATTTAATTAAATTTAATTCTTTTTTAAGATGGTGGCCACTGATGAAAATGCAGCCGCACAAAATACAACTGATACTGGCGGCACGTTTGGAAAATTAAAACAGACATTGTCGTCATCGCTACTAACAGCACAGGACCGTGGTAAGTATTTGAAATAAAAGAAAGTTTTTTAAAAATCCGGCAACATGCTTAACACATACAAGGACTTCTCATCACAAACCTAAAAGGAAACTTTTTTTTTTTTTTATAAAAAAAAAAAGAAAAAACTAAAACTAAAACATTTTCAAGCAATTTTGAAGAAAAATCAAAAATATTTCAGAGAATAAAATAAATTACATCTCACCAAATTTTTTTTTTTTTTATAAAAATTTTTTATTTTCTGAATTTTAATATTTAATAAACAACACCAGTATGATATTTAATCCAACACAAATAGTTGGAGACACGTGTAAAACCAGCCGGATAGCCTGTTTGGCAGCCTTTCAAAGAGCTAAAGGAACTTAGACCCACCAGAATTCGTTTTGATTCCAACACTAAAGGACCACCAGAATCTCCTTGGCAGGTGGTTGAACTACCGTTTGTAGAAACGCATAAATCAGAGTCTGTAATATCGTCGTAATAATGGCTGCAATCATTATTTTCCATGATTTGTAAGCGAGCCCACTGTAAACTGTCAGCTGTTGCGTTAGAGTGACTAGATGTCTGTCCCCAGCCAGAAATAATGGCGTATTTATGTAAAAAACTCTCGTATAACATTGACATTGCCGGCAAACGAACAATTTGAATTTTTTTACTTAAACGCGTTTTGGGTATTTTAATCAAAGCGATATCGTTTAGATGCCCATGGCCCATATATCCGCGATGGATAATAAAATCATTACTAAAAACAGTATAATAGACTTCAGCATTTTTAGATGTAGTAGCACCCAGGTAAGTGTAGGCCACATAAGCGCTGTAGATACAGTGGGCAGCGGTTAAGACCCATTTTTCACTAATCAAAGAACCACCACACCAATTGAAAACTTTTCCATCAGGAGTTAGCAATAAGCCAACTTGATAAGGAAATTGGCCTACTCTGGCCGTAGTGCCATTGTAAATGCGTTCTTTATAGCTGGTAAAAGTGGGCGTTGAGGTGATCTCTGTTTCATTTAATTGAAAAGCAGCAACACTAACCAAAAAACAAACGAGCGCAATAAAAAGTTTCATGCTATCGTTTTAATAGAATAATGCAACTGATGGCTGATTTGACCAGCCAAAGCCACTTATCCAATTGCTAGTCTTGTTTCTTTTTTTTTGATAAGATACCAAAATGTTGAAATGCTTAATCTTAATTTTAAGTGAAATTGAGTTGACGGTATATGAAATATTTAGCTTGTGCTTGGTTTTTTATTTATTTCTATTTCACATTTTAAAAGGAAAATTAGGTTAAACGTGCCATGCCCCTTTTAAATCATAGAGAAATTTGTCTTACAATATTAAAATTAAAAAATAATTGACAGACGTTCACTAGGATTGTTTCATTCAATCAATGAAATATTTCACAAAAATTTTATAAATTATTTGCTCATATTAATGAAACTAATTTTTATGTCTGTAACAAATTTATATTATTAACGCGCTTAAGTTCAGTCCCATAACAATTTCGCACTGAAAGTCAGCCAAATCTGAACGTTTGTTTTTTATTTGAAATTACTCCCAGACTCTGGATTGCTGGAGGACGTTCTCAGAAAATATAATTAATAAATCATAATTAATGAAAATGTTTTCAATATTATAATTTAATTTTATTACTGAAAGTATATCCGTAAAAAATAATTAATTTTTTTTTTATTTTTATAAATGAATTAATTCAGTACATTTCCTCTAGCTCAACAAAATATTTAAACGTATTCAAAATAGAAGTTTCGTCAATCTAATAATACACAAATTTATTAATGAAATTTCAAAGAAATGATTCATTATTTCATTATTTTAGTGAATATTAAAAATTTATTAAAGATGAAAGAGTTTAACAAAGAGTTTCATGGTTTCAGTTTCAATTTAATTTTTCATCAAATAAATAAAAAAAATTCTGAAAAAGGGGCGCATAAAATTCTTTAAGCAAACAGAAAAAAAATTCAAGTTTTTAAACGACACACGTTTCATTTATTTTTTGAAATATTTTTTTATTGATTAAAGCAACGAAATATTGATTAATGTGCAAATTGGTATCATTCATTCCTGTGTGTGGTCCGAAAGAGATACGCAAATTGCGTCGTATTATTGATTCCGCATGGAAAGAAAAATTTAACGGATAATTCCTGGGAAACCTGAGCAACCCCTCATAAATTAGTCTTGGGCTATTTCAGTACTTATGACAAAATATTGAACACAGGACAAAAAGAACTTTTTTCTTTAAATAACAAAAAAAAAATTTTTTTTTTTTCAAATTATTTTTGATTGATTAAACATTACTGTGAATCCTCCAAATGTTTTTAAGATCTGCATTAAAATGAAAACTAAAAAATTGTTAAACAAATTTTATTTTCTAAATTAAAAATTATAAAATTCAAGCACAGTGTTTGTTAAGAACTTTTTATTTCAATAATAGGCAATACCAGTGTGATATTTGATCCAACACAAATAATTGGTAACACGTGTAAAGCCAACCGGGTGGCCTCGCTCACAATATTTGCCTGGGCCAAAAGAAGTTACACCCACTAGTATTTGTTCTGATTCCAAAACTAAAGGACCACCAGAGTCTCCTAGACAAGTGGAAGAACCACCAGAAGTAGAAACGCACATTTTCATCTTTCCGTCAAAGCCATAATAAAAATTCTTACAAACACTGTTGTCAATAATTCTCAAACGGGTCCACTGCAACCAATCAGCACGAGCTGTAGATTTATCAGTTGTACGTCCCCAACCGGAAGTGAGGACATATTTATCAAAATACGTTTGGTGTGATATGGACATTGAAGGCAAACGAACAATTTTGATTTTTTTAGTTAAGCGCGTTTCAGGTATTTTAATCAAAGAAATGTCATTTTTAGTACCTTTGGCTAACCAGCCATTGTGGATGATAATATCATTGCTGTAAACAGTATAAGAGACTTCAGCCTTGCTTTTTGCAGTACTACCCAAGTAAACGTATACCGTAGAAACGTATTGCGTACAGTGGGCAGCAGTTAAAACCCATTTTTGACCGATCAACGATCCACCACACATGGTGAAGGCTAGTCCGTCACGAGTTAGCGTCAAACGAACTTGATAAGGAAATTGGCCCTCATAGGCTGCAGTGCCATTAGTGATGCGATCGTCATAGTTTCCATGACTTATGGTAGATGCAGTTGCAGTTTCTGTTCTAACCAATTCAAAAGCAAAAAGAGTAGCCAAAGCAGAAGTGAAAACAATTAAAAGTTTCATGCTAGCGTTTTAATAAAATAATGCAACTGATATCTTTTGCGGCAGACCACAGCAATTGATATGTTGCATTCTTTGCACGGTTTGTTTTTATTTTTCACTAGATAAGATACTGAAAGGGTTAAATTTCTAAATTCATAATGGCTTTCAATTGATAACATTTGAAATGTTTTGTGACTCTACCTCGTTAGGCTTTGTTGGCTATTTTCGAAAAGTAATCAAAAAAAAAAAAAAATATCATAATAAAAAATATTACAGTTTTGAAATTTTAGTTTATTTCAACTCGTCAGTAAAAACAATGTCGCGACTAATCATAAATTCTATACTCCCTATCTCTTTATTTTTTTCCAATTATGAATTCTTAGATTACAAAATAAAATCATCGTATTGCTCAAGTCTTCATGTAAAACACAATTCTTTAAAATAGATAAAGAAAAATAAAAAAATTTTTTTCTTTTTCTGCTGGTAAAAGAATTTCCTTGAGTGTAAACTAAATCTCTAATTTCTGTACAGAGATTAAAAGCTTTAAAACAGCTAAAAGTTATAATAAAAATTTGGATTTTAAGTCCATTATGGAGTTTATTTTAGAGTCACAAACGGAAATTGTCTTTCAGGTCTAAATTAAAATAAAAAACTAAAAACTGCCAACTAAACTTTATTTCATTTTCTGCTGTGAATTTACAAAACTCAAGCACAGTGTTCTCAAAGCAAGAAATAAATTTTAAAAATACGAGTACTCTGATAGCAGCTTTTTATTTTAATAATACGAAATACCAGTATGATTTTTGATCCAATTTAAATAACTGGTGACACGTGTATAGCCCACCGGATGGCCTAGCTCACAGCCAGCCCGTGATAAAAAGGAAAATACACCAATTTGAATTCGTTCCGATTCCAAAACTAAAGGACCACCAGAATCGCCATTGCAAGTGGATGAACCACCAGAAGTAGAAAGGCATATTTTAAAGTTTGTGTCAATATTATAATAAGCGTTTTTACAATAACTGGTGTTAATAATTTTTAAGCGGGTCCACTGCAACCAGTGAGCAGCAGTGTACGAGTGATCAGATGTCCGTCCCCAACCGGACGCAATGGCATATTTATACAAATAAGTTTCGTTGGACATTGACACTGAAGGCAATCGAATAAATTGAATTTTTTTACTTAAACGGGTTTCAGGTATTTTAATTAAAGCGATATCATTCCGAAGATTGTTGTGTTGAAAGTCATGGTGAACGATAACATCATTACTATAAACGGTATAAGAGACTTCAGCATTCCTATATGTTGTGCCACCCAAATACACGTACATCTTACGAACATTATGCATACAGTGGGCAGCAGTTAAGACCCATTTTTGACCGATCAGGGAGCCACCACACCAAGAAAAGTATTTATCAGGATTTAATCGTAAAAAGGCTTGATAAGGAAATTGACCCTCATAAGCTGCAGCGCCATTAGTGATGCGATCGTCGTAGTTTACTTCGGATGTGTTATTTGTTTTACCCAATTCGAAAGCAGAAACTATAGCCAGAACACCAGCGAAAACAATTACAAGTTTCATGCTGCCGTTTTAATAAAATAACGCAACTGATATGTTCATCGCCAAGCCACAGCAATTTATAGGCTGCATTCTTTGCTTGGTTTGTCCTTACTTATTTCCAGATAAGATACTGAAGGTCTTAAATTACTAAATTCTTAACCCAATGCGTTTATACCTGATAAAATTCTATCATGAGATATAGCCTCCATTTATTAATGTTATCGTAGCGTTATGATAGAATAACATGCGTGTCTATTTCTATCTTGATTTCAAATGGAATTTAGCTGTTAAATTAATTTTATCATTTGTTTACATATTTAATAAAAATTAAAATGGCTATTTTGTTAAGCTTGAGGTCTTATTTTTCAAAAATTTATTTTTATATCAATATTTCGCTCCAATTTTTATAGCTTCTTCAGGATATAATTATAAATTAATCAAATTATTAAAAATACATATTTAATAAAAACGAAAAAAAATGTTTTTGATAATATTTACGAAAAGGCGAGATGGGGAATTCGCTTAGCATTTCAAACATTCCAAATTGTCAAAATTTATTTCAATTTATAATTTGAATGGGAAAAATTGGTACATTTAAAAAAAACTAATTTTTAGAAAAACAAATACTCCACTAATTAATAAAAATTTAATGCAATAAAAAATTTAAAAAAAAATCATGCTTTAAATTTTTTTGACAATCTGGGAAAATGATGAGCCAATTGCTAATGCAGCCGACTTGTATTGCAAAAGGCAATTGAAACTTATTAAAACTTTAGGCATAAACTAAAATAAAAAACTAAAAACTGAGAAATTAATTTTAATGTCAAAATAAAAATTATAAAATTGGAATACAGTGATTCTATATAAGAACCAAATATTATTGCTCTTGTTCATGGTATCAGAAAATCGGGTAACTTCAAAAATACAAAAAGCCCATACATTTTGTTAATACTTTTGAGGCCCCTCTTGTTAAAAGTTATTTCCGAAAAAAAGTTGACGTGAACTTTAACTTAAAATTTATTAAATAATTATATGAAAAATTTCGATAACGTTGATTTTAAAGTCTGAGTTAATTTTTTATTTATAAATACTTTAAATTAAATTTCATTCAATAGCTTGACAACAACGTATCACATCAGTATTTTCAATAATAAGCAATACCAGTATGATATTCGATCCAATTCAAATAACTGTTAACACGTGTAAAGCCAATCGGGTCGCCTATTTCACAACCATCTGGTGAAACAAAAGAAGTTATACCAACTAGAATTTGTTCTGATTCCAAAACTAAAGGACCACCAGAATCTCCTTTGCAAGTGGATGAACCACCAGAAGTAGCAACGCACATTTTAATCTTTCCATCAAAGTTATTATAAACGTTTTTACAAACACTGCTGTCAATAATTCGCAAGCGGGTCCACTGCAACCAGTCAACGGCATTTTCAGATAGATCGGATGTTCGTCCCCAACCAGACGCAATGCCATATTTATCCAAATAAGTTTCGTTTGGCAATGAAATTGAAGGCAATCGAACAATTTGGATTTTTTCACTTAAACGCGTTTCAGGTATTTTAATTAAAGAGATGTCATTCTGAAGATCGGTTTGTTGATAGTCACTGTGAATGATAGTATCATTGCTGTAAATGGTATAAATCACTTCAGCATTGCTAGTTGTAGTACCACCCAAATAAGCGTACAATATAGAAGCACCGTCGGTGCAGTGAGCAGCGGTTAAAACCCATGTTTGACTGATCAGAGTGCCACCGCACAAAATGAAGTTTTGTCCATCCCGACTTAGCATCAAACGAACTTGATAAGGAAATTGGCCCTCAGAGGCTGCAGTACCATTAGTGATGCGCTCGTCATAATTTGCAAGATTTATGGTAGATGAATGGAAAGCAGAAACTGTAGCCAGAACACCAGCGAAAACAATTAAAAGTTTCATGCTGCCGTTTTAATAAAATAACGCAACTGATATGCTGATCGACAAGCCACAGCAATTTATATGTTGCATTTGTCCTTATTTTTTTCTAGATAAGATACTGAAGGTGTTTCATTTCTAAATTCATAATGGCTTTGAATTGATAATATTTGAAATGTTTAGTGGCTTAACCAAATTGTGCTCCGTTGACACTCCATCAAACATTAATTGCCCTGTATGGTGGATTGGTTACATTACTTCTCTCTCTCTCTCTCTCTCTCTCTCTCCTATTTATCACATTTATGACATGTGCGAGAGCTTGACTTATGCATCGATTTTGGTTTGTTTTGTGCAATACTTATGAGATTGTATTTGTGTAGATAATAAAAAACCGGTTTTCTTTTTTGTTTTTATTTTTTTAAAAATTTTAATTTTTCTAGAAAATTATTTTTTTCATTACAACTTCTACGCGATATCTTTAAAAAAAAAGTAAAAATAATAGAGTTCCAACTTAAATGAGAGGACAACAAGAAATTGTTGGACTTTATTTTTAAAATATTTTTTAGTGTTTTTCATAAAATTTTTTTACACAATTGAATCGTTTATTGACTCTAACAGCACATTATAAATAAATAAAACAATGAAATATTTACTCAATTAGAGTCATAAGACTCCGTTTTGATCTTACTTAGTATCATAATTCTTTAGTTCTTTAAAAAATTATATATTTAAATAAAATGTTTAGCACTTCGTTTTTTCTGTGAGTGATTTTTTTTAATGGGATTCAATAATAAATACCCGTCACATATTGAATCCAACATAAATAGCTGGTGATGCGGGTAAAAACAGATGGATAACCACTGCCACAGCTCTGTCCACTGTTAAAGGAAGACACACCAATCAAAACTTTAGTAGATTCTATCACTAAGGGACCACCATAATCGCCTTTGCAAGTGGATGCAAATGTTTGACTGGTGGCGCATATTTGAGAGCTTTTGAGGTTATTGAAACGAAGAAGACAGTCATTATTGTCCAAGATTTGTAAACGAGTCCATTGCAGTTTATTAGGGTCTGCTGAAGGTTCAGCAGATGTTTTGCCCCAACCAATAGTAATAGCACTTTCATTTGAGTAAGAGAGATGTGATTCTATGGTGGAGGGTAAACGAATAATTTCTACTTTGTCACTTAAATGCGTTTCCGGAATCCTAATCAAGGCGATATCGTTCTCATAAGTTTGGCTATTAAATTTGGGATGAATAATAAAATTGTCATTGTAAACAGCATGCTGAAAGTTGGAATCGTTACGATGCACAGAGCCCAAGTAGACAAATGTCATTCTAACTCCATTGGTACAGCTGGCTGCAGTTAAAACAAACTTGGTACCGATCAGGCTACCACCACACCAAAAGAGATATTTTCCCTCACAGACCATAGACAAGCCAACTTGATAAGGAAATTGACCATCATGGGCTGTGCTGCCACCAGCAATACGATTTTCAAACTTCAAGGCTGTAGATTTTAATTCTGCTTCAGGTAAACAAAAAGCAAAAGCATCAGCTACAGCCAAACAAAAAATAATGAAAAGTTGCATGTTGCTGTTTTAATAGAAACTAATGAACTTAATGGGTTACTGCAACACACAAGCCATTTTATGCACTTACGGTACCCATTGATTTGTCTATCTAGATAAGATACCAAAAAATATTGAATTTCGAAATTACTGGCCACAAAAATACAACAGAAGTTTATGACTTGAAACCATTACGATCTCTATCATTTTAATGCTATTTCGTAGAGGAATGAAATCAAGCCTCATGAAAATCTTTAGTAAACAAATAAACTTTCGTTGGCTTTTTGAAAGTGAGTGATTAGATACGAGTATAATGAATGGGGAAGTCATTGCTTAACACCAAATCTAGACAATGCCCCCTTTAAAATGATATGTGTCCATCCTGTATTTATGTATATTTGTTTCCATGCACTTATATTTCTCCTTAAAATACAATAAACATGTCACAAATTCTCTAAACATATTTAGAAATATTTAATGACGTAAGACGTACTTGATAAATATGCCTTAAATACTGAAAAATTACTTTATACATACTAAAAAACGTAAGGAATTACGTTACAATATCTTCACTCACTTTATTTGAATTGACACAATTTTCGAAAAAGAATAACTGATTGAAAAATCTTGCGATACTTCATTGCTTTGTACTAATCTACAAAAAGGAGGTCACAGGCTCAATTCCTACTTAGACTCTGGGTGTTTTCTGGAAACAATCTAAGAAGCTTCAAGGAATCAAGTTTTTTTTTTTCTAATTTCTTTAAGAAAATTTTTCTTTATAAAACACGATAGTCATGATTTAACTAAATATATTTCTGATAATAAGGAAAAATCGCTTGAGTCGACTTAATTAAAACTTGACTTATGATTCAGGGAAGTGAGAATTAACGAGATGGCAAGAAAAAAAACGTTTACTAGAATCAAATAAATATTATAAGAAAAGCCTTTAAAATGTAGTCCCAAAAGTATTTTAAAAAGATATAAGCCGTCCTTTAATATTGCCACAGATACGAGATGTGGTTTTACTACAGTACGGGTTATACAAGATACGGCACGATTTCACTTTTCATAGCTTTTTCAAAACCTAAAGCTTGAGCAAACATTATTAATATATTATTAATATTTATAAACCGCAGAAGCTGCAGAAATTTTGCAGAAAGATAATGACAGAAGAAAAAAATCCAACCATTTTTATTATAAAAGGAAAAGTGCAACAAACTCACAAATAAATGAAACAAATAAATACTTTTTTAAACGAATTTTTAATTGCAAAACATCGGTAATTCTTCAGCAACATAATTTTATTAACTTATTTACAATAACCTAGCCTGTATAAGCCAAAATGAGTTAAAAAGTTTTTATAACAAAATTAATTTTTTTTAATAATGGTTTAATTTAGTTATTCGATCTTTTCATAAATTTTTTAATATAAATATTATTCAAGCTTAGGATCTTATTATTTTAATTATTATTTTCCAATATATCGACTTTCTTGTATTGAAAGACTTTCAAATTAATGTTTTGTTTTCCTGTGAGTGATATTTTTAATGGGATTCAATAATAAATACCCGTTACAAATTGAATCCAACATAAATAGCTGGTGATGCGGGTAAAAACAGATGGATAACCACTACCACAGCTCTGTCCACTGTTAAAGGAAGACACACCAATCAAAACTTTAGTAGATTCTATCACTAAGGGACCACCATTATCACCATTGCAAATGGATGCATACGTTTCACTGATGGCGCATATTTGAGAGTCTGTTAGGGCCTTATAGCTAAGGCGACACCCATTATCGTACATAATTTGTAAACGAGTCCATTGCAGATATGCAGTATCATTTGAAGATTCAGCAGATGTTTTGCCCCAACCAGTAGCAATAGCATTTTCGTTTGAGTAGGTGAGATGCGATTCTATGATAGAAGGTAAGCGCACTATTTGGATTCTTTGACTTAGACGCGTTTTTGGAGTTTTAATTAAGGCTATATCGTTCTCATGAGTTTTACTATTAAATTCGGGATGAACAGTAAACTTGTCATTACGCAGAACATGTTGAACTTCAGAATCGGTACGATATAAAGAGCCCAAATAGATAAAAGCAATTTTAACTCCAACAGTACAGCTGGCTGCAGTTAAAACCCACTCGGTGCCGATTAGGCTACCACCACAAGTATAAAGAATTTTCGTATCACTGCCCATGATTAAGAAAATTTGATAAGGAAATTGACCCATGTACGCTGTACTGCCACTAGAAATACGATTTTCAAATTTCAAGGCTGTAGAATTTAATTCCGTTTCAGGCAAGTAAAAAGCAAAAGCATTAGCTACAGCCAAACAGAAAATAATGAAAAGTTTCATGTTTATTCGACAACTAAAAAGCAGCCAAAGTTTAATGTTGCTCTTTTGAAAGAAATTAATTAACTTAAAGCGTTACTATAACACACAATTCGTTTTATACACATACTGCAGTCATTGATTTGTCTATCTAGATAAGACACCAAAATGTAATGAATTTCAAAATTACTGGCCATCAAAATGCAACCGAAGTTTATGACTTGAAACCCTTACGCTCTCTATCACTTTAATAATATTTTGTAGAGGAATGAACAAACTCTTTAACAAACAAACTTTCGTTGGCTTTTTGAAAGTGAGTGATTAGATACGAGTATAATGAATGGGGAAATCATTGCTTAACACTAAATCGTCTTAATCGCAGTCACATTTTTTATTTATTTTGATGGCCCATATTTTTGTTATCACAAAATGATTATGAATTTTTTGAAATTTAACCACAAAAATTGAGTTTCTAAACTGTTAATCATCAGGGCCGAGGCATATTCATGTACAAATTTGAGAAGAAATTTGACGGAAGTAGTAAAAAAAAAGTGAATATAAACTGTGTAAGAGTTTCAATTACAAGAAAAGAAAAACAATATCCAGCTGTGATAGTGTTGTTACTTTATCATGGCAGATGAAGTCGATGTTATGGTCTCTGTTAAAATTTGTTTACACTCTGTGACTGAGTCAGTGCAGTGTAAGTGTATATGAGCAAATACTTTGTACTTTTGTAAACTAATTTTATTTAGGTGCTTGTCCACATAGAAAACCGATTTGGTTTTGAGAATCAGAATTCTGTCTAGTCAAAACTTCAAATGCTGCAGTTGTTGAAAAATTCCGGTAAAGCGAGCAGCAAGATAATAAAAATTGCTTTCCCAAATCTCGGTATGACATGACAAATCAGTGTTTAGTAAAGCAGTAATGCCAAAATATTGGAATGACATTAATATTATTGCTAAATAAATATACAACTTCAGGAATGCTCTACTTTGTCGAAGTTTAGGCCTGTTTGACCTTAAATATGGAGACCCAAAAAAATATATTTTTTATAAGTTCTTTATGCCAGTTTTGGGCTTTAAATGAAACCAAATAGTTTTTTCAGTAAAAACTACTGAGCGTTGAAGAAAAGTCTCTGAGGCACTTCCTTTTTATACAATTTGAAAAATTATTGTTTTGTTAGAGTTTAAGTGAGATAACACGGAATATCGAAAGTAATTTGGACACAAATTTTCTCATTCGATATCTAATGAAATCGTTTGAAATTTTAGTATGAAATAATTTAAAAATTTTGATAGAACTTGCTCGATATCGAATACTGCGATTTGGTCTCTGGCTTGGGCTAAACTAAATACAATGAGATGCTTTTAACATCAAATACCCAACTGTTCGCTGCCTTATTTAATTTCTTTTAGTATAATTTTTTTTTTTTAATTTTTTATTAAATTTTCTAGATTTGTTATTTCTTTTTAATAGCAAAAAATAAAAAAAAACTCGTAAGACTTGTTGCGTTATAATTTGCTCTCAAATAAATGAAAACGGAATTTAATTTTAACATTGGAAATGAAAGCATTTGTTGCATTTAAATTGCAAACAATAATATTATTCTTGCAATGATTTTTTTTTTGTTTCTTTTTTAATAAACACGACAAGTAGAATATTTGTAGTCAGTAGTCACAGGGACAGACAATATCTTATTGTATTCGTAATGTCTTCTTTATAAACCTTGATAGTACAATAGAAATTGTTGTTTTTGTGTTTCTTGTTAGTATTGTTGTTGTTAATATTGCTTGAAGCAGTTTTAAAATGTAAAACGTAAAATACGTTGCCATAACTTTAATTTAATTTACATTAAACGAGCGAGTGCTTGTTGTTATTCTAAGCAAATTCCCCCTTAAAATACTGTTTTTTTAATATTACAGGATATACCTACTCCTTGTTGTGTGGCAGTTATAATATTATTATTATTTTCGTTATTATTTCATCTGTGTAGTGTATTTAACTAAAGTCATCTCCCTGTTTTTTATTTCCTCTTTCTTCTTTCTGGGGTTTTTGCCTGGCAGTGAATAAAATGTCACCACGTCCATCGTTAATACCTACAGATGGGGATGCTACTTATGGCAACTATCAACAGCAACAGGATGCAGCATCAAATCAAAATAACAATAACAACAATAATACAACAGCAGCAGGAACTACAAATTCCGCTAAACAAAACACAGAGCCAGGACGTCGGGCAGGTGCTTGTCGGGTGTGCTTAAAATCTTTTAAGCCTGATGATTTTCACAAGACATGTTTTGAATGCCAGCAGCGTGTATGTGAGGATTGTGCCAGTTACAGTAAATTGGAGGAAAATGAAGATGCGGTAAGTTTTCCACAAATACCAAATACAAAAACCTGAAGTAAGTTAAAGTTTTAGTACAATTTTCTTGCTCCCTGACTTTATAACCTTTTGAAAAGTAGCAAGTCTCAGATCTTTTGCTCTGAGAGAATGTTGTTCATTAATACAAAGAAAAACTTCATTATATTCGTATCAAAGGCACAGTTCAATTAGTTGAATAAACTAATTCATTAATTCATTGAAAAATTCATTCATTCTCATTAGTTAAGTGAAACTTTGTCATTGATTGTAAAACAATGTTTTTTGCTTTTTAGAGTATAAGGGAGCAATACCTTCTTTTCTACATTTCTATTGAAAACAAAAACAAATTTTCCTAGTTTGTAAGAAAGAAGCTATCGTTCACTTGTTTGTAGCAGCTTGAAGAATTATTTTTTTTTATATCTATTTCTTTCTGTATGTATCCAAAGGTTGTTATGGAAGAGAAATTTTTAAAAATCTTTTTTAAATAACACATCTACGAAGCTTTTTGTTTTGTCTGCAGATTGGTAGGTTAGTACGCTATCTATGGGGACACCCTATATTACGTATAATTTGGTAAACCCACTTTGTTTTCATAAATCCAATGTAATTTGAAATATTTCATTTGCAGTGGCCTGTTACTACCTCTACCACTTTTTTTATCTGGGCTCTCCAGAGGCCCAGAATGTCTCTGCTACATTTGCTATCTAAACTAGGCTAATTTGACTCTGCATCTGGAGTGTGCTTTTCGCAAAAATATTCTCTCGATCTGCTGTTTGCAGACATTGAGAGGGATGCCACAAGACTTGTAAGCATCCTCGACCCTTCCCTTGCCAGATTATCAAGCCTACAGTTCCCTAAAGTCGGCCAATGTCCATGCATCCAGGTGAGGGTGATCACCTAGATTGGACTAGATTGGATGTCGAATAGACAACCACCGGCATTGAATTGCTTTTTAATAATTTTTATTGTGAAAATTATTTCTTATTTTAATTATTTTGCTTTCTTTACTATTTTATATGAGATTAGGTTTCGCTAATTTAGCTTTTTCAAATATTAATGTTTGTTTTTAATTATAATTAGCAACTGCGTGGAATATTTTTTTTTTTTCATTTGCCTTTAAATACAATAGAAATTTGAATGAACATAATAAATGAATGCAAATATTAAACAAAATGTATGAATAGAAATTGGAAAAGAGAAAAACGTCATACATTTAGTGGGCAATACAAATGCAAATACAATAGCATACACCGTGAAATAAAACTCTAGCTTAAGCAGACCACATGAGAGTGATATGTGTGGGCGATTTGTTAATCTATTAAATTACAATTAAAGTCACAGATGTATTCAAACTAATTAGATCTAGAAACTAGAAACTAGCTAGTGATAGTTTATGATTTTTGCAAGAACATTTATATAATTTATTGTGTAATCTAAACATTTTTTTACAGTGTACAAAATGGCCATTTTTGCCAAAGCAAAAACACAAAGTTGTATGAGCATGAATTTTATATTTTAAAGAATTTTTAATGGCTTTTCTTTTTTACTAATTAAAATCAAGTTAATTAAAATTTCAAATATTTCGCCATAGGAATGGAACTAATCAGCATCAGAATTTAGAAATATTTAAATTCAAATTTTCCAGCAAGTTTTGAAAAATAAAACAAAATAAATTCAGCAATACTGAGTCCTATATACCCTTTATCGTTTACTAAATATTCAAAAAAAGAAATGCAAAAAAATAAAATCTTTTTAATGAAATGGCTAAAAAATTTTAAATCAAACTTTCTTTGCTTTAAAATTTTTGGTGCATTAAATTTATATATTTTTACACCCAGAGAAAATATGACACCATGGAAATGGCTTTTACAACTAAGAATACCAGAGTAAATTTATATAAAATTAAATGTTCATTTAATTAATTTATTTTTAATTTTTTTTTTTTTTAATTCTCTCTAAGAATACATGGCGCTGTAGTGTATGCAGACGAAAAATGGCTTCACGTGTTTGTATACAGCAAAACTCAACAGATTCTAGCTTGGATGTACCGGTGCTAGAAGCACTACAACGACGACATTCAGATGCCAAATTGGGATCAACACAAACACTAGCACCTGCAAATGGTAGTTCGGCACTGGCACCACCACGTAGTCCAGAATTAAGACGACACTCAGATGTTTCGCCTGCTTCATTAAAGGAATTAGAAAGAGTAAGTTCCAAATGTCAGCAAAAACAAAACAAAAAACACAGAACTACATATTGTGTTTCTTTTAATTTTTTTTCTTAATTTTTTTTAATTTTATTTTAGCAATTGAAAGGTAACAAAACGCCTGGTGGTGATATGGATTGGCGCAAAGGCGGTCATAGTATGGCTCCTAGTCGCTCTGGCAGTCCACCCAGACAAGAGGAATTAAGTTTTGGTCCACCATTATCACGTATGGCTTCCAGACGAGGCTCACGAGTTGCTCGTCAACATAGTTATGATGATGACACTAATCCAGCTGCTGGTATTGCTGGCAGTTTAGGGGCTGGTGTTGATATGGGCTTAGGGGTACCCTCAATGCCTAGAAGGTGATTTACTACTGCGAATGCAAATTTCTTTACTAACGTTTAGCTTTCTTTTTTTTTTTTTTGAATCGGTAGAAAATCGGCTTACGATGTATTTGCTCCAGGCATTTTGCAAGCAGCTGCACAAGCATCACAACTACAACGTTCGCCTGGCGATGCTACTTTAGGTGCACAAATTGCATTGCCTGGTTCTCGTAGGCCGTCATTTCGTGTGCCTCATCCAACAGAAGATATCAATAATGATGAGTCACCCAGTCCGGATAAGGGTAGCCCAGTATTGACTGTGGATGAAGACAGGCGCATTCGTAGAAGAGGTTCACAATTGTAAGTTTAACTTAAGAACGTAACTATTTCTTCATTAAATGTGTTTTATTAGGATGCGGTATTTAATCACTTATTTTTTTTTTTTTTCAATTTTTTTCTATATTTTGTATAGACCCGATTTGGCTGTTTTACAATCACGTGGTGCTCTACCAACATCTGGCATACCTTCAGCTATACCACCCCCCTTGGCTGCTTTTACTGGTCCTAATTTAGAAGATCTGGAAGCACCCAGACGTCAAACATCTATGGATGGTGAGCAAATTAAAATCGTTATACACGATGTTGACTCGGGACCAATATGCTCATCTAAAAGGCGCATTATCTTGCGAAGAGATCCTTCTGATAAAGCTCATCGCAGTGAGTATTAACAATTTATTTATTTTATTTTTTCCACGTTGTAATTAGTTGAATGAAATTGTTCATTATATTAATGAATAGAAAAAGGTATTGAATTGCCATTTCTGGGCCTTTTTTTTGTACGAAAGTTTTTGCTTTTATTATTTTTTTTTTCTTCTAAATGCTGATTTGCTGCTATTTTGCTACACACACATTTCAAAAAACAATTTATTATTTTAAAAAGTACGAGTTTACCATACAAAAATGAACTAACAACAAGTGCTTTTAAGCTGCATAAAAATAAAATAAATGAATGACTAAAAACATAAAAAAAAATAAACTAAAGCACTCGTGGAACTGCATTTAATGACACACCCACACAAGTATTTCCACTTTGTCACATCTCTGAGTGCAACAGCATAATTTTACAATTACTTGGATAGTTTCACTTTGAAATAATTTATCATGCTGCACAGCAGATTCCTGCATAATATTTTAATGCGTAACGAAAGCGATAACAAAAAGATAAAAGTTGAAATAAAATTTACATGCAAGTGAAGTCACGCAAAAAAACTTCTTCTTTTAAACAGACCACTTGGTAGTTCATAGCTTGAAAAATATTTTTATTTTTAAAGGGTACTTACAAGCACATACATATGTATGCTCAAGAATACTCAATGGATGCCAATAATTGCGTTGTTAACATACCTGAAAGCAGAAGAAAAAAGAAATGAGATAATATTTTTATTAAATTAAAAAGATAATAAACGGAAATGATTTTTCTTTATAAAGATGATAAAGATATTCGATAGAAATAAAGAAAATTAAGCTTGAAAATTATTTCTTAAAAAATTTCTTAGCTGGCTGCTCGTGTTGGTCTTTGAAGCACAACAAAAGTTTTTTATTAAAAAAATTTCCAAAATGGTTTTCTTTAGTTTAATACGCAGAAAAAGTAACCAGGTGCCAATTAAAAAGTTCAATTAAAAACTAAACAAAAAATAAAATCTAAAAATCGTCTTAAATGAAAAAAATATATATATATATATATTTTTTCAATTTATATTTAATCAATAAAATAGGTATGCATTTCACAGCGATGAAAAGACTTAAGATACAAACTTCAGGTTTTGCTAAAAAGTAAAAGACTTAGAACAGGAACTTTCAGTTTCGAAACGATCAAAAGACTTCAGACATAATTTAAACTTTCGTAATTGCTTGTGATAAAAAGCGATAGATTTTTGCTTTTTATTGCAGTATTTCTGTATGTTCAATACATTTTGTATGGGCATAAGAATGACTGCAACCTAATCAGTGTGTATCACTCACTAGATTAGTTATGGGAGATATTTAATGTGAGAAGTTTATCTAAACAGATGTTTAAGAACAAAATTTTTCAAAATAAGTAAATAATAAAAAAAAAAAATTATAACATGAAAAAACAAGCATGCACAAGTTAAAAAATAATGGAAAAGTCATGTTAAATGGATGACAGGACTGACTAAAATATTAGTTCTATAAAAAAAAAAACTGTCCAAATTTAAAATGTTTAAAAATTTTTTAATAATTTAAAATGGAATTTCATAATCATAATTTTTTTATAATTTTCTTGCAAAAGCTTTTTGAATTATCGCCAACAATCTTAAAAGGCTTTATAAAACTTGAATTCAAGGTATTGAAATTCAAGAAATGTGAATTTAAGCTTTAATAATATAACTTATTCACATACAAATTTTTTTGTTTTAAAAATTACTAAATTAAATTTATCTATTACATAGAAATCATTCTGTTACTGTTATTTAAGCGGAAAAAACAAATTTAATTAAAAGGACAACTTTAAAATTTTTGCTTTTCTTTCTAGCTTAATTATGGGGATGCCGTTTATATCCTTGAAAATGTAGTGACAAATCCAAAGTCAATACACAAGCAAATCTTTACAGACTTTTCGTTTTACTTTTAAGTGTTGGGGGTTTAAAAAAAATCTCTTTGATACTTTTTGTTGAACTTTACTTTGGAAAAAATTTTAGCAAAGTTTCACATAAAAAGCAGTAAAACAAAACAAGAAAGAAAATCCAAAACTTAAATAAAAAATTACGGCTACACTGGCCTAAAACTGTGTTGTTGATTACCCGCTGCTAACAGCAACTTTTTAAACTCTCACAATTCATACACACACAAGGTTGTGAGCTGTAAATTTGTTACCAATCAAAAATGCAGTTGTGTTAATCATATTTTGGAGTTAAAGCTACCAGTATTCGATAATACCGTTTAAAATTTAGTTCTCTTGAAAACATTTCGAGCTATAACATCTATTTTCTATAGTCACGATTAGAAAATTCAACTATTATATTACAACTAAAATTTTGATTGGCCTCATTATTATTACTAAGCGGCCCAAAGGATGTTTTGTAAAGACAAATCATTCATTGCTCTAGATGAAAGCTTTTTTATTTATATCTATCAACAAGAAGTCTCCCTACTAAACCCTAAAGCTGGACAGTCACAAAGTAACTAAATAAATAAAACTTTTCCACTTGTAAGGCGTATCTTAAAAATAAAATCTCTCAATAAAAATAAACTTTTAAGAAAAATGTTATTAAGCAAAAATATGCTCCAACTTTTTGAACAAAAAGCCCAAAAAAAAAATACAAAAATCAAAAGAAAAAATATAAGTAGAAATAAATCACGTTATTCCCATCCCTGCAGCTAAACATTGAAGAACGAAGAAAGAAAAAAACACTTTGCGAATTAAATGAACTTTTAATTGTAATTGAATAGAAAAAATTTAACTGAAATGCCAAAGTTTGCAGCAAAATTTTTACTTATACTCGCCAAGAGTATAAAACAAATAATTACCCAGCAAACACAAAAACAGGCAAAAAAATTTGAGAGTTTGGTTACAGAGTTTGTTCCACAGGCTTACTAAAATCTTTAACTTACATACAATCACACATTGGCAAATGTGTGTGAAGATAAATACATCGAGTTAAATACGAGTTTTAAAAATATTGCATGCGATAAAAAAAATTATAGATAAGTTTTTTTAGAAAACGTTGGAAATTGCACTAAGTACAAAAATAGGGATGAAGGCTACTGTGGCCAAACCCTTCTATCTTAAGGCATGGGACCTAATGATACACATATCATTTTAAAGAAGAGGCTGTCTAGATTTGTAATCTACCGCTCAAATACTCAGAAGTTACTTTGGACTATTTTTAAAAATATTTTGAAATTTCCATATACCCCAGTACTGTTGTTCTCAAAGATTTTGGCAGTTTCCGTTTTGCATCATAAAATAAAAACTACAAAATTATCCAGAAAATTTAGAAGTTACAGATTAAATTTCTATAGCATTTGTTGGATAACGAAAGCGAAGATTTGACTTCAGAACTTAATATTTTTTAAAGGGTTAATTTGTGCTTATTTAGAGTTGGTGATTTCTTTTGCAAAGACTTGTCTGTTTGAAAGAAATTATAATTAGAGCATCTTTTGTACAGCATCGAATGCGAGAAATTTTTTGATACCTGGGGCAATTTGAAAAAAAAGACTACGACTTTAGAAGCTTTTAAAGTTTTTCTTAAAAAATTATTTAAATTTCAGCAAACGGTTTTGGTTTGCTTGTCATTTCGTTAATTGTGATTCCTGAATCACAATAATAAAGTTATTGAGTTAATTGTTTACTTAAGTCGACTTGGGCGATTTTTCCTTTTCAGAAAAAGCTTTCTGCTTAATATTTATGTTCTTAGATTTCCATATTCGATTTGTGTTTCAACAAATTTTTATGTTCGCATCATAAGCTAAATAAAATGGAATCCTTTCGTTGGCTGGGAAAACACATCAAAGTTATATTTATTTTATTAATAACTGAACTGTGTATGTATGCTTGTAATAGTCATATACGTATGCATGACTATTTAATTGTCTTAACTTCTTTACAAAAGCAACAAGAGAGCTAAAACAAAAAAAATATGGTTCTTCCACTCACAAAAGTTGTAAACCTCAAATGGGTGGAATTTTGTAAGCACTAGTGCCTTAAATCTTTTGCAAACATAAACGCCCACTTCTTTACTACCGTCGCTCATGATGCGTTTAAAAATTCTATTCTTTTTCAATTTTTTTTTTCTTCCATAAAAGCCTTGAGAACGTTCAAGGTGTTCTGAGAGTTTAAAAGAAGAAAAAAAAAATAAGTAAATCTTTTTAAAAAGAATTTAAGCAAATGGTAAAAAGGAAATATATAAAACTTTATGAAATAATTTTTTTAACTACTTAATGTGTTATAAAGCAAAAGTTTGTTAGTATAATTGTCAGAAAGTTGGACTTAAAAAAACTTTTCACAAAAATTATACAAGTAATTTTTTTTTTGTTAAAGTAAATAAAGGTAACTATAGCTTTCTTTTGTAAGATGTGCGTTATAGTTAAATTTAATTTAAGAGCATCAAGTTTTGTAAAACATTATTTCTTCAACTCTAAACAAGTAACACTCTAGAACTTAAAAGCACATTTTTAGAATTAGAACTAGCAGCGGGAACTTGGTCACTGCGGCCAGAAAAAACCAAAAACTTCCTTGCGTAATTTGTCCTTTATAACAGACATCTCTGACTTTCAGAAAATTATTCAATTTTAAGTTTTAGTAAACTGTTGGAAGAAAATTAAATTTTCAAATCAAATCGCATTTAAAGAATCTCTTACAAACATACACCAGTTGCCCACTACACACATACAACAGCACATAAAAATAAATTAATAAACAGACACATACAAACATAAGCAATCACTTACATCCCATACATATGTTAACTTATTTGTTATTATTGCCCATGACACAAATACCATGAAATTCTGATTATTTTAAGAAAACCCTAGAAACAGATTACTTTGAGAGAAAAGAAAAGCTTGGGGCAGAGTAAATGATTGATTTTCAACAGAGATTAAATCAATAACGTTGTAGTAGTTTTCATATTGCTATAACATTGCCAAGGTCTTTGAAGTGTAAATCAAGGAAACGGAAATGTTACAAAATTGCCATACTCGTTTGAATGTACTTGCATACAATAGCAAAAGGAAATTAAATAAAAAATTCATTTATAAGAAATTTTTAAAATTTTTCCAATTAAATTAAGTATTTTAGTTTAATCAACAAGAAAATTTTTTTTATTAAAATTAATCAGAAAATCTTGATAAACACATAAACAAACTTTCTGTATTGAATAAATATTAGCGGCCGGACTTCTTAAAAGCACAGTACGAAATATACAAAAGTTCGCTTTTATGAGGGGTGGCAGTACATATTTCATGACAATATCATAGAAAATTGGAAAAGATCTATACAGGTTAGGTTAAACAGAGCGCCCGAATGAGAAAACAGACGTGGTCCCTTTGTAATAAGAAGAATAAGGATAGTAATAGACGAGTGAAGGGAAAAACGTCTATATAACTTAATCAAAATTATAATTCTCGCTATTGTAGTGGCCTCGGCAACATCATCAATAATTTTTAAACAACATCACTTTTTAGTGCGGTCAAAAAAACAGAAAGGTTTAATTGATTCAATTAAAAAAAATTGATTCAATTGAAAAATATTTAATTGATTAACTTAAAAAATTGTCAAATTGACGATATATTTAACTTATTTAATTAAAAAAATTCTCATATTGATGAAATGTTTAATTGATTCAATTAAAAAATTGTCATATTAATGAAATATTAAATTTATTCAATTACAAAAAATTGCTATATTGATGAAAAATTTAATTGATTTAAATAAAAAAAATTCATATTCATATTTAATTGATTCAATTTAAAAATTTCTCATTTTGATGAAATGTTTAATGAATTCAATTAAAATATGTTCTTATTGATGAAATGTTTAATTGATTCAATTAAAAAAAATGTCATTTTGATGAAATGTTTAATTGATTCAATTAAAAAAAATTTCATATTGATGAAATGTTTAATTGATTCAATTAAAAAAAATTGTCATATTAAGTAAATATTCTATTAATTCAATTACACATTTCTTTGATATGAAATTTTTATTGTAAGTAAATTTATAACGTTTAACTGGAGCATTAATTTGTGTTAGTGTTCTCTGGCATTTACTAGTTACGTAACGTAAGTCATTTGAATGGAAAATTACAAAATTGTTAACGTTTATTGTTTTAAGAAAGAAAGCAAAACCCATTTTGCTAATTTTAATCGAAGAGTCAGAAAAGTATATTTAGCAAACATTTTTCAATTTAAAACTGATTTTTGTTTTTGTTATTCTCATATCACTCTCATTTGTTTTTTGTCTTTTCTCTTTTTGTTTACACTCATTATTGTGTATAATGGCTGGTGGTGGTTGTTGGTGTTACAATATCGATGCTGTCATCATGAATTTATTCATTTTACGTAAATGAATAAACAAATAACAACAACGATAACAATATTAATGCACCATAATGTGTGTGTATGTGTCTGCTTTGCTTTGTAATCTGGGCTGCAATATTAACATACACACACACACACACACACACATTATAGCTCGAGGCTTTGGTATGAGGGTTGTGGGTGGTAAGACTGGCGCTGATGGTAGACTATTTGCGTATATTGTTTGGACAGTGCCTGGAGGACCAGCTGAAAAGAATGGTTTGCTACAAGGCGATAAGGTAATTGAGTTTACTTTGTAAGAATGTTGCTTTTATTTATTTTTTTTTGTATTCTTTTTTATGCCCGTATTGGGTTTCTTTCGGTAAACAGATGAATGAATAGATAGATGCTGCTCTTGATTATTTAGCTGTCTATCTACCTCCCCAATTATCTGTCTACCTGTCTGTTTGTTTGACTTGTATGCCCTTACTTTGTATTTGCAATTTTACAGAATTTTTTGTAATAAATAAATTTTCTATTTATAATTTATGTATTTAGTTGGAAGTATTTATTATTGTTGCCAGAGCATTTAAAATAATTTTGTTGAATTTAAGCATTATAAATTTATAACACAGTGATTTAATATATGAACACAAACACACACACAACTTTATAATAAAGTGTTGAAGACAGTAAATGTAAAAAGAATTTTTGTTTTTAATTAAATTTTTTTTGAGAGGAAAATATTTTTAGTTTAGTTCGACATGGTTTTGCCGAATCTTTTTTTTTTTTTTTTTTAATTTTCTAAATTTCATATTTAAAATGTGACAAAGAACTGGTTGTTGTTTTAAGAAAATTAACTGCCTCTTTTTGTGTAAGCCAGCGATAGCTTGGCTTGAAAATAAAAACAGATTTTTCGTATTTTATTAGTGTTTTTTAAATAAATTTATGTTTTTTAAAAAAGTGTATGCCTCACTTGCCAAATCGATTAACTACATTAAACAAGAAACTGAGAAAAATGATAAAATGGTATATAAATAAATTACTTATTATTAAATGGCTAAAAAAAATTTTCTCTTTTAAAAATTTGTTTTGAATATATATATACCTCCTACTTAATCGCTTTGATAATAAAATTAAAAAAAATTTGGAAAATTGAGTTAATCGATTTGGCAAGTCAAACAGCCCAAAGAACTTATGCTAACATTCATGCTAGGATTTTTTTTTATTTTTTTTTATACAAATAGCAAAATGAGGCCTCCGTTACCTTTCAAAAAAAATATATATAATTAAAATTAATTTTTTAAGACCTGCCTTTAGCATTTATTGTGAAAACTGAGGCAGCTTTATTTAAGTTTTTTTACTGACTGTAGTTGAAGTTCATATGGCTTTTTAATTAAATTTTGTTGCCGTAATGGTTTTAAATAATTTTCATTACCATTTGCAACACTTATTTTTCCCATTTTACTAGAGCATTCACAGTCAAGTCTATTTGCAGTCAATCCTTTGCAATGATTTATGAGAGTATTTTTTTTTATTATATTTATTTTGCTATACATTTTTTTCTTTACTTGGTATTTCCAAGCAAATGCTGTTAGTAATTGATTGGTTAATGCAAATGAAAATGAATTTTTATGTACGTATGAATTATAGTTAAAGGTGTTGGTTGTTAAATAAATACACACAAACCCAGGAAGAAAGAGGTGTCGAGAGAGAGTCATATAAAATAGACAACTCACTGCTTTTAGGGCTTTTTAAAGTTTTCAACCCACAAATTTTTCGAGTTAGTGATAATAATAATAATTGAACAAAATTTATTTAGTATAAAAAAATATTATTTTTATTTTTTTACTTTTCTCGCCTGCACACTAAATACAAAAGTAAAAGAATTTATCAAATTCTTCAAATTTTATTAATATTTTTTTTTTTAGATTTTAGAATGGAATGGCATGTCCTTAACTGATCGCAGTTTCGAAGAAGTTTGTGGTATAATGGATCATACAGGTGATGTGGTTGAATTATTAGTTGAACATGCCACTGATTTTCGTATGTGTGATTTATTTGATGAAAATGTACCACCGGGTAATAGTGGTGGCAGCGAAAGAGGACCACGACGTTCAGGTGATGGGCCCGTTAGTTTGGGCTTAATAGCGGGTAAGTTAAAGTCTATTTTACCCCACACAAATACACAAATCTTTTTCTTTTTTTTTTTGTACTAAATGTTGTGGCATTAAAAGTTTAAAGTGTTAAAAATTAGAAATTAAAAAAAAATAAAAATCTAAGGACACATCGTGGCATTCGATATCGAGCAACTTATAACGGAATTATTAAATTTTTTTCATTTAAAAAGAATAAAATTTTAATTCATTTCATTAGCCATTGAATGTGACGGTTTGTCCTCTGCAGCAAGTGTAAATAATTTATTTTTTATTTTTTGTTTTTTAAATAATGAAGCCTAAGACTGGCATTCATAGAGAAATAAAATTGAGTTTAACTGTCTATTTCTGTAAAAGCGAACGATAGCTACTTAAAAACAAAACCAAATTTTTGTATATTGTCTTTGTTTTCAAAAAAGCTATAGCTGCTTGTACAGAAATGGGCTTTAAGTAGATATTCATCCCTGTTCTATAAACCGAATTCGAAAAAAAAGTTTTGTTTTAAAACGAATTATTATGTTCCCTAAACCTAAATGCACATAATTTTATTCTTTTTAAAACTTGTCGTAAGTAAATCGAATGGCTTTTTATTGTCATAAAAATTACTAAAAAATAAAAAGCAAAAACACATACAATTTGAAAGGTTTTTTATTTGTTTTAGCAAAAGTATCTGCACTTTAAAGCATTTAACTTGACAACATGAGGAATGATTTAGCTGAGCACATGCTCTTGGGCCTTACTCTTATTTCATCATGATCAAGCCAACGGTAGCATTTTTGCTTAACCAACATTTCCTGAAAAATTGCTTTCATTTAGTATCGATGTTCAAAAAAGTCATATAAATCAAAAATTTTTTATTTATTAAGTAAATAAAGGAGCAGCATACGACATTTTCGGCGTATATATATTTTTTAATGTGAAATAGTTCAAGTTTTTTTTTGAAAACTTAAATCATTAAAGAACTTAATTTCACTTGGAAAATAAAAGCGGTTTCATTTCCAAGAAATTTTTCATTTTTTGTGTTCTAGAAAAGGTTTTTCTAGAATTAAAACCGATTCTGATAGGTCTAACGTTAAAATAAAAATTCAAACTTGATAATCATTTTTGCGATTCTAAAAATGTTGCGTTTTGCTAAACTTTTTGATTTACAGAACAGAGCCGATTCTGAGAAATGTTGAATGCCAGCCTAGTGCATTAAACACATAGAACACAGCAAGCTACAGACCACACGACTTCAAATAAATGAGAAATGGCAGCAACAGCTGCACTTTACAAAAGCCAAAAATATGTAAAAAATATGTATTTAATTTGTTTTTAATATTAGGATTTTCTGTTAAATCAAATAGAAATTAGATTAACTAGGCTGTGATGTCCTCATATAAATGTGTGGTTAATTTTGACAGTTTGCAGCCTGTAGCTTGCTGTCTTCTAAGTGTTTTATTTGTTTGTTTTTTTTTCTTAAGTTTAAAATTTTTTAGACCCACAATCAGATCACACAAAATTAAGCCGTTTGTTTTAAGCTTTAAATTGGTATTTATTATGACTGTGATTATGGGCCAATAAATTTATAAATTAAAATTAAAATTTATTAATTTTAAGTAACTGTTTATGTTATTTCTTTTCTTCCTTAATGATTTCATTTAATTGTTTCTTTTTTTATTATTTTTCATGCTACAATAAAACAAACAATCAAAAATAAATTTAAAACATATTTGTCACTATCAACAACAACAACAACGACAACAATAATAATAATTACTACAATAAAATATGTTAAAAAAAAAATTAAGACCCTGAAACTACTACAGACAAATCACCGGCCTCGCCGACACGACGGAAATTACCCAAAACTCCGGTATAAATAATAATAAATCGTTTATTATTCTAACCATTCATTGATTTATTTATTTATAATAACACCACCAAATTAAACACAGAAAAAAAAGGAAAAATTAGAAAATTTTATTTGAAAAATCTTTTTTTTTTTAAGTTTTTAAATCCTTTTTAAAATTTTTAGTTTAAGGCTGTTATTACAACTTTTGATAGTTAAAGTTAGGATTTTGTATCGCAAATAAGCAGTTTTTGGCTAAAACCTAATTTCAGTGCATCAATATTTTTAATTTAATGTCCGAGCAAAAGCTTGATAAAATCTTAACTTTAATTAAAGGTAACTTGTAAAAATGGCCCTTACAACAACACATTTTACATTAAAAAAAATTTATTTATTGATTAAAAAAAACAAAGTTTAATAAAAAAATACTTCAAGCTAATTTTGTTACAACAATTTTATCAACCTATTACGGTTTACAGCTTAAATCTCCTCAAGCTGACACAACAACTGCAGCATTTAATTCTGGAGTAAAACAGAAAGAGACAGTAGATTTACCTGAGACCTTCTATCTCTTTTGGTTTTTCACCAGCATGAACACTTGCTTGTATAGAAGATTTAAAATATATGACAAGTTGCTTTATGAATTGTTACTGATGGGTATTCTGTGGCTCCAACTACAAAAATATATTTTTGGGCTATTAGCGACTACAACTCTCTGTGTCTGTGGCTAACAAAAGCATAAAATATTTTACACTCATTAATAGCAGTTGAGTTAAGTTGTAAACCAAAATAGCGTTATAATTTATTTCTTTTTTGTTTTTTTTGTAGCCTAAAAATATGCTTATTTTTCTTGTATTGACTAACACTGGAACATATACTTTATGAAATTTGATTTGTGAATGTTTCTATAATATTTTTTTGTTATGGCAACACTAACAACAGCTATACTTTTTTTCTTTCTTCTTTTAAATATAAAACTTTGTTTTTTTAAGCTTTAATTCTATAATTTTTTTATGTCAATTAAATTAAATTGTTGAATATTTATGTGTAGCTAATTGATTAAAACAAATTTGTTTAAAGCTATTTTCAATTTATATAAAAAATTTTTTTCAACATTTACAGCCAAATTCATAAAAAACATTTTGGTTTAATAAGCGCTTGATAAACAAAGTTCCCATATAAAATTTGTTTAATAAGTTTTTATTCTGCTTATTAGCTCAATCACTTGATTGAAAGGAATCAAACCAGTATACCTTAATTTCAATTGCCCTTTCTGATTCTTAAAATTTTCAAAGCATTTTATCAGCTGCTTTTATTATTTTTTTATTTTTACGCATAAAAATACAGCCCTGATATAATGAAAAGTACAATAGAAAATTTTCTCAAAATGTTGAGAGCCGTACAACTAACAAATTTCTAAACCTATTTTCACACTATCATACTTTTTCATTTGATTTTGATTTTCTGACAAGTCATTTTAAGCTTTAAACACGGCGAATAAAAAAATAAAATTGTCTAAAGTGAATATTAAATTTAAAGAAGCACATTTTCTGTGGGAAATTCGTATTTTTCGACTTATTAGCCGCCTCCAAGCTTTTTGTAGTTTCAATACAAAAAATTTTTGATTTTTGAATATAAAACTTTTGGCTCCTTAATAGAAGATAAAAGCCTTAAGTAGGACCAAAGGCTGGCTACACAAAGACTTCTGAACGAAACCGGTTTTCGCCAAACAATAAGATCACAGAAGTCTAAAACAATTTCAGAAGCATTTAATTTATTCTTCTTAGAAATCAATTTTTTGTTGCTTGCGATAGATTTTTTCTAAAAAATTTCTAAAAATTCTAAAAAATTTCAGAAGCATTTAATTTATTCTTCTTAGAAATCAATTTTTTGTTGCTTGCGATAGATTTTTTCTAAAAAATTTCAGAAGCATTTAATTTATTCTTCTTAGAAATTAATTTTTTGTTGCTTGCTATAGATTTTTTTTTTGCTGAGCCTATAGAAATTTTTGAGACCCATAATTGGGAAAATACGAATTGTTCCAAGAAAATTTGCTTAATATTTTCTTCTTAGACATCAATTCTTTATAAATTTGGGGTGCTTGACTTAAGTAAATTTGTTCTCTTTTGGCAGAGAAAAAAAAAAAAAGAATAGAGCCCTGCACAAGCATAGCTTGCAAGCGCTTTTTATTATATATACAAAATATTATATAGATGTATTAGTAGTGATGTATGACTTTCAATATACAATAAATTTTAATAGCCAAATTCAGAGAAAAAATATTCTTGTTTAATAAAGGCTTATTAAGCACATTTTCTATTTGTAATTTGTTTAATAGGCACTTATTAAATATATTTTTTTATTGAATTTTGTAAATTATAATTTATTTTTTAATTTTTTTACCTTTTATTTCCTTATTCTAACATAATTATAATTAAAATTACTGTATTTATATAACCACTCGTATTATTGAATATAAATAATTGATAGTAATTGATGTTGTAGTATTAGACATTTTTTGTATTAATTAAATTATCTGCAAATTTACAACAGAATTAAAAAAAAAACCAAATGTAGAAGTAGTCCAAAAAAAAATGTTGAAAATTATATAAAATCAAATACTTGTTTAGGGAATACATAAAATCTATTAAAAACTGTGTAAATTTAAATTGCTAGGCATCATGCTCTACAAATCAAGTGATTAAAAATCACTTGTGATTGATTTATACCTGTTCTGGACATCACATCGTTTTGACACCACAACACTTAAATCACAAAGTTCCTAATTTTGTGTGCAGTTTTGAATTCACTAAAACATTTTTATGAGAGCAACTTTTCTTTTATGATTTTCAGAACAGGCCTAATAATTTTTATTAACAGGCTTTAGTACAAGTAATTTTCTTTACTTAAGTGTGCACTATCCTGTGATGGAATAAAAAAAAGTCTACTTTTAGAAAAAATAAAAATTATTTATAATAAATATTATGAGTGTCGCTGTCGTTAAGCAAACCGTGATATGTGGCAACGACGGCCATATGTTTTATGTTGCCTTGTGGTGAATTCGATTACAACAGCGACACTCGTAATAAGGCTGAATTTATTTTTTATATTATCGCACTTAAATTAAAAAAAAAAAAACTTATAACTACCATCTCATCTATTTTCTTTTTTATGTTAATGAGTAATTTGAATTACTCTAGAAGTAAGAGCAAAGCACCAAAATTTACTATAGATAAGCTATTAAAACAACAACAACAAAAAATTATAAAAGATCACAAAAGCGTTTAAAACTTTTAAAAATAAATCTGAAACTTTCAATTGGGTAGAAATAAGCCAGCAAAATTATATTTGCAACTCACTTGTTGTTTTACACTTAGGAACTTTGACTGGCATAAGTTCTTTGTGCAAGTAAAGAGAATTTTCAGTTCCTTTCCTCTGCCACAAAAATCAATAACAAGAAATCAAAGTTGTGTTTAAAATATAAATAAAATCAATTATATTTCTTTTTCCGTAAAAAATTTTTTTTGTTAATCTCATGTTTTCTTTAGTATCAAATCAAAATTTGTTTACTTATTCTTTGAGCACTATTTTTTATACTCAAAATGCATAATAAAAGTAATGCCTCTATTATGGTTCCCAATTCAACTCTACTTTAGTTGTAATTTTGGTACTACAACTCTCTCTGTCTTCGAGCAGTTGAAAAAAATATACAAAAGTGACAACTCATCAATAGCAGCTGTTTCAATTACAACTCAACTAAGGGCATAAGTCAATCTACCACCCAGTAAAAGGCTTACTTTGTTAGAAACTAATGCTGCCATATGCCATGTTTGCTGGCAGGTGTCATACCGCTGTATGCATATGGCATATATAAAGCTACGATCAGGGCTTCAAAATACTCTGATAAAAGTTTTCAGTGTCTCTAGTCTTAAGCCTCATATACTTGATCAATACTAAAAAATTTTCCAGAATGTTTGTATTCGTTTACGATTAAGTAAAGTGTGAAATCAGAAACAGATTTTTTCTTCTTTAATTTTCATGTTATGAGTGACACTGGTGGCTGATGCAACAGCCCTCTGAGCAGACCACTTAACTCGATTTTATGCACGCAATTTTTACCATACAAAAATAACAATTATCATGATGATTATGAGCCACAACCAAAAATATGGGTGTAACTTAAGATCAAACACAATTTCTGCAAACAATATTTGACACCTATGACTTCTGCAGATGGCAAATATTTACTCCAAAGTAGTAAAAGTAGGCAGATTTTACAGATTTGTAAAAAGACAGTTTATTTCTACTCAAACGTAATTTTAAATTAAGAAAAAAATCTCTTCAATTACCCAACACCATTTTATGGGTGTTCTTTCTATACAAAGAAATGTGAGTGCTAAATCTGACCTTAAATATGTTGTAGATCATATATAAACCCGCATATATTAAAAAAAAAACCATAAAAAGTTAAATTATTAAATGTTTGTGTTGTAATTAATGTTAAAAATATTAAAAAAAAAAAAAGAATTTATATGTTTAGTAACTAACAAACTAATAAATGTTATTTTAAAAAATATAAGAAAATTATATATAAACCAAATAATTTAATAAAATTTCCTGAAGAATAATTAGGCTGGTAATCAAAGAGAAATAAATAATATTTGAAACAGATATTTTGAAAAATTTTTATGAAAGATTTTTCTATTTCCAGTCTGCATTACTTATTTTGAATACCGGCCTTAATATTGAAATAAAAAAAGTACAGTAAATTTCTTACTAAAATAACTGTAGAACTACACACAAATTCGGTTGTGAGAACCGAATTTGTTAATAACTAAAAGTTCCATTGTGATAAGCAAATTTTTTAGTTATACCAATCGTAATTCAATATTATTTACTGGCCAAATTTTTGCTCTCTCAATAATATTTTGATTTATATTAACAAATATCTATTGTTACAACCAAAAAAAAAAAACATCAATTATTGCAACTAAATTTTTGACAGATCTTAAAGGTTGCCCTATAATAATAATAATGTAACTTAATTTGCTACTGTTTCTGTAAATCAGCAGACTAAACCACAACAAATTTATGTACCAAAAGTACTTGCAAAATCAAAAAAAATTAATTTTTTAATTCATTTAATTTACTCTTTTAGTCTGCTGATCTACTCTATCTGTTTTCGATTTATATTTAAGCATTTAGTTTAAAAAAAAGACTTTTAAAGCTATTTTATTCCATAAACTATAAAAAACAAAAACTTAAAAAAAAAAACTAAAATTTAAAAAAACTTTAGAAAAATTAAATAAAAATTAATTTTGAATTATCAACCATTTTTTTATACATAAAAAGCTAAGCTAACAATTGACTGTCTAACTAACAATGATAATCTCTTTTTTAGAAAAATAAAAAAACTCTCGTTTCTAGAAAAAAATAAAAAATAAAAATTGTTTTAACATAAACAAAAGGTAAATAACATTTAACGAATATGAACTGTGTTTTAATTAACGAAATGAAAAAAAAAAACTTTAAAAATCAATATTTAACAAGAATTACACACACCAACCACCAAACCACCTTTTAGAAAAACTTTTCAGAGTAGAAAATTTAAGAAAAATAAATTTTTTGAAACTGTTAAAATTATAAAAAAAAAAAATTATAAAATTGTAATTAATGTACACACTTATACTCTCACTGTAGTTTATAAAACAGATTCCTAGTATTTTTCAACAAGTAAACAAGCCAACAACTTATAAAAATTATTAGAAAATGAAGCAAAAAAAAAAAGTTTTAAATAAAAATGCAGAACAAAAAATACAATCTCTATTCAACTCAAACAATAAAAGAAAGTGTTTGATTTACTTAGTTTAAATGAGTTTAGTGTATACTCGTAGTTGTATAATAAACCTAATTAAAAAGCATTACAAACTTGAAAAACTAAAATACGAAGGTGGTACCAAAATTACTAGATGATCAAATAGCCATTATTCAGCATAAAGTAGGCAGGTAGTAAAAATAAGGAAAGTTATACACACAGAAACTCACTACAATTGTGATGCTAAATACGCAACCAAAAATTAACCATGTCTGCGCACAAAAAAAAATTAAATTTATTAAAAAATATCATTTAAAATTCAATTCTAGGCAATTTAATTTTTTTTAATATGATCTGAACAAAAAATTTTTTCCGTACAAAAAAAATTAAATTGATTTAAAAAATTCTTTAAAATACATTTCTAATCAAATTTACTTTTTAAAAATATGTTCTGAACAAAAATTTTTGCCCATACAAAAATAATTTTTTTTTTGGTTGAGAACGTCTCTCACAAAAAATGAAAAACTGAACTGTATTGTGGATAGGAAGGGCAGACATTTTTTTTCGTAACAAAATTCTTAAATTGATGTAAGAAAAATACATGCACATCAATTTAATTTTATACAATATATTTCAAGTAAAAATTTTTCTCTGCAAAAAAAAAAAATCTAATCTCCTGATACCTATCCCCAAGAGAAAGTTATTTTGGAACTGCCTTCATTGAAAAAAAAAGAAACAATAACAACATATGCATGTACTTTAAATAGAAATTGTAGATAAATATTCGCACGCTTTTATAATACTCTTGGCATTGACATCATCATGCAGTAGAAACTGCATTGGATTTCTAATTTGTAACTGGAAGCACAATACGGAAGAGAATGCTTTTTTGTACTCCCTTTTATGCAAGCAACTTGCTGGTGGCTAAGCTGACTTCTCTCTAACAATTCAAATGGTAAAAATGGATTTCATTTTCTTAATGCTTTATTTCCATTTCCCAGTTTTATTTCATTTCTTCATTAAACAAATTAGTTGTAATTTATTTTTGAAACGAAAAATTTTAATAAAAATAACTAGAACAGGCAACTGCCAAGTAAAATGAAAATTATGATTTCTATATTCGTAACTTAAGCTTGTATGAATGCACACACACATACACACACACTTTGTATTTGTCTTACATTATTTCAATTATTTTTGTTGTTTTCTCTTTTCAAATTATGATTTCAATTTTTCAATTTTACTTTCTTTTTATTTTCCTTTGATTTCTGTAAATACTTAAACAGCATTAAAATTGTTAATACTAGAATCATATTTATTAAAAATTTTATTAAAAAATATGTTGATTTTTTTTTTTTTTTTTGTTATGACATCAATTCCCCTATTGTACAAAAATTAAATAAAATTTATCTCCAGCCAAATTTATAACAAAAAATTTCTTAAATGCCTTTTCAAATAGTGACATCCTTTTATTTGAAATTAATATTTATTTTTAAATGGTATTAAACTTTAGAAAATTGCTAACAGAAAAATAAAAGCAATAAAAAGTGTATTGAAATTTTCAACTAAATTTTTTTTTTAAATACAACAAGAAACTGTTAAGTTTCTGTTTAGCGTGTCTACAGAAAACTTTCAGGGCACAGGCAAGAATTGAATTTTCTACCCTCAGATACCTCCTCTATTGTCATTTGAACCGAGTTTGGTATAAAAAAGTGAAAAGTTTCGGAATTAACAAGAAGAATTTATCCAAATAATCAGTCCAATCATGAGTATTCCCTAGGAATTTTTTTTTTCAGAGAAAAATTCATTAAAGACAGAACATTCGAGTCTCTTAAAAATAGTAAAAGTTCGCTTTTTTTATTTCATGCTGCAATAAATCAATTGTTTCACGCACTGTACGACAGATGGCGCTGTCTTGCTGAAGCCACCTGTCGTGCAGATGCATACCGTCCAGTTGAGGCCACAAGAACTCCGCTTTCATGTTCACAGACGCCACAATTTTGGTACCAAAATAGGCACTGGACAGTTGTTCTTTGTGTTTGTATTTGTTACTCATGGATTGAATGAAGATTTTCTGAGCTTCAAATTCGAAAATTTTGCGAATCATGCAGATGGAAATGCGCATCATCGGAGATGACTTTTTTTTAGAAAGATTGGCTCCATCACAATCGTAATGATTTGTTCTTTCGTAAAGCGCTTCATTTTTAATAATCGGAATAAAAAAAGTGACACTTAATATAATTCTGTGCATATCATTGCTCATAAAACAATAAATATTTGCTTGTTTGCTCTTAAATTAAGTTTTCTCTGCCTGTAAGTATAAAGTACTAGCTGGTAACTAATCCATTTCAATTAAATTAAATCACATGGTTGATTCTCTATTTCTTTTTTTATTATTATTAAACTTGAGCCACAATTATAGTTTTTTTTTTTTTATTTATTAAAAAATAATGATAATTTTTTGTTTTTAAACAAAAGATTGTGTAAGCTGTAAGACGCCAGCAAAAAACTGCTTTTGTTAAAAGCCTTAACAACTAGAATTTGTGTGTAAAGGTTTGTAGGCGTACATGGGATTCTCATTTTTTATCTCTCATTAGGCTAAAGTGCTATCAGGCATTATGATAATTTTATTACTTATTTTAACTTTATTAAACTCTTAAATAAAGTTACGTGAAATACGTACTAAAAAAAACTGTAAAACAAAAAAACAGATGCCACATTTTAATCTACCTAGCAGAATCATAAGAAGGAAATTAAAAAAAAAATGTTTATGAATTTCTTTTAGAGGTTCATTTTCTTCTGTAAACAAAATTGAAAACAATGAAACTGACTTTAATAAAAGAAATAAAAATCTTTTATGTCTTTAAGTTTTGAATATAATTTGTTGTTGTTATGAAAAATTTTATTTTTATTTTTATTTTTTTTATTTTTTAGTTTGAAGTGATTTTCACAAAGAGAGAGCTCAAACTATATACAAAAGAATATGGTGCGGACAAAATTTTGCTGCAGTAGGGGAGAAAAATTGAGTGTTATAAAGGGCTCTCATTGAAAAAATTTATCAATTCTCGAATCCAATTATAAGTATTCCTCAGGAATTGTTTCCAATGTCAAATTTTGCTTACTGGCAAAAAATTTAATAAATGAGAAAATGATAAGAAATTGAACAATTTTATTAATAATAAGAGGAGAGAGAAAAGAGAAAAAAAAATTAAGCGAGAATTTTTATTTATAATTGGCCTGAAAAAGTTGTTGAAACTTTTTGCTCTTCCTACTCTGTTTACAAAAAAATTTAAATCCTTTTTAAAAAGGGAATTTAAAAAAAAGCTTTAGAAATTTTTCTATTTGAATTTTAGAAATATAAATGAAATAAAAGAATAAACAACTTGATTTACACTAAACACAGATCTACACTCAACAAAATTAATTTTTTTTATTTATTTATTTATTTTTTCGTTAGTTTGTTTGTTAATTTGCCATTTCAATTAATTTCATTTAGTTTTTGTTTTTTCTTTCCGGTTTGCTACCCCCATTTTCAATGTAAATTGTAATACCAGCTGGCACGAGTTAAATTGATTGCTATTGAAAATTTTTATACTTAAAATATTTAGTGATTATTTTTTTTTTGTAATTTAGCCAAATACATCTAAAAAAGAAACCTAAACAATAAACATAATCGAAATACTATTTACACTATTAGCTTTTAGTATAAATATTGTTGCTGCTACATAGTTTAGTTTAGCAAACAAAATGAACTCTTGTCAATATATTTTTTCCAAAATTTTCTCTAAATCTTATTATTTTATTTTGTATAAATTAAGTATAAAAAGTAAACATTAATACACACATTCCCTTGTATATAAATTAAAAATGTAAGTACTTCCATTATAGACTTTCTAAAAACAAATTTAATAGTAGCTTATTAATGTATAAATTTAAAAAAATAGAAGAAAAAAACAAAACAAAAAAGTCTATTTTGTAATCATATTAAAAAAATAGGAAATTGTAAAATAGTGTTAAATATATGTGTTTTAGTTGTATTGAAATTAATAATTTATTAACCAAATGATTAGCTTTTATTTTAAATATTCTAGTTAATAATTAACTAAAGATATTGCCAACATAAGCGTAAAAGGTTCACCAATAAAGTTTAATAAGACTCGTATTCAAAATGAGTAATGAAGACTTGAAATAGAAATTATAACAAAACTTTTCATAACATTTTTTAACACAATATCTACTTCAAGCCAGCCAAATTTTATCTTGTGAATGTTATGAAATAGAAAGTTTTTTTATGGAAAAGAAAAGCCACCACAAGAAAAAATATTCTATTGTTTCAACAAAAAGTTTTTTATTTATTGACTAAATAAAACCTTAACAAAAACAATTTTTTTGTTAGTTTTTAATTTACTTCATAAGAATGTCATCCATATGTACCATTTCAAGGAAGCTACTCCGATTTTCAGTGAGCTATTCTAACCTTTTTTTATCAAGCCTAATTATCAAATATTCAAACAAGAAACTGCTATAGTTCGAGAAGGCATTGAATACTAATTTATTTTATTTTTTTCTATATTTTTTTTTTTTTTTTGTTTAATATAAAAAGCACAAAAGAATAAAATTAAATTAATTAATTGATTTTAATATTGAAATAATAGTTGGAAAGTTTGCGCCAAGTCGTTTCAATTATAAATAAATATGCTTAGAAGAAATACAAGTGCATGGGTACAAATATGCATAAATACATTGACTTCTCAAGAAGATTACGGGATGGCAGACATATTATTTTAAAGGGGAGGTCGTCTAGATTTTTAATCTACCGTCCAAATACTTAGAAGTTACCTTAAACTATTTTTAAAAAATTTTTGAAATTTCCATATACCCCAGTGCTGTTGCTTTAAAGGGATTTTTTACCATTCCCCAATTTGCTGAGGTACCCTTAACGATTTTGTCCTTGAAAATTACCAAAATCAAAAAGGAATTTAATCTGGAAGTGTTTTAAGATTTTCTGATAATTTCGTAGTTTTTATTTTATGATGCAAAACGGAAACTGCCAAAATTCCAGTACTGGGGTATTATTTTGGACTATTTAAAATTTTTTTTAAAATAGTCCAAAATAACTTCCGAGTATTTGGGCGGTAGATTACAAACCTAGATGATACATATTTATAAATATGTCATAAATAATAAAAAACATATTTAGAAAAATATAATGACGTAAGACGTATTTGATGAATATGCCCTAAATACTAAAAAGATATTTACAAATACTAAAAAACGTACCGGGTTACGTTAAAACATATTTAACTCGTCATATTTATCGTCACTCACTTTTTATTCAATAAAGGAGACGAGGTATCAAACAGCTGTGGTAATAAATTAGATCCCAACTTTTTACTTAAAATTTGTAAAAAAGAAAAGTCTTTCTTTAAAAAAAAAATAATAATAATTCTCGAAATTTTTTTTAATTTTTCAGTAGTAACACTCAAAATTCGGTAAAAATTTAGTTTTCTCAATAATATTTTGAGGTTTATCACCCAATTTCTATTATCACAACTAAAAAATTCAATTGTGACAACTGAATTTTTGATTCCAAAAAAAAAAACTTCAGTTCTCACAACCGAATATGCTTTCTCAGTGCGGGGAATTTTAATAGTGATATTTTTGCTTTGAATTAACCCTAGTAGAAAATACTTTTGTGCAGCTAATAACCTTTAATATGGTCACTGCAGTTCATTTACTTTAAAAATCGAATTTGGTGAATTTCAATTGTTGTAATAAATGTTGGAAATAAAATAAAATAATTTTTTATTAAATATTATTTAAGATTAGCTTTAAAAACAAATTAGTAAATGAGATTATCAGTTATATACTCGTATATGCATAAGTGAATGTAATCAAATAAATTTTACTAAATTGAAAATCTCTTGCATTAATTATTAAAGACTATGATGATGATAATGATGATTAATTAATAAAGTTGCATTTATGTAAATGTTGTTAAAAGTTACTCACTTGTATTCTAATAATTTTTCTTTTATGCATTTAAATTTTAACTAGAAAATTATTTAACTGTTTTTATCAGTGTGTATAAATAAATGTTATTTGAAATTATTTTTTTCCATAATTATTTTACTTAGTTTTGCATTTAAAAAACAAAATTTTATTTTTTTATATTTCAAAATTTGTAACATAAACTTTCATCACATAATTTTTATATAATTGCGAAACTTTTTAAATATTTACTCCTGCCTGTATCTCTCTTTTTTTTTGCTTTGTTAGCCTAAAATTTTTCAAAAAAAAATATAAAAAAGTTTTTGCCACTCATTCGTATATGGAAAAGTTTTAATAAAAGTAACAACAACAACAACAAAAATAGGATAGTTAAAGAGCAAATTGTTAGTGAAATACTCATTAAGTGAAATAATCTTTATGAAGATGCACAGAGTTACTCCAATGATGAGGTGTTTGCGACTGAATTCCATCACTTGTTAAGAAAATGAAAAGTGTCTCAGTAAGAGTGCACTTTTTCATTTTAAAATAAAAATACCTATTTTTTGAGAGAGTTGTAAGTTTTTCATTGGATTATAAAGAAGACACGTTCCAAAAATTCGTAAAATGGGTAAGAGAGCAAAATGAAGTCAATGCCAATTTTTCTAAAATAAAGTCATCTTCTGAAGGGGTTCGTGAATACACAAAATTGTCGAGTTTGGGCCTCAGAAAATCTGCATACAATCCCTGAGAAAAAAATGCACCGACAACGAGCAAGTGTCTGGCGCGAATTTTGGTCCGGCTTTATTTTTTTAACGATGAGGCCCGAATTGCGAATAAAAGATTGCAGCATGAAATGAAAAAGTGTATTTTTACATTGACACCCTTTACAGCACATAAACATACTTTCCCATGTTTACTTCTTTGTACGTGTCTACGTACGTGTTTATATTTGAAATATGTAAAGAGCAAATGAAAGTGAAAAACTTTTTGACAGTAAAATAATTTTAGTTAAATGACTGAAAAACTTAGCAGAAAAATAAAATTCAAGCAAAATGTTAAGAATACGTGTTATGCTTAATAGTTTTTGTTTGCAGGATTTACAAGAATTTATGAAAATAGGAAAAGCAATTAATTTCTATGGAAAGCTCTCAAAAAGCAGTGTTTTATGTAACATTTACTTATTGTCGTAGCAAGATTATTAAGTTTTTAAAAAATAAAAAAATAAAAATTTTTTTTTTCAATTATTTGATATGCAATTCATATATTAGCTTTAATTAGCTAGACATTTTTTTCGCAATTCAAATTTTTTCCGAACAAAATTTTTTTCCGGACAAAAGTTTTTTTTAACAAACAATTTTTTTTGTATATATAAAAAAAAGTGTAAAAAAGTACTATATAGAGAAAAATTCTCTTCGGAACAAGTGGATGAATTAAGACTTACGACTGCTCACTTTCTTTTAATTTTATTTTAGTTTGTACTAAATTTCGCTTTAATTTACTGTATATGATTCTTATATCGCAAAGTTGTATGGATTACGCTCACTTTTTTACAGTCTTCTTGTACTCAATAAGAATATTTTGTTTTCAAGTGGTTTTATTAAAATTTTGTACACAAGCACAAAATCTTTTTACTTCACTGCACAAATAACTTAGGAACCCGAGCAAAGACCGGGTAAACAGTTCTAGTAGACATTATAAGTAAGCATACGCACACACATACATATTTATATACTTAGGAGCTACTAATATAATTATTTTTTTTTCATTAAATGTTTGCAAATAGTTTTGTAGAACTATAAAAACTATAAAGCATGAACATGTAAAAAAATGTTTTACAATGTTTTTTAAATATTAAAAAAATATATATATAATAAAGTTTTAATATAATTTGCTATATATGATTTATTTAATAATTTTTTTTTTTTGTAAATTTTATTTATTTTTTTTTTCATTTCTTAATACTTAAATTAATTTTCAGTTCAAACTTGCTCTTTGTCAGTTAAACAACACTCATACCCATACAAACATACAAGTCCATACAAATTCTTTAACCGGAATAAAAAAAAGAAGAAAATTTCAAATTTTTATTAAAAGATATATAAAGAAAAAATTAACAAGAACCATTAAAAATTATAAAATATAAAAAAAAACAAAAGGAGTAAAATTTAATTTAAGAAAAATATTTACCATGAAATTAAATAGTTTTTACCAAAAAAACATGTACAATTGAATTCAGATAAGCAGTTAACATTTAGTTATGCCGTTTCTTTTCTAACAAAAATGTTGCATATATTCTGCCATCCAAGAATGTTTGCGTTCTAATGTCAAAAAAATGTAAAAGATAAAACCAAAATCGCGTTCTGTTCTCAACACGTTGCATATACAAAATGCAAAAATGATACATATTTTGCACTTTATTTTTATTTATTAGTAAGGGTGAGATACTGCCCTTTTTGTTGTTTTTTTTAGTTTTCGTTTAATTGCAACAGTTGCCATTTATCCGAAATTTTCTAAATGTAAATCTTGAATAAAAATGCAATTAAAAAAGAAATCTATAATTTACTCAAATCAATCGCTTATCTAATTGCAACTGTACATAATATATACCAGGGATGGAAATTTGCAATTTTTTAATGATGTTTTTTAGAACTTTAGATTATACAGTCATTTTAATATCAAATGAAATTGTTCAGTCTTTTAAAAATTTCAATTATAGTTGTTTGGTTATTTGGCTTCAGCTTTAATTTTTTGGAAAGAAATTTTTATAGTAAATAGTGTTTTACTACAGTCTACAAGACGATATTTAAAAAAATAAGGGCTAAGAATAAGCTAAATGCGAAAACAAAAAAAATATACGAAATTTTGTTTTTGTTTACAATACAATTAAACGAAAACAGCTGAACAGGCCATAAATTACTTTTTTAAATATCTGTCTGAATGCTACCAAATTTTCCATCACTGGGTTATATTTTTTTCCACTCCTTTTTTTCATCTACATATTAAATCAATTTAAAATATTGAAATTTTTTTTACAAAAAAAAATCCTTTAATACAAATTCTCCTACTAATCAGGAACAAATTGCCAGAGAGAAACAAGTTAGTGGTCGAGTACAAATACAACTTTGGTATCAAGCTGAACGCAGTGAACTAGTTGTATCTCTAATGGCAGCCGATGATTTGGCATTGCGTGACGAAGCTTATGGTCATGGTAATTTACCAGAAGCGTATGCCAAAGTGCGTATATTGCCCAAATGGTAAGTAAAAAAAACAGAAAAAAATTAAAATTTTTAGTGAAAAAAAAAATATAAAAAAAGGAAATTGAATGTTTTTTTGTGTTTAATGCAGCGGTGATGGCTCTGTACAACAAACCGAAGTTTGTCCGCCTACTCAAAACCCGATTTGGAATGCTACCCTCACATTTGCACACGTGGAAGCCGATAGCCTCATGGATCGTCATATTGAAATACAACTTTGGGATTTAGTACCCCATACCGAATCAATATTTTTGGGTGAAAGTAGAATAGAATTGCAACAAGCCTTTCTTGATGATCGCGCCATATGGTGCCGCCTTGAAGATCCTAAGGGTCTAAGAGGTATAAGTATGTCAAAATCTCCTAGTGTTTCACCGCGTTGCTCTATAGCTGCCGGCGGTCCGGGAGGTGATGTTTCTCGTTTGCTGAGGCGCGACTATAATATACAACGTTCCATATCGGATGATGTGGATTCGATTGGTGAGTGTACGTCCCTTTTGCATCCAGATCATGCTTGGATTGCGGGCTCACGACGTGGCTCATCCCAATCGGAAACATTGGAAGTGGAAGTCTATCAGTTGGGTAAAGATTTTTCACGCTCTTTGCCCGGCTCTCGCCGATCATCATTTCAGGATGCTGATAAGATACGAGAAGATGATATGGCTCCACCTCCAACCACATATTTGGTGGGTCGAAGACGATCTTCGGTAGCACGCAGAGATCCCGATGAAATACTTAAATCTTTGAAAGAAGTGCGTGGCGAATTAGGGCGTGCCATGAGCTTGGGCACCGAACAGCCCATAAAGAGAATGGGTTCTCGACGTAAGTAATAACCATTTCAATTATTAAAATGTTTTTCTATTTACATATAAAAAACTAACTAATGCCCCTATCATGGTTCACAACTCAACGTTATTTTAGTTGTAATTTTGATATTACTGATTACAACTCTCTCTGTGTTCGAGCAGTTGAGAAAAACATACAAAAATAACAACTCATTAATAGCAGTTGTTTCAGTTACAATTGAGCTGTAAATCACAATAGGGCTATAAATGAAAGCTTATAAGCTTGACAACTTCAGTTTCATATTAAAAATCTCTTTATTTTTAATTTTATATTTTTTTTTATTAATATTTTTTGTACTGTATAAAGCAAATGGCTTTTTTGCTACTAATCAAATAATTTGTTTTATTAATTTCCATGACCTAGTACCAGGGCTGCATCTCACTATATCTCTTTCTTTCTCTCTATCTTTCTCTATCTCTGGCTCTCACTCTGCCTTTTCCTCCTCCTTCTTCGTTACAATCCATATCACTGGAATATTTTCTATGTGCAATTTTTATCAATTTTTTTATTGTCTTTTATATTTTTTCTTTTCATTTTTGTATGTTTTGTAAAATTTTCTTTTTTAATATAAAATATTAGCCACAATATTGGTGTCACACTATCAAAGCCTTGATACACCCTACACTTGGGCTGCTACCAATCGTTATTATTCACCACAACAATAACAAAAATATCCCTAAATAATTAAAAAGCTAATATAACTAAAATGCACGTTAATAAATATGAAATGAAATTAACAAAAAAAACCTAACTAAAATAACAAAAGAAAAGCAAATTAATTAATTAATGAAAATAAAAAATAAAAAAAAATACCAACTAACAGCCAAGTCATGTTACACTTTGAAAGCACTCTACAGTTTTGCTTTATTTTTGAATAAAAAAAAAATTAAATGAATGAAATGTTTTCTTTCCTGAAAAGTCAAAGCAAAAAAATGTTCATGTTTTATAATTTTTTTGTTAATTGAATTTTATTAAATAACAAAAAAAAATAGATATTTAATCGACTGCTGAAAATTAACAAACAAATTTAAAGCAAACAATATTTTAATGGTAAGATTTATTACGAAATATTTTTAAGATTAAATTAAATTTTTAATTAATTATGCATTTAAAATTAACAGTTTGATTTTTAAACTAATTCAAGCTTATTACGATAGTCGATAATACAGCTGCAGTATATAACAACATATAAGCAGTGTTGCTACATTTCCTTGTTGTCTGTCATATCACGACTGACTACGACAATCGTAATAAGGCAGCACGTTTAAGCAGCAATTATTTTAGCTACCTAAATATTTCAACACTTCATGCATGCTTCTGTATTTGTTTTTTAGTGAATATAATACAAAAATACGTTTTCTTAAACATTTAATATCAGTTTAAGCATATTCTGTCTGTCAATAGTTGTAAAAAATTATACTTTTCACACGTAATACTAAATCAAATATTTACAATACTAGTGCAGTAGAAAAATGTTAAACAAACACATACCCTTCTAATCCATACACACACATATACAGCCACATATTCAAAAGAATAAGGTAAGTCCAAAAGTGCCAAGCACATAACAGTCACACCTAAATTGATGAGGCAATGGTTTTTTATCTGTCAAAAATTTTAATACCTGCAATAGCAATTGAAAAATCTAATTTTGACAGCGCTTTTTGTAGTGAAGTTGGCTGCAAAACAATTGTTTTTATTTTATTTTTAGCCAATAATGACATTTTGGCTAGTTTTTCATTTAATTTAGCTTTCTTAACTCCATTTTTTATTTTTTTTGTCTTTAATGGGTTTAATTAAGCAAGATGATTAACACTACTGTAGAGAATTGGCACCGCCAGTGCTCTTATTTAGGGATGACGCTTTAACATAAAACCTAGGCGCTAAAAAACACTCCACTTGCCGCTCCAATTAAGGTTAGACTGTAACTGGCAAACTTAATTAGCGCAGTAATTGGGAACAGAAGAGACATTAGCCCGGTGTAAGGTGGCTTGAAAATGGCTTAGAGGCTGGTGAATCTGGGCTTATTTAGCAGTTGTGAGCGACACTCATAACAGTCAGATCTATATTAGTATCACAAAAGGTATATTTTGGGGACAGAGACCAGATGACTTGTTCGCGCTACTAATTTTAGTTCTAAATCTCTCGTCAAGTGTATAGTGATTAGTCATAAGCTGTGGCACAAGCAACAGTTCTTTATCACAGTCAACTACAACAGTAGCCATAGTTGCTTTTAATGACACTGTAATTCACTATGTGTACAGTAGGGTACCCTCATAGTTTAGTGGCTGACGTACTAACGTATCAATATAATTTTACAGGTATTTGGCTTTACAAAAAATCCTTCTGTAAATTATAAATATGTGTACATTAATTTAGTTATTCCCTTTACGAAATATGAGTACAACTGCATGAATATATAATATTATGTCAATAAAACGGACTTCCTTAACGTCTTTATGACATAGAATGATATCGTTTGAGTATGTGGAAAGCCAAATAAAAAGCAGTGCCAATCTAAATAGCGATTTAATTGTTTATTTGTGTTTCAGTTGGCAAGCAATAGACATTTAGGAAGGCAACCCCAACTTACAGTATAACAAGTTAAGCGGCCAATACACGACATCTGCATAAAAACTCAATCAATTCCATCAAACTGGTATAACAAAATTTCTTTGAAAAAAAAATTCAGTTTTATAAATTTTTTTTTAAGTCAAACATTTTTCTACGCTAAACTAATAAAGTTGGGGTAAAAAAAATTATAATGATTCATTTGGCTTCTAAAGCTAATTTTAAAAATATTTTCTGTATACCAAAAATCAAAAAAAAAAGGACAAAACAATTAAAGGCAAATTACTAAATAAAATTGGAATAGAAAGAATAGTTTTGTAAACAGATTGTGTCTGTATTTTTAAGCAAAGATTATCACAAGCAAAATCTCTTTAAAGTCGTTTAAAGTTTCCAAAAGGTTTTAAAAACCCGAAGTAGCCTGCTTTGACGCCATTTTAGGCCACTCTTTGTTGGCACAGGATTCTTCAAAATATAATGGTCTAAATGTTTCAAGTCCTCTACTAAGTACCACAATTAATTTAATCTAAATCCATCAAGTAGTTCAAAAGTTCTATATTTAATACCCTTTTTTTTATCAACAAACTGTCTAAATCTGCTTGATATCGCTACTGCAAAGCACACAATTACTTCCCTAGGCCTGAATATAACGATAAAGGAAAACAGAAATTTTTCAAAATATAAATCATAAAAATGTATCTTTTCCAAGCCTCTGTTAAATTTGATTAGTTGAGAGCAGAGTTTTCTAACATAAAAAATTTCTAATCCAAAAAAATTAACGTAGACTTTAAAGTCAACGTTATCGAAACTTTTCATATAATTTTTTCAAAAATCAAATTTTTTTGGGTAAGAGCAAAAATCTTTAATGGCAAATTTCATTCATGGAATAAGAAGGACTAGATTAAAATGTACTTTAATGTTAATAAAAAGTTAACAAGATTTGTTGCCGCCATTATGAACTGTTGATAATAACTCCTTGCTTGCTGCTCTATTTATCTAAATTATTTCAAAGAAAATATATGATTCTCTTTTGCTTAGAATTTAACAAGCTCAAGTTAAGTAGCAAAGATTTTAAAAATATACAAAGTTTTTCTTGTTTTAAATTATTGATTTTCTTTTACAATTTATTTCACTTTTGCCTTTCTTTGGTTTATGGCAAACGAGTACTTGTAGCCATAAAATAAGGAACACGAAAACTTGTTAAACAATTTGACAAAATAATGTGCAAATAAAACCACTTAAATGAATCCCAAAATACTCATATTTATGTAAATAATTTCAAATGAAATGCTAAAGACCCAGTAACAATTTTCTGTTTCTTCTCGTTATTAAATTTAAACCAAATCAACCAGCCAGTAAATAATCAAATGCAACCATCTTCCCTCTTAAATTCATTCATATGAGAGACATTCTCATTTATTATTTATTTTGAATTCAATGAAACTGCTTGTTATTATTAAGAGTCTGTCTGCCAGAGTATAAATTTTATGTTACGTAAAAGCCTCTTTTACACGGTGTCTATTAATTGTTCAAATGACTTGCAACTGTTGCTTAAAATGATTATTTTATAATTACGAGCTATAATTGCACCACCGATCTATAAAATCTCACAAACCTTTAATTGTTGTGGGATTAACTTTACCTAAGTCTTCTGAGGCCATTATGCCTAAGTAGCTCATCCTAAGTCTTACTACTGCTCGGCAATGGCACAGAATATGCTACGAAGTTTCTTGTCTTTCTTGGCAGAAGTCTTCATATGATAATTGAAATTACAATATACAGTCCACACTTCAGTTTAGAGTTTGCTGTCATTTCTGCTAAGGTTAAAAATAAAATCTGACTTAATATGCCAGGATTAATAAATATCTTTGACAGCCGCCTGTCTGTCTGGACTCTCCTATAATCATTGTAGATTTTGCTTTTCTGCTTCCTGTAATAAAGCACGAATGAAGCCACAGAAGGACACTGAACGGGTATCTGCGCTTTTTTTAACCAGTTAGACCACATGCCCTTCATGTTCTGGTATCCATACCAAACTGAAAATACATATTCGGTTGTGAGGACTAAACTTGTTTCCAATCAAAAATTCAGTTATGGAAGAATCTGTTATAGAAAATCTGTCTAACATCTCGAAATATTTTTAAGAGAAGAAAATTTTGAACTGCAGAATCGAATTCTGCTTAATACAACTGAATTTTTGATGGGAAACAAATTTAGTTCTCACAACCGAAGTTGTTTTCTGTGTGCAGAGTGACAGAGTTCTTCTCTGCTAGAACATCGAGAAGCTTACAGCAATCAATAGGAGTCGACTTAAGTGATTTTTCCTTATTGCCACGGTTACCATAATTGTACCCGCAACTTAAACGTTTTTACACTTTGTAGTGGAAAATTTGACAGTTTTGTGTAAAAAAAGAAACATTTTTCTGTTAAAGGACCTCTCAAACTTAATTTGCTTAAAAATAAATTATTTTTTATTGTGGCACGTTTGCAAGTACCCTAAAGGCTATACATAGATGGCATGGTAATACCATCTAAAAATAAGTCACTTTTTTCTTTTACTTCATTTTATTTTTCATATTATAACTTTTCTTTTATTTCTAATCGATAAAATTATTTATACAAAATAAAATTTGATTATATAAATTCGTGTGCATGTATTTTCCAGTTAATTTTCCTTGCACAGAGATAATTTTAAATATTGCAAATGTATTTCGTTCATCTTAAACCTTGAGAGTCTATCAAACAAAATAAGTAGAAAAAATGCTTCATTCCTAGAAACTAAATATAACTATTTATGTATAAAAGCCACTAGCACACACATAAGCATACACACCGCCATTCATATTTATTTATTTATTTTCTTGAATTTCAAATCCTGTATATAAAAATATATCCAACTTGCACGAGTACAAAATATAAATAAGGCCAACCAAACTAAATGCAAAAGTTGTGTAAACTTTATTTTTATACACAAATTTTGTTTAAAAAAAAGTTATTCTTTTTTCTTCATAAACCCATTTCTGTATTAAATAGAAATAGTAGACAGCGTTAAATATTCAGGCTCTTTAAAAACGGCTGAGTAACACAGGCTGATTTACAAAACATTAATTTCTTTAAAAAAAAAAAATTTTAATAAAAATTATTCTACATCCCCCGAAGTTGAACGAATTATTAGGAAGCCATTAAATGATAATAAAATAAATTAAGGACATTTTATTATATATTTTTAATTATTTGTTACCTAAAGCCGGATTAAATTGAAATGTTAACTTAAAAGCTTTAAATTTAATGTTTAAAGCAAACAAAATTTTTAATTTTACTTTTTCTTTTTGTATTAAAATCAATAAGTCTTAATTTAAATGATAAAATTATTTTTTAAAAATAGTTAACAACAAAATTATCGATGCTGTAAATCATTTGATTTATTTAAGAAAAAAATTTGGTATTTACTTCATTCAGAACTAAAGCAAATCAAAAATATTTCCCCTATTTATAACACTTAGGACTATTATTACAAGTTACCGATAGTAAAAGTTAAGATTTTTGGAAGTCAAATATCAAGCTTTTGGTTGGACATTAAATTAGAAATATCGTTAAGTTAAATATCGGATAGTGTGTACATCCAAATTTGGTCCTAAAATTTTAGCCAAAAACCTAAATTTAACTATCGAAAGTTGTAATAACGGGCCTTATACTTATAATATAAAGTACAGGGTCATGATATTCTACTCAATATTTTTGGAGATTTTTTCCTTAAATTTAAAAAATTCACTTGATAACCCAACATTTTTTGCTTCTCTTAATTGTTGTTCTTTAAATCAATATGGAATATGTCAAAAGCTTCTGAGTAATATTCTCTAGTTGGTAAACGTTTTATATTTTGCTAGTTAATCAATGTTAATGAATCTATACAAGGTGACAACATTAGCGAGTTTGCTAAATGGCTTTCAAATTATCAAAATTTATTTAAATTTAAAATTTGAAACGGAAAATTTAGCCTAGGCTGGATAGCAATCGCAGTAAGGATTTACAGCAAAATCAAATGATATTTGATATGATATGTAACATGCTAAGTTGACATAATTGATCTATTTTCAATAATTTTATAAAAAATTATGAAAAAAAAAAGAAAATAATAATAAAATGGAAATTGGTGAAAGTCGAGATCGTGCCGTTGCATGGACTAGTAGTATCGAAAGCTACTGGAATGTAGATTTCAGAAAAATATATATAATTTATATTCTGAAAGGGTCCAGATTTTGAGAACTCTCACTCAGAATATTTTACAGTGAAAATTTTGGGTAAGTACACAGTAATACTCGTACAAATGTCCTTGTAAAAAGTAAGTAAAAATTTTAAAAATAAATGCATGTTCAGGCACAAAGTTGATTATATTTTTCTTTGAAATGAAATACAATTGATTTAAATTTTTTTTTTGTGGTCTTTTTAAAACAAACAAAAAATGTTTACCTTTAAAAATTGCGTTGTTTTTTTTTTAATTTTACGTTCAAGAGAAGAATTTCATTGATTATTTGAATGTTGTTAAATAAGAAACTGATACAAGTGATTTAACTTTAGGTGCCAGCCGTGTTGGTTTGCCCAGTAATCCGAGCAGTCGTAAGAGTTCAATTTTTGATTTGTCACAGCAGACATTAACAGCTCATCAACTACCAGTTGGTATTGGTAATAGTGCTACCAGTCCACCATCTGAAGAAGAAGATAAACGTTTTTCACCCAAGTGGAAAGGTAGTGGTAGTAATCTACCACCAACCACCCCTAAACAAGCTCTATCAATGTTAAAGCAAGCCTCTTCAGCCACGAATGTATCGCAAGTAAACGAAAGACCATTATTTTATTTGAGCAGCCAAGATGCTGCTCAATATTCACGCAAAAGTAGCATGTTTAATGTGAAAACCAACGATAATGTAGTACAACGTAAAGCCAGCATTTATGCAAACAATGCTGTAGCAACAGAAACCTCAGTAGGGACCCGTCAACGCAAGGCCAGCCTATATAAAAGTAGTGCCACAAACTCTCAAGCTTACGATAGTCCAGAGACAAAACGTAAAAATAGTGTCATGTCGGCAACTGATAGTCCATCATTGATGCGCAAACAAAGCATGTTTCCCGTTACACCAAATAGCAGTACAAAAACTCTTTCTTCACTCTCAGACTCAACAAGCAATATCTCTTCCTCAATGGTTTCATCGGCAATTTGTGGTGTTGCCACTAGTTATGGTTTACAAATGGGACCAGGACAAATTCATCCCAAGGGCTATCGTTTGATAACCGAACGTCATGGTGAACTAAAACTAGGTTTCAGTAAGGTCAAGGGTACAGTGGAAGTTGAGGTAACTTTTTCCTTATATTTTTATGGTAACAGTATTTTGCAGAGACAAGAAGTTCGGGGACCAAATTACGGCATGTGTTATCATGTCTTTTTGTATGAAAAAATTGCAAAATTTCGATAGGATATGCGCGATATTTGGTTCCTGTTCTTTATCCCTTATTCTATTTTTTCATTAATTTTTTTATGCACTTCTTAATTAAAGGTAATTTGCGCACGCAAAATAGTGCCCGTTGATTGTGAAACTCCACCAGATACCTATGTCAAATGCTACATAAAAGATGGCGATCGTTTGCGTCATAAAAAGAAAACTCGTGTGGTTCGACATTCAGCAGAACCAAACTATAAGCAAATTATTAAATATCAGGTAAGTGGAAAATATACACAAAGAACTAAAAGACATGAATTTTTAAATAAACATCTACATCGCCCACAAAGCCAGAGTACAAATTGTGGTATTGGATATCGAGCAACTTCTACCGAAATTCTCAAAAAACGTTCCGTTCTTTTGCGACAATTTGCTAACAGTATTTTTTTTTTTTTGCATAATACATAAATTCGTATAAACAAAATTAGGCTCTTACTAGTAGCCTATTTTTTAGGGTTATAATTATAGATCAATGTCTGTAATTGGGGTTTTCTACACCCTTGTTTTATGGCTGATAACACATGACTTGTCAGAGGAATATATAGAATCCGTAGTGCGATTCAGTAGCTGTTTACGGTGCGAAAATTCCGAATATGTTGCCATGTATATACAGTATCGATTCTCTAACTTATTTATATCGATGGTACACAGCTGTTTTTGTTTTATTCAATTATAAGTTATTTTTATATGGCAATACTGTGCACGTAACTTTCTGTGTAAATGTTCTTAATAACTTTTTTATTTACTTATCTGTAGCTAGTAACTAAAAAAGGTAAATGTAATATAATATATATAATTCGCTCTTTGTCTTATCTCATTTCCTGTCAAATTAATATTTAAATACTTAAAAGGCATTTCAGCAGAAAATACAGTTTACAATGCGATTTTAATCGTACCGATCATCCCAATCACAATGTCATAAAATAGAAAATTGGATTGGGAACAAATTACGGCAGTCGATATCGATAAAAATTGTAATACAATTTAAATGGTAGTTTCGGTCGATAATGAATGCTTTAATTTGACTCTCGATCTAAATGATAATCTTCCATTAGACTTGTTACACTTAAAATGCTTTAAATCATTTTAAATTGGGCATGTCACTTGACAAAAAGCTGTCGTCTAATGCCACCTCCTTTACTTTGGTAAATATCAAAAGGTAAAAGACAGTTTTGAAATGCCTGGGGCCAAATTACTGCATGCGATATCGATCGACATTTGTATTGTGTTGACCGTAATTTGGCCCCGGTTGTGTGTGTATTCTTTGCTATAAAAGGAATTTTATGTAGAATTTTAAAAAGAAACATTTTTTAAAACACTAACCTTAATTGTTTGATTTAAAATCGTTTGTTGAAATATTCTGCAAGAAAAAATATACAAAAGATAAAATTAGTTTCAATTATTATCAACTTATTTTTAAATTTTCATATAAATGTAATATAAAGGTTTATTTCTCCTAAATCCATATGTGTTTCTGTAAATTTAATCAGATATTTAGTTCTCGAGTTATTGCAATTAAAAAAGTAATTTAAAGGAATGGGAGCGTATTCAAATTGACCATAAAAAATTTTTATTTTGTAGGCAAAGCAAATATTGTTAATTGAAATTAATTTACTTTATATTTATATTATGACCTCGTGAGTCACCATTGCCAGCTTATTTATTTTATTAAATTTTTGCTCCCATATTTATATGCAGAGTGCTGATGTTTTTGGACGTAACATTATTATAATGGTTTGGCAACGCTGTGTTGGTTTTGAACACAATCAAGGTCTTGGTGGTACTGAAGTTAATTTAGATAAAATTAATATGGGACAACATATTGGCGGTTGGTATCCATTATTTCCTATGCATTCATTTGGCGGTTCAGATTCTGAAAATTCTCCTTGACCGATCACGCTCCAACAAACAAAATTAAATACAAATAAACCAGTTAAAGCAACTAAAATAAAATTTGCTTGCAAAACAACACCAATAGTTTTAAAAGAAAATGTTCAAGATTTAAAAACAATTTATTGTACTAAAACTATAAATGATTTAAAGAGTTTTTTGAATATCTTATTTAAATGTAAACATTTCAAACAATACTTGACAACATTTGGCTCATTTGAGGAATGTGTTTAAATAATTAGAAAAATAAAAAAAAATACACCGAGAAAAAGGAATTAAAATATAAAAAAAATATTTAAGTTTGTCAAATATATTCATCAAAAAAATTTTTTTTTAAGATTGAACTAAAAGGCATTTTAACTTGGCCTTCCCACCCTACTGTTTTTATAAAACCAAAAGTAACTCACAGGAAAAATTTAATTTCATGATAAAGATAGTCTTGATTAAATTTAGATTTTTTTTTATATAAAAAGCTCTAAAGCTTTTTTATTGTTCCTTGCCATGAATTAAGAAGTGAGTGAAGTTGAATATGCCGAATTAAATGTTTTAAGGTAAACCGTTACTTTTTTGTTTTAACATTTTCGGATAATTTCGTAGTTTTTATTTTATGATGCAAAACGGATACTGCCAAAATCCTTGAGAACAACAGTACTAGGGCATGTGGAAATTCAAAATTTTTTTTGTAAAATAGTCCAAAGTAACTTCTGAGTTTTTGGGATGGCCTTCCCTTTCAAATGATATATATATATGTCCCATCCCGTAATCTTCTATGGTTCGTCCGGAAGTCACTTAAATCCCTCAGACCAAAAGCATTGGGGTATATGAAATAATAGTCCAAAGTAACTTCTGAGTATAGAAACTGCTGTTTTTAATACTATTGCTTTTCGGAAAGTGGGCTCACAACTCCCGCCCCAGCACTGATATCTTTCAAAAGTCAGTAAAGTCTGATTAATCGAGGGAAAAAGGTTAAAGGTTTCACAAATATATTCCTCACAGCGTTTTAATTAATTTTGCTAATTATTTCACATGTCTAAAATGAAGAATTCGCAGGGTTACCTACGCCGATGCTCAACAAACATTTTAAAAAAGCGAGAAACGTTAAATTTTGACATAGAGCTGGATGTAAACTTTCAAAATTCTAATACATTTGACAATTTTGATAACATCTCTCATAAAAAGTCGTTGAATTATTTTTTTTATAAAGTGAAATTTAAAACTTTTAAGCAAAATTTTACTTTTAAGCTACTAAAGGCATTATTTGAGCTGTTATTTTTGAAAGTGGTTTAAGTTCATTTTTTTTTAATTAGTTGGTGTTAATTTAAGTAAAATAAGACACCAGTGACTAGTTTTTTTAAAAGAAGTTTTATACTACTTTAAAAAATAACAGTTAATTTAGTGAAAAGAAATATTTTTGTTTAATAAACGCTTCTTATTAAGCAAGTATTCTATAGAAAATATAAAAAAAAAAAAACTTTTTTAATTTTTTTCTTTAAATTTATTTTTGTTACCAAAACCTAAAGAAAGTTATGGCTGGCTGTTTATTACAATATACTTAAAATCGTTTTTGCTTTTCTTATTCCAATCAAATCAGCATGCCAAATATAGTTAGTCTGCATAAAAATCTAAGAGAAAAAAAATTAATCTTAACCAGAATATTGAAAGTAATCAATCATTTCATCAGTAATGCTTAGTCAAGCATTTTTGGTTTCAATTATCCGCTTGTACTTGTTGTGTTAAAATAGAAAGGAAAAAAAGCATTTTTCTCTCTTTAAGATTGTTAAGGATTATAGTAAATCCTTATAAAACTTTGCTTCATAAGCAGAATTTTTTTATTTATTTTTATGCAATAATACATTTAACATGTGATACATTTGGCATCAGTATCTCTCTCTCTCTTTCTTAAAATTACACACTTATATTTATACAATAACGATAATGAAAATAAATTTAAAGGCTCAAGGCTTAGCTGTAAATAGAGCGGCAGAGATTGTAATAATTCAGTGGCAATATGAATGGAATAAATTGGAATTTAATTTGTCATCTCAAATTTTCTTTTTTCTTCTAAAACATAAATTCCTCAACTGAACTAAATACAAAATAAAAGAAATTCCTTAAAAAATATTTAAATTCGTTACAAATATTTTTACTTTTCCTACAAAAAAATTAAGAAATTTATTATTGAAAAAGACTTTTCATAAAATAAACAAATGAATTGCTATATTTGAAAGTGGTATAAGTCCACTTAAAAAAAATGATGAGTTAGCGGTAATTTTAGCAATATAATTACTTCCTCTAACTAGAAATAGTAATAACTAATTTAAAAAAAAAAATGAACTTCCACCACTTTCAAATATAACAGCTTAAATAATTGAGTAGAACTAAAATAAAAAAAAATATACTTAGAAAACAAAACAAAAAAATGTGTGTGTATGTATAAAACAACTAATTCTTTATAAAAATAAAAATAAATGTAACATTAATAAAATGTCATAAAACTAAAGAAATTTATGTTGCAAAAATTTTAAACAAGAGACAAACAAAATTAAAAATAAATATTTATCATATATTTTTATTAATAGTATTAAATATTGTTAAGAAGTAAAACCAAAAAAAAAAAAAAAAGAATTTAAAACGTAAAAAAATTATAATAATTTAGCGTGCTATGGTAAAATTTTTGAAAACAATCCACAACTAAACTTAAACTAAATTTCGAAATTTATCAAATGAAATCTATTACAATTACTAATGACAATCTTTAACGTTAAAAATAATTCTAATTCAAAAAAACAAATATTTTAGCAAAAGAAAAAATTATATTAAAAATTATTATCTGTATCTATTTATATATATTTAAAAATGAAATCACCTAGCTACTCTTCTTTCCGAAAAATTAAAGAAATAATTAAAAAATATTAAAATTTGGTATTAATAAATATTACTAAAACTTAATATTTATTAATATAAAATTTATAAAAGTCTAATAATTGAATTAATTAATTTGATTATTTAATGTTGCATAGCAAGAGATTAGGGAAATGTTTTTTGAATCGAATGCATGTATGCCAAATCGAACTTAAAAAAAAAACACTTTTCATGTTTAAAACTCGTCACATAAAATTCATGTCAACCATAATCTATAGGAAAAACAAAATGTAAATCTTGACCGCTAGCTAACTTGCTACAACTCAGGCAGCATAAATTCATTTTCTAACATCTCCACTGATATATTTAGAGCCTATTTCTGTACAAGTGAGCGATAGCTTTATATTATATTGTTTTCAGTACAGTATGTAGTTAATAATTTAATTAGAGAAATGATAATATTTATTAAATATTTAATTGATTTAACTGATTAAGTTAATTAAAAATTTATATTAATTTAATTAAGTATTTATTATAAAATTTCTGTAATTAAAATATTGATTAAATTTTCAATTTATTTAATTACAAATTATTATAATAATAATAATATTTTTTAAATATTTATTAAAAAATTTAATTAGAAATCAATTAAAATTATTATTTAAAAATAAATTTTTTTAATTGGCGCATAATTTTTTTTATTTAAAAAAATTCATACACAATTTTGCATATAATTAAACCTAATTTAATATCTTTAATATAAAATAATACCGTATTAAATCAATAAATATTCGTAGCTCTTCTAACAAAATTTCTAATATAAAGCAAACTGGTATATAATTAGATAGATTTTATTTTTAATTATTTACATACTTTACATACATAAATAGTACCTAAAATCTACAAAGAAAAATACTCGTAAAAGAGAAACTGTAATTTTTTTAAATATTAAACTAGAAACGTGCATATGATTTGTTATTTTTGCAAGGGCTTATAAGGCCACTTTTTTTTTTAATTATTAAGCGGTAATTTTAGTATAAGGTGGAGCTTATATCTTACTAACATTATCATTAATTAATTTTTTTCCAAAAATGGTCTTATACCACTTTCAAAAATAACAGCTCATGCAATTAAGGAAAAAATTTTAAATTTAATTTTTTTTTGCAATAAATTATTACTGACACAGTTTTTCTTTTAATTTTAAAGACACGGCACACGCTTCAGTTTATAAATGTTAAAGAAGAAATTACTGAATTTCAGAAAATCAATTTATACTATTTTTAGTCCAAATATTTAAGGCACAAACTTATTGCAACATTAAGAAAACGAACTGTTTTTAAAGCATTTTCTACTGCAAAACAAAAAACTGAATGCAATTAAAATAAAAACCTAAAAAGTTTAAAAAGAAAACCTAACGAAATTTTAATTTGAAAAAGATATTTATTAAAAATAGAAATACAAAGATCCCTTAATAATATTATACGCCCTATATATGCATACAAAAAAAAAAACATATTAAAAATTTTACTCTTAACACACTGAAATAGTTGCTAAGCTGAGTTTCTAATTTCAAAAACGAAAATATGGTTCAAAAAATTAAAAATTCAACAAACAATACAATGAATATATAAAAAACGAAAATAATTTTAATATTTAAAAGCACGGACTAATTTATTTATAAAACTATTTATTTATTCCACATCAAATGTGCTGTTTTTTGATTTTATATTGTGCCCCAATTAAAAAATGAATTAAGTAAAAAAATTATTGAAAAGTATAGTAATACTGAAAAACAAATTTGACAAGTTTTTGTTTTTTTAAATCATTTCCTAAAAAAGTAGACTTTTTTTATTGAAATTGGAATGGGAAACAAAGCCCGTATGATTTTGAATAATTTTTTTAAACATATTTCGTAACAATGTTGAATAGCTCATTTCAAAATTATGAGATGTGTAAAGCAGCCTTTTGAAAAATATTTACATAAAAAAAAAAACCAAGAATTTACAAAATAAAAGACTTATCTGAAATACTGATATAGTCACACAACAAAGGTATCAAAGGTCAGAAACAATTTTTATTTATGTATTGCACAGTATTATCTTAGCATTACGGCCTATTTCTGTATAAGCAAACGAAAGCTTTTTTCTTACAGTTGTATTGCAACCAAAAACAAAATAGAAAAAATTTTTTTTGCTTTCAATATAAATGTACGAAAGCAGGTGTATGGTCCGCTTGTGCAGAAATAGGCCCTACTCAAACGATTGCAAAATGTAGTGAAGTTGGCTGCAAGTGGGTTTTAATAAACTAAATGATTTCAAATTACTAATAAATAACATTTCAACATAAGCGCTAAGTAATAAAAAACGCTATTTGAATTAAAAACTCCTTCAGTTAAGCCAGTGCTTACTGCTTTAATTGCTTTAAAACACACATTTGATGGGATAAAAAAATATTTGTTTTATAACTCACACAATTCAAATTTTGAAATGAAAATAATATTTTTTTAAGAAGTACCTAAGCATAACAATAAATAAAAATAATAATAAAAATAAAAATAAATATAAAAATAATAATAAAAAAATAAATATATAAAATAAAAATAATAACAAAAATAAAAAAAAAAATATAATAAAATGAAGAAAAAAAACTTAAAAAAAAATTAAACAAAATTTAATGAAATAAAAGCTTCGGTAAATTAACTAAGCAAAAGGTGACACAAAGACAAAAAGCAACAAGCAGGGAAATGCAAAATTATTTAAAAAAAACAAATAAATGAACTACATATTGTTAATTTTTTTTTTAAATCTATATAGCTAATTTATAATAAAGCAGAAAAAATATTTTACATTCAGTAACTATAACTGAAATTTCTATTAAAAATAAAATAAAAAATGTATTATTTTTTATAATTAAAAAAAGAAAACTTAAGTTTTTAGTTCTTGCTACCTGAAAAATCTTTATATTGTTGTTTTATGTGTTTTCACGTTTTCAAAAAAATATTTAAAGGAAGAAATAAAAACTAAAGTTGATTAAAAATGTACTGCAACAGAACACGTTGTATAAATGAAAATTTTTCAAACACAAATATGGTTGTGCTAACAAAAAAAAAAAAGAAATGAAAATGAAAATTATTTGATATTATTTAAAAAAAAAATTAAACTTAAACTGTGAAAAGGTTAAACAATTTTTCGTTTTTCCTTCAACTGAAAAGCTGTTCTTAACTCTTATACTCTACTCGTAATTAAATCAATTTACTCAATCACATTCTTATTAAATAAAAAACTGAACTAAACTAATTTATGTATAACGATTTGAATAAATTAAAAATATATATAGAATATAGATATACATGCGTGTTTGTATCTACATACAATACCTACATATTTAGCATATTTACAATTGTATTAGTTACTTAAAAAAACGCTTTTTTATATATAAAAAAAAATATGTTTAAATATACTATTTATATTTTATGAAGGTTTTTCCAAAATTTAAAATTGACAAGTTGCTCGTAGGTAAAGATGTTTATTTAACTAATGATTGTGAAATTGGGCTTTAAAAATTTTATTTAAAAAGAAAAAAGTTTAAAAAAAAATATAGGGTGAAAAAGAGGTTTAGAGAGGTGAAATGATATTTCTAGAACTGCAAAAGACAATTTCTTTTGTCAAAGTTAAGTATTTTGCAAGTAGTGAATGGCAACTCCAAAGCAATATCGTTAGAAAGTTTAGTTTTTTGTTATAAAATGTATTTTTTTTTTAATTTTAGTGATTAAAATTTTAAAAAGTACAAAGTAAATTTTTTTGCCACACAGCATTATGGGAATGTTTATAATTTTTTTGGCCAAAATGAAATACTGTTTAGATTTAAATAACTTTTTTTTAATTTATTTTTTAGAAGTCTGCTTTGTAAAATTCTTAAAAAATGTTTTCACGCACACTCACGAAATTTTATTTTTGTCAAGCTCACCTTAAAAAATACAAATATAACTTCACACGCTCATCAACTTATCAATTTTAGCCAAAAGAAGATGAGTTTGGCTAAAATTGATAAGTCTCAAAGGACTGCAGAGATTTAATTTGTTTATTAAAAAATTATGTTGAAGAGCGATATGGTTGCCTTTCAGCTACTATCAACAGCTTGAGTGTTTTAAAAGCTAGATTTACAAGCTTTGAGAAAAGCTTTCTTTTGAGGGGTAACAAAAGAAATTTTAATGAGGGGGGAAGGAGGAAGTATTCAAGATGTCAAAAAATCGTATCTAGAATTTAATGTTTGATCATTGAAATATCTTTAAAGGCTATGAAATAACTGTCACAACTTTTTAAATTCTGGTAGGGGGGCCGAGCCGGTCTAATGTAAATGCAGCTTAAGTGGAACTAGTTACTCAAACTAAATTGTTAAACAAATAAAATAAATTAATAAATAAAAAAATAACAAAAATTTATAAGAATAAAAATTTTCAACAAGAAATATATGAAATGTTAATGTTAAATGTTACAAAAAAAAAGGAAAAAAGAAAACATCAAACAATAAATATTCATTGTGTAGTTGATTTGTATAAAAATATATAAAAAAAAATATTTAATTTGAAGTCAGTCACTAGAACCTAATAGTACATAATTTTTTATAAAAATTATTATTTTTTTGCTCAAATTATCTACTGTTAAAATTAAAATTTTTTCGTTTTTTGGTTTGTAAATTTTAAATTTTTTATTTTGTTAAAATGTTTATGAAAACTGTAGGAAAAACACCACATCAGCGAAGCGTTGTTAAAATTATTAAAACTGAATGCAAACATTCTAAAAGTTAAAAAGAAAAATAAAATAAAAAAAATATTTTAAATAGAAATGTTGCAACAGCAGAGATGGGATTGGAAAATGTTTAACAATTTGATTGAAAAAAGGAAAAATAAATGTATCTGAAATTATTAAAAAAAAATTACTAAATACCTATACCTATACACATACATACATAAAACTAATAACATTAGTGTGTGTATATGTATGTACTTAAATGGAAATGCATATATTAATCATAAAATAAAAAAATATGTGTATGTATGTATGTATGTACTATATTACATTAAAAAAATAAATAAATGAAAAAAGAAATATTTAAAAAAAAATTAAATTATTAACTGAAATGCATTTTTATTAGTCTTATTACGACTTAAATATGCGATCGTAAAATTCATTCTTAAGGTAGGTTTATTAATTCGTGCTGAGATCGAATTTTTGATGAAGCAATAATATTTTTTACTCTTGTCAATTTACAGTGGCCAACAAAAGTATCCGTTCGATGCCCACACGACTGCATTTAGTCATAGACAATGTGATTACAATAAATAAAGTTCACTAAAGTAGACTCACCTAGTCAGTTTTTTATTTCGTATTTAAATTTTTATCAATGCTTTTTTATTTTTTATCTTCAAGTTAAAGTTGTAAAAAAAATGTGTTTTAGCAATAGTAATAAAAAGAGCTCTAAAATGAAACTGTATTATTTTTTTCAATTGAAAATTTGCAAAAAAAAAAGTCGCATGGAAACTTTCGTTGGCCACTGTAATAATTTCAAAAACTCTTTTCTACATTACGAGAGTAAACCAAAATTTACCCACTTGTCTGGAATAAAATTTTAGTATCTTTCACAACAACAAAAAAACAGCTTAACTTACTTCCATATAAAAAAAACAATATGAGTGTTGTTAATTAAATGTTATTATCAGTAAGTACGGGAACACACAGGGCAATTACTCTTACACCAATTTTTTTGCTTATAATAGAGAGCTGAAGGAAGAATGATAAGAGGTACAGCAGAGTTGTCAAGTTAAGAATTTCAAACATAATCGAAAAAAACCACTAAAATTTGAATAAGCATGAAATCAAAACTTTTGTTTTCCAAAGTAATTATACTCGTATTATTATTGTTTATTTGTAACTAGAATTAAAATAGTCGGTTAAAAAATTTTTAATCAGTATATAGCCTATGAATTCCACTAAAAAAAAAATATCTTTATGACGCATTTAAAAATATGTATACCCTTACTTTGCCTATTAACATCTATTTTTGTTTAGATAACTTGCACACAAATCCAGGGCTACCGACAAGTAAAAAAAAAACACAAAAGAAATCACTAAGACTAGGACCACACATGGCAATTTTAGTTGCCCAATTCTATCTCGATTATCTTTTAAAATTGCACAGCAATTTTGTTTCTTGAATTTTTGCATTCTTATTCATTCAGAAGAAGTATGAGCAAGTTTGTTCCTCTTTTTAATTCTTCTATCCTCCCTCTCCTTTAAAATCAAGAATTGCCCAACTAAAATTACTTTGTGTGGTCCTGGTCTTAATGACAGAATTATATCAGGTAATGCCAGTTGAACAGCGTACATCTCCTGCTATCTTTAGTAAATATCAAATTTGTTTATGCGCTTTGTTTTTATATCCATACATACATAGAAAGTGTATTATTTTTATTTTTCTTTTAATACTATGTGTTTTACATATAGGAGAAAAGAGACGCTTGTTGTTTTTGCATTTTGTAGATTTGTCATTACCTTGTATAATTTTGCCATGGTGACATGCGTACAAAGTTTGTATTTTCTCACTATTCTGTTATTAATTATTATTTTAAAAGCCTCTCTCCTGTTGTCTGCTACTATAACTCTCTACTCTTTTGTTTTTTTCCTGTTATACTATTATTGTTTTTATTGGATTTAAATTTTGTTTGATCATGTTGTTTCAAATTCATTTTTGTATGTACAATAAGTATTACTATTGTAAGCTTATGAAAATTTTTTTATTTCTTCATGAAATGCTACAGTTATTTTTCGCATACATAAATGCATGTATGTACATATACCGTCTGTTCATACTTGCATTTTCGAAGAATGACAAAGGAAAAAATAATTAATTCTTTTTTTTATTTATAGGTATAGATATACATATATTCTTAATACATTGTCTAAAAAAATATTTTGGTAAAGTTTCAATAGTTTTTCATAATAGAAACTTCTTTTTGCTTTTCTGATAAAATTTTTTTAATGTAAATTAGGGCTTTTTTGAAAACATATGACGATATATTTATATATATATTTAAAAAGTACATACCTTTGTGATGTGGTTAAGCTGCAGTTATTTACGATGAAAATATATATGTTTAATTAGCGTACGATACACGGACGAACGCGACAAATTGAAAAGAATAAAAATTATAAATTATTAAATATTACATTTTTATATGTAAAAACTTCTTTCACTTTTATTTATATATTTTATTTTTTTATTTTTATTTTTATTTATTTTTTTATTTTTATTTATTTTTTTATTTTTATTTATTTTTTTATTTTTATTTTATTAATATTTTCAATTTATTTTTTTAGTATTATTAATAATATTTGATATTTTTTTATAATAATATTTTATTTGCCCTTAAAATTATGCGACAAAAATGAAATACACATTAAATTACTAATATTTTGCTTAACAAGGTTAAGCATTTATTTGAGCCGTTATTTTAGAAAGTGGTATAAGTTCACTTTAAACAGAAATAAGTTAGTTGTAATTTTTGTAAGATGGGTTCATACTAAAATTACCAAATTTTTTATAAAAAGTGAGCTTGTACCATTTTTAAAAAATAAAACCTCATTTAATAAATTCTATTAACTAAAATTACTTTTTATGAATATTTACGTTAATATTTAGGAATTAAGTTTATTTTTTATTTTAATAGGTCTTCTGCTAAATCACAAATTGTATTACATGGATATACAAATTAATAAATTGAATGTATATTTCATTATTATCGATTTAACCACACTGACAGATATTTCTTATTATTTCACTTTTTATTTTTAATTTTTAATATGATTTACTTATTTATTTCTTTTTTATCAATTAAATAAATTTTTTTAGGATAAACACTTTATTATCACTTTTATTTAAATTTTGCAACTGGAAAAATAAGTAAATTTTTCTACAGTGTGTTATTTAGTTATTTAGAAATAAATAAAAAGTAAATTTATTGCTTTCAAAATTTATTACATTTTTAATTAAACTGGAAAATATGAAAACAAAAATTTTTTTAAAAATGAGCTTATGGAGCAAAAATTTTTTTATGAATTTCTAGTTGTATTTTTTTATAAAGAAACATCTCATTGAAAGATTTTAAAAATGTCCCTACAAGTAAAGTGCTTGCTTTGTTTTAATAGCGGGTTGTTTTTTTTTTGCAAAAAAAAATTTGGTTTTTGTTTCTTCTATTACGTTTATTTTATGTTTACATTTCTTCTTCTTTCTGTTTTTTTAATACTTATTTCTTATATAGAAAAAACATACCACTTCTTCAATGAACTACAAAAATTAGCCAAGAAACAAAAACAACAAATTGCCACCATATAGATACATACATCACAGCAATAGCGAAAAAAATTACATTTTCGGCAAGTCATCATCACACACACACTAATTTTGCAAAATTTTTGCATCAAGTTTTTTAATGTTCATCTTATAAAATCCATTAAAAAAACTCACTACTATTGTTAATAATATGTTTATTTACACTTTATTTATATTTTTATTGCACTTAAACCACTTTTTACTATATTTTTTAACAATTTAACGCAACTATACCGTACCACGATCCATTTACAAAAGCCGACACTCAATAACTAAAGAAAATAACAAACTGCGTTACCAGTGTTCAAATTTTTTTTTACATTTGGTGGGATTGCAAAGCCAAAAATGTATGTGTAATTGAGAAAAATTATATCTACCTAAGGAATCAATAAAAAATTACGTTGTGTATAAGTTCTTGTGAAAAATATTTTTTTTTAAGTCACCAACAACAACAACTATTTTTTTAATCAAAACTAAGCTTAAATAACAAAATTTATTGTAATGGGGTATTTATGTATGATATTGGAAGTCTTTAGTGGCAGCGCTGTTAACAAATGCAAAAGGTGGAAATTGAAGAAGGCAAAAATGATGAATACGCCGCCACACTTTATTATTTTACTTAAAAGGTTGTTGATTTCGCTATGTGTATGGATGGTGAATCTTCACTATTTCTTTTTTCGCCTTTTACGGTTTACTTCTCTACTCAATTGAACTGGATAATAACAAATTTTGGTTTGTTTTTTTTTTAATTTTTATTATTTATTTTTTTCATACACATTAATTTTATTTATCATTTTCCTTTTTTTAATGTTGTGTATATTTTCACATTTTCTGTTTTTATTTTGATACAATTACTTTTTAGAATAGTAATATATTTTATGTATGTCTGTATGTACGTATGTGTTTATGTATGTATGTATGTATATAATTAATAATAAGAATATAAAGTATTCGTTTTTTTATAATTTTTATATTTAAATGTATAAATTTTGGAATTATTTTCACACATTTTTTTTCTTTTTCTAAGCGAAAGTTGTTTTTTTTATTTATTTTTAGTTTATGTATAAAAATATATTAAGATTTTTGCCAATTCAAAATCAATTGTAATTTAAATATTAAAAGCAGAAAAAAATTGCTTTCGTTATTAAAGGGCATTATGATATTGAAAGAAAATAACAAAAATATAAATACACGAACTTTTTTTAAGGTAATAAAGGCAACGTATTGTTTTTTTTTTTATTTAATGCTAAATTATTTAAATAAAAGTATATTTAAAAAAATATAAAAATCCAGGAAAAACTGAATATAAAGTTCCGTTTAAGCTATAGGATTACGTTTTCATTGCACTGGCAGGATTTTAAATATATAAACAAAAGTATTTTCCAAGCTAATGCCTTATGGAACAAGTTTTAAAATTTATCCTGGAAAATTATATTTTCAGGGACGATTTTTCAATTTACAAAAATGTTACATTTCTAAACAATATTTAAATTTTAAACTAAAATTCCAAATTAGTTAAAAAAATAAATGTTTACGTAGTAAGTAAATGTGATATCTACTTGCATTTGAAATAATTTATTTATAACTACTTTTTAATTTTAATAATTAAAATAAGATTATATGAATGTAGTTGTAGTTTTTTTTTTAGATTTTGTTTTTATTGCATTAATACGTTTTATTTATTACTTCTTTTGTAAATCATAAAAAAAATTGACTTAAACCTTAAATGGTAATTTTTATTTTATTTATATTAATAAATTGTTTTCTTGTTTTGTTTGTTTAATTTTAACTTAAAGCTATAAATGACGATAAACCTCAAGACAAAGCTTTTTTAATCAGTTAAATACAGAGATGTGAACTACTGGAAATGATCAAAATCTTGGTTTTAATTATCAAACTAAAGCTGAACTCAACAAATTATTTCAAACGATATTTACCGCAACCCAAAAAATCTTTTGTACAGTCAAACAACCAAGATTGTTACATCAAAATTTTTATCCGAATAAAAATTTTATCTTAACAACATTTTTGTCTAAGCAAAATTTGTGTCCGCCGAAAATTTTTGACTGAACAAAACTTTTGTGAGGAAAAAATGCTTGTCTGAACAAAATTTATGGAGAATAAACTTTTCATCTAAAAAAAAAAATTTTATGGGAAAAAAATTTTTGTTCGAACAAAATTTTTGTCTCAACAAAAGTTTTGTCTCAACAAAAGTTTTGTCTGAGCAAAACTTGTGTCCGCCCAAAATGAAAGCGCAAGTTTTTGATTTAGAATATAGGAATTATATTACTATGAATTAAAAGCGCTTTTAAATTTAAATATTTGTTGTGCAAAAATTTTGTAATTTTTTTCTTTAATAATATGAAACGTAATAGCAAAAATCTGGCTATAGAAATTTTCTTTTAAATTCTATTGAAAATTCAATTTATATCCAGTAACATAATTTGGATCCAAGTCTTACAAAAAAAAATTTTAAACAATTTTTCTTGCTTGCCTTTTTTCAAACACAAATTAATTTTTTATAATGAAAAATTATATTTTTCGTTTACATGAGTTTCTCTATTATAAATTTATTTTATTTTTTGATATATTGAATTGAGTTTTAGTTAGTTCATTTTATTTTTAGTTTTAAAGTGCAAAGTTTAATATTTTTTCTTTTCTTTTCATTTAATTTAATTTCTTTAGTTTATTTTCAATCAGGTCAGTGAAGATATTTTTTTAGGTTTACGTGGGTAAAGTGAAATGTTAATGTTCTTGAGTGAAGTCTAGTACAAAAAGCTATTTATGTTTGGTTTTTTTTTTTTTCTATTTTAAGACCAAATTAAGAGAGTGATATTTTGTAAAAAAAAACACTAGCACAGAACGAACGATAATTTCTTTCGTACAAAATATGAAAAAATGACTCATAATCGTAGTCACAAATAAGTAGACTTTTATTAAAAGCGTTAATTTTATTCATAAAAATTTATGCAACTACAGTCCTAGCCGTTAATAGTGTGACTATGATTAGGGGCCATTAAAATTCCCAGTTCATATTTAATTTTACTTTTATTTTACAAAATAGCCCTCTTGTGGTTTACAAAATATTTTTTTTAGTTTAATTTTTTTCTATAATTAAAACAGTTTAAAAAAAAGAGAGAATTTGTTGTTGTTTTACTTGGCATTGTCATAGTGGTAATTAAAATTTTAATGGCAGTTTTTAATTTCAAAGTAGGAGTTCTTTTCACAAAATGAATTAAAAAAAGTATTTGTGCAAAAAAAGCGTAAAAAATAAATGAATGATTTTATTAAAAAGAAATTAAACATAAAAAGAAATTCGACTTGCTTGTGCTCAAACAATTTAAATTTAAATTTCTAAATTTCTTTCATACAAAAAGACCCAGGCAGGCATTTCCTGAAAAGTCGGTCGTGATCTTAAATCACAAAAGTGATGTTTTGGTGTTCTGGAAATCCAGAAATTTTTAACATTTTGGTAGTGATTTTTGCTGTTTCAAATTATGCTTTGTTTACTATAGAATTTTGCTTAGAAACAAAAAGCGTTTATGTGATTTTTAGGCATAAAATTACACAAAAGTTAAAATGAAAGATCTTGAATATTGAAAATTGAAAAGAAAAACAGAAAATGTGGCGTTTGAAAAGCAAATTCTTACTTTAAATTAAAATCATAAAAAACTAAGACTTACAAATACATTGCATTTAAAATACATAATAAAAAGAAAATAATACATTTTTTAATTAACCAAAAAAAGGAAAGAGAATAAGTCAGCAGAAGTAAAGGAAACTATTTATAAGTTTCATACAATCATACAAAAAAAAAATAATGCTAACATTAAACGAAAAACAAAATATTATAATTAAAATAACTATACAACTTAAGCGCGTAAAAATAGTTATTTAAAAAAAAATTTTTTTCTTCGAATTATCCAAAAAAAAAAAAAAAATATATATAATACAAATTAACTGCCTTTTTCTGTATAAGCCAACGATAGCTTTTACGGTACATTTGTTTTGTTTTTGTTTTCAACACACATGCACGAAAGCACCTATCGTCAGGTTGTAGAGAAAAAGGCTTTAATTTGAATAGAAATTTTGTTATTGAAAAAAAAAAAAAATTTTTTTTGTTTGTATGTATTTAAATGTACTTTCCTTTTGTTTGTATGTTTAATGTTTTTATAATTTGTTTTGTAAAATTTTTAATTACCTGTTACTTGCGCAACCATTAATTTTTTGTAATTTTTGTTAGTTTTATCTTGCCTTAAGAATATAGTGTACAATCAATATAACTGGTGGGCACAAAACCCTCATCCCAACCGTTTGTATTATTCATACGACGCACACGCGTCCAGCCATCACCTTGATCTATTTCAATTACTTGTAATTCTTCTCCTTCATTCATGGGTATACTGCCTTCACTTGTGGCTGTGTGTGAAAAAGAAAAGAAATTTGATAAATATAAAACTTAAACATTTTTTTTTTAAATTAATTGCACCTTCAAAAGGATATAAGGCTCGACATGTACCCAGAGGTTGTAGGGTATCCAGTTCACTTTCATAATATGTATCCTCACCCATGGCATTTTCGTTTGCACTGCCTTGTCCTGAGCCCGGCAGTGATGTGTGTGATGTGCCTAAGCCACTCTCGGGACTAGCGGAACTGCTGAATTTAATCATGTAAATTGGAAAGTTGAAATTGTTAGGAAATTCTTTAAAAGTTTTAAAATTTTTTATAAACAAATAATTTCTTTAAGTGTATTTTAAACGTAAATGTAAGGGGGGTTATTATTCGGTTTGTTATAGTCGCAAATGCGTCAGCAACAATTAGACCAATTTCCCGGGAGTTTTTTCACTTTTCTTTTCCGCTTATAATAAAAAAAATTCTCTCTTTTTTAACATAGAAAGTTCTCTGATTTATGGATTTTTTTTTTGTTCAAAAAAAATCAAAGTTTTGCTTGGGAAACAATTCCTAGGGAATATTCATGTTTGGACTGAATATAAAACATATAAATAGCGTTGCCACACTTTTTGTTCATAACAACTTTTACAACTGTAATAAGCCAGATTATAAAAAATAGGGACTACATTGATGTGTGTGAAGATAAATACGTTTCTTTTTAAAAATATCGCATGCGATAAAAAAATGTCCATACATATTCTTCACATATGTACTGAATTTAAAGGGGTTTATAGAGAGATGAAGCCATTCTGGCCAAACCCTTCTATCTCAAGGAATAAGACCTAATGGAAAACAACCCCAATGGATAGGGTTATCATCCTGGAATACAGTTTCTCCCAATTGTATTTCTAAGCCTGGCTCGAACATGATTTAATCAAATGTTCTTCTCGATTTTAACTCAAATTGTTCGTTTGTGTGGTTTGATTGTTTATACATAAATCCTGCACAATCAACTAAAAATGCGACTTTTGCAGCTCTGTGATCAGCATCTTTCTAAAGTCAAGAATTTGTAACGAACTAAAGTTAGCTTTTGGTAAAAGCTTACTTTTTTGTTACTATGATTTTGGTTTAATGTCTGCAGTGAAATATTTTTGTTTGTTTTAAATATGAAACGAATAAATTTTGTTAAGAGCCCAAAAGCATGAAACGATTGAATGTTTGTTTGTTTGTATGTGTAGTTGGTAAATGCAATTGGAAATTTCAAACATAGACTTATGAGTGTACCCGTTATTGTTATTATTGTGACCATTTTGTATTTGCGCCACATTATCCTCAGAATCTGACCTGCTTAAACTGCCGCCATCATCTTGTTGAAAATCACCATCATAATTGTTGTCCTCTGTACTACCATTGGAATGCCTACAACAAAAAGAGAATTTTTTTGTTTTACTTAACTTGTGAAAAAGAAATTATCGTGATTTTTACCTTGAGGATCGATGACCATTATTCATGGTATTGCGATTTGTTTGCGGACTATTATTTGCCATTGGTATTAGATTTGCCTTTTCTAAATAGCCTTGATATTTTTTTAAATCAATTTTTAATTTTTCTAACTTATGCTCGGATTCATTTAATTGACCCTCAACTGTCATGGGATTGCCCAGCGATGAATTCGCTTCATAAACCACCTTCATTTTCATAAGACCATCACGGGCAGCTGTTTCTTGTTGAATTTTCTGTTGTAATTCTGCAATTTTAGCTTGTAGCTTTTTGCGTCTCTGATTGGGTGGTAAATCACTGAAATCTTCCTTTTGTCCGTCCGCAGTAAGTGAATTCTATAGAAGAAATTTAAATAAAAATTTTTAATAATAAAACATTTTAAAAAATCAAAAACTTTGGTTTACAAAACTTGTGTTTTATTAAACTTAATTCAATTATTAATAATTTAATATAATTTTAATAATTAATAATGATTAGATATTCATTTAAGAGACGTGAACGGCTATGAAGAGATAAGACATGCAAAATTAATATTTGCCAGGCCAATAAAAATTAAACAAATATTATTTTAAGAATAAAACATAGGCAACCATAATCACAGTCACAAAAAGAGCTTATTTTTGTTCATAAGAGTTTAATAATTTTAAAATTAATATTGACTTTAGTGTGACTATGGGCTAGTGCTTACTTTTTAAAAATACTGCTTTTTAACTCTTTTTTTTAACGAGCTTAAGAAAAGAAAGCAAAAAAACTTCCTTTTGTATTTGTTAACTTAATCAAAAAACAAATTTCTTTCGATATTATTTTTCTTAAAAAACTTTGTTGTAATATTTTAAAAATGGTGAAGAATAGACAAAGAGAAGTGTGTTTGGTGGTGATAACAAGTATGAAACGAAGTGAACAAACAGTGTTACGACTAAAAAAAATTAACAGAGAATTCTAAGTATTTACAAACAAAATAAAATAATATTCAGCCGCATTACAAGTGTTGTTGTTGTAGTCGAATTTACGAAAAGGCAACACAAAACATATGGCCGGAGTGGCACATACTCATAAAGAAAAATATGGTTGAATATGGCCAATGCTGTATCATTAATATTTAATATAAAAAATTTATATAAAAAAATTATATAAAAAAATTTATACAAAAAACTTTACATAAAAAAAATTTATTTAAAAAAAATTTATTAAAAAAAATTTATATAAAGAAATTTATATATATAAAAAAATTATACAAAAATTTACATAAAACATTTATACAAAAAATTTATATAAAGAAATTTATGTAAAAAAATTTATATAAAGAAATTTATATAAAAAAATTTATATAAAAAATGTATTTAATAAAATGTATATAAAAATGTATATAAAAAAATTATATAAAAAAAATTCATATAAAAAAATTATATAAAACAATTCATATAAAAAAATTCATATAAAAAATTATATAAAAAAAATTTTATTAAATAATTTTTTATTAAAATTTTTTTATATGAATTTTTTTTATATAAATTTTATTAAATGTATTTTTTATATAAATTTTTTTATATAAATTTTTTTATATAAATTTTTTAATATAAATTTTTTTTATATAATTTTTTTATATAAACTTTTTTATATAAATGTTATTAAATATATTTTTTATATAATTTTTTTATATAAATTTTTCTTATATAATTTTTTTATATAAATTTTATATAATTTGATTTTATATAATTTTTTTTTTTTATTTTTTTTATATAATTTTTTTTTATATAATTTTTTTTTATATAATTTTTTTTATATAATTTTTTCATATTTTATAATTTTTTATATACATTTTTTTATATATATATTTTTTATATATTTATTTTTTTATAAATTTTTTTACATATTTTTTACATAGTTTTTTATAAAAAAAAACTATATACCGACTATTTCGTTGTAATTATTTTATAGTTATTTATTTAATAAAATTTTTATAAAAATTGTATATGAATAATAAAAAAAACTTTTTTTGACCTGACCAGGATTTGAACATGGAAATTTGCAGTTAAGAGGCATTTTTAATATGTTTGAGTTAATATGGTTACCTTAACTATATTTTTTCTTTGTGTATTTCGTTACGACAGCGACACTCGTAATACCGGTAAACACAATTTTTTTTTTTTTTTTTTACTTTAGCAAATTTTTGTTTAATAAATTATTATTTGAACAACTTAGAGTTTAAACTTAAACTTATTTATTAATTTAAGAAGACAAAAAAAAAACAAAGTATCATTCCTTTTAAAATTTTAAATTACATTTAAGTTAAAGTTAATTGCATTTAAAATTAGTTTTTCTTTTTTTAAGTTTAATTTTATTCATACCTTCATCGTGATACAGGCTTCAATAATCTTCTGTGGCTGTGACAGATAGAGTTTTTGAAATTGTATCACATTTTTTTTAAAGTTAATTTTTTTATTTAACAAAATTTAAATAAATTTTTTGTTTTTGTATTTCGAATTACATGTAATCAAATCAATTGTGTGGGAAGTGTGTTGTGTGGTGTTTTTTTTGTGAATTTTTTTTGATTTGATGAAGTCGTTTTGTTGGATGATTGATGGTGTTGCAAGAGTAAAAAAAACAATAAAGGAAAATTATTTGTTTTCGTGTGAATGATTTTAGTACACTAAAGCCACGATTGGCCAGCCAAAGCAAACCAAAAAACGAAGCACATCATATTATTTATTTCACCAGCCCAGCTGGAATGGCTTGTAAGAATTACATGCCCATAAAAGTGATAGAAAAGAAGTGGAAAACTCACTGATGGGCGTAACTTTTTAGCTGCTACCACTTTGTTAACAAAATTAAAATTGTCATGTGACAACTAAATCTAAATGAAATTAATTTTTAAAAAAGATGCAACTCGAAATAACGCAGATCGGTGCTTTAGTGTACTCGTTGTGTTATGAAAGAAATTAAAGAATAAAAAGCATTTGGTACTACGAAATATAATTTTAATTTCAGTAATAAAATATTTAAGTCTCAAATTTATAAATAAAAAAATAAATATTTATAATAAAGCAGACATTAAGCTATTAACTAGCAGTTTTCTTTTATGAAAATAAAAAATATAATTAAAAGTAAAAAAAAATTATTATGGGAAAAATAGAGAAAATATTTATATATATATAAAAAAAAAAAAAAAAAAAAAAAAAAAAAAAAAAAAAAAAAAAAAAAAAAAAAAAAAAAAAAAACAGACGGTTGTTTAATATATTTTTCATTTAAAAAAAAATTTTTAAACAAATTAAAAGGATTGTTTGAAAAAACTTTTTAAAAAAAAAAAAAATGCTTTTTTTGTGTATGTTAAAAAAATGTTTGAATATACAAATTTCTGTATAGGACCGTTTCGAACAAAACGAATATTTATTAGTTAGTTTTATTTGATCTTTTTCTTTTAAATAATATGGCTATTTTGTTAAGCTTGAGGTCTTATTTTTCAAAAATTTATTTTTATATCGATATTTTTGAAAAATAAGACCTCAAGCTTAACAGAATAGCCATATTATTTAATTGAATATTTTTTTGTGTGAATTAAAATTAAAAAAAAAATTTTTTTGTGTATGTAATTTATTCAAAGACTGCAGCGATTTGCCTTCATAATTGGCAGATAAATCATTAATAAAATATTTTAATAAAAAAGGAATTCAAAATGATTTTGAAGCAATTAAATTTGCAGCTTAACTGCTTAACTTCATAGAAAAAAGTTTTCGTTTTAATATTTAAACGTGTTTCACTTCAATCCTAATAAAGAACTATAGAAAACTAGAGAAAGTAAAAACTAAAAACTTGAAAAAAAATTTAAAAATTAAATTCGGCTGCTCTAACTCTGAGTCTGGATCCTAAAAAACAGCGAAGTGGAATTAGCAAGGTCCGTCTGTCCCTCTGGATTTTGAAATCAACTTTCTGAAATCCCTAGATGACCTACAGCAAAGTTTAGTACGCCAATTTGTTGGAAGTTGCTGTGCACAGGTTGCTTTTTAAATTCAACCCAATAGGTTGATAAATGGCGGAGCTATAAGTGAGAAACCGCGACTACCTCAATTTTTTTTAGTGGATTTTTTTCGTATTTAGTCTAAAATACATAACGGACAAAAAACCTGGAACGAAGTTTTATCAGAAATTAAAAATTTTTCGGCCATTTTCTTTCTTCTTTTTTTCTTTCAAATTGTTTGTGTGATTTTCTTAAAGAAAGAAAATTTTACCAAATTATTAAGCATTCCTTTGAAAATGGTTTGCTCTATTGCATTCAAAAGAAAAATCGAAATTCTACATTAAAATTTTCTTTAAGTCGTACCTACAATCTTTTTACATCTGTTCAGCAGTTTTACGATATTGTAAAATGTTGTGTCACAAAAACATTTTTATGCAAATTTTAGACATTTTTAATTTTCAAAAAAAAAAATTACTAGAAATAGAAAAGGATAAAAATGTACCTTATACAGGCATAAAGCCTGTATTTCTTTAAAATCGATTAACAACTTTCGAATTTATTTACAATTAAGTCACACATTAACCGGTTTTAGAAACAAATGCTGCTACAGGCGTTTAATTTTATCCTGCCCTGCAAGTAAGCCCCCTGTTCAATTTAACCTAAGCTTTCCATGATCACCCCCATTTCTGTCTAACACTTTAAAGTGTTCTAATACAAAATAGGGCCAGACAAAATTAAAAAAAAAAAAATTTTAATTTTTTTATTTTATTTCTATAATTTTATTACTATTGTTTTAATTTATAAATAAAACAACAACAGAAAAAGCTCTTTTAATTTAAACACACAAACACATTCCATTAGTTTTCATTAGAAACACCCGTGATAGATTTAATCCAATTCAAATAGTTAGTAAGACGGGTGAAGGCAGCGGGATACTTTTTCTCACAACCGGTTTCACTGACAAAGGAACCCACACCAACTTGTATATTTTCAGTTATAATAACCAAAGGACCACCAGAATCTCCGTTACATACAGATGTACCATAAGAAATGACAGCACACATTTGAGCTTTGGAATCAAATGAATCAAAAGATTTTTTGCACACGTTTTCATTAGCGATTTGCATCATACCCCATTGCAAATTAGTAACTAAACTTGCATCATTATCAGATTTATCTCCCCAACCCATAACGAAAGCATACTCATTGTAAAATTTTAAATTGTTAGAATTTTCCAGGGGTGGTAACAAAATAGTTTTTGTGTTTTTTGTTAAGGGAACCTCCTCAATTTTAATTACAGCAATGTCATTCGTAACAAGTTCACTGTTCCAGTTAGGGTGAATGGTAACGTTATTATTGTAGGCGATACGAGTTGTTTCAGCCTTTTCGCCATCAGTATGTCCACACCTGATTGTAATAATTTTTTCTTCTGTTCCATCTACACAGTGTGCAGCCGTCAAGACCCATTCTGGATGAATCAAAGAACCACCACATACGTATTTATTGTCTTTATCAGAAGCAAATATTAATTGAACTTGATAAGGAAATTGACCCACAGCAGCATCTTTGCCTTTAGTGATACGCTCAAATTTAATGCCTAAATTGTAGGCCGAGGCAGCTACCAAAGCCAATATAAATGTGAAGGCTTTTAAAAGTTTCATGTTGAGGTCTTAACAGATAGATTAAACTGATACATAACTTTCAAAATCAAAGAGGCTTTTATACCAAAATTAATGTCTAGCAAATTGTTGTTCAACAATAAAAATTTGTTTACACATTAAGCATTTGAGAAACTTAATTAAACAATAATTTAATAATATTATAGTAAAAACGAGCTAAAACTTGTCATAGAAACCAAGTGTTTTTCAAAGTTCATTTAAAAATATTTGTAGATGACGAAGCACTCGTTTAGGCCATGTGGAATAAATAACACAAGCTAAAAATTTCTGACGTCACGTTTTGTTTCAGGCTGTTAATAGTTTCAAATACAGCCTCGCTATGACGGTAAACACTGCTCACTTGCTGAACAGGGGGGCTACTTTGTATTGCAATGCGAAAGCAGTTTCGATGCTTAAGCTAAATGTTTCGCTTGCTCTTTCGTTATCACAAGATATTTGTGGGTATAAAACGACGTTGACATGCGCTTACGCTTTACAAAGCGGGATAGATACTAACAGATAAATGAAAAAAGCAAATTGATCAAACACTTTAACGATTCGATTTCGTAAGGGTCTTTTCGCATCGCACTTGGCGTTCGGCACGTAAGCCAGCAGTATGAGACTGCCCTTTAACATAAACTATCCCAGCTGCTGAACACCTGACAGTAAGGAGACAGTTCTCCATCTTCTCTGCGAGTGTCAGGCTGTGCTAACTTCGAAGCAGAAAATGGAAAACCTAAGTTATCGAAAAAATATAGGATTAGAGGATCTTCTCAGATATCTTAATGAAACAGGGTGGGTCTAGATCACTTTATTAATAGTTGCCTTGGCCGTTTTTTTTGCCTCATTATCATCAGTATCCCGTTGAAGTGACCTGAAATTCTGAAATCATTTTTATTTTATTTTTGCAACCATTTCTTGGTAAAAATGTTCGACTTGTTTATCGCTGAACTGGCCCAGGCACTTCATTCTTATTTGTTTCACTGTGTTATCTATTATGCTCAGCTTTGACTCTTGAAGAATGTGGTGTTTAAGTATTGACAGCATGTGTATCTTTTCTTTTGTTTTTTTCTTAGTTTCGGATAAACAATTTAACACGTTTTGGCTTGTGCTTACGCAAAACACATGAGTAACTATTTAGTTGTTTACAAAATTTTTATAAAATTCAAGCAAGTAAATAGTCTGGAATTCAAATAAAAATATTTTTGTTTACAAACCGAAATTAAACTAATACTTTCTCCTGAGACGTAACCTCCGGAAAGCTTGTTGCATTTGACATTGAGGTAAATGAATAAATTTGTTTGTTTTCAATTTTTAAATTTCGATACGAGTTGCTTTTTACAGAATGCAAAGAGGATTTAGAGTCATCTAAAGTTAAGTTTTTTTTAATCGATCAAACGCTTTAAAAGTTATAAACGTATTTTTTTTCTATTTTTTTTTTTAATTATTTAAAAGAGAAAGATGCAAAAATTTATTGTTTTTATGCCCCCAAAAAGCCACAAGAGTTGTCAAACAATTTTCGATTAAGTCAATTTATCACCTAATGAAACATACTATTTTGTTAGAAACAAATTTGGCCTTTTGTGTTTGCTAGTACGCCCTGCTGGAATATGACAATTTTTTCCAAAAGTTGTTTATCGATTTTTATGAAGCTTATGAGGTTATATGCCTCACATCGGATAAAAAGTCCGATTTTTATTTTAGTTTATTTTAAAAAATTTTGTGAAAATTAAAAAATTTTTAAGCTTTTAATTAAAAAAAAAGTTATTTTTTCGTCACAACTCAAAGCAAATTTTATTGCAGATATAACAAACCACATTACCTCTGGAATTTGGGTAATAATGGTATATCTTGGCAATAAAAAATCAAACGAAGTAGATATTTGATAAGATTGCTCGAAAATACTTTGAATGCTCAGGTCCACAAACGTGCATTTAAATGTTTTAAATTATTAAAAAATATTAATATTAACTTTTATTACGTCTATCGAAGTTGTAGTCGTAAATCGGCAGCACCAATATATACAAATCATATGGAGAAAGAGCTGCCACCAATTTTTTTATTTTCATTACGACTTCAACAACCGTAATAAGCCAGATTGTGTTGCAAAATAAAATTTTATGAATGAGAAATGTATTTCTTTGGATGAATGTGGGTGGGTAATAGGAATTTTGTTCTAAAAACAAATTAATTAAACAAAAAATTGTTACAAATGAATGGCTCAATGAAGGAATGTTTTATTTAGTAAAACAAAAACACAAAAATAAATACACAAGTAACAAACACAACAAGTTAACATTAAATGATATATGAAATGTATTAACATAAAAATGAAAGTGAAAGCCAAATTCAAATTCGAATTAATATGGTCAACCAGATATAAAGGAAGAGATAAACAGGAATTATGAAAGGCTAGTAAGTAGGTATAGAGGGGAGATAAAAAAATGTGAGACAACAACATACCACAAAGGACTTTTTTATGAGGACATTTTGTACTTACATTAATTGTTTTTAAGCAGAAGTAGTAGTAGAAAACAAACAAAATTGTTTTTTTTATAAGAAATTGAATTGAGTTTGCACAATCGTCCGCAAAACAAACCAATTATTTTAATTTAGTTTTGTTTTTTGTGGTTGTTTTTGTTTTATTTTATTTATTCATTTTTGGCAAATGTAGAGCGTTATAAAATCGAGAGCAACAGTGTACGAACGAGGAGTATGTTTGAAAAATCATCGAAAATTATAAGAAAAACAATGATAATATTGTTGTAAAGAAATGAAAGAAAGACAAATAAAGAAAAAAAGAGTAAGACTTGATGAGTATATAACGAATATGATTATTATTCTTTTGCATAAAGACACTTTACAAAAGGAAATAAAAAAATCATAAGCATTTTGTTCGAAATAAAACAAAAAACCGAGAGAGAGAGAGAAAAGAAAAACACTTTGACTAAACTACCAACTTGAAATAAAACATTTAAGTAATGAAAAACAATAACACAAAGAAAGAATAATAATTTTTAATAAAAGAAAATTGAAAGAATCTTACCTTATTACTACCGAAAATATTAAATATTCCCACTCGTTTCTTAAGTTTATTGGCACTTATCGTACCCTTAACTGTTAAATGACTCGACGGTACCGTATGATTATAGTGGGAATCTTGTGATGAGTCGAGGGTATCTTGCTTTGATAAATCCTCGAATGGTATATCTTGTGGTGGTGTAAAACCAGACTGATATCTTAAATAAAAAATAAAAATAAATTAAATTAAAGAGTTTTTTCTTTGTTTGTTGAAATATAAACCTTTCTATGACTTTGTAAGAATCTTCTTTTTCATTTATCGCTTCACCGGCCTTAACAATACCCTCCAAGCATCTGGCTATAATGGGAGCCACAGATGATTCAACATTTGCCGCTCCAATAATGAATTCTCGTATGCCACGTGTACGTTTCTCATCCAATTCTTGCAGGCGATTAAATACCTGCAAATTATTATATAAAAAAAAATTGAATAAATTTAAAATTAATTAAAAAAAAAATTTTTTTAAATAAAACGTTACAAAACCAGTAGGCAAATTACGGCATTCGATCGAAATTTGCATTTAAATTACATTGAAATTTTGATCGATATCGAATGCCCTAATTTAGCCCCACGTCTTCTTAGTTTAAAACTTTTTGCACTTTTCTACCTTAGGCTGGTGCATGCATAATAAAATAAAAGTTTTGTTCGCACACAAGTTTTTTTATGTAATTTTATTCGCAACAAGTAGGTGGGAAAGAACTATACCTTTTTCTACTATTTTTCCTACAATCATCAATTTTTAGTACCCAATAAAAATAGTACCCAATAAAAATAAAAAAAAATTTTTTTAAGGGAAAGAAAAAGTACCAAAAGGTAAAAAATGGCTTTAAATTTTTTTTGAGTGGTACGTTTTCTAAGCATTATGAACATGGTATGAATAAGAAATCATAAAAGTGAAACTATAGCACTTTTTATATATTTTAAAGGTACTTTTAGAATTTTTTCTTTTTTAATATTAACAAAAATAGAACTATGAAATTAAGTTCAAAAGGTTATGAGTAAAATGAGAAATCATTACAAGCACAAAATGGTACTTTTTCTAAATGGTACTTTTTTATAATAGTAATTTCATATTAAGTTCATAAAAACTTATTATTTTTAATCGTTTTTCTTTTTTACCCAACAGTACTTTTTACTTTAATAGTACTTTTCATTTTAATGGTACTTTTTATTTTTAACTGTTAATATGATTTTAAATTTTAATGGTATTTTTTATTTTGATATGGTACTTTTTAGTTTAATTTTTTTTTTCTTATTTTAATGGTACTTTTTAATTTTATATAATCTTTATAATTATGAAATCAGTTTCAATATCTACTGAATTGAGTGAAAAAATTATAAAAAGTACAAAACGGTATATTTTTAAACCATTTTAATCGTGCTTTTGGAACTAATCTAGAATTATACGAATAAAAAACTGGGAGAAATTATAAAAGAGACAATAAGGTTTTCAGTTAACGAATTAGCGCTTTACTGCGTTATCCTTAGCCATAGTAAAACTAAAAAATTGTTTTTCCCTTTAAAACAGAGGAAAATTTGTGTAAACAAAAAATTTGTTCTGAACAAGTGGGTGAATTCAGACTAACAATTTTATTTAGGTTTACCATAACACATAAAAAAATGAGTTTTGTACGTTGTTCCAAAAAAAGTTGTAGGTAAAAATTTTGTTGAGTAATTTTTTTTTTTTACTAAAAAAAAAGAAGAAAACTCACCTCTGGTAATAGTTCATTGTAATGCTGTTGCTGTAAATTATTTGTTTTTTGCAATTGATTGGCATATTCATTTTTCGCATCATCCGACTGTTGTATTTTTGCTGTCATTATATTTTTATAACGTTCCACTTCGGCTCGACTTAAATTTAAATCCATATCAGCTTTTTTATAATTATCCACAGCCTTTTCTGAGTCACGATAGGCCTTCTCATAGTTACGTTTAGCCCGTTCCAATGAGGCCAATTGTGTGGTGAGGTTTTGTTGTAAATATGTGCCACTTGTAAGACATTTCTAAAAGGGGCAAACAAACAAAAAAAAAAAAAAATAGAAACGAAAGCCAATAAAAAACTTATTTTTTTTTTAAACTAACAACTCACTTTTCTTTCTTCTCTAAGCGTTTTGGAGAGCAGTGTAATGCCTTGTATTATTTGTAATTGCAGGGATTCCGCCACCACTTCCCGCTGTCCAGCCAAATCACTGATTTCATTGAGCACTTTGCGGAAGGATTGCCATGATGTGAATCTAAATTAAAATGATGTAAAAAAACTAATTAGTTTTTTTTACTTGCTTTGCTGAATTCTTTAATGTTTTGAGTCATTAAAAAAAACATTTTTAAATAAAATTTTATAGAAAAAAAGAGCTTAAAAAATACGCGAGTATTATTAAGTTACGCTCTTTTAACTTAATAAAGAATGTTTAGGTGGACGTTGACTAGTCATAAATTTTATAGTGAAAAAGTAATTACGAAAAAAAAATAATTAAATGCCAAAAGGCATTTTCATTAAAAAAAAAAACTATAAAGAAAGGAAAGCAAACAGAAATGTATGATAGGTTTTTATTAACTGACTAAGCTCCTTTATTGCTGGTTTATTGACAGCGGTTTGATTAGATTTATTAAGTACATTATGTCATACTGATGTAATGCTAAAGTATTTTGGGGCGCTGCCTTAGTCCGAATTATTGTTTGGTTTAACAACACTGTTTAAACATTAATCTTAGCATTATGATAAGACTAGATATACTGATCATAACTGTCAAAATGTGAGTTTTTTTTCTTAAAGACTTAAAGGATCTTTTGTACATCCAGCACTTGCGACCTCTAGATTGTGAGGTTAGTACACTACCCACTACTCCATACACACATAAAATGTGAGCTTGCTATGACAGTTCATTTGACAGTTAACTCTTTACTAATGCGGCCCATACACACTTAAGTTCAATGCTAAAGTTCGGTAATGTGAAAAATTTTAGAAAATATAAAAATGATTTTGATTTTTTTTTAATTAATTGCTCAATTAGTAAACGCGCCAGAGGCTGCCATACTTTTGCACTAAAATTACAGGAAACTTGAGTGTGTATGCAGCTTAAAGCAACATTTTTTTTGGTAGAATAATGGGTACAAAATGCAAAATACCAGGGCTAGAAGGAGAATTGTTTAAATTTTATTAAAAATTAATTACTGGCTCTTAAGTAGTTTTAGTTGAATTTCACATTAACAGCCGTGCAAGCAATTTATTTATTTATTTATTTTTTTTATATATAAAAACAAATTAGCTAAATTTTTAAATTTTTTTTATGCCTGCTAAAAACCTCTTTTAAATCAGTAACTATAAAAGGACTTGAAATTGTTTACTTTGTTTTGTTCTAAAGCTTTTATAGCATGTATTTTACAATTAAAAAAAAATACTTAAAAAAAGTTGTTTTTGTCTATAAAAAATTTGAAAAGAGAATCTAGTCTACAGCAGATTATTTGCACAGTGGTTGGTTTTGCCCGTAAAAACAATGTTGGTTTTATTGTTGTTGATTTTAAGTGTGATTTCACATGAATATGTGGAATCTCAGGAAGCCGAAAATTCACATAGTGCAAGCACATTTTCTTGTAGTGAACTTTTTTTTTAATTTTACCTACAGAAGTTACAAGGTAGAAGGCAACACATTTTGAAGAATTCATTAATTCGTATGCCGCCACAGGTTTAGGGAAGAGAAACAAAAAAAATTTTGTTCTCTCAAAATAGTAATAAATTGAAAGAAGACAGACCTTTACTGTGAGTGCACAAAAATTTATAAAAAAAATAATTTTAAATTAAATTAAAATTTAATTTTACTAATTTTTTTACAATATATACCACTGTGCAGCACCAATTATGCCAAGACGTGCAAAATGTACGTCTATATCTGACCATTAGCCATTAAAAATAAAAAATAACAAAACACCCAAAATTACTTAAGAATTCATAATGTTAAGCATTTGGCGTCATAGATGACATCATGTCTGTCTCTATTTCATAAATGTCTAAATTATTTTAAACCAAAAACACTGATCGCCCGCAATCGTTTATTAATATTTTATTTAATAAAAAAAAATTATATTTAATTTTTAAAAGAAAAAAAAAATATTTTTTGTAACACTTGAAATTTAAACTGATATATTTGAAAGTGGTATAAGTAATTTTAGTACGATGTAAGCACATTTGTAATATTTTATAATAAAACGTAATTGCAAGCCAATGCAAGTATGCCTGTGCAGCCCTTTGGTGGTTACTGAGACACCCATTAGAATCAATTATTTTTAATGTGTAAATTATTTTTTGGTTTTAAAATACTTACTCGTTATCTTCTTCTTCTTTCTTTTTGGGCTGATAATTTTTTACTAAACGTCTGTTCACAAACAAACAAGCAAATGAGAAAAAGAAAAGAAAAGAAAGAAAAGAGAAATTATTATTTATGTATGAGTATAAAAAAAAAAAATAATAAAAACATTTAATAAATCACTGATTAATTAGGTTAGTAATTTTGTTTTTATAGTTTTAATACATTTTTCACACGATAATAAAAGATTGTTAAAGGAAAATGGGGGGAGGAAAATAAATGAGAATTATGCAAATTTTATAACAAAAAAAAAAAAAAAAAAAATTAAATAAAAAAAAAAAAAAAATAAATAAAACATAATAATCAACTTTTTAAAGTTTTTCATTATTGTTTATAGTTAAATGGTAAATAAACTGGCATGTTAAAGATACGATTACTGTTTGACTAAAAACTAAAGCTGAAATGCCAAATTAATAATAAAAAAAAATTATAAAAAAAAACTTGAGCTGGAAAATATAAAAATAAATACAGTAAACGAAACAAATTTTAACATGCAATATTTAGTAGTTGCTATTTTGTTTTCTTTCTTTTTGTGTGTAAAAATTATATGATGTTAAATATGTGAATTAAATTAAAAGAAAAAGTTAAGTGTTAAATTAAAAAAAAAAAATATATATATATGTTTAACCATGAGATAAATATAGATTTTCAATCTTCGAAAAAATAAATAAAAACACAGGACAGGACTCCAGGTTCTTGTTCATTCAATATTTTCGAAAAAGTAAATAAGAAAACAGGACCTAAGTTCTTACATTCGACATCGAATAAAGTGGTTAGGAATTTTTTTTATCTTCATTATGCAGACTAACTTTTAGTGTCGCTAATCAATCTTATTAAAAGTCTCATTCTAGTAGTCAAATTTGCGAGAAGCTGATGTAAAATATATGGCCAGCGTCTCTGTAACAACAACCACACTCAGAAATAAGAACTAATATGTATAAAACATATTTCCGGCGTTGCTACATACAACCGTAGACAAAAAAAAAGGATCCATCGCACTACCCCAGAGCTCTTTCATGCAGACAATGAACGAGTAAACACGTGTGTAGTCGCATATTTCAGCATATTTTCCAGATTTAGCTCTCAGCAACAATTCCTATTTTCCAAACCGTAAGAAATGGCTGGGTGGTAAAAGATTTGGGTCGAATTAACATTTCAAAAAAAGGGCTTATTTTTTAAAAACAATAAAAAAAATTAAAAAATGCGAGGCTAAATATATTTTTTTAACTTGAAATTGTTATAAAAGGAGATTATGTTGAAAAATAAAAATTATTAAAAATATCAAGTTTTGCATCACGGCGCCCTTAGGTCATATAATGGCATAACCACCTAAAAGATTTAGCTTTTAGGTTTGTAGTCACTAAAATAACCTTAAACTACTCACAAATTCCTTAAAAATTAAGGAGTTCTTTCTACTAAGGTTAATACCCCACAGTATGGTTGGTTTATTCTGCAATTTTCCATGGTCGAGCAAACGCACAAAATGTAATGCAAAATGTTTTCTTTTTCTTAAGAGACATTCTGTACTATACCAAATTATAAGCGACTATTAGACGATCATGCGAGCCATTATGCTTGTGTAATAATGAAAAATTGCTGTTTGACATACCACATTTGATGGCTTTAAAAAATTTTACACTCTCTCTCATTATATCATACTGAATATGCCGCGCATGATCGTCTAATAGGCGCTTTACTCTTGTGTTAATAGAGTTAACACGTTACTGTAAGAAGTTGAGTATAGACGCTAATTCCAAAGGAAGTTTCTTTTTGGAAATATTTTTAAAATGTCTAAAGAAATTGTTAGATATCCAGTGCAATTGTTTTCATTTTCTCTCTCTTTGATGCTCAGTGTTTTTCTTTCTTACTCATTCTTTGGAATCTTTGGCTGCCTCTTCTTCGTTTTTTAGTCTCTTGCTTGCTTCTTTGCCTCAGTCAATATGCTACTCTTTTTTTTTTCTCTCTTTGACTCTTTCTGTCTCGCTCTTTTCTTCTATACCTCTTTCTTTGATTTCTTTATTATTCAATTATTTGAAAACTTTGTTAATAATTGACTCTTTCAAGTAAAAATTTAGAAATTAAATTAAATAAAAAATATTTGAAAAATTTGTGAGAATATTCTAGAGTTGACTTTTGAGTTTGGTTGCATTTTTATTTCTTTTTTAATGAATTTAATTTTGGGAAAATGAAAAAAATTTAATTCTCAGCCATAATAACTGCTTAAGGGTGATAATAAATGCCAAAACTCACACAAACTTAGAAAGATGCTGCAAAAGGTATGAAAATTGGCAAGAAAAATAATCTTACCAGCCGTTTTAAATTTGATTAGTTAATAATAAAATTTTTGTTTTTTTTTTTTTTTGGTTATTAAGCCAGATAATTAAAAATTAAAAAAAAAAGTCATTAACATTCTCCAGATAATTTATAACTGCAAAAAAAAAAAAAAACACCAAACTGAAATGATGTTCGTTACAGACTCTAAAAATGATTTAGTTGCATCATTAGAATCTTAATTTTTGTTTCTGTTTGCCTTTTGATTCTATATTAAACAATTTTGTTGTAGACCTAAAACAAACTATAAGAAAGCCAAGCAAAAAGCAATTACAGTGAAACGTGTTTACTATAATTTCAGCCAACTGCTGCTCCTAACTAACAGCTGAAAACCAACATCAACAACAACCATAATAACATCAGCTAAAATTACTTAAATTGCTGGTTAATTTTGTCAAATCAAAAGGAAAATTTATTACAAAGTAGTTGTGTTTGTACAAGGCATGTTGCAGTGTTTCCATCATTTCCTTTTGAACCTTGTCGCCATCCTCAGGCACACAATCTTATTTCCCATGATTAAAATGCAAGCAAATATATTAAAAGTGTAAGAAAGAAAAATTACAACAACAAAAATATGTGCATAATTTACAATTGTTTTATGGTAAATAAAATACACAAGTAATAATTTTGTTAGTCTGAACTGTTTTATTTAACCTCCGACATAAATAAGGAGTGTTTTCGGTTTGTCATGTGAACTCATCCACTGTAGCCGTGGATTTGTACATTTTCCAATCAGTGTGTCTGTCTTTTACAAATAAAAAAAAAAAAGGGAAAATGAATTTACAGAAAATTATTTTGAAAATTTTCAAGTCTTTTTAACCTCCAATTTAATTTAAAATTTGTGTCAGTATAATTCTGTGAAAATATTCATGATGTTCAAGGAAAGCTTCGAGGGAATAGAACTCAAAACTAGAAACGCCATATTTCTGGTGAGACCACTGTACAACAAATGTACCGTCCAAGATTAGTTTTTTTTTTGTTAAAGAAAATTAATTCCACATAAAAATGAGTTATAGGTGCCAAAAGAAGAGCTCGTTACCTTTAGTTTGAGTTATGCCCTTTTCTCCTGTGTTGAGTCTACAATGTTCTGTTAGCAGGGCAGTGTAGAGTTTAATTATCATTGTTGCTGAAGCGAGGAATAATACTAGCAGTTCTAGCTATCGGATAGACCTCGCTATTCCCCTTCACACAGTTTTTTAAAAGAGTTCTACACTAATTTAAAGGAAACTGGCTTGCTTTTCGATCACCTAAACCAACATTACAGAGTCCTTTTACTTACTTATAGCAAAATGTTGCAACATTTTAAGAGACTGCAATCCAGTCACTCGATAATTAAAACAAAATAAGGCAGCAAGCGAAAAAAAACTAAACAATATGAGACTGTCAGTCAAAGTTTAGTGTCAATTTTGCAATGTTATATTGTTACCAAAAAAGGTCAAAATTACAAAACAGTTTTTAAGCTTAAAATCACTAACGTCACAGCAAACATATCCACAATTTAAAGCTTCAAGGTTGAGGAGTTAGTTAGCCAAACAGCAATCTACGCTTACACACAATATGACTCGTACGAGTGCTACAAGTTGAATTGAAATGAAAATTAGCGCTCATAGTATCACATCACAATTCAATAAACGCTTGGTTTTAAATTTTCATGAATTGCAACATATACAAGATTTATACTGCCAGAAAATTGATTATTTTTATTAATTAATTAATTAATTCGAATTAATTTTATATTTTTTGTACAAAACAAAATTTTAAGTTTCACTTAAGAAAACAATAAGAGGTTTAGAAGCTATTTGAGATCATAAAAATTCAGAAAATTCTAACGTAAACTTTATCTAGTAACAAGCCTCTAGTCTCTAATTTTAAAAATTACAAGTCCATAAATTACTGTACTGGTTTGTCTTGTACAAAAGGCAAACCCCCTTATCCAAAAGTCAACGTTATCGAAATTTTTCTTATAATTTTTTCATAAATTTTAGTTTAAAGTCTACGTCAACTTTTTTTTGGATAAGAGTCAAAGTCATTTCCTTTTTCAATTTTCTAGGCTGACGGCCTGGCTAGGAGAGGTCAAGGTTTAATAAAGCAAAACATTGACACATCTTGTGTGCAAGCAGCAGATCAAGAGTATTTTTTTGCATAGAGCACATTTTAAAGAGACGAGAGAGCGAACGTGGTGGATTACAATCGCACCAGAGATCTACTAGGGCTACGTACAGCTCAATTACAAAATCTAGTGGCAGCAGTAGCAGGCTCTTTCTACTTTGGCAATTATAAGAGGGAAATGCAGGAAAAAACTAATTCTTGGGTTAAATCGTAATTCTCAAAACATTGGGAACCGCTGATTCGACTCAGACATGCATGCTAAGCGCTGCATGACACTATCCCAGATAATACTGTCAGGCAATAAGAGCGACCTTAGCGGGATTGTGGTCTTAAATAGGAATTATTCTGAGAAGCCAATATTTTTTTTTTTTTTTTTGGTCTTTTATGGGTATCACAAAAACCACATATTAGAGGATCTTTGTGGACGGCCTTTTAGCTTCTTCTTTGGGGAGCTGAGTTCAATCCAATCTAATCTAAAGTTTAGTTTAAGAAAATATCTGTTTTATAATCCAAATTTTTGAAATGAAGTTGGAGTATTTGCCTCCCCTTACACAAAACGATAGAAATACCTCCTAAATATCTTAGGAGCGGTTACACAATTGTTAGTCAGCTACTAACTAAGAGCAAAAAAGTAACTAAATCAGGTGGGGAACATTGTTCACTTAAAATAAATTTAAATGAAAATTAAAATTGTTTATAAAGTTTTTTTTTTTATTTATTTATTAAAACGCGTACTTTAGTCGCTCCTTATTTTCAAACAAATTCAATTCTCTGGCAGTGGTGGTCGCTATCTACTCGTACTGGTTTGTAGAGATCACCAAACGAAACCAAACCAAACTTGGATACGTGCTTTTCTTAGTAATGCAGCTTTTGTTTTTTAATTACAATTAAAAAACACACCTTTAATGAAATGTTTGACCTCCACCACCATAATTTGTGGCCAATAAATAAAACACAATAAAAATTTATGGAAATTCTAGGAGAGAAAATTTCCAGCAAAAGCTTGGTAGCAACATTTCAAATTTACAAATTAAAAAAAAAAAGGAAAAAAGGAAAAGAGCAAATATTGAGGGGCGCCACTTGTGGTGTGTCATTACTTTTTGTGTTTTTTAGTGTGTGTTTACCCCATTCATTCATTACTTAGAACGCCACAATGTTTGTTTGATAAAAAGAAATTGATATTATGGTGTCTGTGTCTCCCCTTTGATTTTGTCAATTGTAAACTGCACTAGAATACATACAAACACACACACCAAGATAATCATATTTGTTGTAATTTGCTTAGATTACATTGTTGGAGGGGTGTCAAATTTCTATTACACGGACACTTAATTTGCTTTAGAGGCAACAATTTCAAATGCAATTTAATTTTTAAGTGCTACTCGGTAAAATTGCAAAACCAAAACAAATTGTTGACTTGTGTATACAAGTATAAACTGGTTGCTTAAGGCAGTGTGTGTGAGTGTGTGTGTGTGGGGAGGGGAGGGGGGAGGTGGTTATAGCAGTTTAAATTGCTTACACAAAATTAGCTATAATCCTTTACATGAAAGAGAAAGGGATATGGATTTTATTATTATTCTTGCTGCTAATTGACTTCAGAGTTTCCAGCGAAACTATTCTTAAACTTGACCTAAAAACACTCCTAAAATAATTTGCAAGTTTACAGTGGCTTTATTTAAAAAAAAAAGGCTAACTTTTCCAACCAATAGCAACTACTGACTCGTATTAATATTAATGGGCTGCACAAGCATACTTGAAAGGGCTTACAAGCATTTTTTTATTATAAAATATTACACATGTTTGTAGTAATGTGTGGCTTTCAAGTAGGCTTAAGCATCCCTTTAATTTAATATCTATTTATAGTTCAACATGTACGAGTAAACCTATACCTTCAAGGCTCTTGAAGCAGAAAATAAAATTGATAAAGTGTGCCTACTCATTCCAGCTACAATTTTACGCACTAGATAATATTTTAAAAATAAATTTAGTTTGCAGAAAAGAATAACTCGATTAACAAGCAATTCAGCAAGAAAATTGAATCAATTACTGAAACATCTTGTTCTGATAGTTCAGGAGCCAAATTACGGCACTCGTTATTGATCAAACTCTTCATTGAATCTAAATGGAAATTTCGAACGATATCAACTGGCAGTTGATTGAAATTGAAAGCTGAAGAAAAGAAAATGAGAAAAGAAAATCAGAAGAATAGTCCGCCATCAGTTAAACCAATTGTGCCATGTAACGCTCTGACTTCTATAGCGGGCATTACAGGGGGTTCTTATTGATACTCTGGTGAACCAATGACTTACTATTTAGGGATGACTTGATCAAAAATTCGTATTGTCACAGCATTTGTGAGTAGGCCCTGCAGAATTCTATGAGGATCGGCCATAACGGTTTCTACAGATCCAGTGACGAATACAAAGAGACAGCAGAACATATATTGGTAAGTGTAATGGTTTGGTGTCGACACGTTTTCGTTACTCAAATTCGTCTTGGAATTCTTAATGCTTACTAGACTTAGGGAGAATTTGTAGCACAATAGATCTATTGTGGACACAGTAACCAGATGATTAGTTGCCCTTAAAAGTCTGATCGTCATCTTCAGCTTGACAACTTCTACAGTAGTCATTTTATGGTTGGCCAAATTTGCCGTGGCCTGTTCACATACTTTTGTTTTAAACTTTTAGATTAGTTCAGTGAGATTTTTTAAAACGCGTAAAGTTAAACACACTACCACTCACTCAGCGAACCAGTTTTCCTACTGCGAAGGTTAGTCGTTCCATATGCCGATAAGGTAAACAAAGATCGCTAAATTGAGTGCGATGGCAAAATATATTGAAAACTTATCTAGAACTATGATCGCAATATTTTGATCATGTTATGCGAGACTTTAATTTTACTTTCCGTAGTATCTATCTCATGATTATTAATATAATTTAATTGATTTTTTTTTTTTATTAATTCTTTCTAAAACTTACCTTAACTTGGCAGCATATTCTGTTTCTATCGCTAATCGATCTCTAATAAAATTTGCATATTTGTCCAAAAATTCTATGCCTTTATTTGTGTGTATCGCTAAATTATCGTACTGATCCTGTAAAGAGAATATAAAAAAGAAAATTAGTAAAAATAAATTAATTTTTTATTATTCATTTTAAGAAAGTAATAAAATATATATAAAACAATCGCTTAAGTTTCTCAAGCAGTTTGTTTTTGCCAGCGTTTTGGAACCGGATTTATAGGATTTAAAGGGCTAGAATTTTTTAATAAAAATTTTGCACTCATTAAACTAATGAAGTACTTTATTAATTGCAAAAAATATTTCAGTGAATCAATGAAACATTTCATTAAATTTTGTCATTAGTCTAAAGAAATGCTGTCATTGGTTGGTATATAACAAAAATTTTTATTGGTTTAATGAAAAAAATTCTTTCGGTGTAATAAAATAACGTTTTTTTTTTTTTAAATGTCAAACACAGTTTTCCATAAACACTAAGCTTAGCAGCATAGCGGTTAATGCTAACACAGAGGCCTTTAGGCCTCTGTACTCAAAACCTCATACTACGAGCTTCCTGCTTTAAATTGGATAGCACAACTGTGCACAGAATCGATAGAAAATGTAACATTCGATTGCAGTTTTAGAAAAGCTGCTGTACTTTACTACTGTTGGTGTAGTACCTCCATTGGAAACGGTTTTATTACGGATTTTTTTCTATTTTTAATGGAAGTTAAAAGCCCTGCCACTTATTTTTGTTAAAATTACATAATTTTTTGTCTGATTTATTTAATTTTTTTTTTCTTCTTTACAATTGATGAATAGCAAAACCAGCAATACATCAGCCAGCCAGCCAGCAGTCATAAATATTTATTGCATGAAAAGATTACAATCACTCTTAAGCAATCAACATTCAGAAGAAGAAACAAAAGAAAAAGAAGGCATTTGATAAATTGTTTTCAGAAAACAATAGTGTCGATATGCAAATATTAGATTTTAGTTTGTGAAAAAAAAATCCAAACACACAAAACAAATTAAAAATAAAATCAGAAAAACAACATAACCGGAGGATTTTTTCTATAATGCAGTTCCAGATGAAAGACACAGTTCAAAAATTTAACTGGAAAATCATTACATGTTTTAGGGAAACAGTGTAACTGTATCTTCTACTGACTTTATTAGAAACGACCTACTTTAACGTTTGCACTCTTACACTCATTGACTGCAAGAGTATTTGTCATCAACAAAATTACCTTTTCGCCCCTTTACCCTTCTCTTCATTCTAGCAAGTGAATATAAAAAAAGTAAAATAAATAAACTCGGCTAAAATATTTAAAAAAATATAAAAACAAAATATAAAAAAAAAATAATTAAAATTTTTTAGTTTGATGACGACAATCATGATGATGATGACTTTCTACTAAAATGAAATGAATGAAAGAACAGCAACCACAACAACAAACAAAAAAAAAAAACAAAAAACAAAAAGGGTAAAAAGCTTGTTAAGGGGGGCGTTCGTCTTTGGAAGTTTCTGTTAACCAGGTCATAAACATGCTTCGTTAAATTTTTTTTCAAATGCTTGTGTACTAGTAAATATATGCGTGATTGACATTTGTATAAGAACTGAAACTATTTATGGATGAAAAGCAACTTTTAAGGTCACTTCTTAGAATAAAAATAAAAAAAATATAACATTTATTTTCATGCATTTTGCTATTTTTAATATTGATTGCAAAAGATTCTCTTAAAAAGAATGAAATCTTGTTAAAAAAATATATTAATTATAGGCCATGGCAGCACAACCACCGCAAAATAAAAAAATACTTAGTTGGCCACCAAACTGTTGGATTTTAAGAAAAAAAATTTTTTTTATTAATTGAAAATGTGATATATTTATATTAATTTAATAAATATTGTTAAAGTAAGATATATTTATTGGAAACTAATTTTCTTTTTAATGCTTACAAGACCCAACTCTCTTAAAATTTCTCTTTTAAGTTTGTAATCAAAAGCCATGAACTTTTATTAAAAAAATTAACCAAGAAAATCATTTAAAAATTTTTTTAATAAAAAAATGTTATAAAAATTTACTAAAAAAAATTTTAATAAAAAAAATTTTAAGAAAATGTATTAAAAACATTTATATTTTTTAATTAAAAAATAAAAATATTTTTTTTGAATAACAAAAAAAAATTAAAATAAAATTTTTTTTATTAAAAAATTTTATGAATATAAAAAAAAATTTTTATATAAATTAAACTAAAATTTAATTACAAAATTTTTTAATAAAAAAAAATTAAATAAAATGTTTTAAAAAAATTACATTAAAAAATTTTATTTAAAAAAAATATTTTTTTTGAATAACAAAAAAATTATATATTTTTTTTTTTATTAAAAAAAAGTTTTATTGAAAAATTTTTAATAAAAAATCTATATTAAAAAATTTTATCTAAAAGTTTTGTATATAAAATCAAATTTTAAATTCAAAAAAAAATATTTTATTAAAAAAAAAATATTTATTACAAAAATTTTATTTAAAAAAAAAAAATAAAAAATTGTTAAATTAAGATATATTAGAAACTAATTTTCTTTTTAATGTTTACAAGACCCAACTCTCTTAAAATTTATCTTTTAAGTTTCTAATCAAAAGCCATGAATTTTTCATTTCAATTTTTAGGGAAATTGTTTTAAATGCTTTTTAAAATTTTGGTTAATTGAAGCGGAAAAATTTTCTTTTGTAATTCATCAAAACCATATGGCTCAAAAGACCAACTGACCGATACCAATACCAACAGTTACTTTCTGTAGTTTTAGTTTAGAAACTTATTTCCACCACTAAATAAATACATGACAATTACAGGCAGGCAGGGCTTTGCTTTGTTGGTTGGTTGCATGTACTAACCACCAGCTTTTTAAGAGTAGGAAACTGTGTTAAACTAGCAACCACCAAATCAAATACTATATACGAACGAATATTGTTATTTCTGACCAACTTTTACTTGGGTGCAGCTGAAAGATAGCACGAACGAATAACAAACAGGTGCATTTTTTGTTAAGTTTGTATAACAACAAATACTGCAGTAACAGGGTTTTCAAAGAGTTTATTATACAAGTTTCTAAGAATTACCCAGAGATTTTTATTCTGTCAAAATTTTTATTTTAAATTTGCTTCTGTGTTTAGACACATAATTGTTATTGCGTGCTGCTGCTGGTGCTGCTTACACGTCCTATAGAAAATGCATAAAAACAAGAGAATCTTATTTGCTTTCACTTTTATAAATGATAAATTGCCTACTAAAAACTGCGATTTTCTTGTTAATTATTAAGCTTTTTATTTAGTTCTTTAAAGATAGTTAAGCTTGTTTCTTTGGTCGGCTTAAGTAAAGTTTTGAAAAAAATTTTAGAATATGAGTCTTCTTTTGCTGTATAATATTTTTTAGATTTTAATCTTTTGATTTCTGCATTTTGTGTTTTTTAAAAACAACTGGCATTTCAACTTTAAAAGCCTTCACAATAATTGCTAAGACACACAAACTCACACACTCATATTATTGGGAAATTGTCACCAAGAATTGTTGAAACTAAAACGGAAGCCTTACATTAAAAAAAATTTTTTTAATGTGGCGGTTTCTTGGTTGTTTGTTTCTTTGTTTGTTTATGTTTCTGCTGTTTCTTGTGTATTGTTGGCCCACCTGTCACGGTTTTTGTGTGGGGTTGAGGATGACTTAAAGTGGTTTACTTTGTTGTAGCTTCAAATACACTCACTACATGCATTTATTTATACAACAAAAGTGTAAACAAAATTTAAATAATAAAAGGAAAATTTCTTATCTTTAAAACGTTGACACAAATTTGCTGGATTTATAGAACTTCCATTCCAGGGAAAGTGAAAAGGTGAAATAATTGTGAAACGAAAAACCCTGCAGGTAACTCTGTTAGCTTTAAAGACTCACTTTAAATTAACTTTTTTTTTAAGCAATAGTGAGTGGTTGGTTGATGGTTCCCACTAAGTACGTGAAGTTAGCTGCATTTTTTTTTAATTCTGTAACACACTAACAGAACTTTGTTAAGTTGACTTAATTAAAGTGTTTTCAATAAATTCAAAAGGTAAAAACAAAAGGTAATAATTTCATAAATATGAATAATGCAACGCATATTTTAGAACTGCAATAGTTTATATTTGGAAAGTGTATAGATTTTGAGAAATTTCACTTAGAATATTTGGCAGTGAAAATCTTTGGGTTCGAAAAATAGGGATTATGCCGTTCCTTGGACTTTAGGATCAAAAGCTAGTGAAATGTAGATTTCGAATGACAACCATTTCACTATGAGAGGAGAGAAGACATTTTGCATCACTTTGCAGTAGACTTAGTTACATCGTATAGATTTTCATATTTTAGTAGTCGACTTCGCAATAATGTCTGCAAAGATTGCTGAACGTTGATAAACACAGATTTTCTCAGTACTTTTAGGTTTTAAAAAAGGACTTTCTTTTTTTGTTCACCCCAACTACTGCACTTTTATTTAAATACGCACCCATTTAAGCAAAAGTGAACTTTAGAGCTGAACGGAGGTATTACACGATGACCAGCGCCATGATTAAATTGTTGCTTTTTTTTTAAGGTGTGTTATTTTATTTATATTGACAGTCACAGAAAAAAGAATTTGCTTACTTGTTGAATTTCCCCAGAAGAAAAGTTGTAATTTTGCTAAATATTGATAAATTAATTACTGACCAAAAGTATTTGAAATAAAATGAACGTGCACACCTTTGAAAGATCCAACAAACAAACAAACGAACGAAAATCTGCTAAAGAAAATAATAGACATTTTAGAGGTGGGTCTGCCTGTTGCCTGCTGATTATCATAAAGATAATTGATTTATTTTCGAGGGAAAATGATATACGAGTATTTACCTGTTGTTTTTTGTAAATATATTAAAAAAACTTGAGCAAATTTTGTGCTTTCATTAAGAAAGGAAAATTTACATATTTAGTGACAACGCGGGTGTACAAACAAAACATTAAAAAAGGAAAAAAAGTAAATAAAATGTGGGTTTTACTGTAATTTATACGTGGTATTATGTTCTGTGTTTAATGGGCTTTTAACAAGGCTAATCTATACAAGGTGACCACATTAGTGAATTTTTTTTTTTTTTATAAATTTTTGACAACAAACTTCCTTTTTTAATTTGATTTGTGCATGAAATTTTTATTTATAGCTGTAGATTGGTGATTCTTGCTTAAATAGATTAAGTCTAGGATTCAAATTATTAATTTGAAATAAATTTTGATAAAAAAAAAAAAAAAAAATTTTTGGTAAGCGGATTCACTAATGCGGTCAGGTCAGGTCATCTTGTAATTTTTAAATTTTTATATTTTTTTCACACAAAAACATTATGATAGTTTTTATTCGATATGGAATGCGGTGATTTGGGCCCTAAGCCCAAATTAATTACAATTAATTTCTGTGTTTTTGGATTTAATAGATCCCATTAACTGCTGCACATTTTGATCTATTTGCGCTGCATAGTTGTATCCAATTTTTAACATATTTTTGGCGTCAACAACAGTAGTCCCATTTTTCTTACATTTGGAAGCACTTAATTTATGCATACGCATTTAGGAAAATAAAAATTAGCTTAATTGGCGGCAACAGTGATGGTGCAGCTCTGTAACTAACTGTTTTTACATATTTTATTTTTTTAATTTTAAACTTAAGCAATTGTGGTCGGTAGGTAGTCTACAGTCATGTCGTTTAATGCTTAATTGTTAAATCATTCATTGTGAAATACCAATTTAGCTAGTCATCCTGAAATTCAATCTAATTACATAATCCCTCAACTCATTCACTTAATGTAACAAAAAGTTTACACAATATGGCTTAGCATTGCTGACAATACAAACTAAAAGGGCTATGAACTCATTATAATAAAAAACGAAAAGTCAATGCAGCTGTGAAAAAAAAAACATTAATAATTTTTTTCGATTAATTAAGAGCTTATTAAATCAGTTCCCATAACAAATTTATTTACCAATAAGCCTTTTGTTAAACCAACAAAACTATTTATTTTTTGTTAATGTTAAGGCCAACAATAAATTTTTAAATTTTGTCAATAAAAAGGAGATGAAATAAACTTAAAGTGAGTGAAGATAAATGTTTTAACGTAATCGGTTACGTTTTTTATCAACTACGTCTTACGTAATTAAATATTTCTAAATATGTTTAGGAGAAGTGTAAGTGCATGGGTACAAATATGCATAAATACGTTGACTTCTCAAAAAAATTACAAGATGAGGTACATATTATTTTAAAGAGGAGGTCGTCTAGATTTGTAATCTACCTCCGAAATACTCAGAAGTTACTTTGGACTATTTTTAAAAATTTCCATATACTTCTTTGGGGGATTTTTACCAATCCCCACTTTGACGAGGTAAACTTTCTGGAAGTGCTTTAACATTTTCGGAAATGTTTGTAGTTTTTATTTTATGACCCCAAACGGTATTGGGGTATATGGAAATTTAAAAAAAAATTTTAAAATAATTCAAAGTAACTTCTGAGTATTTCGGAGGGAGATTACAAATCTAGACAGTCTCCCCTTTAAAATGATATGTGTCCCATCCTACAATCTTTATAGGTTCGTTGCACTCATGTCTTGTGCAACCTAACCTATCCTAAAACATCACAATAACAACAATAAAGATACTTATAATCAAGCCTAATGCCTTTATTATTGTAATTGAAATTCGACAGCAGCCATATAAAACACATAAGAAGCGTTGCCATATTTTTTTGTTTTTATGACGGCAGCGACACTCATAGTCAAGCCTATTATTAAATAGTAAACAAAACACCATGAGAACAGTTGAAATTAAGTCTTTTAATTACTTAAAGAAGTAATAGAATGACTTATAGATCTGTCAGCAGCTTCTTATTTTTTACATTTTCTTTACAACAGCCTGTAAGTTGTTTTCTACATGACACAAATAAACTATACGCACATTGTTTTTCATTAAGTTTTTGGTTTTTTTACGTTTTTTAATGGCTGTTGTTCTTTAGTTTAATATTGCATAACTGAAATATCCATTACTTAATACGTAATTTAATGTACAACATTATGCTCTTCACTAAAATGTAATCGTAATCTTGATTATATCATCAGCTGGCTGCTTTGTTTTTTTTTTTTTTTCTATTTATCTTTTCTCAATTTTTGTAAACGTTTTTAAGTGTACCAAGCAAAATGCATCGTGACTATGAAATGTGAAGGTAAAGAAGAAAAAAACAACTAAAAATTCAATTCGTTAATATTCATTTGTAATTCAGTTATGCCAGTCAGTCATTCAGTTAACCTAAAAATCTATTTGCTTTAAAAAATTGATTTTCTATAAAACTACTTTATACTGTAATAATACTACAGTCAACTCTTGATAATTTGAAATTCAAGGCACAAAAAATTAAAAAAAAAGAGTTTCAATTTAATTTTTAATGCTCAAAACAGCCCCAATGAACTTACATTACCAGAAACCAAATTATGACATTCGATATCGTATAACTTGAAAATTTCGATTGGCGGTTTGGCCTCAGTTTAATTAAAACAAATAAATGAAGTTAATTTTAGTTTTATTTAAATTTTTTTTTATTAAAAACCCCAAAAAATTTTAAATAAAATAAAATGATTGAAATTATGACGGATAGATTTGAAATGAAAATTTATATTTTCATTCTTTACGTGTTTCCAAATTGTTTTCAAAATTATAAATTTTGTTTAGTTTTACTCCTGAAAATTTATCTCTTTTAAACATAATTGAAAGGCAAACACAAACTACAATCTGTTTGGCCCCACCCTATTTTGAAAACAAATAATTTGAGCAAAATCTGAAAGAAATTTGAATACAAGCCATGATTTAAAAAAAAATAACATTGACCTTTACAGCAAGCTTAACACAACAATAACAATGATGATGAAGTTGCGGCACATAGTGATGAGACAACAATTTTAACTTGCAACAACAACAAGTTTTCTTGGTATATTTTTTTTAATCAATAAAAATTAAAAAAAGAAAACAGAATATCCATAATTTATGTTTAATTTACGTCACCGCTACCAGCAAAGTTACTACAAAGGGGATCTTCATACACACAAAGAAATAGTTTCATTGAATATGCTCACCGCAAACATACATAGTTTGTTCTCCCCAAAAATATTATTGTTAATTTGAAGCATTATGATCACGTTCAAACCTAACTGAGCTTTGTGGCTGAAATGGTTGAGTAAAGAGTTAATGCTTTTTAAGTTTATCTGGGGCATATAAGTCGAGTCCTGGTAGAGTCAAATAAATTTGGAAAGCCAGCCGTACAATGTAATAAATAAAATAACAGAAACAAAAAAAACCAATAGAATAAAAAAATTATTTATTATACATAAAAACTTTGTTTTAAAAAAGTTATATAATTTAATTTAAAAATTTTTAATAAAAATAAAAATTTGTTTTGGCTGCAGTTAGATTGCATCTAGCCGTACTATGTTCCCATCAGAATATGGTTGCTCTCAACCATATTTTTTTCTTTGCGTGTAGATTTGTCTGTCAGACTGTCTGATTGTGTGATGATTGCTGCTTGTTGGTTGGAGTGTGTGTCGTCAAGATAACTATTACTGCACAATAATTGTATGTACAGATGAGAGCAAGACAAAGAAACCAGACCCCAAATTGATCTTTATGCAAGTGCATAAGCACTAACACATTCAACATTCAAGATTTATTATTATCACCACTGCCATCATGATGCTCATCACCGCAACAACGTTCATTTAGAGTACGTGGTCTACACACATGTTGCAAGTCATTCAATTTATTTCATTTTGTTCATGGTGTTTTTGTTTTTTTTTTTTTATTTATTTATTTGTTATTGTAAATTTGATTAAAAAAATTTTTGTAAACAAGTTTTACCATCTTTGGCAAATTTTTTGCCCAACAAAAAAAACCATGAGCCATGAGCTCAACTTTTTTTTTTTTTAATTTTTCTTAACAAGATGGAATTGTTGCGTGTGATCCAAAATACAAATGTTTGAACTCGTATTGACAAAAATCGTATGGCAATATGAGGCAGCTGAAAATGTTGGTGTGCACGCAGAAGCTTTAGTTGTTCACTCACTCACTCACTCGTTTCTTTTTTGTTTTGTTTTTTTGCTAAGTCATTTTGTTGATGGCATTAAAAAAATGTTTAGTGTCAACTTAATAAGAGAGTCCAGCCAGACAACATAAATTTTGATAAAAAAAATATTTTTTGGTCATCTGTCTTTTGTGATTTGAAATTAAAAATTAATATAAACAAATTTAAAAAGAAGGATTACTAAGCGTTTTCATTTCTCGTTTGTTAATTTTCATGTCTTTTAGTTGGTTTTAGCAGTGTGCCAAGAAAGCCTACATTATTTTGCGAATAACTTTTTTTATAATCGAATAACAAGTTATTACCTTGGTTCCACAAAGAAAACAAATTTCGCTTAAAAAAATTAACTTGGCTGTACCTATTTGCTTTCAAATTGTTGTAAAAGAAAATAATTTTAAAATTAAAAGTTTTAAGCCAAGATTTCCCTGCAATGCATTAACAAACCTTTTAATTATACCATAATTATAAATTTTTTTTGTCTTTTCTATGCAAAACGTATTTTTTTCTTTAAAGATGTGTGACTGACAGTCGTGTAACATTGAAGTACAAAGTTGATTTCAAAATGTATTTTATATGGTAAAGTCTCTTAACAAAAAGTAGAGACGTGATTGTATTTCCAGTTTGTACTATAAAAAAAAAACAAAAGAAAACAAATTATAGACTTAACTAATTAGCATTAATAGATAATGAAGTGAAAAGAAATTGTTACGCATAAAATGTATTTTTATTTATAAATTTATTGTTTATCATTTTATGGTTTTATAAAGAAAAGCAAACAAAAATAAATTAAATAATAAAATAAAATGTTGAAGACAGGACAGTAGCAAATCTAAAAAAAAAAAAAAAAAAAAAATGCAAACAGCTCATTGACTAACAAGCTGTCATAACTTAAAAAAAAGATTGATTTTATAGAAAATCAATTTATTTAAATTCAGCCTTATGAGTGTAGTTGTGGTAGTCAAATTTTTTGCTTACGCCTCACAGGTTATTAAAGCCTATGAAATGATTTATAATTTGAATTCTTAAGGGTATTTAAAAATGTTTTAAATTTATAAAATTTGTTTATTAAAGAAATTAAAATTAAAACACTGGGGACCTTACAATTTTTACGCCTTGTTAACTCCTACAACAAATCTTGAGCAATTTTTTTTTTTTTTTTTTTTTTTTTTTTTTTTTTTTTTTTTTTTTGTAATCAAATGTAATCTTTTGCTAAATCTGTTCAATCGACATGTAGGGCATTTAAAATTAATGTATGACTACATACTTCAGTTTTTATTTATGTTTCATGTATTCCCAAAAAAAAAAAGTGATTTTAAATTGTAACACTAAATTACGCAAAAAATAACACAATAAAATTAACATGATTATAACATGCTCGCACTTCAATTTAAATATTCACATCACGATGAATTTATTTTAGAAACTCTGCAACTGTTTCAAATGAAAACTAAAAAAAAAAACCTACAGCACCTCCCACATTACAAAAAAAAATTGTAAAAATTAAAAACAAAAACAAATGAATTTTTTACAGTTGGCAGTATTAATTGAAACTACAAATTATACTGATACTTTTTTAATCAGTTGCAAATCAAATTCAAATTCATCGTAATACTATTTGCAGCTCGCTGCATATTAATTTTTATTAAAAATAACCAAACCCTGAAAATATTTACTATAATGAAATGGATTTTTGTTATTGTAGATACACTTTGTTTTTTTTGTTTAAGTAAATTAAAATAAATCACTTGCTAAACAAACACCAAACATTTTCAAGTGTAAAAAGTGTTAAGCAACTGTAATAAAAGCAAAACGGCACAACGGCACGCATGTTTGCAAAATTAGTTAAACTATGGCCAGACACATAAACAATTACAAATAAGTAACTATAAACAAAGTACAGCCAAACAACAACATTATGCGCAACAACGTGCAACGCATCAGAAAATGAAACAAAAAAAAAAAGAAAATGACAGTAAAGCAGGGATAAGTAAGTGAATGCTTAATTTAGTGAAGCAAAAATAATGATTTTATAGTTGAAAGTGGTATAAGTCCACTTTTTTTAAATTAGTCAGCGTTAATTCTACTTAGATGGTGTTGTTGACTTGGTAAAATTACAGCTAACTCATTATTTTTTAAGTGCACTTATACTACTTTCAAATATAAACGTTCATACAAATCAGGTTATTTTTTTTACTATTCCCAAAGAATTATTTTTTAATTAAAATGTCTATTTTGTTAAGCTTGAGATCTTATTTTTCAAAAATTTATTTTTATATCGATATTTCGCTCCAATTTTTGTAGCTTCTTCAGGATATAAGTATAAATTAATGAATTATATAAATTTATTAGCAATATTTTAAGAGAAGCTTTTAAAGATTCAAAAAGATTAATAATTGAATTATTGATTAACGATTGAAAATCTTATTCGAAAAAACAAAATTTTTACAATAAAAAAAATTTTTTTTTGAGCAATTATATTATATTATTCGAGTATAACAAATTATTTTATAAAAAATATTCGAATAATTTCTTTTTTTATAAAAAAAATATTCGAATAATTTTTTTTTAATAAAAAAATATTAGAATAATTTTTTTTTATAAAAAAATATCGAATAATATTCGAATAATTTTTTTTTTTTTTAATAAAAAAATATTAGAATAATTTTTTTTTTATAAAAAAATATCGAATAATTTCTTTTTTTTATAAAAAAAAATATTCGAATAATTTAAAAAAAAAAATTTAGAATAATTTTTTCTATAAAAAAAATATCGAACAATATTCGAATAATTTTTTTTTATATAAAAAAATATTCGAATAATTTTTTTTATATAAAAAAATATTCGAATAATTTTTTTTTATAAAAAATATTTGAAGAAATATTTAAAAAAATGACACTCGAATTAAAATATTACTAAGTAAAAAAAAAATTCTTGGAATTAAAATATTTTTTTTTATGAGATTAAAAATGTTATCAGAATTAAAAATAGTTTTTTAACAAACAGATATACGAATAAAATTATTATTAGATTAAAATTTCTTTTTCAATAAAAAGATATTAGATTAGAAATAATATTAGAATAAAAGTATGTATTTTTTATAATTGCTTCAGTAAAAATAAAAAATTATCATAAATAAATTTTAGTATCAGTGTGAGCAGCTAACTTACATTTTTGGAATGTAAATAAGTAGCAAAAATCTATTTCAAATCTTTTTATAAATTTCTTACAAATCTCATTTAGCATTTTCTACTAACGAAAAGTAAAAAAAAATAATAAAATTACAACACGTTGCCGCCGCTATAGTCATCGTCGTTTATCGTTAACGTAAACATGCAATTATGCATCTATTTCAAACGTGTGCACAGCAATAAGTGCAACAGGTGGGGTGTGACTTTTTTTATATTTAAATTGAAATTTTCAAAATTTTAAAGTTTTAAAAAAGAAGTTAGACGCGAGTGCATATGCTTGTATGTCAGTTAAAGTATTTTGAAAAAAATTTTTTTTTTTTTATTATTATTAAAACCTATAAAAATCAAAGTTAATAAATATTATTATTTTTTCTTCCATTTCTATTTTAGCAGTGAAAGTTGACGTAATATTTGACATAGTAATTATGCATTTGTTTTGATTTGTTTGTTTCTTGTTTGCTACGCGACATGCCTGTGTGCATATCAACAGTGCGCCATCAATTCTTCTCGTTCGTATTCAAACACTCGTCAAATATATAATTTTATTATTTTTTTTTACAGTGAATTTGTTAATTTCTTATTTACAAATTTGTTTTTATTATTTGTTTTTATAAATTTTAAATTGATGTGTGTGTTTGATATTTCGCAATCGATATCTAGTGTCCAGTATTTTTTTTTTTTTTTTTGTGAAATTTGTGGCTGTTTTGAATTTTTAATAATTTTTAATTAAATCTGTTGCTGTTAGATTTATCGATGGTGATTTATAATGAATTTTATTTTATAAAGATTTTAATTGAGATTTAGTTTTTATTTACACAATTTTTTAAAAGTTATGGAATGTATTTGTTTGAAATGTATAAGAAAGCGCAGGGTAGGTCAACATCTCAAACTGAAATACTTTTTAGCTTATTTTTTAATAGTTATCGAAGTTAGCACTAATGTAAACTATAAGAGAAGCGTTGCCATATTTCTCTGTGAATTCTTTAACATCATAATTTGAATGAAATTAATTGAAACTGTTACCTTTTGCGCGATATAGAGAAAAATTACACTATGTAAACTTAAAAAAACCTCTGTAAAAGTGACAAGTATATCAAATTCTATGAATAAGTTTTTTCTTTTGAAGAGGCTGCTTCATAACTTTGAAATGACCTACCCGATTTTGTTACAAAATATTTAAAAAAATTTTTAATTATATTGGCTTTAATTTGTTTTATTTTTTTTTTTTTAATAAATTTACAGAGCAACTATTATTATTATTGAAAAAAATTTATAAAAAAAATTTTTTTTTTTAAATTATAAAAATTTTAATTCTTAAAAATTCCTAAAAAAAATAGAAAGCTTTTAATAATTACTGGTGTCAAAACCACATATAATAGAAATAAATTAAACAACAAATCATCACTGATTTTATTGCCGCTAAAAGCGTAAGTCAACTTTTTTGAAAAAAATACACTCAAACAATAATTAAAAATTACATTTGAAACACTTATAATTTTTACAGTTACGTGATCATAGCGCATCGGAAAAAATAGTGGTTGTCTACTGTCAGATAAATGTTTTCCATTTGTTGCTTAGTGTTATTTGTCTTGAAGCTTGGTTTGCCTATAGAAAATTAAGTACCTATTATTATTTAAAATGTTTTTTTTTTTTTTCAAATGGTTTTATACTCCAATGACCAAAAAATAATTGTATTGTATTCTGACAAGTTTTAATAAAAAATATAAATTTAATTTAAATGCCTCATAGCTTGCGGTAAATATAACACACTATACGCATTCTAATAATAGAGTATAAAAAATTAAAAAAAAAAAAAAATAATTTATAGAATCTATTAAAACACACAAAAAAGTGGTTTAATAAAATAAAAATAAAATCCCAACAACACTTGTTAAAAGACAATTTAAAAAAAATCTATTTATAAAATTTGACAAAAAAGAAATAAACATTTAAAAGAAATTTAAATAAAATTTTAGTAGTTGATGCTTCTTGATATTCTTGGCAATTTGTAACAAGATAACTTTTGTTTCGTCTCAATTGTTTATACTTGAGTATGACACAATTCCCCAATTCTTGACATAAATACAAAATAACATAAAAAAAGTAAAGGAATACGAATCTCTATTTCAAGTGTTTAATAGCCTTGTGGAGGCAATAGGAGAACAGTCAGTAGTAAATTATGAGTAGTTGAAATTTTGTTTCTTTTAAAAGAAAATGCAACAGCTGGTTAAATGAATGAATTCACTAATTGCGAATGTCATATTCCATTAAAATCCTTTCTTAAGTTCTAAATTAATTCAGCTTAAATCCTATTCCATACAATTTTTTTGTTGTTTTAACGAAATCGTGAATAAATTTCGAATGGATTTTGGTGAAGTATGGCTTATTTTATTTTTATTATATAAAGGTACCAACATAAACAACAAAATTAAAGATTAAATTCATTTAAGGATTTTAATGATTTTTTTTAAGAAAAAATTTTTTTAATTTTTTTTTCTGACAAAAGAACACTCGTAAAAAATCAACGGCAAGTTGAGCCCTACTTTGGATTATTTTAAAAACATTTTTTAAATCTCCATATAGCCTAGTGCTGTTGCTCTGAGGGATGTTAGCAACTTCCAGGCGATCCATAGAAAATTACGGTATAGGACACATATCGTTTTAAAGGGGAGGTCGTCTAGATTTGTATTCTATAACTCAAATACTCAGAAATTTATTTTGAATATTTAAAAAAAATAATTTTAATTCCTTCATACCCCAGTACTGTAACTCTGAGGGATTTTATTTTTATACTGATATTTTGCTCCAATAATAAATAAATGAATTTTTATAATACGAACTCAAGCTTAATAAACTATTTCATTCAATTATATAACTTTTTTTTTTTTTTTTTTTTTTTGATATTTAAGAATATTTTTCTAAAACAGTGAAGGGTATATAAGTCTCGGTACAGCCGAATATTTATGATTGGACTGTTTTTTTTTTATTGGACTTGTTTTATAAATCTTTTTTATGACTAATAATTGTTTTTAATTTATTATTTTTAAAAATTTCTTTTGCTTTTCTCTTTAAATTCCTTGGAGACTCTGCCCACACATGGGCCTTTTATGTTTAATAACATGTTTTTTACAAGTGACAAAATACGGACGTACATATATATACTCCTACTTAAATGTATGTTTGTGTACTTTGTAGCAACAATTGCAAAATCGAATCAAAGCGCCAACAGCAACACATCAAACACTCATTTAACATCAAAAGCAATGAACAAGCAAACTCTTGAAGAAAAAAAAAAACAAAAAATGAAAACAGAAAATCAATAAAACTTTTTTTTTTTTTTTTTTTTTTTTTTTTTTTTTTTTTTTTTTTTTTTTTTTTTTTTTTTTTTTTTGTTAATATTTGTGCCAAATGCTACAAATATTTTTTTTTCTTATAGTTGGCGTTAATGTATCGATGGTCGCTATTGACAATGTCGATATCGTTTTGTTTTGTTTTTTAACAACGACAAGAAACGCTTTTGTTGTTAAAAAACAATCACAAAAAACTGCTCTACTTTTATTTTTATTACACAAAACAAAACGAAAAAAAAACTAATTTTTTGTTTCGGTGTTTTCATTCACTTTGTTTTTTAAACTACAAAAAAAAAATTTCTTAACAATTTTTGTGGGAGTTGCTTAAAATTTTTAAGTACAAAAAGGGTGTTTATTTAAAAGCATATGCTTTTGCAAACTAGATACTTCGTGTTATAGCCTCTTGACTTAAATATTGTTGCTGGATATAAAGAAAAAAATCCAATAAAAAGTTTTTTTTATTCTAAATACATAAACTAAAAAAAATTAAACTGTATGTAATAACAGAAAGTAAATGATCTTTGAGTTTTTTTTTTAAATTTTATTACATATTTTGCATATTTTTAGCTGCATGCTGCAATTGTGTACGTTTAAAGTCCCACCCAAAACCAAAGTGCAGATGAGTTACGTACTCACAAATGTTTAAAATTAAATAAAACGGATATCAAGCCAGTTCGTCAGCTGTGCATATGTATGATGATCATAAAGAAGTTTATTTTAAACGATTGTATCGAGTATGTTACAAGTTGCAACATAATTTTGTTTGAGTGACTTAAACAGCAAAACCAATTTAATTGCTGTTGTTGTTGTGTGTTTATTGCAGTCAAATAAGGGACTAACTAGTGAGTGACTCACTGTAATTTGAATTTAATTTTGTGCCTTTTCGAAATTTAACGGTTGATAGCGACCATATTGTTGAAGCCACATGAGTGAAATTGTCAAATCACCAGGGACACATACGGCATGCAACTACACGTGCAAATGATGAAATTATTGTATCAAACACTTTGGCTTGGCTTTGAAAGACCATCTTCAGTAATGAGACTATGTTATTTCTGTATGAAGGGATATGCAAGAAAAACAATAGAATTTGGAAGTTCTGAATCCAAATGAGATGTGCCAGCAGCAACTCACTGGTTTCTATGAATTTTTATCATCGTTTGTTCTTTGAGTAGAACGTTACAAGGGCAAAATTTCTTTGACTTAAATTAAATGATATAGATATCATAAAATAACGATTTCATTCGTACTGAATAATATTTTTCGGAAAGTTACTGAATACCGGAATTCGATAAAATATCGCTAAACTTGTTTTTTCGATAGGAATGTTTGTAATAAAAGTTACTGAATCTCACTAAGGACATAACCAATTCTTAATACAGAAAGAGAAATGTTCTGGAAAACGCAACGCTACACGACTTCAAAGCGTGTTAAGTTAAAAATTTAGTTTTTTTTAACAAACGAATGATGACAAAAATATAACATTTTCCACGCCAACAGCACGTAATCAATAATAAAATATAAAATATAAAATAACAACAACAAACAGCATTTAAAGTCGGCAAGTTAGTAACTAAAACAAACAAACAAAAAAAAAATTGCAAACAAGTAAGAAAAAAATAAAACAAATTCAACATTGAGTTCATTGACATGTTTGTAAACAAATTAAAAGGCAGTGAACTACACAACAGTTCATTCCATCTACAAAAGGGTGTTACATTAAGTAGTACATTTAAGTACAGCACGATAGCGATTGAAATTTCAATAAAATGGAAATCGAGTGCCGGAATTTTTCCAAATTATCATATTCGATATCGCATGAAATCAATTGATTTTTTAATCATTTTATATTTTAAAAAAATTCAAAATATCGATAGAAGTTCCTTGATATAGAAAGCGACAATGAATGAATTTTTTTCGGATGAGTAAGATGTTGCACAAGTGAAGGTATACCGCCCTAACAAATGTACAATAAATACAAAATAAAGAGTGACAAACACATTAGTTTAATTTCTTTTTTATCAATTATTTTTTTTAAATTTTCTGAGCAACCCAATTTAATTTTATCTATCTATTAAATAAAATTCATTTTTTGCTTGTTTGTTCTCTATAGAAATGTTTGTTTTTAAAAAGATTTGTCTGTCAAATTTGACACATGTAATTTCTATACTCCAAAGAAGGTCGTTATACATATAGTTTTGGATCAGCCAAGCCCATTTTTACGCCCCTTAATTTAAATGTATTTTATTTACATTTTTAGTTAGCGCCTCTGCTAATAATGCTAACAAAGGTATGAACCCCTTTATAAAAAGCAAAAACGTCTAGCGATCAACTCGTCTGAAAAGTTTTTATGAAAACACTAAATATTTTTGAGTTTTTCATAAACCTCCAAATGTATTACCCTTTAAAAAGTTTGCCTGAGTAATTGTAATTTAAATAACAAAAATGCTTTTAATTTTCCTTATTTTTTTTTTCTTTTTCCTGATAATGTTGTAATTTATTTAGTTTTTGCAACACTGACCGCCACTGACATGGTCAATCATTATAAAACTACCACGCGAACAAATTTAAATTGACAAATGTACAGCTTTAGATTTATTTGTACGCAACAAGGGTGTTTCATATTTATTTTTTTAATATTTTTTTACCCAAAATGTTTGTTAAGTTTGTAAAAACAAAGAACGAAAAAACGTTTACATTTGAAAAACAAAGGCGCCTGCTGCCCACCATTATTTTTATTAAAGTTTTTTGTAGTTTGATTAAGTTTTGTTGTAAAAAAAGGGGAGCGTTTAATGGAAGTACAAAAAAGAAAAATTTTTTCATATTTTTCAATGTCTGAAATTTTTGTTTTTTTTTTTAAGAATCAGTCAGAGCATGCCTCATTTGCAGCCCTGACATTGCTGTATGTTGCAAAAAAAAAAATGCACCCAACTTAGAGCACTTCTTTGTCATAAATTTACATGCAAGCAACATCAATGTAACCCTCAGATACACTGTTAAACATAAAACTAAAAAAAAAAGAAACTTGGGTGTGATCAACTCTACGAGATAGTTTTTTTTAGTCATGATGTTTAAATGTTGCATTGTCGCGCGTTAATGTTGCTGCAGTGGCTTTACCAGCCAGTTCACTGATAAAATAAATAAAAAACCAACAACAAATAAATAATTTAGTCAAAAGGGAAGTACAACAGCAACTTAATTTTTTTTTTTTTTTTTTTGTGTTTGAAACTTGACAACAGATGACACATCCAAACAGTATAAACCAAAAGTAAATGCACAAAATTTGAAGACAAATTGTCAGCTACGCAAAGAATTAAATTTTAAAAATATTCCACTTTCTGGCTGTCTAGATTTGTAATCTACCGCCCAATTACTCAGAAATTACTTTGTATTATTTAAAATTTTTTTTTAATTCCCTTATATCTCAGTAGTCTTGTTCTGAGAGATATTTACTATACCCCTTTTTGCCGAGGTACCATACCCGATTTTGCCCATCAAAATTACCAAAATCTAAAAGGAATTTAATCTGTAGGTTGTAAGCTTTCTAAAAGTCTTTTAACATTATTGGAAAAATTACAAATCTAGACAGCCTCCCCTTTAAAATGATATGTATCTCATGGTGTAATCTCTTATGGTTCGTCCGGAAGTTGCTAAAATCCCTCAAAGCAACAGCATTGGCGCATATAAAAATTTAAAAAAAAAAGTTTTTAAATAATCCAAAGTAATTTCTGGAAATTTAGGCAGCAGATTACAAATCTAGACAGCCTCCCCTTTAAAATGATATATGTCCCATTAGGTCCCATGCCTTAAGATAGAATGATTTGGCTCATCCCTTAGAGATCACATACACATTTCGACAAAAGAAGATGTAGGTCAAACAAACTTCTAAATATTAAATATTTTTTAACTGAACTAAAGAATTAAGAAAACTAATTAACTATTTAATTGATTCAATGAAAAAATGTAATTAATGCAATTAAATATTTAATCAACTTTCATAATAATTTTTCAACTAAACTAAAAAAAAATGTTAATATTGTTTAAAAATTTTATGAAATTTTAATTGATTCAATGAAATATTTAATTGATTTAATTAAAAAATTTAATTGAATCATAACAACTTTGCACTCCACTAAAGAAATGATTTCCTTAATTAAATATTTAATTAATTCAATTAAAAATGTAAAATCAGTATTTTTGAGTTATGACATTCTTTAAATAAGTATATTTAGATACAGCATATGTAGCAAAAAACTTACATATTTAGTTGCGAAAATAACTACAATTGCACTTTCTTTTGAAATTTGTTTGTTTGCAGTTCATATAGAAACTTACCTGCAAAGAAAACAAAAAAGGAAAAAAATTAATAAAAAATTAATTGAAAGAGAATTTCAATAAAATAAAATTAATTTCAAGATAAATATCTATAACTTAAAGATACCCTGCCAACATTGGCTTAAATAATGCACACATGTACTCACTCACACAAATAAATGATGAATAAAAAATCTTATTTTCTCAATTAACAGTTATGAAAATAAAATAAAAGAAAATTTTATGTCTTTATATTTTATTTTCTTTACAAGTCTGGATAATAAAACTATTAAACCCGTTAATAAATAGTTAGTCAAATAACTAGGCAATGGGTTGGTCTGTAAAGTAAAATTATACGAAAAAAAATTTACTAACCAAAACGGGGAATGCACAACAAGAAGAATAACAACACGAATAGTAAAGATTTATATATATAAAAGCAAGTATACACTTGTAATCATACACACATTAGGGTATTCACTTCATGGGATTTTTATGTTATTTACTCGAATTATCGTAGATTTAATTTGGTTTAGCAGAGTTTTATATTTTACCTTTTATTTATACCAGGTCTCGTCTGGTCCTTTTTTTAATGGCTTAAAATCCTTAGACAGTGTAGGTTTAGGTTAAATTTTAGAGAAATCCGTTAATATATTATACAAAATATCTATTAAAACGAATTTCTCTAACCAACAAACAGAAAATAACTTTTATTTATACAAAAATATGTTGGAAAGAACAGCCCTATTTGTATTATATACAGGTAGTAGCATAGTTTAAGCCAAAATGTTAATGATGGCATAAAATCTAAGGGATTTTGTTACTTTCGATACACTAAAAAGAGTTTGCATTTTATGTGTTGCATAGTGTAATCAAATTTTTTTAAGAAAATGTGACATTTAGTTTTTTTAAGGAAAAAATTCATGTTTGTTGTCCAATGCTAAACTCGAATACTAACGATTTACTTATTACTTTGAGATTAAAATTGTTCAATAAACCGTTTGGTGATTTACTAATTGAAAACCCTAAGGCATAATTTAGCATAATACTAGTATGTGTATGTGTATGTGTATGTGTTGTTCTTTGCATATCAGAAAAATTGCACTTAAAGCAATAATAAATAATAGAAACTTGCCATAAATATCACAGAATAAAGAAAATGAAAAGAACCAAAGAAGATGAGAAAAATGAGGAGATCAAAGCAAAGCAAAGAAGGAGCAATTATTGCTGCTGGTTGTTGGCGCATAGTGAGAAAAAAAAACATGATTTTTATTGTTGTTGTTGATTATTACAGTTGCAGCAAAATAAAAATTTTATTTACACAGCAACAGCAAAAACTACTTACAGTCATTAATTTTTTTTTGCCATTTTTTAGTTATAATTGAATGGCAAAGAAAAATTAAATGCTACAAAAGGGAACAAAAGCTTTTAAAAGTATTTTGAGGGCCTTAGATATAAGAAACAAAACGCTTTGTTACAACCAAAAGCCCTTATAACCACTAAAAGTAAATAATTTAATATTAAGGCTTATTCATTGTCCTTCAAGCCGCATAATAAATCATTGAAAATCGAAAAAATTTTATTTTTATAATAATTAAATTTTTGGTTTGAGAATTAAATAATATTTGCTAAGATTTAAATTTAAAAAATTTTTTTTTTTAATTTTATTAATATTTTTGGTTTCTTTTTAATTTTAAAAACAAAATTTTATGTTTTTTGGTTCATTAAAAATATAATTTTTGGTTATTGAAAAAATATTTTAATTTTTTATTAAATTTTATATTTTGTTTTATATTTTTTTATTTTATTTTATATTTTTTATATTTATTTTATATTTTTTATATTTATTTTATATTTTTTATATTTATTTTATTTTATTATATATTTATTTTATTTTATATTTATTTTATTTTATATTTATTTTATTTTATATTTATTTTATTTTATATTTATTTTATTTTATATTTTTTATATTTATTTTATATTTTTTATATTTATTTTATTTTATATTTATTTTATTTTATTTTATATTTATTTTATTTTATATTTATTTTATTTTATTTTATATTTATTTTATTTTATTTTATATTTATTTTATTTTATTTTATATTTATTTTATTTTATATTTATTTTATTTTATATTTATTTTATTTTATATTTATTTTATTTTATATTTTTTTTTATATTTATTTTATTTTATATTTATTTTATTTTATATTTATTTTATTTTATATTTATTTTATTTTATATTTATTTTATTTTATATTTATTTTATTTTATATTTATTTTATTTTATATTTATTTTATTTTATATTTATTTTATTTTATATTTATTTTATTTTATATTTATTTTATTTTATATTTATTTTCTTTTATATTTATTTTATTTTATATTTATTTTATTTTATATTTATTTTATTTTATATTTATTTTATTTTATATTTATTTTATTTTATATTTATTTTATTTTATATTTATTTTATTTTATATTTATTTTATTTTATATTTATTTTATTTTATATTTATTTTATTTTATATTTATTTTATTTTATATTTATTTTATTTTATATTTATTTTATTTTATATTTATTTTATTTTATATTCTTTTTTTATTTTATTTTATATTCTTTTTTTTAACTTTTCGTGTATTTTAATGATTAAAATAAAAACTTACCCAAAAATCTTGAAATATGCTAATTTTCTTTTTTTCCGCTGACATTGCTTTGTTATGGCGTTTAGTATTGACCAAAACTATTTAATTATGAATATTAAACACACACACACACAAAAAGTAACAAAACACAGTTTGAAAGAACTTTTACAAAATCAAAGGAACGAACACCTGTGCCAACAAAACAAAGGCACGATTAATTACAACAATATTTCCTTATATAGATAAAAAAAAAAGACTGCAATTATTGTAACGCTTTTAAACGCCCAGAAACAATTAATAAAAAGCAATAGAACACAAGCGAAAAGAATTTTAAATAAGACTAGAATTTATTACAAAAAACAAAATAATTACAAAAACCAAAATTGGTAACAAAATCGGACTTGCATACTTAATGAATACGCTGCCGCATGCGGTAGATAATTTTTAAGTGTCTTGTTGTGTAACTTCTGAAATACGCTCGAAAACTAAATGTAAAACACGATAAACACTTGTAAGTATGAATTTTCGATATCAGGCATTGGTGCCATAAGAAATTGTGCATCAATAAAATAAAATCTAAAAATTAAATGAAGGCTTTATCTGGTTTAATGCTTTTACGTTTTATTTTTAATGCACAATTTTTGCCAGTCAGAAAGATTTAAATTATTTATCAGTAATTTTGTTTTTTGAAGGCTTCGACAGCTATCAGTTAAGCACTAGGGATGTAGCAGCAAAAAGCTATGAAGAGGAACTACTTAAGAACAGCCTTTCTTTTGATAACGTGTACGAGAAAAAAATCAAGTGCCAATTAATTTATTTAATTAAAAGGATTATCATTTTGAATATATGTTTAATTTATTTAATTGAAGTTTTACATTGATTAATTTTTTCTTATTGATTTAATTATATAGTCATTTGGATTAAATTTTTAATTAATTTAAATAATTCAAATTATTGATTAAATACTTTGAAGCTTCATAATTTGAGCAATTTATTTTTAAGCTCTAACTTTTTATGATTTTCATGCAAGACAAACACAAAATCTCAAATTAATGTTTGAAATTTTGATAAAAGAAAATGTAAAAACAAAAACTTGTTAGTGTAAGAGTAGTTGCTTCTGCAGCAATAGAAATTTCAAGTTCAATAACAACATCACAGAATTTCACATCTCCCTACAAAAAAATTCCACAAAAACCAGTTTAATGTTTTTAACATAAAAAATGTCTCAGAACAGAAAAACTCTTCGAGTTTGTATCTAAAGAAAATAAATAAATAAAACGTTTATACAGTCCTATTCATATTTATTCTTTCACTTTCCAGTTGTAAGCGATGACCAGCCAACGATGGAAATTTTTTTTAAGCAAAGTAGAAAATTGAAAGAAAAATAGTATAACTGCTTTACACTTATAACTAAATTAGCGCGGCAAGCGCTAATATGCTCATACAAAATGTATGAAGCATATTAAAATAACTCGACGGCAGCGCTGAGCGGTTGGAAAATCCAATTTTGTAGTGAAGTTGGCTGCAAAAACAATTGTTTTTTATTTTTGTTTTGTTATTGTCTATCTTTTTTATTTTTAATTTTGCTTGTCTTTAGTAGATTTTATTAAACAAGATGATTAACACTACTGTAGAGAATACGCACCGCCAGAGCTCTTAGTTGGTTATGACGCTTTAACATAAATGCTGGTTGCTAAAAAATGATAGGCTTGTCGCTCCAATTTAGGTTGCAAGTTTCCCTGTTGTGAACTAAAAACTCTCGAATTTAATTTTGTTAAAGAATTTTGGTATTTATTTTTTCTTCTCAGTTTTTAGGTTTGGCCTTTGATAATGTCTTTTAATGGTCTTCCCTGCTTCCAAGCATAAATTTAATATGTTATAAAGTAAAGGTTATAGCATGTATAATAAATAGAAATTAAAAATGAAAAGAAAAATTTAATTACATAAAGTCAATTCATCTGTGTTAAAGAGTATGGAAATTGTGTATATAGAAGGAAAATGTTAGAAAAATGTAGGCTGTTCTCATAGAACTACCTTTAATTTACTTTTTCGTTAGTTGCAACAAGTAATCATGTTTATGGGGAGTACCATAGTCAGCCAGTCGTTGTCGCTGTCGTTGTCCATGGAAGTGACAGTAACAAAAAAAAAAAAAAATGAATAAAATAAAACAAGTCACACTACAAAAAACAAAACAATAAAATAGCAATGAGAACAACACAACGAGATATAATAATAAATGTACGACAGAAATAGAAATTAAATTTAAACATGGAGCACAATAAGAGACAGAAACTACTTGTTAAGGAAACATATTTTTTTTACAAAAGAATGAATGCTCGTACTGCAAGAAGAAAAAACCCCAAGATAAGAATAATAAATGTAAGCACTTGTGCGAGTAAGCAAGTGAGTGTCAAAGGAAAAGAGATTTAAAAGAATTACTTAATTAATTAGAAATATTTTTGAGGCAGTCATAACAGACAGGCATACAGATAACTAAATGAAAGAAAGTTACAACAATTGACTTTATTCCTTATGACAAAAATTATCCTATTCGTAAGAAAGTACCACAGCCGTAATCAAACAAGTCAAAGAATGTGATGGATTAACTAAACTGTAAATCATGTTTTAAGAGCAGTTAAGTTGTGGTTTAGGTACTTCAAAAAAATTGATTCTTTTTAACAGCTGCTGAATTGAAGTTATTAGCATCTAATCACACAATTGCTTGCTGTAACTATAGCACACAAATGTTGTAACTTAAAGTTTTTTTTTTAATTGTTTCGGACTGCACTTTTTTTCTTTTACAAATACGAATATGTAGAAACAAGAAACGGAAATACAACAAGCCACACAAAAATAAATTTCCCAAACAAGACCAACACCAGAATGAGATAAAAAAGAAATACTTAATCATAGCATAAATTTAAAACAACAACAATAATAATAACTGAAATTAAATAACAAACAAAACACACTCTACTCATATTTGGTATAAAGAAATTAATAGTAAAAAAACTAAATTTATAAAGCTGAGCTTTGAAGTAAACAAAGACTGACGGCATTTTGTGGCTGCTGAAATAGATCTGGCAAATAAATATAATAGCAAAGTTACTGTGTTACTATGGCTTTTTAGGCAGGCTAACAGGCTAACAGGCTGATTGTTTATATGACTGACTGGCCGCTTATAAAATAGATTGAGGCCGTTCGTATAGTTTTTTTTGTTATGCCTTGGCAATTTGCATGGAAATTTTATGTATGGCTGTATGTCTTACCGCTGCATTAGTCAGCGAGCCAGCCAGCCAGTGTTGAAATTACTACTAACTGGTTTATTTTATATGCTTGTAGTAGTAGCCAATACAATAAAATAGTCTGATCCATTACAGAGGCGTTCCTATAATGTTGCATGCAACATTAACTAACAAACAAGCAGCATATCTTTAAAAACTAACACTAGTTTGACTTCTTTTGATCGAACAAACAAGAGAATGTGGATTGTACATGTCCGTACAAAAATTATAAAAACAACAAACAGCAGCCACTTTGTTACTACTGCTCAAAATATGTGCTTTTGTTGCTTTTTTTTAATTTTTTTTTTTTCTGTTTTAGAAAAAATAAATTATTTTAACCAAGGAAATGCCTGCATATAAAATTTCTAGTTATAAATACTAGTAGCTGTATGGCCATTTTAGCGTACTTACAAATAGGCTGTAATATCAAAATTACAACTAAAGTAGAGTTGAGTTGTAAACCATAAAAGGATGTTTAATCTTAGAATTAAGAATAAATAAAAACGATAAAAATTGAAGTTGTTTTTTGGCGATAACGCCCAATGGAATAAGGGTGATTCTGTCCACTTTCTAAGTCAAGACGGATTATACATGTCGCGGCCTTTATTGGCTAAAAATGTTGTTAAACAATTGGTCAAAAATATTTTTCAAATTTCAAATTAAATTAAACCAAGAACTTAGAATCAATGGGCCATAATCATAGACACAAAAAAGTGGGCTTTTTTTTAAGAGCTGACTTTTGTTCATAATAATTATATGAATTTAAAGTCGCTTTTAAAAAGATAAGGACTTTAGTGCGACTAATTTGTATTAGTTTTCTAGTCTGTAAGGAATTTATGTCCATAGACTACAGAAAAAAATAACAGCTAATTTATTTCTTTACAGGGGTAACACTGTTTTTTTTTTTTTTTTTTTTTTTTTTTTTTTTTTTTTTTTTTTTTGCTAAAACTCCCAGTATTAATTATTATTTTTGCTCAAATTCTTAACAAGAAATTTTTCCATAAAAAAAAAACTAGTAAATGCAGTTTTTAAAAAATTTTGGAATTTCTTGTAAATGATAAAAACAAAATAAAAGAAAAATAAATAGAAACATTATTTGAAGACTTAATTTCTTGCATTGTGAATTCAATTGCAATTATTTTTAATAAAAACACAGCAGCAGGTAAATTTAAGCATTTATTTTGAAATATTTTTCTTTTTCTATCTACTTAAAAAATTCACTAATTAATTACAATAACAATCAGTTTGTAGATATAAATAATAGAGCAAAAAATAAAAAAAAGAATGCAACCATAATTCAATTTAAAACTTTCAAATATTTACAATGAATGAGCTTTATATTGAGAGGCGTATGTGTAAACCGAAAGTCAGTGAAGTTAGCTGAGTTTTATAATTCTGTAACAAGTTAACATAGTTCTGTTAAGTTAACTTAATTAAAAAAATCGATAGATTTCACAACTATATATTTAGTGCACAGATTTTACAGTAAAAATCCTTAGGAAAATCAGAAAAATAGTTTTAAAATCAAAATGGTGTAGGGGGTTCGAAAGCTACTAGAATATAGATTTAAAAGATTTGTCTATATTAAATATTCTGAGTGAAATAAATGACAATGAACTCTTTAGTTTAACAATTAAGTCTGGCAACTTAGTCAGAACTACAGTTCTGAAAATTTGTATCAATAACAAATGACTTACAGCTTATCATATCGTTTCGTATAAACATAAATTGGAACAAATTGTTTATATATTTATTTTTTTTAAATACCCACAACAGTAAAGGAAATAATTAATGATACAATCATAATACAAACAGAAAAAACACTCAAAGAAAAAATAACATACAAAAAGGAATAAATAAAAAAAAAATAATTGATATAAAAATATGTAAGTGTATGTCATACACACATACATATCATTTATCAAAAGAAACAAATTATAAAAAATTCGTAAAAAGAAATATTTATGTCGGTATGTACAGTTAAAATTAACTTAACAATAGTCTGCTATACTTAAGTATAACATTAATTTAAAACATTCATTTAAAAAGAATTTTAGAAAAATTTTAAATTAAAACTGTATTTAAAATGCATTTTATTTAATACAATAGGTAAATATTAAAATTTTTTTTATTTGTAATTTATGCATTTTTCTTTCTTCACTTTATTGTTAAGGGCTAAGGGTCATTTAATTTATTTTTACTTAATAAATTTAACAATAACAAACCTTTAGTTATAAAAAATCTAACAAAGAATCTAAAACTTTGTAAATTTTTATCAATTTTTTTTTTATTTTATTAACCCAGTGTCAATTAAAAAATTCATAAAAAAAACACCTAAAAACAGCAGCCTATCCCTGCAAACGACTCAGCTAACTTTAAATCTTACAATTTAATGTGCTTTTACTTATTCATGGAACAGAACAAAATGGCATTGAAACGTTAATGGATCGAGGAACAATACAGAAGTGCACAAAGTAGAATGGAACTAAGAGAAATAAAACGAGAAAAGGGGCAAATTTAATTTCGAATAAAATGAAATAGAATGTTAGCGGTTTTGAGAACGGAAAAAGGCTGGAACGGTACAAAATGGAATGGAACGTTAATGGTTCAGGGATCAGCACTCAAATGCAACAAAATAATATGACATTAAAACGTTGATAGCTCGGTAAACGGCTTGGAATTGGACCGAAACAAAATGGAATTGAAACACTAGTGAGCCAGAGAATACCCAGTTACGATTACATTTTGTTCTGGTCAGATTGGGCAAAGCTATAATGTAAGTAACTGCTCTGGCCCAAAATTGTGTACAGTTGAATTATTCATCCATTACCTGGTGCATATATTAAATTATTTTAGAAGCACTAAAGTTGGCTTAAAAAATTGTTTTATGTGTAATTGACTACAATATTGCTTGCAGGGATTACAAATATATATAAGTATATGGGTTTGTATGCCCATACATATGCGTACATAAACGCACGCAGCAAGATATAATTTCCTTAGAAACTTATCTTTAAATACATACATACATGCACATACATAGACATAAGCTTTGTAAAGATATAAATAAAATAAATATAAATAACTAAAATTTTTACATCTATGTGAACTTCTGTATGAGTATGAGTATGCATAAACTTGTAAAAGCTACCCACCGAGTAGTGGCAACTTCCGCAAAATATCTTTGTGGTTTTAATTTTTTTACAATTTTATTTGCTTTACAATGAATTGTATTTAAAAAAAAATTGTTACATTTTTCTTAAGTAAGTGCCCTGTAGAGCTGTATTCTGCAAAGCAAACTAAAACGACAGCATAATGAATACATAATTCATCAAATAGATCATGGCAATGAAACCAATGAATACATAATATGTATTTTAAACATCATATAACTTAGGAAATCGTTAATTAAATTTAAGTTTAAACAAGGCATGACTCTTAAAAAGACACACGTACTAAATGTACGAATATAGAGCCAGCTTTTTAGACCAACATCCGAACACGTAATTAATGTGTAAACTGGCTCACAAAAAATTCGTGAAATTATTAATGATTCATTAACTACAAACTAAAGATCATGACTACAGGCCGTAACCGAGGGTCTACTGTATCGCCGCTATCATAAGCATTTAGTTTTATTATTTCAGTATCTAGCAGTTTCTTTTCCAACGTGACGTATTCATAAAAATTCCATCCAAATTTTCGTCATGATGTGTATGAATTAAAATTGCAACACAAGTTTTACGTGTGGCGTTTGGGCCTGTAAATAATTCATCTTGCATATGATTTTATATGTTTCTTTCTGCCTTAGCTTTTCTTTTTCTAACTTAAGAAATTTCACTGTGTTAATTAACATAATTACTTTACAAAATGGCTATTCTCCCTTTCAGTTTCGTTTTTTATTTTCGCTTTTTACAGGTAGCAAAATAATCAAGCATAAACAGCCGTTACAATTTCTTACCACTTCAAATTAGAGAAAGAGAAAAAAACAAGCCAACTTTGGGAACTTAATGAAAACACAAAAAAGAAGAAGAAAATCATTTTAATATGCAACAATAACAACAATAGATAACTTAACTAATACACTCAAAAACCATTCCACATAATTATGAAAAAAAAATAAATTAATTAATTAAAAAAAGTGGAAGATTTAAAAAAATAAAACAAACAAAATTTGCATTATAATTATTTTGTTTTTGTAACAACAACAAGGTAAGCTTCCCACCGTAAATTTGTATGTTTTAGCTTTAGAAACTTTTAGTTGCGTTTTTATAGCCCTGATAACTAAAATAAATGTTTTATGGTGATTTTTTTTGTGAAGAAAACAAAATTATTTCATTTAGATTTTTAAACTTAATTTCACTATTTCGAAGAAAACTTAAGCATATGAAAAGTAGTCACTAGCATTCATAGCAATTTGTGTTTTTTTTTTTATTTCACTCACTTTCATTTGAATGGTCTTATGTTATGGCGAGCTAATTGGCTAATGTTGGCAACTTGGTCGTTGGTTAAAACTTTGCTAAAACTTAAGCGTAAGTAAAAAAGGGTTTAGATAATTTAATTATGACATACAATAGCTAAACATATTCCGCCTTATCAAAGTCGAATTTACGCAAAATCATGGTGTAAGTAGACCCATGCATTTTGTTAATGTTTTTGAGGCCCTTTCTGTCAAAAGCTATTTCCGGTGATTGAAATCAACTAGTGATTCAATTTAAAAATGATGAAGCTACGACTTGAAGCAAAATTTTGTTGGGGCATTTCGGATTTTTTTTATAAATAAATATGTCACCTTCTGAATTTTGGAAATAGCTGTATATGATTAAAGCCAATTTAAAAAATGGGTAAGAATCAGCGCTTTAAAATACTTTGGAAACTAACTTGTGTTATTTTAATTAAATATAAAGTTTTGGCTTCCGGCTTATTCGATTTTTAGTGCTTTTTAAAACAAAATAAGCGCTTTTTTTCTTACTTATAAAAGTTGACACCCATAATAACACATTCAAACTTGTACTTATTCCTCTTTATGTAGGTTTTTGTTCATTTTTTCTTATTTACTGCTTTATAGAAAAGAAGAAAATAAATAAAAATTTATATGCATTTGCATTGTAGCAAAATATAAAATAAAGTTTCATTCAAAAGTTATTAAAGACGACTGCAACATGCTCGTACACACAAAGCAGATAAATGTCTGTTATAAACTAAATTGAACAATAAACAAAAAGTTTATTTTATTTTAATTAGTTAATAAAAAGTGATATTCTCAAGAGTATAACGGTTGCAGTAATAACGCAAAATAGTGGTTTATTGTTGTATAAAATGAACTATAATATTGTTTCGTTTCTTAACAACAACAAAAAATTCTTATTTAAATACACTGTGCAACAACATAATTTTATACAGATTTACACGATGAACTTAATTAAGTCATGATTTTTAATTTCTACAAATTTCTTTCCAGAGATATTTCAGATTTAGTGCATTTTAACAGATTATTTAGCTAAATTACATAAAAGAGAAGCCTGGCAGCACTGATGTGTTTCAATAAAGGCTTTCACTTACATTATATTCAGAATTTTTGCTATAGGCTGATTGCACCCGCTGGTTCCGACCAATATTTTTGTCCGTACAATATTTTTTTTTACAAAGTTTGAGTGCAATCACTATGAGAGATACTTCTAACTGGAAAAAAAATTGTGAGAACACAAATTTTGTGTGAACAAAAATTAGAGCCTACAGATTAAATTCCTTTTTGATTTTGGTAATTTTCATGGGCAAAATTGTGAAGACACAAATTTTGTGCGAACAAAAATTTTTTACAAAATCGGGAATGGTACGTTGGCAAAGTGGGAAATGGTAAAAATAGCTCAGAGCAACAGCACTGAGGTATATTGAAATTAAAAAAAAAAAAAATTTTTTAAATAATCCAAAGTAACTTCTGAGTATTTATATGGTAGATTACAAATTTAGACAACCTCTCCTTTAAAATGACATGTGTCCCATCCCGTAATCTGCTATGGTTCGTCCGGAAGTCACTAAAATCGCTCAGAGCATCAGTCTAACGGCGGTTTATGTTGCAGCTAATTTTAAGTTTAAGGATGTTAATTTTAATTATAGGAGTGAAAAATTTTTTAAAAAAATATTTGTATTATCGAATTTTTTGGCTTCTCCTTTACAATTTTTTTTTTCTCCGCCGAAATTTTTTTTTTTTTTTGTGATGTTTTTATAACACAAGCGATCAACTCATTTAAAAAATTTGTATAAAAAACATACTTTTCATATAAAATTTCACTTGTTTTAAAAACAGCACATTAATTTTAAAATCATATTACACTAACTCACTGTACGATTTTTGCTTTTGCAATTATATAAATTTTAATTAGCGGTTGAAGTTGGCTTTCAAAATACTTTTTTTTTTAAATAAACATTTAAATCTGCACAAATTATGAACATAATAAACTGCACGTGTCAAATTAATAATCATCCTTCTTTCCTTTGAAACGAGTGCCCACTTTTAAAATCTGTGTAGACTTTAATGTTCGGTCATTTAATAAAATGCAACGCGAGAAGCTAAATGTAATAGATACTCATTCCTTGGTTTGTGTTTTTTTTTTTTTTTAATTGCAAATCCTTCTTTTTGGCTGCCCATTCAAACATTATAAAATTGAAAAATTTCACGATTTATTTTTTTTTTTCTGGGAAACAAGCAGCCGTTAGAAAAAATCGCAAACAATTGCCAGAAAATGCTAAAGGGTATTATTTTGGCTGTTTGATTTTTATGTTAATTAGCAAAAGTATGGAAATTTGTAGGGCATAATTGTTTTATTTGAGACAAACGATAATCGTAGGAGTATGCCCATGACGATAGCAGTGATATGTGACAATGCCGGCCATATGCCTTGCATTGGTTTGAACGTGAATTCGACTATGACAACGAGACGACTCTGAAGAAGGCTGATTATTTTAACACACAAACTCTAAAACATCACCCTGTGTTTGCTGTGAGTGCATTTCGCTTTTTTATATATTTTTAAACATTTGGCTAAAGGTTAAACAATACAAAATTGTTTCAGCTTAGTTCACTTTAAATTTTCATCGATCGTTTGCAGCAGCAATGAGAACAATAATGGAAAATAAATTCTGTTTTACAAAAATTCAAATAGACACAAACATGCACAACATTAAATTCCCAGTTGTCCAAACTGGCGCAGAAGACATTAAACATAACGCTCATTTACTTCAATAGTGTCATAATTCAAAAAACATGATTTTACAAAAAAGCCATTTTAATTTTTGCAATTTGTTATTAGCAATTGTATGAGAAAATTTTTAAATATTTTATAGTGAAAAGAAAATAAGAATAATTTTCTTTTAAGTAAACGAGCGATAAAAATCTAAGAATAATCTAGTTGATTTACAGGATTACATTAAAAAAAAAACATATTTTAAGGCCATTAAGGTTAGTTTTCAAGAGTTTCTGCAGCCTTTACGCAGCTCATTAATAAATCTTTAGTCTCGCCAAGACCGTCTATATGTTTTATAGTTCTGAAGTTAGATTACAAATAAATGATTACTAAAACAGACAAATGTCATGCTTAAAATTATTTGCAACACAGACGATAATTTGCTAAACCGGTTATTTTTGTTTTTGTTAAATATGAGAGTGAGTGGGTAATGCAATGTTAAGAAATGCAGATCACTTTTTTTTTTGTTTTCTTTTATTTTGTTTAGACAATAGAAAACATTGTATTACGAACAAGAAAATTATAGACTTTATTTGAAAAAGACCTGAGGCGGGTGGTTGTTATTGGTTATTTGGCTGTATTTTATGTGTTTGTCTGGCTGACAGCTAACAAACGAGGAAATAAATACATGAATTGAAAATTTACAATTTGTTTTTTCTATCTGTAATAAGCATACACACAAAATACGTATCTACATACTAGATATAAAAGTAGCACGTGCTTACTTCAATCCGGCCTTTTGTGAGGGTTTGTACTGGTTTATTACGTGTATTATTGCACAGAAAAATCAATGATGCAAACAATCAGGGCATGCACATATAAAAATAATTCTTGTAGGCGGCTTTTTACCGTTAAATTAAATAAATAATTTTATAAAAAGAAAAGCTGCACAATAAAACAAAAGCATCGTACTTCATAGTACCTTTATAAAAATACCAAAACACAGAAAAAGAAACGTTGTGGCAGAAATTAAAAATTTTAATTAAACAAAATTTTTTTTAATGAAATTAGTTTAAAACTTAAACAATTAAATTTGCACCGCAGAAACTGGAAATTGTTTCCATTTCCAATCTTTACTTGTTTTTTTATTTAATATTTGTATGTGCTTCTTTTCCCTAAATTCAAGAGGTAGAATGACATTATGTGAGATTTCCTTAAAAACGGTTTATTGTATTTGATGATAAAGAAAATTCGAAATTCCGCAATAACATCGGTCGTATCCATATAGTTTTTAAATTGGGTTTCTAGTTTTAAAGGTAACAATTGTGATGTGAAAAAGGTTTTTTTATAAAAAATAAAAAATTTTGAAATTTTTAATTCTCAAAAAAATTATTTAAAATGGAATGAATAGAACAAAAATTTACCTTTTCTTATTCTCAAATTTCGATTTTATTCCGAACTAGCTGACGCGGCTACAAATTTTATTTTTAAGTGTGTGAAAATAGTTAAAAAGAGAAAAAGTATGTATATTTTTGAATGACCATGCCCCCCAGGTTTATTTTTATTTACATTTTTAATATGTATTATAATTTATAAAATTTTTATAGGAAAAGACAAACATAAAAACAAAACTTTCTTCCCCGTTTGAAAAATGAAATTACAGAACAAAATAAAGTTTCTTGCTTAAGTCTTTTATTTTAACAAATAGAAATATAATTCGTGAAGTTTGCAGCTTAAGTCTTTTATATTATTAATTAAATCTTAAAGTGTTTTATTTAAATTTTGACTTTTCAGAAACCCAAAACTTTTTAACTCACAATTAATCACTGAAGTTGTTTTATTTTTCGTCACTGAAATGAATGAATACTCGTATTTCATTGAATTAATGAAATATTTCATTAAATAAATGTATATTTCATTGAATTGATGAAATATTTCATTGAATTAATGAAATATTTCATTTATTTGCAAACAAATGTCATTGGTAGCAGAATAATAAATTTTTCATTGGCTTAAGAAACAACTTGTAGTGTCGATTGCTAAGTAGTTTGCCAACTTATTAATCAGAGGCTAACTTAGACGCTAAGTGCTTAATGCCAAAAGCTCAGTAGTTAGTGCTACGAGAATTTAAAATTTGGTGACATCTAGAATTGTTTCAGTAGGATATTGATTTGAAAAATAGGTTTTTTGAGCCTAATATTAATAATTATACTAATTAATTAATAATAACACTTTTTAATGGACTTGTTAACCAGAATAATTAATTACTTAAGAGGGCATTTAAAAAAAAAAAAAAAAGACACATACTCGTGATATCTGTGAATTTGTACAAGAGCAAAAATGTATGTTGTTTGTCTATGTTGTTCGATGTTCTAGGCTGATTTTTATTTTAATGCCTTAAGGCAAAAAAAAACATAGAAGTAAAGTTTTTTTTTAGCAACTTTTACTCGTTTTTGTGCCGCTGTTGTTTACAACTAGATCATTGACACTTGGGCCTGACTTCCTACTGGTTTGTTTTTGTTTTTAATTTTTTTTTTTTTACTATGTTTGTCTGTACGTTTTATGCTCATGTGTAGTGCTATTTTGGTTCTATTTCATCTTATTTTATTTTCTTTACTACAGCTGAACAATAACATCTAAAAAAATCTATGATGCACTTTTACTAAACTAAACTAAGCACATGTTTACGAGTATATACCTCTTTTTCTAGTCTTTTTATTAATACTACTTGAGAGACAACTTTATTTTGCATACGATGACAATTTAAAGTTGCAACTAACTTGCAACAAGAAAGAAAAGCTGGAAAAAATTAAACAAGAAAGCTGTTGTCGGAGGAACAGAATAAAAAATTAATTCAAGTTTTGATTTTACTGTTTTTGTCATCTTGTTACTGACTAAGTTTCTATTTTGCAACAGTCAGTCTGTCACTCAGTTTGTTTGTCACTGGTTTTGTTTGATACTTTCAACACTTCAGTTAAACTTAATTATAATCCTCCGTATCTGACACTTTATTCTGTTTTCATACTTTGTGTCACTGTCTAGAACAGTTTTCTTTTAATTTTTGTCATTTAAAAGCAACGACACCAACAACAACTTAAATTTAAATATTGTTCGATCATAAACTTCTGGCGTTGAGTTTCATTATTGTAAAGGAAAAGTTTTTTAAATTTTATATGTAAAAAAATTTGGGCAAAGAAAACAAGTTTTTATTCTTTTTTTTTAATAAAGTTTAAATACGTTAGTTTCTTTCAAACAAGTTGTGAGTGACAATGTATTTTTTAATCGTTTAATAGGGTTTGGCAATAGTATTCAGCATTTCTCTAAGCAGCAGCTGATAAACTTTTGTCGGCAATATTTACACTGGAATACATTTTGTCAGCTGCTTTTGTTATTTTTTTTTTTTTGAATTCAAAAAATACAGCCCTGATGTAATGAAAAGTAAATATAAGCGTTTAGAAAATTTTCTATAAATGGTGAAAGCCGTCCGACCAACATATTTCCTGTTTTGGGTATTACAGAAATGTCATTAAAGAGCATAATTGTTATGAAGGCAATGCTTCTGGCCTCTACTGAACGGCATGGCTTCAGCAAACAATCAATTCCTTGAAAATATTATAGCAATTAATGCATTTAGCAAACCACCAAAAAAAATAATTTTTGTTGAAGAAATAGTTCGAATTGTTTTTTTTTTTTATTATGGTAAAATACCCTGTGTAATTTAGCTATTTAAGCAAAATATTTTATTGTTATGTGTGGAACTGTTCACAAGCTACTCTCAATCATAAAAATCATCCGTATTTAAAATTTTATTCATAGATTTTTCTTTCTTAATATGATATTTTTAAAGAGGCTGCTTCACACATTTATAATTTGCAGACAGCCTCTTTGAACTTTAACAATAGTTGCATCATTATAAAGATACAAATACGTCTGTACACACATATTTAAACAAATAGAATATTCATGGCAACATTGACTGACGCTTCGTTGCACTTAGACAAAAACCGACATTTGTTGCTGGTTGCCACATTTTATATATCCGCGTAACCATAATACGAATATTATGTCGCTTTTGTAGTTGCTGTAAACGAATAATAAAATAAACAAAACAAATTTGCATTTCAGCTCATTGTTTCATATAAAAAAAAAAAAAAAAAAACTGTTGCAGCGTTTGTATATTAAAAAAGTTTTGTTTCAAAACAACATACAAAAAGAAAAAACATTTTTTGTTTTATATAGAATTAAATTTCTATATTTCTTGAACAATTTTATATTCTGTTTTGTTTGTAGGTCTATAGCACTAAAGCTGGCAAAGGGAATGATGCAGTTGCATTTTTTTTAAAGTGGATTAAAAAAAGAAATAAAATACAAACTACAAATAAATAAAACTCGCTAGAACGGAATATTACACAAACAAAATAAAACAAAATGAAACAATACAAAATAACAGCTAGAAAACATTTTTAAAATTTTTTATTTTTTTTTAATTAAATATTAAGTTACAATTGCTATTGCAAAGTTTATTAAGTATAAAACGCATTTACTTAATTTTAATTAAAAACAAATAATATTTTTCATTCCTCTTGATGAGACATTTTGCAATTTATTATTTTAATTAATTTTGCAAAATAGGAAATTAAACAAATTGCAACCCTTTTTGCTAAATATTAACAAGCTTAAGGCACCCTTTAAATATTTTGCAAAATAAACATTAAAAAGAGAAAGAGTACAGTGTCAGCTAAATTTAGTGCAGCCCAAAAATATAAAAAAATTAAATATTAAAAAATAGAAAATAAACTTTATTTTCTTTGTATGTATAGGGGTAATAGACCCGGTTTTTCAATTTAATTTTCAATTAAACAAAAGTTTTTTTTTTCAATTTTAAACCTCAATTTTTATTGAATGTTTTGAGCCGGGTTTTTTAATTTTCAGATTCGGTTTTTATAGAATGGTTTTTCAAATATTAAAAAAACTATATTTTTTGTCTATATATTACGAAAACAGAACCGGTTTTTCAACCTGATTTTAGGTGTTCCTTTTTAATTTTTTAAAATTTTATAACCGTAATAGATCCGGTTTTCAAGCAGGTTTTGCAAAGAGGTTTTTTAGTTTTCAACCTCAGTTTTATAGAAAGGTTTTTAAATTTTTTATTAAAAAGCTAAACTAAACTTTATTATGGTTTAGATTTGAGACTGTCTAAGACCTGTTAGTTAACTACTAACGAGAGTTTAAACAATAACAATCAACCTTATTACAAGTGTCGTTGTCGTAGTCGAATTCACGACAAGCACATATTAAACATACGGCCGGCGTTACCACATTTCACTATTTTCGCCACGATAACGACACTCATAATAAGGCCTAATAGCTTAGCCTAACCACAGTCGCTGATTAATTAAGGACAATAAATTTAGTAGGGGCTCTAAATCACTTTATATAAAGAAAACAAAAAACAAAAACAAACAAATCATTCAAATTAAACATTGCAGCCATGTGTTTGAAAAAAAAAATATTAAAAGGGATATAATACTGAAAGTGTTTTTATTCCTTGCTTTGCTAGTTAATAGCATACATGGCACATTTTTTATTATTTAAAATTATATGTTTCCGTCTTTGCCAATTATATTTTTAAATATAATGTTTCAGCAAAAACGTCTTATTCTAAGATTTTTTGTGTTTCTTCATCTAAAGCGTTTTCTTTTTATTTTTTGCTTTCGCTCTGTATTGTTGTATTTCAATACCCACGCGTCACAGGCACAGAAATGGTTTCTAAAATGCTTTGATTTAACCTCAGAGTTAAGTTTTTGGTTTGAAAGAAAAATAATATGGGAAAAAAAAACTTCATGACACAGGAAACTAACATAATTTGTCACCATTTGGGAGTGTTTAACTAAAAGCAGAAGAAAAAAATATATAAATTTATGGCTGACAACAAATTGAAACTCTGAATGAATTTGCAGGGATGTGGAACCGACATTTAATTCAAATTGCGCGATTAGTACGGTTTCTTCTTTTGTCTAAAGTAAATGATAAAGGAAATTTATAAATTGAAGTTTACATTTTCATTAGATTTATACTTTAGAGTAGACAAAAGGCATACACATGTACGAGTGCATACAGTCATATTTTTTTTAATTCCTACATTTAACATTAATTTTTTTCTAATAAAAATGGAAGCAGCCACACAAAATTGAAGTAAAATATCGAATTATAATCCGAGCTTACGGTTGAAAAGTTCATTAAATTTATGCCCTTATCTATTATGCTTTACAACTCAAATCAGTTGAGTTGAATTTGAAACAACTGCCACTCATACGTTGTAATTTCTTTATTTTTTTGACAGCCGCACTAACACAGGAGTTGTTATCGGTAATAACTAACACAAGTACATTCTAATTTCAAAATTTCAACTAAAGCAGAGTTGAGTTATAAGCCATAGCAGAAGCATTAATTAAAAAAACAGATTAAAAAAATAAATATTTTTCATTTGTTTTATATTGAGCAAAGAAATTGTGAAAAATAAAGAATAAAATAGCCCAATATCATCATATGATTTTAGAAAAGTCTAAGGATCTATTGCACATTCCATGCCTTCACTGTTCCAGATTTAGTTCTGCAATAAAGTCAATTATCTAATTCAGTGAGAGCTTTCATTTCTTTCTGGAAGTTCACAAGAAGTCTTTCAGAACTCTTACAATAAGAGACCTTAAGTCAAAAAATACATGTGCTGAGATTGCGTCAGCTAAACTACAAAACCTGATTTGGCTGGTCCTAATATTTCCCATCTTACGCTGTTGGCAAGTCACTCTTTTTTTTTATTAATACTCCTAGTGTTCTTAAACTGAAATTATTTTGAAAACAATTTTGGTTAATCCTTCATATTAATTTTTTTTATTCGTTTGTTACATTTAAAAAAATTTAATTTAGGGCTTTTATGAATTTTTAAGACGATATAGCAAGCAAACGACAGTTGCAGGGTGTTTTGGTTACACAAATCAAACCTTATTCTCAAACGACATGTGGAAGGTCATAATTAAGGCAAAAAAAAAAGGTAAAACCAAACATATGTTGATGAATTGCTAAAGACACAAGTTTTTAATTAAAAAAAAAAAATTGTTTAGGACAAAACAGCTTTCAATAATTTAATTAATTAATGAAGTAATAAAAATGAAAATCACATATTGTTATAATTAAAACTTCCACCAGCTCTGGCAAGACTGAGCTGCATTATAACACCAGCTTGAATTGGAAGAGAAAAATCGTGGAACAGGCCAAACATTAATATTCTGCTTGTGTTGGGTTTTTTTTTATTAATTTTTAATTAAAATTCTTATTGAAGAAACAATTTCAAAGAATGTATTTTTGTTTGTGTTATGCAGTGTGTGTCAATTACTTTATATATTTCAAATTAACTCTCCCCTCTCTAAAAGATTTTATTTTACTTTATCTTACCACCACTCAAAGTCAATTTACATGTGATTTTCAACTTCAAACTTGACTAATCACTCAGAGATTTTGTATGAATTAAAATTTATATTTATATTTATTAAATCACATAAAGTCCTGTAACAGTATCCTTAAAATAAAGAAAACCAACCACATTTTTCAACTGCAGCCAGCACAAAGGAATTTTTTTTTGCCATAAATTTAAACAACCCACATCCACCCCCTTCACAAAGATGAGTCATGATTTTTATTGCAAGCACAAGTAAATGCTACGTGTATGACTAACACATAATGGGGAATATAAAATGTTTATGTTTATACTTGTGTGTATGTATTTAAATAAGTATTGTGGGTGTTTTACATCCCTTAACACAAGAAAGTATAAACAAATAGTCGTATAGAGATGCAAAAGTATTTACATTTTATTTTTTATTTTTTTTTTAATCTATAATAAAGAAAAAGTAATCTATCTTTTTATGTGAAAAAAATGTCCTTGAGATTTTCTTTAATTGCACGATTTTGCACCAGAGCAACTGAAAACTGTTGGCAAAGAATTTTGGAGCGCTGATTTCAAATATGTACTTAATTTTTCTTTCTTGAATTTAGGAAATAACGATTATCTCAGAGAGTAGAGCCAATTTAAAAAAGCAGTGCAGGGTAGAAATCATCAATATTAAAAAATATTATGTGTGTGAAGATATATACGTCTAGTTAAATACGTTTTTTTAAAATATCGCATGCGATATATATTCTTCACATATGTACTGAATTTAAAGGGTAGAGAGATGAAGCCATTTTGCCCAAACTTTTCTATTTCAAGGAATGGAACCTAATGGGACACATATCATTTTAAAGAAGAGACTGTCTAGATTTCTAATCTACTGCCAAATACTCAGAAATTACTTTGGTTTGTTAAAAATATTTTTTTTTAATTTTTATATGCGCCAGTGCTGATGCTTTGAGGGATTTTAGCAACTTCAGGACGAACCATAAGAGATTACGCGATGGGATATATACCATTTTAAAGGGGAGACTATCTAAATTTGTAATCTACTGCCCGAATACTCAGAAATTACTTTGAAGTATTTTTAAAAACTTTTTGAAATTTCCTCATACCCTAGTACTTTTGCTCTAAAGGGATTTTGGCAATTTCTGTTTTGCATCATAAAATAAAAATTAAAAATTTTTCCGATAATGTTAAAACACTTCCAGAAAGTTTAGAACCTACAGATTTTTGATTTTGGTAATTTTGATGGGCAAAATCGGGAATGGCACCTCGGCAAAATGGGGTATGGTAAAAATCTCTCAGAACAAGACTACTGGGGTATAAGGGAATTTCAAAATTTTTTTTAAAATAATCCAAAGTAATTTCTGAGTAATTAAGCGGCAGATCACAAATCTAGACAGCCTCTCCTTTAAAATGATATGTGTTCCATTCCGTAATCTTCTATGGCTCGTCTGGAAGACACACATTTTTTGTTAAGCCATAACAATTCATTTATCTGTCCTATAACATTATACGGCTTTGGATTAATTCTTAAATGTAATTAAATGGCCTTGAGGGCCATCTACAATTCATTTCCTTATTTATAATAAATATTTTAATTAGTAGTATTTGTTTTTTTATCAATAAAACCATCAATCAATTAATATTAAAAATGATCTTGAAAATTTCATTCAAATGACTTAAATAGGTTTTTGCTGATAATGTAAGTCATGTATTGTGTGATGTTGTAATAAATTAAAAAAATTTATATATTAAATAATACCAGCTTTTACAACAAATTAAATATATACAAAAATAAATTGGCCTTAAAATGAAAAATGTTTTGAAGTGAAAAAATTAAAAAAAATATATGAGGTTTTTAGCCTGGGAGGTTATTATGTATTTTGATTCGAATCGAAAAGACTTTCGAGTTGAATTTTCATAAAATATTTTTTTTTTATTACTAATTTCCAAACATAAATATGTTCGCAATATTATTTGCACTCAGCATTGAATACTCTTAGTGTTTCATTTTTCAAGCTTTACATTTTAGGAAATTACATAAATATACTAGTATACAAGGCTCTTTTTTTATATTTCTCTTTATTTTACTGATAACTAAACGAAAATGTTTAAGTTACTTTGTCAATTAAAAAAAAATTTAAATTTTAGATATGGAGCGTTTGGGAATGAACGAACGTGTGCTATAGAAAAAAAACTAATGAAGTCCATTTTAAAAAATCAAATAAAGTGAATCATATTAAAGTATTTATCGCACAAAAATGTTTTTTGTTATATTTTTTCTGTATTATGACACATTAACGAAACAAAATTTTCACATGAGCGTAGACTGTAAGTTTTGTGGCCATCACTTTTAAAATTGTAAATTTAAAAACAATTCAATATTGGCTAAATTTATTTTCTCTTTTAAAGAGTGAAAAGGGAAGTACACCCTTTTATAACAACTCAAAAATTTGCAAAAAGTTGTTCTATTTAGTAATTTTTTTATTTGGTTGAAATTAGAAATATTAAGGCAAATTAATAAAGTAGTAACGTTTCAATTTTTTAATAAATTTTTAAAAATTGTAACAAATTACACAAACTTGTAACAATTTTGTTTAATTTTATTTTAATTTAATCAATCAGCTACGAGTACTTACACAAGTCTATTTTATTTTATTTGAATTATATTCTTCATATTGTATTTTGCTTACCTGCAAGAGAAAGAAAAAGATAAAAAAGAAAATTAATATATTTCATTAATCTATATCTTAAATATATAAAAGTAACATTACTGACTGACTGACTAATCATCATCCCTGCACAAACGACTAAAGCTAAATCCGAGATTTAACAAAACCTCAGAAAGAAAAAAATTTAAAGGCGTTAAATGGCCAGTTAACGACAGAGAACTTGAGATAATTTGTTTTCGAAATTTTTGACAGGTGAGACTGTCTCTGAAACCACTTGTCGTTCAGTTGAGGCCTTATTATGTTCCTGTAAAGAATGTTGCTCATAGTCAGCGCAATTTCGGCCTCATCTTCAAAAAAGTAAGACCTCACCATAATTTATACCAAACAATTGCTCTTTGTGGGTGCATTTGTTTCTCATAGAGTATATGAGATTACATGAGAATTTTCTGAGTCCTAAATTCGACAATTTTGAGTATTTACGAAGCCATTCAGATGGAAATGAGCTTCATCGGAGATAATTTTTTTTCGAAAATTTTAAATCACAATTATAACGCATTGTTCTTTTGTAAAGCACGACATTTTAAATAATCATATGTGACAGCTGCCCAATTTCGGAGTTGCCACTTGCCCAAAAAAAAAAAATTATAATAAATTAGAAAAATGCACTCTTACTGAGGCACACATTTTCCCATTAGACTAATGAAACATCTCATTAGTTGAAAAATAATGAATTCATTGGATATGTGAACAAAATTATCCCAAAATTATGGTTTAAGCAATGATAATTATATTGGCAGTAGTTAATTAATTAAAACTGTGAATTTGGGCCAAGTAATTTGAATATGTTTTTCAGGTTCTTTAAAAGAATTAAAAAATTATTTTTTCTAATAAAATGTCAGAAATCTATTGTTTACAAAATAACAAAATTTTCTTCAACAAAATAACGCACACTTGTCACTTGACTCATTGCAAAAGCTAATCAGTCGAAAGCTAAATTTCCACTAAAAGGCTGCATACTGTGCAATAATTTCAAAGTGTGTACTTGATTTCCTCTTTATAATATTTTCAAGTCGAAAAAAAGGTACAGCGGAAATTACTATAAAAACGGAAGTTAAATACACTCAGTAAAATTAAGACAATGAAAGAAAAATCTTAATAAGATCGTTTAACTTTAAAGAATTTTAATTGAAAATTCAATGTATGCATTTATTTTGTATGGCAGTTGTAAAGACTGCAAAGAATGCAATTAAATTACTCAAGTATTTTTTTATTTTTTTGTAAATTATTTTTACTTTCCTTAAAATAATGTTGCTACCTGTGCATCAACATCTTTATTATGATTCTAGTCACTTATAAATTTATTTATTGTATGAATTTGTTTGTATTAAAGCTTTTACCTTCAAACAATTTGTGCAACGTGCATATTAAGTATGGACAAAAAAAAACAAGTACTCATATATTTGACGGTTGTTGCTAAAAATCAATGACACCTAGAAAAATCATAATTGTTTGTTTGTTTTTTTTTATTGATATTTAAAAGTATACAAGCATGTATAAAGTATATACTGTAGGGTGTAAGACAGAATCAACAAAAATTAAAATTTTATTTAAATAAAAAAAGTTTAACTTTTTTTTTTTAAATAATTCAAAGTAATTCTGAGTATTTGGGCGCTAGATTACAAATCTAGACGACTTTCTCTTTATAATGAAATATTTCCCATCTCGCAATCTTCTATAGTTCATTCGGAAGTTACTAAAATCCTTGAAAACAAGCACTGGGGTATATGGAAATTTCAAAAAAAAATTTAAAAATAGTCCAAAGTAACTTATGAGCATTTGGGCGGTAGATTCCAAATCCAGGCGACCTCCCCTTTAAAATGATATGTGTCCCATCCCGTAATCTTCTTGAGAAGTCAACGTATTTATGCATATTTGTACACATGCACTTATATTTCTCGTAAACATATTTGTAAATATGCCATAAATACTGAAAAGATATTTACAAATACTAAAAAACGTAACGGGTTACGTTAAAACCTATTTAACTCACTTTATTGCAGCCTGAAATGAAAAAGTGCACTCTTACTTAAACACCATATTTAATCTAAATATGAATATTAAATAAAGTCGTAATGTTTTCTATTTAGAGCGTTAATTTATTTTATTCAAAACATTTGCACGTCCTTAACAATTGACCTACCCATGTTTAAGAAACTCCCTAAGGCAAAAAAAAAACTCAAATATCTAGAATAAACTATTTAAGCAAGTAAATGATTACTGTGCAAAATATATAATATTACACATTCATACAAACACACACACACACATATATATATGACTAACTAAAGCCTCACGAGTAAAGAAAAATTAATAAAAATTGCAATTGTAGTCGTAGTACATGTTAAGAAAATAAGAAGAAAATCGATGATTGTGATAGGGTGTGGTCCAGACACTATTGCCTATAAAGCAAGCAAATAATAAAAGAAAAATATGAGTACACAAACAGACAACCATTTGTATTGATTCCTTATGGAACTCAAAAAAAAAAACTTCTAAACACACACACACAGATACATAACAAATAACAATATAAAAATAATCTTTAAAAAAAAAGGTTGTTTAAATGAAAGGTGGTTGTGTGGCGGGTGGTTGTTGCATGTAAAAGTCTGAGTGGTTGGTTGGTTACTACAACTTGAAGCAACATTTACTTTGTGTCTTTGGCCTTGAGCATAGTGTTCAATGCTGATGAAGTTTTTATTTCTTTATATAACAATACGATCTCAAACACTTTATTTTAAATTTTACTCTTAATTATAATAAAAGAAAAATAAATGACAGCATTAACATTCAGGGATGGATGGATTTGTATGCTGTTCAATTCTAAGCAAACTGCCAACTATAAGGGGCAGAAGAAAAAAGAAAACTTTTGCATTCAAGTTTACTTATCAAGGGTAAGTGTTGAACAAGTGTGTTGATATTGCAATTTTTACACTTTTAATGAAATTATAAAAGCGGCCGAGGGGCATACATTTATTTTATGTTAAAAGAACTTAACTGCCGTTTTGTAAGAGAAAAAAAAATTAAAAAAAAAAAACTAAATAAAATAATGTAGAGATTTGAAATCAGCGATCGAAAATACTTTGGAAACAGTTTTCATGACAGAAGAAATCATTGGTATGACATAATGTTAGAGAATTATATGTAATTGAAAGATAGGAATTTTGCATAAAGATTTCAGTTTACTCCCTGCAAAGGTATATTATTATGGTCCTTACTAAAACTCTAATTAGAAATCGTTGCCGAGAAGTCATTATATTTTTATAGGCACAGCTTGATGTGGATTTTTTTTAAATGCTTCTCAAATTGATATTTTAAATCAAAGGCAGCCGTTATACAATCATCGCCTGATGTGAGAGAACCAGACACCATCGAATTCAAATTCAAATTCAAATTTATCTTCACACACATATAAATTTGTATACATTGTACATCTTTTGTAATTGTGGTTTGACTGTTTAATTTCGTTCACAGAGTCATTAATTTGTTTTTAGTAAATAGTTTTTATTTTGTTGCGTTTCTTTCATTTGACTATAATACAAAAATTCATAGAAAAATATGCATCATTGTAGTTTATGTCAATGATCTTGAGAAAATGTGTTATTGTGCAGTAAGAAAAAAATAAATAAACAAACAAAACAAAAAAATTACAAAATTTGTTCATTGAAACTAAAGCTCTGAAGAGAAACAATTCTAATATTTATTATCAAAAAAAAAAACTCAATACCATTTTCATTTTCTTTAGAATTTGTATCACTATCAGCTAAATTTTATCTGTCAAAAATACTTATGTTCATACAAACTGTATGAAACACACTTGGAAAATTTGGGTTTTTTTTTTTATTTTGTAAAAGTAATGACATTTTAGTTATTTTTTATGAATGTAACGTGTTTAACTCAATTTTGGTATGTTATTAGCGGGTTTTATTGAACAAATGATGTAACAGTGCTGTTGCATGCATAATGTCGCTGCTGTTATTTCAACATAACGCTGGGTTGGACGCTTATCGCTCAAATACGTTGGTCTGTAAAGTGTGTATTTAAATAAACAAATGAAAGTGGTATAAGTCCGCTTTTTTAAAAACCAAGACATATATACTAGAGCACTGCACAACCATACTTGAAACCTACACATCACTACAAACCTGTGTATTATTTTATTCTTGTACATTGCTCTAATGATATCATCTTAGTAAAAGTACCGCTGACTCTTTTTTTTAAAGTGGACTTACAACACTTCAATAATAACAGCTCAAATATTTGAAAATACATATATTCTTAAAAGTCTGTAAGATTAGACTACATATCGCTCATTTACGTCACGAATGTCTCAACTCCTAAAAGGTTTTTTTTTTAATTTTTTTTTTTAATTTTTTTTTTTATTTTTTTTTTTTTTAATTTTTTTAACTTTTTTTTTTTTTTTTTTTTTATTTTTTTTTTTATTTTTTTTTTTTTTAATTTTTTTTTTAATTTTTTTTTTTAAATTTTTTTTTTTTAATTAATAAATAATTTTTCTCAATATCTTATTCTGTTCTGTAAAAATATCAGAAAAAATATTTAATATGCAAATTTGCACTAAAAAAATTTTTCTACCAAAAAATTAATACTTTCTTTGCATAAATTTGTAACAAAATTTCAAGTTATTTTTTTTTTTGGTAAATATTTCCACATTTTTTTTTTTCTTATTTTTATTTGCAAGTTGTCAAGATACATGAAACTAACTAACACCAACTTTTAAGTATTTAAAGTGTGTCAGTTATAATTAAAATAAAACTAACAACAAAATTATTAGTTTCACAGCACAGCTAACGTAGCAAAAGAAAAGCATTTTATAAAATGCTTCTGTTATTTTAAATATGTGTGTAAGTATGTATGTATGTATGTATGTATATAGTGTATGAATTTCATCTCAAGCATCATTGTGCTTAATCAACTACATAGTACGAGTATAATAATATGTTCATATGTATATACAAACATATGTTTTGTATGTATTTCTTTCGTTTTCTATTTATCTCTTCATTTATTTATATCTTTTTTTATGTTTTGCGATACATTGCTTTTGTGTACAGAAAATATTTTTGTTTACAGAACAAGTGTTTATAAACAACAAAAAAATTACAAACAAGTTGATGGCTATTTAACATGCCAAAGAAAAATTTTAAAATAAAAAAAAAAATTGTAAGAGAAAAATAACGTGTTTTACAGTCGACTTAATTTTTTAAATTTATGTCATAAATAAATAACATGCTCACAGAAAAGTAAAAAAAAAAAAACAAAAATAATATTAAAAATGAAACTTGCGAAAAAAATAATTTTTTTTTAAATAAAATATCATTTTGTAAGGTTTCTTTCTGTTAACTTAAGTTTATTGTTTTCTTTCAATACGAGTAATTATAAAAATTGAGTTACTATGGATGGCCCTTAACAGAGTTGTCCTAATAATTTCGGTTTTTTTTTTAATTCGCTTGAATGTTTTTGCCAAAACTTATTTTATTTCAATATCTTGAAAAAATTAAGTTTTATTGGTGTTGAGAGTAAATTGCTTTAAATATAAGAAAATGTTTTTGGTCAGTCAAATAGGTACCCTAAAAAATACTTTTCCATTTTCTATACATTAAAGTCGAAATTGATATTTTAAGGTTTGTTATCTAATTATAACACAATAATAAGCTAAAATAATTATCAATATTGGCTGTCTTTCTAAGAGCGCAGGTAGGTTTTTAATATTTTTATATTTCCTTTTGATATTAAAGAAATTTTCTTTTTTTCGTTTTTATAAAAATTCTATATTTTTTTTTTTTTTAATTTCCTACATGTTGTTTCACTTATCCATTACAAAATACAACAAATCAGAAACATAAATAAATTCCTGAAACACACACACATACAAAGAATAAAAGAACAAAACGAATTCCCGAGTACGGGCAAGTGTGTACTGGGTTCCCCTCAACCCGATCATATAGAAACACAAGAGTTGCGCAAGTCACTTGCCAGGGGTGTAAAGGCTCTAAATGTATATTGCGTGGAGTAGAACAACTTTATCATTTCTAAAGCTTTATTTTTAGCAACAAAATTGCAAATAAACGCAGCTGTAGCATCATTTAAAATGGCAATGCATTTTGTCAGAATTGCAATGATTTTCAGTGTTGCAAAGTCATTACTGCTTCATTAAACACTGCTTTGACATTGCAGTCATTATTGTTAAGTGGCTAAAGTACAGGAAAAGCAAAAGCGCGTACTGCCCCACAGCCTTCATGAACGGAATAAGTCGCATAAGTTCACACAAATGCAATTATTCCATCACCAAATTTATTTGTTAATCCCCTGAAGAGCTCTGAAATACAATAAAAAAAAAGTTGTGCTATTGCGAAAAAAAAAACGCCCAAACACAGATGGATATGGCGTCATTAGTAGCAATTAAGTTTTGGAAAAATCAGGGTATTAAAAGAAACGATACGTTTCATAAACGTTTGCTGAAAAGTCAGAAATTTGTTCAAATTATGAAAAGTTCCATAAAACAATCATTTCTTCGCGATCAGAGTTGTTTTGTTTTTGTGGTTAAAGAGAAAAAAAAACAACAGTAAGGTAGGAGCTATATAAACTTTTGTGTTAAATAGTGTGACCATTTTGAAGCGATTTTTTGTTTTTAATTTAAAGTAAAATATGTCCGATTTTCTTGCCACAAAGTTATACGATAGTGAATAACCGTCTTTAAACAAATGACGATATATACACTAAGAAATCAAAAATTGTAATTGCGACAATCGAATGTTTAGCTAGCAAGAAATCTTGTATAGATTCTCTTAAATAATAATAAATCCGACTTGCTTAAACAATAGTTTAAAATGATTTAAAATTGTAGTACAATAGAAAATGACATAGAAATATGTATGTGTGCACATATCATATTTATTTATTTGCTAAGCAACAAACAATTAACACTAAACAATTTATGAATTGTACAATTACAAGTCAAGTCATCGTTTATTGTTTTGTTCATTAAAGAAAAAGTGAATGTTTGTAAGTAGGATTGTGTTGCTGCAAGTCTCTTGTAATTGACATGACAATCGTAGTGCATTACTGCTGCTGTGATTACTGCTACTGCTAGTGAACAGTTTATTGTATTTAAAATGTATTTGTATACATTTATTGTAGCCTAACACTAACAACCACAAAAAGCCCAAGAGTGGTGGGTGAAAAAAAATTTTCCGTGGAATCAACAGAGACACGTATGATGTGTATGATATATAAACAAAAAAAAAAGATATTGTTTATCAAAATTGAAGGTGCCACAGAGATAAAACAGAATTTTTTTAGCTTTTTAAAAACAAAAGAGGGAAACGTATGTATGCATACTAGTTTAAAAAAGAAATTTTAAATTTGAATGTATTTGAAAATGTACTATAACCTTATTTGAGAAAATATATTTAAATGAAATAGGTACCCTCATGTGAGATGCAAGTAATTGAAAATTAAAAAAAAATTCTGTTAAGAGTTATCAACTTTAAACAAATTAAAGCAGAGAGGAAAATTCTCAGCTTGCAACTGACTTTCATATACTCTCTAAGGCAAAATCGCTTAAGTCGACTTTAGTAAAACTTGACTTGTTGTCTGAATTAACTCAATAACTTTATTATTGTAGTACAGGGATAGTGGGGCGATATATTTGTTAGTATCGAAATAATTTGTTAAAAAAATTTTTCGGGCCTCTAAAACTATAGTTCTCTTAAATGACTTAATAAGACTTAAGAAGTTTTACTATATTCCCGCAGATAAATATATATTTTTTTAATTATAAAAAATTGTTAGATATGGGACAAAAATACTGTATTATTTTTTTATAAAAAAAATTTAAAAAATACTGAATTTTCCCTACCTGGAGTGGAGTATGCAGTACACACCAGTACTGTAAACACCAAGACATAATTTTTGTTAAATATTACTAAATTATTTGCACCTGCTTTAAAGCATTTATATGTTTTTAAAGTAAAAAAATTAAATTATATTTTAATATTTATAAAAATATTTATACCAGCAGATACATGTTCATACATACATACATACCACATATACATTTTCATGTATTTAATTTGAATTAACAGTGTAAACCCAGCAAACTTTCACATTTATCCCGCCCAAATACTCAGAAATTACTTTGGATTATTTTCATTTTCTTTTGGGAAATTTCCATAAAATTTTTTTTGCGGAATTACGGAGTTTTTTTTTAAATAAATATAACTAAAGCTATGGTCACACATTAAACAAATATTTGTCGAAATAGGCCTAACCACTAATACATAAAATTAATTCAAATATTATAACAATACATGTATGAAGTATTTTAATAATAAATTAAACTAATATAAAAGTATTTAGCTGGCTGGTTATGCTTATTTCGATAAATATTTATTTAATATGACCGTAGATAATTTTAAAAACGAAATACAGATTTGAAATCAGCGTTTTACAATACTTTTCAAAAAGTTTTAATTTACTCTGGTCAAGAATTGACCTGAATTTATAGCTTGTGTAATTTTCATTAATCTCCTTTCTAGACAATTTGATCTCTTGTTGCAGAAAGTTAGCATTATCGGGGTATTTTGTAAATCGCTATAAACTGATGAAAATTTTTGTAGGGAATTAATTTGAATTAAAATTAGTTTTCAATTCGTTTTTATTCAAATTGAATTGTTTACTGGGGTTTGTACACAAATACCCAGGCAGTCTGTATGGAGCTAGACTGCGGTTTCTCATTTTTTTTTTAAGTGAGTATTATTTATACTCTCAATGTTTTAGTACAATTATTTACTGTAATTTCGCTTTTCTTATTGTATGCTTACATATGGATTGATTGTATGTAATTTTTTTTAAATATGTTTGTGTGACTGTGTGGATATTATCGTGTTAATAACGTTTTTAAATATTTAACGCCATAACGCAAAAAAGAAATTCAAATATTTAACAAAATTTAATTCTTTAACAACAACAAAAAATAAAGTGAAATTTTTACATATTTTTTTTATTTGTACAAAGAAAGTATTAAAATGAGCTTTAATATATTTTTTTAATTGAAAACAACCTCAAATTTTACACTCAGCAAAAAAATAAAGCATATTGTTTTCGCAAAGTACTTTTAGAATTAATAAATAAAAAGTGAATAAAGATATATATGCCCCGAGTTAAATATGTTTTAACGTAACCCGTTACGTTTTTTAATATTTGTAATTTTTAGTATTTATGGCATATTTATCGACGTATTTGATACATCATTACATCATTAAATATGTTTAGGAGACATATAAGAGGCTAAGTAATAATATGCATAAATATGTTGATTTCTCACGAAGATTACGGGATGGGACAAATATCATTTTAAGAGTAACGTCGTCTATATTGGTAATCTACTGACCAAATACTCAAAAATTAATTTGGATTATTTTCAAATTTTTTTTTAAATGAGGGATGTTGGCAATTTCCGTTTTACATCATATAATAAAATACACGTAACGGGTTAGGTTAAAACAAATTTAATTCGCCATATTTACATTCACTCACTTGTTGTATTATGAAATTGTAGTTTATTTTTTAAATTTACACTATAATACAAGTGGTTAGACTTTAATTGGATTTTGAAGAAGCAAAATCAAATCGTATTTGATACGACGGTTTAAAAATTATACCGGGGTTTTACATTATAATACAAGTGTTAAGATTTTCATTGGATTTTGTCTTTGTTCGTATGCAAAAATGCAGCCATGATACAATAAAAAGTTTAAAAATTGTTATAAAAATGGTAAGAGCTATACGACTGTCAAATACTATTCATACTATTTTACTTTTTTCATTTGATTTTAATTTTTGACAAGTCCATTTACTAAGTATTACAGTGTAAAACCTTCTTTAGTTATATTTAAATGCTTAACATTTAAGATTTATTTAAGGTTTATTTAATAAATAAGTCAATTTAAGGTATGAATGGCACTGAAAAAAAATTTTTTTTTCAAGAGTAATGGCTAAATACAAAACAACGAAACCAATTAGAATTGGTAAAATGGAAAAATTTTATTGCAGGTGTAGGTAGGAAAATAACTTTATTTTTTATTACTTTTTTATTTTTTTTTAATACCAAAAACAGATGTTTTTAGAACTCGTAAAATTTTTTTCTTTGCAAAACTTTTGATATTGTATTTTGTTTCTTTTTTTCTTAAATTGCTTTTTTATATGAATTGATAAAGCTTATATCAACCAACAAATGTTTTGTAAGAAGCATATGCACACATACCTATATATGTAGTATATATTAAATTAAAAAAAAAAATACCAAACGTTAAGAGATTCAAAAAAATTTACATGAAACTCGAAAAACCAGTCCAGCTACATAAGGTTGATTGGAAAAAAATCTTAAGGAACAAACAAAATACTCATACCAATTAAATAAGCCTATACCGTATATATGTACATACACACATAAATATATACATATATACTTTGTGTGTTTAAGTAGCCTTTTTGCTTTAAAAAGAATTGTAAGAAAGAAGCCAATAAATGTATTTTATTAAATTGACCACGTTTTGAATTAAATATATATAGACAAATTCAAAACAATAATGTATGTAAAAGAAAAAATTAAAGTTTAAAAAATGTGTGATGATAAATAAGTACGTCTAGTTAAATTTGTATTTTAAAAATTCCATACATATTCTTCACATATGTATGTACTAAATTTAAAGGGGCTTATAGAGCGATGAAGCCATTTTGGCCAAACCCTTCTATCTCAAGAAATGGGACCTAATGGGAAAACAACCACAATGGATAGGGCTATCAGCCTGGAAATACAGTTTCTCCCAATTGCATTTATACATGTATGTATGTATATATTTAAAATAATTTTAATAAATCATAACTAATCTTAAAGACTCCTTAGTGAATGCTATGCAATTACAGTCGTATTGTTATTTTAAAAATATGTTAATAGTAAAAAACTTACCCATAATTCAGTACCCCAACTCATGTTGGAAATTTCAATAGTTTCTTCCGCCAGTTTTAAGAATGTTTAGTATTATATATATCCAATAAAAGTAAAGCAACGATGGTAATACGTTTCCTTATCCACAGTAACTAGATATTTGTTTCTCTTATGTATATATTTTATTTTTATTCAAATATTTTCACTCGAGAAAACTTTTTAAAAACACTAGACGATTAAAATTATTAAAAAAAAAACATTATTATGTATGTATGTACATATGTGTGTATGTATGTGCATTCTAATCTAATCAATAGCTATCAAAATTGAAGGAAATATACATACACATAAGTATGTGTTGTACATTGTCAAACAGAGACAGAATATTTCAACAAAATAACATAGTACAGAAATGATTCATTAAAACATATTTCAATTAAAAAAAACGCTTTAACCCGAATATAAACAAAAGAGAAAGATAAAGTGGAAAACAAAATAGAACACAGGTAGGTGAGAAGATAAACAAAAAAGAAACAGGTAAAAATACCTTAACATAGACAAACTTCAAGTTAAATTTCAAGAAAATGCATTTAAGAAAAAGGATTTAGAACTTTATAATTATATTTAAAATTATGAAAAACCGGTATTAAGGAATTATTAATGTAAAAAATTAAAAGAGCACAAAAAGCAACTAAATTTTCTCTTCCTCTATTATTCTGTCTCTGCTGACGTCGATAGTACAATGGCGTTGCCAATTTTTCAACATCTGTGCATTTGTATGCGTAAATGATGTTAGGCGAATTAGTTTTTAAAACTATTTTTTTAAGAAAAAAAAATTGGGATTATTGCAATAATTGCACAAGATACACAAAAACACTTTTATTTTATTTTGATTATAATTTTAGATTTTAGTTTAAAATATAAATTTGTTGGCTTGTTTTTCACGTGTTGGAATTTATTACACTTTTCGGCATATGCAATATTTGTATGTTTACTATGCATTTTTAAGTTTTTTTATATATGTATATTTTTGTGCATTTAGCAAGAGTATTGTTGTCACTGTTGTACTTTGTTGAGTAACTACGTCTTACTTTTCTTTATTTGAAACTATTTGCACTATAATATTTTAATATGTATACGTATTTATGCATGAATGTGTACATACTGCACACATATACAAATTTTTTTCGCGACGAACAGCAACTGAACTAGTAAAAAATTATTTCTATATATGCTTTTAACTCACAATTTCGCAAATTTTTTTAATAATTTTATATTTTAAACATTAATTTTTTGTAGATGATCATTGTTGTGCTAGCAAAAAGTAAAGCAAAAAATGTACCATGTACATAAAAGAAAAAAAATGACTGCAGACAGTAGAAACACCTTGTCCAAATCCACTTTTCACAATTTTCTTAAAATAAACATATACACACTAGCACTTTTGTTTTGATTCTTTAGTTGTAGCTAATTGGAACTTATTTCGCAAAATTTACCATTAAGCAAACAAAATTTAATAAATAATTTTGTGTGGAATTTTTTATAAATCACACAAAAATTCATTTAGCACGATGCGGCACTTCCGTAACAAGGTGTTTCTCCTTGTAATTCGCTTAATAGACTAAATTTATTGTACATTTTATCCAAGGCATTTCAATTCGCCTGATTTTAAACGGGGATGAGAAACATAAATAGTACTCTGGTGTACAAAATAATGTACTTTTCACAATTAAACAAAATGAGTTAAATTATATGTTGACACAAAATTTCAGGTGTATCTTGAAAATTTAACGTTTCCTTTGATCTGATATAGCTATTTCTTTATATACAAAATATTTTGGTTCAATAAAAAGTGTATTATTTAAACAGTTTTTTATGCTTTGTACACTAAGTACAAATAGTGTGCCGTCACTGATGTCGAATACAAAATATATTTCAGAGCTGTATTTACAGAGCTATTAGTGTGGTATTAATTAACCCGGTTTTAGGTCGAACTTCCAAGTTAACCCATTATTATTATTATTAAATTTAAAGCTATGGATGTCCCTCATAATGCTAAATAACTCAACATTTACACGTAGCTTTTCATTCATAGTTTTAAAAATTTATATGTATGAATGTTTGTCATAATTTATGTATTATATTTTGGGTGAAGATTATTGTTTATGTCTAAGAAAGTGGTTTCCGATACTTAGTTTGTATCCAAACACGGTACATTTTCAACATACGTCCTCTGTTCACTTGTAAACGTCTGTCAATTATATTTTGCTCTTCCAGAAAACCGGCTTTTGTAAATACATTTCTCACCTCCTCTTGTGTAAAGAAATACACCAAAGTTCCATCACCACGAACATATAAGTTATCTTCAATACATTTACCACTTTTAAAACGTAACTGTGCCAAATCGTACCGACCATAATCACGAAACAGCACTAAACCACCAGGTTTTAAATAACGATAACAATTTTCTAAGACACGTTGCATTTTCTGTGGTTCTATGGCCGATAAAACAAATATCAGCACAATAATGTCTTGGGATGACATATCAAAAGGCACCTGCCATTTGTCCTGAGTAGCGTCCATTACGAAAACTTCACAGCGCTTAGCATCATAAATTGGATCCGATTTTAAAAGCTCTATAGCCTTCGACGAAAAATCACAGCCATATATTTTGAGGTCAGATTCCGTGCTATACTTTAAAATGGGTAGAATCGTATTACCAACACCACAACCTAGTTCAAATATACTTCTGGATTCAAGTTTTTCTTTGTTGGGGGCCAGTTCAGGAAATTCTGTAAATAACCAGTGACGATCTTTGAAGAATTTATTTTGATGTATACCGTAAAAAGAATCCCAGAATTTGTCAGCTTCACTAGTAAATTTTACTTTATCTGTATCTGCCATTTTTAATGTAGAGTTCTTAGCTACCGCCTGTAAAGCTTGCTGTTCCTGCTCCTTGTCCCACTCCACATTATCCCTAAATGGGAACAATTAAAAAAGTTTCACTTCATTTAATAACTAACACACACCAAGCATTAAATCTATTAAAGTTTTCAGGATTTGTTAAAAAACGGCCGCCTCCAGCTGGTTTCTTACGATATCTGCTAAACTCCCATTCATTTCCTTGACAATACTCTCGTTGTAATACACCAGCTTTCGCGGCAATGTTTTTTACGAAATATCTCATTCTTTTTCCATAGTTACCAAGCATTGTGCACAAAGACATCCGCTTCGTTAGTCAAAAAACGATTCCCAAATGTAGGTCTCTTATCATCTACTTCGTCCTGTGTTTCAAAAGAACTGGAGGCAGCCACATCCGAGTTTTCGCACATGTTTACGTTGAACATATGACGATGTAAACAAATAATAAGTTGGCAATTTTGAATATTGTGGCAAATTAGAAAAAAATACTGCCAGATGATTTATGATGTGGCAATTCCTAAAAAAGGGCATTGAAAAATTTTTTTTAATTATAACTAAAAACTTAACAAAACAAAAGAATATCTAGTAATTAAAAAAAATTATTTTTTCCAAATATGTATGTGCCTTTAAATATTGTTTTATCTATACAGTAGATTTTTTTTGTTTAAATTTCTTTACGTCTCTGAAATAATTCTCAGAGTTGATTCGAACAAAAACTCCTACACCCCTGACTATGAGTTAAAAAAACAGCTGTTATGTAAAAAATATGAAAACAACAAATTGCACAGCGAATTCTAGACTCACCGGTTATTGGGAATTCCTGTTATATCAAAAATCTTAAACAAAGTTCCCAAAATGTATTCTTCTGCTAAGAAAACTCAAAGGATATTATCTTCCAGGCAAATACGTAAAACTTTCATAGACTTTTTCACAAAAAATCATGATCATAAATTTGTTCGCTCAAGTCCAGTGGTACCGTTTTGTGATCCCACAGTGGCTTTTGTGAATGCTGGTATGAATCAGGTAGAAAGGATTAATTCAATAAACCCATCATAGATATTTTTCCAGTTGTTAATTTTTTTGTTACAGTTTAAGTCGGTGTTTTTGGGAATAACACAACCGCCATATAAGAGGGTAGCAAATTCACAGAAATGTGTCAGAGTAGGCGGCAAACATAACGATTTATCTGTAGTTGGTGAAGATAGTTATCATCATACTTTTTTTGAAATGCTAGGAAATTGGTCATTTGGCGACTACTTTAAGGTATTTTAGATATCAGTTAATGCATATTCATATTTGGTTTTAATAATATTTGGCATTTATATTCCAAAAGAGAGAAGCTTGTTCTATGGCTTTGGAGTTACTTACGGGGCCATATAATATCGATTCATCACGTTTGTATGTAACTTATTTTGCGGGAGATAAAGTTTTTGGTTTGCCTGCCGATATGGAATGTTTTGAAATATGGAGAAGTTTAGGGTAAATGTGCAATTAGAATAATTCAATTGAAATATATGTATGTACTTTAATGTGATATTTTTTACTTAGTTTTCCGTCGGCACGCATTTTACCTTTTGGTATTAAGGATAATTTTTGGGAAATGGGTTCTACCGGACCATGTGGTCCCTGCACTGAAATCCACATAGATCATCGCCCTGATATAGCTCCTCCTGAAGAACGACTAAAGTTCGTAAATACTGGAAGTTCCGATTTAACAGAACTATGGAATATTGTTTTTATACAATATAATAGGTATATTTGAATATAATTTTTAATTTGCAATTATCTTATGTAGCTTCTTGTAGAAATGAAGACGGTAGTATAACACAATTGCCAGCCAAGCATGTCGATACTGGTATGGGATTTGAGAGACTGACAGCTGTTTTGCAAAATAAATCCTCAAACTATGATACGGATATATTTACGCCTCTATTTAATGCCATTCATAAGGTAAAATGTAGTATATTTAGATATATTTTAAATTTTTATACACAAAAACTTATAATAGCTATCAAAAGCTCCTGAGTATAATGGTGATTTTCCCTCAATATCACATCCAGCTACATTAGATACAGGCTATAGAGTTTTGGCCGATCATGCCCGTATGACTGCCGTTTGCTTGGCGGATGGCATGTTGCCTGATCAAAAGTAAGATGGTTAATTTGATAAGGCAACAACTTGGTTATTTAAATTGCTTAATTACATATTTTAGCCAAAAGCTTAGACGTGTCTTACGTAAAGCTTTAACCGTAGCTGAAAATACTTTTGCCAATGAAAATCTTTTAAGTCAACTAATACCAGTAGTTGTGGACTCCTTGGGCAGCGCTTATCCCGAAATAGTAAATAAACAGTCAGATGTATTGGAATTAATTGCTCATGAACAAGAACTTTTTAAATCGTTACGCAAAAGTTCTTCAAAAGCATTCAAAGAATTACTTAGCGACTATCCCAAATTAGAGAATATCGATTTAATGGAATGTCCTGGTTTCGTGCCAGCGTATCGGGAATTCCTGGTGGTAAAGAATCAATTTAAAAACAATAATATACCAGGGGACTTCCTACTAAAGCTGAATGATACTTATGGTTTAACTGAAGAACACTTTCAGAAACTGGCTGAGCTGGAAGAAATGACATACGATATGGCGGACTATCAAGACGCTGTATCAAGGGCTAGAGAAAAAGCGAAGGGATCTTTAAATTTAAACCAACACTCATCTAAAGTATTAAAAAGTATAAAAGATTTTACTAAAACATTACCAGCTACCGATAATAAACATAAATATAACTACAGCTATGATGACCAAGAAAAACAATATACTATACCGGTTTTAAAAACTAAAGTTTTGGGCATACTATACAATGACGTATGTGTACAGGAAGTCGTTTGTGATGGCATGTCCAATACTGAAAATATAATATCTATCATAACAGAGTCTAGTAATTTCTATCACGAATCTGGTGGACAACAATCAGATAAAGGACTTGTTGTTATAAAGAAAATAAACGCAGATAATAGTTACCCACTAACAGTCGTTAGCATTAATTTAATTAATGATTGTGTGATTCATATGTGCAAATTGCCAAATGAAAAATCTTACTTTACTTTGGCCATCGGTGATGAAGTTGAGTTACATGTGGATAATCAACATCGTAAAAAAAATATATGCCATCATACAGGTACATATTATTTTCATTTATACGATACTAAAGCTGAGTTTTCAAAGTACCTTTGTTTCATTCAGACATCTTTTAATTTATTCCATTTCATAAGAATTTTTGTTTTACTTTAATGCTTTCAGCTACTCATCTATTAAATGGTGCTATAAGATCATTATTTAATAAAGTCACTTATCAAGTATCAAGTGCCGTTACAAGTGACTATTGTAAACTTGAAGTAGGCTTAATAGGAAAGCATATAACTAAGGATGATATTGCGAAAATAGAAGAACTTATAAAGTATGTAAAACAAAGCAAAACATTGGTAGTTTCTTTAAGGACATTTTGAAAATATGGCTGTATATGTCTACATAGTCGGTTTTAATAATTTTCAGACAAGTGATTTTATCGTCAACGCCAGTTAATGTTGAATTGTGCACTGCTGCAGATATTTTACAAAAAAATGACGTAATAATGGTGCCGGGAGAAATTTACCCCGAAACAGGCTTACGTTTAGTTACGGTAAATTGTGAAAAATTTAAATTGCTCTCAAAAGAATTGTGCTGTGGAACACATGTAACAAATACCCAGGAACTAGAATATTTTTGCATAACAAATCTCAAACAAACAAATCGAGCACGATATGCGTTTACAGCAGTTGCGGGCGAAGAAGCTGAAAAAGTAACTATAAAACGATTGTTCAAAGAATCACTTAAGTGATATTATACATTTTTTGATTTTAAAAGGTACTCAAAGTAGCTGCGTTATTAACACATCGCATCGATATGTTGGAAAATGACCTCAAGAGTTCAGAATTTACAAATACCGCAGAAGTGGAACTAGGAAAAATACGTCATAATCTGCTACACCAAAATGTACAATTACCATATGTTTTTAAAATGGACATATTGGAACGCATAAATGATGTATTGAAGAAACTCAAGAAAGAATCAACGAAGAATGTCATGTGGGTAGAAATTTTATAGTTTCAAGTATAAAAAAAAAATGTTTTTGCTCTGCGATTTTTCTTTTTTTTTATAACAAATTTGTGTGTATAGAAAATATTATCGTTTTTTTATTTTTTATTTAAATTTATTTATTTATTTTTATTTTTTTTGCAGAGAAATGCTGGAAGTTGAAATGCGCAATGTTTTGCAGGAAAAGCCAATTGAAACACATCCATTTATACTTCATTATATATCAAGTGCAGCATTATTGGAAGAAGTTCCCTTACAAAAAGCAACAAAAATTTGTACTGATCGTCCGATATTGGTAATAAGCAAAAGTGATAATATTGTTAAAGCCAGATGCTGTGTTCCCAAGGTAATTAAAAAAAAAATTATCAAATATTTTGTGTTTATGACATCTCTCAAACGAAATTAAAATATTTGCAGAAATTTCAAACTGAAAATTTTAATGCTGAAAAATGGTTAAATGAAGTTGCCAAAATATTTAAATCTCAAGTTTGGAGCAGCAAAGGCCAAAATCCTCATCAAATTTGTAATATGAAAGGTAAAAAGACTTCAACGCATTTTGAGGAACTGCTGGAAATAGCAATGTTTAGAGCCGAAAAGTACGCCCTTAATAACTTAAAGTAACAATTTGTTATTAGGTATTTCAAGGAAACCTTTCCTTATCATTCATTTTTGTTACTATGTAATAACTTGTGATGTTTTCTTTAGAGTTTTATTTAATTATTTAAAAAAAATAAATTAACTACTTTTTATCATGATTATTAAAAAAACTATTTACATTTATTATTATTTTAAAAATTAACTTTTTACTTACAACTAAATAATGGAGAATTTGTATTATTAACCGCGGTAGTCGGGATCATTGTGTTCCTCTTCATATTCCTCTTCATCATCTTCTTCATCTGAAAAATATAAAGGTTTTTGTAAAAATATAATAATTATACATTTATCTAAAAAAGGTTAAGTATTTGAAATGAAAACACTAGTATTGTGTTTCTCTAGGAAGAAGCGAAAAAATCATATTTGCTTTTTTACAATCATACTGATTAGATTGAGAAGATTCATGAGGGCATTCGTTTTACTATTATTCATCTTTTGACTAGCGTTTAAAATTGTAAAAAGTTTGTTTTAACATAGGAAACTTACCATGATCACGTCTCTTGCGAGCATATGCTCGTTTGGAATTTACTGGAGCCTGATCAGTTTCTCCATGTACCAAAGAATTACGATACAGTGTAAGAGGTTGATATTCTTCTGGCTTACTTGATGGCATACCCGGTGCAATACGACGATCCAAAAAGTTTAATATGACTTTCTTATCTTGTTTTAGCAATTTATGATTAAATTCATTTAGAACTTCAAGAAATAGCAAACATTTCGGTGCAGCTACAGGATCTTCGGGAACATCCCCAACGGCAAATAATATACCAGCACGATGTAAAACTATAATGGGCTCACGATTTTTAATAGCATCGAAACCAAAAGTCAAAGCGAAACGTTTGGCCAATTCTTTTAACTCGCTAAACTCATGCGAGTTCTTGGAAACAATTTCATTTCCAGACTGACTTTGCAAGTCTTTGAAAACGGATATTAAACTCAAAAGTAAAGTTAATGCAAAATTAACTTTATTGATTTCACGAGCCTTGCCCAGTGTAGCTTTTATAATATCACCATATTCGTTGTAGCACTATAAACAAGTTTTTTTTTTCTTTCATTCAATTACTTTTAGCCGAAAAACAAAACTTACTTTAACATAATATTTAAACATGCCAGCTGCACTTTTAGTCGGTATAATGTTGTAGACCACAAGCTTGCAGTATGAGGCCAAAAAGTTACGTTTTTTATGCAACTCCATAATGCGGATTTCATCTTGAAGATCTTTGTTTTAAAAAAAATTCACCATAAAAAATTTAAAGATTTATTGGGTTTTATAAATACCTTCTTGCTTTAACGAAAACACATAATGTTGCACAAAGTTGTTTAAAACTAATTGCTCATCCAGAGTCGATTTATATTCCAGCGTTCGGACATTAACATTCTCACTCCGAGACAGTTGATCAGAAAATGTTATTAGTAAATCACATATAGATTGGTAAGCCTGCAGTCGAAAGAAAAAATTTAACCAGTTTTAATTTCGAAAAGTTTGTTTATTATACCGCTTCCTGAATTTGTTCGGTGGGTCCATCACGTGTCAGCTCGTAACAAGCAAACATATATTTATCCAAATTCTTTCTTAACTCTGCCACTGTTCCAGGTATTTGAGAAGTTTCACATTGATTTTCTATGTAATATAGACCCCAACTAATAGAGAAATAACAAGCTTCTATGCAATACGTTAAGGCTTCGTTTGGCAAATTTCGGCCAGGATTTTCTTTAGACTGGCACTCATCAACATCTTGGTATAGAGAGTCGAATAAATTCCAAGGGTTTAAATTGTGCGAAGAATATAAAATAGAAACCACTTTTAAAGAGCTAATTACATTATAAATTTCATCTTCATTAGGCAATTCTTCGCCAGCAATTAAATTGCGCCAATCTTCTATAGAATCTTTGTATTTATTTACAGCATTATCGATTATATTCGAACGTGCCACATCACATCTGGTATAAGTAGCACTACCCTCTCTACACAAATACTCTAATGTTTTGGCACAAGTTTCTAGTACATCACGATCTGTGTGTACAGACATTATGTAACTCATTTTATCTAATAGGGCTTGCAAATTAGCTTCCTGACGATTTGTGGTATAAATATCCAATTCAAAATACTGCGGCACTGATAATAAGTTTGTCAGTTTTTCACTATCCGCTTGATATTTTTCTAATAGAGATGGCAATGTTACAATAAAATGTTCAGTTAATCTTATTTTTTCATCCTGTATAGCCTTGAGCTCTTTAGCACTTAATGATATTTTGCGATTACTAGCTCGTCCCACAGGAGCTTCACCTGTTGCAGCTTGTTTCACACTGCTAACCATAATTTCAATTAATGTTGATTCTTGCTTGTTGTCCAAAACTTCTTCATTGGGGCCAGGTTCTTCTAACAATAAATCCGTCATGCAATCCCAGTCTTTTACCATGGGATTATTGTCCATAAACGAATCTACCAAGTAAGCACCGTGCTCGTGCAATTCCGACTCGATCATAAATTGCACTAAGTCGCGTATTAACGGAGTATTGGGTAAACGTATTTTGCCTCGTTTTGTTTTAGTTTCTTCCATATCGGCGGTTAAGTGAAATAGACGAACATTTAGAAAATCAGCAGCAGCCTGAGCAACGCCACGATGAGAAGAATAAACTAATTCATAAACAATTTCACAGTCTTTATCGGCCAATATGTCTGGATGGATTCTGTTAAGCATTAAATAAACAAGTAGGCATTACATATAGGTTTGATACTTGTAGTACTCTTTAAATCGAAATTAATCTAATCGTCTAAAAAATTTCTATGAAAAAAATCAATTTTTAAATTATTTTTCAGTGCTTTTTACTGAATAGCTAATTGCCTACAAACAACACATAAATGTTAGATCGTCATATTGGTATATAAATACTCACTTTAATATGCTTATAACCAATTTAACTGCGTGAACAGCAACTTCAAATTCTTTATCCAAAGTCATGGCCACAATACGATCCTTAAATTTCGAAGTAAATAGTTCCAATTTAGCTTTAAGCTCTTCTTTGTCATATAATGGCAGTAAAGCTTGAAGGCAACGTAAACGTACTTCGCCTACTTTGTCGTGCAATGTCCAACCAATGTATTTGAGGTATGAATCATCTAAAAAGTTTTGAGGATAATTTTCCATCCATACACCTATTTCAGCCATACATATGGCTCTTATATCGGGCAAAGTATCTCTGAAACGACATTTAAAAACAATTTTAATAAATATTAAACAAAAAATGTAATTTATTATAACTACCGATAGCGATGAACAAATACAGATTTAAACATGTAGGTTAACATATTTTTAATTTCATCCATGTTTTCCTCCAACTCTGCACGCTTTGCCATTAGCGATTCTAAACGATCAGAAGCTCGACGATCCCGAGACTTGTTTTAATATAAATATAAATTGCAAATTTTGAAATTGAAAAATTTAAACTTTCAAAATTATTTACCTTCAAACGTTCTGCTTCGTACTGTTTTGCAGCATTTTCAAAATTATTTGAGACCAATAAAGCGACGTCTACCAAGGCTGTCATAAGTTTCATAGCTAAAATTAAATAATATTAGGCAGTCTAATATTTTTATACTTGACTTGTATAATCACCTGCTAAAGTGGCGGTGTGTCTAAAAGCGCGAACTTGTGAATCTGATAAGCCCGTTAGCAGCGATATAACATTATCCATCAGAAATTGATCATATATTATGGAATATTGGCATTGCTTTACCAAAGTTTGAACAAAATCGCAAAAATTCATTTTGAATTTTTTCCACTGCTGACCAGGTATAATTAAAGGATATTCACCACTTTCCTAAAAATTAAATAAAGATTATTTAATAAAGCTGGAATAAAAAGAGCCTACTGCTCACTACCTCATCAAATTCTTCTGTCATTTTTCTTATAACAGCTGTGTGATCCATGGGATGTTCTGTATCTTCCGGTATTTTACCCTTACAACCACTGGCGTTAATAAAAAACTGTAAGAGAGCTATAAGTGCTGTATCTCGATTTATTTTATACTGCTCAATCCAGTCGTCCACTATACTGGCAATAGGAGATTTAGAGTGTCGGACAATAAAGTATAAACTGTTTTCATCTGTTGTGACATCTCGTTCCATATCAATACGTTCCTGTTCTTTGTCAATATGTTCTTTGCGCGGTCGATCAATTTTCTCACGACGACCTGTACCCTCACCGGGAGGTTTGCGTGGGGCCTGAGCTTTCCGCTTGCGTACAACTGGTGCAAAGAAATCATCTTCGTCTTCATCAATTATTGGTGGTTTGTCTCGAACACCTCCTCGAGCTCTTAAACGTGTCATACGCTTGGTGGGACTATCACCATCCGATATGGAATCATTAAGATTTTCTCTATCAAAGAAATATTATATATATATATGAGATTTGTTTATTTAAGCGCTCTTTTTTAGATGTTATTTAAATATGGATCTATTATTTTATTGGCAAGCAAAAAATATAGATACATACATACACATTATTTCACTCCAATTTTTTATTTATGGGTATAATTATTTGTTGAATGTAAGGATTTATATATTTTTTAACTTCTTATTTAGGATTTTCTATTGGTAAAAAATTAAGAATACATATTGTATATTACCCTTGCTCCTCATAATCAGGAGGAGGATCATCCATCCTTATGCGTTTGCCTCCACGTCTAGCCATCATATTTTTTCTTGTAGCACTATTAAATTTTTTTTATTATTCACTTATACTAATTGACGCCACATCTATTTGTAACTTAAGCTTATAATTTTAAATGTAAAATTAATTAGATTTTTACAAAGTTTCTTTACAATTATTTTTTAAGGCGTCTCGGCGTCTTACCAAATTTTTCCAATTTCCTTGGCAGCTATGTACAGAGTTGTATTGTCATATATGTATAACAAGCAGGGTTGGAAACTATAAATCTTATATATAATCCATATATTCATAAAATATCCAATAATTCCTTAAAGGGGTCCACTTCATTTTTTGTTTAAGTGGTAATTTAAAGATCAAAAAAAAATATCTATTCAAATATACAAATATAAATTTTGCTTAAAAAATACAAATTCATTTAGAATTTTAATAATATCTCTATAAAATTTGTGAAAAACTTATTTATGCTAGTTAAAATTAGAAGCTGTGGGTTTATTGAAATAAATATTAAGGGCAAGCTGTTCCACACTGCGAATATAATGCTTTTTTATACAACCCTGAACATATTGTAAATGAAAGTAAATAATCGGTAAATAAATAAATAAAAGCACCAAAGAAAATTGTTGAATTATTTACTTATATATTGTTGATATTTTCAAACCAATAGATTTTGAATTAAAAATAAAATAGAATTTTAGAAGAAATATAAAAATGTCGATGCGCCCGGATGATCATCGTCGTAAATGGGACAAATCTGAATATCAGAAAAAGGCCCAGGAACGTTTATTAAATGAAGTTAAAGGGAATGAAAAAAATGATGAAGGTAATTTAGAAACAAAAATTGTTTTTATTAAAAAAAAGTTAATGATTTATTTGATATATAAATTACAGAACCCGTCCAAAGAGAGAGCCTGAAACGCAGAGATTACAAAGTTGACTTGGACAGTAAACTGGGTAAAAGCGTGGTCATAAATAAAAATACACCCAGTTCCCAGTCTGGTGGTTATTACTGCAATGTCTGTGATTGTGTAGTTAAGGATTCGATTAATTTCTTAGATCACATTAATGGTAAAAAACATCAAAGAAATTTGGGCATGTCCATGAAAGTTGAAAGAAGCACAGTTGATCAGGTAAAAGAACGTTTTCAGGCTAATAAAAAGAAAATGGAAGAAAAACAAAAAGATTATGAATTAGAACGGCGTTTACGAGAAGCTAAGGAGGAAGAAGAACGCTATAAAGAACACCGGAAGGAGAAAAAAAAGGATCGTAAGCGAAAAGCCGAAGACGATCTTGATGGCATGGTCTTAGCGGATGATATGGCCGATATGGCAGCCATAATGGGTTTTTCTGGATTTGGTGGTTCAAAGAAGAATGCATAACTTTTTTTTTCGTTAAAGAATATTTATTTATCATAAAATATAAAAGAGGATCAAATATATTTACGTACATAAACAAAAAATGGTACATAAATATGCACATAAATTTTGAATAGAGAGCATGTGTATAAAATTAAATTTAGATATATATTTCATATGTCTTGCTCTTGCCGGCATTGGATCATCAATATTAGGCAGTGATCTGGGAATTTTACATTTAAACTAGACAAAAATATAAATTTAAAAAAACAAATATACATTAATACACCTATATTAATAAAAAGAGGAACTATTTTCTAAATCTAAAAACCAGAATAATGAACCAATTGTAATTGCAATAATTAATAAAAACTTTAATAAAATTGTTACCTTTACTATTATTTTCATAACTTCAATTGAAAATGTACGTAGCATAAGAGCTGGCTTTAGTCCACATAACATGGCCGCTTTAATATAATTGCAGTTAATAATATCATTGTACCATCTGAAAATTAAAATAAGTAACAAAAATTGTAAATTATTTTACTGCCGGACTTACTGGCAAACAACATCTTCATTACATTTTTCAAACCAATCTGGAGGTCCCTCACAATCTAATAAATCTTCACGAAGTTCTGACAAACACGGAAGATAATTAATAAGATCTGTGAAAAGGTTGGCATTAACACTTCTATATAATAGGATATTTTTTTACAACTTACGATTAACCTTTTTAGTAGGATTGTAAAGACAGTAATATGAATTAAAAAAATCTAAAGCATTTATAAGTTTCTTATAAAGATTATCTGGCTGTAGTGGAACACAATCTGATATTGTATCGTTTATATGTGTTAAAACATCTGCAACATCCTGACAAGTTTTACTACTTAAAGAATTCGTTGTCAAGAGAATTATTCGCTCCGGACTTGTTGCATACAAGCGGGCTAATTGTAAAATTATTTGAGATTCATCGCAAATTTCTTTAAGTTCCTTCGTGTTAACAGTTTGCTGAAAACAAAACATAGGAAATTAATTTATATGTGCCGATGTACACATAAATTACCTTTTCATTAATGTCACGATGAGAAAATGGTATATATTTGTTGACAAATTCTTGAAAATTCCAAAATGCCTGACATTTGCCTAGGTAAATGATTAAATAATATATCACGATCATTTTACTAGTCTTATTAAATTGAAAGTTTTTATTAAAATTTTACTATTAGAGGCAATATTGCTGAACACTTCCCTTCAAAATTTAAAAAATATTTTCTTTATTTTTGAAGTTTGAAAAATACAGGTATTTTTCATGTACCTTTTTACCCTTTTATTTTAATGCAGTCAAAATATAATTTATAAAATGTTTAATTAATTTGTAATAACGCAGAATAAAGAAAGATAACCATATTCGGTGTTTCGTTAGGAAAGGATTTAAAATGAATAAAAAATCTTTTTCTTAAGTACGAATGTTCGAACTTAACCTGCACCATCCGTCTTTTTTGTTTTTGAAAAATTTAATTAGGTCAATACAAAGCCATGTTCCACTGGTATATCAAATGGAATGTTAAAATATTCAGCTGGTAACTGGGTACAATGAGAAGATTTAAAATCACTGAGATGCTTACGAAGCTGTAAGTAAATTAAAAATATTAATTATATTTAAGCAATCCTCGTATACAAATAGGAAGAACCTACCAAAAAATCGGCCATTTGATGGAGTACTTCTTCTGTATAGTCTTCGCCAATATTTATTGGATAATTTTTGCCGTGGTCAGAAGCATATGTGATTAAACGCGATATGCATAATTCATCAGCTGCTGTATTTGAAAATTTGATAATAAATTTTTTATTATAGGTATCAATATTTTATTTATTTATTAATTTTGTTTAACTTACTTGTATTTATCATTTCTAACGGTTTGGACAGGGTTTGTATACAACGATTGACTTGAGGAGGTTTGTAAATATGAGGATAGCGATATTTTAAAATACTTAAAACCAAAAAGTTGCCCCGATTTGTATCAAGCTGATTGTCTCTAAAAATTTAAATGGGATTAAAAAACATTTAGTTTTTTTATACAAAGAAAATACTTACTCTGCAATAATTTCATCTTTGGTACGTCTTATCAAGCTAATGGGACCATGATAATTTTGAGCCAATTCAACATTATTTAAATTACAATATTCGCGTATAGCTATGCGTACAATACCGGATAAACTGGCTGGTATACGTGTTTGAGCCAAATATAACACATCATCGAATGTTGCATCCAAAATCTTAGAAACGAAAAGTAAATAAATCAAGTTTATATTGTTATATTATTTAATGTTTACCACTGCTTTTGCATCTGGATAACAAGAAGCCGCCCAAAGTGAACTGAAACCGCCAATACTCCAGCCATAAAATATAATATCCTCTACAGCAAAGCCCAAATTATATATAGCAAACTGTACAGCGGCTTCTATAGCGTTTTTTTCTTCATCAGGGTATGGCATACCAGTACTACCTTCAAATCCAGGATGATTCCAGCCCAAAACAGAATACCCTAATGTCAAAGGAGTGCCCATAATGCCGATTTCATAAAAGCCTGCATTGCCTGCGTTATAAAAATTGTTTACAAATTAAAAAAAATATTCTAATTGTGGGTATTGTGTTCGTTAATTTACCTTCTGAACAAATAACTAATGTTTTGCCATTTCTACTCTTCAAACGATTATCTACAAAGGCAGTATCAATATCATTTCCATCAATAGTACGTATTTTGTAACGTCTGGCATTATCCTCTTCAATTAGTTTTGCTCGGCCAGCAACCAACATGGGTCCTACAAATCAATTTGTTAAAAATAATAAATTTTTTATCTTTTTAATACTCGTACTCATGTAGCTTTGTAATAATTTGATAGAACCCGGGTACATCAAGCGTATACCAAAGGAATGTATGGCAACATAAGCCGCAATTTCGCAAGGTATAGTTGTCAAACGAAAGCTTCTCGTAGAGTTTAAAGGGCGGACTTCCTTACTCTTCTTCTCATCGCTTGGGTAAAAACGTATGTATATAAATTTTTACTTTTATTTTAAACTTTATAATTTAATTTGACCAACCTTTGCAAAGTTTTAACATCAAAATCTACAGCCCAACTTTTAAACTCATAATCGAACATTCTTAAAGCCCTTTTACCTTCCTCCTCAGTTTTCGGCGACCTTAACATCTCCATGGCTTTGATCATTTTGGTATATGATGTAGATTGAGTACGACCCAAACCACGCATTACCATTGAAATAATTACAATCAATCCTATGCTGGTACTTATTTTAGCTAAAGTAGTTATCGATTCCATAACAAAATAGCCACGACGATACAAAAAAGTGGCCAACAAAGGAGACGAGTAAAACCCAATGTCCCACATTAAATAAATCTAAGAAAATATAATCAATAAAATTGCATGTTTGTAATATAATTGCAATACCGTTGATAGTATTTGATCACCAAACTTTTCGAAACCTCCTGCCTCATACATTTTCTGCATGAAAAGTAAATTATGCGAAATAAATAAGACATTTGTACAGAGTTTGTATGCGTGTTTGTTGTATCAGTACCTGTGCAGTTCCGAGTCCATATTCCATATATAATTGAGGGCCGAATATATAACGCAGGAAACTCATTTTGATTGTAATTTTGTTTTATAAATTATTTTCTTCGTTTTAACAACTGTTAATAAAATATTGAATTTTTTCAATGAAAGTGCAAACTTAATTAATATGACATCAATCAATTGTGTGTGTGTGTAAGTTTTTTTTTAAAGTAATCAGCTGAATACAGCTGATAGTCAATTTTCCATTAGAAGATTTTCGCGCGCCAATGCTGGTTTTCTTTCCAAATTTTATTCAAGTAGTAGTTGTTTAATGTGTAACCTTTTGTGAATTTGGATGCGTTGGATAGTTGCAGCAGGATAACATTATATTATAAAAAAAAATATAACAAGGGTAATAGTGATGCCAAAACTAAAATTTTCCGTAATTTTTTTCGTTTACAAGTCGTTGTTGTTGTTAAAGTTGTTGGAAACTTCCACTGATGTGGAATATGCAATTCGTCAAACAGCTGTTTTCTTCCAAGTTTTCAAAATTTATTTCCATTTTTAATTTGAATTTTTCTATAAACTTGAATGTTAAACATTCATTTGTGTAATTTGTAAAATAAATAAATAAATAAATAATATGTATACAGACAGAGAACAGAAAATACATTTCAAACATCAATTGTAATTGTTATTCTTGTGCTAAGAATTAAAAATGAAAACATCTAATTGCGTGAATAATGGCCACTATCGATGATCGTATGGTAAGTTAAATCTATTTTTACGTTAACTACACCATTCCGTAGAAAAAAATTCACACATAATGCTTCTATTGTTAATGACACTGAAGGAGCTATGGATAGTAGAACTTCTAAGCTACTTTTCAAATCGTTTTATTTCTCTTATTTTACATTGAAGACTTAATTTTTACATCTACATTTGAATTACATATAGTTTCCTACTGGGGTTACTGGTGGCCGTTTGATAATTAAGACAAATTATATTTAGGGTTGTAGGATGTGATACCGTCATAGTTTTTAGATTGCTGAAAACGGGCGGACGGTGTTATGTTTATTTATGAGTTGCTTGTTTGTTAATTTTAGGCAAGTATTTTTAATGAGTCAAATAACTGCCTCAATAGTTCTCTATGGCTCCAGAGAAAGCTGACATTATCAAAGAAAACTCCGCGTAAGCTATTGTATTTCCTCTTGCTTGAATAAGAGTTCACTTAATCATTACTAACATATTTGCTTTGTTTTGCAAACTACAAACTGGAGACTTGCTACTACAGGCAACTTTTAGAGCAAGTAAATTAAGCTTGATTACGAATACATAACCATGTGTGTGGGTGATGTAAACACTTTTAATAAATACAATATTATGCTTTAGTTATCATCATACATTCGTTCTGGAAGCTACACTTGCTAACATTTCCTTAATATCCTTGTATTTGGCGATGAGTTGAACTTTTTTAAAATTTTTCCACAAATTGCATGACGGATAGTTTCCGTTGTATGTAAATGTACAGGTGTACAAAAAATGTACATTCTCATTAATTTTGATAAATGTAGAAGCACTACAATTTCTTAACTAAAATATTTCAGAACAAGTTTAATACCCTTTCCGAAACGTATTTGTGTTTCCCTACAGATCTGTGGTAGCCTAGTTGTAGTATAACAAGTATTTTTTATTTATTTATCGATGACAAAAACTTATTTAAGAGTATAAAAAATAGCATTTTAAAGAAAAAATATGTGTCAATTTTTGTTTTGTTTTATTATTTGTATAATAAAATACTTAAAACTATTATTTTGCAAATTTATTAAATAAATTTTTTTACATAATTTTTATTTTATAAAAAACACATATAGTTTAATTTTATTGTTTTAGTATACACTTTTTTTATATCTACAATAAAAAAATAGATGACTTTTTATTCTTTAAAAATGTGTGATTTCTATTACACATACATACACTTTCTATTATTGATTTTTAATAATTGAGACTATTTGGTGACGTAATTAAAAATAACGTTCGATATATATACAGTAAGTACTCATATTTTGAAATTAACGCTTTTCATAATTGGTACTAAAAAATACAACTAGGTGAAAACTAATAATACGAGGATATTAAAAAAGGTAGTAGTACGTAGCAACACTGCTAAAATAAAGTAACGGAACATTTCAGAAAACAGATACATATTTTCAAGACGGCATGCACGAAAAAGTAATTTCTTCCAAAAAAATTAATAAGATTTGTAAAAAGTTTGTAAAATCAGTGTTAAGGTTGAAATTAATTGTTAGCTATATGTAACTATATTTGTGTTGTGAAATATCACAAAAAAAATGAACAAAAAAGGTATGTACATATATGTATGTTAATATTAAATTAGGCCTACAACAAAAATGTGCAACTAGCTAACTTTACAAAATTCTTGCTGTGCGCCACCAGGTGGGGGCTAATTAGGCATTTGCATTTGTTGCTGCTGCTGTTGTGGGTTCTGTTGCTGTTGCGGCTGTTGGGTGACCACAACATGATGTTGAAGTTGTTGGGCTTGCAGCTGCTGTTGAACTTGTTGTTGCTGTTGAACTTGTGTTGTTTGCTGAGTTTGAGGTTGTTGCTGCTGTTGTTGTTGTTGTTGTTGCTGCTGTTGTTGAACTTGTTGCAAGGTAGCCTGCACTACCGCCAGAGCCCCTGCAACCGGCTGTAACATACTGGTGCCATTCTCACTTTCATTTTGCATACTTAACTCAGCCTTGACTCTGCGTGCTATGTGTGATCTAGTGTGTTTTCTCAAATGATCTTTGCGATAGAAACCTTTGCCGCATTCCTGACAAATGTGTCTCTTCTCGCCGGAATGTATAACGAAATGCAGGCTTAATTGTTCTTTTCTCTTGAATGCCTTTAAGCACACTGTACAAATAAAAGGTCTTTCGGGGTTGTGTGACTGCTTGTGGCGCGTTAAGTGGTCTTTTCGTTTTAGAGTTGCTTGGCAAATATCGCAGATGTATCTTCTTTCAGAATTATGACCTATTAAATGGATTTCCAGGAGTTCAGGTTCCGGGTAAGCTACTTGGCATTCGGGACACATGTAAAGCGGGCTGCCATCTAAGGCGGTGGTTAAACGAATTTCACCGGGTCTTGGTTTAGGCTTGCGTTCCTTAACACGCTTTTTTCGCTTCTTACGTTTAGGAGCGGTGGTAGTTGTGGCGGTGCTTGTGCTGGCCTCAATTGTAGCAGTTTGTGGGTTAGTTTGTAATGTGCCAGTTAATATATTTGTAGTCGACTGGGCTTGTAGCACCGGTATTGTGGTTGCAGTTTGCTGCTGTTGCTGTTCTTGTATTGTAGCTGTTACTTGTTGCAATTGTTGCTGAGGTATTGTGATTGTGGTTGACCCCCCGATGGTGTTTATGCCCAATGGAGGTCCTGTTTGTACCTGTAAGACATGTTGTGGCAAAAAATCATAGATTTGTGTCTCTGATTTCTTAATATATAGAGTGCGTTAGTGAAGTTAATTCTTGTTTTAAACAAAAATCAAATTATACTAAATGGTGAGAAAGTTGGAACTCAAACAATCGAAATAATAGATATCACAATTCAACTCTTATTTTTTCATAAATAAGCAATTATTATATAGATACTTACTACATTTTGATTTTCTTTTTTAATATTTTCTGCTGAGTATTTTAAAAAATGATGCAATGACAATGGCAATGTATTCGCCGGAAGATGGGATAGGTAATCTGCAACCGTAGTGCCTGGGGTTAAAGATTGCCATGAGGTATTTTGTAACACTAAATTTAGAAACAAAAGGAAATGCTGATATTAGTATGTAGTTCTGTCATCTTCACTTAAAATTTTCTAAATAAAAAAGCCTCCACCTGGTTTGGTCTAAAAACATTAATTTCAACAATTTGGAAATAACAACTAGAAAACTTTTAAAGGTGAATTATAATTACAAGATCATGAAAGCTGACTGGTATGCTGAATAAGAAAGACGGCTACATTTTTAAACATCTGTTGCTGTGCAGAGCAACAGTGTCGCAATTTTTCTAAACATCACAACTATACAAAGCATTCCTAGCAGCATTGTCAACACAATGTTTTGAGCACCGTTTTCAACGCTTTTTAAATTGATTGACATGGAAATTTTTGGAATTAGTGACTCTAAATTTTTGTATAATATCCCTTTTTTATTGCTTTAAAAAAATAATTACGTAATTTTTTGTTTCGGTGCTATTTGAACGCTGATTCTTAGTTATCTGGCAGCGCAATCATTTACATTGGCAGTTCCTTTCAATTAATTAAACAATGTGTACAGATTTAGAAACATTGCTGACACTGCTGCTTTGTAAAGCAACTGATTTTAAGAAAGGCAGCTGTAGTACCAAATTCTGGTGAGTCCAAACTTTAATTTCAATTTGAACATTTAACATTTTTAAATATTTAATAGGAATCTAACATTAATTGATAATTTGAAAATTATATGGAATTAGAATTTATTGTAATATAATTAAAGCTTTAAAAAACTGGCTACTAACAGCTAAATAAATCTTTAATACAAATAGTGAATGTAACTCCTTTTCACTTCAAGTTGTACAATTGTTTTTGAGGTATTAATTATTTTGGTCTTAATTAGCCAATTGATGTTTAAGTGTTTTTAGTTTAAAAAATTTTGAAGCTTATGTAGCATGTTTAACATTCTTATGTAAAGTTTCTTTCTTATTCAATTAAAAATAATTTAGAATGTGTTGAAAGTAGAACTTCAAGGATCAGTGTAGTGCGTTTTACTTTAAATTAAAAAAAGCATATGACTGTTTTCCTAAACACAATTGTGCAGTTGCATTATAAGAAAAAATTTATTATTTGAAAGGTTGAAATTAATAAAATGACATTGTTCAAGCCTTCAGGGCAATAAAGTAAACTTCTTCGCCTAGCCACTACTCAGCTAATGCAAAGTGCACTTTCAAACTGCTGTACAAGATATGGGAGTAAAAATATTAAATGTCAAGTATCCGCATTACCTTCAATTAAAAAAGTTAATAAGATGCGAATATCGTCTTATAAATTCTTATAAGCCCTGAGTAAATTTTACAAGCGTAATATATCTAATACGAGAGCCTAACAAAAAATAAAGTTTAAAATTTTTTTTTTTTCAGTTTAAGCTTAGTGTAGGAGTGAAGAATTTTGCAGAAACATGTAAATTGATGCGGTGCATCATAATCTATCAGGGCTTTTCTGTAAAATGAGAAAAATTTCCTGTAATAATTTTCAGTGTTTTGTGATTGTTTATCTTACAAAATTAATACTTTTTGTTATAAATGTAAATTACACTTAGATATTCTTTCCTTATTGTTATTTTAAAAGTGGTTTAAAGTTTGAGAAAGTTGCTTTGATATGCTTTCTTTTGAAATTGTAATACATAAAAAACTGGTTGCAACGAAATGTAATGAACATCAAGTCAAAATTTTTTTGAATAGGTAACAGAAATTAAAATTTTTATAATTGTTTTGTTTCTTGCTTTCTATTTTATGAAGAAAGCTTCAAACTCTTTACTCCTCAATAGACTTTTTTAAAAGTATATGTCATAACTTAGGGGACATAGAGTATAATTTTTGCCTAGGCAATTTTTTGGCCACGACCTTGAATGTAGTATAGTTACGTTTGTTTATTATTAAATAATTAATTTTTTTTTCTTAATTTTAGGTTTTCATGGTCTGTAATTACTATAAAGCTGCCGTGTATGAAAGTATAAAAGTCGCGATCGTGATGGCATTAAAAAGCTATCATGCGTGAATGTCGACGTTTTCGCGATCGAAAGTAATCGTGACACTTGTAGACGTAAACGCGTTCGCAATCGTAAGTGATCCTGATAGCATTAAAAAGCTGTCATGCGTGAATGTCGACGTTTTCGCGATCGAAAGTAATCGTGACACTTGTAAACGTAAATGCGTTCGCGATCGTAAGTGATCATGGTAGCATTAAAAAGCTGTCATGCGTGAATGTCGCGTATGTAATCGTAAGTGAATGTCGTGAGTGATTATATAGTGATTGCATTAGTGAACTCAACTTGAAAAAATAAACTGCAAAATTGTGGTCCTCTGTGTACCAACGCAGAACTAAAGGGGGTCTCATTAGATGCCGCATCACAATTTGAACTACAGTTTTGTTCTTGTACATGATTTTCAAGGCTGCAATCAAACGTTACATAAATAATTACGCGATCGTAAATGATTTACGTGCGTGTCGGGCGTTAATGAACTTAAACTGAAAAAAAAAATTAAATAAACTGCAAAATTGTAGTCCTCTGTGTACCAACGCAGAACTAAAGGGGGTCCCATTAGATGCCGCATCACAATTTGAACTACAGTGTTATTCTTGTACATGATTTTCAAGGCTACAATCAAACGTTGTATAAATAATTACGCGATCGTAAATGATTTATGTGAGTGCCGGGCGTTAATGAACTAAATTTATTTTTAAAGAATAAAATTGAACTGCAAAATTGTGGTCCTCTGTGTACCAACGCAGAACTAAAGGGGGTCTCATTAGATGCCGCATCACAATTTGAACTACAGTGTTTAAAAAAAGTGCTTATATAAACAACATGATATCAAGCATCGCATCACAATTTATCAACTTTCCTTATGACAACAATATAAAACAAGGTTAGTTATTAATTTCCTATTTTTAATAATATTTACACATATTTTACATAATATCAAACAAATAATATTGAAAATATTTAAAATTCTTTGCTTTAAAAAGGACAAAATTATTAAGTTTTTAAAATATTTCTGTTGTCGAATGTAGCAAACAAGTTAAATTTTTTATGAAAGTAAAATTTTTTTAATGAATACTGACCTATTTTATACTTGAATTTATTTCCTATAACTGCCTACTTATCAGACCCGCCCACTTAAGTTATTCTAACTCACCACGTTTTGAATCCACACCTTGTTGTTGCAATATGGCATTGCATAAATCCTGAGTTAACTCCTGAGGTGCTGCTAGTTGGGTCTGCAACTGCTGTGTCGATGTTGTAGGCTGTAATTGAGCTTGTTGTAAACCTAAGGCTGTAGCAGCCGCTGCTGCTGAGGTGGAAGCTGTTATGGTATTTTGTGGGTACGCTATGGCTGCTTGTATTAAGCGCTTATCTTCTGTTTGTTGATTGTAGGCGGGTATTGTAGTATACTGTGTAGTTTGTTGTTGCTGCTGCTGCTGTTGTTGTTGTTGTTGTTGCTGCTGAACTTGTTGTTGATTTCCCACACCAGCCGCAGCCAAAGCAATCATATGACCATTATATTTATCACCTTGAGAATCATCATTGTTGGTACGAAATTTTGTTGGCAAAGCGGTAACAGCTGTAGCAGTGGCAACTTGTATGGCAGGTTGATTAAAATGTGTCATGCTAATAGTAGAGGTACTAGGTTGTTGCTGTTGTTGCTGATAACGATTACTCGCTATTGCTACATTTTCTTGTTGCTGCTGCTGTTGTTGTTGTTGTTGCTGCTGCTGCTGCTGTTGCAAAGTGGTAGTTGATGTTACCGTAGCCACTGCTGAAGCCGATGTTACGGTCGACACCAAAGGTGTCGTAGTTGTCGTAAACTGGGCTAAACCCGGTATAGAACCGGGGAATGGATTACCAAAAGGTGTAAAATTCATTTTTTCTCTTTAAAAGTTTTCGAGTTAAAATTAATCAGTGATTTTTTGCTTGTTACTATTTCGTTTTGTATGTGAATTTTAGAAAAATATTTTGAAAATTTCTGCAAAAATATAAAAATAATAAAATTATTATAAATTAAAATTTTTATTCAAAATTTTGAAAAAAATTTTTTCAATATGAATGACATCTACTTAAATTTTTTATAAAAATATTGTTAGTCATTGACGTAACCAAACTCTTTTTGCTAAAAGGGGGCAACCATTAAAATTTTTAGGTAAAATGTAATCGAAACTTCAATATTGTGTAGGGGTTTTATAAAACCCTGGAAATTAAAATGCTACGCCATTTATATCTATACACTGCGTATATAAAATTCCCGGCATTTATAAATATAAACAGAGAGCCAAAAAATTTTGTATTTTCGTTAACATTTTAGCACCAACTCATGTATGTACGTTTGTGTATATATTTTGTAACTTAACTTTTCTCTGTTACTTTCAAAAGTTGTAAATATAAAATAAATTTTGTTGTGTTATTTTATTTAACTCCCTTAAGGCAGTTAAGCTTAAACAGATTCTACAAGAGTATGTGCATTTATGGTAAATAAAAAGTGAAATTCTGTTTCTGATGAGAAATTTGTTACCAAAAACGAAGGATAATATAAAAGCATCAACAAACAGATGCATACATACATACATATGTATGTATGTACGAGTATATACGTAGTGGTGTATGAATGTACGCATGAATATCTACATACTACAAGTCAAACAACAACAAAATAACTTGTTGTAGAGAACAAAATCAAATTGAGTTTATTTGATTTTTAAAGTGTGAGATTGTGCAAAGCATGTGAGAGACAGGCATACAGAGAAAGAGAATATAACTACTTTTATGATTACAGAATACTCTTTATTAGACCAGGGTTTCATATAAAATTTAGTTGAAATTAAATTCTAGTTCAAAAGATTTATTAAAAAATTTTATAAATATTTAAGCCTATCACACTCTTATACATACATAAGCGTGAGTGATTTGTTCGCCATGTCAGACGGTTGTAGGTAGTGATGTCATAAGTAACGAAAACGCTTCCTAATTAAAGCATTACTGTCATAGAGTATACATTCCGAAGTTTCTTTATCTTCGTTACATAACCCGCAGAGGTCATTTAGTCTGATCCTTACATTTGCCAAGCGTTTCAAGAATGCGAATTGCTGATCGAGTCAGGTCCGTCAAGTCATTTGTTTTCTATCAAGACCAGAATGGCATAGGTTTTTTCTTTACCCCTTAACTCCAACCTTTTCAGCCATTCCCTAACTCATGGAAAAAAATTTTTGATTTGATTTTCTTTTGTACGGACATTTAAATACTTCTACAAAATCAAATCAAATGAATTATATTTAGTCTATGTTGGCCTTAGCTGTTTCTGGTCCTTAAGAGTTTTGTACATCTTTTTCTTTTTATTTAAAAATGACTGCCTGGTCACCCTATTGTTGTAATGTTAAAACCAAAAGAGAGTATCAACAACAAATAGCTCAAAATATTTACAAAGAATACAATAATAAAAAAAAAATGCAAGCGAAAACGAAAATAAAATAAAAATAACACATGAAAAAGTTATAGAAGATGTAGTAACGAATTAGTGTAGAAAAAAGGACATAATGAGACAACTACCTACCCCAACTCCTATAAAAAATAGCGCTAAAAAGCTATAATTCACCAAAATCAAATACTTTTATAATAAATTTTCATAAACAAATGAGTGTTTAACACTTTCTCAAATAAATAAACAACTTTTCCACATTTCTTTAGGTTGAAAAAAGTAACTAATTTTAAAATATGATATTTTGTGTAGCAGCTGGTATAATTTTAATTTATTGATTTTAAGCCAAATAAAAAAGAATGTGTGGCATAAACACTTACCTTTTTCATTAAAATATTTGTGTTAGCCATAGTGTTAGGTGGCAAAATTTAATGCACAATTAATTAATTAAGTTTGTGTTATTTAATTTAAAACAAAATTATTTACTTCCTTAAAATATTTTATTGCCAGGAAATTCCTCTTTAAGTTGTTTTCTTTTGAATACCTTCACTTTTTTGCATTTGACCAATATTTTCCAAAATTATCTTTAGTTACACTTTTGTTTTTTATTTTGTATTTTAGTATTATAACACACTTTCTGTGCCACAAACTGAGATCAATGAATGAGTTTTTTTTCTTCTTTTATTTCTGTTGTTTTTTTTTTACGGGCACTCCACATTTACTTTTGCAAAAGCCTTGTTTGCATTTAAATGCACTTCTTTTAACCAAAAAAAAAAAAGTGAATAAAAGGTTACAAAAGACACAAAAAAAAGTGAAAAAAATGAAAAGTTTACACAGAAGCACCAAAATGTATGCAATGTGCACAACGTTACTGCGTTACGCACTCATACCAACACACAAACAAGCAATTTTTTTAAATCACTTGCAATGCAGGAGTTGCTGCTGCATTCAAGCCACTTCACTTGTACTACTACGTATAGCTGCCACAGCAATCCATCCCCCAATTGTTTTCTTTTACTGCTACAACACACACTTAACTTGAATGTATACACTTTAATGCAAACCACAGTTTTTCTACTCGTTCTTGTGTTACGTTTGTAGTATTAAAAAATTGCAAGCTGAAAACCGAAAAACGCCAAATGTCCAAAACCCACAGAAAAAAATGAACTGCCACAAAGTAAAATAAAAATTTAACCCACACATAAGCACATATTGACGACGATGGGTCTTACTCAGCCTTATGTTGATATGTGTTTTTTTTTTGTTGGCAAAAAGGCTCTATTTCTGCCTTAATATCCCTACGACGACGTTCCAAAAAAAAAAAAGAAGAAAGAAAACAGTTGTAAAATAAAAAGTGTAAGCGAAAACAAGTAAATGTTTTATAGTAGTAGTCTACAAAAGCACCGTTATACACCACCTAACGGTGTGTATTGTAAGTTTGATACTGGCACCGCCAGACAATATACTCGTCTATCCTCGTCGCCAACAATTTGCAACAAACAATAATTTTTGCACCAACCTTGTGTGTGTGTATTTTTACTATTTAATGGGTTGGTCTTTTGGCTGGTACATACGTTTTCTACATGTTATTGTTATTTTGTTGTCTGGGGTTTAGGGATGTAAATACATAAGGATTTAGTTTCGGTTTCGGTGGGTCCTAGTGAGAGAATAATTTCTCTTTATTGTAAACACTTGTACTCTCTCTCTCTCACTTAAACACTCTCTTTTTTTCTTGCATACTATTTGTATGGATGTGTGTTGTGCTCCTGTTTTCAAAAACAAAAAAATATTATCCTTAGCTTTGGTTTGTTGTTGTAATAGGTATATAGGAAAGAGTAAACGTTTAGTGTAGGTGATTGTGGGTGAGTTTAAATATGCGTCTCCCTCTTTTAATTGATTTCGAAAAGTAATGGATGATTAGTGCATTTTATGTAATGTAAATACGAGTAAAACAAATGAATTTGCTCTAACTAAATAAGGGTTATTTCTCAATTTTTGATGATAAAATTAAAGTAAATGCAATTGTTGTTATGATTAAGATTTATTAAAAATCTTGATAATTCCTACAAAGCAAAATATAAAAACAAGTTGGAGCAAACGAAATCTATTAAAAAAATATTAATAGAACTTAAATAACTAAAAACAAGTACAGATAAAATGAAAGATAGTCAATGGTATATTCTTAAAGAGAGAGAAAGAGAGACAGAGAGAGGAGGGGGAAAGTATTTGTTGCTTAGGAACACGGTGTTTTCTCGTAAAAGAAACTGAACAACTGAATAAAAATATTTTATGAGAAATTTAGTCACAAATGCTAATTTCTGTTAATAACTTAAACTCCGTTTTAAAAAAGGAAAAATAAATTCTGTTAAAAGTTCAAAGGAAGATAAAAAGTCTACATCTTTTATTGGGTGTCCTAAATCTGCAGCCATATGCTGTAATTCTTGCAGCTAAAGTTAATTCTCATTCAATTTTACAAAATTATTTGATACTTTAGAAACCAAAATTATTGAAATTACTTAAAAAAATCCTCTCTCTAACCCACAGAATACTCATATAGAACACCCAATAATGACAGTTCAAAAAACAACTTATCATATCAGCCATATGTAAATTATCGCGTCTAGAGTATTTTATCTGTCAAAAATGTTCATGCCCATACAAAATATATGAAGCATACCGAAATAACTCGACGGCAGCGCTGCGTGGTTGGAAAATCCAATTTAGACAGCGCGTTTTGTAGTGAAGTTGGCTGCAAAACAATTGTTTTTTTTTATTCCTGTTTTTTGCTGACCAGTAATGACATTCTAGTTTTTTTTTTAATCTAGCGCTTTTTTATTTTTATTTTTTAGTGGATTTTATTAAACAAGATGATTTAATATAACTCTGGAATACGCAATGCCAGTGCTCTTATTTAGGTTTTTCTGAGCGGGTAATTATTTGTTACTAGCTGTCTTTACCCGGTTTCTACCGGTTTTGCTCCATCCTCCCGTGTCTGGTTTTTTGATTAGCTGTTTTTACCCGGTTTTAAGACTTCTAATTGACCCTCGTAACAGAGAGCGTAGTCGTTCTTAAAATATATAGTGGAATTTATTGATTTTATGTATCCAAATTTAAAAAAATCGTTGGAAAATAGAAAATGGACGTAAATGTAGGCGTAGCTTTATAATATTTATATAGCCTATGTTACTCGTTTATAATGTAGCTTTATGTTGGCAGAAGAATTTTTAAAATTCTTTAAGTAATTTTAAAGTTTATCCATTCCAAAAATCACTTTTTTATGACGTTCTTTGGCCAATTTTTTTAATTCACAGCTTTTTAAAACTAAATATTCTTAGTGATATTCCTCACTTTCGGAATATAAACTATATTGTTTTGGAATCTATATTCCAGTAGCTTTCACCACCGCTATTTAAGGATTTTCTGAGCCCAAAATTCTACAAGTTTGCGTATCCATCAAGCCAATCCAATGGAAATGTGCTTCATCGGAATTATCATTGACTTGACTTTGATACATTCCTCATTGAACGAATTGCCGGAAGGAATATTTTATTCCACCATACTTGATTGGAACATGTCTTCTCTACAATTCACCAAAAAAATTCCAACTATCTCAAAAAATACGTATTTTTATTTTAAAATGAAAAAGTGCACTTTTACTGAGACACCCTTTATGAAAGAATGAAAAGAACTCTCAAGTTGTCTCTTGAAAATATGCTACGTAATCCTTGTTTAGCTTGTTTTCTTTGTACAAATCCTTGTAGTTATCAAAAAAAAAAAAAAGAAATAATAAACTGAAGGCAAGTAACCTTTCCACGGCCCAAACTCAGCAATTTAAAAATTTAAATATTTAAAAAACGAAAGAGCTTTGCAAAGTGATTTGATCCTAATCCATGGCATAATTTTAATAAAAAAAAACACACTTATGGACAATAATAAATTATTTGTTTATTGATCAATAAATACAGTTTCTATAAGGATATTTTATTTAGTTTTTTTTTATTCCAAACAACTTTGCATACTGTGAACTTCAAAACTCTCACTGTCTATAGCAAATAAACAAACAAAATTACACACACGTATAAGCATATACCAATGTGTTTATAATTATATATAATTCTCCCTTAACTAAACAATAATCACATGTGCAATAATATTCTATCTAATTATCATTTATCCTCTTAATATATTGTCATGTATCCTTAACAACAACACTTCTGATTGACCTCATTATAGTATTTCAACCGAAAATTTAATCAGGTCATTTACCCTAGTAAAACAAGAATTTAGACCAGTAGTACTACCACAAGATACATTAATAAATACTTGCATATAGAAATAAACATACTTAAGCACATGCAGCGATGTACATGAACTTGTGTATGTGCATGAATGTGTTTATATTCAAACAAACAGACACCCTTTTGGTGATGCATGTAGTATAAGTGTTATGAAATGAAATGCCATGTACTCTTCAGTCTTTCAGTCAGTACTTTCACCGATTACTGTTACACACATAGATAATAATTTTCAAGTCAAACGAAACGCCAAAGGAAAGCAGCAACAATATTGAAATGTGCCATATCAGCAACACCACCTTCGCTATTAAACACTTGCATAACATACAAGCCTATACCCATCACATACTCGTACATACATAAATGGGTTGCTTAATATTATAGACTCACAACTTTAGAAAAACGCACATACACACACACTCAGCCTGATAAATACAACAAGTAAATGCACACAATTTTGGAGGTCACTAACGCCAGAAATTGGCGGAATCTCACACGTACACAGATACAACTGCAGCTAAATAGCGAATATAAACTCGTATATACATACATATGAACATTGTACATAAATATGTGCGACAAGAATTCGCCAAAATATTAACGACAGCAAAACCTATTTTCTGTTGACTACCGAAAGAGTTTGAGAAATCGTCGTAGCAGTTGGTATTATCAAAGAGGTAAATTTTGTAACAAGGACATTCAGCGAATTTAAAATACTGGTGCTACAACACAACAGTTAACGGAGAATTCCTATACAGAAACTGTAAAGAATGGTTGGTTGGCTGGCTGATTGGCTGGCTGATTGGCTGACTGACTGGCTGACGCATTGGCTGACTGACTGGCTTAATGTATTTTCGTAACCAGAGAAACACACATGAGGGTAAAAAGTTCTGTCGATTGTTTCCTACTCATACACTTTTCCTTCCTCACACTCGCACATAAATTTATTTTTTGAGTGCATCTATACAGTTTTCGGATACACACACAAAGAGTGAATGCACTTTTGCAACACCTTGTGTATGTATACGAAAGTTCATTTCTAAATAAGTGTGGGAGAGAGAGAGAGAGTTTGTTATTGTGGTAGTGGTTGAATGTTTGGGTTTTTAGATTTTGTATGTGGCTTATTGCAATTGCAAATGCAAGAAAACTCTTTTGGGAAATGATGCACAATATACGAGTATGTAAATGCCTACATATGAATTAAATCACTCCTCTTCTCACTTTTGCTAGTCAATGTCAACATAAAAACAGTAAATTGTAGCAGCGTAGCTTAATTTGTTATCAATATGGGCTTAAAGTGAGCAAAAATAAAACTTATGTGAGCTTAATGATGTCATATCAATTAAATGATAATGAAAATTAAATGGCCAAGGCCAGATTTAAATTGTCTCTTGCCTCGACCAGTATAATGATATGCTTTCTTTTCAAATAAAATGTTTGCCAATCTTGCAGTTAAAAAATAGTTTTTCTTAAACTAAGGCCACAAAGTTTTATTAATTTCTGGTAATTTAATGAGGCAACATTAAAAGGATTGTTTTTCTGCAATAACAAGTTACAACTGAAATGTGAATTCAGAAAAAAAAATAAAAAAAATTGACCGGAGTTTTTGATTTTAATTAAAAATTTATGAAATTTACTTCAGGATCTTTTTTAAAAAATTACAGGGTAGTCTGCCATCACATATAACTAATTATATGGCAACATAATGTCTTTTTGTTAAAGCGTTCTGTGTTGCTTTTAAGCTTAAATGGAAATTTCAAAATTTTTTTAAAAATAGTCCAAAGTAACTTCTGAGTATTTGGGCGGCAGACGACCTCCCCTTAATCTTTAATGGTTCGCTCGGCAGTTGCTAAAATCACTCAGAGTAACAGCCCATGATAATAATAAAAGGCTTCTCAAGTGAATAAACAAATTTCAATGATAACTTATGCCCACTTTTTATTGTCTTTAAATTTGAAAACGAAAAGTTTTTATTGAAAAATGCGTTATATTTTTACCTGGCCAAAGACTTAACCCTTTTTGTAATATGATTTTAACAACAGCTCTGAGTTAATATTGTGTCTAGCCATATTCTCATATAACTCAACAATAACAGACATCCATAAGTAAATATATTTTGTTAGATTGTAGTATTCAGCTAGCAGCCTCTATGCATATTCATGCATGTACATTGTTGTTGTTGTGTGTACTCGTATGCATACATTATTTACTTTCATAGTCATACAGTTGCATCCATGCGTCTGGATTGCATTTGGCAGTGAAAATTTTCATTTTTAGCCTTGACACGAGCATACAAGTTACACACACGCACACAAATATATCGTGTATATTTTTGTTAATGCTTTACTGTGTTGTTGGCTTATATTTTTATTTTGGGTAGTCAAAGGACTTAACCAGCCGGCCGGCATAAATATGCCTACACACACATTAATACAAGAATACTTTTAGTGTCAGCATTTAAATGCGAAACTACTGTGAAAAGTTATCAAGTTTTTCGGTTGCTTTATATTTATATATAAAATTATGACTAGAATTCATTTGTTCATCATACGAAAAACTTACTCTCATTTACTATTCGCTGTAATGCCTTCAATTATAATTCGTTTTATAAGAAAACTAGTTGACCCGGCAAACGTTGTCTTGCCTTAATATTTTTATATATTCGATTTTCTTACACTAAGAAATCGTACTCATAGAGTAAAGAACCGTGCGAGACCGGGTAAAAGCAGGTAGTAGGCAAATAAGCCAGATACCGACTATAGCGATACCTGCCGGGCGGATTTGTGACGTCAAACCTTCCTCTTCAATCACTCTATCTAGTACAAAAAAAAAACCGCATCAAAATCCGTTACGTAGTTTTAAAGATTTAAGCATACATAGGGATATAGGGACAGAGAAAGCGACTTTGTTTTATACTATGTAGTGACTATAGAAGTAGAATTAGCTGCAACAAGGTCCGATTAAACCTATTGTGAGGCTACTATAATACCACAAACCCTCCTTAAGTCTAAGACTTTCTTAGGTGATTTGTTCGCCAAGTCAGACCATTGTAGGCAATAATTCCTTAAATAATAAAAACGTTTTCAAGTTAGAGGATTGCAGTGACAAAATATGTGTTCGGCTCTTCCTCTTCGTTACATAAACTGCAGCGGTGGTTTGGATTGGTTCTCATATTTTCCAAGTATTTAATACCCATTAGCTCTTTAAATGGCAGCAGTAACTTTTATATTTCACATGAATTTCTCTTGTATATATTATCATTTAACAAAATAGATAATTTTTTGACCATACATTTTAAAAACATTTTTTTTAAACTGCCCTCGTACCACAAAAAGGCTGTGGAATCATATATGCAACTAACAAATCGCTTGAAAACATGTGAGTGTATTTACAAATACACATTGACTTAAACGTGTGGATGTATTTTATTGTGCAGTTGTGTAGTAGTAGGTGTGTTGTATTACACTCCAGATAGGCCATTTCAAATGCACAACACACACACACACACACACACACAGAGAGAAAAAATTCAACACTTTATTGCCTTCGGTCATACATTCTACAAACCCATTTTCATTATACAAATAAGTTTCTGTTTTTTTTTTTTTGGTTGTGCAACAAAAGCACCCACTAAACTAAGTGGGTGTTGTTGATTGTATACGAATTCGTCTTTCTATCATTTCGCCTCTTTAGCTGTAAATAAGTATAAGTTGTGTTGCAGGATGCGATTTAATGTTTTGGGATGCTGTGGGAAATACTTTTATTGTTGCACCACGACAACGACAACGAGTACCAAAACGAAAACAACAATGATTATGATGTTAATGTTGATGTTGATGACGTTGGTTTAAGCACGTTTATTCAAGTGTGAGTTCATTTGGTAGGCAAACCATTTCACGAATTTCTTTGGTTACAAACTAAAGTTAAAGACCTTTGTGTGTGGGTGCTTGAGAGTTGTTGTTCTATATAGTATGTACGTTATAAAATAAACACTTTCATATAAATACAAGTATGCTGCTGTAGTATTTCCGGTTGAGTTTTTTATTTTTTTTTGGCCGTTTGTTATTGCAGTTTTCTGTGTCGCGTTTAAATACATTCGCGTTGAAAGTGAATTTTGCGATTCTGTCTGCATGGTTGTCGTCATCGTCGTGAGTTTTACATAAAGACTTAACGTGCTTATAACTATGTCAAGTACAACAAGTAGGTCTTAAAGTAGGAATAAATAAAACCAGCTAACAAAAAATTGACACAAAAATTAAAAAAAAAAATTTAATAAAAATTTATTTCTTAGGTGAATTTATTTAAAGATTTCCATATAAAAAGGGTTTAAGTAAATTTGATATTTTATTGCAATTTTTGAAACTTAAATTTGCTCTTTGTTTAGATAAAGAGTACGGTTAATGGGAAACAACTTAAAATCCAATTATAAAAAAAATTATACTGAAACAGAAATTTCATTAAAACATTTGTTTTTCCTAAATTGTGGTATTTATTTTTTAGAAAAGTGTAAACAGAAATAAATCACAAAGAAAAATTTTTTTTACAAAAATAAAAGGCCAATTTTAATTAATTTAAAAAAATTTTCTATTTTGACTTATTCATTTTATAAGGAGGGTCGTAATCATAATGATAATTGTAATTTTCGTATTATGGTAAACATTACGGCCATAAACTCTGCAAACCGAGTTAAGTGGTCCGACATCACTTCCGTTCAGAGATCTGTTACGCGCTCTGATTATGAACCTGGAATTTTTCATTTCAGTGTTTTTTTTTTTTTTTTTTTTTTTTTTTTTTTTTTTTTTTTTGATATAAATCAGGACATTGTTTACAATTAGCTAACGCTCTGTTGTCGAATTTAAAACACTTACCTTCTTATGTAAAAAATATTTAAAGTGAGATTTATTATCAAGGGCTATAATCGCATCGCGACCTTTAAGATCTATTGTGCAGAATATTTAAATAAAAAAAATTAATTAAAAAAAGTAAATAAAAAACAATTAAATAAAAAAAATTAATTGAAAAAAAAAAAATTAATTAAATAAAAATAGATTAAATAAAAAAAAAAATAAATAAAAAAAATGAAATAAAAAAAAATTAAATAAAAAAAATTAAATAAAAAAAATTAATTAAAAAATTTAAATAAAAAAAAAAATGGATTTTTAAAAAAATATATGAAAATTTTCGATAAAGTTGACTTTAAAGTCTGCGTTAATTTTTTTGTATAAAAAGGTTAGGCTATAAAATGAGCTGTAAACTAAATGTTTACATTCTCATTTCGATTGATTTCCTGAAAACCCTGGAGATTGCAGTAAAGAACAAGACGAAAGGTTTCACCAAGAACATTACCAAGGGGGTAAAACATACATATGATGGCTGATTACTGCTGGAAGCTTTGTCAGAATCTAAAAGAGGAATCTCATTAAAGAAAATCTTATAAAAAAATCATTTTTTCTTCAACCACAGTATCAAATAATGGGTCATAATTATATTTACAAAAAAGCAGGCTTTTATTAAGGGCTGAATTTTGTTCATAAGAATTATAGGAATTTAAAGTCGTTTTTAAAAAGATGACGAGCTTAGTGTGCATATGATTATAGCCCAAAGTGTATAGAAAGAGTTATAATTTTTAACCGGGCCGTAAATTAAAAACTAGAGCTGCTAGAAGAAAACTAGTGTTATTTTCGTAATCAGCAGAGTTTAGTTAAATGAAAACGAATACAAACATTAAGGAAAATTCTTCAGTGTTGACCAGACTATCGATTTTTTAAGACTTCTTTTCACAGACTAAATACACTGAATCAAGCAATTAATTTAGTAAGGGACTATTTCTTCTCCTATTTTCTATTTATTTTATTTTTAATTATTAATTTCTTTTTTTGCTGCATTTTCTGTTTGACGTCTTTTAATCGCTATGTCTATGGTTTTGCTTTTTCCTCTTCTACAGCTGGCACAAAGGGACTATTTCAGAGGACTTGCAAGCACTTTTTAACTTCTACCAAAGCTTTTGTATTCTTTTTTAGGGATATCGAATGGACAACCTTACTCAGTAAAGACTCAAAAAGGACTGCCACCAATAGTTGGTCATCAGTCGCCAGCTATGTAGTGAGACTAGTGACTAAGGACTCTGACCAATAGTTGGTTATCAGACGTTTTCAACTAAAGACCCATTAACAATTATTGTTATTTTTATTTATATGAATCTAGTCTCAACTACAGTCATTTTCCTAACTTTTATAAATTTAAAGAATAAAAAATTTATTTTTGTGCATTGGAAATTCTAAACTGTAGCCACTAATGACTGTTTTTTACTCAAAGTAGGCAAGAAATTAATTAATTAATTTTGTTATTTATTAAATTTTTTTTGTTGTAAATTATTTTGCTAGAATTTGATTAGTAGAGAGATTCAGTATAAGCGAAAATGTAGAGGTAGATTAATTTACTTTTTTATTTAAAAAATAAGGAAGAAAAACCAGCATATTCTGCTAAAGAAATTTACTTAACAAACAATTTTGCCCACAAATAAAATTAGATTTTTCACAAAAAGTTATTTCAATATTAAGACTTTCTTTCATACTTACATATTTAATCTCTCCGCTGTTAATTTATTATTATCCTTGTGTTACCATAAAAATGGGAACAAACTCTCTCTCAAGAAAAAAAATAATTCTTGTTTGGTTTTTGCTGCTGCTATTCTGTTTTATTTTTATTTTTATTTTTAAATGGGTGCAACTACTTAAATTATCATATAAAACAAGGGGTACGTACCTATACGTACTTGTGTATGTACTCACAATGGCGCCAAAAACGTAACAGCAAATGTAATCCAAATGCAACACTCTCAAATTGGGGGTACACTCTTATTGTAGCTCACACATTCATTCATATGATACGATTCATTATTCTAAGAAACACTTTACTTTAACATTCACTTAATAAAACTCCAGTGCTTGTGTATTTACTTTTGCACATAAACAACATTTTTTCTCGTACTCATGCAGTACACATAGAGGGTACCATCTACTTAATGCTTTTGTTTTATTTGTTTTTTTTTTGGAAAATTTTTGGGGGCTTATTCAGAGGTACAAATTTGTTACTTCCCGTTTTGCAGAACACATCACTTTACGACAACGTTTTGAAAACAAGGAACAAATTTCTTTTAAAAATACTATAACAAACCAACTAGTAGTAAACAAACGGGTGATTGCGAGTTTAAATATCGACAAAAACTTTTCCTAGCGTCAAGTTTGACGACTACACAACAACTATACCGAGTTAGACAACGATAACAAATTTTAAATGCATACTGTGTGTGTATGTTGTGCATTAGCATGTGTTTGAGATGGAGTTGTACTATGTTTGGGTGTACTTTATTATATTGTGAGTGTATATGTGTGTATGTGCTTGTGTGTGTGTGTGTACACTAAACATCCCTACACACATGCTCCTCTTCTATGAGTTAAACTCCAATTACACAATTCAGTATGAGATCATTTGAATTTGCGAATTCAGGGTGATAATAATGATTACAATGATAATAATGATGATGCTAGAGAGCTAGCTAGTATTGTATTTAATGTAAAGGAATGAGTTCTTTGTTTTGGGTGTCCTTTTTCGGTTGTCTGTGCTTTTATTAATCTTTCTCTACTTTAAATATACGTGCGTATGTACTCTCATATATGGTGTGAGTACGAGTGTTTTTAAGTGCCAGTGTGTGTGTGTACGCATGTGTGTGTGTGTGCTTGTGTTCGTATTTTTTGTTATAAAAATTGAGGCCTGCTTATTTATCATACTCCTCAACTAAATATTTCAACTTTATACACAAACTTTTATATCCACAAAACTCGTAAGCATGAAACTCTCAATTTTGTTTGATAAAAACATTAAAGGGAAGCATAACTAATTGTTGCAGCTGTAAAGTTAATGAAATTGAAATAGTGTTTGCATTATGCCAAATAAAAACTTATTCCTTATAAGAGTGCATTTTTTTCATTTAAAATAAGGACTCGTATATCTGGAAAAAGTTGCGACTTTTTTTTTATTGGATAGTAAAGCATACATGTGCCGATTAAGTAAGTAATAAAATATCCGACGGCCATTCGTTCAATGGGTAATAGAGCCTAGATCTCCTGGGACCAATGCCCCACTACCCAAGCAGCTTATTCTAGGCACTCGCAGAGATCTTTAAATCTTTTAGCAAAATTCACTGCAGCAGCCGCGGATTGTTGTCTTGAGTCTATTTTTAGTACAATGGCTGTTTTAGGACCTGTCAGATCTCTCAGTAGCTCGCATTGTCCCATACTCTCTTAGGAGAGCAACTAAACTGTGTAGTGTGTGTTAGAAATCTACGTCTAAATTCAAGTTAAACTAATATCAACGACAAATTATTAAAAACAAAAAAAATAAAAGCAGTTTTTCTGTGTTCTTGAGAACTTTATGTATAATTGATGTCTATTTTGTATCTGCTTACTTCATAAATGTAAAAGCAAATCACCTGAAATGTTAAAAATTAGAGTTCTTCTCAATGATGATTGCTTTATGATTATAGATACTATTTTCTTCTATACGCTCGTGTATGACCAATCCGTGCTAGCCTAGTATGCCGGTTTATATTCAGGCACCAAAATAGTAGAAATATTAATTTGTATGTACGAGTATGCTTGGCTGTTTGTCCATACCTATATTGGCTTGTGTTTGTTTCTAGACTTTATATTTTTGTTTTATACTACATAATTTAATTCTTTTTTTTTTTTTTAATGAAAATACCAAGAACAACAACAACAGCAATAGCAACATTTTGTTGTCTATATGACTCTCGAAATATTTTGTACTAGATTGATTGTGCTCACATTGTTGTTGTTATTGCTGTTATTGTTTTAACTTATAGTTTTGTCTGTGTTAAGTCTCGTCGTCATCCTTATCATCGAACTATGTGTGTAGTTATCATAATCAATGCATTCGTGTAAATGTTCATTCGTTTGTTTATAGGCAGACACATCAACAGCACGAAAACATATAACATAAAACAAAAACAACAACAACACTGTACATATTATCATCATTATGATGTTCAAAAAAAAAAAGTAGAAAAATGAAAGCTGATGTTTGCTTGTAGGTACACGTACGTACACATTTGTCCTTTTAAACCAAATGATTTTATTTTATTAACATCAACCAGGAGGTCCTGCATGTATGTATGAATGTGTGTGTGTGTACGAGTGTGCGTGCGAACATGAGTGGGATAGTGTGTGCTTGGGTGTTTGTGCATACCTGCTAATGTTTATAAAGTCTAGGCAATATTTAAGCTGTTTGAAATGAAAACCGGCTTAACTCCATTTTAAAAATTTTCAATTGATTTGTTTAAAATTTTCTTTTTATTTAATTTCAAACTTTTTTTATATCAAAATATATTTTTTTAATTAAATAACACAATGGAGTTGTGGTAATTTTACATTCACTGGCTTATTTGTTAAAATCTAAAGTTGATTTATTTTTAGTGCATATTTCTATGCGTTAGAATTGTTAAATAAGTTTGTTTGATTGTTGTAAAATATTTTTTTTTTCAATGTGTGGATTTGTATAAGATTCTTTTTGTTGTTGTTGATGGTATTACTGAAAATTTGGTTATATGATGTAAAGTTGTTGTTGCTGATGATGATAGGAAAATGTTACAAAAAAAACATGTAAACACACAGATGGATACAAATAAATGTTTATGAAAAAAAAAATTGATGTGCATAAGTTTGGATGTATGTATGTACAAGAAATTCAAAATTAACAACAAACTAACAGTGGTTGTGTCTTGTCAGTTATTAAGAAAAAAAATTAAAATTTAACTAGACTTGCATACCGTTTTGGGGTTTTGAGGAAAACGGTTTTCTTTAGCAACTCCATACCGCTGAGTATGACAGACATAAGAGTAATAATCTCGTTTATCTGTGTTTCACGGATCTATAGAAATCTGTTTTGGTTTTGCTACATAGTCATTCCGTCATTCCAACCAAGAGACCTTAAAGAACTCATGTAACTTCAGTAGTGCGATAGAAAAAAAAATAGAATTCATAATCGGCTGTTCAGCGATGTGACAAAAAAGCTTAAGGCAATGAAAGCAAAATATGTTTGTTTTGAAAACAAAAACCAATTTTCGTTTATTATTTTCGTTTTTAATTCAAATGTGCTTTCTTTTCCTTCACTTATGTTTTCTTGTATCATCGGTGAACTGGCTATAAGGGCCTATTTCACAATGCAGCTGTAAATATTTTATTCCCTCCTTAAATGTAATTCCTCAATAATTAAAACACCTTCAATTTAAATAGACTGTCCAGCAGGGTTGTTCAAAAAAATATTTTTCTAAATTGTTAAAGCTTCTTATTATTTGTGGAGCGTTTTTGGTTCCACTGTTTTTTTTTAATTTTTTATTTTTTTTTTACTTTTATGATAGATTTTAAAACAAAACAAATCAACTAAAAACAGAGCAAATGTTAAATGTTTTTTGAAGATTTGCTATGATGTTGTCCATCTTGTTGTTGTTTTTGTTGTAGTTGTTGCTGATATTTTTGCATTTTTGTTTTAATGTGCTCATGCATGTAAAAATTATTTTCATTTACATTTTATGCAACAAAAAAAGAAAAGGTACTGAGCTTATACAACACACCGACACTTACCCACACACACACACACACTTAAATACATACATGCCTGTATACATACCTTGCTATGTAGATATTTGTTTTTTGTGTTTGTGTCTGTATTAAAAATTTTTAAATCTCTATGATTTTTATTTGTATACACATGCGAAAATAGTAAAAGTATGTTGGTAGTAGTTGAGCATTTGTCTACAAATATCTATTGTTGAAAGTTATGTGGCATGTGTGTATGTATGTGTGTGTATTTGTTAATATGTGACCATCATACCATCATATTAAGTTGTGGCGCATGCACCAACTAACTAACAGCCAGCCTCTACTGCAAATTAATTCAAATTGTTTTTCATGTGTTGTATGCCAACATCTTCAAATAATAAAAAAAAAAACAATTTTGAATATTTTAAACTTATACATTGACAAATATTTTTGTAAAGTTTAGGCTTTCGTCTTGTTTATCTGTAGCTGTATATAAACTCTAACATATGAAATCAGCTAAATTTTGTTGTTGTGTGTTATTGCTTTGCTTACCTTGTACATTTTCTTTTAATCTAAAATCTTTTTAGGCCTGTTATAACCTGATGTATCTACGGAATTTTATGATTATTATACAGGCTGCTATTTAACGTACAAAACTCCTTATGCCAAATAGTTGTCTAAAAGTCTTGTTTAACTTTTTGCCAAGTGCTTTACTACTTCTTTCATAAGCTTATGGGTTGAGAGACAACAAGCAAGCAAGCACTTACCTACCTCAAGTTGAAGATTATTAAGGATTTTCTTTTAAAGTAGTGTATGGAAAAAAGCAAAACACAACAAATACAAACTTATTTAAAGCAGAGAATTCAAATAAGAGTTTGAAAAAAAAAAAAAAAAATTAATAAATAAAAGAAATTTGAAAAAGTTTATTTCAAGCAAAATAAACAGCATTTTTTTCACAAAATTTAAAATAAAAAAAAAAAGTTGTGAAAACAATTTTGTAAAATAAAAATACTTTATTTGGATAAATGGAAAAAAAATGCTTGGAAAGCACTTTTTAAAAGTCAAATCGAGTGTGAAATTTTAAACAGAAATTTTATTCTGCTCAACACTTCGAAAAAGGAATTTAATCTGTAGGTTCTAACCTTTCTGGAAGTGTTTAAATATTTTCGAAAAATATTTTAGTTTTTATTTTATGATGCCAAACGGAAACTGCCAAAATCTTTGAGAACAACAGTACTGGGGTATATGGAAATTTAAAAAAAATTTTAAAAATACTCCAAAGTAAATTCTGAGTATTTTGGCGGTAGATTACAAATCTAGACAACCTTCACTTTAAAATGATACATGTCTTTACCCGCACTCTTCTGTGGTTCGTCCGCAAGTTACTTTGTTTTTTTTGAAATTTCCATATATCACAGTGCTGTTGCTCTGAAGTATTCTAGTGACTTCCGAATGAATCATAGAAGATTACAGGATGGGACACATACCATTTCAAAGGGGAGGCCGTCTAGATTTGTAATCTACCGCCCAAACACTCAGAAGTTACTTTTTATTATTAAAAAAAAAAAAAATTTTAATTTCCATACACCCCAGTGCTGTTGCTGTGAGGGACCTTAGCAATTTCCGGATGAACCATAAAACCTAAAATAGCTGCCCATGTTGCAGTGGCTTTTTATCATTGCTATCACATTCTTCATTGGCATAAACGTGATCTAATCTAAGCCACATTATGCTCGCTAACAATTAATAACATAGAATAGTTTTAAGATTATTTTGATTTAAAGGAGGCACTGCATTAAAAGCAAGCAATTTTGTTTCATACATTAGGGAGCCTTCTGGCCCTCTTTAAGGTTAAACCAATAATGTTGATCATTTTTAGTCCATTTGGCTCCAGATAAAATTTCATTTTCTTTTAATTGTGATATATTTTAAAATAATTCTATTTTTACTTAAATTTTTAAAGCAACTCAAAAACTAATAATAATTTCTTCCCTTTAAATATTTCACATTTTCCTTTAATACTTTCTCTAAACACTCACATACTAAATTTAAACAAAACCTTCAAATGTATGCCACTAGTTTATAAAATAGTGTACAAATACAGCCTCTAAAAAATTCCTCTATATTTTTAAACAGCGTAAATATGCATGTGTGCCATGTAGAAGCCAGACAAATGCTTGTATTTCCCAACAAATGCAACGACTAAAATGTAAGAACTTGCAAAAAAATGTGTTAAAACTGCATTTATTTTTAAACAAACTATTCTAAAACTATAAATCCTGCAATACACAAAGACACACGCACACACAGCCAGACAACCTTGCCATTGAATAAAATTTTCAATAATAAAAAAATAAAATCTAAAAACTTTCAACTATTTTCACATACAACAAGACTCAACTAAACTATAAAATCAAAGGAAAAAAAACACATTAAAACTAAAAGAATTTTTTATGTTGGTTTTTGTCTAGTTTATTTTCCAACGGACAAGGTCAACTATTTTTCCACAAAAACAAGAACAAAAAAAAAAAAATAAATTGCAGACTGAAAGTTAGATAAATATATAGGCAAACAGACGGACATACCAGAAACTTAATAAATGTTTCAATTGCATATACAATACGAGTACACAACCATTTGAAAAAACTAAACCAAAAACAACGTCATTTCTAACCCAACTCATATAAAAGTTTAATAGAATGACACTCCTCGTACTCGTTGATGTTTACATTTAAGCTCCAATCTGAAAAAAAAACAATCCTCTAACTGCTAGATTTGTTTAGGTTTAGAGAGGCAGAGGGGTGTAGAAATATTTAGAAAATATAGACAACAAAACAGCCAAACAAATTGTATGTAAATATTAGAGTCTCTAAAAATTTCATTCATAAAATTCTAAAATACGCTAAAAATCTAAAATTCTAAACACATTGAAAATACAAGCCTCAATATATAGATGGATAGTTCTTTGCCCACAAACAAACATATGCAGATATCAATGCGTATGTGTGTGTGTGTGCATACAACACCAACACCCAATTGTGCTTTAAAAATGCAAAATGCGAGAAAGAAGTAACCTTGCACAGCACCAGTACCCATTTTATTTTTGACAGGGGTACGTATGTACGTACAACCAACTTTATCTACCATCTTCAGCACACAGAGGGCTAGTATTTGTCTCTTCATACAATAAAATTAAATAAAATAAAAAAATTTTATACACCAAAATCAACTGTGTTTGTGTATGTGCTTGTGTACATGAGTGCAGTGCATGCAAAATATTTGGTTTTTCCCTATCATAGTGCAATTTTAACTAGCCGTAGTTTGAGTATGAGTTGGTTTTAGTTGCTTTTGCCACCCTCATGTTATGTACGACTAATACATGCTAAATGGCCTTTAATGTTAAAATGTGTGTATACAGCTATCTGACTAGGGATGCACGGAATTTGGTATATTTTTCGCGTAAAAACATTTTTATATAAGCGCTTGTTTTGCATTCGTATTTAACATTTTTATGCATATTTATATGCAGCTTCTAACAACTAGTCATTTTAGTATTGCAACTCTTTGCAAACGAATGAGAGGTGCCAATATAATAATTAATTATATTATTATCATGTTTTGCTATAAAATTTTTTCTTAATTTTTATTATTTGGCGTAATTTTTTGTCATGACTAGAATTGTATTAAAAAAAGAGTTTTTAAAATTTATTAGTTTTATTTGACCTTTTTCTTTTAAATAATATGACTATTTTATTAAGCTTGAGGTCTTATTTTTAAAATTAAAAAGTATGAAACCAACGCATTACACTTAATAGACAGCACTTTGCCTCGAAAACTTACCCTGTAAGAGGGCACTTTTTCATTTTAAAATAAAACAGGTATTTTTTTTTTTTGATAGATATGTTCCAATTAAACATGGAATAAAATATTCAGCGGGTAATGAAGCACAGCGAAATCAGTGCCAATTTTTGGAAAAAAAATTATCTTTTCCGATGAAACGCATTTCCATCTGAAGAAACAAAATTGTCAAATTTGGGGCTCAAAAAATATTCATGCCATCACAACGAGCAATTGTCAAGCTCCGACTTTGGTCAAGCCGTACTTTTTTAAAAGTGAGACTAAAATTGTGGTGACTGTGAACAGCCAGCTGCCGCACAGCTGCTTCAATAATTAAATTAAAAAGTGAAATGAAAAAGTGCACTCTTACCGGGACACCCTTTATAATTGGTCCTTTTTCTTTTGCACTACCACCATTTTTCATTGTGTTTCGCGGCTTCAGAGAATTAAAAACAAAATTTAATGAAATACTCCCTTCGCCAGCCTATGAATAAGTCTGGCCCTCTTTTTTTATCCACCTAACATTAGTTTTGATAACACTCGTTAACATTGAAAAATTTTCCAGAGTTTTTGTATTTATTTTTGATTAACGAAACTCTGCTGATTTTTTTAGCAGCTCTAATTTTTGAGATTTTGCAAATTATTCGCATTAATTATATGTAGGTTAGGTTGTGTCAGAAGCTGGGCTCACTTGGGTCCTCAGACATGGTCCCTTTGTGATACTAGTATAGAAGGAAATGAAGAAGAAAAAGAATAGCAATAGAAGAGTGAAAGGAAAGGAGATAAAGAAGACAGATAGAGAAAGAAAGTGAGTCTGTCACCAACCTCTACTTCTAACAAAGTCATGTAGCATGTCGACCCTTATATTCGACAGCGCAGTGAGACCCTGCAAACGGCGCTCTCCAAAGTAAATCATGTACCACTCTTCTAGGGCTGGACACCGGCAGAGAAGTTTTTCCACATTCTCTTCCTCCTCCTTGTCCTGACATGTATATCATAATTTAAAATGTAAATTTCGACCTTAATGTTTAGAAAATGTGATAGAATTTATCAGGGCACCTTTACCACTAACATTCTCTTAATTTTAAAGAACTTTACTCTGAAAACCAAATTAATGGAATTTTTTAACGATCCTGGAATAAAATCTAAAAACAATTCTGCAAATTTTTCAATAGCTAAAAAAAAAAACTTGATTTTCCAACACAGCCATTTAAAGTTATAAATTTGTTAGCATTCTTATAGAAAAACAAAATTAATATTTTTTAAATAATATTTTTTTTTATAAATTTAAAATATAAAATATAAGAAAAAAAACAATTTTTTCAATATTGAAATAAATAAGCGATATGTTAGAAATATTATCATGTGTACAAACATGTTAAAAAATTAAAAAAAAAGTTTAACAAATTCATGTGTGTAAAAAGTTTATTTTACAAATTTTATTTTTTTTCTGCTCAATGAACACACCTCGTGTATTGAAGTTGTGTTACAAATAAATGACACTCAAACGCCATGTTGAATTTTATATAAACTGCACCACACTACGTATACGTTAGATATATTTTATATTCTTGCCTATAAAATTACGTATACGCTGTAACACTACTAGAGAAGTAATCTTAAGCGGTCATGCCCACACTACAAACAAGTGTAATATTTTATAATAAAAAGTGCTTGTAAGCCATTTCAAGTATGTTTGTGCAGCCCTTTTGTATGTATGCTTTTGTATTTGTTAGTTCTTGTAAACTCAACTTACATTAAAATAATTAAAATTTCTTATAGATATCAAAAACTATTAACTATTGAAGTGTGTCGGATATTTAAAATTTATGTAAAATAATAATTTTAGATATTTATTATTACAAGGGAATTTTTTTATTTCAGTATTATTAGCATCTAAAATAAATGTAGCAGATCGTATAAAGCAATTCAAGTGAAAACTATTAAAAAGCTAAACAAAGAGTTTTGGTATTTTTTTTTAATAGCAAAATGTTTCAAAGTTTTGTTGCGAGTATATTTAAATTACAATGCTTATGCAATTACATGTTTAATCTAAAATGATATCAAAAATTTAATTTCTGCAACAAAACCGAAAGTTATTTATTTTTAGAATATGTTCGAGTTTTCCAACTTAATTTCGAATTTTTTAAATAAAGTTGAGAATTAATTTAACTTTGAAATTAAAAAAAATTTATTCATGTTAAAACTGTATACCAGTTTTGAAACTTAATTTCGAATTTTCAAATTATAGTTGAAAATTAATAGAATTTTAAAAGTCTTTATTAAATAAATTTTGTTTTTTAACTGAAAAGTATTAAAAAGCAAGTAATTTTACAAAAGCTTCTAATTATGAGTTAATTATTTTTTTAAATATTTTTTTTTTAGTAATTTAATACAGTAAAAACCTTTTTGATTTACTTTAAAAAAAAGTTTGTTTTTACGTTTTTGAAGCCAATAAAATTATGTGAATTTGGTTTAGAGAACATTAAACAATGTGAAAACTAGAAAATTTTTCAAACTCTTCTTAAAAATGAACTATTTCAAAAATATGCCAAAAATATTTGATGTATTTTAGTGCAATTATTTATTTTAAAAACACTTTGATGCAGTAACTCTAGTCTTTGAGATTTTTTAATTCGAGATTAAAAAAAATAATTGTTAATTTTTCGCTTCTTGATGGAATTTCAAATTAAATTTTTTATTTTTAAAATTTTAAAATGAATTTATGAGTACTGCTTTCGTAGTCGTATTTGCGATAAGCCAATATAAAATTAACTAGGTTTTCCCACAAAACTCTGTCAGAATGGACTCCCATAATCAGGCTTATAAATTTTTAGAATATGCGAGAGTTTAGAACTCAATTTCTTAAAAAAAAAAAAATGAAATTTAGTTTTGAAGTTTTATTTCTGTTTTTGAAAAACTAAAAATTCAGTTTCGAAAACTTCTTAAATATATTTTCTCTATTTGTCTAAGCGTTGAACTGAAAACATTGTAATACAAAAATACAAAGAACATAAATTTCATATCCAATTTTTAACTTGATACGTTTGTCCGTACATTTGTTTGACATCAGTGATTTTTTATAAAAAAGAATTGTTTAGAAATTTGTTAAAAATAATCTATTCAGTTTTATAGATAAATTTATTTTTAACTGAGATTTATGTTGCCATCAATTTAGCTGGCAACTATTTGTCTATTTAGAAAAAGTTTAATTTAATTTTTAATTCATTTTATACAAAGATTCACAATTGTCTTTATAGAATTTAAATATGCATCTGATTTAAGATGTTTTAAGCCATTATTTAAACAAAGTTTAAACTCCTACTTGACTGAAATTTAGTTAAAACATTTTTTATGTAAATAATTTTCTTTGTAAATACTTTGAATCTTTAATTAAATTTCTATAAAATTATATTTATTTTTTGGAAGGGTGTATGAGTGTATGTTTACAAGGTACACAAGTGAGCAAGTATGCATTTATGCACAAATTTGTGTGCTTGTATTTTATATATTTATTTATTTTTTGTTTTTATTTTCAAATTGAAAAAAAAAAAAATTAAAAAACAGAAATTTATTTTATTTTATATGTCTGAGTTTGGTTGTCAAGTGCTAAAGTATTAAATTCACTACTTTTGTAACTAAAAATACAAAATTAAAAAAAAAAAAAGTAAATAGTGACTGGACCCTTTCCTATTCTGTTTAAATTAATTGTTCACAACAAACATACTCGTGTTTCTGGCTTACGCTCTACAATTAAATGAATATGGGAATTTAGTATAAAATTTTGAAGGGCTCTTGACATTTAACAAGCATTTGGGTTCAGATTAAACTCTTCTCTCTCTTTCTTAAATTATACTACCCGTTCTGATTGTTTAAATGCACAATGCATGCTTGGCAACTAAAAAACAGCTTAATATTGTGTAGTTTTCGTTTTTGCTGTTGTTGTTATATTTGTTGTTGAGTTGATTGCACTTAAAGTCAGGCACACACCAGTAATATTTATATAAGTTTGTGTATGTTGTTTGTGGGTATGTGTGAAAGTGTGCGAGTGTGTGTAATGAAAGTGGTTGTTGTAGTTAAAATGCATTTAAAACTGCATCAAATACAATAAACATTTTCGTATGCAAAAAATAAAATATGTTGCATTCGTTATTGTAGTTGTAGTTGTAGCTGTGGCAAATATTTTTGTTGTTATTGCTTTTGTTGTTGTATGCAAAATACTAAAAACCTCATCGAATGTTGAAAAAGTTTTGTACGTTTATATTCAAAATGTATTCACAAGTGTTCGTGTATGTGTGTGTGTGTGAGCAAGTGTGTTGATGATGATGATGACCAGCCTAAAAGTCTGTTTAACAAAATGCAATTTTATTTTATAGAAACTACATCCAAACAAACACACATAACAAACACACATAACAAACACACACACACAATTAAACACACATTTATTTTTTGAATAAAAGTGTATTTGTGTGTGTGTCTTCATACAGATTTGCATATTTTTTGGTTAGGGTGAACAACTACAACAATTTTATGCAATTTTTTTCTTAGGCTTTTGGAATGAAACGTGTTTTTGGCTGTGTGCATCCGAATGCATATAGAAAAATATGCAATTTTTGTCTGGATTTTATATAATTTTATTTTATATATATTTAGTTACACACATTCATATATACATACGTATATACCATGAGCACACACAAACAAATTTGAAAGTTTATTAATAGACTTGAAAGGGGCATTATAGGGGCCCTACATATAAAAATGTGCCTCAAAAAATTTTAATTTTTTAAATTAATTTCTTTTTTTTTTATAAGCAACACTAATTCCATGGCTTGTCTGCGGAAAACAATTAGGGTCGGTCTACTAGTACACCTAATTCTTTTTTTACATAAATTTCTTTACCACAAATTTGGCTAAACACGAGTTAAAAAGAAAACTTCTCTTTTTACACAAATTGTTTTATTTTAACACGATTTTTATGCAATTTAGAGATGATAATTCAGAAATAATTTCACAAGATAATGAACAAAATTATTTTGGTGGTGGTACTGATATTCTTTTTTTTAAATTTAATTAATTCTTATAATATAATTAATGCATTAAAATGTGTAAGCACTAAGTAAATGAAGTGAACTCTATTAAGAATTTTTAAATAATTTTTTTTTACACGATCTATTGTGTAAAAAGAGAATTAAGTGTGCACTACTCACTCACTCACATACGAAGGCTTCCAAATAATTATAAAATAAAGTTTTTTGTTTTTAGAAAAATATTTTGAAAAAAATATTTTGAAAAAAATATTTGTATAAAAAAACACACTTAAAATTTTGTTTAAAAAACAAAGAAAGGGGAAATTTTTGAAAAAGGTACTTTTTAAAAAGTACTTTTAAAAAAAGTACCTTTTATTTAAAAAAATATACTTCAAGTTTTGTTTAGCTAAAAAAAACTATCTTTACAAAAAGTACCTTGTAGAGAAAGTGCAATTCGAAAAACTTACCTTATAAAAATAGTAACTTTGAAAAAGAGTACCTTTAAGTACTTCTTTTGAATAGTAGTGTTAATAAGGCCCTTTACCTAAGATCCCATTTCAAATAAAAATTTAATTGATGGCTAAGCTATTCTGTATGTGTAATTGTTTGTCGTGTTATGTAAGTCTATAAGTGTGTGTGGGTTTTTTTTTAATAGTGCAAATAGAGAGATAGATGCTTTGGCTTGCTTTGCTTTGCAACACTAAAAATAGTCTCCCTGCCATATTGTTTATGTTGCATAAGTACTCGTATATGCGTATCCAGTGTAAATCTACTTACACACAAACACACATAAATATAGGCTTTAAAAGTGCAAAATAAAATTTATTTTAAAAACGCACATACTCATGCATACCTAGTTTGATATTTTTTGAAAAATAAAATATATAAATAAATAAATAAATATAAAACTATATGAGAATGTGTACATATAGAAAAATGTGCATTTAAACATACTCGTACTTGCATAGATACATACAAAAATTAATATGTATGTGTATGTGTTTATATGTATGTACTTGCAAGTGGAAGTGTATGATTGCGTGTTAGGTTTTTTTTTGTGCATTTTGCTCGGGTTTATGCTTGTGTGTGTATTAACATGTTTATATTTGTGCGTTTGATTTTCTTTTCATGTATAGATAGATGTATGTATGTGTTTTTAGTATGTTTTGTTGTTTGTGTGTATATCTATTTTATTTATAAAAAATACCTTTTTTATATATTAATTTAAGCCTTTGTGCATAAAAGTGTGTACATTATTTATATTTGATTTGAAATTGATGATTAAATACAAACAAATATACAAATAAATAAAAAGGAAAAAAATGAAACAAAATATAATAAATACTTTTTATATAAACACATAAATGTGTACCTACACACTTTCATATGCATCTGAGTACAATACATACATACATACATGTGTACAATACGTATATTTGCACACATAAAAAACTTCTATCTAAAACTTAAAAGTGCATCAGTATATGCAAACCAAAAAAAAAAAAATAATAAATAAATAAAAAAAATATTCTGCAAAAATAAAATAAATATTATCTAAAATATGTACAAGCAAATAATTTTCTATGTACAGTCTAGACAAAACATGTGTTACTTGAAAACAATTAGAAAAGAAAAGTCTAATGAATTTTTATATTTAAAATATTTTAAACTTTATAATGCCATACAAAAAGAGTCACTTTGCGGCCACAAGTTAATAAAAGTAATTCCATCCTGCTTGAAGAAGGAAATACTTCAGTACCATAAAAATTTTTTTTTTAGAATAACTAATGGCGTTTTTCATTCTCAAAAAACATTCTGCCTTTAAGTTATGTAATATTTGAAACAGGTTTCAGAATGCCCCTATTATGGTTCACAACTCAACTCAATTCAGTTGTCATTTTTGTATCTGTTTCTCAACTGCACAAACACAGAGTTGTAATCAGTAATAACACAATTAGGATGTAATATAAAAATTACAACTAAAGTAGAGTTGAGTTGTAAACCATAATAAGGGCATAAAACTGAAAAAAGTGATGCCTTTTTTAATGGTGTCATGTAACATTTAACATTAATGCATATTTAGCGTTTTATATGTATATCTAACGCTTTTAAAGTGATTTGCGTTAACATCACTGATAAACAGTTGACATAAAAAAACTAAAATAATATAAAAATAAATTTTGCTGCAAAAGTGATTTGATGAAGAATATCTTGAGTTCTTCACAAGTAACTTTTTTTATATTTTTATTAGGTAAAATAATTTGCTATCTTGTATAAACAAGTAGTTGATAGAGTTATAAAAAAGGGCATTATATAACAATTACTTATAAATTGAGTGCAAAATATGTACCATAATTGCACCTTTTACATGTATGTATGTTAACATGTTGATTTTAACTATTACTTTTTTATTATAATAGAACACAAACATTCTTGGATGGCAGAATATTTATTTATTTAATTATTTATTTCATTTAGTTTATGGATATATTATCCTTACAGGCTGTTGTTTGTAATATAAATACCTACATATGCAGCATTTTTGTTAGCAAAAAAAAAAGGCCATTTCTCAAAGCTGATGTTTCAAGCAAATCAATTCTTTAAAAAAATAAAAAAAAAATTTTTTAAGCTGGATTTAATTACAACACGAACTATCATATTTGAAATTTATGATCAGTAAACTCGAGCAAATTTTCTAAGATTTCAAATCACTGAATAACTCACTGTTAGCCTCATATGGTATATAATTTTAAATCCCTACCTTTTGTCAACAATTTAATTATTATTTTAGTACCAATTTGTTTTATTTTTTATTAAAAGTTCAGTTTTTATATATCAAAAAAATTTTTTTTTATTTATTTATTTGGCTTATTTTATTTATAAAAATCCAACAAAACTAATCCTTAACTTATTTGAATTTAATTTAATTTCTCTTATTTTTTTTAATCTCGTTTTAGGTATGTACCGACATAATTTAAATGTTCAAGTGAGTGAAATTTTTATTATAATATTTTTTCTTAAATATTAATAATTTTAAATGTAAAAAAGGCAGATCTGGCTTATCAGTTGAGACAAGCAAAATTTATACGAACTGCCTGAGTTTTGCTAGTCTTTTACAATAAGCCAGTCTCTCGCTTAAACTCAGTACATGAATACCGTAAATTGTGGTGCAAATTTGCTTTTTGCAAATATGCTACACATGAAGAATTGATAGATAAAGTTACAGTTGCCGGATTTTTTCTGGATTATGGAAGCAAGCAAAAATTTGGGAAATTTAAAAAGGACATTTGAGCAAATTATGCACAGAGTACCTAGAGTACCTCCCCTGTAAAATGATGTGCTGACTAAAAAACCAGTGTTATTCTGGTAATCAGCACACTTTAGTTAAACGAAAGTGCATACAAATACTTTTCAGTGTTATATAGTTCTTTTTACAACAAATATTTTTTTATAAAAAACTAAAACGCCACATTAAAGTAGCCAATAAAAATGAAAATGAAAACACTCATTGCCATAAATTTATCCACTTTTTAATTTAATTTATAATTCTATCCTGGGAAAATTATACAAATTTGAAGCGAAATGTTGTTATAAAATTTATAATCTAATCTTAAGCTTGAAAAAAACTTCATTTTTTAATAATTATAAAAGCAAAACTCAAATAAAGTTTGAAATGAATTTCTATATTTAAGTCAACTTATTAAATTTTGTCTCAATATCCAATCCTTAACCTAATTAGTCATAAATAATTTAACACACATTTTCTCATTAGTGTTCTCTACTTGTACGTGTTAAAATTTAACTGACCTTAAAGTCAGCAAACAATCAATTATTTAAATGCATCATTCCTATGTAGTACACACATACGTACGAGTACATACGATATTCTGTCGCATGTACAATTAAAATTGTATGAATTGTATTAAACAAAATTAGACAAATATAGTAATTCTTTCATAAATATTTAGTTTGGTATGTGACAAAGTAACGAATAACAACAACATTATTAATAAAACATTTAATGCAAGGAATGTTACCTAAAGTGTGAATTCAACAAAGATGGGCCATAAATGATACGTTGAGAATTCGCGTATTTGTTTGGATCTGTGTTGTGTGCGTGTGTGTATCTTTGCATACAAATATTTATAAACGACGACATCTAACAACAACATCATCGTAACGGTGGCTAAAAATTAAATACGTCCTCGACCTAGTTCGGTGTCAATGTTATTGTGCCACATGCCACAAACAAACACACACTCAGATACACTTATATATGTAGAAACACTTACACATAACAACAATAATAAGGCTGGCTGGTAAAGCAAAGTCGGTAAAGCTAAAGGGAACCAAACATCATCATCAACATCTCCATCATCTGTGGCAGCTACCAGCCAAGCACCAAAACCATTATCAAATTTTTATGCCAACCAACACCACATAAGCAAACACCCATTAAAGGCAGCTTCGCACATCAAACAACAGGCACAAGTTTCCCACGTCTATTTGTAGAAATCATACACTACAAGCAACCACCGAAAAAAAAACGCCATTGACTCAACCGCATGCAACAGTAACTGTAATACACTTTCCGTATGTACATTGGATTCCTCCATCGACAATCCAGAAAACAGTTGAAAAAAATCTCTGGCTATAAGGTGCTGACTGACGACTCCTTTTGGCACAATAACCACGACAAAACAAAATGCGCATAATAACGATGCTGCCAGCAACGAAAACAACAAAAGAGTGCGAGTAGAAAAAGGTGTTTATGTTGTTGCATTTACTGGTGGGCTATAGTGTGCGGCAGCAGCGTGGCACGCGGCTGTTATAACGTGCACACATACTAGCATTTATTTATGTCCTTGCACTTGTAAAGCCACAACTCAATGCTACCGGCCTTAACGTACAGAATTCAATGCTCCTCATATGAGTAACACATAAAATTGAAAAGAAAAAAAATAACTAGCATGTTGTGCCACATAATTCTATAGAAGAAGTGCCATATCATCACAGACTCCCCGAACCAGCCTTTAAAAGCAGCATTTAAATTCAAATTCCACTGCACTTTGCATTGATTAGAATGCAGGCCAATGCACCTTGTTTACCGAAATCTACTCTACCCAATAATTTCCTCATCCCACACTTTACTTTTTCCTTCAATTTGTATTGTCAGCCAACAAAGTTCATTACTCCTTCATTACTCATACCCCATGACTACTAGCGCTACTCTTTGATTATTTTGCTGTCTCTCTTTAATAATGATGAAAACATATGTCCCCAACCGCCCCCTATCCCCAGGCCTTTTACTCAATTTTCATTTCTTCACTTTTGTTAACTTCCTTTACTTTCTAGTACCCTTTTTGAAAGAGCTTGTTATACAATTTTTGCACTCAAACTTTTTCGCTATTTGCAAAACTTATAGCCAAAGTTTTTCTTCTCTATACTCTCTTGCTTTCCTTATGCAGATGAACTATTACTCGTTCTCCTTTAAATAAAAATGAGCGTGTTTTGTGCTCTCAGTTGTTGCTTAGAAGGTGTGAGTTTTGTGATTTATTCTTCCTTAACCTATACCAACCACTAGTCTTGGGGGCAAAGATGTTTTTTGTAGTAAAATTTGTATGTGAGAATAATTATTGTTTGCTAAGCAATTGTTGCTGATGAGTCTCTCACTCTCGCTCTCTTTTTATCTCTTTGTTTCTCTCAAACTGTCTTACTCTCCCTCACTCTCTATTTGGTTATTTTTCAATCTCTTTTGTTTTTTTGAAGGAAACAGAAACTGTTAAGAGCGAGGAAAAGCAAATAACCCAACATAAAATTTAAACTGAAGCTAAAAAAAAAAATGAAACTTATATTTTTGTACTTCATTTATATTGAGAAAAGGTTTTTATGTTAAATATTCAGTCTTATTTTAAGGATAGTAAAAAAATTTCAAAAAATTTTTAAAAATAGTCCAAAGTAACTTCTGTGTATTTAGGTGGTAGATTACAAATCTAGACGAATTCTCCTTTAAAATCATATATGTCCAATCTTCTATGGTTCGTTCGAAAGTTACTTGGGATTATTTTAAAACCCCAGTGCTGTTGCTCTAAGTGATTTTAGCAACTTTCCAATGAACCTATACAGATTGTGGGAGGGGACACATATTATTTTAGAGGTGAGACTGTCTAGATTTGTAATCTACCACCCAAAAACTCAGAATTTATTTTGGAGTATTTTTAATTTTTTTTTAAATTTCCATATACCCCAATACTGTTGTTCTCTGTTTTGCATCATAAAATAAAAGCCACGAAATTTTCCGAAAATATTCAAACACTTCCAGAAAGTATAGAACCTACAGATTAAATTCCTTTTTGATTTTGGTAATTTTTATGGCAAAATCGGGAATGGTACCTCGCCAAAGTGGTAAATGGTAAAAATTCCTCAAAGCAACATCACTGGAGTATATGGAAATTTCAAAAAATTTTTAAAAATAGTCCAAAGTAACTTCTGTGTATTTAGGTGGTAGATTACAAATCTAGACAGTCTCCCCTTTAAAATGATATGTGTCTTATCCCGTAATCTTCTTGAGAAGTCATTTATGCATATTTGTATCCATGCACTTATATTTTTCCTAAATATATTTAGAAATATTTAATGATGTAAGACGTATTTGATAAATATGCCATAACTACTAAAAAGATATTACAAATATTAAAAAACGTATCGGATTACGTTAAAACATATTTAACTCGGCATATTTAGCTTCACTCATTTAAAACATTAAGGAACTGCAGAGCACGAGCAAGTCGCTACTCGTTTTTCCTAGTATAAACTATGACTTAATACAATAAATTTAATATTTTTCACAAATTTAATTGAAACTTATTTCTGCTTTTATTTAAATAAAATTCTCAGAATTTGACAAAACAAGTTTAAGACTGTTTCACAACAATAAACTTTAATTTCCGTTTTTCGTTTGCTATTTAAAACAAAAACGAATAATTATGCTTAATATTGTGGCACAGATGGTAAAGTTAAAATTATTAAAAGTTTCCAATAGTTTAAGTAAGGATTTTGTCAGGCACATAATTTTCTTTTGACTAGACTTTTCATTTGAAATAGAGGGTTGGGTTAAAAACATATTGTGCGATTTTTGAAATTATTAACTTTAAATTTACAGTCTGGTTACATGGCCCACAAATTCCTCACTTTAACTAAAGGTAATTTGCCTTATACTAAATTTAATTATTTAAAAATGAGTAAAGAAAATAAGGACAATTATACATTAAGGAAAACATAGTTAGTCCAACAAGGAAGTCAAATGAACATAAATAAAACAGAAATATAAAAATCATAAGTCAATTTCATATACAAATAAAAGAAAAAAAAATTAAATTAAGAAAGTAATGCTTAGTTTAAAATATATAATGAAAATATTCATCAAAGTATTCGCTTAAAACAAGTTCATCTTCGCTTTCGTTCTGATGATGCACGGCAATTTTGTGGGCATTACTGTAGAGATCATTTATATCATCGGTGTCATCATCTGTGAAGCAAAAATAAACCAAAAATTTTTATATTTTCTTAAGTAAAATAGTAAAACATACCTTTATTACCTTTACATTTATGCTTTCGACTTAAGCGGGCTTTAGAGGAAAGCACTGCCTCATCGAGCATATCATATTCATTGGATTTACTTTCACGGGAATATCTTACGGGCGGTGCTAAAAACCAATAATTATTTAAAATCGTTTTAAGGCCGGGCAATCGTCTTAGCTCTTCTAAGGCTTTGGGTTGTTGCACCAAACCTTTAAACGCCCTTAGTTGCAAACATTCCTTTTGTGAGGTGGCATTCATGAGACGTATACAAGATTTGGCTGATGTAGAACAAACCATGGGATAAATTTTAAAATTGACATCATTAGGAATGTTTGTATAGGCCACACCCAGGGAACGGCGGTTTAAAAAAAATTCCAACTGGCCACGCACACGATCAAGTAATACACCCACTATACAGCCTTGTGAAAATTTTTGCCCATATCTTAAATGCACTCCATTATGTTGAATTTTACTCTCGTAAGAGAGACCCCATGATTGCGAGTTGGTACCCAAGGCAGACACAAAATGGAATTTGAATTGGGTTAAGTCAAGTTTATCGGTGCCAATGCCGAACATCTAAAAGAAATAAGAAAAGATTTTACAATTACAGTAGTCGTTCATAAATTAGAAAATGAGAAGCAATGTTATTAATACGTGGCTTGCTCTGATCTTCGAACCGTTAGTTCTAATTTTGGTTTTTTTTTCAACACTTGAAAATTGTCTTTATGGCTTTTATTTGGTTTTCAGGGAAATAAAAAGTGTTCTTGGCGCCAGACACATCAAATTAGGAAATTTTCCTACATTTTGGAAAGTTTTTTTTTCTGAGTGCATATACCCTAGAAAAAAAGGGAAACCCATGTTACTTATTTTTACTGTCAGTGCATTTTTGTTCGTTAATGAGTGATTATTTTTTCCAACAAAGAAAACTGAGAAGCTTCTTGGCTTGTCTTGCTAAAACACCTAGGATCTAGGCAGGAATCGACCCTACGATAGGTTAGTATACTATCCGCTCAGTTATGGGGCAATTTTTGAGTGAAGTTTGATACGTTCTCTTTTATAAAATGCCAAATAAGCGCAAAAAGAATACTCTGTAATTAGCCACCAAATAAAGGCATTGGAAAAGCTTGATAAAGATCGAGTGTTGTTAAAGATACTCAATTCAAGCTGTCTTAAATAACCATGTAATGAGAGTTTCTTACAAGTTTTCTGATTATGCACCACAGAAAGTACCTTATCCATTTACCCTGTCATCAATAAAACCGCCAGAAATATAAGATATACCGTTAAAAAAATTTCTTAACATGCGGTAGCAGTATAGTTTTTGTTACCTTAAAATTAAATTTGCAAAAAAAAAAAAAAAAATTCATTTACTGCTGGCAGCCATTAAAATCAAATTTGACTTCCAAATACAACCCTCGTTTATATCGAATATAAAAATAAAATGCTTTATAATTGTTATTCATTAAAAGTATTTCTCACAATTAATATCAATTGCTATTGCAATTGTAAACACATCATGTGCACGAGGCGATTTTCGTTCAACCATTTAGAAACGAGAAATTTTGCGTATGCAAATGAAAACTAACAGCATTTAATTTATGCTAAATGAATTCTATTAAAAGTAATAAAAAGTGCATTTATTTGCTTGCACGTGTGTGTGTGTGTGAGCCTTGCTTAAATATTTATTCAAATAAAGCACAAACTAGATTTGCTTTATAAACAAGTAGATCCCTGGATTAACTATTTTAAATTTATATAGTTGGTGTTTGTTTCATATAGAAATAAAGAAATTTATTTAAACTAGAGCTAAGCTATTTTTTATACCCTTCACGGATGTCTGTCTGTACGTCCATCTGTCCGTGTGCATGTTGAAATCAAGTTTTTAAAGTCCCTAGAAAACTTACAAAAAAAGTTTAGTATAACAATTTGTTGGGAGTTCCTGTCTACAGGTTGCTATTTAAATTCAGACCAATTGGTCCATAAATGGCTGAGCTATGAGATCTGAAGGCAACTGCCTTTATTTTCTTTTAACCATTTTTGTTGCCTTTTGTGCGATTTTTTCCTTTTATCATAAAAAAAAAAAAAACTCCCTTTTTTTTAACATAAACAGTTCTCTGATTTAGGGAATTTCTTCACAAAACCAAAAATTCCTAGGGAATATTTATGATTGAGCTGATTATAAATACTTTTTTTTCTTTTTTATCAAAGAATATTCTGAGATTTAAGGAATTTTTTCCTAAAAATCCGGGGAAAAAATTCTGATAAGGTAAGAGAGAAAAAAAGAGGGATAGCAATGGCATCTTACACCTTCAGCTCATTTGCCATTTTAATAAAAATCTTTATTTTTTTTCTTTTTTTTTTTTGTATTAAATACTTAAGAAAATTTTGGAAAATTAAGAATATGAATAAGTGAAAGGCATATAAGATTTGAATTTAATTTGTTAAAATTTTTTTTGAGTTTAATAAAATTAATGATTCGTGTGATTGAAAAGATTAGTATTTCACGGCTTTAACCAATACCATTTGCTCTTATAAATTCTAACATAAATGAAATGAAAATAAAATTGAATTTGTGATAAAAAAAAAACCATGGAGGCCCTTAGCCGCTTACCATTTTCTTTCCATCTTTACTTCAAAACATCCCAGTTTACTATGGCTACTTATTCCATAGATGAAGAGCAGCAGTTACATTTTTTTTGTTTGTTTCCTAAATATGAATCAACTTAATCAACAGTAAACAATAATTGTTTTTAATCGAAAATCCACCTACTACAATCATCAAATGTAAGCAAAATGTAATAATAGTAATAACAAGTATTATGAAACAAAACCAGCCAGAGCAGCACAGATGAGTGCAATACAAAAATAAGGTATTAAAATTCATAAAACTTGAGCACGTGAATAGGGAGTGATCAGTAAAACAAACAAACAAACAAAGCAAAGCAATACACTTTACCTCGCTTCAGTTAAAATTTAATGTAAAGCCCCAGTGTAAATTTACATAATCTTATTTTCTCTATTTATTATTCCACTATTTTGTTGTCATATAAAATTACTTGCAAATTTATTTATTTGCTTAAATAATCTAAAAGATTTTTTTTTTTTTTGTTATAAAAAGTAATATTTTACCTGACATCTAAACAAATTGCAAACCGTTCCCTTGTGCAATATCTTACTTTGCTAAGCTGCAACAGAAAAATAAATTTATTTATTTTTCTTCTTGTTTATTTTTATTTTCGGCTAATTTGTATTTTTATAAAAGCGGCACGCTTTTTATTTTCAATTTGTGATGTCATAGACAATAACAATAATATATAAAATTTTTTGTTGTTAGTTTTGGCGGTATGTCTTTTGGCAATTGAATACTAAAAAATAATTATTTTAAATTAGACGCCAATAGTTCTACATTTGTAGTTTTTATGGCGCTTTAGTTACACGGTTTTTTTTAACAAGCACAAATTTGTTTTTTTTTTATACACCTAATTCTCTTTTTACACCATAGATACGTTTCAAGAAAATTCGTGTAAAAAGAGATTTATTAAAAAAATTCTTGTTAGAGTGCACTTCATTCACATTTTATATTATAAAAAAATAAATTAAATTTGGAAAAAAGGAATATCAGTACCATCACCAGAACAGTTTTCTTCATTATCTTGTGGAATTATTTCTGAATTATCATCTCTAAATTATATAAAAATCGTGTTAAAATAAAACAATTCTTTTAAAAAAAAGAATATTTTTTTTTTCTCGTGTTAAATCAAGTTCCTAGTAAAAAAACTCGTGCAAAAAGAGAATTAGGTGTATAGAAAAGTTATTCTATACACCTAATTATTGTAACTTTTTCCTTAAAAAAAATTTATTTTAAAATCTTGCTTCAAATGCAGAATAGCTGTGCTGTTGTTTTTTCTATTAATATTTTTTATTTTTTTTTAGAAAAGCCATAAGCCTGAGAAATCTATACTTTTTTGTGTCTACCTCTGAGCTGGCTTGAATTATTGTAATGTTTTGTTTTTTTTAAATTAAAACTCAATTAATCAATTAAATTGTTAAACAATTGTTTTTTTATAAAGAATGTTTTGAATGTTTAAATTGTTCATTTAACTGAACTCATCAACATTATTTTTAGATTTAGTGTAAGAAGAAAACATTCACTGATGTTTAGCAAAAGCAAAAAATTATACTTGCTGGCTGCTCTTTCCTCTCTGCCAATAATAATAAAAAAATAAGTATAATTAATGAAATGAAAGTAATAGCACATTTTTAAAAATACATTTCTAAAAAGGAAAAGTAAAACAAAATTAAAAGAGAATTTTTTTTTAGTAAAATTAAAATTCATCATTAAATTTGAGTTACAAAAACCATGAATTATATTTTGAAGAGAAAATCTATTGGATTTCGGAAGTTATGAAATACAATGACTGTGATGATTTGCTGATTTTTTTTTACTAAAACTTATTTTACTCTTTAATATAAACTCGGCTTGGTGAACACCAAAAAATTTCAATTCGTTTTGACACATAAAATTTTTTTTTTCGAATTGCGGCTGACTGCCTGATTAAAAATTTGATGGGTTATTATATAGTTCGATGCGAATCGAAAAAGGCTTACGAAGAGAATTTTCAATAAAAAAAAAAAAAAAAATTAATAATTGTGTAAAATTTATTAGTTAGTTTTATTTGACCTTTTTCTCTTAAATAATATGACTATTTTATTAAGCTTGAGGTCTTATTTTTAAAAAATTTATTTTTATATGGATATTTCGCTTCAATTTGTGTAGCGAAATTGTTTTGTGCCTTCGTGACAATGGACAAATGGAAAAAAATCTTTGGTCAAATTACGGTAGTCGATATCGAACGAAATTTTTATTTAAATTCAATTTAAATTTCGATAGCTTTTGAATGCCATAATTTGGCTCCTGGTTTTAAGTTCAGTACATCGTCGTAATCGTCATGTTAATTGTTGTTTTTGTATGATAAATATTATTGGCATAAACTTTGCAAGCCAAGATAAGTGGTCCAGCATTGTCTTCCGTTCAGAAACCTGTTACACGCTTTGATCTTGAATCAACAGCAAACCTAGGAATGCTTTGTTTTAGTGATTCTGTCTAATTTAAAATACCTAGACTGCATCACATTTAGATCAATTCTTTGAAAACCGAAAAGATTGCAGTAAAAAGCAAAGCGAGAGGTTTCACCGAGGTATTCGAACAGTGAACGAACTTTACACCAATTGTAAATGATTACGGCTGGACTATTGGTCGGGATCTGAAACAGGTGTCTTATTTAAAACAAACTTATTGAAAATATTGTTTTTCTTCAATAGTCATAATTTTTAACCTGCCCGTACACCGAAAAAAATTATGAGCGAAATTTCTTGCTAACAAACTTTTGTTTAAGTTTATGTTTTATGCTACTATTTTGCTTCTGTTCATGTTTGCTGTGAAAAATTTTCTTTTTCTACTACGCAAATATTAATTACGTGTTTGGTTTAACGAATTCTATTATAGGTCCTATTTCAGTTAAAGAATTAAAAGTGATTTTTAGTTTTTCTGTGTATTTTCATAATCAGCACACTTTAGTTAATTGAAAATGAATACAAACACTCTGGACAATTTTTCATTGTTGACCATTGCTATCATTCTTTATCACACTTTTTTATATAATCTATTTCAAGTATTTGAAATTTTCCTACAAACATTCCTAGTGTCTTGTAATTATTTACTAAAATAATTTACTTGAGCTTAATAAACAAAAGCAAATAAACAAGCTTGCGTTTTATAAGTTTATTTCGTATAAAATTTTAAATAAATATTGATTAATTAAATGCATTTCAACATGCAGTTTTCTGTGTATTTAATTGATTGATCACTTAGTAATGATTGATTTATTAGCCATGAAAGCCAACTTTATTTTACATTAACAATGAACAAAATTTTTTTTAATCTAAAAAAGGCAGTGTAAATTAAATTATTTCGGAAAAAAAATTAAGTGTTTTTAATTTGAGTTTAAGCGTTTTTAAATTTCTGGATATTTTACTATTCTTCCAAATGCTATACAATCTTTCTTCTGCAGATGCTTCATAACGGAGTATCTAAATATTGAACTAGTTTTCAAACCGTTATAAGTTAAGCATTCCAGTATTTAATTATTCTTCGAATTATCAAACAGAACTTGACAAAAAATTTTTGCCTCAAAAATGAACTTTCCTTTCAACGTTGTTCAGATATTTTTTTTTATTTAAATTTGAAAACAAAAGCGAACAATGCACTTTCTACTTTTAAATAAATTTTTGGAAATGATACATTAAATTATAATATAATTTTATATTTATTATCAAAAGGTCATTTAGTCTACAAATTAAAAGAACATTTTAAAAATTTTATCAATTAAAAATTCGTTGATGGCAAATATTAAACTTGAATGTCTGAACGTGTTATCACGAAAACAAATTAATTATGTTAAAAGAACAACAAACTAAAATGAAACATTTAAAATTTAAATCTGTGAAGTTTGCTTCATTCTTATCTTAAATTACATGTGTTGTTAGATGTCAGCTAAAGTCAAAATGTTAAAAAAGTTTTAAAGGAAAATATTCTTAGTAACAACACTCATTGAAAATGTAAACTAAAGGTGCTTTGTTTTGTGCTAAAAAAATGATAAGGAACTCTTCAAGTTTATACACAAAAGCTTTGCATATATTTGTGTATGAAATGTGTATATTTAATAAAATAAAGCAAAGCATATGTATGTGACTCACAATCTTAATGTGGGTCATTATGAAAATAAATATATAGTATGTGGGCAATGTACTCAAATGTTTATTTATAAAAAAGTTATTGAAATATAACCAGACACCGATAAACTTAAAAAAGTATTTTTTGAAACTTTCATGACAAAATATTCATAGCACTTTTAAAATACTTTGTTAAAAGACACCAATTTGAGTATAAGACGGACAGAGACTTAGTATAAAAAGGAATAAGTTTTAGCATAAGAAGTCCTCGTATGAGACAGAAAGAGTTTTAGTATAAGACAAAATCAGTGCTTAGTATAACAGAACAAAAGCAGTCTATGTATAAGACCAAGAATACTAGGTATTATTAGTATAGGACTGTATTAGCATCTTAGTTTAGGACTGGAGTAGCAGTTTTAGTACAAGAAGCAATCAGTCTAACTGTGGGCCTGTAATACCAGTCTTCGTATACGACTATAGTAGAAATTTTCGTATAAGACGCAAACAGTCTAAGTTTAAGACTGTAGTAGCAGTCTGGTATAACACTGCAGTAGCAGTCTTAGTAAAATATTGTATAAAACTGTAGAAGCAATTTTAGATAAAATAAAGCTTCAGTACTAGTTTTACTATAAGACGCAAACAGTCCTAATATAAGACTGAAGTAGCAATTTTAGTATAAAGCTGCAGTAACGTTGTTAGTATAAAATATAATCAGGCCTGTTGTAGCAGTTTTAGTATAAAACTGTAGTAGCAGTCTTATATAATGCTGTAGCAGCATTTTGGTATAAGACTGTAGTAACAATTTTTTCAAAATGCACAAAAAGTCTTAGTTTAAGACTAGAGTAGCAGTTTTAGTATAAGACTGCAGTAATATTCTTAGTATAATATGCAAGGAGTATTAGTGTAGGCTTGTAGTAGCATTTTTACTATAAGACTGTAGTAGCAGTCTTAATAAAAGACTGTAGTAGCAGTTTTAATATAAGATTGGAATAGCAGTCTTAATATCAGACTGTAGTAGCAGTTTTAATGTGAGAATGCAGTAATATTTTTAGTATAAAATTCAAATAGTATTAGTGTGGGCCTGTAGTAGCATTATTACTATACGATTGAAGTAGCAATCTTAATATAAGACTGTAGTAGCAGCCTTCATATAACACTGTGGTAGCAGTCTTAATACAAGACTGTAGTAGCACTCTTAATAAAAGACTGTAGTATCATTTTTACTATAAGTCTGTAGTAGCAGTCTTAGTATAATACAGTAGTATAAGATGGTAGTATTTTTACTACAACACACTAGTGTCATTATAAGGCGTTACTCTTAATACAAAATAATAATTAAAAAAAAATATTTGTGTAAAAATATTTATATCAACTTACCACATCTGTACCCGACAGAGCAGTTAGCACACGCATTTCCCAAAAATGCATCATATCTGGCGCCAAAGGAGTTTCACCTCGTACAATTGCTGTACCCTGGGAATAAATTGGATGGAATGTTACATCAGGACCATTAATCACCACATCCGAATTGGAATTATCTTGCCAATTCCAATGTATAGTATGAGTGGCAGGATCATCTTCACCACAACGGCATTTAATTAAATCAGGTATATGACCTTTAAAACAGGTCGCAATTGTTGTTGTAGGAAATTCACAATCACAATAGGCTGCACACACGGGCAAATGTTTATTAATATCTGCTCTATAGGAAGGATGAGCAATTAAAATGTCATCTTCGTTAATATTATTGTGACGCATTATTTGCAGATTATGTGTTTGTTGGTGGTGGTGATGTTTCAAAAATAAAGGTATTTTCCAGAGTGTTAATGGCCTTGTACGATGAGTATAACGTATAAATGCTAAAGAGATGGATAATAAACTTTGTAGTTGACCCGTTTTGAAACTTTTTTATTTGTTAACTTTTATTAAACACAACAAATTTTTTTTTTTTTAATATTCAATAAGTAAAATTATTATTTTAATATTTTTTATTGATTATTGCAGCAAGAGTTTTGGTTTTAATCAAATTATAGTAAAAGGACCCGAAATGCTTTAATATTGTTTCTGTTGTTTGAAAATAAAAGTACATGCGCTACGTTAGCTGTCCAAGACTTGAGTGAAACAATGGTCTGTGTCTATTCACTCTCCTATGCTGCTCTTTAATTCGTTTTGTTTTATTCCCTCTAGTCTAGTTGTTGTTATTTTATTTGTTTCATGCCGCTGTGACTGCTATTTGTGCTAATGGTATGTGTTAGCTAATGGTTCTATCTGTGTGCAAGGCATGAATCAATGAATGCTTAACGAATGTAAACAAATTTTTTGTTTGTTTATATTTTCATGGACAGCAGGCAATTGCTACACTGGATGAGTAGGTAGTGCAAGTTAATTTATTTTAATGCAAAACATGAGTAATAAATAGTAGTTTATTGATAATACTTTTTTAAGTAAATTAATTTAAAAAAAAATTAAAATTTGGAACAAATCTTGGCAGTCTACTATTCTACTTTAGTGTAAACGGGCTTCCTGAACAATTTTGATTCTTTCAGGCATTGCCCGTAACGTATTTTAATTTTAAAATGCTGCCATCTTTTTATTATAAGAAAGGAAACAAACGGCCCTTTGGGCCACACCTGGTACATTTTACTTTACTAAATGCTCTAAAATTTAATGTAATCAAAAATTTATTTTAATTTGATTTTTTGTGAGTTTCATTTCATAGTAATTCGTTTGGCGTTTGTTAGTACCTTTACCTGGTTTTCTTTTGCCATGAGGTAGATTTCAGATATCAAATCTACCTCATGGCAAAAGAAAACCAGGTAAAGTCTTATGTGTTTTGTGCTCTTCTGTGTTTTTGTTTCGTAAGTGTCAAAAGTTGCTTTCGATAAATTTTCAATTTGTATTTTTTTTATATATAACAAAATGGCAGCCAGCTCAAATTATTTAATTTTTGCAGAATTTTTCAAAATTTATTTTAAAAAATTAATTACTCGGTTGTCTTGTGTTAATAATAACAAACAGAACAATTTAGCATACGATTTAAAAAATTCCAGTAGGGTATTTCAGTAGACCATATGGTTGTAGTCTCAGTTTGTCTTTTTATTCTATATTACACAGTATTTCTCTTACCATGTGCATTTGTTAATCACCTTTTGATAATATTCAATATTAATTTTCTTATAAAACTAATCGAAATATTTTATTTATTTTATTTAAGAAAATAATTCTTCACTATAAATTTATATATAAAACTTTTTTTATTAATTCAATTCAACTTAAGGAAAAACAAGTTAAATTTATGGTGACTAGATTTTAATATAAATTTTTGTATGAGAGAAAGAGAATAACACAAATGTAAACATGCACAGTGTTGCATTAATTGGTAGTATTTACCTGAGTTGTATTTTATTAATAAGACTACAAATTAATAACAGTAAAGGCTTATAATAATAAGTACTGCTAAAACAATAATTAATAATTTGATAAAAAAATATATAAATTGAATTTTTACTTTATAAACAAACGGCGGAAGCAAAGTTGTACACCTAATAAGATTTTGCTTTTGTTTTTTTAAATAAAAAAAAAATTAACACATTTTAATGGGTTTTTCTCATTGAAAATAAATACTTATGGCTTTAGATCATGATTTTTTTCTTATTTTTTCTTTTATTTTTTTCCAATTAATTGTTACAAATATATAAACAAAGTTTAATAATTAAATTTTAATTTAATTTTAAAATCGTTGGACTTCAAACAATTTAAAGAAGTGTTTAGCAAATCCATCCGTACACAAATAATCAACCTTGTGTTTTATTATACAAAATACATTTTTATACAAACGCGGCACATGCTTTAAGGAATGAATTTCTAAGGGTTGCAGTAAGAAAACAAAATAAAAATAAAAATTTTTGGGCAAGTTTTGGAAAAGATAATAACTTTTTTTATTACTTTGAGGTCTTTGTCTTTTGTGGTTATTTTTTCGTACTAGTCATTCTAATTCATGTGTAACTTATTTAAAAGATGTTTTAAATAACTTTCTATTTAAAAAATCGTTAAAAAGCTTTTCAATAACATAAAAAAAAAATTTATTAATTTTAAAAATGTTTTTAGGTCATCGTGTAAATTGCGAAATAATTTCTTTTCCCATTAAATTCTGATAAAAATTTTGGTACTCCTAAAAATAATTTTTTATCGTCCTCTTTCTACACAAGCCTACCATACCTTTTTTCAAAAATTTATATTGAAATGTTTTTGTTATCAGAAGCTTTTGTTCGATTATAAAAAAATGCATTATATTTTATTAGGCAAACTTTCTTTGGTAATTTTTTTTGTTTTGAAAATTCGGCGGTATTTTTTTTAATTTTGTAAAAGCCTATTACCGGCATAGAATATTCTTTCTTTCCATTTTGAAAAAAGAGCAATAAATATATATACATTTTTTAATTCATCAAATGAATTCCTTATAAGTTGACTTACTAAAATGTTAATTTTCTCATTAAACTATAATTTAAAAAATTTGGAATTATTAAAAATAAACAATTAAATCTTGTCGTTGAACAAAAAGTCATTCTTTCAAGACTTCCTCATGCAAACTAAATTCCTCTGCTCCAAACTCCAGAACATTCCTTTGAATACTTAAAACTAATTTCATCTCAAGATTAACTCTATCAAATTTATTTATTTATTTTAAAGCAATTTAAAATTTTTCCACATAAATTTTAATTTTTTTTTGAGAGATACTTTTAACCCTCTTAAATTTCAACCCTAGAAATGGTTTGTTAAAAAATCTTTTTACTCAAATGTGTTTCCCACGTTGTAAAACAACAGTTGTTGAGTGAGAAAAATAAAGGAGCAGTTTAATTAGTTTTTCTTTAATTGAAAAAAATTTTAGTGTTGAATAATCATCATCTTATTAAAAAAAATTAAAATTAAAAATCTTATACAAAAAAATTTATAAAGTTATCGATATTTTTCATATAGTTTTTTCCTAAATTGTACTTTAAAGTCTTATGTAGCATCAGTTATTGTTAGAAGCAAGAGTAAATAAATCAGTGTCACAGAGTGCATTTGAATAAATTTTCATGGTTCACTTAAATAAAAATATTAGAGTAATTCACGTATACATGCTTAATTTTATTTTTGTGTGATCATGCTTGACCCGTGAATCGCGATTTCTACGTTAAATTTTTTTTAGTGTTATTATGGATGATTGTGAATGATAGTTTTGACCTCACCAAATTTTTCTTCAATCATGTATGACATGATCTTGAATGATGCTTTTCACTTTATTAAATTTTTTTGTCAGTATCAATCATGCTTGATTTTCAATACATTTTCTTTTAGTATTCATCGTACATGATCGTGAATGATGTTTTCTATGTGTCTAAATTGTTTTTCAGTATTCATCATGCATAATTGTGAATGATGTTTCTATATGAGTAAATGTTCTTTAAGCTTAATTCACAAACAATTTCTATGTGACTTTCAACTTAACTAAATTGTCTTTTAGTCTTAATCATGCATGGTCGTGAATGATACTTTTTACATGCCTACTTTTTCTTTCTTTCTCAATCATGATAATTGAATATGATGCTTCCATTTGTCTAAATTTTCTTTCAGTCTTAATCATGCATGATTGTCAATACCTTTTTTTAGTATTCATTATATGTTATCGTGAATGCGCCTAATTTTCTTTCCACCTTCATTATGCATGACTGTCAATGGTGTCATCATGGATAAATGATCCTCTTCATAGACTATATTTTCTTTCAGTCTTTATCGTGCATGATTGTGAATGATGTTTTCTAGGTGGCTAAGTGCTCTTGCCGTGATTATTATTGAAGCCTTTCACTTGATTACATATTCTTTTACTCTTCTTGTTTATCCCGGCAATAGTGCTTTTTACATGACTATATTTTCTTTCAGTCTTATAAATACATGATCGTGAATGATATTTTCTATGTGACCAAAGCTGCTTCTAGCCTTGATCGTCCAAGTAACAAAGTTTTCTTTCAGTCTAAAAATTTATAATTGAGAATGATGCTTCCAATGTGATTACATTTATTTTCAGTTTTAATCATGCTTGATTGGTAATAAAAGTTTCTACGTGATCAAAATTTGCTTTCATTTCCAGCCTTAAATGAAATATGAAAAATTGTCACTTCAAAAAATTTTTTTTTAATTAACAGCCACCATTTTTATTTTCAAATCACAAGCAACAAAATTGTTATTATAAAATTTTCTTTTACATCTAATTCCCCCCCACATAAGTGTGTACAACATGTGCACTAAATTATTCACCAGTATCTACTCGTGGAACGACAAATCTTTAAGAAAAATTCTTAAAAACCTTCCCACGGTTTCTATCCACCACTTTAAACAACCCCTCAAACACCTGTGTCAGGCTTACAATAAATCGAAACGACCTAAGCAACCCAATCAATCCACACTTTACGCATGCGCAAAAAATAAAAATCACAATGGTTTTGTTGTTTCGAACCAGCACCATAAAATAAATCTTCCATCCACTTTTCTTTAGTACTTTAAGTATCTAGTGCTATCGAATGAGGGAAACTCATTAAGAAGTATTAGATATTTATTTAGTTACAAAAACAAAAACAAAAACAACATTTAAATATTCTCAAAAGATTTTTACAGATTTTAATGTTACCAAATGACAGAATCATTTCCCACGATTTCTCTACAACTACAATTATTTATTTTCTTCTATTTAAATGCTAGAAGCAGGTGTTATTTCTTCCCCAAAGTAAGAAATACTATAAAACAAAGCAATCAATGTGTGTATGTACAGACTCGTATATTAATTTGAATCCTGCTTAATCATCACATGACATGCCCTGCCATACTTAAGTGTATTCGCTTGTGTGTGTAAAGTAATTTTTAAGATCCTGGAAAAATATTTTCCCACGAAAATGAAAAGGGAGCAGGGCACAAACAAAAAACATTGTTATTATTAAAGAATTATGGCAGGATTGTACATACTCTCACACACAGCTTCTAGATTGTGTGTTTACAGGTTCCTGCACGCACACATACCTGCACACTCTAAGCATGTGTAACTCACGAGTTCGAAACGAGCCATTTTAAGAATGATAGTTGTGTTATAACGGTGTTTAACACTAAGAAGAGCCAAGGAGTCTACTTCTTATGGGGAGGAGTTCAATATAAGAAAAATGTAAAGTAATTTTGATTTTGTACAATAAAATTAAGCACAAAAATATCTGTATTTTATATTGCAAAGAAAATTCTCTAAAAAAAAGGCAGCCCAAAATGCTTGTGAAATTAAATTAAAACTTTCAACAGCCAAGAATATTATTCTTGGCTTCCATTTTAATTAAACAAAAACTTTGGGCACATTACGGCACTCGATATAGATCGAAATTTCTATAGAATTAAAATGAAAATTTCGTTCGATATTGAATTCCTTCTTAAATAGCTGCATTTCATATCGTAATTCTATTGAAATTTTTTAATTATTTTATATATATAAAAAAAAACATTGAAAATTTAATATTTTCATTAGGTACTGGTGGCAAGGATTTGGGTCTGTGTATCGTGCAGATTTCTATGGTGTAAAATTAAAAATTCAGATCAGTTAGAGTCTCAAGGGGAGAATGGTGTTTTATTTTTGTTTAAGATTATTGTTCTAATACCGTCTAAAGCGGCTATTAGACGATCATGCGCGGTATGATGAAATGCCCTTATGCTCGTGTTATAGCGAAAAATTGCTGTTTGATATGTAGCGCATGATGGCTTTTACATTTTTTTGATATTTTCACTATCTCTCATCATACCATAATGACATTGTGTTTTCAATCTAGTTAAAAAAAAAATTAAACCTTGCTAGGGTTAAAACAGGACATACTTAAGGGACCTTTTAAACACTTGCAATAAAAACAGCAACAACAATAAAAATATAAAAACAAAACCTGACAACAGAAAATAAATAAATAAATTGTTGCAACAACTCAGCACATGCAAGTGGTTGTGTTTGAGTTTTTGCTTTCAAAACTAAAACCGTGGGAACCCAAGTGGCCGGCCAGAACATGTCTTGCCAACTCCTGGCAAGATGCTGGCAAAGATAATAATACAAATGCATACAAACAAATAATAATAACAATCATAATAAAAGCAGCAATCAGACTCGTAAAGGACTAAAATTTTACAAACACCAGCTTCAAAAAATAGGGCGATACGAGTATTTATTGTGTTTTATTTTGCTTGATTTTGTTTTATGCTTAAATTTAAATAGTGTTTTTGTAATGTGATATTTTTTTTTCTGTCCCTTAAATATTTTGTAAAGTTTTTTTTTTTATTTTACAGTTCCTTGTTTTACATAAAACACGTTTCAGTGTGTTATTTAAAAGAAATTCTTTAACTGCGCATGCGTAAAGTGAGCGCCAAAAAAATATTCATTGGCTTAACTTGACATGCCTGCCTGGCTGCTTGTTTTTTTGTTTATTTTTAAAGGATTTTTTTCTTACTGCTTTAAATTTAACTTTCCATAGATTGCAAACAGAACAGGTGCGTTTTTAAGTCCCGTCCCAATCGTGGGAAACTAAAAATTTTTATGCAAACATGATTGTATTCGATTTTAGGGGTTGTCTAGTTAAAACAAAATTAAATGAAAAATTAAAAAGAAAAATGAGTGTTTTTTTTGTAGTTAAATAAAATGCTGTGCGTGTTTAAGAGCAAGTGTTATGGTGTAAGTGCTTGCTGGTGTGGTATGAGTTTAGCTTGAGCTTTACTTACTTTGAACTTGTCTTTAGCATGTCCCCGTAGCTATAATTCTGTCTTAAATTAGTTGGTACGTGTAGTTTGCTTTAGCAATACAATAACAATAACAATAAAAATTTCAGATGAAATCATAGAAAAAAAAAAAAAAATAAAATTAAAAAGTAAAAATAAAAGAAAATAAATCAATGTGCAAAAAAATTTATATAAAACATTATCCTGTGCTCTCAATTAGAACTACAAACAGCTTTGGTTAGTGTAGCTTTTTAAAATTGTTTTTGGTTTAAAATGTAAGCAAAACGTGAGTTGTAATAAAAAAATTTTTTTTTAATAAACCTCTGTGAAAAGAAAGTATTTGAGCGGTTATTTTTGAAAGTGGTATAAGTCCACTTTTTTTTTTAAATGAGTTAACGGTATAGATACCATTTTACTAAAATTATTATATTTTTTTTAAGTGGAGTTGTACCACTTTCAAAATTAACAGCTCATTTATCAATCATTTTAAGCACATAAATTAATTTAAGAACCTTAAATTTTTTTTTGTTTAATTCTTATTAAAGTCAAACTTAAATATGAATTATAACGGTTAGCACACACACAACCGTAAAAATAAATTTTTTGTAAAATAAAATTTAAGCGAACCCCATCACTAATTAAGTCTTTTTAAAAGGTTTAATGAAAATTTTTTATGAAAACATTTTGTTTTAAATTTTCATAAAAAAAATTATTTAAATTGTTAACTGATAAAAGATAAAAGTAGGGCCAGCCAACAAGAGCCTGCAGCTCCAAACAAGTTTTTTACTTTTCCATTATCTAGAAGGGGAGTTTCAGTTTGGTATGCTTTTGCTTTACTTGATTTTAATAACAACAACAACAACAAAATGGAGTTTAAAAACCCATCATTACTTTTTTTTGTTTAATATTATTTTATGTACATTCTGAGAAAAAAAGGGTCACTGTAACGAATCTCTAAAATATACAATTTTTACGTTCTCAATTTTTTTCTCTTTATTATACTAATTTTACGCAGCTCAAAAGAGCCAATTAAAAAAAAAATTCTTGTTTCATTTTTGAGGCAGTTTAATGACTTTAGGTTTTAGTTATTGGGATGCAGTTCATGTCAATCATATTTTTTTAAACACAATAAAACCCAAAAAAAAAAAAATTCTTTATCGCTTTAAGGCTGAACCTACTGAACGCATGTGTGAGACAGTAGGCAACAAGTAAAACAATCTCTTCTTGAAAGTTTTAATTAAAAAGAAAAAGAAATTGTTTCATAAAACTTGATCCCTTTCTGACTTTCTTTCCATATAAAAATTTCCACAGAAGGTTGGTATAACAAAACATTTTAGGAAATTTATTTTTTATATAAAATTTTTCTTGTTATTTGTTTTTATTATCTATTATACTGTGAGAGAGCGAGAGATTCTTTTGTTGGCAGTGAGTTTAGAAGCCAGTTGCTTCAATTACAACTCAAATGAGTTGGGTTGTGAACCATAATAGGAGCTTAAATCTGTGAAAGTATGCAAAATCGCTTGTCTTATTCAGTAACTTAAAGGACCTACTATCTAAAACCCCCTAAAGGTTTTCTTAAAAAGCTAGAAAATTTTATTGTTTTCATTATCATTTTTTTAATTAAAGACCCTGCTACTTTAATAATAAAATTATTAAAGTAATTGCTACAATTAGTCACTTTTTACTTAAATCGAGTTACACGACTTTTCTTTGTTAGCACAGAATGAGCCAAATGCTCATTTAGTTTGAGACTTATGAGGCTGTAGGAAAAAACGTGTAGTATTTTTCAGGCAGAGACTTTGATGCTTGTGCAATAGCGGAATTAGGGGAACTATAGACATCTGTGTAGTTAGTCAAACGGCTCTCTGGGTACTTCAAACGACCATTGGATTCTTTGAGCTAGTTACGACGTCAAGCTGACGTATACTTAGTATGCATATTTGCACACAATGGCTTCATTGGATTCAAATTGACTAAGGCTTACTCTAACTTAGAGGATTCTATGTCGGTGACAGTCTTTATGCCGTTTAATAGCATCAGAAGCGCCATTCTTGAATATTAGCTAAGAAAGGCGAAGTCGTATCCGCTTTCAGTTGTAATTTCAATGTATTTTAAAAAGAAATTTAGTTCGATATCCAAAGTAGAGTCTCGAAACGTGCAAGGATGCGCGTGAAATATGGCCTCGTTATTATAGTAAATGCTCTGGGGGTTTACTCTGTATTGTGTTGCGAAAGAAAACAGTACGAAATCGTATCTTTAATGTGTTTGATAGTTTACTTTTTGAATTTGTCTGCTAGTACCCTGCTGTATAAAGCGTAAGTGCATATCAACGTTATTTTATACACAAACATATTTTGCGATGAGCAAAAGCAAAACATTTATAATAAAGAGTAAGCTTCCCTGCTAAGCTTTTAAGCAGGAATAGAAAGAATTTTTCCACACTAGTAGCTGTGATTACTGGTCACTTGGCTAGCGGGGCACACGTCTACAAGCCTTAAACGTAAACTACCCCAGCTGCCATACACCTGAAAGCTCTTCGCCTGGCTCTTCTGGCTTCGAGATACAAATTTCTCAGTGCACATTTTATAATACTTCAGGTAGGCAAGTATTGGGGATATGGCTATGTGATTTTTTCAGTTATTTTAGTGCCACAGGGTAGATGTAGATTCATTATTCTGCTATTTTGGCAAACGGCATATCTGAAGCATGAGGGCTTAGATCCCCTTCTCCCATCGCAATGCTGCACGGTGGTCTCTAAATCATTTCATTATTGTCTTGTCTTGGTGAGTAGGTGGTTTTTTAATACGTTTTTTTTTTGTCTGATTCTTGGCACTCATTTAAACTACCAAAAATTATTGATACCAAACTTGACCCTTATTTTCAATCATAAATTTGTCTGTATGGGTGTGACTCTAAAAAAGTGTCAAGAGCACCTGAGTAAATCTAGCCTCCAAACAAAAGCAACAGCAATAACAAAAAAAAAAAAAAAAAAAACTTTGTATACAATTGAATAACGTGTCATACAAAAGATTAAAAAAGAACGATTATTTTTCATTTTAGTATTAAAAAGGGAGACGAATAACAAAAAAAAAAAAAAAATAAGAATTTAAAATAAATATTGAATATTTTAAAAGAAGATCACGTTTCTTGCTTTATGAAAACGATGATATTTGCCTGTGATATTTATTTAACTCATTACAAATAATGCCAACTGACAGTTAGACAGTTTAACAGACAGACAAGAAACATAAAATGACAGACGTTTATTTTTAAATATTAAAAAAAAAAGAAAAAAAAACAGAAATTAAAATTAAAATGAGTTAAAGTTAAATCAAGTTATTAGGGCAATAAAAATTGTAAAAATTAAGAGGAAGTGAGTTTGAATTTACTGTGAAGAAAGAAGAATAAAAATACAAGGAATTTAAATGCGTTTAAGGAATTGTATAAAATTTTAATATTTTTTTTAAAGGAGTTGTTCTTTTGAGGGCTTGAACTTTTTGATGGAAAATAGGAACTTTTAGGATAAGCTACGACTTGTAAGAGCAACTAAGCAGCTCAAGTCCAAACAAATCTCATAATTCATGTGATCTTGATCTTCTAGGGCTAGTATACCACTGTCTAGATAGCCTATTCGGTGTCTTCCCAGCTCTGGGCAGAATGTGTTCTGATATTTCTTGCTTTTCTTGACAGTGCATGGCTTTTTTATTTAATTAATTTTGCTAAAAATATTTTTTCTGTGTAAAAAAATTAAAAAAAAAAACCTAAATAATATTTACCTCCCTAATACACACCATTCATACTAAGAATTGAAATAAAAAAAGAAAAATAAACAAAACAAGAATTCCATTAGCGTCGAATGAACCAACCAACCAACCCTACGTGTGCTGTGCTTGAGGTCGTCGTACGTGTTCCAACTACACTCCACACTTTAGTGTTCATTCGTATTCACATACGTTTGCTTGAAATGCATTCAACAGAATAACAACAACAAATACATAATAAAAAGCGGTCAATATGTACAATTTTCCATTGCACTGACACTGCTGGCGGATGGCTTGGCTTTGCTTGATTTGGTTTGGCTGGCTGTATGGCTGCATGCTTCAACAAACATTAAATGTTGAGATGGTGGCCATAAAAATTAAACAAACAACAATAAAGTTGGGTATCAAAACTATAGTTGCCTACGATACGATGATACTCGTACACTGACATGACAATGAAAGCAAGATTTAAAAAAGTAACGAAAAAAAAAAATAAAAATAAAATAAAAAAACCAGACAGAGGAAGGGTATGACAAACACGTGAGGCACACAAGCAAAATGCGAATGCAACAAATTCTTATACACCAACATCATCTTTTTAAAACTTGAAAAAAAAACAAAAAAATAAAAAAAATCAAAGATGCTGTTTTGTATTGTTGGCGGGAGGGGAACTTTTTTCTTTGCTTTTTGTTTGTTTGTTTCAAGCCCAGCTTCTTTTCACAGAAGGGCTTTTTTAATCTGCTTTATTCTAGTTATTCGTATTCTGCCCGTGGCCAAATTGTTTTAGAATTTTAAATTTCTTTTTTATTTTTAATGTTGTTGCTTAAGTACAGATTCTCGTTAAGTTTGTTGCTGTGTAAAAAAAGGGAAAGAAGGTTGTGGAATGTTTCTTAAAGGCAACATTTTCTTTTTCTTTATTTTATGTGACCTTTTCTTCTCGTTTTTTTTTATGTTCAAGTTTATACTGGTATTTCTGCTTTTATGTTCTTGTAAGTAACTCGTAGTTGAAAACTGAATTGTTAAATAGTTTAGAGCTGGAATATTTTTAAATCTTTAAAGTACAGTGATGCTAAAGGCTAAAATGGGTTCTTGTCAATTTGACAACGCTGGCTTATAAGTTGTAAATTTAACAACAAATTGTTGTCAATTCAACAACGTTCGTTAACAAGTTGACAACGTGCATTGTCAAAAAAGTACAATCTTAGCTTCTTTTCTAAGTCAACAACCAATCGCTGGCAATTTGTATACGCCTTTTAAAACATTGAAAACATTCATTGTAAATGAAATAGACAGCAGGATAGTGTCAAAATGAGCACATATGTTGTTGATATTGGAACGGAAAAATTTCGGCTCAGTGAATAAAGTTCCCTAGCAGGGCAGCTAATGCTATAGTGTCAAGCTCAACATGCCCACGAGCGATAACAATTGTCCATGAAGAGCCTAAGTGAATTTTTTTCTTTTCTGGCAAAAAAAAAAAAAAAAGAAAAATCTGGAATTAAATCGGTCGATATATTTATAATGAAAACAATAAAAAATTTAATTTATTTGTATGAAATAATTTAAAAATTTCAACTGAAGTTAATCGATATCGATTTGTCTTCTGTTGTTTTAGACTTTATTTTTTATTAAAGTTAATTTTTGTATGCTGAAGACCCGTAAGAGTGTCAGGAAAATAATTTCAGACTTTGGAAATCATTAAAATTTAATAATTTTTTTTTTATTTAAGCTAAACAGAAACAATAATTACACTGTAATAATTTTGTTTATTAAGGCAATTAAAAAATTCATTGTAATATTTCATTGAATCATTGAAATGTTGCCATGAGTGTAATAAATCGTTGTCATTGGTTAAAAGTGTAGAATTTTTCTTCTAAATGAAACTGCTTTTTATACGCCCTTACAAAATTATTATTTTTTTTTTACTTTTACTTTAAGTCCATACATTTTTAATTTAGTAAACCTTTTCCCTGCTTTGAATATTTGGCATATAAAATTATATTTATATTCTGAAAACCATTTTTAAATTATTTTCCCTTAATTTGATTCTTTTTCAATTTCCTGCTTAACCTTTAAACTATTTTTAATTTAAATAAATGCCATTTAGTTTAGTAAAGGGACAAGGGACAAAAAATAAAATCTATTTAAAATTTAAAGACATTAAAAAGACCTTAAATAAAGTTTAAAAAATATTTTAGTTTCACTAAGAGAACAAAAAGGTCTCTCTAACTAAGAAAATATTTTATTTTCTTTTTGTTTATGGTAAAGCCAAAAACGATAACAATTGTTATCAAACTTAATGATTTGATTGTTGTAATTATAATAGAAAGACCCACTGTGCTTAGTTAGGCGGCAACAGTCGAGGCGGCAATATGCTAAAACGCTGCTGGAGAGGGAGAGTTAGTGAGTCATATCGTCAGCCAGCCAGCCAGAATATGACAATGTAGCGACTACGAAAAACAATCAAAACTTATCTGTGCGTATGACTAAATCTTGCTTCGTGGTAAAAGTCTGCGGGTAATATGTAATAAATGCGATTATAATGTGTATGCATGACTATGGCTGTCTGTCTATCAGCCTCTAGAATTTTTTTTATTATTATTTGTGGGTAGGAAATTGTACTTTGTTAATGTAAGATACAATATTTATCGTAGCGACAGCCAAATATAACTGCAGATATTGTATTTTGTGTTACGTTCGTATTGTATTCATAAAGAATATATAAACTTTTGTTATTTTATTTTACTTTGCTTTTAGTCGTTGTGTGTTTTAAAGAGTGATAAGCAACAGCGAATGTAAAGCGGGGCTGCAAAAGGCAGCCAATACACCACATATAGAAAAAAGCGCATAAAATAACATGAACGCTTAAAGTAAGAAGTCAGTTTTCAAACAGATCACAGCAGACAAACAACAAGAGACTCATAAAAAAATACAAAACAAAAAAAAATAAATAAATAAACATAAAAAATCAAACTCTAAGAAAACAAAAGAAAAAGGAAAACCAAAAAATGAAAGCATATAAAAATATTTCACAGCTACTTAAAGATGTTTTCCTTAAAAACTTTCATTACAAATTTAAAGATAAAACGTGATCATCAGTGTAATAAAACGAAAGTTAAATTGAACATTAAAACAAGAAAATAAAGCTTTAATTAAGTGTTGAAAGCCAGCAACACTCTAAACATGAAAAACCTTAACTTTATTAAAAGCTTTAAATACTAAAATTTAAATATAAAAAAAAAGCTTTAAAGCTCTTAGAGTTACAAAAAAAACCTATAAACTGTTAAGGTTTTTGTTTTCTTTAATAAAAATGCTCCTAAAGAATGAGTCAAAAAGCTTTTAAGCGTTTTATAAAAAAAAAAACGCTTTAACATCAGGACCGGGAGTAATTAGTAAAGTGCAATTTAAAGCCAGCAGAAATCCGCTTTGGAAGACGACATCTACAATCAAAGTCTTTTCTAAAAAATAAAAGGATTTTTTTTTGCGTAGCAGTAAACAGGAGCTTAGCATTGTTCAGTGCAATATAAAAGCTCTTAAGCTCTTAAGCTTTTAAGCTATGGACATTTGGAAATGTGCAATAGTGCTACACAGTTGTTGGGTAATCAGTAACAGCTGTCAAACCACTGGAAATTGGGTAAAAGTTAAAATAACCTGAGGCCTAAATCGTTGCTTTCTATATAAAATAATTTATAAATTTCGTTATCGAATGCAGGCATTAGGCCTTAGAATCCTTTTTTTTCCTTAAGTTAATTTTTTATGTTTTTAGTTGTTTATTGTTAAGTTTATGACGTTAAGTTTTTCTCTTTTTGCTTTACCCTTTAAAATTGTTTTTATTTTTTTCTTAAAATTTATCTTCTCATTAAAAATAAAATTTTAAAAATTTAACAAAATTTATGTAAAAAGCTTTATAATAAGTTTGAACTGAAATTAAGACTGTTTGAGCTTACAAAAGCTTTTTTAAATTCTGCTTAATTATTATTTAAATTCCATTTAAAAAGAGAGATTTTTTGTTTAAAATTTTAATTAAAACCTAAAGTTTTTGTTACTAGCATCAGCTGTTTTTTTAAAGTGTGATTTAGCGTTCTAACGAAATTTATGTTTAAAATTTCAATTTAAAAACTAAAAAAAAAAACTCAATTTTTACTTTTTACTGTATAAATATTTTTTTGTTAATCAAAAAACAATTTTTTTTACCTCGTAAGGCGAACGATAGCTTTTTTCATACAATCAGATATTAATTACTTTAATTTTGTATAAGAAAGTTTTTATTTCTCTGAATAAAACTCTCACTTTGTAAAAAAAATTGAGTTAATTACGTCAGCACAAGTGTAACACAGTTAAATTTTCGCAATTTGATTTTGTTTTCAATACCATGTACGAAAAAAGCTACGTATCGTTCGCTTGCAGAGAAATTAGATATTATGATATGAAGAGATTTCATGAAAATAACGCTTAAATAAAAAAAAAATAAATCCTTCACTAAACAATTTTTAATTTAATTATTTAAGAATTTTTTTTTAATACAGTTCTTAATTATTTAATAAAAAAATTTATTATTTTTATTATTAATTTTTTTTATTATTATTATTATTTTACTAAACCATTAAGTAATTTTATTAAAATTTATTTGAAATGTGTTCTGCAATATTTAAAACAAATCTTTAATGTCCTTTTAAGTTTTTAATAAAAAATTACTAGAGGCCTTTTTGACAATATTCTGCTTAAAGAAAAATATGCGGAACTCATAATAATAAAAATTTTAATTGTAATTTCATTTAGTGCTGCATTTAAATTCAACAAAATCTTCAAAAGTCTTCCAATATTTTTTTGTGGCATATTTGAGTTTTAATTTTTTTAATTAAATTAATTTTATAAACTAACAAATAAATGTTATTTCTTTTTTTTTTAATTTTAACTAATTAATTTTTTATAATAATATCAACTTCTCTATAAAAATAATTTTTAATCAAAGTTTAAAGAGCTTGAAATACTAATTATAAAACTATAAATATTAAAAAATCGTAAATAATAAGAAATTTATAAAAATTTAATTTTAAAAATAAAAAAATTGCAAATATGTATTTAAAAAAATAATATTTTTTTTTTAGAAAATTAATAAAAAATAATAAAAAAAAATAAAAATATTTAAATAGTAGTAGAGTTGCATACAATTTTTTTAAAGATCTTAAAAAATTATGAAAAAATTTATAAACAAAAATTAATATAAAGAAATACAAAATTGATAAAAAGGTATAAAACTAAAATTGAATAATATATAAAAATGAATTAAAACTTATAAATAAATAACTAAACAATAATTTTTTTAGAAATTTAGTTAAAAATTTACAAAGAAATTAATAAAAGAAATTATAAATAAAAAAATTATCAACAAATAGTAATTAAAATTGATTAATAAATCTAATTAACTACAAAAAAAAAAGTTATAAAAAAATAAAGTTCTGAATAAATTAAAAAAAAAAATAAATAATGAAAAAAATAATGATTAAAAAAAATAAATTTTAAATTAATAAAATGAAAAAATATGAACAAATAATTAAATTGACTTAATAATATAAAAAAAAAATTAACAAGTGGAATAAAAAAATTTAATTTTAAATGAAATACTTATTTATTTAAATTATAATTTAAATACTGAATTTTTAAAATTTATAATTAAATTAAAAATATAAAGTTACGAATAAATTAATATTTAAAAAAAATAAATAAGAAATAAATTTTAGACGAAATAATTTAAAATCTATGAACAAATAATAATAAAATAAATATGGAATAATAAAAAAATTAAATTTTGAATGAAATAATTTAAATACTGATGCTCTTATCCAAAAAAATTTAACTAAGACTTTAAAGTAAAATTTATAAAAAAATTATATGAAAAATTTCGATAACGTTAATTTTAAAATCTACGTTAATTTTTTTTGGATAAGGGGGTAAATTTTTACGAAAAATAAAATTCAAAAAATTCTAAAAAATGTTAAACCAATAACAACATAATTAAATAGAATTAATAAATTACGTACATAATAAATTAGATATTACAAAACTAATAAAAAAAATATTATAAATTGATTTTACAAACCTTACCTTTTACAAATTAAAAAATACGAAAAAAAAATTCGAAAAAAATAAAAAAAAAATTCGAAAAAAATAAAAAAAAAATCGAAAAAAATAAAAAAAAATTTTTTTTTTTAATAATTTCAAATTTATTATATTAATTTTCCCTGAAAATATAATAAAATTAAAATTATTAAAAAAAATTTTTAAGTATTTTTTTGTTTGTTTTATTAGGACTGTTTAAGAGATAAAAACTAACCCCCTTATCAAAAAAAAATTTAAAAGAAAAATATTACGTAGATTTATTTATGAAAAAATTTCTATATATTTTTTTTTTTTTTTTTTTTTTGATAAGAGGGTAACATGTTTCACTTCTTTTAATATTTTGTGTTTCATTCCTGCAATCTTCGATTCAACTAAGTTAAAACCAGCAAGTGCCATAATCTCAAACGTGTAAAAAGTTCGGCGAGTTTTTAAAATTAAAAAAAAAAAATTTTTTTTCCTATAAAATGTTTAAAATAATTAAAATATTTATATTATTATTTTTAAAGTTTTATTTTATTTAAAGCATAAATTCAATTTAGAATAGTTTTTAATTAATTTTAAAATAATCTTTAAACGAATGTAATCATATCAATTTATTAAAAAAAATTAATTTCTTTAATAAAAAACAAATTTTTTTAATAAAATTTTATTGTGAACTTTTATAAATTTTCTAATAATAATTTTTAAATAAAATGAAATTTATAAAAAATTGTACAAAACGTTTTATTTAAAAATGAAATTTTAAGCTACACATTAAACCGAAAAAAACAAATTTGTGTTTAAGATTATTTTCATCTATAGATTTTAAAATAATTTTATAGTTAGAAAAAATTAAGAATTTTTTTATTTTATTTCTCACTAGGCAGTTTTACAAAAAAATAATTCTATTCCCAAATAATAAAATTTTTTTACTTTCTTGTTTGTTTAAGCATAATTGAATGCATTTTTCGAGCGCTTAAACAACTGATGGGAATTTTACACTCTAATACAAAGTAAAAAAACTTACTAAAATATGAAATTTAATAAGAAAAATACAGACGTAAAAAATTTGACTGTCGTATGGTTCTCAGTATTTTTATTGTATCAGGGCTATATTTTTGTGCAGCTGACAAAATCCAATAAAAATCTTAGTACTTCTATTACAGTGTACAAGTTCCATTATCAGCATGTCGATAACATTTTAAAAGTATGGCGTATCAAAATAAAATACTTCATTAATGCTCACTGTTATTTACTAAAAAAATGTCAATCAAATACACTTGAGTATACTCGTATGTACTTTAAATTATAATGTGTGAGTATTTACTCAGTACTTGTTGCTCTACTTTTTTTTATTTTTAAATAAACAAAAAGTTCAAATATAAAAATTTATCTCTACTTTTATTTAGTTTTTCCTTTTTAGTTTGATTTTGATTTTATAAGTTTATTGTGATAAGCAGTTTTTTCTAGAATTTTATTGACACAAACGTGAAAAAAAAAATGATAAGAAATTTATAGGCTTAGCCGTAAAAACAGTTTCAAAACAGTCAGAAATATTATTGGGACTAGGTATTGCGCTACACCCAGAGAAAAAACGACCAAGAGTGTATAAATGGCGTTTTTAGTCACTTTGACAACCTTTTATTGACAACAGAGCGTTGCAGAATTGACAACGAACGGTGTCAATCCTGTCGGTGAACTTCATGACTTTGTGGCTTGGGTCTTCTTTTTCTGCTTTCTTTTTTCCTTCTCATTACATTTTTTAAATGCTTTCTCAATTGTTTTCCCTTTTTTTAAGTCGTTCTAGCACTATTTCAATTTTCTTAATTTTTCCCCTTCTGCAAGTATCACAAAGTGATTGCATTAGCCTCCTCCTCCTACTTGAAGTGCTATGTTCAAATTTTATTTTAAAAAAAATGTTTAATACACGCGCAAATGCCAGACTATGGAAAAAATTATAATGTGTAACTGTAGTCTCCAGACTGCTGTCAAATTCTTTTTGGTCGCAGTAGGCATTCTGCTGAATGTCTTAAGAAAAAAAAAAAAGACAAATGAGACAAATTAGTTTAAAGTCTAAACAAAGTATTTTCTACAAGGCTAAACCAATAACTCTTGATTTGTATGTCACAAAGACTTTACAACTCTAAGTAGTAAATCAGTTTCCAGTTGTGAAAAAGTCTTAAGTCTCTTCAAGAACCAAATTTTCATTTTCATTAGAAACACGTGGCATTTGGGATTATATTGCACAGATCGGACTACAGACCACTGGGTAGTTTGTTGAATTTAATTGAAGTTAAACTACAGCTCACCAGGGAATCTTAATGACTTTCATACTGTTAAGTCAAGGTCGAATAGTTTTTATTTTAGACAACATAAATTTAATAATTGCATAAAATACTCGTATACAGAATCTATACCAGCTTGCGAGCTGCTTAAAGACCTTTGACTTTTGAGTTTTAACTCTATTAACATTTTAAAGTTGCTTAGCTGTGAATTAAAAAATGATTTAAAAACTTGTTGGATGTAACTGAGTTTTAAAAATGAAATACAATTTTTTTTAAGCAGAGCGATTTATGTAAAATTTTGAATTTTGAAATCTCAGCTATCTTTAATTACAATTGCAATTAAATAATTTCTGAAATGTAAAGCTTAACTTTTAATTTAAAATTTTATTTTAAAACTAAAGCTACTTTAACTAAATCTACTTTAACTAAAGCTACTTTAACTAAAACTACTTTAACTAAAGCTACTTTAACTAAATCTACTTTAACTAAAGCTACTTTAACTTGTGCAGTAAACCATGACAAAAGCTTAAGAGGGAGGAGCTGCTTGCTTACTGAGGCATGATGCTACATTTACATCAATTTTAGTAAACTACTATTCCCAGCAATAGCTTCATAGTCAAAGGTATTGTTGTGCACCATTATAAAATGGTGGACTTTATTTGTATTTTTTTTATTAACAAATTCCCTCCACTTTAAAATAGACAAAGAGTTTATTTCTATTTGCTGAGATGGTGGTGTTTTTTTTCTTTTTCAAATAGAGGATCAAACCAATAGTCAACAGTTTGACTACCTAAATAAATGATTGCGCATTTATAGTGTATTTTTCTTTTGGTAGCACCTTCTCTTTATTAAAAACAAGAACAAAAAAAAAACGACCTCATAAAGACTCCCTTAGAAAGACTTTGTAATTTATAATTCTTGCTTATCTTCTTTTTATTTTTAATGTTAAGGGTTGTTTGCTTTGCTGCTCTTTGCCGGCAGCTTCTATTGCTATAAATAGCCAAGATTTTAGGGTCAGAAAATCAGTTCAAAAACTAATTTCATAACGAAAACATTGCTCTGAAAATTTAAAAGAAATAAATTAACAAAAATTAAAAGCTTTGTAGTGTAATTATAAACTAAATAAATATTCAAAGTAAAATTAATACTAAAGCTGCTTTGGCATAGCACATTTCTTGTTAAAAAGTTTTTAACAAGATAATTATTTTATCTATAAAAAAGAGTATTTCTTCACAATAATTACAAAAAGCTTTAACAAATTTTAAATACAAGTAATATGATTACATCATTTAAAGTCTACGATAATGGCTAATTGCTGTTAGAAGTTTGTCTCCAAATATTAAGTGAAAGCTATAAGCTTTAATATTATTACCGGTGAGTATAACAATTAAATTAAATTAAAAAAAAATTAATTGCTATGATATGTGACAAAGTGAGTGATAAAGTCATAGTTTCTAAAAAAAGCTCTCCTGTATCTTCCCTTTTCTCAGCTGTGATGAATTTACTGTGGCAAAATAAATGTTAAAGTTTTGAAGCTTAGGAATTAGAATGCGTTAATTCTTAATGATTTTATCAACTGAAATCTCTTATTGGCATTAAACAGCATCAAGGAAGAAGATGAATTATTTTAACAACTCAGATATAGTGAAACTAACTTGAATTTTGTCAAAACTTAAGGCAAACTCACTTATAAAATATTACCAGACAACCACATACGTTGAATTCCAAGTCATGTTGATGGTCAAGTCAAAACCCCCACTAAAAAAATATTGGAAGCGTCATAAAAACAGCTGATAAATAAAACGTTGCTGTTAAATTATCTTAGTTTGGAAATGACCTCCCGCTAATAAGCATAGTGATAGAAAGGAGAACCACATCATTTAAACACATCTAATGTTCTACAATTGTTAAGGTTATCAAGCAACCTACAACTTCAAACAAAAGCTCAAGGATTTGAGCTAAAAGCTTTAAAGAAAATAAAGCACAATTTTGTTCGCTATTTATAAATTTCCTGATCTTTGGTTTCTACACTTCGCAACAGTTTTCTATAATTTAATTTTGTCTTGTGGTAAGCAGTAAAAATTTAAAGCTTTATTTTTTTTTTTAATTAAAATATCTTTAGTTTTGGTACGTTTTATGAAATAAAACCTACTATAAGATTAAAAGCTTTTAAGCCTACCAGTTTTGTATGTTTCGTTAAAAGCTTTTGACCAAGTTTGGTTAATTTTTATTTTAACAATATAAACAAATACATTTAACGAAAATAATTTCAAAAAGCTGATTTAAGGACGATATCCTTTATCTATTACATACATATAAGTTCTTGATGGCTTTAATACACTTAAAGCTTTTATTGAGCTTTTCTATTATATATAAAGATATAAATTAGGTCTTAAAAGGTATACTTTAAGACAACTTTAGGGTGTGACTTAAAACTTTGATTTTAAAGTAATAAGCGTTTCTTAAAAATAAAAGCTTTAGACATATTAGTTGAACTCTTTTATCTACTTGTTAAAAGCTTTAATTAACAAACAATTTGTGATATAAAAAAATGCAATAAGCAATATTTTTATTTTAAAACTTTTATATTAAATTAAATTAAATTAATGAAATTGCTTAAAAGAAGATTTAAATTAATTTTTTTTTGTTTTATCTGTGATAATAACTAGCATTAATTTAAATAAGGCTATTTATTAGGCTGTTTATAGAAAACGAATCGTCTGAAAAATAAATATTTTTTATTTTTTTTATAAACAGCCAAAGCTTTTATATAATTCTCGTATATGCTTATTTTTATATTTTAGTTATTTTATTATCAAAGCTTTAATTTTGAAAAGGTATTGTGATATTTTATATATTAATTTTTTATTGAATTTTTAAATTTTATTTAATGATTTTATGAATTTAATTAAGGTGCTGTTTCTGTAACTTATTCCCCCTATTATGGTGCACAGTTCAACTCAGCTGAGTTGTAACTGAAACAACTGCTATTGATGAGTTGTCATTTTTGTATGTTTTGCTCAACTGCACGAACATAGAATTGTAATCAGTAATAACACAAACAGGTTGTAATATCAAAATTACAACTGAGTTGTAAACCATAATAGGGAAATGAAATGAAAATTATTGAAAATGTAAAAAAAATAGAGTTTTTAGATATTTTCTAGGCAACCACAGTTTGCCACAATTTTTAATTCTCATCACGACTTCAACAACTGTAATAATACAGAATATTTTTCTCTTGATCTCGTAGTAATAGTTTTAAAAGCTTTAAGTTGTAACTTTCTGTGATACGCAGTGCTTTAATTTTACTTTATTATTATTTCCTTTTATTTTTATTTATTTCTAAAGTGTCATAATTTAAAACAAATTTTGATTTTACAGCAGACCTGGGTGTTCGATAATAAACGAAATTTTAATATAATTATATTGAAATATCGGTCGAAAATATTGCTGTAACTTGCTCCCTGTCTACCTAATGTAATTTTTTATACTCTTTTGAAAAAATTTAAATTTAATGTTTTATGCTGAAAAGAACAGTGTTTAAAATATATATTTTTTTTAAGTTTTAATAAAATATATTGAGAAAAATTAATTTAAAAAAAAAATTGTTTTTGAGTTATGACACTATTGAAGTTAATGAGCGATATATCTATGCTAATATGAAAACACGGCTTAAGCCAACTTGAGTAAAAATTGGCTTGCTATCGCAATGAACTCGATAACTTTATTATTGCGCTTCAGTGCTGGTAGGACGGTCCCAATGAAAACAACACTGTTTGCTAGTATGGAAATAATTTAGGACTTTTAAAAATTTTAGTCTCTTTTAATAGCACAATAAAACAAGCAATTTTTCCATATATTAAGACAGATATCTCTCAATAAAATACGCTTCTAACATTAATTTACTTCAAGCTTTAACTAACAAATAGCAAAAAGTTGTGCAATATTTAAAATAAATTATAGAAAAATTCCTTTTGGTTAAAAAAAAATATCTGCTTTTTGAAATTATTTTTTTATTAATCGTAAGTTTTTATTTTATAATTTACATTTTATACATTTATATTTTAAATTTTTTTCATTCGACTTTTTATTGTATTTGAGCCGTTATTTTTGAAAGTGGTATAAGTCCTTTTTTTTTAAAAGTGAGTTTAGCCATAAATTTAGTATCTTATACTAAAATTATTTCGAAATAACAGTGGACTTATACCACTTTTAAAAATAACAGCTTATTTATTGATCTTTTCCTGATTTAGAGCTTAAAAACTAATTAAAAAATAGCTTAATATCATTTAGTATAAATTTTAATGTGCTTCCATAAGTAGGTTTTTAAGAAATGTGGCTTATTCTCCACCAGTGCCTTTTAAAATAATTTAATTCAATATTAATATAACTTTTCCTACACTTAATTTAAATTTAAGTTTAGATTATAATATTATGCTAAAAATTTTTTTTTCTTATTAAAGTTTTAATTTATTTTAAGAAAATTTATTTTGCTTTTAAAGAGTCAAATTATTTTATTTTATTTTAAATGTAAAAACATAAACTTTACGAAATCCCTGCTCTTCCTAAAAAGTAACCGATAGCTTTTCTTTGTTATAAGAATAATTCTGTTTGTAAAATCTTTTAGCTTAATCATGATATAAATCACTATGTTTTAAGTTGCTCTACTTATAAGCTTATTTGATTTCATATTTGAGAAACTTTTTCCTAAGAATTAATTATTTTTGGATTTAAAAAATAAATTTAATTTTATAGATTTTGCCTAAACCATAGTTGTTAGTTAATAGTGAATTTAAGCCATAAGCAAATCTTTTTTTTAAACCTTTGTAATTATTAAAATAAATTTCAAGTTCTAACTCAATAAAGGAAAATTATGAAAAATGATAAAAACGTGTTTTTTTTTAATTTTGTTTATGTGATAACAAAATTAATAAAAAATAATTTAATGCAATTTTAAAACGCAAAACTGTTTGTTCACTAGGTTGCGGTAATTATTTCATGATTACAGTTTTATATGATTGTAAAATAATTTAATAAAACAATTTTAATTTATTTAAATGTCATGAAAAATAATTATTTTTTTTAATAAAAAAATATATTTTAAACCACACTTAAAACTAATAATTTTTAAGCATTTAAAGTTTTGAAAAATTTTATAAGAAGGAAATTGCCGAAAAGCAATATACGACTGTTTTATAAGCAAAAACTCTTATTACATTAATTTGTTTTCTATAAAAACAAACAATTATTGTGAAAAAAGAACCGTATAAATTTCAATATAGTGTTGAAAGTGTTTACATTTTCATTATTTTTCAAAAATTTCAAAGTTCGAAAAGTTATTTTGCTACGAAAAATAAAAATTTAAATTTTTTTACTTATATATTTGATTATACATGTAAAATATTGAATTTTTTTCATGTTCGAAATTTTCGAACTTAAGTTCGAATTTTATACTTTAATAGAAAATAATTTAAAAATTACTTTTAGACTCCTTTTTTTTATATATAAAATTTTAAATGCTTAAACTTTTGAACACAAGTTCGAATTTTAAGTTTTAGCTTAAAACCATTAAGTCCATTCTTGACTACTTTTTCTAAATTTTATTTTTTTTTTATATATATCAAAAATTTCTAAGTTCGAAAAGTTATTTTGTATCGAAAAAGAAATTAAACAAATTTGTTTAATTATATTGAATTTTTTTCATGTTCGAAATTTTCGAACATAAGTTCGAATTTTATACTTTCATTGAAAATCATTTAAAAATTACTTTTTGACTCCTTTTTTTATATATAAAATTTTAAATGTAGGAAACTTTCTGATGTAGCTAGATCATACATTATTCTGAATATGATAGCCAGCCTCCTCAAGAAATATAATTTTTTCTGTTTTTCCTATCATTCCCTTCCTATCTCAAAGGTCACAACTTCAAACGATTTCACAGTAAAGTCCTTTAGAAATTAAAAAAAAAATGTTTTAAATTATTTTTTACAAGTCTTAAGCTTATCATAAAACGATAATAATTTTTTGTTAAAAAAAAATGTTTGAGTTTGTATTTTTCTTTGTTTAAAACATCTCTTATTCAAACATTTAATTTATTTTATTTTCTTATTAACTAACATATTAAATATTCTAAACATGTTTAATGTTTGTGTAACAAAAGTAATTTGTTTGTAGTTTTCTATCATACACATTATCAAGAAAACAGCAAAGAAGTCTGTCCCTCTAGTTGATTAAAAAGAACCTTTGATTTTTCACATAAAAACTCGTATAAAAAAAATAAATTTATAAATATTAAATGTGTGTTAGAAAAGGAAATGTATAGGAAGCAGGCATGCTTTCCAACACACACTCACACAATACTTATCCATACCAAACAACCCTAAATGGTCATTTCACATTTGAACGATATAAATAGCTGTAGCAGGACCTTAAAGAAATTAGTCTAACTCATGCCTTCGAGCAGTCAACACAAGCGTGTTTTCTATATTTTAAAATCAGCAATGTTTCGATACAAAAACGTGAAACAAATTCTGGAGGTTTTTATTTGCATCAGCAGTAGTTAAAAAAAAATGACTTTGCTGTAGCACCAATTTCCAGCAGGACAACAACTGAAAAATATAAACTTTTTGGATTTGATGTTGCTGCCAAAATGGTGTGATCGTTTGCTGAGCAGCCAGCCTCTTTTGCTTGTGTTTTAAGCTTAAAAGCAAAATAAGCTTAATTTTTAAAACGCTTTACTCCTAGCTTTAATTGTAAAGATTTTAAATCGATTTAGTTAAACTGTGATTTTTATTTACGTTTATTATTTGTTTTTTAATTACTGTGTCTTCCATATTAGTTTTTTAAGTTAATTTTAATTTACAAAAAAAAAAATCCATTGTCTTCCATTTGTAGTCGTAAGTTGAATTCAATATTTTCCGGTTGGTTTGTTTTGCTTTAGTTTAATTAAGTTTTTTAGATATAAAAAATTATTAGTTTAATAAAATTTACAAAATATTTTTATTGAAATATTTTGTAAATAGAAACCCCTAAAAAAAGTTTTTTTAAATTTTTGTTTTATTTAGAAAAATACTAGTTTTGGGAATTTAAAAGAAACAATTAAAGGATATGATTATTTAATGGAAATGGACTTACGTTCTTAAAAAAAAAATAATTAAAAAATCATATAAATTTCAGTGAATAAACTCTTCCATTTGAATTTTTGTTGGCATTGTAGCATTTCCATTAATAGCAAATATAATATTTATTGGGCTCCGGTTGAGGTAGGATATTTGGAGATGTAAGTTGCGCACAAAATATGATTTTGTTACTCTGATACAGAATTTTATTAATTTTTTCCTGCCAGACTTTTTTTTAAATAATTTTAACCAAATTTTTTGTTTCTGTCTATTCCGCTGTTAGAAAATTTACTTTTCTAACAAATTTCTCACTGCACTAACATTCAATTTTTAGAAAAACTAATGAAAAATTAATTTTCACTGATTTTTAGCTAAAACTTAAAAGAATATAAAAACAAAGGCAAAAGAAAAATTTTAATTTTTATTTTTATACAAAATAAATAAATGAAATTTTTGAAAAAATAATTAAAATTTGAAGAAAAAGTAGCTAACAATGAACTTGCAATGATTTTAAGTTAAAACTTAAAATGATAACTTAATTTCGAAAATCTTGTTAATAAAAATTTTTAAAAATTTTACAGGTATAGTCAAAAATATAAGTATAAAAGTAATTTTTAAATGATTTTAAACTAAAGTATGAAATTCGAACTTAAGTTCGAAAATTTCGATTATGAAAAAATTTCAATATAAATAAACAAATTAAAAAAAATTTTTTTTCGATACAAAATAACTTTTCGAACATTGAAATTTTTGAAATTTTACCACTGTAATTTAATTCATTTAAATCTAAAATCTTATTTGATGCAATCCTTTGCTTTTGCTTTCCTGGTGAAACTAATTCTTCTCAATTTTCTATGTAAAACAAATTTCATGTGTTTTTTATTTAATTTTTTATTTTATATTTAAAATTTTAAAGTTTTTTTTTTTAAATTAATCTTATAATTATTTTTTTTTTCTTATAAATTTACTTAACTTAATTGGAATATTTAGAATAATTTTGTATAAAAAATATTTTTTTATGTTTAAAAATATTTTTTAAAGCAAAACAAACAAACCGGAAGACAATGATTTTGAGTTGATCACTTAAATTAAGCTTAAAATATTAAACAAATACAAGTACATTAATAAACTAAATTAAATTAATGGAAGATCTTTAAAGTATCACAGTTGGTTGCCACAGCTTGCATATGTATATGGTGGACTGTGTATTAAAGCTTTATACCGTAAATTGGCTGGTTAGAAACTCTCCGTATTTCTTCTCTTAGTAACAAGGCATCTTAATAAAAGGTAAGATAATGTTCAAAGCTAAAGATGGCTTAAAATGCAAGTTTTAGTTCCAGGAGTTTCACTAACTGCTTTTTTCTTTTTCCTTTTAAAGTTCATGCTATTTGGTGGCCTTTTTTTAAAAACCGCAGGAAGCTGTATGACCCTCATTATTTCGTTTATTTCTTTTGTTTTCTGCTACAGTATTTTTTTATTAATTTTTTTTTTTTTGAGATGTCTACACTGCGGAGTTTTAAATTGAACTGATTTCTTACGAATTATATCATGGATATTTATACAGAAAACAAATCACTCTCTCTCTCCCTTTCTAACAGAACAATTCAAATCTTTTATTTTTTTGTTTGATTTCAAAATAAATTGGGGTTGCTTTTTTATTTCATTTCAGTTTTATAAGCAGTTTTTTTTTTTAAGTGAAGAAAAAACAAACAAAACAAATAAACAGCAGGTAGTTTTTAAATTTGAAGTTTGTTTCTCTTTTATATCATAAAATTCTTGATTTTTTCTTTATTTTTATCACAGGTCAGTTTTATCTATATTCATGCTGTGTTTAGCCTTAGTTCTTCTAAGGAGTATGAAGTAACAAACAATTTTTTTTTTATTTGGTTCTGTAGCCTTTGCTTTGGGATATGACTTATTTGTATCAATATATGTGGGTTTGTTTATGGTTCTTTTTTTTTTCTTTTGAATTTATTAATCGTTCTTTATGACATAATATTTAGAAGCTACAGAAAATTTAAAATAATTTAAATAGTGGTGGTTTCTTTTAAGAAAATATTTAATTACAAATTCAAATTCTTTCTTTAATAATTTTGTTTTAATAGGACTGCTGAACATTGACAAATTTTCCAGAGTGTTTGTATTCGTGTATATTAGGAAAATAATATTTAAAGTAATTAAAAAAAATTTTTTTAAATAGTCCAAAATAATTTCTGACTATTTGGGCGGTAGATTAAAAATCTAGACAGTCTTCCCTTTAAACTGATATGTGTCTTATCCCACAATCTTTAATGGTTCGTCTGGAAGCTGCAAAAATCACTTAGAGTAACAGCTTTGGGGTATATGGAAATTTCAAAATAATCCAAAGTAACTTCCAAACGAATTATAGAAGATGGCGAGATGGGACACATCATTTTAGAGGGAAGGTCCCAAATTTCCATATACCCCTTTTCAACTTTAAAATTGGTGTATATATATTTTTTTTTCAAACAAAATGATTTGTAGGTTTCCCTTGGTTGAAGCTCTCTCCCTGTTTTTATTACAATCCTTTAGAAAAAATTAGTTTTATAAAGAATTCCCACAGTTTTCTTAAATATTTCTTAAAAAAAAACCAAAAGCAAGTACTTTACCTTATTCTCGCTTGAAATAAATTAAATTTTAATTGAAAACTACTTGAGTTTGAAAGCAGCTTAATTCTTGCTGCTCTCAAACTGCTTAGAATGTTTGTAAATCCCTTCAAACTATTTTTTTTTGTTGTGTCAAAGATTAAACAAAAAATTTTCTTTGGGGGGGTAGTTTTAATTTCATGCTTGTCTGGCTTAAGAATTTTGTAGTCTACCCCTTTAAATGCATCAAGTAGATTTTGTATTTTTTTTTGACAATTTAGAAATTTCCCAATCATTTCAAAGTACACAAAATAGAGTGAGTAACTTTCCTTCACGTTTAAGTATAATATACTCTTGAAAAATTTTTAATTTAATTAAGCAAGCTTTATGTTATATGTTAATCACTTCTTAACACGCTTAGTAAACACCTTCATTTGAAAATCATATTAAGCTGGAGAATAAAATGAGTTTAACTTTCACTTGTAGCCACAAAAAGCCATATATTTTTAATTTCTGTTGCAACTAACATAAGCTTACAAGCAGTCTAGCCTAATTTTATTTGAATTTTTTTAAGACAAAATAAATCTAAGAAGCTGCTAAAGTTGTCTGCAGCAGACACTCAAGATAGATTACTACACTACCCATCGATACTCCATTCTCTTTCCTTAGTCAGTAGATAATAAAATTCTAATTAAAAAAAGTTGTTATTGAAAACATCGTTTAATGATCCCAAAACACTGACACCCAAAGTCTGCAAGAGATTAAATTTTTAAATTTAATTGTGGGAATATTCTTTTGGCTCTGCATTACACCACTTGAAATTTTAAAACCCCACCTAAAAGTAACTTAGCATTTAAAGGATTTGTTTAACAAACAACAGGGTGGAGGTAAAATGATTTTAGAATCTCATAAATTGAAAAATAATGCCCTCTATTCACTTAAAATTAAAAGTGATTTTTCCCCTCAAAAAGTGTGGGAATTTATTTCGATTTTAAGTGTCAAAAGTAAAGGGTTAACAGCAGACAAATTAATTAAAGCAAAAGAAAAATTATTGAAATTCAATTAAGCTAAAAATGTTGTCGAAGTTTTTATTGTGTTGAAAAATATATTTTTTATGCATAAATAATTAAGTATGAGATATTATACACTTGTGTAGGAACCCTTTCCCATCCCTGCAGCTATTTTTCAAACACAATCTTAGGTGTAGCCTTCAATTTCTTCAGCAGCTATTTCACAATTATAAAAGTATTTCAGTTTTGAAAAAAATTAAAAATTCCCAGCAGCTCTGATGTCTGTAGATGATCGGGTTGAGGGGAAAAAAATTTTTACTTTTCAGTACCCACTTGCCCGTACTCGTAAAATAATTTCGGTTGTGAGAACTAAATTTTTTATCAATCAAAACTTAAGTTGTGATATAAAATTTTTTAGTTGTGGCAACCAGAATTCGAAAATATAATCTAAAATTTATCACAATTAAATAGCTCGGTTATGGCAATCAAATTTTTAATTGATAACAAATTTAGTTCTCACAACCGAAGTTTTTTTTAGTGTAAAATATTTTTTTCCAGTTTTATCTTGATTAATAGACTTCAAAAATATGATTTTTATTAAGGCATTTTACAAAGCAACATATAAAATATTAATTTTTTTTCTATTTAATTTTTATCAAAAAAATCTTTAATTAATGAACCCTGCTAGAAAAATAGCTGCAGTATTTTATAACTTTTTTTCTTTTTATGTTTTTTAAAGACCCTTTTCTTTACAATTTCTTTTTTCTAACCAGATTTCAAAATCGTTTTAAAATAAACCGTAACTAATTTTCAACAATCTAGTGACTATTTTGTAGGCAACATAAATAAATAAAGAAGAACAAAACAAATATAAAAAGCCAGATTTTTGTTTTAATAACAAAATCTGTTGACGATTTCAAGTTTTTGTTTCACAATCTTTAATGTGGTCTTAGTCCCAAATAGTGTTGCACTTGTTTTTCTTTGAAATTTGTTAGTAATAAGAAAGATTAAGATACAATACACGTGTTTTACAAGATTCTCTCTTGCTCTCTGCTGTGCTTCTCTTCTGTCGCACTGTTTTAGCAGTAAGTTGCTTTGATTTGATTTGTAGTAATAGAAAATATAGAAAGAAAGTCAGAATTACTGTGTGTAAACTGGGACTTTACCATAAAAATTTGTGAAATCTTTTTCTTGTTCATTTGATTTTTCTTAAGAACTATTCCAGCAAGTGCATTAACTAACTCACTCTCTCTCTCTCTCTCGCTTTCGCTCTCTACCTTTGATTGCACTTGTTTACTGATTGGGGTACAGTTTGTAGTTTTCTTAGTTGATGGTTCAATTTCACAATTTAGAAAATTTGTTTTTGTAAGTGGACCTTCACATGTTGCTGTGATTTTTCTTTTTAATACAAAATTCTCTCTTTAATGTTTTGGGTTTATATTTTTTTCCTTTTTTTATTAACACTCAAATAATAAATTATTTTTTTTTTTTTAAATTTTGGTGTTTACATTTTTTACAAACGTTAAAGAAAAAGATTTGATTTCGGGTGGGTACACAGCAAAAAATTTCAATTTAGTAAAAAAAGAAGGAAAAAAACCTACCAAAGACTTACGACCAAAAATGATGGCGTGGTCCTACATAACTCTCATAGTACCGATGGCCACTTATGTCTTCTTGGTATGGTGCCAAGAGGTAGAATAATACTCAGCAAAGTGAATCGAATGGAGTTTGATAACTTTGTAATGGGTGAGAGAAGACATGCTCTACACAAGCCTTGAGTATGATCATTGCTTATTGTGAGCAGGGGAGCAGCGGCTCCCTATCTTAGAAAAGGCAATCTTAGTGGGAATGTTAAAATTCTAGAATCTGACTGGAACTCTTTATGCCTCGCCGTCTCTGATAGGATGAATAAAATACTCACATTCTACAGGCGTTTGAAGTTGAATTGAATTTATGACACATTTTTCTTAGAGTGCACATTATGGTACCTGAAATCATATTTTTATATTGTCTTCAAATTTGTTGTTTAAAAATAAATTTTTTTTCTGGATAAGAAATTGATTATTTCTTTCAAGAGGGCTTGAATAAGGCCTTGACATATTTTATCAAGTAAGAAACCAGCATAAACAGTAATCGATCGTAAGCTACAAATAAATAAACAGAAAATTATGGCGGCAATTTCAAGAATGTTTTTTTTTTAATATTTAAAATTAATTAAAAAAGCGTTTGTTTTTTGTTTTTTTTTTAAATTAATTTTAAAACCGGTTGAATCTACAAATGTCTTTTGATTAACTTTACAGAGCTTACTTTTTGTGTTTTTTTCACTACCATTTTTTTTTGTCTTGTGTTGTCGTGTTGAAAAACAAAAATAAATAAGAAGAAACCTTACGCTGGAATTTATTAAGACTTATGCATTAACCAAAACAACAGCATATGGCTTAGGATATCAATTTACATAAATAAGGATTTTTTTTAGCAAAAGAAAAAAAACAAATAAACCTAAACTCTAGTTGTTTAAAAGAAAATAATTTTGGCAAATTGAAAAATACTAGTTTCAACATTCAGGCATTCCCACGCTTTTACACAAAACAAAATAATTTTATTTACAAATGATTGTGTTGATCATGTGCTGCAGGTTATTGTTGTAGTTGTTGCCAGGATAATAAGTAAGCAACCCTAAGCAACAACAATTATTTTTATAAAAAGAAAATTAATGTTTAAAAAACCTTAAGGATCTTTTAACCAGAAAAGACATGTTCCCTATAATTTTCAAAGAAAAAGATTCTCACGCTCTGGTGTTTAAATAACAACTACACACACACACACTCACCCACAAAATATACCTGCTGTTACTCTTTCTGTTATTCTTAATAAAAATCTATACTGAAAAGAGATGTATGTGCGCAGCCTAAATAAGATTTAAGGCATAAAAGAAAAGAAATTTAAAAATCTTTTGAACGTGAGAAATTTTTAAAATCAACACCTGCCCTTAAAACTCAAAGCCGATTGGTTGAGTTAGCAAGAAAAGAGCACAATTTCTTAAAACACACAAACATATACATGCCTAAAGAGAGTCTCTGAAAAAGAGAGTTAGAGAAAGAAACGTATAAATACCCTGACTTTAAGAAATCCAGCATCACATACTTAGCAGCCTTGCAACATTGCACAGCACACTTTTAAATTTCAAGCCCACATTTGGATTGCAAAATCAATATCATCATGAACTCGTCACTAATCTCAACCATAAACAATAATTCTGTTTACAAAACACAAACTTACAACAATTACAAATGTAAAGTATCGCCTTCACGACGTCTTAAGAATTTGCTGAAGCCGGTGGTGGGCCGTATATTCAAATCAAAAACTAACAAACCAAAACGTAGTTCCTACATTGCCTCGGAGGAAAAAGAAAGTGAGTTTGATTGGCTTAATAATGACATGGATAATATGGCAAATGAACATTTGGAAAATCGTCTGCTAGAGGAACTTAAATACAGTGAACCTGATGAGGCGATAATGGTAATTAATGCAGATGGTTCCCGCCAATTGAAGTTCATTGAAAAAGATCAACTTTTTGTGCCAGTGCACTTTGCTCGCACCAATGCCGGCACCTTCTTTTGGACCTCAGTGCAAAAAGAAGTTGTACAACCATATCAAATTGAATGGAATTTTTTAGATAGATGGGCCCAAGCCTAAACTCAAACGCAATAGCCAAAAATTTAATTTGCTTACAGCAAGCGAACGGGTTTTTATTCATCATCATTTTACAAAAGAGGCAAACAGCTCCTTGGCTTTTTTTTAAACGTTAATTAAAATTTAGCAGGCATGGTTTGGCTACTTCGACTTTGTCAGTTAAAAGAAAAAGCTTTAATGGTTAGCTGAAAAGGCTACAAAAGGGTTTGTTAGTTAATAGCAACAAAGAAAACTGTCTTACAGTTTCTATTTTAATAAAATTGTAATGCAAAAAAATGTTTTTCAATGCAACATTTTTGTTTATAAAAAATGCTTTGTTATTTGAAAAACTTTAAAAAAATTTAAATATTTTTTTTTTAATTAAAAAAAAAAATAATAAATAAATATTTTGTAACTAGTTTTAAGTAGAAAAACTAAAAAAAATTATAATAATAAAATAAACATAAAAAATATTATTAAATAGAAAAATAAAATCTTTAAAATAATTGAGTTTTATTTGAGAGCCAAAGTTAGGCTTGAGTTGGCCATTTGGTAGTAAAAAAAAATAAATAAATCATGTTTTCTATAATTGATGAATATATTTTACTTTTATTTTTGCTATTAACAAAAATTTTAATAAATAATTTTTTTTTTTAAAAAAAATTTTTTTTTAACAGAAAATTTTTGCTATTAATAATTTTTTTGCAGAAAATTCTTGCTATTAATTAATAAAAAAAATTGCTATTATTTTTTATAGAAAAAGCTAACATAAATAATCTAAGAAGTAAAATTTTAAGCTAAAAATTATTGCTATTTAAGAAATTATTGCTATTAAGAAATTTATTATTGCTACTTGCTACTAATTTTAATTTTTTGCTATTCAACAATTTTATGCAGAAAATTCTTTTTACATATAAATTAAAAACAATTTTATTATTGACTAATTTTTTATACAAAGTTCTGCTATAGATAAAATATTGATTAAACATTTTTTGCTATTGACAAATTTTAAATAGTAAATGAAAATTAAAAAAAAAAAAATTTTTTAATTTTTTTTTATCAACTTTGTGAGAAAATGTTATTACAAAAAATTTTTTGCTATTGATAAAATTTTTTAGCTATAGTATTGAAAAATATTGTACAGAAGACTTTTACTATAAATAATTTTTAATAGGGAATTATTTGCTATTGAAAAATATTTTAAAGAAAACTTTTACTATAAATAATTTTCAATAAGGAGTACTTTGTTATTGAAAAATTTTGAATAGAAAATTTGTGGCTCAAGGTAAATTTTAATGAAAAGTTGTTACCTAGAAGTTGAATCCTTAAATTTCCCTGCAATTGACAAACTTTCAATAAGCTTTTGCTGCTATGCATAGATTTGTGCTATTGATAATATTTGTATAGATAATTTATGTTGTCTTTAATTTCTAAAAAAACATATATTTGCTATTGACACATTTTTAAATATTTTTTTTTGTATACATACGAGTAATTATTTTGTAGCAAATTTATAAAGATTTGTAATATATACTTAAAACACCCATATATGACTAGTTGCTGTGCAAATAAATTTTTTTTTTCATTTATAAATTTTTTATTGATTGATTGTAGCTTTTATTTGCAATTAATAAATTTTTAATAATATGTTTTATGTTGCTAAAATAATTAAAATATAATCAATAGCAAAGTTTTTCTATATTGCTACTTATAAATTTCCTAGCATTTAATTTTATTGTGTGTAGTGCTTTTGCATTGCCTTGCTTGAACTACAATAATGCAATTTTACTATTGTTTTTATGTTGCTTCATATGCAATCTACCATCTGTTTATTATAATTCCAATTTGCTACTACTGCTACTATTAATAAATAAAGATAACAGAATTAATAAAGAGTTATAAGCTGCTTTAAATACATTTTTTCTATTTTCCAAAGACACTCACTGAGTATAAAAACAACAATAACAAGATCCCATACTAAGTTAAAAAATATACACAATCTTAGTAAATTTTTAAAAATTGACCAACTCTGTGACTTTTATTGTTTTCTGCAAGCAACAAAATAATGTACTGAAATAATGTTGTGGTAATTTTTATGTCTACCACAATTGCCTTAAAATTTCAATGACTCACTTGATGACATATTATAAATTTTGTTCTGTCATTATTTTATATTTTAGTTCAATTACCTGCTGAATGATTTGGAAATCATATTTAATGATCTTGTCGAGACATTTGTCATTTTTTAAAATTACTTTTATATTAACCCACAATCATACTGCTACAAGAAATAAACAAATAATGATTATACTAAATACCATCATTACTTTTACATACATCTTGTATGTGTATGTAGTTTTGTAATTGGAAAAAATTATTGAAGACGCCAAAATGTAAAATAAGAAAAACTAAATTGACTGACTGTCAGACAGCCTACATAAATTTTCAAACACTTGAAAATATTTGAACTGCATTTTGAAAATGCACTCAGATAAATTTAAAGTTACTTTAAAATAGTTTTAGTGTGATTTACTTATTTAGATAACAAGTGGATTTGTTCTGTCATTAAAGCATCATTTCTGATTACAATCCTATTTGCTGCAAAATAAATCCTAGATGTAAAATAATACAGGCCTTACTGTGTATTTTGAAATAATTTTCACAAAACTTTAAACCTTACAAAAGTATTTTTCGCAAAGGGTTCTGATTGATCACAATCAATTAGTTGTTTTAGGCAGACATTTTTAAATTAGTGGTTTAAAATACATTCACACACAAAATAAAAAGAACCAGCAATTAAAATGAACCCGAACAATGTTTATTACTGCACTACAGCCACAAATCACTAAGAAAAGGATCATTTTGACATGACAACACGCAGGTACCACAAAAAAACCTGTAATGCCCTAAATTTTTTTCTTTTAAAATAATTTTTTCCTTACAATTTAGCAGCTCAAAACTTGTTTAACATGATAATAAACTAAAAAAAGTAATAAATGACAATCTCATTCGTTTATAGGCTTAAAAAAAGGTAAAGAATAATGCCCAATAGCAAAAGGAATTTAGTCAGCAAAAACGAATTTTATGTACGCTTCACATTTTGAGCATAAAACTTAAACAGGAAGTTTTTTAGTATTGAAAAAATTTGTGGAAAAAAAATTTTAACAAAAAAAATGTTTACTAGCCCCTCATCTTCAATATCTTATATATATGCTATTAAGAAATTTTCATAGAAAAATAGTTGCTATTGAAGTGTTTTGCGAGGAAAGCATTTGCTACTGAAAAATTATAAGTAAAAATATTTGATATTAAATAATTTTGCAAGGAAATCAATTGCTATTAGCATAGTTTGAAAGAAAAAGTCTTGCTATTGAAAAACTTCTATACAAAATTGTTTTTTTTACTAAATAATGTTCAAATATTGGCTTTGAAATTTTGAGGAAAAAATGTTTGCTACTTAAATATTCGATATGAAATAATTTTTGCTTTAAGAATATTTTGAAACGAAAATGTGTGCTTCTGCAAAAGTATCCTTAAAAAATATCTGCTACGTACATAGATATAAATTTTTAATATAAAACTTCAACTACTTTTATACTAGTATAAAAATTTCCTCCGAATTTTGCTATTACTAAACGATTAATAAAATTTTGTGTCTTTAAATTTTATACTTGAAATAATATTAATATTTCTGCCGAAAGTTTTTGCTACTAAAAATGTAATAAAAGAAAAGCTTTTACAAAAAATTGTGCATCTGCATTAATTAAATTTGTGTAATAGATTTTTACAGAAAATATTTGCTATTGGTAAATTATTAGCAAAAAAGGTTTGCTTGTTATGAACATTTTTTAACATCTATTTGCTATTTTAAAATTTGTAATAAAAAAACTCATACATGTTTCATAGAAATTATTTGTTGTTGAAAAATTTTTAATATATGCTACTAGTAATTGTAATTTCTTGCTATTATTAAATTTTCTATAGAACACATTGTAATCAGTAAATTAGAAATAAAAATTTATGTTTTAAATAAACACACATTTAAAAAAATTTTTTTGCTATTGACAAATATTTTATAAAATATATATTTTTTTTAAAGTTTTTAACAAAAAAAAAATTTGTTTAGAGATAAATCTTCTACTTAACTTATTTGCTATGGAAAACTTTTTAATAAGAAGATTTTGCTACTGACAAATTTTCTATAAATTTTAATAAAAGTATCGGCTCTGAATAAATTTTTATACATAACATAAAAAATATTTTTTTCGAGGATTAATTTAAGAAAATTTGTTTGCTATTGATATATTATAAAAAATAAAAGTTTTGCTATTGCCAAAAAATGCAAAAATTTTTTTTCTATTAATAAATATTTTATTATTATTATTTTTATTATTTTTTGCTATTCATAAATATTCACAAAAAAAGTTTTACTATTGATTAATTTTTTTAACTATCATGTTTGCTATTCCCCAATTTTTTTTAAAAAACTTTTTTCGATACTGTGAATTTGAATACATTTTTTTATTCACTTTAAGCAATTTAATAAAAAATCTAAAATGCTACCAAAAATGAAAAAAAAATCATTAAAATGATGTAATTTAATACTACGTTTGAACGAAAATAAAAAAAATATAAAAAGTGACATTTAAAAGGTCCGTCTTTGTTGCCTTAAGACAAATCATGTTAATAACTTAACGCACAGAAACCTGTTTCTCTTTTTCTTTCGTATGAGTTTTAAAACTCAAACCTTAAAGGGTTTAATGTTTAAATTATTTTAATGATTCCTTTTTTATTATTCTTCTTATAAATGAAAAACTTTTTATGGTGTGTTGATTGATTACAGTGACTTTTTTGTCATGAATTTTTTTCTTTTCCATTCTTAAGGGTAAGAAGATTTCATTAGCACAAGTGTTAAACTGGTTTCTGTATTTTACTCGGTTTGTTTTAAGTTATTAAAATAAAAAATTATCTTTAGGATTTCGGTTTTAATGATTTTTAATTCTTTTGTGATAAAAAAACAGTTTTCATAGTATTTTTGTTGATGTCATATTAAGTTTATGTGGCTCTTTTCGCTAAGATTTTTAAATTATTTAAATTCATTTTAGTAAAGGGTTTTTAAATAAATTGAAAAAATTATTTACATTTACTTCCAAGGATTTATTTTCTAGCTTCTCTAGAATACCAATACCATTTATCGTTAACGCCATCTGGCCACCGTGAGTTGCATTAATTTTGTTATACTGAATTCCAATTGGATTTACAAAATCTTATAAATTAAAAATTTCCAAATGAATATTTTCTGTGGGAAAATTTCTAATATAATATTTTCTTTATTTGTTTAGGAGTTTTATTTGTCTTATGTGGCTAACAAATTTAATTATCAACTTAAAAATAAAATAAAATTAGTGTACATGTTAAAAAAGAATCAATAATTAATATTCCAAGCATGAACTTTAAAAAGGAAAATTGTATGGGAAGTGAAGTCCAAATTTAATTTCAATTTTCTTTTGTATTTATTTCGGATTTATGAGGAAAAGAAAGCAACGTGACTTTAATTTAACTGTTTCTAATTATTAAAATTTTGTGGGTTTGTGTTTTTTTTTTTCAAATAAGGAAATGTTTTGAGAAATTACTTTTTAATTTAAATAATTTTTTTTAACACATTTTAATGTTTTTTAAACTATGATTAGTAGTGTTAGAAAAACTTAACTTTCAAGAAATTGAATTTATTTAACAAGAGTGGCAATCAGAAAAAAATTCAATATGTCCATTTCAGTTTCAAATTAAAAAAAAATTCCATATTTAACATGAATTTTCAGTAAATTCTTCATAAAATTTTTTATTCAAATAAAATTTTTGTTTGGATAGAATTTCTAAGTCTAAAATACTTTTATTCTATTTTTATTAAAAAATTTAAAACTGAATAATATTTTTATACAAAACATTATTAATGTTATTAATAATTAATATTAGAAATTAAATCTAAGATTAAATTTATTAACGAGTACTGGTAACTTTGACCATCGGCTCCAAGAGTCTTGGCAAGAATCGAACCTGCGATCCTCAAATTGATATGTTAGCGCACTATCCTAAAATCCTTTTTGTTCGAATAATATTTTTATTCGAATATTTTCAAAGCAGGTAATATTTTAATTCGAATATATATTTAATTTTTTCCTATATTTTATAACCAGTAAAAATTTTATTCGAGTAAATGAGCAAATATTGAAACAAGTACATGAGCGTAATTAACGAAAGCAAACATATACTCGTAAGTGCGTAATGTGTGTTCGCAAACACTCGAAACCAGGCAATCGGTCTTATACAAATTTGTGTATGTATCTGTATGTAATAGAATTGCTAAACTGAAGGAAATTTTATTGAAAAATAGTTTTTGATTTTTTGCCGTTAATTTGAAATTCTTTATTTAGTATTAAATATTTATTTCAGCATTTATTATGTTTGGCTTAAAAAATGTTTTGAAACTTTTTAAAATTAAATTTTATTCAATTAATTTGAAATTAAAAATTTCTTGAAATTAATTTTTTTTATTTTAAAAATTGAGTGTCTACTTTCAAAAAAAAGATCTTAGAATGTATTTTTCCTTTAACTGAAATTAATTATTAATTTTATTTTTAACAAAAAATATTCAAAAAAAATTATTTTAATCAATATTTGCCTTTTCCTTAAAAATCTTTTTTTTTATAATTTTTTTTATTATTTTTTTTTTTTATAATTTTTTTTATTATTTTTTTTTTTTTATAATTTTTTTTATAATTTTTTTTTTATTGTTTAATATTAATCAAGCTTCAGAGCTTAAAAAATTGTTTTTATTTAAATTTTCCGATATTTCGAATTTTTATTGAAGTTTATTTTTATAAATTTTTTTTAAAATTAAAATGCCTATTTTTATTTTAATTTAAAAGAAAAAGGTCAAATAAACTAACAAATAAATTTTTTATTTTTATTTTTAATATTTAAGAAGAAACAATTGTATTTTTATTAGACACGGCACAGCCGAATTTTCTTCGTATTTTGAAGGCATCAAATTTCTTTTATTTCTGTAAAAAAATTAATTTAAAGCGTTTTTGAAATGAGTAAAACTTCCTACTCCTTTTAATACATAAATTTTATATTTTATTAATGTTCTTATTAACTAATTAGTAAAAAAAATATTTATATAAAAACTAAACTACAAAATACTTTAGGTGGGAAGATGTTTTAACTAAATTAAATTTTTTAAAAAATTAATTTGAGATTTTTTCGTTTCCAATTAACATCTTGTTGTTCTGATTAAAGCTGTGGCTTAAGTTTAGAGACTTTTAAAGCCGTTAGTCTGTAAGGTGCCAAGGCACTAAAGCTTTTGGAATTTGTTCAATTTAAATGATTCAATTGCTGTTGTGATTACCAGCTTCTTTCAAAGCATTTTCTTGATTTTCCAATTCTTCTTCACTGGAGTATGCGTCTGCGCCATCATGAACACTCATGAGTTCATTAAATAATTTATGATGTTTGTTTGCCGTTCTAAATAATTTATTTAACGATTTGAAAACTTTTTGAAAAGCCTGGTTTGGTGTATACTGAGGTTTATTGGCCGGTTGTATGATGGTACAATTAATTAATGTTTCGTAAACCATTTTAAAGTGAGTTTAAAAATTTGTTTAGAACTTTAACAAAATTACTAACTTGACTGCTTGAATGTTGCAAATAATATGGATGCCTTTTAGTTTGAGTTCTTAGCTATTTATACTTCTTTGTGTAAACTACCCTTAAAAAATGCACCAATCACAGTTCATTTCTTAGGCAGGTGTTTTTAGTTTTAAATAAGAAAAAAAACACACAAACACATTAAGATTCTCGTGCTCTGCACGATCATGCTCAAATATTCAGTGCAGGTACGTTTTAAACATTTTGTTTAGAAAACTCTGCACGTGTGCAGTCTTTATGATATTGTAAGGTTCTTTATATTCTACTTGTGTCAAAGTATTAATCCCCCTACCTTAAATATATAGTATTTCAGTTGAAAACCGTGGGAATGTTCTGAAATAAAATTATTTTCTTCTTTCAAAAAGGTTCATTACACAAACAATGACCTGGCAAATTTGTATCAAAGAATTTAAAATTTTTCGTAATTGTTTTCAAATCTCTATTCCAGTCTTTGTGTGTGTGTTTTTTTTAATTTTCATTGAGTTGGATCAAATTGTTTGTTATCTTACGGTCTATAATTTTATAAATAGTAAAAGTGTTAGACCCTTGTTAACCATATGTTGTGTTATTTTTTTCTCTTTTCTAGTTTTATATTTGAAGGCTGAAGAATAAAAATTTATTTCTCTAACTTTAATCTTTTTAACTGGTTAGAAATGGAGTTATTGTATAAAACAAAACATAAATATTAACAACCTCCTACGAAATTAAAAAAAATTATTTTATGTCAAGAAAAAATTAATGAAAGCTGTAGAATAAAAAAATTGAATTTTAAACGTATTGAAAATTTCATTTCTAAAATTTTATAATTTATTAAATTATTTTTTATTTCATTTCTAATAATATATAATTTAATTAATAATTTTTTTTTTATTTCATTGCAGGTAAGTGTCAACACACTTTTGTTTATCCCATAAAAAATTACACTGACAGAAAAATTTTTGGCTGTTATCTAAAAGGTATATTTTATATAATTTTTATATGAAGCAATAAGCATAGCATCCATACACTGAAAAAAAAAAAAGCATAAATCCAATACAACGATTTTATAAATTTTTTTGAATGTTGCAATGAAATGTTTTATATATTTGGTGAATTAATTAAATTATTTCAATAAATTGATTTCGTTTTAAGGTTTAGGGATAAAAAACGAAGCATATAAAAGAAACATATAACAAATGAACCGAAAAATATTAAGAAAACACTTACAATTACAGCCATATCTCGTCTAGCTCTTATATTGCGTTTCTGAAAAGCATTAAAATAGGTGCTATTTATACTAAAATATGGGGTTACACTTCGGACTCACGTTCAACGTTTTCAATTCTTTTAAAATAACATTCATTTTCATTTCCAACATCAAGCTTTTTCTAGAATGCTGTCTTGCGGTTCATTTTTTTTATTTAATGAATTTTATTTATTTAAAATGGCTATTTTGTTAAGCTTGAGTTCTTATTTTTCAAAAATTTTTTATTTTTATATCGATATTTCGCTCCAATTTTTGTAGCTTCTTCAGGATATAATTATAAATTAATCAAATTATTAAAAATACATATTTCAAAAATTTTCTTGACTACATTTTGCAATATGTATTTTTAATAATTTGATTAATTTATAATTATATCCTGAAGAAGCTACAAAAATTGGAGCGAAATATCGATATAAAAATAAAATTTTTTTGAAAAATAAGACCTCAAGCTTAACAAAATAGCCATTTTAATTAAAAAGGAAAAGGTCAAATAAAACTAACTAATGAATTTTATTTATTTAATTGAAATTACTGAGGTGTCTGATAAAAAATTTCCATTTAGTTATTCTCGGAATTAAAATAATTTTTGATATTTTTTTTTATTCCAAAACAAGAAAAATTAAGTTTTATGAATTTTAATAAGAAATTTGAAAAATTAAAAAAGTCCAAATAATTTTTTTTCCAAAAATTCAAAAGAGCCTTAAAGAGGTACAGACAAAAACAAGTCCAAGAAAAAAATAATTAAAAAGCACCTACCAACAAATTGAAAAATACAAAAGAATTGTAATAATTATCATGATGAGTCTAGAAAGACTTAGAACAGCTGCAGCAACAGCAGCCTTTTTTTACAGGCCTGCAGTATGTTGTCTCATATAATCTTCAAAAGCCTTCTAATGATTATTTTTTTTTAAGAGAAAATAAAATAAAACATGTGATTAACAGATTTTTAAATTGTAATTACTAGAAATACTTGATGTTCCATTGTTGGCCTTAAAGAATGTGCTACGAATGAGTACAGTAGATACTCTTATTAACGACAATTTTAAATACCAATAGAGTTTTATTACCATTTGGCAGGCCACATATGTAAAACACATTTTGGCTTATGCCTTATGTGTGCCTTATGTACGTGAGCCATAATTTATAGACCGGCGCTTGAAATCATAAAATGAAAAAAAAAAGGTTCAATTGTTAAAAGTACTTGAAAAACCAGCAGACTTGTTGGGTTTTCTTAATGTTTCTTTAGTAGTTAAACATGGCTTTTTGTGCAAATATGTAAGAGTAACAGCAATTGCTTACACAATTTTATTATTATAGAAAAGGGAACAAAAAACAATTAAATTAAAATACGACACATGTGCCAGCCACATTTGGGCAGCATGAATAAACGAATTAATTTTTTTTATTAATTAATTCCAAATAGTAAAACATATTTTTAAGCAAAGAAATTCCTTCAAAAAAAGGTTTAAATTTATAGAAAGACAAGCACATGCTTGAGCAAGAAAAAAAGGCTAAAGCTAGCCTTAAAAAAGAATAAAGTGGCAACGCTAGTTATTAATTCACTTAACTTATAGATTTTTATGACGAGCCTAAAAAGACATTCGAACTTAAATGGCGAATTCAAGCCAGACTATTTTTACCTGTTAAGTCGGCAATGAAAAATAATTTTTAATGATCCTAAATATATGCTAACAATTTTCGAATTTTTCCCACAATATTTTGCTAAGAATTCTTATTGCTAAGAATTCTCTAAAAGTAATTTCGATGACTGCGTAGACAAACTAAGAAGGTTTGCTAGGGTGTGCGTTTTTCTCATAACAAAATTAAAAAAAAATTAAATTTTTTTTTTTCAGAATGAGTTGATGAATTCAGCCTAAATTTTTTACAAAAAATGTTTAATAAATCAATTTTTTTTTCATTTTTTATTTTAGCTACAATTATCTTAAATCTAAAATAATTAGAAAACGTTTTAATTTGCTTTTTAATTTAATTTTATTTACAGTTTTTTTTATAATTTAATTAAAATTAATTCGATTACTTTCTTGTAATTTTATGTGTATAAAATTTGTAAAGTTTAAGAGCTTTTGTTTTAGCTTTTGAAGAGCTGCTGCTAACATTTTTCATGTGCTGGTTTTTTTTGCCCACTCATGACTCATTTGCTCTGCAGTAGCTAACGATCTGGTTTACCAAGATCTCTGCCTCTCCATCTTTTTCTCTCTTTCTTTAGAAATTTGTTAAACCCCACAAATCCTAATTAATGATTCACTGTCTTTTTTTAAAGCCTTTGAGACTCCTGTTTACTTAACCTTCACTTCAATTTGTTGAGCCGCACATTCAATTTGCTGATTTAAATAATTTTGATATTCTTCTTCTGTTGCGCATGTTGAAATGATGACAGGACTCAAATTGGATTTTTTTGTAATGCTATTATTGTTCTTGTTGTAGTTGCTGTGGCTAATGATGAAGATCTTTCTTACTTTTTTAAATAATTTTAAAACGCCTAAGGCCGGAGACATAGAAAATTTTTCTATACGTTTGTTGCTGTGGTACAGAATGTTGGTAATGCTGTTGCTGCTAGCCATTTTTGTAAGCGTTTATTGTACAGTTGATGTTACTTGGCTTAAGGAACACTAAAAACTGATACAGTTTGTGTTTGCAGGACTTCTATTTATATGAATTTTCGTCCTGTAAGCAACAAGTCCTTTTCTTGCTTGAGCTGATTAATAGTTACAGTTTCTTTTTGCTTTTTTTTTTCTTTTTAAAAATTTTTTGTTTTGTTTTCTTTTCATGAGTCGTACTGGCTTGACTGGTTTTTAAGGGTTTTAAAATTTTTGTTTATTTTTTTTTTTTAGTTTTTTTGCACTTTATAAAAAAAGATTTTTAATTTCAGTGTGTTGCTGTACGTTTTGAATCCTTTTTTATTTTCAGTTGTAGCATTTTTCTACCTGTTTTTTTGTTTAATGTTATAGAGCTTCTTATTTGGTTTCTACTCTTTTTTGTGTGTGTGTTTAAATTTGGGGTTAAAAGCAATTTTATTGGAGTTGCTTGTTGCGAGGTGCGTTTCATAAATGAAAAAACGTTGGATTATTTTTAAACATTTTTCTTTGAGATAAAAAGGCTTGGTCAGAATGGCTTCATCTCTCTCTAAACCCCATATATGATGAATATGTATGAAATTGTTTTTTATCGCATGCGATATTTAAAAAAAACTTATTTATCTTCACACCCATGTTTTATACACACAAATGCGGCTGATTCGCATTATAGAGTAGCCCTCCTTTTATTCCAAGCTTTAATTTTTTTTTATTGATCACACTTCGTATTATAAAATAATTTTAAAATATTTTTTTTGGCTTTTGCAATTTCTTTTCAAGTTTTCTGTAAAAGATTTTTTTTCTCTTTTTTTTATTATTTTTTTTTTCTCCTTTTTTATTATTTTTTATTTTTTTATTTTTGCTTTAACCCTTTTAAAGGGGCTTACTATAATTTATTTTATGGTTTTTTTTTGCTAAAGTTTTTTCGATATTTTTTTTTAATTTATTTTTTACTTAACATTTTTTTCTGTTTAAATTTTTTTTAAAGATTTTTTTTGTGTGGTAAATATGTTTCTTTGTTATATTTTTTGTTGATGTTTTTCTTCATTTTAATAAAAAAAAATTTTTTTATAACTTTTTGTTCATTTTATTTATTTTGTTGTCTAAATTCCTTAAGAAGACATTGTGTTTGTTCAACTCTTTTTTTATTTTGTTTCGACTACTATTTTTGTAGGTCATCACCATCAAAATGCCTTTCTTCTTTAGAATGCTTGTGGCTGCTTTTGTGTGAATGTTTTTTAAGCAATTAGTGTAAAATTATGTAATAGGATTTAATAGTGTTATTGACTCCTTAAATTGAGGTATTTAAAGCCAATTATTTCATTGAATTTAATGGAATCCCCTAAGAAATGGTTTATTTAATAATGAATAAATAAAAACACCGATTTAAGGGTTAAAAAGCATTGCAGGTAGTCTTTACTGGTTACTCTGGTGCTATCAATAATCTGCTGTGCTCCTAACTATGCTTTGGAGACTATTCCGACATGTCCTAGGCTTGATCCTAGGACATTCTAATGTTAACAATGTTATCATTTCATATGTTTGATTTGATTGATGATAAATCTAACCATACTATGGCTGCCTCAACCATAATTTTTCTTTGCGTGCAATCACAAGCTTTCACTGAACAAGATAATTTATTTCATTCTAGGTCTGGATCTGGAAGAGTACAACAAACAGATCCTTAAGCTTGCGCTACATATGCCCTAGGAATAAAGTTTAGTTAAAGTAAACGTAGTTATGGTAGTAAATAACCAAATTTGTGAATACAATTCCAAATATGGTTGTGTTAATATTTAGTATTTTTGATTTTATTAAAGAATTTCTATCATCACAGTTAAATTTTTGATGGGCAATCAATTCCATTCTCACAAACGAAGTTTTTTGCTTTGCGTAGTTAAAAAATTTTTTGGTTTTACTCTTCGTAAGATTTGCTGAAGGCAATTATTTCAATATTTTCAACTTGTTTTTTGAATATATCAAATAAAACTTTATTTGAGATTCCAAATTTTTTTTTTAACCATAATTTGAATATAACGAGAAACTTATTAAAACTTAATCAAAAAAATTACAACAAATACAAAATCAACTTTTTTTGTAAAGGGACTGTTCAGCTAAATACAAACGAAAGCTTCGTTCGTATAATTGTATTGAAAACAAAAGCTATACAAGAAAATTTTGTTCGCATTTAGCTGAACAAACCCAAAATGTTTTTTTTTCTTAATTTATTTTTTATGTATTTAAAAATTTATAGTAATCATAATTTGAAATTTATATTTTGAAACCTGTTGAGTTTATAAAAATTTAGTTTTTGTTTAAATTATTCCAGTTATAATAAAAAATATGTTAATTTTATTGTTATTTTTTATAAAAGCAATTAAACACTCGTTTAAAAATCTTTTAATTCTGTTACTTTCAGTCTGTTTTTTTTTAAATTAACAGGTTGAAATAATTTTTTTTATGGTCCCTATTTTTTTTTAAATATTAAAACGTCAACGATGCTGTATTTAAATTGTGGGAAAATTTTGTTAAAAAAATTAATTTATTTGATGTTAAAATTTATTTAAAAATTACAAAATGTTTGCTTAAAACTTGTTAGTCAAACTGTATTGAATTCGAATTTTTAAATTCTGATTAAAAAATTTTTTTAAACTGATTTTGTTTTGCCTAATGATGTCTTAAAGCTTTAGTAGACACGCACAAAAATTTTATTGCTTTTAATTCAGCTCACTGTAATGAAATCACTTGACAGTTTTTCATTTTAACTGCAATTTTATAGGCTGGATTTATTTTATAGAAATAAACACGCTTTAAATATTAATATTTTATACTTTTTTTTTGGAAATAAATAAAACAAAAAGTGTTTCATAAATCCATAAATCTGCCACACGATTCCACAATAAAATTTTCATGCTTTACATTTTTAATGTGTTTTTCTTTATATGATAATAAAAATTCTTTGTTAAACCAACATGAAATAGAAATCTATTCAAGCATAATTTAAAGTCATTTTTAAGATTTTGTTTATTAAATAAATTAAGATTTTCCTTTTTAACACCATAATAACTGTAATAAAGATAGAAAGAAAGACCCCCTAATGAACTATAGGACCTTAAAAATAATTTTAAATTCTATTCAATTTATGTATGTGTTGTAACATTTAAAACACTACAAACCCTCTGCTATAAAAAAGGAAAAAAATATCAAGTACAAAAAATGCATAATTTATTTTGTTAAAAACATTTTCTTTAGATTTTTATGTGCCTCGAATTAATTTCCATTTAAAAAAATGCATAAATAAATAATTATTTTTCTCTCTCTCTCTCTCTCTCCATCTATTTGTTCTTTTCAATATTAGATTAAAACAAATTTAATTCGGCTGTGCCGAGTCTTGTGTACCCTTCTTTGTGGTAGCCAAATATTCATATGAAGAATTCATATAAAGAATTTCAGATTAATGGCAAAAATCAAAAATAATTCTTATAATAAGATTTCTGTTTTTGTAGTTCTGTTACCCTCTAGTGCCATTTGGTACTGTGTAGTATCATCAATACACATTGCACACTTTTGTGTAAGACCGACTGCCTGGTTTTCTGTTTGTGTACACAAACATTACGCACATACGCAGCTTCAAAATTTCCATAATAAAATTAATTAAAATCTAAAATTTCGATCGAATTTTTGATTTTTCTCAGTCAATTGTGGACCGATTGTTTTTATTTATTTTTTGCACTGATTTTCTCACACTGTTATTCCTGATAAAACCGTGTACCACTTTTTTTTTTGGTGTTTATTTTGTAGTTTAGAGAAATTACGCAAAACACGCATTCAGAAAAATGGTAAAAAATAGAAGTAGTTGCATTTCAGAGCTCATAGCTCAGCCATTTATGAACCGACTAAGTAAGCTGACTTTCAATAGCAAACTGAAGACCGGTACTTCCAACAAATTGGCATACCAAACTTTTCTGTAGGTCTTCTAAGAACTTCAAAAAAGTTGATTTCAATATCCACACGAACAAACCTATGGTCAGACGGACATCGCTAAAAAGACTCCACTAAACTCTTCTGTAGGTCTTCTAAGAACTTCAAAAAAGTTGATTGCAATATCCACACGAACAAACCTATGGTCAGACGGACATCGCTAAAAAGACTCCACTAAACTCTTCTGTAGGTCTGCTAGGCACTTCAAAAAATTAATTTCAATAGCCAAGGACTCTGCTAAAAAGACTCCGCTTTTTATAAAAATCAAGAATATATATACTTCATAGGGTGTTCTTTGAAATTACACACGTGATAACAAATTTGTATATACGCTTTTTGTGAAGGGTGTACAAATTTCTGTATGTGCTTCGGATGCATGCATTGATTTGTTTTCTACTGCAAATTGTGCTGGTGTTGAGTATTAGAGATTTAAAAAAATCGTTATAGGGGAGCTATAGAATTTCAGAGAACGTTTTCTTATCAGACACAATGAATTAGATATTTTTTTGTTTGTTGTAAACAACTATTGCCCTTTCTAACTAGTATGTATGCAGTGTCCAAGTGATACAAAGGACCCCTATATTGCACACACACTAGTAATTCAATTGAAAATAGTTTTTTTTTATTGTTTGAATTTACTTACAAGGCAAAATAGTTTTTAAGTATTTTTTTTTTTTATTATAAAACAATTTTTAAACTAGATTTGAAACCTCGAAGGAAATGTAGAACAGTAAAAAAATTTACCGATAAAAATTTGCTTTGGCAGTAGAATAAATCATATCAAGTTGCTTCCTTCGTAAATGTAAAACTCCTTATGAACAGTAGTAAACAATTCATATTTATAAAGTTACGGTCATATGCATTACACAAATATTGGTCGCATATAAAAGATGCAAAAATGGTATAGAGTGCCCTTTTTTACAAGTGTGTCAACTACTTTTTCTTACAATTATATGAAATAGGAGTCTCCGTCAAGATATTCTCCATAAAAATCCATTATTGGCCACTTTTGAAGCAAAATTTTTCTTCATGTCAACGTAATCAGATTTCACAAGTCGCTTTAGCGTTCAATGTTGCATTTATTTTATTCACATAATTTATTGTTTTCTTTCTTTCTCTCAGTTCAATAAAAAGACTTTGCAATTTTATTCTTTTTATCAATTTTTTTATTTATTTTTATTTATTAAACTTAAATTTTAATTAAAAAAATAACCCTCGTAGTATTTTTTTATGGAAGACAATTAAATTTCTTAAAAAGTAAGCGTAAAACTAAAGGAAGACAATGATCATTTATTATTTTTAATTAATTAAAAATAAACAAATACAAATCACAATACAATACACATACAAAAAATTTATGTTTTTTTTTTCTTTTACTATTAAATTATCTACAATTGAATATCAATTATTATTATTTTGTAAAAAAAATTATTTCTTCTTTTAATAATTCTAAGCAAAAGTAATTTTTTCTCTACGAAACTAATATCACTGATTTTTCTTAAGAAACTAAAACTTGTTTGAAGATACAAAAGAAGACCTTGTGGTTTAGTTTAAAGCTGCTACCAACAGGAATAAAGTGGGCCAGTTATAATTTAAGCTTGAGCCCATCTATCTAAATGGCCTCTCATTTGCAACTCATAATTTTTAGCTGTATCCATGGAGGTCCAAAAGAAGGTGCCATTACTGGTGCGGGCAAAGTGTACGGGTATATAACTTTGTTGTGGATGTACCGGCACTAAATGTGTTTGATTGCCCTGGTATACAATAATGGCTGCATTAGCAGGACAATGTTTCATTTCGGCATAAATTCTTTGTTCTAAAGCCTCATTGGCTAAATTTTCGTCAGCAGCATTTATAGAAACGGGATCTTTGCGCATGTCTTCTAAGCTGGAGTTGTAGCTGTTCTGTTGAATTTCAGCTAAAGTTTTCTTGCGCATGTGCTTATTTTTCACCAAACGCATTAAAGGTTTCACCAGTTTTTTTAAGCTGTGCATAGCTGTGGTGTGTTGATCTTTCTTGTTTAACATAACAGTCATTTCAAATTTATATTCACGAGACAAAAATGTCATTCTTATTTATTCAATTTGTAAATTAATGTTTGTTGAGTTTTTAAATTGAAGTATTAAACACGAGTTGTTACTTGTTCACTAGTAGTTCACAAACTGTGCTCTTAACTAGCAACTCATGGGCTTTTATAGTCTTTAGTGTGTCTCAAGTTGCTCTCAGTTGTTATTAATGTCGCTCTTTAATTGTTTGCCTCCACCAATAGTAAGAGGTTTTCAGGCAGGTGGTTTTTTCTTTACACTCAAACATTTTTTACTTTTGTGCTCTTTAAAATAGTCTTTGTTAAAGAAAGAGACGAACCTTTTTATAAGGTTTCAGTTAAAACAAAAATTCTACCTGCTTTAGGCTTAAATTAAAACTAAAACTCTGCAGGGAAGTTTTTCATTTTAAATGAGTAGTGGAAATTTGATCCTTAAGAAGAGATTTATTTATGTGATGAAATTCCTTTGAGTATTAACTGAAATAAAAAAAAATTTTAAGACCACAAGTTAAAGAATAAAAATTAATCAATAAAAAAAAAACATTTAAATTATTTGTTTTAAATAAAAATTTATTTGTAATTAAAAATACTTTAAAGGTTTCTTTTTTTTTAGAAATAAATAATAAAATTTTTCACAGATTTCTTCATTCAAACTGTCATTAAACAAAAATTCTTTCAACTCCAATCTTTTTCTTAAAAAAAAAAAAAAGACCGATAAGTAATTATTATGTGATTATTGAAGGTCATGAAAACGAACTGAAGTGCAATAATAAAAAAATTCAAAATGGTTAATGCACTCGAATCATCTTTTCCTTAGTGTTACTTTAAATTTCCACTCTACGTTTCATTAACAGACCATCTTTTGTTCCAATTATTCCATTTTGGGCCATTGCTGAGCCCCAAACAGTTAGTGGAATTAGTGTTAAATGCAGCAAATATTATTTTGAAAAATTATCGTTTAATTCTCTTCTCTTTAGAAAATTTTTCTCTATTCATACTCTTAATAGAAATTTAGTTATTTTTTTTTTAAGCAAAAAATTTTAAAATAATTTAAATCTCAAATTTAATTTTGTTTGGTTTTAAAAACAATTTGTACTCTTTCTCTGTTTTTTTTTTTTTTTTTTTTTTTTTTTTTTTTTTTTTTTTTTTTTTTTTTTTTTTTTTTTTTTTTTTTTTTTTTTTTTTTTTTTTGGTGGAACAAATTACAAAAAAAAAAATCAACTCAAAAATTAATTGTCACAATTTTCATTGTTGCAATTGAAAAATCTCTGCTCTAAATTGAAAACAAACCTTTCGAAAAGCACAACTGTACGTATATGCGCACAAGGAAATTTATTTACACAATATTATTTAAATGCATGTGCAACAAGCATCATGTCTCGACTTGCACAATCAAAATTTAGTTTATAACAAAAAAATGCAAAAAAAAATGCAAATAAAAAATAGCACACAAAGATTTAAAACTAAAATACAAAAGGATAAAGGTACGAGTATCCTTGGTCTTTACTTGTGTGTGCGTAAAAATTTCTCTTTGTAAAACACTTGCACAAGGGAAACTACCCAAAAAGGTACAGCACGAAAAATAACCATAAATTAAAATAAATGACATTGTGTTGTTGTTTTTGTATATTTTGTTTTGTTTGAAAAAAAAAAAATCCAAGGATTACTTGTTTCTTATTTATTTTGCATTTTAAACAAAAATGAGTTTTTAAAAATTTTCCATTTACAGGTAAAGGTTTTTCCAAACTCTACACTAGATAATATTTTTCCTAAAACAATCTTAACCTGTTGATACATTTTTCTAGAAAATTTTAAATGAATTTCACAACTCTTTGTCAACACATGCAGAGGGATATTAATTTTGTACTTGCTAGAGCAGAGCAGTTCTCTATCCTGTAGTTTGTATTTTTATTTGCTTAAAGAATTTACAAACGTAAACAAGGTAGGGGGTAAATTAACTGCAGCGATAGAACAACGTTTCGTGATTTGTTTGTTTTTTTTTTTGAAGCAGAGAGTTTTAAGCATGTCTTGAAAAATTAACACTAAATAAATTAACAGGTTGCCGCCAGCTTAGAAAGAATTTTTGTGTAAGACTTAAGAAAATTTTAAAAAGAAAATTATATTTTAAGAATTTTATTTACGAATAGAAATTTTGTTAAAGAAATTTTCAGCCCTTAATGAAAAAAATATTTTTAAAGCAAATAATAGTGTCCAGTTTTAAAAAAAGAATTTTCTCTATAGAAAAAATATTTTGATACTTAAACAGTCCAAGCTAAATTGTAAGGGCAAGCGAAGCGTTTCTTAGCGCTATCAAAGAGCGCTGGCGTTTCATATTTTCTACAGTACAATCACCTCAAAAGACTTTAGAGTAACAAACAAAAAAAATCTCAAACAGTCCAACCTAAATTAGAGCTGCAAGGGGAGCATTTTTTAGCTCCCTCTATTTATATTAAAGCGCTGGTGGTGCGTCTTCTCTACAGTAGTGTCTGTAGTGTTAAAGACGGTAGAGCTAAAAATAAACTAGCTAACTTGTCATTACTGATCAAAAATAACAAAAAAAAAAAAAAACTAATTGCAGCCAACTTCACTTAAAAATTGGATTTTCCAATTGCCACTGTTTTGCATGGGCATGAGAATTTTTGATAGTTACAGAAAAATAATTTATAAACGTTTTGTTTTTTTGTAATAGCACGGCGGCAACGCTCAACAATTGGAAAATTGTTTTATTTAATTTTTACATTTTTAGTTATTAAAATTTTTTATAAATTTTCAACTTCTGGATTTGAAGAAAAAGATCTCAGAAGAAGCAATTGCTCATCCATTTTATCAAAAATTCTTTTTGCTTAATTGTTGCCTAAACTCCTGCTACAGTTCTTATTTATTTGCATTCATTTGACAAGCAAGTCTAAGTATAAGTCTGTTATAATATGAAAAGAATTAAGATTCGATAGCTAAAGCATTACATGTGCTTTGCTTACTCTACACATGTCGAAATTAGACCCCTGATTAGACCCCTGTTTTAATATAACAAATAAAGTGTGGGTCTTAAATCTTTTGTTTACTACTCGTACCTTTCTCTTTACTCTTATGTCTTAAGTCTTTTATTTTTCCATGGTTTTTTTTATTAAGTGGTTTTGATGAGTTTTACTTTACAACAAATTTAAGCTGATTTATTAAAACTTTTTAATTTTCATAATAAAATAAGTTTTTGTTTTATTTTTTTTAAGCTTTAAGATTCATTGGCAAGTGATTTACAGTTTATTTCTATAATTAAATTTAATTTAGAAATAAATTAGCTTTTTCTTTTTAAAAAAAAAGTGTGCTTGGTAATGTAAGCATGATTTTAAACCGGTTACCGGCTTAAAGAAGAACCTTTCTAAAGATTTTTTCTTGTTAAAGAAAATAAACTTTTTATAATACGTTGCTTAAGTTGTTGTTAAACCACTTTTTTTCTCTCGTGGTTGCTGAAGGCTTTTTTGTTGATGAAAGAAAAAAGTTTGTTAAAAATATTTTTGTTCAGGTTTTTTTTAAACGTCTAAGGCAAAGTAAGTAAGGTTTCTTGGTTTTATATTTTTATGTTTGTTGAGATAAAACAAAGACCCTTTTGGTATTGTGTTTTATATTATTTCTTTTACTCTTAAAAAAAATTTTTTTTTTTGTTAAAGAAGTTGTGCCTTTTTTAGTTTTACTGACGCCTTTTAGTTGCTGATAGCTCGATTCTTTTTATTTTATTGTGTTGGTGATTGTATTTTAAAATTTTACTTGTTAGACTTTAAGCCTGATTTTTTTTTTCGTTAACTTGGTTTGTTTGTTTTATTGCTTGTATGTGTGTGTACGTGTACAACTTTAAATGACAAAGCACGCTTCATTGGAAATTGTTTAAATTAAAGTTGAAGACACTAAAGAAAATAACAGACAAACATTAAAAAAAAAACTTCTTTGCTGAAGTTTTATAACAAGACTGGCACAAGTTTAAAAACATAACAAATGAGCAAATCAACAACAAGAATAATAAAAACTTGAAATTTTTAGTTGTGTGTGCTTTAACAATAGAAGTTTCTTAATGTTCACTCTATAGTTGGCTGGTTTTGCTGACTTATGAAACATATTTAAATATTACATTTTATTTTAATAAATGTTTTTCAAGCTCAAGGCTTTTCTACAACTAAAAACTTTCTTTATTTTTATTTTATTATTACCAAAAGATTGTTAAAATGTTTAAAAAAAAAAGCCTTAAGCTTGAAATTTATTTATGATTACTGGTTACACAAATACAGCGTTGTCGTAAATAAATATAACTTTAATTTGTCAATCCTGCAAGAACAACAAGCCAATTTATGGAAATATCGAGAAAAACAAAATTGGTTTACCACACAAGCTCTTCTACTCTTCTCACCTATAAACCCAGTGTAGCTGACTTTAGTCGCTAGTAAGAAACCCATAGTGTAAAGACGTCATTTGTTAGGGTATTAATTTATCAGTCTGGATCTTATAAATTCGATTCCTGCAGACAAGCCAAGAAGCTTTACGGATTGGTTTTATTAAAAAAAAATAAAAATTTGGTTGCCAAAACAAAAAAAATTGTTTAGCACAACTATATTTTTGTTTGTTAAGAAATATAATTATCCCAACTGAAGTTATCTTCTCGGTATAGCTTGTTTTCGCCATACATATAACGAACTGTGTAGCGAGAAAACTTTTTAATTGTCTTACCAATTACAAAGTTAGTTGTGATAATCAAATGTTTTAGTTGTGTCAAAGAAAAAAATTGGTAAGAAAGCCAATTATAATATGAAGTAAAATAAGTTTGGGACTGTATTAAAGTATATTGGTTTATCACAACTGAATTTTTAATTAATAATTAATTTAGTTCCTACAACCAAAGTTGTTAATTCTGTAATTTTAGCTTTTCAATTTAACTACCCGTTTGAGTGTAGCTACGAACGGCTCTTTCACCGAATTTCTATTTTTGTTTAACCCAACTGGATTTTGGATAGGTAGCAAATTAAGTTTTCTCAATCAAAGTTTTTGTTTGTGACTGTAGTTTTTTAAATGGCTTTATTTTTTTGCTTAAGCTTTGGTAGCCTTTTTTGAAATATTTTTAGGTTTAACCATTGAGTTACTCATTATTCAGGTTTTTTTTTCCCCAAAACAAAAACCAAAAAGAAAAACAGACAAACTGGCTTGGAGAAAGACTTGAAAAAAAATGAAAATATTATTTATTAAACAAAAAAACATAACAATTTTTGCCATATTTTCGTAGTATGTTTTTTTTAATAAAGCAGACATTAAAATAAATGTTCTTCTAAGGAAAATGTATCAACAGCAACAACAGCAATAGCAACTAAATGCAATAAAATAAAGGTGTGGTAAACTGGTTACAAATTTTTTGTTTTTTAATAAAACTTGAAAAAGAAAATTCAAATAAATTGTTTTGTAAGACTTGCAAACGTAAACACTTGACTATTTTCTTGTTTTTCTTTTCAGGCAAATGTTTTTTTTTTATTCTTTTAATGAACAAAATTTCCATATTTAAAATAAATAAATTAAGGAAACAGGTACCTCAACCCAAATATTTCTTGTGACTCTAACTCTATATCTTATCAGCTACACAGAACCAGTACTTTGTTGTCGTAGCGTTTTGCTTTTAATTTAATGTTCTTAAACACCAACAAATAATGAAAAATATTTTTTTTATTTCTGTGTTTTGTTTATTTTAACACAACACAAACATTTAAAAAAACTTTTGTTTTTTATTTTCGTTCAACATTCCATCACAAATTCAATACCCCCACACACACTATTTTAGTTCTTTTGTTTTTTGAGACACGTTCAACAATTTAAAATATCCTGTTTAAACATAAAAGGTACATAAAGTTTTATCTGCTGCTAAATTATTATGGTATTGCTGCTTGCTTGATTTATCATTAAACGTGTTTAAAATTAATAAATAAAATGCCAGCCTAGACAAATATAAAATTTCCTTATCTTTGTCAATATTTTCAAGGCTTAAGTACTTTTGTTATACATGGAAAAATTCTAGTTGTGGTGAACATTTTGTGCTCCCCCCAAATTTTTATTTCTCACTAGATGTTGCTACCGGCATTTGGCCGTTCAAAGTCATTAATGTTGCATATTCTTTCCTTTATGTAAATAATTGTGCGATTTTACTGAAAATGTTAATTGATGATCCTCAATACTATACCGGTCCTGATTAGTGGCAATTATAGGCCCTAATTTTGTTTTAGCTTGTCGAGAATTCAACTACTGACTTCACATAACCGCATTCGATATCGAGCAAATTCTTTCAAATTTTTATCAATTGCGACGATTTAAGTCCTGCATATTTTAGTTTGAGTTTTGTCAACTTTTGTCCGTCTGAATTAAACGATATTCCTTTATAAATGAAATCAAGCGATGTGTTTATTGGATAAAAAATTACAGCTTAATTAAAAAAAGAGAGAGGGACAGTGAGAGTTAGAGGTTTTATTAAGTAACAAAAACGGGTCCAGATAAGACCATTACAGTGACACAATATGTATTCTGCTGTCTCTTCATTTTCGTTACATAATTTGCAGAGGTCATTTTGATTGATCCTCATATTCGCTAAGTGTTTCAATAGTCTGTAATGTCCAGTCAGGAATCCCGTGACAATGCGAATTGCTGACCGCGTCAAGCTAAGTGATTCTTTTGTTCTCTTCCGCAATCCGAATGGCATGAATGTTTTCGCTACTCCTATACCTGTCATTTGCAGCCTCTATTGTTGCGACTCTTTTCAGTCACTCTCTATAACTGAGATTAATAGAGCTCCAAGACAGACCACAGAATGCTTCTGGACCAATAAATCTATTAGCCGCCCTTTTCCATTATGATCTAGTACCCTTACAAAATGAATCCTGTTATTAGATGCTAGTTTTTTTTTTTTTTTTGAAGTTTTAGGTAATCACAGACCAGTTTTGATCTTATCTCAAAGGCATTGAGTGCCAGTAATGCCTCTCTAGTGTCCGAGTGAATATAAATGTGACTTTTATTTGTGTTTTTTTCCTAGGCAGAGGTCTATGGCATGTATTTCAGCCTGAAAAACTGAGTTATCTTGACTCATGCTGGCAGATAAGCTTCTTCTGTGGTTTAGACCATGTGACCCGACAAAAGGCTTGGGTTTGTTCTGTTCCCAATTAACCCTTTTTGGGAATGCAATCCTAAAATTACGAGTGAAGTTGTATTTGGTCTAACAGGGATTGCTTAGGGTTACAAATTTCGCACCTGTTTTAGCAATTTCTCTAGAATAAGAGCTGAAAGCGCCATTCTTTAATTTAAAAAAAAAATTTCTTTTTTATTTTCTACAAAATTTACATTCTCCCCAAAATCCTCACTTATAAAGGTCTTTTGAAAAGGACAGGGGGGTTACTCTCTATTGCGATGCGAAAGAAAAACCATTCGCATCTGTATGATTTTTACATTGAGTTGCGATGCGTTTTCTTTCGCATCGCAATAGAGAGTAACCCCCCAGATAAACATTTTTTTTTTATTTTCAGAAGCAAATACCAGTTAATTTTTTATAACTTTTGCTTTCTGGAAGGAGACTCATTAGATATTGAAATGTAAACTGCTGAAATTACTCATCCCTTGCCTTTTGCATTCAAGTAAGAAAAATATTTACGTCATGTACAGTTTTTGCATTGTATTCAATGTTGCTTGACTTTTTAGATATGCGTTATACTTTCTTTCAAATCTGACATGCTCAAACGTGCTTTGTATAAAAAAAAACAACAGCTGCAAAATCTAAAAATTGCAATCTTGTGAAATAATTTTTATTTCTTTGCCGGACTTTGTTGCTTCATTTAACTTTTCCTTAAAGACAACAATTTCAACCATTAAAAAATAAAAATAAAATTCATGTACAGAAGCTCCCCTTTTTTATGTGGTTGTTTTAGTGGATGTTGTTGAGTGCTATGAGAGAAAGAGATGCTGCAGCATTAAAGCAATGTCATGCCATAAAAATACCATGAAATTTCGTATTTGATTTTTTGTTAAGAGATTTTTAATGCACCTGTTGTGCAAAGTTGCAAATCAAATCATGACTTAAACTTGTGGTAATATAAAACAGCAAAACAAGACTTTAAATGTTAATGGCAGCAAAAGAGTTAAATAAAATAAAAAACAAAAAAAAAAAAAAGTGATTTGTTAATGGAGAAAAAGCATCAAATTAATCTCAAACTTCAAGTATGCCATAGAAGAAGTTCAAGGTTGTTGTTTAATAAAAGGAAATTCATGTAGCAAAAGGAGGGTTAGCGATTTAATAGAGCAATAAATTTGTTGGGAATTAAAAATTAATTAAAATGCAAGAACAAAAACTAATTCTAAGAATACAGTAACAGATATAATTATTTTAAAATATTTTTACAAAGTAGTAAGTAAATTAAATTATTTCTGTGAAGATATTTAAAAATATCGCATGCGATAAGAAAAAATTTCCAACGTATTCTTCACATATGTACTGAATTTAAAGGGGTTTATAAAGACATGAAGCCATTCTGGCCAAACCCTTCTTTCACTTAGTAAAAAAATAGCGTATATGTTTATGGTCTCTGAGGGATGAAGGCCACTGTGGCCAAACTCTTCTATCTTAAGAAATAGGAGCTAATGGGACATATATCATTTGTAATCTCCAGCCCAAGTATTCAGAAGTTACTTTGGAATATTTTTAAAATTTTTTTTGCTTAAAATTTACTTTACTTGACTTCATTTAAACGGGTTTAATAAAAAACTTTTAGAAAAATATTACTTACACACACTCTCTACACCAGCAACAATACCAAACAACTACCTTTTGTGGTCAATTTGAATGGACCACACCAAGATTTAATGATAATTGCTTTAAAGCCAAAAATGAAGTTAAACAAAATAAGAAAACAAAGCTAAAACTGGTTTAAATTGTAACACTAAATTAAGCTGAAGTTAGTGACATTTTTGAATTGGTTTTTACAACATATTTTTTTTCTTTCGTTTGAAAAGGAAATGCTAAAAGAAAAAATAAGGCGATAAAAAAATTTAAGCTTAGAGAAAGAAATATAATTTAAAAATTTTCAAAAAAACAAAATTAAATTTTTGGTATGTTTACTCGTTATTTTGTAATAAAAGAAAATGGAAAATATTGAAAAAAATATTAGCAAGAGTGCAAGTCACCTTTAACCTTCACTTGTTTCTTTTTTCTATCAAAAATATTTCACAATCATTTAATATTATTTCCCGGTGGCTAAAATGAAAATTTGTTGTTCTAGTCACGTTTAGTAACTTGTTTGAAAATTCCTTGGTATTTCCTTTAACTAAGAAATTAAACAAAAAATATTCAATTAAAAGTCAATGCTATTGTTGTTAGAGATTCCAATGTAAAAACCAAATTTTGACAAAAATAGCACGTACTATTTGTGGAAAATATATCCTTAAAATGACTGGCAAAGCCACACGTGTTTTTAAAAAGCAAAGTATTAGCAACAGGCTATTAACTGTCTGTTATGAAAATCCAAAACATGTGTCATGCATGTCACAAACCAAAATTAAATCTTGAATACAAAATTTCCCAAACACTTGCTATTGATAGAGAACAATAAAATTTAAAAACAACCAAATGTGGTAACATGTTTCCTATAAAATTTTGGAAAATTTTTGTTAATTTGTATTGTTGGCAAAGAAGTCAAAACGTGCTAAAGACAATAATAAATAAGCAACACTTTGCATATTGTTTTTAGTGTGTATTAAAGGATAATAATAGCATCCTTTTAAAACTTAAAATTTTTGTTGTTTGTTTGATTTTGAGGAAACATTAAATAAAAAAAATTATTTTTCGAAAACAATAAAGAAAATCAATTTTTTATAGTCCTAATAAATTAGTTGCATCTTATAAATTTATTTGAAAAAAACCGACATTAGCCGCTCACTGCCAATAAAATAAAATTAATTGGTAGCAGATACAATAGCAAGGCTTTCGCATAACAATTATAACACGTTGTTCTTTCGTAAAGCGTTCCATTTTTAATAATCGGAATAAACATATGTGACAGCTGTCAAATTTCAGAGTTGCCACTTGCACAAAAAAATTACACTGCATTTAAAAAGTGCGGGATACCCATTTCAAAAGCCTTTGGAAGACATATAAACCTCGTTAGACTACACTCCTTTGCATATTAGTCAATCATTTTCCTGGCTGTACGTTTCTTAACGTGTTGCCACAACAACTGTTCAAAAGATTAAAAGCAAAACACGCTTAAATGTATAAATGTAGCTATGAAAGCTTGTTACACTGAACAAATCTTATTCATATATTTTTTGAATTTTTTATTAAATTCAATAAAAATTAAATATTTTACACGTTTCATTAGACTTGTGAAATAATTTAATCAATTGAATGAAATATTCGTTCATTCAATTAAATAATTTCATTAATTCAATGAAATATTCATTCATTCAATTAAATAATTTCATTATTGCAATGAAATATTCGTGAATTCAATTAAATAATTTCATTAATTCAATGAAATATTCGTCCATTTAATTAAATAATTTCATTAATTCAATGAAATATTCGTCCATTTAATTAAATAATTTCATTAATTCAATGAAATATATGTCCATTCAATTAAATAATTTAATTATTTAAATGAATTATTTCAATTAAATAATTTCATTAATTCAATAAAATATATGTTCATTAAATTAAATAATTTCATTATTTCAATGAAATATTCGTCCATTTAATTAAATTATTTCATTAATTCAATGAAATATTCGTCCATTTAATTAAATAATTTCATTAATTCAATGAAATATTCGTCCATTTAATTAAATAATTTCAATAATTTAATGAAATATTCGTCCATTTAATTAAATAATTTCATTAATTCAATGAAATATTTGTCCATTTAATTATTTCAATGAAATATTCGTTCATTAAATTAAATAATTTCATTATTTCAATGAAATATTCGTCTATTCAATTAAAAATTTTTATTAATTCAATAAAATATTCGTGAAATCAATTGAATAATTTCTTTAATACATTGAAAATATTTTATTGTTTCACATTTTTTATGAAATATTTTATTAAATCAATGAAACAATTAAAACAAAAAATCGTTTTATTGAGTTTAAATCACATTTTTCTCTCAATGTTTCAGTGTAACCCCAGGCCATGCTACTCTAAAAAATTTTTGTAAATTTAACTTTAAAAAAAATTACTTTTAAGTTGTTGCCTTAAAGCTTGCAATAAAAAAAATCATGTAATTAAGAGTTACACTTTTATTCAAGAGAGCATTAAAGCCCAGCTCTCACCATTAAAATTGAAAAGAGTTTTTAAACTTTGGAAAAAATATAAGAGTGACAAGTAAAATAAATTAGTTTTTATGAAAAAGTTTCTCTTGAAGAAAATAGTTTATTTATTTGTTGCCAACAGTAAGGAAAGATTAGGTGTTTGTAAATTAAATAATAAATGAGCTATTATTTTTAAAAGTGTTATAAATACACTTTTTTATTTAAATGAGTCGACTCATTTGCTAATTCATTAAATTAACTGCTTTTGTTTGTTTAAGCCTGTTAGTTTCCCCTAATTTTGCTTCCGTATTTGTTGCTCGTGTTAAACCCTCAATATTAAATTTCATTTATCTTCCATTAGTTTCCTTTATTTAATTTTTATTTCCCTTCCTTCACTCGTGTCATTAGTTGGTAATTTCATTTAGTTCCGTTTTTTTATTAAAAGAATGATATTTAAAGTAGTCATTAGTAAGTAGCTACGTGTTGCTTAGCACACTTCCTATTTTGGCTTTTTAATGGTCTGCAGTCACAACCCTTGTTGTTATATCCTTGTGGAACAAGTTCCTTTTATTTTTTATTATTATTTTAAATTGTTTTCTTTGTCATTAAGGAATTATTTCAGAAGAGCCAAAAACGCTTACTTTCATCTTTTTGTTGTTAACCCGAAATGTTTTCTTTTTTTTTTTCTGGGGAAGTGATATGGTATAGCTTGTTCTCAGACTTTTTTTTCCTTGTCCTCGGCCTTTTGCTCTCCCTGTCCCTGGCCTAATCCCAAGGAAATTTTGTGTACTAAAAATATCTTGACCGTATTGCACTAAAAGCTCAAGCTCAAACTCTACAGCTTTAATTGAATAAATTTTCTTTGTTAATTATGCTGATCATCAGCAAATCCTTACATATTTTCTATGATACTTTAATAAAAGTCATTCTTGACTTTAATTGTCTTTCTTTTAATATCAATTTTAAAATGACTAAATTGCTTACAAAAAATACCTTGAGAATATTTTACTAAGAACTCAAGCAAAATATTAAAAACATCTTATACGTGCTGATCATCAGCAAATTTTTATATGTTTTCTATGACACTTCAGCAAAATTGTTCTTGAAATCAAGTGTTTTCCTTTTAATTTTAATTATCAAATGACTAAATTGTTTTCATGAACTTCAATTTGCTATCAGTAACTAAAAGAGCCATGCCGCTCTGTAAACACATTTTTAAGCATGCTCATTTAACACCTCAATTTGTTTTGTTTAAACACAAAAAAAAAAAAAAAATCAAACAAGTCCCCCCTTAAGAAAAAAAAAGGAAGTAAAGGAAGTGGAATACAACCAATCATCCACTTGTTGTCAAGCATGTCAGTGAAAAGAAAAGATCCCTAAAAGGGAAGTTTTTATTTTAGGGGAAGTAAGTGGTCATTAAATGACAAGACATCATCACTAGAAGCATGCGCTTAACACGCTTAATTTAAGGGAGGACTATTTAAGTAAATATAAGGGTAGCAGTTAGTTTTTTAGTAAACATTTACACGAAGGCATAAGCTTTAAGCATGAAATGGCAAACAAACAAAAATAATAATTTATTTATTAATGCGCCAGCGTCAAAATAATTCTCACGCTTAAACGTGAATACCTCGTTAATTTTTTTTTTTTACAGAAAAAAATTTTCTTTTCAATAAAAAAGACTTCCTTTTTATTTAATAATTGTTTTTTTTTTTTTTTTTTTTTAAATATCCTTTCAAAAAGTCCGTTTTTGGCAATGGTTTTGTTTATTTTTTTATTGTTTTTTTTTTTACATTTCCTTGTCTATCTCTTTGTTTATCTACAAGACAATAAATAGCATCACATTTCAGTTTTGTCTAGTGTGAGGGAATTTCGAAACATGCTCAGACTTGTTGTGATATTAAATGAAAATTGCACATGTTTAAGGGTTTTTTGCAACTAGTTTCCACATGAAAAACTAGCAAATCACAATGATGTAGCTAAATCTAAGAGAGAGAGCAATTTTCTAAATTCTTTCAAAAATGACAATCTCTATTATGCAGTTCATTTCCTGTAAGAATATAAGGACAACTACACGCTTCTTAAACAAAAGCAAGACGAAATAATAGTTTCTAGTATTTTGTTACAGAAAAACATGTAGTTAAAAATAGTAGTATGGCGAACCCATAAATTTTATTCAGTTTAGGTTGGATCTTTTGTAAAGCCTTCTCTTCTGATCTTCTTTTAATCTGTTTACACATCTTAGTGTCAAAGGATGGGTCAAGAAAACTTTGTTATTCGTTGTCTTGGATGGGTATTAAGAAGTTCAAAACATAATTGTTAAATGCTAATTGATAGCCTTCGGGCAACTAACTAACAGCACATAAAATAACTGTTCAAGATTTAGGTTTCAAGTATACAAAGACAATTCCTATTTCTCTAGTAGTTAACAAAAAGTCTTCAAAAAAGTCTACAAGACTGCGGCTTCGTCATACAAACTGCAGAACCTGCATTAGCTGTTGCTAATGTTTCCTATCTTACGCTGGTGATATCTAAGATCACAGTGTCCGCTAAACCATCTAGTTAGGAATTTGAGATAACCCTGGTTCAGTGTCAGTACCTTGTGGGATAGCCCAATGGCAATTTTTTTAAAGCACCAAATCCAAAACTTTATTTTCTGCCAAGTGCTAAAAGCACAGAGTTTCATTAGCCTAAGTCTAATCAGCCATTTCCATTGCTCTGAAAATTTTGATTCCACCATGATTCAGTTCTTTCTGTGGTAGAGCCTCAAGAAAATTAAAAAAAAAAAAGATCTGACCCTATAAACATGTAACATTTATTTTTTTTGGGCAGAGCAAGTTTGCTCTCTCCTTTGCCAGCGTGGCCTTAATGTCATTGAACGTAAAATTGTTATGGGGCCCATGTTCGTTCAAAGACGACAAACAGTTCATGACTATAGCTATTCTTAGCCCAGATGAGTGCAATTAGCCAGCGTAGACAGCTCTTTTACTTAAAATTAAAATTCACTAGAGTCCTTTTGTATTCTTTTACTCTTTGTTTAAGAAGCCCACCATGGGAGTTCCTTTACACACCAAAAGTTAAGCCTGCGTTACCTCCTTTTATAACGAACTTGTAAAAAATTGCTGGAGTAGCAATTAAACTGAATTTATTTAAGTTCATTGTAAAATTTCGTCGGTCTGTTTGCAGTTGTAAATTTTAAAAATGATTATTTTTGGGTTACACCCAAAATTTGTTTCTGATAACAACAAAGCAAATCAAAAGAAATTGAGGAAACATAAAAAAAATTTATTTTCTTGTTAGAAATGTTCTATTGCCACACACAAATACCCTGAAAAAGAAACCTCCATTTCCAAGAACAAGTCTCTTGCATCAACCACTCTGGCTAAGAGAATTTTAGCAGGTAATTTACAAAAAATCCTTGTAGAATTAAAACAAGTACTTTATTTATGTTGTTTCTTGTTATCTCTAAGATCTTAGTGAAGTCTAATTTTCTTTCAGCAGAATTATTTTTTTTTAATTTTTTGGACAAAAAATAATTTTAATTTTTTAGGTAACGCCCTCGTCCAATTTATTAGAGGAATTGAGAGCATCAAAAAAATTAACAAAAATAGTCCTAAGTAACTTCTGAGTATTTGGTTAGTAGATTACAAATCTAGACAGTCTCCTTTTCCATCTGGAAGTTGCTAAAACCACTTAAAGCAACAGCACTGGGGTATATAGAAATTTCTAAATAATCCTAAGTAACTTCCGAACGAACCATAGAAGATTGCGAGATGGGACGTATATTATTTTAAAGGAGAAGTCGTCTAGATTTGTAATCCACCGCCCTAATACTCAGAAGTTACTTTGGACTATTTTAAACAAATTTTTGAAGTTTGCATATTGCTTTCAAGGATTTTATGAAAAAAATTGCCTTGTCGTTTGTTTTGGTAAAAGTGCGTTACTCATACAATGGCTTTCTGTTGCTTTAAAAATTTTTCTTTCCTTTTTTTATCTTCAATTGCTATTTTTAACAGAGCAACACCCACATCATATTTCTTTTTTGTCATTAGAAATCCAACTTCAAAATCTGTAAAAAAAAATGTAACGTATTTTTCTTTAAATGCCAACTTATCTTTACAACAACCTACGACAGCTCACAATATCAAGTGTAATTTGATGATAGAAGGTTTCGTTTTGCTAAATATAATCTTTTATTTGTTAAGAATATCCCTTTTTGTTTAACAAGTAAGTAGTTAAGAGATGCTTTGGTCATGCAACTGATTTAGATACACAAAAGAGACAGACGGAAAAAGTAACGTATTTAGAATGAGGGATGTTGTGCATTAGCTACATATCTTTTCTATTATTTGTTTGTTAATTTTTCCTTTACTTAAGATAAATACGAAATCATTAGTTTGTTTGTAACATAATTTCTTTCTCTCAATGACGCATATTTTTCTTGTTCTTACAAGCGCTAAGGCACAGTGGTTTAGTTCAGCATTTAGTAATTATAAAATCAATTGTTTTATGTTAAAAAATCATCAGGGTACAGCAGTTAGAATGGAGTTTAAAGCTAAATAAACTTTCTACACTCAGAGACATTTTTTTTTGCCAGAAAAACGACGTTGACCCTGCTCCGTATTACGGAGCCAGACAAATGCAAAAAGTACAAATTCGTACCATCTTTTTTTCACATCGCAATACAGAGTAACGTCCTAGCTTTAAAAAAAAATAAAACTGTAGAGGCAAGAAAGAACAGAGAACTTTTTTAGTTTGGGCGCTTCGAAGGACCATAAATTAATTTTTCCTGAAAAACTAAATCTATCACTTTGATAGTATAAAAATTGGAAGTTTTAAATTTTAGATGAAAGAAGCTCTAAACATATAAGCTCTCTATATCATAGCTAAGCTCGATTGTTAAATAAAAATATATACATAAATTATACTGTCACTTTAAGACTGGTAGTATCAAGCTCAAATGCTTTAAGTTTAGGTGAGAGGACAGGGTCAAAGAGTAGAGCCTCTAGTTAGAAAATTTTGCGCCGAAAATAAAGCCTCGCTATAACTTCACTCGCTGTTAAGTACATTTACAAACAGAACGGATATTTTTAAAGTGTGGCTGTAAATACGAATTACTGAACAAGGCGTACTCATACCATCCAAAAGGACTGAAACACTTTCTCTGGTAAGCACTAAAGTCATAAGCCAGCTTAGAGGCCGGTAACTAGCTTAGGTTAGGGGTCTGTCCTAGATATGGTGATTCATACACATTTTTTGTAGTTTATTATCTGGGTTAGTACAGGAGTTTTCTCATCCTCAGACCAGATTTTTTTTTAATTTAAAATTTGTAAAACTGAAAAAAAATCATTAAACTGAGATCACTGTGCTAACAAATCACTCATTTTCAAAACATTCAAACTCATCAGGCAAGTTAATCTTTAGGGAACACTTTTAGCTGTGGCTATTTTTAGAATTTCTGTTTTTTTGTTGCCTTTTATGTTGATCCTTTTTTTGAAAAAGAATATTTTTTCTACCTGCTTGAATATTAAACGGGAAAACCATACCCAAACTGACCCTTGCACGTGTTCAAATTGCTGTGTCAAGCCCAAGACAATCAGTATTTTGGTTTTTAAAAAAGGGTCTCTTATTTTTATTCCTTTTTTTATGAATTGTGTTTTATTGATAACAACTCACAAATTTTTAAAGCCTATTGTCCGATTTTTTTTCTCTGTTCTAAACTGTTGTTGTGTGTTTTTAAATTCGTTTATAAGTGTGTATATTAAGTAGAGTTTTAAGTAAGATTCATGGTGAAAGGACCACATCATTATTTTTTTTGGGTTTTGAAAGAACAACAAAATAAAAAAAACAAGATTGAGAAATGTTTTACAATTTATTGTGTAGGGTTATAGAAATTGATAATGAAATGCATGATTTAATGTTAAAGAAAAAAGATTTTAATGAACAAAGATTATTTTAAAATAAATTAAAAAGGAGGAACATATTTTAATAAGAAGAAGAGTGGTAGAAGGAGAGAGAGAGAGAGAGGGAATAAGAGGGAGAAAAGTAGAAAGTGTGATCAGAATTAAAAAAAAAAATCATTTATGGTGATAGTACAAATGAAGGTACATGGGCATTTGATGATGTTCGACTATGACTACTATTCAATCTATTTTAATCGTATATGTCTACGAAAGTTTTCTAGAAACAAGTTTACAAAAGAAAAACAGAGAGAGAAGGAGAGAGATAGATAGATAGGCAAAGAGAGAGATAAAGAGACAAACAGATAAAGGGAAAGAGAAAGATAGAGAAAGACAGAGATAGGGAGAGAGATTAAAAACCGAGAAGATAGCTAGAGACAGAGAGAGACATAGAAAAAAAAGACAGTTGGCGGTTTATTCAAATGTAAACTAATTTTTTACGGACAAACGGAGATACACGAGCTTTTTCTGCTGTCCAAATTCTTAGGCTACAACAAGTTATTTTATTTCAATAATAAAGTTGTGTCTTTTCTGAACAAAAAATAAAGAGAACGGCCTTTCAAAATAAAAATCAGCTTGCTGCTGATAACAGGCAACATTGCACATCCACATGAAAGATTTTCTAAAAAAAATTGTCAGTAATGGGGGAAGCATTAACTACATTTTCTATTCTAATATTTTTTTAAGGTGCCCACACAAATTTTAAAGAGGAATTGAATCTGAGCTGCTAGTAATAATTGCTGGTCTATAATTTTTGATAAAATGAATTCAACTTCAACCAAAAATCAAGAGAAAAACTGAAACAAAAATAGAAAAGAAACTACTGATGATCTAGCGCTCTACAGTGTTTGTTTAAATCAAGTGGTCGTGGTGTCCAGTATGTAATATTTCCCGGTATTTTCTAATATTCTTTAAGACAACAGAAAACATTTAAGTTTTAGAGAGAAATGGAATCTGTGCTAACCCATCCATTCGTTGAAAAAAGATCCTCAATTATAATACAAGATTAAAATAGAGAAAGGAAAGAGAGAGCGGCAAAAAATTTTAATTTTAATGAAAAATTATGAAATGTTTCAAATCCCAATACAAACAAGAAAATAGAAAAATAACTAAAGCGGCCCATACACGAAAGCAGAATGCACACTAAATCAAGTGATTATGCCAGTAAGTGATTGTACCCTTTGCTGTACCGATATAAACTAGAGTTTTGCTATTTTTGCTTTTGTTGTGAAGCACCTCTAGTGCCTCCTTACCTGGCTCTGCTGATGACTAAACAATTTTTTGAATCTTAAACAAACTCTACCTAGGGGTGCTTAAAATAATAATAAAAAAAAACAAAAGACGAATGGCTTAAAAAAGGATTTTCACTATATAAAGAAAAAAAAAATAAGAATACAAAATGCAGAAGCGGGGGCTACCTGCACATCACATTATTTTGATTAACGCAAACATTAATTCAAAAGAATTGTCTGGTAGTATTTTTTTTTTTTAAATTTGTATATTGACAAGACAGAACTGCAATCAAGCATAATCCATCAAAATTTAATGTTTTTTTTTCTTTTCAAATTCTTGTTTCTTTTTCTTTAACTGGAATGATATTTAAGCAGTAATTTTGTTTTCTTTGTACTTGAAAAAAAGTAAAAAAATGCTGTAAAATATTTTTTGTATTGCCTTTTGGCAACAATTACCTTTTATTTTTTTAAATTGTTAAGGGTTTATAATTTTATTTAGAGAAAAATATAACGAATCTTAATTTCTAAAGGGCCTTGTAACAATATAACCAAAAATGGATGTTTTTCTTTTTTTAAAACTCTTCAAGGGTTATTAATCAAATTTTAAAATGCTTAAGGTGCACTTGCCTGATGAGTTTTTGATAAAATAATTTTGTTAAAGTGTTCAAAAAATTAAAAGTAATTTGAAACAATTTCAAATAAATGGATGGAGTCAATTTCAAAAAAGGCTTTATAAATTTCAACACAAACATATTTTTATTCTTTTATTTTTGTTAAAAAAAGAAGTTCTTTAACAGCAACTCAACTTAATTTTAGTTAGAAAATTGAAAAAAAGCAAAAATCTTAGTGCTTCTCTGATCATAAAGTTTATAATCTTCTTAATCTTTTCCTGATATAAAGAGTTTTTTGAAGAATAAAAAATGTGCTTATAAAAGCTACAGACATTTTTCTACACAAACCTACAAACATACTCAAAAGTTATCAGAAATAATTAAATAAAATTTATTTTTTTTAATTTAATAAAAAATCTAAAACGAACAAAACTTAATACCTGCATATGAGGCCAACAAAATAAGCCATGCTTCATTAAAATTCATTCAAAAGTTCCAAATATATTCACAATTTAGTGGTAGTACCGAAAACCCTACGCCTTATAATTTCTTTAAGGGTTTTTTTCCTGTTTAAAAATATAAAAAATTGTGTTGTTATAAAATCAGTCAGAATACTTTATGTAATCGATAATTATTCATTTAAAAATTAGTGATTGGCGTCTAGAAAATTAAAAAAAAGAAAAATTCGACAAAATAAATAACTCATGGGCTAAATGTAATTTAATTTAAGAATTATCTTGAGGTTAATAAGCATCAAGTGCCTTATGTCGGCCTTTTATAACAGAAACAAACACTCTAAAAAGAAATTTATTTCTTTCATGTTTCATTTCAAATCCTTTTGACACTTGCACTCTAAAAGAGTTTTGTTATCATAGCCCTTATTTAACTCGTTATAAAATCACTAAAACAGACTTCAAAGTAGATAATGCCGTCAGTTATTGACTGACGGTTATTTTATGTGATCAAAATTTTTTCTTTATTTATTTTTGTCTTTGCAATGACACTCACTCATCTGGAAACACAATCTCAAAAGTTTACAAATAAAAAAGTATAAGCGTTTTTTTTCTTTCTGTAAAATAAGGCATCAATTCGTGGGGAAATCTTCAACTTCTAAAAGCCTTAAACGCAAACAGCCCATTAAAATAACGTAACTTAAATAAAAGTTTTATAAAATGATAATTTTTTATGTTTTATTTAATTTTAAAATTTGATTTTATAAGCATTTTGCCCTTTTAATTTTTTTTTAACTTCTGTTGAAGTTGTCCTTTTTGTAAACTGAAATTAAAAATTAAATATGATTTTCTGTATTTTTGTTTTTATTTTTTTATTTGTCTATAATTAAATACATCCTTGAAATAATATTTTTGTAATTAAAACAAGCCATCATTTGAAATTAAGCCGCCTTCTTTAACTAGAATTTTGTTGTTAATTTAACAATTCCACATCAAAGGATTCACTTTTATATCCTTGATGCCGCTAGTGCCACTCTAATTCTTATACTTATCTTAACTCATGCTCATACTTGTACTCCCACTTGTGTTTGATGTCAAGCCGCTTGTTGTTTTTCAATTTTATCTCTTTTTATTTATTTTTTTTTTGGAACGAGTTAAAGAAAAGAAATTTTTGTAAATTCACTTACATTCGTTAGGCATTTTTTTTTTTTTTAAGAAAAGCAACAACTAATAGGATTGTAATTAAGATAATTTGTATGTTAAACTGGCAAACTACAAAGTATTTTACGGTCTAAATTGGTTATGCTTTATTTAATGAAACGAAAGATAAAGCCGTTTCATTTGAAATATGAAATTGATTCACTCATGGCAATTTGAAAAGCAAGAAGCAGGTGTAAAAATTTGGTAGAAATTCTAAATTAATAAAAAGAAATGAAAGTTTTGTAGTAAAAAAAAAGGTTTACTTACATAAATTCAATTTAAGCTGGCTTTTTTAAGGAAAACCAATACAATTAGTCTTATTACGAGTAGCTTTCTCATGGTCGATTTGGCCTGATTATGGGTGAAAAAAGTGTGTGTGATGTGCGGCAAGACTGCGCATGTATTTAATATGTCTTTATTTTCGTCATAACAGAGCGACCGTCATAATTGATTTTAATTTTTTTAAATAAATAGTAATCAGGCTTCTATATTTTGAAATTAGCGTTGTCTCCAAGAAAAGAAATATAATTGAAAACAAGACAGTAGAATGCACAATTCTCTTTAACTAAAGTGACCCGTGAATACTCGTAATTTTTAATTCCTTTTAAATCGTTAAATTTGTTTATTTTTGGGTGCTGTATTTCGCACGCAGTTTAATTTTATTGTGGACGCCTTTAACGTTAAAATATTATAAATTCTAGGAAGAAAAAAAGGTAACTGCTTAGCCTTCACCTGCCTTTTTATTTGTTTAAATTTTATAAAGTGTCACTTGTCACACCAAACCTTAATGCGGCGGCTTCAGCTTAGGCTACAATCATTGCAACAGTTTTTACAGCAAGTGTAATAGAAAAAATTAAAAAAAAAATATTTATTTAAAAAATAAAAGAAATATAACCAAATGCAAAGATTGAAAACTGTAATGATTTCTACTGGCGCCAGTATCCTGCCGTGTCTGAAAAAAACTATAACAAAATTTCTTTTGTTTGTTAAAAATAAAAAAAGGATATCAGCCAGAGTTTTTGTTAAAAATATTATACAGTTATTGCTCCTTTCAAGATCCTTTTGTTTACTGCTCACTGCAGGATTTCTAACACTTGCCGACTTCAGTAAAACCATAAAAAACTTAAATGAATTTTTAGCACGTGTGACTATTCAGAAACATTTCAAAAAAATTAAAAATCAAATCATACTTTTTTGCTTTAACTGCCTTAAGATATTAATTTGAAAGCTTATATTAAATTAGAGCTAGAACTAGCAGCTAGAGCGGAGTCTTGCGACTCTAATTGTGGGCCGTTTAGGCCGCCAAGAGCGAAAGCAAGTCATCTGATCACTGGGGCCAGAATAAAGCTATTGTGATGTGACAAGTACTCCCTAAGTCTAGTAATCATTAAGAATTCAAAGACTTTTTTCGGTGATTTGTCGTCTATCATGTGCGAGGGTGTCAAATATTGAGGCTCAAAGTAAGGAAAACGAATTCAAATTAGAGCAATCATCGTCTTCACTACATCTGTCATTTTGACTGATGCGTGAATTTGCACATGGTTTCAATTTTCTCAAGGCGCAGTCATCAGACCCAATAAGTCATTTCTTCTCTTCCGAGAACGGCATGGCATGCGTGTTTTCTCTACCCTTATATCCCTTTTTTTTTGTTTTGTTCATACATCCTCTGAATTTCGTCATGAATTCAATTAAAAAATTCATTATTTTGCAATCAATAATGCATTTAGTTAGATTAGTGAAATATTTCCTTAATTTAAAGAAATATTCATACATTTATTAAACTAATTTCATTAATCTAATGAAATTGTTTCATTGAAACAATGAAATTCTTTTTTATTGTGCCGCATTTATATTTTAATCCAATTCTTATTGCATTAAATAAATTAGAAAAAAGGATACGAGTGAATTACTTGAGGATACTTTGAAATTTGTTTTAAAGAAATTTTTTTTTATGTAAAATTCATGCTGCATTAAATTCAATAATCTTATCAGTTGCTGTCACAAAACAATTTTTTTTTTTTTTTTGTTAAATTAATGGGCGTTTTTTTCAAAAAAAGAAAAGAAAAAAATATTTTAAAACCAAGATAAGACCTTCACATTTTATTTTCAATATGTAAATATCAAATTACCAACAGCACCACTACTTTAGTGCCTGGGGCCTGCCCAAAAAGGCACTTGTTTGCTTCAACAAACACAACCTCTAGATGCTCAAGAGTTGAGAACTCATACTTTTGTGTGTGTGTGTACATAATGTTTGCTAGAAATTTGATATTTTTCTTTGGTGTTTGTTAAAAATTTTATCACTCTATTGCTTTAATGAAATTGTGCTTGTTTTCAAGATTTCTTCTTAGATCAGCTGCGGGGCCCTTAAATAAACATTTTTTTCTTTTCTTTTCTACTCTTTTCTTGATATGAAATGTAAATTTGTGGTGTCATCATAATCGGGTGCTGAATTTAATGCTTCAAGTGTGATGAGCAGATCTGGTTGTTTAGTCTATTGTTGTTGTTGTTTTCAATGTTGCTTCAACTAACAAATACAAAATTTTGTATTAAATGATTATTAACGATATTTCGGGTTCCTTAAGGTTCAATTTAATTGCTTAATGAAGGGTAGCGTAGAGGGGAGAGAGAAAAGTGGGGTTCTTTTTAAAGCACACATGGTGTTGATTTGTTTAATGAAGACAAAGATAACAAATATTTATTAAATTTAAAAGTCTTATCATTAATTTCATAAAATAGAAAAAATTTTTTTTTTGTTTTCTAAAGTTTATAAAAGATAAAACTAAATTATGGCTACAAGATGATCAAGGGAGATAATTGTGCCGTGAATAAAATAACATTATGTGGAACCCTGAAGAGTTACTGAATCGCCAAGCTAAGACTGACTTTTATTACATACTGCTCTAGCTATCGGCCAACTGAGAGTAAATAGAAAGCTTTTCACCTCTTCTTTTTCTTCCCAAGTAGACTGCAATTGCAGTGATTTTTTCACTTCTATATACTAATTTTTTTTGGCTAGAATTGAAATTGTGGTCAGGCCAAAATTTTGAAAATAATTCATAGAAAAAAATTTAAAATTTTGCAAAATTTTTATGCGACAATCTGGCCTGGCTCCTGCTTGTGTTACAAAAACATCAATAAAACTATTTTAAATACTTTAGCAAGCCTTTTAAAATTGATTAAAAAGTCATATCAGCTAATTAAAATGATTTTTACCTCTTCAATAATAAGAAAAAACTCATAAGAAAAATTATCTTAATTAGAAACTTCTTTAAAAACCTTAACTAATTGAAAAAATTATAAAGTCTAGCACAAACACAAATGATTTAAAAAAATTTCAAGGATGTTGTCGAAATCATACAGATTATTTCCTGCCCTTTCTAATTATTTTCCGGTCTTGCATAAAAAAGAGAAACCAAAGATTAAAAGAAAAACTCTTTGAACAGCACAAATTACATCAAAAAGGATATAAATATTAAATACAAGAAAAAGCCATTAACTATTCCTTTCTTTTTGTTGAAGTGCTTAAAGGATATTTACATTCGTTTAAAAGGTTTGAAGCAAAAATCACTTAATAAACTAAAGACAAATAAGCGATAATAATCTAAATGGAAAGTAATTTTTGGAGACATTAAGTGTAAGTGACTAAATAATGAATTCTAAATGCATTTGTGTCATAATAATTAACTGCCATTATAAAAATAAGTACTTGTACTTTTTTTGCTCATTAAAGTTTCTGTATTATTTAGACATAATTTTAACTTGTGGCAGCCTTAAAAAATTGTTTTTTGATTTAAATTTAATTGAAAAGACGAGATTCTAGGGCAAACATTTTCAAGTGTGAATAGAGTTCATTATTTCTTTTTGTTGTTGTTGTTTTCATAGCTAAAGACGGCGAGAAGGCGTTGCCAAACAGCTTTCTGCAATTCTGTTTTGCAAATAACGAATATAAATCTGTTGCAACCAAAGTGCAGCCAACGTTTTCACAAACTCTTCCATATCTCTTCGTAAAATAATCCAAAGTAATTTCTGAGTAGATTACAAATCTAGAGGTCCTCCCTCCCTTTTAAAATGATATGTAATCTTCTATGGTTCCTCCGGAAGTTGCTAAAATTCCTCACATCACTTTAAAAAAAATTTTTTAAATAATTTTAAGTAATTTCTTAGATTACGAGGTAAGACACGTATTATTTTAAAAGGAAGGTCTTCTAGATTTATAATATACCTCCGAGATACTCATGCATTATTTTTAAAATTTTTTTTTGGAAAATTCCTTATACTCAGTACTGTAGCTCAGAAGGATTTTAGCAATTTCCGAACGAACCATACATAGATGTTTCTCAAAACTTGATTTCCACAGATTTAATTTGAAGTTTGTCATAACACGGTTTTCATATAATGCGGGGCGACTCAATCGCGTTATAAAAGATTTGACTGTCCTGCTCTGAATGTCTAATATTTACTTAAAGAGAAAAAAAAGTTTTGAAATAATTAAGTAAAAAATATGCTCATTATGATTAAATTTTTAATAAATTTCCCTGAAGAAAGCTTTAAAAAAAAAAGTCGAAATATTGAAAAATTAAAATAAAAATAATTTTGATTGAGATGTTAAGCTTGAATAATATTATAAGATCGATAAATGTAATAAAATTATTATTGAATTTTTAATTTTATTAAATAAATAATTTAATCAATATGATAATTTTTTTCAATTAAATTGATTAAATATTTAATTGCTTAAATTAAAATTTTTTCTGTGTAGGAAATTTAATTTTTGTATTTTTTTAAAATTTAAACTGTGTACAAAATTGTGTTTTTGTGTAATTGTAAATTAGATTTTTTATGATTTATGACAAAAATTTATTTAAAACCATTTGTTGCTTGTTTTTCTAAGGCATTCATTTATTTTTCATATGAAATTTATTTCTACTAAATTATATTGACATGATGTTTAATGAGTTTAATTCATGCGTACACCGTGTGGTGATAAATATGGGTGGTTTCTGTTTTCTATTTTCCAATAACAAATTCGTATGTTTAATTTCAAGTGGCTTGTAAGCCAGCCACACCAGCAACATGTCTTTGTCAACATGTTATTCATCTGTTATGAAAATGGCTGGACTAAATACGAGTATTTTCAAGTGTTTGATTGTTGGTGTATGATTAATGAAATGTTTTTCAAGAGTTGAACATGAATTTTCAAACACATGGTGGAAATTTGTTGTAATTTAACAGATTTTACAAAAATTAATAAAAATTAAAACAAAAAAAAATTCTCTCTCTTGACAATAATTTTGCTCTTTGTCACGTTCAAAGCACATTTTCAAGTTTGTGTCTCAACTCTTTTGTTTGCTTTTGCAGGAACCCAATTACTTTTGGTTTAATTAATTTAAATTGAAAATATTTTTTTTATAAAATGAATTAAAAATTATTAAGAATTTTTTTTTTTAATCATGAAAGAATAAACAGGCATAAGCACGTTATAACAATAAAATTTATTTATGAAAATTGTAGTCTAGATTTAAACCGTAAAAACAAAAAACAAAAAGACTATAAAAAAAAGCAAACAATTGAAAACCACCCTTAAATATCACAAGTTTCATGTTAAATTTTTGGTTTACATAGAAAAACCCTAAAATGGTTACCCATTTTATGGTTAAACTAAAGAAAATAAAAACCAAACGAAACTAAATTTTTTCTTGTCTTTTTAATTTAAAGACAAAAAAATTAAATGATTTTTATCTTTTGTAACTAAACAACGAGTGAAAACCCGCAGGGGGTATTTGAAAGTAAAAACGGCTTCTGCTGTTTGAAAACACGTGTGCTGAGTATAACAATTCTTACTTTAAGGAGTTCATGTTTACTTAATTCTTATTAAAGCCTCTAAAATTTTTAGAGGCGTTGCTTTAAGCAACAGAAATTTAACAAAAATTAATGATTTTTCTTTATTATTTTCTTTTATTTCCATTTAAATGAAAGTCATGGTGTAAAATGTTAACACTATTAAGCCCAATTGGAGTAAAATTTTAGAGTATTATTTCCTCTGGTGGGTGTGCAACAAAATACACCTACAAACTAACAAAAAAAAATCTTACTTCTTTTAGTCATTTATTTTAAAGGTTTTAAATTAAAATTACTTTAATAAATTATGAACGATTAGTCAACTTCATTTGATGATTGAAAAGTAATTTTAGTTTTACAGCAATTGGGCGGTTACTCTCTTTAAATAATATTTTAAAAATATTTCTGAATTGTGTGTAAAATATGTGATTGAATTTAGAAAATTATTTTATAATTCATGAATAGAATAAATTTCTAGGCAAAGAAAAAATAAAATTATCAAGAATTTAAATTTAAAATCAGCTGACCTTAAGCTATCACTCGGCAGTGTTATAATTATAGCCAGCCAGCGACATGTGTGTGAAGATAAATACGTCTAGTCACATACGTTTTTTTTAAAATATCCCATGCGATAAAAAAAATTTCTTCATATACGAGACTGAATTTAAAGGGGTTTATAGAGCGATGAAGCCATTCTGGTCAAACCCTTCTATATCAAGGAATGAAACCCAATGAAAAAACCTCAACAGATGGGGCTATCATCATGAAAATACAGTTTATCTTAATTGTTTTTGGGAAATTTTTTAGAAAACGTTGAAAATTTCACTTAGTAAAAAAATAGCATATATGTGGTCTCTGAGAGATGAAGGCTACTGTGGCCAAACCCTTCTATGTTAAGGCATCTGACCTAATAAGACAGACATCATTTTAAAGGGTAGGCTGTCTAGATTTGTAATCTACCGCCCAAATACTCAGAAATAACTTTGGACTAATTTTAAAAAATTTTTGAAATTCCCTTATAACTCAGTGCTGGTGCTCTGAGAGATTTTACCATTCCCCATTTTGCGGAGGTATCATTCATTAAGGCTTCAGAAAATGCCAGGTATTGATGACCTAATTGAAGTCGAAATCAGCTGTCTCCTTGTGTTTGTTACACAACCTTCAGAGGTCGCTTTAAACCATCCTCATCTTTGCCAAGTGTTTCAATATTCTGCCATGCCCAGCCATGAATCGTGTGACAACAGAAATTGCTCATGGAGTTAAAGCTTCTGGTTTCTTCTGAATAAAATAAATTAATTAATCACAAAATGGTTATGGTTTCTGTCATAGACTAAAATTGTTTTGCCTGTAAGAACCTAGGAAATGGCAGTCAACGCCTGCTTTATGTTTTGTATTGGCTTTTCGTAATTTCAACAACTCTCGTAATAAAGCTGAATATTTCTTCTTTTTTTTTTTTTGCCTATAAATACTAAAGCAATTTTTTTTTTAATTTCCTGCTATCCTGAAGAAAGTTATGACAATATGACCAGCTACAGCCTTGAGAAAATTGTAATTGATTGGTAAATAGCAGTAAAGAATGCAATTTAAGCTGACAATCTCACTGTCGATGTGCTGAAATGAAAATGTCAACTGTAATCCTACAATTTCATTAAAACTCAGTTTTATGTTAGTTTTAAAAATGACTTGCAGAAACTATAAAAAATAAACTGATTTCTAGAGAAATCTTTTAAAGCAAAAAAAACAAAAGCCAGAGAAAAATTTAAGCCGATTTTATTCATTAATTTAAAGTGACAAACAGCATGACAAAAATGAAATAAAAATTATTAGCCTGTTTCTTAACGTTAATAATAAAAAAAAAAAAAGATTATTTCTGCTACAAAACAGTATCATTCCCACAAAAAATAGTTTTTGTTGTAAAAATGTTTGTTTATGGTTTGAAAAATTGTGTAGAAAATATTTAGGCAAAAACATTTGTAAACACGTGTTTAATTTATAACAATTGTTTTTTAATTTATAACAATATAAAACAGTAATGTCTGTCTATGTAAGGACTTACAGGATTTTAAAATTGTTTAGAGTTTTTTTTTTAAAAGAGGAAATCTGAATTGATGTTTTTAAATAAAATGTCATACCTATTGTTTGGTCACTGGCTTATTAAGGCCAAAAATTGTCTGCTAGTTTTTATTACAAATTTGGTAGTAGACCAGTAGAATGCGTTGAAACCTTTAGCTCTTGTTATTTTTTGTTTCAATTCAATTGAATTGATTTGGGACTTACTAAAATTTTCTTGGTTATCTTCCACATTGTTCAGGTTATTTCATATGAAACGTTAGGGCACAGTGGCCACAATAACAAAAAAATTTGGCTAATATTTTAGAATTTATTTTAAAGCAAAAATTGTACACGTAATGAATACATAAGTTTTGGCTCGTTTCACATTAGTTTAAGTAAATAATTTTAAATATTTTCAGCTAATGAATTACTTTGTAAAAAACTCATTTAACATTTTTGAATTTTATTACCTTTTTTTTGTAATTTTGTTATCTTTTCATTTTAATATTCTTTAGAATTTATTAAAAACCCTAAAAGAAAGCTTGTGTTTGCAATTGTGCTCTTATCATAAAATAGCAAAAGCACGAAAACAATTAAAGAAACAAATTTTTTTAATTAAAATCCCAATGGGGAATATTTTCGTTTCACCAAAAAAGCAAACCACATGACACTAACAGTGCCAATTTAACAAATGAAAATGCTGTATTACTAACACTGTTAAGCCAATTTTATTTTAGGTTTTCAGTTATTTTAACATTAGAATTTTTAGTTAAATATTTTAACCTTCAACTCCTCAATTTAAAGTTTTTTTTTTAACTTATTTAAGTTTTGAAGTTAAAAACGTCCTTCTAAATGAAGAGTTAAAGTCTTTAGCAGAATAATCATATCTTTCACTAATACTTTTATAGGTTATTTATGTGTAAGAGTTCACACAGAAAACAACTTCGGTTGTAAGAGCTAAATTTCTTGCCAAGCAAAAATTCAGTTGTGATAATATTTTTTTTTTAGTTGTAGTAACCAGAATTCCATAACTTATTAATTAGTTTTATTTGACCTTTTTGAAAAATAAGACCTCAAGCTTAATAAATAAGTCATATTATTGAGAATTCCATAATATAGAACAAAATTTAGTTCTCCTAAAAATATTTTGAGCTGTAAGACCGATTTTCCATTGTCATGATTAAAAAAATTCGACTGTCACTAGTGAATTTTTGATTGGAAACAAATTTAGTTCTCACAACCGTAGTTGTTTTGTCAGTGTGTGATACAAAATCACACATACACAAAAGCTTCCATTACATTTTTCAAAATAGTTCTTAAAACTTGATAGAAACTTTTTTCTACTCTGTGAGAGATATTTCTATCAACACTGGCAATCAAAAGACAAATGAATTGAATGTCACTGTTCTTGTAGAGAAGATAAAAGGTTCCACAAAAATATTCTTCGTTAAGTTTTACATAAGTTTGCTGAACATGCGTATGCTTACCTACACCGGTTCACAATTGAACTTTGAAAAAAAAGGGGAAACTTGACATAAGCCCATTTGTAAGCTGTTAAAACGCCGATACATGTGTTATCATTAATCATTTTGATTAATTTTCATCTTGATTTTTTGATTTATTTTTTTTTTGAAATTAAATAAATAAATATTTTTTTTAACTTTTACGGTCACTTTTATATTTTAATTTTATTATTTCGACTTGTAATTAAAATTACTAGCGGGAACTATTGTAACACTACTCCCTAAGTTTAGTATTCATTAAGATTTCCAAAGCCATTACAGCGACACAATAAGTGTTCTGCTGTTTCTACCCTCTTCTTTCCATAACCTACAGAGGCCCTTTCGACTGATGCTTATATTTGCCAAGTGTTTCAATGAATCTCATGGCAATGGAAATTCCTTAGGAGTGTTCTCTGCTGTGACATACCTTTTGGGAACAAAGTTGTCTTAACAGATCAGCAGCAGATTAATTTGCTTGCTTATTTATCTCATTCAGTTGGCACTGGCCGATTTGAATGATAAAAGGATGAGATGTAAAATTTCCGCTTGCAAAGGATATAAAATGTTGAGTGGGCTTATGCTACAATAAGTCAAACACTTGTTCTAAAAGTTTTCAAATACTGATATGAATTCAACTAAATTTATTTGAAGCAGTTCTTGTCATGTCCTTTAGAAAATTTTTTTTAACAAAAAACTAAATAAAGTTAAAATTAAGCTGTTTCTTTTATAGCTTTTATTAAAATAAGCTAAAAATTTTAAGCTCCTTAAGGTGAATTTTTTTTTGTTTGTGTCTATTTCTGCCAAGACCTTGTGAGAAGTAAACTTTTCATAACCATTTTTAAATAAGTTTTAACATTAACCCGTTTAAAATGTCTCTGATGGTATTAGTGTCTGTGTGGCCAATTGGAAGCAGTAAAGTAATAATTTAAAGGTGCTTTAATAATATTTACATTCCTACTGGGCATTAAAAATATTTCTTTTGTATAAATATTGAGCTTTTTATAATACGCTTGTCATCTGTGCTTTTGACGCAACAATGAAAGGTACGTTTCCAAATTTGTAGTTTAAAATTGTATTCAATTTCTTAAAAAAGCATTAAAATTTTTTATTTTTTTTATTAGCTTTCAATCTTCTCTTAGTGGTTTTGAGTTTTGGCTCAATATGTGCAACCTTGTTTGGTGATCACCATCATCATCATTTACATGAACCGCATTTGGATATTCCTGTGCATGTACATGATCATGGACATCTACATGATCATGGACATTTAGATATTCCAGTGCATATACATGAAGAACCATACCATAACCATGGCTATCCTTATGGCAGACATTATTAAATATTAAGCAGTCACAATAAAAATGTGAAATGTGAAATGTTAATGAAAAGCCACCAATAAAATGTAAAATTCATTTGCAAAATAAAAAAATATTGAAGGTGTTTTTTTAAGGAACGAGTACTTCCTTCCTTCTTTAGCTAGCCCAAAACGTGCTTCTGTAATACCAATTTTTTTTTGTTATACTTCATCACTTCACATAAGAGCAAACAGGTTTTGTTCCTATTGGGTTTTTAAATTGTAATTTTTGTATAAATATTTGAATTTTTGTTACTTCTTTATCAAAAAACCTCTCACCATGAACACTAAAGGTAACAAATCAAGTGTTTCAACGAAATATTTTAATTTAATTAAAAAAAATAAATTTTTTTAGGTTTTATTTTTCCCAGTGCTCTCTTGAGTCTCGGCTTAATATTATCGGCCCAAGTTTTTGCTCAAGTAGATCAACTGACAGAAACCAAGCATTTAAACAAAGTAATTCCTGAAATTAATCCTGCAAAAGTACATGATTTGGTTGAAGAACGTGATTCGGAATATTTGGAAACCCACACTCCTCTAAATCATCTTAGTGATGGTCGTATGAAAACCAATGATGCATTGTTAAATCACATGATTCAACGTATGAATGAGGGCCATGTTTTAGAAACACCCACTGCTAGACATGATGCTAGGGAAACTAAGCAAACGGACCCTAAATTTTTAGATGATCCTGCTTTTGATATGGAACTTCCTACAATAGAGAATGATGATACCTCTATCAAAACTGATAGCATTAATGTGAAAAATAATTTCCCCATATTGGAAGAAGATATGCCGTATTATAGGCCCACTAAACATGAAAGTGTGCGTTTCGATGACAAAATTGCCTGTTTTCCAGTTTACGTGAATGTAATGAGAGGGGGTCCTCCCTTAGTGTTGCCCAGATCTACTCCAAATGAGAAACTTGGATCCATCACTCGAGATTCTACCTATATACGTAATCGTTTACGTATTGATGATAATTTCGTTTGTTTTCCTGTCTTTATTAATAGCGGGCGTTTAAGTATTTCTGCAAAAGATATTTTAAAGACGCCTAAACCTTTGAGTCACCTAGAAAATGACATCACATCCATACCAACTCCTATAGATGATTACGATTATTAATACCCAATTATATTTATATGTAAATATGATGATTCTGAACTCTACGATACAACTTACCTCCACTAACTCTGAAAACTAAAACATTTAAAAAGTAAGAAAAAAAAAATTAATTAATAAATCAATACGCAAAATAATTATGAATTTGTTTTTATATTTAATTTAATAAAAAGTGTCCCAGTAAAAGGGCACTTTTTCCTTGTTAAAATACAAACACGTATTTTTTTTTTGAAAGAGTTTTGATGTTTTCATTGGAAGCCATGTGCCAAATAAGTAAGGAAAAAAATATCCGATCCGGAAATGACAATATTTGAAAAAAAAAAATCATACGCTTGTGTATGAAGCGTATTTTCAAAGGAATGGTTTCGTGAATTTGGGGTTCATGCAATCCAGGGGAAACAAATAACGGATTTTTCTATGGCCCCAACTGAACACCATAAATCTGGACGCAAGATGATTCTACCTGCGCAATAAATAAGTGGCTTATTGTAACAACTACGTCAGCCGTATTAAAAGTCAATAATTTTGGTTGTACAATGAATGAAAAATGTTACATAAATCTAATGAAATGATTTTATTAAAATTAATTCGTTCATTCAGTGAAATCTTTTATAAACTCTGAGAGTTAAGGAAATATTTTTAATGAATCAATGAAATATTTCATTAAATTAATTAAAGTGCACTCTTACCAAGACACCTTATATATCAGAAAAGCATATTTAAAAAAAAAAATTAAATTTTTTTTAACAGTCTCTGGCTCGTTACTAACAAGTTCTATTATAAATTTCTCACCCAAAAGGAAAATTTAATAGAAAGAAATAATGATCGTGATGCATATTGCAACTTGTCATTTCTATTTTGAATTGTGTCAATTTATTGTGAATCCATCCATCAACAAAATTTTGCATTTTCAAGCTAAAAATAAATTTTCATTAAATAAACTGAAACTATTTTGGGAAAAACTCAACTGAAACACATTTTATTTTAGCAAAGTTTTGTATTTTTGCTCACAATTTTATTGCAAACGTTTGCATATCAAGGCAATATTTACATTACAGAATCACTGATATGGTAACACTGGCGTGTCAGAATTAAAAATTATCCGTCAATGATTGAAAATTTTCTTTCCTCGATGGCTCTACGGCATAAGTAATTAAATCTAATATTTTTTTGTTTTAATATCAATCCCTCACTTGAATGTTTATTTTTTTTTTTAGGTTATTGCCCCACTGTAATATAATTGTTATCTTTCGAAACAATAATTACCTTATTGTATTACAGATTAGGAATATTTCTAGATGTATAACTATTTTACAAATTCCTTTTGTTTCCATGAAAGCAGAACACAACACAAAAGGTTTTTCGTTTTTGTTAGTAAACAATATCAGCAGATAATCAAGCGCCCAAAATATGCCTAAAGGCTAACAAAAAGGCTACATATAAGCCTGAAATGAGTTTAATACATTTTTTTTTAAATACCAACACTGACATTTTAATATTTTCTACTGAAGATGTTGTCTGTACTTGATTATAAAAGCAAAAGAACAAGAACGTGACATGACAAAAGCTGTTAAGATTTTCACAATATCCTTAAAGATTTTGTTAAATTTATTTTTGTTTTTCTTTATACAAATTTAAAAAAAAGAAAGGTTTTCTTAATTTCTTTTATGCTTGTGATTTAAATGAAATAGAAAAATAACAAAATGTGGGGATCTATTGTTAACAGCTTCCTTAAGACTTATACAATTCTACAGTCAATGACATAAAAGGTTTGCATTTGAGACCTCAATATTGGCCAAAGATATGTGGCCTTTAATATTTTTGGTTTTTCGTTTTTGGGTTGATTTTCTTAATGTTCTTTTTAGTTTACTTTTGCAAGAAGTAGTTTTGTTCGCTTTAAAATCAAATAAAATTATTTTATAAAAAAAGACATTAAAAATTTTACTTATAAAGCCAAACATTGTTTACAGAACGTGAATGGCTTATGTTCTTTATAAATAAAATTTGTTTTCTGTGTGTTTGTGTAATCACCATTTTTTTTTTGTCTTCCAATGTTTTTTTTATATAAGATCGGCATATACTTTTAGACTGGCCACGCCCACTTTTATGACATCTTTCTAATAAAGCCATTTCGATAGGCTTTTCAAATGACAAATACCCCACATGAAAAAACGACTAACATTGGCTATGCAGGGTTAATTTAACTGCCTTTCGCAATTAAAAATTTCCAATCCCATTTTAAACAAGCAACCAGGGATTTTAGTTTTTTTTACTATATATAGGCTATAATAATACCACCACCTGCAAGATCTATAAGATTGTATTTATAATACACTGAAAAAGAAAATGTTTCTTAAATTCAATGAAACGTTTTGGCAATTTCTGGAGGAACCACAAAAAGTTTTAAAGGGTAGGTCGTCTGGATTTGTAATCTACCACTCAAATATTTAGTAGTTACTTTGAATAATTTAAAAAAAGAAATTTTAAGTCCCCTTATACCGCAGTACTGTTGCTCTGAAAGATTTTGGCAGTTACCGTTACAGAAAAACGGTAAAACTAGAAGTGATAGAGACTTGAAATTGATTTCAATTCATATTCAAGGCCCAAGCAATAACCTAGTATATTCAAAATATTTTTAACCACGCCCACTTTCATTATAACATCAAGGGGTTAAAATTGTTTTAATGATTTATAAACTACATGAGTTAATGAAATATTTTTAATGTATCAATGAAATTAACTCATTAAATTAATGAAATGTTTCATTAAATTAATGAAAAGTTTCATTAAATTAATGAAATATTTCATTATTCTAATATAAAGCTTCTCATTTGTTGGAAAATAGTGAAAAAATACTACAACACTGAAAGAATAATTCATGTTTTTTGAAATAGTGATCAGGAATGATGACAAAATTGCATTGATTCAATGAAATATTACCTTAAGTGAATGAATATTTCATTAAATTAATGAAATATTTTCTTAGCCCCATGAAAAATCCTTAGATTAATTAAAAAATTAAAATGATGTAAAAACAAAATTTTCTTAGTGTAAGAACGATTTAAAAAAATTTGATTATCGCACTTAAATTTAAGTTAAAAAAAAAAAAACTTAAATTCTCACAGAAAAGCTATTTTCTCAGTGTAGCTATTGAATATTAAAAAAGGTTTTACAAACTAAAAAATTTCTGTAATAATAGACCCACACTCACACTTATTCCCTGTTAGCTAAAATCCTTTTTTTATAATTTTATTATGATCGTTTAAAGTAAGAAAAAATTATTTTGTTTTTATTGCGTTTGACAACTCAAACACATGCTTTTGATTGACGAACTCATATTACTCAAACCATTTGGATTAATTTCTCTTTAAACAATCAGGCATACAACCCCTACTTTGGCAAGAAGTTTTCATTAAGTGTAATAAAAACAGTCAATTTTACAATTAAGAAATGTAATTTTAGTATTACAAATGTAATTTCATTGCAACTAGTTGTGGTGCAATTTCTTTTAAAATTTTTTAAATTGGGTTTTTGTTAATGAGTGTAACGTAATAAGGCTTTTTGGCAGTTGCATTGCACATGAACTGAAATTAATTCCTTTTGTTTGTCGGTTTGGTGTTTTTGTTTGATATCCCGCAGAGAATTTCCTTTTTGAAATCTTTTAGTTGTTTATAAATATTATTGTTTTATTTTGCTCAAATGTTAAACAACAAATAAACATTTCTTGTGAAATTTAAAAATAAAACACAAATTCTTATATTTCAGTTGCTTAGATATTTGTTTTCTTTTCTTTTATTTTATTGGTTTCTTTTAAATCTATTATTTAGATTTGAAGCAGAAAAAGGAATCCTTTTGTCAGAGTATTTGTTTGCTTTTTATGATGATAAATGATCTTGTTGGATATTGTGTCTAAATTCTTTTAATAAAATTGAATTATTTGGGTTTACGACTACTTCCTTGTTGTGTAAAATAATAAAATCATTTTATTTTTTTTTTTTTTAAATTAATTTGTTGCCATTAAACCGACAACATGAAGGTACAGTTACAGCTAGGATTTGCTCTTTAAATTTCTCAAAAGATTATGATTCAATTGAGTTGTTAAATGGCATTTTATTATTTAATCATTTATTACAATTTATCTCAAAAGGAAACATTCTCCTTTTATGATTAAAATAAATAGAACAATTTGTTCCCTTAGAATTTGTTTAAAAAAAGTAAAAAATTGAATATAAATTTAATATGCCATAAGGGCGTTTTAATTATTTAACTGTCGAAGCTTAATTAAAGATTTATTTTCTTTTTTTTCATTTAATTTTTGTCTCAAACATTTAATACATCAAATACACATCAACTCTAACATGAATCATTCCTATAATTTTTTAATGACTTTTCTAACCTCCCTCTAAAGTATGCAACATTTCATTTACTAGTGTATCTAACAGTGTTTTTTGTGTGGCTGTGTATAGGTGTTGTTTGGTATTTCACTCATAACTGGTTGCTTCTATGCCTGCCAGTATAAACCAGCAGTCAAATAATTTTATTTAAAAAAAAAAAAAAAATTAAAAAAAAAAATTTAAAATTGTGAAAAAAAAAAGTTCTCATAGAAGACTGAATAAGAGTCGTTTATCGCAACTGTTTCAGTGTGGCGTTACAGAGTGCTGTATATATTGCGATATTATGCATTTTAAGACAGCAAAACTTAATTATGAATAAAAATTCTTTGGTAGTTTTTTTTTACTTTTCCCTTTCCTCTTATTATAAACAAAATTTCTCCCTTTTTAATATGGCAAGTTATTTGATTTAGGGAATTTTCTCCCAAAAACCAAAATTTTCTTTGGGAACATTCATAATTTTCATGGATATTTAGAAGACTTCATCTTTAATTTCTTTAAAAGTCAACTTCTGAAAAAAGAAAAATGCTTAACTTTGGCGCTTAGTAATGGAAATTTAAAAATAGGTGTTCTGCAAAACGGAAAATGCTTAATTTTGGCAACTAAGAGTTAAAGATAATATAAAATGTTATACAATTCAAATTAAATATGTTTTCTTTTTTATGTCAACTAAAATTGAAAAGAAAATTTGTTCTTTATTCATAAAAAAACTTTGATTTTGTCAATTAATATGAGATAGGCCTTAGCCTGCAAGAGCCTAAGGCAAGACAATCCCCAGGCAAATGACCTGAGTTTCTATGATGTAAACTGCAGAACTTAAATTAGCTGATAACAATAGATGCTTGCTGCTAAAAAGTCAATTAAAAATTGTTGGCTGGGTTAAAGAAACTTAAATGCAACATGAAATGTTGCCTACTTTGCAGCTGAATAAATTACGTTAAATACTTTGAAAAGTTTAAATTTCAAACACAAAATAATCTTAAAATAATAAGCCTTTGCAAAGAAATATTTTACAGCTAAAACAAGTTAAGGATGTCTGTAGACAAATGATTGTTTGCTTCCTATTTGTAGGTTTTCTAGCTTTGCATTTAATAATCCTTAATATTTTTTTTTTTAAAATTTACTTAATCTCTACTAAAAATCTTTATTATTTAATTTTTTCCCTTTCAAAAAAAAAATATCTGAAAATAAAACTCGACTTCCTTTAAGTGTGACAACAAGCAGTAGATTTTTTTTTTATTCAAAAGAAAGAAAAAAGATATTTTGTTAAGGATTGTTATTGTTTGCCTAAAATAACATTGAACATCACAGAAATTAAGTTACTTAAAGGCAACATAATCGAACAAAAAATGTTGCTTAACAAAAAGACAGAAAACAAAGATGACAGGAAGAATTTTCGATTTAAAGAAATTGTTTTGTTTTAAGTGCTTAACAAAACACAAACAGATTCTTAAGAAGTACACACAAATTATAATTTATAATTGAAGCATAAATCCTTAAGTAGGCATCTTTAGTAATAAAAAACAAATAAAAGATCCTGTCTGTAGGATATTTATGGTGGTCAACCAAAGGAATTTAAGTAAGGTTAAGAAGATTTTAAAAGAGATCGTATGCATTTGGTTTAGTTTTAATGTTTGTGAGAGTGTTACATGTTTAGGGTGAAAAGGAATAACTGCGCTTACATGTAAGTTACAACACAAGTGATAACATATGTGCGCATGTGTGTCTGTTCTTTTTATGTATTTTATTGCCTCTACATGATTGTTTTCAATGTACCTTAAATAACAATTTAAATTATTTTTCATTTTTGTTTCATACATAAACTGGCGCGACTGGCGTTTTTTATCTGTTAAAAAATAGAACGCTTAGCAATTGGAAAATACAATTTTGACAGGGCTATTTTCTAGTGAAGTTGGCTGCAAAACAATTGTTTTTTATTTTTGTTTTGATTGTTGACCAGTCGTGACATATTAGCTAGTTTTTTTTTAGCTCTTGCGTTTTTAACTATATTTTTGTTTGTCTTAAGAGGGCGCTAAAAACGCTCTTCTTACCTTTTTTTTGTAATTATACTTACCAGCTGTCGTATAAATTTGAGTAGCGTGCTTCTCTGCTTCTTTAGTCCTTCCAAAAATTTTTACACTAGCAGCTACTTATCTTTTCCAAATCAAAGTATCTCATTTAGATAAAATTAAGTTCACATTAGGCTACAAAAGGCTAAAGCCTGCCTTATATCAAAGTTATCGCTTAGAATCTCTTGAAAGGTCATGTTGGTTAGCCTAAACTAAGAACCAAAACTCCATAAAAGTGTGCAGTTTATTGTGTGTATGCAAACTAAGTAAATGATATTAAAGCAATCCTTGTAAAGATCTCTGAAATTCAATTTAACTTGTATGTTTGGAAGAAAACAAAAGAAGGCTACACTTTCGTTCAATTTCCTATGTTTAGGCAAATAAAAGATTAATATGTTTTTGTTCTTTGAAATTTTATTTTCTGTCTTTTTTAAATCACATTTCTTGCTTATGATTTCCAGCAACTCAATAAAATAAGCCTCTTACTTACAATTCGCCACACTTTTCTTTTAATCCTTATTCAAAATCAAAAAAAAAAACCTTAAAAATAAATTGAAAATTTTGCCAACAAAAATTATTCTTATCGTGGAAGATTAATCTAGTTTTTAAACAAAAAGATGACAGCATATAAGAAAAGTATAAAAAGAATATTAAAATTATTGAAACTAAAAAAAGCAAAAATGAAGACACTAGATCTAAATCTAGCTTATCAAAAAAAAAAAAAAAAAAAATTGCAAGCAGAAAACCTAGAGGAGTAACTCAGCATACACACTAAAGGGCTGCACAATCATATTTGAAAGCCATTACTACAAGCAAGTGTAATAAATTTTTTATAATAAAAAAAGCTTCTAAGCCATTTCAAGTACTATTAAATTAGAATGAGGAGCGGGAAAGTCACTTGGGCACTAAGGCCAAAATAGACGTATTGCGACACCCATGTCAAGTATGCTTGTGCAGCCCTTTAATACACACATACACTATAACTATGTAAGACCTGTAAGAGTAGGCTGATGTTTTTAGCCTAAGCTTATGCAGTTGCAAGTATTTATTTGCATGTGTTTAGATCAAAATCCTTGATAAAGTTTAGCAGAGATTAAGATTGTAATCAGTACATACTTACACTGAACAAATTTTGTTTCTCAAGTATTTGGTTTGTCACACAATATTCTCTACAAAAAGTAATGAGAGTAAATCTCTTCGTAGTGCATCTTAGCTCACTTCATGAAAGCAATTGGTAATTGGGTGGTTAAATTTTAAGGGCCGATGTTGATTTTGTATAAAACACAAACTATTTAGGAAATTGTAGTCATTTCTTTTTATTATGATAATATGGTATGGTTCAATTATGTATGGAAGAAAATATCGGCGGCACACCTGCATCCGATGATCCAAATTTTCGATGACGCTGAGGCATAATTTTAAACGCTGAAGAAGTCACTTTTAACTTAATTGTTATGCGCTTTTAATTCTTTAACTATTTTTTTTTTGGCAATTTCTATACGTAACCTGTACGATGTTAACAAAAATATCACTAGTAGGGCGTTTCAGTAACTTTTATTACGAACATTTGTATCGCAAAAACAAGTACATATAACGATATTTTATCGAATTCAGTATTCAGTAACTTGCTGGTAAAGAAAAAGCACATAAATAATTAGCGCAAATAACGATTTCTCTCGTAGCGAATGGTCTTTTAAAATTTCGTTCTATAAATACTTTCCCAGTGTTGCCAAGCAAGCAGCATAGAACCCAAAACGTTTGTATGACTATCATTTTAAATTCAAATACGAGTGAAGCGTTTTGGAGGTTTTTTGTTAACCACATGACTGTGAGATGCTTTCCTTTCGAAGTGGTGCTATCCTTCCACCGAATCACAGTTATAATTCGTAGAAAATTATTTTATTTTCAGGTTTTCATTGCAGTTTTGTCTTTTTTTTTTCGAATTACACTGTTTTTTCTTATATAAATTTTTTAAAGTTCTGATTAAAATTTTCTGCTTTGGGCTGAAAATGGACAAAAAATTTTTTTTTTTATATTTTTAGCCACCTTTAATTAAATTTCTTTATGCTGCTTCAGAAAAACAATCAATCATATCAACAATTATCTTTAAATTATTGATTTGAAGTGTTTCAGCAACCACTTGCATGTGTGAGTTGAAGAGAAGATTATTATCGTTCTCGTCCTGTGGCCACATGTGCCTCAAACCATAACAAGATAACGTTTTAATTTAATGAACAACACACTACCATGAGTGATTGCAAACATAATTATTTTGGCCCTAAAGTTAAATAGAAACTTAAGCTAAAAATTTTAAGTCTACAAAAGAAATACAATTTATGAAATTAAAGATAACTAACTAGATGTTAATGATAGAATTTATTATTTATTAAGGGATTTCTGCAAATTAATATAAAACTATACATGAGGAGTGAAGAGTATTTGAAATATTAACTAGTTGTGGGCTTGTAAAAGGAATAAATCCCAGCAGATGTAAATCAAAGTGCAGTTTTTTGTTTTGTTTGTTATTTGAAATTGTTTCTTTATATGATTCCAATACCTTTTTTTTTTAGAATTAAATGCAAGAATTTACGTTGAACTGCCTTGTGTGTGATTGCTATCTAAAGCCTTTACAATCTTATGCCTTATCAGGGCAGCTTGATCTAAATGTGTTCGTGCATTCCTATAAAAATACACATGAAAATAAAGTAATTGAAGACAATAACTGCAGTGATCTACATACCCAAATGCATACATAAAAATGTCTTATACAATTCCTTTTCTTCCTTTGCGTGTGCATGTGTTTTTTGCCTGCTAATGCAGGAGAAGTAAATTAGTATTTCACAAAAGAGTTTAAGGCTTCTTTTTAGATCTTGTGTGAGAGATAAAAGTATTTATTTTGATTAGCCGAAATTTGTTTTATCTTAATGCTGCTGCTTAATTCTTTCAGTAATTTTTGGAATTTTCACTTGAGGACTAGAGGTTTTTAGAAAATGTTTGATATTAAAAAGCCCAACTCCCTTTTGAATAAAAGTGTTTAAAACTTTTCTTTTTTTTAAGAAAGTTTTTAGCCAAATACATTTTTTGCATCATAAAAAAAATAAAAAAAAAAATATTTTCTTACATTAATTGATGACCGTTTGTTGATAACAAAAAAATGTATACAATTCTACTCAAAAATTTCTTATCTTTAAAAAAATATCCAAGTATTCGATTAATAAACATTGTTTACTTAACTAGTGTTAGATTGTAGACAAATATTTACCTTGAAATAATAAAAACTCATTGTGAAAAGCCACACTTTGTTAAAGAAAATTTATAAAAAATTTTTTTCCAAATATCCTTTAATATCCTGTCACTATATAATCTCTGCTAGACAATCTAAAAAAAAAAGTAAATAAAAAATAATTTATATGAATGAAGACAATCTTGATAAATTTTTTAAAAGAAATATTTGACAGCCACTTAAGCAGCTACCAATACAGTAATTACAATTACTTTTTCTTTCTTTGTATTAAGTTAAAGACATTAATTGATTTCATTAATATAATTTCATATAATTTAATAATTTTGTTAATTTAATTTAATTAATTTCTTATTTTTTTTTTATATCGTTTTAGGTATGTATTAACACCATTTAAATATTCAAGTGAGTGAAATTATTATTTTTATTATTTTTTCTTAAATATTAATAATTTTATATATAAAAAAGGCAGATCTGGCTTTTTAGTTGAGACAAGCAAAATTTATACGAACTGTCTGAGTTTTGCCAGTCTTTTGCCATAAGCCAGTCTCTCCCTAAGACTATATTTACTGCTTACAAAAATCTAGTTTTATTTAATGAAATCCCAAACAAATTTAAAATTCTATTGAATTAATTATTAAATATTTTACAAGCAGCAGCATAAAGCGCTCTTTAAGTTTCTCAAGACTTTAAAAAAAATTTTTTTCTGAGCCACCAAAGTTTAAATTCTATAAATTTTAAAATAATTATGTAATAATTAATTATTCGATCTTTATGAAATTTTAATTAATTAATATTTAAATATTTTATACAAGAAAGTTGAAATATGGGAGAATAAAAATTAAAATATTAAAATCTTAAGCTTTAAAAAATATTTGTAATTGAAAATTTTAAAATTTTATACGCGCAACATAATAAGCTTTTCTTTCGAAGGACCATAGTTTAGAAGTTTTTTTTTTTTTCTCAACTGAACAAACAAATAAATTGTTTAATTCTAAAGCACAAAGACTTTTCTATTTTTCTTAAAATAGTAGACTCTTTATGTTCGAAGGACCATAATTTGAAAATTTTTTCTAACCAATAAATTTTAAAGTTTTTAAATTGTATACACACAATAGGAAAAGCGTTTTTGTAAGTTTCTCAAGTATGTACACGCTTTATGCTCGAAGGACCATAATTTATAGTGTTTTTGTCAACTAGACAAACTTAAATTTTATGAAATAAATTGTTTAATTCTAAAGTACAAAGACTTTTCTATTTTTCTTAAAATAGTAGACTCTTTATGTTCGAAGGACCATAATTTGAAAATTTTTTCTAACCAAGAAATTTTAAAGTTTTTAAATTTTATACACACAATATGAAAAGCTTTTTTGTAAGTTTCTCAAGTATGTACACGCTTTATGCTCGAAGGACCATAATTTATAGTGTTTTTGTCAACTGAACAAATAAATTGTTTAATTCTAAAGTACAAAGCCTTTTAAATTTTTCTTAAAATAGTAGACTCTTTACGTTCGAAGGACCACAATTAAAAATTTGTTTCTTTTTAAAGTTGTATAAAATAAATTTTTAAATTTTATACAAACAATTTAGAAGTTTTTCAAGTATGTATACGCTTTTTGTTCGAAGGACCATATTTTTGAAAATTTTTCAGAATTTATAAATTTAAAATTTCAAAAGAAAGAAAACAGCTGCTGCAAATATTTGTTTAAAAATCTATCATATATTTTTTTACACATTTAATGTGGTTGTCTTAAACCACTTGTGTATTGCAACAAATAGAATAACTCCCTCGGGTGTTAACATTTGACTAAAACTAATTTGTATAAAGACAATAATAAATGATAAACAAAAAACAATTTTCAATTAAATTTATAAAAATTTTAAGAGATTTAAATATATAAAAGATAACAATTCGTTACACTAAAACAAAAGAACTCTTTTTTTTAAATAGTTTCAAACTACCAGATAGAAACAAAAACCACTTTCAAAACTATTTAAAACTCTCTTTGTGAATAATAATGATAAGCGTTGTAGCGAATATTTCACAGCAGGGTAGCAGGGTTTGTGCAATTTTTACTAAAAGAAAATGATTACAATAATTTAATGAAAATCATGCTAAAACAGTTTGCCTTTTTAAAAATGAATGACTACCAGATTGAATAAGAATTTTGTTTTAATTCTTTTTTTTTTTCTAAAACAGGAAATGACTTGAATGGACTGTAAATACTTTTATGAAACAAAAGCAAAAAAAAAAGGTTTTGCTATTGCGGCATGTTTGACAATAAACTATCCTCACTGGTGTTAGGTTAAAGATCCTTTTTTTAAGAAATTTTACTGTACATGCTGGTTATTACAGCATTTGTTCCATATGAAATAATGCTCGTATATAAATGAATCGATGGTTCATTTTAAGCCAGCATAACGAAATTTACAATTATTTTAATTTTAACAAAGCAGTTTTTATTAGAATCTCTTGGCCAATTCATTACATTTTATTGCCATTAAATAATAAACAGGAAATGTTTGTTAAGATTAGAAAAATCAAAAAACGATATTTTTGTGTTATTTTTCAAGTGACACTTAGCCTGAAGTGCAAAAATGGTGTGAAATAGAATTAAAAAAAAAAAAATTCTAACAAAAACCAGGATATAAACTTTTAAATTCCAAGTGTTATTATTCACTTAAATCGATACATTATTAAAATCGGTTAATATATACTTTATATCCGGTAAAAATTAAAAACTGCTAAAAAGTAAATAAAATTTCTCTAATAAATCGATTATATTTTATTTTTTTTTAATTTCTCAAAGAAAGTAATAGCAAGAAATCCTTTTCAGTACTCACCGAAAACAGCTGTTAGTTAAAGTAGAGTGCTAGAAATTGCAAAGTGTCAAGTAAAAGAAGAAAAGAAATACAAAAGCGGAGCGTGAACATTTTTACAACAGCCCTGTTGGCTAATAAAAACGGAAACCTTTGAAATTGTCTCTTTAATAAAAAAGACAATGAATGGCCAAGATTGAAAACAATCTTTTCAATGAATTTTAAATTTGAATGAAAACAACTATACGTTTTAACCTACTTCAAATACAAAATCATAAAAGAAAGCCAGTTTTCTAAAAGGATAATAAAATTAAAACTGCTTTAAGCCAGCTGCAATATTTCTTTTGTTTTACAATTTTTTACATTTTTTATATCTTTCAAAGTAAAGTCTTTAAAATATCCTCAAATAATTTAATAAAGAGAACTTAAAATATATACTAACTTCAGCTTAGCTGAAAACAAGATAAGATTGGTTAGGCAGCTTTAAGTTCTTATGGCTTTTTTCTAAAGAGTATGTGACTTTAAAACGAAATCCAGTGAGCTTATTTTTTGGTCAATAAAACCTACACGCAGAAAACCACTTCGGTTGTAAGAAATAAATTTGCTTCCAAACAAAAATTTAGTTGTGATAATCAAATTTTTTAGTTGTAGCAACCAGTATTCGATAATTCTGTCCAAAATTTAGTTCTCTCAAAAATATTTCAAGCTGTATGACCGATTTTCTATTGCCGCTATTAAAAAAAATTAAATTATCGCAACTGAATTTTTGATTTTCAACAAATTTAGTTCTCCCAACCGAAGTTGTTTTCTCAGTGTAAGTAAATCAAGTCTATACCATTTTACTTTACTCTCAACTCTAAATGATTTTGTTTTGTTTTAGAAAAATTACACTTTCCTAAAAAACTGTAGAAGCATACTTCTCCTCACCACTCGAACATCTGTCCCCTAACCATGAAATTTCTTTTAAACAATTTGTTAAAATTTATGGAGAAATATAGAAAAAAAATTAAAAAACAATTTCAATAATATAATAAAACTTTTATGATCAATGAATGGCTGCTATGAATTGGATAATTTTAACAATTGCTGATACAAAGGCGGAACAAAAGAAAAACATTTAGTTAAGGACAACACATTAATTATACTTAAATTAAAAAAAAAAACAACTAAAAACAATTGAATATCAAGAAATCAATTCATTCAAGTGCGACAAAACTAAATTCATGCTAGTTTTTTACACAGAAATCAATTTAAGATTTGTCAAGCTGATCTATTGTTTAAAGGAAATGTTTTCGGCACCCACATAATTTGAAAATGTTTTCAGAATATTTGTTAAATCATTTATCTATAATAAAATGCTGTATAAAAAGGCTATTTATTATTTAAGTGTGGTGCACAAGGATAATGACAATCTATTTAGCTACACTTAAGTGCATACATTTATTTATTTTATTAAAAGTCCTTTACAAAACACGAGTGCTAGATTGTAGTGTGGTGTTGTTGTTTGATTTGTTATTGAAAGTCATTTATTGTTTAACTGCAGCCACCCATATGCTGTTCATTTATTCTGCTCTTAAATCCATAAAAGGATTTTCAAGCTTTTGTTTTCAAGAGTTTTTTGTGTTTTCAAAAAAAAAAAAACAATTTTAAAATTGTTTATTGATTATTATTTTTAGATTTTTATTATTTTCTTTCTGCTGCTTAATCTATAGCAACGTTTGTTTCTTTTTCATTTCGCCTTAACAAAAACCTTTTGTAAACGAAAATTGAAAATTTATTACATTTTATTAGTCACTTAATGGCATTTATTAGCAATGATTGGCCTAAAGAAAAACTGTTTTTTTTTTAATCTAAATGAGTTTTAGTTTTTTCTGTCCTTTTTTTTCATTTGTTTAATCCTCAGCAATAATCGAACACTATTTGTAAAGATTTTTGTGTGAAATTGTTTCCTAAACTATTCTTAATTGTTTTAATAATTGAAATAAATTATTTAGCAGCTGCTTACGATTTTTTCAAAAAACTTGTAAAAAACAATTCACACTCAGCGAAATTCCTTTCAAACTATTTGTAATGGCTTCTCTCTTTTTTTTTTAAATGATAAAAAAAAAAATTAAAAAGCCACAGAATTAACTAAGAAAAATCTTGTTAATCTTTTATATAAAATACCAGGCCTCTTTCTGTTACTTACCTCATAGCTCAGAGTGAAGTCCAGTAATTTTGATTTCTTTTTCATTTAACATTTCAGTATTTCTACTGGTGGCTTAACACTTTTCATTATTCTATTCAAGTGCCTAAAATCCATAATGAGATTCTCTTATGATATAGAATTATAACTTTTAAATAGGTTAATCCTTAAAAAAATTGTACATTTTCTTTTTAATTAGAAGTTGTCAGGAAATAATCAAAAACCTGTTACAATTTAATTTCGATTTAAGTGGCTGTTTACGTTATCCCAAAATTAAAGTGTTCATGTTTATTTAGCGGCTTCATTTTCTTTTCTGTTGTTTGGTTTAAAAAATGTAATTACCGTGTAATATTACTGCCAATAAACAATTTCTTTTATAAATATCCGCTGTTAGAAATATCAAATTGCTTTACAAAACTACACAAATTATTTCCAAAGCCTGGGTGGTAACTAAAGTAATTGCACGCAGTATGAGTGTTTCTTTAAGAAGAAAATTAAATTAATGTAATAAAAATTTCATTAATCAATTTAAAATTTTCACTCGTGCTTAGTTACTTAAATGAGACCTTATTATTTAAGGACTTCCTCTTCATACTCAAGAAAGGTGACCAATATAATATTCCCTTTAAAGTTAATATTTTATTGATATGACTCTTAATTTCAAGTTGTAAAATATAGTTTTTTCACCATTAATCTTAATTTTTTAAAATAAAGGATATTCTAGAGCTACAATTATGCTTAAATTAATTGAAATAAAATTTTAGCAGAAAGGCTCATAACGTAGTACCACAAATAGCTACCAAATTTTAAAGTATTAAAATTATAATTGTAGGTTTCAATAAAGGATAAACTTAAGATACAAATATCCTTGCAGCAATTAAAATAAAATTTAAAAAAAAGTTTTAAGGCATAATATTATATTCTAACATTCTTATCAGCTAAAATGTTAAAAAAAAATAATTTTTTTTTTTTTTTTTGTTGATAAAGGTCATAAGGGTAGTATAAATATCCTTTTACCCGTTAAATTAAAATTTTCCATTAACGCTAACAACATTATTATAGAAATACTAAGCACTTATTTAAAGCATTCAGGTCAAAATTTAAGCTTAAATATTTTTTTTTTTTAATTAAGGATATATGGGAGGTATACTTACGGCCTTATCAATTTTAGAAAGATTTTTTCACAATTACAAAGTAAATTATTAATTTAGATGATAATTAAAACTAAAATATTTTTTTTTTTAAATAAAGGATATATGGAAGGTACATTTATCTCTTGTACTGATTAAAATAAAATGTGGTAGGAAAATTTATGGCGTAATACTACAAATAGTTACCATATGTTTGGATAGAAATGCAGCTTAAAAAAATTTTTTTTTAATAAAGGCTATATAGGAGACCCAAATATTTTTCCAAATATTATATTTTTAGAAATATTATGGGCGTAATACTACAAGCAGTTATCTGTTTTCACTGCTTTCAGAAAATTATTCTAGTTGAAATTATTAATTTGTAAATAAAGGATATATGAGAAGTATGTCTACCCCTGGACTGATTAAAAAAAAATTTTCTAGAAATATTTATAGCGTAATACTACAAACAGTTATCACTTTTTACTGCATTCAGAAAATTATTGTAGCGAAAATTAAAAATTTGAAAATAAAGGATATAAGAAGTACGTCTACCCCAGCACTGATTAAAATAAAATTTACTAGAAATATTTATGACATAATAATACAAATTACACATATTTTTAAACCGATTGTAGCAGAATTTAGTAGAAATATTTTGGTCATACTATTACAAACAGTTATCAATTTTTACTGCTTTTAGAAAATTATTGTAGCGAAAATTATAAATTTGAAAATAAAGGATATATGAGAAGTACGTCTATCCCCAGATTGATAAAAATAAAATTCACTAGGAAGACTTATGGCATAATAATACAAATTGTTACTAATTTTTGGATCGCAACTACACTTGAAAATATTTTTTTTTTTAAATAAAGGTCATATGGGAGATACAAATATCATTGAACGAAATGTAATCAGAAAAATAATGATCAAAAATTTATCGGAGTGATTAACCGTACTGTTATACGCTACAAATAATACAAGAAAACTGTGCAATTTCTTTGTCGCCTTTTTTTTTTTAATTGCTAATAATTGATTGAAATACGAGTGACTGAGTAAATCATAGAAAAGCTGAAAAGTTAGCAGTCAATTATCGCTATACGGCACGTTGTTAAAAGGCAAACAACTAATCACTCTTATTTTACTAAATGCCGACATAAAATTAAAATACCGTTTTGCTCATAAAATTAAATAATTACACTTGGACTTACACACACACACACACAATTAATTGTTCATATGAATTTTAAAAGCCGAAAGAAAAAAATTGTATGAAATGAAACACCTAGAAAATTTTAAATCCTTAAAACAAAAGCCGTGATGTTAGTGTGTCAATAGCGTCACCTGGTACGAAATGCTGAAACAATAACTTTGCCCGTTACGGCAACATCAAAGCATAAAAATTCAATTCGACTTGGTGGTCTTTGTTACGCTACATAAAGACCTGCTTTTTAACCAAAAGAATTTTTTTTCGTTAAATACAAAGAAGGGATAATCATCAGCATAATGAACGGTAACATTTAAAATAAACTGATGTACTCGTACACACATATTGTTATTAGTTTATAATAAGGTCCTGTTAGCATTAATGTCTGGTGTTTGATTTCACTGATTCTTGTGTGATTTTCCTTCGCCTTGTACGAGTATGTGTTGTTTTATAGGAAATTTCCTTTCGGGTGTTGCTTGTGCTTAAGTCGGCTTTGTAATGCTGCCGCCTTTCTTTTTTTAATAGTGACTGTGCCCTTAATTCGTATGTGTATTAAATTATTGTGCTAACACACTTAAAGTACTGCGATAACATGTTCGTATATATTTGATCTTATTTCTGTTAGCATCATGAAGATTCTTATGCTTCCTTCTTATGTTTGGTTCATTTATTTCTTTGCCTTCGTATTTAATTTGTTGTGTAATATGTTGCCCACACATATGTTTCCTATATTAGTGGTTTCCTTTAACAATTTTCTTCTATTGGCCTTATAATCTCATTTTGTGATAAAAATTCTGTGTTGCTTTCATCCTTAAAAGATCTTGTTTAACAAGTCTTTAAGATTATATTTGAATTATAATTTCTGGGTGAGTTTTTGAGGTTTTAAGTGTCATTGAAAAGGTGATGGCTTATATGACCTTTTGTAATTGTTTTCTCATGGAATACTCGTGAAATCTCTTATTGTTTTTAAAGTAGTTTTGCTTTTGGAACAGTTTAATTAAAAGGGATCTTAATTAAAAAAATTTGATACTTGAAATTTTTTTATTTTAATCAAATTAACATTTTAAACAGGAATTTATAAGGAGACGGCTAGATAGATGTCAGGCAACCAAGCTACACTGCTGATCTTACCTGACTGTAATGGATTGTCTGTCACCTCTGAACAAACTTGAAACTTAAAAAAGAATAATAAAAAATAAAGATTTTTTTTTAAATGTAAAAATAATTTATTTGATTCTTTTCTTGTTATTTTGCTAAATTTTTGTTAGAATCATCAGGATGCTATTTTATTTATTTAAAATCTCTTAAAGATAATAATTTTTTATCCTCAAAAAAAAAAATTTCTCTTGGAAAATGTGTTTGCTAGTATAAATATTTAAACAGCTTTAGCAGCATTCTGAACACCTTTAAGCAATTGCCAACTACTGTGGCAATTAGCCCTTAAATTAACTACAAGAAGAGTGCGGCTACTTGTTGAATTTAGTTCTACATGTTGCTACCCAACAAAAACATGACTACTGCCTTGTTTTCTACATTATTAAAAATTACAAAAAAAAAATTGTGAAAGTGTGTTTATTTTTTGGCTTCTTGATTTGAAACTTAAATCTCTAATTATTTTTTTTTTTTGTATTGACTTTTCGCTTTATAGATTTTTAAATGATTTTTCATGTTTTAACCACTTGAAAGCGACAATATAAACATTTGGGTTAGAAAATTTAAAACACATTTTCGGGAAGATTAAAAATTTATAAAAATATTTTGTCTTTATTAAAGTAAATATTTCTTTAGGTAAAAATAAATAGAACAAAAGGTTTAAAAGTATTTGCTTCAAAATTAGCCAAGCATAAAGAGAAAATCCTGCCGGCAAATGTTAAAGTTAATTTTAAGAAAATAATGCTAAAGGTGTTTAAATATAGCAGCATCCTTGTTTGCTCAAATTTTTATGTTTTCTAATTGTGAATAATTTATTATTGCTATTAACGTCTTTAAATGTTTTTAAAATATTTATACAACAAATTATTAGCCCGTTTAATGGGCATTTAACACTTATTAAACGCTTTAATCAAATATTCTTTAAATCTTAATTTATTTTAAATAAAACTTGAAAAACAAACAATATTTTATGAAAAAAAAAAAAAAAAAAAACTAGAAGCGCATCAAAATTTAGCGTTAAAATTTAAATTTCTTGCTTAAACAGCTGGAAAAATTGTATTGAAACTGAAATAAAATTGATAAAGAGCAAGTCTTTTGTAAATTGAATTTCAATCAAGTAAAACGAATTGATTATCCTGTATGCAGTTGCTTGAAATACTTTTGCAGGATAATGAATGATAAACGTGTAAAACAAGCGTAACTAATATGATGATGATCTTTAGCAAAATGTTTGAAATGTAAGAAACATGACTTTAATAATTAAAAGAGAGCAAAGTGATAAGCATAGAAAATTGTTTGTCTGCTTTAAATATTTTTTTTTTAATATTATTAATCTTTGGGTGGGTGTATCATAAGTCAAAATTATTTTAAAAATAAGAAACAAAAAAAAAATTGAGAGCGTAAACATGTTAAAAACATGTCGCATTTATTAAGAATTCCAAATATTTTTTTATTCTATTAAATAATTACTTGGATGCTTTCCTTGTTTTTTGTGAAATCATAAATTTAGTAATTAAAAAAATATTTTTTTTTTATAAATTTTTCTTTTTATTAAAAAAAAAAATACCTAGACTTTAAAGTAAAATTTATGAAAAATGTCGATTTTTTTGGATAAGAGATTTTGTCTTAATAATTTGAATCATTATAGTGATTTTGCCAAAGGAATGAAAACATATTAAAGCCAGTAAAATTTAAAGAAGTTTTTTTTAAATTTCATATTTTATAGAAAATATTTTCAACAAAAAAAAAAAAAAAAATAAATTTTTGCAGCCATAGAACTTTAAAAAAATTATTGGTTAATCAATTTTTTTTTCTAGCTGCCCAGTGTTATTATTAGCTTAGAATTTCATGCTCTAAAAAATGATGAATGAAAAGTTAAATAGAAAATATTAAAAAATTAATAACAACATGACACTCACTGTCACTGACATGACACTAAAATTGCATTTACCTGATATTGGCAGGATAATTATTTAAATTTGGCTTAATATTGACATGGCTTTATATGATTTTTTTTTTATTGAAATGAAATCTGAATCATGTTTACATGACATCTTTCATCATGTCATATCAAATCATGACTCTCTTTTGTATATTATTAACGTTGTCAATGTCATGACATTTTTAGCACAATAACATGAAAACAACTTATTTTTGACATTAACAAGGTTTTGTCACATTCACACAATAATGGTTTGATTCCATTAAAAATTATTTGCATAAAACAGAAAATTTAAATTCTTTCTCATTGATTTGGTTTTGTTTTTCATAAATAAAAAATTTATAAATTTACTTGAGTCAAAAATTATCGCTGTTTAATAAACAAGGCCTATTATTTAACACAGGTGGCAACTCTGCAATGTGGCAGCTGTCACATATGTTTATACCGATTATTAAAAATGTAACGCTTTACGAAAGAGGACTGCTTTTTAATTTGGAAAGGAATTTCTGAAGAGAAAGTCTAAGCCTTAGAGAGCAGCACTGTGCAAAAAGAGTCAGCGGTTCCCAATTAGTTTCTAATTAAGTTTTTTTTATTCATAAAATATCTTATATAAATGCTTAGTTACGCTGATAGAATTTCAAATAGCCGGAAAATTAAATTAATTGATTGAAGTTCGGTATTTTTTTTTTTTTTTTTTAACGTGCAAATCGAAAATTTCATGACATCATTTTTTTAAAAGAAAAGTAAACACTGTAAAATTTACAATTTCATAGTGTGGTTGCAGTTCTTAAAAATACTGGCTGATTTTGAAATTAATTTAAAACCAGGAAAAATAGTTCTCCATTTAATAAAGCAAACGGCTGTTAAAAATTACTTTAATGTTGACTTTTGAATTTTCGTTTAATAGAAAATCAAAGTAATGGAACAAATCGATTTAAAGCAACAGTTTTATTTCGTCTCATTTTTTTTAGAGACTAAAAAGTTTTCTTCATTTAACATGACTTTGGATAATAATTCACAACTAAAAGAAAATCCTACACAAATTTTCAAAGCGTAACAAATTCTTTGTAGAGATTGAGACAAACTACGCTGAGCATTAAAATTTTTAAGGCAATGAAGGCGGCAGAGGCTGACTAACCTGCTGTGTTTATGCTTACGCACGCCAGTGTCTACTGCTAATGTTTTAGCAGCAGCAACAATAGGGACATTTAAGGACATTTACAACAGACATTCTGTTAGCTGTTTCCTTCTTTAGATTGGTCACGCTCTTTTTTGTTAATCGTATTTTTTGTTTTTTGTCATTTAACAAAATCTTTTGTTTGTTTTAAATTTTTCAATTCCCGTTGCAGTTTTTTGTTTCTTCACGCTAAATTAAAACTTTTTTTACTTGTGTGTTTAGGAAATTAAAGGCCTTGTTGTTTTACATGGTTGTATAAAATCGATTCGTTCAGTTTGATTTCATTTCTAAAACAACTTGTCTTTTTAAGAAAATCCTGACATTGGGGAGCCAGTACTTTAGAAAAAAAATTTGTTACAGCTGTTGGTTTTGCTCACTTAAGGACACGTTATGCTGATGTTAAACCGTGAACATTAAATTACAGCAAATTCTATTTACTGTTTCGAAAGAACAAAATGTTAGAAAATTGTAAATGTTCTGAATTTTATTCTGATGACAACATTTTACTTTATTTAATTGTTAAAGAAAGAATGGAATTGTGAGTGCTTTTAATTTCACACAAAGCAAGAGTTGCTCACGAGCTCATTTAAAAAATTTTTATTAATTAAATTGCATTCTATTAATGCCTTTATCAACAAGAGTAATCACTCATAATCATTTGCCATAAAACCTTGAATTTTTCAGTGTTTTTTTTTTTTAATTATTAAAAATACTCGCTGGCTTTTGAATCATATTTTACACAAGTACTTCCATTCAGTATGACAATCTGCATGATCATGCATGCTCAAATTCAATAACTTAAGCCACTTGCAGACGTTTACCTTTTTTAAAGTCTCTGAAGAACCAAACTTGTTCATAATTTTCCATGACAAAAACATTTTTTCTCAACAAAATCCTTTAGACCGTCAGTACTGGGGTATGAGGGAATTAAAAAAATTTTTTTTTTAAATACTTTCAAACTAATTTCAGGCCAATTTAATTTTTTTTAAACATAATTTTCAGGTAAATAATTTTTTTTTTTTAATTATAATTCACAAATTTTTTTTTTTTTTTAATTTTTATTTAAAAATAATTTTTTTTTTTTTATAAATAATCCATAGTTTGCCGTTCACTGTTTATCAAACATTTGTATTTGTTTGCGTTTACTTTCCCAAGCCTCCCAAAACGTCAGTTACTGGCTTTAAAACCTCACCCAGAAGAGGAGCAGCCTCAGCAAACGACAAGGCATTCATAACAGCAACAGCAAGTATAGCAAAGAAAACTTTCATATTGAACCTTAAGAAAAAGTATAGAAAAAAAAAAGAATTTAAAAATTTTTGAGAGAAATATGTTGAGCGCTTTGTCGTAGATGGCTTTTCGTAATAAAAACAAAAAAAATTAATTTTAAAAAATAAGCATTAGAAATTTTTTTAAATAAAATGGGCCATAATCATAGACAAAAAAAAAAAAAAGAAAAGTTATTAAGAACTGACTTCTGTTCACAAGAATTTTATAAACTTAAAATCATTTTTAAAGAGATACTGACCCAATATTTTTACGTTAAAAATTTCTTTTTAAATCTTTTTAAAAAATATTTTTTTTTTAAAACGTTACCTTTTGAATCTTCGAATGTAAAAAATGTTATGCTAATTTTAGCTTCTGTTGGCTTTATTTAAAGTAAAATTTTTTGCTTTTTAAAGCCGTAAGAAAGTCATCAATATCATCACGTTTTGCTGTTCTAATTAGAAACTGTTAAAAAAAATAAACAAATAAAATTTTAATTAATTTTTTCTTAATTTAATAGGTTTCGTATTTACGTACTTTTAACTGAAAATCATCTTTTTTTTATGACAGCGACTAGAAATGGTATTAAAAATAGATCTGTGACAGAGTCTTTAAAAATAAATTACAAAACTAAGGCGTCATAAAGTTAATAACTAAAAATTTAATTTTTATTGGAAATTTTTTTTTTTAATAGTCCGAAGTAATTTCTAAGTATTAGACGACCTTCTCTTTAAATTAATACTCGTATGTGTATCATAACCTTCAATGGATCATCCGGAAGTTGCTAAAATCACTCAGAGCACCAGCTTATGGAAATTTCAGAATAATCCAAAGTAACTTCCGGACGAACCATAGAAGATTACGGGGTAAGACACATAGGAAAGGTTGTCTAGATTTGTAATCTATTGCTCAAATACTTAGAAATTACTTTGGATTATTTTTAAAAAAAATTTTGAAACTCTTTTATACCCAAGTACTCTTGTTCTTAGTGATTTTTACCATTCCCCATTTTGCAGAGGTACCAGTACCGATTTTGCCCAGACAAATTAATGAAAGAATAAAGTAATTTAATCTGCAGGTTCTAAGCTTTCTGAAAGTGTTTTAACATTTTAAGAATATTTTGTAGTTTTTATTTTATGATACAAAAAGGAAATGGCCAACAGCATTTATATATATGGAAATTTCAAAAAAATTTTAAAATAATCCAAAGCAATTTCTGAGTATTTGCATAAGAGATTACAAATCTAGACGAGCTCCCCTATAAAATGATATGTTTTCCATCCCATAATCTTCTATGGTTCGTTTGCAAATTGTTAAAATCTCTTAGAGAAATCAATGTATTGATGCATATTTATAATTAAGCGCTTATACATATTTCTCACAAATACTAAAAAACGTAAGGGGTTACGTTAAAACATATTTAACTCTTCACTCACTTAAAATATAAACACTTTATTTTGTTGCAATTTCCTCCTTTTTTTTTTTGTTATTAAAATAGATAAGCTAAAAAATTAATTTAAAAATTTTTTTACAAATTAAAAATTTTTATTATTTTTGTAAAAACAAAGTAGTTTCAAATAATATTTTTACGATGCTTTAAAATCCAATGCAGTTTTTTTTCGAATTGAAATAAGAATGTGTTATCGAGGTAATAAAATATTAAGTTTTTTCAAGTAGCAACAACTTAAATTTTAGTAGCTGCAGTGATAGCTTTTTAAAAGGTTTTAAAAAGCTGCTCCAAAATAGGAATGTAAGGAAATGAAGGTGATTTAATAGATTGTCAAGTAAATTAATTAATTTATTATTTTAAAATAATTTTACAAGAAAAATTATTAATATAAATTAAAATAATTTTATGTTTTGCAACAAAAATTTTTTTTTTTTAATTTGATATCTTTTTCAAAACAGACTTAAAATTCATATAATTCTCGTGAACAAAAATGAGATCTTAAAGCCTACTTTTTTGTGACTATATGCTCCAAGTAAAGTATACTTTTGAATAGACAAAGTAAGTTTTTTTTTGTAACTGATTAAAATTCTATTCTTTAATGAACTTTTCTGAAATTTATTACATATTTTCCGCAGATTTCTTTTTGTTAAAAAGTGGGCGTGGATGAGCATTAATAAAATATTATTGCCCCTATTATGGTTCACAACTGAACTGTACTTTAGTTAAAATTTTAATATTACAACCGTTTCGTGGTATTACCGATTACAACCTAACCTAAACCTGAAAAAATTACAACTGCTCAATGTTAGTTGTTTTAATTATAATTCAACAGAGTTGTGTGTTTCTATTTTAAAATGAAAAAGTTAAAGTTATGTCTTTTGCTTTTGAAACCACCCTCGAATACTAGATTAGATCTTTCAAATGTTTTCTTTTTTTTAATAAAAAAAACCTACCACCAAGGCAAATAATTTATTGGCTTATAAAACAGCCCAGGAAATAAAGAGAGAGAGAGAGAGAGAGAGAGAGAGAGAGAGAGAGAGAGAGAGAGAGAGAGAGAAAAAGTGAAAAACTTAAAACAAAAACAAAATGACCTGCCTTAAATTTTTGGTTGAGTCATAAATTTTTTTAATGGTGCCTTTTGCCGCACATAATGAGTCACCCCTAAAAATTTTCTTTATTTTTTGAGAATCAACATCAACCCAATAGGTTTGGGTATAAATAGCAGTCGTAAATATGGCACAAGCATACACTACAAGTGCATCAGTCCTAATAGCAACATCACGTTGCTGCACACATTTTTTTTATTGTGCTGAAAATTTTTAAAAAAATGTTTCTCAACAAAAGTTTAAAAGTCTGATGAAGAAACTGTAAGCAGAAGTGAGGATAATTGATCAGCCAACAACCAACTCTTTAACACACAACTGCACATGCTGAATTATCTTTCATTATTCTACACACAGCCACCACAAATTTAAGCAGCTTTGATGTTTCCTAGGACGGTAACGAAAATAAGCCTGTTGATTTTGGTTTTTTTAATTCAGTCATCACTGAAAATCATTTAAAAAAAATCCCGACCCTTAATCAGCACTTTTTGGTTCCAGAGGTTTTAAAACAGAACAAGGTTTGTTTATAAATGTAGCCCGAGAAAGAAAACTTTCGTTGAACTTGCAGTACAGTAGTAAAGTGTGTGTTTGAAAAAAAAGCTTTAAAAATGAAATTTAAATGTGATTTAATTAGTTAATTTTAGCTTAAACAAAATCATAATTGTCTTCCTTTCTTATAATTTAAGTTTTAGTTTTAAGAAATTGTCTTCCGGTTTGTTTGTTTTGCTTAAATTCTAGTTGTATGTAACAGCTGTATTCTTGAAAATTTTATAAAACAAAATTTTCTTTCAAGGAAAATTTATTTTTTCTAAAACTTTTTGTTTAAATTAACAAGAATACGGCTTTTAGTTGTAATTTATATAATTTTTTTTAAAGAAATTCTTGCCTTACTGTATATATAAAAGGAAAAGAAATTGACAAAGTACGATCTCTTATCTAAGAAAGTTCAAAATTAAACATTTGTGTGCTTGTAAATAAAATAAAATGTTTAAGAACAACCCCAAAAAAAAAAACAAAAATCTGTGTTTTTATTTTGGAATTTTAAGTAGCTTAAAAAAAATCTTTTGTTATAAATAAAGTGCTCAATATCAACTGAAGTGATTAAGGCCCCTGACCACACCACGATTGTGTAATTAAGAATCAACAATGAGAGAGATTTCGCTTCACTGTAGTCAATAATTAAATAAAGAATGTAAATGCTGGTCTTAGTTTTTACTTTCCGTTTCTTTAAACTGTTGCTTGTCGTAATTTTGCACCCTGGCATTAAAAGCAAAAAAGGTTGCTTGGCATGTACTCGCCTAACTAAAGAATAAATTGACCAATTTGCTAAAAAAAATATTCGAAATTCTACAACAAACTTATTTTTAATTTAGCTAATATTATTTTCAAATCTTGTCAGCATTTCAAAATCTATAAAGTAAAATATGACAACCAAAAAATAAAACTGTTTAGTAAATTTTAAAGCTTTTTATTTTAATGAAGATTTACGATTTTCTTTTTATAATAAAACTTCGTTAATTAAGAGTTAAAAATTCACTTTAAACATAATAAAAAAAAACAAAAAGGAATTTTTCTGTCTAGGAATAATTTAAATCTTTCTTATTCAATAAAATTAATATACAATGAAAAATTTGTATAATAAAGAATCTTAAATAGCAAATACAAATTAATTTCTAAGGAAAAAGGTTGAGAAATTTTTAAAACCGTATAAGGATATTCTTATTGTAAAAGCGGACAAATGTAACGTTACAGTATTGACTGCGAATATTGTCAAATACGAGTATAAATCATTTTACTTGAAACTCATGAAGGGTTGTTGTGTTTTTTTTTTTTTGCTCTTGCTATCAAACATTTTTTTTTTTTTAACTCTAAAATTTTGTATAAAAATTTTCGACACAACTTTTGAAGCTACTGCTCCAATTAAAAGACTGTAAAGTTTGATTTAAAGTAAATTTTAATATGGAATTTTAAATTTTCTTTTCAATCAAATAAAATTAAAAATTTGGTTTTTTTTTTTAATAAAATTATTTATTTACAATATTTACAAATTGCAAAACAAACAAACCGGAAGACATTTTCTTAAAAAAAACTTAAATTTAAACTTACAAAATAGGGAAGACAATGAAAAGTTACTTAAAATTAAACTCTTAATGCTAAACAGATTTTAGTACAAAGAATATCACATTCCAATTGCTGCATCAGATGATGATTAAAGCTTGAAAAAAAAGAGCAGCCTTTAGGGAAAACCAAATAGTATTTTCTGTCTTAAAGAAGTGTTATCGGGTTGTTGGGTTGAAGAGTGAGAGGCAAGAAAATAAAACTATTTTTCGTAGACCCAATTTTGTTTTGAGAATGGCAGGCGGCTAAGAGCACCACAAGCAAATTGTTGAAGAAAATCATTGTGCCTTTGCTTCTATGCATTCGTTGGCTGGCTTAGAAGCAATTAATTTTGAAGACTTTGCAATCCAGCTTCTTCTTACAGATTTTCTTTATTAATTTTTTATTTTTTGTTTTGGCTTTAAAACAATTTTTTTTTAAATGACATTTTAACTTGCTGATGCTTAAAACTCAGTTAAATGACTGCTAAGGTTGCAAAAATATCTAGGAAATTTATAGCAAATCAAGAGCTGAAGGATTTGTTTTCAAAAGGCTGTTAAACGATTTAGCTCTCTGCTTTTACTCTGTCTTTATTACTTTCTTTCTTTCTTATCTCTCACTCTCTTTCCTTCCTGCTGCTTTTTTATTTCTATTTTAAAGAACTTGTTGTTTTAACTCGTTTATTAGTTTTGAGTTTTTGCGAAAATTTAGTTATCCTATTAAGCCAGCCTTTAGTTTGTCTTGAGTTTTCTTTAGGGGTTGTTTTCAGCTCTCGAATTTATCTTCAATGTAAATGTTTGACTCTAATCATGAACATACTTTTCAATTTTGTCTAGAATTTTGAGTTGAGTCAATTGCACTACATAAAAATCACTCAATTTAAAAAGAAAAAATCACCCTTATAACCTGGTAAGAGATTTCTTAATTTGTTTCAGGATAATGTTTGTTATTGCTTTTTTGCTTTTTTTTTCTAAGGATTTTTAGTTGCGCTGCTTGTACACCGTTATGAACATTTGTTGTTTTTTGAGCAGAAAAATTATTTAATTTTAATAAAACAAATAAAATAGTATTTCTTGAAAAGGATTTTCTTTACTGCTCTCGCTCTCACTGTTTTTCATACACTCACTCTTTGGTTTAACTGAAATTATGTAGGCTATCAGCTGTGGTAATTTTCTCTCTTTTAAAAAAGAGCGTAATTAAAAGGCAAGTTACTTGAAATAAATTGAGATTCTCATAATATTTAAATTTCATCTTTGAATTCAGTAATTTTTATTGCTGAAATTGCTTTGCTCTCAAAGTTAATTTGAGAGAAAAGGGCTAGCAAATCATTTCAAACTGCTCACTCTTGTTCATTTACTGCAGAAATAAAAAATTACCTTTAAAAAACCGACACAAACTTTTTATATAAAATGTGAGGCTGGAATATAATCTGCCAGTATTTCACAATTCAACTTCAAAAAGTGAACATTAAATTAAAAAAAAATGGTCTTGAAAAAAAATTATTTCTGTGGCCAAATATGGAAGCAACTTAAACTAAGCAAAATATTTGAACACAAAATCAAACATTTAAAACTGTTTAGAGAAAAAGTGAAGCCAGCTTTACTCTATTTATATTCAGCAGAACATCAAGAAAATTATTTAAACGAACTGCTGGAACAGCAGCAAATGTTAAGGGCCGTTTAAGAAATACTTCAGGGGCATGAAAACAAATTACGCTTAAAGGATTTTTACTTATAAAGTAATTTTCCTAACAAATACAACTGTGTTGTTGAAAGCACAAATAGCTTTACTGGCCAGCCATTAAAGGGAAAGTAACAAATTGCGAGGGCTTAGAAGAGAAACAATGAATGCCAGCCCTGTAAGCTGTTTGAACTTTTAAATGATGGCAGTTGTAAACTTGAAAGCTTTAATTTTTTATAAAAAAAAATTTATTTTAGTTTTAATTAACTGTAAGTTTTAGCCAATACTTAAAATCAAAGTCTTTCTTGATTATATTAATTATAATTAAATTTAAAAAAATGTGTCTTCAGGTTTGTTTGTTTTGCAATTATTAAGAACAAAAAAAAAATTGTAAATAAAAAAAATTAAATAAATAAAAAATCGTAAAAAATAAATAAATTAAATGAGTTTTTAGAAATAAATAATTTCTTTTTTTTGAACAGAGCAACTGAAAACTTTTGATAAAGTTGTTGATTTCAAACTTGTATATCGTTTTTTCAAAAGCACCTCATGTTTTAAAAAAATATTTTGAAATAAAAATAAAAAAAATAACAGAATATTTTATAAAGGTTTCCTTGTGATCTCCCTAACGAATTAATTATAAAATTATTTTAAATGAAATAAATTAAGTGACATTAATTTAACTGTATGAGATAAATAAATATTTGCTGATGAGCTTTCTAAAAAGCAACAACGAATATTTTCTCACTGCAAATTTTTTTTTTTAATACAAACGCTAACTATTCCTATAAAAACTTAGAACTAAGCCGTTCTATAAAAAGCCAAGCCAACGTAGTTTGCGGCGACATTTTGAAATTATTAAAAAAGACTTACTTACCCCTTTATTCTTAAAAAATTAACGTGGACTTTAAAGTTAACGTTATAGAAATTTTTCATAAAATTTTACTTTAAAGTTTTCATCAATTTTTTTTTTTTTGGATAAGAACGTTAAAATTTTAACTAACTGAATTCAGTTCAAGGCCTAGGCTCAGCCTAAGCAATTAAAATATTTAGCTGACTGACTGCTTTTCACATTGTGATGCAATAATTCTTATTAATTTTCATTTATTATATTTTTTACCGAAATTTTAATTTAAAGACTGATAATTTCTAGAGCCAAATTCGTCTTCTTAAAAGTTCTTTACAATTCAAAGAAGTTGTAAGGACTCATAACAAACTAGTCTATTTATTACAAAACATGAACATACATACGCTTAGATAATTTTCATAGATTGTGAGATGTATAGATACAGTTCATGTTTTGTATTTCAAGGTATAGTTTAGCAAATGTTTCAACCATTAGTAAAATATATGATGTTGGCTTGCAAAACATCATCACGTGGTGCAGATCGACAATCACGCTGCCAACTAATACAAACATTAAATTTTCTATTGCTTGTTTAAGTCTAGATTCAAACCTTAAACGGTTAAAGTTGAGATCTTTAAAAAAAAATTAAGAATCTAAAAGATAAGACTAAAAAACATAATTAAGTTTTTCACAACTCACATAAAATTTAACCAAAACTAATAAACACATAAATTATCACTTATCTAACTCATGAAAGTTTTTCCAAAATTTTTTGTTTCCAAAAATAATTATTTTGGCTTTACAAAAAACATTTTACTTTTTATGCATTCGTAAGATCAGTTTTTTTTTCTAAACGAATATACTTCGCATATTTTATATTAATTCCTGTTGACTTAAAATTATTCACAATTAAATTTTTTTTAAAGTAACACTTAACACTTAACACACTTGATTCAAATCTTTGCTAAAGGCTTCTATGCAGCTAACTTGACAACACTTTCGAAACGGTTTAATGTGATCTTGCAGGTTTTAAGAATGACTTAAACAAAGATAAAACAGTTTAATATGTTTTTGGCAATTTTTTAAATTGACAATTTTTATATTTTATAAATCACCGCGTTCAAGAAAGTGATTGTTTTTTACGTTATTATTGGTAGGAATTTTAAAAATATGGTATTTTATAAAACGCAACGCTTAAGTCAAAGCAAACACCTGGTTTTCTCAAATTTTTTATATCAATTAAATTTTGTTTTTCTGTATTTAGAAATAAAATTCTGAAAAAAAAAAAGAAAACAATTTTTTCCGCTTAAACTCTCCAGTAAACTGTTCGACACTTTTTTTTTTTTAAATAATTGGTACTTTTTTTGCATAGAAAATCTGCTCTGTACCCACGGCTGCTGTGTCCTTGATTATGTATCTTCAATTTGATCATCATCCTGTGTCTCATCTTTGTCATCACATATTAAAATTAAATTAAAGACTTCATTCGTTTGTTTAAATTGAAAATAAAAAGCAACAATTTTGGCATTTTATTATTATTTTTATTATAAAATTATTGCTTTGTTTTATAAAAACAGTTAATTAAGTTAATTTTGTTGTCGAAATTAGTTTCTTGAAATGATTAAAATCAAAGCAACAATTTTGTTTTCTTCTAACTTTTAAAATTTTAATTTAATCTTCCAGTAAAAGTGTTGGAAACTTAAAATTTAAAAAAACTTTTCAAGTTACCTTTTAAAAAATTTAATTTAAAAATTATAAGAATAAAATTGAGAAAGAATAATGACTTACTTTGTTTAAATAAAATTTTTCCCTCAACTTGCTATCAAAAACTTTGTATAAAAACTGTAATTGAATGTTAAATGCTCAAGTCACTTGCAAAACTAATTACTTTTTTAGGCAATTGCCTTTAGAACAAAAATTTCGTTTAAAAAATCCATCTTCTTGCTCTTGACGAAAAAAAAATGACATCATGTTTATGCAATAAAGTTACTCAAAACATTTTTAGTCTTTTAAAAAAGAAACGAAATTAATAAGAAAACATAAACAAAAATAAATTTTATTGCTCCCTTTATTAGTGCTTTCTTACTTCCCTGTTTGTAGGCCATTAAGGAAAAAAAACAAAAAAAACAAAAGACTTAAACGACAAGCACCATATTTTTAAAATATGAACCTGACGTTGTTGCACAGTTCTTTACACACACACACAGCAACATAAGTACCAAAAATATTCTCCTTCAAAAAATAATCGATTTTCAATTGTTATTACAGCAACAATTACTTTTTTTTTAATTTTCTTCTTCAAGTGCTGTAAATGTTAACCGAGAAACAGGCAACAAAAAAATAAATAAATAAAAATTTGTCAATAAAAATTAATTGCAATTTTATTGCAACGCACTACAAGCCCAGAATATAAATTAATTTTGATTTTTTTTAATATTATTTCCTTCATACAAAATCTTCTTATTGTTAAACAATTAATTGCTGCTGGTGGTGGCGGTGTGTGACTGATTTTGTGTTGCCGTTAACAATCAACAATAAAACTTAACAATTGTTATGACTTAACACACAGAACAGTTAAACCAAAAATGTCCCATGAATCATGGTATAAAAAAAAGCTGCAACAAAAGCCAACAACAACAACAAAATAACTTACTGACCCAAATTTCATAAAATGTAAGGCAAGGAAGCAACAGCTAGCATCGAATAAAGTGAGAAACAAAAAAAAATCCTACAAAAAAAGTCATATAAAATTAATTCACTTTCCTTTAAGGAAACCATTGAAGACAAGCAGTAAAGCTCTTGGCAAAAAAAGAAAAAACAATCTCGTTAATTTAAAAAAAAATTTTTTTTTTAGTTTTTGGTGGGTCATTGAATTCGCAACGTTTGTTTCTTCTTCTTCTTCAGCGCATCTTAAATTAACAACACGTGCGTTCATAAAATTTACAACTTAAATGAAATCATTTTTTTTTTTTTTTTTTTGTTGAAAATAACCACAACAACTACAACACATCAAAAAATAATTTATTTTGTGTTCAATTTTCAGCGAATCCAGAGCAACGGATTTATTTAAACGTTATTAAATGATGTCCATATCACCTTATTTAACTATAAAAGTTAAAACTATAACGAGGGCATATGCGACTTTTGAGACCATTGTTACTAACAAAAAAAAAATAATTTTTCGTTTAAGCCAAAACTTCTAACCTCTTAAGAAAATTAAGTTGGTATAATTAGAGAGAGCAAACAGCAATTTTTCGCTATTACACCAGCATGATGGCATGTCTGGCATTATCGTCTAAAAGGCGCTTTCGACATAACTTAATGTCTTTTACTTAAAGCAACGTCTATTCTTCTTTCACTTAAATTATTTTTTATACCAAAAATCTAGTCTAAAACTTAAAGTCAGATTGTTATCAGATTATAGTCAATTTGTCGTCTTGTATTAAGTTATCGAATTACATTCACGTTATCGTCTTTTACTTAAGTTAAACTCAAATTATTGTCTTACAGGGAAATTATTGTCTTATACTCAAGTTATCGTCTTATACCTAATTTATCGTACTAATCTCATATTATCGCCTTTTACTCAAGTTATCGTTTTTTACTTAAATTATCGTTTTATACTAAAATTATCTTCTTATACAAAAATTTTCATCTTATACTCAAATTATCGTCTTATACTAAATTTATATTAAAGTTATCGTCTTATACTAAAGATATCGATTTATAATTATATAATCGTCTTGTACTCATACCATCGTCTTATGCTTAAATTATCGTTTTAAATTTACTCAGACTACCGCCTTATAATTAAATTATCGTGTTTTACTCAAGTTATCAACTTATACTCAAGTTATCGTTTTAAACTCATATTATCGTCATATAGTTAAGTTATCGTCTTTTACTGCTGTTATTGTCTTTTACTTTAAATATCGTTTTATACTAAAATTATGTTCTTATTCTAAAGTCTTATTCTCAAGTTATCGTTTTATATTTATATTATCGTTTTATCCTAAAATGATGTTCTTGTACTAAAATTCTTGTCTTATATTCACGTTAACCAAAATTAAATTCTTATAAAAGCGTCTATAAATCGGAGTAATACACATCTCTTGTGTTAATTAAACCAAATTATTTTATAGGGTAAATACAAATTCAATGTACTCGTATGTACTTCAATGCTGTGCAATCTGGTTTTTAAAAAATCATCATCTTGTAAACATAATTTCTTTTCTTTAACATTGTTGCCTAGTTAACAGTGATATTAGTTGCTGGGGCTGCTGAGCTTCTTTTATCTTTAAACTAATTTATATAATTAAGTGGCAAACTCTTTAACCCTAAAGGTATTTTATTTTTAATTTGCTTGCTGTTTCATGTTGTTGCTACGAAAATTAATGTTATAATTCACTTTTTGTTTTGAGATAATTTTAAAAAATTTAACCAGCCACTGGTGGTTGCCACAACTGCACAAAAACATTAATTATTTGAAAATGAAAAGAAAAGCAAAATTAGTTTAATAAATAAAAAAAATTCTCTCTTTTGACTTTTTGTTTCTTATTTGTTCGTTAAACTCAATACTCGTATTTTAGTATTTTTAGTTTGACAGCAAAAATGCAAGAAAACGATATTTTTCTTTTGCTTAAAGTTTTTCCTTAACATTTGGTATCGATATGATTTATATATTGGGCTGTTACTTTAAAAGGTATATTAAGGCTTATTTCACATTTGATTTAATGGTGGTGGGAGGGCGGTTGCCGTTATGTTCATCTACCACACAACACCAATAACAGCATCATACATTTTTCATCTCCCATTAACAGTTTAAAATATTTTGTTTTTTTTTATATATTTTTTTTTTTTTTATTAAAAATATTATTTTTGTTACTGCTTTGCTTTTGTATATTGGAGAAATTTTTTTTAAGTTTTTGTTATTGTAGCAGCGCAAGTATGAAAGTTTTTTTTTTGTTTTGTTATTGTTGCTTTGTATTGTGGCTGTTTATAGCGTTTCATAAATCATCAAAAATTGGAGTATGTAGTCTTGGTATGCAGGAGTGTAGACACTTTAAAATATTAATTACCAGGGGTTTTAACCTTAAAAAAGAGACTTTTATTTTTAAACAGATCGTTTTGTCTGTAAATAAAGAAACTAAAGCGTAAAAAATCTCATTTATTTTAAAATAATAATAATATAGTACCTACATAGTTAAAAATATTTTTATGTGTTCAAAGTGTGTTCAAAGTGTTTTTTGTTTGAATTGACACTAAATTAACATTTGTGAAATGAAATCTAGTTAATTTGTGAAAAATAATTAAAATCTTTAATGCTTAACATTTTTTTAAAATACAAAAACTAATCTCAATAGTGATTTCTAAGCTTTTGGAAGAAGATTTCTAATATAAGACTTTTTTTTAGCCTAAGGCACAATAGAAGTTTGAGTATAAGAGTATAAATAGAAAAAAAAAAAAACAGGCTGAGCAAAAGACAAGTCTACAGTTTTGGTAACAGGAGTTTTAGTATTAGATGTTCATTATAAAGCAGCAGGTTTAGTGTGATAGATTAAAGGCCTGCTCACTTAAGTACGAACCATAGCTTCTTTCTTATAATTGCATTAAAAATAAAAAATAATTTAAGAATATTGATTATGTTCTCAATAAATTTTTGCGAAAGAAACTATCGTTCGTCTTTACGTGAACAGACCCTAAATTTACTATAAATAATTTAATATAAGACTTTTAGTAGTATAAGAGTTTTAGTATAAAACATTTTTAGTATAAGAGTATGACATAGTACGAGTTTTGTTATAAGACAACAATTTTAGTATAAGAGTTTTAGTATTATACATCAGCTTTGGTAAGAGTTTTTTCTAATAGATTTGAGAGTATAGATAACATTTAGTTTAAATGGTAGTGATTAGTTTCAGTTAAAGAGTCGCTTGAATAAAAGTTTTTATATTATCGATTTAGTATAAGACTTTTAGTAAGCGAAAATAATAAATGTAGTATAAGTACAATTTTTTTTTTAATATAAATTTATTTTCAAAAATATAAACACATGATGCATTTCGTTTTTAATTAAAAAATATATAATTAGCTTTTGTACAACAGCTTATTAAAATGGGTATCTTGAATTTAATCTAAATAAATACAATAAGTCGTGTTCAAGTAATTTGATACTTTAGCTTTTCGAATTTGCCAAACAACAAATTAAACAAAACCCAACAAAGTCCATTCATTTATAAACAAAAATACAATTTCTATCATTTTTATAGCTGCCTAAGCAAATGACAAATTTTGTGTGAAAAAAAAAATTATTTTATCAAAATTAATTATTTTTAATCCCACCCCATACAGACTTAAGTAAAGTGCTTTGGCCAAGTTTTCGGGTTACTTTTTTTCACATTTCTTTTTGGACTGCTACTGTATGAGAACAGACCACCTAGAGTGATGTAACCTACAAATGTCGCTTTACTACTGACAGTGAAAACAAAAACAAAAAGCAAAAATATCAATAAAATAAAAAAAATAAAAAAATTATAAAAACAAAACATTTGAAATTCAGTATTATTTTGTTGAACTGAAAAAAAAAAATTAAATACAACAAAATGGTTTTGTTTGGTTTTCAAAAATGTTGTTGTGGCTATTTTTAACAATCATTATAACAAAATACTCCAACATGAACTAAAATATTATATAAACGAATTTATTTTTATATAATAGAAACTGAAAGCATTTCGAATAAGATAAGGGAATTTTTTTAAGTTACAATGAGGGCGTTAAATAATTTAAAAGAAAAAAAATGATGAAGTTGCAAGCAACAAAAAAAATTTGAGAAGAATTAAAAAAAATGTGTGTTAGTTTTAGCAAGAGAAAACTAAAACTTTCAGCTGGGTTTTCTTTAAATTTTTTTTTTGGGTTTAGTATAAGACTTTTGGCTGGGTATAATAAAGTATAAGATGCAAAATTTTAGCCAGAGAATTGTTTGATTAAATTGTCTATAAATGATTTGTGAAAGAGATTTTTGTGGAAAAATGTCAGCTGTACTATTTCATCTCACGATAGCGAACACCATTCACAGTAACTGCCTGACCGGCCTCATTTTGGACAAAATACGACCCGATGATGCCGCCAGCCCATAAACCGCACCAAACAGTCACTCTTTGGTTTTTCGACAATCACTCTTGGATTATCATTCGCCCAAATACGGCAATTCTGCTTATTGACGAATCCACTGAGGTGAAAATGTGCCTCATCTTCGATATGCATTTTGATTTAAAAGCCCATTTTCATAATAAGCCTGAATAACTTTAACGCATTGCTTGATTGTGTATCTCTCCATGGTTCAAATTGAGTTAGTCTGAAATTGAGAAATGTTGAATGAAAAGCAGAAAAAAACTTGACGTTTAGGTGTGGTTCACATTCAACATCGGCTCTTAAAATTTAACCACCCTTTATTAGATTTTTCTTTCGAATTAAAAATTCGATTCGAAATGAGAATTTGATTCACTTTTTAATTTCAATTTTATTTTAAAATTCTGCTTAGTTTTTTTTTGTTAAAATTGTTTTAAATTTTAATGATTCTCGTTTCATATAGCAACCTTGCGGTTTTGTTGCTTTAACGCTTTGATTTCATTTATCCTTTATAAGTATAGTGACATTAAACAGTATAATTTTAAAGATGCTACTTAGAAGTAGCAACTTTTATTCTCTTCATATTTTTTTTTCACTTTTTCATCTTTATCTTGCTTTTGTTTTTTATCTTTTTTATTATTTTTTTTTTTTTTTTGCAGCATTTACAAACAATGAAATTCAATGCAATCATTTAAAATTCAATTGAATTTTAAGTAGTTGAATTGCATGAGTTGCCTGCACACAGACAGACTCGTACACAGTTAACAGACAGTTATCGAGAGACAAATAAATAAAACTTATGGATTTGTAAAATGAAATGAAATAAATAATAGAAAATTGTTTAACAAAAATCTGTAGATTTGTTTTCTGTGATTGTTGTAAGAGTATATGTGTTGGGCAGGTTATAAATGATTTTTAAAGCAATAAAATTGAGAGCGTGTGCTTTAAGATTTATAAATAAAAAAACATAAGATAATTTTAAGAAAAATTTTTTCAAATGGTTATCAAATGAGATAAAAACTAAAAGCATTCAGTGCTATTATAGACATTCAAAACAGCTCTGAGCCCATCCATGCCAACTTTATAAATGCCTCTAACCTTAGTCTAAAATATTGATTGCAACTGCTTTAGTCTGATAACATTCTAAATATACGTTAAAGAAGCAGTGAGAAGGTGCAGCATAAGCCATGTATGTTTACTGACCCCAAATAAAAAACTAGCTGAAATGAATTTTAAAATTCTTAAAATGTCTAGGGCTGCCTTCTTTGGAAATTGGCCTGGCCTGAAGATCTTTCAAGTGACCCTGCGACACTGATATACTTTTTTATATATCCTTTTAAATGTTGTCGTTATTTTTCAACCAAAGAAATATTTCATTAATTCAATAAAATATTCATTAATTTCATGCAATAATTTCTTTAATAGTTTTGCAAATATTTCATTAAATCACACAATTTTTTTTTTATTTTATTAAAAGAATGACATTTTTTTAATTAACTCGTTTCATAAGATTCATGTCTTATTTCTTTCAGTGTATAACTGAACAATATTAGTCATTTCATTAATTTTTATTTAAATCGTTGTCTTGTGCAAATTTTTTTGTTGTCTATGAGTTGTATGATTTACTTGATACAATTTAATAAGAGCTGCCATTAAAAAATCCTTGTTTTAATCTAGAAAAATTTTAATCATGCATTTAAATCAATTAAATTATAGATCTCATTAAACTAAATCAACATTTTATTGGCGTTTTTTTTTATTATTTAATTATAATAATTAAATCTTTTTCATATAAAATGAAAATATTTCTGTTGGTTGTGTGTGTTTTTTTTTATATTGATAATTTAACTGACAGTTTGAGAGCAAATCTTTATGACAAATTAAATATTTGCACAAACGGGTATCACATTTAATCCTCTTGCTAAAGCAATAAATTAAATGTGAGTATGAAAATAAATGCATTGAAATGAATTAGCGAGTGAAATGAATGAAATGATTGCAAATTATGATTGTATTAATCTAATTATCAATGCCAGAAACAATTGTCTCTCTCATTGATGACAAGTTGTCAGTTTAATATGTTTAAGTAACAAAAGACTAAAGAGACTTGATACAGAAAGTTTGTTGGTTTCTTTGGTTTGATTTCATAAAGCTTTTAAGCTGCTGGCGTAAATGTAAAATTTAATGCGCCTTTAAAATGTTTCTAGACATGTGTAATATCTGTAAGTGTGTCTGTGCAGTTAATCGATTTTAGAAAAATTGATATTGATCTTTAAATAAAAATACCAGTTTGAGCAAAATCAGAAAAAAATTAATTTATTTTTCTTCTTTAAGCTAAAAAGAAATTGATCTGTATTTAAAATTGAATTAATTTTTTTGTCGTCGTGGCTAAGCATTTATGTTTTGTTTTAATATTTTTTGTAATGGTTGGCTGTGGCATGATTTAATCTTTTAATCTTTGCAGCTTTTTGGCATTATTTCTTGCTCGCTGTGAGTGTATATGTGAATAATTTTATTTCTGTGAATGGTTTTGTTTTCTTTTGCAAAAGCTATGTTGCACATGTTGCATTTTAAATACAACAGTGTTTATATCAAAGAGACAAACACGCCCCCTGAGACCATTAAACATTAAGGAAAAAATTAAAAAAAAAAAAAACACTTTACAAACACACTGTTGTGTTTTTAACAAATACAGCTGAAACTAAATAAATACAAAAAAAGGCAATTATTTCTTTTAAAGCTTTTTGTATTTTTAATATTAAAAACGAAACCCCAAGTCTGTTCAATCGCAAACTGTATTAGTTTATACTGCTGTTTTCCTTGTTACTCTTTTTAAATTTATTTATTTTCTATATGAAAAAACTATATCTGCTTTAGCAGAATTGTATTTGAAATTGAAACAACAAATAGACAAACACAACACAACACAACACAACAACATGATGTTGTGTTTGTGCCTGTTTGTTTTGCCAAGATGTTTAACAAATGATAGACTTTAGCAATCATTTTATTGGTGTCGCTGATAATCATCTTCGCATACATAATATAACAAATCAAATTGTACCAGAAAAAACACAAAATAAAAATGCTGAAAAAATCATATGAAAAGAAATATATAATTTTTTTTTTACTCTTTCTTATCTGGTTGTATAATTTAAAGCCATGTTTGTTGTCTTCAGGTGCTGGCAACCAACAAATCATCACAAGTAAAAGATAAAATAAATTTGTCATGTATAACATGCATATTGACGAGATTTCTTTTTATCAAATAATAAAAATAAAAAATATAGTTTTAGAAATTGCTTAGAATCGTTTCATTAGATTTCATTAATTCAGTGAAATGTTCATTAAGTTACAGAAATAATTTTATTAATTTAACGAAAAATTCAAGCAATTAATGAAATAGTTTCATTAATTTAATGAAAAATTCATTCATTTAATGAAATATTAATTCATTTAATGAAAAATTCAAGCATTTAATGAAATAGTTTCATTAATTTAATGAAAAATTCATTCATTTAATGAAATGGTTTTATTAATTAAAACGAAAATTTCATTAATTCAATAAAATATTCATTAATTTAATGAATTTAAATTTCATTAATCCAATGAAAATTTTTGCAATTTTTCAAGCAACGACAAGTTTCATAAAATTTCCTGAAAATTTCTAAATTTTTTAAGCAACGACAACACGTTTCATAAGACTTCCTGATTCTGAGCAGTCTGCAGAATGGTCTTGGGACAATGAAGTTACCAGCTAAACTTTTTCTCCCGAGCTAATCTGCCTTTAAATTAAATACTATGACCTGGCGCTCATACAAAGTGGAAATCATTCTGTAACTTATTCGTGTTTAACATTCATTTTAAAAGAGTTCAAAGCCAACGAAAAAAAAAAAAAACTAAGAAAGAAAGTTTCTCTCCTTATTTTGTACCTATTGAAGTCTAACTTTTTGACGACACTTTATCACCAATTTTTAATTTTAACAAACTCCACTCATAATACTCGTATTATATTTCACAAATACTACACACACAGCAGCAGCCAGCATTTTTTTCTATTCTTTTTTAATTTTTTATTTTTGTTTGAATAAAACAAAATGTCAGAGTGACATAAAATTGTTATAAAAGATTGAAGGGTAGGGATAGTAAATATTGTCAAATATTTTTTACATGCCAGCCAACCAGACTGATCAAAAACTGTAACCTCCTTTTTACGTTTGCAAAGAAAAAAAAAAACTAAAAATTATGAGTTATAGACAGCAACAGTAAAACGAAATAAAGATTTTTATGTTTGAAAATAAATACAAAATTGTGACAAGTGATGTTATTGAAAGTTGAATATGATGTATTGCCAGCAGTTTTACAATAAAAAAAAATATGTTTGTATTAAATAATGTCGTAAAAAATTACCAAGTAAAAATTTACTAGAAAAGCATTAGTAAAAGTTTTTTTTAATTTAAAATTAAAAAATTTTTTCATGAAATTTTTTTTATGAAAATAAAATGTTCTTTTTATGAAAAAATTTTTAAAGGAAACAAATTTTTATAGAAAATTTTTATAGAAAAAAATTTTTTATAGAAAAAAATTTTTAATAAAAAAAAATTTTTATAGAAAAAAATTTTTATTGAATTTTTTTTTATAAAAAAAATGTTTTAATTACAATTTTTAATTAAAATTTTTAATTAAATTTTTAATTAAAATTTTTAATTAGATTTTTAATTAAAATATTAATTAAAAGTTTTAAATAAATTTTTAATTAAAATTTTTTTTTAAATTTTTTTATGAAATATTTTTCATACATTTTTTTATGAAAAAAATATTTTCTTTTTTATGAAAAAAAAATTTTTTTTTTTAATTAAAGGATAACAAGAGGTTTTAAGAGCTCCTATCGTGTTAAAAGACCTAAGTGAGCCTCCTTCTCTTTTCTTATTGAGGACCGCTAAGCAACATAATCTAATCAAGTTAGGTTAGAGAAATCTAAGATAGTCTGTGGTATAAGTTCTGTAATTTATTGCAAACAACTTGTCATACTACTCTCATAAGAGAACAAATGTTTTATTAAGCCTGACTTTGTCAGGAGTTCGCTTTTTATTGGAATTCATGCCTGGGCATTGTAGAGTTTTGAAGCACTTGGCTTAAGCGACCAAGAAATGTTACCCATCTGGCAAGACGGCTAAATCACCCAAGGAAGTGTTTGAATTCTTAATGACTGCTGTAATTTTGTTAGTCGTATATTTGTGAAATGTTACTCAAACAATATTGAAACTCAATTATGTCTTAACCTATATTTACATGAATTAAATGCAAAGCATATAAAAATGAGCTTAATAACAGCTTTAACTAATGGTAGTTAATACAGTGTGTTTTGTTAGTCTCATTTATTTACAAGTTTTGCCAAAGTTGCTTTCTGGTTTAAGTTCTGTTCTTTATTTTGGCTCTTTGTGTGCTATTACACTTACCATATTTACTGAAGTCCAAATTCATAGTCTCATGCCCCTATTACGGTTTACAACTCAACTAAGTTAACTTGAAATGAAATTAAAATCAAATAACTGCTGTAATTTTTTAGATTTTTTGTTTTTAATCAGGACAGAGCTTTAATCGCTGATGACTCAAAAAAATATAGTTAAATAGAAACCGTAACAGGGACATTAAGTTAACTTATGACTCTCATTTTGGAAACTATCATCTTTATATTAGACACTTGTACACTTTGAATTTGATATTTTAAATAAATTTTTTTTTAATACAAAACAATAGTAAGTTTATTTATTTAATTTTTTTCTTTTCTTTTCTAAATTAAAAAAAAAAAAACATAGACTCTTATATGCATAATGTAATAAATAGTTTAAAAAAAATAATTAAACCTAAAAAACAAACATTTATTTAATGAAATAATTTATAAACTAAAAATAAAAACAACAAAAAAAATTAAACTAAACAAATTTCAAAATTAAGTACAAAATAAAAATGTATTAAACTAATTTAACTAAATTTTATAAAAGGTAATTTCAAAGTAAATGTTTGCAATAATAAAATCTCAATGGAAAAGGCTGACCAAAGTAAAAGGAGTGGATGGCATGTGGAGCAACTAAAAAGAATTTTTAAAGAAATCATCAGCCTTATTACGAGTGTCGTTGTCGTTGTCGTAGTCGAACTCACACCAATCTAATACAAAACATCACGTTTTTTGTTGCGACAATGACACTCATAATTAGTAGTGCGATTCAGTAACTTTTATTACGAACATTCGTATCGAAAAAAAAAAGTATAGCGATATTTTATCGAATTCCGGTATTCAGTAACTTTCCGAAAAATATTATTCGGTACGAATAAAATCGTTATTTGCGATGATTAACTTCGTAGCAAACTTCGAAAGTTACTAAATACCGAATTCGATATACTTTTTTTCATTACGAATGTACTACGCAGGCACTATAGGCCTGATTAAAAAAAAAAGATTTAAAATAAACAAAATAATCCTTCAAAACCACATTATTTACTCTTCAATAATTTTTCATTTGCTTGCTTAGAAGAGTAGAAGAATAGTGTCAGCCAAATTTATTAATTTTGTTTTTCTTTAATTTAATTTTTTGTACATTTTTTTTTATATAATTCTTTATGAAGTGGCACCATTTTGTTCGTATTTTTTTAAAGCTTAAACTTGTTCTTTTACGAACCAATTTAAACCTAATGAATGGCACAAATGGGAATTCCCAGGTGTCAAGTGTATTTACAACATTTTAGAAAAAATTATAAATTTAAATAAAAAATTAATTAATAACAAAATATAACTAAAATTAAGCTAAACAAACTACTTTTGCATTTAAATTAAAATACATACACATGAACTCGTAATCGTTAATGTGGCTAAAGAATTTAGCATCGTAATTCAACTAAAAACTCTGGGGTTTAATTTTAAAATTTTTGGATTAGGTTAAGAAACCCTTGCTCTCAAATTTCTTTTACAGTTTCCTTCAAATTTATTTTTTATTTGCATAATTTTAGACTTCAGTTGTTTTTTTTTTTTACAAAGCAAACTTTTAGGATTAAATAAACAAATTTTTTCTTTCTTTTTCATCCAGTTAATGTTTGCGTTGTTCTTACCAAAGTCAAATCTAAAGGTGTAGTTTTAGTTAAAACATTAACAGGTTCAGTGTGAGTGTCTTTTAATTCCGGACTTGAACTTTTTCTTAAGCTCTCAGGTGTTTGACTGTGTCTGGTTTTGACAGACAAATCTATAGGTTCCTCTTGTAAATTTTCTGGCTTAAGGGGACTTTTATTACAGGTTTTCAAAATAGAGGGCATTATAAAATTTGGCGGTGTCCCCGCTAAAACAGCAGGCGGTGGTGGTGGTGGTGGTGGTAGTTGTGTAAAATGAAAGGGGGCAAAAGGACTTAGTGGTTCAGAATGACTACGAAATATTTGTAAAAATTGTTGTCGTCTACGTTCTCTTTCATCTGAATCTTCATCTCCATCTCCATTACTTTCGTTCAATGACTGATGGGCCGAATTGCAGTTACGTTCATTTTTGAGAGCCGTCAAAACATTCTGACTGTGATTACTACTGTGCTGCCGTACACTGTTGTTGCTGGTGCAGTCATCAGTAGGATCTCCAGCCGAAGAGGCTCCTGAATCACTGGGTGTATCACTAAGGCGGGACTCAGTTGTTTTGTGGGTGGTTGCATCGCTGCCATTAAAATATTTACCAGGATTAAGAAAACTTGTCAAGCTATTTGGTGTGCCAGCAGCATTTGAGGCTGGCAGCGCTAGTGTGGCCTGTTGCTGTCCTATGGCTGATTTAATGCAGGGATTTGTTTTATCTTGATAAGTTTGACGTGCATGTATTTGATGCAGACGCGCCAATTGCTCTAAGTTGTTGCTGTTGGCATTTTGTTGATTATTACCCGCATTAGTTTGTTGTTCCTGCAGCAAACAATGAATTTTAAACCAATTAGAGCGTCTGCCATAGCGTGAACCACTTTTTGACATGCCCACCAACAGGCATTTACGCAGACGACACGCCTTGCAGGCTGTACGATTTTTTTTATTGATCACACAGTCTCCATTATTCTTACAGCCTGCAATAGCAGAGATGTTGTTGTAAGTGCGGCCAAAAAAAGACTGAAAAACAAAAAAAAAATTAAACAAAAAAATTAAATTGATTAAAAAAATGTTTTGTTTCAAACTCAAAAAAAAATTTTCTCGAAAATTATAAAATAACATCAGCAAAGCTAAAAAAATGTAATTAAAATTGATGAGACTATAGCAAAGACCCACTGAAACCTCGTTTAGCTTAGTTGTAGGAAAATTGTTGTACTCTGCGACCGCTTATTCATTTACATACAAGGGAAAGTGAATAAGCGTCTTCAAATAACTAATATTTCTTTAAAAATTAATTGAATAATATTTTTTTAGAACTGAATACAATTTATGAAAAAACCTTAAAACTACATTAAGTCTATCTAATCTTAGAGAGAGCAATCTTTGTCATGTAAAAGTTCTAGAATCTTCTGGAACTCTTCATGACCATAAACGGTGTCAATAGTGTGTTAAACACGTTTGTGCTTACTTTTATAACGTATAGTGTCATTTTAACAACGCATTATTGTCAACATAGCTTTGCAGAATTGACAAGGAATGCTGTCAAATTGATAATAAATCGACATCATTTGGTGACAAAATTATACCATTTGGTATCGAAATGATATCAAACGGTTGTTGAAATGACAACATGCATTGTCAATTTGACAACTTTTGTTAATAAGTTGGAAATTTGTCAATTCAACTACATACATTCGTTAACAAGATAACAACGTGCGTTGTCAAAAAAGTAAAATAAATGCCAACTAACAGTTGTCGATTTGTACACGCTTGTTAAAAAATTTAAAACACTCGTTGTTAATAAAATAGGAAATGTTGTCAAAATGACCACATACGTTGTTGATATTGCAAAGCGATTTTTGGCTCAGTGTTTTCTTCTATACCCTGCTGCCTAATCACTCACTTCAGAGTGAACGGCAGAGCCAAGCATCTCTATTGTTTTGTTATTTTTAAAATACAATTTAATTATAACTTTAAAACAGTTTTTACTTAAAAAAAAAATAGAGCATCTTTGAGGCTTTCATAAAGGCCATTAATTATTTCGCACTTAAATCACTTTAAAAAAAAAGAAACAAAAACTAAAGAAAAATTACAATTTAAAAAGCAGAAGATGATGATGATGATGATTCCCTTTCATCGTTCATGGCACACTTTATTTCGCATTACCTACAATTTTGTTATAATTACACAAACAATAAGCCATTGTATAAGCCAACAACAATAACATTAATTTTTTGTTTTTTTTTGCCACTAAAAGCTAAAAGCCATTTAATAGGCTGTTTTGTTAAATTGTAATTAGAAATAATTATCTAGACTTTTCAGTTGAAAGTTGTAAAACTTGCTCTAAAGCGATGAGCTGCTAAACTTTTGTTCTAAAGGGTGATTTTTTTTTTAGGAAACAATTATGAGGTAACAGTATTTTTTTTGTCTCTTTCATAGCTTGTCTTGAGAAAACACTCAGATAATTAAACTTTTAGTTAATGGTGCTTCCAATAATGTCAAATTGGATTCATTTTACCAAAGCAAGAGTTTCTTTCATGTTTTTATTTGTCAGTTTTTTTTTTTTTTAATTCTCAACTTTAAAAAAATTACCTTCTGTTTTGGTGGCTGGTAATTAATTTACTTACAAAAAAAAATTAAAATTACAAGAAAGTAACGTTTTGTTGTTTAAATAAAAAAAATAGAAAAAAAGGTTTACAAGTGTAAATTAACATTAACATAAATTTACATAAAACTTACAATTTTTAAATATTAATTAAATTTAATTACACAAAATATTTCTCTACACATAAGGAAAATACATTTAGAGAATATTTATTTAAGCAACTTGTTTTAGCAGAGACATTATTACACACACTCATACAGATAGCAGCAAACAATTTAAAGCTTTAATCTTTGACTTAACAGCTGCTGCTTAACTTAATCATTTTTACAACTTCTGAGAGAAACAGAAGATGATGATAATGATTGCAATCATTATTGGGGAGTGCTGAAGCAGCTAATAAATTAAACAATAAACATGTAGAATGAAGATCTTCATTTAGCATTAGTTTACAGAAATGCAGCTGCTAATGTTGTTTGTTTAAAATAATGCATACGCCAAGCAGAGAGAGAGGGGGGGAAGAGAGACATCAGAAAAATAGCTAAAGCAAAGTTCTACTGTATTTTCTTTATTTACAATTTGCTTGTTTTATATTTTATTTTATTTTATTTTATATTTGCCATAATTTTTGCATAACAATGACAGCATCTTTAATAGTCAAGAGAGAGGAGTCTTTTTTTTTTCAGTATCTATAACCAGCAGCGCTTTAAAAGCGTAATTGATTGACTATAAAATGACCTTGACTTTTATCATATTCATATGCTTTACGTTTTATATTCATATAAATAAAGTCAAGCGTCAAGTCTTTCGCTTTTTCTCTTTGTTAATTTAGATTTTATTTTATTTAATTTCTTACTCTTAACTAACATTCTACCACAGTGGCGTTACTAAGTTATTAAAAATTTGTTATGGTTATTTATAATCTTCATATAACATAGAGATGCCTAAAATTTAGTTACAAATTTACATATAAACTCGTACATTTTTATTTATTGCTAAGGAATTGTTGATGTTCCGTTTTAAAATTTTAAATTAAAATAAAATTTTGAAATTTTAGAATTTAGAAATCTTGTGTTTCAATTTTTCAAAATTAAAAGTAAAAGATAAAAAGCTTTATAAAAAAATTTTAGCTTCAACAGCAGCAAAATAAATCGTTATTTAATTGAGCAGACCTGGTACACACTGGCAGCATTTAATTATATTGAAATTAAATATAACAAAATCAAACTATGGGAAAATGATATCAGCCAGCAAATTCTATTGTATTGTCACACTCTTACATTGTGGCTTGAGCTTCTATTTATTAGTAGTTTAACAATAGAAGACTCATTGTTCATCTCTGAGATTTCAATGAATACGATCTCTACAGTGAATGAAGGGATGCCATTAATGAAAAATTTTTCATTTATAAAAAAAATCCCTTTTTTGAGCTAACGACAAAAAAAAACCTGATTCTGCATTTAAAATTAAAAAAACAAAAAAATTTTTTATCCTAGTTTGGAGTTCTTTATTTAATTTTTAAAATTATTTTTTTTTTTTTTTTTTATATTTTTGCGTTAGGAATTTTTTTTTTTTTTTAATTATTTTTTATATTTTATCTTCCAAGTATTTCAAAAGCGGCATTCAGCTACTTTGAAAAAATTCCCAATTTCCCTTAAATAGTGTTGGCATCACTGCTTTATTTTTGAGCTACAGTGAGAGCAAACTTTGAAAAAAAAAAGGCAGAGATTTTCGTTATTGTATAATTAATTTAAAAAAAGAAACATGCAGTCAATCAATATTAAATTACATGGGTATAAAATGATTTAGCAAAACTACATTACAAAAAAAAAAAAAAAAAAAAATGGCTTAAAATTGTAAAGCAATTTGAAAAATATTAAAAAAAAAAATTAAATTTCATAATACAATATTGGTGACTTTTACAAAATATTCAAAGAAAACCTGCACACACTGAGAAAAGTCTACTGATCTAGATTTTAATGCTCAGGAAACTTGTCATACATCTCTCATATCATCTTCCTGATGTGTAGTCCGGTCTAGTTAAATAGTGTCCTTATCTTACTAAAGTCACCAATAACTCATTTTTTAAGTGGACCTACACCACTTTCAAATATAAATGTAGCCAAAAGGTCTGTGCTATTTTTTTTTTTATTTTTTTTTGTTGCATGAGTATCATGTAGTTACGAATTCAGTAATAAAACAGGTGTTTGCCTTTCTTTATTTTGTAATACTTAATTTAGGCACTTAATTTAAAACAAAAGTGTTTTTATTTAATGTGTTCATTAAACACTGTCAAGAGTATTAAACCGTAACACTTTGAAAACTTAATAATACATAAACTTAAGCTTGAAATTAGACAACACGCTTTCATATTTTAATACAATTTCATGGCTTAGAATATTAACAGTAGCTGGGGTATAATTTAATAAATAAAATATGATCTTGATCATTAGTTTTTTATTATAAAATTATAAATTTGTTACGCACCTTTTATAAATCAAGTTTAATTTTTTTTTTTTTTTTTTTGCTTAAGCTTTAACTTCTTTGGGGATATTTTGTTCTTTATTTAACACTTTTTATTATGGCCAAAAGCTATAATTTGTAATTTCTGTTTTGTTTTATTTTTATTATCATTTTTTGTTGATATGGGTAGTAGTAGCACTCGTAAATAAAATATTGAAAAATAAACTTTAGCTACAAATCAAAAAGGTTGAAATATTCTGCAGGCTTTTCTGAAGTTTCACAAATTTAAAAAAAAAAATATTGGTTTTCTAAAAGGTTTGATGAGCAGTTTATCTAACGGAAACCTGCAAATTGATTATTAATTTAAGCAACTACTCACCTTACAACCTTCACAGGTGAAGGCGCCAAAATGAAAACCAGCCGCTGGTTCACCGCAAACTTTGCACAGCTGGTTCATCTACAAAAAAAAAGGAAAAAAAATATTATTAAAAATCAAAAAAAAAAAAAATACTAAAAAAATAAATTGTTAAAATTGCAAAAAGAAGAAGAAGTATTTGTAACATGAGAGTTGCTTAAATTGAACTGATTTGTTTAACTAGCTTCGTCTAGTTGGGAAGGAGAGATTCACCTACGACTTTACAAAGCAAGAAGAATATACGCTCCTGTAATAGAACGAATATATTTAAAGAGTTTAAGCAAAGAGAAATAAACAAGAATTAATTAGTTTCTTGTGGGGATTAGGCAATTAGTAAAGAGGGATTCTTATCATCCGATTTATTCAAGAGTAGTGTCAGGTTGGTTGGGGTTAGTTTAAACAAGCTGTAGAGTAGTGTCTCAATAGGTCTACTTTGGCCGCAGTAACCACGTGACTTGTTTCAAGAGTTTTTAAATTTGGAAAAATCATTACTTGCTGCTGTTTACTTTAAAAGTTAATTTTCTTTACAACAACAAATCGCCTGTGGAAAATCTAATTCGTTATATTTTTTTTTAATATTTGTTTTTTTTTTTGTTTTTTTTTTTTGTTTTTTTTTTTGTTTTTTTTTTTTGTTTTTTTTTTTATACCTACAAAAACAAAATGCTCTTCTAATAATTTTTTCCTCACTCTACCCGTCTTAGAGCTCTTTTTTTTTTGTGTAATTAAGCTCATCTACTTTACAAACAAAAAAAAAAAACCTTTAAAACTTAAAGAAAAAAAGTGTAATAAAATTTAGCAAAAGATTTGTAAAAAGCAAATTAAAGCTGTGTAAAGTAGGTGGCGTCATTTTTTTTTTGTTTTCTTAGTTTGGGTTGCTGCAACTGCTGATCATAAAACTAAAAAATAACACAAACACCACAGGGAAGTCTAGACCCAACATTGGGTGTACGAGTCTACGCATCTACTGAACGAACAGACAACAAAACTCAAAACCACTTAAACAGAGTTAATTTTACAAATTGAATTTTTATTTTATTTTTTCTCTCTAACAAAATAATAATAGTTTTATTTTTCCTCTTTTTTTAACTATTTGCTTTGTGCTTCTGCAAAACCGTTAAATATGAATAAAAAGAAATGAAAACCCGCAGCAGGCCAGGCCTTAAGGAATTTGTCAATATCGTTTGTGGCACCTAGTTTATGGCTGTTTGCTTACAATAGGGAAATGCATGCAGCCGCCGCATTTTTTCATATGTGAAACACAATAAACATTAAAATGGAAAAATGTATTTTCGTTTTATTGCTTTTAACAATAAAAAAAATATATATATAATATTTGAAATAGTAAAACAACGTCTTAGAAAGCAAAAACTGCATGCAATTGAAAACAGTGTGTGTGTTGTATTGCTAAAATTCAAATGCGTGTTAAACAGTTTTTTAAACATTAAAAACAAAACTTTGACTTGACTGCCGTTCGGTAGGTTGATTTCAATTTATTATGTAAACACCGTCTACATGTTGAAAAAAATAACAAAAAACAAATAACAAAACTATTATTTGTACTTGTGAGATTTATTTCTTGTGAGCAGTAAAGATACTTCAATAGATTTTTAGCAGCTACAAGAGTTCTTGTTAGTTTAGTTTTTAATTGTTTAAAAATAAAATTATTGTTTGTAAAACTAAATTTCAATTATAAAAATTCTAAACTGAAATTGGAAAGAAAAATTAAAGAACAAATACAGAAAAAGGCTTTTATCAAGAAACTTCTGGCACACATTTTTTATTATAGATTACGAGTATATTGTTGGTTAATAAATAAAAAAAAAATATTTAAAAAAAAAATGTTTATGTGCAGTTTTTATAACACAAGGTCTCAACTCATCATGAAAAATACTCAGAATATTGAGTGTTTTTCATAAAATTTTTTTAGACTATTATCCGCTTGTGTTATAAAAACAGCACATTGATTTTTTATCGATAACATTTTTTATTAAAAATTTTTTTTTTTTAAAACTTTCTTATTTAAAATGTATGTGCTCCATTACTTTTTAAACTCTTTCTTTTATTGATGAAAGGCAATAAATTATTATCGATAAATTTTCTTTAAACAAATTTGTTTAGCAATTAAATTATGAATTAAATATTTTTTTTTAATTTTCTTTAGAAAGATTTTCTTTATTAAACGATAAAATAATTTCAACCAAATAATTTTTTAAAAGTTTCATAGCCTGCAAATTTTCTTTAGTTTTTTTTGTGTAAAATCCTTTTTGAAAACTTATTAACCTGCCTTAACAAATTTCTTTTAATTTTTGCTTGGCCTTTTGATTTCTGTCATTGTCAAAGTCTTGGGAAAATTTATTGAAAAACTATACCTCTTGTAGGTTTTTCATGAGCAGAGAGAAAAATAAAAACGTGGCATTAAATTTATAAATTTATCAACAGCATTCTAAATTAATGTCATCTTTGGTAAGCAGAACGAAAAATTCTTTTGTTAAAAGTAACAACAAGTGTTTAATTCTTAACGCCTTTTAGCCTTCAAACACTTAATGTTTGGCCAGAGACACAAAAAAAAAAGCAGAAAAAAGCAACAAATTGTGCTTTAACCAACAAGCTTGGCTTTCAATGTTTAAGTAGAATGTTTAATAGAAGGAGGCAAGCACACATTCTCACAGGCACATCTATATGAATCCAGTATGTGTGTTTTGTATTATTTCTCTCTGAGTGTGTCAGTGTGTTGTGTGTGTGTTAAGTTAACTAAATGGCTGCAATTTTACACAGAGTAGTCAGTAGGTCAAAAACGTTGAATTGAGGTAAGAAGGCAAAGAAAAAATGTAGAAAGAAAAAATAATAAGAAAAGCCACCACAAAAAAAAGAAAAAAAGAAGATGTTGCACAAATGAACTTGCAATTGAATGAATTTTTATATAAAGGGTGATTTTTTTTCTGCTGGCTATTTAATATTTTAATGGGGGATTTAAGGTTTTTGGAAATAGATGGCTACTGGCTACAATCACTTCAGTAGCAGGCAAATGCTGTTTGTAAAGTAAAGCGACACACATTTCCAAGTAAATTTCTATCATTTTATAACACAAGACTTTTAGCTCTATCTAGCAACCTGTTATCCTTTAATTTAATTTTTATTATCACTAGCCTAGCGTTAGTTAAGAAATCCTCCTATAGTTAAAGCTTTTTCTTTATAACCAATATAATTTGAACTCTCTCCATATCTGCTTTTTGGTTTTAAAGTAATTTTTACTTGGTTTTTTGTTTGCAATTGCTTTGCTTTGGTTTATTTGTTTGGTAAATTGCTGTTGGTTGAGAAAAAACTTAAATATAAAAAAAATTTATACACCCAATATAAAAAATTAAAAAAAAAAGAAGAAAGCAAAAAACTTACTTATAACTGTGTGAATATTTTTCTGGCTAAGCCAACCAACATATCTTTAAAGTATGTGTTTTTCCTATAACCAAATCCTTGACTAGAAGATTCAATATTTTTTTTGTTTGTTTTTTGCTTTAAAATTTTATTCCTATAGAAATATTTTTTCTAGTTTCTGTTAGACATCATCTACAACAATTGGTGTAATGACCCGCTGCTTTTTGGGCTGCCGTTAAAGTTGAATAAAAAGTCAAATGAAATCTTGAAAAAAAAAATGTTTTTTTTACTGGCTTAAGTTTGCAACCGGTTTTTATGATTTCTTAGTTAAATTTGACTACAATAAATACTTGTGTTCATACCGGCAAATCAACCAACGCCTGCCTTACGGGTTGGTTGCTTGAGTGCCTGCCTGATTGTATGGGAATCAATGTGAATTTTCTAAAAACAGAAAAACGAAAAAGAAAATAAAAGGAATACGTCGCATATGATTCTTTATGATGGTTGTTTTGCACATACTAACCCAACTATTCTAAAAGAAATTGTTTGCCAAATAATTTAAGTAACAGGCTTATCTTGTGTATTTGCCAAGTCTCAAATAATGTTTAGGTCAGTTAGTTGAATTAACAAAATAAAATGAAATTAAAATGTTGCATTATTTTTTTAAATAAAATTTATGAAAAAAAGAAATTATTGCAAGAAAATGTCAATTAAAAAAAAGAAACTGACTAATTGTAAATTAATACTTTGAAACTCAAAACTGTAAATACTAAGCAAATGTCTTTCAATTTGCAGCCTTAAGCTGAGTTTTATAATCCTTTAAATTGTTCGGCAACACCTAATGAGCTAGACAGTTATATTTTTTTTTTAATTTCTGGGACTGTATCATGAATTTAAGTTTAAAAAGACAACAAAATTATTTTTCTAATAAAAAATATTGCCTGATGAGCTTAATGAGCTTGAAAAAATTATTCTTTTTTTGTAATTTGTAACTCTATACACATTTTATGCAATTTGTTTTGAAAAACTAAGCAGCTTGGTTATTCGCTCATGCCTTTGCTAGCATTATTAGCAGAGGCACTAACTAAAGTGATACATAAAATATATCAAAGCATAATTTTAGGCTTAAATTAAGTACTGGCCACATCTTTATGAACAGTGGTGAGTGAAAATCTTTGAAAAAGGGCGTAAAAATGGGCGTAAATTTCAGATAAATCCGTTGGAAAACAAAAATTTGTATAGCGAAAAAAAAAACGAACATGATTATAATTGTCATCGCACTTCCTTGAAGATCAATTATGCAGCCTAGTTCCCAACTACAATTCGATGATGTAGAATTCATCATTCTTAGGTCTTTTGGGGCTAGATAGCTCATTCTATCGCTTACCACCACTGCAAAATTACACAGTTCCGATGTTTCCCGTACTCTTTGATGAAACCACACTCAACTAGCACATGAGCTTAGACAGCTTAGACAGCTCATGTGCTAGTTGAGGCTACAAAGTCCTGTCAGCAATTTGTTTGTTGCCTTTTCTGCCCTAGTGTGTTCAGGGTGAATGAGCCTTTTTGAATTCCTCATGCCCACTTCGACTCTGCAGCAGTTTTGTAGATTTTGTTTCTCTTCCTTGTGTAACAGACCACGAGTGAAGTTGTTATTCACTCCGCAGAAGGGCTCTGGACCAACAGTTATTTAATTTTTCTTTTAATAGAGGTTGTCTGCTGAGCTTAATGAGCTTCAGAAAAATTTATTTTTCCAACAGTTTGTATCACGGTGTGTTTAAACTTAAGCATTTGTTTTTTTTTCTTTTTTTAGTTACTGTTATATTAACTCGCAAGTTTTTTTACTGCCTTAATGACAAAGATTGACTGATGATGTTAATGAGAACCATCACAATATAATATTTTTGTTTTAATTTTTAATATATAAATTTTTTTTTAAACTAAATTTTTAAAAATCTAAAACTTTTTTTTTTTTTTTGCTTTGTAATCTAAAGTATTCCTTAATGAGTTTAATGAGCACCATGAAAATGTATTTTTAAAAACTTTCATCATCATCGTGGCTAACTTATTATTTAATCTAATTGAAAAATAAATCTACAAACAGTTTTTTTCTCAACATTTTTATTTGCAATATTAAAATCAGGAATATTTTAGTCTGTTGCTTAACAACCTCTTCATATTTCATATAGTAAAAAATTTTGGTGTTCTTCTCAATAATCGCAGTAATCATTATCATTACTTAAACTAAAAGACAAAACTTTTGTTGCTGTTGCGAATTGCAGTTAGATTTGAGTAGTTGTCGTCGTAGAGTCTTCATCGTCATCATCATTCACATCATCGACCTCATCAACACTTCTTCACGAACCAATTCCATTAAAGAATCTCACGATTTTCTTGCTACAGCTTCAACTGCAGCAATCAAACAACAACAACAACAAAAAAATGAATTTACAATAATTTAAAAAATTAAAAAAAAAAAAAAAAACAAATAAACTGCAGAGCCAACAACAATAATCTTGAAAAAGAATAAGCTCCCCTTAAAATTGCAAAAGCATAAAATAAACATACAATCGTTGGCCATTTATTTCACTTTACCAAAAATGCCCCCAAAAATAAGAGTTACAAATATGTATGCAACTTTACTCACACCATCACTTCTACTAGTCACAGTTTCTATTGCTGCTATTTATTGTGTGTCAGGCTTTTTAAATGGTGAGAATTCCGAGTCTCATTTTCACTTAAATGCAGCAAAAAAAGTTAGCAGCAAAAGAGATCTCCAACCTAAGCAAAAAGTGAATTAAGAAAAATAAATTCGAAAAATAAGCTTCAAAACTTGTAAATTTTTGTTTTGTTTGGTGGCTGGCTGGTTGGCAATAGATCAATAATGGTATGGTGCTCTTTTTTTATTGTCGTTTTTGAAGCTGCTGTTTTATTTTGCTGCTTAACAGTAATAATTCAAATGATTGTCAATTTAATTTGGTTTGGTTTCTGATTTGTTTTTTTTTTTTATGTCTGTCTTACTGGGGAAACCTTAGTTGGTTAAAAGTTTTCTAAAGCTGCCTGTCTGTTTGCATTTAATCTAGATCAGCCAGACCTCTTGGTACCATTTAAAATAATACTTTTTAAATATCGTACGTGCAAAATATTATTAAACAAAATGCAATTCCATATACAGATAATTTATTTTAAAGGGGAAACACAAAAGAAAATTTCATATTCACATGTGCTAATACAGAAAAATCACTTAAGTCCACTTAAGGACTGAGAGATGGTATGGCCTCACCATTCCACAATTAGCGAAATGTGAAGGAAACAATACCCGTTTGCTAAAATCGATATAATTAAAATTGAAATTCTCAAAAAAATAACTTAATAAGACATAAGAGGTTTTTCCTTAGTGTCAAAGATATAAAATAATATATTTCGTATTTTCTATTATTTCTATTATGACTAAAATTTTACTATCGATAACTTAAAAAAATATTTAATTGATAATTTTTAAGCTAATATTTCCGCAAAATTGAAATTTGTTATATCGATTAATATTTTTGTTATCGATAAATTTTTGTTATCGATTAATATTTTGTTATCGATAAATTTTTGTTATCGATAATTCTTCTCATAAAATTATTTTATATTGAAATATATTTTATACTAGCTTGTGGCAACTTTTAACGAAATTTTTGTTAAATGTAAATTTTATAAATTTAAAAAATAATTTTTTAAATACTTCCCTTAGAGAAATTAACGTATTTATGCATATTTCTCGTAAATACTATAAAACGTAAGAGTTTAAACATATTTAGCTCGCCACTCACTTTAACTTTTCTATATCTACTTTTTATAATTTTCATGTTATTTTTGTAATCTCTCACTACTTCCTTTAAAGATTATTATTATCCTTAAAATATGTTTTTGTTATATTTTAGTTTAATTTTGTTTTAAAAGTCTTTCTTGGGTTTATACTTTTAAGTATTTTTTTTTTTAACTTTTGAATTTCCAGTTAAACTTTAATGTGCCTCCTTAGTTAGCTTTTTTTTCTTAGATTTCAATTCATTTGTGTCGTATTGTTATGGATTCTCCAGGTTTTTTTTTCTGCTATATTTTTTTTTAATGGTTTTACTTTTATTGCCAGGCCTGAGTGAGTGACGTTTGCACAAAACGACACTGATTGGTGTGAGCATGCTCGGCCATAACATAACCGATTGTCTAACAAATAAATATAAAAGAAACTGGAAATTGAAACCGAAAAATAAAAATACTCCTAAAGTTGTATACGGAAATTGTTGATTTAGAAAACCGTAACACAAAAATCTCCAAATTTAAAGCATATTTTGTAACGTTTGCGTTTCCCCCGGATTCTTTTTATTTGTTTTGGGTTGTTGGTGTTGGTGTTGTTTAAGTTGCTGTGTGATTGTTTGGTCATGAAGTCATAAATCAAGATGGCAATTTTTTATATTTTCAGACTTGGCTTCTTAGCCAAGTTTTAAGTTTAAAAATGGGATTAGTTTTTTGTATTACTGTTGTTGTTGGTTTGATATTGAATATTGTTTTTATATTTTTTTTAGAGTATTAATGCTGCAGCTCTTTTGCATAAATAGTCTGCCACCATTTAAGAAAAGTGATTTTCTTTGCACCTTTATAAACATAAAGGATACATTTTCGTTTATAGTCATGCATTCATAAAATTTTCAAAATGATTTTCTTTGACGTTTGATCGATTTCTTTAGTGACTCTTTTTTTTTTTTTCTTTGAATATTTTTTTTAGGTTTTCTTTACTTTGAATTTGGCTTTTGTGGTTTTGTGTTTAACATGGTGTCGTTATGACCAGAGGTGTGAATTTATGTTTAACATGGGCTTTAAGTCTTAAGCATTAGGGGAACAAAGTAAAGGCAAGAGTTACAAAAAAAAAAACAAGATTTAAAATCTTTTGTTAACAATTTTTCCTGTATATAGTTTTTCTATTTTGTTATTTATTAGATTGGCAGGTCATGAGAATATTTGAGTCGACAAAAAATTTAAAGAAAAAAAAAAAAACCAATAACTAAATATGAAGCAATGTCGTGAAAATTATTTTCCAAATGTTGCTATTCATGAAGCTGGTTGATGCAGATGATGATGATGACGACGAGGTTTGATGTTGATGAGGATTTTTTTGTTTTTGAAATACTTAAAACGTCAGCATTATATTTTTTATGTTTAAGGTTTTTTGGTTTAATAGTTTGCAAATCATTTAAATTGAAATCATAACCATGGCAAAAGGCGTGCAATAGCCTTAAGGCCTAATATGCTGTTTTGTATTTTGCAATTTGATTGTTGTCTTTTTAATAAACTCAAATATAAAGAAACTATAATAATGCAGCCGTTAAGAAACAACAACAAACAAACAAAAATAGCAAAACTTGTTAAAAGACATCAATATAAATGGTTTATTGGTTAGTGAGGAATGTAAATCATTTTGAAAAATAAGAAGAAGAGGAAAAATAAAGATGGGAACATTTTGATTTTAATAAAATAACAAGAATAGTTAAAACAAAAATAAATTTAAAACAATTTTTCCAGTTAAGGTTCTGCCAGAATAGATTCCTTTACTTTTTTTGTTCACCACGCGGTTGCCAAATCGAATTCCATGATTAAATTTTCTACAGCTCTATTCGATATTCGTTTATTTCTTTTAAATATACAATGCTGTTCTGTATTCCGAATCCGAATATTTTATTTGGAATTGAAAAATTCAGCACCTCATCACTACTCTGGGGTCTATTTTAAGGTTTTTTAGGGTAAGAAATTAGTGATGGAATTAAAAAAACATAAAAGTTTTCATTTAATAAGAAGAAGAAAAATGTAATCTCATATTATTTCAAATCCGTGTGGAATACAGAACCTGCACGATTGTCTTTTTCGATACTTCTATTTCAACTCTCAGCTTACTTCACTTTATGTTTCAAATAATATTTTTTTGTTTTATTTTTTATTGAAATTGTTCACCTTTTATATTAATCTATCTCTCAATTCTGAAAATAAATAAATTTTTACAATTTAAAATTCTTCAACTCATATTGGCCCCTTTTATGTTCCCTTTAAACGGGTAATAGCCTTCTTTTAGTGGCAGCTTATTTGGCAAATTTAAAATAATGTTAACACAGCAGGTGCTGCTTTGGTAAAACCAGCAATATTAGCATCCCAAAAAACGGTTAACTGTGATAATGTTCACACCATGATACCAATAGTAACACCATTTACCAACCGACAACTAAACAAACAAGCAAAGAAACGACCAAACAGTCAGCCAGGCATTTTGCATAAAAGCAAGCCTGCCTCACTTGACGACAAGTTGAAGGAACAAAAAAAAAAAAAAAAAAGACAAGCCAGCAACCACATTAATGTTAGTTGGTTGGTTGCTTGTTTACCTTTAGGTTGACACTAAAGTTGTGTTAAAATTGACAAACAATTTCAGGAAAACCAGCATACAACTAAAGGAATATAACAGGAAAAGCATTACTAGAATTTTTCAAAAGAAAAAAGCGTGACATAGAGTTTTTGACGTTTTCAGTTTTCCTAATTTTTTTTCTTTTAGCTTAAGGCAAAGCAAAAAAATTTAAAAAAATAGTTTAGTTTTAAAAGCCAAGATTTATATCTTTAAAATGAGTTAAACGTGTCAGTTTATGGTTTTTCTTTGTAGGAGTTTTTCTTCTCATTTCAATTGTTCAGTTTATATATTATTAATACAAAAAAAAAAAAAAAAAAAAAAAAAAAAAAAAAATAAGGAAATGTGGGTGTTATGTTCTGGAGGCTTTAACGAAAAATATTTACTACCAGTTTTAGCACAAAAGTTCTTGAAACAAAAAATAATACAAGAAGTTATGTAAATGTAAAGCGTGAGCTCTACCACACGGTAATATTAAAAAAATTAAAAACAATTTTTTGGCTGTCGAGCTTTCCAATTAAAGTGGCCTATTGGCTGAGTATTCATATGGATCGCTCTTGGTACTTATTGTGCTGAGTAATTAATTTTTTCAATTTTCACAATAATACATTTTTCACACTAACCTAATTAGATTTAAGCACAAAAAATATTAATTTTTATTTCAATAAATTTTAGCAACTAAATTAGTCGAAAAAACTTCTGCTATAAACTGCTTTCTTAAAAAAAATTTTTTTTTTGCAAAAAAAAAAAATTCTCCGATAAAAGCTTTCAGTAACAAATTTAAAAAAAAATAATAATTATCGATAACTTTTTAATATAAAAAATTTGTTATCGATAACTTTTTGTACTATATTTATTAAAAGATTTTTTATGGATGTTTTTTAAACTAAAATGGATAAGAATAAAATAAAATAATCGATAAGTACAAATAATCGATAATAAAATTAAAAAAATTTATAAAAAAATTCTTTTTGAAATAATTAATTATCTTATAAGAAAACTATTTATAAATAAAAAGAATCGATAATTTTTTTAAATTTCTATTAAAAAATTTTATAACAAAATCCTTAACAAAGCTTTGCATAAAAAAATCTTATAATAAAAATTATCGATAAAAAATATTTACCTAAAAAATAATTTGTTATCGATAACTTTTTTTTAACAAGGAAACAAATTATGAAAAAATTATCATAACCCAAAAATGTTATCGATGCATAAAAAAATCAATAAGTCTAAATTTGTTTCTAAATGTTACCAAAACACCTGTTTGTTTAGTTTTGTTACTGTTTTCGTTAACATAAAACAATTAGTTTTTTTTCCAATTTAAAATTGTGTTAACAATTGCTTGTGTACTTTACTTTTTATAGTAAAGGTTTTGTAATTAAATTTTTACACTTTTCAAACATGGCGATAACTATGCTAAAGTCAAAGTTTTACACCACCAAAAACGAAAATGAAATAAAAAAAAAAATCAAACAAATCATGCTAAGACCACCCACTGTAAATTAGACGCCATTTTTTCTAAGAATTACACAAGTTTTAAATGTGAAATCTATATTTATAAAGCAGAAAACAGAAAATAGAAAAAAAGAATACTAAAAGCAATAAAGAGTGTAAATTTAGATAACACGCATTCATTACACAAACACAAACATGTTTTCAAGCACATAACCACACATACACACCTTCTTAATGTAAAAAATTCAACACTTACATTTACACGCTCAGGTATGTGTAGTGAGTTTTATTGTGTGTGTTAGTCCCTCGCATACGTCTACATTTATTTTTTAAAAAACGACACGTATTTATTACACTAACTGAATAAGTAACTAATAAATAAAAAACAATAACAAATTTTATTTGTAAGACAACAAAAAAAAACTCTATTTAACACACCATAGAAAAATAAAAACTCTACTCATTGTTAATATACGCAACAAAATTGTGAAAAACACTTTAGTGCTTAAAATTAATATAAAAAAAAGCTTAACTGAACATACTAATTTACGCGCATATCTATGTAATGAACTTGTGCCAGACCGAAGCCACTGTAGTGTGAAAACAATAAATGTAACTACAAGAAGACAGTCAGAGATTTTTGCTTAAAGGCAGGAGTAAGCAGTAAGGTACCCTGCAAAATCCTTATAAGCTTCATGAGTTGAATATGATTAAAATAAATTTGCATTTTACTAAATATTTTTTAAGTTTAAGGTCACTTTTCTTAAATATAAAAATCTTTTCATTTTCTTAAAAAAAAAATTAAATAATTTGAGAAAATATTGTTAATAGCATGCTAATGGAAGGTTTATAAAATATAAACGAAATTGAAAAGGAAATTTTGTCAAAGTAAGACTTTCTTATTTCAGCAGTGTTTACAAATCAAACAAAACCGTATTTGTTTTTTCGTGGCCAAAATCAGTTTTTTTTGTTTGCTTGTTGGCGTTGGAATATTTTTTCTTATAAAATTAATATAAAACACACAAAAATCACTTATATTTGCTGTTAAAAAATTTTTTTATTTTCTAAAATTGGTTTTTTTTAAAAATCTACATACAATTTTCTTTTTAAATAAAAAATAAAAATGACGTTGGAAGCTGAGACATAGACAGTTTAAGAAATACAGACACAGTGGATTTTTATGTAAGCCAGATTATCCGACGCATCTTGTAACATTTATCTGAGCTTGTTGTTGTTTTTTTAGTTTTCTAAATAAATCGAAAAAAAAATTTTTTTACGACAAACAATTTTTTTTGTTCTGTAAATTTGCTGTAAAAAAATTTTTTAGAACAAAAAAAGTTTTTTGACAGCAAATTTACAAAACAAAAAAATTTTTTACAACAAAATTTTTTTAGAACAAAAAATTTTTTAGAACAAAGTTTTTTTAGAACAAAAAAATTTTTTTACAGCAAATTTACAGAACAAAAAAAATTTTTTTTTAAAAACAATATTTTTAGAACAAAAAAACGTTTTTTTACAGCAAAAAAACAATTTTTTTTTACAGCAAAAAAAATAATTTTTTTTAAACAAAAAAATAAAATGTTTTCTTGTTGTTTTGTATTTATAATTGACATTACAAAGGTACAGAAAGAAAATCATTATAAATTGTTAATAATTAATTTAAAATTAAAATAAAATAATTACTGACTCTACACAATCTATTAACTTATAAGGATAGGCGTGACTTAAGCCGGATTTTTCATTAAACGAATATGATGTTGATGTTGTTGTTGAGAAAATGTTAAAACGAAGATATAAATTCATGCTTGGTTTATTTTCAAGCTTGAAAATAAATGTGAAAAAAACCGAAACTTTATGGAAATTGTTAGTCAAGAATTGAGAGTCAGAAATTTTTATTAAGTTGGGCGTTGTAGTTAACAGGTGTTGTTTGTTGCTTCTTCAAAAACTTATTTAATTCTTGCTGTTAAACTTTAGTTTTAGTTGTGTTTTTTTTCTATTGTTGAATTTATGAATAAAAATTCTATTTTAAAGAATTTGGCCTTTGTAAGATCGATATGAAATAACAAAAATCACTGAAAATCAGTTTTTATTTAAACTTTACAAAGCAAAGCTAAAACAATATTAATGTTGAACAAAGAATAAGTTTTCTAACAAAAGCTTAAGGAAAACCATTTACGTTTGAACACAAGTGACCCTTTAATTATAACTTTTAATAAATTACTAAACAATAACTCAAATTTAACAAACATATTTTCATTTTCCAAGTTATTGTTATGGATTTTATGATGAATTTTATAAATCGAAATCACTAGTTGGGAGTATTTAATTAGACTTTAAAATTTGTGTGACATACGAAAGGCCTTTTTGTTCTAAATCAAACCAAATAAAATGTTATTTATGATTAACCTTTTTAAAATAAAAATTTTTATTTAAAACACCAACCAGTTGTTGTTATTGTTGCTCTCAAAAATAAAGTTAAAAACTAAATGTTAATCATGTTTAAATAGAGATGATAAATCGGTAGCAATATTGTCAAATGTCATACAAGAGCTACACAAACTGGGACTTTATTTCCAATGCGAGTTTCTTTTTTTTGTTCACTTCGTTTTATTTTTCTTACTTACCAAGCCAATCTAGATGATTTGTTTTACTACCTACATGACAGTTATTAATAATAATTATTAATAATATTTTTTTTAAACATTCTTTAACTGGATTATTTTAAACTGTATGAGCTATAATTTATCATGAAACGTTTATAATAAAAACAAAAACCAATTCAATGTGAAACACACAATTATTTTGGATTAATTTAAATTTAAATTTTTGAATTTGTGCATAAAAATAGACAAAAAAAAAAAATAGGAGAAAAAAAAATAAAACTGGTTAAAAGATTAATTAATGGTTCATTTGTATCGAATTTGTTTTTTCATATAAATTTTTCTTTTTTTTCAAAATTATTTATATTTAAAAACTAAAGCGAAATGCTGCACAGTGTGTTTACCAAAATAGCAGTAACATTAACTATAAATTAAAATAATTTGTTAGACTTTTAATTATTGCTTGTTTAACTCTAACTTAAAGCCCATAAAAAACTTTAAAAATCCTTAATTAATTTATCAATTTGTCTTGTTAATTAACAAGGTATTGTTTAAAAAAAACATGTCTTTATAACTTATTTATTTGTTAAAATAAAAATAATGCAATAGGCTTAGTGCATCCTCTGCTTTGCCATTGATTTTCGCTGGTCGAATTTAACTGACTGTCGTTCAACTTTGGGTTTTAGAACTAAATTAAATATCAATGAAAAGTTCAGTTGTAACAATCGAATTTTTTAACTGTCATGATGGAAAAATCAGTATTACAGCTCGAAATATTTTTAAAAGAACAAAATTTTGTTCTGTATTATCAAATTACGGTCACCAGAACTGAAAAGAAATTTGTTATTATAACTGAATTTTTGATTGGTAACAAATTTAGTTCTTACAATCGTAGTCGTTTTGTGTGTTTAAATGAAGATTTGTTTTATAGCCAAATTTAAATATAAAATTTGATGATGAAAAATTTTTTCTCAGTCTAACTTTTACACTTGACTTTAGTGGTTCACACCGGCGATTTATGTTTTTCACGTGCCTTCATCACACAGTTTTTTATGCTTAGATACCTTATGTCACTGAACGCATGTACAAACAATGTTAAACATTATCATTTACAAGCTACATTACAGCCAGTTGATATTCGCCTTTATTATGCCCACGATATAGAAGATTTTCAATGTTTGCTTAAATTTTAAAAGCGTTCGATATTGCAGGACCGGCTGTTAATTGTTTAGCTAAATTTGCTTGTGCACATTTGTGATATGAGAACAAAACACTGTTCGTCATTTGACTATGAAACCATCAACAGGTTTGTAGCTTAAGTCTTTTGTTTTAATAACATCGAAAAATTAAAATCCCATTTTATTTTATTTCAATATTTTGCACAAGTTTTAGTAAAAAAAAACTAATTTAAAAAAATTTTTAAATATTTTTTTTTATTAAAAAAATTACAGTTTTAAATTCTAGAAAAACAAATCAACAACAGATTTTTTTTTAATTTAAACAAGGGGGTAGTAAAAGCTGTAGCAAAACATGGTACCAAATCAAGTTTAAAAGTCACGAAGCCAAGGTAAAATTGTGGCAGTAATAATAACAACGATATTTTGAAAAAAAAAAAAAATTAAAATAAAAATAAAACAACATCATTTAATAATAGAAGAAGAACAAAACAGCAGTAACAATAACAACAACAACAACAACAATATAAAATTAAAATAAAATAAAAATATTAAGTTTACAAAGCAACCAAACCCACGATTTGAAGTTGGTTTTTTGCATGAGCTAGAACAAGCGGAATAAAATAAAATGCGAGGGTGATTAGAGTGCTTAATAAATAAATTTAGGGATTAAAAACGTAAAAAGAAGAGGCACAGCTGCCTCTTCAAAACGTATCTTTTCCAGGACTTGCAGCGTGCTCTACTCTTAAGCAGTTTTAATAAGAATTTAATTAAAAAAGGTGACATTTTTATCAGTTTTTGCTGCATTGCCTGCCGAAATGTTATTTTTATAATTATTAGATAAGGAGTGTCATTAGAGAGTGTGACTTTAGTGTTTGTAATAAAATTTTGGTGAAATCTGTAACGGTTCTGAAACTAATAACAAATTTTTAACTGAATTTTGATAATAATTGTTGGTAAAGTTAAGTTTTTAATTTGAATAAAATGGATAAAATCAAGGAATTGTAAGAATAAATGAATGCGGGAAAGAAAAGAAAGAACGATAGGAAAAGAGAGAGAACACGGAAAGAGGGGACTGAAAGGAAATGAAGGAAATGAAGGAAAAGAAGGAAAGGAAGGAAAGGAAGGAAAGGAAGGAAAGGAAGGAAAGGAAGGAAAGGAAGGAAAGGAAAGAAAGGAAGGAAAGGAAGGAAAGAAAGGAAAAAAAAAGAAAGTCAAGAAAGGAAGGAAAGGAAGGAAGGAGATGAAGGAAATTAAAGAAAGGAAGGAAGGAGATGAAGGAAATTAAAAAAAGGAAGGAAAAGAAGGAAAGGAAGAAAAGGAAGGAAAGAATGAAATTAATGAAAGAAAAGGAAGGAAAGAATGAAATTAATGAAAGAAAAGGAAGGAAAGAATGAAATTAATGAAAGAAAAGGAAGGAAAGGAAGGAAAGGAAGGAAAGGAAGGAAAGGAAAGAAAGGAAGGAAAGGAAGGAAAGAAAGGAAAAAAAAGAAAGTAAGGAAAGGAAGGAAAGGAAGGAAGGAGATGAAGGAAATTAAAGAAAGGAAGGAAGGAGATGAAGGAAATTAAAAAAAGGAAGGAAAAGAAGGAAAGGAAGAAAAGGAAGTTAAGGAAGGAAAGAATGAAATTAATGAAAGAAAAGGAAGGAAAGAATGAAATTAATGAAAGAAAAGGAAGGAAAGAATGAAATTAATGAAAGAAAAGGAAGGAAAGGAAGGGAAGAAATTGTAGGAAGAATAGGAAGGACTGGAAAGAAATAAGGAAAAGGAAGAAAATTAAGGAAAAGAAAGAAAGTAAGGAAAGTAAGGAAAGTAAGGAAAAAAAGGAAAGAATGGAAAGAAAAGAAAAGACAAGAAAGGGAACTACTAAAGAAAAAAAAAAGAGATTTAATGAAAGGAGAGAAAATTAATAAAATCAATGAGTGGTAGGAGCACATGAATGTAATTACGAAAGAAATGAAAATATTGCTAAATTGCATGAAGAAAAGCTGTGACTAAAATGAATAGGTGAATGAGTGAAATAAATGAGTCATATAAAACCAATGAATGAATACATTAGATGAATTGAATGAAGTAAATAACATGAATGTATTTATTTCAATTTAAACTTGTGTAATACCTAAAGCCATCTTTTTAGCCGTGCTAACATGGACTAAGAATTATAATTTCCCTTTAACTAAAACAGATCTTTAAATCTACCCTCGCTAAGCACACAAAACAGATGCACTTAAATTTATTTTATTTTTTCTCTTGGCAGCCCAAGTTTTACCAGCAATCATGATGATAATGATGATGCTGCTGCTGCTTGTTTTTTTTTTTTTTTCTTTTTTTGTTGCTTAAGATTTGGCTACCAACTCCCGCATATATTAAGCTCTTAGAAAACAACAATAACAACTGCTTTAACAACAATAATATTATTTGAAATCCACAACAAGTGTAGAGCACAAAGCGCGCTTACTGCCTGCATATGACTTGCTTAACCAAACAAAAAAAAAAAAAAAAAAAAAAAAAACAATTTTCCTTTAAACTTGTAAATACTCAAACCCAGTTAAGGTACACTATCAACCAAAAAACTTTTGGGTTATTGTTTCAATACGATTTAACATGAGTTTAGTTTTTTATAATAAAAAAAAGTCAGTTCCAGTTGATGGTGGTGGTAGTCAAGTAAGTAAACTAAAGGCTGGTATGTGTTTGTATTCGTATTTGTATTAGTAGTAGCAGTTGTTGTTGTTGCTGTTAGTGGTCTCTTTTAACGTTTTAATGTTTATTTAATTCGTAACATTAACTGTTCATTTATTTCACATGCAGATTTTCAAATAAATAAAAGCAAAAAAAAAAGTGGAAACAAAAAAAAGCATCTTCTAATGCCAAAGAAATTATTCTGTAGGTAAAAGATTATTTAAATGATGTTTCAATGATGATGATCATGAAGATGAAGAGAGTATGATGATGTGGTTGTTGTTGTTGTTGCTAACTCATTTGATATGCACAATTTGGCCCTTTTTGCATGGTTTTTATGTGGTTTAGTTTGTTGCATTTAATTCCATTTAGCTGCTGTTTTCCAGTTCTGTGGGATTATTTTTATTGTTTTTAACTGTTTAAGGAGGTAGAATAGACAGTAGAGCTTACTAATGTAGCTGTTGGTGTTGGTGTTGTTGGCTTGTTTGTTTGTTTTTTGGAAGCCTTGTGTGTTGACTTTATGATTGCAGTATTGAACTTCTGGTTTTGAAATGCTGATGATGTTGTTATTGTTGTTGATGATGATATTTTTTTTTTTAAATCTTTGCTTTCCTTAAAAACAAACAAAAATTCGTGTGCATTGTTTTGTAGGTCGTTCTTTGGGTTCAAAAATCATGCTTGTAATTTTGTCATGGTTTTTCTTTTGCATTAAATTGTATTCAGTTTTGTTGTTGTTTTCTTTCCTTTAACTTTTAAAACGGTAATTTAGCATTAAATTTAGAGCACTTATTGTGGGAATATTGCAAAGAGATATTAAAAAAAAACAGAAGCTTTATCTATTAAAGGTTTATTTTTTTTTTTTATTTTTTTTTAAGAAAAATTAAGTTATAAAAATTTGCTTTGAAATCATTTAAAGGGAGAAAATGTAATCAAAATAATGTTATAATTTCGTGATTTAGTTGTTATTTTTCTTGTTTGTTTCTTTGATTTTAGATTTTAATTTGGAATAGGAATTGTTATAAAACGATCTTCTAAGGCAAAATCTATGGTCTGTTTGATTTTTCTGGGAAATCTGTTTGCTTATCTTATTGTTTTAGTTAATAATTTAAGGGAAAAGTAAATAATTGAAGCGGCTTCAACCAGCCACAACACAGCTTTCTTTGGCAAGTGTTAGTCTGTGATACTGACAGTTCTAGTTAAAACAAAAAAAACATATAAAAACTTACTTCAAACGACAACAGTATAAGTGCCTGGCTTACTATCAGGCAGTTTTTATTCTTTTCCTTTATTTAAATTCCTTATTAATGTCCAAAAAATAATTTATAAAAGCTGGAGTTTGAGTAAATATTTTTTGTTTCGGAATTTGAGCTGTTATTTTGAAAATGTTTCAAGTCCTCTTAAAAAAATTATTAATGGAGTCTATATCTTACTTAAATTGCCGCTAAACTTATAATTAATTTTTATTAAAAAAAAAAAAAAACAAAAAAAAAAAAAACTTTGAAAACCAGAATTTACTTTTCTAATAAATTCAATTTTACTATTTCTTTTGAATTTTTATAAAATTTAACTATTTTTTGTTGTTTATTAATTTATTAAAAACAAAGTATTTTAGAACGTCTACCTCATCTTGAAGGAATGAATCATTTTATTTATGAAATTCTCTTTAATTAATAAATCTTTATTTAGCATAAGTGCTTTTTATTGCTTCTTTTTTTTTACTACTGCCCCGAATAGATAAATAAATAAATAAAAAACCACAATATTACCTGACGGTATGTTACCTACTCTGAGCAATACACACTTTGGTGTGACTAACAGCGATGTCAAAGAATGATTTCTTTAAGGCAGTCATTTATATCATTAAAAATTTACTAATGATTTCAGTATTAAAAAAAACTCTTTGATTTCAAGTAATATTTTTGAATATGGTTTAAGTCCACTTTTAAAAAAAAATTATTTAACGATTATTTTAGCCAGATAGGATCTATATTTTATTAAATTACTGCTAATTAATTTTTTTTAAAAAGTGGACTTATACCACTTTGAAAAATAATAGCTCATTTACTGACTATTTAATTTTTTTTCAGTAACTAGTACAAATTTCTATTAAAAGTAAAAAATTTACTGATTAAATCTTAAATATTTGTACTGTGAGTAACCCTTTATGATTTAATCTTCTTTTTAATTAAAACCAACTTTAAAGATTAAAGTTCCTTTAAGAAAAAAAGTTGAAAAATTATTTTTTTTTCTCCCTATCATTTCCCTCGAACGTTGTTCACTTTCTCTGGGATAGCAATCATGAATGAATTCCCTGCAAATTCTCCTTATTGTTAATATTTTTTTCTTTGGTTTGTTTCCTTTTTTCACTTACTTTTTGCTGGGGATCACAAGTATTTTTGTTTGTTTTTTTTTTTTTCAAATTTTATTTAGCAATTTTTTAACAAAAAAATTTTAAAATTCAATCGTTTGTCCATAACACTTGTAGCACCATAAATAAACTGCTCCAGTAAACAAAAATATTTTACAGTATTATGATAATGGAGTTTTTGTGACCTCAACTGGACGACATGAAATTTCAGCAAGACGGCGCCACCTGCTACAAATCACATGAAATAATCGATTTGTTGTAGCATGAAGTGAAAAAGTGAATGCTTACTAAAGCACCTATTACATTTATTGAACGTATAAAAATCAATATCGCCAAGTTAAGCATACAAATGTAATCTGAAACCAAATTGTCGTATCGAGCAAAAGCAATCGAAATTTTAAAATTATTGAGCATGAAAATCAATTTAATTTTCAATTTTAAAGAAAAAGCTTATTTTACAGCTCTGATGCGTGTATAGATGTCGGCCTATAATTATGGATTAAAATATTTTGCCACAATTTAATTTAAAATTTTTTTTTCTGTTAACCAGAGTGGAAACAAAAAATAAATAAAATAAAAAAAAAAAAAAAAAAAAAAAAAAAACCTATCAAAAGCCTTTAGTAGTGTACAAGTGTGCGTGTGTAAAGCTACTCTCATTTACATATCAAGTGTCATAAATGTATAATAGAATAAATAGGTAACACAAATCAAACAATAGTTTAACAGCAAGTGGTCTGTCAGAAAACCAAGAAAACAAAACAAACAAAAAATTTAATTCTGCTAAAAAAGGCAAATATGAATAAATTTGAAGACGGCGAGATTTTGCACAGAAATACCAAGTGTGTGTGATTTTATTACTCTTTCAGTCTTACAGGCATAAATTAAGCTTAAATTTAAATATTATTTTTGAGTCAAGTAATTGCAATTCAAATTTACAAAAAACAAAAAAAATTATTATTTTGGGATTGATTTGATAGTGACAAGTGATGAGAAAATAAAGGAATCAATTTAAAAAAAAAGAGGGTTTATTTGTATTTTATTTACTTTTTGTAAAAAATATTTTTAATAAAGTAAAAGAATTTAAAAAAATTTTTTTTTAAGAAATTTTTTTGGGCTGAAAAAAAAAACTGATGGACAGTTTTACTAATGGCATGTTAAGCTGATTTAAAAAAATGTTGGAGTTATTTTTTTAGAAATTTCTTTTTTGCAAGAAATTGCCTCAGGTTGTGCTTAAAAAAAATTTTTGTTTTTTTTTTCAAATGAATTAATGCTGTTTGATGTTTAAACAAGCTAAGCAAAATGTATATTTGTTGGCTGTTAATAACCGCTATTTTAACTGTTTAAACGCACATCTGTTTGCTTCACTGTATATAACTTTAAATAGACAGGATATTAAAATTGACTTATTGTTATTGTTTTTGCTACTACATAAATGCTTTTATAATAAATTTTTGCTTATTAATATTTGTAAGTAGCAAGCAAACGGCACAACATTAAAACCCACGCATTTTAAGCTTAAATTAAAATTGAGCTCACAAAAAGACACGAAAACTAAAAAAAAAAATTCATACTCACTAACAAGAAAAAAAACACATACACACACACACACCACCATAAAACAAAAGTTGCAGTGATTCAAATGTCATTAGTATTTCCGTTTCTTTTATACCACAAAAAAAAAAAACAATCAACAGGAATAACCAACAGCAAAATATAGTTTTAGTTAATAGTCTTGCATTCAATATAAACACTGCATTAAGCATTGTAACCAACGTAAACGATCCTATTTAATATGCAACATAAGCTTTGTGTTATAAAACAAACAGTATTTACATAAATTTTACATAAAAATAAATGAATAAAAAATATAATTTTTTTTATAAGCAGATAGAAACAAAAAACAAACAAAGACTTACCAGAACTTTACTTATTGACTGGCATGCAACAAGTGAGTAGAGTAACTGCAGTTGAAATAAAAAAAAACAAAAAAAAAAAGCAGGAAAAAATTACCAAATAAATGAATGAAAATATTGTTGCTGACAACAACAACAAAATAATCATAAAAAGCAACAAGTTAATAAAGTTCTGGTAGTATTTAAAGCTCAAGCAGTTGGTAGTAACCCTGAAGGAAATATGAATCAAAAGAAAGTTATAGAAATTAATGCAAAATTATTTTATTCTTTTTTTTTTTCTAAAGTTATTAAAATTTAAAAAAATTTTTTTTAATCAAAACTGTTCCACAACTAAATTTAAAAAAAAAATTCGACTTCCTTTCTTGCTTCTCTTGGCTCTTGCCCAGTAAACGTGATTTTATTTATTAAAATTTTTAACTGTTCATTTATGTAGTTTAACAGTAGAAAAACAGAAGGCAGTAGTTCGCTTGGGTCCTCTGACATAGTCCCTTTGTATAATTCCTGTATATGAGCAAGAATGAAAAAGGATAGCCATAGAAATATGACAAGAGTAGAAAAAGAAAGCAAATTTAACTTGCAAGATTCCACCTTCACATACATACAAAGCAAGTTGAATAAAAGCTTTTAAAACAAGTCTGTCACCTAAACCAATTTCTACTTCTAGCGGTAGAAAAACAAGTCCCCCCGTTCCCTATTATTATTATTCTATAATTTTTAAAAATTTTATTGCATTTCATTTAAGTAGGTGAATATAAAAATGTTTTAACGTAATCCCTTACGTTTTTTTGGTATTTGTAAATATCTTTTCAGTAATTACGTCATATTTATCAATTAAGTTTTACGTCATTAAATATTTAAAAATATGTTTATCAAAAATATAAGTGTGTAGGTCCAAATAAGCATAAATACATTGATTTCTCAAGAATATTACGAGATGCGATACATATCTTTTTGAAGGGGAGGTCGTCTACAATTGTAATCTACCGCATAAATACTCCGAAATTACTTTTTATTATTTTTAATTTTTTTTGAAATTTCCATATACTCCAGTGCTTAAAATTTTAGCTACGAGTATTATCATAGTATTCTGATTTATTTAAAAAAAAGGATATATGGAGGGCTGGCGTATCCTTGTAGCAATTTAAATCAAATTATTAAAAGCAGTTAATAAAGTAGTTATACATTCTTTCAGCTATACAAATGGCTTTTTGTTTAAAAATATAACGGCCACGTTCCCTATACTGGGCTTCAATTGTACTGAAATGTATCAGTAACATCAAGACAGCACTTGAAAAAATACATCTTTATTTTGACAGTTACTTTTAGTGACTAAAAAAAACTATTTTCCCTACAAAAATTGTTCGTTGTTTAGACTAAAATTGATTTTAAATCACATGCTTAGTTAGTATTGGTTGAAGAAACTAAGTAAAATGTTTTGAACGTTTGTGAAAAAAATAATAATTTTATTAACTAATTTTTTTTTAAATGGCATCAGCACTATAAGCCTTTTCATAAGCACCTCTAGAGGAAATAACTTTTTATTTTTTTTATAATTAGTTCAAGTTAAATTCATATGAATATTTTATTTTATTTTAAATGACTTATTGTCTATTCCTTAGTTGTGTTTTGTATTTTAATTAAGAAAAAAACAAATACACTCACACGTATATTTATATAATACATAAACTAGATTATTTAAGGTTTCGGTTTCTGTTTCTGGGTCTGTTTATTTTATTTATTTTTCTTAATTTCCAAAACTCGCTCGTTTAAAGTGTCAATTTTGGTCCATTTCGATTATCAATATCTTTTGTTTTTTTTTTTTTTTCATATACCGGTTTTTTAAGCAAAACATCATAAAATAGAAACACAACTTTTTGAATTAAACCAACAAGAAATTTATATAGAAGACCAGCAACAACAACAAAACAAAATTTATCAATTTAATGTTAGAGATTAATCTTATTTAAATGATTTTCTGTTAACATTTAAATAAATAAATTTTATTGTTTAATAAAAATCACATAAAATTTAATATCAAAAAAAATAAAAATAAAAAAATTTAGAGTAAGAAATAAAAATATTATTGTTGTTGTTTTTAAATCATTACTGGTTTCCTTGAAGTCTTTTTAAAATAAAAACTTTAGAAATTTAAATTAAAAAATCATCTTAAAATTAGAATTTAAATGAGCTGCTGGTGACTCTTATTTGGATGCTAAGTATTTCATAACTAAAAACTTAAATTTTTTTAATGTTTTGCTCTAATTTTGTGTTTATTTTTCTTTATTATGGTCCACATGATTTGTTGTTGCTGTTATTGCTATTTTGTAGTTTTCTTTATCATTTTTGTTTTTCATGTTTTTATTTTATTTTGGGCTAACACGTAAATTTCTTGTCTTTAAATGCTTGACCATAAATGTGACTCTTTTAACATTGTCCATTTAATGTTTTCTGTTTTGTTTTTATTTTTGTCCCCTTGTAGTTTTGGTCTTTTTAAACAAATTGCTTTTTTGTGCTTTGGCTGCTTTACTCCACTTAACGTTTTTCAGATATCTTTATACTATTTTGTGTGTTTAAGAGTTGTTGTGTTATAAAATTGTAACAAATTGTTTTACAAATTGTTAACATAACATGACGTTAGACAAATTGCATTGACCACACATGTACTTGTTACACATTTTAATTTTGTACTTGGTTGTATGTGTATATATAAAATTTTGTTACAAATTTGGTGAATACAACATGTCCAAAACATGTGTATTCACCAAGTAGAATCAACAAACAAATTTAAGACACAATAAAAGACTCGACTTTTAGGGTGCCAAAGAGTAACTAGTGGCTTTGAGCCAACAGAGAGTATTTCATTGGCCATTTACTTTCAATTAAATTTTAATTAAAATATTGATTTAATTGCCTTTGACTTAACAAACGAAACTATTTAAAAAAAAAAGCTTTAAAAAACACCAGCTTAAATTTTGGTATGATTGCAAGTAAAACTAAATTGTGTTCACTGCAATCAAATGATGTTGTAAAAAACAATCAAGGGCAAAAAAACTTATTTGCTGATTTTCGAGTACACCTACAAGAAGAAACATTTTAGTAATAAAAAAAAAATTATCGGCTCAGAGAAAACACTTGTCGCTTAAAAAAAATTAATTGCCTATGAAAATGTCAAATAAAATAAAAAAAAAAAACAGAACTGATAAAAAATTTTATAACCACTAAAGACAGTTGAATTTTTTAGTAAGTACGCTATTTACTAATCTATTTGCTTTTAAAGTTAAAGTTCTTTAAAACTATTTAATACAGTATAAGCTGTTTTACCATTTTGCCCCCGAAATAATTCTGTTGGAATTTATAGAAAAAAATTTTATTATATAAAATTTATTTATAAAAAAAATTAAAAAAAAAAACTTAAGCTGTAACTTATAAAATTTATTTAGTCCTTGGCCTCATATACTAATGGTTATAAAGCTGTTTATTAATTTGAGGTGTAGAGGTGCGATTTTTGCTTAGACTCGTTGATTAATTTTTGCAGACAAGTCAAAAGATTTTTCTAAGAATTTCAATAGCTTTAAGAAAACCTTCATCCTAAAAAGTTTAAAAGAAATTGAAACTTAATTTTTAAAAAAATATTTTTATTAATAAAATTTTTGTTTTAATTTTGTTAAATATTTTTATTAACAAAACTTTTGTTTTAATTTTTTTTAATTGTGCTAAAATTTGGTTTTTATAAAAGGTAACAATCGATATTTATAAAGAAAAATTATAATACTCGTAAGTAAGTTATAGATGCTCAAAGCTAAATGCAGCTAACAGGAATGGAACCTGCGACCCCCAGATTAGTAGATTGGCAAACCCCCTTACCCCCTTATTTAATTTCGGTACTTACTTTTCATTCGGAATTCTGCTTAAGATATTTTCTTTTTCTAATACAAGAGATTTTTTTTTACTTCAGCTCTTGAATCTATATTTAAATATTTTGTTCCAAAAATTCAAGACAAAATAAATGCTAGAAAAAAGCAATAAATTATTGTCTTTGTAGTCAGACTATTATAGAATGCCAAATCAGTGTCGAAATGATGACGATTAAGAACAATAAAAAACAAAGTTGAAATAGAAATGACGACAAAATTTACAACGATAACTGGAATAAGTTTGATTTTGATAAGCATTTTTAGATTTTCTATAAAAAAATTTCTTTATCACAATCCAAAAATTTATTCATAAATTTTAAGAAAATCGTTTAATTTAATTTAATTTTTTACTTTCTTTTTTTCTCGTTTCAGGTATGTACCAGCCCCATTTAAATATTCGAGTGAGTCACATTTTTCTTTATTTTTTTTTTAATTTTAATTATAAATATTTTTCAAGCTTAAAATCTAAAAATAAATTAATTAATTATTAAAATTAAAATATTAAGATCTTAAGCTTAAAAAATATTTATATTTGTTAATTATTAATAATTTTTATATTTGTTAATTATTAATAATTTTAATTGTAACAAAAAATTTAATGTAGACTTTAAAGTCAAAGTTATAGAAATTTTTCATTTTTATAAATTTTACTTTAAAGACTTTAAAGTCAAAGTTATAGATATTTTTCATTTTTATAAATTTTACTTTAAAGTCTACGTCAATGTTTTTTGGATAAGGGCAGAAAACTTAAGCAGGTCTGGCATATCAGTTGAGACCAGCAAAACTTATACGAACTGGCCCGGTTTTGCTAGTCGTTTATAATAGGCCAGTCTCTCGCTTAAGCTTTATTTAATGCCTACAAAAATTTAGTTACATGAATACTGTAAATTTTGAAACGTTTTTGTTTATTTTTGTTTTAATAATTTAGAAGGTAAACGAAAGTTTTCCCAACAGTGTTTTTACTTTTTTTAAATGGTTGTTCTAAAAATCGCATTTTACTTACATTTTACTACTTTTGTAGAACGTGCCTGATTTTCTATTTTTTTTTTTATGAATTTGCTTATACAAATTTAATGCAAATTGCCTTGTTTTTTCTCAATTTTTTTTTATTTTTCTTGTAACAAAAAATACTATGATATACTGCAAGTGTAGTTAAATACACCGAATATTGAACTCCTCTAATATTTGCACTTGCACTTTCGTATAATAACAATCAGTTAAAAAAAATTTTTGTTGTTTAATAAAAAAAATTTCTTTTTGCTAAAAAAAATTTTTTTTTGTTACAAAAAATTTATTTTTGTTAACAAAAAATTTTGTTAAAAAGTTTTTTTTTTAACTTTTTTTTTTAACTTTTTTTTTTAACTTTTTTTTTTTTTAATTTACTTTACTTAATAAGGATACAAACTGATTTCTACTCATGGAAATGGCCTCATTACACAGGCCTTTATTTATGATAATTATCATTTCAAAAACAGATTTTTGGTGTACTTGACAGCACCTACTAGAAAAATAATATCACTTCCCAGGTGTTTTTTTTTTTTTTTTTTTTTTTTTTTTTTTTTTTTTTTTGCGACACATGTAATCAGAGATTTTTGCTGTATATAGCTTTGAGCATCAAGGACTTGTTAAAATTTTTCTTTTTTACATATCAGCTGTTACTTTTTATAGGAACAAAAACTTAACAAAAGTAAAAAAAAAATAAAACAAAAATTTTATTAATAAAAATATTTTTTTAAAAATTAAGTTTAAATTTTTTTTTTTTGCTTTTCAACAATTTAAAAAATTTAGAATGAAGGTTTTCTTAAAGCCATTGTAATTCTAATAAAAACCTTCTGACTTGTCTGCAAAAATTGATCAAAAGTCTAAGCAAAAATCGAGAATTGAGACCTCAAATTAATAAGCAGCTTAATAATATACAATAGTATACAAGGCCAAGGACTAAATAAATTTTATAAGTTACAGCTTAAGATTGTAGATTAAATAAAGAGTTTTTTTTAATTTTTTTTTATAATTTAATTGTTTTATAAAGAAATTTTTTTCTAGAAATTAAGAAATGAACAACAGAATTATTTTTGGAATAAAATGGTAAAACCGCTTAGAGGGCTACAACTTTAAAAGCCTTAAAAGTTTTTCTTAAAAAAATTATATCGATTCTATCAGAGTCATCTTCGTAATTTTGGAACCACAATAATAAAATTATGGAGCTCATTTTTATTTTTTATTAGCGCAGCATTTTTTTTTTTTTTTTTTTTTCAATAAATATTTCTCGATTTGCAAGAGAATATTCTCTCGCAAATTTCATTTCACTTACCGTAAACAAACGTGAATCTTCTTCAAATTAACTGCATAAATCCACTAAATTTTGCTTATTTATTTAATAATTTTTTTTCATACAACAACTTAAACGTCTTTAATTTTTATAAATAATTTTGTATTAAGAAAATAAATTTTTATAAATCATTTGCCCATAACTTTACATCAGCCATGGTGCTTCACTTTTTAATATTTATTTTTTCTACAAACACTTTTTAAATTTTTATTTTATTTTATCACTTAACTTTGATTTAAGGGAGTTAAAAGAGGGAAGTTATTATTACTAAAAGTCATTAACAACAAACATTATTTGCGAAATGGTTTACATTCAACTAGCCAAACAAAGTAATTTTAAAAGAAAAATATTTAATGTTTTCAACAACATTTTTGTCAACAGCAAGCAAATTTCTTTTCTTATAAAAAAACTCACACTTTTTTATAAACGAAACTGGAATTTGAATTTAATTTTTTTAAATTTATTTACGTGATTTTTTTGTTTTATTTTGTTAAGCGACGGCTTAAAAAATATTTTTTTTTTAATTTTCACTTGTGTGATTTTGTTTTAAGTTGTTTAAAAATTTTTAATATTTTTTTTATTATCACTAAAGCTTTTTTTTTACTTTACAAAAGAAAGGGCTTAAAATTAACGTGATTTATTTGCTCTAGTAATTTGATTTAATTTATTTTTTATTTTTCGTAACGTAAATAGACGCGTTATACTTTTAAGAAGATGTTTGAACGAATAGCGCCTATAACAGACTGAAGACTTTACATAGAGATAAGGTAAAAAAAACTCCACAAAAACAATAAGAATAAGCTGCACACACGTTAAGAAAACTGGGAGAAAAACAAAAACAAACAAAACATGAAAACCATACAAAAATAATAAACATTAAAACCGGTGATCAAGCTATTTCAACAAACATAAATGAAGCGAACATGTTGGTAACCCAGTTAAGTTTAACAGTTGGTTAGTTAACAGTGAGTAAAAATAACAGCAAAAGGTTCAATTGGAATTGAGTAACAGTTTGTAGGAATAATTTTTTTTTATTTTACGTCACACTTAAAAGATTTTATTATTACAACTGAATTTTTGTAACAAATTTAGTTTTCCCAACCGAAGTGAATTTTTAAATTCTGATAATAGCAAATCTTTCTAGCTCGAAATAATTTTAAAAGAACTAAATTTTTAACTATATTATTGAATTCTAGTTGCTATAACTAAACAGTTTGATTATTGAATTGTGGAGCAACCAAAAACTTATAAAACTAAAGCCTACAACTTCGGTTGTGAGAACTAAATTTATTTCTAATTAAAAATTCAGTTGTGATGGTAAAATTGTTAAATCATGACAATAGCAAGGCGGTCTAACAGTTTGAACTATTTTTGAGAGAACAACATTTTGAACATTCGATAAGAATTCTGGTTGCTACAATTATTGGTTAAAAACAAATTTAGTTCTTACAACCTAAGCTGTTTTCTGTTTATATTCTGATTTATTGGTATAAATCACATTACTAAACTGGTAACAGCACACGGTTCACTCAAGTATTACAGAAATAGTGTAGTTATGAAAGAAAACTAGGTCAGCTTAGTATTTTGTGTGCCATAGAAATCATTGTAACACTATGCAGCTGCGTTAAGGCCCACAGGTCTTCAGCACGAGCAAGCTTAGGTAAAATTAAGTCTTTAATATGAACAACATTCGTCAGGCTTTACAATTGTTGTCTTAGTTCGAAATAATCAAAAATAATAATGAGAAGGATTAACTGAGTGTGTTGTGTTGCGAGGTTAAATTAAATTTAAATTATTTCAAAGACAAACAAACTATCGGCCCTGTTTTGTAAAATCAACTTTAAAAAAAATTTTTTTTAATTAATTCACATTTTTTGAGTTATAATTTTATTAATTTTCAAACGAATTACAATCGAAGTAGTTAATTTTGATATTTTTTCGGCTAAAAAAATTTTTCGACTTAAAGCACAAAGCCGCATAATTAAAAACGATTTTATGCGATAATTGATTAGCTTCACCACAGGCTATAACCTGTTGCTGTAGCGTGACTTATTGTAAGCAAATAGCTTAACATTTTATTTCTCTTGCTGTTAACAAAATTTCCAAGTTAAAACCTTGCAACTTTGCAAGTCGTATTTCAGTTTGATCATGCAAGTTGGTTGATCTACTAACTAACTGTTGTTGTAGTAGATTTATTTTTTAATTTTAACGTGGTGGTGGTGGTGGTTTTTGTTTATATAATTTTTTTTCTCCCTGGTTTCGTTTTAAAAACTTTTTGTTGTTGCTCTTTTACACAGTATTTTATGTTTACAGTTGTTGTTATTGTAGTTTTACGTATTTTAAATTCATTTTGTTTTCACTGTCTAGCTCTTAACTATTATTATTGTTGTTGTTGCCTTTGTGTGTGTGTGTGTGTATGTGTGTTGTAACTGTTATTGTTTTGTATCTTTATTTTTTCTTGTTATTGGTGCTGCCTTTATAGTTTGTTGTTGTATTTTCTATAACAATTTTGCTCTGTTTTGGTTGGCTGTTTGCTTTGAAATTATAATTTTCCGTTGGTGTTGCTGCTTGTTATTGCTTTTATTTAGATTTTGTATTACTTTTATTGTTGTTGTTTGATTTTGTTTTAGTGTTAGTTTATTGTTGTTGGTTGTTGGTGGGGGTTTTGCTGTCTGTTGTTGTGATTACACACAAAACAGTTATTTTGTTCCATTACAATTGCGGTTTTTTGTTGTTGGCATTTAAAGTGCGTTTTCTTGGTTTTATTTTCAATACATAAAAAAAGCTCTGTATATGTATGTATGTAAGTAAGTAAGTAGTACATAATATATATATGTATGTGTTGCCTGGTATAGGTGTCGTCTGTATATACAAACGTGTTCACTTAAGCATAAAAATTGAAATAATCAAATGGCTTGTATGTGTTGTATTAGTTTAGTGTTACGAGTGTAGAAACTAACAAGGAGGAGTTTAAACTGATTTTTTTATTTGATTTTATTTCAATATTATATTAGTTATGTTGTTGTTGTTGTTGCTATTATTATTAGTTTTGCTAAAAGTAGTGTAAATATTGTTTTTTTTTGTGTCATTTGTTATGGCGTCTATTTTTTTATTTAAAACTAGTTTCGCGTTTTGTTTATTTCAATTGGTTTTTGTTTTTCTGTTAAATTTTTTCTCTTCGCCTTGAAAACAAAAGACTTAAGACACAAACTCGAAAACATTTCAAAAATTTCAAAGTGAATTTGCAAATTTTTTTTTTTATTTTAAATAAATTTATTATTATTAAAAAATGCTAGTATTTAAATATTTAAGCTTAAGGTCTTTGAGTGTAAAAAAAATAAATTTTTAATTTTTTTAATACATTTCGTTTCAACTTTGCTTACATTCTTCAGGCATTATTTATAAATTAAATTGAAATTAGTTAGAAAAAAATTTTTTATTTTTGTTTCAAATAATTCACTAAGAATCTACAGAATGTAGCCATTTGTAAATCAGTTTATTTCTCAGCTGAGGTACACTTAGTGTATCCTTTATATATATGCCACCAAAGTCGTCTGGACTTTTAACTGTATGATGATTTCATATAAAGAGTGACCATAAATAGAAGAAGTTATTGGAAAGAGTTGAAATTTACCAAATAAAAAATTTCAAAAATTTCGTGTCCTTCCCATATATTCTGAAATTTAAAACAACCATAGAAGTGAAAAAAAATTTTTAAAATTCATGAAATTTTGTACAACGTTGATCAAATTTGACTCAAAACAAAAATTTCTTTTTTAAAAAAATTTAAAAAAAAAGTAAATTTTATTTAACTAATTACATACACAAAACACATTATGAATTCAATGGGCCATAATCATAGTCACAAAAAAGTAGGCTTTTATTAAGAGCTGACTTTTGTTCCTAAGAACTATATGAATTTAAAACCTCTTTAGTGTGACTATGATTATGGCCCAATTTTTTCAAGGACACGCCCACCTCCTTTGCCTTAAAAATGGTATAACAGCTAAACAAATCATTTTAAAATTGGCTAAAAATTTTAAGATTTTTCTACTAAATGACTTTGGTGCACAGAAACCTTAACTTTGAGTTGCAAAAACTAAAAAGCTACTCAATATTTTTGCATAATATTTTAAATATATTTTATAATAATAGAAGTGTTTTCTGTAGAAAAATTAAGAAAACAAGTTCAATTTCCCACATCGATTTTACCCATTTTGCTTTCCTTGACTAATCCGCAAGGTAATTATCGACTAACTACGATAATATAAAAAATGCGAGCAAAAAAATCCATCGATTTGAATGCTTCGGCCTCGACTAATTATTACTAATAACTTCGACGGTCACATCTGCCGAAGCATAGTTCTTGTGGATACAAAAAATGTACTCTTTTGGAGCTAAATAATGCAAAATAAAAATTGATTTATTTTTAAATAAAAAATCTCAAGCTTAAATGTATATTTAAAATAAGCAAATTAAATCTGGCCAATTCTGATTATTTTTGAAAAAATTTTTCATAAAATTTTTCCTATAACGCCCCGGTTAAGGCTTTAGTAAACTATCCACTTGGAATACTCTATTGCTATACACTGGAGAGACAACAGAACGTATACTATGTCACTCCAATGATCTAATGTGCGGCAGGTTTCTTTACTAAGGGCATCACCAATTACATCCGTCTAACATGGTGAACAAATCACCTAAAGAAGTCTTTGTATTGTCAATGAATACTTGACTTAAAGAGTGTTTGTAACTTGAGACTTGTGGCGAAGAGACCAGATGACTCATTCCCTCAAATAGTTCTATTTCTAAGACTACTGGGAATGAATGTTGTTCCGCTACCATTCAGCAAAATTTTCATACTCCACTTAGACAGCAAATATTTTATCTATTCCAGGAAGGTAGTAAAACACTTCAGCTTTTATAACTGTGTTAAGTCGACTTAAGTAAAAATTAACTTGATTTCCCAATTAACGCAATAACTTTATTATTGTATTTCATATGGCTCGGTTAACCAATATCATTTGCTAAAATCAAAATAATTTTATAAGCAAATTCTTAAAGCTTCTAAACTTGTAGTTTTACCATAATGCCAAAAATGTAATAAATTACTTCTCAAATACTTTTACTTTAAATGAAAAATTCTTTGTTTTGTTATGTGATTACAAAGGGTTTCTATACAAACATTCATGTGGGCTTTCCTGAAAACAATAAAAAAAAAAACGGTTGTACATCTCTGGTCCAATAAAAATATTATCCATTAATATTATTCCAATTGCAAATCCAAAAACAAAATTTTAAACATATTTTATGCTCAAAACGATCTAGATTGCTTAAAGCCTGTAACTTACAACATCATGACTTCAATACATTTTACTTCCTTAAATCAAACCGCATAAAAGCAAGAACAAAAAAAAACATGAAAAGAAAAAAAAACGTTTTAAATCAAAAACAATTTTCAATTTTATTTCAGGCACATGTCAATGTTAAAGTATCAGATATTTTACACAAAATGTCAGCTCATATTGCATCTTCAGTAGTCTGTTTGTTTAACTTAAAATTCGTCCGTCTGTCTAGCTGTCCGTCTAACTAAACAACAAAACACATAGACAGTCACACACACAATCAGCTACAGCATTATGCTCTCTTATGGTTATGGGTTATGCTCATGTGTGTTAGAGCAGCAGGTCTTTGTAAGACTCTGTCTTCTTTCTTCCTTTTTTTTTTGTTTTTATTGATTGTACTTGTGTGTAGATCTCTACACACATTTATAACAATTTCAATTGATTGTCATACAATCAACATATGAATAATTCAATTGCAACAATAACAAAAGCAATAACAACAACTGCAGCAACAACTTAACAAATATCCCCAACAATTCTGGTACTTGTGGCATGAGTTAACATAAAACTTGCGTATATTGTTGTTGTTATTTATATTTTACACACACACACATATGTTTATTTGCTGTTCTTTTTTTTTGTCGCATAATTTTTATTTTTATTTATATTTTTAGTTATGAAATGGCTAAAGCATGATTACAATTGTTTATAAAATATTGCAATTGTTGAAATATTCTCGTACATGTGATAAAGTCGTGAGTTGGGCTTTTTTCTATTTTATTTTTTTTTTATTTTGGTTTTATTGAAATAAAATTCATTAAATTGTTTCTAAAATGATGTTGATTATTGTGAAAACGGGCGGTCAGAGAGAAAGAAATAGAAAAAATATTTTAAGGATTTTCACCATTCCCGATTTTGTCATGGAAAATTTCTAAAAATTGCCAAAAATCCCTCAGAGCAAGAGTAATGGGGTATAAAATAATTAAAAAAAATTTGTTTAAATAATCCAAAGTAATTTCTGAGTATTTGCTCAATAGATTCCAAATCTAGACGACCTTTCCTTTATAATAAGTTGAATTGAGGCTCTGTTTTTTTAATATATCGCAAACTTAGCTTTAAAATTTTGCTCTACTCTGAATTAAGATTCAGCTGCTTCCACAATGTTCTTTCATGAAAGAAATTTTTTTTATTAAAATTTAACTTTTTTTATTTGTTTTCTACAGTTAAAATTTTATCAGGCTTGGAAAAAAATACCCTTTGTAAATACATCTTTAAGATTGCAAGATCATTTAATCATTTATCAAATTGCCTTTAAACTAAAGCTTTGTAAGCAGAGCTACAAAATATTTTTATCACTATTATTTGTAAGTGATCCTTTAGAAAAGAAATAATAGAAACCAGATCACTTAATAATAAATTATTTTAAAATGTTAAATACTTGACAACAACAATAACAATTCATTAAATGTCCTGGCTAAAGTATTTCTAAAATTTTTAAGGGGATGTTTACTTATAAAGGCAAAAGAATCTTAAATTAATGAACTGTTTACCTAAGGTAGGGTTAAAAAAAAAACAAAAGACACGTTCAGACACTTAATAAAAGTGTCAGCACTTGTGATTAAATTCAATTTCTTTCAGAGTTCGCTTTTCTTTTTTCTATTGTTATTTTGCATTCTCATAAATGTTTGTTAAATTAATTTGTGCATTGTCACACACAGTCCAAATAGCTAATCAACTTGAATTTTCTTTTTCTTAAAGAAAACACACACTCAAAAATTCCTTAGTTTGGCTATTTTGTTTAAATTGTTTCATTTATCATATTTATATTGTGCTCTTTTTTCTTGTTTGTGTGAATTCCTTTTGCTTCTTCCACAAACCAGTCAAATTTGCATATTTGCATCATCTTGAAAATCTGTTCTTGAAAATGACAAAACAATTTGTTATGCTTAAACATCTTGTTGTGTTGTGTTGTTTGTTAGTATGAGTAGAATTCTTTTCTTTTCATTTCACTTCTGGTGCGTTTAAGTAGATTTTTTTGCTTTATAGATTTTTAACTCGTTTCCAGAAATCTTTTTTTAATGTGTTTACGTGCTTTCTTTAGATTTCATGGGATAGTTTTAGCTGCTGTTGCCTTTTTGGGTTTGTCGCTTGACTCTTATACGGTTTTTCTGTTGTTGTTCCTTTTGGTTTGTTTGTTGGTTCTAAAAGAGACACATGTAGAAATCTGCATAAATGGATTTGACTTTTTCCTTTTTTTTTTGGTTGGTGATAAATGTTATTTATTGTTAATAAGCTTGACGAATGCTTGTCAAGGACTCTGTCGTTTTTTTTTTGTCACTTCTTTACTAAAACAGTATTTGCTTATTATAACGGAAATTATTAGATTAGCTGTTGCAGGCTTATTACTTTTTGTACAGCCTCTTTAAGCATACAAAATGCGAACATCAGTATTTTACAATAGTCATGCCATAAAATAAACTTAATTTAACAATTTCTAAAAAAAACTTTAAAAATTTCTTTAAATTTTTAAAAATAGAAGTTTGGCTTAAGAAGCCCATACACGACAGTGGCATGCACGCGAAATCAAGGCATAAGCTCGCATCACATAATAAAAATTCCACAGAGATCGTTATGAAGAAATAAAATAAAATAAAATAAAATAAAATAAAATAAAATAAAATAAAATAAAATAAAATAAAATAAAATAAAATAAAATAAAATAAAATAAAATAAAATAAAATAAAATAAAATAAAATAAAATAAAATAAAATAAAATAAAATAAAATAAAATAAAATAAAATAAAATAAAATAAAATAAAATAAAATAAAATAAAATAAAATAAAATAAAATAAAATAAAATAATAAAATAACAAAAAATAAAATAAAATAACAAAAAATAACAAAAAAGAAAATAAAATAAAATAAAATTAAATTAAATTAAATTAAATTAAATTAAATCAAATTAAATTAAATTAAATTAAATTAAATTAAATTAAATTAAATTAAATTAAATTAAATTAAATTAAATTAAATTAAATTAAATTAAATTAAATTAAATTAAATTAAATTAAATTAAAATAAATTAAATTAAATTAAATTTAATTAAATTAAATTAAATTAAATTAAATTAAATTAAATTAATATAAATTAAATTAAATTAAATGAAATTAAATTAAATTAAATTAATTAAATCAAATTAAATTAAAAAAATAAAATTAAAAAAAAGTAAATAAAATAAAATAAAATAAAATAACAAAAAAATAAAATAAAATAACAAAAAATAAAATAAAATAACAAAAAATAAAATAAAATAACAAAAAATAAAATAAAATAACAAAAAATAAAATAAAATAACAAAAAAAAAAAATAAAATAAAATAACAAAAAAAATAAAATAAAATAAAATAACAAAAAAAAAATTAAATAAAATAAAATAAAAAAAAAGTAAAATAAAAATAACAAAAAATTTAATTAAAAAAAAAAAATTAAATAAAAAAAGTAAAATAAAAAAGACTAGGTCTGTGAACACATCTCTTAGTCTATTTGGTTACCACAAAGAAACCAAATCAAAAAATCCAAACAAGCCTCCTTCATAATCGTCTTTGAAAATAATTCCTTGAAATACTTTTCTCAATAATAAAATTTTCAATGTCACTATTTCATCAATTGTTGGCTACTTTAGCTTAAAAATTTTAATTAATTTCAACCTACTTACTCTAGCTAGATTATTAATTATGAAAAGCTCATTAATATATTTTGCACTCTAAATGAAAATCTTAGACTGCGCTTTCCTAATTTAATTAAAAATTAAAACTCTTCTAAGTCAGCCATAAACTAATCCATACAATGATTTTTATACATTGACAAGTTTATTTTTTGATTTATAAATAGAAATCATAATAAGAATAATAAAATACTAAAAAAAATATAACCAAACCAAAACTAAATACACAAATGCTTGAAGCTAAAAACTAAAAAAGTGCAAAGTTGTAGAAAGAAAGAAATAATCATAAAAATAAATACCAAAATCCCCTCATATAACAATTTTATTTTCTAACGAATTAAATTAAATCATTTCATCAAGTTGGAGACGTAAGTAAATGAATGTCCGTGTTAGTTTACTATACAAACGAGAGACTCGGATGAGCTAGCGCGCAGAGCAAGGAATTATGACAGAGTAAAGTTAGTGAGTATTTTGTGCTACATTCCTTGAATTCATAAAGTGTAAGAAATTAATAAAATAAAGCACTTGGCATTTACTCGTATGTGTCTTCACATATCACATCTAAATGACTGACTGAATGACTATCTAAGGCACTCACTCACACTGGCTCATAAATATTAAAACTTGTGAGTTGGGATGTGATATGGAATGAGATGAAATGAAATGATTTGTGTTTTAAGGCTTAACAAATATACACTGACACATGCTCATGCATTTTGGCGGGCGGGCGGTGGGAAATGTGGCCACAAAAATCTTTTTTTAATTTTTTTTATTTATTTACTTTTTTTATGTTGATCTCAGTACGAGTATCTTGAAATTGTGATGATGATGATTTCATTTTAATAACACCTTGTCTTCACATAAAATTTAAAAACCACAACCACAACAAAATATAATATTTCTACTGCAGTCTATTCTACTCTACTTTAGTTTACATACGGCTATTAAAATATGAAAATGATTGGACAGACAGCAAGACAGTTGGTATTAAAGTTGAAGTATGTCCTCATATTATTCGCATTCGTAACTGGGAAGCTTTAAATGCTAAAATTCATGGTAATATATCAGTCAACTTAAGAGTTTATTTCTTGTATTCTGGCATAGACATAATACTCTCTAACTCTAGTCGACACTGCACTCCAACTCAACTCCATTCATGTTTGACTTAAACTTTTCTTCTACAGCTAAAATCTAGCTAGACTTGCGATCATCAAGGAAGCATGATTTTAATGTTAGTGACCATATTTTCTTGTTGTGTTGAAAGTGTGTGTGCGCGTGTATTGTTTTCCATCATTTCTCAGTTAAATCTAAGTAATTTTTGTTATGATTTTAATTAAGTTTATGAATTATGATTGCTTAGGTTGTGTATGTTTGATATGCGTGAATTTATTTAAATATATAGAAATTGTTAGGTTAGAGAAAAAGATTTTCTACTTTTTCTCTAACTAATTGTGATGACAAAATCTAAAGCATATGGCATATGCTTTATATTTTGTATGAGTGTATGAAAACAAAAAAAACTTTTCGCAAACGTTTGCTGCAAAGTCATAAACTTTTCGCAAACGTTTGCTGCAAAGTCATAAACTTTTAGAAGCTCTTACATGAGCATAAAAACGTTTTTGGTTTAAATTGAGCACAAACAAAAACTGGCTTTAGCACTCATCTTCAGCTTTTGCTATTCAATTGCAGCCATAGATTTTGCCATCAATTTAAAAGCAGACATACCTATTGTGACAAAACTCTTAAGTTAGAAATCTTCGCTATGTCTAGTATAAAATAAGAATTCAAAGACTTTCTTTCTTGGGTGATTTGTTCGTAGTGTCCGATGCTTCAAGCTAGTGATGCTTAGGGCAATTAAGAGCATTCTGCTGCCTCTGCAGAGTTTTTTTTTTAGAGTGATCTTCATATTTTTGAAGTGTTTCAATAATCTACAATGAATCCCCTGATAATGCAGGACGGACGTGAACGGAATGTCATGAATGTTTTTGCCACCTTGATATCTCTTGTTTCTAATCTTGAACTTAATAGCGTTCCAAGGCAGTCGGCAAAATTATCCAGGGCAAATGAAACTATTAGCCGCAACTTTCCTTTGCCAACTGGTCTGCCTCTTCATTGCCTACATATGCTATATGATCTGGCTTGCCATGCAGCCCATCAACCCAAGTACATTCTGTGTTTGTCTTCACTATTTCACCGCCAATGAGCTGTGACTTGGAGACATTGAGCCAATTGTGTTGCTTGTAAGTTGCAACGCTTGCTGCTGACTGCAGTGAAAATTGTGAATTTTTTTCTACTTGTTCCCCCACCCAATAAATTTGCATTTGTATTTTTGCACGCATAGAGTCAGTGTATGTTTTGTAAAAATGAACTCGTTTTGATAATGTTACAGGTTGCATGCCATTTGAATGCTTAACTTTGTGCCTGAATGATTTGCTAACTTAGCTGAGTGACTGACTGACTGACTGACTGAATGACTCGTTAATTGTTTGGTTGTAAAGTTGTTCTTTGCTATTTTATTACCATAAGCTGTTGCTTTTAATATACCACTGACAGTGATGAGTTGTTGCATTAATGTTGATGGCTTCTAACAATTTATTAGAGCACGCAGAAGTGTGTATCTTAAAAAAAAATAATTAAGTTAAAGTCAACAGCCTTGTAATTGTTTTTAAAAAGCTTTGTCATAATCTAGATTAATCAACAAAATGTTGTAAATATAAAAACTAAACAGAAAAAGCCTTATAAAATATTTTCTTTCTTAAAGCTTGAAATATTTAAGGGCCTTCTACAAACTACTTGACTTCAACTTGCCAAAGGTTTTCTTTTATAAATTTTTCTATTAGTTGTTTGGTTTTAAAAGTTTTTGAAATTTTTTTTTTATATGATTAATAGCTTTTGTTGTATCAAGTAAAGGTCAAAATTGTGACTTAAGTCCTTCTTTTTTTTGTTGGATTTTTTTATTTTCATGCCTTTTAAATGTAATTTTATAATCAGCAGTTTGTTAATGGGCTTAAAGATGCTATTTTAATAATTAAAATTTCTTAATACCTTGCAGCTAAATTACACTATGTAACAAAGTATTAAAAAAGAAAACAATTTTTATTTCTTTTTTTTAAGTTTTTATAAAATATACGGTGTCCCAGTAAGAATTAAATTTTTTCTTGTTGAAATCAATCCATTACCATATCGTTGTAAAAAATAGGGTTCACAGTCAGCGTAAGTTCAATCTCATCTTTAAAAAAAATAAGGCCTGACTGATTCCCCGCTTCAAGTAATTTTATTTCTCAGGGATGGCATGAGGATTTTCTGAGCCCTAAATTCGAAAATTTTGTCACGAAGGCATTCGTATGGAAATATGCTTCATCCTAGATGACGATTTTTTTTTCATACTTTAGCGGAGCATGTCTTCTTTACAATCCAACAAAAAACTCACAACTCTCTCAAATAAAACTTGTTTTCATTTAAAAATGAAAAAGTGCTCTCTTACTGAGCCACCTCTTATGAGTGAATTAAAATAGAATTAATTCCGATTTAATTAATTTTTTTTTTTTTTAATTTTTTTAAAGTTAGAAACCCCTAATTTTTTGAAATATAAATAAAATGACTGTTACTATTAATTTCTTTGTTGCCTAGTGTTATCATTTACAGTCTTGTATAATTTTAAATTGATAAATTAGTTTCTTTGTTTTTTGTTTGTGTCTTTTAATGAAGATTTTGTTCAATTAACTTGACCTTAGCAAATTTGCTTGTAGCCTAAATATTTTCTCTATTTATCATTAAAGATCTATTGGTTGCTTTAAATGAGTTGTTGCCTAATGATTTGGTTTCAGCTGCATGATTAATAAATAATGTTTTTTTTTTTTATAATTTAAATAAATAAGCAGAACTTCCCAATACAAATTAAAAATTCAGACCTTTTAGTTTAATTTGACAGAATTTGTTGAAAAAAGCTTTCACTTTTCAAAGATTTCAAAGCAATTTATTTCATTTATCAAATGACCACACTAAATACAACACAACTCTGTCCAGTCATGTTTTTTTTTCTGTTGCATCTTGAACTCTTATTGGTTAAAAACTCGAAATTTTCCAAATATTTAAATATAAAAAAGCAAAATCAAACAAACAAAATAAAAAAACATCCCACATTTCAGAGTAACAGGTGCATGCATTAAATTGTTGGCAAAACAAACAAGTATTTTTATGAATATTAAAATGCAACCAACTGGCAGCCAATACAAAAGTTGTGCAAATAAAAGAAAAAAAACCTAAACACCATTTTAAGAAAAGAAAAAAAAAACTGGGTGTACAAACGAATATGAAAATGACACTCAAAACTGAGCCCAAGTGAACTCATGCGATATTTAAGTGAGTGAAATATGCCCAGTTAAATATATTTTAATGTAACCCGTTACGTTTTTTTAGAATTTTTTTAATACTTTTCATTGCTGTTGCTTCCGGACGAACCATAGAAGATTACGAGATGGCAGACATATCATTTTAAAGTGCAGACAGTCTAGATTTGTTATCTACCTCTCAAATACTCAGAAGTTTCTTTAAACTATTTTTTAAAAAATTTTGAAATTTCCATATACCTCAGTGCTGTTGCTTTGAAAGATTTTTACCATTCCACACTTTGCCGAGGTACTATTCCCGATTTTGCCCATGAAAATTACCAATTTAGTCTGTAGGCTCTAAACTTTCTGGAAGTGTTTTAAGATTTTCTGAAAAAACTTCAATAACTTCAGACTTCTAAAAGCAGCTACATTTCAGTCCCATTTTCCCTGTTTGTTTTAGTTTTACAGAGAGTCAAAGAAGGAATTACTTTTTTTTGAATTAATGAAAACAATTCTTATTTTTAATATTTTAGATGTTGAGTTTTAGCTCTTAGTATGAATGATTCTTAAAAAAAACGCCAATAAAAGCGAAAATTTGTTTGTTTAAATTTATATATTTTCTATGTTTTTTAAAAATGCTAAAAGTGTGGCAGTTGGGTAACGCAGAATGTTTTTGTCTCGAAATATTTTAACACATCTTGGGGATTATTTATTATTGTTTGCCTTTAAAACTTGACAAATGCAATGATGGACTTTTCTGTAAATAAAATATCAAAACAAAACTCTCAATGCTTTGAATAAACATGGCAAATATTTACAAATGTTGGCTTAAATAAACGCATTGACAATCAACAAAAAGAGTTAAAATAAAAATCTAACAAACTATTAACACAACTGATTGACAGCTCAAAAGGAGTTGCTTGTATTTGTTTTTAATGCGTTACGTTTTTTTTTTCTTCTACAATGACAACAACTAGAGATCTGAAGTTAAAAAAAAAAAAAATAAATAAACGAATGAATAAGCGTACGCGTACAAAGAAGATGTTGTAAAACTGTTAACATTATTTAACAAAATTGAAAATGTTGACAACCTTTGGCGTATTCTGCTTTTAAAGTTTTACTGTTAAACTTAAAAAAAAAAAAAAACAGTAAAATTGTTTTGGGGATTTTGAAAATGGTTTGTTGTCTTTAAGAAGACATCACGTGCTTATCAAAAAAAGACTGCAACAAGCCACACAACCACAGGAGGTCAAATATGTTTTATAAGTCAGCTAAAAACAGAAAAGACATCTAACACACAGCAAACCCAGTATGTTTTTTATTTAAAAAAATTCCTGGTTTTCTGATAGTAATAGAAAGTTGTAGTGGTTTCTATTTCTTTTCTTTTATTTTTGTATTCACAAATTGCGTAAAAGATTTTTTAAAACGCACCTACAATTTAAGAAATTTTTTTTTTCTTTATTTGTTGCTGTTGTTATAGATGAATGTGCTTGCCAATCCCTTAATGTTGTTATACATTCATAACTTCACCAATTAAACTCATTTTGACATTTTTGTTTTGTGATGTCATGCGCTTAAAATTTTTATTTCTTTCCTTTGCATATCCCATACACTCGCTGTGGCTGTTTCACTTTAATAAAGCAAAACATTTTGCGAAAAAAAAGCCTTAAAAAATGATTCAGTTTTACTTTGTGGACTGTGTTATGTTATAACGCGTGCCTTAATTTGCTTAAGCAGAGGGTATCTGTAGCAATAGGTACCCTACAAATTTTTGTAAGTTTTAACATTCTTTAAAAGTATAACTGGGGGGCTGCTCTTTGGCTATCGCAAGATATTTGTGTGTATAAAACAACGTTGACTTGAGTGCACTAACAGACAAATGCCACGCCTCATTGTAGTTTATCACACTAGAGGTAACAAGTTGCAGTTCTGCTAACGCTAGAGTTACAGAAATGCTTAGGTAAAAATGCCCAAATTCATAAAAAGCTTTTATTGAAAGCTGTAGGCTTAGTCTTAAAAGCCTCAAAAAATGTCCAACAGTTGTAATACGATTCAGTAGATTATATCGAAAAGATCAGTATAACGATATTTTATTGAATTCGGTATTCAGTAACTTACCGACCAAAATATTCATAATTTGCGACGAAGTTAACCACTCATAAATAATTATCGCAATTAACGATTTCTCACATACCGAATATTTTTATCAGAAAATATCGTTATACGAGTACTTGTCTTTTCGATACGAATGTTCTACTGAGTCGTATTACAACTATTAGATACATAAATTTATTTGTTATACTTGTTTTTTCGATACGTATGTTCGTCATAAAAGTTACTGAATCGCACTACTGATCTGTAACTCTCGAATGTTTTTTTTGTTTCGTTATATCAATTATTTTTGCTCATTTATTGTTAGTGATCAAGGCCAATTCATACAAGTTGATATCAAGAAAGCATGTGTTTTTTCCTGATTCGGTTGAAGTTCATAAACTAGAGATTTAGAGATTCTCTTTGGCAAATAACAAATATTTTAAGCCCAATAAAGCTTGATTCACCATTAGACATAATTATGTTAGAATTTTTATATGGCTGCTCAGCTTGGAATTTAATTAAAAAATTTCAAGTAGGGGCTTTTTTTCTCTAGTCACCACTCTCTTCAAATTGAATTATATTTCACATTAAATTAAGTTTGGAATTTGAAATAAAGCTTAGTCGCTTATAAACCTTTGATGTGAGTTAAACCTTTTTTTTTTGTCATTTTGTGCTTTAAGAAATAAAACTCTACCGCACAAACCACACAAAAACCACTTTTGAAGATGAGCACCAGCCAGCCAAAAAAAAAAGGTGCAAGATTTATGATAAGAGATTTAAAAAAATGAAAAATTAGAGCATTTTATAAGATAAGAAAGGTGACATATAAATTAAGGAATCTTGGGTGGGGAAGTAAACTTAAGCCATTTAAATTCCTAAGGCTTAGCAAAAACTGGAATATAAAAAAAAATAAAGACGTTTTAAAAAAGTAAATCAAAAAAATACTCGTAAGAAATTTTTTGTCTAAAATTTTTTAATAGTTTTTTTTTTTTTGAAATATAAAATAAAAGTCTATTTCGTTGAAACTAGGGCTACAAGTTTTTAGATTTCGGTAGAAATAATGATTCACTTAATAAAATTGATTACCAAACGGATGTGGCTTCTTTGTAAACACTCTGTTAATAAAAAAAATTATTTTTTATTGGGTCTAATTATTCATTCCGTGCGGAAAACATTTTTTGTGCGAAATCAAAATTTTCAATTATCCATTCCGTGACAGTATTGGCCTATAATTGATTTCTACATTTTTCTAAAATTACCTCCTAAATGTCTTTTACTAAAAAAAATAAATTAAACCACCAAAAGATCAAACTACTTTTGTATTAAATACAACAAATAAAATTTTATATGCCTCCAGCTAAAGAGCACCTGTCATATATCCTTAAACTCTGTCAATACGACTTTTGGCCAGTGAGGATATTTTTGTATAATCCATTTAAATGTGTTGTAAAAAAAGTAAAATAACATGTTTACGTCTCATTATGAGCAAACAATTTCGGTTGTGAGAATTAAATTTGTTTCCAATCAAAAATTCAGTTGTGATAATCAAATTTTTTAATCTTGATAAGAGAAATTCGATGTTACAGCCGGAAATATTATTAGCAGAACTAATTTTTGGCCTGTATTATCAAATTCTAGTTGCTACATTTGAAAACTTTGATTATCACAAATGAATTTTTGATTGTAAACAAATTTAGTTCTCACAACCAAAGTTATTTTCTGTGTGCAGTACAGTAAAACTTGTAGAATTGCTCAGGTAACCTTCATAAAAAATTTCATTGCAACTGATGAAAGCAAAGCCCTACCTCCCATATATCCTTTTTTTTCTTAATTGAATTTAAAAAATTTTTTTAATGAAAACATCACGAAAACTAAAGATTAATTAAATTATTATAAAAATGCTTTCAATATGTAAAAAAAACAAGCCTGCTTTTCATATATCCTTTGTTTAAAAATTAAATTTTTTAAAGTATTATATTAATAAAAATCAAGTGATAATAACTAAATAGTTACCAAATTATGGGGTTTAACTCTCAGGTATATTTTGTGAACAGCAAAGCCCTGTCAAACTCTTTGGTTGGATAGGCATCCTTCTATGCCAAATAAAAACAAAAATTTTTTTAGCTGCAAATATATTATTAAAGTGATTACAACATCCAAAATTAATCCCTGAATCTCTGTGCTAAATTTTAGTTTATAAGCTGCTTGAATATTCTTATCTCTCATATATCCTTTATTAAAAAAAATTCAGTTTAAACGCTAATAAGGATCAGCATGAATTGGTATTTGATACTTCATCAGTAACTTCTCAAAACTGTATAGTCGAATTTTTAATTTTTGCCACGGTTTTCGGCAGAATGAGCCACTGTGCGACAGTCAAATTTCTATTAGTATTTTTTGACAAATTGTTTTCACACTAATATACTTTCTCATTTGATTAGATTTTTTTGACAAGTCGTTTTACACTATATTCCAGCTTAAAACTCTCAAATTTGCTTGGAGTTTTGTAGGTATTTGTAAGGCACTGTGTTCTATCTTCCCAGTTCAGTAAGTTATTTCTTTTCAATTTTATTTTTTTTCAGTTGTTTTTTTTTTTATTTTTTTATTTCCTTATTGTCTAAACTAATTTCTTTTCAATTTTTCTTCATCTTTCTTTTTTGTTTTGTTTTGCTAATAAAACATTAATTTTGCTTTAACAAATTTCTTTAAAAAAAAAATAGTTTTTTACATTTTTAGCTCAAGGCTGTAAAATTGTATTAATTTTTTCTCACTTCATTTGCTTGAGCTCTGAAAGCCAAGAGTCTTTTTAAGAAAATATGAATTTTATAGCTAAGAAATGCAAATAAATTTATAAACACCAGCAAACGCTTACACATACGAGTACATACGTACTTGTTGTAATATAATCATGCATGTTGTTAAGGCAGGCATGTTGCAACGCATATGAGTTTATTAGGAGCCGAATTGTTTTTCTTTTTTTTCTATTTTCTTAAATAAATTCTAACTTTTACCTTTAAGCTTACACTTGCAGACTTCCAATGAGTAGAGTGTGTTAAGGCTGCAGTCACTAGCATAGACATGTAGTTCTTTTTTGTCGTTTTTTTTTTGTGTTTTTTGAATGCTGCTAGAGAGAATGCCGAAAAAAAATTAGTGTGGGAAACAAATAAAACGTAAGGAAAATAAAATTTCTGAAAAAAAAAATGAGTTAGACGGTCTATTAAAGTGGGCCATGTAATATTTAGAATTATGAATTTCATTTTATATTTCATGTTCCAAGTCTGTCTCTACCCGTAGTACTTGTGTCGGTCTGGCTACTAAGAAAAATGTGTGTTTAGAATTTTTGATTAACTTATACTTTTAAGGCTGAGAACGTTTATTTAATAGTAAGAATCTTATTCTATTAATATTTCAAAAACAAAGCTTAAATGGTCAAGGGTTAAAAACTGTTATATTTTGCCTTAAACTTCCAACAAAATTTTTTTTTTTTTTTAATTTCTTTCTAAAAAAAATCATGTGTTTTTTAAACCTCTTTTATTATTTGATGCAAATTTTCTGCAAACAATTTCCAATTTAATTTGTCTTGTGTCAGTTTATTTCATTTTATTTTACTTTACTTTTCTTTAAGACAAATTTGTATTTCCTGTATAAAATGGTTATTGCCAAATAAGGTGGCTTGGCTGGTCACACAATTTTAAAATGACTTCTTTAGTTTTCTCTTACTGTTTGTATCTTTTTTTTTCTGCCACTTTTTAACAACTAAATCCTTCCATAATGTTTATTGTTTTAGTATATTTTTTTGGTTTTTTTTTCTCTCTTTCATAAAACATTTTTCCACTTAATTTTATGGAAACTTTTGCAGCTAAAGAGTAAAGTGGCCTTTTGGTGTGTGTAGGCTATTGAGTTAAAGCCTGTTGGAAATGAAAACAAATTGCAGAATTTATTGCTGCTCGTAAAGAATGGTGTAAAGTTATGTGCGTGAAAGTATTGGCTGCGACATAAATTATTACCATTTGATACAATATTTTTTTTTTTGAGGTTTGCCATTTGTGTTTGAATTCATTTCTTCAAATGCATATAATTTTATAGAGCGTTTGGGAAATTGTTTAAAAAAAAGCAAACATTTTTATTTTTACATTTCTGTGTTTAAAATGTTTAGTTAATTAAGTTTTTAACGTTATATTCACCCTTATACTGAGTTTCGATGCGAATCGAAATTTTCTACGTTTGGCAATTTTGTTATTGTGACACATAAGTGAAGTGTTCCGAAATAAATTTTTGTCCCCAAACAAAATATTTTTTTTTAAATGTACAGAGTGTCTCAATTTCGCTCTATTACCCATTGAACGAATTGCCGCCTCAGATATTTAATCTCATACTTAATCGGAACATGCCTTCTTTACAATTCAGTAAAAAAAATCATTTAAGATGAGAAATTACACTCTTACTGAGACACTTTTTAGTTGCCAAACCTTTTTTTTTAGTTTTTTCAAACTTAATCCCCACATATCCTTTTTTGAATTAAATATTTCTATTAGGAAATTTTATTTATTTTATTCGTTTTTTATTTGCTAGTTTAAATTTTTTGCAACTTTTTGTTTTTCTATTGGCTAAAATTCTCATTTGGCCTATTGGTATAACGAAATAAGTATTCGAAAGTTTTCGCAGGAATTTTAACAAAACTTGGGAGTAATACACCGAAGCTTCAGAGTAGCGTCTGATTTTTCCTCTTAGTACTTACTCTACTAATTTTTTTTTTTTAATTTCTCTGAGAATATTATGTAAGTTATAACGAATAAAAATTTATTTTTTTTTAATTAAAAATTTTTCTATTTCTACTTGAAAATTTTGTAATATAAAAATTAATTTGCTGAAATGCTTTAGCAATTTAATTCAAACTACAATCACTCAGCCATCAATCATTTATAAACTCTTTCACTTTTATTGTAACATTGTGAAGGTTATTTAAATTTCATTTATTTAATTAAATTAAATTCTCTCAATAAAAAATGAATGAAAACTAAAAAAAAAAAGAAGAAGCTGAGAAAAAAAACAAACACATGCCTGAATTTATTTTTAAATTACAATTACAATTTATTTATTGAAACACTTGAGAAAAAAGAAAAGGAAAAGCATAAAAATTACTTTAAATACCGAGGATTAGATGGAGACAACGACAAAGACGTCATCATTTTACAGTGTTTTAATGAGTGTCATTGTCGTCATATACAGAGGCACAATACAAGTGCTTGAGTGTCTCTCTCTATCTCTGTCTCTTTTCACTTAAATCATTTATTTTTGTTTAAGCGTTTGGCCATGATGCAAAAGAATTTGGAATATTTCAAATAAAATCATGATCATGAATTGTTTGGCAGTAATGAGTAACTAAGTAGTTGGCAAAAGTCAAGCCCAGGCCAGCCAACAAGCACTATGTAAGTTTGCAAGTTCTATTTCTTTTTTTTTTCTAGTTTTTTTACATTCATTATTTGCTTTAATGGTGGCTGGTGGCTAAGCAGGAACTTTAATAGAAAAGTCAAGCGTTAAAGCGGCGCCAACATTGTTTTGCTATTTGTTAGCATAATTTACTCATACTTGGTTTTATTGCTTATTAAGAGTATCAATCAAAATGAAAATATTTATTTGTTCAAAGAACACACAAAGCACATTAAAAGAATTCTAATTATGAAAGTAAATGATACTTTTTTAAGCATTGTTTTGTCTGCTTTTGTTAAATAATAAAAAGAAGAAAAAACTAACATACAGAAACACAAAACAAACAATTTGATGACAACATTTCAAAGGCACCAAATAGAGAAAGGAAATTTTAATTCAACATAATCAAGATACCATAAATAGTAGCCTGGAAAACTATTCATAGAATTTAATAATAATTAAATAAACGGCATAATTATGCGGTGGGAATAAAACAAATGTTTTACGTAAACAACGGCATAACATGACGATGAATCACCAATTAACAGCTAACAGCAACAAGTAGTATCAATGAATTTGTATGTTGAGTTAATGAAAATAATAAATTTAATGAGTTGAAGGAAAAACACAAATTAAAGACATGAGTTTAATTTTAATTGAGACTGAAAAGTATTATATTAACGTGGATATATAAAACAATAAATAAATAAGACAATAAAGAAAAGAATCACAAAAATTCAAATCTTAAACAACAACCCTTTTCTATATAAAAAAAAAAATTAATGTAGACTTTAAAGCAAACTTTAGAAACGGTGAAATAATGTTGGATGATAATCGACAGTTTTTGTGTACTGATCGGTCCAAAATAGACGATTGCAGCAGCAAGGCATAGGCCTTAGATTTATGTGCTAGAGAATGTCTAGGAAGGGGCACTTGTGGTACCGGAATATACATTTTCTCAGACAGTCAAGCAACTCTATAAGCACTGGCAAGCTATTCCTTTCGATCAAGATTGTTTTGAAATTCCAATAAAGTTCTCAATCCTTAGGCAGAGAAAAACACGATTACCTTAATGTGGGTAGCGGTTCACGAAGGGCATGTGGGCAATGAAATGGCAGACTATCTAGTGAATTTTTTTTATATTCAAAATATTTAAAAAGTGTAGGTGCAAATACATAAAATTTTTCTTCTTTTGTAGGTTTTTGTATTTGAGCTTGAGAAAAATCGTGGCTTTTGTGATCGAAATTTTACTTTTTAAAATCGTCTTATTCTATATCAAGTAAATAAAGAGTGTCATAGTAAAACTGCACGGCAAATCTATGCCGTCCATTTGATTCCACCAGAACTCTATTATCATATTCTTGCAACAAATGGCGTTCAAAGTCGCCGTAATTTTGTTCTAATCTTCAAAAAAGCAAAGGCCTGTCAAGACCTGCACCAGGTAGTTGCTGCTTGTGGGTGCATTTGTTTCTTATGAATTCCATGCAGAGTTTTTGAGTTCCAAATTTGACAGTTTTGTACATTCACAAAGCCATTCAGATGGAAATATGCTTCATAGGACAAGATAACCTTTTCCAAAAAATTGTCATTGAAAAAATGAGACGCTAATTCTTTCAATGACAATTTTATTTTATACTAAATCGGAAGATTTCTTGTTTGCAATTCACTAAAAAATATCACAACTCTCTCATAAAAATCTGTAATTGTATTTTAAGATTAAAAAAAGTGCACCCTTTACTAGCCAAACCTTTTTTAAATATTTTCTAATTTTTGTAATTTGGAAACACCAACCGAAATTCTCTTTATTATTTTTGTTTGTTTTTTTATGGTTCATTTGATTTTATAACTCAATCAAAAATCATTGCGAAAAGTCACACAAAAAACTTGTTAACTAAATTTATTTATTTAGAATGAAAACTAGTTTTAAATTCCTGTTTTGGTATATAATTCATATCTGTGCAATTGGACTCATACTCTATTTGACAATATTTTTCTTATAAACTCATCAAGTCTGTTTGATATCAATTTTTTTTCTTTATAAATTACGGCAAAAGAAACATGTTGTATGTACTCCATAAATGTTAACGATTATGACACATTTGTTGAAATCATAATTCAGTTAAAAGTCTTTCTTTGTATTTTTTCTTCTTTCATAATTTATCATCATCTGTTGGTATTCCTTTGCCAAGAATCATTATTTTGTAAAGAAGATGTCTTTATAAATTCTTTTATTTTCTTGTTGTTGGAAAATGTAGGAAAAAAATCATAAGAATCTTGTTAAAGTATTTAACAATTTGTTTTTAAAGCTGTTCATGTTAGTATTTTGCAATTAATCATTTAAAGGATATTTTTTGTAAGGTTTTATTTTAATAAGACAAGTCATTGGGTTAAATATTTATTTTTTTATTGAGGCAGTTCAATCATAATATTTTTTTTTTTTTATTAAATTAAATTTTTTTTAGTGTTTTCCCAAACTTGACCTTAAAATAAAGGTTATTCTTTATGATTTATTTACTTTTTATATTCGATTGAGTTTGATTAATTACTAAATATTTTTTTTTTGTTTTCGCAGAGAAATTAAAACAGTTAAACCAGCTAGCAATAGACTCACAGAGAAACCAAATTTGGTTGTGAAAACTAAATTTGTTGGCAATTAATATTTTAAAGTATGGGCAATCAAAATTTGTTTCTCTCGATAAAAATAGTTTCAGTAAATAGTATCAAAACAAAAAATAATTAAAACAAAATTATTGTATTGGCAACAATATGAGTTATTACAACTTCACCTTCAGAATAACTTTTCAGTTGTAAGAATCAAGTAAACTTTTAGTTGCAAAAATATAATTTTTTAGTTATGCAGTGAGAAATTCTATTTTACAGCCAAAGAAATTAATAAGAGAACAAAAAGAAAAATATTTTCGATCTAATACAGAATATAATTATCGTTACTCACAACCAAAATTGTTTTCTACAGTCGTTACTTAACTAAAAAGACCGTAGCTAAACTTATTTTTCATAAATTGCAGAGTCATATGAACAACTAGTGTTAGCAGTTGCAAGCTTATTGCAAAATCTGTATTAACTGTTTCTTGGATGTGTGTTTGAACTCTTCCCGCTAAAATATTTAGTGTGTAGAAGAACAAGTGACAAACACTAAACTGATATTCACCTCCAAAATATATGAATAAAAAAAATTTGGTTGTTATTACCAAACTTCTCTGTTTTTTTAATTTATTTTTAAAATAAAAAAAAATATTCTTTTCACTTTTAATACCTCCCAACTAAAAGTCAAGTGCCAAAAAAAAAGACAAAAACTTTATGAAGCTTTTTTCAGCTCGTATATTAACATTTTTAGGTAGAAATGCTGCTGCTTGATGGCAAACAAATAGCAAAGAAAAATATTTCCCAAAACAATTGTTGTTTATAAGACAAACAGATAATATGGACAAAAAAAAACAAAACATTTCACCTGTCAGTACAAGCATTTCATTTATGCCATCATTTAGACATACAAATAAAAACAAAAACGAAAATAGTCAACAAATTAACAAAACAAAACAATATTACACTCAGAGAAATGATTTTTAAAAGTAAAAATAAAATCATTTCTTCTATATATTCTGTTGTTCATCACCATAATTTGGTAATTATTAAAACGTCTTTTTTCTATATTCCTGATATATTATTTCCCTGAAGAAGACCTTCAAAAGAAAGTCGAAATATCGGAAAATTTAAATAAAAACAATTTTTTAAGATCTTAATTTTGATTAATATTAAATAATAAAAAATTTATAAGATCGATTAATTTAATAAAATTATTACAAAACTTATGAGCGCAAATAAAAACATCAGGAATATAGAAGAAAGACCAAGTAAAAATAAAATTTTTTAAATTAAAAAAAATTAAATTTTATTATTTTTCGTTACAACAAGCACAGTCCTTAGAAATAGTTCAAATTTAAGAATTTTATATATTTTTTTCTTATTTAGTTGTAACAATAAAAATTTAAATATAAAAAAAATTTAATTTTCATAATTTTTATATAAATTTTTGTACTCTAACACTAAGAAAACTATTTCGATTGTGCAAATTTAGGTTGTCTTGAAAAAAAATTCGGTTGTGAAGTTTCCTTTGGTCATCTACCTTAAGAAAAAAAATTTGCTTAACAGAATTAAAATTTTAGGTAATTAAAAAAGTCACTTGTTAAGTGTTAGAGTGTCAGAAAGCATTTTCTCGTAAAACAATACTTTCGTCTCAAATTTTTTGGTTGTAAGAACCTAATATATTATAAAACAAATTGAATTAAATTTTTGTTTTTCGTTAAATATTTTCTTGTTTATTTTTCTCACCAAAACAAAAAATGAAAATGGTTTATTGCAAGAAATGAGTTTATGGTGTAATAAAAAATTCGGTTGCCATAGCATTATTTTGTTTATTATAGTTACAGCAACCAAGAAAAATTCTTCCGGTCAATTCAAATCTTATTGCGAGAAAAGTTAAAATTTCTTTACGTTTTAAGAAATAATTTTCATTCACACTTATTTTCTTTTCAAACTAAAGTTTGGTTGAGAGAATTAAATTAATTTTTTTTTTTTTACTTTTTTGTTACAATAAGGATTTTATTAAGAACTTTGTCAAATATATCTTTTTATAGTTTTCTTAAAAACTTTTTGTACATTGCAAATTGCTGTGAGAGTTGTATTTACTGCTAGGCAAAAATTTGTTTGTAATAATAAACATTTTTAGTTGGAACAATCAAAAATTAATTAGGAACTGTTCAAAAAGCTGCGTTTGCATAATTGTATTGTTTTTGAAAAAAAAATGTTCTTGTATTGTTTTTGTTTTCTATAAAATTATGCAAATGAACCTTTTGTTCGCTTGTAGCTGAACAGTACCTAATTAATTTTTGGTTGTTACAATTAAAAAATTTTGTTTTACAACCAAATTTTTATCTAACAGCAGGCACAACTCTCCGGCCTTTATATAGATTAAAATAAAATTTTTTTTAAATAAAAAACGGTTAGCAGCACCAATTTTTTTTTTTAAATACGAGACTGACAATCAAAATTTTGTACTCTGAGAAAGTATTGACAAAGAGATATAACAAAGGAAGCTATTTTTCTATGTGTATTAAAAAAAAAACATTAACTATCAGTCTAGCAGTTGCATATTTAGTTATGATGACCAACATGAAGTTGTAGATGAAAGCGAAACGGAATAAGGCATGTATGTAGTTGTATTATGGGCTGCTTTTTATTTTTAGCTGAAGATGATGATGATGTACATATTAAATAAATGTTAACATACGACGATGTGAAGACAGCAAAATAATACTTTGATGAATGTTTCAGTTCATCTTGTAAATTTCTTTAACATGTTCTTTTTCAACTTTAATTTTTTTTTTTTATTTTAAATTTCTATCACTTACTGGGTGATGGCACACACATAATGAAGTAGTTTGTATTAAAAGAACCTTATGAAGAGGAAAGACTCATTGAGAGGCAGACAGACAGAAAATTGTAATAAGTTTTTGATTTTAAGCTAAAATGATTAGTATGATGACCATAAATACTTACAGTAGAAAAATAAACAAAAAACTTACTGTTTGTTTGTTGGCTTAGAAACTTGAGATAAAAATTGGCTAGTTGACTGTGTGTTAGAAGCTGATGATGACAATATCAATAAACAGAGTGATGGTAATTGTTATGTTGTTGGCTACTAGTGTTAAAAGCAAATTGTTTTAGAGCTTACCACTGCAGGCTGTAATCAAAAAGTAGCCATTCGATTTGCTTTAAGAAAGATTGCCTGCAGTCTTAAAATGGAAATTTATTTTTTTATTTGATTTGCTTGTGTTTATTAATTCATGATTTGTTTTTAATTATATGTATAACACCGGCTTGTGTTAGTATAAAACCAGGTATATTTAAATTTATTAAAAACAAAAAAAAACACAAACACATTTAACTTAGCATTAACAGCATAACAAAAATATTTTTAAAAATTGTTTGTGCAAGAAAATTACTTTTTAATTTGAGTCTCTTTAAAATACCAGCTTAACATGAAAAAACCTGGCCATAATACGAGTACGTGTATCATACATCTGTCTGTCTGTTTGTTTGTAAAATAAATATTTATTTGCCTGCCATAGAATATTTAAATCTTTTTAACTATTTTAATAGTGACTCTAATTTTTTTCTCTTTCATTTACTACTTTTCTTTCCACCAACAATTTTCAATAATGTTTTACAGCAATAAAAAATAAATTTTTCTTTAAGCAGCAAATAAAAAGAGAAATAAATAAAAAAAAAACGTCAACCAACCAACTAATTTAAATTCTTTATGGAGTATTTGTATGCCAAAACAAATTAGGAATAAATGAATGAGAATTTCAAATGTAAAGAACAAAAAAAAAATGGTATAACTCGTATAATAATTGGAAAATAAAAAAGAGGGAAAGGAAATAAAATAAAGGAATTGAAAAATTCTGTAAATTGAAATTATTATTGACTCAAATATAGGCAAGCAAAATGTGTATGCTATGAGCAGCAAAAGTTTATGTATAAAATTATAAATTTAACCTCTGTAGAGCAATTATCTATATCGCAAGACTTTGATCTTGATAGAGCAACAAATAATAATGGTAGCAGTTAGGAGCAGTGAACAGCGACAGAACCAGCTAAGCGTACGAGTAAATATTTGCAGCAGCAGGTAGCAACAAGAAGTAGTAACAGCAGCAGCATTACGGCCAAAATATTTTCAGTACTAAACGTTCTCCATGACTTTAAAGATCCCTTATACATTTTAAAGGATTTAGACTTTAATAGTCTTAAGTCTAGATTAAGGATTTTCAGTTGCTTATCAGGCATGTTCTGAGAATGATTTTAAATCACACAAAATCATTTAACAACTCGTGGTTTAAAACCAGCCAGCTAACTACCTTACGATTACAACATTTAACGCATTTTGCTTTGAATTCCTTAACAAAATTATTAAATACACTTAATTTGAATTGTATTGACGCACTTTTCAAATATGAGGATCAGCCTAAAAGACCTCTGCAAATTATGTAACGAAGATGAAGAGACAGGAAAACATATAATGTGTCACTGTAATGGTATAATTTGGACCTGTTTCTATTCTTAATGAATACTTGACTTACGGCGTATTCGTTACATGAAAATTCTGGCCTTAGTTGTCGTTGCTTTAAAAATAATTAGCCGTTTACTAAAGGTTATTCATTTGGGCAGAATATTTTAAAATCTCTCTGGTTTATCGCTAAAGCCTTGATAGCAGAAATCAATAGGTCTGTGTTAAAACGACTCCCTGTGTCTCATCTTAATACTTCTTGTTATAGCGCATCAAGTATCGAAAAAGAATTTTTTTTAACTTAAATTGTACTTATAAATAAAAAATATATCTTGCTTATGCAGCGGCATTTTGTCCTCTTTGTAAAAGAAGTTTTGGTTTATTTTTATGCTTTACTTTTACTAAACAAGCAACGGCAACAATTGGCAGCAGTAAAAGCAGCAACAGTTGCTGCCCTAGACAACCTTGCATATGAGCAAAAATAAATAAAAATCAGGCTTTTTAAAACAGAAACAGAAGTACGAAAGGAAACAAAAGAAGACAATAACAACTGCAACAACAAATGAAAAATTTTTCGTACTTGCTTTTGTAGTTAAGCCGACAAAGGTTTGAAATGAAGAATTTTCCGGCATAATTTTTATACTTTAAAAGCTCATAGTGAAACTGCAGCTTATGCAGCAGCCACTGAAAGATGGACTCTAGCATTATTTTTCTTTTATTTTGTTTTGCGGTTTTAGTGTTGATATACCACCTCCCTAAGAAATGTTGGCCAAGTTATTTTTTTCCAAATACTCTGCTTCATGGTAGTGGTGTTTTCTTTAACAAAAAAACAAAAAAACGCTCCTAATTCTCTAAGGAAGTTATTTGTGGTCGGTACTCTTCTGCTGTTACTTCAGCTTCTGCATTTTGCAAACAAAGTTTTATTTGCCAAAAAAAGAAGAGAGAGAATTAAAGTGTATGAATCATACTTGCCATAACGCAAATTTAAAAAAAAAAAAAAAAAAAAAAAAAAACTCCAGTCAGGAAAATTTTTATTTTATTTTGGCAGCTCAAAAAGTAACTATTTTCCATTAACTCCAGCCAGTTTAAGGTAATTTTAACTTAAAAAAAAAAACCCTTGAATAAAGTTATTTCTATTTGTAGAAGCAGCAAATAAAATTGTAACTGGCTTGTGCCTCAATTTGTTATTTCTTTAGATTCACTTAAGTTTACAGTAGCGCCTTGGTGCGGCATTCTGGTTTTGTACATCAAAATTAAATTAAAAAAAAAAAGAAATAACACAAAATAATGGCTTTGACCACAGCCAAATCCAAGCAGATCAAACAAATTTTAATATAAACATTAATTTTTTTGTGTTGTTTTCAGCTTTGCAATAGGAGCACAGTGCGGTGTACTTTCCTTCATATTGGAAGTGCACTCACAGCAGCATCAGAGTGTATAAAATAAATTTAGGCAAAACGTGAGCCAAGAGTGTTGGCTTTGCCATTATGCTAATTATTTTTAATGATTTTGTTTTTATTTACGTTTCTCGTTTGTTGTTGGTTGGTTTTTTTTTTTCTTCAGTTAATTTTTAAATTAATTTATTTGATTTATTTTTTTTTCTATTAATTGGCTACACAGGCGCAGTTAAAAAAAAAAAAGAGGTAACAAAGATAATTGCCTTTAATCAAGGACAGTGAATTTATACAAAAGATTGTGCCTGTTCATATACCCCTAAGTTTTGGTAACACTTAAAACTCCCATCACCATCTAACTGTGTACGCATGTGGGCAATAGTTTTTTTAAATCTTTTTTTTCTTAACAATTTTTTTTTTGTAATTTCGTTTTAAAATTTTTATTTTAAGCTTAAATTTATAAACAAGAAATAATTCATATCAATCATGGCGTTTTCAACATTTTTTCTGTAATAAAAATCCGTTGTGACTTTTTGAATTTGAAAAATTTTTTATTACCAAATCAGCTGCTGCTAGTAAAATGAAAAATATGTATGAAATTTTCTTCTTTTTTTTTCCTTTATTTATTTATTTTGTTTATTTAATAAAAGAAGAAAAAAAAAAGTGTTACAATTTTTTCTCTTGCCACTTGATAATTTTGCCATAAACAATAACAATTTAAAGCATTTGATTTTACTTGAATTCCAACTTGAATTCTAATGGAAATTTTACATTTCCTAAAACAGTTTCAGTTTAACACAAGGTTTACCTCGGCCTCAGTCTTGCTTATAGAGAAAAATATTTTTGCTGCAGAAATTTTTGTTTTTGTTTTTCACATCAGTTGTGGCAAAAACTTTGCATTTAAAATTCTTAGCCTTTCTAAGTTAGTTGTTTTTGTTGCTGTTTTTTTTATTTTTTGTCTCAAATAATTTAATTTTGATTTACAATTTAAATTACAAAATTATCTTAATGTATTTTGACAAAGAAACAAAACAACAACCTAAAACTATAACAAATTTGGAAAACTTCACAGGCCAACAACAAACAAACACACAATTTTTGTTTAATAAAAAAAAAAAATCAAGGCACCAGCACACACGTTAAATAATATTTTAAGCGCAAAAAAACCTTACCACACCTTTTACAGAAGACCCAAAACGGACATGGAGACCAAAACTGTCAGCACTTAAAATAAGATTATACCATAAAAAGGCAAACATACTACAGCACACACTAAAACTGCAAACAACAACAAAAATATTTCAAACTGATTTAGTTTTTAAATTCAATTTAACGTTTTTTTTTATATATTTATTTTGATTTAATTCTTTTTTGTTTCTTTTTAACGAGGGCGGTACCTCAACTAACTAAACTGGCTAGAAAAATATCAATTAGAGTGCGAAATTTCTATTGTAAAAAATCCTTCTTATTGTGATTGAAAATAAGAAATTTCGTTCTTTTAGAGCATCTTTTTTCTTACAGATAAAATTATGTGAAAACAAAAGAGGCTTCTGTTTTAATAATAATTTTATGTAAAATAAAAGAGAAATTAAATCGTTGCATTCCTAAGACAAAATGCTTTGTGCATTGTTTCGAACAAAATATTTGTCAGACCAACATTTATTAATACTTAGTTTGATCTCAAATCCCAAATTAAAAATTTTGTTCGCACAAAAATATTGTTTCTTGTTCCAGAACAAAAGTTTGTTCGTACAAAATTTATTTTTATATTATTTTAAAAACATAAATAAAAGAAATTGTGTGTACAAAAATTTTCTTTCTGGTTCCGAAGAAAATTTTTGTCCGAACAAAATTTTTTAGATACAAATAAAAGCAACTGTATTCACAAAACTATTTTTCCTTATTTCAGAGAAAATTTTTGTTAAGGTTGGGAAGCAAAATTTTGTTTGTAAATATTTTTTTATGCATAGCTTGAGTTGTCTTTTTAGAAAACCCTTCAAACCATAAATAAAAAAAAATTTCTTCACAAAAATTTTTTTTTTTTAATTCTGCAAATTCTAATGTCGTCTGTTAAGCAAACATAAAAATTGCAAGTCTCAAAGCGTTTGTATTTTCTATCTGTCAATGATTCTTGTGCTCATACAAAATTTAAAAAGCAAATCATTTTCATTATATAGTGAAGTTGGCTGCATAACAAATGTTATTGTAACTTATCAAGCTGGTTTAAGTTGCTTTTTTTAAACGAAAAGTTTTTATTATCGATTGAATTTAAGTTCTTCTCTTAAATTGCATTGCAACCCACGTACAAGTTTATAGATTTTTTATTTTTTTTTTTTTTTTTATTTTTTTTTTTTTTTGAAACACAGCACAGTTTAAACAATAGGGGAGTTGGCTGGCAGTTGAAGCTGTTGAAGCATGTAATACATCTAAGTCAGTAGCCAACAAACAGCAAATCAAATAAAAATATTACAAAAAAAACTAACTAAATGTGAAGCTTAAATTCAATCATGTACCAGCAATTTTAAAACAATTTTCAACTTACTGACAGTTTTGCTACTGTAACAACTTTTGTATGATTTTGGATGTGTGTGCTTGTCTCTGATATCAGCATTTTTTTTTTATCTAAAAAGCCACTCTTACAAAAAAAAGTTAAAAAGTTTTGTTGTTGTGTAGTCTAGATGACGCTTTGTGTTTGTTAGTGGCATGAACTTATAAGAAAATTACACATACAAGAGGTACCTACTGCATAACTGCTGCTGTTTCTACTGTTTTTGTTGTTGTTGTTGTTATTGCTACTACTAAAGTATGTTTCGGAATGACTTTGGTACCAATCTGTCCATCATCATTACCATCAAAATGCAATATATATTCTGAAACAAAACAAACGTAATACATACAAAATGAGAAAAAAAAATTAAAATAAAATGAAAAAAAGCTCACTCTTAAATAGAGAATCAAAAAAAGTTATACAAACCAAGCAACTAACCAAACAAACAAACATCCAACTTTACTAAAGCTAAGCTTAAATCAAAAATTGTAGCAAAAAAAAAAATAAATAAATGAAAAACCAAATAATACAAAATCAATCGATAAGAAGGATGGTTGTTTATGTTAAATGACAGACAAGTTAATGAAATACAGTGGAATGTAGAAAAAGGGCCGGCTACTCATAATAATGCAAACAAGACTTTTTTCAATACAAAAATTATGAGTTAAAAAAATTTTCGATTAACAAATTTGAAAGAACAAAAATTTTATTCGCTTAAAAAAATTAACATGAATAAAATCGATTATGAAATGGAATCAGTTATAAAATTTATTTCAAATAAAAATACTTTTTTTATGCAAAAATTATTCGTAAAAAAATTTGATCGATTATAAAATCTTTTCGATTAAAAAATTTAAAAGAATAACATTTTTATTCGCTTAAAAAATTTTACTCCAGTACAAACGAATTAATTATAAAATTTATTTCAAATAAAAAGACCTTTTTTAATATACAAATTATTCGATTAAAAAGTTAGTTTAAAAAATTTAATCTATTATAAAAAATTAAAAAAAAATCGAAAAGAAAAAAAATTTATTCGTTTAAAATTGTTTACAAAATTTAATCAGTTATAAAATTTGGTTAAAAAAAAAATACTTTTTTCGAGACAAAAATTATTCGATTAAAAAATTTATTACTTTTCGATTAAAAAATTTTATTCGATTAAAAAATTTTACTCCAGTACAAACCACAATCAATTACAAAATTGACTCAGTTATAAAATTTATTTCAAATAAAAATACTTTTTTTATGCAAAAATTATTCGTAAAAAATTTAATTGATTATAAAAGCTTTTCGATTAAAATATTTAAGAGAACAAAAATTTTATTGGCTTAAAGAATTTTACTCGAATGAAAACCACAATCAATTACAAAATTGAATCAGTTATAAAATTTATTTCAAATAAAAATACTTTCTTTTATCCTAAAATTATTGGATAAAAAATTTTTTAATTAAAATATTTAAGAGAACAAAACTTTTGTTATTATTTATTTTTTATATTTTTTTTTTATTTGATTTGATTATTTTAATTTTAATTTTTTTTTTTTGGTTTTATGAATATAAAGCGAAGCTTATTTAAGAAAATTGTAATTTAATTTACAATTTAATATCATAAAAAAATATTTAAAATTTATTATGTAGTCCTTTTAATGCAGCTGCCACTGTCGATTTTTAATAATAATAATAAAAAAAGGCACTCCATTTATTGTAGTCGTATACTTGTTGGTATTTTTTTGATATCTATTTCATTTTAGTTCTTTAAATTTTTTCTGTATATTTTTTGTGTCCATAATACGTATTGGAGTAGTGGGTATTAACTATGAAATATCAGTGTATCAAGTAGCAATCATTGAACACCCAGTAGCTGCTGTAACAATCTATTACAGCGCCTATACTCTTTTAATGTCCAAGCAAACAGCAATTGTTGCTACTATTGGATATTGTTTTTTTTTTTTCTTTTTTCCTGTCTTACTTAACTGTGTTTTTGCTGTCCAAAGTAAAGTATAGCAAAAGTGTATGTGTTAGTGGTAGTAACAGTAGTTGGTGTAGCACTACATACACACATTCATACTCGTATTTATATTTATTTATAAGTTACAAAAATAGCAGAAGAAAAATAGAAAGAAAAAAAAGATAACTGATGCTCTAAGTGTAGATGCCAAGGCAATTACTTTGTAATTTAAGTTATTGATTGCCACGCTGTTGCTTTGCGTTTTATAAAAACTTGCAAGAGGCCTGCTACTACAAACGTAAGACACCACAATAACAAGTATTTATTTCTATATCTGCAAAACAGCTTACCGACTGGACTTGTAAGTGTAAAATCAAACTGCCAGCCTACTGTAAAGTTAATCTTAAGATTATTTCATTACATTTTTCAATTACTATTTATTGTTATTTAGAGGAGAGCAAAAAAAAAAAAAGAAAAGAAAATCAACAATAACACTTAATATGATTTTAGTTATTTATGGGTGGTTCCATGATTTAATGTTCATGTTAGCGTTGGTGTAATAATTAAATAATCCATTAATTTAGTTATTGTAACTACTTTCATGATGAGTTATAATACAAATTATTGCAATTTATTAAACTGAAAAAAGAAGCATTAAAGATATTGAATGAAACTGAATGACTATATGAAATAAACTGAACATTTCAATACAATTTACTGGATATCAAGAGTGGCTGTTAAGCTTAGTTAAGTGATTTCATTCAAAAACTTTTGGGTGATAAATTTTCCACTACTGTTTTGGTCAGCATTAAGAAATTTCGTAAAGAACTCTCTGACATTTGTGTTGTTTGAAAAATATTCTAAAAGCCAACACACATCTTGAATATGATATATGAGTATCATCCTCAATTTCTAAGCCAATAAATAATTATTTAATTATTTTCTTTTCATTTTATTTAGTTTATTATTTTTTTTTAGAATAATTTTAATTTATTTTTTAATTGATGTGGAAACTCCTTAAATGTTTAATTTAATTTTGATTGATTATTAAATGAATTCTTTTAAAGCGTGAACTGGTTATTTGATTTATATTAGCACTGCACTCTACACGTGGGAAAACTGTTAATTGTGTCTGAAATGTATTAGGAAACAATTTATAACGAAATTAAAAATTTTCACTCTTTCCAAAACAAAAAAAAAATAAAGCTGACTTTAAAGCCAACATTAGCGAAATTGTTTATAAATTTTACTCTTTTAAATTAAAATAAATTTACTTGACAGCATGTTGCAGAGGTAATAATTATAAAAATACTAATAAACACAGGCCCACAGGCCTGCTGCAAACATTTTCGTTTTGTTTTATTTCTTTGCAAACTCTGGAATAAATACAGAGTTTATGAATAGATTCTGATAAAATATGGCTCATTTTATTTGTAACATATGCAGATATTCACATTAAGAACAAAATTTAAGATTTTATTTATATTAAATTTTTAGTAAATTAAAAAGAAAAATTTTTTTCAAATTTTCTTGAAAAATTATATTATTTTTTTTTACAAAATTTAATGAATATTTTCTTAACTACAAGACTGGTAAAAAATTAAAAAAGCAATACAAAGCGATTGGTATGCAAGGTGAAGCTAAAACCTGCGGCACCAAAAAAAAAATTTTTTTTTGTAGGCCTGTGTAATTTTTTATTGAAATAAATAAAAATAATATAATAAAAAGAGTACTTTGTAGATTGATGGCTAGCGTGCTAACCTATCAAAGTGGGGGTCGCAGGTTAGATTCCTGCCCAGACCCAGGAAGCCGATGCTCAAAGTTACCAGTGTTTGTTAAAAAATTTAATCTCAAAATTAATTTCTAATATTAAATGATAATAATAATAAATGTCATAGCTATGCCAATTGCTAAGAAAAACTGCATTTTGTAGGCCTGTGTTACTTTGATCCAGACAAATTTTTCGACTTGAAGATTCTTAATAGTCTCATATTCATGTTTAGAAATATTTTTAAGTAATAAATTAGATTAATATTTAAAGAGTTGCGTTACAAAGCAAAATTTAGTATCAATTTGAATAACAAGTTTGAGCTTATAATTTGTTTATCCAACAATTCAGCCCCTCCAACAACTCTCGAACTCTTGTAATGAGTGTAACTTGATTTTTAGCATTTTCTTTTATTTGAACTTTTCTTTTTTGTAAGCAATAAAGGGTATTTCAAGACCCCTGCTGCTCAACTGAATTTATAATTATACGTTAGCTTGGTCTGTTGCTACAGTTTGATGGTGTGTCATGTTAAACTGAATTTCTAATCCAGATCACCTTTCAACACTTTACAACAAATACTGTGTGTGTCTCTGTCTACATTTATTTACTTGTACAAAAATATTTCTAAGCTTGTGACATTTATGGTTAATTTCAATTTTATATTCTTGTGATCGGGGTTTATAGCATTCATTACCGCTGTTGGACTTTTCCATTTAAAACTTTTCATTTTATTTTATTTCATTTTTTATAGCAGCAGCAGTAGCAGCTTTCGACTTGTTTTCTCTTCTAGAATAAATAAAAGTGCTTGATTAAAGAGGAATACTTTTTTTTTATTGAATTTATTTTTTTATGAGAATATTTGTTCAGTTTTACGATTGATTTTATTTTAAAAAAAAATTTATTTCATTTTTATGCAATTTATTTGTTGTTGCTTTTATTTCTTACAAAATTAAATTAAATAATTGGTTTCACACATGCAGCAACACAGAAAAAATAAGAAATAAATAAATGAAACTACTTAACTGGCTTTTGAAAAAAACATGTGTTGTTTAAAATTACGTTTATTTATTTACTATTTTTTTTATTTTTTTTTATTTTTTTTTTGGTTTGTTTGTACATTTTGCTTTAGCCATCATAAAAGGTTTGAAAATTTAAAACTTGTCTGTTGTGGTTTTGAGTTTTGAAGTTTTTGGTTATATTTTGTCTGGTGTGTGTGCATTTTTGGCCAAAGAGCAGTTGTTGAAAATCATGTTTAATGTTATACCATAATACCATAAATTCTTGAAAGTGATATTAATATGATTAGACAAGTCGTTAAATATAGAATGTTGAGATTTTTCTATCAAAAGCAAATAAAAATTTAGTCATTTAGTTAGCAAAGAAAATGATATTTTTTTCGTATGTAGATTCAGGTAATAAAAATGCTATGTGGAATCTGAGGCAGAAGATCGAAACAGATCTCTACTCTAAACATAACAGTGACCCAGTATTGTCTTCCTAACTCTAACTGCCATCCCAAATACCTCAAGTTCAACTGTTTGACAAATTAAATTTATTAATAATTAAAGTTTTTAAGCAATTTAACTGTCGCTTTGTTAATCAATAACTGCGTTTTAACAACTTTGGCTCTCACATAGAATTATAAAAATCAGCTCATTTAAAAAAAGAATTCTCCCAGCCACCTTGTATTGCAGTCAGTCAGTCAGTCATGTTGTTATTGTTATTTCTTATAATTATCTTTCACTTTACCGGCTGTCAATCAAAACTAAAACAAAAAAATCTTCGCAACTCATTAAAAAAATATTTATTTCTCTTTATAAATTTTTAATTAAGAAACTGTCTCTAGTTGCATTTGACAAATGATCAAAGGATATTAACAGCCAGCGTACATACGTTTTTTGTTCATTTAATGTACTCATTTTAGAATAACATTAATAAATAATTTGTTTTTGTATAATTTAAAGTAAAAAAAAAAAGAAATACTAGGAATTGTTTAATATAAATTAACTGGTGGTTGGTCCCATTAAATAAATATTGTCGGCTAAACATGCCTAAGCCATTAAAGTTAATGAAGTCATTTTGAAAATACATTATTTTCAAAAGTTTTTGCTCTAAATGTAAAATAAATATTCATGGAGATGGGCTATTTTGAAAAAAATAAAAATAAAAGAAAAAGAAAAACAATGAAAAAAAGCACAAAAATATCTAATAAAAGAAAAGGGGAAGCTGCCGTTTAAACAATAAATAATTTTAAAATAATGCCCTAAGTAAGTGACTAGTGTGGGCTTTCTCATGTGTTTTATTGGTGATACGAGTACCTGTAAAAGAAGAAAAAGCAATAACACAAATAATAGAAAAAAAAAATTACGTCTTCAGCAAGTTATTTCTCTGTTCAAATACACGTCACATTTAGACCAAGAGCAATGAAAAGTTGTTTTGCTCTCAATTTAATATCCAGCCGCTGTCTAGATTTTATACACAAGAGAAGAATTTGCTGAAAGCGTAAGCTTCTTTCCTATTATTCTTGAATCAAGTAGATAAAGATGGCAAAACAAAAAAAAACGTCAAAAAAAGAAAACAGCAGGAAAAGAAACTAAAAAGTGAAAAAGAGAGGAGATGAAGAAAAAAAAAGGAGAAGGAAACGGAAAAGAAAAAGAAAATAAGAAGAAGAAAAAAAGGAGCAGAATATGAAAATGAGAAAAGTAGGAGGAAAAGTAAGAGAAGAAGGAAAAGAAAATAAGAAGAAGAAGAAAAAAGAAGAAAAAAGAAGACGTAGAAGAATACAAAATAAGAAGAGAAAAAAGTAGAGCAAAAAAAAAAGAAGAATAGAAAAAAAAGAGAAAAAAGGAGAAAAGAAAAAAGGAGAGAAAATGAGAAGAATGAGAAGAGAAGATTAAAAGACGTAGAAGTTAAAAAGAGAAGAAGCGACATGCAGAGAAGAAAAAAGATAAAAAAGAAGTAGATAACAATAAGAAGATAAATAGAAAAATATAATAAAAGAAGACTATAAAAAGAAGAAGAGAAAATAAAGAAAAGAGCAAGAGAAGAAAAACATAAATGAAGAAGAGACGGACAGAAAAAGGAAAAAAGACTAAGATTAAAACTAAGGAAGAAGAGAAAATAGAAAAGAAGAAGTAGAGACAAAGAGAAAAAGAAAAGAAGTAGAGAAGAACAAAAGAAAAGATAAAAGAGAAGCAGTAGAAAGAAAAGAAGAGAAAAAGAGATAAGCGAACAGCAGAGGATAAGAAGAAAAAAGAAAAGAGAAGAGAACAAGACGAAAAAAGTAAAGGGAAGAAGAGCAGAAGCAGAGAAGAAGAACAAAAAGAAAAAGTAAAAATTAGACGAAGAAGAAGTAACGAAAAAAAGTATAACAGATGAATATGAAAAGAAAAAGCGATGAAGAAAAAAAAGAAAAGTGGAAGAAAATAGAGAGAATAAGAAGAAGAGAAGAAAACAAAAGTAAATAAGAAGCGAAGTATAATAAAAAAGTTAAAGAAGAAAAAGGGAAAAATAAGAGAAGAAGAAGAGATGAAGAAAAAATTAAAAAAGTAAAAAAAAAGAGAAGAAAAAAGAAGAAGAGTCATATAGAATACCCTGCCAACTTTTACTTACAATAGCGTAGAGAGGCCTTGCAGATATCGGTCACCAAAATAAAGTTTATTCTAAATAAACTTAATTTTTATTTAAACTAAATACATTTTTACTTAAAACCATTTTAAAGTTTTAAATAATTTTTTACAAAATAAAAATAAAAATTCCTAGAATTAAGGAAAAGAAAAAAATTATGATTGAGACTCATTAATGAATCCCTTGGCTGTAGTTTTACCAAATTTTAAATTAATTTTAAATTTTTGGCCGTATACACTTGTCTTGCCTTTAGCTAACCTTCCCTTACTTTGGTTTTTTGCTTAAGATTTCTACTTTATGATTCCATACGCTAGAGTTTAATCAAATAAATTAAAACAAAAATACCAACACTTTATTATTGGTAACAATTGAAGTTTAAACAAGTAGAGAAAAACTTTAAGAAAAATAATAAACTCCAAACCGAAAACTTCACCACAATGAAATGCCTGCAAATATTTTGCTAGCATTACTGCTCACAGAAACAATCCCATACTTGCTACTGCTGCACAAATTGGCCATGCCCGAGTGGTGGTAACATAACACCAACTTCTGTTGTTAAAGCCACAAGTAAAAAAAAAAGGTGTCTGCATAAAAGTGTGATTTTTATAACAAAATGAACTTGTTGTTCAGGTTGTTGTCTCAATTAAATGCTAAATTATGATTCTGTTTTTGTTATGTTATTTTTTTTCTTCCTCTTTTCTTCTTTTCCATTTTTTTGTGTTTTTTTTTTTTTGCCTTTCAAAGTATGTGACATTTTTATGGTTCTGCTCGACATTATGAAAATTTAAAAGAGCAATTGAATGTTAGCTTAGTGCTAGGAAAGAATAAAAAACAAGCAAATTATGCTTAAACACTAAATTATGAGGTGTTTTTTGTCTGGGCACATTTCAAAAACTTTTAAAGAAAATATTTAATACAAATAGAGTTGTACGGGAACATGAATATTCCGCACATTTGATATGACAAATTAAAGGTTGTAAAGAAAACGAGCAGCTTAAAAGTTGTATGGGAAAAAATTTTATAAATAAATAAAGGAAGAGCATAAAATACATAATCTTTTGAATATAAATATCTGGTTGTTAGCTTACGCGGAAGACAAGACAACCTCTTGAATTGGTTTAAAGGTCTTGACGTAGTCTGAAACACTAGTTATAAAAAAAATTTAATAAATTGATTTCCTTTTAACGAAATTATTTAAGTTCAAAAAATTTAGCCTTAAAAAAATATTCTCTTCAAAGAAAACACTTAAATTTTCTTTTTAAAATGCTTAGCATTTTATGAAGACCAGCTAGAAAAGCCTCTAAATATCCTAGGTCGCAACATACTTGCTTTTTTTCGTTTGAGAAAAAGAAATATTGTTTTCTTGGTCTAAAAGCAACTGAGTGAATCAATGTGACAGAAAAAAATTCTTGAATTGAGTTTCGATCTGTGCCTTCTTTATGTATTTTATCTTGTAGTTGTCGTTTTCATATTTGACGGGGTCTGACTTGACTTGGCTAAATGCCTGTGAATTGCATTCAAACCCTTTTTTTGGCAATATTTCAAAGAAACAGCAGCAGATTAGCTGTGGTACTTTGGAATATTTATACTGACTTGTTGGGTGTCTATTCTGATCTAGTTCGATAATGCCAGACATCCGGAGGCTACCCTTATCTGGGTGCTCTTACATGAGCCTACTGCAGAGATTTGTAGGTCAGGTAACCTGGCAAGAGACGGCGTTAGGCTGCAAAAGCAGAATATCAAGATGTCCGGTGTGTAAAACGCAGATCGAAAGTATCTTTTTTAAATAAATCCACATGGATTGATAAAAGGTCCTAGAGTATAAGAAGAAAGTCAAGCCTAGACTGAAGAGAAATCGTAGCAGGAATATAGTGGGAGTCCAGAGAGTCCAAATGAGGAATTTGGCTACTGTAGTTTTAGCAATCATGAGAGCAGAATGAGCTTGACTTCAAATGACCACTGTGAATTACAATCATTTCATGAAAAATTTTTAAAACCAAAAAAAAATCTGTCACACATTATCATTTTTAAGATACACATACAGTTGATGCCATAACTGACAATTGAATCTATTAGCGAGTTAGGGCTTTTAAAGTTAAAATTCATCATTCATTTACGCATTTAAAAATACTTTTTTTTTTTTAATAAAAGTTTTTCTATGAAAAAAAATAAGTTTTTAAAGGACGGTTTTATTAGTGTTTTTCTTTGACCAGCAATTTTACTTATAAATCATTTTCCACCAAAGAGAAATATAATTTAATTGGTTGAAATATGATTTCGAACTCTTTGACAGCTATTAATTAGCATTTATTATTATTTTGTCTCAATCAAAGCAGAAGCAACCAACTGAAAAGCAATTCAATGATCTAAAAATGTCAACAATATAATGATCTGCGTAACGTTTGATCTTAAATATTGTTGCTCGTACAAACGTGAACGTTCTTTCATTTTAAGTTAATTTTTTTTTTGTTATGGCAGCATTTAAGCATCAAATTAAATTAAAGCAAATATGGTCATTTTAAATACTTGCAGCTAAACAAGATTCATGTTCAACAACATCATTATCATCAGCAGTTAAGACTATACAAACATATATCGCCTAGAGCTTCATTATTACAAATACAAACACAATTTAGTATCTGATCATTAACATTATTTCATTTTATAAATGCAACACCACAACTATGAACAAACATATGTAACAAGTTGTGAAAGAAACTAATAATATAACAGTTTTTGTTATTTGTTAAAAAAAAATCGAAATAAAAATAAAAAATAACACACAGCAAACATTTAATAATAAGTTGCTTAGAAAAAAACGCAACAAATACAAATCAAACAAATATAGTGCGTAAAGCAAAGCATTAAACTTAAGGTTAGTGTAAAATCTGTAGTATGTTAGACAGACAGACATACATATGCAGGTATGTGTACCAGCAAAAGGCCCATTAGTATTGTATACAAGTCACACAAAGCAGCCGTACTTGTAGCAGCAGCAGCAATCATCTTCACGTTTAAAATGACGACACTAATTAGTAAAGTAACAAAGTTAACACATGACAAGGATTCATAAAACTACTAGTAAAGTAATTGCCACATTAAATATCATTCTAGAAAAGAAAACATTTCCCTCCTAAAACTCATACTCCTCGTATAAATATTTATTAGTTAGTTAGTGGCTGGTAAAAGTGAGAGGATTTAATTATTGGTAAAAACAATCCTTAAAAGGTTTGTCAGCACACATAAATGACTCTTAAAGATTTATGATAAATAAAACAAAACAAAAGCAACAGCAACCAACAATCGTCATCATCATCACTGCAATAAATGTAAAAAAAATGATGATGACAAAGATGATGTTGACAAACACAGTTTAAAATATTATAATCAAGGCCATGTAAACGAAATGCCGACAATTATTAACACTGTAATTAAAATAACGGAGCAACTAAATTGGAAATGAATTAAATTAAAATTAAATGCTTTTTTTATGCTTTAGTTTTTCTCGCCTGTGGTTACCACTGTAACAAGTTGCTTTGAAACATTGTTGTAAACTGTTTGTTGTGTAAAAAGAAATATGAAAAAAAAGTTGATGACATTTTATACATTCGGGAAGGAAATTTTCTTTTTAGAAAAATTATTTTTGCTTCTTTCATGTTACTAATTAGAATTGGTTGAGTAAATTCTTGTAAAATATACAAATTTTAAAAAATACTTTAAACAAGAAATGCATAAGGAAAGTTGAGTTATTAAAAATAAAAATACAGCCATAAATTAATATTAAAAAATATTAAAAAAAATTTTATATGCTGCTTTCATAGTTTAAGTGATCAACTCGCCCCGAAACATGTTTAAGGAAAAACACTTTCTATAAAATTTTTATACGAGTTGATCACTTGTCTTGACAGTTAGAGCGCCATTATTACAACTTACTTATTAACTTTAGTTAAAGTAAATAACAAAACAACCAATTACTTTTTTCCATTATTACAAGTTCCCTACAAAAAAATATTAAAATATTTATAAGGGTGCTAGACGATCATTCATTCACCTACAATCATGAAGGTGTGTGCGTGTTTTTTAAACGTTTTGTGAGAATTTGACGAAAATCAAAACTAGTTTGATTTTTGGTCAAATCTGCTGGTCTGGCACAACTGTAAAATTTGCTGGTCTGGCATCACTTCTGTAAGCGTTTTTTTTTTTTTTTTTTTTAGTAAGGTTGAGTGCACACCGCTGAAATTTTAGAAATAAAAATGGAAGACAAAATTTTTTTCATTTATTTTTTACAGTCCTTCAGCCAAATTGGTTTTTTTTATTGTAATAGCTAGCAATAAAAAAATTTTTGCGACATAATCTTATTTTTTTTTCTTTATGTGCAATCAGAATAAAAGTGTTTTACCGACGGCAAAATGTACTATTTTTATTTAATGTGTTTTGCCGACGGCAAATTGTAAGTCTGTGCACATTAAGAAAATCACATAAAAATGAGGTTGATGTCAATAAATTTGATGTGTGTATCAGCCAATTTAATTTTTCACCAACACAAATGCATAATTTAATGTTGAATGAATAATAATGTAGCACCCGCTTTAGAATGGGGCACTACTGCTGTGAATACCGATTATTTTTCGTTGCTATAAATAAAAAGTGGCAACGGCATATCTTCTTTTCACAACTATTTTTAAAATATCTAAGAAATTCGTCATTTTAAAAATATTATTTTAATATTTATTGCTTTTTGTGTATTAATAAAAAAAATTTTCAATGGCTATGGCTGCTGAAGTTACCGTATGGCAACTTTAAATGGTTAAAGTTCATGTTAAAAAGTTATGGTTAACATGTACTATTTAGATTAGCATACACTTTTTGGTTAAAGTCTGTTTGTAATAACCAAAAAGCATTTATCTTTTCGATAACATTCAACTTTTAGTTATTGTTTAGTTGTAATATTGGAGCTTAGTCATTTTCTATTAGGAGCACATGTGATTTGCAATCACGTGATTGGGAGAAAAGTGACTTCTTCAACAATTAAAATATTCCAAACCTTTTTTTTTTTTAATAATATGATGCACTGCGAAGAGAACTGCTTCTATTATTATTTGCTGGAATTTATTGTTTGTTCAATTATTCTATACTAAGAAAAAAATTTTTTTAATTTTTTTTTGTTTAATATTAAAGTAAAGATATTTCAAAGATATTGAAGAAAAGTTAAAATAAAAAAATCATTTTTTTCTATTATGACACTTTTTCAGTAAAGGAACGCTATGATTTCTTACTACAAAATGCACACCAATTATCTAATATCTTAATGCTGTACAATGTGTACAAGTCGTCTAAAATCTCTAAATAAAATCATTAAAAGTCATATTGCAAAATTGGAATTGAAAGTGACGAATTATAAAAAAAAAAACAATTTCATATAAAAACAGTTTTATTGTTTATAAATAAGTTTGAATTTAAAAAATTGTTTTACAAAAAATATAAAATTTTTTTACTTTTTCTTCTCTTTAAAATAGCTTAACAAAGAAGAAAAAACACATACATATTTTATAGTAAAATCCCAATTAAACAAAATTTTTACAATTTTAAAAAATTCTACTTTTTGACATATGACAGTTTTACAGTGAATGAGTGTTAGATGTATAAACATACCTATCTCCTATTTGCTTCAAAAGTTTAGCAGTGCACTTTTCCTGGCACTCATTTTCGCTAAAACAATGTTAAACATTTTATTTTGCAAAATAAAATTAAATTTTATTTTTTCTTTAATTTTTAGAACATTAAAAAGAAATTATTAGTTTTCTTTCAATTAAGAAATTAAGATTTCTTAAAAAAAATCTAAGTTTTAACTTTATTACAGTACATGAGCGATATGTGTGTACAAATTTCAAAAAAAAAAGTCTTGCTTATGTAAATATATCAAATTTTGTCAAGTCTTAAATTTGGAGATTTTTTTTACTAGCATTCAATTGTTTAAACACATAGAGTGTGAGAAATGAGAGGGAGAGAAATTAACTGTTTCACATGCTCTTCTACAAAACAATAGCAATCAGTAGTAAATAGTGCAAGTCTTAACATGAACTAATTTCTTTGTAGTGGCAATTTTAAATTTGATTTTGTTGTTATTGCAAATGACATGATTCTTTCTTGTATTTACTAGAAAAAAGAGAAGTATGTGTGTATGTCAATCAAAAAATGTGTTTACATATTAAAATATAAAATGTAAAGTATGTATTTATATAGCACTTGCATGTATTTATTAATATACAGAGGACTCTTAAACACTTTTTTCTCACAGTTAATTTATTCAGTCGGCAGCTTTTAGTCAGTGAAGAACAAAAATACGGACATTAAAGTAAATCGAAATTTCAAAAGAAAAATTATAAGTATTGTTGCTATCAAGTAAACTTAATTCAGTTAGTGTTTTAAAAACTATATTATTTATAGAAAGTGTAAAAGGATATTAAATACTATATAAATAAACACTGACATTGAAGGAACTGAATTTTAAGAGTGTTTGTTCTTAAATCAAAATTATATAGGTAATTAAAAAAAGGGTTTAAAAAATAAAATTTTTGTTTCAAAATCATAAATAAGAATTGAAAGAAATTAAAAAAAATTTTTGGTATTCAAATTGAAATAATAAAATTAAAAAAATTGCTTTTTTTTAAACAATTAATATTAAAAAAACTTTCGTGAAATACATAAGTAAGTAAGCTCTATATAAGAACAGTTATATATAGTGTATGTTAAATAATTCTTTTTAGCTTCATTCTTTTAAACCAAAAATTTAAAATCGGGAATAAATGCTTTGTGGTTAATAAAACTATTTGAAATTCGGATATTTTTCTTTAAATAAAAATTCTTTTATCTTGAAAAAAAAAAACATTAAATTTTGCTTAAAAACGAAATTGAATTTATTTGAAAGTTTTTCTGAAGGCTAAAGTTGGATAATAATTATAATATGTTGCCACATACCTATTACAATCCGAATACAGATTTTTGTTTTCTAAAATAAAAAGAAGCCTGAGTATAAGCGTCATTGTTGCGATTAAAACAGTGGAATAGGGCAATGCCTACATTAGTTTAGTGTTAATGACGTATTACTTTAAAAAATTAAATACTAGATAAAATTAAATTTAATATTAATTTGAATGCAAATATAAAAGAAGTAAAGTTGTTGCAGTAAAGTTTTAAATTTTCAAAAGCTAAAGTTCTAAAACTAATTTTAATTTCTCTTTTTTTTTAATTTCTGTTAAATTTATTACTAAATGTTTTTACAGAAAAAAAAGCAATTTTTTTTATTGATTTTCTAAAATGTATATTAAGCCGACATAAAATTATCGATATTTTTGTATTTTTATGGCACACAATTAGATGCAATTAGAATCACAAAACTTAAATTAAATAAATGTTCAACAACTTTTGTCAAAAAAGTTTATGAATTTTAAAAAATAAAAATATGAACAAAAACTTTAAATAAATATTGCTTGTCTATTGGGGGACATATTTTTTTTAATGTTCTTATAACCAGGAACATTTTTATAAAATATTTTATTAATAGATTTTTTGAAATGCATAAAAAAAATATTTAAAAAATGAAAGTATAAGGTTGTAGTGTAGTTAGGAAACAATGTGTTTTTATTTTGTATTATTAAATAATAAATAAATATACTTTTGAAATAAAAAAAAAAATTTAATCGAACTAAAAAACTTTTCGAAATGTTTATAAACCATATCCTCCTTTCCAATTTGGGTTTTTTTTTATAAAATAATGAAAGTAGAATTTCTTTAAAAAGTTTTACTCTTTCTCATGTAAATATATAAAATTGTGTCAAGTCTTAAATTTGGAGTTTTTTTTTTTACTATCATTCAATTGTTTAAACACATAGAGTGTGAGAAATGAGAGGGAGAGAAATTAATTGTTTCACATGCTCTTCTACAAAACAATAGCAATCAGTAGTAAGTAGTGCAGGTCTTAAAATGAACTAATTTTTTTGCAGTGACAAAAAAACAATTACTAGTATATTGATTTTGTTGTTATTGCAAAAGAGATGACTCTTTCTTGTACTAGAGAAAAGAAAAGTAGGTGTGTATGTCAATCAAAAAATGTGTTTACATATTAAAATATAAAATGTAAAGTATGTATTTATAATATACAGAGGACTCTTAAACACTTTTTTCTCACAGTTAATTTATTCAGTCGGCAGCTTTTAGTCAGTGAAGAACAAAAATACGGACATTAAAGTAAATCGAAATTTCAAAAGAAAAATTATAAGTATTGTTGCTATCAAGTAAACTTAATTCAGCTAGTGTTTTAAAAAGTATATTATTTATAGAAAGTGTAAAAGGATATTAAATACTATATAAATAAAAACTGATATTGAAGGAACAGAATTTTAAGAGTGTTTGTTCTTAAATCAAAATTATATAGGTAATTAAAAAAAGGGTCTAAAAAATTAGATTTTTATTTCAAAATCAAAAAATCGGAATTAAAAGAAATTAAAAGTTTTTTTTTATTCAAATTGAAATCATAAAATTAAAAAAATTGCTTTTCTTTAAACAATTAATATTAAAAAAAATTCTTTCGTGAAATTCATATGTAAATAAGCTCGATATAAGAACAGGTGTATATATATAGTGTATGTTAAATAATTCTTTTTAGCTTAATTTTTTTAAACCAAAATTTTAAAATCGGGAATAAATACTTTGTGGTTAATAAAACTATTTGAAATTCTGATATTTTTCTTTAAATAAAAATTCTTTTATCTTGAAAAAAAAAAACATTAAATTTTGCTTAAAAACGAAATTGAATTTATTTGAAAGTTTTTCTGAAGGCTAAAGTTGGATAATAATTATAATTTGTTGCCACATACCTATTACAATCCGAATACAGATTTTTGTTTTAGTGTTAATGACGTATTACTTTAAAAAATTAAATACCAGAAAAAATTAAATTTAATATTAATTTGAATGCAAATATAAAAGAAGTAAAGTTGTTGCAGTAAAGTTTTAAATTTTCAAAAGCTAAAGTTCTAAAACTAATTTTAATTTCTCTTTTTTTTTTTAATTTCTATTAAATTTATTACTAAATGTTTTTACAAAAAAAAAAAAAGCAATTTTTTTAATTGATTTTGTAATATGTCAATTAAGCCGAAATGAAAGTACTCTAGACATAAAACTATCGATATTTTTGTGTTTTTATGGGAGACAATTAGTTGCAATTAGAATCACAAATATTTAAGTATTTAAAAAAATAAAATATGAACAAAAATTTTAAATAAATATTGCTTGTCTATTGGGGGGAAAATTTTTATAAAATATTTTATTAATAGGTTTTTTGAAATACATAAAAAAAATATTTAAAAAATGAATTTATAAGGTTGTAGTATAGTGTTAGGAAACAATGTGTTTTTATTTTGTATTATTAAATAATAAATAAATATACTTTTGAAATAAAAAAAAAATTAAATCGAACTAAAAAACTTTTTGAAAAGTTTATAAACCATAAAACTGCAAAATATGAACTATCTAAAGACTATACTCCAAACTCTATAACAATTGCCGCTGTATTACATGGAAAATTCTGATGATGGACCAAGGAAGCTTAATACCTATTATAGACAAAAGGTAGGACATGTTTTAATAAATTGTTTTAATATAAGCTTGAACATTATAAGCAATCCATATATATTTTTTATTTTTTCCTTTAACACGCACAATAAAATTAGCTTTTATTTTTGAAAGTGGTATAAGTGTTGTTTAAAAAAAAAATGAGTTAGCGGTAGATTTAGACTCAGCTCACGTATATAACTCCTACAGGTAGGAAAATCCAAATAAAATTAAATTAATATTTAAAATATATTCGAAGAACTAGACTGAATTAATTTTAACTTATTCTTTTTTTCCAATTTGGGTTTTTTTTTATAGAAAAATGAAAGTAGAATTTCTTTAAAGTTTTACTGTCACTTTTTCTTTAGTCATTCGGTGTTATTTTTTTAAATAAATAAGGCTTTGCTTACAACAAACCCTGAATTGCAAAAACAACCTAATCTTATGTCAAATAAAAAATAAAATAGAATTTTCAATTAAAAAAAAAACTAATTGTATAGAAGATTCAAAAAAAAAAATGAACATGTTTAAACAAACTCAATTAAGCCTTGACAAGCATGAATCAATAGCAAAAAAAAATAACTGTCTTATTTCGTGTATTAAAAAAAAAGAGTATAAAAATTAACGGTTTCTTATGTACGGGTATATTAAAGCATTGACTGATTGATATTATTACTACATACATAATATAGAATTAAACATGTTGGAACAGAAAAAGAAGAATCGAAAAAAAAAATAACAAAATAAAATTCAATCGCAAAGAAAAGAGAGTAGAGCAATTTTTAATTGTGTAACTCAGCGTTGTTTACATAATTTGGCATTGAAAAATCGCAAAGAAAGGAAAAAATGAAAGTAGAGAATTTATTTTCAAAACATGACAAGCATGAATCTATATTTCATATATGTATAAAAAAAAAGAGTAAACACCTAACGGTTACATATGTACGAGTATATTAAAGCGTTGACTGATGGAACTCAGCGATTTATATTGTGCATAGAAACAATATAGAATTAAACATGTTGAAACAGAATAGAAAAATTGAAAAGAAAATTTTTGAAAAAATTATTTTAATATTCAGCCCAATCATAAATATTCCCTACATATTTTTCCCAAGAAAAATTTTGGCTTTTGGGAAAAAATTTCCTAAATCAGAAAACTTTCTATTTAAAAAAATTTTTTTTATACCTACCTAATAAGAAGAAACGGAAAAGTGAAAATTTTTATTCATAATTTGGCTGATTGTTTTTTTTTTCTTAATGTAAAATAATATTTATCTCTTGTAATTAATTCTATTTTTGTTCATAAAAAAAAAATTATTTGAAAATTTTTTTTTGTCAGTTTTTCATTCGCCAGTCACTGTTAATTGCAGGAATATTTTTAAACAATATTTCGTGTATTAAAAAAGAAAGAGTAAAAAAACTAACGGTTGCTTATGTACGAGTATATTAAAGCATTGACTGATTGATATTATTACTACATACATACATACTCACATAATGTAGAATTAAACATGTGGGAACAGAAAAATCGAAAAGCAAAGAAAAAAAAGAGAGAAGAGAATTTTTTTCAAAACAAGACAAGCATGTAGGTATTAAAAAAAAGAGTAAAAACCTAACTGTTACATACTATGTACGAGTATATTAAAGCGTTGACTGATAGAACTCAGCGATTGATATTGTTACTACATGCATACAAACAATATAGAATTGAACATGGTGAAACAGAATAGAAAAATTAAAAAAAAAATAAAATTCAATCGCAAAGAAAAGAGAGTAGAGCAAATTTTAATTCTGTAACTCAGCGTTGTTTACATAATTTGGAATTAAACATGTTAAAACAGCATTGAAAAATCGCAAAGAAAAGAAAAAAAAAAGAGAGTAGAGAATTTATTTTCAAAACATGACAAGCATGAATCTATATTGCATGTATTAAAAAAAAAAAGAGTAAATACCTAACGGTTACATATGAAAAATTGAAAAGAAAATTTTTTCAAAAGTTATTTTTAAATTCAGTCCAATCGTAAATATTGCCTATACAATTTTCCCAAGGACAATTTTGGTTTTTGGAATAAAAATTTCCTACATCAGAAAACTTTCTATTTAAAAAATTTTTTTTTTATAACTAATAAGAAGAAATGGAAAAGTGAAAACTAGCAAAATTTTTATTCATAATTTGGCTGATTGTTTTTTTTTTTCTTAAAGTAAAATAATATTTATCTCTTGTAAATAATTCTATTTTTGTTCATAAAAAAACATTCTTTGAAATTTTTTTTGTCAGTTGTTAATTGCAGAAACATTTTTAAATAAACGCAATTACGTTTTGGCAAGCATGAATCAGTGTTTCATATTTTTAAAAAAAGAGTAAAATATTATTACTACATACATACATATATATTTATATAATATAGAATTAAACATGTTGAAACAGGATTGAAAAATCGAAAATAAAATAAAAAAGAGAGTAGAGAATTTATTTTCAAAACATGACAAGCAGGAATCTATATTTCATGTATTAAAAAAAGAGTAAAAACCTAACGGTTACATATGTACGAGTGTATTAAAGCATTGACTGATTGAATTCAACGATTGATATTGTTACTACTTACATACCAACAATATAGAATTAAATATGTTGAAACAGAATTGAAAAATTGAAAAGAAAATTTTTGAAAAAATTATTTTTATATTCAGCCCAATCATAAATATTCCCTACACATTTTTCCCAAGGAAAATTTTGGTTTTTGGGAAAAAATTTGGTACATCAGAAAACTTTCTATATTAAAAATTTTTTTTATATTAAGAAAGGGAAAAGTGAAAATAACTCTAGCGAAATTTTTTGTCATATTTTAGCTGATTCTGTTTTTTTTTTCTTAAACTAAAATAATATTTATATCTTGCAAATAATTCTATTTTTGTTCATAAAAAAATTATTTGAAATTTTTTTTTATTACTTTTTCATTCGCCAGTCACTGTTAATTGCAGGAATATTTTTAAACAATATTTCATGTATTAAAAAAGAAAGAGTAAAAAAAAACTAACGGTTACTTATGTACGAGTATATTAAGGCTTTGACTGATTGAACTCAGCGATTGATATTATTACTACATACGAGTACATACTTACATAATATAGAATTAAACATGTTGAAACAGAATTGAAAAATCAAAACGAAAAATTTAACTAAATAAAATTCAATCGCAAAGAAAAGAAATAAAAGAGAGTAGAGAAAATTGTAATTGTGTAACTTGGCTTTGTCAACTTAGTAATTCATTGGAGTATTTTACCTCAGCAAATTTTTGTTATTGTTTGTTCTTTTTAATATGAAATTTGAAAAGTTAACAACACTTGCCTGCAGGTCATAAATAAATAAGCGCCTAATTTTTCATTTTAACAAACCAGTTAACATAACGTTTGCGCTTTTTCTACCAACTTACGAAATGTCAACAGGACTTAACAACAAACAGCAGATTGTTATAAATATTTAAATGCTTAAATTTACGTGCCATATAAAACGCCAATACACTTAAAGCAATAATAACTAACTATCGAATTTGCAAAACACAAACACCCAGCCAAAGTTTAAAAGTAATTTCTCAACAAAACACTTGAATTCACAAAAGAAAAAAAGTAATTGTGGATGCCTTCCATACAAAAAATAGAAGAAAAAATGCAACTACAAAGAGGGACCACACGAAGTCAGCCTTAAAGTAAGAAATGAAAACAAGCTTTCGCATGGAATCTAAAAAAAAAAGTTGCACACAAAAACCCCAAAGCCACATAAAGTAAAGGAAAGACAGCCACAGAGTTCTTTAGAAAAAGAGGCGATTGTGGACTTCTTGGTTGCTTAACAATATTAAGCGACAAGCAAAATACCATAAAAAAAAGTGTAGTAAAATTAATGGTTCGCATGTTGGTCATTTGTCTTCATTTAAGAGCCTGCATGAAAAGCCATTCGCCACCAAATTTACTCTCTCTCTCTTTCTCTGTCTCACATACTGTGTGCTTTAAATAGTTTTATTTAACACGCAATTTTTAGTTGAATCCAAATACTTTTTTAACTTTTTTTAGTTTCTAAAGTCGAAATACAAAATGTAGAGCATTTTTTTTCCAGCTAAATTTTGAAATTAATTAATTGCCTTGGAGGCAATTGGCGGTTTGAAAAGAAAAATAATTAAATGAAAAATTAAGCAATTACATGCAATTTAACACTAACGTTTTTCTTGTTTGTTGTTTTTTTCTTAAATCAAATTAAAAACATTTTCTATTATACTTTTTTTCCAGCCTCTTTGGCTTGACAGGTTTTGTAAGGCACAAGCGTGTAGTATGTACACACTGTGTATGTGGTGTGTGTGTGCTGAAGTGTGAGAGATGTCATAGTTGTTGTATTTACTTTTTACTTTTCTTTTAGTGTGTATTTTAGAAATGATGTGCCAAATGCTGTAAAAGCCAACTAACAATGAAAATTGTGTCAAATTCTTTGCTTGTTCAGATACCTGGTTTTTTTCCCAAAGAATTTTTTAAGGTGCTACTATTAATATTTACAGCAAGTCAAATAGCAAAACTGCAGCCTCTACTTTATTTCCTATTTGAAACAACTGAAAACAGCATTTGTTGTTGTAGAAATTTTTTATTGTAACTTTCACTAGTGACAAAATATTTTTTGAAAAATCATTTGGTATTTTTTTTTTTTCAAATTCTCTAGTTTTTTGGTTTATTTTGTAATTTGCTTTGAAAGGTCCGCTTTGTAAATGATCTTGGAAGAAATATTTCGCACTTACAGCTGAGCTCCCTTAGATTTTTTTTTAGCCCTTAATTTTTTAAAAATCATCTTCATATTTATCAAGTGTTTGAATACAATACGAATCTTAACCGAGTGAAATACAGTAATGTAGGCCATACACGCTACGGTCTACCGGAGAGGTAATCTGTGCAGGTATGCCTGCGCAGGTGTCACTCGAAAGAATCTATTTTCAATCTTGCGCCGGTCGCCTGCGCAGGTTCAAAAAACTGCATAGGTCTATTTCCAAACACATTCCGGTCCACCTGTGCAGGTATGCCTGCTTAAAAAAATTTATCTTAAAGTATGATTAATCATAAACCAGACCCAGAGAAATTCAGGTTAGTAAATTGTTACTTTTTCTCAATTTTTACCCTTCGGTAAAGCCTTTAAGAAACGTAACATCTTCTGCTGTCATGTTAGATCTTTTCTCGTACTTAAATAAATAAATACTTTCTGTAAAAACACACAAACACATTTTATTTTATTTAAATAACTCCCTGGGGATTAAAAACCAAATCAACCTAAACTTTTTTTGTGTTTAGTTTAGCTATTTTGAATTATAACCAACCTCATTGCTGGTCCTTTAAGTCTGATTTTTTTTTGCTTTTAAAACCCCTTTTCAAAAGCATTTTTGTTTCTTCATTTTTTTTTTTTTTTGTTTCTTTTGCATACAAATTGTTGTAGTTACAACCTAAAATTTATTACTCCAAGTCGGTATGTGTTTTATTTAGTTTTTGTGTTTTTTTGCTGCTTCCTTGAAACCACTGATGCTTGGCATTAAAGTCACACATTGTGGAGTATTATTGAATTTGTTTGTTACAATAATACCACCATTTGCAACATTGCCACCACTGCTTCCAACTGTTTTTTTTTCTGTTCACGCTTGTTGCCTTCAGCCTCAACGAACACACTTGTAATGGTAAATGGGTAGCACAAAAAAAAACCTTTAGATTTCCTTAAATTTCTTCTCTTCTTTTTTGCTACTTTATCTGTAGACAACAATATTTCTTTGGGTTTGTTTGTTTTGTTGTGAAAATTTCACATATTTATCAAAATATTGTTACATTTATGTTGTTTTTAGGAAAATTTATGTGTATGCGCCTGTATTTTATTTATTTTATATTTAACTAAAGTTGGCTTTTTCTATTTCTATACATGGTTTTTTATATGAGATGGTACTTCAAGTTAAGGCTTTTTTTTCTCAACTGTATTTTGCATTTTATTGTAACATAATGATCTATAACGGTTTTTAGTTTTATGGCTGTGACCAAAGAGAGTTAAAGCGCTTTGCAAAAAATATTTTTTTTTTTTATTTTATGGTGGTTCATTGTCATGGAATAGAGTCACATAAATTAAATTACATTTTGAGGTTTTCTGTGGTTTCTATTTTATTATTAAAATGTATTGATTTTTAAAGCTTATGGATATGCTTAGAGCAGGAAAACGGTAACAAAAGATGATGAACATCAAACACACAGTAACTAGATTTAGTGCGCCAGAAATTTTGAACGTACGAAATGAAAGGTATTTTAGGTAGTTGGAGTTTCTTTTTTTAAGAAAGTGCTTCTCCGCTTTTAATAATAAATATTTTGCAAAATCCATTTAAAGAAAATTTTCAAGGATTAGCAAATCATCAACCGAAAAATATTTTTTAAAATAAAATCTACATGGACAATTTCTTGCTCTGGTATTAAATGTCCATTTTTTTTAGCTTGAGGTCAGGTTACAATTATTTATTTTTATGTCGATGTTTCGCTGCAACCTTTTCAGAATATATTTATAAATTAAATTTTATTCTGTAAAAGCTACACAAGGGTGAACGAAAATATTGATATACAAATAAGTAATTGTAGACCGAACTCAAGCTTAAATAATTTAAAAAAAAAGGTCAAAATTACTGACTGAATGACTAATACTAATTTTGGTACTTTTTTAAACCACATTTATCTTTCGAAATAACAATCAAAGCAACAAAAACCAAATGTAAATTGATGCAGTATATAAGCATTTTATTATTCATTTGAAGCACCCAATAAAAATCGATGAAAAAAAAATTTTCAAGGGAGAAAAAAAGTACCAAAAGAGAAAAAACGAATAGTACTTTATATTTTAACAATTGTAGTGGTATTTTGCCTAACCCTAGAATTGTGACAGTAGAATCAAACTTTACTGAACGAAATAAGAGACATTGTGGTACTTTTTATTGATTTTAGTGTCACTTTTTTGATATTAATAACTCTAAAACTATGACACTAAGCTCATTGGAAAAAATCAATAACGAAAAAATAGTACTTTTTATTAATTTTTAAATGGTACATTTAAATTTTTTTAATACTAACATTCTAAAACTCTGATTATTAGGAGGGCTATTATGTATGTCGACTCGAATCGAAAATAATTTTCAAGTCAGCTTTACTTTAAAAATAGTTTTCAGTTGCTTCATTTCAAAAACGCGTGTATCTACTTGTGATATTTTAATTTAATGATGTACTTTTTTAGTTTGAAATAAAATACTTCACCTATAATTTTTTTTAATTAAAATAAATTTAAAGTCATAGATTTTTCTTTATTAATTTTTTATTTTATTTTTAAAATAATTTTTGTGAAGCTTTCAAATTTATAAATTCAGTGTTCAACATATGCAGCAGCTTTAAATAAAAAAAAAAAAAAAACTTAAATCAAAAACAAAGTTGAAACTCAAACTCGTTTGCTTTTAGATGAATCGTTTTTAATTGAGATCAATTAAGTTGGTTTTTTATGTTTTAGTTTTTAATGCCACTTGACTAACGTTATGTGTAGGTAAACGTAAATAAAATAAATTTTATTTCAAATGTTTATTTAATTATAATTAATTGTTTAAATTAATTATGCATAAATTAATAATTAAATGCTTATTTTCCTGCTTCAATAACCAGTTTATAAAAGAATCAAAAACAATTAATTAATCCTAATTTTCCTGTTTCAATTAATGCAAAATAAATTACATATTTAATGGATTCTTAAGCTTCTGTCGAGTAATTCCAAATTACTTCAACAATAAAAATTAATAGAAACACTTCAATATAAATCATGCCACTTACAGATGTCTAAATGTAATTTCCAGCATTTGTTGTTTTTTTTTCTTCTTCCTTATTATAAATTTTTTTTGGTTTTGTTTATTCTACTAAGATCAACATCAATCTTATTTAATCCGACTATTATCAATGACAAATCTTTAAACATTTTCACACAATATGTTGCCAACACAACACACTAAATACAAAGTGAAATAACAGCAAAAACAGCGGGCAAAAAAAGTCTAAACAACAAGAGAAATACGAAGAACAATAAAACAAAATAATAAAAAAATCTTGCAACAATTAATAGACCACCTTTGTCTGTCTGTGTGGCGGGCAAAAAACTATTTTAAAAAAAAAGAAGTGCACAGAGAATGAGTTTTACAACATTTTGTCGCCATTAGCGTCGGTTGCAAATAAAAATCAATATAAACATAGAACAACAAATGACAATCAACTGGAAGCCACCAAATAACAAACAATACCTGCAATAATACAGCTTAGAGAGAACATTCTGTTGTTGTTATAAACGGCAGCAGAATTTTTTTTTTAATTTTTTTTCTGTTCATAAAACAACATCATATGCAATGTGTGAAACAAAGCGATCAAATTGCCAATAACAAACGATCGATTAAAATGAAAATCACAACAAAAAGCAGCGGCAGAGGCAGAGGCAGCGGTAGCAACAGCAACTAAAGCTTTAGCAACAATAAACGTTGACGATCACTATCTAAAACGATAATAAAATGCATTGAAATCAATAAGATCAAAGCTGAGATTGAGTGACATTTAAACAACCACAAGAATTACAAATAATGTTTAAATAAGAAAAGAAACATTAAACAAACTGCCAGCCAAGCAAAACAATTCAGGCAATAGTATTAGGAGACACAAGGTAGGCCAAGGGGGGTATAGTTGTATTTAGCGTAGAAGCTTAGTATTGAAAAAGAAGGGCAATTGAATGAACGTACAAACGTTATGTTGACATGCGTCAGTGAAAGAGTGTAATGTCATTTGTATGCACCAAACAACAATAACAAGCTTGGTTGTTTGTTTTGTTTTTATTAACAAAGTATCAGCACCAGTGCTAGTGCCACCATATTCACTTGTACAAAATCACCAAATTCTAACAAATGACCAGTCAGTCATATGATTAGCCTGTATTTATTTACACGATCTCTTTAGACTACTTTCAAGGCGATTTTTCAATTGATAATCCCCCAAAGACTAAAAGCTTTGCAAAGCACTAGTTTTAGTAGCTTAACAACAACAACAAACAATTGCCGCTCTACACATGTTACAAGTTGTTTAAAAGTTTATTACGGGCCACTTGAGTAAGCTTCTGGCTTTCTAGACATCTAAAATCCAGCTTAAGGTTTTTAACCCCACCTTTAAGTCTTCTTTTCTGTTAACTCAAAAACAATGACAATAAAATGCTCTACAATAATTGCTGTCCGCTCCTTTACAACATTCCCTTAACACTGACAATGTTGCTGATGATCTTGAAAAGAAGGGAAAAATAAAAAAAAATTGTTGTTTAGAGATTTGTTTTAATTACATTTGCAACAAATTCAATACAATTGCAAATTGCTGAAGCGAAAGCGCTGCTGTTTTGTCAATACTCTTCGTATGTATCAGTTCATTTCAATTGCGAAAAACATATCACAAACCACAACATCTCTTTGTTTGTTTGGTTATTGTTAAACTAGCAAAATGTACTCCAGGGTATTGCAGAAAAAAAAAATAAAAACACTCAGCTACCAAAAAAGATGAGTAAATGCATGCCAGCAACCAACAACCAACCTTTTCAAAAGAGATGAGTAAATGTTATTTTTAAATAAAACCAACATAAAAACGATTAGTAGTAGTTCTAAGTTTGCAAATGCAATAGCAATGAAAAGTGCATGAAAATTTTTATTTTTATTTTGTTAAGTGTTTGTTTTGTGATGAATCAAAGCGAAAAAAAAGTCGCTAGAAATTTAGGCAGAGAGTTGTTCTATTACTACTTTTTTTATATAAAGCAAGAAAGAGTATACAATATAGTCCTTAAACTTTTTGAAAGTCTTTTTATCCCTCCGTAATCAAAAAAAAAAAATTTGTTTGAAAAATGTATGCCAAAAGATATTTAATTTTTTTTTGCGGTGTTACCTAACCCTTCATCCAAAAAAGTTAACGTAGACTTTAAAGTCAACGTTAACGAAATCTTTCATATAATTAAAAAAAATTTTTTTTAAATCTACGATAATTTTTTTTTCGGATAAAAACATTAATATTTATTTAATTCAATTAATATTTTTTTTTATTAAAATTTTAATTTTATTTTACCAATTGTCATATAGAAAATTTTTTTAATTGATTTAATTAAATACTTATTTGATTTAATTAAATATTTTTTCAATATGACAATTTTTTTAATTAAATTTTTTAATATCTAATTTTAATTAAATTAAAATTTGATTAAAATTAACCATAAAATTTATATGAAATTTTTTCTTTTAATTTAAAAATTGATTCAAATACAAGTTTAATCAAAATAACAATTTTTTTTGTAAAACATTTTAATTGGCGCATAATATTTAATTAAAATTTTTTTTTTTTTAAGTGAGAAAACTTTAAATTTTAATAAAAGAATTGTATTGAAAAAATATTTAATTGAACTAAATAAATATTTAATTAAATAAAATAAGTATTTAATTAAATCAATTAAATATTTTTTCAATAGACAATTTTTTAGATATTTTTAATATCTAATTTTAATTAAAAAAAAATTGTTATACTGATTAAATGTTTGATTAAAATTAACCATAAAAAAATATGAAATTTTCGCTTTTAATTAAAAAATTGATTCAAATACAAATTAATCAAAATAACAATTTTTTTGGTAAAACTCTTTTATTGTCCCATAATTTTTTTCTGTGACTTGACTGTTACTACTTTCAAACAGAAGATACCGTTACTTTCTTCGCAGTATGATAAATTAGAAAAGGCTTTCCATATAGTATTTCTTAACCGGCAAAAATTAGGGCTTTTGCTTCTTAAATAATTTTTTTATAACCCGTAAATAGCTCCGTGTTCACTGCAGGTATTCTGGTAGAGTATGTAATGCAAACTAATGCATATTTTTTTTTAGTAATATTTTTACGTTTTTTATGTTGACCTGCATTTGATTCACGTATAAGGGTGAGAACTTGATAGAAACTTATACGCTGTAAGTTTTATCAACACTGCCAATCAAATGATAGATTAATTGAGTGTCACTGTTCTTGTAGGTTATATTAATAATAATATAGTTTACTAGATATTTTTGCCCAATGCCGCTATTTCAACGCAAAAGCGCCTTAAAAACGCCTCATGTAATATTGAATAACCTTTCACAGTAATCGAATACTGCCAACGGCGACTTCGGTAATACCATTTTTATGTCGTTCTATCGTTTCTACTAACACAATTTTTTCAAAAGATTACAGCTTCTAAAAACAAATTGTCGGTGGGCTAGTATATTCTTTAACTCTATAAAAGAGAGAGAGTAAAAAAGTAAACTAAATTCCTACTTGGCTGGTTATTCATATGAATTGCTTGTCTGCCACTGCCACTGCCACTGCCACCTTTAGATAATAGCAACTCACAACTGTCGTCGTTTATATAAAAATTACTTTGGTGGACGTTTTGGCTAGAAATGATTCTTAACATTTTAAGCTTTTGAAAATAGAAACTGAAACAGAAAATAACAAAAAAAAATATTTTTTTTTTTATTATTTTACAACTGGTTTATTGTACTTTATCTTCTTCTTTTGTGGCGTTTTATTATTAAAAAAAAAAATAAGTTTTTATAAAACGATAGACAACTCAAAAAGTCAAATACAATGACGCCAATATGTTCTAAATGTTGAGCAGCGGCAAATTGGGTGCAGCGTCAGTTAAACACCGGTAAGCAAAGCTAAACCATAAAAAAAGGTTTTTTCTTTTGCTGCCACAAAAAAGCGGCAAAATTTTCTTTGATCCATATAAAAATTATGCTTTTTTTTTTTTTTTTTTGAGCTGTTGTTTCACTACTTGTATTAGTAGAGAAGAGAGGGTTAACAAATTTCCCTTAGAGTTTGTGTTACAAGTTATTTTCTAAACAGCCACAACTCCCTGTGATTCCCCTTCCTGCTTAAGCCTTTAAGCTCGGTTTGTTTTCATTGAACTTCACTGTTATTGTTGGTTGTTTTGGCCATGTACTCTACTAATGCTGTCATCTTTTGTCTTCTTTGGCACTTTAGTTTTGCCGCAGCGGTCATGCTGGCGACTCAGCTGGCAGTTGTGCGACAATTCACGTTTCTTCTTCTATTTGTGATTTTTGCTTATACGAAAAAAAAATACTTTTGGCCGGCTGCTTGTTTTTCTTTGTTACACTCTAGCTTTGGCTACTAAATACAAGCACTCAGCTCATTTTTATATGGTGACATTAAATGTCAGTTGGCCTAGTCAAAAGATCTACAATAAGACTAGAAAATTGCTTTGGTTTTCATTTGATTTGTTTTTCTTAGTAGACTCCAATTGTAGCTACAATTGTATTTTTGCGTTGTTACTTTTTCTATTTTGTTATTTTTATAAGTTTTGTTAGATTCTTTATCTTTTAATGCACGTGCAAGTGTGTATGTATGAGTTTAAATGGCGCTTAATGTTAATTGTTGTTTTACAATTGCCAGCAATTTTTAAGCCATGTTCAATTGATTGCAGCCAACCGAACTAACACAAACCCAAAAGATATCAAATAGTCAAGCAGCCAACCATTAAGCCAATTTTCTGCCCTGCTGCTGCTCCTATGGGTTACATTTAATCTGTCCATACTAAGTACAACAACATGTCTGTCTGTTTGTCCATCTAACAGCAAATATGTGTTGCTTAAACTTCTAATAGCTGAGCTTGTTTTTTTTTTGATTTTGTCCAGTTGATTATTACACCCTACAGTTTTGCCTACAGTTTAATAAATAAAAGAGCAGATTTAATATTAGGCTCAAAGTGAAAAACAAAACAAATAACATAGAAAAATTTTTTGAAGAAATATGTTTTGAAGCAACTTTAGAAGTGCTACTCCAAAAAAAAAAAAATATATATATATATATATATATTTTTCGTTGTAAAAAAATATTAAAAATTTTCTAGCTAGCAGGTTGTTACCGCTTCCTTTTCTAGTTTAGCGAATTTCATTAAAAAGTTTTTTTTTTTATGTGGAAAAACCTCCATTCATATACGTCACCACGCCTACTGCCTACCAAAACTTGTCACTCTGTATATGGAATAAAATTTTTTTAGACTTACTGCCACCAAATTTAAAAAAAATTCTAATTGATCTCCTCTTACTACACAGAAAAAAATTATAAACCAATTAAAAATTTCTATTTAAAAAATTGATCAAATTTTTAATTAAATCAATTCAAAATTTTAATCAAAATAATCATTTCTTCAATTTGTCATATTGATTAAACATCTACCCCCTTATCAAAAAAAAAATTATTGTAGACTTTAAAGTCAACGTTATCGAAATTTTTCATATAATTTTTTCATAACTTTTACCTTAAAGTCTACGTCAACTTTTTTTTGGATAAGAGCATAAATCATTTTGACAATTTTTTTTAAATAAAATTTTTAGTTCACCAACAATTATTTTCTGTGCAGGGAAATATTTTTGAATTTTAAGTAAAAATTTCAATTTAAAACCTTTCGCTATACGCTAAACACCAGTTCAGTAATAAGTTCTCAGCATGATTTCTAAAAAAAGCTTTTGAACAAATTAAATTTTTATTACCTTTAGTGTGAATTAATATCGACTACAATCTAATTATTTTTGGTGATTTTTAAACAAACATTTTATTGTTATTGTTTTTTTTTTGCTGGTGTCGAAGCTCATGTGTATAATTTAAGTTTTAGCCTGATGTGCGATCTGTATTGATTGGCGGCTAATTGTCGAGTTAAGTTGTTGCATTTTTAAGTCTGTTTTTTTAACTCTTTTTTTTTTTTAATTTTAATTCAATTCATTACTTTTGTGGATTCTTTTTCTTTCCTTTTGTCCGTAACTATTTAGTTTCTTTTACACCATCTCAAACATGATTTTTTTTCCTTTAGTGTGTGTGTGTGCTTTACTTTTTTTTTCTTTTTTTTTCAAAACTTAATATTAGACAGTCTCTAACTGCAATTAGTTTTTTTTTGTGATGTTTGTTACGAGCTCAGTTCCATCTTAACAGTTGTATTTGTCTATATTTAACGCATGTCGCTGTGGCAATTAGAGTAATCCAAACCGTGCAACGGCGGGATATTGAAAAATTGCAAAAATGATGGTTTGTTGGATTTATATAAAACAAAAACAAAGCTAACAGTTTGTTGGAATTTGGTTTTTTTTTTGTTTACAAGCAATTTTTTTTTATTTTGTTTGTTCTCACGCATTATTATCCTCCAGAAAAACTAATTTTATTTCGTTTGTAATTCACACAAAAAGAAGGTTAATGATATCAGCTATAAATTAAGTTTTTTGGTAAAAAGAAAAATTTTTTTTTAGCAATTTTTAAATTAAAATTAAAAAAATATTTAATCACGCTTTAGTTCACCATTTTTGTGATTTTTACTAATTCTTTGTTAATTATAAATAAAAAAAAATTGTTCAAGTAAAATAATTTTTGATTTTTTAAATGTAAAAAGAAAAAATTAAAATTAATGCTCGTCTTTGATTAGTGGAAAATTTCTCTTTTCATACAGGCTCCCTTTGTGCCAACGAATTGACTTATCACATATAAAAAAATAACGAAAAAGCTATTTAATAATTAAATAAAACAAATTTTTCAACTAAATTTATAATTTCTTGGCTTTACTTACAAACGATTTTTCCATAGCCGTCCTAAGAGTACGCTGAAGGATTTTTTTCTCTTTTGTACGAGCTGCAGAAATGATAATTTCCTAATGTAAACTATGGCTTATAAATAATTTTCTAGTATTTGGCTGGGTTTAAGGATATTCTCTTTTATTAATAGGTTTTGCTTTTAAAAAAAAAAATTTTCATAGCCCGTCTTCAATTAGGCCTAAGAATTTTCTCCTCTATATAAGCTTCGCTTAGAAAAGATTTTTTATAGCCGACTGTCGACTGGGCTTGAAGACTTTCTCCTCTATAGAATCTTAAACATCGGCTTTGTTTATAAACGATTTTTTCATAGGTTGAAAAATATTTAACTTTTTCAATAGCGGACTATCGACTGGGTTTAAGGATTTTCTCCCTTATATAGACTTGGCTTATAGCCGAGGATTTTTTTTTTTATAGTTAGCTGAACACATCGGTTCTCTGATATACTTTTGCCTATTTTGAAAATTTTCTAGAGCTCAAATGAAATGTTTGCAGGATATAGTTGATTTTAAAGCTGGAGAGTTACTTTATTAAGCCTCATTATTGACTTAGTTGTAGTAACTTTCTTTTACTTGGCGACCTAAAAAACAGCCATTAATTAGAATCGAAAAAATGGGTTCTTGGCCTATACTAGCCAGTTTATTCTAGTTGTATGGAGAATAGTGAAAGAATCTATACCCCGCAGCGTGTTGTTTACTTTTTTTTTTTTTTTTTGTAATTTTCATAATTAAGCTAACAACTTCCTGTTTTTAAATTTTTCCTTTAGTTTGATCTCTTTATGTCACAACATCATTAGTATTGAAATGTTAAAGAAACAATAATTTTTACAGTTTTCATCTTTCTGTTTTTTCTTCTTTATGGTAGTAAAATATTAAAAGAAAAAGCAAAAATTTTATTGTCTGTAAAAAATGTTTTTTTTTTTGCAACAGTAAGAACAAGTTCATAATCAGCATTAGCAAGAAGACGGCACCAAAAATGGTTTCACAAATGTTGTTCATTTTTGGTCAAGTAGTAGCACAACATCAAACAGAAAAAAAAACTGTGTGTTGTTTCTAACGCATTAAAATAAAAGTAAAAAAAAAGGAAATATTATGCGACAAAGCACACCAAATTAGATCAGATTTTTATAACGATAAAATCTATTTGTAACTCATAATGACATTTACAACATCAAAAGCTAAATGGAAAGAAAATACTAGACATTGTGTCGTTTAGCTTAACAAAAAGTCTTCACTTGAGTCTAAAAAGAAAATTTTTTTTTTGAAACTTTTTTGCTTTTGTTTAGTTTCTTTTTTCCAGCAGAGAATGAATAAAGTTTTTTTTTTCTTTCTTTTAGGATTTTATTTGTGCATTATTGTTACTGATATTTAATCATAATGTCAAGATTTATGTTTAGCCTTTATTGGCTTATAAATCATATGAGATGTTTTGTTTGAATTTGGCTTTAGTTGTAGTTCTTGTTTGTTTGTTACTTTGGATTGGTTTTTTTTCATTTCATTTCAGTATGCTGCTGCTGGAGTATTCAAAAAAGCTTATAGAGATCTTTTTTTGATCGCCTAGTTTTTTGTTTGTTCAGTTTTAGGATTTAATATGATCTCATGACAAAACAAAGATATTTGCTGTGGATTTTTCTTGCGTTCGTTTTTGTCTTATTTTTAAACAATATTATGGCTGTTATGGTTTATGAGAGAGGGAGACAGTGGTTTAAAAAAAAAGGAAGTAAAAGTAACGAATAACAGTCCAACCTAAATTGGAGCGGCCAGCTCTACGCTTTATTTATACTAAAGCGTTATTTTCTGCAGTAGTATTAATCATCTTGTTTAATAAAACCTGCTAAAACAAAAATAGAGTTAAAAAGGTTAAATAAAATAAAAAACTAGGGATGGGACACATGTCATTCTAAAGAAGAGATCGTCTAGATTTGTTACTTTGGATTACTTAAAAAAAAAAAATTTTGAAATTTTAAATGAACTTCACTTAAAAAAACAAAATGAAGTTGGCGATAATCCAACTAAAATTACTGTTGAGTCATTTTTTTTTTATTACTCTCATTCCTCATGAATTCCTATTTCCTTGTAATTAATTTCTTCTTTTTTTTAAAATCATTTTAGATTTTCGTGATCTTCAAGTACTAAAAAGCTGCCGTGTATAAAAGTGCGTGGTTCGAAATACTTTTGCCGCGATCGCAAGTAATCGTGATAGCATTAAAAAGCTATCATGCGTGTGCGTTACGGGCGGTTTAGCATTCGGGTCATATGTAAACGTAACCGGTTTCGCGATCGTTAGTAATCATGATGGTCTAAAGAAGCTGTCATGCGCGCACGTCGTAAGTGAGTGTTGTGAATGATTGAACTCAACTTGAAAAAATAAACTGCAAAATTGTGGTCCTCTGTGTACCAACGCAGAACTAAAGGGGGTCTCATTAGATGCCACATCACAATTTGAACTACTGTGTTATTTAATATGATTTTCAAGTCTACAATCAAATGTTGTGTTCGTTATTGGTTTTCGTGAGTGCCGGGCGTTAATGAACTAAATTTATTTTGAAAGAATAAAATTGAACTGCAAAATTGTGGTCCTCTGTGTACCAACGCAGAACTAAAGGGGGTCTCATTAGATGCCGCATCACAATTTGAACTACAGTGTTGAAAAATAGTGTTTATGTGTGAAGAAAAGAAGACATCATGCAATGCTTGATCAACATTCCTCGTGACATCAATATAAAATACCAGGTTAGTTTACAATACTTGTTTTTTTTAATAAATATTCTAATTTTTGCATTTATTTACTGAATATATAAAATATTTATTTATTTTTTATACAAAAACATAAAAATTTCTATTGTTTTTATTCGATTTGAGCAGAATTATTTAACTTGATTTTTCAACAATTGAATTCTTACTACAAAAATAAATCTTTAGTTAGACAAGAGCAATTTTTGAATTGTATAAACCACTGTGCAATTTAGCTTAACTATTCAATCGTTGTGTGCTTTAAAGGCTTATCTGCTGTTACTTTATTTTCTTTAAAAAAAAAAAAACATTTGAATACAAATCACGTTCACATATGCTGCAACATGTGCAGCTCATCGCCAAAAAAATAAGCAAAATTCAAAATGATTTTACCCAAAATGAAATTGAAAAAAAGAAAACAAAAACACTTACAGTTTGATTGCATCTATAAAGTTAAGCTTTCAACATTATTTGAGCCATAAAGTGTAACCGACCATATTACAGGTTGTTTAAGGCAGGTTTGTTAAAACAAATTTAAATTTTTGATAGTCATTTTCAATAACTAAAATACCCTACTTTGTGAAAAGCCTAATAAAAATCCTTAATGATAAATTTATTAAAACTTTTGTTAGCAGCTCTTGCTGCTGTTACAGTTTGATAATAAAAAAAAACATGATTTCATTTAACAAAATTTTTTTGTGTGTTGGCAATAGGGTGCTCTACCCCACCTAAACAATTTACTTTTATTTTTTGTTTCTTTTCTTTCATTTAATAATGGTTTAAAATTTCCTTTTTTTTTATTTAATTCATTCATTTTATTATGTGGCGATCAGTTTTGTTTCATCGTTGTGTTAAGCTCTGCGTGATTTTCCACCTCCTTCTATAAAGAAAATGATTTCTTAGTTTTGATATCAATTTTTGCACGTTTTGTTAGATTTTCAAAACACACTTACATGCTAATGTATGCAGCTAGGCGAGCGCTTAGATTTTTATTTGAAAAATTGTTTTACAAAAAACTTGAAACACAACCAAAAAAAAATTATCAGTCTCACACTCGTTTTACAAAACAGACACATGTGCGTTTTTTCACTTCTTTCTTTTAGTTGATATCAGCCAACCACATCAGGCCATTGAAAGGCCTTTACGTACGATCTTTTTGTTGTGGGTATGTTGGTTTGGTTTAATGTTGGGTGTACGAGCAGTATGTTTTTTAAGTAAAAGATCTCCGCCATCGCTTCAAACGTAATGGGGTTCCATTAAATACAAAAAACCAATTTGCATATCGCCTAAATAATGTTGATAAACCATGATTGCTGTGTGTAACAGATAGTCAGTCGTTTTAGTATTTTTTCAGGGGGAGTAGGAGAGGTATTTTGTTTTTGTTGTGTTGTGTTGTGTTGTAAGTGCTTGTGCCACATCGGTCATATGTAATATGTAGATTTATATGCTACCAAAGGTGCGAAAATGATAACAATCTACAACACTCAACTATAAAGATACACAAGTATGTTTAGCCAAACGCTGTTTGAATTGTTGGCTGGTTATTTGCTTTAATTTTTTTCGGTTTGTTTTAGTTGGCCTCAGTGTATTTGTGTTTGATATCATGTGGTCTTCATGTGAATTAATTTGTTTTTAGTTAATTTATTTAACCTTTTCTACAATATTGTTTTTTTTACAATAAAAGGATAGTAAAAGAACTGCATCTTAAAAGATGCGGAGTATATTATATTTTTTTGTACAAAAAATCAGTTTATTTCTCAAATCAATATGGTGTTTTTTTTGTCTTTTGCATGTACAAAAGTGGCCCCGAAATCATAAAGAAATTTTCTTAAAAATGGAAAAAACTCATTTTAATTTTATTAATTATTTCTTTAGACAAGACAAGTTTTGGGTTTTATTTTCTTTCTTTTTTTTCTTTAAAAAACTTCAAGACTTAAATCGTCATTTAAAGATTTTTTTGCTTTTTGTATGACATAATTTAAAAAATGATATCGAGTATGGCCTCAGGTTGTTGGGTAAACTTGTTCCTTTTTCCTTTCCTTTTTTTATATATTCTGTAGGCTCTAAAATTTCTGGAAGTGTTTTAACGTTTTCTGAAAATTTCGTAGTTTTTATTTTATGATTCAAAACGGAAACTGCCAAAACAACAGTACTGGGGTGAATGGCAATTTAAAAATTTTTTTAAAATATTTCAAAGTAACTTGTGAGTATTTTTGCAGTAGATTACAAATCTAGACAGTCTTCCCTTTAAAATGATATGTATCTCATCTCACAATCTTTATGGGTTCGTTGGGAAGTTGCTAAAATCACTTAAAGCAACAGCACTGGGGTATAGGGAAATTTCAAAATAATCCAAAGTAACTTCCGAACGAACCATAGAAGATTACGAGATGGGACGTAAATCATTTTAAAGGGGGATGTCGTCTAGATTTGTAATCTATCGCCCAAGTACTCAGAAAAATCTTTTAATTATTTTTAAAAAAATTTTGAAATTTCCTCATACTCCAGTACTTTTCTTCTGAGGGATTTTTATCATTCCTCATTTTGGCGAGGTACAATACTGAAAATATATTTACAAATACTAAAAAAAGGTACGTTAAGGCATATTTATCTTCACTCATTTAATTTTTTCTGTGATTTTGATATAGAAGAATGTGGAAAGTGAAAAATATTAATATTTCGCTAACACAGTGAAGGGTATATAAGGCTCAACACAGCCGAATTTTACTTGTTTAATTTGGAAATGTTTTTTTTTTTTTTTTTGTTAAAAGTAATTTGATAGCGCAAAGATGACTTTATGTTACTTTTCCTAGCAAATGTCACTTCATTGTAGAAATTCCATTTCGCCACAGTGAGCGCCTTGTATTTTTTTCTCTTGCTGAATGCGAATTCCATTCATAATTTTTTATCAATAAACATTTTACCGCCATCTCCTAATTTCTTTGTTTTTTTTTTTTTTTAACAAACTGGCGGTGTTTGTGTATAAATTCTTTTTTAAATAAAAAATATTTCCTTCTTTTTTCGGTTTTTTTTTCTTGATGCATGTGAAATAAACTAAAATGTCACCTGAATACAGTGACATTTCTTAAGGCCACATATGTAAATATAAAAAAAAAAATAAACAGAAAAACCAACACTGAGAACTTTCTAAATTTTATTGATTCCTTGACACACACACTCACTCATACCAATATTTAATTTATACTTTTCATTTTGAACAATAATTGTCATAATAGCCTGGCGCTCAATATAACCAATTGAGATGGACAGGAGGCACTCTCAAACGTAACAAACAACTGCTGCCTGATTGCTTGCTTACTTACTGACTGACTGACATTTCAATCTACATAACTGTCTTTTTTTAAATTTTTTTTCACTATTCTCATCGGCTTAGCTTGGCTTACCCACTTACACACACTCTCATATTAATAATTTTTATTACACATTTTTAAGGCCTTTTGTAAAAAGCAAACAGGCAGAATTTCTCAAAATAGTTGCGTTAGATATCAATAACAAAATCCCAAAAAGTCTTAAATAGCTAATGAAAATAAAAACAAAACATTATCTAATCAATAAATCAACTTTACCAAATAGTTGTAAGCCAAAGTGGACAATTCCATTGCAAAAAAAAAAAAAACAAAAAATTCAAAGTAAATCATTTTAAAAAGATAATTCTTTTTTCATTCAATTTTGTATGTTACGAATGTGTATTTCTTTCTCTTTCTCTCCTCTCTTTCTTTGTATGCAATTTTTTCTGCATTTTAATTTAAGTTTGCATTTTTTTGTTGTTTGTATTAATACCCACCACTCACTCGCATTTAACTTGCTGCAAGTACTAATTTGGTCATTAATTGCATTTGTGTTGAGAGTACTCACGATTAAATTCTTGAAATACCCAAAAGGCATACCAAAAGCTCATAAATAATACACCACAACTCAAGTTGAAGCCATTGGAGATGCTGATGATGTTGATGATGGGGAGCATAAAAAAACAAAAACAAAACAGAAATATATAAATTGAAACTTATCTAGTAACGATCGATATTTAATAAATGTGCCAAAACAAGACATACATAGATGGTTAAAACTACAATGACGGTATCTATGATGCTGAGCTGACGACCGATGATCACATGATGATGATGATGACAATGCTGGAATGATGGTATGGATCATCAGCAGTTTAAAGAGAATTAAAAAGTTTTTTTTTTTTTTAAGACTATTAGTTGAGGGAAAGAGTTTCTTTTTATTAAATATCCCCAATTAACATTGCCACGACATAAGAATTTTTCACGCAAAAGAGCAATTGTTTTGTTGTTCCTGTTGGAACCACTGTTCATATTCATATCCTCAATTTGTGGTATATGTTGGGCATAATGACGAGACGAAGTTTACAGTTGACCCCTTTTTTTCCACACTATCGCAAACTGGAAGTTTTATATGAAAAATACTCAAAATATTAAGTGTTTTTCGTAAAATTTTTTAGACGAGTTGATCATTTGTTACAAAAACCGCATAACTTTCCCATTTGTTTACAAGGAAACACTTTTAAAATTCTTAAATCCATAAATAAAATAATGTAAACAAATTAAAATATTTAAATTAAAAAATATGGTCCCATATTGATTAAATTATTAATTGAATTAATAAAAAATGAGCTGTTATTTTTGAAACTCATATAAGTCAACTTTAAAAAAAAAAAAAATTAAAAATGAGCGGTAATTTCATTATCTCACTTAAATTACCACTTATTTAGGTACTAAAGGGCTGCAAAAGCATCTTTGAAAGCTGCTTATGCAAACCTTTATTAAATACTTTTTTTTTTTAAATGCACTTATACCACTTTCAAAAATAACAGTTCAATTATTTAAAAATTTCCATTACATTAATAATGGTTAAATTTTTTAATTAATTCAATTAAAAATTTTAATCAATTCAATTAAAAATTTTAATCAAACTTTTTTTATAACAAGACTTAATTTTGGATTAAATTTATTGTTATTTTTAAAATGCAAGCAAAATTTTGGCTATTCAAATGGTTCAATTGCTTTGAAAAGTTCCAACTCTTTCCTTAAGCCAATAAAATAACAATTGTTTTAAATAAAACAACAAAATAAATAAACATACATTTTATTAAAATGTTGTTGGTTGCGGTGTAATAAAATATAAAACAGTCCGTCTCTCAAACATTTTTGTTAAGGTCTGCTTTTGGTAAGATTAAGTCTAGAAGCACCAACAAGCAGCACAGCAGAAAAATTAAAATCGAAAACAAGCAAAACACCAAAAAAATAAAAAAAAAGATAAGAAACCAAAGAGCCTTCTAACCAAATAAAAAGAAATTTATTTATTTTACTTATATTTTTATATAAGGCCGGCAATCACAATTCGAGCAAACGTTTAACAGAGCTGTTGGTTGGTTGGTCTTTCCTAGATGAAGATTGTTTTTGTTTTTGTGTTTTATTTACCAACCATATTGTCAAAACATTAGATGTCAACTTATCATTATCAATATGGTCATGCGCTGGTGTTTTTTAAACATTTCTACAAAGTAATCAAATGCAAGCAGCAGCCATACGAGCACATACGAGTACGAGCACTGAGCAAACGCTTAAAATACTCATTTTTTTTCTATTTACTTTTCTAACTAAAAAGCTACACGCACAGTTTGTAACCATTTTTGCTGAAAATGATCGATGATGATGCTTCTTTTAAAGTTTGTATTTGGCTGCTATTTAAACAAGAAAGCAAATAGAAATAAAATAAGTAAAAAAAAAAAAAAACGTACGGCAAAACGGCTTCTGTTCTCTATTTCTATTGAATGTTGAAATTGGTACCGCGTTCGTGTTTTTTTGTTTTTGTTTCAGTTTTATATTGGCCAATTGAGTTTTTGAATATGCAGCACATGTTGCAATCAAATTGCTGTAAAGCGTCAAATCTTTACTTTTTTTGTCATCTTCTTATTTATGATCATGTCTTTTCAAATGTGACATTTTATTTAAAAGAAAAAAATAAAAAAAAAAAATTTTAAAGTTGTAAGAAAAAGTAAAGAAAAAGTTCAAATGTGTTTCTCTTTAAAATGATTTTGTTTATGAAATCAAAGAAAATTGGCCAAGAATTGAAGAAACAAAATTGCTGGTAAAAGTTAAACACAAACGGAAGTGAATGCAATTTAAATTAAATAAAAAAAAAAATACAGAAGCCAAATATCAAAATTTAAAAATTTTTCCTAACAAAAAAAGAAAAAAAATTATTAATTTTCCATCATTGTCATTCGATATCTGTCCGCAATTAAACAAAAAATTATTTTATTAAATAAAAAGTAATTTTAGAAAACTCACTTAAGAATCTTCAAAATGTGTTTGCAAGGACGTGACATCTATACATACATACATATAAAAACATACTATGAATGAAAAAATAAACTCAATGATCATGGGAACTTGATTGCCTGAAGAAATATTCTTCACATTGTCTCATAAGCTTTTCTAAATTGAGTTTTATTGATAGCTTTTTAATCTCGCTAAAGTAGGCCAATGACTTAAAGAAACTGAGAAAATAACTTCGGTTGTGCGAACTAAATTTGTTACCAATCAAAAATACATTAGTGATAGTTGGAGTTTGTAAATGTGACAATAGATTATCGGTTTTACTGCTCGAAATATTTTTGGTTGTTACAACTAAACATTTTTTCATTGTAAATAAATTAAGTTCTCACAACCAAAGTTGTTTGTATTTTATCGTTTAGCTGTTATTCTTGCTCATGTATTTTTGAGAAAATGACAGTAAGATAGTGAAGCGATAGAAATAATTATGGCAGTAGAAAATCGGTCTTACAGCTTGAATTAGTTTTAAGAGAACAAAATTTTGAACTGAATTTAATTTTTTTTATATAATTAAAAAATTAGATTAATACAACTGACATTTTTTACTGGTGATAAATTCAGTTTTCACAATCGTAGTTGTCTTCTGTGTGTACAAATATTTTTCTTGTTGAATAATATTGTTTTTTTTTTTAATTAATTATGGTCTTGAACGAATCTTATTACTCCTTTTAAATCATCATACCAGTTAATTTTTTTATGAATATCCTGTTACGGTGCAACATGTTTTCTATTACCTTGAGTCAGCTCATCACTGATGTAACACGCTTGGGGGATCCCTAAATCCTTTTCTTGTTGGAAACTTTTGTTGTTTATGAATAAAAAAAAGCTCCTATTATAGTTAACCCTTCTAATTGAGTTGAAATTCTGCAGTAACAATTTTTTTTTTGCATCATTGCCCATCACAACTCTACATTAGTGCGGTTGGTTGACAAAAAAAATTATAACTCATCGATAGCAGTTGCTTCAATTTAATTTCAACTCAATTGAGGTAAATTGGAAACTGTAATAGAAGCAATAATTTTACTTAAAATATTTTTATTACAAATTAAAAAAAAAAAAAACTTTAATTAAAATTCTCACAAAATTTAAAGAAACTCTGCTACTTAAAATTTTTTATTTTTTTAAGAGCAATAAAAACTATTAAAAAAATACTAAACAAAAAAGTTCATAAATGAAAGCACCGTATATGCTCTGTTTAACTGTCAAATAGAAATTGATCGATTGCAAGAAAATGCCTTCATTGATAAATACACAATAAATCATTGTGTAATTTATAGTTGCTACGCGCAAATAGCTATAAACGACATTTAAGGTGACTTACCATAATTTCACGCTCTAAACAAACAGCACAAAAGTAATAACAAGAACTAAAGCAGCAACAAAAACAAAACTAAAAACAAATAACAGCACTATCATTAGTAACAGCAATAGCAATAGTAACAGCAACAATAATAATAGTAAAACTTGCACAATAAAATAATCATAATCTAAATAGAAAGAGATTGGCTGGCCAGCAACATTGTTAACGCAGCAGCACTTTTCAAAACGTTAGCAGCATTAAGTGACGCCAATATAAAATAATTTTTTAATGATTTAAAAAATGTACTTGCAATTGCATACAAACAAAACTGCACAATGCTGATTTTTTTTGTTTATAGTTTTACCTTTTGGCCTTCCCCCCTTTGAAGTATAGAATGCAATTTTGCTACATAAAAAATATGCTTTTATTTATCTAGTAGGCAAAAATGACAAGTTAACAAACATTTTTAATAGTTCACATTCACATTGTTGAAATTATCATGAGCAGCAGCAGCATCATTATCTTGCGATGTTCATGTTACTTTGGTGTATATATTTGCTGCATGAACACTTTGCACTTAAAAAAATTAAATGAAGTTTTTTAGTAAAACCAGTAGAAGTTCGCTGATGAGCAGGCTAAGCATTATAGATATTTTAATAATACTTCAAAGCTTCTATTAATCAATACTAAAGCATGAAAAAATTAAAAAAATAAAAATTACATAAAATTTTACAGTGTGTTGAGACACTAAAAATAAAGTGCTGATGAGCTGCGCGAGCTTTATAAATATATTTTTTTAAACTAAATTAATGCTTCTGCTAATTAATTAGTTTGTAAACAGATTTTTTTTTAATAAATAGCATATTCAATTAACTGGTCACTCTAAACGTATCCTTTTTAAGTTAAAAAAATTATATAAAAAAGTAATGAAATTTCCTATATAAAAAAAATAAATAAATAAAATTAAAATTAAACATAATTTTAACTAAAATTATTATTAAAAACTTTTTTAAAAAACTTAAGTTAAAAAAGGATATAGGGAAAGTAAGCATAATCTTGCTTCTAGGGAAATAAAAGTTGTGGAAGAGGTATACAACATATGTCTACAAATAGTTATAAATAGTACATCTACAAGTTTTTATTTTTTGACTATGGGAAAAAACTAAATCTTTTTAAAGGACTTATGACCGATAGCTTCATCCTTGTACTAATTGCTTTACAACTTTTAGAATAGGTTAGATGGATAAATTAAGCAATAATTAGCAATTTTTATTACATTCTTAACATAATTTCAGATAAACTAACATTTCTTATATAAAGGATATATGGGAGGTTCACTTTTACTTGCATCAATTGATATAAAATTTGTTAAGATGGTAGACAACATAGTTCTAGAAGTATTTAGTGACTTATTATTACGTCTAAGTGAATTCAACTATGGGAAAAATAAAATTTTTTTAAATAAAGGATATGTTTGAGGTCAGCATATGCTTGCATCAATTGAATTGAAATTTATGGAAGAAGTAGACAATATAGTTATATAACTAGTTGCTTATTTCAACTTCTATGCAAGTGATTTTAATTATAATAAAGAAAATTATCTTCTTCTAAATAAAGGATATATAGGAGTTAAACACATAGTTTCATCAATTGAATGGAAATTTATTGAAAAAGTACACAAGATAGTTTTAGAAGTAGTTGCTTATTTCTACTGGTTTTAACTGTGAAAAAAATCAGTTTTCTAATAAAAGGATATATGGGAACTAAGCGTATTTTTCCATCAATTGAATTAAAATTTATAGAACAGAAAGTAGTAATAGTTCTATAAGTATTTACTAATTTTCACTGCTGTTTGGTATAAATTGCTCAATAAAATAAAATTTTATGTATAAAGAATATTTCCCACTGAAACGAAAATTATCAGAAAATTAAACCACACTGTTACTTATTTTAATTGTGGCAAAAAAAAATTTTTTTTAAATAAAGGATATATAGAAGTATAGCATATCCTTGCATCTATTAAATTGAAATGTTTTCAAGATATTGGTAACTACATTTTGACTCTATAGTGAAAATAAACGTTTTTTATAAAGCATATATGAGCTGCTATATTTGAAAGTGGTATAAGTCCACTTTTTGAAAAATGAGTCAGTATTAATTCTAGTTAAATAATGTCCTTATTAGCTAATTCATTATTTTTTAGTTGACTTATACCACTTTCAAATGTGACAGTTCATTTGAAAGTTGAGCTTTTTATAGCATTCGTTGAAATACAATTAATCAAAAAGTTTATTAACCTGAATTTAGAACACGCTTAGCGATATTAATTGTTTTTTTTTTTTAAACTGATTTTTTTTCAAAGAAACGATATATGAAAAATAACTGATATGCATTTTACTATTTAAAATTTTTAAACATATTTTTGTGTTCTCTTGCTTTTTTTTTTTTTTTATAAAAAACATATTACTTTTAAAAAATAGAAAAAATTATTTATTTTAAATTAAATTTTTTTTTTTTTTTTTCAAAATTAAATTTGTTTATTAAGGCTGAATTACCCACTTTTTCCGGAAAAAATTTTTGTCCGTACAATCTTTTTTTATACGTAGTTTGAGTTGTCGTTGTATGAGAGACCTCTACTTCTCTGCAGGTTTTTATACTTGAAATATTCTTGAACATTTATTTAAGTGAAAAAATTTTATATTAAAATGAAGTTCTTGATTCATGCTGTAGGGTCACTAGAGATTCTACTTAACCGGCTCTAACCCTTTTACTTATTTGTCTTATTAGTGATGTTTGTTGTGTTAAAGTTCTGCATTAGTTTGTTTTTTTTCTTCATTTAATTTTCAATGTTAAAAGTTTTTGTTTAAACTAAAACTAAATCGAAGTGACATTTGACGTGACAGTAATCAACAACGTGTCAAAATTAAATAACTGTCAGTTTAAATATGGCCACAAGAATTAGCGTCATGCATAATGATATTGTCTTTTAGTGCTATTGATGTTGGTTGAAGCTATTGCTGCACTGCCAAATGACTAACAAACAGCCAACACTCACTGACTTTAACATGCAGTCAAATTGTTGGCCATTCTCATCAACAACAACAGCATCACCAGCCTCAACATCGACAAGGCCTCTCTAACACTTGTACTTGAAATCATTGCTCTAGCATCAGCATTTCATCATTATCATCATCATCATCCTCATTATCGGCATTGCCATTGCCATTACAATCACCATCTCACTGTTAGGCAGCAGCAAATTACAATAGCTGCTGCAACAACATCTTTTACCACCACATTTACTTAACATTATCAACATGCAACAAATGGTCACTGCAATATCAGGAATGTTATAATTTATTTAAAGAAACCGAATGCTGCATACAAAAAGTATTTACGTTTCTTTCCTTTTTTTAATTTTTTGTGCTGCTTTTCTTTTATGCGAGACACAGGACTGGTATGATTAGGAGCAGAAGCCATTTATTTGTATGTTTGCTGCAACCAACCAACAACATCATAATAAAACATTTTTGTTGCTTCATTTCTTTGTCTGGCCTGGAGAGAAAAAAAAAAGAAAGTGTGGGAAAAATTTGTTAGTAAAATTTTATTTAATTTTTGCAACTTTTTAATCTTCTAAATATGAATATTTCTTGTTTGGTTTGGTTTGGTTTGTCTTGGTTTGGCAATTGCTAATTTTGGTGGCTAGAAGCCTGTTTACATTCACAATATTGCAATCGATATGTAATTGCAAATGCATGTTGTGTATTTTAGTAAAAAAAATATAAAAGAAAAAAAAATTGTTTCTTTTTTTTTTTGATACAAATGCAAAAGAGAAACAAGAGCATTACAAATCAGCATGCGTAAGCACGTTTATATTCACCGATTAGTCAATGTCATCATACATTCATGTTGCACATTATTGCTGCTGCTTTTGTTTGTTGTTGTTGCTGCATGCTAAACACATAAATATGTTGAAGCTGAAATCTAGTTTTTATGCAAAAGAAAACATTTTTATTTTCCGACTGGCACATCACATTCTCCTCTTGCGTTTTGTTCTTTCTTTTTTTTTTTTTGTGATTTTGTGGCATGAATGAGTTTTTTTATTCATTTTAATACAGTTTTATTTGTATGAATTTAATATGAATGAGTGGCACATGCAACAACTCTTTTTTTTTTTTTTGTATTTAAATTGAATTGTACATGTTGGCATTTGAAATGGTCTTAAATTGTAATTGTTCTTGTTTTTTATTCTCTTTTCTTGCTTTGTTTTCTATTTCTGCTGCTTGTGTGCTGCGTAAACAAGCTGCACATGCAGATAAAGTGGCTTTTCATTTTCATGGTTCATTCAGGTCTTGTGTGAAGAAACTGTGCAATTTTATGTTGATGTTTAAGGCACATGTTTTAATTTTGCTAAAACGTTTAAAAGTCTGATAACAAATAAGGCTGTGAAATATTTTATTAGATAAAAGAAAAAAATTTAATTTAAATGAGAAAATGCTTTTGCTTTAATTATTTCTTCTACTGTATTAAGGGAATAACTTTTTTAAAGTAAAGAATTTTATAAAAAAGATTTTAAACAACGAAAAAAAATTGTAAAAGCCAACTTACTTGGAAGATGTAAGACCTCTCTGTTTCATCTATAATCATATGCAAGATATTCTGCAAGACTTTTAGGGCCAACGACATACAATCCTTCACAAACGTACGTTTTTTTTTAAATATAAAAGTTAAATGAAAGAATCTTAAACAAATCAAAAATAATTGTTGAAATAATTCTACATATTATATGTGCTAATAATTCGAAGTCTCTACTTTACTCTCACACACTAAGATTTTTGTTTAACGATTTTAAATCATTCAATTAAAATTGAAAAATTTAAATCCTTAAATATATTTTAAATTTTAATTTATTTCCAGTGTTTCAATTAAGTTTACATAATTGGCATGTTCTGAGACTGGGAATATTTTAGGTTTTAATTTTCCAACTCTTCATGGTCCTTTATAAATAATTAATGAAAATTACTTGAAGAGTTACAAGGTTAAATAGTTCCACAAAAATATACCTCTTTGTGTTTTATATAAATTTTGTTAAACAGTAAAGTTTGAAAAAAAGGGAAATTTCAAGCCCTGGCTGTATAAGTACCTTTTAGTAAATCAATTGATTTTATCATAAATTTTTAATACCCAATTAAAATTAATAAAAATTTTTTTTCAAGGGCGTAAAAAAGTACCAAAAGGAAGAAATATTATTAGTACTTTTGTATAAATGTATATAAGCTTTTTTAATGAACTTTTTTTTTGTGTTTTTTTCAAAGTCTAGACTAATGAGAGTAGAATCAAAAGGTGGATCAATGAAATAAAACATTTAAAAAGAGTCATTATGGTACTTTTAATAGATTTTCATGGTACTTTTTGATATTTTTTTTATATTAACGGTCCTAGAACTGTGAGTGTTAGCTCTCTTTAACAAAATAAAAAAACTATAAAAAGAACAATGAAGTACTTTGCTAACGAAATAGCGAATTAAATGCTAGTAATTTCATAAAAACGTATAAAATCGCAAGGCAGTTGAATATATAATTCAAAACTATGTAATTTATAATCAGAAACTGTATAGATTTTGAGAAATTTCATTCAGAAACTTTATATTCAGAGACTGTATAGAGTTTGAGAATATTTTACAAAGAAAACTATTATGTCAAAATATAGATGGTGCGGCTCTGAGTAAAGTTCTTTAAAATCTGTACACGTACGGGTTATAAACTATATAGTGCTGAAGTTTTTATTCCAGTAGCTTTTCACCTCGTGCCATCTCGATTTTTTTCTATTTTTTTAACCCAAAAAAAATATCCATTGCAAGTAATAGGGCTCTGAGAAGTTTTTAAATTAATTATTAAGCGAAAAATCATTGTCTTTGTTTGTTGTATCTGTAACTTGACTTTTTTTTAATTTTTTACACGTTTTTTTTCCTCTCGTAAAGCAGAATAACCTTGAGCTTTTGAAAATAATGAAAGTATTTATTTAAATTGATTTAATATATTTTTAATTGGCAGTTTAATTTTATAGAGCCATAATCGTATTCTCAAAATCCAGGCTTTTATTTAGAGATTATTTTTCTCGTTTTCAAAAAGGTACCAACTTCAGTGTGACTATGATTATGGATAATTTTTTTAATTTTTTTTTTATACAATTTTTTTTTTTATTTTTTCTGACATTTTTTAAAATAAATTTCGGGTGCTTGCAATTCAAGTTATTTTATTTAGAATTTGTATTGTTGAAATGGAAACCACTCCTGTGTTATTTCCAAACGATTTAACACCAGCCAGTTTGTTACAAATCTGTTTAATATTTCATAATTTAATAAACTATTTAAAAGAATTAGTGTTTGAAAAGAGAACAAAACATCTGCTGGGATCATGAAAATGAAAATCTTTAGAATAATTCACACAGGCAGGCTGGCAGTCACACAACAATAATTTCTGGATGTAGTCTTGTACATGCCACATTAATGGCATTGTTTTTCTTCATTCAATCATAATACGCTTTTATTTCGTTTGTATAAAATGTTGTGACAACAAAAGAAGGTGCTAACTGGGCAGCAGACAAACACATACATGCCAGTTGCCAGTACGTACTTGAAAAATATGTTGATGATTATTAAGAGTGGCCTGGCCTCTACTACTTCCTTTTACTTTTAATTTTCTGTTAGAGTTTAAGTACCCTTGCAACAGTTCATTATATTGTGTGTAACATTTTATTGTGTATTAACACCTCCTTTACTCAACAGAAAAATGACAAAAAAAGAACAAACATTGAGCTACTAAAGGTCTGGCTTTTGTTATTCTTATTAAATGTTGTTGCTATTATCTTAACAACAACAGAAAGTTTTATGAAACTGTAGTTTGTTTGTGGTATGTACGAGTAGTAAAACATTATCACTTGAGCGATTTTCATGAGCTCTTAACAATTTCAATAAAATAAACAAAAAAAAAAAGTATGATGATGATGATCTCTATTGTCAATGATTGTTGAAATATGTTGCATTTTTCAATGGTTGCGAAGTATTTTTGTTTACATATACATATATATATGTGTGTGTGTATTTGTTTGTTTGCTGACATTAAAACAAATTTATTGATTAATGTATTTTGAAATGCCATTATCATTTAACTATTGTATTGTTTTGTTAAACTAGTTGAAAAAGTCATAAATTATCAGTCAGCAATATATTTGGTTTCTTCTACTTTTCGTTTTGTTTCCTTTATTTTATTTTATTTTATTGAAAGTGAAAATAAATCTAGGGTTATAAGATCATATTTTATCGATTTTGATTTTTTTTTTGTACATCTTTCATGTCTTTTGTTGCTGTTGCTTTGGCTGCTGCTGTTGCCATTTTTTTTTTGTTTTGGTTTTTTGTTCTGCCTGCTGTTTGTTGTTTAATTTTATGTTTTATACCAGTCAACAGCTGTAACGAATTGTCAACAATATTATGATCATTATTTTGCTATAAATTTTAAAATTGCTTTCAACACAAAGAGCGTTACACATAAATAAATATTTATTTGCAAATATCTTTCAAATTTGTTAAGCTCTAGGGCGTAGTACTAGTGTGAAAATTTTAATTTTTATGCTTCAAATGAATGGGCATCAATATTTTTAAAGGCATTTAATAATAATTTAATACTAAAGGGAATTAAAAAAATATTTATTTAAGAAAAAAACTTTCGCGTTTTCAGAATATTTTATAAAATTGTTCCCATAAAGCGCTAATAAATTCCATTTTTAAAATCCTTTTTTTGTAAAATCAAATTTTGTTTTTAAATATGAAAATTGATTTTATATTAGTGACCTTTCTTGTGCAATGAAAATTATTTAAATTAAAATTTTTGATTGAAATAATAACAAGCAATTGCATTCGCCAGCATAAAATCAGGTTTATTTTACTGCCCGCGTTATAAAAAAAATTATAATTGTTTTCTAGTTTTATTATCTATTTTTCGAATTTAAAGCGTTTGTCACAATTACAAATTTTTTTTTTTTGGTTAATGAGTTTTTAATAATCCATTCAGCTGATGTCATCTGCTTTAATTTTGTTTTTGTTTTTTTTTATTTGAAAGTATCTTAAATCCACTTTAACAAAAATTTGTTAAAGGTGATTTAAGCAAGACATTGTCCAAATCTTAATCGAAAATCATCGCTAAATTATTTTTTTAAGTGGACTTAAGCCACTTTAAAAAATAACGGCTCATTTATTTGTTTTAACGTCTAAAAACTTTTATTTTTATGCTAATATTTAAAGAATTGCAAAAAATATAGATTTTTCAGATGTTATTTTTGAAAGTGGTATAAGTCCATTATAAAAAAAATAAAACATTAGTTTTATTACTAAAATTATTGCCAACTAATTTTTTTTGAAAGTGTATCATGTAACACTTTCAAAAATAACAACTGATGTAGAGCAAACATTTTGATGACTAAAATCATATTTTTTTTTATGAAAATAAAACAATTAAAATTTTGGGTTACTAAAAACAATAGCTTCTTTTAGTGCAGTTTTTTACATTACTTTTTTTTTTTATTAATTATTAAAAAAAATAATGTTTTCTATTAACAAGTTTTCCTGCTTGTTAACTTTTCCTTGTTATCTTGTAGGTTTTTTTTTTTTTAATTTTAAATTCTTGTTTAGAAGGAAAAAAAACTTTTCTTATCCGTCACACTAATTATTTTCTTATGGTTATTAAAATTATTTTCTTTATGGCCAACAAAGAAAAGAAAAATCAGTAAAAAAAAAATTAAAAGTTAAAAATTATTGACAAACGCGTCTTTGGATTTTACGCTTTTTTGCCAAGTATTTATCAAAAATGTCAATATAATTGTCAATGATGCATCTACAAAAATAGTACCGCTATTACAATATCAACTTAAAGTATTTATTTACTCAGCTTTTTTTTTTTCTTAATTTTAAAAAAAAATATTTAGTTTTTCATCTCTTGTGTTACCATATTTGCCAGTTTTTAAAAGACACCTAAAGCAAAGATGTTAAACCATTTTTGTCATATTTAACACCAATGATCATAACCATATGTGTGCTGCTAAGATATCAGCTTAAAAGTTAAAAGACAACAACAACAAAATAAGCAGATAAAATTATAAAACGTGGAAAAATATATTTTTTTTATATAAAGAAATGCTGCGATAGCAATCGGCAATATAATGGTTTTATCTGATTTACGCACTTCTTATTGTTGCAACATGCAGTTAATTAATACATCTCTCTTTTAAGCTGAAATGCAATACCATTTTTAGCCAATACTGTCTGTAAGTTATTATTATTGTTGTTTATTATCAGGGCAAGGAATTTCATGCACTTAAAAAACAAAAATATGCGCTTAAAAATGCAAGATATGCGCTAAAATATGCATTAATGCCCTTAAGGAAAATAAAAAAAAAAAAAGTTTATTATTTTTCTTTTTAAATTTTAGCACATAAATAAGCGGAAAATTATTTTTTAAAAAATACTTTTGTAAATTCCTTTTCGATGGAGTAAACAATTCATATCAGAAACTCTGAAAATCAAATGTTATTTACTTGTTTATCACACTTTACTAACTATATTGCCTGACAACGCTTACGTTTACAACATTATTAATTAACTGTTCCATAATATGAAGAAAGTGTCTCTTTTCATTTTATAAATGGTCAAATCGTTCAAAAAATTTACATATAAATAAGTAAGAAAAGCGGTAAAAATTTTTTGATCGGTTTCAACATCAAAACAGGCACAAAATTCATAAAAAAAAAGTAAAGTAGTTGTTTTGATGACTTTAATAATCGGAAATTGTTCAATCTGTCAACATTATTGTGAGTAGTAGGGAACAAGAATGACAAAATACATTCATACATACAAAGAAAAGAAGAAGGATATGGTACACTAAAATACTTTTGAATACTTTTTAATATTAAAAATATAAAAATTAATACATATTATGCACTAAAATATGCATTTATAGCAAAATATGCAAACATATGCATTTATATGCAATATAAAAATCGATGCCATTTCTCTCAATAAATTCTCGAATTTAAAAAAGTACTTGATCAAAATCGATTTTAAGTTATTGAGTAAAAACATGCATTTGCATGAAAATCCTTGCCCTGTGTTTTATTATTATTTTTTTAAGTGGCTGTAGGAGAAGGGAAATTATAGAATTGGAGTTAAGTAGGTTTAAAGAAAATGCTACAATGATATTTATTTTCTAAAAGAAATTTTATTATCCTGCCTAGAATAATTTTTCAATTTAAATGTTGATTAAAAAATGACTTTGAAAAAAATGCTTTTTTTAATAAAAAACTTTTTTCTATCAGAAAATTTATTTATAAAATGGAAATAACTTTTAAAAAAATTTGTTTAAACAGAAAAGCCAGCAAAAAGAAAATAGTACAAGCTCTTTGAAAAACTGATTTATTGAGTGCTTGTTAGTGGTGCTGAAGTGTGCCGCCACAAAATTAAATAGATAAGGTGTTGGTGGTTATGGTCAAGCACAATTTTGCTGTCTTGATTGTTGTTGTCTATTTTTTTTTTTTTTATATTTTGTTTCATTTTTTACATATGGCTGTTGTTTTTACTACATTTGCACAAGAAAAATAGTAACAGAGCTGTGAAAATTATTTGAAGTTTTTTTTTTTGTATAACTTATCTTGCCAACACATGCATACCTGCAAAACAAACATATTTGTGTGTCATTTCTATATAACTTTTCAATATAAAGACACAGACAGACAGACGGACAGCTAGATAGATAGAGAAACAGACATACTACATATAGACCGCCTGTCTGTTTGTTTTATTTTAGAAATTGGTTCGTGTCTTTTTGCCACATTGTGCTACAAACAGTCAACACCACACCATCAACAACCAACAATTTTTAAACAGCAGTGCAGTGGCAGCAAAGAAACAAACAACAACAAAAAAATAGAAAAGAAAGAAAAATAATTTTTACTTTAAAGTGTTGCGCTCTGCATAAATTTATGTAATCGTTTGTTACCATTTTCAGTTATTGCTCGACATTTTTAGTTAATACGCGTGCTTTTTGAAGTTTGGTTTGTTCTTCACGTACATGTTATATTTATTTTGCTTTAGTTTGATTTTTTGTGTTTTAGTTTTTGTTTTCCTTGCCTTAGGGGGGTTACTCTAGAGTATTGTTTGTTAATATGTTGTCGACTTTTATGGCTGTGGCAAATGTTGCGGTATTCTGCGTGTCGTTTTTTTTTTCTTTTTGTATGCCTGCCTGCTATGGTCTACATATAGTTTATGGTTACATACAGTAAATGAACAATATATTTTGCTTTAAAACAACATCAACAATAAAAAAAATCTGTAAATGTCTTAAAAGTATAATTACATTAGTGCTGAAAAACAAAGTTTGCAAACCTAAAACGAACGTGTTGCAATGACAAATGAACTAAATTTAAGTCGTTTTCGAAAAAAGCTTAAACAATATGATTCATACTGGCTTGGCCTCTATGATTTTAAAATAAAATTAAGCACAAAAGTAATTCATAAGGGAAATTATTTACTTTAAAGAAACTAATTTAGTTATGGACCAAAAACAAAAAAAGTCTTACAAGTAAACAGAAATTTTTAAATGAAAATATTTTGCTAAAAAAATTATGGACTGAATTTTATGGCCATAGCAAGAGCTGCATCGTAAGATTTAGTAGGGCAAGATTCCTAGAAGGCTTTTCAGTGACTCCTAGGGAGGTTAGTAAGCTTTCAATAAATAATTTTAATAAAAGCCATATTGTGACACTACTCTTATGTTACAAACTCTCTCCAAGTCTAATATTCTTTAATAATTCAAAGACTTGCTTGGGTGATGTGTCTGCCATGTCAGACGGTTATAGCTAGTGGTACCCTAAGTAACGAAAACTTGTCCATATTAGACCATTATAGTTACACAGTACCTGTAGATTTTTTAGGGTCATCATCTTTCTAAATAACAGATTAAAATGGTTAGTTTTCGTAAGCTTTAGGTCCTTTTATAATAATTATTATTTTAAGGCACAACTCAAATTATCTTTTGTATAACCAAAAGTAGTACCCAGGCTTAGGCAAAAATCAGATTGATCGAATTATAATTCATTACTTTTTTAATGATTCAACTTTGTATTGCTTTTTAAGCATTATAATTTTAATCATACTTTAGGTTTGAGAAAACTAGCCTTCAAATGAACTTGGAAATAAATTAAATGACAGATTTGAAAAAGTGTTTCAGCACTTCAGTTGTCTCTGGTTGTTGTCGCCAGCTAAGTCAGTTCGCTTGACATTGTGGCAAATTAATTCATTTCAAGCTATTCATTTTTGTTTTGTTCACTTCATTGAAAAGCTTACAATGTTGCTTATTACATGATTACTCACATTTACGAAAATAGATTTTTATGCAGCGCTATGATTGGCATTAAACATAACCCATGACTGCTGTCTGCTCAACAAATTTTGCTTGCAAACTGTAACATAAACACTAGCCTTACCTTAATCGGATCACTTGCTAGAAAATAAAATACAAGCTAACTCACTTTCTTATAGGAATGTTTTGCTTAATTATTTATTATTATTACCCTGAATGATAAAATAAAAATTAAGAGACTAAAAAAAAAGGAAACAAGAATCAGTAACATAAAACTAACTTAAGGTTTGCACTAATAACAACTCAATAAATAATAAAATAACAAGCTATAACATCAACAGCAGCAGCAGCCAAACATGTTGGCAATATTACTTACACAAGCATGTTCAAACAAAAAACATGCTACACATTTAACTGCATTTGGTGCATTTACAAAAAATATTAATAAAAAAAGAAACTGATGTATGGAAACACCATATAAATACATGCATGCATGCATGCATAGGAAAGTCCAACCATCAGTACTACTACTGTTTCTACTGCTGTTTCCACTACTGTGTATATGAGAAAATTATGTTCAACAGCAGTTAGTTCCCACAACATGTTCAATATTCCAAAAATACAAATACGGCCATAAAGCCATGGAACATCTAGCAACAACATTAACCATAAATATACGATTTGTAACAAATTATAATTTTTTTTACAAACTTGCACCAATAAGTTAGCAGATGCAGGGCAAAAATTATTAAGTTAAGGCAATCAGCTACGTTTTATCTTAATGGTGTCTTTGCAACTTGGAAAATGAACTAAGAAAACCCAGTGATCGATTTTTTTTTTTCATAAAGAAAATAACTGAAGAAAAAAAATTATAAGAAAATTTTGTTGTGGTTGCTATTTTGGCAAAGAGCATTTAATTATTTAAAAAAAGTAGCTACAGCAGAGTAAAATAAAAAAAAATTAATAAACAAAAAAGTTATTAAACTTTTACACCCCTTGGTTTCTTTTGGCCCACCCTGTATAAATCTCAGCCTGGAAATAGGAAGAAGAATCTAAAGCCCTCTCACGAAATACCAAAATAACATTCATATTAACCGTGCTCTGGTATGGCTCAAAGTCATGGGTACATGTTAAAATTTAGTTTTTGTAGTTGCTTAAAAAAACTGTCATATTGGTTAAATATTTAATTGATTCAGTTTTCAGTTTCGTGTGAATTAAATGATAATCATAAATAATAAAAAATCCGCTACACATTAATTAATATTTTTTTTTTAATTTTTATCCAAACTGTTAACTGGGTTAACCTTAGTCTTTATCTTCAGGCTTAAAAAAAAACAAGATAAAATTATTATTAGCAATAAAAAGGTACACAAATTTATGCAAATGTTAAACAAAAAAAGCAACATGTTACACATATTTTTTCATGATACGACGCGTATCAGCAGCATGATATCAAAGAAAGTTAGATCAGATGATCTGCTTAGTGTATGAGTATGTTTTAAGCAAAGAAAAGGTAGAGTAAATTAAATTGAAATTTAATATGTGTGCCTACAAAGGCAAATGATGTTATTAATGATGAAGAGTTTCTTTTTTGTGCTTACGAGTAAAATCAAGCCACAAATTATTTTAATAAAAATAAGAAAATAATAAAACCTACAGCCACCAATATTAAGGCGTTAACTAGAAAATGAAAATTATTTTTCTATGCGAAAATTGGTAGTTATAAAGGATAGTCATTATATCTTGATTTTTCTTTAGTTGTTGTTATTGTTGCTTTTTGACTTTCAAATAAATATTATTTAGGCTTTGTGGCTAAATGAGTTTTATAAAGATGTTGTGTTTTCATTAGACTTAACATGTTGTGTGTTGTTTTCTTCTTGTTTGTTTTTTTCTAGTAGCAATTTGAGTGAAGGCTTTAGGATTTTCTATATATTGAGACTTTAAATTAATTTTAATTTCGGTTACAAAGTGGAATTTTATTAAGTAGCACTTTCTTATAACTTGAGGTTAGAATTAGAATCAGGAGAGGAAACTTGGTCACTGTGACCAAAATATTAAACCAATTATGACATTTGGTAGCTTGCCATTTAAAAAAGAAACAAAAATTTAATAAACAAATATTTTGAAATTTTTGGCTTTTCAAATACTTAAGCTTAATAAATTAAATTTGATGAAAAAGGAGATTTTATTTTTCTTTAAGTGAAAAAATTTGTTTCTTTATTAAGTCACGCCCATTAAGTCAGTAAAATATATTGTCTTTTTGCATAAACAATGCTTTATACCCAGCATTGTCCATTAACTAGTTTGTAGTGGGAATCAATCCCCAGATTCTTTAATAAAAACCAAAACGCAGTTTAGTTGTAAATCAGAAGGTGTTATCGTTTGAATAAATATTGATATTGTTGGCAGCAATTTACGTTAAACAAGCATCATGTAAGTAAGAAAGAAGCATTTAATTTATACAACTCATGTTATTTTTCTTGACTACAAACAACATCAAAGAACATTTTTGCAACATGCAACAAATTCACTTGCAGAAAAGAAAACCAACACTTGAACACATATAAAATATAAGAGGACTAACTACCACTTGGTTGTATGTTTGTTATGTGTATCAGGTGGTAAGTTGCAAATAAGTTGTTTAATGTTAAGATACTGTTTTTACTAGTTTCATTGTGCTGTTGATGTCGGTTTTTTTTTTATAAAATATCGCTAAAGGTTTTTGTTGTTCTTCCTTTTTTTTTTTATTAAAAAAAAAAAAAGGTGTGGTTCTATTATGTCTAATATACGAGCTTGTATCGCTGTTGTTGTTTTTGTTTGTTTTAAGTTTCCTTTTTTTTTGTTAACACCCTAATTTTTTTCATCTTCTGTATTTTTTTTTCATTTTAATTTTTATTTATTAATAATTTCATGTTTAGTAAAACATTGAAAATGGAAATGGAGGTGTAAGTGCTGGCAAATTAATTTATTTCCTAATAAATTGAATATCGTTTTAGGTTGTTTGTTTAAATATTTTTTTTATGAAGTATTTTTTGTTGGTGCAATTACAATTTTTTTAATTACTTTTATAAAAACAAAACAAAACAAAACAAAACAACTTCATTAGTTGGGCATTTTTCTCAAGATCTAAAGACGGCCTTCAATGTGATTTTGTTTAATATCGAGCTGATTTCCTTAAAACCCTGTAACACCAAAAGTTTTTTACATGTGACTTGACTCTGTTACGGAATATGGAGTTCAAATAGCAGAGGAATATTAATTTGGGAGTACAAGCTTAGACAATTAGGTTTTCAGGCCGCTATTGAGCTCTGCCTAAAAGAAAAACTTGAGAGAAACCACACAGGAGCGCGTTTTAATAAAGAAACATCGCTTAAATCGACTTAGGTAAAAAAGTGGACTTGTCCCAAAGTTCACAGATAGTGAAGCGATATATTCCATAACTAACAAGATGGCAATGAAAGCAATACCAGTTGCTTGCATCTAAATATATTTATGCTCTAAAATAACTTAATTTTTGCAGCAGATTTATTGCAAAATTAAATTTTTTTAAATGAAGTTGTTTTATGCTTATTCTTTATATAAAAAATTTATTTCTTTTAGTTTTCTTTAATCTCTTACTATTTTAATTTCAATTTAATTTATAATTTTTTCTTTCTATTTCCTTTCAGGTAAGTGTCAACATTCTTTTGTTCATGTGAGAAAAAAATTAAACTGCATTGCGAATTTTAACTAAAAACTTAAAGGTACTTGTTCATTATATCATATAAAAATTAATTCCTATTTCGCTTGGTCACAGCATTACACCTGCACTGCTGGATCAATTTCACAGATTCTATTTGTAAAATTGTGAGGAAAATAGTACAAACATCTTTGTGCTTTTGATGTAATATCACTTAAATTAAATAATAATCATACGCCAGAGATATCTGCCTAATTATTTATGAATTTATTTGAACATCTTCTCTAATTTTTATAAATTATCTGTGGATTTAAATAAATTTTATATTTTTTCTACTCATCTGTTGCTTGGTCAGATTTTGCTCGCTTATTTCTGCTTTAGTAGCACAAAAATTTTTTTTTATAATTTTGAATTTTTACTGTGACCCACTGTTCGTTAACTCTATTTTTAAACTATATCTTCCTTGCCAAAGCTGCAAAAATCACAACCACAAAAACGCTTAAATACTTAAGCCTACTTTTAAGCCTGACAAGCTTCAACTTCAACTGAAATTCATTATGAATTTTCAACTGTCTAGTTAAATTTCAAAACCCAGACTCCAGCTAACTTGCACAAGTATGACCATTTGTACAGTAATTAGCCCACTATGTGTGTGTAAGGTTTAATTAAAATGAAATCAGTGGCACTACTCTGCTACATTATAAAATCCATAAAAGAAAAATATTTATACCAGCTGTGATGAGACTACGAATTTTCAATTGCTCTAAATCTGTGTGTAAAATGTGTTAAGCAAACAAAAATTTTAGTGAATCCACAGTATGAGATGATACAAACAAAAAATTATTCACTCTAGTCAACTAAAATGTCTAACTAAGCAGGATTAAAATTTATTTAACAAAAAAAAAACGAACGAACGAACTAATACTTGTGCTCTAGCAAATGCTTTGGCTTTTGCTGTGGATTTTGCTTAAAGAAATTTTTCTTTTATGCACTTGTTAGTTTGCTTAGATTTTTCTTCTTTTCTACTCCAGGATGAATGATATTTTTAGTGTTACTGATGTTGATGTTGATGATGATGACTTTGCTTAGTTGCTTTAACGATTTCTTGCATTTGTGATTATCATCTTTATTTTGAATTAAGTTGATCATGGGAAGTAGTGTATCTTGTTGCTATTACATGTTGCATTAATGTTTGAATATGCGTTTGTTTGCTCATACGCATGTGGTAGTTGTTTCTGTGTATGTATGAGGCGATTAAAATTGGCATTTTGACAGACGTATAATTAGTGCAGCTGCCTTGCCTAAAAAAATATATAGATTGTTGCTGCAGTTTGATGTTGTTACACTCCAAGAAAATAATTTTTATTTCAAGTAAAAGAAATAGAAAAGAAAAATCGAAAATAAATTTAAAAAAAATTTAATTAAAGTTAAAAAAATTTCTAATATTTATGAAAATATTTTCATTCAAACAATGAATTTTAAAAAATAAATATTTTCTTGCTTGTTAATCGAACTGTGTCAAGAACAAAAAGTTTAAAGAAAAAAAGGGACGTAGAGAAAAAATTGTTTTGTCATCTTTTTGAAATTTGACCGGTGTTGCCAAAACTGCTTTTTTTAACAATTAAAAAAATTTTAAAAATTCAATTTAGCAAGTAAAATTGTTTTCTAAATTAAGGCAATATTTAACCTGTTATATTTGAAAGTGGTATAAGTCCACTTTAAAAAAAATGAGAGCATTAATTTTATTTAGATGGCATTTTGATTTCACCAAAATCACCGCTAACTCATTATTTTTTCCAAGTGGACTTATACCACTTTCATATATAACAGTTCAATTCATTAATGGTGTAGTCTAATACACAAATGTTTAATTTTGTCAAAAATACACAAAATTTTTTTTTATATTTGTGACATGTGGCAACGCCGGCCATATATTTCATACTAACTTGTTGAAAATTTGACTACGATAAAGGCATTCGTAATAACTTTTGAAACTGAAACAAAAATTAAGTTTAGTTTGGCATTAAAAAAATGTTTGAAGCGAAATATCAACATAAAAATAAAATTATAAAATTTGTTCTCAAGCTTAATAAAATAGCCATTTTAATTTTAAAAATTTTTTTATTTAAATAGAAATAAATTTTATTAATTTCACACAAAAACGTATTAAGTGACATTTTTCAAAGCGAATAATTTTTTTTTATAATTTTTTAAAACTAAATTTTGTTAATACTATATAGATTTGACAAAGTAAGTCATATTTGTCTCTTAGTGTAGCTTGAGTTGAATTATTTATTGGTTTGTTTGTATTGGAGTTTGAAAAAAATTAATACACATATTTTTTTCTACTCTTAAAAAATAAAACTAAATATTTATTTGATTAACATTTGACATGAAATGGATTTGTTGCAGAAAATAAAAGACATTTATGCAGCATAACTGGATTATATGCAAATAATAGGCCTAAAATATTGCTTTTAATCGTATTTTTTTATTAAAGATAATATATTTAAAATTTAAAATCACTTTCTTAAAAAAAAGAAGAGAAATCGTAAAGCTAAATACTCGTTGGAAGAGCAGCAGCAAAAGTATTTTGAAAAAAAAAAAAAAAAAAAAAATATTAAAAATGTCTGTTAAAAAATATTTAATATGAAATAATTTGTATTCCACCCTGCCTTTTCCTATTTTACCCAGCTTACTTTTCATTTGGTTGTATTAAATTACAAGAATATTGTTTTGAGTCAAATCTGGGTGTATCTTTTAGTACATAATCAGCGTTTTTCTATTTGATATTATTGATAAAAGACAATAAGTTTTACTTCGTAAAGTCGGCATGCTATATGGCTTCATGGGAAGTAGCACTTATTTCTTGTTTTTCTTGTCCTGCTATTTTCCTACTTTCCTTTAAGCTTCTATCTCTTATCCCTTTGACATTGAGTCTTTATCATAATAAAGTTGCTTTTCAAAAATAACAGCTCATCTGTTAAATGGCTTGCTTTCTTTTGTGTTGTTCAATTATAAACTCACACATACTCGTGCACCCTTCACCAAGCCTTTGTCTAAGCTAGAATGTGGTTTCTTTGTTTTCAACTTTTATTTCGTTACAGCCATTGTCTAATTATATTTTTAATTAAATTTTTATTTGTGTTGATTTTGTGTACATGTGTTTAATTCAATTAAGAAAATTACACATTTTTAAAATACTTGCAATAATTATCTTTCTTTCTTTAATGCTGCTACCTGCAGTCACTGTTTTTTCCTTATTGTTTTTAATTTAATGAAATGTTATTTTACAATTTGAAAAATTCTTAAAGGAATGTCAAGCTTTGCTTATTTTTTTCCATTTTTTTTTATTTTTTTCTTGCTTAACTAATGGCTTAAATATAAATATGTGTTAATCTGCTTGTTAACGTTTAATGTTATACCGACATTTATGACATTCACTTGTACTGTTGTTAAAAATAAAGCAACAAAACAACGTGTACACCTAAAGCGCACAGCATACTCATACACAAGACAAGTGCAAGAGACGGGCATTTAAAAAGAAAAAAAAAAAAAAGGTGAGCAAAAACGTGCTGTTACATCAAACTGAATACAAAGTATTAATATGGATGTGGTTTTAAATTACAAGTGTCATAAAAACAACAAGTTTTTTTTTTCTTTCTTTGTTTTCTTCTACTAACTAAACCTTTCTCAAATATAAAGAAAAAAAAAGCTGATAGAAAAGGAGACGGGGAGAATAGTAAACGTAGAGGCAAGAGTTTAATGTCTAAAACATTTATTTACCTTAAAGCTTAATTAAGCTTGTAATTGAGTGGTTAGTTGGCTAGTGGTTTGGAATTACCCTGAATTAAATTGATATTTAAGCTTTTGTCATCATCTTTATTTCATTTCTTTGTTGATTGTTTGTTTGTTTTGTTCTGGCCATAAGCAGCCGCAAAACCTTATAGTGCATTACTAATGCCTTTTGTGGAAGTAACATGTTCTACAAATATCAATAAATTATGCGTTATTTACGAGCATTTGCCAAAGCTAAAGCTAAAGCAAGTAAGTAGTAACTTGTTATAGTTTTTTTTTTTTTTTTAATTTATTTCTATTTATTTAGTTAAACTGAAAAGTAACTTTGTTGTGCACGTTAGTCAGACCTTTTATGTAAAATTATTATTCTGCTTGTATATTTACTAGCATGCCCTAATTTAGTATCGTTAAAGATTTGCGTTAGCAAAGAGAGAGAGAGAGAGTATTTTTTTTTTAAATTTTAGTTATAGATTTCCTATTTATTTACCATCCGCTGAGAATATTTTGTGTTTTACATGCATCAACAATATATTTTTTAAGCCATATTTTCTTTTTTTCCTTTTAGTCATTATTGTCTATTTAAATTGAATTTCAATTATTTTAAAACTTTTCCACTATTAAAAGCAATAAGTTGCTAACCTATAAAAAAACTATTAGTGGCAACGATTTTTTAATACGCTAAAGCTCTCATTCATAAATTTTAGTTAACTACAAAGTAAGTAGTGATAATCACACACATTGATTAAACCAAAATTAACTACTAGTTAACAAAAAATCATGACTTGAAAGTCTATTAAAAGGCGTGATGATTTTGCAATAACCTAGTAGTCATGGCAAATGACATCAGAAAAATTTTTAAAAATTTAAATAAAAAAAAAAAAAACTATACAAAAAAGTTTTGAAATGAGCAAACAAAATTAAAATATTTTTGTTAAACAGGAAGATTTTCTTTCTTTTAATAGAAAATTACCGACAGCAACTTAGCATATTTCAAGCATGTGTCTTAAGTCTTTTGTTTTTGAATACAAGAAAACAAATATAAAAAAATTATTTAAAAAATTTAAATTTTAATTAAAAAAAAAATATATTAAATGAAAACCGCAATTCATGTTCTTTAAATAATTTAATATGAATGGAATTATCAGCAGAAATTAATTAATATTCTGTTAAATAATTTAATTTATTGAGAAACTAAAATTTGTGCCATAAGTAATAAAAATTAACTGATTGAAAAATAGAAGGTATTTTTTAAAATTAAAAAAAAAAAGTAGATTTTTTTAATTTTCAAAGTAAATTAGGAACTTCACTATGGCTATAGATTTGCCAAACTTTCTATGCTAACAATTTTTTTTAAACTTAAGTCTGACTGCCTTAATTTTTTTTCTTGGATTTAATTTATTTAATTTTAAAAATAAATCACAATTTATTAGAATGCCGACTCTTTCCTAGTGTAGGGTAAATTATAACACTAAACGAAAATAAAGTAAAAAAATATGGTTTATAACCTTTAAAATTATAGCAATTTGTTAGCAACTTTGTTAACATTTATGTGAATTTTTTTCACAATGTTCAGCTGTATTCTCTAGCAAAGTAAAAATGCGCTATTAAACTAAGAGTTTGTTTTTAAACTCTACTCACAAAAAAAAAAAAAAAAAAAAAAAAAAAAAAAAAAAAAAAAAAAAAAAAAAAAAAAAAAAAAGCCGCCATAATGTAGGAAATTATAGTTTAACAGATAATTTGTAAGGCCATAATTTGTAAATAATGTTTAGCCATAACTTTTTGTTTTCTTTTCTTTAAATAAAGTATTAATTTTTGGCCAATACATAATAGACTCCCTTTTTTTTAATTCAACATAAAACATGGAAAAAAGGTTTTTTTTAGAAAAAAAGTAAAACAATTTTAATAAATAAATTTTTTTTAATTAAAAAAATGCGTTAAATTCTTTTTTTTTTATAAAAAAATTTTATAACAGCTGAAAAATATTAATATTTAAGTGGCTTTAAAAAAGAGAGAATAATTTTGCTTAAAATTCCAAAAGAGTTACAGGAAGTATAAGAAAAAGTTAAGCAAAAGCTATAGAAAACAAATGTGTTCATCAGGTGTGTATTAAGGGGAAGGTCTTGAAAAGGAGAACTTTAATTCAAACTGGAAAACAAAAAATTTATTATGTTTTGTCAAATTTTAATTAAAGAACTTTTTAAATATTAGAATTATTTCTTAAAGATTTTGCAGGAAATTTTTAAAATGTATAGCAGTTTTCTAGCATCAATAACATTAGAAAAAAATTTTGTCAAAATTTTTTCTGGGTGGTTTTGGTTTTTTTATAATTTTACATTTTAAATATTTTTTTTATATAATTAATTTATTTTTTTTATATTTTATTTTTTTTATTTTATTAATTTTTTTTTATATTTTATTAATTTTTTTTTATATTTTATTAATTTTTTTTTATTTTATTTTTTTTTTTTTTTGTAAGTTTATTTGACGTTTATTTCAATGCTGAAGAAGCTACACGAAGTTGAAGCGATATATCGATATAAAAATAAAATTTTTTATAATGCGACCTCAAGCTTAATAATTTTCTTACAAACTTTGTTTACTTCTTTCCTAATCGTTGGTATTATTTCCTTGATAAGTTCTCTGTTCGCAAATCACGGTATATTGCTTTAGCATGGAACATGCTCTTTCGGAATAATTGATCTAGCATTTCATGCAGGGCTATTAGTTCAAAATTATCAATAAAATGCTGTGGCTTTTACCTTAAAAACTAGTCTATTCATATGTATTCCCTTAAGGGGGTTAATTAAGTTTAAACACATTGTTTTCCTGAATAATTTTCCTTCTCTTGTTTACGCTGCTGATTTTTATTTTAATCCAATACCTACCTGCTCATGTCTTTTAAAGTTTGTTTTGTGTTTTATTTTTCTAAATACTTGGCTTGTCTTTTGATGTTACTGTTTTTGGGAAAGCAAGTGGTTTTCTTTTTCAATAAATAGTGTTTTTTTTGTTTGTGTTTTTTTGAGTTTCCTTTTCCAAAGAATTAATGCTCTAAATTTGGTTTTAATACAGAAATAGATCTTGTGACTTTTCTTTGTTGTTGTTTTATGTTCATTTTAAAACAATTTTGGTCTATCTTATCATCTCCTAGTTTAGTTTAATGTCGATTTCATTTCAAGATCTATTTAATACTAGTCTTATGTGTGTGTGTGTTTGTAATTGTCAACCTATTAGGGCATAATAGATTTTAATAAGTTTGCTTTTTTAACTGATATTTATGCCATGAGATTCATAAAAGGTCAGCATTACAAAGAGACAGCTTAAAATAGATTATTAAATAGCATAAAGCTAAACTAAAGTATACGAGTATTATTTCCTTACTAACACACATATAAACAGACGTTAATGTACATATAAGTAGATTTAATAAAGTTAAAATTGTGACAGTTTTAAGGAAATTATTAAAATAAAGTTTGTTGTATAATAAAATATTAAAGCGACAATAAATCTGATAAAGTTTTGGTTTGCGCAAATATATTAAAAGCCAAGGTTATTATGTTATTGTAAAGAATACCGTTCACAGTCACGGCAATTTCGGCCTCATCTTCAAGAAAAACAACAGACAGTTGCTCGTTGTTGGTAAATTTTTTTTCATGGACTGCATGAGAATTTTCTCAGCTCAAAATTTGACAATTGTGTATGTTCAGGAAAAAATATAGATGCACTTCATGTTAGAATTAAATTTTTTTTTTTCCAAAAATTTCCATTGACTTCACATATGTATCTTCTTTGCAATCCAATAACAAAAATCTTAATTTTCTAAAAAAAAAGTGCACTCTAATTAAGACACCTAACGTTAGTTTATAAATGTATGGCATGATCCACATTTTTCTTAAAATTTCTGTGTAACATGTATAAGTTTGTCTTGAAATCTCCTTAAAGCAAACTTGAATTTTAACAGATTTGAAAAAGTGTTAATGTTGCTTACGCTTTAAGTTTCAGCTCTGGAAAAGGTTTTTTTAGAAACTCATTAGTTTCAAAGCCAAAAGGATTTAGGAAAAGGTCTTTAAAAGTCATTGAAGTATTACAAGTCTTAAAAACCAATTTAAATTCTTTCTTTTGTAATTCCCAAATTTTCTTTAAATTATTTACTCACTCAGCAATTATCATTGTAATCCTTTTTCAGCTACATACGTAAGTGAATTTAGCATACGAAGAGACTGATCATGTAATTTGTGTTTAATTTTTCTTTAAAACATTATTTGTTTTGACTTAATTTCATGTCAATTACATGATAAACTATTTACGGTATGTTTTTTATGTTGACTGCACTTCAAAACAACTAGCCAGCAACTAGCCAGCAACACAACATCTTAACCATGTGAATGTTGTATTCTACAATAATGCTGTTTGTTGTCCAAAGACTTGTTGTTGATTCCTTAAAGTTTTTTTTTTTTTTTTTTTACTTAATTTTTTTATTTTTACTGGGTAGTTTTTCTATGGTATTTTATAAATAGGTAGGCAGCATAATAAATGTTCATTTATGTTCATCTCAGATTTTAGCATACGAAGCAGTAAAACAAAAAATAAATAAAAAAACTTAAGAAATAAAAAATAAAACATTTCCATTTACTGTCATTATGTTAAAAGCAATTACACTTGTTAGTTTGTAAAAGATGAAATGACCAGCCAATACACTCACTGGCCTCTGATACATTTAAAGATACTGTTGTTACACACGTAATTTCTAAATGATTCTGCTCTTGCCTGAACCAGTGTAGACAGACACACACATATTTAATAAAAAATAAAATAAAAAAAAACAAATTAAATAAACGAAAACAAAAAATTGAATATTTTCTTTTATTAAATTTAACTGTTTAGTGGCATTTTAGCGAATATATTTTGTCAATTTAAGTGACATGAAATTATATCTAGATTTGATGTGGTGGTATGTCATTAAGGAAAATTGTGTGTGTATTTGTTTTTATTAGAAATTATTACAAAGTTGCAAAATTTTAAATTAGACAAAATGCTTGCATAAATGAGCCGTTATTTTTAAAAGTGTTATAACTCCACTTTAAAAAAAAATTAAAAGCGTAATTTTTATAAGATGTGACACCATAACACTAAAAATACCACTGACTAACTTTTTTTTAAAGCGGACTTATAACACTTTCAAAAGTAACCGCTTATATATTTCATTAAAAAAATTTTTTTTTATTAAATTAAATTGCAACAAAAATACAAAATAAAAAATTTGCTAAAAAATTTCTTAAAAAATTTTATTTTACGTATTTTTTTGTGTATTTTTACGTTAATACGTTTGTTTTTTGTATATACTCTACAATTCCATATTATTTTTTGAAGATGTGAGAGGATCAGAGGAATGCATGAAAACATTCTTTTTTATTGTCATTCATATATTCATTGCTTTTGTCATGTATTCATTCAAAAATAATAATGAATGTTGTTGCTTGCATTCATAATTTTTATTAATTGCCTTTTACCTGCATTTATATAAAAATCAAAAACATTCAAACCATTCGTTTAGTATTCGTTGTCATTTTTATAATTTAATTTCATTTTGTTAAAAATTAGGCCTCTAGAAATTTTAGAAAAAAAATTCCGATATGTTTCAAAAATTAAAAAAAAAATACAAATAAAATTTTGAAAACTGGTTCCACATTTTCCGAACAAAGAGTATTCTGCAGCATGACGCACCCATTTTAATTTAGAAAGTGTCAACATAAAATACTTCAGTTACGAAAAGTAGTCGATAAATTGGTGTCATGTAGACACTAGACTCGAAATTCTCTTCAGCTCATTTTCAATTTAATGAAAAAATACGAAGAAAAAATTTGAATTTTATTCAAACAACATTGTAATTATTCATACTATTCGTTTTGTATTCGTTGCCTTTAAGGAGTGTTTTGAGTGTTTTGAACAATTTAATAGCAAACAGGCAAAGCATGCATTCATATTAATTACACTCACTTATCTTAAATGTTGTCATGTATTGCTTTCATGCAGTTATATGAATTGACATCAATATATTCGAATCGTTTTTTATGATTTGATTCAAAGGCAACCAGTAAGACACTCATTGCGTTCTCTGGTATTTATGAAATATTTTTTATAATTGATATTATTTTTTTTGAAATGTAGAAAGATTGATTTTTTCAAATTGATTTAATTAAAAAATTTGTGATAGAAAATTGATGTAGATTTTAAAATTTTTCATATAATTTTTTTTATAAATTTTACTTAAATGAAAAATTTTATTCAACATTATTATTTTTTTCAATTAAATTAAAGCATTACTCTTTCCTGTGTTATTCCTTGCTAACTTAAAGATTAATAAAATTTCCAATAATCCCTATGAAATAGTCTTAGACATTGAAAAATTTATTCAAAGAAAAAAATTCTTTAATTTTTTTTTTGGAGCCACCAAGCCGTTGTACAACTTAAAATCCCGCATACTTTTTTTAGTTTGTTGGTTAGAAGTTAGAAAGAAATTCCATTTTTATTTTTTTATTTTTATTTCAGTCAATATACAGGTGAAAGAGTAACGGCTTATGGTTTGAAATGAATGTAAATACCAAACAATTGAGCTTCCTTATAATGATTTTATGATGGTCAAAACAATGTAGCCAAACAAACAAAGAAACAAATTAAACTGCAGCCAAAAAATTATACTCACTCACTTGTTGCAGGAAATTTAACAAAGTGTTTGAGTAACAGTAACAAAATTAGTTTGATTTTAAAAACAAACACAAGAAATAATTGCAGTCAAAATGTCTATGAAGATGATGATGGTTGTTATTTGGTATCTAAAAAAAGAATTGTTTTAAGGCGAAAGTCAATTTATCTTAAGTGTCTCACGTTCTGATTTTAATTTTAAGCTCTTTTTTGTTTGGTTTTTTTAAGCAGGAAATTTTGCCAAAGAAATTTGTGAGGGTAAGTAGCATTTGCTGGCTACCTTTCTAAAGCTTGTGCATTAAGTGTAAGGAAAATTCAGGCATTAGTTTCTTCCTAACTGTTTGTTGAAGGCAAAAAAAAAAAAAATAAATAAACTAGAGTGAGTGCGGTGTGTTTGTTTGCTTGGTTACCCTGGAAGATTTTTAATTTCGCATTAGTTTGCTATTGCTTAAAATTTCATGTCAATGCCAGCATAATTTGCTGTAACATAGAAAACATAACAACAACAACATTTTAACTAATTCACGTAAAAGGGGAAAAAATCAGCTCAATAATGAAAGACGCCAAAAAAACCAGGCTTTCTTCTTTGCCGTATTTCGGCCATAATGCATGCAGTTTTAAGCTAATTTAGCTTAACTTACAAACAAAACTTACACACAAATCTAAATGTGCACAACATTTACATTAAGTGTTGTGCAAATCATGTAACACGGGCACAAAACAAAAATATAAAAAAAAAAGATCAAAAGAGAAATAAATTGTTTGTATGCGTTCATGTGTTCATGTTGGCGATTAGTTCTCATTTTGTTTGCCATCATAGAGATGTTTATTGCATTTATTTCAACAAAATAAAACAAAACGAAAGCAAAACTAACTAACCCGCATTTAATTTCAGAGTCATTAAAATTGCACTTTGTTGTGCATTTACCAAGAAAATGCGTTGTTAAATGCCATTTACCTGGCCGCAACAAATGCAAATATTATGTTCAAAGTTTTGCTAATCCAAATGTAGGTAAATAAAGCTTCATTTAAAAAAAAAATTAAATTGTAACGCAAAGAAAAAGCTTGCTTGCTTGCAAAATATCTAAAAATATATATAAATAAATTACTAATTTAATTATGATTTAGGAAATCTTTTAGATTATTCATTCAAGTTGAATTCCATATTGAATGTAAATAATCTAAATTTTAAAAATTAAGTACGAGAAAAAGTAATCGTCTCCTGAAGAAGCGAAATATCAATGTAAAAATAATTTATTATAATCAGACCTGAACTAAACGTTTTAATTAGGAAAATTATTTCTGTTGTTTTACATTTAAGATTTTCTAATTGCAGCTTGAAATGAGCTCAAGGCGATTTCTTGACATGTTGAAATTTGATAATATTTACTCGTAAAGCTAAAAATTAATTTTTTTTTATTAGTATTTTTGCTTGTTCTAGAAACAGCAAAAGGATCTTCCAATCGACTTTGCTGTAAGCTCTTACTCCAAACTAATTTAAACTGTTTTTTTTATTGACCAAAAATAAGATTTTTAGCCGAGCGCTATGAATTTTTTGTATACACTCTCGTTACTCTAAGAATTCTCAGTCCTAGACTAAACAACCGGGAAAGCCTGGGGGGTTATTCTCTATTTTTTTATTAGTATTTTTGCTTGTTTAGTTCTTAGTATTAGAAGCAGCAAAAGGATCTTCCAATCGACTTTGCTGTAAGCTCTTACTCCAAACTAACTTAAACTGTTTTTTTTATTGATCAAAAATAAGATTTTTAGCCTAGCGCTATGAATTTTTTGTATACACTCTCGTTTCTCTAAGAATTCTCAGTCATAGACTAAACAACCGGGAAAGCCTGGGGGGTTACTCTCTATTGCGATGCGAAAGAAAACGTATCGCAACTCAATGTAAAAATCATACAGATGCGAATGGTTTTTCTTTCGCATCGCAATAGAGAGTAACCCCCCTGGTGAAAACAGCTGGTATTTTAATACAACTTCTAAGTGTGATGTAAAAAATTTTATATGAACCCGTCAAAAGCCATTTAGTCTTTGACTATTTATAATCGGTTTTCATAACACAAGCCATTAACTCGCCTAGAAATTTTATATTAAAAAATTTTTCCAAAAACTACAAGATTTGCAGACAAATATTCTAGACGAGTGGATGGATCGCAGCAGCATTGCTAACCTTCTTATACTTAAAGTCTTTATAACTTTTTCAATCCTGCCTGCTTACTTTAGATTTATTGTTTCTGATTTTACTTGAAAATAATGCAAACAGAAATAATTTAGTTTGAGTAGAAATATGTTTATTGTTGCTCATAAATATCTAAAAAAAAAATTTTAAATATTTTTCTTATTGTGATCCACTTTATTATAATAAATTCATTAACAATTAGTTTTAATTTTTTTTAATTATTATATTAACACTATCCTTAATAACATTGTTGTTGTCAAATATTGTTTTGCAAAAGAGCAAATAAAAACAAAATAGAAAATAAATTTGAAAATTTATAGACTCGTTAGTTAAATTAACTGTGCACCACCAGCATGATGCTGGGTTTGGTCTTTATGGCCAATGGTTACGTTTTGCTTACATTTTAAGCACCTTATAACAAATTCTTTTATAAACATGTAATACATTTTGCCTTTCAGCTTCCTTAAATACAAAAAGATGCGAATATTTTGATAAAATAGTTTTTTTTTTTTTGGTTTTGGTTTCAACAAAATAAAACGCCTTCTTAAGCCAAGACCACAAATAAAATTATTCTAAAGGATTTTCTAGACTATCTTGATAAAAGCAGCAAAAAAAAAATAAAACAGCAGCAAGTTAAATAAACATAAAACCAAAAAAGAAAAAAAAAATATTCACAAAAATTTTAACGAAAATACAAAAGAGCAACGTAAACCAAACAAAAGAAAAAAAAACTACTTGAATTTTTGCATGAGCTAATAAAGTTGGCAAAATATTGGTGGTATTGGAATTTAACTATCTCTCACCGAACAACAACACGACACCAGTAACTATAACAACACCAAAAACTAAACGAAAAAAAAATTTAAGAAAATGCCCACAACATCAACATTAAAATCAGTTAGAATTTCTCAAGCTACCAGCAAAAAAAAAAGGAACGCACTGTGGCTTAAAATATGCCAAAATATTTTTTCTAAAAACCAAATTTATTTGCTAATTTTTTCAAGTAGCTGGACCCATTGTTTTTTTTTTTTTTAAACAAACTTAGCAAAAACCGGGCTTAAAAATTTTGCTGTTGGTTCTGAGTGTGTTTATGCTGTTGTTGCTGATGATAGCCTTAATTGTTTTTTATGTTAATTTAGCTGTTGCACACGATCATGCTTAGTTTGGCAATGTTTGTTTGTCTTTCATATTGAAATATTCTAAAGCGTCTGTTTTTTTTTTCAGTTGTAGATCTATCGGTATTTGCAGCAGAAAAAAAACGTTAAGGAGTAACAGAAGGTGGTGGAGGCGGTAGAGTTAAAGGTGGAGTTTTTTTTTAATTTTGTTGTTATAGGCGGCTTTTGTCGTGTACGATATGAATCTTTAAACAAAATTGGTTCGCACTTGGTGTATAGTAGAGATTATTGTGGCTTTAGGTTTCTTTTAAATGTTAAAATGAGTTTTAAAGAAAAGCACAAGCTTAAAGAAGCCCCTTTTTTCTAAAACCAGCTACAGTTCTTGACAGGGTATATTCTACTGGTTACTTGTCTGTCAAATCAGCTATTGACTAAACGTAATCAAGTCATTGCTTGCTAACTTAGGACAGTAGGGGGTACATCAGTAAGAGTGCACTTTTTCGTTATACCTGTTTTTTGAGAGAATTCCGATTTTTTTTATTGGATTGTAAGGAAGACATGTTCCGATTAATATTTTCACCATCAATTTATTTAATGGAGCAAAATGAATAAAGTCAATGGCAATTTTTGGAAATAGGTCATCTCCAGTGAAACGCATTTGCATGTGAATGGTTTTACTTTTTTGAAGATGATGCCGAAATTACATAGACTGTGAACGCTATTCTGCACTGGAATTCGATAATGGTGTTCTTGCGGCCTGGATCTGGACGACATGTAATTTCAGCTAGACGGCACCAACTACGACATAAAGCGCGAAATAATCAAATTATTGCAGCATTAAAAGAAAAGATGCTTTCTTACTGGGACACTTTTTATTCAAATGAGTTTTTAAATATTTGGATTAATTGTGCTGTGTAGTTTGAAATCTACACCTTTTGCAGGCGATGAAGAAATTAATGAAAATATTAGAAACACCTTAAAGACATCGTTAATTCATTTAGAATCGTTCTGAATAACGTCTTGAAAATTGTCAAGACGTAACAGTTTAGCTTTTGGAAAAAAAATACAAGTTTTATTAGAATATATTCCTAAAAAAAAAAATTATAACTTAAACTCGCTCATTATCCAAGTTACTTAAAAACTAAAAAAAATATTTTTTTTCTCTTAACTTATCACAAGATTGTGATCAATTCTATGCACCAAATTAGTAGTTTATGCATAAAGAAAACGCAATTGATAAATATCATTTGCAACAACAAAAAACCATTTTTCTTTTGGTTACCACAATCAATTGCCAACATTCTTTTAAAGGTGGTACAACAATGTGATTAGTTTTTTTTTTAATGCTCATCAATTTAACTCTTTGTTAGTATTTATTTTTTTTGTTGCTTCTTTCTATCTATCTAATGTTTCTCAACATTTTGGCAAATAGCTGTAATACAAAATGTTGGCGGCATTTTTGAAAAACACCAAAAAAAAAAGAGAAAAAAAATCATTTGAAGTTTAAATATAAAAATATTTAGGTGGCTTGTCAACTAATATAAACCACTACTGTTATCTGTAATAAAATATCTATAAAATGAATTGAAGATGCTGCAAAAACCTCTTTAAAAAAAACAACAACAAAACAAATTTTATTTTTTAAAACTTACACCACCAAAAGCAGGAGTTTTGAGGTGTTTTTTGACTCGTTTTTTCTGTTCAACATTTAGCTAATATTTTAGCTTAAAGCTAAGAAATGTTTTATAATAAATATTAAATAGAAAAAGAAACAAGACAAAACAAAGTTTTGCTTTGGCAAATTAAACTGTCGCATTTATTTCATGTCGCTTAAAGGCATTGTATTGCTGTTTAAAATGAAAACACAACCAAAACAATTTGTGACATTTGAATGGTCAATTGATGACAGTCTTAAAAATGGCCAAAAGAAAAGTGCTGCAGTAACATAAACGCTTTGGGAAAAAATAATTGAAGCCTAGCAAGATGTATAGCAAAGTATCTGAGAGCAGGTTAAAAGAAATTATTAATTTTAAGAGACTTTTTTTTTTTTTTTATTTTTTTTTATTTATTTATTAAATTAATTGTTACATTTTGTAACAAAAATATGCAAACTTATAAAAAGTCTCCCAGTAAGAGTTCAGTTTTTCATTTCGTACTGTTATAAAGGGAATGTTTCATGCACTAAGTGGCGGAGGTAGTGCCGTCTTGCTGAAACCTCAGATTCAATTTCTTTTTCAAAAAATTGTCATTGACTTCACTTTGCTCCATTGCAAACACGTTATTGTTTCGTAAAGCGCTCCATTTTTAATAATTGGAATAAATATATGTGACAGCTGCTAAATTTCAGAGCTACCAGGTGTACAAAAAAATTCCATTAAATGTAAAAAGTATACACTTACTGAGGTTTTCTTTATAATGAATAGTTTTCATGTTTTTTTTGTTTACTGAAGAGTAAATTCAGATGTGTTTTTTAGCTGTAAAAAATTCTCATGCCCATAAAAAAAATCTATAGAACTTACCGAAATAGAGCAGCAGGAACACTGAGCAATTGGAAACTCTAATTTTGGCAACCCGTTTTGTAGTGAAGTTGGCTGCAAAACTATAGTTTCTTATAATTTTTCACCAGTAATGACATGTTAGCTGATTTTTTTAATTTAAGCTTGTTTTAACTCTATTTTTGTGGCTTTAGTGGGTTTTATTAAAGAAGATGATTAACACTACTGTAGAAATTACACACCAGCAGACGCTAAAATGCGCTCCGTTTGCCACTCCAATTTCGGTTATTTAATTGAAAATCTAAGAGTTTAATTTTTCCATATTTCGTTAATCCTTGGGATGTCTTCATTAATTCCTATTTAGGTTGGACTTTTGAAGATTTGTTTTCCTTTAATGCTCTAAAGTCCTTTGAGGTTTTTGGTAACAAATTAATAATAAAAACAAAAAAATTCCCACCTGGCTTTTAACCAGAAAACTCTTTGGCAGAGTTTCTTTTTTTTTGTGTTTAGTTTTCGTTTAGTTTAGTTTAATTTTATTTCTTAATATTCAATTAAATTTTCTTATTACATGTTATAAATTACCACCATCTATTATCGCATCAACACTTGAATGTTTTGAAATGAAAATCACTACACTTTTCCACTATAAGGAATATTAGCATGCAACAAATCGTATTGATTACATACTGCTCATATTGTAATTAGCCACAAGCAAAGTTAAGACAACAGCAACAAACCATTCATTATTTGAAAGCAAATAACACAAACTGCTAATGCCTAGTTGGTGCTCTAAATCAATTTCAATGTAACAACAAATTGCGTGTTGCAAGTCGTCGTCATAGTCGTTCACTTCACAGTGAAGTTGCAGTATGTTAGAATTAAAGAGTTGCTTTGGTTGGCAGGAAAAAAAAAAAGGATAAGATGTCGTTTGTTAACCACAATAACATCATTATTATCATGCAAAAAAGAAGCAAAAAATATATAGCCACATTGCAACAGGTAAATGAATATTATGTTGCAACTAAACTAGCATAGTCGGCTACTGCTGCAACTGATCAAGCTTCTTAAGCAAAACAGTAGAAAATAGTGTAGTACTTGACTTTAAAATTGAAGAGACACTTAACAAACTGTGCTACAATTGTTGTTGTTTTTAAAACAACACTAAACAAAACTAACGCTAAACTGATGGTGGCGGCATGCATAAATATCAATTTTCTGTTGATTTGCCACCTCTTGTTCAACAACAACTTTGCTCTAGAACAACTCTATTGGCATGTTAAAGGAAATTTATTGTATCACTTGTGTATATTGTGTGCTCTATGTGGTGCTTTTCTTTCATGAGTTTGGGAGAAATATTTTTTTTTATAAGAGTCATGAAAACGACGACAGAAGAAATAGCAAAAAAAAGAGGAATAATAATAATGTTTATAGCTGAGGTGGCAGTTAATTTAATTTACTCAAGTTAATATAACTTGTTTAACATGGTCATTTTGAGTCAAAAGCACATGAAGACAAAACAGACAGACAAACAATTTAAAGCTAAACAATATCGACAACTTAACAAACAAACAAACAAACAGACATCATGACGTGGCAAGTAATTGATTTTAATAAATGGCCACCACAAATGTAACAATTCAAAAATATTGGAACAGCAAGACTTGCTAGCTTCATTTTAATTATAAATCATTTTTAAAAATTTAATTTTCGTTTTCTCGTTGTATGTTGTTTCTTAGTTAAAAAAGAAATTCCAAAAAAAAAAACTTAATTATTTAGTTTTAATGACTTGTTTAGCTACAACTCAGACCAATGAAGGCCACATTGTTTTATTATTATTATTGTTGTTAAATATTTTCAATATAAAGTTATAAAATAGAAGAATACAGTGAGTTTGAGGCTGATAAGTTGGCCAAGTCACACTCACACGTTTTTTTTTAAAGCTGACCAATTCGCACAACAAGAAATCTTTTCATGACCACTTCTTTATCTTCTTTGTGATTATTAAACTTGAAAGCATAACTTGTATTATTAACTATCAAAAACTATTGTCGTTATGGCTTTAGAAGTCAAGTAATAAAAAAAAAAAGAAAGAGTATAAATATTTAAGTCCATCTCCACCCTCTCCACAAACGAAAATAAAATATAAAAAAGAATTTCATAAATGAACAAAATAATAATAAAAGCGTTAGACAACGAATTTTAAAAAACACTTCACAATACAAATTTGTAAGAAATAAAAAAAATTTTAATTAAATTAAAATTATAAAAAATTTTCAATTAGCGGCTTAAAAGCCAGCCAAATATTTTTAATGCATTTTTAAAAAATTTTCCTTACACACGCCCACTCTCTAGCGAGCTCTTTCTCTAATCTTATTTAATTTTTATCACTTTTCGAAAAGCATTCCAGCTTCTTACTTGGACAGATCTGGTTTTCGCCAGCATTAGAGAAAAAAATTTTCCCTGATTGGGTCTCTTCTTTCGCCTGTTTACTTCTTACGCTCTTTATCTATCGGGAAGTCTATTTATAGCTGCATTTCTATCTGTGTTGCGCTGGCAGACACTTTTGTCTGCAATTAATTTGCTAGTTAAAGGTGAATTTTATTACAGAAAAAACTAATTAGAATAAATCGTTGATGATTTATTTGTTATGATTTCAGTTTAGACTTTATTTAATTTTAAATTAAATTTTTAGGAAACATTTTTTATATTTTTTCTTTATCTAGTCTCATAATCTAGTACAATATACTACTACCTACTAAATATTTGTTTGTTCCTTTATCTTATACGGCAAATGTAGCAAATCATATAATTAAATTGAATGACCAAACCTTACTTATCCTATATTGGCTGGTTGTGTTATCTTCGTTCACTACAAAAGCATTAACAATTCGATTACCCATTACCATTCATTATAATTTATCAACATCGAGCGCTGAAATGCTCGTAATTCAACACTTTTAAGCCATTAGTGGAAATAACAGACAACATGGAGAGAGCAAGAGCAGTAGAAATCTAACCAAACTAAGCATGCGATATATTTTGTTGGCTTTTTTTATTTTTTATTTTGTTACAAAATGTTTCTTTAGTTGATGTCCAAAAAAGATTACACACCAGCACAGCCTTTAAAGCACACTTACCCAGCAAGCACCAGCACCAGCATAAAAGAAGAAGAAAAAAAAAAATAACGATTTGAAACAATTGAAAATCTTTTAAATTATGAACGGAATAGAAAATGAAATATACAGGCGAGATTAGCTGAAGGAGTAGACACAAGAAGAAGAAGTAGAAGTAGAAGAAAAAGAAATGAAAAATGTTTTGGTGAAACCATTTAAGTGGTAAATAATTTTGGCACGATTTGTTCTGATTCCCACGTTTCAAGTGCAGCAAAAGTATCTGCGACTGGTTGGCTAGTTGTTACGACTTTACAATTGACTGACTAACTGACTGACTTAACTTGCCTAAATCAGTAATTCCATTATTGTTAGTCATACTGCTTAAGAGTATTAACTCAGAGAGGATAGGATGGTGGTAAAAGCTGCTAGCATTTGATTGAATTTTTTTTTTTTATATTCCTGACTGCTTATTAAGTACATTTATTTGGTGGGGTAGATGGTGCCATAAAATGATTTAAAAGAATTGATAATGATGACAATAAACAAGCTGGAAAAATTAAAGAAAAAAAAAAACACCAAAATCGAAATAGAATAAAAAAAAAAACTGTAAATGGTTTTAAACTCTACAATGACACTCATAAATCATCACGATTAACAAAAAAAAAAAAAAAAAAAAAAAAAAACAGAATTTTTTGTTAAGGTGGCCAAACAATTAACTTTAGCTACAGTATCACTTTCCTTTTTTTTTTTTTTTTTTTAGCAGAATTCCTGCTTCCTTTCAATATAAATTTTGTAAAACAGCTAACATATTCTGCTATTAATATGACTTTATATGCAAACATAATAATGCAAAAATATTTTATTGTTCTTGTTTGAACGCACACTTGCACCACTACCTGCTACCTGCCACTACCTTTTTATTTTTTTCAAACTAGTTTCTCGCTTGTGACCATGTTTTTAAACCTACAAATAATCCAAGTTACTATAAACTCTGGCAGTTATAGTGCTGACAAATTTATATTTTATTGGCTTGACCGTGCCACGGAGACCATTCAAAAAAATCTAAAATAAACCGCCAACAAATTTAAAGAAATACCGCCTTGACCAGCATTTTTAACCACAACGCCACCAACCACTACCATCACCACATCCTCCCATAATAATAAAACAGAATATGGAAACACATTGAATTTTTAGAAAGAAAACAAATATTATGAGTTTAATAACTTTAGTTTTTCTTTTAAGTTGTTTTATAGAAAACAGTGGTTTGGATAGATATAGTTTTAATAATTTTTTTAATTATTTTTCAAATCTAGCGACAATGTAAATCGGTTAAATTTTTGTGGGTTTTCTGCATAATTAGAAAATGTCCGAAAAAACTTCTTTCTTTCTGTTCTAACATAATAAGCAACTTAGGCTTAAATTTGATTTTACAGGCTGTATATTATCGACCAACTACTTTTTGGTCTTGAGAGGTTGTAATTTGTTGCCCAGATGTAGATAGAGATCATGATAGAAATGTAAATAGAGATAGAGATAGAGATAGAGATAGAGATAGAGATAGAGATAGAGATAGAGATAGAGATAGAGATAGAGATAGAGATAGAGATAGAGATAGAGATAGAGATAGAGATAGAGATAGAGATAGAGATAGAGATAGAGATAGAGATAGAGATAGAGATAGAGATAGAGATAGAGATAGAGATAGAGATAGAGATAGAGATAGAGATAGAGATAGAGATAGAGATAGAGATAGAGATAGAGATAGAGATAGAGATAGAGATAGAGATAGAGATAGAGATAGAGATAGAGATAGGAATAGAGATAGAGATAGGAATAGGAATAGGAATAGGAACAGGAATAGGAATAGGAATAGGAATAGGAATAGGAATAGGAATAGGGATAGAGATAGAGATTTTTTTTTGCATTACGGGCAAGGGGTATGTGATCTTCGTGGAACACTGGGTAAGAGCGATTCACCACGAGGGCGCCTACGTACTAAAACATATCGCCACATGATGCAGTTGATGGTGGAAACACCTACAAACTGGAGATACATTGATGCATACGTACAATTGGTTTTTTAAAAGCTTCGTGGAGCTCAAACTGGAGTATAGAAGAGTGTAGCAAACCAACTCATTCCATCGAAGTAATGCCTTCATAGTGTGCCCTTAGAATAATAAGAAAGACGAAGGTAAAGTAATAGGTTTTGCAGTAAAAGTTTCATAGTAAAAAGGGAAAACTAATTAATCAGCCACCATGTTGATAATAAAATAAAAATTCACTCAACTAAGAAACCAATATCTCAAAAGATATTTTTGAATACTCTTTTTAGAGCTCAAATAAAATTAGGGAACTTTCGACACTTAATGCCTTTAATCGAGAATTAATTTTATAAATTAAAAAAAGAAAAAAACTAATTTGCAGTTAAGAACCACTGTGCTGTGGTACATCAATAATCGAAAAACTATTGTTCTGTTAAAATGCACTGCCATAATAATAAGATCACTGGACACCACCACCGCCGCCAACCTCAAGAACAACTAGTAATAAACGTATGTACGATCATACAAACCCATAAGTTAGTTAGTCAAAACTTCTTCTTGTGCTACTTGAGATTCTTCTACTTGTAAGCAAACAAACAAAAAACCAAAAAAATATGAGAGAAAAATGAAGATGCGAAAAAGGCAAACTGTATGCAGAAAAAGGTTATACTTACTAAGTAATCCTCAGCATTATTGGCATTAGTGTCCATTGTTTTTGTTGTAATATTTTGTTGCCAACATGCATATGAAATAAACGTATTGCAATAATGCAACCTAAAACCATATGCAGCAGCAATGGCCTGCCAATTTAAGCATTGTTGCAATTTAAACATAATTTTCATATACTCGCATAAATGTTCAACATACTAGTACTTTTCGTATGCTGTTACATGTTGCTTAAATGTTTGCAGTTCGTTAGTTGGTTGATGGAAAAAAAATAAAAATAAAAACAGAAACACCAAAAATAACACAACTAAAACAAAATGTACTTGGGCTACTGCTTAACGCATTGTAACAACTAACAACAAATATTGTTGTTGTTGTTAGTAGTAGCAACTTGCATTAGGAACAACAAAACTAGCAGCAGCAGCAACACCATCTAACAAACACATTATTAGGCCTCTGTGGCAAAAGGATAAACTGAAATTTGTTTTGTTTTATAAAAAATAAATAATTTGAGAAAGATGGCATAGAAACAAAAAAAAAATTACAATGATTTCACTTTGGTTCAACAAAAAAAAAAGAGAAAAAAATAAGTGAAACATTTCTTTTAATGCACGCACTTTTTGCGTAAAACATCAGCCTGAGCAGCAAGTAAGTAGCAGTTAATGTTGTTTGTGTTTTAAATTTTTTTTCTTTCTTTTATATTCATGCTTAAGTAAAGTGCAACATGTTGTAGTAAAACATACTAGACAATAACAGACAACAAATAATAAAATGTATAATTGGCGGCTATAAACATGCTTATGGTGATGTTGTTAAAAACTTTTTTTTTTCTGCAAGTTATTTTGCTTCTCAGAAAATTTCTTCTTTAAAAAAAAAAAAAAGGAAAAATTTGTTTTTAATGCTGGTGTTGCTGTTACAACTAACTGCTACTGCTGCTGCTGGTGTTGGTGTTGGTGTGTAATAATTGCTGGTCATCATCATCATACAGAGTGTTTTGAGTAGGGCAGTGTAGTAAAAATTATTCAACAACAAAATGAGATTTGGGTTTTAAAATTAGAATGACAAGCAACAATTAGTCCTCTTTGCGACTGTGGCCGGAATAGAACTCTCAAGCTACAAATTCTTCCTATTCTGCAATGCCCGGTCATGAACGTCAGGTCTACTAAGTCATCTGTTGTCTTTCTAAAATGAAATGACATGAATGTTTTCACTACCCTGATTTCCCTAGTCTCCAGAACAAAATTTTGAACTTTACTATCGAATTCTGGCTTCCACAACTAAAATGTTTAATTACCTCAACTGAATTTTTGATTAAAAACAAATTTAGCTTTTACAACCGAAGTTGTTTTCTGTGTGTAGAAGAGGAATATTCTCCTCAGTAAGCTTATTTCTTACGCGTGTTGGTGTTATTGCATCATTAAGAGAGCGTGCTATATGAAGTCTGTTCACTCTTAAACGGATACCTCAGGTAAACGAGTAAATCTGATAACGTTGTTCAAACATCAATCTATTCATATTAATTTGTCAGAGTATATTGATTACAAATATGAAATTGTAAGCACAGTATGACACTTCATCTGTATTTTGTGAATGTCCGGTCTGGAAGACTTCGTGTTAACTCAAACTCTTACTGAACAGAATAATTGGCTTCATTCGTAGGGTAAATCTTTATGACACTTCATTAGACAGTTAAGTGTCACTTCGCAGCTTCTATTAACCTAAAAACAGTTTTTTCTGTCATTTTTTAACAGCTCTTTTGTGTTGCTCCTTTCCTTTAAGATATTTCTTATTAGAGGGTGCAAAAATTGCCAAATGTTGTTGCCTGTTTCGTTACATGTAAAATGTTTGCTGCTGACGTTTTGCTACTTTAACAGACTGTTTTCTTTTCTCCTTTCTTTGCTTTCTTTGAAGTGAGTATAAATTATAGTTTTTTTTTTGTCTTGCAAAAGAAGTATTTGCTTAATTTATAGATTTAATGATCTCTAACATAAATGGTATTTAAATGTTGTCTAGAAAGTCCTCCAGCCATAATCTTTAATAAAGCGTAAATTTTTCAATAAAAATAATTATTTATTTAAAGAAAACTAAGCCTTGTAATAAAATCAATCCTTCATGGGAAAGATTTTGTAGAGGCACATGAAAATAAAGTTGCTGGGAAATGTTTTATGTTTTAGTTTTTAAATTTAAATCAAAATTTTATAAATTTATAAACTGTATTAATTTCATAATATTGGGCTTGGGCATTTTACCCATATGCTCACACTGTATTATGTTGTTGATTGGCTATGAGTAAAATTGTGTGGCTGTTGACAGTGCTGCCAACAAAAAAAGGGAACAACTAAAACAAAGTTTAAAGCCATATTTAAAGTGGAGCGGTAAGAGTTTTTTATCTGTCAAAAATTGTCATGCCCATACAAAATGTACCGAAGTAGCTGGACGACAGTGCTGAGCAGCTGTAAAATTCAATTTGACTGCGCGTTTTGTCGTGAAGTTGGCTGCAAAACAATAGTTTCTTTTAATTGTTGACCAGTAATGACATTTTAGCTGGTTTTTTTTTAATTTAATCTTTTTCTTAAACCAGCGCTTATAAATAGAGTTCGCTAAAAAATCCTACGCTTGCCGCTCTTTATTGTTCCCTGCAAGGGCTTAGTTTACTGCAGAAAATACCCTGGGTCTAGGCAGGAATCGACTAACCTCTTATATCTCGGGAGGCCTAAAAGAAAACTATCGAAATTTTAGTTTTCTTGTATCAAATAATTTTGATTGAAGTGCCACGATTAGTCCTCAGTTTATCATTCTTGGTGTTTTTATAAAGACTCTTTTGCAGTTTAAAATTTTTTATAACATTTTTATGTTTACTGCTTAAGAAAGTTATAATTTTCTGGATTTTCTTTTTACAGATTCAATTTGATTTTCTTTTGTATATGAATTTTTGCTCTTCCTTAAGTTGTATTATGTGATTTATTTTCTCACAATTTTTTTTTTTTCATTTTAAATTTACTACATTCAATATGTCATCAGGTCAGCTTTGCTACTGCTACTGTCACAGCTAACGACCGTTAGTTGCTTTTATTTTCTAAAACAAAACGAAAAAAAAAACCATTTGACGTAGGCGATAGCAGTCTAAAGCTATAAATAAAATCAAAGTAGATCGATCAACAACACATTGGTAATAAAATATTTTCACAGATCGTTTCATTAATTGCCAGCCTCAAAGGCAATCTAAGGAAAGAAATAGAAATGCCAATAAACTAGAATTTAGCCCAGGACAAAGTTTCAACTGTAAAACAAAACAAAAATTTTTTTGTTTTTGTTAACTTAGAAGGAAGTGCAGTAAAGCTAGATTGATCAATGGATTTTGTAAAACCTAAAGGCAGCAAGCAGTAGCTGGGCTGCTTGCCTGCACAATACACGTAGTAGTTAATGGCAGATCACACCAAATGGTGTCCCTTTTGAAACATGAAAACGTAGTTGAATTACAGATTGTGGTAGAGAAGCAACCAGCAGTAAAATATTTACTATAAAGATAGATGATGGCCATTTAAGTGTTAAAATTATATTGTGGCTGCATGCAGTATAAAATTTTAACAACAAAAAATATCTAGGGTGACGATTGATGATCAATAACGAACCTATAATTTATCTTAATAACAATTTTCCACTGGCCATAATCACAATCAAAATCAAAGCAAAAACAAAAACAGTAGTTGCAGTCGTTTTTCTCCCAGGAGCTTCATTACAATTTAAACTGCAACAACTGCTCGTAACTCGTAGTACAAGTTTATATCAACTACTTACATATGACTGTTCTTTAATGCGGCTCATGTTTTTTGTTTTTTGGCAAAAGATCAAAAAACGGCAGCCGCATTTTTGAAAATATTTGAAAAAGTAATTGTTTTAACAAATAGTGATTGTGATTGTGATTGCGACTGTGATTGGTGCTGTAGTATTAATGTTTTTCCTCCATTTTACTATTCACTTAAAGCGACAAATAGTTGTTTTCTTTTTTCTTTACACCTGAATCACAAAAGCTTTTATCTTTCTAAATAAAATGAAAACAATCTATTTCTCACATGTTGTCATTTAACTGAAAACAAGGGCTACCCATGAAAATCTCTTGGCTAGCAAATTATAAATCCAACACAAGTAAACATGATTTCAAGGCAAGGAACTCCCTAATTTTTCTTTTTTTACTTAAATACTTTAACAACAACCAAATGTAATTTTGTAACGCTGCAAAATAGTGTTTTTTAAGAGGTGCTATTGTTGGGATCATTAATCGATCACACATGAAAACACTTAAGGCAAACAGACATAGGGACGGACACGTACATGCACAATAGAGCTAAGGACAGACGTGTAGTGTAGTTGGTTATTTAGTTAAACAAAACAAACTTCCAAGATGTTGCCGCTTTTGGTTGTAACGAATCATCAAACACAATTCATCGTATGTACAACATAAATCCTTCAAATGTTTGAAATTCAAACAACTAGTGATGTGATGTTAATGTTGCAATTGTTTTATTCTTTTTTTTATTTTCTTTTTATTTTTATTTCACTTTTATTTTATATAAATAGTACTGCCGGTATTGTATTTTAAGAAGTTTACTTACTACCCAACCATGGCCACAAGCAAACACTTAAAAAGAGTTTGTGTTGAAAAGTGATTTCCCACTACCACAAATGGTAGCTAATTATGTCACGAAACTGATAAATTATGCTGTAAAACAAAGCCAAGATATTGTAATACGAAGCCAACAACCAGCCAAGGCTTTGTTTAGTGTTTCTTTTTAGTTTTATTGTTTAATAGAAGTTATAAAGTTGTAAGTTGAAAGTAGACAAACAAACATTTTTGTGGATTTTGTTACTTCTGTCTGTTTGATAACAAAAATTTTATTTAATTACAATTTCATTGATAATCTTAAGTTTTTTTTATTTCTCATTTGAGAAATGAAGATGATTAAAAAAAGTGGATGCTTTTCTTTGAGATTTTTAATTTCAGGTGAAAATAAAATGTCACCGGTTACTTTTAAATTATTTACAGTCAATCACAATTTAAAAATTGAAAACTAAAAACAGGGCATACAAAATCCCCCGTACTTTATGTTAAGACTTTTTCTAATGACATTAACGTACCGAAGCGTTAACGCCATATAGCGCATACCAGCTGCCGTCACTCTCAGTGCGACCATCTTCCAAACTTTCTTAAATATTTAAAATGAATTTTTAACTATTTTGTGGAATTAAAAAAATTAAAAAAAAAAAAATCGATAATTTTTAAAAACAAAATTTGAAATTCTTGCTTCCAGTTTTGGACTTAAAATTTTTTTAGTTTTGCAATATTTATATTTAAAAAAAAATTAAAATAAAAAAAGATCTGGGCGGACTGCGAAGCATGCAATTTTTTAAATTAATTCTTTATATATTTTTTTATATATTTTTTTTTTTTATATATTTTTTTTTATATATTTTTTTTATATATTTTTTTTATATATATATTTTTTATATATTTTTTTATATATTTTTTTATATATTTTTTTATATATATTTTTTATATATTTTTTTATATATTTTTTTTATATATATTTTTTTTATATATATTTTTATATATATTTTTTTATATATATTTCTTTTATATATTTTTTTTATATATTTTTTTTATATATTTCTTTTATATATTTTTTTTATATATTTTTTTATATATTTTTTTTATATATTTTTTTATATATTTTTTTTTATATATTTTATATATTTTTTTATATATTTTTTTTATATATTTTGTTTATATATTTTTTTATATATTTTTTTATATATTTTTTTTATATATTTTTTTTTATATATTTTTTTATATATATTTTTTTTTATAAATTTTTTTATATATATTTTTTTTTATATATTTTTTTATATATTTTTTTTTAATATATTTTTTTATATATATTTTTTATATATATATTTTTTATATATATATTTTTTTCTTTTTTGAGAAAATGTACTCCAAAAAAAAAACCGAATTTCAATTAGCATTATTTTTTTTTAAAGGGAAAATAAACTTAATTAGAAAAAAATTTTACGCAATTGGTTGTATACCCAAATATAAGGTTCACCCAAATATAAGGAATTAAATTCCACTTAAACGTAACAAGTGTGACTCGTTAAATATTTTTAATCATTTATCAAACAGCCCTCTGTCTTTGGGCTTGATACAATAATATTTCACTTATTTAAAAGTGAACCTTTAATTTTTTTTAAATATTTTTAATTGAAATAAGTCAGGGCGGCATAGTTTTAAAACCATCTTCTCTCTTCTTTTTTATTTCACAAAAACTCAAGTCATCCAGTTCATTGATCACACATATTTTAAGCAGCAGATAATTTTTTCCTTTTTTTTTTTTTGTTTTTAATTTAACTTACCTTTGCATGCCTTTAACTATTAATCCGCTATCTTTGCAATTAATTTAAACATTAAGTATTTTTATAACTCTGTCAAAAATTATAAAAATTTGCCATAAATAGACAATGACATTATTGGGTGTTAATGCCGCCTTACAAGGCATTTGATATGGAAATAACACAGAAAAGAAAAAACCCCACACTTTTTGCTAAGGCTTTTGTTTAGAGTTTATTTTTGTTGTCTTAACTTTAGCAAGGCAGTTGTCAGCCATGCAGTTAGCCAGCCTTAGTTTTGTAAATAGTGCAGCAAAAAAAGTAAACAAAACATGCCGCTATCTTTTCTTTGCTTTAGCTTGTAGAGGTTGCAAACTATAATTTTTTATTAAAAAAAAAAGAAAAAAAAACAAAATACTGTTCAATGAATTTCTTTGGGATAAAATGTACGTGCTTTAAAACAATTAAAAAACAAAACAGACAAACAAAGACACAAAAAAAAAAAAAGAAAAGAAAAGACGACACCTAGTGTTAAAGGAAGATTCAAAGTAATTTTTCTCAATCTTGCGTTTTAATTTTTTTTTTTTAAGATGGGCTGCTAAAGCTACTGGTGTTTTTCTTTTTAGTTTTGTTGCTTTTAATGCTTATTGCAAAATATTTGTTGTTGTTGCTGCTGCTAAGCCTAAGAATGATCGAAACCGATCGCATGTCTAAGATAACAAACATTTTTCACTTAGGCTGGCAATACACAGCAGTTTAGTTGCTTTGATTTTTTATTTTTGTTTGCCCCCTTTAACATTCGATTCGGTTTTTAGGCAAGAAATAAGAAACTAAAAAAAAAGAATAAAAAAAACTTCAAGTCTGGCAGCTAAATAACAGCATATCTTAACACGGTAGCTAACATGCTTAAGTTTAATTAATGATAAGAAATCTGTATCTAAAGCTGTTGTTTGTTGTCTTGTAATGAGCCAATTCACCACAGCTTTAAAGAAACTTAACTAATGGCAAACTAAATTTTAAATTTCTCGTTTTTTTGTTTTTTGAATGATTTTCTAAACCCAGCCTGCTCTCTTTCTCTCTCTTGCTAGCAAAAAAAATAAAAAAATCCAGAATTTTTGTGCGGCATCTCAATAACATGCAGATTTGTTAGGGGTTTATTTTTTTTTAGCAGCTAAATAAACCAACAATAAACGCGTTTTAGCTGGATGGCTGGCTTAACGTTATTTTTGTCTGCTTTGGCGCATAACTAAGAGTTTTCTGTTGAACAAAAAATTATTTTTTTTTCTCTTGAAGCAAACGCATTTTAACACGCTTTTGCCAAGAAGATTTATATACAATATTATGCCATTAATTAGTAACGTTTTTTGTTGTTTTTCTTTTTTATTAGATTTAAATCAATATTAGATGTAGCTGTGAAAACAAAAGTCAAAACAACAAACAAGGTTAAACTGATAAAAAGCATGAGAATTTTTAAACAAAGAATCAAAAAAAAAATCAAAAACCGCCACTAAAAAAGTCTATAGGCTATAAAGGTTGATTATTATTTTTAACTTTATTTACAACACATAACATTTAGTTTTAAATTTGTTTTAAGGCAAATTAAAGGGAAGGTCATCTAGATTTGTAGAAATTACTTGGGATTATTTTTAAAAGGTTTTTGAAATTTCCTCATATCCCAGTACTCTTGCTCTGATAGATTTTTATCATTCTCCATTGTGATTGTCCTATTACGTTTTCTTCTATGGTTCGCTAAAAGAGCACTGGCAATTTAAAAAAAAAATTAAAATATTACAAAAAATATTCCGAAAATATTAAATCACTTCCTAAATCTTCAGATTAATTTTCTTTTTAGTTTCATTAATTTACCTGGACAAAAACGAGGAATGCTAAAAATATCTCAGAGTAATGGCACTAAGGTATAACATTCAAAAATTTTTTAAAAATAGTCCAAAGTAACTTTTAATTATTTGGGTATTAAATTACAAATCTAGATGACCTCCCCTTTAAAGTGATATATGTATCATCACATAATCTTCTATGGCTCATCCGGAAGTCGCTAAACTCTTTCAGAGTAACAGCACTGGGGTATATGGCAATTTAAAAAATTTTTTAAAAATATTTCAAAGTACCTTCTGATTATTTGCGCAATAGTTTAAAAAACTAGATAACCACCTCCCCTTTAAAAAAATTCCTCAGAGCAACAGCGCTGGGGTATATGTCGAGTAGACTTTATAGCAAAAACGTGATAAAAATTTCCTATAATAGCAAATATAGTGTCAAGGGAGAATTACGCTTCTACTCGTATATCAAAGAAAACATTTTTCAATTACTTTATTATATGATATTAAAAAATATTCCAAGTTTAAATTTTAAACGAGCACAAGTTAATAGGCAGGAATCGAACTTGCAAATCACCCTTGAATTATTTTTCTTTTTTCGCTTAAAATGCAAACGACATCAATCCTTTGAAATTTTGCAACAGGCCTTGATTTATTTATATAATTTAATTTAATTTAATTTAATTTAATTTAATTTAATTTAAATAATTTCATTTCATTTAATTTAATTTCTGTTTTTTTAACTCGTTTTAGGTATGTACCAAACCCTGTACCATTTAAATATTCAAGTGAGTGAATTTTATATTTTTATTAATAATTTTATATGTAAAAAAGGCATATACTTAAGCAGGTCTAGCATATCAGTGAGACAAGCAAAATTTATACGAACTGCCTGGATTTTGCTAGTCTTGTACAATAAGCCAGTCTCTCGCTTAAACTGTATTTACTGCCTTGCAAAATTTATTTATAACATAAATACCAAGAATTTTCTATTGCTCTTTTTTTTTAAATTAAAGTCAAGTCAAACTCTATAACTTTATTATTGTGGTTCACTAATAGAGGGGCGGTATATTCCGCAAATAATGAGATGTCTATGAAAACAATACCACTTGTACTACTAGAATCGAATTAATTTAAAAAATTTATAAAATTGTAATACTCAAAAATGGCTTAAGACATAAGCCATAGAAAGATTATTCTTTCTATAAAAACCGTTATTTTATTTTAATATTTGAAAAAGAAAATTTATTTTGTTGCTCTCCCCCTCCTGTCCTGTGAAGATGCTATTTGGACTTGTTGCCATTAAAACATATAAGAGGTCGGTTTAATATACTCATATATAAGCAAGAATGTTATGTGGGTCACTTAAAATTTTAGCCTTTCAAAAAAATTTTTTTTTTTTTTTTTTTTGTCGTTTTTCTTTGCGTGTCAAAAAAAGTTATGTTAATTTTGGTGTTTTCTGGGATTTTTATAGATTTTACTTGTACATAAATACTTATTTTCTTTAATTTTATAATCAAATTAGATGTAGTTTTCTATTTTTTTTTTTATTTTGTTGGGCAATAACAACAACATGTTGTTAATAAAAATTTTCTCTCCTCATTACGATGATCATCACAACAATTTTTAACAGCACGATATTGACATCAAAACCAGTACATAAAAATATATCTACTTTGTACGAGTACGTTGTTATTGTTGGGACTTGAAAAAATGTTTTTAAATATATAAAAATACTTTTAGTACATACACACACAACATATTGCAACTCGCAATAGATTAGCAGGTGTATGAATATTTTATTAACAAAGATTTTTTAAGGCTTTTTGGGATTGTTTTTTTCTTGTAAGATTTTGTGTTTTATTATTTTAAATAAATGACCACCTTAGCAAAGTGTATAACTGCAAATAGAAACAAAAAATCGTTCCGAAACTGTATTTAAATTTCTGTTAGGCTAAAACGAATTTTGTAGAAGCTATAATTGTAGGGGTTAGAATTTTACAGTTGTGGAGTTTCTTAGTTTTGAATATTGTGTCTTGTATACTTTTTTTGTTTTTGCACTAAGTCTTAAAAGCACCCCTGTTTGGTGCATTGAGTGGCGAGTTAATGCTAAATATTTCAAAGTTGAAATTCTGGAGTCAAAAAAAAATTAAAAAAAAAAAAAAAACTAAAACTTGTAAAACTTAAAAAATAAATTTAAATGATTAGAAACGAAGAAGTCAATAGAACAAAATTTATACAAAAAATGTATGTAAAAAATTAAAAACTAAAAAAAAAATTTTTTTTTACTCTTGACCGGGGGTTGAAACGCGACATCGGTAGTTGAGAGATATTTGTAATAAATTTGGTTTAAAAATATATTTTATTAGATACAATAAAATATGTTTCCACCATAATATGATTGCCTGAACCATATTTTTTCACACAAGTTTGCTGAATGTTTATTTAATAAAACGGGGAAATTTTATATATAATACCAAAATGACATGCAGCCAGAGGAATCTTTCAAGACGTTTACGTTTTTTTGGTACCCTTTACAATAATTAGTTATTAAAAAAAATAGATTTTGTCGTATATTGTAATTACAGCTAAGTAAACTAGTTCTTAGCATTTTATGTCTGTAATTACTCAGAGCTATTGTGACTCTGTTACAAATGGATTAACTAAATCATTATTTTTCTAAAGCTGTCTATAAGGCTGTCTACAAAAGCAACAACAACAAAAAATATATATAAAGAAATCAAAACAAAATTGTATTCATGCAAACTTCTCTTGAAGATACGGAAGAAGCAACAAATAAAAAAAAACACACACACACACAATTTTAACCATAAGCAGCACAAAGGTCGTGAATGCGTATTGCTTAACAACAATAACAGTAATAATAACAAATAAACAAACAACAACAATAACAACAAAGAAACGACTTAGTAAAAAAAAAACAGAAACATAAACGAAGGCCCCATAATGCAGATGATGAGGAGGACAATGATCATTGAGAAGGATGATGAAGAAGCCACCTTCTACATCAACTAAACATAAATAAGTGCTTGCAACAAACCAACTCAACCATGGTTACAGGTTTGTTTTGTTCAATTTTTTTGTTTATGCTGTTTTTTTTGTTGTTGTATTTCTCAACTACCAATTTTAAGGTATGATGATGTGTAGGTCTATCTGAGCAGAGTAGTTTCTTGTACGTATGAATATTTTGTTTTTAACTGTCCCGCCAAAAATAGTGGACAATCATCGACATGTAGCCAAGGCAGCAGCAGCAGCAACAACAACAAAAACAACAACACCTTTAACAGCCAGAATAAACAAAACGAAATATAAGACCTGGGCGATCAATTGATTGTTTAGTCACAAAACTAACGGTCTTTTAGTGGCCAACATTATTTTCATACACACAGATGTGTGTGTGTATGCTTACGTTTTAAGTGTTTGAATGTTCAATATGTGCCTTAGAGTGTGTGTCTGCTCAAAGTTTATAGCCTCATCTTCATCTGCATTTTTTGGATTGCATTCCTACAAAAAAAAAATTTAAAAAAAAAAACAATGTGTATAGTTTACTTATACACTTATTTCTTTCTTTCTTTTATTAATTTTTTTTCCCAATAATAAAACAAAAACTAAAATCTAGCCAAAAAAAAAAAAAAGCTCATGCCCCACCAGCCCCAGCACAGAGAGCACTAAAGTCGTTTTGTACACCTTACTTGGGCTCATAGAATTCTTACCCCACAGCACACCACTACATATCACTTCACTTCGTATCACATCACATTACAAGTTAAAACTTTTGGTGCATCTCCAATAAAGCCACGTACTCGTTTACTTTATAAAACTTACAATCATGTCATATAGTGCAGGTTGTTGTTATTGTTGCCTGTCGTGGTTTTATTATTATTATTTTTAACACACACACACTCACTCTTTCTAGACTTTGCTTTAGCACTTTTACCTGCAATTTTAATTCGTTTTTTTACCTTTTGGTTTAATTTTTTTTTTATTTCTTAAAATTTTTTGCCTACATTTCTGTGTGACCGACCCATTATGGCGGTTACACATAGTTCAAACTTAATAATACTTTATTTACAACAAAAACAACAACACTATTAACACAAGCAGCAATAATAAAAATACTTTGTTTTTTTTTTCTTAAATACTTTCTGGGATTAGATTGTCGTAAAGGCAAAAAAGTTTGTTGTTTTTTTAATGGCTACAATTGGGCAAAGAATACATTTGCTTTAGGTTGCACAGGGCTTCCCGAATAAAACAAAAACAGAGGGAGGCTCACTTGGAACCTCTGACGTACATTTACTAATGTTTTATTTAGCTAAAATTGTTTGAAGTCTTCTTAGGCGGTTTTTACTCCTTATAATTTAACTTAAATATTTCCATTTATTATTAGGAAATTTTGTGTAATTTAAATTAGACTCAGTGTAAAGTCGACGTACACAAAGAGTTAGCAAAAAACGCATCATATGTCTGTAATGGGGTCTAATATAGAAACGTTTTTGTTACTTAGTCTTGGAATACTGAATAAATACTAGACTGAAAGAGAGAGCTCTGTTCTGGATACAGTGTTTTTGCTTCTAATTATTAGTCTAATCTTTTTTCTCTTAGAAAACTCAACTCAGCATCGAAGCTTTTCTAAGGAAATCATTAAGAACGACGAGATTTATTTCACTCGGAATGTAGTTAAGTATAGGACCTATGAACCCAGACCCATTAATATGCTGAGGTTCCTTTAAATATTATTCACTGTACTCCACTGAGTCCTTAAAACTTAAATTATTCGTACCATGCACTTTGTTCGTTGTTGTTCAACTAAAATCATTTAAAAGAATATTTTTTTCCTTTTTAAATTTCCCAAAAAAAATTCATTGTTTTTTTGTCTTATTGTTGTAATTATTATTGGAAATGGCACTCTCAAGACTTGAGAAAATCATGCTTAAAATTGCCACCACCTAAACCTAGACAATAAAATAAATACAACAATGCATACAGTAAACGGGCGTTGGTTGGTTAGATGGCTGTTTGCTGTTTGGCAGGCTTTTTGAGAATAAAAAAAAAAAAAAAACAGAGAAACGCATTTCTCTAACGGTTTAATTGTAGGAATTTCAACTTGTTGCAGTTGTAGTTGCTGTGTTTGATATGAAACAGGGATAAAAGTGGCAAAGAAATTGTTGGAATTTCTCTTACCAAAAAAAAAAAAAAATTATCGAATTTCATTTGTAAATATGAGAAGAGCAGAATAGTGGGTGGATAATAAGCCAGTGAGTTAAAAAAAAAAACTGGAAAAATATTTTTTAAATTTTATAAATAACAAAACTGCAAAAAGAACCTTTTACAGTCATAAAAAAAATTTGTATGAGAATAAAAAAAACTTGAGAAAACTGAACAGCTGCTTTAGAACTTAAACTGGAAGACCTTTAACGAATTAAATTCAAATATTCGGCCACAAATTGAAAATATTTCTATATCATTGAATTATAATCTAAATCTTACTAAAATTACCACTGACAATTTTTTTTTAAATGGACTTGTACCTTTTTCAAACATAACAGTTATATCTGACTAATTTTTTTTAAAGTGGACTTATACCACTTTCAAAACTAACGGCTATATCTTACTAAAATTACCGCTAACTAATATTTTTCAAGTGGACTTGTACCACTTTTCAAAATAACGGCTTATATATTTATGCTTTTTTTTTTAGCAGCAAAATAAAAAAAAATTTCCTTTATTTTATTAAGTATTACTTTTATTTTATCTTATCCCTTTATTGTTTTATTTTATTAACCAGAGTACTTTAGTTAATACAAATTATCTGTCATAACGTTACCTGTCATTATTTTGACAACAAAAAAAAAAGTATTAAAGAAACAACAACATAATAAATTGCTCCCACACTCTCAGGGTTCTTTTAGACATCATCATCGTTGTCTGCTTTACTGACTGTAACTGGCTGACAAAATTAAGTCAAAACACTGAAAAGTTAATAACTTTAGTGTAGATATGATGGTGTAGCAAATAAAGCTAACAAAAATTGTAGTGCAATTTACACCCACTATGATAAGGCCTCCAATCAAATTTAAGTGAATTACGGCAGGAAGATTGTGCCAACAAGAATTTGTAAACAAAAAAAAAAACGTAAAATGAAAAGAAAATGAAAATGAAATTGCCTTGCAGAACAAGTTTATTAAAAATGAAAATTTAAAACTGTTGGCATTCAGAGATTTAAAAATACCGTATAAATTTTCTTAAAAAAACTCGAAAGTTTTAGTTGTTTTTTCAATAATTTTATTTGAATTTTTTTTTTTATAACAATAAAATACAAAAAAAATTTTTTTAAAGAAAAATTTTGTGTTTGGAAATAAATTCCTTCAAGGAAATAATTTTCTATTAAAAACTTTAAATAATAAGAGAGAAAGTAAAAGTGTAAAAAACTAGCTGGAGACTTTTATTTGTAATTAGACTGCTAATACTAAGCATTAGAGCTGGCACAAACAAAAATATTTTATTGAAAATAACGTAACGAAATAAATTTTCAAAAGAATCTTCACCTCGGATTGCCCTAAATGTGTCAGTAAAGCCTCTCTCTCAAAACGACACTCGTAATTAAACTGATTGTCATAATTCCCCATCTGGTATGTTGTAAGTTGTAGGGTGTCTGGGATGTGCACTTGGCAAAAGTAGAATATAAATATGACAGCTAAAATTATAGCCACTTTAAGGCATAATAAAAGTACATGATCAATAAATATCAATCGATCTTATAAACGTTGCAGCTTAAAAGCTACAAAAATATTTTTTTTTCAAATGTAAAACAAATTTTACGAGTAAATACAAGCCCTTAACAACTTAACTGTTAACGGACTTGTACTTGCTTAAAAATAAATTAACAACAACAACTGAAACAACTCAATTTAAACATAAACAATAAGGTTTAACTAAGCAAATTATTTCTTGTAGATTTCTGGGTGGAATAAAAAAAAAATAAAAATAAAATGAAATGACACATTAAAAGAACTTAAAAAAAAGGCAGATAAAAAAGATTTTTGATTTTGTACACACACTTGACAAGTAACAGTCTTGAGTTTAATATAGATTTTGTTGCCTTACTGTTAACTAACATTTTGCTATAATTTCGTTAAAGTTAATGTTACGTTCGTTTACTGGCATTTATGCGTGCTAGTGTGCGTAATAATTTTTATATTGAGATCTTCAGTTAAACATCAATATTTTAAAGCTGCCTAAAAGTATACTTTAAAATTATATTATTCATAATTTTTAAACATCTCGCTTTATCTTAAACGATCTGTTAAACAAACTAGCTGTAGAGGGTGCTAGTGGCTGTGCTTGTTTGATCATTTTTCTACTGATTTGTTTCTTGCATAAATTATTTCGTACTATTAATTTTTCCATAATTAAATTTATTTTCTAAGCAGCCTCTCATTATCTTTTAAACAGCTTTTGTGTGTTAGATTTTATTTTCTTGGTTTGCCTTTGTAACTTAATTCATTCAGTTTACTTGGTTGGCTATTTAAAATGTTAAACAAGTTTTGAATTTAAAAATGAATGTTGATTAAATTGGCGCTTGTTTTGTCAGCAAATTGTCAAAGTAATTAATACAAATTGTGTTATAGGTTTTATACGAATTGTAAATAAAAAGGAAATGAAAATGATGTTAATGAAATGATTAAGCTTTAAAAGGGAATAATTTTTAATTAATTAAATAAATGTAAACATTTGAACTACATATTGAGTAAATGATTCATCACAAATTACAATCATATAAGTTTCTGGTTTTATAAGAGAAAATTAAAAAAAAATTATTCCAAAAATAATTTAGAAAAAAATGTATTTTTCAAATAATTCTTAAAAACAAGTCCTTGCCTTCAAAGAAAATTAAAGTAGACTTGAAATCGCTATTGTGACAAATTAAAGGTCCAACTTCACTTTGCGATATTTGAAACATTTTGTAATGTGTACATATTGTGGCATTAGCCAGGCGTATGTCCATTTTCACAAAGATATGTCTCTTCGTCAGTAGTATGATCTATGTTTTCTGAGGCGCCAGTAACAGACCAGCTTTTGAACTACTCTGCTTCGAAATTTAATAAATTAACGATTTTAATTTTTTTATTGCCCTGAACCACAATAATAAAAGTTATTGAGATAATTGAGACTACAATTAATTTTTTTACTTAAATCGACTTACGCTATTTTTCCTTATTACCATAGATTATTACTATTTCTTTATTTTAATTTGCAACAATTGAGCGTCGTTTTTATTTCACTCCGATTGGTTTTCCCTCTCAGAATATAATTTTAAGTTTGTTGCTTGAGTCTTTTGTTTTTATTCCACGCAGTACAGTGCAGCCAAAAGAAAACAGAGTTTCGTTAGTTTTATTGTATTTAAAATATTTCTATGGGGCTATTTCTGAATATTTATGGATTTCTGTACTCATTGACCAGGCAAAATGATATACAAAGTGTGTGCAGTAGACTTTGTATGTCGTTTAGCTGGGTACTTACTTTTTCCTTACATGACTCAATTCACTTACATAAACTTATATTTATTATCGTTATTATTTTTAGAAATACATATTTTCTTCTTCTGATTTAAAACTTCTGCTGCTTATAAAAACTCTAATGACAGTTTGTCTTTCATTTCAAATGTTTTGCACAATTCAATGTGTCACTTAATGTAATGTAGTTTGTATTTATTTTTATTTTTTTTTCCATTGTATAAATGTTTGTTATAGCCAACAATTCTTCCTGTATGTGTTTTAATTCATTAAAGAGAGAAAAAAAACTGTACAAAAAAAAAAAGTGATTAGAAAAACTTTTAACAACAACATTTGTTGTTCAATGGAAATTGATGCGCAATTTGCAACAATTGTTATTGACAGGTAGTCAACAAATTTAACAAATAATATTTGTTTTGTTTTTGTAACTTTTTTTACTCTTATAAAAATCAATTATTGATTTAATTCTAAATTTTTTCTGTGTTTTTTTAAATTAATATGAGAGCATCTTGTTTAGTTTTTATTTTATGACTTTAACGTTTTAGACTGGAGAAATAGAAAAAAAATTTTTGTATTGTGAATGTGACAAATTGAAATGTTTTATAATTTATGGAGTAAAATATCATCAACTTAACAAATGATTGGTTACTGCTTTTTAAATTAAATAAAAAAAATTTTTTTTTTTATTTTTTCCTGTTAAAACTTTGACATTTTGAAAGTGATTTTAAATTAAATTATTTATTTATTAGATTTATTGATAATTACTAGTTGCTTCAGCTTATAATTTGGCGGTAATTATTTTCTTTATTTTTTTTTATAAATTAATTTATTTTGTTGTTGGGTTTTTTTATTAGAAATTTGCAGGTGCTGTAAAAGTATTTTATGTTGAATAGGTGTGGTTTTACAACTTTTTTAAAAGCTTTTAGAGGTTTCTATAATTTGAAACTTAAAAACCGAAAAATAAGTAAAAAATATAATTATTTAATAAGGTTTAAGGTCTCTTAGTTAAAAATAAAGCTTAATTTCAATTTTTAAAATTTCGCTCTATTTTTGTGTAGCTTTTTTTTTTATCGAAATTTCCATTTAAATTTTATGGAAGTTTCTATGTCAGAATAAAAAACGCTTAAAAAACAGCCTTTTGATTTATTCTTTTTTATTATTCGTTTATTTTTAACATTAAAAAAGAATTTTTGCTTGAGCTACTAATTTTTCCGTATTTTTTTCCATTGTGCCCTTAACATTGGCAAGTTGATTGCTTTGATAGAAATACAATAAAAAATTTAGTTTTTTTATTGTTTTAATTATTCTATAAACTCCTTTTGTTTATAACAAACTGACAACAACTATAGCAAATTATCATCACCATCACCAGCAACAGCAACATTATTTACAACATGTAAAGAAATTGTTTTGCTTTAAGTTACCTTCATACACTCTTGTTAGGCAATAAGTAACTATTTCTGCTTTTCTAAGGCTTTTAAAAATCATGCCAAGTTTTGTTTTGTTTTTGTGCCTTGCTGTTGTTGTAAATTTTTTTTCAAGTTCCTTCTTGATTTCTTTATCTATTTGAAATTGTATAGTTTTTTTTTTTAATCTTTGTTTTCCTTTCTTCACTTGTTGTCGCAGTGATTTTTCTTTAATCTGTTTTGATGTTTTGAATTTTTGAAATTTTTGCCACAATTTATCTGCCATTTTTATGTCAAGCTGCTTGAGGAGGCATGTCTGTTTGATTTGTGTGTAGAAATTGATTTATAGCCTTTAATTTAGCATGCCACAAAGTATTTACAATTTACTTAAAAGAGAGTTTGTGGAAAATGACACAAAATGAAATTGTTTGTTTGTGCACAGACATTATTGTATAGCGACAATTTGATTGGTTTGTTTTGAGTGATTAGCGCATGGTTTAGTGATTGTTGCAAATAGAAAATTATACTAAAAGAGATTTATGGCAGATAGTTTTGAAATTCTAAAATTTTTATGTTATGCAGTTGTTTGAAATATCTGTGTCAATATAAATTAGCTAGCAATGGCAAACAAGAATTGAGTGATTAGCAATTGTTTATGGGTTTTACAAAGTAAATTTTATGACTCAATTGCGTTGCATTTCAACAATGATATTCAACACACAAAAAATGTTTTAAAAATTTAGTGGTTCTGTAAAAAGAGCTTAATAAAGCCGTTTAATAAAAAATATTACAAAAATGCAGGATTTTAAGCTAAACAAAATCCAAAACCAATTTTTTTCGCTGAAAAATTTTATTAGAATTTTATTCTAATAAAAAAAAAAAACTTGTTATTTTTATATCGCAACAATTTCTTTACTTAGAAACGAGTAACAGTTTGAAAAAACAAATTTCACACATTCGGTTTTGCCCAAACAATATTTTTTATAAGTAATTTAACTTTTTTTTTTTTTGTTAGTGACATTTGAAACTACATGGACAAAAAGGTTAAGTTCAGGAAAAAATTTTTTGTCTGCACAAATTTTTTTTTTATTTGCAGTTTGAACTTTCTTGTTGCGAGAGACACTTAAAACTGCTTGTAAAAAAATTGCACAGACAAAAAAATTTGTTCGGACAAAAACTATTTTTTTTAATGGTGTAAAAATATTTTTAAAATCTATTTTATTAGTTTTAAGTTTTAAAATTATATTAAAGAAAAATCTGTTAAACTATATATTTTTAATCATTTAAGGACTCTGCTTTTAATATTCTTGCTTCAAAAGTAGGCGGAAAAATGAAAAAATTTCAATTATTTTGTTAAAAAAGTGGGCGTACCAGCTTGCATGGTTAGTCCAAAGATATATGGCAACGTTCCGTGACGTATAGTGAGCATATGTAAAATATATTAAAGAAATCGATTGTAAAATATAATTGTAATTAACAAACGACCCATGTCAAAAGTGGACGTAAACGTGATCGTGGCTAGACGAAAAATATATAGTGACCTTCCTTGAAATATAGAGAACATTGGCACAAAATTTCAGAAAAATCGGTTGGAAAAGAGAATAAACAGAAATTGAATTTTATTTAGATGATTTTTCAGTATAAAGGAATATAACGTTTGTTTCTCAAGTCTTTTGTTTTGCTCTAAATATCTTCTGGGAATTTTTTTTTATTTTTTATTTTCTTTTTTTTATTGTCTAACAATAAAGTAATTACTCTACAAAACTGACATTTAATGGCATTTATCAGACAATTACAATTTCAAATACCTACTTGACTTTTAAGAAAGAAACAAAAAATCAGGTAGTCATCTAGATGAAGAAAATAAAGAAAGAAAAGTAAAAAAAGCACTACAAAATCTTTAATTTGTTATAAACAGAGACATGCAAGACGAAGGCAAACCTAAACAAAAACATTTCAATTTGTCAGTTTTATAACAGCAAGACATTAAACATTATTATAACAAAACATTAGAAAAGTCATTGGATAGCAAAACAATAACACAAAAACAAAAAAAGAAAAGAAACGATTAAATATTTAATGGCTGCTTAAAAAAAAAAAAAAAATAATTTGTAACGCACTCCGCACTGAAGCTAAAGAATAAATCAGTTTTTAAAATCAAAGATAAACAAAATAGTATTTATAAGCAGCAACGAATTAACAAATAAAAAAAAGAAAAAGAAAATAAGCCAACCACCATCCAGCGGACTTTGGTCTTTTAACAATCAAATAGCTTAAATGGTGCACGTTTGGCTGGCTGTTGTTACTGTTTTTGGTGTTTTTAAAGAAATGATTCAGCTTTTTTTTTTGGCTTGTTACTACTGCTGCTTTAGAAACTTTTCATTTTTCTCTTTAAACAACACAATTGATATTTTGTTTGCTCCACTTTTGTATATAATTTATTAACAAATAAACAGTAAAACGTTCAAGTTGTTTTTGAGATCTTTATTTTCATAGAAAAGTGTGAAGTGTAATTTTTTATTTATTTTTATAATCATAAATTTATTTCAATTTTTCAAAATAATTTAAAAACAATTTTAGGGCAGGCAGTTAAACACTTAAAGCAGAAATTGCTTTATTTTGTTACAAAATTGAATTGACAAAACAAAACAAATTAATAGTCTTGTGAAAAAAAAAAAAATTAATATTTAAAACAAAAGCTAGGCTTTTCTATTACTAGTACTAAACATGTGCTCATGAAATTTGTTTGAGTTCGTTTTCAATTTTCTTAAAATTTTTAATTTTACATTTAGTCTGAAACAGAAGAGGTTAGTGCGTAGTGTAAGTTCTTGCCTATCAATCAAGTTCGATTCCTAGACGCTGGGTTTTTTGTTGTACAAAAAATTCTCTGGCTTATGTCACTAAGTAGATAAAAAGTTTGAATTGAAATTATTTTTAATAAAAAAAAAAATTTTATTTTCAAACTTTGAAAACTTTACCCAGAATTTCTACTCATAATTTAAAACGAATTAATTATGCGAGAACTGCTCAGGATTTTAGCTAATAGTATTGGGTAAAATATAAATAAAAAAAAGGGAAACCCCAGACTTAGTGGGTCATCTAAGTTAATAAGAAGGCTTATGGGTTTTAATACAATATCGTTGCTCTACAGCACACTTGCAAGCATCTAAAGCTACAAACAAAAATAAAAAATAATAATATTGTGTCGGCCTTTTGGCCTTAATAATATTTTAAACTCATCTACAATAAAGTTTTTATTTTGGCTTAAAAATTTTCAAAACTACAAGTACGAGTATCTACAGACATGAATATGAGTTGGCTTACAACTCATCGACACGTTGTTAAAAACAAAAACAAAACCAAAAAAAAATATAGTTTTGTTGTTGTTGTTTTTATACTTACAATGTCATAAATTTTTTAATGCATGAGGATAACAAACACTAAAGTTGATTATGTTGAAAAAAAAAATCAGAAAAAAAATAAAAAAAAACTTTGTGCCCCTTTCTGTAAAATACGGCCTCACAAATTTTTGTTTTTGTATTTAAGCCAAATAATCTGCAAATCTAAATCGCAAAAGCCTTGCTTCCATTCCTTTTCCAGCCTTTTGCTTTATGGACTAGGGGGTGGATTAGTTGCATGCTGTAAATTATTTTCTATAATAGTTTTTTCTTCCAGTCTCATATAAAAGTGTAAATGGTTGTAAAGTTTAGAGTTTATGAGATTTTTTCTTTTCATACACTTGATCGTTGTTCGATAATAAATCATGCTGAGCGACATAAATCGATTAAAAAAACAGTTTTTTTTTAACTTTTTTAATTTGGTGTTTTTTGTAAAATACTCGTACACAAGTGAAAATGATGGTGGGAGTTTTTCTTTGTTGCAGGCTTAGAAACATTTTATGAAAGCTGAGGGAGGGAGTATAGTACAGAGAGAGACAGGAATTGATTTGTTAAACTTGATGGAACATCAAGGCAAACTATTTTATTAGCTAATAAAATTTTAATTAGTGTGTTATTTTTTGTTGCTTTAAATATTTAGTTTATTTTTGTTTTCTTAATTTTCTTACATTTTCTAATAAATTAAACTCAAGGAATTTACTGCAGTTAGTGGATAGTGTTTTATTATTTTCTATTTTAAGTTATCCCTGCTGCTGCCTTACAAGTTAAGCCTTGCTGCAATTATATTTCAAATCTAGTAAAAATTGTTTACTATTTGTTGAATTAGTTTGCTAGACTCTTTAGTGAATTTCACGTTAATCGCTGCAAGAACATGTTTATCTCCCATATATCCTTTTTTTCAAAAAATTTGTTTTTAGTTAAAATTCTAAAAATAAAATAAAGAAAATTAATAAATATTATTAAAATTATAGCACGTATAAATTTTAAAACAATTAGAGTACAGCTTTGCCTGCCTTCCATATTTCTTTTATATAAAAAAATTTAATTTAGCTGAATTTCTAATTGAAATGCAGTCAATTTGTACTTAAAAAAATTTAATTACAGAAACCCACCTTCATCCTCTATATCCTTCACATTAAAAACAATTTTTTTTAGCTTCAACTTGAAATAGATTATGTTGAAAATACCTAAAATAATGTAAAGTTATGCTGCCAAATACTTCCTTCAATTTTAAAGCAATTGCTGCTAGAATAGGCTTACCTGTCAAATGTCCTTTATTAGAAAAAATAAATTTTGTCCACAATTATATTTAAAAATTGATTAAAAATAGTTAAATCAATATAAAAGTAGGCTGCTTGATTAAATTTTATTGCATTTCCTGCTATAACAGATTCATCTTCCAAGTATCCTTCTTAAAAAAAAATAACTTTTAACTGAAATTTTATTTACAGTATGATGAAATTGACTACACAAATGTTAATTTGCAAATGCTTTTAACACAGACCAACAATCTTTCAAATGTTCTTTTAAAAAAAAAAATTTCGGCTACAATTCTAATTAGAATGTAGGGAAACTGGGTAAATAAATATGAAACTATGCTACCAAGCACATATTTAATTTATATTGCAATTGCTGCAAAAGCAGACTCACCTTCCAAATGTCCTTTATTTAAATAAAATTATATTTAATCACAAGTTTAAATAGAATGTAATAAAACCGGGTAAATAAATATGAAATTATGCTAACAGTTACTGCTTAATTTTTGTTGCAATATCTGCTGGAATGGACTCACCTGCCAAATGTCCTTTAAAAAAAAAAAATTTTTTTTTTGCTACAATTTTATTTCGAATTGAAATTATTAATATGCTGTAAAGAACAATTTTGATAAATATTTTTCTCAAATTTATGCACTAAAATGGAATTAGAAACAATTCAAAGACTAAGTATGCATCTCTTTCTCTCCAAGACTTAAGGGTCCTTTTGCTGTCTAGACTCTTCAAGAGTTCGGTTGTTTGACTTACACAAATAAAAAAAAAAAAAAAAACTGAAACATTTCACCATTTCAAACTGAAATTTTTTACACATTTTCCATACAGTAGCTTCACCTTTGCTTGTAACAATTACACAACAAACACAACTTCTGAACAACATGTTATTCAGTTCAATTTTCAATTGTTATTGGCAAAACAACAGCAAACGAAACATAACACAACATAAAATCCAGTACATTCCTACAAATAAAATAAAATTAAAACACAAAAAAAAAAAAAAAATATATAAAACAAAAACAATGAAAATAAAATTAAAACAAAATCCAAGTATTTTGTGAGTCACACTTATGGATGCCACAGTAACGCACGACCTTTAAAGATCATGTACAGAAATTCGAGCACAACATGTTACTACTTAACACAAGACACACAACACATTACACAAAAAGAAAAAACTAAAATAAAAAACTAAAATAAAAAACCAAACAACAACACGAAGGATGACAATTTCTTAAACGTAAAGAAGTCTGCTGAACCAAAAATGTTTTTCTTTTTATTCTTTAAGAGAAACAAAAGGGTTTGGTGACTTTTGGCAAGACAAACACAAATAAAAATAAAAACTAAATCAATGATATTGTTGCTGCAGAGTTAAAACAAACATTAAACAAAAAATAAAAATAAATAAATGTCGCTTAGTTTTGGTGGCTGTTCTGGTTATTCGTTTTTTTATAAATTGTTGCTGATGTTTTGCCGAGCATTTAAAAAACAATAAATAATGGCTTAACAAAATCAACAGCCATGAATGCAAAAAAAAAATTATAATTTTTTTTTTTTTAACAAAACATTGAGATTGAATATCAATTTACACTTGAACATAAATCGATTGTTTTGATAATCGTGCGTGATTTTTCTTTTCTTGTTTTAGTTTATTAACTTGAAACAGAAATTGGCTGAAAGGCTAAATGTTAAAGGTGGGTTTATTTTTAAAATTTTGTGCCACACAAAACCATATTTTTGGAATTTTAAAATTGCATTTTAATAAAAAAAAAAAAAAAAATATAAGAAAAATAAACTTGAAAAATTAAATTATTATCTGCTTCTGATGCAAAAGCAGTACACGAAAATTTTGGGTTTAGTATTCAGATTACAATTTATTTCATTCCGCTTTCAATCGTTTTTTTGACATTCCATAATCCCCTTGATAATTGAAAGTCAAATCAAGTATGATTATTCACAATTATTGAAACTTAGAAAAATTTTAATTAGTCCTAGATAAAGGACAATTTTTATTTTATTATAAAAAATTACTCAAGCTAACCTCTGACATCTTATCTTCTTCTATTTCTATTTCTAAAAAAACCAAAATTTTACTTCTACTGCTACTTGTACTTGTACTTGTATTTGTACTTGTACTTGTACTTGTACTTGTACTTGTGCTTGTACTTGTACTTGTACTTGTACTTGTATTTGTATTTGTACTTGTACTTGTATTTGTACTTATATTTGTACTTGTACTTGTACTTGTACTTGTATTTGTACTTGTATTTGTATTTGTACTTGTATTTGTACTTGTATTTTACTTGTACTTGTACTTGTACTTATATTTGTACTTGTACTTATATTTGTACTTGTACTTGTACTTGTACTTGTACTTGTACTTGTACTTGTACTTGTACTTGTACTTGTACTTGTACTTGTACTTGTACTTGTACTTGTACTTGTACTTGTACTTGTACTTGTACTTGTACTTGTACCTGTACTTGTACTTGTACTTGTACTTGTACTTGTACTTGTACTTGTACTTGTACTTGTACTTGTACTTGTACTTGTACTTGTACTTGTACTTGTACTTGTACTTGTACTTGTACTTGTACTTGTACTTGTGCTTGTATTTGTACTCTTGTTATTTTATTTCTTCTTCTATTATAATTAATTTAAATTTATAACTTTGCTTAAAAACAACTTTATAAAATTGTAGCTTTTATATTATTCTTGGCATAAGCTGCTTATGTTTTCTGCCCAAGGAATTATATTTTCTTGCTACACAAAATCTATAATATGTAATTAAGAAATAAATAAAATCTTTAAAATTAATTGTTACCAGAGATGGGTAACTTAATACTATTTCACTTTTTTCAAAACTTTTTCCAGTGAGAATATACCTTACGGCTGGGCGAAGGACAACTTCTTTCATACAAAAACCTTATACGAAAATTTGTTTTTGTTAGATATAAAAAAGAATTTTTTTTAATAATAAATGCTAAGTCACGTGCAGTAAAGGGAAGCAAGGTTTTGCTTCTGCTTTTCTAATTGTCTAGGCCTGCGCAATCTAAAGTAAAAACCTTAGCTCAAAAATTTATTAACTGCAAATTACTTTAATTTCTTTGGAGCTGGAAAATGTAGAAAATTTTAGCACTTTTTTTTCTTAAAAAAAATAACATTTTCTTTAGTAAATGGCCATTTTTGACAAAAAAAAAAAAAAAAAAAAAAAAAAAATTACACAAAATTCTGTATTTGTAAGTTAAGCTGCAGTTAAGTATTTCTTCTCTTTTGTTTTTTTACTTCTCGCTTCAATCACACACTCCGGTCCAATAAAGAGCAATTAAGTAAAACAGCAAAATATCGTTTAATTAACTTAATTCTATTATGCTTTAGAGCAGTAATAATAAACTTCATACTACTTATGCCATAGAAAGAAATAACAAATTCTGGTTTTTTTTAAGTCTTTGGTTTTTGTTAATTTACTTTTTCTTTGCAAGTATTCTCTCACTACATTTCTTTATTACGAACTTTTTTTTCTGGCAAGCGAAAAAACGAGCGAGCAATCTTTAAATTGTTATCAATAAAAACCAAAGCATAAAATCTAATATTACACAAAAAAAAAAAAAAAAAAGAAAGGAAGAAAAAAAACAATTATTGGCAAACCATAAATGTCTGACACAACCAGAGAATGCCATTTATCATGTTATTATCATGATCATTGTCAACAGCACAACTATCAAAGACAGCAACAACTGAAACCAAGGCAGCAACAGAGTACTAGCCCACTAACACTTTCAACACCATCGCTACACAAACAACAACTACACATCCACTATGAAATGGTAGTCAATGTTGAAGTTCAGACAAAACACGATATGATTTCTTTCATTATAACAACGCTCCTTTTTTTTTAAACAAAAAAAGCTTTTTTAAAATTTAAGGTCTTTTTTTTTGTTAAATATTTATTCTCTCTTTCTCTGGCAAATGAATGTGATCTAAAAAGTTGACAAATACTTACACAACAGTCATGTTTAAAGTATGACTTTAGTTAAATGCAAAAAAAAAATTATTTAAAAATAAAAATAAAATGAAAAATGAATAATAAAACTAAAAGCAGTAAGAAAAATATTAATAAGTATGAAGAACAGAACCTTTTTTTGTGAGTGTGCGCAAAATGAACTGTCTTCTAAACAAGTACAAGAACAAGTGCCATTCATACACCTGGTATATGAGGTATGAATGTAAGTTTTGTGTTAGACTGATGATCTTTATGAAGCTGCTGTAATATTTTTGTTTTTTTTCTCCTTTTTACCTCAAAACAGTTTATATTTTATGTACGAGTACTTTGAATGTGTGACTGACTACAAGTGTTTAAATAAGGAAATAGCTTGAAAACAAGGTTTAAAAATAAACAAATCAAGTGAATCAAATTAAATAGGGTAGGCGACTTTTTAAAGCACCTACACAAAATTTTTAATTAAATTAAATAAAATTATTTAAAAAAAAAAAAATCTTAATTCGATGTACTTCCTCATCTTAACCTTTTACCAACAGAAAATTTTCTGCTAAAAATATTTTTTTTTTTTGCATAAACGCAACATTTTATTACTTAAGTGTTGTCAAGATTGTGGAAAAAATCAAGTATTTATAAATATATCCTGCAGAAGCTATACAAATTGGAGGGAAATATCGATATAAAAATAATTTTTTTTTAAAATAAGACCTCAAGCTTAATAAAATAGTTATATTATTTATTGGAAAAGAAAATAAAAAGGAGTAGAAGTGCATATTTAAGTCGTGGCTTTGTATCAATTATTATTTTCCTAGTTGTTCTTTGTTGTAATTTAAGTGACAAGAATCTGCTGGTAAAAAAGTATAAGTAAGTTCTTCATCTTCATCTTCGACTTGGCTCTTTTGCTCATCATCAGTGTGCAATTTTTTTTAGTTGCTTTTTTTTCAATATAATTTTGTTTGTAAGTTGTCGTTAATAATTCATGCACACCCGCTGTGTTAAAGTTGAACACTTCTTATTCTTCTTCTTCTTAAAAAAAAACTTTTTATAATTTTTTACTTGTTTTTTTCCACAATTATCAAAAGCTGTAAAGTCTGTGTGTTTATTTGTGTGTGTATGTGTGTGTGAAAGCTTAAGTTTAAGTTTGAGTTTGACAGTTCAGCTTGTGTGCTTGTGTTTGTGTATTATTCTGTCAATATGAGTTTGTGTGTCAAGTGCACATGGTATTTGTTATTTGCTAAAATGTTGTAAGGTTTTGATTGCTTGTTTGTTTGCTTCCCTTTTTTAGTAGATTTTGGAGACCAAAATGACATATTTGACCAGAGGAACGTGTTTCAGTTTTTTTTTTAAAGCATCATGAACGTCATCCTTTTAATATAATTGTTTTTTTTTTCTTCTTTTTTTTGGTGTTGACTGTGTGGTGCTGTTGCTTTTATAGTTATTGTGGTTGTTGAATGTGTTGCCAAAGCGTAAATTACTACACGGCAGGGTTACTACTGTGTTGAGTTGGCATAAATTATATTTGGCAGCCTAGAGGCCAAGAATTTATAAATGCTTTTTTGTTGTTGTTGTTAACCATCGCGTTGCAGGCTTGACCAGCTATTTATCTTTTTAGTTGTTTTTGTTTTTGTTTTCATTGTACACACATATTTAGTTATATGTTTGGCCTGACCATTTGTGTTGACATTTTGTTTAAAATAACTGCTACAACCAAAAACAGACAGACCTGATTGGAGGCAGAGCAGAACTTTTAATACTCAGTTTTTCTTTTTTTCTGTTTTTATTGTTTTATATGAACATTAACACTGCCAGGCAACTATAGCAGCTACAGAAACAACAAGCTGAACCAAATATTGACATGAATTATGGCAAGTTATAGTAAATGAATTTTAATTTATATTTTTGCCGAGTTTTTAATAAAGAAATGATCATTTTACAAAAATGTCGTTTAAATATGGCAGCAAAAAAATTAAAAAAAAAAAAAACCAGCAGTTGTGCTATAAAACATTCAAATTCGTTTTGTTTTTTTTTTTGTCTGATTTAGACAGTGTCTTGTCACAACACTCCATTAAACGAAAAGACTTTCCATAATTTTTTTTTTGTCAATTTAAAGAAAAATTATTACGCAAAAAAAAAATTCTTTTTTAGTTTATAACTCACGTTTTTTTTTTCTTGTCTTGTTGAAATCATAAATCGTTCTATTTTATCAGCCAATTAGCACACAAATAATTTTTTTTTCTTTAAAAAAAAATAAAAGCTGACTTTTGTTATTGGAATTTCATGAATTTAAAATCTTTAAAAAAAAAACCAACTGGCCAATGATTTCTGACGTAGAAAATATTGATTTGCAAAAATATTTTGTTAAGTAAAATTTTCATAGAGTTTTAAAATAGACTAGCCATTATTTATTAAGAATAAATAGCAGAAAAATTGATTTTTGTGTACATTTATATTTACTGAGCAAAATAATTATAGCACTTTTGGCTTATTTGCTTTTTCTGCTATTGTTGTAACATTGATAAGTCTCTGTCATTGTCGTGTGGTTTGGGGAGCGAGACTTTTTAAACATATCTGTGTTTCATAGGCGGCCTAGCTTAAAGACAGTAAACTGGTGGGTTGTACAAAACATCGTTCATGTTGTGTTACATATGGCCTATGGTCACACTAAACAAATATTTGTTTATGTTTTCTACACATACGTTTTTAAATTTGCAAAAATGTTGTCCTTAGAACTGGTTTAATTTTTTATTAAAAAGCGACATACTCGTACTTGCCTTAATTTTATGGAATACAAGTCATGTTCAAAGAAAATTAAAGTAGACTTGAAATCGTTATTATGACAAATTTGTATGAAAAATTTGTTATAATTTATACTTGAAGCCGTATTAGTCTCTTTGAATAGCAGCCTTAGACTATAAAAGTATTAGCCAAAAATTAGTGGTTACCTTTATTTCGACAAATGTTTGTGTAATGTGACCATAGCTTAATTGATTATGCGCATATAACTAAATAGGTACATCCATAGTGCTTTAATTATTTTACAGAGTGTGTTATTTTAGGTGCCATTAATTTTTTACGTTTATTTAAAAGCCTATTGCAGAGGCAGTATCAGCAACTGAAATGACTGCCATGTTTTTATTTTTAATTTATTTTCAATAAAGAAAAAAAATTATTTTATTTTATTTGTTTTCAATAACGAAAAAAAAGCTTTATTTTTTATTTTATTTATTTTCAATAAAGAAATAACAGAAAATTGTTTTTTGTTTATGTGCTTTACAAAAATGATTTAATTTCAATTACGTGTTTTGCAAAATTAAAAACCCTCATTTATTTAATTCTACACTCTTCTTCATGTTTCGATATTTATCAACGTATTCAATCATTTATTTATTTATTTGTGTATACACACAAATAAAATAAACACAGAGAATTTTTTCTACTATAAAAAAATTCATTTAGTTTTTTTTTCATCTACTTTTTTTTTCATTTTGAACTGTCATTTAGACAATTAAAAATTGTTAAAGTAGAAAAACTGAAATAAAATTAAATAGCTGCTTATAATAAACAACAACAAATTGATTTGTTGCTTGCATTTTGAAATATGGTATGAATGATATTTTTATAGAGGAGATATCTTTTTCTTTTTTTTATAAAAATATATTTTTAAATACAAAACAATATCTATAGATACTCATTCTTATACTGATTGGCCTGGTATATTTTTAAATGTTTAAGTAATACAATCAATGATATACTAATATTGAAATATTGTAACGTTTTTCTACTCGTATCATATTGACTGGCCTGCCTGCTTGTCTCTTTGCTAAAATTACTTATTTTGAGGGTGTATGTACAAATGAATGGCTAGATAGCCAGCTAGATGTATTATTTATATGTCGTTATAATAAACCTGTTGAATACTAATTATTTTTTTCAGAAGCCCAAGATTTTTATAAAATCAAAATAAACAAATAAGCAGCAACACCAGCACCAGATAATGGCTGTCTATAATAAAACTTTAATAATCAGTTAATCAGAAATCTATTTAAAATAAAGACAAACTACTAGACAAATTTAAAACAGAAATACAAACATACATACATAAGTAATAATAAAAAATATGTTTTTAGTCAATTCATTTTATCAGCATGAAAAAATCACTAACATGTGAAATATACATATTACAAACATAGTAGAGCTGCAAAGAAACCAACAATTTTTTTTTTATGTTAAACAAATGTTTTACCAACATTGTATGCTTTTCTGCATCAACACCACAGTTCGCTGATTTTAAGATTTACACCAGCATTTTGATATGTTGTGTATGAAACTTTAAGGAGACAAATTGTGTGTGTTATTGAAAGCACCTAATTTCCATTAGGTTAGCTAATGTTTAATAATTTGCACAAAAACATAAGACACACATAAGTTCTTTTACACCTAAAAAGAATATTGAATGTTTCATAAATCTAATGAATTCAATAAAATATTTCACAAATTATTTGAGTGAATGAAATATTTTTGTTGTATTTGTGCATTTAATTTATTATATTCATGAATTTTAATTTAAGAATAATAAAGTTAGTTCGTTATATGAAAGAATTATTTTATTATATGTATGAATTGTTTCATTAAATTTGTGAATTCTTTCATTAAATTAACGAAATATTTCATTTGTCTAATAAAACGTGTCATTGGTTTAAAAATAATGAATATATCATTTGATTAATGAAAAATTTAGAGGATATATGAAATAAAAGTTGTTATTGGCTAAAGAAAACGTTAAATAAGCATTTGGAGATTTAAAAAGCAGCGATATACATAAGCAATTAAATTATAAAGGTAAATTTTGTTTTGCTTTTGTGCAAAGTGGCGAAATTGTGTACACCTAGAACACTATATTTATCTGTTTTTCTTAGTTGGAAAAAATTTTTTTTTTATATTTTTCTTAAATAAGATTCAGCCCATGTGTTCTCTAATCCAAATATCACGTCAGCAATGGAAACACACTCTTTGAAAAGTACAGTTAAACATGACTTATAATCATTGTAATGGCATTTTTTGTAAAATTTTCTTGTCATTGTCATGTACTTGTCATGGCATTGTAATATCATTGTCATGGCATTGTCATGTTATTGTCATGTCATTGTCATGTTATTGTCATGTCATCGGCATTGTTATTTCAATGTCATGTCATTGTCATAGTCATTGTAATTGCCATTGTGATGTCATTGTCATATCATTGTGATGTCATTGTCATATCATTGTTATACCATTTTTATGCCATGGTTATGTCATGTCATTTTCATGTTTTGTCCTTGTCATGTTATGGTTACACCAATTTCTTGTCATTTTTATGGTGGTTGTTCCTGTCATTATCATGTAGATTGTCTTAGAAATCTCAAACATTGTTGTGTGAATGTCCGGTCATATTTCTATGGAAATTTTATGTTAAGTTTTTTATATTAAATTAATTTTATACAAAATTTTATATTAAATTTTCTCGTAAAAAAACTTCTGCAAACTTCTAATTGACTACCAGACGAATAAGAAAGCTCTCATTGAACAAAAAACTTAATTGTCTTCAAACGAGGCCTAGAACTGAAATAGCCAGGTATTAATAGTATGATAAATCACTCCGAAATTTCCAAAGAGAAAGTATCATGACTTATGAAACAAAGTGCTAGCAGCAAGTGCTCACTTAACTGTTAACAAGCGATATTAGCTAATGACTCATTCTACATTAGGAAAAGTCAACCGGTAAAGACTTAACTCTAATATCTTAGTTAACTTTAATGCAGCAACTATCTGATAATTTTATCAATAATGGCTTTATATTTAACATTTTAAACTTATGAATTCGTTTTATAACTGAAAAAATTTAATTTTTTATGTACAAAATCCTCATCTCTATAAAAAACAATTTCCTTTTGTACATTTAATAATAATTATCTTAATTTTGCACTTCATCTGTTTTTTCTTGAGAAAACTATTTGCCAAAGTGTTATAAAAATATGTTATGAATTTCATATTTTTATCTTTTATGAAATTATTTTCATAATTTCATTACATTTGTAAAATATTACCCTCTAGAGACGGCAATTCAATTTTCGTTGCGTTATCAAAAAATAACCATCTGAAATATTTTCAAATTGGTCATTTATGGTATAGAGAACAAAACGCAAAAATATGAAATGAAATGAACACTAAAAAAAGGAGACAAACGTGTAATGTATGAAAATACAAACTTCACAAGCTCCACCAGCTTCACAATATATGAAATGATATATGAAACATTTAAGCTGCAGCAGCAGCATCATGGCAAATGAAATCAACAGAAAATATAAGCAAAACAAAAATAATATAAAAATATAATTTAAGGCCTGTTCAAGATTTAAACATAATTTTTATTCCTGTATGTGTGCGTGTGTGTATTTTTGCAAGCTTTTATAAATATTTTTTTGTTGGCTTGTCTAAATTCTCGTTTAACTATTTCTTAATGATATAATTATATCATTAATACATTTTGTTTTTTATTTTTTAGTTAAAAGAATTATCCAAAGGCTTATGTTTAAATAGAATGCACATAAAACAAACAAAAAAATATATCATTTACAATGTTTTTATTTAACAATTTAAAATTGCAACTGATCTGCAGACAAAACTTTTAATAAGGCCTCCTTTTTTTTCAAAAGTATTTCCTTGAAAGATAACAAAAATTTCATATAAATATCATAATTTTTAGTGGTTGAGGCGAGGCTTTTTATGACAAAAATTATCAGTGAAATCATAACCTGTAGAAAATGAAGGAAATCAAAAAGCACACAAAAAATAAAATAAAAATAAATAAACTAACAAACCCAGTCAACATTATTGTTTTACCTTGTGATAATTATGGTCAATTTAAAAAGGGTTAATTAAACTCGAAACCATGCACACACACCACACACACATACGTACACACCTCACATTTAGACAGTCATTTAAAAAAAAACTGTAAAAAACCTCACATGTTATTAATAATACTTGTTGTATAAATACTTATGTACGTACAACATTGAAAGAAAGAAAAAAAAAATAGTCAGTCTTAAGCTAAATGCCTACGAGGGTTACGACAAGAATAATTTAATATTTAATTATATATTTTTATATTAATTTTTTTGTATAAAATTTTATAATAAATTTTTTTCTATAGAAAATTTTATAAGAAATTTTTTTACAGAACATTTTGTGCTACAATTTCTGTCCAGAAAAGTTTGTGTTAAATTTTTTTTATAGAAATTTTATATAAAATTTTTTCTATTCAAAATTTTTCTATAGAAAACTTTGCAATAAATTTTTCTATGCAAATTTTATGTTAAATTTTCTGTCTAGAAAATTTTTCGCTAAATTTTTTCTAAAATTTTGTGTTACCATTTTTCTTTAGACAATATTATAATAAATTTTTTTCTATAGAAAATTTTATAATAAATTTTTTCTTAAGGAAATTTTTTAATAAATTTTTCCACAAGCATTTTGTGTTATATTTTCTGTCCAGAAAATTTTATGTTATATTTTCAGTCCAGAAAATTTTGTGTTAAATTTCTTTTATAGACAATTTTATATTTAATTTTTTCTATAGAAAATTTTTTTAATAAATTTTGTGTTACATTTTCTGTCTTAAAAAATTTGTGATAAATTTTTTTTAGAGAACGTTTTGTGTTAAATTTTTTTATAGAAGTTTTATATAAAATTTTTTCTATTCAAAATTTTTTTACAGAAAATTTTGTGATAAATTTTTCTATGGAAATTTTATGTTAAGTTTTTTATATTAAATTTATTTTATACAAAATTTTATATTAAATTTTTTCTTAATAAAATTTTTTAATAAATGTTTCTATAGAACATTTTGTGTTATATTTTCTGTTCAGAAATTATTTTGTTATATTTTCAGCCTAGAAAATTTTGTGTTAAATTTTTTTTATAGAAAATTTTATATATATTTTTTCTTAACAAAATTTTGTAATAAATTTTTCTATAGAACATTTTGTGTTAAATTTTCTGTCTAGAAAATTTTGTGCTAAATTTTTTCTATAGCATGTTTTGTGATAAATTTTTTTTATAGAACGTTCTGTGTTAAACTTACAATGTTTTTTCTTTAGAAAATTTTGTGTTATATATTTTCTTTAAACAATTTTATATTAAATTATTTCTATAGAAAACTTTATATTAAATTTTTTCAACAGAAAATTTTATATTAAATTTTTTCTAAAGAAAATTTTATATTCTATATACAATTTTATATAAAATTTTTTTCTTTAGAAATTTTGTGATAAATTTTTTTCCACACAAAGTTTTATATCAAATTTTTTTTTATAGAAAATTTTATATTAAATTTTTTCTATCTAAAATTTTATATACAATTTTTTTATACAAAAATTGTATATAATTTTTTTATACAAAAATTGTGTATAATTTTTTTTATATCATAAATTTTTTTCTTTATAGAACATTTTTTAATAGAACGTTTAGGGTTTAATGTTTTGTCTAGTGTATTATTTTTATATAAAATTTTTTCCACAGAAAGTTTTATATTAAATTTTATCTACAGAAAGTTTTATATTATTTTTTTTATGGAGAATTCTATATTAAATTTTTTCTATCTAAAATTTTATATACAATTTTTTTCTGTAAAAAATTGTTTCTAAAGAAAATTTTGTGATAAATTTTTCTATAAAACGTTTATTTCTAAATTTTCTGTCTAGAAAATTTTGTGTTACATTTTTTCTATAGAAAATTTTATATTAACGTTTTCTATAGAAATTTTGTGATATTTTTTTCTGTAGAAAATTTTGTGACAAAACCTTTTTTATAAAAAAAATTTTGTGTTTATATTTCTGTTAAGAAAATTATAGGTAAAATTTTCTTCATTTCATACCCAAAAGATTTTTTTTTTAATTTTCAATATAGAAAATTTACTGCTAAATTTTTGATATGTAAAATGTTGTGCTCTAAAAAATTCTTTATATGAAATTCTGTTGTAATTTATGTGAATACATTTTTTTTAAATATGTTTCTAAAAAACATTTTTTAACATAGTTTTTTTTTTTGCTAATTTTGTTTATATTAAATAGAGTAATAAATTTGCTACACAGCTAATTTTTTTGGAATATTTTTCCTGCATAATGAATTTTACTTAATTTTTTTTTTTACTATTTTTTATATTAAAAATTTTGAATTGATTTCCTATATTAAAAAAATCTTTCATAAAAATTAAAAATTTAGCTTAAAATTTTTTTTATTTAATTTATTTCTTTATAAAACTTTATTTAGTTTTAAATTTTATCCATACAAAATTTCGTACCAGTTTTATTTGAAATGCTGAATTTGCAAAAATTTTTCATTTACAGATAATTTTGGTGGGGTTTTTTTTTTGTTAATTTAGTTGCTGTTTGAAACCTTTTTAACTAACCCTCTTATAAATATACCTGACAAAAGGATAAAATGAAAAAAATCAATGATTTTCAATCTTCAATAAAAAAAAAAGCATAATTGCTGCCTTTATAAGTCATAATACCACATATGGTCAATTGGAGTTGGCAAATCATAAAAACATGAACAAAGTATTTATAAACAATTTTTTGCAACAACAAATGCAGCAGGCCTAACAAAAAAAAAATACAGCTCAACTCCTTTTTTCTTTCATTTGTATGGCCTTAAATGTGTTTTATATTTAACATCTTTTTTTTTCCTCAACAAAAAAAAAGAAGAAAATTACAAAAATATTTAAAATAAAAAAGAATACAAAAGAAGAAAACTTTTGTTAAATGAACTCGTATCCTTCAATAACACTTTTATAATGAATTATACACGCAGACCAATCGAAATAAATAAGAATATTTAAGAATACAAAAATATATATCATTCATTCCGCTGGAATTCAGAACATTGTGTCATATTTAATACAGCAAAAATTTTTAATTAAACATAATTTGTAAAACTTGCACGTTTTATGGCAAATAACTCTTTTGCTTTTTTTCATTTTTGTATAGGGAATATTTCTGAACTGATTTTTATTATTTTTATTTTCTTGTCTCATTTATTATTTATTTGTCTGTTTGCCTTTTAATTGTGATCCTTTTATTGCCATCAATCTGTTGTTAAGTATTTATTAAAGAATTTTTAATAATATTTGTTAAAAGAGTTTCTGTTTCTTTCTTTTTTTTTTTTTAATTTTTTTCTTATGCTTTTTGAAATGAATATTGACTGAATATCATACTGAACGTTAAACGTTAATATAACAAAATGTAGAAACTCTGAATAGAAGTATTTAACAGTTGTAGTAACACCGAAGCAACAATCATTGTTGTTGCCTGTTGAATACAAAACAAAACAAGAAAAAAACTTTCAATCATAAATTATCAAAAAGGTGAAAATTAAAAGGTAGTTTTTAAACAAATAGTTTCTTATGAGAAAAAAGAAGGTATACAGCAGCATTACTGAAAGGCAGTTGCAATTCGTTTCAAATATCCCACACCACCATTGCTAACCTTCAACTACTTGAAGAAATTTTCTGTTTTTACTCTCTTTGATTTAAGGAAATTAGTTCTTATAATTAAGTACAATTGGACTGATTATTACTGCTGTTTTTGTTTTCTATTTCTTGCCAGCAATTCAATAACTCTTTTCATTTTTTAATAGTAAATAAATCTCTTTATGGCTTTCAAATAATAATTGTTGGTATTTTGTTTTACGAGTACTTGGCTGTTAACGGATGTAAATGGTAACATTTAGCCAAAGTATAGAAAAAAAGCACCGGCAAATTTATTACTTTGCATGTTGTTTTATTTAAATTTCATTTTTTCATTTAATCTCTATCAATATGAAATAAAAACACCAACTGAGTTCTTAATAGCAAAAGAGTTTTAAGCTGACTAAGCCATTACCAACAATTAATTAAAAGTGTTTTTTTTTTCTTTCTTTCTATTACATTTGCTTTTCTAAATAAATTTATATGAGTTTTCTTTAATAGTTCGTTTAACGCTGAATAGCCACAGCTCAGCAAGGTTGTAAAAATGTCAATTGTCTGAAATTCCAAAACTCAAATATCAAATTCTCATTCATTCAAATAAATGGCTAATCAGCTTAGCTAAGTAATAAATAAAATTTAAATTTGATGGGCAGAAATAGTTTAGAAAAAAAAAAAAAAAAAACAAATAAAACTTGAGTACCCATAAATTTTTAAGATTGAAAAGAAATTTAAAATATAGTTTGTGCTTTGCTTTTTATTGAAAGTTTATTTAAACAAGTCTAAGCTAATATTATAAAAAGAAAATATTTGTTTTCGTTTACCAATAGAAAATCTTGTGATAAATTTTCACAATAACTTTTCTCTATAGAAAATCATGTACTAAAATTTGATAACTTCTGTGGGCAAAATCGGGAATGGTAGCTCTGCAAGGTGAGGAATAGTAACAATTCCTCAAAGCAACAGCACTCGGGTATATGGAAATTTAAAATTTTTTTTAAAAATAGTCCAAATTAATTTCTGAGTATTTGAGCAATAGATTACAAAACTAGACAGCCTTACCTTTATATGTCTTATCACTTAATTTTCTATGGTTCGTCCGGAAGTTACTATACTCGTATACTGTTTTGAATTTTTTTTTTTTTTTTTTTTTAAATTTGCGTATACTCTAGTACTGTTGCTTTGAGAGATATTAGCAACTCACGGAAACTATACAAGATTATGGGATGGTAGACATCTCGTTTTAAAGCTGAGGTAGTCTTAATTTATAATCTTCTGCTCTAGTTTTTTTTTTATAAAAATTATAATTAAGATTCTTAATGTAATAAAGAATTAAGAAAATTTTGAATTTTAAGCTGTAGCTTTTTTCTAGCTTAGCCTTAGCCTAGTGATTTAGCCTTTTGTAGCATTTTTTTTTTATAGAGAAAATATTTGTATCTAATTGTTCCTATTAAATATTTTATGTTTGATTTTTTCTTTACATAATTTCTTCTAAATTTGTCCTTTAGAAAATGTTCAATAAAATTTTCTGTATAAAAAAAATTTTGTTAAAATTTTTCGCAAATTTTTTTATATACATTTTCTGTTTGAAAATTTTTCACAAAATTTTCTGAATAAATTTTTTTAGAAAATTATTTTGAATTTTTTTTTTGAAAATTTTCCATAAAATTTTCTGTATAAAAAAATTTTGTTTAAAATTTGTTTTTTAATTCTTCACAAAATTTTTTATATATAAATTTTTTATAAAATTTTTTTGTATAAATTATTTTTAGAAAACTGCAAAATTTTCTGTATAAAAAAATATTTAAAATTTTTTTTTAGAAAATTTTTCATAAAATTTTCTGTATAACAAATTTTGTTTAAAATTTGTTTTTTAGTTTTTCCCAAAATTTTCTATATAAATTTTTTGTTTGAAAATTCTTCATAAAATTTTCTGTATAAAATAATTTTATTTAAAATTTGTTTTTTAGTTTTTCCCCAAATTTTCTATATAAATTTTTTGTTTGAAAATTCTTCACAAAATTTGCTGTATAAATTTTTTTTTAGAAAATTTTTCACAAAAAAAAAAAAAAAATTTTGAACTATTTTCTCTACCTCGTATTTGAAATGTATTTCATCGCTAAATGAGCTCAACAAACTCTTGCTAAATTAATACGTCTGTGAAATTTTTGCTAGCATTTTTAAATGTTTAATAATGAAGTTTCTTTTAAACAAACAGCCTTATTATCGTAACTATGAAATATTAAATAGAAAATAGTTCAGCCAGATCATTAATATACAAATTTATCGATATTCTGTAAAATGCTACACAACTCCAACAAAAAACAAAAACCAACTACGAATAACTAACTATTTAAAATCGCTGAAATATAACAAAAAAAAAAAATTAAAGAAACAAAAAAACAAGAAATATTTTTTAAAACTTGTAATGAGAGTCTGCAAAACATCTCAAAATATTGAACACATTTTTATTTTGACGTTGCACAGCAATAACTCTAGATTGGTTGTAAATTAGTAAGTTTTATGCTGACATAAAACAGACACTAAAAATTCTACTTATGCCAAGGCAAGGCATGCATTAAAAATAATAGTTTTACACTGGTCTACAATACATGAGTATTAAATAGCTAAAAGAAAAGCAAAATGTCTAAAGCGAAACGGAGGGGAGGGAAGCAATGTGACTGAAAGAAGTTTAAATATTTAAAAAAACAAAAAAAAAAGAAACATTTAAATTTATTTTCTTTTACTCTTCTTAGCTGCCTTCATCTTTGTAGTTTTTTTTTTTTAATAAAGGAAAAGTAATGAAAAAATCCATACTTGCAACTAAGTATGAGCCCAGGAGTATATTTACAGAAATTATGAAAACAGTTTGAGGATTTTTTCTATTCTTTAAGGAGAATAATTATAAAGCAAAATCGATTCCTATAGCTTATCCAAAACGTAACAAGTTTTATAATAAATTTTTATTTTTAAAAAGATAAATTTCTGCATCTAAAAAAAATTTTATTTTTCACCTATTCAGTTGAAAATCATATTTTTTATTTAAATTTTTTTATCAATTTTCTTCAAGAAATAAATTTTAGAACAAAATAAAGTTTTTAACAAAAAAATTTACTACATTTTTTAAATAAACAATTTCGTTTTTCACTTTTTTTTTAATTTTTTTAAATTTAAAATTCATTGCTGATGTGAAAATACTTTATTTATCAACAAAAAGAAAAGTAACTAAAGTATGCAATCTTGGCAATTTGATCTGCTAAATAATTGAACACAATTTAACAATAGTTTATAAAAACAATATTAACTAAATAGTTGGCATTAACCTTATGAACTGAAATCAAAAACAGGCGCCTTTTGTTTTAACCATTAAATTTTTATTTTATTTTCGAAGCGTTTTTAAGAAAACAATAAAGCAAGTGGTCAATATTGTTTCTTTGTTTTGGTTTTTTGGTAGTTGTAACTTTTAAATTTACCAAAAAAATTTGTTTGTTTGTTTGTTTATAACAAACAATAATAGGAAACATATTTGAATATTTTTGGCTACTCAAGCAGCAAAAGCTGCTGTGTATAAAAGTTTTGTTTTTTGAATTATAAATGTGGAATTTTTCATTTCAAATATTTTTTCTTTCTTTATTTTTTTTTTGAATGAACTTAGTTTAAGCTTTACAAGTAACACTCAAAACTTAACAAGTACAGAAAAAAAACACTTGGTTTTGTCTATTGTGTGTGCTTTTTTCTCGTTGCTTTTGTTTAACTCAAACAAAAACTTTAAAATAAAACTTTTTTTGAAAACAATTGCAGATATAGTTTTTTCTTAAGCAAATAGTTATTTGTTTAGTTTATTACAATGAACTAATTTTTCAAAAAGAAATAAAAAAAGAGAAAAAGTAAAATAAATTTTTTCTCAACAGAGTGAACAGTTTTAAGATGAAATCCTGAGTTAAATAAAATCAGGATTAGATGCAAGTTGACTAAGAAAATATAAATAAAAGAATTTTGATTAAATGTGCTTGACATTATAAATAAATAGTAGGTAGTCGAATCACGGCCAGGTTGAAGTGTCCCGTAGTAACAAAATTAAAAAATTAATTCCTACAAAAAGACTAGACTTTTGAACGGTTTTTTTTTAATTTTTATTTTATTTTTATTAAACAATTCAAAATTGTAATTCATATAACATGGACTATTTATGCCCAGAATAAATATATCATAAACTGCACAATGGCCCCAGACTTACAGCAAACTGTAAACATTTAATAAATCTTATCTTAAAGAAAGAAGAACTGCATTAGCCAACATTAAATAAAATAAAGTTTAAAATTTTTTTAATTAAATGCAGCACAGAATGTTTTGCAAAAACAGGCATGTTTTTATAAAACGATTTTAGTTACATGAGCTCTCTGAACTCACATAAAACCAAATATTTTTATATATTTTTTGATTTTCAAAACATTTTCAAATAGCTTTTTACAACACCCTTTCGCATAGTTAGTATTAAAGCAAACAATTGAAACTTTTAACCAACAACAAATAGAAAACACTTGCTTAACTTTATTTTCAAGCTCATCTTCAATGTTGTTGCTGTTGCTTTTTTTTATATAAATTTCTGCAATATTTAAAATATAACTCTTTTTAAGCATTTTCATTATCATTATTATTTTCATATTGTAAAAGAGTATTTTGTTGATGATTATGAGGATGCTGATGATGATGTGGGATTAAACAAAGGGGGTGTAACTTTAACAATAAAAAATCACAACAGAAACATAATATTGTTTTTTTTTTTCAAATAAGTTTTTATTAAATTTTTGTTTGCTGTTTAATAACAATCAAACATTGAAACAAGTTCGATCAAAAATAACGCCCTGGGGCTAGTTTAAGTTAAAGATTGCAGTTGGTAGAAAGGGAGAGTATCCTTAAACTAACTGAGCTTTAAATTAAATGACTGGAAGACTTCTAAAATATTCTCTGTGTCTCGATACATACGAGTACATATGACCTAGTAAACAATAAAAGTCCTTAAACTAAAAATATAATTTTAATTTTAATAAAATATTATTTAAATACAAAAATTTAATAACTTAAATAAGAGAGACAGAGATAGAGAGAGAGAGAGTGAGTAAGCAAAATAGAGATAGAAGGATCGAAAGAGAAAGAGAGTGAAAAAGAAGGCAAGGAAGAGAGTGGTGAGTGAGAAGTATAGAGAGAGAGGGACAGAGAATGACAGAAGGAAGAGGAAAAAGAGAGAGAGGGAGGTGGCAAAAAAAAAACAAAGAGAAGGAGGAAGGAGAGAGGGAGAAGGTGGAAAAAAAGAAAAAGAGATAGAGGTAGAATAAGAGAGAGAGAGAGAGAGAGTGAGAGAGAGAGAGAGAAAGAAAAAGAAAGAGAAAGAAAAAGAAAGAAAAAAAGTGAAACCCAGAGGGAGAGAAGGAGAGAGAATAAAAAAGAGGGAGAGAAAGGGAGATAGAGAGAGAAAGATGAAAATATCTAGAGAGAAAAAAAGGAAGAGAAAGAAGAAGGGTGCAAGAGAAAGAGGAGAATTGAGAAATGACAAAAGCGAAAGAGAGAGAGAGAGATACAAAAAAAAAGGAAAAATTTAAAGAAATAAAGAAAACAATTTAAATTTTTGAATATTTTTTTTTTTTTTTTTCAAAAAATTATTGTCTAAATAATTTTTTCCTACACCAACATTTTGCGCTAATAAATTTAATTTATTTTTCTTGGAGAAAATTATATATTTTTTTTAAATTTTTAGTAGCATTCTTCCCTTGTTTTTATTATCTTTCATATTACAATACTATTTGCTCTAAATTTTTGTGTGGGTGTTGTTTTTCTTATGTAGTTTCTGCTGGTGTTCTCGTTTTTGTTTTCATCTAAATAAGTATTGAACTCTTAACTTTGTTTTTTTTTAACTGCCTCATCTATTATTGTTTAGATGCTAACCAATACGAAATCTCATATAGCAACCAACAACTGCATTCATAACAAGTGAGATTTCATTTGACGATCCTGAACGGCTTTTTCCGCCTCTACTAAATTAATGTCTAAAGAAATTAGACTCGGTTTCTCTTTCCATTAAGTAGTTAAAGTGGATAAACTATAATTAAAATTTTTTATTCATACCTTAATTCCTAAAAATAGCCATCACTTGTATTGTCGTTTATAAACAGTCATGAGATTTTTTAAGAGACTTTAAAGGCGTGTTAAAGATACTTTAAAGTCTGTCATTATTTGGACTCTTTTCATATGGCAGTATATCCAAAAATCCTAATAAAATATGAATATCGAATTTACGTTTTTATATTGAACATGAGTTCTCAAAAATTATTTCTAAAAAATGTTTTAAATCCTCTTCAAAAGCTATAAGAATCAAGGCGATGTTAAAGTCTTTTCTTATCTTAGACGTGCCTTAGTTGCGTTTATTTGTCTCACAAATATTAAATGGGTAAAGTTGGGTATACCAGGCATGGCTTTTAAGAACTGTAAGCACTTTTGTATTGCAAAGTATGCAAAGTAAACAGTCATTTAGAAAGGCACTCATGCTCATACTGAGGGATTGATTTAAAATACTTTTCAAAATAATTGTAGCTCCACTAATACAATTCAAAACTGATCATGTTTGCTTGTGGCCATTGTAATAGGATTTCTGTTTTCTGTCTTCTGATTTTGTACAGATTCCGTTTTATTTATTTATTTTTTTTTTTTGTTTCATTCATTTTGCCAAAGTGATGGTCTTGTTTTGTGGTTCTTCATCATCCCCAGCATCATCATTATGATCGTTGCCATCAACAGAATTATCAAAATCTTGTTGTTGTACTAGCATTTTCTGCTTTTCAATGACCTTTAACTGTTATAAGTACGGCACGATCATCTTTGATTCTGAATTAAACATTCCTTTTTTTTGGCTTTGTTGGTGTTGTTGTTTTATTTTTGCTGGCATTCAATGGTTTGTGATTCTCTCTAAAAACTCTTTTTTGTTTGTTTATTGTGTGCCTTATGTTTGTGGCTTTGTTTGGCCATGGGAAATGATTTAGTTTTGAGTTAAATACTTTTAGAAAATTCAAAAAGTTGAATGAAATTATTTATAAATAATAAAAAAAGGATAAAATAAAAAGTAATTTTGTTAAATTTTTAAAAATCGTTTTGGCTGAAGCTTCTCTTGTGTTCCGAAGAAAAGTTTTGTCTGTACAATATTTTTTTTATGTTTGTGAGAGACAGTTCATGCTGCATTAAAAAATTTTTTTGTGCGAACAAAAATTTTGTTCGGAACATTCACCTACTTTTTTTTTATTATTTTCATAGGGATTTCTTTAAAATATTTACATAGATCTTCATATTCTAAGGAATTTAGCCATATGTTTTTATACATTGTAAAAACTGACTGCATACAAGCAAGCCAATCATTGCATCATGCTAATAGGATACACATACCAAAAGGCACTCAACAAAACGGATAACTTAGACGTGCAACGGCATGGCTTACCAGAGACTGAGGTCTCAAATATCATCAGTGTATGATAGAAAATATTAACATCAGCCAAAGAAAGTTTTGTGGTTTGCATAACTAAACCTTTGTGACTTTAAGATGGACATCCGGGGGAGAACTGTATAAGATAACCTTCATACGAAGCTTAGATCTAAAACAGTGAACTTACAAAAAAATCTAGGTATATACAACTTAATAGATAACAAGAAAAGATGTTGAAAAAAATTTGCTTACTGGCTTCAGAAAAAAAAAATGTTTTGATTTAGGATACTTTGGAAGTGACTTAGCGATTTATAGAAAATTATTTTAAAATATTTTGTGAATGCTAAATAATACCCAGCACAGACAACTTTAACCAAAATTAAAATAAGATACTTTTTTATAGTTTCCCATTTATTTTAATATTTTCTTGGGTCTTAAAAGAAAGTAAAATAAAATCCTTAAAGTAAATTAAACAAATTTCTTATAGTTTTCTTTAACATTCAGCCTTATTATTTACGAGTGTCGTTAACTTAGTAGAATTTTTACGACAAAGAAGTTATGACCGGGGTTGCCACATATCACTGTTTTTATCACAACAACGACACTCATAATCCAGCTTATTTTTAATCAATTTCATTTTATTTTTTATTGTGTTTTACAATTTCTTAATTTTTTTATTTCGTTAATAAAACAATGTGGGTGTAACTAAATCGTGGGAAATTTTTATCTTGCAAGAGTGACCACATGCTCTTACACACACACCTTTAATTCTTATTAAAAACAAAACAAAATAATGAAAGAAAAAATCCTAAACTGTAATAAGAAATTATTTTTCTTTGCTTTATGGCTGTGGCTAGATTATTATTGACTCAGTTTGTTTTCTTCTTTGGTTTAGCCTAAACCGTAACGCAATTTATAATACAACCAGATAAATTTAAAGTTTTAGCTTTAACTCTCATGCATGTAACTGGCCACTTGTATGCATTATTTTTTTTTACTTACATTGTGAATGTAAGAAGATCTGTAAAATGTTGTTAAAAGAAAATCTAGTCACTGTATTTTGTAGTTTGTATGATGCACTCGCACGCCCCCATGAGCGACCCGCTTTCATCTTTACTAGTGGCTTTTACTTGTTATTTTTTTTTCTTCCTGCAAATAGACCAACACCCTACAGCAGGTAAATGAAGTACTAAAATTGAAGACTATATTGTATGAAAGAAATATTTAACAAATATTTGGTTTAAGTAACGGCCATTAAAAGGATTTTGCTACTGCAGTTTAGTCTCTTTTATGTGAATGAAAAAATAAAAAAAGAGTGTTGCATTTAAAGCTACCGAGAGCAATTCAAAAAGTCAAGGAGTTATCTAAGAGCCATCGTAATAAGAGAAGAGAATAAAAGGTGAAAGGACCATCACTACTTAAACCAGTTGCTTTTACTAACAAAGCCAGATAGGACGCCGAACTCTGCCGGCTTTAGAGCAGTAAAACCCGGCTCTCCAAAGGAAAGCTTACACAGCGTCTCCAGTTCCGGGCAAAAGCAGAGTAGGTGTTCCACAGTTTACTCCTCTTCGTGGTAGCAATTCCTTGCTTTTTGTATGGTAAACATTCTTCAACTACACACAGAAAACAACTTCGGTTGTGAGAACTAAATTTGTTTCCAATCAAAAATTCAGTTTTGATAATCGAATTTTTTAATCTTGACAATATAAATTCGGTCTTACAGCTCGAAATATTTTTAACAGAACTAATTTTTGGCCTGTATTATCGAATTCTAGTTGCCACAACTGAAAAATTTGATTAGCACATATGAATTTTTGATTGAAAACAAATTTAGTTCTCACAACCGAAGTTGTTTTCTGTGTGTAGGGTCTCTGTAGTGCCAAGTAAATCTTTTTTAAAATTGCTATTTAGTCTAGACCAGTTTATTCGGGCTATATTGAACGTTTTTGAATTTCGTTAATACAAAATTTTGTTCCTTGTATAATACTTTTAGAATGCATCACCGAATTTTTATCATCTTTATTCAAAACTTTGACTACTGTAAATGAATTTTTTAATGGTAACAAACTTGATTGCCACAACTAAAGTTCTTCAGTCAGTCTTACAATATAACCTCAAATATTCTTTCATTTCTGTGATTTTTCCCTTTAAAAACTCCGTGTAAAAAGTCTTAAAATTTTTACTTACTTTTGGTTGCTTTTTTTGTGTTTAGCTGAAGAGGCAGTTGCCTTTTTTTTCATTCAATAACATATCCTTAGGCTATGGTTAGTATAAATTAAAAGCCACAAAGCGAAAAAGAAAAATATTTAGTTTAGTTGCTGTTTGACTATTGTGTCAGCTTGTTGAACTTGTGGCCACCTTCATTTAATTCGCTCACCTACGTTTGATTTTTATTTTTATTTTTGTATATAAAACTTCTTTTCCATTAAAGTGAATGAAAAACAAAGGAAGAGAAAAAGAAAAGCAATAGTTAACAATTTAAGATGATCTGCTGTTCAAAATGTGGTTTAAGATTTTGGCAAAACTTGTTGCAAGAAAAAAAAAAGAAAAAAATTAACATAAGCGACCGCAAACTGCAACCTTTAAAAACAAATACAAGTTCAATATTTGCTGGCAGAAATATAATTTTTTTTATAAAAAAAAAAAAAAAAAAACATCAACCTGACCATAATGATTGACCTTTTTCTTACGTTAAATCTTTCTTTGGTTTGGCTTTTGTTTTATAGTGCAGCTTAATTTTTTTCAGTGATAGCAAGATTATGAGTGTTTGTGTGTGTATTAGTATTTTGTAGATCTTGTATATCACCTTTTAACGTTGTGCGCCCCCTAAATGCAAAAAAAAAAAAAAAAAAATTAAAACAAAGAAAAATTATTTGTTAAACAATATCTGTTAAAATAAAACCGCCCATCGCCGCTGAAGATGCTGGCTTATTGTTATTTGTATAGTCAATGCAAAAACATTCACCTTTTTTTCATTTATTTTTATTTTTATCTGCATACATTTAAATATATATTTCAAGTCAAAACCCCCACCGACTGCTTACAACTGTTTTATCAATTGCTGGTAAGCCTTGCCAAACAGCAAAAAAAAAAAAAAAAAGAAAAAGAGGAAGAGAACCAACAATTGTTTGCTTTTGAATGTGGTCCAGTTAAATCATTCATATTAAAAAATATTTTGTTGTTTTTTTTTGTTGTTATTAAGCTTTCTTTTTAACCTGCTCATAAAATTTAATTCTGAAATGTTTCCCAACAAAAGAAGATAAACTTTTTTTTCTTTACTTTTTTCCAGCAATTTAATCACGATTTACAAAAATGTTTTACATGAAATTTCACACATTTTGCCTTTAAGATTGAAGTTTAAATAAAAAGACAAGGAAATTCCTTTTTACAAGCCATCATTTCTTTTTTTAAGGTCAATATTGATATAATAATAAAAAAACTACCACACACAAACGCATGTTTTTAATGATTCATCTTCACCATCAAAGGGGCAACCAATCAGCACATTTGCCAGCGCATAAAATCAATCAAAACTTTAGTATTTATTTTTGTATCAAATTATTAAAAAACTAATTTGTGAAGAGTTACTTAATATGAAATAGGTCGACTTGGCCTCATTTTTTATTGAATTTGGTGCAATCAAAGCTTTACAAATGATTTCTAAACTCTCCTAACAAAATATTATTATTTTTTTTTGATGACAGTATTTCACACTAAGTAGTTGCATTTAGAAAAATTTACAGGGCGTTTTTGCTTGAATAGCTACACACACTGAGCCCAAAATAGCTTTGAACAACACGTATGTAGTCATTTTGGCACCATCCCGTTGACTATTTTAAATTTTTTAAAAAGCGTGTACAAATCGATTGTCAGCTTAGAAAAAAAGCTACGACTTTATTTTTTGACAAAGCACGTTATCAACTTGATAACAAATGTTGTGGAATTGACAACAATATGTTGTCAAATTTCCAAATTGTTGTCTTTTCAAAAACCAGTGGTATCATTTCGACACCTAGTGGTGTCATTATGACACCAGTTGATGTCGATTTATCACCGGTATGATGTCATTTCGTGGTTGATACACTTTTGACACCGTTTGTGGTCATTTTGACAACACATGGTTTCATTTTTTCTCTGGGTGCTTTAATAAGCATTTTAACTGCAACTGTTTAGCTAAATTTATTTAATTTTTTTACGTTAAATTTCTGCTTCATTTGATTTCCTTTCTTTCTAATTTTCTTTTTTTTAATCAATTTTGTCTTGTCTCTGCTTGGGTTAGCTGTTTTACTTGTGTGTGGTCCGGTTCTTTCTATTTTAATTTTTCCATTGCTCATGTCACCGTTTATTGTTAATAAAGATCCTCTTTTAATTTGAATTTAAGATTCTAAGTGGTTCTATAATCTCGCTTAAATGATTTTCACAATCATATTGAAATAGATTTTTTCTTGAGCAACACACAAGTGTGCAAATTAGTTTGAAAACATTTTAGATGGGGAAAATAGGGGCAGCCGTATTAAAATTAAAGGGAAAATTTATTAATACACTGAGAATGGGAATTAGAAATCTCAGCAATTAAAAAAAACAATTTAAATTTGTAAAGCTTCTAGGCTTGTTACTAGAAAACAATCAGGGTGCACTCTACTGATGATTCTGCGGGCTGTCGTGGAGCTCTATTAAGCTTAGATTTAGGGAAGACTGGAAAAAGAATCACAACAATATTGGTTGGAAAAAAAACATTCATAACATTTCGGTCTCGAAAGAGAAGAAATGACTTACTCTGTCAAGAATTTCCATTTTCACGGAATTCATGACTGGGTATTGCAGAGTATTGAAACACTTGGCAAATGGTGAGGATCAGCCTTAACGATTGGTCTGATTTAGACCCATTTTCGTAACCTAAAACCGTCCGACATGAAATTCAAATTACCCATAAAAGTCTTTGAGAATTCTTAATGAATACCAGACTGACTCAGGGAGAATTTTTTTACTTGACAGTAGTGGCCCAATGAATAGGTCTATTTTGAACACAGTGATCTTGCTACTAAATCTAAATCTAAATTCCAGTTGGCTTCTCTAAAACTCAGTTCTTTTGTGTACTAAAGGTTTGAATATTTAAGGCATTAAAGTTTCTTGCCTTTTTTTGTCTTTTGCTTGCAAGAGCAGGCATTCCCTGTTTTCTTAAGCGATGGCTTTTTATTTCCTTATAAATTTTAGTTTCTGGCTTATTTTTTTTTTTTCTAAAGTTCATTGTCTAACGAAATGCTAAATTTTTTTTTAGATATTTTTAACGAGCAACTCAAACTTTGTATTTTAAATTTACCTTCATGCAACTTAGATAGTCAAAATAATCTAATCATTTGTGTTAGTTTACTTTAACAAATCTAAGCCTTAGTTAAGTATAAGTGTCTAGATGGTTGCATGATTTTATAGCCGTTTAGCCGTTAAGCTTGCATGCCTGTCTATTTGATGAAATTGAGGCAACTTTAAATGCAGCCACATTAAATAATCAATTTTTTTGTGTGTCTCTTTTTTTAAAATCATTTTTATAGATCTACTTTAATATTTAAATACAACTTGAAATGCGTTCGAAAATTTATACGGTGTGTGGAGTTGGTTGGTTGCCTGCCACCAGTATGTTAGTGAGTGAGTGAGTGAGTGTGCGCTTAAGAAATCCTATCATTGTGTTTGACATTTAGTAGCATTATTTTATATGAAATCACCTGAAGATTATGTTTATAGGCTCACATTATCATTACACTTTTATTATAATTTACAAGTTTGAGATGCAAGTTTTTGAAAGTGCCAGATGAATAAACGGCCAGATCTCTTTTGAGAATCATTTTGTAAGGCGTAACCTGACTTGCATGGAATTTGTTTTTTTAATACTTTTTGTTTAGTGATGTGGAGCAGTGCAGTGTTCAATGTATTTCCTTGTTTTATAATTTTATTTTTTTTTATTTTTTGGTTTTGCATGCACAATAATTTTTTTCAATTAACATTTTTATTTGAAATTATTTTTACAGCTCATTAAGTCAACTGTTAAGCGGTTGTAAATTTTAACAGATTACGTAATATTAACTTTGCAATTTAAATGCTCTCAAAGAACCTCATTTTGTTCCGTTGCAAGTTTTAAGTTGTTTGTCTGTAGCAAGTAAAGCTGCGCTCAGACCACACACATCGTAATTGTAACATTAAGGTTAAAATCATTTAAATGAGTTTTTCTTCTTTCCTTTTTTCATTTTGTTTAAGGTTGTATAAGTTCTGCATAATAGTGGCAAATAACATATAGATTTAATGCTTTTAAGCCTCTTATGTTTGGCAATAAAGGCCTACTTTAATGCCTGCCTCTTTTTCTGCTGTTAATTTTAATTTCCCAGACATTTGATAGATCGAATTTTATGGCAAAAAAAAAAGAACAGAAAAGAAAGAACTCATTGTAAATGTCAATTTTGTTTCATGTTTGAACTATAAGAATTAAAAATTATGCCAATAAACTAAAAACAGGCTGAGTGTTATTTTCCGGCTGAAATCTAAAATATTTTGCAAGATTTTATTTTGCACTAAAAACTAGTTTGAATATAAAAATGAAATTAATTTTTTATAGCATTAAAGAGATGAAAAAATTTTCTTATTAGATTTTTCTACTGAGTGTATTAGCAAGTTCAACAACCTTTAAAGGGCAGCAAAATTGTTATACGAAAAAGCAAACACACAAATGGAAGTGTGTGTCTTAAGTCTTTTGTTTTATGTTAGTTTTCTATTGTGTGTGTACCCAACACACAATTGTTGAAAGAAAAAAATATTGCAGGCTTGAAAATAGTTTTTGTAATAAATTTTTGTTTAAAAAAAGAAAAAAAACCGATATTAGATTAAAAAAAAATTTTTTTCCTTTTTTTCCGAGGCATTTATTTTCTATTGCAAAAATTTTAATTTTCTTGGAGAAAAAAAAAATTAATTATTTAGGATTTTAAAGACATATCAAAAAAAAATATTTGCTGGTAAAGAAGTATAACGTTTATTTTCAACAAGACGTGTGCGTAAAGTGTCACACAAGAAGTAGAATTATTTTGTGAGAAAAGTTTTCTAACTGAAAATTTTTTCCAAGATCCGGCCATGAAAATCCTGTAATTTGGTTTGCTTGGCGGCCTAATAGCCTTCAATTAGAATCGCAAAGATTCCGCTTTGAATTTTATTTTATTTTTTTTGTCTTTTTGAGACAAAGTAAAAGAAAGACTTTGCCAATTAGCAATATTTTTTTAAAGCAGTTAGTACATTTGAGTCTTGATTTATGTAGCCAAGTTTATGTTTCACTCGCATTAATATAATTGGTAGCGCCGGCTTTTCTTTCATCATATTTTCTTTTAATTTATTTTGGAAAACTAAAGAAATTTGTGTATATAACTTAAATTTAAGTGCTTAATTAGGAAAAAAGAAAAGAAAAAAATCCTATTTCTTTATCATCATCTCTTCAATTTGCTAATTGTAAAATTTGTCTCGTTTCAAATAGTTTTATTATCTCAGCATAAGCATAACTTTAAAAGTCTATTAAAAAATGTTTGGTTTCATTTTTATTTTTTTTTTTTTATTTTGACCGCTTTGTGTAAGACATTTAAATAGTTAATTGCTCAATTACCAACACCTTTTGTTGGTCACAGCAGCGGCTTATATTTGAAGTCCTCAAAAAAAAAAAAAAAAAAAAAGACACGTTAGTTGGTAAATAATGGTTTTGGGTTTGTTTTTAAAATGACAATTTCATCACAACCAATTTACATAGAAATTATCCCATGGCCTTTTTTCTGCTAGGAGGTTAAGTTAAAGGAAAAAAAAAGCATAAAATATAAGGTTAACGGAAGACTGGCGTCCAAATTACTATAAAGCATTTATAAATTTCAAATTTAAGCGTTAAAGTTACAGCAGGATTTTACTTACTTACCACAACAACACCAACAATATAAAAACAAAACAAGCAAGTTAACAAGATCATTAACATAAAAATTGTAAATGTTTAAAATAAAAGTCTTTTAGTACTTGACCATAACATTAAGTAAAAGAATAGAAACCAGGAACGTGCCTAACATATTTTTTAACTAATTACAATGGTAACACTTTTTGTTAAAATCCACTAATATTTAAAAAAAAAAGAAAACACTTGTTTTGTTTTAAATGAAATTACAAATTCATTCATGAGTTGTAAGCCAAACAAGAAAAAACAAAATCTAAATTCAAATGAATTAAATTGTGTAAAAAGAGGGAATTGGTTTGATAATTTTTTTTATTTTTTGTTTTTTTGTTTAATGTTGTAACTATGAGAAATTTACAATTAATAAACAATTAAATTAAACTAATTTGGCGCCAGTCAGACGTCTGAATGCATTATTTTTTCTTTAAATTATAACTAGAGTGTGTTGTGCATTTTTAATACATTTTCATTTTAATGTAATTGAAAAGTTTACATGTTAGTTGTTGCTCTCTCTGTCTCTCTCCCTTTAGGTGTCTGTAAGTGTTAAAGTATTAATTTTTTAATTAAATTAATTGAAAATAAATTTTTTTATTTAAATTGTAATAAAACTTGGAGCTCTAAGAGAATTTTTTTTTTGGCAAAAATTTTATTTTGTAAAATTTTTTAGTACCTATTATTTAGCAGGTTTATAAAACTCCAGCTTAATTTTTAAAATTATTTTAATAATAAAACCGCCCTCGTTGTCATAGAAGTTTATTAACCTTTTACTGAACAACAACACAGGAAATGCAGTTACTGTTATTGTTTTATTCTTATTGTTAGTGATTTGTGGACTCTCTGCCTACTTGGCTCTGCTAAAAGAAAATTCCACAACGTTTAAGTTTTTTTCTGTTTTTGTTCTTTTCAAGCTTAATTTTTTTTTACTTTTTTCTCTTCGTCTTTAATTCGTTTCAATTTACATTTTATTGAATTTACAATTTGTTGTTTGATTATTTTATGCACTTGTCTTGTTGTTTAACGTGCTTAAATTTTTTTTCTTTTTTCTCTGAACAATTTATGTTGAATGCGTTTTTATATGCTCAAGACTTTAAATTATTTTTTTTTAGAAAAGTGTGTCTGTGTTTGTTTGTGTGTTAAGTGTTTCTTCATGTTTGCCTGCCTAAACGTGCAACTATTGTTATTAATTGCCTGCTTTTTTTTTGTTGCTGCCAGTTGTTGTTGGCGGTAGAAACGTGTGTCCATCTTTTTGTGGCATCCGTTCATTCCGCTGTTGCTTTTTCTTCTGCTTCTGCTACTGCTTTTTATTTAAACGTTATGTTTTATTTTACTTGTTTATTTAAATTCAATTTAAATATGATTTTAAATAATTATTTAGGCTTTATTTTTAATTACACTCGTATATACTAAATTGCTTAAGAGGCTTTAAAATTAAAACCATTATATTGATATTACTGCTGAGTAACAAGTCTTCTTCTTTTTATTTTTGTTAAAAACATTTACAAGTCGTTGGTAGTTTTTTATGCCAGAGGTTAATGACTTGCAACATTAACATAGCTTTGAAAAATTAAAAAAAAAAAAAACTGCACTTTTAGACACATACAACAGTTTGGGTTTTAATGATTTCTCAATTGAAGCCTAGATTTTAAATGGAAATGGCTGTTAATAAATTTTATAAATTTATAAAAATTAATGTATTTTGTTTACAATTAAAGCTAAAATTAAAATTTTCAAATAAAGGATATACAATAGATACCCATATCTTTGCATTGATTAAAGTGAAATTTGTCACATATTTTATAAGCACAAAAATGTAACCATTTACAAAATTTCCTTCAAATCATAAAAAAAATTTAATTATTTTACATAAAGGATTTGCAAGATAAAAGAGAAATATCAATAATAAAAATTAAATCATAATTTTTTGTATAAAAAAAAATTATTTTTTTATTAAAGGACGAATATAACATAGACATATCCTTTTACCAATTTGAAGTATATTTTCTGTAGAGTGGTAAAGCTTCATTTTAGGCTTGATTAACAATTTTTATTAAATTTTAATAACAAATTCAGCAAAAAATCAATTTTTTTTAAAAAGGATATATGGGAGAAGACAAATACTTTTTAAAACTAAACCAAAGAATTTTAAAGCCATAGGTACTAGTTGTCTTTGTATTTTGGGAAATATTTTAAGTAATTTTAAACTGCATCTTAACAATTTTCTTTGCATTTTTATGTAATTTTAGTTTTCTTTTAATAAAGAACATTTTTAAACGAAATATCTTTTGCACTTTTTGAATTGAAATGTAATTAAAGAACTTGCAAATGGAAATTCAGTTTTAGTTAAATATTTTCGAAGCGTTTTAGTAAATATTTTATGAAAAATTAAAATTTTCAAATAAAGGATATGAGGGAGGCTGGTGTATCCTTGCACCGTTTGTGGTGAAATTTAAGAGAGATATTGTCAGCACTATTTTACAAATTGTAGATAATTTTTCACTGCCCCTAAAGCATTATTAGAGCCCAAATTTAATTTTCGTTTAGAAGATATATGAGAGATAATTTTTTTTTTGCGTGTTTTTACCCTTTAATATAATGTAAGGATATTTTGCTTATTTTTGTTTTTATAAAACATAATTTTCTTTTATATATTAATAATTTGATTATCAAAACAATTAAATATGTTAATATTTCCTTAATGTTTGCTTAAGGTAAACATTAAAAAAATTATTAAATATTAAACATAAATCATATTTATGGTATAAATTAATAATTAAATTCATAAATTTTTAATACAGACAGAACAAAAGATTTCTTATTATGCAAATATAAAGTAAAACTAAAAATATTTGCAAAACAAAGTCACCTTTTAAGCCTTCCACCCTTATTTTGAAAGCAGAAAAAGGGTTGTTATTATTTTAAGATCTTTTTTTAATCTTAAAATATGACAAGATAATAATGGTAACAATAATGTGGCATGACAATATAAATAATAATTATGAAATTAATAATTCACACTCAATTGGTGTAACAGAAAAGAAGGTTTATTTTTTCAAACAAATAAAGATGTTGGCATAAATCATTAAGGAAAATTTCATTTATTTGAATTTAAAAGTTTTAAATATTTTTTGATAAAGAAATATTTATTTTTCTTTACAATATTGACTTTCAATAAAAATGGTTTAGCGTTTTGAAAAATTTCCCATGCCCAGACAAAGATAAGATAACTGCTAAGGAGACAGAGAAACAGTTAAAAAGAAAAATAAAAACCTGATCACTTTTGCCAACAGTTTAAGCCTTAACAAAAGTTATTAAACGTTTGGTCAGTTCATGTGTTTCAGATTTGCCGCTGGGAAAACCCAAATCCCGTTACTAAAACGGAAGTTGACATGACATTAGTTTTAGCTTAGATAAGATTTATAAAAATACGTTATCACACATAAAACATAAACAATTTTCATTGTTGAAGGTGTAAAATATTGCTGACTTGTGGTGTTACAAACTAGACTAGACCACTGCCCTAATGTTTTCTTTACTTGGCATTATTTTTTCCTTAATCTTGCTTAAATTTTAAAATCACATACATACAAAAATCCTCTCTGACGCGCTACATATGGCCTAGTAATAACTATAATACAAGAGTTTATAGTAATTACTTGGCTTCTGTTTTGCTGTCTACTGCTTGTTTTTGGCAACAGGAAATTTCTTCAACATTTTCTAACTTTGTTTCTTTTTTTTTGTTTTGCAGTTGATGCCAAACTAAATCTGTTTTATTTTGTAAATGCTTTTAGATTTGCAAGTGCTTAAATCTCATGATTGGTATTTTCCAAAGTTGCACAAGTTTTTCACATGTGTTAACCACAACAGAATTGTTTAAGCTGTGATTAATCCTAGTAAATCGTTATGGCTTCTTTATGAGTCATACGTCTAAGATTTCAGTTTTTATCTGTGTGACTTGTTCACTCTCATACATTTTCTAAATTTCTTTTAAATATTTTTCTTTTTTTTAATTAAAATTTAGGAGAATGTTGTTACAGAATCGTAGATTTGTTGCCTAAAATGTTTTAAAATATTAGCAAAGCTATAACTTGTGGTTTGATTAAATAACCGGATGTGATAGGTACTTGTACAACCTTAAATTGTTTATAAATAAAATAACTTTTTAATAATTTTAAATTGATATATCTTATGACAAGATGAGCAAAGCAAGCAGCCTCTTTAAAAATCCCATATTTTATAATGCATTGTTTTCAGCTTTCATAATCGGAATGAATATATGTGACAGCTGCCAACTTTCAGAGTTGTTATTTGCACAAAAAAGTTACACTGAATTTAAAAAATGCATTCTTATTGAGACACCTATTACTAATATTTTCCTGACAATTGTTTTTTTTAATCAAATGTTTGCCTTATGTGAAAGTACTTATACAGCCGAATGCAAGTACTTTTTTTTCTTGTTTCTAAAAGCTTAACTACTATTTTACCCATAATTTATTTGAAAGTATGAACTAAACTAATTGATTTTCAAAATATGTACTGCTGCGTTTAATAGCGCAAGACCTGCCATAAATTCTTATGAATTTCATTTAAAGCAACAAAATTCCAATCAATATTTCTAACGCATATTGAAAATATTAAATTTCATAATTTTATATTCGCACTCGTTTGTTAAATTATTTATAGATTTTTTTCTACTGCTAGAATTTATAGAATTCAAATTTTTTTACTTAAAAATTTTTAGCAATACTTTTTTTTGTTTAATAATTTCAATAATGTTTGGTCTGTTTACCTAATGATTTTTTTTTTACAAATTTTTAGCTGTTGTTTAGGTTATTAGTTTTTTTTTATTTCTTTTTAAAAGAATTTAGGTAAATAAATTTTGTATGTGTTTGTGTTTATGTTTGTGTTCTTGTCTTGTTTTGTTTAATATTAATTATGCTGTACACTTCCGCATTTGTGATCATAAATCTTAGATTAATAAAAAATAAACCAAATAATTTATAAATAAATTAAAAAAAAAAAAACACGCCTTGTTAACACACACACCATAGACCAAAAATTATAATTTTTGTTCTAATGCCAGGAATATTTCATTTAACTAAAATCATATGCTACTGCTATTTGCTATATCTTGCAAAATAATCTCTTGAAATTCTTTTTGGCTTTTGTGAAGCTCCACTTTATATGCTTACTAGAAGCAAACATAACTTAACCAGTTATGTGGTTGGCCAGCCATTTCTAATCATTTTAAAATCTCTTAATATTATTTTTTTCATTCCCCATAATTATGACATTAACAACCACTTTAAAAATAAAATAATTCGTTTCTGCACAACGCTTCTCTAAGCGAACAAAAAACCTGCTTTTGTTTTTGAAAAGAAAGAGGCGATAGCAAAAGATTTATTGAAATCATACTACAAATAAAATGCTAATTTGCCAACAAGCCAAACAAATTGTTATTAACAAATTAATGAATAGAAAATAAAATAAAAAAATAAAAACATCACACAAATATTCACATATAAATTAAAAATTGTTTTTAATAAATCTTCAACTTAAAGCTGGTGGTATTTTAAGCGATTTTGAGGCTAAATGCCAAAAAAAGAATACTTTTAGCCTTAAAAAGTTTAAATGGCAACGCTGATTGCCTTAATGAAACTATTTCATTGATGCAATGAGTTTATAGTATCCTGTTTTATCAATGAGTTTAATGTATTATATTTATTGATTAAAATTTTTTTCTATTTGAATAAGAATTTTAATAAATTCATTGATGGTCATATAATCAAACTTCAGAGCGATTGAATAAAAAATCGGGTACTATTTATCTAAACTCTGGGTGTTTTTTTTTTCTGTTTGTGTTGAAAATAAAAATTAAATGTATTCCTGCGTTCACTCCATTTAGTCATAGAAATAAATCATGTTCTTGCATAATAAAACCTTTTTTTATTAGTCTCAATGGCTTACCTGCTCTTTTTGGAATTATTTTATTTCTGGCTTTATTGAAAATCAGTCTTAATACGAATTCAAGGCCCCTGGCTATATCCTTTACTAATACTTTTAAAAAGATTACAATTTTTATATCCAAACTTCTTTCAAGCATATCATACCTCTTTTTAGGGTTTGAATATGTATTCTTGGAATGAATCCTATTGCTGTTTAATTTTTTAAAAGAATTATTTACACAAAACACAAGAGAAAAAAAACCTGACTGTTTTTGTTTATTGGTTTATTATAGTTTTGTTGAGTAGGCCAAACCCTGAACAACATTTTGTAATATTCCACAATTTCGCGGAAAGTTACGAGTTAAAAAAAAAAAAAAAAAAAAAAAAAAAAAGGTAGGCAAAACAAAGGATTGACTTTAACGACAGATTTCTAGAGTTTTTAGAGTAACTAAATGAATTTAGTTGAACAAATTGATAACAAAACAGTACAAATGAACTTAAACGCTAAAACTAAAACTTCTTTCTTTGTGGTGTTACTTTCTTTTTTTTTTTGCAAATTTTAAAAAAGAAAAGGTTAACTAGAGGGCTAGATAAATGCTTAAGAAACTCATTTCATTAAAAACAACAAGACAATATTGGTTGTATGTCTGCTTTTTAGCTCTTTTTCCACTAATTCCCTAAATAAATTCTATTTAATTGGAATTTAAAATTTACGCCAAACCTAACAATGTGTCCTGTCTTTTATTTAAATTTTAATCCTGAATTTAGATTTTTTTAAAGTAAGGATTAGTGCAATTTGACCTTACGTTTCAAAATGTATATCACTTGCCTTAAAAAAGGAAGACAATAAATAAAACACATATAAAGAGTTACCTGTAAAAGAGAGAGCCAGCAATACACGAGCTGCTCAGGTAAACCAACTATAGTATATCACAATTCAGGTATTATAATTATTAGCCGAGGATAATTGCAGAATTACCTAAAAAAAATTCATATACTTTTGCAGTCATTAAGTCCTTTGGGGCAAAAAAAAAAAATAAATGAAATTAAGCGAAAATATTTTATGACATAATAAAAATCTTAAGTCACAAACTGCTGAATGTAAAAACCGGTTTGAGATATACTCGAATAAAACTTAAAAAATAAAAATAAAAACAGTCAAGGTCTAGGCAGAAGTCGGGGCCTCTGAATTTTGAGGCTAGCACTAGCCTATAGGGGGCAAAACATATCTTTAAATTAAATAAAAGTGGTACTAATTTAAGGTTTGAAGACAAAAACCGGTTTTATCAAATGCTTAAGTAGCATTTTTTTAATTTTCAAAACAAACTCATTTCTTTAAGTTAAAACACCGGTTCTAACTTAGCAGTTGAAACCAAAACCCGGTTTTGCAAAATGTGCGGATTATATTTCTTTAATATTTAAACCTAAAATCATATTTTTTTTGCTGCAAAAACCGGTTATAGGTAACCGGTTAAAGACAAGAACCGGGCTATAAAAGCAATTTTTCACAAAAAAAAATTTATTTTATATTTTTGTATACATAAAACCGGTTATGATAAAAGGTTTGAACCGGTTGAAGCTAAAAACTAGCTTAACATTTTTTTTAAATCCAACCAAAAGCTATATATAAAAACAAAATATATTTATGAAATTAATTCACATTTCATCATACTTGAAAACCGGTTTTTTATGTATGTATTTGATTTAAAGCTGTCACTATTTTCCTCTATATTTATGTTTTACTCATAAATCTGCACTTCCAAGCAGTAAACTAGTATACTAGCACAAAGGATACAGCACGGATTTAATGTGCATACAATAAACAAAGGCTAAAAAAACAGAACAATTATGACTTATTCATAATATTTTACTGCTTTTAAAAGATGGTTGTATAATATTTTTCATATATACGAAGGAAGAAAAGAGTAATTTGTTTAAAAAAAAGAAGATTTTTCTAATTATTGAAATGGAAAATACTACGCCAACCGAATATTACATCGGATGGGTCATAAAATTTTGTTTCAAGGACAAGCAAAACAAGAAAAAAATTCTTTACTTGTGTATTGTTTTTTAAAGAAAAATTTCTTTGAATGACATTTTGTTATTTAAGTTGTCATTTTTTATGCTTAATTTTGTAGGTTTTTTATGCTTGCGGCTAAAAGTCAGAAACTTTCTAATATCGTCTTCATAGAAATGAAGATTGTTAAAAAACTAAAAAAAAAAAACGTTAAAAAATGAATACTTTTGTTTTATTTATTGTTTAATACTCTTCTTATGTGTCTATTTTTAAGAATACAAATTTCTTAAAAAAAAAAATACTTTTTTAATGTGTGATTTTGTATGTTTTGTTTGCGGCTAAAAGTCAGGAATTCAGTTTTATTCAGCCTTATGTTTTGGGAATTTTGTTAAAAAATCCAGTGTCCTTTAAGGTTCATAAATATTAAAAAAAGAGGAAAAAATTAAATAAAAAATATCATTACTTGTTTGACTCTTAGAATCAAGCGTGGCAATTTAAAATTAAACAAAGTGAGAATTATTGTCAACACGGCTATTTATTATTTAAGTTAGTACTTTAGACATTTTCACTCACAAAAAAAAATAATACAAATTACTTATAAGGATGTAAGTTAATCTAGTCCAAACAAGAGGTTTTTCAAATTTTTAAATTTTGTGAAATAGACTAATCTTAGGCTTTATTCACGCAAAGCAAATTTTCCATTAACTTTTCTATTAAGCTTCGCTTTGAGTTTGCCGTTTTATTAATTAAAAAAATAAAATTGATTTGAAATTTGTTATGAATCAAATTTTCTTCAAAAGCCATTTAAAATAATTTTTATATATTTGTGAATATGACTGTTGGTAACTAATTTGTGACTTTTGCCAACTACCTTTAAAATAGAATTAAATAGAAAAGGCAACAAGTCACCTGATTACTAAGGTCAAAATAAATCTATTATGAATTTTCTTTGATACATTCTTTAATAATTTAAAGACTTTATTTTTTTAAACATAAATCTTAATTTTTTTTTTTGCTAATATTTACTTAAAATTTTATCATTTATATTTTAAACGAACTACTTTTCTAAATAAGTAGTTATTAAAAGTACTCAGGCTATGATACCTGAGCCTTCAAGGTAAAAATAATTCAAATAATTCTCCTGAAAGTATTTAATAACAGATTAAAGATTAATAAAATATTTTTATGTTTTAAGAAAAAGCAAAAGACTATACTGAGAATACAACTTGCGTTTCAAGTATTGAATTTGTTATCATTCAAAAATTCAGTTATTATCAGGGCATGGGACTTCCTTCAATTGCACCTAAAATTAATATCTTTTTGAATTACAATATTTCCAGTAAAATGCCATCAATTTGTTAGTGCATATTTTTGCATATATTGCCTTAATAGCATGTTTATGCATATTTTGTTATAACTGCACATTTTTCGTCATTTTTCATAATGTTTTTAAATTTTTTTGAAATATTTTACTTTTTTTAAGTGCATGTGTTTCGTTGCCTTATTTATAATAATCATATTTTTCAGATAGAGTTTCAGAATATAGGGAAAAATATTATTATTTAGGAGAAGTAAATTTTTATACAATAAAATTATACAATAAATTTAATTTAAATTAATTAAAATTTAGTCATTTTTGAATTTTTTTTCTTAACTCCAAAGAAATTTTGAATGTTGCTTTTGTATTATATCTAAGCTCAAACTGCTGTTTTGAAATTTTCATGCATTATTTAATTCGACATCGAATATCCTAGGCCTTTTTTCTTTTTAATTACTTTTAATTAATTAATACATTTTTTATTAAGTATTTTTTATTAATATTTTTCTATTTAAATTAATTCAACTTTTTTCTCTTATCTTTCAGGTAAGTGCCAAATCCTGTATTGTTAAAAAATTTTTTGAAATGCCAACAAGGTAAATTTAAACAATATAATAAATGCTGTTAGTAAAAAAAAAGAATAATTATTTTCTACAAACTGTTAAGCTACGATTGTTGAGCTTTTTATTTTTAGTCAAGCTTAAACTGTTTCAGATTTGTCAGATATTTCTTTATTGCATGGAAAAGGAGAAAAATTATAGACATAATAAACTTCAATTTCCTTTTATTTTAAGAGAAAGACACCTGGGCTCAAATCACTGCATTCATTAGCCAGCGACTCGTATCGAAATTTTAAGGTTTTTTCTTATAAAAACCCTAAAATTACAATAGTTTTCTTTGGATATCTAATGCGATGATTTAGGCTCAGCTTGATGTTTCTCTACCTAAAGAAACCCAATTACTTTCGCTATTGACAAACAGAATGACGGACAGGTAGCAAAATACCCAAAAATGGAGCTTTTTTTAAAAAAAATTTTAGCAAAAATTAAATCACAGATATCACAAATCTATTTTAAAAAGAATATAGACAAGGAATTCAAAGGTACAAAAAGTGTTTAGTATATTTTTTTAGCAGAATATTATTATAAAAATGTACCTGGGTCAAAAATTAGAAAATTTTTAATATCAAAAATACTCACCGGAAATTACTTCACAATTTTTTTTATTGCTGCTTTTATTTAGAATGCATATAGAAATTAATGACTCTCGCATGAAAGAGTTTAAAAATAATAATTTTCAATAGAAAAAATTCTTTTTAAAAAGATTAGAGAAATTTCACAAGTGCTTCAATAATAGTTTTTAAATAAAAATAAAAAGCAAAAGTTAAATCATTTTAGTTACTAAATTTAAAATTACGGCTTTATTATTTAGGTATTACAAAATAACGTTAGTATTCTAGGGTTAATTGGCTTTCGTTTTCGAACGAATATTTTATATAAATTGAATAGAAATTTCTATAGATTGCAACTGCCGGAATTCAAATCCTTTTCATTTACAATACGTTCTAGAACTTGTTGAATATCGCTTTGAAATGCATTTAAATTATCATAATTATTAATTTGAAATTAATTAAAAAAAGATTGTATGTAATTATTCTTCATCCACTTTAATAGCTAGTGTCACTTATAATATTTTTTTTTTAAATATTTTAATTATGTAGAGTATAAAACGTTTAACTAAAACTAGTTTTTATTACGTTTAATAAAATACTTAATAAGATAACAAATTTTTTGCAATAAATCATTAGAGACTCGTTAACTTAAAATGAAAAATAAAGTAATTAAAAATAAAGATTCATTCCTACAATATGCAATTTTTATTGAATGGAAAACAACTCTGAAATAATTTTAATAGGTATTTATATGATTATAAAAAAAAGAGCATTTAACTAGTAAATATTAGCACAAGTTAAGCTGCATATAATAAAATCAAACCTCTGACTGTGACTTTTTTGCTTTTCATTAAACAAATTTTTAACAAACAAAAGGGGGAGGAGTTTCCATAATGTGACTTGAATTACACTATGAACAGTAAAAATGACAAAACGTTAACTCACGTAATACATACCACTACCACAAGCAAAAACCATATTGAACCCGTTTAAATTTTATTTAAAATTAAAATGTGCTTAAATGTTAATTTAACATTTCAGTTTTATTAATGTTTTAACAGTTTTTTTCCTCTGAGAATTTTAACTCTTTTTTTTTTTTAAAACTTTTCCTGCTGAAAAAAGAAGAGTAAATAAATGTTAAGGCCTCTTTTTTACTATTAACACAAGCAAGAAATGATAAGTTGTTCTCTCTTTCTCTCTCTCTTTTCTATAGTAATTGTGGTTATTTTTAAAAGGTTGGGGTTAATACAGCCATACTTAAGAGCGAATTTAGCAGAATTTATTGCTATAAGTAAGACAAGGATAGTTAAATATAATTTTGTTAAGTTAGAACGAAATAGCTTAATTGTGTTATTTTAACAGAGCAGCACAGGTAATCAAAAACAGCATAAAAGAGCCGTGTGAGAGTCTTGGGAATTTTAGCAGTTCTGCTTAAAATTTAAGTGCGCCTGTGCTGGCTGGTATTTAAACTAAAGTGCCAACGTTAAGCCTTATTGTATATCACTGGCAATGAGTAAGAAAACATAGTAGTGTTTTTTTTAAACAAATTACAAAAAAAATAAAGCAAACAAAAAAAGCGGATTGTGTAACCAAAAAAAAAGAGACTTCAAGTAATTAAAAAAAAAAATACTAAAAATATATTAAAGTATAACAAAAGTGTTCTGAAAAAAAAAGTGTCATTTGAAAACTAAAAAAAAGTCTCTAAGTGAAATTTATAAAATTTAAAATAATAAAAAAAAAAAACAAACTGCCCGCAATCTCCAGCTGCTAGCACAGCAGTTAGGAATTGGAATATAAAAACATTTAAAGGGATTTAATTAAAAAAAAAAGATAAACAAGCCCAAACACTCACAGTACCAGCAACAACTACACCAACAACATATTAAGGTAAGTACAGACAGCAATTTCCGCCGGCTTCGCTTAAAATTTTGCATTGTGCAGCAAAAATTTTTTTCTTAAAAAACTGCAATTGTTCTTAGAATTTCAAAGATGGATATTAACAAAATTACACAAACGGTTTGTGTAAATATTTTATGACTAACTAGCTAACTGCCAAGGTTATTTTGCTCATTTTTTGAGCCATATTTTTTTTTGCAAATTATTATTTTTTTTTAGCAAATTCATGTTATTTTTTCATGTTAATATGCATGAAGGATCATAAAAAACTGCACACTTAATTACATAATTTAAACGGCTGCAGTATAGCCTTTAAAGGTCATAAATAAACCTTTTTAAAAACGATGTTTATCTTAACTCAGAATTTCAACTCATCATTCCTTTTTTTAAAGTTGACCATGTGATATCGTACACTCATTTACTGCCTAAAAATAAAATTTTCTTTGGCACGTTTTGCATTAGAAACTAATAAAATTAAAATTTGGTTTAAACTTTTATTATAAATTAATGATAGAATATTATTTATTTAAAAATCTACGTAAATATTTTTTATAAAACAAAAATTATTCTGCCATTTGCTGCTGATCGCCCAATTATTTGTTTTGCTTTTATTAAATAACAACAAGGAACAATTATAACAATTTTTTAATAACAAAATTTTTTTTTTTTAAAAGAGCTGCAAATTAAAAATTAATAAAAAAAAATTTTTTATAAAAAAAAAAAATTATTATTTTCCATAAACATTTTGCCAAAATTTTAAGCTTTTAGCTCTGACGCCCTTTATTTGTGTAATGAAACTTTTGAAAAATATTTTATTTGCTTTATTTCTTGGTTTTGTTTTTAGATGAATCAAACGTGTAAAGTGTGTGGTGAACCCGCTGCCGGTTTTCATTTCGGTGCCTTCACATGTGAGGGCTGCAAGGTAAGAATTTATTTTCAATTACAGTAAAAAAAAAGAAAAAAAAATATTTTCAACAAAATCAGTCTAGCTAGTAACAATTCCCCACAAGAGTTTACCTTTTCTTTTTATTATTTATTTTTTTTTATCATAGAAAATTCTGTCATTCATTTCCCAAAAACCAAAAACAAAAATCCATAAATATTTCATGATTGTGGTAAATAATTTTTATAAACTGAATTTTGTTTTTCAATATTTTATTAATTTTTAATTAAAAAAAATTAATTTTTATTAAAAAAAAATTTAATATTTTATTAAAAATTTTTTTTTTTAAACTATTAAAAAATTTTGATAAAATTAAAAAAAAAATATTGTAAAACCCTTAGTAACAGCTTTTTATAATATCAACAATTTTCGAAAGTGAAATTTTTTCAAAAAAACCGATTTTTTAAATGAATAACTTGTTCAGTAATATTAATTTTTTGTAGTTTTTGCGTTGTACATAATTTTTTGAACTAAGAAAAAAATATTTATTTTTTTAAAATAAAATAAAAAAAAAAAAAAAATATTTTAAGTTTAACACATTTAGAAATGAAGCAATTTTTTTACCTAATATTTTTACTAAAAAAATTTCGAATTTTTTTTTTTCTTTTTTTTAACTTAAAAGTAAATTTTCTTTGCGCATAAAAAAAAACAAATTCCCTTTAATTTTTTTTACGCTTTAATTTTAGTCTTTTTTTGGCCGTTCTTATAATAACCTGTCCTCCATCAGTGACTGCAAAAATAATGGCAAATGTGTGATTGATAAAAAGAATCGCACCACCTGCAAGGCCTGCCGTCTGCGAAAATGTTATTCTGTGGGCATGTCTAAAGGTGGTTCACGTTATGGCCGTCGCTCCAACTGGTTTAAAATTAACTGTCTTTTACAAGAACAACAACAAAAAGCTGTTGAAGCTGCCTCCAAAGCGGCTTCTAATGGTTCATTAATAGCAAATCATAATGGTGCCGGGGCATTTGGCGATATGGCAGCTGCTGTGGCTGCTCAGCAGCAATTCTCACAACGAAATCCACATCTGGCGGGCTCTCCTCACTTAGGCTATCCCGGTTATTTGCCTGAAATGGCTGCTGCTCCCTTTATGTCGGCCGCCTTACCCTTTTTCAGCATGATGAACTCTTTACCGCCCATGGGTGCTAACCCTACATCAGCTTTTCAAATGCCACCACACTTATTATTTCCCGGCTATCATCCTGCGGCTGCTGCTGCTGCCGCTGATGCTACTTATCGTTCAGAAATGTATAAGCATCGACAGTCAATAGACTCTTCAGAGTCTCCATCACGTTTCTCACCCGCCAATCATTCAGTACACTCACTTACTCATGACGACAAGCAGCAGCAGCAGCACTCACACACACAATTGCAGCAAACGCTAGAACCAGCCTCCCACAGAGAATCACCAGAATTGTGTGTGTCTGGTGATGATGACGAACATGAGCAAAAGTCTCTACACTCACAAAACTCTCATTCCCCTGCTTTCCCATTAGCCGTAACATCTCAAGCGGCGACATTAATTAAAAGTCCCATTACTGTGCAAGCCCCGACAGAACCTAGTTTTGCTGAAAAAATGCAATCACTTTCCCCTGTTTCTGTTTGCTCTATTAGTCACGAGACTGATAGAGTTTCGTCTGCCAGCCATGATGATGACACAATTAATCAAGATTGTCCCATAGATTTAAGCATGAAAGTTTCCAGAAGTTCCATACTTAGTGACAGCGATATATTAAGCGAAAGTTGCGATGACCAAAGTATGCGCCGTAAATTCTATCATTTGGAAACTTCTACTGAAAATTCAGAAAACTCTTCTGACTCAGAGGCTGCAAAACGTCAAAAATTGGCTGAAAATGCCTACACCTCTTTCAATGCTCATCATGCCCAAAGAGGCATTGTGTGTGTTTAATAGTTTAAAGTAAAATAAAATAAAAAAACAAGAAACCATTACCAAAACCACCACTAAAATTAATGTAGAGTTTAAAAAGCAAACTGCTATAAAATAAGCAACTTAACCATCCATCCCTTTATAGTCAATTCAGTTTATTTAATTTTTTTTTATAGGAATTCTCTAGTTATTAGGAAACTTCGCTCCTTTACTACCACCTACTAAAGTTTGTAGAGAACGTTTTGTTGTAGTAGACTAGCCTGCCTTTATTTTATAAAAATTTCTCAAAAATCCAAATATTATTTGTTAAGTCTAGTTAAAATGTTCCAAAACAAGTTTACTTTTTAAATAAAAAAACATTTATTTTTTAGTTAGTAAAAAAAAAAATAAAAAAAAAAACATTAATCAGTTAGTTGTTGTGTAGAGAAACTGTAGCTTCATAATTAATTTTAATTAAGTAGAACTAATTTGTATTATTTTTGCATTAAAAGTTTTTATTGTAAATATTTATTAAAGTAAGAAACAAAATTGTCAAAATGTTGTTTATTTTTTTTTATATGTAAAAACAGCAACAATAACCAAGAAACAAAATATAAAATATTTAAAATGAAAAAAAGAAAAAAAAATGTGTTTTCTTGTTTTACGAAAAAAAACCAAAGAAGAAAATTTTACAAGCAGGTTGTTTTATCCAGTAAACTCTTCAAAAATAAGTTAAATGTCTTTATTTATCGAGTTTCATTTTAAATGGCAAATAAAATCCAAGTATAAGAATTTATCGTTAGTCCTCCTGTACTTCCAAAAAATATCGCTCTACACTGAAAAAACCAACTTTGGTTGTGAGATCTAAACTTTTTCGAATCAAAAATTCTATTGAAACCGTCGAAAAACGGTCTTCAGCTCGAAAAACTTTTAACAGAACTAAATTTTTTACTGTTTTATCGAAAAACTTAACGAATTTTTGATTGAAAACAAGTTTAAAAAATAAGTTGTCTTAATTGTTTTGTGATTGAACAGTGATCTAGGGAAGCACTTTTTTATTTTTATTTTTTTTATTAAAAATAAAGTGTTTGAAAGTTGATTTTTAAGCTATGGTGATGAAACGTTTTACTTATTTTGCTAAGAAGCTTTGAAGTGAGTGATGAGAGAGTGAATAAGTTGAAACTAAGCGACTACTGAATGAAGTTTGTATTGCTAACAGCCACCTAAACCTATATAACAACCATATTAAAACCACTTTTTTATTATTTATTTTTATTTATTTAAATTTAGAAAAAACAAAAAAAAACCTGCTTTAAAAGTCTACTGAAGAAGAAAATGAATTTTTTTTAAATAAAAAAAACAAAGAGTAAATAAAACAACTGAATAGAGTTTTAGGTATAAAAAAAAAAAAAAATATTCGTAAGATGACGGACAGGCCTTACTTTATTTTATATACTTACAATTTTACTAACACAAACAGAAATACAAAAAAATAGGCATAGACCAGTTAACGCATTTAAAACTTAACACACACCAGGCTTTAAAGCAGGCTACAACTAGTCAACAAATCAAATGGCCACAGTTCAGTAACGATCACTTTATATATAATATTTTAACCACTACACTAAACACACTTAGTTATTGTTATTGTTGTTGTTGTTGTGTGTACAAGTATGTAGTAGTTAAAGTTGTTGCTGTGGCTGCTGCTGTTGCTGCTGCTCGTTTAAATGTTGATAATTAAGCGATTAAAATTCCAGCCAACAACACGAATGACTTTTATATGTGTTAATATTAAGTTTATTATTTAAAGCAGCACGTGTTTGTTTTAGGCAAACTTTTTTTTTTATTTTATTTTATTTTATTTATTTTAATGTTTTTTTTTTTTGCTCTGTCAGTTTGCTCTTTTTACATTAAGTGTATTTTATGTGTCTTTGTTTGTTTGAGTGTAAAAACAACAAAACTCAGTCTGCTCAGTTACAATTGCTTTTGTTTCTTATTAGTGTTTCAACCATTTAATATAACAAATAACAATAAAAAAAATATTTTTAAGTATTTTCTTGGTCATTCTATTATAAGCCCCAACTACATGCAGCTATTAAACGAACATTACCAAAAATATTTGTTAAATAGCTTAAAAATATTTTTAACTACTTTACAGCAGTTTAGTTTGGTTTTTTGTTGTTGTTGTTAATAAACAATAATAGATGCTGCTTGAACAACAACAAAAAGCAAAAATCTTGGCTTAAAGTATTCCAATTGTTTAACTACTTAACTTAGGCCTACTACATGCCGAGATTATTAATTATAGAAAAAGAAATAAAACCCAAGAGGCACTTGTTAAAAACAGTAAATTATATATTTGGTAGAATAAATACAGTTATAAAAATAAATTTATTTAAGGAAAACAAAAAAAAAAAAAAATTTTAAATAAATTCAATTAGCTTTAGACCAGCTTTAAGTAATCACACTACAAGGCTTCCAAACGCAATGGAAATTTACCAAAAAATATTCCATAACGATTTTAATTTATTTATAATCGAATTCATGTTAACTATTTAACTATTGAGTTTAGCTTAGACAGTAACAAGAGTTGTGATTAATATCTCTTGTAGTTATTCATTAAAAGTGTATTGAGGATTCACACAGTAGTATTGTATCAGTCATAAGGTCTTAAAGTCATATTATCTTATGATAATTTAAAAATATTTTTCTTGTGTATGCAGGCTGATATTTTATTTTTTTTATTCCTGCCAAATTTTTGTCCATGTTTAAATAATTTTGACATTCAAAATATTACAAAAACTGTCTTCCTTTTCAAGCTTAGCAACGTGTCATAAAACTATATAAAGTGAAATTTGTAGTCAGTTAAATATGTAGATCTCTAATTACAAAATAATCAATATTACTATTGATTCTTTCTACTTAAATTTTGTGCAAGTAGGTTAGGTAGAATAGGCTGTTCTAATGAAGAAAATGGAAAGAGGCCCGCTGATTTAAGTCACCTGTATGGACTTAAGTTTTGAATATCGTTGGCATTGCCCTAAAAATGAGTAAATTCAGCATTTTCTTTAGACTTAGCATAACTTAACGTAATTGTGCAATTAATCTTACGAACGTTGAAATTCATAATTGTAAAAATTCTTCAAAATTACTAAAACTGTTGTTACACCTTTCTCCGAGTTTTTCTAATTATTTTTCTTACACAAACCCCTTGAAACATGACAAACTAAAAAAAACAAATTTCAGATAATTTAATCCAGCCGATTTTTAGTTAATTTTTTGGCCTAACTTTATTTGTGTTGTAATTTTTTTGTTTATTTTATAGAATTTAGTTAATTTTCCGTTCACCACTCCTTATAAAGGAAAACAAACTAAATTCTATAAAATAAAAAAATTAAATATAATGAAAGAATGTAAGGCCAAAAAATAAACTAAAAATTGGCTGGATTAAATTGTCTGAATTTTTTTTTAATAAAACTAAAACAGAAGACTTAAGCTACGAACTTACTAAGGCGGGCTAAAAGAGTAATGGCTGCTTGTTTCTTAAGTCTTTTGTTTAACTTTAATTAATTTAAGTAGATTTAAAAAAATAAAAAATAAAATAAATTAAAAATAAATTTCCTTTAAATAATTGAAGATGTAATTTTCCATGAAATTTTTTTTAATGATTAACAAAAAAAAAAATTAATTCGAGTTGGATTAATATTGTAAGAAATATTTAAAATTAATTTATTTGATCATGAACTATTTTTTTCTCTCTGGTTCTTTGGTTTTACAATTTTTTAATAAAATTGCTTTAAACAAAAAACTTTAAAAAAAGCTAAAGTTGAAGCCGCTTATCCTAAAAAAATTAACGTAGACTTTAATTTCAACGTTAAAATTTTTCATATAATTTTTTAAAAAATTTTACTTTAAAGTCTACGTTAATTTTTTTTGGATAAGACAGTTAGTGTTTAATTTTTTTAACCGCCACCAGCCCACTGTTATTTAAAACAATATGGCGGGCGCATATAATTTATAATTTTGTGTATCACATTTTTTTAACACTTTTTGTGGCTTGATATTGGAATTCAATAGACTTAAGCCAATAGCCATTTGCTTTGTCTATAAAAAAAAAATTTTTTTTTATTGCTTGAGTGTTTTGTTTTTAATTTGCTTGAAATTCTGGGGCTTAAAAAAAACAATTTTTTTTATCGCTGCTTTATATGTGGACATGCTATATTTGACATTTGTAAAGCGATATTTTGTGTATTTTCGTTTTTTATTGTTGTATTTGTATCATTTATTGGTCTATTTGAATAAGCGAATGGTTTTATTTGTGTGATTTTTGTTATTGTTGGTGTTGATGTATGTTGTTGTCAACAGCTACAGCATTTGATAAAAACCAAAAACTTCATGAAAAACAACTTAAAGCTTTTATTGGGTGGCCAATATTTATTGATTAAATTTATTTAAATAAAGAAATGATGCCAGTTTTTCTAGGTTTGTAAATCAATTTTTTTTTTTTAAATTCTTGTTTCAAAACAGTTTTTTTTAATTTAATTTTTTTGATTTACAAATAAGTTTTGATAAGAAAATTGACATAATTAAAAATTATGGTGTGATTAATTTTTTTTTTGTTGGCTTTAAAGATAATTTAACGTGGAATGTTGTTTTAATTAAAGAATCTGAAGCTTAGTGCTGCTCTTAGCTATTTGAAAATTATCTATAAGAATGCATTTAATTAGAACAAATTTTTTTTAAAAATTTAAGAACAAAAGCTTAGATTTTTAAATAATTTTCTTTTTCTATTTTAATTAATTTGTTCTTTTAATTGTTTTTATATTTTCTTGAATATTTTGTTTCTAGAATTAATTGTGCGGGTCTTATGTATTTAAGTGTGTTTTTTTCTGTTAAAAGCATTCTTACACTAACATTTACTATAATACGTGACAGGATTTTTTTTTATCAAATTAATTTTGATAACTTTGGTTTTTGTGCGAAAGAAACAATTTGTTTTGTTGATCAACGCCTACTTTTTTGGTAGACATTTGAATTTTATTTTTAGTTAGTTTTTTATTTTATTAAAAAAAAAAAATAAATAAAAACAATTTCATAACAACAAACGAATCCGTTCGTATACATAATTCTTCTAAAAAAAATTATAGTACAACAGCATGATACACGATACTTTTTATCTTACTTATACCAGCTCCGCCCAAAAAAATCAAAATATTTTGATTTTCATACTTCGAAGTATACTTTTGTAGTACTACAGCATGCGACGATACCTATATCATACTTGTACGATTTGTAGTAACGTCTATCAGTAGTATAAGCAGAAAGGCTCTAGTAAACTGTGCTTTGTTCTTTTGACTTTCTATACACCCATTTCTCTGCACTCTAGCAATCAGTATCTTTGTGTTCCCATAAACTGTGCTCTGCCCTTCCGTCTTTCTCTAATTGTCCTTGTATATTCATTATTTATTTAGTTATTGACTTAAATTTTATTTATTATTTTATAAAAAAGAGATAAGTGTAGAGCAATGGCATCTTATAACGTCAGCTCACTTTCTCTTTTATAACATGTTTTGCCCTCCCTATACATTCGTAAACCGTGATTATTTCTTTCTCGCTCTAACTTTCTCTCTTTTTCTATCTCTTTCCCTCTCTCTATCTCTCTCCTCTCTCTTTGTACTTTTGTTAACTATTTATTTAAGCTTTATCTGTCTGGCTCCCATGACAAGAGTTCTCCCGACATCTGCTTTTTAAAAAATTACTTTAAAATAGGGACACCCTATTATTTTTATTATTGTTTCCTATGGCTTTTATCTCAACTACTGCTGCTTGTTATTTGTAATATACTGCTTGTTCTACTAGTGCTACTTTCTAGAATGCATGTGCAAGCGCATAGAAAACATATATTTCAACAATCATTTTATTTATTTCTTTACTTTGCAACTACTGAAAATACTAGTGCAACTCAACACACGTATACACGAACAATAACATGAAATAAGCAATCAATATAATATGTATTTTGTAACTATAGAGGTTGTTATTGTATAACAAATAATTGACTGACATTTAGTTCCTGGTATTCTTCTTTTGTCACATTATTTTCTTGTCAAAACTTTGGTACGTGTGTGTGTGTGTTTTGAATTGAATCAAGATAACCATCTAAATGTGGTAGGTTTCTGTGCAGATTTTTTTTATTTTCACTTTGAAATAAAAACCCTGATTTTAGAAAGAAAACGAAATAAAAAAAATATTTTAAACATTTGTTTTAATATTTTTTGTATTATTTTATTGGTAGGAGTGTTAAAATTAATTAACATTACAATCAATACATGGTTATTAGGAAACAAATATGTTGGCGATAGACAGAGTTTGTTGAGGATTTTTAAAAGGCAGATAATTTTTTTTCTAAGTTTTGTTTTTTTTTTTAATAAAAATATTAATAAAATTTCCTTAATAAAAAAAATGTTTTTTATGAATTTGAAATTCCCAGGCTCCTTATTTCACTTTAGGAAAAAGTAATTTTGAGAATATTTATGCTTGAAAAAGAACTTTTTAGACAAAAATGCATAAAACGTAGTGCCGCTATGTTAAAATTTCAGTTAGTATTTCCGTTTCCCTCTATCGGAATTAATTAAAAAAAAAAAAGCTTTACGAAAATTTTTAATTCAAATATATTTAAAATTCTTATATTATTTTTCTTGCTCTGCTACTTCAATTCAATTATTTAATGGTTTTTTTTATTTTTTACTAAGAAGGTACACAAGGGCCAGACGTGTTGTATGCAGCCTTATTACCCTCATGGACAAGATGGAAATCTCAGGAAATATCAGGTAAGTTTTTATAAGATAATTTGAGTTTTTATAAAATAATAAATTTCTCTTTTCAATTTCAGGTTTCCAGAAACTTGATGTAGGGAGTGAAGTGCGCGAACGTATTCGTATTTTGATCGTGATCGCCAGTAATCATGACAGCACTAAGCAGCTGTTATGCGTGAAAGTCAACGGGCTCGCGAACGTATGTAATCATGATGGCGTTAAGCAGCTGTCATGCGTGAAAGTTAACGGATGCGCGAATGTAAGTAAGATGGCATTAAATAGCTGTCATGTGCGAATGATCGTAAGTGATTATGTCGGGAGTGGCGGGCCTTAATTAATCAGAATTTAAATAAACTGCAGTGATGATTAATTAAATTACATAAACTCTCTAAATTGTGGTTAGCTGAGTGATCGGCTTTCAGAGGAGTAATCCAATCTATCACAATTTAAAAAAAAACTGTCAACAGAAGTGATTAATTTAATAAAATAATCACACAAAATTTTAATAACGAACACGTAATCGCGATTATGTCGGGAGTGTCGGTAGTGCCGTTTTTGAATAAACTAAATTTACATATAAAAATATAAATAAACTGCAAAATTGTGGTCTCCTGTGTGGGTGGATAACGCAGGCCTAAAGGGTGTTATTAAATACCACATCACAATTTGAACTACAGTGAGTGTTTATCCACATAATCAAACATTGCAACAGAATTTATCAACATGAAAAACCCGGTAAGTCCACAACTTTTTTATATTCTTTGCTATATTTTTATTCATTTGTTGCCCTAAAAAAATTTCTCTTAAAGACTTTTCTATTCAGAAAACCAATATTTAAAATTATTCCCATAGTTTTCCCAAGCATTAGTATTTGGTAATTCTAAAATTAATTTCGTTAACAGTCAGGCATGTTCTGCAATTGTTTGAAAATCACCATTTTTTGTTGTTCTGGAAACTAGAAGATTTTCAAAATCTTGTCTTAAACGTATGCCAAAAAAAAAAAAACAAATAAAATGACATTATGCGTTGCCAAAGTAAAAGCAAACGTAGTTGATACACTATTGACATCGTTTGTGGTCATTTTGACAATGGATGGTATCATTTTTTCTCTGGCTGTAGTAACCTGACAAGCTGAAGGACGTAGGTTCGATTCCTGCCTAAAGACAAAAGATCTTTTAGGTTGCGGTACAGACGGTGTTTAAAAAAAGCAAAAAAATTTCACACTGAGAAAAGATTGAAATGTTGAATTTTTCACTTTCAAATAAAATACTTGGATTTAGAATACAGCAGCACAATGAATATGCAAATTTTTTTCTCAATATTTTACTTTGTATTCTAAACAAATATCAAGAAAACTCTCGTTTTTTAGAAATAGATATTTAAAATTTTTAGCCTTGTGTTAGCAAATTAAATGTTTTTTTTTTTTTTTTTAAATTATGACACTATTGAAGTGATATGTATTTGATTTTATTATTATTATAACATCTTTTCATCTTACAAAGAAGTTTAAAATTTACTTGCTAGAAAATTGCCTTGAGAAATCTTTTTGAAGGATAATAAATCAAATTTTGCTAAACCAAAATGTTTTAAATAAATTGTATACATAATTCAAAAAAATTACTTTAAATATGTCCACAAAGCAATATAATGTGTAGTAATGGTATGGGGCGTAAATATATTTGAAAAAAAATTAGTTAAACAAAATGAAGTAAAAATAAATTAAAATAACATGTGCGTTAGAATTGTGGTTGAGTTGCTAAAAACAAAACAGTGGGCAAGTTTAAATTAATTAAAAAATTTAATTAAATTTTTAATCTAAATTTTTATTATTAATTTAGTCAAATTTAATTAAAAATTAACACAAATTTTTGCAACGAAAACAGTGACATGTGGCAACGCCGTTCATATATTTTATATGAGCTTGTCGTGAATTCGACTACGACAACGACAATCGTAATAAGGCTGAATATTTGATAAGAAAGAAACATATTCGATCGCATTCAAAGGGAAATGACGTAGACTCATTGGATGTCAAAGGAAATTTCCATTTAATTTAAATTTTGATCCATATGGACTGCCATTATTTGTCTTTAGTATTTTGTGTATAATTCTAGGCTACACAAACTAAGACTCTAATTATTTATCTAAAATTAGAGCCTGATATATAATAATTTAAACTCTAAAAAGAGATAACTGATGCTTGAATTGTTATGGTTTACAACTCAACTTTACTTTAGTTGTCATATTGATATTACAACCTACTTGTGTTATTACTGATTACAACTCTGTGTTCGTGCAGTTGAAAAAAACATACAAAAATAACAACAGCTCAACTTTTGACTGGCATCTGTTTTCTCTGTGTACTCTTATAAAACTTTAAAGCAATTTTTGTTACATTATTACTTTAATAAATTTAATGATTTATTTAAAATTAACTATTTTTTGTTTGCTTGTATATGAAATATTAAACACTTGACAGTGATATCTCCAACTTAAAAACCTTTTGCTAATGAACTAAAGTTTGTCAATCAAAAGTTGGCCCTCTCAAATGACACATTGAACATAAAAACATAAACAAATATAATTTTTAAATAATTTATTAAGCTGTCATAAATTAAACTCATTTATTTCTAATAAAACAAATACACCAGCAGCAATGGCTACGAAAAAAAAAAAAAAACATAAGCGATAAACCACAAAGACAAAAAAGCCAATAATCTTAAATTGTAATAAAAATTAGTAATCTAATATAACATTAAATGGTGTAACAAATGAGTGTATAAAAGGCGCCAAGATCTAAACAATATAATATCAGCTGTAAGAAAAAAAAACCTAATGAAACAGACGAATAACACATTAACATTGCAGCCAACAAATAAATGAATGAACGAAAAATCAACTTAACAAAAATACACTTTAAGCTCAAATTACATTAGTGTCATTTGGCGCCATGAGATTTTTTTTTTGTTACCAAAAAAATCTTAAAAGCCATTTAATCAAAAATACAAAAAAAAAAAAAAAAAATCCGGCCTATACTTGCATATTAAGACCTTCAATCACACTCTGTCATATCAAACGACATCAGAAAAATTACAAAAACTTAAAAAAAAAAAATAAATAAATAAAGTGTTACATTAACGCCGCTATTTAGCCAGCCTTTGTTTAAAGACAGTAAAGATATTGAACATAAACAATGTTATATTTACTTAAAGTTTATTGTTAAAAATAAAATGAGACAATTATTAATTGATGTTACCACTACCTGAAAGATAACAAAGAAAGCAGGAAAGAAAAAAAAATTAAATCTTTAAGGTTTAACATTTTAAATAAAACAAAATATGCAGCAGTAAATTGTTTTTTTTTCATAAACAACAAGAATTTTTATTTTTATTTTTTTTTCAAAATAAGTAAACTAAATACACGATAGATTCGTGTGAAAAGAGAATCATTTTAATTCATTAATTATATTATAAAAAATAAAATATATTTGAAAAAAAAAAAAAAAAAAAAAAAATCACCAGCATAATTTTGTTTATCATCTTGTAAAATTATTTCTAAATTGGCTAAAAATCGTGTAAAAAAAGGAAAATATTTTTTTCTTACTAACTCTCGTTAAATCAAATTCTTGTAAAGGGTGTCACAACAATAACGCAAGATTTAAATTTAAAATAAAACAAATATTTAAAAAAAAAAATCGTGAAACTTTATTATATCGTAAAGTAGACAGAATGAGGTGATGTATGGAACAACATATCGGGCAGATGGCCGCCGCGGCTTTGCTGGCACACACGCGATCTTTTAATGAAATTTTCAATGACCGTTTTGCATAAATGCTGCGGTATTTCATTAATGCAGCGTCCAATTTCCTCTTTTAAGACTTGAATCGTCGTCGGCTTATTCGCGTAAACCATCGACTTCAAAAAACCCAAAAAAAAAAAGTCTAATGGTGTTAAATCGCACTATCTAGGCGGCCAATTCTGGTCTCCAAAACGCGAAATAACACGACCGGGAAATGACTGATGCAGCAATTGAATTGTTTCTCTGGCTGTATGACACGTGGCGCCGTCTTGTTGAAACCACAAGCCCTCCACATTCATTTCTTCAATTCTAGGCAAGAAAAAACTGGTTCAAATGTTAAACAATGACACTTCGAATGGCGCCAAATTTAAATCTTGCGTTCTTGTTGGGACACCCTTTATAAAGAGAATTAGGTGTAAATAATTTTTTTTCTTAAACATTAAGACCTCTCTCCTTCGCTCCAAGAGCAACTTTGCTAATTTCAAGCATGTGTCTTAAGTCTTTTGTTTTTAAATACAAAAAAATTAAAAAAAATTATAAGTTTAATTTAATTTTTAATTTTAAAAATTTAAAAAGAAAATCATTAAATGAAACAGACGAAATTTTTAAAAAGCGAACATTCTTATCTAAAAAAAAAAGTATAGCGATATTTTATCGAATTCGCTATTTAGTAATTTACCGCACAAAAATATTGGATGACACTTTGCACATTTCGAATATTTATTTATGTCTGGCGAAAAGTTACTGAATAACAAATTCGCTAAAATATCGTTATACTTTTTTTCCATACGAAAGTTCGTAATAAAAGTTACGGCCCTAAAATTTTTAGTAAGAATTGACAATTTCTGAGCTTTATAGATTTTTTTCTCTTGAATACAAGTTACTTTCAATAAAAACAATTTTGTTTAAAGTAAAATATTATTAAAAATAACTTTGTATTTAAAAATTAAATTTTTTTAAGATCAAAACCATGGGAATATTTGTGAACAAAGATTTTGTCGCTTTTTTTATGATGAAAACAAAAACTAATGCTTCATTTACGGAAGTTAAATGTCATCGCTTTTCTAAACTACTAAGCAACATTAGAAGACGTTGAAGAAAAAAATTGTAGATTTTTTTTTTTTTTTTTTTTTATAAAAATAATTTCCTTTATTTCCTTTTGTTAGGGAAATGGCAACAGGTTGCTACACTCCCCAAAGATACTCGTACATAAATCTAAGCCTTAACAAAAACATTAGAAATTTATGGCTGTCAAAGATCAATGAGCTAAAAGAAAAAAACAAGCAAACAAACAAACATATTGTCACTGTTGAAAAACAAAGTAATAAATTTATGAATGAAATGAAAAACTAAATATAAAAATCACATTTATTTTCTTTGGCTGGGCTTTAATATTAGTCTGTCGTGTATGTCTTTTATATTTATTTCTGTTAAAAAAAAAAATTAACAGCAGCAACAGCAGTAGCATATGTTAAGCATTTAAAAATGAGTTTGTTTATTGAAAATATAAAATAAAATAAAATAAAATTAAAAAAAAATTATAAAAGTAACTTAGAATACTAATTTTTCCAAGTATTTCAGTTCAGTTTACTATATTGAGTCCATCCAACCAATCAGCTTTACAAATGATATTTTTACTAACGCACTTTTTTCTTATTGTTTTTTTTTCTTCTATGGCTGTCTCTCAATGTCTTAACATCTAGATATTTTTCTTTTTTTCTTCTTTTTCTTTAAGTCAGTCTAGTGTTTTTACCACAGGCACATGTTCACTTGTCTTTCATTCTTTTTTTTAAATAAATTTCAGTCTTGAAATAATATTTAAATCAAACCGGATGTTGTGACAACATTTGTTTTTAAAACATGATTCCTTTTCATTAAATACTAAAACAATAAAATAAGAAAAGAAAAAAAGAACCAAAGTTTGAATTAAATTTTCAGTTAGCTTAATGAACAGCTACCACAAAAGTTAAAGGAAATATTTTTTAAACAAACTAGCTTAAATGGCTCACAATATAATCAAACTTCCAGAAAATGTTAATCTTTGACTTCTTTGCTTCATCTCTTCAATCTTAATTTTTGTTAAAGCAAATTTCACAACCACCCTCGTATATGTTTCTAAAAGAATTAAACAAATGTTACCTTAATTTTTTAATAGTTTATTTCAACAAGTTACAGCCATCTGTGTGTGTCTGTTGAAAATTGTTTGTTATGATTTTTTTATTACTTTTTAAATGATCAAAATCAGGAGTTGCTTAGAATGTATGTTTATTAACGTACATATCATTTAAAAATTCATAAAATGTTTCTTTTGGTTTAAGGTCTAGCTTTAGCTGGAGCTGTCTGTCTTATAGTCTTTTTGGTTGATCTGACGCCAGCAAGTTTAATAGTCATGTGTTATATTTGGTGGGTAAGGTGTTGTCACTTAAGTTTTGTTTTATAAAGTCTCTGTTATGCTTTGGTTTATTTTATTGTATTAACATGCATTTTACGGGAAGTAGTGCAGCCAATCTTTAGTTACGTATGCAAACTGTGTTGCGTTATTGTCTGTGTTTAATTGTTAACGTTGTTGTGTGATTCTCTTTCTGTGTGACTGCATTTTTTTTCTGTTACAAATTATAGATTATTTTAGGTTAAGCCACTGGCTAAATTAAGAATTTTAGTGCTCATAATTTAAGTTTTATTCAGGGTTTTTTGCTTTAAAATATTTTTTTAAAGTTAAAAAAAATTTGTTTTTTGACGAAAAAAGCCTCAAAAAACATGAAAATAAATAAATAAAAATTAAATAATTAAACTCAGACCATAAGCCTAAAAAGTTAAAATTTTTTTTATTAATTTAAGAAGAGGCTAGGGGCTGGGTTAGCTCGGTAGAACATTTGATTTCAAGTCCTCATTTGTCCATATTTACCAAAATTTTTAAAAACTTGAAAATTTTTTTCTTTTTATCACTCACTTAATTTACTCACAGTTTCAGTTTTAGCTGACCTTTTCATTAACCTTTCTTGCTGTACAAGACTAACATCTTAAAATTTGTGAATTAAGTCTTTCTTGAAGCTTTTACTAAAATTCCTTTAAATAAATTGAGATATTGACTCTACAAAATCAATTCAAATTCCAACTTTCTCCCCCCAACAATGTCACGCTTGTTATATTTAAATAATTTAAAAAATGCAATTCTAATGTTATTTATTTGCTTGTACTTGTAGTCTTATTTTATTTTGTTGGCTTATATTTACTGCATCAACATTTTAAAACACTAAAACTATTTGCAACTGCTTGTACGCAAATTTTTTCATGTTTGCATTTATTTACTTTTTTTTATGTTATTTGGCTTCCTCACTTCTACTCCTCTTTGAACAATTGAAACTAAAGTAAAATGTTAATGTGTGAAATAAATGTTTTTTTTTTTGTTTTACTTACAACAGGCTTTTGTGGATAATTTGTTATGCTTTTTCTATTAAAAATTTTTTTTTTTTATATTTCTTTCTTTTACATTTTTAATTTGGTGTCTAAAAAGTTCCAGTAATACAAAAGTTAGAGGGTTAAAATATTCCTCGTAGTGTTTCATATAAATTCGCTTAATGTTTTATGTACCAAAAATGCAGAATTCGCAAGTTTTTCTACAGAGATTCACTATAAAAATTTTTAAAAAGAGGCCCAACTTAAAGTTCCAATTTTCTATATTTTTTTTTCTCCTAGTCTTTTGCTACAGTTGTTTCGAAGACAGAAAAACAAAATTCATTATCTTTAGAAAAATCAAGTTTTAACCAAAAAGTTCATGGGGCAATAAGATTCGAACCGCAGCTAAACTAGCAAAACACACTTTGGAGTAAAAAAAAGTACTTAGATGAGAAAGAGTTTACACTCGATGATTTTAAAAATGTTACACTGTGTAATCCACAGTCAGAAACTTGTTGTGTTGAAAAAAAAATTGATTTTATCGTATAGTTTGTTAAAAAAAAAAAAAATCCTAAACTATTCAATTTAACTAAAATTTACTTAAAATTGACTTTTATAAATTATAAAATTTTTTGATTTAAAATATTTTAAAAAACATTACAATACAAGCCCCAGGTAATTAATCAAGTTGGCCTGCTAAGACAAGCTGTTCCAAAACTGTTCAGCAAAGCTCCTTTACCTTTTAAAATGTTATAAAAAAAAAGTCTCTTAATCAGAGAACTATTTCAAAAAACGGAGTCTTACGACTCTAATTGAAGGCCGTTTAGGCCGCCACGTAAACCAACCAGAGAACTATTTATTTAAAAAAAGCTTAGAAGTTGCTCAGAGCTGTGTTTTTTTTTTTTTTATTTTATTTTTCCTTCTTAAAGTTTTCACTTATTGAGTGCTGACTGTAGTTTTTAAATATTTTCCTTAAACATATTCGATTTGTGCATTGATTGTTTTACATTTTACACCTGTTTTTGAACTTTAAAAACATTTAAAAACTATGTTTTAATTTAAGTATTTTTTTTTAATTTTATTTGTTACACTCTACACAATATAATAACTTCTGTTAGCAAGAAATACAAAAAAAGAACATGTTTAAAATAAATAAGATAAAATCAAAACATAATGCGGACATACCACTTTTGTATTGATTATCGAAGTAAATGCGTTTTATTTTTGTTTTAAATAGATTAAAAAATTGATTAAAAAAATCGTAATACCGATTAAACAAGCAGCACTTTTTATTTGAAAGTAAATTACAAAAAAATAAAATTTTTTAAAATAAAATTAAATTAAAAGTTTCATTAAAAAAATCATATTTAAATTAATTTTTCTTAATGCTAAAAAAAAATTTAAAAACTCTTTAATAAAGCCATTTTAAATATTCAATAACTCACTGATAATTTATTTTAAATTGTCGTATACCTCAGTGCTGCTGGTCTAAGGGATTTTAGCGACTTCTAGACGAACCATTAAAGATTACGAGATGGGACACATATTATTTTAAAGGGAAGGTCGCTTAGTTTTGTAATCTGTTGCGCATATACTTAGAAATTACTTTATATTATTCTTTATATGTGCTTAATTCCAGAAATTGTGTTGGTTTTAAAATGTATTCTTTTACTCATGATATTCTCATGAGTTATTTATTCAGTACAATAAGTACTGAAGGGGATAGACCATTTCGTCAGACGCTACTCTGATTCTTCAGTAGATTACTTTTAAATTCCAAATAGAAATTATTACATATACTTTGTATTATTTTTAAAAAATTCTTGAAATGTTGCTCAAAGGAATTTTTACCATTCCTCGTTTTGCAGGGGTAGCTTTGCCGATTTTGTCCAGGTAAATTAATGAAACCAAAAAGGAATTTAATCTGTAGGTTCTAAGCTTTCAGAGGAAGTGTTTTAATATTTTCGAAATATTTTTTTTATTGTTTTTAATTTTTATTTTTAAACTTCCATATACCCCAGTACTTAAGGGATTTTAGCAACTTCTAGGAGATTCAATGCAATGATGCTTATGCAGCTCAACGCTAGTTTTTTCATTGCTTATGCTATAAACGCTCAATAAAATATTTTTTTTCTAGTTGTGAGGTTAATTTTGTGCAATAAATTAGTGCTTAAATAATGGAACAAATTTTGCCGGGGCTTATGCCATTTATCAGCAACTTTTATCATTGGAAGTATTTTCCAATTCCCTAAGGTGTTTTAAACTATGTATTTCTGTAATTCATCACTGCTCGTCAGGAAATCTTAAGTCAATTTCTCAGGTTTTTAGTAGTTTTTATAGACGCTGCAAAAAAAGATCTCATTAGCAGCTGCCTGTAGGTTAAGAATTTATATGAATGAAATTGTAGCATGTTAACTAGCATAAGCCTTACCCTAAGTGTAATACTAAACACAATTGCCTAATAAATTTAAAATGTTTATGCATTCATTTTATTTATTTTATTGAATTTATTGTTGGTGTTTTGTTAAAATATTTATGATGGTCTTAATGGAGTTATAGTTCACGTATATTGTTAAACACGCTTTTTTTCTTTCATTAATTTGTAGTGTAACACACCCTAAATAACGGCATATTGGCATGCTTCCAATATATATAAAAGAAACACCAAACAAGTACAAAACTCATAAAATAATCAAAAAAAAAAAAATTATTATTTATGCTTATATGCCTAGAAGAGAAATGTTAACAATTTAAACAAATATATGAGCAGCAGTTAAAACCAGCATTTAGCCATAAAATTGAAATAAAACAAAAAAAAAAAAAAAAAAAAACTTTAACGCTTTAAAAGAATTTGCACTTGGCACAAGTTTTTCAAACACTTTGTGCTCTGCTGTAATACAAAATTATTACTGATTCAATTACCAAACTATAGAAAAAATTTAAATGACACGCCTTTAGCACGAGTTCAAACTGTATTGTTTTTCGCTTAATATTTTTTTTCAAATTCATTATGCCAGCTTTACGAAAAAGTCCAACCACATTTTTTTTCTAGAATCTTTAATCACTCATACTTAAACTTCACTGCCACTCTACATTGGCTTGAATTGCTGCCAAAAGAAAGAAAGAGAGAGAGAGAGAGAGCGAGTGAGTAAAAGAATGTAAGAGAGAAATAGAGTTAAAAAAAATAACTTCTTAGAAAACTGTGGCTGAAACAAAAGAAGGCACAAATTAATTTAAAGCACACGTCACTATTAACATCCCTGAATATTGATCAGTTATTATGGCCAAGCAAATGCATGAATTGTGGTTAAAACAAAGCGCAAAAATGTTGGCATATGTATAAGACGCTTATATATACTTTGGCCAACTAATAAAGGAAATCGATAACGTTTCTTGTTATTTCTTTCATTCTTTTATTTTTCTTTTTAATTTTACTGCTTCGGTTCAACTCTACATACTAAATAATTTTATATTTTTTTGCTTTTGGTTTTATTAAACAAACAGAAACAAAAAAGTAGTAAAATATACTCTAAAGAAATCGGCCTATTACAAGTATTTTGAGTGAGCTTCTTGTTGCTTTTCTTTAATTTATTTATTTAAAAGCCATCAGAGCCCTCACCATCTGCACGTTTAAATAATAAAAGTATTTTAGCACTTGTGGAAAAATACAACTGCAAACTCAGCATTAAAGTGTTAAGGTTAAGCAAATCTTTAAATGTAATAAAACATAAAAGAAACTGCTGCTCCTTCACTTTTTCAGAATATGTGATTAAGCTTATTTCGTAAATTTAGAAACCTCTTCAAGTGAAAAGAATAGAATTACTAAAAATGGGCAGCATTAAAATGTTTTTAATTTCAGTAAATTTTGTTGGTGCTCAGGCAGCTCATCAAGAAACATTCGTAATATCTATAAGTGTCTTATGCATATTTTCTTGAAAATTATTTTATAATAAATAAAAGTGGATCGATGAAAGAATAAAGTTAAAATTAGTTTTGTTAGCGCTCAGAAAGAAAAAGGTTCACTATAAGTTTTGCAATGAATATGATTTGAACAAATAAAGTATTTATTTGCTGCTGCTCGTAAAGTTCATCAGCAGTATCTTATAAAATATAAATAATTATTAAATCTCTCTATTTGTGCTTAAAAAAATTTAGCTTAACCTTATCACTTTGATGCACACATTAATATTATTATTATTATTTTTAAAGGGTGTAATAGTTTTGCTTTTTCTTTAAGCGTAAATATGTATCTGTTTGCTTAACATTTAATGTTTTAGCAAGTAACCAGTAAGTAGTATTACTTAAAAAAAAATATGGTCAATGGGCTCGGTTGTCGGTGGCAAAACCAACACAAAAATTTAATAAAAATACAAAGAAATAAAATTATAAAATATGTGTGTGTGCCTGACGTTTGAGGAAAGAAATGTTAACACGTTTTCTTCGGTATTAAAATGACTATGATTCATAGATTTCATGTAAAAATATCAATAATAAAATTGGAATGCATGCATAATGATTATAAAAAGAGCATTAAGTCTGTATATTTTCTGAAAATTAATCAGGGTTGGAAATAATAGTTTCACTTACACCAAAAAAAAAAAAAAGTTGTAGAAAAAGTAAAATTTAAAATTGTTAGAAAATAAATTTTTTTTTACAAAAAATCATTGATGTTAATGAACTGAATAAAATCACTGTACTTTGAGTAACATATTTGAAAGGTTTTTAAATGAGTCAGCATTAATTTTAGTTAGATGGTGTCGTTATCTTACTAAAATTACCACTAACTCGTAATTTTTGTTAAGTAGACTTATACCACTTTCAAATCTAACAGTTTATATATATCTTGTTTGAGCTATCTTATTTACTGCGAGCAAGTTAAAGTTCAATTTTACATTTTTGTCTGTCGAAATAAATAAATTATTGATTTACTATTGAAGAAAAAATAATTTGCAATTCTGTTAAGTCCTTTTTAAATTATTGTCAATAGCGAAATATATAAAAAAAAAAAAATTGAATCAATTTAAAAGCTTTAAGAAAATCTCAAGCTTAGTAGTAATCCCAGCTTTGAAGTTTTATTTTATTTATAGTTTTCAAATTCTACTTTGTTCACGCTAGCCAGAGACAATAAACATGATTTTAATATTAAGATTTGCTTGTTGCCCTTTGTAATAACTTCTAGAACCTGCTGAGAATTCTTGACGCCAATAACTACACACTAAATTTCAGCGTAAAACTCATTTAACTTGAAATTATTATTAAAAAAAAAGGAACAGAGAAAATTAGTCGCCAAACTTGACTGAATAGCGCATTCAAATATTAATTTAGATTTAATGTTTCTTTCAATATTATTTTATATATATTATTGGCTTATTTGAAAATAATTTAATTTCCCCTATTATGGAAGTAAAATCGTACCCACAGAATTTCTAGCTGTTGGGCTAAATAAGTAGCCTATAATTAGTGTGTACTTAAAAATTACATTTCTAGTTAACGAAAGCTTAAGGTATCTTAAAGAGCTTTATTGAACACTAAAGAAATTTGTTAAAACTTAGTTTTTTTTTGTCAAATTGTACTAAAATATTATCTTGGCTTGAATAAAACTAATAAATTCTTGTTATTATATAAGTATGTGTATACGGTTTCCTGATGACCTGCCTGAACACCAGGTAAATTCACCAACCTAGCTAACAATTTTATTTAGCAAACTTTAGGTACTTCCATTTTTCTTTAAAAAAAAAAAAAAAAAAAAAAAATGCTTAAGTGCCCTGATAAGCTTAAATGAGCACTAGTGAAATGCCATATTTAATTTTTTTTCAAGTTTTACTCATATACCATCTAATATTTATTATATCTTTGACTTTAAAAAAGTAAAGTGTCCTGATGAACTGCATGAGCACCAGCAAAAAGCTTTAAAACTAGTAAAATCATTCACTTTTTTAATTTACTTTATTGAAAATTCCTTTTTTTTTTTCTTAAATGTGGCCGTCTTATTGTTTTATCATGTATGTTACTCTGATGAGCTACATGAGCGAAATGTTAGATCTTATTTTACTAAATAATTAATACTTACTGCCGGCTTAGCTAAATACGAACGAAACAAATTATTAGATTTTTTAGGTATTTAAATTAAAGGATAATGATAGAAGCATGATTTAAGGCTAGAGATAGAGTGAAAAAAAATTATAATAAATTAAATTTTTTCCCTGCAAGAAATTGCTTACAAAATAATTTTTTTTCTTCTCGTATTTTTAGTGAATTTAAAAAGAGCTTTTTTTAATTTTTAACTTAATTTCATATATTATTATTATTATTTATTTTTTTTGAAACTATAAATTTCACTTTGTGTTAAAAAAAAGAAAGAAATAAATTACAGCTTTCATTAATTTAATTAAATTTCCAATAAAATAAATGAATATTTTTATTAATACAACATAATTTTAAGATAAAAAATTTTTATTTAAACAAAAAACAAAAAAAAAAGAAAGAGGAACGAACATCTTTTGTTCAAGACACTAAAAAATCAACTTGAGTTTAACTTTTATGATTTTAAACTCAATCACGTTTTTGGGGGAATAAAAAAAAAACAAAATATTTTCATCTTTTTTTTTGTGGATTATAATTCACCCATATTTGCAAGCCAAAAAAAAAAAAAGCAAAATAAAGATGCTTTTTATACAATAATAAAAACAACAACAAAAGAAAATATATAAACCATACGTGTATTAAAAGTAATATAATGAACTCCAAATAATAATAATAAAAAAAGAAAAAAAATAAAAAAATTAAGGCAACAAGCAAAACACTATAAAAGAGCTACGAGTTGTACAAAAAAAGTTTTTGCATGCTTTAGTTTCTGTCTTTTGATTTTCTGGCACAAAAACGTGCTAACGTGCTGTTATGATGCTTCAGTAATACTCGTATTTACTAAATGTCAATTCAATGAGTTTATGGAAAATGAAATAAACCAAAACAAACCAGACAAAAAAGAAAGAAATAAAATATCTAAAAAGATGGTACCAAAATAACTGCAACAAATGCAATTTCTGTATGGATATTTGGTGAATGCATCAACCTCATCCTCATCATGATCATCATCATCTTCGTCAACAGCTTGCTTTTTTTACCAGCCAGTGTCTGTGAATTTGAAAATGTATGAAATGATTTTTATATAGCATATGAGGTCGCTTTTTAAATTTATGTGTGTGTGTGTGTGTGTGGTTTGTCATGAGAGTTTGCCTGCCTTTATTTTTGGAGTAATGGATCATTGGCAACTCCAAGTTTGGCTGTTCTACTAAGTTGCTGGCATAAGTTGCTCTTAAAGATTAACAAAGCAAGTGCAAGATCATATTGGTAAAATAAAAAAAAAATATAAACAAAATAATAATAAAATAAATATTACAGGGAAACTTTAAAGAAAGTTTACAAATACTATGAAACTTAGCTTTAAATAGTTTTTTAGTTTTTTATATAAAACTGTCTTTTTTTGGCTTTTGAGGGTGGCAAAATATTTTCATTTAGAGTGATATCTAATAAAATTAGCATATCCGAACTAAAATTATTTTCCTTTAAATCCTTCTGTAATCGACATGTCAGAAAAAATGGACCTGTAGAAAAAAGCAACATGTTGAAGAGGTCTTTATTCTCTCTAATGCATGAAATCTTGCCAGTGTTTTTGTACGTAAATTGCTTCTTTTTGTGGAGTAGTAATTTTACGGTATAAAGGCAGTACCTTAACGTTATGATAAAGCATCACAGAGTTTCGTAAAATAGAATATATTTGCTTTGACAATCCCATAAAGAAATAAGAGTTTTAAGTTGCCGATAGTTAAAGTTAAGATTTTATAAGTCAAATATCAAGTTTTTGGTTGGACATTAAATTAAAAATGTTAGGTCCAAAGTGTTAGCCCTCCAAAATTCTATATTTAAAAATGGAAAATTTTAAAATTTTTTAAAAATAACACCATGTACCAAAAGTAAGGTGAAGATTTTTTGTCCTGTTCCAATTACTTTTTTTCAATTATTAATTTATACATCGAAAGCCAACAATATTTTGGGAGATTACCTGAAATTACAGCCATGTACCTAAAATAGAAGTATGCTAAATTGAAGCATGAAAATGAAATATGTCTGGCCAGAACCATGTGCCACTTCGAGGGTTAAAAATAACTTTAAAATTTTCCTTAATGCCACAAATATTAATTTAAAATATTTAAAGCTTCTTTGTTTTTAAATAATTATTTTTTCATATTGTGAGTACTTTGATCTCTAATTTTTTTATATTTAAAATTGGTATCTTTTGTTACACTGTTAGCACTTAAATGCAACTACCACTTCTATGTACTCTCTACTCATGATCGTCAGCCAGCATTGGTGCCATGAAGTATGCAAGTAGTGCAACTGTTTTTCTTAACATGATGATATGCAGTAAATATGCTTTAAAGTTTTTTTGTTGTTGTTTGATTTTAAGTTTAGGAGTGTTTGTTTTGTAAGTGACATTGACAGTGACATCGTGAAGCTTCTTTCTTGGTGGTGTGTGCTAACTTTTTGTGCATATAACGAATCTAAAGGAGTCTAGTTAAAAGATAAAATTTTAACATCTGTGTGCAATGTTGTTGATGAGAACGAGCATGAGGCTGAGGATGAGGATGAGGACAATGAAATGAGCGAGCAGCCACGTAGCACGAGAAAAAAAATATATTTTTTTTGTAAACGTTTTCAAAGCAAAAGTTAAGCACTTGAGAGCTGCTGAAGTAGCTTTTTAATTGTCAAATGCATTAAATGGTTGGGCAAACAGGTTGAGTTATATGTTTTAGATAAATATTGGATTTCTTTAGTTTTTATTTTTTTTTTTTTTAACACGAGAGAGAAAAAAAAGGTTTTTTTTTAAACTAAATTTTTTAAGGTTTTTAGTTCTAGGAATTTGTAGAATACAAAAATTAATATTTAATAAAGTTAAACCCTTATTTCTGTAACCATGATTTTTAAGTTTTAAAAAGAAAATCTGCTGCTTTTTTTTAATATTAATTAATAGCCAATTAAAAATTATTTTATTTTCCTAAGAATTTAAACCTTAAACAAGGTGTTCTTCATTAAAGTATTTTGAAATTAAAAATATTAAAAAAAAAAAAATAGTAACATGACATTTATATCTCTACCAAATGATCTTCATCTAAAAAAGGTTTACTAGAACATTTTCTACAACAAACTATAACACTTAAAAAATGTTGGTTTTTTTGTCAAACCATTAAATTATGAGAACCAGAAAACAGCTGTAAACCAAATTTATTTTGTTTTGTTGTTGTTTTAAATAAGGGTTTATACAAGCATAATTACACTGTTACACACACAGCAGGTTAGTTTAACAATTTATAGAATCTTAAAATGAGTGTGATCATGAAATATCTTTTATGTCAAGTTAAATGAGATAAACATCATGTTAGCCTTGTTAAGAAACCTTTAAGAAAATTTGTTAACAGCAAACCTAGATCTGTGTGTGTGTGTGTTTTTTTTTTGTCAATAAAAAAAGCAGCTCAGCCAATTGATATTAGTGTTGCAGTAAAATCAAGAAAAACATTGTAGACACAAATTAATTACCAGGTTTACCACATAAAACTGTATGTGAGGTCTTATAATTGTTGTATTAAAGTGCAATTGTTCTTAAAAAAACCATCAGTAAGCATTTAGTTGTATGCTTAATAAAAATATAAAACAAAAATAAAAGTAAGAAATCAAAAGTGGTGGCAAATTTTATTGACTCATATTATTGAAAGGAAAATTTTGGGAAAAGAAATATTGATCAATATGCAAATTGCTATTTTTTATTTCGGCGGAATATCTTACTATTTTGAATTGTTTCATATAATTGTGAATTAAAATGTCGTCTATTGTGAATTAATTGTGTTAATTTTTTTTAAATAAATTTGAAATAAAAGGAAAATCAATGCGATAAATTTCATCAATTCAATGAAATATTCATTCATTTAACGAAAAAGCTTCATTAATTAAATGAAAATATTTCATTAACACACATAGTTAGTGAAATATTCATTCATTTAACGAAAAAGCTTCATTAATTAAATGAAAATATTTCATTAACACAAATAGTTAGTGAAATATTCATTCATTTAACGAAAAAAGTTCATTAGTTAAATGAAAATATTTCATTAATTCACATAGTTAGTGAAATATTCATTCATTTAACGAAAAAAGTTCATTAATTAAATGAAAATATTTCATTAATACACATAGATGGTGAAATATTTTATTAAATTATTGCGAAAAATTTCATTAATTCAATGAGATATTCATTAATTAAATGAATTATTTTTTTAATTTAACGAAATTTTCATTTATAAAACGAATTAATTTCATGAATACATGAATTCATATAATTAATGAAATTTTACTTTGAATCAATAAAACAATTTTAATTGAAACTTTTTTATTAAAATTTTTTTTTATATTTTTGAACAAAAAAAAATTTTTTTTCTAAAAGTAAAAATTATAATCAGGGCAAGTTTCTTAAGCTTCTTAAAAGCTTAATCACTTATGGTTGTACTTGTATATGAAACGGAGGAACACCGCTGCTCCAAAAATAATGCTAAACCTTAGATCTATACAAATCTTTCTGAATTCATTAAAGCATTCCACACAACAAAAAATGCTTTTGACGTTTTTTCTTGTTATTGCAGAAATCAATTGAAATAAAACCAACAATAATTAAAAATCATATTTTAACCCATTTAGACTCATCAACATTTTCTTTAAATGATAATTTCATTTCATTTAAAATTCCACAACTTTTAACTGTGGCTGCATTATAAATGAAAGAACAAACAACCAACAACTTGTTTAAAGAATTTCATACTCAACAGTACAAAAAAAAGTCATTTATAATTTAAACAGACTTTGTTGTGTAGCCTTAACAGATAATCAAAAGCCAACGGGTGGCTCTTTTTTTGAAATGAAATAATAATAATAAAAAAAAAACAAAACACAAGCATTTAAGAAATCAAGAAACAAACCAAACAAACAAATTTAAAGGTATTGAATTGCACTTTGATTGGCTGATGATGATAAATGCCATAATTTAATATTTTATGTCAAATAAATGCTACAAAATTCCCTTAAACGAATGCAAGAAATTAAATGTTGTAAAATATAAAACAAATATCATGGCATAAATTAAAAAAAAAAAAAAAAAAACACTTACCACCAAAAAAAAGAATTTTGTAACAATAATTATTTTAGTGATTTTATAAAATTGATAATAAATAAAAAAAGAAACCTTTTAAATCAAAAACACAATTAAATGATGGGAAAAATTATTAAACAAAATCAGGTTGTTATAATTTTTAAACGGTCTTAAACAAATATTCGTTTGTAGTGGTTCAAAATAAAGAAAAATCCTTCAGAAAGACAGAATTTTTTAATTTTAACAAAATTTTAAATGGCTTGAGTTAAATTTTAATTGATTGAGTTAAGTTTCTGCAATCGCATTTTTCAAAATGCCAAAAGTGTACAAAAATATTTTAAATATGAGTACTAAATAGCAATTTCAAAATTTCTTTTTGAAAAACTAAAAATTAATTTGATTACTGATAGAGATCTGTAACAGTATACTCCTGTATGGGTATGAAATTTGAAAAATTAGAGTTTAGGGTGAAAATGAGGGAGAATACCTTGTCAATTGCAGCAGTTTTCATCATAGCGGTGACATTAGCAATAGACTTTCGTGTTTGGGAATGCAAAGGAATACACACTACTAACAAGAATACTGCTAGTACTATTATTAATGCTACTGATTGACTACTTTTTATTTGCTACTGCTATGCAACTCTAATGCTGCTACTGTTATACTACTATTGCTATACTATTCTACTAATATTACAATATTACGGCAATTACTTTTTTGTTGTTTAAAAAATGCTACTAAAATTTGTAGCACTTTTTAGTATCATTACTTCTTTTGCTACTAATATAATCACTGCTACTGCATTTGCTTCCAATCAAAAATTCAGTTGCTACCGTCGAGTTTTTTAATAGTGACAATAGAAAATCAGTCTTACAGCTCAAAATATTTTTATAAGAAATAAATTTTGGTCTATATTATAGAATTCTTGTAGTAACCAGAATTAAATTAAAGAAAATGAATTTTTGATTGCAAACAAATTAAGTTCTCGCAACCGAAGTTATTTTCTGTGTATATAGACTGATTTGTTACTTTTAATTTGTTTTCCAATTTATACTTTTACAAGAAATTATCGAACAAAACTTGAAAACCATTGTTTTAAGTGAAAAAAGGTATTTTTCGATTTTATTTATTACAATGTTTTCATTAACTAACTGGCTTGGTTTTATGCTTAAGAATAAAAGCTTTTTTTTAAAGAATTTGGTAACAGGGATGGGGTGGAGTGGGCTTTTTAAAACTCAAATAAAAATGTAAAAAAAACTTTAAAAAAAAGTCATTCTCTCATACTCATTATTTTAAATTCAGGGCAAACGTGTTTTTGAAAGTTTTCCTTTTTGTTTTCTTTTACTTTATTTGCAAAACATATAAAATAAACACTACAATTTGACCTTTAAGATCAAGTGTAACACAAATTGCTATGAACCTTTATTTCCCAATACACCTCAACCTCAACGCTCTGGCCTCTTAGCACAGCACTTTGCCATGAGAAGTGCTGAAGCATTGCTTATTGGTACAAAGTCAATGCGTTTAATGTTCACTGCGTGAACCATTTAGTTGTTGTAAGAGATGGTTGCAGTACAATACAAAAGTGCATATCAAATACAAACACACACACACACACACACATTGAACTCATTGGTAAAATGAAGATCAACTTTTCATGACTTTAATCAGAGCACTTTAATCGACACGAACATTTTGTTTTAAGGTTTTCTTTTTTCTTCTTCAACTGTTCATCTTATTTCCCCTGGTATGACTCCACACGCAGTATTTTGTAAGTTTTTTTTTTTACTTATTTCGAACAGCAGAAAAAAACTCCCAAGGGTTTTATTGTACGAATTGTTATGTGCGGGTATGTTTGTTTGTTTTTCTAAAGACAGACACTTTGAAATGCTAAGACAGACAAATTTTTATAAAGACAGACAGACAGTTTTGAAATTGTGTTGCATGGTTAAATGTTTGGGTATATTTTTTTTTGTATGATTGTGTGTAATTTAAAAGGGTGTGCTTAAATGTAGTTTAAATTAAGGTGGACTATCGTGTGCCCAAGATCACTAATTAGATGAGTTTTTAAGCGCCGGTGTTTAAAGGTTTTTGTTCCAAGTTTCTTTTTTTATGGCGTGTTTTTTATTTTTTATTTTATTTTTTTTGTGTTTAAGTTGAGAAATCTCAGCAGGCCATTTAGTGGTGGGCATGTGCAGTTTTTTTTAAGGGCAATCACAACCTGTGGTTGTTTCAAAAAAAAAAATATTTTTAAGTTTTCTTTTTTTGTTAAATTAAAAAAAAAATTTTTTGATAATTAATAAACCACTGAAGAAAAATGGTATTTTCTTGGTGTCTTTTTTTTAGTAACCACTGCATAATTTTGCTTAATTTTAGTAATGAAGTCGTTCTATAAAAGATTACAATTGAAGTTACTTTTGATAAAAAAAAATTCGTGAAGTTGATATTCAACAATAAGTTCTTAAAATTTTTGAAGCTGAAATATTTTAAATTTTTTTAAAGTTTTTGCCAGTGACAGTTTGTTTTATTTTTGGTGCTTTTTATTATTCAAAAACTTTCTGGTGAACTACTTCAGTCCCTAATAAATGAAGCTAATGAAAAAACTTTAATCTTTCAGAATTTTTTTTTATTAAAAAAAATATTTAAAGATTTTTGATTTGCATTTTATTTAATTTGGCTCTCAAGTTTCATAGCAAATATAATATCGAAATTGTGTGTGAAATCGAGCCTTAAAAACATGCTATTAAAAACATTTTTGTTCTCTGGCTTACACACCTCCATTCAAATTCCTTTAAAAAATATAATTGCTGAAAGCTTGTTACAATAAAATAAATGATGCAGCAAACTTTTAACTATTCAAATAACTAGATTTTGCCATAAAAGCGTAAAATCATAGAATCCATTATGAAACCTATTTTTTTTTTTGTTACCACAATCCAATGGTCGAGCAAGTATTTATAATTTTTCTTGTTTTTATTATTAAAACGTATAAGCTATGAAAGCTCTAACCATAAAAATTTTAGTAACATATAAATTAAAACAACAAAAAAAAATTTTTTTTTTAAAAAAAGAAACAAAATAGTAACAGATAACGAAATATCAGTTTAATAAAATATGAATAACTAGCACATACAAAAGCAGACTAAGCAGCACACGCACTACACCAATTTTAGCTAAACGCTCGTTATACGAGTACAGCGAATGAATATTATGCCTGCATTGAACTTTAGAAAAGTGAAACATGCAATGCAATTTGAAATGATGTTGAAAATGTAAAACACTTGTTAAATAAATTCAAAACCTCAGTCAGTCATTCATTTAGTCACCTTTAAAAAGAAGCACACTCACACACATAAAAAATATCTAAATGATGAGGCTTGAAATCGAAAAAAGATCTTTAAAAAAAAAAAAAAATTTAACTGGAACTCAAACAAAACTGAACTGAAATTATTTGTTGCTATCAAAAAGCATACAAAAACTTTAAGTGTTGCTTGGCGTTATATAGCCCAATAATAAAATCTCATAAAAATTATCTAAAGCAAAAAAAGCCAATAAATACAATAAAATGATATTAAACATAAAAAAAAAATAAAAAATCAAAGTGATACCCAAAGTGGATTTTACCTATGAGAATTAATATTTTGTAAATAAGCGGCAATTGTGCTTTAACAAAAAAAGAAAAAGCAAAATATGAATAAATGCTTAAGAATAGAAGTAGCAGAGTAGGGATTGTAAGCGGTATTAGCTTTGTTAGGAATTTACAGTAAAGGTTTTGTAATGAAAACATATTTTTTTTCATGTTACTTTTCACAAATGAATAACTTCTGATTCCCGTTCATGTAGTGAGAAAATGTACCTGTGAAACTCTTATTTTATATTTATAAATGACAAAGTGACAACAAAATTATCAGTTCATCCCTCTAATGCCAGTTAGTTTTATGGTTCATTTTGTAAATACTCATGCAGGTTTCTTAACGAATTATATTCAAATAAGAAAGCAAATGCTTTTAAGTCGTTTGCGATATCACTAATACTCTTTTTGGCGCGTTTTCCTCTTGAAATCTTTTCCACTTTTTCTTTTCACGAAATAATTTTAAATGAAAAAAAAAATTGTATACAAAAAGATTTTGACATTTGTTTTCACTTTTACACAAAATAAAAATCAGCAGTTCTTTTTTTGTGTTCCACTTATTTTTGATACATTTTTGCACATGAACACATTTTGACAATTAATTTCAACTTTTCTCACTGAATAAGAATTAAAAGTTCTATTAAAACGTGAAAACACTTTTCCTTTCACTTCATCACAGAACAAGATTTTTCACCCCCAGTTTAAGTTTTGCGTAACATAAAAACAAAAGACTTAAGACACATGACTGAAAAAATTAATTTTGTTTAGCAAAAAAAAAAAAAATTTTTTAGAAAAACATATTTCTTTGAAAAAAAAAATAAAAAAAAATATTTTCTAAATTAAAAAAGCAAATTTTTATAAAAAATATTTTTTTTCAATAAAAATTTTTTTTCTAAGAAAAATATTTTAAAATATTTTTGAAAAAAAAAAAACAGTATTTTGTTTGAATTTGTAGAAAATTATAGTAAAAATAAAGTTTTATATTATAAAATAATTTTTTCTTTTGAAAAATATTTTTTCTCTTAAAAAATTTTTTCTAAGAAATAAAAAAAAAATTAGAAAAATCCATTTTTTTGACAAAATATTTTCCAAATAAAAAAATTTTTTGTTAATTAATTTGGAAATATTTTTCTAAAATTTATCGTTCTTATGTTTTTTGTATTTTTTAGAAGAAAATATATATTTTTTTTTAGAAGAAAAAATGTTGTTTTTAAAAAAACCTTTTAATTTAGACAAACATTTTTCTTTAGAAAAATACTTTCGCTTAGAAAAACATTTTTCTTTAGAAAAAAAAACTTGAAAAATTAAAAAAAATTTTTAATATAAAAAAAAATATTTTTTTCTAAAAAAAAAAAAATAGTTAAGAATATTTTACAAAAAAAAAATTTTAATTTAAAAAAAAAAAATTTTTAAATGTTTTAGAATATTTTAGAAAAAATATAAAAAAATTTTTTTTAATTTAAATTTTAAAAATATAAAATTATATTTTATTAATAAAAATTAATCGTTTTTGTGCTAATGGTTAGGTTGCACAGGGTGCCACAAATAAGAAAACCAGAAGGTTTTTGTGTTTCTTATTTTTTGTGAAGAAGCTACATAAGACTGAAGCGAGATATCGATATAAAAATTAATAGCAATTCAGTTTAAAGTATGAAATCTTAAGCTTGACTTTGTATTTAATTTGATTCACCAACCCTGTCATTTTTGTACCACAAAAAGCAAAACAAAAAAAAAATACCGGCCCGTTGTATGTTATAAAATAACAAAACTTTTACACACTTTTATCAGACAGACAAATGGAAAAATAAGCAAATGCTTTATAGTAACAAGCAGAGAAAAGAAAAATATTGAAAAATAAAAACTAAAAACTAAATAAAAAAAAACAGATGAATAAATGTTCAGGCATTTGGATGGACAATCAGTTAGTTTGTACAGCTACACAGCTAATGTAAGTGCTGTAACAACAACAGCAAATAACCAAAACAACAACAACATCATTAAATATTAACATCCAAGTAGTGCAACAACGTTAACAACAATAATATTATCAACCTTTTTGTATATGACTTTCAGTGGTGTAAAGTATTGTGTATACTTTTGTGCTTTATGTGAGCAGTATTTGATGCACCGCCAGACAGTGGCCACTAAGCTGTTAAAAACTCTTCATACAAAATTTCTAAACGGTTTGATAGAATCCTATAATTAATTGCAAATCAAATTTTTAAACTGCCTGTTAGGAAGTTTCGATCAACTTTTGAAATTAATTTCAGCTTCTTCATTAGATAATGATGATTTAACCCCTTGTCGCTATACTTTTCTCAGTATTTTTTTTCTTGTATATTTTGCTAATAGTCAAAAGGTGAATTTTTAAAAGTACCAAATTCCTCTTGGGTTGGATGAAGACTAAGAGACAGCAAAATATATATTGTGCCATTGTCACGGCTTAATTTTCACCTGTTGTTGTTATTTAGAGCATCATTGCAAAATTCTGATGTAGCAAACAAATCTCCCAAAAAAGTCACTGAATTCCTAATGAATACAAGTCTTAAGGAGTATTTTAAACATGAGAATAGTGTTACAATAAGTCTATTCTAGTTCTTTTTCTAAGTCTAAGCTTAACTTGAAGTAGATTTTGTGATAAAATTATATGATTTTTTTCATAATTTCTTCCTTGAGTTAGCATTACTCACAAGGAGTAAGTTTAGATCGCTTTAAAATTAAAATCTTATATATTCTATATACAAGACTCAGGTTAGTTTAAGCTTAACCAGATCAGCACTAAACTCACGGAAGTTTTTTCGTGTGGCAATTTTGGTCTCACACAAGTAAGACTTGCTATGATCTCTCAGATCACTATGTTAAATGAGGCTTAAATTAATATGAAATTAACAAAAAAATTTTTCGTGGTTATTGAAAGTCAATGCCTTAAGATTTTAATGAAAATATTGGGAGTAAAGTTTAAAGGTTTATTTCATTTTTATATTTAAAATTTTGCCATATTTGCCTACTGGTTTTTGTTTTTGGCCAGCCCACTGTTCATTGCTGTATTGAATCTGTGTTTAATGGTCATTGATGTCGGTAAGTGATGCTGTTAATACACTGAGAAGGTAAGAGTGCTTGATATTTCTTTTACTTAAATGTTGTTGTTGTTGTTTTATATGAGCCCATATAGCTTATTGCTGCCAAATGGTCTCAAAGTGCCATTAACCACGTAAACATTAATTTAACATGAAAATGAAAGACTCTTCTACAGTTCTAACAAAAGCAAGAATTACACTCAGAATGATATTTAAATAAACAAACAAACACCCATAAAGATTGAGAGTTATTTTTACATAAAAAATATTTGAGTTAATGAACATTGAACTATAAATGTAATAACTAAACAATATCAAAAAAAAAACTAAAAGAAAAAACCGAACATCTTAACCCAGTATTCTAATAAAATGAATTGTTAAGTAATGTTTTTGTTTAGCAAATAAATAAAATAAAAAATTTTTTTTCTTAAAAAAATTAAATTAAAACAAAGAAACGCTTGTTAAGAAAAAGTAGTTTTTTTTCTCTTCAATTCTCATTTATTTAAGCAAATTAACATGATTTGTTCTTTATAAGACAAGGTTTTGTTTATTAAACCCTTTTTCTTTATTTAAACTTCAACTCGCTAGAGAGCTGTTCTTGATTTGTGCACACACGTTCTCTTCTATTTGTTATTTGTGGGTTCTAACAAGCCGCTTGAATTTCTAGCTGTTTAGTGTTAAATAAATATTTAAATATTAAACTTGGCTTTCTGTGAGGCCTAACCAAACAAGCTCTGGTTAAGTAAAACCTTTTAAATAATTTTTCAATTTACTTACTCTTATTATTACCATTAAATCAATTTCAGTTTAATTCTAAAAGTGTATTTTGAAAATATTCAATTGCTGTTCCTTTTGCTTTGTTTTAATAACAAATTTTTAATTGAATTTTGTAAGGCGGCTTTTTCCAGCTGTTTAAAATTTTACAAGGGTTTTATTTATCTTTTCTTAGCTACTTGAGTTTCTTAATAAGTAAAGCAAAATTATTCCATCAATTTTTTTTATCTATCAGAAATTTTCATGCTCATGTTTTACTTAAACAAATATTGTGAATTCAAGTCAATCTAGATTTGTTTATTAAAACCATTCATTTACGCTTCTTTTTAGAGGGCATATGATATGACATATACCAACAACAAAGTTTATTAATTTTTTTTTTTTTGCTCACTAAATAATTAATTACAAATCAAATTTTTAAACTGCCTGTTGAGAAGACTTTCAGATAAGAAATTTGGTACATATAATTTTGAACCTGTCACACCCATTTTTAAGCCCACTTTATAGCGATTTTTATTCAAAACTGTTCAAAAAGTAATCTGCCGGTACTTAACTTAAGTTTATGCTTTGAAATATTTTATCTAGCAGTTTTATAAGCGCCTCTGACAATAATGGTAGCAAAACCGTGAGTATTTGTTTGGAGGAGTTTTTTAACAGTTAAAATTCTATTATCGAAGTTACCATGAAATATTTAAAAAAATTTACGTAAAACACTATGAGGAACATTTTTGTGAAAACGTTTAATCTTCTAACTGTTCAATTAATGGATCTTTTTTGCGAAAGAAAATAGACAAAAAATTTAATTTTACAATAAAATTTTTTTATCAAATTTAAAAAAAAAAAAAACTGCAAAAAGAAAAAGTAAAAGTTTAAGTTACTGATTTTTGTTTGTTAAAAAAAGAAAATGAACCAAAAAAAAAAAACTTAAACACAATTAAAAAAATATCTTCTACAACATCTTCTGCATAACCCAATTCTGAAAACAAATTAAAATGTTAAAGCGATTTAATTTCCAGTTCCCATAACTTATTTTGTCTTTGTTTATTTACAACCATTTCTTCTACTACTTCTTCTGTTTTTTTTTTAATTTCTTACTGGCCAGCGGTAGTTGGCTGCAATTAAATAATGTTTATTTTTATTTAAGTTACGGTTAAATGTTAACTACCCAAATGTTTATCTTTAATTTAACTGTTTATCTGTTTTAGATTTCATTGAAATTTTAGCTAAAATAACAACATTAATGGCAAAACAATTAAAATTGAAATTAAAACTAAAACTAAAACGAAAATATAAATTAAACTTTTTTTAAAAAAAAAACTATTTTCTTCTCAAGTGGGAAAGTATTTTTTTCTTTCTTTCTGCTTTAAAAAAAAAATTTTTTTTTTGGTTAACAATTTTTGCCTTCATTTCCATTTCCATATTTTTTTTTTCTTTTCTTTTATGGTGCTTTTTTTTTCTTTTGCATTTTTAAAATTTTCTTTTGTATGTTAAATTTTTGTTTTAATAGTTTTTAATGCCATGGCTGCAGAGCCAAAAAAAAAACTAAACTTAACAATTAAAACGTGATCCATGTTAGTAAATTGATTCCAATTTGTTTAAAAGTTTTTATTGTCTTCTGTGGTATTTTGTAAGTATTTTTGTTTTGATTTTTTTTACTTTATAAAACCAGGATTTTAGTTCGTTGCAGTTTGCTTTCCTTTTTTTTAAAGTTTGTTTTAAAGCCACATAATGCGTGAGTTTAAGTAAAAAAAAAGGGAAAACAGTGAGGATAAGCATATGCGAATTAAAGCTATGATTTGAATAAAAACGTGTATGTGCAAAAATTGAATTTTTTTGCAAGATTTTATTTCAAAGTTTTCTTGTTTTGTACTTGGCTAGATTTTTCTTAAAGCAAAATGCGTATTGCTAAGGTCTTTTAAGGCAACGAAAGGGAACTCTAACAAAAGATTTTTAATTTTTCCTTCAATAAAACTAAAAAATTATCTTAAAATATCTGCCTGCACTCTGTAGTTATTAAAAAAAAAAAACTATCTTAGAAATTTTCCTAAAAACAAAGAAAAATTTACTGAGCACCTGGAAAGCATAAAAAAATTAGTTGAAATCGTTTTCCTAATAAAACCCATTCGATTTATATTTCTTTTCACTAAATTTTAACCTTCTTAAAGTCAAAAGAAAACTTAAACTGTTATGTGTCAAAGTGGTATAAGTCCACTTTTTTTTGTAAATTGACTCAACAATAGCTCTAGTTAGATGGATGGTGTCCGTATCTTACCAAAAATTACCACTAACTTATTTTAAAAAAATTGTATTAAATTTTTAAATGGCAATTAGATTGAACTCAATTATAATACTTTTTCTGGAACAAAATAATTTGTGCTGACAAACATTGCATTTCAAAAATTTATAAATTATTTGCACAAGAAATCATTTCCAAAATAAAGGAAATTAATTCAGTAAAATAATTGTGCTGTAATTCATTTGGTAGCTTTCTTTTTTGTTATATCTAATTAAAAGTGAATCTGTTTTAAGCTTTATAACTTTTTAACTCCATAACTAAATTTTATTTAAGTAAAAAAAATCTACAGCGTTTAGCTCTTCGGTCGAAATTTTGCTTACCAAAAATTTTTCTTGAAGCGATTCAAACATTCTGCTTACAAATCATTTGCTCTAAACTTGTCTGAACTGTAATTAATCATAAAAGTTCATGGTTAAATATTTTATTTTATTTTAATATTTAATTTGTTATCATGCCTTTAATTTTCCAATTCACCTTCTAAATTAATTAAGTAACAAATAAAAAAACTTTTTTTTTTTTTAATTAATTTTTTAATATTCATCATATAATATCTCAAGTGCTTATTACGAGTACAATGTAACGCTCTAACAATTTTCTAAGTACAATTTAAATTTTGTTCACATTTATTACAACAACAACAACAAATGAGAAATAAATATACATTAAGGGTAATAAAATTATTTCTCAACTTGTTGCTGAATATGTAAGTGACTTAAGAAAATAAGCTATTAAATTCTGTAGAAGCTGCGCGAGGGGATCAAAAATTAGTACTACATAAATAGGAATGAGGAAAGGAGAGTCTAAATTATAATTTCATAATTTTTGTTTTTTAAATAATAAAGCATTAAAGCAATTTAAATGCAACCAAACAAAAGGAGTTTAATCAGTAGATTCTAAACTTTCTGGAAATGTTTTAACATTTTCGAATAATTTCGTAGTTTTTATTTTATGACCCAAAACGGAAACTACCAAAATCCTTGAGAACAGCAGTCCTGGGGTATATGGGAATTTAAAAAAAAAAATTTTTAAATAATTCAAAGTAACTTCTGAGTAATTGAGCAATAGATTACAAAACTAGACAGCCTTCTTTTTAAAATGGGCAGTGAGTACTTGGGCAGTAGATTATAAATTTAGACAACCTTAGCTTTAAAATGATGTGTGTACCATCCCGTAATCATTTATAGTATTTAAATGCTTTTGAGCGAATTCAATTATTTTTCAATTTCAATATTAAAAAATAATATTTCAAATTCCTTGAAATAATTTATATATTTTATTTTTAATTCTATTTCTATTCTAATATTTTTCTTGATTTGTGTTACTCAAAAGCGAGCAACCTCAGCATTACTAAACGGTAGTACTGGATAACTAAATACTAAATGGAACAAATTATTAAACAATTAGGAATAAAGAGCATATTTATTTTATACTTTTCGTTCAACCAATTTATCAATTTACATATCAAAGTTTTATCGAAAATATTACTTAAGCTAAAAAGCTAGAGGCTAAATCATAAATTTTGTGGCCAAATGCAAAAAACAAAGGCTAAATCTAGCCTTAAAAAGGCTAAATTGGCAACGCTGGTTTTGGTATGAAAAGTTGAATATTTTTTGGAAAAGAAACCTGAAATAAAATTTGAATCTTTTCTTTGACTGCCTCAACTTTTTCATAGAAAATTTTCATTTATTCGTAAGTTTATTTGAGCTTTTCTTTTTTAATTGAAATGCCTAATTACTTCAAGTTTAAGGTTGGATTATAATTATTTATTTTTATTTGAATATTTGTTTTTAGCCTTGAGTAGCTTCTTCAGCATACACAAGCTTTAAAAATACTAGAATTAGAAGAATTTTATCTTCTAGTTATTTTTTAAATAAAGTCATAAGAAGTTCATAGTAATACTTCAGTAAAGTACTAAAAATAATAAAAGATAAAAAGCTTGATTGCACTTTAATTTAAAATTTATTTTTTTATTTTTGCAATTACTGAAGCGTTTGAATCCACCGTCATTAGACCAATTTTTTTTTTTTTTTTTTTTTTTTTTGTTAACTGATTTTTAACTTCCCCCAATTGACCTTGAAATATATATTTTCTATAACATTGTACTTATACATTCAATCATACGAGTATATCAGTGAATGAATGACTGAATGAGTGACTCGTTTTTTAATAGAATCTTTTTTTTTTTAGATTTCTTACAAGTGGTTTGAAAAATTACTGTTGTGCGAGTAGCAATCATTAGCATTGTATTAGTTAAAACTAAAGCTTAAGTATTAAATAGCAAAACTTTTTGTCAGTTGTTTTAGCAGTTATAGAAAATGAAAAGAAAAATCTGAAACTGAAAAATTGAAATTATATATAATAAAAAAAAAACCAAGAAAATAAAAATAACAATAAACAATTGCGTTTTCTGTGTCACAGAAAATCACACAAGCGACCAATTATAATTAAATGGTTGTTGGAAAAATTATATTTTATTGTTAAAAAACATTGAAGAATTATAAAAAAAGGTAAAAAAAAATATAAAAACAACTCAAGATGTTAGATAAGTTCAAAAACAAATTGTTAAAAAAATAGCTTATGAAATGTGCTACAAGTCAGTAGCAATAAAATCTTCTGTTGATATAAAAAATTCTTACTGAACGATTCATCACTTATCGAGTTTCCAATTTCTCATTTAAAGCCCAAAATCTTGCCATTCGCCTGTGGGTCAAAATGAGAGTTTTCTTTTGAAATGATTTAAAAACTTGCAAAAAAAAAACTTTCCATTACCATTGTGATGTTTGCTAGCCTCTGATCTTTTCAACTTTTTCAGTCAAAAAATAAGAAAATTATTGAATTGTTAGTTTACAATCCCAGAAAACCTGAACACAAATGGTCGTTTTCAATATGAATTAAAAAAAAGGCAATTTAAGGCTTTTAGATATAATTTTGAAAATTGTATTAAATTTGTTCCATTACGAATGTGGTGATTAGGCCTTTGCAATTCGTCCAATGAAAACAACTGGCAGAATACTAAACCCTAAGATGTCACAAAGCTCAATAGGGCCAAAGAGCCAGTACACCAAAGCACAATATCAGTGCATACCCCAGTATCCAGCCAGAACTTCATTCAATAGCCCCCAAGAGAAAGCTTTGAGCAGACATAATAACGTGGCCATGATCCCCAAAGCAAACAACAGACACCAAACACAAAGAACGATAAGTCAGCCATGGCAACCAAATAACTTTCAGGGAACTATAAAGCGAATTTATGTAGTGAGACAACTTTTGCAAACCACGCGATCAGCAAGCTGTAACACTCAAAGCGATCTACCTCACCAAGTCTGACTTTTTCTGGCAAATTTACCCAACCTAACAACAGTACGATCATCTACTAACGCCCTACTTAGATCCCAATCAACTGTTGTACAGACTATTCTCATACCCTCTAAATCTAGTACATCATCAAGAAGATGGCATTACTTTAGTAAATGTAGTCAATCTGCCTGTCCTTCTCCACGTCGGTACAGAAAAGTGTCAGAAAGACACTTGAATTCAAAAATTAATTCTTGACTCGTACACAATCCACACTATCAATGTCACCAAAAAGAACCCAATCATGTGCTAAAAGCGTCAATTAGTTCCTAAATTTGAAAGTGATTGCACGACGTATTACTTCCAAGACAAGAAAAACTGCACTCGACTAGTCGGCATGCAAATCGTTTTTCAGAATCAAAAAAAAACTTTATAAAAACAACTTTTAGGGTCTCTAAATTTGTCGTCCTCTAAAATGATTTAAGAAGCGGTTTAATATTGCCATAGATATATAAAGCCAATTTTTGTTTAAAGAGCATTTTAGTAATAATCTTAACTGGGTTTTGTATAGAAAGAAATTCAAAATTCTAGACACCAACTTTAGTATCTCAAATAAATAAAAGACTTAAGACACAAACTTCAAAATCCTTCATAAGTTAAAGACTTAAGGTACAAACTTTGAAAAACTTTAAGAATCAAAAGTTTTAAGAAATGCCTTTCCTGATTAAAAACTAAAAACCGAAACTTGCTTATAAAATCAAAAGACTTAAAACACAAACTTTGAAAATTTAAAAAAAAAATTGTTTACTCGAGAATTCAGTAATTTTTTTTTTTTTTTTAATACAACCTAATTTTCTTTTTAACATTAAAGGCAAAAGTTGTTGTTAAACAAATGTTTAACCTTTTTTTTGTTTAACCTTGTTGCTGTAAACTTTGTGCTTAAATCACGATAATTGCAATAATGTTTTTTTTTTATATAAATTTAATTAAATAAATGCTTAAAATCAATAACATCTTCACACAGTTTGGTGATTGTCATTAGTTGCTATAAAAGATTGTTGTTGTTTAGACGTTGATGGTGGTAGAAAATTAACAAGATCTAAACATAAAATCAGCAATGTTCTAAAAACTCTCAATTACCTTAACAGCAAGTAACAAAACAATGCAATGCAACAACACATCCCAACTAAATAAATAAACAACAATAGCAGCAACGACAACTGGGTAACACCTGAGCCACATCATCATTAAAAGGAATAACAGCAACCGCAACAACTTAAGTAACGTAACAAAAATCTAACACCATTTTAAATAAAATAACTGATTGGTAAATAGTAAAACAAACTAAAATCTTGTGTAACCTTAAACTAATGAAGTGATCGTCATCATCAGCATCATCATTATCATGAAATACTTGGTGGGACAAACGATCGCTCATCTGAAAACTTCTTTTCGATATCAAGTTTGTTCAACAAAATGGGCTTCATTAGAATGTTATTAAACAACAAGACGCTCCCACGAATTAAATTGGAATAACACTAAAGAAAACAGTTTTTGAAGGTTTAAAAAAAAAATAGATTTTCTTTGTATAATTGGCCAAGTTAAAGCTTCTTAAGTAAATTTCAGTTTGTTGTTACGAAAAATTAACACTTGAGTAGTTTCCATTCATTTCTAGACAATTATAAAGTTCTAAAGACAAGGCAATATTTAACTAATAAAAACAAAACGAAAAGAAACAATCACACTTAAATAATAGAATTCACAGCATTTGTTAAATATTTAAAAATTGATCATGTCGTTATAAAAAAAAACATTTTTGTCTTAAACTTTAGCATTAACTATGAAAAAGAAGAAGAAAAAAAACAAATTAAAAAATATTAAATATTATTTTCTTCAAGTAAAGTTTTCTTTTTTAATTTTTTGAAATTAGTTTACTGTTCGATTTTACTGTAGACCAGTTAAGCAATACAGAGATAAATAATGTAACTGAAATCTGACAATAATACTGTTGTTTTATGTAAATGAAGTCAGTAATTTGTTCTACCAAATTTTTTTGTCTGAACAATATATTTTGTCTGAACAAAATTTTTTAGTCTGAACACAATAATAATAATATCAATCTCTAACCTGACTTTGTTTTATATAAACGAAGTCGGGCAAATGTTCCGAGCAAAATTTTTGTTCAAACAAAATATAAATAATAATGATAAACATTGATCGCTTGCTTTATAAAAACAGCACATAAAACCTTTTTCTTTTTTGTTGTTGTTGTAATTGTTGAGTTTCGCACTTGTTTCATAAAAACAGATCAAAAACAAAGATCCATATGAGTTGAATGCCACCCAAGTTGTGTGTGGCATGTTATTGTGTCTGTGAGACTGTCTCGGATTTCTGCTTTAATTTTGTTGGCTGAATGTCAATTATTTTTAGGCGTGCGAATTTCTTTTAATGTGTTAGCATTTCATTTTTACTTTCTGCTTAAAGAAAAATAAGACATTTGGGAGTATGTAATTGCTTTTCGGTTATTGATTTTTGTTGTCCATTTCACAAAGCAAATTTAAATTATTGGTTTCAGTTTTGAGGATGATCATGACGTAGATGATCGGTAGATTTATTTCCGCCGGAATTAAATGTGTTTAAATTACTTGTTATTTAAAAGATTATCTTTCAATTTCATTTAATTTCGGCTTTAAGACGTGAGTGCGAGTGGAGTGGTATGCGAGTGAAGCGAGTATGTGCTGGTATGCATGTGTGTGGGCTGAAAAAGGTCTACAAAAATAATTGATACATCACGTTGCTATCATTTACTTGTGGATTTAGGGATTTTTTTTCTTTTATCTTCCAGGCGTCGACGGAAGTAATTGTATAAAAGATGTTTACAAAAGGATTAGTATTTATTTTTCTTTTTCTATTTCTCTTTGGCATTTCGTTTTCTTTTAACAAACTTGTGCAAGACAAATTAAAAAATAACAAATTCATTTAATAGAGGATTTAAGAGTAAAAAACAAAAACAACAGACGTAAGAAAAAACTAGTTTTTTTAAACACTTAAAAATGTTTAAAAATCCTAAAAATTGCAAGTAATTGATTAGGTTAGTTTTATGTTGATTAACCACTCGAAATTTAAATAATGTTTTTAGCAGATTAAAGTAAAATTCTCTGATGATCCTGATAATAATTTCCAGAGAAACTGAAAAAGATAATTAATTAATTAAGGCAGTTTTTTTCAACGACAGAATTTTATGTGAAATTTATTTAAATTTAAATAAGATATTATTTTACAGAATTAAAATAAAATTCCCTGATCATCATTGCGATTAATAAAATTAATTATTTTGGTGAGTTCTACTTTTTGAAGCTTTGAAATTAATATAATTTTTTATAAAAATAGAGTAAAACCACCAGACTTAAATATTTCAATATTAAGGTAATTGAGAAAATCAATGAAACTGACCTATCATGTTGGAGAGGTTCTCTAAATTCAAATAATTTTGCATCCAAATTAAAGTAAAACTCCCTGATGATCACAGTTGAATGTTTTAATAACAAACTAATGAAGAAAATTAATTACTTAGCTGAATTCTACATTGAATTGAATTAATTTTTCATAGAATTGAAACAAATAAAAAAAATTGAAAAGAAATAAAAAATATTTTTTTCCAAATGAAAGTAAAATCGCCTGATGATTTAAAAATTTCTCCAAATCTACTAATTTTTTTGGTTGTCAATTTTATAGTTTTTCTGTTATAAAAAAGAGAATAAATTTATTAATTGAAAGAAATAAACTGTTATATGAACCAATTTACCTTTTAAATATGTCATATTGTCATATGATTTATGTTTAAAACGACAGTATTATAACACATTAATGCGAGTAATATTGCCGCTTTATTATAATACGCGTATTGTAATACTTTAAATCGGCACACAAAAATTATTCACTTGCGAGTATTGTTTATTAATTAATTAAAAAAATTTGCACGTTTTTTTCAAAAGTCTATCTTTTTTTTTAAAATACAAAAAAAAAATTTTTTTTTTTGTATTTAATTTCATTTTGTGGTTGTGTTTAAATGTAACGCTTTATTTCTATAATTTTCCTCAATAATTGTTAACCATATTTAGAGTATATAAACAGCCACAACAACAAAATATTAAATTAAATTGAATTGTATGGCAAAATATATTTATGGAAAAAAAATCGTTTTCAATTTAATTTGTATGAAATGAGCTCATATAACCATATTAATACTCAGCAACAGGTCATTAACCACTTTGTTACAGCAATTTCAATTCATATTGAAATTATATATATTTTTTTTAATACAAAACCAAATCAATTACAAAAAACAAAGTAAAAACTTTGTTAACCATATTAAAACATTTATATTATTTTCCTTATAATCTAACTATGTGTTTGCAAAAAAAAAAAGAAAAAAAATATTAAGAGAAAGACCAGCAAATAATTTTTATTGAAAACAAGAAAGAGGCGAAATTTAAAAATTTTTTCAAATAAAAAAAATAAAAAGATTTTGCATTCTATTCAATCGATGAGATGTCTACTATCGGTCAAGTCGAAGTCATGCAATTTCTTTAAAAAGTAGTAAATAAGACGGCCGTGATCTGCTGATCAATGCAATATTGCAGAGTTAAATTAGCTTAAACTTTTCAATTAATTGAAATTAGACCTCTTAAAACATTCCTATTTTATTTAAAGGCAGACCTTTAGATATTTAATTTATTAGCAGAGCAAGGGACTTCATACAAATGCAAAAATTTATACCACAATTTAAAATGATCTATTTTTATGTATTTATCCGTTCGAGATGTAGGCCTCGCAAGAAGCCAAAACTTAGTTCAATGAGAAACTTATCCATTCATTTCAAAGATGTATAAGTTAACTATTACTCGGCATTGTAAAATTTTTTATTTTTTAATTTAAATTGTTTGCATTCGATATCGAATGTGCTGATTTGGGTATTAGTTTTTTGCTTTAATTTTTTGCTGGGTTTTTATTTTGTTTAACCAGCAGTCAACGAACAATTACGTCTACATTATACGAGTGTTTAAGCTCAATTCAGGTGCGTAACAGCAGTAGAACCAATTATGGTTTATATAAATTAAATGTGTGTCGCATACTTAATTTAAAATAAAAGTGCTCTAAACAATTCTTTTTAATTTAAAATTTGTATCACCACTTTATAAGTAAGTTATAGTTTGCAGTCATGTATTTATATTTATTTATTTACTTATTTATTATTAAAAGTAACAACAAAAGCAGCAACGACAACAAAATAATATAATAAAATGATTTACTTAACTATTATTAAGAAATTTATGTCCACTTTTTTCGTCTGAATTTTTAAGGCCTTCAGTGACTTATTTGGCTGTCAAAAGACATTTTTATGCAAAGGAAACACCATAGACACTTTTAGGAAAAGCAAAAACACACACAACAACAAAAGATGTTGTTTTGTAGTGCTTTTTTTTCCTTTTTTGTTAAACCAAAACTTGCCAAGAATAATAAGTGTGAATTTTTAATTTGAACTAAAAACAGATGAAAATAAAAATTTATGGTTGGCTGAAAACGAGGCCGGTAGAAGAATTTCAAAAAGAAACTTTTTTTTTTATTTCAACATGAAGATTTAAAGAAGCAACTCCTTTGCTTGTTAAATTAAAATATTAAATCTACTAGGAATAAGCATCTTCTTAAAATAAACTATTTTTTTTTATAAATTTGGTAGCTTTCAGTTTAGAATATCTTCAAAGTTATTAAACTTAATTTCTACTTTTTTTATGGTCAATACCAAACACCACCTGACTGCTTGCCTCTTAAGGCACTTGCCTAACCAGCTCAAACAATGATATCTTTTGTTTAATTTTAATTTCATAATTTCTTTTAAAAACTCACAAAATAGGTTAAATTAATAAATAATTTTCTGAAAGCTAAAAACTGAATACTTAATAAATAATTCTAATGGAAAAAAGAATTAAAAATTTTTTAGCTTTTTGTTTCTGCTTAAAAGAAAATCACTAAAATTGAACCACGTCTTAGTCATAAACCTTACACTTCCCGTAATAAAGAGTTTAATAAAATTATATTTTAATATTGTTTTTAACTTAAAAATCTCTTAATATTTTGTATGACTTTGGCTTGAAAATACAAAAAAAAAACCTTTCTTCTACTTGTAATAAATTTCTAACAATAATTTCAAACACTTGAACATTTCCTGTCATAAATTTAATTAATTTTTATGTTAAATACTGCAAAAGCATAACAATAAGTTTTTTTTTTTTTTTTTATAGGGAAGAGTAATGCTCTTTGGTGACTAGTATTAACATAAGTGCAGCAGCGTGATTAAACGTTATTTAGTAAGACTTTTTTGTTTACATTTAAAATAAAAGTAGCTGAGGCCAAGTTACGGCACTCGATAATGATTGGCGTAATTCAGCCCCTGACAAGAATTCTATTTAGTGTATTTCACTTTTTGGAAATCACTTTTCTACTCTAATTTCTAAAGTTTTTTGCTTTGATCGTCAGGGAATTTTACTTGTTATTTTATATTAAAAAGCAAAATAAAATCTGAACAAGCAATTGGGCCTATTTAAGCGTATTAACATGATCGTCAGTTAATTTTACTTTGTATTTCTGAATCTGAACAAACAATATGTTGTCAGTGTCATTAAAATCAATTTTTTTTCCAAATCCCCTTTTCAACATAGAAATCAAATTATGAACCAATTGAAATAATTTTATATTAATCAAAATTTTTAAATAAATTAACCTGAGAAACAAATGCACCCGGTGCGAGTTTTTCTGAGGCTTTAGGTTTCTGAAAGTAAGACCAAAGTTGCGGTGACTATGAACTGCATTCGTCGTTTTTGTGGCGTCAACTGGACGACAACAAAATGGCGCGTCATAGCGTATGAAACCATCGATTTATTGCAGCATAAAATGAAAAAGTGCACTCTTACTGGGGTGCTCTTTACTGCTTTCCTACATCCGTGTAGAGAAGAAAACGATCTTGATAAACGTAGCAAAGTTTATTTGGAGAATCATGTTGTCAGTTAAAGCTAAAGTACTGCACAAGCATACTTGAAAGCCACACATCTCCACAAACATGTGTAATATTTTATATTAAAAAGTGCTTGTAAGCCATTTCAAGTATGCTTTAGTTAGAGCTGTAATAGATTATCTTTTTAGGCTTATGCGTCTTAGGCTTTCCCCATTCTGTTTTAAAAATCGGATTTGGAAAAAAAAATTTTTTTTAAGTTTATGCCTGAACGTGAGTGTTGTCCAGAGTCACTAGCTCATCTCTGTATTTTCTTACGTTATGAATGAACGATAATTTCTTTATGAAGAAATAATTTTTTTTTGTTTTTGGCCAGTTTTTTTTTTTTTTTTTTTTTAATTTACTAAACCGTTTTTATTGCTCTAGTAGTATTTGTTTTTTTATTTATTTATAATATTAAGGGAATGCATGTATTAGGGTAGGGCAAACATCTAGTGAAAGCAGAAGCGTGGGTGGATATCATTCAAACATTATTATTTATGTTAGATATTTAGACGTCGAATAAAGCCAATTGAGCTGTTATTTTTGAAAGTGGTATAAGTCCATTTTTTTTTCAAAACTAGTTAGCTGTTATTTAGTACCATATAGACACCCTTTAATTAAAATTACATTTAAATAATTTTTTTTTAAAAAGTGGATTTGTACCACTTTCAAAAATAACAGCTCAATTATCTTATTAATTGAGAACTCTGTTACTTATAAAAAAAATTAAGGCTTCTTTTTAAAGAAAAGAAGTACGATAAATTCTATTTCTAGTCTTAATTAGTCATTTTGAGTACCAGCCTAAATGGGTAGCAGGAGTAGCTGCTTTGGCATTATTTTACTTTTTGAAATATTTTTCACTGAACCGAAAATTTTAATTTTTTTAAGACAATAGCCCATAGGCTTTTACAAATTTTTACTTGCTTCTTTTTTAATTTTATTTTCTTGTAACAAATTTTTAAGTAAAATTTTATTTATTCCTGATGGCTTTTTGCCTGCTTGCATTTTTTTAGGTTTTTTTTTAATAAATTTTTGCTGTTTAATTTTTTGTGTTCTTTTTTTAATAAATAAGTTTTTTGCTGATTAATTTTTTTTATTAAATAAATTTTTTGCTGTTTAATTTTCTATGCAAAACTTGTGTCTTTGTGATGTTTAAATTTTCATTTAAAGTTTACCGCTTTAATTTTATGAATGGATTTTATGAAGAAAAAGAACTCTTACCAAATAAAATATGCACACTTACTTACAAATACAACCTCTGCCTCTAATAAAGTTTTATAAAGCACCCACCACTGGCTGGCTTGGCTGTCTTACTGTCTTTGCTTATCAAAAAAAATTTAAATTTAAATTTGAAAAGAGAAGAAAAAAAAAATAATATTTAAATGCCTATAAGTTTATTATTACATACATACAAATGTTGCATAAACACGAGTGTATGGTAAATGCACAGAATTTTGTTGCATGCCTGCGTTCGTTCATCAAACGCCTGTCAATTTGTCGGCACTTTTTTTGTCAGCACAATACAAACTACATACAAAATTTGTGGATGTTGTGCTTACACTTTATTTCATGACTTTTTTTTCTTTTCATTTTTAAATATTCTTTTATAACTGTGAAGAAACTATACAACATTTATTTATCAATGGCTTGTTACTTTTTTTTTATTAAAAATAAATTTAAACGAATATAATACATTTACGTTAAAAGCTTTATTAAAAAGGTATTAAACCAGCAAAGCAGTCAAAAGAAATACAATAAAAAAAAGAAAATAAAACAACTGAATTTTCGTTTTATTTTTAATTTTAAGAACTGCTTTTTTATTATGCAAGACATAACAAGTTATGAAAATATTTTAAGTTATTTTACCTACACACACACTCATACACATACTTGTGTGTATGTTAAAACTTTAGCTACTTTTTTAAAGCAATAATTTGACAGGAAATGACATGTATTGAATTTAAGGTAATAAATAATGATAATATTATCAATATGGCCACAAAAATGATGCTTAAAAAAAATCAAAATTAAATATGACAACAAAATTAAATTTATTAAATAAATAAAATTTAAATAAAAAAAAAACATAAATTGTGTGACTGCTGTAAATTTAATCATACGAGCAATAAAAATTTTAAATTAAATAAAACCCCCGCCAATTCAAATATTAACATCTACGCGCTCTATTTTGAAAACAAAACAAAAAAACCAGTCACCCATTTTCTACTGGAAAAGTGCAACAATAAATCGATTGTTTTGCGAGCTGTCTTGCAGAAACTATAGTTCACAACTCAACTGAGTTGATCATGTTAAAAAGCGATTTAAGAGTTTTGAAAAGTTTATGACTCCAGCAAACGTTTGTTAAAAGTTTCGTGCAAAAATTTTGTTGCTTGTTGCTTTGGACGAAAAACTTTGAAATAAGCAGCCTGGCTGTAAATTCGAGAAAAAAATCTGTTCTGAAATATTAAAATCTTTTTTGTCTCTATATACGTCCCTGTGCAGCGAATTTCAAAAATATTTTTCGTTTCAAAAAGAATTCCTGTTTTTTAATATTTTTCCAAACCAAATTCCCATAATTTTATTCGTTTGAAAACCGAATAAACAAACTTAATGAAACTAAATCTAATGGCTTTTTATTGTAATATTATAAATGACTAACCAAAAAAAAAAAAACATTTAAAAAGAAATAAAAAATTTATTAACTTGCAAAAAAAAAATTAAATTTTTTTAAATTTTCGCTTCAAGTATGAAGATTAGTTTGATGAACAAAAGCAGCTTCTTGGCCAAACTTTCCGATAATAGCAAACAAAATCAGTTAGTTATCTAAATAAATTTTTTACAGAACTTCAAATAGTTATTTTTTCGGTTTTAAAAATTTTTCATTTTTCAAAAACGATTTAATGCACAGAATAAAGCCGCTAAGCTTTCGCTAACCCACCCCGTTAAAACTGCTTGACAGTTTTAATAAATATAAAGCATTCTCATACGTTTTCTTAAAAAAAAAAAAAGGTAAAAGCTCTAAATTCTACACTGATGATCACGTTTTTCATTTCAAAATCAAAACTATAATAACATAAACTTTTTTTTTTTAATTTTTTTTTTTCGTTTTTCCAGAAGCATTTGTACTCAATATTCAATTTTTGCATATTACAACAAATGCGTGCCAGACCATATTTAGCCAAACACACTAAGCTAAAGTAAAAAAAAAATAGCAAAAGCAATTGTGGTTTAAGTAAGACAATTTGCTAAACAATAAAAAAAATGGACAAGAGAAATCTTAAAAATTTTTAAAAACAAAAAAACTGCAAAGAAAAAGGAGTGAAAAAAAGAAAAAAAAGTTAGAAATTTAATATAAAAAAATTTATGCGTGGGTACTTCTTGGCGGGGTATTATTAAAGGACCACAGGAAGAGACCTACTAAAAGCCACACTCATGTACTTTTTGGGTTTATCTACTCACGTTCATGTTTTTGTTAAACATCAGAAATTAATTTAATAAAAATTAAATATTTTTGTTTATTATTAAATTGTTAGTTATGAAGTTTGTTTGTTTTTTCTTATTAAATCAATAAGGATTCTAAAGTTTGTCAAGAAATGTTTTAAATAATCTACTGAGGATGAAATACTCCATAAACATATGAAAAGAATAATTTAAAAATAAAAAAAAAATTTTTTTTAAAAATTAAAACAAAAAAAAATTTTTTTTAATTAAAAAAAAAAATTAAAAAAAAAAATTTTAAATTAAAAAAAAAATTAAAAAAAAATTAAAAAAAAAAGTTTTTTAATTTAAAAAAAAAATTAATTGGAATAAACACCGAAAAAGATTAATATTTTATGTAATAAATTGTCAGTGACTTATTTTCATTTAAAGTTCCTTTTTGGCCGGAATGATTTTTACATTGACTGGTAATACAATATATCTATTCTGACAGCTGTGACCAGTTGTTCTGTTCACGCTACTAAAAGCAGGAAAATGTTTGAAAAAAGACTTCCTTTACAATCGTAATTTTTTGACAAAAAATTATTTTAGACCAGAGAGTAGGAAAATAAACAAAACGAAACGTTTGCTTTTATTTGGTTTTATTCTTTTCAGTAAGCAAAATAAAATCAAAACAAACAAAATGCAAACGTTTCTGCCGATTAATTTTATAAATGTTTTGCTCATGAGAACAAACCGTACTAAGAGCTTAAAAGTATGCACAGAGAGAGAGAAAAAAAAAGGAATAAAAAAAGAAAAACTTTTCGGAAACGTTTGGCGATTGCTTTGTTTATTATAAAAAGTAATAAATTTTTGTATATTTTTCTTAATCAGTAATAACGCAAATATTTAGGTTGTAGTATCAAAATTAGAGCTGAGTAGCGAACCCTAATAAGGGCCTTACTTTTACCTCACTTTCAATTTATTAATTTTTTGCTGAAATACTGTTTGCCAGCCATTGACATTTGACATTTAAATATGTGTGTTTATTTTTCAAAAAAGAAGAACTCACTGTTACACACAATCATATATAAATGTCATGATATCCCTCTCACATGTTATTTGATGATGTTTATGGATTGTTTTGAACACAGACACACACGACAAAAAACCAGTGAAATATTTTTAAAACTATAAATCAGTAAAACCATATTTTGCCATAATGCTTTGGTAAGAAAAACTAATTACTAAACCTATGGCCATATTGAAAGACTCTCAAGACTAATACTCTTTATGGTTAAAATCACACACAACTAGAAACGAAAACACTACACAGAACGCATTGCCTTTAAGCTAGAAAATGCCAACTAAACTAATTGAATTTACAGCAAAAAATTATACTTTACATACGACTTATATGGCAAAAAAAAAAACAGAAATACAAATTCACATATAAACCAAACATCAACACAGATCTCACGCAATATGTGTTAGTAAATTGTTGTAGCAGAAACCAGAAAAAAAACAACAAATAAAATACAGTTTTTTTTTTGTAAAGCAAAAATAAAAATAACGTTTAAATAGCCATTCACATCATTTCAATTTAAAGTCATTATTACTAAGCATAAAATTTTAAGAATTTCATAATCATATTGCTGGCCAGGCCAGGCCATGCCAGCCAGGCTGTAATTTTTTTTTTCAAACTCTTCAAGTCGTTATACTCTTATGCACCAAATAACCTTAATTGTTTATCTTAACACAAAGTGGAGTGCAGTTGTATGCAATTGTTAGCCACAACGCTTTTCGATTAATACGAAATTAAAATGTTTTATTAAAAAAGGTCATTTTTATGCTGCCTTTACCCATGATACACAAGAAATACTTTTTTTTTCATTTTATTAATTTTATATTTTCTGTTCATGTGTGTGTGTGTCTTCATTTATAGTTGTCATTTAATATTTTGCTCAAAGTTATCATCTTTGGCACTTTAAAAGAAATATTACCACGGTAGAGCATCATCATTAATAGCTGAGAAGAACATAAATAAATTGAATATGACAGTGGAATACAAGGGAAAAAAATTATATTGAGAAAGATTTATTTTTTGTTTAAACCAGAGTACAGATAGGGCATGGTCGGTCCAAAAGTGTAAGATAACTTTCCTTGAAGTATAGCTACCGTATGTACTAAATTTAAAAGAAATCTGTAGAGATATAGCGTTTTAATAATTAAAAACTTAAATTAAATGATTTCCCTTTAAAAAAAATACCTAAAAGTGGGCATGGTCGCTCTAAGAGTGTGTGGTATAGAGAACGCACATACAAAATTTCAGAGAAAATCATAAGAAAATAAAATTTTAATTATTTAAAGATTAATTTAAATTTTTTTAATACAAAGTGAGCTTAAAGATGAGCTTGAAAGTAATGGTACAGCTTAAAAATAATAGGCACTGAATTTTAGAAAATCCCCGGAAAAATAAAAATATTTTTAACAAAGAAATAATTACAAAATTGCTTTAATTTTAATGGATGAACCTACGAAAGGGAGGGTAATAAATACATTTTTTAATTAATATAAAATAGAAAAAATATTTTTTTTTATCCCACTGTCTTTGGCTGGAATCTTGTGGTAAACGTAACCAAATACAGTGACAAGAAGCAACTGTTATGACAAATCATCATTGGAGTAATTGTCGATGCATTGTGTAGCAATTAGAACAGACACTTTGGAGCGTTTTAGCCTATGCATTATTGTTGTACAAAATCCAGTATCCACAACAATAAATAAGAAAATTGTTGTATAAATACCGGCTGCCGTTACTGCCCTTAATGTGCTCAAGGAAATGATTAAACATTTAGCAAAATGTTTAACGTTTTATGTGATTTTGTTGTTTTTTTTTCCTAACCGTTTTTTTTTTTCTTTTGAACCCCCCTCTCTCCTCAACATTATTATTCTTGTCATAACATTTTGATATTTTTACAAATCACAACTAGAAAAACACGAGCATTTTTCTCAAGTGATGTATGAGTCGCTGTACAATGCATGGCTGGCTGACTGGCTTGACTTGGCTGATGGTTCCTTAAACCAAGCAGCCTTCATGTGTGCCTGATGGTGGTCATTATTTGGCCTTAAGTAATAACAAACGTTTAAGTGATTAACAGCATATATAACACGCGCTTTTTTGTTTTTGTTTTCAGTGCTTGCTGATTGCTTTCTTTCATCTTGCTTTAATAGTGCAACAGCAAACAATAACAACAACAAAATGTTAAGAAATTAATACTTTGTTGTTTGCTGCGTAAATTGCACAATAATTGTTTTGTAAAGTTTTTTGACCCTTTCATATTTATGCTTGGCTAAATTTTGTGGGGCATATCCTGGTGTTACTATAAAAACTAAAGCATTTTAATTGCAGTCATAAAAATCAGTCAAAGTAAAGTTTTATTTTAATGGCATAATTAAATCTTAAAAGGCGCTAAAGTGTTTAAATGCTTGAGATTTTTTTTGAAGAGAAAAAAAAAATTAAAAAGAAAAATGTGCGAAAATGGAAAGGTTTAAGAAAAATTTTATTTCATTAATTTAGAAAGAAATTTTTATAAGAAAGAACAGAAGACAGCAATTTTTTAAAGTATTTTAATTTGAAAACCTACTACATGCAATTGGGATAAAAATTTCATCTATAATTTTTCAATATTCCCTTTCTTCTTATTATAAATAAAATGCCTTTTTTTTGTAATGCAAAAATTTCAAGCCAAAAATGTGTGAACTTACAGGAGTGGGATTTTTAAATGACTGATTTGCGTTAGAAGAAACTGTAGACACTTTACCAAATTCACTTTCATACATGCCAGTGCCTTATGAAAGCATTTCAACCCAATTTTTTTTAAACTAAATTGTAAATCCTTAAAATTTATTTCTAAAATTTCAAATGTTTATAACACGAACATGTCTAAAGTGTATTTACAACTCATTATCATTAAAAGAAAAAAAATTTAATTAATTTTCTATGTGAATGCATATCAAGTTCGCTTCTTAAATCTTTTGATTTCCGTGCACGATTTTTGTGTATTTTAATCAATGAGCTACCAGCATTATTTTAGTTATTTAGTTGCTATTAGCACTTGTTATTTTTCCATTAACGCTTTATAAATAATAAAAGCAGAGTCCTTTTTTAGTATAGAAACTCCTAAAGAAATTCCAACGTGATTCTAAACAAATACCAACAATAATAATAACAAGAAACTATTTTAAATAAAAAAAAAATTTTTTTTTGTTTTTTTTTTTTTTCTCAATAAAAAAATTAAAGAAGCCGCCAACCAAATTGGTAACAATCTGGCAACTAAAAAAAAAAAAAAAGAAAAAAAAAAGCAATTGACACTTGAGTTGAAACTAAAATAAAATAAAGTACAATAATAATAAAACGCTAAAAGTGTAAAGAGTTTAAAATGTTTTTTTCAACAAATAGAAACGAATTTTCCTGTGTGTGTGAGTGTTTTGTTTTCTTTTTCAATTTAAGCCACTCTCGGGGGTAACCTTAAGACAACAACAAAAAAATGATTTCAAATGTTTAAATGCGGCAAGTCATCATGTGTATTTTTAAGTTTTGTTTGACGGCAATTTACAATAACACACACACACACACACACACGCACCTGATCTTTATTTGTTTGTTATAAACGCAATATTGTTGTTTTTAACCATTTAGTATTTTAGTTAAAAAGAGTTCTTGTTGTCCTAATAATTGTGTAAACAATAATGATGCATCCAAAGTAACTCCTCTAGTGATTACTTACGCATCAGTCAGCCAGTTAGCCAGTGAGTAGTTTTGTGTTTTATACCCAGTAGTTGCTAACCAGGGCTTAGTTAAAAAGGCGGCATTTTCCTTTTACTTTTCAAAATAAAGAATAAAAAAAGTAAAGAAACTCATGAAAGGCTATTGATTTGAAAATGAGCTGAAGTGAAAAATGTAAAAATTCAAATACTTTTTGCTTATAGCAGTGTTGTCACAATGATGATGATGATGTTCTTGCAATTGAAATAGTAATAACAACAATAACAAACATAAATCGTAAGCAAATAGCCAATAACTTGTGTTAAGTGAATTCACACACACACTTACATATAATAACTTCCATCCACTCTCATACTTATACATTTTGCAGAAAAACCTCTCTCAGTTGTCGTTTTTCAAACAAATCTAACGATAAGCAAACATACAAATAAGCAAAAATTATTAAGCTATATTTGTACAGCTACTAAGTGATCAGTAAAATTAAAAAAAAAATATGAAATTCCAATAAATTAAAAAGTGGAAGGTCTTTTTCTGCCCAGGCAGAGGACCCAAGTAACCAGTGCTCTTTATGAAAATTTAATCTTAGAATTAAATAATAAATACAAATTAAATATCATAATTTGCTTTAAACAATCTCATGCTTCTTTAAACATCAAAGTAATTTAGAAATATTTGCAAGAAAATCCACAAAAAATTTTGTTATCCTCTTTCCCTAAAAAAAATAATCTCTGAGTTGTGGTACACTGTCGTATTCGTTATAGTGTAAAAAGCCTTTTCACACAATAACGCCTAAAAACTAAATCTACAACATGTCCTCGGGGGGACTACTCATAGCACTATTTCTGAATGGCCCCTTTCTTTTGCCTGTTCTTGCCCTTATCATCCCCATCCCTTTTAATAACTTCTATTGCCTTTTCAGTGGTGCTCTGTTGAGGCGAACCAAAATTATAGTTGTCTGAACAGGATTTTTCAATAGTAACAAATTGGATTCTTACAACCAAAGTCGTTTTCTCAAGCACTTTAAAATGTTTTCTTGGACATTTTTTAAAAGTCTTTTTTAAACATTTAGTTTTATTCAAGAAAGGCTTTTAAATTTGGCTATTTATTTTCCTAAAATCTTCTATAAATCATGACAAATGTCATCATCATGTAAATGAGTTGTGTGCTAAACATTTTTAATTTCTCAATTTCTTTACAAAAATTTTTAGTTTTAACTACTTGTTTCAATTAACTTTAAACCCAACATTTCAACACCTTTTAAGGGGATCATCAATAAATTTAATTTTTATGAGAAAATCAAAATCTAAAACAAAAAATATTCACATAATTTTGTAAACATTAATGAAAACTCCTGCGGTTTTTTTAAACAGTTTGTAAAGCAGAGTAAGCAAATTTACTTTGAAATAAAAAATACAAACAGCAGAAAATAAAACGAAGATGCATTATGATTATGATGAGTTCACAGTGATGTTTAAAAAATCAATTCAATTTACTTGAACAAACAGACATACCCACAAACAACAACAATTTCAAAACAAGTAACATAAATTTTACACTTTAAGCGCTCAAACTAAAATGGCATAACAGCAACAACAACAAAAACAATAATAACTAAATCACTTTTTTTTTTAAAGGGAATTGTTTAACAAATGGGCAATTTTGTTCACAAAACTAAAAAAAAAAACATAATTTGAACAAGCAAAAAGATTCCAATAAACTTGCATTTTAGTTAGTTTTGTGCTCTCAAGTTAAGATTTTTTTAACCCCCCATTGTTTTACCACCGTGTGTGTTTTTGTTGTGGCAAGCAGACGAATAAGAAAAACACCAAAAAAACAGAAAAATACCATAACAGTGTTTATGTCAAACTCATGTACGCTCATGTTGCATCAACACATGATGACAGTCATAATTCTTTAGCAGCCACCAGTGGAGAGCTGAAAAAAAATTTAATTTTTTTTTTTGTCAATATTGTCAAGGAACAGGCAAACGTACAACTATTCTACAAAATTGCACAAAAACCAACTAAACTTAAAATGATTTCAATCTAAACAATAACATATTGAAACTAAGGTTTTCCGCAAATCAAAAGTAAAAAAAACCTTTAATATTTTTTTTTTTTTTGCTTTTTCGTATACAAAACACACAACAAACAAGACAAATGTCAACACCATACGTTCAGGTTTTTTTTTCTGTCTTAAGATTTTCTTCAAAGAAAGAAAAAACTCGTACGAGGGGGAATGCAAAAGCTTTTCTCTTCAAGGAGGCCAAATAAGGAATGTTGTTTTTATTAAAATACTCCAATGATAAAGTGGCTTTATTTTTTTTAAATTAAAAAAAAAAGCATTTTAAATTTTATTTAAAAAAATTATCGTGTTTAAAAAAAAATTTTTTTCTAAAAAATTATCGATAAATTGTATTTTAGAAAATTATCGATAAATTTTGTTTCAAAAATATTGCTTCAGAAAACTTGTCGATCAACTTTGTTTCAAACAAATTGTAGCTAAAGTTGTTTCAAAAAGTATCGGTAACTGTTTTTAGAAAATTATCGATAATTATCAATAAATTTTGTTTCAAAAAAAGTGTCGATACACGTTTTTTAAAAATTAATGATACATTTTGTTTCAAAAAAAAATATCGATAAATTTTGTTTCAAAAAATTATCGATATTTTTTTTTAATTATCGATAAATTTTGTTTAAAAAAATTATCAAAAAAATTTTTTTTAATTATTAATAGTTTTGTTTAAAATAAATTACCGATTAAATTTTGTTTCAAAAAATTATCAAAAAATTTTTTTTAAATTATTAATAGTTTTGTTTAAAATAAATTACCGATTAAATTTATTCTACAAAAAGATGGATACTTAAATATTAAAAATTACCCACCATTTTATTTTATTTTAACTCTGCAACAAACCTTCCTATAATACAATTTATTTTTTGTGCTACGTTTTCTTTAAAAAGTCGTCTCTTCATAATCATTATTATTTGTGATATTTAGTGCACACACTACAAGCGAAAAGCTTTTGTAAATCTTTTTAAAGAAATCTTTAAGAAAAAATTTAAAGCAAAAGTTAAATAAACATAAAATTTATTTCAACAAATCTCCCACGGTTTTTAAAGCTGAAAGAGAATTCGTAATAAGGTTTAGGTAACTAGACTCTGATATGATTTTAATTTTCTACAAAAAGAAAAAAAAATTATTTCCGTCTAGCTAAAATGCTTTACTCTATATACTCGTAATGTTTTTAAAATTAGTTCAAACTAAGAAAATTGTTAAACAACAAGCCATGAGAAAGAAAAAAGTCTTTATAAAGTAAAGTGGTGTGACACTTGGTCTGTTTAAATTAAATATAACTGGAAAAGTGTTTGTTGTTAATGACAAATCTATTTAAAAATAGTTTATTAGAGAATTATAGTAAATTGCTTATTTGCTTTATGTTTTATATGACATAATTTATGGTTTTGTATTAAGTTAAGGTGGTTGATTGTAGAATAAACATTTTTTAAATGATATCATTCCTTGACGCCCTCACTCGAGAGTGTTTTTGTCTTTAATAAGGCCAAGCTATAACCAGGAACAATGTAATTAAATTGGTTTCAATTTGCGCTTTTTTTTAAATTTTTTGCATTTTTCTTTTTTATTATTTTTGTTTTAACACTTTAGTCGTTACCTAAAATGGTAACGACAAAATCATAGTCGTTTTGCTTTAGGGGTGATTATTTTTTCACCATCAAATAACAATTTTACACTTACTCATACACATTTAATTAAATTTGAATGCTCAAAAAATATAATTTAATTAAAATCATTCTTAATTTAACACACCCCCTAAAATGGTTTAAGAAAAGTTAACAAACACTTTTTTGTATTTTGTACTAGAACTAAAAGTCGTTAACGTATGTTAATTTTAATTTAACGTCACCCACCGCCGACAAACACTTTTGTCATAACAAAAGAATGACTTTATTCTAATTTGAACGTTTTAAAATTTTTTTTTTTTTTGCTTTTCATTTAAAAGCCTTTTTTCTATAAACAAAAAGTGTTAAAAAATTGTTATTTTAATGTTTTGTTGTAGTTTGTATGTTTATTTATTTGTTTGTTTGGCTGCATGGCTGCTGTCAGTTTTCAAAGAATTTGTTTAATAAATGCAAATAGATTCAAAATAATAATCTAGCAGCATAAATAAAAACTATACTTGTTAATGATCTCAGTGGATTTTTCATTTTATTTTCCAAAAAAAAAAAACAAAGTCAAGAAAATACTACAAGTATTGTTATAGACTAGTTTTGGTAGTGTGTCATATTTAAAACGCCTTTTAAAATTTCATATAAATTTTTATTTTCAACTTAATCATAAAGAAAAAAGAATTTATATGAAAAGCTGCTGTTTGCACTGTGGGGTTAAATGAAAAATAAGCAGCATCTTTATCTGTAGCTAAAATTTAGAAAACACTTGTCATTGAATAAAATTTCTTGCGTATCGAAATTTCTTTCGAAAAGAATTTTAAATTCACAAGAAAAATCTAAAGTGTAGTAATTTTGAAAAAGTTGTGTTAACAATTTTTAAAGTAATTTTAAAAAATTTTAATTTTTTTCGAATTTTCTACCTAATTAGTTTCTTTTTAAATTGAAAATTTTCTTCTTCGATTCGAATTGAAATACATAATAGCCCCTCTTATTTCTCTACAAGCTTCTTTGGTATATTTTAATTGAAAACAACAAATAGAAGAAAGAAGCTGCTCTTATAGAGAAAGTATGCTTAAATTTTCTAATGATTTTTAATTGAAATTGTATGGCAATTTCTGTAAAAACTACAAATTAATTTTTTTAATTAAACCAACTTTTGATTTGAAATAGTTATTAGAAAAATTTTAGCATGTGGCAAAGGAGTAATTTTAGAAAGAAAAATAAATATCCTTTTTATAAATAATAACTGATTTGTAAAAATTTCTAATTTAAATTCTTTTTTCTATTTCTTTGCAGGTGAGTTCTTGCACAACAATTTTACTTGTAAGTAACCATTTGAAATTATGTTGATTAATATTAAACAAAAAAATTTTATTTTTCACTAAACAACATTTTAATTAAAAGAACGCAAAGTGTGGATTTTTACTTTTGGTTTGGGTGGGCAAGACTGTATTTTGTCTTTAATTTGTAGGCGTAGTTTCTAAACAATCGTACTTGAAAGCCACAAACATGTGTAATATTTTAGATTAAAAAGTATTTGTAAGAGATTTTAAGTAGACTTGTGCAGCTTTTTAGTAGTTACTAAATCAAGTTATTTCTTTTCTTTTAGTAACCCCCGTACAACTAAAAACCGACTCAAAAGAGCCTAGAGTCACATGTCATTTATAAAAGACTGCATAAAAATAATTAATTAATAAAGAAAATTGATTTGATTTTTTTGTTTATGTAAAACACAGTGCATTTACATGAAATATTTTTTGGTTCAGGTTGCTTTTTGTTTGTTGTCTCTGTTTGTATTGTTGGCATCATACTCGTATGTAATAAATCATACATTAAGTTTTTGTATGAAAGAAAATTGAGTTGCTTTTAGCTGCTATAGTTTATTTATTTACTTTTTTTTTTGCTTCCCTCTTTTTTCTTAATTTAATTTATTTATATTTTATCGATTTATTTATTGCAGACACACATACATAGACATAGTAAATATTTTTGTTTGTAAATCATACGTTTTCTTAAAATATCTGGCATTCATGGCTTTGAGTCTTTTAAGTAAAGGTTGGTGGAGACTGTGAATATGATTTATTTTATATGAATTTAAATATTGTGTTTGTGGTTGTCATCATATTGTTAAAACGATTGTAATCGATAAATTCAAAATGATTTATAAACATGATTTAAAAGAAACAGAAAAAAAAAAACGTTTATATAATTATAACAAAAAAAAATAAATGAATTTAAGGTTGTTTTCAATTTGTTTTAAAAAAAATATTGAAAAATTGTTTTTTCTTGGCCATCATGTTCTATATATAAAGAAAAAACCCAAGTTTTCTAAATAATACAATTTAATTATGAACAAGACTTACAAAACCTAAACAGTTCATATTGCAGCCTCAAACTAAAAGAATTTTTTAAACATTTTGTTCACATTAATCACGTTGTGTCACCTGGTAACCCAAGAGTTTTATTTAGTTTCGTTACTTTTTTTGAGATAATAAACTGTAAACACGTTACCATATTAGACTTAAATTTACAATAGTTTTTTTTTTATATGACTTTTGTTTGGTAACTGTAACACGTTTGTTAAACCTGGTTGCACAACCGTCTTTGAAACATGTGTTTGTGACAATGTTAACATTATTAGTTTTTGCTAAACAAAAAAGAGAGAGAAAAAAATTACTTAAAACTAAAATAAATTTCATAGAAATTAGAGAAAATATTGTTTAACAAAAGAAAATCAAAAGCCAAAAAAATTTTTTTTTAAGAGAGAGCCAGCAGTAAGAAACAAAAGTTTTTCTATATCGTGACGTACGTGATAACTTATAACATGTCACAAGGTGATTTTATTATAAAGATTAAATATATTAAAATATTTATTAAATCAAAGTAAAGGATGCAGGTTGCAAACTAAAACAAACAGGGTTTGCAAAGACAATTTTAAACTCTACTTAAAAAAAAAAATTATTATATAAAAATTAAATTTTAAGCAAATTTTTAAAGCATTAAAATTTTTTTTTAAGTCAGCGGAATAAGCCCAGAAATAAGTCACCCATAAATTAATAGGCCAGCCTGCCTTAGCTCTGGGCTACAGCACATGATCTTCCATGTTTGTTTACTCAACTCTGTCTGTTACTTTTGCTAAAAATTTTTTAATTCTAATTAAAAAAAAAACTGGGGTAAAAAAAATTCTGGGCTAGTGCTTGTTCCGATGTTAGTTGTTTTTTGAATAAAATAATAATTTTTTTCTGGGTTTCGCTTTTTTTGAAACTCAAAATTTACCAATTTTGTAACAAACTTAATTTCAAACCCACAATGCCAACCCTCAATTTAGTTTACATTTCACATTCTCCTCTCCCGCTCTCTCTCTCTCTCTCTCTCGCTCTTGCATACTGATCAGATATTGCAACATTGTGTTTAAAGTAGGTTATGAGAACTTGCAATGACTTTAACCAGGCACCTTTAGACTTGTTCCTTGTTGTGACTTTGCCTTTTTTTGTTATCTTGCTGGGTGCTTTTATTAGGGAGGCAGGACAATAATTTTGTTTCTTAACAAATTTTTGTTGTTTCTATTGTATTATAGGTCTGTGTGTTGGTTTGTGTGTTAATTTCTTAATGATTTTTAGTGGGCTGCAATTTTATTGTAACTTCTTTTTTTTTTACTTTGTTATGGTGATTGTGAGAAATAATCATTATAGAACATCTTCGTTTGGGCTTAAGTTTTTTTTTAGATTTTTTGCTGTATTTAGTTTTTGTTTTTTATTTTTTTTTTTTTTGTGCAGTATTTGTATTTAAGCATTTATGGTAAAGTCACGTTGGCATAATTTGTTTTATGTTAATGTTGTCGTATAAAATTGTTAAGAAACCAAAGCAAAAAGCAAAATCTTTTTGCCACAACAAGTTTTTTTTTTTTTTTTTAAAAAAAAGCTTCTTCATTTTCTTTTTATTTTATTTTTCTGTTGATCAACTTCAATGAATCGCTATTTAATTTGAGTGGCCATTGGTTTATATATTTACCGAAAAAAAAGAAGAAGACAAAAGTCTAAGAAAAACATTTAAAGATTTTTACAATTTTGGTTTTCTGCTTTTAGATTTTTTTTTTTTTTTAAATTTAAGTAAAAATCAATTTCGTTTGCGTTTTCTTCCACTTTATAAACCAAATAAAATTATATTTCTTTTAGTTTTAAAAGCACGACATTATTGTGTAGTTGATTGTCATTGTTTTCGGGGGCCTTTAATATAATTGTTATGGTTTTTATGTTTTACAAAAAAAAAAAAAAAAAGTATCATTGTTGTTTGGTATTAAAAACAATTTGCTACTGTAATGTATTTAAGACAACAGAAATCATCAAAGAAAAAAACCATGTTTTCCTTTTTTTTGTGTTACAAAATTATTTAAGCATAAAGCTGAAAGAAACAAACTTAAAAGAAAGAATATTACAAGACCATGAAGTGGTTAAACGTGAGCTACTGGAATTTTTTGTAAATATTTTTGTTTGCTTAACAAAAAACAAATAAAGTTCAATTGTATAATTTTTTTTTTTTTATTTTGATTTTACAATAAATTTTTTTTATAACACTAAAGCAATTTTAAAAACCATTTGGCCTAAAGAAATCAAATATTTCTTTTTTATTTCAATATTAAAGTTTTATCATGTCTCTACTATTTTTTTTTTAAATAACAAAAAACAAATTATTATTTTACAGAATTTTTTAATTAAAATCTCTGTTTGCTTTTTATAAATCACACATTTCCATAATTATTTTATTTAGCTCTCATTCAATTAAAGCTGTTCTACTCATTAATTTTCTATTATTCAACTTTAATTTTTTCAAAGATTTTTTTTTTCTAACTAAAATTCCCATAATCATTTTTGTTTACCTGAACTTATATTTATTATTAGTAAATAAATGCACAATATAAGCATTCATTTATTTCCAACATAATTGCATGAAGAAAAGGAACCAAAAAAAAAACCGATTTATCAATTCTCAAGTAATGTTTACATTTAGCAATAATAACATTTAGTTGAATTTATAAATACGATTTACAGTATGTTTAAATAAATATATATAGACGTATATTTTAACAAACAATTTATCTGATCACAAATGACATGCCTCAAAGGCATACAGTCATATAAATGTTTAAATTTGTCTATAGGGAGATACAGCACCAAGCAACGAATTAAAATAAAAAATAAGTAAATGAAGTTGTTTAGGATCTCTTTTAAGAGAAAAGTTCCTCCAAAAAATAGTTCTTTTCAGCGGAAATTTTGTAAGGAGTACAATGATAGAGAATCGCTTACAACACCCATGATTTTTGTTTGCAATGAGCCATCTAGAAGCAATCGCTTCTAGATGCCAAGAATGCTTATTCTATGAGACACTAAATTGATGTCTTATAGAACGGATTTGGATTGTTAAAAAAAAAGAAAAATATTAAAAAAAGGGCTTTTTGCGTTATCACATAAAAAATATTTCAAAATTTCAGTAGAAAATGCTCGATAGCGAATGTGACGATTTTACCTCTTTTCATTCAGCAATTTCAAATTAAAATTAAATCCTGCCTAAAGACGTACAAATTTTTAATAAAATCTAAATCATATTAAACATTTTAATGCTCATAAGAAGTTACTTAACTTAAACTGCTATAAGCTGTTTTTAAGATAATCCAACTTTGCAGCATGGTGTACTTTGTTATGCTTACATGTGTAACCTTGCTGGCAACTATGTTCTTATTGTTTGTTAAGTTTGTAAAGAAATTTATTATAATTATTATTACATGAAATATGAAGAAGAAAAAAAAAACACAATTCGTAAGACACAGTAACACACAGCTATACAATAAAATAATTTTTACATTTAAAAACCACAAAATCAAATTACCGATTTGTTAAAAATTTTCTGTGACTTTGTCTGCTAAATTACATCAAGCATATAATTAAACTTACACATGTTAACATATCAGCATCAGAAAATCGTGTTTAAAGGAGAGTCTCTCTTAAAAAATAAAAAAAAAAACTAAGCAAGACATCTTCTTTCAAGTAAAGAAAAAGAAAAACAAGTTAAATAAAATGAAACATTGTTGATTAATTACATTCTAATAACCCTCGTATAATTTAACGCATAGATTAAATTAACATGAGTAACAAATTTAAATAAAAACAAAATCCGGATTAATTTTTCATCATTTAAATGAACACAAATTGGTAATTAAGAAAAATACTCGTATATATTCATACAAGCATTCATACATTTTATAAATTACACTGTCTGTACAGGGTAACTGTTTTTAAAATCTGCAAAAGGCTTGACTATGAAATACAATTTTTAATTTAACTAATAAAATAATTGCAAAAATCATAAAAAGAAATAGTTTTGATTAATTTAAGATTTCTAGCAGAAAGTTTAAATGCAAATTTGTTTTATAAACTTTAAATTAAACAAAAATATTTTCTATAAATTTTTAGTAGCCAATCAGTATGATTCTTTTCATAACTAGTTTTTTCTGTGTAGTTCTAAACTTAATTATATTTTATAGGTTTCTGTTTAAGTAAAGGCGTACAATTCAATACAATGTATGGAGTCGTGTCGCATTTTGCTATGGCTATCATACGAGTAGACTTTTTTTATGTTAATTAAATGAAATTGTGCAAAGAAAATGTAAAATATTAAATATAAAAAATACAAAACATCATCAAACTAACTTACATACGAGTATTACTCGACTAACTATAATTAGAATGATGATGAGCCGTTTTAATTACTAAAGTGAGTTTTGGTTTTGTGATTTACGTTCAAAGCAATAAATTGTAAAATGTTGGTTAATTATATTATTAAAAAAAAAAAAGAAATAACTTTTATACATTTATATGTAATTTTTATTATTATTAAGTTATGACAGCAAATTGCATATGCCTAAACGAATAATAACGTTGCGCTAAATTAAAGTTGAATTAATAATTACGGACTGCAAGAACTAATCGGAACTCAAATCATCCAAGAGTCCTCCACTGACTAGGTAACTAATTGTGATTCTTCCTTCTTCCCACTGTAGACAAAATGCACAGAATATGCTCTTATCATTCTGAAAAAAAAAAAAATGACAGAAGTCGCCTCATATACCATAACAATGTTATTCATGTGGTAATTGAGTCTATAACGTCCCGTCAACAACCCTGCGCTATTTTAATTAAAGTTTGCCTAAATTTCTAAGAGAATGTATATTCAAGTGTCACGAGTGCCTATTGTTAAACATTCCTCAGTACAAAGCTGGGCCTGAAAAATTACATGTCCAACTAAAAGCTGTAAGTGACTTGTTATATTACTTGGAATTTGTTAAATAATACATGGAAATTAGAGTGAATAATGTGAAAATATATCATAGCATGATATAAGACTATAAAAATATAAAAATAAAAATACAATAGTGAAAAATGAAAAGTATAAAAGAAGTATAAAAGTCAAGGAGTATAATAGTATAGGGGTATAATAGTATACAAATATGATATTATAAGAGAAAAGTAGTGTAGAACTATTAAACTCGAGAAATATAAGAGTATAATACAACAACAGCATAAGACTATAATAAGTATAAGGGTATTACAGTCAAGAAGTATGAGCTTATGAGTCAAAGAGTATAAGAATATAAGAGTTTAACAGTATATCAGTTTAAGAGTAAAAAATTATAAGAGTTTAACAATATAAGCTTATAAAAGTATAAAAGTACAATAGTATAACAGTAGAAGTTTATAAAATTAAAAAAAATATAAAAGGTTAAAAGTATAAGACTATAAAGTTGTAAACTTATAATAATATAAAAGTATAAGAGTATAAAATTTTAATCGTATAATAGCACAAAAGTATAAAAATATAAAAGTATAGGAGTATAAAATTTAAACGTATAATATCATAAAAGTATAAAATTATAAAAGTATAAAATTATAAAAGTATAAAATTATAAAAGTATAAAATTATAAAAGTATAAAATTATAAAAGTATAAAATTATAAAAGTATAAAATTATAAAAGTATAAAATTATAAAAGTATAAAATTATAAAAGTATAAAATTATAAAAGTATAAAATTATAAAAGTATAAAATTATAAAAGTACAAGAGTATAAAAGCATAAGACTATAAATTTATAGGACTACAAAATTATAGGAGTATGGTTGTATAAGTTAATGAGAATAAGAGTATAAAAGTATAAAAATGACGGAGTATAAGAACGTAAGACAGAATATTAGTATAAAAATATAAGAACTTACAAGTAAAAGTATTTCAGTATAATGCATTTTGCCAGTTAAATGAATTCAAAGTTCTAATTCTGCAAATGCCATTTTAATTCATCTTTTTCGATAAGCCAGTAGGACATAGTAGGTCTTTAATTATTAATGAAAAAATAATAATTGCTTAAAAATTTAATACCATTTTTATTTAATGTTACAAACCGAAAATCGCAATTTGCAAAATAAATACTTTATTAAAAATTTATTAGTACTCCACTAAAAGTGTAAATATTTTTTTTTTTACCAAATAAAGCTCAATTAGTTGTTAAATTAGCTTCAACTTACAGTATTTAATAATTTGTGTAGCAATTAAATTAATTTTTTATACTGTGTGATGCTTTAATTTTAAATTAAAATTAGTTCTTTGTTTTTTTTTTTTTTTTTTTACCTGATAGAAATATCGCTTAGCTACGCTGTTAAATCAAGGTTTCATTTAGTCTTAACTGCCCACTGCAATTTTGTATAGAGTATTTAGATTTTAATTTAACAATTAAACAAATAAGTTTTCTTTTTATTTTAGTTATTTTACTAAATTTTCATGTTTTAGTAAATTTATTGATGATGATGACTAATCACCGCTGATTGTATGACGTTAGTGTGAATTTACATATGTTTGCTATAGTGGTTTTTGTTGTATTATTATTTTTTATAAAAAAAAAAAAACTACTTTTTTTTTAGAAGTATAAAATTTTCATTAATAAAATAAAGTTCTAGCAGTAGTATGAGTATTATTTATATTTAGTTACACCACAATGATTTCCGGCTGCTACTTAATACTCAGGCAAAAGACTTGAGCAGTTAAATAGGCGAGGAGCTGAAGGAAGGTATACTGTTGCAATTGCTTTACCCAACTGACAGCGTGAGAAAAATCTAATGTTAGCATATTTATTTATTTCTGTTTTTTTTTTTTTTTTTTTTTTTTTTTTTTTGTGTTAAGTTGTTGTTTTAGTAATGCCAAAGAACATTAACTTTTTCTGTTGTTGTTTTTAACATTAGATGATTTGTAAAAATTTTTCATTGATTTGTAGTTTTTGTTTTTGTTTTATGGCCTGAGTAAGCGGAACTAAACAGCAGAATCTCTCATACTTGTTTGCTACTCTGTGTTATGACGTAGACAGCTTTCAAGTAAATGGGAAATTTCAATATTAGCTAACTATTTTAAAAATTTATTTCTAATTCGAATTTATTATAAAATTAGTTTGTTTTTTATTAATATCTTTTTTTTTTTTTTTTTTAATTGCTTAAGAACTATTAATTGTTTATAACAAAGTAGCAGGTATTTGAAATGCAAAATAATAAATAGAACAGTAATAAATATTCATTTAAAATGCAATTGCATGCACATTTATGACGTTTTGTTTTCTTAACCATAAATTTGTTAATGTTATTAAGAAAATTAACTCTATTGGGAAATGTAATGCAAAACAAAACAAAAAACAAGTTTGCAACATTTGTTACACATAAGCATTAATGTCATGTTTATTATAGCAGTTTTGTTTTATATTATTTTATTTTTTTTTTTTTTATATTTTTGTCTCTTGGTTAGGGGAGGAAATTAAAAAAAAAATAAATTATAATATTTTAATGTAAAATTATTAAATGTTATAAATTTTACTGGTTAGAGTGTAGCATTTATTATTCTTTAGAATGTTTAATTGCAAAATTAAGTGAATAGCAAAAGTGTACATGTAGGAAATTTATGAGCGTTTAAAGTCAGGTAAAAACCAGCAGTATAAAAATGACAAGTTATTTAATGGTTAAATAGTAATCAGTAATTGCTTTACAAAAAGACTTGTGTTTTTTAATTTCTGTCGTTTTGTTTGAAAGAGATGTGTGATCTCTAATAACAAGTAGTCGTAGACTTAAATAAATTGCTTAGATTAAAACATAAATTATAAAATTATTAAGCTTAAATTGATATCAAAATAATAAATTAAATTATAGCAATTAAGCATATGTAAATGAAAATGTGTTATCAATATCCTAGTAGTTGTCAACAGGTTTTAAATCTTTTAGGTTTTTAATTCTAACACGGATGTGTTTTTTTTTATTTTTCTTGAAAAAAAAAAAAAATTTAAAATATTTTAATACTTCTTATTGATTTCGCTCAAACAAGAGGCAAAAAACTTATTACAGCTGTAATTTTCAAGACAAAGAAACAATTTCTAGTCATAAGACTTTTTTTTTAATGAATTATGCTCATCAATTTAAAGTGATGATGGAGCTTTTTGAAGGCTTTAAATGCTGCATTTTTCCTATTCTTTTTATTATTATGTTTTAGTCACCATTATGGTCTTAGATACCACCAGTATAAGATGGGTTTTGTGTTTTAAATAACGACACCTCAGAACATCTTACTTTGGAACTGTCCTGCCTTTGAATCTCGTAGGGCAAGAGTTCTGAGTGACTTTTCTTCCATAAAGGTAGAAAAACTCTCACTGAATAAGGTATTTGGCTTCATTAGAGGTCTAGATCTGGAATAGTGAATGCATGTATATTAGTTTGGGCTGCCTTACATGTGTCCTAGTAAAAATAAGAAAAAGGAGGGCCACTCAACTATTCCATGCCTCCAAGTAGTGTTAAATAAGGATGTCTTCTCCCTCCAGTGTTATTTTTCATAACTCTCGAGGAAATATTAGCAGCTTTAGGATCTAGTTTATGCTGACGATACCGTACTGATGCTGACCACTAAATATGGTACGCAAAAAAGAATAAATAACCTCGCTCTAAGAGCTTTCGAATACGGCCTGCAAAAAACAAAGTGCATGCACATAAATAATGACTCTACAACTCAAGTCTTTTAAGCTAATACGAGGTTAATTACACCAGGTGGCAGTTGTATGTATTCAAACATGTCGTTATATAAATTTAAAAAGGCCCAAAAGGCAAAATATTTAAATTTAACTTTTTTAATGCACATTTTTTTTCCATTAAAACTAACGTTCTTAAGCTGAAACTTATATTGTGAAATTTTAGAATTTTTTTTTTTTTTTTTTTTTTTGTCTTGTAAAATTTTTATAATTTCAATTAAAGCATTTTTAAATTCATATGGCGCTATGTATGTTTTCTTAATTTAGATTTTTCAAAAGTAGTTGATGACGCTTATTGATCTTGGTCTCAATATCAGTTTCTAAAAGAAAGTAGAAATAGGACGTTGAAAGTAATTTGCCTACAAGAGTGTGTGGTATCAAATGAAATACTTTGGAAATCCCTGCATTTAATATTTCACATGTCGAAGTCAATATTAAAAATAAAAAAAAACTCTAAAAAACTGAAATTTTGCTTAGGACGCTGAAAAATTTTTTTAGTTCAATTTATCAAAAAAAAAAAAAATTAAATTAAAACAATTCAAGGTTAGAGTTTCTTGCACAAAAAACTGAAACCTCAAACTACCTTACATGGAATGGAATTAATTACATACCATGTTACCGGGGTAGCTCTTAAGCATCGGTCTTTCTTTGCTTAAATACTGCTGAATAAAAAATGGTTCAATTGTTGTTTTTCCTTACCTGAGTGACGGAATATTTAGCTAATCTAAACTTAGTTAAATTAGAGCACAAATAATAAACAATTTGGTTTTTTTTTCATTGTATTTTTCATTCAATAAAAAAAAATAATATTTTAATGCTATAAAATAATCTTGTTGTACACCTGATATGCAAATAAATGCTTTAATAAAACAAAAATTCCTCCAAAGCAACAAATGCGTTTTGTGATAAATGAAAGAAATTTTCTAAACTTGTTAAACTATTAGCCAAACCTAAATAAACAACGAGGCTGTGTGACATCAGCACAATAACACAAACAAACTATAAATTGTAGGTACTCTGAAACACAGGCAAAAATAATAATAATAAAAAAAAAAATAAGATTACTTACTTGTATTACTTAAACTATAATTTTTTTTTTTTTTTTAAAAACATACCACCAACCAACAATTGTGTCTTTCCCAACATCAATCCCATTCATAATCATAGTCAATGCCTAATATGCACATACAATAAATGTAAAATAAAAAGGAAAAGAAACAAAATAATACTCGTGCAACAAAACAAAATGCTCCACCAAACAAAATAAAGAAAAGTCCAAGCTAACATTGATGATAATTTCACAAAAAGCTGCTTACTAAGTCTGTACATTTTCTAGACGATTTGTAAGGATGTCAAACAATTTTATAAAAAATTATTGTCATTTTCTTTGCAACATTTTCGTTTATGTTACTGTGCTATTTCTTTTTTTGTATTTTTGTTGTTGCTTCGGTTAATCTTACTAGTTGCATGCTCACTTATTTTACTCTTGTTGCTGACCTTAGTCGGTTATTTTGGAGCTAAAAGCTTTTTGGTAAGAGCTTAGTTAGTTTTTGTTGTTTGATTCCACCCAAAGCCGTTACCTTATACTTTAACCTTAAAAACTTTTATGACTGTGTGAGTGAAATACAAAAAAAAAAAAAAAAGATTTCATTACATACCACAGGTTTTAAATATGCAGGCACAATAAAAATGTTGTGTGTATACAAATAATGCATATTACTTTCGATAAATTCTTTCAGCTGACTGGCTCCTACTTCTTAAGGAAAAATATTAAAAAATAAAGACTAGCTTTTATTTATGAATTTGGCTCTAGATATTCAGCTTAATTAGCATTAAAAAAGCACTTAATTTGTTAATTTAATTTTCCTGCTCTTCTGTTATAGAAAATTGTCCGATTTTTTTTCAAAAACCAAAGGTTTCCGAAAAAAATGTCCTGCAGGAAAATAGCAGAATAAATAAATGATCACGAGATGTTAAAAATTAATTTTAGAAAATAAAAATTTATTGAAAATCAAGCTTAACTTCAAGCTTAACAAAACAGTCATATTATTTTAAAAAAAGGTCAAATTAAACTAACTAATAAATTTATTGGAAATCTTGAGGTTGAACTACATTTATTAATATGTTTTAATTTTTTATTAAAAAAAAGCACTAAATGTAAATGGTTAGCTTCAGCTTTTTGAAAACTAAAAAAGGCTAGGAAAAATTTAGAGTGTAAATCCTAAAAGCTACAAAAATTGGAGCGAAATATCAATATAAAAATAAATTTGTGATAAATAAGACCTCAAGCTTAACAAAATAGCGTTAATTTTTTTTTGTTTTTTGCATAGATAAAAATTAACAATTTTATCGATATAAAATGATGATATCTCAGACTACAATACTATAATTATAAATTAATTATAAATTAATTTGATTAATTATAAATTAATCAAATTATATCCTGAAGAAGCTAAAAAAATTGGAGCGAAATATCGATATAAAAATAAATTTTTGAAAAATAAGACCTCAAGCTTAACAAAATAGCCATATTATTTAAAAGAAAACGGTCAAATAAAAATAACTAATAAATTTAACGCTGTTTTGTATTAAAAATTTATCGATTACAAACAATTATTTATCGATAACACGGAAAAGTTATCGATAACTTATTAAAAATGTCTATTAAACAAATTTTATTTAAAGGAAAATATATAAAAGCAAAACGGATCTTATGAAAGTTATCGATTATTATCGATAACTTCCTTTTTTCCTCTTTTTCTGTGTAGGGTATCTTTAAAAGTTATTTTATTAATTTATTTTCTATCATAGTTTCACATTTAAGCCTTTTTTGCATTGTTATTAATAATAATGCTTGTTTTGGTTAAAAAAAAAATTCCGAGTGGCTAGTGAAAAAAGAACACCAAACATACAAACGACTGAACGACCAACTTAGCAACCAAGCGACCGAGCGACCATCTCTATGCCTTAACATTTCAAATGTTACGCAGGCAAACAGGGAGAAGATGAACAAACAAAAAAAAAAACGTTAAGCATGTTAAAGTCATAATTTTTGTTTGTTTGTTTATGCGCTGCTGCTCATAAAGCTTTAATAAATTGTTATTATTGTTGTTGTTTGGCTGCTTGAATATATTTGCTTTTATTTGGCGTTTTAAAGGCAATTTTATTAAACACGCTTAAAAAAATGCGACAAATGATCAACGAAAACAAATGGACCACCATCACATGAAAACCCTGCCATAATGTGTCTACTATTTATTTATTTTGTTTATTTATTATTGTGGTTTATAATGCAGGAATACGTGCTGGGTGTTGTTGGGCTTTTATTTTTTTATTTCTTTTCAAGAAGGATCAGAAACACAAAAGATATGAACTTCTTTTTTTTTTTTGTGAAGCATTATTGCAGCTATAAATGTAGATTCATTACGTTATTTTTTATTTCTGTCATTTGGCATGAAAACTTTTATTAAGTGTGTCACAAGATCGTTTATCGGTTGGTCGGTGCCCATGTAAGAAATGCATGAATGAATGAATGATAAAAAATAAGAAAGAAATTAGGCTTTTAAGAAAATCATTTTGTTCATTTTTCGTTAAGAGTTTTTGTTACTTAAAATGCCTTTTAAAGCCACCATCATAAATTAAAATGGTATTAAGGTGTTAAAAGGTGAAAATGTAAAAGGTTTTAAGAGAAAAATTTTTATTTTTATTTTTAAACGAATTATTTCATGTACAACAATTGATCTGAAATCTGCTAGTAAATCATATTTAATTTATTTTAGGCTGCCTTTATTTAGTAAACGGCCTTAAATATAGAGGTGATAAGTAAATTTCTAAAATAACTCAATTTGTTTAGGCACACTTACATCGGAAAATCATAAGGTGAAAAACTGACATCCTTTCAGTATAAAATAGCCACATAAAAAATATTGAAAATAATTTGTTATTTTATTTTTTATAGGAACTGAAAACTCTTTTTAAAGGAGTTTGAAGTGCTGACTTTAAATCTGCATATAATTTTTTTTTGGTTTGCTTGGGTTGTCCCCTTAGATTAGTGGGTAGAGCACTAACCTACCAAACTTGGCTTCACAGGTACGATTTCTACGTAAATTCTGAGTGCTTTCTACAGACAAGCCAATTAACTTGTGTTTAAAAAATATATACCGTTATGTTCTAAATGTTGTAACGGCACACAGAGCAGACCTTTGGTTGTGAGAACTAAATTTTATGCTAATCAAAAATTTAGTTGTGAAGGTAAATTGGTTTTTAGTTGTAGCAACAAGAATTCGTTGGATGGAGAGGCGAATGGACGTGCAAATACCAAGGATGATAGATAGCAATCCAAACCATTTGATACATGTGGTGGCGGTAGTAACAGGCCACTGAAATTTAGCAGAATGGGCTTGCTATCAAACGACGAAATTGTCAAGACGAAGAAGAGGAGAAACTTTAGAACACCTTCTCTGCTACCTGCAGAGTCTGACTGAACTGTCGACTATAAGGCTCGACATGATATATGGTTTCGTTAGGAGTAGCAATTGGTTTAAGTAACGGTTTCATCTTCTTCTACCTGTCTTCCTATTTATTTCCTTTCACTTTTCTATCGCTAGTGCTGTCCTTCTTCATTTTGTCCTATATGAAGTGAGCTCACTGGACGATTGGAAAGGGACTGCCCTTCCATGATAGCTGCCGGTCTTTCATCTTCTCTGCGAGTCCCCGGCTCTTATGGCTTCGGTGCACATCTGATGGCCGGAGTACCTGAGATATCGGGAGTAAGCTTAGGGAACCTTCTCAAGGTGGATTTAGATCACTTTACTTTTACATAGTCTTGGCGAGTAGGTGGTTCAAAACGTAGTCTTGCGACTCTGATTGAATAGTGAATCGCACTTCCAGTAGTTTCTTATTCTTATTTTTATAGTTCTCTGAGTTAGATATGAGTGATTACAAATTATGTTGACTGGCCCTCATAAATTTTGTCTTTTTATATAAAAAAAAAAAAATTAAATCATAAAATCCAACAAAATTATATTTTCTAAATCTTAGATTTTTACATTTTCCTATTTTTTCTTTATTATTTTGTAAAAAAAAAGCATAGCCTGCCTGCCTATTATTATTTAGTTGCTTGCATTGATTTGGTTTATTTGTACGCTTAACAATACCACGTTCTAAATGTGAGCGGTGTTTTCATTTACGTGATTTGTTTGCAACATAGTAAATGAGTGACTAAAATACTGAAACTGTTACCAGTAACAATAACTGCTGACTGAGTGAGTGACTACTGACTTTAGCAAGTAAAGTAGAAAAAAAAATAACAAGAAAGAAGGAAACACACATCCCTTTTGAGTTGGATGATATTTTTGTTTTATTTAATTTTATCATGTGCAGGTAAATCGTTCCAGCGCATATTTAATTCTTAAGGAAGCGCTATAATTGTCTTTTTTAATAATTTTTTTTTTTTATAAAGTTTGCAACAAAAGCCTGTTTAGAGAAAAAATGCTTGAGTCTTATTCTTTTTTTTTTTTAATTTCTGCTAAAACTTTACTATCTGCCACATCTTGGGGTTATATCAAGTTAAGGTTTAATTGTTTACCACCCATAATTTAAAGATTTCTTTTTATTTCAAATTTCTTATACACATTTGAATTTTTTAGAAAAAATCACAACTTTTTATTTCATTTTAAATTGTTCATCATAAATATTTATGTGTGTGTGCTTTTATATAGAAACTGCAGTAAAGGGTGTTATGAAAATTTGTTTAAGCGAAAATAGTTTAATTGAATACAATAGGTATTTTTTGACCATAAGGACCAGGTGATAAGTTCCCCGCTTTTGATTCTAGTTCTAGACATAATTTTTGAAAGTTTAAAATTTTCTAGTAGAACAAAATTGTTGATTTTTTTATTCCTTTTAAAGCGAATAAAATTTAATTTGAAATTTATTATATTTAGAACAATTTTATTTGAACAACTCTTGAGTTTTGTAGATTGTTGAAGTGAAAGAGAAAAAAGAAAAATGAAAAGCCCTAGAAACGTGCTTCTTAGGGACCTCCGCTGTAAATTGTCCCTTTTTTTATTCCAGAAAACTATGATTTGTCAAACCATTATTTTTAGACGATTAATTTCTTAATTTGTTGAGAAATAATGCTGACTTTTCAAATTGGTTAATTTTAATTTAGGAAAGTCTTTTGTGACTTCGTTGTTGTAAGAAAGTGGGGACCAGTAAATCTACTTAATTTTAAGTTTAAAAATTTTGTAATTGTAGCTGAGGATCACCCTTTATACAAATCATTGCTTTAAGAGCTTGTGTGTGTGTGTGTTTATTTTAAAATTTATCTTTATTAAGAAATTCAGTAGCCGTTATGACTGCTTTGTTTGGTGGTAATCATCATATTGATATCTTGATTTTTATAACGTACAAACATACTTTGAGCACAAATACAATAAGTATGTAATCATATCCCTTATGAATAAATGCATACACATAGACATAAGAACATACGTGCCACTGTGCAACAATAAAAAATTAAAGGAGAAAAAATTTGTTAAACCTACATACGATGAATGACTGCGGCTACTATGGCCACTACTAACTCGTGGTAGTTTTATTTTTTTCTCTCTCTATTTCTTTTTTTTTCATTTATTTTACTGGTATATAAATCATGCATTTTGCTTTGCATTTGTGACATGTTTCATATTGTTCCTTTTCATTCATTGTTTAATATGGTTTTTGTAGTTTTATTTTTTTTTTTTCCTTAAAATTTCCTTTTTTATACTGAAATTATTAATATTATTTTCCTTCTACTGGTCTTATTTACTTGTGATAAAATTCCATTATATGCCTGGAATATTAAATAAATTATTGCTGTTCATAGTTCTTTGCTTTTATGGGCTGTAAAGTGTATAGTTTAATGTTGAAATTTATTTTGTCATATTGACATTATATTTAATAACAAAGAACGGATGTGTATGTTAATCATCATCATATCGTCATATCATCATAATCATCATCATAATATGAAGGAAAGCAATGAATGCATGAATGAATGAACAATTTATTGATTAAAGAATTCACAGAATAAATTAATAAAATTATGATTATGAATTTGATATGAAAAATCAAAAGTCTTAAAGAGGAAAGAGGACAGAGGACACTTGTTTTACCCAGAACATAGAAAATGTTCATAGAATACAGCAGGCATACGAGTACATACTTTTGTAATCAAAATATGTAACTCGTGTTTGTTTATATTTTAATCTGTGTTTAGTTGGTTTTCAAAGGAAAAATTTTACTTTTAAACAGAGACTCTTAAATGAGTGATTAGATCAGTAATTCTCTGATTTAAAAACTTATTAATAAATTTCTTATTATTATACAATATATACATAATTTCCGGTCAATTCATAAAGACTTCTGCAGAAAGCTGACTTATCACCTCGTTATTAATTATATTTGCACAAACTTCAAGCGGAATATTAAAAGAAGTAAACATATACTTGTTGGGAAAAATTAATTTTTAATGACTGCATTCTAGGTAGCGAAACATGTTTAAACTAAATGAAAAAAATTGCAAAAATAAAAAATAAATTTTAACAAAATATTAATCTTTCCTACTGCCCAGTTCGAATTATGCCAATACCAAAATCAAAAATTTTCCATGGTTAATAAGTACTAAGAAGGGAGCATATTCCCTCCCACTGATCGGCATAGCTTGACATAAATATTTAATTCATACGATTAAGTTTGCTTACTATACGTTCGGCATATTTTCTCTGAAAATATATAGGGACAGCCTGAATATGAACCTTGACACTGTAACTGTGACATTTTCATAACAATTGCATGACATTATTATGACTGAACTTGAATTTTGTTTTTATATGAATTTACATTTTTAAAAGTCACCTTTTTTATCTATTACGATAAATTATTTTCATAAATACTTCGTTTTACAAAAAGAAAAATACATACCAACACACACAGGCAAAAATCAAAAGACTTAAAACACATACTTGAATTGTGTATTCATTCATGTATTGAAAGTATATGCTTGAAGAAAAAAATAAAAATATTATTTCTTATCTAATTCAATTAAATCACTTTATAGCTGTTACGCTTTAACTTAAACAAACTGCTGACTAATCACTTAGCATGTGAGTGTTCAAATGAAAAAACAAATTAGTTCACTACAGTGGCAAAATAATAATAAATTCAAACATTAAGTTGTTATTTCGTATATCATTTTATATGTACGATTTTTGTATTTATTTTTCTTAATTTTTTTTTTTATTATTTGTGTGTAGTGAAATATTTTCAGCTAAATTATTTTTTATTCAATGCTTTAATATATAAATAAGTTTTGTGATGAGGTAAAGAAAATTTTCAAGCCATTTTATAGCAACAGAAGTGAGTTCTTTTATTTGGTATTCTTTATTATTTAAAAAGCACTTAAATACAAAGTAGAGAATTGTTTGTTTTTATAAAGTTTTTTTTAGGAGTTTTAGCAGGAGTATTTAAAGTGTTGTGTGCTTCACAACCAGCTTAACTCTTAAAGGTGTTTGAATTTTTTTCAATTGCAGAATATTTCAGTTTAGCATTTTTTATTTTTTCACCAAAATCATTTCTTAGCAAGTAAAGTGTTTTACTTTAAAAAATTTATATTTCCATTATTTCATAAATGGGGTAGGTGATAATATATATGAATTTTACTTAAAAACAATTCGTTCAATTTTATTGAAAAAAAAAAAAAATTTGTGTTGGAAAAAATAAATTTTTCTTTAAAATAAATTTTTTTTAAATAAAATTTTTGTTTTAAATAAAATTTTTTTAAATAAAATTTTTGTTTTAAATAAAATTTTTTTTAAATAAAATTTTTGTTTTAAATAAAATTTTTTTTAAATAAAATTTTTTTTAAATAATTTTTTTTTTTAAATAAAATTTTTGTTTTAAATAAAATTTTGTTTTTAAATAAAATTTTTGTTTTAAATAAAATTTTTTTTAAATAAAATTTTTGTTTTAAATAAAATTTTTTTTAAATAAAATTTTTGTTTTAAATAAATTTTTTTTTTTAAATAAAATTTTCTTTTAAATTTTTTTGTAAGTAAAAATTTTGAATTCAAGCTAAATTTGTTGAAGTAATTTTAGTAGCATTTGAGTCAGCTTAGCTTCAAGTTAAACGTCTTTTGAAGTGCTTACCCTGGTATGCAATTTTGCTGTTGCTTGTTCAATAATTTCTACTAGAGCTCTGCACAAGCATGAAACACTTTTTATTAAAAAATGTTAATTTCAGATGATTATAGTGAAGTGTGACTTTCTTAAAATTTTTTACACTACTTTGAAATGGGTAACTCTTTTTCAGCCATTTCTTTATCTTAAATTGCTGTGCCCAATTTGCCATCGATATTATATATCAAAAACGAAAAAAACTTTATTTTTTCAAAATGTTGAATATCCATTTTAGTGATATGATCTCTCTGGGATGCGAATATTGATGTGTAAAAAATTTTATAAAAATATTTTTTTTTTTTTAGTTTTATTAAAATATTTTTTTAATAATTCTTTTTCTTCTAATTGTAAATTTTTCCAAGACAAAAGCCAAGCGTTTAAAGTGCTACCTTGTTGAGCTTTTTTTCTCTACATTTATTTCTTTCAAAATTAAATATTAATAAAAAAAATTCTTTATAACCTTGAATTTAGTTCATTTCATGTTTATTTTCATTTTATTTTTATTTATTTAAAAAAATATTTTATTTAAATAAATTATGTTAATTTTTTTTTGTTTCACTTTTAATAAAAAAAAATCGTGTTACTGTATAGCAAAAAAAAATTGTGTGGGTGGTTGGTTTTTTTAATTTTTTGTCATTAAAAATTTATTTAATAATTTTCTTTGAAAAGTTTATTTGAAACTATAAAGTTGATTTTTGTTACAAAGCTCCTAAAGTCACTTAAATAATTTTTTTTTTTGGTTTCTTCAATGAACTTAAATTCAGGCATGCATGTGTTATGATAAATAAAATGATTTTCAAGCACACAAACACAACTTATAAACTCATACAAGAAAACTTATTTTCCGTTTTAAAATTTTTTATATGTTTTGTTTTCAAGCACAGCCAAATTTAAACAAAACTTACATAAAATTGTTAAATAATAAAATTATAAGAAACCAGAGAGAAGAAAAAAAAACGCTTATAATTTCTGGGTTAATTTTCTTGTAAACTTATTTACAATTAATGCATTGTTTTATTATTATTATTATTAAATTTTGTTTCTTTTTTTCGTGGCTGTTGCTTGTTTAGTTGTTGTTAAGCACGGTTTTGCTGTCAAGGTTAGCATAATTTTCAAAGTTAGCGGAAAATTAATATGATGCACGCATGAGTGATGCAAACTGTTATGAAATATTCTTGACAAAATAACTAAAAGACAATGTTGTGTTTTAAATGACAAAAAAACAATATAAAAATTATAGCTAAAATAAAATTTTCTTAAATCCACACACAAAAAAGCAAGTGAAGGAGAACAAAAAACTTTTGAAGAAAAAAGAACCACTAGAATTGTAATTTTTTAATATTAAATACAATTAATTATGGTTCTTTGAAATATAATTAGTTTCAATTTAAATAGGTTTTTCATACATCATAAAAATGTAATACAAAATTTAGAATTTTTTTAACAAAATATTAATATTTATCTAGGGTGTTTAAATGTATTCTTTTCTTCCTGATAGTCTCAAGATCATTTCAAGAACGCTACTTCAATCCTCAAAAGATTATTCTCTGCAAAAATCCTTATATTGTAAAAATTGTTGATTAAATAAGAAAAGTTCCAAATGTTCAAACCACAATCTGAGTAAGCATTGAGCCATAAACCAAACATCCAAACCAATATTTTAATATTAAACAAAAAGATTACGAAATGGGACAAATATCATTTTAAAGAGGAGATCGTCTAGTTGTGTAATCTATTGCACAAGTATACTTGAAAGCCACACATCACTACAAACATGTGTAATATTTTATATTAAAAAGAGCTTGTAAGCCATTTCAAGTATGCTTGTGCAGCCCTTTAGTAAATACTCAGAAGTTCCTTTGGATTGTTTTTAAATTTTTTTTTTTTAAATTTCTATATAGCCAAAGCTGTTGCTTTGAGGTATTTTTATTATTTCCAATTTTGCAGAGGCACCACTATGGATTTTCTCCATGCAAATTAATGAAACCAAAAAGGAATTTATTGTCATTTCAATATTTTTCTCTCAGAGTCGCTTTTTGCTTGAAATTGAGGACGTATTCTGTTTCATCATTTAGGCTAATTTAGCTTGTTTTGTCTAATTTTTGGTAAAACTGATATCTATATCCATTATATTTTATGGACTTTTTAAAATTAGTTCGTATAAAAATAGCCTAAAATTTCATTCCACAAACCAGGCCTGCCTGGCTTGGTTGCTCTCTTTTTTTTTTTTTTTTAAGAAAGCACAACGAAAATGTCTCACACACCGAACAAAAGACTTAAAAACCCCAAGCACCAAAATAAAATATAATTTATTTATTTAAAGATTTTATTGTTAAAAATCACTCAAGCCCAGGACATTAAATATTCCTCACAGCGTGTTATAAAATGTTTATTAAGGAATTCCTAAAATCTCAGCCATAAAAAAACTCTGTGTGTTCAATATTTCTTAAAAGCAACAAACTCCCATGAAAACCAAAAAAAAAAGTAACCACAAAACTGTCACTTGTTTTATATTATTGCAAACATGTTTCAATGTTTTTGTTTATGCGTTTGGTAATGCCACAAGCAAGGCGCCACTTGTCTGTTGAAAAAAAAAAAACTAAAACTAAAAACCAATTATTTCTTTCTGATTCAAAACTCTATTTCTTTATAAATTAACACAATAAGTAAAAGAAAAGAGTAACAACAGCAACAAATCTATTAACTAGGGCCACACTTGTTGAACGTGACCCACATTACAGCTCAAAATAAAAATAAAACTTGTGAGGGTTTTGACTACAAAAACTAAAAAACAAAAAACAAGGCTGCTTTTGTTTAATTTAGTTAAGGATTCATAGGACATACTGCTCTACCACAACACGACTCAGTCAGTCATCACAGCCATCATCTAGTAAACAAGTTGGTTTGATATCTTTATAAAGCAAATTGTTTGCTGTGGCTGGTTATTGTTTTACCTGTTGTATGTGTGTTAAACCTATAAATGTTATAATTCTATTTTTTATTTTTTTTTATATTTTTTTTCTTGCTATTGCAACAATTGTTTTGTCACCTTTAGAAATTTATCTTTTTGACTGCTATAACTAGATTATATGAAATATTGATAGCCAGTGAGATAACAAAGCAACTTTTGTTGCTTTTACAAAACCCTATGCAATTTTAGTTTGTGGGAAAAAATTTTTTAAAACTTTATAAAAATAAATTTCCCTGAAGAAGACCTTCAAAAGAAAGTCGAAATATCGAAAAATTTAAATAAAAACAATTTTTTAAGATCTTAAGCTTGATTAATATTAAATAATAATTTTGTAAAACAATATTTAAGAGAAATTTTAATATAGAAAAATACAAAGAACTTAAAATTTTTTTTTTATTTAGCAAGTAGCCATCAAATTCTATTTTAAAGAAATTTTTTCTTGAAAAACTGCAAATTTTATTTAAATAAAAAAAAATTTTTTTTACATCGTTTTTTACATAAAAACTATTTAAATTATTTTTATTTTTTTAATATTTTAACAGGACTTGTAGGTCGAAGCAATTACTTTTGTAACAAAAAAAAATAATTATTTATTTTCAATATTTTTTTATGAAAAGTTTATGCCAACTAAGCTTAAATAAAATATGTTTTTTTTAATTGCAAAATTAATTGCTTAATTTAGTTTTTAATGTTTAATTGCAAAGCCGAATTCACCCATATGTGTGTAACAAAAATTTTGTCCTTACTATTTTTTTTTGTATGTACTTACAGTTTGAACTGCCTGTCTTTCTTTTTATTAAATTTGTATAAAAAAAATTTTTTGTACGGACAAAAAAATTGTTGTACGGACAAAATTTTTTTTACATAGTTTCTCTCGTTATAAAGACACTTTTAACTAAATTTGCATAAAAAAATTTTTGCACAGACCAAAATTTTTGTACGGACAAAAATTTTCTCTCCTTGTGAAAAACGCTTTTAATTATATTTACATAAAAAAAGTTTGGATGAACAAAATTTTATTCAATCTAATTTCTGTAACAGAATCAAGCTTACCATGCCCAATAGTACGATTCAGTAAATTGTAAAATTTAGAAATTTTTGCTTTTTTTTTTTAAGAAAAATTTTATTGTTTGCATCAATAGAAAAAAAATAAATTTCGAAATTAAATAAAAATTTTCCAAAATTGAAAATTAATTTACTGAATAAATAGTTTAGAATTTTACTAAATAATAAAATCGATATTTTTGTTGTTAATTGTTTTTCATTTGAATTGCATAGTGAATCAAACTATAGTGCTCTTGCCATTGAAATCAGTCTTAAGTCCTTATAATGCTTACTTTTATCAACTTTTTATATAAAAAACTTGCAGAATGAAATAGGAAAGATTACCTGACGCTATTTACTTCATTTGCCACTCCATTGCAAAAACACTGAAATGAATAGAGTAATTTTTTTGTTGTACTCGTATCACTAGTAGCCAATGTTAATTCGTCTATGCCTTTAAAAAACTTGTCTGCTTACACGTGTCAGAATGAAAGCGACTCTTTTTTTTATTTCTACATAATGAGAACAGGTGAGAAAAAGAAAAATGACAAATTGCAGCAACAATTCCCAAAATACGGCTCTAAATAAATTTAATATTGATTAATTAATAATCACAAGGCAATTTAAATGTGTATTGTTTTGAGCATGTTTTAGGTGAGACGCTACAATACGTAATTGGAGCTAAATCATGTTTAAACAAATGAAATAAAAGTAGAAAAGATAACGTATCTTTGACTCTAACACTTTCCTTAACACATTCTTGTAAATTATATCAACACAAACAATCAAAAATGTTTAAAACCTTTTTTTAGAGCTTTTGTGAAAATAGGAAAGCAAAACTAGCCAAACAGCCAGCCAAGCAACTCTAAAAATTCCTGCATTAATTTCAAATCAATTTTCCTCACAGCTTAATGTTTAACGGCTTTAGAAAAAAAATGTTTTAATTTATTTCTAAGATTTGGAAGTATGAAAACTAAAAAAAAGTGTTAAAGCGTTAGAGACGAACAACACACAAAAACGACAGCTTATTAAAAGTTATTGTTTTCAGATGATTTTTTTTTCTCTTTTTTTTAATAAAAATTTCTTAAAGAGGGAGGAGGTTTTGATATTTTTGTTTCTAATAATAAACAAAGCCCAGAAACCTGCTATAAAAAAGATTTATAAGTCCAACTGAAATCATTTATCACACTTAATTAATATCGAAACATCAGATAAAGATAAAGATGTTAAGCCATAGATTTTTTGTTTATGTTGTGAAAAAAATATATATAGAAACCATGAAACAAAAAGTAGATTTTAAATAAATAAAACAAGCTACAATTCACAATTTGTTTTTTTTTTAACAAAACAAAAAAAAAAGTTGTTAAATTCTATTGTTTCATTTTAATATCGAATCTGGCATTTTGTTACACATATTATTTATTTATTTATTTTTTCTTATCGTTTTTTGTGTTCGCCTTGAAATCTTTTTGTGTTTTAAGAAAGACCCGAAAAAAAAGATTTATTTGTGTCTAAACTTTAGTTTTAAAAATTCCTAGAAATTCATTAAATATTGATTTTATAAATAAATTTAAATTATTTATTTTCAACTAGCTCATGATGACTGAGAGTTTTAGTTTATTAGCTTAGGAATTTCCTTCTAATTTTGTAAGATTTTTTTTTAAATTATTTTTTCTAATAAATAAAAACATTAATTCTTAAGAATTTCTCACTTGATTTTATTAGATCAATAATACATTTCTATAATTTATAATGAAAACAATTTTTCAATTGCCAGTATAAGTAATTGAATTTAATTTTAAATTAAAAAAAAAGTGAGTTTTAAACGAATTAAATTTGTGCTGCTATCACAAACAAGCGCACAACATTAATAAAAAATTATTTACATATTTCCAAAGTGATTTGCTAATTTTCAGCAGCTTTTAATTAAAAAAAAAAATTGTGAGCACCAAAAAAGGATCAGCAGTCAAAATCTCTTACTGAACACAACTGTGGTCTTGGGTATCATTACTGTACGACAATATTGCCATTAGTCAATTTAAGCTCTGTAGTTTAAATAACAAAAATTTTGAACATGTCCTTTGTGGCTGTTTCCCAACCTCAAAGTCTCATAGAACTTACCAAGGGAAAAAAATTGTTTTCTTGCTCTCATTAAACATAAGTTTTACTGTCGCACAGGTAATATTAAATTAAACAGACAGTTCTGGGGAGCTCAGGTGATTTCCTTCATGTGGTCCGCCTACACACAGAAAACAACTTCGGTTGTGAGAACTAAATTTGCTTCCAATCAAAAATTCAGTTGTGATAATCGAATTTTTCAATCTTGGCAATAAAAATTCAGTGTTACAGCTCGAAATATTTTTAACAGAACTAAATTTTAGGCTGCATTATCGAATTCTAGTGACTGCAACTGAAAAATTTGATTCGGCGAGACATAATTTTTACACAGTGGGTTTGTTAATCTTCGCGTTATAAATAGCCCATTTAAGAATATGCCGCATAAATCTTTTAACTAGAAAATATTTTTTTTAAGAAATAATTTTTTGTAATAAAAAATTTAAAAAAACCTTAGGAGACTTTTATTTTTTTTTTGGGGAAGAAATCTCTGGAAATATTCATAATTGAGCTGCATAATAAAAGTGATTAAATTAAAAAAAAAAAATATTGATTTCTTATGATGATTTCGTTTAGCAAAATCGGCATTGCAGTTCTTTTTAAAATTTTGCTTGTGCACATTTAAAGGCTTCTAAACAAGACCAGAGAATTATTATAAAGCGAGAGATAGATAATAAAAAAAAACTTTATTTTAAAATTAAACTGTATTAAACAACTGCATAAACTAAATCAACTTGATGTAGCTCATTTCCTACTCAAGCAGCACTTGTTAAATAAAAGCGTTCATATAGAAAGAAAAACAAAGAAAAAATATCCAATAATTAGTTTAATCTGTAAATTGCTTCTTATATTTTATTTTTTTCTCACCTCTCATGTGATGTCATTTAAAAAATAAACTGAAACTCACACCTTTATTGTTTAAAATTACAGCAAAATTCCAGTAAAAATTGCTGGTGTCTATTTTTAATCAAAATTTATTAAATTAAAAAGCATTTTATAAATAACAAGTAAAGTAAGTCAGTCAGCCGTTAAATGTGTTCAAATGAAATTGTTTTTTAAACATTTAAACGCTTAAATTGAAAAAAAAGGCAGCAAACATCTACACAACCACTAGTTGATTTAATCAGTATTTTTTAATCTTATTAACGATTATTTTGCAAATAAGTTTTGTATGCTTTGAAAGGTTTTTTGTTGTTGTGTTGCTGTGTTTTGTATAATTTAGTTTATCTGTAATTTAAAGATATAAAGTTGTCAAGCCATTTTTGTTTAAAAAGATAATATTTTATTTAATAACGACCACCTGTTGTTACAAGAAAAAAAAACAATTTGATGTCTTTTAATAATTTTTTTATGATCAAATGTAGCAAAGCTAATAAATTTTAATTTTCAATAGAATAAAATTAAAAAACAAACGTTTTAAATAGCAAAATAGAAGAAGAGTTTTTTAATAATAAAAATTTAAGTTAGGAACTTAGAGGGCAAACTCGGTTTTTGCCCCTATTCAGGTATCGCAAAAGGTCCATATTAAAAGACCCACGTGAGAACTCCTTATATTTTTCTAATGAAGGCGCCTTCTACCAGCTAATCTACTCTAAGTGTATTTGTGATGATACAAGCCAGTTATTTTGTTAAATTATTTTAAATTGTTTTTTTTTCAAAATTCCTCTTTTTTTTGTTTAATTTCTTTAAAACATTTTGTAACATTTGCTTTTGCCATGACAACGTGAAACATTTTTTCCAAGTTTTTTCAACTTGATGAAAATTATTTTAATGAATTAATTTTTTTAACTTAAAAAACCAACAACTAGTTTGTATTCTCTACTACAAAATGTTTTCAAAATACTAAAAGTGTATGAAAATATTTTTGTTTTTGTGTTTGCTTTTGCTAAATGTGCATGTTAGTGGGTTGTTCACAATACAAATTAATTGCCCCTTTGCACGCGCCTTTTTTCAGTTGTTTGTTTCAATATTTCACCTATAACACCCAAAAGTTGTAAGAGAATGAAAACAAACTGCAAACAAATAAATCCCAACAACTTGAGTAACCATCTGAAGAGGATGTTTTTAGATTATTGTTTTTTGTTTTGTTGTTTTTTTTTTTTTTTTTTTTGCTTAGTTGGTAAATTAAAACAGCAAATACTTTGCTTTACTATTACAATTACACAAAACTATCAAGGCTTTTTTTTGTGACATACAGTGGGCTTAAAAATTAAACTAAGAAAAATTCAAATTACTAGAAGCTTTCCCAAATTGCCCTTACATGGGAATTAGTTTAATAAAATTATTCTGAAAAACTTAAATTTGACTAACGTTGCTGTCCCACTGTTATTTAAAAAAATTTAAAAAAATAATTGACCAACAAAAAAAGTGGCTGATCAAGACATTATCGATTTAAGAGTATTTTCGTGTTGTTGTTGTTGTTTTAGTTCTTGTTACTCTTGTCGAGGCAGCAGCAGCTACGAGTATATGCAAGACAGTCTTACATATTTTAAAATTGTTAAAACATTTATTGCAATAATACAACAACAACAACTACTTTATAAATTTCAACTATATGTCGAGACTAAGTAAAGCATCTTTTAAACTGATTTCGGTAACTTCTTTTTTTTTTTATTGTTACTTGTAAATATATTTAGTCTAACATAGAGATTTCTCCCTAGAGAGAAATCCAATTAGTTGTGGCGGCGCGGCGGCATATCTTAAAGGTTGCTTTTGCTTTTCTTATGGATTGCGTTATTACCAGCACATGCAAAAGGATTTTTAGGAGTTGTAAAACACACCACTCATACACATACATACCAACATAAACCCCACTATCATCTACTAACATGTTGTAAAATGTTTAAAATTCAATTGTTCAGTGGTCAATCGTTGGTAACAGTAACAAAACTAAAAACAAAAAATGGTTTTTAACTAACATAGTATGAGAAATAAACTAGACGATGTGGTGTGGTGGAAGAAGTTTATAACCTTAGACAAGATTAAAATCTTTATATCATGCTTAAGCTTAACACACTAAATAAAACAAAAAAAAAACTATTCCTCAGCTTTTACTACACAGCTTTACATTTATGCTAAGTTAAGCTAGCCATTTGAAGCTTGAGTTGCAGTTGGAGTAACAACTAGAAAACTAAATTATAATTGCAAATTTCTTAGATTTTTTTTAAGCAGTTGCTTTTTTTTAACTAAAATATTTTAACACGATTAAAGTAAAAAAATTAAGGTTTTTTTTTTTTTTTTAGAAAAACTTAAATAGTGAATATCCAAAACAAAACCGAATTTAAGGTGTGAATGATAAGGCATATTTCCAAGTTAAGCAAAAGATTATGTTCTTTTATAGACCAAGCGTAGCGGTAAAACTAAATAAAAGCGCAGGAGTGTTTTTTCTTTACAAAAGCGTTAAAAATCTTGTTTAATAAAACCCTTTAAAAACATATAAAAACAGAAAAAACTAGCTAACATGTCATTACTTGAAGTTGTGCAGCCAACTTCACTATAAAACACGCTAACAAAATTGCATTTTCCAAACTTTCAACGCTACCATGTTTCGGTATGCTTTATTAAAAATTAATTTTTGGATTTTCTGCCGCCTCATCTCAAAAAAATTGTCTCATCAGCACAATCTATAAGCAATCTTTAGCAAAAAAAATTATTGAATTCAAATTAATACGAATAAAATTTCCTAACAAATAAAACTTGAGTTATATTCCTATAAAAAATGGTTTTGACGTTAAGCACAAAAATTAAGATTTTTTGGAAAAACTGTTGCTTAGCGTAAATTTAAATTAAATTAAAAGCAGATCATTCAGAAATTCACTTTTCGGTTTCCCTTAATTTAAATTCAGCGGTAATTTTTAAGTTTCATTTTACTAAATTTACTACTAACAGATTTTTTTTTTAAAGTTGACTTATACCACTTTTAGAAATAACAGTTTATTTATTAAACAAAATTTTTTTAAATAAATTCTTTAATGAAAAACTTTTTTTTAGTGAAAAAAATACTATTATTTATTTCAGTTTAAGGTATTTAAAAATTTAATTTATTTTTATTTAAAAATCTCCAGATTAACTTAATAAATAATTTCAGTTAATGAAATCATAAAATTACTTTTTTCTATTGTTTGAATTTTTAGCAAATTTTATTTATAATTTTTTTTTCTCTATTTATTTGCAGGTAAGTGTCAACCATCTCCTTATATCGCTTAAAAATCTTTTGAAACCGTGAAAGAAAATAATTTGAAATGAAAGTTTTGGAAAATGTAAAGAAGGTACGTGCCATGTGAGCTTTCTAATTTTACAATAGAATTGGCTGTTTAGGAATGTTGTTTATCATTCAGAACTTTTTTTTAGTAAGAATTTATCTTCAAAATTTAAATTATGTTGCATTATTTTCCATGGTATTCTCATGGAAAATTTAAAAAATTAAAAGTAAATGGTATTAGTTAGACTGATCATTATATTTAATTAAACTTACACCTTACGTTGCAATTATTCCTATCATGTTGCAGGTTGTAACTTTTAAAACAAACTTGTCCTGGCATGGCATGCAATTAATGTCTAAGAAGTTTGTCTTTTCTTAAGTTCTAATTCTAAAAGAATTTTAAACCGATTCAAGCTTAATGTTATTAAAATTTTTTTTAAACTTTACAATGTTTTCTTTAAGTTTTCTCTTTTTTTTTTTAATTAAAATTCTTAGATAAGCTTAATCTTTTTCTAGTTAATTCCATTTGAAATCTTTTTTTTTTCTTTTTTTAAAGAAAAAACTATTTCTTTTTAAACAATTTTAATCTAAAACAAGTGTCAATATTAACAAAAATGCATTAATTCTCCATTTATTATGACCGTAAATAACTTATAATCGAACATATCAATCTTATGACAACAACATTTCAACATATGCCTTTATCTCGTTGCAACAAATATTTACCAGTCAAGCTCAGTTCAAACCAACAAAAAAAATTTATTTTACCATCATCTATCAAAGTCACAACAATAAAGAAATCTTACTTGTCTTTCATCTTTAGCTTCTCTCTTTGCTCTTTTAACTTCATTTACAATTTTCTTAAGTTTTACGCATTTGTATTGTAAGGAATCAAGCAATTCTTAAGGCCTCAGCTTAAATGTAAAACGTTTTTCTTTTTTTTTTCATTATTTTTTATTTTTGATATAATAGATATGCAAATTTTCTTTGCAATTTAGTTCTTTTGGTTAGATAGTTTTGTTCTTAGTATGACAATTTAAAAACACCAATCTTTAAAAGCTAGACTAACAAGAGCATCTAACACAAATTTGCATATAAAAATTTCCCAGCAAATAATTCATTTATTAATTTTGTAAAAATTTTATAATTAAATACGTCTGAAGTTATATGCAACAAGTTTGAATGCAACAAGTTTGAATGCACCAAGTTTGAATGCAACAAGCTTGCTTGCAACATTTTTTTTTATGAGAGAGACTAGTTATCAATTCCGCATTGATGCTGCCTTCAAATAAAACAGAATTTTGTATCCAACAAATAGCTCAGGCTCTGCAACTAACTTTCAAACAAGCCATCAAAGTAAAGAAAAATTATGCAAATTAAAAACAAATAAATCTTAAAATTAATCTTCAAGGGTTTTCAATTGTTGGCTATAAAACAGCTTGTATTGCTTGAAATTAAGTTTTAAATTTGTCTCGTGTTTAATACGGTCGAATCAACTAAACTAGTTTGCCGAGAGTTAGTTGGAGATACTGGACTGTTATTTACATTATAATAGGCCTTAACAATTGTCTCATGCTAAGCATGTTTGAGTGCGAGTTTTATATTGTTTGACATTAACTGAACTTGTTGCTTGAGAGCTAGTTGCAGATCCTGTGCTGTTGATTGCAAGTCTGCAAATCAGCCTGCTTAGCTTGATAGGGTTTTTCAAATTTGTTTAACTCTTAGTTTATTGGAGTGCTAATTTGAGATCAAATGAACTAGTTTCTTGAAAGTTAGTTGGGGATCCAAAGCTTTTGCTTATAAGTCTGCAAAACTGTTTGTTTTAGTTTTTTATGGGCTTTCAAAATTGCCTTTTCTTTAGTATGTTCGAGTAATAGTTTTAGATTATTTGCCATCAACTGAAGCTGACTTGTTTGAGAGCTAGTTATATATCCTGAGTTGCTGCTTGCAAATCTGCGAAACTGGTAACTTTGTTTGATAGTGTGCTTTTAACTCCACTAGGAGTTCCATATCATTTTAAATGCTATTGAAATAATTTAATCCCAAAAAATAATTTTATAGATTTTCAATTAATTTCTTCACTACTTGTAGTTTCTTTTTAATAAATAAAATAATATTTTTCATGATTCAATTTATAATTCATAAGACACTCAATGGGTGTGATTTGTTATTTACCTGGCATTGTCTATGGGATATTATAGTTTAATCCTTATTGGTGAATTACCTGCATGTGTTTTCCATTCTAGCGAGTGTAATAAATATTTTGTTTGCTGTATGTATGGAAATTGCTGCAATTTTCTTCTTGTTAGTGACAAAACCGCCCGCAATTGCTGTCATTTCAACCAAAATGATGCTGAATATGCGACACATTTCGATCACTGTCAAAGTGTCAGTGAAAACATTTGTGACAATATATTGTATTGTAAATTTACGCAGCATACACATATGATACAACACATGTACGAATATGTAGACCTAAAATAAATATTTACAAAAAACAAAAAGACAAAAAACAAAGCAGTGCAGTTTAGGTTAGATAGATAAAAATGCTTAAACGTGGTAAAAAAAAAATGTTTGTTAAAAGGGCTTTAGTGGAAAGAAGAAGATTTCTTTTGAAAGAAATTTAAACAAAGTCTTGTTAAAGCCTATAAATAAAAAGTTGTTAAGATAGTTACAGTTATGGCTATAGGGATAGTGACAGCAGTAAGTTGTCTTATGAGTAAGAAATTAGATCACTAAGGCTGCAATCATTTTAAACTTTAGTTTTTTTAAATTTATTAATAAAAATTCAGACAGTTTATTCTTCTATTTAATTTGTATAGAAATTTTGATCATTATCGAGTGCCGTGATTTGGCTCCAGATTTGTAAAATGCCCTTCGTAAACTTTTCTTTTTTTCTAAAGACCTATTTTCCAAAAGAGCAGTTTGCTATAGTTATTAAAATTTTAAACAAGTAAGCCCCTTATTAACTACGCTCCAGTGCTTCTTATATTTTCATTGTAATCCTTTTAAATTTAACAGTTTGTGTGATATATTTGGGCAACTTTGTAGCTTGATTTTGGCTGGGTGACCATAATCAGTTACAATTTAAGAAAATTAGACAAAAACTAAGAAATCTAAATCAAAATAAGAAAAAGAGATTTTAAAGGCAAACTACTGGGTGATTTTTTAAAGAACTTTCGGATTTGGTAAAACAAAAATAAAACACATGAATTGTTTCTTTGATTAAAGAATTTATGTTTTTTATATTAAAAATTAAATAAGAAAAAATTTCATTAATTCATCAATTTAATGAATAAATTGTATTATAATAATTTAATGAAATATTTCACTTACTTTCAATGCAATATTTCATGAAATTCAATGAAAAATGTCATGAAATTTAATGAAATATTTCATTGAATCCATGAAATGTTCTCATAATAAACTATTCTTTTAGTTGAAGAAAAATTTCTACTTTTTTGGCAGGTTTTCAATCTCATATTGTGACAACTCGTATTTGTTCTCTTAAAAGAAAAGATTTGAATCCTTTTCTGAATTGTTTTCATATTAAAAATTAAATAAGAAAAAATGTCATTAACTCATCAATTTAATAATTAAATTTGATTAATTTAATGAAACTTTTTTCAACATTTATTAAAAAGTGAAACGTAAACAAAATTTCTTTTTTATGTGAGCTGGTCTCTCTGAATAACATCAGGCTCTGGTACTAGTTGATTGCTTTTATCTCTGTCTTTAAAACAAACCGTGTAAACATAATTTGCATATAATAAGCCAAATCAATGTAAAACCACGTTTTCTTTATATTCATCCCATTTTAAAGCGGCAGCGTATAAATAGTAGTTGATGATATGGTGGCTTTTAACTACAATATTGCAACAAAATAGTGCTTTTGGAAAACATTATCATACCTAAAGAAGCATAGAAAAAAAACAAAGTATTTCTATATAAAAATTAAGGCTTAAAAAGCTTGTCAATTGTCAATCCCTTACTTGCCACAGCATGCTGATTTTTTTTTTTAACTAAAGACTTTTTGATTTTGCTTTTTAAAGCCTTAAAATTTAAAATTTTTCTTGTTGGTTTTCTTCTTAATTTTGTACGTTTTGTTGTTAACATGATTTCATTTGATATGGTTGCTTGTCATATTGAATATGAGGTGTCTTTGTAACAGGGTTTTAGTGTTTGTTTGGTTTGCTTCGGTTTCATAAACCTCACTTAGCGTTATTTAATTGGTCATTGCTGACCTAATTTCTAAATTTACTTTATAATTTCTTTATTAGTCAGCTGTAATAACACTTACGTTACACATAATTCTCTTTAATTTGTTTGTATTTTTTTTAAACTGCAAAACACAAAACAAAATTTAATTTTTTTTATTTCTTATAAAAAGCATTTACACTAAAAACAAAACAAAAATTTTTAAAAACATTTTTAAAAGGGGTTTTCTAAGCTGTTTGTTTATGCAAGATCGTGATTGTAAGGCGCAAAAATAAGATCACGGTAAATACATTTTTATTCTCATACTAAACTTTTTTTTTCCTACACGCTTGCCTTCCTGAGTTAGCTAACAGAACAGAGCCAAACACCAAAATCTCCACACGATTTTTGTGCCAAAACAAAAAAAAAGAAAAATAACTTTTAGAAGTTTTAGCATAAATAAGTTACTATAACACACACTGTACCACACAAAAAAGTACCTTGAAACTAACTCGCATTATAATGAAAATTCTACAAAAAAAAAAAAAAGTTATATATGGGGGAGTAAAGTGTTGCTGCTGTATATTTAAGAAGTTATTATTAGTTTATCAGAACGCTGGCACAAAGCTGGCATTTTAGAGAAAGACTCTGGATGTTTTCTGCAGGTAAGCCAAAGAAGCTTCTAGTATTTCTGCTGTTCAGCAGTTCAGGCTGGCAGCTTTACAAAGTTCTAACGAAATATCAAAATTGTATGGCTGAATTTTTCCTTCAATTTTATTTTTTTCGAAATATCTCAAAAAATTTTAAATTTTATTATTTAATCTGTTTCTATATCCTTTTTCGGGTTATTGAAAAAAATGCTATAAAAAAAATTAATTTTGTTTTGAGAAAATTATGAAATTTTTGTTTTCGAAAAATTCACAAAAAAATAAAAAGCGCCCACTTTTAACTAATTTTGTTACTCAGTATCAAAATCATTTATAATACAAAAAATGAAGCCATAAGTCAAAACAATTTTTAAAAAAATGCTGATTTTTAGAGAATTAAAGTGTAAACATCCAGTTTAAAAAAAATTTTTTTTGAAAGATTTTTTGTTTAAGTTGTTGCACAGTAATGCAGGGATATGGCGTTATAAAAATATGTAAATATAATTCGAACTTAAGCTTAAAAAAAGCTAGCCATTTTAATAAAAAAAGTAAAGTTAAAATAAACTTACATTTACCTTCCCAATTATAAATCCTTTCACTTAATGACCAGAGCCCAATTAGGGCAGTTAATGTTTTCTAAATACTCCTACACTTTCTTTAGATTTCTCAATAAACTGCATACATGTTTTTGTTAGTTTTAGATATTGATCACACCACGATCTTAACAGTAACATTTGCCAAACCAAAACAGAAAAATAATCATTTCGAAAAAAAACCTTAAAGAAAATTTGTTGTTGTTGTTATTGTAATGTCATAAAATTGTCAGCATTCTATAAAGATCTTTAAAATTTTATTTCCTAACATTTTATGTGGCTTCATTTTGTAATAAATGTTTTCTGCTTTTTTTTTTTTTGTAAAGCCTAAACATCATTGATGATGATCACACGATATCGCATTTTGGGTTAATAATTTCCATATTGCTAATGTTATGTTATTGTTGTGACCAACAAAAGTATTCCAAACAAAAAAACAACAACATTTTAAGCTTTTAAAGAGAGAGAGGAAGCTGAGGTTTAGCTACACACACATACTAAGTAGTGGATGTTGAGCAAAACAAAGGCGATTTCGTGATAATCCATTATTAATGCCAATCAGCATATCTATCTAAACAACCATAATACGTACCACCACATTTACTTACTTGCCACTTGTAGTGGCTTTTTTTTATGTGTTTTGTTTAGGCCAAGAAAAAGAACTTTTAAAATCATTTACAAGAAAGTTCAGCATATCATTTAATACCAAATAAATAGTTTATAAGCAAAGCCTTTATTTGTTCAAGTGTTTGTGTAAAGACAGCAACAATTTTGCTAATGCGCAGCAAAGGAACCTTCAAATTTGGTGTTTTATCGTGTGGCGCTTATCTTGGCCACATAATCTCTTTCTGTCTTTTCCTCATATATTTTTTTTTTGCTTGTTTTTTTATTGTATTTGCTACCCAATCGTGGCCAATTGGTTAGATTGTCGCCTACTGGTGTTGATATTTGCATTTACAGCCAAAATTCAAAGTATTTTTTTTTAGGTTTTAAATTTTTCTGCTATTTTTTGTTTATAATTTCATAAAGAAAATCTTGAGAATTTTAAAATTTCTCAAACTTTCCAAGTGTGTGTTCTGTAAAATTTTTGATAGTTTCTCTTTGTAATAATTTACATGTGGGGGGGTGTGTGTGTGTTAGTGTGTATGTGTAACTGTTGTTTTACCACGGTCGTGGTTCAGGACCTCCCAGTTGCTAGACTTTGTAATTTGGCTTTTGTACTTATTTGGTGGCTACTGTTTCTTTTTCTACCATTTCATGACCTTAAACATAAAAATTTTCATAATTGTTTCTTTTTTTTTTATTTGTTTTCTACGGTTTGTTTTCTGCCTTTCATAAACTTTACAAAATTAGTGCTCATTGTGAATTTTAATAGTCGTGGTTAGAGTAACCAATATACATATAATCTTAAATTTTTTTTTGGTTTGTTTTTTCCTTTCATATATTTTTAAATTCTTATTGTAGTTGTCTCTAGTGCTGAAAGGCACTACTTGAAAGGCAAACACCGCCTTTTAAGTTTATTTGTTTTATAATATGACAGATGACTTGATTTAGTAAGCTAATTCCAGTAGCCCACACGCATGATTGTGGTTTTGTTTTTGTTTTTAGTCACTTCAGAAAAACAAAAAAAAAAAAAAATTAAGATTAAAAAATAAAAGCAATTGTGGTTAAGCAGAGAAGATGTATAATTTTTTCATACTTGAGCTGGAAAAAAATTTAAAGCCAAATTAACATAAACAAAAAAATTTTTTTTTAAATCTGAAAAAAAATTTTGGAATTTCAGTTCATGGGCTGAAAAAAAAAATTGCTTTGTAAATAATAATGCTGGCAGCAATTACGGTCTTTTGGAACCACAATAATCAGGCGAGTGGAATGATATGCCATCAAATGACTCCTGCAAAAGTTGTCAGGATTAAGAAAAGTAGTCGATTGTGGAACACCTTCTACCTTTAGTCATTAGTATTAATTTCATTATCGACTGCAGGAATCAACAAGCTAGCTGACTTCATGAACGGCAGCATTTGCTTGTCTTTCATTTCTTATCTCTTCTTCATTTTACTTCTCCTACAAATATCACAAAAGCACTACCTTGTAAGCCTCCTTCTATCTTCTACCTTGGGTCCTTATTAAATAGAGAAATTTATCTCTTGTGATAATTAATGCCAATTATGTGGATGTGCTAAATGCAGTATTTTCCATTCTCATAAAAAAAATCAAAAAATTGTTTACTTAGCTCAATAAGTACTAAGAGGGATAGATAGGATATGCATATGGACCATTTCGTCAGAAGCTCTTGGTATTTATTAAACTAAGTAAACAATTTTTGATTTTTAAGTGTTTGTTAACTAATGTCAACTTTGAAATTGAAGCTTTAGTTAACTGATGACTAAGGCAAGGAACTGACAGCCACCTAAAGTTAATATCTTTGCGAATCACAATATATCTAGTAAAATGTCATTGATTTGTAGTTGCATATTTTTAATTAAATGCATATATTGTTATAAATAAATATTTTTCGTTATATTTCGTAATATTTTGTAAAATTTTTTAACACATTTTGTTATTTTTATTGTCGTGCTTATAACTATGATTAAGTATGTAATAAGAGGAACATGGGGCCACAAAAAATCAAGTTTTATTAAGAACTTTCTTTTATGTTTTCATGGACTAAAAACTGTTTTTAAAAATGATACCCACTTTGGTGTCGCCATTTTTGTTAATTAACTAAAAACCATGTTAATGAAGCCTTTTTTTTAAATAATTTTAATAATTGATTTGTTTGATAAATTCATTAAATAATTTGCCATCTGCTATAACATTAAACCAACACAATTGTTGTATTTATTTTATTATTATTATTTTTTTTTTTCATAAAGACAAAAAGTTAAGAATAATAATAACAAAAGTATGATTATTATCAACAAAATAGAACACGAAATTATTTAATTGAACAAAAAAACACTAACGAGTTTATAGAAAAACAGTGAAAAAACAAAAAAAAAATATCATTATTTTATTTTTTTAATCAATTAAATAAAATTTCCATTAAAACAAAATCTTATTTTTTTTTGTAATGTAGAATTAAACTAGACTTGGTGTGTGTGTGTGTTTTTTTTTAATTTAATTTTGCAATTTGGAGTTCAGGTACACAAAAGGCAAATAGTTTTTGCAAAATAATTATAATGAGAGCCAAGCTAAGAAGCAGCACATTAAATAAAATAAATTTATTTATAAATTAATATTGTTGCTTAAAAAAATAAAATAAAATAAGCAAAACAATCAATGAAGATGATATCATCTATAAAAAGAGCTCACATATTTTGCAATAAATCGAGAAAACACTAAAGTTTTAAAACAAAACGAAATAAAATAAGATTTAAATAGGAAAAAAAGATACATTCTACTTTTTAGCTAATAATACAAAAAACAACAATGACAACAACGAGTATCATATAATAAATATGGAGGTAAATCATTGTAGAACATGACTTGTGCAGTAGTTAATTGTAATTTGCAAATTTAATACACCAAAACACAGTCATTCGCTGCTAAAACAATTAAATGGAAAATTAACTCACTGTGTTTCTAAAAAATTCAACAAAATTTCTTTAATTTTCAAAATAGAAATTAACCTTTAACATTTTACCGGCTTTAAATGTTTGTTTTCCCAACAGCTCTACAAACTTAACTAAAAATTTCCAAAAACAAAAAAAATTATTTTTGTTGTCTTGTGTAAAATTCCACTTTTTATAATCTTCTCCTATTTTAAATATACGAGTTTAAAATGATTTTAAATGCAATTATTTAAATAAATAAAATTATAATAAAACATTAGCCCAGCATATTGTTGGTGGGTATCGTGTGTATGGCAAAGGCAAATATACGTAATAAAATATGTAGAATAAATTATCTGCCAAGCATCAGAAAGATGCATCTTAAAGCAAATTATATTTTTTTGTTCAATTAATTTGTGGCTGAGGTTTCAAGCATGCGCATTTTGTTTACCATAAAAATGTTTTAAAAAACAACTTCAATAAACATCATCAGCTTGGCAGGAACATAGTTTTATAAAAGCTAATCTTGCGAGTTTTATAAAAAAATGTTGAAGCTTCACACTAAAATCTCTATCAGTAACGCTCTTTTCTGTGACAATCAAAGTTTTTACCTTCTGGTTGGTTCTTAATAATTTAATATAATAGTGTCCTTATCATCTAAAAATTGCCAAATTTAAATTAAGTTGTCGAGGGTAATTTTAGAAGCCTTTTAAAAGCATCTCATTAAATATTTTTAATAAATATTTTAAATTAATTAAAATAACTATTTTATTAAGCTTGAGGTCTTATTTTATAAAATAAAACCTCAAGTTTAATAAAATAGCCATTTGAATTAAAAAGAAAAAGGCCAAATAAACTAATAAATATATATTTTAAATTAGTTTAAATGATTCCACCACTGGACAAATGCACAGAATCTGTACCAAATTTTCTAGTCCTTTTTGACAGGAACAACAGAATGACTTACTTGGTGTGGTAATTTGATTTCATTTCTCTCTGCTGAAATTGAGAATAACCTAAGCCATAATATGTTGCATGTTAATGAGTCTTCTTAACTCGTACATGTCTACTTCGGCTCTCCAGAAATCTTATAGATTTCGTTTTTTCCCTTTTGCGTAAGAAGGCAGGAACTGAAAAGTTTTCTGCACCCCTTTTAGCCACCTAGTCCGCCATTTCATTGCTAGTGTGCCGTGCTTATAATTAAAACGATCAGCTCGTCTAAAATTTTTTATAAAAAACACTCAATATTTTAAGTAATTTTCATATAAAATTTCCAGATGTATTGAGTTGATCGCTTGTGTTATAAAAACAGTACATTCATTCATAAAAATGTTTAATTTAAATATTATAAAAGAAAGTTTTTGTTAATTAATATTTGTTTTGTTCTTTTTTCATCTTGTTCTTTTTGTTTTTGTTTTAATTAGCACTTGCTGTTAAAAATCCATTGAATTGTTTTATTTTCTCAGCACTCATCCATTTGTTTTAGTTAATATTTTATTTAACAATTTATTTGAGCTTAAATAGAAACGCTTGACTTGTTACACACTCGCCTGACCAAATTCTACACACCCTGATTTCAATAAAATTGAAAAAGAGAAAATACGAAATATTGCCATAATCCCATAACCGTTTAAGTGCTTGTTGGTTTGAGTATGTGTATGATATTCAAAATAAGTGCTATTTTAAATATTATTTTAAGCTTATTTGAAATTAGTATTATTAAAATTATATTTGAGGGTAAAACAAAAGTAAAGAATATTTAAAAAAAAATTAAAAAATGGTAAAGTGTTAATTGTGTTAGCAAACAAAAATTTATAAATTTTAAAACAAAATGCAAAAATTTATTTCTAAAAAAGGTTTCAAGCTAGTTTTAAAAAATTGTTGAAAAATATGGACTTATTTTTAGTTAGATGGAAAACTTCTGCAAAATTTACGTTTTGTTAATTTTTGCTTGCTTTGTTTTTTTTTTTTTTAATATTTACAGTTTTCCAAGTCATTTATCATATATTTCATTAAAAATTCATAAACATAAATCAAAAGTAAATCCCTATAAATAAGAAAACACCCTCCATGGCAATTTGAAATCTTAAAAGAAACAGGGGCCGACACAAAGTAAAACAAAAAGGTTGTATCGTAGAAATAGGTGCACTAAAAGTCTTTAAAATTAAACTAAAAACAAGACAAGCACCACTACAAAAATCTACCACCACCAAACCCAAACCCCGAAAAAAAATTAAAATCAAAATATACAAAATATCTAAATATGCCTTTCAAAAACACAAAGGAAATGACAGCAAAAATATTTTGAAAACCATAATTAAAATAGAACAAAAGGTGGAAAGTAAACAAAACATTTAATTTTATTTGTAAATTTTCTAGGGTAAGATACATAAATGAACTCTTAAAGGGTTAATGCTAACGGAAACTAGGACACTATTAGACTTTTCCAAAGCATGAGGATCTGAAATAAAACTTTGTTTGTTTGTCTTTTTTGCAATGATTAATGATTTGTATGGAAGAGCATAATTGATTTTCTGTTTGTTGCTCATATTTAGCCAATAATGTATTGAATTTCTATAGTTTTGAATTTAATTGTTGTGACAATAGTTTGTTGGCATTTACTGCAAATAAGCACATTTCATAAAAATCATTTAGCATACTCGTATTTGTAAATAACCACTCCAAATGATCTTGACAAGTCATGTTTTCTTTTACCTTTTATCAATAAATACAAGTAAAGTATGTACATCATTAATCTTAAAAGAGCGTTGAGCTAGACAAGACTTTTGGGAAAAACATTTTTAAATTAAAGTAAAATTTTTGCAATCAAATAAACTGCAAAAACACAGTAGCTAAGAAAAACAAAAACAGTAGCAGCTGTAGTTGAAAAATTAAATAATTATTTAGGCAAATAGTACACTCAATAGTAGAATCAAAAAAGAGCTCTAAGTTACAAAAAAAAAAAAAAAAGTTTATTTACATGAGTACGATATAATTGCGTTTTTTACTTTTTAAAAGTGAATTATCATTAAACATAAACGAAATGAATGGTGTTATTGCAAGATTTACTATATCAATGTATGTACTCGTATGTATGAATACTTTAATTTAATTGTCTACACTTGGTTAACTGGATTACATATTTTAATATTCTTCTTTATTAATTCTCTATATGGAGATTTTCTCTACAATTAAGTGAGAAATGACTTTACAACTCATTTAATATAAATCAAGGCATACATATTCAAATACCATTGTCGCTCTCCTTTTTTTTATTTATAAGAAAAAAGAGAACACATTTTTTTTCTTTTTTACTACTGCGTAAATTCTTTAGCTTGACCTGATTTATTCTGTTGAGTTTTAATCAATTTCATTTAAAACTTGAAGCCGAAACAAGCATTGTAAGATTTTAAAAATTAATAAACGTTTTTTTAATAAACATTTTAAAGTGAGTTAAATATAATAAGTAAAAGTTAAGTATAAAATTGAAAAGTGAAGTAGAAATAAAGAAAATTTTAAAAGTAGCTGGTGGACAATATTTCATCATTTTGCTTGCCGTATTTATGACCAGAGAATGAATGACCGTGTAGAAAGAAGTAATCCTTTTATGGCAAAGAAAAATAAATTGATGGACAATTGCCGCTTGGTGTATTTATCTACCACCATGCCGGAACAAGTTGTATAATGTACTTCACCGACAATAATTCCAAGGTATGAGAATTTTGTTAATTATTTATTTTCTGTTAATAGTTTTACAATTTTTGTGCACATTAAAATTGTTTTTACCAAATTCTGCTTGATTCGGCACTTGCTAGTATAAATGATTTCTTCTAATTTGAAATAGGGTTTTATAAAACTTCCTGCAGTGCATATTTTTTTTTTTTGACAAAGTGTTTCAAATTTATTTACGTACACATTTTATCATAGTGTGTACTTAAAACAAAAATTAAACTGACATTTTTGTCTTTTCTGACAAAAACTTTCATTCAATAAGTTTTTTTTATAAGACGATTCAGTAAAGTGTATAGAATATTTTTTATTCCAAAAGAAATGCTAAATTTTAATACGCTGTTAAAAATACTTGGATGACATATTTTTTCATATTTCTATTAATTTTGTTTTAACAAATACAAGTTGTTCATTGTTGCACACAAAAATTTTGTCAGCACAGTGCCTGTCACAAAACGTGGGCTCAAGCTACGTATAAAAAAAAATTTTGTATGGACAAAAATTTTTGTTGCCCCAAATTTTTTGTGTGAAGTTTTAATGTCACTCACACAACGTGGGCTCAAGCTGTGTATAAAAAAATTATGTACGGATAAAAATTTTTTGTGTGAAGTTTGAATGTCACTCACAAAATGTGAGATCAAGCTACATATAAAAAAATTTTGTATAGACAAAAATTTTTGTCCGCACAAATTTTTTATGTGTAGATTGAAGTGTATGCCACAAAAAATTAGCTCAAGCTACATACAAAATAAATATTGTACGGACAAAAGTTTTGTTCGTAGCAAGTGGATGAATTCAGCATTCAACATTATTATTAAAAAAAATTTACAAATACTCGAATACCTATATATATGCACATACGTTTGTATGTACATACATATATCCCGATTCAATTAACTATTTCAACGCTATTCAAAACATACATATTTTATTAAGCTTTGCTGTAAATTTTATTACGCAGTAGATAATGTTCTAAATTACAAACAAACATAAATTACTTGCATATCCACATACTTGCATATAACATTTAATATAAATCAAATCACATTAATTTGTTATTGCACGAGTAATCTACGATTAGTATTTATTTTGCCGCTATTTGTCTGTCTGCTCTTACAAGAAAGAGTGCAGAAATTATTTTGTTTTATTACTGTTTTTACCGTTTGAATTCTTTTGCTTGTTCTGTTCTGTTCTGTTCTGTTTTTATAAATTTTATTGTCAATTCAATTTTAAAGAAGCAAGGTGGGACATGTAAATATAGAAAATGTGTTTTATTAAAACTTTAGTAGAAAATGAAAAAAGACATATAAAGTAAGAACAAGCGTTATAAGTGAAAGTAATTATTCTTTTATAGTGTTAAAAAAAAATTAAAAAGGCTTTGTTGGATAAACTTTCATCGTTTGTGTTGCTGTATTTATTAGTAGAATAGTTCATTTGAAGGTATGTAGTGATAATTCAGCGTATGTAAAATTATTAAAAAAAATTACGTTTATATATATGTACATACATTCGTATTCAGTTTACTATTTTACAATTATTTGAACGCTATGTAAAACATATTTTTATTAAGCTTTGCTGTAAATTTTATTACGCAGTAGATAATGTTCTAAATTACAAACAAACATACATTACATGCATATCTACATACTTGCATATAACATTATTTTTTTTTTACATAAATACGTACCTATGTAAGAGTATGCAAATACACTCATTAAAATTGACATGTTTTATCATATACCCACGTCATATAATCTTTTTTTTTTTATTTTATTCTTCACTTGCTCTTCTTTACTACAAAAAAATGTACTCCTTACATTTAATATAAATCAAATCGTATTAATTTGTTGTTGAACGAGTAATCTACGATTAGTGTTTATTTTTCCGCTATTAGTCTCTCTCCTCTCTTGAAAGAAAGAGTGAAGAAATTATTTTGTTTTATTATTGGTTTTACCGTTTGAATTCTTTTGCTTGTTCTGTTCTGATCTGGTTTTATAAATTTTATTTTCAATTAAATTTTAGAGAAGCAAGTTGGGAATTGTAAATATAGAAAATGTGCTTTATTAAAACTTTAGTAAAAAATGTAAAAAGACATTTAAAGTAAGAACAAGTGTTATAAGTGAAAGTGATTATTTTTTGTAGTGTTCAAAAAAAAACTAAAAAAGCGTTGTTGGACAAACTCATCGTTTGTGTTGCTATATTTATTAGCAGAACAGGTCATTTGCAAGTATACAACGAGAATTTAACGTATGTATGTAAAATTATTAAAAAAAAATTACGTTTATATATATGTACATATATTCGTATTCAGTTTACTATTTTACAATTATTTGAACGCTATGTAAAACATATTTTTATTAAGCTTTGCTGTAAATTTTATTACGCAGTAGATAATGTTATAAATTACAAACAAACATACATTACATGCATATCTACATACTTGCATATAACATTATTTTTTTTACATACATATATGTATACGTACCTCTGTAAGAGTATGCAAATACACTCATTAAAATTGACATGTTTTATCATATACCCACGTCATATAATCTTTTTTTTTATTTTATTCTTCACTTGCTCTTCTTTACTACAAAAAAAATGTACTCGTTACATTTAATTTATTGATGACAACAACTCATTTAATATAAATCAAATCGTAGTAATTTGTTGTACGAGTAATCTACGATTAGTATTTATTTTGCCGCTATTATTTTCTCTCCTCTCTTGCAAGAAAGAGTGCAGAAATTATTTTGTTTCATTATTGGTTTTACCGTTTGAATTCTTTTGCTTGTTCTGTTCTGATCTGTTTTTATAAATTTTATTGTCATTTCAATTTTAAAGAAGCAAGTTGGGACATGTAAAAATAGAAAATGTGTTTTATTAAAATTTTAGTAGAAAATGAAAAAAGACATTTAAAGTAAGAACAAGCGTTATAAGTGAAAGTGATTATTCTTTTATAGTGTTAAAAAACAATTAAAAAGGCTTTGTTATATAAACTTTCGTCGTTTGTGTTGCTGTATTTATGAGTGGAGCAGGTCACTTGCAGATACGTAAGGTAACGGAAAAAAATCAATATTGAGAAGCTAAACTATGGAATTTTATTAATACTTTTTTTAAGTTTTTGCAATTTGTATATACAATAAGGGCACTCGCACTTAGGGCATGCATGCAAGCAATAATATATTTAAGTGAACTGTTATGTTTGAAAGTGGTTTCAAGTCGACTTAAAAAAAAATAATGAGTTAACTGTGATTTTAGAAAAATAAAGACACCGTCTGACTGTAATTAATGCTGACTCATTTTTTTTAAAGTGGACTTATACCACTGTCAAATATAACAGCTCAAATCATAAATAAAATCCAGAAGAAATTTGTGTTTTTGCTTTTTTTTTGTGAAATTAAGGGGACTTTCAACTGTTATTTGTGAAAAAATATAAGTCCACTTTTTAAAAAAAGTTCCATCGTTAATTTTAGTAAAATATGGTGTCTATATATAACTAAAATTACCGTTAGGTAATTTTTTTTTAAATGTGGACTTATACCACTTTCAACAATAGCGCCTCGAATAAAGAGTTTAATTTTTGTTTGTGTGTATGTATGCCTGTCCGTGTCTATTTATGGCATTTGCTTAAATTATGTTGAAATTTTTATCGATTTAAAATGATGTAATTTGGCCTCAGCACAAAATTTTTATCTCATGCTGTATTATTGTTTTAAACTATATAATCTTATACTAGGAAAATTTTTGCTAGCAAAAAAAAAGTTTTTCATATAAAGTGTCGCTCAGCTTATGAATGATTGAATTCAGCTTAAGAAAAATTTAATCCAAACACGTTTTAAACAGTTTATTTATTTTCAAAAGGATTTATAATTTGATTTTCCATAAAATTGAAATAAAATCTCATTCTATTATAGGTTTTATGATTTTTTTTCTGTTTCTGTTCTAAATTATTTTAACAAAATTTTAGTCCTTAAAAGCTATAAAATTTTTAGACTTAAAAAAACTTAGGCACTCAAATGCGTAATAAAATCCTAAGAAGCCGTAACTATTTTTATCCTATTTAACCTTTTACACTGAAGAAATTCAAATTTATTATCAATATGAGCAAGTATTATTTGTCTGGGCGATATTAACAAGTAATTATCTAGTTTCAAAAATGACCACATCGATAAGCCATAACCATGGTAGGAATTGGAATTTATAGTTAAATAAAAAGGAATATTTATGTAAGTCATAAAAAAGCCGCATGATCTATTAAATTAAGACAGTTTATTTCTTCACTATTATATTGGCTTTGTTTTAGCTTAATTGTTTATGCCATTTGCATGAAAAAAAATATTTTTTTTTCTTCAAAAATAGAGCATTAATAAAATCTAGACAAAATTTAGAGGCAGCGTAAATATAAAAGAAGGTATTAATGTGGTGACCACATAAATTCGTGATAAAACAATAAATTACTTGAAATAAAACAAAAAAAAAGAAAGAAAAAAATCAACAAGTTTAAACAAGAAACTGCTTAATGCATGTGGAGGAGCAGACTGGGACCCCCCATTAATAACGAAAATGTTTAATGTAAAAACGTTTGTTTAACAGATCGTCCAACAAAATAATAGTAAAAAAAAAAAAATAGGCGACATAAGCAATTAAATTTTAAATTATGATGTTTACAAAAAAAGAGGCAAGAAAAAAAATTTGTCGTTCGTTCACCAAGACAAGAATTTTATAATGATGTCGAAGTTATTTAAATCCCAATTAAATACAAATATTACTATTATTATTGTGGTGGAGTTTATGTAAAACATTTAATTAACATTTCATCATTCGCTTTTCAAGTCAATCAGCCAACAGCAACAAACATCAGCTGTAGTAGTACGAGTAGGTTTGTGGTTGTTGTAGAAAATTCTGTTTAATAAAACGAGTTTTTTGATTTTTGGGCTTCCTTGGAAAGAGGTGTATTAACACTAAATGAATTATGAGTTACAGACAGGTAGACTTGTCTACATTTGTATTCATACACTTGTACATATTTCGGCATAAATAATAATGAACAAAACCAGCCATGTGGTCATATGCATGGTTGATATCTTCGTTCTAAAGAGTTATTATAATGGTATGGACGATTTTAATGTCATTTTGTAAACTATAACATTTTATTGTGATAATAAAATCAATTAGAGAAAAAGAGGTTGTTGATTGTCAATTTATATTGTTTTTTTGAGAGCTTTTTCTTTGTCTTGGTTTTTTACTAATTTTTTCTTCTTTTTTTTGTAAGCAAAGAAATATTATTTCATTAAAAACGAATTAAATTAAAATGAGGCATTTTTTGTTAATTAAATTAAATTTATGTAAAGCGAAGTAAATAAAATACAGAGCAGTTAACCTTTCAGGCCCGTAAGCGTATTGAATACAGGATAGTTAATTCAGTTGAGTCTAAAAAAAGGATTTTTAAGAAAAATTAATAAAAAAAATGTTGGTCTCCTCACGGACAGATAAATATTGATGCTGAGGAACTGTTAAATAGTTATAAACATTCCAATTAATTCAATATAAAAACTGAAAATCCTTAAAAAATACACAATTTCGGTTTTATCAAATTTTTGGCTTGAGATACTGGTGTCTTTATGCTCCTTAAAGGGTTAAACAAGACTTGCAGGTAAATTACTGCATTCGTTAGATGTCAGATATTTCTATTTGTTTCCAATCAAAAATTTAGTTTTAACCGGTGAATTTTTTAATAGTGACAATAGAAAATCTATCTTACAGTCAAAATATTTTTAGGAGAAACAAATTTTCATCTACATATATTATGAAATTTCGGCTAGCGCAGCTAAAAACATTATTGTAAACAAATTTAGTTCTTTTTTGTGTGTATAAACACTATTTGTGCACTGAGAAAACAATTTCGTTTTTTAAGAATTAAATTTGTTATCAATAATAGTCGAATATTTTATTCATGGAAATAAAAAATCGGATCTAACATTTTTAGAAAACTCAACTTTAAACTGCATTATCTAATTATGGATGCTACAACTAACAAATTTGATTATCATAATTGAATTTTTGATTGAAAACAAATTTAGGTCTCCCAACCAAAGTTTCATTAACTCAGCTAAATAAATCAACTAGCAGCTACTCACAAATTTTTTAAATTTTCATATAAATTCTTGAGACGTCTTTCGTTCTGCTCCCATTACAAAAGCGATTAACTAGTCTAGGAAGTTTGTAAGAAAAGTACTCAAAATTTTTTAATGTTTTTCCTTAAATTTTTTTAGCCGAATTGATTACTTTTTCTATAAAATTTCTAGACTAGTTGATCACTTGTGTTAAGAAAACAGCACTTTAACATCATTTCTAAGTTATAACAGCTTCTTCGTAGCAGACCAATTATAAATAAAAATTCTCACTTTTTCTTTTTGTCTTGCTTTTACGAAGAAAATTCTCCGACTTGGGTATTTTTTTTTTCTTAAACAAAATTTTACTTAAAAAAAGTTATCCTTAAAAATATTCATAATTGAACTGTGTATTTTATAATAATGTCCAAATAGTTTTTTCAAAATTTTTGTTGTCAAGATTTGATTTTAAAAACCGCTTAAAAACAACAAATGACCTATTATTCCCATTCAATTATTATTTGTTTTTTTTTTAATATTTTGCCATAAACACAACTCGATAATTTCCACCATCTACAGCATCTTCATAGTTGAATTAACATTCTCTTAAGATAAAAAAAAAGAAAAGTTTTATTTCATTTACTGCATTTTAAATTCTTAAATTTCATTTACGGTAAAAGTGACAGAAAATTGAGGAACTAAGTTTTTGATTTGACAAACTAAAGCAAAGGAAATAAATAAGTTTTAAATAAACTTGTGTAGTGAAATACAATCCAATTCAATACAAATTTTAACTCTGATGATAAAAATCAATGTTATGGTAAAGAAATTATTATTTATTTATTATTTTTCTTAATAATAGCTGTTTTTATATATAAGATTACTGGCGTCTAGTGAGATAAAAATTGAATTTAGTATATGGCAAAAGAAGAAAACTAGTATAGCACTAGAGCTGAAATAAATAGCAGCAGCAAGCAGAACTTATCAAAAAAAAAAAAAAAAAAAAAAAAAAAAAAAAAAAAAAAAAAAAAAAAAATACTGCTTGCCTAGAAGTAATTATGTAAGGCATACAACGATAGAGAAATACTTACAACAGTGTATTTTAAGGCACGGTTTTTGTTAGCGATAAGCTATCTAGAAGCAATAGCTTCAGCTGCCAAACAATTCTTATTTTATGCATTCTACGATGCATTAAATTAATATTCTAGAAAGAATACCACTAACTGAATTGGAATCCAGAAATCTGCAGTTAAACTGCATTAACTCGCCACTCAACCGCCTCACTCATAGTTAAATTTTTGTTTTTATTTTACTTTCAATGACTGCGCAATGTGTGACTTTAAACGCACGAAGTATTTTGAGCTCTTGCTTACGTTAGTTAGTGCTTTTCGAAAGCAATAAATTCCAATTTAAAACTGGTTAGTTCTCATAAGCATTTAGAAAATTTTTGAAAAATAATGAGAGCCGTACTGTACTTGTTTTTCCTACATATTGTTTTCACACTTTCATACTTTTTCATTAGATTTCATTTTTTGATACTAGTACAGTGTAAAACAGCCATTATAAAACGCGCTAGTGTATAGCGTTGTCATAACTACTGTCTGCTACCATACATTTTTTCTCCCAACTGTTGTGGTGTCGTAAAGTCTTAAAGAGTGTTACTAAGATTTTCTGTATTTTGTTTTTCTTCACTTTTAAATAGATATTTTTATCATGCTGTCTTGTTTTTCTAGTTATCATTATCATTTGCTATAAATTTCATAATTAATAATTGTTTTAAAATTTTACAAATGATGGTCGTTGTTTCATTCTGCCTCATATTTACAAAATACCATGTAATTTGAGTAGAATTATGAAAAATGATTATAGTTTTTTTTTAAAGAAAATGTGTTATGTAGAGATATTAGATAGATATACTCGTACATACATAATTGTGTGTACATATAAACAAATAGTATCTGGCTGTCTGTTTGTCTACTGTTGCAAAGTATATCAGTGATCAGTGATGAGTAGAATAACAAGAAAATTTATAATTTTTTTTTAATTTTTCCAAAAAAGACTAAAGTTAAAGCTATTTTGAGAAACAAAAAAGGCTAGGAAAAAATCCAGAGGCTAAAACATAAATTTCGAAGCTAAAAAGGCTAAAGCTAGCCTTTAAAAGGCTAAAATGGCAATGCTGATGCTGAGCATTAAGTTTGTGTTTAGAAAATTGTCAGGAAGTTCCTTTTTTAATATTTATAACTTCACTATGCAATATTGTTTTCAAAAAATATACAGTAAACATTTATTAACAATTCTCAAAATGTTTATAATTGAAATGATTTTGTTTTTTTTTTTTTTTTTTTTTTTTTTGTTGCCACACAAAAAAAGTTCCTGGTTTTTGTGATTTTCATGTGTCACGTTTTGTTATAATAAAAATATCTGTTTTGAAGAATATAAATGCCACCAACATTTCTTTTCGATATTCGAAAATGCAGTTGGCATAATAATTTTTATGCTGTCCCCTTTAAAGTTGCTACAAAAAATATAATCATGTAAGCACTGAATTTAAAAAAAAAAAAGTGATTTTTGTTATTTTAATGTTTTTTTTTAATATTTTTTTATCAATTGAATATTTTAAGTTCTTTTAGTAAAATATAGAAATAAATCAGTTCATTATCTTGTTTTTTGTAATTTCAATCTGATTTATTATTTTATTTTTTTAGGTTTAGTCATTTGAATTTTTAAGGAAATGGCTAGACTTATTATTATAACCAGCCTGGAATTTATGTTAATGTTAGTGCGTTTTATAACTAAAGTGTGATTTGAGCTGTTATTTTTGAAAGTAGTATAAGTCAACTCTAATTAAAATGGCTAAATTTAGATAAATTTCTACATTTTGCTTGAGTTTAAATTTTCTTACGGAACGCAAACGGAAATATCAAAAATGTAACGAAAAATACAAAATTTTGCAAAAATAAAATGAGTTTTTTTTTTCGAAACTCTGTTTTATTTATTGAAAATTAATTTTCTTTTAAAATTTATTTCGATGTTAATAAATACAATTTTCATTCCTATTACCAACAGCTGAAATATTAACGCAATTTATTCACAATAGTTAAAATTTTTAATTCACAATTAATATAAACAATTCAAAATAATTAGAAAGCATAATAGCATTTTGCATATCGATCGATATTTTTTTCCGCTGAATATTGCTTTCCGTGTGGAATCAGTTATTTTAGTTTTTAAAATAATTTCTATTTTAAAGCAATTTTATTCATATTTTTTTTTTCTATTTATTTGCAGGTAAGTGCCATCTGTTTTTAACACTTGAAAATTCATTGCTATTTTGGAGGAAAATAATTCGAAATATAAAATTTTGGACAGTATTCAAAGTAGTAGACAAACAAGGTAAATTCGTGAGTAAATGTTTTGTAAATAGAAAATCTCAGATATTTAATTAAAATAGCTACCCTGAAAATTTATTAATTGTTTTTTTAAAACTGCAATTTTTTTTAATTTCACTTGAATTTTATTTTAATATAAGCTGTACAGAGTAAAGTTCTTTAAAGATAAGAAAATAAGAGTGATCAGTATAAATGAGCTGATTAATTCTTTCGCATGTTCCAAACATTATCAATTGTCAGATCTAATTATGATACAATAATGAGTTAAAATAATAACCAAAATTAATATCAGGTGGATAAAGCGCAGTATTGTGCAGTGGAAAGGCATGGAAACAGCATTAAACGCATAAATTCATAACAAAGGCAAGTGGTTACTTAAGAAATTTCGCTTTTAAAGCTCTAAAGGCTTGATTTACAAAAAAAGTGGTCGTCAAAAAAAAAGGATACATTGCACTGCAAAGGACGTTATTTCCCAAAAAGTGTGGGGTCTTGATTATGTGATATTATTTTGCACAATGTTTAGAGAAGAGCATAAAATTCAAGTAAAATTAAAAAAGAATTCAGACGTTTTTAACAAAACAAAAAAATATAAATTTTCAGGGTACCACATGTGTATTATACTGTAAACAAGAAACCTTCATTATACTTCTTAGGGCCATTATTACAAGTTACCGACAGTTAAAGTAAAGATTTTATAAGTCAAAATCAAGCTTTTGGCTTAAAATTAAATTAAAAATAAATTGAATATGGGATAGTGTGCCCTTAACTATCCAACCAAATTTGGTTGCAAAGTTTTAGTTATTTGTGTGTCCCAAAAAATCCTAACTTTAACTATCGAAAGTTGTAATAACGGGCCTTAGTATTTTAAATTACATTACCCTTAAATATGTTTGGAACGGGTTTGATTTCATTTAAAATCCACTTAATTTTGAAAGGAACTAGCCTAGCAATCCTTTCGCTTCTCTTTATTTAAAAAACTTTTTCTTTTTTTTTTTTTTTTTTTTTTTTGACTTCAGAAAATCATTAATTTTTACAATAAAGAAAAGTCGCTTCATTCCGTTTAACTCAAAATTGACTCTACTCGTTATCTAATGGCTAGAATCGAAATCATTTTATAAAAGAAAACCTTTGAGGCTTCTAAAGTTGTAGTCCTTTAAAATGATAAGTTGTTTTTTTCTAATTCCCACAGACTCGTTGGCTTATTTTCAAAAGAATTTTTATCAAATGAAATTTTCAAATTTAAAAAATGAAGTACCAAATGACGGAACTTGTTAAAAGATTTTTAGTTTAGTAATTGAATATTCTGTTTTAAAAAAAGTTAATTTGAAAATCCTTTGAAATTCCTGCTTAACTAATTTATAAATAACTTATTTAACCTTTACCACGTTCACTTTTTCCCAGTTTCATTTTTATAAAATTTCTGAAACTCTCTAAAGCAGCTTAGAAAATAACTTAATCAAAACGATATCTGCTGAAAATTAATAACACAAGCGGAAATAAATTTATTTAGAAATAAAAAAAAAATTTCAAAACCATGTCACAGCCTAATTGGCTTATCTTTGCTAACAAATCATTAAAAAGAAGTACAGTTTGCCAAAAGAAAAAAAAAAGATTTAAAGGATTTTTAAATTTTCTTTCCCTCACTTCCTTGCCTTAAACCCGACCCGCATTTTAACTAACTAGCAAATGCTTAATAATGAAACAATAGTTTTTAATACTAAAAATATATTGATGATTCTTTTAAATAAAACCCGTGATAAGACACATACTAAAATATGAAAATGAAATTAATTCAGTTTTATTGAACAAAATAAAAAAAAAAAACCAACTACACAATAGTTACTACAACACTACGTGTGTAAGAAGAAAAAAATTAAAATGCAGCAAATAAAATTTCAAGATAAAAATCATGTTGTCCTTTTTGTTTTGTTTGCTAGAGAGCATAATTTACACACCACTTTTTGTTATGGTTGTGGATAATAAAGGGGGACAACAACAATTAATGTGTCAGCATGCCCTGCTGGGCTACTAAATTTTTATTGTACTGTAGCTGCTGTTTCTTCTGGGTTTCTCTGTGTTATGCAAACAAATGTTGTTTGCCAGAGTGTTTGTTTGTTTGTTTGTTGCTTAAAATGTTCATTTAATATTTTAACTACGTGTGTGTTTTATCTTGAACTCGTTGAGTAACAAATTTATTTATGACAATTGTGTGGTTTCTGGCATTGATTTAAGATTTATCAAGATGGTTTTCGTTTAAAAAAGTTTATTCCTTATTTTAGGGCGTCCCCTTAAAATTGAATTTTTGCTGTAACAAAAAGTTAATAGAATTAAAAAAAATTTTTATATTCTAAATATGATAGTGTTCTAGTTGCACATTTTATGGACTATCTAATGAGATTAGTAAGGCAACTGCTTATGCTGATGATAGACGATACTTAGTGGTAGTACGGTACAACAAATCGTATTACAAGTTGTACTTTTTCATTTAAAAGAAACATTTGAAAGGTAAATAAATACGGCAAAATGGATGATGTGGTGGGCATTATTAATAATTAGTGAAGAAAGAAGGAACAAGAAAAAGAACATGGTGTGGAGAATGGTTAAAAGAAAAAGATGAATTATCAAAAAGAAGGAACAAGAAAAAGAACATGGTGTGGAGAATGGTTAAAAGAAAAAGATGAATTATCAAAATATTTTTAATAATATTTTTACTTGTAAGTTAACAATATTCGGCACAAAAAATTAATTTTTATAAGCGCGACGCTCTCCACTGTTCTAAAAAAAAATTTGTAGTACAACAGCATGATACACGATACTTTTTATCTTACTTATACCAGCTCCGCCCACAAAAATCAAAATATTTTGATTTTCATACTTCGAAGTGTACTTTTGTAGCACGACAGCATACGACGATACTTGTACGATTTGTAGTAACGTCTATCAGTAGCATAAGCAGAAAGGCTCTAGTAAACTGTGCTTTGTTCTTTTGACTTTCTGTACACCTATTTCCCTGCACTCTAGCAATCAGTATCTTTGTGTTCCCATAAACTGTGCTCTGTCCTTCCGTCTTGCTCTTGTATATTTATTATTTATTTAATAATTGACTTAAATTTTATTTATTATTTTATAAAAAAGAGATAAAAGTAGAGCAATGGCATCTTATAACGTCAGCTCACTTTCTCTTATAACATGTTTTGCCCTTCCTATACATTCGTAAACCGTGATTATTTCTTTCTCGCTCTAACTTTCTCTCTTTCTCTATCTCTTTCCCTCTCGCTATCTCTCTCCTCTCTCTTTGTAATTTTGTTAACTATTTATTTATGCTTTATCTGTCTGGCTCCCATGATAAGAGTTCTCCCGACATCTGCTTTTTAAAAAATTACTTTAAAATAGGGACACCCTATTATTTTTATTATTGTTTCCTATGGCTTTTATCTCAACTACTGCTGCTTGTTATTTGTAATATACTGCTTGTTCTACTAGTGCTACTTTCTAGAATGCATGTGCAAGGGCATAGAAAACATATTTCAACAATCATTTTATTTATTTCTTTACTTTGCAACTACTGAAAATACTAGTGCAACTCAACACACGTATACATGAACAATAACATGAAATAAGCAATCAATATAATATGTATTTTGTAACTATAGAGGTTGTTATTGTATAACAAATAATTGACTGACATTTAGTTCCTGGTATTCTTCTTTTGTCACATTATTTTCTTGTCAAAACTTTGGTACGTGTGTGTGTGTGTTTTGAATTGAATCAAGATAACCATTTAAATGTGGTAGGTTTCTGTGCAGATTTTTTTTATTTTCACTTTGAAATAAAAACCATGATTTTAGAAAGAAAACGAAATAAAAAAAATATTTTAAACATTTGTTTTAATATTTTTTGTATTATTTTATTGGTAGGAGTGTTAAAATTAATTAACATTACAATCAATACATGGTTATTAGGAAACAAATATGTTGGCGATAGACAGAGTTTGTTGAGGATTTTTAAAAGGCAGATAATTTTTGTTCTAAGTTTTTTTTAATAAAAATATTAATAAAATTTCCTTCATAAAAAAATGTTTTTTATGAATTTGAAATTCCCAGGCTCCTTATTTCACTTTAGGAAAAAGTAATTTTGAGAATATTTATGCTTGAAAAAGAACTTTTTAGACAAAAATGCATAAAACGTGGTGCCGCTATGTTAAAATTTCAGTTAGTATTTCCGTTTCCCTCTATCAGAATTAATAAAAAAAGCTTTACGAAAATTTTTAGTTCAAATATATTTAAAATTTTTATATTATTTTTCTTGCTCTGCTACTTCAATTCAATTATTTAATGGTTTTTTTTATTTTTTACTAAGAAGGTACACAAGGGCCAGACGTGTTGTATGCAGCCTTATTACCCTCATGGACAAGATGGAAATCATCGAAATATCAGGTAAGTTTTTATAAGATAATTTGAGTTTTTATAAAATAATAAATTTCTCTTTTCAATTTCAGGTTTCCAGAAACTTGATGTAGGGAGTGAAGTGCGCGAACGTATTCGTATTTTGATCGTGATCGCCAGTAATCATGACAGCACTAAGCAGCTGTTATGCGTGAAAGTCAACGGGCTCGCGAACGTATGTAATCATGATGGCGTTAAGCAGCTGTCATGCGTGAAAGTTAACGGATACGCGAATGTAAGTAAGATGGCATTAAATAGCTGTCATGTGCGAATGATCGTAAGTGATTATGTCGGGAGTGGCGGGCCTTAATTAATCAGAATTTAAATAAACTGCAGTGATGATTAATTAAATTACATAAACTCTCTAAATTGTGGTTAGCTGAGTGATCGGCTTTCAGAGGAGTAATCCAATCTATCACAATTTAAAAAAAAACTGTCAACAGAAGTGATTAATTTAATAAAATAATCACACAAAATTTTAATAACGAAGACGTAATCGCGATTATGTCGGGAGTGTCGGTAGTGCCGTTTTTGAATAAACTAAATTTACATATAAAAATATAAATAAACTGCAAAATTGTGGTCTCCTGTGTGGGTGGATAACGCAGGCCTAAAGGGTGTTATTAAATACCACATCACAATTTGAACTACAGTGAGTGTTTATCCACATAATCTCTGCATAATCAAACATTGCAACAGAATTTATCAACATGAAAAACCCGGTAAGTCCACAACTTTTTTATATTCTTTGCTATATTTTTATTCATTTGTTGCCCTAAAAAAATTTCTCTTAAAGACTTTTCTATTCAGAAAACCAATATTTAAAATTATTCCCATAGTTTTCCCAAGCATTAGTATTTGGTAATTCTAAAATTAATTTCGTTAACAGTCAGGCATGTTCTGCAATTGTTTGAAAATCACCATTTTTTGTTGTTCTGGAAACTAGAAGATTTTCAAAATCTTGTCTTAAACGTATGCCAAAAAAAAAAAACAAATAAAATGACATTATGCGTTGCCAAAGTAAAAGCAAACGTAGTTGATACACTATTGACATCGTTTGTGGTCATTTTGACAATGGATGGTATCATTTTTTCTCTGGCTGTAGTAACCTGACAAGCTGAAGGACGTAGGTTCGATTCCTGCCTAAAGACAAAAGATCTTTTAGGTTGCGGTACAGACGGTGTTTAAAAAAAGCAAAAAAATTTCACACTGAGAAAAGATTGAAATGTTGAATTTTTCACTTTCAACTAAAATACTTGGATTTAGAATACAGCAGCACAATGAATATGCAAATTTTTTTCTCAATATTTTACTTTGTATTCTAAACAAATATCAAGAACTCTCGTTTTTTAGAATTAGATATTTAAAATTTTTAACCTTGTGCTAGCAAATTGCAAACTTTAAATGTTTTTTTTTTTTAATTATGACACTATTGAAGCGATATATATTTGATTTTATTATTATTATAACATCTTTTCATCTTACAAAGAAGTTTAAAATTTACTTGCTAGAAAATTGCCTTGAGAAATCTTTTTGAAGGATAATAAATCAAATTTTGCTGAAATCAAAATGTTTTAAATGAATTGAAAAAGAAAACAGTCATATAAATGTCTTTCAAAGCAAAGAAATTTAATTTAAGAAAAAGAAACGAAATCAAACTACATTTCCTACATATTTAGAAACAGCACCAACGCCTTAAAAGAAAACTGCTGCTTCTGGTGATCAAACAAGAAATCATTTCACTGCATTTCAAAGCAATTAATCATTATGGCCAACAAGACAATAAACAAAAAAGTATCCCACCAAAATACAATGACAATAAAAAGAAACTCTTAAAAGAAATTTTTTAAAAAGCAGAGAAAAATAAGGAACTAAAAGGCAACTTTAAGCCATAAAACCAACAAATGCTCAACAAATTTTTGGTTTTTTTTTTATATTGTTATCTGGCACACATTAAAAAAGGCAGATGAATGGGACAAATGTTTTTTTTTTTAAGCAGAAAGAAACAAAATTTTTGTAGCTTCTTTTTTTATTACACAAGGTCTGGCATGTGAAAATTTTATTTTTTGGGTTCGCTTAAATATTTCAATTTGATTTTTTTCGATCTAATAAAAATTCTTAAAGAAATCAATTTAGTAGAAAAAATTAGTTTAAAAATTAGAATTTCTTCGTTAGTGTTGCTCTTCTTTAAAAGTGTTTTTTTTTTTAATTTCCTATCATCTTTTACTGCTTGGCTGTTATAAATATTTATTAAACAATAAAAATAATTGTTACACATTTTTTTATAAAATTTTTTTTTAAGGTTTCTACATGATTCTGTGTGTTGTATATATTTTATTTCTTTCAATCTTTAAAAACCTGTGAGAATTTTGGTTAGTCAAGACGAGCTTCCTTTAAAATATTGTTTCATTAAACAGCAGCTAGAAAATTTATGGTTGTACGAGTAGTTAGAAAATTTGATTTGGTGTTATAAATTATTTAAGAAATTAAATAAATTTTAAAATATTTTTTAAACTACTTTTTTTTTCAAAATTAAATATATTCCAAACAAATATTTGTGGTAATAAGCACAACCACTATATATCAGCTTCATATACGGTTATATCTTTTGACGAAATATGCGCTCAGATTAGTTAAATTTTTTATTAAAATATCACAGACTTTATTATATTATTTGAATTAATTTTATGTAGTAAAAGTCATGTTAGACTATAAAAATATTTTCTAAAAAATAGTGGTTACGCTTATTTCGAGAAATAAATGTGTAATGTGAGCGTGGCTTAAGTTATTGCAAAGTTATGATAATTTTTACAATTTATCATTCATAGAGCATCAGCAAGAAATAGTGTGGTTAATCCAGTGTCAGAAAATATTTTTCCATTTATTGCATAGTGTATTCTGTAAGCAAATTCACTAGAACGTTATTTTTTACGGCTCTAATTTAAACCAAACTTTAATAAATTTTTTGAAACATCCTTTTTTTCTTAAATTTTGTCATGTGAAACTAAAAGGATTTGCCCTGTAGAAAATTTCTAACACATTTTTATATTCAATATTAAAATAAATAAAAATCCGCACATTAATTGCAACAAAAATGTCATTCAATAATAAAGTCATCAAACAGGATAGTTAAGTTAAACAAATGTAAAGACGAAAGAAAAAAAAACATTTCTTTAAATGACATTAAATGCGTGACAAATATTAAAGCAGGAAATTGACATTTATCACACTACCACTGCTTATGCTACTTTGACTTTATATGAAATTTTATTTGGGATTTGTTTTGTAATGTTACTACTTCCTCTTTTTTTTTTTTTTTAAGAAGCAGTAGCTTCCTACCCTATATTTGTTAACTGCCCTGAACTCATTTCTATTGCTTTTGTATAAGCTGAAGCATACAAACAATCAAAAATAAAAAAATAAATAAAAACTACAACCATTAAAGTTCCTTTAAATACAACAGAAGTTTGACAATGAGGTTCTCGTAGAGTGTAAAAAATATTTTAATAAAACAATTCGTTCTACTTACTACCTTTTGGTAATAAAATAGAATTATCATAATTAATGGCTGGCTTAATCAAGAAAAATGTGTTTTCGTCTTTTTGAAGTCGTTTGAAATTATAATGAAGCTATCAAAGTGTATCTGCATTTCAGAATTAAGTACCCAAGTTATTAACACCTTTTCAAAAAAGGGTTGCTGTTTCAAGGTTTCAGTCGAACTTAAAAGTGTTGGTCAACCTTAAGAAACCACAAGAAAAGAAATTTTAGCAATAAAATATTTTTTGTTTTTTGGAAAGTCATAAAAGTCAATTTGATATGTAGTTTTGGGTTAGAAATGAAAACCAGAAAAGGGTTAAAAGGTCATGTGAATGAAATGCTAAGCAATTTTTCTTTTGCTCTGGTTGCTTAGCAAAAAAAAAAGGATCTAATTAAGCAAACACTTCAACTAAATTATTTTTTACCTAAAAAAAAATTTTCAAAAAGGAAAAAGAAAACAAATTAAAAAGTAGACAACATAAATTAACAAAAAATCTAGCATTTGGGAATTGTAAATAAATTTGCATGCACAGACACACTTAAACAAATACTTGCAGCATAATTTTTATAATGTTTTACAAATAAAACATATGGTTTGGAAAAAAAGAAATTGCATAATTTCCAACAATTACCAGTTGTTTACATACTTCTAGAGGAAAAGAGCCCTTAAGGGCATTTTTTTATTTAAGTTATAGGATACAATTGTGGCTCTTTGGGTGTAGATTAAAATAGGTTTTTCTATCAGCTAACAAAGCAACACTGCATTTAATATTTCGGAATTCCAAATAATTGGACCTTCTGAATATTTTTTTCCTATCGAAAATGAATTTTAAATTTTTACTAAGTAATATTATTAGAAAAATTCAAAATATATTTAATTTTAATTAAATTTTTTTAAATAATTAATTGATTTATTTGTAAATGGTAATTTTGATTAAATAATTAATTGAATTAATTAAAAAAATGTTTATTTTGATTAAATAATTAATTGATTTAATTAAAAAAATTTATAAAATAATTAATTTAAAAACAATTTAGTTGAATTAATAAAACAATTTAATAAAAAAATTTATAAAAATTAATTAATTGATCTAATTTAAAAAAAAGAAAAGAAAAGAATTAACAAATTATTATTTTAAATAAATATTTAAATGACCTAATTAAAATATTGATTAAATAATTATTTTATTCAATTAAAAATATTAATTACATAAATAATTTATTATATTTAATTGAAAAATGGTTATTTTGAATTAATAATTAATTGATTTAATTAAAAAAAATTTATTAAATAAAATAATTTATTTTAATTATTTAAAAGACTTAATTGAAAAAAAATTAAAAAAATTAATTAATTGATTTAATTAAAAAAAAAATTTAAACAATTATTTGATTTAATTAAAAAATGGTTATTTTGATTAAATAATTAATTAATTTAATTAAAAAAATTATTAAATAACTCATTAAAAAACTATATTAATTTAATTGAAAAAAACTTATAAAAATTAATTAAATGATATAATTAAAAAAAAATATTAAAAAATTTATTGATTTAATTAAAAAATGTTATTAAATAATTAAAAAAAAAATAATTAAATGAAAGTAATAAATAATTTAATTAGTTAGGATGAATTAATGAAGATATTCGGATTCCTTATATTAAAGAGGGACGGGGTAATCACTCTAATGCTTTAGAGTGATTACCCCTAGCTTTGCTAGAGTTGAGACTAAAATTATTATAACTCTTTAAAATATAAATAGAATCCTATGCAGAAAGATGGCAATATTGTCAAACCACTTTGTAAATTTATTTAAAACCAACTGTAGAGGGGGACTTATATTGCCCTATTTAAGCTTAAAGTTACTTTTAAACACAAAAAAAATAAAAAAAGTTGCATAAACTACTATCAAGTGTCATATACCACAGGCACAGTTTAAAATACTTTTAAATATATTAATTAGTTAGTACACGATTGGCAATTTTTTATACCCAACTTACACACAACTTACAGAATAGCAAGCAGACAGGCCAAGCAGGCTAGGCAGGCTTATTGCAAGCAGCTAACATATCGGCATCTTTTGGGTTTAAGGTTTCTCAATTGCCATTAATATCAATACCCAACGCATTTAATAAATACTTATAATGAACACAACAGAAATTAAAAATCTACAGACAACAAGAAGAAAATTTTGTAATCTCAGTCTGTAATCATATGCTGGCTCTAAATTCGCATAGCCGCCCCGTATAAACACCCACTTTTTTTATGTGTTCTCCTTTTTTTTATTATTTGCTGGCTTACAGTCTACCCGCAAACACCACCAACGGCCGGCATACATTTTTTTTGTACTCCTCTTGTAGGCTTTAGTTAAAAAGCAATAATGAATGTTACCATTATTGCATTACAAAGTTATGTTTTTGTGCAATTTCAGTTCATTTGGGCCTCCTTGCAAACAAACAAAAAAAAAAATTCACATGACCGGCAACCATACAACGGTCATGGCATGTCGATCAAATCGCTTATGAGAGATCGAAGTTGTATTTTTTTTAATTCATTTTTTTACAATGTTGAAAACCAAAATAAGTTTAAAGCAAAAGTATATGTATGTGTGCCGTACAATTGGTAAGATGATCTACATTAAGAAAGCGATTTAAAACTGAAGAACAAACAGTGGGATTGTTAAAAGTTGCGTATTGTTTGTTTAACGTTTATTTACGTTTTATTTTTCTTTTTTTTTTTTCTTTTAATTTTGTTTTGTTATATTATTCTTGCTTAAATTTTGCCAATTGGGGGAGGCGTTGATGTTGTGTACTCGTATAAATATTTTATTAACAAAATTTTTTTATTATTTACGATTAAGCTTTCTTTGGCTTTAGACACAATTTCTCTTTAATAAAAGTAGGTGAAGGCATATAAATGCCATTTTTTACTAATTTAAAAAATTTGCTTAGTTAACTTGGGGCCAAATTATGACATTAGATTTTGTCAAATTTCTAACTTATTAACAAATGTTGTCAAATTGACAACACATGGTGTCATTTCAATAACCGTATGGTATCAATTCGACACCAAATGGTATCACTTTGACACCAGTAGTGCGATTGAGTAACTTTTATTATGAACATTCGTATCGGAAAAACAAGTATAACAATATTTTATCGAATTCGGTATTCAGTAACTTTCCGACATTAGAAATCGTTATTTTTAATGAATATGTGAAAATCATATTCAGGCCACAATGTATGGAAAATAGTTTTGATAATTTTAAATTATTTTCTTTAAATTTTAATTCAAGTTTTACAATCAGCCTTATTGGGAAAGTCGTTTGCGTAGTCGAATTTGTCACGAGATGTTATAAAACATATAGCTGGCGTTAGTATATATCATTGTTGTCGTAACGACAACGACACTCATAATCAGGCCTAATATATTATGTTGTTACACAAAATGTTTTATATGTAGATTTATTACGAGTGTTGTTGTCGTAATGAAATTTTGAGATCAGATCGTTTTGTCATGACAACGATGCTCTGTAATCAGGTTTATTTGATTTTTTTTAATATCAAAATAATTTATTCAATAGTTTAGCAACAGATGGAAGATTTTTTTTTTAATTAATTCAGGCTGCCTGAGAAGTTCGTTTTTATATTAAATCACACACATTTCAAACCAAAAGAAGTTATGTTTTCTTTAATAAAGAATAAAGAGAAAAAGTATCAATATATTTGGCATAAAATTGACACTAACTGCCATTACCAGCTACACCTTTAATTTTCATGTGCATGCATGTAACGAACGAATCACTTTTACTGACAATTAAATTGCTTTTTTTTCTTCTTTGTTATTTTATAGTAAAAAATTTGTCCACCCAAGAGCAATAAAATATAAAATTTTTTGCTTTTGCTTTTCTTCTAAACTTTGATATGGATTTGAAAAATTAAACAGTTTTTGGGCCCATGTCTTTGAAGAAGACAAACATTTTATTTGTATTTTAAGATTTGTGAGCGTTTGTTTGTGTTGATCATAAAGATTGTAAATTGAAATCCTCTACTCTGAGGAAACAACACCTTCTTTAAAAATATGTGAAACAGTTTCATTGTTCTCTAAATTGAACATTTTTTTTTGTTTGTTAAAGAATGCATGGAAAACATAATGTCGCTCTGGCATTAAAACTACATAAAATAAAATTTATGTTTGAAAGCCAGCAATTGTATAAAAACCATAAAGGTTAAATAAAATCTTTGTAAATATTAAGCCTGAAAGAGAGAGACAGAGAGAGGGAAACAGTTTTTGAGACAAATTTTTGCCAGTCTTAACAAAACATATTTGTTTGTTCTTCAGTCAGTTTTCTTTAAAAGTTATCTTTTTAATTTTATTAAAAGAAATTTATTAAATCTTTTTGGTAATCAAAAACGTAACTTTATAATGCCAGTATTATTGTTTGCTGTTAATTTTTTTTTTTTATAAATAAATGATAAATGTGATGACTTTAAAAATTTGTCGCTTTTTAAAATTGTTTTTTCTCAGTTTTGCTTTTTTACATAAAAAAAAATCAACAAGCATTTGCCTGCCTTGCCCTGCTATTTTTAAGTATTTTTGCTGGTTTGCTCAAACAGTGATCTAGATAACTGCTTATATGTTTCACATCCTTTTAAAGTCTGTGACGATGTAGGGCTTGTATGTGTGTGTGTTTATTTTTCTTTGCTAAATTCCTTTTTCTGTTGTTGTTACGGGGTGACCACAATTGATTAACCTTTTTATAAAATTTATTAACACACTCATTGCCAAAGTTGTAGTTGTTGGGTGCTTGATTGTTTTTTTTTTTTTTTTTTTTTTTTAGTTTAATTTCGTTTGGTTAGCTTGCTTATGTATTCTTTATTGCATTTATAAGAATTTTATTATCGAGAGTGTTTATAACTCCTTTGACTTTTGGTTTTTCATGATGATATTTTTTTTTTGTTTCTGTTAATTTTTGAAATGTGTGTTCGTGTAAAGAGATCTTCCCTGCTGGGCTACTGACACTGACACCATAAGCAGATTTTGTTTATTTGATAAAATCAAGAGCAAACAAAAATTTTTCTTCTTCCTTTGAACACCAAAGTTGTTGTCTGTATTTAATTTTAATGTTATACATAATATTCCTTTTTTTTTGTTGGTAACACATACACTCGCAAATTAATTTAATATCTACAATTTGACTGCACTTTTTAGGCATCTCACAAACTTGATTTCCCCTACATGATGCTTTAACAAATATTTTTAAAACTCAAGGCTTTCAAAGCTGTTAATATGCATGTAACTTTATATAAAAACAATGAAGTTTTTTCTTAATGCTTGAAGGTTATTTATCGTCCTTTCGACTATTCATATACCACTAAAAAACTTCACAAATGAGTAGAAAGCTACATACTACTACATGCTAGTCTAAAAAAAAAATCAAATAATATTAGCAGAAAGCAATCATCTTTCCATAAAAGTACCTTTTAAAAAAATACCTCTTTACAAGGGACCTTAAATACTACTAAAAAGAAGGACCTAAAAAAATTATCTTTTTAAAAGTACACTTTTAAAAAAAGGTATAGTTTACAAAAAGGTACCCTTTAAAAAATTTAATTTTAATACCTTTAAAAAAAATACTTTTTACAAAAAACATACCTTTTACCCTTTAAAAAAAGGTAGCCTTTAAAAAGAAGTAGCCTTTAAAAAATATACCCTCTAAAAAATTTAATTTTAATACCTTTTAAAAAAATATATTACACCTTTTACAAAAAGGTACTCTTTACAAAAAGGTACCCATTACAAAAAGATAGCCTTTAAAAAGAAATAGGCCTTAAAAAAAGTTACCCTTTAAAAAAATGTAACTTTAAAAGAAGGTACCTTGTAAATAAGGTACTTTTTTATAAAAGTACCTCTAAAAATTATTTTTAATTAAAAAAAAAGTAATTTTTACAAAAAGTATATAAAAAATGCCTTTTTCCGTTTTGCTGTTATGCAGTTTACATTTTTAAAATAGTACCATTTGAAAAAAACTTTTATTTGGGAATTTTTCTGTAAAAAAAATAATATTTTGAAAATAATAATTCGAGAAGAAAAAGGTCAAATAAACTTACAAATAGAACATAAAAATCTTAAGAAAATTTTTTATGCTGAAATAAGTAATTTGTAATAAAAAAGGCTTTTTCAAATAAAAAGAAAATCAACATTAAATTATTATTTAGAAGCAAAGAAAGACAAAGTCAAAAGTAAACTTTTTTTTTACGTTGCTTACAAAATAACGCATTCGCGTTGCTAAACTTATTATACCGGACCTTTATTTTAGGGTACTTTTTGCACAACTTTTAAGCCTTTTTGCTTGTTTTATTCTGTCAAATTTTCAATTAACAAGTCAACAATGTTTTGCTTGCTGTTTCAGCAATCACGTAGAGTACAAATGTAACATATACTAATGGAGTGACAAATATTTGAACAAATATCATTTATTTAGAAATTTTTGGAATATTTTGTTCCAAAAAACAAACAAAAAAAACTTTTTCACCAGACAGTCTAAACAATAAAGTAATTTGTTAATTTTATAGATTAAAGTTTTATATTTTGCCATAAATTATTTGTTTTTTGTTTCTTTTTTTGTGTGTTGGCTTGCATGTGTTAACTATTTTTATTATGATTTAATTTGTTAGTAATTAGGGGGTTTTCCAAATAACTCAAAACACTTTATTAAAGTTGGGAGGGAGTGCATTTAAATTGCTTTATTAAAATAAAGTTTATTAGAGAACGTCAACAATAAAGTACGTGCAAGCTATTAAAGCCAAGCAACAGCCAAACAAAATGACCTTTGTTTTAATTCAAATTTGTAATAATAAATTACATTAATAATAACAATAATAACAAGATATTTTACACACAACAATTAACATACAATACCCCCGTTCAGTTTGTTGTTCATATTTTTTTTTTTGTAAAGATCACAGGGAATTTTTAACAAGTTTATTGGAATTAGAACAAAACCCAGTGAGACATTTGCTACATCTAACATTCAAAACCGGATCTAATTAATTACTAATAATAGAAAATTTTTCAAATAAAAAAAAGTTTAAAGTTTATTTCACGACAGTAAGAAAAGAAATTAAATTTAGATATAAACTTTTTATTGTAGAAAATAAAATTGGTTTATATCACGATGCCAGAATGACTAATGAGCAAGCTTTACTTAAAAATTAATTTTTTTTAATTAGCTAAATGGTTGCTTATTAATTGATAAAGTTATGTTTTTGCAGAAAATTTAATTAAACTTTTAAAAAATGTAATTAAAACTTGTCAGCAGTAAGTGTTTTAAATTCTTATCTTACACTTCTTAGGCCAACTTCTGTCAAAATTTTTTTTTTTTAAATTAATTGTTGTAAAAACACACACTAGCCTTTTCAGTATTGAAACAAAATTGTTGCCTTCTTTTCTTTTGCCTTATTTTTTTTTTTTCAGTGTCATTGTTCTTTTATGAGAAAGTATTCCATTCATGGTATCATTTGCTTGTTTTTTCATCGTTACACATCTTTAGAATTTACACTTCATAAATAAAGTCTTAACTTGGCACAAGCTAATTAACATAAGTTCACATACCACCACCTACCGCAGTTTATTCAAACAAAACGTCTTTATCTTCATCAGCATATGCTTTTTTTTTACTTTTTTTTTACTCGGTTTTGTTTTTTAAGATTCAGCCCTCATTTCAGTCAAGTGTTAATTGCTAATATTGAGTTTTAAATACAAACGTTTGTGATAATTTCTGTTCAATATTCAATATTTAATGTTTTAAGAATTATTTTTTTTATTTCATTTTATATTCAAGTAAATACTTGAAATACAAATGAAAGTTTTTTACTCTTTAAGATTACAAAAAAAAAAAAAGAAAAAAGATTCAGGCCACTTAGTAAAATAACTGGAAGAGAACTTTAAGTTGTAAAATATTAAATAAAACAAACCTCAATGGTTGGCTAATGGGTTTGGCTGTTTGGTTGACTTACTGGTGACATGGTAGAGTAGCAATGAAAACATAAAAAAACAGAAAACATCTTTGAATGGGTTCTGTACTGTTTTATTGTATTTTTTTTTAAAGAAATTTATTATAAACATGTTAATTAAATCAATATTGTTTACATATGAAAGCTTAACAAAAACAAAAAAAGAAAGAAAAAATTAAAAGAATAACAGCCATAAAAGACAGACCACACATGCTCATGGTAGCAGCTCCCATGAATTTAATTTTGTTTTGGAAAAACTAGAAAAACAAAGATTTCTCATGACATTTTTAATTTTCTGTATTTTATTCATTTCAAATAAAAATTGTCCAGCTTTAACTTTCATCAAGTCTCTTATGTGTTTTATGAATAATTAAAAAAGCGCACAGCGGCACTCTTTTAAAGGGAAATTTATACATAAAACTCATACATTAAATAATATTAAATACAAGTACTCATCCGCTTATTTTTTTAGTAGAATATTTTCTATTTTGGCTCTATCTGTAGAAGTTCGATATTTTCTTGTACATCGTACACAATATAAGAGGACCCTGCTCATCGAATTTCAAGTTTGTAGCTTTAGTCATTTGGGCTGGGTGATGATGATGAGTCAGTCAGGCAGTCAGTCAGGTAGTCAGTCAGTCAGCGAGTCAGTAACGTTAGTCTTTTAAATATATGTGTATAGATTTAGCCCTTTTTCTTTTATTGTAAAAAAATTCCAATTTGAGAAATTTGTTCCCAAAAAAATTTCGCGTTAAATAATGTCCAAGGAATGTTTATAATAAGGCTGATTAATTCTTTATTTTAAAGCTGGTTGCCCTATCGATTAATGGGTAGCGTACTAATCTTTCAGTCTGCAGGTCGAAGCTTCGATTCCTGCTAAGACCCTGGGAGCCGTTGATCAAAGTTACCAGTGCTCTTTAACAAAATTTAATTTTAGAATTAATTTCTAATACACTCGTATATTAATAATAATAATATTTAAAAAATTAAAAATTAAATTATTTATAATATAAATTGTAGAGAATTCTAGAAGTCTTTAAAAATATTTTTTTTTTTGCTTAGAGTTACACAAAAAAGGGAAAAAGAGAATTGTCTTCGTTTTTAGATCTATTATGAATTGAGCTAAAGGTCCTAGCAGTCTAAATATAAGGCAGGGAATTAAAAGTATTGTATTGGTAAATGCTAAACTATTTTAGATAAGATATCATTTAGGAAATTAAAGCTTAGTTCACCCACCTGGTTCCAACAAAATTTTTATCTACATTTTCGTACAGAAACTGAAGTTTATTAATTTAAAAAAAAATTGTCCGGACAAAAAATTTTGTTTGGATCAAATGAGTGAATTCATCCCAAGCCGAAGATTTTGATGAAAATGATGAAGGTATTAAAAAAATAAATAAATTTCTATAAAAGCGCTGGTACTGTTAGTAAGCAAATAAAGGCTCTTAACTATTAAGGACACACAGGAATATAATTATTAGTTAAATACATCTCTAGGTCTTATAAGAAGACTTTTTAAATGCTGAAACATTTCGAATATTATTTATATAGCTCTGTTTTTGAAGGCTCTCTGCTTTCTTTCAATTTCGACATGTGCAACTGACAGAGACTTGAAACGAATTGTTAGATAAATAAATCTAATTGTTGTAGAAACGATAGCACATTTCTTTTATTATTTTACACAGATTTCGAAGATCCTGCTATTTTTTAATGGCGACTTGTAAAGTTTTTCTATTATATTTATTAGTAAGATAGTAAATGCTCTTACAAAACAGTCTGCGAATTATTGCATAAAGTCATGTAAGAAGAATATTGAAATCAGTAACTGTCCATTAACAAAAATGATTTGAAATAGATTTAAAAAAATGTTAAAGTAAAATTAATTTGAATTGGTTTTTTTAAAAAAATTTTATGGAAAATTTCTCTCAAAATGCATAACAAATTAAGTTTTATTTTTGTTTAGAAAATTATCATAATTATTTGAAATAAAATCAAGTTATAAAATTGCTAATATTATTTGAAATTCTTTATTAATAATCTTGTATTTTATATATGATTAAACTTGTTTATTTTTTAAGAAAGTTAATTTTGTTAGAAAACAAAAACAAGCAACACGTGAAATAAATTATCTTTTTTTAATTTTTTGGAAACATCAATCAATCAACTTTGTCGTCATTTATAAGTCAATAATTAATTATGTAGTGGCAGCTTAAAAATTGAATTTAATACAAGATTTAATTTTTACCAAACTTCTTTTGAAAATAACCTTGAATTTTTGTATAGGTTTTGTGTTTAAAGTTTGTTCTAGCTTAAAAAGGGAAGTTCTCAGGTATTTTTTTTTAATATATAATTACTTGTTTTTTCTTTTTTGTTTAATTATAGCTTAGATGTGCAGCACCTTTTGTTTTTAGCAAATTATGAATTTCAAAATGTTTAAATTTTAATTAAAAAAAAAATTGTATTTAAAGAAGGCAAAGCTTGAAATTTGGATAGTCTTTTAGTTTTTTTTTATATAAAATAAGTGAAAAGAAAAATAATTATTTTATTAAATTAATCGATGTTATAAATTTAGTATTAACAAACAATAATTAATTTAACTGAAAAAGACATCCAAATTAAAGTTGAAATATTAGAAAATTAAAATAAAAATAATTTCTGTTGAAGTCTTAAGCTTGAAAAAATATTTGTTAATAAAGAAAAATAAATTTTTTTAATCACTCGATTTGAAATTACAGTGTTTTCCGGCTTAGATATCCTTTTTGGTATTTGGTTTGCTTCTTAAAGTGTTACACAAAATACAAGACAGTTAAGGGTTAATGTTTTTAAAGTTTTTTTTTTTTTGCTAATTTATGTTTTTCTTGTTGGTTTGTTAATTAAGCTTTATTTTGCTTATTAATTATTAAAATGAAGAACAAAAGAAATATGCTTAACAAAATAAATAATTTTTTTTTATTAAATATTATCTTATGGTAGTTTTTATGTCTTATTATTTTTATTTATTTAATTTTTTTTTCGTTGATTTTGAGACTCTGTTGCTGATTTAAGTGATAGATATAAATATCTTTGGGTCAATAGGTCAAGTTGTTAAAAAAACGAACAAAGCGTAATTGTAAAAATTAATTTTGTTTTTTCTTAAATAATATTTTGACAGACAACAGTTAATAGCTGAAGGCATTTAGAAAGAAATAAAAAATTGATATGGGCGTTTAAAAACAAGTTTGTGGTTTAATGATTATTTATTTGAGTAGGCTTTTTCTAATGACAGTAAAATCAAAGATTTTCTGATGAGCTGTGAACTCCTCACTTTAAATTTAATTGATATCGTGCCATAATTTAGTTTAATATTTATCAGGTTCTTGTATTGAGCCTGAGGGACAGTTTCCTTCATAGAAATCCAGGGATTTGTTTAAGTGTCTTGCTTATTTTGCAATATTTTGACGATCATTTCGATATCTTCTTCAGCCAAATAAATTATTATCGAAAATTTGGAAAAGAATACTATTAGAGTGAAGTATGAAAAAGTCCTTAAGGTTATTTAAATCATTTTAGTTTACAAATTTAGTTTTCGAACAGGCTAATGTATATTTCTAATTATCTGCTGGTGACAATCGTCTATTTTTAAATCTCCTAGTTTTCAAGCTAAATGTAGACTTGTATTACAATTAAAATGTTTGATCTCTAGTCGTTCCCAAGACTGTACACAGGCTTCGTTTGAAGTTCCTCGACTAGTACATCTCTTCTCATTATAGACTTTAAAATAATTTTCGATATTTCTTTGAATAAAATCGTCACCTACAGCGCTCATGCATAATTTATTGCTGACTGACTAAATTGTGACAGCAAGTCCTAGCTAGCTAGCCAGCCAGCATTGGACATTTAAATAAATTTATTTTTTAAATGAAAATTTTTCTTTTATTTATTTCTTTATTTGCCCCATACACAACAATGGCTTCTTTTAAATTATTATTCCAGCAACTTTACAATTCATAACAGACATTGTGCAATAATAACACCCTAAAGTTTTATGTACACATTCAACAAGTTCAATGCAACTTAATAAAATTGACCTTAGACAAAACAAAACAAAATAAAAGAAAAACAACAACAAACCAAGTAACACTTCAGCACCATACACGTACGTATGCATGTTTATGTCTTTAGTACGAGTACATATTTTGCATGATGCTGGAAGGTTTTTAAAAGTACTCCACAGTTTATTATTGTTAATGTTTGCATATTTTATTTATCTCTTTTTGTTTTGTTTTTATTTTTGAATTTTGATTGTTTTAATGTGCATTATGACAAGACACGAGATATTCCCACATGTGTTCTAGTTTCATTGTACAACTTCGAGGTGACAATAACAATCATATTATTAAATTAATTTTTTTTTTTCATTTCATTTCTTATTAAGTTAAGCCAAACTGAAATTTAATTAAAAATTCTTTTGTTGCTAATTTTTATTTTTTGTACTTTTTCTGTTTGTTAAAAACAACCAACTTTTGACAAAGCCAATGTCATGTGAATGAGGTCTAGTTATTAAAATAAGTTAAACAATCATTAGATTAAACATTAAAAAAAAACAACAAGAGAGATATTCTAATCGGCAAGAATAAATCATTAATTTAAATATATTAATACTGAAAGACTCGTTAAAGGGTTAAAGTTAAATAAATAATTTTAGATTGACACTAAGCTGCGATTTTAACGCTAATATTGAACCATGAATTTTACTTACACAGGTAAAGAGCCAATAATAAATTTGGCAACCATGTTTTTTTAAGAATATGCACTGGAATCAAGTAGATTCCATTATTGCGCAAATGCTCAAAAATTGCTGTGGATTATTTTAAAAATTTTTTTTTCAAATTTCCATATACCCCAGTGCTGTTGCTTTGAGGGTTTCTTACCATTTCCCACTTTGCCGAGGTACCATTCCCGATTTTGCCCATGAAAATTACCAAAATTAAAAAATAATTTTATCTGTTGTAACATTTTCTGAAAACTTCGAATTTTTTATTTCATGATGCAAAACGGAAACTCACAAAATCCTTGAGAACAATAGTACTGGGGTTTATGAAAATTTCAAAAATTTTTTTTAAATAGTCCAAAGTAACTTTTGAGTATTTGGGCAGTAGATTACAAATCTAGTTAGTCTTCCCTTTAAAATAATATGTGTCCTATCCCACAATCCTTATAGGTTCGTTGGGAAGTTGCTAAAATCACTTAGAGCAACAGCACTGGGGTATATGGAATTTCAAATAATCCAAAGTAATTTCCGAACAAACCATAGAAGATTGCGGGATGAGACTTATATCATTTTAAAGGGAAGGCTGTCTAGATTTGTAATCTACTACCCAATTACTCAGAAGTTACTTCGGACTATTTTTAAAAATTTTTTGAGATTTCCATATACCCTAGTATTGTTGATCTGAGGGATTCTAGTGACTTACGGACGAACCATAGAAAATTACGAGAGGGGACACATATCATTTTAAAAGAGAGGTCGTCTAGATTTGTAATCTACTACCCAATTACTCAGAAGTTACTTCAGACTATTTTTAAATTTTTTTGTGATAAAGCAATTTCTAACAAATTATTTTACAAAAATGTCAAGCTAAATGCTTTCACTAGTAAAATTCTAAAATGTAGTGCTTTAATTTAAAAAAAAAATTTTTAAATATTGTGCAATATTTTATAGATTGCCTTATAACATCATTTTGCTTGGCAGGCATAGAAATAAAAAAAAATTAAACTCCTTCCTTCATATGCTTGTGAAATTTTACTGTTAATACCATATTTTATATATCATATTTTATGAGTAAATGTGGAAAAAACAAAAACGTAACAACACCGACACCACCAACAGCATCTTCTCCTTTGCCTTCGCTAACATCTAAACGCAAGAGGCAGAGAAAATCATACGTATCTTTCAACTGACATTTATCGTTTTATTTTTTTTGTTGTGCATAAGTTTAATTGCAACTGTCAGTTTTTGGTGTTAACAAAACCAAAAATATTTATGTTGTTTGGGTCATAAATATCTAAGCACTTGTAATGTCAGTAGTTTAACACAAAAATTAAAAAAAAAATTTTTTTTCCTTTTCGCTTTTTTTTTTTTTTTGGTTTCATTTCAAACTTTTTCACTTTCAGTTGAATTTATGACAAACCATACAATTTTTTGAAAAGCTGAAAAACTTTATGTGTATCAACGATGATTTACAACAGCCTTAGACTTTTGTGTTACAATGTTGTTTTAAAATAGTTTCTTTTTTAGATTTTTACGGGATATACTCGCACATAAATTCTAAAGGGGGCATGTCCATTATATTTTTTTCTTTTTTCTTTTCTTTCGTTAAACTAGTTCAGGCTGTAGAAAGGTTTATGTCGGTCATAAAGCTTAAAATGAGCCTAGAAACATTTTAAGTAATAAAAAAAATTGTTTTCTTCTTCTTATAAATTGTTAAAGCAAAAGAATCCTTTTTCTAGACAAAACCATTATAAATTACAAAGAAGAAATAGTAGAAGCAATCAAATATTTCTTCTCTTTTTAAATAAGAAATTTCAAAACAAATATGTAAAAAAAAGAAAAGTTAGAAATAATTGTACTTGTTTTTATAAGGACCAGCAATCACTGCCTCATGCCTGGTGGGCCCTACATTTATTCCTTAGATTTCGTTTTTCTACTTTATAATACGAATTAATTTATTGTTTACCTTGCAGAAGAGCTCTGAGCCGTTTTAGCGAGATAGTCTAGTCGGCCATTTCATGTCCTGATACCTACAGTAAAGTAACCAATGTCTTTTCTGCCAAAACAATTATAAGCTTCCTAATGCATTTAGAGCATCTGGGTTATCTGAGTGAACGCATATTTCGCTACCACTACTGCTTCTTGATAGCTTTAAAATGTAAACCGCCGCCTGAGAAATAGAATCTGTTTTCTGTGGTCTGTAGTTGCTAGATCTATTCAAAACTTAAATATTTATTTAACGAAAACTTACTAAAAGGAGAGGAAAAAATATTTTAAACAAAAATTCAGTTTATTTAATGCCAACAATTTTATCTTTCAAGGCTTTAATGTGATTCCAAATATAAAACATGAGACTTTGGAAACTTTTTTTTTATAAAACTAAGACAATATTTGTAAAACAAAAAGAATAGTTAAATCCTTAAAAAAGACTTCAATATTTAAAAGTTCATTATTAAAATTGCTTGTATTTGTTTCCTTATTCCATCAAAAAGTGTTAAAATTTTATTTTAGATAAAAAAGAAAATTTTTTTCAATCTCCGCTGATATCACCAACACTTGAAATGGTATAATTAATGCCAGCATGTTGTGTAGCTGAGGCCCAACTGCGTCTGGGCAAAATTCTACCAAAATTAAAGTACTTTTCTCGTAATTTCTCTTTAATTTCATCTTCATTCATTATGGCACTGGCTTCATGGAAATTTAAAAAGATGCGTCCCTTTTCATCTGTTTTAATGGGCAATATTTCTGTGCAAACATTGCGGGCCTTAAGTAGAAAACCTTCCTGCTCATTGTTATTTTCAGCTTCATCAGTTTCAGTATCTTTTGGATCGCCGCCTGCGGTTTTATCGTTCAACATTTTATTGTTCGCATCACCCGCATTATTTAGTCTAGAATCAACAGATTGAGAACGTGAATGCTTGTTGTTGTATCTCTTTTTGTTGCGTAGACAGAATGGATCACGATCACTGGCCTTGACATACTGCACAATGGGTCGATTAACACCCCATTTGGGACGTTCGTCCATTTTATTATGGGTTTCCTTAAGATTACGTTTTTTATCTTTAGATTTGGCTTTAAAAGTGGTTGTGGTTGTTGTGGTGGTAGTGGTAGTAGTTTCATGATCTTTGTCAGCTTCTTTGGCAGGTTTTGTTTTAGTTTTGGCTGTGTGTGTTGTGGTGGTGGTGGATACTTCCCTTTTCAGGAGCACTTTATAAAAATTATCATGAAACAAACACAAGTCGCAGTTTAAAGGCAATTCAGTTTGTGTCTCAACATCTTGACCTACTTTAGCGTCACGTGCATCTTTGCTTTCCTCTTCCGATGATTCACTTACATGCTGTTGTGAACATTTTGTTAATGGCATTAAAGCCATTTTATTTGAATCCTCTTCCACATCACTGAAATCTTGTAAAGTCTCTTTGAAATTGTCTGTGGGCTGCTCTGGCTTCAACAAACTATCAAAAGTTTGTGTAGCCTTTTCACTTTCCTGTAATTTCTCTGTTGGGTAATCACATTCTGTGTTAATGGAAGTATCGGTTCTTTGAGTGTAGGTGTCAGCGGTGGTTTTGGAAAAGTCTTCTGTAGAGGCTGCCGTTGTAGGCTTTAGTTGTTGTTGCATTAAGTAGGTGGCTATTTGTAGATTTCCAATGGCTGTTTGTAAACCGAAAATGTCGCTAGTAACTGGCAAGGGTATTAAAGTAGCTGGTTGCATTATAACAATATTTTCTCGTGCTAGAATCTCCGGTTTCTTTGGTTCTGGTGGTGGTGCTGCTGCTGCCGGTTTCGTAAATGCTCTCCTGAGATTTATGGGAGTTCCTATTAAAACTTTTTCTTCTCTCTCTTCTGGTTTTTCTTTTTCCTGCCCCTCACTGTGACTTATTTGAGGAAATTGCTGATTTTCTTCTGTGTTGGAATTTTTTAATAAATCTTTAGCATTTTGCTGCTTCTCCTGTTTGTTATCGTGTTTGGTTTCCATTGCTTCTTGACTTTGCGGTGCTTTAATTCTTACCTCTTCCTCTTGTGTTTGTAATTTCTTATGCCTCAATTTTTGTTTTTCGATTTTGGCTGCCTGCTCTGCTTTTGCTAAAGCATCTAACATGGCTGTCTGTTTTCGTTTTTGCATTTCTTCTTTCTCCAATTGTTGTTTGCGTTCCAGTTCTAAACGTTCTTGCTCCAATTGTTGTTGTTTGCGAATTCTTTCTTCTTCTATTTGCTCTTCATGTTTGTGTTTTTCCATTTCCCATCGTCTTATAGACTCCCTTTCTTGTAGCTGTTGTTTTATGGCCAAATGATATTCAGCTGCTTTGCGTTTCTTATCTAAACGTTCGGCCAAAACATGGGGCTCCATAGGCACACTTTGTCTACGTGGACAGTTCGATGACTGCAATGACTGGGTATCATCTTCGCTATCCTTAAGATCATGAAGACCGCGACTTAGCCAACCAGGGCCACACTGTTGCTGCAGCTGTTTGTTATGCGTGTCCTGAGTTTGGTTGTAGCACCATTTGGCCCTTTCACGCTCATCTTGGCTGTGTTGGGTATTATAAATTTCAGACTCATCGCTGTGATGTATTTGATAGGTATTTGAAGTGGACACATCACGATTCGGTGTGGCTGGTGAATCAGAAGATTCATAGTAGCTTGAATTACACAAAAAAAAAGGCATAAAATATTTGTTTAAGTAATTGTAAACATACTAACCCTCCTTGCTGGTAGCCATCATCATTGTCATAAGACACCAACAGCTCCTGCTGAGGCTCTCTTCCCTTTACAATATACGTTTTATTTAATACATGCTGTTCCTCTCTCTGCGTCTGTTGACCTTTTACCATTCTCATTGATTGCTGTTGCTGTTGTTGATTTATTATTGATCTTTTGTTTCTGCAGCCAGCACCTTCACCCGATACCAAGCTATTGCTATCGACAGCACTTGTTATACTTTCCACTTGGCTGGCACCATCATTAAACCAAATATTTGGGGTGTGTGTATTTTTAGGAGAATCACTTAAATATCCTGAAGTATCTTCTTCTTGGCAACCATTGTGTAAAGGATTTCCTGATAGTTGTTGCAATTGATTATTATTTAATCGATGTTGTTGTTGTTGTTGTTGTTGTTGCTGGTGGTTACCAGGATCTACAACATTAACAAGTTGTGTATTGTGTGTTGCATGCAATGCCAACTTTAAAGGAATTTTATCTTGTTTCTGTTGGTGCTGTAGTTGTTGATTATAAACCAAATAATCACCCCGGTTACGTATGACAGGCAAACTAGGACTACGTATACGTTTCATGTGATTTTGTATTCTACCTTTAGCTGTTTGCAAAGTATTGGGGGGCATTAGTTCAACACAGGAATATTTACGTTGGCCGGGTTGTTGTGGCATAACGCTATTGCTGTTATGACGTTGATTTAGCAAAGCTGTTCTTCCGGGTTGAAAATTATTTCTAAGCATTTGTGTGTATGAGTGGGCATCGCCTATATCATCCAAATCTACTTCATTCACTATCATATCATCCATAAAGTCATCTTCAGTGTTGTTTAAATAGTTATTCATGTAATCATAGCTTTGGCCTCTTTTTATCAGTTGTTTCTCAGCTGGCGGCTGGGGTCTTTGTTTAAGTAAATGAGAATTTCTGCCAGCAAAAGCTTGCATGTTATTGTTAAAGGATGGTGGTTGTGTCTGTTGTTGATACAAATGTTGACGTGAGTTGCGTTTAGTGGACTTGCTAAGATCCAGATTAGAATAAAATGTGCGTATGGAAGTGCGTTCTATTTTCTGGTGGTGATGTGTGGAAGATGAGGATGAAAACATTTCATCCAGCTTGGCAATTTCCTCTGAAATAGTAAATAAAAACTTTAGTTATAAAGAAGTGATGAAAATTTTCGAGCTTAAAGAAAAAAATTTTTTTCCAAAATTTTTTCAAGTTTTTTTAAGATTTTCTTTAAGAATTTTATACAAAAATTGTTGTAGGAATTTCCGGTGCTAATATTTTATTACATGCTTAATCGGAACATGTCTCCTTTACAATTCAATAAAAAATTCCCACTTCATTAAAAAAATAAATACTGCTGAGACACATTTCACATATCAGGTGTTACACAAGGGATGCAAATTTTTTTTTAACTGTCTATTTCAACATTATGTACAAAAAAACAGTTTTGCTAACAGCAAAAATTTAATTTTATAAAAAGAAACTTTTTGTTTGCTTTTATTATAGAAAAATTTACTTTTTGTAGTTTCACTTTCAAATTTTTAAAAATATTTTCTTAAATAGTTCTCTTACCTTTTGTTTAAAGTTTCTTAAAAAAATTTTTTTTTTACTATTCTTTCACTTTTCTTACCCTTTTCTTTAGCCCATTGTTGTTTCTTTACATCCACTAAAGTATGATTTTGCCGGCCTTCAGCTCCTGTAATCATGCCTTAAATGACACACAAAAATGTGTTTTATACCGGTCAATGCTTTGTTTTTTAATTTTTTATTTTTATTTTTTTTTTTTTTGCCAACAATTAAAGGTTCATTGCCTCAAAGGTCAATTACTTCTAACAAGGCTATAACTTTTTCAACTCCTGTTTTTTTTGTATTTTATTTGCTTTAAGCCGTAAATACCTTTTGTTTTGTGAAAGTCCTTAAGCAGACTAAATTATGAATATTTTGTATTTTTATGAATCAAATAAATATGGAAAAATTCCTTTAAAGTAGACTTTTTTTTGTGATATTTTTGGTTTCCTTGTCACTAAAATAGTTAAAATTTCTTGTTAATATTTTGTGTATTGGCATTTTTTGGCATCACTAATGGCAACCAATAACAAACAAACCATAAGACAATATGGCAATATTTCAATGCTAAACAAATTAATTAAAAAAAAAAAACATTTTCAATCGAAAAGTTGAAAGCTCCTTTTGTTTACACTTGTTGTAGGAAAATAAAAGCTTTTTGTGTTTATTGGTTGTGAAAGCAGTAGAAGGGTTTTACCTGTTTTTTGTTTGAATGTTTTGAAAGAATTGTGATTTTCTTTATTTTCTCAAATTATATTACCTTTTATGTCATTTTATACTTCCTTTAAGCCTGTGTTCACCAATTTTAATTCACTCTTGTGATCATGAGTTAAATAAGCAGTTAACTAAAGATGCTTAAGATACAACTTAAAATTTTTTCGGGGTAAAAAGAGTCCTTTCTAAATACGAGCCAGAATTTTGTAAAAAATTTTATTTCAAGTTGCTGTGAACCTCAGCAGAAATGACATCACACTCTATGTTGGGCTACTGACAGGAAATTTTGCAAACAAGTACGGTGGCTAGACGTAAGATGAGCTACCTGGGGTTTAAAAAACTGGCCTCAGAGGACCTAAATATAATGAATTCTACAACAATCACGAGTATCTTAAGGAGACCTAAATTTTAATTGGGAACTGCGTTGCGGTGCGATTATAGCCCACAATAAAATTTGAAATTTTGTGCATACAACGCCTTAATACCCTTTCGCTCTTATCCAAACAAATTTTAGTAGACTTTAAAGTAAAATTTATGAAAAAATTAAATAGAAAATTCGATAACGTTGACTTTAAAGTCTACGTTATTTTAATTTTTTTTTCGCTTTAATTTAAATTTAATCAATTTAAATTGTCTATTAATACAAATAATTTTTTTTTTTGATTTTATAAAAAATTAAACCTGAACAACAACAAAAATCTAATTAATTTTGTGTGTGTGTGTGTGTTTGTGCGTGTTTGTTGTTTGAATCTCCCCAATGCAACATAATAACTAACACACAAGTTATTTCCCACAGTCGTTGTTGGAAGTCATCTGAGCAGAGCATTTAAAACACAAAAACAACAGTAAAACAGGCCACAAATGTGTAGGCGTCTTGATATTGTCAGTCAAGAGGTCATAATGTACTGCAAATGCACATACAGCAACAAGCAGAAGAAAAAGAAAAATTGTTTTGATTTTATTTTCGCTTGTAGTTGTTTGTTTTATTTAAAAAAAAAAAATTTTTTTTTGGTTTTAAATTTTTTTTTTTTTTCAGTTTATAAAACTTTAGCCTTAACATGCGAGAGGTGTTTAGCCAGGTTAAAAATTAATCTTAAAAAACTGAGTTTTTTTTTAAGGCAAAGTACCCTTTTTAAAACTTACTGGGTTACTTAAAACACAGGCCTCCTGTTTGTATTATTTCGAAAAGAAAAGTTAAAGCGCTTGTTCAATTCGTTTTTTTTTTATAGATAAAAACACACAACAAAACTCTAGGAAAAAAAGAAGAAACACTTGCTTAAAAGAGCAAAATTTTTATATGTTTTACTTTTTTTGATATAAAAAAACAAACCAGGGTATCATAATGTAATTTTATAGCCTTAATGCAATATTACGAATGAGATGATGAAAAAATAATATTAAAATAAACTGGACAAATAAAGCCAACCATCCTAAAGCTTAAGTTTATACACTGAGAAATAAAAACTATAAACACAAAGAAAAAATATGATTGAATATGGTCACCGCAAACATAGTATGTTCTCATCAAAAATATTATTAAGCATATAAACGTTATTATGATCACCATAAACATGTTTGTATTAATTTTTAATTATAATATGGTTGAATTTATCATATTATTTTTTATAAAATTTTACCTGAAACCATAAATATATTTTTAGCAAACATGTTATGATTACAATAAACATAATATGTTTAATTAAATGAGTATAAAAAATTAAACATTTTTTTTTTTTGGCCCCGACCGGGAATTGAACCACGCTATCTAGAGTGCAGAGCAATTTTTAATATTTGTGGTTTAAATACAGCTTAACCAGCTCACTCAGTTCATTATTACATTTAAAAATAATATGTTTAAAGTGAAGCATTTTTATGATTATTGCAACCATAAATCCAATCATACTATGTTTCCCCCCGAATATGGTTGACTCAACCATATTTTTTCTTTGCGTGTGATGTCTTCGAAGAGTACTTAGCTACACTTACACTCATCCATTCATCCATTTATTTATAAATTTATGTACTTGTGTGTGTTAAAACTAACAATTGTCTTCTCTCTCCCTTCCACTTTACTACAAAGCTCTTGAGTAGATGAAGAGTGAGATATTTATATGACTCGTTAAAGTACTTAATTCAACGTGTGCTGTTCAAGTGTAGTCAAATAGTCTTATTGTAATTGCTAGAAAAAAAAATTATATTATTTGGTTAGAGGGGACAATTATATTGTTGTTTGAATCATCTGCTTAAGAAATTGTAAGAAACTGGAAGTGCTAACAAAACAACTCTTCCCTCTTTCTCTCTTTCTCTATTTTTGTTAAATCATTTTATATGCATTTGAGCAACTTAATTTGGGTTTTGATTAATAAAACAATAAAAAAAAAATATGTAAACTTGTTAAAAGTATTTCTAATTAAAATTTAGTAATTTGTGCTTTCAGCTAAGTAATTTTTTTTACAGAAGATCTTACAAAAGTTAAAGGAAAAATATTTCTAAATCTATTTCTTGAACGTTTTTTAAATGCTTTTTTCCTCTTCCACTTACTTTCACTTTAGGAAATATCCCTTCAATCGGCTCAAGGAAAAATTGATATGCTGCCGTAATTAATGTTATAATTGTAAGTCAGGCATGGGAGTAATAACGTTTGCTAGAATAAAAATAATTTAAAAAAAATTTTTTTTTTTTTGGTTGCTAAAGTTATTGTTCTCTAAAATGACTATAAAATATAAGCGGTTTTTCCATTTATAAAGGACCATTAAACGCCCATTTTCATAATAAGCCTGAATAATTTTAACACGTTGCTCGATTGTATATCTTTCCATGGTTCAAAGTGGATTAGTCTAAAATTGAGAAATGTCAAATGAAATCCAGAAAAAAACTTGAAGTTTAGGTGTGGTTCACATTCAACATCGGCCCTTAAAAGTTTGAATTGAACTCTTCAACTTAATTGATCCCTCAATGTTTGAATTTAAGATTTTTTTGCCAAGTGTTGGAAGCTAATTTCAAATTAAGAATTACAGACGACAATTAAAATTTTGTAACTAAAAAGTTAAGTTGCATTATTCGATTTGATTGAACCCTCAATATTTGAATTTAATACGTTTTTGCCAAGAGTTGGAAGCTAGTTTCTAACAGCCTCAGAAAATTTGTGAAAAAGTTTAGACGTTTTAAAGTTTGCTTTTTTTAACTATTTTTTGGTGTGTTGCACATACTGGTACCTCACTACATCACTCGTTTACTTTAATAGTGTCATAACTAAAAAAAATACGATTTCACAGCAAAACCATTTAAAGCTTGCAATCTGCTGGCACTCAAAGAATTTTATGTATTTTATTTTGAAAACAAGAGCGCTTAAAATATTTTTCGAAATTTTTACCGAATATAAAGAAAAGAAATTGACAAAAAGTCATATTTGTTGAGTTGTGGCACTACTGAAGTAAATGAGCGATATATTTCCCTTGTTACTGTTGCCAAGTCATTTGTTATTGTAACATGAACCGTCTTTTGTATTCGTTAACTAAATCCTTGTTTTTCGTTTAATTCATTTTATTAACCATAAATGATGACAATTGCTTTAAGCCTAAACATGCCAACACACTCACACACACACATAAACTATTTTACTTAAAGATATATTCATTTTCTTGCCATTACTATCAAGTGAAAAGCTTTGACAGCACAAAATATTAAGGGGAAAACAAAATATTTTGCATAATTTTCAAAACAGAAGTGTGACCTAATTTTGTTTGCTTATAATTTACGAGTATGACTGCCTAGCCTTGTCATTTAAAAAGAAGTTGTAGACAAATTGTAGCCTAAACCTATAAAATGCAAGACATTTTACCAACATTAAATTCTTAAAATGGAATAATGTGTTTCATTTCGATGTTTTTTTTTTTTTTTTTTTTGCATTTATTAACTTTTGGCCATTCTGTATCATTTTATCGTATTATTTGCTGACATATTGACTTTTTAACCCTTTCATTTATTACCAATCAAAACGAATTTTTAATGCTTAGAAAGTTACCACCTCTAACGAATCACAAAAAAAAAAACTTAAAAAAAATAAATAAAAGATGATACAAGACATGATATCATACAAAACCAGAAAAAGATAAAGTTGAGTAGAATAACGCATACTCTACATAAACATTAGACGTAAATGCTACTTAAGTGGCCAGAAAAGAAAAAATTATTTCAGAGAAGATTTCAAATCATATAACTTTTTTAAGAATCTACTACTAAGCAAAACTATAGCAAATAGATTTCATTCCTAATTAAAAGAATAACAGGGTGCCCCCCTAGATAAAGGGGTAATGCCCTAGCGCATCCATCTAGGGGCAGCTGGTTAGATCAGTAGCCAGACAAGGGGTGTTTGATAAAGCATAAAGCTTTAAAAAATTATTTCAATAGTTTTTTTTTTTTTTAATTTAGAAATCTCCATGTACTCGTATGTATGGTGTGTAGGGTGTCTACACCAGTTAAGAGACAAACATGACAAGCATATACTCGTTGGTTCCCCAAAAAGTTGTGATTTCACTTAACCAGCACTCGTTGCAATAATAACATGGCAAACAGTTTTTTTTGTATGTTGTGTTTGTCTTTTTTGTTTTTATCATAAGACAACATAAACGCAAAACATATAATCACAAAAACATAAAGATTTTCAAATGACTACCTAGACAAGAAATAACTGCCAGAATTGCCAAATCAAAATGAAAAAGATATCATCTCCCCGCAATCATTATCATCATCATCATCATCATCATCATCATCATGCTGCTGCTGCTGCATTGGCAGTATCTAATAGCAACCACTAGCACCAATATCACCAACGACACACTCACTTCATTGGGTTATCGAGAAATTTTTATATTTTTAAGCATCTAACGTATGCCATATGCCATGATACGACGACTATTATAGATATTGTGTGGCATCATGATACAAGTATAAAAGTTGGTTGTGTTTAATAAACAAACAAATAGAAAACAACCAAGAATCATAATAATTGTAATTTTTTAAGTGACCAATTCAAATGCATACGAGTACTTGTGTTATATATGTGTGTGTGTGTGTGTATGTCTGTTGTACTCTATAGACAATCTTTTAGAAACAGATTTTCAAAACAAAATAAAATTAGAACTTTAATTTATCTGCTTCTTTTGTTTAATACAAACTTTTATGGAACTGCTTAGGAAATGGGTTAAAGAAACAGCTCAGGGAACAGCTTAGGATAGTGTTCAATTCTGTTACCCTGCCTTTTTTTAGAATCCTGATTTTTATTGATCGGAAATATTTGCCTTAGCATAAAAGTTTTGTGAACGCTTTTGCATTCTTTCGAAAAATTAAAAAGAAAATATAAGAGATTTTTTGTCTCTATACTTCTTCTACAATTTTTTATTAGTATAAGACATTGTCTTTGTATAAGACTTTATTTTAGTATAAAGCTTCTCCTTAATATAAATTTTTTGTAGTTTAAAATATTTCCTTAGCACAGGATTTTAGTAAAAGATTTCTCTCTAGTGTAAGACTTCTCTTTAGCATAAGAATTTGTTTTGCTATAGAACTTTGTTTTAATATGAGACTTGTTTTTGGTATACGGTTTTGATTTAGTACAAGGTGGGCCAAAAGAAGTCATCCGATGTTGTTTGGCTCTCATTTTTTTTTTCTAAATGAAAATGAAATGTGTGCCATTGCTCCGTTGAAAGCACATCTTCCAGTCCTAATTCGTTCAATTGCGGCAGACAAAACTCGGTTAACATGGCCCTATAGCGCACACCCCGTCCACTGTTGTCGTTTGACCAGCTCGATGACTCTCCAGAGTGAATAGCGCACCATGCAGTTACTTTGAGCGGGTGTAATGGCTCCTCGTGCATCACTCGTGGATTTTCGGTGCCCCAGAAACGATAGTTTTGCTTGTTCTCGTACCCGCTGAGGTGGAACTGAGCCTCGTTGCTCATTATGATTTTTGTCGAAAAATCGTCCACTTTGATTATTCTGCGTTCTTGGGAGTGTATCGCTTCATGGCTTGTTCACTTGTATTCTACATCTGTCTAGTTCACTAATGTCAAAATAGATTTGACACTGGCCGCCATATGCAAAAAAAAGAGCATCTTCCAATAGGGTGATTTCTTTTAGCCCACCTTAAATAAGGCTACTCTTTGTATATTGTTTTAGTATAACATTTTGTTTTATTATAATATTTTTTCGCAGTACGGGACTTTGTTTTAAGAGTTCTCTTTAATATAAAACCATGCTTTAGTATACAACTTTTTTTGTATAATATTTTCTCTTATCATAAGATTTTGTTTTAGTATAAGACTTTTCTTCTCTGTACTACACAGGACGTCTCTTCAAAATTAGTCTTTATATTAGCATAGGAATTTTATATAGTATAAGACTTTGTTTTAATAGAAATTGCTTTTTAGTATAAGATATCGTCTTAGCTCTGGAATTTATTTTAGAAAAGGCTTCTCTCAATGTTTTAGTATAAGAGTTTGGTTGAGTTTATGAATTTCTACTAGCATAGGATTTTGTTTTAAATATAAGATTTTTTTTTAGTACAAAGCTTTTCTTTTATGTAAATCTTTGCTTAAATTTTTTGTATGTGTAAATATTGTATTACTGTACTGTAATATAAAGTCGTATTATCGCTTCAGTTGTATTTTTGTCAGCTTTTGTAGGTTATCGTTCATTTGTTTCATAATTTAAAAAGTATTTTTTTTTTTTTCTAACTTTGAGCCTTCAAATAATGATAATATCAATGATTATGCAGTGTATTATGCTGATGATGTTGACACGATCTTCAAAATATAGAAACTTTTTTCAACTTCTTTTCATTTGTGATGGACTAAAGCTTAACAAGAAAAACCAACATTGTTGAGTAACTAAAATTAAAGTTAAAATAATTGCAGTTAAAGAACAACAATGATTTTGGTTTAAATGAAAGTTGTACGTTATAAAGACATTAATTAAATTAAAGCAAATAATTAGAATTAAACTAAACACGGATATTTAACCAATTTAAAAATAAATTTTCAGGTATTGTGGCGTTTTTTTTTAAATAAAGTAATTGAAAAAAATTGGGCAGAAGTGGTAGAGTGAAATAATGAAATAATTTTGAAACAGTTTGATGTTTTTATTATAATAAATTCTCTTTTTAGTTTTGAAAACTTTGTTTATTTTTTAAAAGATTAATTAAATGGCTTTTAGCTTACTAGTAACTTTTGATTGAGTAAATTTATCTTGAGTTAAGCTTTTAAACGGCGGAAAAACTGCACTTTGAATTTCCAAATAAGTTAAAAGGTTATCAGTTTTTTGTTCATGTCTTGAAAAAACAATTTCAAAGCTTATAAATGTCCTTATAAAAATCTATTTTGTGTTTGTCATTTTAAACCATTTTTATGTTGTGCCGAGTTAAAAAAAAAAAACAGTACCAAAAATAGTAGAAAAAAGTTGTTGTTTTTTGTTAATATCAAACGTTTACCGTCGACATTATTAGATGTTGTAATAGTAACACTTGCAACATAACATTTCTGAAAAAGCAACAAGAAAAATATGGTGAAACTTTTATACCATAAGCTGCCACAACAGAAGTTAGTTTTAACAACACAGAACATATTGCAAACTGTCAAAGCATTTTTTTCTTATTTTTGTTCAGCCTGCATTTTCTTTTAATTTTTTTTTCTGCTTCTCCCCCTTCATTTTGTTTTCTTTTTTATTAGGTTTTTGGGAGATGCTTGTTAAGAGATTGTGTAGATTTTTTGTGTTAAACATTTACCACAGTGTTTAGTAAATACATGCTTACCTACACACTTATACTACACCCATGAAGAGTGAATTAAAATGAGCGAAAAATTACATTTTTTTTAAAAGAAAATTGTGCGCACATAAACATCCCTGGGGTGTTATAAGACAAGCATATAAAACGCAATGACACCTAAAACAGTTTGAGGCACACACACGCATCTTAATATAATTTTCTCAATTCTTAGAAGAAAGTTGGGAGAGAAAAACTAAAGACAACAAATGGATCAAAATGAATTATATTTTCAGTATGAAAATAAAATCTTCGCTTTCCTCAACAAAAAAAAAAAACCCTATTGGTGTGTCTGAATGTGTAGCAATTTTTAAAGTTTTCTCAGTGTAGCTGGTCATTTGATAGAAAATAGCACAATTTATCAGCTAAAGCGGTGGCATCGGCAGATCCACTTAACTTAAAGGTTTTTTCTAGCTAATTTTGCACCTCTGAGTTCTGGGGCAGAGGCAACTCCTTAGCAGATTTAATACTTTTTGAAGATCTCTTTTGAAGTTATTTTCAGTACTCAGTTAATATGATTGATCTACATCCTTTATAAGAGCTATTAATATGGTTGTGTCTAGTTTTGACTCATTGTTTTATTAGCTGCTTCATTCTTGGAACTTTTTGGCCAGTGATTTCAATATCGGCTTTTAGTTATCGATCTTTATACTTGTAATAGAGATAGAGATTTCTAGTAGAATTCTGCCTGTCTAAAGCGAAAATTTATTATGCCAGCTTATCTTGTTGTGCTAGGATGCTGTTGCCCGTACAAAGTTTTAATAAATATTAATAGGAACCAAGCAAACTATTTTGTTTGCACAGACCAGCAATTTAAAATCCATAAAGCCCATAATCGAATGACTTAAGTGGGCAGTTCGTTAAACCTCAAAGACCAGTGCAGCAGCAGCTCTGCGACAGTTGAAAACATAACTTGTTGGTAATCATAACATCAAATTCAGGCCAAAATAAGTTGATAATTATCTATCTATAGAGCTCGTACGTGGAACGTAGCCTAAATAGAACAAACGTTTACTTTCGTAAAATACAAAACAAATCATAATCATATTCGATATCAAGCAATTTCAATCGAAATTTTCAAATTATGACAAACAAAAACATTGAAATTTCGTTCGATTGCATTTGATATCGAATGCAAGGACTTGGACGATTTGTTGTCATTTGCACATGTTGTTGAACGTTTTGTCTCCAGGGGAATTTGAAAAAAATATATATATATATATAGATGTAGCTACAATGCTGACTTGCAATTCCCAGTAATACCAAAACCTTAACAGGTTTTTATGCCCTAGAGCAAAAGTAGGATTTGTAAGAAATTTAATAAACAGTTTTACAATAAAAGTGTTGCTTTAAAATCTTTTAAATCAATTTTGGTAAAAATTTATTTTCAATTAATTTTTTTTTCTTATTTGCAATTTTATTACAAAACTTGTTCATTCCGTTCCATAATCAATTATATTTTGCGTTTATCCATTTTTTTTTCTCTTAAAAAGCGGGTGAACCTCCAGCTTGAGCTTATGAAAATCTGTCAATTATTTTTTTAATCTTGCAAAAAATTAAAGATTTCCCAAAAATTGTATTTCAAAGAGCATTTCCTAGTTAAACAAAAAAAAAATAAATAAATTTATGTATGAGTATGTGGCTATTACTGTTAACCAAAAGTTCAAAGTGTAGAGTTTTTGGCCAACAAAACAAAAACACCTATTGAGTATATTTCAAACTTCAGGCTTTAATTTCAAAGTTTAAACGAATATAACAACCAGAAATAAATGAAAAGATGGCACACACAACAACAACCAAAGTAACTACAACATAAATACAAAATTGCAATATATGACAATATGAAATGTTGCCAACAAAATAGATGTGATGTGATATAAAACGAGATGCCATACGATAATGCGTTTGAACATCAGCAACAGCAACAACAATAATAACATGAACAAAAATAGCAAAAAAATAGCAAAAAAAAATAAAATTTAAAAGAAAAAACTACTTAACAAAATTGACCTTAAAACTAAAGAAGAAAAGTATTTGAACAGAATAGTTTTAGTAGAAAACCCACCAACCAAAAAAAAAATTAAATAAATAAAAAATTGAATAGAAAAATAAACCAGGCATAACTTTGCTTTCAAATGCATTTGAAAAGATTAAACTTTATGTTGTTCATTCTTTACGTTTTGTAAAATTTTCTTCATTTGTTTTGGATTGGATTGGACTAGACTTTTTTGTGTGTTTTGAAGCCACAAAACAACAAGCAAAGCATCAGCATCCTTCGTCTATTATATTGAGCTGATGATATTGGTCGTTTTTATTCTTTTTTTTTTTTTTTATCATTTAGTAGTATACGAGCCACACCTGTTTCATGTTACTTTTTTGTTAATTTTTTTTTTTTATTTATTTTTTTGGTTACGATGGTGGCTCTTACCGCAAACGACATGAATGTCTACGCAGTATATTCATTTACTAGTACGAGCATATGACGAAAATTGCTACAATGCTATGAGAAAATGTTCTAGAGGTTATTTGGCAAAATTAAAAAAAAAGAAAGAACAGCCAAACATTTGGCCAAAAGAACAAAATTATTTACCAAACGCATTTGTAGCTGTGATAATGATGAGGAGAACCTATAAACCGTTATAAAACTCTAACATTTACACTTTGTTTGGTCATTGAATTCCACCAACCACCAGAAAATAGACACCACATACGAGTACACACATTTTAATGATTAACAACCAAAACACTTTTTCCTAATCAGTGGACATTTCTTTCAAAATTGCATTTACAATTTTTTTTCTTCTTCTTTTTTGCTCTTACTTTATTCTGATTCCTTAAATGGTGGTTAATATAAAGAAAACAATGTTCATGGGAATTTTTGTGGCTTACAAATTTTTTAATTAAAAAATTCAATTAATTTATAACATGAAAAGCATAATTGCTATAATAGAATAGATAAGTACTTTAAATAATATCTGTATTATGCTTTTATTTTTCAATTTTAGTTAATTTAGCAAAAGAATGTTTTGTTTGCTACTGCTATTAAGCTATTGCTTTAAGTTTTTAATAACTAAAAGTGAAACAAAATTCTAAAAAATTAAGTAGCAATAGAATAGCATTTGAGCAACATAAAACATAAAGGTTTTATAAAGCAGTTTTGCTACTTAGTAGCTAAAAATGCTAACAAAAATTAAATAGCAATAGAGTAGCATTTGCGTAGCATAAAGGTTGTGTTGTAGCTTTTAAAAACTTATTACAAAACAAAACAAAATGCTACTATTATAACTTATTTTTTTTTTTTTTTTGATATAAAAAAAAGTTTAGCCAACAAGTGAGAAAATTATTTATTAAACAATTTTTTTTCAATTTTTTTTTCGTTTTAAAATATATATTTTTTTTTTTTTGCTACCGGCCAAGTTGTTGAAAAACGTATAGCTTTGTTAAATTAAAAGTTTTTTAAAAAAATTTATTTACACAGAAATCAAATGTATTTTTTTAATTTAATTTAATTTATATATTTTTACAATGCATAGTTTTATAATAATAATTTTTTAAATTAACTATTTAAATAAAATTAATGCTAAAAAAAGAATAAACAACCAATAAATTATCACTAGTTGAAGTTACTTAGGCTAATAATTTTAGTCCTTTTGCTACTGATACTCTCACTAATTCTTCTTGCTACTGCTACAATGTAAACATCTATACTACATTGCTACAGTTACAATTACTGTATCTACTGTTGCTATTGCAATTTTTTTTTTCAATTAAACTGAATTTATTATTTCCACTATATTTAGAAACGGATTTTGTTTTATTAAACAATTTTGAACTAATGTTTAAACATTTTGTTTTTTTCTTTCTAATAAAATAACTGTTTTAATATTAAAAAGGTAAATTTTTTATGTGAAATTTTAAAAGTTTCAAGAGTAATTTTCGTATTACTTATCTTGAGTACAATATTAAAATACGTTCGTTCGCAATGAAGACTGCACTCCTCTTTGCTATTACTAATATAACATATTTTATTATTTCTATTACTGCTACTGAGTTAGCAACTATACTTGTATTACTACAGTTATAACTTTTATTACTACTGTTGCTATTACTAATGGAACTTTTTTTTTGCTACATGTGCTACACTTACTTTTGTTAGTTTGTTCATTTTATATATTGTTATTACTTGTGCTACTGCTGTGCTGCCACAAATATAATTTAATAGTGCTATTAAATATATTTTGTCTACTACATTAATATACTAATGCTATTATTAAAAATATGTATTAATTTCTGCTACTAATTATTAAGTAGCAAATAAGTTAGAACTGGCAGTATTTGTAAGTATGCATGCAAATACTACTTGTATTGCTAATGCTAACTTTTTGCTACTTATTTTATATGGTACAATTATCAGCTTTTGAATTTTTATGCAAATTTAATTACTATTTTATTAAATACTACTACTTTTGTAAGTTCCGAATTTTTCTGCAATTGATACAATCTAAAAAAAAATTTGCTACAAGAGTTTTTAATATTTTTTTTTATATTGAAAGATATGTAAAACAAATACTACTCACTTAAATCTCTATTTAATTTGTTTATTTTTTTGTGTGACTTCTTTCAGTTTCAAAATTTTGTTTAATTTTTCATTAAAAAAAACCTGTTTCTTACAAACAATAATTTTAATTTTAAATTAAAAAAAAATTAGAAAACATATATTCTTCGTGATACACTTAAATTGATTATAAAATGTGATAAATAAAGGAAAAAAAAGGTTACACTTTTACCTGTTGCCATGATTTAAATCAGGTTCATTAAAATTTTTTCTCTTTAAATTTATCATTGATTGGGTCTTATTAAAAAAAAAGAAAGAAAACGCTACCGATTTTCATTAATAAAATTTACTTTTTTTGTTTAATTTAATATACGAGTATTTCTAATAGGATTAAAAATCAAGATGAGTTCATATTTTATGCTCATTTTAAAAACACGATAAAATTAAATTAAGTTTCTTTCTTCTACCTTCATTAGTTCTTAGCTGATGCACTCAGTAAGAAAATAAAATTTACACACATAAAGATAACAGAAGCTTAATATGTTTTGAAAATGAATGAATTTGAAATAAAAAAGTAGAGAATAAAATCTTTGTGGAATTTTTATTATTGAAATTAAGTTTTCTTTTTAAACAAACTGGGTTAAAAGTTAACAATTTGTTATGGATGATTAAAGAGTGTTTCTGTAACTCAAAAAAAAAAAAAAATAAATAAAAAATTAATAAATAAAAAAATTTCAATTTAAAAATAAAAGTTTAAAAATGTGTGATATTCATATAATAAATAAGAGAAAAAACATGCATTTTAATTATTCGAATTTATTTTAACACGTTTGAGTGGCATTTAAATTTGGAAAACTTTAGAAGACTGGAAAAGTTAGCTTGGGTAACAGACGTAACATTTTAGTTACAGTATTTTAAATATTAAAGTACTTTTTTTTGGGTATTAAAAATTCTTTAGCAATAAAAATAACATTTTGCATTTGGTTAGTTTTAACTACAATTGTACGAAGAAGTGTAGTTCCCTTGAAGAGAAATAGACCCAAAATAACTTTTGAAACATAAGGAAGCATGCCAAAGCTTACTTCAATATTAATTTTGCACTGGAGCTCATGCAGGTCGTCAGGAATCTTGCGATATATTATTTAGGTTGCTAATAATTTTTGTTAATATAATTAAAATCTAATTAAAGCCTGATGGATAGCTTAGCTTGGATCTTAAATAAAATTATACCAAATTTACTTTACTATTTTAGTTTTGCTTGGTCTAATTAAATCATGAATTTTTTTTATTTAAAGAAAATGTATTTGATTTCTCCTAAATTTTTCCCACATTCTCTTTTTTTTTTTTACTATTTTATTACAATTAATTCACCACAAAAAAAATTTTTTTTATTTTTCTTTATATTTACGTTATCATATTTATCAACACAATTTTTAAATGATTCATGTTATTTTTTGTGGCTTGTGAATTAATCAAGCCAGCTCACAGAAATCAATTTCTCACCTTAATTAAGCTGCATTTGTAACAGAAAACCGACAATAAATTAAAGAAGAAAAATTGTTTGCTGCTGTTGTTGGGTAATTTTAAATAGCTGTGAAAAAATTTAATTGTTAAAATTTATGACCTGCTAAATTGGGAACTTTCTGTTGAGCTTTTTAATCTTTATTTTTTTAACTAGTTTAAATTATGAAAGAGAATATATTTACATGATACTTTAACAGCTTGGCTTTGGTAAAATTTTATTTTTATTTACTAGTGGCCATATGTTGCTTATTAGAAACCTTTTTAGTAAAGGAGCGTAAAACCCTTTTAAGTTTTTCTATAATAAATGTCATATAATAGCTGGAGCTTAAACTTTAAGCAAACTTGTTGATATCAATTTTGTTTGTATGCCACCACGATCATGTCGTAAAAAATGACTATAATAGATTTTCATATACAAAATTTTCAGACGAGTTGGTTACTTGTGTTACAGAATAAACTCTTTTAGCTAAGAGTCTGTTGTTAATTTTTGTCACAAATAAATTTTGCTTTAAAATTTTATTTATTTTGATTAACACTTTTCAGTTCAGTATAGGTACCTGTTACTCGTAGTAGTTCCCTGAAATTTCATATTAATGAATTTGAATTGCAGAAAAATTTATATTAGCCCTAGACACCGGCTTGGTGGATCTATCACTGCCGAAATATTATTGGTAATAGGTACATGCACTGAACTAAAAATCGTAAAGTATAAATTGTATTTATTTTGTTTAGAATTTCATTTCGTAGGCAAAAAAAATTCTCGTAGTTTTATTCGTTAAAAAAAGCGTTTAATAGGTTTTTAATTTCAGAGGTTTTCTAAGAGCACCCATTTGAACTCTATGCTAAGTTTTATTGAGATTTCTTAGAAAAGGCTTACGTAAATTCTATTACTATCTATTACGGCTTGCATTTTTGTTTCAGAATTGTTTAAAACAAAACAAAAAAATTTTTTTTTATAAAGAGCCATGTGTGTGTTTTTTTTAAGTGAACTTGATGACCTTTACCCTGAATTTCTATTCTACTGGGATATAGCACAAGGGGGCCTTTTAACAAACCTCAAATATCCTCAATGCTGAATTCTTGTTAGCTGCTTTAGTGCTCTATTTTGAATTTTTGTATGCTATTTGTATTACCTAAGTAGTTCAACACAAAAGAACTTTATAAGAGAACCCACTACAGCTCTATGTTGTGAGTTTTCTCAATAGTTCAGCATAGCAAACTTGAAGAATATGATGAATGTGAATTCTATGCTGACTTTTTGTGAGCTCTTAAGAATTTGAGTTGTCTGTTCTTTTTTGAGTGGTTACACATAAAAGGAACTTACAAGCTGTCTGAGTGGCTTAGCACAAAGTGACCTTAAAAAAAGACCCTATTTTGATCTCTTTTAAGCTTTCCTGTTCTTTTATCTTGGCCTTCTTACACTATTAAATTTTATGCTTTGATAAATTAGTCACCGTCAAATGTTTAATCAACTTTTTTATTTTTAATTTTATGAATTTAATACTTCAAATTTTATGCATAAATTAATGAAAAATTCAATCTTTTGGCGGTACTTTTATTATAAAAAGTTTTTAAGTAAATCTTTATGATAAAAACAGAAAAAAATACATCATACAAAAGAGGGGGTTAACAAACCCATAAAAGAGACTTTTTGTTATAAGTTAACTACAAACAAATCTTTAATTTTTTTTCTTCTTCTGATATTGACTGCCTCAGCAGACAAAAAGTCTCATGTACTGCATATGATGGCATTTATGGTCTATTTGTTATAATATTTTTTGTTCAAAAATCATAACATCCCATAAAATGTATTCAGTGTTAATCAGCTAAGCAAACAATCATAACAATCGTTACGATGAATGAACTAAAAAAAAATCATGTTACAATTACTTGACTTTGTTTTCTGTCGTTTAGTATGATTTTAGGAATTGCTGTTGTTTTGTGAAAGGGGTTTTTTTTCTTATGGCAAGTAAATATTTAATAACGCTGTTGAAATGATAATGATGTGAAGGGCAGGGTTATGCAACTTTTTAGTAAATGAGGCGAGAGAAAAATGCTATACTTAGTTTTAAATAAATTAGTTTTGCTTTCCCGTTTTCCCTGTCTTTTATATTTAATTTGCTACTCGTCAGCGAAGTATCATACTGTCGCCATTACAATTTCTTATTTCTTTGTAGACCTTTGAAATCTAGTGCATACAGTTGTATTTGGTCTAACACACTTCTAGCTTATGGTTTTAAATTTCGCACATGTTTCGGCAATTTCTGTGGAAAGAGACCTGAATAAACTAGATGAATTCTAGATGAGCTTCATCCTGAACTGAATACATATAGAGAATCATTAAAAACCAAAATGTTACCACAATCGACCAATCATAGTCACCACAATGTCAGCCTTATCTTCGAATAAGTAAGACCTGATGAAAATCCATTTGTTTCTCATGACGATTTTCTGAGCCCAAAATTTGATAATTTTGTGCATTCATGAAGTAATTTAAATGGAAGTGCGCTTCATTATAGAAAATGAATTTTTTCGCATAATTAGCATTGACTTCACTTAGCTCCGTTACAAATTGAACGATCTCTCGCCTCGGCTATTTTATTTCATATTTAATTTGAACATGTCTTCTTGACAATCCAATAAAATAATCACAACTCTTTTTAAAAATACATGTTTTTATTTTAAAATTAATTTTACTGAGACACCTAGTAAGAATGCACAACAGTAGCCAGTTCTTTACAAAGTTTTTTTTTTTTTTTTTTAATTAAACCCCTGCTTAACTTTCCTTTCAAAAATTTATCTTAAAACCAACTCAATAACGTTTCAGAATCTCTGACATTTGCTTGTAACACTTTTTTATTTTGGTCATCTTCTCATTATTAAACCATAAGTTTTGTCTGAAATTCCCACAATCATTTGCTTTCATTGATCCAAATTTGTTTACTCTGTTTAACTTTATTTTGTTGTCAAAACAAATATTCATATTTAAGTCGTAAAAACTACATTTTCAAAAGTATTTAACTTGAATGCTTTTTTTTGTTTATTTAATTCTAGCAAATATGATTTAGATTTAGTTTCAAACTAAATCTTTCAATAGCCGGGCATTGTAGTGAAATAAATGAAGAGTAGCAGGTTAAACTATAAACTTTAATGCTATTAACGAAATAAAAATAAAATAAATACGGGAAATAAAAATTATTATTAAAAAAATTAAAATTTAATACTTTAAAAAGTTTTATATTAAAAATGGTTTAGTTTTGTTGCTGCTTATTGTCAAGGCCTTTGATTTTACCTTTTCGTTTTATTTTATTAGTTTAATCTTTTGGCTACTGTTAGTTTTCCTCATTGTGTAGGTTTATATATCTTGTCTTTTTCTTAAAATAATTTTTATGGCTTTAACTACTTATATTTTGTCAATAAACTATTAAATAAGATTTTTTATTTAGTTAAAAGAAGAGTTCAATGAATTTTATATAATTTGAAAGTTGAACTCATAATATGAAAAGGGTTTTAATTTGTGTGGAATATATGACTTAAAAGAAATGTTCACTCAATTTGATATTTTAGAAAGAAAATAGAAAGATTAGGCTTTCAATCTTAAGAGAATCTCGTTTCGAATATGGAAAAAAGATTTTTTTTTTTAAATTGAATTTACTTCTTAACAGTGGCCCTCTTCGGCAACTGGCTTATTCACTGCTGCACCCTTATGCTTTGGGTGCTTTTGTTTTAGTTGCTGGTGCAGCCATTTGGGCGTGTTTTGCTTTAACTGTAACAGTTTTTTTTTTTTTTAATATAATTTACTTTTCTTTTTTATTTTATTTTTGTCGGCGAACAGGCTATCAAAAGTATTACTGATAACATTCTAAGATTTTATAAAAAAAATAATTTAATTGCAAGAGAATCGTTTTTATTTTTAATCAATTTTTTTTGTTATGAATTTTTGCCATACAATAAAAAGAAGTATGTTACTTAAGTCTTTTGTTTTCTATTAAAAGAATTTTTGTTTGGTTTTTGTAAGACTGCAAATGGTAGGGTTTTATATATAAAATACTATTATTATATTTAATGCGATAAGAAAATTTAAAAAAAAAATTTTAAGTTATCTTTTGAGGTCTAACTGAGATGTCCCATTAATAGTGCACTTTTTCACTTACTTTTTTAAACAGTTAAATTTTTGGATTGTAAAGCAGATATCTTACGATTAAGCATGAAATAAAATATTCGTGCCAGTAATTCGTTTAGTGTTTAATGAAGCAAAATCAAGCCAGTGGTGATTTTTGGAAAAAAGCAATCTTTTCCAATCGAATGTGAGGAAACACATTCTGAATGGCTTCGGGACTCGGAAAATTCCTATGCAATCGATGCACAATAAATCCACACAAAACGAGCAACTGCCTGGTGCGGGTTTTGGTCAGTTCTTAGTTTTTTTTTTAAGATAAGGCCGAAATTGCGTTGACTAAGGACAACATTCGTTATAGAAATTTGATAACGGAGGTCTTGTGATATCGACTGTATGGTAGGGATCTGGAACACATGTGGTTTTAGTAAGACGGTGCCAGCAGTCATACAGCGCTTGAAATAATAGATTTATTGCAGCCTAAAACGAAAAAGTGATTTGGCCTAAGTAAATCATCAGCTTTGCAGTTTGTTTAGGCAAATGACAATTGATGAAAAAAATTTTTTATGCTTATTTTATTATCAGCCCAATCCCGGGAAAATTCTTGTTTTGGGAAACAAAAATTTTCATAATCTGTAGAATTTTTTATTACAAAAAAAGTTCAAATTTTTTTTCTAAACTCTCAGGGAACTTTTATCAATAGTTGTTGTAGTTATTATATTTTTGTAATTCAATCTTTATGGAGTTTTACTTATCAAAACACAGTAAATATCAGCTAGGCAATTTGACGAAAAATTAAGAAGTTACAAAGCCATCTCCGATAAAGCCCATACAATTAATTGAGTCAGACTTAAGACAAGCCAAGACAAGAGCCTTAAATGTATTGAAAAGTTTAAAAAAAAAATTTTCCTAACAAGCTTTTGCTTAAGTTTCTGTTTTATTCTATTATTTTTTTGTTCAAGTCTATAATTGTTTGTTTCTATTCGTGATCAATGTGAAAATAATATTCTTTTCTACTACGCAAATATTAATTGCTTTATTAGTTTTTTGAATTCTGTGATAGATCCCGTTTCAGTTAAAAAATTAAATGTGTTTATGAATTTCGTAATTAAATGTATTTTTAATTTTTTCTGTGTACCTATTTAAATCTCTTTTTACTCTGCCTATTCAATTTTGAGATCAAAAACTATTTTTAAAAACTCGTGGACTTAAATTTAAAAATAATCTTTTCATTAAAAAAAAATTACTCAATTTTGAGCAAACGTGTCATTTAACTCACAATAAAACTCTGTGACTTTGACTTTATAGGACCTCTCATTAGCCACCAAAATATAAAAAACAAAATGAGAATGTGATTATTTTGCAGCCTGCTGTTTTGTTAATCAATGTCAATACCTAAAAATATGAATGAATCATTGTTATTTGCAATGCTAACAAAAAAAAAAAAATAAAAAAAACCATGACTTTTGTGAACTTCTAAAAAAACAGGAATCATGTTAGAATTATAAAAAATGAAACATGAATTTCAAACGTACTTAAAATTTTAGCTGAAAACGAAATTCAAACGTACTAACTTTACGTAAAAAAATTTTCAAATGACATGTTTCTTTTTATCTTGAAACTGTGATAATTCACAAATTAATAATTTCAGAGTAGGGCTTTTAAACTTTGCAATTTAATGGCATTCACTTGGAAAATATTTCAAAAATTTTTATTTTTGAATATAAATCTTGGTTATTTAACCTTTTTTTTTAAATAAATAATAAATGCTTAAGCTTTTAGGTCTTTTTTATATATTTTAATTATTATTACATTAATTTTCAATATTTCATTTTACAATATTTATTTATTTAATTTTTATTTTTATTGTTTGCCTTTCTAATTTTGAAAAGAAGAGCATAGAAAACAGGACATAAGAAAATATTAAGAGTAAGATAATGAGAAAAACTAAAATTTTTAATGTAGCAAAATTATTTTTTTTTTAAATTAAGACACTATTGAAATAAATACGTGATATAATAAACTGCAAAAACATTACTCGAGTTATGATGCTATTAAATTAAATAAGCTACATTTAAGTAAAGAAAAAATATGGTTATTTAAACTAATATATTTATGGTCCTTCGAGTCGTATATAAATATAATGGCCCTTAGTGAAATTTACACTAAAGTCAATATCTTTTTTAAAAACGGCTTCAAATCCTCAACATTCTTCTCTGCAAAAGCCAGCTCTTCATAAAAGCCTACTGTTTTCTACCTATGTTTACTAAAAAAATATATCTGGTTAGCTGTTTTCATATCGTTATTACGTTTAAAAATAATACGTTTGAAGAGAAATAGTTTTCTGATTATTGCAACTTTAAATCTTATTATTTGGTGGCCTCCACTATATTTTCTTTTTTTAGTGACAGGCTTTGGTAAGCACATAACATTAAAAATTGATTCTTAAAGTGACAAACCGTATATCCAAATTAATTGAGGTATTATTTTTAAAAATTGCATAAGTCTTCTTTTAAAGAAAAATGAGTAAGCTTTAATTTTAGTAAGAATGTGTCTATATCTTACTTAAATTACTGCTAACTCATTTGTTTTTAAAAAGGTGGACTTATACTACTTTCAAGAATAACATCACAATTAATAATTCAGCTACTTTTAATAAACAAAAAAAAAAAAAAAAGCGTACTGATAACTATTTAAGAGTACTAGAAAAAATACTTTCTTAAGGAAGCTAAAGGACTTACTGCTCATATTTGAAAGGGTTTTAGTTTCGTAGCTTGTTTGTCAGTCTACTTAAACTTGCTATTTTATTTTACCTTTAAATATTTTTTTTTTAATATTTAAACACGATTTCAACACCATTCTGACAAGAGGTGGTATTTTCCCATTGTTGTGTTTTTTTTTCCTTATTTTTGACAGTGACATTGTTAATGATATTTTTTTTTTCTTCTCTATAAATATTTAATAATAATAATACCAAAATAATCACTAACTAAATAAAACAATAAATAATGTTAGAACATGATTTAAAGCAAAACAATAAAAAGCTTTAGTTCAAGCAGCAGCGCCAGTACAAAAAAAAATACCTAAATAGAAAAAGGCGTGAGGTACGCTTTTCTTGATAAACAAATAAATCATTTTTATATTAAAATCTCTATAAAAAAGAGTTATTGGAAATACAGAATAAGTTATCAATAATATTATTATTATTTTTATGCATATAATTATAAAACTGAAACGTAAATAGTGATTTAAAAAGAAAAAAAAATATTCTTACGAAATGAATAACTAACACAAATTTAAACTTGACCTAATGGTATTTACTTTAAAAGCTATTTTTTTTTTATATGTAAAAGTATTAAAACAAGACCTAACAAGACATTATGGCTCCATGGAGAGTCATTTATAGAAACATTAAAAAAAAAACAAAAGGGAAGACGCTTAAACGAAAAAAATTCTATTTACATACATTCAGTTTTTTTTTTAGTGTTTGTTATAAAATTAATTTTTTTTCTGTAAAAAAAAAATTAAATTTTTTTATACCATGACTAACATTTAAGGTCGTTTGTTCATGTACTCTGGCTGTACTGTAAGTGCAGTTGGAGGCTGCCTAACTAAGCTGCTGCGGCTGATAGAAAGGCGGAGGAATATATAAAAAGATGATGCTATAAACGTTTTTTCTGTGTTTAGTTTTTTATTTTTTATTTTATTTATTTACGTTCTCGTCTGAAATGCTTTAAAACACGTAACTTGTTGTCGGTATGAAATGAATGTAAGTTTTGTCTGTGCATGTGCCTGATTTTTTTTTTTTTTTATAAAATTTGTAGTTGTTTTTGTTTAAAGCTGTGGTTTTTAACTGTTTAGCTGTCGCTTTATTTGACACATTTGAAGCTTTTGTACTTCTCCTTTTGGTTGTTTTTGCTATAACAAACTACTGCAGCTGTTAAACAGGTGTTCTAAGGCAATAAAACTAAGGGCATTTTAGGTAAACCACCTTAAAGTCAGATTTACATAAAGTCACAGATTCACAAAGAAAAAACATATTTTCAACTCAAATTTATAAGAAATTTATTTAATTAATTGCAGCCAAATTTCACAAAAAACATTTGCCATAAAAAATTTGCTTAATAAGCGAGGCATGTCAGCATGGTATGATGAAATGCTATCTTACTGATATAAAAGCGATGGCTTTAAAAAAAATTTTTTTTTTCATTCTCTCTGGACATTTTTCTGTTTATCGTTTAATAGCAGTTTTGTCAAACACTGTCAAAATTTTATTTCAAATTTCGTAAGCAACAAGTAAATCACTCATTTTGAAAAGAATTTATTGAACTACATATATGAAAGTTTGCCAGAATTGTAGCAGATAAAAAGGGAAATATATCGCAACATAAATGTAAAGCAAAAGGCTTATGAAAAAATGTTTTGCCTTTTAGCAAACTACTTTTTTTTTTATCCAAATTCGTTTTTTTTAATTCTTTCTATTAACACATCCTTAAACAAAGCAGCAACAAATTTACGCGACATCATAACGAAGTTTACCATTCACTGTTTGCTTTTAAACATGACAGTGTAATAGCGAAGCACTCTCTCTCTCTCTCTCTCTCATTATACCGTGCTGACATGCCGCGCATGATCGTCTAACAAACGTTTAAGTTAAGTTTATTTTAAGCTTTAATTAAACTAAAATGCTTAAAAAAAAAGAATATTTTGTAAGAAAATTATTCAAACAAATTTTCTTTATTATATTTATATCCTGAAGAAGCTACAAAAATTGGAGCGAAATATCGATATAAAAATAAATTTTTGAAAAGTAAGATCTCAAGCTTAACAAAATAGCGATATTATTCAAACAAATTTTCTTAAAAATTCAATTTTAAATTTAAATTCGTAAAACCAAACTCAAAAAAACGTTATTGTTAAATAAAAGTTTTCCATACCAAACTTTTCTAAAAAAAATTATTTTTATGAATTTTGCCGTTAGAAATTTAGTTTTTTTCTTAATTATTTCACTTTATAAAATTTATTTTATTGTTTTTAAATTTATTTTATTTCACTTCCTTTTATTTTTGAGCAATATTATTTCATCATGAAATTAATAAAACTATTAATCTGACATAATCCGTTTTTACAACTAAACTTCCTTAATAAGCAAATCATGACGTTAAAAGTTCTATTCATACGTATTTTTTTATTAAAAAAAAAATGATGAGCACGATTTTTTTATTATTATTATTTTTGTTACTGACAATTATTTAAGTTTATAGCAAACGTAGTATTCGTTTGTTTTTAAAATCTGAAGCAAAAAAAAATATATACAAAGATTTCAACTAATACCCATTGAAAAAGGAGTAGACTAAAAACAATACGATGCAAAAAATTATATGCACTTTATAATAACAGTTCTAGAAATCATTATCACAACAAAATTTTTTGCAATGGCTTTGCTTAAAAAAAATCGTGTTTAATGGAAAAGCTCAAATGAAATTGAAACTTTAGTAAATTAAAAAAAAAATGTTTATTTATTTTTTTGCTATAATTTTTTTTAATTACCTAAAAATCAATATGTACGTAGATTAATTCAAATAGATACTTCCATTATGAAAACTATTATTGCTACTATTATTTCTATGACTGCTACTGATACAATTGCTCCGGGTGAGGCGGCAAAATTTCTACTACCATTTTGATTGCATATAAATGTACTCAAAGAAAAGATAAGAAAGTTTGGCTTTCATAAAAAGTTTATTTAATCTTTACATTTTTTTCGTATTGGAAAAATTTATCAGCTAAATGATGACTGCTATGCAACTTTCTCCTCTTTTTAAAACATTTTTCTTGACATCCTGCAACATCTTAGGCAGAATTTCTTTAATTTCGTGAGGAATATTGTCTTTTAAAATGTTAAATCGTTTGGAGCTTATTCCCATAAGCTTTTGATTAAAAAAAAACTCCCTAATAAAGGGTCTGGTGCTGTTAAATCTAGAGATTTTGCTGGTCATGCTTAATCGCGAAATTTGTCTTTGTGAAAAAACGTCATTCAATAAATAAATTGTGGCCCCCTTTTGCTAAAACCACAAGTCCTCTAGTCCTTGGTCTTTCAATTGAGGCACAAGAAAATTCTCTTGTTGCCCCCGTACACTAGTAGGTAGCGTACTAACTTATCAATCTGGGGATAGCAGGTTCAAGAAAAATTTTGCTACAAAAACTTGAGTTTCTTCTAATTGTTAATTTAACCAAAAAAAATAATTTTTTTTTACCTGCCCGATATCAACGGCATGTGATGAAAGGATAATTAACTCATCATCATCGTCATTATCATCATGTACAAGAGCCAACAAACAAACAAAAAATGAGAAAAACTACTAAACCCTTCATAACTCAATTTACCACACACATAATCATTTTGTAAACATTTATTTACTTGCACTCTACAGATGTTCAGCAGAAGAATTTTTTTTTTTTTTACTTTGAGTGTGTGTGTTCTGTATCTGTGCTATTTTCCGTTTTGAGTATAGAGGACTTACTTTATAAACGTCAGAATGTTGATTTTTGTGTGATATTGACCCTTTGGGTAAGCGTGTCGATATTTGTTTGGCCCAAGCAAAAGAATTTCATTTTATATGAGCCCAACATAAAAATGCAATTAACTTGTGGGCGTTAACAAATTGGGGTGTTACCGCAACGAGCAAAAAAAAAATGTTTATTTAAGTCATAAAAAATTAAAGCAACAAATTGTGGCCAAGAAAAACAAAAGATATTATTTGGGTTTAAGTAAAAAAATAAAAAAATTAAATTAAATGAAAAATAAAAAAAAATATATTTGATCTAGATTTTAGGTGTGTGGCATGAAAATAAAAAGTAAGAGATATAGAGTCTTGTAAAAAGATTTTTTGTAATTTTTTTTTTACAATTTATAAATTGAAATCTATCTAAGTGATAGTCTACTGAATAGCATCTTTTTTTATTTGTTACAGAACAAGAAAAAAATTGTTTTTTTGCTTGTTTTATTTATTAAGTTATTAGCCTTCAATTTGCTTGCTAGTTTAGGAAAACGAGTTTCATTTGTTATGAAGTGTTTGATCTCTTAAATTTAAAATTTTTGTTATACCAAACTAATCCATCATTTAAGGCAGCTGATGCCAAATAAGTAAGTCTTTTTTTTTTCTAGTAAACAATTAGCATGACTTTTTTTTTTTTTTTGCTCAAAATTTCTAGAACGTGTGTTGCACGCACTTTGCCTTAAACAAACTAAACATAATATTTAATTTAATCCTTAACAAACATTTCAATCTGCATAAAAAAAACCCAGACTATTTACACATTTGCTATTAAAAGTTGTTTGTGTGCAGACACAGAATTATTCAAATAAATTGAAATTACTGGCAAAAAAAAATATGATTTTCTTTTTTAAAGTAAGTGTTTTCCAAAAGGCAGGATTAAAAAATAGAACTAAGCGACCTTAAATAAACAATTCGGTCTTAATATAAATCCTACAGATTATTTAAATAGTCTTTGTTGTATCAAAAATTTTTTTAAGTGTATGAGTTTACTAAATGCCACCACAATACTGGCCAGGCACATGTGCAACTGGGAAAATTTATTTTTATTGTTTTTAATTCTTAATAAAACAAAAATAAGTAAATACACATTGTGGTCAAATGAATGAGAGTTTTTACTCTGTTAAATGTTAAAATATTTCATTGACTTGTTGTTATTCTATATTTCCAATATTGTTTGCTAAACCACAAAATTGCCGTTTAATTTGTTGTTTCAAAAATATTCAACAACAACATAAGCAGCAGTAAAATTTCATAGTCACCCGACACAGCATAATGATTTATTTCTATTTTCCTTTTTCCATATCCTTTTCCTTCAATAATAATCGTAGTTTAATTCCTGATGGCCGATGGCCCGGGAAATTTTAAATTCCTAACATGTGTTATCAAATATGAACTGCAATATGTTTAAACCAAATGATTTACATTAAGCATCAGCTCTTGTTTATGTGTGTGTGTATGGGTAAAATAATTTTTTTTAGGTAGTTTTGCTTTTAAGCTGAACTAATTGTAGGTCTCTGCTTTATAATTATAGTTTCATCATTTCATTAATATGAAATTAGTTTGTTTTTACCAAAAACAAAAAAAAATGTTTCTATTTAATTGATTTGTTAAATGTTATTTAATGTCTTTCATCCGAGCTACTTGTTTTTTTGTGTTAATGCATCAACGTGGGAGTTTGTTTTTAGGTCTTTTTTTAAATTAAACAGTTTTCTGAACTGTAAATAAGTTGCAACAATTCCTAATTGCAATCGTGCACAAATTGGAAGGTCATAAATTTTAAGTGTCTATTTAAGACATCTAGGCTCTGAACTAGTTTTAAAAAATCAGTTTTTTAAAAATTGTTTTAAGATCAGATATACCGCGACCCAAGAGATATTTAAGTTCTAGCCAGAAATCGAACCTTTAACCCCCTCACATTGTGAAGTTAGTATTATTTTAATTTAATATAAGAAATTAATTTTAGGATTAAAATATTTTTTAACGAGCATTGGCTCCCAAGAATAGAACCTGCGACCCTCAGATTGATAGGCTAGTACGCTAACCCTTGTGATGTTAGGTATTCTAAGGGGGCAATGCCATGAAATTTAGTGGTGACTAATATGTGGTAATAATTGCCCCCAAATCATCAATCGGTGCTGACAAGATGGCTAAAAGTATAGAGTACATAGAAACACATTACTAAGCCAACGAAAAAACTAAGGAGTATACGTATACAGGGCCCAAAACGTTTAGGTAAAATTAATCCCAGGAAGTTAGTAGGAAATTTAATAGCGTAGACAGACGACGGCGTTAGACAGCGTTATAAGTGCACAGAAGCAAAGTACATTTGTATTAAAAACAAAAATAATGTACGAAATTTTGTTTTTGTTTCCAGTGCAAATGTGTGCTTTGCTTTTGTTCGCTTAGGTTGCAAAAAATCTTACTGAAAAATATTTGCAAACTAAAACTTATCAAAGGAAAGGGGCTGAGTCTTTTTTTTTTCATCATCACCATCATCGTTTTTACTTTGTGCAAGCAAGGTCCATTTTAAAAACTAGGAAGTCTTTTTTTTTTTTTAATTGAAAAGTTTTTCATTTAATTTAATAATAAAAATTATATCCCACATTAAAAATTCTATTCAGAAGCTTAGAAAAAAAAAGAAGTTTTTATATTTATTGCCATTTACGATGACCATGTTGTGTTAATCTGCATAAAATTAAATGAAAATACATAAGTGATTAGCCAATTACATTTAAATAAACTTAACCCTTCTATGACATCATAGATTATACTTAACTTGGTAAAAAGACCAAAAACTAAAGGCTATTGTAATATCACGTCATACGACAGACAGACTAAAATATTAAATTAAATTTGCAATAGAAACCAATAAAATAAATAATTTGCTAACACAACTGGCACTAACAAACAATATATAGTGTGTGTGTGTATATATGTGTGTGTGTATGTGTGTAGCAGTTAAATATACGAGACCGTAAGTAGTTATTAAGATTAGAATGACATTGTTAAGTTATGGCATTTCAAAATATAAAATAAAAAACAAATAAAAACAAAAATTCAAATTACCACTCAAACAGCAGCAGCAATTAGAAAAATCTATATGGACAATCATTTTACAAAAAAAAAATTGTATTCACTTACGGCGTTGCCTGTCACTAGTCGGATAACACACATGCGAATTATGAATCTGAAATTATTTGTTGATTTTATTTATGAACTTACTTGCATAAATTTTTTTATTGAAGGTTGTTCGATTATTGTTGCAACAAAAAATAAACAAAAACTTATTTGTTGCTCGTTGTGTGCAGCTCCTCGTCATCATATTATTTATTTATGTTTCTTAAGAAAAGGTGTGATTAAATTAAAAAATTAATTTTTTTTTCTTAAAGATAGTGTAAAAACTATTAAAAAAAATTTTTTAACAGAATATTTTAGATATAAAATATTTTTTTTAAATAAATCTCGCCATTTTAATTATAAATCAAAAGGCTTTAATTGTTTCTTTGCTTTTAAAGAAGTGAATGAGAGAAATATTTCAAACTCAATTAAAATATTTTTATAATTGTTTCTTTTTTTTTTTTTTTTAAATCGATTTAGAAAAAAAAAATTTTTTTAAATAAAACAATTTTTTTTTTCAAACTCAATAGTTAAAGTTAGCATTTTGCAGGTCATTATGATGATCTGTAATATCTGAAATAAACTAAAACAATTTAAAAGTTTTCACCTCAGTCTACATATTCTCACTGCGGGATAAAAGCTGAGAATGTCTTTTGTTGTCTCTTTTTTTTTTGTACGAAAATGATAGAAGTCATCAGGTATCAGGATTCATGTAGTAGGTTGCACAGGGCTCCCTGAGTAAAGTAAAATAAAAGGGGGCTCATTCGAGTCCTCTAAAGTAATCCTTTTAAGATATTTCATGCAGTAGACAATGTCTTGTGAGTATGTTTGGCATAGAGCTTGAAGTAATTTCTGCTGAGCTTCAGAACAACATGAGTTTGTGATTAACAAGTCTTCTTAACTGCCGCCTGCTAGATTGGGCTTTCCAACCCAAACATCTTAGCTAGATCGCATAGACATGTGCTAGCTAACAACTAGCGATAAGTTAGTTGTAGAATAAGCGAAATAACGGTATTTGATAAAAATTTCCTTTGAAACGGTATAGAAATTATTTTGGCCGTAAGTTTTATTGCCGTAATTTGACTACCCATGATGTGCATTATTTTTATTATTTTGCTTGTTGGCTTGTTAACCGTTTACCCAATTTTTTATTTTTATAAAAAAATAATAGTTTTACTTCCCACAGTTTCTTTTTCATGGCTCATAATAAACATATTCCACTGACCACAGAACCTGACCTCACCCAAAATACATTTTTCCTTTTATTTTACTATTTTTTTTTTCTCTCTGTGTGTGTTTTTTTTTTGTTGTGTTTATTAATTATTTATTAGAGTTTTTTTTCTTGATTTGTGTAAAATCATCATAAACCAATTTTTCGACAACTAATTCGTGATTTTGAAATTGTAGGTGTATTTGAAAAAAAAAAATTCAAAAATCATTTTTTTTGGGATATTAAAATGAGACTAAAACTCACTTTCTAAATTGTATTTTATGTACTTCTTGCTTACAATGAACAATTTATTTGATTTCTTTTCTTTTTTTTTCTTTTGTTTTTTGTATCAACAACTTAATCATGTGGCTTTTATTAAGGCACTAAAATGATAATAACCCAGCGGCGAAAAGAAGGAGTAAGCAGGCTTTCTAGAAGGCCTTATTTGTCAGACACTCCATTTCATACTCATACTTTGTTTTGACACCCAGCTACACCCTGTTAGTCAGCCACAAAGCTCAGTTGCATTTATGCGATTAAGTTTTGCTTTTACACTTACTTTATTTTTAGCATTGCGAGAGAGAAAAAAATAGAAAAATTTATTTTTCTATAATTAAACAACAAGAAAAACAAGCTATGTATTTAAAAGGCAGTAGGTGGGTCTTCCACAAGACCTTTCTGAATCTTAAAGTTTTGAGAAAAGGCCTTATAAATTAAGGCCTCAAAAATTACAATACTCATACCCTATTAAAATTCATTTGAATTGAGTGAGTATTGGTGTGTGCCTGTCTGTGTTTATGTTTGCATTTCATTTTAATTGATTACCTGTTATTGTTTAATAGATGGCTGCCAAAGTCGCCCTAAGAAAATCAGGTACTCTAAACGAGTGATTCATTTTAAAAATTCCCACACATGTCAAGTATCTGCAGATGTATCGATTATAATTATAAAAAGAAAAAATTAGATTTTTTGAAAATCATTTCGAGTAACATTTTTATTAGAGAACAGCAGGCGCCCGCGCCAACTGTTTTAATGCAGTTAATTAAATGAGATCAAAATCATGGAGTGATAATGTGGTGGGGCAATAAATAGAAAAATGTAAAAAGTAAATTCATAACAAATCAATAAATTAATTCAATGAATAGAGAAATTTTCTAATTTAAATAAAATTATTTAAAAAGAAATTTTTTTTTTAAATCCAAAAGCTTAAAAGGATTGGACTTAATTTATTAACTAATTTAAAAGAAAGTACTACAACTTTTCAATAAAAAGCAAGAAAATTCATTAAGCTTTTTATTACTGAAAACGTAATACACTTAAGCTCTGATTAAGGTTGTTACTTAAAACGAGAACCAAATACCTGATCACTGCGGCCTGAATAAGTAGACTTATTGGGTGCGTTCATAAGATGCAACAGTTAAGTCTCCGTCTTAGAAACGCATAGTTGAGCAATAAATTGTTTTTTAGTTCTAGTGGCTTATTAATGTGTAGAATATCCAGGCCGAATGTATTGAGAAACAATGTACAACGACGCTGAGCTTTTTTTTTCTGGGAGAGACATTAGCCGTTTATAAAATAAATTTATAATTATGTTATATCCTGAAGTTGGAGCGAAATAACGATATAAAAATTAAGTTATACAATTTGACCTCAAGCTTAATAAAATAGCCGTTTTAAAAGGTCAAATAAACTAACAAATAAATTCGTTATTTTTATTATTTCATTTTCATTTCACTTGAAAACTACAGGTCATATTTTGTAAGTTGATTAATTTGGCCAAATTCGTTAGAAAAAACCCATTTCCTTTGGCATTTAAAAAAAATAAATGATTTAAATTTTGTTTAAAAAATTATGTCATTTGCTAAGCTTTTGGTATAAAAATAAACATGACATCAAATAGTAGCGCAGAAAGCTCCTTATACATTTTAAATTGTTTTTAAACTAGAGTTTTTTTGTTTAACTGAAATTTGTGTATGTTAAGAGGGGCACCATGAAACAATAAAAAAATTAATTATAATGAAATTAATCAATGTCAATAACAATAATGACAAATACTGCTTAAACACGAACCAGTTTTAAACTCAAAAATTTATATACTCGAATTTAAAATATGGTCAGTCAAGTCAGTCAGTCAGTACTTCAGTCAATAGCATTTTGGCTAATGAAATCTAATATCACTCAGGTTTAAAAAAAAAAACTTTTTTTATGCTACTAATCACTTTCTGAGTGGTTAAAATTCAAGCAAATAATTCTTCGGTTTTATTTGTGTGTGTTTGTAATTTCTTTTAAAAATACACTGAAAATAGTCAACAGAAAAAAGCTTTAAGCCATTGTTTTTAAAGCTTTGAAGCAACACCGAAAAGAATAATAAATAAAAATCTGCGTGTTGTATATGTTGTTTGCATTAGTTTTGAATACATGCCAGGAGTGAGTGTGCTACTTTTTCATCTGTCATAGAAATATTTTTTTTTTGTTTTCATTAATCTTTAGGCTATGAAAAATATTCAAAACTAAATGCAAATTTAGCTTTAGAAATTTTCATTTGAAGTAAATATCATTGATCTAAATTTTGCGTGTTAACTAAGTGGCAATTTCTATAACAAACTAAAAATCATTTTAATGATTGCCTTAATGACTGGGGCAAGTGGGTTTGGTGTACAAAAATTAAAAAAAAAATTAAATAATAAAAAAATCAAGTACAAAAAAAAATTTAAAAATAATGGGCCATCATTGTAGTCACAAAAAACTAGGCTTTTATTAAGAGCGGATTTTTGTTCGTAAGAATTATATGAATTTAAAGTCGTTTTTAAAAAGATAACGGCCTTAGTGTGACTATAATTTTGGTATTAAAGCGAAAGAAAGTCAAACTTAGCGAATCAATTTTGTTAGGTTTTTGCAAAGTTTAAAAAAAATTGTGTTAACCTCCTTTATTTTTTATTTATTTTATGTTTGTGTTATAGTGTAATTTACTTGTAGGTTGAATCAGGTACCTTAAGGAAGAAAATAGGACCGTCGTGGCCATTCTTCTGCCTTGTAATGTGCTTTTTTTTTTGCTAAAATCATCAGTGATTCTGATTTTAATTTCCAAAAATTAATATTTTGAATAAATTTTTAATTAAATCAATTGATAGATTAATGTGTAGAAAATTGTATAGAACATTTTTTGAAGCGAAATTTTCAAGTTTTTCCTTACAAAAAAAGAATAATAAAAATCGATAATTTTAATGCGTTGTTGTGAACTGTACGTATTCATTTTTTACAAGAAAATTTGAATAAAAAAAAATCGAACAATAACGTAACTATTTCTCTATGAAATTACGGCTCACTAAAAAATATTTTTTCTCTTTGCTATTTGAGCAAAGAGCCAAAATCACCCATTTGTTTGTTTGTTGTCGCTTGGATATTTTTTCAAATAAAATAAACACAAAAGGCACAGAATAAGTAAAATTAGAAATAAAATAAATTTTCTATATATCGATTTTTTAACAACATAAAATTTTCTTTTTCTTAAAAAAAATAAAATTTGAAGCTTTTTTTTTCTGAATGTGCGTGTTTTATATTTTTCTTTCATGATGGTTGCGTTTTTTAAAAAAACATTTCTAGTTTACAGGGGGTTTTCTTTGAAACTGGCTTTTAATTTATATAAACTATTGTCGTATCAACATGGTATATTGAGAAGGCTTCTTGCGGTAAACAAAGTAAAGCCAAGCGAATGATAAGTAAAAAATTAGTGAGCCCCTCTTTCAGTCAAAAATAAGTGACTGGTTTTCTTTCGCTTTCGCTTCGCATAGAAATTTTGAGACTAACAGTAAATTTTTGATCATATATAGTCGATATGAAATGTGATGCCAAATCATTACATATCAGGTGGTTAAATAAAAAAAATATTTTGCATTTAATTTAACTTTAAAACACCTTACCAAAGCAATAACTATTAATAAAAATATGACTTTGCCTTTGGGTACTCTGAAATTAATTAATTTATTATTTTTTTATATAAAATATACCCAAAAATTATATTTTACAAAAAATTTTTTTTAACAAATTTCTTTTTTTTTTAATTTCAGATTTTAAAAATGGCGGTAAGTGAAAAATATTTTTATATTAATTTTTATTTCGGAAATAAATACTTATGTAAATGCAAAATAAAACTATAGAATGAATTTGATTAGAATTAAAAAATTTTTTTTTGTCAATAGAAAATAATTAATTTTCCATACAAGTCACTCGATTAATTTGGCCTCCTTAATTGCGAAACACATTTGTCTAGAAGAAATGTATTTTATTTATAAAAGATTAACAATCAAATTGATAAAAAATATTTTTGTTTCATAAGCGCTTATTAAACAAATTTCCCATTAAAAATGTTTTTACTATTTAAGTTCTTATTAAATTAAAAACATTTTTATGAATTTGTTTAAATTTGTTAAATAAGCCTTTATTAAATAAAAAAGTTTTTTATAAATTTGGCAGTTAATAAACCAATTTTTTATAAAAATTGCGAAAAAAAATTTTTTTTAATTTTTCATACAAAATTCTCATTAAAAAATTTTAAATAAAAAAAAAACATGTTTATCGTAATCATAATAATTTCTTTTGAGTACACAAAATATTTACTTTCTCAATAGTTTTTTTAATACTTAATATTACAATTAATTTATATTATTTATGGCTCATTGTTATTATCAATGAATGCTGAAGTAAAATCTAGCAAAAGAAAAAAAATTCTCAAAACTAAATTCGAATACATCAAAATCTGTCATAATTTTGAGCTAATTTTCATTCATTCATAACTTTTCACATTTTTTTGTTTTTTCCTTTTTTAACTTTTCTCTAAATGGCCTGGCAACTTTTAACAATCAATCGAATAAAAAAAAAACGAGAAACAATCCATCATATTTATTTAATAATTGATGTTTGTTGAAAAATCACAAAAGAGAAAAATCACTACAGAGGAAAACACATTTGCTTTTCTTTTTTTATATATAAACTTAAAGTTTGTAAATCAATATTGATTGACATCAATTCCAACAACAACAGCCGCAATCAAGGGCTTATAAAAGATAAAAGCGAATTAAAAGAAGTGTGAAATATCTTTCATGCCCTTCAAACTGAACTAAAAATGTTGCTTACGAGGTTTAGCTGTGTGTTTGTATTTTTACAAATGTTGTCAATTTAAAGTAATTTCCGCCTTTGATTACGTTTTTTTTTTCTCCTCTTCACTCTTGGTATCTGTCTCTGGGGGTCTGTTTGCTACAAGTTATTGGATTTAACGATTTTTTTTTTTCTTTCTTTTTGTATTATTTTGCTGCAGCTCTTTTGTTTGGTAGAATAAAAAAGGATGTTGGTTGTCTTTGGTTGCTCTTTCATTTAAACTAAAATGCATTTATAATGTCAGTTTGTTTTTCTCTTTTTTCTGTTTTCATTTTTAACAAATTGTCTACATGTTTTGTGTTAGTTTTGTATCGGCCTGTGTAAAAATTGTTTTGAATGTGTGTATGTACTTTTACATTTTGTTTTGTTATAAATTAGCTCAAGTGTATGCTTATCATTTCAACAAGAGTACAAAACGATCAATCAATATCATTATTGGAAACACGGCATTTTAAAAAAGTATGTTGCATTTGAGTAAAGAATTAAAAAAAGGAAAGCTGGTGTTGTCATTTAATTTTGTATATTTTTTTTTACTTCAAATAAAATCATAAATAAAGCAAAAAGTTTTGAGTTCAATTTCTGTTGAAAGATGATTTTCAAAGTGCCATTTTTACAGTTTAACAATAAATAAATTTAATATTTTATAGGCCAGCTTTTTTGTTTTAAATTGAAAAATCACTAAAAAAAAGGTAATGTAAACCATTTACTTAATTCAATTAAAAATGTGTCATTTTGATTAAGCCCCTAAATCAAATAAAAATAACGAAGACTTTTTAAAGTCAACGTTATTGAAATATTTCATATTAAATTTTACTTTAAAGTCTACGACACTTTTTATGTTTTTTTTCGATAAAAGTATAAATATTTAACCTTTTCTTTCTAAAAAAAATTTCTTGACTTTTTTTTATTTAAAAAAACACTTAAAAAATTATTTCTTTTAAGAATGAACCATTATTTGCCAAAGTGATATAAGTCCATTAAAAAAAATAATAATAAAATATGATTATTTTAGTAAGATGGAGTGTATATCTTGCTGAAATTACCGTTTTTTTTTTTTAAGTGGACTTATACTACTTTCAAAAATAGCAGTTGACATTATCAATATGATAATTTTTTATTTAAGCTAAAGAAGTCCTTATTTTGAGTAAGTAGCTATAAGATAAATTGGGTAAATTTTTAATTGAATCAGTTAAAAATATTTAATCAAGATGACAATTTTTTTTTCTATATTCTCTGAGGTTTTACTTACATATTTTATCTATCATAAAACACACTTTAGGTGCAGTACTAGTTCCAAATTGTGTATTCATGGTAGCTGAATTTATAGCTTATGATAATTTTTTTCCTCTGCCATCACGGAGCTCTTCTAAGAAAATTTCACATGCTGCCAAAATCTTTTTCTTTCTTTCATCTTTAACCTGGTTTTGACTTTTTGCTAGATGTTTTGAAGTGAAGAAAATTTTAAAATTGAATTGTTTTTTTTTATCACAGTTAAACCGTAAATAATTTACAACAAAACTATAAAGCAAAAAACCCGCAAGTCGTTATTATTATAGATTAACCCCTTTTTGACTTTTCTAGCCTTTGAATTATTTTAGTACACATACAAACACAATGCAAAACAAGAAAACACAAATGAAACTATAAAATTTGACAAAAAAAAAAAACACACACACAAACAAAAGTAACCAAATAACAGGGATGTAAGCGTATCAGCACATGGACTATATGCTGGGGCTTGCAGCAACACCTCTTTTAGCAAAGAATCAGATATACAGTGCCAAACAAAAAGGGTTGTATAAAACCATTAATATGCTACGCTACCGTTATATATTTCGGTTTTCTATAACTCTTTTTGTTAATTCCCTGTAGTATTTTTTCTTGCTAAAAACCACACTGTGGTTTTCTTTACTTTTTCTGGACATTAAAGAAAATGTTCATGCTTTAATTTTTTTCTTTATGCTTAACATCTCTGTTAGCAATTGGTTACAAGAAAAACAATATCTTGCAACAACGCCCACATTTTTTTGTAAATTTCATAATTTTGCTTTCTTTTTTGAAACGAGATTAGCTTTAGTTTTCTTTTCAATTAAATATTTTAGTTTTGCACTCTTTATTTTGCCTTTAATATTGCATTCATGTAATTCATGTTGTGTTGTTAACTCCTCTTTTAGTTACATTTGCCAAACTCTTTTTCTCCTTCTTCTTGTGTTTGCTCTTTAAGGCCTTCTAATGTATGTGACTTTTACCATTTTAAATAGAAAATTTGATTTCATTGTTCTCCATGATTTAGCAAAATTCCCGTTTAAATAAGTTTAACTGTTCTGTAACAAATGTACGAGTATTTTTTTTTTTTTTTTTTTTTTTTTTTTTTTTGGATGATTTTTGTCCAACAAATAATCAATCATTTTTGTAGCATTTCCTTTACGCTGTTGTCTCTAGGGTAATCAAATGTTTTTATTGGAAATTTGTCAATTGGCACAAAAATTAAATGAAATGAATTATGAAAGCAAAGGCAAAGAGGGCAAGGCTGCTTGCACTTCTGTTATTTGATAAAAAAAAAAAATACTAAACTTTTTGTTGTTGTTTACACTATTTTTTTACACAGCAAGAAAAAAAAGCTGTTATTTTTGAAAGTGTTATAAACCCACTTTTTTTTAATGTTTTGACGGTAAATTTAGTAAAAAATAAGCACTGTCTTTTTTAAATTTCCGCTCACTAACTTTTTTTTTTAAGTGGACTTATAACAGTTTGAAAAATAACAGCTTCATCAATAATCTAATAACAAAAATTGCCATTTTGATAAAATTTTTAATGGAATCAATCCATAAAACTTATTTAACTCAAAAAACTAAGGCAATTATCATATTGATTAAATATTTTAATTGATTTGAATAAAAAATTTAATCAATTTGTTAATTTTTTAATTAAATTGTTTAATTGGAGTATTTGTTTTCTATCTAACTGGTGATAATATTAAAAGAAAATTAAATTTTTTTGACACATATGATAAAGACGAAGGGATCGCATCACCAAACCAGTGTCGGGCGTTAATATCAATTTTTTTTTTGCAATTCAAATAATACCAATGATCAGAAATTATATAAAAAAAAATATGATGTACCTTCAATAATGGGGGAATTAGAAGGAAGTAAATATTATTGATAACACAAGCCTACAATGATTTGGTGCGGATAAAAATATTCGAAGTTTACGATGAAAATAAAAAATAATCATCGCAAATAAAGATTTCTATCGTACCGAATATTTTTGACAGCAAGTTACTGAAAACCGAATTCGATTAAATATCATTACACTTGTTTTTTCGATACGAATACTCGTAATAAAAGTTACTGAATTGCACTACATGTGTGTATCTAAAGGATGAAACAAATATAAAATTTCTTTCCCTTCCAATATGTAAAAATATTGACTCTAAAGCCAGCTTCTATTCCAATAGAAAATTTCCTATTTAACAGTCTGGCTCTCTATTTGGAAGTCTTTTGTTCTAAGCAATAAACAGCTGATTTGCGATCCTCTAAAAAAAATTTTACATGACAATTTTAATAAAAGTTTTCTAATTTTGACGGCAGACATTTTTTAATATTTTTATTTTTATATGAATTAAATTTTTCTTATTAACTTTCTTTTTTTTTAATTTACAAATATTTTTCCACCCAAAAATGAAACTTTAAAAATCTAAAAGTGGCCTCCAATGCAGTTATAAGGTATTGATTTTTTTCACTTCTTAATAAAATATTGAAATTCGAAATACAGATGACAATTGAAATAACTATATTTTTAGGTTGTCTCGCCGAAATGAACTCAAATAACACAATTGAATTTTTAAGTTTAACAAATCCTATTAGCACAACCAAAATTATTCTCTCAGTAAATGCAAATATTAAATAATTAAGTTGATTGCTAGTTCTTTCCTCTCTTTTATTGAATTTTATTTTCCCTTATGCGTCATTATAAAATTATAAAAAGCTACTGGCTGTTTAGTTTTGTCACTTAGTTTTGATCACATATTTGATCGTTATGTCTAACACAGCTAAACTATTCAAGTGCTAGGTATTATACGAACAGTGAGTATTTAAGTATTTACTTATAGACCAAAATACTAAACTTTTATACATAAAAAACAGTAATTTAAAGCATTAAAAGCACTTGGTGTCTTAAGAAATTTCTATGCGAAGCTCAAGCTGTTCATGCTATTAACTCATTTCAAAATCGTACATTAAATACAAATTATTTTATTGATGTCATAAAAATGCATAAAGGCATAGACAAACAGACGTACTATGTGTGCCTGTAAGAGTATGTGTGTAAGTTTAATATTTCAAAGAGTTAATCAAAAAATTCAACTACAAAAAATAAATATTTTTTTTTGTTGAAATACAAAAAAAAAAAAAAAAAACTAATGAAAAATGCATTTGATTAAATGGTCAATAACTTGAATATGCCTGGTTGTCTGTTTTTTAATGATCACGGCTTGCCTGCAATTGCATACAAAATATTGTTTATAGACTGCCCACCTAGCGGTTGTTGTTGTAGTTTTTGTAATTATAACATAATGTAATCATGTTGCAAACACACACACGCACACTAATGCTTAGGCTTTTCAATCAACTAACTAAACTGAAAGCACAGCTGTGTTTGCATTAAACATGAATTATCTACAACAGAAAAACTACTAAAATTAAATACGTTTAACAAACAGAAAATATCAAAGCAAAATAAAACAACAACAATAAACTCAGTTAATATTAGGTTGATGGTGCATTGCACAGTTGAAATGGAAATAAACCACGCCTTGTTTTCTTATCCAGCACCCTCTTTATATAAAAGCAAGGAAATTCTTATTGAAAAACAAAAACAACTACAAAATATATATATATTTTTTTTTCATACAAAAGAAATGATCACTCTTAATGTAGAGTATTAGAGTACTCAACACACAATAATAACAACAACAATAATAAAAAAGAGCAGCAGCAATAGCAACAACACAGTAAAATTTATAGAAAACGTCATTTTATTTTGTTGTTTTTAACACACACACATACACATACACATACAGTCAAACACACACTTACACTCTTATAATGAATGATACAAAAATAATAAAAATGCTCTGCATTGGTCAATGAATTGAGAACAACAACTGTTATCATACACGACAGCCATACACTAATAGGCATACATACGTTGCTTATTAATTCAAATCAATAAGCCAACTACTGCCGCAACAGCAACAATTTCTTGTATAAGCAAAACAAGAGCAAGAGAACGGGACTTTTTTTTTAAATTCAAGTAAATCATGTTGTCTTCTTTTAACTCTAGTTTAAACTGCCTGGAAAAAACAAAACAAATACAGATACTCACTCATACAGTAGTGAACTTGGTTTCATCATTTTCTTTTTTGTATTTTTTCATTTAAAGAGAGAGAGAGAGAGAGAGAGAGAGAGAGTTAAAAATCAAGAGTTTAAAAAGAGTTTTATTTACGCTTCAAATAAGAAGCTCAGAACTCTTTGACTGTAAAGCCTCGTTTTGAGATCTTGCTTGAATTCAAATTTTTTTTTTTAAACTGCTAAACAATAATTTATTGAAGAGTTTGTTGCTTGAATTTTTCGTACAAGATAACAGACGAAAAACTTATCAACAAAGTAAAGTCTTCAATAAATTAAAACAAAAGACTTAAGACACCAGCCTCTTTTGTTTTTAATTTCAATTTTCAGCGTATTTCTGTACAGGCGAACGAAAGCTTTTTCTTAAATTTTCATACGTTGCAGAGAAATATGTCTTTTATTTTGTTGATTCAAATGGTAATCAGTAATTTTTAAATAAATAAATTCAATTAATAGAATATCAATTTAGCAAATGTTTCATACCCAGCAGACAAAGTGCTCTGGTGTAAAGATTTTAAAAGAAGAAAGTGTAGTATGGTTTCTTTAGTGTAATCGTACTTGTAAAAGGAAGTTTGGATGGTGCATGTGGTACTAAAAAGATATATAAAGCTGAAGTGCTCTGCAGTATTTTTTTATGTACTTGAGTGCTCACAAGCAGTTGGCTGACTTATAGAATTTTAAAAGTCAGAAGCCAAATCGAAGCATTCGATATAAATAATTTTTCAAATTGTTCGATATGATTATTTGGTAACAGATTGGATTTTTTTAAGAAAAACATGTCAAAGCAAAGCAATATTTTTTAAGCTTCGATTCCGTATTTGGGAATCTTATAGAATTATTATTGATTTTCTATTAATTGTTCACTTAAGCATAAAAGTTTTGTTTAGTTAAAAATCATTGATGTGCTCTCTCACTAAGTAAAATACTTAATTTCATACAAGGCCTAGAACTAAAGCAGTAAACTTATGGTTTATACAGAAGATAATATAGATAAGGGAGGTATTAAAGAATTGAGTGACAATAATTATAATCACCCACAAACTCTTTTATTTGCTCTTTTTAATGCAAAGAAAAAGGCTTCAAAAAGGATGTCTCAATAAAAGTGCATTTTTACTTATTAAAAAAAACTCGTATTTTTTGAGAGAGTTGTAATTTTTCTATTGATATGTAAATAAGAAATATTCCGATTCAAATTAGAATAAAATATCCATACCGCCAATTCATTAAATGGGTAAGGGAGCAAAAAGTCATCTGCTGCGATGAAGTGCATTTATATCTAAAAGGCTTCGTGAATACACAAATTTGTGTAATTTGTTGCTCCAAAAACCTCAGTCAATCTTAAAGAAACAAATGCATTCACAACGAATAACCAACTGTCTGGTGCGGAATTTCTATTCAGGCCTTACTTTTTTGAAGATTAGATCAAAATTACAGTGGCTGTGAACATGATAACGGAATTCTTGTTACCTCAACTGACCTAAGTTTTCAGCAAGACTGGAACACCTTTTTTTGGCTTACAGAAATTTTTATTAAATTGATTGTTGATAATTTCTTTCATCAACAAGCAGATATTAGTGTGATACGAACTTAAAATGTGATAGTTTTTATACTTTTTAAAGGAATATATTCAATAAAGTATTAAATCCAATAAAAACCATTTAAAAAGAGGCTGAAAAACGATCACGGTAGGATTGGAATGTAACTAAATTTTGGTTTTCTGTTAAAGTAAACCAAAAACTGTAAAAAATGTGTGAGCACTAGACTGTTAAAACTGTGTAATTTAACAGATCTTGCAAGAGACTAACATTGACTTAAAATATCATGAATTATTTTGTTTACTCTTTTACTGTTTGAAACAACTTCTGGTTTTCTTCTAATTTAATATCAAATTTCTATTTGAAATTTATAAATTTACTCTTCAAATGTTGTGAGAAATCTTCTTCATCATTTCGTCTATCTAAGCCTGTTAAATAATCAAAAACCAAATATCTTAGGGTTTTTAATTTGTAAATTTTAGTTGTTTGTTGTTTACATAAAGTTACTTGTTTGTTCTCTGCATTTTTGCTAGACACATGAAGCCACTAGTGGCTTGAAATATTTCGGTTTTAATGTTTACTTCTGGTATGGCAGCTATTTTGTTACAACTAAGAAAAAGATTTTTTTTGTTGTCTTCAGAGTAGATTTTGTTTAGAAAATTAAATAGAGCTGCGCTGGCTGCTATTGATGTTACAAAAGCATCTTGTAGAGTGTAAAGCAAGCATCTGTTATTAAAATAAAATAAAAAAAAATTATTTTAGTGTTCCTTACGAATAGTAGTTACTCTATGATGGTGTTTTAATACGTCTGTAAATAATTTTTTGGCACACTGGCTGCTTGTTTATTTGTGAGTCTCTGTAAACGTTACCTGATGACGCTGTGTATCTCTTCTATTCACGTGTGTTTGTTTGTATGTGTATTTGTGTGTTGTGTTGTGTATTTTGAAGGCATTTTGCAGAACTGTTTAACATCACAGTCAGTCTTTAGTGGTACTTCGCGCTTCTTGTTGGTGCACGTACCCACGTTCGCTACAATAATCAAACATACCGTAACACAAGAACACAAAAAAAAACACACAAATCAAAAAAAGTAACGTTCGTATTTAAAGCAACAGTTAAATGACTATCAGCTAATTTGCTGAGTAGTAAATAAATAAAAAATAAAAAAACGTTAATAAAATGATCGTTTAATTGCTTGAAAGTTAAAGTTAAAAAAAAAAATGTTAAACACCGTCGCTGAAAACCTTAAATTCGAGTAGGAATTTTTTTTTATAAATAAAATAAAATAAACAAAAGTAATTCAGCCCAAAATAGTGATAAAAAATATGCAAATTGGATTTGGTTTTTACACTAATAAGGGAACGAGCAGCTATGAAAGTATATAAATAACTGTGATAACACGCGCTCACACACACACAATAAATAAATTGGTGTAGCTGTGTAAGTGCCATACACTAACACACATATAAAAGTTTCATGTATGCAAGTTTGTAATGTTATAAATACGCACGTGCGTGTTAAAATCTCATTGTTAAAAGCTTAACAAAAACAAAAAAAAAATATTTTATTTGATCAAGTAGAAGTGTATTGTTTGTTTTAATAAAAAATTATAAATTTTTGAAAATTAATAAAGTTAAAAAAATTTTTTTAAATATAGAAAAAAAAAACATTTTTAAAAAGGAATTAAAATAATATTTTTTAGACAAAAATCTGAAACTAAAAACTCGGAAAATTTTTTTAAATAATAAAAAAATGCTTAAAAACCAAAGTTAAAGTATTGACTTAAATAACGCCAAAATAAAAATAAAAACTTATTTAAAAATTTTCTTTATATATTTAGTCTAACAGATATTAATTCTAAGACTAAATTATTAATGATCATCGGCTCTTTTAGAAAAATAGTTTAGATGAATTAAAGGTGTACTCTTATTGAACACTTTTTTATTTAATTAAAAATTATAAGCCACAAATCACATTTTAACTGTACCTTTTTAAGTCCAGAAATTCTGGGCTAATACAAAAAAATACTTAAGCCGATGTAAGTAAAAATGAACTCGCTGTTGGAATTATTTTAACAACTTAATTATTGTAGTTTAGGAATGTTATCGAGCTTTATTGCACAATTAACGAGAACCTAACGAAAAATCAAAGAATCGAAATTACTTTATAAAAACCTTTTAAGGCATTTAAAATTATAGTTCGTTCTCTAATAAAACATAAGCTGTTTTTCCATTTCACCACAATATTCTTATAAATAAAAATATCCTCTTAGTAAAAATACACGTTTTTTCTGTCTATGATTATGTTTTTTTTTCTTTAAAAATCTTAATAAAAAATTTTTTTTCATGATTTTCTTTAATTTTATTATTTAAACGCGCTTTAGTTTAGCTTTTGTCACCTTGATAATTTTTTATTGAAAGTCGATTTGTCATGAATTTTTAAATTTACTAAAATTTAAATTTGAAATTTAGCAAATTAGTTATTAAAGGTTTTAGCTTTTTGAACACATCAAACGCTCCCTTGAATAGTGGCTAGTGGATCAACCTCACAATCTAGGTGTCGCAAATTCGATTACTGCTTAGACACTAAGAAACAGAAAAAGGTTTTATTAAATAATCAGGGGGGCTACCTTGTATTGCGTATGCTCTTTGGTTATCGCAAGATATTTGTCTGTATAAATTGACGTTGACATCAAGAATAAGTTTTCGGCCATCTTTTTCTCAATTTAATTAATTTTAATATTTCTCGGCATCATAATTATTATTTGTTATTTCAAACAACAGTCATACCCCGCCTCAAAATAACCAGAAAATAGTTATTTAATAAACCACTATTGAAGCACTTAGGCTAGATGCTTATTTAAATTTAAACTCGTGTTTTGTTAACAACAAAAAAAAAAAAAAAAAAAAAACTCAAATTATTAGTCCTTGTAGTTGAATTCTATTGGAAAGAATTCCTATAAAAGATTTTAACTTCGTAAATAGTTTATTGCTGTTTGCCATATTTATTTAATAAAATAAATCATTAATCATGAAATAATTTACATATTAATGTTTAATCTTATTATAAAGAAATATCGTCAACAAAACTTAAACAAAACGTAAAAAAATTTCCTATATTGTCAATCAAAATTTGAATTTTTTTAAAGAAATTTTTTTGTAAAAATAAAAGAACCAACTTAAAAACTGAGCCTAAATTGTCAATCAAAACTTAAATTTTTTTTAAGAAAATTTTTGCAAAAAATAAAAAAAACCGACTTAAAAATTGTCAATCAAAATTTTAATTTTTTTTAATGAAATAGTTTGAGAATTTAGATTTGCTTCTTGTTATTGAATGCGGCCATTTGGCCACTGCTCTTACATGATAATAAAAAGGAAAAAGCCTTTCATTTGAATTTCTAATTATTTTGCTAACATTAATTCCAACAAAGTAAACATCTTCAGGCTATGTTATGACATAATTCTTGTATTTATTTCACATAAATTGATTTTACAATTAAACTGGAGAAATATTTGTTTTTTGTATACAATTAAATATTATTTTTGGGTATTTTTTTCATTTCTTAAAAATAAAAAAAAATTCGTAAAATTATAGATATTTCAAGCTTCAAATCTGATTATAAATTTTTATTGTTGAGTTGAAAGACTCTTTTCCTTTCCATCTTCTGCTTTACGCCGTAATGTTGATCACACCCTAATTTTTGACAAATACGGCCAATTGAATTATGCATCTATTTAATCTAATCACTTATTTTTTTTTTTTTATAAAATTGATGACTCAATATTACAGATGTTTTCAGTTTTGGTGGTGATATCTGAAGGTAGTTTTTTTTCTAATATTTTTTTTTTAACTTTTTGCCCAGCATGTGCCTTAACTCGTCAATAAGTCTCTTGTTCTCAAAGTTTGTATTTTGAATTTCTTGTTTGATATGTTACATTTAATTGAAAATTTATTATAATTTTTTTGTTGTTGTCATGTTGCTTAAAATGTAAATCAATTAAATTATTAAATCACTGACAAGAAAAAATATTAATAAATAAATTAAGTATAAAGACACAGTGTAAACGAAAATTATTACAACCAAAAAACTGTATTTTTTTATTATTATTAATTCAGTTTATTTTATATTAATATAATTAAATTATCCCAGCGGCGCACTACAGGCAAATTAAAAAAAAAATTATTGCTTAACCCTTTCAGGACCACAAACGTACTGAATACAAAACAGTTAATTTAGTTATAAATAGCTAAATTAGAAATCTAAAAAAAAAAAAAAAAAATAGTTTAAAGAAAAATCCAAACAAAAAAAAATTTTTGTATTAAAAATTAAATATTGGGCACATGTGATGCTGATTAACTGTTAAATATGTAGTTGTAAAGATACTCGTTAATTCATTATAAAAATATAAAATCCAAAAAAATCGTCCCTAATTTAGGTTTTATCAAATATTTGGCTTGCGTCACCGAATTACCTATGGTCTTTAAAGGGTTAAGATACACTTAGTATTATATCAGTTTCCTATAAGAAATTAGTTTAATAAGTCTTTATTAAATAAATTTTTTTTTATGAATTTAAGCGTTAGAAATTATTTTTTTGGTGAAAAAGTAGGGGCAAGGACGATGTTAAACTCTTAAAAATTTTACTTTGTCCCACTTCAACTATTGATTTGCTATTTATATGCCATTAACAGAAAACGAACTATCGCATCGTCTAAAAAATATATATGACTATACAAATCTACACCATCTCATTGTTCGTTTTCCATAAACAGCATATTAAGTAGTTAGAATTTATTTTTGTAAGTTTATTTGACCTTTTCTTTTAGTTAATTTTTTAAACTTAATGGGTGTTTAAAACATTTTTACTTTTTTCAATAAAAATAGATTTGGTTTCATTTCAAAAATTATTTTAAGCAAGAGGAAATAGATAGTGATGACGTAGTATAATGACTTTTATTTTATTAAGAAAACCAAATTGTTTCGTAAGACTTTTGTGTAATTAAAAATATTTTTTTACTACGTTATATTTATCATTCCCTGTTTTAACAACTTTTGAAAAAAAACAATTTTTTTTCAGAAATGTTCTAAATGTTAATAAAACGTATGAAAATCACAATATAAGATGCTAACATGCAAACTTAATTTAGATTAAAGTTAAAAATAAATTTTACAATACAAGTAAACATTTTTCACTATATAAAAAACGTTGTTACTTGAATTAGTTTAAGCATCAATTTCTTATACTAAAGCTACGGTCACATTAAACAAATATTTGTCGAAATAAATATAACCGGTATGTCATCTACATAAAGCAGATTAGTTTAATTGCGTATTAAAATACAATATATTTGCATTTTGCTATTATTTTAATAAATTTTATGTAATGTCATGTTAGCCTGAAAAAATATTTGCCCAAAAGTAGTGGTTATGTGACCCATTACTAAAAAAAAGTCTTTTATTATGAGGCCCTTCTTTATAAGTTGTTTTTAATTCTATGGCAATATGGAAAAACTGCTTATATTTTATTATAACATAGAAGGCAACAATTTTTACCCGTCTAAAAAAGAACAGCACAATTCCGGGAGAAAATGTAGGCTTTTGGGAAAAATATTCTATGATAAAAAAAAGAGATATTTTTAATAAAAGCAAATGAAAAGGAAAAAAATTCTTGAAAGTCTTCTATTTCTATAAAATTATTTCGGCTCTACACTGAGCCAAAAATTCGTTACAGTATCGACAACGTATGTGGTCATTTTGACACCATAATGTCAATAATGCGTTGTCAAAATTGAGCACCGTTTGTTGTCATATTGACAACGGATCGCTTCCTTTTTTTCTCTGGGTGTAGAGAAAAAATAATTTTTTTCATTACCATCTCGTTATTTGTAAGCACAATAATAAAATTATGGCGACGGCAAGTCAGTTTTTATTTAAGTCGGCTTACGGCATTTTTCTTTATACAAGCATTTTTCTTTATATAAGGCAGACTTTAAAGTCAACGTTATCAAAATTTTTCATATAATTTTTTCATAAATTTTACTTTAAATTCAACGTCAACTTGTTTTTGGATAAGAGCATTAATGTTAGGTTTTTAGTAGAGCAATTAATAGATTTTAGAACTTTAACTGTGCGGTAAATTAAAAGAACATATAAATTTTGTTGTTAAGTGCAAGTAATACTAGCAGCACGACCTTAAATATTAATAATAGAGCTCAATATATAACCAAATAAAAAAATCACTCTCTCAAAAAAATACGTGGTTTTATTTTAAAATAATAAAAAAATACATTCTTATTGGCACACCCTTTATTACCTTATTTTAGTGTAACCATAAACATAAGTATTTCAATTAGCTTTAGGTTTTTTCTTAAATTGTATTTTTGAAATTAATTTATTTAAAATTAAAAACAAATTTTTATAGCATAAAATTTTTATATACCAAATGAGAATTCAAAGAAGCGTAATACAAATTTTCAAAGCTCATTAGTGAGCACATCGTATTTTAATTTCCTTTTTTTTTTACACCAGCAAAGAGTTACATCGAGTGTGATAAGTAATAGAAAATAATTTGTTTTGTTTTGTTTGTTTTATATTTTATTTTCTTTAGCCAATACAAACAATTTATTCAATAAAGGTGTGGTTTGCAAAATAAAGCAATAAAGTTATTTCAAGTTTTTAGAAATAAAAATAGTAAAAAAGAAAAAAAAACAACAACTACAAAATAAATATAAAGCTAAAACAAACAAACACTTTTAATAAACAAATGAGACTAGAGCACAAAATAGTTACGAAAAAAATTTTTTTTAAAACCACCAACAACAACAACAAATTTTTAACGCGTAAAACAAGTGTTTTCAAAATATAAAAAGAGGAGAAATAAAAATTTAAATAAATAAAAGTAAAAATAAAAAAACGAAACAAAAAAAGTTTTTAAAAAGCTAAAGATCTTTCTAAGTAACTAAATCTTTAAATAATTTTATGCAAATAAATAAAATTTTCTTACAAATTGTTAATAACAAGAAATTAAGCTGGATTTCCACAGCAATAGGTAAGTGATAAAATTAATGCGGAAAATAAGTTTTGAAAAAAAAAAAAAAAAAAAAAAAAAAAAAAAAAAAAAAAAAAAAAATAATTAAAAGCCACTGTAACTTAAGTTACTAAATGCAATTAAGCAAACTTTTACAGTAGACCGCATTGGGAGTGTCGTAATATATGGCAACTCCGGCAATATGCTTAATACTAGATTGTCGCAATATTTGATTAGGACAATATTATGTATTTGCTTTCATATCCACTAGAGAGAGGTATAATTAACCAAAATATAAACAAAGTCTACGTCCTCGGTTTTTTTTTCTTGGTTACCCGCTTCATATGAAAAGCCCCACTGAATGACTGACAATAACTTAAAGGTTTATTCCTTTATATGTGCTTACAAATAACTAAGCAAATTTGGGCTCGTTATGGCATACCTAAAACCACCTTGCTGGCAACTCTATTATAAATAAGGTAATACTTGGATTGCCAGTGCTTTTTATTTCTTTTTCATTATCTTCGCTTTGTAATACTCAGGCTCTAACAACGGTTGCTGAAGTTAGTTAACAGATCTCACACAAATATATAGCAAGTGTTGCCATATTTTTAAAAAAATTTCCTCAGGACTTTGACAATCGTTGAAGTTCAATTGCATATTTATAACAAATTATGCAAAAACATGCATTTAAGGCAAAATATGCACTAACAAGTTGATGCCATTTTACTGGAAATATTGTAATTCACAAAGATATTAACTTTAGGTGAGCCTCAGAGTAACGATAATAAACTTCCATTTGCATGAAGTCCTTGTTTTACGATTAATGTCATAATCGCAAACTCAATTATTTTTCTGGTTTTTTTAATCAAAAATAAATAACTTCCCACTGATTTTTACTATCTGATTGTTTTCTTATCTGCAGGTATTAAATTATTTTTATTATATTTAAAATTCTTGTTTCTGGTTTCTAATAAATATGTTATGCCATAAGCTAATTGGACTAATACACTTTAAGCCATAAATTGCAATTAAATAAAAAGTCATAATTCAAAATCAAATAAGAAATTTAATGGGTTAACACTTGGTGCTGCCATCTATATGTGACATTTAAAACTTGACCTGAAACAAAAAAAAAATGATTTATTTTCAAACCAAAAAACTGGACCAACTAGACTAATTTTTATTTTTCGTCTATCTAATTAGATGCAAATTGTATTTAAAAAAAAAACACGCACATGCAGACATAGAAGCACACACGTACCAGTATTTACATGTATAAGTTTAGTGATGGTTGTATTGTTTTGTTGTTGTTTATTATTTTTTTTTAATTTCATACTGAATTAAATTAATAAAATTTTATGATAATGTGAAATTTGTGTAACAAAAATTATAAAAGATCAAAGAATTTTAATTCCAAAGAATGAATAAAACTGATAAGAAAAATAACAAAAACAAAAGGCAATTGAGAATTAGTAACCTGTAGCACTTTGCTGTGATTCCATATGTCATACACTTAATGGCTTAAAAACTAAATGTTAAAAGAATTCTTTTAAAAGTAACTTGACAAATCATTTAAATTTTTTCCAAGTTATTTGCATAAATTTATCAAAGAGAAATTCTTTGTTTCCAATTATTTTTTATTTTTTTTTATTATTTTTTTTAAAGTTGTTGTTTTGGTAATGATGGCTTTTTTTGAATTCATAAATATCTTAAAGCAAAATATTAAAAACCTACTTATAAAACGATAAAATGGAAGCTGCTTTAAATAGTTAAACCAAACCAGACGTTTTATTTATTATTCAGTGAAACTTGAAACTAAATAATTTAACTAGAGCTAAAACTAAGTAGTTTGCATAAAATATGGGAACATAATTTTTAAAAAAATATTAAAAGAAAAATATTGCTTTTTTTTTTTTTTTTGAAAACATAAAATGTTTTCTCAAGTTAATTAATATATTTATTTGATTGCAATAAACAGGGTCCCAGGGTCCAAATACTTAGAAGCAATCAAGTGATTGAGTTAATAATATTAATTTTATAAAAAAAATAGCATCATAAATAGTGGTAAAAGTTTTTAAAATACTAAGAAACAAAAAATAATAGAAAAAAGCAGACAAAAAAAAAACGGAAAAAAGCGCATTTGGCTTAATATTCAATCAATAAAGTTTTTACTCTCTGACAAATTTACTTAACTGAGCTTATTTCACCATACACAACGCCAACAAGCTTACACCATGAGCAAAATATGTTTTCATATAGTTTACGTATCATGACCAAACTGCTATCACAAAGATTTGATTAGGCATGCATTCTGTTGTCGTTCGTGTATGTGCCATTTTAGATACCTGCATAGAGCCAGGTAGTTTCAAAACAACACAAAAAAAGTATGGTAAAAGTATTATCTCATTTATTATAATTTTTTTAAAAACTGTTTAAAAAAATTGAATTTTGTTGCGTAGTCCAGTCATCTGGAGAGACTAATTAAGAAAATAATTCTAATGTTTTTGACAATAAAATAAAGAAAATTTTTGATGAATTGAAAAAATTTTTATGAGTAGTCGGTTGGTTTACGTGGCGGCCTAAACGTCGCAAGACTCCGTTTTGAACTTATGAGTAGTCAGTTACTAAAGAAATTATCTGGTATTTTTTGTCTTAGCAATAGTGGTATTTTAGCTAAACAAAATCTAGAAAAATTAACATAAACCAGGAAGTTTTTATTTTTACTGTCAGGGGGCGTAAAAATATGTTAACTTTGTATTTTGTTGTTGTTTAATAAATTATTTGTTTTAAAATTAATTTACATTTAATTTATGACTTTTTTAATGGCGGATTAAATTAAAGCAGTTAAATGCTTTAAGAAGCCAACAGTGTATGTGTCTCAAGTCTTTTGTTTGCTTTAGCAACAAAAAGTCTTTGCTACAGGCCTGCACAATCATATGATTGAATGGCTGCCAAACACTGTTTATTATAAAATATGAAATTTTTAAATTTAGTCTGTAACCAGCTTACAGCTTTTGCCAATTTTAATTGAAAAATTATTATAATTTTTGCCGTAATTAATTTATTAAGAGAGAAATAAATTTCGTCTAGCAAAGAGTTCTTTCAAAATCCGCCTTAATTTTTTATAAAAAAAAAACATACCAACACACTTAAAACACACAACATGAATTCGAACTATAGAACAACAGCATTAGCAATAAAAGCATTAACAGCCACAACTCAAGATAATTAACAAGTCAAGGTCGTTGTTAAGACTTTTAGCATGAAAAAAAAAATATGCCAAACATCTGCAAGTAAACTTAACAAGAGAAGAGATGCGTTAACAAAAAATAAAGTGGTTTTTCTATATAAAAAGAAGTTTACATTTTTAAAGAAAATTGTTAAAGAAAAACAATGTTTTTGTTTAAATTACAAGCAAACAAAGAAGTGCTAAATATTAAATGTTAACTAATATAGAACAAAAAAATAAATAGAGCTTTTTAAGTTTGGTGTTTGAAAGCAAACACCTGTTTCCATTTAGCACAATAAGTTCAGAATTAAAAAAAAATCTATTTTAAATATAATTAAAATAGCTTTTCTTACTCTTTAATATTCTTATGTTTATTGTTGTTGTTTTTACAAAAATTTATTTAAACAATGAATGTAAAACAGTTTAAGTCTTCTTTTTTATACCAAGTTTTTTTGAAGTCTTTGGGTTCTTGTTGAAAAACTTTGTTTATGGCAAAAAACTTGATAAATACAAAAAATACTATTTCAAGATGGGTGCAGTCTTTTTAATGCTATTAACAGAGACAACAACAAAAACAAAAAAAATTATACAAAAATATTGTTTAACAATTTTTTTTTAATTCTAATTTTTTTTTTTTTTTTTTGTCTAAGGTATTGCCTGGCTTTATAAATAAATAACAAAACAAAACGAAACAAAAAAATGTTTAATAATATTAACTAATGATGGTAACATTGCTTAGATGGATAGATTTTGTTTTGAACAAACGATTATTTTTCTTTGAAAATGTCATAGCATTGTCTCCAAGGGCGTGTTTCAGAAATCTAAGCCACAGCTTAGAGTATAAAAAAAAAATTTGTTTTGAAAACATTTGTCAACACTTTTATATAAAAATTATATTAAGGTCAGCAGATGTAATTGGATAGTAATAAAATAATATTAAACAAACAAACCAACACACGAAAACAAAATAACAACAATTGTTTGATAAATATCATACAACAACTTCCATTAAACAAAATATTTTTCTATAAACCTCCTAAATACAATAGACCCCAATTATTGTCACTATGGCTGCTTTACTAAACGTCCTTATGTGAACATGTCTAATAAAGCAGAGATGTCTTTGATTGCCAATCTAAATCTAAATGATGTCTTATTTGGAATACAGTAGATAGTGTAGTTCCTTAGTATAACAGATTCTTCTAAAAAAAATGTTTTCCATTATTTTACGCTTTCTTTCTTCTCTCCAGACTCATCAATATTTTGTTACACTTAAAAGAGCTAAAATTCTGTAATAATTTATATCTCTCTCAATTTATTAAATTTTATTAACTCTTTCATTTAAATAGTTTTATTATTTAGTTGATTTATAAGTATTAAAAATTTTATTGTTATTAATTTAACTTATCTGTTAAATCTTTACTACCTATTTAGGAATTTTAAAATAATAATAAAAAATTTAATTCCAAAAAATTGTTTTTGTTTTTAATGTGAAAAATTTCTTTAAAAAGAGACAAATCAATATTTGGATTTATATGCGTTTGCTTGTTTCTCTTAAATAAAATATTTTGAATTGAAAATAAAAATATTTTTAGTAGTTCGTTTTTTTTTTTTTTGGTAATAAAAACTGGTTTAACACCTCATATTTTTTAAATTTTATTTTATTAATTTTTTTAGTTTTTAAATATTTTTTTTCGCTTTTAATTTTTTTTATTTTATTTCATTTTTAACTATTTATTTTTTTATTTTACTAATTTTTTATTTAATTTTTAAATTTTACTTTTTATTTTGTTAATTTTTTAATATACTCGTATTTTTTTTAATTTAATTTATGTTTTATTATGTTTTTTTTTCTGCTTTAGTTTTTTATTTGATTTAATTTATTCGCTTTATTTTGTAATTATTTTAAATTTGTTTATTAAAACAAACTAGTCTTTTCAAGCTTTTATATTTTTCTTCTTTAGAATATAATTATTTTTATTTAGTTTAATTTTAAAATATTTTTTTTTTTGGAATCAAAAAAAAAAAAAAAAAATAATTTTTTATTAATGAAGTAAATGCTTTTAATTTAATTATAAATACAGCAAAGTATTTCTATTTCTTTAGTTGATTCTTAAGGATACATTTTCAAACCATGAGTTGGTAACAGCAGAGGGAGGCATTCCACTTAAAAGATTAACTTTAAAGTGTCTCCGTAAGGGAGCAATTTTTAAAGTTAGGATAATATTTTCTGAATTTTGATAGCTGTCACTGTTTTTTTAAATGAAGCACTTTACGAAAGAACAACGGGTTATAATTGTGATGGGACCCAATGAAATTGGAAACAAGTGCTTTTCTTTCATATTTTTAGTCTTAAAATTTATTTATAAAACTAAAAAACATACAAAATATATAAATTTTTATCATACAAAATATGTTTGATTCAAAGAATTTTTTTCTAAAAATTAAAATTTTCCTTGTGAAAAAATCCGGAGAGAATAATTTAAATTCATTATTAATATTTATTTACTTTATTTTTAAATTTAATTTATTTCTCTTTCATTTCAGCTTCTTTTCCTCCCCACATTCTTCTTCAATGATGAATCAGGACAATCCATATGCGGTGAGTCTTTTTAAAATTCTTTATTTTATTTATATTTTTAAAAATATTAGTCAGCTTAAGAATGAAAATATTTAAAACGCCGAAATAATAAAAGATAAGCATTTTTGAAATATTGCCACAGAAATAGTTTTTTTTAAACACTACAAATTTTCTTAAGCTCAGGTGTGTCATTGCCTGTAATTGTAAGTCTAAAGCCAACCAGTGCTGGATATTGTTACCCGAGACTTGTAACAATCTGAGCCATTCGTGGATAGCTAATATTACTGTGCCCTGTTGCATAAAAGCTCTTTGAGCACAAATTGAAATTGTCGTCTTATGGGTATTTTCCTCTTAATTAAATATTTAATCATTTGATGTAAAGATTTAATAAATTTTATAATTGTTTTAGGGCTTGTTTAGGTAAATGCGAACGTAAGCTTCGTTCGCATAATTGCATTGAAAACAAAAACAAATTTTTGTAATTAGTTTTTGTTTTCAATACAATTATGCAAACGAAGCTTTCGTTCACATTTAATTTCGTTTCTAAGTAGACAATACTTTTTATTTAAGAACATCCTTTCTAATTGACAAGACTTGTCATTTTTAAATTGAAGTGAATGAATTATTTGGCTCATTGTAAAAATGGGAGGAAGGGGGATATTTATATATTTAAATTTTTGTTTTTTTTTCTTTTTGACTACAGTTGTCTAAGAAACGAGGTCTACTTAGGTATTTATTAACAAGTGTTGGGTATAACCCATTAAAAGCTTAAGTTTATTACTTTTTTTTTGGAACTCTAATTCCAAAACTTGTAAACAAAAATTTACATATCTTTTGTCACCTATTTATTTTTTTTATTGTTCTTATTTTACATACTATACAATGAATATATTAAAAATTTATATTTTTTTTTATCTTAATTTCGTTTTAACTATTGATTTTTATGACCATTTACATACTTAATCGGTAACAATATTTGCGCCTCACTGTTCAAAATTCAAAAAATAATTTTAATTGAATTTCGTTGAAATCTAAGGTTAAGGTGTTTAAGCTTAAATTTTATGTTTTAAATCAGATTTACTTTTATAAAATAGTTTTTGGTATATTGATGGCAGGGTTCGGGTTTTTGTTTCAGTTTGAAATAAACGAAGGGGATTATTTTGTTTTTGAATATGAAACTGACTTGTCGTTGTTACATATTCAATATTAAATTAATTATTCATATTTTTGTGCAGTTTTGTTGTTTAAATGTTTCGCTGAGTGTCTGTTTTAAGCTCATTAGCATTTTATTATTTTGTTATTATAACAAGAACAATTTTATTGACATAAAGAAACCATTTATTTTAAAATTTATTAATTTAATTATATAAAATAAAATAGAAATATTTTTTTTTAAATCAATTTAATAATATTTTAGCTCACGTAATAATTTTTTTATAGAAATTTTAAATTTGGAAATTTGTATGCTAATTATTCAAAATACGTAATAAATTTGAGACAAAAGCTGAAAGACATAAGACCAGACCCTGGACACTTAAAAAATAATCCCTTAATTTTTGCATAAGCATGGGCGTTGTCGAAAACTGAAGCGGGATAAAGAAAAATACAGAATAAATTTTACTGCATAAATTGTAAATGGAAATACAACTGTGAAGAGGAAAGGTGACAAACAAGTTAAGAAGGTTCTTTGCTTCTCTCGGAGTGACCTTTCTATGCTAATAATTTTGGGTGTAGTCTTACCAAGATATTTTGTATTTTTTTTTTATAGAAGTCTGGTAGTCTTATACGTACAAAAAATGTAATGGCCGGTTTTCCAATCTAAAAATCTACACCAATAACAATGTTTTTGTGGTTTAAAATGAACATGAAAATGATAGTCGTTTCTTACAAAGCTTGTTCACTGTTTAACGTCTCAACTAAAACTTATCATCTCTGGCAATGTTACCAGCTTTATACTCGTATACCTTTTCAGCTCAGCCTAGAACAACAGTAAACTTTGCATTACATACATAAATTTTACGTATTAGCTTAAAAAACAAATTAATACAGTGGGACAACAGCTTGATTTTTCGTAAAAAAATCATGTATTCGAGTTTTAAAAGTCAAATAATTTTGTCTGCCAATTTTTTAAATAAATTTAAAAAGCCATACTTTTGATTATTTAAATTTTTATATGTTGAAGTTCTCTTTAACAGAAAAAAAAACTCTTCTCTTGTTATTAAAAGAAACATAAAAAAACAAAAGACTTTAGCTGAACAATAACTAGTTCCTGGCAAATAACCAAAGCAAAGTTTATTGCACAAAAACTTTAAACTTAATAACTTAATTTAGAAGCTAAAAAAAAACAAATACTTGAAACTCCTCTTAAATTTTCTTAAGATTTAAAGGCTCTCTATATTAAATCGTGTATTTAGCAATAATTGCCTAGACAATTTGTACAACAAACCCAATAATTATAAACAAAAATCAACTAAACGCAATGGTTTTTTATAATTCTCTTTCATTTTGATATTAAAATTGCCTTTTTTTTTTTTTTTTTTTTTTTTGACTATGACTTGTTAGTTTTTGTAAGTAATTACATACACACACACACACCAATTACAAAGCACTTTCCAGCTAATGTTGGTACATCTATCATAAAATTACCCAGTTAACAGATTAAAATAATTTTGGAGAACAAAAATCAAATAGCAGAAACTTTAAAACTGAGCCACCACAAAAGCTTTAAAACAAGATATTTTCTGTAAGAAAAATTAAAAAAAAAAAAAAGAATAAGAGAGGGAAAAATTTTTTTAAAAAATTTTTTGGGCTTAAATTAAAAGTAAATTTAAAAAAATTTTTAAATCAAATTTTTTTTTATAACAAATTGTATGAATAAATTAGCTAAAAATTCATGAAATGAATAAAAATGTTTGTGGTAAAAGAAAATTTAAAGAGAATTTTATAAAGAAGCTCACACTGAACAGGGTTGTTCGTTTTTAAGAGACCTAGATTTCGAATAGAGGACTCAACGGCTGCACAAAAGATCTTTTACCAAAAAATTAACTTCAAAGTTCCCAGTTTTTTTTTTTACTATAAAATGCTTGTACGCACTTAGATTTAATATCAAACAGCTTTTTTGAAATTAAAAAAAAAAATTTTATGCAAAAAAAAAAAGAATAAAATTTTTGATCATTTTCATACGATATCATCGAATGTTAAGATTTGGTGCCTGAAGACCTTAATCAAATGTGTTTTTCTCAATAAACTGATAAAACCAGGAATTTTATTTTTGCTTTTTGGAATGCCTTTTCTATCAAATCTTTTTTTATTAAAATTTTTGTGTGTGTTAATGTTACATTTGAAACTTTTTGCTAACACACGTTTTGAATTTAATAAAACCACAAAATTTGCTTCGAACCTTTTTTTAAGAAAAGTGTGTCCTGAATGAAATTATGAGTTTGAATGGTTTGCTTGATGAGTCTATTTGATTTTGTAAGCTGCTTCTTGCGTATGTTAAATTTGGGTAGTTGATGTTGTTGGTTTCCTGCTAGCCAGACACTGACATGTGTAAAACTAATGATGATGACGTTGTAGCAAATTAAAAAAAAAAATATTTTTGACTTTAGCTTTGAGTAATATTTGAAATGAGGTTGATGATTTAAAGAGGTTTTTGTTCATATAAAAAAAAAAAAAAATATAGAAATAAAGTGTGTTGCAAAGCTTGCACGCATTTGCACTATTTATAATCGTCATCAAAATAATAAAATTGCCTCGTACGTTCACGTCTACAACTACAACTACGTTTACAATGTCATGTCAAGCACGTTTTATTTTTATTTATTTTTTTTTTTTAGCTTGGTAAATTATTTTTTTGTATTCTCTTTTTTTTTAAGCGAAAAAAAATTTTTATTAGTATTTTGGTTCTATTTGGCAAGTGGCAAGGGATCAATGTTTATACATTTCGTTATTACTGTTGAAAGGACTGCATGCTGTTAAATTTCATATCTAGTCATAGAAATTCAAAAAAATTTTATTAAAAAATATTTTAAACGAAAAAGCTTCACTATTTTTTTAAAAAAAATTAATAAATATTTTATAAAGATGTTACTTAATGAGTAAAGTAAATGGTTTAGCTACTGGCTTAAAACCATTTTTTTTACTCATCCTTATAAAATATTTACGTATAAAACATAGTTAAGTTTAGTTACTCGGTCCACAGATATCATAAAGGAAACTAATTAGACTCTTTCTGTTTTTTTATTGGGCAACCTATTGATTTCTGTGATTATCATAAAGTTACACTTACAATCCACGAAAAAAAAAAATCATAAAATGAAATGAAAATGATATATTTCGTTGCAACTCGCATCAGTGTTTTTCTAGTTAAAGATATTCAATGCAAACCCATATTTTCCCATTATTTTCTTCTTCTTCTACTTATTCTTCTGTTTTATTTAGTGGTAGCATAACAAGATTAAGTTGTTTTAGCATTATGTGAATGAATGATCACTGTTAGTTAAGTGGTTACATGTTTTTTCTTTTTTATTTAGTTACTAACAACTTCATTTTTTAGCAGTGATTTAGTTTTTGGTTTTATATATTTTATATGGAAAAGTATTTAAAGTTTCACTATCACAGTTTGCTGGCAAAAACACAACAGAAACCGAAAAAAAAATTGTTTTCATCATAAAGATCAACATTATCATCATCCTTGTACTCGTCATCAACAACCAGCAGTCATTGTAGCTTTTAAATCATGTATGCTTCTTAAAAAAAAAAAAAAAAAAAAGTTAAAAAGAAAATAAATAAATAAGCAGATTTCTGTACAGGATTTCGTGCTGTAGCAACTAACAATAAGTGGAAACCTGGAGGCTTTGTACACGAGTACATTCAGATTTATTTCCCTAATAAACAACTTTGTAACATTTCATTTTATTTTTCTGTGTGCATGTGTGTACTGGAATTTATTTGTTTGTTTGCTCATTTCAACATTCGAATTGTAATCATTTACTTTTTCCAACATTCCAAATGATTTAATTTTTCTTTGTTAAGTGGGCTGGTCTAAAAGCCATCTATCTAAAAGAAACCAAAATCCAAAGCCATTTTTAATAGGAAGGCGTAGGTATGGGCAGTTTTGGCAAATTTGTCAATATTTTGTTAGAGTTACATGTAATAAATGGATCATCATACTCGTATCATACGTGTCTAGAAAAGTTTTGAGATGCAAAGTTCGTGCAGTGAATTTTAGTCATAGACTGATTGTTAATTAAGACATGAATAATCTGGTCAGAATCATGATAGTTCACTTAAAGCAAACTGACTTTTAAGGAGGTGATTTAGATATTTTTCTTATTAACATTTTGGCTAAAAAGTGCTTTGTACTGAGAGAAGCCATCATTAATTTTTTTAAATAATTATTTATTATTACGGTACGAATGAAATGTTAAATTAATTTTAAAATATTTTTCACATTTTAATTAAAAAAAAGTTTAGTTTAAAAAAGTATTTTTGAAAATATTTTCATTGATTAAATGTTTCTAAATTAATTTTTAAAACTTTATTTTCTTTCATTATTTTTTCAATTATGAAAAAAAATGCAAACTCTTCCATATCTGCTATATATTTATGAAAATATTTTCATTGATTTAATGAATTTTCGTCTTTTATTTTCTTTTTAATTGTATTAATGAACTTATTTTCTATTTTAAATTTTTTCATAATTTTTACTTTAAAATCTACGTATTTTTTTTTTTTTTTTTGAATACAAACATAAACAGAAATTATAACCACCCCCTCACTGGCATTAAAATAAACAATTTAATTTCAAATACATAAAATGATATTCTAATGTAATTATAGCAACAGAAAATAATTATTTAAACTTAACAAATTTAACTTTTAATTCATAAAAAGAATACTGAAAAAAATACTACACGAAACTTTAACAATGGCAACAATTTTTTTTTTGTAGGAGAGACAAAAAAAAAAGAAGTTGCTTAAACTTAACTTTAACCTTGACAAAAATCTTACACATGAGTGATTTAATAGTTCAACTAGCAAATGCAACACACACACACACAAAACTCACTACGTTTATAAATAATAATAGCAATTGAAAAAAAAAAATTGTTAAGAAATAACGAATATCTAAAGAAGCAGCAAAGAGTTTAAGGTTCTTATGGGGGAGTTTCATAAAAAGATTAATTAATTAATTGGTTGACTATGGAAAGCAACTTAAACCCACATGCATTAACAGTTTTTTTTTTTTTTTTATAAAATTTATTGAAACTTAAAAAGCGCATTGAAAACTTAAAAAAAATCCGAAGCCTTTGAAACATAACAAATCGGAAATAGCGATATGTTACAACGACAGCTATATAAACTTGCTGAAAATTCGATTAGGAGGACAGCATTCATAATAATTGTTTGACTATATTTACCCTTAACGTGCTTGGCGTTTTTTTTTTTTCTTCTTTTTGTCAGTTTTAAAAAAATGGTACCGTATTTGTCTAGTCTTTAGAACGGTATCTTGTTATGCGTATTTGTCTATCAAAAGCGGCGAAATATTTTTTGTAATCCTTCATATTTCATCTCTATTATCTTCGAACAAGTGCTAAGGTTTAATGTCTTTCTCTACAATATTAGGGTTTTTCTTTTTGTCGTGGTGGAATTGTATTTTCGATTTTTTTTTTATCAGATATTGTATTCCAAATTATCCAAGAGTGTCAATTTACAATTGACATTAAAAAAGTCAAGTACTAAGAAAATTAAAAAAAAAAGAAAGTTTTCTTTAATAATTTTAACAATTTGTAAAACAAAATTAATTCGCTTTAGTTATGATATTTAGATGGCATTATCTTATATTAATTCGCCTTGGTTTTTTGTTTAAAAAGTTGGGCTTAAGTATATTCGGCTACCTTTCTATAGTTGTTAGTTAAGTTGAAGAATGTCTGGCCTTACCAATGCCACCGAGTAATGTATTGGACTCCGGTTACTGGCTAATTGGTATGCACGCCAGTCGGTTCAACGATAGCCGAGCACCTAAGAACAAGGAGACAATCTTTCATCTTATTTGGGAGTGCCCGCCTCTTTTGGCTTCGAGACAGAAATTTCTTGGTGCTTATTTTATGAACGGACTACTTGAGATATCGGGTATAAGGCTAGGGGATCTACTCAGATATCTCTGTTGTCTTGGCGAGGGGGTAGTTCAAAATAGAATCTGCTAATTCTACTTTGAAGGCCGATAAGCCAAAGCAACCAGTCTATTTTTAAATATATATTTCGACAAGAACTTATTTTCTGAAGTTAAATTTTCTTTATGAAACTCCCTCTTTTAGAGTGCAACACTAAACAAGTACACAACAAACTTCTAATGAATCAAATAATAATAAAAACAACACAATTCAGAAAAAAAATCAGAACAATAGATCATCAAACAAACCAAATACTGCTTAGAAATAAACAATTTATATGCTTAACAAAATGATATTTTAAACAGAGCATAAATCCCTTTAAGAAAATTTAAAAACAGCAATTTTAAATTAAAAAAAAAAATCAAAAGCAAAAATCAAACAAATTATCGTACTAGACACATAGTGAGTGAATGAATGAGTGATGCAATAAAAATCAAGAAATAAAGAAACGAAGACAAAAAATAACTTAACAATTTACTGGCATAAAAGTGTTTGTGTGTGTGTTTAATATTAATGTGGGTGGTTTACAATTAAAATAATTATTTTTTTTTATAATTTGCGGTTTCAACATATTTAATTTCTTTAGCTTATTTAAACATTAAAATAAAAAACAACAAAATCTCTTTGTGATTTTCTCATGTGTTACATTATTTTCAAATTAACGCAAACACAACTACATTTTTGGTTTAGAGTTTTATTACTTTTGATTTCTGCAGCTGTTATTTAATTATAAATTATATATTTTTTTAATAGACGAGTACTCTAATTTAAAATTATAACGCTTTCAATTTTTGTTATATTCAAGTTCAAAACATTTATTTCCACTTGCCTGGCAGTGGCAAATGTTTGTGCTGCTAGTTTGTTTTTGTGGCTTCTTTTTTCTTCAAATTTCTTTAAACAGGCGTAACAAATTCTTGTTACATATTTTTTTTCTCCTTTACTTGTTGCTTCCATATGTTTTTCCTCTATTAATAAGGCTTAGCTTTGTGTAAAATTTCAAGGTTGCGTTTAATTAAGTAAGGAAAGTAAATTATTTAATAATTAAAGAGTTGAAATTTTTGTTGGCCTAAAGAAATAAAGTAAAAAGCTTGTTTTGCTTTGTATGTTTTATTATAAATATAAAAGAAGGTCAGACATATTGTTAGTTAAAAATTTTTTTGTGCTGGTGAACACCCCAAATCTAGGCATTAATCGATTGATAATTTCACACTACTCGAGAATCTACCGGGGCATATTTTGTTACTTAAAACTTTAGTTTTTCTATTGCTGATTCAAGTGGGGTTATGTTAGACTATAAACGGATTTCTTTCAAGGGTCTACAGGCTATTGTTTAAGTTTAAGATTGAATTATAATTGTATTCTAAAAGAGTAACCACATCAGAGGAGCCAACTCCTTTTAGTTTCTTCCTTAAAGTACACTGCTTAACCTACACAAAGTTGTGCACAAAAAAAATGATGAGCAAAATTTTTGCTAACAATTTTTTGTTTAGGTTAATTTTTTATTCTATTAATTTTTTGTTCAAGTCTATAATTGTTTTTGTTTGATATTTTGCTGCTGTTCATGTTCGCTGGGAAAATGATTTTTTTTTCTACTACGCAAGTATTAATTGCGTGTTTGGTTTTACGAATACTGTGATAGGTCCTACTTTAGCTAAAAAATACTAATATTTTCAAAAGAAAAATTTTTTTAGGTTTAAATTCCAATTATTTTAAATAAAAATTTTCTTTATAAAAAAAATGACAAGCGAAAATTAAAAAAAAAAATCATTAAAAAATAAATTAAAAAAAAAAATAAATCCTCAAAAGGCTTAAAAGCCATTATTAAAAGTTTTCAATTGTTGAAATCCATAGTTACAAAAAAAGTAAATAAGAATTTTCATGAATTTAAAATCGTTTTTAAAAAATACCGTCTTTTGTATAACTATTATTGTGGGCCAATATTTTTTTTACGGCAAATGGCTTAGATAGGTAGCCTAGTCTAGCTTGATATTAAAAGCTAAAACCGCAATGGATGGATCATCCAAAAATTTATTTAGTGGTTTCGTTTAACTTCCAGTACAACACCACTGCACACAAAGAATGATTTATTCCTTTTTCAAGCATTGACCACATTTTTAGTTAAATTAGCCTGAGTGAAGTCTTCCTTATTGAAGAATTAAGATCAAGGTATTTCAATAAAAAATACTAAAATGTTAAGCTCTTTGATTCAATTACAGGTTTTGAGAGAAAAATCGCAAACTTTGTTAAACTTTTAACAGTTTTCTTGTGTTTGTTGTTGTCTATTTCTTTTAAATTTAAAACTATTTATATTAACATTTATTTTAAACTTGATCCACTTTAAAATTTTTTTTTTTTTTTTTTTTTTTTTTTGTAAATTATATGAATTACAAATTTACAATCAAATACAATTGTTTATATTAAAATAAGCAACCATAATTATTTCAATTAATGAAAATTATTTTACAAAAAAATAATTATAATTTTTAAACACGTTTTACTCTAGTTTCTCCACTTGCATAAAAACTATACAAAAGCAAGTGTTAATTAATTTTTTTTTTTTATTAAAATAATTATTTTATTGTTTCAGTTTAATTCACATGCTTACAAACTAAATGGCATTAAGCCAAATTAAATAAAATCGTATTACAGAAATGAAGAATTTCAATTTAAATTTTCAAACAAAAAAATATGTTTAAGTGGATTTTTGTTATTGAAAAAAATTAAGAAAAAAAAAAATAATGAAAAAATTATGTGATTTTTAAGTTTAAAATTAATGCAAAAAAAAAACAAAAAAAAAATAAAATTTTTTTAATCAAATTACAAAGCAAAAAAAAAATATTAAAATAATTGCTTATGACCTTGGCAAATACAACAACAACATTAAACAAAATCATACCAAAACAAACAAAATGTTATTATAATTTAGTTTAGTTTAGAGTGAAGACAGCAACAAATTTATGTGTGTTAGACTTAAACTCAAACATAAGAATTTAAAAAAAAAAATTATTTAACAATGATGGCAATCATGCAATTTATGGTCATAAATTTATATTAAAAAAAAAATAAAAACAAAATAAATAAATTTAATTAGAAGAGAGCAACTTAGTGGAATATAAAAAAATTACAACAATCAGACAACAATACCATTTTCATATAAAATGTTCTAGATTTTTTTTTTTTTTGAAAAGATTAAAATGAAAAAGTCATGACTATATGGCGGTGACTTGTATAAATGAAAAACCATAAAAATAAAAAAACCTTTTAAAAAACAAAATACTGATAAAAGCAAACTAGAAATGGAACTACAAGCTTTACATATTTTGTATGTGCTTAATACTGCCAGCAAAACACGCTTACTTTTGGCAAGTTTTGATTTCCTTATGTGCAGTAGAATAGATCAGTGAGTCTATTTTTTTTTTCCACTCTCACTCTTAAAGAAAAATATTTAATTTGAATTTTAAAAATGTATGTTCTTCTATTTGAACAACTTTTATTGAAATTTTCAAATTATTTTATTGAAAAAGATAAAAAAAAATTTGCCACAATTTAAGCTCTGATATTTTTCATTCATCTTGTAAAGTCTTAGCAAGTCTAAATTACAACTCAAGGTAGAACAACTTTTTTGAAATTAAAAAAATTTTTTTTTTATAAAAATATTAAAATTTTTATAAATTTCATACGTTATTGAATACAGCAGTTTGGGTTCTCATTGTGGAATTAACTCGGGAGATAAAATTAAGATCAGGGAAAGTATTTACTTTCACTTTTATCCATAACACTTAGGCCCGTTATTACAACTTTCAAAACTTAAAGTTAAGATTTTTTAGGTCAAATAACCAGCTTTTAACTAAAACTTTGAAACCAAATATGGGTGTATAATTAAGGATACACCATCCGCTATTTAACTTGTCGGTATTTTTAATTCAATGTCCAAACAAAAGCTTGATAAAATCTTAACTTTTTCAATTAAAAAAAAAAATACTTTTCCTTAGAAGCAGAATTGTTTTTTTTTTTTTTTAATTGTAGTTTTAAAAATCGTTCTTCTGTCTTAAAGTTGATCACTAAATATTTTTAAAGTAGCGCTCTACTAGACACAGTCTTAACATAAATCAAGCTCTACAGTCCCCTTATAAACACAGAATATATTTTTTTTTTGCATAACTAATTCTTGTGTGCTTGTTTTTTTTATTTATTTCATAGTAAATCTTAAGTAAAAACTACTCCAATTCATTTACTTACTTACTTACTTACTTACGTACTTATTTATTTTCAACTGAGTCATGACAATTTGTCATTTTAAAATACAATTCATAACGATTTTCATCAATTGCTTTAAAATAATAAAACACACAAAAAAATGTTTATCTTTTGTTAAAAATTAATTTTTATTTAGGTTTATAGCAGCATAAACTTACATATTTTTTGTATTTTTATTTTTACTTCATGTGCCCCTTAGGGAGTGAGTGAACGATCAATCATCAATGTGAAATTTTATCACGTTTGCTCTTAACAAAAACAAAACAAAAAAAGAATATTTTGCGTTTATTACTTAAACAATTGTTGTTTATTTTATGGTTACTTACTTTTGCTTATGACGATGCTTAACATCAACACCAGCCACCACTCTTTTTGTTAGCTGATTTCATGGTTTTTATTTAATTTTTTTTTAGCTCACAAAGTGCTAATACTGCTTAACTTGGTAAACTGCTAATCTCTGGTGTTCAGTTAATTGCTTCTTCTTACTTTTTTTTATAGATTTCAGCTTGTTTGTGTTGATGCGTTAAAAAACTTTTACAATTTGTTACAGTTTCATTTGTTGTTGGTTTCCTTAACGAGTGTTATCTCTGATTTAATAATTTTTTTCTTCTCTCCTTGTTAAAAAGAAATATTCAGTTATGACAAATGATTTATTTTTCTTTTTGTGTGTATGTGTGTGTATTCATTTTGTCATTGCCCTTTAAAATTTGTCAAAAGAAAGAAAAAAATTTACGCAGAAATGAAATCACTTCACTTCATTTTTACAAACTTGTTAAGCGAAGTCTTTTAATTTAAATAAGAATTTTTGAAAAGGAGTTAGGGAGTGTTTTTGTGAACAATCCATCATAAATTTTGAGAAGTTTAAAAATTAATTTGGGGTGAAATTGAAAATTAATTTTGGGCTCATGCTCAATTCTGTGTGAGCTAAAAATGATTATTAAAGAACTTTAATTAATTTTAATAATTCATCAAAAATCGGAAAAAATTATATTAAAATAAAAAAAAATTAAAAATTTAGTTTTGCAAATAACCCACTCGAGAACTTGTAACATTTCTTAAAATTAATTTAATTAAATTTGAAATAATTCTTAGAATTTGTGAGTTTTGCAAAAACGCACAAATAAACTGTTCGCTGTTTTCATTCTGGGTTAAAAAAACAAATACCTTGAAAGGGCAGGGCTCAGCTTTCTGCTTGTCAGTCAACGAAAAGTTTGCAAAAAGTCTCTTCTTATTAAAGCCAAAAAAAAAAGAGCTTGTGTTCTCATGTTTTACCATGCAATTCATAAACTCTGCACTACGCTGACATGTAGTATTTGGTTTAAAATCTTTTCCTGTTGTTCAGCTTCTAGCAACCAAATTTGTGGAATATATAATTAAACACAATTTTACTAAAAAATTTAACAAAATAATTAAACACTTGTGTTCTGTTAGCTGTAAGCTTATTCGCTAACAAAAATTTTACTTCTCTTAATGATTAAAATGCTTAGTTTTCTCTACATTAAAATGATTCCCTTAATGACTATGTTATGTGTTTAGATACTTTGTATCTAAACTAATTTGTACTCGTATGTGTGTGTTTTATAGTTTCTTTTAATTTAATTTCACTTTCTTCACTTTAACCTTTCAAGGCTTAAATTTTCTTATAAAAACTTTGTTTTTTAAATTTACTGTAAGATAAATACTTTTATTTATAATAAAAAAAAACACTCTCACACAGGAAAGCCAAAAGAAAATTGAAAATCCCATAAAAATCTTACATAAAAACACTTGCCATCACAAGCAAGTAAGAGAGAAAAAAAAAACAAAATGTTAGTGCTGCTGTTGAGCTGGAAAGGGGGTTTAACTGTGGCTGAGTTTTGGTTTAAAAAAAAAAAAAAAAAAAAAAAAATAAATAAATAAAAATAAATAAATAAATAAACAATTTAAAAATGTCTCGCCTGTTAGCAGACTTGGAAAAACTTTTGGATTGAAAAAAAAAAAACAACATAAACTTTGAAAGTTGTTAAACAGGCTGTTTGTTAATAAAGCTAAATTTACAGCCACTTTTGAGGTGGTGGTGGTGGTGGTTGTTTGGCTGCTGTTGCCAGTTAGTTTTTTTTAACTGCCACACCACCTTCACTTTAAGCCTTAACTAGTGTTTTTGTTAAGTTTTCCACCAAACTTTAAACAAAAAAGAACTCAAAGTGCGGTTTGTTAAGCTACTCCTGCTTTCAAATTGGTGGTCGTAGTTTTTCTTAGTTTTATTTGGTTGTTGTTCGTGGGAATTGGTTCATTAGAATTTTCTTTTTATAGAGTTTTTTTTTTCATAGCTTTTTCCCGCCACCAAATAATATTGGCCATCATCATCAGCTTTTTTTTTTATCTGCATTTTCTTTTCTACTAAATGCTTCCAATGCTTGAACAATTTTTCAAAGCTGCGATTTTCTTTTGTTTGTTGGTAAAATAAATAAAACTACTGCGATTGCTTTTACATAAAACAAGAATAACAAAAAATATTTGGAAAACATTTTGCATGTGTTTTAATGCCTTGAATGTTTAATGTCTAGTGTTTGTAGTGGTAGCTGTTGCTTTGGTAAGCGCGTTAAGTAAATGTGTCGTTTTCTTTCATTTAAACATGGCACTTGCAACACACTTTTTGTAATGATTCCTTTTTTTTTGTTTCAATTGCCTGCCTGCTTGGTTTACTTGCTTGCCACCAATTGCAATTGCTTGGTTGTGGCAAGACAGTTTTTCGTTTTTGCTGCTTGTGTTCAGTTGCAAGATTTATTTCTGTTCTTCGTTTGCTGCTTTGCAGATGGGTTAGGTTGACTTGTTATCTTAAGTTGTAAAAAGTCTTTTTACTGGCTTGTTTGTTTTTCTATTATTTTTTTCCGTTTTTGCTTTATTTTTTTTATGTTTTTAAACACAAAGTCAAAAGTCAATTAAATAAGAGCACTGATTTTGTTGGATTTACTTTTTTTATGGTGTTTTTATGAAGGTGGTGGTATTTGTTAACAAACATTGAATTTAATTTGCTGGTTTTCATTGATTTTAATGGTGGGAATATCAATTTTTTGGTGCCTGTGCTACACAAGAAAAAAATTTACTAAAAAGAATCTAAAACTTTTGGGAATAAAAATTAATGAAACGAAAGTGAAACTGTTCCGTTGGCTGATTACATCAAAGATAATTTAAGCCAGCAAAAATGAATTTGCAGTGGAGCTAAAACTTTATTTAAAAGAGAGAAAAAGCATTTCTTATAGTCTAATTTATGAAAAGCAAGAGGGGGCTCACTTGGCTCCTTTCTTGGCTCCAATCTAATTAGAAGCATAATATTTTAGAACGATTGAAATGATTGCTATTTTTGTAGTCATGCTCATCTTGGCTCATCAGGAAGCCTAAAACCTGCTACTGCTGCCATTTAAAGTTGTTAAAAACTTATTAAAATTTAAAGAGTGTTTTTTAAAGCCCATTAAAATTGCCAAAAAGTTAACTGTTGAACTTGTTGTTATACCGTGTTCTACTTGCTAGCGCTAACTTTTCCTAAAATTAAAGCATCTAGTTTATTAAGCTTGAGGTTGTATTTTAAAAAATATTTATTTTATATCGATATTTTGCTCCAACTTGCGTAGTCGCTTTAGGATATACTTATAAATTAGTCAAATTAATTAATTTTAATTTTAATAATTTGACTAATTTATAATTATAACTTGAAGAAGCTACGCAAGTCGATATAAAATATAAATTTATATAATAAGACCTGAAGATTAAGAAATTAGCCTTTTTTATTAAAAAAGAAAAGGGTCATGTAAACTTTGCTGTAGTTTTATTTACAAAAAAAAAAAACCTTAAAAAATAAAAATCATTATTTTTTTGCATAAATTTAAGTACTTAAAATTTCGATATAAAATGCTTGAGCTGAAAGGTGTTTTTCAACGATCCTTAAGAACTTACATTTTTGACCTTTATTAGTGGCCCATAGCCATTTATGGCATCCGATATTTACGAAAATTTTCATTTAAATTGTATTGAAATTTCGTTAAATGCCATCCATAGTTTGTCTCAAGATTTACTTTGAAAGTCAGTATTGATTGATAAAACAGGGCTACAATGATTTTGGTGCAGGCAAACCTATAACTGATTTCTTGTATACTTGATACCCTTAGTCAAGCTCAGAACTACGTCTCTGATTAAATTCAATAATTCACTAAATTCGCCAATCTTATAGTTTAGGATATGTTCACAAAGTTTTGTTCAAAAATATAATTTATAAGAAAATTTTAAAGAGTTTCTTCTTAAAAAATTCATAAAAAATTTAATATGAAGAAATTTTGATACAGATAAAAGGAAACATAGTTCATTAAAGTCCCCTATGCTACACAATTTTCTTAATAATGTTTGTTTGTTGCTTGAAAATGTAAAAAAAAATTTATGGCGCAGGATCTTAGAAACTGCCAGTAGATTGTACATAATTTTGAATTGACTTTAATAAATCTCATTTTATTTGTATGCAAAAATATTAAATTTAAGATTTTGTTTCTTTAAAATTTTTAATGAATTTTTTAAGAAAAAAATTATAATACTTTGTGAGTGTTTCAAATAATTTAAGACTGGTTAAAAATTAATCTTAATATATAAAATTTGACTTTACGTGTGTTTGACATTGTACTCCTCTTAAACTGTTGGATCGATTTAACTAAATTTCTGTGCAAGCCTTTAGTTACGTCTTGGAAGGTTTAGCGTCACAAATCCGCTCGGCGGTTAGCGCTGAAGTTGGTATCTGGCTTATTTATCAACTACCTGCTTTTACCCGGTCTAGCACAGTCCTTTAATCTATAAGTACGATTTCTTAGAGTACGAACCTCGTTTGCCAGGTCAGCTAGTAATAATATTTATAAAATAAAAGTTATTGTAAATTTAATCAAACTGCTAGTTCTTGCGTATTGTAAGTTATATTCCTCCTCCTTTTTTTTTTTCTATATAATGGTACAACTCGAGAACTAAACGTAGGATTAAAAAGGAGTTTACTACTATAGATATTCAAATTGACCATGAAACTTAAGGCTTGAGTAATAATACCCCATTTGAGCAAATCATTGAAATGATTTCGTCTTTCTTTGAAGTCATAACTTTCATTATGAGCTTCTCTCTCTTACTTTTTAAATGTTATTTAGTTTTCACATTAATAGATCTTTGTAATTTATTGTTTACTTAAAAAAAAAAAAAATTTAAATAAAAAAAATTCTTATTTATGGTGACTTTTTAAATAGAAACTAATAAAAAATATCAATATAAAAATTGTTTTTTAATAATTTATTATTTCTGAATGTGTTATTTATTTGTATTAATATTAATTACATTTTAGCACACAAGCTATAAATTCCTTTTTCAAAAAAATCTCATACTTTGTGTTTCCCCTTGTATACTTAAAAAATATAATAAAATAAAATAAAACAAAACACGCCTTAAGTTTTATGTTATTTTATTACAATTTCTATATTAGCTAAACAACAATAATTAGTAGAGCTAAATTTCGCACATCATTATACAATAATATTAAATAAATCTGAATGCAATATAGATTTTTTGAAATAAAAGTCACTACTGAAAGTCACTTAAAAAAAAAAAAAAAAAAAAAAGCAAACAAAAAAATTATACAAGAAAACAAATGCAATTAAAAATAAATAAAATTTCTTGTGAAAATAAATTACATTTTAAAAAATTGTATTATAAAAATAAGAAACTGACACGATAATTAATTAAAACTGAAGTATTAAATAATTAAAATCATTAAATTATAAATGAGCAAATAATCGCAAAAGCAAAGCGTAAGACGAAACAAAATTTTTTTTTTTTCATAAAACAAGAATTAATTAATTTAAAAAGATGAATATGTATTTCGTAAAAAATAGCAGGTGTAGGGAATAAAATCTAAAGTTTTGCATCGATTTCAGTAAAGTGTAGCTCGTTTTGTTTCTATATGATTATAGAAAAACCTAACCGATTTCTAACTGGCTGTATTTTTAAATATTTTGAAAAAAATTTTAAATTTTCTTTTAATATTTTCAAAAAAATAAATAAATTTTCTGCTACAAGTTTCGTAATTTTCCATGATTTTTGTTAAAATTTTTTATTTTATTTTGAAATTTTTTTTTTCGTTTTTAATTTATTTTTAATTTTGCTAAATTTTTTGTTTAATTTTTAAAATTAAAAAAAATTTAATAAAATGTATTGCGTATATTGTAGTCAGTCGTTTGTAGAAATTTCCTTTGCTTTTTTAGTGAATAAAAATGAACTAAATCAAAAGACTTAGGCCACAAACTTTGATTAGGGTCTCTCACTCATTTGTGTGCTGGCTGGTTATAATTGTATTTATAGGTTTATTGAATAAAAGCTTCAAATACGCATGCCGAGTAATTGTGAAACGAATGTTGTGTAATAAATATTTTTTCTAAAATAATTAGGAAATAAAATTTTAGACTTATTTTCGAAAAAAAAAATACACATGAACTTGTATGTGCTAGTATGAGCTTATAAACATTTAAATTAGAAATTATGAGAAATTTTTGATAAAACTTTGTCAGAAGTCTACTTTATTTTTCTGTAAATACCAGCCTAAATATCTAGAGTGTATAAATATTCGCTAGCCCACTTTTCTTAATTCTATTACCGCCTTATATCCAAAAAAAAAAGTTAACGTAGACTTAAAAGTTGACGGGTTTTTTTTTTTTTTTTTGGATAGAAGCGTTTATGTTTTGATATTAAAGTTTAATAATAATTTTAGTAAATTATTCGATCTTATAAATTTATTATTAGTAAATATTATTCAAGCTTAAGATCTCCATGAAAAAATTGTTCTTAATTTAATTTTCAAGGAAATTTATTTTTATATTATAAAAATATGTAATATTCAAAAGAAAGTCGAAATATTGGAAAATTAAAATAAAAACAATTTTTTCATTGAGACCTTAAGCTTGAATAATATTTACTAATATTAAAGTTTATTTATTTATTTTTTTTTAATTATTTCATTACCTTGACTTGTTTTCTTGATATAATTTTTTGTTTTCAAATTGGCTTAACGAATTATTTTAATACTCTTCAATAAAAAGTTTAAAAACCATAGACAATGCGATTTAATGTTTATTTGAATTTATTTATAATTTTTTTAAATATATTTTTCTTTCTTTAAAATGTGAAATAAGCTTAAAATGTAAAACCAGCATTAAAACTTCAATTGCTTTAAAATAAAGATATTTTAAAATTAATTGCTTATTTAGCTAATTGAGCAAAACTTTGCTCAATTATTAAAACATATTTTAGTTTTCTTTATAACTAATACTCGATTGTATGCAGCAATAAATATTTTTTTTATATATTTAAAACATGCGTGCCAGTGAATAAAAAACTCTAAACTTTCTGGAAGTGTTTTAACATTTTCTAAACACTGTAGTTTTTATTTTATGATGCAAAACGGAAACTGGCAAAATCCTTGAGAACAACAGTACTGGGGTATATGGAAATTAAAAAAAAAAAAAAAAATTTTAAATAGCTCAAAGAAACTTCTGAGTATTTGGGCGGTAGATTACAAATCTAGACGACCTCTTGCTTAAAATGATATCTGTCCCATCCCACAATCTTTACTGGTTCGTTGGAAGTTACTAAAATCAATCAGAGCAGCAGCCGTAAGGTATATAAAAATTGCAAAATAATTCAAAGTAACTTTCGTACGATGGGACATATATAATTTAAGAGGGGCAGGTCGTCTAAATTTGTAATCTACCACCCAAATAGAAATTACAAACGGAATCACAAAGTTCTTACCTACAGTGAAGGGTATGATAAACTCATTTAAGTGCATATTTCTTCAAAAGATATAAAAGTATGTGTAGCGGACATAGTGGTTATGCTTATTTCGATTAATATTTGTTTGATATGATCGTAGCTTTAGCTATGGACAGCACTTTGTATCATTAACTAATAAATTGCGAGAGTTATATGAAAATAAAAAAGGAATCTGTGTAACTTTATTGGGATTTAATAATAAAGAAGCTGGTGGTTAACAAAACAGCCTTAAAAATTTAATATATTTTACAGCATGATTTAACTAACCATTAATTTTTTTATTTCGGAATTGTGCATTAAATCTGATAATGATCAGAAATTATTTCTATATGATTTATAGTAACATAAAGTTAGATTTAAATTTAATATGATAAATAGATTTCGTTTTGCTAGGGGGCTGCTGTTACAGCATCTTCATATGAAAACTGATATTTTAGTGGCTGCTAGTTCAGCTGCCCCTTATCTTGCCTTTTCTTTTAAAAGTCGCTATATAAATACTGCCTTCTTTGTTTTTTACACTCAATAGATGCGCTAGTGTATTTGTTTTGTGCAGGTAGCATAAGATAGCAGAAGTTGAGCTTTTTTTTAATAAATCAATAAATTAATTGTATCTACCGTACTTTTCTAGAAGTCGTCCCCTCTTATTTTGTTTTAGCAAATAGAAGTTGTTCAATTAAAATAATTATTTCAAATAAATTTTAATTTTACTATAGAATCTTAACAAATCAATTTATAAAATATAAGCTTCACATGCAATTATTATGGAGTACACACATACAAACTTACACTCATGTTATTAAGCAGTATGTGAGTATTAAAGTGCAAAAATTTGCTCAAGGTTGCAATTTGCAAATTAGCGATGCTCACTTGCAAACAATTATAGATAAATATTTTTTGTTTTGTTTTACAGATACACATTCAGAAGTAGTGATTTTCAAGCACAATTATTGTAGCAACACATAATTTATTTTATGAAAACTATTTAAGTGAGTTTATTTAGCTTTTTTTTCAATAATTTCAAGGAAGTCATGTTTAAATTATATTCTTTTTTTTTTTGTTTTCTTAAATAGTAGAGACTCTATTTAAAAAACTTTACTTGAAATTCCCATTCTTAAACTCATTTCCTAATAAAATTATAGCGATAATGAGAATTAGTTGGAACTTTCGATATTTTGTTTTTTCTTTTTAATTTTTCTTCATTTACACTTTGTTGTTTGTTGTAAGTAAAAGTAGTTCACATACGTAAAGTGAGTCATTCATTGCAAGTTGTGTTTTTTTTTTATTTATTTCTTCTTTTTTTGTATTTTTATAAATTGAAAATGTAAATGTTATGCGTGTGTTTTAAAATTTATTTATTTTTGTGTAGTGCTACAGTTGGCAAAGACTTCATAGTAGATGTAAGACAGCATTTGCTTAAGTAACTTAAGAATTAGATACCTAATTAGTGGAATACTGTCTTTAGAACACTTGACTAAAATTAATTACACAAAAACTATGAAATTCCTAAAGAGTCTTTAATTGTTTTCGTTGGGGATTGGACCATAATGTTAAGTAAATTACGAAAGTAACTGAAATTACTTATTTTCAGGACTGTGTTTGATGAAGTAAAGACTGCGGAGCTTAAGTAGAAACCAAACTCTTTCACCTACAAAATTTATTTTCCTCTAACCAAACCTTCATTAATTTCTTTATTACACTTAAGGGTCTAATCAGATTTGTTGATGGTATTTTAAGGCATTTTCTGTAGGACATATCAGATTGAGAAAACATTTTCGATTGTGAGAATCGAATATGTTAGTTAATGATAAATTTAGTTAAGATTTTTGGAATTTTTTTAGTTGTGATGAGAAAAATTCGGTGTTCCAGCCAGAAATATTATTTGCAGAAATAAATTCTACACTGTATTATTGAATTTTGGTTGTAGCAACTACAAAATGTGATTAAGGCAATTGAAACCAAATCAACTCATTTGATATCGAGCAACTTGTGTTGTGATTTAAAAATTTGTTCATACAAAAACACTAAAATTGCGTTAGTTTTCATGGGATATGAAGTGTGAAATGACTTGGATTCTGAATTTTTGACTCCCAACTGAAGTTGGTGCCTGTGTGTTACAATAAAATTAAATGGATTAAATGTTCTTTTCGTTTTTAGAAGAGTATCTTTTAGTTCACTTACAGCTTCCTTTAGAAAATTCCCGTCACATTTAAAGCTCTCGTGTTGGTTGTGTCTCTTCTTTGGGTTTGTGTATCGTTAAAAGAAAGTTTTTTGTTGGCTAGTTTATATTAACCTTGTTAAAAACTCAGAGAGCTACACTTTTAACAGACACAAGTGTGTTACAATTCATAAGAATCTTTTTTTTTATTTTCTGCATGTTTGCTAGTCTTTATTGTTTATTTTAATTTGAAATGTGTGTCTCTAGAACTATTGTCTCGTTTGCGTACCATTACCTGTGGTGGTCTGCCATTGTCGTTGTCGTCATCATCATAGTTGTCTTTACTGTGGCTGCTAAGTCTTTGTTGTGTTGCCTTCTTAACATTTAATTTCATTGTGCAATTGACTTATGCAAATGTAATGTTTTGTGTAAATGTTAACAATTTTCAAATTGTTTTACTCTACTCTATTTATTTATTTGCTATTTTGTTATAGTTTTGTTAGTTGTTTGTTTGTTTAAGTCAGTTTTTTTTCTAAATTCATTTGTTTGTTTATTTTGTTTTTTTCATTTTGTTTTATGATGATTTTGTTTGGCTTTAGGCCACACGTATTGTTAGCATTTGTTACAATTTCAATTTCAATTTTAGTTTTAATTTTAGTTGCAGCTTGTAGTTTGTAGTTTTAATATTGTCTTTGGTTATTTTCTTTCCAGCCAAGATTGACACGCGTGCCATAAATGCGTGAGGGGGTTTTAGATGGTTACTAATAGAGTGCTTTTGTTTGTTTTACTTATTTAAACTAGATAAATATTTGAAAAATAAAAAAAAATTAAAAAGCTTAAGCGACCTCAAGTAAAAATTAATTTAAATAGAATATTGTGTTTTGTTTTTAAAGTGGGTTTTTCATATGAATTAACTTAATGTAAATGTTAAAAAGAAAGGCAACATAATCTAGTAAAAGCTGTTCTAAATAAATTATTTAGATGATATTGAAAGGGGTCTTGAATTAAATGTGCAGACAAAATAAAGCAGTCTAAGTTGTTGCTCTGTTTTTGTTATAAAAATAATGATATCACGTCTAGCAAATTTGTATAAAAAATACTAGCTTTTGACTAAGTAATTATTTGTAAGTTTATTTGACCTTTTTCTTCTTAAATTTAAACTTCTTAAGGTCGTATTAATATCAATATTGCGCTCTAACTTTGTGTAGCTACTTCAAAAAAAAAAAGTTTTTGTATTAATTTGTAAAATTGCATAAACATTTTTCTTTTTACCGGTTTCTAATAAACTTTTCTTAGAAGAAGATAATTTTTTTTTAAAGTGGTATAAGTCCAATTTAAGAAAAAATAGTCAACGATACTTTTAGAAAAATTGTTTATATTTATATTTATTACCGCCAAATAATTTTTTTTAAAGTGGACTTAAACCACTTTCAAAAATAACAGCTCATTTCACTAAGAATCTTATGCATCTTTTACATAATTTATTTATTTATTTTATTTTTTTTTTTTTGTTCTTAAAAATCTGCCAATTTTATTTCCCTGAGAACTAAAGAACTTAAGAGATTGTATAGTAAAGCCTCTCTAACTCTTAGCACACATCGTACAAGTGTTATAAACATGTCAGAATTTATTATTTATTACAAATAAGCCAAGCCATATTCAATCATAGAAACCATATTTTTTTTATATCTTCCTTTCTTGGGTACATTTCAAATTTAACAAACAACAAGTGAAAAAATAAAAACACAAAAAGTAATGAATTGAACACATCGCAAACCTTGATAACTGAAAGAAAAATTATTAAAAAAAACAAACAAGACAAATGTTTTAAAAGAAATAGGAAAGAAATAAAATACAAACAACATTTAACAACAAATAATGTTTATAGAAACGAACCAGGTTGGCCAGTTAGCCAGTCAGCCACCAGCTTCTTGAAGTAAAAGATCTTTTAAACAAATTAATTGAAAAAAATTAATAACATTTTAACACTTAAACAGAAACATAGAAATCATCATTTCAATAAGTTTTCATAACAAATCGTTTTTGTAGTTCACAACAGAAAGACAAGCAGGCAGGCAGGCAGACAACAGCCACACGGTTACCTGCACCACGTATAATGTTAAGCAAACCTTAAAAACCAAAAGCAGGATTTTTTTTATTAGTTTCCCAGCTTTAAATTAAACAAAATACATTCACTTGTTGTTAGCCAAAGCTAAATTGCTACAGAAAATCTAAATCTAAATTCGAATTCATATTCGAATTCATATGTTTGCTAGAGTTGTTTACGAGTTCTGATCAGATTTCGTGTGAGAGTTTAAAAATAAAGAAGATTGTTTGTTGTTGTTGTTTTCAGTAACATAAATAAAATTTTAAATTTTATTAAGTCAAAGCTTTTTTGGTGGGCTTTAGGTAACCAAGGCTTTTTATACACAATTCGTTTTTCTTCTCTTTTGTTGTATAAAATTTTTTGTTCGTTACTAAATTTAGTTTTAATAGTTTTTTATGTTGCATGTAATCGCCAAATGAAAATCACATAAAAATAAATTAAAAAATTATGAATTTATGCACTAGCATACTCGTGTAACACTTGTAACACAACACAAAGTTTGGCAAACATACAGCCGCAGTAAAATGTTTTTAAAGTATTAAAGAAAAAGAAACAAATAAATGAAAAGTATTTGTATTATAAAAAAAAATTTAACATTTAAGCTTTACCCCCAAATTCATAAAAAATATTATGTGTTTAATAAGGGGTTATTTGACAAATACTGCATAGAAGTCTGTCAAATAAGCTCATAATATTTTTTTATGAATTTGGGGGTTTATATTTAATTTACTTTAATTTTTATAAAAAAAATTAAATTTACAAATTAATTATTTTTTTTTAGAAGTGATTGCCCCATAAATCATTTTAATGTTTAAGGGTGTAATTTTTATTGAAATTAAATTCTCTAAATGAAGCGTGTTTGGTTTAGAGTTTTTTTTTTCAGCCACCATCTCCCTTAGTAGTTATTGCTTCGTAATAATAAGTTTTTAACAGATTTTTTTGGGAAAAATATAAATCTGAGAAAAAAAATAGTTCGTACTTTTCAAAGGACTATTAATTACGCTGTACAACTAAATCTATTTCTTTTTCAAAACAACAAGGTTCCGACTACGGATTGTAAGCAGGACTGATTATAATTGGAAGCCATATTTTTAAAGAATTAGAATGAACAACGTGAAAAGTCACTTGGTCACTGCCGCCAAAATAGGCCTATTGTGACATTACTAATCTCTTAAATTGTCCAAATTTTCTGTAAAAAAGATGCTCTGGGTTCCGGTACATATGGCATAATTTACAATAATAAAAAAAACTTCTAACAGCTCTCTCCTACTCCTAAGCTTAGAATTTTAATAAGAAAAATTGTTTAGTGTCAAGTGGAACTTAAAAAATTTTTAAGCTTAGCTTTTAGCAGCTAAAAAAAATGTTTGGTTATTTTTAAAATTAAAAGTTGTTTTGCTTAACATTTGCTCACTTCTGTGGTGGTACTACAAGGAAGTCGAACATTTAAAATTTAACTAAACTTTTATAAAGAAAAGAAAATAAAAATAAAGGTAGCAAAAAAATAAAAATGTAACTGGTAGTGAAATGTAAAAAAAAGAACAAAACAAAAATATTTATTGCCTTGCAAATGCTTATCAACAAATTGCAATCGTTAAAAAAGGCCAAGGTCTCTCTTCTACCATATTTTACATACAAGTTTATATAGATGTCTGGCAACATGTAGCAACAAACAAACAAACAAGCATAGAAAATAATAAAATATAAAATATTTGTAAAATAAATGTTTGCAGTTTTTTTTGCATTCATAATAAACTTGTAGGTAGAAGTGGAAGGTTTAAGTAACAATTCGTTAGGAATAGAGCAAACTCACAGGAAAACAGCTGAAAGAACAGAAAAAAAAATGGAGCATCATCACCTCCAAAAATAAATAAATAAAGAAACGTATTGTTAAGTCGTTTTGGCTGCTAACTTTTAGCTTTAGCACAGAAGAAACTTACCACCATCACCTTTTTCTCATCTTTTAACTGCATAAAAAAACATTTTTTAACCAATTTGAATTTTATGCATGTTGCCGTTTGGTTTAGTGTTGTTGTTGCTAGCAAACAAGATGTCAATGTAAATTTCTCATGCAATTTAGCAATTGTTGTCTGTTAGCCATAGCCCGCTCGCTCTGTTTTCATTGCTCTTGCTCTTCTTTATTTATGGCATCTAGATGATTTGTTTGCATTTTGTGTTCAGTTTGTCTATTTTTTTTTGTTTGTTTACTTTTGTTGTAGCTGTAGTAAAACAATATTTAATTTGAATATTTATGAGTAACAAGCGTAAACATAGTTTTGTCTAAGCAAAAGCCATGCGTGTTTACATTTATCGATTTAGTTTAGTTTTGTCGATGGTAGGCCCCTATAACAGGTTAAAAAAATTTAAGGCAATTTGAACATTCATTCGTTTCAATACATATTTTTGTTGCAATATTTAGGAAAGACTTCAGATTTTCTGTTATAAAAATAAAGAATTGGAAAACAAGAAAGCATAGAAAGTGAGTCTTTTTTTTCTTTAGAATTAACAGTTTGATTTGTAGGGTCTAGGGTCTAGCCCTTCCATTTAAGTTTTTAAGTCTAAACAGAAGTCAAATACTTACCCCACAGAATTCAAACTTTAGCTATTAGCTTTAAACGTGATTTTATTCAAGGTTGTTTCTTTTTTTTTATTTACAGCATTTTAAATTCGTTGTAGTTTCTTAAAAAAATGTTTTCTTAATCCTTTTCTTACGTTTAACTTAGATTTTTCAGTTTTAGCAAAATAATTTTATTTGTGGTGCGTGCAACAAACAGTCTAAGCAATTTAGTTTGATTTTAAAATGAAGATTTCTTTAGGATTTATTGGTTGTCCAAATACTAGAAATTGAAAATGTCATGATAATCATTCCTTTTTTTTTTTTGGAGGCAATAAAAATAAATAAACAAAAACCAAACGTAATACTGAATTTCTTCAAATAAATAAAAAAAAAAAAAAAAAACAATTGCTGGGAAGAGTGGAAAATGATTTTGTAAATTTCTGTTGCAGATATTTCTTTAATTAACTTTGAACATTTAAAAAAGTTTTTTTAATTTATAAAATTTATTTATTTTTAAATTCCAAATAGAAATTATTAAAGTTTAACAAATTATTAATCTTTATTTTATTTACTTATTTATTTCTGGAATTAAGCACAAATAAAGATTAATATTTTGTTATAAAATTTATTTTAGTTTTAAAGAATTGATTAAAAACAATTCTAGTTTAAAAAAGTTGAAGCAGATAGCCAAGCAGTTATTTCTTCTAATCTAAATTAGTTTGGAATTTTTACTATAAACTTCCCGAGGCTTTCCCAACGAGAATTTCAGTTACTCTAGCAGAGAAACATGAAGGGCATGTTAACAATAAAATGATGGTATATCTGGTAAAATAAAACCCGGATACCACTTTCAAAGTCCCACCTGCAAAATAAAATTTGTTGAACTGCTAACAGGAAAATGTACACCCAATTACCACAAAAGTAAACACTGATTTCTCTATGTGTGAGCGATGATTTCTTTAGTACATTTTTAATGAAAAAAAAAATTGTTTTTGTTTTCAATATAAACAGAACCTGTCATGCACATGTAGAGAAATACATCCTAATATTGATTAAGTAGAGAATAACTTCAGTTGTTTCTGTTGAGAAAAATAGGAATCATTTAAACACATTCTATGTTTTTAGATTAGCGGTGGCAGAACGCAGAATGAGAGACTTAGACAGTGAAATAGAGCCCCCCAAAAAGGTTAGATAAAATGAATTCCACAATAACAACTTTGGCATTGGGCTACTTAATAGATCTTATAATGCAGAATATCTCCATTGATAAGCACAAATAGCTTAAGTTGACTTTAATAAAAATTGTTTTGAGGTCCCAATGAACTCAATATTTTTATTATTGGGCTTCAGAGGTATGGTGGGGCGCTATATTGAAAAATGAACGGCGACGGCAATGAAAGCAATACCGTTTGCTAGAGCTTTTAAAGTTGTATTCTTTTAAAATAAGTGCATAAGATATAAAAGGTTTTTCCAGAATGCCCCGGTTATATTAAACTTTTTATTTTGCTATATTTTTTAACCAAGCTGTTGTGTTTTGGTAAGGAAATTTCTTTATTAGTTATTTGCCATATGCAAATTTGACTTTTTTTTTTTAAGTCAGCCTTAAGCGTAACAAAACCAAAAAAATAATAACCAGATAAATAAAATTCATTCATAGAAAATTCTCTGCTCAGTCACCTTTCCATACATTAAACTTTAATTTTAATCTATACATTTGGCTGAAGACACTTAACACAGGGTAAGAAATATTTTACAGGAGGCATCTGTAAAATCTAGTGTCAATTTTTTTGCTATCTGGCTTTTTTTTTTTTTTTTTACTCTGTTGCTTGTGTGTGAATCTTTTGGCTGTAAAGTAATTTAAGTCAACTTATGTTGCGCATGCTTTCTTAAGACTTTTAATTCAGTTACCAGGTTTTGCATAGAAAAAATCATGCGTGTGAATACAGCTGGCGCGCTTGTTAAATCTGAAAGAACTTTTATTTGTTTTGCTTAATTTTTGTGGTTTTTTAATTGATTTTAAATTTCTTCTCTTGGTTTCTTTATTCAAATTTAAAATGTGGCTGGAGTTTGGCCCAGGAACATACAGCTCTAATTTTTTTATTCTCTTGAAGTTAATTAAGTTTTAGATTTTTTTATATTATTATTATCAATTGAGCTATTATTTTTGAGAGTAGTAAAAAAATAATTTGTTGGCAGTAATTTTATTAATATTCGTTTACTAAATTTTGATGTCATAATTATTCAAGTTATTTATTAATTAATTTTGTATAATTTTTTTTGTTTGGTAATTTTTATTCGTTTATTTAATTAATTTTTTTTTTTTAAATTTTTTATTTAAATTTTACCGTTTTTTATATTTTTTATTTTTTATTCTTTTTTTTTCAGATGAACCAAACCTGCAAGGTTTGTGGGGAACCAGCTGCAGGATTTCATTTTGGTGCATTCACATGTGAGGGTTGCAAGGTTAGTTTTAATAATTTAATATCAAGAATTCAAGTTTAAGGAATTGTATGAAAGCCGGATTTCACAGCCTTTAGACAGGTCCTAACCCATAATATGTATTATCATTGCTTAAGCCTTAAATTATGTTTAACGTCCAAGCCCTATAAAAGCGAACGATAGTTTCGTTCGTACATTTTAATTAATAAAAAAAACAAATTTTCGTATATTGTTTTTGTTTTCAATAAAAGAAGTTCTTATTCGCTTTTACAGTACCCGGATGGAAAACTTACCATTTTTGCTACATGAAACCTTAACCAAATTTGTATAAAAAAACACTAGGAAAAATAATTTTGTAGAACATTTTAACCCTGTAACTCAACAATTAAAGGGACTTGTTTGACTTCTATTTAAATAAAACACAAACACCTTAAGATGAATATAGGCATTTTAATTATGTCTGACAAGTATTAGAGAGCTCTGCTCGTTCTAGTTTATAAAGTGCTGATCAGTGGGTAGTTGGTTTAGGTGTTGTCTAGATCTTGGAAATTTTCTGCAGCTTGTATTTTGACTTTTTGCCATAACTAATTTTTTGTGTCGTTTTTCTTTTTAATTTAATTTAATGTAATCCAGGAAAAAGCTTCAATTTAATTGAAGTGCTTTAAAAACTTCACGTTTTGTTGGTTATGGACAAAATCATAACCACAATAACACAATTTATATACATTCATGAGAAATCATTCCTTTTTTTCAAAAATTATGCAATAATTTATTCGAAATTAAAATGCCATAAAATCATTTTAAAGTGATTTGATTAATAAAAATACACTAGGAAATTTTTAAAAATAGCTTAAAGCTAAATCTTAAACAAATTTAATTGGTTTAAATAAAGTCTGGTTAAGGTAAAAGGCTTACAAAAATTCTTATTTAATTTAAATTAACTGCTCGTACTAGTACTTCAAGGTTAAAAGGTTAAGCAAAAAGCAAAAGTTAAATATTTATTTAAGTAAATATTTATTTAAGCAGCAGCATAAATGCTAACAAAAACGTAAACGAGTTAAAAAACAATTTTATTTAATATCTTGTAAAACCTTTTAAACAATTTGTCGGTCAAACTAATTTGTTATTTTTACACGTTAATTTATTTCAATCAGAAACGTTTTAAAATAAAAACTAAAAAAAAAAACAGCAACAAACCCTAAAACAAACTTTAAGCAGTTTGTGTTTGCAACAGCGCCCTCCCCTTGGCAATGAATGCTGTTGATAATGAATAAAGCTGAATCTGTTGTGTTGCTGCTGTTATTGTTAATGATGAGGGCGCAAAAAAAAAATTTTTTTTTCGGTTTTGTGAACAAACAAAAACTTTAATTGCAATTTAGCAAAATAACATTTTAAAAATATTTTTTTTTGTTTTTTTGCAAATGGTAGTGGGTACAGTGTATTGCTCAAGTCTTTTGTTTCTGCTTGCTAAATTACTTTGGCAAACAAATCAGACTTGGTAACTCATCATCAAAAGAGCAAATCAGTAGTGCTTTATTTCACTTTTTTTTTTTGTTGTTCAATTTTATTTAACGTTTAAACGTTGGTGTTAGTTAATGCATGAAAAACTGACAAACTCTACCGAAAGGCTGGTTGCTCTTTCAAATGTAACCGTAAATCCCATTTCCGACCCAGTAATCTTGATGCCCAATTAACCTTAAAAGTTCTTGTTTGCATTGTTTGTTGGTTTTTGTTTTGATTATTGTTGCTTTGAATTTTGGCAAGTTTATTGTTTTTTGTTTTAGGTTCCTTTTGCCATTCATTCAGTCCTTCATTTCAAGAAGCAATTGTGATTTACTGCCATCATGTTTTGTTGGCATAAGTGTTCTAACTGAAAAGCTGATTGTTTTAGAGTAGTTTATTGCTTAACCTTTTGTGCAGTTTAAAACAAATATTTCTTTCTATGTATGGTGGCTGATTCTTTTTTTTGCTGTTGCTATTTGAGTTGTTTATTTTTGCCCCCATTGAATTAAATTGTTTATTTGTTTGTTTATTTTTAACTCTTAAATGCAATTGCTGTTAATGGCATTGATGTTTAAGGTACAGCAAGTACCTGTATGTAACTAAAGGTTTTAGTTTTGTTAATCTTAAGAAAAAATTGTTTTGAGAAAAACAAAACTTTAAAATTAAAATTAAAAAAAAAAATATTTCATTAAAATAAATAAACTCATTTATTCCCTTGTGTTTTTTAAATTGAGTTAAATTGAAATGGCGTCTGTAGTGCGATTCACTATTCAATTTTAAAGCAAAATGTTTGGTTAAAAATAGTTAACCCTAAAATTAAAGAACTTGTGATTCAAGCTAAAAATATAATAAATAAGCCATGTTTGGTTGTTGCAAATAGTAATTTGTATTCATATTAATGGTGAATTTTTAATTCTTAAAGTTAACCGAAAAATACTGCAAACAGAAATTTATAGAGTTAAAAATAACAGCATGTCGAACCCTTAAAAGTTATTGAATCGCACTACAGTTACTTAGTGCCTGTTCAGCTAAATACGAACGAAAGCTTCGTTCGCATAATTGTACTGAAAACAAAAAATTTTTTTCTGTTTTCAATACAATTATGCTAACGAAACTTTTGTTAGCATTTAGCTAAACAGGCCTTTATTATTAAAAAACAAAAAGGAAATTGAAATAGAAATTTTCCTTTCATTCATATTAAGAAATTTTTAAATTTCTTTGTACTGTCTTTTAAAACACAAATTTCATTACAAGCCACGAGAACTAGAGAAAATATTTATGTGCTTTTTCTGTAACGCAAGCGAGCAGCTCTCCTGGAAATTTCTGAATGCAAAGTAGTAACAAAATCTTATGGGTTGCAAATAAATTTTCTAGAGAAGCAACACATAAATTTACTTTCAAAATAGTGAAACCGGACATCTAACTTAAGTACTGAACTCGTGGGAAAAAGTCTATTAACTTCTCGGTCAATAATTAAAATCATTTATTAGTGTTTAATAAATGTTTAAAAAAAAATTATCAGAATTAAATTTAATTTTACAAAAATACTTAATTTTGTTGTTATTGTTGGTTTTTGAAAGCTATTACTTGACAATAAACTATTAAAAAACAGAAAAAAATATATATTTTTTTAATGGCTTGAAATAAATTGTCTTTATTTTTGCTAATAAACATTTTGCAACAAACAAACAAACCAACATTAGTCTAGTTCTTTATTTGAGTTAAAAAAAAAATAAAATAAAAAACTTGTCCAGCATTTGTCAAATTTTGTACAATTAGTTGCATTTTAGCTAAGCAATTTAACAAAAACTAATTTGAATGCTAAAGAATAAAAATGTTTAACATTTTGTTGTTGACAAATTAATCACTTTTAAGCAAAGAAACCCAACAAATTACTTGGGTCTGTCGTATAAATCTTAATGACTTAAATAAGTTAATATTAATATTGTTGTTGTTGTTATTTTAGCTATATTTTTGCCAAGATCCCACATAAAAACGTTTTAAAGTGCTTGAAATGAACTCACAACTCCTGCAGCCAACAAAACACCTACAACTGGAAACAACAAACGTTAAGCAAATCATTTTAAAAGTCACAATATTGTGGCATGTAACATGATTTAATAATGACGAAAGAGGGCCATTTAAATACTTAAAATTAATTTATTTATAAAAAAAAAATGGAGAAAAAAATGTATGTCAGACATGAGAATTATATTTGCATTGGGAAAATGTAAATGCTCCTCAGGGTTCAGTTCTACAATTCACTTAATTTTTTTTATATTTTTTTTTGTTATAAAAAAAGCCGCGTAATCAACTCTTATTCAATTGAATTAATTTAAAATATTATAGAAACTTTTTACAAAAGAAAAAACTTTTATTTTACCAAAAATAAAATTAAAAATTTCTAAGGACTGCTGTGACAATCTTTAGTTAACTTATTAAAGCTTAATAAAGACTTTACTTTTGATTTTCTCTAATTTTTTTCTTTTCTTTTATTGTTTACAGTCCTTTTTTGGTCGCTCCTACAACAATTTATCCTCGATATCGGATTGCAAAAATAATGGCGAGTGCGTTATTAATAAGAAAAATCGCACCGCTTGTAAGGCCTGCCGTTTACGTAAATGCTTGATGGTGGGCATGTCTAAGAGTGGTTCTCGCTATGGCAGAAGATCAAATTGGTTTAAAATTCATTGTTTGCTGCAGGAGCAACAGCAACAGGCAGCTGCCGCCATGGCAGCTCATCAAAACAATCAACAACAACAACAACAAGCCCATAATGCAACCGGCAGTTTGCATAACAAACCGGCTGGCATACCGCCACCAGCAGCAGCTGCGGCTGCTTTAGGTATGTTGGGTCATGCTGGTGCTTATACGAGCTTATATCCACCACGCACTAAAGAAGAACTGATGATGTTGAGTCTGGAAGAGTATGCCAAACATCCTGCTATTGCCTCGCCTTCTGTAAGTTCTCCTGATTCTCATAACTCGGACAGCTCGGTGGAGGTTAATGGCAGAACAAATGCTGGTTTGTTGCACTTGTCTGGTGGTAAGCATGCCAGTTTGGAAACAGGCTCTGTTAGTTCATCCTCTTCAGTAGGGCCACCGCCCCCACCGCACACAGCCCACTTAAGAAAAGAACTACCGCCTTTTTTGCCTTTGCCTTTTCCTGCCTTGTCTACTATGCCCGTTATGCCACCGCCCAGCTTTCTACCTCCTTCACACTTGCTGTTTCCCGGCTATCATCCTGCCCTCTATCAACATGCCCATGCGGGCCTATTGAAACCCTCACCAGAACAACAAGCGGCTGCAGCTGCCGTGCATCAGCTGTTTAATAATGCCCCTAGATTTCATCCTACAACTATAACCACCACCAATACCAATACCAACCCAAAGGAAGACCGTAAATTAGATGAGCACAAATGCGGGGATATTACTCCCCGCTCGGATGCTTTAAACAATAATCACATACCAAATGGCAGCAAAGCAGCTGAAGAATTAACTAAGCGTTTCTACTTGGATGCTGTACTCAAGTCCCAGCAACAGTCACCACCGCCCATGGCCACTAAAATACCCAATCTTACCAAACATGATTATTCCATATCTGCCCTGGTAACTCCCAATTCAGAAAGTGGCCGCAATCACAGCAATATTTCCAGGCAAAGTAACGAAGAGGAAATAGAAGAGCCAGAGCAAGAACAACAAACAAAATCTATACACGATTCTCCAACCAATGGCCAGGGTAGTGACCAGCCTGACGAAGAAGACGAAGAAGATTTGGTGGTTTCCATGACTCCACCACGTTCACCTATAGACATTCAAGATGAAGCTACCGAAGCAGCAACTGTCACCCTTAAATCATCCAACCAGCCTGATAATCCCGCCGGCCAAGATAATCCCATTGATTTAAGCATGAAAACATTTAGTTCTGTGTCCAGCTGCTTAAGTCACAGCAATCGTGGTGATACTTCTTCTTCTTCTGATCAGGAAACTGACTGTCATGATGTGCTTGACAATAATGATTTAGGAGATAAAGAGAATTGGCAAAATTTAGAGTTAACAAAAAATTGTGTGATCAAAAACAACAATAACATTGAAAGTGAAGAGCAATTGGTGGTTAAAGTTAAAGGTGTAAAAAGGAAATTTGAAGAAACTTCATCACTAAACTCAGCTGATGAGCTGGACATTGTGACAGATAAAATTATGAAAAAATCAACTTCTGCTCTAGACTTAACCAACAAATTATGAAGAAAAAACGAAATCATTTTGTTTTTAGTCACAATTAAAATTTTAAACAAAAACTTTTGCAAAACACTCAAATATAAAAATTAAATTTAGTTGATTAAAATAATTTTGTTATGCACAAAAGTGTACTTAACGCTCGAGAAAATTTTGAATGTTTAGATTGTTTTCAATAAAAATGCACAAAAAAAAACGTACAAAAAACATAAAACTAACCAAAAATTAATGTGAAAAAAACTTTCTCCAACTTGGGCTTAAGTAACACTGTTTTACCCTAAACAATTCTTAAAGTTTTTTATTGTCTTTAAAAACGTTTAAACTCGTATTAAGTGTTTGAGTGCTTTTGTTTTTTTTTTTTTTGCAAAAACCAATTTTCAAAGTTTGTATAAATAAATTTATAAAAACTAGTTAGCAGCAATTATCTTTATTAGTCAATTAGCAAATGTTTATATAAAAAAATTTTATAAACTAATTAATGTATTAATAATTATTTAAAAGATAAATTATTTATATTAAAAAAAAAAAAAAATAAAAAAAAAATTTAATATAAAAAAATAACCATAATATGGCTTGAAATTTTATATATGAGCACATTTCCAACAAGCACAAGAACTATAATATACAGCAAAACCCGTCAATGAAAATTGTTAAAAATATTGGTGAAAAAAACTGTTAATTTGGTTTTGAATATGAAAAAGCCGAATTTGGCCAACATTAGTTTTTGCGTTTATCTCGAAAATGGCTGGGCGAAAATGGCCCGGGACCTTATAACTCGGATTTACACATGCTCAATCTGATGTTCGAGGGAACTATAGCCCAATTCCCTAGTGAAAGTTTCAATTAAAAATATTGAGCCGTTCAAAAGTTGTAGCAAAAAAACTAAAAACATTACAAAAATAGCATGTTGCAAGTTCAGGTCGATCAGGTTTTTGGTTTTTTACCTATAACTTTTGAATGGGTTAAGATATCTTCATAAAGCTTTCAACATATGGCAGAGTGGGAAGTGGGCTACATTTTAGTAGAACATTTTTTCAAAATCGCTCCGACGCTGAGAAAGTTATAAGCGTTTTTCTAATTAAAACGCTTTTGAACTCAAGTGGATGTGGCATGTGGCACCATAAGTTGCATGTGGCAGGTAGCCAATTTCCCACTCTACCACATGGTGCAAGTTTCATTAAAAAATATTCATCCTTTCCTGAGTTATTGCGGAAACACAAAATTCTATTCAAACTGTAACTGTCGCTCTGTCCAAAAATTGAATTTAAAAAACTTGCGCGAAAAAAGTGAAACACCAGGCCAACAGAACCAGCAGTAGGTGGATTTTCGGGAATTAATTTTTGTTTTTTTGTTATAACTTTTGAACGGATAAACATTTTCGCATAAGACTTGCACCATGTTGTAGAGCAAGAAATGGGCTATTTGCCGCATACCACTTATGTTGCCACATGCCACAAATTAGTTGCATAAAAAGTGTTTTAATTGAAAAAACGCTTATAACTTTTGAAGCGTTTGAGCGATTTCAAAAAAATGTTCGAGGGAACTATAGCCCAATTCCCGCTCTATCACCTAGTGAAAGTTTCAATTAAAAATATTGAGCCGTTCAAAAGTTGTAGCAAAAAAACTAAAAACATTACAAAAATAGCATGTTGCAAGTTCAGGTCGATCAGGTTTTTGCTTTTTTACCTCTAACTTTTGAATGGGTTAGGATATCTTCATAAAACTTTCAACATGTGGCAGAGTGGGAAGTGGGCTACATTTTAGTAGAACATTTTTTCAAAATCGCTCCGACGCTGAGAAAGTTATAAGCGTTTTTCTAATTAAAACGCTTTTGAACTCAAGTGGATGTGGCATGTGGCACCATAAGTTGCATGTGGCAGGTAGCCAATTTCCCACTCTACCACATGGTGCAAGTTTCATTCAAAAATATTCATCCATTTCTGAGTTATTGCGAAAACACAAAATTCTATTCAAACTGTAACTGTCGCTCTGGCCAAAAATTGAATTTAAAAATCTTGCGCGAAAAAAGTGAAACACCAGGCCAACAGAACCAGCAGTAGGTGGATTTTCGGGAATTAATTTTTGTTTTTTTGTTATAACTTTTGAACAGATAAACGTTTTCGCATAAGACTTGCACCATGTTGTAGAGCAAGAAATGGGCTATTTGCCACATACCACTTATGTTGCCACATGCCACAAATAAGTTGCATGAAAAGTGTTTTAATTGAAAAAACGCTTATAACTTTTGAAGCGTTTGAGCGATTTCAAAAAAATGTTCGAGGGAACTATAGCCTAATTCCCGCTTTATCACCTAGTGAAAGTTTCAATTAAAAATATTGAGCCGTTCAAAAGTTGTAGCAAAAAAACTAAAAACATTACAAAAATTGCATGTTGCAAGTTCAGGTCGATCAGGTTTTTGCTTTTTTACCTATAACTTTTGAAAGGGTTAGGATATCTTCATAAAACTTTCAACATGTGGCAGAGTGGGAAGTGGGCTACATTTTAGTAGAACATTTTTTCAAAATCGCTCCGACGCTGAGAAAGTTATAAGCGTTTTTCTAATTAAAACGCTTTTGAACTCAAGTGGATGTGGCATGTGGCACCATAAGTTGCATGTGGCAGGTAGCCAATTTCCCACTCTACCACATGGTGCAAGTTTCATTCAAAAATATTCATCCATTTCTGAGTTATTGCGAAAACACAAAATTCTATTCAAACTGTAACTGTCGCTCTGGCCAAAAATTGAATTTAAAAATCTTGCGCGAAAAAAGTGAAACACCAGGCCAACAGAACCAGCAGTAGGTGGATTTTCGGGAATTAATTTTTGTTTTTTTGTTATAACTTTTGAACGGATAAACGTTTTCGCATAAGACTTGCACCATGTTGTAGAGCAAGAAATGGGCTATTTGCCACATACCACTTATGTTGCCACATGCCACAAATAAGTTGCATGAAAAGTGTTTTAATTGAAAAAACGCTTATAACTTTTGAAGCGTTTGAGCGATTTCAAAAAAATGTTCGAGGGAACTATAGCCTAATTCCCGCTTTATCACCTAGTGAAAGTTTCAATTAAAAATATTGAGCCGTTCAAAAGTTGTAGCAAAAAAACTAAAAACATTACAAAAATAGCATGTTGCAAGTTCAGGTCGATCAGGTTTTTGCTTTTTTACCTATACCTTTTGAATGGGGTAGGATATCTTCATAAAACTTTCAACATGTGGCAGAGTGGGAAGTGGGCTACATTTTAGTAGAACATTTTTTCAAAATCGCTCCGACGCTGAGAAAGTTATAAGCGTTTTTCTAATTAAAACGCTTTTGAACTCAAGTGGATGTGGCATGTGGCACCATAAGTTGCATGTGGCAGGTAGCCAATTTCCCACTCTACCACATGGTGCAAGTTTCATTCAAAAATATTTATCCATTCCTGAGTTATTGCGAAAACACAAAATTGAATTCAAACTGTAACTGTCGCTCTGTCCAAAAATTGAATTTAAAAAACTTGCGCGAAAAAAGTGAAACACCAGGCCAACAGAACCAGCAGTAGGTGGATTTTCGGGAATTAATTTTTGTTTTTTTGTTATAACTTTTGAACGGATAAACGTTTTCACATAAGACTTACACCATGTTGTAGAGCAAGAAATGGGCTATTTGCCACATACCACTTATGTTGCCACATGCCACAAATAAGTTGCATGAAAAGTGTTTTAATTGAAAAAACGCTTATAACTTTTGAAGCGTTTGAGCGATTTCAAAAAAATGTTCGAGGGAACTATAGCCTAATTCCCGCTTTATCACCTAGTGAAAGTTTCAATTAAAAATATTGAGCCGTTCAAAAGTTGTAGCAAAAAAACTAAAAACATTACAAAAATAGAATGTTGCAAGTTCAGGTCGATCAGGTTTTTGCTTTTTTACCTATAACTTTTGAATGGGTTAGGATATCTTCATAAAACTTTTAACATGTGGCAGAGTGGGAAGTGGGCTACATTTTAGTAGAACATTTTTTCAAAATCGCTCCGACGCTGAGAAAGTTATAAGCGTTTTTCTAATTAAAACGCTTTTGAACTCAAGTGGATGTGGCATGTGGCACCATAAGTTGCATGTGGCAGGTAGCCAATTTCCCACTCTACCACATGGTGCAAGTTTCATTCAAAAATATTCATCCATTTCTGAGTTATTGCGAAAACACAAAATTCTATTCAAACTGTAACTGTCGCTCTGGCCAAAAATTGAATTTAAAAATCTTGCGCGAAAAAAGTGAAACACCAGGCCAACAGAACCAGCAGTAGGTGGATTTTCGGGAATTAATTTTTGTTTTTTTGTTATAACTTTTGAACGGATAAACGTTTTCGCATAAGACTTGCACCATGTTGTAGAGCAAGAAATGGGCTATTTGCCACATACCACTTATGTTGCCACATGCCACAAATAAGTTGCATGAAAAGTGTTTTAATTGAAAAAACGCTTATAACTTTTGAAGCGTTTGAGCAATTTCAAAAAAATGTTCGAGGGAACTATAGCCTAATTCCCGCTTTATCACCTAGTGAAAGTTTCAATTAAAAATATTGAGCCGTTCAAAAGTTGTAGCAAAAAAACTAAAAACATTACAAAAATAGCATGTTGCAAGTTCAGGTCGATCAGGTTTTTGGTTTTTTACCTATAACTTTTGAATGGGTTAAGATATCTTCATAAAGCTTTCAACATATGGCAGAGTGGGAAGTGGGCTACATTTTAGTAGAACATTTTTTCAAAATCGCTCCGACGCTGAAAAAGTTATAAGCGTTTTTCTAATTAAAACGCTTTTGAACTCAAGTGGATGTGGCATGTGGCACCATAAGTTGCATGTGGCAGGTAGCCAATTTCCCACTCTACCACATGGTGCAAGTTTCATTCAAAAATATTCATCCATTCCTGAGTTATTGCGAAAACACAAAATTGAATTCAAACTGTAACTGTCGCTCTGTCCAAAAATTGAATTTAAAAAACTTGCGCGAAAAAAGTGAAACACCAGGCCAACAGAACCAGCAGTAGGTGGATTTTCGGGAATTAATTTTTGTTTTTTTGTTATAACTTTTGAACGGATAAACGTTTTCGCATAAGACTTGCACCATGTTGTAGAGCAAGAAATGGGCTATTTGCCACATACCACTTATGTTGCCACATGCCACAAATAAGTTGCATGAAAAGTGTTTTAATTGAAAAAACGCTTATAACTTTTGAAGCGTTTGAGCGATTTCAAAAAAATGTTCGAGGGAACTATAGCCTAATTCCCGCTTTATCACCTAGTGAAAGTTTCAATTAAAAATATTGAGCCGTTCAAAAGTTGTAGCAAAAAAACTAAAAACATTACAAAAATAGCATGTTGCAAGTTCAGGTCGATCAGGTTTTTGCTTTTTTACCTATAACTTTTGAATGGGTTAGGATATCTTCATAAAACTTTCAACATGTGGCAGAGTGGGAAGTGGGCTACATTTTAGTAGAACATTTTTTCAAAATCGCTCCGACGCTGAGAAAGTTATAAGCGTTTTTCTAATTAAAACGCTTTTGAACTCAAGTGGATGTGGCATGTGGCACCATAAGTTGCATGTGGCAGGTAGCCAATTTCCCACTCTACCACATGGTGCAAGTTTCATTCAAAAATATTCATCCATTTCTGAGTTATTGCGAAAACACAAAATTCTATTCAAACTGTAACTGTCGCTCTGGCCAAAAATTGAATTTAAAAATCTTGCGCGAAAAAAGTGAAACACCAGGCCAACAGAACCAGCAGTAGGTGGATTTTCGGGAATTAATTTTTGTTTTTTTGTTATAACTTTTGAACAGATAAACGTTTTCGCATAAGACTTGCACCATGTTGTAGAGCAAGAAATGGGCTATTTGCCACATACCACTTATGTTGCCACATGCCACAAATAAGTTGCATGAAAAGTGTTTTAATTGAAAAAACGCTTATAACTTTTGAAGCGTTTGAGCGATTTCAAAAAAATGTTCGAGGGAACTATAGCCTAATTCCCGCTTTATCACCTAGTGAAAGTTTCAATTAAAAATATTGAGCCGTTCAAAAGTTGTAGCAAAAAAACTAAAAACATTACAAAAATAGCATGTTGCAAGTTCAGGTCGATCAGGTTTTTGCTTTTTTACCTATAACTTTTGAATGGGTTAGGATATCTTCATAAAACTTTCAACATGTGGCAGAGTGGGAAGTGGGCTACATTTTAGTAGAACATTTTTTCAAAATCGCTCCGACGCTGAGAAAGTTATAAGCGTTTTTCTAATTAAAACGCTTTTGAACTCAAGTGGATGTGGCATGTGGCACCATAAGTTGCATGTGGCAGGTAGCCAATTTCCCACTCTACCACATGGTGCAAGTTTCATTCAAAAATATTCATCCATTTCTGAGTTATTGCGAAAACACAAAATTCTATTCAAACTGTAACTGTCGCTCTGGCCAAAAATTGAATTTAAAAATCTTGCGCGAAAAAAGTGAAACACCAGGCCAACAGAACCAGCAGTAGGTGGATTTTCGGGAATTAATTTTTGTTTTTTTGTTATAACTTTTGAACGGATAAACGTTTTCGCATAAGACTTTCACCATGTTGTAGAGCAAGAAATGGGCTATTTGCCACATACCACTTATGTTGCCACATGCCACAAATAAGTTGCATGAAAAGTGTTTTAATTAAAAAAACGCTTATAACTTTTGAAGCGTTTGAGCGATTTCAAAAAAATGTTCGAGGGAACTATAGCCTAATTCCCGCTTTATCACCTAGTGAAAGTTTCAATTAAAAATATTGAGCCGTTCAAAAGTTGTAGCAAAAAAACTAAAAACATTACAAAAATAGCATGTTGCAAGTTCAGGTCGATCAGGTTTTTGGTTTTTTACCTATAACTTTTGAATGGGTTAAGATATCTTCATAAAGCTTTCAACATGTGGCAGAGTGGGAAGTGGGCTACATTTTAGTAGAACATTTTTTCAAAATCGCTCCGACGCTGAGAAAGTTATAAGCGTTTTTCTAATTAAAACGCTTTTGAACTCAAGTGGATGTGGCATGTGGCACCATAAGTTGCATGTGACAGGTACCCAATTTCCCACTCTACCACATGGTGCAAGTTTCATTCAAAAATATTCATCCATTTCTGAGTTATTGCGAAAACACAAAATTCAATTCAAACTGTAACTGTCGCTCTGGCCAAAAATTGAATTTAAAAATCTTGCGCGAAAAAAGTGAAACACCAGGCCAACAGAACCAGCAGTAGGTGGATTTTCGGGAATTAATTTTTGTTTTTTTGTTATAACTTTTGAACGCATAAACGTTTTCGCATAAGACTTGCACCATGTTGTAGAGCAAGAAATGGGCTATTTGCCACATACCACTTATGTTGCCACATGCCACAAATAAGTTGCATGAAAAGTGTTTTAATTGAAAAAACGCTTATAACTTTTGAAGCGTTTGAGCGATTTCAAAAAAATGTTCGAGGGAACTATAGCCTAATTCCCGCTTTATCACCTAGTGAAAGTTTCAATTAAAAATATTGAGCCGTTCAAAAGTTGTAGCAAAAAAACTAAAAACATTACAAAAATAGCATGTTGCAAGTTCAGGTCGATCAGGTTTTTGCTTTTTTACCTATAACTTTTGAATGGGTTAAGATATCTTCATAAAGCTTTCAACATATGGCAGAGTGGGAAGTGGGCTACATTTTAGTAGAACATTTTTTCAAAATCGCTCCGACGCTGAGAAAGTTATAAGCGTTTTTCTAATTAAAACGCTTTTGAACTCAAGTGGATGTGGCATGTGGCACCATAAGTTGCATGTGGCAGGTAGCCAATTTCCCACTCTACCACATGGTGCAAGTTTCATTCAAAAATATTTATCCATTCCTGAGTTATTGCGAAAACACAAAATTCAATTCAAACTGTAACTGTCGCTCTGTCCAAAAATTGAATTTAAAAAACTTGCGCGAAAAAAGTGAAACACCAGGCCAACAGAACCAGCAGTAGGTGGATTTTCGGGAATTAATTTTTGTTTTTTTGTTATAACTTTTGAACGGATAAACGTTTTCGCATAAGACTTGCACCATGTTGTAGAGCAAGAAATGGGCTATTTGCCACATACCACTTATGTTGCCACATGCCACAAATAAGTTGCATGAAAAGTGTTTTAATTGAAAAAACGCTTATAACTTTTGAAGCGTTTGAGCGATTTAAAAAAAATGTTCGAGGGAACTATAGCCTAATTCCCGCTTTATCACCTAGTGAAAGTTTCAATTAAAAATATTGAGCCGTTCAAAAGTTGTAGCAAAAAAACTAAAAACATTACAAAAATAGCATGTTGCAAGTTCAGGTCGATCAGGTTTTTGCTTTTTTACCTATAACTTTTGAATGGGTTAGGATATCTTCATAAAACTTTCAACATGTGGCAGAGTGGGAAGTGGGCTACATTTTAGTAGAACATTTTTTCAAAATCGCTCCGACGCTGAGAAAGTTATAAGCGTTTTTCTAATTAAAACGCTTTTGAACTCAAGTGGATGTGGCATGTGGCACCATAAGTTGCATGTGGCAGGTAGCCAATTTCCCACTCTACCACATGGTGCAAGTTTCATTCAAAAATATTCATCCATTTCTGAGTTATTGCGAAAACACAAAATTCTATTCAAACTGTAACTGTCGCTCTGGCCAAAAATTGAATTTAAAAATCTTGCGCGAAAAAAGTGAAACACCAGGCCAACAGAACCAGCAGTAGGTGGATTTTCGGGAATTAATTTTTGTTTTTTTGTTATAACTTTTGAACAGATAAACGTTTTCGCATAAGACTTGCACCATGTTGTAGAGCAAGAAATGGGCTATTTGCCACATACCACTTATGTTGCCACATGCCACAAATAAGTTGAATGAAAAGTGTTTTAATTGAAAAAACGCTTATAACTTTTGAAGCGTTTGAGCGATTTCAAAAAAATGTTCGAGGGAACTATAGCCTAATTCCCGCTTTATCACCTAGTGAAAGTTTCAATTAAAAATATTGAGCCGTTCAAAAGTTGTAGCAAAAAAACTAAAAACATTACAAAAATAGCATGTTGCAAGTTCAGGTCGATCAGGTTTTTGCTTTTTTACCTATAACTTTTGAATGGGTTAAGATATCTTCATAAAGCTTTCAACATGTGGCAGAGTGGGAAGTGGGCTACATTTTAGTAGAACATTTTTTCAAAATCGCTCCAACGCTGAGAAAGTTATAAGCGTTTTTCTAATTAAAACGCTTTTGAACTCAAGTGGATGTGGCATGTGGCACCATAAGTTGCATGTGGCAGGTAGCCAATTTCCCACTCTACCACATGGTGCAAGTTTCATTCAAAAATATTCATCCATTCCTGAGTTATTGCGAAAACACAAAATTGAATTCAAACTGTAACTGTCGCTCTGGCCAAAAATTGAATTTAAAAATCTTGCGCGAAAAAAGTGAAACACCAGGCCAACAGAACCAGCAGTAGGTGGATTTTCGGGAATTAATTTTTGTTTTTTTGTTATAACTTTTGAACGGATAAACGTTTTCGCATAAGACTTGCACCATGTTGTAGAGCAAGAAATGGGCTATTTGCCACATACCACTTATGTTGCCACATGCCACTAATAAGTTGCATAAAAAGCCTTTTAATTAAAAAAACGCTTATAACTTTTGAAGCGTTTGAGCGATTTCAAAAAAATGTTCGAGGGAACTATAGTCCAATTCCCGCTCTATCACCTAGTGAAAGTTTCAATTAAAAATATTGAGCCGTTCAAAAGTTGTAGCAAAAAAACTAAAAACATTATAAAAATAGCATGTTGCAAGTTCAGGTCGATCAGGTTTTTGGTTTTTTACCTATAACTTTTGAATGCGTTAAGATATCTTCATAAAGCTTTCAACATGTGGCAGAGTGGGAAGTGGGCTACATTTTAGTAAAACATTTTTTCAAAATCGCCCCAACGGTTAAAAAGTTATAAGCGTTTTTTCAATTAAAACACTTTTTATGCAACTTATTTGTGGCATGTGGCAACATAAGTGGTATGTGGCAAATAGCCCATTTCTTGCTCTACAACATGGTGCAAGTTTTATGCGAAAATGTTTATCCGTTCAAAAGTTATAACAAAAAAACAGAAGTTAATTCCCGAAAATCCACCTACTGCTGGTTCTGTTGGCCTGGTGTTTCACTTTTTTCGCGCAAGTTTTTCAAATTCAATTTTTGGACAGAGCGACAGTTACAGTTTGAATAGAATTTTGTGTTTTCCCCATAACTTTTGAACGGACCAATATTTTTCAATGAAACTTTCAACATGTGGCAGGGTGGAAAATGGGCTACATTTTATTGGAACATTTTGTTAAAATCGCTCAAGCAATTAAAAAGTTATAAGCGTTTTTCTAAATAAAACGCGTTTTAATTAAAGTGGATGTGGCATGTGGCAACATAATTGGCATGGGGCAGATACACAATTTCCCACTCTGCAATATGGTGCAAGTTTCATTTAAAAATATTTATCCATTCAAAAGTTATTCAAAAAATACAGAAAACAATAACATTGAAAAATTTTTCATAGCCTGCTTTTAGGGGGCTACTTCAATTTGTCCAAAATTAGTTTTTTGCGTTTTTCTCGGAAACGGCTCGGCGAAAATGGCCCGGGACCCTATACGTCGGATTTCCCCATGCTGAATCCGAATTTCGCAATTAGAATTTTCTAGCTCAAAATTTTTGGCAAAATTGGAAAAAATTTACAAGAAAAACGATTTAAATTAATAGTAGACATGGCAAGAGGCGATGATTGTTCCATGCGGGAGGTAGTTCAAATCTCACTCTATCCAGGGGTGAAGGTTTCATGAAAAAATATTTATCCATTCGAAAGTTATTCAAAAAATACAGAAAACAATAACAGCAAAAAATGCTACTGTACGCCTTTTTATTTTTTGTCTTTTTTGAATAACTTTTGAATGGATAAATATTTTTGGATGAAACCTTCAACACGAGATAGAGTAGGAATTGGGCTATCTCTCGCATAGCACAGTCATCGAATCTTGCTCCGCCTACCATTTATTCAAAACATTTCTCTTGCAAATTTTTTTCAATTTTGCCAAAAATTTTGAGCTAGAAAATTCTAATTGCGAAATTCGGATTCAGCATGTGGAAATCCGAGTTATAGGGTCCCGGGCCATTTTCGCCCAGCCGCTTCCGAGATAAACGCAAAAAACAAAATTTGGCCAAATTGAAGTAGCCCCTAAAAGCAGGCTATGAAAATTTTTTCCCTGTTATTGTTTTCTGTATTTTTTGAATAACTTTTGAAGGGATAAATATTTTTGAATGAAACTTGCACCATGTTGCAGAGTGGGAAATTGCCTATATGTCCCAAGCCAATTATGTTGCCACATGCCACATCCACTTTAATTAAAAACTGTTTTATTTAGAAGAACGCTTATAACTTTTTAATCGTTTGAGCGATTTTAACAAAATGTACCAATAAAATGTAGCGCATTTTCCACCCTGCCACATGTTGAAAGTTTGATTTAAAAATATTGTTCCATTTAAAAGGTGAAAGGTAAAAACCCAAAACAAGATCAACCAGTACTTGCAACATGCCGTTTTTGTCTACTATTTCTCTGTTTTGCTACAACTTTTGAACGGCTCAATATTTTTAATTGAAACTTTCACTAGGTGATAGAGCGGAAATTGGGCTATAGTTCCCTCGAACATTTTTTTGAAATCGCTCAAACGCTTAAAAAGTTATAAGCGTTTTTTCAATTAAAACACTTTTTATGCAACTTATTTGTGGCATGTGGCAAATAGCCCATTTCTTGCTCTACAACATGGTGCAAGTTTTATGCGAAAATGTTCATCCATTCCTGAGTTATTGCGAAAACACAAAATTCAATTCAAACTGTAACTGTCGCTCTGGCCAAAAATTGAATTTAAAAATCTTGCGCGAAAAAAGTGAAACACCAGGCCAACAGAACCAGCAGTAGGTGGATTTTCGGGAATTAATTTTTGTTTTTTTGTTATAACTTTTGAACGGATAAACATTTTCGCATAAGATTTGCACCATGTTTTAGCACAAGAAATGGGCTATTTGCCACATACCACTTATGTTGCCACATGCCACAAATAAGTTGCATGAAAAGTGTTTTAATTGAAAAAACGCTTATAACTTTTGAAGCGTTTGAGCGATTTCAAAAAAATGTTCGAGGGAACTATAGCCTAATTCCCGCTTTATCACCTAGTGAAAGTTTCAATTAAAAATATTGAGCCGTTCAAAAGTTGTAGCAAAAAAACTAAAAACATTACAAAAATAGCATGTTGCAAGTTCAGGTCGATCAGGTTTTTGGTTTTTTACCTATAACTTTTGAATGGGTTAAGATATCTTCATAAAACTTTCAACATGTGGCAGAGTGGGAAGTGCGCTACATTTTAGTAGAACATTTTTTCAAAATCGCTCCGACGCTGAGAAAGTTATAAGCGTTTTTCTAATTAAAACGCTTTTGAACTCAAGTGGATGTGGCATGTGGCACCATAAGTTGCATGTGGCAGGTAGCCAATTTCCCACTCTACCACATGGTGCAAGTTTCATTCAAAAATATTCATCCATTTCTGAGTTATTCCGAAAACACAAAATTCAATTCAAACTGTAACTATCGCTCTGGCCAAAAATTGAATTTAAAAATCTTGCGCGAAAAAAGTGAAACACCAGGCCAACAGAACCAGCAGTAGGTGGATTTTCGGGAATTAATTTTTGTTTTTTTGTTATAACTTTTGAACGGATAAACATTTTCGCATAAGACTTGCACCATGTTGTAGAGCAAGAAATGTGCTATTTGCCACATACCACTTATGTTGCCACATGCCACAAATAAGTTGCATAAAAAGTGTTTTAATTGAAAAAACGCTTATAAATTTTTAAGCGTTGGAGCGATTTCAAAAAAATGTTCGAAGGAACTATAGTCCAATTCCCGCTCTATCACCTAGTGAAAGTTTCAATAAAAAATATTGAGCCGTTCAAAAGTTGTAGCAAAAAAACTAAAAACATTATAAAAATAGCATGTTGCAAGTTCAGGTCGATCAGGTTTTTTGTTTTTTACCTATAACTTTTGAATGGGTTAAGATATCTTCATAAAGCTTTCAACATGTGGCAGAGTGGGAAGTGGGCTACATTTTAGTAGAAAATTTTTTCAAAATCCCTCCAACGCTGAGAAAGTTATAAATGTTTTTCTAAATAAAACGCTTTTGAACTCAAGTGGATGTGGCACGTGGCACCATAAGTTGCATGTGGCAGGTAGCCAATTTCCCACTCTACCACATGGTGCAAGTTTCATTCAAAAATATTCATCCATTCCTGAGTTATTGCGAAAACACAAAATTGAATTCAAACTGTAACTGTCGCTCTGTCCAAAAATTGAATTTAAAAAACTCGCGCGAAAAAAGTGAAACACCAGGCCAACAGAACCAGCAGTAGGTGGATTTTCGGGAATTAATTTTTGTTTTTTTGTTATAACTTTTGAACGGATAAACGTTTTCGCATAAGACTTGCACCATGTTGTAGAGCAAGAAATGGGCTATTTGCCACATACCACTTATGTTGCCACATGCCACAAATAAGTTGCATGAAAAGTGTTTTAATTGAAAAAACGCTTATAACTTTTGAAGCGTTTGAGGGATTTCAAAAAAATGTTCGAGGGAACTATAGCCTAATTCCCGCTTTATCACCTAGTGAAAGTTTCAATTAAAAATATTGAGCCGTTCAAAAGTTGTAGCAAAAAAACTAAAAACATTATAAAAATAGCATGTTGCAAGTTCAGGTCGATCAGGTTTTTGGTTTTTTACCTATAACTTTTGAATGGGTTAAGATATCTTCATAAAGCTTTCAACATCTGGCAGAGTGGGAAGTGGGCTTCATTTTAGTAAAACATTTTTTCAAAATCGCTCCAACGGTTAAAAAGTTATAAGCGTTTTTTCAATTAAAACACTTTTTATGCAACTTATTTGTTGCATGTGGCAACATAAGTGGTATGTGGCAAATAGCCCATTTCTTGCTCTACAACATGGTGCAAGTCTTATGCGAAAATGTTTATCCGTTCAAAAGTTATAACAAAAAAACAGAAATTAATTCCCGAAAATCCACCTACTGCTGGTTCTGTTGGCCTGGTGTTTCACTTTTTTCGCGCAAGTTTTTCAAATTCAATTTTTGGACAGAGCGACAGTTACAGTTTGAATAGAATTTTGTGTTTTCCCCATAACTTTTGAACGGACCAATATTTTTCAATGAAACTTTCAACATGTGGCAGGGTGGAAAATGGGCTACATTTTATTGGAACATTTTGTTAAAATCGCTCAAGCGATTAAAAAGTTATAAGCGTTTTTCTAAATAAAACGCTTTTTAATTAAAGTGGATGTGGCATGTGGCAACATAATTGGCATGGGGCAGATAGGCAATTTCCCACTCTGCAATATGGTGCAAGTTTCATTTAAAAATATTTATCCATTCAAAAGTTATTCAAAAAATACAGAAAACAATAACAGGGAAAAATTTTTCATAGCCTGCTTTTAGGGGGCTACTTCAATTTGTCCAAAATTAGTTTTTTGCGTTTTTCTCGGAAACGGCTCGGCGAAAATGGCCCGGGACCCTATACGTCGGATTTCCCCATGCTGAATCCGAATTTCGCAATTAGAATTTTCTAGCTCAAAATTTTTGGCAAAATTGGTAAAAATTTACAAGAAAAACGATTTAAATTAATAGTAGACATGGCAAGAGGCGATGATTGTGCCATGCGGGAGGTAGTTCAAATCTCACTCTATCCAGGGGTGAAGGTTTCATGAAAAAATATTTATCCATTCGAAAGTTATTCAAAAAATACAGAAAACAATAACAGCAAAAAATGCTACTGTACGCCTTTTTATTTTTTGTCTTTTTTGAATAACTTTTGAATGGATAAATATTTTTGGATGAAACCTTCAACACGAGATAGAGTAGGAATTGGGCTATCTCTCGCATAGCACAGTCATCGAATCTTGCTCCGCCTACCATTTATTCAAAACATAAATATTTTTTCATGAAACCTTCACCCCTGGATAGAGTGAGATTTGAACTACCTCCCGCATGGCACAATCATCGCCTCTTGCCATGTCTACTATTAATTTAAATCGTTTTTCTTGCAAATTTTTTTCAATTTTGCCAAAAATTTTGAGCTAGAAAATTCTAATTGCGAAATTCGGATTCAGCATGTGGAAATCCGAGTTATAAGGTCCCGGGCCATTTTCGCCCAGCCGCTTCCGAGATAAACGCAAAAAACAAAATTTGGCCAAATTGAAGTAGCCCCTAAAAGCAGGCTATGAAAATTTTTTCCCTGTTATTGTTTTCTGTATTTTTTGAATAACTTTTGAAGGGATAAATATTTTTGAATGAAACTTGCACCATGTTGCAGAGTGGGAAATTGCCTATATGTCCCAAGCCAATTATGTTGCCACATGCCACATCCACTTTAATTAAAAACTGTTTTATTTAGAAGAACGCTTATAACTTTTTAATCGTTTGAGCGATTTTAACAAAATGTACCAATAAAATGTAGCGCATTTTCCACCCTGCCACATGTTGAAAGTTTGATTTAAAAATATTGTTCCATTTAAAAGGTGAAAGGTAAAAACCCAAAACAAGATCAACCAGTACTTGCAACATGCCGTTTTTGTCTACTATTTCTCTGTTTTGCTACAACTTTTGAACGGCTCAATATTTTTAATTGAAACTTTCACTAGGTGATAGAGCGGAAATTGGGCTATAGTTCCCTCGAACATTTTTTTGAAATCGCTCAAACGCTTAAAAAGTTATAAGCGTTTTTTCAATTAAAACACTTTTTATGCAACTTATTTGTGGCATGTGGCAAATAGCCCATTTCTTGCTCTACAACATGGTGCAAGTTTTATGCGAAAATGTTCATCCATTCCTGAGTTATTGCGAAAACACAAAATTCAATTCAAACTGTAACTGTCGCTCTGGCCAAAAATTGAATTTAAAAATCTTGCGCGAAAAAAGTGAAACACCAGGCCAACAGAACCAGCAGTAGGTGGATTTTCGGGAATTAATTTTTGTTTTTTTGTTATAACTTTTGAACGGATAAACATTTTCGCATAAGACTTGCACCATGTTGTAGAGCAAGAAATGTGCTATTTGCCACATACCACTTATGTTGCCACATGCCACAAATAAGTTGCATAAAAAGTGTTTTAATTGAAAAAACGCTTATAAATTTTTAAGCGTTGGAGCGATTTCAAAAAAATGTTCGAGGGAACTATAGTCCAATTCCCGCTCTATCACCTAGTGAAAGTTTCAATTAAAAATATTGAGCCGTTCAAAAGTTGTAGCAAAAAAACTAAAAACATTATAAAAATAGCATGTTGCAAGTTCAGGTCGATCAGGTTTTTTGTTTTTTACCTATAACTTTTGAATGGGTTAAGATATCTTCATAAAGCTTTCAACATGTGGCAGAGTGGGAAGTGGGCTACATTTTAGTAGAAAATTTTTTCAAAATCCCTCCAACGCTGAGAAAGTTATAAATGTTTTTCTAAATAAAACGCTTTTGAACTCAAGTGGATGTGGCACGTGGCACCATAAGTTGCATGTGGCAGGTAGCCAATTTCCCACTCTACCACATGGTGCAAGTTTCATTCAAAAATATTCATCCATTCCTGAGTTATTGCGAAAACACAAAATTGAATTCAAACTGTAACTGTCGCTCTGTCCAAAAATTGAATTTAAAAAACTCGCGCGAAAAAAGTGAAACACCAGGCCAACAGAACCAGCAGTAGGTGGATTTTCGGGAATTAATTTTTGTTTTTTTGTTATAACTTTTGAACAGATAAACGTTTTCGCATAAGACTTGCACCATGTTGTAGAGCAAGAAATGGGCTATTTGCCACATACCACTTATGTTGCCACATGCCACAAATAAGTTGCATGAAAAGTGTTTTAATTGAAAAAACGCTTATAACTTTTGAAGCGTTTGAGGGATTTCAAAAAAATGTTCGAGGGAACTATAGCCTAATTCCCGCTTTATCACCTAGTGAAAGTTTCAATTAAAAATATTGAGCCGTTCAAAAGTTGTAGCAAAAAAACTAAAAACATTACAAAAATAGCATGTTGCAAGTTCAGGTCGATCAGGTTTTTGCTTTTTTACCTATACTTTTTGAATGGGTTAGGATATCTTCATAAAACTTTCAACATGTGGCAGAGTGGGAAGTGGGCTACATTTTAGTAGAACATTTTTTCAAAATCGCCCCAACGGTTAAAAAGTTATAAGCGTTTTTTCAATTAAAACACTTTTTATGCAACTTATTTGTGGCATGTGGCAACATAAGTGGTATGTGGCAAATAGCCCATTTCTTGCTCTACAACATGGTGCAAGTCTTATGCGAAAATGTTTATCCGTTCAAAAGTTATAACAAAAAAACAGAAATTAATTCCCGAAAATCCACCTACTGCTGGTTCTGTTGGCCTGGTGTTTCACTTTTTTCGCGCAAGTTTTTCAAATTCAATTTTTGGACAGAGCGACAGTTACAGTTTGAATAGAATTTTGTGTTTTCCCCATAACTTTTGAACGGACCAATATTTTTCAATGAAACTTTCAACATGTGGCAGGGTGGAAAATGGGCTACATTTTATGGGAACATTTTGTTAAAATCGCTCAAGCGATTAAAAAGTTATAAGCGGTTTTCTAAATAAAACGCTTTTTAATTAAAGTGGATGTGGCATGTGGCAACATAATTGGCATGGGGCAGATAGGCAATTTCCCACTCTGCAATATGGTGCAAGTTTCATTTAAAAATATTTATCCATTCAAAAGTTATTCAAAAAATACAGAAAACAATAACATTGAAAAATTTTTCATAGCCTGCTTTTAGGGGGCTACTTCAATTTCTCCAAAATTAGTTTTTTGCGTTTTTCTCGGAAACGGCTCGGCGAAAATGGCCCGGGACCCTATACGTCGGATTTCCCCATGCTGAATCCGAATTTCGCAATTAGAATTTTCTAGCTCAAAATTTTTGGCAAAATTGGAAAAAATTTACAAGAAAAACGATTTAAATTAATAGTAGACATGGCAAGAGGCGATGATTGTGCCATGCGGGAGGTAGTTCAAATCTCACTCTATCCAGGGGTGAAGGTTTCATGAAAAAATATTTATCCATTCGAAAGTTATTCAAAAAATACAGAAAACAATAACAGCAAAAAATGCTACTGTACGCCTTTTTATTTTTTGTCTTTTTTGAATAACTTTTGAATGGATAAATATTTTTGGATGAAACCTTCAACACGGGATAGAGTAGGAATTGGTCTATCTCTCGCATAGCACAGTCATCGAATCTTGCTCCGCCTACCATTTATTCAAAACATTTCTCTTGCAAATTTTTTTCAATTTTGCCAAAAATTTTGAGCTAGAAAATTCTAATTGCGAAATTCGAATTCAGCATGTGGAAATCCGAGTTATAGGGTCCCGGGCCATTTTCGCCCAGCCGTTTCCGAGATAAACGCAAAAAACAAAATTTGGCCAAATTGAAGTAGCCCCTAAAAGCAGGCTATGAAAATTTTTTCCCTGTTATTGTTTTCTGTATTTTTTGAATAACTTTTGAAGGGATAAATATTTTTGAATGAAACTTGCACCATGTTGCAGAGTGGGAAATTGCCTATATGTCCCAAGCCAATTATGTTGCCACATGCCACATCCACTTTAATTAAAAACTGTTTTATTTAGAAGAACGCTTATAACTTTTTAACCGTTTGAGCGATTTTAACAAAATGTACCAATAAAATGTAGCGCATTTTCCACCCTGCCACATGTTGACAGTTTGATTTAAAAATATTGTTCCATTTAAAAGTTGAAAGGTAAAAACCCAAAACAAGATCAACCAGTACTTGCAACATGCCGTTTTTGTCTACTATTTCTCTGTTTTGCTACAACTTTTGAACGGCTCAATATTTTTAATTGAAACTTTCACTAGGTAATAGAGCGGAAATTGGGCTATAGTTCCCTCGAACATTTTTTTGAAATCGCTCAAACGCTTAAAAAGTTATAAGCGTTTTTTCAATTAAAACACTTTTTATGCAACTTATTTGTGGCATGTGGCAACATAAGTGGCATGTGGCAAATAGCCCATTTCTTGCTCTACAACATGGTGCAAGTTTTATGCGAAAAAGTTCATCCATTCCTGAGTTATTGCGAAAACACAAAATTCTATTCAAACTGTAACTGTCGCTTTGTCCAAAAATTGAATTTGAAAAACTTGCGCGAAAAAAGTGAAACACCAGGCCAACAGAACCAGCAGTAGGTGGATTTTCGGGAATTAATTTTTGTTTTTTTGTTATAACTTTTGAACGGATAAACATTTTCGCATAAGATTTGCACCATGTTTTAGCACAAGAAATGGGCTATTTGCCACATACCACTTATGTTGCCACATGCCACAAATTAGTTGCATAAAAAGTGTTTTAATTGAAAAAACGCTTATAACTTTTTAAGCGTTGGAGCGATTTCAAAAAAATGTTCGAGGGAACTATAGTCCAATTCCCGCTCTATCACCTAGTGAAAGTTTCAATTAAAAATATTGAGCCGTTCAAAAGTTGTAGCAAAAAAACTAAAAACATTATAAAAATAGCATGTTGCAAGTTCAGGTCGATCAGGTTTTTGGTTTTTTACCTATAACTTTTGAATGGGTTAAGATATCTTCATAAAGCTTTCAACATCTGGCAGAGTGGGAAGTGGGCTTCATTTTAGTAAAACATTTTTTCAAAATCGCTCCAACGGTTAAAAAGTTATAAGCGTTTTTTCAATTAAAACACTTTTTATGCAACTTATTTGTTGCATGTGGCAACATAAGTGGTATGTGGCAAATAGCCCATTTCTTGCTCTACAACATGGTGCAAGTCTTATGCGAAAATGTTTATCCGTTCAAAAGTTATAACAAAAAAACAGAAATTAATTCCCGAAAATCCACCTACTGCTGGTTCTGTTGGCCTGGTGTTTCACTTTTTTCGCGCAAGTTTTTCAAATTCAATTTTTGGACAGAGCGACAGTTACAGTTTGAATAGAATTTTGTGTTTTCCCCATAACTTTTGAACGGACCAATATTTTTCAATGAAACTTTCAACATGTGGCAGGGTGGAAAATGGGCTACATTTTATTGGAACATTTTGTTAAAATCGCTCAAGCGATTAAAAAGTTATAAGCGTTTTTCTAAATAAAACGCTTTTTAATTAAAGTGGATGTGGCATGTGGCAACATAATTGGCATGGGGCAGATAGGCAATTTCCCACTCTGCAATATGGTGCAAGTTTCATTTAAAAATATTTATCCATTCAAAAGTTATTCAAAAAATACAGAAAACAATAACAGGGACAAATTTTTCATAGCCTGCTTTTAGGGGGCTACTTCAATTTGTCCAAAATTAGTTTTTTGCGTTTTTCTCGGAAACGGCTCGGCGAAAATGGCCCGGGACCCTATACGTCGGATTTCCCCATGCTGAATCCGAATTTCGCAATTAGAATTTTCTAGCTCAAAATTTTTGGCAAAATTGGAAAAAATTTACAAGAAAAACGATTTAAATTAATAGTAGACATGGCAAGAGGCGATGATTGTGCCATGCGGGAGGTAGTTCAAATCTCACTCTATCCAGGGGTGAAGGTTTCATGAAAAAATATTTATCCATTCGAAAGTTATTCAAAAAATACAGAAAACAATAACAGCAAAAAATGCTACTGTACGCCTTTTTATTTTTTGTCTTTTTTGAATAACTTTTGAATGGATAAATATTTTTGGATGAAACCTTCAACACGAGATAGAGTAGGAATTGGGCTATCTCTCGCATAGCACAGTCATCGAATCTTGCTCCGCCTACCATTTATTCAAAACATTTCTCTTGCAAATTTTTTTCAATTTTGCCAAAAATTTTGAGCTAGAAAATTCTAATTGCGAAATTCGGATTCAGCATGTGGAAATCCGAGTTATAGGGTCCCGGGCCATTTTCGCCCAGCCGTTTCCGAGATAAACGCAAAAAACAAAATTTGGCCAAATTGAAGTAGCCCCTAAAAGCAGGCTATGAAAATTTTTTCCCTGTTATTGTTTTCTGTATTTTTTGAATAACTTTTGAAGGGATAAATATTTTTGAATGAAACTTGCACCATGTTGCAGAGTGGGAAATTGCCTATATGTCCCAAGCCAATTATGTTGCCACATGCCACATCCACTTTAATTAAAAACTGTTTTATTTAGAAGAACGCTTATAACTTTTTAATCGTTTGAGCGATTTTAACAAAATGTACCAATAAAATGTAGCGCATTTTCCACCCTGCCACATGTTGAAAGTTTGATTTAAAAATATTGTTCCATTTAAAAGGTGAAAGGTAAAAACCCAAAACAAGATCAACCAGTACTTGCAACATGCCGTTTTTGTCTACTATTTCTCTGTTTTGCTACAACTTTTGAACGGCTCAATATTTTTAATTGAAACTTTCACTAGGTGATAGAGCGGAAATTGGGCTATAGTTCCCTCGAACATTTTTTTGAAATCGCTCAAACGCTTAAAAAGTTATAAGCGTTTTTTCAATTAAAACACTTTTTATGCAACTTATTTGTGGCATGTGGCAACATAAGTGGCATGTGGCAAATAGCCCATTTCTTGCTCTACAACATGGTGCAAGTTTTATGCGAAAATGTTCATCCATTCCTGAGTTATTGCGAAAACACAAAATTCTATTCAAACTGTAACTGTCGCTCTGTCCAAAAATTGAATTTAAAAAACTTGCGCGAAAAAAGTGAAACACCAGGCCAACAGAACCAGCAGTAGGTGGATTTTCGGGAATTAATTTTTGTTTTTTTGTTATAACTTTTGAACGGATAAACATTTTCGCATAAGATTTGCACCATGTTTTAGCACAAGAAATGGGCTATTTGCCACATACCACTTATGTTGCCACATGCCACAAATTAGTTGCATAAAAAGTGTTTTAATTGAAAAAACGCTTATAACTTTTTAAGCGTTGGAGCGATTTCAAAAAAATGTTCGAGGGAACTATAGTCCAATTCCCGCTCTATCACCTAGTGAAAGTTTAAATTAAAAATATTGAGCCGTTCAAAAGTTGTAGCAAAAAAACTAAAAACATTATAAAAATAGCATGTTGCAAGTTCAGGTCGATCAGGTTTTTGGTTTTTTACCTATAACTTTTGAATGGGTTAAGATATCTTCATAAAGCTTTCAACATCTGGCAGAGTGGGAAGTGGGCTTCATTTTAGTAAAACATTTTTTCAAAATCGCTCCAACGGTTAAAAAGTTATAAGCGTTTTTTCAATTAAAACACTTTTTATGCAACTTATTTGTTGCATGTGGCAACATAAGTGGTATGTGGCAAATAGCCCATTTCTTGCTCTACAACATGGTGCAAGTCTTATGCGAAAATGTTTATCCGTTCAAAAGTTATAACAAAAAAACAGAAATTAATTCCCGAAAATCCACCTACTGCTGGTTCTGTTGGCCTGGTGTTTCACTTTTTTCGCGCAAGTTTTTCAAATTCAATTTTTGGACAGAGCGACAGTTACAGTTTGAATAGAATTTTGTGTTTTCCCCATAACTTTTGAACGGACCAATATTTTTCAATGAAACTTTCAACATGTGGCAGGGTGGAAAATGGGCTACATTTTATTGGAACATTTTGTTAAAATCGCTCAAGCGATTAAAAAGTTATAAGCGTTTTTCTAAATAAAACGCTTTTTAATTAAAGTGGATGTGGCATGTGGCAACATAATTGGCATGGGGCAGATAGGCAATTTCCCACTCTGCAATATGGTGCAAGTTTCATTTAAAAATATTTATCCATTCAAAAGTTATTCAAAAAATACAGAAAACAATAACAGGGACAAATTTTTCATAGCCTGCTTTTAGGGGGCTACTTCAATTTGTCCAAAATTAGTTTTTTGCGTTTTTCTCGGAAACGGCTCGGCGAAAATGGCCCGGGACCCTATACGTCGGATTTCCCCATGCTGAATCCGAATTTCGCAATTAGAATTTTCTAGCTCAAAATTTTTGGCAAAATTGGAAAAAATTTACAAGAAAAACGATTTAAATTAATAGTAGACATGGCAAGAGGCGATGATTGTGCCATGCGGGAGGTAGTTCAAATCTCACTCTATCCAGGGGTGAAGGTTTCATGAAAAAATATTTATCCATTCGAAAGTTATTCAAAAAATACAGAAAACAATAACAGCAAAAAATGCTACTGTACGCCTTTTTATTTTTTGTCTTTTTTGAATAACTTTTGAATGGATAAATATTTTTGGATGAAACCTTCAACACGAGATAGAGTAGGAATTGGGCTATCTCTCGCATAGCACAGTCATCGAATCTTGCTCCGCCTACCATTTATTCAAAACATTTCTCTTGCAAATTTTTTTCAATTTTGCCAAAAATTTTGAGCTAGAAAATTCTAATTGCGAAATTCGGATTCAGCATGTGGAAATCCGAGTTATAGGGTCCCGGGCCATTTTCGCCCAGCCGTTTCCGAGATAAACGCAAAAAACAAAATTTGGCCAAATTGAAGTAGCCCCTAAAAGCAGGCTATGAAAATTTTTTCCCTGTTATTGTTTTCTGTATTTTTTGAATAACTTTTGAAGGGATAAATATTTTTGAATGAAACTTGCACCATGTTGCAGAGTGGGAAATTGCCTATATGTCCCAAGCCAATTATGTTGCCACATGCCACATCCACTTTAATTAAAAACTGTTTTATTTAGAAGAACGCTTATAACTTTTTAATCGTTTGAGCGATTTTAACAAAATGTACCAATAAAATGTAGCGCATTTTCCACCCTGCCACATGTTGAAAGTTTGATTTAAAAATATTGTTCCATTTAAAAGGTGAAAGGTAAAAACCCAAAACAAGATCAACCAGTACTTGCAACATGCCGTTTTTGTCTACTATTTCTCTGTTTTGCTACAACTTTTGAACGGCTCAATATTTTTAATTGAAACTTTCACTAGGTGATAGAGCGGAAATTGGGCTATAGTTCCCTCGAACATTTTTTTGAAATCGCTCAAACGCTTAAAAAGTTATAAGCGTTTTTTCAATTAAAACACTTTTTATGCAACTTATTTGTGGCATGTGGCAACATAAGTGGCATGTGGCAAATAGCCCATTTCTTGCTCTACAACATGGTGCAAGTTTTATGCGAAAATGTTCATCCATTCCTGAGTTATTGCGAAAACACAAAATTCTATTCAAACTGTAACTGTCGCTCTGTCCAAAAATTGAATTTAAAAAACTTGCGCGAAAAAAGTGAAACACCAGGCCAACAGAACCAGCAGTAGGTGGATTTTCGGGAATTAATTTTTGTTTTTTTGTTATAACTTTTGAACGGATAAACATTTTCGCATAAGATTTGCACCATGTTTTAGCACAAGAAATGGGCTATTTGCCACATACCACTTATGTTGCCACATGCCACAAATTAGTTGCATAAAAAGTGTTTTAATTGAAAAAACGCTTATAACTTTTTAAGCGTTGGAGCGATTTCAAAAAAATGTTCGAGGGAACTATAGTCCAATTCCCGCTCTATCACCTAGTGAAAGTTTAAATTAAAAATATTGAGCCGTTCAAAAGTTGTAGCAAAAAAACTAAAAACATTATAAAAATAGCATGTTGCAAGTTCAGGTCGATCAGGTTTTTGGTTTTTTACCTATAACTTTTGAATGGGTTAAGATATCTTCATAAAGCTTTCAACATCTGGCAGAGTGGGAAGTGGGCTTCATTTTAGTAAAACATTTTTTCAAAATCGCTCCAACGGTTAAAAAGTTATAAGCGTTTTTTCAATTAAAACACTTTTTATGCAACTTATTTGTTGCATGTGGCAACATAAGTGGTATGTGGCAAATAGCCCATTTCTTGCTCTACAACATGGTGCAAGTCTTATGCGAAAATGTTTATCCGTTCAAAAGTTATAACAAAAAAACAGAAATTAATTCCCGAAAATCCACCTACTGCTGGTTCTGTTGGCCTGGTGTTTCACTTTTTTCGCGCAAGTTTTTCAAATTCAATTTTTGGACAGAGCGACAGTTACAGTTTGAATAGAATTTTGTGTTTTCCCCATAACTTTTGAACGGACCAATATTTTTCAATGAAACTTTCAACATGTGGCAGGGTGGAAAATGGGCTACATTTTATTGGAACATTTTGTTAAAATCGCTCAAGCGATTAAAAAGTTATAAGCGTTTTTCTAAATAAAACGCTTTTTAATTAAAGTGGATGTGGCATGTGGCAACATAATTGGCATGGGGCAGATAGGCAATTTCCCACTCTGCAATATGGTGCAAGTTTCATTTAAAAATATTTATCCATTCAAAAGTTATTCAAAAAATACAGAAAACAATAACAGGGACAAATTTTTCATAGCCTGCTTTTAGGGGGCTACTTCAATTTGTCCAAAATTAGTTTTTTGCGTTTTTCTCGGAAACGGCTCGGCGAAAATGGCCCGGGACCCTATACGTCGGATTTCCCCATGCTGAATCCGAATTTCGCAATTAGAATTTTCTAGCTCAAAATTTTTGGCAAAATTGGAAAAAATTTACAAGAAAAACGATTTAAATTAATAGTAGACATGGCAAGAGGCGATGATTGTGCCATGCGGGAGGTAGTTCAAATCTCACTCTATCCAGGGGTGAAGGTTTCATGAAAAAATATTTATCCATTCGAAAGTTATTCAAAAAATACAGAAAACAATAACAGCAAAAAATGCTACTGTACGCCTTTTTATTTTTTGTCTTTTTTGAATAACTTTTGAATGGATAAATATTTTTGGATGAAACCTTCAACACGGGATAGAGTAGGAATTGGGCTATCTCTCGCATAGCACAGTCATCGAATCTTGCTCCGCCTACCATTTATTCAAAACATTTCTCTTGCAAATTTTTTTCAATTTTGCCAAAAATTTTGAGCTAGAAAATTCTAATTGCGAAATTCGGATTCAGCATGTGGAAATCCGAGTTATAGGGTCCCGGGCCATTTTCGCCCAGCCGTTTCCGAGATAAACGCAAAAAACAAAATTTGGCCAAATTGAAGTAGCCCCTAAAAGCAGGCTATGAAAAATTTTTCCCTGTTATTGTTTTCTGTATTTTTTGAATAACTTTTGAAGGGATAAATATTTTTGAATGAAACTTGCACCATGTTGCAGAGTGGGAAATTGCCTATATTTCCCAAGCCAATTATGTTGCCACATGCCACATCCACTTTAATTAAAAACTGTTTTATTTAGAAGAACGCTTATAACTTTTTAATCGTTTGAGCGATTTTAACAAAATGTACCAATAAAATGTAGCGCATTTTCCACCCTGCCACATGTTGAAAGTTTGATTTAAAAATATTGTTCCATTTAAAAGGTGAAAGGTAAAAACCCAAAACAAGATCAACCAGTACTTGCAACATGCCGTTTTTGTCTACTATTTCTCTGTTTTGCTACAACTTTTGAACGGCTCAATATTTTTAATTGAAACTTTCACTAGGTGATAGAGCGGAAATTGGGCTATAGTTCCCTCGAACATTTTTTTGAAATCGCTCAAACGCTTAAAAAGTTATAAGCGTTTTTTCAATTAAAACACTTTTTATGCAACTTATTTGTGGCATGTGGCAACATAAGTGGCATGTGGCAAATAGCCCATTTCTTGCTCTACAACATGGTGCAAGTTTTATGCGAAAATGTTCATCCATTCCTGAGTTATTGCGAAAACACAAAATTCTATTCAAACTGTAACTGTCGCTCTGTCCAAAAATTGAATTTAAAAAACTTGCGCGAAAAAAGTGAAACACCAGGCCAACAGAACCAGCAGTAGGTGGATTTTCGGGAATTAATTTTTGTTTTTTTGTTATAACTTTTGAACGGATAAACATTTTCGCATAAGATTTGCACCATGTTTTAGCACAAGAAATTGGCTATTTGCCACATACCACTTATGTTGCCACATGCCACAAATTAGTTGCATAAAAAGTGTTTTAATTGAAAAAACGCTTATAACTTTTTAAGCGTTGGAGCGATTTCAAAAAAATGTTCGAGGGAACTATAGTCCAATTCCCGCTCTATCACCTAGTGAAAGTTTAAATTAAAAATATTGAGCCGTTCAAAAGTTGTAGCAAAAAAACTAAAAACATTATAAAAATAGCATGTTGCAAGTTCAGGTCGATCAGGTTTTTGGTTTTTTACCTATAACTTTTGAATGGGTTAAGATATCTTCATAAAGCTTTCAACATCTGGCAGAGTGGGAAGTGGGCTTCATTTTAGTAAAACATTTTTTCAAAATCGCTCCAACGGTTAAAAAGTTATAAGCGTTTTTTCAATTAAAACACTTTTTATGCAACTTATTTGTTGCATGTGGCAACATAAGTGGTATGTGGCAAATAGCCCATTTCTTGCTCTACAACATGGTGCAAGTCTTATGCGAAAATGTTTATCCGTTCAAAAGTTATAACAAAAAAACAGAAATTAATTCCCGAAAATCCACCTACTGCTGGTTCTGTTGGCCTGGTGTTTCACTTTTTTCGCGCAAGTTTTTCAAATTCAATTTTTGGACAGAGCGACAGTTACAGTTTGAATAGAATTTTGTGTTTTCCCCATAACTTTTGAACGGACCAATATTTTTCAATGAAACTTTCAACATGTGGCAGGGTGGAAAATGGGCTACATTTTATTGGAACATTTTGTTAAAATCGCTCAAGCGATTAAAAAGTTATAAGCGTTTTTCTAAATAAAACGCTTTTTAATTAAAGTGGATGTGGCATGTGGCAACATAATTGGCATGGGGCAGATAGGCAATTTCCCACTCTGCAATATGGTGCAAGTTTCATTTAAAAATATTTATCCATTCAAAAGTTATTCAAAAAATACAGAAAACAATAACAGGGAAAAATTTTTCATAGCCTGCTTTTAGGGGGCTACTTCAATTTGTCCAAAATTAGTTTTTTGCGTTTTTCTCGGAAACGGCTCGGCGAAAATGGCCCGGGACCCTATACGTCGGATTTCCCCATGCTGAATCCGAATTTCGCAATTAGAATTTTCTAGCTCAAAATTTTTGGCAAAATTGGAAAAAATTTACAAGAAAAACGATTTAAATTAATAGTAGACATGGCAAGAGGCGATGATTGTGCCATGCGGGAGGTAGTTCAAATCTCACTCTATCCAGGGGTGAAGGTTTCATGAAAAAATATTTATCCATTCGAAAGTTATTCAAAAAATACAGAAAACAATAACAGCAAAAAATGCTACTGTACGCCTTTTTATTTTTTGTCTTTTTTGAATAACTTTTGAATGGATAAATATTTTTGGATGAAACCTTCAACACGAGATAGAGTAGGAATTGGGCTATCTCTCGCATAGCACAGTCATCGAATCTTGCTCCGCCTACCATTTATTCAAAACATTTCTCTTGCAAATTTTTTTCAATTTTGCCAAAAATTTTGAGCTAGAAAATTCTAATTGCGAAATTCGGATTCAGCATGTGGAAATCCGAGTTATAGGGCCCCGGGCCATTTTCGCCCAGCCGTTTCCGAGATAAACGCAAAAAACAAAATTTGGCCAAATTGAAGTAGCCCCTAAAAGCAGGCTATGAAAAATTTTTCCCTGTTATTGTTTTCTGTATTTTTTGAATAACTTTTGAAGGGATAAATATTTTTGAATGAAACTTGCACCATGTTGCAGAGTGGGAAATTGCCTATATTTCCCAAGCCAATTATGTTGCCACATGCCACATCCACTTTAATTAAAAACTGTTTTATTTAGAAGAACGCTTATAACTTTTTAATCGTTTGAGCGATTTTAACAAAATGTACCAATAAAATGTAGCCCATTTTCCACCCTGCCACATGTTGAAAGTTTGATTTAAAAATATTGTTCCATTTAAAAGTTGAAAGGTAAAAACCCAAAACAAGATCAACCAGTACTTGCAACATGCCGTTTTTGTCTACTATTTCTCTGTTTTGCTACAACTTTTGAACGGCTCAATATTTTTAATTGAAACTTTCACTAGGTGATAGAGCGGAAATTGGGCTATAGTTCCCTCGAACATTTTTTTGAAATCGCTCAAACGCTTAAAAAGTTATAAGCGTTTTTTCAATTAAAACACTTTTTATGCAACTTATTTGTGGCATGTGGCAACATAAGTGGCATGTGGCAAATAGCCCATTTCTTGCTCTACAACATGGTGCAAGTTTTATGCGAAAATGTTCATCCATTCCTGAGTTATTGCGAAAACACAAAATTCTATTCAAACTGTAACTGTCGCTTTGTCCAAAAATTGAATTTGAAAAACTTGCGCGAAAAAAGTGAAACACCAGGCCAACAGAACCAGCAGTAGGTGGATTTTCGAGAATTAATTTTTGTTTTTTTGTTATAACTTTTGAACGGATAAACATTTTCGCATAAGATTTGCACCATGTTGTAGCACAAGAAATGGGCTATTTCCCACATACCACTTATGTTACCACATGCCACAAATTAGTTGCATAAAAAGTATTTTAATTGAAAAAACGCTTATAACTTTTTAAGCGTTGGAGCGATTTCAAAAAAATGTTCGAGGGAACTATAGTCCAATTCCCGCTCTATCACCTAGTGAAAGTTTCAATTAAAAATATTGAGCCGTTCAAAAGTTGTAGCAAAAAAACTAAAAACATTATAAAAATAGCATGTTGCAAGTTCAGGTCGATCAGGTTTTTGGTTTTTTACCTATAACTTTTGAATGCGTTAAGATATCTTCATAAAGCTTTCAACATGTGGCAGAGTGGGAAGTGGGCTACATTTTAGTAAAACATTTTTTCAAAATCGCTCCAACGGTTAAAAAGTTATAAGCGTTTTTTCAATTAAAACACTTTTTATGCAACTTATTTGTGGCATGTGGCAACATAAGTGGTATGTGCCAAATAGCCCATTTCTTGCTCTACAACATGGTGCAAGTCTTATGCGAAAATGTTTATCCGTTCAAAAGTTATAACAAAAAAACAGAAATTAATTCCCGAAAATCCACCTACTGCTGGTTCTGTTGGCCTGGTGTTTCACTTTTTTCGCGCAAGTTTTTTAAATTCAATTTTTGGACAGAGCGACAGTTACAGTTTGAATTCAATTTTGTGTTTTCCCCATAACTTTTGAACGGACCAATATTTTTCAATGAAATTTTCAACATGTGGCAGGGTGGAAAATGGGCTACATTTTATTGGAACATTTTGTTAAAATCGCTCAAGCGATTAAAAAGTTATAAGCGTTTTTCTAAATAAAACGCTTTTTAATTAAAGTGGATGTGCCATGTGGCAACATAATTGGCATGGGGCAGATAGGCAATTTCCCACTCTACAATATGGTGCAAGTTTCATTTAAAAATATTTATCCATTCAAAAGTTATTCAAAAAATACAGAAAACAATAACAGGGAAAAATTTTTCATAGCCTGCTTTTAGGGGGCTACTTCAATTTGTCCAAAATTAGTTTTTTGCGTTTTTCTCGGAAACGGCTCGGCGAAAATGGCCCGGGACCCTATACGTCGGATTTCCCCATGCTGAATCCGAATTTCGCAATTAGAATTTTCTAGCTCAAAATTTTTGGCAAAATTGGAAAAAATTTACAAGAAAAACGATTTAAATTAATAGTAGACATGGCAAGAGGCGATGATTGTGCCATGCGGGAGGTAGTTCAAATCTCACTCTATCCAGGGGTGAAGGTTTCATGAAAAAATATTTATCCATTCGAAAGTTATTCAAAAAATACAGAAAACAATAACAGCAAAAAATGCTACTGTACGCCTTTTTATTTTTTGTCTTTTTTGAATAACTTTTGAATGGATAAATATTTTTGGATGAAACCTTCAACACGGGATAGAGTAGGAATTGGGCTATCTCTCGCATAGCACAGTCATCGAATCTTGCTCCGCCTACCATTTATTCAAAACATTTCTCTTGCAAATTTTTTTCAATTTTGCCAAAAATTTTGAGCTAGAAAATTCTAATTGCGAAATTCGGATTCAGCATGTGGAAATCCGAGTTATAGGGTCCCGGGCCATTTTCGCCCAGCCGTTTCCGAGATAAACGCAAAAAACAAAATTTGGCCAAATTGAAGTAGCCCCTAAAAGCAGGCTATGAAAATTTTTTCCCTGTTATTGTTTTCTGTATTTTTTGAATAACTTTTGAAGGGATAAATATTTTTGAATGAAACTTGCACCATGTTGCAGAGTGGGAAATTGCCTATATGTCCCAAGCCAATTATGTTGCCACATGCCACATCCACTTTAATTAAAAACTGTTTTATTTAGAAGAACGCTTATAACTTTTTAATCGTTTGAGCGATTTTAACAAAATGTACCAATAAAATGTAGCGCATTTTCCACCCTGCCACATGTTGAAAGTTTGATTTAAAAATATTGTTCCATTTAAAAGTTGAAAGGTAAAAACCCAAAACAAGATCAACCAGTACTTGCAACATGCCGTTTTTGTCTACTATTTCTCTGTTTTGCTACAACTTTTGAACGGCTCAATATTTTTAATTGAAACTTTCACTAGGTGATAGAGCGGAAATTGGGCTATAGTTCCCTCGAACATTTTTTTGAAATCGCTCAAACGCTTAAAAAGTTATAAGCGTTTTTTCAATTAAAACACTTTTTATGCAACTTATTTGTGGCATGTGGCAACATAAGTGGCATGTGGCAAATAGCCCATTTCTTGCTCTACAACATGGTGCAAGTTTTATGCGAAAATGTTCATCCATTCCTGAGTTATTGCGAAAACACAAAATTCTATTCAAACTGTAACTGTCGCTTTGTCCAAAAATTGAATTTGAAAAACTTGCGCGAAAAAAGTGAAACACCAGGCCAACAGAACCAGCAGTAGGTGGATTTTCGGGAATTAATTTTTGTTTTTTTGTTATAACTTTTGAACGGATAAACATTTTCGCATAAGATTGGCACCATGTTGTAGCACAAGAAATGGGCTATTTCCCACATACCACTTATGTTACCACATGCCACAAATTAGTTGCATAAAAAGTGTTTTAATTGAAAAAACGCTTATAACTTTTTAAGCGTTGGAGCGATTTCAAAAAAATGTTCGAGGGAACTATAGTCCAATTCCCGCTCTATCACCTAGTGAAAGTTTCAATTAAAAATATTGAGCCGTTCAAAAGTTGTAGCAAAAAAACTAAAAACATTATAAAAATAGCATGTTGCAAGTTCAGGTCGATCAGGTTTTTGGTTTTTTACCTATAACTTTTGAATGCGTTAAGATATCTTCATAAAGCTTTCAACATGTGGCAGAGTGGGAAGTGGGCTACATTTTAGTAAAACATTTTTTCAAAATCGCTCCAACGGTTAAAAAGTTATAAGCGTTTTTTCAATTAAAACACTTTTTATGCAACTTATTTGTTGCATGTGGCAACATAAGTGGTATGTGGCAAATAGCCCATTTCTTGCTCTACAACATGGTGCAAGTCTTATGCGAAAATGTTTATCCGTTCAAAAGTTATAACAAAAAAACAGAAATTAATTCCCGAAAATCCACCTACTGCTGGTTCTGTTGGCCTGGTGTTTCACTTTTTTCGCGCAAGTTTTTTAAATTCAATTTTTGGACAGAGCGACAGTTACAGTTTGAATTCAATTTTGTGTTTTCCCCATAACTTTTGAACGGACCAATATTTTTCAATGAAATTTTCAACATGTGGCAGGGTGGAAAATGGGCTACATTTTATTGGAACATTTTGTTAAAATCGCTCAAGCGATTAAAAAGTTATAAGCGTTTTTCTAAATAAAACGCTTTTTAATTAAAGTGGATGTGCCATGTGGCAACATAATTGGCATGGGGCAGATAGGCAATTTCCCACTCTGCAATATGGTGCAAGTTTCATTTAAAAATATTTATCCATTCAAAAGTTATTCAAAAAATACAGAAAACAATAACAGGGAAAAATTTTTCATAGCCTGCTTTTAGGGGGCTACTTCAATTTGTCCAAAATTAGTTTTTTGCGTTTTTCTCGGAAACGGCTGGGCGAAAATGGCCCGGGACCCTATACGTCGGATTTCCCCATGCTGAATTTGAATTTCGCAATTAGAATTTTCTAGCTCAAAATTTTTGGCAAAATTGGAAAAAATTTACAAGAAAAACGATTTAAATTAATAGTAGACATGGCAAGAGGCGATGATTGTGCCATGCGGGAGGTAGTTCAAATCTCACTCTATCCAGGGGTGAAGGTTTCATGAAAAAATATTTATCCATTCGAAAGTTATTCAAAAAATACAGAAAACAATAACAGCAAAAAATGCTACTGTACGCCTTTTTATTTTTTGTCTTTTTTGAATAACTTTTGAATGGATAAATATTTTTGGATGAAACCTTCAACACGGGATAGAGTAGGAATTGGGCTATCTCTCGCATAGCACAGTCATCGAATCTTGCTCCGCCTACCATTTATTCAAAACATTTCTCTTGCAAATTTTTTTCAATTTTGCCAAAAATTTTGAGCTAGAAAATTCTAATTGCGAAATTCGGATTCAGCATGTGGAAATCCGAGTTATAGGGTCCCGGGCCATTTTCGCCCAGCCGTTTCCGAGATAAACGCAAAAAACAAAATTTGGCCAAATTGAAGTAGCCCCTAAAAGCAGGCTATGAAAATGTTTTCCCTGTTATTGTTTTCTGTATTTTTTGAATAACTTTTGAAGGGATAAATATTTTTGAATGAAACTTGCACCATGTTGCAGAGTGGGAAATTGCCTATATGTCCCAAGCCAATTATGTTGCCACATGCCACATCCACTTTAATTAAAAACTGTTTTATTTAGAAGAACGCTTATAACTTTTTAATCGTTTGAGCGATTTTAACAAAATGTACCAATAAAATGTAGCGCATTTTCCACCCTGCCACATGTTGAAAGTTTGATTTAAAAATATTGTTCCATTTAAAAGTTGAAAGGTAAAAACCCAAAACAAGATCAACCAGTACTTGCAACATGCCGTTTTTGTCTACTATTTCTCTGTTTTGCTACAACTTTTGAACGGCTCAATATTTTTAATTGAAACTTTCACTAGGTGATAGAGCGGAAATTGGGCTATAGTTCCCTCGAACATTTTTTTGAAATCGCTCAAACGCTTAAAAAGTTATAAGCGTTTTTTCAATTAAAACACTTTTTATGCAACTTATTTGTGGCATGTGGCAACATAAGTGGCATGTGGCAAATAGCCCATTTCTTGCTCTACAACATGGTGCAAGTTTTATGCGAAAATGTTCATCCATTCCTGAGTTATTGCGAAAACACAAAATTCTATTCAAACTGTAACTGTCGCTTTGTCCAAAAATTGAATTTGAAAAACTTGCGCGAAAAAAGTGAAACACCAGGCCAACAGAACCAGCAGTAGGTGGATTTTCGGGAATTAATTTTTGTTTTTTTGTTATAACTTTTGAACGGATAAACATTTTCGCATAAGATTGGCACCATGTTGTAGCACAAGAAATGGGCTATTTCCCACATACCACTTATGTTACCACATGCCACAAATTAGTTGCATAAAAAGTGTTTTAATTGAAAAAACGCTTATAACTTTTTAAGCGTTGGAGCGATTTCAAAAAAATGTTCGAGGGAACTATAGTCCAATTCCCGCTCTATCACCTAGTGAAAGTTTCAATTAAAAATATTGAGCCGTTCAAAAGTTGTAGCAAAAAAACTAAAAACATTATAAAAATAGCATGTTGCAAGTTCAGGTCGATCAGGTTTTTGGTTTTTTACCTATAACTTTTGAATGCGTTAAGATATCTTCATAAAGCTTTCAACATGTGGCAGAGTGGGAAGTGGGCTACATTTTAGTAAAACATTTTTTCAAAATCGCTCCAACGGTTAAAAAGTTATAAGCGTTTTTTCAATTAAAACACTTTTTATGCAACTTATTTGTTGCATGTGGCAACATAAGTGGTATGTGGCAAATAGCCCATTTCTTGCTCTACAACATGGTGCAAGTCTTATGCGAAAATGTTTATCCGTTCAAAAGTTATAACAAAAAAACAGAAATTAATTCCCGAAAATCCACCTACTGCTGGTTCTGTTGGCCTGGTGTTTCACTTTTTTCGCGCAAGTTTTTTAAATTCAATTTTTGGACAGAGCGACAGTTACAGTTTGAATTCAATTTTGTGTTTTCCCCATAACTTTTGAACGGACCAATATTTTTCAATGAAATTTTCAACATGTGGCAGGGTGGAAAATGGGCTACATTTTATTGGAACATTTTGTTAAAATCGCTCAAGCGATTAAAAAGTTATAAGCGTTTTTCTAAATAAAACGCTTTTTAATTAAAGTGGATGTGCCATGTGGCAACATAATTGGCATGGGGCAGATAGGCAATTTCCCACTCTGCAATATGGTGCAAGTTTCATTTAAAAATATTTATCCATTCAAAAGTTATTCAAAAAATACAGAAAACAATAACAGGGAAAAATTTTTCATAGCCTGCTTTTAGGGGGCTACTTCAATTTGTCCAAAATTAGTTTTTTGCGTTTTTCTCGGAAACGGCTGGGCGAAAATGGCCCGGGACCCTATACGTCGGATTTCCCCATGCTGAATTTGAATTTCGCAATTAGAATTTTCTAGCTCAAAATTTTTGGCAAAATTGGAAAAAATTTACAAGAAAAACGATTTAAATTAATAGTAGACATGGCAAGAGGCGATGATTGTGCCATGCGGGAGGTAGTTCAAATCTCACTCTATCCAGGGGTGAAGGTTTCATGAAAAAATATTTATCCATTCGAAAGTTATTCAAAAAATACAGAAAACAATAACAGCAAAAAATGCTACTGTACGCCTTTTTATTTTTTGTCTTTTTTGAATAACTTTTGAATGGATAAATATTTTTGGATGAAACCTTCAACACGGGATAGAGTAGGAATTGGGCTATCTCTCGCATAGCACAGTCATCGAATCTTGCTCCGCCTACCATTTATTCAAAACATTTCTCTTGCAAATTTTTTTCAATTTTGCCAAAAATTTTGAGCTAGAAAATTCTAATTGCGAAATTCGGATTCAGCATGTGGAAATCCGAGTTATAGGGTCCCGGGCCATTTTCGCCCAGCCGTTTCCGAGATAAACGCAAAAAACAAAATTTGGCCAAATTGAAGTAGCCCCTAAAAGCAGGCTATGAAAATGTTTTCCCTGTTATTGTTTTCTGTATTTTTTGAATAACTTTTGAAGGGATAAATATTTTTGAATGAAACTTGCACCATGTTGCAGAGTGGGAAATTGCCTATATGTCCCAAGCCAATTATGTTGCCACATGCCACATCCACTTTAATTAAAAACTGTTTTATTTAGAAGAACGCTTATAACTTTTTAATCGTTTGAGCGATTTTAACAAAATGTACCAATAAAATGTAGCGCATTTTCCACCCTGCCACATGTTGAAAGTTTGATTTAAAAATATTGTTCCATTTAAAAGTTGAAAGGTAAAAACCCAAAACAAGATCAACCAGTACTTGCAACATGCCGTTTTTGTCTACTATTTCTCTGTTTTGCTACAACTTTTGAACGGCTCAATATTTTTAATTGAAACTTTCACTAGGTGATAGAGCGGAAATTGGGCTATAGTTCCCTCGAACATTTTTTTGAAATCGCTCAAACGCTTAAAAAGTTATAAGCGTTTTTTCAATTAAAACACTTTTTATGCAACTTATTTGTGGCATGTGGCAACATAAGTGGCATGTGGCAAATAGCCCATTTCTTGCTCTACAACATGGTGCAAGTTTTATGCGAAAATGTTCATCCATTCCTGAGTTATTGCGAAAACACAAAATTCTATTCAAACTGTAACTGTCGCTTTGTCCAAAAATTGAATTTGAAAAACTTGCGCGAAAAAAGTGAAACACCAGGCCAACAGAACCAGCAGTAGGTGGATTTTCGGGAATTAATTTTTGTTTTTTTGTTATAACTTTTGAACGGATAAACATTTTCGCATAAGATTTGCACCATGTTGTAGCACAAGAAATGGGCTATTTCCCACATACCACTTATGTTGCCACATGCCACAAATTAGTTGCATAAAAAGTGTTTTAATTGAAAAAACGCTTATAACTTTTTAAGCGTTGGAGCGATTTCAATAAAATGTTCGAGGGAACTATAGTCCAATTCCCGCTCTATCACCTAGTGAAAGTTTCAATTAAAAATATTGAGCCGTTCAAAAGTTGTAGCAAAAAAACTAAAAACATTATAAAAATAGCATGTTGCAAGTTCAGGTCGATCAGGTTTTTGGTTTTTTACCTATAACTTTTGAATGCGTTAAGATATCTTCATAAAGCTTTCAACATGTGGCAGAGTGGGAAGTGGGCTACATTTTAGTAAAACATTTTTTCAAAATCGCTCCAACGGTTAAAAAGTTATAAGCGTTTTTTCAATTAAAACACTTTTTATGCAACTTATTTGTTGCATGTGGCAACATAAGTGGTATGTGGCAAATAGCCCATTTCTTGCTCTACAACATGGTGCAAGTCTTATGCGAAAATGTTTATCCGTTCAAAAGTTATAACAAAAAAACAGAAATTAATTCCCGAAAATCCACCTACTGCTGGTTCTGTTGGCCTGGTGTTTCACTTTTTTCGCGCAAGTTTTTTAAATTCAATTTTTGGACAGAGCGACAGTTACAGTTTGAATTCAATTTTGTGTTTTCCCCATAACTTTTGAACGGACCAATATTTTTCAATGAAATTTTCAACATGTGGCAGGGTGGAAAATGGGCTACATTTTATTGGAACATTTTGTTAAAATCGCTCAAGCGATTAAAAAGTTATAAGCGTTTTTCTAAATAAAACGCTTTTTAATTAAAGTGGATGTGGCATGTGGCAACATAATTGGCATGGGGCAGATAGGCAATTTCCCACTCTGCAATATGGTGCAAGTTTCATTTAAAAATATTTATCCATTCAAAAGTTATTCAAAAAATACAGAAAACAATAACATTGAAAAATTTTTCATAGCCTGCTTTTAGGGGGCTACTTCAATTTCTCCAAAATTAGTTTTTTGCGTTTTTCTCGGAAACGGCTCGGCGAAAATGGCCCGGGACCCTATACGTCGGATTTCCCCATGCTGAATCCGAATTTCGCAATTAGAATTTTCTAGCTCAAAATTTTTGGCAAAATTGGAAAAAATTTACAAGAAAAACGATTTAAATTAATAGTAGACATGGCAAGAGGCGATGATTGTGCCATGCGGGAGGTAGTTCAAATCTCACTCTATCCAGGGGTGAAGGTTTCATGAAAAAATATTTATCCATTCGAAAGTTATTCAAAAAATACAGAAAACAATAACAGCAAAAAATGCTACTGTACGCCTTTTTATTTTTTGTCTTTTTTGAATAACTTTTGAATGGATAAATATTTTTGGATGAAACCTTCAACACGGGATAGAGTAGGAATTGGGCTATCTCTCGCATAGCACAGTCATCGAATCTTGCTCCGCCTACCATTTATTCAAAACATTTCTCTTGCAAATTTTTTTCAATTTTGCCAAAAATTTTGAGCTAGAAAATTCTAATTGCGAAATTCGGATTCAGCATGTGGAAATCCGAGTTATAGGGTCCCGGGCCATTTTCGCCCAGCCGTTTCCGAGATAAACGCAAAAAACAAAATTTGGCCAAATTGAAGTAGCCCCTAAAAGCAGGCTATGAAAATTTTTTCCCTGTTATTGTTTTCTGTATTTTTTGAATAACTTTTGAAGGGATAAATATTTTTGAATGAAACTTGCACCATGTTGCAGAGTGGGAAATTGCCTATATGTCCCAAGCCAATTATGTTGCCACATGCCACATCCACTTTAATTAAAAACTGTTTTATTTAGAAGAACGCTTATAACTTTTTAATCGTTTGAGCGATTTTAACAAAATGTACCAATAAAATGTAGCGCATTTTCCACCCTGCCACATGTTGAAAGTTTGATTTAAAAATATTGTTCCATTTAAAAGTTGAAAGGTAAAAACCCAAAACAAGATCAACCAGTACTTGCAACATGCCGTTTTTGTCTACTATTTCTCTGTTTTGCTACAACTTTTGAACGGCTCAATATTTTTAATTGAAACTTTCACTAGGTGATAGAGCGGAAATTGGGCTATAGTTCCCTCGAACATTTTTTTGAAATCGCTCAAACGCTTAAAAAGTTATAAGCGTTTTTTCAATTAAAACACTTTTTATGCAACTTATTTGTGGCATGTGGCAACATAAGTGGCATGTGGCAAATAGCCCATTTCTTGCTCTACAACATGGTGCAAGTTTTATGCGAAAATGTTCATCCATTCCTGAGTTATTGCGAAAACACAAAATTCTATTCAAACTGTAACTGTCGCTTTGTCCAAAAATTGAATTTGAAAAACTTGCGCGAAAAAAGTGAAACACCAGGCCAACAGAACCAGCAGTAGGTGGATTTTCTGGAATTAATTTTTGTTTTTTTGTTATAACTTTTGAACGGATAAACATTTTCGCATAAGATTTGCACCATGTTGTAGCACAAGAAATGGGCTATTTCCCACATACCACTTATGTTGCCACATGCAACAAATTAGTTGCATAAAAAGTGTTTTAATTGAAAAAACGCTTATAGCTTTTTAAGCGTTTGAGCGATTTCAAAAAAATGTTCGAAGGCACTATAGCCCAATTCCCGTTCTACCACCTAGTGAAATTTTTAATTAAAAATATTGAGCCGTTCAAAAGTTGTAGCAAAAAAACTAAAAACATTATAAAAATAGCATGTTGCAAGTTCAGGTCGATCAGGTTTTTGGTTTTTTACCTATAACTTTTGAATGCGTTAAGATATCTTCATAAAGCTTTCAACATGTGGCAGAGTGGGAAGTGGGCTACATTTTAGTAAAACATTTTTTCAAAATCGCTCCAACGGTTAAAAAGTTATAAGCGTTTTTTCAATTAAAACACTTTTTATGCAACTTATTTGTTGCATGTGGCAACATAAGTGGTATGTGGCAAATAGCCCATTTCTTGCTCTACAACATGGTGCAAGTCTTATGCGAAAATGTTTATCCGTTCAAAAGTTATAACAAAAAAACAGAAATTAATTCCCGAAAATCCACCTACTGCTGGTTCTGTTGGCCTGGTGTTTCACTTTTTTCGCGCAAGTTTTTTAAATTCAATTTTTGGACAGAGCGACAGTTACAGTTTGAATTCAATTTTGTGTTTTCCCCATAACTTTTGAACGGACCAATATTTTTCAATGAAATTTACAACATGTGGCAGGGTGGAAAATGGGCTACATTTTATTGGAACATTTTGTTAAAATCGCTCAAGCGATTAAAAAGTTATAAGCGTTTTTCTAAATAAAACGCTTTTTAATTAAAGTGGATGTGCCATGTGGCAACATAATTGGCATGGGGCAGATAGGCAATTTCCCACTCTACAATATGGTGCAAGTTTCATTTAAAAATATTTATCCATTCAAAAGTTATTCAAAAAATACAGAAAACAATAACAGGGAAAAATTTTTCATAGCCTGCTTTTAGGGGGCTACTTCAATTTGTCCAAAATTAGTTTTTTGCGTTTTTCTCGGAAACGGCTCGGCGAAAATGGCCCGGGACCCTATACGTCGGATTTCCCCATGCTGAATCCGAATTTCGCAATTAGAATTTTCTAGCTCAAAATTTTTGGCAAAATTGGAAAAAATTTACAAGAAAAACGATTTAAATTAATAGTAGACATGGCAAGAGGCGATGATTGTGCCATGCGGGAGGTAGTTCAAATCTCACTCTATCCAGGGGTGAAGGTTTCATGAAAAAATATTTATCCATTCGAAAGTTATTCAAAAAATACAGAAAACAATAACAGCAAAAAATGCTACTGTACGCCTTTTTATTTTTTGTCTTTTTTGAATAACTTTTGAATGGATAAATATTTTTGGATGAAACCTTCAACACGGGATAGAGTAGGAATTGGGCTATCTCTCGCATAGCACAGTCATCGAATCTTGCTCCGCCTACCATTTATTCAAAACATTTCTCTTGCAAATTTTTTTCAATTTTGCCAAAAATTTTGAGCTAGAAAATTCTAATTGCGAAATTCGGATTCAGCATGTGGAAATCCGAGTTATAGGGTCCCGGGCCATTTTCGCCCAGCCGTTTCCGAGATAAACGCAAAAAACAAAATTTGGCCAAATTGAAGTAGCCCCTAAAAGCAGGCTATGAAAATTTTTTCCCTGTTATTGTTTTCTGTATTTTTTGAATAACTTTTGAAGGGATAAATATTTTTGAATGAAACTTGCACCATGTTGCAGAGTGGGAAATTGCCTATATGTCCCAAGCCAATTATGTTGCCACATGCCACATCCACTTTAATTAAAAACTGTTTTATTTAGAAGAACGCTTATAACTTTTTAATCGTTTGAGCGATTTTAACAAAATGTACCAATAAAATGTAGCGCATTTTCCACCCTGCCACATGTTGAAAGTTTGATTTAAAAATATTGTTCCATTTAAAAGTTGAAAGGTAAAAACCCAAAACAAGATCAACCAGTACTTGCAACATGCCGTTTTTGTCTACTATTTCTCTGTTTTGCTACAACTTTTGAACGGCTCAATATTTTTAATTGAAACTTTCACTAGGTGATAGAGCGGAAATTGGGCTATAGTTCCCTCGAACATTTTTTTGAAATCGCTCAAACGCTTAAAAAGTTATAAGCGTTTTTTCAATTAAAACACTTTTTATGCAACTTATTTGTGGCATGTGGCAACATAAGTGGCATGTGGCAAATAGCCCATTTCTTGCTCTACAACATGGTGCAAGTTTTATGCGAAAATGTTCATCCATTCCTGAGTTATTGCGAAAACACAAAATTCTATTCAAACTGTAACTGTCGCTTTGTCCAAAAATTGAATTTGAAAAACTTGCGCGAAAAAAGTGAAACACCAGGCCAACAGAACCAGCAGTAGGTGGATTTTCGGGAATTAATTTTTGTTTTTTTGTTATAACTTTTGAACGGATAAACATTTTCGCATAAGATTTGCACCATGTTGTAGCACAAGAAATGGGCTATTTCCCACATACCACTTATGTTGCCACATGCCACAAATTAGTTGCATAAAAAGTGTTTTAATTGAAAAAACGCTTATAACTTTTTAAGCGTTGGAGCGATTTCAAAAAAATGTTCGAGGGAACTATAGTCCAATTCCCGCTCTATCACCTAGTGAAAGTTTCAATTAAAAATATTGAGCCGTTCAAAAGTTGTAGCAAAAAAACTAAAAACATTATAAAAATAGCATGTTGCAAGTTCAGGTCGATCAGGTTTTTGGTTTTTTACCTATAACTTTTGAATGCGTTAAGATATCTTCATAAAGCTTTCAACATGTGGCAGAGTGGGAAGTGGGCTACATTTTAGTAAAACATTTTTTCAAAATCGCTCCAACGGTTAAAAAGTTATAAGCGTTTTTTCAATTAAAACACTTTTTATGCAACTTATTTGTTGCATGTGGCAACATAAGTGGTATGTGGCAAATAGCCCATTTCTTGCTCTACAACATGGTGCAAGTCTTATGCGAAAATGTTTATCCGTTCAAAAGTTATAACAAAAAAACAGAAATTAATTCCCGAAAATCCACCTACTGCTGGTTCTGTTGGCCTGGTGTTTCACTTTTTTCGCGCAAGTTTTTTAAATTCAATTTTTGGACAGAGCGACAGTTACAGTTTGAATTCAATTTTGTGTTTTCCCCATAACTTTTGAACGGACCAATATTTTTCAATGAAATTTTCAACATGTGGCAGGGTGGAAAATGGGCTACATTTTATTGGAACATTTTGTTAAAATCGCTCAAGCGATTAAAAAGTTATAAGCGTTTTTCTAAATAAAACGCTTTTTAATTAAAGTGGATGTGGCATGTGGCAACATAATTGGCATGGGGCAGATAGGCAATTTCCCACTCTGCAATATGGTGCAAGTTTCATTTAAAAATATTTATCCATTCAAAAGTTATTCAAAAAATACAGAAAACAATAACATTGAAAAATTTTTCATAGCCTGCTTTTAGGGGGCTACTTCAATTTCTCCAAAATTAGTTTTTTGCGTTTTTCTCGGAAACGGCTCGGCGAAAATGGCCCGGGACCCTATACGTCGGATTTCCCCATGCTGAATCCGAATTTCGCAATTAGAATTTTCTAGCTCAAAATTTTTGGCAAAATTGGAAAAAATTTACAAGAAAAACGATTTAAATTAATAGTAGACATGGCAAGAGGCGATGATTGTGCCATGCGGGAGGTAGTTCAAATCTCACTCTATCCAGGGGTGAAGGTTTCATGAAAAAATATTTATCCATTCGAAAGTTATTCAAAAAATACAGAAAACAATAACAGCAAAAAATGCTACTGTACGCCTTTTTATTTTTTGTCTTTTTTGAATAACTTTTGAATGGATAAATATTTTTGGATGAAACCTTCAACACGGGATAGAGTAGGAATTGAGCTATCTCTCGCATAGCACAGTCATCGAATCTTGCTCCGCCTACCATTTATTCAAAACATTTCTCTTGCAAATTTTTTTCAATTTTGCCAAAAATTTTGAGCTAGAAAATTCTAATTGCGAAATTCGGATTCAGCATGTGGAAATCCGAGTTATAGGGTCCCAGGCCATTTTCGCCCAGCCGTTTCCGAGATAAACGCAAAAAACAAAATTTGGCCAAATTGAAGTAGCCCCTAAAAGCAGGCTATGAAAATTTTTTCCCTGTTATTGTTTTCTGTATTTTTTGAATAACTTTTGAAGGGATAAATATTTTTGAATGAAACTTGCACCATGTTGCAGAGTGGGAAATTGCCTATATGTCCCAAGCCAATTATGTTGCCACATGCCACATCCACTTTAATTAAAAACTGTTTTATTTAGAAGAACGCTTATAACTTTTTAATCGTTTGAGCGATTTTAACAAAATGTACCAATAAAATGTAGCGCATTTTCCACCCTGCCACATGTTGAAAGTTTGATTTAAAAATATTGTTCCATTTAAAAGGTGAAAGGTAAAAACCCAAAACAAGATCAACCAGTACTTGCAACATGCCGTTTTTGTCTACTATTTGTCTGTTTTGCTACAACTTTTGAACGGCTCAATATTTTTAATTGAAACTTTCACTAGGTGATAGAGCGGAAATTGGGCTATAGTTCCCTCGAACATTTTTTTGAAATCGCTCAAACGCTTAAAAAGTTATAAGCGTTTTTTCAATTAAAACACTTTTTATGCAACTTATTTGTTGCATGTGGCAACATAAGTGGTATGTGGCAAATAGCCCATTTCTTGCTCTACAACATGGTGCAAGTCTTATGCGAAAATGTTTATCCGTTCAAAAGTTATAACAAAAAAACAGAAATTAATTCCCGAAAATCCACCTACTGCTGGTTCTGTTGGCCTGGTGTTTCACTTTTTTCGCGCAAGTTTTTCAAATTCAATTTTTGGACAAAGCGACAGTTACAGTTTGAATAGAATTTTGTGTTTTCGCAATAACTCAGGAATGGATGAACATTTTCGCATAAAACTTGCACCATGTTGTAGAGCAAGAAATGGGCTATTTGCCACATGCCACTTATGTTGCCACATGCCACAAATTAGTTGCATAAAAAGTGTTTTAATTGAAAAAACGCTTATAACTTTTTAAGCGTTGGAGCGATTTCAAAAAAATGTTCGAGGGAACTATAGTCCAATTCCCGCTCTATCACCTAGTGAAAGTTTCAATTAAAAATATTGAGCCGTTCAAAAGTTGTAGCAAAAAAACTAAAAACATTACAAAAATAGCATGTTGCAAGTTCAGGTCGATCAGGTTTTTGGTTTTTTACCTATAACTTTTGAATGGGTTAAGATATCTTCATAAAGCTTTCACCATGTGGCAGAGTGGGAAGTGGGCTACATTTTAGTAAAACATTTTTTCAAAATCGCTCCAACGGTTAAAAAGTTATAAGCGTTTTTTCAATTTAAACACTTTTTATGCAACTTATTTGTGGCATGTGGCAACATAAGTGGTATGTGGCAAATAGCCCATTTCTTGCTCTACAACATGGTGCAAGTCTTATGCGAAAATGTTTATCCGTTCAAAAGTTATACCAAAAAAACAGAAATTAATTCCCGAAAATCCACCTACTGCTGGTTCTGTTGGCCTGGTGTTTCACTTTTTTCGCGCAAGTTTTTCAAATTCAATTTTTGGACAAAGCGACAGTTACAGTTTGAATAGAATTTTGTGTTTTCGGAATAACTAAGGAATGGATGAATATTTTTGAATGAAACTTGCACCATGTTGTAGAGCAAGAAATGGGATATTTGCCACATACCACTTATGTTGCCACATGCCACAAATTAGTTGCATAAAAAGTGTTTTAATTGAAAAAACGCTTATAACTTTTTAAGCGTTGGAGCGATTTCAAAAAAATGTTCGAGGGAACTATAGCCCAATTCCCGCTCTATCACTTAGTGAAAGTTTCAATTAAAAATATTGAGTCGTTCAAAAGTTGTAGCAAAAAAACTAAAAACATTACAAAAATAGCATGTTGCAAGTTCAGGTCGATCAGGTTTTTGGTTTTTTACCTATAACTTTTGAATGGGTTAAGATATCTTCATAAAGCTTTCAACATGTGGCAGAGTGGGAAGTGGGCTACATTTTAGTAAAACATTTTTTCAAAATCGCTCCAACGCCGAGAAAGTTATAAGCGTTTTTTCAATTAAAACACTTTTTATGCAACTTATTTGTAGCATGTGGCAACATAAGTGGTATGTGGCAAATAGCCCATTTCTTGCTCTACAACATGGTGCAAGTCTTATGCGAAAATGTTTAACCGTTCAAAAGTTATAACAAAAAAACAGAATTTAATTCCCGAAAATCCACCTACTGCTGGTTCTGTTGGCCTGGTGTTTCACTTTTTTCGCGCAAGTTTTTCAAATTCAATTTTTGGACAGAGCGACGGTTACAGTTTGAATAGAATTTTGTGTTTTCGCAATAACTCAGGAATGGATGAATATTTTTGAATAAAACTTGCACCATGTGGTATAGTGGGAAATTGGCTACCTGCCACACGCATCTTATGGTGCCACATGCCACATCCACTTGAGTTCAAAAGTCCAAAATTAGGTTATTGCGATTATCTCGGAAACTGCTCGACGAAAATGGCCTGGGACCCTATGCATCGGATTTCCCCATGCTGAATCCGAATTTCGCAATCAGACTTTTCTAACTCAAAATTTTTAGCAAAATTGGAAAAAATTTAGAAGAAAAACGTTTTAAATTAAGAGTAGACGTGGCAAGAGGCGATGATTGTGCTATGCGAGAGGTAGCTCAAATCTCACTGTATCCAGTGGTGAAGGTTTCATCCAAAAATATTTATCCATTCAAAAGTTATTCAAAAAATACAGAAAACAATAACAGCAAAAAATGCTACTGTACGCCTTTTTATTTTTTGTCTTTTTTGAATAAGTTTTGAATGGATAAATATTTTTGGATGAAATCTTCACCATTAGATAGAGTGGGAATTGAACTATCACCCGCATTTAAAACATTTTTTGCCAACAATTTACTCCGAGTTTTGTGAAAACGTGTACCTGGAATCTTTTTGGTCATCTTACCATCTTAGTTCTGTTACATATTTTTATTTATTTATTTTTATTATTTGCTCATAGAAATTAATTCTAAGATTAAATTATTTAACGAGCACGGGTGACTTTGACAGTTTGCTACCCGGTTCTAAGCAGAAATCGAATCTTTGACATTAAGATTAATAGGTTTGCGTGCTACTCCGTAATTTTTTTAAATAAAACACTGTGTAAACAAAAGCGAGTGGAATGTATTTTTCATATTGACTTTTTGGTTTTTCTACTATAGCTTGTGTTTTAAATTTTAAACAATGAACTGCCACGTCTAGTTTTTAAGATTTGTACTGAAAGGTAAAGCCTTTCTTCTTTTTTTTGAATAAGTTTCTTTGGACCATTTGAGGTCTTCGTGTTAAGCGAGTTTTTTGGCAATATAATTTCAAGGCTTATAAAAGCATGTAAGTCTTACAAAATCAAAGAATGTGCTGAGAGGAGAGTTGAGGGCAAAATGTAGACGAGGTTGTTGTTACTAGTGTAAAAGTTAAAAAAAATTTTTCTATTGATTAAAGAAAATTTTTTTTTTATATTTGTAGGTGTTGTTTTTTATTGTTTACTATGGAATAAGTTTGACTTTTTTTTTTTAATCAAAATTGTTTGCTTAAACGGGCTAGTGCATTCTTTCTATAGTGGCACATTAAAATCTTGATTCCTTAGAATTGTTGGAAGAAATCAAACTGCTTTGCTTTAGATTTCAGAGTTACTTAGTCTATGTTGTCTTTTTTATAAAAGTTTTTATAATTTCTTGTTATCATAAGCCAGCTCAGCTCCTAAAATTCACTTTTCAAGAAGTAACTTCTTTAGGCATTTGTAAATAAAAATTTTAATTCTTGATTATTTTTTCTATTTAATATTTGAAAACGAAAATTTTAAACAAAAAGAAAAACAAAATCGTTTTTAAAGTTCAATTTTATTGGCATTTAAGAAAAAAAATATCGAGTAAACATTTTTTCTCTCTAATAAACTCAAATTGTATTTTTTTTTTATGAGTTTAAAAAGTTTAATGCTGCTGCTTTAACTACTGATTTTTTTTTAGAAATTGTTGTCTTAGTTATTTTTGTTTTCTTTTCATTTAATAGCGTTAGAGGTGTTTTGTTTTTGCTCCCAGTCTACCATAACTATTCAAACTGACACTAATCAATCTGAAATCTATTTCAATCAATCTTCAAGTAATTGCAAATACTTTAAACATTTTTTGTCAATACAACATAAAAATGTAGAAATACTTGGCTCGCTGGCTGACTATCTGACTGACTGGCGTTTCTCTATGTTGCAACTCATTTGAAACGATTTTTCCATTTCAATTTAATGTGGTGTTTGTGTGTTAGCAGTAAAGTGAGAAGAATGGCGTGAAAATTATACCACCTTAAGTAGCAAATATAAACTACATTTAACATATAAATCTACAATAAGTATTTGCCGTTTAGGTTAGTATTAACAGCAGCAATAGTAACAGCTACAGCAACAATTGTTTGCTTGATGAGCTTATTCAGAAATATGTAGAATAAGATTGACATTTTGCAAATGCGCTCAAGCATTTTTCTGTATAAAATACTTTGTCGTAGTCAATAATGTTAATTTTGTTACGAGGGCTGTATTACAAATTAACTAAACTAGTAAAACTATTATGTTAAATTAAAAAGATGTATTTCATATAAACGTTGGGGAATGTATGATTTTAATCAATTGATAGATAATATTTTTAAAAAAATTTTGCTAATCCGCTCAATTTTTACTGCATTGTTTTTTTATAGTCTTGTTTGACTTTGTGTAACTTTCATGCTTTTTAAAGGCTTCCAAATGTTCCAAATAATTTTAAAAAAGAATTTTTCATTATTTATTGCTAAAAAAAAATATACTTTAATGCGATGTTACTGTAACCCAGCTCAACAAATCGTCTGGAAAACACTCAATTTATGGAATGATTTTCATAAAAGTTTTTTTTAGATGTGTTGTGGATCACTTGTATAATGGAAACAGCATTTAATGCTGCTTGATCAGTTGGCTTATAGACATGGCAGGTTTTATTTAAAAATTAATACAGTTGTAAGCTTACATTTTAGTTAGGCTTTAAGTAAATATTTCAAGAAAATGTTACAACACGTTTTCTTTATAAAAAAAAAAAAATATTAAACACATAAAACAAAAATTACTTTACAGATACGAAAACAACTTCGGTTTTAAGAACTAAATTGGTAACTAGTTAAAAATTGAGTTGTAATAATCAAAGCTTTTAGTTGTAGTAACCAAAATTTGATAATATAAATCAAAATTTACATCTCTTAAAAATATTTCGTGTTGTAACAACGATTTTCTATTGTAAGGACAAAAAAAAAATTCGTTTATCACAACTGTATTTTAAATTGGTAACATAGGATCACTTTAAGGTGTATCAAGAATGCTAGATATACAAGATTACGCCTTGCTTATGCTTTCCAGTTAGATGATATAGATTTCCCACTGCTTGAAAAAAATAATACATTTCTCACTCTCTCTCTTCTTTAGCTGTAAATTATTAGCCAACAGGAACACCTTGCGTAATATGCGCAAAAAAAATTTAATTTTATGTGTGGGATGACGTAATCTTGACATATAATCTACCAGCAGAATATCGACACACCCTGCCGCATCCCTCTATCTGTTTGCAAACAGCAGATCCAGATATATGAACGAATGGGCAGTACGGCAAGGATGACCTGGTCCAGGCTGGATAGCAATCCCAGCAGAAATTTATTGGAACTTCAGAGAGCCCAGTTGAAAAATGTGCTGGCAGTAGTAACCCTGCCCTAGAGGAGTGGCGCAAGTTCTCACTGCGCTGTCGACTTTAGATTCATTGAAGTAGCACCTTTTTCCATTAAAAAATTAAAATAAAAATATTTTTTATGAATTTGATTGAAAATATACCCAATATTTAATTGCTTATTAATCATGAAAATTATTTAAGGTCATAAACCTAAATGTAACCAACTTATAAAGGGTGTCGCAACAAGAACGCAAGATTTAAATTTTAAATAAAACACAGATATTTAAAAAAAAAAGTCGTGAAACTTTATTATATCGTAAAAAAGACAGAATGAGGTTATGTATGGCAGATGGCCGCCGCGGCTTTGCTGGCACACACGCAATCTTTTAATGAAATTTTCAATAACCGTTTTGCATAAATGCTGAAGTCTAATTTCCTTTTTTAAGGCTTGAGTCGTCGTCGGCTTATTCGCGTAAACCATCGACTTCAAAAAACCCCAAAGAAAAAAGTCTAATGGTGTTAAATCGCACGATCTAGGCAGCCAATTCTGGTCTCCAAAACGCGAAATAACACGACCGGGAAATGACTGATGCAACAATTGAATTGTTTCTCTGGCTGTATGACATGTGGCGCCGTCTTGTTGAAACCACAAGCCCTCCACATTCATTTCTTCAATTCTAGGCAAGAAAAAACTGGTTCAAATGTCAAACAATGACACTTCGAATGGCTCCAAATTTAAATCTTGCGTTCTTGTTGGGACACCCTTTACTATGTCACTATAATTGTCTAATTAAAACTCATTTTCATTGCTTAGGGTGCATCACTACCTAAAGCTATGTGTTATAGCGAACAAATCTCCCAAGAAAATGTTTGGATTATTAAAGAATTAATGATATGAGAATAGTGTCACAATTGGCCTACTCTGGATATAGTGACCAGTTTTTTTTTTTTAATTAACTGCCATATGTTTTTTTTTTTTGACAATTTTTTGTTATAACAAAATCTTGAAATATTTTTATATACTTTTTTCTGTTATAGTAGAGAAATACTTTAAAAGTCAAGGCATATTTTACTTACCACTCGATTCTGTTTTTAGGTTTTTTTTTTTACTTTTAGTAATTTTTACAGCACATTTATTGTATTCTGCAGACTTTTTTTTTTGTGTAATTAATTAAGAATTTCATAAAACAGTTTGTTTTGTATTATCTATATTTATCTCAGATAATGTTGCCTTAAGCTCTTTTGGTTTATTGCAAGACATCAAGTCACGCTTTTTTAGTTGCCAGTTTAACATGTTGTTGTATGTTGAAACAAACTATTTGTAATCCCTGCCGTGAGTAAAGCTTCAACTACTTTCTTTGGTGATTTTTCAAGTCAGCTAGTAATTCAAAAATTATCTGAAAAAATAAAACCAAAATTATCATTAGCTTTTAAATAATCAGCCGTGTTTTTTTAATAAAAATAGTTAAAAAACGTAGTTCAATTTTACTTAAATGAAGTACTTATAAACTAGTTCTAAGTAGATTGTTTACAAGCATTTACTGTTCTGCAAATAGTGTTCATGTTTAGACAAGCGTATATGAAATATTAAAATTTTCCATCTGGTATAACCTGTTATACCGAATTTCTGAATAGAAATTTTAAAATCGTTGTAAAAGAAATCACGTGCCGTTGCTTTAATGCTTTATAAAGTCGAGTAGTTTTAGAAACATTTATGGGAATGCACGGGTTTCATAAATTACAATTCTCGTTCTAAGATATCGCTATCTAGAAAACGGGATATTTTTGAAATATTCTTTTTCTTATAATGTGGAATGAAATTTTCTTTCATAGAAACTTTTGTAATTTAAAGAATGTATCCTCAAAGAAAACGTTTTCCAATAAAGTAATTGGTTTGTATATTTTCTTAGAAATCTGTGGGTAACTTTACTACTAGTTCCAGTTTTTTATAAAGTAGCCTTTACTCTTGTATTTGAAGCAGCCGCACTTTAAGTCATTTATTCACTGACACTTAAAAAAATATTTTTTAGTCTAGGGGCCAAATAACGGCACTAGATGGGGATCGAAATTTTAATGCAGTTTAAATAGAAATCGAAAGCTTTAATTTGGCTTTAGGATTTTTAGCATGAGCCACCATTTTAATATTTAAACTGTCTTCGTAACTCTTTCTTTTTTTTTTTTTTTCTTTTTTTTTTGTTATTATTGTTTTCTCTGTTGACTGTTATACATGCTGATGTTCTTTAGTGTTTGTCAGTCTATCTGTCTGACTATTTTGTATATGTGAGAGTTTAACTCCTCTTTATTGTTGCAATTGCTGTTTACTGCTAGTGACAAAATATTGTTTTGAGTGTGACATGAGGAGCTCTTGACGTGCCCATTAAAGCAAAACACAGAGCAAAGCAAGCAAGCACATGGCGTAGCATAGCTTTTTCCTAAATTGTGCGCGCTTAGTTTAACAACAGTCAAAAGTTGTTTTTGCATTTAACAATTTCCAGCTTTTGTTACTTGTGTACTCGTAACTTTATTTTCATTTTTTATTTTTTTTAAACTCATTTCACACAGTAACAATAAATTTTCATTTTCAAGTAGATGATGTTCGTCACTTGATATATTGTTTTGTTGTTGTTATTCGTCAAAAGGTTTAGTATCTATCTGTCTTTCTGTGCAAAGTTTTGTTATACTTAAATAATGTTGCTGTTGCTTTAAAAAAAATTGTCTTTTTGCTTTGTTCTTTAGTGTTCAAGCTGCATTTAGATTAAAACGATTGTAGTGATTTGCTGTGATGGAAATTTGCATGCAAATGCTGATGTTTTTGTCTGCTCAATGGTGTGACAACGGGAGCAATTTAAGTGGCACATTGCTGAGTTTTTTTTTTTGTTTTTTTTTTTTTTGCTTTTTTTCTTCGTCTTTCATAATAGTCTACACCCATTATTTTGTGTAAGAAAAGTTTTAGTTTTAAAAAGATGTTTGCTGCAAATTTTATTTTGAAATTGTGAAATCTTTTTTTTCTGCTTTATTTTATTCAATCATTTTCTTTCTTTTTTATTAAAAAAAAAGTTTCTTTGATCAGCAAACTCACCTAGATTTCACATTAAGTAGACATAGTCAATGAAATAAATAAAGGCTTGTTAATAAAAGGTGTTCCGTGATTTTATTTAAATTGAAATAAGAAATAGTAAAAAAAGCACTTAATTATTTAAACAGTTACAGTTAAATGAAGAGGCGTTAAAACTAGACTAGTTGGTATGTGTGGAAAAAATACTCAATTAGTTAATTTCAAATAATCAGGGTGTAGACGAGTGGCAACAAAAAAAAAATTATTTCAAAAACAAAAGACTTAAGAAACAAACTCACTAACTAAAAGCAAAAGCACAAGAGTTTCAATAATAAAAAAATTAACACACAAACACTTTAACCAACAAACAAACAAGAGGCCACTCTGTATACTCACGTGATAAAATCAAGATGTATAAGTCACTCGTGACTGTAAAATTTTCCACATTTTCGATGAAAAGCAAGACAATAGGCTAAATAAAAATTAAAGCAAAGTGAGTAAGCGTGAGTATAAATTTATGTGACTAGAAGAAAAAATTTTTTTACTGCTCAAAAAACAAAAGATTCAAGAAATAAACAAAAAGCAAAATCTCAAGTTTGATTAAAAAAACAAAAAATTAAAGATACAGGCATTTTTTAACTAATAAAGAAGCAAGACACAAGAGGCCACTGTCTATAGTGATACATACATTAATGCTCACGTAATAAAAATCACCGTGTATAAGTCACTCGTGACTGTATTTTTTTTTTCATCGTAAACCGACACAATAGGCTGAATAAAAATAAAAAGAGTAACCATGCTTGAGTATAAAACTACGTGACTAAAAAAAATTTGTTTTTTACTGTGTACAAAACAAAAGATTTAAGAAACAAGCACTTTAACTAATAAAGAGTAAGATGACAGTTTTGACGAAAAAAATTCTACTCGCACTATCCGCAAAAAAAATTTCAAATTAAATCAAGTCGATATTTTGAGAACTAAGTAAGTTGTGATCAAAAAGGTGACCAGTTCTACTACTGCCTCTTTCCGTCTACTTTTTAGTAGAACTGATTAAATTTTTGGCTATAACTTGCTAAGTTTTCAATATATTGACTTAATTTCTTTTGCGTTGGCTTTAATTAAAAGTTGTTTTTTTTTTTTGCGAATAGTGCAAAAAAAATTTTTTTTTTGCCAAAAATTATGATGACCTAACCCCTTTACTTTTTTCGAAAAAATAACAAAACTGTTGTTCACTTCATAAGTCACAATGCTCAAGTCTAAGTCATTGTCTCAATAACCGTTTTACACAATGTTGCTGAAGATAAGTGAATACTTTAGCACGATATTTCAATAAATTTTTGTTCGAAAGCAAAATTCAACTAACTAAACATTAAGAATATTGAATATAATAGCACTTGCCTACAAACCACATAAATTCTTTTTAACAAAAATTAAAAAAAATATATTTTTAAATGCTTCAATAAAAGCACATCATTTTCTCGATACCTCATAATTTCCAGACCAAGTTTACAGTTTGTAATCACAACATTTCCTCTAATTTTAACTTTGAAAGCATCAATAACTTAATTTTTATTGTGCCACATTCAAGGTCTACAATTAGATTTATAAAGAGCAGCATAAAACCGTAGCAGGCTTCAAAAAATCCAGTTATTGAACATGTAATCTGACAATTTACTATTTGCCACATTAGCACCTTTGTCTACCAGCTACAACTAAGAAAAAAAATAAACAGCCAAGAGACACAAAGAATGTTTAAAGTAACGATAAGCAAGCAGCCCATGTAATAGGGGGAGTTTTATTGACAGCAGCAATTACCTAAAGAACTCAACAAGCTTTTCAAGTGCGCACCAGCCAGCAAGCAAACAGTAAGCTTAACAGTCCTTTAAGGAAACTAGTATAAAACATAAAAAAAGTAAATAAATAAAAGCAATATAAACACTTGTCTATCTATTTTGTTCAATTTTATTACAAGTGGAGTGAGTTAGTGAGTGAGTGAGTGCCTATCAAATAAATGAATGAACCACAATAAGAACAAAATTCAAAATGTATAAAAAAATAACATCTTGAATGATTGAATGTAAGTGCTGTTTAGCTGCCAAGTTTTGCAACATTCTTTATCAAGACAAAATAGACATTACAAACAGCCCAAACAATAACATACCAACAATACCAACAAAACAGCCAGCAAGCCATCCAGCCAGCCAGCCACACAACCAGTCAACTAGACAGACAGTATAAATCACAAATTGAACGTTTCACATTTTAATGGGGTGGCAATCATTTTACGATTTTTGCTTCATGTTTAAGCTTTCTTTCATATTTTTTTTAATAATATTCTAGCAGCCGCTCGCCTTTTAAGCTAAATTGTGGTAAAAAGAAAAAAATTAAGGCGGGCTTTAAATGGTTAAGCACTCTATTATTAAATAATAATAGTGTGCGTGCCTTTTTTTATTTTAACTTTTTTTAATAATTTTTTTTAAGCAAAAAAAAATAAAGCAAACGGCTGGGAAAAATAAATTAATTTAGGAAATGTTTAGTGTAAGCAAAAACAACAACAATAAAATACTAAATAATATTTTGCACCTACAAATTACCCACTTTGATATAAATTGTAGAAAAAATTTTAAACTTCAATTTCTCACCCTGACTTAATTAAAAAAAATTTTTTTTAAGTTTCCCTATTTTACCAATTACCTATTTCTTTGTTCCATCGACTAAATACTCTAGTTTTGCTTGTTTAATATTAAGAACTCAAATACTGATCAATGATACTCGTATTACATTCAACTCTCAATCATTTGAAATTCAAGAAACCAAACAAAAATCGACAGTTGATATTAACAAGAGTTCACATTTTATTTTTTAATGATGAAACAGAATTAAAGCTTAACAATTTGTAAATAAAATGACTGATATTGGTGAAAAATTATTTGAATTAATTGAAAAGCATGATTGCAGACGCAATTCCATAAAAACTTTTATTGAAAGCAAGACATTAAATAACAGTTCGAAAAGCTGCAGCCGTCATTTCAATTATGGAAATGTTTTCTGTGAGAGTTGTTTTTGCTTGAAGTTGCGAACGTGGTCCGTTTCATCATTTATGTATCGCATGTTAAAAGCCTGACATAAACTTTAGAAAAAGCGATTCTTTATCCAGCAACTTCCAACAAAATTGTAATTTTTTTCACATGAAAAAAAACTTTGCAGCGTTTTCATTTGATATCAAATTTTAACAAGATTGAAGTCGGTGTTTAAATTAATTTATTCTAGTCTATTTTACAGATCACAGAGTCTAATAGAAAAAAAAGTTATAAATGCGAATAATTTCTATGCCTTCGACAATCTATACTTGCTGCATAAGGTTGGTGTCACACTGTCTTTTTTAATCCTGCCAACGTGTTATATTATTTTAAAGGCCAATTCTAGCGGGAGGAAAAGGATTTTTTGTGCAAGCAAATACCCAGAGTTTAGGCAATAATCAAACCTATGAACATTTTGATTGAAATTGCTCCTTAACGAATGACGTAATTTAGTTACAGGTATTTATTCACTTACGTAACAGTGAAAGTAATTGGACGAAATTTGAAATTACTACAACGTCTAGATCATGCTCAAAAAATTACAAAAAAAACGCTTCAAGCAGAGGAATCCTACCGTTTCAAGTGAGGTCTTCTGCTCTACAGACCATTTCATTTCAGTAATTTTTTTTTAAATCACAATTTTAACGATAAAAATTTTTGAACTCAAATTATAATTAAAAAAAAAATTTTTTTTTAATATTCTTTTAGATTTCATGTTAAAAGTTGTTTAACCTCATTTTGCCAGCAGTAGTAAATTTTATTTTTTAAATACCAATTCGAATATAAAATTTAGTATTTTGCCAAAAGGCTTTGGTTTTATATTTCACATCAATCTGTGACTTTAATACTCTTGATTTTTTTTTTACTTCAAAACGTCATTAATCATTTCTAAAGTTCAATAATTATGGGACGCACTTAAACAATGAGAAAGAATTATACTGTTTTAATAGGCTGCAATTCTATAGTAGCGGTTATTAATTTTGAACTTTAATTAAAAAAAAATTTATTTTATTAAAAAATAAAATAAACAAAATGAGAATAAGTTGACAACATAAAATATTTCCAAAAATAAATTTAAAAAAATTTTTTTTTAATATTATTGACTGCAAATTATTGGCACAAAATTAGAAATAAATTTTTTATATTAGAAAATTAATTATCGCTTTTTTTTAAGAATTCGAAAAACTAAAAAAAAATTAATTTTACACATTTTCTTTTTTTATTTTACAGCCAGGCTCCCCAAGAAGAAACTATCATTCGCTTCTACTTCAGATTACGAACAGCTGATTTGCGACTCTTTAAAAATTTTTTTTACAAGTTTTGAAAAGAAATTCGCACAATAACGTAAGAATTTCCAGATGAAATTACGGTTTACTAAAAAATATTTTTTCTCTTTGTACGAATACAAATACCAAAATCACTCACTTGTTTGCTTCTTGTCGCTTGGATATCTTTTCTTAAAAAATTAATACAAAACGCACAGACTTTACTACAATTAGAAATAAAATAAAAATATTTTTTAAACTGATTTTTTAACAATCAAAATAAAATTTTCTTTTTAATTAAAAAATAAAATTTGAAGTTTTTTTTGTTTACAATTGTTTTTTTTTTTTTCTGAATATGTTTTATATATTTCTTTTAGCTCTCTTTCGTTGTGAGTTTTAAAGTACATTTGTAGTTTACAGGGGGTTTTCTTTGAAACTGGCATTTAATTTATGAAGCTGTTGTTGTAACAACATGGTATATTGAGAAGACTTGCGGGAAACAACATAAATCTAAGCGGACGATAAGTCAAAAGTTTTTTTTTGCTTTCATTTCGCATCAAAATAGGAAGCCTGGAACAATTTCTGTTACACTACCAATCAATTTCTATGGAAATTTTTTAATGAAAATGACTCGAAAATATTAAAAACTTGGAAGAAAAAAACTCACAAAATATTTAAGAAATTTTTCAGAAGACTGCATTGTTTGATTTCTTTAAACAGCAGATTAATTTCTTTTTATAAAAATTTTTAACACGAATTGCTTGCTTGTGTTACAGAAACAGCAGATAAATATTTTTCTTAAAAATTAATTTTAACTGAACAGCACGTGCTAAATATGAATTGATTTTTATTACAATTCGTTAATACAATTGAAATGGCCTTAAGCTTTTAAAATCATTAAAAACTTTTCTTTCTCTTTGAAAAAAAAAAAAAAAAAATTAAAAATTTATTTCAAATGCACTTTTGCTTTGTTCAAGCCAGCTAACTTCTGGCACGATTCCAGCAGCATCTGCTTAATGATTTTCCCCTTTCAAATATAAAACAATTAGTTTAGCCCTTAAGTTAAAAAGAATCAATAAAAAAATATTACACAAAAAACTGTAAACTGAGTGCCATGAAATAAATGATACAAAACGTTAAATGTTATAATTATAAATCAGAAACAAAAAAATATTAACTGATCGCATATATTCTTCATTAGCAAAAGTCAAAAGATGGTTAACAACTTAATTTTGTGGTTTTCCAGGTAAACCAAACTAATGGGTGTCCCAGTGAGAGTATACTTTTTCATTTCATGCTGCAATAAGTTTTTTGTTTCTTTCTCTATGTGGAAAGTGGTGCCGTCTTTCTGAAACCACATGGTGCTCAGATCCACACCGCCCAGTTGAGCCCACATGAATTCCGTTATGTTCCTGTAAAAGTATATGCTGGCGTTCCACAGCGAAATATTCTGGAGCAATCCCTTTACATATGGCAACGACTCCAGTTGCTTCTTGCGGATAATAGAACCAAGCCTCTAATTTGAATTTTTTTATATTTATGAATCCATTTGGATGGCTATAATTTTGCTTCATTACGAATTGAACGAATTGCCTGTGCGCATATTTTATTCCATAATTAATCGTAACATGTTTTCTTTACAATTCCATCAAAAATCACAGCTCTCTAAAAATATACGAGTTTTTAATTTAAAATGAAAAAGTGCACTCTTATTTGGGACAGCCTTTATTTATGAGAATCAACCCGCTTATGAATAAAAGCTTCTCCGGGAGTTTTCTTAGTTTTTCTTGTTCTCTTATTATAAATAAAATTTCTCTTTTATTTTGCCAAAAATCAAAATTCTTGCTTTTTTGTTATAAAAAAAAATGTGGTTTTTATTTTATTTTACTTGGTAAAAATTTGAAAAATATTATAAAAACTAAAGCGGTTTTGTTTGTGCTACAACAAAACTTGAGGTCAAATTAATTTAGAAGAAGGCTATAAAATAGAAAACATTACAGATTTCAGTGGCAAAACTCTACTGCTTGAACCCATTAAATTTAAGAAAACCTTTTCATAATAATTATAAAAAAAAAAAAATTTACTGTTTCATTAGGGTTTCAATTTTGGTTTTGTTTTATAATTCCAAATACAGTCATAATTATGTGTTTAATTTAGAGAATAATTACTAGTCAAAATGTTGTATTTACATACACAAAAAGCAGTAGTTTGATTCGTTTCCTAAAGGAAAAAAAAAAACAGAAACTTACTATAATTCATGTTATTAATCACCATTAACGCCACATGCCCTGTGCCTCATTGAAACACTGTTAATCTTCAAATAAAAAAAAATCTCATTAGAAAACACTTTACTTTAAAACAGACGCTTGCCAATGTTGTCTTTTTGTTACTGACAATTTAAATCCATTAAAGAAATTGTTTTGTATTCCACATACGAGTAATGTTTAATGCATTTGCCTGCTCATCATCACCATCAGCATTTTGGGGATTTATTTATGTATGAAAATGGTTTATTTTATCAGAATCAATTTGAACATGAACACGAACATCAAACAGCTAGTTTCACTATTTTTGGCCTTTGGCAAATCTATTTTAAATAATCATTTGTTTAAACACAAAAAAGGCAAAAATCTAGAAACAAGAAATTAAAAAAACTAAACACACACAAAAAATGCTTTTAAAATTTTTATAATTTCAATGGCGGTGTTTCTCTGTTGGTATTTAAATTAAAATCAGATTTTGTGATGTTAATTTTGTTTCTTAGTTATCTTGTGATTTTATTGTTTGATAAATTGCTGTCAAGTATGAAATAATCATTAGCTGTCAAATGCTTCAAATTATTAAACAAAAAAAAATCAGCTAAAATTTCATGTTTTTCAAGCTTTGGCTATTTGCAAGAAACCAAAGTTTGTTAGCCTTGATTTTAAGGTTGGCTAGGAAAACGCCCTCAAATTTTAAAACATTTTATTTAGAAATTAATGATGGCAAAAATTTATACAATACGAAATTAAAAACAATAAAAAAAAAGAAAGTTGATAACAAAATTTATGCAAAAAAATAAGTAAAATTAGAAAAAAAAATAGGGCATGTCAAAAATATTAGAAGTCATTAGAGTAGTCAATAGAGTACAGCTTGTAAATAAAAAGTTGTTGTCAAGCGTTATCCCGTATTTTTTTCACTAATGATAATCACATGGACCAGTCAAAATTTCATTCTCAAGGTGAACAAAATAAAATGCCTCAGTCAGCATCAATATTTGACGTAATGTCTCAAGATGAAGTTGGACACTTTTTTTGTCAAAATTAGAAAAACAATTACGGTGTATCATTTGCCATTCTAGGGAACGTTTTTAATACAAAAATGTTGTCAGTAGACTCAATTTAGTAGACCATCATTACACCTCGAAAAACAAGTTTTTTTTTTTTAATTTTTGTCTTTTTTAACTGATTTTTATTAATAAATCAAGCGCTTTTCATTTGATTTCCAGTCATTCTACTCCAAATCTACAGCATGTGAAAGAATCATGTGTTACCATTAATTCTTAGTAGAAAAAGCTAAAACAATCTACTAATGGTAAATAACTGATGGGGATTACTTTTGATATTGTTACCCTCAGGTTGATGAATAAAAAAGTAACTTTTATTAAACTAACTTTTTTTTTAATTATTGTGAAAAGTTTTTTTTTTAATTTAATTTGTTAAAGCAAATTAAATTTGTAAAGTTTATTTTTTTAGTCTTCTTCTAAATTAATTTGATCGTCTTCATCTTCTTTCTTTCTTTTATCATTTTACTTCCACTCTTTAACGTCCTTCTATTACAATCATTATTCCTATCGTTAGACCTGTTTCTCTTCTGTTGGAAAATAACAAAAAGAACCACACCAGAGAACCCTTGTAAGCCTTCCTCTATCTTCTTTATTAGGGCTCTCCATTTAATCTAATATTTATAACCTAACCTAGAAAAGTGTCATTTCTATCAAGAAAACTAAGCAAAGCAGAAAAAAAGAATAAACTAGACAAGGCTTATAACTTTTTCCAAACTGGAATGCTCTTTAATTTTTATTTATAGAAAAACAATTCCGAACTGTAAAGTTCTTGGCTTATCAACAGAAACGAAAAATTTTTGCGTAAGCGCACAATACGTTTTCGTACAATTTTTATTGAAAAGATATTTTCTTTTTGTTCTCCATATAAATACATGCTTAAGCTTCTGGCAGCAGGCTGGAGCTCTGCTATCTTCTCTTGCTCTTTATACTTTTGGCAACATAAAAATATTTCTTTTTTCATTCCCTTAACTCAGAAAGCCCTAAAAATTTCTTTCAGTATCCGTCAGCTTAATTTCTTTTTAATAATTCTTATTATCCAACAATAAATGCACTTGTTTTCAAAAACAAAGAAAAAACTAAATTTTAAAAACATTTTATAACTTTTCGTTAAATTTTATGATCTTCTTTAAAAACACACAACAAAAAGCAAACAAATAAAAAATTAAGTCTTTAAACGATAAACTCTTGCGAAAACATTCAACTTTAAAAGGCCGCCAAAAATGAAAAGACAAAGAAAAAAAAACGAATATGTGAAAAATTTAATTCCCCATAAAGCAACAGCAACAACTAAGTAGTAGAAGATCACAAAGTAGATGAACATTTTATTACAGCTTCAGTTAAATATGTTCCAAAAAAAAAAAAAAGAAAAGGAATACAAACTAACAATGAAACTGACCTAAGACCATGATGTGATACAAAAACTAAACAAAATAAAAATGATTATGATGACGATGATGATGATGATGATGATGATTTTCATATGTTGGCAAGAAACTTAAATATTTTGTACAAATAATGCCAGATTTACTGAAATTTTTGCCAATGAAATTTCCTAACTATTTAGTTCTAAGCACTAGATCAGCTTTAATAGAAATTTTATTGCAAGCACTTAGTTTTGATGCGTGGTCATTTGAAACTATAAAACTTTTTAAGTAAAGAGTATGAAGCCAGCTATCGAACTACAATCCGACACTCCTTAAGAATCTTATAATAATTGCAGGACTAATCATACCTAGGTTAGGAGTTTTGTTACTAAGCAAGACACTTGTAGAAAGCTACATCGTGTCTAGATTACCTCTAGCTTTTGCAAGTTGTGCAAATTTAATTTTCCTTGTTCTCAAAAGTTCTCATACTAAACAAGAGACTTGCTTAAAAAGGCTGGAAAAATACTGCCTTGTCAAGCTGACTTCTAGCTCTTGCATATTATTCCAATTTTACTTTCTATATCTTACTAAGAAGTCTAGATTAGCCTTCTCTGTGTTAAAGAGTTCTCTTACTAAGCAAGACACTTGCCTAAGAAGCTTAGAGGAATACAGTAGTAAAAAGATTCCCTTTAGTTTCTCTAATTATGGCCATTTTACTTCTTACTAAGAAGTCTAGATTAGCCTTCTCTAGATTCTCTTTAGATCCTGTAAATTATTCCCATTTTACTTTCTCTGGCTTAATGAGTTGTCTTACTAAACACGGCACTTGCTAAGAAGCTTAGAAAGATACAGTCTTCCTACGATTCCCTTTAGCTCCTCTAATTTTACTTCTCTGTCGTAAAGAGTTCTGTTAGTAAACAAGACACTTGCGTAAAAAACCTAGAACGATACAGCCTTCTGAAGATGCCCTTTAGCTCTTGTAAATTATGCCATTTTACTATTCCTCTTTCTCTTTTAGTTACTTTTGTTAATGTTTTGTCATCTGGCATTCTTGTCTTACTAAGATGGATTGATGGATTAATATTTGTTGAGTTTTTGTTTTTGTTTTTCTTTTTTGGTATGTTATGGTGAGGTGGTCAATACAGTTTTGTTGCACATGCGCTTTAGAATGAAACTAAAACCTTGTGTTGTTTTTTTTTATGTTGTTTCATACAAAATGTATTGCGCAAATAAAGATGCACATTTTAATGCCACACAATGATGAAAACGAAAGATGATGAAAAAAAAAAATAGCCGCCGCCAATGTTGTGCTGCTATTTCAATTGCTTTACATATTTGTGTGTTCCGCTTACCGGCCCCTTTAACAGCAACCAAGACTGTGTGGTTTTTTCAATTTTGAAGTTGTGGAGATTTTCTTAACCAACTTGTATTGCACATATTTGAAATTTTCATATGTTTTCGTTATTGCTTTGAATATACTTTTTTTTTGGTTTTTTTTTTTTTTGCTTTTTGCAGCTTCATTTAATATTTATGGATTCTAAGCCTTTTTGTTTGGTTTGGCATTTTGTTGGCGGCAAAAATCTTTTCCCAAAAACATAAAAGAGAAAAAAACTCCAACTAATTTAAAGCAATTTACTTACAGTTGAGTATTCATTTCCATAGTTTAGTTTATAACTAAAGCAATGCTTTATTTGTTTCCATGGTTTTGTTTCTCTTTCGGTGGAAAACTATAGATCTTTTCATCATTTGGCCGTGATGGACAAATATTACACTTTTTTTTTTGTCTTCCAACTTGTCTTAAGACAAGACCTTTGTTTTAACTAGATTTAAATAGATGCACCTTACCAAGCTAGTTTTTATTTTTCATGGCATAACGTATGATTATTTCGCAAGTCTTAAAGTACTTCAAACTTATACCATTGCTCTTGATAATGATGCTATGCTGACTGGTAATGAGTATGAAAATGCTGATGATGATGATAATGATGATCTGAATGTAATTCTTGTAACGCAATAAAAGAAAAATCTAACAATCAATTCCAAGATAATAGGGAAGCCAAGGAGATTGATTTAATATTAAAATGAATTTCAATTTTGTTAAACAATAAAAAAGTTAACAAAATAAATTGTCAAACAAATTAAGTAAAGCTTTTAAAATACCCCAAGTTTTCATTAAATAAGATTATTTGAGCAACATTTTAAGTTTTTTTAGGAAATGTTCTTACTATTTTGTGTTTTTATTAAATCATAACCCACAATCCGCATTAAAATAAAATAAAAATTCAAGTTGAGCTTCAGAGTAACTTCTGGTCTAAATGAGTTAATGAATCTCATTGACCATTAGATTTCTTAAGCAATACTCTTCTAATAAGGCATGACTAAAATTATTGGCCATTCAGAAGACTAGTTTTGGCCTTTCGAAGCCAGATAGTGCGCCATTTCATTGCCAACATGCCCCTCATATGGCGCACTTATTACTCAATACCAGATGTATTACAATTCTAAGCCAAAGATGAAAGCTGAAATGTCGAATTCGTATAAAACATGACAGTTTTTACTTGAAAACAAATTTTCTTTATTTTTAGAAAATTTATTTACAAAACTTTAGACAAATAAAAAAATTATATTATAAATTTGAACTTGAACATACTAAATGTTCACCTCAATTAACTGATTTCCTTTCACTACTGGCATTTGCCATGTTCAAAATCACTCATACGTCCACTTGGCCTCTGGCAAAGAAAACGACAAAAAAAAAACTCATAAATTTTTAATTTCCAATTTAAGATATTTAACATTTTACAACAAATACAAAATATAAGATTTTGCTTTTTAATACACAGTGTGGGAATTTAGTTTTGTTGTTCTTAGCGATCGTGTTATAAAAATCACCACTTGAGTGTTTATCTAATTGACAGTTTTTTCCTTTTGCTGTCATTAAATTGCCATTAAAACAACTAAAACTTTATTGGCTGTTTAACCAAAAACTAGTTGACAAACAATAAAATAATTGTAACAAACTGTCACAAGCAACATTCAGATGATCATACAATTTAATTAAAAGTTTTCCAACTACTTGTATAGAAAACAGATAAACAAAAATCTTCTTTTTAAGTTTCACCTGGGAAGACATAAAATATTTATAAATGAAAGGGGAAACTTTTAGTGAAGTGTTCTGGTATTTCATGAGCTTCTTGTGCTGTGTTTTATTATTTTGTAATTTTTTTTTACATTTATTTGAAAATAAAATGTAATAAAAATTGTAAACGAATAAAACTAAAAAGTTTTGAAAGAAAAAGTATCGAAATAGAATTTTAAAGAAAAATGGTCTAAGGAAAAGCTATAATTTGAAAAAATCTTATTAATCGAATAAAAATATTAAACGAATACAAATGAAGTGAAAATTAATCAAATTAAAACTATTCGCTTATAAAATGATTCAAATAACTATTCGAATAAAAAGTAAAATTTTAATGAAATTATAAAATTTTCAATATAAATAATAATATTAATCGAATAAAAATTTTTATTTGAACTAAAATATAAAACGAACGAAAATTAAAAAAAAATCTATTAAAACGATAAATAAAAACGATTAAAAATGATTCGAATAAAAATATTCGAATAAAATTAATCGAATAAAATTAATCGAATAAAAATAATAGAATGAACAAAAATATTCTAATCGAATTAAATTTTTATTTGAATTAAAATATAAAACAATTAAAAAAAACTTAAAAAAAGACAAACAAAAACGATTAAAAATAATTCGAATAAAAATATTTGAACAAAAACATTCAAATAAAAATATTCGAATAAAAATAATCGAATAAAATTATTTTAACAAAAATATTCGAATCAAATTAAATTTTTATTTGAATTAAAATATAAAAGTTTTTGTTTTTTTTTTAATACTAGTAAAATGGCAAACAAAACCGATTAAAAATAATTCCAATACAAATATTTGAATAAAAATTTCATTCGAAGCCATTATTTTTAAGGCGGAGTTCCACGCCTTAAAGCTATGTGAGGTATGCTTACGAAGAAGTACTCGAATTAAACATATTACACAAAAGAACTTTTTTTTGAACGCAGGAAATAAGAATACGATTCCGCTAAAAATATTATTCGAATAATAAAAATGTTTGCGTGTACTTTGGGTTTCGTTGTTTTTTACTTTTGAATTCTTTAAAAAGTTAGAAAATCAACATTGAACTAAGAAAATTAATCAATCCTTTAGACTTGATATTTCAAATTGACAATAACAACATTTTTTTTTTACTAAGTAAAGGCTGGCGCTATTCATATCGTTTCGACGTTTTGATTTAATGTGACACTGACAGCTGGGTAGTTTTTCACATCCAATATTTGGTTTTATTTTTTTATAAAACAAAGTTTGCTTCTTTGGCACTTCTTTTGTTGATTTAATTTAACCAAACATTTTAGCAAGTCGTGCTGCTAACGATAAAATTATTTCAACTTAAGCAGGAAATGTTAGCAGTAAAAAAAAACGACACAAATTTTCATTCAATAATAATTTTCTAACGATTCAACTTAAATTTGAACACTTAAACTGATACTGATCGTTATAATTTACAATATTTTGTAAATTTTACTGAGCTGTGGTTGTTGGTTTTTGCTGCTGCTGCTGCTATTTATGACGATAATAATGTTGATAATAGTTTTGAGTTTGTTTTTTTGTCTATCTTTTGTTTATAATGCCCTACCAATGATGAATTATGTAGAGCACGAAAATGAACGTGTTGAAATTTTAAAGTGGAACAAGTCAAACAAAAATGACTTAAAAACAAAAATAGACAAACACAAAAGAAAAAACTGAAAAATCACGACTTTAACAACAAACTTTTGAATTACAACAACAAAGAAAAGAACTTTAAGCAACAAGGAACAATTTTTTGTAGACAATCAGGCGATGATTTAAATTATATTGAACACTATAACTAACATGGCCAAATACTTGTACTAACAAAATAAAACATGTTAAAGGCAACAAAAAAATTTTTTTTGTTAAAAAAATACGAGGGTGTTTCCTAGAGAACACTGTGTCTCAAAGTACATAGGCTGCACCGGATCTAGACCCACATCGTGGCATTGAGATATCTAGCAATATCGCCAGAGCTCACAAAGAAACCAAACGAAATAAATGCAAACGTTTCGTTTTTTTAGTTTTCCATTATAATATTCTGAAAAACTATAAAATGAAACGTTTGCATTAGTTTCGTTTGGTTTCTTTGAGAACTCTGTTCTAACCTAGTACCTGACAAATATGATACGCTTTTAATATTTAAAATATGCAACGAGAAACATGTGCCTTTAAACGATAGAAAAACTAGAAAACTGTCTCTTCCCTATCGGATATCCCATAGCAAGGACTATAGGCGGTAGTTGTAGCTGCCAAGTGTAACAATTGTGCAGTAGTCAGGAATCTTAGCCAAAAATCTAAAAATATGTAGCAAGAAACCTGTTTAAAAACAAGAAGAGTTGATATATCACAGAGAAAAGAAAAACTGTCTGCTCCTGTACAGCAACAGTAAGCAGTAGTCGTAGCTATTAAGTAAGTAATCACAGGCACAAATCTCAAAAAAATTCTTGCTGTTGTTCGAAAAGAATATCTCCCAGATCGTGGTGCTAAAAGCCATATATTAGCGATTAGTGAAAAGAGAGCTTATCAAGTAACTAGTACCAATTTGCTTAATGTACACATATGTATGTATGTACTAATCTGGAACTAGTTTTCCTAGCATCAGTTGTCCTACTAGTTTAGCTGGGATAAGAAATAAAGCTCATTAGGGCAACAAATTTGTTTAAATGAGTGTCATTGATCTACTCCCAGATCATCTAAAATATTAAAGAGACTAGTCTTTTAAATACAAAAAAAATGAAAACGAGGTCTGATTCTTATACCTTAAGCACTATTACGGTGACTAGTTCATTTTCTCCCCAAAGGGTGTTAACAATTAAGCAATGAAAACCCTATGGGTTTTTTGTTTATCAAAATTGTCTTTAATTATTTAACACACCTCGCATACAAACTAAACAAACATGAATTTAAAGTGTTTATCTTTACAAAAATACAAAAAAAAAAAAAAAAAAAACAGACAATGATAGAAAAAATAAAAACAGAATAACAAGTGTTTGACCTTTTTCCCAACTAACGTGTATGGAGGTATTGTTTCCCCCGCTTTCAGCCTTTTTTTTTTTTTTTGCTTTTTACTCTTCTCCGTTAATCATAACAATTGTTCAAATAGTCATTTTATATTCAAGCAATATGAAAGATAGAGTTAGAATTTATATAAAGGCGCCTTATTTCACGCGCAAAACGTGCAACTTGCAACACACACATACACACTAAGGAATATTAGAATGCTGGCTTAAACATACGAATTGGAAAAACATTTTAAGCATTTCACATCATGCGCATGTTATTAGCATTAATGCAAATAGACTTTAAGGAAATCACAACACACACAAATCACTGTTATTACATTTTTTTTTATTTTTTCTTTCCAGAAAAGAGAAACAAAAAGAACAAGAGCCTGGGAAATGCCCCGTATAAACTAAATAATCTCTGTTTAGTAGTAGAAAAAAAGAAGGCTTAAGGGTAAAAAAAAAATACTAAATTTTATTGTAGTAGCCAGCATTTTTGTTTTGAAAGTCGCATCAGGTACTTTGTTTCTGTGCTTTCAGAAGATTGAGAACTTTCTTTGGAATACGAAGATTTAAGTTGTTTGAAGTTACACACATGACACTTTAAATGAATTTAATTTTATGGTTTTTGCTGTAATCAATTAGAAATGCTTTAGTTTTTAGCCTGATAAAGTGATAAAGTGACAAACTTGGTTTACCTTAATTTTTGAGAATAAAAGCTGGCCAAAAAAAAAGCTGTTAAAAGTGACCAAAAGCTTTGAAAATCTTATTAATTTTTTATTTAAACATAAAATGAATGGAACAAAATTCATGTTTATTAAAGTCTCATCCCTGCATAACTACACTTTCAGAAGGCAATGCTATAATGACCTGTAAATAGCTTTGAAGAAAAACCATCTTGCGTCGCTGATTTAATTTATTTTTTCTTTTTAATAATTTCCCATTATTTAACTTTCATTTCATACGGTTTCTTGGCAAACATCTTCAATATTATCATGGTCGTCTTCCTCATCATCAAGTTGGTTGGATGTTAATATTCTAGTTTGTTGCTGTTGTAAGTTGCAACTAAATAAAGTGTATCTTGAGGGTGTCAATTGTGTGCATTAGTTTCAAAAACGTGTTGCAAATTATTGTTGAATATTTTTTCGAAAACAAAAAAGAGAAGAAACTCATTTTCTTTGCCTTTCATGTAACTTGTCTTACATTTTAAAACATTTCATTAAAACTCTCTATTAGTTGAAACACTATAATTTAAAAACACATTAGCGTGACTTAAATATGAAAGAGAAATATAAGAAGGATTGAAGGGTTTGCATCAAAAACAAAACTAAAAAAAGAGAGATAGAGAGAGAGAGAGAGAGGAAAAGTAGTTACAAAACCGCTTTGAACTTAAGTTGTACTGTTTGTCTTTAAACTTTTCTCTTTATTGTTTGCAGTATCTTTATTTTATTTTTTTTTTTGGCTTCAATAACAAATCAAATTATTATTTTCATTACAAATATTTTCAAACAATAAAAAGTGTTACAGTTTGTTTTAGCAGGTTTGATATAAGAAACCTTGGGTATTGCGTATATTTCTGAACTCACTAACAACCATCCTTTTTCTTTGGCGATTCTATCTGCCAACTTTTACTGTATCATACCTAGATCTAGAAAACCTGTTCTTCTTTAAAGGAAAATTAGAAGCTGCTGAAAGAAGAAATGGGAAGCTTAAGTACCAGCAATTTATCCTAATATTTTCTATGACATTCATTATTTCAATTTGCATTAAATTATTTAAAATGTTACTTAAAAATTTTTTAAACTAAGAATTTTCATATTTTCACTCTCTATGTTCTAGGGAATAATTGAAGAGAAGCACTAGAGGGAAGACCAAAATGTAGGATCTGGTCCTGGTTGCTCTTTATCCCCGCAGAACCCAATTTATTTAATCCGTTCGCATACTTCGATTTTTATGTCCATTTAACTAGATTCTTACTTCAGTCTTCAGCATCGATCAGCTGTTATAATTAATTTTCTGTCATGGGAGCCATATTCTATGGAATAGAATTAAATAAAATTTGAGAAATTTTTTATGAAATAGTTTGTACCCTTTGATATAGTTTGCTTGACATCAAGTCAAGTATTTGTCTACCAACATCAAATCATAAAGAAAATTTATTGTAAAAATACCTCGTAATTATAAAATATTTTAAATAAAATGTAAACAATTGGATTTGGTTAATGTTTTGCTGATTTTGTATTGGTTACTTTGGCTTATCGGCTATTAATCCAAATTCTAAGATTATATTCAAGCGAAAGCGTTAAAAAATCTGAAAAGTTTCCCAAACGAAGTTCCTGTACCCTTCGTTAAGGAGAACTGCATTCATTAGCATTCAAAAATTCTATTGTGATAAATGAATAAATCGAAATTCTATAAAACAGTCAAAAAATTTGTTGGCTCAATAATATAACTGAATTTTTGTTAACTGAATTTCGGACTGGTAACAAATTCAATTCTCGCAACTGAAGTTGCTTGTTTAAGTGGCTAATAAACACATCAAATTGTGCAATTTTTGTGCGTATCCAAGAAATTAAACTTCTTTTAATTTTCGTCAAATTCACACACAACTTATGCATGTGACTTTCATTAAATAAAAAACACGCACACAAACGCATGATTGTTGTTGAAATTTGATATGTGAAGCACCCATGTGTTAGCTCAGTTAGCTTATCCAAAAAAAAAAAAAAAAAAATTTGAGAAATTTGTGATGAAGTTTGACATGTAGTCACAGAGCAAATTAAAAATAGTGTCCTTCCCATCGGATGTCTGATAGCTGCAAGAGTAAGCATTTGTTCAAAACGGAGTCTTTCCGTTTAGGCCGCCACGTAAGCCAACCATGCATTTGTCCTAATCGAATGTATGTGGAATTTAATTAGAATCGCAAGGTTACGTCTTTAATTCTTCCTAGTCTAAAATTGTTATATACTCGTATACCAAACCTTCAGTGATTCATAATCACAAATTACTTTTCAACAAGAGAGTGAGGCCTAATTAGAGAAATCCATCAGCTTGCCGGGTCAGCTTGAATACCACTCACAGTCATACCTAAACTGGACCGGCAAGCGTTTTTTAGCTGTCAAAAACTATCATGCCCATACAAAATGTATGCAGCGCGGCGGCAACGTTAAGCAATTTTTTTCACAAATCTGCGCAGCTTCTTAGCTGCTCAGCAGAAATACCCAGGGCCTAAGCAGCAATCGATCTTGCGACCTCCTGATTGGTATATTGGTACGCTACCAACTAATCTATGGGGGAAAATTTAACTTTGACAGCCTATTTTGTAGTGAAGTTGTCTGCAAAACAATAATTTTTTTTATTTTTGTTTTGTGCTTTTTGACCAGTAACGACATTTTTATTAATTTTTTTCAATTTAGTGCTTTTGACTTTTTTTTTTTTTTGTCTTTAAAGATTAACACTACTGTAGACAATAAGCACCGCCAGCGCCCTTATTTAGCGATGGCGCTTCAATATAAATAGAGGGCGCTAAAAACCGTTCTGCTTGCCGCTCCAATTTAGGTTCGTCTGTAACTGGCATAGACTGCCTAAAATAGAAGATGTAAAATGTGACAGAAATGCCAGCAAAGCTGAGTCACTATCTACCAAAATGCTTACAGTTCCTGTAATCCTGTATGATTTCCTGATGGCCAGGTGGAAATTATATAGAAAACTTGTATAAAAAAGTGTCAGTTTCAAAATTGTTTTTTAAGCCCCACTTATGCCTAAAGCTTTTAAATTGATTTCCACGGAATTGAATGGTAAAAGTAGCTCATCAACATTAATTAGAAAACAAAATTTATCAAACAATTTTTAAAAAGCCAGAAACAACAGAGCCACATGATTACTCCTCTTTAAATTTAATTTTCACACAAGTTTTCTTCTTTTGTAGTTGTAAACATTTTCATAATCAAATTAAATTTTCTTGTTTTTTTCTACACAAAAACTCATCTCCTTTAAGTTATTTTTTATATTAAAACTTAAGGCCATTTAAATGACCTTAAATGCTAAAACGATACATATCAAAAATAAAAAGAAAAGAAAATGTATGTTATCCCATCATTGAAGAACTCAACACTTTTTTTTTTAAGGGGAACTGAATACGCCATCATCATCTTCATTAAAAACGAAAAGAAAAAATGGTGCTCAAATGGTGAAACATTTTTTGTTTAAGCAAAACTTTACAAACAAACAAACTCGTAACAAATTTTTTTAGTTTAAACTTAACAGCATCAATATTACAATAATGCAAACAACATGGCAAATAGTTTCGATTATTGCTATTGCTGTTGGTTGTTGCTGTTACTTTGGTGTCGTCGTGATCAATTGAGAGCAATTTATTATGAAATGAGGGTGAATTATAACGATAAAAGAAGGCTTCTTTATGAGTTAAGGCAAGCGCCGGTTTTGTTTCTTTTGATCTTTTACGATTATTGTGGCCATTATTATTAAATGAATAGAAACAACAACAATAACAACAGCAACAACAAGCTTTAACTTTGAAAATTATGCTGAAGCTGAGCCAAAGTCATGGTCTTGTTTTACAAGTGTTTACAAGCATATTGCCAGCCAAGTACGATCTCAGATTGCTCTCAAAATGGTAATAATATGAAAAATATTTCATTTTGCTGGCATTAATGTAAGCAAAGAAAGCCAGCCACTACACACAGGTTAATAAAAAGTGGACAATAAGAGGAAAACCATAAAAAAAAAATAAAAAAGAAAGGAAAGAAAAAGTTACAGGTAACAAACGAATTTAAATAAAACGCTGCAGTAGGCAGAATATTTGTATACAATTTAGCAGAAAAGACTTGAAAGTGTGCAAAACTCTAAACAGATAAGTCACAACCTATCACTGAATTGGTACTAAAGTATTTTAAAGAGGCTTTATGAAAGCCAGTTAAATTTTCGCTTCATTTTAATTAAAACTACTACAACTTTCCAAAAAGAAAAAATTATATTTTCTTTTTCTCAAGCCAAATCATCACGCTTCTTTTGTATCTACTTTAGATACGACAATTTTTTTTTTTTGGTGTTTAAAAAAGTAAAACAATTTTTCTAATACGTTTTGTCATGATGGGCAGGCAGGTTGTTATGCAGGCTTAAGATTATGTTGCTGTTATCATATTCCTGTTTCTTACTAAGTTGTTATGTTAGTTATTTTATTATGCTGTCAGCACATGGGTGCCATAATGTCAATAATATTATTTTATGACAGCTACAAAATTTATCTTTACTTGCTAGTTACAAATAATATTTTGTCTAGATCAAAATATTGTCAATTCGTTTATAAATCATTTCAAATAAACTTTCAAAAATGTATAAAAATTAACTGTAAGAAATAATTAAGACTACCATCAATTAGACTCAGCTACTCTCTTAAACAATTAAATAATTAAGGGATCTTGACTCATCTCAAAGCATTGAGATATCTGAGAAGTTCCTTTAACCGTATGCCTGCTACCTTAGATAGACTTTTTTATAAAATGTGTACTGAGAAATTGGTGCCTGGAAGCCAGAAGAAACAAGAATCCACAAAGAAGTTAAAGAACTGTCGCTTTGCTTTGAGGTACAGTTTTGTTATTTGATTAAAAAATATAATAAAAGTCATATTTTTTTTAACATATAAATTTTGATTCAAAAAAATTAAAAAATATTTTTTTTTTCGCTAAAAATGTATTCACTAGCTAACAATCTTTTAAGCAAAGCCCATTTTCTTCACTACAAAAATAACTCTCTTTAAGCTAAACTTTCAACATTCCCATAATTTCAAAAGTACTCAACTTCAAATTACTCTAGAGCACTTTGTGTTATGATCCTTAACCTTTATTAAACATTTCGTTTTTTTATATTTCGTCTTCAACAACATTTTCTGAAAAGTTCTTGTAGATGATTTTTAAAACATCACTTAGACTTAACGCAAAAAAAAAAAAAATAATAACAAGAACAACATTAACATCAAACTAGTAGAAAAAAAAAATAGAAATCAAAATCAACTTTAAAGCACTTATTGATGACAACATTAAACAGCCACCAACTAACCAGCAACGATAATAATTCAACAGTAATGCAACAACTATAACTCACAAATGGCAAATTTATTGATGACAACAACAGCAGCAACAGTAACAGCAACAGCTACAGCAATAATAATAACAACAACAACAACTGTAACTACATTAATACAGACAATAAACAGACAACAAATTATTTTTTTCAAATACAGCAACAACAATAACTTTAGTTTATAAAGCAACAACCACTTGTCAATGCCATTATCGAATCAGAAAAGGATTACAACAATAACAACAACAAAATATCCAAAAAAAAAAAAAAAAGAACTTTGCCATGAAGAAAAAGAAAATAAACTCAATATCAACAAAAAAAAAAAAAAATGAACATTAAGTAACAATCAACTTAGTCATCATAAATGAAGTTTCTGCAACAAGCTTACCTACAAACAAGCATAAGCATAGTCGTACGTAGTACATATGTTGCCTCAACCCACACAGAACAGTCAACAGTCTATAATGACTGGCTGCTCTTTGTAAAATTTAACTGTGCTGTGCTGAGCTTTGTAATGCTATTAAGAATTTTCAACTGTTATAAAGTTAGGCTCACACTACACACAGACAGAGTACATACTACGCACAAAAATTTGTCAATGAAAAAGTATCATTTCAGAATGATCAAAAATTTATATTTAAAAAAATTATATTATTTCAAAATAATGCATAAAAAATATTTAAATTTAAAAATTACTGATAACAAAATTTTGATTTATCGATAACAAAATTTTTTCCATAACAATTATTTACAAAAAATTTTAAAAAGAAAATTTTTTAAATTAAAATTATCGATAACAAAATTTTCCAAAAAAATAATTATCGATAACAGTAAAAAATTTAAACTAAATACTAATTAAACAAATTCAAAAAACAATTATAACAAAAATTATTTCGATATTTTATTTTTTATAGAAAAATTATCGATAAAAATATACAAAAAAAATTACCTATAGAAAATTTAAAAAAAAACCTATGTTTTATCAAAAAATATAAAAGAAAAATTTATCACTAAAGACCTTTACTTAAAAAAATTATAAAATTTTACTTAAAGCTGACTAAGTTTTTGTAAGGGAGATACTCTGTTTGATAAATAATTTTTTAAAGAGATAAATTATCGATATCTGTACTTTTTAGTAAATAAACTAACAATTACAAATTTTCTCTACAGAGAAAAATTTTTGGAAATACTAAAAAAAATTATTTGCTGTAGAAAATTTTACAAACAAACCATATTACACTTAAAAAAGCACTGTTAAAAAATTAAGTTAAAAAATGTATATAAAAAAATTGTGAACAAAAACAACTGTTTTTATTTTATAATAATGAAAAATTTTCTATAAATAAACCCCCTAAGGCCCGTTATAGTTACAATTTTGTAGGGCAAATAAACGGTTTTTGGCTAAAACTTTCGAACCAAGTTTGGATGGATAGTTAAAGACACTCTGTGCGATATTTAACATATTGATATTTTGAATTTAATGTCCAACCAAAAGCCTGATATTTGACTTATAAAATCTTAATTGTAATTATTGGTAACTTGTAATAATAGCCCTAATAGAAATATTAACTTAATAGAAACATCAGTAATAAATAAATTTTTTAATAAAAACTATCGACAAAACAAATGCTTAACAAAAAACATTTCTTTAAATAAAAAATTTTGCACAAATTTGAGCTAACAATTTTTTTTTTTTTTAATTTATAAAAATATACAAAATATATTTACTAAGCAAAAAGAGAAAAGAAACTGATAGCGAAACTACTACTACGAGTACTACTACTATGTATTTCGACAACTGTCTTAAAGAAAAATATTACCAAAAAGGAATTGGTCCATTCGGAATATTTCTTATAAAAATTTATGGCAAATAAATTTTGTAAATTTTGTTAGAGAAAAAACTGCAATAATTAAGCTTTTGTATACAGGTATTTATATTATTTAAAAAACAATCATTCATAAAATTTTTCTAACAAGGCTATATAAAAAACTTTATAGTGCTGTCGAGAAATTATTGAATAACAAAACTCTTGTAAGTAAAAATTGTTCTATAAAAACTATTTGGGAAAAATTTTTTGCCTCTAGAAAATTTTTATATTAAATGTTTATAGTAAAAAAAAAAACTAGAAAAATGTCACGACAGCAAACAATTAACTAAAATTTTATTAAAAATTATTTTCATCGAGAAACTTTTTTAGAAAATATTTTTAAGTGAAACTAATTAGCCACAAAGATATCGTATAATAATTAAAGAATTAAAATATACTAATTAATATAAAAATATGTTAAGATCAAATAATTTAATAAAATATTTATTAAAATATTAAAATTCGAAAACAATAAATTTATTTAATTAAGAGAAACTGGCACAAAAATATAAAAAAAAAAAAATTATTAGAAAAATAATCGATAGAATCCCAAAACTATTTTTTTTTTTAATAATGGACATAAAGCTTATTTATTAAAAAACCATACAAACTAAAAGCTGCACAGCTACTTTTTATTTTGTAATATTACACATGTGCACTTGCGCAGTCCTTTAATACAAACGTTATTCGCTTTAAAACAAACTTTATTATTTGCCACCAATTAGATTGATTTATAGTTTAAATAATATTTTTTCGAAGCTAAAAAATAACTTTAAAACAACAACTTTAAAATCAAAATACACAAACAACATGAGTAATAAAAGCAGAGTGCTAAAAGAAAGAGTAACAAGAATAAACTGTTTTATCAAAAGCAAATGTTTGTTAAACTTTAAGTTGATTACAGTAATTAAAAAGCTTTAAAGAGCGATATCATTGAAGCTAAAAAAAGAAGGGACAAAAACGAGGTACTAACAATAAAAAATTGCTGATAAGCTGCTAGAAAATATATGGCTTTACAAATCTATTTTATGTACTCTATTCCAACACTAGTTACCCTACAGTTTACTAGTACTAATGGGCACATGTAGGCTGACATACTTTTATTTTAAATAAACCTAAACTTTTAGTTTCTCCTTATTCCTCTTCCCCCAACACCTATTACACATTATCTGAAACTATGAAATCTTTTCAATCATTCTTTTTTTTTTTTTGTTAAGATCACGTATGATTTGATTTGTTTGCGTTTAAGTGTAAGTGTGGCCTATGTATATACGATCCTTTATGACAAGCTTTTATTAAGTCATAATAGCAGTGTTGATCATCATAATAATGATGAACAACAAACAATATTATTATCATTGTGATAGAAGACATGATGACGATGACAAAGCAGACAGCGAGTGACTATAAAAGAGCTAAAATGTAAACTCTTACACGTTCACAATAACAGCCATCGATTTGTAGATGAAAACTAAAATTAAAAAAAAAAAAAAAAGTCAAATGGATAGATGGATGAATGGCTGGCTGAGGTTGATGTCTAGGTATGATGTTGCATTTGTTGCTGTTGTTAATGACTACAACAGCAGTAATAATAACGACAACAGACAACATCTTTTATATTAAATTTTAAAATATTTTACTCTTGCAGTTGGGGCGCTTTTTTGCTTTAAACATCTTTGCTTTGCACACTTTTCTTAAAGGATTTTTTTGTTTGCAGTTTACTGTCTTGAGTAATTTATGTGTCATATCACGTGTAAAACATTTAAACCATCAATGCATCTATAGCAACATCATACGAGTACAAGAAATGTTGTCATCTAAGAGGCCAGCAGTTTTTTTGTTAAGAAATATTTCCTACTTATACTCATTCAATAATGTTGTTGGCATTTTTTTACACTTTGTTCCAGCTAGATTATACTTAAGTAATTTAAGGTTTAAAGCGTTGGCTGCCTTGAGTTTTTTTTTTCTTTACCAATTTGAAATGTTTAACAACAGTTTATGTCATTTAAGTCAAATAACTTGGTTACCATTTCAGATAATTGTTTAAATGTAAAGCAAAGATAAGCAAGACTAACATGCTTTACAGAGTAATTATTTTATTATAGGCTTTTCAAGTAAAAGTTCATTGAAAAATAATTCAAAGAAAATGATCTGGTTATACAAACAAACAAAAGCTGGAAAATGGCTGGATTGTTTTGGCTAATTTTGAAGGAAGTCCAAGGAAGTTTGACGAGGTGAACAAACACAAGCCACGCCCACTTTTCAATAATTTACAGTTTAAAGCTCTATTTTCTAGCGGATTTCCCAAAAAAAATTAGTACACATTTGTAACGACCACGCCCACTTTTTAGTGATTAAGCTATTAAAATTCAATTTTTCAACAGATTTCTCTAAAATTTGGTGCATATAATATCTGTACTGGAAGGAAGGTCATTATTTTTCTTTTACCTGTCACGCCCACTTTTTAACAAATTAATTAAAAATGGGATTTTAGTGCATAATTATAATTTTTTAACGGATTTCTGTGAAATCTGCTACATAAATGGTCTCTTTTTCCAAATCAAAAGAGCGGACAAGTCTGGGTAAAATAACTAGCACAATTTTAAAAATAATGCAGCCAAAACAGTAAATAATAATTAATTTTATAGCACAAAAATATTCAAGCAGTGGAGAAGATATTTTACTTTGAATGAGAATTCGAACGAAAGCCATAACCTAATAATATAAACTGAACTGCTAAGAGACAATATATACTGTGTGTTTTCGCAGCAGGCGGTTCATTTGATTTCAAACAATAAATTTTGTCAGTTAAGATTTTTATAATTGAAGCGTTGTTGTCCTCCCTAACATATAAATTATAATTTAGAGTAGAAACAAGTCAGCTAGTGACAAAAACAGTTCCATCCTCTACAGAAACACAAGTCACCTGACTACTACGACAAGAAAACAATTTTGATCTTTAGTGCCTGTCACAGAGAATATAGATGTGACTGTTGGTGGCGTCTTTTTCAAGTTCTTCTCTTAGGCAGAGCTCGATACCATGTAATTTAGCCTCAAAAAGTGACTTCTCTCTTCTTAGCAACACCTTTAATAGACTTTGTATAGCATGTTGGTGGTTTGGTTAAACGATGTTTAAAAAAATTGGTGAGATTTAGGAATCGAATAAATTAAATAATTTCATTGAATCTGTTGTAATTTTTTTTTGGTCTCATTAGTCAATAAATTTATGTTAAGAACTCAAAGGAGTTACTCCGTATTGCGATGTGAAAAGAAACGGGATGAAATCGATTTTTTAATGTGTTTGGTCATTTGCTTTTTGCATTTGTCTGGTAGTACCCCACTCTGTAACGTATAAGCGCATGTCAACGTCGTTTTATATGCACAAATATCTTGCGATACCTAAAGAGCAAATGCGAATTATTTAGCTTTCGTATCGCAACTGTTTTCGAACCGCTAGGCGAAATAGCCACCCAAGATATCGGATTAAAAAAACGGCGCAAAAAATCTCATTGAGTTTGTCTCATATTAGTTTTTTATCACTGACAGTTACATTGGTTTTTTTTAATGTTTTTATTAAGAAAAGAAAGACTGTTACGTTACGAGAACGGATTTATATATTGAGCAAGTTCTAGCAAGAAATTTTTTAATTTCAAAACAAAATCATCGAATGGATGATTTAGGCAACGTGACATTTCAAGAGTGAATTAAAAAATAATATTTAAAATCTAACCATGAAAAAACACCCTATAATTGATTAAAATCATATGATTGCATAGTGTACCTTTAAGTGAGTCCGAAAAATTATTTATTTTATTAACTGTTTGCTAAAAAATTTTACGGAAAATTTAATGCTTGAGAAAAAATCGTGGCAAACCAAATAGAATTACTTTAAATACAATAAAAACAACAGAAAAAAAAAATAAATAAAAAAGAACTAAATGCAAATTTTACTGAAAGAAAAAAATCAATTTTAAGTGAATGCCAATTTTTTGATTTAGCTTTGCTAAATGGAAGCAACAACCTACACGTTAAATGTTGTTTTGCTCCCATATAAAACCCCATGACAATAAACAACCACAACTAAAACAGTTTTAAGCTGCAGCTAAAAGTATATTTTGTATTGAAGGCGACATCGACAACACCATCGTCGACAATGATTTTTTTTTTTTTGCTTCAATGGAGTTTTGCTGGCTGTGGAAGCGCCAGCTAAACACACGCACTTTTTGCACCATGTCAATTTATATAAAAATTGTAACTCGTATCAAAAGCAAGAAAAAAAAGGAATATTTTTTTTGTAGCCAAAACATAAAAACAAAACAACAACAGACGAATAAATATTAAAAGGCAGACATTGCATTAATAAACCGACCAACAAAACAGTTTATAACTCATGAGTTTATAAACTGTTTTGTTTTTCTTACTTTCTTACAAGGACCCTACTTTAGGTTAGCTGAATTTTTTATTATTTTAGGGTTTTAATTTTAAAAAAGAAATTCAGCCTACAAAAATTTTTAAATCCCTTAAAAGTTGAAACACTAAGCGATTTACTGCTTTAAATAGAACCCACTAAAAACTAATTCTCTTATCCAAAAAGAGTTGACGTAGACTTTAAAGTAAAATTTAGGAAAAAATTATATGAAAAATTTCGATAACGTTGACTTTAAAGTCTACGTTAATTTTTTTGGATAAGGGGGTAAATATTTAATCTGGTCTTGAATATGATAAAACAATATAGATCTTACAGGCTCATAATGATAACGAAATTTATTTATGAATGGTCTAGGGTGTTTTAAATTCTAGCCGACAGTTTTTATTTTGCTTTTCTTGGTTAGGAGGTGTGAGACGAAACTGCAAGAAAAGATGCAGCCCAGGACCCTACTGCGTAGAGCCATGCTATTCCTTTCGATCAAGATTGATTTGGGATTGCTGCAAGATTCTTGCTATGGCTACCGAGACATGAAAGGCAAGTGGAATATAAAATGGCAAACTATTTTTTATAGCTACTTTTCATAGGTCCACAGCTATTCTGCAGAGTGAATAATAATTTCATTCGTGCCTTACTAGGAGGAGCTGATTGCTGTAGAGCCCCAGTTAGGCAGTCAAAGCAACTCATAAGGGCAGAGGTTATGTTGAACCTCTGCAGAAATGCCATCAAACTCTACGCTGAGCTGTACACTAAACCACCAAATGAGGATTATCATTTTGGTGCAAAACGACTCTTGTTGTTTCTATCAAGAAGGAGGGCAAACGTCGAAAGATATTCTGTGCAAGTACCCAGCGGTGGCAAGATGCAAAATCAGCTGTCTAGACAGTGGGACTTTGTTTCCAGAAGACCTAGGTATGCAATTACGAAATTCATAAGGAGTCTTGGATTGTAGTTAGGAAGTGGGTTGCACAATAAATCTTAAAGTTCGCGCTGCGATTGTAGCCCATGGTGATAATTATATTAATAATACCAAGATAAAGGCTGGTATCAAAAAATAGATTATCAGACGTGGAAGATTTTGCAGTTGAGTTGGCTTTGAAATAATGGCGAAAGTGCTAAATTCAGTTCTAACATAAAGCATAAATATTTTTGTTTTTATGGAATCTTTCAAGGGATATTTCTAGGCTTATGTACTACCCTGCGGTATGTAATTGGCGGGTGCCCCTTTTTACAGGAATTTTTTTATATTAAAAATTTGTTTTTAGTGTTTTCAAAAAAATCTTTATTCAAACCTAATGCTTCGAACTCATCATAAATCATGTTGAAATTAAAACTATTTCTTTAGCATATTTTCTTTCTAGTTTGTTATTTTTTTTTTTAAGAATTTGTGACCTCTTAAATCATGCATGTAGGCAACTAAAGCTGAGAGATTTGAATACAAAATGAAATGATTGTAAATTACACTTCAAACTATTCGGTGATTAACAAACATGCTGGCAAAAAAAAAAAAAAAAAAAAAAATTAATAAATAAATGCACCTACCGCATATTTGAGCATTTTTTCACACCGTTTGAAATTTCATTCTACTCAAAACTCAAACACGCATAAAGTTGCAGAAAACTAAATGTTTGACTAAACATACGTGTAAGGCTGGCCATATAAGAAAAAGCACAATTAACTTAAACCAAAGCAAAAGAAAAAATGAATTCAAAATAAAGAAAAATCCACAAATTCAAACATGATTTCATGCAGGCAACAACAACAAGCCAGTAAGAAAAATGTTAAACAAATACCAGACAGATGATTGCAATGAACAATAATAATTCAAACAACAACCGACCAACAACAATATTGATGGTCAGAGACCAAATAAATGAAATTTTCTAAAGCAACAATTACAACATTTACTCAAATGGGAGGAGCATAAGAGTATTCCAGTGCAAAACACTAAAGTGATTTATAAAAATCTACAGAAAGGCACCAAAAAAAAATCATGCTGATCACACATTTTTCTGCAAAGTAAGTACGAGTACGCATACGAGTGTTTGTATTTACATATCACAGTAAGAGAAAAGTTTAGCATGAGTGTAGCTGCTGATGAGCCAAATGAAAATTGTTGCCATAGTTAAGAATTGTTAAGGAATTATATAAGTTTTGCTTTGTTTTTTTATTAAATTTTTTATAACCAAAAATGAACATGATGTTCAGCATCATCATCCTCATGATGAGATGCGTTACTGTGAAACCTCAAAAACAATTTATATTCCCAGCTAAACATTTGACCTCAAACACTGATTCATCTTAATCAATTATACAAAATAAAAGCTAAACTATGATAACATGATGTTATGCTATCTAAAGCTAAGAAAAAGAAAAATAAAATAAAATAAATAATTTTCTGTGGTTGTGCAGTTACTAAAAGGAAGTTCTTTAAGTGGATTTTAATTTATTTAAAACTAAAGTATGTGTGTGTTTTTAAAAAAATATTAAAATGAAAACTTTAATAAATAGAAATTAATTCATTAATTTTTAAATCAAACTTTTTATTTTCATAATTATTTGAGGGAAATTTTTTCATTGAATTTTTAGAATTTTTTTTAAAAATGAAGTTACAGCTCAAGCATACTGAGAAAACAATTTCAAAAAATTTTTTTAAATAAAATATTTACACAAACTAAGCGCTAAAGCATAATGCTTTATTACAGTGAAATATTCTACAAGAAACACATCTGTTTTGTAAGGACGATGCACTATGAAAAATTTTATTTAATTTTTTAACTGCTGCACAGACTTTAATGATTTTTTTTAGAATTCTTGTTTATAAAAAAATTTGTCACGCACGCTCTAAGACACTCATGAAATTTAAATTTTGTCACCTTCCATTTATATGGAGGCTTATGTTTTCTTGTAAAAAAAATTAAATGCCGGACACCCATCTTTACGTACCTAGGAAATTCTTCCCTCTTTGGCCAAAATTATTTACCCTTAAGCGAACAGAAAATTGTCTTGCTAAAATTAATTATTCCCACATGGCTGCACAGACTTTAATGATTTTGTTTTTTTTTAATTCGTTGGAAATATTCTTTGTGAGACTATTAAAATATAAAAAAAAACTTTTTACCTAAAACACATCTTTTTTTAATTTCTATAGTGCGCTGTTACAAAGTCTAATTACGTTTTCTTTTCTAACAAAAATGCTGCATATATTCTGCCATCTAAGCATGTTTGCATTCTATTGTCAAAAAAATTTTATAATAAAATCAATATCGCGTTCTGTTCGCAAAATGTTTCATATAAAAATATTACATGTTTTGAATTCATTTTCTTAAATGAAGGAGATATACTGCCCTTTTTTTCAACTGGGCTGCAAAAATATTTAATTTAAATTTATATGAAATAGGAGATTCAACATTTCCTCCGTCTCTTTTGAAGCAAAAATTTATTTTTGTTTTATTTTTTGTGTCAACTGATTTCGCAAATCGCTTTAAAATCTTTAAACATATAAAACCCTAAATATCGCTTAGCGTTAAATGTTGCCTGAAAAACTTATATTTATTCTATTGAAACCAAAAAAGAAAGCATCATTTTGTGCAACCTGTTTAAAATATTACATTCGTGCATGTTCTGTATTCCACACGGATTTGCAAAAATGTGGAATTAAATTTTTTTCTTCTTATTAAATGAAAACTTTTATGTTTTTTTAATTCTACCAATAAGTTCGCACAAAAATAAAGCAAAAACAAAATTTTAAAAATCTTAAAATAGCCCATAGAGTAGTTATGAGGTGCTGAATTTTTCAATTCCTAATAAAATATTCAGATTCGGCAGACTGTATTTTGATAATAGATAACATCATTAGTAACATTAAGATTTTATTAAATATTTTTTTAAGCCTGAATTTAAGTAAAAATAGTTTGCTTAGAATCCTTTCACACTTTGAAAAAGACTTGTGCAAGTAGGTTTTTAAAATTTTTTATATTTCCTTTTGAACTTGCCAACCGCTCACATTACAAAAATTTCTTTTTTCTTTTGCTTAAAATTATATTTTTTTTAATTTCTTAACATAACACAAAACAAGTTGTCGAGTACGGGCAAGTGTGTACAAAAAAGAAAAAATTATCTACAATCACAAGAATTGCACAACTCACTTGCCAAGTGTAAAAGGGTAGAAGCAAACACTTTTTAAAAAATTCTGGACTTTTTCGAGAAATTCAGTAATTTTTTTGAAGGACAAAAAATACGAATAATGGCAATAAATTTTAGTCTTCTTCCACACCTGTCACTTACAGCGGCGATATTTTCTGAAATAGTTAAAATTTGTATTGCATTATTTGGTGCAATGAAACCTAGCAACAAGTCCATGGATGAGTTGCTTAAATAGCGGATTATTTGAGTCAATTGAAGACTCATTTAAAAAAAAAAAAAAAAGATTTTAAAATTTTTGGATCTTTTTTAAGTGCGAATTTATTCTTAAGCATTTAAACACAATATGCTATGATTCGAGCCCAATTTTCTAAAAAAAAAAATAGTATAAAAATTTAACTCTTTTAATTTCATTATTTTACTTTATCCTAGACTAAATAGAAAACCTATAGAACATGCTTGGTTTTATAAGACTCTTTTATGCTTATTTAGAATTCCTAGTACCTGAGCAAATGTTTGTATTTATTTCCGGTCTTTCCAACTATTATTTTATTTTTGTGCCCATCAATTTATTTTACATAATCTGTTTAATATTCTGTTCTCTGCGTACATTTTTTTTATCTTTTTAAATTTCTTTGCTAAGACTTCCATTTCCATTTCCATTTCCTGTTTGTGTGTTTCTTATTCTGTATTCACTTCCAAGCATAAACTGCTTAACATTACAAAACTCTTTTTTTGTTAATTAATACTGACTTATTTAAGGTGTCATTATGTTGCTAATCACTGCAATAAAATAATTCCCACATCAAGTTTTCCTTTAAACTAAATTAAAAGCATTAAATCTAAATTTTGGCTAAAACCAACATACCCAGTACATAAAAATGTTATGTTACGTTTATTGTTGATTGAAATTTCAATTTCAAATGACACATACTCGCACACACTCAACAATTATAATAAAAGCAAAACAACAAATAAACATGCAACAGTAATAGAAACACAAAAAAAAATAAATTTAAGTTTCTTTTGGTTTCTTTGCTCTCTTTGAAAAAAGAAGTCATATGTTATACAAAAACACCTCTTCATAAATGTGTCTCTATATTGTGGATGAAAAAAAAAATAATAATAAAAGAAGCAACAGAGTGACCTGTCAGAAAATAAACATCACAAATTTTTTTTAGTGGCCATTTGTGGATTAATTAGTCTCATTTTCCGTAACAAAATATTCCAAAAACCCACTCAGAAAAATGATGAAAAATTAAAGGTTGGGGTTTTTGATTCATAACTTTGCCATTTAAGGACCTAAATTCTTTTGAATTTCAATAGCAACTGAAAGACAGAAACAACTGACAAATTGATATGCTAAAAGTGACATTTCCTTCGATTACATACGAGTAAAATCATTGTATGATTCTAATCCCAATCGAATTTATTAAACAATCTGAGGCATAAGGCCTCATTAAAAAGGCTCTAAAAGGTACAAATTTTCATAAAATTTCAATCAAATTAAAAATTTTTATTGAAAACTATCCCTGTGAAGCAAATTTTGAAGGCATTTTTTTTACTTTTTTTAAAATCAGCGTATATATTGAAACCATTTTTGTAGTGTTCAATAACAACTAAATTACCTTTAAATAGAAATAGAAATTAAGTTCGAAGCAATTTTCTTTTAGAAGCTATAAACTTTTGCAAAAAATTTTTGTTAAAAGAGTCCTATTCATGTGGCATGGAGAGTACACAGCCTTCTTACTTACAGTGAAGGATATAAAAAACATAAACTACATTGATAAATATTATTTTTTATACAAGAAATCAGATATCACAAAAACCTTCCTTTAAAAAAATAATGCTTACAACTAGACTCTGTATGTAGAAAATTGTCGTTCGTTTCTATTTTAAGCAACAAACAGCACGATAACGTAAGAATTTCAGTACGGCCCATTTAAAGCATATGTCTCTTTCTACAAATAAAAATGTCAAACCAGTCACTTGATATATTTTCTCATAGAACTAACACAAGATGCACAGAAATCATTTACATTTTCAATTAAAAAAAAATTATTTTATTTATAAATTGATTTTTTTAATTAAAGTTTTCTTTTTTAATAAAAATTAAATTTAAAATATTTTATTTATTTAAAATTTGTTTTTTTGTAAATGAGTGAAGCATTTTTAAAGCGAAATAAACTCTTGTTTTGTTTACAAAAAATCGTCAGCATCACTTATGGGTCAGATTATTATATTACGGACAGAAATGAAATTTTCCTCTTCTTGCTTTATTAAATAAAATAATTACACTCACTTTACATACTTAGTTTTATCTCTGCTTTAAGTTTCCTCTCAAGATATTGCGAAAGAAAAATTTATTACTAAATTCAAAAACTAAAAATAAAAGTTTTTTTATTTAGAAAAAATTAAGAAGAAAATGTGTGTTTTCAGCGAAGTTGGTTTCAAACAAAACAAAAGACTTAGAAAACATACTTGTTTTACTAAAGACCTCAACCAAAATTGACGTGCCAACGGTGCTACTCGTACTGATGAGACAATTAAATTATAATTAACTTTCGATATTTGTTTTATATTTATATTTTTTCTTGGTTGCTGCAAATTTATGTTTCCCTGTTTTAATATCATTTTCATAAAGCGGCACCCAAATGTTAGGTATCTTACCGACTACCAATTTTATAATAAAAAAAAATAAAATAAACAGAACAACTGAAGTAAATAAACTTTAGCTACACAATAATATGGAACATTGAGTGCAACAATTGCAAATGAAACCGAAATAAAATCACAAACCTCACCTTTAACTTCCTACATGCGATGCTCAGTTCTATAAAGAAACCAACAACAACAACAACTAATAAACTACAGCCAAGCAAGGCAAACGAAACAATATAAAGTCAAGAGTATAAGTAAGGCATTGATTGCTAGAAATGGTTGTTTGGTTGCCGACTTTTTTGCTGCTGCCGCTGCTGCTGACTTTTTAAGAAAAAATAGAAAAAAGTCATACATTTTGCTCTTTATTTCTCCACATTTAAAATAAATTTACAGCAGATTTTTTTTTTTTTTGCCAACAAACATATGAAACACACCTGAATTAAATGAGATTAAGTTTGTTAAAAAAAAGAAATATCAAACGCATCACGTCATAACACTTAAATGTTGAAATATGACTACCAAAACATTTGTAAATTTAATTTATTTTTTTTTTCTGTTTTGTATGATTTTCCGCTCTTAAGAATTGTTGCCGTATGAGTAACGCTAGATAAACTATTTAATTTTATAACAACGAATGTGTGCATGTAAGTGGCTGTGTGTTAGGTGCTCTAATAAAATGTCAACTTGAAATTTAAATTTAAATTTAAATGTTAAATAATTTACATTTTTTATGGCTAAAACTTTTGTTTAGGAAAACAAGTTTTTGTAAAACGATTTTCTGTCTTGGTAAACAACAAAATTTCTTTTTTTTTTTGTAGATTTTCCATTGTTAGTGATTTGATCTTTTTGTTTGTTTTGGTAACCCAAAACAATGAATCTATAAATCGTTTGGAAAAGTAAAAAGGTGGCAACTATACATCAATAACCTGATACAATATCACACATTATTGTTAGCTTAACTACCGATTATCGTTTTCCATAGATCTGTGAATGTTATATTTAAATGTAACAATTTGTTTTAGTTAAACGAAAATGCATACAGAGAGCAAGACTAACACCTCCAAATAAAAACCTCATAACACGATTTCTAAATGGATTTTCAGTTGTAAGTGTCCGTTTCTAAAGACTCCATACAAAAAAGTACAAAAAAAAAGGCTGTATCCCGCAGTGTACCAAATCGAATGGCTTTTTGTATGGCAAATATAATGCATTTCAATGGCTATAAGTATTGCCTTTGGTACTTATAAAGCAACTCTGTAGGTGAATATGAAATATAATATTCACACTCTTATTATAACTATTGTCTACAAATAATCATGAAAATATAAAGCAATTTGTTTGTAGTTTTTGTTTCTTTTTTTCCTTTTGGTATATAGTGAAGCCAAATGCCGAAAGGTTGTGTTGGCAAATAGTTTTAATAAAAAAATGGAAAAAAAGTGCGTTGGCTGTAAAATAAAGTCAAGCATAAATTTGAAAAGAAAACTTGCATTGTTGACACCATCAACGATTTTAGTTTAGCTAAAGGTTTGTAAAAAGGCAAAAGCTTTTTTAATTATTTCTTTTTTATATTAAAAAATTAAATGAAACGAAAAGTCTTTGAAGCTTAGCAAAGCTAAATCTATTTAAAAGTGAAAAATCTTCCACTAACGAGCTACTTTCCCCCTTTTTAGATTTCTGCATTTTTATTTTCAAACTGACAAAAAAAAAACTAATCGCAGCAGCTAATAACCAGTTGCCTATTTTTCATTATTTTACCAACACTTAAGACAACATGTTGTAAACGATAATCGCCGAAAACTAATATACACAACTGATAAGACAACACAACAGATAAGTGTTGTAAGCCGTATGTCCAAAATTGCTTTGGCCAAAACATCAAAATCCGACTCGAAGGACTGGGGGTTTTATTTATAAGGTTACCTTATCTTTTCCACTCAATAAACCCCATTAATAATATTTGCCCTTGTTCTGGAGCAAATATTATTAATAGTTTCTTTGCTGGAACGCAAAGAAACCTTATAAATAAAACCCCCAGTTTTATTCACCGTAATCACAACACACAGCAACAAAATAGTTAATAGTTTGAAATTCCAAAAGACGTGTACTGAAATGTGTAACTAAACAGGACTTAGTATGTGTAGGGCAAATTAAATTATAGTTAATTCGGGAACAACACAAAGAATTCACGATTAGAATTAGTATCAGGAGCGGTAACAGTGGCCTGAGCACTGGGGCAAAATAGACTTAATGCGACAAATTCTACCTAAACCTAGTATTTTTTAAGAGTTCCAAAACTTCTTTGAGTGATTTGTCCGCTTTGCTAAACGGTTTAAAGTAGTGGCAAAAAAGAGGCCCAAATTAAACCATTGCAGTGACACAACATGTGCTCTGTTGTATCTTCGTCTTCGTTACATACATTTCAGAGGACAATTGGGCTGCTTCTCATAATTGTTTCAATACACTGCAAAGCCCAGTTATGAATTCCGTGACCATACAAATGCTTAACTGAGTCAGACCTAGTAAGTCCTTTCTTCTTTCCCGAAATCGGAATGGCATAAATGTTTTCTCTCTACTAATATCGCTTGTCTCCAGCCAACATTGCCGCGATTGCCAGCTATTCCTTAAATCTGGATTCTGGACCAATGAAAATCTTATTCACACTTTTTCTTGCCAGTTTATCTGTCTTTTCATGAACTGGCATGAACATTTAGTACCTAAACTTTGTTTAATATTTTTTCTTTGTTTCATAATTCTTTATTAAAAACCAATATTTTTCCCTTCAATCAGCAAAAAATAAAAATAAAATGCTTTTCCGATCGGTTTTTGCTTGTTTGTTCATGGATTACATGAAGATTTTTGAGCCCTAAATTCGGCAATTTTTTTGTATCCCCTAGATCATTATGTAGCATACTAACCTACCAATCTGGGGGTCACAGGTTTGATTCATGTCTACGAAAGCCATTCAGATGGAAATACGCTTAACCGGAGATGACTTTTTCGAAAAATTGCCATTGACTTCACTTTGCTTCATTTCCCATTAAACGAATTGCTAGCAGGGGTATTTAATTCCATACTTATCTAATTGGAACATGCTGGAACATGGCTTTCTTAAAAACTAGCGATTAATTTATGAAACTGTTGTTGTGACAACATGGTATATTAAGAGGGCTTGCGGTAAGCAACGTAAAGCCAAGCGAACGATAAGTCAAAAGTAAGCTAGGCGCTTTTTCAGTGGAAAATGAGTAACCGTTTTTCTATCGCTTTCGCTTCGCATCGAAATAAAGAGCCTGGATTTTAATTTTTAAATTGTATTACAACAAAAAAAGTGTAGGGCTTTGGCAGTATCATCGAAATTCTTCTATAATAAATTTCACAAAAAAAAATTTTAGTTGTCGCAAATAATAAATGCACTAAACTGAATAAAAAGAGAATTCTAGAATATAATTTATCTTAAAAAGGAAAACAAATTTTAAGCAGCAAAAAAGAAAATATAAAGTGAGTGTTATGAGCATGTGATTTGTAGAATGGCATTGTGTTGTAGAGAATATGAAACAGCCAGAGGCATTCAATTACAATTCGATTGTTGTGTGAAATTTTACAATTTTGTAAAGAGAATCTTAAGCAATAAACAAAACTTGTATGAAAAAATTGTTATGAACAAGATACGTTAGAGTTCAATCAATGTTTGTTAAAAAAAAAAGAAACAACTCGATATTAATTAGCTGATATTTAGCAGATGATTATAAGTATTATCGTAAGATCTTTATTATTCAAATGCATTTTATAGAAATTTAGTGGCCCCTGAACTCAACACAGCCAATGAACGTTACTTTTTAACTATTTTAAAAACGTTAGAGTTTTAATAAAAAATTAAATTTTTAATTCAAGAGAAGACAAGACAAGGCTTGACTAACCATTTTCAAATTATAAAATATTTTTTTTTTATTTATTTTGAATTAAAATAAGTTTCATTTTAATTCAAAATAGTTTTAACCCCATTCCTATCGTGCCATAATACCCCATTAAACATTAAAAATAAATTAATAAATAAACATTAAAAAGTATATAAAAAAAGAAATACTAGCAAACAATTATGCAGCAAATGCAAAGAATCACACACATATGAAAACAGAGACGATGTTGTTTTTAGAAAATTTAAATTAGAATCTTTATTTTAGTCATGGTGACCGCAAAAATTATGTTATTAGCGACCTTTCGAGGCAGCCAACAATTCACTGCAACCAAAAACCAACAACCGGAGACAAACAGCATCCAAACAGCTCAACACCACACAGCAGATTCTTTCGCTAAATAAATAAAACACCAGCAAAAAAAGCGTTTTTTTTTCTTTTCTATTTTAAATAAAATTTCATACAACTCACATACTACAAGTATGCATACATACGAGTATATATTTACTCCCATGTTCATTAGTTAAACTACTGAGGAGTATGGCAAATATTGGTGGAAGAAGCATGACATATAGAAGCATCTTGCAACAGTAGTAGATATAGAAATAGAAACAGCTATAGAAACAAAAAAAAAAAAAAAAAAATAGAAGTCTAAAATTAAAACTGTTGAATTCGAAAAATTGGCACATATGATTTTCCTAAGAAACACACAAACAAAATAAAAAGACTTGTTTTTCATTCCTTCACTAACAATGTAAGTAATATTATTTGATGTTAGTGTTGTTGTTGTTGTTTTTGTTTTATAATTTAATTTATTCATAGTCACGTCTTGCCACAATACACTATTCTACTACATTTAACTTAATTTTTTCCAGATTTGTTTTTTGTTAACTTTAAAATTCAATTTAATATTAAACAGGACGGTAGAGTAGACAGGCCCAAGCATTTGTAACATAATAAAAATAGAAAAATTGTTACTAAAGTCATGGTAAGTGAGCACATCAACGAATTTTTAAAATTGATTTGCTAATGGGTATAAAAATGAACAAAAACCAAAACAACAAAAAAAATGGATTTATTCTTGAAAACTTAATCAGTCCAATTATGAATAAAAATTTCCCGGGAGTTTTTTCACTTTTCCCTTTTTTAACATGGTAGGGAATTTTCTCCCAAAAATCAAAATTCTCCCAGGGAAAAAATTATGGGGAATGTTTATAATTGGCATGAATGCTTTCTGGCCATTGAAAAAATTTTCAAAAAATTATTATCAAATTGTTTAAATTTTTAATCGAATTACTTAGCCCAGCTAACAATTTTTCAACTAAACAAAACATATCCGTGATTAATAAATGAGCTGCTATTTTGGAAAGTCTCTTTTTAGGGGTAGCTTTAGCAATTTACTAAAATTACTGCTGGACTTACACCTTTTTAAAAAATAGAGCTAAAAAATTTGTATTCTTATCCTAAAAAGTTAACGTAGATTTTAAATTAAAATTATATGAAAAACTTCTATAACGTTGACTTTAAGGTCTACGTTAATTTTTTTTGTAAAAAGGGTTAATTAATTAAAAATTTAATCAATGTGGCAATTTCTTTTAATTAAAAGTTGGGCTTATAATTTTATTGATTATGACGAAAACAGTGGTGAATTTGACTACAGCAACGACTTTCGTAATAAGACTGAATATTTTACAAACTTTTTCTTTTTATGGCAAAAGACTTATTTTTTTCTTTAACCAGAAAATAAAGTCTTTTAATCGTGCATCGTTATGCTGAATCTATGGGTGCCCGCTCCCTCACAAGAGAAAACACTTAGGATCTAGCCAGAAATTTTCACTACCCATTAATTAACAAGGCTGCTTTTTACTTCAAAAATATGTTTGACTTTCAGATTTTGAGGGGAAATATAATAATATAGTTGTGGACCTGTTTTCCAATCATCACAGGGGTCTTGTCTCCTGCATAACAGTCTTTTCTAAACTCAATTTTTTTTTAAAGAAACCTTTATAACTCATCAGGATTTTTACTGATTTAAATGCATTTTTTTTAAATTAAATTTTAGCCCCTGAAACGTATTTTTTTTATAATAAAAAAAAAATTATTTCTTCTGATTACAAAGGATTTAAAATAAAGTAAAAAAAAAACGAAACGAAAGACTAGTAATTGAAGAAAGAATTTTTTTTAAAGGAAAAGTCAAGCACTTATTCGCTGTATAAGCAATTTAATTTAGTCATACAAAAATTAAACAAAAATCAATAATCATCAGCTTTATTTTTTTAAAGATGATTATTTCCAAAAAAAAAAAACTACGGTTGTCGATGTCGTAGTCGAATTGTTTTTGTCACGACAACGATACTGGTAATCAGGCCTAGTATTTTAGACATTTTTTAACTCCTTTGCTTGTTTTTATTTCTTTTGCATAAAATAGTAAGTGACTGTCATAATTCGTTTTAAGCCACCCAGTAAAATTTCTTTTAATTTTTTTATTTCAATTTCATTCAAAGACAAGTTCATATTGTCTTGCAAAATCAAACAAACTGCTGTGACAGTTAACTGCATCAATTTCAATTTTAACTTTGAGAATAAAAAATATCAGGCAATTTTTCAATTGTGAAGCTGGGGCAAAAGCAAAAAATGATTTTAAAATCATCTATTGACAGCAGTAGTTGTTGTCAATTAAGTATGATAGTGTTGGTTGGTTGAATTAAGTTTCAACTCCTGTTGAGATACTAGAGTGTTGGTTGGTGTGGGTGATAAAACTTTGTTTTTTTCTTTTTGAGAAATAATCATCTTTAAAAAAAATAAAGCTGATGATTATTGATTTTTGTTTAATTTTTGTATGACTAAATTAAATTGTTTAGACAGCGAATAAGTGCTTGGCTTTTCTTTAAAAAAAAAATTTCTTTTCTTCAATTACTAGTCGTTTCGTTTCTTTTTTTTTTTATTTTATTTGTGCAATTTTCTTTTCTTCTAGTTTTTACTATTAACTACTAGTGTTACTTGAGGTTAATGATGTCTTTGCTTAACTGTTCACTCTGTTTGTTTGTTTTCTTTATATTTATTGATTATTTAAATTAATGATACTTGAATATTCTCTCTAGCTTAAAATGAAAACAACGACAAATTTTGCATTTAATGAATTTCTTTAGTTTTGGGTCTTATAAAACCGTGTGTAAAATATTAGAAAATTATGCATGAAGGTAGTCATACAGGTATGTGTGCCATTAAGTGACATAAAAATGACTTAGTAAATATTATTTCTTTATTTAAAACTAAACAAAAGCCTGAGAATTAACACAGAGAAATTTTTCAACTAAAATGTATAATTTAACGATCATAAAAAAACAAAATTTTTATTTAAAAAAAACGTTTATTTTTAGTTTGAAAAAAAAACAGTAACTCATTTAAAAAGAAAATATTTAGGGCCAATTTCATAAAAAAAATTTTTGTACCGGAAATTCTTTTCTTAAGCAAAAGTTTTTATGAATTTGGCGGTTAGTACTTCAAACAATTTTTTTTTATTTATTACTAACTGTTATCACCCGTTCTAACTCGGTTCGTAACTCTATGATTGGAAATCCTTAGCGTAAAAAAAGCATAGATATAGAAAATTCAGAGAATTATATTGCGGGTCAGACATTGAATTAGAATTAAGAGCAAAAACAAGACATCTCGGCTAAAGTAGGCCTATTGTAACACTATTTTAATGTTACAAGTCTTCCCTAAGTCTAGTATTCATTAAGAATTCAAAGACTTCTTTGGGTGATCTGTGCGCCTTGTCAGGCGGTTATAGGTAGCGATGTAATGAAAATAATTTCAAATTAGACCATTACAGTGACACTTCAGTCTTCGTTTTATAACCTGCAAACGTCTACTGAACTCTACAGTGTCCAATTATAAATCCCGTGACAATGCGAATTTCTTACCGAGTCAGATCTAGAAGTCATTTGCTCTCCTCCGAGACTCAAATGTTATGAATGTTTTCACTACCCTGATTAAGAAACTTATATAAATTATTCTTTGTAAAGTGGGCGTAGTAACCTCTAATTCTATGCCGAAATTTGTGGGAGTATAGAGAACGAATGAATAACATTTCAGGGAAATTTAATAAAAAAAAAAAAACAAAATTTCATTAAAAATCATTAAAAAAAACAACTAAAATTTTGTTTTAAAAAACTGGGTGTGGTCGATACAAAAATATAGAATAACAAGTTCATTTATGCTTTACTACTCAAGGAGGAGAAATGAAGTCTACAAAACTGCTGGAGAGCCGAAGTACACATGCGGCAGTCAAGAAGACTTATTACCCCATTACGCATTAGGGCAGAAGCAAAAATAACATCAAATTCTATGTTAAGCTGCTGATAGGCCATGTTAGGCTTAACCACCACATGAGTGGTATCGGTTTAGTACAGATTGCCTCTTGTCCTTGCTATCTAGAAGGACGAGAAACGTCAGAACATATTCTATAATATTTCCCAGCGATGGTAAGACGAAGACTGAGATAGCTAAACAATGAAACGCTGGCCCCTGAAAACGAATCCTACAACATTGATCCATCGAATCCTACCGAATGATCCATCTGTCTCAACTCGTCGCCGTTCCGGCCAATTGGGTATACCCAGAACAACATTACAGAGAATTTTAAAGCTGGATCTTAAGATGTATCCATACAAAGTTCAAATTAGCAACGACTGCAATACGCTCACTAGGTCTCATTTGGGCCACCCGTTATGTTTTTGAAGATATACTTTCAAGATTTTTTGCAAAAAAATTTTGTTTTTCTTCATAAAACAAAATTGGATTTATTTACTGAACGGACTGTGCCGTGTATGTTCCACACACACGATTTCAATTATTTTTCGCGGGGGTTAAAAAACAGCAACCAAAAAAAAAGGCAACAGTTCACAAAAAAAAAGGATCTTTACAAGCGGAAGATGCAAAAGAGCAAATACAATTTAAAAGGTGCAAAATTTTACACTTTCCCTTATTAAAAAGATATTTACGTTACATAACCAGAAAACCTTTTATTTTAAAATTAACGTGTAACGATTTCTTACAAGTTCTGGTCCCTAACAATTTTAGTGCTTGGTCTTTGTCTATTAAAATGAAAAATCAAAAAGTTTTATTTATAACCAACTCATCAATAATAAAATTTATTGAAATTTTTAAAATTTTAATTTAAAACTTAATAGAAATTGAAACCAAGCTCGTTTTCTTTTTTGTATAATTTTTTCTTCTTTTTTTTTAAGCAACGATTAGTTAGATCTTAACTGATATTATTCATTTAGTCAAATTTCTTTTATTTTAGCCAATTAATAAAACAATTTTTAAATTTAAGCAAATTAAAGAGTTTGAGCATTAAGCGTAGAAAAGAAAATCAAATAAGTAAGAAATTATAATGATTTTCTGTTCATACGGCTAATAATACCCAGAAAGCCAGTATATAAGAGGAAAGTAAGCAGCACAGAAAAAAAGTACTCTTTAGCTACCACATACCGGGCAATTATTCACTTGTTACCTTTTTGTTTTTTGCTTACAACTTCCATCAACCAACAAGTTCACACATCTTGTTAGCACAACAAAGCAACTAGCCAACCAGCCCAGCCAGCGAGCCATCCAGCCACTAAGCTATCTGGGCCTTTATGTTATGGACAGACGCACACAGAGCAGCAGACAGATAGTCATACGAGCATATGAACATTTACTTAAATGTAAAGAGATGTGCAACTATTTTAAATCTCGATTGAACACCTCTTTACTCGTACTATATATTTTTATTTAATAAATTGCACGCAATCATTTTTTGATGTGGTTCGCGTTTCTTGCTCATTGAGTTTGAAAGCAGACAACAGTAACAGCAACAGCAACAACAAAAAGAAAACTAACAGAAAAATACTCCATTATTAGCAAGTAAATCGTTTTGTTTTCTACAATTTTATTTTCATAAGGAAAAACTCAGCATGTGGCTAAAATGCTGTGGGATTTTCCCCCTTTTGTGCTTTTTTTTTTCTTTTGCTAAAGAAGTAGAAAATGTGTGTATGTGTGTGTTTATGGGGAGTGCGTATTAGAAGTTGTTTGTGTGTAAAAGCTTAAATCTACTAAGAAAAAGTTTTACTAAAAACTTACCACCAGCCGTTAAGTAATTGATTGCGCTTCAATTGCAATTACATCTATGCAAAAAAAACTAGCCAATTGTAGCCTGAGGCTTTAAGATAACAAAACTGTTTGGCAAACATTGTAGACACTTTAAAGATGGCAAGTACTTTTTGGCTAAAAAGAAAAGAAAAGCGCTTAAAGTTTTAAAATAAATTAAGTAAAATTGAAAACATAAAATATAAAATCAGTACAAATTCAATAATAAAACATATTTTTCGGGAATATTTAAAAAAAAAAAGCATTTGCAGAGAATTTTCTGTAAAGCAAAAAAAATTTTTAGTTGCAAAAATCTAAATTCGATAATACAGTTGAAAATTTAACTCTCAATAATATTTTGGACTGTGTTACTGAATTTTTATTGGCACAACTAAAAAATTCAACTATCAAAAAAGAATTTTTGGCTGGTTACACAAAATCAGTTCTTCCAGCCGAAGTTCTTTTCTGTGTACAATGCTGTACTGAGGCACACAATTCACTATTACGTTCAATGTGTCTCTTAATAGAGTTGAAAGGAATTACTTTGTATGCCACTAGACTTCATTAGCATATGAGCAGATTAGGGTAGAGCAACTGCCAGCTTTATTGGCGGAAACAGAAATCTGCAGAAGACTTGATATGGGATAGATGTACGAATACTGGCACTAGAAAAGCTATTAAATTTAAGGCTATAACTATTCCAAAATTAGCGGGAAGTCTAGTTTAAGTTGGTTAATAACGCTACATGATAAAAATTTGAGATCGTGGTCTTCAGTGTTTCCCAAGTAAAATTTGATTTGTACAGAGATAAAAAATCCTTTCGATAGCTGCAAAACTATTTAGCTTTTGGTTAAAACTATCTTCTTCGTAAGGAAAAATTCTGATCCTATGAAAGAGCAATATATTTACTGATCAGTCGACTGAGTAGAATGGGGTCTCTGAGTAAAATGCATTCTAGACTCCTATAAAATCATCCCACAACCAGTACTCGAAATTACTCTTTATTAGACAGAATGCCCGCAACTAAATTTATTGTAATTTGCTGGGTTTTTGTTCGAGAAAAATTTTTTTTACAAATTTTTAAATTCAGAAAACAATTTTTAGTTTATTTGACCTTTTTCTTTTTAATTAAAATGGCTAGTTTATTAAGCTTAAGCACGTATTATATAAATTTAAAATGTATATCGATATTAAGTATCTTCTTCAGGATATATTTATAATCTAAGCTACGCAAGTTGGAGCTAAATGTCGATATAAAATATAAATTTATATAATACGACCTCAAGCTTAATAAATTAGCTATTTTAATTAAAAAGAAAAAGGTCAAATAAACTAAAAATTGTTTTCTGAATTTAACTTTTTTTACCTGTTACTTTTAACGGATGCTAATTCTGAAAGCGGGAACAAAGTGTTTTAAATGTTTTTTAACTTAACCCATAATTAAAGTTAAGATTTTATAAATGAAATGGCAAGCTTTTACTGTTACATTAAATTAAAAATATTTATAAATTATATATTGGACAGTGTGTCCTTAACTATCCATCCAAATTTGTTTACAAAATTTTAGCCAATCCTAACTTTAACTATTAAATGTTTTGGGCACAAAATAAAGTACCAAAAGTACTTTTATTTTAATAACAAAATATTCCTTATGTCTGCAATTCTGCTTCTCGCTACACTTTAATTGCGCATACTCGTATGTGTGTATGTAATTTCTTTAGATATTTTGTTTTTCTTTCTTTTCTTTTTTTGTTAGCCTAACTGCGCGTTTGTAATTGAGCACTTCACAAGCATGTAATTGTCTCGTAATAATTCGTATTTGTTATTGGAAAACAGTGGGGTGTTTTAACGCGCAATGCAGCACCACCACCGTTCAAAAAAAAAATGTTTAACTGAGAGTAATAAGAGAAATATTCCAACAGGTGTGAGATTTAACACTATGCCACAAATAATAAAAATAAGGGTAAGAGATTGATATGGTGCTTAAAAGAGATCAAGGCAATTGCTCTTTGGTAAATGAGATCATTTGGAAATAATTGTTTTTGTTGGAAAAAGTTATGGCAGACAATTTTAAACAACAAGAAATTGTAATTTGTTTTTTGTTTTTTCTTTGAATTACGAAAAATTAATTTAATATTGTATGAATTGAAATTAAATGCCATAAAAATGAAAAGACTTTATAATGCGTTGCATATAACAAAATAAAGTTTCTTTTAGTAATAAGGCTTAATTCAAGTTTTATGTTTTGAAAACATAATTAATTTAGTCCTTTTCTGCCTCCATTTTATATTTTAGCCTCTCTCTCCATCTAATTTTTTTTTACTCCCTCATTCTTCACTCTCTTTTCCTCTATTAGGATTAAAAACTCGTTGTTTTTAGCCCACTTTTTAGTGTTTTTAAGCTATCCAGGCCGTCATCTCGTCTGTGACATTAATTTATTGCTTAAACTGCTTTTTGCAGTGTTTCTTTTTTTGCAACTAGTTTTTTTTTTAAATTGTTTTAGTGCTTTTTAAAATATAAAAATTGACATCACTACTTTTTACCTCCTCAGCCCCTTTCTTTCTTATCTTTCGCTCAACCTGCTCTTTATTTACTCCTGTTTCTCTTATTTTTTTTTCTTCTTTTAACTTACTTACTGGGTCTAATTATTCATTCTGTTCCACGAAAGCATTTCTTGTGAGGAAGCAAAATTTGCAATTATTGACTCCGCATGGATCACAAATGAAAAGATATGTAGGAAAAAAAATTGAAAATTAAAAGTGCTTTAGCTTAGTTTGTTATATTTTTCGAAAATAGTTTTGTTTTATTTATTAAAAATTAATTTTCTTTTTGTTTATTTAAAGTTTATTTCAAAACATTAACATATTTCATTCGCAATAGACACATTTTAAATTCACAATTAAATAATCACAATTAATAATCAGATAATTCCGCAGATATAATTGGCATATCAATCGATATTTCTTTCCACTGAATTTTCATTTCCTTTCCATCTATTCCTACATTTCCCTCTATATACACTTTTTTTCCAAGTCCTCTATCCCTCTCTACCCTTGACCACCTCTTTTTTTTACCTCTTACTCTTTTCTCTCCTCTACCGTCCCTTTTTCCTATCTCTTCTCATTTTCTTTCTTCTTTTTCTGCTCTTTCTCTATTTCTGCTCTCTCTTTTTCTTTTTTCTCTCCTCTCTTTTTTCTCTCCTTTCTTTTTTCTCTTTCTCTCATTTACCTCTCTACCATATTTAACTCATATAAAAAAATCATACTTTTACAATAAAAATGATGTCAAAAATTGGTAAAATCCACATAAAAATATCATAAAAAAATAATAGAATAGCAAATTAATTCAAAGAAATATTTTATTATTAAAGTGGAAAAGTCAGAGCTTTTCACAACTGACATAAATGATACAAAATCGGTCTCTAACAAACATTTCGAACTCGTGAAGCAAACAATTATCCCCCAAAATCTATGTCTTGAAATATCGTAATCGCGATGTAAAGACAAGCTAGCATAACTTAGTGAACTGCTATCATGGTAACTGGTAGCAGTAAAGGTAAATGTTAACTAGATTAAAGGTTAAGAGAGTAGGCATACCATAACTACTCTAAGGGCTAGATATCTACTGAAATCTCAGTGTTTAAAGGATAAGGATTTTCATTGATCTACACACGGAGTAAGAATTTATGGACTTCGTTTTAATCGCTAGAAAGATTTACCAGAATCTGTGACAGATTGTTGGTGAGGTCTTTTTAAGAGTATACTTGGTGCCTGGGATTAGCATCTAAAGGTAAAAAGCTGTAACAGCTGTTGACCACATGTTTCCTATGTGCGTTTTATTTGCCTTAAAAGTCCATATAATTTTGTAAAGTTTTAGAGAATACAACGATACATTTATGAGTTTTAGAAAGTCGCTTTAGGGCAATGGGACATGTTGTTTTGCTCCTTTGCCACTAGAATGAGAAGCGGGAGAAGTTAAAGTAGACACTACTCTCAAGTTACAAATTCTCCCTGAGTCTAGTATTCATAGATAAGAATTAGATATCTAGATAAACTCATTTAGAACTATACCTCAAAATTTGGATGCGACACAAATATTTTTCGTACCCCTTGCCTGGAATAGAAAGAATATTAAATAAACAAATTTTTTTTGCTTAACATGCCCTTATTTTACTAAGGTTCTTGTTGGATGCTCACTTCGACTCAAGCCTACAGTGAGCTAGTGATAACGTTTGTTTAAACAATTCGATTCGATTTTGACTTTAAATCCTTAATTAAAATATATTATAGATTTTATCTTAATTATTTCACGTTTAGTTATAAAAACAACCTTCAATTTAAAAAGCTACAGTGATGCTGTGTATGCTGAAATAAATGTTTATCAATTTACCATTTCGTTTATTAAAGTTTCAATTAATTTTAAAAAAATATTCTCACAATTAAAATGAACAAACTGAGCTGTTCATTATTATCTTGAAACACCTTCGGACTTAAAACAAAAAAAATAAACAACATAAACGCCAAAAGATTAATCGTTATCATTAAAAAAGTAATATCAACATTTTAAAACTAATGAGACGAGCATATAAATTAAAACTAATTTTGCTATAGAGATTTTTTTGGGCGAGGGGGAATTAAATTATGATGAATAACACAAACAATTCTGTAAACGATCATAAATTAAATCGAAATTAAGTTAAGGACTTGGGTGTTTAATTAAAAAATCTACCAGAAAGTGTGTAAAATAAATTTAAAAAAACAAAGTTTTACACAAAATTAAACGCATAAAATTAATTAAGTGAAATGAAAATACAAAAATGAGAACCCAAAACAAAATTTTAAAATTTCTCAAGTGGATTCTTTAGTCTTTCTGTTACTTGCATAGAGTGATAGGGGAGAAAAGGATCAGAATGGTATGAGTGATAAAAGAAACTCAGAGAAAAAGCAAAAGAACCAAAAATCATTAAAACATATGCTATTTTTTACGAAGTTATGCAGCCGGCCGACTAAAACAATAAATGTAGAGCAGAGAGGCTCAGCAGTAACAGTTGCCAAGTTAAAATTTGTATCTGTTTTGCAAAGGTTTCTTACAAAGTCATTCAACCACACAGCCTTTTTTTACAATCAGCTCAGTTAAAATTTGCCACAATTCTTTAGTGCAGGACAGAGATAGAAAATGAGTTTTATTACCTACTCATGATCCTCATCTCGCCCTAAGACTCTTTTCGTAACAGGATTACCAAATTTTCAATACCCTAAATGCAGTCATTCAACCTTGTTTTTTACAATCAACTCAGTTTAAGGAGACTCAATATATCACTTGTCAAGGTGAAGCACTGAGCCAAAAATCGCGTTACAATATCAACAACGTACATGATCATTTTGACAACGGATGGTGTCATTTTTGGTGTTTTCATGAGTTTTTCCCGATTGATTTTTACGAAATCATGCAGTCATACAGCCTCGTCTTCTATAATCATATCAGTGTAGAGAGGCTCAACATTTAGCACTTTTAAATGTAAAGTTTATTGCGTTTCTCTAGAGTAGGTTGGTAATAGAGAAGCAGTTTCATGGTCTAATTCCAATCCCAGTCTCGTCGTGGTGTCAGATTCTTTTTCTAACAGTGGTCCAAAGCCTCGTCGTTTGCAATGATTTTAGTGTAGAGCAGATAGAACTGCCCAAGATAAAATTACTTCCGATTTTTTAGCGCAGGATAGAGGTAGAGAAGCAATTCAATTATTTCCTCTTGGTCTTTGTCTCGTTCTTAGCAGTCACATTCGTTGGCAGACCTATTTTCCTGACAAGGTTTTCAAATTTGAACTTGTGCGCTTTTTCCCTATCTACTTCTTATATTTAAAATTTAAATATATTTTTTTAAAGAAAAGCTTTCACCATGCTTTTCCCATGAGCAAGTTGGTAAAACCTTTTTTTTTTTTATAATTTAAATGGGGTGTGAAAGGCTCAACTTTTTCAATTAATTTAAACTTGAATTAGAAATGCCTTTGTTACGAAAAGTAAAAAAAAATCTCACAACCTTTTTTTTATAAACGATTTAGCATTTATCAAAATAATAATTCATGCTTCATATAAAACTCGCTGAACAAGAAATATATTAAGTGTAAAAAACAAAACGCCCCAAAAACTATACAGAGAAAAACCAAAATATCAATTCATATGGAAACCTATACACCTATACATGGAGAAAGTAAGGACCCAATGAAAAAATAAATAAGGCCAATATAGCTTAACGAAATTATTACAGTTGTAAGCAGTTAAAAAAAAAGAAAGAAAAATTGAGCATAAAAAAATAGAGCTAATAAATATGATTAAGAAACATTTACAGAATAAACCATAACAAACATTCGTAGATTTCATCTTATAAATTCATTTTCCTGCGAGAAAAACATGTCTTTTTTTAAGCTCTGTCGTTGCTTGTCCATATGCCTGTCTTAAATAAAACAAAACCTAAAAGAAAAAAAAAAAAGAATATAGGAAGAAAACAATTCCTACTATAGATGGCCCCAGTTGTTGTTTTAGGCTGTTTATTTTCTTATTTTACTTATGGATTATTATAATCTAAAGCTTTTTTTTAAGCGTACAGGTCATGTATGTGAGATCAAACTCATCCGTCATATGAATTGTACGGTAATGGATCGTAACGCATTTTAAAACCAATCTATTCATAAACCACATTTAAAACACAGCACCATCAACAGCATTTAACTTTGCATTGTTATAAGCAGTGCGTGTGTGTGAGTGGTGGTATAAAAATGTAAGTATAAATCTAACTTGACCATACACACATTAGTAATAAACATTTATATACAATTGAGTACATTTATCATTTGATTTCATTTCAAATGTTGCTTAACGAAAAAAAACAAAACACAGACAGACAGATAGATAGACAGTCGCACAGCAACAGTAACAACAACAACAGCAACAAAGCAATATAATAGTATCATTTGTATCCCCACACGCTTTTCGTAATACGTATTTTTATAGGGCAAGATTTAACAACAGTAAACGAATTAATTGCCCCTTACAAGTCAATTTTCGGGCAAAATTGTTAAAAAAACTGATGTCCCATCATAATACAAAAAAAGTTGGTTAAAAAATCAATTTTTTGTCAATCTTATAGTCTCAACAAAACATATTTAAAAAAAAAAAACTTAAAAAAAATTATTTTTTAAAAATTTCTTTAAAATTTCATATAAAAAAAAATCTTAAAATGTGTTGATACCAACATGTGTTATAAACAAAATAAGCCACACTTCATAAAATCCATTTATAAGTTGTTAATTTATTCACAATTTTATATTTTAAGATTTAGAAAAAGGGCTGGTTAACCCTTTAAGGACCATAAGGACATCGGTGTTCTAGGCAAAAAAAAAATATTATTAAAGTGAAATTCTGTACGATTTTAATAGATTTCATGTTTTTATATTGAATTAATGGGTGTGTTTATAACTATTTAACAGTTCCTTAGCCAAAATTTAATTTTTAAAACAACAATATATTTTTAATTTTTCTTCAAAATACTTTTTTTAGACTTTTAATTTAGCTATACATAACTAAATTAACTGTTTTGTATTCAGTAGCCTTATGGCTCTCAAAGGGTTAAGAAAATTTAATAAATTCACATATTAATTGTGCAATCACAAAGTCGAGTTTGAATTTTTTTTTTTAAGTCATATGACGATTTATTAGTTTTTTTTTAACAAAATGTAGAAGAAAGTTTACATGTTGTGAATAAAATTTTCTGCAAACTTTTTATTTTTTTATCTTGAATAAGAGAAAAATATTTTGTATTCTTTAAAAAAAGAACTTTTATACTTCTTAAATAAAAAATTCTGAAAAATTACAGAACATTTGGTATATAGCATGTGATTTAATTAACAAATTCGACCTAGTATAGCGTACATAACGATTCCTTTAATTTATAAAGGGTGTCCGAACAAGAAGACAAGATTTAAATTTGGCGCCATTCGAAGTGTCATTGTTTGACATTTGAACAATTGTTATTGTTTGCTAGTAGAAGGTACGAGGTTAGTAAAAAATGACCATGGACAGCGAAGGGAGTTCGTTAATTGGGTATTGGAGAGACAACATGAAAATGCTGATTTTGCCGATAAAATCATCTTCAGTGACGAGGCCCATTTCCATCTTGATGGCTTCGTCAATAGGCAGAATTGTCGCATTTGGGGTGAGGAAAATCCTCGAGTGATTCACGAGAAGCAAATGCATCCTCAACGTGTCACTGTGTGGTGTGGTTTTTGGGCTGGAGGAATCATTGGACCTTTTTTTATGAAAATGAGGCAGGTCAAGCGCAAACAGTCAATGGTATTCGGTATTGTGAAATGATAGCCAGTTTTTTCTTGCCTAGAATTGAAGAAATGAATGTGCAGGGCTTGTGGTTTCAACAAGACGGCGCCACATGTCATACAGCCAGAGAAACAATTCAATTGCTGCATCAGTCATTTATTTAAAATTTAAATCTTCCGTTCTTGTTGGGACACCCTTTATTTATCTGCACTATAAAATGTACTCATGTGTTACATTTTGTTTTCTCAGTTTATTTTTTTTTCTTCTTTACTTTATTTTTGTGTTCATTGTTTTTTCTGTCTGTTTGTTTATTTGTGTCTTTTATATGATCTTAACATGACTTTATAATTGTTAACAAGAAAAATCTATTTAAATCTTGTCTAATGCTATGTTGAGCACATTATTCAATCATTTATTTCATTTGATATCAGTTTATTTCATTTGATATCAGTTTTAAAGTTGGCCACAGAGACATTCATTAGATTTTTTTTTTGTTGCTGTTGTTATTCATGGCATTATTATCATGTTGTCTAATTGGTTCACATGATTTGTAAATTAAACAATTATTCATTGTAAAACCAATCTTAGAAATTTAAAACAAAAAATGTTTAACATTTACAGACACACAAAAGTAATATCTGCTTAGAAAAAGTGTTAGAAAAAAATGGAAATAATAAAATAGAAATTTTAATAAATGGCCGGCTCTTAATAAACCACGGCCTCATATTTTTTTTCTCTCTAGCTTTTTTGTTTTTGTAATTTTTTTTTCTCAATAAAGTGTAGAGAAGGAAGAATATTTTTTTTTAATTTAATTGAAAATAATGTTAAATTTCACCTTTTTAGTGTTAGACAAAAATTTATATTTTTTTTTTTTGTGAAACAAGTAATAGAAAGAAATTGAAATTAAATTATTTATTACACCCACTTGGCACGATGAGAAATCTAGTTAGTGATTGTTGGGTGAAAAAAACTTTAGAAAGAAACTTTTATTTTACAAGAGAATAAAAGATCTAAGCAACATACTTTCATTCCTATGAAAAGGAACTATTAAAATAAAAGACTAAAGACACATGCTTGTAACATATTCAAAATAAATTAAAGTAGACTTGAAATCGATATTGTGACAATTTTGTATGAAAATTTTTTCATAATTTCTACTTGAAGTCGTTATTAGTCATTTTGAATACCAGCAACAAGCTGAAATATATTTTCTTCAATTTGATTTTGTTTCCTTTAATTAAAATAGATTTTTGTTTGTAATATTTTGTTATATAAAATGTAAAACGTTGGCCTGCATTTATAACATGTTCCTTTTATTTAACACACTTGCTATACGCATCTTTAAGAAGAAAGTTGAATCGTTTTTCAATCGGTTTTGTGAGGCAGATTTCAAATAGAAAATCGTGGCTTTTTGTTTGTTTGTTTAACTAAAATATAAAAAAATTTCAGTTTTCCTTAGCTTTACTGTCCTTTCTCTTGTTTTAATTTTAGTTTATTAAGTGTGGGATTTATAAACATTTTGCGGTAGAATTTTACTGAGATTTATTTAGTTATTTGTTAGTTTTATTTGACCTTTTTCTTTTAAATAATAGGACAATTTTATTAAGCTTGAGGTCTTATTTTTAAAAAATTTATTTTTATATCGATATTACGCTCCAATTTGTGTAGCTTCTTCAAGATATAATTATAAAAGATTTACCGCCTTATCCAAAAAAATTAACGAAGACTTTAAAGTCAACGTTATCCAAATATTTCATATAATTTTTTCGTAAATTGTGCTTTACAGTGTTCGTCAATTTTTTTTTTTTTTTTTTTTTTTGGATAAGTGCAATAGTGTTCAATCTAGTAATTTAGGTGTAGTAAAGAAAAGATTTTATGGGGTTAGAAAATCCAGAACTTTTCGATACCCTTTAATATAATGTCTAACCAAAAATGGCCAATTTTTAGCTTGACTTTAAAACAAAGAAAGTGTATGTGAAGAGCAGACCATCCGACACTTAGCTGCCCACAGCAAACAACTTCGGTTGTGGAAATTAAATTTGTTACTACACAAAAATTCAGTTGTCATGATCATTTTTTTAGTTGCAATAATCAAAGTTCGACAGTAATGTCAAGTTTAAAATTTAGTTCTTTTAATCTTAGCATTCAGTTGTGATCATATTTTTGGTTGTAGCAAATACTTTTCTTTCAAACTTATTTCCAGCTGCAACTCTGATTTTCAATTATCACAATTTTAAAAATTGATTATTACAACTGAATTTTTGATTGATAAAAAATTTAGTTCTGACAAACGAAGTTGTTTTTTTCAGTGCATATAAAATACTTGGGAACATTTTAGTGTTTTTGTATGAAAAATTTTACAATTCCAAAACAAGTTGCCCGATAGCGACATAACAAAATAGTGTTTTCCTTTTCAACAACAGACAATACTAATCGTAAAATGAGTTTAACATTTTCATTGGTGCTTATGCAGTTCTTTAGGCAATATTGATGCTAATGCTCTTAGTCTTGGTATTTAGCTTGGCATTGAATTTTAATTTTTAAAACAAATGATAGAATGTGTTGGAAAAATGACAATCTATCTTTTCTTATTTTTGTAATTCTTTTTTATTTTTATAAAAATTTTAATTTTTATTATCTTATCCTTAACAGCCACATGATCATATTGCAGCATGAAACACTTATGTTAATCATAAGTATAACATCGGATTTTAAATATCTAAATCTGTTGAATGTTTTTTATTCTGTCTTATTTATTTATTTAATAAATTTCAACTAATTAAATTTTTAAATTCTCATATAACCACCACCGGTACTGCCATTACCATTGCAACACCAGCAAAACCCAAGCAACTTGCTATCAAAATCTTTAAACTAACAACTAGCACAAACCAGAGGAGCACGATTTTGTCACGATATGTTAACGAATGCGGTTGCTGTCTGCCCTGACTGAGTCATTCAATGACTTTGGCTTAAATCCCAAACAGAACTTACTGTCTTATAAATGTTGCCTTGCCAAACGTATAACAAACAGATCATTGAAACGTCACTGAAATGCTGTTAAACAACAGCAATACAAACCTATTAAAAAAATAATATGCTTGTATGAATGTGTTTGTGTAATAAAACTCTAAAGATAACAAACAAACGCAGCACGCCTGCAGACTTTTACTATCGCTGGGTTGTCAAAAACTCGTGCAATATGCTATAATTTTGACAATTTTATGTTGCAGATTGTGAACTCTTCGCAATGAAATTCCGAAAAAAGCAGCAGTCATTTTTTTCTTCTCCCCTTACCGACTTCTACTTTGTCTTTTGCCAAAAGAGCTAAACTGTTATCTAGATTTTATTTGATTGGCTGGGTTTCTTTTTTTGTTTCCTTACTTCTGTTTTTTTTTCTGCTTTCAATTTGTCTTGAATTCTTTAAAAAAAAAAGGAAAAGATATTTTTTTAAAGGAGTTTTTACTATCACAACGCACTCTAATCATATTTGCTAGACTTTGCGTTTAAAAAAAGCCTCAACTAACTCATCATCACTTGCTAAACTGTAACAGTTTCTTTAAACTAATTGAATATTTACCTACCACAACTCATATAACGATAAGTATCTACGATTTTTATATATTTAACGCAAATAGCTAATAATCTACAAAATTACAGCAACAAATTTATTTATAATTTAATGTGTTGTTATACAAAGAAAAAACAATAAATTCATTTTAAATAATCAAATATTGTTAAACGAAATTTAAAGAATTAAATAATATAAAAGAGTAAAATATTGCATAGAGACCTAATTTTTCTTTAAATTAAAATAATATAAAGTGGAATACAGAGAGAAGTCTAGACTAGATTTGAGTAGATAAAATTAGATAAGAATGCTGGTAGTAGGTACAACAAGGAAATTTAGTACAATGCCCTGGAATGGAGTAAATGACAGAGCAGAGTAAAATACAGCGTGGCTGACGAATTTTTTAACTTTTTCATTCGAAAGGGCTTTGAATTTTATTAAAAATAGTTCAATCATTCTTAAAGATAATTGATTTGGTTATTGATGCAGGTGCGGCATCTTAGCAAAGTTGAGGCTATTGTCGCTCGAAATGATTGGTTTAGTTCACCCACATTTGTCGGTTGCGATTTCTACACTTTCTGTTTACAATAATTCTACAAGAATTGAAAAATTGAGTTTCTTGAAATGGGCTAAAGACCTTCAACTGATCTGCTAGCAAACTGTCAAGCAAGCAGTGCTATCAAGTCAACAATATAAAGGGTGTCCGAACAAGAATGCAAGATTTAAATTTGGTGCCATTCGAAGTGTCATTATTTGACATTTGAATAATTGTTATTGTTTGCTAGTAGAAGGTACGAGGACAGCGAAGGGAGTTCGTTAATTGGGTATTGGAGAAATAACATGAAAATGCTGATTTTGCCGATAAAATCATCTTCAGTGACGAGGCCCATTTCCATCTTGATGGCTTCGTCAATAGGCAGAATTGTCGCATTTGGGGTGAGAAAAATCTTCTAGTGATTCACGAGAAGCAAATGCATCCTCAACGCGTCACTGTGAGGTGTGGTTTTTGGGCTGGAGGAATCATTGGACCTTTTTTTATGAAAATGAGGCAGGTCAAGCGCAAACAGTCAATGGTGTTTGGTATCGTGAATTGATAACCAGTTTTTTCTTGCCTAGAATTGAAGAAATGAATGTGGAGGGCTTGTGGTTTCAACAAGAGGGCGCCACATGTCATACAGCCAGAGAAACAATTCAATTGCTGCATCAGTCATTTATTTAAAATTTAGGAAGTTATAAAAATTATTTCCGAAAATCATTTATTTTCCCAGTTGATATTCTCAAAGTTAGAATATTCTAAAAATACCAAATTGGGATTCTAGGCAGCAGCTTGTTAGAAAGAAGGGCTAGCCAGCTAATATATTTTTGTTATTATTTAGGCTGTAGGTTTAATTAAAATTTGCTTTCATATACAAAATTGTTTTTGCACTTAAGGTTAAACGTGTGACCGAATACCATATGGATTTTCTATAGTTATAATTTTCTTTTTTTGTTTTTAATTTTCATACTTTGTTGCATTTGTCTTTTTAGCTATTTTACATACTCGTACATGAGTACGTAACATTTCAAGTAACAAGATTTTCACATTTCAACTTGCTTGCAATTAAGTGGCACGCAACTAAACACGCCTGTTATAAAATGTTTATATTGATTTTATTATTATTGATTTTTTTTTCTGATGTTGTTGTAAATGACTGGCATGTTGTCTTCTACTGTCGTTCTGTTCTTCTAATAAAATATCATTGATAAGTTTTCCATTAAAAAAATTATTAAAATTTAGTTACACGTGGCTGTCACTGCTGTTGATTTTCAAGTTACCCTACAATATATCTCAGCAGCTAGAGCCATTTCGTCTTAATGAAACATGACCTGAGACATGCTTTACTAAGTAAGTAAAACTTAAATCCAATTTTTTCTAAGCTAAATTTAATAGAGAACTTTTAAGCCGTTGCTAACGTACTGGATGTGACTTTTTTTTATGATTTTTTTTTTCACATTTTTCTTTATTAAATTGTTTTTAGATTTTCTGGCTTCACTTGTCTGGTGATAGAGAATTTTTAGATTTTTATCTGAGTTGTATCTCATGTCTACATGTCTGATCATCTGGTCTCTAAAGTCAAACTGCTCTCATATGTGATACGTTTGCTATACCATGCTGCTACTAACTGTAGCATTTAGTTTAACCATTACTAGCAATAGTTAAAGATCATCATGTAGAGTAGTTGCTATTTTTGTTGTTGCATTTTTTTTTAATTTATTTTGCATACTAAATGGAATTTATTTGATAATTAGGATTTGTCTTTTTCAATAATAAGTTAGCAGATATGTTTGGTCGTTTGTCTGTCCATTTGTCTGTCTGAGTAACAAGTGAACTGGGTGCTAAGAAAAGAACACACATTAGTAGTTGTATGAAGAGTGCAAGAAAGGTGATGTTTAAACATGATTTGAAATTATATAAATGTTTTGGCTGGTGTGCTGCTGTGTAGGTAGGATTTTGCACAGTGGTTACATATGAAAACATAAAACAGAAAAGACACCGACAGGTTAGTTGCTGTCTTTTTTTTTACAATGCGCAAATGTATAAACTAAGCAACACTAAAAGCTTAAACAAGAGAAAAAAATGTTTTCCTCAAAATAATGAACAAATTTTTACTTTTAGTCAATTGAAAGAATTTTTCGGGATATTTTTTACGTTCAAAAAACTAAACTTAGATCTTTGCCTATACTAAGTTCAACTACAAATGGCCATACAAAAATACACTAAAAAATACCAGAGAAATATTGACCATCAAAGAGGTTTGCTAGTTTCTGTGCACTAAAGGGATCAAGAAAACCCTAGGCATCTTCGTAATTAGTCTTTTTCAAAATATTCAAGACACTTCAATCGCATGTTACATCTTCTGCTATAGTTGGTCAATGCAGGGCTCTGTTATTCAATTTGATACATCAGGCTGACGTATCCTCGGTATGGATTCTTGAACACAGTGCCTTCATTGTTAATGAACAGGTGAAATTAACCAAGGCCGGCTTTAACTTGAAGTCTTTATAAAGCTTAGTAGCATCAAAAGTGCTATTTTTGAATAGTAGAAAAGTTCTCAAGACGTGCAAATTTGAGCATCAAATATGGGCCTACCCATGATGGTAAACGCTCCACTCAGCTGTTGAAAAAGAATAAGAAGTGCATTTACAGACTGGTGGCTAATATCACTGGGCGATCGGCACAGTAGCCGACAAGTTGAGACTGTTGCCAGATGGCAGGATTTCAAGACCTGCAAAGTTTAGCATCAAATATGGCCTCCTTATGATGTAAACGCTGCACTCAGTTGCTGGACAAGAATTGGAAGTACATTTTCAGACTGGTGGCTATTGTTACTGGTCACTGGGCGATCGGCACGGTAGCAGACAGATTGGAACTGGCAGCTCTGCCATAACCTTGAGACTAATAAAATAGTTTTTGACCTTCTCTGGGATCTTCTTATATACCTATGGGTCTAGATCAGCTTTTCACTTCGTTCTCTTGCCAAGTAGGTAATTCCAAACGGCATCTTACCATTTTAATAATAATTAAATAACATAAAAATAGAAAGGACCTCCAGAACACTGTATTCAAACAGCAAAAATATTTCCTTCTTCCCAATTACACACAAAGAAAACAAAACAAAAAAATTGAAACCAAAAATCTACTTAATAGATGAACGAACTATGAAGAGAGAAAGAGAGAGAGAGAGAGAGAAAAATAACAAAATACCCATAACATGATTGTAAAACATTTTATATTGTTGGGGTGCTTGGAAACAAGCACTTTTAATGGTATTTATGTAAGATCCCGTAAAACAACAGCAGCTACTGCAACTACTTACTACTATTTACAAAGCCACAAAAAAGAAAAAAAAAAAAAACATTACTCGAAAATGTAACTTTGTTTGTTAAATTAAATGCGTAAAAAAGAAAGACAACTCCTTGTAACAAAAAATTACATATGGACACTAAAACTTTAAAAAAAAATAAAAAAAAACCTGCTCTGCACTTTAAGCAACAAGTGATAGTTTGGCTATTTTTTCTTTTCCTTTTTTCTAAAAGAATTAAAAAAAATTTTTTTAAGAAACAACAAACATAAATGTTGGGAAAAAAGTGTTGAACTAAAATTAACAAGCTTGTAATTGCAGCTACCAGGTTGAGAGTAACAACAATATAAACTTTAAAAGCTAAACGAGTATTAAGGCAACTTACAAATAAAAACTGCAAGCTTGTGGCTTGTTATTAAACAAACAAAATATTTTACTAATAAAAAAAACTAGAAGGTAGAGCAGAATAAACATGGTTTGCTGTAGAAGAAAATCACTTTCATTCTTAAGATAAAATATTTAAAATTTAAAGGAGTTAGTGCTTTTAGCAAGAAAGAAGAATTACAATTTTTAAAAATCTTTTTTATGATAATGACAAAAAACACAGTGTTTTGAGAATGAGGGCTTTTTAAGTCATATTTGGAAAACTAACACGATATACATAATAGATATTCTGTGGCAATATATAGAAAAAGCATTTCTGTTTTGGTAAATTATATTAAAGGATTACAGCTTTAGAGACCCTAAAAGGATTTCTTATAAAATTATTTGGATTCCAACAAACAGTTTTGCTTTCATTGTCATTTAGTTAATTGTGGAATATCGCCTCACTATCCCTGAACCTGCATAAGAAAGTTCTTGAGTTAATTACGATAAAAAGTCAATTTTTTTCTTATATCAACTTAGGCGAATATTTCCTTTTTAGCACAGATTGATTTTTTAGTTAATTTTTAATGCTTAATTTGAAGTCACATTATTAGTAGAAAAAATTAATTAAAAATTATGAAAATAATTTCTAAATTTATTAAATTAATTTCATTTTTTTATTTAAAGATTTAACTCTCAAACAAATTAAATACTCACACTCCTTAAACAGTTTTCATTAATAAAAATCAATTTAATTTCACTTGATTTAAGAAAAATTAAATTTAGTGCTCATGAGCGTATGATTAATATGAGCCATTTAATTAGCAAGAAAAAAAATGGGATGGACATATATCATTCTAAAGGGGAGATCGTCTAGATTTGTAATCTACCGCCCAAAACTTCTGAGTTACTTTGAACTATTTAAAAAAAATTTTAATTTTCGTATACCCCAGTACTGTTGCTTTCAGGGATTTTACTGACTTCCGGACGAATTATGGACGATTACGAAATGGGACACATATCACTCTAAAGGGGAGGTCGTCTAGATTTGTAATTTACCGCCCAAATACTCAGAAGTTTTTTTGGACTATTTTTAAAAATTTTTTGAAATTTTCATATACCCTAGTGCTGTTGCTTTCAGGGATTTTAGTGACTTCCGGATGAACCATAGAAGATTACGGAATGGGACACATATCATTCTAAAGGAGCGATCGTCTACATTTGTAATCTATAGCCCAAATACTTAGAAGCTACTTTGGACTATTTGTAAAAAATTTTGGAAATTTTCATATACCCCAGTGATGTTGCTTTGAGGGATTTTTACCACTCCCCACTTTGCCGAGTTACCATTCCCGATTTTACCCATGAAAATTAGGTTCTAAACTTTCAGGAAATGCTTTAACATTTTAGGAAATATTCATAGTTTTTATTTTATGACCCAAAATGGAAACTGACAAAAGCCTTGAGAACAACAGTCCTGGGGTATATGGATATTTAAATAAATTTTTTAATAATACAAAGTAACTTCTGAGTAATTAAGCAAAGAATTACAAAACTAGACAGCCTTCCCCTTAAAATTGTATATGTGTTATTCCTTAATCTTCTATGGTTCGTCCGGAAGTTACTATCGATTATTTTGAAATTTTTTGAGGGATTTTAGCAACTTACGGACGAACTACAGAAGATGGGTTACATATCATTTTAAAGAAGGGGTCATCTTGATTTTTAATCTACTGCCCAAATACTCAAAAGTTACTTTGGATTATTTTTATTTTTTTTTTTAAATTTCCATATGTTGTTCCAAAGGATTTTAGCAGTTTCCGTTTTGCATCATAAAATAAAAACTAAGAAATTATAAGAAAACGATAATAAAACACTTTGCTAACCGATTTAATTCTTTTAATAATTTTAAAGAAATTTTAAGCAAATCTGTGTCAGTATGGAAAAACCTTTTGTGATTTATTAAGTCATTTTAGAGGACTAATATTAAAAAATTTTGTATCAAAGTTTTAGTACCTGTCAGCTTCATATTACCGACAGCTAGTTTTGTATAATTATATTGAACAAAAAAACATATTTTCGTTTATTGTTTTTATTTTCAATACAATTTTACGAAAGTAGCTTTCGTTGGCATTTAGCTGAACGGGCAATTAATTTGATATTGATTCTATTATTTCACTTTATTTTTATATATATATATTTTTTATCCTTAAATAACAAATAGTATTATTCTTCAAACATTTCAAAACAATTGTTATTGATAATTTCCTTTAACAAGAAACAGATAAAAAAAGAAAGAGCTACACAAATCCACATAAAAATTGATAGAAATCATGCATAACACATGATGGAACATGTATGAATACAACATAATCAAACAAAATAACTTAATAAACAATACAAGCAAAACAAGCCAAACAGCAACATATACCATTAAACCACATTAGAGCAAACAAATTGACCACAACAAATGTATGCTGCATTAATTTTTTTTTTGGTAAAGTTTGATCCTTGATGTCGACGATTCGTTTTTTCTTCTGCTAAGGCACATGCACATGGCCTTTGTGCAATTGTGTGATACAAAATATCAAACAACAAAGTCATAGTTTAAGGTGAGATGTCTTGTCTATGATCTTTATTTTTTTCCTTCTTATTTCTGGCTTATTTTTTTATGTTAAGAAATCACACGATCACATACACTTACCATGGCATATTCAAACTAATGTAAGAGGAAACATTAAAAGATACAGTGAATTGTACATACACACACAAAAAGTATGAAATGACCTATGAAACTTAACCTAAAATCAAATTTGCTGCACTGACCCTTTTTTGCGGCATATAATATAATAACAAGATAATTTTCCTTAACTAGATACATATAAATGCATAAAATAATAACAAAAACTTGAAAGCAACAAATTGTTTACCTAAAAAAAAGGAAACAACAACAGTGAAGCCTCTTAAAACGATTTATTTGAAGAGATTTTTTTTTTATTAAAAAAATTAATTATCTAAACTAACTTAAGTATTTGTGGATTATCTATGTGGGAATGCCTTGTCCTCGGAAGGCGTAGAAGATGGAATTTTTAAAAATTCTAGTACTTAAGGGGTGAAAAAGGGTAAAAATTGCTACAATTGGAAACTCTGAAACTAATACAGTTTATGTTAAATTTCAAAATACATGTTTTTTTTATATTTAAGCATTTTTTCAAATTCATTAAACTTTTTAAATAACAATGACAGTACTAAAATATTAACTCTATTTTGATCTTCTTAAAAAAATTATTTTGGTACTTTTTTTTTTTTTTTAATTTCTCAAAACAAAAAATAGTACATTTTTGATACTTTTAACTTAAATTCACCTTCAAGTAAATAGATAAAGCATATAAACATTTGAAACATCCAATACAAATCAATAAAAATAAATTTTCAAGATTAAAAAAAGTAAGAAGTGCGCCAATACGTTTTCGTACTTTTATATTTTACTTTTTAGTAGAACTTTTTGTGTTATTTCTAAGCCTGGAACTGAGCAACTAGATTAAATGGTTTTGAGCAAAATATTATTAAACCAAAAAATGGTTTATATTGTTTATATTAGTAGTACTTTTTGGTTCTTTGTAATGTTAACTAAGCTAGGGCTATGAGACTGAGATTTAAAGGTTCTGAGTGAAAAAAAAAGAAATCAAAAAATATGGTACTTTTTCTTTACTCTAATGGTACCTTTTGATTTCTTCATTATTAACGTAGTTTTAACGTTCAAGAGAACAACAGACGTAACAAGACTAAATGAAAGATATTGTCTTACATAGGTTTCCCTTAAGGAATTCTTTGAAAAATTTAATTTTGTTTGCCATAAATGCATTCAAAAGCACACTCTTTGTCAATAAAAAAAATTTCAAAGTCGAGTAAATATTCTTTATGGACGTTTTATCGACGGCAGTAATTAGCATTTAGCTTTTTTCTTCTCTTTTGCTGTTTAACGAATTTTTAAAATTTTTTCAAAATTAAAAAAAAAATCAACAACCGGCTGTTAAAAGTGGCCTTACAGTGGGGCTGTCTTCATTATCGATCATCATGGGAGAATTTACTGAAACAATAACAACAACAACAACAAAACCAACTTTGCCACCACAACCATCCAACAAAACTTGAGCTCACATTACATTGGCATATTATAAATTTAAGACCATTAAACTAAAACAAAAATAAAAATAAAAATAAAAAAGAACAGCATATTGACTAACTACAACAATCTATACAACAGGTTGTTTTTATTTTAAAAACCTTTATTTCACCCAACAACTTCTTCACTCTTGCGCTGTTTTCTAGTCTAGCCTATTGTAATTTTATATTTAACATGGTGATGATCTGTTACTTATTGATTTTTCTCCCCATTTTCTTGGCATGAAAATCATTGAACGTTATTGTCTCCTTAACGTTAAATAAAACAACAAACAAGTCAAAAACTCAAGAAAGCCACAAACAAACAAAAAAAAAGAAGTTCATGCAAAGAAAATTTAACTTGAAAACTTTTGATCTTTTAAGGAACATGAAAGAAAATCCAAATCTATGATGTCGCTAAATATCTCATAAAATAAAAGAATTATTATCGACATTATAATAGATAAACTTCCCAACCCAATAGTGAAAATCGTTAAAAACAAAAAAGATTTAAATGGTGGAAGACAAATTTGTGGAATAATAAAAACGGTTTTAATAGTATTTCAGCAAAAAAAAAATCTATTAATTGTTGGTTTAAGAAAATTAAAATAAATGATTTCATGGCAATTTTTAATCTAATAATTAAATTCTTATGGATGACAAAGCAATGAGAAAAATAATTTTTTTTTATACTAAAGCGAATATTTATATAAAAATTTTTAATTTAAAATATTTATATTAATCTCTATAAATAAAATTCAATTCAATTCTTTTCGTTTGTTTTTTGTATTCCCAATGGATTTGTCTGAAATTTGGTACTTATACAGCCCAATTAAGAATAAAAATTCTCCGGGAGTTTTTTCACTTTTCTCTTTCCTCTTATCATAAAAAAAAATTTTTTTTAACACAGAAAGTTCTTTCAAAAAACCAAAATTTTTCTTGGGAAAAAAATTCTTAGGGAATAATCATGATTAGGCTTTTAGTCTATATACTCCAGGTTAGGTCTCCATATATTTTTAGACGCCCATTTTACGCCCACTTTTCAACAATTTTCACTCGCCACTGAGTAATTAATTCAAGGCTGCAATTTTGCTTTGAAATATTTTATTTACTACTTTGGATGGGAGCTCTGCTAAAAATGCTAGCAAAGTAATGAATGGCTGTATTTCTTTGCATGGATTTTTTAGCTATTACAATTCTATTTTAAATGAATTTCTCTAAGGATACCGACTCACGTAATAAAGGACCGGGCTGGGTGAGACCGGATTAAAAAAATCTAGTTTTTAATAAAATAAGAAAGATGATGATTAATAATTTCATATAGCAAATTTTGAATTTAATAGAAACATTTAACTTGAAGTAAAAATTTTATGTAAAGGGTGTCCCAGTAAAAGTGCAGTCTTGCATTGCATATTGCAATAAATTGATTGTTGCACGTGCTGTGTGTTGAAACCACATGTCGTAGAGATCTATGCCATCCAGTTGAAGCCCCAAGAACTCCATTATCATGTTAAGCTGTGTTCACATTATGTGTACAAGTCATATGGAATGTCAAAATTTAACATATATAACAGCGAATCTTAAGAATGCTTTATTATATCTGTGACAATATGGAAAAACACTTTTGTTTTATTTAGTCATTTTACAGGATTACAACTTTAAAAGCTCTAGGAGTCTTTTTTTTACAAACCTATTTTGATTCTGGCACAACGGTATTGTTTTTATTGACATCTGGCTAATTGTGGAATATATCGCCCCGCCAGTCATGAACCTTAATAATAAAGTTATTGAGTTAATTGTGGCAAAAAGTCAATTTTTAATAAAGTTGATTTAAATAATTTTCCTTTATTAATCTAGTTTTAAGCTTAAATAAAATTCACCCTTTTATTAATAAAAAAATTAAAATAAAACAAAATTAAGTTGTAGAAGAAAGAAAGGATTTTCTGTTGGGACTTCCAATTCATTAAAAAAAAAAAAAAACTTGCAGCAAAACAAGTGCAATCATAAAAAAAAGAGAGAAAAAACACTCACTCAGTTTAACTCTACAACAAAGTTCGCTTCGATTATTATTAAGCATAGAAAATTTTCTTGTTAATGCCACATAATGATTGATCTGATCACTGTCTCACTCACTAAGCAAATCCGTAAACAACAAAAACAAAAAATACAACGTGTTAAAAAAACTATAAAGAAGTTGTATTGATGAGCATGATTCCATTTTTTTTACCGCTTTGAATGCTTTTTCACACAAACTCTTCTACATTTTTTTTTGGAATAAATGTAGCGATTTCATTTTCTGAGTTTTTTGTTTCTTCTTTTTCTTGTTAAATAACTTTAACAAATGATAAGCACGTTTTCTTGCTGGTTACAATAATGATGATCAGGTTTAGGTCAATTTAATAAGGTTAAAATGATTTTTTTTTTTATTTCAACTTTTGGTTTCTATTCATATTTTATTGTAAATTTTCAATAACTTAACTGCTAGTGTTTTTTTTTTCTTCTTTAGTTTTATTTTGGTTTGGTTTGTTTTCAATGATTTTATGGTTTCAAGTTGTTTTATCGCATGCAAATTAAATATTGCATGCACGAACATGTTGGTGTATTTTTGTTTTTATTTTTATTTTTTTATTATTATTATTTTACCATACGTTTTTTCATAATTATAATTAGATGGTATTTTGGTTTTAATTATGATTGGATTTTGGTCATGGTGTTAGACAATGACGATGCTGTTGATGATGATGATGATGATCATAGTTTTGAAAATTATTTAAAATGACTTAAAGATGAATTAAAAGTCAAACTTGTTTTGACATGGTTTTGTTGCTACAAAAGCTAAAATTATTAAGTATTTTTTTTTTTATAATTAAAACAATTTTGTGCTAATCAAACGAAAAAAAAATATTAATTGAACATAAATTGACAACCAACCATTTGCTTTTATAATTTATGAGCCTTTAATAATTTAAATAAGTGATCTTAATAGGGATGAACTACCTGAGATATCGGTAGTAAGGTTAGGGGACCTTCTCTGATATCTTAATGTCACTGCTACATAGTCTTGGCGAGTAAGTGGTTGAAAACCCCAATCATATAGTCTCATAAGCATCAAACAAAACGGGCCATATTTTATTATAATCGAAAATTACATTTTGATTTTATTGACAATTATGTCAATCTATCTCATAGTAAAAATCACTACTTTGTCAGAAACAAAATCTTTACTTACAAGGAGTAAAAGTTGACTTGTTTTTGCGAAACTTTTTAGAAATGTTGCAACTATATATTCCAAATATATTCCGAAATAGTTTTGTAAGAAAAACTTTAAAAGCTTCTGAAGTCTTTTAAATTGACTTAAAAAGACATGTGTTTGATTGTGTTTCTTGGCCGAGTTTGACTGGCAATTTTGGCCACAACGCCGTAGCATCACGTAATTGGAAAATTAAACAAATTTTGAAAATTTTTAGTTTTTTTTTTATTAATTCTTATTTATTTTTATTTTATTTTTTAGCTTTCTACTAAAATTGTAAACGTCTCAAGCTGTAATTAATTTTTTTTTTTTTTTGGAAAACTGAATCTATTTCATTTTCAATTTAAAACTGATTAAAGAGAAGTCTATTTAGGCAAATTTAATATGCTTTTTGTGTTCTGCTTTTTAACTCTATTTTAGGCATATCAAATCGATTTAGTGAGTGTGAACATTATATCACAGGTAACGTTAATTCTTAAAAGCCAAACAGTAATAAAAACAAATTCTTAACAGTTTGAAATTACCAAAAAAAATAAGAAATTAATTGCTTTAAAAGACACCAGCAAGTTTAACAGTAGAAAAATATCTTTAAAATACAATTTATAACATTTAAAATATCTAAAAAAATGTTTAGTTAATCATTTAAGTCTTAAAGTAAAATAATTTATTTTTTTTATGTAACTTTATGAAACTTAGGGGCGGTTACTGCGCTTAATTGTATACTTTTTCAGTGTCTTAAGTTCTAGGTGTCAGTTTGATTTAAAAAGAAAATTAATTCTATTAAAAATAGGCTGGTTCACAGTGAGAACAATCTTAAATTTATGTTAAGAATATAAAAAAAATAATATTTAATATATAAAATAATAAAAAAAATTTAACACTCTTCTTTAATAAATAGATTAACGCTGTAAGGGTTAATAAGCCACCGGTGTCTCAAGCCAACAATTTCATAAAAAGTAAATTGTAAACGATTTTTGTGGGTTTTATATTGAATTAACGGGTGTGTTTATAACTATTCAACAGTTCTTCAATATCGACATGTGTCCATGAGGTCACATTTTCCTTTAAAATCCTTTTTATAGACTCTTAATTTAGCTACATATAAATATAACAAAGATAACTAAATAAACAGTTTTGTATTCAGTACGCTTAAGGTTATGTAATTAAGTATTATAAATTAAGGCGTTAAACTACCCTGTGGGAAATGCTGAACGAATTGTACACAAAGAACATGTCCATGACTAATCAAAAATATACTGGTGCTACAAGCAATATATCGTGACTTGTGAAAAGAGAACTTATAACAGAAATAAAACCAATGAGTACGAAAGGAGTATACAAGCTCTAATTTCTTTAATTTGTTAGTGTTATTCATCTAGTGCCCTTCTGTAACTAGTAACTGGGATAGTATACAGCACTGGTCCAATATTGATTAGTCGTAGAACCAGTCTGTTTAGATTAGATCTAGAAAATGTTACAAAGTATAAAAATAGTTACAATTGTCCCCCTCCTAGGACATCGCAATAATAAAGTGACCAGTCTATTATATGAAAAAGATTAAAGGAAAGACCGGCCCTTATACTTTAAGGGCAAGTCCAGCGTCGTGTTTTGTGACTAGTTTCTATTCCCCTAGGGTAATAATATGTTACTCGTTAATACAAAGAACATTTTTATTTTTATTAAAAAAAGTAATTAATTGATCGAAAAATATTTACTTGCCCGTGATTACTTAATTAATCATCAACTAATTTCTATTTTCTTTTAATTTCTCAAAAAAAAAGACGAGTCTTTTTATAATTAAATCCAGAACTTGAAGCCTACAAACGAATTATTATTAAAATTTTTTTTTTTTTTTAATTCCCATTCCATTTCCATTCACAACTCACTCTTCTTGTAGTTACGGCATTAGCAATCAACACATTTTGACAAATGTAAATTATTGATTTTTAATAATAATCTTATGATTACAAGTCATTTGATAGTATTTTATTACCAATATTAACAAGTTTTTCATTTCGCTAGATACTAGTTGGCAGCCTGTTGCTGTGCCTTAAGCTGGACTCCCCTACAACACCGAAATATTAAACATTTTAGCCAGGCTGACTAGAGATTGTTGGTTGGCTGGCTGCTTGGTTGGCATTAAGGTTAAACTACTATATGTAGTATTGGTTTCTTTTTACATACAGTTTTGCTTAAGATAGCATCAACAAGTTGTAAGTTTCTTAAGATGTTTTATCTTTTTTATTAGCAAAAATTTCTACAATTCCCTGCTTTTCTTTTCTTTTTGTATTTTTGTTGTGTGTTGCTGTGGTATTTACTTTTTGGCAAGCCTATGCTTTGAATTTTGTGTAATTCATATTTGAGAACTTTATGGTTATTTTAAGTTTTCTTTTTTGTTTTATTTTCATTTGTAAAACAGTTTGGCTGACTGGCTGGCTGCCTGGTTAGTTGGTTGTTTGGTTTCTAGCTTAATCTTCTCTTATAAAAATTTCGTTGGTTTGATTTAATGTGTTGCTTTGCATTACATTTATTACCAATTGAAATTTGAAATGCGTGAGAATATGTGCAAGATACAGTTCAGATATTTTTTTATTTTTTTTGGTTTTTTATTTATGTGCATGTATTTTTCTTAATACTTTTTCGGGAATAGAAAATCTAAATCTCGTTTTTTATTTTTACTTTAACTATATTGACCGCAGCAAGTGTTAGTGCAATTTTTAAAAGTATGTGAAGATAAATATAGCGATTTAAATAAGTTTAACGTAACCCCTAACGTTAGAATACTCAGAAATTACTTCGGAGTATTTTTAAAAATTTTTTTAAATGTTCTCACATTCTAGTAATTTTGTTCTAAAGGAATTTTGGCAGTTTCCGTTTTGCATCATAAAATAAAAACTACGAAATTATTCGAAAATGTTAAAACGCTTTCAGAAAGTTTAGAAGCTACAGATTAAATTAATTTTTGATTTTGGAAAATTTCAGGAGCAAAATCGGGAATGGTACCTCAGCAAAGTGGGGTATTGTAAAAACCCCTCAAAGCAACTGCACGGGGGTATATGGAAATGGGAAGTACGCAAAAACACAAAGCAAAACTAAATGAAAATCTAAAATTTCGGCTGTATTTTTAAATTCTCTGGTCCATATGTAGACCGATCTTTTTGATTTTTTGCACAGACAATATGATTGTTATTTCATATAAGACTAGTTTTAAAGTTTTTTTTGTGAGTCTTGTATTTTAGACAAATTATGCAAAAAACCCACCACAAATGGTAAAAACGGGAGGTAGTCGCTATTTTTGACTTATAGCTTCGCCATTTATTAACCTATCTAGCTGAGTTTTGACTCAGATAATATTAATGTGATGTATATAAAAACTGTGTACTAATTTTTTGTAGTTTAGAAAAAATACACAAAATAACAACAGCAGAAATGAATGAAAATCTAAAATTTGGGTTATATTTTTGATATTCCTCGGCCATTTGTGGACCTATTGCTGCCATTTTTTGTACAGATATTATGATTGTCATTTCAAACAAAACTGCATACCACGTTTGTTCGTCCGTTTTGTTGTTTAGACAAAATACGCAAAAAACCCAAAAAAAAGAGTTAGTTGCGGTTTTTAGCTCCGTCATTTCTGAATTTCAATAGGAATGGTCTGACAGAAACAACTGACAGATTGGTGTACTAAACTTTGCTGTACGTTGCCTAGGGTTTTCAGAAAGTTGATTTCAACTACTTGACGGAGAGATAGACGGACATCCCTAAATCGACTCCGCTATTCATAATGATCCAGAATATATATACTTTATAGGGTGTCCCATGTAGAAATTACAGTGAAGGGTATAGAAAGTCATTGAGTTAATTGTGCGAGCAAGGACATTTTTACGTGAGTCGACTTATTAACACAGAAATAGTAAATTATTTATTTTGTTTTTTTTTTATTTAATTAAAAAAATTTTAATTTTATTTAAACACAATAAAAACTATTCTTGTAATCATTTTTACGCCACTGGCTGCATAATTAATCACAAGACACCATTGGCTAAATATTTAAAACAAAAATTATCTTTATGGTGTTTTTTTTGCTTCTTCTCTAAATTAAAAAGATTTTTTTTTTAATTTAATAGACGTCTTAGTTTTATGAGTGAAACGAATATCCAAATTAGAGGCGTTAAATTTTAGTTTCTTTTTTTTTCACTAAAAAGATTTTTGTAAAGTTAATAAACCGAAATCAAAGATTTTATGGTTTAGAAACTGAAAATTGTTTAAGTGTTTTTGTTAGATTATTTTTGTATTTGCAATCAAAAAATAAACAAAAATACAGGAATACGAGTATAAAGAAACCACAACTATTGGTAGCAGGTGATGTTTAGTTTATTATTATTTTTTGTTTTGTTTTTTTGATTTTGTTTCAACTCTTTGCATACTTGCAAATGTACGAGTATTTGCAGAAAAAAAACCAAAAACAACAACACTGATAACTAAGTTTAAACAACCCAACTATATTGGCAAATTTGTGCTAATTGCAGCAGTATTGCAAAGTCATAAAAATACACACATAATGAAAAACTTTAAATGAGTGTATGTGTGTGTCTGCTGCAGCAAAAGTTAATGAAAAAAATATTGTGTTGCTGTTTGTATGTTTGCAAATATCAGCTTTGTTGCATACATGTTATGCACTAATATTGAATTTCACACTAATCTGCTAATGGTCGAACCCTCTTTGAATAAGCGAGATGTGCACTGTGGGCACAAACCAAAAAAAAAATAAACTTAACCTTTTAATAATAAAATAAAATAAATAAATAAATATTTTTTAAGCTTTTAGGTCTTTTTATATATTTTAATTATTATTAAATTAATTACAATAATAATTATAATATATAAAAAGACCTAAAAGCTTAAAAAATATTTATTTATTTATTTTCAGATAGAAAAGGTCAAATAAACAAGATTTATAATAAAATAAAATTTGAATTAAAAATTATAAAATTTTGTTTTAAGAAACAGACAATTTAAATTTAAATCATACTTCGATGGGTGAGAAAACTCAATCAGTCACTTCAAATGAAAAATTTGAATTTATTAAATGAATAAAATCAAAACCATTCTAAAATTACTTTTATTTTTCACGTTGCCCGATTTTAGATAAGAGATGTCATTGTATAGAGTTGACAATGACATATAGAATAAGAGTAAAAAATCATTCTGAAAAAGGAAAATTTTTTAAAACAAAAAAAAATTTCATTCAAAGTTAAGTTTGAATTTTTATTTAAACGTCAAAGTCAAGTTTAGTTGTTATAACATTAACAGACATTTTTTTGCTATTAGCGGAAGATAGTTTTTGTTGTGATGACCATAAAATGTTATTACCAAATTCTTATGGTCATCTTCAAACTAATTTTCATGCTTGGAGCGAAAATATTATTTAAAATTAAATGTGTTAAAAAGCAAGTAATTTTAATAAAATTCATAAAAAAAAATGTTTTAAAATTTTATGTGCGAAATGTTTTTTCATGTTTTTTAACCTTTTATTTGAATAAGCAGCCATTTCGATAAGTTGATTTATGGGGTTTTAAAACGAATAAATTTATGTGCATTCGGTTTCGAGAACTCTACAATATAAGAATTCGCTGTAAAATTAAAATTTTGTTAGAATTCACTTTACAAAACAGAGCTGTATAATAATTTTTCTTAAGCTAATAAAATTTATTTAATTTAAATGTGTCGCGGTAAGAGTGTACTTTTTCATTTTAAAATAAAAACACGTATTCTTTGAAAGAGTTGTCATTTTTTTTATTGAATTATAAAGAAGACATACGTCTTTTCGTTCGATGGGTACGGGAGTAAAGTGAAAAAAATGCCAATTTTTCGAAAAGAGTTATCTTGCCCGATAAAGCCCATTCCGTTGTCGAAGTGGCAGCTCAGAAAATTATTTTTCAATCCATGAAAAACATATGCACCCACAACGAGCAACTGTCTGGTGTAAGTTTTGATGAGGTCTTACTTTTTTGAAGATGAGGCCGAAATTGTGGTCTCAACTCAACTTCAGTAAGATGATGACACCTTCCACACAGCGCTTGAAACAATCGATTTATAGCAGCATTAAGTAAAAAAGTGCACTTTTACTGGGACATACACTAGTGGGCTGAAATTATGAATTTTGGATGCTTGAAAGTTGAAAAAATAAATTTTTACATTTTCTTGAAAAGCAACATTAAAACGCTGTATATAATCGTTAAAAAAATTTTTTCTTAAAAATTAAAATTTAAATATTTTTGGTTATTTTATTTCTTTTGAACACCATTTACCCATAGTGCTGAAAGTATAAGCTTTAGAGAAAAAAAGTCTCACCATCTTCATGTTATACGTATGAGAGTAAAAATATTTTAGTTAGTGCATAATGGTGGCAAAGTTTTTATGAATATTCGATTTTTTTTTAACGTACATTTTTGTTTCTTACTTTTTTTTGTTACAAACAAATCAAGGCATCTTTATTTAATTTTTTTTTTCTTTTTATGCTGTTATAACGATGGCTAAAAATTAGTTTTTCATTAATCTTTTGCAATTTATAAATGAATCAAGCAAACCAAAGCAAAAAGTTTCATAAAACTGATTGGTTGATGCGCTAACTTTAGCAACTGGCAAATGAGAGGAAAACTACTTTTAATGTTACTAGTATGTGGTTTTTACTTAGTTTTAATAAAAATAATACTCTAACAAAAACAAGGTAACTGCAAATATGTAAAATTAAAACCTCTATTTTGGTTTATCAAAAGGCGTTGTTTGATTTTAATTTGTTAATGTGAAAAAATATTTAAAAAAAGTTTTTAAAAATGTTGTTTGTATGTTGTAAATACTAGACACTACAAGCGATTAGGATGCACTAGAATATTTTCATTGAAAATATGCAATTTTTGAGTAGATATTTTTCATACAAAATTTCTAGATGCTGCCAATCTAGCACATAAGACGTGCCTAATATTCTGTTTTTGTAGCACAAGACTTCATCTTGTCTACAAAATTTTTATGAAATGTGAAAAACAAAAAAAAATTATAAATTGTTTATAGGAAACGAGCAATCCACTCTTTCAAAAAAAATTTGTATGAAAAAAATATGTTAAAAATTTAGTGTTTCCTTTTCTGTAAACAGCACTTGAGTATTTTTCATAAAAAATTTTTTGACTATAGCAATTCTTATGGCAGGTAATTAAAGAGAACAAAACCAACTCCTGTAGTTTTTTGAAATTTGGCTATACCCCAGCTCTGATTGAATTTAGCAACTTCTGGATAAACCATGGAAGACTACGGGATGGAACACATATCATTTTAAAGAGGAGGTCGTCTAGACTTGTAATCTGCCGTCCAAATAGTCAGAATAATAATTTTTTGAAATGTTCTCACACCCTAGTAATTTTGTTCTAAAGGAATTTTGACAGTTTCCGTTTTGCATCATAAAATAAAAACTACGAAATTTTCCGAAAATGTTGAAACATTTCTAGAAAGCTGAGAACCTACAGATTAAATCAAAATTTTAAAAATAATCCAAAGTAACTTCTGACTATTTCTGCGATAGATTACAAATCTAGGCGAACTCTGCTTTAAAATGATATATGTCCCATCTCGTAATATTTAATTATTCGTTCGAAAATTGCTAAAACAACTCAGAGCAACAGTACAGGGGTATAAGGGAATTAAAAAAAATTTAAATAATCTAAAGTAATTTCAGAGTATTTGCGCAATAGATTACAAACCTAGACAGGCTGCCCTTTAAAATGATATGTTTCCCATCCCGTAATCTTCTATGGTTCGTCGAAAAGTTGCTATAATCACTCAAAGCAACAGTACTGGGGTATATGGAAATTTCCAAAAAAAAAATTTTTTAAATAATCTAAAGTAACTTTCAAGGCTTCGCCATACTCTTATTTTTAACTCCATATTTTTCTGTTTGCGCAAACATATGCGAGATTTAGTAATTTTAGATTAACTTTAGGAGTTAAAAAAAAACACTAATATGAACACCGTGTACAACAACCAAAAGGCTACAAATTACCATGTACAATAACCAAAAATGCCTTATTTATTATATTTTTTATCTTTCCGTTAAGTATACACTAAAGGTCTACACAAGCACACTTGAAAGCCACACATCACTACAGACATAATTAATATTTTAAAAATGCTTGTAAGCCATTTCAAGTATGCTTGTGCAGCCTTCAGTAAAGTTCTTTATTTTTAGGGTTAACTGTTTTTAATCAAACATTAAAATGGAATAGTTAATCGCACTACTGAAGTCTTCTATTGTCTTCCAAGAGTTTCAAGCTTGGTTGAGAGTAGAAAGCTTTTAAAAAGAAGAGTTTGTACAGAAAAGATTAAAACTATTGTTTAATACATCAAATATTAATAACTATCTCTTCGATTATTACTGTAAATTAGGCCCCATTTACCAGCCAGCCAGAGCATCTTTAGAATGAAGCCTATTATCCTGTTTAGTGAGAGGCCATATATTTTTTTGGGAGTCGACAAGTCTATCAGAAGTCTTGCCCTAAGCGAGTCTAAGGCTGCACCGTTACAAGGTTTCGTTATGCAAAACACAGAACCTGCATTGGCTTGGATTCTAATCTCACAATGCCCGACTAAACAATTAGGATTTTGAGATCATTCTTGTTGAGTAACAGTAACATCTTGTTTGTGCTTGGCACTAATTTGATAAAGCGTTTCACTTGTCTGAATCCTGTTAGGGATTGCCAATGTTTTGAGAATTGTAATAAGACCAGGCAACAGTTTTCTTTTTAATTTATTCTCAAGAGATGACAAAGTAGGTTCTGGATTAAACAGAAAACCTTTAAAGTCCTTAAAACTCCTTATTGTTTAAAGAAAAAGCATTAGCAAAAACCTATTACGAATACAAAAATTATTTCATGTGTGTAAGTTCCGTATAAAATTGTTTTCATAAAAAAATATTTTTTCCTATAACACAAATTAAATTTTCAACTGTTAAAAAAAAATACAAAATCACCTCGAGATTGAGGTAACTGGAAAATATAAAATAAAAAGAGGTTTAAATAATTTTTTTTGTTGATAAACACTCACGCTTAAATACTAACTGGAAAATGAAACAAGTCTAAACGACTAAAAATCAACGCCCCTACCCAGAGAAATAAAATAAAACCAAAAAAAAACACAAAATTTAACAGTTACACACTCGTTTTGTATTAGAAAAAAAAAATTGTTGAAATAAAACAAACAAATATGAAATATTAACCAACGATGAGAGCACCCATACCAAGTCAAACTAGGCAGGCTACTTACACTCACATAATTTTTTTTATTTTTCACAAAATGATTTAAACACTGGCTTTAGCTAGTACGAGTACGTAACCCCACATACAAACATTTAAACAGTTTAAGCAAGTGGACTTCATCACTGGATACCATTTTCAGCTCATTTAAGTTTAACTATTTTTTTTCTTTACGTTTTCATAATATTTCAAATATAAGAGGCTGTTTTGAAATGAAACTGCAAGTTTATTGGCCAGTCAATATGAATTTATTTTCGCTCATACTGAGACCATATTGAAAGTTGAATTGAATAAATAGAAAATGTAAAGTAAACTTGATTAAAAGTTGTAAAAACTGAATAATAGTAAAGTATTGAAAAATAGCAACAAAACAAAAACCAGTAATCATCACATTTAGCTGGTAGCTTGGACAGACAGGCGGGGACCTGGAGATTGCTTAATACAGCAATAAACACATTTTGATTTTTAATTTATTAAAACTACTCGTATTAATATTAAACACTAAAATTATAATTTGTTTAATAAATTAAGCGAGTAATTTATCTAACAGACAGGCAGTTTTTGAGCAGGTGAAACGAATGTGGAAAACAAAAACTTTCGACTTGTAGCAGGATGTTGCAACAGATTAATATACTGAAATGTTATTTAAAAATTTTAAGCGGTTTTGTACTGCATATTCTAGCACATCAATGAAGGAAAATAATTCTTGAATTCGGCTCTCGGGGTCTAGACAGCAATCAATCTTTTATTGTTTTTGGCATGACATAAAGTTCCTTTCAAAATTGCTTAAAGTCAACGAAAAATGCTTGCTGAAAACGATAATCTTATAATTTTTTTTTTTTTTGAAAAGTACCGACTTCAGAGGCCAAGTCGTAGGAAAAAAACTTTGAGTTTTAAATCATTCGACGGTTCCTTATACATTCTGCTATAACTTTTTCCATTTTGAAAACTGTTAAATATTTTTAAAGAGACGAAAATGTTTTCACGATTGTTTGTTGAGCCAATTAAACATTTTAATTGACAAAATTATTGAGCCCTATTATAATATTTTCTTAAAATTTATAGATCGATTATGTAAAGCGACTAGACTTCAGTGGCCTTTTCAATGGGGAAATTAACTGAAATGGAAATTTTTATTACGAATGGCAACGATTTTTAGTTGGCAAGAAGTTATGGAAAATACAATTTTAACAAATTGAAAATATAGAAATAAATAATTAAAAACGCGTTTTATTTTAATAAAAACTATTGAAAGTGTGGTCTTCCGTTGAATTTTATTTTGAGGAGAGCAAGAAGTAGTGAATGTGGCTGCTTTTGCGTTGCCCATTGAAAAGGCAACTGAAGTGCAGTTGCTATTCGTAATCGGCCTATTAATTATATATGAAATTTTTTAACTTAAATGTTAATTTGGTACAAAAATTTTTTTTTTTTCAATTTTCCATGGCTGCTCTGTATACTCTATTGCTTTATACCCGTACTAGTGCTGAATTTGTAGTTTTCTCACCCTGTCAGTTTTGTCTTTATTGGTTTTTTTTTGTCCATTTTCTTTTTAATAAACGCCATTGTTAATTTATTTAATTTTTCATTTTACCATAATGGCTGAGAAAACAACAAACCACTGTGACTGTGGTTATGGCCACATAAATATACAGCCTTTCAAGCTTAAGAAAAAAAAACTCGTATACCACACACGCCTCATAAGATTTACGATAACCATTAAAGCGTTTGGCAACTCTAAATAAATAAATTTGGGCTTTTGTGGCAAAATTTATTTTTTGCTTTTTCAGCTTAATTTATTAAACAACATCCAACACAAACAACAATAACAGCGCGTACCATCATCAGCATCAACAACTTGAATAGAGTTTATCTCTCTAAAGCTCTTAATGATTTGAAATTATTTGTCACAAACTCAGTTTTTGTAATTTTTTTTTTTTTTTAATTTAAGCAGCCCAATAAACAACAGGTGGCTTTGGGAAATGCAAAAAAAAAAGGTTTAAATTCTCAGTGCTCTCTTCACTACGCCCTCTCTACAACTTCTCTGTTAAAAAAATTCCTCATTTTGTGACAAACACACTTACACACTGATGCACACACTCAAAGGTTGCTCTTCATACAACAACGCCTTAAACTGTCTTTATGTTTTATATTGAAATTTTTCAAATGACAACACAAACCGCAGCAAAATTTTATTTGTTGACAGCATTAGCTACAGCCACAGCAGCAGCTGCATTAGCAACAACAACAAAAAATAAAAACAAAGCAAATAAATATGGAAAATTTTAAAATATTGTTTGATGCATTGAAAATGGCGTTGTTTAAACACTACAAATTATTTTGCATTTGTATAAATTTCATGGCAGCAAACCCATACAATAAGGATGTTATTGCTTATATTTACTAATAATACAACAACAAAAGAACAGTGCGTTTTCTTATATTATACATTAACAAATAAATGGAGTGCCTGCAGTAGTCACTTGTATGTTTTATGCCTCTACAAATTCATGTTTGTTTTAGAAACTTTGGTTGTTCATTTTTTTTTCGCAAAAAAACAAAATAAAAATTAAGCAAAACAAGAAAAAAATTTATTTAAAAACAACACAAGTAAATAAATAATTAAAATTGTAAATATAGGAAGCAATTTGCCTGCAAAATTACGCCACAAGCAAATAATAGAAAAAGTTTAGTAATTAGAATACCGTCCTTTGGAAGGTTTATGTTTTTTTAATTAAAAATAAACAAAATGAAAATAATTAAATGCATTAAATTTAGTAAATAAAACTATTAAGTAGGCGGTACGGCGTTAAGACCCAGGACTACACACTGCAATTTTAGTTGGGCAATTCTTGATTTTGTAGGAGATGAAGGAAAGAAGAATGGAAAGGGATACAAACTTGCTCGTACTCCGCTGAATGGATGAATGAATGAATAAGGAGGCAAAAATTGCTGTGTGTAGATACACAGGCAATTTCAAAAGAACTGAACTAAAGAAGACCAAAAAGAAAATTTCTTAATTCAGTTAAAATTCAGTTTTTAATTTTTGGTTATGACAAAGAAAACCATTTATGGCTTTAAAATATTCTTGAAAATTATTCCATTTAGAAGCTCATGCATGTCTAAATATTAACAAACAAATTAAGCTAAAACTTAATTTCTTTTTGGTAAATTTTGCTTTCCGTGGGAAAACTTGAGCGTAAGGGAAATATAGAAATTTATATATACTGTTGTAATAACGTCACGGTAGACAAGAAAGAATACCGCACCAAGGTAATGAATAACTGCAAGTTTTGCTTCCGCACAATCAATGCTTTCCGCAAGCGGGGAATGGAATTAATAATTAGATCCATTATATTCATTATTGAATAAGATATATGACTTGTGAAATCAAATTATTCTTTTCGCATTAAAACTCGATGTTACACAAAAAAAAATTATGCAACAACTAAATATATTAAAATTAAAAAAATTGTGATAGTGATTAAGCATTTTAATGAAATCAGTACAATGTTTGATTAGTATCATAATTTATTTAATTAAAAAATATAATTTTTTTTTTTAATTCAACTGTTTGTGGTAAATAAATTTTTTTGCTTAGAAAAAAATTGCTGTTGTAGGCTGTTAAAATTAAAATTTAATTTTATTAAATTATTCGATTTTATAAATTTATTATTATTTAATATTAATCAAGCTTAACATCTTAAAAAATTGTTTTTATTTATATTTTCCGATATTTCGACTTTCTTTTGAAGGTCTTCTTCAGGGAAATTTATTTCCGATAATGAAATAAAATTTTATATGTCAAAATTATTAAATTTGAAATATGAAAAAATTAAAAATTAAATTTTTCAAATTTAATAATTTTGACATAAAATTTTATTTTATTATAAAAATAAATTTCCCTGAAGAAGACCTTCAAAAGAAAGTCGAAATATCGGATAATTTAAATAAAAACAATTTTTTAAGATCTTAAACTTGATTAATATTAAATAATTTAAATTTAATTTTTTTTTTTAATAAAAAAAAGTATTTTTATTTTTGCCATAACAAGAAAATTTAAACAATCTTTTTTATACGAAGTCAGGTATGATTTTTATTTGAAAATTTACTTAACGTTTAAAAGTTATTTGCCTTGGTCAACAGACTTGCAAAAAGCTAGGCAGATTTACATGTCATTAGTATAAAATTGACTATTATATTTCTCACCTTATTAACCTTCCTACCGCAACAACCAAAAAAAAGATTTTGTTTTAAGTTGCAGGATTTGAAACACCATTTAATTGCCGATTAATAAGAGTAGATACACAACTTGGCCCGGTTTTAGCTTACCCAAAGGGTATTGGTAGCACCAACAATAACACCATGATAATAATAAAGGAGACTCTTTGAAAATTGTATGTTCTTTGTGAGTGTAATGGGTTTTTAAATGTCTGTGACATCTGACACGCAATACTTAAGCAAATAAAAATAATAATACTGATGATGGTAATGGTTGGGTAAGAGGATTCAACATGTTCGTTGATGATTTTGCAAAAAAGAAAAATGAAATACCAGTAGCAAAATGTTGGCTACTGCTAATATTTGTTTAGAGCAGCTACATGCAACATTACACAGTCAAACACAATCGAAAAAGAAAAACAAATAAAAAAGCCAATACTTGAGATTGCAAAGATGCGTGAAATACATATTCAAAAATAACCCAAATAACCAACCAGCAACTACAACAACTAACAACATTTAACAACACTTCCAGCTACTGAAAAACTTTACAAGTTGTATGAAGTAGAGGAGTAAACATAAACACCCAATTGCGGCCACACAAAATGTTAGTTTTGTTAGTTTAAAATTTAGTTTTTTTTTTCTTTTATTTAAAAAGAAAAACAAAAAACTAAAGATTGACCCTTTTTGACCATAAAGCAATGACAATGATAAAGTATAACTTGTAATTTACACGGTTTTTGCCAAAAACTATCACTTAACGATTACTTACTTACTCACTTGCCTACAATACTTTAGTCTTTAGTTATACTTAGTTGCTCGTTTATGCATACAATGGTGTTGCAAGTTTAAAAGCATTTAAAAAATATTATAAAAGTAAAACAAACAAAAAATGCTACAGAAGGAAAATTCACTAAATAAAAAAGAATTAAAAAGAAAAGTTACAACACCTTCTTAGGATGACAAAACAGAGACGGAGGCATATTAAAAATTAATAATAAAAAAAGAACACCATTTTGGTCTTAATAATTTAGTAATTTAAGAAAAATAAGATCATAAAGCAACTACTTATAGGAGTAATAAAGTTAATTCATGTAGGAATATATTACAACTTCCTAAGCCACCTTCTTCAGGCTATCACCTGAATGGAAAAATAATGTGAAAAAAAACTTCCAAGCAATTTTTATTTACAATTTCACTAAATAAAATAATTTTTAATATTTAATTTAAGTACTAAAGATAAGCGATTAATTGTCATATTTGCCTGTAAAAAGAGTTTTGAAAAATATTTCGTTAAAAAATTATATAAAATTTTTAATAGTTTATGCGAGTAATCAAGAAACCGGCTTATGATTAACCAGTTAATATCACTAATCACAAAAAAAGTGCTCTTACTGTTTTGTAAAATGAAAGCATTTCGTATTATTTGTTAAATTTTATAAAAATCTAGTTCAAAATTAAAAGGTTGTTAAAGAGTTAAAACGAATAATCCCTAACAAAACTATTCAAAAAAAAATTATTTTTTTTGTTTAATAAAGACAGAAACCGGTTAGGCAATTAATCGAATTACACTAATAACCCAGGATAATGATATTGTAAGGTTTCAGGGGATCTTCTCAGATATCTTAATGGTTCTGAGTACTTTATTATTCGTTGTGTTGCAAAACGGAATTTTAGAATTCAAATTAATGGCAGTCAGGAGGCCGTGCACACCAACCAGGCAACACCACTAACCTTTTTATTTATAATTATCTTGAAAAATTAAAGCATTTTGTTTAATTTTATAAAATTTTATTTCAAAATTAAAGTGTTTTCAATTAATAGCAAAAAAAAAAATATACAAGCACTTTTTTTTTAATAAAGTCCAGCAATTTTTATTATTATTCGCGTAATGAAGAAGAGGGTTTAATGATTAATCGGGTTACACAACTACCCCTTTAACCAAAAATAAATAAATAATGTTGTTTTATTTGATCTTTTTCTTTTAAATAATATGACTATTTTATTAAGCTTGAGGTCTTATTTTCAAAAAAATTTATTTTTACATCGATATTTCGCTCCAATTTATGAAGCTTTCTTAGGAAAACAAAAGCTGAAATTGCTAAAATCTAATACTATTCTATTAGCTAATAACAGAACAGAACAAACCCGGGGTCGGGTCATATGTATGGTACACAGATGGCTCGAAAACGGTTGAGGGTGTTAGAGCAGGGGTATTTGATTTAAACCACAGAAAAAGCTTATTTGTTAGTATGGGTGGAGAGAACTCAGTTTTTCAGGCCGAAATACATGCCATAGAGCTCTGCCTAAGAGAGCAACTGGAAGAGTCACAAATAACAATCACATTTATATTCACTCGGACAGTAGAGCGATATTACTGGCACTCAGTGCCTTTGAGATAAGATCAAAACTAGTCTGGGATTGCCTAAAACTTCTAAAAAGACTAGCATCTAATAACAGAGTTCACTTGTTATGGGTTCCAGGTCATAGTGGATATGTAGGCAAGGAGAAGGCAGATGAGCTCGCAAGAAAAGGGGCGGCTAATGGATTTATTGGCCCAGAACCATTCTGCGGGCTATCTTGGAGCTCTATTAAGCTAATTTTTAGGGTGTGGCTGGAAAGAGAATTGCAACAATACTGGCTGAAAACAGCAGTATCAGGGTAGCGAAAACATTCATGCCATTCCGATCTCGGAAGAGAACAAAGGAATTATTTGGCTTGGCCCGGTCAGGAATTTGCATTGTCACGGGATTCCTGACTGGACATTGCAGAGTATTGAAACACTTGGCAAATATGAGGATCAGTCAAAATAACCTCTGCAGGTTATGTAACGAAAATGAAGAGACAGCAGAACACATATTATGGTCTAATGGTCTAATTTGGACCAGTTTTCGCTACAACCGTCGGACATCGTGGACAAATAACCCAAAGCAGTTTCTGACTCTGGGAGGATTTGTAACTTGAGAGTAGTGTCACAATAGGTCTATTTTGGCCGCAGTGACCAGGTGAATTGATCTCGCTCCTCATTCTAATTCTAAAGAGAAGACCTTAGCCTGAATAAATAAAGAGTTTTGCAAATAATCAAAATAAAAATTAACACGAATAAAAAAGTTCTTAAATTTTTTAATTAACAATTTTTTATTAAATTAAAAATTTTTTTTTATTTAGTTTTTGCTTAATAATTTAAAACAATTTTTTTTTTTGTCAATGACGCGCCCCTGTTCAGATAGACTCTTCTCATCTATTGCGAACCACCCATTAGGCAGAAAGTTTAACTCAGCCTTTACGGTGTGTAAGATTAACAACAATAATAACAAAGTATCATTGTATTTTGTTGTTAATGCTATTTAACTATGTACTCGTAGTATACATTAGATGTTTGTTAAGGTGTAGTATACATTGTTGTTGTTGTTGTTGTTGTGCTCAGAAGATCGTATACATTACATGCTGGTGGTCCAACGATTATCATGAATTGATCTGTAAAATGTCAAAGCTACCTAAAAAAGTAAGAAATATTGTATTCTTAACAGTAGTCTAGAAGTACTCGTATGTGAATTTCAGATACAAGCACAAAAACTCATGCGTTCTTTTTTTTTTTTTCTCTATCAGTAACTTTAACTTCTAAACCGCTGAGGCTAGAGCTAACAGTCAACCAGCAATTGAATTGCAAAGAAACAGTTTAAGCAAACACATGCTCATACAAGGCAGCAATATGAATCTCTAGATCATACTTAATGCAATATAACCTCAAATTTAACAGTTTATTGCATGTGTGTGGCAATTGCTTAGTTTGAATGATGATGATCAACATCATTATCATTATACTCTGGGTACTTCAGAGGTAGTTTTGTTAATAAATATCTTTTATGGTTTTTCCCATGTCGTCCGCACAACAACAAAATAAAATAATAAAAAAAAATGAGTCTCTAAATGTTTGAAAAGCATTTTTGCGAGATAACAAAAATGTTGGCAGCAATATTGACATTATGAGTGACAGTCGATTATTTATTATGTTGGTCAGCTAGTGCATGTATAAAGAAATTTTTTTTTGTGTATAACGCAGTGCAGTTTTTTTTATTTTTTAAAAATTAAAGAAAAAAGTTAATAAATACCAAAGCGTTTGTAGGTGGTTTGAAGCAAACTTTTTTTAATATTTTTAAATTAAATATTATACTCGTATTAATATTTCATATTCATGCTCTCAGAAAATCTCTATTCAGTTTTTTTTTAATTTCACTCCAAATTTTGTTTATATATGAAGCGTATAATACACTTACAAAAGGGCTATTGCTTTGCAGGGCAAGAGTTTTCTTAAGCGTAACAGTTAAAATTTTGACAATGTATGGGGTTCATCTGTTTGGCAACTTGCATTGTTGTAAAATTATCTTTTTATATTAAACTCTGCTCTGGCCTGGGATAAAGACTTTTTGATAGGCAGTCTTCTTTCAGAATACTCAAATTTTTAGTTCGAGTTTGAAGCTCGTTTCGTAAGTCTTTTCAATATTTCCACTTCATATTTAGCTTTTACATTTCTTAACTTGGTAACTCTAAATTATAAAGCAAATAAAATCATCAAAATGAAGTGCTACAATTTTTACATGAACTTCTCTTTTCGACAAAATTTTCAAAATTAACTTTTATTTTTTCAGGTGACAGGTACAAGACAATATGAAAAGTTCTTGCCACTGGACTCGAACTGGGGCATACGCAATTTAGAAGTATTAACTCGCCACTCAACCGCTTCAGTCACAAAGCTCAAATGAATCTGAACGATTAAGTTTTTGTTTTATAAAAACTTTATATTTACTTTCAATCATATTTTTCCTATTTAATTAAACATATTATGTTTATGGTAATCATAACACGTTTCCTATAATTATAATTATGGATAAATTCAAGCATATTTGGTAAAAGCATGTAGAAAAAAATGTTTAAATACTTCAAATTAACAATAATATTTTTGTGGAGAACAAACTATGTTTGTGGTGGCCATATTCAACCATATTTTTTTCTTTGCCAGTAGCTTAACTTTAGAAAACACTTTTAATTTAAGCTGGAATCGACCCTGTCACCTTAAGTCTTTTCTAAAATTTCAACTTAACCTCAAACCAAAACTAGTGTTCCCTGTCTTTATTAAAAGTATCTAAAGAGTTCTTTATGCTTTATTTAAAAAAGAAAAATTAAGTCTAACATGCAAATCGAAATTAACTTTTCTTTTTACCAAAATAAAAAAAAAACTAAATTTTCTATGTCATGCAGTATAGTAGTGCATGAGAATATATTGATTTTATTTTTGTTTTATAATTATTATATTTATTGTTTTTAACTTATTTACCATATTCCATGAAATTTTTATTATTCCACAGTAAACTACAATTTTGCTATAGAAATAACAGAGTTTGTGGCATGATAAGCATAAACTTGAACTAATTTACATAAAAGCATCAAAAGCATCACTAAAAAGATTGTCAATAATGTGAAAATATCCAACAAAGACAACAGCAATGAAATTTTACTAATCAAGCAGAACCGAATGCACAACACTACCAAGTGACTGACTGAATATTTAAATAAGAAATTTTCAAAAAGGTATGGTTACGTTTCCTGAAGAGACTTGTTGGCTACGTTAAACATTAAATACCAACAGGTGATGTGTGATGATGACTAACTATAGGAAAACACTTGCTAAAAGCACTTTACCATAGCCAAACAACCAGGCCAGCCAGCCAGCCAGCCAGCATCACTCAAACAACTTGACATATTTTAAAAGAAAAATAAAATTTCATTTATGTATGTACACGAGTATGTATGTAAGTATGTATTTTTTTTTACTTCTTTTTACATTTCCATCATTTGCTTGATTTTGAGAACTATTTCAAAGCAAACGTTTAAAGTAGCTACTTCAGTAGCTGCTTCAATATGGCTAAAAGGCAAATGAAGGCCCAGACACAGCCAAGACCGACATTAGCCACCACCACCACCAAGTATCTGGATAAGTATTGTTTACTCTTTAAACTCTTGCTTAAAACATTTAAAACTTTAGCTTTTATGATGAAGAAAAATGTGAAGAAATAAATTCACATTTTTTTGTAACAAAAAAAAAATATTAGAAAAAAAGTAAATGCGAGGGGAGTTAGAGAACAAGAAGTTTCTAAAACAAAAATATGTTAAACAAGTTTTATAAGCATTTTATAGGGAACAAACCATCCTAGTGTATAAAAAATTTTTAAGAAAAACATTTTAAAAACTTTTAAATTTTTGAGTGCTTTTAATAGCAACTAGGCAAGACAGTCTAGTTTAATTTTCAATTAAGTTTAAAGCCCATTTAATTAAATACATTAGTTTTAGTAATGCTCCTCGTTAGTTGATGTAAAAGCGTTTAAATATTAAAACATATAGAAAATCGAGCTAAAATTTTTAGTTGTGCATGGTTAAAAATAGCGTTAAATAATACCAAAATGTAAGGCCATCAATGTTTTCACGGGTAAGGACGTTAACAACAACAACAAGAAAATTTAATGCAGTATTTGCTGGCAGCAAAAAAAATATAGCTAAAACAACAATAATACCCAGTAATAACATTTTGCTACGACATTGTGCTCATAAAAATCACGAATTGATGGAGTGTCTAAAACGATCAGCAAATCATTTACATCTTCAACAACAAAATAAAAGCAAAACAAAAATTAAATGTAAAACAAAACAAAAAATAAGAAAAAAGCAAAGAAATATAAATTCAAGACACCTAGTCTATCTTGAGTTTGAATGGAAGGCAGCCAGGACAGACAATAGAATTTGCTTTAAGCACTTCGGTACTAAACAAAACTACAGCAGCATTAGCAGGCCGCTTTACTACTTCTATTCAGTAAACTTCACTACTGGCTTAAAGAAGCTTCCTTTCTTCTTTTCTTTTGTAAAACAAAAGTTAGCAAGGAATGACAACAATAACAAAATAAAAAAACAAATGAAAAAAAAATTTTTTTTTAAGCATATGAGAAGCTTTTTCTATATAAAGAATGACTCAAAAAAAATATTTGATGAAAAAAACTCATTTCACACCCGTTTAAATTTAGAAGTCACAGTTTGTATTTTTAACAAGAAAGAATAGGCGAAGTTGTAAGATCCTTACAAATAAAATTTATTAATTATTAAGACACAATTATGTAATTTAAATTATAAAAAATAAATAGGGAATTTATTAATAAATATTTTTTTTCAGTTAAAATAACTTTATGAGTGAATAAAAATTTTGTTAAGTGAAAAATTTATATTCAATGATTTTTGATAATGCAAGTGTTCATAGAAATTTTATATAAAAACTACTCAAAAACTTGATATTTTCTACACAGATTAATCGCTAAAGTTATGGAAACAACACATTCATTTTTCTATATTTCAATCACATTAAGTAAACACACTGGATTTGATCTTCATTACTAAGGAATTCTTGTGTATTGAGAAAATAACCTCGGTTGTGAGAACTAAATTTATTCAAAAATTCAATGGTCGTAATCGAAATTTTTAATTGGGACGATAGAAAATCGTTGTTAGAGATATTTTTAAGAGAAATAAATTTTGGTCTATAGTATCGAATTTTGGTTACCACAACTAAAAACTTGAATAATTGTTGCAACTGCGTGTGAAAAAATTCAAATTTTTAAAAATTGTAAAAATAAAATTTTTTATTGAAAGAGCTAGTTTATTAAGCTTGAGATCATATTATAAATATTTATTAAATTATTAAAATTAATAATTTGATTAATTTAATTTACAATAATATGCTGAAGAAGCTAGAAAGTTGGAGCGAAATATCGATATTAAAATAAAATAGCTTTTAGCCATTTCAATTTAGGAAGCAGGTCAAACAAATTTATAAATAAATTATTTGATTTTAATTAATATTTCCTTTTAACTGGTTGTCTTGATAAGAAAAAACAATTGTCTAACTGGGATTTTAGTTTTTAATTATTTGTTAACAATAAAAACAAAAACGAAAACCATTGTAGAGTGCATATAAATTTCACAACTAAACCATGATATGGAATTCCACTTGGCTGTTAACCAAAACAGCAGCATCCTTTTTTCCACTACACCTTTATGTCGTTTTCAATTTTGCATGTTAGTTTTTTATTTTTATTTTATTTATTTCACTTAAGTTTTGTTTGTACTTCATCTCCTTAAGCAAATCCTGTGTGCAACAACAGAAGAAGAAAAAGAGCAATTTATGTAGGGTTAGAGGGCGCATTTGGCTGTTTACTTTTGTTCAATATGCTTGCTGGCTGGTACATTTAGATAAGCCATAAAGTATAGCGAAATGATTTACATTTCTTTAACATTCAACACTTTTTGTTTTTTATTTTTTTGCTACAACATTTTTACTACTTATTTTCTGCTTTAAGTAATTTATATTTAAAGTTCAGCTTAAAAGTTTATGGTGCAAGTTTTAATTTTTTTTTTGCTATTGTTCAGTGTAGATTAACTTGTGGTGGTGTGAAAAAAGGTTGTAATTAAATTTAATGATTTTTCAATGTGGTAAAGAAAAGGTTAAGAATAAAAATTGTGTTTCCCTTAAAGCTTAATTAAATTAAATTGAATTTAAAAAAATAAGAATAGAAAATTAAATTAAAAAAAAATAAAATAAAATACTTTTAAGAGGACTAGAGAATTAATTTAATAAAATTTAACTAAAAGTAATTCAAAAGGACAAGAAATTACAAAAATTAAGATGAAAAAATTAAAGGGAAAATAAGTGATATCGAAAAGCAAAATCTTTTAAATTTATTACTTAAGGTTTTCACTGTAAAATATTCTGACGAAAATTCTCCAAAATTTGTACACTTTCTTAATTAAGCTATACATGTCTGAAATGTACATTCCAGTAGTTTTCGATCCCACTAGTCCATGGAACAGCAGCACCGCAGCTTTGACCTATTTCTTACTTTAATTATAAAATATTCTGAGTGAAATTTTTCAAAAACTGTACACTTTCGAAATATAAATTTTGATATTTACATTCCAGTACCCTTAAATCTTATTCGTTTTTAAGCCATACCCTTCTTTTCATAATTTTTTACGAAATTACTGAATCACAGCTTTGTTAACATTTCACAGAATTAAAAAACGGAATTAACTTCCTTGACTTGGCAGATGTTAGGCCACTATAAAGAAGCATTATTTGGCTTAAAATTTTTAAGCAAATATTTTTAAAGGTTTGAAATATTTTTGAGTCATTTTAATACAATTGTTCAGTCTACTTAATGAAAAATATTTTGAAGGAATTATTTTGTAAGAAAATTCTCTTTTTAATTTACCAAACTTAACTCAATTTACAAACAAAATGTTTAACCAGAAAACTCTTTTTATCTAAGAACTTTAAGTATTCAATTCTAACAAATAGTTTTTGCAATTTTTTTTATTGGCGCCTTTAAAGTTATAAAACTTTTATTTCATAATTTAATTATATTTTAATCTTAATATTCTAAATAACTTTATAAATGGCAAATTTTATCTTCCTTATTAGTTTTCTCTTTAATTTATTGTCACGTAATAAATTGATTAAGAAAAAAAAAAACAAAATTTTATAGTTTCTTTGAAATTGTGTTGCCTTAAGTGACATTAAAATTGGCGCCTTTGAAAAAAGAAAACAATAATGAAAAGAAATAAAAGCCACCCAATTTTATATATTAATTGAAAATTTTCTCTTTAGAATACTTAAATAAAAGCAAATTTTTATGAGAGCATATTAAATTTATGGTCAAGAAAAAATTTTAGCAAAAGATTAAAATAGGCGCCATGTTGTTTTAACTTAATTTTCCGTTAAACATTAAAGCTGAATTCCAGTGAGCTACTCTTTAAACAAAATATAGAAAGAAAACAAACAAATGGGGATTTAGCTTAGGGGAGCTTATAAAAAAGATTAGATTTTTCTAAAAAAAATAATCATATTGATTAAATATTTAATTGATTGCATTAAAATTGTTATATTTGAAAGTGGTATAAGAGCACTTAAAAAAACGAGTTAGCGGTAATTTTATCAAGATAAGGATAATGCTGACTAATTTAAAAAAAATTGGATTTATACCACTTTCAAAAATATAACAGCTCATTTAATCAATACAACAATTTTTTTTTTAAGTAAAATGTTAAATTGGGGCATAACTTTTTTTGATGTAGGGAAAAATATTTCATTTTATGAACCTTCCCCGGACTGGATATGCTTTGCGAAATGGACGACTTGACCACAAAATCCACATAAAAGGATGCACCAGTAGTATGAGTACTTAAAGCTGGTAGACGGATACCTTCGGTTTTCGACCAGTAACTCTCATGGGAACCGGTAGCCTTACAGAGGAAACCTCACTGGATTGATAGGTTAAGAGCTGATGTTCACTAAACGAGCTAACGGAGTTTAATGGAAGATGTTTGTGTCTGTGTACACCCTCATTGACAAGGTGGGGTACAACCTCTCACTGGTGAGGTCTCCTTCGACAGTATAAGTGGTATCTGTGGTTGAAACCGCAGGAAAAAGGGATTTGTCGCTTTCGGGGAACATGTTTATCAATGATCTGTTACATAGCAACAGGTCACTTTTGCGGCAGGGGGTTTTAATTAACCCAGCCCCTCAAGAAGGAGTGAGGGCGTGTGATTTAAATTTAAAACACATGATTTGCTACCTGTGTTCTTCCAATCATAGGGGCAGTGGTGGTAGGCCAAAATCCCACTCGTGGTTTGCCCACAAGGAACTCAGGCTTTTGGGCCTGTGATTAAGTAAATTATGCAAAAGATTGTACATTTTATGATCGACCTATTTGAGTTGATTGAGGATGTTCTCATTTATCTCCAAGCTAAGGAATGAAATTTTATTTACACACCATACCATGACGTTGTCTTGCAATTGTAATTAATGACCGCTGACTAACACACAAGCCAAATCTCACTAAATTGGAAACAACAAATGTCGTTTTCAAAGGAAAAAATTTCTTATTTCAAACTTCTATCAGAAATCGGTTATAATTATAAATTAATTAGGTTATTTTAAGCTTATCGGGAAGGGATAAATATTTTATTTCTGACAAAACTGTCTACCAATATTTTACTGAAACAGAGCTTTCTCCTAGCACATTTTATAAACGATCTAACTGAGGTAGAGAAGCTTAGGATAGAGTACCTTCTTATCTTAAAACTAAGGGATGGCTTTGTACCCTTAAAAATTTTCTGTTGCGTTGTCTTGTGTGGTTCAAAATAAAATCTTTAAATTCTAATTGATGTCTGATAAACAAAGCCCGTCATAAAAGCAAAAAAAAAATATTTTTTAACTTACTCCCAGAAACTGCTTGTAATTATAAAGTAAAAGCTTATTTTTTGGATTCAGCTTGAGTTCTTTGAGAGGAAAGTTTGTTCAAAAATATTGTTCACAAATTTCTGGATTCACATATTATAAACGACCTGAATATCTGAATAAGAAAGATTAGAGAACCACTTTAGATATCAAAAGGCTACCGGATTTGTCTAAACTCACTTAATTTTTTTACTCCGTCACCTTGCCAAGTATGTGGTTCTAAACAAAAACTTGCAACCCTAATTTTTGACCAATGGCCCATCCAACTAAATTAGAAGCAGAAAATGAGTCTTATTATTGCAAGAGAGAACAATATATCGATAAGAGATGATAATTTTCATAAGGCTTTCCTGAGGAATAAATAACTTTAAACCAAATCATCAAATTCGATATCGAATGAAAACCATTAAAAATAAATTTTTTTATGAAATAATTAAAAATTTCGGTTTTTTTACTCGTAACTCAATATTTTGGGGGCAAATTCCAACAACAGATTTTTGTTGTACTCGACAGCACCTAAATACTAGAAAAATTATATCACCTCCCTGGTATTTGCACTTCATTATTTTTTGTTTCACTGTGAAATTTATCATTATAAGAAAATAATTTTTCCTTATCAAGCTTTTACCCAAAAATTGCTTCTGTTAATAAAATATTAGGTTGTGCTTTTAGTGAAGAAGAAAAAGAATTAACATAATTCCTTTTGTTCCTTTATAATAATTTATCTTATCAGTTGCTTATTTATTTTTTCTTTCAACTTTATGCATTTCAGGCACTCAATTGTAAAGAAGTGCTTTTCATATTCTGCTTAGCCAGTTCAACTATTTTTATTAAAAATATTTTTTTATATAAATTTGCTTATTCAAGCCTATAAAAATAATTCTAATGCAATTTTATATTTTATGGGCATTTTTTTTATTTACTAGTTAAATTTAAGTCCTGTTTTGTATTACCTTGTTCAATTTATTTAAATTGCCATTAAAACGGAATGTCTTTAAAGCTAATTGTAGTTTGTAGTTGGTTTTTGTTGTCTACTCTTTCTGTATTTGCAATCAATTTTTTAGTGTTTAAATACAAAAATTTATGCTTTTTAACATTAAATTGTTTAACAAGATTAAAATATATGAACACAATTAAAAATTAACTAAATTTTTAGTTTATTAAAAAACAAAAATTAGGAAAAAAAAATTTGTCTAAGCCGCTAGTAAAATTAATTGTATTTGAAAAAGAAAATTCAAATTCAAAAATAGAAGAGGCAGAAAATAGAATTTGAAAAGATTTTTTTTTATTATTATTGTTAAGTTAAAGTGCCAAAATATTGAATTAAACAAATTTCACAAAGTCCAACATGAATTTTTGTCCCATAACATTAAATAAAAAATAATGAAATTAATTAATAAAGTGCAAAGTACAGCTTCATGCATTAAACACATAGAACACAGCAGATTTCCTTAAAAGATTTGTTCGCCATGTCAGACGGTTGTAAGCAGTGATGTCCTAAGTAACGAAAACATTTTAAAATTAGACTATTACAGAGCCACATTATGTGTTCTGCTGCTTTTTGTTGTTGGTTATATAATCTACAAAGGTCGCTTCGACTCAAACTGTATTTAGTTTGGCACTTTGATTTTTTATTTATGGGCAGCAATTTTTTTTTAATTCTATTTTAAGCCAACAATGACTAAAAAGTAATTTCCTATTATCTAGAAAATTCTTAAAAGTAAAAATTGTGCGCATATATAAAGCTTTTAGCCTTTTGCGCAATATCTTAATATTGAAATTTATAACAATGTAAAACAAATTGAGGTTACAACACGTATTTACAATATTTACGATATTAATAATAAATATTTGTTATTGGTTTAAGACTTCATACGCTAAAGCAAGTAAAAAGAACCTTTACCATCTTACAAATTCTGGTAGAGGCTGCTTGGCTCTTTCCTACTCTTCAATCTTATTATCATTTAAAATAATGTATAAATTAGTGTATAAAGAGAATATTTTCTTTATTTATTTAATTTTTTAAACAATAAATTTCATTATTATGAATGAAAAATTGAACACAAGAAAATTATTAACGTCAGAAGGAGAGAGAACCAAAAAAAAAAAAAAAAAAAAAAAAAGAACAAGAAGATGATATTAAATTGTTCACTTTGCCAAAGTGTGGTTACTGGTGGTGTATTGTGAATGTTTTGCAAATTATGAGTGCTAAATAAAACGTTGGTGTAATAAAAATAAAAAAAAAAAATGGAGAACAGAAAAGAAAAGAAATAAAAACAAAGTGAAAAAAAATTAAATAAAATTTTACGATAATTGTTGTGGAGCCTAATAAATGTAACGATTACAGCGCTCATGGTTGGTATTATAAATTTGTGGATAAAGTAAATGGGTTTTGTTTTTCAATTTTTACTTTTTTTAACTGCTGAACAGTCAGGCTTTTTTTAATGACATCAGCTTAGTATTTATATTGAGTAAAGCTTAAAAAATTTATTGCCTGATAAATAAAATTGCCTCAAATTCTTGGCTTAAAGTGTTCATTTCATTAAAGTGATTTAAGTGGAAAGTATTACGGGACTGTGGTTTAAAAATAAAATAAATGAATTAAAATAAATAAATATTGCATAGTTAGAGAAATTAAGTAGCTTTACAAACACAAATTTAGCTTTCAGTAGCAGGGCAATTATTTAAAGAGACAATAGAAATCTTGAAAACTTCTTAAGGTTTTTTTAAAAAGTCACTCAGATTTATTATGAATAATTTTTTTTCCTTTTGTAAAATAAATAAAATCTTTTTGATATAAAATTATGATTTATTTTTATTTATGTATTTGGGTTGGAGCTCTTTTAGAATGAAAATTCAAGATTAATTTTATTTATAAAAGTAAATCATATATAACTTCCATGAAAAAATCAATACTTAAATTAAGTAACGGTTTCTGCAAAATTTTTTGACATTTGTAGTATGTCAATTAGACACAGGGTTGCCATGTAATACACGTTTTAAAAAAGGTAAAATTTTTTCGTGGGCAAACCTTAATTCAATTGAAAATTGCACCTCATCCATGACATTTTTACATTTTTCCTTAATATTTTTTCACTACAGTTTTGCTAAGAAATTGTTTTCTTTTGGGGCCATAATATGGCTATGAGTACAATCAATAAATGCCATTATTACGATAAAAGTCTTGGGCTGTAAGTCTTCGTTCTACTTCGGACGGATAAAATATTCATTAGTGACAAAGACTTCCCTCTAAAACATTCAATATTTAGGAAAACACTTCGCAGAATGTTAATTGTGCTTTTTCACTTTCATAATCTTTTGCTACTACCTTTTGCTATCCTCTAACAATTTATTTTTGGAATAGCAATTACCGTTAGATAATAAATTTCTCTCATCACAGCACAAACGACATCGCATGACATGCGAACGAAATTTAAATTTTATATGCGGGAGGACCAAATCTTGTGTCTATCCTTCTTGGTATTTATGATACGGTTCGAAGGACCATAAAAAGTCTTTACGCTATCCGACATAGCTAAACAAGAGTTGAGTTGGGAGTTGTAAAACAACACTCTGTAGACGTGCAGTAAAAAAAAACTTAGTAACTCATACATTATATTTTTCGCTTTATAAAAAAGACTTTAAAATGTCAGCAACATAAAAAGATCTTAAGCTTTTTTTTTGTTGTTGCTTTTTACCTTTTTTTAATAATTTAAAATAAATTATTTTAGTATTTGAAATAATGTTTCTCATTTTTTTCTGTCAATTTTATTTATTGAATCTTCAAAATGTTTATGATTTGATTTTTGATTTATAAAAATTTAAAGTTCAAGTTTAAATATTAAATTTTAAACATAATTAATTTGTTTTATTAACAAATAAATAAATAAATACAAAAATTATTTTTTTAATTTTTATTTAACCAGTTTTATCAAAAAATTTAGTGATTTTTATTTTGTCATTTTTTTTATTATTCAGGTTTTTGGCTGTACTAGATACTGAAGAAGTGTTTTATATTATTTCCCTGCATTTGTGTTTGTGTTGGTGAATTTATATATTTCCTTAAATTGACATTTTTAATCACATGTTATTAATTTTGCATTTAAACATGAGACAAAGTCTTTCAATTTCAACTACATTCATAACTCTACACACAAGACCACAAATAAAACAGATGACTTCATTATGAAAACCAGAAACAAACACATCAGCCACAGACAAAGGTATAAATAAATTTTATATACAAATTTAACACACACACATACATACTCGTACAATAACACACTGAAGTTAAGTAAGCAGGCGTATGGGTTTAGTCAGGCTTGTGTATGTGCAACAGTTCCAATTTAGGCGACAAATATAAATTCAAATGGAAATTAAGGCATATAGATAACAAACAACAACAGCAAATAAACAAATATTAAAACAACACCATACAAGAAGCGAGTACAAATAGTGGCCAAGAAACATTGTGAATGTTTTAAATTTAAATTAATGATAAGTAATTTGTTAAAGACAAAATACGATCTTTTAACCAAAGCCAAGCCAAGTCAGGCCATGCCAGCTCTACTCAAGTCAACACAATTCAAGCAAACACACACACACATATATATTAAAAACAGCGTTTTTATTTTATTCATTTTTGGTTTTTCTTAAATGTCGTAAGAGGATTTTTGATAACTACTAAAAGGAGAGAAATATTTAATTAAGTTGTCATACAAAACATACCAAGAACAATAACAGCAAATTAACAATATTATCAAGAAAAAAAAAACATTCAAACAAACAAGCAAACAAATTTAGGGAAGTGTAACACACTGATTTTTTATTTGGCTAATTTAACTTTAACTAAGAATTCTTTGAATTTTATTTGCATTTTTAATTCATTACTCTTTTTATACGTGGGCTGTTTCAGCTAGTAACAGAAATTTAAGAAAAAGTATTAAAAATTTTACTTAAGCTTTTTTATTTAAATTATACTCTAAACAAAAGGTGACAGAAACGATTAACGAGTAACGTAGTGTGACTTAAAACTCCTCAGTTAGCTTATAACTCTACTAGACAAGTTACAAGAAAAACAAATCTCATCCTCTCCATATGAGCCATTCACTTAAAAGTCACACTACGTACTTTCTTTTGAGCATCTTCCTTGGCACTTTAGGCCAAAAATTTGTTTTTTGACCCTGTTTTGATAAATTTACTTTAATTTTAATTTTTTTTTGTTTTACTTTTTGTTCGCTTTTGATTTTATTACACGATAAAAATTAACTTTATTTTAGTTATTGTTGCTCTTCTTTGACTGTTGAAAATGTTGCTGCTGAATTATTCAAGTCTTATTATCTTTTGGTGGTGGTTTCTTTTGTTAAATGCTTAAATGTCTTGTGTTTTAGTCTTTTTAATTGCCTTGTTTATTTATTGTTACGCATTAATTGTTAATGTTAAACATAATTTTGTTAAAAAATAAAAAGAAAGAAAAGACATTTTGCTGTATGTATTTTTTTTTTTTAACTTAAACTCTGGATATTAAAAAGATGACATTGATTAACTTCCGTTAAGCGGTATTATGTTTTGCAAAAGAAAACCCTGACAAAAAAATTTTAAATTTAAATGTCATGTAAAGTTAAAAAGAAATACTGGTGGTTTCTAACTAGCAGTAATTTAAATAACTAACAAAATTTAGTGTGTCACTAGATTCTTTGAAAAAAAAAGTAAAATATTTGAGAAGGAAAATAATTCATCTAGATTTCGCAGAATTCTACTAGAATTAAAAAAATAAATAACTTGGTTCTTCTTTAAAACATATTTTGATATTTATAGAAAAGTAAAAATTAAGTTCTAAATAAATTTATCTATACAAAGATATCGATAAAGCAAAAAATCATATAGGAAGTTATAAATAACAAAACATATAGCAAGCTTTGCATCTTGCTACGAATATGTTCCGACGCTTTTTTTCTCTCTTGATAGAAACGACAGCAGTACTTATGTGGTAATTAAGTCTACAATGTTCTATTATCGGTTCAAAGTAAAGTTTAATATCATTTCTGCTGGGGTACTTAACTGGTAACTTCTATTCTGCCGCATGGCTACTTTGGCTCTCCAGCAGTCTTGTAGATTTAGCTTTTCTTTCTTGCCTAGTAAAGCACGAATGAAGTTGTTATTTATCCCGCAAAAAAAGGTGTTGACGTATGAAATGGGTATCCGCTCCTGTCTTAGCCAAAGAGACCTTCATTTTAGTGCCCACATTCCCCTGCACACCCCGGTATCCATAACAAAGTATCCGAGTTAATCTCTGCCAATGCACCGAAAACTTTATAACAATTCCAAACCAATCTTGATCGAAAGGAATAGCTTGCTAATGCACTTAGAGCTGCTTCGCTAGCTCAGAGAATTTTTATTCTTTTTCGTAAACATTGCCTAGCATTTTGCGCTAATGCCTGAAAAATTAAAGATATTTTTCGCATTACAGCTGTCCTCAGCATTGCCATCTTCTATTTTGGAAACATCAGTATACTACAACTGTCGGTCCCGCTTTAAAAAATTTTACAGTTTTTCCAAGCTGATCGTTCACTTGTTATCACTTCAAAGCGCCTGGAGTAGGCCAGTGTTCAAGACATGGAGAGTTTCATACTGAGCAACAACGACTTGTAGTGTATTACAACTTTTTTTTGTAATATAAAATGTTTAAAGAAGAAGAAGAAGTGTAATACCAATTGAATTGATTAATCATATATATGAGCAATTTATATTAAAGAAATTTATCAATTAATTGTAGTATTTAAAAAAACCTATCGCTAAAATTTGGGTTTTGGCACGAAATTGTCATTAATGCTTAGATTAACCAAACAGAAAGAATAACTTTTTAGGAACAAAAAGTTATCGATAACTTTTAATTGTTTATAATCTAAAAGTTATCGATATTTTTTTTTATTTTTTTACACAAAATTATGATCACTTTAAGTTTACTGAAATATTTTTTTTTTAATTTGATTTATTTAAAAAAACCATTGATAGCATTTGGGTTAACGTAGGAAGTTGGCATTAGTGCTTAGCTTAACACATAGTTATCGATAACTCAAATTTATACTCTGAAGCTATCGATAACTTTTTTTTTAAGTATATTTGATTTATTACCGATAGCTCTAAACTTTCTATTAAAGTAGTTTAAAAAAATTCCAATAGCTTTTAAGCATCTACAATAAGCTTCCATAATTTTTAATTTACAAAAAATAACATTTTTAAAAACCATATGATTTTATCATTTAATTTTCTCTAAAAATTTATCGATAAATTTAATTTGAAAAAGAAAATTAATGAAAATTAAAGTCTAATATTATTAACAAAATATTAATCTTTATTTGTGCTTAATTCCAGAAATTGTGTTGGTTTTAAAATTTATTCTTTTACTCATGATATTCTCATGAGTTATTTATTCAGTACAATAAGTACTGAAGGGGAGAGCATACCTATATGGACCATTTCATCAGACGCTACTCCGAATCCTCAGTAGGTTACTCCCAACGTTTCTTGCAAACATTAGAACCTTTATATTGTAAAAGCAATTGACTAAATAAGAATTATTAATCAAAAGTTACAAAAAGATTCAAATATTCAAACAAAAAACTCAGTAAGCATTGAACTGAATAAACAAATAAATTTCCCAACCAACATTTTTAATATTGAAAACTATATATTCTATTTTTATTCTTCTCTTCTCTTTTACATTTGAATGCCCGTTGGGTATTACTGAATGTAATTAAAGAGTATATGAAAAACAAAAACAAAAAATTATAAAAAATAATAAGAAAAACATAGGGTTTTCCTACAATGAGCACTTGTATTTGTATATGTAATAATTTCTATTTGGAATTTAAAAGTTTAACAAAATATTAATCTTTATTTGTGCTTAATTCCAGAAATTGTGTTGGTTTTAAAATTTATTCTTTTACTCATGATATTCTCATGAGTTATTTATTCAGTACAATAAGTCTAATATTATTATTTAATCTTTTTTCATAACAAATGACTAAATAAAATGTCATCACTAGAACGATTAATGATGGAAAACTGTAAGCTGCCTTTAAAAATTAGTTTAACTAACAGTCTCTTATTTTTATTATTTTAACACAATGACTAATTGCCACCGATTAGATATCAGTTAAGAAAACATTTTTGTTGCCTTTTTTTTAATAAATTTTAATAAAATATTATATCATCATCATGAGTGTCTTAACAAGTTGGTATGCCTGTGGTAAGCATATTCCAGTTTTCTTTACAATACAAATAACTTTATTACTGGTTGCCTCTCCCTCATTTAACACTTGGTTTTAAACACAATCATCCATTATAACTAAAAAAAAAAACTTTTCTATTTTTTTCTACTTAACAAGTTACTAAGCATTGATTACATTTTTTCTTCAAGTTATATAGAGTAGAATAATAACCGACACTAACGACACTAAAGCCTGCATGATAATTTTCCAATTAATCATTTCACTGATTTATAAAATACTTTACTAGCGTTAAAGGTATTTTTTATGTAACAAAAATTATGTGTTTGTATAAAGTCTGAAAGTATGTAAATGTCGTTTTCATAGTCACCCAAAATGTTATACAATAGCTGCTGATTGCTTTATATCTATTTGCAACACCACCACCACCAAACTGTCTTGAATGCTGTCTGAGTGAGATCTAGTATTTCTTATAGACCTGAATAGCTGTTATTATTAAACATTTTTGTCTGGTATGTTCTATTTGTTAGAAAGTTGGTAATACGAGTATATTAAACTCGTTATTAAATTAAAGAAAATTTTTATTTTTAAATCTTATTTTTTAAATTTAAAAGAAAATATATATTGAAAAAAGAAATATATTTTACTACAAGGATATTGGCTACAATTTTCTTTAATTAAAAAAGTTATCGAAAACTTTTTGAATTGTTATCGATAACTTATTGAATTCTTATCGATAACTTTAAATATTTATATTACGAAAAAATAATAAGCAGTTTTTTTTAATTAACTTGTCGATGACATAAGTTATCTAAATACAAGCTGTCGAAAACTTTTAGTTTACTATCGGAAGAATTCGTTAACTTTTAGCTTTTAATTTTTTTAATAAAAATTATTTACAATTTATAAGTTATAAGTTGCAATAATTTTTTATGGAAAATTTTCAACTATATTGAATTTTTTTAATCAAAAAATATCATTTAAAATATTTTATAAATTATCTAAACGACCTCTGCAATTTATATAGCCAAAACGAAGACGTAGCACAACATGTCCTATTTATGTCACTGTAATGATCGGATTTTGAACCGTTTCTGTTACTTGGGACGATCACTTTCTACCTACCACCATCTGACTTGGCTGATAAATAATTCAGGAAAATCTTGGAATTATTAATGAAACTTGAGAGTAGTGTAACAATAAGTCTATTCTGGCCGCAGTGACCAAGAGACTTGTTACCGCTTCTAATACTATTCTGCAAAAATCTAGAATTGTGCAAGAAAATCTAACGGCAAATTATGGTTTGAAAATGTAAGTGTTATAAATGCAATAATTTGTTTTTTAATGTATGTAAACCGGATGTAATGACAAAATTAAATACTTTTTTTTTCAATTAAATTTTCAATTTAAAATCTCCTTAAAGTTGGGTATTTAAAATTCGTTATGGTCTTGTGGTTTAGTTTTATTAAAAATTTTGCTTAAATTTATTCTTCTTATGCATTTCCTATACAAAATAAGAATACAAAAAAATAAAATAAAATAAAAGAAATAGTATTATAAAAAATGTGTGAGACATATTGTTGGCTTAAATATAAGCCATTATATTGCATTACTCAATATTCCTTATGCCATACAAGTTAGTTAAAAAGTTAAAAAGAGTAAAGGAAGGTATGCCATCAACACCGCCACCATAGAGTTGATAAATGATTTCGATTAGTTGGTGCTTGTAATACGACGCCTATAAATGGACTTTGATTGAACGCGCTGGTTTTTATAAATAAAATAAAAAGTTACAAAAGATAAAACACAACAAACAAACAAAATCAACCAACAGACAGCACAGGGCAAGAGAAAAGAAAGAAAAGAGGAGGTTTAAAATTTCCTTTTTCTAAAACGAACAAACAACACACACAAGGCATCTTTGAAGCAAGTGCGTTTTATGGCAAAGCTGCTGCACCCTGTTCCTTTTTTCTTCTTTTTTTCTTTTTATTAAAGAAAACTAGACTTGTATTGGCTTTCTGCTGTTTAAAAAGGCTTTAAGCGATTTGACAAATTGTCTCTAATTGAAAGATTAGCTGTTGTAGTTGTCTGTCTCTTTACTGTATTCTAGATGTAAGTAGAATTTCCTGCATTTTCTACTCTACAAATTGTTGCTGTTAATTTCTTATCACTATGACTTGATCTCTCTACTCACTCATTCACTCACTTTTGTTCCTTCTTTCTTTCTTTTATTTTTTCAAGTCGTGTGAGGTTTTATTAATCAATGTTTTAAATTGTTTCCATAATTTAATTTTTTTCTGGATTTTTTTCCAACATGCGACGACTTGTTAAGAGTTTAGTTTAAGGCTTTAGTTCCTTTCCATTAAGATTTAAAAGAGGCTGTCTTGGAGGTGTTGTTTTCTTTGCTTAGCCACAGCGTAAAGATTAGACTTGAGGAACAACAGTTAAATAAAAAACCACAGCGCATGTGTGTAAAGAGTTAGTAAGAAAAAATATGTTGCTGGAAAAATGTTGGGAGGCACAAAAAAAGCAACAGCATAGTGTGAAATTTTTGTGGGAAAATCAATGACATCACACTAAAAGACAAGCAACAACTGTAAATAATGCAAATTAAGGAAACAAGATTTTCTATATTCTTTTTTGTTAAGCAAATGCGAGCGAAGATGTCTTTTTAATGATTCCTTTCAATAATTGATTTGATTTACATAAAAACAAAATTGCTTTTACAAGCAGCAACTTTTGAAACACAACTAGAATTAAACTATGGGCAAAAAGCAAAGTATATTGTTCTTCAGTTACCAAAAAAAAAAAAAAAATTGCCATCGATGTGTAAGAATTAAAGTTGTGCTGAAGGCCTAAGCTGATTGCATGATTAACTAAGACACTCACCAGTCTTTTACAAAGAAAGCTTTATTTGGCAAAGTTTTACATTTAATAGAAGCCGATTCATACATTTTGTGATAGTGCGTAATTATAATAAGTGTCAGTTAGCTGTGGGTGAGGATAGCTTAGCCAGTAAGCCTTGTTTTTAATTCAAAGATAGCTAACAAAATGTAAGCCAGTTTTGCATTCATAAGAAACATGCAGTTTTTTCGGGTTAGTTTGTTCTACACTTATTTTTCTTCTGGACTATAGCTACAATTGTGATGAAGCCATGAAGGCAAAATTTTCGGAATGACAGAGTTATAGAATAAAAATATTTAACCCTTTGCTGAAGTTAGTACGAAAAGTAAACTCTTCAGGTCACTAGAAAAAATAGCAACAAAAATTTAGTTTGCAAAAAATTAACTCAAATTCAGCCTGTTGAAATCAAAATTAGAGAGTTCAAAGATTTAAGATGATAAAAAGCTTTAGACGAATAAGACAAAGAGACATCCGAGAGCTACTTTCATGGTTCCATTTATAAACACGGTTGGAAAAGCAAGATTTTGAGCTGTCCCTCTTTCAGGGGGGCCACCATTCCCAAGCTGTTTGGAGTTCACCTGGTAGTAGCAGGATTGCTACGAGTTATGACCGGAGACTTGAATCTGGTACCATGGGTGTCAGGGGAGCCACAGGACTTCGGTCTTGCCCTGACAATGGTGGGGCCATTCGGGGAGTAACGTGTTGGCTGCGGTTACACCCAAAACGGGTAGAGCTTAGGCTCGGTGTAGAGTTGCAAACTCTTAATCAAAATGGTACTTTGGTCCAAAAGGAATTTAATCTGTAGGTTCTAAACTTTTTGGAAGAGTTTTAACATTGTCTGAAAAATTCTTAGTTTTTATTTTATGATGCCAAACGGAAGCTGCCAAACTCCTTAAGAACTACATTCTCCACTCCCTACTCCCCACTTTGCCGAAGTACCATTTAGGATTTTGCCCATGAAAATAACCAAAATCAAAAAGGAATTTAATCTGTAGGTTCTAATCTTTTTACAAGTGTGTAGCTGCACAAGTGAATGGACATGTAAAATAGCGAGAATGACCATGATCATGGGCCCTTTAAATATTTTCAATTGGATAATGTGACAAATAATTTCATTAAATAATTTATACCATGATTTTGTTTTAATCAAAAAGAGTTTGAGCTGAAGGCCTAAGATGCCATTGCTCCCCTCTTTTTTCCCCTCTTACTTTATAATTTATAATTATAATTTAAGAGAATTAATAAATAAAAAGAAAAAATAGTAAACTAACCTGTGTTTTTATATTGTTGATCATGAGGAACCTTGATAAATTGTGATGCGCTGCTTGATGTCATCTTCTTTATATAAACACTATTTTTTTAACACTGTAGTTCAAATTGTGATGCGGCATCTAATGAGACCCCCTTTAGTTCTGCGTTGGTACACAGAAGACCACAATTTTGCAGTTTATGTATTTTTTCAAATTGAGTTCACTAATACACTAATATCACTCACTCGCGAAACCGTTGATTTTCTCAAATGACTTTTTGTTTTTTTTTTTTATTGGTAAAGACAATTTTAAAGTTTATTTATGCTTAAGATTTTTATTCACCGATTCGTCATTCGCGCACGATAGTTTTTTAATATCATCACATTACTTTCGATAGCGAAACCGTACTCGATCGATTTTAATCGCGTTCCCGATGAGGCGCTCACTTTCGATTCCAACACCGTTTACATTTAAATATGATAGCTTTATAAGGCTTTCACTACGATTTGCGCTTACGATAAAAATATTTCCAAGCGGCAGCTTTCTTCTTTGAGAATATGGAAACCTAAAATTTAAAAGAAAGAAAGAAACTAATTATTTTATAATAAGGATACATCAGCAAATCTAAGAAAAAACTTAAAAAAATTTAAATGAAGAAGAGGCTGGGTCACATAATTATGGAAAGGGCATTATTGACCTAAGAAATATTAAGAAGTTTTAACTTTAGTCAAGCAAGCAAAATTCTTTTTTAATCGTTACGGCAGAGCCCATACCAGAAGACTTTAGCATTCAATAAGAGTAACCTAATCTAAACTAAGACGTGCGAAACAATTACACCACCATCTTAAAGATGTTTTATGCAGCCCAGTTCTCAGCTACAATCCGAGACTGTTTATGGACGGCCATATTCGTATTATATAAAAAGTATTGGCATCAGCATCAGGCCATTCCACAGAGCACCAGCTATGGTCTTAAGGTCTCGTAAACAACTAGATTTTTTACTGCCAGTGAAATATGTAAGATTTGACTGAAACAGAAACTAGAACAGTGAACTTATGGGCGGCAAACAAAAAACCTTCAAATCGCGGAATAAAAAAAATCCTTTTCTGTAGGGTGAGCATCAAATTCATACGTGTCTTACTTGCTAGAGAGCTAAAGCAAGCATGTGGCAGTCAAAAAGTGTTAATATCCCGAATCTCAGCAGAAACGGTAAGAAAATTTACACTGAACTGTTCACAGGAGATTGTAAACTTCATTAACTACAGAACTAAAATTTTAGCGGTACATAGTGGTTCTTCTCTTGTTCTTTCTGGCAGTGCTTGCTCTTTGAGGGGAAGACGCAGAATTATCTACCTAGGCAGTGGGATACTGACCTCAGAAGACTAGGTAAAATGAATTAAAAAAAACCTACGAGATTGGTGAGGAGCCTTAAATTGTTTTAGTTAGTAATCGAACGTTACATCTTCTGCTCTAGTTGGAAAATGCAGGACTCTGCTACCCTTGGTATAGATTGCTACACACAGTGGCTTTATTAGCAATAAGAAGGCAGACAAATTGGTTAAGACCGGTTCTAACATGGAAGTTTTTATGTCAGTGACGGTCAGTATATCGATGGTTTAAAATGGAATCTTGTGATTCTAATAGATGTGTTTGAGCCCGCCACTTAAGCCAACCAACTAATCCTGTGGTAATTAAAGGACCAATTGTTCCAAAAGAACGTATCTCATGACTTGTCAAACAGATATTGCTGGTAAAAGCCTGCTGAAAAGATAACTTAACACGTAACTATTCTGGAGCTAAATAGTCTCTCAGAATAGCACTGATTCAATAGAACGAATTTAATTAAATTAGCTCAATATCATGTCACAAAGTAGGCAATTACAGTAAAAATATCTAAAAAAGAATAACTAGTTAGTGACTTGTTGCTTTTCCTGTAGGGTATGTCTCCACCAATGAAAGTATTTAATTACAACTCATTGATATAATTGATGATTTAGTCGATAACTTTAATAAATATTCAAATAATTCAATAAATAAATTGGGAACTCACAAAATTTGTTTTATTATGAATGTGAGCTCAAGTATTTATAAATTAACAATTTAAAAGCAGACAAAAGACTTAAACCTGACACAATAACTTTTTTGTGCTTGAGTTGATTGATAACCCACAAATTTTGTGGCGTTAACCTTTAAATGTTTTTTATTTTTTAATTTTTATAAATTTTTCAATGTTGTTAAGCAATTCTTTTTTTTTTTTTTTTTTTTGTTTTGTTTATTTTAAAATTAAACGTCAGGTCAGGTGTTTTGGTTTCATGTACAAAATACAAAAGGAAAAGAAAAAGAAATTAAAAATAAAGCAAAACAAAACACCAAGAACAAATTCCTTGGAGATTATGTGAGTGTAACACACTGGTGTTAACACTTTTTGGTAAAGACCAAAGAAGAAATGCCGAATTGTTATCGGCAACATTATATTTTGACACCAAAAACAACAACAACAAATTTAATTTTTTTTTAACTTAGTAACGTTAAATTATAAACTAAAAAAAGCGTTTTTTTACTCCATCGTAGTTGCCGTTTGTTATTTTATGGCGTTCAATATAAAGCTTCTCTATTTTCCAGGCGGCAACAATCATTCGGCGGTAAAAGAAAGACGCAGTTACACAAAAAAAAAATAAAATTAAATTAAAAACAAAAACAAAAAGTTCACGCATTTTATTAAAACTACCCAAAAAGGACAACGAACTACAACAATATTACAAAAGCTTTATAAAAACAGCTAAGGAACACAGACCAGACAAACATTTGTTAAACGCCATTTATGGTTTTATGCAGCACATTGTTGATAAAATGTTGAGGCAGGTTGCCGCTGCTGCCACATATAAAAAAAAAATAAAAAAAAACAAAATGGAAAAAGAACACGACTACAAAATTGCACGCGTATGACTTGAGCCACAAGAAAAATAAGTGTTAATTAGTGTTGTGCCATGTTTATAAAAGCGCACTCAAACAAATGTATGCGACAGCGGTACTAAAAGTATTTTGAGTCCTACGTATTTTTAGTTACCCACAACACACAACTTTTATTGTTTCAGTAGTCAATTTGTTATTGGAAAAAAATTCGTTTTTTGTTTAATTTTAATAACCGAAATTTGATAATTTCTCTAAAATTTAGTAGTCTAAGGCCGAAGTTTAAAATCTTTAGTTAACTAACGACTCACGTTGGGGCCAAATTTAAAAGATTGCCGAAAATTGCAAGCGCCGAAATGTTTTAAAAATATAAGGTTGTCTACTTTGATGCAATTTTAAGGCACCTGGTGTTGGCACAGGCTGCTTCAGAATATATTATTACCACTTTTCTTTAATTTGGCCCCCAGCCTTGTTATTATTATGGATTAAATCATAGTCAGGCTTTAAATTTTTATTTAACATAACGAAAAAAATTTGATTATGGCAATTAAACTTTTTACTCCTACAACCAAAGTCAGTGCAGCAACTACAGTTGGCAAATACTTGGCAAAGTCTTAAGCATCAGGGGCCAAATCGCAATTTTCAAATCATTTCATACAAAAATAAATTCATTTTCTATCGTGTTCATTCGATATCGAATGTGAAGTTGTAGTTACACTTTATTTTTTATTTTCATCCTGGCCTCGAGAACCGTAATAAGCTTTAGCGAACATTCAGCTTTATTGCAAGTGATGCAGTTGTAGCGAAATTTTTCGGCAAGCTATCACTGCCTTAACTTTCTAATAACTTGGGTGAAATTAATCCCTACAGCAAAAAATGTAACTGAGAAGTAAAGTTCTTTCAAAAGATTTCAATTAAAGCCCATGGATGAGGTTTTCATTACGAAAATGTTGCTGCATTATTTTTGACTTTAATAATGGCAACGAAAACCGAAACTAATGCAATAGGGTACTTGTGATTCCCTGCTTCATTTTTAAACCCAAAATTTTCGTATAGAAAGTTTCGTAATGTGAACACAGAGAGTAGTTTCAGAACTAAAGAAAATGGCCTCGTACAAACTTAAAATTATTTTTAAAAATTTGTTTGTCTGCATACATGTGATGTGTGTTTGTGTGTAAAGTGTATATGTGTGTAGTAAGTTTTTAATGTTAAAAGTTTGTGTAGCGTACTTTTTGGTCATAAACCAGCTGGTTGTGATGCAATTTTGTTAATTTTTTTTCTTTAGCTTTTTTTTTTTTAACAAACAAAAGACTTGAGCAACAAACATGATGGAAGTTGTTTGTGAATTTTTTTTTCTTCTCTTTCTTCATTTTTGTATTTAATTTGAAGCAAAAGTTCAGAGTTGAGTTTTATTGTTTACCTGAGTGTTAATGAATTTGTTTAAATTTAAGTAAATTGTTAAGCTGGTTGTTGATTTTTCGCACAACTAACAAGAAGAAAAAAAGGAGTAACAACAAAATACTATATTTGTGCTATTTGACTGTTTGAATTAAAATTTAAATTTGAATACATCAACACAATGCATCATAAAATAATAATCAATCATTAGTTTTTTTTTTTTTTGTTTCGGTTCTCTTTTACATTTAAAAAAAATTTTTATTTTTAGTCGCTTTAAAATGTTTCTGCTTTGCTTTTTCGCCTTTTGAAATACAAACTGGAACTCTTGTTAAGTCAAATATTATTTTAAAAATTAAAAGCAAAAATGTTTTTGTAGATTATTTATATAATATAATTCATTTAGTTTTATTTCAATTAATGTATATGTACAAAGTATTAAATAAACGTGGAATGTGTGACAGCGCACGAGGGAGTGTGTGTTGTTCAAACCTTGAGTATGGCTAGCATGGTAGCATTAAGTAGTAGTAGAATACAAGTAGGCGTGAAGTTAACATTAGTACTATCTTCTCAGTTTTCTTATAAAAATTGGTAAATACTAATGAAGCGTGAGAACTAGTTAGCAATTTATCAAAGATATAAAATATTAGATGTAAAAATCAAGCACTTCTTCTTCTCGCTTCTTCTTAGGAATATCTAAGTTAAATCCTCTGCATTTTTTAAAAAACTTTATATCAAAAAAAAATACACCGACAAAAAGATTTCCTTCATTTCAGTCAAACTTCACTAGTTTTAGTGACAATTTTTTATAAAACTATAAGTAACACAAAATAATTTTTAATTAAAAAATTTTGTATTTATTTAAACAAACATTAAAAATAGTTTTAAGCTTTATTAATTGCTTAGGTGAGTGCTACCTGAGGGGGACCTCTGCGCTACTGATTGCAAGACTTGGTCAAATATATTACTACAAGAATCACAGCACTTACTTTAAGTCGTGACGCACACTTGTTTTTCTTCTTTTTATCTTCTCTTCTTCTTTTTTTCTGTTCTTCTTCTTCTTTCTTTCTTTCTTCTCTTCTTCTTTCTTTCTCTCTCTATCTTCTTCTCTTCTTCTTTCTTTCTCTATCTATCTTCTTCTCTTCTTATTTCTTTCTCTATCTATCTTCTTCTTTCTTTCTCTATCTATCTTCTTCTCTTCTTCTTTTTTTCTTTTTTCTGTTCTTCTCTTCTTCTTTTTTTATCTTTTTTCTGTTCTTCTTCTTCTTTTTCTTCTTTTTCTTTTTCTCTTCTTTTTCTCTTATTTTTCTCTTATTTTTCTCTTCTTCTTCTCTTCTTCTCTTCCTCTCTTCTTCCTCTCTTCTTCCTCTCTTCTTCTTCTCTTCTTCTTTTCCTCTTCTTCTTTTCCTCTTCTTCTTCTCCTTTTCCTAGCTTTCCTTTGCTCGTGTTCTTCCCATCTTCTTCTTTTGTTTTACTCTTCTTCTTTTCTTTTTCTTCTTTTTTTTTCTTCCTCTCTTTTTCTTCTCTTCTTCCTCTCTTCTTCTTCTCTTCTTCTTTTCCTCTTCTTCTTCTTTTCCTCTTCTTCTTCTCCTTCTCCTTTTCCTAGCTTTCCTTTGCTCGTGTTCTTCTCATCTTCTTCTTTTGTTTTTCTCTTCTTCTTTTCTCTTTCTTCTTTTTTTTCTTCTTCTTTTCTCTTTCTTCTTTTTTTTTCTTCCCTTTTTCCTTTGCACTTCTCTGTTGTTTTCACTTTTCTCTTTCCTCACACCTTTTTCTACTTCTCTTTTTATTTTCTTTTCTTTTTTAAATTTCCAACCCTGTTTCTTGCCCTCTCTGATGTTTTCCTATTGCTATCTCTATCTTCTGGCTCCTTTAATTTTTTTCATTTCGTCATTCTGTGCAACCTATTCTAACCTAACAAGTCGAGAGCAAAATATTCTTTTAAATAAAACTAGAATGTATTTAAAGCGTTTTTATTTAAAACTGATTTGTAATTTAATTTTAACTGTTTCAGTTTTTTTTTTCGGTGTATTGAAATAGCATTTCTCTTTAAACACTTTAAACAAAACACACAAAAAAAAGGAGAAGAAAAGGAAGCAACATTTGTAACATTATAAAAAGTAGGCTGCTGATTTATGGTAAATGAAATTCTTTGGCGGTTTTTATATATCCATACACCCATTAAAAGAATTTTTTTTTGATGCTGTTGTTGTTAATTATGTTTTTAGTGTTTTTTGCTTCTTTTTTTAGTTGCCTCATTTATTTTATTTATCTTTTAAAGCTTTTCACCACTATTTGAAAATTCTTCCAACTACAAAAGAAAAATAACAATATCAACACAACAACCGGGTTAATTAGAAAAACATTTGTCTATATTGTTACTGTGGGAGAGTTATATATGTCTTGTTTATTTCTTAATACAAACAACTTTAACCTCAAAGTACTATAAAATAGTTTAAATTATGGCACATACGTTTATTCTCACTCCTGTGCAAAGCAATTTTAAAATGATGTTAATGAATTTTTAAGAAAAACTAAAAAAACAATAAAAAAAAAGGAACAGAAGAAGAGAAACAGAAAATACAAAGGCTTTAAAAGAAAAATTTAGAAACTTCTTGTGATGTTCATAAAAAATATTTTTAATAAGTAAAATTTTCAGACGAAAATATTTCAAATATTTTTTAAAAATAATCCAAAGTAATTTCTGAGTTTTTGGGAGGCAACCTCATCTTTAAAATGATGTGCGTCGCATCCAGTAATCTTTTTGAGAAATCAACGTATTTATATTAAGCGTGGCTGGTTCTGTTAAGTTTATATGAGGCAAAAGGTTCGCCTGGAAATGTAAATCTTTTTAAGAAATTGGTTTCTTGAATAGAGAAATTTTTTAAAATAAAATTTATTTTAATTTAGTTCTAGGGCTTTCAGGATTTTTTGTTTAGAAATATTATTTTAGTTGCATGTGATTTTCATTTAAAAAAAATACAGTTAAATAAATGTTTTTGTTAATTTAAGATTTTCTCTTGAAATATTATTTATTTCTTTTTCCTTATTTCCTGTCTTTGTGGCCTTTGGACAAATCTAATATTCTATAAATTTAAAAACCGCAAGCTATTTTAATAACCAATTTTCTTCTTCTTTTATAACTTTTTTTTTTGTTATTTTTGTCTTAAATAAATTCTTGGCTGACCAGCCCCAATAAAAAAAAAATTATAAAAATGATTTGCTGAATTTAACCAAACATTTGTGCAAAAATAAAAATAAGCAAAACTGCAACAGCAACAACAACAATAAAACCTACAAAAATATGATCAATCGATCGATCACATCTTGCACACAGCATATCAGCCAGCAAACAGCCAAGCAAACAAACAGATTTAAGAACCACCACAATATTTAGTTGAGAAAGAAAAAAGATGTAACAGAAGAAGAATATTGGTAAAATATTAAACCAAAAAAAAAAAGAAAAACAAAAGAAAAAAAGCCCGGCTAGAAGATTTCTTTGACTACTCTGCTCTGTATGGTTCCCAAGGCAGGTAAGCAGGCAGACAGGCAATATGAATGGACATACATAATTTAAACTTGTATGAGTTGCAATGAATGTGTATGAGAACATACGAGTACATGCCAAACGTCGTGTGGAGGTCACGTGTGGTGTGGTGACCTCTATGACCATATTTTGCATTAGTTCAGTTGGTTGTCGAATTATGTACGAATGAATGTTAGACACAAGCATTTAGTTTTCTTTACAAAAATAACAAAAAAAAACATTTCTTTAGAATGTGATGTTAAGATTAAAAATTTATAAAAACCAAAAAGCAGAAATGAAAAAAAAAATTAAAGTTGAAACCCCAAAAAAAATTATATGAAACGAAACAAACTTAAGCGACAGGTGAATCGTTTTGTATGATCAGCTAAAAAAAAATTTTCTCTTTTTTTTTGGTGTTTGGTTGTTTAACTAACGCTTCTAACGCATGTCTTTCACTTCAAATATACACACACACATGCACTCAAGCATTAAGTTGGATTCTAAGAAGATCGATCGTTTTCTACATGATTGTGAAAAGTTATTCAGAAAAATGTCTACGTGTACATTTTTTTATAATTTTTTTTTTTTAAATCGTATGTGGGTATTGTTTGGTGGCTGTGTAGCAGGTATGACTAAATACAAACAATTTCGATGATGACCGTTTAGATAATCTGGTCTGAAAACTGTTTTGTTTTGTATGATTTTGCCAATTTTTGTGTTTGTTCATTTAGTGTGGACAGACAATAGCTTTGGGAGGTTTTGATGATTAAACAAAATTTTTTTTGGTACACAAACTACACACACACACACTTTCAGTTATTTTATAATAATTTGATTAATGTGACAAAACAAAATAGTTAAGCTGGCAAACATTGTTGTTTGTTGGATTTTTCAATGCACACACACAGCAAAATATTAAAAAAAAAATATTGAATATTAAGCTGGGGATCTCAGTCTTGCATATGCAAAACTTAATAGTGTTTTAAACAAAAAAATACAAGAATAAAAGCTGCCTTAAACTCTGAATAGCTTAATTTATTTTAAAAAAAATTTAATAAATTCTTATTATTGTTGTTATTGCAGTTACATTGTTAATCATTTTATTTCACATCACGTTGTACTTTATTAAGCCCCTTGACCTGTTACAATGCTAATGATGCGTTTTATTTTTTTTTTTTTCTATTAACTCTACTCTAGTACGAGGGTGGTTCAGTAACTAGCAGTTCAAATAGTACTTTGCAAACTAAGAAAAAAAGTGTCTTCAGATGAAAACTTGGATAATTAATAAGAAGCTTTAAAAAATTATTTAGGAAATTAATATGATTTATGTAAGTCCAAGAACCGATAAGCAATTTTTCGTATGTAGGTCGCTTTAATACCTTTTGTCATCTTTACTCAAAATATTTTTTTTTTTTTAATAAATAAAGGTTGTATACAAAATTTTATAAAAATTTTAAGTAAAACTCAACAACTTGATTAATAATTTTGTGTTTCTAAGTCTTTTAGGGTTAAATAAATTCTTTAGGAATTTCTAAATCTCAAGCGAATTTTTCAAATTATTTCAAAATACTAAAATTTTGCTCAATTTCATTCGTTATCAAATACGTTGATTTGAATCCTGATTGTACTAAAGACTACAGTTCTTATCCAAAAACAAAAAAAAAAAAAAAAAAAAAAAATTAATGTAGATTTTAAAGAAAAATTTATGATTCCGTAAACCACCTTCGTACTTTTATGCAATAAACATATTTTTTTTTATTATTATTATTATTTCAAATTTTATTATTTTATTATTTTATTAGATTTATGATTGCAAGTGTTTGTTCGTGTGATATTATAGATTGACAGTTGTATTAAATGTTGTTGAACAAATTCAAACACGTGTTTTATAGCCATTCATTCGTTCATACGTACGAGTATTTACTTTGCACAAAACCAAACCAAACAAAAAAATATTTATAAATTTAATTGAATTTACTTATTTAGTTGTTGTGTACATTTTTCAACATCTTCTAATAAAATATTTAAAAAATTAAAGATTTATTGCATAATTATTGGTTTTGTAAGCAAATAAAAACAAAATAACACAAACTGCACAAAGATAATTAGTGATAAAATTATAATGATAAGCTTGAACAATGAAGACACCTGAAGACAATAAGTCTGCTATAAAAATATATAAAAGTAAGAATTAAAAAAAAAAAACAACATCATAATGATGGAAATTATATTAATATTTAATAGCAAAAGAATTTAATAGCATAAATTTGTTCTTATAAGCAAAACAAATACAACATTATTTTGTTTTTGTTTTTTACTCACTGCAAAAAAAATAAAAGAAAAGCAATCGTTTCGTTTTGTTTATTTTCCTACTCTGATGTTTAAAAAAGGAAATTCGAAATTTCATTTAAGTTCTATTAATATTACTTTCCATGTTAATCAGTAGTTTCAAAGATATTGTGGACGTTGTGTCGTACATAAAAAATTAAATTTTTTTTTTCATTTTCAAAAAATTATTTAAAATGGAAGGAGTCAAAAATCCGCTACTAATTTTCGACAGGCGTGTAGCCTTTATTAAAAACTAGGTATAACTTCCCATTTTATGCACGTTTGGGTAAAAATTCATTTAAAAATTCTAGAACTAATTCGCACTATAATTTTTTCAAATTTTTATTATTTAAATTAATAAATTTCCGTTCGCAGTCAAAGAAAACTCAACTTTTTTGTATTAAAGGATGGTCCATTCATAATGCACAATATTTATTGTCAGTCAAACCTTAACATCAAGTTTTTTGCCAAATGAATTTGACATTTCTTTGTTTCAGTGTTTGATAAATTCAACTTTTAAGCTTAAATTCAACTAAGTTGAGTTGTAAACTCAAAAGTTATTATATTCTTGATATATTACATTTGAATCAAACTCATTCACTCAAGCTCATACATCTTCAGTTTGATGCAACTTTATATTAAAAGTAAATTTTAAATAAAATTGCAAAATATATTTTTAAAATTATTTAAAATTGAATGTGAGAAAGTTTAACTTGAAGTAAAGTGGGTTGAAGCAAGCGGACTTGCTTTCTTTAGCAATATATTTCATTTGCCAGTGTATGTGTTATACAGAAAGAGATCTTTTGGTTTTTGTTTATGAATTTTATTTTAAATTGTTGCATGTTTTAAAACCTTTAATTTTGCTTTATTTACGTTACTCGTATGTATTATGAAATCCTTTTGATAGCATGAAAAACATATTTTTGCCATGTTTGCACAAGTATATTGCTTGCAACAATTATATCACATGTTAGCAACAAATCATGACTAAAACATAGGACACAGCATTTTTATTAAAACAACAATAAAAAAAAAGAAGTCATCACAAACTAAATTATAACACAACAACATGCAACAACAGCAGTTTGTTGGTTTACATAAAATAGTAGCCAACAAAACACAGTAAAGAAAACACAAAGAGTTGCATTTGCATGCCGCATTGAGATGTTAAGCTGAAGAAGACGTTGTTAAAAATGTTAAGAAAAAAGAGAAGGAGAGACAAGGGAGAGACAGCAGATAAAAGAAAATGATGACATGAAAATCAGGTGTTACAAAAAAGACAACATAAATTTTATAAAATTAAAAAAAAACGAAGACACACAAGGCATCAGACACGTAAGAAAACTATCAAATAAAATATATTAAGAGAAAAAACAGGTGGCAATAAACAAAGTCCAGCAAAAACAATAACAAAAATATTTTATTGTAATGAAATTTTTAATTTTAGCTAACACACACATATACACTTGTGTACCAAAAAAAAATAATTAAAATTAAAACCAACAAAATTCAGAACAACCTTCTTCTTTACTCGAGCGAGAGCAGTATTTAAAAATCATTATGAATTATGGAACATGTTAAATTATGAGTTCATAACACCAAAAATATCTGTTGCTTAATTGGATGCGAGAAAAAAATTTTATAAAAAAAAAAACAAAACAACCAAAAGACTTATTAGGCCAGCAAGAGAAGCTGCTTAAATTTCATGCTGAATGCAAAAGCAGCAAAATAAAAATTATCATATTTAATTAATTCAAAACGTTAATCATTTTTATAATAATATGAAATCTAATCTAATTTGGTTGTTAAACTTTTTAAGTTTAAGAGAGAGAGAGAGAGAGAGAGAGAGAAAAGATCAAACTGATCAATATGTAGAGATGGCTGGATGATGATGGTTATGATATTCACAAGAAAAGAAATCCAAACAGCCAGCCAGCCGCATATACTTAAAAATCTAGAGTAAAAAACAAATATCCATAAACAAAAACTTGAAAATAATTTAATCATACTGCAGCTCTTTTCTAGACAAAAAAAAAAGAAGACTAATAAAAGTCATTGTCAATTCATTTACAACACTCTATGATTATAGAAAAAATTGGCTGATTTTGAAACAAGTGATCTAATTGAAAAACGATGTGAGTACGACTTAAAGTAAATTTTGTTGGGGAATTTCGGATTTTAGGAAAATCTCACCCATAGATTAAAAGGGTGTTTTCTGCACACAAGCCAAGAAAGAAGCTTCACGGATTTATGTTTTTTCAAAAGCAAAAAAAAAATCTTAAATTTAAAAAAACGGTATATCTGGGAGATTAGAGAAAATTTAAGGAAAATGCTTTTGAAAAAGTTTTCAATTAATGTGGTCTAAAACCATGTACATCTGGCTCATTAAATGCCTGTTGTAGAGTTCTACCACTAAAACCAAAAAAAACAATTCTACTAACGTGTTAAAAGCATTATTAACACAAAGATTTATGAGATCAAACGTATGCAAAATAATAATTAACAAACAACAAAAACAAATTGAATAAAATGCCTAAAATTGAGAGTAAATTAAAATGAAACGAATTTTAAAAATAAAAAAGCAGCTTTCTTTTAATCAGTTAATTTTCTAAATTTTAATGTAAGCAAATTGATTAAAAAAAAATAATAATAAAACAAAAATAGCTTAACAAAAATTAAATCAAAAACAGTAAATAAAACGATACAGTGAAAACTTTATCAAAACGAAGGATGGTGTTAAATGTCATTAAATTTCAAATTTTCGATTTCAATTTTATTCCTTTTTAAAGAAATTTATAACAAAAACACAATATTTTCTCGACAACAATTTTATAGCAAAATAAATTTTGAGAGAATATTTAAGATTGGGCTGATTACGATATAATTTATTTCAGTGTGGAAAAGATACCCAAAGGATTTTCGAAATATTGAAGCATAAAATTAATTTATAAAAATAACGTAAATGAAATTAAAAAAATACATAAAATAAATAAAAACTTCAAAAAAAAATAAGTGAGTGAAGATAAATATGGCGAGTTAAATATGTTTTAACGTAACCCGTTACGTTTTTTAGTATTTGTAAATATTTTTCAGTATTTATGACATATTTATAAATATGTTTAGGAGAAATACTTTGATTTCTCAAGAAGAATACGGGATGGGACTCATATTATGTTAAAGTGAAGGCTGATTACATTTGTAATCTATTGCGTAAATACTCGGAAATTACATTGGATTATTTTTAAAAAAATTTTGCTGTTCTCAAGGATTTTAGCAGTTTCCGTTTTGCATCATAAAATAAAAGCTACTAAATTTTTCGAAAATGTTAAAACACTTTCAGAAGTTTAGAACTTACGGATTAAATTCCTTTTTGATTTTGTAGTTTTCGTGGGCAAAATCGGGAATGGTACCTTGGCAAAGTGGGGAGTTGTAAAAGTCCTTCAAAGCAAGAGCACTGGGGTATATGAAAATTTCCAAAAATTTTTCAAAATATTCCAAAGTAACTTCTGGGTATTTGAGCGGTAGATTGCAAATCTAGACGACCTCCCCTTTAGAATGATGTGTCCCATATAACGTTACGTTAAAACGTATTTAACTCGGCATATTTATTTTCACTCACTTTAAAAAAAAATTTTTTAATTAAAAAATTATTAAAAAATCGTTTAATTAATTTTTTTAACGAAAGATTTTTTGTTTGATGTTTAAAATTGTATTAATGAAAAATTTTTTAATTTTTGTATAACAATTATTCTGAGTTTGGATTACGTTCCCGCTTTCAGTTAGCTACGATCGAAAGATGGTATTCCAACTAAAAAACTGAATCGAAACAAAAATAAGAAGACAATAGTGTCTTCACATCAGTTGTTTTGTTGTGTAGCGTTTGAAATACGCACAGAAAAATAAGTAATTTTGTAAACATTTTAATAAAAAGTTAAATTGTGTGCAAAAAAAAAATAAATAAAAACTAAAAAAAATTAATTAAATACAAAATGTAATTATGGAAAGAAGAAAAAGCTAAATTTAAAGTGACCGAACTATGTCTGCGTTGCACATAGTTGTACAACAGCACAAATGAAATTAATTGTGTGTTTTGCATCGCACTGGCCACTCAAAAATCCATTATACTGTTAATGCTACTTAGAATCTACTAAAGATTCAGAGTAGCGTCTGATGAAACAGATGTATAGTACTTATTGTACTAAGTAAACAATTTTTTAAAATTTTCCATGAGAATATCATGGAAAATAATGTATTTTGCAAACCATTATAATTTGGAATTAAGCACAAATAAAAATTAAATTTCGTTAAACTTTACTATTCCAAATAATTTAATATGTTTAATAATTTTCTTTTTAATTTTTTTATATAGAAATTTAATTTCAAAATTTTTTGAATCTTAAAAATATTTATAAAATTAAATTAAAAGAAATGTAATACAAAAAAAATGCAAGAGTAATTTAAATTTTTTTAACTTTAAGTTATTCAAAAATAATTTCTATAAAAAATAATTTTTATATTTATAAGTTTTGTACAGAAATGCTTAAGGATGGGGATTAATTTGAAAATTCTTTTTAAAAAAGAAAGTTGGTTTATACTCAAAGGGTTATTAAAAAATAATCAATTGTTTCTTATATCATTCAACTTGACTCAATTTTTATTAAATCTTAAATTTATATATAACATGAAGCTCTTACACATACAAGTATAGTAACTATAAATAAAAATATCTTTTTTAAAATCTTTCATATTTAACTTTTGCTAAGCTCACACTATTATTACCCACATTATTATTATTCAGCATTAAGTTAGAGCCAGTTAAGCCGACTGTTGCACCATTAGAGTTTGTCAAATTATGGGATGTATTAGATAAATTATTTGAGGAACTATTATATGACGGATTTTGATTGGAACCAGAATTGGACTGACCTACGGTATACACTTCATAGTCGGTAAGAGTAAAATTATAATCACCAAATAAGGTTTCATTAGAAGCATTAGCACCATCATAAGAATGCGGTAAATTTGAATAAGAATCCATATTGGTGTTGCAATTGTTGGCTATAAGCAAATCAGCACCAGCACCAAAAATAGGACCACAACTGAAAAAAACTTTGTTTAATAAATTTAAAAATTCCTTTTAATAAGACAACTTACTCAGGATGATAGCAAATGGCATAAGGTTTCTTAACAATATCAAATTTTAAAGGTGATTCAGCTATACCGGTATTTAAGGCGAACAGAAATGCACGTTCCGAATGTATGTAAACAACTTTACGTGAAGTCTTGGCCCAAGCCACATCCGTAAAACCGCCACTTATTTCACCGTGTGAGCCCTTAATGAAATTTCGTTGCATTTTATTATGATTTTAATAAGAATTCAAGTAAATTTACCAAACATATAACAAAACAAGGCGCTATACCATCACAATAACGGTGAAAAGCTGTCGATGAAAAACCATGTGTAGAAGCACGATACAATAAACGCCAAGATTGTTTAGCACAACCATACCTTAAGAGAAAATATGGTTTACAGTTTTACAAAAAAAAAAAAAAATTATGTTTTTAACAGAAATAAGTAAAGCTTTACCAATTATTTAAAACACTTTGCAAATGCAGCTTATCGTTTCTTAAAATTTGTGAGCCAGGAAACATATTCACTGTAAGTCTAGGCTGTAGTCTTTTATCACCATCCATTTTAGTGCTAAAATTTCCACTAGATCCCATGCCAGCCGTTATATTTAAGCCCATGCCGGCACCTCCCATAATCGAACCTACATGATGGCCTGGTTTATTATTCGAATTTTGCAAAGCTGCATAACGATAACGCTCCAGTGATAATTCCATGGGCACAGCACCCGTTGGCTCAACTTCTTCAGCAAATACTTGGCTATCGATTAATAACAGACGTACATGACACATGACACCCTGTAAATGCTGGCAAACCCGAGCTCTTTCTTCTTCAGTCCAGTGGGCAGTTGGTTGGGTAACACCAGCATGATTTTTAGCCCAGGCCAAAACACAACGCCATACATCTTCTTCTTCCAAACAGAACTGCATACATACATACATACATGAATTGAAAGCTGTATAAAATTTTCTTTTATTACATTTAAATTTCATTTGTACTTACATAATCCGATGATATAAGCTTGATCAAAGCTTCTTTTTTCAGATTCAAAAAGGCATTTGTTTTCACACACTCGTTAGCATTCTCTCCAATGTAGATAATGCAGCGCTCCATAAAGGAAGCGGCACACTTGGCACCTTGAACATATTGAAACAAAAACAAAAAATAATCGCACAATTAGGATTTGAAAAACTAAGAAAATTAATTTGCTGTGAGGCAGACCCCACTTTTTCGTATATCACTTATCACAACAACTTGTACGCACTTAGTGTCCCGCGTGTTTTCTCAACCTACTAATTTTTGACTTGTAATTTTTTTTAATAAAAATTTCAAGTTATGCCCACTAACTGTTCCTTATAGAAAGTTTTAGCACAACTAACAAATTTCTGGAGAAGGAAGAAGAATGGAATAAGCAATAACGTCAGCATTTTAGCCTTAAAAAATTTTGCAGCCTGTCAAGTTCTGCTATATTGTTAATTAATGTTAGAGTAATTAGACTTGGCCTTGAATGAAAATTTTAAAATGTTGCAGTTAAAGAATTATTTAAGTAAAAAGTTTAATTTGCTTAAAAAATGCAAAACTTTAAAAATTTATTTGAAAAATCAAATTTTTTTAGGAAATGTGTCAAAATTCTGAAAACAAAGTGAAGAATACAAGAAAAATTTTAATTAATGTAGAAATTAATTTGTATTTCTGTTTTAAGATTTTTATTTATAACATTTTTTCATTGTATATTAATTTTATTGCTGGAGCGACGTTTTCGGAAAAATTCCTTTTTCCTCATCGGCAGCATTTGTGTCAACAACTTTGTGATACTGTATGTTTGTTAATATCAAAGGGGTTACTCTCTATTGCGATGCATCATATTTAAACAGAACAACTGTGAAAGTGGAATACGAGAATTTTTCATAATCACAATTCGTTTATACCGAAAGCGCCGCTCCAGCAAACGTGTCTGGGAATAATTTCAATTTTTCTTATTCAATAAAATTAATATACAATGAAAAATTGTATAAATAAAAATCTTAAAAAAACAGCAATACAAATTAATAGATGCAGCAATACAAAAGCAAAGCACGAAAAATTTTAATATTTAAAAAAAATTTAAGTAAAGTTCTTAATTAACTTTGAGGGATGCTGCAGCACCAAGGGCCTTAATAGTACCCAATTTAGTTGGCTTATTCAAAGTAGATAAATCCTAAGTTTTAAAATAGATACTCCTTGGGTTAGTAACTCACACCGTCTTATAATTATAAAAACTAAGATGTAAATAGTTTTAAGATAACATTCAGCCTCATTTTATATCCAGCGTTTTGTATCAAACGTTTGTTTTTTCATACAGGAAGCAAACAAATTTTTTTCGTTAGATTGCGTTCAACATTCAAAGCTAAGATTTATCAAGCTTTGTCACACAAGCCTTTGATAAATTTAATTTTTGAAGTTTTAGTTCATCTTAGCAGAATAGAAATCTTTTCTCTTGTTTTTAATTGACATATTCACAATTTTTTAATATTCATTAGATTTATTTTAGAATTTAACTTTTATACCATAAGCAAAAATATTCCTTTTGGAATTCATGCACAAAAATGCAGTTAATTAATGGTTGGTTATTTTGTATAAATACATAAATTTCTGTATAAAGACAAATTTATACACAAATATTGTTTTATTAACCTGAGGATGTTTTTTTGTGATCTACTATTTTAAGAGGGCAGAAGTTTTAGTTTCTTATAGATTTTGTTGGATTTAAAAATAAATCAAAATGGTAATTTCATTAAATTTTATAAAAGCATAAATATAAAACTTAAACTATATTAACAGCAGGAGACTTCATCAGCAGCTTTTTCTATTTTAACTTCCAGTACCCCATTACTGCCAAATATGTATGTGGAATGAAACCGCAATCAATTCTAACCTCAATCTTTGGATGGGCTAACATTTTGTATGAGTGTAATATTGTCGCCTTTTAGCATAATACGGCCTAGATTTTTACGCGTTCTTGTTTTTACCCACACCTCCTCGGCATCATCCAGCACCAGATTCATATATTCATCAAAACCTACAATATGTCCCTCGATTCGCAAATTCACATTCTCATACAGCCACACTTGGACGCGAGAACGGTTTTGTAAATAACGAAAAATCAGGTTAATGGGTTGAACCATTACCTTCTGAACTTTTGTATTGCCTTTGAAAGACATGTTTTTGTAGCAAAATTTTATAAAATTTCTACTTTTGTTAATTAATTAAATGAATAAAACGTTTATAAACCGGCGTCTATTTCTTTTTCTTTCTTGCAAAAATGGATTTGACAAGCCAAGTGCCAAAAAAAAATGTAATTTGTGGGTATATGTTCAACTAAGGCAATTTTGACAAGACAAATGTGGTATATGTTCAATGTAAGCAATTAGAACATACTTTATATATTTGTTTGTTTGTGTCCTTACTTACTTTATACTTACAGGGTAACTCGTATAAAAACTGATTTGTGAGTACAAATTAGATTTTTTTTATCTGTAATATTGTATGAATTTATCTGACAGCTACTTTTGTGGTAAATAATTAAATATTTTATATGATTAAAAATACTAATAATTTTTCTTTGACTTACATTTTATATGGTCTAATAGTTAATCTTTCTAGATTTCTGCAAGTTCTTGTTATAACACATATATCGTGAACTTTTGTATACTTCATTAAAACACTAATTGGCTTTTTTTTCAGAAATTAACATAGCGCCCGGGACATGGAAGCTCAACCGTGTTTATACATTTCAACACGAAAATTTTCACATAAAAACCCTCTAGGATCGTGCTGGGATTTATATATGGTTCAGCAATAGTAGGTCATGGTGCCTGCTCTTAAGAGCAACTTTAGCATAAGTTGTTTTTTTTTTACTTGTTACAAATTTAACTATTGCTTCCTCATTTGTTTTTCCAAAAGGTGCACTATTTGGATATAACCGTTTTCATAAAGAAACACTTGACGGCACCCACATTATTTTCATTATAGCCATTTATATTTACATTTATTTTTAGAGACGCAGCTCCGACATTGCAAGTTGACAATTTCACAAAAAGAACAATCACGAACTGTACCCTGTATATTTTTTCGTTTAAAATAAACTTCCTATTGTTTGCAACAAACCGTTTAATTATATTCGCGCGAAAAATTACAATTCTTTTACAATTTCACATAAGTAAACTATTTTCAATGCGGACAGAACGTGCAATAAAATAATACGTTAGTATGTTCAATGAAAGCAAATTGAACATGCGTTATATATGTACTTATGTTTGTGGCCTTACTAACTTGATATTTACAGGGTAATTCATATAAAAACTAATTTTAGTACAAATTCGTTTTTTATATATCTCAGCAACTTTTTTAGACTATCATTTCTTCTTCTTTCAGATGAAAATAAAAAAAATATTTCTAAAAGCCACTTTTTTTCAAAAATATTTAATAATTTTATCTGGAAATTACTTTAGTAGTAATTTTAAAGCTAAGACTTTTTAATAATTTTGACGATATTTTTCAGTCTAAAATTGTATGAATTTATCTGGCAGCTACTTTTTGTTAAATAATTAAATATTTTATAATATATGATAAAAAAAACTAATAATTTTTCTTTGACTTACATTTTACATGCTCTAATAGTTAATCTGTCTAGATTTCTGCAAATTCTTGGTATGACCCATATGTCGTGAACGTCATTTACTTTTGCATTTTTCATTAACACTAATTGCCTTTCCAGAAATTAACAGAGCGCCCGGGACGTGGAAGCTCAAATGTGCTTGTACATTTCAACACGAACATTTCCACATAAAAACACTAGGATCGTGCTGTGTTTTAAATATAGTTCAGTAGAAGCGTGACATGGTGCCCGCTCTTAAGAGAAACTTTTGCATTAGCTGTTTTTTTAATTGTTACAAATTTAACTATTGCTTCCACATTTGTTGTCCCCAAAGGTGTACTATTTGGATATAGCCGTAATCATGAAGAAACACTTGCCGGCACCCACATTATTTTCTTTATAGCCATTTCTATTTATTTTCAGAGACGCAGCACCGACATTGGAAGTTGGCAATTTCACAAAAAGAACATTCACGAACTGTGCCCTGTATATTTTTTCGTTTAAAATAAGCTTCCTGTTGTTTGCAAACAAACCGTTTAATTATATTCGCGCGAAAAATTACACTTCTTTTAAAATTTCACGAAAGTAAACTATTTTCAATGCAGACAGAACGTGAAATAATATAATACGTCAGTATGTTCAATGAAAGCAATTAGAACATGCGTTATATATGTATTTAAGTTTGTGGCCTTACTAACTTGCTATTTACAGGGTAACTCATATAAAAACTGATTTTAGTACAAAGTCAATTAAGTTTTGAATTGTGTGACTGATTTGGGTGTTCACACATATTCAAATAACTTGACGCAATTAAGCATTTGTGAAATTTTTTTTTGGAAAATATGTTTGAGTATTTATAAAATAAAAAAATGAAAAGAAAGTCCAAATTTAAAGCTATTGATTAAAAATTATTTTCAATACCAATTTTATAAAATTTATTTAGCGGTAACTTTGGCTGCCATTTCCTTTGTATGACATTTATTTTTAAATTTATTTAAATTTCCTTTTTTTAGTACTGAAAATATCAACTTTTCTCACTTTTGAGTTGATATTTAAGGGCACAACATAGAGTTGCATTTTGATTTTGACTTCATTAACGTGCAATCAATTTTCAATTGCGCAATTATTGAATGGAAATTTGTATGGTAAATTGAGCTCAATTAAGGCGATAATTGCGTAAAATGCTTAATTTCTCAATTAACGTGTATGTCTGAATAGTTTATTAGACTATAAGAATTTCTTCTTTTAGGTGAAAATAAAAATATAATATGACTATTTTATTAACTTGTGGTCTTATGTTTAATAAATTTTTTAAAAATAGGACCTAAAGATTAATAAAATAGTCATATTATTTAAAAGAAAAAGGTCAAATAAAACTAACAAATAAATAAAAGAAAATATTTGTAAAGCCAGCTTTTTTTTAATTATTTAATAATTTTGTCTGGCAACTACTTTAGTGGTAAGTAACATTAAAGTTTAGACGTTTTAATAATTTTTACGATATTTTTCATTATAATACTGCTTGAATTTATCTGGCAGCTACATTTTTGGTTAATAATTAATAAAGTAACTGATCCATACACTGCTTAATACCTGCACTGAACGAATATTTTCAAAAATTTTAAATTTTGCTTCAAAACAATATATAAATATATAAATTAACTAACTGAACACTATTCTGCACTGAACGAACGTTTTAAAAATTGACGTATGTATTTTATTGCACGTTCTGTCCGCATTGAAAATAGTTTACTTACGTGAAATTTTAAAAGAAGTGTAATTTTTCGCGCGATAATTATTAAACAGTTTGTTGCAAACAACAATAAGCTTATTTTAAACGAAAAAATATACATGGCACAGTTCGCGAATGTTCTTTTTGTGAAATTGTTAACTTCCCATGTCGGGGCTGCGTCTCTGAAAATAAATATAAATTTCTATAAAGAAATTAGTGTGCGTGCCGGCAAGTGTTTCTTTATGAAAACGGTTATATCCAAATAGTGCACCTTTGGGGAAAACAAATGTGGAAGCAATAGTTACATTACATGCAAAAGTTTCTCTTAAGAGAGGCACCATGTCCTGTTTCTGCAGAACTGTATTTAAAACACAGCTCAATCGCAGAGTGTTTTTATGGGAAAATGTGCGTTTTGAAATGTATAAAAAACCGTTTGACTTCCACGTCCCCCCGGGCGCTCTGTTAATTTTTGGAAAGAAAGGCAATTAGTGTTTTCATGAAAATTGCAAAAGTAAATGACGTTAACGATATATGGGTCATAACAAGAATTTGCAGAAATCTAGAAAGATTAATATTAGACCATATAAAATGTAAGTCAAAGAAAAATTATTAGTTTTTTTATGCACATAAAATATTATTTAAGATGTCTATACTTTGTTTTGAAGCAAAATTATAAATTTTTTAAAACTTTCGTTCAGTGCAGGCTTAAGCAGAGTATTGTTCAGTTACTTTATTTAAGGGGTGTGTGTCTATACCTTGCTTTGAAGCAAAATTTTAAATGTTTGAATCCTTCGTTTAGTCCAGATATTAAGCAGAGTATTGTGTGTCTATACTTTGTTTTGAAACAAAATTTTAAATTTTTGAAAGCGTTCGTTCAGTGCAGGTATTAAGCAGAGAATTATGTGTCTATACTTTGTATTGAAATAAAATTGTTTCTTAAATTCTAGGCATTATGAAGGTTCGTATCTATACTTTTTGTTTTGAAATTTTTATCGAACAAGCAATAGTATCTAATTGAAAATAATGCACAAGCATATTTGAAAGCCATACATCACTACAAACATGTGTAATATTTTATAATAAAAAGTGATTGTAAGCCATTTAAAGTATGCTTGTGCAGCCTTTTAGTCTATACTTTGTAATAAAATGTGAATTATGCTGCAGTATAGTTCATTCACCTAGAGATTAGTAGATAACGCTCATTTACATCAACAATGTTATAACTGAAACTATAAAATTTTACAGAATATATATAAAAAAACATTAATAACAGTTACTAAGCAAAAAATTAAATTATAATTCAAAATACTAATTTTTATTTATGTCACTATACTTTTCGTAATATTCAGACCATAACCAAGAAAAAAAAATAAACTTCTAATGGGCACTAAGTTTGTTTTCTGCATCCTAAATAGTAAAACGTTTAAAACACTTTGTACAACAAGAACTAAAAAAATAAAAATAGAACTTATTTTGGAAATAAATATTTTATAAGAGATTTTTTCCCTTGCAATTTAACAGAAAACTAAACCTCAAAAATTTTCCTATTTTATTTTGTCTACATTTTCTTCTTTTTTACTTCATAACAAAAAATAAATGTTTTTTTTTTAATTAAACACTTACCCGCCTTTTCATGAATTTCCATGACAGCTGTCAAAAATGTGCAGGCATTGTCTACCGACAAGGTTGCAATAACATGATCTTCACAGGCTGATCTTAGTTCACAACAACCCATATCCTGGGCAAGAGTCATCATTTCAAAAACCTTAGAATCCTGTAATAATATCTATAAAAAGAAGATTTTAAATAAAAAACACGAAATAGTTTTGTCTTTAGCATGAGATTAAATTTTTCAAAACACTAATTTTTATATTAAATTTTTTTTTAATGATTCAAAAAGTTTTACAATCAATATTAATTAAGGCTTTATTAACAAGAGTAAGAAAAGCCTATATTACCTTGGCTGTATAGACATAAAGCACAAATTGTCGAAATACTTCAGGGTGTACATGGGGCAGTCTTACTGCGGTTGGTGTGCCGGGTGCAGCTGGTGATACCGAACAGCCTGGTATGCGGCACAGCTCACCACGTTTATTAGTTTTAAAGCTTTTGCAACTAAAACAGAAAAATTAATTCAGTGAAAGAAATTTTATTAAAGAAAAATTTTTCTTTATATGGTTTCCTGTATTGCTTTTGTTGTAGTACATCAACTTAACATTGTCATGGTCTTGCAAACAGTAATTAAACAAGCTTATAGCGGTAATTAAAATAACACATCAACACTTTCCACGATCAGTTCAATACACACACTAATACTTATGTATTCGTATTACAAATCATGATTCAAGCATTAAATGATTCATTAGTTTCAGTTAAACTTTATTATAAGCCACAGTTATGAAGAAAAGAATTTTATGCCACAAACAATTTGCTTGTTTTCTGAACAGACACAGCATTTCACAGACATTTCTTAAGTCTTAAGAAGTATTGCAACAAATTTACACATAATTGCTGAGTTTAATAACAAGCATTGAGAACATCATTATCAAGCCATATCCTGATAGTATATTTTTTTCTATAGAGTCTGCTGCCGTATGGCCACAATTGCCCCATTAAATGTTGTTATATTTGAAGAACATAAATACCACCACGCATTAATACAAATTGCATGCAAATGATATGGTGGACCGCTTTAAGTAACTATAAATTCCCATTTATAGCAGAGCTGTGTATAGATTTATAAACATCTTTGTCTTCAAATGAGCAATGCAATTTACCAATAAGCAACATGCAAACTGTTTTGTTATTGAGCTCTATATTTAAAGAACCAGCTTCAGCTTGCGTATGCACATAGTGCCATAATTTAACTCTCTTTAATTTCCAAGACACATGTTGTATGGAAGAAAAAAAACTTATTCTATTTTTCTCTTTTTAAACTCAAGGAATGTTTGTTAAAAAAAAAAAGAAAACAAAACGAAAAGAATTTACTAACAAACATAAAAAAACTTACCGAGCCATCATTATAATACGATGAGCATAAATACGTTCCTCTTCCCGACCACAAATGAATACCACATCAGCGCTATCCTGATCTTCGGAGAGTCTTTGTAAATCATCAATGAGTTGTGGCACACCGGCTACAGATTGACCGTCACATATTAAAGAGGTGGGACAGGGAGGCGGTACACGTGTACTCATTGTTTATTGTGGTTTGTTTTTTATTTATTTTATTTTTTTGTAACAGCAACTACAACACCAAACAAAAAATATTCCCTTTCTTTAAATAAGCAAGTTTGTGTTTTAAGTCTTTTGTTTTTCTTTCTTTGCAACTCAGCACTTAAGACTTTTAAGTTAATTTCACACGTGCTTTTTTTAATTACAAAATGCAACGACTTTAAATACCAACAATCACAAGGAGGGTCTATTAAATCAGTATAAAAACTTTAAACTCTTTTATTTATGTTTACAAAACAATTTAAAAACAAAATGTTTTTGTTTTTTTCTCAACACTTAAAACAGATGTTTTCTTTAATTTCTCTCTCCCTTTGTTTTATTTTCTTGCTCTCACTCTCACTCTCTTGCTCTTTCTCTCAAAGTCTTGTCTTGTTAACACATTCTCTTGATGAAAAGTATCTCTTCTTTTTTTTTTTTTTTTTTTTTTTTGGTAAACAAAAGTAAAAAAAAAATAAAAAATTTTAAAAGCAACAGTGGCGCTTATAACTTTTGAAGAAAATAATTTGTATGTTTAAATAAAAGGGAAATTGTTGTCAAGAATTAGCTGGATGAAAAATAAATTTAAACTGTCACTTGCAAGACTCACTAAAAAGGAAAACTCGCTTAAGACGACTTAAGTAAAATTTGACTTGCAGCCCTATTTCATTATCATTATGGGCTATGATCGCATCACGACCTTTAAGATTTACTGTGCAGTTTTTATTCTAAGATATCTGTCCAACTTATTAAAATTTAAAATTAAAAAATTTATAAACTCCCCAAATTTACTATAGATGTGTAAAATTATTTTTATTATTATTTCTGGCCACTTATAAGCAACACTGTACAGCACGCGCTTTTTTTTCAAACAAACTGGTTTTTTTTACTACAAAAAAAAAAGAAGCAGGAATAAAATAAAATTTATTTAGACACCACGAAAATTTCTATACACCATTTCATCCATTCATTTAATAGACTTTGCAATTGTAATAAATCATTTTAGAGGAACTTTTAACAAACCACATAATTAACAAAAATTCCTTGAAATGTTTTTATTTTAATTATTCTTGCCTCTTTCTCTAGTAATTATATGTAAGTGCTATTGCTTTTTTTATTCCTTTCTTTTTTTTTTTTTGTTTTGTGCACCTTTTTAAAGTTTAAAAGCACCAAAAAAGATCAAAAATGATGACTTGCGATGGCTCTCGCGGTTTCTTTAAGACTGATTGTTGCTGTTGGCTGCTGTTTGTTAACTATTCAACTTCGCGGTTTGCTCACAGTTAACTAAAGGTAAAGAATTGGGGTCTCTTTTGTTTTTCTGTTTTAATTTTTTTTAAGAAAATTTGTGGCAAGCAAAAGAAGTTTAAAGCCTATTTGAAGGCGTAAATGAAGCATATAGTAGAATTAGTTATGAATGAAAGCGATATAAAGTAGAATTGATTTTGAAAAAAAAAAATTTTTAAACTTTCTAAGTAAAAAAAAAAATTGAAAAAAAATCAATTAACTAAATTAACAGTAGTAGCAAAATATGTAAATTAAAAAAGTATAAACTGATACACCACGACTAGACACAGCAATTTTAGTTGCTCAACTTTTTTTTTAATTCTCTTTTAAAAATGACGCAATTTTGTTTCGGCAACTTTAGCATTCTTACCTGAGTTCTTTTTTTTTTACAGCTTTAAAAGGGAATTGCGGAGTAAGAGCAAGTTTGTACCTTTTTCCATTCTTTTTTCATCTCTCTTCTACAAAATCAAGGATTGCGCAACTAAAATTGCCGTGTCTGGTTCTGGTCACAGTTAATTGCCAATCCACAGAAACAAGCTTTTAGTTTTTTATTTCGAAATGCCAAAAATTTATCCTGAAGAAGATACAAAAATTGGAGCGAAATATCGATATAAAAAAAAAAAAAATTTTTTTTAAATAAGACCTCAAGCTTAACAAAATAGCCATTTTAATTAAAAAGAAAAAGGTCAAATAAAACTAACTAATAAATATATATATCCTTTTTAATAGCAATAGCAACTTTTGTACCAGATCAACTTGAAACTGTTTCATAAGTATTTCAAAGCGCTGCTTTCAAATCTGTATTTTGTTCTTTAAAATTGACTCTGGTATCCAAGCTACACAGTAATCTTTTAAATGAAGAATTATTAAAAATAATTAAAAAAAAAAAAAAAAAAAAAACCAAGCAAAGAAAATTTTAAATTCCAGTTGTCCAAACAAAAATATTTATGTTTGACCTCAAACACCACAAAGAATTATTTTTTTTTTTTTTTGTTTTTTATGAAAAGCTCTGTCACATGCTTTTATACAGAGACAAAACTCATGAGCATTTCAACAAACATAAGTAGGTATGGTGGTGTGTTCGGTTCTGTATGAAATTTTTACTTGAATGATTCTTTTATTTTACATTTCACTTGTTTGCTGGAGTTTTTATGTATTTTTCTGTTTGTTGTTTCATTCGTATCCTAAAGATAATTGATAAAATATTAAATGTTATTGTGTAACACATGACAATAAAATTGTTAACGTTCCTTCTGTTGTTACTTTATTCAACAAATGTGTCTCGGGAGATGTGTATAGTCAGTCTGACCGAACATTTAAATGTATGACAGTGTTTTTATTTTTTATTTGTTATGTTCCACGAGTACTAGTATGTGCATTTAATGTTACTACACGTTTCCAGATTTAATTGTGTTGCTGACTGTTACTAGACAAAAAGAGAATTTTATTTTGGTTTTTGGTGCTTTTTTTTCATTTTATTGCTGGTTGTTGCCAGTCTTGTTTGTGGAAATTAGATTTTCTTTTTAATCTACTCAATGCATGACTTAGCATTGTAATGGGTGTTGAATACACTATTCTACTTAATCATACGATTCATTTACACTTAGATCTCATGTGACTTCTGCTGAAAAAAGATTTAAAAAAATATATTTTACATTATGGTGAGATCACTTCTTATCATTTATAAGAATTTTATTTATATGAATTTCTTTCCTACAGAAATAAAGCTGCTACAGAATACTCAATAAAAATGCCCAAGCATATTTTTTTTTACTAATTTAAGCAAAGACTTTATAAAATGGAACCTCTATGGCAAAGAAATTTGTCATTTTATAAATATTTTCAAAAAAACTAAAACGAATTGACTTTTCATATGAGCAGTTAGTTTTGAAAGTGGTATAAGTGCATTGAAAAACATGAGTTAGAGGTATTACTAAATTATTAAAATTACCGCTAACTCATTTTTTTTACCAAGTGGACTTATACCATTGTGAAAAATAACTGCTTACATGTATAACTTTTACAGACACACTTCCCCACACTTGATCAAATTTTTGCAAAATTGGCTTTGGCGTTCTCAGCTCACCTAATTTTTTGCCTGTATTTATTTTTTACATAAAATTACCATCAAATAACATCTTAAGATCATGCCAGTAGTATTAATTTTGCTTAATTTTATGGCTTTACTTTACTTTTTAGTTTTTTAGCTTTTTTTATCACGTGAAAAAACACAAAACAAACAAATCTTTTGCAAAAGAGATGACTTTAAGTCATCATGTAAAATTTTTCTTACACTTTCCCAAAAACTACCAGGTATTGCCTAGATTTTATAAAGAATTTTAAAAATGCTGTTGGTAATGACTGTTTTGCTTTTACTCTTTCACTATATTTTTTACATCTATTTTTGATTTTATTTTACCACTACATTTCCATTATGAATTTTGTAGAAACTGTCTTTTTAATTTTTTATTTTTCACTATTTGAAGTAAATCTTTGTGCAGTGGTTGACAGTTCTGTTCTTAAAAAAAAAAAATGATTAATAAGTTTCAATTTTATTTTACATTGTTTCATGTATGAATCCTCGTATTGTCACTGTGTCACAGTTGTCTTCATATATTTATACACATACGAGCGAGCACAATGCACAAGCTAAAACAAAAGAAGTGTTGAGCTTTAACATACTTTTTTGTATTTGTATACGAGACAATTTTTTTTTTCTTTCAAAGCAGTATATGCTTGGGCATGTGTGCAGAATTGGATGTGGGTATTTGTTAACCAAATGCAAATTTAAACGAATTTCAATACTAACTGCATGTTGGTTATGAAAAAGAAAATAAATACTGAAGCAAATGTTAAATTTAACTTTTCATTCAACTTTCTTTTTCAGAAGCTTTGATTGTGTTATTGTCACTTAAGCACAGTGTGACAAAAGAGAAAAAATTATTTTGGAAAAAATTTATAGACATATATGACATCCATCCATCAACTGTACATAAAACAGAATTTGTTTGTTGTAAATTCGACTAAATAATGCTGAATGCCTTTCATTCGTATAAAATTTCTTGGGCATTTGTTAAAAAGACATTTTCTTTCAAAGTGTTTTAATGTGCTTTAATTCAACTACTAATATTTAATTCCCATATTTCAACCTTTCAACCCACTGTCTCTCTCCACATGAGACAGTTAAATAACATTATGAGAATTTTAAATAAAGAAAAAATAACTCTTTCTCATACTCATTTACATATCACACAATCAAATAAAACAATTTCATTTTTGTTGTCATTTTCAACATCCATTGAACATCGAAAATTCCAGAAAGAGAAAGATATTATCAAGTAATGAAAAAGTAATTAAATTTTATTGTCATTTTTGCCACTAGTTCTTTAAAAGAAAATTTTTTTTTAGACCAACATTATTTACAGAAGCAAATTGTCAAAAATGGGATTGTAATGGCATGTGCATATTTGTTGGAAAAAAAAAAGAAAATCTGTTCTTATAATGACTGATAAAAATTGCTAATCAAACATTTCTTAAGGGAAAAATTTATAAAAATTAATCGGTTATTAATTCTGAAACAAATTTTACATTTTGTGTTATTTTTTTTTGTAAAGTTAAAGTTTCATTTTCATTTTTGTAGTCATTTTTTTGTGGAACACTTTTAAACTTTAAATCTTCAGCTTAAAGATCTTTTTGTTTCTTTTTAAAAATTTAATTAAATACAATTAAATTATTAGTATATACAATTAAAATTTTAATTGAAAAGGCACCAACAATGATTTTTGTAAATACAAACATCATATTTATAACTTAGCAACTCAAAAAATTCCATTAAAATTATTGTGCTATTAACAATTATGTAATTACAGGCTTAAAATTAAAAAAAAAATATCATTTACTTGTGCTTTTTTCGTATCTTCAAAACCAGGATTCCGAGTAGCATCTGATGAAATGGTCCATATAGATAGATACATATGCTATCTCCTTCGGTACTTATTGTACTGGTACTATTTTATTTACCAATAGATGTTACATGTCATCTAAGAAATTATTTTATATGAGAAGAGCCGTTAATTTTAGCAAAATAACTTAATCCCTTCGGAGAGACTTTAAATTACTTTATATCTAAAAATAGCAGAAATAAAAAATAAGAATGTGTTACAGTAGTAAATAAAATAACTGCAGTCAGTGCTATTACTTTTAAGGATACTGCATATTTCAGAACTATTGGGTTCGCCATCGAACGTTTTTTTTTTTTTTCAACTAGTGCTAATTTCGTGAATGGTAACACTTAGCTCATGTCTGATTTGACAGATAATTAGTTTTATCCTTCCGCTGAAAGAATATGGTTGTGTTTCCGCTTCGCTAAATGGGCCTACGATCGACTTACAGAAGATGCCGATTTTGCCAAAAAAAAAATCATCTTTTCAGATGAAGCTCATTTTGATTTTGGCGGGTATGTAAACAAGCAAAATGTCGCATTTGGGGCACAGAAAACCTGCACCCAAAACGAGTCACTGTTTGGTCCAGAGGCATAATTGGGCCATTTTTCTTCGAAAATGAGCAAGGCGTGGCCCTTAGTCAATGGCGATCGTTATCGGGCCATGTTGAACGAATTTTTGTTCACAAAAATTGAAGAGGAGGATATTGGCAACATTTGGTTTCAACAGGACGGCGCTACATGCCACACAGGCGAAGCTACACTCGATGTTTTTATAGCATTTTCAAAAAAAAAAAGTTATTTGGCGGACCCTATATATAGTTTATTTTCAGAAAGTGTACAGATTTTGAGAAATTTCTCTTAAAATATTCTACAGTGAAAATTTTTGGTTTCAAAAAATAAAAGAAAATTGAGATGATGTGATTTCATGGGATGCAAGTTATTGGAATATAGAGCGGTTAGTTTCTATTCCAATGAGATTAAAAAACGGTACGAAATCGGATCTTTCATGTGTTTGATCATTTACTTTTTGCATTTTTCTGGTAGTACCCCGCTCGGTAATGCGTAAGTGCATGTCAATGTTGATTTATACACACAAATATCTTGCCATAAACAAAAAGCAAAGGGAAAACATTTAGCTTTCTTATTGAAACTGTCTTGGCATCGCAATACAGAGTAACCCCCTAGATTTAGAGGAATTTAAGAATCTGTTATAACGTTGTTATTAAATTAATTTATTTTTTAAGAGAATTTAATTTAATTTTATTTTATTATTTCTTTTTAAAATAAAGCAAAAAGATTTGCACACAGTATAAAAACATTTTTTTATTTCCTTCATTTTACCAACATAAGTTTCCAACTCTAGCAACAAAAACTGCTTGCATTAAAATTATTTCCGTTCATAAATTAAAGTTTCTTATAAAAATAAAAAAAAAACTGTAGCTGTTTAAAAAAAATTCTTGCAAATCAAAGTTTATGCGTAAATATTCACTTAAAAAAAAATTATTTTTGCTTAAACACAAAAGAAAAATTTACATTTCTTTTATACACATTTTTTAGCATGAAGTTGCTTGCTGACTTCCATAATGTCAATAATATTTTCCGCCATTATGTTCATTGTCAGAAAAGTATGCAAATAAAGTGTAAAAAAAAAACAAACATCCGACAAAAACCGTATTGATGAAAAACTATAACCCATCTGTCTCATGCACACAACACTCACACACCCACACAAATGCGTTAATAATGACTTTTTCATAACAAAAAATTATTTTCTTTTTTTTTAAATTTTTGATTTTCCGTCAACAGACTGGACAAAACAAATAAGAAATAAAAATTTGAAAATGATAACGTTTATTAAGTAAAGCGGTGGGAGGGGCGGAATTATGCTGCTGCTGTGATTATGTTGCCAATTCACACCTACTTAACATGAACATGACTGCAGCCAGCTACAACAATAATTCAAAAGCAACAGTGCAAAGATAATGACTGTAGTTTTCTGTGTTATTTAAATGCGCTTTAAAGTGCTAAGGTCAGTTACTTGGGGGTTAAAAATTCACTACACTCACACTGCTGGCAATAGAAAATTAGCAAAGGTTCAATTAAAAGAATTCCACTAAAAAAATCCGGCCAAGAAATTAAAAAAAAAACCAAATCGAATTATCTATTGAGAAATAATTATTTTCTTAAATATTGAATTCATACAGAAATTATTGCAGTGAAAATATTATGGCCAAAAATAATTTATAGGAAATAGCACATTTTTTAGAATCAAATTTATTTATTCTTTAGGTAAAATAAAGATTTTCACAAAAACCTTATTATGCAAGCGCTGATGGAATTGATTATTAGCAACATGACAAACATAGCAAACTTAAACTTTATGTCATTGAATTAAAGTGTCCAGAGAAAATTTTCCCATTGAATATCATTTTCATTATTTTCTTTATTAAGTTTTTCTTTTTATTTTTTTGTTACTTTTTATTTTGCAGTTTTAAAATTAACCAACCAGTCATTTAATACTTTTATTGTTGGATTCTCTTTTCCTTCTTTTTTCGTTTTAAACCAACTGATAAATGAATGCAATTTATTGGCATAATAAAATGACAAAAATTCATAACAGAAAAAAAAATTGAATTGTGAAGCAGAACCTTCAGTGTACGTCTGAAGAGTTGATGATTTATTGAAATGATTTATTCAATATTTGATGTGTTAAATATGGCACTTAATGTTGGATAAATTACATATAAGAGGTGTGTTTAAAAATTAGGATGAAAAGGTATATATAATAAGGGTGAAGGAAATACTTGTTTTCTTTTTTAAAGGCAATTAGTGATGCCTACTTTACTTGTTTTAGGAGTGGCAAAATATGAAGTAAAAGGTTTAACCCAGTAAAAATTGAAGAGCAAACAAAGCATCAAGTCTTTATGTGTTCACACTAAAAGGCTGCACAAGCATATTTGAAAAGGCTTATAAAATATTACACGTTTGTAGTGATGTGTGGATTTCAAGTATGCTTGCGCAGCCCCTTTGGCTCACACGCATAGGAGATTGATAGTTCATATTTTGCTGCTTCACTATTTTAAGAAAATACCTAGAGTCTAGGTAGATAGAGAACCCATTAATCTATGATGGCGATAATTACGAACTGTTTATTTTTTATTTTATTATTATTGTGGCGATACTATATTTTATTATAAATATTTATTTATATTTGACAAATTAATTTTAATAGTAATTAAGAAGCTTTGTCAGCTTCTACAAAACGTAAATATTAATGATAAGAAATCATCCGCTTTTCTCTTAAGAGAGAAGCGTTCATTGGCGTCTGGAAATTTTTTTAATGATTTATTCAAAACTGTGCAGATTCAGCGTCTCCCAAGTACAGCAATTGATGAACTTTGAAAATATAGGCAATTCGAATCAGTGTAATTGACATAAAAAGTCTTAAGGGCTTTAAAATGAAAGAAAATATAAAATTTTGTTGAGACACCTCGTATACCATCATTAAAAGACGTGTGTTTATAAATATGCATGTATGCATATGCATCTCTCTAACTTTTCATGTCTGCAGTATGTGTTAGTATGTATGTGATGTTATGTTAATTATGTAAATTTATTTGTAACGTGAAAATAATGACAATTTTGTCAAGTCAAGTCTGGACAATGTCATCAGCATCAGTTTGAATTTTTTTTAATATTATTAAATATTTAAAATTAATTAAGGAATGAAAAAAAAAACTATTTTTGATTTATTAAATTTTTGTAAAGCAAATAGTTTATGAAAATTGATTTAATTAAATGAAACTTGTATAACCAAATTTTTTAAATTACCAGCAGAAGTCATTTCTGTTATTCCTTTCAAATGAAATTTTTATTTAACAAAAGCAAAGTCTGGAAGTAGGAAGACTATTTTTAAGGAATTGTTTTTCATAAATTTTTTTTTACTATTTATTCAATCAATTTCTTTCTTTCAATCTAAAAGTTTTCTGCAAAAATTACAGGTTCCTTGTGCGAATTTAATTCTTGTGTGGTAGAATTTAAAATAAAATTTTTTTTGTGAAGGATGTTGTTAAATTTTTCTACATAAAAAAATGTCTTTTCATTAAATTTTTATTTAATACAAGTTTCTTTAACTAAATCGTTAAATATTTTCTATTTCAAGTAATTTTATTTATTCATTCAAGCCATCTTGGCAATAGAGTTTATTTAAAGCCTTTGCTTTTGCTGCCTCTCAATTTTAAGCGAACCGTTCTGTTTTTCAATTTGTTGAACAAAAAAATTTTGTTTATTACCCAAATCAATGTTATTCCTTGCAGTTGCATGAAGTGTGTAAAGGACACTTGGTGATTTCAATGCAAACGCATGCAATTACATTCTGTATGGCGGGAATTACATTAAACGCAAATACAAGTACAACAATAGAGATTCATCAAGTGCCCGAGTTTTTTAAATACACATAAATAAGTATAGAAAATACTCCCTGTGTAAGACGACTCTATGTCGCTGTGGCCGACACCAATAAAGCCCTTCATTTAAATAAAAAGTAAGAAATTTTCAAATATAATTATTGATGATACAAAATTTAAATTTTACACACCATAAAATTATTTAAATAAAGAGATGGAGTAGATGTTTACATTAAAAAAAAAATAATTATTAATATCCTTCAACATTTTTTTTAAATTTATGGGACTACAAATGACTTCTACAAACTCATTGTACTAACTCATTGAATTTATTGGTTTTAAATGTGCTGTAGGGTGCACAAATAAATTTCCAATTTATTTTTATTTACATTAATTGTAAATTATTCTTTTTAGTTACACACACACACACACGTACCCGTAAATATTTAGTATAGCTGTAAGTCTGATTTTATTTTTGGTATTTGTTAAGAACAAACTCTTCTTAACACTTCAAACACCCCTAGCACAGACAAACACATACAGCCAGAGGTGGCATTAAGTAAATATTTAAAAGAGTGAGCAGTAGTGAGTGAGTGAGTGAATGACTAAGTGCGTGTGTTGTATAAACATGCTATACTCGTACATTAAAAATAATAATTTGGGGGTGTATAATCATTACAAAAAAAAACCTGAGTGTAAATGTAGGTACATTCGATTATAATCTCTAGATAGATTTTCAATACACACATACCTACATACTATATCTGAATGAATGGGTGTGCATCATGCATGCATGAGGGTATGAAAGGAACGTGTTACGTTTTTAATTTAAACGATTTTATATTTTTGTATACAACTTTTACTCCTTCTACTATATAAATACAAGGATACAAACACACATACACAAGCATTCATTTATATTATGGCATCATCTGTTAGTTTTGTGGCCGACAGTTGTCAGTATGACAGCCGGAAATTGACATTGGTAGCAAAGTTGAAGTAAATTTTACAATCAAATATACGAGAAAACGAGATTAAAAGGTAAAATTAAATACGAGGATGGTTTCAAAGGTTCTCTTACTGGAAATTTAATTAATGAATAACAGAAGCGAAGAGGATAAACATTCTGATAATAAAGGATGTCTCAGTAAGAGTTTACTTTTTAAATTTAGTGTAAATTTTTTAGCAAGTGACAATTTTGAAATTTAGCAGCTGTCACATTATGATGGTCTGTCAATGCCTAACATTCGAAAAAAGTCTTCTTTTATAATGAAGTGCATTTATCCATTTGCAGTGTTCATGAATACTCAAAATTGTCAAAATATAGGCTCAGTTAATTTGCATCTAATCCATGACAAATAAATGCAGCCACAATGAGGAACTGTCTGGGGCGGGTCTGGCCGTTTTTAAAATTTTTGCAATTTAATTTTTATACATTTAGAATTTACAATTAAAGTCTATTTTAAAATTTCTAAAACTTTACTTTACAAAAAACCTTAAAAAATCTTCGAAAGAATGCAGAGCTTCTAAAAGTAAATTTATTATTTCAAAATTGCTAGCATGCTTCCACTACCCACTCCCGAAACTGTACTTAGACCCTCGTATGTATAAGCAGAACAAATTAAAAAAATATAAATTTTTTTTTTCAAGAATGGATAAGAAATTTACAGCACAAAATATTAAAAAAAAAAATCAACCAGAAAATAAATTTATGCGTAAAATTCAAGTGGGTAATCTGGCTGGAAAATACTTTTTGTTGTTATTTTTGCATTACGAAAGCAATAAGGGATGATTTATTATAGGGTTATAGTGTATGAAATGTAAACACAAAATAACATACACTTAGAAATATTTATGTAAGGCAGCAGTTGTCATTAGCAAAATAATTAGTTGTGTGAAAATTGCAAAGAAATAAAGTCAAACAACAATTTTAAACGATCAGCAAAATTTTAGATACCTTAGAAGTTTTGCCTGTCTCACATTATCGGCAGATATCTATCGCTAGCATTTCAAACAATAAAAAATAATAAATATCTAGACTAACAGCTGCTAATTTGAGAGCTTGTTTAATAAGACTTTAATTAAACAAAAATAATTTGGAAAATTTAGCATTTAAATTTAAAGAAATTAAGAACTTAAGGTAATTAATTAAAGAAAAAACAAGCAGAATATCTAAAATGAATTCTTTAATTAAAAATATAAATAAATTAAAAAGCAACTTTAGTAATATGAAAACAAAAGCCGTTAAATCAGCAAACAAATTTAAAAATAATAAAGCACGAAAAAAACATCTCCCTATTTTTATAACAAATAATTTAAAATATAAAACAAAAGCTATTAAAGATTTTCTTAAAATCTGTGTATTCAGTCTAACGATTCTCTGTATAAACCAAATTATGTGGACTATTTCTCTAAGTATTTATTCAAAAACTACCAAGTTTGGTTGATGCTTTGTTTTTGTTTGCATTTTGCATAATACCTACTTTTTCCTTTCATATTTTTTTCCTTAGCCCATCTAGATTTTTCACACCCCATTCATCCATCCATCAACATGTCAAATTTTCCTGACATATCAAACTTAAACAATCTATGACCATGATGTTGTGTTGATATTTTGGCATGAGTATGAAGGCGACAATGACAATGATTTCTGCATGCTCATCAGTAACGTTTCATTAGTTAGCCTTCCTGTGTATAAAAGCAGCTTGTTGTTTCTCATACCAATTCACCACAAACACTCTCAAATTCTATAAACAAGAAAAATATAAGAGAAGGAATATTTTAGCATTTCCGCTTAAATTGGTCAGAAACAGGAGTTTGAGTTGGGGCCAGTTTAGCTTAACAAAATTTCTTTTAAGGGAGTTTCGCAAAAAAAAATAATAATAAAATTTGGTTGAATAAGAAGTGTGGTTGGTGTATTTTCCTTTAGGCCAAATGACTTAACGTCTCAAATGTCTTCGGTTTCATTTCAGTTTCATGCTGACATAAATACTTAGTCTGGATGGTATGTTAAAAATTCATATTCAAGGGTAGGTAGGTAGCTTTTATCTAAAATAAGTTGATGTTTAAGCTTTAAATGAAATTGTCATTTTTTATTACATTTTAGTTTCTTGCGTTAATGAAATAAGAGCAAATATTTTGAGCAGCATTCAATGTGCTTAAAGTTTTAGAATATTATTACAATAGCTTAGAAATTACATCGGAAATATTTTATGGCAAAAGGCCCATTGTGTAACAGCTGTAAATCACTGTAAACACCAGGACCACACACGTCAAGTTTAGTTGGGCAATTCTTGATTTTGTAGGAGAGAGAGGAAAGAAGAATGGAAAAGGGTACAAACTTGCTCGTACTCTGCAATTTCTTTTTGTTCTCTTTTCGTATCTTTATAAAGATGTAAAAAAAGACAGGTTGCTTGAAGGTTGAATAATAATGCTAAAATTGCCGAAACAAAATTGCTGTGTGTAGACACAGCAGCAATATTAAATGAGAATTGAAAAAAAAATTGCTTAACTAAACTTGCTCTGTGTGGTCCTGGTCAATCAAAAGCTTAATAAAAATAGTATCAAGTAATATCTGAATTTCTAAGAAAATTAGCAAAACGAAGCCGGTATTTGCCATTCCATATTTTTTGTAAAATTAAAAAAAAAATATATGAAGCTTTAAAAACTTTGGAAGCCCATAGCTAGTAAAATAAGGGCCTAAACTACAAAATTTATTTAATATTTTCTTCTAAAAATTAAATTTTCTTATAATTCCATTGTTTTTTTTTTAATTTTCTATGAAATATTAAAAATGATATATTTAACATATGAAAATTTTGGAGGCTCATAGCTCGGGAAATACAAATTTCCCCGAAAAATTTTATTTAATATTTTCTTACAAATCAATTTTCTATCACCGCCGTAAATTTTCGTTTTAATTTACGATGTATGCGTTAAGTAAATTTTTTTGTCGTTTTTTTTTAGGAGAAGTGTGGCAGGGATAATATTCTTATTAAGTGGCAGCGCAGTTTCTTAAAAAATTAATTATTAGAAATAAATTTTCGTGCCACGTGGAATCAGTTATCACATTTTTTCCAATTAAAAATAAGATTATTACATTAAATTTGCTTATTCCATTAGAAAGTGTTACAATAAATTGATTTTCTTAATAGAACATTGAAAGAAAATAAAATAAAGCAATAAGTTGAAATTCATATTTGGCTACGGCATGCCTGGGATGTCTGCCATTATGTAATCGTGATTAATGGACAACAGTGACCTAAATAAAAATTGTTTGAAGCCCTAGAAAAAATATCGAGGAGCCGCTTAAAGTATTAACATGGGGGTACATGCCCTCCCCATAGTTATGTATATACGTATACATGAATTTTACGAAATTCTGAGGCTATCTGTTAGTGACGTCTGTCAATTTGTAATTATAGTAAAGCCGTGAGTTAAATAAACTCAGAAGAGTTTGAATTGCTAACATGACGGTACACCCAGTTTTCCATATTTGCATACAGATGAATTTTGTGAAATTCTTGGCAACATCTGTGGGAGGTGTCTGCGAAATAGTACCGGAAAGCCGACAGCTACTGTTATCCAGGTATGTATGTGTTTTTTATTTCTATTGCTTTATATTAATACATCACTTATGTTTATATGTTAGTTAAATTGGGAAAAACATGTGATTTCAAAAACGGGTTTTATCTATTCAAGTATTTCAAAAGGAAATTTACAGGTTACCTTCACCTTAGTTCGAATTTATAAATGTAAAAGTCATATTAACACATCGAGTACCACGTCGTACGTTTGCGTACGATACCTATTCCGTCGTGGGGTGCCACGTTGTACATTTGCGTACGACAGTAATTGTTTATTCCTAGAGCCTGTCGTTCTTTCATGTACGACACTGTGTAAAATTTGTTGTGATTTTTAAATAAAGAATCCTGCACTGAACAGTTTTGCAAAGCATTCATGGGTCTAGTGATTTTTTGAGGTTTTATAAAATGAAAAACGTATGAAATGTATTTTTTTTAACACGTTTAGCTTCCTATGAAGGTTTTCGTTGAAACTGCTTGGCACTCAATGTGTTAACAAGTGTCATAAGTAGTGTTACCTTAAGTATTAGTTCTTCTTTAGAAGTGTGAACATCTTTGCAATTTTGTATTTGCACTTGTTAACCAGGCTATTTTCTTTTTATGTTTGTTGAGTTGGACAATACTGCTTTTGTAAATAATTTTCACCAGCTGATGCGCTTAGTATTTTCAATACCTCTCTTAAATTCTTTACAAGTAGACAAAACCTGTAATTTTCACCTTATGCAGCTGCATTTTAATCTAAACTTTTCATAAATTTTTTTATATATTAAAATTTGAAATTTACAGAAACTTTTCTATGAATTTATGTTCTACGAGTATTTAAGTTTATATAAAAGAAAAAGTAAAACAACAAATCCTCTCATATCCTTAAGTTACAGACAACTGTGACAATTGTAGAAAGAAAAACAAAACCTATTGTTTTGTTTTATAAACTTTCCCATACATTTTAAATATTTTTTTCTAGTTTGTTTTCTCCTAAAGTTTTCTAATTTGTTTTCCTTTTTATTTTTTATTTTGTCATTCTATACTTTCGATTGCAAAATCATATTTGTGTAATATTTACCAACATTTTCACTTCCGAACCATAACTGCAGGCCTATAATGGCAAATAGTGACCCAGTTTTAAATCTGAAGCTGTTTGCCACTGCTACTTGCAACTTAATGGCTGACTGCAAAATTTTGAACTAGTATTTAGATGAGCGTTGGCAGCAACAGCAGTCGTTGTTGCTGCTATTCAACATAATCAACAACAACATTATTTCAAAACTAAGCTCTGACATGTCAACTTTTATTAAATGCTAAACTAGTAAACTGTTTACCAAAGAAAACAGTATTTCAAATTAAAATTCCTCTTTTTTTTTGTCATGAGGTTCGTCTTTTTATACATAAAAAAACAGAATGTGATTACATGAAAGCATGGTTTTCTTTATCAGCAGATGTAAGACGCTGTGTTATATTTATTTAAACCAAACGACGATTTATTAAAAGGCACCACCAGTACGAGTGTAGTTATGTTTGTATTTATTTTATGAATTTATATTCATGACTTTAAAGCTGAATGGAGGAGTACGCTTAGGAAACTAACATCAACAACAACATTAAAGGTAGGGCAAATTATAAACATGGAATGCAAATAATGGCAAAGGGCATAGAAATAAATAAAGATGAAAACTATTATGGAAAATTGCACATGACAAAGAAACAAGATTATGTAGGTATGCACTTATATTTTGGAGTAAGCATTTCTAAAGTGTTTTTGTTTAAAGGTAGTTAAGGCAAGATAAATTTGTGTCATTTTAAATTAATGTCTATACTAAAAATTAAAAAAAGGAAGTATAACACAAAATAAACGAATAAAAAATTGCGTTAATTTCAAATTGAAGTGACATACTATAATAGAAGTGAACATGGCTGGGCTTCATTATTCACAAAGTAGATGCCAGTCAAGGCAGTTTTCAAAGACTATAGAGAAATTTTTGATAGAGTTTGTAGCGTTTATTTTTGTCATCTTCATGTTAAAAATTTTAAAGAAGTGGTGGTAAGAGGCGAAGCCAGTTTGAAAACATTTAATTTAGCTCATGACGACTCAAATACTCGGAAGTTACTTAGGGACTTCAAAAATTTTTTTTTTTTAAATAGTCCAAATACCCCAGTACTATTGTTCTCAAGGATTTTGGCAGTTTCCGTTTTGCATCATAAAATAAAAACTACTAAAATCTTAAAACACTTCCTGAAAGCTTAGAACCTATAGATTAAATTCCTTTTTGATTTTGGTAATTTTCATAGGCAAAATCGGGAATGGCACCTCGGGAAAGTGGAGAATGTTAAAAATCCCTCAAAGCAGCAGCACTGGGGTATATGGATTTAAAAAAAAAATTTTAAAAATAGTCTAAAGTAGCTTCTGAGTATTTATGCGGTAGATTACAAATCTAGACGATCTCTGCTTTAAAATGATGTGTGTCCCTTCCTGTAATCTTCTTGAGAAGTCAACGTATTTGTGCATATTTGTATCCATGCACTTATATTTCTCCTAAACATATTTATAAATATGTCATAAATACTGAGAAGATATTTACAAATACTACAAAACGTAACGGGTTACGTTAAACATATTTAACTCGGCATATTTTCTTCACTCACTTAAAAAATTTCTATCCTACAAAGGGTGTGTTCTTAGACGTATGGTTTTGTGAATTAATAAAATTGTTTTGTTCATTTATACTTATATTTCACTGATAGTATGGAACTAATGTGATTTCGTTGTTAGTTTACTATTTCGTAGTTAAATTTTTGTTGTAGTTAAAGTAATAATTGGTTTGCCAAACTTATCTTGTGACAACTTAATTCACTGATTTAACCGATTTTGATGGTAGCCTTAACAAACATAATTGTTACAGTAGGCAAACAAAAGGAAGAATTTTTTTTTAACATTTCGCAAGGAAAATTTTCTGTTTTTCTTTCATTTACCCCGGCAGTAACAACATAGCATTACACGCACACTCCATGATTGTTCACAGTGTCAATATTATTACTTTTACTGATGAGAAATTTTGTCATTATTCGCTTTGTAAATTCTGTAAGTGTATTGAAATTCTAAATAAATACGAGTACTAACAAATAAACAATGCCTATTTTCGGTTTTTCCACAACTTGAACCTTTGAGAGGTGTTTGTTTGGTTTTTACCTGTGTGGTTATTTTGTTGTTATTTGCAAGGATATTTTGTGAACAAAGAAGTTTGTGTGCCTGTTAAAAAAAAAAGAAAAGAAAAAGGTATAATATTTGTATAATATTTGTTTGTTTTAGAACTGGTCAAATGTCAATGCTATCAAATGTTATGTTGGGTACTAGATTAGTTTTATTCTTTTCAAGTGTCAGAATAAATAAGAAACCAAAAATTAAATCAATATTGATACAAGTTTGATTACGAAAAGGTAGTTGCTGGAAATACATACGTATTTGCTTAAGTAAATTGAATAGAAAATAAAGTTTTTATAATGTTGGTCTGTAGTTTTTTAGTACACTAAAAAGCTTCCCGACACTTCAGATATATCCTCCATAATATGTATTTTAACCCTCGATAACTAAACTTTTTTCTTAACACTTTAAACAAAACCTCGCTTGTGAGGCTACTCTTTTAAAATATTTTTCTTTTATTAAAAAAAAAGTTGAAAATTTCACTTAGTACAAAAATAGCGTATATGTGGTCTCTGAGTGATGAAGGATACTGTGGCCAAACTCTTCTCTCTCAAGGAATGGGACACATATCATTTTAAAGTACATAATTCTTTTTAAAAATTTTTAATACAAAAATTTAATTGTGCAAAACTTTTTATTTTGCTAAAAGTGGCTCCTAATTTTCTTTGTTCTATTTAGCCTAGATCTCCTGAAGGCACTACAAATAACAACCAGTGCAAATTCCTTTAGAACTTTCATGGGAATTTTATACTATTTCAATAACCACAACTTAATGAAACTCTTTTTCGAATACACAAAAAAATAATTTGAAATAAAATTTAATTTAATAAACCAGAACATTAAAATAAATGATGATTGACCCTGAACTGGCATACTATTTGTATATCCTTCTTTTTTTGTTTGCAACACCAACACTAAAAAACAATTTAAGTTTATGTTTAAATGCACTTAAAATAAAACTTTTGATTAACTCTTGGACAAGTGAATTCAACGAACCTACAAAACAACAATATGAAACATGTCACATAACAACAGTTAATTTTCGAAAACTTATTTCCTTAATTTCGTTAGAATGTCGGTCTTATTTTCTTATGCATACATATAAACTGTCTGTATGTGTGTTGCTTCTACGCATGTATGCGTCTACGAATTGGCAACAGTAGCCAAATGAAATAAATGAATGAATCAAACCATTGATTGCCCATTTACCAAGAGAATCAAACCACAAAATTTAATTTATCTTCCATCACAAAGTTTTTGGTAACATCCGTATCGTACAAAGTATTGTGCGTATATGCTTGGGTGTGTATATTTACATGAGTGTATAGGGAGTTAAATATAACATACATACACATAAATTAATGTTAATACACACTGGTATGTATTTGTAAATGGATCTCTGTGTGCTTGATAGTATTTTGTTGGTTACATTGTTTTTTATTTACTTCTGTAGTTGTTACATCACCAAAAGAAGAAAAAATATTAAAACTACAACGATAATAACAACAAATTATAAAGGAAATTGAAACTACCCTTTCGTACTCTTCTTCAACAAATTATTAAGGATTGTGGATTCTTTAATTGTATGGTTGCTGTAAAATATAGCAGTCAAGGCAGTGTTTCCCTTTTTTTATCTCTTTTACCTTTATTTTCAATTTTACATGGCAATAAAGAAATTGTTTCATGTGAGAAAAACTGTCAACTTAAGGAAAATAAAATGAACTCTTTTAGAGAGGCTTCAAACTACTTTATAACACAGAGCAATACAAAAACATCAGAAATAGATAATAGGAATGTGCTATTATTTTTACCGGCACTGTACCTACACACATTCATTTCAATTCATTCGTTTTTTTATACTGAAAACCCTTGTCAAAAATTTTACACGTAACGGTGATAAAAAAAGTTTATCTTATTTTCATATACTCGTATGTATGTAGGAGTATGCATGAGTATAGTATACAAATCTAAAGGATACCACCCTAAAGGAACCAACTAAATATATAATTAGATCTTTTTTTACAAAGTGTTTTTTTTTTAAAAGCTTTTATTTAACTTGATTTGTATGTATGTGAAGGTGGAATCTTGCAAGTTAAATTTGACCCACTTCCCGGTGACCGATTGACCTAAAATTGTACAAAATGGTGCAGTCCCGATGATAATGCTTGTTAATGATAAGCATGAACTGATGTTGCTGCCAGGATTAGCTACAGAAGAGGGAACTCTTCAACGGCTAGCAATAGGGACTTGAAATTTTGAACACCCATTAGGGTTTGGATGACAGTTAGTGGATCCTCCAGGGTTGACTCCAAACTACGGAACTTCTCAACGGTCAAGGGACTTGAAATTTTGCGCACCCGTTCGGATATAATAGACAGTTTGTGGGATCATCAAGAAATAGAAACCATGTCAAAATCGTTCCAGAACATTAGTGGGACAAAGCTATGGCAATTATATTTGTTAAGCATCTTGAGTCAGTGTGTATTTTGTGTATTTTGCATTATAGTTTCTCAATCATTGCACTGTTATTATAATTACTTGACACAGGACAGGTACTTTTATAGCAATTGCCACAAAATTGAATTTCTAATTCCAAAACATTTTAGTTTGGATTAAATTCTAAAACCAAAAAATAAGGTTTTGCACTGCTAGGGTCGTAACATATTGTGCCCCTCAACAATCCTCTTCTCCAAGCGTAATTGTTTATGGTATTTGATTTAACTAGTTTACTTTATAAGCCATTTTAAATCGCCATATTTATGTAATTTGTGAAATGAAATTCTTCCTTTATTTATTTTTTATTATTTATTTATTTATTAATTCTCTTAAATTACAATTATAAATTATAAGGTAAGAGGAGAAAAAAGGGGGAGCAATAGCATCTTAGGCCTTTAGTTAAATTTTTTTTTATTAATTCTCTTAATTTGTAATTATAAGAGAGAAAAAAAAGGTAGGGCAATGACATCTTAGGCCTTCAGCTTTACTTGGAACTCAGTGTTTGCAGTTACTTAGATAGTAGTTATTGATACTATTTCACTATCACAGAGTCCCATAAAACTTTTAGAATTTGCTATAAGACCACTTCATGTTTTCGATTGTGGCTTCTAGTCTAAATTCGCAGTTAGCGCTTGACTTTTACGTGCTATCTTCGATCAATTAACTTTTCAAGGTTCCTGTTTTTTTACATTTATATTCCTCCTAAGGTACATGTCTCCATTGTAGTTTGATTCTGCCATTGGAATTAATTGACAACACCTGCAGGGCAACTTTAAATTCCAAAACATTAGAATCTTTATATGATGGACTACGTGCTGCTGTGAATGCTAACTATGTATTTCAATATTAAGTTGGTTACATTTTTTAATATAAAATTAAGCTCATACACAAATGTAAATCGAAATGTTTAAGTGCAAAGATATCATCTGTAAGTGACACTTATATTCTCATCTTCATGCATTTAACCAAAAAATAAAAAAAATTACCTTTACGAAGTTTTAACAACATGTGTATTTGTTACATGGGATCACATTCACATACAATGGCATATCCTTAGCTGTTGGCAGTGTAATCCTTTTTTTTTTTCAACCAACCAACCAAATAACCAGTTGGCCAACCAAACAAACGACAATAACAACAACAAAACACCTACACCAAAAAACGTGTAAGCATTGTCATTTTGGCTATATCCGCTGTTTTGTAAAAAAAAATAAAAAATAAATAAAACGCATACCACTTCTCCACACTGACACCAGCTTTTAAACACATTCCCACAACTAAATTGTCCGTTTTTTCTTCTTTTTATTTTTGTTTGTTATAGGTAGAGTCTATTCACTTAATATTTACACTTTATAATACTCTTCTATACACTAAAATTTCATTTATTGTTTGTTTGGATTAACACCCAACATTTTAGCAAACGGAAACACAAATGAAAGGATAAAAAAAAAAAAATAGAAGAGCAAAACCCAACAAATAATAGTTGAAATCATAGCATTAGTAGCGCATGAACTGGGACTGAGACTGATAGCTGAATTAAATATTGTTGTTGTAGTGGAATTTACCTTTTGCAATAATAAAAATGGGAAATACACGCTGATAAGCTGTATCAGTGATTGTGACTTGGGTTTGTGTGAAGGAGTTCATTATTATAAAATGTTTTATATCAGTTTAGGGTAGTAGTAAATAGAATAAATTTGTGGGGCAGTTTTATATTGCTAAGGATTTCTCTTAGTGTAAATTCAATTACAATGTTTCGTCTTAAGGAAAAAAGTACATGAAAAGTGTGCAACCTACTTTCATATCTTATTAGACTCGTCCCCAAGATAAGCAACTTTTTATTAAAAAACCTTATGAGCGAGGTGGGCAATACTTATCAAAGGAAATAATATCGCTACTACTTTTATTACCGTTGTTGGCAATTACTGTACTAGTTGTAGTGCGTAGTATTATACTCCTACGAAATTCGCTCATTAATAGACTACGAATGATAAGAAAGATCATGTGCAAGGGGAAGTTTCCTAACTCCATTGTAGACTTTAGAAACTTTTAAGAAAAAATCTCATTCTAGCTGCTATGAAATCTGCACTGAATGAACTTAATCATTTAATTAGTAATTAATTATTTCTGAACTGATAACGTCTGAATTCACAAAATTTGATAAATCATTCTTTAAGCCTGAGCTCAGTTTTATTTAATGAGAATAGCGCTGATCCAGGTGGAAAAAAAGAGAAATTAGTTTTTTCAGAACGTAAGAAATTGTGCTTTTTGAAACGATTAATTTTAGGTGGGGTTTTTTTTTTTTTTAGTTAAAAATAACTATTTTCTCTAGAAATGTTCTTGGCAAAAAATAAACTTCTTAGACCTTTTCATTATTCGAAACATCTAGTATCAATCGTGGCATCAATCCTCTTGTCCTTTATTACAAAACCTAATTATACCAATTAAGCTTTTCAGCCTACTGAACCTAAACGGGACACTTCTCTTCGCTTGGCTGGGCCAGTCAATCTGTTCATTGACATTCATGGTCATGTACGCCTATTTGCTACATTTGTTCATAAGGCAATAAACCCTTATTAAGCAATAGAATCTGACAGTTATTATGTTATTGCGAGAGCCTACATCATTCACAGATATCTTAAGTCCCATTACTACGAGGATCTTCTCAAATATATCAATGTCACGGGGTGGATCTAGGGCACTTTACGGCTATATAGTTTTGGAGAGTAGGTGGTTCAAAACAGCCGCCACGTAAACCAGCCAATCAACCAACGCCTGACCTTATCTCTAAAGAGACCGAAGCTCTGAGTAGAGACTAGCGGCAGGTCTAAAAACCTTTGCATCTTGTCATTATTTCCCAACCATGTCTAGCACAAATAAAATGGAAGTTCGTTAGGTATTTTATAATAAAAATCGTTCCTAAAGAATTCTTACCAACAAATTACTTAAAATATTAAAGTCATTATTTTTCTATTTTATGAATCATGCCAAGATCCTGTACAAACATATATGTAAATTAAATACAATTTGAATAGCAATTTTGAAAGAAAATCAAATTTTCCATGCCGTTAGGCTCTATATTTTTCAAAAGCGTGTAACAGATATCACATATCGTACGAAAAAGTACGATAGATGGTAAAGATTTCGAAATTTAGATATTTTGCTTATGAAAACTTTTTTTTGTTTATGCAACACCCCCTAAACTATTGTTAGTGTGTATTAGTGTTGGTATAACTTATTCCCTTTAACATCAAGTGTGTGTTACGATGAGATACATGTGGGAGAGAGTGTACGTTTGGTGCTATATTGGTTATAAAGTCTTGAGCAAATATAGTTTTGCAATTGTTTTGGTGGCTTTATAATCAACTTGGTGTGTCTGAGTGGTTTTTACTTGTATACCTGCCGCAATATCATCAAACACAATCAATAGAAACATACCCACATGTACATGCATACAAACGAGATATAACAAATAAATTGACCATTTTCATTGATGAACCGATATATGTATGTATGTATGTAGTTATTTGGTTAAAAGTTATATTTTAGTTCTTGTCCATTGAGTGTCAGTATTAGTAGTCACTTGTTAAAAAGACATGTTGTGTATGTGTATCAGTGTGTATTAGTAATTCAATAGCATCAATTGAAATTCAATTTGTTTGAATGTCCCATAACAAACACAAAATCAACAGAAGCTGTGATAAAGAAAATGTGTTAACCCGCCAAATGTATGTACTTACATAGAAAAGGATGTTTGCAAGTTGAAAGAGAGCCTTAAGGTTATAAGGGAAGTTGACTTGAAAGTTAGTCGAATACAATATTTTCTTCAATAAAATTTTAATCTTAAACAATTGCTGTGAATACTTTTCATTTATAACAAAAGCAAACTTATAGAAATATCAATTGCGAATAACTTAAATTGTTAAAATATTATAATGAAATACATTTTTAATTTTATTTTAAAATAAGATTCTCTACGAGTATTAGTAAATATTATTCAAGCTTAAGATCTCAATAACAATTGTTTTTATTTAAATTTTCCAAAGTTTCGACTTTATTTTGAAGGTCTTCAAAAATGTATAAGATCGAATAATTTAATAAAATTATAATAAGATTCTCTTTTATTCAGAATAAAAAACTAAACTTCAGACATAAAATTCAAATATAGAGAAAATACTATGTTGTAGAATTTATATTGTAATTAAGCAAAGTATTTCTAACATAAATAGGAATTTTACAATTCATCACTAACTGGCCAATTATTTGTTGTTTAAAAATCTATTACTGAAACGAAAATTAGTGCCAGAAAAAGATTTCAGTAGTCGTAAGATTAGGGACACGGTGACTGTTAGGGTCCTTTGCTCTAACCCCCATTTACTGAAGGAAAAAACAAACAATGCTTATCAGCGATAATCTTTCTAATAGAAGAAAAAATGTAAAACTCCTCTTTAAACTAAAGGGCTTTTAGTTTTGTCTTTTTGCATTATCATTTAATCTTCTTCTACTTCAGTATCTCATTTTTTCTTACTTCTTTTATTAACAAATTTTTTTATTTTACCAAAATATTTTAAAAATTTTAGATTTTATTTCTATTCGTGCTGACAAAGTCCAGTAATTCTGCGTTTGTTTTTATGTTTCGTATCTCTGCTGGTAGTTGGATTGTCTTGTCGGAGCGTGTAATTTTGTTAGCTTTAAATAAAAAAAATACTTTATTTTTTGTTTTGCTTTGGGAACCCTACTTTGTGTGGAACTTGTTTTAAAATTTTACTTCGAAAAAACATCCTTGAAATGTTTTCTTTTTTTTATTAAATAATAGCACTGAAGTTGTTGTCTTTCCATAACCCCAAGGAAAACAATTTCTAATAACAAAAACATTTACAAAAATAAGAAAACATCAAAGCAATTTATTCCTTTTTCTATTGCGTTTAATACACACTCGTAACCATAATAAAACTTCAAATAGTCAGGCTCCTTTTTTGTTTTAATCTTTTCCGCGTGCAAAATTATCTAAAAAAAAAAGAAAAGAAAAGAAAGTACTTTACCAACACAATTACAATGAACTCGCAACATATGTACCAAAAACAAGAAAATAAAGTACGTTAAGGATGTTGTGGGTGGAGTTATTTGCATGGGAATGTTCCTTTAAAAAAAAAAAAAACCTTAAATATATAAACCCATGCATTTTGATGCAGTTGAAAATTCATCCATACTCTCAAGTGTTTATCTGCTGCATAATGCGACAGTATTTTTTTCTACAATTTAATTTTTTGTTGTTTTTATATAAAGTTTTGTGGATAAGGGGTGGATGACGATTCTTCATCATCATCATCATTCACAACAACATCATCTTCGTTGACGTTACAAACAAAACACACAAAAAACACTTTTAACATCAAAGTAAAAGTACCGTCAAAAGTTGTCATCTTGTTTGAATGTGCATGTGTAGCTTGGATGCATTACAAAAAAGTGAATGTTTAATGAGTATTTACAACTTTCCCCCAACATGTTGCAAATAGCGGAAAAAACAAAAATCTCAGCTAAAAAAATCATGCACATTATCCTTGAGCAAAGTGAAAACAAAACAAACCAAAACAAAAACATATTCACAGTTTGTTGCGTACTTCTATTCTGTTGTATTCTCTTACTCCACATCTTTCGTGTGCTTTTTTTACAAACATTTTTTTTCGCTTTGTTTCCCTAACACTGTACATTTAGCTTTTGTATTAAAAGCCAATTAAAATAAAAACCTAACCGAAAAGATTAAAAAAAGAAACTCTCCCTCCCATTTATATTTTGTTACAAAAAAGTGGCAAGGGAAGTAAAGTAGAATATGGAGAGTTCTGGGAAGTTGTCCTATAAAATGTAACCACCTATATTGTTGTCTAAGAAAATCCATCATTGTGTCAGTAGTTTCCTGGTAGCTTAAAACAGCTTGTCAGTAAAGCTTTGTCGTTTATTTTAGCTCTCAGTTTGTTTAGAGCTACCATTACATGATCAAATTGAGCATTACATAGAATATAATTGACGGATTCTGATGGAAATGCTGTTCGAAGGACCATATTTCTGCTTAATTTTAACTAAAGAATTGCTCTATAGCAATTCTCATTACCTGATGCTGAGATTCAAGGCTCAGCTTTTATTTTTCCTGTTTTTGAAAGTATCATTCAACTATGATTCGAAAGATCATTTCTGTTTCACCTTAATTAGGGGCAGTTCAGAAATTTTCATTATTTGAAGCTGAGATTTAAGGCTCAGCTTTTGTTGTTACTATTCTTGAAAGTAGCAGTTAACCATGAATCGAAGGACCACTTCTGCTTAACCTAAACTTTGTTTTCCTTATAGGCGGAAAAATTGTATTTTTTCTTTGTCCTAACTCTCCTCAGTATTAGAAAATGACTAACATTATTTTATTAAAAATAATTTTTAAAATTTAGTTCTTTTAATAATATTTTTGGCTGTAACACAACCAAAAATTTAATTTTCAAATTTTAATTTGTAAATGATAAAAAATGTTGATGCCCAGAGCCCAACAAGATTTCTCAGTGTAATGGTTTAAAAAATATGTTTATATAAGCTGTGATTTTAATAATGGGCATTTAATGAAACATATTAGCCTCAGTTGGTCTTATTAAAATTTATATCTCTGGTATTTGTATCTCTCCCAGCTTTCCTTACAAAATGAGTTTTTTTTCAGTCTTACTGCGAGTTTGTTGCCTTTCTTAATGCATTTTCTGCTGCTTATTTTGATGCATTTACTTTGTGTGTAGTTTTTTCCTCTATAATCTTTTACTTTGTAAAGCAAGTTAGAAAAATACGATTGAGATGTTGGCTTGGCTCGTTGCCTTTACTAGTTGTGTTTCTTATTATTTCACCATTGTTGTTTGCCTTTACTTTCTAATGTTATTGCAACAGTTTTGTCAAGCTACAGCTTTATACTCTTTTTTTCAAAACGTTTCTTTTTCTTCCTTCTAAGAGTTTGTATGTAAGTATGTGTAGCAACAACAACGTGTTGTTTTGTTTCATTTTACAAAGGTGTAAGTTTGTGTGTTTACCTGTTTTTTTCCTTTTTTTTTCTTTACGTTGACTTTGAAGTTTTGTATGCTTTAGCAAATCTACTTTGAAGTATATACACTTTTCGCTTATTCGTTTGTTTCGCTGTTTTGCTTTTTTTCGATTCGTTTTATTCAAGACCAAGAAGTGGCACTTTAAGTGAAAAATAAATTTTTTTTGGCCAATTTTTGTGCGTTTTTCTGTTTATTTTGCATGTTGTACAGCTCCTCTAGCAGGAAAATACACAATTACCTTTCAATTGGCCCAAGTAACTTCTGCTTGACTATTTTGTGACATTTTTATTTTTCAAGTCAGCAAAATTTCGTGCTTCAATCCTTTATAACAATGCACATAGAGTACTCTCTACTGCTATTTCCTTTCATCTCAAGCATCATAAACATATTTTAACTCGTACAACATACAAGTTTTGAAATTAACTTTATATCTAGCATGCTAGATGATTTTTAAACTCTCCCTCTCATTTTATTAAAGCCATAATATATGCTAAAAATAATTTTAGCTTTAAAAATTCTTAGTGTTTTGTTTGTTTAGCTTACGATAACCCACCTCCTTTTTATTAAAAAAAAAAGAAAAAAACCATTTTCTCGTTGTAATTGCAGCCAATTTAGTCCTTTCACATTCTCTGTCTTAGCAATTAAAATTGATAAAATACAAAAGAATGTGTATGTATGAAAAAGAATGTACGAATCAGTGGCATTGTTTAATAAAACATAATCAAAGAAAAAAAATGTGCAATGACTTGAGAAATATTGAACAAACAAAAACAATATTAAAAAAACATAAACGATTTACAGCCGCAATATTATGGTTTTTTTATGAAAATTGTGATGGCAATTTTGCAATAAATGTTTTTATACAAGTTTATTTATTTTATAAAAAAAAATATTCCCTTTAATTTTTACATTGAAAAATGTTGTTATCGATAATTTGTTTATTTGACCTTTTTTTATCGTTGAAACGCTTGAGATCGTATTATAAAAATTTGTTTTTATATTGATATTTCGCTACGCGCAGTAGGAGTGAAATATCAATGTGTAAAAAATATATTTTTATAATACGACCTCAAACTTAATAAGCTATCCTTTACACTATCGATAATTTATAGTATACACAAATTCTGAAACTGAAATTTTTTTCCAAAATAAAAAAAAAATTTCGATTGTATATGAAAAAAAAATTTATCGTTAATTTTTTCATTAAACATATTTGTTATCGATAATATTATACACAAATTCTAAAAATATTTTATTGCTCATTTTCAATAAAAATAAAAAATTATTTATAAAAAAAAATGTGTTATCGATATTTTTTCACACACAAATTTTGTTATCGATAAATTTTATTTTAAAATTTTAATGCAACAGATTAAAAAAATATTTTTTATTACTATTAGTAACAAAATTTTAGTCATCGGGAAATACTACTTTATGTAACAATGAAAAAAAAAATGTTACGGAAAATTTTTATTTAAAAAATTTTCAAAAATATTTTTGCAGAGAAAATAATGTTTGTTGTTTTATTATCGATGTCTGAAGGTTGTAATAATAAATTCGTTAGTGAAATACGACTCACACCGCTGTTAACTTTATTCTAATCAACATGTCTTGTGAGTTGTTATACGACATTTCATATAACATTTTCTATGACATGTTATTTGATATATTTTCTGATATTCCATCTGATGTGTCATCTAACTTTCTACGCGACTTTAACTTAATAATTCTTTTTATTGTGGTTGAGGGATGGTATTTCAGAATTAACGAGATGGCGTTGAAAACAATACTGAAATAATTTTATAAATAAAAAATGTGTTATAGTTTTTAAAGTTGAAGTCCTCTAAAATAACTTAATAATACATAAGCGATTTTTCTTATTAACACAGATATTATGTTAAATTTTTTGATAAAATTTGTATGCTTTTGATAATATTACACATTTTTTAAGATCTTCTCTAAAGAAAAATTATTTTTATGATTAGTATTTCTTTCAAAATATTTAGCAATCGATAATATTCTTTTTTCTCTCTGTTATAATACCAACATTTCTTTAATTATTATTATTACAGTCTCTTGGGCCAAAAGCACAACAACTGATAACCCTTTCCTCCATAATACTCATTTACTGTGTTGTATTTCTTAATTAATTTCCAAGTATTTTAGTAAAAACTGTACAACTTCCTAATTAAGTATGAGTGGGGGCAGTAATTGTAATGGTGAGCTCAACATCTGTCTGAGCATATTTTCATTTTCATTATTATTATCATGAGTTTGAATGTGTCAGAAAATAGTGTTGAAGATGTTTCAAGTTGGTGAGAATGATGATGTTGCTGTTATTGAAAATCATGTTATTAATTTATTTAGATAAATGAATATTAAGTGCGTTAACAAATGTGAACATGAGAAATGTCATTCATTAATGAAGTGTTGAATTAAGCGTCGTTTTATTTTATAAATGTCATTATTTGTTTAATGACTTTGACATATTCAAGTGTTAACATCAACAAGAAAAAAAATTTTTATAAAAAATACAACAACAAAAACAGCAACAGAACAGCATTAACATCAATGACGGCCAACAGCGGCAAGGCAAAGCCCCATCATTGTCATCATCATCAAGTGCAACATCACTTAAAATTATTGTGGCCACCATCATGATATTAACAGTAGCGCTAACCACTACCCCTGCCTTAAAAAAGTAATAGTTTTTTATTATAAGTACGTGTGTAATAGAGTTTTATTTGAGTGTGTGACATCCTCATCATCCCCATCATCAACTTATCATCATCACAATTGTTCAACACTTAAACATTTGTCATATTTATATCAACAACACTTTATTTAGTAGTCATGTGATGTTACTCTGTGGATGCTGTTTATATTATTTAATACACTTGGCCAGTTGGAAATTTATTGATAGCTAAACAGGTTTAATTGAGACAAAATTTATAACAAAAATTGTTTTAAATAAAATGAGAAAAAAATGTCGACAATAATTTTTTTTTTGTGGAAAAAATTGTCTTTAGCCAAATAAAAATATATTCAATAAAAATTCCAGAAAATCTATAGAATAATTTTTTTCTAAAACAATCATTATTAAAAAATTGCTTACAGGGACTAGTAAAAAAATCTGCAACTTTTTATAAATTATTACAAAGTTATCGATAACAAAATTTTTTTCTAAAAAAATAAAAACCTTAAGATAATTAAATGTGTTATTTCATTTTTAGACAAAAATATTGTTAATTTTTATGGAAAAAAATATTGTTATTTTTTTACATTTTGTTAACAAATTTAGTTTGCATTGAATTTTTTTTTTACAGATATTGATAAAAAGTTTAATTTCTAAAAAATCGATAACTGTTAAATAAAATTTATACAATAAGCTATCGATAAATAACTTGTTTATAGAAAAATCATCGATAACAAAGTGTTGTTGTACAAAAATTGTAAAATTTTATCGATAACTAATTTTTTTTTAAATTTTTTATTTTAAAATTGTGAAAAGTGAAAAGTTATAACAATCTTTTGCCAAAGAAAAAACTATTGAGTTGTTTTTTTCATTTCATTTTTGCATATTGTTCATTTTGTTGAGATCGTTTTTTATATCGACTGAAAGTCATAGAAATTTTATTAGCTTTAAATATTTCGCTGCAAGTTGCTCGTCGTAGTTTATTCTCTAGCTTTCGGCTTAAATTTCCTATCCTCTTTTTATATTTTTATAAATATATTATTGCGTTTGTTGCAACACTATGTGTGTTTATTATTGCTGACAATGTTGTTATTTGTGTGTTGTTGATTGCTGTTATTTTTCCTAAAGTTTTTGTTGGAGCCTTGTTTTTATAAAGTTTAAATTATAGCTGCATGGTCTATGAATAGGTTACACCCTTCATGCCACAGGTACCGACTGCATTATATTCCGAAATAAACATTTGCATTCTGTCATGGATTTATTATATCTAAAGAACATATTAGTTTTAAATAAGATATGATAACTAGTTCTATATTCTACATTTATAAAAGTCAGGTATTTAATTTAATTGAAATAGATTTTATGTTTACATATTTACTATTCATAATTTATTTGGCTGAAGGGTAAAGAAGTTTCGCTATAAACGTTTATAGAACACTTACTCGTTTTTTCAATTGAATTGTCAACACTTTTGTTTGTGATTTCAAAGAGTTTTTATAACTGCGCTTGTTGTTTTTTGTTTTTTAGCCTCAGCATGAAGAACACATCAAATGATTTTTTAATTTAAAAGTATTTTTATAACAGCATCCTTAATAAAAGAACCAGCCAAAGTGCTGACATCATTATTTAATTCATTTTTAAAGAGATAGTTTTATGAATTCACTTAGTTTATTTTAAATACTTAAATTAATACGCCCATTAAAAGTGCTAAAATCATCAGACATTTTGGATTTTAACAAAATTTCTTAAACTTTGTTGAATTTGTTTTTTTTTTTTATTTATTTTTTCTTTAAATATTTTGAAATAATTCGCAATGGGAGATTTTTAACTAAAAAATTAAATAAATTCAAGCTATAAATGTGTCAAAATTCAGTTTTTCAAATGTTTAATTCTTATTTCTCGTGTTTATAGAATCATAATTTTGAATTGTACTATAGCATTTTACACTACGCAGAGCTTAATAATAGAGGAATTCATGCTTGCTAGTATATTTACAGTTAAAGTATATTTAAGGAAAATTTTAACTATAAAGTATGATTGACCTTTTTCTGAAAATTTTAAAACATAAAACAAAAACAAATGTGGTGCTAATTTATACATTTTGCAAGTATAAAGATAAGCTTGTTTTCAGCATTTAAAACGTACACAACATGTTTTATCTCAACAGCTGTTTTTATACTAGTACATGTCTACACACTTACTTACATTGGGTTTTCATATTGTAGTTTTGCAGAGTTGTAGAAAGTAGTAGAATAATCAATTTTTGTTGTGTGTAAAATTTTTTTTACATTTTTTCACTTGATACAAGGAACTTTACACGGAAGAGTGAATTCCGCTAATGTTTTTAACTTTACGTTTTCTTGCGGAACACACATTTAGCTGATTAAATAAACATAATTCGTTTTAACAATGCACACAAACAAATATAACCTCTTCAGCAAGAAAAACAAAATATCTCTGGTTTTGTTTTCGTTTGGTGGTCATAAAATAGCAGGAATTCAAGTCGATTGAATATAAATTTTTCTTTTTGTTTGTTTTTTCTTTTTTTCTTTCAATGATTTTAATTTGTTGCCAAAGCAATTATTGCCAAAATAATAACTTTTAAATGGAATAACTAAATAAATATCACTTAAAATCGGTCAGCGTGGTTTGTTTATTTAAATGTTTATTTTGCTTGCTTTGCGTTATGCCTCTAGTATATAATTTCTATAAAAAAATTTTCAATAACAATTTTCGTTTTTAATTTATTGCAAGCATTAAAATTGTAGAATTTTTTATGATGTTTGATTTTTTGAATCGAACAAATTTTTTTTCCTTAAGTAAAGGAAAAACCTTAAAGGTTTTTAAAATAAAAAAAATATATATTTTAATTTTTTATATTACTTGGGGGCTCTTTATGTAATAAGATAAAAAAATTAAAATATATATAAGATTTGAAAAGTCGAAAAAAAAAATTATCAAATAAATTTAAAAAAATGTAAATTTATTTAAGCCTGTTCTGCTTGATTTTCAAAAAACCTATTGATTACACGTTTGTTGAAAACTTCAGCTTATAAATAAACAAATGACATTTTAAACTGGAAGCTGTCTAGATTTGTAATCTACTACCCAAATACTCAGATATTACTTTGGAATATTTAAAATTTTTTTTTTAACTTTCCTTATTCTAAAGGGATTTTGGCAATTTCCATTTTGCATCATAAACTAAAAACTACGAAATTTTCCAAAAATTTTAAAACACTTCCAGAAAGTTTAGAATCTACAGATTAAATTACTTTTTGGTTTTGGTGAAAAATCGGGAATGGTACCTCGGCAAAATGGGGAATGGTAAAAATTCCTCAGAGCAAGAGTACTGGGGTATAAGGGAATTTCACAAATTGGAGCGAATAAAATAGTCATATTATTTAAAAGAAAAAGGTCAAATAAAACTAACTAATAAGGAATTTCAATTTTTTTTTTAATAATAATTTAAAGTAATTTCTGAGTATTTGGGCAATAGATTATAAATCTAGACAGCCTTTCTTTTAAAATGATATGTTCCCATTAGGTCCCATTCCTTGAAATAGAAGAGACCACATAAAATCTATTTTTGTACTAACGTTTTCTAAAAAATTTTACAAATATAATTGGGAGAAACTATATTCCCAGGCTGATAGCCCCATCCATTCTGGTTGTTTTCCATTAGGTTGCATTCTCTCATCGCTCTATAAGCCCCTTTAAATTCAGTACAGATGTGAAGAATATGTATGGAATTTTTTTATAGCATGCGATATTTCTAAAAAAACTTATTTATCTTCACACACATCGTTTAGCCTATATAATTTTCAAATCATATATATAAAAAAAAACAAAAAAAAAAAAAAAAAAAAAAAAAATTAAAGACCAAATAAACTTTTTACGAAACCCACTTACTTATCTCTTCTTTGAGCAAAATTATAGGCAATCAAAATTTTGACGGTACTTTTGCCCCACCTATTATTAAAATTTTATTTCTGAATGGATTTTACTAAAATTTGGTACATGCGCTCTCTATACTCTGTAAAGATATCGACTAACGTAACAAAGAAGCAGGCCGAGCGAACTTTTTATATCAATAACTAACTCTTCTGGATAAAAACTGTTATCTAAAGCTTCTGTGTTATCGTTAATTTTTAAATTAAAAAAGAAAAATGCTTTTGTTGTACAAATAAATAAATTTATGTGGGAAATTATATTCTCCTTCATTTGTTGCAACACATGCTTTGTTTGTTGTATAATTTCTTTTCTTTTATATTGAAACAAACACTTGCTACAATATAAAATAATGTTTTATCATTAATTTAAAATATGAATTTTAGACGACGATAAGATTTTTCATACATATTCACTTTATTTATACCGTTGTTGCATCCATCCTTAGGGGCCTCCTCGATTAACTAACAAACTTGGCTAATGGCTGACTGCCTGCCTTGATTGTTCTTATTCCTGCTATTGTTTGCTTTAGATTTTCCAACACCAAATGGAATTTTTTATTGAAAATTATTTATATGAGTTTGAATGTTATCTCGCTTGCTCATACTTTCCAGCAAAACAATGAAAACGAAGACGGACAGGCTGGCAGCCTGTGAGTGAAGCAAAGCTGACATATTCTTAAAGCAATTTTTTTAAATAAAATTATAAAAACACACACTAATGCTTATGCAATGCAACATGTGTTGTGTCGGGGCGCTTGTTGTCACACAATGAATGATGACGGTGAACAAACAATATTCTCTTGCTGCTAAATTTTTTTTTTTTAAATTACAGAGATAGAGAAGAAGGGGGCATATTAAAACACAGTTACTTGGTTTGTGTTCCTTTTTTTTTTGTTTGTTTTATTTATATTGAATTTAATTTTGATTTTAATTTGTAGTAAAGCATTTACATAATCACTTTATGACATTATGTTACCTTAAATACACAAAAACATACTCATGCACAAACATAAGCAAAAACACACAAAAATATATGTACTTACTCTCATCCTTATACTTTTTCATACATCCATACACACACGAAGAAATGAAATGTAAACTCCTGCCTGGTTTTTATTTCTAATGCATTCAAATACATCTTGTTTATGAAAGTGTTAGTGTGAGTTTTATATCTTATGCTTGCATGTGTGTGAATATGAGAGTGTGTGTATGCGCATAAAACATCCTCATTCATTCTGTTATGAATTGTATAGGGTCTTAGAATATTGCCGTTTGTTTGTATTGGTGTATAAATTTTATTTAGTTTTAATGAAAATTTATGAACATTTAAAAAAAATTACACTTTTATTTAACAATTTTAATTCATATATTTTTAATGGTGTTATCGTTATCGTTGTTTTTGTATTTCTTGTAACTGTAATGTAGGCAACATATGTTGTTGTCAGTTTCTCTGTCTAGAGTTGATTTTACATCTCGGCTGTTTTAAATATAAACGAGACTATACAATAGTGATCAAAAGAGTAAACATGACCGACCGTCTGCATTAAGAAAACAGAATTAATTTCTTAGGGCTTGTATACAGCAGATAGAAGGATTACAGAAATTTCTATCTGCATTAAGGAGTACAAAGCCAATGCAATCTCGGCCTGATTTAAGAACTTGAATTTCGCAATACAAAAATTATTTTTTATTTTACTTCTAAAATACTTTTCATCTCAATTAGTAATGTGCAAAAAAAGTCAGACAGACTCCTAACATTATGTGCACTATTTTTGCTGGCATGTCTGTCAATCGCTACAGCCAATCATAAACGTTATTTGGCATCTTCTCTTTTTTAATTTCAATATTTTTTTTTTGTGGTTTATGGAAATTAAAAGTTTTTTCTTATCTTGTATTTAAATTAAATATTAACAAAATACCCAACACCTTGTGTATACTTTAATTTTATAAATTTTGCGGCTTTAAAACCGTCTAACGGATATGAAACTGTTTTAAAAGGAAATTATATTCAAATAGATTTATTATATAATTTAAAATAAATTAAACCACAAAGAAAATAACTGTTTTAAAGCATAGGATTGAGGAGAGTGTTTTTTGGACAAAACATTTTCCTATCACTGCATAATTGTGTCTATAATTCATATTTTTTTAAATTTTCTAAGCAATAATTTTTAAAGACAATTTTAAAAAAAAATTTTCAAGGATATTTTCTTTACAAATAAATTTCCTTCATCAAAAATTGCTATGAAATTTTTTTTTGATAAATGTTCTACCGATAACATTTTTTTTGTAAACATTTTATTATAGATTATTTTTCAGATATATTTTTTTCTCTTAAATATTTTTGTTTCATCTTTTTATTAAAGAAAAAACTTTTTTATCGATAATTTTTTGCATACAAATTTAATTATCCACTATTCTGTTAATGAATTTTCTATAAAATTTTTCTTATCGACTTCGTTACTATCGACTCTGTATTGTTAATTTTTTTTAGATATTGCTTTAAAACAAAATTTGATAATTTTAAGTTTTTTTATATATCTTTTTTACCTATAATATTTTATTGACAATTTTTTTACTTGTAATATCATTACAAAATTCTCTTAGAGCAAAATTTTTGCATACAGATTTAATTAACCATAAATACATTTTTTTATGGACGATTGCTGATCAATAATTTTTCTTATCGATTTGTTTAAATTGAACTATTATATGAGCTGTTAATTTTGAAAATAATATAACTACTTTTTTCTAAAAAATTATTCAGGGGTAATTGCAGTTAAATGATGTCCAAAATTACTGCTAGCTCATTATTTTTTTAAATAGAACAGTTCATATACAAAAGTGGTACAAGTGCACTTTCAAAATTTACAGCTCAATTATATATATATTTGTTCTTAATTGATATTCTATAATATAACTATTAAAAATTTTTTTTCGATAAGTTTCTTACCAATATTTTTATCGATAAATTTTTGTGTAGAACTTTGTTAATTCGTAATTCTGCTGATAAATTTTTTTCTATCAAAAATTTATTTATCGATAATTTTTGTTATCGATATTTTTGTAACGATAATTTTTCTATTTTAAATAAAATTATCGATAAATTATACTTTTTAATAATTTTTATAAATTAATTTTCTTATCGATAACTTTTCTACAAATCAATTTAGTTATGAAAAATTTTGTAAGTAATACTGTTTTTATAGTGAATCTATTTTGTTATCGATTATATTTTGTTTCAATTTTCCATAACTGTAAGATTATCTTCACTTTATTTTTTTGATTCAAAAAATTGCTCGTCGCTTAAATTATCTATCTATAGAAAAAAATTTTTCCGTTAGCAAAAATATCCACATTTTAGTAGAAAGGGTACAAAGAATACTTTACAAAGGAATACTTTTTTAAAGTATATTTTTTTTTGTGTTACTCTTCTTTATTTATTTTACTTTTGCCTCTTGTCATTTTCCCATAAGGAAATTGTTTATTTAAATTAAAGGAAACCACTTGTGAGTTTTTTCTTTTTTTTTATAATTAATACTTCTCAAACATCAAAGTTAATGCATTCAAATGTTGGAGTGAGTTAAATTGTATGCAGGGGTATTGCAAGTGTCTGTTACTGCCATGTCCTGGCTAAAGGAAAATGGATAAATTTTTTTTTGCAGCTTTATGAGATGTTGCATTCTAAAAGTTGATGAATTACTGTACGCAGCAACAACAAGTGCAATTGCAGTGCAGTTTTTGTGTTTAAGTACTAGTATCTAAATAACAAAGTAAGTAAATGTTATGTAGTTGAAAGTCAAAGTAATTAACAAACCTAAAGAACTTTTTGTTTAAATTGTAAAAAAAAAAAATATAAAATAAATTATATATAAAAACAAGAAAGATTTTGAAAGAGGTAGGTACTTGAGAGTAACCTGGATATGTTGGCAGCAAAGTAGTAGATATTTATTTGCAACATTCAATTGTAACACAAGGCTTATGCAGAACTTTCAAAAGGGAAACTGGAAATCAAAGAAATAACAAGTTGCACGCTAAAAAGGCAAAACGTAAAGAACTCTTTATGGTTCATTACTTGCGTTATTATTTAATAATTACATGTATAATTGCATGCATAAAAATATAGAAAATATTACAGCAGCTGACAGCATGATGCTGCTTTTAAAATTTTAATTAAATGTTTTTCATAGCTTGCGGTTTCACTTGTGTAAAAAATGTCCAGACTGCTTTCACGCGCAAAATTATTTGTGGTTATAAATTATTATTTTCATATTAATTTTAATTAAAGGTGTTATATCATTAACAATATATAAAAATATTTATTGTTAATGGCTACATACATACATACAAATTGTTTGTATTTATTACATGTTAATTAACATACATAAATACAAACTCTGCCTCAAAGAGAACATAATAGGATGTATAAAAATCAGAAAAGAACAAATTAAATAAAACAAGTGAAGCAAAAATAATAATCATAAAGGTCGACTTGAGTTGTTGCTAGACAAAAAGGATTTCAGCAGCTTCTCTACTTAGACAGTGACTTCTTAGACTTATCATCAATTTCCTTATTACTTTATGACTTAAGTGATGTCCATTTCATGATTTCAAAATGTAGTCTTCCGTCGAATTTTATTTTGAAGATGTGGCTACCAACTGCGTTTCTTTTAGAAGCATTTTTTCAATTTGTTTTTTATGTACAAAGATAGTCTCTTAGCAAATCAGTTTGTTCTGGGAGGTAGACTGCTTTTTTTTTAAGTAGGCTTTATCTGCTTTGGTGCACTGCTTTGACTTTCTTGTTAATTTTTTACAACATAATCTTTTGTTTTCAATTTGGAATATAAATGGATCCAAAGTCTTTGCCACTCGTCGTGTGTATGCATTGATGGGCCGCATCTATTTAAATTTTCTGCTCTTTTCACACCTATTCTGTTGGGGTTTTTTTTGTTAAAGCCCCGCGAGCCTAAAAACTTTTAAAAATGTGTAGTATTCTGTGAATGAAATACTTACTTTTTTACTTTTTATTTCCACTACACAAATAACAGCAATCACAAAAAATTGGTTGCCGAAAATATTTCAAAAAGCAATTGAAATTGACAGATTTTAGTTGTCATTTGTTTTCTGTGATACCAGTCTAACAACTGAAAAAAAATTTAGTTTTGTTACAATTAATTTTTGTTCATTATTTTTTTTTTTGCCACGCCTAAAAACTTAGTTCAAATTAAGTAATTAATTAATAATTTTTTTTTTTTAATTTCAGAGTTTCATGGTCTCAAACTATTAAAACGTTGCCGTATTTAACAGTCGTTATCGTTATAGTATTAAAAGACTATCGTCGCGCGTAAATAAAAACGAGTTTTCGGTCGTAAGTGATCATGATGGCATTAAAAAGCTGTCATGCACGTAAGTGGTTGTAAGTGAACGTCGTGAGTGAACTGAACTTGAAAACAAATAAAAAAATAAACTGCAAAATTGTGGTCTTCTGTGTACCAACGCAGAACCAAAGGGGGTCTCATTAGATGCCGCATCACAATTTGAACTACAGTGTTAAAAGATAGTGTTTAAAAATAGTGTTTAAAAAGAGATGACGTCAAGCTACTCAGCACAATATCAAGGGTCCTCGTGATCAACCATATAAAACGACAGGTTAGTTTACCATTCTTTCTTTTTAATAAAACAAAAATTATTTTATCATTTATTTAGTGAAACAAATATTTTGTGCTACTAGTTTTGATAGTTAAAGTTAGGAATTTGTGAAGCAAATAACCGGTTTTTGGTTGAATAGCTAATTTTATGTCAAACCAAAAGCTTGATATTTGACTTATAAGATCTTAAACTTTAACTATCGGTAACTAACTAAAGGCCCTAAATGAAATTAAAAATATTTAAAGTTGTAGACTTAGGGGTCACGGTCGCCTAAAAAGAAAAAAATTTTACATATGTATTCTTTAAATGTTTCTTTGTTTTCAGTTTTGGTAAACAAGTTAAGTTTTTAATTATAAAAAGTCAGGGTTCGAACTGTTGCATTTGATGTCGAAAAAATTTGATCGAAATTTTAGTGTTTTTTATGGAAAAATTTTAAAATTTCGAAAGAAGCTGCGCGATATCGAATGCAACGATTTGTCCTCCGAATGATTGCAATTCTTCCTTAGTTAGTTTTATGAAATAAACTAGAAAAGAAATGACTGAATCAAAATGACTTCCCTATAGGTAGCTCACTATTAAAAAAAAGAGCTATTAAAATCGGTCAAAAAAGAAAAGCATAACAAAACGGAATAAAATTTTTTAAAATAAAAATAAACAAAATAATAAACAGCAGCTCTTTACACACACAATGTTGGTCAATGAATGAATGGTTGAATGAATGACTGTATGGAAAACACAAAAGTGAAAAACTTCTTGTTAATAATAAATAAAATTATAGTTAACATATTGTTTATTGATTCAATTTAAACAATGTAGTCACAACTATAACATTTTTATTTATAGTTGTGAAACAAAAAAAAAACAAAAAAAACAATAACAACATAACGCAAAAAACAATAAACAGCAACAACAACAACATAAAAAAGACCACAAAAATAAAAGTAACCAGAGATGATTTACATGAAACCATGATTTATGGTTTTATTGAGCTACATTTTGGTATGCAATAGCACGCGAACTTGGGTTACAAAAAAAAAATAAATTAAAGAAAAAAGCTGGCATAAAAATTGAATTTCCTTTATAAATACACTCACTCACACGACTGAGTAAGTGGCAACGGAGGTGATAAATTATTATTATAGGAATTTTTAAAAAGGATATGATGGACATTCTCTTTACAGTTAAATGATTACAATTGCTAAAAATATACATAAAAAAGGATATAAAGGACACAAAAATCATTTTATTAATAAATGTTGTAATTTGTTACAACAAAAAAGGATACAACACGTTTAATTTATGTAAGTGAAAAGAAGACTTCACTAAAAGCAAACGAAAAAAGAAAACGTAGTACTGAAGCCTGATTTAGGTTAGGGCAGCCCTAAAGTTATTAACACTAAAAAGTGAGATAATGATTAAAGGGTAGAAGAATCCATTACCCGAATCGTAATGTTTGACCGAAATCTAGTTTAATAAATAAATGGTGTTATACAGCTTTTCATAATACGTAAAGAGAAAATCAAAAGCCATAAAAGTGGAAATACTCATTTCTAGAGAACTCACACCTCAATCTTTCTTAAAACGCTTTCAAGTTGTAGTAAAAAGTTTGACAGCAAAGTTAAAGTAGAAATTGCTGACATCGGCCATAGCTGAGCAACAATTAAGAAAAACTTCCAAAATTTTGCAACTCTTAACATTTCTTTCTTTCTACTTGCTCAGTAAGCATCATGAAAGGTAGGAAAAAAACAAGTTTGTACTTCAAAAAGAAAACATTCCCTTCCTAAACCCTCGAACTTTGATTTGTGCTTCTGCTACTTGATTTACTACTGGACAAGACCTCCCGAAAACGAGAAAGCAAAAGTGCTTTGGCGTTTAAAATAACAGCCCAACAAATTTTCTTTTTCTTACTGACCCCGCCCACTTTTAAACCTACTTTTTAATAAAACAAGCTGGATTCTATCTTAAAACAGGTTGGCCGTGAAATTTTATAAAGTTTTCATATATTTTTGTTCGGACCACGCCCACTTTTTGATATAACAATAAAGTAGATTATTTACTGAGATTGAAACTCTACTTTTCAACGGATTGTTTTATAATTACATGCATACACTGCTACAAAGGCTGCCATACTTTTGCATTCGTCACCCCCCAATTCTACACTTTTTTACAAAAATTATTTAAATTAATAATATTTTTCATAGAATTTTTATGACAGTTTGTAAGTACAATCCACATGTTCGTGTAAAGGTCCACAATATACATACTTTTACACCAGCTACGCCCACTTTTTTTTGGTTTCTTATGGATAAAATTATCTAAAATTTGATGTAATGAATTCCAGCTCTTCTGTTTCCTCAAATACAGCAACAACCCCAGTGCAGAGAAATTAAATTGGAACATTTTGTTTTCGTATAGTTTTCTTGAGTGATAGAGCAAAGTTATCTAAAAATTGCCCCAAGCTTCTTGTTAATGGCAAATTTTCCTGCCAGAAATGCTTTTTTTTAAACAGCAGAAATCTGTAATATTATCGGCCACCATTTGATATTGCTAAGTTAGTGCACCACCCAATAATCTACTCTGAATTATAAATTCAAATACTTGCTTGGGAGATTTGTCCGCTATATGAGACTGTTGTAGTTAATGATGCCCTATGTACCGAAACCAGGTCCAAATTAGACCATTACAAAGAGAAACAGAGTAATAAATTTGGATTTCTTATACTTCAAGTTCAATGATTGCTGAAGGTCAAGTTAATAATTTTAGTTTTTGTTTGAGATTGACAAATTAAAATTGTCATTAAAACACTTGAATTGAAAAATATCCCGAAGAAAGTTAGCACCTTTACTGAAGTCCTTAAGACCAACACCTTATGAAGCAAAAATATATTTCCCATTTCTTGTGTTAAAAATCCAGCTAAAAGTCAGATTAAAAACTCACTCTTCTAATGAAAGATTTATAACATTAACACACAAATTTTACTTTAAAACGCCATTATATTATAGATTGGGCTATTTTTCTCTTAGACAACAGCCATTTTTTATTGTGTGTAATAAAATATTTCTTTGCCTTATGACTCTTAAAAAAAACGAGTGCAAAAATGTAAGCAAAAATACTAGAGCTACTGCTGCTTGTAAGCAACACTCGTGTGCCAGCTAGTAATTTGAAATCCTTTGCAACAACAAAAACAAAACAAAAAAAGGAAAAAAAGAAAAGACCCAAAGAACAAAAAAATCGTTATTGCTAACGTTTCTCTCGTTTTCATTCTTCCCATAGTTACCACATTATCTTTATGTTAATTCTGTTTATAAATCAAACTGTTAAGCTAAAGCTACTACATGCTGGTACTTTTGGGACATGGCAGAAAAGTAGTTGCTGTAAAAGAAATGAAAAAAATAGTGGCTGGTTGTCGCACATAAAACACGCATATACCAACTAATAAATGACTTGAATAGGAATTGCTGGAATAAAAAAGAAAAGCATAGAAAGGAGTACTAAACCAAATAGGAAATCATCGTCATCATTTCTATTTATTTAAAAACAAGTGGAAATGTTTGTGTTAGTGTATCCACACACACACGCGTGTGTATGCATGTATACATACAAAACAATATAAGGACAATACTAAGGATAGCGAATGAATAGAAGAAGACAACAATCATGCCGGCCGGTATTAGAATAAAATTTATTTCCACTCTCGTTCCAGCACAAACACACAACAAGCACATGCGTTTGCTTTTTAACATAAAAAAAATAAAATTTCAACACAAAGAAAAGCTAAAGGCTGGATATCAAAATTGGATATCCGTGTTTTTGGTTTATACAAAGGAAAATTGTTTGCGTTTGCGTTTGGCAATGTTAAGAGCAAGGAATATAGAGGAAATGACACATAGAGCTGTAAAGCTACAGTAATACTGCAAGAGCAGAACATCAAGAAAGTTGGAGGTGAGAAAAGAATTGGGAAAGAGAAAATAAAGATTATTAAGGACAAAGGGTTAAGACCAAAGAGATTTAAAAAATTCAGAGTTTGGGCTTAACAACAAATTAATTAAAAAAAAAATTTGGTTAACTACATTAAACTCGTTTAAGGACACATAGAAAAAGGAAATTTCACGTATTTTTATGTGATTTGAATTATTTTCGTTTGAATTTCCTGCGTCTTACCTAAAAATCCTTTTTTCTAAAATTCTGTAATAATTGTTGGGAAACGTAAATCAGAGGCCAAATCACACTCGGATCGAACAACTTCTATCGAAGTTTCAAAATTATTTTATACAAAAAGACAGAAATTTTTTTGTTTTCATTCGACATCAAATGCTACGATTAGGGTTCAGGCTTTAAGTTTTCTTGCCAAAAAAGCATTTACGGAAAGATTAGCTTTATTAATATTATTTAAAGAAATTCTCTGTAGAGAGACACTTTTTTATTTTAAAATAAAAACACGCACTTTTTAAGAGTTTTCATTTTTTTATTTGATTGTAAAGAAAACATGTTCCGATTAAGTATGGAATAAAATATCCATTTAATTGGTAATGGAGGAAGTGCAGTCAATACCAATTTTTCGTAAAGAGTTATCTTCTCCGATGATGCGCATTTCCATCTGAATTGTTAATTTGGAACTCAGAAAATCCTCATATCATCTGTGAGAATCAAATGTACCCCTCTTTAGGCTTAGAATAAAATCTGTCATAACACGTTCGGGCCTAATGAATCTTCTTCATTGTACATGCAGTTAGCTTTTCTAGCAATCTTGTAGTATTCGTTAAGAAGCCAATGAAGTTATTGGTCACCGAACCTCTGGAAGGGGTAACCGCACTCTTCTTAGCTAGATAGTCTGCTATTTCATGGGCCACACACCCTTTATACCCCGGTATCGATACTAGAGTAACCGAGTTCTCTTTCAAAACATCGAACAGTCAAAGCTATTCTAAACCAACCTCGATAGGAAGGAAGAAAATTCTAATGCTTTTGAAGTTGCTTGACCACCTGAAAGACTGTATATTCCCTTTCGTAAACATTTCCCAGCACATAGATAGCTCTAACGCGTATGTTCTTTCAAGAGAAAACTATAAATCTTGTTTTTTATTTTGACAAAACTGGCACTGGCACTGGGGGTGTCCGCTTAAGCAAACTGTTCTCTATATGATATTTAATTGTACTTTTAATGTCTTTTTTTTGAACAAAGTGTTACAAATTTCAAACCCTGTTCTTTAGCATTTCTGTTTTATTTAAGCAAACTTGGCATCACTTTATATTCACAATGAAATTCTTCTACAAACAAGATCTTAAAAAAATCTACGAGCACAACGACAACATTTTGCACTTGCAAACTCTCACTCTCTCGCTCTCGCTTTGCCATTTTCTGATTGTGCAAAAATAAACAAAGACCCCAATTAGAATATAAACAAAATGAAAGTGAAACATTTGACAATTAGTAACAACAATACAGAGCATGCTCAGTTTTAGCAATGCTGCCGCTATTTTAAGTATTTGTTTTCGTATGTTTAGCTTTAATTTGTTGTTGTGCAAAAGCAAATGCGAAAGCCTAATAAATTGGAAGAGTAAAAACAACCCCAAAATGTGTGGTGGCGTAAAGAAATTGTATACAAAATAATGACAGTTTTATAATGGTTGACAATGATAATTTTCAGTTGTAAAGTGATAACCAACGGGATAACTACCGGGTAACGGGAAGAAAATTAACCAAGAACAACAACAAATTAAACCAAAGATTGAGTAAACTTTTGTGGAATAAAAAGGAAAATTACAAGTAATGGGAGGCCCACTTGCAAAAATAAAATAAGTGAAATAAACATAAAAAAAAAAACAAATTACAATGTTATTGTAACAAAAAGCAAAGTAATAAAAATCACATTCGCACATACACACACACTATATTAAACAAATGACGTGCGTGCAATAAATCAGTCTGCCAAGAACGATGCTTAAGTATACTAAAACGGGTATTTAAAAATGAAATTGAACAATAAATTCTTAAATAAAATTAATTAAAAAATAAATAAGAAAAACAATTACAAGCCTAAAAAACGTATAAAAGTTGAGAAAAACGTAATCTCTAATTTATTTATTTTAAAGCCGCCGGTTCGTGATGTTGTTATTGACAAAATGTTCAAGCAAAAGAAAAGTCGTTTACAAATTTTAAATGTCTGAAGAAATAATTTCTAAAAATAACAAAAAGAAGAGAGAATTAAATGATAATTTAAATTACACTTGAAATTAAAAATTGTACAAACAAAGTAATTTAATTTCCAATTTACAATATTCTCAGTGTCTCGAAATTTTTTTTTTCTGCTTTAAAGAAACCCAGCAATAATAACAAAAAAAAAAAAATTAATAAAAGGGAAAAACAATAAAACAAAAAAGTATATTGAATTAAATTTGTGGATAAAGAGAGTGTCACTCATAAGAGTGCCTTTTTTGTTGTGAGTGCGCGGCGCGAATCGTATAATAAAAGCAAAAACAAAATCTAACAAGAATTTACTGGAGTTTTTTTACTCAAATTTTATTTTTGCCTTATTTGCTGGTTTTGCGTTTTTTTGTGTTATTAATTTTTTTCAATCAAATTTAGTGTAAGTCTAATCGGTATATTAGTGCGTGTTTAAAATAAAATGATTAAATCTATGATTGCTGCTAGAAGTTCTTTATAAATAAAAAAACGTAAGTTTACAACCAATTTGAATGAATATTGTAATGTTATTGTTTGCATAATAAAAATACTCTTATTGTTCAAAACAAAAATGTAAAAAAGCCATAAAAGAAGAACGAAAATAATTGAATCATTTATAAACAAAATAAGACAGTAAAACAAAATTAGTAAAAGATCTTATAAGGAACAGTGTTGGTAAATTTGTGTTTTTAAAAAAGCGCCCTATAAAATAACACATACAGCTTAAGGGGGCTGTACACTGCAATACTGAGTAAAACGACTTGTCAAAAATTGAAATCAAATTAAAAAATATAATAGTGTGAACATAATGTAGCAAAAATATACAGATAGAAATTTGACAGTCGTAAGGCTCTCACCATTTTTAGAAAAACTAAACGTTTATGCTTTTCATTGTATAAGGTTAGGTAGTAAATTGGCTGTCAAATGATGAAATGTAGAGAGTTGAGCTGTCATTCTTTGACACATATTTAGTAAAAAGTTGAGACATTTTAACCATGGAACGCTATACTCTTGAACAAAGAATTTCAATTGTGAAAATTTACTATCAAAATGGTAAAACTTTTACTGTGTCACTTCCATTATTAATTCCTATATTTCTACTTTACATTGGTGTCAATAAAACTGAATTTGTCAAAAAAAAAAAACCTTCAAATTTGCCCATTCTTTATATCAATCAGTAATCTATATAGTTTCAAGCAATTCTCTTCGAATTGGAAGTAGATCTAACGATTGCTGCTAATTCAGCTGCTGATGGAACTCTAAAAGTGCCCTCTTTCATAATTTTTCTCATTTCGTTATTTAATTAATTTTGAACTTGTCGCCTTCGGATGAAGATTTTCTTTGATCAATTTACTTGACAAAGTGTAATAAACGTTTTGAAAGTCCCCAAATTTATAAAAAAAGAACAATTCTCGGCCAGTTTATAGCGGTATTCTGATGATCTAAAAAAACACTGCTTTTCGCCATTATACTTATTTTTGTGAAGGAAGTATTTGGAGAATGATACACCATTCTCATAAATTTTTTTTTGCACAAATATCATGTAATGCATATTCTTCAGTACCAAACAAATAACACTGTTAGTGTGAACAATAATTTTTTGAAAAAACTGTTAAAAAAAATTTATTTTTTCAAATTTTCAACCCATTCAGATGAACGTCAGTGTATGTATGTACTGCTGTTTCCAATTATATTAGTAGGAATTACAGCATCAAAACACAAGTGCTGAATATACAACAGCTTCCTCACAAAATTCTATATCTCTATTATATTCATAGAATCTTTGCATTTTTTAAAAATAAATCTCTTTGATTTTGCAAAGCACAGCAGTGGCTAAATTATGACACTAGATTACGATCGATATCGAATGTCGCATTTGCCAATTTATTTGGCAAATTTACGGTGATGTAATTTTAAATTAATAAACAAAAAAGAAAAAAAAAAGCGACTCTTTTTGTAATATGTAAACATAAGCTTAAAGCATTATATACAAGAATACTCTATATGCAAAGTATTAAAATATTTTCATTAAAATTAAATGCAAATAGAAAATTACTCCACTAGAGGTGCATAAAAGCGGTAAATGTACTAATGAGTAAATTAAAAAAAGAAAAACTAAATGTAATTAGTGTACTTTTGTTGGTTTCATTAATTTTCTTGCAAAAGAAAACCAAAAACAACAAAATTAAACGCTGCCAAACCACACTGTTCTGATGTATCTTTTTATGTTACTTATTTTGCTAATGTATGTCTAAACATTTGGCTGTGCATAAGAAAGAGACAAATATATGCATGAGTGTGTTTATAAATCACTTGTCTTTAATTGTGCATTTGGTCAAAAGGAAAACAAAAACAGTAAAAAATTTATTTTACCGTAATTTTATTTGCCTTCATTTCAAGTGTAAACTGTTTTTATGTATTTTTGTTGTTACCAATATTGATGTTGTTGGTGTTTTTTATTTGGGTTTACTTAATTTACAGTTAATGTTGCCAGAGCAATATTTTATTTTGAATGTAATATTTCTTTTATTATTTGTTGTTTAATAAAACAAAGTTAATATGGTGCTTATGAAACACGAACAATCAAATCGTTAAGATATTTTGAATGAAAATTTGGTTTGTATAAAGCCTATTAGTACCTTGTTCTGTGAAAGATAACCTCTCTCCTTTGAAGTTAATAAAAAGTCTTCATAGAATCGTAAAAAGAGAGTCAGAAAGCTCTTTTTATAAGAATTCACGGACACCTGAATTTGCTGATCTTATTATAACTGTCGTTGCCATGATGAAAACAGTGATATGTGGCAACGCCGGGTATATGTTTCACATTAGGTCATCGCTAATTCGACTATGAGAACAACACTCATACTAGGGCTGAGTATTTCCTATTTTGAACTAATTGTATCTCAGACCTCAGTAAATAGTCCAGAACAGTATGAGGTCACCTATTTGCTACAAATAAAGCACTTCACCTGCTTGAGTTACTATGTGATATGTAACATTTCCCAGGGATGAGTTTTCTCCCTTATGTAGTGTTATTATTCCACCATGACCCACAGTATTAATATTATTTATCATTTACAAGGAAATGTCGCAACGCTTGCCATATGTTTCACATTAGTATTGTCGAAATTCAAGACCAAATCCGACAACCGTAATAAGAGCCAATACCTCTACTCTTACTTCAGGAATTTTGTCCATAGAAAATGATTTTTTTTTAAATATAACAAAGCATATAATTTTTCCTATAACGGATATTGAAGTCATAAAGAAAGCAAATAAATGTAGCAACTCTCCTCATAAGTGATAATTTCAGATCGTCGAATTTCGGGTACGACTTGGACAATTGTAATATAAGTCAATATAATTATCCTTGGAATGCAGTTACTTCTATTGATTTATTCAGCCTTATTAAGAGGGTCGTTGTCGTAGTTGAATTCACGGCTAGCCCATATAAAACATATGGCCGCCGCCACCACATATTACTGTTATCGTCACAGCAACGACACTCATAATCAGGCCTATCATAACGTCAATTTGTCGAAAACAAATAATAAACAAAAACTCTTATTATAAATGTGAGAGTTCTTTTGAATTTTTTTTTTTTAAGGAAATGAAAAGGGTTTTAGACTAAAATTAAAATTAAAAACTTTTTAAAGTCTGAGAAATTTATACTCTTAGACTACTAATTTGTTGTTAAGACCAAAATGTTTTATAGCTAGGACTTTTGTTTGTAATGTTGTATTATAAAATGTTGCTGCTGTTTTTCTTTTACCTTGCTGTTGTTGTTGTGTCTGTTAAACCAGACTGCGCCAACGTTGTCTTTGACACTGACAGACTGTATGTTGTTTGTGTTTTATCATGAATTGTTTTTATTATTTTTTTCTACTTTGTTGCTTTTGTTGATTTTCTGTTTTCTTTTTTTTTTTTTGTTTTACTTTTGCCCTGATGCGTTTCACTCTTTATTTCCACTACTTTTGTGTCTGCATGGATGCATGGATTTGGTTGGCTTGTGTTTGGTTGCAAGTGTTTGTCTGGTCTGACTGCCAACCACTTTTGCTGCACACACGGTTAAAGTTCATTGGAATTAAAGATAATTTAATGGTTTTTCCTTGATATATTTTTTTATACTGGAAGGTTTTTCTGCTTTTTTTGTTGTGTTGTCACAATGAAAATTTAAAGGATATTTAAAAAGGACAAAAAAACGTGCAATTAAAAATAAATCAAATAATTAGGAAAAATAAATTCAAAACGGTCAAGTGAAGAAAAAAATTGCAATGCCAGGAAAATTAATTTTTTTTTTAAATTAAAAATTAACTCTTTCATAGAATTTATTTATTCAATTTACGAGCGTAGCTCTAACATTTTTTGCTGACACAAAAACGGCTCTAATCAAAAACTATATATTCAATAGAAAAGAGAGGATTGCTTTTTCGTTTAAACCGGGCTTTAAAGTTATACTCACAATTGTAATAAATAATGGCCGCTACAAATTAAGGCTGAAACAGTCATTCAACCAATGCAACATAATAATACTCGTATAAAATTTTAAAACTCATGAGAGTGACTAGAGACCCAAGGAACTTGTTCAAATCATTTCCATAATAATAATGATGTTGTTGATGACGATGATGATTACATTGAAAAAATTTAACAATTTTAAGAGTACGAAAAAAAAATTATTTGTAAAGCATTACTAATGGCAGCAGACAAACTCAATTAGACTGCAGGGAATTGAATCAAATGTTCGTAATACAAAAAAAAAAAATTTAGCAATGGCTTTTACTTTTTCTCTACCGTATTTTATTTTTCAATATTTTTGTGGTATTAAGGATTCTAACATGTGATGATGCTGTTGTTGTTGCTGCTGCTTTCCGGCTACTACACATACTTGTATTTACTACCGAATGTTTATTATACGGATATTGACTTTGAGATTTAGATGAAAGCCCAAGTGTACTAGTATGAGCAGGAAGTTTAGAGAAACGTATAAAAAAAATCTGTAATTTAATGAAAAGTAAAAGTTATTTTTTGTTTGGGGTTACGTATTTTCTTCTTTTCTTTTTGTGAAATTGTTTGAAATTATTTTTTGAAATGGCCTAAAGTACATGCATTGAAACATAAAAAAATACTCTTCTTAAACATAAAATTTTAAAGTTTTATTATAAAGTTTTTATGGCGAAAATTCTATTGATTAAAAAAAAAAAGAAACTGTTCTACTTAAATGTTGCTAAGCTACTCAGCGACTTTCTTACTAACTCTTTTCCAGTTAAGCTTAATAATACTATATTTAAAGGTGTAGCTCAGAGACGTTTTCACTAAAAAAACGTTTTATGTAAAGCCTGCTTTAATAGTTTAATTTATTGAAAATTAAAATAAAACAAACACTCAACCCTTCATATTTTACAGAGCTTTGTGGCTGAAGTGATTGAGTGACGAGTTATTGTGTCTTGTATTTTTTTTTAGAACATCAATTTCAGGCATCATAGAGTGCATAAAATAAGTATTTTGTGGAAGCAAAATGTATTGCTTCTAAGTGGCTCATTGCGAAAAAAAAAAAATCATGCATTATCAATGCGCAACTGCAAGTGATTTTTTTCTTGTTGTTGTCTCCCTTACAAAAATGCTTCCAGACAAGCACTAATTTTTGCTGGGAAAATGTTTGAGCCTTAAGAGACTTATTTATACTAAAATGTTGCTGATTTGTTAATACAGTTTTTAAAAAAAACTTTCTTGTACTAAAATGTTTTGCTGATTTTATTATAAAACACTTTCACAAAAATGTTGCTGATTTTTTAGACTTTTTTTTTAACTAAAATGTTGTTCCTTAAAATCTTACTGATTTTTTTTAAACTTTTTATCTAAAATTTATTTATTTATTTAAAGTCTTTCTTTTACTATATCATAAGAGATAAGTCTCCTTCCATTTTTTACTAAAATGTTGCTAAAGTTGATCAGTGATTTTTACTAAAATTTAACGATTTGTTTAACCTCTTTCTTTTTTTCAATATCACCGGAACTTTTCATCGACTTTTTTAACATAAATGTTGCTGATTTATTAAAAAAACTTTTTTTTTTAATTCTTCTGCTTTATTTAAAGACTTTTATTATTCTAAAATGTTGCTAGTACTTGTCAGAGACTTTTTTTACTTTAATATTATTCACTTGCTTAAGGATTTTTTAAGGAAAATACAATTACTTAAAAAATATTTTTTTTTTATTAAAATGTGATCACTTTGAATTCGATAAGCTGCTTAAAAAATTATGTTTATAAAAAAGTTGTTGAATTTTTAATAAAATTTTCTAAGGAATTTTCCTGTAAAATTGTCTTTGTAATTATTTTATTAAAATGTTGCTAAGCAGTTTGTTTATTAGTAAATTATAATGTTGACTTGCAAAAGAAATTTTCTTTTACAATTTGTTGAATTTCATCAATCAAACTGCTTAGTGAATTAATAAATTTTTTGATTTATTTTAATTAATTTTTTGATTTATTTTAATTAATTTTTTGATTTATTTTAATTAATTTTTTGATTTATTTTAATTAATTTTTTGATTTATTTTAATTAATTTTTTTTTTGATTTTCACTTCTTTTTTAAAATATTTTTTTAGTTCGTTTTTGTCAAGAATGTTGCTTCTTTATATTTAAAGCTAGTATTCAGCACATTTTCTTTAATGAAATTTACTGAATTTTGAGCAGTGGCTTAATTCCTTTAGCATTAATTTAATTAATACTTGCTGAACTATTAATTGCATTTTAAATTAAAAAAAACTTGTGAACTTATTCATTGTTTTGATTTTAAATCGAAAGCCTTCTTCTCTACTAAAAACTTTTTCAGTTGCTTTTTAAAGATTGTGCAATTTCTTTAAAAAGTAAAAAAAAAAAAACTATTTGTTTAAAATAACCTAAATAACACATTTTTCTATGAATAAATTAGTTAAATGGAATAAAAGAGAAGTAAAAACAAATTAACTGCCTTTTATAGCTCTTAGATTTTAATGTAAGTTTATTCTTCCATAACCTGACTGTTAATAGAAGTTACAAAACTGGCAAATAGTAAAAAAAAAAAAAAATACAATTTTGCCTTACATTAAATTTAGAAAATTAAACAAAAAGAAAAATTATTTTCTTGTTTAAATTTTTTTTTTAATATTCCCTTAAATATTCGCACCATTAAATGAAAACAAACAGCTTAAAGAGAGAAAAAAGGGTGCATTTTAATGTGGGGAAATTGTAAAAAATGTATACACGTTGTGACGGCACAACAAAAACCTTGAAAGCAACAAAAATGGATACTTTTGCAAGCATGCATCATTATTTGCCATGTAAAACGAAAGAAAAGCAAAATAATTTTTCATCCCCACAAAAAAAGTTTTTAATAGAAAATGGTAAGAGATTGTTTTTAATATTAAACAGGCAGGCAATGTAATGGAAATCAAAAAGAAAAAAAGTAAAAGAAAATAATTTAAACCCAAGTAACAGTGAATGTAGTATTCTTTAGCACAAACCAAAAATGAATTCATAATGTAACACAGGGTAACGAAACGTGAGTTTGACAATCTAGTGAAATTTGATTTTCTAATGTACATAGTTATGCCCTTAATATGTTATATATAAAACAACAGCAACAAAGAAACACTTTCACTTCCTTAACACCAACATGAAAATAAAATATAAAATTTTGTTAATTTTTCCAAAATGGAATATTTTTAGTTTTCTAGAATTTCCTTTTTGTTTTCAGCAATTTAAGAAGGCTGGGCAGGAAGAGAAGCTGGCTTTTACTTGGGGGGAATATGTGCCTTGAAAAAAAAATCATTTAAAACAAAGTTGTTTATAACAACAATGGGGTGAATTCCCTCTTTTATTATATTTTTTCTTCCTTTTTCAATTGCTATATAAAAAAAGAAGAAGAATGAAAATGAGTTAGTTAGAAATCCAGCAGAGAGAAATTGTAAGTCTAATATTTCCGTAGAAATTGTTTTGCAGATGAAATTGTTGTTTTCTTTTTTGTTTTGTTTTGAAGAAAGAAAAAAGAAACTTAATTTTCTTCAAAACTTTTGTAATATTAACGCTTTATCAACTGTTTCAATCATTTTGTGTTCATTACAAATTTATTTTGTTTTCTATTTTCTACTTTACAATGTCGTTTGCCTTGCTGAAAACGAAAAACACATAAAAAGTGTCCTTGAACTGTAGCAGCAGAAAAAAAAATAATAAAATTTTTCCAAAAAAAAAAAAAAAAAAAATTCAGCATTAAGAGACAATTACAGGAGTTTCAGAATACGGGAATTAGAGAACAACAGCTTGTAATCGAAATAAAAAGGTTTTAAATCTAGCAAACGGGACTAGCCTAAGCGCTGCTCTTTTTTTTTAAGAAAGCTGAGGACTAGGCGAGCAAATTTACTAAAATGCTGTGATAGACCGCCGCCATGCAAATTAACCAGCTGATACTTTATTCAGCAACATTTTGTGTGGCACCTGAAGCATAGCAATTAAAAAAAAAATTTTTTTTTTATAAGAACCAGCCGTTTCACAACATCATTCATCAACTATCATCTAAAAAATATTGTTAAACTGTGATTTTTATTATAAAAGTTCTTTAATCAACCCTCAAGTTGATGAAATGCTCAACCAGCAACATTTTACTAGAAAAATTATTTCCGCTTGAAGACCAGGACCACCTACGGCAATTTTAGTTGGGCAATTCTTTCTCATTTCTCTTTTCTCTTTTCAAATTGCCACTGTGTCTACACACAGCAATTTTGTTTCAGCAATTTTAGCATTCTTATTCAGTCATTTATTCAGCCTTCAAGCTACCTGTCTTCTTTTTTACATCTTTATAAAAGATACGAAGAGAGAACAAAAGGGAATTGCCAAGTACGAGCAAGTTTGTACCGCTTTCTATACTTCTTTCCTTTCTCTCCTACAAAATCAAGAATTGCCCAACTGAAATTGCTGTGTGTGGTCTTGATCTAAAATGTTTTTTTAGGAAGATTTTTACCTAGATCCTGGGAGCCAATTCTGCTATAAAATTTGTTATGAGTGCCTTGACAATAGTCTATTAAAGATGTTTAGCAGCCATTGAACAATTTTTTTCTAAATAATACTTAATTGAGCCCTTCAGTTATTTTTCTGCTTTAACTTTAAAACACCTTTTATGTGTATTTTTTCCTATTCTTCTTAAAAGTTGAGCATTACATTAATCGATTATTTTCAAAATTTCTTGAAAAAGGGTTAAACAATAAAATTTTATTAGTTTGTAATTTATTGGCTATTAAAAGCAATAATTTAAAATAATTATTGTTTACTGTTTATAAGAAATTTGTCATAATTTTTGTTACTTTTTTAATAAATAAGTAAATAAACCCTTTTGGAATAGAAAAATTTGTTTTACAACACTTGAAATACTGCTCCTATGCTTAAATGAAACGTTTGTGTAACATCATTTGAAGGGGATATAAAATTATACCAACAAAACAATTTTATAACAACATTAATAAAATAACAATAAATATAATAAAAAAAAACAGCAAAATCACACAAAAATATAATAAAAAAAAAATAATAAAACACCACCACCATCCACTAGCTAGCTGTTTTATTTGCTTTCCTTAGAATTAGAAATTGTGTGTACTTTTCTTTTATTGGAAAATTTTTATTACGGTGACATGAAAATCTGTGCAAATTCAATTTTACTTTTTAATAAAGAAAAAAAATATGAGAATTTTGCAAAGTGAGTGAAGATAAATATGCCGAGTTAAATATATTTTAACGTAACTCGTTACGTTTTTTAGTATTTGTAAATATGTTAAGGAAAATATAAGTGCATGCGTACAAATATGCATAAATACGTTGATTACTCAAGAAGATTATGGGATGGGACATACATCATTTGTAATCTACCGCCCAAATACTTACAAGCTCCTTTGGACTATTTTAAGAATTTTTTTTTTAGAAATTTCCATATACCCCAACGCTGCTGCTTTGAAAGACTAGTGACTTACGGACGAGCTAAAGAAGAAGATTATAGGATGAGACACATATCATTTTAAAGGGGAGATCGTCTGGATTTGTAATCTACCGCTCAAATACTCAGAAGCTCCTTTGGACTATTTTTAAAATTTTTTTTTGAAATTTCCATATACCCCAGTGCTGTTACTTTCAGGGATTTTAGTAAAAGACTAAAGAGGTTTTCCAATAAACGCTATTGCTAAATTGATTGAAAATATTTCTTTTAATAAACAATGCTATTTAGTTTACCAACATTATATTGCACATGGTTTTTTGATTTACAAACTAAATAATTTTTTTCTCAATATCGTACTTTAAATCAAATACTTTAAATGCCCTTCCTTAATTGCGGAAATAAATATTTAAAAGTTTTCCTAAAAAAAGTGCCACCAAATTGCAAAGTCTAAATGACTCTCCTGTAAAACACATATTTATTTTGAATCATGACACTATGGAAATAAATGAGCGATATAAAATTAGAAAACTTGATTTTATAAATTTTTTTTTATCGATTTATTGGTTTTTTAGTTGATGTTTTAAAACGTTAGCTAAGTAATTTTAAAACAAATTATTTGTTAAACTTAAATTAAAAAACAATTTACCTTAAAATAAAATTAAAAGAATTTTTTTATACAAAATTACTAGCGTCTAGCATTCTAACGATTTTAACTGAAAACAAAAAGTAAGCAATTGAATTAAATGTGTGTTGCTGTTACTAACATCAGCTACCAAAACAATCAATCATTGTCAAAAGTCAGTGCTCCCTTGAAAAAAAAAAAATTTTTTTTTCTGTAAAATTTTCAGGCCAAACGTTTCTTTTTTCTCTTTTTGAAAGTATAACCTAACAACAGCAATAACACAAACTAAATACAAAAAGTGAATAAATAAAAATGTGTACAAAATAGTATTTCTATTGTTTAATCATATACAATTGATTTTGATGTATCGTCTGTGTGGATAAGACTCAAAGAGAGGGTGTCGTCTAGGCATTGATTGAACAATGATTACAGAGAAAATAAAATAAAAATGGTCCAAACGTCCAAATAAGTAAATAAATAAAAAAGGGTGATTTCAGGCATAAGAAAAAATCTAAAGGTGTAGCATACAGTAAGGCGTTTTATAAATTACTGTTGTCAAACGCAAATTAACGCAATAGGAAGCAAAAATAAAAAATTAGGGACATTATTAAGAATACCTGTTTATCACAGGCTTTAAAAAATAGAAATAAAATCTAAAGTTAGGAGCTTGCTGTTTATATAACTTAATGACAACACTAAACGTTCCTTTGTTAATTGAATTGTAAAGGAAATTAATATTGAGGCTTAAGGTAAACCCAAATTAACTCTTAGCAAATGTCACTAAGAAATTATAAGATTTTACTCGTGTTTAACTGGTGGGTAGTGCATTAGCTAATCAATTGATTTTAGTTGCACAAGTTTTCTGTGTTCAAGTTTTCTTGTCAATTTTAAAATTACATTGTGTGGTGTTAGTGTAATAGCGCATTAGAACTTTCAGATAACCCAATAAATTAATGCTGAAAATAGTAAATTTACCTGTGACCAGTGTTGGCAATTCAGTGCTTTTAGCACAAATTTTACAGCTTTTTATAAATTTTAAAGTTGAAATTTTTTTGAGTTATGTCTTTTCTGCCCTCGTTTTTGATACTAGGAAATTATGTGTCCCAGTAAGATTGCACTTTTTCATTTCATTCTGCATTAAATCGATTGTTTCACGATGCTGAAACCACATGTCGTCCATCTAGGTTACAAAAACTTCGTTATCATATTCCTGCAACACGAACGCTATTCACACTCATCGCCGCATTGATGTTTTGGAATTTTTGGCGACACTCTCGTTTATAGCAGCAATGCTGTCAAGAGACCGACCAGTATGTCGAGGCCCTGAAGCCTTTCTGTCCATAATCGACCCAGCTTCTTAAAATTTTTTGAGCACTGTTCCAATGGTTGTAGCATTAAATGCATTTTCTCAACTGAAAGTTGTGCGAAATTTGCCAACGGTGTCAGCATAACAATTGTAACGCGTTTTTGTTCCGTAAAGCGCTGTATTTTTTAAAATCAGGATAAATATATGCGACATCTACCAAATTTCAGAGTTAGTAATTTTTTTAAATAAGTTTTTTTTTCTCTTGATTTTAATGTTGTAACAGAAATCAACTACCCATAAAGAGGGAAAAGAAAAAAGGAAAATTTGGCTCCCTTAATATTGTTCAATATCTGTTCTTTATTTAGCCCAAAAGCTGTCTGTCTTTAATTTACTTAAAAAGAAAACTGAAATCAAGTAGCGAGTTTAGCCTCATGTCTCTTTTTTCTTTTGTTAACTAGCCAATTATCCTTTTAAGAATCATTTAATAAATTAAAATTATTTTCTTTCATGTCAAATTGATTAGTTTTTTTCTTCTTGATAAAATAAATTAATTTGTGTGCCTTAAATTAAAAATAAAATGTTTCAAAAACATGCTGTGACTTGTAGCGGTTGTTGTTCATCAAAAAATAATTAAACTAATCCATCAATTTCAAACAACAACAAAAAATAAATTTAATTTTAATTTGATTTAATTTGATTGATTAACTAAAAGCAGAAAAATGCAATATGGTGCAGCATAAATTAATAGAAAAAAAAGAAAAGAAAAAAAGTGGCAAAGTTTGAAACACATAGAAATGTTACCAGCCAGGACACATGTGTTGAACAATTTCTTTAATTAGTTGATTAAAAACACATATTTATGTGCAAAGCACTCAATTCTGTGAAATTGATTAATCAAACGAGCAACTGTAGTCTATTTAAAAAAAAAAAAAGTGCCAAAACAAAATAGAAAAATATTTTTTTTATTTTCAGTTTTCTTTAAAAATCACTTATTGTCTTGCTCAAAGTAGTGGCTCACCTGCTGCTTTTTTATTTAAATATTTTTCTTTTTAAAAAATTTAAGCTGTCAATTTATAAAGTGTTTTTTTCTAGTTATTTTTATTTTTTGCTTTTTATTTTTCTTTTTCTGTTTTAGCCTGGAAATTATATTTTATTTTTATCTTACAATACAATGGATTTTTTCCACTTCTTCGCTTCTTTTTCTTTATTCTTTTTCCTGACATTTAAACTTGACACATTCCTGGTATTTTTCTTAGTCTTTGATTTAGTTATTATTCATTCATTGCATTCTCCTTTTATAATTTTTTCGCTAATTTTTCTTTTCTTAAAAAAAAACGACCTCACTTTTTTGTCTGTCTCGTTTTTGTTTTGTTTTGCCGTATGCAAGGTTTTGCATGTTTTATAGTGTGTTTGTATGTATGCTTGTGTGTCGTTTTACACAGTTTGCACTTGTGCAGAGACCCTCATTTGACACTTGACATATGAGTTTGACAGCCACTCTAGCACTCTGTGGGAGTTTTAAAAAACTTTATTGGGGAGTAAATATTTTTTGTAGTTTTTACTTACGCTTATATTTCAGGATTATGATGGATGCATTGCCATTCAAAGTTAGAAGAGGGTGTTTAACAGCACAAACATTACGTACTTCAATTGGCGTCAGCTCTACAGTAAAAAAATGTAAAAGTCGTATTTCAATTTTAAAACTAAATTAATTTTTTGTTTATTAAATTTTAAAATTCAAAGCTATATTCAATGTTAAAAATGAAGATCTTGAACCTTTAAAGCTAAACAAGCAGAATCTGCTAAGCTCTAACTTTTGCTTAATGCACCAACAAACACAAATATAACTCTTTTATAGTCTACGATACTATGCACAAATATCATGAACTATAGATTTTTTGGAAAGCTAAACAACCTTGTATAACGGCAAAATAACTTATTTTATTACCAATATGACAAAGTAGTAATCTAGGATAAAAAAGTCGTTTGTAAAATAATTTGAATTGCATCAAAAATGTAAAGAAAATTTCATAAAAATATGAAAATATGAATAACTGTTTTCTAGTAGCTAAATTTTAATTTTCTAAATAAAGGATATATGGCAGATAGTCGGATCCTTGCACCAATTACAGTCAAATTTTGCACAGTTATTAATAACACAATTTCGCAAGTAGTTATCAAATTGCATTAAATTTAGGCTGTAATTGTAGCTAAAAATTTAATTTCTAAATAAAGGATATATGACAGGCAGACAAAGTATAGTATCCATCTATTTACTCACATAATTCTAAAAGTAGTTGTCACTTCTGACAAAAAATTTTATCATTTTTCCAGCTAAATTTTGTTATCAAAGGATATGTGGTATATGTAATATATATTTTTTTATTTCTATTGAAAATAAAGTTTGCAATACAAATCTGAAAATTGTTATACATTTTAGCTAAATATTGTTTTTTTTTTTTTACAAAAGAGGGTACACACAATTTCACCGTAATTCTAAAAAATTTTTATATCTCGAACAAGTGATTAATTTTCATTGAGTTCTTATAATAATTTTAGCTAAAATTTTAATTTTATGGTAAAGCACATTTAAAGTATAAACATAGATATGGTGGCAGTGATTGGCCCAAAAAATTGTGTAGCGTGTTTTCACTGTAACTGTAGCTTAAGTTAGTTTTTTTTTAAAATAAAGGATATATTAAAATAAAGCATATCCTTTTGTCGATTAACTCCAAATTCACCAGAAACTTACATTTTTTTAAATAGCTTTATTAATATTGCTAAAATTTTATTTTTTTAAATAAAGGATATATGGGCGATAAAAATGTCCTTGCTCAGATTGAAACGAAACTTACCAAAAAGGTTAATTGAGCAATTTTTAAAATTGTTATCACATTTCTAGGCGGCTAAAACTTAATACATATTTTAAATAAAGGATATATTAAAGGAGATCTCAGTATTGGTTCCATTAAAATTATATTAATAATATTGTGCAGATACTACTTTGAATTTTGAAAAGATTTCAATTACATTTGTAGTTAAAAACTGTTTTTTTAAAATAAAGGATATAAGGAGGGTTGTCATGTCCTTGCTGTGATTGCAACAAAATATTCTTCAGATATTAACAGTAATATATTAGCAATTATTACCTAATTTTAAGTCCTATCATTAACAATTGTAGCCAAATTATTTTTATTATTAATAAAGGATATAGGGAAGCTAGATTTATCTATGGTCCGATTGAAAAAAAATTTACCACAAAGCTTGGTGGTATAATTCTTCAACTTGTTGTTACCTTTTTAGTAATTACTGGACGAAACTTAAGTTTTACATTTACGAATAAAAAGGTCATGGTCTTGGCTTCTGTGCTTTTTGAAGTGATATTTAATTAAAACATGTTCAAATCAATTTTTTTTTTAAAAACAAAGGTCTTTTCTAAAGTAAAATATTCAATTTAAGTACATGACCAGAGAAAAAAGATGTTATATATTTTTTAATTACAGCGTTTCAAAGCATATTTTATACAGCCAAACATCCAGGGCTTAGAAAGGAATCTCACCTTTTACCTCGAGATTGTTAAATTAATACACTTAAAGGGTGCCTTTTTAGAATGAGGGTAAAATTTCCTGATGATCATCGAAAAGTATTTGTGAAATATGTGTAGAAACTAACTTACACCTTAGCAAATGACATTAAATTTTATAAAATTTTTTTTTTGCAGGATTAACATAATTAAGTATAATTTAATTACCAAAATACCATTTTACTGATTTCTTTCTTCAATTTAGCAGTTGTTTTTATTTACGCTTGTAGGTGTGTATTGAATTCCTCTTCCATTTTTGCTTTACATTCTTTGTTTTCATAAATATCTCATTATCTTTAAATAGCATACGTTTGTATTTGTTTCTTACATTTTAAGCTTAAATTCCCTGCGTTACATATGACTGTTGCTGTTATTGTTATTTAATCCTCTTATTGATTATTTTCAATCAAAAAATCACAGATGCCTTTCCAGAAAACAACAACAACAGGTATAATACAAAACAATTTATTGTCTGCCAAACATTGCCAACAACTTTATAAATTCTGCTAGCAGATTTTAAAATTATTAAAAACGTTTGTAGCTCGTAGCTTTTGTTTTTTGAAATTGATCCGTTCTGTTGGTCTTGAGCCCGTATGTGTTGTTGACAACTGTATTGTTAAACACTTTTCATGTCGTACATCAATGTCAATACAAATATTTTATTTTTTTTAAAGGGGGTGGTGAAGAAAGAAATTTTTAACTGGTCATTTTCAATTGTTGGATTATTGATTGTGGTAAAATATAAACAATTTGATTGATTATTTTAATTTCTTTAAGGTTACAAGCATTACTTGTGCATTATTGTTTTACTAGATGAAAGTAAAATTAATTTTTTTTGTTTAAGACTTGCTTAAAGCAATAAAAAGATTTGGGAGAAAAATTAATTAATTAATAAATGGTTTTATTTTCTCTAGGCATTATATTCACTCTTATTATGAGTGTCATTCTCGAATTTACGTCAAGTCATAATAAGTGTTTTCATCACGACAATGACACTCATTATCAGACCTATTAACTTTTATTCAATTCGACTACGAAAACGACACTCGTTATAAAGAATAAATTAATTTAAGTTACAGTTTTAGGTTTATCAGACAGTGTTCGCTTTACAAGCCCTGCTTTTTTTAAATACATTTTTTGTCTTTTTATTAAAAAAAAAAATTAAATTTAAATAAAAGTTTTGGCAGTAAGAATTATTTTTTAATTGTATATGACAATTGTGCTTACCTTTCATAATTCCTTTTAATTGTTTTTGAGTTTAATTTACTTTTTCTATTTTTATAAACTGTCATTTAATATGGAAGTTATATGCCGCTCATAAGTGTGACTTTTTCCCTTATTTCCCAAGCGTTATACTGTAAGAAAACTAAAAATTAAAAATGAAAGTAAGTCAAGTGCAGAGACTTGGAAAAATAATTAAAAATTGCAGTGTTTGATATTAAATTTCCTGACATTAAGATTATTACGTAAAGTAATATAAAATAAAAAAAGACAGCTAGAAATTAGAGCATATTCACTCTAAATGATAATAAACCCAACAAAAGTGTGTAATTTTCTTTTTGCACATGACGGTAGTTATTGGATGTTTGCAGTTAAATTTAGACGAACTATTGGTGCAAATATTTTTTTTTAATTTAGATTTTTATGAATGATGTCAAATGCCATCATTTTATTAAATTTTAAACCTCAAGTTGTTTCTGGGGAATGTTGATGTAAATTTAATGGCCCATAATCAGAGTCACACTAAAGTCGGTATTTCTTTAACAACAAGCTTAAATTCAATAAATTCTCTTAATAAAAGTGTACTTTTTGTGCTTATGATTATGGCTCAATATGTTTTACCAACATTTATTACTGATCATCAGTCAATTTTATCAAAGTTTTTTTGATTTTAAATAATTAAATTTTGTACTGAATTCCGCTGTACAAAAATCTTTCTTAAGTTGAACAAAATTTTACTGAATTTTTTTATTGTGTGTTATAAAAAAAAAAAATAAAAATTTTTTTTCATCATTTCATACTTTGGTGCTAAAAAAAGGGAACAAGTAAATTTTATCAATTTTGTTTTAATTGTTTTTGATTTTGACAAGTATGACAAAAATAGACTCAAGCAAACTTAATTATTTTAATTTATTTTTTTTATTATTTATTTTATTTCAACAACTGTTGTTCCTGCAAATGCTCATTTTCATTAACTAGAAAAAAAAATAGAATGAACAAGAAGGGAAGAAAATCAAGTGCAAAAAAATAAAAAACATAAAATTTCATAATTGAAAGCAAGACGAACGAGCAAGCAAATGAATGTTCAAACGTTTCCACCAGTAATGAACAACTTTACAAAGTAATTGAATTTTAAATACAATGACAATATTGTCAGGTTCATAAGCAAAGCATGAGAGTGTCAATGTATTTTAAAATATCACGTCTTGCTCTGCTCAGTGAAAGAACCAAACGAACGACCAACAACTACATTTGTTGTATGGGTGTTAAGTAGGAAAAAAAAAAAGAAAAGAAGAAAAAGAAATATAAAATGGTTTAAGCATTTTAGTTGAGTGCAATAAAGCTGCTGCTGGTTGCTGTTACTGCTGTTATTTGTGTTGCTGCTGCCAGTTACAGCCATGAGACCAATAACAAATGACTACTTTGTATTTTGTTTGTACAAAAAAATTGAAAAAAATCCTTGTTTGTACTTTAATGAGGAGTGACAGGCGACAAGCATAATTAAATTTTATTTCAGTTTTACATGCGAAAAATTTTATTACACACTTTCTTGTGTTTTATATTCCTTCATTCATTACTTTCTTTGGCTACTACTACTACTACTACTACTATTTGCTGCAAGTAGTAAAAGGCATCAAACATGGACTTCCACTTTCTTCTCCCACTTACGGCTTATGTAGCTCTCCAATAAAAAGAATAAAAAAAAAGACAACTTAGCTTTTAGTAAAATCTCTAAGTGTAACAGATTTTTTCTTTTTCACAAATAAAATAAAAACAGTCTAAAGACGAGTTCAGTTCCTAAAACAGCAAAACAAACAGAAAATCTTATTTTATTTGGATTTTTATTTCTGTTATTTCCTTGAAGAAATTACTGTAAAAACGTGCGTCTTAAGACACTTATTTGCCTGCTAAACATTATTTAAAAGCAATTTGATGACAAAATAAATTAATTTAAAATGTTTATCTCGTTGTAGTGATTTTTATAAAAGCGTAAAATTTATCAAACAAAACGTATACGCTAAGAAGAAGCTGAAAATGATAAGAATTAATTTAAATGAGCTTAAGAATAAATAAAAAAAAAAAAAAAAAAAAAAAAAATACAATGAATCGAAAATTTTAATAAGTATTTGCTCAGAAAATAAAAAAATAAATAAAATGTGTTTAAAGGATCCTTTACCAAATGACATATATCTTTTAATAGTATTTTATTGCTTGACTGGCAATCTGCCACCAGGAAATTTTTCTCTTATTCAAAATCGTACTTTACAAAAATATTTGAATTGAACTGTTTTGATGGGCAAATTTGTTAAAAAAGAATATTATTTAATTCTTTAATATAAAAACTTAAATAAAAATAAAATTAAAAAAAAATATTTATTTTTTGCATTTAAAAAAAAATTTAAACAAAATTAAAACAAATACAAAATTTTTTTTTAAATATAAAAAAAATTAAAAAATAATTTTTTTAATAAAAAAAAAATTTAATGCAAAATTTTTTAATTAAAAAGAGTTTAAACAAAATTTTTTTAATTAATAAAAAATTAAAAAAATTTTTATAATAAAAAATTAAAAACTTTTTTTTATAAAAACAAAAAAATAATAAAATTTTTTTTAATAAAAACAAAAAAATAAAAAAATTTTAATAAAAAAAATTTTTTAATTAAAAAAATAAACTCTTTTTTTTAATAAAAAATCTTAATAAATTTTTTTAAATTACAAAAATATTTAAATAAAAATTACAATAATTTATTTTTAAGTTTATTTTACCTTTTCTTTTTTTTTATAAAAAAAAATCTAGTTTTTGCAAGCTTAAGATCGGATTATAATTATTTATTTTTATATCGAAATTTAGCTTTAACTTAGTTTAAGCACGAATAAAGATTACATATTGTTGAAACTTTATAATTCCGTATAATATAATATGTTAATTAGTCAATTTAATATTAATTAATTGAAAAAATTAGTTAATAAAAATATATATTACCTTTTCAAAACTAATTAATTTACATTTATTTTTTCTTTTTTTCCAGCTTGAATTTGGAATATTTTTTAAAGAGGGTGAGTGGCTTTGAATTATTAAAATTCTTGTTTTTATTACTGTTTCAAAAATATGAAATTTGTTTTTTATATATTTTTTAATCAGCCCAATCATATTCCCTAGGAATTTTTTCCCAAGTGAGTTTTCTCCAAATGAGAACTTTGTTAAAAAATTGATAATTTTTTTTTATGATAGGAGTAAAAGAATTTTTATACAAAATTGAGCTGAATGTGTTTATCTGCAACAATACACTCTGTAAAAAGCTTCAGTATTTTTTTAAATATTAAATTCACATCCTAGAGATTTACATATATTAAAAAAATACTAAAAAATTATTTAGTAAAAAATAAAATTTAAAAGCATCATGAGCAATGAGTTGCTTTGTTTACGTATCGGACAGCAGCCTTTAATTAAAATCGAAAGCTGTTAACTTAAATTTAATGAAAGTCATTAAAGATGTAAACATTGATATACAAAAAAATTATTAATCAAGTTGTGCATTTTGCATACAAATAATGCAGCCTTATATACAACTTCAATACACAGGTTTTTTTTTTTTTTTTTTTTTTTTTTTTTTTTTTTTTTTTTTTTTTTTTTTTTTTTCAACATAATTGAAAAATTAGCCTAAAATAAAAGAAGTCTTAACTATACAACTGAGTTGCACAACTTATGGGGCCCATACGCACTTAAGTTCAACACAAGTTAAGTGCTAAAGTCTGGCAAAGTGGAAAAGTAAAGAAAATTTGTCAACTACCAAAAATAGCTCCTTCCATTGCATAAACGCACTAGCACTACCACAACTTTAAAATTGCTTTGAACTTGAAAGTGTATAAATTCAATTACCAATAATTCAAAACTTTCTCACTTGTTTAAGAACTAAGCCGCTGGCATATGAATTTAAAAGTCATGTGTATAATCTTCTGAAATGTTGGTGCAACGGTTGCAATATGTGTATCATAAAGACAGAGATTTCTTTCAAAACGACAGCAAAAGCTAGCAATATTTCATTTATTATTTGAGCTTTATAAATAAACTCCTTTTTATAGTTGGGCACTAGTGCTAAATTAAATGATTTTTTTTAAATATAATATTTCTAGAGCCCTCATTTAAAGCTTCAAAAAACCTCTTAATCCTAGTGTTAATTTTTGTTTTTTGTTAAAAATATTGAATTGAATTCAGTTAAATATCAGCTAGTTAAAAATTTACTAAGATTTTGTCTCACATAAAATTTTCTTAATTAAGAAATAAAATAATTTTTCTTCTCCCACAATTTTTCTGAAAGTTATTTTAATAGTTAGACTACTTTTGATGAAAATATTACATTTAAATTCTTTTAGATTTATTTTTTATATTTTTTTTTTGGTTGACAAAAAAAAAGCTTTAAGGGGACATGCAAGTTTGTTTTATATGTTAAGTGTAATTTACAGCATAAATTGTATTTATTCAATCTTGTTGCGGAAAAGCATGTTTTATTATACAGTAAAATATATCATAATAATTTACATAAAGTATGCATAAATTTTCAAATAAAACAATAAAATTCATCATACATCCAACCAGTACTATTCATACATCCATATTTAGCTATCTACGTACGTAGAAACGTCTATGTATGTATTTACTTACGAACAAAGAAAACAAAGTTATAACACCTCTTCAACCATAAAAAAATAAAATTTTACATACAAAGAATACGTGTACATAAAATAGGAGGATAAAATACGCATGTAAGAGATACTACACAAAGCACAATCATTCAAACTTGTAATAATAAGGAACACATGTTACCGGGCACAGTGGTGTAAAAAACAACCAAAACAAACGGTAAAAAAATTTCGAGTAGTTACTACGTGAATTTTTCATATAATCAATGTAACTCTGTTTGACACATATAATGTCTATACTCCAAAGAAGGACGCCATATACTTTTCGACCAGCCACGTCAACACTTTTTAACGATTTTCACTCACCACTGTTCATAAAGATGGGTGACCATACGTAATTTTAGCCTGAAATCATGCTAAGAAATATTTTATTTATTTATTTAGTGGGCGTCTCTGCTAATAATCTAGCAATGGGATTTTTAACGAAAAACGAATTTCTCTAAAAATGGATACATACGCTCTCTAACGAGATCATCGAGAACATCTACAAAATTTATGAAAAACTGTTTAAAGACCAAAATTTATCCCAAAATATTTTATAAGAAATTGTCCTAAAAATAATTCACAAGCAAACATACGAGTATTATTTTTCACAAAAATTAAAAAAAAAAATTTTAACAAAATTTGGGACAGTACTTTTTCACTTGTGTGTTTTAAAGTTATGAAACAAAATTTGTTACTCTGCTTTCGTTTACTTGTCTTAAAATAATTGACAAAAATGTATGTGTGTGCAGATAAATACGTTTTTTTTAAATAACGCATGCGATAAAAAAATTTTCATACATATTCTTCACATATGTACTGAATTTAAAGGGGTTTATAGAGAGATGAAGCTATTCTGGCCAAAGCCTTCTATCTCAAGGAATGGGACCTAATGGAAAAGAACCACAATAGATAAGGCTATCATCCTGGGAATACAGTTTATCTCAATTGTATTTGTGAAATTCTTTATAAATTTTTGAAAATTTCACTTAGTACAAAAATAGCATATATATAGTCTCTGAGGGATAAAGGCTACTGTGGCCAATTAATGCGTTCAAATGGGACACATATCATTTTAAAAGGGAGGCTGTCTATAATTGTAATCTACTACCGAATTTTCAAAAATTGCTTTGTAGTATTTTTAAATTTTTTCGAAATTTTTATTTCAATTGCACTGTATGCATGCAACACATTTTCTTAAGTGTGAAACGTTCTGAAACCACCCTCGTCAATGTAACTTTTATTTTAGTGAGCTTAAACACTTCTTTAAAAGGTGTAGGGCGTTTAGTTGTGAGTTTTAAAATTTTTATTAAACCTTACTTTTGCTCAAAAAAGTTTAGACCAGTTTTAAGTTGTTCTTTTTTCTTGCTTTTGTTGGTGATGTTTCTGACATATACCACTTTACTGGTTTTTTCTCTTACTCACTATACTCTATCTATGTATGTGTGTATGTAAATTTAATCTACAACATTTTTTCTACCAAAGTAATTATAAACATTTCGTTTGTTTTTTAAACTTTTTTTTTTTTTTTTTTGAACAACTAAAAAAAAGTTGTTTATAAAAAGGAAACTTTTTCCTTTTTGGCCTGTGTGTTTTACACTTTTTTTAAGTATGTAAATGGCTATTGCCCGGGTAGTACAGTGTATTTAAATTTATGAATAGAAAAAATGCTATATAAAATATATAAAAAGATGTGTTTGTTATATAAACACACATACACACACAAAGGCCTCAAAAAAAGTTAGGTTGGTAATTGATTTTGAAATTTATATGCTAAACAAGCCAGAAAAACCGCTTAAATAGGATGAGATACATCTATTGAGATTCACAGCACAAGGGGGCATAAAGTAAAAAGTCTTGCTTTGTTAGAATTAAAGTTTAGTAAACTTTTCGTTTATATTTAAATTTTTTTTATATAAGACCACCTGAGCTTAGTAGGAGTTAATTTTTGGAGGAAATAAATTTGCCTAAAAAAAGAAGCACTTAAAATATAAAATTTTTTAAAAATGCACTCTCCAAAGCAGAAATTAAGATCAAAATAGCATTAATTTTTAATTAAATCTTGTAAACGTTTCTGAGTAAAGCAACTAAAAAAAATGAAGAATCATTTCAAATAAAAGCAACTACAAACGCGGAAAGGGCTGAAAAACCGTTGCAAATAGAAGTTCTGCTCTAAAAAGCAACTAAACAGCAAAAATATTTTAAATATTTACTTTTGTAAGATCATTTGCATCATACGCTGAATACCTTTATTGTTTTCTAATATTACGTTATTAAAGTTTTAATCCATAATTGAAAAACCATTCATAAATATAAGTTGTGGTTTAGTTTTGTCAGTATTTTGTCTGGCTTATTACTTGGCTGATTTTTAATTTTCTATTCTAGATTTTTATGTCCTTCGTTTTGCAGCTAAATATTTATTTCATGTCAGCATTGATTTTTGTATATAATTTTTTTTTTTAATTTTTTTTATTTATTTTTTTTTTGTTTCTTGTCAGTCATCACAGTTGCTCTATATGAGACTCTATTTCCGCTGGGCTTTATATTAAACAAAAATAAACTATTTTACTATTTCACTTTTTTTGTTGCTGTTTTTTTTTGCTTTGACACAATTCCTGTTGAAAAAATCTAAAGAATATAATGGTATTTTGTAAAATAAAAATAATGTAGAAAATATAGTAGGCAGCGGTCTCAAATAACAAAACTGAAAACGAAAAACTTGTTTAAATTGAAAAAAAAAATATGCACATAGAAAAATATTTTGTTAGAAAAAAAAACGGCAACAATAGTAAAATGTAAAAAAAAAGTTGATAAGGCAAGGCAGGCAGCATTTAATTTCATACCAAAATTAGCACACCAAAAACGAAAATTGAAAGAAAGTGAAGGTAATCAAACGCTTTACCATAGTCTTAAATCCAACTTTAAATTATAGCAAAACTATAAGCCATTTTCATGTGCTTGTAATAGTTCTGTAATCATTAAAAATCATTAAATTTGCAAATAAAATATTAAAAAAGTAACTAAAAATTAAACCATAAAATTTTTTTTTTAAATTTTGAAGTTTTTAATTAAAAATAAACCAAAATAAATTTTAAAAAAGTAAAAGAAAATATTTTCAATTAACAGAACTTGGCAAAGTAAATGAATAGCAAATGAGCTATTAATTCAATCTTCTTGTGTGCAAAATTTAAAAAAAAAATTATATAAATGAGTGTTTGCTACTCAGTTTTCTTAATAAAATCAGTACATAATAGGAGACAAAGGGTTTTTTTGCTTCATTTATTCTATGACTCATGACCGCTCTTAAAAGAAATTTAAACTATTAATAACATAAATTTCTTAAATGTTTTCTTAAAAAAAACTTTTTCAAAACAAATATTTATTTGCTACAACTTTTTTTTGCAATAAATATTTCCTATACTTTTTTTTTTAAATATTTCAAGTAAATGTAAAGTGTAGCATACATTTATGTGCTACTGTAATTTTTCTATAGCAAATTATATATCTATTAAAAAAACAATTAATACAATTTTTTCTTCTGTAGCAAATAATTATTTTCCTTTTATAAAAATTTGCTACAAAATTTTTTCTAGTTAACATATAACTATCAAATCATTTATTTGTTATATTTTTTTTTTTCGGAAAAGCTGAAATTACGAGTATTTTCGTAATATTCTTTGTAGCATTTATATAAAAAATTGCCCTATACATAATTAAAATTTTTTTTAGTAAAAACGTTTGCTACCATTTTTATTTATATATATAAAATCTTGATAAACATTTTTCTTTGGAAATAACTACAATTTTACCGTTTCTGCCGCTCATTGTATTTTGCTACAGTTATTTTCACATAGTTTTTAGCTTAGAAAAATCGTGCTACATAATATAATGTTATTCAAACATTTGCTACAGCATATTCTCATTTAAAAACAGTTTGCTACTACATATTTTACATACTTAAATTAGTTATTAAAAATTTTCTGAGTTAAGAAAAATGTCTTTGACTAGAAAAATTAACAGTTTTTTACTTTCTGCTATAGAGTAGTTGCAGACTATATTTAAAAAAAAAGAAAAAACAAATTGATATTCAATTTTGTTTCTAAATAAAATTTTTTCTTGTTTGTTTTGTTTGTAGAAAACAAAAATTGCTATACTTTTTTTCTCTTTAAAATGCTATGTATTAAAAACTGTTTGCTACTGCATAAATTTTTAGGAAATAACATTTTCTGCTTTACTTGATTTTATTTAATCATTTTTATGTATAATTTTTTTTGAAGAAGATTTTGCAATTTCAATAATAACAATTATTCAATTATAAAAATGTTCCTTTAGAATTGATTTTTCTTTTAACTCAAATTTAAAAAATCTATATGTAAACCATTCCCACAAAGTTCATTACTTAATTGTTTCAATATTCTTATTTCTTTTTGCTTCATAATAATTTCATGTTATTTATTTTCAGATAAATAAAAATAAAATAAAAAAAAAACTTTTTTATAAATAAAAAAAATTTTAAATTGCATGTTCTGTCCATAAAAAAGAATTACAATTTTCTAGCCATTTATAGTATTATTCATACAAAAAAACAGCAAATCGTGTGAAAAAATGTTAAGCCATTTTAATTACAACATTTAATCTCAGTTTGTGTAAGTGACACACAAAAAAAATTGTACGTGATAAAAATTTTTTATAACGTTTGTTAAATGACAAAAATTGAAATTACACACGTACATTTGCAGGATACTCACTACTTTCGATTAAATGAAATGAAATGAAGTTGAAGAAAAATTTATAACAATTGCATATTGTGTAATCAGCTTAATTATAAATAAAAATTCTGCGGGATTTTCTTTCACTTCTGGTGTTCTGCCTTCATAAGAATAAATACCTCTACTATGGTTTACAACTAAACTCAATTGAGTTGAAATTGCAACAACTGCCATTGATGAATTGTAATATCTTTTTTTTTTAAACGGTACTGACAACAGTTGTAATCGGTAATAAAATAAACAAAATGTAGCTTTAAATAAGGGCAAAAATTCCCCAGCTAGTATTTTTGCTTTCCTTATCTTCATGGGCCATAAACGCAGCCCAACTTGTAAGCTCCATTGTGAAGATTATCGTAAAAAATTTCAGCTTTTGCGTTTTTTTCTCAAAAATATCTTGATAATTAAAATGAATTGAAAAAGGAATTGAATTTGGTACACATACTTAATAAAAAAACATGGAAGGTAAATTTGACTTACAAGATTTTATTGCTATATGCAAAAATATCCCACAAAATGTTAAAATATGCAAAAATATGCTTTTATTTGTTATTATACAACTATAAAATTTTTACTGAAATGTTGTTTGCATTATTTTAATAAATGTTTTGGCATTTGCTTAGTCCTATTGAGTTTGCTACATAAATAAAAAACCGAAAAGGAAGTAGTAATTTCATCTTATACTATCAGCCATTAATCAAGATTTTGTAGCAAAATAAAATCGCTTTGTACTTGGCTAACTATATTATAAAACAGCATTGAAAGCTATAAATATTTAACTTTCTGCTATTGTTGCTATTCTAATGCCCACTGACTAAATCCAATAAAATATAAAATAAATAAAAAAAAAATGCCAAAGCTGAATGAATGAGTAACCACAGAGTGTAAAGCATAAGCACTTGATGGCAGTTTAAGAAAAAAATATATATATATATAAATAAATCAAAGAAAAAAAACTAACATAAAAATGCTACTTATTGTAATGATAATTTACATTTATTAAGTTTGAGTTGAGTGGCTATTTACAAACCTACAGTGTAGAATTGAAACCCCCGTACTTACTCACTAGCTTACTAGATATTTTTCAGTGGTCGTTGTTATTGGACCATTAAAACTAAACGTTTATGGCAGCAGCAGCCATATGATGTATGAGAATAAATCTATACACACACACACACGCTCGCATTTTTATCTTTAACACCCTCACACAATGACAGTAAACAAAAGCTAAAAAAATAATAGAAAAAGTGAATGAATGAAAATTGTATTTTTTTTTTTTTTTGAAGAGGGATTTATGTGATTTAAGAAAAGAAATTGTCTACAATAATTTGCGTGGGTAAATACAGGCAATAAAAATGTAAAGAATTGCCATTATTTAAAGAAAAATTTAAATATAGAAAATAATTTTACAAAAGCAAAGCAAAAACATTAAAAAAAATGTTTTATTACTTTAGCTTTTCTTACATATGTATTAATTCATTAATTAAAACAATTTCAATTGTCGATAAAATTCTTAATGTAAAAAAAAACAAGCCTATTTCGCATATAGAATTTTGTCTTAAACGAAGTAAACATGCAATAGAAATGGCAAAATATGAGCTTTACTTTCAAACAATCAAAACTTTTTATAGACCGTTTCCCAAATTGTTTTTCTTTAACAAAAGGTCGAGTGTTTGTCATGAGTGAGAAATTAAAAACCTGGGTCTGGTGGCAAATTCTGCCGAATTCTTGTTGTTGACTCTTTTCACATAGATAAATCAATTGTATATGCATTTTTCTTTAGTTTCTGATTTCACCTAGGCAACATGTTAATATAATGTTTGTAATTAATCAGACGTTACATGCAATTTTCACTTTTATTGACTATACAAATTCCATGAGTTTATTATGTTGCTGAATCTATAATTTACACTTGCTAAGTTGCCTTTTAATGTCTCAATTCATTTACCAATTAAATTTCCTGCTTTCTGATTGCACTTCGCTTTAAATAATTTTTTAATTAATTTCTCTTCACTTCAACTGATTTTCATAGGTTTTTCTTAGACATTTTCAGATCCAAATTGCTTATGCGTAGTGAGTATTAATTAAGCAAGTCCTGCAATTATTTATCACTTCCGTTTCGTGAGGAAAATTTACTTCTTAGTGGCTTGAATGTGTTTCACTTATAATGCTCATCAGGAAACCTTTATTTTTTTATTTTTATTCTTGTCACTCAAGAACATATTGTCTTTCTTTTTCTTTTTGAATAAAAATTTTCCTGGATGTAGGCAAATTATCTTATCTGTAAAAATAATTTTGTAAAACAAAAATGGCAAATTTTTTGTGTTTAAAACAATTATTCAAATAAATTGTTTTTAATAAAACTTTAAAACAAACAGCAAATGCACAGATAAAAATGGTTGTTTGTTTTTCTTTTACAAATTAATCCCCAAAGGATTGAAACAAATCAAAAAAAAAAAATTGTACCCACAACAAACCAAAACAGAAAATTTTTATCCAGTTTAAAGCAAAATAAAATAAATTACAAAAAAGTTTTGTTATTTTGTTGGCAGTGGAAAGTGTTGTTTTTTTCGGATTTCCTTTTTTTTTTCTAATAAAACAAATCATGCTCCCGGCTTAAAAAATTCCTAACAAAATCACTTGCTATAACGATTTCTCTTTATAATTCTCAATTATCTTTATATATTTTCTTTATACCACAATCAAGTATTGCTGGATAGTTGATGCTGCTGTGGATGGTAGGGATATGAGTTGTACTCCTTTCTACTTTAACTTCACTGTTAGTAATTCGCAAACATAAAAATATATATTTTTTAGAGGCTTGTTTTGTATTAAAGACATTCATTCCACCAAAGCTACTTGCAATTTATCTTTTTTTTTATAATATTTGATTTGGTTTTCTATGCAGCATTTTTATTTCAAGGACCAGCTAATAGTTTAAACAATTTTCTATAGATTTAGAAATAAGTTTATTTTGTAAAAAAAAAAATCAAGTTTCAATTCCGTTTATTAATTACTTTTTTAATTTTGTTATTTCTTTTCTATGAATTATAAACACTTTTTCTTTAATACAATTTTAATCTCTATTTGTGCTTATTCCGAATTGTGTTGGGGTTTTTAAATTTATAGTTTTCCTCATTATATTCTCACTCGTTATTGCTTATTCTCAGTACAATAAATAGCGAAGGGAATAGCATATCTGAATCTTCAGTAGATTACTCCCCACATTTCTTGGCAAGTAGTAGAACCTTTATATTGTAAAAACTTTATACTAAATAAGAATTATTTACTAATAATTTTTAAAATATTCAAACAAAAAAACTAAATAAAGAAACAAACTTCCTAATCAACACTTTAATATTAAAATTATTCCTTGTTTTAAATTTGACATATCATATTCCCTTGTTATACATACTAAAACATTTTGTTTAAATAAAATTTTGAAAATCGTTTTTTATTTATTTATTTCTTGTTAATAAAAACATACAACTCATCTTACCACCCACGTGCCCCGTTGGTGTGCATTTTTATGCCATTGGAAGAAACATTTACTTGATGTTATAAAAATGATAAGTCATTTTTATGTGACACTTAAGGCCTAAATATTTCACATTTCTGTGGCCGTTTACAATTTGTGTTTTACACAATTCGTAAGTTATAAACAATACAGCGATGGAAAACTCAAAAAGAAAAAACTCAAAATAAAGTTTATGGGGACATTTTTCTATTTCACATTTTCAAAAAAAAACTGCCAGCCGTTAGCTTTTGTTAAGATTGAATGCCAGGACTAAGTTTTGCTGAAAAATCACTTATGAATTACTTTTTGAAATACAAAAAAAAAAAAAATAAGTTTCGTAAATTGCAAGGCTGCGGTATTTAATAAATAATAATGCACAAGCATACTTGAAACATGTACAAACATGTGTAATATTTTATAATAAAAAGTGCTTGTCAGCCATTTCAAGTATGCTTGTGCAGCCCTTTAATATTTAAAATATTCAAAATATTTAATAGAAATTTTGACAAATTTTTGGTACAACTTTCTCATTATATGTACTTCAAGTCTAATTTATTTATATTCGAATTACCTTTCAGTATTAATAATTTAATTAAAATTAATCAACAATATTCTAATTTAAAAGAAAAATGATTAAAAACAGCGTTAAAAGTTTAGAGCTGATATCACTAACTTCTGTCTGTAAGTTCAGCAGCTTTTCAGCAAGCTACCGCTTAGCTTTTTGTTTGAACCTTCTCAGATTTGCCGCTCTTTGTTAGTAAATGTTCATGATATTAAATTTTTTGGGGACACCTTGAGAATTCTTGCCGCTTAACCATGTAAACTGCTCTAATATGCATATTTTTCTTATTAAAAATTTATGTTTCAATATTTACATTTTCCATACCTGCTAAAAAAGTTTATTTTCTATAAACACTTACACATACAAAAGCACATTTACGCCAGGGACTTCTGCCTTAATTCATGTGTTGCAAATAGAGTAGTTTTAAGACCATTAAAAAGATTGTTTTTATTAGAAAGTAAAAGAGAAAAAGAGAGAGAGAAAGAGAGAGTAAGATAAAGAAAAAAGGACAAGGGACAAGTTGAAAAATAAGGATAAAGAAAAACGAAAAGCTGCCCTCTTTTCGTAAAGAGCATGTCTTTATTAATAGAGTGTTTGCTAATCAGGGTGGTCACCTTTAAAATTTCTAAAAGCACTGAAATCAAGTAAAATCGCTTGTTTTTCTAAAAAAAACAACGTTATATGGGCGTGAAGCTTAATACCTCTAAGCAAATACATTTTGTTTTTGAATATCGCATGCAATAAAAAAATTCATAAAAATTCTGCTAGGTTGCCACAATAGTTCTGCGGCATCGAACGTATCTTTTTACGTAAATCACAGTCCAGATGGAAGGATGAAAGGACGTTCAGCATATCGGAGTGCTTCTTGCAGGGCCTCACTGCACTCTCGGACTAATTTTCTTCTAATTCTACTATTTCCCCACTTCTCTTTATTCTTCTATCTACTGTTTCTTTGACATATCTCTATTGCCATCCTTCTTCATTTTTCTTCTTGCAGCGGTACCACATCAGAGCTTTCTGTTTTCTTTTGAGGCGCCTTGCTTAACCTAACTTAATTTTCATATTTATAATTTTGAATTTATAAATTTTTTTTGAGAGATAAAACAGTTCTTAAAATAACCCTTCGATCTCAAGTATCTAGTGAAAAATAAGTACCGTGAATGGCTTTTATCCTATTTGTAAAATGTTTCATAAAAAGTTAAAAATGCCACTCATTACAAATTTTCATATATCGGTCATTTACATCAATAGTGTCATAACTCTTTAAAAATTAAAAAAAAAATAATTTTTTCTTGAATTTTTATTCTAAAAAAATATCAAATAAATATATTAAACGTTCTTTTTTTGCATAATAAAATATTAAAAATTGTTGCTTAGAGGCTGCTAGCAAATTACAAACTTGAAATGGCTCTCCTGTCAAATCTTTTTTTGTTTTAATTATGACTATTAAAGTAAATGAGCGATATAAGGTTTCTGAGGAACGGAACCTTATTTCAATTAAAAAATGTTTTTTCAATTAAAAAACGGTTAGAGGCTTAACTACCTTTAAGTATCTGTGTAGCTGTGTAGTGTAACGATTTACATTTTAATTAAAAAACGAATTAACGCTAATAATTTAATTTTTAAAAAGCACTAAAAGCAGCGTCAAAAGCCTTAAGTTGATATCTCTGGTTGGTCTCTAGGTTAACTGTTTTCGTTTTTTACTTATTTTACTGTAACTTTGTAATCACTCGTGTGCTTGTACTTGAATGACACTTTAAAGAGGATTCAGTTTATTAATCTGATTAAATTAAACGAGCAAGCCATTTTAATATTTGAAATGTGTAATAAAATAAATGTTGACAATTTAAAACTTGAAACATTTATTTAATGGTTTCCTTGAAAAACTTACGACTAAAACGAAATATTTTACTGGTTACTTTTTAGTTACAAACAAATTAAAATACATGTACTTGAAGTCCTTTTTAAAACTATAAGTTTTTTTTACCTTTTTTTCTTTCCCTGTAACTGGGTTAAATATATGCACGAAAATATTTCTTTACTTTTTAATTACTGGTAAAATTGCTCTGTTTTTTTTAAGTTTACAAAATCCATAAAAAATACCTAAACCCCCTGCATCAATAAAGTTTAATTATAAATTTTTATTTGTGTGTTTCAAACATTTTTTTTTAAAACCACAAAAAGAAATAAATGCAATGGAATGTATGTCAATTATTTACAGGTCAAAAAGTTTTTAGTGCAACCTCTATAATTAGTATTAAAAATGAAAGTGAAAGTGTAAATGAAATTAAGAAAAATAAAAAAAAAAATATTTTATCAAAGAGAATTAAATCAATGTTGAAATTCAATTCATTTAGGCAAAAAAAAAACTTGTAAAAAGTGAATGATTTTTTTTAAATTCTATAAAAAAGAATTTGTTTTTGAATACCAATTCCAACAATTTTAAGCTTTGAATTTTGTGTTGTTTTTCAGGGCAAAAGAAAACACATATCTTAGTTTAAGAGGCTAAGTCTTTTTATCACTAGTTTTTGCAAGGGTTTCTGCTGTAAATATTAACACTTGTTTTACTAAAGCATTAAAGGCTACTCAAAAGAACTTGTAACATCAAGCTAAAATTTTTTTGGAAGCCTACACAATGACTACCTTAAAAGTAAGATAGTTTTATCTTTCATGTAAATAGCACAACAAGGAACCCTTTAGGTTAGTTAAATCATGTGATAAGAACCAAGCCGGACAGCTGTGAATGAGTTGGTACAAGATTTTAGGCTTAGAGATGAACATGAGCGCCAATATTTAAAATAAAAAAAGTGCACTCTTACTGAGACATCCTTTAGAAGGGAAAGAGGACTTAGAGATTTTTTTTTTTTTTTCAAACAAATAAATGGAGGAATTTGGATAATTTTTTTTTTTTTTTGTTTACATAGAACATTTTAATTCTCTAACAAGAAAATTCACAAGTCGTATTATTGATTCCGCGCGGAAAGAAATATCGATCTATACGAAAATTGCGATTGTTCATTTAATTGTGATTTAAAAAGTTGTCTAATGTGAATAAATTGTGTTAATTTTTCAGCTGTTGGTGATAAGAAAAAAACTTGCGATTCTTAGCGTCAAAATAAATTTTAAATAAACAAACAGAAAATTAATTTTCAATTAACAAAATGAAATTATTTTCGAAAAATAAAATAAATTAAGCTGAAACAGATTTTAATTATGCAAAATTTTTTATATTTTCTTCCCTTTTTAACCTTTCCGTAAGCGTAAGCAAAATGTAGAAATTTATCTATATTAAGAAACCAATAATATGGCAATACCCTCACGGTAGAGATGATATCGTAACTGCGGAAGAATACCGCAGCAACGGAATTAATAATTGCAAATTTCGCTTCCGCACAAAAGTGCTTTCCGCAATCACGGAACTGAATTAGACCCAATAAGTAGTAGAAAGATTTAAGGAAAATCTAAAAAAAAAAAACTGCAACCAAAATTATAGAAGTGAAAATTCAGTCCTTGCTAACAGTAGATTGTAAAAGTAAAGCTACGGTCCCCTTTAAACAAATATTTGTGGAAATAAGCGTGAATACACACACACTAATTGTAAAAAAAAGAAAAACTGAAAACATTAAATTGCCGTATAAGAAAAAAATTTTCCAATCACTTCAAATAAATTTTTTTCTATTTTTCTTAAACAAAATTTGAGTAAGTGTCGCTCATATGAAATGTTAAATTCCTGACACCTTTTATGGCTGAAATAACAAACCAAAAAAAAAAAAGCAAAACACCTTAAAAACATAAATCACCAATCTAACAGGCTTAACTTTAAGCCACTACCACAAACGCATACTTAAGACTAACATTTATTTAAAAAAACTGGCTGTAACAACTCACATACGAGGTCATCATTATCATCATCATCATTATTATCATCGATATTATGATTAACAGTTCTGATGTCGTCAAGCTTGTAACGTGATTTTCTTTAAAATCCCCAGATTAATAAAAATAAAACCAGAAAATTTATTGAAATCATAAGAAATTATTGTTTGGTCTTCGAGGTTTAATTTTTTTTTCTAATAACGTACGTGACCATAATGAACTGATTAATTTAAAATCGATTTTGTTTGTTGTTATAAATTTTTAAAAATGAGAACGTACAAACGCATACAGCTTCATTTATATTGTTTGTTTGTTTTTAAATTTAGTTTGGTTTTTTTTTAATAACAAAAAAGGTGGGTGTATGATCGTTTGTTTTTAAAACTCCTTAACAGCTCATGAAATATGAAAAACACTGCTGTCAATTAATTTTAAAACAACTTTAGAATGCAAGCATTAAGCTAAATATAGTTAATTGCATTCAATGTAACCCTATAATTATGTCCTGTACTCTGATTATCATATTTTTTTTTAAATAAATGGTCTGTTTTGGAAAACCAGTTTCCATTGATGGCTTGAACAGCAGCCATTGGTTTTGATTGTTTATACCGCCGCCGCTTGTTATTGCTTAATTTATTGTGTGTTAAAATTTGTGTCAACTTTGTTATTAATAATTTTTGTTCTCTTTTTTTTGAGCTTGTTTTTACAACAGCTAAATTCAGGTTTTTTTTATTTTAATTAAAATTGTTAGTTATTGATTACTTAAAATAACTAAAAGTGTAACTGCTGTTGACGGCATTATATCTTGTACTGTCTTGCTTTAGTATTGTTCAGCAGCGCTCAAATTGTATTTTTATGTCAATATTAAATCACGATTTAATATTTTTAATGGCAGCTGAATCTAATTCGTAATTTAATATTAAAAATGTTTGAAGGAATTTTGATGAAACGAAATTAAACTCCACAAGAATTGACCATCTATTCCGCCAAGTCCTTATAGTCTCTGTCGGTGCAAGCAAACTAGTTCGAGAGCATGGTTGAGAATAAATTTGATACCACTCAATACATTTAAAATGTAGTAAGAAGCAAAAAAAGCAGCATTTATTAAAAAAAAAAGATTAACTTCTAGGTTCATTTTCGATTGAAAACGAAACTCACTAACTTTTGATTTATCATTCGCTTGGCTTTACATTTTTAATCGAAAAATTATCCAAGCGACAACAAGCAAACAAGTGAGCGATTTTGTCATTTGTATTCGTATAAAGCGACAAAGTATTTCTTAGTGAGCCGCAATTTCATATAGAAAAGGTTACGTTGTTGTTCGTTTATCTTTTCATAAGAATTGTCGTTGGAAAAATTTTTAGAGAACCGCAAATCAGCTTTTTGTAGTCTGAAGCACAAGCGAACGATAGTTTTCTTCTTAGAGAGACTGCCTGTTAATTAAATTCGAAAGCATAGTTAAGAGATATTATAGTTTGAGTTGAAATTTAACTTACGGTTGCTTGAAGCAGGTTTGATGCAACCGAATAAGACTCATTACGGATTTTATATAAAATAAAGTTCGAGATCGCAGTTGAGACCTATTTTGATCGGAAACAAAATTTAAATGCGGTTTGAAACAGGTTCGATAGAACCTAATAAAACTCAAAAAGGATTGATGTATAGTAAAAAGCAGTAATACTTTTACTTTTTAGAAATAAATTAAGATCGAAACCGTGTTTAAGACCTAGTTTGAATTGAAACAAAATTTACAAAAAAGATTTAATCTGTAAAAAAAAAAAACAAGCTAGGATGCAGGTTTTACACTTTAAATTTTAAAAATTAAATTAAGTGCAAACAAAAGATCGATATCTAAATGTCAATCTTAACATGTTGCATAACAAGTTTGAATAGGTTTGATATAAATGAGAACGAGTTAAACAAAAGTCTACAAAGTCCATAACAGTTTTGATGCAAAAAAAAAAAAAAAGCAGCAATGCAAATTTAAATGTTTTCAGTTTGGTTCAACATGGTCGTATTTGATATCAAACTTGAGCGCCTAAAATACTTGAACGTGATGAAAACGATTTAAATCAACCAAGCTTAACTCAAAGGCTTCACATATACATTTGAGCTATTTCTAAGCCTATATGAGTGATCATGCTTAAGCTTAAGCAAAACAATCTTAAATATAATCAGCGTGAGAAGGCGTATTTGATTACAAAATAGTGGAAAAAGTAGTACAGACTCTGCAAATTATTCTTTTAGTTTTGGAATGTAAAGGATATTTTGAAATTTTGATTAAATAAAGATCAATATTTCGTCAAGATATACAATTTTTTTGAAGTTGCTTAAAAATATTTTAATTATTGTGCTAAACTTTTGATGAAAATATCACCCATTATTCATAATTGAAATACACACCAAAACAAAATTGCATTAAACTCAATACAACTAAATGAAGTTTGACATCATGTAGACTTTATGCTAAGTTTGAACCGAACTAGTTCACCACACCTCTAACTTTCTCACAAACGTGAGTTTCATTCAACTCATTTATTTGATATTTAACTTTTTTAAGAATTTATATTTAAATTTTATTTATATTTACTAGAATATTTGCTATTAATCAAAAGTTATTTCTTGTTAAGAAGATTAAATAATTTTTTGAATACCAAATAATATTAGCATTTTTATTAATTTTGTTATTTTAACCAGTTTTTCTTTTTGAATAATTTCTTTACTTTGTAGCGAGATAATAGTTTTTATTTTATTACGCTTGTACGTTTTTCATTTTTATCTCTATTGAAATCTCTTGTGTATTTAGTGTTTTACAACGTACCAATTTTTTTTTTTGTATTCGTTTGGGCCTCTGTGTAAATATTTCAAGTGTTTCTGTCAATGAGCCACTCGAAAACAGTCTGTGCTGAATACAAACACGCATTACTTTACTGGCAACACAATTTGATTGGCAACATGAGAGTTACAAAACACTTAAATCAATAATAAATGATAAATAAAAAAATTCTATATGAAAACTTATAAACATGTAAAGTAAAAAAATAAAAAATAACGCGAATTGAATGGACCACTGGCGTTCATTAGAAGTAAAGCATGCAGCAGTCGGCTTCATTGAAGCTACTTAACTACTTACGCACTTTTTTATTTTTTTTGCTTTACATTGAAAATAAAATATTCATTTAAAGTTATGCATGCAAATGAGGCATTTTAATCCTTAAAAAAATACTTCTGGCGAAAGGGGCATTAAACAAAGTCTCTCTATGGCTTAAGATTTGATTGATGTTCTAATTAAGAATTTTTAATTAATATTCCAGCTTTAGGTATCATTATTATTAAAAGAGAAGATTTCTTTTACAATAATAAAAGTATTTTAAGTTATTTATTATTAGCTAGGATAATGGGTTTGTCATCAAACGACTACTGTAAAATATGTTAAGACGAAGAGGAGAAGAAAACTGTAGAACACCTATGGCGGTGTCCTGCCCTGAAGGAGTAGCGCAAGCTCCACTGAGCTGAGTCTCACTGCGCACCCGTAATCTTCTTGAGAAGTCAACTTATTTATGCATATTTGTACCCATGCACTTATATTTCTCCTAAACATATTTATAAATATGTCATAAATACTGAAAAGATGTTTACAAATACTAAAAAACGTAAGGAGTTACGTTAAAACATATTTAACCCGGTATATTTATCTTCACTCAATTAATTTTCTTAAAAAAACACATTTTATATTGTTTTGCACTCATTAATTGTTGAGTTTTTTACCATTTCATAAATATTAGATTAAAGCAAACTAGATCTTGTTGACCACGATCTTAATATTTTTTTAACAACTTTTTTGTTGTCTGCAATACCCAGAGCCTTTGGAGAATTCCATGCTGCTCTTAGTGCTATGCCTTAATTCTTGTTGAGTTTTATTGTTGTGTTAACTCAAACTTAATCATAAACACGTACTTGAACTTAATTTTCTGTTGGAAAAAAAGAGATTCCATGCTTTTTTTTACTGTGACTCTATACTTGTTTTCTTTTATTCGGTTGCATCAAACCTACCTAATGCAAACTTTGTTAGTATGTACTTACAAACTATGTATTGTATTAGTTTTTAACATTAATTTCCCTGTGTTGCAATTCTTCCTTATCTTTTATTTAAACTAAAATTGTATTCAGTAAATTTAAATCATTTGCCACTGTTAGAGTTTTAGTTAAGCTGCTTTAATTGGGTCTCAAACACAATCTGGCTTTAAACTATACTAGCTGGCTGGCTTACAAAATTGTCGGCCAATTTTAAAAAATTTTATAGTAAAGTTTGGTTTAAAGGCAATCAGTCTTTGAAAGCAGTTTAGTCAACAAAAAACTCGCTAAATCTTTTAGAATTGATTATACGTGCTTTTTGATTTTATTTTTGTAGTTTCTTTGCTGTTTGTAATAGTTCATTACTATTTTATAAGTATAAACAACCTTTGAGCCATCATCCTTTCATCTTTTCATTATTCATGTTGTGTGTTGTTGTTGAGCTTATACAAGCTACACTCATTCTTTCTATGAATGTACGAAAGAGAGAAGAGGTGCAACACTCAAAAGAGCTCTTTTACTTTGTGCAATCAATTATAACTACCACTACTCGTGCTACTAAAACTACAACAACAACAACGTTTAAACGTTTAAATTTATTTATAAAAAATTCATAGAAAATTGGCTTGTTTGCACCGCTAAAATACCATAAAGTAAATTCTTTGCAAATGGTCTAACAAATTACCGTTTATTGGCTTTGTTTTCTTTAATGCACATCCACACAACAAACACACAACTAGATGATATTGCTTTGTAGCGCTACTGCTACTGCTAGGGATGGTAGTTTGTATGTGAAACGGAAGTAGAGTTCTGATGGTGAAAAGTTCATGCATATTGGTACCTCCTTGAAGCCATTTTTTTTTTTTGTAACAAGAGACAACAACATCCATAAAAGTAGTAAACTTATTCAGTGGAAAGGACCTGTTTCGCAAACTGTAAATGATGTTTTATATGAAAATGTCATAAAAGTACATTCACCTTTTATTACAACAGAGATGAGCCGGTTTACCCATAAAAAGTTCCAAGACTTTGAAAATAAATTTAAATTTACAAAAAATTCACCAAAAAAAAAAAAAAAGTTAAAATAATTTTTTAATTTTATACACAATTTTCGTTTTATAAATGTAAATCCTAAATGCGTGCGTCGTTCGTATATCGTTTATTTGCTAGCTGTGTCATATTCCTTTTTAATAATTTATGCGGTGTATTGCTTTGCTTCTAATATCCCATTTGTGTAATGCTGTTTAAATTATAATAATATTCTTCTTTTTTCTTCTACTTTCTACTCAATATGCCTTTCTTTGCAAACGATATTGTGGTTTTACACACAACAAATTTAAATAAAGGAAATTGAAGAGAAAAATACAAACCTAACCATCAAATATATGTATTTTTTAAAGAATCTTAACAATTTAAATGTATTAAACACGCCAATAATAATATTTTTATTGTGCAACAACTTCTTGCTTAAACAAGTTGTAAAAATTATTAAAAACATTTTCAAAATGGCTTAATAGAAAATTTACACAGAAAATTCAACTAAAGAACAATTTTATATTGAGGTGGTCTTTCTAAGTTCTTCTCTAGAAGGGGCTTATAACCGAAGTTACAAGAAATTTGTGTTGAATATATCGTTTTTTTTTGTACTCGTCATCAGCCGCCCACATTGATATTCCGGAAATCAAGGTCGCTTTTTCACTATAATTTTCACAGTTTTCGATTCTTAATAAAGCAAAGCGTGTTGTTACACTTTTTTATCTATCCTTCACAGAAATATAATTTTTTTTATTATGAATTTTTTATGCCCTCTCACTAGCCTTTCTAGAATAGGGTAGTAACGAATTCATACACATGAAAGCGAGGAGGTACCAAGAAATTTGAAAAGTGAAAATAGGACAAGAAAATTAAAAAAAAAAGAAATAGGAAATAGAAGAAATATAGAAAGTAGAAAAAGAAAAGAAAATAGTGGAATAAACATAGAAAAATAGAAAATAGAAGAAGAGAAAATAAAAAAATAAAAAAAGGAAAGAAAAGCAGGTAAAAAGAAGAAAATGTTTTAAAAAAAAGGAAGAGAAAATAAATAAAGAGAGAATTGAAGAAGAAAATAAAATAGAAGAAGAGAAAATAGAAGTAGAAGAAGAGAAAGTAGAAGAAGAGAAAATAGAAGAAGATTAGAAAGTAGAAGAAGAGATTAATAAAGAAGAAGATAAAATAGAAGAAAATAAAATGGAAAATAATATAGAAGAATAGAAAATAGAAGAAAATAAAATGGAAAACAATATAGAAGAATAGAAAATAGAAGAATAGAAAATAGAAGAATAGAAAATAGAAGAAGAGAAAATAGAAGAAGAGAAAATAAATTAAGAGAAAATTGAAGAAGAAAATTAAATAGAAGAAGAAGAGAAAATAAAACAAGCGAAAATAAAAGAAGAAAAGAAAATAAGAGAAGAATAGAAAATAGAAGAAGAGATTAATAACGAAGAAGAGAAAATAGTAAAAGAAAAAAATAGAAGTAGAAGAAGAGAAAATAGAAGAAGAGAAAATAGAAGAAGAGAAAATAGAAGAAGCGAAAATAGAAGAAGAAGAAAATAGAAGAAGAGAAAATTGAAGAAGATAATTAAATAGAAGAAGAGAAAATAAAAGAAGCGAAAATAAAAGAAGAAAAGAAAACAAAAGAAGAATAGAAAATAGAAGAGAGATTAATAACGAAGAAGAGAAAATAGAAAAAGAAAAAATAGAAGAAGACAAAATAGAAGAAGAGAACATAAAGGAAGAGAAAATAAAATAGAGGAAGAAGAAAAAATAAAAGAAGAGAAAATATAAAAATAGAAGAAGATAAAATAAAAGAAAATAAAATGGAAAAGCAATAGATAATAGAAGAAGTAGAGAAAATAGACGAATAGAAAAAGTAGAAAAATAATAAGAAGAAAAGTAAAGAAAATAAGAAGAGAAAAAGAAAAGAAAATAAGAAGAGAAAAAAAGAGAGAAAAATAAAAGAAAATGTAAAAAGTAGAGCAAATAGAAGAAGAGAAAATGTAAGCAGAAACACTAAAAGAAGATTAAATACAAGAAGATTAAAATAGAAGAAAAGTAAAGAAGTAGATGTGTCTATCAGGAGCTTTATCAATTGGTGCTTCTGATTTAGTTCGCTGTCAGTGCAGAAAGGCGATATTTCAGTTTAAGGTTTTGGTATAAAATAACAGAAAACTTGCCTAGTGTTTGTCATATTAATTAGTCTGTTTATGCTTCTACAAAATCTTAATATTCGTTTTTTTTTTGTTTCTTTAAAAGGACATTGTATTCAGCGGAACTAAATTCTCATTAGTAGTATTCCCTATTTGGTGCAGAGGATTTACAGCAGGACATTTATGTACTTATGTACTGTATTACGTACTTGCAAAGTTGTTAGTTTATATGCCTCAGACGCTAAATATCCTTTTGTATCTGTATTTCTTTATTTTCTTTAAGTTATTTTACCAAATTTTTTTTTTTTTTATAGAAATTTTTTTCCTTTCCTTTTTTTATTTGTAAGATAATTTCCTATTGGGATTTTTGTTTTTTAACCAAATTTTCAACTGTTAATTTTTACTTTACTCTTTTTTGTTTTTTTTTTTTTGTAACCACGACTGCTAATATCTTCTCTTTTTTCATAAGGTGGTTATGAACATGAGTTTTGCTAGCTCATAAAAATTCTTGTAACTGCCTTGTTGGTTTATAAATTATGCCAGGCTTATTACAGGATTTAATATTGTTAAGGAAATAAAAATCAAAATAAATATAAAATGAAATCACAGCATAACAAAGCAGCAGTAACACCTGCGGATAAAAATTATAAGTCAATAGTTTAAATAAACTTGAGGATTTTTTTTAAGTTAAAAGAACAATTAAAAAAAAGCTTTTAAGTAAGATTGTGATTAAAAAAATGGTGTTAAACAATTTTTACAAATACTTAAAGGTGGTAGCAAGAATTCTTTAAGGAATACGAAATACAGTCGATTGCTATCAATAGCTCTAATTTTTGTTTTGTAAAAATTTATTAATTTTAAAATAAATCCTGCTGTCATTTCTTTTTAAAAAATTTTTTCTCTTTTTTATATTTTTGCTTAAATTTTTTTAAAGTATCAACTAATCCCGTTTTCTTAACATTTAAACTCTGCATATATATGCATCTGATATTTACATAAAACTAACAAATTTATTATATCAGTTTTAGTTAGTTTTCCACAAATATATCCAGACACGTTTTATCCCTGGGATTATCAAATGAATTTTATGTGATAGTTGTTGCTTAAGCTGAAAAAGAAAACAAGAGAGAAACTGTTAGTTTAAGTATTAAATTACAAAATACAGATGTGGTCAGTAGTTAAGGACAAATAAACAAAAAAGAAAAAGAATGAAAAAGGAGATCCTAAACATGTATTGCATATTTGGGTATTTTTCTTATATAGAAATTTTTAAGACAAGTTGTTTTCAGATATTGATATAAATTGTGACTAAACATCCATTTACATTTGTAATAGATACATAGTTGCTGGTCATAGTCATTTGATTTTGAAAAATATTGCCTGCATTTAAGGAAATCATTATTATGCTGTTAGAAAAAGAAATGAAAAAAATACAATATTTATGTATGTATCTAGGAAAAAAGCTGCAGAAAAAAATAACATGGCCAAATGGCTCCAAATAAAACTGTCTTGCCTTGTTGCTTTACTTATCTGTCTTGCCACATTTTTGATTAAAGTTTCTTGTTGCTTTATTTGTTGGTTTTTATTTAAACAAACATGAAGATTTAAAGCGGGTAATATTTATGTGACTTGATTACAGAAGAAAAAGAAATTTCTTTAAACCAACAAACCTTTTTTTAATTTCTAAATGAAACATATCATGTTATTCAAAAGAAAATCTTCAATGAAAAATGTTTTCACTTAGCCAAAGTCGGGTTAGAATATTTTCTCAACAAGTTTGAGTGGAAGGAAATTAATTAACAAGATCTTATACTTTAATTAAATATAGTTATTAAAACCGAATAATTGTTCTAACGTATATAAATATTGTAATATAGTCTGTAAGAAAATTGCGCAAAGACTAAAATAAAGAATGCTTTGGCTGTTTGCCAACATAAAAATTTATTGTAAAAAATTCAAAATTCAAACAAATTTCTTTACAACAGACATTAGCATCCAACCGCTAGCTTTGAATAAAGTTCGCTCAAACTTGTTCACCCACTTGCTCTAGAACATACATGAACCGCCTAATCCAATTTCAAAATTAAAAATAGAGTATCAATTTTAAATCACATCACAAACCATTCTGCCGTTGCTAGAAAACAAAAAAGGATTTTAACATATTGCAAACTTAAAACCCAAAATTGAGCCCTTGTGTTCTAGCAACAACAGATTAATCTGCTTCATATTGTTTGGTGGCATGAAAAAGTTTGACGTCAATCAATATACAACTCGTTTATTACATCTCAAGCTTGTTCGAACTGGACTTTATTTAAAAAATAAAATAAAACTAAAAATAATTAAAATAAGGCAGAAAAGAAAATTTTAATACCTAGAATTATCGCACGCTCAAAGTCATAAAAATTAAGCATTTCAATTGTACCAAAAAATATATATCTTTTTAAAATAATTTTTACCATAATTTTTAATAATTCTTAAATATTTATGAATTTATGTAAAATATTTCTATTTAGTTTATCATAAATATTGCATAATTCCAAAATATTTTTGTGTGGTTACTGGCTATTATTGTAATTGTTTTTGTTGTTGTTGTTGTTGTGACTGATGCTGCATTTATGAAACTGTTAGAAAATTAGCCAACATGCATATTTTGTGGCAATTTATTTATTATGCCCAAATAAGCTTTAATGCGGTTTATATCAGTTTATGGCTTTTAAACTCCTGCTACTTTTTAATTGAAAAATTTCTATAAATATTTTCGGTTTTGTTTGTTGTTTTTTTTTCTCACTAAACATGCAGCCAATAATGTCTAAATATTTTGATTTTTTTTTTGTATTTAGTTTTTGTTAGTTTGTTATCCAAATTTGTTATTGACCAAAATATTATCTAAAAACTAAATGTCAATTATGGCTAATTGCAGGCAGCGTTGTTTTTGAGCAAGTTTATTAACTCATTTGTGGTAATATTTCAGTTTATATTTAGTTTAAATAGAAAAAAAATCACGTATCCCATATTAAAAATTTATATTAAATGTTAGAAGGGGAAGATTTTTAAATTACTTTTGACAGTTTTGTTTTTATTACAAAATTAATTGAATATAAATGATTTCTTTAAACTGCTTTGGTTTTGATTGAAAAAAACGCTAAATTTTATTTATATGTGTTTCACAGACGCTTGAAAATAATCATCAATTACTTTTGTTTTAATTATTTTGTTGCGCTTTTGCAATATTTGTCCTTTTTTTGTTGTTGAAATAATCACCTAAATTTACGAAATTATTTAATTAAATTTTTTTAAAGTTGTATTTTGCAAACAGCAGATATTAGGCCTCATTATGAATGTCGTTTTCGTGATATGTGGCAACGCCGGCCATATATACATATATTACATTAGCTTGTTGTATATTCGATTACGACAAGGGCACTTGTAATTAGGCCTATTGTGTCACTGTAATGGTTTATTTTGAACCTGTTGTCGTTACTTAAAGCATCATTATGTACAACCTCTGAGGTGGACAACTCACCCAAGAAAGTCTGTGAATTCTTAATGAATACTAGACTTAGGATGAATTTGTAACTTTAGAGTAGTGTCACATATCACAACAACCACATTTAAAAACAGGGACCAAATTACTGCACCTGATCGATCCAAATTTCAATACAACTTGAATGAAAATTTGAGTCGACAGCAAATTCCAGGCCTAGTTTTTTTTTAAATAAATATATATTATATATTATTTTCTATTTTCTTTTCAATTTTATGTTGTCAATAAATTCTTTTAGCTGTAACTCGAACGAGTTCAATTAACCAATTTAATCATTATGTCTGCATACCGTCTAGCATTAAAGACGCTGTCTTAAAATTGCAAAAAAGAAAAAAATAATTCTTACTCTCCTTTCTCTATTGAAACAAATAAATTTTTATATATTTTTTGTCTGCTAAAAAAAAAAGTATGATTAGAACTAATTGCTAAAAACATAAATTTTCTCATGCAAACATACATCGACCAAGCTGCAACTCATATAAACAGTCTCATCTACACATTAAAAAATACTTATATCTCACACTCACTCTTGCAACCATAAACAGTTTAAGCACTGTAATTACTGTTAGAAAAAAAAAGAAATTCATTGTGAGTTAAATGAGGAAAAGTAGTTAGGAAAAATCACCCTACCGTCAGTTAGTAGCACAATTGGTATAAAAGAAAAGACAGAGGCAAAACTTTTACTTTATATGTACAAACTAAAAGGCAAAGGAAATGTAACAATATTTTTGAAAATAATATAAATTTAAAAAAAAAAAAGTTATTAATGGTAATTTTAGTAAGATGGTGTCTATCTTACTACAATAACCGCTAACTCTTTTTTGGTATAAAGTGGACTACTTTCAAAAATAATAGCTCCAAAACCTTCATACTACAGTACACAATTAAAAAAAAAAATATTTTACGTAAAAAGACAATTTTTTCAACATAAAGCTCTTCGAGTTACAAAAACCTTGAATTTGTCAGCCAAAAGCATGTACAATTCGGCCACTGTACGAAGACAAGTGTAGGGTGGTAGTTAAAAAAAAAAATAGAAACATTATTTTCAATTCTTAAACTGCAGCCAACATCAACTGCATATAACTCATTTACAAACAATTATTATAATGTTTTATATGGCTTACAACCGCAGACATTTTCATCGTGGCATCGTAAAACAACACAGCACAGCACAGCACATCATTAAACGGTGCTGGAGGGAAAAGTACACAGAGAGAGAGAGAGAGAGAGAGAGAGAGAGAGAGAAAACGGAGAAAGCAAGAGAAAGTCTGCCTCAAATATCGTTGGATAACAGCAATAGCAGCAGCAACATAAACTAAAATTAGAAAATTTGTTTCGTTGGCTTAAGAGGAAGACAATAGCAACGTAAAAAAATACTATAAAGTTCACAATTGAGTGCAAAAAGTGACACCAACAACTGTAGGAATGTAGCAAAAAAAATAAACCAGACAAATAGACAGCCTAAACATTATTTTTAAATGCTGGTAGTTTACAAAAATATTCATGAGTAGTGAAAAAAAAAATTTAATATTATTTAGAGCAAAAAGTAGAATTAAACTTGTTAAAGGTTAAGCTTACGTAAGCGGTCTCTCTAAAAAGAAGATTTTCACACAATGAATATAAAATTAATAGTATCAGCTTACTAAAGCTGAATGAGCCTGAATATTTAGGTATAATCTTGAATAAAAGCGAAGCAACTCCAAAGCAATGGCAGTTATAGCACCAAGCAAGAAGTTCATAAGAACCTTATAGTTAATAAGGTTTTGCATCCAAAGAAAAAATGACACCATCCCTTCACACACTTTATTATATCACCCTAACTGTAGCCTGCTTTAAAGGAGTAGAAGAATAACCATCAGCATTAACAACCAAATGTTTATTATCAACATATAACCAGACATAAAACTAGAATTTGCGATATGTCTGCAATAAGTGAAATGCAATGAAATGAAGATGAATAATAATAAAAAAAAAAAAAGTTATGCTATGCGATTTTATAAATGCAAATGGCATGTAGCCAAAAGCAAAAAAGAGAAAAGAGACGAAGGCAAAAACAAAACTACTTTAAATTTACCACAACTTCATGCAGGTTTTTGGAGGAAAACAAAAAAGCAAGCATACACAAGTGCAAGTGTGACACGGTATTGAGCAAATTCTATCTAAAAAAAAAAATCAAACAAGTAAAATGTTTCTAAGGATGTATGTGCGTATCGACAAATGTGTTCAGCATAAATAGTTAGATAACAAGTCAGCTCGACATAGTTGAAGGTAGCATAAAAAAAAAAAAAATAAGTAAAGAAAACTTGATTGCATTTAAATAAGAATTTGTGGAGCCATAGAGAAATAACCAGTTGCGAATGATGAAGAGCAAGCAAAATACAGATTTCATAAAAATCAGTTGACATGAACAGTCAAAAAGACGTGACCAGCTTAGCAGGATTTTGTAGCATTTAAATATGAACAATGAATTTGACTACAGAGTTCAAAATTTTGTTTGTGTAAGGGTTTGTGCTTTTTTTTTTTTTTAAATAAAACCCAATTATTGAATTGACATTAAGTTAAATTCAAAACAATTAAAGCAAAAGCAATAAAAATTGAAATAATGCCGTAGACAACTGCAAAGTTGATTGATTTTAATGAAATTTTCCACAAAAGAGTCCTATTAGACGACCGTTGCTTAAACCTCACCTAAAGCAATGCACAAGCATACTTGAATAACACACATCATTACAAACATGTGTAATATTTTATATTTGAAAGTGCTTATTAGCCATTTTAAGTATGCTTGTGCAGCCCTTTAGTACTTATCTCTCTTAAAAGCCAAAGACCAGGGTCTAAGTCAGGGCACTCGATATCGAATGAACTCTCTATTTAAATTACCTTAAATATTAGTTTGATGTCGAAAGCCGTAATTAACCTTCTGCTGCCTGATTTATCTATCTCCTGAAGAAAGATATCGATTTATTTATTTCCATTTTATATGAAAATTAACTTTAACTTCTATCGTAAAGTAACTTGCTTTTTTTGTACTTTAATATTGTGTCCCAACTCACTCACTCGCTTTCAGTATATTAAATTTTCTCAGTAAATTCCCTATTTCATCATTGTTATGGTTGTATCCCTAAAAGTATACTTGCATGTACATAATACAAGTACATTATACAAATATGTGTACTAAGTTGCCATAACAATTAATAACAGACATTGCTAAATGCGTGTATGGCTGTGTATATGAAGATGTTTCTACTACACTTAAATGTATGTGTGGTCAGCTGAAATGTGAAAGTATCTCTGAAATATTAAAAAAAAATTTCTTAATAGAAATCAAGTAAAAGTTTAAAAATGTCCTGGTAGTAGAAATACAAAACTTCAAAAAGTTCATTTAGAGATTTCTCATGTCATTGAACGATATAATTTTTAGTATGCTTAAATGTGTACATTTTAATATAACTTCTAATACTAATGTTGTTGTTGTTGTTGTTGTAAACAAACAATACATAAAGTTGCCGTCGCTGTTGCTAGTGCTGCTGTTGTTCTTGTTTATTGTTAGTTTTTTTGTTGCTGTTATTGTCTACTACAATTGTTATTATATTTGTTGTTGTTTTTGTTACAGTTTGCAACTAATATTTTCTATTACCACCCAATTTACCACACATGCCACACTTGCTAAATAAATGAGTCCTTTCCCAAACACAAACACAAACACAAAACTACAAACAAGAGAATTCTCAACAACCACTAATACTGTTGCAAATTAAAAACTAGTATGCATGTGTCTACATTAAATTACACATGAATATTAGTGTGCTTTTAATACAACAAAAAAAAAAAAATAATAATAATAAAAAGTGAGAACTCGTCTGCCTTCTAAACTCCTAAAAGTATGCACTATGTTTATATTTGTTCATTAACAAAACTCTAGTTACTGTGTATGTGTATGTGTGTGTAAAGTGTTGTCAATGCATAGTTTTGTGTCATGTTGTTCTTATTGTTATTTAAACAACAATAATTCTAACAGCAAAAACCAAAAGCAAAAAATTTAATTTTATGAAAATTCTAATTCTCTTTAAATAAAGTAAACTCTCAAAATGTAGTATGTTGTCTTGCAGCTCAGATAAAGTTTACCTTAATTAATGTAAACCAACAAAAGCTTTTTTAATTTATTTTTGTTTGTTTGTTTGTGTTATTTATTTTGATAATTGCTAAAATGTTGTCTACAACATTGTTGTCGTTATTATTTTAGCACCTAAAAGTATGCTATGTTTAATTTAAATGTATTTGGCAGACACAGATTAATTAAACATTAAATAGAAAAGTGCACTGTCAGGCAAGTTAGTCTTGTTATGTATGGCAACATATTTGCGTACGAGTATATGACATTTAATTTTCAGGGTTTACCGACAAATAATTAACGTTTTTCTTATTTATTTTCCATAAAGGCGCAAGTGCATATATTAATAAATATTTTGTATTTTTAAGCGCATGTTTTTTGTACATATTTTCGTTTTTCAAGTGCATGAAATTCTTTTCGCTTCCTTGCAATAAAACTTGAATTTATTTAATGGTTCTTCAAATCATAGAATTCAAAAAATTAAACCTTCATGGGTTGATACGTTTTGCCTACTGTTAGGCTTCAACTAGATAAATATCTATTGCCTACTGTTAGGTTGTAACCATAACTATTTACTACAGCATGTTTTTTAACTTTCAATATAAATTCAATTTACTTTAAATGCTTTTTTCTTGCTAAATTTTTTTATTTTATTTTATTTTTCCTCATGGCAAATAATATAATTTTTTTAGCATTTTTATTTTCTTGTTTGTGTATCAAAGTTTACAGCATAATGAGTAAGTGGAGTGTAGAAAAAAATTACCGAAGAATGAAATGAATTGCATTAAATGCATCATAAATATTTTATAAGCATACAAGTAGTGATGATGATGATCATACTTGAAACTGTTGGGGGTTTTTTTTTTCTTTGTGAAAAAAAAAATAAAGGAAATTATGCAAAAATAAAGAAATAGAAAAAAAGTCATACACAGCCAGCTATAAGTAAGTTTGCACTCTTTGATGTTAAAAAGCTGACAATGAGAGCGAAAAGCAAAATGTTGTTGATGATGCTGATGATGGCGTTAACTAAAAGTTGAAAAGGGTGGGTTACTATCATTTTCTACATCAATGTTATTAACGTTTTTCTGTTTTTTTTTACTCCTGCTGCTGCAGTTGTTGTTGCTTTCAAAGTCTAGTGGTTTGAATTAATTTTTTTTAGAAAGCAAGACACATAGACATACCTTTAAACACAAAGATATTAAAGGAAAAAGGAGTACACAAAATATGTTTTAAAAAAACCGAAAAAAAATCAGTTTTGTTTTTAAAGAAAACTTTTTGAAATCAATAAAGTTTATTTGGCACAATTAAGTTAAAAGCAGAAGTAGTTGAAATTAAATATAATCAATCAAAATCCGTCTAACTTTTACCACGCACTGTATAGTGTAGCTGTACGTAGTGCCTAATATCATTGCAAAAGAGATAAATAATTTTTCTTTTTACTTTATTTATTTGAATTATATTTTTTCTTTTCTGCAATTTATTAGTACGCCTTTCAACTTAGTTTTTTCTATGTAAATGCTTGAAATATTTATTTAACAGAGAATCAAAATATATACTGTAGAAATTGTTGTTGTTGTTGTGTACAATCGTCTGGTCTTAAAACAAAAGCAACTCTGAGTTCATTTCTTGTGCCTTTATTTTTTTTTTTCCCACTACATTTCAACCGACAGATGATTTTGTGTCTAGCCTACTTCTTTTTCAACGAGTTTAAATGCAAATTATAAAAAAAATAAATAAAAAGCAGTAAACAGTAACGTTGAGAAATTAAAATATTTTTATCAAAGTCTTTTAAGGACATTTTTGTTAGTTTGCTTTTTAACATACATAAATTCCTATTTAAAGGTTAAAAATTTTTTAAACGCTTGTAGCTACACAGTGGCAGAGTATATAAAAATTTTTCTGAGTAAAATCATGGCAGCAGCTCTACATTAATTAACAACTAAAAGTCATACGTTGCAGCCATCATTTCTACTACTCTGAATCTGACCTATTTTCTTAAACACTGTTGTGATCTCTAGTCTTGTTGTTGCATAAAGTATTTGCTCTACCTCAAACTTTAGCCTGTATTTTTTATCCTTATCACAAATAAAAAAAATACATTTTCAAGCAAAATTTCATCATATATTCTGTAGTCTAGAATATCGCTTGAAGTTTGTCTATTATCCATTAATTACATGTTATCTAGACTTTTTAGTCAATAGTCTGAAACAAAATAATTCTAAATTAAAAAAAAATATTAAATCTTAAAAAAAGGATATATGAGAGGTGGACATATCCCTGCAGAAATTGAACTCAGAGATACTCCAGGCATGTTACTGAGACAAATGCTCAAATAGTTAAAAATTTTCATAGCTTTTTTATAAGCATTTTAGTTAAAACTAATTAAAAAAAAAAAAGATATAAGGCCGATGGCTAGCTTGCACCAATTAAAATAAATTCCATTAATGATGTTATTAACACAAGTAAAGAAGTAGTTAACCTGTTTTCAATGCGTTGCCTCCATATTTCTTTTAAACAAATATTTGCTTAAAAAAAAGGATATGTAAGAAAATGGTAGGCTTTTGCTTTTTTTTACATTAAATTTCCTAATGTAATTTCATTACAATTTCATTTCGTTCTCTTCATAATTGTAATTAAAATGAAATTTTTTTAGCTGAAGTTTAAAAGTGAAGTAGGCATATCCTTGCTTCATTCAAAAATAATTACTATCGTGCATTTACGAATAGTTATTAATTTTTCTTGCTCTTTGATCATTATATTATTTAAAATAAAAAAAAAAATTTTTATAAAGGATAACTAAAGTGGGTAAGCATATACTTGCTTTAATTAAAATAAAATTTGTAAAGAAGGTATCAGCTGAAATAAGGAAACTTTTGCAATGATATTCGGCACTTTCAAATTAATTGCAGCTAAAATGTTTTTTTTTTTTTCCATAAACTATAAAGGGGAAGTTAGGCGTATCCTTAATGCAATTTAAATAACCTTGTTTTTATATTTATATACAAATAGTTATTGTATTCCATATCACTTTAATAATAATTCTAGCTAAAATTAAAAAATTTTTAATAAAGGATATATGGTGGGAAGGCATATCCTTGCTTCAAATGATACGAAATTTACAAGCAATCGCTACTAGCATATAAATACAAGTTTTATTAAAGTTTCTTTTCAATATAATCATAATTGTAGCCAAAAAACAATTTTTTAAATACACTGTGTATGAGAAGTTGGCATATTTTTGCTGCTATTTAAGTAAAATTTATTAAGAATATTGTTAGCATACTTTTGCAAATAGTAGTGAGAAAATTTCATTGCAATCTGCTTATCCCTTTAAAGAAAAAATTTATTTTTAAATAAAAGATACAGGGATTAATAAAACATAAATACATATATCAGAATTGTGGTTAGTCTAGACAGAACCCCCAGATCATTAAGTTAGTACGCTACCTACTAATCTAAATGGGCACACAAATTTTTTAAAAGTTATTTATTTTAAGTGTTTTGTAATCATAATGGTAGACGCAATTTATAATTAAAATTTCCCAGGAAGTTTAGTTTTAATCTGCGGTATTTTATGATCGGTTATTAACAATGTAAAGTTTTATTAACTGGATTTTTAACTGAAAAGTGACAAAAAAAAAATACAGTAAAAAAGAATCCCACAGCAGAATGCGGTTCTATCAAATGTCTATTACAATCTTGTAATCGTTGCTTGCGAAAAGTTTGTTTATGAAATGTTTTAAGAAGCTATACTTTCTTAATGCCATATAAATTGTTAGTATTTTAATTCTCTTTCTTATTTTCTTCACTGTTCAAGTTTTCTTTTTTTTTACGGTCTAATAACCAACTGTGCTGTCTTATTTAACTCCCACAGAGTTTCAAGTTAGAAGACAAAATATTATGAATTCTTTACAACAAAATAAGCGAAATTTCTCTTTCGTAGTATCCAGTAAATATTTAAGAAAATGTGCAGCATAAAATTTGTCTTTGTTGGCTTCTTGCCTATAAAATATTTATTAAACACACATACACCAACAAGCATTCCATTCTGGTGTTTCTTGGCTTTAACCAACAAACCAATTTAAACCAGTTGAAATGTGTTCGCTTTATCAATCCTTTCTTTAATTCTATTCAAACTTGTAAAAAAAAAATTTTCACTATTCTCCTAGGGAAAAATCAATTTTGTCATTATTTTTGAATGTAAGCTTGCGTGTTTGTTGGGTAGTTTTTACTTTTATCAGTCATTGTCTTTTATGTGTGTGTGTCTACACAAGAGTAAGAGTATTCCTTATTGTTTTTCGCTTTATTTCTTGTAAATTTGATGACTGGATTTGCCACGAACGTGTACAAATAAATGGAACTTTTCTTTCTTTCTCTCTCTTGCTATAAACATAATAACTACATGTGATGTTAGTACAAACTATTCAACAGTTCATAAAGTTAATTTTACCGCAGAAATTGTCATAAAACTATGAAAAAATTCGCATATGAAAATTTATATATTTTCCCAGTTGGCCATGTGTTTATAAATTTTTTAATGAAACGGTTAATTTTAAAATTTCGGTAAAAGTTGTTCGATACCGACTAAAGTAATTTAGCCCTAATTTCATTTAAATCGGTAGAACGATAAACACATCCCTCATATATCCTTTATTAAAAAGAAATTTTTTTTCTGTAGGTTTAATCACATACATAGCTGTAACAACTGTTACAGAATTATATCACAAATAGGCATGTTAAAAAATTTTCTCCACTAGTATAAAAATTCTCTTACCTGCCATATATCCTTTATTACCAAATTATATTCGTAGATAAAATTATAAACAGATTGCAAAGAAAATGTATAATTATTTACAGAATTATGTTACCAATATCCTAGTTAAATTTCATTTAAATCTGCAAGGATATACATTTATTTTCGTTATATCCTTTATTTAAAAAATTAAATTCTTACTAAAATTATACTCAAATTGCAATGAAAACTGGTGACATTTTCTTAATTTTTAACAAAAATATTTATTTTTAGTATAAAGGCTAGAGTAAAAATAATAAAAGCTCTCAAATGTATATGTTTATTTGAATATAAAATTTTTATTTATAATTAAAGGCAGATTGCAAAAAAATTATAACCAGAGTACTATGAAAATTAACAAAAACTTGTATTTCTATGCTATTAGCATTTCTGTTGAATTTATGTTTAATCGCTGCAAGGATAGACCTACTCATCATATATCCTTTTTTATAATTATGATCAGAGTGCTAGGAAAATTAACAAAAACTTGTATTTCTATTCTGTTAGCATTGCTGTTGAATTTATGTCTAATCGATGCCTTTTTTCAAATTATCCTTTTCTCAAATTACGATCAGAGTGGTGGGAAAATTAACTAAAACTTGTATTTCTATGCCGGTAGCATTCCTGATGAATTTATATTTAATAGCTGCAAGGATAGGCCTACTCACCATATATCCTTTTTTTAATTTTTTTATTTTAGCTAGAATTGTGATAAAAGTGCCCTTGAATTCAATAACTATTTATGTATTACTGTCAGTTATAAGATTTTTTGAAATTTGGGCATGTACATACTTACCTTTTCTTATATCCTTTATTTAAAAAATTACATTCTGACTGCAATCACCCTCGTAGTGCTATGAAAATTATTACAATCACAATTATTTTCATTGAAGCTGGTAAAGCATTACTTGTAAATTTAATTTCAATTGAAACAAGGATATGCCATATATTATTTATTAATATATCACATAATCTTTCTGAAATAAAGAGGTCAAACTAGAAGGTTTAATGTAACTATTCTATGGAATTATGGGTCACAAATTAGAAAAATAGAGCTAAACTGTAAAAAGCAGAGATTTCAAGGATTTTTGAGTGGTAGCTTCTTTTATATTTGCACTAGTGTTGTGCTTCAATTTGATGTGATATAATTTTGTCAAATTCAGCCTGATTACGAATTTACGACAAGCTTGTATAAAACTTTTGACCGGCGTTGCCACAAATGACTTTTTTCGTCACGTCAATTATTTTCATAATCAGGCTGTTTATGTTAGACCTTGTCTGAATGATAAGCATAGATAGCCCGCCTAAGCTATAACTAGCCGGACTAGAAGACTAAATAAGATAAAAAATCATTACAAATAGTTTATTATTCACACATTTTTTTTCTGCTGAAAATGTTAGCAAATGCTGCCTGTGTGAAGCTCCATATTTTTCTCTCTAAACTATAATCTAGTCGAATTGTTTTTGTTCCTTGTTTAATCTTTTTTTTTTTTTTTTTGTTACTTTTAGTCATTCTTTTTATATATTTTTTGTGTTTATGTGTGTCTGAATTATTATGGCTGCGTGTGTGCATTAATACTGTGTTATGGGAAGCAGCACAGATGTTTAGGGAAATATTAAAGTTAATGGTAGTTTGGTAGTAGTTATCAACATTATAATATTCTTCTGTAATTCTAAACTGTTTGCATGTATTTTAACTATATTTACGTGTACATCTGCGTGTGTGTGGCTGTCACTCTGCATAAGTGTGTGTGTGCTTATAGACATATACCAAGTTGAAGTAGTTGTTATAATGTTAGTAGAGTTTTTCGTTATTCGTATGTGTAATTACAATTTAGTTGAATTTTTCATAAACTTTCATCGCTTTACTTTTTTTTTGTAGCTGCTGCCTTCCTGGGAGTTTATCTTATTTTTATCCTGCTGTTTTTTGTTTTTTCAAGCAGTTGTGAAATTATTTGGCGTGTCTATGTGGTTGGTTGTATGCATTTGAGGGTGTATGAATTTTCTATGTTGAATAAAGTGTGTGTGTGTTGTATGTCTATTGCTTTTGCGAACGTATAAATCTTGTTGAAATATTTTTAATGAATTTTTTATTACATTTATATTCTAACAAAGAATTATGAACAGTTTAAATAACTAAATGGCATTTTAAGAGTTTAAATTGTAAAATAAAAAGGTAGTTACCAAATTATGTGTTCAAAGTTGAGATGTAAAAAAAAAGTATAAAGTTAAGGCTAAAAAATATTCTTAACTGAAATCAAGTAAAGTTAAAAATGTTTTTAAGTAGAACTACTTTAATCATCGAGCTTAAGGTTGAATTTTGAACATTTTCAGGAGTACACATTTCAAAAAATTATTTTTTAAACACTACTACTCCGTTAGGTTAATCTGAATAAGACACCTTAAAGAAGAAAATCAACTGTGTTTTTTTTTGTGATAACTGTAAAAGATTAAAAGCAGATTAAATGTAGATTAAAGATAGAAAAGAGGATAAAAAGAAGAATAAAAGAAAAGAAGAAGAAACAGAAAAGAAGAAAAAAGAAGAAAAGAAAAGGAGAGAAAAGAAGAAAAAAAAGAAAAGGATAGAAAAGAAGAAAAAAAAAAGAATTAGAAAAGGAAGTAGGAGAATACAAAGAAGAAGAATGAGAAGAAAAAAGAAGAAAAGAACAAGAAAAAAAAAGAAGAAAAGAAAAGAATAAAAAAAGGAATAAAGAAAAAGAAGGAAAAACAGAAAAGAAGCGAAGAGAAAAAATAATAGAAGAAGAAGTCGAAGTAGAAGAGGACAGAGAAGAAGAAGATGAAGTAGAAGTAGAAAAGGGCAGAGAAGAAGAAGATGAAGTAGATGTAGAGGGCAGAGAAGAAGAAGTAGAAGCAGAAGCGGACAGAGAAGAAGAAGCAAAAAATAACAGAAAAGTAAAAGAAGAAGAAGAAGTAGAAAAGAACAGAAAAGTAGAAGAAGAAGAAGAAGTAGAAAAGAACAGAAAAGTAGAAGAAGAAGAGGAAGAAGTAGAAAAAAACAGAAAAGTAGAAGGAGTAGAAAAGAACAGAAAAGTAGAAGAAGAAGAAGTAGAAAAGAATAAGAAGAAGAAGAACAGAAAAGAAGAAAAAAAGGATAGAAAAAGAAGGAGAAAAGAAAGAGACGAAAAGAAAAGAAAAGAAAAATTAAAGAAAAAAAATGAAAGATTAGAAGAAGAAGAATTAAAAAAAGGAAAGAATAGAAGAAGAAGAATAAGACGAAAAAATTTAGGTTAGGTTGCAAAACAGAAGAGGACTCATTTGGGTCCTCTTCTTCTGTGTAATACTTGTATGAAATGAGAAGTGAAGAAGGATGTAAATAGAAAAATGTAAAAAAAAAAAAATAAGAAGCAGAATGCTTAAAAGAAGTAGAGAAATAGTAAGAGTAGAAAAAGAAAAATGAGTGCGTCACCTAAACCAATTGGTACTTGTAACTAAGCTAGATAACATGCCAACTTTTGCGCTTCATAGCGAAGTGAGGCTCTCCCCGAAATATTTTAGCATCTAAATAATACATTTTGAAAAATATTACAAAGTTAATGTGCTTTTTATAGACAATTTTAAATTTTTTGAGTGTATTTGCTACAATTTTTTTTAGATTGTTCGTTTTTTGTATTTTTTAAGACATTTTAACTATTTAAATATAAGTTAAAAATAAATCCTTAAATATTTAAAGCTTTTAGAGAAATTTTTTACTTTTAACAAAAAATGTTTTTCTTACCTTAAAGTATGCAATTACAATTTAAGTTATTGTTAATTTAAGCATAAAATATATTTTAGACTGGCTGGGTTCATTTTATTGGCTTTTTATTTCTATGGCATTTTATGTTTTAAGCAAAAGGAAACTAAACTAAAATTCTTTACCTTTAGCTGACTGATAAACGTCATAAGATAAAACAAGATTCGTTTTATTTACTTATTTATTTTTATTTTTTGTGGAGTATTTTATTATCTATTTAAATAGAAATAACATCATCATGTTATAAATTCTTTAGAAAAAAAATATTATTTGCAACTTTGTAGTGAATAACATGATGAAGTTGATGCTGACTGATTGTGGCTGATTATACTTGGTTACAATTCTATGAGAAGTTTTTGATTTATTTTCTTGTTGTTGTTGTTTCTTCTTCATATATAAATTTTTTCATGTTGAATAGTTGTCATTAGTTATTTGTAGCATTTCAAAATGTGTAGATATAAAAGAAATTTATTCTTGTTTTTTTTTTCATAGTGCTGTAGCTAACATTTGTTTTGGTGTTCATTGACAGCCAACTATTTAAGTTGTACGAGACTAGATGTCACTTAGTTGGAAAATTGTTGTATGTATTTTATGAATTGAACTTGATGATGCTAGATAACAAGTTTCAAATGTTATGTTTGGTTATTTAACGTGTTTATAAAAGTTAAAAAAAAAAATTACTTTAGTTTATTTTCATTTTATTTTATACAAATTCTAATAGAAAATTTCCAAGTCTTATTTTTAGTTTGTTGTATAGTTGAAGATGAATTTAAACAAACTAAGAGAAAAGTTATCAATATAAAATTTATATATTTTTTTTTTAAATCAGCAACACCGAAATTCTTTAGGGCTTTAAAATACATAATATAAAAATTAAGAGAATTTTTTTTATTATTTAAATACAAAAAATGATCTTAAGCCTAATAAATATTTTTCTTTTTTAATAAAAATAAAAACCCCTAAATTTGCCATGTCTTTTAATATAAATTTTTTATGGAAAAATAAAAATTAATAATTTTCAAAGCCTGGAAATAATATCCCTAAGATTATACTTTAAATTTTTTTCATGCAATTTAAAACACTTAGATTTTTAGAAATATTCTTTTATGATTATTTTAATAATTAAAATCGCAATTGAGTTGTTGGATGGGACGCTGAGCAGTTAAATTTTACTTTAAGTGACTAAAAATTATCCTTAGAATCAAAAAGTAGGTTCTAGAGCTGAAGAATTTCTAGTATTGCTTTATTTTGCATGACTCGTTTTAATCGTTGAAAAACAAATTGAAATTTATTTCGTAGTGCACGTTGTCTATAGACATTATTTTTTTTTATTATTTTTAACAAAGGTTAGAGACAGAGCCACAGAATCAAACAGAAAATTAATTTAATTATTGTAGATTTCAAACCGGGATCCAAGTCATCGCATTCGATATCGAATGAAAACTAATAATTTTTTATGGAAAAATTTTTAAATTTTCGAATTTAATTTCTATTTATATTATTTTTATTATTAAAACTGTTTTTATAATCTTTTAATTTGAATTAATATTTTTTTCAACAATTTTATTTAAATTAAAAAATTAACACAAAATATAAATTTGTGTAAAAGCCTTAAGATATACTACAAAACCTATTATGCTTACTTATAGGCAATTGTTTTGTATTAAGTTTTTTTCCTTTAAAAATTATCTATGACATTTCATTGTTTAATTCTACCATTCTTGCCACAGTTTCAAGACAAAAATTATATTCATTGTTGAAATTTTTATAATTTTTTTCTTAAAAAGATTTATTACCACTTGTCAGTTTTCATCCTGAAAAATAGACTAATACATGTGGCTTTTTATATAACATTTGTTTTTCTAATTTTCTTTATTTTTTTGCTTGGCTTTTCATAAAACTTTTAAGATGTTTTTCTATTATAAAAAAAAAGAAACAAACACAAATAAATTGAAAACGTCTAAAGTTTTATGAGATTACAAATATTGCTGCTGTTTTCTAAAGAAATTTACGCCTCCTCCTTTTGTTCTGTTGTTTTTTGGACTAGTAGTTTTCTTGGAATATTTTTCTTTTCTGTATGAAAGCTTCTTTTATTCTTTTGGCTGTTGTTATAGTGCTTAAAAGTATGCTTTCCTTTTGCCAAGGTTTAAGTGACGCCAACTTTTCTCTTTCATTTTTGTGTAAAAAAAAGTGACTAATATTTATTTATTTTTTTTTTTTTTTTTTTTAATTCATAAAAATATGTTCGTATAACTTTTATTGGCTATTCAGAAGGAAAAAAGGTAAATTTTTTTTACTTTAACAAAACAAAAAAAAACCTTCCAAATTGTTGTAAAAGTGGACAGTAATCAAGTTATTATAAGATAATTTCATACAACTTATGAAGAGTTTTGCGTTTTTGCAGCAAATATTTATCACCTGCCAAGTCTTGCATAACAAAATTACTAACTTGCTTAAAGTAGGCAACACTTTTTATTTAAATAATTTATCAAAAATAATTTGTAATAATAAAATGTAAAGGTTTTAAAATTTAATACTTTTTTTTTAAATTAAAGTCATAACCAGGCCATAGGACTTCAAGCAAATACATGTTTGTTGTCGTGACTGAGACCCACCTAAAGTTAATATCTTTGCGAATCACAATATTTCCAGTAAAATGGCATTAAGTTGTTAGTGCATATTTTTGCATATTTTACTTTTAATACATGTTTTTTTATATCCTGTTATAAATGCATATCTTTCGTCATATTTTGTAAAATTTATTTTGGCATATTTTGTTATAAATGTACATTTTTCGTCATGTTTCATAATATTATTTAAAAAAATGTTGCTGCTTTTCTAATATATTTCTTAAATCTCCACTTTGATGTCAAACGAAAAATTTCAATGTTTAAAACAGTTTTAATATCAAATAAAATGAGTTTTACATTTGATAACTAAAAAAAACAAATTTTTAAAAATCTTAAAATAGACCATAGAGTAGTTATGAGGTGATGAATTTTTCAATTCCGAATAAAATATTCGGATTCGGAATACAGAACAGCACTGATTTATTTATCTGCTACAATTTTTTAAAATTATGTTTTCACTTTTTAAGACTGAATAGAATATATTTAAGTCTTCTTTTTTTTGTTAAGTTTTTGCGTTTTTATGAACTATAATTTTTTTTGCATTAACTTCCTTGCCCTGGCTATCACTGTTCTTTAACAACCCTAACGTTTAGAACCACAGAGCCACCAAGAAGAAAGTAACGGCTTAAAGTAAACAATAAATAAAAACTCTTTTTCTAAAAAAAAAAAATTTTCTTATTGTTTGTGTTTAATGAATAGTGATAACCAAAATAATGAAAACATTTTATAAACGAATAAAAGCTTAATAAAAACTACCCCTAATTATAGGCAATTAATATTATGCTTTTACTATGGCATTAATACTTTTACTTACACATATATAAACTGGTATACATAAGCATTACTTATACACTTTTAAGGTTTTTTATGACACAAATACTTTTGGTAAAAATGTGGCAAAAGCTGTAAATAAATGAGTTCATAATTTACAAACAAACGTCTGTTTTGTAATTAGCTTTACTAGGTAAATTTATTATAGAAAGATAATTAAAGTCTAATTTAAGGGGTTGAAAAGAATTTAAAATTGAAGCATACATTCGAGCAAAAATATTTTTCTAAAAAAAAGTAGAATTAAGTTTCAAATAAAAAGATCCATTTTACTATAATTTTTTTTTTTAAATAAAAATTCGGTCTTCCGAATGAATTTAAAAAATTTTAAAAGTTAATTTTTGTTCTTTTTATACGATAACTTTTTTATTCTACCAATAGTTTTCCAACAAAAAAAAAAAATAAAAAAAAAATACAAAAATATAAAAAAAAATAAAAAAAATAAATAAAAATAAAAAAAAATTAAAAAAAATAAAAAAAAATAAAAAAAAATAAAAAAAATAAAAAAAAATAAAAAAAAAAGAAAAAAAAAATAAATGAAAAAAAATAAAAAAAAAATAAATAAAAAAAAGAAAAAAAATAAAAAAAAAAATAATAAAAATAAAATAAAAAAAATAAATAAAAAAAAAATTTGAAAATGGACTTCAGAGTATTATTATTATAAGTTACTGAATACCGAATCCGATAAAATATCATTATACTTGTTACGAATGTTCGTAATAAAAGTTACTGAATCACACTACATAACAGTTCTTGGAGCCATCCTTGTTTCATTTAAAACTCAACTGAGTTAAAGTGGGAACCATAATAAGGACATTAAATGTAATTCAATGTTTCTAGAGAGATTAAATTTAACAAGTTTTACATTATCAAGAGTTTACTGTCAAATTGTTACTGCCTGTTTCAGTACAAAACCGATAGCTTATTGAAACTAAAAACAATTTTTAAGTTGTTTTTGTTTAAAAAAAAAAACTATCTTTCGTATAAACTGAAACAGCCAATTCACTTTTTTCATTTTGAATTTCAACTTTATACTTTGGTTGTTTGCTGATGGTTCTCAATTTTTTTTTTTTTTTTTTTTTTTTTTTTTATAGGTAAAGTTGGTCTCTTCTTGTTTTTTTTTTAAAGAAAATTTTATTGACGATTAAATGTTCAATTGACCAATGATTTTTGTTTTTTTTATTTTGCTTATTGCTTTTCATTATATTACCGGTTGTTATCATTAAACTTTCCATTCGTTAATTGTTAAATTAAATCTGATATTTTCTTTTTTAAATTATGATTAACAGATTTACACCAAAACTCATTGCCCTAAAAACAGCATTTTGTTTACTAGTACCTGTTTCTGTTATTATTTCCAAGTTGTTGTTGTATTATTTACATTTGTTTCCATAATTTTATTTAACTTTGAGCAGATTCTTGTTTTGAATTTTTTTTAATTAAAATTCGTAAGTTAAAGAAAACAAAAAAAATTTTTTTGTAAGTTTCTTTTGTTTTGTTTTGTTAAAATTTTATTGAAAAACTATCCATTTTAAGGAAATAACAACTTTTATTGTTGTAGGCAATGCCAGCACCAGTCATTGTAGTCATTTTATAAATAAAAATTAATCAAGAAAACTTTTCATCACTTTCAATTGACAATTTAAACTTTCAGCAAATAAATTTCCTTTAGAAAACTTTATTAAACTAAACAAATCCATGCACACACGCACTCCTGCTTTAATATAACATTCATTATATGAAATTTACATAAACGCATACATACGCATAGATACAACACCAGCGGCAACAACAACAAAAAACAAAAAAAGAGGGACAAAGTTTAACAGCTGTAGTAGCAACACACACACCAGGCCAAACATACAAAAATAAAGTAAAGCAAAAGCTTAAGTTTATCAAAAAACTTTACCTATTTACAAGTTTTAAAATTTTCTGTTTGAAAACATCAACAGTACCGACAAAAAACACACACACACACACACAAATTTTTTCACATTCACAATTTTTGAAAAAGAAAAACTTAAAATTTAGTAAATATAAATAAAGCGAAGAAGGAAAATTGCGTAAAAGTAAATGAAATGTGGCAACAGTGTATGAAGGCAATTGTGTATGTGTGCGTGGCAGTGTTAAAACTAGAAAGAAAAAAAAAACAACAACAACAATTTCAAACGACTACAAATGGGGAGTAATAATAGAAAATTAAGGAAGAAAAACAAAAACACACTCTCATTCACTCATGCTCCTACACCAGCACTTCTTTCAATAAACACTCAAACACACATGCATACACGCATACTTACACAAACAAGCACATAAAAAGTTAAAAGGAAAAACTGTAGACAGAAAACCACAACAGCAACAAACAACTACGCAGACGTTATAAACATAAACAAGCGTCAGCAATATACTTGCATAAACATAGTAAAACCGCCAACAAAATATAAAAGCAACAACAACAGCAACAGTAAAACTTATACTAGAGACCATTTCGTCTTTTATAATCGTGTAACTGAAAATTTTCAAACACAGTGTAAAGGACCTTTTTCATGAGAGCTTCTTTTTTTCTTTTATTTTGATTAAGAAATTAAGAAAACAAAACACAAATACCAACTAAGAGACACAGACACACACAAAATTTTCCTTTAATAAAGCAAATATTTTTATTTTTCGCTCTCTCTCTCTCTGTCTCTGCAAAAAGAAAAAAAAAATAACAACAAAATAAAATTAAATATAAAAACAAAACAAACTTAAAAGGACCAACGTTTAAAGTCTTATTGCCTCTATGGAAATTTTTAACAAATTTTCAATTTAGAAAAATGATTTTAAGGTTTTTCTGATTGCAACTGGTTTGGAATTGTTTTAGACTTTTTTAGATGCTCTGACAGAGAGAAACTCGTTTACTCTGATATGGATACCGGGACATAAAGGCAATCAAACACATTGAACATTCGATTGTGCCTTTAGCTTCTCAATGCTTTGACAGAGAGGAGCACGATTATCTTATTGTGGGTAGCGGGCTATGAAGGAAATGCGGCCAATGATGTGTTATACTATCTGACTTCATTTGCTTTAATTGCATATAAGATCTATGATGCAGTCCAGTTCCCAACTACAATCTGAGACTCCTGTAGAACTAATCATGCCTAGCTGAGACCTAAGCAACTCATTCTGAGTCTTGCCACCACTGGGCACACGCAGAAAACATGTTCCGACATTTCCTGTCCTTCCCGACAGAAACAACAATAGTCGTTCTGTACCACACCGATTTTACTCATGTGATAGTTAAGTCCTTTCTATTTCTAATCAACAGTTAAGCGGACTGTTTGCTATCTCAGCAAAGCTAAATCGTGGCATTCTGTTTCCAAGAAACAAACAATCCAAACATCTTAAAATTTTCAAAATATTTTCAAGTATTTTTCGTGAAAATTTTTTAGACAATTTTATTGCTCATCAGTTTATAAATTTGAATAAAACTTGATCGACATCGATGGCAGCTTTCGGTTTCAAATTAACGAAACAACGTTTATGATCTACTCAACCAATTGTAAAAGAAAAAAAAGTTGGTCTCATGTTTTAGTAAGCGTTTTAAAAAATTTATACAAAAAAAAAAAAAAAAAAAAAAAAAAAACACTTATACAAGCCGGTAAAATATAAAGACTTGTGACATTAAAAACGTAAAATGTTTTTCAACACGGTCTCTCAACTTAACATCAATACAAAATGTATGAAAAATTTTTAAAAACACACACACACACATGTCCATATATACACAGATTTATACCCACAGTTATACCATCCTTTAAACACATGTTGTGTAACAAATTTTTGTTATATACCAAAAAATTGTTGCCTGTTTATAGGCGCCTAGTATGTATTTAGAAACAAAAATTGTATGTGAGATATCATAAAGCATTTTGATATTTTTATTTACGAATACACATCATCATCATCAAATACGAGTACATACATTTGCATGTAGAATTTATTGCACTCTCTGTTTTTTGTACTCTTTTTGTGAATACTTTCCTAACGTTTGTTTTTTTTTCTCTTGGTTGCTCTGTTTGCTTTTTCTCTATGGAATTTTTAAATGTCTAGGACTTATTTGCAATACTCCCCAACATTTCCAGCTAAAATGATTGCTATTAAAGGTTTGTCTCAGAAAATGGCTCAAACATGTGATACAAGTTGTAATTTACCAAGTCTTCTTAACCCCCACCAGTCAGCCAAGGTAGCAGGTTTAATGGTACGTTATGTGCTAGTATTTACAGTGTATATATGTGTGTGTAGATTTAAAAGTGTATAACAATGGCTTTAGCTAAATGCTGGGCAACAGCTGTTTTAATGCAACAGTGGCGAAATTGTATTATTTGAATTATTACAATTTTCTGACTACTGAGTGCAGTTGCTGTTGTTGTTGAAATCAAATATTTATTGTCTTTCCTTTTCTTCAAATTTCTATTTGTATGTTTTGTTTGTGTTAGTATTTTATGGAAATATAGAAAATAGCAGTAAGATTAATTGCACAGTTATTGAATGTTATTTTCCTGCTCCTTCTCTTATACCTTTTTTTTGTTGTTGTCTTTTATGTTGCTTCCAGCCTTGTTATAAGGCAATTGTTTTGTAAATTGCTAACAGTTTTAATATTCTTTGGCCTTAAGAATGTACCAACAGGGAAGTTAGTTCGACATACTACTTGCTTCATCAATATCTTTTAGGGACCCTCAAATGTCTCTGTTTTGACATTAAAAAAAAAATGTGTTTTCTCCTTATCTTGTCCCTATCTTTTTCAAGGTTTTGCTAAGAATATACAAAGTCGGGTGAACAAAAGTGTAGGCAGTAATTCTTTAACGTGACATCATTTCTTTCAATTGGTTTTTATTTTAGTCGCATGCAGTGTGATTGCTTTTCTTTGCTTTTTTAACTGAAGAAAATAACTAATTGTTGTGGCCCTGAAAATAAATCAATTAAACTGCTTAAAATGCCTGGTTTAAGATTTAAAAAAATAATAAAATCAAAGACTTAGCGGCAGTGGACTTTTTTTTAATAAGTTCTTATTACTTTCTTTCTTAAAAACATTTTCTATTTATTTATATTTACTAGTAATTCTTAGATTTACTTAAATCACTTTGTTTAAATTGCTGCTTTGGTATTCCATGAAAAAAGATTTACTTTTGCCTAATTTAAAGGGTTTTGCCATCCATCTCTTCTCCATTATTTAGCATTTTTTGGGATTTGTTTTCTTTTTTTTTTTTCCTAATTTAAATAATTAATTCAAATTTAAAATTTAAATGCTTCTACTTGTAATACCCAGATTCCAGATTGTTAACTAGCAATTTATCTTTGGTAGTAGTACTTGTTAGCTAACGTAACGTGTAATCTAATGGTTATGGAATGAATACATTAATAACACAATTATAATTTATGCTAATTGCGCCATTACAAAATATCATTAATAAATTTCAAAAACAAAAAAGAGAATTTTTATATAAAAAAGGAAATAAAAAAAAACCAAAAGCTTTTTTTTTTGTGTAAAAACCAATAAGGCAACAAAACACTTTAGGGCCGGTGTTGTTGTGCTCAGTTGCTTGTGTGAGTAGGATTTTTTTTTCCTTTTATAAATTATTAATTCTCAAAGCACATGCCAGCCGTGTACAAGGAATTTAAATTATAATAAATTAGTAAAGATATATAATGAGTGATACAGCAGGAAGATAAGGAAGAGGGGAAACAGGAGTAAGAAGAGCAGTTGTTTTAAAGTAGGTGTAGTATAAGGAACTTGAATAACACTGTGCCACACAAAAAAATTACAAGTTTATGACCACTGATTGGTAGAGGAAACCAAAAAAAAACCTACATGTGTATCGGCGTTTTAAAAATTTACATCTAGGTTTATATCAAAATAGGGTTTGAAGTTCCCTGCTTTATCTCTTAAATTTAATTAGTGAATGGGGCGTAGGAAACCTTGAGTATCCTTCGTTTTAGATACATGAAATGTTCAACAAACTCATGTAAAACACTACAATTAATACTTTTGTGGAATCTTTTATCTATCTAACTCTTCAGTTATTTAAAAAGGAAACAAAAACACCTATAACTGTAAGAGTTAGAGGGTTTAAATGTTTTATAAAAATATTCTTCGTAAAATTCTGCTTAAAGTCTCTGTTTTGCACCCAACCGCCACCGCCGACTATTTTGAATCGGCTTCAACATCAGGTGCTACAGCTTTCTTTTTTTTTTTTTTTTTAACAAAAATAATTTTATATAATTGGCTGCATAGCAATCGCTTCAGAGATGGCTTTAGTAACAGGCCACTGCAATTTTGGCAACCATGATAGTAGAGTAGGTAGAAGTTCTCAAGACTAGGAGGATTAGGAAACTGTGGAACACCTTCTCTGCCGGCGTCCTGCTTTGGAGGAGCGGCGCAAGATCGACTTTAGAGAGCGCTACTTGCAGGATCTCACTACGCTGTCATCTTTGTCTTCTATCTGTTTTCTTATTTAGTTCATTTCACTTTTCTATCTCTATTGCTGTCCTTCTTACTTCCTCTTATACATCTATCACAAAAACACCAAGTCAGTGGACCCAAGTGAGGCTAGCTTCTGTTTTGGTTATTTTGCCACCCTATTCAGTTGTGATAATCGAATTTTTTAATTGTGACAAAAGAAAATCGGTGTTACAGAACTAAATTTTAGTCTATATTATCGAATTCTAAAAAATTTGATTATCACAACTGAATTTTCGATTGGAAACAAATTAAGTTCTCACAACCGAAGTTGTTTTCTGAGTGCAGGAATTATTTTTACTTCTGATTCTTGTATTTTTTTTATCAGTGCCTTAAAAATTTTCTCATTTCATATTAATTTTAAGCCTTTAAATAAGCGTATACACATTGTGTATTTACACAAACATATTTTTCTTTTTCTTTTATTTTTTTTTTGTGATAAACTTCAATAACGTATATTTCTTGCTTAAATCTTGTGTAATTTTCTAATATCCCGCAATTTAGGCTACAATCTCTTTAGTTTTCCTTAGCAGATTAATTACCTAAATGTATACTTTACTTTCAACATTAAAACCAATTTATATAACACGCCATTGAAAAACAACACCACCACCTTCACCACAACATTCACTACCACTATAACCACAAATATATTAAGAAGTTTTATACTAAAATAACTTTACTGCATACACGCATACCAATAAATGCAAACATACACACAGATAAGTATATAAATACACACGCAATCACCCGTACAAATGGCAATTAATATAATTTTTTTTAGTGTGTTTTCAGTAAAGCCAGACCTCAATAGGTTGTAGTCCTGTAACAGTATGTAGGCTATTGTGTGTGTATGTATTTCTATTTTTAATACAACATTTACTAATAAATTTTTGGTGGCTGGCATCTAATGTGTCTAATTTTTCTTTGTCAAAAATGTCATTAATCTTATAATTTTTTTGTAGAGTTTTGGGGGAGTTGTACAGCTCAACAAACGCACAATACCATGAAGTAAACGGTAAGAAAAAAAGCAAAGCAAAGCAAAGAAAAAGAAAACTCGAAAATCTATTCAAGAAAATGGGGGTAATAGGTAAAGCGTTCTATTTTATTATTTTCATATTTTATAGAAATTTCAAAACTAGTATTTTTCTATTTATTTTAAATCCTTGTATGTAGTAGAAAAGTTAGATACAAAAAAAGCGATTTGGGGGTTTAATTAAATTGCACTAGCTGATAAAAACAAGTTTTTTATGTATCACTGAAATGAGTTGTACTTTTTCTTAGCAAGTAAAGTGCCCTGACTTGAAAAAAAGTAAAAAAAAATCTTTTTCTCTAAAATAGAAATACGTCATTATTTCCTATTGGAGCCTTTAGCAAAATGAGCCCTACTTTAACGACATCGATGGAGAACTTTTGAATTTATTTATTCCCAATAAAATTAATCCATCACACAGGCTCCAATCAAATGAAATTTATCAAAACTTAAGTTTTTTTGTATGTAGGAAATGATTTAAAAATGTCAGTTGAATTTGATCGATATTAAATGCCATGATTTTACCTCGGGTATTTTCTCTTTTGAAATTAAAAAAAAATCGCTGCTTTTTATCAATTAACATTTAACGTTTTCTTTTAAATTGACAACACTATCATGTATTAAACACATGGAATACAGCAGGCCACACACCACCCGACTGCATATGAATGCCATCGCCTGAATTCGTCATAGTGTATCGTTAATAGCATTAAGCTGGCCATACACATACGATTTGTGTGTGCGATATTTTGGGTAAAAGAAAATTTAATTCCACATTTTTAAAATTTCATGCGGAACAGAGACCAGAACTGAGGAAAAATCAACTCGTATCGAAATTTTTAAATTTGTTTAAATAAAAACACTAAAATTACAATAGTTTGCATTCAATATCTTATGCGATGATTTGGATCTTGAATTTTTCTTCCATTGGTTTCTCTCCGCCAAAAATGTTTAACCTGTATCTTTGCCGGCTGGCATGAATTATATTGAGTGAATTTTATAGCTAATAATTTTATAGTTTATGCTTGTTTAAACACTAAAGTTGTAATTATTTGTTTTTATTGTTTTATTTTGTTATAAAAATTTTAGTGTTTTATGTTTGTTTACTGTTTTTCATTTCAGCTTTAAGTAACTTTTTTATAAACCCAAACCATTCAAAATCACTCTGTAGCCTTTACTGGGTTTATGTGTTTGTTTTATGTAAAATTAAATCGTCTTTTAATTAATGCAATAAACATTAGTGAGCCCACAACAGCAATAACAAACCTGAAGCAAACAAAAATGCTTCCAAAGTTTTAATTAGTAAATGGCTTGTAAAATCTTGTAAAAAACGGGGTGGATTCAATAAATAAATTCAATTTTATTATAGCAGTTAAGATATTACTTTTTGTTTAAGTCCTTGCAAAGTAGTTAATTCCCATCAGACATTAAGCACTTGTGTCACCGTTCTTTGCAAACCTGGAAGTATTTCTGGATATAAAAACGAATAGAATTTTATTCGAATTCTGCTAATAAATTTGTATGTGCAAACAATTTGAGATCTTGCACTCGGAAAACAAAATCGTACACTCTAATTCTCGTTCTCACTCTCGCTCTCTTTCTCTTTTATCTATTTTACAGATGTGTTTAATGTGTTTATTTTTTTTCTATATCCATCATTTATATTTTTGTTTAATGTCTTTTAATGACAGCTTAATGGTTGTGTCAATAAATAAAAATGCATTAAATTCTGTTAAAAACGAAAACAATCCCCCAACCAAAACCAATTTGAACTAAATACAAAAATTAGTTTTTTTTATGTTTATTTAATAAACTATTAAATAAAACAAACAAAAAAATCAAATAAAACACTCACATATGCCTACAAACAAGCTCAAAAGCACATTTCTTAAATATCATTAAAATAAATAAATTATGCTGCTGCGCCTAAATGCCTGGGGTTAGGGTTAAATAGATATTAAACTTTGCATATAATTAAGGCGCTATTTAGAGTAAGGCGCTCACATGCTTGTACACACGCTTTTGCTTTTATATAGTTTCTTTTTTTACTTGTTTTACTCAATTTATTAAACACAAACTTTGCATGGATTTGCATTTTAAATGATGTCGTTTATAAATATGGATTTTGATTTTATTATTTAAACTTCAAATAGTAAAAAAAGGAAGAAAAACTTAAATTAATTTAAATAAAAGTCAAATTCTAGTAATTTTAGAGAAAGTAAGAATATATTAATACAATAGAAGCTTGATTAAACATGCTTGAATTAGCTGGGGGCAAATTATGGCATTCGATATCGAAGGAAATTTCATTTAATTTATACTGAAATTTCGATCGATTTTGATCCTGGTTGGTTACAGTTATTAACCGGCATGATAATTGTTTTAGTTTTCTACTAATTGAAAATTCATTAAGAGTCCTTCAATCCAGATTCATCTGTACTTCTACTTCATTTTTTTTTTTTTTTGGATAGAAATATCATGAATTCTTTCCACACTTTAATAAATTGTGTAAAAAGGGGAGAAAAGTCATAAAGTTTTTGAATAAGTTTTAGCATAATTTTTAAGCAGAAGGCAGGCAGACAGGCAAACAGACTTACTGATGGTAATAATTTAAATGTAAATAAATTAACTGTAAAAGTATTTAATAAACTCATGTGCAATTAAATACAATTATTTTTTTTTTAACAGTGGCAACAAGCGGCAAAGTCAACAAAGTTCACTGCCAGTGTAGTATAATTTATGTACTTTCAATCTCTGTTTTAATTAATTTAAAAAGTTTATGTCGCACAAACAAGCGAAAATGGAAAATTACGGACACTTGTTTCAATTAAAAAAAAGTACAAACTATTGCAATTAAAATACTTAGGGCCTGTTTAGCTTAATGCCAACGAAAGCTACTTGCGCATAATTGTATTGAAAACAAAAACAATACACGAAAATTTCAAGTTTTTGATAAAGCAGATTTCCTTTTAAGCGATTTAAAAAGCTTGAAAAACACTTAAAATTAATAGTGAAGAATGTTGCCTTTCAATTAAGCGATTATGCTGGCATTGTTAGATGTTTTTCGAAAAGCACTGAAAATAAGAAAATAAAAAAAAAATTAAAAAGCATCTTTCATATAAATTTAGTATTACGAATAAAGAAGAAAGCACTAATTTTCTCTTTCGAAAATAAGCATTGAAAATTATGCTAAAAAGCACTAAATTGAAAACACTGATGTGTATGCTTGTCTATATTCGATTTTACAAGGTGCTCTTGCCTAGTTTAAAAGCACAGTCTAAAAAATGTTTGTAAAGTAAAATGACAGGAGGAATTCTTTTTTGCTTAGCCTTCTAAAACATGACAAAATTTAAAAACAGTTTTGTTTACAGAACTGTCTAAACAGTGTCAAGTTTATTTCTCTTCAGCGGGAAAGGGGCATTACCTTTTTTCCCTGTTTCTTTAAAATGTAAAAATTTTATTGTTTCTTACTTATAACCGATCAATAGGCTTAGACAATTAATTAAAAAAGGGCATAAAATAAGTTAAAAATGCAGCAGTCTTTTTAAAGAAGCGCTAATAACCGGCAAACTTACTTTACTCTTGAGTAGATTTAAAATTTTTTTTTAATTCTAAATAGTCTACTTTATATTTTCTACGAAAAAGAAAAAAAAATTCTTTAATTAGGCGCCAGGTCTTAATTATTATAAAAAACAAAAAAAGTATTTTAATATCTACTAGAAAAAATATTTTTTTCTTTACACATTTTCTCATATTTTTTATTTTTTTGTGTTAAAAAAAAATGTTTTTCATTACAAAAAATACACACTTCATTTAACATTTACTCTTTGATTTTTGAAGCAATTGATTTATCAGCTCTTAATCAGCTCATTATGTTTTCCTTCTTCCTCTAAAGTAGACAGATTGTGGCACAATGAGCTTTTGCGCTACACTACATACTTCTAGCCATAATGAGTCAGTTTTTCAGTAGCTGATTGATAAAAATCATTTAACATGTTGTTGTTGGTTGTGCGTCATCTTCTTCCTTAATTTTTTTTCCTTAGCTTGTTGTGGGTTGCTGAAGCATATTTCATAAATCAATTGAAAATATTTAGCTCAGTGGTGAATGAACAAAAATTAGATTTTATTTGATTTTATTCACTAAATTCATTCATTTATTTCTTTGCTTTATTTTCTATGTTTAATTTTCTTTGATGGCAAAGTTAAACAAGTGGGAAGTTGTAGTGTTCTTTTCTTGAATTTCATGCACAAGTTTTTTCTTCTTAATATTTATATTTTGTTAATCAAGCTAATCATGTTTTATATTTTAATAAAATAAGAAGTCAATCATCATTAGCTATTCATTAGTTGTCTGCAGTTTTTCACACGTTATGCTTGTTCATTTAAGATCAAAGCAAATTAATATTAATAATTAATCATTAGCATTTATTCTATAATTAGAATTAAGTGTTTTATTAGATGAAGAAAAGAATCAAGCCGCCAAGCTGTAATTGTCTTTATAAACCTACTTATTCATAAATATCTTTGAATAAAAAAAACATAATTTTTCCAAAGCAAAATTTTGATATCGTAGAATTTTTTGTAAAAAATTTTAATATCACAAAATTATAATAATCAAGTACAATTTGCTATTTCATAATACTTAAAATTTTTTTTCTTAAATTAAATATAAATCTCATATGTAATTGTACACAAATCTTTTAAAATCGTAAAACTTTTTTTAACACAAAATTTTGTATAGAAACTTTTTTATAAAAAAAGCATTTAAAATTTTGAAATTTATAAAAAAAAAACTATTTTTATATCATAGGATTATTTAGAAAGTTTTAATATCGTAAAAAAATATAATTTTTAATTATTCTTAGAAAAATTTTTTAATATTTAAAATTATTGTACTAAAAAATTAATATCATAATTTTTTTTTTTCAAAATCCTTTAAGTTTTTATGTGTATTTCGTATATTAATTTCCAAAAAAAAAAAAAAATGCAAACTTTGTAGTAAAAAATCCTCTACAAACTTTTCTACTTTTGGTCCTTCTCTGCTTAACTTGTAAAAAATTTTATGGCTTGTTTACATAAAAAGATAAATTATTTAAACACACACTCATTTGCTTTTCATCATCATAAGTTTTTTTTGTTTGTTATTCATCAACAAACAGTACCCCAACCAGCCATAAAAGTAACTTCTCCTTTCCCTTTTCTCCCTCAGAAGTCATTGATTTATTTATGAAGGCTTCTATCTTTTGCTTTTATTTTCCATATTTGATTGATTCATAGAAATTTATGTTTTTGTTGTTGTTGTTGTTGTTTCTTTAGAGCATTAAAAACAATGAAAAATTTACATGAATGCTTGGAAAAAAAATAAGTTTTTATGAAAAACTGCTAAAATATTTGCACAAGTCACAAATTTGTGATGCTTTAATTAAATAATTTGTTTTGTAACAGCAGCAAAAAAAAATTCTTGTTATACAAAATAAATTTAAATTTAATTTAAATCGTTATATAACAAATATTTGTATGAACTTTTTTATTGAACATTTTATTACATCAAACTGCAGGCAGATGCTTTTATAATTTAATAAAATTTCTATAAATTAAATTAAAAAAAAAACATTTGTAAATTTATTTTTACAGCTCTTAAATGCCATGCACAGCTTTTAATTGAATTAAAAATATATTAAATAATTTAACTGAATTTTTTTAATTATTAAAATCTATTTTCAATAATAGCCAAGTATTTTTTCCGTTGTTTTTGTTTTAAATGAAAAATATTAAATAAATTTATTTTAATAAAAGAATTTCAGCACAACCATTTTTCAGAAAATATTTTACGACTTTCAAATTTAAATTAAACTCAAAAAAAATTCCTTTTTTAAAAAAAAAAAAAGTTAAATTTTCCATGCCTGACTGGTGTAGGGAACATTTACTTATTGTTTGTTAAACATATGTGCTTTTAAACGAATTATATAAAAAAAAGTTTACAACAAAAATTGAATGAAGAAAATCAATGGTTAGGAAATAATGATGATGATGATGATGACTGGTTGTACTCCTTAGTTTACTTTTCTTTTTTCTCAAGATGGCGTCATTTAATTAACACATTCAAGCTCTTTATTAAAAATTGCACAAGTCGATTATTGAAAACTAAATGGTTATTATTATTATAATGCTAATAATAGTAATCATCATGTTAACTGTCGATTGGCTGCTGTTAATGTTAAGCTGCTATTAGATGATCATGCGCGACACGTTAGCACGGTATGATTAAATGCCATTATCGTGTAATAGCGAAAAAGTTTTGTTTGACTCTCTCTCATCATATCATTCTGACAGCCTATGCCGCAGATAATCGTCTAATAGGCGCTTAAGTAGCTTTTTAAATGAATTTGTTCTTTTATAACTAAAACACCTAGTTTTTTCTTTAAGCTTTAAAAAAACTTGTCATTTTAATTAAAACAAAATCTGTTAACGCTTTCCATGTATTTCAAACTGGTGCTCTAGTATTTCGATTACAACTTCAACTTGAATAAAATTTTTTTATACTCGTTTTCTTCTTTATGTTTTTATATTCTTTTCTTTTATTTTTTAAAGTCACTAAAATTTGATTTGTTGTTCAATTGTAGTTCTTTTTAGTTTTGCAATTTTTTTTCCAACAAATTCATAATTTTTAACGACATAAACGTGACTTCCTTTAAAAAAAAAAAGGTGTAATTTATGGTTTTTATTAATAAAACAGCTAAAATCATTGCAGAATATTAATATAGTTCAGTTGTTGTTGGCAAATTGAATGTGTAAATTGATTTTTACACTGCAAAGCGTTAGTTAAGCACGTTCTCAAATGAAGTAATACCCCTTTTATGGTTCACAACTCAACTCAATTGAATTGTAATTAAGAAAACTGCTATTGAAGAGTTTTAATTTTTACTCATGTGATAATTATGTCTACAATGGCCTGTAAGTAGCTGCTGAGGCTTAAAACAAGCGCTCGGGGCTAATAAGTTTAGGCTCTCCAGTATTCTTGGTTTCTCCTCCTATAACGCAGTTTATTTTCCAGCTGAGATACGCTCGGTCTGTCTAGAGTCGACAAAGGCCTGCTTCCTTTATATTTACGCCTACCACAGTCGTCTAGTACTTCCTCCGTTGAGCTAAATGCTTCAGCCTCGACTAACTAACTACAGTATAAAATAATACTAATAACTATGATGATAATATCTATAACATTTACCGAAGCAAAGTTTGTGTGGAAACAAAAACTCTGCTCCCCAACTTGTTATTAAACTTGATGCTTTATGCATTTTCTACTTTATACTTAATGAGAATTATAAATGTTACTTTTGTATGACTGGTAACATATTTCGGGTTGGTCTGGTAAGTTAACTTAAGTTTGTAACGTCACGTTTTACTTCTTGCGCAGTAGCTCACGAGTGACAAATGCTAGTCACCCTGTACCTTTTTAATCCCTTTTTAGCCAGATGGTACGCCATTTCATTGCTCACATGCCTCGATATCCATAAAAAGGTAATGGAGTTCCTCTCTGCTAAATCAGTTTTCTTTTTAAGTCTAGGATAAGTAGAAATTTTGAAGTGATTTTGTAGGACAACATTTTGACAAACTGCTACTACAACTGATTTTAGATGTTTAAAACGGAATCTTGGGACTTGACAGCCGTCAGTGCGCCACATAAACCAAGTAACGGTTACTTCATTACTATACTTCATTAGTTTTTCTGTGGAATCTGTTACCGCTTCAGTGATTTCTACTTTTTCAACACAATTTTAAATATTTTTTTTCTTTTATTATTCATTTATTTTGCATGATTAATTCATTAATCAAATTTAATAATAAAAATATTTTACATTTTTTAAATACTAAAACTTTATAAAAAAAAATTTCATTTTTATGTGACGATAGTTTTTTTTTTTTTTATTAATAATTCAGCGGTTAAATGACATATCGTTTCCAGTACAATAAAAATCTAGTTTTTTTATAGTTTTATAATTTTTTATATTTTTTTTATAGCTGACAATAATGCTGATTTTTATGATGATTATGAAAACAGTATGTAATTTATGAGGGTTATTAAAATTAGTTAAGAAAAGGTGAAATGAACCGTTTGTTTTAAAATTTAATTTATGCTTAAATAACTTAATTTAATTTATTTAATTAATAATTATTTTCTCTTTTTTTTATTATTTTACTAGTGGTTGTTTTTAAAAGTACAGTGTGCTCAATGGATATTCCATTGCGGAAAGGAAAAAGAAAAAATTTCTCTTTTGTAAAACTACATATTAGTAAGGCTTCCTATAAAAATTTCATAGCGACTTTGAGCCAGAGTAAAAATTTTGAAGAGAGACATAAGCAAACCCTTTGCTATAATTTTTTAATAATTACAAAAGGTTTCAGTTTATTAATTTAGAAAAATCAAAATCTATATAAATATAATTAATTTTCTCTGTGTGTGTGTGTTACTTGCGTAAACAATTATTTTCCAATAAATTTTTCTGAAATTTAACACATATAATCTCTAGACTGCAAAGAATGTCGTTATATATTTTTATGCCCATTTTTAAATAAATTAACGATTTAAACTCTATTTTCTAAAGTATTCTCTATATTTCAAGCATATTTATTAGTAGAGACCACGCCCACTATTTAAGCAAGTATTTGCAATTGAATTTTTAATAAATAAAAACACTTTTCAACGTATTTTTCTGAAGTGTGATATATATGTTCTCTTTACTCTGAATATTCCAACTCATGGAGTTAAGAATCGGCTCTGGTTTTTTAATAAAGGAGAATTTGAATCAGCAGTTGTTTTTGTGGGATGCTAGTTTTATAATTTATATATTCCATATTTGATGAAATAAATTAATAGATTTTAATTAGATATTTGAATCAAACACACAACAAGAAGTAGTAAAGTTTCCTTCTTCGTTTTCTTATTTTTTTCTTTCCTTGTATTTCATGCAAATGTCTTCATAAAATCAATTAAATCATTTTCTCTATAAGAAACAAATTTATGAAACGAATAATTTTTTTTCTTTTTAAATTACAAACATTATGTCTAACTGTCAGCATGTTCATAAAGCTTATGCAAGTTTCCTGTTAATTAACTTTATTTAATTTTTCTTTAAAATAAAATTTCATTTATTAGTAAGTTTTATTTGACCTTTTTCTTTTTAATTAAAATGGCTATTTTGTTAAGCTTGAGGTCTTATTTTTCAAAAATTTATTTTTATATCGATATTTCGCTCCAATTTTTGTAGCTTCTTCAGGATATAATTATAAATTAATCAATTATTTTTTTTTTTTTTAATAATTTGATTAATTTATAATTATATCCTGAAGAAGCTACAAAAATTGGAGCGAAATATCGATATAAAAATAAATTTTTGAAAAATAAGACCTCAAGCTTAACAAAATAGCCATTTTAAATAAAATTTCATATTAAAAAAAAATATTATTTTAATTGTTTGTCATTTTTAATCGTTTTATTAGACATAAACTATTTGTTTCAATTATTTTTATCTTATAAGCCGAAATTAAAAAAAAATATATAAAAGAGTTTTTATTCAATACATGTTTATATTAAAATTAAGCCATTCCCAAATTATGCTCAAATAACAACTTTAAGTTGAAACATGGAATAATAGAAGAGCTAAATTCAAAGCGAAATCTTGTGGTTTTAATTGATGGCCGCCTCCACGTAAACTGTGAAAGCCACATGTCTAAATTCAAATCGTATCTTATGCTTACCCTCTTTCGGTTCTAATTGTTAACCCTGGAATACTAATGTACCTAAAATGTATGTGTAGGTTTTTTCTAATTGTGACTACACAATAATTTTATTAAATTTCACAGGTACTTTCAATAATAGTTTTGAAGTAAAAACGTAAGCTCCAAGCATTTTGTATGGGCATGAGAATTTTTGGCAGATAAAAAACTCTAACCTCGCCATTTTTGGTATGGCTGTAAGAATATCAAATTCTTAAATATTTTTTTTATTGAAAGCAAAAGATTCATTGAACTATTTCTGTTCTGTTTCATTTCTTAAGGTTTGTATTCCTTTTTTTAGAATACTAAAGTTAAGAATTTTGAATACAGAAATGGAAACTTCAGTATCTGAAACTATTGAGTTTTTCTTGCTTTTTCGGTATATTTCACAAGTCAAGTTTACGCAATAAAAAAACACTTTTTTTTGCTTAATATAAAGCAAAAAAAATATAATATTTTACATGTTTGGAATCTGAATATTGTAAAATAAAATTAAAGAAAAAAACAACATTATGATCTACTTAACAAAACTAAATTTTTCATTTAAAAATTCTTAAGCACAAAAATGTGTGTTTAATTTTTTTCATAATCTTTTTTATTGTTTAAATAATAAACTTTTTTTTTGTCATTTAAAGGACTCAATTACTTCTGGGTGGTGTTTTATTTTATAGGTTTGCTTTACAAAACTCTTTGCCGCTATAATTCACCCCTCAATCTAAATGCAAACACAAAAGTTTATTGTGAATTGTAAAATGGCCAAGGAAATCTTGAGACTTAATCTAATAAAAGCGCTAGTATCATACTCGTACGTACAATACAAGCACAATAAATTATTGTTAGTTAAACAATAAATCATATCTTTTACTTAAAAGTTTGTTTTGTTTGTTGTTTGTTTTCTCTTATTTATGTTATTGTTGTGTCAGAAGGAGTTATAAGAGGTTGATTATGGTAAACCAGCTGAGACTGCTACCGTGTGTGTTAGTACTCCTGCAATCAGCTGTGAATATGTTTGCTATTAAGCGATATTTGTTGCATTTAAGCAGCAAAAGCTACCACCTTTAAATGAAATCGATGGAAATTTTTGATGTCACATAGATCAGTATTTTCTATTTAAAATACTTTTTTAATTAATTGGATTAAAAACTCATTCATTTAAAGAAGATACATTTTGAAGGATAAAAAAGCTTTCTAGTATTTTTTATAATTTTATTATCGTTTTATGGCAGAAAATTTGTTAAACAACAATTGCTTAGTTTTTATTTATTTACTCCTTTGGCTACTTTTTTTATTTTGGCAGTTTTGGTATTCTTACTCTTAATAAAACTTTATAGACTTTTTGTTTTGTGTATGTTTTTTTTTTCATTCATTTTACCGCTTGTGTTAAAGAAATAGCCAGAGTCCTAACAACTTTAGGTAGCAAAAACTTGTAGTTAAAGTTGTTTTATATTTGTTTTGCTATAAAATTTATTTTATCACTTGTACATACAACAATAATTCTTAGTTATCATAAATTAATAAAAATAAAAGTTTCCTAAATTTTCTTGGTTTAAAAGAAATAAAATAAATTAAAGGAAACGCAGTTTAAGTTTTTTGAAAAAGAGTTTAACCTTAACGAAGACATAGGACAAAAAAGCAATTGTTCACAAAAGAAAAGATTCAAGTTTTTATTTAAAGACAAAGAAAAAATTAAAAACAAATTTTTTTTTAAATAAGAATTAGTGTTCAACCACACCACAGCACAATTAGTTTCCTTTAATGAAGCAATTTTTTTTTGTTGTTAAAAAGTGGTGTGACTGAAAAATAGATTGAAAAATAATTAAAAATTAGAAATTAATTTCTACAAATTTTTTGCTTCATTACTTCACTTGGTAAGAGGCTAGACAGGGAGGTAAAAGTCTGTTACGTTTCTGTTAAAATCATCGTAACGTGGAGATGCGTATTAGCTGAAAAAAGTAAAATATGTTACGGCTTATATGAATAGTGTTGGCTACTTCAGTTACGTAGAAAATAGATTTTTACCTTGCCTATGTAACATTTACCTCTGTTATAAAGAAAACAGCTGACACTTTTGACTGTGCTGATACTAAAGAGTGGCACAAGCATACTTCAACAGTTTTTATTATAAAATATTACACATGACTCTAGTGTTGTGTAGTTTTCAAATAAGCTTGTGCAGCCCTGTAGCTGATACATTTTCACTACAAGAAATTTAAAGAAAATTAGATAAAATTTTACAGCAAGACCCTACGATTTTCTTAAATAACCAATTAGGGGCTGTTATAAAGAATAACAGGCCAAATTGGCTGCACAACTTCAATCGAAAACTTCCATAGTTTTCATTGCATATCGAATGCGACAAATGGTACAGAAAAAATATAATTTTTTTTTTATTTTTATGAAAATTATACAAGTTGCATACACAAGGGGAGAGTCTTGCTTCTGGTATCCGGAAGTCATTTACGTTTTTCTTTTTGCAATAAAAACAAAATGTTTTAATCATAAAAAAAAGTAATAAAAAATTTTACTACTTACAGACAACGAGAATAGATTTTAATTAGAAAAAGAAAAATAAGAGGGATACACACATAATTTTGTAGCCCTTTCCTAATCTCTTTGCATTCTATTTTCATTATTAATCTGCCTTTATTTTCAATTTCCCTTAATTTAATTTAGCTAAAGCGTGAAATTAACAACTTAACACACACTCACTAAGAATTTTTCCAGACTATGTGATTTGCTGCCTTTTATTATTTATTTCTTTTACTTTGCTTTTAATAAGCAACCAGCAAGAGAAAAAAAAAAGAAAGAAAAAGAAAAAAAAAACTGTGTAAAGGTAGAAGGAGCTAGTAAGAGTTGAGGAAAATTTAATGTTCAGAGTTTTATTTACAATTTTCTTTTTAACACCTTTAAACCATAAAAATTCATTGTTATTTACACATTTAGCAGCTACTGTGTTTGAAATAAAGTTAAGTCTAGGTTGGCTGGTATTTGCAGTTTAAGTTTAAAAGCAGGCAAAAGCATGTAAACTGAGTTGTGTAAAACATTTCACTAAATGTGGTATGAACAATTTCTTTTTATTGATAATAAAAAGGTATTCAAACTTGTACCATTTGACATACGAGCTTGTACATAAATTGAAAGTGCTATTCTGATATTTTGTTTTAAGTAATTAAGTTAAATAATTCGAAATGTAATCATGCAGCTCAACAATAAATTTTTCTGGTTGTTTAATGTGGGGGAGCTTCTTAATAGAAACATTTTATGTAAAACAATGTTTTTTTTTTTGTATAAAATAAAAAATCTTTAATGGCCAGGCTCCCTCCCTATGAAGAAAACTATCGTTCGTTTTTACTTCAGACGAGAAACAGCTGATTTGCGGCTCCCTAAAAAGTTTTTACAAGAAAATTCTTATGAAAAGAAAATCGAACAATAACGTAAGCATTTCTATAGGAATGGCTAAATCACTCACTTGTTTTCTTGTCGCTGGTATATTTTTTCTTATAAAATTAGCACAAAAACCACTTAAATTAGAAATAAAAATTTTTTTCTTAATCAATATAAAATTTTCTTTTTAATTTAAAAATAAAATTTGAAGCTTTTTCTTTGCAAGTTGGTTTTGTGAATGTGTGTGTCTACGTTTTATATTTTTCTTTCTGCTCTCTTTAATTGAGAGTTAATTTTTTAAACTGTTGTTGTGACAACATGGCTTGCGGTAAACAACGTAAAGGCCAAGCGAATGATAAATTAAAAGTTAGTTAGTCGAAAATGCATGACTGGTTTTCTTTCGCTTTCATTTCGCCTCGAAATAAGAAGCCTGGTAGTTATTATTTAATTTTTTTTATTTTTTCCAAACCTAAAACTTTGAAAATAGAATCAAATATTCCTAAACAGAATTAAACATCGTAAAAGGTACTCCGCAGAGGAAGTAACGGGTTAAGTACTAGTAAATTAAAAAAATATATTTGGTTTTCTGTGTAAAAAATATAAAAAAATTGTAAAATACTACTGCTAGATCTAAAAGAATCCCTTTTTTAATATTTGATATTAGAAATTAGTTCTAAGAATAAATATTTTAAAAAGCACGGGTGACTGACAATTTGCTCTCAAAGTCTAGCCCGGAATTGAACTAGATTGATAGCTTAGCACGTTGCCTACCAATCTACAGGGCACGCAAATCACTTTATCTTGAATCACTGTCTGCAGTAAGTTTTAAATTGTCCTTGTTTTACTTATATTAAAAATTGAATTCTAGCGCCTAAAAAACTTTAAAATTTTTCTAAAATAAAAATAAATTCAATTTTTCTATGGATTAGAAAGTTGTTCGATGAGTGAGTTTAAAAAGAATATTAAAGTTTATCAAATACAACAACAACAACTGAAAAGGAAATATTATTTTAAAATGTCTTTTTTTAATAAAAGAAAATGTTTTCAATTTCACATAGACTGACTCTGACTCTGACTCGTTTTATTTTGATTTATTTCCCAACAATAAATTTCAACAAATTCTCTGCTTATTTTTATTGTGTATAAATCATCTAATTATTTAAATGAAATTCAAAACTTTTTTTATTAATAAGAAGAAGAAGAAAAAATTAAATTAAAAAAAAAAAAACTTTTTTTTATTACTGTCACATAATCTCCGGCTTTTTTGTTTCAGTTCGTAGCAAGCAGTTTGTTTTGATGTTTTTTTTTCTTTTACTTTTGTATGATTTGTTTGTTTATGGCGCCTGAAATTTATTAAAATATTTTCTATTTCTTATTAATTTTCAACACAAACGTGTCTAGCGAGTTAAAAATTATTATTTATTTGTAAAGTTTATAAATTTTAAATATTCAAATATTCAAATCTATGAAACAGCCATATAATCCTCATACACATGGTCACAGTATATCATCATTATTTTAACATCTTAATGATGTTGTTTCAAATGTTTAAGCATTTTAAAATTTGTCATGTTCCATTTAAATTATAATAAATTTTAAGTTTTATATTAATAAAACTATTAATTGTAAAATTGAATAAATTTTATAATTAATACGAGTTGTTGAGGTTTAGAGCAAGAGAAACAAGAGAGAGAGGAGCTTGAATGCTGAGTTATTTATTTAAAAAATGTTTGCACTTGAGGTGGAAGAAAATAAATAAAAAAAAAAAAAACAATTTTTTAAAAAAAATTATTTGTTATTACGAACTTCACCTTCACTAATTAATTCAGTAACTCCTCTAATTTACTAAAATATCGTGAATCCATTTTGATGTCAAGTATTTTATGCAGAAGCTTTTAAAAAGTAACTGCTAACAACAGCTAGATGTTGTGAATTATAATCGTATATTCAATTAATGTTGTACTGTAACCTATAATCGGGATTTTATATCATTTTTCACTTAGAAAATTAATGCATTTGGATTTAATATTGATTCTGTGTTCGAAATCTCAGCCGATAGCTCAGCACAAAGGTTACTTGCTTTTTACGTATTTTTGTTATATCTTACTAAAGTTGTTTTTGGAGATACTTTGTATTTAGTAGAAAAAAATCTTAGCTTCTGTTTAAAAGATTTAATCGTAACTAATATTTTTGCGGATTTAATTAACTTTTTTTTAAGGTAATTCAATGCAAAATTAATTAATTAATTCGTAATGAATTAAATAACCAACTGAAGAGAGTTAGTTAATTTTCATTTTCTAAATTTGAGAAGTTACTTTTTTTTCACTGTCGTTCTATTTTATTATTTTTTTTTTTTGTCGCTTTAAAAATTAAAGTTGAAAATCATTTGATAAATTGTGTGATATTATTAAAACAAAAAATTATTTAAAAATATTTTTTATAAAAAAAATAGCAAAAATATTAAAAAAAAGAGAGCAAACTGGCTGCTGAGCAGCAAGTAAAAAGAAAACTTCTAAATTAATTAAAATAAAAATTCGCTTAACTATAGGACAATCACAAGTGTAGTACGTTTTGGAATACCACAACTAACCAGAGAAAAAAAGGTGGCCATTAGTTAAAAATTTTAAATGAAATTAAATTTTATATTAAGAATTTATTGATGTGTTGACTGGAAGAAAAAAAGTAAACATTTCTTTCAAAATTAAATAAAAGAATATAAGGAAGGTCTTACTTTCTTAGCTTCATATATATTGTTATTCATTGAAATATATTTTTCTTTCAATCTCCTTTGTTGTGTTAACCTAATTTGAACAAATTTTTCGCTTTACTTAGAACGAATTCACATTTTTTGGTGTTGTTTTAGGCGAATTCACCTAATTTTTCACTTCTCAAAAGTAAATCGAATCAAATTGGGTGCGTTCATAAGACGTAACGGTTGTCGTTATCCATCGACATTTCAATAGAATTTAAATGAAAACTTCAAAGGATATCCAATGTAGTATTTATACCTGCCTGATTTTTTTTATTTTTTATTTTATTTTTTGCTTGATTATGGGTATCGTTGTCCTGATGAAAATGGTGATTTATGGCAACGCCGGTCATTTATTTTGTATCAGCCTATCGCATATCTGACTACAATAACGACACTCGTAATACGGCTGATTGATAGTCAAACTTTAAGCTTGAAAAAACTAGCCTTTTTAATTTTGTTTGAAATGTCATGGCTGCTGCATAGAAACACATACATTTAAATTGTCAGAATTTTTGTTTTAAATTTATTTGCATCCCAATTGGTCAGCTTAATTAAACTCGTTTTTTTTAAAATACATTTTACTGACAACAAGTCCCGTTTATTGCCACTGGACAAAACCTAAAAGTGCCTTGACTAAACTCAGACAGACAATGACATTATTTTCTATGCACTTGCAGTATAATACAGACACAAACAGAACAGGACAGGACAGGACAGTATAGGACACTTATAACCAAACTGATAGAGTAACACCATGGAGATGTGTCACACCAAAAGAATCCCATTGAAAAACAGAAACAGAGAGAATGAGAAAAAACAAAAACTAGCACAAGTTGAACTACAAATAAAAACGAATATATTAAAAACATAGACACAATGGCGGGTGGACAAAATGCAACCAGCGAGTAAAACACACTTGCACACAGAGAAAGAAAAAAACCAGCACAGGGACAAAAAAGAAGAATGATATGATAAAGTGTACGTACGTAGACATAAAGCAAATTGCAAATAAAGGAAGTTTACCCTGAACAAACTAAAGGGAGGCAAAGGAAACTGGTAAAAAAAGGAAAAAAAGCGGATAGAAAAATTGCACAGTAGCATAAAATTAGAGGATGTGTATAAAACACAAACACACACACACACACACATCCAGCCTAACACTTTTGCTTACACACATTTAAAGTGCCATATTAAATTGATGATGGCTTGATGCTTGATGACAATAAATCTAAAATAATTCCTTTTTGTTTTTATTTTCTTTCTTATTTTGCTTTTGTTAATGGTAGGAGAAATTAATAAAAGTTTTATTTAAAAATAAAATATAAAAAAAATAGGAAAACTAAAAGTATTTAATAAAAGTGTGAAATTTAGTTGGTGGAAACTTGCACAAACATCAACATGCAGAAAACTAAAACAAAGCAAAACCTTTCAACAAATATTGAATAGTTAAATGAATTGAATATTTAATGAGATTGGCGGCAAAAAATACAGTTTTCAACTTTACTTTTTTTTTGGTTTTGTAAATTCTTATTGGTCTCCAGTGAAGTGTCAAAACAAAAAAAAAATTCACACAAAATAATACAAAAAAAAAAACTTAACGTTTAATTAAAAATGTTGGAAATTATTTTTTTTAACACCAAACATTTTTTAAATCTTTAAATAAGGCAAATGTGAATATAAATAGAGCCTTAAGAATTCATTACTAATTTTAAAACTCCTTTAAAAGAATACTTTTTTTTTACCAAAAGAACTTATAGCCCCTACAACTTGACTTTATTTTTAGAAGGCTTTTTAAAATGAGCAAGGAAGGGTAAGAGTTTTTCTATTTTCGCGTTTGGACCAAGAAATAAAAATCACTGTAGAATAACATACACAGAAAATAATTTTTTTAAATAAATAAACGCTAAAATTAGCATAATGCCACGCCCATTTGTAGGTCTACTTTTCAATGATTTAACAATTAAAATGCTATTTCGCAACAGATTTTTCTAAAATTTGGTGCATATGAAATCTATACTCCAAGCAAGGTTCGCCATGTACTTTTGCACTGGCTAGGTAAGATCGGATAGATACAGCTAGTAAGAATTTAGTTTGTGATAATCAAAAACTTAAAACAAAAATTTGACTTAAGGCCAGATGTATACTTTTACAACATTGATACACATGTTCTCTAATATAATATTTTTTTATACAGTGTAATCAGATCTTGAGCTTGAAAAAAATTGCTGTTTTAATATAAAAGAAAGTTAAACTGATGAAGGTTGCAAAATATACGTTGTGTAATTTAAAATTTAATTTGACAAGTCATTACGTGATTACATATACAAGGTGGCGGAAAAATAACCTTCCGATGTTTTTTGGCTGTAATTTAAAAAAAAAATGAAAAACTTTGATTCTTCTTGTGGATTATTTTTATTTGGTCTTTTAATTTTTTTACATCAAGTCGAGAATATGATGTCATGTAAATGGCCGCCGCCACAGTTGATTGTGACATTAGGGGCCAATCGCAAAATTTATAGCATTTTCTGATAGGAGGATTACTTTTGCGCCACCTTGTACGTAAACTATGGCTCTTTCAAGACATAAATAATAAATTTATCTCCCCATATTGAAATTTCCACACTTCTAAAGCATTTAGTGTCAAACATATTTTGCTGATTACTTTTCTAACACATTTTTAAAATTTTCTAATAAATTGTTTGCTTTTTTCTTTAATTCCAGAAGTCGTCGTGAAATTTATTTGCCTCTACATTTAAACTGAACGAGTGAGTATTAAAAAATCAATTTTCATATTTTCATGAGATTTATATATAGAGAAAAAAAAAGAAATCAAACAAACCAATTTACAAACAAATACACAAGTACAAGTAAATCATCATGTGTTATTGTGTTGTGGCTGTGAATATTTGATGTTTGTTTTTTAATTTTATTTTTTTTTTTATAAAAAATATAAAATACTTGCCATGTGAATCTCTACTAAAAAAAAAACCAACCATAATTTATAGAAAAACAGCTTGTTTAATATTTTACATAAAAACCGGAGGAAAAAAAAAATAAACGTATCGAAATAACAACTCGCTCTTACAATGAAACACCAACATACTCACTCCTACACATTCTCACCAACATAACTGATGTTCTTGTTTTTAAAAGAATACACACACTCGTCAGCTACTCGCAAGTAGCTCTGTGTGTGTTATGAATGTTAATGGAAAAAAATGTAGGAAACAAGAATTCAGTCAAACGCATAAATCACTAGTTAAATAAAAAAAGGAAAAGGAACCTACTATAACGTTATATGAACATTAAAATCTCTATAAAGGTTTAGGACCATCATTTCCCAGTGTCATCATTCTTGTTGTTTAAATACAATACAATACACAAATACAACTTAAACATACAAATCTACACCAATGGAATATCAAATCTGCAATGTATGTACGACTATGTGTGCGTTGGAGTCTATATTAACGTGTCTATTAACAACTAACAACTAAAGCAAATTTTCATTTACCCAGTAAACATGCTGGGTCTTATTCAACTCATTAAAAACAATTTTCCAAATGAATTTGTTTTCCCAAATTAACAAATTTATTTTCATATTTACATTAAGAAATTGCAAATAATAATAAGATGATAACAAAACATAATGACTTAAAAAGCATTTAAAAATTAAATTAAAAAAAATTAATTATATAAATTGTACTCTGTGTTGGCTTGTAAATTGGTTTGAAATTGTTATTATTTATTTGTAAAAACTTCATTCAGTAAAAGTTTGATTTAATGTTTGCTAAGAAAAGTTTGTTGTTAAGACGGGTCTACTGTTCCGAGAGAAATATAAAAATTCCTACTTTATAGAAAAAAATTTTGAATCTCAGGTTTCTTGAAAAACATTCCATAAACCGAAAAAAGTCCTTGTAAAGTCTATACACGCGGTAATTCAATCACAATTTGGTTGTTAAAGTTTTATAATTTAATTTTAATATTAAATAAAAATAAAACGCTCTTGATTTTAATCTTAAAAATTATTTTTAAAAAATCATCATCATTTGACTCTTTTCTTGTTTGTGTGTACAAACATTACACACATGTACAGCTTAAAAATTTCCATTAAAAAAAAAAAAAAAAAAAAAAAAAAAAAAAAAAAAAAAAAAAAAAAAAAAAAAAAAAAAATTAATGAAAATCTAAAGTTTCGGTGGATTTGTTGATATTTCTCGGCCATTTCTGGTCCAATTACTCTCTGTTATTTCTAATAAAACTGCGTACCGTTTTTATTTTTTTTCGTTTTCCAGTTTAGAAAAAATACGGAAAAAGCCATTTAGGAAATGGTCAAAAATAGAGGTAGTCGCGGTTTTTGAATAATAGCTTCGCCATTTATTGACTGATCCGGCTGAATTCTTTATGTGTGTCTCCTTGTTTCACTAACAGTTCAGTTGTTTAGGTTAGATTAGGTTGAATTGGACGCCGTAAAAAGGTTCATCTGAGTTGTTTATAGTCCTTCGAATGCAAACACTCTTTCTTTTTACACAATTATGTTTAAAAATTAAAAAAAAAATAGGAAAATTAGTATGAATCTAAAAATTTTCTGCTGACTATTGCTTTACGCACTGTTCATACCGCAGCCCAAGGAAACTAATAAAAAAACAACCACAATTTATTTCATAAAGCGACAGCATATAGTTTTTTTATTTTTATTTTGGTGAAAATCATAAACACCGTATCTTACATATCAACCATTTTACTAAAGACACTATATCTGCACGCGTGCATGTGTTGGTGTTAATAAATCTAACAGTAGCAATTCTGTGCGCTCTCGCTCTCTTTAATGAAATCTTCTGACTACCACTCATCCACCCACATTAAAAAGTAATTCCTAAGCACACATTCATGCATCCTTTGCATAAAATACTACATAAATATACAGCCGCACATGTTTGTATACTAAATAAAATGTTTATTATATGGGTATTTCCATGGTAATGAAAGGCTTTTAAAAGTCAAAATAAGATTAAAATTAGCAGTTAAAATCCGTAGAGTAAAGAGGTGAAAACAAAAATAATAATTAAAAAAAAATAATTAAAAAAAAAATAAAAAAATTGAAAAAATAAAAAAAAAACTAGAAAAAACCTAAAAAAATACAATCAAAAAGAAATTGCTGTCGAATCTTTGAATTGTATTTAAAAAGTTATCTTTAAGAATATCCCCAAAAATGAAATGGCCAACTGGGAAAATTTTGGCACACTCTTCCATACTCTCTGGCACATACATTTATTTTTTGTTCTAAATACTTGTACAAGTATTTTTTTTTTGTTAATGTGTATAAAAGCATTTTTTTAAATATCTGAAGTATACAGTGCGTGTGTGTACATGTAGGTGGCTGTTTTATATTTCGGGTAGAAAAATGAAAATAGAAAGTATGAATGTAGGCTTCCTGGCACCCGGCTGATTTAAAAAAAAAAGTATTATTTTCCATATTTGTTGGCATTTTATTTTTTCTCTTTGTTGTTGTTGTTGCTGCTTTTGCTATTTTCCTACAAACACTCGGTATGTGATTTTTATATTTATTTTTATAGCCATGTTGAGGTTAGTTTTGTATGCTTTTTTTTTACATTTTGGCTGACAAGAAAAAAATCACATAAACAGGCTAAAGATATATGAAGGCAATACGGCAAGCGGATTTTTTTTCGTTTTGTGAATTTTTTTCATGCAAAATACTTATAGTACACATTAACATTTTTTTTGTAACTAAAAATATTTGAATTGTTTTTGTTTGTTTATTGGAATAACTCTATTTTTCTGGGCTTATTGAGTTTTTATAAAGTAAAAGCTTTACACAACAAATAAAAAAAAAATAGAAATTCGAATATATAAATTGTATAAGCTATTGTTTTCAAAGTCAGTCATTTACATACACACAAAAAAAAAATCATTCATTGGTTAAAATTCAATTGATTGTGTAAGAATAAAACAAAATATCTGTAGATTTTTATTAAATTTTTAATATAAAAACTGTTTGCATATAAAATACAGGAAAAAAAGAAGAAACTTTTTAAATGCTACAAAAATCCTCTTTTTGTAGTAATTCTCATATTAAAACAGAAAATTGCTGCAAAAAATTACCAACAAAACTTGTAAATATAATTTTAAAAGAAACAAGGTTAAGCTAAACTAATTTTAATACCAAAATCACATTATAATTTTATTAAATTTTGCTCAAATACGTTTGATTTCCTTTACATTAAGTGAGTGAAGATAAATATGCCGAGTTAAATATGTTTTATCGTACCGTTACGTTTTTTAATATTTATGGCATATTTATCAAATAAGTCTTACGTAATATTTTTATTTTTATAGAAATGCTACATTTTTGAAATGAAAAGGATCAACATATTATTTGTTTGTCCCACAAAAATGTATTTAAAATTTTTTTCTTTGTGTTTTCCAAATTATTTAAAAGTATTTTTTTTTTATTAAAATATTTTTAAAAACGCTTGTGTGTTGTTACTTTGCTGTCTTGTTTTTATCAAATCTTTTTTTTATATACAATTTGACTTGATTTCAAAATCTTGGCAAAACAAACTTGTTGTTTAATTAAAATTGCTCATAAAAATACCAGATATTTTTGCTTTAAAGCCATTAATCAAATGCTGTAAATGGCAATAACATTTTTTTCTTTAATAAATATTTAATTTTTTTTGCGTGATTATGAAAAGCACTTCAAGGAAAAATCTTTCTTAAAAGCAGCTTAAGTATTTAAATTAAAATGAAAAAATACTTGTAATAATTTAGGCAAAAAATTAAAATTACTTGAAGAAATTAAAAAAAACGGGATTTTCCAAGAGTAAAACAAAAATGCATTTTTAGCATTTGATTCCAAACGATGCCCTAAAAAATTTTTAAGAGCAGGCCTTAACAAATACGAAATTAGTGAGAAGTTTAGAGTTGTTGGACATTGCTTTGCATAACAGGTCTTTTAGGACGAGTTGCTAACATGACTAGAATAGGCTAAACCCAATATTTTCAACTCTGGTGCTAGCAGGCACCACATAATGCAATGCTTTAATTATTGTTTTTTATAACGATAACAGGCTGCAATATGATCAAAAAATATTTAATTACTACATGTTTTTGCCCGGACTCGCCCGGTCTGGTCTTTATTATCCGTTTCCAAAAAAAAACCCCAACCATTCACTACTTTATAAAGTTTCACATGTTTTGCTAGCATTATAATCAGAGGCGCCAACCAAAGTGCTAAATAAAATGTTTCAAAGCATAATTTCTTACTTAAATTACGTAAGGCCACACACATCTTTTTGAATAGTGAAAATCGTTGAAAAGTGGGCTAAAAATGGGTGGGGCCAGTTCAAAAGTATATGGCGAACTTCTTTAAATGGAAATTTCGTAATTTCTGTAATTTGGCCAATGCTTTTTTTTGTTGTTGTAATTTTCTATAAGCAATTTTCGTAATAAGCCCTTATTGAACCAAAATATTTTTTTATAAATAATGCTTAATATTTTCTGATTCTGTCCACTGTAGCTCATAATTTTCTACTCAAAAATTTTATTTGTCCATAAACTGTGTAGAGAGGCGCTTGTACATGTCACCGTTTTAAAAAAAAGGCATTAGCATATGCAAATATTCAAGTATGACAACATGCCACACTTGTTACAGACACAAACTATGCACACAACAGCAAAACGAGGTGAATAAAAAACTTTTGTCGTTATTTAAGTATAAAATCTTTAAATGTACTGCTTGAGGTTTACAAAAAAACTATAATTTTTTGCATAACCCTCGTGGGACTGCATGACTAAAAAAAATTTTTATCATTTACAAACGAAAATACCTCTGCCACTTTGAATTTTATGCCTCAACATGCAGGCAATATACATTTAGTTTTATTAAGGTGCAACAAAAAAAAAAATAAATAAAATAAGAGCAAAGAAAAAATAAAAGAACAGTCTTAAATTTACAGTAAAACCCTGTGCGCTAATAAAAGGGGAGCATTCGGTTTTAAAATATTTTTTTACGCAATAAAACTCATTAAACATCAAGGGAAAGTTGAATTGTATGGTGAAAGAAATTTTACTGAAAATGGCTTTCATGATTTTAAAGATTTTACTGTTGCTCAACTTGGCGGTTTATTGCTTCATACCGCATTATGAAAGTTAGTTTTATCTAAATGATTTTTATCTGACTTGGCGTTACAATCTCTGCTGGTCATACGGAAATTATAGGCTGCCTGCTGTTGGCATTTTGCTTACTGCTGGCCTGTCAATCAATTTGTTGTTTGCATAAGAAAATATAAAAATAAGTTGACAACACAGTTGGAGTTCCAATTTCATGATACATTTACAGTAATAAGTAAATCAAAATAAAAACAACAACAACAACAACTACAGCGGCACTAACTGCAACATTAAAATAAATTAAGAAAACATGCAATCACACACAGAAACATTTCATAAATAGTTTTTAAATCTCAATTTAATAATAGTTTTACAAATTAAGCAACTGCTGGGTTAAATGATAAGGAGACATTAAAAATTAATCAAAATTTATAATTGAAATTTAATAAATAGATCATAAAATATTAAAATAAATTACAGAAAATTGGAAGGCATAAAACTGTCAGAAAAAATTGTTAAAAAAAATTAAAATAAAGAGCCTGTGTTGAAACTTTTTTCAAACCCAACCACAACCACTGAAAAGAGCTTAAAATTAAGCATAAAAAATAAATTTATTTAAAAAAAATATGCAGAAATACAAAACTCCTCTTCTTTTTTAAGAATAAAATTAAGATTGAATATGCAGTTTAAAAAAAGTCATGAAGACGCCACGAGGGTCCTCTTAAGTTACATTATGCAACAAAATAAAAAAAGTATTCTGACATTACATAACCACTACTTTTTTTCTAATGCACTATGGTCACGTCACCTAACTGTAAAAGTCATGAGTATTTCAAAGTCTATGGGTAATTTTTTTTTGAAGACCCTTCTCAATGACTTCTCGATTCTCCTAGGAAATATCTCAAAAAATTCCGAATTAAATTGGCTTTAACTTGTTTTTACATATAATAACTTGTAGTGCAACTATAATTTTTTGAATTATTCAGAAAAACGTCATAAATTTTTTTTTTTAAATTATGAAATTTTTGATTTTTAAAAAATCAGAAAAACTAGCAGGTGCTAGTATTTAGTTTCCAACCCATCCTTCACCAATATCCTTGTAATTACGCTTAATATTTTTTAATTAAAAAAAAACTTTTTTGTTTCAAAATTAAACTTTTTATTTAAACTTAAAAAACACCCCACGTGTATCAGGTTTCCTTAAAAAAAACATCATTTTCTTAACTAGCAAAAAGCCCAAGTTTAAGCAGATTACTTTGATAAAATTGCAATTGCAGACAACTACAGTAGAGCTGATATTGGCCCTTAGGCCACTTAAAATGCACCTATAACACGACTAAGCTTGCATGTCTACCTGCTGCTGGTGTTGTTGCTGTTGCTGTTGCTGTTGCTAGTATTGAGTTTTATATCATCAACTGAACCACCCAACCATACATTCATTCATTCATTTTGATGATAGTATAAATGAATTTATTTTCATAAGGTGAGTGCAGTTGGCTGCTGATGTTGATTGCTGCTTGACCCTAGAAACAAACAATTGCTGCTGTTGTTTACATAGAAAATGTTGCTTAAAAGATACACACTCACACATTGAGTCATTGCAACAGTTTTACAGCAGTATGTGTAAACTAGATTGGAATAAATGACTACAATTTGTTTAGACAAATTCTCTTCTAAGCCAATTTAACAGGCTGCAAGTAGCCCTAAGTCAAGTCATAAAATCAAATAAAAATGTTTTTTTTTTCTTCTTCAATTTTGTATTTGTTTTAGACTATCTACCACTCTCATTCATCCCCCCTTTATCTACTTCTCTGGCTGTCTGTAAATGTATTGCAGATAACATTTACGTATCTAAGAGTAGTGAGAAACCTTGAGGCCAAAAAGTTACATAAAATGTAACCCAAATGAAACAGCAGGGTATTAATGGCTGGTCATACTTCACGTGATCATCTTGATGTTCCTTAAGGTCACGCTGCACGACTTATTTGAGTTTTCGGTAATTTTTTTAAGGGACTTTTTTAAATGCCTGACTGCTACGGTTTGGGCGTACTCCATTCACCTTTATTACTAAGCATTTTCTTGTGGCTCAAAACAGAAGCTTGCGCTTCTAATTAAAGGCATTTAGCATTTGGTAGCACCGCACTCTGTAAAGAAGCCCTCTGACTCGGTCAAAAATTCGCATTACATTCATGACTGGGCATTGTAGAGTATTAAAACACTTGGGAAATATGAAGATCAGTCGAACGAAGACGAAAAGACAGCGGAAAATATACTGTATAACTGTAATAGTATAATTTGGACCTGTCTTCGTTACTTAGGGCATCACTACCTACAACTGTCTGGCAAAGCGAAAAAATCACCAAAGAAAGTCTTTGAATTCTTAATGAGTACTAAACTAAGGGAGTATTTGTAACATGAGAGTAGGGCAACAATAGGTCTATTTTGGCGGCAGTGATTCGCTCCCGCTCCTAGGTTGAATTTTAAGTTATTATCAACTTAAGAGAGGGTGTAGGTAAATTAAATTGCTGGTGAGTTACTCATAATCCGATCATTAACTAGTTTTTCTTATGCTGAGCAAAACAAGGATTGTATATAAAAACTTTTACAAATTTTTAATAGAAAAATTGTAGACTTCAAAGGAAGTTTTTGATGATAAATCCTGTTTTTATTGCTTTTTTAGAAAAAAAATCTTTTCTTTCGTTCTATTAGCTATGACCCAAAACTGTAACACGACTAGACTTTCATTAATTGGAAAATTCTTCCAGATTATTGTTGTTTTAAAATTATCATTTCAGGGCTTTCAGAAGTTCTAAGTACCTAAAAAAGTACTTTTTCATGTCTTATTTAACACTATAACTGCTCTTCTTCATGCGGGTCTATGGCCATACGACATTTGTATGTTTCATTCACGAGATACTCTTTATGTTGTAAAGCTTCAAATTGATGCTGTTTATCATTATTATTTTCATATTGGTTTTAAGGACTTTTGGCTCTTGCCAATTTCTTTTTTTCTTCTTCTTTTTTTTGATTGCTGTTTGCCAGGTAATAATTTCATTCTAAATAATTTGTTACGGTTGCAAGCAACATCATAAGGAAACATGAAAATATAATTCTAATTCGCATAAGGTTTGTTGCTTGTATAATCATCATCATTTGTTGAGTGTAATCACCATCAAACAGCTCAGTCAACCAGCCAGCCAGTCAGTTACAGAATCATCAAATCATTTCTCCTTTAAAGTCATCATCATCATGACTGACTGAGTATGAGTAATATTGTTAGAGGTAGTAAATATTTTAAGCAACGCTCAACAATATTTCTTATTATTTCACCTGGCCTCTGACATTTTCTTGCCACAAATAAATATTGCTTTAGCTGAGCACATATTTTTCTCTACTATTTCCTTTCTCTACCCGACTGTGTTTGTATGAAAAGTTGTTTCCAAGTGCTGTAACCCGTCTGATGATTGTTGTTTGATTGAGTAGATTTTAGTTTAATGGATTTGAAGGATTTTTTGCAATTTTTTTTGTTAATATTCCCTTATTTTTTCTGCTCTTTTATATATTCAATTTATTTTCTGTTAAAATTTGTTTTCTTTTTAACCTTCATTTAACGATTTTTTTAATGTTTGATAAATAAAATATTCAAAATTCCATTTATTTTTTGTGGGTGAATTACAAGCCAAAAAGGATTGTAATTTACAAACGAAAATTAGAGTAGCAATGCATGAGAGTTTAATGAGGGTTAGTACCAGAAACGTGACTATACTCGTATGAGTCTTAAGAAGTACTATCTTAAAAAAGAAAAGGTATTCTTGTTCACGCATAATAAATTTTAAAACTTGAATTGTAGAAAGAAAAATGAAGATACTTGCGTTAACTAAAAATGATTATTTCTTCGTCATGTAATTTATTACAATTTTAAAATAAAATAAATCTAAATAATCACAATAAAGAAATATTCAACAGCGGGTAACCGGCTACGGTTTTTATATAGTCCACTGAATTCTAGTAACCGATTACTGTTCCCTTCTTATATCTACTGATATTAAGTAACCGGTTACTTTTGGTATTTGGTCGACTACATGTAAGTAACCGATTACTTTTTTCTTTTTCACAAATAATTAAGTATTTTCATTACAATAAATGCATTAAAAATGTAATTACAGTAATTTCTTATATAAATATTTATGTTTAATTAATTTCTTAACAACGAAGGCAAGAAACCACAGTGATGTTTATTTATTTATTTATTTTTTAAGCAAACTTTATTGTATTAAGACTGGTAAAGAGAAATGAAAAAATCATTGTTATTTTAATTATAATTACCACAACAGGCCATATGAAAATAGCATGCCACCTCTCCTTCGTCTGAGTGATGCCATGAAAACAATTTGTAGCAGAAACAGTTAGTAGCCAGTCAGTCAATCGTGTGTGTAATAAGTTTTGAAAGTGTATTAAAAATTACGCACAATTTATTTACGACTCCCTCTCGTATGTGGGAGTGTGTATGCAGATGATTGCTTATTTTGCTGTGCACTCTCTCTCTCTCTGTCTCTCTTTACTTAATATTCAGCGAGTACTTGAATATTTTATTAAGTAAAAATGTATTTTCTTTATTATTTATTTACTTTTGTTTTATAAGTTTATTTTTTTTATTTATTATTGCTGTTCTGTTGCTGCTGCTGTGGGGACTGAGTATGGAGTCTGCTGGGATGTTTACTGATTTAATTCACGACGTTTATATTGACTGGAAAATAAATACAAATACGAAATGTATGAACAGAAAAAAAAGATTTAACAACAACTAAAATAAACAAAACAGTGAATGAGCTCTGGCTGTAGGTGTTTATGTTGGAGTTCTTTTGTGTCTGGTTTAAAGTGTGCAGCAAAGTGATAAAGTCTTGTGAAATTAAATTAACATTGAAATAAATAATAAAATTTGTCATTAAGGAACCACATAAATGGATCCTTGCAAACTCCTTGTTTAACTGGCTGCCCAAATGCCTTAAAAATCATAAACGTGCTTCCACTAAAAGTATAACAATCTAATGCAATTTCAGCATTAAATGCTTGAAACACAAGCGATCTTATCACCTTAACGCTTATGTTATGTTGCAATAATGAGAACAACATCCCTACACACAGCCACTCATTTACAAATCATAATTATAAAAAAAGTTTTGTTTAATGATGCTTCTCCATTGATGCTTTATCATTATAATGTTGTTGGCTTTTGTTGTTGTTGTTGTTTAGTTTTATTAGAATAGGAAGCATTTTATTGTCGTTGCACAATGATTTTCTTAATATTTTTTAAAAAGAAGAAAGAGTTAATTTGTAAACTCACGTTGTTTTTTTATTTGCTGTTAAGAAAATAGCAACCAACAGCAACAGTAACACGAACATTTTCTGAGAATTTTTAAAGTTTTATACATATTTTATTTTCAATTATAAATACCACGTTAAACTAATTTACAATGACTTCCTAGTCAGCCATACGTTGGCAACTAAATAGAAATGGGAAATCAGCCAAAGTAATTAATGCACATCAAGCATAACAAACTTTAAATTACACTATAAAATATTTAAATCAAAATAAACAAATGCTACTCGTATATGCGGCATATAAACTTGAGTAAACTTTACATGAAAGTAATCGGTTACTTTAAAAGTAACTCATAAAAGTATCAATTTATTTCATTTGCATATGTAATTAAAAAAAAATTTTTTTTTTGTAAGTAATTAGTAAGTGGTTACTTTTATAGTAACCACTAACATTTCTTTTTTTAATATTTCAGTATCTGCTTAGTCATATTTATAATTTTTCAAAAAACTAACAAATCTTATTATAATGCGTCTATATAAAATTTAAAAACTTTTTATTAAGTAACCACTTAAGAATTTTATGACGTTTCTTACTTTTAATCCAAAATCATTAGTAAAATTGCTCTGCTACAAAATATCTAGTCTTATTTAATATATTTTATTCATCATTTTTGAAAAGTGACAAAAGTAATCGGTTTTTATAGAAGTACCCATTACGAGTTTTCTCTCTGTGCAACGTTTATTTAAAGAAGTATTAACTTTTGTATATTTTATAAAATAAAATAAAATTTTTTTCAATATTCTCAACAGTAATCGGTTACTTATTTAAAATAATAGCTTTTACCAAAGTAATTTTTCTGAATTTATGCAGAATAAATCTTTATTAAGATTTGTATGTTGTTGAGAAAATGTGTACAAAACTTTCAAATGTAAATGGTTACTCTTTAAGAATTTTTTTTTTGATTAAGTACTAAAATTTTTGATTTTTATGCATAATAAATCTGAAATAAATTTTTTTATTAAAAAATTAAAAAAAAATTTAGCTGATTACTTTAATAAAAAAAAATTATTTTACGTAAGTAACCAACATAATTTTTCATTTTTATACTAAAAAAATCTTAAATACAATTTTTATATTTTCCATTATAAAAAATGTGTACAAATAGGTTACTTCCTTAGGAAATTCTCTTTGTTTAAGTAACCACTATAATTTTTATGTTAAATAAGTTTTAAATTAATTTTATATGTTTTGCATCATAAGAAAAAATAAAACGTTACTGTTGTTTAATGCGGTTTTATATGAGTAATCAATAAAATTTTTAATTTTTTTGCCAAATATAACTTGAATAAATTTTTAATGTTTTCTATAATAATTAAATGTGTATGAAATTTATAAAGTAATCGGTTACTTAATTATATATTTGATCTATATCTTTATCTATATTTAAAATGAAGAATTTGAATATTAATATATTCAAACAAATAATTTTCAAAACCAAACGGTTACTTGTTGAAAAGATTAAATTTTATACTTTTAAACTTTTTTTTTTTTCTTTTTAAATTTTTTTTCTAATATAAAATAAAATTTTCACAAAATTAAAAAAAAAAAATTGATTACTTTTGTGGTAATCGGTTTTTATATAAATTGTTTTTCCTCATGTTGAAGACTTATGAAAAAGTAGTCTGAATTTTTAAAATGTTATAAAGTCGATTGAATTTTTTGTACGTAACCGCTTTCTAAATGGATTAACTTAATTAATTCGGCCAATTTCTTTCTCGTGTCATGCATAAGTTTTTCGATTTTTGTGAGAATAACTTTTAGTCTTTTTAATTATTTTTTTATTCAAGCCAAAGTTTTTTCTGATCAGAATTGAAATTGTATTTCTTCAGCATGTTCCCATGTTACATTCGTTTATAAAATTTATTTCTTATGTATTAAATTAAATATAATATTAATTATAAAATTATTTAATTGATAAATATTTGAAAAAGCCTTTCCCTCTGTTTTTTTACTTGTTTCGTTGTATTACTCTGTAGAGTACCCGGTTATTTTCTTAAGTTATTTTGTGTTTTATTCTTTTCTTCTTTATTGTAAGTGTCTTCATGCTCTAATGATGTCGAAAATGTAGGTGTTGTGTATTCTTATGCAAATTGGCCCACAAGTACCATGATTAGATAGTTTCTTTTTTTACATGTTAATCACTTCAGAAAAAATTCTTCACAAACATTTATTTATGATAATTTCTAGTGGTTCTTAGAAAAAAAAACGTGCAACGTTTTTATTTTTTTTTTTTTGCTAAATAAATAAAAATAAGAAAAATTTTTTTGTGTAAGAACACCTTTGTTATTTGAGAATTAAAATTTGTCTGTTATTTTTTTTTACCTCTAATTTTTTTTTTACAAATCTAATGAAATATTTTTTTATCTGTTAAAGTTAAAAATCTATTAAAGTTAATTTGTTTGGTGTGTGCACAGAATTTTCTTTTTCATTTTTTTTTTATCATTTCCATTAACGTATATTGACTTTGTTTGATTTGTATTTGCAAGTCCCAGGAAATTCATCATGATTTTTCTATTTTTTTTTTTTAATTTGTTATTCTTTATCTCTTGGTTTTTCTCTGTTTGTATGCTACAGCAAAGAATTTTAACAATTTATGATTTTTTTTAATGTTGACTTTCTTTAGGTTGTTTAGTCTACCACAATTTCTTTTTATTTGTTTGAAGGAATGCTCACCAAGGTAATTGCTTCAGTTTTTTTATATTTAAATTCTTTAAAAAGCCTTTTTTTTTGTGTACTTCAGTGTTCTTAGAAGTCGTTTTCTTCTCAGAGATCAGTTCTTATTTGGTACGTCCTTCATGCTGTAGTCTTGAGGCAACGGTGTTACATTTATTTAGCAAACATAAATTGGTGTGACTCGAACGAGTAAAATAAAATTCACTAGAAAGCTAAAAAATTATTATGAAATTTAACTGCTGTTGATTTACGCTTTTTTTTTTAATTTATATTAAACCTTATAACCGGACATAAGGTTAGGTTGCACAGGACGCCCCAACAAGAAAAACAGAAGGAGGCTCACTTGGGTCCTCTATAAGAATAAAATAAAGAAGGATAGCAATAGAAAGATGTCCAAGAAAGAGGCAGAAGGGCAAAGAGAATTAGGGAATAATTAAGAGAAGCAGAAGATGAGTGCCTCGCCAATTACTAATTCTAATTAAAATATATAACATGCCAACCCCTATAGTCGACAACGCAGTGAGACCCAGCAATTAGCTCTCCCCGCGGACAGGGCTAAGTCGGAAAAGGTGTTTCACAGTTTTTTTTTCTTGCTAGTCTTGACAACTTCTACAGTAATCATTTGAAGGCAAAACCATTCTTCTGGCGTAGTTGCCAAAACTGCAGTAGCCTGCTATCACTGCCACCATATTTCTCAACTGGGCTCTCTATAGTTCCAGTAAATCGCTGCTGCGAATGCTATGCAGCCTGGGCCAGATCATCTTCGCTATATTGCACGTCCATTCTTCCCTTCATGTGGACTATCCTCTACGTAAAAATATACTCTCGATCTGCTGCTTGCAGGCCTTACGGCATCGCTATATTGTGCTCTAGTAGCCCCTATCCTTCTCTAGCCAGGTTTTCCACCCGACAGAGGTGCCATAATCGCTCACCCAGATGAAGATGACCATCAAATGTCCCGTCATCCTATTTAAGGAGGAACTAATTGCGAATATTCCAGTCACATTCTTTTATAAATTTGCTTTAATTTTGTTCGTTAACTTCCTGTTTAATATAAATGAGTTGGCTATAATTAAGTTTTATACTTTCTTCCTTACATTTTATAAGCACAATTTTTAAGAAAAAAAAAATGTTCCCCTTAATTTTAATTGCAAAAGCAATGTCGCATTTCCCTAAAAAAAAAAAAAGAAAACTCGAAAAATAAATTGTACAATAATTTGTATACACAAAATGTCAACTTCTTTTTGTCATTTTCGTGATTATTGCTAGGTTTTCAATCCTTTTAAATTAATTGCAAAAAGAGAAACACAAAAAGATGATTAAAGCGAAAATTACATGGCGTTAAAATGAAGTCATTTTAAGATTTCTTTTTATTTCCCACTTTCTTTTAGTACATTAAAATGGCAGTTAAAAAATAAAAAAATTAAATACTTAAACCTGTAAAGGTTGACAAACATTTTCTAACAATAGTGTGTCACATATTTGCTGAAGTTTTTTTTTTTTTAATCAAAAAAAATTAATTCTTAGATTAAACTAATCACAATTAAAAATATTTTTCTAAAATTCTTAGAGGCCATAACTTATTGGCCTACCCTATATTTGACTAGAATACTATTTGCATATGCACTTTCATCTTGCAAAATAACTTGTGGCGGCGTTTTACTTTTTCATCTACGCTATTCTCAGGAGTCATTAATGCAGTCAAAAGAATACCCAGCAGATACAAACAATCTTAAAAGAATCTTCTTATACCAGTAACAACCAAACAAAGCGAAAAAAAATTTTGTTATTTAACAAACGAGAGAAAAAAAAATAAAGCTGCAGCTCCACCAAAAAGGATAATGTATTATTTACAAAAAAGACATTCTCATACTCTGCTCTTAAAGTTGAAAGCAAGACAGAAAGGACAACAGCAGCAAGAAGCAACTGCTAGGCGAAAACAAAAAGAAGGTAAACGACAGTAATGTAAATAATGAAGTGGCTGGCTGTGTGAGTGAGTGAGTGTCCTTTCATTACTACGCTTAAATACAGGCACGTTCATAAAAAGAAAAGCATTTTTCTTTGTCAGTAGGGAACGTTGATGATGCCGATGAAAATGTGATTAAAATGTAAGATAAATGGAACTGAAAGAGAAAAAAAACTAAGGATTTTTAGTTTTATCATTAAATAAACAAGGAAAAAATGTTTGCAAAGTTTTCAATGCATTTTTTTAAAATTCTATAAAAGCAAATTGCTCTACAGAATCCAACAAACAAACTAGTTGGAAACTGTTTGAATCACAGTAATACCGAAAATTCTTTTTCTGTTTTATTTGCGCCTATAAAATTTAACAAACAGAAATTTCAATAACAGTCATAATTTTGTCATCTTTTAGCAATTTTCTCTTAATTTTAATTGTAATTATAGCTAAAGTCTAATTTATTAATTAATAATTAATATATTGACTGACATGACTAGTATCGTTTTACTAATTGTTACCTTAACCTAAATTGTAGCTAAAACTGGATTTTAGAAAAAAAAAAAACTAAATGGCAGGTAGATATGTATGTCCTTGCACTAAATGTAATAACATTTCACTAGCTTAATGCTGGAAACACTTAGTAATTCTTAAAGCATCAAAATTTCTTATAATTTTTAGCTAACTTTAACATAAAGAATATGTTTTTGAAAGTATCAAAATTAAGTTAATCAAAAAACTTAAAACTTTTTTCATTGTTATTTTAATTTTAAGTAAAGGATATGTGGCAAGGGAGCTTGTTCTTCTTCCGTTAGTAATAAAATTATACACATTTCTCTATAGCATAACTCTGTAAGTAGTTGTCAATGTTTTCTGCATTTTTGATCATGATTTTAAATAAAGGATATATAACCAAGAAGCTTCTTTTTGTTCGGTTTAACATAAAATTGGCCACAAATATTTCTAAAATAATTCTACAAGTAGTTATAAATTGTTCATGAATTTTTTGTCATAATTTTTAATAAAGGATATAGGAGAAGAGAATTTGTTCTAGTGCCATTTCAGATAATATTGTTCACAGATGTCTCTACCATGATTATACAAGTATTTGTAAATTTTTACTGCATTTTTATCATAATTTAAAATAAAGGATATATGGGGAGAGAGCTTGTTCTTGTTCCGTTTGAAATAAAATTGGCCACAAATGTTTCTAGCATAATTCTACAAGTAGTTGTAAATATTTCCTGCATTTTTTAACTTGATTTTAAATTAAGGATTATATGGAGATGGAACTTGTTTTTCTTTCCTATAAAATAAAATGGTACATCTATTTGTCCCAGCACAATTCACAAAATTCTACTAATTTTTCGGGCATTCTGATCATAATTTTAGTGTCCATTAAATTTTCTAAATAAAAGTCCTATTACAAATGTTATGTTATGCAGATGGAAATGAAATTTATCAGAAATATTTTTAGTAATATACGATTTTTCACTAAATTCGAATCAAAAATTTAAATAAAAAAAATTTATAAAAAAAAGGATATATGGGTACATAGCTTAGTCTTGTTCTGAGTAAAATAAAATTCACCAGAGATGTTTTCAGCACTATTCTACAAATAGTTACCAACTTTCACAGCATTTTGATTACGACTCTAGATAAAATTTTATTTTTAAACCTAAGGCTTATTAAAATAAATTTTGCCGAAAAGTGAACGTCTTAATTATAAATTCTATTTTATATCAGGTACTAAATTGGATTTAGTCCTTTTATAATTAAGCTTAAAAGATGTTCTGAAGAAAAGACAATGCAAGAGGGGAGTGTTAAATTTTGTTCCATGTATTATAACAAAAGTCAGTTTGCATAGAAACTTGCTCAGATCTTGCAAATTTTGCTCAAAATTCTCTTATATTTTTAGTTTTGTGGTAGTTTTGGATTAAATCCTATTAAGAATTTTTATTAAAACTTTGTGACATGAAAATTAAAAACAAAAAAAAATATTTTTTTTTCCCAAAATTTGTTTAAATATTTTTTTTTTTTCAAAAAAGTTAAAAAAATATTACAAATTTCACTTTGAGTTGGATTAATTTCTTTCGTTTTTTTCTTTGTTTTTTGCTTGTTTGCACTATGCTGTTACTTTGCAATCCCCTGCTTAATCCACTTTCAACTAATTGCAGTAAAATATCCTGTGGCAAGATGAAAAAAAAAATACTTTTATTTTGATGCGTTTTATCCTCTTTGCCTGTGCGCAATCAGTGAGAACCTTTAGTATGCCCAAAGTCCTGTGGAAATAAGCAAATGAAAGCACACATACATTTACAAACAAACACTAAAAAGAAGTAGAAAAAAAGTTAAATCCTTAACGACACCTTTACATAGAACTTCAATAACATTTAACATTCCCTTTTGGTTTTGGTTTTTGTTACTGAAGGATGCCTCGGCTGGCTGTGTTTTTTTGCCACTCACATAACAAAAAAGTCCTATGCTAATGCTGATGAGTTGCGGCATACAAAATATGTTTAATGCAAGTCACGTTTTGTAACCAAAACCAGGCGAAAAGCACAAACCCTCGCACATCACAATGATGAGGGTTAAAAAAAAGCACCAAAAATTTAGCACGTCTAACAAAACAGGCTGATTGAATGTTTAACTGTTAGACTAACAGCAAGGAGTAAAAAGGATATACTAAAAGCATAGACCTACACGCACATAAACCTGCTCTGCTTTTGTTTGAAAAAATAAAAACGAAAATGTTTACTGCAACATGATTTCTTATTCCCCAACATGATCTTCGGTCTAGATTTAATGATGATTGTTGTTCGGTTTGCTTCGTCGTAGGCGGTATTGTTGTCAAAACAAGTAAAATGTCAATGTTTGTCAATGAAAGGTTTATGTTGGCTTAAAATTGTGATTTTCATTTTGCTGATGCTGTTGTTGCATTTAGTATTTTTGCTTTATAACTCGAGTATTAAACATGTCCATGTAGTGGTTAAATGCAGAAAAAAAAACAGGACCCAGCCAACAAATTCGTTCAGAGCACAGAACAGCTTTTGAAATTTAAATTTTTATATAAAGTTTTAATTTTAATTATTTTACCTCTCTTGCTTATGTTTGCTGGGTTAAGGAAGATTTTGTGGTTTAGACAGTTTTAGAAATGTTGATGATGAAGGGCGTGTGTGTGTGTGCTTATATTGATAAGCTTTCACATGCCTGTTTGTGAATGAGTGTAAGTTTAGTTGTGAGTGGCTGTGTGTGTCTGTTTAATTTTCATAGCCAAAAGTTGTTGACATGCCAACTAACATCACTATATTGCATTGGGAAAATTGTGTACTTTGTATGAAAGAAAACAACTGCTAACTAACAACAAATGGGAGTATAAAGCAAACACCTCTGTGTAACCAAGAGGGAGTCTAAAAAACACTGAAGAAAAAAGAAGCTTTATGTTTGTTGGATAATTGTTTTAGTAGGCGGCCTGATGGCCATCAATTAGAATTGTTAAGTTGCTGTGAAATGGAATGGTTAAGGCATTCAGACCTACACCGTAGTATTGAGTTATTTGAGGAAGTCGCCCAACCCTATCGGCGATACCTCAAATAGGCCGTTCATAAAATGGAAGGAGTAATTTGTGTCACTCAGCTAATAGAGCTAAGCACTCTCAGAGAAGGTGAAAAGCTGTCTGCTTACTCTCAGGTGATCAGCTTACATTATGAACTTCCATTTTGATGTAGGCTTAAGCGGTAGAATTCTCTATAAATCCTACTGAATAAGAGCTGTTCGTGTATGTTGACTTGAAAGACATACGATATAGAATTTAGGACTCAAATTACGACATTCAATGTTGAACGAAATTTCCATATAAATTACATTGAAATTTCGATCGATATCAAATTCCGTTATTTGCTCTCAAACCTCTCTTGCTGGCTCAAACCTCTCAATCCTAATGGGCAATTTACAGCACTGCAGCTAAAGATTATAATGTTATTAAACCTTTAAAGCAGAAAAGGCTTCGTGGTGTAATGTGTAGCCCGTAATGCTGGCTTGCTCAATGCTATATGTTCGTCTATTATAACTTTTCTACAACACTCGCCTCTAAAGTTACTGACCTCTCTCATAAAATTTTTAAAAAAGTGTACAGAAAATTGATTATTTTCTCAGCTTAAAATCCCTGCCAGGCAGTCACATATTGTGAATAAATTCGTTATTATTATTATCGGGGGCCACAATTGCCCGCAACCTAAAAAAAAACGCCTTACAGTGTGTGTTGTCCGTGATTCTCATTCTTAAACAGTAGCCTCTCAAGAAGGTTTGCCTAATAGTGCAGTCATGTAACCAGTGAGTTAACAAGGCTCTAGAACAAGAAGACTCTGTACTTTCTAAGTTCTTGAGTGGGAGTGCCCCTTTAAACTACTGGGTACTGTACTGACCTCACAAAGTGGGAGTGGCTGGATGTTTGGCTGTAAAAAAAAAATTCTTTGGGTCGCAATGCATAGACCTTAAAAAAGTCCTTAAGTTCTTTCAATGTCTGTTTACTTTGGAATTTTAAAGTCCTCTCGAGTTGCAAAATCGATACTTGCTAAATGCTTTAGACAGATGTGAAAGTGAATTTTGATTTAAACTCTTCTTGTTAGCTTGCGTTATCCTTTTGCTAACTTGATTTAATATATTTTTTCCGAATGTATAAATAAATTTATTGGGTGCTTGCAATGCATTGTTCTGTGGTGTATTGTCTCGTGTGTTGTAATGGCAGTGGAGCAGAAGTAGTGCTTGTGTTTGTAAAGCATCATTATTTGTCTACGTTTGTACACATGCACATTACAACACACGCACACTCGTGTGAAGGTATGCACATCAATTGTATGTAAAAATCAATGACTGTAAGTTAGTATGTGTTTACGCACTCTTAACAGCAAAGTGACAACAACATAACAAATACATTTTACTATATTACCACACACAAAGTTATTTAACAGGGTGTAGCAGAGAAGGCTAAACAAATTGTTTAGACGTAAATAAAACAAAAACGAGTTTAAATTATGAGAATTAAAAAACTTTATTTTAAACAAAATTTTTCTAAATTTCAACACCCTGTAAAATAAGTGGTGCCTTTAAATTTGTTTAGCAATTGTGTAAATCCTTGCTGACAACAGCAACACAACAGCTTTTTTTTTTGATTAAAAATCCGTGCAAAAAAAAATCGTATGAAATTAAAATTCTTTTAGGGGAGACGACAACGGCAACGGTAACGACAATTGTCAACCTATACAGAGTTTCGGAATCAGTAAAATTATTGTTTTCCTTTCTTTTACTCTCTCTTTCTCTCTCTGTGTTTCTTTGTCTCTCTCGCTCTCCTTCATTTTCTACAACCAACCAACCGACCACATGACGCAAATTGTTTCAACATTTATTTTACGTTTCAATGTTTTGGTTTTGTTTCTTCAATTCTTGTTTTGCAACATTGTAAAATACCGCCAATGTGTACGTGCTTTGAAAATAATTTCAAAGCTCAAAAGGTGAACAAAAAAATAGAAAACAAATGCTAATGTTTGTTTTAAATAGCGCCAGCTAGTATTTGTTGGGGGACTTAAACTTTTTCTAAAGCTTCACTAAAAGCCAGGTATTGTGGTGGGGAACAGACATAGGGATAAAGCAAATTTACTCTTACATATGTTTCTGACTTGTGTTCAAAAACGTGTGTATTTAATATGATTTTATTTAACTAAAATATGTAAATTTTCTAACATCAAATAGCAAGAGGACTATTTTTCAATTTATAAAATAAATATTTGCCAAAACATATATTTTCCAAATTATAATATGATAATTTTATACACATTCAATTGACATTTTTGAAGACAATAATACTAATATTTAAAATAAAAAAAAATACTTAAATTAAGCAAATATGTTTTTAAAAGATTTATTTTACGCTCAGACAAAAATGTTGCTGTTGCAGCCAAAATATTTGAAGGCAGCAAATCACAAGATGTTCTACCAATGTGCTGATCGATTCTTGTTAAAGAACCTGTTTATTTTCAGCAAATACGGCGTAAAGCAAATCCTCTAGTAAAATTATTTTTTAAATAACAATTCGTTTTCAAAGCTTATCCCCCTTTTTTCGTATACTTTTTAATACATTTTACTCTAAAATCTGCCTCAAATTTTTTGGGATAAGAGCATAAAATTTTATTTTGAAAATGAAATTGAATAGAGCAAAGTATTGTTAAAGTTTTAAATAATTTACTATTTTTTTATTACTTAAATTTGTTTATGGTTTTTCGAACCGATTATAAATATCTCTCGCAGTTAACAGCATGAGGTGGTAAATGGCTGTAATTGAGATAATACACTCTTGGCTTAGTTTGAAGTCTCAAGTAAACTTTTGTAAGCTTAGAAAACAAATTTAAATGAGTTGATATACACAGATTTGTGTATGGTCTTTCGAACCAAATGTGTTTTCTGATAGCAACACGTCTGCCTTAATTTTGTTCGTCTAAGAACAAAAGCCATCTTTATTAGATTTTTCTTAGTTTCTAATTTTCTACCTTCCTAATCCCTCACATTTGTGAATAATATTTTGTTTTAATAATTTTGCATGACTTTAATAATTTTTTTCCTTGCTCACTTCATTCTATAGTTGCCATAAATCTCTCACGTGTGTTAATTTGTTTTTAAAACAAAATTCTTTTAACAATATTTCCCTTAACATGTCAACGAAATAAACCATTCAAAAACCCAAAAAGGAGGACTAGCAATTGATATAATTAAAAATTTAATTAAAGAACAAAAGAATAAAAAAAAAAAACTTAGTTAAAATCAAATACCTACTCGTAGTCGAAACAAATAAAATCAAATTAAACAAGTTGAAATGCTCTCTCATTTAAAGCAAACAAAATGAAAATGAAAAGGCAAAATGCAAATGCAAATGCCTTATTATTTTACCTTTAAAATTCAGCTAACATAAACCGAGAAATGGTAATGGGAATACAAGAATTGCCTGAAATGAAAGAATACTCACTCATATCGAACAGTGTGAAAATTGTTTGGCTTAAACTATTCCCTGATGATGGATGGTATGGTGTTGGTGTTGGTATGTTGATGTTTTAGAATATTCAAACAAAATGCCACATTTTGGCTGTGGGTTGTTAGAGTTTGTTTTTGTTGTGTTAGAAAATCGAATGCTCTCATACTCTAAACAAAATATTTCTATATAAAACCATGAAATGGTATTTTAAACAGAAGTACAGTATTTAAATTATGCTGTATAGCTGATTCTACGGCTGCTGTTTGTTTACTTTTTCGTTTCTATATATTTTTTTAAACTCTTAATATTCAAGCAATTGAGCACAGCAGTAAGCCGTAATAGAATTTGATGAATGACTGAATGCTTAAGTACACAGTAGGTAATCGCCACAATAGCAACACTTACTTATTATGCGGGTACATTAAAATACTCGTACACATCCATGCAAAAGCGCTCTTCCCTCCTCCATAAGCTTTGTTAAATGTTAGATGGTTTTCTTTGTTAAATGTTGGATGGCTGCTCAAGTGGTTTCATTTCTCTTGTACCCTTAAACTAGATTTATAAATGAGATGTTGGAAATTAAAATTAAATTAAAAAATAGGAAACATTTTGGTAAAGTTTTTTTCACTTAAATTAATAAGAAAAACGATAATTTTTCTTAAGGCTGAAAAGGGGGCAATGAATGAATGCTGAAGCGAATTAAGTCACACTATTTCGGAAATTGTGGGATTTTAAAATTATATTTTTTTTTGGAAATTTTGATTTAAAATGTTTTTCTTTTTCTCTCCCAGTAAAATATAAAATTTAATCAGTTAATGTATTTTACATTTTTACGAGATCCTTAAGTATTATTGTTTTAAAAAAAATTGTTCTTGGATTTATTCCAAAACTAAAAAAAAATTTAAGGAAATTTTTTACTAAAAATATAATTGGAACACAAGCAAATGGAAAAAAAGCATCAAACACAGAAACAAGGAAAAGTACCTGCAGAAAAAAACTACTTTAAAAAGGATTGAAATTTATAGCAAAACCTACAATTCAGTTGAGTTCCTTTTATTAAAAAAAAAATTAAAAAAAAAAACTAAAAAACTTTTTCTTAAATGACAATAAATGAAAGCTAAAGAAAAAGTATGATATTTACAAGCCTAAAAGTAAATGCTAATTTTAGCTAAAAGAAAAAGTTAACACAAACATAACAAGAACACACACATATAGAGGAAAGTATAAAAAAGTACTTTAACTATTTTCTAAAGCTTCCCTTCTTGCTCATGTTAAAAGAAAAAAACTAAAAAAAAATAAAAGGATTCTTGTCATAAAATAACAAAATTTTATTAAAGTTTTATGTTTAAGGATTTGATTTTGTGTTTTTGTTTTTGTAAATGTTTTACAAATAAAAATGTTGCTAATTAACCTGTTTCTTTTACATCTTTTAATTTCAGTTTTATTTTTTTATATTTTTTTTTGCTCCTGCTTCAGAGAAAGAAAAAAAACTTTTTCATAACAGCCAACACAATCCATAATCATCAGGGAGGAAACAAAAATAAATCAACAAAAACAACAACTAAAAGAAGGATTTTAATTTTTATTTACATATAAAAACAGTGAGTATTTCCTTTTCTTTACCTTTAAATAAAAATTATTTGTTTTTTATACAAACGAAATTATACTTATGGCAAAAAAAAAAAAAAGTTGAAAGTTTAAAGTTTAACAAAACGCTTTGATAAAAACTACACAACTCAAATAATAAAATAAAAGGAGTTAAAGGGGGAAAAATAACAATTTGCTTTTAAAAAAACAGTGAATAGTAAAACAAGAAATACCGAATTCTTTAATAAAAACAAAAAAACTGAAAATTTTGTGCATTAAAAAAAGTATATAAATGGAAAAATGTAAATATCGAATGTGCCTGATAGCCCATAACGAATCTGAAGGGAATCGAAAAATACTTCGTTATAGCTGATATCTGTGAAATATTGATATGAATAAAGAAATTTGAAGAAATACGAAAAAAATTCGTTATACCTAAAATATTCACAATTCAAGAAGTAAATAAAAGTGAAAAACTTCGTTGTATACAGACTACAAAATCAACATTATGTACATAGAGGCTTTTGATAACAGGACTTTGGCGACTTACATACTTAAAATTTTATATTTTTCAAGTATGATTTCGTGGTATAGAAGCTTTGCTTCTCTTCGCTCTGAATTTCTTCACTTTATAATCATTTATAAATACAAAATGGTCTATAAAAGATGTTCACGGTAGCTTTGTACAAGCTAATCTCACAAACAGCTCTCATGCTTGTGAGCTAATTAAGCAGTAAATGCTTAAAAAGGAAACTCGTAGATTAATCTATCCAGTTGGGTGTCGTGCATTCGATTCCTGCCTAGACCCGGAGTGTTTTGTAAAAACAAGTTAAGAGGCTTTTGCGGATTTGTGTGGGATGGCTTACGCTTCAATTTTCTCACGGAAAGCAAATGGAAATATAAAAAATTTCGAAAAAAATAGTGTTTTATTTTATTTTTAAAAGAATTTCGTTGTATTTGTTTATTTAAAACTTATTTTGAATTTAAAAAATGCAAGGCTTTTTGTTATCCCCAACAGCTGACACATTAACACAATTAATTCACAACAGACAACATTTTAATTCACAATTAAATAAAACAATTCAAAATAAAGAGATAATTACTAAATGAAGGCCTTTAGGGTAGCAAAAGCTTGGGGAAAGATTAAAGAAAAAACCTGTTGTTAAAAATTATTTTGCAACTCTTGTAATTTAATAGAATTTGAATGATTGAGAACTTTTCAAAATTAAAATTTACTTAACGCTTTTCGTGTAAACTTTTTTACTTTTTAAGTTATAAAACTTCTTGTACCGAATGTATTTCCAAGGGTTTTTATCCAACAAACCCACCTGCTAATTATTTTGTTGCATAATTTCATTACATTTCATACAACTCAGACGCACTTTTATTTCCGTTTCCTTTAAAATTAGTTAAAAGAAAGATATGAAATTATGTTTAAGCCGTGTCAGACTTGCTTCTCTCCATAAACCGGCAAAGTTTATGTTACGAGTATTAAAACATCTAAGAAATTAAAAGCAAAAGAAACTACAGATTTTGTGCCAAAAGCTTATTAACGTAATAAAGGTGTTTGGATAGATGTGTGTGTGTGTGTAGTTTAGTTGGGCTCTCGTTGCTGTTATATTTTCATTTCCGCTTAATAAACAACCATAATTAAAATTACAAAATAACAAAAATGAGATTAAACAGTTTGCTATTCTCGCTGTGCTTTAAAAAAAGGGAGAAGAAGATAAAAGAACGACCTTAACAAAACAGAAATGGCTAATGACAACAAAACCTTTTTTGTTGCTGTTTTTGTTTCTTTGGCAAGAACTTCCTTCCAACTTTTTTTTGCTTCAGTTTTAGCAAATGTAACTTAAGTTTATCTTTTTATTGTAAAATTAATTTTTGTGTTAAATTAATTTTATTTAATGCAGCAGCAGTTTTGTTAGTTAAAGCACAGTGGTGAACTGCCGATGAAATTTTGAGCAAAATCTGATTTACACATGTGTTTTGAGGTTTTCTTAAGTACTTTTTAATGGCGTTCAAAACAAAAGATTGGGATCTTAATTTTTGGCCTTGTAAACCTACTTTTTATTTAATAATATATTCCAAAAAGCACGAATTGGCAATGCTCTAGTATGGACCAATTAAGCTAAGTAAGAAACGATCAGAAAAGAAAAGTCATACTTAAAGGGAAGAATATTACTTCCGCTTTAAGCGTAACAAGTTGCTTCACTTCATACTGTTCAACTCAAGTCATTACAATTTGGTTTTTATCCTTCTGTAGACTTAATTCAACAATAACCCCAATAAGCCGATGGCTTAAATTATGCTTGAGAAAGCAGGTGTTAGTAGTAGATTGGTGTTGCAGCACCAGATTCATGATAATTGTGTCAAGAGAGACAAAAAAGTTACACTGAAGCAACAACTTTAGTTGTGAGAACTAAATTTTGCATCAATTTTAAAATTTGCACACTGTGGCTGCCTTGTAGTGTCGTTTTGGTGTTATTTTGTTTTGTTGCGAGTCGCTTAAAAGGTTTCTGAACTTTGACTTTTACTTAAAAATAGAATTCTCTGCTATTCCTTAGTGATTTTTCAGCTTTAAGAATATTAAGCAATTGTTGTTGTTTTTTAAAAAACTCGTTAAAGGATTTTCAAGCCAAAAAGAACTGCAAAAGAATTTCAAAAAGCTTTATTTTCATTTTTTGCTGTTGATGATGTTTGTAGTCGTTGTTGTTGTGGGAATATTATTGTTCTTGTTGTATTATTATTATAATTTTCTTTTCTTTTGTTGTTGTTGGTATTGTAATTAATGATCTCTTTTATATGCTAAAAATGTTTCTTCCTTCATTTGTGTATAAACGACAATGATATGGGTGCTATCCTTTATATTTCCTTAATATTATTTGCTGCTAAACGAAGAAAGGACAACAAATTATAGCAGATTATGAAAAAATAATTATAATGGCTTTTCTTTTTTGGCAGCTTGTGTGTGTGTATTCCTGTCTCTCGGTGTGTGTATAATTAAGTTATAGAGATGCTGAAAATAAATTGCAATTTATATGAATGTTCTTTCTTATACACCGCATTTAATACTAATTAAGTTGTGCATACATGTACATACTTACTTACTTGTAAATTAAGCAATTAATACAGCAAAGACAAAAAATTTTGGTTAATTAACTGGAAATATTTTCTTTTTTCAATTACTACACTAAGATAACAGCTTTGGTTGTGAGAACTAAACTTCTGACCAATCAATTCAGTTGTAAAAGTCGGATTTTTTCTGGGTGCCAATAGAAAGTCGGTCTTGCAGCTCTGGCTACAACTAAAAACTTTGACTATCGCAACTGAATTTTTTAATTGGAAACCGAATGTATTAAATTTTTGTAGAAATTATACAGATCCTTTAGGAAAATAAAAATTTTTAGACACTTTCGTTCTTGTAGTCTGTTGTTTTTTGAATTACTTAGGGGTTGAATTAGAGGGCAAATCATCTCCGCATTGAAGATCTTTTTAGTGTTTTACTTAATACAAAAATTTTCTCTTTCCAAAAAAAATTATACGGTTGTAATGATTAACAAAATATTTTATAGGCTTTTTATTGACCTCTTGGGAATATAAATGACTTCTCGCTGAATGAGGTATTCAAAACACTAGACCTTGAATAGTGAACGGTAGAGTCACTCACCAATCAAGAATCCAAATTTAAGCTTTATTTCATTCTAAAAAATAAACTTTTGGTTCTAGCTAAGCATTAAGAGAATTTTCCTTACCCCTGACAATAAATTCATCTAAAGGGAGATTTAAAATTCTTTTCAATTACAGCGTAAAATTGTGAAAATATCTTGTGTTTTTTGGATTCTGTAAGAGCAATAGACTCATTATAAATTAATTCCATTGTGCTCTCTCTAATTCTAACTTGTTTCAATGAAGCTTAGGTTAGGATGCACAGGGCACCAAGTATAAGTAAAACAGAACAGGGGACTTACTTAGGTCATATAAAGTGGTCCCTTAGTGATACCTGTATAAAAATAAATAAGGATAGCAATAGAGAGAGATAAAGAAATTAAAGAAAGTAGGGAGATATTAGGAGAAGAAGAAGAAGAAGCCAGTTGCTATTCTCAATAAAGCCATATAGCAAGGCCGACCTCTATAGTTGACACTGCAGGTAACACTTCCCGAAATAGAGCTTGTGCTGGTATGCGAGAGCGGGGCAGAGGCAAAGAAAGTGTTCCACAGTTGTTGCCTTTTCCTCGTCTTGACAACTTCTATAGTAACTTCTACGATGGTTACTAAAACTGCAGTGGTCTGTTGCCATCACTTTTTTAAATTAGTAAGCCCCTGCGGAGAGTACCGTACAGATTAGGCCAGATCATCGTCGCTGCATTGCAAGTCCGTTTGTTTTTCCATTTTAACTGTGTCTTACGCAAAAACATAATCTCGATCTGTTGTTTTTAGACCGAGAAGGAGATGCCGCAGGGCGTGTCTGTATTCTGCACTGGCAGCCTTTACAATTCATTACATTTCAACCAATGACAAGCTTTCATCAGACTAAATATAATATTTCATTGATTCAATGAAATATTTAATCAAATAAATGATTATTTAATTATAATAAATAAATGGAATATTTTATTAGTCTAATGAAAAGTTGTCATTGTTGCCAAAAATTAAAAATTTTCATTATATTTATTAATTCTTTTAGTGTGCCAGCTGTGTTTGTGTAGTCTCTCCTCCCTTCATCTGTAGTTTTCAAGTTGTAAGGTTTTAGATGTTGTCTTCTATTTCCCTGCGCATTCCCTAGTATAGCCATTTTATTTATGTGTTTATTTTTTGTTTTATATACTGAAGATTTCACTCCTTTAGGGTTCATTAATTTTTCTACAGAAGTAAAGGTTTATTTTGTATGATTCCCATACAAAATTACAATTTTTTTTTAATATAGTATTTTGTAACATTTTATCTCTTCTATCCCAAAAATATAATCAAATTATTTTTCTTTGTTTTAGCAGTATTTTTGTTGTATTTACAATTTTTCCTTTTTTTTTTCTACTACTGCTTACATTCGATTATGTATTTTTATTTTATTTTTTATTCTCTATTTTTTCGTAATGACATTTGATATTTTCTTTATTTTTCATTACATTCATCTCCCATAAAAGAAAGAATATGTCTCGTATTTAATTTCAATAAATATTTTATTATCTCTCCTTTATATACTAAAATACTTACAGACATGCTTTTAAACAATAATTCCTCGTATAGATATTTATCTTGTGCATCTTTAAAATAAAAACGAAAAATATATTATTATAGATTTCAATTTTTGATGTTGTTGTTGTTGTAGCTGTTGATTTTCTTAATTTAAATTCAATGCCTGACTGATGTGTGTTGGTGCTGCTGTTGTGTTATTCGAACGTTATTGTAGCTGTTGCCTGTATTCTGTTTTTGTATGCAATTTGATCTGATTCAGATACGATTATTGTTGCCAACATTCAATGTGTAAAAAGTTAATTTAATCAATTTCTTTATGCTGTTTCATATTTAGATTCTAAAATATGTATTTTCTGTGTTGGCGTGTGTGTGTTTTATAGGGTTCATTGAAGTACAACGTTTGCTTCTTCATATGCTGACAAATAAAAATGTGAAAATGAAAAAAAAAATATCATTTTGAATGGCAAAAATTAAGTTTGAAGGAGCATCAAGTTACTGGAAACTAGTTAGTTGAAGGTGTTTTTTCTTTCTTCATTTAATATATTCATGGGAATGAGTTTTTTGTATATTTAATTACAGAATTCATATAAATTAAGAATTTTATGACAAATAAGGGGTGTTTTTTATAGACGTATAGAACTTTAAGTTGGCATTACTGTTCAAGATGGCCACCGATTTAACAGCTGTCAAGTGATTTATTCTCAGTTTGGCTTGGCAATTCATCATGTATAGACTCACGCCTGAACAACGCTTCCAAATGGGCACAAAACGAGATTGCCGTTGTTCCCGATTTTCATAAGCGAATTTTGATTAGCGATGAAGCGCACTTCTGGTTGAATGGCTACGTCAACAAACAAAACTGCCGCATTTGGAGTGTAGCTAATCCTCAAGTGTATGTCGAAACACCGTTACATCCAGAAAAACTGACTGTTTGGTGCACTTTATGGGCTGGTGGAATCATTGGTCCGTACTTCTTCAAAAACGATGATGGCCAGAACGTTACAGTCAATGGTGATCGGTATAGAGCCATGATTACTAACTTTTTCATTCCTGAATTGAACAATCATGATGTCCAGGAGCTGTGGTTCCAACAAGACGGCACAACATGTCACACAGCTCGTGCCACAATCGATTTATTGAAAGACGTTTGGTGACCGCCTAATTTCACGTTTTGGACCTGTGAATTGGCCTCAAAGATCTTGTGATTTAACACCGCTAGACTACTTTCTATGGGGCAATGTAAAGTCATTGGTCTATGCGGATAAGCCACAAACGCTTGACCATTTGGAAGACAACATTCGCCGTGTTATTGCCGATATACGGCCACAAATGTTGTAAAAAGTCATCGAAAATTGGACGTCCAGATTGGACTACATCCGAGCCAGCCGAAATCATATTTAGAATGTAATGCCATCGTTGTTTTATTGCAATTTAAAGTTCTATACGTCTATAAAAAACACCCTTTAGTTTTTCTTTTTAAGTCAACTAATTACTTACATACGTGCAATATCAGCTCAAAAAAGCGCATATTTTTAATGCTAATGAATCGTTCTTTATATAGAAATCCTTTCGCCATTCTTTTTGCTAGTAAAATTACTGAAAATGAAGTTGAGTGTTTTCTTTTTAAAATTTTTAAACGAGACTAAATCAAAAATCGCGTAGCTAAATCAATAAAGTATGTATATGGTCATTTTGAGACCATTTAGTTGTCAATTTTATTATTTTATTTAAAACACTCCTTTTAAATTTTTTAACCAGCGTGACTGTCAACTTAGAAAAAAAGCTGCGATTTTACTTTTTGACAAAGCACGTTGTCAACTTGTTACCAAATGTTGGTGAATTGACAAGAATGTGTTGTCAAATTTTCAACGTTGTCATTTCAACAACCGTATTGTATCATTTCGACACCAGATAGCGGTGGCATTTCGACATCAATATGGTGTCAAGTTTACATCATTCGTGGTTAATTTTTCAACGATATGTTGTCAAAATTGTGTTGTTAAAATGACACCATGGGTTGTCCAATCCTCTTATCACAAAAAAATTTCTTCCTTTTTTTAACAGAGAAAGTCCTCTGATTTAGAGAATTTTTTTTTTTTTCCAAAAAAACCGAATTTTCTTTGGGAAAATTCTTAGTGAATGTGTATGCTTTTGCTGAGTAAAAATCGGTTTTAGGTTTGGTTTAACCTTTGAGGATCTGAGTAATTTTTCTCTTATGTATGAATTGATATTCATTAACTAGAATTCCAATAAAAAACTCAAACAAACCTTTCTTGACTTTTTTTTATGAGAAAAAAAAAACATTCCCCTGCAGATCTCAATAAATTTGTTAATATTATAAATGTTTTTTTAACACATAACATTTTCTTACTAAAAATAAATCTGTCAATAAAAACGATTTATGAAAATTAAGAAACGAGAAAAACGAAAAAAAAAAACGCCACAAAATTTCATTTCATACAAGTACAAGCATGCCTTCATTTGTTTTACAATTCTTATCGTCAACATTACTCAATACTGACTGGTATCAAGGCTCAAGTTTAAAAGAAAAAAAAAAAAAACTAAATGTAAAATGAAATAAAATAAAAAAGAGAAAAGAAAACAAAGGCTTTCCTTTTCAATGTCTTAAAACAAACCTCCCTACTTATCAATTGATTTCTAACATTCAATACTGTTTTTTCCTGTTGTTTTTGTTGTTTTTTTTTATAGTATTGGCATTTCATATTTGTTGCTTATTTGTAATAATCAATGATTGCCTTTTTTTTAATATTTTCTGTTCATTTCCTATTAATACATTTGCACCAAACAGTCACTAAATTCAATATAAATTCGTTCATAGTCATCTTATAAATGTATTGGTTGGTGTGTAAGGGAGTATGTGTTTAAGTGTAAATGTCTCCTCAACTTTGTTTATCTTGGGAACGGGACTCATGTAAATATTTTGATAAAACGCCTGCTGTTTCTGCATAAATATTTATTCTTTTCTTGTATAAATGAAGAAAAAAATAATATATTTTTTATACACACTCCTACTTCACTCGTCTAGTAAAGGAAATCAACCCACACGCACACTCACATGAACTTTGAATATAAAATAAACATTGAACTGTAGTAGTAAATTCACATCTTTAGTTACTTTTCACTTATGCTTGAGCAAACAAGCAAGTAACAGCCAGAAGTTGAGGACAAGCAGAGAAATCACAGGCATACTTTATAAGGAAATGTGACAGGAGTGTTTTCATTTAACTTTTTATACTTTTTTCCAATAACTCTAAGATCTACTAGAAAAATGAAGGCAAAAGCAAACGACCATTCCAAAAATCCATCAAAACTTACTCAGCTCAAATTTTTAATATTTCAAATTTAAAACTAAATTTGTTTGCATCAAATATTTTAACAAAAAATTAAGGAACATTTTCTTTGACTTTGAAATTTTAATTTTTTACTTAGAAAATAAAAAAAATTAAGAGGAAAAAAACACATTTCGAGGCAAAATTTCTTTAAGCTTCTCAATTGGGTACCACTAAATTTTCGTTAAAGGAAATAATTATTAAAGCTCTTATCCAAAAAAAAAATTTACGTAAACTTTAAAGTAAAATGTTTGAAAAAATTATATGAAAAGTTTCGTTAACGTTGACTTTAAAGTCTACGTTAATTTTTTTGTATAAGGGGGTAAATCTTTAGCTTAAACTTTTTTATAGAGAAAAGTTATGGACTATGAGTGAACTTCGAAAGTTGTTTGATAAGTCCGTGAAAAAGAAAACATTTTTTTTCGGCAAATAAGCAAATTTTCAGCATAATCATCTTTTGGATCAATATATTTAGTCCACGGTTTTTCCAATTTTTAATTTCTTCCATATAATAAGTTTGCTCAAAGCTTTCTAAATAGGTGTTCGACCTAAATTTCTTATCACCCAGCCATTTCTTTAGCCTTGAGAAAAGAAAATGTTGGCAAGGGGTTGAATCTGGAGAATATACTGGCCCAATTTATAGATTTTCAACACACGAAATTCATTTTTCTACAAATTTCAAAGAGTCGTCTGCTTTTAATGGCTGCAACTAAATGACTCTCACATTGAGAGTAGTTTATTAAAAGAGAAGAAAATGGTTGTTTTCAATTTTGCAGTGACATACGCCAGCTATTTGAAAAGCAAACTAAAGAAAATTTACAACAACAATGAATAAAAATAATTCAATTAGATTCAATATCATACACAAGGATGATTCCTTCACTGTTGTCATCTGTGTCATCTACGTTACTAAAATGTGCTGCCAAATAAAAAACAAATTTCCACATGCTGCTGCAAACGTATTAATGTGTTTATATTGATGACAACGCCTTAGATAATCAACTGCTATGACATGAGTATGAACAAATATCATTTTCTCGTATACACTCGCTCTCCCTTCTCATTGACATTTCATAGTCAACTATCCATCCAGGCAGTCAGCCAGCCAGACAGCCAGAATTTCTTTGTTTATTTTATAAACTTCTACCTGACATGGTGACTGACTTTAAACATTTATTTTCGTAATGTTACATACAACTCGTACACCAGCTTGACAGCAAGTATGAACACACACACGCACATGATCCTTTCTTGAAACTAAAAATACATGAAATCTCTACCAGCATCTTTGTCAGGCCATGTGACACTGGCACTCATTCTCACACACAACCACTCACATGCATAATATTTAAATATTAAAAATTTTTTAGTTTTGCATTGTAATAAAAAAATAAAGAAATTCTACAGATGAGATACACAGATACCAACCAATGCAGGAGTTGCATTTTAGTGTGCATTCGTATTTTTTTCATTTTATGGAAGAGTGTTGTTTGTTGGTTTTGTTTATTTAATACTCTGTATCTTTACAATCTTTTTTGTATTTTTTTTTATATTATTGCTGGTGTTGTTATGGCAGCACACATTAATCTGTCGTTTCGAATGCTTGAAGTTCATAAAACAGCAAAAATCTTTGTGTTAAAGAAATTATTTAAATAAAAAAACAAAAAGAAACTAAACTTGAGAGAAAAATAGTGTGTGTGTTCACCTTCTAGTGTGACAATTCTTGTAATTTGAACAAATTTTTTTATTGTTATTGTTGTTGTTCTTTTTGTATTTAGATTAAGACGACGTGCTTTAATATGGTTTTTGGAGAATGTTGGCTTAGGCTGAAAGGGGAATTACAAAAAAAAAAAAAAAAAATTCTAAAAAGAAAATTTGGTTTGTAGGACTTTAAAAAAATAATAGTCAGATTTACAAAAATGATTTAGTTTTATAATATTTGATTCCTCTGGGATAATTAGGCCATTACAAATTCCTTCAGTTATGCTCTGTGCAATCTGTTCTAAGTTGGCTCCAGCTGTTCTTCTGAAGCCTCCTTGATTCCTACCATCCAGAGACTACTCTTCATATTACTTGTCCTTATCTGTTATTTGGTCAGGCCCCATCCTTAGGATTGATTAATCCCAATGTTAAATAAATGATTTAGTTTTATAACAAATTTATTTTGTTATAAATTTAGAATAAAAAGTTCTTTTGAAATCAAAAATAATTTTTCTGAATTTAGTTTTATACGGTGAAATCAAGAAAAAATTTTAGTTGGTTGGTTGGCTTGCCTAGAGCAGCCATCAATTACAATCCCAAAATTTCGTTTTCGAGCATCTACTCGACAAGACAACGAATAATAAAGTGATATAGAAAAATCGTGTATGAAGGGCGCTTAACCTTATATCCAATATCTCAGGTAGTCTGTCCGTAAGATGTGCGCCAAAACGGTCTCCTTGCCATTATCATCAAAAGCCCGGGTAGACTGTCCATAAAATAGTCGCCGCTAAACCAGGTGAAAAACTGTCTCCCAGGTAGTCTGTCCATAAAAAGTGCGCCGAGAAAATTAATCTCTCGAAGTAAGAAGAGTAGGGCACTCGCATAGAAGGTGAAGGACGATCTCATTGCCTTATCAATATCCCGGGTGGTCTGTCCATAAAACTTTCGCCGAGAAATTCACGTCTCGAAGTAAGAAGAGCAGGGCACTCGAAGAAAAGGTGAAGTACTCTCTCTTTACTCCACAAACTGAACAGGGCTTTTTAGTTATGATATTTTGTGCGACAGGCAGGTTTTATTTAAGTTAACACAATGTCAAAGCTATTTTAAATGTACAAAAAAACATTCAACGTTACAAAAGGATTCATACTGAAAAATGCTGCTGAATTGTGGCTTCAACAACATGTTTGCACTTCAGTCATTCGTTTGGCAAATGTCTAAATTAAAAATGTAGAAAATAATAAAATTATCTCTCGCAATTTATTTAGCACACCTTCTCCTTCCAATAATTACAAACTTTTATTAAATTAAAATTAAAATCTACAAAAACACACTTCAAATTGTAATAGAATCATATTTGTTTTTTAATCAAACATGCAACACAGCTGCACTAGCAACAGCCACAGCATCTTGGCATCACATTAACATACCCGCACACATACTCTAGGCGGCAAGCAACAACAAATTGCTAGAAATTTTATTAAAACATGTTTGCAAAAAGATTATCATCATCAACTGCAAGATTTCTTACCGTTTTCCCGGTTCATAATATTTTCTTTTATATTTAATGCCCCAAGATTTTCATTTGATTATTTTATTTTTGGGTTGCAAAAAAAGGAAAGCAACAAAAAACAAATTGAAAAAAAGAAGCAAAATAATAATAATGTCTCGTTTGGTGTGAAAATGATTACAAATTTTGCTGCTGCTGCTTGTTTAACCACATCCAGCTCAAAGGGGAACAAAATTTTGTAAAGAAAATCGTATTTATTTTAAATCACTTTTTTTTTTTTTTTTTTTTTTTGTTGTTTGTTAATATGAATTTCGTATTTTATTCTTTGTTATTTTGTATTCACATTAAAAACACGTTAAATTTATAACAAACACAAACAAATAACAGATTAGAGACAGACAGTTGCATAGCAGTTGCAAGGAACGGTCAGGCACACACATGTGATTATTGTGAGTACCCAGCTACTCGTACGAACATATTGATTTAGTTGATGTTGCATAGAAATTGAACAGACATTTACTACACATCCTGAGACTGGGACTGTGACTGTGACTGTGACAATGTTTATGATTTGATAATGAAATAAATTCAGTTTTCATTTTGCCTGCATAAAAATTTTTATGTTTAGTACGTGATATATTTCTATAGCCTTTGAGAAGAATTTTAAAGTATGTGGGTTCCAAATAATTTAATATTAGAAAAGGTCATTATGTGAGGAGACTGTTGTTCTTAAGCAACTTTCGGTTCTTAGCAATTCAAGGCAACAGATGCTAACTAGCAAACGGCACATTAATGAAGTCTTGAGTTCCAATTATGGCATTGGCAAATTAGTGGGTAGAGCGCTAACCTGCCAATCAGACTGTCGCAGGTTTTCTGTAGAAAATCCAGAAGCCAAAATAATTGCATTGAAATTTTGATCGATATCCAGTGCCATACTATAATACCTCCTGGGTCCAAATTACGGCACTCGAATAGAATTCACATGCAGATTTTGTGCAATTTAGCATCGTATGTCGTTTTTAAGCTCGTATTTTGGATCAGCTTTTGGTTAACAAAATGCTGTTTCTTTTCCCTATTTCCAAGGGCGTTAATCATTACTTTCCAATCCAGTAGCCAAATTACGGCACGCAATAGCAGTGGAAATTTCAGTGCAATTTAAATGGAAATTTCGTTCGATATCGAATGCCAGGATTTAGCTTCCGACACTGTAAAATAAGAGAAGTGTGTTGCGTTGGATAGTACCTGCTTTTCAATTCTTTTTAATTAACAGTTTGACAAAGGAGTAAATCCTTAAAACTAGTGGCTAGTGTACCAACAGTCTCAGGTTCGAGTTCTGCCTAGACTCTAGGTATTTGGCTTTACAAAAGATCTTTTGGGTAGCGGTACATATAGCCTTGTTTTGTAAATAAAATAATAATTTGTTGAATTTATATCTTATCAATGCGACCAATGAAATAGAATGAAAATAGAAAAAAATAGGCTTTGGAGAAACAACCCTGTATAGATGGCTATACTGTACCGCCAGCAAGTATATATTGTACAGCTCATTTGTTCCCAGTTCCACATCTAGGCCTCGAATGAAACCAATTATCTTGTTCAGTGACAACTTTCAAACCTAAGAAGTCTTACCCTAAGGCTAAACAGTCACAAAGTACATGTCTTGAGGTTTCGTCATAAAAGCCACAAAACCTACATTAACTGATCTTAATATATTTTATCTTACACTTAAGAGAAGGCCACTGATCTTTTTTTTATGTAGGGTGTTTTGAAAATTCACCTACATCCTCATTAGTATTGCCTTTTCATTTTGTTTAGTGTGTTGTGACAGAACTGCAGGATCGATATTTTCTTTTTCTCTTTGCATGGCATTCAGGCACCAAACAACACAGCACAGTGTTTATTTATTTGTTGGCATTCCCGCTGTTGCATTTGCCTGGTATTGTATTCATATTATACAAGTATTAATGTTGTTGTTATTATTATCGTGTTGTATGTGCTGTCTTGTGTCTCAAATTACATGAGAAATTGTCATTTCGTTTTAGTTTTGTGTGTGAGTGTTAGTTTTTTTAACACAATACAAACTACAAAATAACTCTTCAAAAACAGATGACAAAAAAATGCAACTAAATAAAATTATTATTAATTTTTTAAAATAAAAAAATAATGGAATGAAGTAGAGAAAAAGAGATGGAAAAAATTATTGGAATTTTACTACGTGTGTGGGTAATGAATGATGTGAATTCTTGAACTGCCTGTGCCTGGCTGCAACTTCTTTTGCTGAGTTGTGTAGCAACAAATAAATAATGTTTGTTTTCCTTGGATTATTCAGTCGTTATTTATGGTTAATTTTTAGGGAATTGTCAATGGGATACAATTTGATTAACAATTTAAGATTTTAGTCATTAATCCAGGGGCCAAACGGATAGATTTATGTTTAGGGAAAAGAAAAATATTTTGGGAATTAAATAAATTTTATGAAATGTTGAAAAAACTCTTTATCAATTAAAAAAAATAAATTTTATTAAAAAGCTTAGTACTTTTTTTGCTAAGTAAACAATTTTTTGATTTTTTCCATGAGAATATCATGAAAAATAATGCATTTTGCAAACCATTATAATTTGGAATTAAGCACAAATAAAGATTTAATTTTGAAATATAAACAGATATTTTTTTATTTATTAATTCTTCTTTTCCTGAATTTGTGTATTTAAACAAGTATTTTTTTATTTTGCTTTAAAAATTTAATTCTGCTTTTTTAATAACACAACTGCCAGTTGTTTGAAGTTTTTATTTTCAAAATACTTCAAGCGGAAATCTCATAAAAACTACTTTCGATTAAGGCCCACTTGTCTCAACAGCAGCAGCCCTTTTAATTATTTTAAATTGAATTTCTTTTCTTTTTTTTAATTTTTTTATTCAATTTATTGTGTAACAAAAACTTTAAAGTTTTTATTTTATTTGAATTTACTTCGTTAGATGGGCTTTTTATTATATTCTGACCCAGTCATAAATATTGTTTCCTCTCAATTAATTGTTTTAAAGCTGTAGTTGTTTGTTTTGTTTTTGTATTATTAACAATAAAATATGTGCAACTGCCCCTGCAATCAATTTCAAAATTGATATCGAACACGTTTCTATATAATTCATAACAAAACTGTTTTTTTTTAAACATTTTTTTTTACTTAATTGTTATTGTTGTCGATCTTCTAATGTAGAATTTTTAAATTTTTTTATATTTTATTTGTTTATTTTTAAACATTAATGAAACTAAAAATAAAATGAAACCCAGGCCGTACAGTTGCCAACGAAGATATGCGAGTGTGATTTTTAAAAGTAAGAATTGCAGAAATGCAAATCTGATGTGTAGAAAACTTTTTCTTTCCTTCATGCAGCTACTCAAACAATATTTTTTAAAGGAAATCTAAGGCCAGATATCCGTAGCGATCGCCCTTCCGCTAAGTACTATTAGGATTACAATCTCAGCATATTTTTTTTTAAGAAAATCAAGGATTAGATATCAAAATCTCGAGTTGTACAAAGTTGCATATAAGATTTGAAGTCTCCATGATTCATCTAGGTTTTTTTTATGTTAGCTTTCTCCCATATCCACCTTTTACCATATGTAAAAGCCATAGGCTTCAATAGAAACTGTAACGTAGATTGTATGTCTGTCTACCTTAAATAAGAGAATCAGCAGGTTATGTAACGAAGACGAGTAGACAGCTGAACGTATATGGTATCACTATAATGGTCTAGGTTGGACCCATTTTCTTTGCTTAGGAGGTGGAAAAATCTCAAGAAAATCTTTGAATTCTTACCCCTTTCAGGGGACCATAAGCGTACTGAATACAAAATATAGCTGAATTAATTCGGAGTTTAAAAAAAGGATTTTTTAGAAAAATCCCAAAAAAAATTTTTGTCTTAAAAATTTACTTTTGGACAAATGTCGATGCTGACTTATAAATATACCCCTTAATTTAATATAAAAATATAAAATCTAAAAACTTTTACACAATTTAAGTTTTATCTAATTTTTGGCTTGAGACAAAGGTGTCCCTGTGGTCCTTAAAGGGCTAATGAATACCGGACTAAGAAAAAATTTTGTAACTTGGGAGTAGTGTGGTCCCCGCTCCTGATTCCAATTCTAGTGTATACCCAAAATACAATATCTATTTTGTTTTCGTTTAGTTTATTAAATAAACTTTTGCATCCACTAGATTTAGTTTTTGTAATAAAATTGTTGTTTGATTTATAAAACGCACTGTATGTATTTTATTAAAATAAAATTTGATTAGTTCATATACGAGTATATTTACTTACTTTTTTTATTTACAATACAAAAATACTTGAGCGTGCGTTACCTAAAATAACACAAACATAAATCAATGCACACTCGTAAATATTTTCTGTTTTATAAACATAAAATGATATCGTTTGTTTGTTTGCATATCTATTTGATAAGCTATTGATTTTTTCTTTTTTTACTTTCAAATATAAATAATAGACGTTATTGAACTCCTAAAAAAATAGAATTAGTTTTGTTCTATGAGCTGTTATATTTGAAAGGGTTTTAAATCTAATTTAAATTAGTGAGTGATAGTTGCAGTAAAACATAGACATTATCTTACTAAAATTAAAAAAGTGGACTTATACCACTTGCCAAAATAACAGCAAAGTCTTGCATTAGAAATTATGACAAATTTTTCATATCAATTTGTCACAATATTTATTCATACTCGTATATATTTTTTTTTTTAATTAATACAAGCTTAAAATATTTAATTGATTTAATTAAATATTCCCAGCAAAAAATAGTTTCTCCAAAACTATGACGAGAAAAAAAAAGGAAACGTTGAGTGCAATGACAAACTAATATTTAAAAAGCAGTGATGACTGTGCTCTACCACACAGTAAAATTAAATCTGTAACATTTCTTAAAATACCTGCACATTATACAGATATTTGGCGAGCTATAACGTGATGGACAGAATATTATTGTTTCTTTTAAAAAATTTTTATGAAAACCTTTGAATTACTGAATTGTTTTTGTATTTAATAATTCACCTCACTTACGCTGTGCACTGTCAGCTAGGTGAAGCGGTGAATCAGACTTGTAGACAACTTTAAGTTCATTTTGTTTTCCTTATAAACAGGAACGCAAACCAAAGAACTTTTGTTTTTAATTTTAAAATTGACTACAATTTTTGAAAACAAAATTTTAAGTGCGTCCATTCTGTGTTTATTGTTGTTACTTTTTGAGTAGAATTTTCTAATATTTAATTTTTTTTTTTTTTTTTTACCCTGTCTGTCATGAATTTTTAATGTTTTGTTATCAACAAAGCAAGAAATTTAAAAACTAATTTTCGGTTATTTTTCTACGTACCAAAAACTAAAATAGAAAAAACTAGACTAAAACATTTGAAGAAAAAAACACAACGAATCAAAACATAAACAAATAAAACAAGCAAGCAAACAAAAAATATAGAAGAAAACTTAACATTAACATTTTATTGTCAAGCAGACATTAGGGGGATACAGCTTAAAGGCGTTAAGACAAAAATTATTAAATCTATAAACCTACAACAAGAATAGGTTTTTGATTATTCAGCCCAGCCTAATTCAAATTTTGTTTTGGCAGAGAAATTTCTATGATAAAACGAGAATGAATAGTGAAAAAACTCCCGAGAATTTTTTTTTGTCAAATTTTGTTTTGAAAAAAAAAATTCCTTAAAGCAGAGAGTTTAAAAAGTGGCGAAATTTTATTCATAATAAAAGGAGGAGGAATAGTATAAAAACCACAGTGAAATTTGTACTCATAATTGGTTTGACTAATATTTCGCACCGTTTAAAAAACAGGGCAAAACAGGGTAGGCACTGCAATGCTCTTTTTGCAGAAACTAAATCATAATAAATTTTAGTATTAATTTCGATTAAAGCGTAACTTTCATTTTAAAAAATTTTCTACTGAAAAAATTTTTTTGTTCAAACCAAACAGCTGAAATTTACTTTTTAAGCAAAGGCAGTCTTCAAGAGCATTTTTTTTTTCAAATTAAATACACTGAAAGAAATTTGTTCATTAATCCAATGAAAAAAATTTATCATTTATCATCAAGATGAATGCGTAGGCTAGCTCTGTTATTTAGGGATGACGCTTTAGAGGCCGCTAAAAAACGTTCCGTTTGCCGCTTCAATTTGGGTTGACTGTAAGAAAAATATTTTCAATATCATAAAAATTTAAGTTTATTGTGAATACTGCTAAGCGGTGATTGTTTACTTTTATTAATAATAAAGAAGTTAAAATAAAAGTAAAAAAAAAAAGAAAAAACGTTTACATTTAGACCAGTCTGAAACAACAGTGAATTGTGCCCAAAGTTATGTAAAACAACTAGACGACACAAATAAAGAAACAAATATAAAGCCACTCAGTCATTCCACTTCAGCTTACTATTGGCTGTATCCCTTCCCTCGATTAACATTTAGAACGTGACTTACATAATTTAAGTGATTCATTTTTTTTCTCTGCTGCTACCGAAACAAACGCATTTAAAATGTCATTTAAAAGAGAGTTGCTTTCTTGAAGCAAATTTTATACAATCAAGCTGTTTTAGTTGTAGTCGGATTTTTGGTGCGTTTTCTTTCACTTTATTTTTAGGGGAGAAAAAGTATAGCTTTTCTGGGTGTTTAAGGTGTTTAAATGTGGTTGTAGTTGTTCTTGTTGTTGTTGTAAAAATGGTAGCCAACAATCAAGTTTGTAATAAATTATTTGATAAAAATTTATGTCTTATAGATTTAATTCAATAAAGTTTTGAGTCACGTTTATTTTAAAATTTTAACAGAAAAAAATGTCTATAGGGCTTAAATTTAAATTTAAATTAACAAATTAATGTGGAATTTACATGATAATTTTATTAAAAAAAATTATATAATTTCATACACACTTCAAATGTTAGAAAAAGTTAAAGTTAACCAAATCGTTTGAATCTATTTGTGACGTAAAAAGACTGTAAAGAAGTTTAAAATGGCAAAAATACCTTAAGAAAAAAAAATTTTATTATCCAAATATAATTTGAAAATTATTAATACCTCGCTGACTATTTAATTTTTTTTTATTTCAAAGGCTTTCAATCATCGATAGCAAGGCTTTGTTAGGTAATTTAGTTAATTGTCACATATTGACTTAAAACTTTAAAGATTTTTTTTTTAAAAAGTTGTTATATTGATTAAGTTCTTAATTAAATCAATTAAACATTTAATTCAAATGACAAATTTGTTATTAAAGAAAAACAATCATATTGATATTTAATTTTTATTAAAAAATTTCTCATAATTGCGTTACTAATTAAATTGATTAAATATTTACTCAGTTTTGAAGCAATTAAATATTTCATCAATATAATTTGTCATCTCATTAACTACAAGTGTATAAATTGTATGTAAAAAAACTATTATAACCTTTTTTAAGTCATTCTTTCGCCTTCCATAACGCAAGAGACCAACTCATTTAAAAAAAAATTTGTATGAAAAGCACAATTTTTTTTTTTTTAGTTAAAAAGTACATACATACATTTAATAAATTTTTCTTTTATTTTGTACAACACCTTGAGGAATTCTTTTTCATTAAAAAAGCAGTCCCTTAATTCCTTTATTTTTTTTTATTTGAAAAAAAAAAAGACTTTTCTCAAATTATTTTGCAGTTTCTCAGTATTTTTAGGCCACAAAAGCAAATTTTTTTTTTATTTTTAATTAAAGACAAACAAACAATCTGTTTAAAGCTAATTGTTGTGAAAATTACTTTGGTGGTCTTTAAGCAAAGATTTGTTAAATCCTAAATCTATGAGCCATAAATTCAAGTGACTAAAAGGAAACAAAGAGAACAGCAGCAATGTTTTTTTTTTCATAAAACACACATACAAACACTTAGTTTTCTAAAGAATAAAAATAATTATCTTTAGCTGTAGAACAATTTCCATTTGTTTTAAATTTCTTAAGGTGTCAACGCATTATTCTATGACACACAAAAGTAAAACGAAACAAAGAAACAAAAAATACTTTCACGCCAAAAATAATTCCTTAAAATCTATTTGTTAATTTTTTTATTTTAACACCTTGATTGCTGATAATCCAGTTTATCTACAAACATGCGTGTGTTTAAATAGTTTTAAATCATTTTAAAAAAAATTTATTTAAATCCACTAAATATTCCATATTTCACCATAACCTTTGCTTTTGTTTGCATTAAAAAAAAAATTAAAAAAAAAACTATATAAAATTAAATCAAAGATAAGATTTCATTGATTTTTTCAATTTGTAAATGAAAAAAAACATGTCATAAACTATTTACCTAAATGTTGACAGGTTTAGGCAGGCTGTCTATCAAGCAAATGTCAAATTTATTTATATTGTTCTCCAACAATGCATTTTAGGTGTTTGTTGTGCGTTAAATAACACGTTTTCGAATATGACACAATAATCGCAAATGACTATAAATTTTAGTTTCGTTTTCTTTCTTTATGTTTGTCTAAATCTAAAACTGGAAAATAGGAACTATTTCATATAAATTGAAATAAAAAAAATTTATCAAAATTAAAAGATAAACATTTATAAATTGAAGGGAATAATGGAATACAGACTGAGCTGTCCACACACAGAAAACAGCTACGGTTGTGATATCTTAATTTGGTACCAATCAAAAATTCATTTGTAATAATAAAATTTTTAGTTGCAGCAACCAAAATTTAATAAAATAGTCAAAAATTTCGTTCTCTTAAAAATATTTTGAGCTGTAACACCGATTTTCTTTTATCACAACTTAAAAAAAAAAGAGTTGATTATGGCAATTGACGGGATATTTACTCAAGAAAAACTCGGTAAATTAAAACACGCAATAATTTAAAATTTTTGGGGCTTGCAGGTTCGACTTCTGCCTAGACTGTGGCTGTTTGGCTGTACAACAGATTCTTTGTCGCGCTACATATGGCCTTAAAAAAATACGAACTTCGTAAGAAGTCTAGGCTTTAGGTTGCAGTATAAATCTGTTTTAAACAAACCACAGGCAACTCCAGTTCAATACTGAAATGACCTTCATATTCCTTTTCAATATATTTTCCTCACTAACGCAAACAATAGTGTGCAGTGGGAATTGGCACTGGGATGAACCTACAAGTTTTTTGTCTGGTTTGTAGCCAAAGACTTTTTCCTTTTTGTCTAGCATTTTTTTTTAGCTCTTCATCTTTTTTATTTTCTTGTTTTGAAAACTTGACTGTAAATATATTTGACAAACTATCATTAATTTAAACTCATTATCGTGGTTTACCATATTTTTTTTATTTTTTTTTTTTATTTAAAACAACACATGTTTTATACAAAATAAAAAATTACAACTTTTTTTATGAAATAGTTAAATTTGAAAGCTTACAAATTATGAAAAGAATTATTCCCTCATTCTTTGTATTTCTTAAATAATAAACTGACAATTTATGACAGCAATGACAAGTTTCTTTTTTAATAAAAAAAATATGCAATTTGTGTAAAAGTTTATTGACAGTAAATTTTCAAGCTACAAAACATTTAATTTATTTTTTACAACCAACTATAAGAGTCATACGCACACACGCGCACTCACTAAAAAATAATTTGTTTTTTATAGAAAAAAAGAAGAAAAAAATCCTCTTTTATTCCTGCAGGTGTGAGGGTTTTTGAGGCTGAATTAAATTTTATAAAAAAAATTGCTTAAATTGCTTTACAGTAAATATGTTCTTTCTGTTTCAATAAGTTATAAAATAACAAAAAGAAAATTGATGTCGATAATATTGATAGACATGCCAGAAACATGACGAGGATTTTCAGACAGACAAGAAAAATCGTTGATACTCCAAAGTCGGTGTTTTTATTAGAAATTCTTTAAAATCATAAATCTCATGAATAATTGAAAAACGTCTGTAACATTTTAGGCGTTTGAGTGCTTCTAGAAAAATGTTTGAGGGAACGATAGCTCATTTCCCGCTCTCTCACCTAGTGAAAGTTTCGTTTAAAAATATCCATTCAAAAAATAATCTAATTTTTGATTTTTCCCTATAACTTTTGAATGGGTTAAGCTATCTTAATAAAACTTTCATTATGTGCCAGAATGGAAAATGGGCAACATTTCAGTATAAAATTTTTTAAAAATCGTTCTTAAGCTAAAAAATTTTTAAACATTTTTTCTAATTTAAATTTAATTAAAGTGAATGTGGCAGCAAAGTGGCATATGACCGATAGCCTATTTCCCACTCTGCCACATGGTGAAAATTTCTTTAAAAATTATTGAACCAAGTTAATGCGAAAACACAAAAGTGTATGCAAAATCCATCTGTCGCATTGTCCGAAAATTGAATTGAAAAAATTTGAAAGCTATTTTTTTGAATGCATTTTTTTTTTTTGCTACAACTTTTGAACACTTTTTTTGTCACATCCATATTGAAAAAGACGCTTATAACTTTTTAGGCATTTGAGTAATTTTATAAAAATGTTTGAGTTTCATTTCAAAATATTATTCCGCTTAAAAGTTGTAGCAAACAATCGCTCTGTTCCCATTAATCTTATATTTATTTTATTCCCTATAACTTTTGAATAGATTAATATATCTTAATAAAACTTTCAACAAGTGGCAGAGAAAATTGGAAAAAAAATTATTTGCCTTATGCCACATGCAAGTTGAGTAAAAAGCGTTTTAATTAGGAAAATGTTTATAACTCTTTTAGCGTTAGAGCGATGTACAAAAAATTTTTCACGAAAATGTAGCTCATTTACCACTCTACCACATGTGTTAATGTGCTGGAAATTTTATATGAAAACTACGCAAAATATTGAGTGTGTCATAAAAAAACGAGTTGATCGCTCGTGTTATAAACACAGCACATTAACTTGTCGTGAATTCTTTTACAAAAGCGACACTCGTATACGGCTGCATAATATCAATCAATTTTTTTCTTAAAGTTATTTTGGACATTTTGTAATTTTTTACAATTTATTGTAGTTTAATTTTTTGTTTTCATAACTATTATTTAACACGCGCGAGTACTTTAAATTTTTTTTTCCTGCAATATTTAATTGCAATTTATTTATAAATAATAAATCAACTGAGTCAGCTTTGAGTTTTGTTTAAGGGTATCGTATCAGAAACTTTAATCAAGCGACAGTAATAAAAAGAAATCAAGGCAAAGAAGCAACTTTTTTTTTTTTTTATCGAAAATTAGTATCACAAGCAGCAAACAGAAAATAGGGTAGCCTTACACTCAGCATCATTCTCAGCAATCATTTGTATCTAATTGTGGATTTTTTGCTATAGAGTGTCTAATTGCTGTAGAAGATATTGTAGATAACAAATATTTATGACTTAAACTTATTTACAAATAGGTCGCAATGCCCTCATATTTAGGGGGTGGGAAGTAGGAATTATTCTGTGTTAAGGATGTATGTACTTCATTTTAAAATTGTAAAGTTATTTCATTATGAATGAACTGCTCATTTAAAGGAACTTAGTTTGAATGGTGCCTTTTTAAACTCGATTGATTCATCGTGTAGAGAAATTTTATATGAAAAGTTTTAAAAAAATCTTTCTTTTGGGTTATTGAAATGGCACATAAGTAAAAAGAACTCTGTACGAAAACATTGCCTAATGTGAGCTAAGACTGCAGTGTTTTTTTTAATAAAAAAAAGAAAAAAAAAAAAAAAGAAATCCATTAACAGCTTGGAATGAATAAAAGTGCGTAAAGAGCTTCAATATGCTCTCAAATATATACATTAAGAATGCTAACACACACACGCACGCTTTCATTTCAATAAATTTTTTAAATGGCTGTTTATAGAGAGTGTTAGCAGTGTGAGTGTATGTATTTACAGTAACACTTTGATGGGGAGAGCAAAATCAAACTTTAAGCAATCAAAGTCAGATCAATTAACCCTTTTTAACACCCCACAAACAGGCACTAATGAATCTTTGCTTTGCTGTTCAAACGCTAAAATCATTACCCACACACACACACACACACACACATGCATACTTACACACTTTTAAAACGAACATTAACATGCTATTGCTGTTGCTGTTTTTCTTTCTTTATTTTTTTTTAATTAAAATGTGCCAGCACACCATATACCATTGCCACACGTTAATTTTTTACACATACAAAGTAACACAAACACAATAAAGGAAAAAAGAACTCACTTTGAAAAATTTTTCTTTTAATGTACTATTTTATGTGTTGCCGTTGTTGTTGTTGCTGAATTTGCTGTTGCTGCTATTATTTGCCAATTTTATTTATTTTTTTTTTATTATTTTTAACAATCAATTGCTATTGATATTAAGACCAGCCTGGCTGATTGTTTTTCATTTTCTTTTCATTTTGCATTCTTTTGCACTACGGCCGTTGCTGTGGCATTTACAAAGTAAAAACAGCCTGCCGTTAATAAAAGAACTTTACCATAAATCATTCATCATTCATTTTGTGATAAAAGGGTTTGTAAATTTTCTTTTAAATTAAAATAAAATAAAAAAATTTGTTGGAGGAAACTAAAAAATTTTAAATTTTTGTTAATTTTTTCACGTTCATAAACATTTAGAATGAAAATTGGTTCAACATTTTCTATGCTTACAACATTTTCTGTGAAAAACACTACCAGTTTTAACAAATTGAAAAGGCTTTTAAAGTTATTTTACCAAAACGCAGCTCATGTCTTGCTTAGAAATTTGACAAGAAATAATGTCATGCATGTGTTGTGTACATGAAGTAATCGCAGGCATGAGAGCGTTTAAAACAAAGTAATTTTATTCTCAAATAATAGAATTCCAAATGAATTTTTTAGGGAGTGGATTTTTGTCTTTTCGTGATAATTTCTAAATCTATCTGTTATTAATAATTTTTACTGCCCATTACCACGCCCAAATTAAGTAAAATTTGTTTTTTCTATGAAAAAGTTTAAAACTTTGTAAAGTTTAGGACAAGAGCTGTTCAGTTAAGAAAAAGCAAATTTTTCATCATCTTGAAAAGGCTCTATTTTAAAAATGTTTAATCTCTTGTAAAGAAAAAAAAAAGAATTTGAAATATCGGCCATTGTAATTTATATAATTTTCATATGGGTTATGTGTGCCACCACCTAAAAAATCTTTTTTACTGTTTAAGATTTAGGCCTTGAATGAAGTGAGATCTCTTTTACTTTTATGTTAGTCAATAGTCGAGAAAAAGTGTCTCATAAGTTTTCTCCTCAAGCCGAATAGTGACAAAGTGCATGTTCTGAGATTACGTCATGCAAACCACAGAACCTGCACTGACACAAGTCAATATTTTTTATCTTACATTGGTGATACGTAAGACCATAGAAAACCATCCTGACATCAGACTCCTAAGGTTATTCTTGTTGAGTGCTAATGACTTCTGGCATATGCTGCGCTATAGCGTGTGAAAGTGTTTCGATGCTTTAAGTCCATTCAGTGATTGATGTGATATTCAAAATGTTATTCTCTGTTTGATGTCGATTCAAATTTGAAAACCCTTTAAGCAGACACAATTCTTATACATTTTATAACTTTTGCTTCTGATGGTTTCGTATTGACTTAGGAATACACTCAAGTGGTAAAAATTCTTAAAAAAGCATTTCCAAAAACTCATTTTAAGTTTAAAAAAATAAATTTAAAAAATTCGTGTAAAACGCAGAGGGTTTTTCTGCACCCACCGTGCGTGGTAAACCTTCTGTCCATTTTTGTTAGTCAGCTTAGCAATTATTTTTCCACACATGAATTTTTATCTCATTTCCTTACGATTACTTTCATTATCAATAAAAATTAATGCTTTCATTTCTTAAGCATTCTAGCTTAATTTTCTAAAAATCATTGCCACATATTCCAAATACAAACGTTTTTAAACATATGAATTTTGAGAATTTCGATTTTTTCCATTTGTTTTGGTAATATCCTGCAAAATATAGGAATCAATTTTAAAATTCAAATCATACAATTTCTTTTTTACGTTTTCCAGGTATTAAGCTGCAGCAGAAAATGGACTAGCAAATTAAGTACAGTGAATTTCGAAACTATCAACAATCAATTCATAGGATATTCCAACAACCCATTTTAAAAATAATTAATTTTAATTTGTTAACTTAAAAAAAAACAATTTTTCTTAAAAACAAACAAAATAGTATTTTTATAAAAAAAAACGTCTATGCAACACATATAATTAAAATTTTTGTAAATTTTATGTGCAAATAAATTATAATTTTGAAACTTAATTACCAAAAATAAAATTTGGAGAAGTTAATCTGAAAACTATAAGTTTTACTTAAGCCATAAAAAAAGCAAACAAAATTTTAGCCACATTTAAAACCAAGAACACAGCTGATTTGATCAATAATATGAAAATTTTTCATTGCTGAATCCGATTTTTGCACTTAGAATTTTCTAACGCAATTTTTAGGCAAAATTGGAAAAAAAGAGAGAAAAACGTTTTTAATAAATGTTAAGCGGTGTAAGGGGCGATGATTGTGCCATGGATACGTGGCCCACTTCTCACTCTTATCACTAGGTGCAAGTTTCATCCAAAAATATTCATCCATTCCTGAGTTATTGCGAAAACACAAAATTCTATTCAAACTGTAACTGTCGCTCTGTCCAAAAATTGAATTTAAAAAACTTGCGCGAAAAAAGTGAAACACCAGGCCAACAGAACCAGCAGTAGGTGGATTTTCGGGAATTAATTTCTGTTTTTTTGTTATAACTTTTGAACGGATAAACATTTTCGCATAAGACTTGCACCATGTTGTAGAGCAAGAATTGGGCTATTTTCCACATACCACTTATGTTGCCACATGTGACAAATAAGTTGCATAAAAAGTGTTTTAATTGAAAAAACGCTTATAACCTTTTAAGCGTTTGAGCGATTTCAAAAAAATGTTCAAGGGAACTATAGCCCAATTCCCGCTCTATCACCTAGTGAAAGTTTCAATTAAAAATATTGAGCCGTTCAAAAGTTGTAGCAAAAAAACTAAAAACATTACAAAAATAGCATGTTGCAAGTTCAGGTCGATCAGGTTTTTGGTTTTTTACCTATAACTTTTGAATGGGTTAAGATATCTTCATAAAGCTTTCAACATGTGGCAGAGTGTGAAGTGGGCTACATTTTAGTAGAAAATTTTTTCAAAATCGCTCAAACGCTGAGAAAGTTATAAGCGTTTTTCTAATTAAAACGCTTTTGAACTCAAGTGGATGTGGCATGTGGCACCATAAGTTGCATGTGGCAGGTAGCCAATTTTCCACTCTACCACATGGTGCAAGTTTCATTCAAAAATATTCATCCATTCCTGAGTTATTGCGAAAACACAAAATTCTATTCAAACTGTAACTGTCGCTCTGTCCAAAAATTGAATTTAAAAAACTTGCGCGAAAAAAGTGAAACACCAGGCCAACAGAACCAGCAGTAGGTGGATTTTCGGGAATTAATTTCTGTTTTTTTGTTATAACTTTTGAACGGATAAACATTTTCGCATAAGACTTGCATCATGTTGTAGAGCAAGAAATGGGCTATTTGCCACATACCACTTATGTTGCCACATGCCACAAATAAGTTGCATAAAAAGTGTTTTAATTGAAAAAACGCTTATAACTTTTTAAGCGTTTGAGCGATTTCAAAAAAATGTTCGAGGGAACTATGGCCCAATTCACGCTCTATCACCTAGTGAAAGTTTCAATTAAAAATATTGAGCCGTTCAAAAGTTGTAGCAAAAAAACTAAAAACATTACAAAAATAGCATGTTGCAAGTTCAGGTCGATCAGGTTTTTGGTTTTTTACCTATAGCTTTTGAATGGGTTAAGATATCTTCATAAAGCTTTCAACATGTGGCAGAGTGGGAAGTGGGCTACATTTTAGTAGAACATTTTTTCAAAATCGCTCCAACGTTGAGAAAGTTATAAGCGTTTTTCTAATTAAAACGCTTTTGAACTCAAGTGGATGTGGCATGTGGCACCATAAGTTGCATGTGGCAGGTAGCCAATTTCCCACTCTACCACATGGTGCAAGTTTCATTCAAAAATATTCATCCATTCCTGAGTTATTGCGAAAACACAAAATTCTATTCAAACTGTAACTGTCGCTCTGTCCAAAAATTGAATTTAAAAAACTTGCGCGAAAAAAGTGAAACACCAGGCCAACAGAACCAGCAGTAGGTGGATTTTTGGGTTTTAATTTCTGTTTTTTTGTTATAACTTTTGAACGGATAAACATTTTCGCATAAGACTTGCATCATGTTGTAGAGCAAGAAATGGGCTATTTGCCACATACCACTTATGTTGCCACATGCCACAAATAAGTTGCATAAAAAGTGTTTTAATTGAAAAAACGCTTATAACGTTTTAAGCGTTTGTGCGATTTCAAAAAAATGTTCAAGGGAACTATAGCCCAATTCCCGCTCTATCACCTAGTGAAAGTTTCAATTAAAAATATTGAGCCGTTCAAAAGTTGTAGCAAAAAAACTAAAAACATTACAAAAATAGCATGTTGCAAGTTCAGGTCGATCAGGTTTTTGGTTTTTTACCTATAGCTTTTGAATGGGTTAAGATATCTTCATAAAGCTTTCAACATGTGGCAGAGTGGGAAGTGGGCTACATTTTAGTAGAACATTTTTTCAAAATCGCTCCAACGCTGAGAAAGTTATAAGCGTTTTTCTAATTAAAACGTTTTTGAACTCAAGTGGATGTGGCATGTGGCACCATAAGTTGCATGTGGCAGATAGGCAATTTCCCACTCTGCAACATGGTGCAAGTTTCATTCAAAAATATTGGTTCGTTCAAAAGTTATTCAAAAAATACAGAAATCAATTACAGGGAAAAATTTTTCATAGCCTGCTTTTAGGGGCTCCTTCAATTTGGCCAAAATTAGTTTTTTGCGTTTTTCTCGGAAACGGCTCGGCGAAAATGGCCCTGGACCCTATACGTCGGATTTCCCCATGCTGAATCCGAATTTCGCAATTAGAATTTTCTAGCTCAAAATTTTTGGCAAAATTGGAAAAATTTTACAAGAAAAACGATTTAAATTAATAGTAGACATGGCAAGAGGCGATGATTGTGCCATGCGGGAGGTAGTTCAAATCTCACTCTATCCAGTGGTGAAGGTTTCATGAAAAAATATTTATCCATTCAAAAGTTATTCAAAAAATACAGAAAACAATAACAGCAAAAAATGCTACTGTGCGCCTTTTTATTTTTTGTCTTTTTTGAATAACTTTTGAATGGATAAATATTTTTGGATGAAACCTTCACCACGAGATAGAGTAGGAATTGGGCTATCTCTCGCATAGCACAGTCATCGCCTCTTGCTCCGCCTACCATTTATTCAAAACATTTCTCTTGCAAATTTTTTTCAATTTTGCCAAAAATTTTGAGCTAGAAAATTCTAATTGCGAAATTCGGATTCAGCATGTGGAAATCCGAGTTATAGGGTCCCGGGCCATTTTCGCCCAGCCGTTTCCGAGATAAACGCAAAAAACAAAATTAGGCCAAATTGAAGTAGCCCCTAAAAGCAGGCTATGAAAATTTTTTCCCTGTTATTGTTTTCTGTATTTTTTGAATAACTTTTGAACGGACAAATATTTTTGAATAAAACTTGCACAATGTGGTAGAGTGGGAAATTCGCTACCTGCCACATGCAACTTATTGTGCCACATGCCACATCCACTTGAGTTCAAAAGCGTTTTAATTAGAACAACGCTTATAATTTTCTTAGCGTTGGAGCAATTTTGAAAAAATGTTCTACTAAAATGTAGCCCACTTCCCACTCTGCCACATGTTGAAAGCTTTATGAAGATATCTTAACCCATTCAAAAGCTATAGGTAAAAAACCAAAAACCTGATCGACCTGAACTTGCAACATGCTATTTTTGTAATGTTTTTAGTTTTTTTGCTACAACTTTTGAACGGCTCAATATTTTTAATTGAAACTTTCACTAGGTGATAGAGCGGGAATTGGGCTATAGTTCCCTTGAACATTTTTTTGAAATCGCACAAACGCTTAAAAGGTTATAAGCGTTTTTTCAATTAAAACACTTTTTATGCAACTTATTTGTGGCATGTGGCAACATAAGTGGTATGTGGCAAATAGCCCATTTCTTGCTCTACAACATGATGCAAGTCTTATGCGAAAATGTTTATCCGTTCAAAAGTTATAACAAAAAAACAGAAATTAAAACCCAAAAATCCACCTACTGCTGGTTCTGTTGGCCTGGTGTTTCACTTTTTTCGCGCAAGTTTTTTAAATTCAATTTTTGGACAGAGCGACAGTTACAGTTTGAATAGAATTTTGTGTTTTCGCAATAACTCAGGAATGGATGAATATTTTTGAATGAAACTTGCACCATGTGGTAGAGTGGGAAATTGGCTACCTGCCACATGCAACTTATGGTGCCACATGCCACATCCACTTGAGTTCAAAAACGTTTTAATTAGAAAAACGCTTATAACTTTCTCAGCGTTGGAGCGATTTTGAAAAAATGTTCTACTAAAATGTAGCCCACTTCCCACTCTGCCACATGTTGAAAGCTTTATGAAGATATCTTAACCCATTCAAAAGTTATAGGTAAAAAACCAAAAACCTGATCGACCTGAACTTGCAACATGCTATTTTTGTAATGTTTTTAGTTTTTTTGCTACAACTTTTGAACGGCTCAATATTTTTAATTGAAACTTTCACTAGGTGATAGAGCGTGAATTGGGCCATAGTTCCCTCGAACATTTTTTTGAAATCGCTCAAACGCTTAAAAAGTTATAAGCGTTTTTTCAATTAAAACACTTTTTATGCAACTTATTTGTGGCATGTGGCAACATAAGTGGTATGTGGCAAATAGCCCATTTCTTGCTCTACAACATGATGCAAGTCTTATGCGAAAATGTTTATCCGTTCAAAAGTTATAACAAAAAACAGAAATTAAAACCCAAAAATCCACCTACTGCTGGTTCTGTTGGCCTGGTGTTTCACTTTTTTCGCGCAAGTTTTTTAAATTCAATTTTTGGACAGAGCGACAGTTACAGTTTGAATAGAATTTTGTGTTTTCGCAATAACTCAGGAATGGATGAATATTTTTGAATGAAACTTGCACCATGTGGTAGAGTGGGAAATTGGCTACCTGCCACATGCAACTTATGGTGCCACATGCCACATCCACTTGAGTTCAAAAACGTTTTAATCAGAAAAACGCTTATAACTTTCTCAGCGTTTGAGCGATTTAAAAAAAATTTTCAAGGGAACTATAGCCCGATTCCCGCTCTATCACCTAGTGAAAGTTTCAATTAAAAATATTGAGCCGTTCAAAAGTTGTAGCAAAAAAACTAAAAACATTTCAAAAATAGCAAGTTGCAAGTTTAGGTGGGAAGTGGGCTACATTTTAGTAGAACATTTTTTCAAAATCGCTCCAACGCTGAGAAAGTTTTAAGCGTTTTTCTAATTAAAACACTTTTGAACTCAAGTGGATGTGGCATGTGGCACCATAAGTTGCATGTGGCAGATAGGCAATTTCCCACTCTGCAACATGGTGCAAGTTTCATTCAAAAATATTGGTTCGTTCAAAAGTTATTCAAAAAATACAGAAATCAATTACAGGGAAAAATTTTTCATAGCCTGCTTTTAGGGGCTCCTTAAATTTGGCCAAAATTAGTTTTTTGCGTTTTTCTCGGAAACGGCTCGGCGAAAATGGCCCTGGACCCTATACGTCGGATTTCCCCATGCTGAATCCGAATTTCGCAATTAGAATTTTCTAGCTCAAAATTTTTGGCAAAATTGGAAAAATTTTACAAGAAAAACGATTTAAATTAATAGTAGACATGGCAAGAGGCGATGATTGTGCCATGCGGGAGGTAGTTCAAATCTCACTCTATCCAGTGGTGAAGGTTTCATGAAAAAATATTTATCCATTCAAAAGTTATTCAAAAAATACAGAAAACAATAACAGCAAAAAATGCTACTGTGCGCCTTTTTATTTTTTGTCTTTTTTGAATAACTTTTGAATGGATAAATATTTTTGGATGAAACCTTCACCACGAGATAGAGTAGGAATTGGGCTATCTCTCGCATAGCACAGTCATCGCCTCTTGCTCCGCCTACCATTTATTCAAAACATTTCTCTTGCAAATTTTTTTCAATTTTGCCAAAAATTTTGAGCTAGAAAATTCTAATTGCGAAATTCGGATTCAGCATGTGGAAATCCGAGTTATAGGGTCCCGGGCCATTTTCGCCCAGCCGTTTCCGAGATAAACGCAAAAAACAAAATTAGGCCAAATTGAAGTAGCCCCTAAAAGCAGGCTATGAAAATTTTTTCCCTGTTATTGTTTTCTGTATTTTTTGAATAACTTTTGAACGGACAAATATTTTTGAATAAAACTTGCACAATGTGGTAGAGTGGGAAATTCGCTACCTGCCACATGCAACTTATTGTGCCACATGCCACATCCACTTGAGTTCAAAAGCGTTTTAATTAGAACAACGCTTATAATTTTCTTAGCGTTGGAGCAATTTTGAAAAAATGTTCTACTAAAATGTAGCCCACTTCCCACTCTGCCACATGTTGAAAGCTTTATGAAGATATCTTAACCCATTCAAAAGCTATAGGTAAAAAACCAAAAACCTGATCGACCTGAACTTGCAACATGCTATTTTTGTAATGTTTTTAGTTTTTTTGCTACAACTTTTGAACGGCTCAATATTTTTAATTGAAACTTTGACTAGGTGATAGAGCGGGAATTGGGCTATAGTTCCCTTGAACATTTTTTTGAAATCGCGCACACGCTTAATAGGTTATAAGCGTTTTTTTCAATTAAAACACTTTTTATGCAACTTATTTGTGGCATGTGGCAACATAAGTGGTATGTGGCAAATAGCCCAATTCTTGCTCTACAACATGATGCAAGTCTTATGCGAAAATGTTTATCCGTTCAAAAGTTATAACAAAAAAACAGAAATTAAAACCCAAAAATCCACCTACTGCTGGTTCTGTTGGCCTGGTGTTTCACTTTTTTCGCGCAAGTTTTTTAAATTCAATTTTTGGACAGAGCGACAGTTACAGTTTGAATAGAATTTTGTGTTTTCGCAATAACTCAGGAATGGATGAATATTTTTGAATGAAACTTGCACCATGTGGTAGAGTGGGAAATTGGCTACCTGCCACATGCAACTTATGGTGCCACATGCCACATCCACTTGAGTTCAAAAACGTTTTAATTAGAAAAACGCTTATAACTTTCTCAGCGTTGGAGCGATTTTGAAAAAATGTTCTACTAAAATGTAGCCCACTTCCCACTCTGCCACATGTTGAAAGCTTTATGAAGATATCTTAACCCATTCAAAAGTTATAGGTAAAAAACCAAAAACCTGATCGACCTGAACTTGCAACATGCTATTTTTGTAATGTTTTTAGTTTTTTTGCTACAACTTTTGAACGGCTCAATATTTTTAATTGAAACTTTCACTAGGTGATAGAGCGTGAATTGGGCCATAGTTCCCTCGAACATTTTTTTGAAATCGCTCAAACGCTTAAAAAGTTATAAGCGTTTTTTCAATTAAAACACTTCTTATGCAACTTATTTGTGGCATGTGGCAACATAAGTGGTATGTGGCAAATAGCCCACTTCTTGCTCTACAACATGATGCAAGTCTTATGCGAAAATGTTTATCCGTTCAAAAGTTATAACAAAAAAACAGAAATTAATTCCCGAAAATCCACCTACTGCTGGTTCTGTTGGCCTGGTGTTTCACTTTTTTCGCGCAAGTTTTTTAAATTCAATTTTTGGACAGAGCGACAGTTACAGTTTGAATAGAATTTTGTGTTTTCGCAATAACTCAGGAATGGATGAATATTTTTGAATGAAACTTGCACCATGTGGTAGAGTGGGAAATTGGCTACCTGCCACATGCAACTTATGGTGCCATATGCCACATCCACTAGAGTTCAAAAGCGTTTTAATTAGAAAAACGCTTATAACTTTCTCAGCGTTTGAGCGATTTCCAAAAAATGTTCAAGGGAACTATAGCCCAATTCCCGCTCTATCACCTAGTCAAAGTTTCAATTAAAAATATTGAGCCGTTCAAAAGTTGTAGCAAAAAAACTAAAAACATTACAAAAATAGCATGTTGCAAGTTCAGGTCGATCAGGTTTTTGGTTTTTTACCTATAGCTTTTGAATGGGTTAAGATATCTTCATAAAGCTTTCAACATGTGGCAGAGTGGGAAGTGGGCTACATTTTAGTAGAACATTTTTTCAAAATTGCTCCAACGCTAAGAAAATTATAAGCGTTGTTCTAATTAAAACGCTTTTGAACTCAAGTGGATGTGGCATGTGGCACAATAAGTTGCATGTGGCAGGTAGCGAATTTCCCACTCTACCACATTGTGCAAGTTTTATTCAAAAATATTTGTCCGTTCAAAAGTTATTCAAAAAATACAGAAAACAATAACAGGGAAAAAATTTTCATAGCCTGCTTTTAGGGGCTACTTCAATTTGGCCTAATTTTGTTTTTTGCGTTTATCTCGGAAACGGCTGGGCGAAAATGGCCCTGGACCCTATAACTCGGATTTCCACATGCTGAATCCGAATTTCGCAATTAGAATTTTCTAGCTCAAAATTTTTGGCAAAATTGAAAAAAATTTGCAAGAGAAATGTTTTGAATAAATGGTAGGCGGAGCAAGAGGCGATGACTGTGCTATGCGAGAGATAGCCCAATTCCTACTCTATCTCGTGGTGAAGGTTTCATCCAAAAATATTTATCCATTCAAAAGTTATTCAAAAAAGACAAAAAATAAAAAGGCGCACAGTAGCATTTTTTGCTGTTATTGTTTTCTGTATTTTTTGAATAACTTTTGAATGGATAAATATTTTTTCATGAAACCTTCACCACTGGATAGAGTGAGATTTGAACTACCTCCCGCATGGCACAATCATCGCCTCTTGCCATGTCTACTATTAATTTAAATCGTTTTTCTTGTAAAATTTTTCCAATTTTGCCAAAAATTTTGAGCTAGAAAATTCTAATTGCGAAATTCGGATTCAGGATGGGGAAATCCGACGTATAGGGTCCAGGGCCATTTTCGCCGAGCCGTTTCCGAGAAAAACGCAAAAAACTAATTTTGGCCAAATTGAAGGAGCCCCTAAAAGCAGGCTATGAAAAATTTTTCCCTGTAATTGATTTCTGTATTTTTTGAATAACTTTTGAACGAACCAATATTTTTGAATGAAACTTGCACCATGTTGCAGAGTGGGAAATTGCCTACCTGCCACATGCAACTTATGGTGCCACATGCCACATCCACTTGAGTTCAAAAGTGTTTTAATTAGAAAAACGCTTAAAACTTTCTCAGCGTTGGAGCGATTTTGAAAAAATGTTCTACTAAAATGTAGCCCACTTCCCACCTAAACTTGCAACTTGCTATTTTTGAAATGTTTTTAGTTTTTTTGCTACAACTTTTGAACGGCTCAATATTTTTAATTGAAACTTTCACTAGGTGATAGAGCGGGAATCGGGCTATAGTTCCCTTGAAAATTTTTTTTAAATCGCTCCAACGCTGAGAAAGTTATAAGCGTTTTTCTAATTAAAACGTTTTTGAACTCAAGTGGATGTGGCATGTGGCACCATAAGTTGCATGTGGCAGGTAGCCAATTTCCCACTCTACCACATGGTGCAAGTTTCATTCAAAAATATTCATCCATTCCTGAGTTATTGCGAAAACACAAAATTCTATTCAAACTGTAACTGTCGCTCTGTCCAAAAATTGAATTTAAAAAACTTGCGCGAAAAAAGTGAAACACCAGGCCAACAGAACCAGCAGTAGGTGGATTTTTGGGTTTTAATTTCTGTTTTTTTGTTATAACTTTTGAACGGATAAACATTTTCGCATAAGACTTGCATCATGTTGTAGAGCAAGAAATGGGCTATTTGCCACATACCACTTATGTTGCCACATGCTACAAATAAGTTGCATAAAAAGTGTTTTAATTGAAAAAACGCTTATAACTTTTTAAGCGTTTGAGCGATTTCAAAAAAATGTTCGAGGGAACTATGGCCCAATTCACGCTCTATCACCTAGTGAAAGTTTCAATTAAAAATATTGAGCCGTTCAAAAGTTGTAGCAAAAAAACTAAAAACATTACAAAAATAGCATGTTGCAAGTTCAGGTCGATCAGGTTTTTGGTTTTTTACCTATAACTTTTGAATGGGTTAAGATATCTTCATAAAGCTTTCAACATGTGGCAGAGTGGGAAGTGGGCTACATTTTAGTAGAACATTTTTTCAAAATCGCTCCAACGCTGAGAAAGTTATAAGCGTTTTTCTAATTAAAACGTTTTTGAACTCAAGTGGATGTGGCATGTGGCACCATAAGTTGCATGTGGCAGGTAGCCAATTTCCCACTCTACCACATGGTGCAAGTTTCATTCAAAAATATTCATCCATTCCTGAGTTATTGCGAAAACACAAAATTCTATTCAAACTGTAACTGTCGCTCTGTCCAAAAATTGAATTTAAAAAACTTGCGCGAAAAAAGTGAAACACCAGGCCAACAGAACCAGCAGTAGGTGGATTTTTGGGTTTTAATTTCTGTTTTTTTGTTATAACTTTTGAACGGATAAACATTTTCGCATAAGACTTGCATCATGTTGTAGAGCAAGAAATGGGCTATTTGCCACATACCACTTATGTTGCCACATGCCACAAATAAGTTGCATAAAAAGTGTTTTAATTGAAAAAACGCTTATAACCTTTTAAGCGTTTGAGCGATTTCAAAAAAATGTTCGAGGGAACTATGGCCCAATTCACGCTCTATCACCTAGTGAAAGTTTCAATTAAAAATATTGAGCCGTTCAAAAGTTGTAGCAAAAAAACTAAAAACATTACAAAAATAGCATGTTGCAAGTTCAGGTCGATCAGGTTTTTGGTTTTTTACCTATAGCTTTTGAATGGGTTAAGATATCTTCATAAAGCTTTCAACATGTGGCAGAGTGGGAAGTGGGCTACATTTTAGTAGAACATTTTTTCAAAATCGCTCCAACGTTGAGAAAGTTATAAGCGTTTTTCTAATTAAAACGCTTTTGAACTCAAGTGGATGTGGCATGTGGCACCATAAGTTGCATGTGGCAGGTAGCCAATTTCCCACTCTACCACATGGTGCAAGTTTCATTCAAAAATATTCATCCATTCCTGAGTTATTGCGAAAACACAAAATTCTATTCAAACTGTAACTGTCGCTCTGTCCAAAAATTGAATTTAAAAAACTTGCGCGAAAAAAGTGAAGCACCAGGCCAACAGAACCAGCAGTAGGTGGATTTTTGGGTTTTAATTTCTGTTTTTTTGTTATAACTTTTGAACGGATAAACATTTTCGCATAAGACTTGCATCATGTTGTAGAGCAAGAAATGGGCTATTTGCCACATACCACTTATGTTGCCACATGCCACAAATAAGTTGCATAAAAAGTGTTTTAATTGAAAAAACGCTTATAACGTTTTAAGCGTTTGTGCGATTTCAAAAAAATGTTCAAGGGAACTATAGCCCAATTCCCGCTCTATCACCTAGTGAAAGTTTCAATTAAAAATATTGAGCCGTTCAAAAGTTGTAGCAAAAAAACTAAAAACATTACAAAAATAGCATGTTGCAAGTTCAGGTCGATCAGGTTTTTGGTTTTTTACCTATAGCTTTTGAATGGGTTAAGATATCTTCATAAAGCTTTCAACATGTGGCAGAGTGGGAAGTGGGCTACATTTTAGTAGAACATTTTTTCAAAATCGCTCCAACGTTGAGAAAGTTATAAGCGTTTTTCTAATTAAAACGCTTTTGAACTCAAGTGGATGTGGCATGTGGCACCATAAGTTGCATGTGGCAGGTAGCCAATTTCCCACTCTACCACATGGTGCAAGTTTCATTCAAAAATATTCATCCATTCCTGAGTTATTGCGAAAACACGAAATTCTATTCAAACTGTAACTGTCGCTCTGTCCAAAAATTGAATTTAAAAAACTTGCGCGAAAAAAGTGAAACACCAGGCCAACAGAACCAGCAGTAGGTGGATTTTTGGGTTTTAATTTCTGTTTTTTTGTTATAACTTTTGAACGGATAAACATTTTCGCATAAGACTTGCATCATGTTGTAGAGCAAGAAATGGGCTATTTGCCACATACCACTTATGTTGCCACATGCCACAAATAAGTTGCATAAAAAGTGTTTTAATTGAAAAAACGCTTATAACTTTTTAAGCGTTTGAGCGATTTCAAAAAAATGTTCGAGGGAACTATGGCCCAATTCACGCTCTATCACCTAGTGAAAGTTTCAATTAAAAATATTGAGCCGTTCAAAAGTTGTAGCAAAAAAACTAAAAACATTACAAAAATAGCATGTTGCAAGTTCAGGTCGATCAGGTTTTTGGTTTTTTACCTATAACTTTTGAATGGGTTAAGATATCTTCATAAAGCTTTCAACATGTGGCAGAGTGGGAAGTGGGCTACATTTTAGTAGAACATTTTTTCAAAATCGCTCCAACGCTGAGAAAGTTATAAGCGTTTTTCTAATTAAAACGTTTTTGAACTCAAGTGGATGTGGCATGTGGCACCATAAGTTGCATGTGGCAGATAGGCAATTTCCCACTCTGCAACATGGTGCAAGTTTCATTCAAAAATATTGGTTCGTTCAAAAGTTATTCAAAAAATACAGAAATCAATTACAGGGAAAAATTTTTCATAGCCTGCTTTTAGGGGCTCCTTAAATTTGGCCAAAATTAGTTTTTTGCGTTTTTCTCGGAAACGGCTCGGCGAAAATGGCCCTGGACCCTATACGTCGGATTTCCCCATGCTGAATCCGAATTTCGCAATTAGAATTTTCTAGCTCAAAATTTTTGGCAAAATTGGAAAAATTTTACAAGAAAAACGATTTAAATTAATAGTAGACATGGCAAGAGGCGATGATTGTGCCATGCGGGAGGTAGTTCAAATCTCACTCTATCCAGTGGTGAAGGTTTCATGAAAAAATATTTATCCATTCAAAAGTTATTCAAAAAATACAGAAAACAATAACAGCAAAAAATGCTACTGTGCGCCTTTTTATTTTTTGTCTTTTTTGAATAACTTTTGAATGGATAAATATTTTTGGATGAAACCTTCACCACGAGATAGAGTAGGAATTGGGCTATCTCTCGCATAGCACAGTCATCGCCTCTTGCTCCGCCTACCATTTATTCAAAACATTTCTCTTGCAAATTTTTTTCAATTTTGCCAAAAATTTTGAGCTAGAAAATTCTAATTGCGAAATTCGGATTCAGCATGTGGAAATCCGAGTTATAGGGTCCCGGGCCATTTTCGCCCAGCCGTTTCCGAGATAAACGCAAAAAACAAAATTAGGCCAAATTGAAGTAGCCCCTAAAAGCAGGCTATGAAAATTTTTTCCCTGTTATTGTTTTCTGTATTTTTTGAATAACTTTTGAACGGACAAATATTTTTGAATAAAACTTGCACAATGTGGTAGAGTGGGAAATTCGCTACCTGCCACATGCAACTTATTGTGCCACATGCCACATCCACTTGAGTTCAAAAGCGTTTTAATTAGAACAACGCTTATAATTTTCTTAGCGTTGGAGCAATTTTGAAAAAATGTTCTACTAAAATGTAGCCCACTTCCCACTCTGCCACATGTTGAAAGCTTTATGAAGATATCTTAACCCATTCAAAAGCTATAGGTAAAAAACCAAAAACCTGATCGACCTGAACTTGCAACATGCTATTTTTGTAATGTTTTTAGTTTTTTTGCTACAACTTTTGAACGGCTCAATATTTTTAATTGAAACTTTCACTAGGTGATAGAGCGGGAATTGGGCTATAGTTCCCTTGAACATTTTTTTGAAATCGCACAAACGCTTAAAAGGTTATAAGCGTTTTTTCAATTAAAACACTTTTTATGCAACTTATTTGTGGCATGTGGCAACATAAGTGGTATGTGGCAAATAGCCCATTTCTTGCTCTACAACATGATGCAAGTCTTATGCGAAAATGTTTATCCGTTCAAAAGTTATAACAAAAAAACAGAAATTAAAACCCAAAAATCCACCTACTGCTGGTTCTGTTGGCCTGGTGTTTCACTTTTTTCGCGCAAGTTTTTTAAATTCAATTTTTGGACAGAGCGACAGTTACAGTTTGAATAGAATTTTGTGTTTTCGCAATAACTCAGGAATGGATGAATATTTTTGAATGAAACTTGCACCATGTGGTAGAGTGGGAAATTGGCTACCTGCCACATGCAACTTATGGTGCCACATGCCACATCCACTTGAGTTCAAAAACGTTTTAATTAGAAAAACGCTTATAACTTTCTCAGCGTTGGAGCGATTTTGAAAAAATGTTCTACTAAAATGTAGCCCACTTCCCACTCTGCCACATGTTGAAAGCTTTATGAAGATATCTTAACCCATTCAAAAGTTATAGGTAAAAAACCAAAAACCTGATCGACCTGAACTTGCAACATGCTATTTTTGTAATGTTTTTAGTTTTTTTGCTACAACTTTTGAACGGCTCAATATTTTTAATTGAAACTTTCACTAGGTGATAGAGCGTGAATTGGGCCATAGTTCCCTCGAACATTTTTTTGAAATCGCTCAAACGCTTAAAAAGTTATAAGCGTTTTTTCAATTAAAACACTTTTTATGCAACTTATTTGTGGCATGTGGCAACATAAGTGGTATGTGGAAAATAGCCCAATTCTTGCTCTACAACATGGTGCAAGTCTTATGCGAAAATGTTTATCCGTTCAAAAGTTATAACAAAAAAACAGAAATTAATTCCCGAAAATCCACCTACTGCTGGTTCTGTTGGCCTGGTGTTTCACTTTTTTCGCGCAAGTTTTTTAAATTCAATTTTTGGACAGAGCGACAGTTACAGTTTGAATAGAATTTTGTGTTTTCGCAATAACTCAGGAATGGATGAATATTTTTGAATGAAACTTGCACCATGTGGTAGAGTGGGAAATTGGCTACCTGCCACATGCAACTTATGGTGCCACATGCCACATCCACTTGAGTTCAAAAACGTTTTAATCAGAAAAACGCTTATAACTTTCTCAGCGTTGGAGCGATTTAAAAAAAATTTTCAAGGGAACTATAGCCCGATTCCCGCTCTATCACCTAGTGAAAGTTTCAATTAAAAATATTGAGCCGTTCAAAAGTTGTAGCAAAAAAACTAAAAACATTTCAAAAATAGCAAGTTGCAAGTTTAGGTGGGAAGTGGGCTACATTTTAGTAGAACATTTTTTCAAAATCGCTCCAACGCTGAGAAAGTTTTAAGCGTTTTTCTAATTAAAACACTTTTGAACTCAAGTGGATGTGGCATGTGGCACCATAAGTTGCATGTGGCAGATAGGCAATTTCCCACTCTGCAACATGGTGCAAGTTTCATTCAAAAATATTGGTTCGTTCAAAAGTTATTCAAAAAATACAGAAATCAATTACAGGGAAAAATTTTTCATAGCCTGCTTTTAGGGGCTCCTTAAATTTGGCCAATTTTAGTTTTTTGCGTTTTTCTCGGAAACGGCTCGGCGAAAATGGCCCTGGACCCTATACGTCGGATTTCCCCATGCTGAATCCGAATTTCGCAATTAGAATTTTCTAGCTCAAAATTTTTGGCAAAATTGGAAAAATTTTACAAGAAAAACGATTTAAATTAATAGTAGACATGGCAAGAGGCGATGATTGTGCCATGCGGGAGGTAGTTCAAATCTCACTCTATCCAGTGGTGAAGGTTTCATGAAAAAATATTTATCCATTCAAAAGTTATTCAAAAAATACAGAAAACAATAACAGCAAAAAATGCTACTGTGCGCCTTTTTATTTTTTGTCTTTTTTGAATAACTTTTGAATGGATAAATATTTTTGGATGAAACCTTCACCACGAGATAGAGTAGGAATTGGGCTATCTCTCGCATAGCACAGTCATCGCCTCTTGCTCCGCCTACCATTTATTCAAAACATTTCTCTTGCAAATTTTTTTCAATTTTGCCAAAAATTTTGAGCTAGAAAATTCTAATTGCGAAATTCGGATTCAGCATGTGGAAATCCGAGTTATAGGGTCCCGGGCCATTTTCGCCCAGCCGTTTCCGAGATAAACGCAAAAAACAAAATTAGGCCAAATTGAAGTAGCCCCTAAAAGCAGGCTATGAAAATTTTTTCCCTGTTATTGTTTTCTGTATTTTTTGAATAACTTTTGAACGGACAAATATTTTTGAATAAAACTTGCACAATGTGGTAGAGTGGGAAATTCGCTACCTGCCACATGCAACTTATTGTGCCACATGCCACATCCACTTGAGTTCAAAAGCGTTTTAATTAGAACAACGCTTATAATTTTCTTAGCGTTGGAGCAATTTTGAAAAAATGTTCTACTAAAATGTAGCCCACTTCCCACTCTGCCACATGTTGAAAGCTTTATGAAGATATCTTAACCCATTCAAAAGCTATAGGTAAAAAACCAAAAACCTGATCGACCTGAACTTGCAACATGCTATTTTTGTAATGTTTTTAGCTTTTTTGCTACAACTTTTGAACGGCTCAATATTTTTAATTGAAACTTTCACTAGGTGATAGAGCGGGAATTGGGCTATAGTTCCCTTGAACATTTTTTTGAAATCGCGCACACGCTTAATAGGTTATAAGCGTTTTTTTCAATTAAAACACTTTTTATGCAACTTATTTGTGGCATGTGGCAACATAAGTGGTATGTGGCAAATAGCCCAATTCTTGCTCTACAACATGATGCAAGTCTTATGCGAAAATGTTTATCCGTTCAAAAGTTATAACAAAAAAACAGAAATTAAAACCCAAAAATCCACCTACTGCTGGTTCTGTTGGCCTGGTGTTTCACTTTTTTCGCGCAAGTTTTTTAAATTCAATTTTTGGACAGAGCGACAGTTACAGTTTGAATAGAATTTTGTGTTTTCGCAATAACTCAGGAATGGATGAATATTTTTGAATGAAACTTGCACCATGTGGTAGAGTGGGAAATTGGCTACCTGTCACATGCAACTTATGGTGCCACATGCCACATCCACTTGAGTTCAAAAACGTTTTAATTAGAAAAACGCTTATAACTTTCTCAGCGTTGGAGCGATTTTGAAAAAATGTTCTACTAAAATGTAGCCCACTTCCCACTCTGCCACATGTTGAAAGCTTTATGAAGATATCTTAACCCATTCAAAAGTTATAGGTAAAAAACCAAAAACCTGATCGACCTGAACTTGCAACATGCTATTTTTGTAATGTTTTTAGTTTTTTTGCTACAACTTTTGAACGGCTCAATATTTTTAATTGAAACTTTCACTAGGTGATAGAGCGTGAATTGGGCCATAGTTCCCTCGAACATTTTTTTGAAATCGCTCAAACGCTTAAAAAGTTATAAGCGTTTTTTCAATTAAAACACTTCTTATGCAACTTATTTGTGGCATGTGGCAACATAAGTGGTATGTGGCAAATAGCCCACTTCTTGCTCTACAACATGATGCAAGTCTTATGCGAAAATGTTTATCCGTTCAAAAGTTATAACAAAAAAACAGAAATTAATTCCCGAAAATCCACCTACTGCTGGTTCTGTTGGCCTGGTGTTTCACTTTTTTCGCGCAAGTTTTTTAAATTCAATTTTTGGACAGAGCGACAGTTACAGTTTGAATAGAATTTTGTGTTTTCGCAATAACTCAGGAATGGATGAATATTTTTGAATGAAACTTGCACCATGTGGTAGAGTGGGAAATTGGCTACCTGCCACATGCAACTTATGGTGCCACATGCCACATCCACTTGAGTTCAAAAACGTTTTAATTAGAAAAACGCTTATAACTTTCTCAGCGTTGGAGCGATTTTGAAAAAATGTTCTACTAAAATGTAGCCCACTTCCCACTCTGCCACATGTTGAAAGCTTTATGAAGATATCTTAACCCATTCAAAAGTTATAGGTAAAAAACCAAAAACCTGATCGACCTGAACTTGCAACATGCTATTTTTGTAATGTTTTTAGTTTTTTTGCTACAACTTTTGAACGGCTCAATATTTTTAATTGAAACTTTCACTAGGTGATAGAGCGTGAATTGGGCCATAGTTCCCTCGAACATTTTTTTGAAATCGCTCAAACGCTTAAAAAGTTATAAGCGTTTTTTCAATTAAAACACTTCTTATGCAACTTATTTGTGGCATGTGGCAACATAAGTGGTATGTGGCAAATAGCCCACTTCTTGCTCTACAACATGATGCAAGTCTTATGCGAAAATGTTTATCCGTTCAAAAGTTATAACAAAAAAACAGAAATTAATTCCCGAAAATCCACCTACTGCTGGTTCTGTTGGCCTGGTGTTTCACTTTTTTCGCGCAAGTTTTTTAAATTCAATTTTTGGACAGAGCGACAGTTACAGTTTGAATAGAATTTTGTGTTTTCGCAATAACTCAGGAATGGATGAATATTTTTGAATGAAACTTGCACCATGTGGTAGAGTGGGAAATTGGCTACCTGCCACATGCAACTTATGGTGCCATATGCCACATCCACTAGAGTTCAAAAGCGTTTTAATTAGAAAAACGCTTATAACTTTCTCAGCGTTTGAGCGATTTCAAAAAAATGTTCAAGGGAACTATAGCCCAATTCCCGCTCTATCACCTAGTCAAAGTTTCAATTAAAAATATTGAGCCGTTCAAAAGTTGTAGCAAAAAAACTAAAAACATTACAAAAATAGCATGTTGCAAGTTCAGGTCGATCAGGTTTTTGGTTTTTTACCTATAGCTTTTGAATGGGTTAAGATATCTTCATAAAGCTTTCAACATGTGGCAGAGTGGGAAGTGGGCTACATTTTAGTAGAACATTTTTTCAAAATTGCTCCAACGCTAAGAAAATTATAAGCGTTGTTCTAATTAAAACGCTTTTGAACTCAAGTGGATGTGGCATGTGGCACAATAAGTTGCATGTGGCAGGTAGCGAATTTCCCACTCTACCACATTGTGCAAGTTTTATTCAAAAATATTTGTCCGTTCAAAAGTTATTCAAAAAATACAGAAAACAATAACAGGGAAAAAATTTTCATAGCCTGCTTTTAGGGGCTACTTCAATTTGGCCTAATTTTGTTTTTTGCGTTTATCTCGGAAACGGCTGGGCGAAAATGGCCCGGGACCCTATAACTCGGATTTCCACATGCTGAATCCGAATTTCGCAATTAGAATTTTCTAGCTCAAAATTTTTGGCAAAATTGAAAAAAATTTGCAAGAGAAATGTTTTGAATAAATGGTAGGCGGAGCAAGAGGCGATGACTGTGCTATGCGAGAGATAGCCCAATTCCTACTCTATCTCGTGGTGAAGGTTTCATCCAAAAATATTTATCCATTCAAAAGTTATTCAAAAAAGACAAAAAATAAAAAGGCGCACAGTAGCATTTTTTGCTGTTATTGTTTTCTGTATTTTTTGAATAACTTTTGAATGGATAAATATTTTTTCATGAAACCTTCACCACTGGATAGAGTGAGATTTGAACTACCTCCCGCATGGCACAATCATCGCCTCTTGCCATGTCTACTATTAATTTAAATCGTTTTTCTTGTAAAATTTTTCCAATTTTGCCAAAAATTTTGAGCTAGAAAATTCTAATTGCGAAATTCGGATTCAGGATGGGGAAATCCGACGTATAGGGTCCAGGGCCATTTTCGCCGAGCCGTTTCCGAGAAAAACGCAAAAAACTAATTTTGGCCAAATTGAAGGAGCCCCTAAAAGCAGGCTATGAAAAATTTTTCCCTGTAATTGATTTCTGTATTTTTTGAATAACTTTTGAACGAACAAATATTTTTGAATGAAACTTGCACCATGTTGCAGAGTGGGAAATTGCCTATCTGCCACATGCAACTTATGGTGCCACATGCCACATCCACTTGAGTTCAAAAGTGTTTTAATTAGAAAAACGCTTAAAACTTTCTCAGCGTTGGAGCGATTTTGAAAAAATGTTCTACTAAAATGTAGCCCACTTCCCACCTAAACTTGCAACTTGCTATTTTTGAAATGTTTTTAGTTTTTTTGCTACAACTTTTGAACGGCTCAATATTTTTAATTGAAACTTTCACTAGGTGATAGAGCGGGAATCGGGCTATAGTTCCCTTGAAAATTTTTTTTAAATCGCTCCAACGCTGAGAAAGTTATAAGCGTTTTTCAAATAAAAACGTTTTTGAACTCAAGTGGATGTGGCATGTGGCACCATAAGTTGCATGTGGCAGGTAGCCAATTTCCCACTCTACCACATGGTGCAAGTTTCATTCAAAAATATTCATCCATTCCTGAGTTATTGCGAAAACACAAAATTCTATTCAAACTGTAACTGTCGCTCTGTCCAAAAATTGAATTTAAAAAACTTGCGCGAAAAAAGTGAAACACCAGGCCAACAGAACCAGCAGTAGGTGGATTTTTGGGTTTTAATTTCTGTTTTTTTGTTATAACTTTTGAACGGATAAACATTTTCGCATAAGACTTGCATCATGTTGTAGAGCAAGAAATGGGCTATTTGCCACATACCACTTATGTTGCCACATGCCACAAATAAGTTGCATAAAAAGTGTTTTAATTGAAAAAACGCTTATAACTTTTTAAGCGTTTGAGCGATTTCAAAAAAATGTTCGAGGGAACTATGGCCCAATTCACGCTCTATCACCTAGTGAAAGTTTCAATTAAAAATATTGAGCCGTTCAAAAGTTGTAGCAAAAAAACTAAAAACATTACAAAAATAGCATGTTGCAAGTTCAGGTCGATCAGGTTTTTGGTTTTTTACCTATAACTTTTGAATGGGTTAAGATATCTTCATAAAGCTTTCAACATGTGGCAGAGTGGGAAGTGGGCTACATTTTTTCAAAATCGCTCCAACGCTGAGAAAGTTATAAGCGTTTTTCTAATTAAAACGTTTTTGAACTCAAGTGGATGTGGCATGTGGCACCATAAGTTGCATGTGGCAGGTAGCCAATTTCCCACTCTACCACATGGTGCAAGTTTCATTCAAAAATATTCATCCATTCCTGAGTTATTGCGAAAACACAAAATTCTATTCAAACTGTAACTGTCGCTCTGTCCAAAAATTGAATTTAAAAAACTTGCGCGAAAAAAGTGAAACACCAGGCCAACAGAACCAGCAGTAGGTGGATTTTCGGGAATTAATTTCTTTTTTTTTGTTATAACTTTTGAACGGATAAATATTTTCGCATAAGACTTGCACCATGTTGTAGAGCAAGAATTGGGCTATTTTCCACATACCACTTATGTTGCTACATGCCACAAATAAGTTGCATAAAAAGTGTTTTAATTGAAAAAACGCTTATAACCTTTTAAGCGTTTGTGCGATTTCAAAAAAATGTTCAAGGGAACTATAGCCCAATTCCCGCTCTATCACCTAGTGAAAGTTTCAATTAAAAATATTGAGCCGTTCAAAAGTTGTAGCAAAAAAACTAAAAACATTACAAAAATAGCATGTTGCAAGTTCAGGTCGATCAGGTTTTTGGTTTTTTACCTATAACTTTTGAATGGGTTAAGATATCTTCATAAAGCTTTCAACATGTGGCAGAGTGGGAAGTGGGCTACATTTTAGTAAAACATTTTTTCAAAATCGCTCCAACGCTGAGAAAGTTATAAGCGTTTTTCTAATTAAAACGCTTTTGAACTCAAGTGGATGTGGCATGTGGCACCATAAGTTGCATGTGGCAGGTAGCCAATTTCCCACTCTACCACATGGTGCAAGTTTCATTCAAAAATATTCATCCATTCCTGAGTTATTGCGAAAACACAAAATTCTATTCAAACTGTAACTGTCGCTCTGTCCAAAAATTGAATTTAAAAAACTTGCGCGAAAAAAGTGAAACACCAGGCCAACAGAACCAGCAGTAGGTGGATTTTCGGGAATTAATTTCTTTTTTTTTGTTATAACTTTTGAACGGATAAACATTTTCGCATAAGACTTGCACCATGTTGTAGAGCAAGAATTGGGCTATTTTCCACATACCACTTATGTTGCTACATGCCACAAATAAGTTGCATAAAAAGTGTTTTAATTGAAAAAACGCTTATAACCTTTTAAGCGTTTGTGCGATTTCAAAAAAATGTTCAAGGGAACTATAGCCCAATTCCCGCTCTATCACCTAGTGAAAGTTTCAATTAAAAATATTGAGCCGTTCAAAAGTTGTAGCAAAAAAACTAAAAACATTACAAAAATAGCATGTTGCAAGTTCAGGTCGATCAGGTTTTTGGTTTTTTACCTATAACTTTTGAATGGGTTAAGATATCTTCATAAAGCTTTCAACATGTGGCAGAGTGGGAAGTGGGCTACATTTTTTCAAAATCGCTCCAACGCTGAGAAAGTTATAAGCGTTTTTCTAATTAAAACGCTTTTGAACTCAAGTGGATGTGGCATGTGGCACCATAAGTTGCATGTGGCAGGTAGCCAATTTCCCACTCTACCACATGGTGCAAGTTTCATTCAAAAATATTCATCCATTCCTGAGTTATTGCGAAAACACAAAATTCTATTCAAACTGTAACTGTCGCTCTGTCCAAAAATTGAATTTAAAAAACTTGCGCGAAAAAAGTGAAACACCAGGCCAACAGAACCAGCAGTAGGTGGATTTTCGGGAATTAATTTCTGTTTTTTTGTTATAACTTTTGAACGGATAAACATTTTCGCATAAGACTTGCACCATGTTGTAGAGCAAGAATTGGGCTATTTTCCACATACCACTTATGTTGCCACATGCCACAAATAAGTTGCATAAAAAGTGTTTTAATTGAAAAAACGCTTATAACCTTTTAAGCGTTTGTGCGATTTCAAAAAAATGTTCAAGGGAACTATAGCCCAATTCCCGCTCTATCACCTAGTGAAAGTTTCAATTAAAAATATTGAGCCGTTCAAAAGTTGTAGCAAAAAAGCTAAAAACATTACAAAAATAGCATGTTGCAAGTTCAGGTCGATCAGGTTTTTGGTTTTTTACCTATAACTTTTGAATGGGTTAAGATATCTTCATAAAGCTTTCAACATGTGGCAGAGTGGGAAGTGGGCTACATTTTAGTAAAACATTTTTTCAAAATCGCTCCAACGCTGAGAAAGTTATAAGCGTTTTTCTAATTAAAACGCTTTTGAACTCAAGTGGATGTGGCATGTGGCACCATAAGTTGCATGTGGCAGGTAGCCAATTTCCCACTCTACCACATTGTGCAAGTTTTATTCAAAAATATTTGTCCGTTCAAAAGTTATTCAAAAAATACAGAAAACAATAACAGGGAAAAAATTTTCATAGCCTGCTTTTAGGGGCTACTTCAATTTGGCCTAATTTTGTTTTTTGCGTTTATCTCGGAAACGGCTGGGCGAAAATGGCCCGGGACCCTATAACTCGGATTTCCACATGCTGAATCCGAATTTCGCAATTAGAATTTTCTAGCTCAAAATTTTTGGCAAAATTGAAAAAAATTTGCAAGAGAAATGTTTTGAATAAATGGTAGGCGGAGCAAGAGGCGATGACTGTGCTATGCGAGAGATAGCCCAATTCCTACTCTATCTCGTGGTGAAGGTTTCATCCAAAAATATTTATCCATTCAAAAGTTATTCAAAAAAGACAAAAAATAAAAAGGCGCACAGTAGCATTTTTTGCTGTTATTGTTTTCTGTATTTTTTGAATAACTTTTGAATGGATAAATATTTTTTCATGAAACCTTCACCACTGGATAGAGTGAGATTTGAACTACCTCCCGCATGGCACAATCATCGCCTCTTGCCATGTCTACTATTAATTTAAATCGTTTTTCTTGTAAAATTTTTCCAATTTTGCCAAAAATTTTGAGCTAGAAAATTCTAATTGCGAAATTCGGATTCAGCATGGGGAAATCCGACATATAGGGTCCAGGGCCATTTTCGCCGAGCCGTTTCCGAGAAAAACGCAAAAAACTAATTTTGGCCAAATTGAAGGAGCCCCTAAAAGCAGGCTATGAAAAATTTTTCCCTGTAATTGATTTCTGTATTTTTTGAATAACTTTTGAACGAACCAATATTTTTGAATGAAACTTGCACCATGTTGCAGAGTGGGAAATTGCCTATCTGCCACATGCAACTTATGGTGCCACATGCCACATCCACTTGAGTTCAAAAGTGTTTTAATTAGAAAAACGCTTAAAACTTTCTCAGCGTTGGAGCGATTTTGAAAAAATGTTCTACTAAAATGTAGCCCACTTCCCACTCTGCCACATGTTGAAAGCTTTATGAAGATATCTTAACCCATTAAAAAGTTATAGGTAAAAAACCAAAAACCTGATCGACCTGAACTTGCAACATGCTATTTTTGTAATGTTTTTAGTTTTTTTGCTACAACTTTTGAACGGCTCAATATTTTTAATTGAAACTTTCACTAGGTGATAGAGCGGGAATTGGGCTATAGTTCCCTTGAACATTTTTTTGAAATCGCACAAACGCTTAAAAGGTTATAAGCGTTTTTTCAATTAAAACACTTTTTATGCAACTTATTTGTGGCATGTGGCAACATAAGTGGTATGTGGAAAATAGCCCAATTCTTGCTCTACAACATGGTGCAAGTCTTATGCGAAAATGTTTATCCGTTCAAAAGTTATAACAAAAAAAAAGAAATTAATTCCCGAAAATCCACCTACTGCTGGTTCTGTTGGCCTGGTGTTTCACTTTTTTCGCGCAAGTTTTTTAAATTCAATTTTTGGACAGAGCGACAGTTACAGTTTGAATAGAATTTTGTGTTTTCGCAATAACTCAGGAATGGATGAATATTTTTGAATGAAACTTGCACCATGTGGTAGAGTGGGAAATTGGCTACCTGCCACATGCAACTTATGGTGCCACATGCCACATCCACTTGAGTTCAAAAGCGTTTTAATTAGAAAAACGCTTATAACTTTTTCAGCGTTGGAGCGATTTTGAAAAAATGTTCTACTAAAATGTAGCCCACTTCCCACTCTGCCACATGTTGAAAGCTTTATGAAGATATCTTAACCCATTCAAAAGTTATAGGTAAAAAACCAAAAACCTGATCGACCTGAACTTGCAACATGCTATTTTTGTAATGTTTTTAGTTTTTTTGCTACAACTTTTGAACGGCTCAATATTTTTAATTGAAACTTTCACTAGGTGATAGAGCGGGAATTGGGCTATAGTTCCCTTGAACATTTTTTTGAAATCGCGCACACGCTTAATAGGTTATAAGCGTTTTTTTCAATTAAAACACTTTTTATGCAACTTATTTGTGGCATGTGGCAACATAAGTGGTATGTGGCAAATAGCCCAATTCTTGCTCTACAACATGATGCAAGTCTTATGCGAAAATGTTTATCCGTTCAAAAGTTATAACAAAAAAACAGAAATTAAAACCCAAAAATCCACCTACTGCTGGTTCTGTTGGCCTGGTGTTTCACTTTTTTCGCGCAAGTTTTTTAAATTCAATTTTTGGACAGAGCGACAGTTACAGTTTGAATAGAATTTTGTGTTTTCGCAATAACTCAGGAATGGATGAATATTTTTGAATGAAACTTGCACCATGTGGTAGAGTGGGAAATTGGCTACCTGTCACATGCAACTTATGGTGCCACATGCCACATCCACTTGAGTTCAAAAACGTTTTAATTAGAAAAACGCTTATAACTTTCTCAGCGTTGGCGCGATTTTGAAAAAATGTTCTACTAAAATGTAGCCCACTTCCCACTCTGCCACATGTTGAAAGCTTTATGAAGATATCTTAACCCATTCAAAAGTTATAGGTAAAAAACCAAAAACCTGATCGACCTGAACTTGCAACATGCTATTTTTGTAATGTTTTTAGTTTTTTTGCTACAACTTTTGAACGGCTCAATATTTTTAATTGAAACTTTCACTAGGTGATAGAGCGTGAATTGGGCCATAGTTCCCTCGAACATTTTTTTGAAATCGCTCAAACGCTTAAAAAGTTATAAGCGTTTTTTCAATTAAAACACTTCTTATGCAACTTATTTGTGGCATGTGGCAACATAAGTGGTATGTGGCAAATAGCCCACTTCTTGCTCTACAACATGATGCAAGTCTTATGCGAAAATGTTTATCCGTTCAAAAGTTATAACAAAAAAACAGAAATTAATTCCCGAAAATCCACCTACTGCTGGTTCTGTTGGCCTGGTGTTTCACTTTTTTCGCGCAAGTTTTTTAAATTCAATTTTTGGACAGAGCGACAGTTACAGTTTGAATAGAATTTTGTGTTTTCGCAATAACTCAGGAATGGATGAATATTTTTGAATGAAACTTGCACCATGTGGTAGAGTGGGAAATTGGCTACCTGCCACATGCAACTTATGGTGCCACATGCCACATCCACTTGAGTTCAAAAACGTTTTAATTAGAAAAACGCTTATAACTTTCTCAGCGTTGGAGCGATTTTGAAAAAATGTTCTACTAAAATGTAGCCCACTTCTTGCTCAGCGTTGGAGCGATTTTGAAAAAATGTTCTACTAAAATGTAGCCCACTTCCCACTCTGCCACATGTTGAAAGCTTTATGAAGATATCTTAACCCATTCAAAAGTTATAGGTAAAAAACCAAAAACCTGATCGACCTGAACTTGCAACATGCTATTTTTGTAATGTTTTTAGTTTTTTGCTACAACTTTTGAACGGCTCAATATTTTTAATTGAAACTTTCACTAGGTGATAGAGCGGGAATTGGGCTATAGTTCCCTTGAACATTTTTTTGAAATCGCACAAACGCTTAAAAGGTTATAAGCGTTTTTTCAATTAAAACACTTTTTATGCAACTTATTTGTGGCATGTAGCAACATAAGTGGTATGTGGAAAATAGCCCAATTCTTGCTCTACAACATGGTGCAAGTCTTATGCGAAAATGTTTATCCGTTCAAAAGTTATAACAAAAAAAAAGAAATTAATTCCCGAAAATCCACCTACTGCTGGTTCTGTTGGCCTGGTGTTTCACTTTTTTCGCGCAAGTTTTTTAAATTCAATTTTTGGACAGAGCGACAGTTACAGTTTGAATAGAATTTTGTGTTTTCGCAATAACTCAGGAATGGATGAATATTTTTGAATGAAACTTGCACCATGTGGTAGAGTGGGAAATTGGCTACCTGCCACATGCAACTTATGGTGCCACATGCCACATCCACTTGAGTTCAAAAGCGTTTTAATTAGAAAAACGCTTATAACTTTCTCAGCGTTGGAGCGATTTTGAAAAAATGTTTTACTAAAATGTAGCCCACTTCCCACTCTGCCACATGTTGAAAGCTTTATGAAGATATCTTAACCCATTCAAAAGTTATAGGTAAAAAACCAAAAACCTGATCGACCTGAACTTGCAACATGCTATTTTTGTAATGTTTTTAGCTTTTTTGCTACAACTTTTGAACGGCTCAATATTTTTAATTGAAACTTTCACTAGGTGATAGAGCGGGAATTGGGCTATAGTTCCCTTGAACATTTTTTTGAAATCGCACAAACGCTTAAAAGGTTATAAGCGTTTTTTCAATTAAAACACTTTTTATGCAACTTATTTGTGGCATGTGGCAACATAAGTGGTATGTGGAAAATAGCCCAATTCTTGCTCTACAACATGGTGCAAGTCTTATGCGAAAATGTTTATCCGTTCAAAAGTTATAACAAAAAAACAGAAATTAATTCCCGAAAATCCACCTACTGCTGGTTCTGTTGGCCTGGTGTTTCACTTTTTTCGCGCAAGTTTTTTAAATTCAATTTTTGGACAGAGCGACGGTTACAGTTTGAATAGAATTTTGTGTTTTCGCAATAACTCAGGAATGGATGAATATTTTTGAATGAAACTTGCACCATGTGGTAGAGTGGGAAATTGGCTACCTGCCACATGCAACTTATGGTGCCACATGCCACATCCACTTGAGTTCAAAAGCGTTTTAATTAGCAAAACGCTTATAACTTTCTCAGCTTTCGAGCGATTTTGAAAAAATGTTCTACTAAAATGTAGCCCACTTCCCACTCTGCCACATGTTGAAAGCTTTATGAAGATATCTTAACCCATTCAAAAGTTATAGGTAAAAAACCAAAAACCTGATCGACCTGAACTTGCAACATGCTATTTTTGTAATGTTTTTAGCTTTTTTGCTACAACTTTTGAACGGCTCAATATTTTTAATTGAAACTTTCACTAGGTGATAGAGTGGGAATTGGGCTATAGTTCCCTTGAACATTTTTTTGAAATCGCACAAACGCTTAAAAGGTTATAAGCGTTTTTTCAATTAAAACACTTTTTATGCAACTTATTTGTGGCATGTGGCAACATAAGTGGTATGTGGAAAATAGCCCAATTCTTGCTCTACAACATGGTGCAAGTCTTATGCGAAAATGTTTATCCGTTCAAAAGTTATAACAAAAAAACAGAAATTAATTCCCGAAAATCCACCTACTGCTGGTTCTGTTGGCCTGGTGTTTCACTTTTTTCGCGCAAGATTTTTAAATTCAATTTTTGGACAGAGCGACGGTTACAGTTTGAATAGAATTTTGTGTTTTCGCAATAACTCAGGAATGGATGAATATTTTTGAATGAAACTTGCACCATGTGGTAGAGTGGGAAATTGGCTACCTGCCACATGCAACTTATGGTGCCACATGCCACATCCACTTGAGTTCAAAAGCGTTTTAATTAGCAAAACGCTTATAACTTTCTCAGCTTTCGAGCGATTTTGAAAAAATGTTCTACTAAAATGTAGCCCACTTCCCACTCTGCCACATGTTGAAAGCTTTATGAAGATATCTTAACCCATTCAAAAGTTATAGGTAAAAAACCAAAAACCTGATCGACCTGAACTTGCAACATGCTATTTTTGTAATGTTTTTAGCTTTTTTGCTACAACTTTTGAACGGCTCAATATTTTTAATTGAAACTTTCACTAGGTGATAGAGTGGGAATTGGGCTATAGTTCCCTTGAACATTTTTTTGAAATCGCACAAACGCTTAAAAGGTTATAAGCGTTTTTTCAATTAAAACACTTTTTATGCAACTTATTTGTGGCATGTGGCAACATAAGTGGTATGTGGAAAATAGCCCAATTCTTGCTCTACAACATGGTGCAAGTCTTATGCGAAAATGTTTATCCGTTCAAAAGTTATAACAAAAAAACAGAAATTAATTCCCGAAAATCCACCTACTGCTGGTTCTGTTGGCCTGGTGTTTCACTTTTTTCGCGCAAGTTTTTTAAATTCAATTTTTGGACAGAGCGACAGTTACAGTTTGAATAGAATTTTGTGTTTTCGCAATAACTCAGGAATGGATGAATATTTTTGAATGAAACTTGCACCATGTGGTAGAGTGGGAAATTGGCTACCTGCCACATGCAACTTATGGTGCCACACGCCACATCCACTTGAGTTCAAAAGCGTTTTAATTAGCAAAACGCTTATAACTTTCTCAGCGTTGGAGCGATTTTGAAAAAATGTTCTACTAAAATGTAGCCCACTTCCCACTCTGCCACATGTTGAAAGCTTTATGAAGATATCTTAACCCATTCAAAAGTTATAGGTAAAAAACCAAAAACCTGATCGACCTGAACTTGCAACATGCTATTTTTGTAATGTTTTTAGTTTTTTTGCTACAACTTTTGAACGGCTCAATATTTTTAATTGAAACTTTCACTAGGTGATAGAGCGGGAATTGGGCTATAGTTCCCTTGAACATTTTTTTGAAATCGCTCAAACGCTTAAAAGGTTATAAGCGTTTTTTCAATTAAAACACTTTTTATGCAACTTATTTGTGGCATGTAGCAACATAAGTGGTATGTGGAAAATAGCCTAATTCTTGCTCTACAACATGGTGCAAGTCTTATGCGAAAATGTTTATCTGTTCAAAAGTTATAACAAAAAAACAGAAATTAATTCCCGAAAATCCACCTACTGCTGGTTCTGTTGGCCTGGTGTTTCACTTTTTTCGCGCAAGTTTTTTAAATTGAATTTTGGAAAACATTAACAGCAAAAAATGCTACTGTACGCCTTTTTATTTTTTGTCTTTTTTGAATAACTTTTCAATGGATAAATGTTTTTGGATGAAACCTTCACCGCAAGATAGAGTGAGAATTGGGCTACCTCTCGCATGGCACAGTCCTCGCCCCTTACTGCGCCTACCATTTATTCATAGCATTTCTCTTGCCAAAAATTTCGAGTTAGAAAACTTTAATTGCGTAATTCGGATTCAGCATGTGGAAATCCGAGTTATAGAGTCCCGCGCCTTGAAAATTGTCAAATTATTACTTAAAACCCCTGCTAATTTGGTTGTGAATGTATGTTTATTTTAACTATTTTAAAAAGTTTTTGGATACAAACCCTTGAACTATAGCAATTTTTGGAAAGTGAAGGACAAATAAATATTTAAAGAATTTAATTTATTTAATTAATTTTAAATATAATAAATCTAAATAATATAAATTAAGGCTACTTTATTGTTCAGTTTTCTCGGAGCGCGATTGTTTTTGGAATTTTCTGAAAAGAAATAAGAGAAAGAAATACAATTAGTAGTTAAATGATATAAAAGTGATGCAAATATTTAATTGTATTACGAATTTATATATTTATTTTTTATTTGTGGCAATTATAAAAAAAATTATAAAAAAAAAATATATAAAATAAAAAATTGAGAAACGCAGTAGCACTTTAAAGGAATATTTATTTGTTTTATTTTGAATTTTAATTTGTTTTCCTCTTAAGGCCCTAAACGAGTGAATAAAATTCTTTTTAAATCTTTTTAGCACTAGCAAGTTTTTGCAAGTGTGAAAAAGAAGCTGCTCAGCTTTTTTGTATGTATGTAATATTAAAAAAAAATGCAATCAAGTATTTAATAATGAAGATCTGTTTTTTCTATGCACTGCTAATAGCTGAACAGGAAATGTCTTCATGTATTTTTTTTTTATTTACTTTTGCCTTTAGCAAATACTTAGCAAATTTTTAAGCAGCGGAAATACCATTTAAATATTATTTTTTTAATCATTTAATAAGTAAGAAAAATTAAATAAATTGTGCACAACTAAGAATTTTTCCTTCTGACCTTGTAATTATTGTTTAAAAATCAATCATGATCATGATCATGATTTTCCAAAAATTATTCCCTAGAAGAAATATTTTTTTTTGATGAAAAATTTCTCTAAATCAAATGCTATTTCTAGTAAAAGAAAAAGTGAAAATATGAAAAGATTACCGTCATGCGATTCAGCAACTATTAAGGGTTCGCTTTAACTCCATATTTTGCTATTTGCACTAACGATTCAGTCATTCTTGCTTAACTTTAGCCGTTGAAAATTCTCAATTATTTTGAATAGCATATGCAACAATCAAAAAGGCTACAAATATGCTATACAACAACAGAGAGGATTTTGAGTTGTTATTTTTGAAAGTGATATACATAAGTCCATTTAAAAAAATTAGTTAGCGGTGATTTTAGTAAAATATAGACACTAAAAACTACCGCTGATTCATTTTTTTTTAAATGGACTTATAACACTTTCCAAAATAAAAGATAATTTATTATATTCAGTCGCTGGTGACTTTCTGTTGACTTTAAATGATATTATTGGCAGCGGCACATTCTCGATAACTGAAAAGCAATAAATGTCATCTCCATACAGCATCCCAATATATTCTCTGAAAATTTTCTAATTTTTTATTAATTTTTAAAAGAAAATATTTATGTAAAAAAGTGATAATCCTGATGATGAAGAATATAAAAAAAAAAAAAAAAAAAAAAAGGATTAATTAAAGCATTTTTTTTATATTTGCAGAATAGCAAATACGGTTGTGAAATATTTGTTCTATTTTGTTTTTATTGAGCAGCCATTTTACAGGTTAAAGCGGACGCTACACAAAAGACCTTTGAAATTAAGTATGTGAACAAAATTATTATGATATTAATGTTTAAAAAGGAATTATGTTAAAAATATTTTCATTAGTGCGTTTCAGTAACGTTTAAGGGTTTGATATGCTGTTAAATATTTTTAACTCCATACACTTATTTTGTAAATCTCATACAAAAATTGGTTTAAAATAACTTTATTTCTTAAACTTGTCACTTGCAGGAAATGCATGAGGCAATTCCAAGTGGTTAGATGAATCTCTTGCTTAATCAAAATAATGCTGCAGTTCTAAATATTATTTGACTGCATTTGTTTGTTTGGCATTTAAAAATTATTTCTCTCTTGTTTATAACAATTAATATGAGTTGATGAGATTTAGCATTGCATTTTTCACTTCTAGATAAATAAAAATCTCATGGGGAAAATATTTCACATGTTATTGAAGATAGGGGTGATAAAGTGTCATTCAAATTAAAGAACTAAAACTCAGGGCTTCGTACCAAAGCATTTTAAGATAATTTCAGGACTTCTTTTGGTGCCTTGTTGCTTAATTTTAACTTCAATTTTCTTTCTCGAAACATTTTTTTTTTTTTCAAAACTAAATTCTCTGGTTGATGGGTGGTATTCTTTAGACACCATATTTCCATTTGAATGTATTTAATGTTACAATTGAGATTTATTGCTTTACTTTATTAAAACATCGCCATCGTCATCATCACCGTCATCTTTATTTTTATTTATCTTTTCAGTTGTTACTTTTTCTTGGCTGTTGCCGCCATTTTTTTTTTCTTGCCAACCCAGAATTTCTATTTGCTCTCTTGTACAAAAGCAAAAAAAAAATCACTTTGCAGTTCAATATGGATTATATTTTTTAGTTATTTGTTGTTCCCTTTTAAGCTAAAAAGGAATACTGATTTGTAAATCACTACGAATTGAAAATGTACTCAATATCAGTTTTATTTTTTAAAGGGTAACATTATGTAGTTAGTGGCAAACAAAAAACTGTTTAACTTTGTGCATATAGATTGAAATTTATTACACCACATTGGCATCGAAACGAACAAATACAAATAAAAATTAAGTTTATTTTCCATAGAGAGCTGAAGTAAATGTAACTTCATTTGACAAAGTAAATCCCAGAAGTTTTAGGCAAAGTCTAAAGCTAAAGGAAAACTTATGCCAAAGCAACTATTACAATGATTTCACAAACACAAACAGTAGCAAATCAATGACCTTTAATGAAAATGAAAAAAAAAAAAGCAAAAGCACTAAAGTAAAACTAAACAGGTGATTTCAATTAAGCAAAACAACATCTGGGGGGTTATTATGTATTTCGATTCGAACCGAAATGGCTTTCGATGTGGCTATCTGGAAAAATGTATATTCCGGTGCTGTAAGTGCCTCTTTGTAAACATTATCTAGCGTTCGCTAAGTAGAAACAAGTGATCAAAACCCGATCTCGTGAGATACTTAGACTGTCTAATCGCATTATATATTTTTATATGAAATTAATTTGTAAAATATTTATTTTTTTCTTCCAACAATTTTTTAATTTTTTTTATCACTTTCTTGTGTCTTTACAGATTTCGTCATTATCAACACTTTTATGTAAGTTACGAATATTAACAAAATATTCTTATGAATAAAAAAAAAACAACGAATTGTGCAAGTAAGAGTCCAATTAAATTGGAGTGAATCAAAAAACCCATTAAAAGAAGAGACAACAAATTTCTGCAGCCAGTAATTTTTGGCGGAATTTTCGAATTATTTCTTGCACAAAACAGTAAATTTCCCAAAGGACAAAAAAAATATATTTTTTATATTCGTAATCGAGCATTTTCTGTAGAAAAAAAATTAAATTTTATATCATAACGACTTGTTAAAAAATTAAATCATAGAAAATATCCTATTTTCTCTTTGTGAAAATGATATGTCAAAAAATCCGTATAGAAATTTGTTAGTCGTACAGCTCTCTTAATTTTTTTTTTTAATTCTCTAAACGTTTTTACTTTTAATTTTATTAGGGGCGCATTTTTGTGCATACGAAAAAAAATAACAAAAGCAGCTGACAAATTGAAAATCCTATGAAAATTATAAAACTTGTATTACAGTGTAAAACTCTCTTTAATAAAAGCCTACTTCTGGGTGATTAAGATTGTGGCTCCATAAAAATTAAAAAATTCATTTGAAAAATACAAGTAGTCACACTCAATTAACACGCAGTGTGAGTACAAATAAAATCTATTATTTTTTTTTCCATTTAAACACTTTACGTCAGCAAAAATATGAAATTGTGCAGAAAAAGTTTTTTCTATTTTATTTTTTTTTTTCATTTCTTTTCTATAACACACAATTGCATTGTTAAACTATATTTAGCGAAATCAAAGGAAGGTCTATTACAACAAGCAGACAGCAAGCATTTACCACTACTTACAACTAAAATCCCTTTTAGAAGGAAGAAAACATTTTTCCAAGTTTCACTTTTGTTAAATAATGGAGGAAGAAAAAAAACAAACTCTTTTTTTAAATGAATACAAAAAACAATCTAAAAAATCAACAATAAAAGTATAGAAGCAAGTCAAGCCAAACTCTAAATTTAACAAAAATTCAACTTGGCAAATGAAGTATGAATGAATGGCAGCACAAATTGAAAGTGTAGTAAATACGAGTATGTGTGTGTGAGAAATGGTTGTCGTTATTGAAGGGAGGAAACAAAAAATCAAAATGCACTATTAAAACAACAAACGGAAGTAACAATAGTTTCCGTTTATTTAATTTTTTTTCTTTTCTTTTTCTCTTAAATCATATTTCAACACTAAAAGAAATTGTTTTATAATTAGAATTTTTTTTATTCAGTAAAAAAAAAAAATATTAAAAGTTTTTTAAACTACTGTAACACATTTTTAATGAAAAAAAAAAAAAAAAATAATGAAACGTAAATATTTCATAAATAATATGAATTTTTTTGTTTACTTTAGGAAAATCAATTTTTTAAGCAGCTGAACCAAATATATTTTTCAAATGAAATAATTTCATTCAATGAATGAAAAGAAATTTTTAATTTCATTTTATAAATGAAATTATAATACAATTAAAAAATGGTTAATTTTTTATAATTTATAATTATATCCTGAAGAAGTTACACAATGTTGGAGCAAAATATCAATATAAAAATGAAGCTTAAAAAACAAATGTTTTAATAAAATAAGAAAAAGATTAAACAAATTTACAAATTTTATTTTGTTTATGTTATAAACTTTTTTTATATTTAAATGTAAAAGAATTAATTTAATTATTTTTTTTTTAAATAAATTTTATGATATCATTGCATTAGTTGTGGGAATTTTTTTTTTATAATTTTTATAAAATCATTTCTTAATTTTCATGAAATTAATATTTAATTTGAATAAAATTATTTATTTCACTGTATTTTTCATTAATGTTATCAAATTATTTCACTATTTCTACACAAAATTATTGCATTAATAATATGATAATATTTAAGATAATTTGTTCGGAGCAAAAAATTTTGTCTGGATAAAAATTTTATTCCAAACAAGTGCTTGAAATTAAATGTGAAAACTATACTAGAAATAAACAAATTGAACCAATTATTTGCTAAATGTGGCGGAAATTAAAGACCAACGGTGAGATGATAAAATTTTCTTATTTTTCTTTTAGAAAATCCAGACTCTTTGACGTTGAAAATATTTTCTTGTTTCTCTTATTTTAAATAAAATATTGGGGATCATAAAAAAAACAATAACAATTCAAGGGTCGGCTTAAAGGAAAATTTTTTGCATTTTTACCAGTCTAATCTAGAAATTTTGTGTGAAAATTATTTTAAAACTTTAGTAATTTTCTTGCAAATTTTCTAAAGGAGTTTATAGATTGTGTTATGGAAATCTAATGAAACAATTTTTATGAAAATAAATGAAATTCAAAGAATATAACACCAGCTAAAGAACTTAATTTCTTTCAGTGTACTTTTAACATGGTGTTAAAAAAAATGGAGTATTTACTTTCGTTGGCCTCTACTCTTGTCTGTATCCCTGTTTCTCTATGAGAAAAACTATCAAAAACAGTTACATGATGTTTAGTTGCTATAAGTGGTCTAAGAGAGTTTTTGCTTCTATTTATTTCTTCCATCTTTTTGTTGTTGTTACTGCCATTGTTCTTTTGCAATGGGTTTTGCAACAACTATGATGAAGTATTTTAACTTGAAAAAAAAATTAAACAAAAAAGTAAAATGTTGTTTTGTATTTGTAATGCCCACTGTAGGCAACTCACTCTTTAGCTCTTTAGTTGTTCAAAAGACTGTTTTTTTTTTTATTCTAAAAAACAATTTGTTAAGTTGAGCTGTTGTTAAAAATGCTTTTAAGAAACAAAATCAAGTTATAGAAAATTTACTTCAAATAAACAATAGTTTATTTTGCTAAGTTTAACTTTGTTACATTTCTTTGAAAAAAAAAATACAAAAACAAAACAAAATATATAATTTTAATTCTAAACTAAACTATTAGAAAGTTTTAATAGGTTTATTTGTGCAACTTTGCTACAGCTTCGCTTCAGAGTGTGTATTGTTTTGAAAATAATTTTTGTGTGTTTTTTTTTCATAACGAAAAAAAGAACTCAACTTAAGGCCGGCTTTACGTTTTATTTTCTATTTGTTTATTTTAACTTTTTTTTTTACTACTTTTTTTGTTATTTGTGTCATAATCCTACAAAACATGTGCTGGCGATAATTCCATAAGTTTATTTTTAAATTCATAATTTTTATTATTTTCTTAATTAATATTTTTTTGTTCTGTGTCTGTAAAAAGAAAGAGCTGACAATGATAACCTTGTTTCCTTGAGCTTTTGAAAAGCGATAACCGGCCCGCACTGATAATTGATTTGTTGTCATTGTTATTTATTTATTGAAATTCCAATTATTAAAAATATCTTTTTGAAAAAAATAAAAATAATATTAAGAAATATTTGGAGAAAAGCATAACAGAAAAAAACCATATTTAAATTTATTACATTAGAAATTGACAGCGACATGTGACACCCAACAAAAATTATACAAAAACACACACACAAGAAAACAAAAAATTTTGAAAATATTATTTTACTATCTCAAGCCTTCCACTTTAGCATCTTTTTCTTTTCTTTCTATTTGTAACCAAAAATTATTTGTATCTTTAGAGAATGGCCATCATTTATTAGTAAGCGTTTGTCGTAAAACAAATTTATCAAACAAAAAAAAAAGATATTTTCCCTTTGATACTTTATTTTCTTAAATAAAAACTTTGTATTTATTATCCAAGTTTAAATATCTTAAAATGCATATTTTGTCTATTTTCTCTGTTTTTTTTTTCTTTTAACAAGATCTATGACTTTAACAAACACATGCATTTTATTAATTTATTGAAGAAAAAAAGCAAACATTTGTGTAAATTAAAATTATTAGATTTTTCAGTTGATTTAGTGTTTCTCTTGTTGACAGTATTAAACTTGAAGTAAGAAATTTAAGAAAAATTAAAAAAAGAAATCATTTAAACTAAAAGAAGAAAAAACATATTTAGTGCTTGTTTGAACCTAATTAATTCAGGATATTTTTTCAGAAATCACTAAAAGACGAAAAAATTTTTCCTTTTCCCAAATATTTATTTTGTTAATTGTTTGTAGCTAGAATTTAAGATCGATATGACCAAAAATTTTATTTATTTATTATATTTATTATTTTCTTTGAGAAACTTTGAAGTCTCTTTTATAAAAAAAATTAAAATTACATATATAAATTTGTCCGGACAAAAAAATTTAAAAATCGTTTGAAGTCTCTTTTATAAAAAATAAAATTATAAATAAATTTTTTGTCCGGAAAATATTTTTGTACGAATAACATTTTTGTCCGAACAAAAAACAATGAAGTCAACAGAAAGTCACCGGCGACCTATATAATAGAGATTTTCCTGCTTTCTCAAAAAGCCGCTGTGTTGTTAATGTAAATAAGCGAAGAAAGCTGACGAGATTTCTTTATTTAAGCAAAATCTTTAATGATGTGGTAAATCATGTACAAAATTCAGAAATGGATGCAAGTTGAGCTTTTGACAAGAGACATTCTAAAGAAAATCGAATTTTATTATTAAAAATTCATCTATTAGTCAAATAAGAGTAAAAATTTTTGGGTACTTTAAAAAGGGAAATTTCGCTTGTGCCCTTACTTACACTTTTTCTGGGGGCTGTAACAATCAGACTTCATTGTGGTACGTGCTTTTTCTAGTTTCTAGTTTTTTTTCCACTCCAACACTTTAAACTTTATGATAATTTTTTTTTTCGTTGAAGATTCAGAATGTTTAAGAAATCAGAAATTTTTTAATGTGAAATTTATGCCAAAAGCTGGAAGAGAATTTTTTTTTATAAATTTGATAAGCAAACAAAGCTTTGCTGCCTGCAATCATTAATCATGGCTTAATTTAACTGTTTACACTAAAAACTCACTCTTCTAAACAAAACGAAACGTACAAAATCATCATGATGATGATGATAATAATGACAATAATGATGATGCTGGTTAAAAAAAAATTTATAAGACTCACATAATTGCAGCAAACATATCAGAATTAAAACCCACGCCTGTTTGCAAGCAAACAACACATACACACGAACATTCACATTCAAACTTTTCAAAATGACAACAAAAACGCCAAGACATAAATAAATTTTAAAAATAACTCATTTAGAATTCCCCTAAGTTTAATAATATTACAATAGCAACAACAAAAAATTTAGTTGCAATATGACGAAGGCTTCCTACAAATGATAAACAACAATTTTTTATTGCTGCGCTGCATACAAAATTTCACTAACAAACTATTCAACAACACAACAACAGCCAGTCAGTCAGTCAGAATGGTTGGTTTAGCGGTATGGTGGGGATAAATGGCAAGAAACATCACGTTAGCATTTGATTCTTTAAGTACTAAAATGTTGAGTGGACCAACCAAATAGCCCCAGTGTTAAAGTAAGCTCCAACACCAACATCAATGTCAACTTTAAGTGAGACTTTGGACAATAAAACGACATGATTAAGTGCAACTCTAAGCAAATATTGTGAATGATGTAGTGGATTGTTAACGAAAATAAAAACACAAAGAGAGAAAAAAGCAGAAATTAACAATTGGAAGATTGCAATTGAAATGTTACTGAAATGGATTAAGAACGAATTTTGGAAGAGCTACATGAAAAGATAATTTTTTTTGAAGAAAAACACAGAAAATTTTGCTATTCCGAAAAAAGTAATCCACCAGCCAGGCTCAAAAAATAAGATTTGTGTCCTTTGATGTTTTTTTTCAGGTAAAAAGAGATACAAAAAATTTAAAGAGAGAAAGAAAATGAGAAGTGAAGAAGAAGAAGAAGAGTTCACCATGACCTAAATTGCTGCTTACACTGAGAAAACAACTTCGGTTGTAAAAACTGTATTTGTTTCTGATCAAACATTCATTTGTGATAATCGAATTTTTTAGTTATAATTACAGAAATTGCATAACATGTATTCCCGAGTTTCTGTGACTGAAAAATTCGATTATGACAACTGAATTTTCGATTAGCAACAAATTCAATGCTCACCCCTGCAGTTGTTTACTCATTGTTCGAGGCCATGTAGTGTCGTTTTTAAAAGTCCCCAAGAGATATCGATTGAAAAAAAAATTCACATGAAAGACAGAAACTGTGAAGTGAAGAAGAATAGAATTAGAAGAGTCTGTAGCGACCTAAACTAATTACAGATTCTCGTCAGTACAAAGAGGCCCCTCAGGTATTTCTAACCAAGGGACAATGATGGAAATAATTTAAAGAGAAGTTAAGAAAAAGAAAAGTAGCAGAATTAATCATAACCTAAACTAATTTCTGCTTCTCACTAAGCTAGATAGCTGGCTGTCTCCTAATCCTGACAGGGCAGAGAGGCCTTTCAGATAGTGTAGCTCCCACTGATCGTTTAGACCCGAGCAGAAGATGAACTTCTTCTTTTCCTCATCTTGATCACTCTTGTAGTATTAATTTTGTATCAGACGGTTACCGAATTTGCAATGAACTGTTATTGCTGACTCCTCATTTCTCAATTGAGCTCTGAAGCATGCCAATACATCACCAGTACGAGTGTGATAGAGTTTGCCCCAGATTTTCTTCACTATTTGTCACATGTTGGACTGTGCTCTGCATCTTATTAAATCGGGCAAAGAACACAATAGATATTTTCTTAAGTCAAACACATACCTTCGGATATGGTGTTTCTCTCCTTCCATTGTCAGCAAATTTTAAAAATTAAAAAACATTCATATATTTTGAGATGTTCAATTCGAAATTAAATAAAAAAAAATCTAGTCATTTTAAGAATGACATCTTGCATTCGCAGCTTCATAATCCATCAGTTGTAATTTAATTTTGTAAATTTCTCTGGTGCTTAAGCAGCTCAACTGCAAACTTTTTGATTAAATTAAAATAAATTGACGATTAATTGAATACTTTGAATTTTAGTTTATTAAGCCTAAATCTTAGTATGAGATAACGAATTAAATCTTTTTGTATGAAATAATTTGAGAATTTCAGCAGAACGTGCTCGATATCGAGTGCGACAATTTGATTAATTTTTTGATTTTTCTACACAAATTCCTTGATTGTCCCTAACCAAATGATAAATCGATTATATGAGTGAAAAACTAAACTTTGAAACACGCTGGAATTACATTTAAAAAAAAAAACAACCGCATGATCAAAATTAAAAAAACAACAACACAACAGCAAAAAAATGGTCATATTCTGTTGATGTTGCTGTTTGCTAAAAGTACATTCAAACCATGAATCGTGATGTTTAGTTTTTTTGTTCATTTATTTCATCTCAGTTTTCGCTTCAGCAGTCATATGATCTTTAAGTTTTGTTAAGAAAAAAAAAACAAAAAAGGAAAACATGAAATTGCACAAAACCTTACAAAAAGAACATGCAACAGCCAGCACAAAATGTATACGGATGTATATGAGGAGTATTTTTGTTAAATGCCACAAAGCAATTCATTCGTTGCTGCAGGGTTTATTTTCATGATGAGCTGGACAAAAAGCTTACATATTGTTTTACGTTTGTACAGAGGTGGCATGAAAAAAGCAAGACATGATTAAGTTGAAGTACCCATACACAACATGTTGCTAAGGGAGAGAGAGGCAAGAGAAATATTAGTAGTGTCAGTGGTAGGAAGAACGAACAACAGCACACCACAACAGCAATAAATAGTCAGTCACATTGTGCTTTTATACTCGACGTAAGAAGACAAAAACAGTTGGAAATGCCAAGATCAGTTAAACTAACAAGAGGTGTTACCCCATGTCGTTAGGGATTCTTGTTTAAATGAAAATTATTTAACAGTGGGGCAAATAATATTACAAAAGCAAAAAGAGCAAACATCTTAAAAACAACAACTGGATTTAATAACACACAGTTTGACTGCTGTCAAAGCTTTGATTAGGTTCGAGTCAAAAGTCAAGGCCAGCTATGAAATATCCAAAACAACTTGATTAAAGCTTTTTAAGAAAAGATTTATTGTTGAAGTTCTTCCACCGCTAAAATTTGGAAAGATAGTTAAGTGCAGCACAGCACTTTCAGAGATGCCGAATTTTTCTTCATATTTGAACTTCACAAAAATTCAAATCTAAAAGGCCATAGCCGTACTTTAATTGTGCTTTTCCATAGAACAAAAAGAAAGCTGTTTTAACAAATAAACTGCATTAAAAGCAGAATATAAAAACGTTAAGTATCATTTGATTAACTAAACTGATAAATATGGTAGCAGGCTACAATAACTTTAAGACTGAAAATGGTCAGGCTTATACCTTCAAATTATGCCTAAAACAAATAAGAATGGAAGCACATATTATACATGAATGGTTAGCACAAATACACATTTTCCGGTATCTACAATACGACCTCAAAGTAGGCACTCTTAAAGATTTATTTGCTAGAAATTTGTTAGAGGCTTTTAGGTATCTCGAAAGATTCTATGGATTTTCTTACTGCACAGAGTTCTTTTTTAAGTAATGGAAAACTTACAGAAAACAACCAAAGTGTAAAAAGGCTATATTGAAAAGCAAGTTATGACCAAAAGGTAACTGACCCTTTCCAGCTACTATTTGGCAGAACTGATTAAATTTTTGGTCATAACTTGCTTAGTTTTCAAGATATCGACTCGATTTCTTTTGCGTTGAATAGGTAAACGTATTGGCTTTAATGCGAAATTGCTTTTTTGTGGATAGGGCAAAAAAAATTTTTTTCGCTAAAAAATTATCATGAACTACCCCCTTTGCTTTTTTTGAAAAAATTATAAAACAAATTTTTTTGCACTATCCCCAAAAAACAATTTCGCATTAAGGCAAATACGTTTACCTATTCAACGCAAAAGAAATCAAGTCGATAACTTGAAAACTAAGCAAGCTATGACCAAAAAACTAACCAGTTCTAGAGTTATTGAGAAAAAAAAAAGACAGTAGATCTTTAGGTTTATTTACACCTGTAACTTTCTATCTCTTAGTTTTTCACCAGAATGTGTATAAAAATGTTACTTTAGAATTGTGTGATAAGCCGTTTTCTAAACTGTCATTGTTGGGTTATTCTGTATTTAAGAGTACCCCAGCAAAGCTATGGAATTTAATTTTTCAATTATGATTTTCTTCTTTCTATACACTTTTCAAGTTCCATCCAACCACTGTTAATTGTCATGTTTATAATATTCAATGGTTTTGTACATCACAAAAATAATTCTCTCACCTTTAGAAAATCTCAGGGCTTAAATGAAAATTACTTGCTTTAATTGAAATACCCACAAGTAAAGGAATGAATTGATTGATAGAACATCTTTGCAAAAGGGGCTTGCCTACATTACAAAAGAAGTTTTTTAACAAGAGTTTATTATTCTTATTTCAGGTTTGAAATTCGAATGTGAACTATGAGCAAAATATTTTCAAAACGCCTTAATTAAATTTAAACCCAATTCCATAGTGCAGCTAATTGCCTCATTATGCGAATGCTAGACTTTTCACGAATTTTTAATCTTTGTGAGATGATCAATAGAGCTTATTCTTCAACTTCCAACCTACAGTACATGTTTTAAAGCTCTCGACAGACACGACAAAAACTATTCTTTACCAAACTTTCTTTAGGTTTGTTAGAATTTTTTTTGTTGACACCAGCTAATTTAATAGTAATAAATAGCCAATCCCACTATATCGCACGATTTTGTTCGCTTAAATTCTAAAAAAAAACGTCTGTACTGTACTTGGGCCCATTAAGCCTATAAAATTTTTTCGAATGAATTTAATTTGAATAAATTCAAAAAATCTCTTTTAAAAAGATTTCCTTCTTTTTCTTTTTGAAATATTGAAAAAAAAATCTGTGTTTTCATTCGTCACTTGATGGGTGGTTTCCTTATAATTGTTAGTGTTTTTTTTTAATTTGTCTGTCTGGTTTTGGTTTTAATGTTCTTGGGAGCACAAGTTACTAAACATGCACCTCTGCTCTAAAGTACACGCTCTGTAGCAAAATTAACATAAAAATGTTTTCCTTTTTAATAGTTAACTAAATTTCGCTAGACTATATTAAGTTACATTGTAGCTACAGAAATAAATTAAATTAAAGAAAGAAAAATAATAAAAGAATTTTAATGAAGTAATAAAAATGAAATATGATGGATTTGAATTTAAAATTTTTTACTGTCATTGCAAAAAAAATTTACGAAATTTTAAATAAAAAGTATTTTGTTGTTGTAACAATTAATTAAGCCAGCAGTTTGAGTATTTTTTGAATATGCAAGAAAAGTTATTTTTTATGTTGGCTTGGTAAAATTTAATAACTCTTGGCAATCAGTTAAATAGGATTATGAAATAATTATTCAGTACCCAGTAGCGTGTTAATGCCTTGTGCAATTGCGTTAACTCAACTAAAATATCGCATTCGATAAAAAAAATTCCATACATATTCTTCACATATGTACTTAATTTAAAGGGGTTTATAGAGATATGAAGCCATTCTGGCCAAACCCTTCTATCTCAAGGAATGGGACCTAATGGAAAACATCCTGGGAATATAGTTTTTCCCAATTATATTTGTGAAATTTTTTAGAAAACGTTGAAAAATTTACTAAGAAAGAGGTAGTAGAAAAATGTCCACAAGTCATTCATCAACTTCTAAGATATTTCAATAATTCGTGGTGAAGCTTTAAAAATTACTATCAAACACACAATTTGGAACTTATAAAAAGACTTTTTGCATTAATTTCTCTATAAAAAAGAAAAAAAAAAACTGAGTCAAATTTAATTTTCTAACGAATCGTTACGTTAATACAAAACTTTCAAAACATCGTAGGAACAGTTGAGAAATCTAAATGAAATTTGACTCTCCTTTTTTAAAAGAAAGATTTCAAAGTTTCGCTAAAAATTGCTTGACAACAAGGCTATGAGTTTTGGAAATAAATTTTGAATTGATGAGAGACAACGCCCATTTAATATTGGGAGTATTGTATTATTATCACTATGGGCTATAATTGCAATGCGACCTCTAGTATCTATTCCAAAGCTAGAAAAATATATTGCAGTAACATGCATTAGCAAGAAAACGATCTTTAAACTTCAGTAACGTAGAATGTGCCATCTCTTATTTAAAAAAATAGCTGCCACGTTTAACTGCGCTGATACTACCTTTTTCTTAACAGAAACCTAAAGTTAAAAAGTACTACAATTAGAACTAAGAGCGAGAACAAGTCACCTGATTTCTCCGGCCAGAGTAGATCTATTGTGAAACTACTCTTATGTTACATATTCTTCCTAACTCTAGTATCCATTAAATATTTAAAGACCTCCTTGGATGATTTGTCAGACAGTTTTAGATAGTGATGCTCTAAGTAACTAAAAACTTCTGCAAATTAGATCATTACAGTGACGTAGTACATGTTCTGCTGTCTCTTCGTCTAAGTCGCCAAGTTTTTCAATAACCTGCACTGCCCAGTTATGAATCCTACCGAATTAGGCTAGTTCTCTTCCGTGACCGAAATGACATGCATGTTTTTACTTCCCTGATACCCCTTGTCTCCAACTCCAATGATTTTACAAATGGAACCATAACCCTTTCGGTGTACTTTTTGTAAGATTACTTGAAAAGCAAACCAACAACATTTATAAGCTTAAGTAAAATCACTAAAAACGCACTGGGGCCTTATTTAGCTTGAAAATTTAATTAAAAATTTAAAACAAACGGCTTACTTCACCGTTATTAATTTAAAATTATATTTTTTTGAAATCTAAATGAATTAAGACCGTAAAAATTAAATAATTTTAAATTATTTATTAAGAAAATGTTCCTATAAAAGCTAAGGAAATTCTTTGGCTTTTTCTTTTTTTGAAAAGAATTTCCTTTTTGTAATTAATTTCCATTTATGTACTTTTTGAATTAATTAAAATGATAACTGAATAAAATTATTAGCACTTCATGTTAAACTTGACATTAAAAATCCACTTTAGAAAATGAAAATCTAATTCATTTTGGCAACATTTCCATTTCCAAGTGTTACACACTTGTGTCAATCTCTAGATAATCCCCCAAAGTGTAATTCATTTTACTATTTTTTTTTTCTGTCCCTGTTGCTGTTACTATTCGAAAACTAAATTGTAAATCTAAAGGAACTTGTGTTAAAGAAAATTCAAAGCCAGCACAGAAAATACAAGAATATAACATTTGGAACGAGCAAAACTAACAAATCCTGTACAGATCCTATGACAGTGTCACATAAATCTGACAACTACGCAAATAATGTCATTTTGACAGTTTCAGATAAAAAAAAAAGGAGAAAAAAAGTAATACAAAAGACAACTATGCATGTTACATGTTCTACGTAAAACATATTTTTCATAAAAAAAAAAAAAAAATATAAAAAAAAACTTAATACAAATTGAATTGTATAAAATGGAGTAGCAAGACTAGAACTTTATAGGGCAAAATTGGTTGGGTGTTGAAGTAACTGCAACAGAAAGGAGAGACAAGAGTTGAGAAAACAAAGAATTTATTATAGAAAAAATGTATTATAAAGATTTCTTTAAGATTTTATTGTATTAATATGACAGCAAAAAAAATTGTTCATCAAGAGGTGGCCAGTTGTAAAGTTGAAAGCCAAGAAACTCATTTATAAAGGATGTCACAACAATAACGCAAGATTTAAATTTTAAATAAAACAAATATATTTAAAAAAAAATCGTGAAACTTTATTATATCGTAAAGTAGACAGAATGAGGTTATGTACGGAACAACATATCGGGCAGACGGCCGCTTTGCTGGCACACACGCGATCTTTTAAAGAAATTTTCAATGACCGTTTTGCATAAATGCTGCGGTATTTCATTAATGCAGCGTCCAATTTCCTTTTTTAAGGCTTGAGGCGTCGTCGGCTTATTCGCGTAAACCATCGACTTCAAAAAACCCCAAAGAAAAAAGTCTAATGGTGTTAAATCGCACAATCTAGGCAGGCAATTCTGGTCTCCAAAACACGAAATAACACGACCGAGAAGTGACTGATGCAGCAACTGATTTGTTTCTGTGGCTGTATGACATGTGGCGCCGTCTTGTTGAAACCACAAGCTCTCCACATTCATCATCAAAAAATAATTTGAAGTATCTGATTTAAGGTAATGTGTGCAGAAAGTCTTCTAGTCGTTGTGGTTCAAAACGACTTCTACCAAGATGGACAGCCAACATCTGAACATATTCTTTGCAAGTACCCGGTGGCGGCAAGACGCAGAATGAGCTGCCTAGCAATAAAACATTGATCTTAAAAGACTTAGGTGTGATTAATGCTAGAACAATTACGGATTGTAATTGGGAAATGAGCTGCACAATAGATCTTAAAGTTCGAAGCGATTAATTTTTCATCTTAATTCACATTTACTTTTATTGAGTACTGAGCTGACAGCGGAGCTTATTCAAAACCCTAAGCCTTTTTAAGGTGACTATTGTATCTTAAAAATGAATTTATTTCGTACTAAGCATCATGATTTGGTTTTCAAATCGCAAGATTTCGTTGTCCAAAGCAACAGCAAGATGAGAGGATTTAAATATTTATTCAATTTGACAATATTTTTAATTAAAATTTAATGAATTAAATTAAATGAATTAAAATAATTTTTTTTTTTGTGTAAAATCTATTGCAAAGCAGTTTTAAACGCTGGCCTAGCTAAGATGCCAAAGAAATGTAGTCTAAGAAAATTTTTTTTAAAACCGTAAACGCAGTTAATTGTTTTTTTAATTAAAATACTTGAATACTTTTTTGTTAATTCAATTAAAAAAAAATTTTTTTTGAGTCAACTTAACTTAATATTTTTTTAACTATTAAATTTCCAAATATTATTATTTGGATAAAAGAGTAGCTTTCTTTTAGTTATTTATAATGAAAACAAAAACAGATTTTCATTTCGTTTGAAGTTAAATAAATAATTTTTTTTTTGGATTTTTTTAGTAGTCACACAAAAAACAATTCACCTACAAATTTTATTAGTCTGGTCACTTTAAAAATTATTCATTTGCAATTCAATAATTATGTGAGTTGCATATAAATTTACTCAATACTAAATAAGTAGAAGTAAAATTTACACATGCATACTCGTAACTAAACTAAACAAAAGCAACAAACTGAAATGCATTACGCACGTATTGGATTCACTACAGAGTTTGCTTGTTCTGTTACTTATAGATGGCCCAAGTCTTTCGATTGCTTGTTATAAAACGTGCGTAATTTATGGCAGCACCCTGCTGCTTGTTATTGTGGCTGTTTAAACGAAGAACGCAACAATTCATTGCTGGCCATAAAAAAAAAATACCAGAAAAGAAATTAAACATGCCTGCCTGATTGTGCCTTGTAAAACTGCACACAAACTTCGACTTGGGCACATTTAAACACACATTTTATGAATTTTAGAGAATCAATACACAAAACAAGTATTTACTACACCCGGACCCGGCTAGCCAACCAGCCATTAAAAGGAGTTCAAATACATCTAAAAGTTCGAGCAATATGTTAAATGTTTAATGGCAACAACCATGTATTTAATAACGAGTTGATGGTTGGGAACAAAAATTTTAAAGTTCAACTGTGTGTGATGCTGGGTGTTCTATTCTGCTCTACTCTATTGGGTGTCAATTGTGAACCTTGAATAAATAAACACAAAACATTTTGGGGAAACTACTCTGTACTATGTTGAAATATTTAAATCTTTTTAAAAAAAAAAAAATTAAAAATATTTCTCTCTGCATTTATTTCTATTTTCAGTTGTACAAATACTACAACAACAATAAAATACGTTTAACATTTAAAGTTCATTTTGAAAGTTTTATTTGTCTATTTAAAATTTTGAAATACACCGGGGTTGCGCTGGTTAGATTTAAATTTAAATTTTATTTATTTTTTTTTTCTTGTTTGCGTTTTGGTTGATTACCAATTAAAGAAAATTTTAAATAAAATTTATACAAATTAAGTTCATGAAAACAGCATTTATCACCATCATAAATTATGATGGCAACCCGCAGAAAATTTCATTTTGTTTTTTTGGTGGAACACATAGACACAAGTTTAAAAGTGGTTTGCTTATGAAGATGAATGACTGGGAAAAGTTAACGGTCAAGGGAAATTTTTTTTTAAAATGAATTTAAAATTTATTAAAAAAAAATTAAAAGATTTATTAAAAAAAAAAGGCTTTAGTTCTGATTACAAATATTATTAATAAAATAAAAAAATTTAAACAGCCATTCATAAATTTTTGGTAGAGCAAAGTCAAATGATATTTGATACGACTGATGAAAAATCTTATGGCGGTTTTACACTGTAATATTGGGTTAAAATTTTTATTATAAATATTTTTTTTTTTTTTTTTTTTTTTTTTTTTTTTTTTTTTTCTAAAAACCTTTTTGACACATATTTTTGCACGCTGTCATAATTTTTCATTTGATTTGATTTTTTTAACAAGTCGTTTTACTCTGCAGTGTTAACCCCAAAAACACTTTGGTTAAACCAAAGAAAGGTTTTGATTCTCTGAGCATGACTCTCTCTTGATCTGTCCGATAGTTCAGGTACCCAATACAATGTAAGATTTTTTTCTCCTAGGTCAACAAACCGCCTGACAGTCCCACAATCATCGGACAAATCACCTAACAACGTCTTTAAATTCTTAATGAACACTAGACTAAGGGAGTATTTGTTAACCTGAGCAAAGTGTCAAAATAGGTCTATTCTAGCCGCAGTGGCCAGGTGACTAGTTCTAATTCTAATTCCTACAACAGCAAAAAAAAAATGCCTTTATCTTTAACTGTCAATAGAAAACGATGCTAGAAACTGTTTCCTGGCTTTTTAATAATTTCCTTAAAAAAATTTTTTTTATTATTAAAAAACAAATCATGACCAATTTAATGACATTACAAATGCAGACATACAACCAGTTACCAATATAGTGAGTTGTTACCTCCCTTGTTACCTTAATTTCTTAACAAACATATATAAATGTGCATGCAGTTCTCCCCGTTTAAAGACGTTGAAAATATTCCTAAATGGATTCCTGTTTTATGCACACATTTTTTCTCATTCTACTTCTTTTTCCTTTCTTTTTTTTTTTTTGGGTGTTGTTGTTGCTGCTGTTTTTATTTCCATTTTACTTTGTTGTTTATGTTTTATTTTAGTTTTATTGTTCGTTTTTTATTTTTTTTTTATTTTGCTCTTGTCTATGGGTTTTTATCTTTTTAAGGGTCTTGTTAAAGGTAATTCGTAACACGTTGTTACCAGATAATAACCGCCTGGCTAAGGTTGGCTAAACAAGGCTTGTTAACCAAAGCAACATTTTCGCTCTCAATTTCAAAAAACTTGTCTACTCGTTGCATAAATTGGTTTAAAGAAAGAGTAAAGTTTTAGGCCAGGCTAGCAGCTAACAACCAAAGAAACCAGTTTTGAGCACGGATTTCGTATTTAAACAAACGCTCTTGTTTTCTTGATTTCCTAATAATTTTGGAAAAAATCTCTCTCGAGAGAAAACTCTCTTAAACTTTGTTACTTGAGGTTCATTACACTGCATTTCAGTCAGTTTGTTTTAGTGAAAAAAAATTTTATTGAAAAAAAAAAAATCTAAATGTTTTAAAAATCAATAGGGTTCTTAAATGTTTTGTAGGAATTCAACTCTTTGAAATGATTTCTTCATCTTGTTGTTTATACACATGGCAGAAGTCTTAATGATCATTCATGTTGTTTTTGCCTCCACACGTGCAGTAAAAAAAAAAAAAAAATGCAGCAAACACTAAAACGAAAAAAGAAATTTAACTAAAATCGTTTCTATTTTTTAAACAAAACTCTTGCACGGTGTATGAAATGAAAAGAAAAAATAAATAAAATTGTTTATATACAACATGCATTGTTTGAAATTTTTGTTGTTGTTTAATACTAACAGCAACAACGTCTCTTAATGTTGTGCTTGTTTAGTTATAAAAACCTCGAAATCGTGCGGCAGTGCGCTAATGAACTAAACAACAGTCTAAAGCAAAATATTACTAACAACAACAAGTACAACAACATTAGGCAAACAAAATTTAGACCGGGCGCTTGTCTAGTTCATTAATATTTTCCTTTCTTTATTCTTTTTTCTGCTTCGTTCATAATTTAATTGTAACAGTTAGTACAGACCCCGGATAGTATGAATTTTAACAAGTTGCTTTCTGCGTAATATAAACAAAGCAAGTGGTACACTCTGGTACTTAGAAAAAATTCAATTAAACTTGATTATAACTTGAAAATCAAATATTTGTTGCTGACATTCTCTCAAGTTTGGAAATAGTTGATTCTTTACTCTAGTTTATTTTCTATAAAATTTTCAACACCTCGAAATCTTAGTAAAATTTAAAATTATTCAAATCCAGGACTTAGCCTAATTAAAATTGAAGGCACTTGATATCTTAAAATTTTTTTTTTTAAATAGTATCTATTTAATATTTATCCAGGAAGTTCTCTATATACTTTTCTAATGACCATGCCCACTTTGCGCCTACTTTTTAATGATTTTTTCATTAAATTCTAAGTTTTAAAGGATTTCTCTTAAATTTGATGCATATAATCTTAATAGTACAGACAATTCTCCTATAACGCGGTGTTTATATAACGCGAATTGAAAATGGTATAAAACAGTTCAACGTGATACCATATTTTAGTATAAATAGCACGTCTTTTAATGCTGTATTAACGCTCAATTTTTCAGAACACAATATGAGCTCTAAACGAGGTATTCTTGTATATAAAACCCATAATTTAACGCCTAGGTCTGATTTATATATAATTTATTTATTTCTGAGGCTCTATATGACACGGTACGAATTCATTTAATTTATATTAATTCTGGGTTTGTTATAACCCGGCTTCAATTTAACGCGGTATATATTAACCTGATTTGCTTTATTTACGTGTTTCTCAAGACGTGTTTTTGCTAGAACCCATTTTTAATTAAATCCAAGTTTCTCATTACACATATTTTAATATAACGCGGCATGAAGTAATCGAGTTACAAGAGAATTGACTGTACAAGTAAGTTGTCAACATACATTTATGTTGGCCATGCCAACTTTTTAACAAAATTAGAATTTTACTCAACGGATTTCTTTGAATAGCCGTTCTTTATTTACTCTAGGATTTCATATTCATAGATTTAAGTACCGGCTAAAAGTTTTAAAAACGTGTGGATGGATTTTAATAAAATATAGCTTATTTTATTTGAATATTACGAGGCTACATGTCTGTAGTAAAATTACGACCGATTTTTATCTTGTTCTCTTTTTCATATTTTTTTTTTTAGAAAATCAAAAAATTGTTAATTTCACTTAGAAAATAATTTTTTTTTAGTCACAATTTTGTACGACATCTTTGAAACCACGAAGCAAACGTAAAAAGAATGTCGAAAGGATTTCAAGAAAATTGTATTACGTAATTTCGTAATTTTCTTTTAACCAAGTAAAACAAACCGTTTTCAACTAAAGCTTAAAAATGTTGTGTCACTTTTTCATGTAGGATATAAAAGTGTATTTTGGAACTTGAAGCCAATTTGAAAAAAAAAAAGCGCAGATATCCTCTTAATGTCCCACAGTATTTGGGAAATAGTTTTCAGTTGCTCTTGTCCAAAACTGTGTATTCTAGTGTAATTGTAAGGCAACCATAATGTAGGAAAATAGAAAATATTTACAGACCTATTAAGACTGTTGTTCTCATAGTGGAATTTGCAAAAAGCTTTTAAAAAATTTTATTCAGCATTACCTTAAATCACTGTATTCGTCACGAAAACGACACTCGTAATTAGCCCTTTTAATGTGAAAGTCTAGTACAGCCATTTTTATTATTTTATTATTTTGCTACACCAGCAAACTCAGTGCTGCAGCTTAAAATTAGTAAACTATAAACAGTTTTAAACTAAAGGAAGTATTATTATAAAATTTGTTTTTCTTATTCTCTTTATGTTGTTTATATTTTGCTGTCATACAATTTGTAATACGACACATTCATTATCACAATACTTCTTTTTCGAAGAATTAAATATGAACTGGACATAATTTTGAAACCTTTCTTTATCTCTTTTTTTTTTTTTTTCTTTAAAAAAGATTATTGAAATGTGATGATAACAAAAATATTTCTTTATTTGTTTTTACTCATTTTTCATTTCCTTTTAATTACAGATGATCTTTGTGCAATTGCTATCAAACCCAAATCATCAATAATTTTAAACCAAAGGTGAGTGAGTGAGTTAACTAATTAGAAATCAATAAATAAAATGAAAAGAAATTAATAGCATGCTAGAGAAAATATTGGCATGCCTGGAAAGAGAATTTACTAGCTCTTAACTTTTTGTATAATAAAAAAATAGGTTTAAACGACTGTTTTGAGTACTGCTGCTCTCTATTTGAGATTTCGTTGTCGTTGTAATAAATCAGTAATTGTTTGATTTTAATAAAAACTATCAGTGTTGCCGTTTTGTACATATTTACTTAGGGATTATAAGGATTGATTAAATTTGTTGAAAAGTAAAAAAAAAATGTTTATGGAATTTTAATTGAAAGTAAGCAAATTTTGTTAATTTATTAATGAAGCTGAGACTTTTTTTAAGATATATTTGCCGCAACCCAAAAGCAAAAAATTCAGGGGTCTAATCACTGCATTCGATAGCGAATTGACTATCATATGTGTCGAGTAAACAAATCACGCGCATACGATAGCCATTGAACCGTAATTTTGTTCAAATTGTAATAAATTTGTGAAATGCAAGTAAATAAAAAAGAACTGTAGCATGAATTTAGGCAACAATTGTGCAAGAAGAATTTTTGATAATATGGATGAACAATTGAGTGTTCTGACACCTTTTTCTGAAAAATTCGAAAAATGAAAATTTATTTAAAATAGCAATAACTAATTTGTTTTAACCCAAAACTAAATAAAACTTAAATTTTTTTAAACATTTTGTTGACTGTGCTGGTTAACCAAGTAAATTGTTTGCTAGCGAATGATATTCACTAAAATTATACTCGATCGAACCCTCGCTATCGAATGCTATCATCTCAAATTACGATGTCGAGTGCCATGATACCAAAATGAAAAATTTCGATAAATTTTCCTCGATATCTAATGCGATGATTAGACTCTAGAATCCCGTTAAAGCTGCGACACCCTGATTGTAAGCCAGCCACTAGCCTAAAGGAGCAACTAGGATTTATTTTCCTTAGTATAGACGCTTACCTACCTCGCCAAGACAACAATAATAAAGTGATCTAAACTCTCCCCTGGCATTAAGGTAGCTGAGAAGATGCCCTAAAAACAAGTATATCCTCGATGTCTCTTCTGACATTTCAAAATTTATCAACGTTGGCTATGTAAGCGCGGCTCCAAGATCCGAACACATTCAATTGCTAATAAAGAAAGAAATATATTGTGGAAGAGAAAATTTTTGCTTTTTCTAGTTTTCTAGTACTAGTTTTGATTTGTTCATAAATTTTAGCCGATCCTAATCCTACTAATTCTAGAACCTGTTGTAACAGTCATCATAAAACCAAGGACATAGAGTATACATTTCTCTCTCAGTATGTCCTTTTAAAGTTAAACCCAAGAACTGAAAACTGAGTGGTAAAATTAAAAGCCTTAAATAAAGTAAACGTTTTTTTTAATGTTTGAGTGCTATAAAACAAGTTAAAATTAGTTTACAGGGATGGAAAGTTTAAATGTAAGCTTTTTTATGAAAGACCAAGGAGGTATTGCGTTCAGTATTAAAAAAAAATTTTTTGGCTTGGCTGAAGTTGACTTTTGGTAACACTGACAAAACACACACATGCTATTTTTGTCAATAACGCCAACCAACAACAACCACAAAAACAACTCACCCTAAAAAAAAGAGTGTTGGTTTCTGTTGTTGTTGTTGTTAGTGAATGTTTAAGAGTGCATTTTTCTGGTGTGTTAATGTGTAAGTAAGTATCTGTGTGTAGTTTGTAATTTTATTAGTTTTTTTTTTACTAAAAAAAGATACAAAACAAATCTGAATACAGCACGGCTATGTCTGTTGTTATATCAGGTTTTTTTTTATAAATTTTTGTTGTTGCTTTATGTATTTAATAACACTATAACCAGAACAAGGTGGTATGTTGTTGTTTATGCTCTGGGAGTACGTAAAATAAATTTGAGCGAGCATAAGATAAACGAGTACTGAAATTGAATTGAATTTGATGCCATGAGGAGAAAGTATTCTTATAATTTAGATTAATTCAGTTACAAACGAGCGATCGTGCTGCCTGGTGGTGTTGAACGGAGAAATGTTTAAAAAACGATTTTTATGCTTAATGGATTTTTTAAAAAGAATTTAATCAATAAAACAGCACACGTCTGTTCTAAACAAAACGTTTCTTTTTATTAAGAATAAAAAAATTAACAAAAATGTGAAACAAACGAAATATTTTTGGCTGTAATAAAAAAAAAAAAATAATTCCTTTTCTAATTTGATTTTCTGGTGGTGGCTTTTAGTACACAAAAAAAAAAAATAATTCCAAGAAAAAAAGTGTAACACGATTTTATCATTAGGCTGGCTACTCAAATGGTGGAGTAAAATTTATATTGAAACAAACAAAAATAAAAACCAAAAACAAGTTTTTTTTTTTTTTAAAGCAAATAAAATGAAAAGTAGAAAAAAAATGTTGTTTTTATACTAAATTATTAAACAAGTAAATTAGAAAATATTTAACCCAGTGCCATTTGTTTTAAATTCAAAAAAATAAAAAACAATTTTTGTTAATTTAAACTAAAACTTTTCAGATTTTTGTTTTCTAACTTAAAAAAAAAAAAAATCTCAAAAATGTTTTAAGAGAATCAGTGCTAAAATTTCTTACAAAAGTTAACAGAGCAGACGTTGAATTATTTTCAAATCAAATACTTAAAATTTTGTAATGAAACATCCAACGAGGAAGAAAACAAAAAAGATTTCAACATTATGGGATTAACATACTGCGTAAGCAAATGAAATTTATTATTTGGATTCAAACATAAAATTGGATAAATTAAAAAAATAAAAGAGAAAAACGTGCAACACTACACAAGGTATGTATGTTTTGCTTTCAAAAATTTTAAATTTACATTCAAAGAAAAACTTGTGGTCAGGTCCCGCAAATGTATTGCCGTTCGCTTTTATGGAACCCAGCTGTTAATATTTTTTGAAGACTGAAAATGTAATTTCTAAATAATTTATTAAACAAAGACAAAAATCCATATCGTTAATAGTTGTCAAATGAGAAATATAAAAATGTTTCTTGACTAGCTGGGAGTACACTAAAGTAAAAGTGTTGAAACTAATTCATTTGCCTTTAAGGGTTTTGTAACCCGATGGCTTATTGAGCAAGAGAGTCGTTTTTCAAGCGAAATTAATATCCCAATTATGGTGCGACTCCGTTTAGGCCGCCACGTAATCCAACCATGATGCACAACTCATCTCTGTTGAGTTGCTATTGATGAGTTGTCATGTTTGTATATGTTTTTCCACTGCACGAACACATTTATTTTGTATCAAAATTACAACGAAAGTAGAGTTGAGTTGCAGCATACACTCCATTTATTTGATCAATATTGCTTTAGTTGACTTATTTTCCTTCATCACCCTCCTTTGCTAATTTATTTGGAAGATTTCATTTAAAAAATTTTTGATTGACAAAAAAATTAATGACTCCTTAAAGGCAATTGACTTTTAGCTTAGCATTTATAGTCATATAAATTCATAAAAGCCTTGGAATTAGTAGCTTGAATGAGTCTCCTGATTGTAGACCTACTCTAGTGTTACAAATCTTTCCTAACTCTACTACTCATTAAGAATTCCAAGACTTCCTTGAATGATTTGTCTGCCATGTCACGCGGTTGTAGATAGTGGAAAAATTTACACTTGCGCTAATCATTCATGTATAATATGTGCTTCCATCTTAATTTGCTTTAAGCCATAATCAGCCTCGTCATTTTCAGTCTTAGTTGGATGATACTTAAAGTTCTTATAGCCTGCTATTTATTATATCAGTTAAACAAAAAATTTCTTAAAAAAATTGCTTCACTTAAGCCTGTTATTTTTCTACCCGCATATTTTTTTTATGTGTTTTTTTGAGACAACATTTATATTTATCGTATTGTCACTTGGGATTTTTTTTGTCTCATTTTATATTCTAATTTATCTTGTTTCAGATCTTGTTAATTCTAAGATCATTATCATAATTCTGTATCCTACAACATCTGTTTTTATAGTTTAGTTTCTTAAGACACAATCGTGTGCATGTTGGTTGGTCTATAAATTATAAAAAATTACTTGACTACAAGGTTTTAATTACACATTCGCATTCTCATAAATTTAAAAGAAGAAAAAGGTTTTTTCACTTAGTTAAAACATGTTGCATGTTGTGTGTTGTAAGCTGTAAGCTCTGCTAGAAAAGAGGGCTGCATTTTAATTTGTTTAAGACACAAACAGTGCAAGAAAAAAAAGAAACCAAGAAAACTTGGTTTTAAAACAGTTAAGTTGGATTTTTTAATACCAAAATTTGTGCCTTGATAAATTTCTTTTATTCTTTAAATATATTTCTGCTCGTTGTATTTGTTGGTCTCATTAATTATGCGTAAAGTGACACCTTTTTCTTGTTTAGACATCTTACTAAATAGTTTTTTTCTTATAATATTTATTGTTGTTGTTGCTATGTAAAATTATGAATTAAATTTTAAATTCAAATTTCTAGATCACATTTTACACAAATTTAAATTGATTTTAAGAATTTAAAGGCCTACCACGAGCACATTTACACCTACAAAAATTTTATAACTGAAGCTATTAGTTCTAAAAATAAATAATTAAATTATTAAAAAAAAAAGAAATTCTGTTTAAAAGAAAAAAAAATGTTTTTACTAAAGAAACGCTTTTGATTAAAAACTCAAATATAGATTTAATGCAAGGCCAGTAGTGCGATTCAGTAACTTTTATTACGAACATTCGAATCAAAAAAAAGTATAACGATATTTTATCGAATATTCGGTACGTTAAAAATGTTATTTGCGATGATTATTTATATGCTGTTAACTACGTCGCAAAGTTCATATAAAAAAATGCAGTTTGCGGAAGTTAACAACACATAAATAATCATCGCAAATAACGATTTTTATCGTACCGAATATTTTTGTCGGAAAGTTACTGAATACCGAATTCGATAAAACATCGTTATACATTTTTTTTTCGATTCGAATGTTCGTAATGAAACTTACTGAATCGCACTACAGATATTATAATAGTTAGTCAATGCTGAGAGGTTTCAAGTAGATTTGTGTCATATTTAACTAAATTTCATATCAAATTAACCTAAATCTTTTTTTGTTTTGTTTTTCTTCGGTTATTACAACAAGAGAAGAAAATAAAATTTTCTTTTTTTCTGTTCTTTTTTTGTTTTTTCAATTAAAAAATCTAAAGTAAAGGTTTTCTGAAGTTTAAGTTTATTTTTGTTTCAACAAACTAATAAAAAAACAAGAATTTTTTATCTTTTGGCAAGTGTTGGCTTTTTAGCCACTCTTTTCTGTTTTTATAATGTTTTCACTATTTTAAAATATTTGTACCTTTTTTTTTTAACAAAGCACAGCTCTTGCCTACTGTTGGCCTACCGTTTGTTTGTTTGTGCAGTTATGCAGTGGGTACTCGTATCATTTTAGTTAGAAATTTTATAAAAATTACTTTTGCTTTGAAGAATTTTTTTTTATTTTAACTGAAGTGTTAAAAATTTGTTATCAAAAAAAATTTTTTTTTGTAGTTGATTTGGTTTATTTTTTATTTCTTTAAGCAAAAAAAAATTGATTTATCAATTTTATGAAAATTGATAAAGAAATATAAAGCTTGAAGGTTTTTTTAATTTTTTTTAGAGAAAAATTCAACAAGTAAATGAAAAGTTTCTTTTATAATTCTTTCAATTCAATATTTTTGTTTACTTAATTTTTTTTAATAAATGATGTCCCAGCAAGAGTGCACTTTTTAATTTTGAAATAAAAATGTCGTTTTAAGAGAGTTGTAATTTTTTTATTGGTTTGTAAAAAAAGCATATTCTGTTTAAGTAGGGAATAAAGTATCTGCGTCAGCATTTCGTGAAGTCCATAGCAAATTTTCAAAAAAAAAAGTCATCTTCCTTGATGAAACGCATTTCCTTCTTGAATACACAAAGTTGTGGAATTTTCCATGAGAAACAACTGTACCCACAACGAACAAGTGGCTGGTACGAATTTTGGTCAGGCTTTGCTTTTTTGAGATAAGGCCGAAACATGATTCTTGTGACTTCAAATGGACGGCATAGATCTGGACGACATGTGATTTCATAAAGACGGTTCTACCTGCCACATAACGCGTAGAATAATCGATTTATTGGCAGCATAAAATTAAAAAGTACACTCTTAGTGGAATACCCATTACTTTTATCAGAGTTTCAGTTGTGTTTTTAGAGAATTAAGAGAAGATTATTGGCCAAATCTTGACATTCCATATCGAGCAACTTGTTTTGAAATTTTTTTCAGCCAAAAAAAAAGACTAAAATTTCAATAGTTTTTATTCGATATCAAATATGACCATTTAGGCCCAGGGGGTTTTTTTTTTTAAATTAATTTGCTAAACAAACAACTGAGCCAAGTTCTTAAAACTTGAAGAGAAATATTTATTTGTTAGTCCATTTGACCTTTTTATTTTTAATTAAAATGGCTATTTTATTATAAATAAAAAAAAAAATTTTTTGTATTTAAAATTTTGTTTGGTATTACCTTATTATTGTACACCCTAATTTAATTTATTTTTAATAATTTGATTAATTTATAAGTATATGCTGAAGTTGAAGCGAAATATTGTTATAACAATAAATTTATACAATACGACCTCAAGCTTAATAAAATAGCCGATTTGATTTAAGAGAAATATTTAAATAATTATTTATAAACGACTTAAAATTCCCAGTAAATCAATTAAAAGGTATCCAAGACTTGTTGCAAGCCTGCAAGTGCTGGCTTAAACTGTTTCTTTAACTAAAAAAAAAAACTTTAGAAAAATAAAACGATTTAAATATCAAATTTCCTTAAAAAAAATTTTTTTGTAAAAAAAAAACAAAATTGTCTTTCCTTAAATGAAATAAAATAAAAAAAAATTCAAGAGCAAAAAAGTAATAAAAAAAAAAGAAAAAGGCGTATTGTCACCTTCCACAAATGCAACTTATTGCTTATACAACTTTAAATTCATAATTTATGGTTTGATTTCAGACACAAAACAGATCTTAAAGTTAAGATATGAAAAAGTCAAACATCTTATACACACTCAATAACAAAAAAGGCATGAAAATCCAGGTAAAAACACTGATCACCTGTTTTAGTTAAGGAATTTGAAACTCTTAAGGCAAAAACAGCCTTAAATACAAACATGACAGAAAAAAAAAATTATAAAACTAAGAAGGACACAACAAAGCAAGAAACCAAAAACAGCATGAAGCAACAGAAAAAATATAAAAACAAGAACAGTTTAAAACCTGCAGTAACTTAAGACACAAACAAAGATGAAAAAAATAAGACAGAGCCTTAAAATAATCTACAAATCAATAAAAAAAAAAGAAAACAAATTCTTAATATTTCACAAAGGTTTGAAGTTAAATTACAATATTCAATATCGTGTATTTTCATTTAAATTTTATTAAAATTTCGATGGTTATGAAATAAACAGCAAGTGCTCATTCAGTTATATTTGTGAGAGGGGAAATCCAGAGGCATTAATATTATTCGAAATTTTCAACACACATAAAAATAAACTGAATCAGCGCCTGATGTTTAACCTTAAGAAGGTCCACACTTGCAAATTTATTATATTTATTTCTATTTTTTTAAATAAAATTACCAGCATGAGAAAGTTAGAATTCCATAGCGCTTCCTGCAAGGATATAATACAAAATCAGACACTGTTATTTTGCCATCCAAACTTTTTCTCCGGATAAAAAACATTAAGGAAAAAAGGAATACTATCAATCCCCCAAAGAGTAGAGGTAACCCAATATGAAATGAATGCAATATTAAAGAAATCATTTTAGCGCTTCGTGCTGAAGAAACAGTCTCTTTATCACAAATGTGGCACATATATTTACCCATGAGAGTCCCTTTTATCTTTTTCTTAGCAGCAGGCAAGGTCAATGGATGGATCCAAAATTGGACGACATAAAACTAGTTTTGCTTCTTATAATTAAAATTTTTTAATTAATTTCAGTTGAAATCAGGCCAGAATTCAGTGTTTGAGATTTTGCACAGGAAAATCCTATAAAAGATTTTTCTTACCAAAAAACTGTAGCAAATTATTAAAATTAATTTTTTTTTTTGGGATTGGTAGAAATCTTCCCTCTTCTTCGTTTCCAATGGGGGTAGGAATATTTAGCTGAGAAGAAATCTTGGTTTTCCAAGCAAACAATTTAAGGAATTAAAAACTTTTTAAATTGCAATTGAATGTTGTGGCAGAACTCTTTATTTTATCAAATTTTCGGCTTTTAACTTTTAAAATATATTTTTTTAAACTTTTAATTCCTTTAATGCTATTTATGACTGCCTGACTGACTCTTTTTGATTTCTTTTATTCAGACTTGTATTTAATTTTTTTTTTTTAATTTTACTGCTTGAATTGAGTTTTGAAGCAGAGATGTTTTCTCTTTCTGGTGTCCCAGCATGTGTTTTAAAAATAAAGGAATAAAAAGTCAGATGTTAAATGAAACAAAACAAAAGCAAAATAAAAAAAAATACCTCCGATACCCACACAATGAACCAGAAAAATTTGCATGCAGTAAATTGATACATTTTTTGTTCGTAAAAGGAAGAAAAGGAATGAAGGAAACAAAATGTATGTATAGATACTAGATACACACACAAAATATTATCATTGATCTTTAGCACAGGAGAAAAAGTATTTCTGTAAGAATTCATTGAAATGAATTGATTTTTTTAAACATTAAAAAAAATTAAATTAATTTGATATTTCTAAAGGGTTTTTAAATGTGTGAAAAAAAAATAATTTTTTTTAATATAAAAGCACACCAAATTACATTAGACGCTACTAAGAACTGCTGACAGGATATTTTAGACTCAATGACCTGTTCTATTGCAAAAAAAAAAACCCAAAAACTGAAAACTAAATGGTTTCAATTGTGCATTAACTTTAGCTTGTGTTTATTAGCATCAATTCTGTCTATTTATATTTTCCTGACAAGAGGACGAAAATTTTTTTAACGTGCTCTGTGCATTTACCCAGCTGCAAAAAGAGTCGGAATGAGCTATTTAGTTAGGGGGATAACTGCCTCCAGGTGGCCGAATTAAAATAAGCCCACTTCATTTACAAGAGTCGGGAGAAGTGGAGGATAGTATCGGGCTGCAGAAAAGGTCTTATAGTTAACGGTGCTTTTTTGAGCCATAAATAATAGTCCAGAAATCGTCGCATTCAATATCGATTAACTTCTGCTGAAATTTTGGCTACTGATTACGACTGTGTTTGAGGTGACAAAACAGTGATCTATAGAAACGCCGGTCTTATGTTTTTATATAAGCTTGTCGTTAGTTCGACTATGGCAATGACACTTATAATAGTCCTGATTACGAGTATCATTGTCAAGGAGCAAACAGCTATATGTTTTACATAAGATTGTAGACTGCGAAAACAGCACTCGTAATAAGACTGATTAAGGCTGAGTAATAATTATTATAATCAGCCCAATCATCGGGCACAAGAAACTTTGTAACACCTTATAAACACCTTGTAAGACATTATTTAAGCTGTCTAGGTATATGAAGAGAACAAATGATTTACTGGGCCTAATTCGATCAGGAATTCGCATTGTAGCGGGATTCATGACTGAGCAATACAGAGTATTAGAACACTTTACAAACATAAATAGCAGTTTAAACGATCCCTGCAGGCTACGTAACGCAGGCGAAGATACATATGAACATGTATCATGTGACTGTAATTATCTATTTTCGACCCGTTTTCGCTACTTAGGACATCGATGTCTGCAACCGTCTGATATGGCGGACAAATCACCCAAGGAAGTCTTTTGAATTCTTAAAGTACTGACTCACTATCCTACACCATCGTACGATTATGTCAAAATAATGTGTGACAGAATTCTGTCCTACTTGAAGAAATCGCTTTAAAATGGCGAACTTTATGCCACACTATTATACAAAAAAAGATGCAAAAACATGTTTACTCAGCTTAATACTTTTAAAAGTATTCATTTTCTTCTTTGCCGCAAAATATTTTTTTTACAAATATGTACAATGAAAAATAACCTAAAAGGTTGTATAAATAAAACACAAGCTTGGTATTGTTGCTATTTTTCTGCCTTGAACATAGAAAATGCAACTCTGATCGCACAGATAACATTTATTTTATGAAAATTTTCATAACATTAAAAAATCGGACAAACCTGTCAAAAAGTCTGCTTGTTCAATACACACTATCATACTTTTTTAACACACATGCGTTTTTAGACAGATCGTACGACTAAGTAGGATAGTGAGTCAGTACCTTTAATGAATACCTGAAGGAGAATTTTTAAATTGAAAGCAGTGGCACAATAGTGATCAGGTAACTGGTTTCAGCTTATAATTCTAATTCTATATAATATAAGTCCCAGAAAACCTAAATAAAATACAGGCTTCCATGATTACAACATCTGAAAGTATTGTAAGAGATGAATATATCCTCTGAATTTAATCATTAATTCAAAAAAAAAATCCTTATTTTTTATCTAATAACAATTAAATATTCTCACATTTCATGGAATAACTTGATTGCTACTCGTACTATGAAAATATTTCATATAATTAAAATAATTTACCAAGAATGAATATAAAGGAAATTATTGCATGGAATTTATGCCACAATTTTTTTAGGGCATGGTCTGCTTAATATATTTAGCAAAGTAGCAATGCCTCACGGTCAATAAAGATATTGTTTTCTATTATTATACTTATAAGAATATTTCTTAAAACAAAAAAATTAAATATTATTATTTATATTAAAAATTTATAACAAAAATATTTTAAACTTTTTATTTATTTTCATTTTAAAATTTAGAAAGAAATTCTTATTTATAGTTTGTACTCGTAACTGTTAGTGTTAGTGCTGTGTTTTCAAAAAGGAATCATTTTATTTTATTTTATTTGTTTATACAGTTTTGTTTTTTAATTTATGCTTAAAACCAGTTTATTTCCCTTTAAGTGTATTTTGTCTTTCAAACATTTTTTTTTTTTTATCTTAACTGCTTGTACAAGTATTTAAACCTCGTTGTGCTTCATGTGTTTAACCACATGATAACGAGCCATGTTTAACTACTTCTTTTGAATTTATTTTATTTTATTATTTTTGTTTTAGTTGAAATTTTTTTTTTTTACTTAAACACACACTTGCATACACTCACACATGAATTTTGATTAATTTTTTTCTGACTGCTTGCATTTGTCTTGCGTTTTTTTGTTTGGGAGTTAAAGAAAATGTTTGTTGTTTAAACATTTAAAGAAATTAAAAGATTCAAAGCTTTATTATAATTCATCAATCATCGTCAGGGGAACACAGCAGTCAGTTAGGAGTTATAAATGATTAATTTTTATTTGGGCGTCTTTTTTTATTTTTGTTGTTGTTATTTTTCAAGAATTCCTCAAAACAATGAAAATAAATAAAGAAAATCTTAATGTGGTAGTCAGTTCAAGAAAATTGTGAAATCTCTTTTCTTTGTTGATGAGAATTAATTTTTATTATTAAAGAAAAACCTTAAAAAAAATCACTTTTCTTTGCTTGTTAATGAAAAGGCTAATTTGTCGTTGCTTTTTGTTGTTAGACAACAAGTTAAATAAATATTTTGAAAGGAATTTATATTTAATGTAATACATCAACTCGAGGCATGTAATTAAAAAGAAAAATTTTAATAAAATGAGTTCAGGATATATAATACAATGTAGTCTCAAAACCAAAAGGGAAATGGAAGAGTTCTTCTCTTAGTTTAGGAGTAAATATGTCATCAAAAACAAAGCCTTATTTCCTGTGAAATTTTCCTTCCCAAAAGCTATAACTGCATTGGCGTCTACTTGAAAAGTGTAATAATTCAAAAGATTAATTAAAAATTTGGAATTATGAAGAAAATAGTATTTAAAAAGCCACTGAAGTCAGCTTCAAAAATTACCATAAACTGGTTTCAAAAATTTTAAATATTAATTACAAATTGACTGTAAAGTACTTTTGGTAATTATCTAATTATTAACAATAAACAACATAAGAAAAAAAAAATTTGAAGCCAAATAAAAGTTAATTATCTTTAAGCAGCCATTATTTTATTTAAAAAAAAAAACTTTTGGCATTAATAAATATTGTCTTACAAAAAAAAAAAAAATGAAATTTGTTTAATGGCTGAATGATTATCAAATAAATTTTTTTTTAATTTCTATTTGAAATACTCAAACCTAATTTGTTTAAAATTATATGTTTTAGGAAAAAAACAAAAAAAAATAAGAAATTACCCAAAGGCGATATAAAGCAGCGATAAGCAAACACATCAAGCAAATCTTATTCCTAACCGAGTTACTAATGGTTAAATAGTAGATTTGTGTTAAATAGTAGATTTAATTATAAACAAAAGGTGCTTTGCACGCGTAGAAAAAACTATTGTTGAATATGGTCACTGCAAACTTAATTTCTTCTCCACAAAAATATTTTTATTAGCTTGAAGCATCTAATAAATAAATAAAATTCGACAATGAGAGCAAACATCTTCATTTGGGAGAAATAAATTTGCTGCCAATCAAAAATTCGGTTGTGATAGTTAAATTTTTTAATCGTGAAAATAAAAAAAAACCGTCTTACAGCTCATAATATTTTGAAAAGAACTAGATTTTGGACTGTGTTATGGAATTCTGATTGCTATCACAAAAAAATTTGATTAGCACAGCGGAATTTATGATTATAAACAAATTTAGTTCTCACAACCAAAGTTGTTTTCTGTATGCAAAAACTTTTTTTCTAAGTGTGTAATCAATTTATATATTTTTTTTCAATCCAAGAACAATAGCTTCGTACTTTTTGTATATTGTTTTCTTAGAGGGGCAAACTGTGCAACCTAACATTTTAATTTAAATACAACTGTAAGAAATAAATCCTAAAATCATAATTTCAATTAAGTAAAAATAAATAATTGTGATAATGACTCTAGTCTATAAATTGCGCCTAAATGCGCTCGTTTCTAGGTTAAGTTTCTTAACGTATCACAATTTATCTTCCACCCTGTAGTTAACTTTCAAGCCAGCTAAATGAGAATTTTTTAAAGTTAATAAATAAGCTACTAGTAGTCATTACAATATCTATTTACAATTTACCTTTTTTTTTTTTTTTTTTTTTTTTGGTTATGACTGTCTGAGAGCGAGTAATAGAAAAAAATCTGATATGTGAGAGCAAAAAATCCTAATTCTGTGTTAAAAACCACAATTGCTTTTACTTTTTTTTTTCTTTCCATTTCCAAACCTTCCGTTTTCAATCGAAGTGTATTTGTTCTCTTAACTAAATGGCCATAAATCATTTAATCGTTAGTTGGTTGGTTGCTGTTTTTTTTCTATTTTTTGTTGTCTATTTATTTCAATAGATAAAAAACATTATGGTTTTTAGGTAGCTAGAGTTTTATGTGTACTCGTATGATTTCTTTTTCTTTTTATTAAAACTTTTTTTTCTAAATAATAAATAAAATATTTATCTAGACAGGCGAGTGTGTGGAAATGTGATTGCGCTTTTAGTTCAGTTGCTTGTCTACAACTACAAAATAGATTCATTTTAGTTATAGATACCGGGTTGCTTACTTAGTTACTCAGTTACTTGCATATCTACAGCAAATATAAAATGTGCAAGTTTAAATCAAACATTTGTTGTTTACAGCAAAAAAATAAAAAAATTAAATGAAATAATTTTTTTCTATCATTAAACGTAGTAGGTAGTGGAAATATTTTTAAATATTTTTCTTGTGTAAATAAAAATCTAACCCACCTAAACTGCAAAAAGCGGCAATTTTTTGTAATACCGGCTTTGGTAAGAAAATGTTTGTAGGGGTGGTAACTTTTGTTGCTGTTGTGCTTTAAAAGTTGAATTATTAAATGTGGCCTACAGTTTGTTTTTTTTTTTCTGGAATTTAGTGTAGGTGGCAAATATTAAATTAAATTTTGTTACAAGTTTAACTAAATAATAATGAATTCATAATAAAACAAAATATGTAATTAGATTTTTAAGTAATTGAAATTCCAAGTATAGATTTTTATTTTTAATGATCTTGTTGGAAAAGACAGACTGCATAGAGATTTGAGGCCAAATCGTGGCATTCGACATCGAGTTATTGCTATCGAAATTTATAAAATCTTTCACACAAAAAAAACTAAAATTTCGATTCTTTTCACTGGTTATCGACTTATGTCTTGTCCTGTTTTCTTTAGCGTTACAAAAACACAACGAATTTCGAAATTCTTAAGGAAACTGTAATCATTAATGATTTAATGCTTTAAAACAAGACAGCCAATATATCATGCTGTGCCATACCATGTTTAACTAATGAACTTGAAAGATATCAATCTAAAAGTATTTAACCCCTTATAAAAATCGAATTCAAAATAAAAAAAGCAATCCAAACAAAAACAAAAGAGAAAAACAACTGAAAACCACAACAATTCTGTATAATATTTTAATAAAAATCATTACAACTTCTACCAAAATAAAAAGTCACGTTGTGTTGCTGCAAAAATCAACTTGTGATAATGAAGACAACTACAAAAAAAAAAAAAACTAAATAAAATTCACTTCATCGTCAACCAAGCAACAAAATAATTTTAATTTAAAGAAATAAAATGAAATCAAATAAACACAGCTACAGATAGTATTTGTTATTTATAAAACGACAACTAAAAAAATTGTCAGGCTAATTAAAACCGTTCTAAAGGCAACAAAAAATAAAATGAATCTTATAGTAAGAACAAGAAGAAGAAAAAAATCTCTTTTGAAGAAATAAAATATCAAAAACTGAAAATCTTTAAGATCCCAAGCAACATAAACATTAATTTAAATTAAGCAAAAAAAAGGGCAACTGCAACAGAAAGAAAAAAACAAAAGATAATGAATCTTAACTTCAAACACTAAGCAACAAGGGAAATCTAGCCCAACAAAATTAAATTTATTTTAGCCGAAATTTAAGAAAAAAATTTAATATATAAATTTTATAAAATTTTGTATTGCACTTACCCCAAGCTTTAGCAAAAGCTGAAAGAAAAAAGAAAAATAAAATTTTAATAATTGTATATGTATAATTAATTGTTTCGTAGTGTATTAAAATAGGAATATAGGAATATAGTTTTCATTTTATAATTTTTCAAATTTAATAATTTTGACATAGAAAATTTTATTTTATTATAAAAATAAATTTCCCTGAAGAAGACCTTTAAAAGAAAGTCAAAATATCGGAAAATTTAAATAAAAACAATTTTTTAAGATCTTAAGCTTGATTATTATTAAATAATAATTTTTTTAAATATTTTTCACAATTTCATAGTAACAAAATTGAAAAAAAACCTTTAAAAAATTACAATTCTTCATTTTCGCTTAACACATGGTTAAAAAAGTGAACTACAAGTTTCAAAAAAAAATTCGAACTTAAGTTCGAATTTTCGAACTTAGTTTTTTATTTCAATTTTTTTTTTTCAAATTTTTTTTTTCAAATTTTTTTTATCAAATGTTTTACGCTCTTTTAACTCTATAATAAGCTAAAATGCTCATATAATAAAATCACACTGGATTATTTAATTTCTTCATGTGCTTTATATTTGATCTTAACTGTTTTTAAAATTTAACAAAATTTCATTGTGCATTTTTGTTTTCATGCATGTAGCGCTGCAGCCTTTTTACTGATTTGTTGTTCAGTTGTTGGGCCGCTGTGTTGTTATATTACATTTCATATAAAATAAGAACGTAAATTAAAAGATATATATCTGTTTTTGTTGTTTGTATGTGTGTATGTATGTACAAACATACTAAGTATGTAGTTGATGTAGCTGTTATTGTAGTTCTGTTCCACATCTTGTTGAACTGTATGTTACTGATTGCTGTTGAAATCTACTACGGGTATTTTTCTTCTTAACAAGAAACATTTTATTTGAAAGTAGAAGAAACAAGAAGTAGGCAGGAAACCTTTAGAAAGAATCAAAGAATGTTGCAGTACGCATAACAACAACAACAACAACAACAACAGCAGCAGCAGCAGCAGCATTATTGAAAGTAGCAAAAACTACAAGCAACACCCAATAAAGTAAACGAACACATAAAGTCAAAACAAATATTATTGTTAAAAGTAAATATATATATATATACACATTCTCCTGTACACACACATTGATATGAATATTTATTTAAAAAAATATAAAATAAACACAAACCCCGTTTTACGGCCCATTATTTTGAAATTTTATTTTTAATTTTTCATTTAAAAAAAAAAACTAGCCGTTATTAAAGTCATAAGTGTGTGGTGTGTGTGTGTTTTTAATTTCATTTGAAATCAAACATATCAGCCATATACTCGTAAATACAGCAACACGAGACGTCGGAGCAAGACTTATTGTATCGAAACATAATTAATTTCTGTTTGTTTTTTAAACGTGGCGGGGAGGCAATAATGCCTTGATCATGTATACAAAAATGTTTTTAAATGTTTTTAAAATTTTTAATTTTTTTTTTTTTAAATATTGATGTTTGTGTTGTTTGCGAGTAGTGTGTGCTTATTTTTTCTTATTTTGGGAAATCAACATGCAAGTTCGCTTTCTGTTGGAGTTCTTACAAAAAAAAAAAAAAAATGATTTTGCAATATTCATTATATCGTACCCAATATGATAAAAACGCCAGATGATAACGAGGGTTGGGAGGAGGGGAATAAGAAAATATTTAAGGAAATAATAAATTTTCATGTTGTCAAAAGCTCATAAATTAAACATTTTCTTGCAAATGGCAAGAAATATTTAATACACACTTTTATACGAGAGCAAAAAAAAAATCCTAAAAAGGTCAAATTTTATATAAAATATTCTTTATTTGCACAATTTAAAATTTAATGTTGTTGCGAGATAGATGCTTTAAATTTCAATAAGTAAACGTCAAACTTTCTAAAAATATTTTATATCTACACATAAATTTTTTTTTTTAATTATGTATGTAACTATTTAGAATTTTTTTTAGTTATATAGAAATTATTTTTAAATATTTAGAAAAAAAATTTTAATATTCAGAAATTTTTTGCTCAGAAAAAATTTTTTTTTAATTATTTATAAATTTTTTTCTTATTAAGGATGTTTTTATTATTAAAATTTTTTTTAATTATTTAGAAAATTTATATAATTGTTTAGAAAATTTTTTTTAATTATTTAGAATTTTTTTATTTTTAAGGATTTTTTATTAATTATTTTAAAAAAATTTTAATTATTTAGATACATTTTTTATTTTTTAAATTAAATTAATTAAAAAATAAATTTTTAATTACTTTTTATTTATTTAGGATTTTTTTTTATTAATTAAGAAACTTTTCAGAAATTTTTCTTAATTATTTAGAATTTTTTTTAATTATTTAAAATTTTTATTGAATTATTAGTATTTTTTAATTATTTAGGAAATTTCTTATTTATTTAGAAATGTTTTTTAATATTCTGAATTTTTTTTAATTATTTAGAATATTTTTTTTAATCATTAAATTTTTTTATCATGTAGATTTTTTTTAATTATTCAGAGTTTTTTGTTAATTATTTAGAATATTTTTTTTAATTTTTTTTTTGTGGGATTTTCTTTTTAATGATTTTTTCAATTATGTATTTAAATTTTTTTTAATATTTAGAACATCTCTTTTAATCATCAAAATATTTTTTTTAATTATTTAGATTTTTCTGTAATTATTTAGAATTTTTTTTTTAAATTATTAGAGAATTTTTTTATTATAATTATTTAGAAATTTTTTGTTTTAATTATAATTGCAAATAATTATTTGGAAAATAATTTTTTAATTTAAGAATTTTTTTTATTATTTAAAAAAATTTTTTAAGTTTTTGTATACCGAAAAGTTAATGGTAACTTTTGGAAAAGTTTTTCCAAGTGCGAATATTTCTGCCGGTCGGAAAATGTCTCTAAATTTCGTTAGGAAAATTCAAAGTCAGGTTTTTGTGTGTTACAAAATTGACAGGCATTGTTTGCTATTGTCGGAAACTTGTTCTTGTTATGATTTTTCATTAAAAATTTTACCAAAAAGTTGTTTTTATTCATTGAACTAATTTGAAGAAATTTCAGTGTTCTTTTTTGGTAACTAAAATGTTTTAAATTTCCAGTAATTTTAATAAAATTATTTTAAATATTTTTTTTGTTTGGAGATAATGTTTTCAGATTTTTTTAAATACTTTTTTATTTACTAATTTTATTAGTTACCGAAACTTTAAAAAAATGTTTAAGTATAGAATTTCTTGTTCTGAGAAGAATTTTTAAGCAGTCTTTTTAACTTAGCTCTCTGTCTTTCTTATTTTTCTATTTCAGTTAAGTTACTGTTACTAATATTTCAATTAATGAAAAGTAACAGAGTATTCACAAAGAAAAAATATAAATTATTGAATTTTTAAACAAACATCAATTTATTTTAATGGCTGAAAATTTTCAAAACAGAAAAACGTTGTAAAACAATGGAAACTCTTTTTTAAATACAACAAAAAGAAAATTTGTTATTAATTTCTTGAACAAACAAACTGTCTTAACACATGTGTTAAATCATAATTCTTTAAATTATTACATTTCAAGTTAAAAATGTTGAAAATTCCCTCTTTGTTTTTTCTACTTTTTTAACGCACAAATAAAATGTCAACCTTTGAAATTAATGAGTTTATTTTAAAAATACCTTTAAAAAACACAAATAATAATAAATAAATGAATTCAAAGAATTTTTTATTTAAAATTATTCAAGACAAAATGAAACTTGAAGTAATAAAACTAAAAAAAAAAACATATTTTATTTCATAGCTTTTTTGTTGGTTCACTTGTCTGCTATAAAATATTTCATGTGTCTTTTAAAACCAACAACCTGTTTAATTCTTTTTTTTTATTTATTTTTCTCTGTTAATATTGAAGTCACAAAGTAATATTCAGTCAACCCAAAATCGAAAAAACACACACTTTTATAAAATAAATATTTTAACAAACATAAATGACTAATTAAGCACCCGCAGATGGTTTTCAAATTAATTTATACATAATTTATGGCTTTTTGTTATTTGTACAGCAACAACAACAACAACAAACACATACTTTTTTTTTTAAAGTAATAAATAAAAAAATATTTCAAAATTCTTAAGAAAAGAAATCTAATGGCTTTTGAATTATTAAAGGAAGTTTTAGATTGGCAAAAAAAAGCTTTTTTTTATGAGTTTCGCAGATATTTAAACCGAAATAAGTAATGCAATGCAAGCAAATGAATGGCTGACAACATTTTTTGAGAAATTTTATTCTTGACATAATAAATAAATAAAATATAAAATCGAAATAATACTAACAATTAAAAAAAAAAAAAATTTTCTAATAACTTCGAAAAATTTTCGAGCTTATGTTCGAATTTTCGAACATGATTCAACAAAATTATTTTTTCTAATTATTTAAAAGAAAAGCTTTAAAATAAAATAAAAAATAATTTTTTTAGCAACATTTTTAAAAACAAAATTTAAAACCCAAAAGAAAAATAAACATACATGCTTGAAAATACTGTAAAGTCCAAATCAAAAATTAAATATGCTAGTGATATTTCTGTGGCTTATTTCTTGTTAAGCCCACAAGCGTTTTATTATTAAATTATTTCGATTTTACCAAACGGTATTGTTTTCATTGCCACATATCTCGTTAATTGGGGAACATTTCCCCCATCATGCGTGAATCACAGTAATCAAAATTTTTGAGTTAATTGCAATAACAAGTCAATTTTCATTTAGTCAACTTTTCCTTATTAGCTAAGATTCATGTTTTTGGCTTTAATTAAATTTAACATCTTAAAGTCAGTCCTCCTCATACAAGTTTTTATTTCTATACTTAACATCTTTTTGTTTTTAAATTAAATCTATAGGCACCATTTTGTTTTTTTTTGTTTTTGATACCTTAAACAGCTAATTTGTCATATTTATTTTTTTTTTAATTAATGGCAAATTAAAAAATATGGCACTTATTTGTTTACATGCATGCCTATTTACATATTCGATATTTTTGCTTTATTTACTTTTTATTTGAAAATCACCACCCCACCCCCTTGGTATTATAAGACTGACTATACGTATATTGAATTCTAACAGCGTAAAATGTTACACAGTCTATAAAATTAAACGATAGAGGGAAATAATAAGAAAAAACACAACAACAAGAAATAAATCAAAAATGCCGCCTTTAAATACTTAAATACAATAACAGCAACTATAAAACATAATGAATACAACAACAAAAATAGCAACAAGAAATCAAAAGAAATAACTAAACAGCAGCACACAATTACTTTTTTGTTTGTTTATTTTGTTTTTCTTTAATTTTTTCATTTTCCTTCTTATCTCTTCATTAGTAAGTTTGACTAACATTGATACGACACCGCTTTGCATTATGCCGCACTCTCACTCTTCATTATAGTTAATATAACCGTTAGTTAAATGTAAGAGATGACAAACAATTTAAACCGCCCACTCAGTTGTTATTCCTAATCTTACTTCCTTGCAGTAGTTACTTACGTAAATTTGTACACTCAGCCATACGTACATGAACTTAATCTCTGACTAATATTAAAAACAGTTGCCATCTTTCTGTTGAAAAAGACGGAACAATTACTGTGTTCTTTAACAAAAATTGTGAGCTTAAGGAAGAGTCTATAAGGAGCTGTGTAAAGCGCAAAAAAAACAAGATGGATGGCAGATAATTCATGTAATTAATGTCCTGGCGTACAATTTGTTTTTATAATGTCAACCATATTTAATACAGAAAATTAAGCAAAATACGTACATATAGTGAAAAAGTGGTTTTTAATATATGGCAGCATTAACGAATTTTATTGGCTTTTATGGGCAACATATATTTCAAAATTAGTGCAAATTTCTACTCGCTCATACTAAAATCTGCTATGATCAGGCATGATCTGGAAATCATTTTTTCTTAAAGATTTTCTGGGCAGAAAACCTTTTGAAATCTCGTGATTTAAAACCGACCAGTTAACTGTCTTACGATATCAAATCACTAGTGTTATAATGAAAAAAAAATCCGGCACTATTATCGGAAAATTTTTAAATATTTTAGTTTAGAATAGCGTCTAAATAATTTTTTTTTTTTTTTTTTTTTTTGATATTTCTGCAAAATATAAAATTAGTTATCAAAAAAAAATAATAATAAATGATGTCGCTCAGAAGGAAGAATAGAGATGCTTTTTTTTACAAAGTACCAAACGCATATTTTATTTTTATGTTTGAAATAAAGTTTTGGGCAACCGACTCGCTAATTGAAAATTATAATTTTTTTTTTGTTTGTTAAACTTCTAAATGTTGGCATGAAAATGCTACTACTTTTTCTCAAAAAACTAAAAATATTGAACTTTGTGCACAATAAATATAAAATTAAATCAATTCAAGCTGACAGCTAGAGAAAAAGTTCATATTACTGAGCCTCAACATTGAATGTCCTAAAAAAGTGCCAAAAATCTAATACAAAAATGTAACTACTTATTTCAGTGTTATATCTGCTCTTCATTTGCTCATCACTATTTTTGCAAAACAAAAGTATTTTTTTTGTGCTAGAAATTAAGTATAACGAAAGTCAAATAAAATCTGTTTAATTTACTTCATCAACTAATCTCTCTTAACAAAAACAAAAACAAAGTTGAATCTCTTTTTTTGTCGCTTCACAGTGTATCCCTTTCCTCTTTCTAAAAATAAACAAAAACAATATAACGAAACTGCTCCTCCATTTTCATTTCATGGCATTTTCTAAAAGATTTATGGAAATGATATTGCGTAAGTTTGTGCGTGTATATGCCCTGCAAGCAATTTATTAGTCGACAGATTTACTGCCAAAATTCATAGATAACAAGTTTCTTAAATAAAAGCAATTTTTCTATAGGAAATGGGTTAACTAAGCAACAATAATGTTTTTTTTTATGAAATCGGACTTTAAAATTTACTTTTATCAACTAATTGTAAATGATCTAAAATGTACTGCAAAATCTTTTCAAAATCAATGAATATAATGCGCCCATTATGAAACAACTGCTATTGATGAGTTGTTATTTTTGTATGTTTTTGTCAACTTCACGAACACAGAGTTGTAATCAGTATTAACACAAGTAAGTTGTATTATCAAAATTACAACTGAAGTAGAATTGAGTTGTGAAACTGTTTAAGTGAAGAAAAGGAATTTTTTCTATCACTATCATCTTTCATTGCACATGACGAATTTTTCTTTTTATTAAATATTTTTGTTGACAAATCACAGATGATAAGTCAGACGCTACTGAGCACTGCAAAACTAAAATAGTCAGTTGGTTATATTAAAAATTATTTAAGCATCAATCCAGTTAGTTAGTAAAACTGGAAAATAGCAAGGTTTTGTACTAGCGCAAGTGAAAACTATTTCCAAAGTATTTCGAAGGTTGCATCACTTAATTGAAAATAAAATTAAGACTTGGGCAGCGATTTTTATAAAATATATCTCATTTTTTTGAAACTTATGGGTTTATATGGTTATAGAAAAAAATTGCCCAATGTTTTTCTTGCTGTATTTTAAATAAATTTTTTAAAATTAGAAAGTTCTTCATTTTGCATAAAAAATATATTTTGCCGTACACAACTTTTACACTATTTTTGAAATTACCCAGCAGACTTGAAAATATTGTAAACAATTTTGTTGTGGAATTTTGAATTTTTATTTTTAATAAATAGTTTTAAGTAGTCATTTCGGTGTTAGCATTATAGCTCAGACACCAAAGGCAGATTTGAAATCAGCTCTTCAAAATACTTTGGAACTATTTTCAGCTGCTCTAGTGTAAATTTTGGCTATAATTTGTAAACTTTTATAGTTATTTAAAGTGCATATAAAGCTAACTGAGTTGTCTGCTGGGTATGCGTGTGATTTTCGAGTGGGTGAATATAAAATGCCTTGAAAGCTTAAATTGTATTACAACCAAGTATGACTATGAATTAAATGAAACGAGATTTTTCTTCAAGTTAATTGTTTGCTTTTTATAGTTCATACCAAACGGGTGTTAATAAGTAAATGTGAACTTTAAAATATACTCGTTTAGGTAAATGTATCATTAAAATTTCAATTTAAATATTTGCTTTTGGAATTAAAATTTAATTATTTTCGTTTCCCTGTTTTTTTTAAGCAAATATTTTATTAGGAGTAAAGTTTTTAATAGTTTTTAAGCTGTTATTTTTGAAATTGATATAATTTTATTATAAGACTAGAGCACTTAACTCGCTACTTCTTCAGCGAAGTACCATACGGTCGCTAATGAGTGAATATAAATCTGCCGAGTTAAATATGTTGCGTCTTATGTCATTAAATATTTATAAATATGTTTTTAGTAATTATGACATATACCCCAGTGCTGATGCTGTTCCCAACGAAGCTATAAAGATTGTGGGATGGGACATATCATTTTAAACAAGAGGTCGTCTAGATTTGTAATCTACCGCCGAAATACTCAGAAGTTACTTTGGACTATGTTTAAAAAATTTTTTTAATTTCCATATACCCCAGTACTGTTTCAGAAAATGTTAAAACACTTCCAGAAGGTTTAGAGCCTACAGATTAAATTAATTTTTGATGAATGGTACCTCGGCAAAGTGGGGAATTATAAAAACTCCTCAAAGCAACAGCATGGAGGTATGAAAATTTCAAAAAAAAATTTTAAAAATAGTTCAAAGTAATTTCTGTGTATTTAGGCGGTAGATTACAAATCTAGACGACCTCCCCTTTATTTATGAATAGATTAGATTTTTAGATTTTGCGTTTTTCTCAAAAAATTTAAAAAAATCTCTAATCGCACAGAAAATATTTAGTACAAACAAAGGTTGAAATTAAAGTAATTTCTGGATGTATGCATGTAATTCTAAGGTCACAAATTGGCTCTTAATCTCATAATCTTTTTCACTAAATCTTAGTAAAATTTTTAGTTCCACAACTCATTTAAATCTAATTTATTTTTAGTACATACATTTTTATTGATAACTTTAAGCCAGTGTGAAGCTTTTAATTAATATTTCATCTTATACAAATAATTTTATCTTTACAGCTCTTTTCTTCTTTATACCTCTGTATGTGTAAATTAATTAAAATTGCAAATATTTAGTGGAGTGGATATATTTAGACGCCTGGCTGCTTATAATTGCAATAATAAATTTAAACGCCAACAATAAAAAATGGAAAAAATGGTAAGAATTGCAATAAAAATATTAATTTAATTAAGAAACACTATAAAATGTTTTTTTTAATGAAAAATCGAAGTTTATGTTTGTTGTTCAAGTTGTGCCTTAATAAACGTACACGGAAAAAATTTTTGAGACAGTTAATATTTATATTAATTAAATTAAAAAATAATAATTAAATATTTAATCAATATGATTAAAAATGTGTAATTTCTACACCGTACATGGAACACCCTATGAAGTATATATATTCTAAGAAACAAAGTTCGTTTGTTTATCTGTCTGTCCGTCTAGTTGTTGAAATCAACTTTCTGAAGTACTTAGAAGACCTACGGAAGAGTTTGGCATACCAATCTGTCACTTGCTTTTGAAATTCAACCGGATCGGTCAAGATATGGCGGAGCTATGAGTCAAAAAACACGATAATTTTCCTAGTGTGTTTTTGCGTATTTTGTCTAAATAACAAAACGGAATAAAAACGTGGTACGCAGGTTTGTCAAAATGACTTGATCAACTTTTAATTTTTATAGGTATTCCTGGTGGAATCTAGATCTGGGTGCATAACTGTATATGCCACTGAATTTCCTAGACTCATATCTTGACTTTTAGAGTTTTAACATTAAAAAACCCATTTCAATAATTTTTTTAAAAAGATAAATATTTATATGGCATCTTCCTCAAAGACTGGAAAACGTATGTCCCAAATTTCAGAAAAAGTATAATTCTAATCATTAAGTAACTAATTTCAGTTATATTATTAAAACTAATTTCAATTATATTCATGCCAATTATGAATATTCCCAAAAATTTTTTCCCTGTCAGAATTTTGGTTTTTGGGAGAAATTTCCCTAAATTAGATAACTTGCCATGTTAAAAAAGGGAGAGATTTTGTAAAAAAAACTCCTGGGGAATTTTTATTAATAATTGGGCTGATTATTAAAAGTGAACCTAAAAATGGGCGTGTCTGGTTCAAAAGTGTAAAAATTATATATGTCAAATATCAGAGAAATTTGTTGAAAAACAAAAATTTGTATAGCTAACAAGCAAACACAATAAATTTTATTTATACAGGTAAACGGTGATTGAAATTAATTCGAAAGACTTTTTTTAATTTTGTTTAGTTTTTTTTAATGCCATAAAACTGTTATATTTTTAATTTATAGAGGCTAGAAGTTGGCGCCACCAAAATAAAACTATATAAATCCAGTTAATATTTCCTTAATTCAAGGAAAACTCAAAAAGAACTTTACAATTTGTAAATATAAAGTTTAATAATTATTGGAAAAAGAAATAATTTTCTTTACAATATCATACAGCGGAACTTTTTTTTTTTTTTTTTTTTTTTGTAATAATTACTGACTGGAATAATTAATGAAATGAAAACAAAGCCAAGGCAAATTGCATAAGTTAGTATTTTGTTGTTGTTATTTTTTAAAGTGCTAAAAGACATACAGACATATTTTTTTATGGTAAAACATTCATATTTTTGTGATTTAAGTTGAACGTGTTGACACTTGTTAATAAAATTATGTGTTTGAAATATTAATTTGTTTATTTGCTTTTGTCTTTCATACTCGTATGTAAATAAAACAAATGTTCCATAAAACTCTCTTTAAAGGTGGGGTTTGTATGTCCAACAAGTATTTAAAACACTATTAGAATTATGGTCAGTGTTTTGAAAACAAAATAAATTATACTCGTTCATGTGTAGATTATATATCCATGTGTGTGTATGTGTGTGTATGTTTGTAAAGATTATTAATGAATTATTTGATTTTTATTTTGTTTTTTTTTTTATTATTATTGAAAACAAAATTCTTTTCTTTATAGATTTTATTTTATATTATCTTCGGTTTAACGTTATCGTTTTGTGTTCCTTTTTGGTTTGAAGGCAAAATGGGCGTTTTAACAGCAAATCAAAGACTCTATAATTTTCGTATATTTTATTTTTTAACTGATGGAGTTGAGTTTCTTCTTTTATTTGTTGTCTATTTAATATTCTGTTTTTTGTTTCGTGTGTTTGTGTATGTGTTTTTTCTTTGTTAAGGATTCTTCAACTAAACACAAAAATTTTACTTAACATGCTTGTTATGGGTAAAAATATTGGTGTGAGGGAATAGTTTAAGCAAAACAGTTTTAATTTTGCTAAAAAAAAAATATTTTTCGAAGAGGGAACTGTTGCAAAAATGAAATATTAAATTTTTAATTGCTCTGGCGGTCATTGAAGTAAATACTTTCGTATACACCCTCTTTCATTACAGCAATTAATAGGCATCTATCTGCCCATTATATAGAAAACTAGATGTCATTTAGACAAATTAGAGAAATTCGTTTACTAACGGAATTTTAATTGTTATTCAAAAACCGCTTTTGCTTGCGTTATTATCAGAGGCGCCAACCAAAGTGCTAAATAAAATAATTCAACGCATAATTTAAAGCTTAAATTATGTGCGGGCACCCATCTCTTTGAACAGTGGCTAGTGAAAATCGTTGAAAAGTGAGCTACAAAATGGGCATGGACGGTCCAAAAGTATGTATATGGCAACCTTTCTTGAAAAATACAAATGTAAACTTTCAAAATGCCGATACACGTGTACGTTTTTGTTTTGGTCCCCTCTACCATAATCAGTAGTCAGAACCTTGTTATTTTTCTTTTGTTGATAGGGCTACTAACAAAAAAAGTTAAACCTTTATTTTTTCGGTATTATTTTGTTTTTAAGTTTTCTAAAAAATTCATTCATCCTTTTCTCTAAATCAATAACTATCATTTGAGGCAAAGATCAACTGAGCTAGATGCACGAAGAGCACTACTGAAAATAAACTATAGAGCATAAGTCAACCTAATTTTTAGTACAAGCAGAAATAGTCAATCATAAACATCATGTCGTATGCCCTTACCCATCAATTGCTTGTAGTTTGTACATTTCAACAGCACATGCTGCAGCAAAAAAAATTTTTTTTGGTATGTAATTTTACAAAAAAAAAAAAATTATGTTTTTGCTGATGTTGTTGTTTTAGCAAGCAGCATGTGTTTTGTATGCATTTTAGTTGTTTAATATAATTTTAGCTTCCAGACAAATGTGGGCATAAAGTTTACTTGCAAACTAGAGATGGGCACGTGAGCCACTCATGAGTGTAATATTGTTAATTCAACACGACAAATTATCAAAATTAGTACGCTTGCGAGCAGAATATTTCTCTAATCAGGCAAATTTATGCTCCAAAACTGTATAATATTTTCAGCATCACGCTCATTCACGGAAATGTTAATTTAATTATTTAAGTCAAAAATTTAATCACTGTGGTAATTTATTTAATTGTTTCAATTAAAACTAATCAACATGAAAAAAATTTTTTTGTAATTGATTGCGTTACAAATTTACCTGTAATTTTTTGTTTAGTTTTCCTTAAATTTTATTTGATTTAACGATGGTTTAGGTGATTTGCTTGAGAGATTAGTGAGTCTAATATAGGGTATGTGACTTCTTTTCGCAAAACTAGCATTGACTTTACTTTGCTCCATCAAAATTATAATTTTTCCTAAAGCGCTGCATTTTTAATAATCGGATAAACAAATATGTGACAGCTGCCAAATTTCACAGTTGCCACTTGTACAAAAATTATACTAAATTTAAAAAATGCACTCTTAATGAGACACCACAACTTTAAACTTTTCGGAGAAAAACAAATAACATAGTGGAACTATGGATTTACATACGCCTGTAACCTTCTTTTCATGAACGATTGCTTGTACAGAAAATTATAAACAAATCTGCCCTAATAAAAAAATACTTAAGCCGACTTACATAAGTAAAAATTTGCTTTATTATTCTGATTAAGGGATGGTGAGGCAATATATTCTACAATTAACGAGATGTTAATAAAAACAAAACCTTTTGTTGGAATCGAAATAATTTTATAAGATAGAGATCCTCTAAAACGACTTAATAAGAGATAAGAGCTTTGTCCTTATGATAAATCGTTTTTTGATCTGTCATTATTGGGTGTTTCGTATGAGTATTTTGTGGCCATTATAATTAATTTCTGATTTACTTGTTCAGGCAGAAACTTTTCTTTTTAAACGTGAATGATCCCGTTTGATGTACGATTTTTTAGTGATATGAAAAACACGCCCAACTCTAATTTCCAAAGAGCTAAAAACACAACATAAGCGGCAACGCTAGCTAAAGGAATGCAGTGTAGCTGTATAGCATACAACTTGGCAAACATTTTGGTGCACAGCAGTAAAATGTCTTCTTAAATGCATTAAATGTTTAGTAAAGAAAAACTAAAAATATTTTTCTCAGTGCAAAAATTAACTACAGCTTAGAGCCGGAAAGCCTTAGTAAATGCAGTTGTAGTTTTAATTGTAATTTGAAGTTGTTTTCTTACACATGAAATAAAACAGAATCAGTCCAACAAATATCTTGATAAAGAAAACATAAGAAACACACAAAAAAATAACTAAAATTAAGGCCTGCCAAGTAATTTACTTGTTTCACCCATCATCAGCAATCAATGAACTTGTTTAAAAACAAAATATATTCAGTGCTGGCAGCCAGTATTTTGTTACTTTTTGTTCTTCCTTTTTATTTTTTTTGTTGTAGTTGTTCTTGTAAGTAAAGTTTATTTTTAAAATTTAATACTTGCAGCATGCAAATATGCATCAACCAACCGCATTAAATTTTTTATTTTACCCTGTTGCTTGAAAAAAAAAATAATAAAAATTTTTTTAATAAAAAATATTATATTCTCGTATGCACAGTTTTATTTTTTATTATTAGTTTTAGTACTCTGTAATTTACCAGACAAATAATAATTTTACTACAACCCAAAAAAGGTCTATGGCGTTTTTCTTTGGCCAGTTTTAGCCTATAAAAATATAATTCACTCATTTTAATACTCCTTTTTGTTACTAAAGACAAAACTGAATCACACTATCCCAGCAAACACAAAGTCAACGAATGTTCGTTATTTTTTTCATAAAGACAAAACAAAATCTATGTAGAAATCGAAGCTCCAACCGCCAGTACACTATCCTTTATAATATAAGGGCTCGCAATTTTCATATTTTCATAGACACTGATATTCAAATTCAAATTGAAACTTATATGAAAACGAATTTTACTCAAAAGAAATCTATTTCTAGGTACTTGAGAAATAGACGATATTTTTTTACGCTGTATTTGTCAACTTCCTGAAGCAGAAACATGTCGTGTGTGTCTTCAAAAACATTGCTTCTGCAAAAAAAAAAAAAAAAAAAAAACAATTAGAACGGGTTCTATTTTCTCATATACGTTAAATGTCTGCGCTTTGTGGAAATATGTAATTGTCGCCGTATAATAATTTGCTGTATCATTAGTCGGCTGAATAAAAAATATTATAAATTTTTTTTTTTTTTAATTTGCTCTTTTTAATAATAAAGAAAAAAAAAAGAATATAAAATTTTTTTCTTTATTTTAAAGGGGAGATCGTCTAGATTAGTAATCTGCTGCTCAAATACCCAGAAATTACTTTGGATTATTTAAAAAAAATTTTTTGAAATTCCATTATACCCCCAGTACTCTTGCTCTGAGGGATTTTTACCATTCCCCACATAGAAAAATCGACTGTTCAAAACTCACTGTTTCAAATACAAATTGATGTTTTCTACGGGTGAGTGTGCAAGCTAACGAGTAGTTTGAAAATGAACACACAGCCAGTCTAGTCAAACGCGATATCGATCGAAATTTCCATTTAAATTGTGTTTCAATCAATATGGAGTGGCACGATTCGGGTGCAGGGTTATTTTGAATATTTATAAAATGATTTCAGTTTCTAAGCTTCTACACTCCAGTTTCTAGTTATTAAATATTAAGCCCGCTTATCCAAAAAATTAACGCAGACTTTAAAGTCAGCGTTATTGAATTTTTTCATAAATTTTTATTTTAAAGTCTACTTCAATTTTTTTTGGATAAGAGCATAAATGTTTAAAAATTATTTAAAAATAATATGGCTATTTTGTTAAGCTTGAGGTTTTGTTTTTCAAAATGTATTTTTGAAGCTACAAAAATTGGAGCGAAATATCGATATAAATTAAAATGGCTATTTTGTTAAGCTTGAGGTCTTATTTTTCAAAAATTTATTTTTATATTTATAATTATATCCTGAAGAAGCTACAAGAATTGGATCGAAATATCGATATAAAAATAAATTTTTGAAAAACAAGACGTCAAGTTTAACAAAATAGCCATATTATTTAAATGAAAAAGGTCAAACAAAACTAACTAATAAATTATTTAAAAATTATTCATTTTAGACTTAAGCTGTGTGTTTGCTGGGTTTATAAAAAATTGCTTGTGTGTGTATTAGAAACAATGTGCGTTTGCTCACTTTCAGAAAGTGACATGTTAGTTGCCAATAACATTAAACAAAATCGTAAAAAGAAACTCCAATAAAAAAAAACTATTATAAAATGTGTAAAAAAAAGCGTTTTAGAAAATATTGCAGCTCTAAAACAAATTAATTGTAAAAAATGGTTGTTAGACTTTTAAACAGATAGACAGACAGACAGACATCTTTATATGGCAGATATTTTATTGGGGACTTTTTTAAAGTTGTTGTTATTGCAAAATCAACAACAGCAGTTTACTAATATGAATCACACTTGCCAATTGTTTATGAAGGTAAAGACCCCAGCTAAGTGACATTAAAATGATGATAGAAAAACCACTGTTAACTAGAGTTAAATGAGCACCAGATAAATGCCCAAAAAACTAGCTTAGCTTATTTCTAATATCCTAAAACGGCTTGTTGTTATTCAAAATATATAAAAAAAAAAACAAAATGGTACCTGAGTTTTTGAAGAATTGAAAGAAATTCATCACAATGGCACTTACCTGGAAAATAAAAGAAAAAATTGCATGATTAATAATTTTAAGAAAATTTCAATATTAAAATATATTTTGAGCATTCAAGCTCCTCATTATAATTTTAATAAGCCGAATTTCTATCGACTGATGCCCCTATTATGGTTCACAACCCAACTGCTATCGCTGATTTTTGTATGTTTTTGTCAACTTCAAGAACACAGAGTTGTAATCAGTAATAACAGAAACAGGTTGAAATATTAAAATTGCAACTAAAGTAAAGTTGAGTTGTAAACTACAGTAGGGGCAAGAATTAAAACTATCGAATTTTCAATTGATAACGAATTTGAATTTGTAGTACAAAATTTCCGTTTTTTTTTTCTTTTGCTCTGAATAATGTATATGCTTAAAAGTTAGACAATTTTTGAACAATTTTTGCTAATTAAAAAAATATTTTAGGGGAACAGAACTTTCTTTCAAAAACTCTTTATAGAAATTGAACCTTCAATAAAACACTTTCAAATTACGGCACTCGAAACTGATCGAAATTTCAACAGATTTTAAATGGTAATTTCGAACGATTTGAAATGCCGAAGTTTGATCTTCGGCTAAGTCTTTATTTATTCACTAAAGTCTACTAACAGACCTGCTAAAGCAAACCTTAACTTTTATTTTTTTTAAATTTCAATCAATTAAGTTGCTTTAAAAGCCTTAAAGTTTCTTTTTTGTTACTCTTTCTTTTTCTTTTTTGACTTAAAAACTTTTATGTAAATTTTGCTATTAAATGGGTACGAGTATGTTCCTTAACTTAACTTCCTTGTCTGTTTATTAGGAAAGAAAATTTGTAATTCTAATAACCAACCATTTCTTTTTTTCTTTCTTTCATTTTGGTTTGTTGCTTGTTACTGTGCAAACTGTGCCTAGAAACACATGTGCGCCTTTTAATGTCTTGTAACTAGACAACAATAACTTATGTTGAAACCAACACAAAAATGACACATGTCTATCATTTGGTAATTTTTTTTCGTGTTGTTGTTCTTAAAAATAAAATTGTTTAAACGACAATGGTAGTCAGTTAGTCTTAAGGATTTTTGCTTCTCTACCTCTTTTCTTTTTTTTTTTTTTTTGGACAACTATTTTCTTGTTGTTTTCAGGCTGGGTTGGGTGATTAAAACGAAGGAAAAAGGAAACAGCCATTGAAATAATAAATAATAATTATAATGTAGTTAACAGATGGAGGATAAGAGCATGGTTGTAATAGAGATATACGTACATATTTCAATGAATTAAATTGAATAGAACCAACCAGGGCAGAAGATGGGAGGATCATCTGCTGTCCACAACAGCAAAGGTGAAATAGGCAGGATTTAAGTTAGATAACCAGGCTTCAAAGCAATGAAGATTGTAGAGAAAATAAAGCAGTAGCGAAGCTAATGTTGCCACCAAAGATTCTTAGCTTAGAGACCTGTCTAACCAATTAAAAAGAGGTTGTGCTGTATAATATTAAATCCAGTTTTTGACTCCCTATTTAAATATCAATTTTTCTATTTAAAATTTAAATGATACTTAAATGTTCGTCATTGCCCATTTAAAGTCTATTTAAAATACCATATGTTTTCAGCAGCTTTTTGTTGTTGCAGATAACAAATATTTTTTATTTTTGCTGAAGCAATCATCAATCAAGCTCATCTTTCATCCAAATAAAAATCAGAAATCTCATATACATACATTTTTGTATTTAATGTTTTCAGTTTTTATTTTTCTCTCATTAAATGACGATAACTTAGTCGATAATTTAGTGATGCTGCCAACTTTTTGTCGTACTTAAATAACAACAATAAATTGCGACTGAAAACCTGAAACTGAAACTTAAATAACTTAACTAATTGCTTATTTAAATACGAAGTTAAAAACTGGGCATTAATGCAGCAAATTTTCCTAAAATTTTAAAGGCCAAATAAATATTTTTTTTTTCTTTTTTGGAAATAATTGAATTCAATAGAATTTCATTTGTTTATTGCTAGCAAAGTGTTTTTTTCTTCTAGTTGCTGAAATTTTACTTGTAATAATTTACTTAAAATTAAATATTCAAATTATTTATTTACATTGATTTCTTTCATAATTTAAAATAATTGCTTTTGCTACATACGAGGAGCAGTAATAATGCTTGCAGCAGGTAATAGTTAAAGCCACCCGCTGTTTTGTAATACTAAAAATAAGGCCTGCCATTTTTTTCTTTTTTTAATTTTAAGAAATTTTGTATTGAGACTTCTTGATGTCTGCCTTAAAATTTTTTTATTTTTTTTTTTTTTTTTTAATAAAAATTTTGAAATATATTTCCGTTACGAGTGACTGAAACATTTAAATTGATTTTTGTTTCTTGTATAGTTTCTCTTCAAATTGTTTTAAACGAGTGAAATATTTTGATATCATTAGTTTTTCCTCTTTGTTTTTTTTTTGTTTTTGCTTTTATGATTGTTTGTTCATGTGTTTCTGTTGTTGGTTTTTGTAATGCTGTTTGTGGATTTTTAGCATTTGAAGGAGGAAAGTAGCTGGCAACTACTGCCACTGTAGTGTCTGTGGTGGTGGTGTCTGTTCAATGAGTTAATGGTTTTTAATGGCATTTTTATTTTGTCTATACAGTTTTTGCATGTGTGCATTTAGATGTTATGCATGGCCACTTATGTTTGTGTGTTTTGTTCATTTCTAGTCCATTTGAAAGGAAATCAATGTTTTTATTATTTTTTTTTCTATTTCGGTTTTGTTAAAATAAATATTGATATTTATTTTACAAAAAAAATAAAAAAAATAACATTAGCTAATAAAGGTTTTTAAGGAGAAGTAAAATATAGCAGGGGAAGCATAAAATTTTATCACAAATCTTTGATTCATGGTAACACTAGGGGGAATGTAATGCCAAAATTTGACAGCAATTAACTTTTTGAAGTTTTAACTATTTTATTAAAGTAACATGGACGGATGGCTATACACTGAGCGAATTTTATTCATGTGGCCTCTGAATTATATCATTTAAAACAATGAAAATTTCATTGTATTTCAACCAACTACAGGTTTAATTTGACTAATGAAAGCTTTCATTAAATAACAATAAATTCTAAATAAATCACTCAAAGGAGCCTCCTACCGTCTTCTTCAAACTAAATCTCCCAATTATAAAATTTATAAAACAAAAAAGGAAAAAATTATAAAGAAAATCTCTTTAAGCAGTCGTCTATAAAGATAATATAATTAACTTAAAATGATAATTATTTTTTTGTTATATTAATTATTTGCAAGTCAAGATCGACCATGAAATTTCAATGCCAAAGAAAAAAATATTTTTTTGTTTTTTCATTAAAAAATAAAATGAAATTAAAAAAAATAAAGCCATAAAATATTGATATTGAAAATTATTAATAAAAAAATTTATTTTGTTTGTGGGTTTTTTTTAATTCTTATCTCTACATGGTTTTTATATGGTTCGTCATAAAATATTTAATAACCCTTTGAAAATCAATAAAAAAAAAACATCCATTCCAGCTACACTTGTGTCAGTAAATATATGTGTTCGCTTGCAGTAAATAACTTAAAAGAAAATTCAATTTTATTAAAATATTTTTCTGTAAAGTTTTATTGAAATTAAAAGCGGTTTTATTTATTTCATTTGATGTCGATAAGAAAACGTTTTATTTCTTACTTGCTGAATAAAAAATCTTAAATTCAATTTCAATTCAAACAGAATATTGTGATGGCAGCCACATTCACAAATGTGTTGTTTCCACAACACTAGCGATTAAAAAAAGTCCTCAAAAATTCAGTATTTTTCATACAAATTTTTTCGACGAGTTGCTCGCTTGTGTTATGGAAACTGCTCGAAAATTTAATTTACATTTTTTTTCTTATGTGCTGTTTCTGCACATTTTACTACTTTTCATACAAAATTTCTGTATGATTTTATGGTTGGGGTAACAGAAACGTCACATTAAATTTCTTTTTCAAATTTAAAAAAGTTTTTTTTTTTTTTTTAAGATTTTTGATGTAAAATTTTAAAGAGAAAAAGCGGATACACACATTTGGCTGACTTTCCCTTTGGAATTATTATGGGACTATTGAAAGTTAAAACTTAACTTAAGCGCGGTAATAATATAAAAAATTATTCATAATAGAAAAAATTTTTAATTTTATATTTAAGAAAAATTAAAAAAATACTAATCAGCACAATTATTTTCAGAGAATTTTTTCTCAATAAAAATTTTGTTTTATTTTTTTTTTTAAATTCTTTAAGTCGACTAATTTTCTATGATAAAAAAGAGAGAGAGAAAGTGTGTCAGAGAGAGAAAGATAAATAGAGGGAGAGAGAGAGAGAGAAAGTGAAAGAAAGATAGAGAGAGATAGAGAGAGAAAGTGAAAGAAAGATAGAGAGACAAAGAGTGAGAAAAATAGAGAATTAAAGATAGAGAATTAGAAAAAGGGAGAATTAAAGTTAGATAGTATTAGAAAAAGAGAGAGGAAGATAGTGCAAAAGAGAGAGAGAGAGAGAGAGAGAGTGATATATAGTGATAGAGAGAAAGCGTTATCAACTTTTGAATAACATCAAAACCAAAATAAAAACTGATATGGGAAATAATTTTTTTTTATTTTAACAAGCATGAAATCCCAAATTTAATTTCTTCTCAAGTCTTTATATAATTTTTTTAACTAAAATTAAAATAATCAGTTAAAAAATTTCAAACCCAAAGCAAAATCCTTCACGTATCTTATTCACAGCCTAATCAATTCGACTAAAAATTGTTTCGATTGGCCCAATCATTCCCTAGTAATTTTTTCTCAAGGAATATTTGTTTTTGGGAAAAAATTCCCTAAATCAGAGAACTTTCTATTTTAAAAAAGGGAGAAAATTTTTTTATGACAACAGGAAAAGGAAAAGTGACAAAAATAGCATCACTGCACAGAAAAAGTTAAAAAAAAAGCTAAAAGCACGGGAGATGTAGAGACGAAAATAGTTAGAAAGAGGGAGAGAATGAGAGCTTTTTATCTAGACTGCAGAAAAGTGAAAAGTAAAACAGCTACGGCAGAATTTTATTTATTTATAATTGTTATCTATGTTTTATTATTTAAAAACTTATGATTTTAAAAATAAATTTGAATTGCTAAAAATTCTAAATTACCAAAAATGTCTAATTGAAAGTTTTCAAAAAGTGAACTGCTAAAATAAAAGCATTAAACAAAAATTTCTAGTCATGTTCAACTTCTTTAAAAATCCCTTTCCATTTATCATAAACTAGATGCAGACATTTGTCTGTACACGTGTTACGAAATTTTATATTTTAAAACCCTTAATTTATTTCTTCTTTTTCTAACAAAATAATAATAAACACAACAACAAGTTTTGAAAAAAAAGTGTATTTGTATGTCCTTTTATTTAAATGCTGTGTCATTCATCAAAATCCCTTAAGAACCTAACCAACCCTGTATAACAAACACTACTGCACTTGTGACTACTAGTTATTTGACTCACTCACATAGTCCTTTCGTATGCCTTATAAGAATAACATGAAGAAGAAGAGAAAAAACAGCATTAGCAAAATATTGTTGGCAAAAGATTACAATTGTCAAGGAAATTTAATTTTAAAACTGTAAAGCAGCATGTGTGCAAAAAAAAAATTAATAAATTTTTATAGCAAAAAAAAAATATATTTTTTTTTAAATGACAAGTGTTTCTCTACAAAGTGCTGGACACAAAATGGTTTTATTTTGTTACAAGTTTTAGCATTCATATTTTAAATGAAGCAAATAAGGAAATTGAGCAGGAGTACAAATTAAATGGCATGACAGAGTCCTTTACGGTTTTAACATAAAATTATTTGTGTTTTTTATAGGAATTTAATCATAAATTTTTAATGAATTTATTGTAGCCGTTAAGGACATAAAATATCTACGTGTCTACCTAACCTCACTTCATTTAACTATTTAAAAAGTCATTAAAATGCTTGTACTAGTGCTTAATGTCATGTCTTCTCCAGTCGGCAATTGTTATGACTAATGTGTGTTAGTGTGTGTGTAGTAAAACATTTTTATGTCCTAAAATAGATTTTGAGTTAAATTATGTATAAATCAACTATTATCATTATGACATTAATATGTTCTTTTCTAGTTTTAAAAAAAGGGGAGGGCAAGACACTCTAACAACAAACATTTATGACATTTATTTAATATTATGGTCGGCCATAAAAATAAAACAACTAATTTATGTTACATAAAATGTTACAAAAACATCATTATTGAGGGAGAGCAAACCATAAAAAAATAATTTGTTTAATATGAAAGACATACGTACATACATAAGTAAAAAAGGGTAAAAGCTTTAAAAAATAGCACAACATGAGCATAAAAATACAAAATCTAGTATTCGGAATATAAAGGGTATTTTTCTAAATGCCTGACAGGCATACCTAAAATGGCGCCGCAAGCGTTTTTATCTGTCAAAAATTCTCATGCTCATACAATTTATATGGAGCACAAATACCAAAATAGCGAGGCGGCAATGCTTAGCAATTGGAAAATCCAATTTTGACAGCGCGTGAAGTTAGTTGCAAAACAATTATTTTTTTATATTTGATGAGTAATGACACTTAAGCTTTTTTTTTAATTTAGTGTTTTCAATTCTATTTTTTTTTTTTTTTGTCTTTAGTGGGTCTTATTAAACAAGATGATTAACACTGTTTTAGAGAATACGCACTTACTTAGCGATGGCTGCTTTTATATAAATAGAGGGCGCTAAAAAATGCTCTCCTTGCTGCTAAAATTTAGCTGAGACTGTGAGAACTATCGATATCGATAGTTGATAATGTGAAACTGTGCTGGTATTTCTTTAGAAAAAGATTTGGCAATCATCATAAATTAAATTAAATTGTAAAAATTTATTTAAAAAAAAATCAAAGGGCCAAGCAGTTTCGTTGCGAACCTTAAATGTTTTGCGGTTGCTCTTTAGTTATTGCAAGATACATATTTTGTGTATTAAACGCAGTTTGCCAAGAAACGAAACAAAACAAAACAAATGCAAACGTTTCTTTTTGTAGTTTTTCAGAGTATTAATATGGAAAACTACAAAACGAAACGTTTGCATTCATTTCTTTGAGCTCTTGATAAAACGTCGTTGACCTTTGCTTACGCGTTTTGTACCATTTTAATTTCACATCGCAATACAGAGTATCCCGCCTGTTAGCAAAGCTCATAGAGCACTTTATCAGAGAATTGTGTACATCGATGAAGCTCATTTCTTGTTAAATGGCTACTTCAATAAGCTAAATTGCTGTATTCAGAGCGAAGGCAATCTTCAAGTCATTAATGTATCACCATTACATCCAATAAAATTGACAGTTTGGTATAGTCCAATAAAATTTACTGACAGTTCGGTATTATTTACACGCTGGCGGCTTTATTAGTCCTTCAAAATGAACAAGCAGCTGCCGTTAAGTGTAATAGCGAGCGCTTTCGAGCCTTTCTTATTGAATTTTTGTTTCAAAAATTAATCGGCCAACAAGACAGCGCATGCTTAGCAATTGATTTATTAGTGACAACTTTATTTCGAAAAGTGGTCTTCTTCACTGGCCTCTTCGTTCGAAGAATTTAATGCCTCTGGATTACTTTTTATTGGTTTATGTCGAAAACCAGCAATTTTTGAAGCATTGGAAGCCAATACTTAAGCTACCATTGATGCCTAACGGCCAGTGTTGTTGGGTGAAGCAGCCCAATAAGCCTTCAAATTTTTTTAGATTTGAATTTAAAATATTATAAAAATTAATTTTTTCTTAAATTAAATTTGGCTTTCGCAATCTATTAAAACTTAGGGATTTATTATTATCGCAGTAGCGGCAAAATTTAATATTTAAAAAATAAATGTCGTGATAAATATTAGGTGAAAACAGTGATATGTGGCAACGCCGGTCATATAACTTACATTTGCTTGTCGTAAATTCTGACAGCGGCACTCGTAATTAGGCCTATTATCAACCACAATGGGTCTTTCTACTCTGGCCGCTGTGACCATTCTAATTCTAATCATTCCAACAACATTTTTGTCTTCTATTAACAGTTTAAGTTCTCAGACATCTAAAAAAACACCCTTTATAAGAGAAAAATGAGAAGAAAAAAATATTTTTGCCTAGAAAACAAATTTAATAACGCCGTTATTTATGTAGCGATTAAAAATGCCATTTTTATTTAATGACTTTGTTCTCTTTTACATATTTATTTCTACCAAAAGCTTTTACATAAAGGAAATTCGGCCAAGTCGTATGCCTTGCACTAAAGGAATGAAAAGATTTTACTAAAATTATTAATTTATATAAAATGAAATAAATTTATATTAATTTAAAATAAAAACAGGTAAAATTAATTTTAAAAAATGTGCCTATTGGGCTCTTTATATAGGATAAAAATGTGTGTAATTTGTTATTTGTAATTTCATAAGCTTTTTTTCTCCCGAAGCAAAGGAATAAAATCAAATAGAAAAAAATATTTTGAAATGCTGCAAAACAGCGACAAAAAATTATATTTAATTCCAGAATGAAATAAACGATTTAAGGATACAGAAAAGTTTTGAAAGTAAAATCATTATTTATGTGGCTGTAAGTGTGTTTTTCTTTTCGGCAAGTGCCTGAAAATAACAGCTTTATTTTATTTACTTTAATTTTTATGCTAACGAGTTAACACATGTGTTTCAATCAGCTGGGGAAAAAAAACTTTGTTTCGCATGGTTTTTCTTCTTCTTTTTTGTCCATAAGAAATTACATTATTGCACGCGTATTAATTAATGTCAACATTTTTGTTAAACATTGAAAATTTATGTGTGTTATATGTTTGTATATTTGCTGACATTGTATTTAATTAATGAGTCCTAAAATAAATTCTGTTTTTCTTTTCATTTTTTCTTTTCCTTCTTTTTTTTAACTTGTTTACTGGATATTACAAAAATAATTTATAAGAAAAACAGAAAAAATGGCATGACAAGAAAATGATGTGGGAACGGGGGAAAAATACTAAAATCTTCTGTAAGGGAAATTTGAAAGAAAGTGACCAGATTTTTAATGAAATCTATATAAAGGAAAAATTAGTTTTGTTTGTTTATAGATAAACTCTTAAGCTATAGAAACTATTCTAAAAATTCTTTCACCAATTATCAGCAAATAACATAGGCTATATAAGGTTATGCCCACTTTTGTGTTTCCAGGAATGTCACCACGCCCACTTTTACACCAGTTAAATAGAACTAATCATAACCTAGATTTTATACAAATTACTCTTAATTTTTATATATACGATCTCCTTATTCTAAGAATTCTCACTCATAGATAAAAGAACCGATGTAGAACGTTTAAAAAAAATTAGAATTAAATAAAAGACAGTTTTGCGATCACATTGAATATTTTATTTAACAAAATTGTGATACATATTGATTAAATTTGTAATTGAATCAATTAAATATTTAATAAAAATTATGATTTTCATATTAATTTAAAATTGTGTAATTTTAAATAATAATTTAATCATTATTATCAAGTGTTTAATTTAAATAATTAATTGACACATTTTTAGTATTTAATATCACAAGTATTACGGCTTTGGAGCAAAGTAATTGAAAACTCAGCCAATTTATAAACGATGTAGGTACGATTTAAAGAATTTTAATGCGGAATTTCTAATTAGCTTTATAAGCAACTGCTACAATATTTTTTGAAAGTATCTCTCGTTTAAAAACGAAATACAGATATGAAATTAGCGTTCTAAAATGTTGTGGAAATCGTTTTCAGTTGCTCTGATCCAAAATTTGACTGCCATGGGTAAACTTGTGCAATTTATGGGAGAAAGAGGACCACTAAAATATAAATAAATAACTAAAAAAATTGAACATATATTGTCCCCAAGTATAGATTTTATTTAAAAAGCCTTTCTGTAATTGTTAAGTATTAAATTTATTTACTTTTACAAAAACTGTATTAACTGTAATTAAAACATGCAATGACATTCCCACCACAATAACAAAACTTTGTTAGTAATAACAAAAAATAAAAATCCTCAAGGTTATAAGGAAAATCTAAGGCAAAATAGAAAAATTTAAGAAAATTCCTGTTTAACACACACGAATTAAGTTGTTATGTGGGCTTAGCTCTAAAGGACAAGTGAGAAGAAGAGCATAAGAGAACGCGACAGTCATAATTACACAGACGAACAAAATATTAGCTATTTTTTTTTAATATATAAAAGTAAAAAAAATTATAAGCCAAAAAGAAAAATTCGGAGAAATTTCGGATTTTCCTGAATTTAATTTTTTAATAAATGTCTTAATAATATATGATAACAAATATAATGAATATATTTTTTTTTTATTTTCCATAAGGGCATCAGTGCATATTTTTTATTTTTAAGCTTATATTTTTTTAGGCATATTTTTGTTTTTTAAGTTATTGAATTCCTGTTTATAAAGTTATTAAAGTCAATAATTTGACTATGAAACCTTAAGTCCACAAAATTCGTATTGATCTGTGTTTAAGTTCTGGCAGATTTTTGTTAATTTTTTTTTATTTTATTTTTTTTTTATTATTATTTTTTATTATTTTTTTTATTATTTAATTTTTTTTTCTGTTTTATAGAAACAAAGAAATTATTAAAATTCTGTGTATTTAAAAAAAATTATTTTCTTTGAGTAAAAAAAAAATTCTACATAAAAGTTGAACTTTATTTACTTGACTTGTTTTTAAAACGAAATAATGCATAATTAATGAACTCTAGGTGTACTAACTTTACATACAAAACCAACAACAACAACAACAGAAGCAATTTGCAATAGAAAATTATAAAGCATAATAAAGTATAAGTACGTAGTTTTTTTTTTAAATTATATAAATCCAGTGTTGCACTCTTTAATAAAAAAAAACACTTCAATATCACAGAAAATAAAAAAAAATTAAAGCATAATTACTTTGTCTGTTTATAAAAAAAAAAAAGGTAAAACAAAATATTTTGCAAAATTATATAAAAATGTTGGCAAACACAACACCTTTACAACTTATAAATGTTAGCAGTTAAGGTGGTTATTTGGTTTTTGGCTTAACCATTATTTTGCAAACTTCAAAGGATTAAATTAAAGAAAGACAGAGTGAAAGAGAGAAAGCTAGAAAGAGAGAGAAAACACTTGTAAAATTATCATTCATGTATTTGCAAACCATTAGGATACTCCTACATTAGGGATTTTGTTTTTTTTTTTTTTTTAGAAAACAAATTTGAAACAGTAAAGAAAAAGTTAAGAACAGTAACATTTTTTTTCACATTAAAAGGATATGTATTTGTCAATGTGTGTATAAAAAAGATGTCATTAATTACAAAAAAGGTATAAACACTGAGTTCAGTTTTCTTTGTGCTACAAAGTTAGCAGCAGTAAAAGTTGCAAAAAAAAAAACATTTTTTTTTCTGCTTGAAGTGTATGCAACATACAAACAGTAATTCCAATCTCCTACACTAAATTGAGAATTACAAAAAGAAAGTTTCAAACTTTTAATTTCCATAAAAAAAAAACAATTTGAGAAGTGTCTGCACAAATAAATCTTTAAATATTTGAATTGAGCTGAAAGTGGTATAAGTCAGCGTTAATTTTAGTAAGATGATGTCTATATTTTACTAAAATTACTTCCAACAAATTTTATTTTAAAGTAGACTTTTTGACTATCCGGCCTTAAGGTCAATTAAGTGGAGCTTGAATTTTGAAAGGCTTCTTATTCCAGAAAAAAAAACAAAAATTTTACTAAAGTAATTTTTTCGGAAAGGCGGGCAACTGCATTCACGAAATGTTGGGCTCATCATGTTGGCTTACAGACAAAAACCTCCTCTATATCCTCGGAATTGTTTTCCACCCTGGGACCGCTTTCGCATTACTTTAGAGTGGACTCCGTGTGGCCTATCCATTTTATCATCTTTTATCTGTTTGCGTCCAGACTCCTCTCTGTTTCCTCGGAATTCTAAGTAATTGGCTTCATACAAAGCCTAGAACTGAAACATTACCGTACAAAAGAAAACGATATTTTTAGAATTTTTTTTACCGGTACTACCCTACTTTTTGTTACTTGATGTCACATAAGGCATTAGGCTTTACCTAATCTTAAAAAGAAGAATGGGAAACGTTGGACCATATTCTGTGCGAATACCCAGAGGTGGCTAAACGCAGAATGAGCTGCTTAGGAGATCTAGTCACAATTAAGAAATTCGAGGACTGCACAATAGATCTTAAAGGTCGTAATAAGTCTTCAATGCCCTCCTTCTCCCCAGAATCCTTTTTTTTCAAATAGGTTTTTTTTTCTGGCTCATAACCAGCAATTCAGTATTTTACAAACTCATAATCATTCAATTAACTACTGCTAAACGCCTAGTAGCGCCTCTTCTTGAAATTGCAAAAGGAATAATTTATATTTTTCTCAGTGTTTCGCTTAAAAGAATATGTTCCTTCATCAACATTCAACATACAACATCCAACATCATCATCATCCAGCGCCAGCAACATTTCTTTATCCTTTTTTTTACATTTTGTTTTTATAACATCAAGTTTAAAAAAAAACATGATTGCAATTACATACACAGAAGCTTTTATTTTTATTATTATTCCTCTTGTTGTTGTTGTTGTTTTCATTGCACCGTTTTGTTTGTGTTTCATTTGATTGTAAGGTCATGGAACTTGGCGGCATTTTGTTTGTGTTACAGAAATCGACAACAACAACAACAACTACAGCAACATCATCAACAAAAACAACTCTTCAATGGAGTTTATACCTTTATAACTGTTTTCTGCTTTCGCTCTTTCTTTGTCTCACTCACTCTCGCTCTCTCTATCTCTTTCTATTTTAATACTTTGCTGTTGTTGTTTTTTTTAGTTGCAATTTTAACACACTCACACAACAACAAAGTTGTTGTAGTTTTAGCTACATTCATTCAAATTCATTTTCGCTTTAATTTAATTTACCAAAAATGTAAAATATCCTTTTTTTTATTTAATTTAAATAGTAGAGAGTATTAAATAAATGGTTGAAAGGATTAAATGTTGTCAATGCATTAAAAGAAAATAAACAAAATTCATTCATATTCGATTAAAAATAGTCAAATTTTCTAGGCAATGAAATGTAGACAAAAATTACTTAAAATTATTAACAAAAATTAGAGGTTTTCCAAACAAACTTTCCGTATTAAAAGAATGTCGCATTTTTTCATAGAAAATTTTTATATTTAGGAGAAACTTTTTCTTGTTATTTAAAGAAATTTTTCTGTAACAAAATTTTATAGAAAAAATTGCACTGAGGCAATTTTTAAATGAGGCAATTCTTTCTGCAGGAAAACTTTATTCACTTCCTCAGAAGAAGTTGCCTCATTTAGAGGAATTTTTCTCTATAGAAAAACATTCCTCATTTAGAGGAATTTTTCTCTATAGAAAAACATTCCTCATTTAGAGGAATTTTTCTCTATAGAAAAACATTCCTCATTTAGAGGAATTTTTCTCTATAGAAAAACATTCCTCATTTAGAGGAATTTTTCTCTATAGAAAAACATTCCTCATTTAGAGGAATTTTTCTCTATAGAAAAACATTCCTCATTTAGAGGAATTTTTCTCTATAGAAAAACATTCCTCATTTAGAGGAATTTTTCTCTATAGAAAAACATTCCTCATTTAGAGGAATTTTTCTCTATAGAAAAACATTCCTCATTTAGAGGAATTTTTCTCTATAGAAAAACATTCCTCATTTAGAGGAATTTTTCTCTATAGAAAAACATTCCTCATTTAGAGGAATTTTTCTCTATAGAAAAACATTCCTCATTTAGAGGAATTTTTCTCTATAGAAAAACATTCCTCATTTAGAGGAATTTTTCTCTATAGAAAAACATTCCTCATTTAGAGGAATTTTTCTCTATAGAGGAGCAATTTTTCTCTATAAAAACATTCTTCACTTCCTCAGAAGAAATTGCTTCACTTATAACAATTTTTCTTAAAAAAAAAAAAAGCTCCTCATTTATAGCAATTTTTCTATGGAAAAACTTGTCTCATTGATACCAATTGTTTACTTAAAAAATTGCCTTATTGAGATCAACTTTTCTATAGAAAAATTTTCCTCATTTACAGCAATTTTCCTATACAAAAAGTTGCTTAACAAATTTTTATAGAAAAAGGAATAGCAGTTTTGTTTGCAATAATTTTTCATAAAAAATATTTTCTTTTAGAGTTCTTGAAGAGCAATTTTTTTTAGAAAATATTTGTTGTTAAAGAGTATCGTTGCTTTAGCAAATATTTACTCTTGAAGATCACTTTTTCCATAAAAAATATTTGATTTTAAAAAGCATATATTGATCCTTCAAAAATAAAAATAAAAAATTTAATTTTTTTTCTATAGTTTACTGCTACAATTAAATTTGCCTCTTTAACAGCAACTTTTCTGTAAGAAAAATATTTTTCTTATTTTTGTGCAAAAAGTTGTCAGCTTTAATTTTTTTTTATAGAAGGAAAGTTTTATGACTCAAACTACCTTAATAAAGGGGAACCCGTCTTTTTTCTTAAATGTCTCCATGCAAACATTCATTTATACATAATTCATGCCGTGATATGGTGCTTTTAAACCTTTGGTGACTCTTGTGTTTCCAAGAAGAAAAATCCTCAGGTCTATATCATACAGAACTTAATTTCAATGCTGCTTCAGGTTGCACAGAAGAAAAAATCAAATTCATTGGAATAAAAACTCAAGCCTTCTATAAAATATTTTTCTTAACGCTTAAACTAAAGACGGTCTATGATGATGATTATGGTGACGTTATGCTTAATGTTGACAAAAACTATTGCTACAAAATAAAAAAAAACAACTTGGACTGTTTTAAGTCATGTTTCTCTGCAGTTTAATACTTTAAAATGCTTAAGAACTGTGCACGTTTAAATTGATTGGTCTGGTTAGTACGTTTGCCTGCTTACCTGAAAGGTAATTTCTAGTTTGATGTTTTTATAAAGATCGTGCTTAATGATCTTGTTTAAAAGATTTGTTTTCTTAACATTTTTGGTTCTTATGGCTTTGCTGTTTTCTAAAGAGTATTGGTAAATATACTTGAGACTATTTGTAATAGACTTTTAAAATACTGTTTGCTGTTGTAGTTGCTGTGCTGCTGCTGCTGTTGTTGTAAAAAAGTACACATCATTGTTGGTTGTAAAGAGATTGTTGCCTTTTTTCTGGCTAGAAAAACAATTTACTCAACCAGTAGTCGTTACATACTTTTCTATTTATTTATTTTGGCGTCTGACTGCCATTGTAAAAAAAGTTGTTGAAAAAGCAAAACGTTCATAAACATTTTAAATCCACCATAAAAAATAAAATTGTTTTTGTTTTTACATTTGGAATTATGGACATTATTTAAGCAATAGCCAATTTTTTTTTCAATTATTGATTTTAGAATGTATTATTTTTGCTTAAGTATATTTACTATAAAAAAAAAGTTGGGCCATCTAGATGTAACGTTTTTAAACCAGATTTTCTACAATTTTTTTTAGATAATAATAATTTTTTTAAGAAATAGTATTTTTTACATAAAAATTTATTTTCAAAAAAAAAAATTGTTGTAGAAAAATTTATTTCTTTGGGAAAAGATTAAAATTTTCTATAGCCAAGAAGAAATTTCAAGAGGAAATTTTCTGAAAACAAAATTTTCTTTTTAGGAGGAAATTTTCTATAAAAAAATTTCTCTTTTCAAGAGTAAACTTTCTTTAGAAAAAATTTCTCTGTTCAAGAGGAAATTTTGTTTAGAAAAAATTTCTCTCTTAAAGAGAAAATTTTCTGTAGAAAAATTTTTTTAGATAATTTTTTCTTTTCAGAAAAAAATTTTCTATAGAAAAATTTCTTTTGGGTCTCTTTATAAAAAAAAAACTAGAGATTCTTTCTTCAGGGAAAATTTTTAAAGGAAAATTTTATGCAGAGAATTTTCACTTTTCAGGAGGTAATTTTTAAAGAAAAATTACTCTCTTCCGGAGTAAATTTTATTGAAAATTTTTCTCCGAGAAAAAATTATTTATGGGAAAATTGCTTTATTTAGGAAAAAAATATTTGATATTTTCGGTAGAAAAAATTTTGTGTATAAAAATGTACCTATTTTGGAGAAAATTTTCTGCGGGAGTACAAAAGCTGAGCTCCATAAAAGCGAACCATTCGCATAATTTCTTTTTGTTTTCAAGACAAATGCACAAAAAGAAGCTTTCGTTTGCCGTAAATGTTCTCAGCTTGTGTATTTGTTTTCATAGAAAATGTTGTTCAAACTATTTACATTTAATTAACATAAATCTAAGGAAAACTAAGAAACTGTTCAAATTCAGCTCTTTAATATTGATGAAATTTTAAGAAAAATAAAATGAAATAATTTATGACTATTATTGATTCGTTTTTTCCTTTAACATTTTTTATAAAATGATCAAGTGTTTATACTGTGATTTGCTAGTTTACAATTTTTTTTTTGTATAATTGATGGCGGATTTACTTGAACAGGTAAGAGGCAATTTTAAGTGCCAAAGAATGATGCAGACTATGAAAAGGAATAAATTATGGAATAAAAAAAAAGACTTGTATTTTGAAGTATTTAGTAGTGCAACGCTAATCATGTTTATTTTATGAGTTTAAGTGTAAATTTCCTTGAAAATAATTTACTTGGGAATATTGGAAAAAATAAACAAAAAAAAAAAAAAAAGAATTCTAGTTAAACAAATATTGAAATGTTTTTATAGTTATAAGCAAGTCATGAATGAAGTTTAAGTAAATAAAAAACTCATACGTAAAAGGGATTTTGAAGTCTATAGACATTTTTAGGTGTGCAGGTACTTATTTATATTTAAAAGAAGCCTGCATGCTTCGATTATTATTGATTTGCAGAGAGAGTTAAGTAAATAAAAAAGGAGATTTTTAATGAACAAGATTTAATAAGAAAGAATTAAAAGTGTATAAGACAGAAGTTGCAAAAAGAGGTTTTTTTTAAATTAATTTTATGTGGAGAAGGCAGTTTTCGATTATTGAAATAAGAAACGTTTAATGTAATAAAAGACAGTAAAAAGAAACTTGAAACAGTTTTGAATTGTTTATACAAATTTTCTAGAAAGCATTTTGTTTAGGAAGAAACACTAATTTATTTATTCCTCGTCCTACTTAGCATGTAGGATTGTTTTACTTGAGCAGATAGATGTGTTTTGAAAAAATTTTTAAGGCAAGTTTCCCAAGTTTGCTTACTTCCCAATCGTCTACTAGTCTGCAATGCAACAATCACACATTTCTGACCACTCAATTTCGGCCAATTGTTAAATATTTCGCCTTAATCAAATGAAATATAAAAAAAGAACGACAAAAAAAGCAAACCCAACAATGACTGTTTGATTATTTTCGCTCTCCGTTTTTTAAAACAACAAAAACAAAAAACATAAATTTATTTATTAATAATCACTCCTATTTTAATAGTCGTCTTCAAGACAAAATTATTATTGCAGTCGACAATTCCAGGCTATATTGTATTGCAATACAATTGGAATTGTCGTCGCGATTCTAAAAAAATGTTAACAAAAAGTAATTAAAAGGAAAAACGGAAAATATTGAAGGAAAAAAAAGTGACAGATATAAACCAATAGATAAACTGTCATCATAGTAGTAAAACTGTTATAGAATGCCAAATCGGTAACGACGATACAAAGCGAAATTGAAATAAATAAAGAAAAAGCCTAAATTTATTTATTAATAATAATCCCTATTCCAGGAGTCGTATTCAGGCCATAATTTTCAATTATTTATTATTCCAGTTGATAAATATTTGTTTGGCTTTGATTTTGTCTTCGCCAAAAAGTGTTGAAAAAAATAATGAAAGTAAACCCGGAAAATATAAAAAAAGTGACAAATATAAACTGTCATCGCAGTAGTAAGACTGTTATAGCGACGATAAAAAGCGAAATCGAAATTCAAATGACTACGAAATTTACGACGACAACTGTAATTGATTTGAATATATTAAAGAAATATTTTAAAATCATATAAACGAATGACCGAACGAATAGATACTCCTTATAAATGAAGAATGACCAAGTTTTAATAAAAGAAGCGATTCATTTCAATTTGATTCGTGCGGTTATGAGCGACACAGGTTAGCAATGCTAACGCATCACAGCTTCATTAAGCAGTACTTTTTCTAGAATTTTAAGTATCCTAAATAGTGTCCTTCACATATTATACTGAGTAACCCTGCTGAGTTAATTAAAAATGTTTCTTATGATTTTTCCTAAAGCAAAAACAAAAGCAGCAAAACTATACGAATACAGTAAAATCAAAGCCTTTCAATAATTAATAAAATTAGTATTTAGTTTTAAAAGGGAAAGCAAAAAAACTTATGCTCTTATCCAAAAAAAAGTTGACGTAGACTTTAAAGTAAAATTTATGAAAAAATTATATGAAAAATTTCGATAACGTTGACTTTAAAGTGTACGTTAATTTTTTTGGATAAGGGGGTTAAGTTTTTCTTCATTTTTTTATGAAAGCCTGTTTGTTATGTGTCAAGGACACTAAGTAGTTCACCCTTTCTTGATGGTTCTTTCAAAGCTGTACGTAAAGTTGTCAACGAATTATTTTTCTTTTTTTTTTTTTTGCTGTTAAAAAACTGTTTTAATTTTTTATATCAATGTCGTTGGTATGATATTTTTTAAACTGCCTGAAAGTAACAGCCACGTTGTGGTTATTAGTTTTCTGGGCTACTGTCTTTTAATATGAGATGTTGCGGTTTTGAATAAAAAAAAAATATATTTAAAAAATATAAAAACAATCTGAAAACTATCACATGCACAAAACTGTCAAGCTTTATAAAAGTTTGTTTTTTTTTTTTTTTTTTTTTTTTTTTGTAATGATATTTAACAAAAGTAATTTAATATTTGAAATTAATATTTAAGAAAAAAAAAAAAAATAATTTTAATAATAAAAAAAAATTAAACAAAAATTTTAATATCAAAAAAATATTTGTCTAAATCGTAAGCAATCAGTTGGCAGTTGTTGTGGCTTAAAAGCAAAACTAACATAAAAAACATCAAATTCGGTATTTTCAAATAATCCTTAACTTAAAATTTAAATAAAACAAAGAAATATTTGAAACTAGCTTTACACTGACAGAATTTCTTTCGCATATCCTGGGAATTTCGATACTAATCCAATGGGATTAAAAGAATTAGCATCCCAAATAAAAATTTCAAATGCACAAAATTAATTTTTATTTACTACACTGAAAGAAAAATGTGGCACAAGTCCAATGAAAATTTCAGTAAAATTTTTTCATTAATTAAATGAAGAATTTCATCAATTATTAGAATTATTTCATTAAATAAATTAATATTTCATTGAACTAATGAAATATTTCAGTCAATGAGTTAATGAAATATTTCACTAGTCTAAGCACAAAATTTCGAACATATATTAACAAATATCTCTCAGTGTATTAACTACTACATTTTCAAACGATCACACGTTTAATAAATTATTTTCTTTTTCTTTTTTCAAAATATTTTCAACCTAGAAAAGACCATTCAATTTAATTTAAATGAGTTTGCAGTAGCATATTCAACACTTCATTTTATAAGACACAATAAATTATTTGCGCTGCTTGCCACTTGTGCACATATACACTTGTGTAAGTGGAAAGCTATTGTCTTCTATTGTGACATTCTATTTATATAGAAAAATAGCCAAAGGTTTTTTATTCATTCATTTAAAAAACCCAGCCAGCCGGCAGCAGCCGTTTGTGTCTGTCACATTTAATAAAAATCTCTGATTTTGATTGATGTTATTTTATTGAGCCTGATGATCTCCATCAGGCGCAATCTAACTAAAACAGTATTCTCAAACTCAAACTTAAACTGAAACTCATACACAAATATCTAGCAAAATGGCACCAAGTTATACATAAATATTTATGACTTGTACAATTATTAGAGTTGATTTGGTTTTGCCAAGTCGCTTTAATGTGCATTTTGGGGTAGAAAAGCCACTTAACGAATGGTGAGAAAGGAGCTGAGGAAGTAATAATAAAGACAAAAAACAAGTGAGAAATAAAAAAAAGAAATAATTTTGTGACACTAGCAAACAGAAGCTGCGGTGTTGTATTCTAACTAAAGATCAAGCAAAGTAGTAATTAAAGAGTCAAGGCTTTAAGTTAAACGGTTTAATTCAAACGCAGTAGCAGCAAAAAAATGTTTCATTCTAGTAATTTAACTTGTAGACTATCTGAATGCTAATTTTGTGCTTTTTTTCTTTTATTTTCTTTGCAGATGTTTTTTAAATTCCGAAATCTCCTTATTTGACGCTGTGTCATTTAAAGTTTGTTTCGCTTGTAACTGAAAAGGCATCATACTGGATTACAACAAACATACACAAAAGGAAAGATCGTTGCTATCTTTCAATACCACAAAAGCTGTTAATATTTACTGAAAATTAATTCAGAATTTACCAAAAAGAGTACCACAAAAAAAAGAAAACACTTATAATTTGAGAAAAATTAAATTAAATTAAAACAAACGAAGAGGATTTGCTGTCTTCTTTAAGCTGATCATCTTCAACTATCCTTTCCATCTATATCGCTCTCTTTCTCTCTCTCTCCTGTCTACAACTACTACTCTCTTAAGCTGCTTAAACATGTCGTTTCATTTAAGACACACAAGTTCAAATTCTATCAGAGAGAAATGTCTGTACGCTGTTATCTATATTTTACTGTCAAATTGTCATCACAGCTGTCGAGCGGATGGTTTGCAACACATGTCAGATAATGGTGGTGGTGTGGCTGGTGTAGGCATGGGTGGCAATATGGGTCTTGGTATGCATTCAATGGAAGTTAGTCCGGCACCGGGCTATACCCAAAGATCTCAACCTAAAGATCCCAACTCTAGGTGTGAAGAAATCACGATACCCATGTGTCGCGGCATAGGCTACAATATGACTTCGTTTCCTAATGAAATGAATCATGAAACTCAAGATGAAGCCGGCTTGGAAGTGCATCAATTTTGGCCTCTGGTGGAAATAAAATGTTCGCCAGATCTGAAATTCTTTTTATGCTCCATGTACACACCCATTTGCTTGGAAGATTATCACAAACCTTTACCAGTATGCCGTTCTGTATGTGAAAGAGCTCGTGCTGGTTGTGCACCCATTATGCAGCAGTATAGTTTTGAGTGGCCGGATAGAATGGCCTGCGAACATTTACCATTTCATGGTGATCCCGAAAATCTTTGTATGGAACAGCCCTCCTATACAGACTCCTCATCATCAGGTGGCTCTTCTGCCAGCGGTGGTAGTGGTAGTGGCCGTGGTGATTCATCGGGCAGTGGTTCTTCATCAGGTGGTAAACGTAAGCAGTCTGGTTCGGGTTCTTCATCTGGCTCTCAAAAATGTAAAGGCAAGAATTCAAAAAACTGCCAAAGCTCCCTAGGAGAAAAAACAAACGCAAAGGAATGCACATGTTCGTGTCGCCCGCCACTCATACTCCTGGGGAAGGAAGCCCAAATGATGCAGCCACCTCTACATTACCCATGGTACATGAACTCAACTGTGTCAAGAATCGCCGGCGTTCAAAATTGCGCAATTCCCTGCAAGGGCCCGTTCTTCACAAACGACGAAAAGGAATTCGCCGGCATATGGATAACACTTTGGTCCGGCCTATGCTTTTGCAGCACTCTAATGACACTCACCACTTTCATCATCGACACCGAAAGGTTTAAATATCCCGAGAGGCCCATAGTCTTCCTTTCAGCCTGTTACTTTATGGTGGCTGTGGGTTATTTATCCAAAAACTTTTTACAAAACGAAGAAATTGCTTGTGATGGTCGTTTGTTAAAAGAAAGCTCTACTGGGCCGCACTCTTGCACTCTGGTATTCCTTATGACTTACTTCTTTGGCATGGCTTCTTCAATATGGTGGGTCATTTTGAGCTTCACGTGGTTTTTGGCAGCCGGCTTAAAATGGGGTAACGAAGCGATAACTAAACATTCACAGTATTTTCATTTGGCTGCTTGGCTGATACCCACCGTACAATCTGTAGCTGTATTACTGCTCTCTGCGGTAGATGGCGATCCCATATTAGGAATTTGCTATGTGGGAAATCTTAATCCAGATCATTTGAAGACGTTTGTGTTGGCTCCTTTATTTGTATACCTTGTGATAGGCACTACATTTTTGATGGCGGGCTTTGTATCTTTGTTCCGCATCAGATCGGTGATCAAGCAACAAGGAGGTGTTGGAGCTGGAGTTAAAGCTGACAAATTGGAAAAGTTAATGATACGCATAGGAATCTTCTCGGTGCTATATACCGTCCCGGCTACTATAGTCATTGGCTGTTATCTGTATGAGGCAGCTTACTTCGAGGATTGGATTAAGGCTTTGGCCTGTCCTTGTGCTCAAATTAAGGGACCTGGCAAGAAACCTCTATATTCGGTTTTAATGTTAAAATATTTTATGGCTTTGGCAGTTGGTATAACATCCGGCGTATGGATATGGTCGGGTAAGACGTTAGAAAGTTGGCGTCGCTTTTGGAGGCGTCTGTTTGGCCAACCCGATCGTACTGGAGCCAATCAGGCGCTCATCAAACAGCGACCACCTATACCACATCCATATGCCGGCTCTGGCATGGGTATGCCAGTAGGTTCCGCTGCCGGATCTCTACTGGCGACACCTTATACCCAAGCGGGAGGAGCTTCAGTAGCTTCCACCAGCCACCACCATTTGCACCATCATGTTTTGAAACAGCCAGCTGCCAGTCATGTATGACATGGAGAGTCAGGTGGAGCTTCAACGATGGGCGGTGGTGGCGGCGGCGGCAGTACAATTGGCGGTGGCAGTGTGCTAGGTGGTCATGGTACTCTCATGAGCACAGCAGGCAATAGTACAGTTGGCGGCAGTGGTATGCACGGTGTTGGGGCTCCTCCTGGCAGTATAATGCATGGCGGTGGCGGCGGTAATGGTGGCATGAATACTCCCGGTAATGTTTACGGTAATGGGGGTGGTGGTGCTGGTGGTGGTGTTGGTGGCGGCAATGGCGGCAATCAAGGCGCACCTGGCTCCATGGTAGATTCACGCGCTGTTTCTGTTGTAGTTTCACTGCCGGGTGGACCTGGTGCCCAGCATCCGGGTCAGGCATTAAGTGATTATGGTCCTATATAGTTAATGGTACGACCTGATACAAATCATTGGGTATCCACAAGTAGTTTTAGTCAATTGTAAAGAGTTTGTTTAGGAATGTTACAGAGTAAAATACTCACTCCTTTGGTAGTAAGCACTTGGAAATTATTTCTCACTTGTTTTTCAAATCTCTTTTATAACTTTTTTTTTATTTTCTTGCTTTCTCTAAGTGTGTGAGAATGCCCTTGTTTAGTGAAAAAGAAGCATGATGGAAAATAAAAGAAAAACTTTTTTACACTTGACCACTATTATTTGGGGTTTATAAACTTGTAAAAAGCAAAACACAACAAAAAAAAACGACAAAAAGCAAAAAAAAAAAAAATTTAAAGCTGTTTTCGACATTTTCAAACAAACAAATTAAAAGGGAAATTTAGAAACAGCGGCCATATTTAAAATCTAGTAAAGTACTCGTAATTTTTTAATTATTATTTTTTATGACTTTTTTCTTTAACACAAAGTTATTTAACTATTTAATACTGACAAACGTAAAATATGTATTTTAAAAAAACAACAATAACAGAAAAATCTAGTCCACTTTTTTCCATAATAAATTTTAAGAAAAACTATAGAAAGAAAAGCAAAAAAAAAAACGAAAGCACAATATCTTATCTTTAATAATTTTATACAAAATATAAAACAAAATGGTGTTTATTAAAATAAACAACAACAGAAACAACAAGCTAAACTACTTCTTCTGTTAATTACTCTAATTTTTTGTTTTTTTTTTAAATAGACTGAAACAAATCAAATAAAATAAACTCACTTAAGAAAATATTAAAACAAAAATGTTGTCTGCAACTTGAAATCAGTGAGTGTTAAGTGTAGGAAGAAAAGGAGAAAATTGGAAAAGTCAAGGAAACAGTTAAACAGGAAATAATCAACAAACTGCAAAAGAGTACTGCCACTGCCAAAAGCCAAGCCATAATGTAAAAATAAAATAAAAATGAAAACGCAAGAAATTACAAACAAAAAAAGCAAAAAAAAAAATCAAATCAAATCGAATAAAATATCAGTAATAAAAAAACAAAAGCCATTTGTAAAATATTTCACACTTTTTAAAGGAAAAAAAAAAACAAAGAATTTATGATTAGAAATTAAGCAAAAAAATTACAATAATAACAAGAACCAGTTATTAAGCAATAAAATTAACAAATTCTGTAAATATTAATTTATATTTAAATATAAGAAAAACGATTTACAAGCATAAAGTAAATACGGTGCGCTTCAAAGTGATAAAGTAAAGCATAAAAATTAAATAAAAAAATATTTTTTAAACTTTCTTTGGTCTTAAAAAATATTTATTTATTTAATTTTAGATAAAAAGGTCAAAAAATCAAGGTTGAAATTAGAGAAAAAAAAATACATACACAAAAAAGATTATTAGCCTAATTAATATTTTAATTAAAAAATTTATTATATTGTGTAAAATTTTTAATTGAATTAATTAATTTTTTAATAAATATAAATATTTTTGTAGTTCCATTAATAAATGGTTATAAATACCAAATTTATAATTGACTCAATTAAAAATTTAATTTTTAAAAGTGGTAAAATTACACTTTACACAAAAAAATGGATTAATGATAATTTTAGTATGGATATAGAAACCATTTTACTGAAACTGCCGCTGACTAATTTTTTTAAGTGGACTTATACCACTTTCAAAAATAACAGTTGATTTATTAAATTTTTTGTTGAGTCAATAAAATATTTGATCAAATAAAATATTTACATTGCTAAAAATTATTTGGCAGTCAGATGTTTTTTAAAAAGCCTTTATTAAATCAAAAAAAAAAATCAGTTTCAATAAAAAAAAACTTTTCTTAATGAAAGGCTTTCTAAACTTTCAAAAAATTTTGACAGAACTTTAATTCCTGCCATCGACGATGAATCAATCGATAAATTATAATTTGTTTCCAGTATTTTTTACAGTACTCACATTTCTTGAACTTGTTGATGTTATTAATTCAGTTAATTAATTATATTAAAATTTTAATCCCTATTGCAAATATTTTTAATAACATTTTTAATTGGCGCATAATTTTTTTTTGTATATGAAACTAAACAAGTGATTAACTTGGGACTCAAACGAAATTAAAAATAGTTGAACTCTAGGTTAGATTGTATAGGAAATCCAGAAGGGACTCACTTGGGTCCTTTGATCTGGTACACATGTATAAGCGGAAGAATAAATAAAGAAGTTAAACTAAGTTGGCTCTAAACTGATCTTAGATTTCTAGTTTCTGCTTTACAAAATGCTATAAGATAAGATGTTATAAGATGCTGGGCTACACCAGCATCCATATGCTTAAAGATATTTATCCTCAGGATCTAAAGTGGTGGGCTCTGCATCGGCTAGATTAAAGAATCATCCAAACGCTGTTTGGGTCCTGCATTAGCTTCATTTAAGAGCCGGATAGTCTCTGCAGGATCATCACCAGCACTGATATATTTTTTTGGAATTTTGAGTGGCCCTTGAGAAGTCGTATGCCACCCACTGGGCATTTAAAGACCTGGTATTGCTAAACAGAACCCTAAATATATGACAAAAGGCATGTGTGCCAGGAGAATTTCTAGACGAGTAAGCACTTCTGGATACGATTCCTAAGTCGACTTGGTATGGAAAATAAGAGACGAGGTTTCCTGTTTCCTCTTCAGCTAAATGCGAAAGAAAGCAAATTTTAGAGTATTGTTTTTGTTTTCAATACAATACAAGCCAATGAAGCTTTCATTCCCATTTAATGGAACAGGTACTAAATATCGATTAAAAATTGATATAAAAAATATTCAGTAAAAAATTAATTGCATCAAATAACTATTTAATCAATATTATTTAATTAGCGCATAATTGTTTTTTAAGCAGAACAAAAAAGGGATGCAAAAAACGTATCTAGATAAGGTTAGAGGGCAGGGTATTTAACAAAAAGAAAAACGTAAAATATCTCTTGTTTCACATCATACGGGTCTTCATCACTTTAAAGTGCATCTTATTTATTAAGCAAAAGAAAAAAACTGTATTAAGTCCAAAAAGTCTTGAAATGCATTTTTTTTTAATAAAAAGATCTTAGAATTGAATAAAAAAATTGGTTTAAAATTATTAAAGAAAAACGAAAACAAAGACGAGATTTTTAAATTAACCTTAAAAAAATAAAAGAAATTATGGCATTTAAGCTCAACTTTTATAAAAAAAAATTTTAACAACAAGCCAATTTAACAATAAAAACTAAAAACTACTTCTTATCATAGAAAACAAAATATGAAATGTGTATAAAGTTTAATATAAAATAAATTTAGTATTTAATTAATTATTATTAATTATAACAAAGGCAAATAATTATATATTTATATAAATACTTATGTATGTATGTATTTTAAAAACAAAATAATAACTTATATACCTAAAATCCTATCCTAATTAATTGGTAAGAAGAAGAAAAAAAAAAACAAAACATTTTCAAAACCAATCAAGAGTTTGTAATCGTAAAAAAAAACGAAAAAATCGCAATAAATTTTTAATTTTTTTATTAAAAAAACATTAAATTTTTTGAGTTTTTTTATTTTTGTTTTGTTGAGGAGTTTTGGTTTTCTTTTATTAAATTTCATGTGTTTTTTAACAAATTTCTTTAAAAAACTTGTTCAATAAACTTTTAATTAAACAGAAATAATTTTTTTTTTAATTTAATTGAAAAAAAGCATAGCCCCCTTATTGCATTGCGAAAGCTAAATGTTTTTCGTTTGCTCTTTGGTTTTCGCTAGATATTTGTGTGTATAAAATGAAGTACACATGCGCTTACGCATTACAGAGTGCGGTACTACCAAACCGAATTAAAAATTCGACGATATGCCATTTTTTTTTTGTATCGCAATACAGATAACCCCCTCTAATGGTGTAATTTTGACACACTTACACCACCTATAACCATCTGACATGTTGGTAGGAAGTCTTTGAGTTCTTAATGAATACTAGACTTGGGAAAGCATTTATAAAATAAGAGTAGTATCACAATAGGGCTATTCTAACCGCAGTGACTAGGCGACTTGTTGACGTTAATAATTCTTATTCTCACTTTAGTTCTCTGAGCTGCTTAGGCAATGGGAAACTGGTTCCAGAAAAGCTAAGCACAATTAGTCCTACAGCAATTAGGAAATTTGTAACGACTACTGGATTGCGTTGCAATTATAGCCCATTATGATAATAATAAAAGTTCTACTCTAATCTTAAATAAGATCAAGGGTTATATTCAATCAGCTAAATTCATTAAAAAAACTATTTTCCCATAGAAAAACTGCTTATTAATAGCAAAAATATTTTTTTATGAATTTGGCGAATGTCTGCACTGATAGAAAATTTACTATAACAAAAAGAAAACAAGTAAGACTAAAAAAATTGTTCTAGGGAAATTTAAAATTTTTTATTATTTACTCAGGTAGATGCTGATAGCCTGTGGCTGCCCTGTCCATGTAATCTGTAGCTTATTCTTCTGCCAGTCAGACAACAAAATATCGTAAGAAGACCCTGCTGCTGCACGAAAACTTATTTTTAGTTCAAAACGATTTTTGGAATAAATGGCTGATAAAACTAAATTACCATATATGGGACGACACCAAGCCAAACGATATTTTTTGATTCAACTTTGTTTAGTTTCTTCAGATATTTGGAATTTTTAGTATTTTTGAATTTTTTCAATGCATATTGGGTAAAGTTCCCTGACGATCACATTTAAAAGTGTAGAAAATTCACTTAAAAACTAGGTTACTACCTAAAAAATTTCGTTTTTTCATATAGAAGTTTGTAGAAATGTGTTTAACATAATTAATTTATTTTTAAAATTTTTGTTTTTATTTTTTATTAATTTTTTTTAATTTTTTTTTTTTAATTTTTTTTTTAATTTTTTTTTTATTTTTTTTTTATTTTTTTTTTATTTTTTTTTAATTTTTTTTTTATTTTTTTTTAATTTTTTTTTTATTTTTTTTTATTTTTTTTTTTTTTTTTTTTAATCACTTAAAATTTTTTTTTTAGACACGATATATAAAAAAAAAATTTTAATATAATAAAAAAAATTAAATTTAAAAATAGAAAATTATTTTAAATCAAATCAAGGAGCTGTGCTCAAGTCCAGAAAGTAACTTAAAATACGTAAAGAAATTTTTTATGATTTCTAATTTCAAACAGCTTAAAATTTAATCATTCAAACATACCTACTCTATTAATTTTAGAGTTAAACTATTTATAAATAGTAATTTTAAAAATTAAATCAAAGAAGTAAGTAAGATTAATTTTTAATTAAATATTTCGAGTTGTATGTATAAAATTATTTTTTTTTCTCAGTGTACCTTAGGCTTAATGTATGTATAATTGTATGTATTATAAATAATATATTTAATAGTAGCGTTATAGATAAAACAAAATCACCACAAACACAAGCTTCAAATATTTTTCTTTTATATATATTTTTTTTTTTTAAATAAAAAAAGACTTCTTAGGAAGCAAATTTTTATAACGAATATACGTAATTTTGAAGAGACAAAAATTTTTTTCTAGAAATATAATTGTATTTAAAAAAAATTACTTATAAATGTTTATGAAAAATATTAAGTTTTAAGATACAAGCATACAAAAAAGCTCCCAGTTATATTTAGTAGCATTTGTTGGTTCTTAAAAGGAACGTGTTAGAAAATTAAAAATCGCTAAGTATTGTTTGAACATAAAGCTGTAAATTCAATATGCAACTTATAAAAAAGTGAAAAAAAAACAAATTAAAAGTTAAATTTTAGCAAGAAATTTCTTTTAAGCAAAATCTGTTTTTTCAACAATGGTGTGGCAATTAAAATTTTTTTTAAAAGTACCATTAAAAAGTACTTTTCTTGGGATGAAATTCTGTTGTAAAGAAAACTTGTTTGTGGAGAATTGTGTGGCGATTTAATTTTTTTGTAAAAGTATTTTTTTAAGGAAACTTGTTTTTGAATAATTGATGGAAATTAAGATTTTTTAAAAGTACTTTTAAAAAGTACTAAATTTACTTATTTGTGAACGATTAAGATTTTTTTACATTTAAAAAATCTTTTTTTCTGGATGAAAAATACATACTTTGAAAATGTACCTTTGGAAAAATGCATTTTAATAATTTTTCTCCGAAGTTAAAAAATCTTTTTGGTTAATAAAAAAAAATTTAATAAAAATTTTCCATTGAGAATTTGTTACAAAATAGTGTAATGAAATCTTTTTATGGTCTGCAGAAACCTCTAGAGTTTTAGACAAGAATCGAAACTAATCGACAGTAAGCAACAATTTTTAATTAAAACACAAAAAGTACTTGTGTTCCAGTCTTTTTCAAAAAAAAATATAACTTGGTTACAATAGCGCCAAGACCTATGGCTAATACAATTCTGGACAACAAACGAACTTTAAATTCTTTAAAATATAAAAAAAAAATTTCTAAAATTTAGCTTTTAGTTTAAGTTATAAATAAAATTGGAATTAAGAAAAAAAAACAAATATTATATTAATTTACATTTTTCTTGCCCTCACTTAACAATGTATACGATATTTTTAATGAAATAAAAAAACAAACAAAGTTTTTAAATATTTTTTGGCATTTAAAAACAAATTAAATTACAAAAAAATCTAAATTTATGAAAAAAAAAAGAAAAATGTATACAAGGAAAAACGATATTAAGTACTATTTATTAAAAAATATTAATAATAATAAAATAAAGCCAGTGTGAACGTATTGTAGTTGTGAATTGTATTTTTGTGAATTATGTTTTTTATTTTTACTTTTCAATATCCTTCTGTTCTTGTATATCAATATAAATAAAAAAAGTAAGTTAATTTTTTCAAAAATTATAAAAAAACAGAAAAATATTAAAAAAAAATATTTATAACACAAAAACATAAAAGAAAAATTTAAATAAAATTTAAGCAGAATTTATTTATATAATTCCCAATAATAATAACAACAACAAATCTAGAAACAAACACAAAATTAAATTAAAAGAATTAAAATTAAAAAAAAAACTTTTTAAAACAACAAAATAATTTATAAATAAAAACAGCAACAATTGCACATTTAATAAACAAACCAAATAAAAAATAAATCACACATTTTACACCATTTTTATTGTGAACAAAAAAAACAAAAACACAAAAAATAGCAATAAAATAACACAATAATTATAAAACAAAAATATTTAAATAACGAATAAATTAAATTAAAACAAAACTCTTAAATTTAATTATCTAAAGGTGACAAAAAATACCAAAAAAAAATCAAACAAACAAAAATTTATTAAATAAAAGAAAAGAGAGAAAACCAAGAAGAAGAGAGAGAAAAACTTTAAATGAAATGAAATGACATGTAAGAATAACAATAAATTGCAAAGAAGTTTCAATAAAGTATGAAAAAAAATATTAAAAATAAAAAGAAAATGATTTTTTAATGGTAAAATTATTCACTGAAACTAAAGCAACTAGACAAACTGTTAATGCTTACAGTTGTCACTAAAGTAAGTGAAGAATTATATATGTTTTACACAATGTGCGCGCTTACACACAAAAAAGCAGGCAGGCGATGTATGTACAACTGTATTTTGAGCTCTCGCTTACGTTAGTGCTTCTCTGAAGCAATAAATTCGAATTTGGAACTGATTATTCTAGAGAAATTTGTAGATTCTTTCATTTATTGGATTAAACACAAAACTCAGAGGATATATGAAATAAATTTTCCCAGTGCCGTCAAATAGCACATGATCTGGCCTTAATATACCACTCAGGGTCGAATCCCAAATTTTTAAGATCGCTGATTGGAGTCAGACAGGCAAAACGCTTTATCACGCTATCGTGAAGCATGTCCCAGAAGGTCAACAACAGTAACCTCAGACTCTTAACAGGATTGTTTGCCAAACCACAAATTTGGGGATGGTGGTAGGGTCTTGTAAGGCAAAACTTCCGTTAAACTTTTAGTAGACTCCCAGAGAAATAGGAAAGTTGTCACTGAGGCCTACAACTAAAAATTAAATTGGCTGTTTAAAAGATCCTCTCTGTCTCTATACATATGGCCTAATTCATAATAATTTATATAAATAAAATTAATTTTGTTTCCTTATTTGTTTGTTCGCTACACAAATTTTTGTTTTCCAACGATTTTCACTAGCCACTATTTAGAAAGATGTGTGCCAGTACTTAATTTAACACTTAAAATATGCTTTGCAACCACTTTAGTTAACGCTTCTGCTAATAATATTATCAAAGGCATGAGTCACTTTGTAAAGTAGGAAATAGCTGTATTTATTTGAATGGCAGCAAGTTGGTATCCTTTACAAACATTTTTCCTTTCTGTCCTATGAACTAAGAATTGCAGCTATAAAATTGCTTAAGAAACTACAACTAACAAACAAGTAGAAGGCAGTGAAAGTGAATCTATAAAAGAAGCTCGTAGGACTTTACTTTACTTTTAATTATTTAGTTTTTATCTCAAAAACAAACTTTAGTTTCTTTAAAAAGACTTTCTTACGCCAACCAAAAGTCTAATTTCAATTTCAATTTATGTTAATTTACTTTTGAAATCCTTTCAAAATTGTATCGTTGTTTTTAGAGTAGACCACTATTTAAAAAAAAACAGCAGCCGGACAGAATCGTTTAATTATTTTTTTTTAATGTTGCAAACTTGTTGTTTGTTTTTGTTAAGCCACCACAAACAACATCATGTCGTTTATCTTAACAAATTCATCTCTAAAATCGTGCTTCAAACACAAAACTTAAGCTTTCAATTTTATTCGTAACTAGTATGCAGTAGGTAAAGTAAGTAAGTAGTTTTAGTGTTGTTGTCTCCTTTAGTTTGTTGAAGCATATTCTTTTTCAGTTTTTGTTTGTCTTAATTCAAGATAAGCGAGTTTTTTTTTTTAAACTAAAATGTCTTTTATAGCCTTTAGTTTGGTAGTGGAAGTTTTCCATTTTTTGTTTGTTTTTACTTGTAGTCTTTGCTTTCATTTCAACTCCCACTGATTGTGTTTTCAAAGAAGATTAAGGTTAAGTTTAATCCATCCACTTTAAATTGTCAGGATTTCCAACTGAAGTATTTATTTAGTGTTAAGCATCGTATGGAGTTTTGTATTTTATGATGTGTCTTTTTTTTAAGTCTAGTACCCTGCAGCAAACTGAAGAAAGTTTGCTGTAACATTTGACAAAATTTTCTAAAAACAATGAAAAAGGTGATCCTGTACAAATGATCTCTATTTAAACACTTGATGTGTAAAACAAAGAAACGAAGGATTAGCAAATCCCTCAAAACTGCAAAATTACAGAGAATTCTTTTATAAAATTTAATTCATTTTGTAAATTAAAAAAAAAAAAAATAAACTTCGCTTATAAAAACTGCCTCAGGGTATACAAAATTCGACTTTGGCTTACAAAAATCTACTTTATTTGTTTCCATTTCAATACTTTTTTCGATTGTTGGCATTACATGAAGTGCATTCACAATGGCTGGCTGTGAGTTTAGTTAATTTTTTTTTTGTATTCTTAAAATCGTTTCGTGTGATTTATCAATTTATTTTGATCGCTAGCACCTTTTTTGTGTGTATGAATGTGTTTTTTTTTCTTGTTGAAATAAAAAAAAATACCTGTAAGATTTTGTTGTTTTGTCCCCAGCAGGAACATGTTAGTTTATCATGATTTAACAAAAAAAAAATAAAACATATCGATTTGCAAAATAGTTAAGCTTAAAGTTTTTTTTTTTTTTAGATTTACATAGAAGTGAAGCAAGACTTAAGCTCTGTTCGGCTTAATATCACTGACAAGGGACTTAAAATATTAAATTGTTTGAAGGAATTCTGCATCATTTCATTGGACACAATTAAAATTAATAACCGTCATTAAAAAATTAAAAATTTCTAGTCAATTTGCTTGCATATTTTAAATTAAATTGTGAAAGGCTCGTTAGGAATAGAACACTAATAAAATGTGTTAGTGGCCCATGTTATGGTTTACTAAACATTTGACATAAAAATTATTTTTGTATAATAAAACAAAAATTAATTTAAAAATAGAAAAATATTTATAAAATTTTAAATCAAATCAAGGAGCTGTGCTCAAGTCCACAAAATAACTTAAATTAGGTAAAGAAATTTATTTATATGTATAAAGATTAGACGTATGTATAAAAATAAATAAATATTGTTTTAAAAATATCGCATGCGATAAGAAAAATCCCATATAGAAAGATGAAGCCATTCTGGTCAAACCTTTCTTTCTCAAGGAATGAGATCTAATGAAAAAACAACTACAATGAATGGGGCTATCATCAGAATTGTATTTTTGAATTTTTTTTTTTTGAAAACGTTGAAATTTTCACTTAGTAAAAATATAGCGTATATGTGGTGTCGTTGCTCTGAGTGATTTTAGCAGCTTTCGGATGAACCATTAAAGATTACGGCATGGAACACATATCATTTTAAAGGGAATGCTGTCTAGATTTGTAATTTACTGCCCAAATACTCAGAAGTTACTTTGGAGTATTTTTTTTTTTAAATTTTGAAATTTCCTCATACCCCATTTCTATCATTCCCCATTTTGTGGAGGTACCATTCCCGATTTTGCACAGGAAAATTACCAAAAAAGAGGCAATTTAATATGCAGGTTCTAAGCTTTCTGGAAGTGTTTTAACATTATTTGAATAATTTGTAGTTTTTATTTTATGATGCAAAAATCCCTTTAGAACAAAAGTGCTAGAGTATGAGGAAATTTCAAAATTTTTTTAAAAATAGTCCAAAGTAATTTCTGAGCATTTGGGCAATAGATTACAAATCTAGATAACCTCCCCTTTAAAATGATATGAAGTATCCTTCATCCCTCAGAGACCACATATGCGCTATTTTTAAATAGGCCTCAATGAATGTGAGAATATTTAACTGATGTGAAGGCCTGCAACTTCAGTTTTCGGGGAAAATTAGTTATAAATTAAAGTTTATAATTTTTTCCCAATCAAATGTTGCTTGTGAAGCAAATCATTGAATAAAGTGTCCGCCTCTTTCCTGGAGTAAAACTACCAAGTTTTTTATACAGTTTTAGTTCAACACTTTTTTTAATGCAACAACAAACACTTAACCTAAATTCTTAAATATGACAATACAGACCACCTTCTTTTAACTTTTAGTTTTATCAATTTCATTATTACTTTGCTGTGATTTAGTGTTGCATTTGCAATTATCGTTAGCTTCATTATCAGTTAAAATTTCATAATTGGGTGAAGTTAATATTCTGATACCCTCCGCCAATTTTGGTATTTCAGACATGGTTTCTCTAACAGTTGAAAACATTACCGGCAAATAGGTAAAAAATTCCTTAAAATGTGTTAACATGGCGTTATAATCAAAACTTTGATTTTGTAAAATATCAAAGTTCAGATCATCGTTAGTAATTTCTGGTGTGGGAGCGGCTGTTGTTAAGGAAATTAAACAGGACACTAAACAGAATTACATAAAAGAAAACAAATGAAATTCCTTAATGAAAAGCAGATTTTTCGATAGACGAGAATTAAAAATAATAAAAATTTACCTAAAATGATATAAAACACTGCTGTTGTTTGCTGCATGACTTTGATTAAACTATTTTAAAAATCAACTGTTTGTTTAAGTTTTATAATTTTTTTTTCTTTCTTGCTTTTATTATTGAAAATATTTTACAATTCAGCAGTTTGTGGGCGACATTGTAAGTTAAAAATGTTAATGAAATTAATTCCATTTAATTAAATAATCTTTTTTTTTTTTTGCTAACTAAGATTTTACTCATATCATTGGTGTGTTTACTAGAGTTTCAATAAAACAATAACAACAAACACAAGGTAAATCGTTTGTGCCGAGTCTTATATACCCTTCACGGTGTTAGCGAAATATTAATATTTTTCCACATTTTTCTAAAATATCAAAAACATACAAAAAATTAAGTGAGTGAAGATAAATACGTCGCGTTAAATATGTTTTAGCTAAGGGTACGTTTTTTAGTATTTTTAAATACATTTTCAATATTAATGGTATATTTATCAAATACGCCTTAGGTCATTAAATATTTCTATAGTAGTTTAGCGGAGATCGTCTACATTTTTAACCTACAACCTAAATATTCAGAAATTATTTAAAAATTTTTTTTTTTAATTTTCATATACTGCAGCGCTGTTGCTCTGGGGTATTTTAGCAACTTCCATACGAACTTGCAATATTTCGGGATGGGACAGATATCATTTTAAAGGGGAGGTCGTCTACATTTGTAATCTACCATATAAATACTCAGAAATTACTTTGGAATATTAAAAAAAAAAAAAATTTTAAATTTCCTTTGAAATACTCTGATGAGTTTTGGCAATTTCCGTTTTGTATCATAAAATAAAAACTACAGAACCTTCAGTAAATGTTAAAACATTTCCATAAAGCTTAGAATCTACAGAATAAATTCATTTTGATTTCATTAATTTGAATTTGCAAAGCCGGTAGTGTGGTACATCTGCAAAATGGGGAATGGTAAAAATCCTTCAAAGCAACACCACTGGGGTATATGCAAATTTCAAAAAAAAATTTTAAATAATCCAAAATAATTTCTGAATATTTGGCCAGTATAAATCTAGATGATCTTCTCTTTAAAATGATATATCTCCCATCCAGTAATATTCTACGGTTCGTTCGGAAGTTGCTAAAACCCTTCAGGTATATGCAAATTTCAAACATTTTTTAAAGTCAAAAAAATATTTTAAGAGCTCGTTTTTTTTTTCAGAACAAAATCTTTAAAATTTTACGCTTAAAAGTGGTAACTAATTGCAACTTTAAAAGACTCTCCTGTAAAATAAAGTATTCTGAATTATGTCACTAAGTGAGCTCTAGTCCCTAAAAATTACTTCCCTTTAATAAACTCTGGTTTTGTAAATATACCGTTATTGACTAAAAGAAGGGGTTACAATAACTAGAGCATTAGCTCTTTGACTAAATTAAAAAAATAAAAATAAACCCATAAGAAGTGGTAATAAATTTTGAAATTTTCTTGAAAAAAAAAAAAATATTTAAATAAAAATAAGTAAATTTGTGGACTAACCTGTTTAATATTTGAAAATTTCAGCATGATGATGCGATTTAATTCTTGAATCCATTTGATGAAATGATGATGAAAAATCACTATTTTTAACACTTTAGTTCGAATTGTGACGGGGACGAAACCACCTTTAAACCTGCAAAGCTACACAGGTAATCACAATTTCGCAGTTTCTTTTTTTTTCTACATTACGATACACTTTAGCTTGTCAAAACACTGTGGTTGTAATTATGACGCGGACATTTTTGCAATTTATTTATTTTTCTCATTAGTTCATTAAAACGAAAGCGATTTTATTAACGTTAACAGGCTTTACTTTGTTAAAACACTGTAGTTCAAATTTTCTATGTATTTAAAGCGATTAAGTTTATTAATGAGCGGTACTCCCGATCACGAATCACGAACTTCTTAACGTTTAAGCATGATAGCTTTTTAATCGCGAACTCGTTAACGATTACGCTTGCTTGCTTTTTAGTGGTATTGCAAAAATGAGCGAAATATTTTGAAGCGCACACGTAGACACACTCACTTCAAGATCAGGACAACCTAAAAGAAAACAAAAGAAATTAAAAATTTTTATAATAAGCATGCGTACATATATATACTGCTTACAAATTAAAATAAACAAAAACACAACATATCGCTCATTTAATACAATAGTGTCATAACTCAAAAAATTAATTTTTTCTCAGCCTTTAGGTAAATTTTAAGCTTTAGATGGCTGTTGGGTAAAATCATGTTTTTTTGCAGTAAATTTATTTACAGCTTTCAATAGTTAAAGTTAGGATTTTGTGGGGCAAATAGCTGAATTTAGGCTAAAACTTTGGAGCCAAATTTTGGTGGATAGTTAAGGACATACTATCTGATATTTAACATATTTATATTTTTAATTTAATGGCCCACCAAAGGGCATTTAACTATCGGTAGCTGGTAATAATGGCCTTTAATAATTGAACAAAATTTAAAATTTCTAGCAACATTTTGTGGGAAAAAGAAACGTTTCCCAACTAATTTTCTTAAGTGATGTAAAGCAAAGTAAAAGCAGACTTTAAGAATTTTTTAATGCTGTAAAATCTATATAAATTTCATACAGTATTCACTGCATTACATTTTCATCACCCCATAAATAATATTAGCAAATTAAAAAAAAATAAATATTTAATTTATGTATGAATTTATCTTTCCGCGAAGTGACAGTGATTGATGAAAATTTAGTTTGTATGTAGAGGAGAAAATGAATGATTGAATGAAATGAACATTTAGCCATTCAGGCCTTTCATCAAGCCAATTGTCACTTATTATGCTGCTATACTTGTATTTATTGTTTATCATTTTTACCCGTATCTCTGTGTAACACTATTTTTATTTCACAAATTTTATTTACACACATTTTGGCAAATTAAAGCGTTAATCTTTTATAAAATGGAGAAAAAAAGGGAAGTTATTTGATAAAATGAAAAAGAAAACAAAAGTTTGTTGATTACGCGGTACACCCTAAAGAATTATTTGAAGTTCCAAGTCTGATTTAAAAGTAGGGATGGTTCACAACTTTTATAAAAGTTTGATCGTGGTATTACCCGTTCTCAACTCAAATAATTGTTTGGTGTATCTATACTAGGTGACCGCATTAGCGGTTTGCCATTTCAATACAAATCCTGGGCGATTAAAAATGTTACTCTTGCCCCGCTCATTTAGGTTGTTCTGTTAATAAGACACAGATTTGTTTGATGTTTGTTTTTGTGGCTGTAATTGGTTATTCTGAGATATCCCTCTTTGAGTAAATCATTTCACAACATTTATTATTATTGAAACTAAAATCATTGTAAAAGTTTGTTTTTTCCTTCTTCTTTTTTTTTTTTTTTGTTATTTTTGTAGTGTGAAAAAGCAGATAAAGTAGACAAAAATTTTAGCGTTAAATTTGATTAATGTTTGGTTGGGCCGTTGACAGTTTTTAACTTGTCAATTTCAAGTTTTAAAAATTTTTATTGGAAAGGAAATGTTTTGTTAATGGCGCGCGTCTGCGTTATTTAAGCTTTCGTTGTAGGGCTATTTTGTCAATTGAGTGGAAAATTAATTTTTTATGGTTTGGTGGGAGTTTTCATTTTCTTTCTTTAAATTAATAAAAAAAATTTTAAAAGTGACAAAATTTTGTTTGTAAACAAACTGCACATAAATTAGAAGCGAACAAAAAAATGTTGTTTTTAAAGTTACTAATTTATGTTAAATTTTAATTTTTTCATAAATTATTTTTATCCCTAAGTGAGGAGGCGTTTTATGGCAAAAACTTTCTCTTTTGTTTTTACTTTCTTGCTTACAAATTTATATAAATAAAAAATTTAAAAATAAATTTTAGTTAAACAAATAAGAAAAGTTTTTAATAGAAATTTTTTAGATGAGTTTATCGCATGAGCTCAGAATTGATATGAGTCTATTTCTATGCTGGTAAATAAGAACTACTTCAATTTTGTTTTAGTTTTTCAAAGGTGAACTTAAGTGAAGCTTTAAAAAGTTTTGTTCTACAGAAACTGTCAGAAATATTAAACTCACTGCCAGACCAAGTTAAATTAGCGTGGCAAGCGTAGCGGGTTTTTTAGCCAGGGCTTATATTGAAATGGATAAACCTAAATAAAATCACCGATTTTACGAATTCAATAGTAATTTTAAACTCACTAAAGAAAACAATTGTTTTGCAGCCAACTTCACTATGAGACGTGCTGTCAAAATTGGATTTCCAAGCGCTCAGCGTTTTTTCGGTTTGCTTCATACATTTTGTAAGAGAATTTTTGTTAATGTAAACAACAAAATCTAGTGAAAAATATACTAAAAATAAAATTTTAAATATAAAAATTAAGAAAAAAATTTTGTCATACATGACATCAGCATGTTTGTGAGGAATTTTGGCCATTGTGAACAAATTGTGACTTGGCATCAAATACCACTATATGGAGAGTGAACAGCAGCGATAGTAAATACTATTGAAAAATAGTAGCGACATCTCTAAAATGAATTTGTGACATTTTTGAAAAATTTCAAAAATTCAACTTTTGTGATGTCTGTGAGGGATCCAAAGTAACTTCCTAACGAACCATTAACGATTGCGAGATGGAAAACATAACATTTTAAAGAGGAGGCTGTCTAGATTTGTAATCTAATTTTTTTTTTTTAATTTCCTCATAACCTAGTACTTTTGTTCTAAAAGGATTTTGGCAATTTCTGTTTTGCATCATAATTAACTACGAAATTTTCCAAAAATATTAAAAGACTTCCAGAAAGTTTAGAAGCTACGTATTAAATTCCTTTTTAATTTTGGTAATTTTTATGGGCAAAATCGAGAATGGTACCTCGGTAAAGTGGGGAATGGTAAAAATCCCTTAAACCAACAGCTCTGGGGTATATGGAAATTTCAAAAAAAATTTTCAAAATAGTCCAAAGTAACTTCTGAGTATTTGGGCGCTAGATTACAAATCTAGACAGTCTCCCCTTTAATACTCATTTTTAAAATGTTTTTGGAATTTCCTCATACCCCAGTACTGTTGCTCTGAGGGAAATATTTTTAAAATCACACATCACTACAACAACGTTTAATATTTTGTAAGAAAAAGTGTTTGTAAGACCTTTTGCATTTCACTAGTAAATACCTTCAAAACGATATATAATATATGTATTATCGTACGTATTTTTTATTTTTATTTACAGCCAAAAAAAAAAAAAATATACTCAAACATTATAAAACTTTTTGTTCTTCCTCAATTATGAATAAAAAAAAATTTAAACTAAAAAGTTTTTAAAATCTAATTAAATTTAAACTTTTGTTTAGCTACGTCTACCTAAACTCTTTACTACTGCTTTTTTGGAATGGTCTCTAAAAAAACAGGCTTATAACTGTCTAAACAGCGTTTCTTTTTAACTACTGCTTCTAAATCATACCTAGAACAAAACCAAAACTAAAAAATTAATAAAAAAAAATTTATACGACAAGGATACGAGCTGAGCTGTAGTTGATACAGAAAAGAAAAAACTTGTGATGATTTATGTGTGAAATTTCAACACTAAAATATAAAACTAAAGTAATATTTAACATGGAAATATAAAGTATGCATAAAGTACACAAGTAGCAGACTTAAAATTATACATAAAAATCTTTCCCCACCCTTCCTACTAAGCTAGCCAAACAGCCAGGCAGCCAACTACTCCACAGTCAAAAATTGTCTTTCTACTTAACCAACAAAACCTTCTTCCAACAAACACACATGATGAGAGAGTTTTTACATTAACTTGAAATCATAACTTTTTACACATGTTAAATAATGTCTGGCACAAATTTTTATTTAAGAATATTTCGTTTCGTTTTATTTTTTCAAAAATATTTTGAAGTGAAAAAAAAAAAAAAATAAAAATAGAGAAAGAATTGTGTGTAACAAAGATGGTGTAAATTTAACACACTCTTCAACAGCCTAAACTTGGTCTACAACTTAATACTGAAAAACACACAGGGAGCAACAAAAGCTTCAAGTATGGATACAAGTTGTTAACAATAAACGTAAGTAAAATAAAGGACATCATCACCCCCATCACACATCTACTCGCGTACTACTGTTACAGCGAGTGAGTGATAAAAAAATATATTAAAAAACCAAAAGTGTGTGTTATCAATGTTATGCAATAGTTTTGTTTACACATTTACACTCACACTCAGCCACCTGCACACAAACGATAAATACAGAAAAAATGTTTGTTGTAGGTGTAACTGAGGTATGAGTGTTATAATAAATAAATAATAAAAAAAAAAAAGAAAAATTACTGTAAATGTGAAGAGAAGATAGATGTTCAGGTAAAACTTTTATTATAAATAAAGTTGTTTTATTTTTTTTTTTAATTTTAACTTCTTAGTCTGCTTTCAATACCCTACCTAAAGCAACATTAGAAAAAATTAACAACAAAATTGGCAATTCCACAGAGCAGTATCACTAGTGATATTTTAAAGCTTTTACAAAAAATACTTTCAAATGTTCTTTTTTAAGTCTAAAGGGTTAAGGGGAAATTTCAATAAATTAATTTTATTGTTTGGTATTGTGGCAAAGCATGATGAAGTTTATAAGAATAAAGAGGAGAGTTCAGAGATTTCAGATATGTATATCTTACATTCAGAATCAATACCAGAATCGAGTTATAGGGTGTCAAAAAGTACAATTATTATAATAAGTGGCCCCCAGTAATAGTGCACTTTATCATTTCTTACTGCAATAAATCGATTGTTTCATGCGTTGTATGGCAAATCACATGTCAACCAGTTGAGGTCACAAGCCCTCCATTTTCATGTTCCTGTAACAAATGCTGTTTACAGTCAGGGCAATTTTTGCCTCGCCTTAAAAAATAAAAGGACTTAACCAAAATCAGGCACATAACACTAAAATTGGTTAAATAGAAAGTATCCTTCGTATTTCTTCCTTTTGATAGTTTTTTTCTCCCTTGAAATTTTTTTAAATGATTTTTTTTGGCTGTACAAATTAATAAAAAAATGCTTATATGCTGCATCAATTTACATATTTAGAAATAATAATAAAAAGGGTATATATTTCACCCTTTAGTTGGTTGGTTTACGTGGCGGCCTAACGGCCTTCAATTAGAGTCGCAAGATTCCGTTTTGAATCACCTACTTGTCCTGACTATGTAGCCATAAAATGACTTAGAACCACCCCGTATCATTGAGATATCTAAGAAGGTCCCCTAACCTTAGTTCTGATATCTCAGGTAGTCCAGCCATCAGATGTGCACCGGGAAATCTGTGTTTCGCAGCCGGACACTCGCAAGAAGATGTCACTCTCGAGTGACCGACAGCTGCGGCCGCTTTCCTTGAGAGCCAGAGAGCACTGCTTGCTATTTTATAACAAAAATAACCAAATCTCTAGCAACAAATATGGAATGTAAACGAAAGTATTTAGGGTGATGGCTAAATTCGTTTTTGGCCATTTAACTCTCTTTTTTATTTGCTTTGACTTTATTTTTTTTTATTACAAGTTCTATTAAATATTCATAACTTTTATACGATGTTTTTGTTTTAAATAAAACACCAAAAATTATTGCAAGTTGATTTATTAAGTTGTAAATACACAAGCACTAGAAACTTTTTTGTTTTTCTTTTTCTTATTTGTATGACAAAAACAGAAAAGGAAACGGAAATAAGCTCAAGGGTTACACAAGTATAGTTTACTGGCAGTAATTTTGTAAAAGCAAAGATATGGAATTGTATTTAGTAGTTGGATAGTTGGTTGTTATGAAAACAAAACACACAAAAGAAAAGAAGAATTAAAACTAAACAAAAACAATATTTTTTTTTAAATAAAATTTTAAGCTTTCCAGTGAGAATATGAAATTTCTAAATTCTTTCTTCCCTTTTTTAGAAAGAACAAATCTGTAAATGTGTTTGAAAGTTTTTCATTTTAAGATTATCGTTTAACTATAACTAAACTATAGAGAAAACACATTATGTTTTGTGAAAATTTTTCAAACGAAAATGGGGTTTTATTTTAATGAATCTTAACTGCTGTAAAAGTGTTGTATAAGTTTCTTTAAAACAAAGCATTGCATTTCAAGTGCAACACAAACTATGTGAGGAATATGTAGTAGAAAGTCTCCCTCTCACAGCCATCAAGTAAACTTTCAAATCCGGTTATTAAAAACACTTTTATAGCAAAATGAGTTCACATGTCGTCCTTAACTTGCCGTTATCTTATACTTTAAATTTATAATCAAACAAGTCGGAGTAGACCTTGAAGAAATTAATCTGAGGGCCATTATAGCAATAAGGTTTCAGATATTGTTTTAGTTATACTGAACGATAAACTGACATTTAACTTTTTCCATTATTACAACTTCCCAATAAAGCTATGGACAACAAAGGTAACAACCAACAATGGCTATATATAGCGTACACAACAACCTTTTGAATAACATAAAGCACAGACAACAACGAAACGCTTATAGTTCACATTAAAATTTGCTTTTTGCTTATTGGTTACTGTCGGTTAAAGTCTATTTGTAATAATTAAAAGTCATTTATCCTTACGATAACATCCTGCCTTTAGTTATTGTTTAGTTGTAATAACGGCTGTAAAAGTGTTAAACTGCACGGTCAATTAACAAAATCATGCCGTTATTAAAATATTTCTTTGCTAAAATCACTTGCTCTATGGTACGGGATAAGGTGCACAACTGATAACTGAGATATTATCTAACTTATCGTGCTAAGTTATGTTAAGTTGCACAGGGTGGCCCAATAAGAAAAATAGAAAGAGGCTCACTTGGGTCCCCTGATGTGGTATCTTTATGATACTTGTATAAGAGAAAAAATGAAGAAAAATAGCGATAAAAAGATGACAAGGAAATAGGAGTAGTAAAGTAGGGTGAGAGTCCATTATCGAAACCAATTGTTGCAGCCGACAGGTAAGTGAGGCCAATGAGTTTCCTCCTCCTCCTCGTCTTGACAACTTTTACAGTAGTCATTTGATGGTAAAATGATTCTTCTCGCATGGTTGCCAAAACTCGAGTGACTTGTTATTGCTGCTATCACATTCCCAGCCAGGGCCAGATTATCTCTCTATACGGATTGTGTTTAATATAAAAATATATTTTCGATCTGCTGTTTTACAGATTAAGACAAAGATGATGCGTATTGATACTTTGCTGCGGCATAATCGTAATATAACCCGTAACTAAAGTTTAACCCAATCGTTACAAAGCATGCAAAACGACGCCTGCTTTAAAATACACATACTCGTACATAAATTCCCCCACCTCGTTTAGCGATTAGCAGCAGTCTACATTATTCCTCTTCCGCTGTACAACAATATCTTCTGTGTTGCGGTACATAAGGCCTAGTAAGGATGTTTAACCACTGTGATTTCATTTAAGCTTAATATGTTTCTTGAGCTCCTACTACTTTAAATAATTTTCATTTTTCATTTCTAGACTAGTGATTGGTTGGGTTAGGGAAACAGCACCTTAAGAATGTTTTAAATTAATTATTATTAAACAAACAATGTATGTCTGCTTTAAGCATAGAAAATTCAAAAGTGACAAAACGTGAGTACGTAAATAATTCAATTTAGTTATAAGAATTTCATAATCCTTGAAAGAATAGAATAGATAACAGAAAGAAACTAAATAAAATAAACATATGGAAGCACTTGTAGTACAAAAATAAAAAACAACAAAAAGAAATCCAAAGCAGACAATAATTTAATGAATGAATTTAAGAATTATAAAGACAAAGCAAGAAAGAGAGAGAAGGAGGCTGGGCCCAAAGATTTTAAAACTCCCTAAAAACAAGTACAAGTAAAAACAATTATGAAAATAATTTGGGTTCAACTGATGAATATTTATTGTAAAGGCTGCAGTAGAAAACACACACACTTATACAAACAAATGCAGCTTAATAAGAATAAAACTAACTTTGAGGTAACCAAAACCAACATGAACAAAGAACCAACCAAACGAACCCTTGTTTACGTGTATTAAATCTTTTCAAAAGGGGAAAAGAAAATTCTCAAATAAAAGGAAAAAAGTTGTTGAGAAGAAAGAGAAAGCGTTTGTGTTTGTGGTTCTAACAGCAGCAGCATTCCTTTATTTAAATATTCTTCTATTTTTTCTTTCTCTATGAATCGACAGTTGTTTGGTTTCTTTTTTCTTTATTTAATTTTCCCTCGTCAAAATCACTGTCGTTTGACACCTTGTCAATTGTTTGGATGGAATCCATCATCAATAAGCAACAAAAACAAAGAGGAATTATTACAAATTTAATTAAAATTTTCTTCTAGAAAATTAATAAAAATGTTATAAAACTTATTTAGTGTAAATAAATAAACTTTTAACATAAAGAGGTTTGTACTCAAATTAATTTTATTATTTTACTGGCTGTTTTTTTTACCCAGTTCCTTTATTTATGCCATAGCGTCCTTGGAAGAGGACGGATTAATGATGGAGCATTACAGAGTATTAAACACTTGGCAAAAATCAGGACCCAACCTAAATGGCCTCTTCAGGCTATTTAACGAAGATGAAGAGACAACAGGACATATATGGCGCCACTGTAAGGATCTAATTTAGAGCCGTTTTCTTTACTTAGGGCATCACCGTCTGACATGGTAGACAAATTACCCAAGGAAGTGTTTAAGTTCTTAATGAATACTACACTTAGGGAAAATTTGTAACAAAAGCTCTATTCTGGCCTCAGTGATCAGGTGATCAGGTGACCAGTTCCCGCTCCTGATTCTAATTCTAGTTTAGAGAAAGTGTATGTAATAAATTCCAAAAAAATCCCAATGAAGAACAGGCATTTAATCGTTAAGAAATCAAGCTATATTGTGCTAGTAAAAGTGGGCGTGGCCAGCAAAAAAGTATATGGAGACCAAAAATGATAGAGATAAAAGATTACGCTATCCCGCACATAAAACTTTAATTTTCTGCGCATTTAGCACAACTGACATCACTCGGTATATTCGTATTGTCTAATAATTTACAGCTAAATTAGTAAGAGAGAAAGAGAGAGAAATGTATTACCAATCTACGTCATCCAACGGGAAATCACACACATGGCGTAATTTTGTATGGAGACACTAGAGAGGGCTTTTGCTTAAACTGCAGAATACTTTGTTAAAAATTAGATTTTTAATCATTAAGAAAACAAGTTAAATTACGTGACTTAAAAACCGGGCGTAAGGTGGATATGAATGATATTTTAGTAGCAATTTCTAACCTGTAAAAGGTGGCTGGTATACGCACGCATTTTATTCCCTGCCACTTATACAAAAAAAGTCTGCTCCACATAATAATTTGAGCTGTAATTTTTGAAAGTGGTATAAGTCTACTTTAAAAAAAATTAAATTAGTAGTGGTAATTTTAATAGGATATAGACAGCATCTTACTAAAACTACAGCTAACTAATTTTTTTTTAATTGGACTTATACCACTTTTAAAAATTTAATTTACAACTGCCCCCATTGGGTGTATGGTCTACAAAAAATTCTTCTTTTTTTTAACAAATAAGCCGCCAACCAAAAGAGGAAATTTTATAGAAAAAATCTTTTGCTTTACAGAAGCGAATGTGTATGCTAATGCCGCTGCTGCTGCTGGTTAACTGTGACAACTACAAATAATTCAACACTATACAAACAAACAAACAAAAATACACTGTTTAAATTGAAAACATTTAAAATAAGAAAAACACAGCGGCTTCTTAATAAAAAAAATAAAAAAAGTAAAGAAAGCAAGTCAACAAGAAATTGAAAATTAAATAAAATAATGTTTTTTGTCGCATTTCTTTTAATTAATTTTTTAATTATTTATTTTAACTTAAATCAAATAGCATTTTCATTATTTGTTTGGCGGTCGGTTAATTTTTATTTTTCATAAGTATAATTAAACAAACGTGTGTAAATGTCATGGAAGGGGAAGGTAATTTAAAAGAAGAAAAAACAACAAAGGGTGATCTTAAGAACAATAGAAACCGTAAATTTATTTAGATGATAAACTGTACCAAAGACTTTAAACAATTTAATGCTATTTTCTAGTGTTTCCTTTAGATGTTTAAAGCGTGGGTATTTTTCGGCACTATAAAGGCTTTTTTTATTTATTTAAAGTATAATTTTATCAACAAATTTTTTCTGTTTCCAGTTGCCGGCACAAAAGACTATAAGGCTGGTATTCAAAGAGACTAATAACGACTTCAAGTATAAATTATGACAAATTTTTCATGCAAATTTGTCATAATATCGATTTCAAGTCTATTTGAATTTTCTTTGAATACAAGCATAAAGCTTTCACATATATTAATTTTAAAAAGTAGCAAAAATCATATGACCAAAAATCCTTCTAAGGAACGTAGTTCAAAGCTACCGAAACGATCAATCCAAAGATGCCAAAATAATTTCGCCAAGACAGTAAATAAGCACAAAAAACAATCTCAAAGAATGTTAAAAATAAAAAATTCTCATAGTACTTCAGAATTCTCCTCCAACTCAGAGGTGCCAAACCCCTGCTAACAAATTCTAGTTAGAGAAAATGTTTTAGGCTGACTTCCTGAGAAGCAGCAATTGGTTTTAGTTGTGACGAACCCTTTTTCTTCTTTTACTATTCCTCCTTCTCCTCGATTTTCGATTTTCTTTGTTTTCTTCTACTTCCCCCAAAAATTTTTTTTTTCCTTTCTTCTTACTCTTTGCTTTCTTCTTATTTTTCCTTTCTTCTTCGGTTTCTTTTCTTTCTTCTGCGTTCTCTTCTCTTAAGCTCATTTTCTCTTTTCTTATTTTCTTTATTATCCTTCTCTTGTACTTCTAATCGTCTTTTCTTTTCTCCCTTCTTTTTACCTTTTTTCTTCTCTTTTTACTTCTTCTTTTGCTGCTTTCTCTTCTTTTCTTCTGTCTCAACCTTCTTCTTTTTCTCCTCTTTTTCCTTAACGTTTTTCTTTTGCTTCTTTTTCTAATGTTTTTTCTCCTTTTTCTCTTTCTTCTACTTCTTGCCTTTCTTCTACTTCTTCTCTTTCTTCTACTTCCTGTCTTACTTCTTGTCTTTCTTCTACTTCTTGTCTTTCTTCTACTCCTTCTCTTTCTTTTCTTCTTCCGGTTTTTTTCTTTTCTTTCTTCTACTTCTTCTCTTTCTTTTTCTTTTCTTCTACTTCTTCTTGTTCTTTTTCTTTTCTTTCTGCTAAGCCTTCTCTTTTACCTTTCTTCTTCCCTTTTTTTTCTCCTCTTTTTACCTTTCTTCTTCCCTTTTTTTTTCTATTTTTTTTTTCCTTGCTGCCGCTTCTTTTCCATTTTTCCTTCTTTTCTGCTTTCTTATACTTCTCATTTTCTTTTCTTCTTTTTTTTCACCTCTTCTTCTCACTTCTTTTTTCCTGTATTTTCTTATAAAGAGAGCCATAAACGGACCTAAAACCCTTATAATAAAGTGCATTCTTTCGGGCAAGAATTTTTTGTATATTTTATTTTTGGCCTCACTAAACAGACAAAAATTTTGCTTGTTCTTCTTTTTTATTGACTGCAGTCAGCTGTTTGTTCTCTTTTAGCTAATCCATCTATTCCAATCATTCCACCAACTACGACCATCCCATCCATCATTTGAGTCTACCGTACAATTTTAAATTAGTTTTTCCAACGTTTTTTATTTTTTCTTTTCACAGTTGTGCCATCATTTTCTCATTTAATCATTTTTTTTTCTGATTTTATTATTATTTTACAATTATCATAAAATCAATAATTTCTTCTTCTTGTTTGAATGTGTGTGTCCTTTCCCCATCATTATTATAGCCATAAGCAAGCATAGTATGTAGTACTCGTACTACTGCTAACCAGGCTGGCTGGCATTAAGGTATAATCGGTTTTTAAATGCAATTTCATTAGAAATTCTATAGAGTTGTAACTGCTTATCAATCATAATTTTTTGTAAAGGAAACTTTTTGTAAAAAGTTTTTTGTTGTGTTTTTTTTCACAAGGATTGCATTATAATGTGTAGTCCTTCTTTAAATTTATGCGTAACAAAATTAAGGGAAGTACTATGAAATTCATATCTATAAATGTTCTAATTGTTAGTTGAAGCAAAATATAAAGTATTTCAAATTAGGCTTCAAAAACAAACTAATCCAACACTATAAAATGCTACTCTATAACGAAGTAGCCAGTTAAATGTTAGTAAGAAAAAATTTAAGGAAAAAAGTGGTTTTCCTGTAACGATTTCGTAACAAAATATCTAAAATGAATAGACGTCATCAGACAATTTACAATACAATAACAAAACCGTATTTTGAATATTGATCGATTTTATTATTTTTTGGAAACCAACAGATGCAGATGAGACTTTATTATATTATATATTTTACACCCATTTTTCAACGAGTTTCACTCAACACTGATGTTTTTAATGTTTAACCCTGAAAGTATGCTTTCGAATATCTTATTTACCACTTTAGTTGGCGCCTTTGCTAATAATGCTAGAAAAGGCATGAGCCACTTTATGAAGTATTCAACCGCTGTATTTATTTAGAGGGGTTTTTTAACGTCTAAAATCCTATTTGTAAACGGATTTCTCTAAACATGGACATTATTAGGCCGGTCGAGACCGGGCAAAAACGTCTAGTATAAAACAAAATTTTTTTAAATCAATTAGTATACGGTTCTCAAGTTCAGCCATATTATTTACGAAATAATATTATCAAAATATACTATTTTACTATACAGGGTCCCATCAAAACGAACGATCTGAATTGTAAATAAAACAAAAAGTTGTCACAGAATTATCTTAATATTTTTTTATTATGATAGAAGGAACTATGACGGTGGCATACGTCTATCCGATGGTCCATAATTGAGGTTCAATATGCCGAATTATCTCATCCTTTAGCTATTGAATTATACTTGGCTTATTGAGGTACAGTTATTCTTTTAAATATCCCCAAAAGAAGAAGTCCATGGTTGTCGAATCATATGATCGTGGCGGTCAATTAACATTGTCACGACATGAGATTACCATTGAGTTTCTCAAGCAAAAGAGCCATTGTTTCCTTGGCTGTGTGCCAAGTGGCACCATCCTGTTGGAACCACATATCGTTCAGGTCCATATCCTCAATTTCTGGCTATAATAACACTATTTAATTCCATGCCATTAAACATAAAACTTGAAACTAATTTTTTTTTGTATTCAAATGTAGCATTTACCGTATGCAAAACAGTTTGTTTTAATGTAAAAAAATTCCAGAATTGTAATCTTCTGTAATAATTGTTTTAACAGCAAATTATGCTGAACAAATAAATAAATCAATCTATCAAAACAAAAAAAGAATGATTCCAATCTAAAAGTAACTCAAATATATAAAAAGGCTTATTTAACATTACAAAGTCCTGCGAAAGAATCACAATTGGTATTACAACAGATTATTCCCAAAACTACTCAACATTATTATCAATAAATATAGTGGATATATCATCAAATGAAATTGAAACGCCTTAACTACCTCTAACCAGCACTAGAGCATAAACAATTTCTCTTATCTATTAACTATAGGAGCTGGCAGGCTACATGCAGCAATTATGTTTCTTCATTTTCACTTTTTACATTTCAAGTCTTTGAATAGCCTTTCATCTTCTTCCCTGTGCAACCTAGCCCAACCTATTAATCTTAGTTACAGCAAATCTTTTAATATTGAAAATAGTGTTTTTTTTTAATTTCTTTTACAAAAAAAAATTTTAAAAAAGCAGCTTTTATTACAAATTGGTCTTTGGTATATTGGCAGTGGTACCGGATATCTCATATTCATCATTTTGCACCATTTTTTTATGGTCGTCGTCGAGCAGATTCTCCCAATCTAATACTAAATTAGAATTCGAATGCATTTTCTTTAGCGAATCTGCAATATTAGCATCTAACAAGCGTTCTACAACATTTGTTTGCTGCAAAAACTCATAATTGCTGTGGGTAAATTCGTTAGGAATAGCAGCAGCAGGTAGTTCATTTAAACTTTGTGTAATTTCTTGTTTCTTTTCTGAGAGTTGACAGAGAGAACATTTAGGTTGTTGCAGGAGTTTAGTTTTTAAAGCATGCAAAGCTATACGGTCTTGAGCTAATAATAAACGTTCTTGTGACAAACTGGCTTCCTTTTCAGCGATGGCATTCGATCTTTGCTGTAGCAAATGTAATTTGTTTTGATAGAATTGTTCAGCTATTTTGGCTTTTTGTTGTGACTCTTGGGCCACTCGCTCGGCCATGCGATAGGATAATAATTCTTGATGCAATTCCTCTTCACGAACATTGAGAGCATGTTCTCTATCGCTCATATCACGTTTTTGTTGCTCCACATGACGTTGCATTTTATAGAAACGCTCTCTCTCCAAATCAGCCTTGTGTGCCGCATCACGAGCCACCTGCATAGCAGTTTCCACTTCCAAACGCTTCTTTTGCATATCATCATTATTACTTTGTAAGCGTTTTTCCAGCTCAAATTTAGTTTTTTCTGTCTGAAGTAGTGCTCTTTCTTCTTGTAATTGTATTTGCAGTTTTTGTTTCTCCATTAGCTGTTGTTCTTTCAAATCTTTGATTCTTTCTTCATCTCTAAACATTTGCTCGCGAAAAAATTCCTTTTCTTTATTGAAGGCCAACTTTTCAGCGTCTATGCTGGCTAATTTTTGTCTTAACTGCCAGTTTTCTTCTGCAGAGTCCTTGGACATTTTTGACATTTGCAATTCCAAGCTGCTGATCAATTCCATTAATCTTTGTTTTTCCAAGCCATATGATTCTTCCGTAATTTTAAGCCTTCTCTCATTATCTTCTAGTTTCTTTTCTCTTTGTTCCAGTTTCTTTTCCCGTTCTAAATGTAGTATTTCTATTTTGTTTTGCATATTCTCTTTGAGTTCCTTAAGACCACCACTGAGATCTTGAAGATTGTTAGAGGCCACTTTAAGATAATCTAAATAGGAGCCATTCTCCTGTACAACTGCAAATTCCAGCATTTTTGCTTGTCTTATGTTGTCTAACATGCGACGATGGTCTTCTTTAATCATTTCTAAATCTTCTTCTTGGCTTTTACGCAGTTTTCGTAAATCGTCTTCATGATCTTGTTTTAAGTTGGACAATTCTTCTTCGTAGCTCTTTTTTAACAAATTTTTTTCTTGCTCAAGTCCCTCAATTTTATTTTGAAAATAAGTTTGCAGTTCTTCTAGCTCAGACTTTAAACGTTTTTCCATACTTGAAAGATGCTCCTCAAGAACTTCAATTTGTTTTCTAACAAAGGCAAAGAAATTTAGACAAAATACTTAGTTATACATCAAACTTACTTATAAGATCTTTCCAAAAGCTCGATTTCTCTCTCGTAGTTATTTTTTGTATTGGCTATTAATTCTTCTAAACGTAGATTTTCTAATTCCAAGCGTTTGTTATCAGACTCAAACTGTATTAGATCGAAGGCATTTTGTTTTACTGTCTCGATATTTTTTAATTGTTTTTCTGTTTCTGCGGTTTCCTCTGGAGTAATTTGTTTGACTGCTGAAGTAATTTCAGTATCGGTATTTAGCAACGTTTGAGGCAGTGGTGGTTGGGACATTAAAATATTTAAATGGTTATTGATTCTCTGCTGTTGTTGTTTGATTAGATTCTCCAATTGTTGATGCCTTTGCATTTGCTGCTGAAAGAGATTTTGAAATTGTTGCTCTTGTTTCTGCAATAGTAAATCCTGTTTTTGTTGCATGTTTATTAAGACTCGTTCCTGTTGTTTCATTTGTGAAGCCATGATTAGTTGCTGCTCTTGATATTTTAATGCTGAAAAACTTTGTTGGGCCTCTAAATTTAAAGTGTTTATAAGCTTCAAATTTTGACTGGTAGAATCGATCACATTATGATCATTAACTTGAAGAGCCAATTCATCTTTTTTTTCCACCAGCTCTTCCTGGTATTGTCCCATGTCACTATTTGTCAAATTTTCATTGCTGCCAGGTATTTTTAAAACTTCTGGGTGCTCTTTAGTAGTTGATTTAAAACCTGTTGTTGCTTTAGTTGCTTCTGAGCTGACTTGTTCCTTGGGAATGTTTGTTTCTGGTGCTTTCGATAATCCTAACCAATCGGCCGTTGTGGCCTTTGGCCGCGCTTTAGGCGATGCTACACGTGAAGATGATTTGGAAACATTATTATCCTTGTTAAATAAGCCCAAAGGATCAGGGTTTTGTGCACTAGAAATATTAGAAGTTCTACGCCCCTGGGAAGTCTTAGGTCTCATAGTTTGAGTTTGAGTTGGAAACATATTTGATGTGTCTGTAGTTGTTTCGGTAGATTGTCTTGATATTGTGGCTTTTACATTTAAGCCTGTTGAAGTCTGGGGACGTTTTGTTTCCAAAGGACCCAATAAATCATCAAACAAATTTTGAGATTTTCCTAAAGCCTTAGGTTTTTTGGGATCAAATCCTAAATCATCCTCGTCCTCAGTTATCTCACGTGCGCCTGTTTTACTTGTAAAATTTTTTGCTCCTGCTGTATAAGATTTTCGTGCCCCAGCTGTTCTACTATCCGTTTTTTCTTCCAAACCAAAAAGATCTTCCATCGAATCCAGCATTTGAGAAGATTTTTGTTGGTTTGTTGTTTTAGTTTTTTTGGTATTAAAAAAACTATCAAAATCATCACTGTTGTCATTTAAATCCATGATTGTTGTTTGAAATTACTTATTGAAGGATCTTTTAGAAAGCCTTGACAAATTAAGGACAAATTGAACTTCATAACATTTAAAAAACCGGTGAATAATTGAGTTTTTTATTGTCTTCCTTTAATGAACGCGCAAAACGAGAAGCAACAAACAAAGAATAATAAGAGTTAAATAGTGCAAATGGAATTTCAACTACCAACTGTTTTAACCAACACCGCATTTATATCATTTGATAAAAACAGTGACAAAGTTATCCATGGCTTCTGTAAATCTTGGAGTCTGGTTCCAAACATAGTACTATAGCATTTTTTGGTTTCTTCTTAATAAACAATGGGAAAGTAGGTATACTATTTCAGGTTCAACATTTTATTTGTTTTAAATTAGTTAAAATTAAGCAGTTCAAAGTATTTTTCCTTTAATTACTTTAAATTTCACCTTTTTTTTTCGAATATAAAAAAATTTGAGCTGCTCTAAAAAAAATAAAATGTTTTTGTTTACACCTTCAAGTGTTTCCCGGCAACCCTTTATACGTTAAAAGTTTTAAAGCTATTGCTGGTAATAAAGGTTGTGAAGCTACTGGTAATTCCTAAATAACATGTCTGGTCGTATTACAGCTGTTGTTATCTTATTTCAATACAAACAGATAGACAGCTGTGTTAAAATATAAACACTTTTATTTTTTCGTGGAAAATTACAAAATTACGAAATTTTTCAACATTTATAAATAGAAAATCGTATAAAATGTTAAAATTTTATAAAAAGCTAAATAATATTTATTTAAGTTTTATAAAAACTAAAACACAACTGAAATTTTATAGCACACAACCACCTCAAGGAAGTGCAGGGAAGGACGCTGTTTTAAAGAAAAATTTAAAATCTACTTTATATTATATTACAGCTGGAGGCTTATTAGCAGTGGGCTTAAGTTACGCCGCTGTGCCACTTTATAGCATATTTTGTCAGGTCAGTGAAATATTCTACTAGTCATTGTTAAACCAAATTGTATTTATCGATTGTGTACTTGTTAGTCCTATAGTTATGGTGGCACAATAAATCAAGGCCATGATGCGAGTAAGGTAGAACATATGGAAAAAATTGAAGATCGAATTTTACGTGTACGTTTCAATGCGGATTTGGCTGCTTCTATGCGTTGGAATTTTAAGCCACAGCAATATGAAATCAAAGTTGCACCCGGAGAAACTGCTTTGGCATTTTATACAGCCAAAAATCCTTCAGATAAGCCAGTAATAGGCATTAGTACCTATAATGTTGTTCCCTTTGAGGCGGGTGCTTATTTTAATAAGATACAATGTTTTTGTTTTGAAGAGCAACAATTAAATCCCCACGAAGAGGTATTTATTTACATATAAAAACAAAATAATGTATAAAAAATGCAATGAACTCACCTTATTTGAAATATTGTTCAATCTTAATTTTAGGTGGATATGCCGGTTTTCTTTTATATTGATCCCGAATATGTTAAAGATCCAAAACTGGAAAATGTCAATTTGATAACATTGTCATACACGTTCTTTGAGTCTAAAGAGGGTCTGAAACTTAATTTTCCCTCATATGTGAAACCACATAAAACGTAGAGCGCTCACTGGCAATGCTTGTTTTGTTATAATTTTTGTAAATAAATATGGGTACAATTATCACTAACTATACTCTACTATATTCACGTATTTAATTTAATAAGAAAAATTGTGGCAAGCAATAATTTTCACATTTTTAAAAAACAAGTTTAACAGTACAATTTGAATAAAAGCCTTTGGCTTTTAAGAATGTGCCAGTGAATTAACTTTGGAGCAAAGGTGTTCAATTTTTAATAAATTGTTAGCATAATGTGGATGCAAAATCTATAGAAATTTAGAGATCTTTAATAGTATACGTATACTCTCTTCTAATTAGAAATTGCAAGCTTTACTGGGCGAAAGTTTTAAAAATCACTTTATATGTACATACTCCAAAAACTCAGCATCCAAATAGTCTGTGCTTTAGCAATCACTTAACATGTACAATTAATGTGGACTTTAATTCCTTTTTTTTTTTTTTTCTCTGCACTTTTCAACTTTGTATTCAACATTTTGAACGTTGCATTCTTTAAGTGGACTTTGGCCATGTATGTAGGTAAAGTAAATGTTTCAAAATTATTAGAAGAGTTCTCGGTGTTAGCCAATAACAACTGATATAAAAATTCACTATCTAACGGTACCAAATGAAGAAGCAACCAAACTGTAAATTTGTATCCTATCAGTTTCGGTAAGAACCACTTGCCCCTAATACCAAAAATTATTCTAAGGCCGTGCCAGACACCGTGCAATAACATTTTAGAAATGAAATGCATCCAGCAGATACAGAATTTTGTTAACATTTTTGATAATCTAACCTTGCCATTGAAACTAATTTTATAAAATTTATGTATTTAGGTTTATACTAACTAACTAATAACACTTCAAATTGATCATTCATTTTCAGAGGAGCATGCTGAATTTTTAAGGTTTCGCCATTTTAAAATTTAAAAATTTTTTTCTGTAATTAATTATCACTTTAAACAATTTACGCTAATAATTCGATAAATATAAACTATTTTCATACGTTTATTTAACATACGCTACAATTTTTCAACTTTTATTAAATTGAAATAACAATTTTTCACTTTCACAAATTAAACCGCCATTTTAAGGAAAAATTAGTAACTGTTTTGCTTAGAATAAACCAAAGTTATTCAATGTAAGTGTAAAGCGGCGTTAAATTATTTTTGAGAGCTGCCGCTATTTTAGAATTTATTTGTTCTAGTCAGCCCTTTCTTGGCACTTTTATCATTTTGCTGTTTTGAAATACGGTTACCCTGCGCATGAGACAGCTGTGTATTTTAAAATAGATTTTTTGTTTGTTTATATTATGGGTTTTGCGGCGGTGCTTATTTAATTGCAAATTTATATTAAAACAAAAATCACAGGAAAACAAAAATAAACAATTATTATTAAAATTGTATCACACAAAAATGGCATAAATATGTTAATAATTAAGCTTAAATCATAATCATTATGCTAAAAATAAACATTTTTTTAACTGATTGCAGACATACAATACAATCAAAAAACTAGTACATCAATTAATTTAATATAAATGAACTAAACACAAGTGAAATGAGCAGGGCAACTATACATTAATACAATACATACATATATTTGTATGTAGATTGATGGTATAAAAAAGAATTTTGAGAAAAACGAAATCATACTCTAGTACATCCGGTTAGTATAGAGAAGTGCTTTTCCACTTGCCGCATTTTATTTAAACTTCAGCTCTTTTTACATTTTTCTCAATAAAACTTTGTTAAAATAATGAAACTTTTGTGGTTTTTATTGTTATGGAGTACAATATTATGGATTTATGCACTAGAAGAATCAACCACAACTTTGGAAGATTTGCAAAAGTTATTGCCAGCCGATTTAAAAGATGAAGAGCCCACAGTAATGGTGGCTTTAATGGTGCGGAATAAGGCTCATGTTTTGCCTTTATTCTTAAGTTATTTGGAAAAGCAAGATTATCCCAAAAAACGAATTTCCTTGTGGTAAGTGCTCATAGCATTCAATTCAAAAATTTCAATTAATATTTTTTTTATAGGATTTACTCAGACTACAATAGTGACAGTAGCATAGAAATATTAAATGAATGGCTAAATCATGTAGAGCCATTGTATCATAGTATACAAAAGGTTTTGGACAACAGCACACAACGTCACCAAAATGAAAGTTCGGCTTTTGATTGGCCTCGCGCTCGTTTTGATCATCTTATCAGTCTTAAAGAGCAAGCAATGCGTGATGCTAAACAAATCTGGGCTGACTACATATTTGTAAGCGAACACATAAGAAATTCTTATCAAAATTCTTTTGCTCTTTTTTTCAATTGTTTTAATTAATAATTACTTAATTGTATGCGAGAGTGTTGCAATTTTCAAGTTAATTTACTTTCTTTTGCAGTATCTTGATGCAGATGTATTACTTACTGAGGCTCACACACTTACACATTTAGTAGAACTGAGCTTACCTATAGTGGCACCTATGCTACTTTCTGAAGGTCTCTATTCCAATTTCTGGTGTGGCATGTCTTCGAATTATTACTACTTGCGCACAGACTTATATCAAGATATTTATAATGTTAACCGTGAAGGAATTTTCCAAGTACCCATGATACATAGTGCCGTTTTAGTTAATTTAAATTACAAAGGTTCCCAGTACCTAACATTTGATCGTGAGCAATTATTGGTACAACAGAAAAATGATTTGGATTATTTGGCTACTTTGGGTCCTCAGTGTCGTTTATATGATGGCCCTGTAGATGATATTATTGTTTTCGCCATTTCTGCAAACTGCTCAAAGATTCCTTTATTTGTTACAAACGAAATACCTTTCGGTTATATTTTACAACCTTTGGAACCTAGTGATAGTGTGGAACAGGATTATAAACAATTGGTCAATATTAAAGCAAACATTATACATGACTTGGGATATGTAGTAGAGATCAATGAGTATTTGCAGAAATTTGAAAGGAAGCAAAAGAAGTAAGATAACTGATTTAAATTGATCTCATGATCCTTTAAAGAAAAAATTGTTAAATTTGCATTAATGTTTTTTTCTAGAATTAAAAATGTCATAACTATTTTTAATAAAAATATTTTTTTTAGGCATAAAGTTTCTTTGAATCACATTTATATGATCAATTTAGAACGCCGTCCGGAACGTCGCTTGAAAATGGAAAGTTTGTTTGAGGTATTAGGTTTAAATGTGGAATATTTTCCAGCTGTAGATGGACAGTGAGTACTTGGATTAAATATTGAAATTTAAAATATTCACAAGTTTCTTTAAATGCTAGATATTTAAATCATAACTTGTTGCAAGAAATGGGCATTAAATTTCTGCCTGGCTATGAGGATCCTTATCATCATCGTCAAATGACTATGGGTGAAATTGGTTGTTTTTTAAGTCACTACAAAATTTGGGAAAAAGTGGTGCAAGAGCAGCTGAATGAAGTTTTAGTATTGGAAGATGATATTAGATTTGAGCCTTATTTTAAGGACAAAGCGGAATCAGTTATGGAGCAAATACGCAATGTTATAGAATATGATTTAGTGTGAGTTTCAATAACAAAAATATTTTAAAGAATAATTTTATGTTTTAAACTTTTATTTTAAACATTTTTTAGTTACTTTGGACGCAAACGTTTAAAGGAAGAATCTGAACCTTGGGTGGCAAATACTGAAAATTTGGTACATGTGGGCTATTCATATTGGACTTTGGGTTATGTTATTTCTTTAAATGGAGCCAAAAAGCTTTTAGCTGCTAAACCCTTGGAAAATCTTATACCTGTTGATGAATTTTTGCCAGTAATGTTTAACAGGCATCCCAATAAAACATGGGCTGATGCTTTTCCCAAACGTGATCTTTTGGCGTTTAGCGCTAGTCCTTTGCTTTTATACCCCACACATTATACGGGAGATTATGGCTATATTTCGGATACTGAAGATTCAGTGGTTATGAAAAGTGAGCAATTAGCACCTAAAGGTCAAGCTCAATTGAAAAGTGATCGCGAAAAGGAATATTTAAGGGAACCTCGCTTAAACACACATGCCATTGAATTGAAAGATCCACAATTTGAGGCAGCTTCTAATGTTAAAACCCATGAAGAATTGTAGTTTCATAAAATCATAAATCAAAGAAAGTTAATTTTTTTAGCTGAAAACCAAATATTATAAAATTCTCTCACTCTAGTTAATAAGCTTAAGATCGGTTCACATTATATCACACAAATAAACATTATTCCAAATTGGATTGGTTAAATACTAGATGCAAAGATTTTTAGAGCATTCCGTAGTGTCAATTTTATGCTGTTTCCATAACACAAGCAATCAACTCGTTAGAAAATTTGCATTAAAAACGTTCAATGTTTTGAGTATATTTCATATAAAATTTCTAAACGAATTGGTTGCTGGATCACAGAAATAACAACATTTCATAAATAATGTGAACTGGACATTCATTTAAAGGGAGTAGTTTTTATAAAAATTAATTCACTCCGCTTATATTAAACGTGCCTTAATAGTTTGTAGTATTGTAAGACATTATAATCTTCTTAACATTTTTTTGTTTATAATTTCATTTTTGTATTTGTTTAAGAATCTCATCTCTCATGAAAGAATTCTGTTTATAAAACACATTTAAATAAATGTAGAATTAATAAAGAAAAAACACTAACAGAAAAGTTTTATTTTAATTAAATACTAACGTTTTACTTATCAACACATTAAATAGCTTTTAAATCAGTGTTTTGCATTTTTATACTGTGCTAATTGGTATTCGTTCAAGCTATTATTTAAATTACTTATTTAAGTAATTTAAGCAAATACTTAATAACAAATTCAAATAGCATGCAAAATCAGTTGAAGTTGTAAAATATAAAAAAGAGTAGAAAAAACTGCATTAAAAAGCAAAAAAGTATTTTTCTTTAATTAAAAAAATAAAAGCACGTTAGAGAAGCTTGTAAATTTTACTTCAAAAATTTTCAGCGAGAATATTTAGTCTTTGAAGTACGAATAATATTATGTATTATTGCTCATGGACCAAATACTCGTACATAATTCTTATTGATACAGATATAGATTGCAATCTAATAAAAACTTATAAATTTGGAAGTAATAAAAACGAATATTTTTCTTTTTGAAATGGGCGAATATGTAAAAGTATATGTTAATAACGTAACGAATTTTCTTAAAATACCTATTTTCTTATTAAGCCTAAAATAAATAATTCATTTCAGTTCAAGAAACTAAAATTAACTAGTTCTAAGAAAAAATCCTTTCTGAGAAACGTATTTTTAAAAGCAATAAAATGTCTGCAGACACTCAAATTTTAAATTAATAAAAAAAATTATAAGAAAGATATCTATAATGAATGCAAAATAAATACAATTTAATTTAATTTTGCAAAAAAAAATTTCAAACAAAAGAGGAATGAATGAAAACCAAAATTTCGGCGGTATTTTACATTTTTTCGGCCATTTGTGGACTGATTGCTCTCATTTTTTTTCACGTATATTATGACTATCATTTGTGACAAGACTGTTTACCACGTTTTTTAGTCCGTGTTGTAGTTTAAACAAAATACATAAAAAAACAAAGCAGCCATTTGTGGAGCGATTGATCTAATTTTTTGCACGGGTCACTTTTTACAAAATAGTGTACCACGTTTGACTCAGAAACTGGTCGAAAATAGAGGTATTCGAGGTTTTTGTTAGTGATAGCTCCGCCATTTATGGACCGATGCGGCTGATTTTTAAGCAATTGTAAGACAGAAAGAAACTACTGAGAGATTTGTGTGCTAAACTCTTCTGTACGTTGCCTAGGGACTTCAGAAAGTTGATTTCAACGACTTGACGGATAGACAGACGGACATCGCTAAATCGATTCCGCTATCAATAAGGTTTCAGAATATATATATTTTATACGGTGCCCCCTGGACCGTGTAGAAATTACAAACGGAATCATAAACTTATATACTATACCTTTATTACTTACAGTGAAGGGTATAAAGAACAAACATTTTTCTCTAGAATTTACCCTATACTCCTACCATAATCAACTGAACAAGATAAGCGGAGTGCTGGTCAACCGAATAAACCGAACAATACAAGCAAGTTCTGGTTAAAAATGCACAAGTTCTGGCAAACACTGACACACACAATAGAAAAAATTAATGGCACAATAGACCTGTTTTTCTACTATTTGAACAAAGTTCATTAAAATAATAAACGGAAAACATTCCTCAATAACAAACAAAATATGACAAAAAATATTTAATTCATTTCTTTTTACCATTCTAAGCTTTTTTGCATTTTTGTTCTCTCATTTTAACAGAGTTTAGCACAAAAGCAAAAGCAGTAAAGGTGAGTTAATTAATTCTTATTGCTTAAATTTGTTTAGCAAATTTTCATAACTGTTTAATTAAACATATTTTGTAATTATAGCTGTGTTTGTTAAATTCAACAAATTCTGCTAAAATTTAGATTTATTTTAGCTAAAATAACGTTATTTTTCAAATAAAAAATTACGAAACGAATTTTAATATTCTAATTTTTTTAATTGACATGTTGCAGTTCTAAATTTCAAGTTAAAATTCCTTAATTTATTGTTTTATAACAACTTCTAGCTAAAACTCTTTTTAATTTCTTTATCTACTTTATTATTAACACGTTAAAGATCACCAGCCTTTAAAAACTCTTGTTCAACAGTTTTGTCTTAACCATATTCAAAGTCAAGGTTATGCATCATTACAAAGTTATTTGTAACTGGTTATTCATGCAATATAAAGATTTTAGTTCTTTTTTTAATCACAAAAGAAGTTATGGCTGCAATTTATATTCAGTGTGCAACAAATGCAGTAGACTTTCAATGCATTAATGCAATCAAGTACGAGTATGTGTATATATATACATATATACTAAAGGGCTGCACATGCATATTTGAAACAGATTTCAAGCATCATCTCTGATTTCAAATACTCTTAAGCACTGTTCAATCGCATATTAAAACAAATACTTCAGTGACAAAATAACATTAATAAAAAAATAAATTTTCAAATTAATTCTCTCATAAGAAATGTTATTTTTTTGGCTTGGAATTTTATTAATTCAAAAATATGAAAATTATGTAGCTTTTTATAGATGGGGAATGGGGTATTTCATAGAGGCGAAAGCCTTCTGATCGCTATTCACTTGGGAATAGCCAGAGGTGATTCCTTCTCACTACCTCCACGTGGTATTCCCTTTTTATAGATAAAATAAAGTGAGTGAAGATAAATATCGAAATATATTTTTACAGCCAAATTCATAAAAAATATTTCTGTTTAACATAGAAAATGTGCTTAATAAGCCCTTATTAAATAAAAATATTTTTTATGAATTTGGATGTTAGTATTTATAGCATATTTACCAAATACGTCTTACGTCACTAAATATTTCTAAATATACTGGAGTATATGGAAATTTAAAAAAAAATATTTAAAAATAGTCCAAAGTAACTTCTGAGAAGATTACAAATCTAAACGACCTCCCTTTAGAATAATATGTGTCCCATCCTGTAATCTTCTATGGTTCGTCCGGAAGTTACTAAAATCCTTGAAAGCAACAGCACTGGGGTGTATGGAAATTTCAAAAATTTATAAAAATAGTCCAAAGTAACTTCTAAGTATTTGGGCGGTAGATTAAAAATCTCTTTAGAATGATATGTGTTCCATCTCGTAATCTTCTATGGTTCGTCCTGAAGTTACTAAAATCCCTGAAAACAACAGCATTGGGATATATGGAAATTTCGAAAATTTCGAAAATTTCAAAAAGGAACTATGAAAGCCAAAACTTTCTCCGTTACTTCAATACTAAAAACATATTTAGAAATGTTTAATGACGTAAGACGTATTTGGTAAATATTCCATAAATACTGAAAAGATATTTACAAATACTAAAAAACGAAAGGGTTACTTGATAAAATATCTAATTTATTATCTTTCTATTATTTCTATTCTTTCTATTATATTGGTTTAAATAAACAAAAATACATATACATATAATCAAGATTTCTTGCACGTGTTGTTTATATGAATGTAATTATTTATACCGACAGTCTAACAACATTAAACAAATAAAAATCATATAAAGTTCGACTTTGTTGTGGATGTTTTTTTTTTGTTCAAAATAAAAAAAAATTAAGATACACAAATTAGTGGTGATATTTATTATAAGTAAAAAAAATTAAAAAAGATGTAATTTATTTAATCGATCTTGTTATAAATTTTTATTATAAATATTATTCAAGCTTAAGATCTAAATTTTTATAATTATTATTTTCCAATATTTCGACTTTCTTGTGTTGAAAGTCTTCTTAAGTTAAAATTATTATATTAAATTACAAATTGTTGTTTCAAATTTAAAAAAATTTTGGACAACAAAGTTTAATTCAATATAATAATTAATTTACTGACGGAATTGTTCTCATTTATTAAACGTTCTGATAGTCCTGGTATGTATGTAATTGATTTATAAGAAACCTGTTCATTTAAATTAATATAGCAAGTCCCATTAATTTATAAATTAAAGAATTTGGATAATTATTATCTTTAAAAATAATCCTAATTATATTTTTATTTTTCAAATGAAATTCTGTATCACTAATTGTCAATATCCTGTTAATTTTTTTTTTTAATATGTAATTTTAATTATTTTACTAATTTATAAGTTGGAGCGAAATACCGATATAGAAATAAATTTATGTAATATGACGTCAAGCTTAATAAACTAGCTGTTTTAATTTAAATAAGCTAACAAATAAATAACAGTATATTCATGTTATTACATAACAAGTGTATTAATTCAATATACTATGTACATTGCTTACATGCAAGCATGAACGCAATAAAATATAACTGCACATGGCTATACGAGTACATGTGCGCTATTGTATTTAAAACAGTTATGCCCATTATTTGTACATTGCACATACGTATGCCGATAGTTTTATGTATTTCAGTTTAATCATATTATGTGAAATCAATTTAACTAATATTTTATTTTTTTACATACCTCTTAAAATTTAATTTGATCAAAACCAATTTCTTTACAGTGGGTACATGGTGTGGGATTACTATATTCCTCTCCTTGGTTGATTTTTTTTTTGAAATCATGTAATACTAATCTTCCATCAGCTATATATGTGGACCATTACGTGATCCTGCTTTTCAATTAACGTTAATACTGCTTTATTTACTTTTAAAAGCCTAACACAAGCTGGGAACACACAAAAAAAGTTTACTTTTTCATAATTTCTTTTTTGCATTTATTTTTATTTAATTATACACCAATTTAGCACTTTTCACTAGAATTATCATTATTTAAAACTTAAGTCAATTTTACAAACAAATTATCCATATTTATTAAATTAGTTTAATATAAAAATATGCAAGCCATGAGGCCGCCACTTATTAACTGAAGCAATGTAAGTATGCAAGAAAGAAAAAAGGTGAGACAGAGAGAGAGGAATTATAGAGAAAGTTTAAAATGTAAACAAAAGCAAACACACATGCATACATGTTGACCTATGTTGTTGTTGTAGAGCATGATTATGAAGATTAATGTAAATGGATATATGCAATTTTAATTAGCTATTTTTTATATATTTTATATATGTGAACAATTTGACTAAAATTTTTATCACAGTTTTAAAAAAATTGATAAATTTTCGCACTTTTAAGTAACTATGTATGTATTTTAAACCACAAAATTATCTTGGCTATTGAGACGCGTTATAATAAAGGGATGCTTTTCGGTGGGACATAAAAATTTGGAGTAAATTTTTGAGGAAAATGATGATTTCTCGTTGGGTTTTTCAAATAAATTATTCCAGTAGGAGTTTGTGCCTATCAAAAAATGTTATAAAAAAAAATTTGGTATAAAATAATTTCAATTATTAAAATTAAATAAAAAATTATATTACATACTACATAGTTTAAAAAAACATAACAATTATTTAAACTTATTTTATTAATTTGTACTTACTGGCTGCTTGGCCTTTTTGGCTTAAATGAAAACAATCGTCTGAAGAGTATGAAATATCTGTATTGCCATTCGATAAAGTTGGAAATTTAAAATTATTGGTAAAATGCTGCAAATTTATAGTGAAAGTCTAAAAATATACAAAAAATAGATATTATTAAGGCATAAAATATATTTATTATTAATCATGTACATGTATTAAATACAAACCTCCGTATTAAACTCTTTTCTATTAACAATTTCTATATCCTTTTCTATCCATTTATTCATTAATTTATTCATAAATTCCATTTGTTCTTTTGATTTACCAATTATACAAGGGCATTCAAATTTTAAAGTTGTATAACAATGAGATGGTATAGCTTTGAAATATGCCAAGAACAACAAGTTTGGAGCTGGCGTCACATTCAACATTAAACGAGGCACATTATCTCTTAAGTATCTATAAGTTTTTACCATATCCTGTTCATGTAAATCGATGGCTTTCATGGGATTGGAATGATAACAAACATCAGAACAAAAATCATTATTGCCTATTAGAAGAGTAATAAATTTCCAATGATGTGTCATATTAACGTGTTTATCATGTTGCATACGTTTAACCAATATTTTTGCCATATATGGTATATCACGTGACATGGCACCTAATTCGGCAACATTGAATCTGTAATAAAAGCAAATAAATAAATTAAACAAAATTAATATTATAAATTTTGTAACTGTTTTTTACCTTGAAGTTTTTTCGATACTCACACCATCTCTCAAGGAATAACCATATAAATTTGGATTAAATTCTTTTAAAATATTTGGTATAGTTAAATATTTCTGCCAGGTACCTTGACCTCCTATGGACCAACTGACACCACGATTTTCAGTTATTACATCTAAAATATTATTGGCAAATATACCATTGCCGGCTGTTAAGGAATCACCCAAAGCACCTATAATGTCTATATCACCAGGACGTAATCGATGTACCGAGGTAGGGGGCTGTGCACTACGTTTACCAGGTCCATTTTTGGCATCACAAAATTTCATTAGATATCTGCTCACTCTATTCATTTTTTGAGTTTTCTAATATTAAAGTTCAAGAAGTTTTATTTAGGTTTTGAGAGAAATTTCAAAACAAACTTACTCCTCGTCTATTAGCTAATTCTATATTACGGAAATCATCGCCAGAACGGCCCAAAACATTAAGAAACATTAAACGTAATGTTCTATAATTGCTAACAAATAGTGTATCTAATGGAGTTCGTTGTGCATGAGATTTTTGTTCAATTAATAACAAAATCAGAAGCATAAGTTGACAAATATTAGCCCAGCGCATGGTTTAAATAATTTATCTAGAAGTTTTAAGAATAAAAAAATTTGTATAATAATTATACAAAAGTTGAGAAATTATTATTGTGAGTACATGATCTAAATTTACTTTAATAAATTATTTTTAAAAAATGTAGACATTAACATATTAGTGTTAATTTTTACACCAAGTAAATATTTCGTTTAAGAAAGAAAGAGAAATATGGATAATTAATTAGAATTATTTATTTATTTAGTCTAACAGAATTTAATTCTAAGACTAAATTATTAACGAGCATTGACAGGTATGATCATAGGCTCTGTTTAAATATACATATATGATTATATATATATATACAAAAGATGGAAATTATATATTAATTAATTAGAACTGTTTATTATATTTTAAAATTTATTGAACCGGTGATCATAGCTGTTAGTGCTCGTTAATATTTTAGTCTTAGAATTTTATTCTCTTAGACTAAATAAATAAATAAAATTTATAAAAGGAAAACATCTTGTAAACACAATTTTATAGAATAGAATATAATTTTTTTCAATAAACCTTTAACTAAATAGAAATATTTTTGTTTATAAACTTGGCAGCGTACAAATTTCACAGACAAAAAGTATTAAAATAGGCTTTAAGTTGCACCTACATCATTTTTTAGAAATTGTGACAAAGAAAAAAATTTATTATTATTTTTTGTTTAAAGACTTTTGATTAAAAACCAATTATTAAAAATAGAAAAAGGCAAAAATCGTCCGTTTCTTTTTCTACAACCATATAAGCCTCATTAGTTTCAAGCAAAACGAGCCATATTTAAATAAAACCAAAGCATAACTTTTGATTTTATTATAAATCAAGTGATAAAACTTCAAGCTCGGATCCATACTTGATACTTGGCTAATTTACGTAGGTACTGAAAAAGAGGATTAAGATTTAAAAGTATTAGGAATGAGATGTTTGAAATTAAAATTATTGTATAGCGACGCGCATTTTTAAATAAGCAGTTTACTAAGACAAAATTAAATAATTTGAGATTAATTTTTAGTTTATAAAAAATTATTTAATTTTAATTTTTTGCTTTTAATTTAAGGTTTATTATTTTTTTGGTTAAATATAAACGATTAATACATGAATTTTATTTTTGTTCAAAAAATAATTATTAATTTTATAACTTTTCATTCTAGATATAAACTTGATTTTTTTTATTAAGTTCACGTTCAATATAATATAATTGTATGCAATTTCTTAAATCAGATTTTATAATTACTTTTTTTTTTGTAGGCAAATAAAAATATATTTTTAATAAATTTTAACTATTACTTTTATATCTATTTTATTATTTTATTTTTTATTTACTTAATTAATTTTTTGATTCAATTTTAACTTAATGTCGTTTTTATAAATTTCTTTTTTAAATCTTAGCAAGACTTAGCAAGCAAATACAAAAGCACAAGTATCAGTTAAGACGTTAAGTAACAAGGAACACAGATTGTATACTAAGAGTGTTCTGATTGAGATTCTTTTTTATATAAAATTCTAAAAACATACAAAACAATCTACAATACAATACCGGTGATCATTTTTCTGATTAATGTGGACTCATCTCTTTCTTTTAAATAACTATTGTCTATTATGTTCACTGTTAATTTATTGTTTAATGAATTCTATGTATGCACACCTACATTAAGAGAACTAACAATAGGTGTTTTTTTTTAATAGACCGTGATATTCAATTAAAATAAAAAAAGTAAATTATTTATAAATTAGCTTAAGTTTTTTTTTTTTTTTTTTGTTTATAAAACCAAATAACAGGAATAATTTTCAATAAATTTGTCAAACGCTACAACAAAATAAAATTAACAAAAAAAATTCGAAAAGGATGTATGTAATATGTCTAGACTTTGTTGTACCTTGGTGGTTAAGTGGGTATTGTACCTACATGCATTCACGTAATGATGATAATCAACAAGAGAATTCTATTTAATGAGAATAATAACTATAGCAAACAGAAGAGTAAAGTTACGGTCACATTACACAAATGTTTGTCAAATTAAGCATAATAACTACTTTGTGGCAAATATTTGTACAGTCTAACATGACTTGTATTACATAAAATTAAATCAAATAATACAATAATGCAACTATGTTGTATTTAATAAAAAATTAAAATATTCTAAGCGCATATTTCTTCAAAATATATAAACGTATATGTAGCTGATATAATCTTTATGCTTATTTCGACAAATATTTGTTTAATGTGACCGATAGCTTAAGCAAAGCCGGACTTTTATGAAACTGAAAAAGAGAAAAGGAAAAGAAAAACCTAACTCAAAATAAAAATAAACGAATAATTTTACACTTGTCATTATGGGATGTGATGTACATATATAATTTTTTTTTGTATAAATAATGGCGAATAAAATATGTAATACATACGGTATGAGAATGTATTATTATTCAATGTGATTATATTAGACCATAATCACAAACACAATGTACTTAGCAGACTTTTGTTAAAAACTTATAAAAAAATTGATATTCAGGATAATTTTTTAAAAGATACCGACTATAGTGTGACTAACAACAAAAACTAAATGTTTAAGACGGACTCGTTTGCCTCGCTTAATTTTAAGTTTGAAGACTGGTGAAATTGCCTTAGTCGTGCACTAAGGCAATTGTATTCTTGAAGGCTGGTGAAATTATCTTGGTAGTGCACCAAGATAATTGTTAATAAAAAAAGGAAAATTAAACAAAAAATGGGAAGAGAGACTCACTAGTTTTCTTCACTTTTTTACTGACTGCCTGTCTTTATTTATTAAAATATAGACTAATTTATATTAAAAATAATTTACAAACAAAATATAAAAATAAGAAGAATAAACAAAAATATAAAAATAAATTAGCAAATGCTTATGTTTGCCGAAAATCGTTAATTCACAGCAACATAAATATCGAATTTCATGCTGTCTAGTCATTGAATCAAGTTTATTTTAACTTAATAAACGTGTGACAAGGACTTTGCCCGGGAATTTAAATACACGTGTGTGTAAAAATTCAACTGGTTGCTTTTATTAATTCTATTAGAGATTATTTTTTGTTTGTTATCAAACAAAAAAAAAATCACGAAGAATTAACACTAACTAAGTAGGCAGTTTGATTTAAACTTTAAAACTGTGAGAGGTTTTTTAAAGCAACTGTTAGACGATCATGCGCAACATGTCAGCACGGTATCCAGGCTCGTACATACATATACAGTGAAGTATAAAAAAATTATTTAAATTTAAAATAAGAAATCGCTAATGTTAAAACTCATTATTAATGATAAAATCCGACTAATCTAACCATTTTATTTGTTTTAAACTACAAAAAAAATTTTTTAAATCATGATTTCAATTTTACTATTTATTTTTATTTTATGATTTTTATTTCTCTGAATAGAAATACTTAAATTTAAAAAACGATTTTAAAGCCATAAACTCTTACTAACAAAAGTAAGCTCTTAATAAAAGGCCTAATCTTTTTTAATTATAATTAAGGCCAATTAAATTAAGTATTTATCTCTTTCATTAAAAATTCATCAAACTCTTTAACAAAAAAAACTAACTTTAAGCAATCAATTTTAGCTTAAAATATTTTGCAATACTTTGCTTAATTAAAAAAAAATCATTCATCAATTTAACACAATAGGTAGTTTCTTTTAATTTCAACAAAAGTATTTCTTTGTTTTCTTCTCAAAAATATAAAACATAAAATAATGTTTCTGACACAAAATTTAAAAAAATAATAAAAAAAAATCCTTAAATAAAAAACTAATAGAACTTTATGAAATAGTTTCAAATAAAAATTGTGATATAACAATTTTTTTTTATTTAAGAGCGGAAGCAAATCTTATTCATGGCAGAATTATACAAGGTTATGACAAACCTACAACATTAAAACGCAAAAACAACAGGCGTTCTTTTCTGCCAAGCGTCAAACATATACAATACTAATGTACAACTCATGCACTTACACCTTCTATGCATGCATGGCTGTAAATGTAAGCAAATTTTGACAGCTTTTAAAAGCAAGAGGAGATCATGGCAGAATTATACAAGGATGTACATCTGCTGTTATCTGTAGTATCTGTCAAAATTTGTTTACATTCTCTGTGCGCCGATGTTTTCACACCCATTCTTACTTATAAAATAAAAGTGTATGAATGCAATACATTAATTTTGATTTTTAGATTCATCGTGTGGAACAGCATAAAAAATAATGAGTTTCTAATCGTGTCTAGAACATGATTTAATCAAATGTTGTACACGATTTTACTCAAATTATGCGTTTGTGTGCGACTTTTGTAGGTTTCTGACACACATGTTAGTATAAGACCGATTGTTTGGTTTCGTGTTTGTTTGCACAAGTACAGCTTCAAAATTTCCATAAAAAAACAAAGCAGAAATTAATGAAAATCTTATATTTCGATCGTATTTTTGATTTTTCTTGGCCATTTCTACATCGATTTTTTTGATTTTTTCTGACTATTATTTCTGATGAAACTGCACACCACGTTCTTTTTGTCCGTTTTGTATTTCAGACAATATACGCAAAAAAGCTTCTCAGAAAAATTGTCACGGTTTTTGATTTATGACTCCGATACAACCGGAATCGCAAACTTATTACACTCTTTATATTTAGTTACAGTGAAGGGCATAAAAACAGCTGTGGAGTTTTAAAGAAATTAAATAGTTAGGCCATGAACGGAAGATTTAAAGTAGAATTTTACTTCGTCATTTTAATAAAAATAAAAAAAAATTTTTACGCAAAAACAAACTACAAGTTAATAATACAATTAAGTATAATAAATTAAATGTCAAAAATACAATACATTTTTTCAAGATTTATATGTTTCAGTAGCAATTGTGCTAAAAACGAAAGAAAACTTTAAACAATGCAATACATATGCAGCTAAACTCTTTCTTGGTAATTTGTTAAAGTAGCATTTGGCGCTAGCTTGACTAGTCAATTTAAATTCCTTTAACACTATTAATAATTACTTTTATAGATATGTATGTGAATAGTAAAAAAAAACGGTATAATTAATTAATTGAATAATGATAAGCAAAAATATACAAATATTATAAAATAAAATAATATATGTAAATCTATAAATACGTTTTTTAAATATTAATTAATTTGTAGGGACGTGTGTGTACGTATGTGTGTATCCATACGCGCAAAACAATAATAAATACTTATTTGATGTCTATCATGACTAAAAAACCAGGAAACCATAGGAAAAACCAAAATTTTATTTGATAACGAATGGTGTCCTTAGCTGTTTAATACTCGCAAATACAAATTGAGCTGTGAGCTCTTACAACTTCTCTGAAATTTGGTACATAAAATAGATATATTCCAGGAATGGTCAATATATAATATATTCTTGGATCGTTCACGCCAACTTTTACGCACGTCAGTTAAAAGATCGCCAACTCGTACTGGGCCGATACCGAATAAAACTAGCTAATCAAAAACCAGATTTTATTTACCCAAACTGATTAGTCTAAGAGTTCCTACACACTCGCAGACGCGGCAAAACTAGATAAAAGCAATTGGTATTTTCAAAAGCAATTCTTATAATAAAAAATAGTTATGTATATCAAATTTTTTAGAAACAATCTTCAAGTTTTCATATCAATTTGTTATTTTTTATTTAGCTCTAGAAGGATATGATAAATACTGTCCAGTCAAATATAAAATTCTTATTAATGATATGTTCAGCATATCATTTAGACAACAAAAATCTACGCTAACAACCTGTTTTGTTTTTGTTGTTTTAAAAGAAGAATAACATTCGAAATTGCAGAGCCCCCTACCAGTTTTTTTTCAAGTTCAAGTTCAAGCCGGCTTTTTTGTTTACAAGTTTTCATTTCAACTTGTTTTAATCAAACGTCACGATTTTAAACAACAACTCATCATAACCTTTTTTTATAATAAAAAAATAATTAATTAATATACAAACATAAAAAATGCAAATGAAATAACTGTAATATGTGTAATTTAAAATTAATAAAATAAATTAACAAGTTGCTGAGTTAGTTTCCATGAGGAATAGATATAAAAAATTAATAACAGCAGCTCACAAATCTACAAGCACAGTTTTTTAATACACAAATAAATTTAAATAAGTTAAATTTTAAATATCCAAATAAACCATATAGCAATCGAAATAGAATAAAACTTGGGCATAAGCTTATGAAAACAGTAATCACATTTAAAATCAATTTGATAAAATAAAAATTCTCAAGCAGTTTTGATTATTCCACAATTGTTACGATACAGTTTTTCAATATATTCTAAAACATTTTTCAAGCATAAGGCTTATGTTTCTAAAATTAATTTAATATGTTTCTCAAATCATTTGGTTTTTTGGCATATCATTAAAAACAAGCAATATAAAATTTGATATTTGTCTTTACAATTGTATACGAAGTAATATAAAGTAATTGCTTAATAAATTTTTTTTAAACTTAATTAATTAAGTATTGTATTTATTTATTTATTTATGTACTCATTGGATCATTTTTAATTATTTTATTTGCAAATTATGTATTATTTATTTATTTATTTATTTACAAATTATGTATTATTTTTAATTTATTCACTCGTTCTTCATTTTTATAATTTATTAAACTTAAAGATTTCTTTTTATTTAAATGGTTATTTGATTAATTAATTTTTTTTATGTATAGATATATATTAATTAATTTACTCACTTATCTATTTATTTATTCATTGATTTTATATTCGTTTAATTAATTTTAAAATTATTTATTTATTAATTCATATTTTAATTTTTTAATTTGAAAATAAATATTGTTTAAGCTTTTAGATCTCTTTTTACATATTTAAATTGTTATTAAATTAAATTATAAAATTATTTTCCTTGAGAAAGACCCACGAAAGAGTGTCGAAATATTGGAATTTACTAATAATTAAAATATATAAAAAAGACACCTAACAACTTAAACAATATTTATTTCTTTATTCTCAGATAAAAAGATCAAAAAATTAAGATTAAAATATTGATTAATTTATTTATTTTTAAATTTTTTTAAGAATTATTTTTTATTAATTTTTAATTTATTCACTTGTTTTTAATTTTCATAATTTATTAGATTTAATGGACTTTTTAATTTCTTTATGTACATACATATTAGTTTTTAATTACATAATTTATTTATTCGTTTATATATTTGTTAATTAATTAATTAGATTATTATTTAGAAAATTTATTAATTAATTAACATATTTTGTTTAATTGTTTATTATTTATTATTATTATTTATTTCAGTTATTATTTTATAATTTTTTTTAAATGGCGTTTTTCTATATGTAAACAATATCCGCTAATTTTATTTGTAGCAGAGTTGATCAGTATGTATGTACTCGTATATGACGACTCTGTCGTACACGAATTTATATAACTATACTTAACTTTCTATAAACAATTTATTACTTTAACTTAAAATTTATTAAATTAAATTTTTTTAATTTACTTTAATTATTTTTAGTTCATTTTTTTGATAAAATGTTAGTAAAGTTTTTAGCATTTTAAAATAACCGTTTTCTTTTTGTGAATACTCTGTCAGCACCGCTATTTACAAAAACAAGTGACGTTGACATTTGTTATCAGTTTTTTTTTTTTCTATAAAGCAAAAGCTAAACCAGACAGACATCCAGCCAGCCGGTTTGTTTGTGCAAATTTATTTTCTTTCGCCTACATTCAATTCTTCTTTGTTAATTATTAATTTTCTGTTTTATTGGTTTATCATAACTTGAAAATAAATGTGCTGTTAAATTAAATAAAAAAGGAAATACGTGTAATTAAAGATGACTTTATTAAAGTTCATGTCCTTACTAACCACTTTTTCGGTATTGACTGCCTTAATATCGATTGTTTGGCAAGCATTTTTATCATTGAAACAATTAAATAAAATCACACACATTTTAACTGGCTTATTGGCAATTGAGGGCCAGTTGAAACGGCCTTTAAATGAACCAAAAATTAAAGTTGCTTTAGGGTATGGAGCTTGCAGTGATTTGTTAATTAGTGCCACAGAATTTCTTAATTATTCAGCCAAATTAATACCAGACAGTTTGGGGTCAGAGTTTACAGTCGATGAGGTAAATGATGAAGTTGAATTGTTACTAACTTTTGGTTATTATTTTCGTAATGGGGCTGCAGCAGAGTAAGTTAAAATTACTATGGTCATACTGTTTTATTTTTACAAAATTCTGCTCTAATAATTTTTAGAAGAATTATGCCTAATGCTTCTTTGTTTAAAGAATTAATACAAATAGCCAAGAAACAACATCGTCAGTCAATACGATGGTTTATTGGAGGCAATGCTCCATTAATGGGTATACGGTTTGATATCGAAGGCTGGGAAGTATTACTGGGAGCTAGAATGTCTCAAAAGTGAGTATCTTTTACGAAGTAATCAATGATAGGACAGAAAATAAAAACAAGTAAAAATTATTTGAAAACAGTTTCAAGGACAGCTACTTATGCAAATTTTTTGAATATATAATGAAAATAATAAAAAAAAGATGTATAGGTGTAGATGTGTATGTGTAAAAAGAATAAAAAAGGTATATTCATTTAAATAAATATGCCTTAGTACAAAACATTCAAATTTGTAGGCTAATTAAAAAATATATGTGTAACTAATATCAAGAAATATAAAGCCTGAATTTATGAATTTTATCACTCAGATTGCGCCGCTTATTGCCGGAAACAATAAAAATTGCTGGCGATCTTGTTGAAGAAGATGACATACATTTAATATTAGAATACAAGGCTGGTGAAACTTGGGGCCCCTTTACAGCCCCCAGAGCTAATCGATATATCTTACACAACGATCACAATAATCCACATTTAAATTCTCTTGAACACTTAGAAAAAGCTATGGAAACTTTCAAACCAGATCTATTTATTATCAGTGGCATACAAATGATGGATAGTTACAAGTTTAACGAGGGCATAAGGGAGTCACGTTTGTTCAAAGTTAATCAACAAATAAATTCATTAAGCAAAGATACGTTAGTACACTTTGAAATGGCTTCATATGTAGAAATAGAGCTTTTGCAGCAGTTAAAAAATGTTATATTACCGCATGTAGATTCTTTGGGCATGAATGAACAAGAATTAAATAATTTAGCACAAGTTTTAGAGTATGGACGCACAATTTTGGCATCCGACTGGAATCCTAGAGTGGCAACAACACTAGATCATATGCGTAAAGTTTTCGCTATATTAGCAAGAGATTATAACAAAAATTCAACCGGTGTGCAGAACACCAAGAAGAGAATGGTTACAAGAATACATTTACATACACTTGCTTATCAAGCTCTTTTAACTGTTACTGATTCTAAGTGGAAGAATACCAAATTGGGGGCAGCTAAGGCAGCTTTAATAGCTCATCGGTATGTGTGCCAAACACAAGTGGTACGTACTGCTATTCATGAATAAAATTTTTTTATATCGAGAGTTTTAAACGTTCTTTATTATTATTTTCAGATTAATCCCGAATCGGCTTCCCTAGTGCTGGATGATAGTTTTTCTACCTCCTTGGACCAGTCTAAGTCTCAACGCATAATATTTGACCCACAAAATCCTGTACCATGCTGGTCTGAAACGTTACAAATAACAAGTGAAAATTCTGTAGTCATTGAAATTTGTGTAGCCCCGGTATTAGTATGTCGAGTGGCTAAAAAGACAGCTGGTGCTGGTGATAACATATCCGCCGCTGGTCTTTCACAGCAATTATAATTTTTGACAAAAACTTAATTAAGGTTATTATGTCGTTCAAAAAACCCATGACTACTAAATGAGACTGGTAAGATGTTAAAAAGGAGAGCAGTAGATGAGTAACCAACGCATCGTTGTCAAAGCATAAATTTTTGGAAACCTAATAACCCTTATCTTGTGTTTAGTAAAAGACATTCCTATTATATTTTGTGTATTTGTTTCGTTTTGGCAATCACTACTTATTTATTTGTTTAAAACATATATTTTTGACTTTTGCCTAAACTTGATCATATTATATTTAATTTGTAGTTAGTAATGTTGGTATTGCAAAATTTGTTAAAATTATTTTTTAAGGTTTTAGTGTGTGTACGTATTTTGTTTTATTAATGACCTGTTCGAAAGTTACCTTAAGCTTTTTTACATTTCCCCTTTTTTGTATCTATAATTGTAAGTGGTATATTCTACAACTCTATAAAGTTCTTAACTTAAAAATAAAACAAATAAAAATATAATTTAATTTTTCTTGTATGTACATATATTTTTAATTCATAAAATATTCTCATTTCTTTCCATATTACTAATGTACATGTATGTAAATTCATTTCATAACTTAAAACCTATTTGCAACAAACTATAGTCCCGGCATAACATAGGCTATGTTATCCAATGTAGTTGCCAAATTCGCCTTTAGTTGGGGTTTCTTATCTAACCCAGGTAGGCGTGTTGATAAGCATAGCAAAGGTCCCAACGAACACAATAAGCTATCCAGGAGTACTGATAAACTGCCAGATACAGCAATTTGGCCTTCATGTTCCTTAAGACGATCCCCAATAATACTAAGACTTTCACCCAACAACTTTAAATGAGCTGCTACGTCTATAGGTTCAATGGTAGGTAAATTAGTTTTTGTGTTATTTACAGCTATAGACTTGCTCGTATTGTTATAATTGCTAGTGGAACCGTTTGTTCCTGTATACACTGGGGATAAGTTTGAATTACCTGTTAAAGAACTATTAGGTTGATTTCTCCTATATGAGCTGTAACGAGTTCTTTTAGGCGTAGAAGTGGAAGAGCTTAATGGTTTTGTTACCGCCAATTCAACTTTGGCTTTTTGCTTATCTTCTGCCAATTTTTTAGTTCTACTTGTGGTGGGTCTATTGATAAAAGTTGAATTTGATGTCTGATTGACAAGCCCTTGATCACTTTTATTCATTTGGTTATTTCCCGATCTTTCTTTTTGTTTTGCTCTAGTTGCTTGCATTTTAGCTTTACGTTTCCAAGCGTTTTTCTCTTTATTTGAAACGTTTGACCACAACTCATGTAATCGCCTAGCAGCCTGATAATCCACATCAGTGGTCTTGCCAATTTTAGAAGCTTTTCTATATTCTCTTGCCCACATATTGTACGCTGTATAACGAGTTTTCCCTTTATCCTTGCGTTCAAGTCTATTTTCTTTCAATTTATTTTTTTCAGCCATATATAAAGATTGTTTAAATGGAGATTTTTGACTGAGCTCGGCCCCATCTAAATTGGCTGCCTCACTACCCACTAAATCTGCCACCAGTTCACCAAAACCGTCATCATCAGATTCAGATACAGCAGTTAGCCCACTAGTATTGTTCAACACATCATTTATATCGTCATCATCGTCCTCATCTTCTTCATCATCTTCATCACCTGTGTCTTTAGGATTATCCACTTCCATGTCATCCTTATCATGAGCTTCATCATCATGATCTTCATCATCTACACCTGCGTCCGTTTCTTCATCTAGCCCCTCACGAATTATCTGTCGTGCCCTTAAGGTTGCCAAACTGGGTCTGCCTCGGCTGGTGTATCTAGTAACGTTAGGTTTTGTTGAATGGGTATTAGCCGTCGTTCTTTTGTAGATTTTTTTTTCCACTTCATCTGGAGATTGGAAATCTAAAAGTTTAGAAGACTTTTTGCGCACACGTCCACTACGCGAAACTCCCGTGACTTCAAATTCTATTGAAATAAATTTATTACAAATTCGAAAAAATTTGCTCCATACGTTGTCGCTTACCTTTCGTGTTTGTTGTACTATGCGGCGTTTCCATGTTTTTTACATGAATTTTTGTAATATTTTTGTAAAATTGTTTGTTTTTGTATAACACAATAAGAGTAAGAGATTATGAAAAACAGAACAACACTGAACGGATTTGGCAGCACTTTTGTTGAGCTACCATATGCAACATAAAAATGTAATTTTTTTAAATTCATTTGAACCGCAGCTTAAATATGTATTAATAAGAAATTGCACACACTGATATAAAGATATAAATCTAAACTAGGTTTCATAAATTTACAAAATAATGTAATATACAAATTTGTTAACAAACGCACGAATAAAAGAGAACAGCAATTCTACGAGTCTGGCCACTTTTACTTGGGCTACAGCACAAAACGTCAAAAACTAACAAAACAAATGTGATTATTTTTCCGGCAATTTTCAATTGAACAAGGCGACAAAGTGCTCTGTGATTGGAAGTGAATAATTGAAATAAATAATTGACTAAAATCTAAACAGCATTTAATAATTAGTGTTGTGTTAAAAATTATAATTTTGTATAAAGCATTTAATACAGGTGTATTTACTAATTCTTTGAAAGGTCCAAACATAATCAATTTGTGCAGTGGTTGCGCAACTCCACCTCCCCTTTTTGCTTAAAATAAATAAATATATTTATATTGCATTTGCGGGACTGATTTTTACAACAAAAATATATTATTTAAAATATATTGTAGTAAAAACACAAAGAGCAAAATGAAAAAACGTTCAAATTCACGCGGTAGATCAGAGGATGTCGATACTACTCCATTTACATCTACGACTATTAAATCTGGTGCCAACAGTGTTCCCACCACACCAACTGTAACACATGCTGGGGTTATTTCCAGCAGCACAAGACCCAAACCTGAAGAAATTGCTGAAACATTTTTGGTAGTTAATGAACGTCCCGTCGATGACATTTCATTGGAATTCTTCTATAAACCCCACACAATAACCTTGCTGGCAGTATCGATTTTGGCCGTTATGTATTTTGCCTTTGTCAGGTAATTAATGAAATAAAACTTGTTTTCAACAGGTTTTTTTGCTTTGTGGTTTTCAAAGGACAATATTTTTATAATAATGATTCATTTTTTATTATGGGTTGGGTTTGCTTAAAGTCTATTGAAGCAGTGAAGAAGTGTCATTTTGACGATAAGAGTGTAATCAAAACAAATATTAAAATAATTTTAATGCGCAAATGCTGGTTTAAAAAAAGGATTAAAAATCAGGAGCTTAGATTTATGGGAGTAATCATATAAAAACGATTTCTTCTAGTTTCCAAAGAATTGGCATAGGTGACTTACATAACAATGTATCTATATGTTTTTAAGGATGTTTTTATAACCAAATTACACTAACAATCACATAACAATGACTTTATTATAAAGTTAAGTCAATTTCAAAACTGTTTTAAAAAACAAAATTTAATTAAGAACGTATCCGAAATATTTCTGGGGTCTTTTTTACTGTACATTGTTATTAAAATGTCCCACTTGCAATCACGCCTCTATTTTCAAACACTTCGTCATGCTACCCTTAATAAAAATGCAGTTATTCTCCATTTTTTCTCGTGACATGTACAGAGCACGACATCATAATTGTGTCATTTAGTCATTTCAATGTGGAAAACAAATAGTTACTACTTCTCCCATAAAATTTTAATATTTGCTACATATTAAACATAAGAAGTTATATAAATCAAAATTTAAGAAAAATATTTTATTGTTTTACTAAATGCTACCTAATTTAACATTATGGCTACTTTTCATAGTAATAGAATTAATAAAAAATAAACTTGCTCTGCATAAAAGTGATTTAAAAAATATAATTAAAAATAACGTACAATAAAAAAATAACTACAAATTAAACTTGGCAAATGTACTTTAATACATTTAAGGAATATCTAAAATGGATGCGTAAGTTGTTTTATTTTCTAAAAAAAACTAAATTTAGAGTTTAATAAATAGGAACTAGTGATCAAAATTAACCTTCATTTATTTATTGATTGGAATATATGTACGAGTAGAAATAGAAAAGTGAGTGTGTTGCTTTTCCTGTTTTTTTTTTTTCATTGCACTGAATGCATTTTGGGGATTTTGTTTTTGTATTTTAGCCTTTAGTTTATTTATTTAATTGTTATGTGGTTATAATATTGATGTTTATTTTTAAAACATTTAATTATATATCGTTAAGATTATTTATTTATTTTTTTTTTTTTTTTTGTTAGCAAAAATAGGCATCAAGAATTTTTATAAATTTTATAATTTTTTCAATATTGAAGAAAGTAAAAGGGATTAATAACTAATTTTTCAGTAAGGGAAAGATATTTACAAAAAAATTTTTGTAAAACTTTTTGAAGAATCAATTTTCATTTAATAAGAAAATAATTAATAAAAATTGTCCTAAAACTATTAAATAATTTTCATTTTTAAAAGCAGCTATTGCTAGTTATTATTTATATCATTAAGTTCTACATTATTATTTTAGCTATGCATCTGTACAATTAGAACTGCCCTAATTTTATATGAGTAATAATTTATTTTCTTTTAAATCTCTTTCAAGATAGGTATATATAAAGAAATTCTAAAGTATTGATTATAATCTTCTAAACTGGCGTGAAATTAGACAAAAAGATAAAATAGATTTTTAATATACCTAAATTGGAAATACAGAACATGCACTAGGTATTTATTTAATTTTTTTATTTTCATGATAAAAAATATTTCTTGAATTACTTTTTTATAAGACATTTTAATATAATGTCTAAAAACGTTCGTTTTTAAAAAGTCCCGAATTTAGTATGAATATGATTAGATTATGGGCCATTTTTTTAAATGGGAATCAAAAATTAGTTAAATAGAATGTTCAATATGTAGAGAGGTAGGTATGTAATATAAATATATTATAACATTTTAATTTTTATAAGCAAATTAATTATAACTTTCCGCAACAATAGCATTTATTTTTAAGTCATAAATTTATGTTTTGTTAATATACTATACACTATATTTTGATTTATATTGTGTTAAATTTGAATTAAAAGTTTAAAAGTATATTTAACAATTCTCCCATAACTTGTAGCAATTATCGATTGGAACTATAACGATAAGCGAGGTCAGACTTATCACATTACTGCGTTCAAAAAACAAAATTTAGTTTTATTTATTATTTTGTAATACTTTTAAATATCCTGGTTGAATTTCATTTAACAGATAACATTAGAAATGATTAAATTTAAACACACATCGACACATTTAGTACAAACACATGTTTGTAGTTTAAAGTTTATATTTAGATTTACATTCGTTATTTTCGGTTCTTGTTAGCTAGTATTTTTTGGGTACAAAATCATACGATACTATATTTAATAACCTCCGAAACACAAAAGGGTATTATAAGCAACTTTTAAATTGTCTTATTTTTGAGCAAGACAATTGAATTTTTTTAGCTATAATTTTAAGAAATTTAAAGTCTAGTTCTACAATAAGAAATTGCAAAATTAAAATTCAGCCAATTGATTTGAATTTGGTACATATTTGATAACAATATTTTAATTTGAAGTGTAAAATTTTTTGTTAATTTAAAAAAAAAAAATTATCAAGTAACTATTAAAAGGCTTTGTACCTTCCTTACAACAGTTTGTGGAATTTGAAGTTGAAGAAGAGTGCTTCTTATATAAAGTGATAATTTATTAGGTTGCATATTTTTATGGCGAGGGTTTTTAATTTAATTTGTACTTTGTATTTCTCTTACACACGTTTTGTTTTCTTACACGCATAGTTTTGTTTTCTATTTTGTGTTTCAGTACTATATTTTTGTTGTTTCGAATTATTGGCAAGATTAAGATTTTCTAAATAATATCACATTTGTGTACAGACACGAATAAAAGTAATGCATCAGTTTGAAGGGGTGTGTCTAGAGAAGCACTAAAGAAGAGAAATTCATAATTGAAAGTTTATATGATACCTGCCGCAACTAGAGATGATTGCATTTTATGTGGATCACTATGGCACAACATGTGAATAAATATTGCTTACTTGAAAGGTTAATAACCAGCTTAAAAATTAAACGATTGAATAAATCACATGCAAAACATGTGATTAGAAATGGTTTATTTTCATGTTTATAATTCAGAAAATAATCTACAAAAGAAGTGGTTGAACTAATAACATAATCTATTTAAAAGCATTTGTTTATAAATGCAGCGTTATTTAGCAAGAAATTTAAAAATAGTACTTTACCACAAAAGTGATTCACAATGTGTGAATCGTATGAAATGTCAATGACGATTACTTTTGAGCGCAGCTGTAGGCATGTATGAAAGTTGTTTCTTAAAGCAGCAATTCGAGCTTACAAAATACTACATATTTCATTTATTAGAAACATAATATACCAATGGATATGAAAATTTCGTTTCGAAGCACTAAATATATGCATATCATTTACACATTCCTGCAATATTGTTCACTTCTAAAATTAAATATAAAGTTATTCAACAGAAGCTTAAACTTTAAAAAAGAAATTTGAAAAAGTTTGAATAATATATAAAATAGGGAATTTTTGGCTTCTATAAAGTTTCTTTTTGAATGTCCCTAAGCTACATTTTCAAAACAATGACGATATGTACTAAATAATACATACATATGTACATATCGGCATATATTTTTAAAAAAGCCCTAAGTAAGATACATTAAAAAATTTCTTGGTAGGATCCGAAAAACTCTATATGACAAATTAATCAAACTTTTAAAAAAAACAATTTAGTTACATCTTCTGTTTAAGACGATCATTTTTAATGTAGATGTGAAAAATCATAATCAATCAAAAATAAATGTTTACTGATACTGAAATTTAATTTTCATTACGAGTAAAATTTTACTGATTATTACAACTTTTCACACGTTATGCAGTATGCTTTAATAACGTAAATAAAATTTAATATATATTTTTAATAAATATATTTTTTTTTAAATTTTATTTTAACAACAGGGACGAAGGCAATTTCGAGGAGAACATTTGGGCTGGTATTTTATGTGTGGCATTCTTTTTCCTAATTATATCGGTGTTGGCATTTCCTAATGGCCCATTTACGCGACCACACCCGGCTGTATGGCGTATATTATTCGGTTGTTCGGTATTGTACTTAATGGCTCTGCAATTCCTTATGTTTCAAAATCATAAAACGATTATGAATATTTTCTATTGGTTAGATCCAAAATTAAGAGATTTTCATATAAATATGGATAAGGCAAGAAAATTCAATAACACTTGTTTTAAACATTATCATTCACAAAAAATGTTTAATTTTTTAATTGTGCCTATAGGAATATGGCGTTAATTGTTCAGATGTTACATTTGAACGTATCAAAGGACATTTGGATGTTTTCGCTTGGGGCCATCTATTGGGATGGGCTTTTAAGGCCATCCTTATACGCCACATGGGCATATTGTGGGCCATTTCTTTAATGTGGGAAATAACTGAAATTACATTTGCTCATTTGTTGCCCAATTTTATAGAATGTTGGTGGGATGCCTTAATTTTAGATGTTCTAATTTGTAATGGCTTGGGAATTTGGATGGGTTTAAAAGTCTGCAAGATATTGGAAATGCGCGAATATAAATGGGCTAGTATTAAGGATATTTCTTCAACTAGTGGTAAAATTAAGCGAGCCATGTTACAATTTACGCCAGAAAGTTGGACAGCAATAAGATGGTTGGATCCTAAATCGACTGCTATGCGCTTTGCAGCTGTTATACAATTAGTGATATTTTGGCAGGTAAATAGCAATTTTTAATAAAAATTTTTCTCTATATAAATCTTGATTATTTGAGCTTTTTATCAGAAAGTAAATAAATAAATGTTTTTTAAGCTTTTAGGTCTTTTTTATATATTTTTATTTATTATTAAATTAGTTTCCAATATTTTCCTTGAGAAAGACACACGAAGGCGTGTCGAAATATTGGAAACTAATTTAATAATAAATAAAAATATATAAAAAAGACCTAAAATCTTAAAAAATATTTATTTATTTAATTTTTCTTTACAATTTTTTTTTACTTTTTATACAATTTCATCGTCATTAACTAAAGATTATAAATTAATTATTTTTTTTTAAATAAATAACTTCGATATGGATGGGTTTTCTTTAAAAAAAATTATGTTATTGATAAATTTAAAGATTAGCAAGTGAGGCAAATTATTTTGATATAAAATTCTCTTATGAAATAAGTAAAGTAGAACAATTACTTGAAAATAATTTGAATTTTAAAAAAATGCTATTTATAAGAGAATGATTGGTATTTAATTAGAAAACACTGTAAACTGTTATACATATGTATGTATGTATGTAAATAATTTAACAGTGACATGTAACTAATTGTGATTTCAATTATGACATGTGTAATCTTGTCTTGCCTTTTATTTGCTGTAAATTGAATTAATAATGTTTTTAAACACAAAACCGAGAATTGATATTCAACACATGTATTTTGTTTGCCGGTCGATTTTTCTTTTTTTCTCAATTCTTACTTCTAAGCCGTTGGAAGAAAAATATAATGTAAAACTTTTTGCTTAATCACTCTTATAATATCTTGAAAAATATTTGCTTATTTCAACGTGCAACTTATAATTTATCTAGAAAATTTTTTTTCTTTTTTGATAACTAAAAAAATATTTATTTTGGTTCAGTAATAGATAAATAATATCAGTGCCAATCTTGCTAAATATTTTTATATAAATTATATATAAAATTTTGGAAAGTTTTGATATAAAAAACGGGTTATTTTTGCCGTTAAGCATAAATATTTTTTTAAAAATTTCTAATAAAATTAAACAATGTCAAAAATGTTTTTCTATTGAAGTTCTCAAACGAATTTTCGGTTATAAATAGTGATTAATTTTTCTTTATAAAATAACCGATAATTTTTTTATATTTAAAATTTTCATGCCCGTTTTCGTGTGTTTTATTTTATAAAAATGAATATATTATAATCTCAAATTATTGTACTTGGTTTTTAGGTTACTGAACTCAATACATTCTTTCTTAAACATATATTTGAAATGCCACCACATCATTATATTGTTATTGGTCGTTTAATATTCATTGGCCTATTTGTGGCTCCGTCAGTTAGGTATGTATATATGCTTTTTCACTTAAGAAGCGTTCTAACTTATAAACGCAAACTTTATTGTTTTAGACAATATTATATTTACGTTACGGATACACGCTGCAAGCGCGTTGGAACTCAATGTTGGGTGTATGGTGCCATTATGGTGTCTGAAGCAATTTTATGCATTAAAAATGGCAAAGAATTATTTGAACGCACGCAAGTTATAAATATTATAATTTGGTTAACAGTACAAGTAATTATATCCATAGCTTTCGTTTATGGTTGCATAATGTGGCAGGTAAATTTATTTTTCTTTTTCGTATAAAAAATAATTATTAATATTTTTTTGTGCTGTGTAGCGCATGATGGACAAACGTAAATCGCAACAATCACCTTCCAAAAAAGTTAAAAATTTAGAAAGACAACAATCAAAAGGTAAATAATTAAAAAAATATTTTATTTTTTCAGAGACCTTGAAATTGTTACTAAATTTAAACCTCAGTTTAGGTTTATTTCTTAAATTTTTTTTTCTTATATTTTGTTTACTTTTTTATTATAGTTTTTGAGCAAATTAATAATTTTCGCGTTATGTTTCTTTTATCCATATTTTATTTATACATAATTCTATTGGAGCTCAAAATTTATAAAGCACTTTCTATGATACCGATCATGTGTCTTTGTATCTGTGTGGCTTTTTTATAATTTCAAAATTTTAATATTTGTATTATATTGGGGCAAAATTTTTATTTGCAAAAGTTCTTTACTAGTCAAGTATATACTTGACCTAGCAGAATATTATTATTTTTATGTATAAATTATACGTGTCTCTATTATTATGTGTGTAATTTCATGCTATCCTTTCCTTTTGTTTTTTTACTTTTACTTAAAAAAAATATCTCAACTGGCCAGGTCCCATTTACTATGTACATCCTAGAATCATAGAACATGCACGAGGAAAGTTAAATAAAACCATTAGCAAAAATGTTGATATTGAAAGCACTCCTTACGATATAAAAATTAAAATTGTTTAATTATTATTAACTTTATACTAAAAGTGTTATACAATTTTTTTTATTTATTTAATTATATTTTATTATGCACAAAATTTGAAGTTTATCATATATGTTCTGAAAACCGAGTGATTTCAAATGAAGTGATTTCAAATAAATAAATATTTTTTTTTAAACAACAATCTTTGTAAATTTGATTTGAAAGCACGTCATTTGAAATCACTCGGTTTTCAGAACATACCCGTATATTTTCTTTTTTTAATTTTTTGAATGCTTTTTATCAAAGTACATATTTTAAAGAGAAATAAATATAACAAAACATATGAAAAAAATTTACTCCAAAATTTTACGTTAGATATTTTGTAACTTCCGAAAATTTTTTAACGAAAATATTTTTTTCATTGAAATCACAATTTTTGTGCTACTTATTTATAAATAAAAAGTGATAGTGAAGAAAAAAACACATTTGACATTGAATTTTGTTTGCGGTAAGAGCAGGGTATATAATTTGATTAAATAAATTAATTTAAGAAACCAAATGAAATTAAAATATAACCACATATTAAACAATTATTTGAATTAATTTCTTTCAAATTTTTATTTAAAATTAAAATTTATGATTTTGATTTATTTTTTATTTATATATTGTATTGTTTTTTATATCTTTTCTAGGCAAAGTATCACCTAAAAAATCCCCAAAACGCAACGACAAGAAGATTGAATAAATATTTATAAATTTTTATATTTTAAATTCATTAAAAAAATAATACTCTACCCAGGAAAATTTTTTTTTGTTATTCGTAACAAATTTGGAACAGTCTTTGTTATTTACAGTAATCAATAACCTTTTGAACTTTTGTTTGTAGAACTAGAGTGGCAATGGTTTTAATTTTTTTTTTATTCATTTATTAATGAATTATTTCTTTAGTATTGTTACGCTCTACTAATAGTCTTAAACGGGTTTTTATTTAAGTTTTATTTTAATGATCATCATTAAATATTTTCTATTTATAACTTTAAGGAATAGCATTGAATTTTAATTGACTTTTTTTTTTGGGTTACTTTAATAAAAAAAATTAATAATGGTCTTAATAAATTTTTTAATTTAAAATATTTGTTTTGTTTACTACTAAAATATATATAAATTACAAAAAAAATTCAATTTATATAGATAAAATAGATGGACGGGTTTTAGAAGTGAGTGTTTAGTAGAATCCAAAGAAGTTTTCATTATTTGTATGTATGTGTTCGTTTATAATAAGCTTGTATAATTAGTTACCTATTTTCCTGGGTAGCATTTTTTATATTATTTTCTTTTCGTACTGATTTTCTTTTAACCTATAATTGTTTTAATCAGAAAAAGAACTTCCTTAATTTATTAAGTAAGTGTAATTTACATATTTTAAACAAAAAGAAGAAAACAAAAACATATTATATTGAACTTTAAAATCTTTTTTTTAAATAATGATAAAAAAAGACAAATAAGGTGGGCATCAAAATAAAATCATTTACTTTTTAGTTTTGCTTTACGCAAATGTTACGCATTTTATTTATTTGAACATCATTACAATTCAAAGTGAAGATTTAAAATCTTTTAAAATGGTCACAAATCTAAACACTAGCATATATTGATTGTTTAATGTTTATTCATAATTTTATGATTCTTTTTTAGTATTTATTTGTAGTTCATATCCCGCCGACTATTTTAAATTTAAATTTAGCACACAGCTGTCAAATCATTTTTACTAAAGTGAACATTCTCTGGCCAATTTTCTTTTTGAGGAATTCTTTTGTTAAATGAAAAGCTCAGTATTTAAATTGAGCTTAAAACAATGACACTTTTTTATTCACCTTTAGTTAGGTTTATTTTTAAATAAAACTCTAACAGATACATATTTTGTTTAAAAAATTACATTAATTTGACGCTCACCCTATTTTATTTCTCCATATAAACTAATATCCCTAAAATAATAGCACCAATATAAATATAATTAAACTCTTTTAACAAAAAAACAAACAAAAAATGCCTCAAATCATACATATAAAAGCTTAAGCTTAAAATCATTATGAAAACCACCAAATAAAAAAAGTTATAAAATCGTTATAATAATATAATTGATATCGTTTTTAATAATCCTTTAGCTATAATTCTTACTTTTTAATTATGTTCTTGAACATAATTGTGTATGTTTCATATATTATGAAGTAATTCTTAGAACTCTCTTTTGTAAAATCGAATAAATTGAATAAAATATATATATAACTAAAGAAAATTTGTTAGGAAAAAAATTAAATTAAAAATAATGAATATTGAAAACTAATGGATTTAATTAACAACTAATTTACAAATTAAGCTTTTACCTTAATAAGTAAATAAAAGAAAAAACAAACAACCTATTGTGTCTGTATTGTGTTATCAAGGCTTAAGTTTGATATATTTTAAGTTATTTTTTAATAGAAAAAAAAATTAACTAAAATTAAAATAATATTGCTGGAATGTATTTTAAATAATTACATATTTTTGTTAATTTTTTGAAACTAGTTATAAAAAGTAATAAAAGAAAATAGAAATTTAAAAAAAAAATTATTTTTATTTAAGTGAGAGTGTGCCCAGTGATAGAAAAATTAAATTGATTCATAATCACTTCACCAATGTCTACCTTAGACAAAATAGGGCAGAAGAGCCAATTTACAGTAACTTGCATTAAACTCAACTTTTTTCAAAGTAAAGCTTTTCACCAAAATATTTTTACCAAAAAATCCGTTACTAAAAAAAAATTTTACCAAAAATTTACTACTGAATAACCTGAACTCTTTTTGTAACTTGTATTATTCCTCCAACGAGTATAAATCACACCAAGTTTTTAATAATAGTTTCTTTTTTCTTCTTTTTAAAAGAAAAACGTACGTTTTCTTTTGTAATATTTTTTTCTTTTTATTTCTTTCTGAATATTTAAAATACGTTAATGGGAGGAAACTGAAAAATCCATTTAAAAACTATGTTATATTTATTTTGTTTCATATCTATATATAATTACATAAATGTACTAAAGAGCTGCAAAGCATACTTGAAAGACATACATCACTACAAAAATGTGTTATATTTTATAAAAAAAGTGCTTGTAAGCCCTATGAAGTATGCTTGTGAAGTCCTTTAAAATGTACATTTAAAAAGTATGTCTTAATAAATTAAGCATAAATAGACAAAGAATGTTATGTAATATACGTTTTTTAAAGAAGTTTCAAAAGAAAAATTTTAATACGAAGAATGTGTATGAAATGCTATTTGAATGTGCACATACTAAAGAAGCGATGTTAATATCTAATATCATAAAATGGCATTAAAGTTAATCTATATAAATTATTACATCAATGAATAAGTTTGCGCGAAAAGTTTAAGTTACATATACTCGTATGTGTATTAAAAAATTTAATTTAAACATCCAAACAAGCGGAAACGGTCTTCTTAACGGCATCTCTAGCATAAGGTATATATGATAAAGAATACCAAGTCAAAGCTAATGACTGTACAATAATAAAAATTAAAGTCAAACCAGGTTTATGTAACTAAAATGCAGAATTAAAAATTAAGAAAACAAAAAAAAAAATTATAATCAAAAAAGACATACCACTATAGCCGATATTAAAGTCATAATAAGGGAAAATATAACAATGGATGTAGCAATTAGACGTGTATCGGAAAACATTTTTTTTAGTTGATTTACAGGACCCATTAGAAAACAAGTACTTCAAAAAATTATTTTATTAATTTATTTTATTAATTAAAAGTTTAAAATATTTTTTATTTTACCTTGTCATTGATAATATATTACCCAGTGTATAAAAGGTAGCAAATACAGTTATACCCCTATGTAAAAATAAAGCTATAGATCCCAAAAGGGACAAAACTATACCCAAAACGAAACATAAACAAAAACCTTTAATACGGGTAGACCAACTTAAAGTGGACATATCATTGATCTAAAACAATAAAAGTTAAAAAAAAAACAAACAAAAATATAGAAAAAAGAAAAAAAAATTAAGAATGTTTTTGATATAAACGAAAAGTTAACTTAAAGAATTATTCAAAATGAAAATTTAGTGGTGAATATTATTTTTTAGTAAGTTTTATGATAAAAATATTTTGTTTATAGTAATGTATGTAGGTGAGTAGTAGACAAATGATTAGAAGAATTTTGGTAGAAAAAATAAGTTTAGTATAATTTTGGTCAGTGACTGATGTATTACAAAAATTCTTACTACAAAATAAATTATTTCAATTTGTTTGTGTTTCAAACAAGTTTAGATTCGCATCGAAGTACTTGGCTACTACCTCAGAATTGTTAAAAATTTGATTTATAAGCACACATCCATACATACTATGCACATATTCATATTACATATACGTTTACTAAGTGAATTAAATTAAAAGCTTTAGCAAAGAATAAGGATTATTTAAAATGGAAAATATGTACCTATACAACTTAGTATAAATTAAAGCGTTCTTTACCTGTAAGGATGCAGAATATATGTATGTACACATACATGTATGTACAAATTAAAGACGGACATGACAAATTTATGTACACAGCTATTATTTCTTGTTTTATTTGAAAATTTTTTGGACTGATGTATTTTTTAGTTGGAAAAGAAAACTTTAAAATATGTTTGAAATGAGACCATCACTATCCTGGACCACATCAGGGGACCCAAATGAGCCCCCTTCTGTTTGTCTTATTGGAGTGCCCTGTACAGCTATCCTACAGGTACATTATTAATTTCTGGAAGTACTATTACTACAGTAGCTCAAATATTTAGTTTAAGATAAATAATTTATTTAACAAAACCTCAGTTCTACTGAAAACCAGTTGGTAATAAGGTTACAAAGCATAAGAACAGTTTAGGCTTTCATTTAATAAATATATAAACATATGTAGGCATGTATTCTCTTGATGAGAAGTCATCTGAGCAACAAAAATAAATTGCAAATGTAAAAACACCAGAATGTAAATTTAGCACTTTAAACAATGCACAGTCGTGTGCATAGATATGAATATGAGTGCAAGATGTATGTATGGCTTCAGCTTCCAAACAATTTTCCTAAAAAAATCTAAGCCATTTTACAATTCTAAACTAATGCCATAGGACGTCGCAAGAAATACTTTTGGCTGTAGACAATTTTGTGGGTAATTCCAAATTATATATATGTAAATGCATTTTGTATTTGTATGAGGAGCTTCATTGCTTTTCGATTTACCTGTGTTATAATGTTTCTTTCTTCTTCGGGTGTGCGATCATTGCCGCTGAGTACTCTGCGCAGTTTATCCATAATTATTTAGTATCACGTGTCAGCCTTAATATAATTCTTACAAATTTCACAATAAACACAAATAACTTTCAATATTATTACAATTATTTCAATTTATATTTCACAAAATAATTAACACAATTTCAAGAAACGCTAAAATAAGAACAGGGGTGATTTAGAAGGTAAGCATTTAACAAAAACAACAATTCACTTACTGTGTTGTTTTTGTGAACAAATAAAAACATAGCTGTAAGATAATAATCTTTTGACTAATATCACCAACATACTAATAATAAATTGTAATTTTTTAATAAAAACTTTTTTCAAGAAATTGTATTTATCCAAATATTATTTAATCACTTCTTTTTAGCCAGATCAGTGTTTCAACAGTATGTAATTTATAGTACATGGTCGATTATTTTATAGCTCTGAAAGTTACTAAATTTCCAGGCAATAAGGGATTTTAGAAAAGTAGGCAATTGATATATGATCCAATAACACGACTTGGCCGCACTTTTTGGAAAACAACAACACCACTTGTTGCAAACTGAAAGAAGTAGGAAACTTCATCATGCAAAAAAAAATAGAATTTGAATTTTTTATATAAAATTATTCAGTTTAAGTATTAAAATTATATTTATTTATATGTTACTACAAATTCAGTATTTTTTAATTGGTAAAGATTTATATATGTATGTATGTTTAAAATTCAAAAATTCAGTGAAACCTGAATCAATCTCTTGTACAGAGTTCATATTATTAAATTTTTTTATTATAGTTTAAAAATATGTGTGTATTTGTTATGTATTGTAACGAAGATCAAATTGCTGTTTATTTAAAATTAATTTCATCCAGCTTATATACAATGAAACCTAGTTTCATTATAGATTTTATATATATTCACACACAAGTAGTTATGTTTAAATATATTTATATAAATTAAAATTAAAATATAGTATTGAATATATAGGTAAGTATTTGTATATAAACGTACCCGTGTGTATGTATATATGCAAACATTAGTGTAATATAAAAACTAAAAACTATTATAACAGTCAACAAAATTCAATTGCAAAACTTTAAAGAAAAATAAAGAAATATTTTATATGTAGGAAATCTGTGTTATTTGAAAAAGTTTACTCATTAGAATCGGCAGGATTCGACTTTTCATCTGAAGTTTTTGATGATGAGTCAGAAGAATGAGCAATATCCACTAAGTCTACAGTATCACCCACTGAGGCAGTGTTGGCAGCTTCTACCACAGAATAACCAATATCCGGTGGCGTTCCTTCAGGATAGCCCAAATAATAGTCAGCTATACGACCAGCTTCACGTAGTCCACTTAAAAAAGCACCATGAACAGTAGCCGGATAATTGCGTATCGTATGTTCGCCGGCAAAAAACAAACGCGGCAGTTCATCTAACTCTTGATTAGGATTGGGATTATTCGGATTTGGTGGTATAACAGGAGCTGCTAAAAGGTCATAATCACTACCAGAAGAACCTACGGAAACAAAACTATACGATCCTCTGGCCCACGGATCGGCACGCCATCGTGACACCACAGTCTCTTTAGGTTGTGGCACAGAACCGTTACCAAAAATACCTTTTAGCACAGCTATACATCTACCTACTATAACATCATCTGAAACATTTTCCATTATGGCCGCTGACTGGCCTGCCACTAGAGCCAGCAACACAGGCGAAGAAGATATACTCCAAAACAGAAATAGTTCTCCACGACTGGCTGTTGTACTACCAACATGACCAAATAAATTCGTATTTGGATCCCAAAATATTCGATCAAAACATAAAACAACTTTATTTAAATTTCCAAAACCTAAACGTTGTATTGCCTGTTGTTTCCAGTCAGGTAAAGAGGGTTCAAACTTAACCGTATTAGTCTGTTGAGATTGCACTTTAGCGGTGGCTATTTTCAATACACCAAGAGTTAGGGTACACAGTACCAAGTCAGCTTTATAGGTTACAGTTGAATTATTCGTTTTCAAATTTTCTGCTACAATTTCAACACCCGTTGGAAAATATTTTATAGTTTTAGCAGCTGTATTTACACGTATATCAAGTCCTTTTGTCAATGCCATAGGAACGCAGGAGTAACCATTACGCACGGTGGTGTGATTGCCAATAAATTCAAAATCATCGTCTTGATCCCAATGTTTAAGTGACAGATTGTTTAACGGTGTAGCATTGGCAAATTCAAGATTAGCAAAATGCCAATCTAATATTTGGCGATCTTTTGATGATAAATATACATCGCTAAAATAGGAATATTAATTTTAACTTTTATTTAAATTATACCAAGATATTAAAGCTCTTACTAGTATAATTTATATATATTACGGAATAAAATGTGAAATATAACTACATATGCAATGCAATAAATATGTATGTGTTAATTTTTATTATACGTTTCTCACCTGGGCGGATTTGATTCTAATTCTTTTAGTTTAGTTTGTAATAAATCATCTTCTTTCATAAGCTCTTCGTATAATTTACAGGATTTATTCCATTCATAATAAGTAGAACGTGTCTCAAACTCATGCTCTACATAATTGTTGTCAGACTCACCGCTACGAACAGGACGCGTTCGTAATAGTTTAGCATACAGCTGCTTAAACTGTTTTATACGTTCTAGAACTTCCGATATTTTTGTCTGATTCTCAATGATTGCTTTTTGTGCTTCACAAAGTTGTGTTAAGTGTTGTACTTGTTTTTCTTTAACTGATTTTTCTTGTAACTTTATTATCCATTCAAGGGCTTGACCCAAAGAAACAGGATTATTACCAGCATAATTAAAGTCTAATTGATGTGACAGATAACTGGCCGATTCTAAAAGACGATTAAATTCTCTCTCCACCATATCATCCTTATGTTTGGGAACGGGTTTACCACCAGCCCCATATAAGGGACAAGCTTGTCTTATAGGAACCATTTCCATTCCAATTTGTTTACTTAAAATCGTCATGGGATTACCCCATACACCAGTAACTACCAAAGCGCCCAAGTCAGCAATATAGCTGTTTTTACGAAAGGTGGCAATGCGTCCACCAACACGGTCTCTAGCCTCTAAAACAATCACATCCATACCAAATTGTTGCAGTTGTTGGGCAGCTGCCAGGCCTGAAATGCCGGCACCTATGACAATAACTTTGCCGAGTTTTTTTGTGGGTATAGCACGCAAACGTTTAAAAATACCAAAATTAATGAAACCATGGCGTTCCAAAAAGGAATGTATGCGTTTTACTAGATTAGGATCGCTGTCAAACGGTGGTTCCATATCCTTAATGGCGTTTTCTAGTATTAACTGTTGTTTAGGATTCTCAATCCACATTTGCAATAGACGATTGCGTATATTAAGAAAAACTCTTTGGGCCACAAGCCCAGTCTTGGTGATATCGGGAAAACAGGCAGCTTCATTAGAAGTCATTTTATCGAATGGCAAACGCGACTGAAAAGCTGCACCTTCGAGACCTGTTAATATTTCTTTGTAAGCTTCTGCAGCCGCAGCCGCAGCTTCACGGGGATCTGATATATCTTTGGCAAAAGGACTTTTTACGGATTCTGATTTTTTATTTTTTGATTCCAATTTAGTATTAGCACCTAAAATTGAGTTACCTAAATTACCCGATGGCGTGGTGGGTTTTTCTTCACTCGCACTATTAGCACTCGGCTTGTTAGTGTAATCAACACGAGGTTTATTACGCCTACTAGTACGCCTTTCATCGGCTGCTCGTTGGGCATCGTTTGAATCCTCATCACCGGTACTTTTCTTTATAGCACAATTGCTCAAACTGCCCCCACCGGCCGATTTACGTTTAGGTGACGGCTCTGTATCAGAATCATCACTTATAAGAGTAACGCATTCGATGGGTTCTATATTACTTAGATTTAATTTCCCCCTAGATGTGGCAGGTTCCACTGTTATAGCGGCAGTAATTTCACTTAAACTCTGGTTCATATCATTTGACAGAAATGTATCTCCCGTATCGGTATTACTATTAGACATACTGTATGTCCAAATTTTGCAATTTTTTTTCAAATATAATAAACTATTTTTTAATTGAACAATTTTCACTAAAATTATATTTTTTTTTTCACATAAAGCTTTGTTTATTTGCTGCTTTTTCTTATAAACTGCCATTCATCATGTAATGGTAACAACATATTTTTTAAAGAAATTAAAGGCGATTGTGAATGAATGGGATTGTGTGTATTACTGTATACAATAAGCCTTAGATTATGCTTCCTTTTTACCAGTTTAAAATTTTTACATTTGATAGCAGTATGGCAGCAATATTTCCTACTTTTAAATTCAATTCAGATGGTCTAAAAGATTTTAATTACATTATTGCTAAAATTGCATTCTGTTGTCACGACACACACATATTTAAAATTTAATTACACTAGACCCATTAGCTATTTTAGTTTTACTAATGCTAATCACATTTATACTAAATAATATATATTTTTATCTTTTATTTATAATTTATTAACAAGTTTTAAACTACCAAACCGATTTAAAAAATTCTTCCACCAACATAAAAATACGTTATCAGCAAGTAACGCTACGCCCATTAAAATTCTGTTTTCCTATGAGTTATTTTTTAAATTTGGTACATAAAATCAATATATTCCAAGAATGGTCACTCTATATTCTGGGATTGGCCATGCGGGTCAGTTAGAAGTTTTGAGACCGGGTAAAAACAGTTAATCAAAAACATGATTTTATTTAATTGTTTAGTTTCAGAATTTCTACACACGGGTGGACAAGGCAAGACCGGGTAAAGACAGTTAATATAAAATAAAATTAATAATAAAAGAAGTAAAAAGGTATCTTGAACCATACCGTGGCTGTTCTGTCTTTAGCTAAGGGATACGAGTTTTTTATATTTATATTTTTGAAAAAAAAACGAGTCTTTCAAATAAAATATAATTCTGTTAATACCTTCTGCACAGTTTGTTGTATCCCATTTTAATGCACTAGTGTTTGAGTAATAAGTAAAATAATTATAAAACCCAAAAACATATCGCTAAAAATTTCGAAATGATAAAAAATATTCATGTAGGTAAGTGTATGTTTGTATGTTTTATACATATGTGCATGTAGAGGTATGTTTGTGGGCACGTATATCAATTTAAATAAACATAAAGTTCATTGACTTACCTCCAAAAAATAGTTGGATATATTTTAAGTAAGAGAAACAAAAACAATTTCGACCCACTTTTATAAATTAAACATTTTTTTATTTTTTGTCTTATTCATTGACCAACTAACCAAAAAACCTACTCGTACTGAAAGTTTTCGACAGATACATATGAATTGAAGAAGATAAAGAAGAAACGCAAAGTTCAATGAATTTTGAACATAAAAAAAGATTTACGTAATAGACCAAGCGAATGGGTTCAAAAAGCTACGAAATTTCAAAAAATTCCACAACAACAAAAACTTAAAAAGTGAAAGTGTCTTTTAAGTGTAAGCGTGTGATTAATCATTTTAATTTAATTTTTTGTAATAAAACAGTTAATTAAATTTTTTCACTGTGTTAGTGATTCGATGTGCCCTATAGGATATAATAATTTGATTTAATCTATCTTTACTAACATTATAAAGATGAAAAATTAATATTTTGTTTGTAATGGATGAATTCTAAAACTACCGAAACGATTTTAAAAATTTTTTCATCACTAAAATTTGATATATAAAATTAATATATTCCAAGACTGGTTACTATATAGTCTTGGATGGTCCACGCCCACTTTTGCGCGGATCAGCTACAAGATCGCCAATTTGTATTGGCCACGCAAGACCGGGTAAAAATAGTTAATCAAAAAAACAGATTTTATTTTTACAATTTGCTAAGTCTAAAAGACGCGTTGAGACTGGGAGAGACTGGTTAAAAAGCTTTATAATTAAATTACTAATTAATGTCAAATTAACACAATTAGCTATGACAAAGTATTACCGTTTTAAGGACTTGAATAATTAGTTAAATTTAAAATAAAAGGAGTAGATATTAAGGGCTGCACAACCATACTTGAAAGCCACACATCACTTCAAAAAGTGATACTAAATTAAGCTGGCAGGAATCGAACCTGCAACCCCCAGATTGAAAATAGGGATCCCTGAGGAGAGAGGAAAGGAAAATGTTTATATTCAACTTAATTAAAAATATTCATCAGAAATTATTGTTGCTCGAAAAAATGTGTTTTTGTAAAAGAATATATTCCAGAAAAAATCTGCTAAAATTGTTAACACTCCACACTTGCATCAGGCATCAGTTAAGCATTTAGCAAAATCGTGTTTGATTATGTTATTAAAATTTTTAATTTTATTCTATTTTAATTTTTTATTTTGCATTGCTTCCTGTTTACTGATAATTTTTTTATTTTGTATTTATAAAAGCTTCGTGTTATAAAGTATGTGGAAAATAAACATGTCACTATCATGGCCACAATGCAACAAAATACACTTATATCTTAGAATAAGAATATTAAAACTTTATTATTTTTAAATAATCTAATGCAAAACCCAGCAACAATATTATTAGAATGCTTAGTTCATTGCACTCATTCAAGGTGAAAAATATTTTAAAGCTTTAATGCAATTTCATTTTAAAGGGTATGCCAAAAATTAAGCAAAACTTATATGTCACGTTTCAGTTCTTCAGTATTTGATTGTACATATTTGTGTTTTGTTTTTTTTTTTAAATTATTGAAACAAAAAAATTTTTTTTATAAATAAATTATATCCTGAATTTATAAACTTAAAAACTTTACAATTTGAACTTGAGAAGAAATTAATTTATTTTTTAAATCAATTAAAAATTGCGGAATATTTTTCTTAAAAATACATGAGCATATTTGGCATATCCTTTAACTGATAACCATATTCTGTAGCTTTTATTTTGGCGCCAAACTTGCAATAAAAAAGTCTGTTCTAAACTCTTTAAATGCAATTGAGTACAACGAAAATGCTTAGCAAATACAGCAGATATAAAAAAAACCTTATCACAACTGCACGTGGAGCAATAATAAAAAAAACAAAGGTGTCAATGCACTAACTCAAGGACAAAATTCTAAGCACACAAGTCAGTATATCATCAAATGCGTTCTTTAATGAGAGAGAGAAAGAAATATCTAGTAAAATGTTTTCAATTTTAAATGAATACAAAAAAAACGATAGAGCACGTTTTATATCGTCAATGAAAATGCAAACAACAAAATATAAAAAGCAAATTTACAAAAGAGCTTGAAGTAGTTTTCATCATAATTCAAATATTTTTATTAAATTGAAAACTTGAAATACTTATGATTTTAAGTGTGCTTTTAATTAAAGTAAGTTTTTTCTGAAAACAAAAATCCCTACAGATTCAAATAAGAGTTCGTGAAATGTTCACTTGATTTTTTAGTTAAAAAAAAATTATTTTCTTATGCCTTTTGCATTATTTATGTACAATTCTTTAGGTTTACTTTCTGTATGAATTGTGTGCTTTTGGCATTTTTAGTGGAGATATGCCTATTTGAAAGCTATTGCTGTTAACAAAATAATTAAAGATAAAATCGAAATATGAGTACATGTTAGTATTTGTAAAGAACTACTTATAAGAAATTAATTTCTTGACGTCATTTTAACACTTGTGTGTTGGTTGTTTACTTTTGCAAATAAAACTTTAGGGCGAGTAAGCAATATTTACATTGGCACCTTTTGTAAGCGGATGGGGATATCCAAGGAATTTATGAAATGTCTGCATATGCGGAACACCAAAACTACAAAATTTTAATTAGAATATTGCCAAGACAAGATAAATAACAAGGCTAATTTAAAAAGACAGTCTGCTATAAGAGCTTCCACAGTAATTTTTTTTTTAATAAAAAAAAACGTATATAAATTTATAAACAACTTTGTATTAGAAATTGATTTGTTGATAAATTTTTAACACCTTTGCTGTGGTGTAGTCATATTTACAATTCAGTCAGTTTACAAAGAGAGCAGCTTTATGCAAATATCTCTCTTTTCTTTACAGAAAACTATATACTGTAAGAGAGAAATGTCAGCAGTAAACTAAAAGGGATTTTTTTAATTCTCAATAATACAGAAATTGAAAAATATGTTTCTATTAAAATATTAAATTTTTTTTAATAATCTAGCTAAAAAAGTCGTTTTTTTTAGTATAAATTCAGAGTAAGTTAAATAAATATAAAAGACAACATTCTGGTGGGTTAAAAAACTGTAAAAAAAAATTCTCCCATATAACGGTACTCGAAAGTTGGGTAAATTAAAGTTATAAAAAACATTTTTAATAAAAATGTAACAGTTCATATATTACTTTAAACAAATTAAAAATGAAGTAAAAATTCCGTTAAAATATTAATTTTAAGCCTATTAGCATTTTAAATCAATTATTACTATATTCATTTCGTATGGGAAGGGGGGTGGGGTTGTAGTTACCGAAATAAGAGTATTTTTTTTACGGAAGCAGAAGATTAGCTTCATTATTTGTAAAGATACACCCCCCCCCCCCCTTATCCAAAAAAAAAAAAAAAAAAAAAAAAAAATTAACGGAGACTTTGAAGTCAAACGTTATCGAAATTTTTCATATAATTTTTTTTAGATAAGAGCAATAGAATTTTTTTCTATCTAGAATAGCAGTGTTCCCAAAAAAAAGGTTTTACATTTTTGAAATTTTTCATTTAATTTTATATAAAATAAAATTAAATGGTGCGACGTAAATAAATAAATCAAAGGAAACAATTAATTATACTATTTTATATACTCAGCCCAATTATGAATAAAAATTCCTCAGGAGTTTTGTTATAAACAAAATTTCTCCCTTTATTATTATGAGTTTTCCTAGGCAAAAAAAAATCCTTGGAAATATATTTACATAATTGCCATGATAGAGATAAAAAAATAAAACTAATTTAATGAATTATAAATTAAATTATAAAAAATATTAAAAAAAAAATTTGTAGTTTATGTGTTTATCGCTTAACAAGGCGGACAAATTACAAATAATTTTAAATTAAATTGAATGAATATATTTCACAAGTATTCACGATGGGGTTTCTGGCTTTTAGAAATGTGTTATAATTTAAAAAATTACAAAAATAAAGTTACGCAATTTATGAAAAATCCCTTGATTTTTTTCTTTGATAAAAAATATTTAGAAATGAACAGCGAGCGAGCGTCATCCTTTGGACAGGGCATAATTAATAATCAATAAAATCTACAGTGGCGCTTAAAAAAATTGTTTCACCTGGTTGATATAAATTGTGTTAGTTTTTACGCTCTTGTAATTTTCTGTGCAAGCACAATCTTTTTCCGAGTCAGTTATTTAAGAAATAAATTTTTGCAAACCAAACCGGCAGTTTCTTCAAGTTTTCTTCTTTTCTTTTATTAAATATCATTAAAATTTCTCCCTCTTTAAATTTTTTAAATCGGTTCAATAGTTTTAGAGATTCGCCATTACAAACAAATCGTTTCCGTTTATAGTATTTATATAGAGCAGCCCGCGGCAAAAGCCAAGAGGTCTTTAATAACCAATATTCTGTATTGCGATGCGAAATAAAAATGGTATGAAATGGAACTACTGGTACCTTTTATTGCGTTTGAGTTATCACACTTCTCTAATGCATAAGCGAATGTCAACGTGGTTTTATACAAACAAAGAGCAAAAATAAATTATACTTATACTTAAACTGCATTCGTCATTTTATTTAACAAAGCTAGAAGTGCACCCCAATATACTGGCCCGAAACATTCTATACGAGAGGACCTACATTAGCTTAAGAAGAAGAAATGTCGCTGGCTGTGGGAGCATATGGAAAATGAATTCTAAGTGTTTGCTTCACTTGACTTTGAAGATGCAATAAGTAATTTAGTTCCATTTATCTTCTGCTAAATCAAAATAGTCATTTTTTATGAACTTCAAAGCAAATGTTTTGCCCACTAGTGTAAAAAAAATAAATGGCAATGTCTAATATATCTAATTCTAATGCATTATACGAATACATATGTATGTATGTGCATACATACGAGTACATATTAGAAAATGCTTTTGCGGTTGCACTCACTCACGCTGTCACATATACACACACCCTCTTACATAAACTTTTCTTGTATGCGTATGAGTTTGCACATCTACAAGTCAGTTGATTTTTTAAGTTCAATAACTTTTTTCCTATGCCAAGGTAAGCAGTCTAATGCTCACACACACGAGTATAACAAATTTGAAATGTTCAAGATTTCAAATGATGGAAAATTTGTGTAATGTAAATTAGAAATTTAATAAGAAATGTAGCCAATACCAATTCAATTTGAATGTAAACTGTAATGTGTAGATGAAATTTTAAATGACTTTCTTGTGATTGAGATTTTCACAGTCACATTGCAGTGAAAGAAATTTCAAATTATTATTTCCTTAAAAAAATTTATATTTTAACCCATATTCATAATTTTAATGAAATAAATTCATTCAAAATACTTAATGCATTATGAATTCATTTAAATTTTAATTATCAATGTTATTTTAGAATAGTTTTTTGCTATCTAGGGATCTAATCTGAATAAATTTTCGGACTAATTTTTTTTTTTCACTAGCATGAATTAGCATCCCTTCGCATTAAAATGACAATCCTGGAATTGTTCAGCATAAGCGACCGCCAGCTAGATGATGTTAAACTTGGGATGTTCGGCACACATGTAAAATCGACTTTACTTTATGGACGTGAACACTGCCCCCGGAAAATGCAAAGAGAGCAAGTATTCTTAACCAATGCCTCAGGAGGATTTTACATATCTTTTAGCCGACAGTCATTTCCAATGACAGGCTGTAGAAACTATCCAATCAGCCATCTATAGCGGAGTTGGTTGGGACACATCCTTAGAAGATTACGCGAAGATATTACAAGGAATGCTATAAAGTGAAACCCACAAGGCCATAGTAGGGAAATAAGTTCAGCTTATACATGGAAGAGAGAAATCGAAGCGGAAATAGCAATGATTGACAAGTCTTGGGGAGAGACTCACTCCTTATAGGAGTGAGTAAAAGTCACTATCACTTGCCTTAACTTTCCTTATGCCAATACAATCCTACAGCAAAGTTGTTATTTGCTAACATTTTATACCAAACATTAATATTCATTAATTTATTACAGTTCTATTATTAGTAAGAGAAATAACATCACATACAACAACATGTGGCCTAATTAAGGCATTCAATATCGATTGAAATTTTCAATTACTACCTATTTCTCCACAAGCGAACGATAACATCTTACATACGTTTGTATTGAAAAAAAAAAAAACAGTTTTTCGCATATTCACCCCTATTATGTAAGTCGTCGGCTAGTAGAAACGACAGTGGCAACATATAAATGGTATTTAGGAATCGATTACTGTGAATGGCTATTCAATTTTATATGAGACGCTTTTAAGTCGCGCGTTGAGTTGAAATAGCGAAATATTTGAGCAACTCAAAGGCTACAAAATATTTTAAGCCTTGAAACAGGAAAATTTTTCAAAATTAAAAGTGAATAGTAAAACAAATTGAAAAACTAATTACTGAACAAGAAACTATTTTATAGACGCAAAGCTTAGAAATTTTTAAGGCGACTGGAAGAATATCACTACAAACTTAAATTTGAATTGTTCACCAATAAGTGATGATAATGGCTTGCAAAAGTTAATAAAAAAGTATGGTATGTGATGATATACTGGTATACTTCACGTCTGCTGCAAATAAAACTGTCCGATCCTTTCCTTTGTAGCTTAACATTTTTTTAATACTCTTCATCATCAGAATTTTCACTTTCCCACATAAAAACATGTTTTATTTTATATTTAATACAAAATTAGAAAACGTTCTCTTACTTTAAGCAACTTTCCCAAAATATACGAGTATAGGGACGATTTTTATAGACATGACACTTATTGCTTCTAAATTATGGATAATGTGTCGCCGACAACACAATTCTCTTTTAGTCTAGAGACGTCAGTATTCTCGCTTTCATACGACAGTGACAATAAAGTCAACAGAAAGTCGCCGGCGACTTTCATAAAAGGGGTTAATGATTTTTGTTTTCAAGCGTATGAAAAGAACTATCATTCCTTTATAGAGAAAAAAGCTGTTAAATTATATTAAAATTTCGAGCGATAACAAGCACCGTAATTTGGCCTTTGATGTTACGTAACAGCAATTGAATTTACTGTGAATTTCTTTACGTAATTAGCAAGGTTATGCTATTAATAGGAAAAAAAGACTAACATTTACGAACTCCTTTCGGTCACTATGATTTAAGATAGCTGATCTTAACTGCCTTATAGATTGGCTTGTAACTGGGAATTGGGCTCCCCAATAGTTCTTAAAGGGCTTAGGGTCATAAGCCCATGATCTTAATAAAATAATAAATTCTGGTTTAACACTACTTTTTTTGTTAAACTCTTTGTGTCCGAAATGTTTTCTTTTTTTTTTGCTTGGAAAATAAATTTAAAAAAAAATTTTTTTGTATTAAATATTAAATTTCTTGAATATAAAGAACATTTCCTGTGTTGAAGAATTTAAATAAAAATATTTTCGTAAAAACAACCTTTGAATAGTTAAATTAAATACTCGTGCCGCAAAATAGTTGCTCTCAAAAAATTAAATTGAGTGAATTGAGTTTTTAAGAGATTTTTTTTATTTGTTTTGTTTTGGTTTGCGCTAAAGCAACAACTATTAAATAACTATAAATAGCTCAACACAAAAACGCAAACCTCAACAGTTTGCCATAACGCTTCAATTCGTAAACACCCAAAATTTATTTATAAAAAAAAAAATAATATAAATAAATAAGAGTTTGCCGGTTTAATTTAAGAAAACTTTAATAATAAAAATATTTTAGCTGCACATTTACAATTAATTTTAAAGCAATGGCCGATAAAAATAATAATAATTTAGGATTAAATAATAAAGATCCTCTTATTATAACTGGCAATAGTGATATTTTAATGAAATTTTCACCAAAAATATTTGAAACTTATAAAAAATTAGCGTTAGAGAGAAACATATGCTCTTATGAAATAAATGCTTGTCCTATATCGGGTGTTGGTGAGAATGCCTACGGTTTTGTAATGCGAGTGTGTTTGAAAGCACAATGTCCCACTAAGCAGGAAACGGAAAATGTTGATAAATTCAAAACATTTACAACCATATTAAAAATATCACCCAAAACTCCAGCATTTCGTACACATGGACGCATAGTGGATTTATATAAACGTGAAGTGTTTATGTATCAACACGTTTTCAAAGAATATGAAAATTTAATGCAAGAGCGAATATTTGAATTGAAAAATTTTGCCAATGGTAACTGTGATAGTGAAACAATTTTTAATATTTCCAAAAGCTTTGATGTGGTACCTGAATTACTTTATGCCAATTTAGATTTAGAAGATGAATTCATCATTTGTGAAGATTTAACTTTAAGTGATTATCAACAAAATTTACGCACAAATATGCCAACATATGATTTAGTTTGTGAAGCGTTTCATTCTATTGCTAAAATGCATGCCATGTCATTTATTTTACAATATCGTAAGCCTCAGCTGTTTAAAAGATTAATCACTGGTATGAGTGATAATCTGTTTATCACAGATATGGAACCGGTAACAGTAGAATTTGGTAAAAAATATATAAAACGAACTAGAATGATGTTGGAACAGGAAGCAACAAAATGTTCGGCCAAGCAAATAGAGGCCTTGCAAAAATTGGAAAATAATTTTAAGGAAATTTGTTTAAAATGTGTTGATGGCACAGCAGTGGCTCCCTATGCGGTTATATGTCATGGTGATTTTTGGAATAATAATATACTTTACAAATATAATGTAAGTAAGACCAGCTAGATAATTTTTTTTTTATATATATTTGAAAAGAAATTTATAAAAAATTATTTTTTATATGAAGTTTTTTTATCACCCGTGTTCTGTAAAACACAAAACTTAAGCAAACAGAAGACACACATACATAGACACGTTTGTACTGGACCGATTGCTTGATTTCCTGTGTTCGCGAATACACATTACGCACATGTATGTTCGCTTTCGTTAATAGGAGTGTGTACACATAAGTATGCACGTGTACAGCTTAAAAATTTCTATAAAAAACTAAAATTTCAGTTGTACTTCTGATTTTTCTCGCCCATTTGTGGACCGATCATTTCTGATAAAATTGCCTACTACGCAGAAAATTAGTAGTTACACTTCAGAGCTCATAGCTCAGCCATTTGTGGACCGATTGGGCTAAATTTTAAATAGAAAACTGCGTGCAGTAACTCCCAAAAAATTGGCATAATAAACGTTGATTTCAACTACTACACGGACAGTCACACAGACAAACATCGCTAATTCAACTTCGCTATTTATAAAGATCCAGAGTATGTATACTTTATAGGGTGGCATATGTGCGGTGTAGAAATTACAAACGGAATCACTAACTTATCAGTCCAATCATGAATAAAAATTCACCGGGAGTTTTTTCACTTTTCCTTTTATCATCAAAAAAAAAAAAATTCCTTAACATAGAAAATTCTGATTTTAGGATTTTTTCCCAAAAAATAAAATTTTCCTTCGGAATAAAAATTCCCCGGAAGTTTTTTCACTTTTAATTTTATTTTTATCATAAAAAAATCTCCTTTAATATAGAAAATTCTCTGATTTAAGGAATTTTTTCACAAAAACCAAAATTTTCCATGGGAAAAAATTACTTAGCGTGAAGGTTATAGAAAAAGGACCAAAGAACGGTTTAACATAAAATTGTTTAAAGTGGATGGGTTTTATTAGGAAACACATTTAACCGTAAATTAAGAGTTTTTAAGCAAATTAAAAAAAAATTTATCAGGAAAAAATTCCATACAGTTCATGAAAAGAAATTGTATTGTAAAATATAAAAATGGCTTGTAGAAGTTTTCTTTGCTTTTTTTTTACAAAATTTAAAAATTATTTTTCATATTAGAATTTTTTTTCGACTTTTTTATTAACTATTAAATTAATAAAAAAAAAATTTTAACCTTGGCCTTGCTAAAAAATATTCTTTTTAAGTAAATTTCTTTTTTTTAATGAAAAAAAAATTATTTTAGTTTTTTAAATTAAAATTAACTGTGCTAACTTTAAAAATGCTTGTTGCTATAAAAAAAAATTTATTTTCTATTTAATTTCACTTTCAATATCATAAAAAAGTTAAGCTATGCATTTTTTAATTTGTGTATTTCTTATCTTTGACCCAATTTTTTTTTTTTTTATAGAATGACAATTTCCAAAGCAATTTTATAGCAACGATTATAAACTGTTATACTGCTTTTTTTTATTTGATTGTAAAAAAAAAAACCGTTTTCCAGAAGTACAAATAAGCCAAAAGCTATTAAACAAAAAAATCTCTAAATGAGAAAGAATTACCTGATGATAAGAGATTATGCATATGCACGCTGACGATATTGGTGTCATAAAGAGCACAAAAGTAACCTTAATTTTAACCTTAGGCTGCCTTTCTCACAAAATTTTATGTTTCACCCTATTATGCTAGCAGGAATTACAGTTCTTGTTTTTATATCCTTCACTGTAAATAATAAGTTTAAATCAATTTGCTGAAGTCCGTAAATAACGTATAGAAAACTTTAGTATACCACAGCGTAATTCAACTTGTTTAAGAAAAAATATTTGTTTTATTATAAATATTTTTAAAACTTTAATATTCTTTAATTTGTTATACATTGTAGGACCAGGAACAAGCCATTGCTGCCAAACTAATCGACTTTCAGATATGCCGCTACGCTTCACCCACATTAGATTTAGTACATTATTTATATACTTGCACCGAGAGAGAATTGCGCAGCCAACATTTTATGGAATTTATGAATATTTATCATGCCACCTTAACGCAGCACATACAATATTATGGTCATAGTATGGATGAAATATATCCTAAAACTATATTTTTGCAACAGTTACGTGACTTTGGTATTTATGGCTTTTGTATGGCTGCATATTCTATACCATTTTTTATATCAAATACCAGTGAAATACCCGATTTAGAGGAAGTAGCCACAGCTATAGAAGATATATCATCTACAGAAAATTCTGATGTTGAAGGAGAGGAAAATGAAATGCGTCATGGAAACGAAAATGTGAACGATGTGACCAGTAAACGTTTGGAATTATTAGAAGAATTTGATTTATTAACTGAACGTACTTTACCCATATTTAAAAGACGTATGTGTGGTATTGTTAACGATTTGGAAAAATATCAAATGATAGAGAATTATTGGCAATGGTAGTTAACTATTTTTAAAAACTGTACAGATTCCACAGAAAAAGTGAACTTCTGTTACGTAACGTTATTACTTTTAATTGTTTATATGTATATTACACGTTTATGGTTTATACTTTACATAAAATGAAAATTAAGCCAACCACATACTTTTAAAATATTAAATTAAAAAAATAATAGGGAGGTAACGTGACACAATACGAGTTTTCTGTGCAATGGATCATGTTTAGTTTTTTTGTTATTATAAATAGTTATGAATTATTAGGCTTAATTACGAGTGTCGCTGTAGTAGTCGAATTTACGACAAGCTAATGTAAATGATATGGCCGGTGTTGCCACATATCACTGTTTTCGTTATGAGAATGACACTCATAATCAGGCCTATTATTTCAATTATATTTGTTGAAATAAAGATATTATTTAGTTCTTAGTGTAAATAAATTAATTAAGAAAATACAAAATTTTAATTTATAATACACAAGTATTATAAATCTCAAATTCCTAAGGCTTTTTTTCTTTTTCTATAAAATAAAATAAAGTTTTCAAATTTCATATTAATATTATAAAAAGAAAAAATTGTTTTTTTTGTTTATAATTGATAAACTCTTAAGCTACCGAAACGATTTTAAAAGTTCTTTGGGAGATAGCGGTGTATCTCGTACACCAGTCCATTTTAAAAAAAAAGAACAGATTTGAAATCAGAGCTTCAAAATACTTTAGAAAACCTTTTCAGTTGCTTTGGTCCAAAAATTGACCTCAATTTGTAAAGTTGTGAAATTAAAGGTAATAAAAAAGATGGAAACATCATTTTTTTTTCTTTGAAAAAGCAGAAAAAAAATATATATATTAAAGTCATTAAAAAAAACGAAACCACTCCTTACGCCCAGAGCTAACGGAACTTGTTTGGGGAAAAAATTTTAATCTTTTAAAATTACGTATAGTGATACAAAAATTATTACGTTGTATCAGGTCATGTGTCTTTTATAAATACACAAAAATTTGGGGAGCTGCAGACATGAAACACACTTGTTTAGAAATTTGTTTTAAGAAAATATTTTTGTTTTTCTTAACTAAGATTAGACAATCCCCAAAATCAATGTAGCCTGTGTTATGAAGAGTATAAAATTTGTTTGTACACAAAACAAAAGGAAACTATTGACTTTTATGTTTTACGATAAGCTCTATATTTAAAGAACAAAAATTAAAATTAAACTTATAAAATAATATATTATAAAGAGATAAAAAAGGAAATAGAGATTAGTAGCGAAATTGTGCTAAATAGCTGTGTATGGAACATTCCATAATAACTGCAAATGTAATTATTTGGTTTTAATACAAGTTAGTCTATTTTATTGCACATTAGAAAAGAAACAGCATTTTATGTTCAAAGTTGTCTCAAATCCAAATCAACAAACGAACGAAAGTAGACAAAAATAGTTCAAAAAATTATGCGAAATTAGAGGCATAAATAGTTTTCATTTTAAGCATTTTTAAAATGTTGATTTTTAACACAAAAAAAAAAAAAAAGAAAAAACTAAATTTAACACATTGAAATTGTTAATGTTATATGAATTCCCGTATTATTATTTTTGAAGAAAATTGAATTTAATAGAATTTTGAGAAAGCAATTAATGGAATGATCCATATTTTATAGGCCATTGTAAGACTCTGTGGTTTAAGAAATTATACAGCACTGACACTCTTTACATTTGCGATTGTAATTTGATTTGGCCAGAAAGGGAAATGGCAATTACAACAGCATTCAATATCGAATGAGATAATTTGCCTACAGATTTATAAGAAATTATAAACTGATGAATTTACCATAAAATCAAATTTCAAAAAAAGATTTAAAATGTTGAATAAATTAAATTATTACTTTTTAATATTAGTAAATATTATTCAAGCTTTAAGATCTCAATGAAAATTGTTTTTATTTTAATTTTCCAATATCTCGAATTTCTTTTGAAGGTCTTCTTCAGGGAAATTTATTATTGAAGAAGACCTTGAAAGTCGAAATATTGGAAAATTAAAATAAAAATAATTTTCATTGAGATCTTAAGCTTGAATACTATTTACTAATAAGAAATTTATAAGATCGAATAATTTAATAAAATTATTACTTTTTAATTTTAATTAAATTTAATAAATGTGTGAAATGTAAAAAACAATTCTAGGTATTTACTACAGCAATAACGGCCAAATTCCTTAAAAAAAATATTTTTGCTTAATAAGAGCTTATTAAACAGAGTTTATATGGAAAATTTGCTTAACAATCCCTTTTTAAGTAAAATGCTTTTTTTTAATGAATTTGGGGTAATCATTTAGGCTCGAGTTAAATATTTTCTATGTTCTTATGCAAACTGATTTTAAACAGTTGTTTGTGTAAATAAATTGCAAAGAAAAAGCTTAAATTTAGCTGTCATTTTAAACATCAGTTGGTTCGCTGTAAAATAATGTCAGCAGTTTAACTTTAATAATGAATCATCTGTTGGGCAACTGAATTCCAAATAAACACAACTGGGGCATCATTTAGATGGGCCAGCTTTTTATTAAATTTAGAAAAGTTTGTTCAGTTGGTAATCTGTGACTCTGCAAAGCCACATTTACCAAGGGCATTTTTTAAAAAACGGAATTCGATTGCTCAGTAATTTTGGCAACTTACAATCGCAAGAGTGTCGAAACATGCGTGTATGCCCATTATATAGTAGTATTTCTAATTAAATTTCTATTTTTAAAATGTGTACGTACGTATGTATTTATTATTATTATTTATTTTTTATTTTTTTTTTTACAAAAGTCGTGTAAGTATGTGTAGTTTCTTATCATTAATAATATTGTTATTTAGTTTAGAAAAACCTAACTTTATACAACTAAAGAAAAAAATATATATGAAAATCAAAATAAAATAATAAAAAAAAAAAAAAAAAAAAACATAATAATGTAATTAATTAGAGTTAAAGTTAAACAATAAAAAATATTGTTACTCTGTTGAATTTGCAATTTTTTTTTTTTTTATATGTCTATGTATGCATCTGTGTAAATTCAAAAGGTAATTAATTAAATGTATACGTAGACTACAGATTAAGTATTTAAATGATATATTTTTTTTTGCTTTCTTTTATTGTTTTAGGCAAAACAAAAATTTTTAATTTTTGCATACTAAATTAGTTTTAGATTAAAAAAAAATTATTAATTCATTTCATTTGTTTAATAAAATTTCCAGTGTTGATTTTGTGTAATTTCATTAAATTTTAATTAGCAAAACTAACTTGATGATGGATGGTGTTCTAAAATATATTTCTTTACTTTTTCCACAATAACATGTATGTATGTACGTGTATGCATGTTTATGTGTATTTATAGTATTTACACACAGATATATTGTTTCCTTTTTTATGTCATTTAAATAAAACTTATCTTTGAATAGTTCACTTCATTTTTTTTTTTTTTTTTTAATTTAATTATTATTATTTAAATTTTATTTTCATTTTGTATATTGCAAGGAATATGTAGCATAATCCACACACGACCATTATGAGTATGTGTTAAATTATAGAAAGTCACAATAGTTTTACAAGGGATTTAATTTCACCTTTCGTCAAATTATTGTGAAACTTCTCTAAAGCGTTTTTGTCTCTCAAGACTTTCAACCTCAGCCCAAGAATTGCGCATATTGCGGAAAAGCTGAAAAAATTAAGATATATATCACATATATTTAAAACAAAACATATTTCAATAAATTTAATGAAAATACATAAAAGTTAGAAGAAGAAGGACATGTGTGCTGTTTACAGGATACGAATAATACAATCGTCTAAAAAAATTTTAAAGGTTTTTGAGTGTTTTTCTTAAAAATTTTGTGAGCGGTTGGATTGGTCGTTTCCTATAAACATCACATTAGTTACTTTTAAAAATTATCGAGTTTTGAAGATCATAGTCACCATTAACTTTTCTTAATTTTATTTATATAGCATGAAGCGTGAATTCCGCTAATATAAAACTTATAAGGATATTAAATTACAAACTTTGTAATTTCATTAAAAACAACTTCTTCTTCTGGCTTTTATTAGACTCACCTTTAGCAACTTACAATTTACCACACATTAACTTTTATTTCTCTTTTTTAACCTATAAATTCAATACTTGATTCTTTTAACGCACACTTGCTTTTTTTAATTAGTATTCATAACTAGCCTTGTTAATAACTTTTAGGCTTTTCTAAGATCTTTTACTTTGCAAAACTCTGCACCAACATATTTTAGAACACCCAATAAATTTTACTAAATTCACCACAAAACATTAAGATATTTTAAAGTAATTTTTGCTATTTTTGATTAGCCTTTCGTTTTTCACAAACTATGTACCTGTAGGGATTTAAATCGATATTGGACGCCAATTGTTTGCTTCTGATTTTAATTAATCGATTACAGCTCGCCTCTTACAGGAGTTTTCATTTCTATTGCTTATATTTATATACACTACTCTTCGGCACTAATCAGTTTTTCTCTTGCTCATGCTTCAAGGTCTATTTTAAAAGCACTACTGACAATATTGTAAAAATTAACATATTTTTACTGGTTTTGCCAAAATCACTACTGTTCATTTAAAACACATATAAAAATTTTGAAATTTCGTAAACTCACCACAGTTTCTCTGACACAAACACTTTAAAATTTTCTAGTGGTCTTTTTCTAACTTCTTCACTGTCACTAGAACACTCGTTTTTTTTATAATGTAATTAAAGGGACTTTAGACGAAACCCTACCAGAAATGTGTGATAGAAACTAACATATACTCATGTTGATATTCTTTTGATCCGTGTAAGAGAGAGAGAGAGATATACAAAATCGTATGTACACAAAGTTTATATCACATTTTCCACAATGTCCTTAAGAACTTGATAGAAACTTTCTTCTACGCTGTAACAGATATTTCTATCAATCAATTGACTGTCATTATACTTGTAGAGAACTTAAGTTTTTGTTATATATAATTTAAATAAAGTTCAGTTTTGAGAAAAACTTTTAAGTAAAATAAAATAACAATTGAATTAATACTTGTGGGGGGGCGGGGCTGGTAGTTTTTTGTAGAATTATGTGCATAACCAGACTGAGAATGCAAATTTTGTGACATACTTTCTTTCCTGACTAAATATTTTTTAGGCAAAAATCATCATAAGTATTAAATGTTATGTAAGTTGCTTGCTTATTTTTCACACGAACTTAAGAGAAAAATGTAAAATCACTTACCTCATCTATCCAATTATGTTCAGCTAATAAATCGTTAAGTATTTCAGTTGATGTTTTACTAGGATTCTCTTGTTGTAGCTCAGTTACACGGCGAGAGCAATTTATATATAAATTATATTTCTCATGAGCGATTTTATGGAATATATCAGCACGAGCAGCACAAATGCGGCACAGTAAAATGTCCTAACATAAAGAAAATAATATTATTTTTAGCAAAATAACGACAACAACAATTTTTTACCTTTTCATAAGTTATACGTGCATCTGTTGGTATTGATTGCATAGTATTCGAATTATAGGTGTTTCCAAACAATAAGAAACGCACCGATATGCCCGGCTGATGGCAACCGGCACAATTCTTTTGGGTCAAGTTATTTTGACCCCATTCAGTAAACACATGACATTTCGGCCATGTTTCTATCGAAGCTATAATGCTGCGTGTCCATGGTGTTATTGATAATAATTTACGTTTACAATTATCCATTATGGTATCAATAGCATGAACGCTGCCTAGAAAGTATTCATCTGCAAAGGCTTTAAATTAATTTAAAGTTGGCCAACATTCAATTGATTACGTACCTTTTTCTCGGGTAATTTCTGAAAAGAAACTGGGATCGAGTACTTGTGATATCATAGTTTGTATATAAATTTCGAAATGATCACGGTACGACAGATAATCTTCCATAATTTTTTCAATAAATTGTTCCGTATCATCGGCCAAAAGTTCAGAACGTAGAAATTCTACTATAGTCTCGGTATGAGATTGAACTTGTATACGTACGGGAGCTTTTAAATACAATTTTTTTGTTTCCAAATTCCAGGAAGCATACTATTTTGTTTAAAGGGGTTAAATTGTAAAATTAGCAGTTTGGTGTTGTTTGACAAGTAACAGACAAGAGGCTAACAACAGAAATTATATATTTACCTTGGACATATTGCGATAAAACATTTTTCCATTTTGATAAAAAGGCTCGTATTTTTGTAAAATACATTTAGAATCTACCTGCCAAATGGTGGGCCAATCATTAACTAAATCTGAACGCAGCACAATAAAGTCACCCGTCTATAAAAAGAAATATAATTTTTTAATCGTGTTCAACAGAATTTAAAGAAATTTTGTTGTGATTTATGTACCTTAAAATTCTCAGAAGCGGCACCAGCGCCTGATGAATTTGTATAACTCGCTGAAGTGCTGGCAATATCGTGGTTCAATGTATAGCCATCATTGTTAACAATAGCATTTGATTGTTGTTGCTGCTGTTGTTGTTGTGGCTGTTGTTGTTGCTGCTGCTGTTGGTGCTGTTGTTGTTGCTGTGGCTGCTGTTGTTGTTGTTGTTGTTGTTGTGGCTGTTGGTGTTGTTGTTGTTGTTGATTATAATGTTTACGTGGTGAACTTTTAGTACGTCTTGCTATTTTACGCTTAAATCCTTTGCTATCTTCGCTCTTTTGTTTTTATTCGTATTAAGTAATTAAGTATTTGTTTTTGTGGTTGTTGTTTTTGAAATCAAACAATTTTGATGTGAACAAATTGTTTTGTTTTTTGTTTTGTTTTCTATAGTCTTAAAATAATCTTACTTACATCATCTTCTTGTGGTGTCCAGACTGGATCTGTGTCAGAGTCTGCAAATTCATCAGGTTCTGCCATGGCATCCTCGGTTGCAACAGCGGTGGTTGTATTGCCCAAAACAGCAATGCTATTTGTTTTAGCCTTGCGTAAACATTGTTCACGCCTAGGTGGTAAATTTAATGGATCTATAATAACAACATTTTAATTAAATCTAATTAAAAAATTTACACAAACAATAATTTGACTTTATGACTTTCTAACTCCTGCCTCTACTACAGCAACTAAAAAGCGGCAGTTTTTTTATTATTAAAAAATATACATTAAAATTTTTTTTAAAGAAAACCAAAATTCCATTTAAATGCCACCTTTTTATACATGAAAATCATACCCTCTAGTTTATACAAAATATTTTTGGTTTATAAACGTTTTATTAAACAAGTTTTCATAGAATATTGTTTAATAATAGTGTGTTCCCCAAACGTCATATAGAAAATTAATTTTGAAAGAAAGTCTCTTCTTAGTGAAAAAAAATTACTCCTAGTCTTAAGCGCATTAAAAAGTTTTAAATTTTAATAATAAAAAAACTTCTCTGGAAAACTTATTTTCAATTTTTATGCTAACACTTACCATTTAATAAAATACAAATGAAAACTGTTTGACCTTGGGTCTGGTACAGGGGAAAACTTTAAAATAAGCATCTTCAACTTTTCACATACAACTAAGCTAAGCTAAATTATTTTGAACAAACTTTTAAATTTTATATTAAAAAAAAGCGAATTTAAATATGCAATTTTTATTGCAGCAATTCTGCTAAAGTTTGGTTAAAAATTTTTCATTTTTGTGAAGCAAATTCGCCATTTTTTTACACATTTAAGAACCTTTTTTCACAGTTCTAAAAGGGGCGAATGGAAAGTAAAAAATAATTGCATAGTAAGAGCAAGTTAGTACCTTTCCTTTTCCAATTTTCTTTCCTCTCTCTCTTCTATAACCTAAGAATTGCAGGAATAAAAATTGCCTATTGTAAATTAAGACAAACAAAATTTTCAAATTAAACAACTAAAAAGTCTTTCATTCTGGTAAAATTTTATATCAAAAAAGAAGTTGAATTAATTGATGTCGTGTTTCATTTTTCAGGTTTAGATTTTAACCACAACTTCTTCAACAATATTTTCAAAAATGCTTTTGTACTCAATTTGACTCTTTAAAAAAACTATTTAAAAAAAAAACTAAACTTTTGTTTAATTATTGTTTACTTTTTATTATAAATATTATTCAATCTTATTATTTTAATTATTATTTTCCAATATTTCGATTTTCTTGTATTGAGTCTTTTTCAGGGAAAATTAATTATATATAATAATTAATTTTTTCGGAAGAAGAAAGTCGAAATATTGGAAAATAATAAGATCTTAAGCTTGAAAAATATTTATAATAAAAATTTATAAAAAAAAATCGAATAACTAAAGAAGAAACCATTAGTTTTGAAGTGCTTCGCTCACTGAAATTTTTACCAAACAAAATGTTTTGTTGGAAACGGGTCCCCAAACAAAACACTCTGTAAAAAAAATAAAACAATAATATACATACTTAAAAATAAAATAAATTAGTTATAATAGTAATAATAAGAAATTAGAATAAAAAATATAATATGTACTTTAAATCTCTAACAACATTTCAAAATTCCATAAACTTCCTTTTATGCTTAACATATATGCCACCATTATACCACCATCATTCATTACTTTATATTTACATACTCATCATCATCATTATCATAATCACTATACTCCTTTTTGTCCGGCTGAAAGGAAAACCATCCATTTATGCAATAAAAAACATGATTTACATAGAAGAGTTTTATTATTTTTTGATTGCTTTTTTAATATAAGTTTTTTTTCGATTTTTTTTAGTAATTTACTTGACTATAAATCATTTTCTTTAGTGAAAATTTAAAAAATACTTTTTCTCCAACGTTATTTTAATGCTCGTATTTTTTCTACTTTATGCGATTTTGTTTAACAATTAATTAAAATATAATTAAATATTTTTTGTACAAAAGATTTGAAAAAATAAAATTGAAAACTTAAAGAAACAAAAATCGAAATTAAAAGGATAGTGTTAATTACTTTTATACACACAATTTATCCAACGAGTGAAAAACTGGCTGGCTGACTGACTGACTGACTGCCTAATTGATTGATTGATTCAATTAGCTTTGCGAGAAACATTGATCGCTTTGTATAATAAATTAATTTCTCTTAAATGATATTTAATTTTTTTTTTGTGTTTGCTTGCCTTTTTGGAACTCTTAGAGATGTATCCATGCTCTTTAATTTTTTAAATAGCGAGAGCATCTTTAAGGCGCAAGAGAAATCTTTATAAAGAGTATGTATCTGTATATAAATATTTATATTTATATGAAGAAAGAGAGACGAGAGAGACGAGAGAGAAAACGAAAAGCGGACGCATCATTTTAAAAATGAATAAGGTTATTTTATAAGGTATATACGAGTATGTTTCTTTTTTTCATTTAGCTAAATACATATTTATATGATGATGTGTGCATGTCTAGGTTTCTTTCTTCTTTTTTTTTTCTTTCTAACTCTTGTCTCTAATAGTTATTTCAACGCCAGGACCAGAGAAAATTTAGAAAATGATGATGATTGTTGTGTGGTACACTAGTGGCGGCGGAAGAGGAATTATGATGTGGAGCTGTAGTAGAGTTGTTGAAAGCATTTAGTGAACTACGGCTAGTAGAATTTTGTTGGTCAAGTAGCAACATACCTTGACTGGAGCCAGCAGCTACTGCTGATGAGGAGCCAAAACCCAATTGTGCACAATATTGTTGTTGCTGTTGTTGTTGATGGTGCTGCTGTTGCTGTTGATGATGTTGCTGTTGTTGTTGCTGCTGTTGTTGATGTTGTCCATAGGGACGGAATGATTGCTCATGTTGCTGTTGTTGTTGCTGCTGTTGTTGTTGCTGTTGTTGTTGTTGTTGGTGTTCAGTGTGCTGAGGATGTTGCTGTATTACAGATGTACCGGTATGAGAATTTGAGCCGGATGATGAAGATTGTGCTGCAGCTGCTGCAGCGGCAGCAGCCTGCATTTGTGCATGTGGCCGTTTTTTAGGTAAAATTTGTGTCTGCGATAGGATCTTGATTTGATGGCCATCATCACCCGTAAGCAATTGACCAGCTTGCCCACCTTGGTTATCCATGGCAACGATATGAGCGGCTGCTATGGCAGCTTCTTCTGCTGTTGGCTGTATTTGCTGTTGCTTACGTTTTCCACTACCACCACCACCACCACCACCACCACCTCCTCCTCCTCCTCCACCACCACCACCACCACCACTACCGCTGCCTCCGCTGCTAGCACCACTTGTAGTTTTTTGATAATTATTCTTCCGTCCACCTTTCGCCGTTGTTGCCGTCTCTTCCTCTCTATCACCTTGCAAGAATTTTAAATAACTGTCCATAAATTGCGTTTTCTTTTCGCCTATCGAAGTCCCAACAACTGGCTTCTTTTCTGGCGGCACATATGTTGCTGAAGATCCCGTATTCGCTGTTCCTGCAACTGCAGCAGCATTACTATGATTTGCCACACTTGAATTTGTGGCATTTGCCACGCCTCCAGCACCTGCAGCAATTATACTCGATTTTGTTCCTACCTTTCCTGCAGCGTCATCAGCTGCACTATTGGGATTATAAATTCCAATATTTGTAGCTTTGACTGCGGAATTCGTATTACGGGTTGCTGCTGTTTCACTGGCACTGGCGTAACCTTGTTTGGGTGTTGTGTCTGATAGAAACTCTAATTCCTCCTCAATATTCGGGACAATGACTTTATTGGAAGCGGCTTCCTGAGCGGCCTGCTGCTGTTGTTCTTCTTGCTGCTGTTGTTGTTGCTGTTGCTGTTGGTGTGTCGTAGACGCGGTCGTAGTTGATGCCGTCGTTGCTGTTGTCTGCTGATGTTGTTGATTAAGATTGTACAGTGTGTGTTGTATTGCTCCAGCAGCAGCAGCAGTTTGCTGCATACACGCTGTGTATTGTGAGGCAATTTGTTGGGTAAAATTTGGATAATACGATGTCAGATTAGTCAAGTGTGATTGGGCTTGTGATGATTGCATGTGTGCTGGCTGTGGTACTTGCTGTTGTTGTTGATGGGCAACAGCCTGTTGTTGTTGTTGTTGCTGCTGTTGTTGTTGCTGTTGTTGTTGTTGCTGCTGTTGCTGTTGTTGCTGCTGTTGTTGTTGCTGCTGCTGTTGCTGCTGTTGTTGGGCGTGTTGTTGCGTATGAGGATTTACGTAAGTTGGTATATTTATAGCCGGCACTTGTACCGCTGGTGTCGTCGTATTATTTTCCGTCTTCAAAACCGTAGTGTTCCATTTATTATTGAAATCATAGTAAGTTGATTGTTGTTGCTGCTGCTGTTGTTGCTGCTGTTGCTGCACATGTTGTTGCTGTTGTTGTTGGTGATGACTTGCCGTGGAAGATTCTTGCTGCTGCTGTTGTGGACTTTGTTCCGATTCATAATCGTTTGTTATAAGCGTCTTTTTAGGCTGCCTCTTACGTGGTGTCTTTGTCGATTTCGTAACCACCAACTGTTGCTGCTGCTGTTGATGTTTCTCCTCCTGAGCCTGCAATAAATACAGATATTAATTAATTAATTAGTGCCATTAAAAAAATAACTTGAACGCATATTTATTACTCGTCAAGTTTATTACAAAAAAAATTATTTTTTTTTAATTATGATTTAAAAAAAGTGAATATTTAAATACATTTAAATGGTTTGGATATAAAATATTTCATTTTTATTTTCTTACGCTCATCTTCCTCAACATCACATACTTTTTATGAGTTTTTATTTTACTTTTGGAAACGTCACAGGTTCAAATAAGTTTTTCTATACATGAAATTTTTTCTTTTAATATTTTTTATAATAAAAATATATTAAATACATTCTTTAAAGTAAGTGTTAATAGAAAAAGACACAAGGTTAGTTTTACAAAAACAAAAAAAAAAAAACAAAAAAAAAATTAAATTACAACAACCAACAAAACCATTAAGAGAAAGGAAAAAGAATTAATTGTTTCAATGTGTTAGTAAATTTATAAAAAAAAATTGTTTAATATGTATTTCTTAACTTAAATAAAAAAAATTATTATCAATAGTTTGTTGTATTTTAATAAAATTTTCTTAATTACATATTTTATTGAATAGTTTAAATTGCATTGAGTTACAAATATTAAAAAAAAAAAAAAATAGAAAGAGACCGTAACCCCATTTTATTTTATTAATATTCGCAGAGAAGGAGGAAATTCAAAATATATAATTTTGTAACAAATTAATAAAGAAAAAATAATTTTACTCACATAATAGAGGAAGATGATTGTATTGATATGAAAATAAATTATTAAATTATTTTAAATATTCGCTTTTTAATTAAAAAATTTGTTTTTTTAATGTCATATAATTTTTTTTTCTAAATTAACAAAATATTTACATAGAAAAATAAGCATATTAAAAAAAAGGCTCAATTGCGCTCATTGAAAGTGCGAAATATTTTTAATTTTTATTTATTTCTTTTTTATTTTAATAAAGAGAAAAAAATTAAAATGATTTTAAAATTGGCTGTGCAGAATTAAGGACTTTCTTCTAAAATTAATTTTAGAATTTATTCAGAAAAAACTCATTGTAAATTAAAAAAAAAATCTAAAAAACTTAGAGGTTATTCATCTTTCCTCTCAGATTTGACCAATTGCATTACAAACTTTTATATTAACTTTAAAAATATGATTTTTATTATAATATAGACTACAAAATAGTTTCCAATAGTTTTCAATGACGTCATATCCTTGCTGAGTACTAAAAAAATTTTTTATATTATTTAAACTGTTATTTTTTAAAGTGGTATAAGTTACCCCATTTTAAAAAAAATAGTTTGACGGTAATTTTAGTAAGATATAGTAGACTCATTTTTTAACAGCTCATTTATTTATATCAAACTTTGTCCACTTGAAATAAAGCGAAAAAATAAATATTTGGAGCACTAAGTTTATTTTGCCTTTCCTACAGTTACTTTTATATTAAAAATGTTTCCATAAAACTTGGTGAAACAATTTTATTAAAATGGAAATGCCCCTTTATAACGAATAATAATTAAAAACTTTATTCTTCTGCAATTCTTTACATAGAAAATTAGACAGCGATCAAAGGAAAACATTCTGAGGGAAATTTACACTAATTACGAGTATATCTGACACTGTCGTAATTTCTCATTTCCAAACATAGAGAACAATTTATTAAAATTGAGTGCAGATTCAACGTTAGCGCCTTTAAGGATTTGACAAAAAAAAGTGCTTTAAAAACAAAAAGAAAAACAAAGAGTTTTTTTCTAAAACAAAAAACAAAAATGTTCAGTTTATATAAGCATTATCCTTTAACTACTGAGCTTGGAAGACAAATAAAAAAACATCAGTATTGTGTAATTAAAGTACATGATTTAAAGTACATTAATTTGCCTTTTTTAAAGAAAAAAAAACATGTTAAAGAGGTTTTGTTTGTTCTTAAAAAAATAAGTTTCGAAACTTTTAATTAATCAAATGAAAAATGATGTAAAGCCAAACAAAAGTTAAAATCAAAAAAAGTTTATTCTCAAAACAAAAAAAAAAAAAATAAAAAACAAAGTTGTTTCAAGAATTAAAAAAAAAATGATAATAATATACAAACCTTTGAGTTTATTTGAATCTGTGACGTAGTGGCCGAAGTATGATGATGGGAAGACGACGAAGACGTGGACGAAGTGTTATTGTTATTATTGTTATTCGTAGAAGCGGTGGTGCCGGCGGTGTGAGAAGGAGACATTAACATGTTAGCAATCATATGTTGACGTCGTTTATTATCAGGTTGCTGTTGTTGCAACTTTTGTTCATTATATATATTATGATGTTGCTGCTGCTGCTGTTGTGCTAAAAGTTGCTGTTGATGCTGCTGCTGTGTGTGTTGCAGTACGGTAGGTGAATGTTGAGAATTATTACTGTTAGTGCAAGCACTTATACCAGTTTGTTTGATTTCCAAGCCGGGTGGTAAATTAAATATTAAATTATCACTCATAACAACATTCCCGCTACCGACTATTCCCACTCCAGTATGATAATCCAAATTTTGATGCTCTTGCTTAACTTGTAGTTGTAAAACATTTTTAACATCTTCTTCTTGGCCAGCAGCATCTTCAATTTTCCATAAATTTAATTGATGTTGATGTTGCTGATGTTGTTGTTGTTGTTGCTGATGTTGCTGTTGCTGTTGCTGTTGCAACTGTTGTTGCTGTAAGGTGCTTTGTATCACAGAGGAATAGGCAACTGTATTTGAAGATGTTGCAGGTGAGCCTGCATTTGCAACATGTGTACTACGACGTATAGGCGATTCGGCGGACGCTGCAGTAGTTGTTTTATAAACGATTACTTGCGGTGGGGTGGTGGCATTATTAACATTATTATTATTATTATTATTATTGTTATTATTATTATTATTGTTATTGTGTAAGGCTGGTGAAGAGTTGCCAGTCGAACTTAAAGCTGGACTGGCATAAATAGGATATTGTTGGGTGGTGGTCGAAGAAGCCGGACTAGGATGTTGCTGTTCTATTTGCAACACTTGCTGTTGTTGTGGTTGTAATTGCTGTTGAGATTTACGTACAATTTTATAATGTTTACCATCTATGGTATAATACGTAGTTTCCTCTTCCTCTTGTTGTTGCTGCTGATGTTGCTGTGCCTGATGCTGATGCTGCTGCTGTTGCAGTTGCTGTTGTTGTAATTGTGTGAGGTATAACAAGTCATTGTAGGCTTTTACTTGAGCCTTAGTGCATTGTGTATTTTCTTGTTTGATTTGCTACTCAAGTTTTTTTTATATATTTTTTTTTATTTTGATTTTAAAATTCGGTTTGTATTTTATTTTTCATATTTTTGTTTTTGTTAACAAAAAAAAGAAGGTAGGTTTTTTTTTTGTTATTTAAAGTTGAGTTTGAGGAAGAGGAGATGTGTAAAGAGATTTGTTTTTGTGTTTATTAAGTTTTGATTTTAGACATTTTCGAAAAATTTATTTAATTTTGTTTTAGTTTCAGTTATTAAATTTGCCATAAAATAATAATAATAATAAAGTAAAACAAGAAATAAAAAAAAATATAAAATATATAGAAAAAAATATATACAATTATATAAATATGATTGTATACATGGAAGGTATGTATGTGTGCATGAATATATGTAATGTAAGTAGGTAGATATACTATGTGTACATAAGTACACAGTTATTTGTGTATGTAAGCAATTAAATGTATCTGTTAGTATATAAATAAATGTATACGTGGTACACATATGATAAAATTAAATGTGTTGTAATGTAATATAATGTAATGTATGTATGTATGTATGTATGTATGTATGTATGTATGTATGTACAAGATATGTATAGTAAATGTTTTACTATACATATAAATGGTAGGTATGGCATAAAATGAATGCTCTTGTATGATATGTGTGATTGTGTGTGCATCGCTTCATATGTTTATGTAGTATGTATGAACGCATGGTGCTTAAACAATAATGTTTGAGTATGTGAATTATATGTATGTATATGTGTGTGTATAAGTGCGTGTTGTGTGTGTGAATTGTCAGAGAACAGTAAGGAACAGAATTTTGTAACAACAATATTTTACATACATGCACACATATGTATAGTATATGTAGTAATACCAAATATATAATAGTTTGTTGTGTATAACACAGGCAGTATTGCATACACATGAATGTTTTGTGTATGTATGGTGATCACCCTTCCCACCTAACCACCCTCAAATAAAACTTTTGTCTTCTTGTTCATCTGTTATTTCTTTCAATTTATTTATTTATTTTTTTTTTTGTTGTATTCTATGGTTTATTGTCATGAATGCTAAATTATAATTTCAAGTAGTATTATTTCAAATAACAATGATATATGTATGCTGATACTCAACTCACTTGTATGTACACACGTACATATATACATATGTCTGTTGTATGGTCATATTGCATACACATGTATGTATTTATAATGACAATATATGTACATACATATACATGTTTAAATTTAATACACATCCATACATAGATGATATAGGTAACTTTTAAATGCATACTTAGTTTACCAATAATATAGAATTTTATGTATGCAACAAAATTTAAATTAAATCTATATAATGTAAATGTACATAAAAGAGTAATGTTACTGGCTGATTGACTGACTGACTTATCATTATCGCCCAGCCCAAAAGACTAAAGCTACGGACTTGATATTTCGTAAATAGGTTTCTCTCACAATGTTTTGGGAAGGATAAGAAGAGAGTTTTGGAAATTCTAATGTTAAGGGGGCTAAAAAAGGTAAAATCTGATTTCTTACATCTATGGAACTAATACGAATAAGGTCAAATGTCAATAAGAATTCGGAAAAAGGACAATATGGTACTTTTTATTAATTTTAATAGTACTTTTTTATATTTCAATATTAACCACACCTAGAACTGTAAAACTGATCTCTTTAACACAATAAAAAAATAATTAAAGGAATAATAATAAGATACTTCGCTAACGAAGTACGAAATTAAATGAACGTTTTTATAATATTGAAAAATTAATGAAAAATATGTTACTATAAAAATATTTGAGACTAGTCAAATGTATACCATACGCTCCACTTAGTAATAAGTTTTTAAAAAGTCAAGCCCAAAGCAAATGTCTTTTCCTGGAAAAAATTAAAAGAGAAAAGCACAAGTTCCGACCGAAAAGATGGGTTATAATCGTTTACTGTATAACTATCATTAGATTGTAACTATACATAAACCAAATATGAGCCTCCTGATGCTGTTTTTTTTTTTTTTTTTTGCAAAATTTAATTAAATAATAATATTGTAAGCTGGTACGTATAAATAATGGAAATATTTTAAGCGAAAGTGAAAAATTCATTTTAGTATCATTTTATCTATCTGTCTTATTATTTTTCTAAATATGATATAATCTATAAGACGATTATGCGTAGCATGTCACCACGGTATGATGAGAAAGAGTGACAAATTTAAAAAATTTTTAATACCAAACAGCACTGTAGTCGATTTTGCTAATAGACCTGATTATGAGTGTCGTTATCTAGACGAAATAATGATATGTATGTGGTAGCGCCGGTCATACGTCTTACAAAAGTTTATGCCAGATGACAGACGCCAGCTGAATGTTTCTTTTTGCATGATAACGAGTTATGATCGATTTTTTTGTGTAAAAAAAATGGAAAGTTCCAAAATCACTACAACTGCGAAGCACTGAGAAAATAAATTAAAATTAATTACCTATTGCTCAAATCAATTAATTAAAACGTTTTTTGGAGTTTTGCGGCCTTCGATATTTATCGAGATTTACATTTAAATTTTACGAAAACTTCGCTCGATGTTGCAATTTGAAAACAGTGATATGTGGCAAGGTTGGAAATAGGCCTGATTATGAGTGTCGTTGTCATGACGAAAATAGTGATATGTGGCAACGCCGGCCATATCATTTACATTAGCTTATCGTTAATTCGACTACGACAGCGACACTCGTAATTCGGTTTATATATTTTAAATTAACTTGTTGCAAATTCGACTACGAAAACTGTAATAAGGCTGAATATTTATTTTATTGTTATTTTTCTTGCAATCTAATTTGCAATTTCACCAGTATCATTGTCACTTCTATTTTTTGTTATATATTTTTTTACTCAAAAAACATCCTTAGTTTTGATTTCTATTGTTTTTATATTAGAAATATTTTAAAGAATTTCTACTAATGACAAAACCTTTAGTTTAAATAATAATCCTATTACTTATTTTAATTTTATAACGAAAAAATAGAACCACAACTTTTTAGTCAAATTAATAAAATCTCAAACTATTTGAACAAAATTAAATCATCAGCCATTAGCAGAGGCAGAGATACGAGAAAAAGGAAAGCATAAGTTTCCTTTCTAAAAATTGATTAATTTATTAATATAAGTAAAACACTAACCTCTCCACTGCCTTCACTACAAAATTATAAAGTTAGAATTAGGTTGGCACCTCAACAACAAAAATTATTGCGTATAGGGATCGCAAATCCATCACAAAAATAAATACATGCTCAATAAGTAATAAAATTTTCGAAAAACGAATAAGATATAAACATCGAAAATAATCATTTCTAGAAAACGCTGATATACATCAAAATAAATAATCGTTTCTTAACATGAAATTTATCGATAGCATCAATCATTTCATGACCTTGCGATAAATTGTCTCCAATTTTTCTTCCTAAGAGCTACATATATGAAAAAAAGGCAAATGAAAAACGATTGCGACCCTAATAACAACATAAAATATCTGCTTTACAGAAATAGATACTCGTAGCATTACAAACTTTTACAAACACACGTACTCATGTCACATGAATCACAACCGATATTTAATAGAAAATATAAGAGCAAATTCATATAAAAAAGAGAAACCGATTTAAAACTCGATTTATTACGGTTATAGCTAGGAAATTAAAGGTTCTTTAGAACAGTTTCCGAGAAAACTAATGACATACACCGCTAAGGTATTCTCTTTCACCTATAATGAATAAGATACTTTAAATAATAAGGTAACAGGTGTGCTCAATGCACATATTAACTAGATACAGTCCTATTCAACGACAGAATAAGTTATCAAACTTTCTTCATATTAAGCTTTGATAAATTTGGGGATAGTTTTTGAAGGGATTATGTGGTACCTTTGAAGGAATTAAATACAAATGTTTTCTTTTTAACACAACAATACTCTCTGCAGTATCGTAGACGAATTAAGATTAACCGCTTTTTCTTTGCCATTTTCGTATACACTATTTTCGTATACAATTCCTGTGTGAAAATTACAAATGTTGGCAGATGTACATAATTCAATAAATTTTCAGTTCTTTTATTGCCATTCCTTTTATTTTCAGCACTCCTAAATTTTATTTTAATTATCCAAATAATTTGCAACTCAATGAAAATCCTATTACAAGTTTTCTATGGAACTTTGTTTAATTGTTTTTATAGTTTACCAGCTTTACAGATTGATGAATGGGGATTAACAAATAGTAGAATCAGTTTAAAATAAACTAGAGATTAATTTTGAACCTTTGAGTATCATTAATCAATATAATTACTACAAATAAGTATAAATCGATTTTTAGAACATACTTTTTTAAAACCCATCTTTTAATAAATGCTAAAATTGTGAGTAAAAGTTCTATAAATTAATATCCGTTTATACACCGAAATGATAATGTTGCTACATATCTAAACTATTATGTGGACGGCTTTACTTTGCATTAACTCTGAATAAACTTTAAAATTGTAATCACAAAATCAATTAAAAAGAGGATAACTGGAGTATGCTTACGGGCTCATGTGTTGTTAATTTATAATAGAAAAACATATCTGTTTTCAAATCTTACTGTTCTCTTTTCGTAAAGTTTTAAAGGTATGTATTATGTTCATGCTAGAAGAAATATTAGTAAGTTTGAAAATAAAATGGTTAGTTTGTAACCGAAATGATTTAGTAACAAAAATAAAAATATGTAAATGGATGAAATGATACGAAGACGTTTCATTAAAATCATCATGGGTGATTACGTTTTTTCATCTTCAATTTCCAATTTTGTTTTTCTTTTCTCTTAACTTAAACTCTGACTACATTCTACTACTCACCACCTTATCCGCAGCTAGATTAAGCTGTTGTTGTTGTTGATGCTGCTGTTGCTGTTGACTTTGTTGTTGCTGTTGTTGAGCCTGTTGTTGCTGCTGTTGCTGCTGCATAGCCAAAAACGTATTTGATATCATTGTTGGAGTATTCCAACTTAAGGTGGTTGGAGTAATTGTTGAGGTGGTTGGCGAGGGTGAAGCACCACTTGATGATGAATTTTCACCATAATAATTTGTTGCGGCTGCAGCATTATTCACTACGGCCGCAGCTGCCGAAGACACCGCAGCTATAGCAGCTTGATTTTGGAATGAGGTCAATTGTTTATCCAATGTGGCGGGTATTTGTAATTGTCGATGTGGTGTATTAACAGCGGACGAGGCATAATGGGCAGGTTTTGGTTGTACAGCACTGGCAGCGGCCGCATGATGATAAATCTGTTGGAAAAATGGATTGTGGCCACTTATTGGTGAAGGTGACACAAAACTACCGCCACCGGCTGCAATATTTGCCGCAATATTAGAATGAGCCTGCAAAAGCAAAGACTGAGCACTCGAGGCCAAATGTGGATGCTGAAAATCTTCGGCCGACGTTGTACTACTTGCCGCTGGCACTATACGATTATAGGCATAAGGCCAGGGACTCGAATTTGGGTCCATGGTGACTCACACTTTTTATTAATATATATACACTACACAGAGAACTAAAAACAAAAATATAAAAAAACAATATAGGTAGAATAAGCAAAAAATTTCATCTCATTACATAAAATTTGAAGCACTTTTCTCAAACTTACCTATTTTAATAGTTTTTAGCTTTTACTCCGATATTAATAAGAGAAATAATAATTCAGATATTTTAGTAATAACCTGCCCGCCGACTTGGCTCCCTTAATTTTTTCGTAAATTTTTCTTACTATCAACTTTTTTTGACGTTTTTCTTCCACTACATAAATGAAAATTGTACTTGTCCTCCTCTTTTTCGTATCGTTTTTTTATTTGGGGTCTTTTTTTATTGTATGTTGAAGGTGTTTGTGTATGTATGTGTATCGCGTTCTTGTTAAATTGTCTATCATCAATCACGTCTATCACTTTTAATTGTCATTTTTTAATGTTTAAATTTCCATATTATTTTATGGTTTTTCTTATACTTTTTCATTGTTATATATTAACCGCTATTTACAATTGATAATTATGCAAATATTTTGAAATTTTATTACCAATTTCGTTGTAATTTTAAAAAAATTTATGCACTATTTTTTCTTCGTCTTGTCTCAAAGCGCCATTTTAGAAAAATATGGCAGTCACAGAAAAAAAGGAAGATATTGGAAGTTAAAAGACAAAATATGTGTATTGTCAGTAATGCTCACTGTAGAAACGGCCATAAATAAATTTTATCGATTTTCAAGCAAATTACTATAAAACTTACCAAAATAATCATTTAAATAAACATTTGCGGTTTGTTAATATCATTTTCACAAAATTAATTTATAAAAAAAGGAAACCAAAGCTTTTTTTTTAACAAATTTTCACTTGTCAATTTCTAAAAATTTTTGCATAGTGGCTCTTACCAAATATTGTTCAAATTAAAATTATTAGCCTTGTAAGTATAAATAAGTTTGTTGAATTGTCGATTGCACTAAAATTTAATTCATCCGGTTATATTGTATAAATTGTTTTGTATTTCGTTATAATTTACGTGAACAGTTTTTTAATTTAATTGTACATATTTTAATAAAAAAAGATGGCAAGAATTTTATTTCATTACCATGTGCTTGTTTGTTTTGATATCTCATTCTGAGCCGGTTTTACACTATCATTGTTCTAAGCACAAAATTCGACCCGGTTTTTCTAATTGTTTTAGAATTCAAAGTCCATGGCCGACCTACAGCCGCCGCTTATTATTATTATTATTTATTTAGTAGTATATTTTAATACTTTATATTACAATTCACATAAATATCACACTTATATGCTCTGCTCTAATAAACATTACAAGTTTCTTTCCAAATTGATAAAAATTTCTTTCAGTCTTTATGTAGTTTGGCATCTTGTTGTATAGTATTTCCTATCTGTAATCTGAAATCCATGTCATTTCTCAAAGTATACGGTTGCGTTTCACCTACGTACTTTTGTTGCTCAGTTAAGTACTCAGGAGCGTCTCCTAACTTCATTCTATGAATATAAATCATTGTATTTAATTCCAGTCTTTGGTGAATATTTAGCCATTTTAGTGATTCTGGCCATTTAGTGATCAAGCATGTGAAAATCGAAATCAACGGCAAAATTAATTCTCTTTGTAGTTAAAAAAATTTATCACTATGGGCTATACTCGCACCGCGACTTTTATGATCTATTGTGTAATAAAAAAGTTTAATTTATAAGATTATAAATGTGGCTATCATATAAGTCATTGATTTAAAAAAAAAATTTTTTGGCTAAAGAAGTAATTAAGGAAAAAAGGAATTAATTTACTAAAAAAACGCTAAATTGTTATATTATCCAGACCAACGGACGTTGTTACATTATTGAAAGTGGAGAAACGACATTCGTTGACAAAAAGAAATTTCAGAAAAGTGATATGTATATGAAAAAACACGAAAATTAAAGAAATAAAAATAAGAATTTTTAAACATTACAATTAAATTAAAAGGAAATATATAAAGTAATTTAAAATAAACTTGGTAAGTAGAAAGTCTACATCTTACTGATTTCTTTTTGAATTTAAGTAATACGCCCCACTTTCTATTGTGTATTTCTTTTTATTACCATTAAATTGATGTGTCATCATTTTGCGATAATTGTAATGTATAATAACTTTAGTTGTTCAATATGGATTTTGGAGATGATTTTGTTGCTGCTCCTGCTAGTGCCAGCGAAGAAATAGATCCAGCAGCCGAGTTCTTGGCACAAGAGAAGTCTATTTTAGGTGATTTGGAAGCTGAAATTAATGCTGGTTCTAGTGTAAAAGCACCTGCCGTTACTGATGATGCCGGTCTGTTGGGCGGTGATATTAATGAATTAGCCGTTACTGGTAGTTGTGGCTTAGAATCTTCCACTGGCTCATTTGAAATGATTGGAAGCGATAATAATGATATTAATCCTATATCTGGACCACCACCATCACGTATTGAACCTGAAAAGATACGAAAATGGCGTGAAGAACAACAACAACGTCTTGAAGAAAAGGATCGTGAAGAAGAGCGTAAAAAGGAGGAATTGCGAGCACAAGCTAAAAAAGAATTGGAGGATTGGTTGAGGCAAACAGAAGAATCAATTGCTAAAACGAAATCTGCTGCTCGTAGTGCGGAAAAACAAGCGGCTGCATTAGAGAATGGCGGAGCCATGGAACCTGGCACTGAATGGGAACGTATTGCCAAGTTGTGTGATTTTAATCCTAAAGTTAATAAATCTGGAAAAGACGTATCACGTATGCGGTCCATCTACTTGCATCTAAAGCAAAACCCCATTCCCATCAGAGTTCAAAAGGCTTAAATTAATAAGACTATTATAACAATTTGGTTCATTACTTTATTAATATTTAAAAGAAATCCTTTGTTTATGTATGTTATTATTTTCTTTATTTTCTTCTCCAAATTTCCACAATTTCAGTAAATTCAGAGCTATACATAGTATATATAGAAATAAATGTATGAAATTTATGTAAAATTAAAAATGTGGCTTATTGAATTTTTACATGTTTTTTTTACATATATATATATATATATATATACAATCAAAGTAAATGTAATACTATTTATTCTTTTTCAGTTCCCCATTAATCAATCCACAATCACTCCCATCAAAATGTATCCTTTATTAAATAGCAAAAGACAAGAATATCTGCAATGGGATGATTATTTTATGGCTACTGCTGTATTGTCATCGCAACGCAGTAAAGATCCAGTCACTCAAGTGGGCACTGTCATTGTCAATGAAGAAAATCGGATTGTGGCCATCGGATATAATGGATTTCCAAGAAAATGTAAGGATGATGACTTTCCTTGGTACAAATTGAAAGATGTTAAGGATTTCGTTGAAGATGTTGATCCCATTAACGACAAGCATATGTTTGTGGTTCATGCTGAAGCGAATGCCATATTGAATAAAAATTGTTCAAATCTGAAGAATACCCGTCTCTATACCACACTATTTCCCTGTAACGAATGTGCCAAATTAATTCTACAATCTGGTATATCAAAAATATACTATATGTCTGACAAACATGCTAACGAGCCTATATATCGAGCATCACGCTTAATGTTTTCTAAAGCTAAAGTTGAATGCTCGCGCTACATACCATCGCAGAATAAAATTGTTATAGATTTTGAGCAAATATTGGAAGATGATTTTAATTTACCACAAGAATTGGAAAATGTAAAGTTATAAATTAAATCTAAAAAAATAATATTGATAGTTGCAAGAAATTTGGCCAATTGCCTTTATATTTTTATAAAAAATTTTATTTAATAAATAAATATATGACGTTAATGTATGTAAATCATTTAATATTGTCTTGAATAAGTTTAATGTACAATTTTGTATTTGCTTTAACTATTTAAATAAGCAATAAAGAGAAATTATGCTTTTTTATGTTGTCATTAAATTCAAATTAAAAATCTTTATAATGTGACTAGGACCAAGCAACCATCTATAGCCAAAGGAAGAGGTAAAAGACGATTTTAAAGATTTGTAATAACGGCAATAGTGATGAATTTATGAATACGCTAAAACAAAACTTGGCTACACTTTATAAACTAATCAACAGTACTAGTTGTGAGTTGAAGCCTCGGAAATTTGTTGTATAGTTGAATCACCAACAATTTAAGAACTATGACTGATATTATTTTATAAAAACTTGCGCCTAAAGATATGTTAAAGAATTCTTAGAGTCAATATTCTTGACGATTTTTATAAAATCTTAAAGCTGCTCTTATAATCAATTAAGCATAAGCCTCACTTTAAAAGTATACTTTACATAAAAATGAACAAGCTTAAGTATATTTTTTGAAAATGTAACCAGCCTTGATTAAGAAATTTAAAAATTTTCAACTTACACATATTTGACGATTTTCTTGCTTAAAAAATTTAGATTTCATGTGGCAGCCTTGTTAGCAACATTTACTTTGAGCTTTTTCTTATTTATTGCTTCAGTTCTTTTCTTACCGGCATTTGCATTACAAGCGTCACGTGTTATTTCAGGTATAAAATTGTTAAAAAACGAATAAAACGGGCTTAAAATTTAATAAATCGGTTAAAAAAATATATAGTAAAGTGCAATGAACAAAGATAAAGTGTTAAATTTATGAAAAATAGTTTATTAATTACGAAAATCGGCTGTTGTAAAATGCAATTGTGAAATACGGTTTGTGCTTTGTCGTTGTTGTTGTCGGTCGGATTAGTAGTTGTTTTATTAATGTTTTATGAAATGAGAGTGCGTAAGAGAAAAAAAGCAGAGTGCAATTAAAAGATGTTTATGTAAAAACATGCAATTTTTTTTCAACGAAATGAGAAAAAAAAATTTGTTTTGTTTATTATTTTAATAAGAAGCAAGTGCATTTGAAAAATGTAAATATGTAAATTCTTACTATGTAAGCATGTAAAAAGAATTTCTAAATACCTATGAAACTGAAGTGAGAGTAGGGTACATAAATAAAATAAATAATTAAAAAATAAAAAATATAATAAATAATTATGAAATTATAAAAATAATAAAATTATCAAATAATGAAAATTGTAGAATAATAAAGGTTATAAAATAATAAAGATTATAAAATAATAAAATAACAATTTAATAATAATTGTAAATTAATAGATATAGAAATTAAAAAATTATCATATTAAGAATGCAGTACGAAAACCAACGATAAATGTCAGTTCCTTAACGTGAGTATTATTTATATTTTTAATTTTCATACTTTAATAAAACAAATTTGATTGCATATTCCAAATAAATTTATTTTTAATTTAAAATTTTATATCGGAAAATTTCTTTTTGGGAAATTTGTTTATGAACAATGAAGAAAAAAATTAAAAATGAATTAAATTTTGAAATCGTTATATGAAAGCTACTAGATATCGAGGGCGGTGATTTTCACAATAAAGAAAATTTTGAGAAAAAATTTTACAAAACCCAATGTAAAAATTAAAAAAAAACTGAAATATTTTAAACAAATTGGTTTACAAAAAAATTCAATTTATGACTTTTCTAAACAAAATTTTGATACACATTTTAAGCTCTATGCATTAAAGGCATATAAATATAAAACACAGCAGGCTACAGAATATGTTCGCCTTGCTGCAGAGCATACAACTACAAGTTCCGTTGGTTGCATTCGTCTTCGTGTAGTCAGCTACCAAGTCCAATTTATACCGGCTAATCGCATCGCTAAAATCAGTTGTCCGTACACGACGATAGCATGTATGTGCTGTCAAGTGTTTGTGCCAAAGGTACAGGTACAACCTACTCTTTTAATAAAATTTTTTTTATTTATTTTTATTTCTAGTGGAATTCTTATATTGCATATACAAAAAATGTGCTTAAACTTTTTATTATTTGTTTTTGAAGTATTAAAACTATTTTTCGAAAATTGTTCAAAAACGGCTTCTTTTTGTTGGGTATAAAAAATGCCTACAACATTTTGTTCAAGTTAGAGGATAACTAAATGAAATATATAAAATAAAGATAAGTTTTGGTGATTTTGTTTTACAATTTGAAATATGGAAGAATATTTTTTTTTTTTTTTGGTAAAACATGAAATTTCAATTTTAATACTCTAACACAATGTATGCGTTTTTAGCGCGTGCGGCAACGCAATGCACTATATTGTATATGCATGTGTGTGGCAGTATTCACCTCAATGAGGTGAGTATTATATAAAGCTACACAAAAATGTTTAGTTTTCCATGAAACGTTTGAGTTAACGGTTGTGTGTAGTAGCATGTTTTTTTATTTTGCATAAATTAACGGTAAAAAAGTGTTTATTTAATTTCCTTTTGCTTAAAAAAAATAGCAAAAAAAGTAACAACAGCGAAAATACGAAATGTATTATTAGTGCATAAATCATTAATGTGATACTTTCCTTCATACATACATATGTAAAATTTTATGCGTTTCTGTTCTTTTGTTTTGTATTATTTTCAAGAAAAAACAAAAAAATATTTTATTAAAAAAGAGCTTAGCTTGTGTTTGTGTATTTTATGTGTAAATAAAAATTATCGATTGTTTAAAACGAATTATGTTTTTGCCGGTCGTTCTTCGCTCAGCGTCTGGTTTTAAGCAATTTTGCAAAATTTTCCTTTAATAATTTCTATTATAATTTTACTTTTATTTCATTTGTTACACCTATGCCTACCTATTTTGTTTGTAGAATTTCTTTTTCAAGCCATTAATTATGTTTGTTTTGTTAGCAAAAATAAATAAAAATCAAACCAAATTAATTACATTGCAATTGAAGTGGGGGCAGCCACGTGCTTAATCATGTTTGAAAAATTAAATTTTTTTTGCAAAATTTAAAGATTTACAAATCATTTATTCAAATTGACACTAGATAAGACCAAAATGTAAAAATTTACTGAGTGTGTTGTTATTAAATAAAAAAAAAAATTAATTGCCAGCAAACAGAAAATTAAGCTAAAAATAAATAGAATAAAAAAAATTTGAAATGAAAAAAAAATTTCAGCATATAAAAAAATTTAATTAAACAGTTTGACTGACACACACCCACGTTTAGAATATTGAATTGTTTCAAAAATATTTCTTTATTTATTTTGGGCGGCTTTTTCCAGTACGTATTTAATAAAACAAAAGGTAAGCAAAATTAAATTTTCTGTCACCAAAAAAAAAAAAAAAAATTGCTTTTGAATAATTGACAATAGTCAGGATAAGTTATGATTATGAATGGCATTAAAAAATCGAGTTTTTTCTTCTCTTTTAAGTTCAGTTGCCTGCTTTCTGCAGCCCAAATTTTCTTTGCAACATATTCTGAGTGAAATTTCTTAAAATCTGTACACACACTTTCTGAATATAAACCTTATAGTTCTAAAGTATACATTCCATTTTATTCTTTTTTTATATCCTTCACTGTAAGTAAGAAGGGTAGATATACATGTTTGCTATGTCCTTCTGTCTGTCTGTGCAGTAGTTGAAGAGTTTAGCATATCGATCTGGCAGTTTTTTCTGTCTTTCAGTTGGTATTGAAATTCAGCCGGATCGGTCTATAAATGGCGAAGCTTGTAAGTCGAAAACCGCGACTGTCTCTATTTTTAACCATTTTCTGAGTGGTGTTTTTTTCGTATTTTGTCTAAACTAAAAAACGTGGTACACAGTCGTAATATCTCTGCAAAAAACGAGAGCAATAGGTCAACAAAAGTCCGAGAAATATCAAAAATACAACCAACATTTTAAAATTTCATTAATTTCTGCTTTGTTTTTTATGGATTTTTTTTTGATATTTAAGAAAGTGAGTGAAGATAAATATGACGAGTTAAATATGTTTTAACGTGACCAATTAGTATTTGTAAATATCTTTTCACTGTTATTGTTGTTCTCAAGGATTTGGGCAATTTCCGTTTTGCATCATAAAATAAAAACTACGAAATTTTCTGAAAATGTTAAAACACTTCCTTTAGAACCTACAGATTAAATTCCTTTTTGATTTTGGTAATTTTCATGGGCAAAATCGGGAATGGTACCTCGGCAAATTGTGGAATGGTAAAAATCCCTCAAAGCAACAGCACTGGGGTATATGGACATTTTAAAAATTTATTAAAAATAGTGCAAAGTAACTTCTGGGTATTTGGGCGGTAGATTACAAATTTAGATAACATCACTACATAGTATAAAACAAAGTCGCTTTCTCTGTCCCTATATCCCTATGTATGGTTAAATCCTTAAAACTACGCAACGGATTTTGATGCGGTTTTTTTAATAGATAGGGTTATTGAAGAGGAAGGCTTATATGTATAATCTTGGAAGCTTTAATGTCACAAATCCCGCCCGGCAGGTAGCGCTATAGTCGGTATCTGGCTTATTTGCCTACTACCTGTTTTTACCCGGTCTCGCACGGTTCTTTACTCTATGAGTACGATTTCTTAGTGTAAGAAGATCGAATATATAAAAATATTAAGGCAAGACAACGTTTGCCGGGTCAACTAGTTCCCTATAAAATGATCTAGCAAAGGGGTCCAACTAGTATGGGCACCAGATCAGAGTAAATATATAGGTAACGAGAAGACAGACGAACTCACAACAAAAGAAGACATCACTTGGTATAACCGTCTAACATATTACACAAATCACTCAAACAAGTCTTTGAATTTTTAATAAAAACTAGATTTAGAGAAACTCTCTAAGTAGTGTCATAATAGTTTCGTTCTGGCCGCAGTGACCAGTTGACTTGTTCTTGCTTTTAAATTTAATTCTAATGATTTATAAGTCTTTATTTTTGTAACTAAAATTTTTCTTCCAAAGCGTATTTTTAACTTTTTATGTTAAAGAAGAATAGACCATAAATTTGTGGCTGTAAATTAAATTTCAATAACATCTTCATCAGTATTTCTTTCCAAAGGCTATTTAAAATTTTATTTTCCTTGTAAAATTTCTATATTTTTAACATTTTAACAATTTCTACCTTTTTCCCACTTAATATCTTCTGTTTATAAATAACTTTTGCTTTCAGCGATTATAATTAAAGAAATCATTAAAGACCACACAAATGAAAATATAAAAGTTCAAAAATCTTTTTTTCTCTCTTGGATTTTCTTTAGTTTGTAATTGAAAAAACTTTCACGCTTAAATTCTTAAACAAAAAATCTGCCCTTAAGTGATTTTTTTGCTCTGCTTTGCTTTTTTTTCTTGCTATCAAAAAGTTAATTGAAACTTGACGAGAAAATAAAAAATAAACAAATAAATGAAAATTAAGAAAAAAAAGTCTATTTAGATTTCTTTTGTGCCTCAAGTTCTTTAAATCAGTTTTTTGTTTTAGTGAGTTTAAATTAACCTGCAATAAACAACAAAAAAGAAGCGCCAACATTCAAATAAAGGGTATCATAGTAAGAGTGCACTTTTTCATTTCAGGCTGTCATCCAGTTGAGGTCACAAGAACTCCGTTATCATGTTCATCATGTTATCATGGTTTCATCTATAAAAAAGTAAGGCGTGGCTAAAATCATCATCAAGTAGTTGCTCGTAGTGCATTTGTTTCTCGTGGCTGTCTTGGAGATTTTCTGAGCCCCAAATTCAAAAATTTTCTGTATTCTAGGAGTCATTCACAGATGGAAATGTTCTTCATGGGAAAAGAGATTTTTTTTCAAAAAACTTTCATTGACTTCACTTTGCTCCATCACAGTTATAATGCGTTGTTCTTTCGTTAAGCGCTCCATTTTTAATACTCGGATTAAAAATATGTGACAGCTGCCAAATTTCAGAGTTACCACTGCAAAAAAAAATGACACTAAATTTTAAAAGTTTACTCTTACTGAGACACTCTTTGCTTGGTATTTTTCCTAGTCTGTTTAATTTTTAAGTGAGTAAAGTAAAAAAAAATTTTCTTTGTTTGAGAAATAGTTTTAGGGAGTTAAGAATTGAGCTCTGTACAGCTTACCTTTCGAGACCCACAAAAGTGTAAAATAAGGATATATCCTATCGTCCACTCTTTTTCTAATTCTGTTGGATTCTGCCTTATGTTATTCTCTGACGTATCAATGACTTCCTTGGCGACATCTACTACGCTGACGAGAAGAAAACTAAACTTATGAGAAGGGTGTGAAGATAAATTCCTGATTTAAGTACGTCCCACACCATTGTTAACTGTTCCTTACGAAACGGTGAAATTGGGGGTGTACTATACCGACTACGATACTCGAATGGGCTAAATACTCGAATGAAGAAATTTAAAACATTCAAATTCATTTCGTGTATAAACATTTTTTAAGAAATAAATTTCTTTTTATCTAAATAATAATGAATACTGAGTTCAATGCAGTTGTAAATTAAAACTCAGGCCGGTTAAAAAAAAATTTTATTAGAAAGAAAGCAACTGTATTTAAACCCTTAACTGTTACAAATGTTCTTGTCTACTTTTTTTTCATACAAGACTTCAAAACACATGAGACTGTGTAGACACGTAAAAAAGAAAAGAAAATTGCCTAAAGACTACTAAACACCATTTAAAACTCAATAGAAAGTCTGCCGAACTTAATATTGGCCTCAAGAGAAAAATTCAAAGATGGTGTTGAGGAGGAAGAGAAGATAGGTTTTCGTTGAAAATGTTTTTGTACGTGCTCAACAGCCACTTTTCGTCATAAACACACATGAGTAGCAGAAAATATGCTAAGATAAAAATGTTCTTATGTTTTCATGGTTTGTCTTACAAACTTTTATTTTTTATAAATTCCTTTTTTGTTTAAATTTAAAACACCAAGCCTCAGTACAAAACGCATACTTGATTTCAACAAGAGTTGTTAACGAAAATGAATTTTTAAAGATTTTAGTTCAAGAGATTTAGGAGATTTATGTTTTAAATTTATAAGTAAGTAGAGTGAGTAATGAATCTCTAACCCACTTTTTGTCAAAGTTTAAAATTAAATAGAATTAAAAAATAATATTGTTTGAAGGGAATAACTGCTATGGGATAATGAATCCTACAAAAATCACGAGATTCGTAGTCTCGCATTATAGTTGGGAATTAGGCTGAAAAATATATCTTAAAAGTTGCTTTGCGATTATGGACCATGATAATAATAATTAAAGCAATAAAAATCACAATTAATAGTGTTACTTTTTTTAAAATACGAAGTCAAGGGAAGTGTTTGTTTCAAAGCCACCCTGTTAGCTATTCTGCTGAAAACACCAGGATCTGGTCTGGTAGCAACTCTTAAAGTAGAATTTTCTAAGAGCTTTTCTCAAGAGAAAATATGCAATGAATTTTCAGGCGAACGTTTGGTAATTCTTATTTGCTTAAGGGAATGTTTGAAAAGAAAGGTAAGCCGTAAGATCACTCGTTCAGGATCGCATGCTCTCAAAAAGTTAGATCACATGTACACAGATAACTCTAAAAAAGTTGAAGTTGTTGCAGCCGGGGTATTTGGTTGAAATCCCAGGAAAAGCTTATTTAATACTATGGGTCGAGAGACCTTAGTTTTACAGGTTGAAATTTATGCTATCGAGATCTGCCAAAGGAAAGGATTTTAAAGAGACACTAAAAGCAGTCACATCTTTTTTCACTATGACAGTCTTACTAGACCGCAGTTCTTTCCAAGTAAACTCAAAAAACTAGTCTGAAATTATCTAATGTTTCTAAAGAGACTAGCATCTTTTAAAGAAGGCTACCTAGTACGGGTGCTACACTGAAACAATTTTATTTATTACGTCAATGAAAAATTTAATTTTTTTTTTTTTTTCAAAAAACTGACAATATTTCATTCGATTAATGAAATATTCATTCAGTGTAAGTCATAGTGGTTATTTGGACAACGAGGTCCAGAGAAACTCACTGGAGAAAGTGCGGCTAGTGGTTTCACTGGACTACCTTGGACTTCAATTAAACTCAATATTATGTAATCGCAACAATATTGGTTGTAGACAAGGGATGCCAATATTGCGAGTATATACATTCATGCCATTAGAAAAGCACCGGCACCTGTAAGATCTATTGTACAGTCCAATTCTCAACTTTTAAGATCCCTTAAGAATTTTGTGTAGCTCATTCTGCATTTATTGATTGTAGGCAATTGCACAGAATATGTTTTTACGACGCTCCACACCGATTTACTCATATGGTAGTGGAGTTTACCATAGCCTGTCAGCAGCTGAACGTAGAGTTTCATGTAATTTTTGCTGAGGTTCCAGCAACTTCTGTCTTAATGCATTCAGGGTAATTGAGGCTCTTTGACTGCCTCATGGCCTGAATCCGCATTGTCACGGAATTCATGATTGGTCATTGCAGAGCATGAAACACTTGGTAAATATGACAATCATTCAAAACAACTTCTGCAGGTTATGTAATGAAGGCGACTAGATAGGAGAATATGTACTTTTTCACTGCATTAATCTGATTTTGATCTATTTTTGCTACTTAGGGTATCATTACCTACAGCCGTTTGATATAACATACAGATCACCAAAAGAAGTCTTTGAATTCTCAATGAATTTTAGACTGGGAGTAGGGTCTTAATAAATGTATTCTAGATACAGTGACCAGGTTACTTGTTCCCGTTCCTAGCTCTAAAAGCACCCGCAGATTAGAGCTGTTGTGTACTGACATATGAGTATCAATCTGGATATTTTCTGCAGAAAAGCTAAACAGTTTCGCAAATTTGTGTAGTTAAAAAAAAGTTTCCCTTTTTTTGTAAATCCTGCGGGGTCTAAACCCTCATTATTTTTTAGGTGTTTCTTTAAAAAAAAAAATTCCTCAAGTTGTTGCCTAGTGTTTCCTTCTTCCAGTTTATGTAGCAATTTTTTTATTATTTTCCTGATTTAAATTTAATATGCCATAAGCCATCAGTACATCTACGTGTGTGTATTTATTAAATTATTTATCTATCGGAACACGAAAGCGGGTTGCTTAAGCAAAAAATTTTATTTTTTTATTCTGATGACTTTAGTAAATATTGAGTAATAAAACGGAAATTTATGATAATTTTATAACTAACAAAACGATAGAAAGAAAACAAAAAAAAAAAAAAATAAAAGGAAAGGAAAGAAGGAAAAGAAAACCACCCACAAACCCTAAAAATCCCACAAAGTATGCTTTATGAGTGTTGCAAACACACAAAATTATGCCTATGTAGGAGAGGCCAAGTACAATTTAAAAATTGTATGAGAGCAACGCCATTAAATCAACTTTTGATTTTAATTTTATGGCTGGCAAAGAAAAGATTTTATTTAAAAAATTGAAAAAAGAAAAAGTGTAATTCGAGGCAAAAATTTGTAACCATGAAAGAGTTGGAATTTTGAAAAATAATTATTTACATATACAAAATTCTCAAAAAAAAATTGGTAATATTTTTTTTTTTACAAAAATAGCATTTTTAGAACTGGTTTGCGGACTGAAAGCCATCAATTACAATCTCAAGAGTCCATTGAATTAATGAAATATTTAATGTTATATGAAGGAAATTTTTTCAGTTTATTCTGTGAATTGTGGTCTACCTATGCATCCTTCATTTCCATGAAATTCTTTAATTTTACCAGCTGCTTAGCGTATGGTAAAGCTTGTTTATTTGTGGTAATAAAGTTTAAAAGAAAATAAATTTTACAATCAACTTTTAAAATATTTTTGGAAATTTTTATGTAAAACCAAAGAAAAACCCTAAATGAATTAAACGCATGCCATAAAAATTCATAAACGATGTGGAAGAAAATGTTTCCGAGACAAGCCATCAACATTTAAAAAAATATAAATTGGAAACAGAAACAAAAACAACAGCAAAAATTATGAAATATTAAACATATCATATTTAATCTAAAATAATTCCCAACTTTCATAAACATAAACAGTAGACATTTTAGGTGATTTTAACAGGGGGAAACGAAAAAAAGAGGTTTTTTTCAATTGTTAATTAGTAACAAAACGCGATACATACAAAGAATCTTTAATTAAGCTCTTACTAACTTCAAATTTGAATAAAACATTTAATTCTGTAACGATTGTCCAGGGGCCTTATTACGAGTGTCGAGTGTCCTTTTCGTAGTTGAATTTTCGACAAGCTAGTACTATAAAACACATTGTTGTCATAACTACAATGATACTCATATTTAGAAGAATCCTTACTATTCCTGCTCAAGACACTTTAATTTCAAAAGTTGAAAAAAATGTTTACTTCAAAAAAGAAAAAAATTGTTTTTCTGCGAAAATAATTTATAAACCATTTGAAATAAGATAACTTGTCAATGTGTTATCAAGAACTTTTAAAATTATGACAAAAACGTATTATTTATTAAGTGTTACTTTGTTGAGTCTAATTCTTAACCAAAAAAAAATGTATGAAGATTTTGAAGTAAAGGTTAGAAAAAAATTTTTTCTAAAATTGACTTTAAAGTTTACGTCAATGTTTTTCTAAATAAAATTATAAAAATTTAATGCGATTATTTTATTTAATCTTATTAAGGCGTAGTTTTAAGCTGCATACTTTTTGCTGTTATTGCATACTTTAAAGCTTTTAAAAAAATTATTAATCATAGAGGCCTGTCACATGATTTTAATTCTGTAGGAATTGTTTTATCTTGTGCAGAAGCAAACCATTATCTCCATGGACATTTTTTGAGGTCCACTATATTCGACACTAACTGCCAACTAACGAAAAGATAGCTGAATATATGCTGTAATGGTCTATTTTATATCTGTTTTCTGACATGGCGCACATTTCACTCAAGAATGTCTTTGACTCCTTAATGAATACTACATTTAGGTGGGCTAGTTCCTAGTTATAATTCCCATTCTCATTAAATTAAACGTTAACAATAGCTTTTACTTTGGTTTGTATTATTATTGGTCGTATCCATCATATAGTAGTCATTTGTAATCGCTAGTAAGCTTAACATCAACCAGTACTGGACATTCGCATGAGGTAATACCCTACAGAAATCAGCATCCAATACCTCTATCTCTGCTAAAAATTATTTGAAATTCTCGTATGTTGTTACCAATGCATTTAAATGGCTTAAAGTACTCCTATGATATTCAAGTATCTTACTGTCTTTGTTTCCCATCAGCTCATTGAGCACAAATCAGGTCAGTTTCTGCTTTGTGTCCATCTTTCTGCATCTACTTAAGCTATAAAAACCTATTTTTCAAGATAGGCTTTGGGCTTCACTGCCAGTGTCTTTGTTTTCTCAAAACCATCCTTCAAAGCAACTCTGCTCTTTTGCTAACTCTGCTACCGTTACCAGCTATGCTCATATGTTCCTTAACCCCAACCTGAGCTACCCCGATCCTCAGCTTTACAAAACAACTGCCAACTTGTTAGCATCCGTCTGTTTGTCTTCTTTAAGCCAAGTCAGTTTTACCTTGACTCGCGTCTTCACAAAATTCTAAGCTTTTCTGCTGCCTCTGTTACATTTACCAGCTGTCCTCATATGTTTCTTAAACTGAATCTGTGCTACCCCAATTCTCGATTTACAAAACTATTCCTTAAAAGAAATCTAGTACAACTTGTTAGCAACCGGGTCTTTGAGTTCTTTAATCCACGTTAGTTTTAATTCGACCCTCGCCTTCACAGAACTATTGTTTAATACAACTCTAGGCTCTTTTCTTCACAAACCAGTATAACCTAGAGCAATTTTGGACTATTCTGCCACCTCGTTGCCAGCCGCGCCTATGTGTTAATTAACTCAAATCAGTTCATGAAATCACCTCAATTAAATTTAAGAACAAATTTAGTTTTCAAACGCTATGAGAATTATTTTCTTTTGCCGTTATCCGGCTCTCCAGCAAATGATTCTTTACATGTAGTACAGTTGCACGGACAAGAATTCTCTCAGATCCAAAAGCCAGGTCAGCTTCTGTACTCTATCTGTAAGTGAATTTTGCTGTTTAAAAAAGAAATATTTTTCTTAGATTTAAACAAATTAAAATTCAATAAATTTTTTACAGAAACTTGTTTAATACATCTTGAATTATTCAGAACTATTTTCGCTATAAATTTCTTTTTTTTTATAATATTTAAATAGCTGACAACCAATCTTTTTAAATTGAGCCTGACCGTGTGCCTAAATTTTTTATGTAGTCTACTTTTAGATACTTTAAGTTTGTTGCCTATTTTAAAGCTTATACATACATACACCTACGAATAAATGAATATACTGTATTGGCATACATAAGTTGTGTTATTTTACCTGTAGAAAATGTATATTTTGTTTGTTATCTTCGGATTTTTTATGGCTTAAAATTGTTATCAATATTCAAACGAATTTCACACGTTTCTACTTTAATGCCTTAAGCGCATTAATATTTTCTTTTTTCTTTATAAAAAAATATAAAACTCAATGATTTATAAATAAAAAAAAAAATGTAAGGAAGAAAGGGAAAGAAATATTTAAGGCCAAATGTAGGAAGAAGTTAATAAAAATCGCTTTTAATACTTTGATATTTATTTTTGGTACAATTTTTTATAAGACTACAATGAACTATCGATTGATTAACATTTATCAGCAATAAGCTTGCAGCTAAACTGTAGAAATAAGGACTACAAAAATGGTACGATAAATGAAAAATATGATTAATAACAATAAATTGGTTTTACTCATAGCATAAACATAAGTAGTTAAGAAGGATACGTTAAGTCTTTAAGGGTAAACTAAACGGGAGATTCTGGCTACAACTTGCAAAAGTGATAGAAAAGAAGGTTGCGTATTCCATACAATTCCCTTGTTACGTCACATCTACACTTATATATCAAGAATTTAAGAAAAGAAGAGGCAACAAAAGCTCTTTTCTATTATTCTTGTTTTGATATATCGTCACACTCTTCAGCTGAATTTTGTAAACCGAGGAATTACTCGCGAAATGCATAATCAATTATGATCTATCAGACTTGTACAACTTGCGTCTCTTAGTTTTCCAGACAATAATCTTCGTCTATTTTTGTTTTATATAAGAAAACGGTCAGCCAAAGGTAATAATTTTGTGGAAGAAAAAAAAGCTGCATTTGAATGCTTTAAGGGGAAAGCAATTCTGCACAAAATATTGACCAAATTAGTTCTGAAGTCTAGTATTTATGAAATAAACTTTTCATTTAAGCATTTCGATGTCTCTGACACATTACTGAACTATTTCTATGTACTACTTCAAAAAAATATGTCATATATGGTAAGCAGAAATGAAAAATTCATTGTTGTTTTTAAGTTTTTTCCTACGTTTTTAAAAAGTAAATACCACATCCTAAAAATTATAAAAAAAATATAATAAAATTGCTAATGAAATCATTTCTATATATTCAGTTAATTCCTCTCCTTCAATAGTTTAGTATTTTTTTTTTAATATGAATTAAGTGTTTAGTTAGTGCAGCTTAAAAATTTTTACCTGGTTTTACATTTTCAATACAATTAATAAAATTTAGTAATTTTTGTGTAATAAAAGTTCTATAGCACTGTTGCTCTGAAGGATTTTAGTGACGTCCAGACAAACCATAGAAGATTGCGGGATGGGACACATATCACTTTAAAGGAAAGGTCGTCTAGATTTGTAATCTCCCGCCCAAATACTCAATAATTACTTTGAACTATTTTTAAATTTTTTTAGAAATGTCCATATACCCCAGTGCTGTTGCTATGAGGGATTTTAGTGATTTTCGGACGAACCATAGAAGATTATGGAATGTTAGATATATCATTTTGAAGGGGAGGTTGGCTAGATTTGTAATCTACCGCACAAATACTCAGAAGTTATTTTGGACTATTTTTAAAATTATTTTGAAATTTCCCCAGTACTGTTGTTCTCAAGGATTTTGGTAGTTTCCGTTTTGCATCATAAAATAAAAACTACGAATTTTTCCAAAAATGTTAAAGCACTTCTAGAAATTTTAGAACCTACAGATTAAATTCCTTTTTCATTCTGGTAATTTTCAAGGCAAAAACGGGAATGGTAATTGGGCAAAATGGGGAATGGTAAAAATTTCTCAAAGCAACAGCACTGGGGTATATGGACATTTCAAAAAATTTTTAAAAATAGTCCAAGATAATTTCTGAGTATATGGGTGGTAGATTACAAATCTAGATGATATATGTTCCATTCTGTAATCTTCTTGAGAAGTTAATGTATTTATGCATATTTGTACCCATGTACTTATATTTCTCGTAACCATATTTATAAATATGTCATAAATACTAAAAACTTATTTAGAAATATTTAATGACGTAAGAAGTATTTGATAAATACTAAAAAGATATTTCCAAATACTAAAAAACGTAACGGGTTACGTTAAAAAATATTTAGCCCGGCATATTTATCTTTACTTACTTAAGGTTTTATATTTTAAATCTGTTACTTTTGGCCAGTTTTGAATTTTTTGAAATTGATAAAATAATTATTAACTAATCAGTCCTGTAGTGGTTTTTGTTAATAAAATTTTTTTTACAAGTTTACTTAACGTTTTATATTTTTTTAAATTTAATTAAAAATTAAATTATTCCATTTTTTTAGTATGCGTAGTTATATATTTTTCAAAAATCAGGTATTTTCTTGTGTGAAAGATATCTGCTATCAGCATCAGCAAACTTTCGTTCTTTCGCTTAATTCGTCTTTTCATTTAGTTCGACGGTACAATATTTCGTTCGGGTAGTAGTCAGCAGATATACTAAATAAAATTTTAGAAGAAAATTTCATTTATTAACTTTAAGAAGACAAAAAAATTTAAATAGAAAGACGTTTTTACATCAAAATTACTTTTCCGTAAAGATTTACAATTTAGCAAACAATTTAAGGTATATTTAGCAAAACAATATAAAATATAAAATTAGCCAATGGCAAGAAAAAGGCATATTTATGTTCTAAACAGAGAGTTTATCCTTTCTATTCATTTCATTTAATAGATAAAATAAATTATACATTTATGGATTTTCTTCTTTTTAACTAACCAAAACACATACACTCACGTTCTCCTCTTAAGCCTTCAGTTACGTTTAATTATAGGCATGAATACTTACTTGTGCAGCATCTTAACCTACATAAATTTTATTTTATTAAGTCCTTAACATCTGCTGCAAATATTTCAATTGTTCTTCAAGTTTGTTTGTTATATGAGTAAGCATTTAATACATACACTTACCTAAGTGTCGGCAACATATTTTTAGTCTTATTTATTATTTTTGATGAATAATTTTTCATTAAATCATAAATAAATATAGAAAATAAATTAGTTGGTGTAATAAAATGAAAATAGAATTTTGTTTTTCAAAATAATTTAAATTATAAACGAAAAACGAGTGATAATTAAAATGAAATTTAAAATGCTGCTAAGGACTTTTTTAAAGTAGTTTTCAGACTTAAGAAGCTCCTTTTTTTTGGAATCAGCTTTTACACAAAATTAAATTTAATTAATATTTTAATTTAAAAAAAATTTTATATTACAAAAAGATTTAATTAAAATCCAATTATTAATCAGAATGTAGTTAAGCTTAGTATATAGTTGTTGTATAATGTTATTATTCCTTCTGCTAAATTTCACTGTATTCAAAGCAAAATTATGTCCAACTCCCATATATCCTTTATTTGAATAAATTATTTCTATATAAATTATATTTAAGATTCTAGTGAGAGTTGATAAATATTTCTAATATTGTCTAATTTTAACCTCTCTGCTAAGTTCTATACCAACTTAAGAAAGGACATACTTATTTTATATAAAATCCTTTATTAAAAATCAAATTTTCCTTATAACTAGGACCAGAGCTTAGTGAAAATGATAAATGCTTGCAAAAATATACTGATAAGTTTTGTGCCAAGTTTTATGGCACTTAGTGAAAGGACATACATAAATATATACCGCCCATATATCCTTTATTTAAAAAATATTTTTTTTTTACATATTTGTAATTATAAATTACTCCTAAATTTTAGCAAGATAAGGACACCATCTCACTAGAATTACCGCTGACTATTTTTTTTTAAATGGACTTATACCACTTTCAAATATAACAGCTCATATATCTTTAATTAAAAAAAAAATATAAAAACAGAAGACAGCGAAAATGTTTCAACAACTATGTTGCTCTAGTAATAGTTTTTTTATCCAGGCAAAGACAGATCTAGCCACCATATATCCTTTATATAAGAAAAAATGTCTCTAGTTGCAATTATAACAAGAAAAGTTTTTAGGTGATAACCTTTCTGATAAATTTTATAGCGATTTGTGTAAGGACCTGGTTACCTTTCATATATCCTTTATTAAAAATTTTTTTTTTGCTAAAAATATTAAAATGTAGTACAAATTTAAAAGCTTATATGAAATACTAAATTATTTGAAATATTTTCGTGCAATTTATACCTGCAATATGCCTTCTTCTTATTAATCCTTTATTTAAAATTTGAAAATCTATCTATATAAATAAAAAGTAGTGGAGGCTGATTACTATTTGTAGAATTAAGCTGTTAAATTCCACATAAAGTTTTATTGCATTTTGTAAAAGGATGCGGCAACATTTCATATATCCTTTAGTTACAACGACTTTTAATTGTTCTCATAATGTAATAAAAACTCATAATCATCTTAAATATATATTTTAAAGTATAATTTGTTGTAATTGCCCCCGTATATCCTTTATAAAAAAACTTTTTTTTTGGCACAACTCTAATCAGAAGTATTTTAAATAAATAAGTATATTTTATTGTAATGCGAGCAAGGACCTATCTTCATTCCATATATCCTTTATGTAATATAATATTTAAAATTAATTTTTTGGTACAAACATCTTTAAAATTGATTTAAAATTACCTATTAGCTTAAGAACGTAACTAAATTCATTTTGGGAAATTTTTATTTTAAGGATTTTTTGATTAAGGCATTAAAAATTATTAAAAATATTGTAGAATTATGTGATAAACCTTCCTGTTAAATTTCACTGCATTAGATGCAAAGACTTAGTTAACTGCTCCATATCCTTTTTAAGAAAATTGAATTCTAAAAGAATATTATTTAAAAATAATTACAAAATTGTGTTTTTGCACTTTCTGCTAAAGGTTTTAGCATTTAGAGCAAGGACATGGAGGGCTGTCATATATCCTCTTTTAAAAAAAATTTATTTTAGCTGCTTGTGTTGATAAAAGTTGTGAGTGAGATACTTTTAGTTCTAGACAGTTACTAAATTTAAAAAAAATTTCCAAAAAAAATCAATTCTGTGCTAAAACAACATAAATTTTAAGTCTCTATTAGTAGAATTCACTTACTAAACTGTTAGCTATTAAACGAGTTTGTTTTAGCATTTTTTTTTGTCAAGGGTTCTTCACTTTACGTTGTTTAATTTATTTATTTTGTGATGTTAAGGTCATCAACTATTTACCACATAGTCTATTTTCCTTTTTGTCAGTTTAAGCAAAGTTTCAGTGTGTCCTCAAAACCAATTAGCTGTACGTGTACTTCAAATGGCCATTAATATCAATTATTTTATTATTATGCCTCAACATTATCTCGACACTTGCACTGTAAATTGATAGATGACACTATTTGTAGAAAAATGTGATACTCACGAGTACATAAATTGAAAACAAATTACGGTCATTTAAGTATCAAGAAAAGTACATATCCTACGAGTACAGCAAACACCATGATAATTCATATAAACTTCACACGCACAAACTTCACGTACACAAGTGCACAAGCTTACAATCAATTTGTGAAGTGAATTGTAAACAAGGAAGATACATAGTACTTACGAATGATAGTGCACAGACCTCTTTAAGCAACTAAATGTGCCACAAAAACATTTCATTATTTGACATCTGAAACTATTAGCAAAAATTGTATTTACAAAATTCTTGATGCTTGGAGAAAAATTACACAAATTAATCAAAATGCTTTTAGGCTTTATTTTCACTGTCATGTTCATCATCTACTCAATTCGGTTTTCCTTTTAGGCATCACCTTTTGCTTTGTTTAATTTCCTGTCGAAATTAGAAATGAAGGTTGAAAAATTTGTTTTATTTTATCAAAGTAATTATCTGCTTTATACATGGACATACATACGACTACATGTTACTGCACATGTTCTTAATTCCCAGAAAAATCCGTACCTGCAGATGACATTGTCGGCAATGATGTCCTCAATCAATATATGTTAGAGTTTTTCATTTGACATTTTGTTTAATGACAAAGTAAATACAAAAAATTTATTAACTGAGAATCAAAACAAACAAAAAATGAGCTCTATTAAATACAATGTCATACGCTTTGTCATACTCGTATTCACGTGCCTTATAATGTCTTGACTGAATATTACGACAATGAAAATAGTTCACTAAACGTTATTGAAGACAAGTTGAAAGACAATGTAATGTACTTTGGTATATTCGTTTTTACGTGCTTTACAATTTCTTAGCTGACAATCAATACAGTAAAAATAGTTCATCAAGCTTTATTGATGACAACTTAAAACACAATTTTATGCATTTTGTCATTCTCCTATTCACTTGCTTTTTAATTTCTAGCTGAAAATCACGGTGTGAGCCTTATTGAAGGCAAGCTGAAAGGCAATGTCATTCTTTTTGTCATACTCGTATTCATATGCTTTACAATTTATTAATTATCAATCATGACGAACAAACGGTCGTACACCGTTTATTTTTTTTTTTTTTTTAGTTTTGTTGTTAGTATAACGAACATCTGTTGTCACACACATTTCAAGTAACTTTCATCCTTAACAATTTAAGGCTGCAGCTTATGTTTTATCAAAAACTTATTGCTTGTGTTTTGCCAGAGATGATCTTGTAAACAAGACCTGCTGGGCATAGCTTTCACTATGACAACGCATAAATCACTGAGACACTGAGAGCACATCAGAGTAATGTAAACATCATGACCTTTCACATGTTATTTATAATCTCGAATAGACATACGACTGTTTATATTTGTGTTATATTGATACTGATGTCATATTGTCAGGATTTACATTATCTTCCATTTCTTTATTTATTTGTTTGGTTCTTGTAGCTTGAAAAGCATAAATAAAATGATAAATAAAAATTAGCAGCTAATCAAGAAAAGTGTGGCAGTAAAATCTTTTGCCGTCATTAAAGTAATGGGTGGGGCTCTTCAGGTGACAGCGTATATGTCAAAACAATAAGAAATTCAATTCGACAAATTTATGTATTTATTTTTGTTACCTCTTTATCAAAACGGTGTATGTACCACCCCATAATCTTTTATGGTTCCTTCGAAAATTATAAAAATCTCTCAGAGCAACAGTACGAGGGAATTTCCAAAAAAAATTTAAAAATACTCCAAAGTAATTTCTGAGTAATTATGTGGCAGATTAGAAGTCTAGAAGGCCTCCCCTTCAAAACGGTGTATGTCCCATTCAGTAACCTTTTATGGTTTCTTTGGAAATTGTAAAAACCTCTCAGTGCAACAATACTCTGGTACAAGGAAGTTTCAAAAAGTTTTTTAAAATAATCCCAATTAATTTTTGAGTATTTGAGTAATAGAGTATAAATCTAGACATCTTCCCTTTTAAAATGATATGTGTTCCATCATGTAATATTTAATGGTTCGTCCGGAAATTGTAAAAATCCTTCAGAGCAGCAGTACTGCAGTATAAGAGAGCTTAAATAATTTTTAAATATTACAAAATAATTTCAGAGCAATTGGGTGAAAAATTACAAGTCTAGAGGACTTGTGTGTGTCCCATCGCGTAATCTCCTATGGCTCGTCCGAAATTTGTAAAAATATTTTAGAGGAAGTCACGTATTTATGCACATTTGTACCTACTCACTTATATTTCTTCTAAACATATTCTCAAATATCTTTAGAAATATTTAATTAGCTAAGACGTATTTGATAAATATGCCATAAATACTGAAAATATATTTACAAATACTAAAAAACGTATCTCGGCATTATTGTCTTCAGTCACTTAAAAAATAGGCGTAAATGTTGGCATGGTCGGTCCAAACGTATACAAAATGTTAGGGAAATAAATAGAAAATAAAATTTTAGCTATTAAATTGTTTTATTAAATAGTGGGCATGGCCGATCCCAAAGTATATGACGATTTACCTTGGATTATGAAAATCATTGGTACTAAATTTCAGAAAAATAAAAATTTCTATATCGAACAATTAAATAGAAAATAATTTTATTTATTAATTATTAAAAATTCCCTGATGTTTGCTGTTTCTTTGTAAAATAATGAACTTTTTTTAACACCCTCGTAGATATTCTGGCAATTTTAGGCAAGTCTTAGTGGTTAATGACCCCTTTTATGTAAATAAATTAAGTGGGTGAAGTCACGTTGAACAAAATGTCATGTTAGATTGTTGTATTTTCGATTTGTTGCTGGTATATTGAATGTCGTAATCTAACAGAAATTAGAAATTTTAATATAAATTAAAAAGGCTTCAGTTTAGCTAAGGCATCCCACGCAGAGTAATAAAAAATTTGTTTATTGGAATGAAATTAAAATTTCAAGAATTTGTCCTATTTAATTTCATTTCTACAAGCAGCATTTCATTAAAATAGGCAAAGTAAGCTTTAATTGTTTATAAAATTTTTCACTTGTAAATTTTTCCATTTCACTTAGCAAAGCAATTTTTACTACTAAAACTGGGCTGGGATTTAAGAGAATGGGAGAGGGGGTGTGCATAAAAGAATTCTAAAGAAACTTGCTTTTAATTTCTTATTAAAAAATGGCATAGCAACTGAAATTTTTTAAATTTACCTCTTTTTCTTTCTCTTTGGAGACGCATCTGAATAAAAAAAAAATTAATTTCCATTTATCCATTACAATACGAAAAACACTCATTAATTTTATAATTTAATGTTGGCACCGTGCCCCATTTATAAAAGCCAAAAAAAGAAATATTAAAACAAAAATTGCAGCGAAATTGAACGTTTTGTCAAACATTTTGGGAAAATTTAAAAAATTGTTCTTATAAAAAAAATTAATAATAACAAAAATGAGTACAAGTACGTATCAGGCATGGAAAATGGTATTTGCTTGATATGAAATAGAATATAGAATTTTCTATTTTATGGTGTTACGAACGCTTACAAAACATTATTCTATGGTCAATCTGTGGAGCTGCTGGAGCATTTTTCGCTTGGAAAATCGAAAAATTTTCTTCTACAAAATATGTTTTAAAAAAAAATTGGGAAAGAAAAGTCAGTGCTAGGCATATGCCAGAATAAAACGCTAATAAGACTGGCTATTTCTATGGCATATAAAGTAAGAAAAACTACATAAGCGACGCCCATTTATATCATATTCCGTTTTTCCGTTTCCCAAAAAACAGAGAATAAAAATTAAAATGTAAATAAACGATGTATAGAACATTAAAAACTAACTAAATCGTTAAATAAATTAACAAAAACCGCCAAAAACTAATAGTGAACTTAAAATTGAAGTAAGCATCAAGAGCGAGAACTAGTAACTTGATCAATTCCGCCACAATAAACCTATTGTGATATTACTTCCATGTTACAACTACTCTTTAAGTTTGGTATTCATTAAGAGTTCAGAGACTTGTCTGCCATGGGTGATTTGTCTGCTATGTCAGACGATTGTCGGTAGTATAGGTAGAGTCAAAATTAGACCTTTTTTTACAAAATCTGCACAGGTTGTTTAGGCTAATAATCATATTTCTTAAGTGTTTCAATACTCTGCAGTACAAATGACTGACCATGTTATATTTTAAATAATAATATTTTTGTCCCAATACAGACTGTTTGCCTTAACATATATCGGTCTATAATAATTAGGGGGTTCAAATTTTGTTAAGTGAATTTAATAACTAATTTTTTTTGTAGGTTATTTTTTTATTAAAAAAAAAAAAATAAACATTTAAAAATTTGCTATTTTGCTGAATTTTCCATGCCTGGTACGTATGCTATTTGATGTCATGGTTGTGTATTTAAAATAAAAAATTATATATTTTTTTAATAAACAAACAAAAATAATTGGGCTAATTTTAGCAGCGGTGTGCCACAAAAATATTAAAAATGATTTTTTTACTGAAAACGACAATATTAGCCAGTAATTAGTTAAAGTGTTGAGTAAAAATAAAAAAATTAAAAAATAAGTTTAAAAATTTTTTTAAAATAAATTTTTGCAAAATCCCTTTAAAATCGATTGCAGTATGTTTTTTTTTTTAGTTTCTATTATTTTTTGTGAATATGACTAATATTTTCTTGAAGGAATTTTAGATAATTTTTCTATCCATTTTTATTTTGAGTTTTTCCAAGGACACCAAAACTTTGTTTTCATCTCGCTAATATGCTTAAAACGAAGTGTGCGCATGCAACTTGCCATTTGTAGGTAGCACGTGTTGAATGAACTTTTAGTTTGTTAGTTTTTTTTAAAGCAAAAACTGCAGCATACTTTTAGGTCACATAAAATATATAAAAAAACATTGCATAAATAAAAGTGCTCTAACAAATAATGACATTGAAATAAAAATAAAAATGAAAATAACAATAAAAATACAAAATCAACTTGCTACATTAAAATTATTGCAATTCGAATTCTTTTGAAATACAAGTTTAAATAAATTTATTTTTCCAAGAAAATGTGCTCTAATCCAGCATATCTAAGTAAGCATTTTTTTTTTCAATTTGTAAGTTCAATAAAATGTTAAAATTGATTTTATTAAAGCTTTAATTAGATCAATTAAAATTTTTTTAATAAAAAAAATTTAAGCACATAAATCTTTAATTTAAAAAAAAAAAATCATGGTCCTTCGAACCTGCTTAAAACGAGAGCGAATTGCCTAAAAACTATGCTAATTTTTTCCATATCGAAATGTCTCACTGATCTAAAAAAAACTTTTTCCTTCGAGACGGATTATATATCCCTCTAAAAGCATTTCTTTGCTACTATTTATCTACCAAAACTATATTTTATTGCCAAGTACATAAGTACTTCTACAAATTTATTTCTCTATTTACGTTCTGGTTTTATTGCTTTTTTTGATGCTGACAATATAATACAAAAACGTTTGCTTGCTTTAAGCATGAAAGCAGCTTAACTATTAAAAAGGTGGGAAGGAAGGCAAAAGATTGCAGGGCTTTTAAATTTTATATTAAATAAAATCTTGCTATTGCAAGAACCGGCCTGTCATATTGTTTAAGTGATTGGTAAGCCTGCCTGGTAGCTACCAGCCTAGACCGACCTTTATCTTTTAAATGCCAATAGATTTAGTAAATTATGTTAAATTTATTTAACTTGTCTTTATTTTTGTTTTTATATTTGTCTTTTTTTTTATTTAATTCTCCTTCCGACTACAAGAGCTGTAAATGAATAAAGAAAACAGAAACGTGTTTGTTGCCTATAAAAAAGAAAATTATTGGTGCTGGTTAGTGAAAAAAATTTATCCCATAAAAGTAATAAAATTCCACAGAATTTTTGTGATTTACTGTGTAGCAGATTTAAAGAGTAAAATATTAAAGCTGTAATAAAACATAAAACATAAAGCAAATAATGTTTTTAGTGGGATATTTTATTTTATAATAATTTTTTAAATTTTTTATTGGATTGTATTCGGATAATAAAAAAAATTAACATATTTATTTGCTGAATAGTTTTCCATTTTTCTATATTTTTAAATTGTACTTTTTTCGAATCATATTTTTATTAAAGTTTTTTTTTTGTTAATTTGAAAAATATTTTTGTTTAGATAACAATTTTGTTCTAATACTATTTTTAGTCGAATAAACTTTTATATGGAATACAACTTTTATTCGGATAAAATTTTCAATTAAATAATATTCGAATTTGAAATAAGTGAAAATAAATATGTCGAGCTAAATATGTTTTAACGTAACCCGCTACGTTTTTTAGTATTTATAAAAATCCTTTATGGCATATTTATCAAATACGTTTTTAGTATATATTTATGACATGCCAAAAAATTTGTTAATTTTTCAAATTTTTTATTCCCTTCACATTTTTATTCCACTAATATTTTTTATTCGCTTAATATCTTTTGGTGCATTAATATCTTATTCTAGCAATATTTATTAATCAATTAATATTTTTATTCGATTGTATTTATTTTTTACCGAAATAATATTTCTATTGGAATATAGTTTTTAGTCGAATAAAATGTTTGATTCGAATTAAATATTTATTCGCATAATTTTTTTTAATAGTATTTTCATTTGCATGATATTTTTATCCTCATTTAAATTTTTATTCAAATAATATTTTTACTCGGTTAAAATTTCTATAGGAATCACATTTTGGTTCGAATATTTTTTATTTGAAAAATAAAAAAAAATAATTTTTTTTGAAACAAATATTAATACAGCTGATAACCTTCTTTTTTACTAAAACTATAAAATTATTTGAGCTGTTATTTTTGAAAGCGGCATAAGTCCACTTTTCCAAGTGCACTTACATTTATTTATTTAAAAAAAAATTTTAAGTCCTTAAGAATCGAAATACTAAAAAAAATTAAGTTTATTTTTATAAAAATTGTCTTAACCTTAAATCAATAAATAATATATTTTATTTTGTTTAAATATTTCTATTATTTTGTGGCGTAGTTGCGAATAGTTTCTTATACACTTGCTTGCTTCTTTTATATGTTAAAGCTTTTGTGTTAAGCTGACTTATTTCGTTTGCTTTTTCAAACCATTTTCATTTACATAAAATTTATTTACTGATATTATTTTCTTTAAAATTTGGGCTCTTGATGAAAAAGTTGATTTTAATACACATAAAAATATTTTTCTTTTGTCTTAAAGTATTTTATTGCTGTTGCCTGTATTTAATTACCTTTCATAAAGAAACTTCCTGAATCATTTCATTTTCAAAGTGTGCGTGTACTCTATATGAAAATGTTATAAAAACGGAAATTCTTAATTAAACAGGTTAGCGTTTCGCTGTGATTGCATTGTTGGTGTTAAACAGAAAAATCAAAGAAAAAAATGTGTAAAAGAAATTGCGTGTTGCTTAACTTTTTCTTGAGGTTTCCATGTTTTTTTTCTTGTGCAAATGCTAAATGTGAATAAATATTTCATTGTGGTTAACAAATAATAGATATTCTCAGATTTTATTACAAAAAATAAATTACTGATTTTTATACTCGTACTTACAAACGTGTGTTGTAAAATAATTGCTCTATTAAGCAAATAAATTGCCAAAGAGAAGATAATTACAAAAAAAAAAGATTATTGGGTTTAAGTATTCTATTCTTTCCGCAATAGCAGAAGCCAATAAAATTTTTAATCATTCAATGCGCTTGTCTGCTAATTTATCTTAAATGCGGTATCAACTCTATCATAAATAGCTATATCCTCAATTTTGCTTAAGCGTAAAATAAGTAAACATTTTACATTAATTTGTTTTATTTTTCGAAAGTATTTTCAATTTATTTCTATGAAAAATTAATTTTAATTAAAAATTTATTTTTTCGTATTGAAAAATTTCCCTTTTTTATTACCAACAGCCAACTGTCACAATAACAGAATTCAGTCACAATATAAAAATTCGAAATTCTCAATTAAAAGATGCAATTCAGAATAATAGTTATCATGGGCTACAATCGCAGGGCGACCTTTAAGATCTGTTGTGCACACTAGTTCCCAATTATAATCCGAAATTCCTTACGAATCTTGTGATTGTAGTAGAATTCATCACACCTAGGTATTCTTTTTCTGCGTTTTGCCGCCGCTGGGCAATCGCATGCAATTTGTTCCCATCTTTCCCGTTTTTTTTAAACAGAAACGACAAGAGTAATTCTGTACTACACGAATTTTACTCTAGAATGGCTTGTCAGCAGCTTAAAGTGGAGTTTGATGTCATTTCTGATGAGATTCAAAGCAACGTCTGCCTTAATGTCTTTAGGGTTAAGGAGTGTCCTGCCCCAGGAGCACTTCGATCCATCAGTCTTGAAGACTTTGTTTCTCCGCTTTGAGTTGTGCAGCACAAATGATGTTGTTATTCACTCCACAGAAGGGCTCTAAATCTATGAAAGGGGTATGTTCACCCATTTTAGCTATATAGTCCGCCATTTCTTTTCCCACACGCTCTTCAGTCTCCAGTATCCCTGCCAGAATAACGGATTTCTTCTCTGCCAAAGCAATTGCAAAGCAATCTTTATCGGTAGAAATAGCTTGTAAATGCATTTAGAGCTGTTTGGCTGTCTTCGAAAAATATTCTGGTACTACAAGTGGCCCTTTGTAGTTATTCCAAAGCATTGACCTCCTTCTAAAAAATGGAAGGTGTTTTTCCCATTGCAACTGCTTTATACAAACCGTGGTCCTGCACCTCCCGATAATAGTGTTATTCCTTAGGAATAAATAATTGAAATTTTAAATTCGTTTATATTCATTAATTTAAATTTTCTTTCCGCGCGGAATCAGTAATACGACACATTATTTAAAAAAAATTCTTCAATTACAAAATTTAATTAATAATATTATTAAATATAATATTTAATTAAATTAATTAAAAAAGCCATTTAAAAAATTGTTAAATTGACTAAATGTTTAATTGAGTCAATTAAAAGTTTAATTAACATGATAATTTTTTTAATTGATTCAATTAAAAATTTAATCAATAAATAAAACTTTTTCTAATTGATTCAATAAAAAATTTAATCAATAAATAAAACTTTTTCTAATTGATTCAATATTTTATTGAATCCATTTAATCAGCATGATCTATTTAATTAACAATTTAAATAGCGAAATTTTTTTTATATAATTGAAATATTTAATTGAAAGTAATTTTTTTAATTGTTTTATTTTACCCAAAAGATTGCCTATAAAATTTGACTGCCAACTTTAAAATGTATACATTTAAAAGAGCACCCTTTATTTGTTTAAAAATGGGCATTTTTATTTATTCTCGTTTAAAAGAAAAACAAAAATAAAATTAAAGATGATAAATTGCTGTGGTGAATTTGACGGTAAGCATGACTAAGCAAAGATTTTTGCAATAAATAATACTAAGCTAATGTGGTAAAACTGCTTAAGTCGCTTTAAGATAAAGTGAAAATTATTATATTGTTTGTTTGTACATAAAATTGTCTAGAAGAAAAAAATGTAGAAGAGAAAAGCGTTCTTGGTTCTTGACTGGTTTATAAATTAAAGCAGTTTTCTTTAACATTTGTTCTTTGTGTGTGCTAAAAGACTTAAACACAAAATCCAAGGTATCAAAGGAACATTTCTAAAACATAAAAAATTATTTTTGTTTGTGAATTTTTTTATGAAAATAAAATTTCTTTCTTTGCCTACTGCTTACAGCTAATAAGACTGCTAGTGATGAAGCTTAGTTAATATATGAAACATATTTTTTAAAATTTTTATTGTTAGCAAGTGTAAACTTACGCATTCTTTTAAAAGTGAGTTCACTGGGGTACATGGAAATTTCAAAAATTTTTTAAAAATAGTCCAAAGTAACTTCTGGGTATTTGGGCGGTAGATTACAAATCTAGACGAGCTACCTTTTAAAATGATATATGTTCCAAACAACTTATCAAAGAATTCAAATGAAAATGTCTACTGAATCTTGTGAAAGCAAGAGCTAGTACCTTCTTGAAGACCTTTTTTCTAATGACTGTTAAAATTACTACTTACGGAAGCTATTCAGTTGTGGCACAAGTTAGCAAAGCTAGCTCCATTTTTTAATTGTGTAGCTCTGAAAGAAAGAAAATAATTTCATTAAAACGTATAAATTTGAAAGCTACCGGAATGCAGATTTCAGAAAGTGGGTGAAGTTAAATTCACCGCTTTATATTTGCAAAATGTTGATCAGTTTTTCTAAATAAAATTAGTTATGATTACCAAAAGGAGAGTTCATTATCACTAGTTTAAGGTTTGTCTTGTCCCGGAATCTTCTCTGATGAAGCCACTGTAAAAAAATTTCGCTGTAAGAATCGGGTAACAGGTTTTTTTGTTAAAGAAAAATCATTCCAAATAAAAATTAGTTACGGTTTAAAAAAAGAGAGTTCATTACCAATAGTTTAAGGTATGTCCCGTATCGTAATCTTCTCTGGTGTAGCTTCTGTAGAAAATTTTTGCTCTAAAAATTGTGTAAGGGGTCTTAATCAATTTTTTTGTTAACTAAAAATTATTCCAAATAAAAATTAGTTAAAGCTTATGAAAGGCAAACTCTAGTTTGAGAAAAACTCAGAATATTTTACAGTGAAAATTTTTGGTTTAAAAAAAATAACCCAAAACCGATGTGGTTAGTTTTTAATTTTTTTAAATCAATCGTTTCATTAAATCTCCGTCAAACGTAAAAAAAATAGTATCGCAACTTAAAGTTATTTTTGCTTGTTTCGTATTCCTTGTCCCTGCTGCAATTTAATTTCCTTATACTGGAAATATTTGGGAGTTGAAAAAATGTCTACATGAAATTTTATTAAAAAAAAGACACTGTTGTTTTGTGTTGAGAGTGCTTTTGTTCATTATTTAAGTACATTACGATTAATCATAAACATTTTGTCAGTAAAAATAAAAAAAAAGTAAAATTAATCAAAATTTTTTTTGGCCGCTGATGTGAATTGAAATACTTGTATTCCACTAAAAAATTTAATTTAATTTGCTTTAAGCATGACAAATGAAATGAAATTTGTCTTAATAACAAGAAAAATATAAAAATAATGAAACGAAATTAAGTTTTGCTTAAACTTTTTAAATTCAATTTAGATTTGCTCAGTCATCAGTGCTCTTTCTCTTCTGAGTTTTTTCACAAAATGAATTTTAATAAAATATTGTGACCTACAATATTATGCATGATGTCGTTTTGTTGTTAATTCATTATTCGTTAAACAATTGAGCGGTTTTTTTTGAAAGTGTTATAAGTCCACTTTAAAAAACAAACAAACAAATTTAATTTTATTTCTATAATTTTTTTTAAGTTGAAATTTCTGTCTCTGGCTATTATTATGCTTGTGTATTAAGTGAACTATACATGCAGTTATTATTGTTGAGTCTTATTTAGTACTGAAACAATTTTTTTTTTATGTGAAACATATTTTGTATCCTTTAATCGTCACTAATCTCTTAAGTTGTGTCATGTAGCAAAACGTGTTTTACATATTTATTTGTATACAGCTACAACGTCGAAGATATCTTCTGCAAATTATACAAACAGGATATTAATGCAACACACACACACACATAATTAATTTTAGTAAAATTTTGACAAGCAAAAATTAAAGAAAAAATTCTAAATTCTGCGAATAATTTAAAAATGCAAAAGACGCAGACATTTTTTTTATATTTTCCTTTTACAGCTCAGCCAGCCATAAATTTTTTTTTTAAAATTTGTTGTTACGTTGAGTTTTGCAACGTTTTTTTTGCTTTGTTTTGCTTTGCGTGATTATAATTTTGCTAATTAAAGAGTACAAAGCGCATTTGTTACTTGAATTTATAAAAAAAAATTAAAAAATTCTTACAAAAAAACATGTTACAGAATTTAAAAATAGATCAAATTTCTCTAAGCTAACTTCACTGTTTTTTATAAAATCGACTGTAAGACCAGACTTCCGTTTCAACATGTGAGGGCCTGTTCATCTATATGCCAACGCTCACATAATTGTATTGAAAACAAAAACAAATTTTCGTGTATTTTTTTGTTTTCAACACAATTATGCAAACAAAATCTGCTGAGCAAGCCAGGCCCTAAGTTTTGTGTGGTATGCCCACACATATTGATTTTCTTCTTTGATTTTCGACAAAACTGTTTTAAATTAAACTAAAATTAATTTAAAAAAAATTTAATTAACCGAATTATAATTTCTATATCTTTGTAGTTGCCGCAATCATCATCATGAAGCCAAAAATAAAGTCTGAAACTTAATAGAGTTAAAAGGAATACATAAGAAACACAATTAGAGACAGAAAAAAATAAAAAATTTATTTCGAAAGAAATTTAAAAGCTAAGCAATACACGTATACATACATACACACAAACATATTTAGCTGCCACTCAAGTCCCAAAAAGGTATTAAAAAAAAAAACAAAAAAACACACGCTGGTCTTCCCAATTGTCAGGCATACAGAATTGTTTGCAATTAAATCTAATTAAAGATTTAATTTCTCTACTAAACAAAGAAGGAAAGAGAGTGAAAGAGAGAAGAAGAGATGAAGCAAACAAACTTCTTGACATTAAAATAAAAAAAAAAAAAAACAGAAAAAATTAAACACACGCATGCAAAGCCAAAAAAGCAGGTTTCGGTCTTAAGAACTCAATTGCATTTTTTTTGTCGAATTCCCTTAACAAACAAAAACATCAGCTGCAAAATACACAGCCTGGCACACACATACTCTCATCTATTGTTAACAATGTTACGCAATTGTGTGTGTTTTGGACAACGTGGCAGTCACAATCGTCGTAGCTCCTCGTTTGATACATCATCATCGTGTCGTTCATCAGAAATAGAACGGGGAGGTAAAACAGCAACCACTACAACGGCATTCGCAGCAGCGTACAATAATGATGGCAGCCAACAGAGTGCTATGGCAAATGGTCGTGTGGCTTCCAGTTTATTACAATTATTCCAAACGAAAGGTTGGTACCGTCCTTGGCGCAAACCGACTCGTGGCATCAGCATGACAAAAATTGAAATAAGTAAGTGAAAAATATAAATTTGCTTACATTTTTTGTTTCTTGTGTTTTGCTATTTTTTTTTCTTGAATCTGCATACATTGCGAGAAGTGTTAATGAGCCGGTCATAAATAGCAAAAGCAAACAAAATTTACATTAATTTGAATTTATATTCTATTTTATAAAGTGTTTTTCTTTTTCTTATGCATAAAAATTAATTATAATACATATAACACTAGCCTTAATGTAGTTTAAAGCATTTTTGAATTTTTGTTCCATTTTAAAGAAAAAAAAAACAAACAAAAATTGCGTCATTTTGTGTTACTCACACACTGAGCAGCACAGCACAGTGGTTTAGGACAAACACAAAATTTATAAAAACGATTATATAATGCAGAGGGTATTCAAATTTTCGTATGAGGTTTTGTAATTTTCTGGGCTTTTTCAAAACTTCAAGAAAAAGTTTTATATAAAAAAAATTTAATTGAATCCTTTGGGAAAAAAGCAGCATTTCGGTGAAAGCTAAATTATTTTAAAATGACCTTAACCATCTAATAAGTCTTTTTTCTCAAATTATTTGAATTTATTTAGAGCTTCCAAAAGTACTTTAAACAAATTTTGGCCTAATTCTATTGATTTTTTGAAGTTTGATTCCTAAATTTTAATTTTTATAAATATAAGAATTTAAAACTTTGTATTTGTCAAATTTTAAAATTCGAACTTCGATTTTCTAATATTAAAATTCGATTTTTCTTTTTAAAATTTCGAAATTATAATTTGTAAAATTAAAAACTTATAACATGAAATTTAAAAATTTTGATCGAATTTGAGTTGAATATTTAGAATTTTAAAGTATTCTTTTTTCAATTTTAAAACTTGGAATTTGAAGTTTCCACACAAAATTTAAATCTAAAATTTCGGAATTTTGAATTTTGATTTCAAAATATGTGATTTTCTAATATTAAAATTAGAATGTTCATTTTGAAGCTCGGATCTCTTAATTTGCAAATTATGCATTTAATGTTTAAGCTAAAATTTCTAACTTTTCAAAATTTAAACATTTTAAAAATTAAAATATTTTTTAAGTATATAATTTTTGAAATCAAACTTTGAATATTAAGGTTGAAATTAATTTTTTTTTTTGATTTTAAAACTTTAAATTAAAAACTTTTATACAAAATTTCAATTTCTAACTTCGAAATAAGAATTTTAAACTTTGAATTATGAATCCCTTACTTTAAGATTCCAAATTTGAATTCCGAAATTTTAAATAAGAATTTAAAACTTGGTATTAAAAATTTATTGTGAAATTAAAATTTCGAAATTCGAAGTTTGACTTTTGAAATTTTTATTTTTCGAATTTCGTAACTCGAATATTGAATTTCAATTTTTTGCAGTTTGATTTGTAATTAAATTTACGAGTAAAATTGAAATTTTAATTTCGAAATCGAATCTTTGAATGTGGAATTCTTAGCAAATCTTAGCTATTTTGAATTTTTTTATATAAAATTTTAAAACGTATATTGCTTTAAATTTTTTAAATTCTTCTTGAAGCTTTTTATTATTTTTTTTTAAATTTAAATTTTAGATCATAAATTTTTCCTTTATACTAGTGTACTCTCGTTTTTCATTTTTTTTTGTCTTTTTGAGGTATAAAATTTAAAGTTTCTTTGTTTTTATTGTGTTTGTGTGCATTTTATTTATTACAAAAATTTTGCTTTTGCTTACTTGTGTTTCAAATTGACTTTAATAATGAGGTCATTCATTGGTTCACTTGTTTGTTTCTTTACAAATATTCTATAAAACGTCATATTGCAGAAAACTTTAAATAAATTTTGTTTTTTTTTTTGGTTGACATTAAGGACATTTAGCATGTTTGTTTTATATAAGACCACTGGCTACCAAATGGCACTGACATATGAATGTCACATGTTCTGTTTTGTATGCAAGTCTTGATAAATTTGAAGCTGCTTGCTTGTTACTTGAGTAGTGTCAATCAAATATAATTTTATTTAATTTTTTCTAGTAGTGGTTGTTTTTGAACTCATCATTTTAAGTTTACTATAACACAAATTGAAAACAGAACTTAAATTTTTCTTGATAATTTTAGTTGCTTTAAAATATTTAAAAAAATTCTAATTGTTGTTGTTATAATACATAAATACATACTTCGCTTTTGATTGGATTATGTCAAGTTGTTAGAATTTAAGTATGAAATGCCGTATGAGTGTTTTTGAATTAAATATTACTCATCCGTCCTTTTATACTTTCAATCATTAAATTTTATATTCTTTGGCAATTTGATAATTTTTTTTTGATTTTATAAAAGAATTGCTGATTAATTTTAGCACAATTTTTTTTTTTATTAAAATTCGTTCTTTTTAGCAAAATAAAAATCATAAATTTTTTTTGTGCTTAAGGGATCTTCTCCAGAGTTGACTATTTAAACACATTTGTTCTCAACTTTCTGATTGTTTCCTTAAAAGGTTTTTTTTACACAAACAGATTATTAAATTATTGATTTGATTTTAGCCAGACATAACAACAACAAAACGAAGCTCAACTGAAATTAATACTACGAAAATCTAATATTTTCTTCAAGGACTTTATTTTTTTTTCTTCTGGACAACAAATCATAATTAATTTTATTGCTTACATAAAAATTATGATTTTAATCGCCAATACCACTTGGCCACACAATGATTGATATATTTTTTTTTTTTTTTGATTTTATGTATATTTTCATTTATTCTAGTATTATTTATTAAGCGGCCAAGATTTTCCTTTTATTTATTTGTTTGTAAACTGCGTAAATTTACTGTTAGCCAACAAACAGCAAGTGACAAGTGTTAATCTTTCTTTAAAAAAACTTTTTTTCTTTAATTTTTTTACAACAAATTTTTTACGGAGACAAAGAAAATGAAAGTTTTTCTTTTCAAAACTGATAAAAGTTTGTTCAGTCCATTAAATACCAACAGAGATTATGTCATGTTTGAAACTTTTTTTGGCTTTTGATTTTATTTGAAAATTTTAAAGTTTTAAAATTTCTTTTAAGTTTTAAATTTTATAACTTTATAACTTTATGACTTTATAATTTTACAACTTTATAACTTTATAACTTTATAACTTTATAACTTTATAACTTTATAACTTTATAACTTTATAACTTTATAACTTTATAACTTTATAACTTTATAACTTTATAACTTTATAACTTTATAACTTTATAACTTTATAACTTTATAACTTTATAACTTTATAACTTTATAACTTTATAACTTTATAACTTTATAACTTTATAACTTTATAACTTTAAAACTTTATAACTTTATAATTTTATAACTTTATAACTTTATAGATTTAAGAGAAGCAAAGTTAATTTGGCAAGTTTTAAGCTTTTTATTTTCCTTTAATTTGAAATTATATTATGTAATAAAATAAAAACAAGTTAAGCAAATGGCAATGACATTGTATCACCCATTCCGATTACAAACATTATTGTTATAGATAAAAACAGAAAGGCAACTGTAGCAAAAATACTTTTAAATATTTCATAATATTTGTCTACAACAAATTCATATTTAATAATCTACAAGTATAGAATTGTATTTATGGATGTTTGTGAACTAAATTAAATTTAATATCAAATTTTATGTGTGTTAAGAGGATTAACTGCTTTCTTACATGCTTCAGATGGCAGATTTTCTTTCTTTTTTTCTCATACTCCTGCATAAGAGACTTAATTTCATGTAGATACTTATTTTCAACATGATGTTCTTCTCTTGTTTTTAAATTTCAAAACATTATAGTAGAAGCTTAATTAATAATTTCATTATAATGAAATGTTATTTTAAAAACATTAAAATATGTTGAGCAAAAAAAAAATTAAATGAAAATTATGGTGGACGTTGTACATAAACCATAAATTGTGAGTCATTTTAAATGAATTTTAAAAGCAGTTAAAAATTTTTTAATTAAAAAACAAAAGCTTTAAATAAAATGTTAGGCTTTGCCCCTGCTTTACGCGTGTTCTTTTCTCTACTTCTTTATCTAAAGTTATGCTATCAATTGCAACATTGAAAATGTTACATATGGTCTATGGAACCATCTCAATTTCGGCCTATGTTTTAAACCCAAAGATTTTTAACGCTAAATATTTTGAATACGCTTTCTGAACATAAACTACGAGTTCTGAAATCTACATTTCAGTAGCTTTTAAACCACAAAATATCTGTTACCAGTAGACGTTTTAGTTATATGCTGTTTTTAAAATGAAAGTGAATGATAGCGTTGCTTATCGTCTTATTTCCATTTTATTTAATTTTGGCTTTCAAATAATTTTTCAGCTTCATAAAAAACTTTTCAAATATTTCAAAATTAATCATACGTCAACCGTCATTTTAATAATTAATTTCGTTATATGTGAAAATGCAATTTATTGTTATTAAAACAATGGTTACAATTTAAGCTCCCTCATTAGCATTTACAGAGGGAGAGAGAGAGAGAGGCACCACAAATATAAACTAAAAGGAAAACATTAAATTAAATAATGTGGAATTTAAATATACGCAAAATTTTAATACGATTATGGATTTTACAGCAAACAAACAAATTGACCACAACATACAACCGAAATTTAAAGAGATAGGTAGAGCTAGAAAATATTTATTTAATTGTTTTACTAAAAAATCCTGTTTATAAATAGTTTTTTTCCCAAGCAAAAATAAATTAATTTAAAATTAATTTTAATGACAAACATAAAATTAAATTAAAATTGTTGAAAATGCTTGCCAGGCAAATTTTATAATATGTACCTACACATGTGGCTATTAAAATAAGTACCTTGAAAATTAGTCTACTACTGCCAAATGTTGGAACTTTTTTCTCCGATTAAAATAAAAAACACAACTTTACTCTCTTACAGTTTATTAAGAAGTAAGAACTTACAAACTAAAAAATATATATACATAAAAGAAAAAATGCTAAATGTATTTTAATACATTTGCAGAGTTATAAAATTAAGTATTATGCAATGGAGTTGCCATATTACATTTTCTTTCAACACTCTTCCTCAACTCAAGTGCATAATAAGATAAAACAAATAAACAAATTTAAATTCAAAAAATTACATTATCATGACTTAAAAATCTATTCTTCATACATATTCATTTACATTATTATTTAAGACCCAATTTGTTAACAAAATTATAATGTTTGGTTTTAGATAAATTTTTTGTTAAAATATCTGCTATCATATTTTCAGTAGATACATATTCAATCTTTAACATATTATCTTTAACAACATCTCTTACAAAATTATACTTTATATCAATATGCTTTGTACGTGAATGGTATGTATGATTTCTAGCTAAATGCTGAGCGCTTAAATTATCTCCATACAAAACTATTGGTATATGACTATTTGACAATCCTATTTCATTCAAAAGTTTCTGTAAATAAATTGTCTCTTTTGCTGCTATCGACAGTGCAACAAATTCAGCCTCTGTACTACTAAGTGCAACGGTTTGTTGTTTTCGAGACTCCCACGAAAAAACACTACCACCAATAAAAAATGCATAGCCTGTAAACGATTTTCTATCTAATGTGTTACTTCCCCAGTCTGCATCAACATATCCGACAATGGGCTGTCCTGTTTTTCTATACGTTATTTTTAAATCTTTGGTTGCCGACAAATACCTTAAAATATGTTTGATTGCAGTTAAATGTTCCTTATGAGGATTCGTATTTCGCTGAGCTAATTTGGTCACTGAATGTAAGATGTCTGGCCTTGTTGAAAGTGCTAAATACATCAATGAACCAATCATTGATTGATATTTGGTGACGTCAACTTTTTCGCAACTTTCATTCTCACACTTAACTTGATAACCAGAATCTAATGGAGTACTTACTTTTCTACAATTTTCCATATCATTTTCTAATAATAAATTTCTAATGTAATTATTTTGGCTAATAGAAATTTCTCCTAATTCTCCTTTTCTTTCAATTTCAATACCTAGGAAATGATTTAGTTTCCCTTTGTCCACACAATCGAAATTCTTTAAAATTTTCGTTTTAATATTGTCTAAATCTCTCTTTGACCTAGATGCAACAATAATATCATCTACATACACAGCAATAAATATAATTTTATCTTTATCATTATATTTATATAAACATTTTTCACTTTCTAGCGGAGAAAAATTCATTGAACGCAAAAATTCATCAAGTTTCATATGCCATTCTCTACCTGCCTGTTTTAGTCCGTAAATAGCTTTGTCTAATTTTAATACACGTTCGGGGTGTTTTCGGTCTACAAAATAATTTGGTTGTCGCATGTACACCACGTCGTGCAATTCACTATTTAAATATGCAGTACAAAAATCCATCTGCTCTAAATACAAGTCGTGTTCAACTGCTAATGCTAACAACATGCGTACTGTGGCGTACCTAATTACTGGAGAAAAAGTTTCTTTATAATTTAACCCATATACTTGCGCACAACCTTTTGCAACAAGTCTAGCCTTAAATTTTTCTACGCTACCGTCTTTATTCTTTTTTACATTAAAAACCCATTTCGAACCTATTGCTTTTTGTCCGTCAGGCAAATCTACTACTGTCCATGTTTTATTTTTTATTAGTGAATCATACTCATTTTGCATTGCTTTATTCCATTCTGTTTTATACTCACTGTTTAAAGCTTCCTCTACTGTACTTGGTATGCTTATATTTGTTGCCTCTTGTAGTGTATTTAGGGTGTTGTACCTCTTCTTTGGTCTCCCAGGCTTACCAGTTCGAATTTTTCTCGGTCTTCCAGGCCCAATTTTAGGTTGCTCCTCTTCCTTTTTCACATCTTTTTCAATACTTTCATATTCGCTGCTTCCCTCCTCAGTCTCGATATGTCCATCCGCATGCTTATTTGACGAGTTTGAAATACCCGCACTCATTTCAATTATATTCTCACTGATAACAACTACGTTGTTACTTTTATCAGACTCATCAAAGTAAACATCACGTTTTTCCACAACATTTTTTGTGTCAGGATCATATAGACGGTAAGCTTTTGATTTAATGGAATAACCTACCATTTTATACTCTTTGCCTTTTGGTCTAAATTTTCCATGTTGCGTTTTATCCAAAGCCACTGCAGTCGAACCGAAAACTCTCAAATGACTTACGCTTGGTTTGAATCCACTAAAAATTTCAAGCGGAGTTTTGTCTTTTATTAATCTTGTTGGTGCTCTGTTTCTGAGGTATACTGCAGTTGCAATGGCTTCTGCCCACAAGTTTTCATTCATTCCGGTGTGTCTCAATACTTCGTGCCATTTCTACCAGCGTTCTGTTGGCACGCTCTGCAACGCCGTTTTGTTGGGGTGTGTATGGTACTGTGAGTTGCCTTTTTATCCCGCAGTTGCTTAAATGTAAATCGAACTTGTTGCTCAAAAACTCACCACCATTGTCACTTCTCAGTGTTTTAATTTTTCTTTCTGTTTGTCGTTCAACCATGTTTTGAAATAAAATAAATTTGTTGTAGGCTTCATCTTTTGTTCTTAAAAAATATACATATATACGCCGCGAGTAATCATCAATAAAAGTAATGAAATAGCGTGAACCACCAAGAGATTGTGTATTAAACGGTCCACACACATCAGTATGAATAATATCCAATATATTTCTGGATTTTATTGCATATGTATTTGTAAATGGTTTTACATGAATTTTTGTTTTCATGCATGTTATGCAGGTCAAATTTTTTTTAAAACTTACATTTTCTAATCCATGTACCATTTCCTTTTGTTGAAGTTCGCGTAGACTGTCATAGTTTAAATGTCCGTACCTGCTATGCCAAACAATGTCGTCGCAGCTCTGCAGCTGAAATATTTTATGTATCCTTTTATTTTCAAACACAAACAAATTTCCGATTTTCTTTGCACGCAAAATTCTTTTGTTGTGTGTATTTAAGAAATCTGCGTTGTCATCATAAAATATTACGCGTATGCCTTTATCAACTGCTTTACATACAGACACAAAATTTCCTACTAAATTCGGCACATACAAAACATCACACAAAAATAAGTCGCCGTCTTTTGTTACTATATGAACATTACCAATGCCTTTTGCGTATATGTAGTTGTCTCCTGCTACCGTTATTTTCTCATCATGTTGTCTCATTGTTGTAAAACATGATCTGTCGCCAGTCATGTGAGCTGTTGCACCGCTATCAATACACCATACATTTTTTTTAAGCGTGTTAGCATCTGCTGTCGCCAAAACTGTAAATTGTGTATTCTCTTTTTTAATCTCTTGTTTTTTGCGTGAATAACAATTTGCTGCAAAATGCCCGAGCTTACCGCATACATAACAAACTGTACTTTTCTTTCTTCGCTGTTTCTCGTTTTTCTTTTCATATGTTTGCTTATGGCGTTCGTCGTATTGTGTTTTTGCTGAAAATGCTAGTTGCTTAACACTTTCTCCTTCTTTTTGTGCTCTTCTTTCAGATTCCTCTAATAACTTTATTTTAAGATTTTGAAGCGTCGGTAAACTGTCTCGTGTTTCCATGGCGACTACAAATTGCTCGTACCCCGTAGGCAAGCTGGATAACAAAATGATTGTTGTAAGCTCCTCATGTAGCTCTACGCCAACCTCAGCCAATTTATCCACAGTTACACTAAAGTTTTTTAAATGTTCCGACATGTTACCATTTTCTTCCATACGGTTATTCAATAACTGCTTATACAAATAAACTTTCTTCACAGGACCACTTGGACAAAATACTTTCTGTAGAACATCCCATGCCTCCTTTGAAGTCTTGCAATTTTTTATGTGGCTCAACTGTGAGCTGCTTATACACAAAGTAATTGTAGCTAATGCCTTTTCATCTTTTGCTGCCCATTTTTCAGCATCCTTATCTGACCCTTTTACTTCTTTACCATTCACTATATTCCAAAAATCCGAATGGATTAAAACACTCTTCATATGTATGCTCCAAGCATCATAATTTTTTTCATCCAGTTTATCAATTTGATATAAACTCATTTTTTATTTTTTTTATTTTTGATTTCTTTATAATAATACCTTTTAATTAGTGTCCTGGGCCCAGAACCTATGTTGGAACTTTTTTCTCCGATTAAAATAAAAAACACAACTTTACTCTCTTACAGTTTATTAAGAAGTAAGAACTTACAAACTAAAAAATATATATACATAAAAGAAAAAATGCTAAATGTATTTTAATACATTTGCAGAGTTATAAAATTAAGTATTATGCAATGGAGTTGCCATATTACATTTTCTTTCAACACCAAAATCCTTGAGAACAACAGTACTGGGGTATATGGAAATTACCCAAAAAAAAAATTTATTATAAAACTCAAACAAATTTATTTTTTTCTCATTTCTAACACTTTTTCCAACATAAACAATAGTTCGTGAAAGCCGAAATATTAAATTTGTTTTTATTTAAGTTGTTCTACAATATCAGTTTGCATATAAAGTTTTTATTTTTAATTAACATTTTAATTAATAAGAAAAGTCTGTTAAATTTCTCAACTGAATTCCTGTGCGTAATTAAAATCCTCTTGCTTTTAAATAAAATTTATAAACATACAAGTTTTTGTATTCGTTATTGCCTCATGCCTTATATTTCAAGCTAATTTGAATTTTATATTTTGTTTTTGGTAAATGTTAAATATATGTATGACTTATAAAATCAAATTTAATGATTTGAATAGTTAAAATAAATTAAAAATAAACTTTATATTTATGCAAAAGATAAATCAAACATTAATTTAGCAGAATGTGTACGTTTAAGAAAATTTAATTTATTTTTTATAGCAAACACACTATAATTTCCAGATAAAATTTTATATGACTTCCAACTGTCATAAAAGAAGATACATTTTTGAATGTTAGTTTTTTTTTAATAAACATTACAGGGTTGTTTGGCGAAATCTTGAAAATTTTCTTCTCTGTTGGCAGCAATTAACTGACAAAAACTACATTTTAAACAAAGACGCACATGGGAAGTAAGTTTGTAAATGCGTAATAAAATGTAAAGAAAGAATTTATTATCCTTTTTCATAACATCTTTAAAACTTTCTAATAAGACTACTTAAACCTTAATTATAGTTTACTTTAATTTAGTTATGGTTATTTAAATTTAACTTTCAAAGATCCCCTAATTTCGTTGTAGTGTGAACAATGCTAGTCTATGGTATTCCTGCCGATATTTTTAATTCTTCTCTGTGTGAAAAGTTTACAATCTGCGCAGATTTGCAGCTTCATTCTAATAACTTGTTTTCATGCGAATTATTATTCATTTTAATAATAATTTTTGTTTTTGTTCAATTTGATTTTAATATATTTTACTCATTTCATAATTTTATTAGAAAAATATCTGTTCGAATAATATATTTATCCCATAGAGTAATATTATATTCGAATATTTTTAATTCAATAATTTTTTGCTTAAAAAGTATTTTAATTCAAATTTTTTACTCAAATAGTATTTTTATACCAATAATATTTTAGTTCAAATTTGTTCATTTTGTACTCGAATAGTATTTTTATTCGAGTAATATTTTAATTCGAATTTATTTATTTTATTATTTTTTTGAAATAGTATTTTAATTCGAATAATATGATTTCAATATTTTTTTTAATAGCTTAACATGTTTATTCGAATAATCTTCTATTCGTATATTATTTTCATTAAAAATTTTAATTTAATAATTCGAATATTTTTATTTCAATATTTTTTAATCGAATAAAATTTTTTTATTGAAATATATTAATTCGATTATTTTTATTTCAATATTTTTTAATCGAATAGTATTTTTATTCGAATAATATTTTAATTCAAATTTATTTATTTTATTATTTTTTTTGATAGTATAGTATTTTTATTTGAATGATATATTAAGTCGAATAATATGATTTCAATATTTTTTTTAATAGTTTAACATGTTTTTTCGAAAAATATTTTCAATTGAATAAAACTTCTATTCGAATATTATTTTGATTCCAACATTTGTTTTTCAATATTTTTTACTCTAATAATATGATTATTTTTATAGTATTTTTATTCGAATATGGTTTTGATTTGAAACGAATATTCGTATTAAAATTTTTTTATTTTATTGGAAAAAAAATTTTTAATCGAATAACACATTTTTTTAAAATATTTTTGATTACAAATTTAGGCAGCCTTGAGATAGAAGGGTTTGGCCACAGATACCACATATACGCTATTTTTGTACTAAAAAACTTCACAAATTCAATTGGGAGAAACTGTATTCCCAGGATGATGGTTGTTTTCCTTTAGGTTCCATTCTTTGAGATGAAAGGGTTTAGCCAGAACGGCTTTATCTCTCTATAAACCTTTTTAAATTCAGTACATATGTATGTGAAGAATATGTATGGAATTTTTTTTATAGCATGCGATATTAAAAAAAAAAAACGTATTTAACTAAACGTATTTACACATTTAATATTTTTACTTGAGTAATATTTTGCTTGAAATATTAAAATTCCAATAATATATATATATTTGTCCAAATAGTGATAATTTTATTCAAATAGTTATTCGAATAATATTTTCGATGGACTACTTCGATACGCAAAATATTATTATTCGGTTGTAATTTCGATTAGAATATTTTAATTCAAATAATACATTTATTCGATTCATTTATTTATTCAATAGCATTTCTATTCATAAGGTTTTATTCGAATAATTTTAAAGCTAGTGTTTGTTTTCATACGCCCATGATCCTGTGTGGCTATTTAAAGCCTGTGGTATTTATGATAATTCATATTTTTAAATTAATTGGGAATAAACAAAGTTTTTCTTTAAAACAGTTAACTGGTGTAAGTGGCCTGCAATGTAGTGCACCCCTTTGATAAATTAATTTTAAAAGTTAAACTATTTAATTTAATTTAGAGTACTGCCAGCCACAGAACACAAGCCATTTCCAACAAATTGTTGTTAACAAAGTTTGTATTTTATTATTTAAAATTCGCTAAATATGTCTAACAAGCAACAAACACTCCTTAATGATGGAACATGCAATTGTTATTGCTCTGTAATTATTTACCTCTAATGTTTCTCAGCAAATGGCTTTTATTTATTCTTTTTGAAAACTTGTCTCCTACGAATACAAATTTTCTATTAATTGTCTTCAATTCCCAAATGATTTCTGTAATTTAGAATGTAATTTAAAAACAATTATTTACTTTACCGCCCAAGAAAGGAAATGAAAATAATATACGAGTGTGTATGTATGTACTTGATGTAGAAGCCTTTTTTTATTATTTTTATTGCTTCTTTTTGATTAGATAAACTTTTCCGTGTGTACGGGTAATATTATGGAAATTTGCTAGAGGATGCATAAAATATCAATTTAACTTCCCCACAGGGATTAATATTTTTTTTGTTATTTTGTGGAGGCTGTTATGAATGTTGGCGAAATTAAATTCAAACAAACAATAATTAAAAGTGGCAGGATATATACAGTGGCTAGCTGACTTAGCTTAGCTTAAAATCAAAACTGATTTGCTAAAGTTAAAGTTGTGGTGAGAGAAGCCGTTAATTATAAGTTTTCTATAGAGTAGAATTTAAGCAGATTCATAAAGCTACTTTCATTTAATTATAGTAAATAAAATATAAAATTTTAGCACTATGAGATATGGTTTTTAGCTATTATATTTTATTAACAATAAATTGATTTGTTATAATAGTTAGGATGTTTAATAATGTTTTTACATTAATAGAAAAATTATAATATGAAGAAAAAATATTTTAAAAGTGAAACTTATTATTCTAAGCCTTCTGTAATTTAATAATTATAAAGTTCACAATTGTAGTATCAGATATTTCCAACAAGCACTATACTAACAAATATTATACAGACAGAATTTTGTTTAAATACCCTGTGAATTTTGTCATTAATCTAATGAAATTAACCTAATGATCACCATTTTCATCAATGCACAGTAGAACTCTTAAACAGGCGTTTTGTATAATTGCACGCAGGCTCTACTGATCTCAATTTCAATGTTGTGCTTTAGCTGCTCTATAGTTTGGAGCTTCGTTCTTTGAGATAACCCCCATAAAAAATAATCAAGGGCAGTTACATCTGGTGAATTGAATTTTGCATATTTTGTGTTGCCCAAGTTAGCCGTTGACGGTAGTTAACTCGTAAAAGTTGTTGGATTAATTTGGCCTTGTATGGATGCATGTATAAATGTGGAGATAAAATACGTCCAAGTGATGTTTTAGAGACTCCCACTTGTCCAGAACGGCTTCGTGTTGAAGTTTCAAGATATTCTTCAGCACTGTCCCATACACGACCAATAATCCCTTGCTTCTGCACTATTCTCGGTCTTCCTGATTATGGTAAGTGTTACACTGCACCTTGTCGAAATCGTGCAATTAAATGATTAATTGAGGTTTGGCGGGGTACTTTTCTGTTGCAGAAATAATTTCGTTATGCTCGTAGCATTAGTAAAATTCTACCACTTTGGTTCGTTGCGGTTCAAAGAATAAAACCTGAAAAAAATTATTAAATTTGTACATATGCGAATATGTGTTATTTTTTGGACCACCCTGTAATTTTTTATTTTCTTGTTTGCAAAATTTTTCGTTTACCTATTGACTCAATTGCTGCAATAAATTCAAATGTTTAGCCAAGAATTAAATTAAACTTGAGAGTAATCCACTGAAGATCAGAGTGGCTTTCGTGAAATAGTCTATACACCTAATTCTCTTTCTACAGGAATTTGATTTAACATGAGGTAAAAAGAAAAGAAACTTTTTTACACGAATTGTTTTGTTTTAACATGATTTTTAAGCAATTTAGAGATGATAATTCAGAAATAATTTCACAAGATGACGAACAAAATTATTTAATTTATTTTTTATTATATAATTAATGATTAATTAATTATTATATAATTAATGAATTAATGAACTCTAACAAGAATTTTTTAATAATTCTCTTTTTACACGAATTTTCTTAGAACGTATCTATCGTGTAAACAGAGAATTAGGTGTATAGGTTATATAATTATCAAAAAAGATTAATTTTAGATGGAAAATATTTTATTAATTCACATAATTTATGAAAAAATTTATTGTTGTAATTAAAAATATTTTAAGCAAATCGTTTCATTAAATTTATAGCACATTTTTCTTTCCGTGTAAATACTCTGATAAAGTAAATGTGTGTTCTTTAATTTCTTGGGTCTCTTAGTTTATATCTCTAGTTCTTAAAGTAACATGTAACTGCTTCTTGTGTTTAATTAATTATTAACTACCACCATATTGTAAGTAGCGGCACAATAATTAAATTTAGATAACAAATTATGTGCATAACAAATAAGTCACACTTGTGGTTTTTTATTTTCAAGTAACCCAAGAACAAATAAATACAAGTCCAGGTATACACTTCCGAGTACAAGGAAAACAACTTTGACATTCAAAATAATTACAAACTGAATTAATAAAAATTGAAGCAAATTTTACTTCAATAAAAATTTTGTGTGCGTATGTAGATAAAGAGTGTCTCAGTAAGACTGCACTTTTTAAATCTAATGTAATTTATTTCTGTGCAAGTGATAACTCTGAAATTTGGCAGCTGTAACATATGCTTTTTTCGAAAGAACAACGCGTTATAATTGGGATGGGGCAAAGTGACAATTCTTACGAAAAAACCCTTTTTTCCTATGAATTGATTGAAATCTGTTAATGGCTTCTTGAATACATAAAATTGTCGAATTTGGGGCTCAGAAATGAGAAACAAATGCAACCACAACGAGCAACTGTCTGGTATGAATTTTGGTCACGCCTTACTTTTTTTGAAAACGAAATCGAAATTGTGGTGGCTGTGTACAGCATTCGTTACACGAAAATGATAACGGAGTTCGTTAGTGGGGCAAGAAATTAATAAATTTACTCTTACTGAAAAAGTCTTTAGTTAGGTGGTAGATTACAAATCTAGAAGACCTCATCTTTAAAATGGCATGGAACCCATCTCGTAGTCTTCTATGGTTTCTTCAGAAATTACTAAAATCTCGCAGAGCAACAGCACTGGGGTTTATGGGTTCAAAAACCATAGAACTATTTTATTTGTCATGCTCCATCCCCTTTTTGCCCTACAGCTGTATCGCCGGCCAACTTAATTACAAAGCAGGATGAGAGTATCAACCCACAGCTATAGTCAGGGATCATAAAAATAAAACAAATCAAAAACTTAAACAAAGGGGAAACATTAGAGAGGGAGAAAGGGTGTTGTGGTTCTCCACTTTGCCCTCCCTACTGTAGATATCGTCGCTTCGACTGTTGTTTTGGTAACATTTTAAAGGGGAGGTCATCCAGATTTGCAATCTGTCGCCCAGAAGTTTTTAAAATTTAAAATTTTTTTGGAAGATTGACCTGGTCCAGCCTGGATAGCAATCGCAGCAGAGATTTACTGATGCTTTAGAGAGCCTAGTTGAGAAACGTGGTGACAGCAATTACGGGGCATTGCAGTTTTGGCAACCGTGCTAAGAGAAGGAGTTTGGCATTATAAGACTACTGTAAAAGGTTTTAGTACGAGAAAGAAGAGAAAACTGTGAAACACCTTTACTGCCTTTGCCCTGCACTGGGGGATCAGCTTTACTTTGGGGAGCGCTGGCTACAGGACCTTCACTCTTCACTTCTCTTATCATTTACCTAACTTTTCTTTTTCTCACTTTCTATTTTATCTGACATCTTTCCATCGCTGTTTTTTTTCATATTTGCTCTTATACAGAGGACTCAAGGAAGCCCCTTCTATTTTTCTTATTAGGGCTCCTTGAGCAGCCTAACCTGCAGCATATCTTTTCCAACTGCCCGTTTAAATGTAAAAAATAACAATTTTTTTTTTTTTTTTAAATTTTACTCGTTGCATTTAACATTAACACAAGTTAGAGGCACACAAGACATCACTGTATTTGGATAACAACTCGACAGACATAATTTATTGTGGCACGTATAAGGCATCAATTGCTGGCCACAGCATAATTGGCTATACCAAAGAAAATATAAAAATAAGTCTACGAAATTTAACTAAATCGTTTGAAAATTAAAAACCCACCACAATTCACGTTGCTCCATTTGCGCTCTTAAATAATCACAGGATTTGGCCTCATCAGCCCGTGAAGTTTGTACTTTCCTATAGGAAAAATGTGGCAAACTTTTAGGCCTAAAAATCCTTGGTTTGCTTGTTTTATTTAGGCTGGATTCATTGCTGAAGGCAATTGTTTCTTTTCGTTTAACAAATTTTGCTTTTCTTGTTTTATTTTGGTTTGATTCAGCAGTTGTTTCTTGCTGTAAAAAACTTTTTGCTTTTCCTGTTTTATTTGGATTTAAATTTTCGTTGAAAGTCTTAGTTTCCTTTTGTCTCCCAATTTTTGTTTTATTTTGCTGGAATTCATTGCCAAAACCAATTGCTTCTTCCCCTCGTCTAACTTTATGGCGCAAGTTTTTGATAATAACACTTTGTAGCTGATTTTCATTTTTACTTCTCGTTTTCTCATTTCTTGTTTCCATTCGTGCCATTTCATTTAAATTTTCTCGGTATTTTTGGGTTATTTTTCTAGTTATTGGCTGCACCCTTTCTAATATTTTTGTTTGTTCCTGACGTTTGACTTGAGCTCTACCTGAAAGTTTTGTGTTTTCATTTTGTTGCTCAACAACACTTTTCGTTAGTGTTTGTTTACCTTTAGCATTTTGGTCAGTTTTCTGATCACCAGTTTGTTTTAAACCATCATAAGCTTCTAAATTATTATTTTGTTGCATTTGGTTTACATTTCTTTGATTTGCCTTGTTTTTACTAAAGTTTTTATTTTTATTATCCTGATGGTTTTTCTTTTCTTGCTTCCGTTTAACTACTTCCGTTCCATAGCCACTCGCTACAGATTCTTCAGCATTTATGCTGTCCATTTGATTTTTCTTTTTGTAATTTGTTTTCTTGTTTTGCAAATCATGTTCATTATTTTGAGGGCCTTCAGTTGTACTCAATTTAGGATCAATTCTTGGCTTTCCTCGCTTCCCATCTTTTTTGGTTTTATAATTTGCTTCCTTCTCTTTCACATCACTTTCACTATTTTGGTGATCTCTAGTTGTACTAACTCTGGCATCAATCGCCTGCTTTTCTTTCTGTCTATTTCTTCTGTCTTTTGTATTTTTGGTTTTATTATTCGATTTCTTCTCTTCCACATCACTTTCACTATTTTGGTGGCTAACAGTTTTTCTTAAGTTGCTTTCCTCAACATTTTTTCGGTTATTATAAATTTTGTAATTTTTTGCTCCCTTCAGCCCTAAATAAATAGTTTTGCCTTTTCAAAAAATTTTTTTTTTGCGAAAATAATTTACAAACCAGATTTATCAGCCCGTTGTATTCTTATATTAATACTATTACCACCCTCGTACACGGCATACTTTTCATAATTCTGACATCGATTGTATTGCTTAAATATTTTCTTACAAATTTTCTTTAAAATTGCGTAATTTCGCTCAGTAATGAATTCACATGGTGGTTGATTTCTGCTTTTCTTACAAAAACAATTCTTATCACAGCAGCGGTCAACCAACTCCGAACTAGTTGTGCTGCAATTTAATTTTTTTAATGAAATGTTTTTTTTTTCCAAAAATTATTTACCTGGAAACAGTTAAAACGCAGTTACAGTGGCGTAAACAATGAACCATTATGGCCTAAGGCACATTTTTGTTAAATTATTGATTGAAAAATTTATTTTTGGAAAAAATATTTCTGTTAAAAAAAAATAAAATAAATAAAAACGAACTTTTTTAGACAGTTCTATTTACGAGTTGGCAAGTCTGTTTTAATTTTTTGTTTACTTTGTGTTTACACTGTGGCTTTTACACTGAAAGAATTTTGTTCATTAGTACCCTCAAAAATTTAATTATTTTCCAATCAATGCAACGTTTCATTGAATATTCATTCCTGGTCCTACTGTCAAGGAACTTATCATAACTTATCTATTTTGGCCGCAGTGCTCAGGTGACTTGTACCCTCTCCGCATTCTAATTCTATTATAACTAGCCAATTTGATTTCATAATCTCCAGCTTTTGCTAAAGCTTTAGAGACTTATTTCAAAGTTAAGAATAAGCCTTAAAATTCCATTTCTATTTTTTTAAAACCACCTTGTATTGGCTTCTTTTCTACAACTGCTTTAAAATAACTTTTACTTTGTTTGTAAAACTTTTTAAAATTAAGCTTCCGTCTTCCTTAAAACAAAAGTTATTTAAATTCAAAACTAGTTCAAGGTTACTTAAAGTCTATATGGCATTTACAAAAAAAAAAAAAAAAAAAAAAAAAAAAAAAAAAAAACAAAGACAGGAAAGAAAAATAACACACAAAACGGAATAAAATAAAGAATGTGGTTGTGAGTAGATAAACGCAAACTACCACTAAAATGGTTATGGCTACGTAATTGCTACGTAGACACCAGCTACAATACGTTAACAAAAAAAAAAAAAAAAAAAAAAAAAAAAAAATTCAGAACAAGTGGAAAAATGCACACAAAAGGAAAATACCACACAACTCTGGTATTTAAAAAAAAAAATTCTAAACAATGTTGACAATTTTGTCAGTTTTTCAGTTGAAAGTAAAGATTTTATTTAGTTTCTGCTATTGTATGGCAATTATACAAGAGCATAGGGTGACCTTCCCTGCAGAATAAAACTCATACGTTAGATGTTTCCATTAAGTCCGGCTGCACAATTAATCTTAAAGGTGGCAGTGCGATTATAGCCCATAGTGATAATAATATGGCGATGTTCTGTAGAGCATAAAAATCGTAACTAAAAAATTTTAGTAAAAATCGCTGAAAACTAAAAAAAAAGTGGTTGTGAAAGAAGGCGTGGTCAATTATATGGAGCATAAACAATATGTGTGTCAAACTTGAGCGAAATCCATTGCAAACACACAAAAAGTGCAAGTAAAAGTGGGAATGGCTGATATGAAAGGCAAACTTGCTTAGAGTATACAAATTATATGTGTTACAATTTTAGCGAAGTCCTTTTATAAGTATACATAAAATAAGTTTAGAAGAGGGTGTGGCGAAAATAAGACAACCTTACCTAGAAAATAGAGCTCACACTTATAAAAATATCAGAGAAATATGTTGGAAATTTTACAAGATTAATAGGGGCAGGCCCAACAGTTATTTAGGTGTATACAGATAGCATATACAAAATTCCAAGGAAATTCGTTGATAAATATAAAAAAAAAATCTGCGTTAAAGCAGGCGTAGTCAGTACAAAAGTATGAGATGCTTTTTCTTGGTGTGTAGAAAGTGTATGAAAGCAATTTCATTGAACATAAGGAAAATTGAGCGTGAAGGTGAGGGTGGCTAAATTTTTCAGATAGATTAATGGTTATACTGATAGTCAGGATAAAGATAAATCAAATAAAAAAATTTTTTCCTTCCTTTCTTTCCACGCTCCATGGGCTATAAATTTTTTATTATTACATAACTTTGTTAATATAAAAAAAAAAAACGCCTACAATTTTAAAAGCTGTAAAAGTTTTTCTTCAAAAAGTTATTGGGATTCTAGCAAATGGCCATCTTGTTAATTAAGCCATGAAAGCACTCTGTTTTTCAAGTCATTTATGTACCTACAAATTGTAATTTTTTTCTCACTTTAAAATCAATTTAAGGCTACAAACCTTAAAGTATTCCCTTAAGTTTAAATTAAAAAAAATCTTTAAAGTGAAAGGACTGTTTGCTGGCAATCGCTTTTTTGATTTCGTAGAGTTGTCAACCTTGAACTGGTATTTATTTTTTATTTTGTTAAGCCTACTTTAGGGGGCAGTTATTTTCATTTACTGTAGTCGTTTATTGGCGTTGTATATACCCAGCAGGTCATGTTTAAAAATTTTTTTTAACAAATCGCCTGTAAAATATGTCGTAGTATTTACAAAAAGGTTATTAAAAGATGCATGGCAGTGACATTATGAATAAAAATTTTTAGAAAGCAGAAATTTTTAATGTATGTAAATGAAAACAGTCTAATTCTGTTAAGTAGTTTTGAAAGTGAGCTAGGAGGGCAAAGTCTTGCCATGTGTTTAACTGATTTAGCTCTGTTATTAAGCAGAAATAGAAAATATATATTTACAGACTTTTGGCTATGATTACGCATCACTTGTCAATTGTTACAAAAGCCAATAGACTAGTACTGCCGTAGTTGGTGGGCCCTTGAAAGTGAAGAGACAGTGTTTCCCTTTTTGTGTGAGTTTTAAGACCTGCTGGGCCTCAGTCTAAGTGGATAAGTAAGTGGGTGTGTTGTATAGGTGAATTATTTTCCTTGTATCTATTAGAAAAAAAAAAAAAAAACATTCAACTATCGCATTTCAAAATAGAAAATGTCAAATTTAAGCAACACAAAAAAATCTATATAAAAACTACAGTGCGGGCCAATTAATTACGGGTCTAAGTTGCATTAGTATAAATGTCTAATGCGCTGTTTCTTATAATACAAGACTTCAACTCGTCTAAAGATTTTATATAAAAAGTAATTTAAAAAATTAAAGTGTTTTTCACCCAAATTTTTGAGACAACTTGATAGCAAACAAAACTAAATTTAGTGTGTTGTTTACAGAAAACGAACACTCCTTTCGTCCAAAACATTTTGTAGAGAGAGTAGAGTTTTTCATTAAAATTTTTTAGATAATTGACTTGTTCGTTTCTTATAAACAGACCATAAGAGTTTCTGAGACAAACAAGTCCAAGTTCAAGCTTACATAACACTGCCCAACAAATGTCCGCTTCATACAATTTTGCAAATAAGATTATCATCACATTTGTTGTACTTTAGTGTAATTATTTCATAAATCACTTTGTTTTTAAAGTAGCAGCTCTAGTGAGGGTGCCTATTAATCCTATCAAAGTGTTAAAAATTTTGTTTAAGAGTCAATTAAAAAAATAGCTACAAAGAGAAGACATCCTTTATTTTATTTGTGGTTATTTGCCATCTACACAAGTGGTGGCAAATAATGTATGTAGAACTTGTGTTGTCTTTTTGCGACAATGGACAAATGGAAAAAATCTAATAGTTATTTGTCATCGGGAGGCTCATAATCATCATGACAATTGTTATTTTTGTGTGGTAAACATTTTCTGTGGTAAACCGAAATTAGTTGTTTCCTGCTCACAGGCCAGATCTCGACACTTAGTATTATTAAGCAATTTATTTTACAATTACATCTCAACAGATGCCATTTGTTTTGCTTATTTTTCAAAGTCTTCTGGGCTGAGCAAAGCAAAATTGAAAGCAGGCATTTTCAATAGATCACAAATTAGACGGCTGATACAAAACCAAAAATGTGGCTTAACTATATTCGATATCCAAATTTAAGCCTTTTTGTAAGAAATAATTTTGAAATGCAAATTTTTTGTTATCACCAACAGCTGAAAAATTAACAAAATTCATTCACAATAGACAACTTTTTAATTCACAATTAAATGAAACCATTCAAAATAATAAGACAATTCCACTGGATTGAATAATAGCATTTTGCATATCGATCGATATTTCTTTGAGCTAAATTTTAATAATAGGACTCACTAAAAAATAATTTTCCTGTGTTTATATTCGTTTTTGATTAACTGAAGTAAACTGTTGGGAAAAATTATGGCACTTGATAGCGATCGAAATGTCAATACAATTTAAACGCCATAATTTGGCCCCAGCTTACTTCAGTTAATCAAAAATCTGTGTAATTTGTGGATTGATATAAATTTACGAGTAGCTGGCTTTAAAGCAATTGGCAGGACAGGCCATTAATATTTTATTAGTTGGTTTTTTTTTGATCTTTTTCTTTTAAGTAATATGACTATTTTATTAAGCTTGAGGTCTAATTTTTAAAAAATTTATTTTTATATCGAAATTTCGCTCCAATTTGTGTAGCTTCTTCAGGATATAATTATAAATATTATAAAATAGTAATTTTTAAAAGGTTAGTAAAATTGCCTTTATTTACTTTGATGACATAAAGCTTTGCTGATAATGTCTAATAAGACATCAAAGAAATAAATTTAAATTAGTTTATTTATAAAAATTTTATAAAATTTATTTTACTGAAAATTTTTTTTGAAATTATTTTCAAAAACTTTATTTTTTAAAGTTCTAGGAAAAAAACCTTAATTAAATCTTGCTCACTATTGAGCCACATTTAATTATAAAATATATGTTTGGGTTTGTGTTTGTTATGTGTACACACACATATAATATAAACACTTGTTAAACTTTTAAAAAGTCTAATGACCACATAACTTAAATAGAATAACTAGAAAAATTACAAAAGTGAATTGTATTTTAGAGAAAATTATTTAACCAGAAAAACAGTTTAATTTTAAATACTTTGAAAAGTGGATGTGTTTTTTTCAAGTGCTTAGAAAAAGAAATAAAGAGAAATAAAATTTTTCAATATAAAATTAAAATTAAAAAAAAGACAAATAATAAAAAAAATTAAATCATTTAAAAAAAGAAAATAAAAAAAATTCAAACAATGAAAATTTTTTTAAGCTATAAAATCTTTTTAAAAAAATATTAGAAAAAAAAGATTAAAGAGAAAAAGCATTTCTTTAAGTTAATTAAAATGAATAGCAAAAGTGAAGTGAAAAATTGAGCAGAAAAGTATTTATATCATAATGGAAATAATAAAGTAAAACAAAACCCAACATAATTGTCATTACCACTGAAAGAGACTAATATTTTGGAAAAAAAGAAAAAGAAATACAAGCTCCATGAAGCGTGAAATTCTAAATTAAAAAGTTTTTTTCTTTCCTGGTAGAGAAAATTATTCATGAATTAAAGTTACATAAATCATTTACAACTTTTAAGCCATAAATCAAAGCAGGCTTTACGCATAAAAGCTTGGACAATTTATTTTCTTAAAGAATTTTTTACATTCTTTATGTTCAGAAAAAATTTAAGTTAAAATTTTTCTTAATAAAAAAATTTTAAAATTTAAAATGTTTTTAATAAAAACTTTTAAAACATTTTATATTAATATTTGGATACTGCACTTGCCCAGTCGGTTAACTCCAATCGATTATCTAAAAGTAGAAGTTGTAAAAAATAATTTAAAAAAATTATATAAATAAATTCTTTTTGGTGTTAATACTTAAAAATCGGGTCTTATAAGCAAGAATACCGCAGCAACGGACTGAATTATTGTAAATTTTGCTTCCACACAAAAAATGTTTTCCACAATCGTGGAACGGCAAGAATAATTAGAACCAATAAGACAATTAGGCAGGAATGAATAATAGCAATTTGTATATCGATCAATATTTCTTTCCGCTAAATTTTTCTTTCCATGCGGAATCAATAATATGATCCTTTCTGATGTTGTGCACAACATTGCCATATAAAAACAGATATAAATAAATTACAGAATCACACTATCGATACTAAAAACGAAAAAATTCGTTGCTACGTATTTGGAATAGTCACATCGTAAAAAGTTACTCAATCGCACAACAGCTGAAAACTTTTTTGCATTAAAAATTATCAAGTCCCAGCTACCGAGCTTCAATTTATTTTGCTGCCACAAAATAAAACCACATTAATTATTGTTTATAGAGAAGTTCTAAAATACTAAAATTTATATTGAAATAAATTTAAATAAAACAAAAAAACTAAATTTTAACAAATAACTTTTTTCCAATAAAATTTTATAAATCTGAATGAATTTTTCATAGAGAAAATTATAGGCTAACAGAACAAAAGGAAAGTTCTTCGTTTTGTAAAGCAGATAAAGTTGCATAGGTCCTTTAGTTTAATAAATAAAATTATTTATTTAACAAAGCAAGAAACTATAAACTTTATAGAAAAATAAATAAAAGCAAGTAAATCAGAAAAAATTATAACAAATTGAACTGAAAGTGATTCATTAATTCTTAAGAATCTTAAAAAATATTTTGTTAAATTTAAAGTTAAAAAAAGGTGGTGTGTAAATAATTGTTATTCGTCCTTAATTAAAAAAAAGTAAACAAAAAAAGACAGTCAGCAAGTTGTGTTACTCAAATACCAAATTCATGATTTTATAAATTCACAATCCTAATCTTATTTTGAAAGGATATTAATTCAACAGTTCTTTTACTTATAAAAAAGGATATAAAAGATTAAAAAAAATTAAAACCAAGCAGCTGACACATTTTACTTTTGAAATGAAAGCGTAAAAAGGATCTTTTTAAGCACAAAGGATTTCGTAGTTATAGTTTTACTCAAAGCATCTGCTTTTTTTTTAACATTTCAAGAAATATTTCATTGAATTTAGCAGCGTTTTTTTGTTTGTTTGTGCTACACTTGTTGTGCTAAAAATTCTTGAATGGATTCGAAAAATCAACACACTTTATTAAACAAATTGAAAAATAATTTCAAAATGATGGGTTGTTTGCAGCCAAAACAAGAGGAATCCTTAGATCCCATAAGAAGTATGTATGAAATGTTAAAACAAAAAATAAAAAATAATGAAATAAAAATAAATTAAAATTACCAAAATTACCGCTGAACCTTTTTTGTAATTGAATTATATCACTTTCAAAAATAACAGCTCAAATAATAAATTTAAAAAAAATATGCTAAAAGAATAATGACAATATTTCATTGATTCAATGAAAGATTTCATTAAATAAATGAATATTTCGTTGAATTAATAAAATATTTCATTGGTTTGTTCACTTGGCGAACACAAGTATTTTTGTTTGTTTTTTTTTCTTCAAATTTAATTTAGCAAGCAGAATTTAACAATTTTTTAACCAAAAAATTAAAAACTCTATTATTCACTACACAACGACGAAAGCATTTAACGGTATTTCTAGTCAAGTAGTCAGTCAGCTAAATTAAAGAAATTTTATGTGTTGCTTACAGAAAGCGAACAATCTAATTGTCTAAAATAATTTGTTCGGAAAACGTTCAATTTTTTCAAATATTTTTAAGTGTTTTTTTGTTTTTTTATAAGTCCACTTAGAAAAAATAATGATTTAGCGGTGATTTCGGTAAGAAAATAATGCCATCTAAATAGAATTAATACTGAATCATTTTTAAAAAAGAGTGGAGCTTTTATGTAAAATTTATATTTTCTTTTTTTTTATTGAATTTTTTGAGAAAATGTTTTCAAATGATTAAAAATATTTTAGTATCTAAATTAATTAATAGGTGTACATTTTGTATGTCATGCTGCAACAAATCATTTGTTTCAAGCCCTGTGCGGCAAGTGAGGCCGTCTTGCTGATATAAATCGTCCAGCGGAACTCCAATATCATTTTCCTGTAAAGAAATTTCACAATTTCAACCTGAGTTGCAAAAAAGTAAGGCCTGACCAAAATCCAGTCACCAGACAGTTGTTTGTTGTGAGTCCATTTGTTTCCCATGGATTGCATGACAATTTTCTGAGCCTCAAATTCGACAATTTTGTGTATTCAAGAAGCCATTCAAATGGATATAAGTTTAATCAGAGAAGATGACTTTCTTTTAAAAAATTAGCATTGACTTCACTTTGCTTCATGCCTGATTAACAGAATTGCCAGTTCGTATATTTTATTCCATACTGAATCGGAACGAGTCTTCTCTTGGATTACCAATAAAAAAATCACAACAACTCCTTTATTGTAAAATGAAAAAGTACGCTCTTACCGAGACACCCTTTAACATATTTATTGTGCTTAAAATATCAACTCGGCTTAACTAAAGCTTAAATAAAGATTTTTTTTTAAATTAAAACGGCTAGTTTATTAAGCTTGAGGTCGTATTATATAAATTTATATTTTATATTGATATTTCGCTCCAACCTGCATAGCTTATTCAGGATATAATTATAATTACTTTTATTTAAAAAAAAAATTTTAACTATTTTTTGGACAACAAAAAAATATTTTTTTTTTATAATGACGTAAAATAAAACTACAGTTTGTGCAACTTACCAGCATAATCCTTCAATAAGTATAAAAAAAACTTATAAGAAATAAAAATAAGAATCCCTTAATTTGAATATTTAATGAAAACCTTTTTTATGCTACATTTTTTTTGTGTGTTAATTTCTTTACAGCCATGAAGGCTGCTTTACTTATACAACGTTGGTATCGCCGTCATAATGCACGCATGGAAATACGCAGACGCTATACTTGGTCTATATTTACAAACTTGGAATATGCCGGTGAACAGGATCAAGTGGAGGTGAGTGAGTTCTAAGTTTATATATTTTATTTTGTGGTAAATAAATGTTTTGATTAAAAATTTTAAATGCGGGCAGTTGGTTTCACATTTTTGTTTTTGTTAAATGCACTTTTACAGCTTCAAAATTCAATAACTAAACATATTTTTACAACATACACACACTTGCCCATACATACGAGTACATATTTCTTGGAGGCTTATTTCTTCTTTTTTTTTTTTAATAATTTAATGTATACCCAGCAAACACGATGGCTTGATTTAGAATTACAAATTTAAATAAATGCAAAAATATAAAAAAACAAATTTCATAAAAAGAAAGGCTTTGACTTTCTGATAAGCTTGGAAGAACACACTTTCCTAAGGAATCATATCAATGCATTAATTCTTCAAAAAAAGTACAAAGTCTGAAAAGGTCTAGGGTGTTTTATTATTACTAGTATTATGGGCTATAATTGCACCGCTACCTACTAAAACAATCCAAGACTCCTTGCTAACCTCGTAATTGTTGTCGGATTCATTTCACCCAAGTCTTCTGCCTAGGATAGTGGGCAGAAAAAATTACAAGCAAAATTTTTGCTAACAAACTTTTGTTTAAGTTTATGTTTCATTCTATAATTGTTTTTGTTTGATATTTTTTTTCTTCATGTTCGCTGTTAATTTATTTTTTTTTTCTTATTACGCAAATATTAATTTGCGTATTTGGTTTTATGAATTCTGTTATAGGTCCTATTAACTGTGTTTATGAACTTTGTAATTGAATATGAGGTTTAGTTTTTTCTGTGTATAATTTTTTTAAATCTTAGGGGAATACACTTAGTAAAATACACTTGTAGAAAAAAATCAAATTCTTAGCTATTTTTGTTACAAGACAAGAAGTTAGCGGAAGAACTAGTTTGTGGTCCTTCGAGCTAATTGCAAAAGTCTACATTTTTCATTTTGTTCTATTAAATTTTAGCTTAATTACGAATATCGTTCTTATAGTCAACTTTTGGACCAGTTAATACAAAAACTATGGCAATGTCGCATATCACAGTTTTCGATACCACAACGGTACTAACCTCTTAGCACTGAGGTAAATGAAAATTTCAAAAAAATTTTTAAAATAATTCAAAGTAATTTCTGAGTACTTGCGCAATAGATTACAAATCTGGACAGGCTCTCTCCCCTTTAAAATGATATTTGTCCCATTCCTTGAAATAGAAAGGTTTGGCCAGAATGGCTTCCTCTCTCAATAAATCCCTTTAAATTCAGTACATATGTGAAGAATATGTGTGGAATTTTTTTTATCGCATGCGATATTAAAAAAAAAACTTATATTTCTTCACACACATTGATTTTTTTAATATTTGTTTTTCCTTCACGGTTTACAACTTAAAACATTAATAAGATGATTAAAAACTGAGTCAAACAAATGTCTTACAAAGCCCGTGCAAATAAAAAAGTAGCACTGCAGCTCTAACAGTTTCCTTAATTTCTCTAACTTAGAAAATCAACTAAAGCACCTCGAAAATGATTAGATTTCGATTTGGTTTTTCAAACAAAGAAGGCAGAAAACAAATTTTCAGTGAAACAAATTTTTAATTTTCCTTTGACAGACATTTTTTTGTTATTTAATTATAAAAATGAAGAAATATAAAAGATTTATTGGTGTCAATTACAGTCCTTTAATTTTTTTTATTTTATTTTATTTTATATTTAAAAAATATTTCAATTCAATTATAAACAAGAAACCCAAGAAAATTTTTTTTCATTTGCTGTTACTTTCTTGTTTGCAACAAATCATTTGCTAAAAATAATTATAACGTTTCTTTCCATTCGCATAAAAGTAATGGGCCAATCTCATGAAATGTCAAAACTGAAAATATAAATTTTTGTATGTGGCACATGCCAGCGTTACTGCAGCGACAACAAACAAAACATGAGACACAATAATTTGCGTGTGCTTAAAGGACCTTTTAAAATATGTACTTTTTTGTATCAAAGGAATTGCAGTAAAAAAATGATACTTAAATAATTGAATTGGGTAGCCCAAGGGCAAAGCAGCAGTACATGAATAATTCTTAGTTCAAACCATAAAATGTTTAGAAAATTTTTAACAAAAAAATTTTTTTTGTTTGACAAAAAATGTTTTGCTTTTCATTTGCTATGGAAAAAGAAAAACAATCATAAGAATATCTTTAAATAAATAGCTTTTCTCCGCCCTTTTTTCCACACGCTAATTTTAGAATTTTCTTTTAGGCAGGTTGTTAAAATATCCTTTTATGAAAAGAAAGTTTTTATTTAATTTACATACAAACATGATTTTTTTTATGCTTTAAATTATATAACTACACCAGGGAACAAAAAAAATTTTTTTTTTCAAAATAAAATGTTGAATTGCATTTTGTCATTTTTCATTCTTTAAAATATAATGCTACTCTAGGCAACAGCATAAATTACAGGTTTTTTAATTATTAATTTATAAAAACAAAATAAAAATTGTTTTTATTTTTAGTATTTGCAGACGTAGGAAAGTGGCTATCGTTTACTTCTACAGAAATATTCAGTTAAGCTGTTTAAGAAGCTGAATGAGAAAAAAAAAACTTTAAATTTAGTTAATTTTATTTTATTTATTTATTTTTAATTGTGTGAAACAGAAAAACTCCAAAATAGCGTGAGTTGTTTTCAAAGAAAAAAAGTGTTTGTTCAAGAAACATTTAGGATTCCATTTTGTTTTGTATAATAAATTTGCTAATTAGTTGCAGTATTAGTTTTTTTGTGCAGCTAATTTGTTAAATGCCAACACTTAATTTGGGGTTTTTGTGGTTTAACTACAATAGCAAAACAAAAAACTTAATTTTAATACAGATTTTACTAAAATCATTTATTCTGTGTTAAATGTGAAATGGAGTTTTGGGATTTCCTTGGCATTTAAAAGAAAAGAGCACCCCGCATTACATGTTGTTGCCACAAGAAATTGGTTTTTTTTCTTTATTTTTTTTCTACTATTTCATATTTTACTGCTGCCTGACAAATTAATATTTAGACAACTTAAACATGACCTTTGACTTTTTTTGTTTTCTTAAGAGTTGAAGTCAAATGAAAATGTCATGAAAATTCTCAAAATGTTTAAGTTTTTTTTTTTTTTTTTAAGAAAATAATATATTAATTTCTTTGGTGCTTTTTCCTTTTACATACTTTACAGCTGTACAATTTCTTTAACGCTTTATTAACACACATTCCAAATGCTGCGGCCCAGACAGGTGGTTCGCTGGCTAACTCTAGAGCATCTTCAATAGGTGAGTGTTCCAAAATATTTAAATAAAAATTTAGAAAAAGAAATTATATACACACATACGAGTACACCCACACACACACATAATTAAAATCTATTATAAAAAATGTTTTCTTAAAATGTTGTTTTATTCCAGGCCATTTACCCCAATTTTTAATAAAAATTCCTGGAGAGTTTTTTAAATTTTTCTTTTCCTCTTATTATGAACAAACACAAATTTTTTCCTACGAAAAAATCAAGATTTTTTAAAATTTCCAATAGTTTAAATTAAGCCAGAGGCCAAATCGACTTTTTCGATTTCGAAAAAGTTATACCGAAATTAACAAATTACTTTATTTAAAAAGCCAAAAAAAGTTTTCACTTTTCTCTTATTAGGAGTAAAATAAATGTCTCTCTTTTCTGTTATAAAAAAAATTTTAATTTTTTTTTTAAAAACAAAATTTTAAAAATAAATGTGACCACACACATAAAATCATTTAAAATAATTTTTTTTTTAATTTTATCTTATTAATTTTTTTAATTAAATTAATATTTAAAACAAATTTTTTTCGTTAGTTAAAAAAAATTAAATAAATTTTTGTTTTCAAAATATTTTATGAAAATAAATTTTTAATTATTAGTTAGTTTTATTTGGCCTTTTTCTTTTAAATAATATGGCTAATTTATTAAGCTTGAGCTCTTCTTAAAAAAAAAAAATAATTTTTATATCGCTCCAATTCTATTATATACTGAAGAAGCTACACAAATTGGAGCGAAATATCGATATAAAACTAAATTTTTTTAAAATAAGACCTCAAGCTTAATAAAATAGTCATATTAAATAAATTTTTAATTTCATAATTTTTTTGTTTTCTACATTTTCAGATCAATTTGATTCCAAATATTCGGATGAATCTGATTTTCATGAGGAATACGATAGTGTTTCAGGTGCCAGATATAAAGGGCCACCCATTAAATTTCCATTAGCTAAAAAAGATATCGATACTTTAATAGATTTATTTCGTAAGAAAAGGGTAAGTTTTTATTTTATGTACAATTTTATAAAAATTCCTGAAAAACTTTTTAAATATTTCGCATAATGTAAAAGAAGAATAATTTTTCTAATATTTCAAAGAAACTATATATTTATTTGCTGGTATTTTACTGAAGGCTAATCTGCTTGATGAAAAATAAGTTAAATTCGGCTGTGCCGAATTGCCATCACTGGCAATTAGACACAGAAAACACCGACTGCCTGTGGTTGTATGCACAAACATTACGCTATTGCACAGCTTAAAATTTTCCATAGAAAACAAAGCAAAAAAATTAATGAAAATCTAAAATTGTGATTGTATTTTTGAGTATTCTCGGTCAATTTTAGACCGGTTTGTTTTGATTTTTTGCACTGTTATTTCTGATAAAACTGAGTTCCACGTTTTTTTTGTTCATTTTGTAGCATAAAGAAATTACGCAAAAAAAAAAAAAAAACTCAGAAAAATGGTAAAAAATAGAGAAAGCTCATAAATCAGCCACTTATGGACCGATTGGACTGAATTTCAATAGCAAACTGAAGACAAATTGACATACTAACATTTTCTGTAAGTCTGATTTCAACATCCACACGGACAGACGGACATTGCTAAATCGACTCTGCTATTTATAAGAATCCAGAATATATATACTTTACAGGGTGTCAAATGTATTTGTAGAAATTACACATGTAATAATAAACGTTTTGTGAAGGGTATAAAAAATTATTTCGTTTAAGTAAGAGTTTATTAAAAGAATAGAATTTTTTTTTTATTAAACCAAAAAAGGGAAAAGAAGTCTCAATGCAAAACCCGCAACCCAAAGGATATTTTGTTCAGCCAAACACCAGGGTCGACATAAGAATTGAACCTGGGACACTAAGCCTACTAGCCATTAATCTACAAGAGCATGAGTATTATGTGAAGAGAAAATATATTTAAAAAAAATCCCAGACAGATAAATATAAAAAAAAAAATTCAAATTGTAGTGGTTTTGTGTAAATTTTAAAATCGATAGAATTTGTATGATATCGATTCGATGTGATTGTGTTGACAGAATTAAATAAAACTTAGTCATAATAACATTTGGAAATTAAAAAAAAAAATTTTTTTATGAATAGTGAAGGCTGTTAGCATTTAAAAAAAATGTAACGTAATCAGCTCACTTTAATTAATCGAAAACGAATACTCAAAAACTGTGGAACATTTTTCAGGGTTGATTAGGTGAAATACTTTTTTTTAATAAATTAAAATAAGAATTTCCTGATGATTATAGGGAAGCTTCTGTGAAATATAAACATATAATAGGTTAAACATATCAAAATATGTTTGTAATCCCTACAGCACAGTATACAATCACACAAAATGTCTGTACACTCTCAAACCGCTGGCATAAACACTTGATTGCTGCGCATGTGTACTGTAGTCGTGTATTGGCCAGCACAAATAAAAAACTTTATTTTATTCAAATTTAAATTTGTATTCATTTTATATTTAATTTTATTTTTATATTTAAATTTAATTTAATTTAATCTGTTTAGAAATTTAGTGTTTTCTCTCAAAAATTTACTTAACAATTTGATCATTTGTGTTATAGAAACAACACAAATAACTTTTCTTTCTAATTCAATATTTTTTTTTTTTCAGTCGAACCGTCTTCATGCTCGCCATGTGGGCGCTATTTTAAAAGAAGCTGCTTTAAAGCTACGCACTTTGCCAAATTTAAATACGGCCTCAACGGCCATTTCCAAACAAATAACAATTTGCGGTGATTTGCATGGTAAATTGGATGATCTCTTGGTGGTGTTTTATAAGGTGAGTTCTGGCTAACACAAACTAGTTTTTTTGTTTTGTAATTAAGTTTGTTTGATCTTTTCTTTTACTATAAAATGATTTTGTTTTGCTTGTAGAATGGCTTGCCATCTTCCGAAAATCCTTATATTTTCAATGGTGACTTTGTGGATCGTGGCAAAAAAGGTCTAGAAGTATTTTTATTGCTTTTAGCCTGTTTTTTAGCATTTCCTAATGCTGTTTTTCTAAATCGTGGCAATCACGAAGATTCTGTAATGAATGCACGTTATGGCTTCATACGTGAGGTTCAACAGAAATACAAGGTAACTGCCTCCGTCTACTATTTCTAAAATAAATTAATTTTTCTTGCTCCTTTTGTTTTTGTTTTCTTTATTAATTAACTAATAATTAAATAATAAATAGTTTATTTTCCTTTTATTATTGATTTTATTAGCGCAATGCAACGAAATTACTTAAATTAATTGATGAGGTGTATCGTTGGCTGCCTTTGGGCACTATTATCAACAGTCGAGTATTGGTGGTGCACGGTGGTATATCAGATACAACAAATTTGGATTTAATTAAAAGTCTAGATCGTGGCAAGGTAAGTGTTCATAACATTAATACAAAATTATCATATCAGGCACCAAATCGTTGCATTCGATTACAAACAAACTTCATCAAAAATCTTCAAATTATTTCATAAAAACCAATTAAAATTTCGATCTGTTTTATTCGGTATAAGTCCAGCGATTCCACACAGAAAAAAACTAAAAATCATATTCAATTACGAAATTCACTAACACATTTAATTTTTTAACTGAAATAGAACCCATCACAGAATTCGTAAAACCAAACACGCAGTTAATATTTGGCTAATAGAAAAGAAAAATCATCAAACAAAAACAATTATAGACTTGAACAAAAAAATAATAGAATAAAACATAAACTTAAACAAAACTTTGTTGGGCAAAATTTTTTTCATAATTTTTTTTTGTCACATAAAATTAATGGTCACAGTTTTCAATTTGCTTTGGTAAATTAATAAGCGCAATGTTATTCAGATGCAATTTATGCTTCACTAAGACTTACACGATGACTTTTAAGTATGTTTTTGCTTTTCACATAAGTTTTTGTTCTTTTGGGAATTATTTTTTTAGTGCACAACTGATTCATCAGTTTTTAGTCACTCTCACAAGACTACTATACACTGCTGATGAAGGACAATTAATCGTGCAGAAATTTTTCATGTAAAATATCAAAGAAAAATAAAGTATTTTCCACAAAAATTTTCCAAGCCATATAAGCTGAATTAAGTCATTCGTTTCGACAAAAATTTTTAATCGGAACATATTCTTTTTATAAGTAGTATATAAAATATTTTTGTGCGAACAAAAATTTTTGTCCGAACATAATTTTTTATTTTGTATGTAGTTTGAGCTCTCCCTTTGTGAAGCACACTTAAAAACATGTATATAAATAAATTTTTTGGTGCGAACAAAAATTACAAAAATTTTAAAAATAGTCCAAAGTAACTTTTAAGTGTTTGGGCGATAGACTACAAATCTAGGCAGTCTCCTTTTTAAAATTATATGTGTCCCATCCCAAGATCTTTAATGGTTCGTTAGGAAGTTGCTAAAATCACTTAGAGTAACAGGACTAGGGTATATGGAAATTTCAAAATAATTCAAAGTAACTTCCGAACGAACCATAGAAGATTGCGAGATGGGAGATATTTAATTTTAAAAAGGAGGACGTCTAGATTTGTAATCTAAAACTTTACTTTGAATTATTTTAAAAAATATTTTTTGAAATTTATTTACAGTGAAGGGTATAAAAAAATTGTGTGGATGCAAGTGTTTTTCCGAGCATAATTTTTTTTGTGAGAGATACTTCAAAATGTATAATTTTCCTTTTTTGTGAACAAAAATTTTATTCTGAACTAGTGGCTAAAGTTGGCCTAAGAAGAGTTGCGCTATATTTGCAAAACACTCTTCAAATAGTCTGAATTCTAAAAAAAAAACTTTTTGTACGTATTTTAGCTGTCTTTTTGTGGGAGAAAGTTCAAGCTCGGCCTTAGTTTCAAAATGCTGGCTACTTAATACTCTGAATTCTACTACCCACCTCGCTTACAGCTGAAGGCAAAATGTAGCTGGTGACTGTTTAATAAAAAAAATTCATGCTTGAGTAGTTTACTGATTGTGTGACAAAAAAATATAATAATTTTCTATGTTTTTAGTCGGTTTATTTTTTTTCCTATGGGTAGGTGTGTTTACATGTATTTGTGTGTGTGTGTGTGATTTTCTTTTTTGAAAAGCGGCCTTATCCAATATTATTTTGAATTCCCCAAAGCTTAAAGGTTACTTTTTTAGTTATTGTTTTTTTTTTCTTCATTAAATATAAAAATTTTTTTATTGATTTGTTTGTGTGCTTGTGTTATTTATTTTAGTTTTGGAAATTAATTTTTATGAAAGGTCCAATTAGGCCTCAAAGGAATTTGTTTATAAAATTTTTGTTTGTTCAAAATAAAAGTTAAATAATGCTCTTATCGAAAAAAAGTTGACTTAGACTTTAAAGTAAAATTTATGAAAAAATTATATGAAAAATTTCGATAACGTTGACTTTAAAGTCTGCGTTAATTTTTTTTGGATAAGGGGGTAATTTATAAAAAATTAGTCAAAGGGAGCTAGAGTTGTTTGTTTGTGTTTTCAGTTCAAGTACTTAAGATTTACTCGTATTTAAGCTCACAGGAATGAAGAGAGCTTACAGAACTATAAATTAAGTACAAGAGGAATATTTTTAAGCCTGCAGCAGAGTTAGGAGCTCATTAAGCACATTAGCAAGCTGCGGTTTGTAAAATAAATTTTATTAGACAAAGTTAAGTCTTCGATTAACATCTTAGCATGCTGAGGTTTGTAGGAGGAGAGTTAAGAGATCATTAAGCCTTTAGTTACTATATTAGAAATATCTGGGGTTTATTTTTAAATAGAGGATTTATAATTTGTCCGTTGCCTAGTAAACTAGAAGCATTCTCTCGACTTTTCTTCTTAATTCAATGTATCCCCTTTTGTATGTTTCAAAAGCTTTCCAAATTAATTTTACTGTCAATTAAATATTTTGCCAATAACATTTTTCTTTTTCCCTTTACCGTTGTTTCTTTTAAACCTTTTAAAATAAATATTTTATTTGTCGCTATAGTTCTTTTTCTGTACTTCTTCATATTAATTTGCATTTTGTTAAATTTGTAACAACCCATTGACTTGTAAAATCGTTGCTGTGTTTGTTGTCAGTCAACTTGCTCGTATTAAATAAAGAACTCGTTTCTTTGTTTGCTTTTTTTATTTGAATTAATTAAGTTTAAATTAATAATAAATAAAAACTGTTCGATAACAGGAAAATACCTGCACAAATGCAATTTACATGTTTGAGTATAAAAAAGTATGGGTTATTCCATATAAGAGCTATTATTTTCGAAAGTTGTGTAAGTCCACTTTTTAAAAAAAAATTATTCAGCAGTAATTTTATTTGAATGGTGTCTCTATCTTACTAAAATTACCGCTAACTCATTTTTTAAAAAAGTGGACTTTTAACACAGCTCATACCCGTTCCTGTCATTCCCATAAAAAAAGGACCTTAAAAAATACGTTTTAAAGTGATTTATTTTGGCCAAAAGATCTTGCAAGTTTTATATCGAGTTGATGCCATCAGGTAGGCATGTGTGCTGTCCCTCTTTTATGGTTATTTTGCAGATTGCAGTCGTTGGTGTTTCGTTTGATGATGTTCCACTTTTATCACCTTATACACACAGAAAACAACTTCGGTTGTGAGAACTAAATTTATTTCCAATCAAAAAATCATTTGTGTTAATCAAATTTTTCAGTTGTAGCAACCAGAATTCGATAATACAGGCCAAAAATTAGTTCTGTTAAAAATATTTTGAGCTGTAACACCGAATTTCTATTGTTAAGATTAAAAAATTCGATTATCACAGCTGAATTTTTGATTGGAAGAACCTTAGTTCTCATAACCGAAGTTGTGTTCTGTATCAGTTACATCTCGTAGTTATTCTACTTCGGTCTATAATGGCTTATTCCATGAAAGATTTAAAATGTTTGCTAGATACGCAAACAGTTTTATTCACTACTGAGAAAGGAAAAGAAACGAGTCAGCTAGCGGTAGATTTTTTATATATTTTTATTGTCACATTTTTCAAGTTTGATTTGGATTATTAATTTTACAGTTCTGTGCTAACAAGGAGAAACCGCTGAAGTTGTCTTAAGTTTAAATTGCCTTGCTGTTCGAAGTAACTGAATAACTTTATTATTGTAGTTCAGGGATGCTAAAGCGATATATACTACACTTAACGCTGTTAAAATCGAAATAATTTTTAAAAAAATTTTCAGGGCTTTTAAAGTTGTAGTACTCGAATAATATTCCCCCAAATAATATTTAAAGATTACGCGTCTGATACTGGCGCTACAGGAGCAAGCTCATTTGCTTGTTGATTTCCACGGAAACCACTTCTGAACTAAACTTGTTTTCTATTGATGTCCCACCAGTCGTAAAAGCTCTGAAAAGTTTTAGAGTTTCTACAGCTGTTTTCCTCTGTAATAATTTTTATTTTGCCACAGAATATCAGACATAAAAAATTACCTCGTAGCCTAAATCTGCTTACATTAGCCGTGCAGTCTTCGAGAGGTTAGAAACAGTTCTTGATCTTCTCTGTAAGCGCCCGGAATTTCTGGCTTCAAAAAGCACATGTCTCGACTTATATTTATTTTCTGTACGACCTATCTGCTATTTAAGCTTTAAATATCTGTTTTAAGTATTTTATATCTCTGTTCCATTTCATTGTCCTAAAAAGTAGACTTAAAAAGATGCATTTAGACATTAAATATATCTGAGTTATGGGGGACTAGCTCAGGTGATCTTCTCAGGTATGTCAATGATCCGTAGGTGGCTTTGGATCCCTTCACCATTCTAAGACGTTGTCTTTTGATTTAAAAGGGAATCTTGCCAATCATAAATAAAAATTCATTTGAAAAGATTAAAATTTTTTAATCACTCCTGGGATTTTTGAAGTGGTAATAGACAGGGAAAAATGAATTCGATTGTGGGTATCAAATATTATAAAAATTAAAAGCACATACTTCAAATCCACACATCACTACAAACATGTGTGATATTTTATAATAAAAAGTGCTTGTAAGCCATTTCAAGTATGCTTGTGCAACCCTTTAGTTGTAACGAAAGGAATTCACAGCCGAAAATATTATATTAAAGTATATCACCGAATTTCGATCATTACAATCAAAAAATTTGAATACCACAACTGAATCATTTTAAATTACAAAAAATTCAGTTGTAACTTGTGTAAAAAGTAATCTCATCTGCTATCCAAACATGGTAAACCGATACTAGGCGCCTTTTGGCGAGTGTTGTTATGCTAGTCGTATTTTTTATCAGCAAGGCAGCGATTCTCATAATCTCTAGTGTTTACTATTCCAGTTTAACATTTTTGTTTTACTTTAATATTTTTTTTCTAGCTTAAAGATATTCTTGTTTATGTTTTATAAACTATTAATTGATTTTATAAATTGATTACGATGCAAATTGCCAATATGCAAATAATTAAAATCTTAAAAAAAAAAATTTAATTATAATTTTGTTAGTTTTATATACCAAAGTTGTTCTAAAGTTTTCTTTCAGTTTTAATTTATTTTTTCCCTAATGAATTTGAAAGCATCTGAAAATACTCACATCTCTCACTGTGATGTCTACGTTTATGGTCCTTAAATGAAGTTGTGTTGATGTGTTGAAGTGTTTTTTTTATAAATGTTTGTCTGCAGAAAACAAGTCGAGTTTAATTTATTGTCGTATAAGTGTCCTCTTGTTGTTTTTGTGAAGGTTTTTGGCGTCTTTATAGAAAGTCCTTTATTGCCGTTTTATTATTAAAAATAACTAAGTACGAGGGTGCTTCTATAAAAGAAAAAAAGTAGATAAGAGACGACGAGTAGAGTAGAATAGAGAACAGTAGAGTTGAGAAGAGAATATAATAAAAATAAAGAGTTTCTGACGATCTAAACTAAGTCCTGCTTCTCAGGAAGCCATGTAACCCTCAGCTTTCACTTTCGATAATACAAATTGATCTCGTAGGTAGCGTTCATCAAGGCGGAGCTCGCAGTGATTATCTAGTATAAGAAAGAGACAAAGAATGGCTGTTAAATTCCAAAACCCAGTTACCTTTAAAATAAACTTTTTATTGATCTAAACTAAAACCATTAATTGTGTATTTAATTTAAACGCCCATGATGAATTATTTAAAAAAATTTCTTTACTGTTTGTCTTTAATTTTATATCTGTTGGATAAAATTAATTTCCTGTTTCTGCTGATAAATTCTTTTGTAATTTAATGTAACCTTAAGTAGATTACCATTTTGTAATACAAACACTAGTGACAGACACTCAATTTTTAAATATTTTTCAACATACTTTAAGTTAAGTGACTTTCAGAAGTGACTTTTATAAAATAAAAACCATTTTTTGTTTGTTTGTATTCTTTTTCCTTTATTTATATTGATATTTTGCTTCCTGTTCATCCCACATTTAATGGAATTTTTATGGACGTTTTGTTGCTGGCTCTCTACAACAAACACACACTCCAAATGATAGTATGTTTCAATCTTGCGACCACCAGTCGAACAAACCGGCGGAGAAGGCATTGATAAAGTGGAATGGAAGCAGGTAAGTGAAACAATTTTAATGTTTCTTTTTATTCAATTTTTAAAGTTTGTTATTGGAGTGTTTAGTTTTAAGATTTTACGAGGAGTTACTTAAAAGGATTTAAAATTATTTTACCGGCTGAAAAATATTGAAAATTACTTTTCACTTGATTATAGAAACGATACTGATATTCAGTATTTATGGCAAACGTTCTTAGAAAAGGTCTTTGTAGCTGCAATGTTGTTTCCATAATGCAAGCAATCAACTCACACTACATTTTTTGTAAACTTTTCATAAAAAATTTCTAAACGAGTTGATTGTCACATTAATATAATTATTTTGTTATTAAGGCTCAAATGTTGGTATCATTGTTAATATTGCTAAGCCCTACGCACAGCAACCCAAAGCTCTAGCTATAGGTTTCACGTGAAGCCAAATTAGCCAGTGAGAGTTTACTCACCAACTAGCAAAACAACAAAAACTTTTAGAGACCCCAAGCTCGGCAAGTTACAGACTAATTTTGATATACATTGAAAGCTCAACGACCTTATTAGAAGTCTTGCTTACGAGACCTTAAGGCTCGGTAGTCAGAAGCATATACAATTAATAAGTTCACTGCTTTAGGTCTAGGTTTCGAATGTAGAAATTACTTTATTCAGTGAGAGTTGAATGACCTCCTTGAAAGCCACAAAAAGTCTGGAAGGCGACTTGCTCTAGAAAAACCTAAGGCCCGGCAAACACGAAGTACTTACAGCCAACAAGTTCACTGATTTAGAATGAAGGCAAATTATTATTTATTTTTCGGTGAAAGAAAATTCACCGCGGAGCTGAGTCTTCCCTTAAAAGGTAGCTGTCACAGAAAACATCGAGTTGCAACGTAAAAAAACATCCCCTAAGGCATCAATGCTCACTCCACAGAACCTTAAATGGCTGATTTTAATACTTGCAATCTTGTGAGAACATTCTGCTAGAAGCCTGAGGTCACTCTGTATTTTTGTTATGGGGTTTGCTATGCGTTAACGTAATAAAAAGCTTCTGCTGTTTGAGTTTTAAGAATTTTATTTTGATCCAGGAACCTCTTTGGTTCCTGAAAGGTACCGATTAACTGTACAGATTTGCTTAGCATCCGTAATTCATTTATAAATTAAGCGAAATTAATTTGTGATTTGTTTGGTGCTCATCTATCGCATTAGGGCAGCTGAGCTCACATAAAATTGCTTAACTTGCCAAACAACTTACAAAATAAAGGTGGCAACAACAACAGGAAACATTATTTAGCTTATTAATGCTGTTCCTATGATAATTGAAACCACAACAGCAGACATAATTTGCTGAGGCTGAGAATAACCTTTACCTTTTTCTAAAAAAAAGCCATATGTATTACAGCCAAGCATCCAGCTTCTAGACTGTCATCGATCCCGTGATTCCTGGCTAGATAAGTTAGTACACTACTTAATAATCTAAGGGTGCAGCCTTTGCTTTAATATTTTCAGGCGTTAAACAATCATTTCACATGTGATCACAGCAATTTGGTAGGTCTCGTTTTCTCCCTTCGCCTAGTAAGAAACGAACAGTTATTCTTAACCGTGCATGGGGATCTATTTATAAAAGTATCCAGTTCCTTTTTAGATAGACAGTTTGGCAACAAATGACTTACTCGCATTGGCATTTTGAAGCATTGAAACACTCTGGGAAGTATGAGGTTCAGAACAGCTGATCAGAAGACGAACAAACAGCAGAGTATATACTTGGATCCATCCATCACTAACTAAAATCATCCAATATAGCGGACAAATCTCCCAAGCAAGTCTTTGAATTCTTAATAAATGCTAGACTTAGGAAGGTTCTCAATAGTTCTTTTCTAGGCACAGTAACCAAGAGACTTGCTTTTGCTTCTAATTCTAATTCATTTTATTGTTCACATGCTCTTAATATCCTGATGCCCCGGCCAGAGTAAAATTGATTTTTTTTAAACTCTTGTCTCAAGTACTTTAAATTCTTAGTTTCCGTTTTTAATGAATCGCAACAATTTATAATTTGGTCATCAAATGTTGTGACAATTTTCATGGTCACTTAAAGCTCATTTAAACATGCTAATAAATAACACAAACTTGAAAGCCATAAATTGCTATTTTTTTAAGTTTTCTTTACTTTATTTTGTCATAATAAATTCAATTTCTTTTTTTTCTTCTTTAAACACCCACACTTTCTATAACAAACACAAATCCAAACGGATATAAAAACCATTTTTTTTAAAGAAATGTCGGTCGGTAGAATTTAATGATTTCAAAAACCGTTGTGGGCGCTAACAAAATGTCAGTTAAACTTAATAACTGATTGACTAACTAATCAACAAACGTTGAGTACAAGAAATACGTTGAAATTATTTGTTGCATTTCTTTCAAGCCTTTATGGCTTTACCAAAAAAAAAAAAAATAAAAAAAAAAACTAAAGTTATAAATTCCATTTAATTGGTGCTTAAAATGTTTTGTTTATCTTCAACTGTCTATTGATTTTAATGAGAAAAAAAACTAAAATGAACAAAAACTTTAATAAAAGTTTAAAGGACATACTTGAAAGTTATGGCAAACTGTTATTTATGGTTGGCATTTAAATAAGTTTAAAGTATGACCCTGCAGAAATGCCAGCTACTACACACACGAGTGGACTAAACAATTGCAATGAGTCTTTTATTGTTATCATTAGGGGCCATCATAACAACGCGAACTTATTTTAAACAAAGCTAAATGCATATGGGTGAAGAAATTACGGATTATCTGCATAATAATTATATGTGGCCACAATGAAATGGTGGATTATCTAGCCATAATAAGCATGCGGGCAATAAAATGTTGGTTCATATGGCTAAGAAGCACATGTGGGACAATGCAATTTCAGGATATCTGACTATGACCACAATGAAATGATGGTTCATCTTTATAAAAATGGCATGTGGGCAATCAATTGGTGGTTTATCCTTTTCGTGTATGCAGAAGTAAACAATAATTTCATGCGGCTCTTACTAAGTGAGAGGGAAAAGGGAGTCTATTAGATTACCTGAGAGCCGAACTAAGTTTGCTGCACCTAAAAAGCCTCATTAAAGCTTTGAACACATTAAGGCAGAAGCTGTTCTGAGAATCAGCAGAAATTAAATTTAAAGCAGAGGCTGTTCTGAATCTTAGCAGAAATTAAATTTAAGACCGAACCTGTTCTAAACAATTATTTCATACGCCTCTTACTAACGGAGAGGGAAACCAAGGTCTATAGGATTGCTTAAGAGCCGAACTAAATTAGCAAAAAGCCTTATTAAAGCTTTGAACAAATTAAGGCGGAGGTTGCTCTGTACGGTAGCAGAAATTAAATTTGGAAAAAGAGGTTGTTCTGAATGTTAGCTGAAATTAAATTTAAAGTAAAAGCTGTTGTACACCTCAGCAGAAATTATGTTTAAAACCGAACCTATTCTGAACGTCAGCAGAAATTATATTTAATAAAGGTGCTTTTTTGAACCGCAGCAGAAATTAAATTTAAGAACGGACTTGTTCTGGATTACAACAGAAATTAAATTTAAGGCCGAGGTTGTTCTAAGCAGAGGCTGTTCTGACTATCAGCAGAAATGATCTATTAGTTCTGTTTCTAGAAAAAAAAATGAAACATCCGCGAAATTTGTAACGCTAAGCGATCACTGATACTCCAAATACAACTTCAGGCAAAACTTCAGGGTTAATCGATAACAGAACAGACCCAAATCCGATTTCAAATCACATGTATAATACCCAGTGTTGAATTAGTAGTAAATATTTATTCAAAAATTCCAAAAGCGGCTTATTGGACAGTTTTTCAGCGGCCAAATTAAGAAATTACCATTTAAATGACATTAAAATTTCGATTGATATTGAGGGCTAAAATTTTAGCTCAGGCCGAAATATCTGTTAACGAGCTCTGCTTAAGAGAAGAACTTGAAACAGACACTAATAGTAGTAGCATTTATATTTACTCTGGCAGTAGGGCGATATTACTGACACGACTTTGCTCCATTACCCCTTTGTCTTCTTTACAATCCAATAAAAAAAATCACTAGTCTCTTAAAAAAATTCTACGCTTTTACTGGGCCACCCTTTATTTCTATACAAGATTTTCCATTACAAAAACTTTTGTTTTAAATCCTCTTAAAGTGTTAATGATATTTTCTATTATTTTTGTTATTACCTAAACATGCTCATGCTACACATAACTGGCGACATCCTTCACATCCACCCCTAAAACAAAAACACTAATTGAAGTAATTAAATGTAGCATTTGAGCGAAAAATAAAAACACATCATAATTAAGTTAAAAAATAAAAAATTGTATTTTGATTGCGTGTTTGATATTCATATCACACGCAGTCATGTTATAGAAACCGTCTTTCTCAACATTTAATGTTGTCGCTTAGTTGTTGGTGGATTTTAAAAGGAATAAATGTCGCTTCATAAGCAACATAATAAGCAGAATATAAAAGTTTAAGTGTTGAAAGGTGAAAGCAAAATACCAATTTCAAAGCGTCATTAGGTTACCACAGTTTTTGTTATTTTATTTTTATTTTATTCCAAAACTCTCATGTTCGTGTTTATTTTTCAAACATTTTTGTTTGATTGCGTGTGTGTGTGTGTGTGTGTGTGTGTGTGTGTATTATCAGTGTTGTGTGAAAATAATAAAACAAAAACCAAAACATCGCTATTCTAAGGGAATGTTATGAGCAGCCATAGCGTATACGTGATTTCATTTCCTTACACGTCTTTCATACGGCATGTTGCACCCCGCCATTCTTTAGTTTCTTATGGAGTTAAATAGATTTTGTTTTGTCATTTCATTTTACTTTTATTTTAAATTAAAATGAGCAAATTAATGCTGTTAATTGGAGATGATAAGAAATCATTCTTGAAAAAACTAATTTTATTTAGTTTTTCTGACACAAAAATAAATGACAGAGACACGCTTTATTTGGGTGGTATTTACTACAGCTAAAAAAGTGTGACTTAATGTGCCAGGCAAGCAAAAGCAAAAGCCAACACTAAGCAAATTATGGTTAAAGTGAAAAGTTTCAGAACATCGAAACCTAAAACCGAAAAAAACTGGGGCCAAATTACGGCAGTCCGATCGAAATTTCTATTTAAAAAATTTTCAACTTTCGATTGATATCGAATTAAGGATCTTTTAACATGAAATTTAACAGGGATTTAACTAGTATGATTTTAGAAATCGTTATCATTATCCATTGCACTCTTGATCAAATTGCATACAAAAATTGGATTTTATATTGTTCACAGATGTGTTTAACATGATTCCACAAGTAGACACTTAATTTTACTGCATTCCGTTCATGATTTTAAATAAAGGATATATGGCAAGGGGAGCTTGTTTTTGTTCCATTTGAAACAAAATTGGCCGCAACCATTTCTATCATAATTCTACAAATAGTTGTACATTTTTCCTGCATTTTTATCATAATGTTAAATAAAAGATATATGGAAAGAGATCTCGTACTTGTTCCGTTAAAGATTACAGTGCACACAAATGTGTCTAACATGATTCCACAAGTAGACATTTAATTTTACTGCTTTCTAATCATAATTTTAAATAAAGGATATATGGCGAAAGAGCTTGTTTCTGTTCCGTTTGAAATAAAATTGAACACAAATGTTTCTATCGTAGTTTTACAAGTAGTTGCTAACTTATTTTGCATTTTTATTGTGATTTTAAATAAAGGATATATGGCGAGGTAGCTTATTTTTGTTCCATTTGAAATAAAATTGTACACAGATTTGTCCCAGCATAATTCTACAAATTCTACTAATTTGTCTTGCATTCTGTTTATAATTTTACATTAAATTAGGTTTCTAAATAAAAGTCTTTCTTCAAAGTTTACTTGATATGAAGTTAAATTTACCAGAAATGTTTAAAGTATTAATATACGACTGTTTACTAATGATTTAAATACAATTGGGATTAACGACGAACTACGTAAACAAAATTTGTTGCATAAACTCGCCCAATGAAATTCACTTCTGACAAAAAAAAATAGTTGCAAACGTTAATCTATATAAAAAACAGTAATTTTATTTTTATTAATTTATACTTATCATATAAATTAAATTTCCAAATTTCTGTTGTCCTCTACATTTTCAAAAAAAAAAAAAAAAAAAAAAAAAAAAATTCTCTTGATTTTTATATTGAAAATAAATTTTTTTTTCTTTCAACAAATTTTATTTTATATAATTTTTAGCTATTTGACATCATGTGGAGTGATCCCCAGCACAATGAAGGCTGTTTGCCCAATAGCTTACGTGGTGCTGGCACTTATTTTGGTCCAGATATCACAAAACAATTCTTAGAGCAGCATAAACTTGATTATTTAGTGCGTTCACATGAGTGTAAAGTGGATGGTTACGAGTTTACACATGACGAAAAGGTCATAACAATATTTTCAGCTTCCAATTATTATGCGATTGGCTCAAATCGTGGTGCATACATCAAATTAAATCCTCATCTGGAGCCACATTTTGTGCAATACATATCGGCTGCCTCAAAAACACGTCAATTGACATTTCGCCAGAGGGTTGGCATTGTAGAGAGTTCGGCTATAAGAGAATTGGGCGCCAGATTAAGGGCCAGGCGCGATGAATTAGAGGCCGAGTTTAAGAAGCACGATGCCAAAAATAAAGGTAATTTGCCTTAAAAAATTGAGTCTTGTAGATTTTGTATGTTTTTTGTTGTTTAAAGGCAAAATCACTATAGCCAATTGGTGTGAGGCCATGGAAAAAGCCACTAATTTAGGTTTGCCGTGGCGTCTATTGCGTCCCCGTTTGGCTCCTTCTAGTGATGATTGTCCCAGCACTGAGGTTAACTATTTGACTACTTTGGAGCTATTGGACACGGACACTATAGTAAGTTTTATTTTATAAAAAAAACTCCTTTATTTCATGTGTAAGTAATTTGGTTTTTTGTTTTCCTTAACTCAGATTGAAGCCCAAGAACAGGAGACCAGTGTAGCTGATTCTTTGTATAAAAATGTCAGTAGCTTGGAGGCCATATTTCACATATTGGACTCAGATCAGTCGGGTAAGCTAAAAAAAATTTTTACTCTGAAAGTTGAATTTTTTTTAATAGAAAAATGTTTTATAAAAAACTTTTTTAAAAATTGTTTTAAAGCAAAAATGTATAAAATTTTTTTAGACAAAATTCCAAAAGGCCTTTAACAAGAAGTTTGATTTTCCTCTTTTTTTTATTTAAAATTCCATAATTTGAAAACATTTTGAATTGTAAAGTCGGAGACGGATAAATTATAAAGAATAAAACGTCGGTTACTTAACAATGCATTTGATTTTCAGTGCTGTCAGATCATATCTGCTTTGTTTAGGAAGTTTAGCTTTATTTAAAATTAATTGAAAATTTCCCTACAAGTTACGCAAAATTAATTTAGGCCTATTTGACATCAATCACTCAAAGCACAACTTTCATTACTTTTGATAAACATTTCCTTTTAGGCTACATTTCCTTAAGCGAGTTTAGTGATGCTTGCGAATTGCTTGAAAAGCATTTACCCGGCACAAATACACGGGAACAATGTCTGGACATGTGTCGCATGATGGACTTGAATAAAGATGGTTTGGTTGATCTCAATGAATTCCTAGAAGCATTCCGTCTTTGTGAGCAGGCCAAAAACGAACAATTCTCAGGCAAAAGAACCACCTCTAATGAAGGTGGCACAGCTGAAGTGGACTCAAAACCGGGAAAGAATGCCAGGAGTTAGTAATTGAAATAGTATTAGAAAACCTAAATTAAAATAAAAAATTTTGAATTTTAATTTCAGGATACAGCACTCCTGTAGCTTTGGCGGCCGCCCAATTGAAACAACAACTGCCGGCTGTAGATGAGGATGGTGATGCTGATATTGATCCAAATGATAGTGAAACTAACACACTTAAACGCTAAAATTTTAACTTTTTATACTCTTCTTGTAATTTTAAGCTTTCGATCTTTAATTTTTATTTTAAATTAATTTAAAACAGCAACTTAGGTTTCCTGATTGAATCTCATATTTTTTTTATACAAAGAATTGCAATTATTTTTATGCTTACGTTTATATCTACAACAGAATAAGTTAATTTAATTTAAATTTAAATTAGATTTTCAATAGTTTTAGTCCTTAAGATCATAAAACTGCAGACAATTTTTTTTTTTATAAAAAACACTTTCTTGGAACTTTTCATACATTTCACACTTTTAATATAAAAAAAAATATGAATTTCTTAACAAAACAATTTAAATGAAAAATTCTAAATTTTCGTTTGAAATTCGAACTTCTATATAAAAAAAATTAAATTAATGCAAACTAAAGTAACAAAAAGTTCGAAATAAAAAAAAAATACTTAAAAAATTTAAATTTCAAATTAAAAAGATTCCATATTCTAAAAAAAAAAATATAATTAAAAGTTCGAAAAAAAATAATTTAAACTTCGCAAAAAAAATTAAAATTTGGAAAAAAAAAATAATTTAAACGTCGAACTAAAAAATTTAAATTTCAAACTAAACAGATCCGATTTCTAAAAAAAAATTAATTAAAATTTCGAATTAAAATAATTCAAACTTGGAATTAAAAAGTGTAAATTTCAAATTAAAAAAAATTTAAACTTCGTAATAACAAAATTCCAAATTCTAAATAAAAATGTGTTAATTCAAATTTTGAAATTAAGCAAAAAAAATAAATGAAACTTAACAAAAATTCATATTTCCAAAATATATAATTTAAATATCGAATTAAAAAACTTAAATTTCAAGCTAAACAGATCCAATTTCTAAAAAAAAATTACTTCAAATATGGAAATAAAAGATATAAAATTAATGCCAAATAAAGTAACAAAAAGTTCAAAATTAAAAAAAAAAATTAATAAAAAAAATTAAAATTTCAAATTGAAAAGATTCCATTTTCTAAAAAAAATAATTAAAACTTCGAAAAAAAATTATTTAAACTTCGTAACAAAAAAATTTAAATTTCGAAAATAAAAAATTTAAATTTCAAGCTAAACAGATCCAATTTCTAAAAAAAATTAGGTCAAATATAGAAATAAAATAAAATAATTCCAACAAAAAAATTTAAATTTCGTATTAAAAAAAATTTGACAAAATTGCAGTTTTTAAAAAATAAAATTAATTCAAATTTCAAATTATTAAAAAAAAAACGAATTTATACTAAAAAAAAACTATTTCTCTATATCCGACCGATATGATTGAAAGCAAAAACAAAAAATTGTGGTATATAAAAATTATTTCAAAGTTGGTTTTAAAAATTATTTCAAAGTTGGTTTTAAAAATTAATTTCACCTCAATGAAATTAAAAATTTTAACTTCAAAATCAAAATAAATTTCAATTTCGATTTAAAAAGAATGAATTGAAATTTTAAAATAGAAAAAAAATAATAGTAATTCAAAAATTGACATAAACAAATGAATTCAAATTTAAAAATGAAGGAAATCGAAATTTCTAACTTGTAAAAATTAAACTGAAAATTGCAATAACTAAAAAAATTTGGAAATTAAAAAATCAAATTTCGGATTTAAAACTTAAAACAAAATTTGTAACAAAATAAAATTTAATATTAAAACAAAATTAAACAAAAATTTTAAATTCGAAATAAATTTCAAAGTTAAAACTGAATTTTATGACTTTTTTCATAAAATATATATTAACATATATAAAAAATCAATTTAATGTTAACATTTTTTTTTCTTTTCTTTTTTATTAGTAAGTTTATTTGACCTTTTTCTTTTTGTTAATGAAACAGCTAGTTTATTAAGCTTGAGGTCGTTTAATTAATTATTGTTAATGTTTTTTGTTATACACTAAATTGTTATTATTTAAATTGTTATGTAACAAAAGGATACAATTTTATTAAGATACTACATGCAATCGCTTGTTATCAAGAAACAGTTTAAAGAAAATTCATTTAATATTGAAAAAAAACTAAAACAGATGGGAACAATTCTCTTAGAATATTATCTACATATAAGCAGTTAATACATAATATACTTACACAATTTAAATTTATTACTAAACGATTGTTAACTTAAACTTAGAAAACATAATTAGAGAGTCGTCATTTAGACTCGAGAGTACCTAAAAATTAAAATCCTTATAAGAAACAATTGATACAAACAAACAAAAACCAAGAAAATAACGAAGCCAAGGAGCAACAAAAATATTTTATTTCCCAAAATGAAAATAAATAAATTGTTAAAAAAATTTTTTGTTATAAAAAAAAATAAAAAATGCAGTCACAAATTAAATGTTTGGCCTCAGTATTGCTTAGCGGGCTTTAAAAAAAAAACTTTTATGAAAAATCGCAAAATAAAAATCGGGGCCAAAATACAGCATTCGATATCAATTGAAATTTCCCTTTAAATTGTATTGAAATTTCGATAACTAACGAGAATCGTAATTTCGCCCACGGCTTGAAAAAAAAAATTAATTGAAGATGAGTTATTTAAGCGATTGGCAAGCTTTATTTTATACTGTTTTTTTAACACAATCCTGAAAAGACTCTTTTGTTGGTATTTCTTTAGAGAAATTTTTCATATTCAAAATATTTGCTAAAATCGAAAAATAAATTTGCCAAATATTTACTTAAATATTTTTTTTAATAACAATTAAATGTAACATAATTTTTACTTTAAGATATAAAAAGAATTATTAAGTGATTATTTCGTTAATATTATAAATCAGTAAGTGAGAGTTGTACAAAGAAGCTGACTGTTTTTAAAAATTTGTTGTTAATTTCTTTCAAGTCAAACTTATTTACAAAGTAAAATGTTTGTTTCAGCTTCCAGAATTGTATGAAAATTAAACATTTTCATTAGACAAACACGCTTGAATAATTATCACTTCCCAACGAACATTAAAAAAAATTTAAAGCCATTTAAATATGATAAATTTTTTTATAAAAAAAATAAACACAAAAGAATCTAAACCGTTTTAATTATATATTTAAACCGATCTAATAAAGCAATTAATTGAAAAATAATTTAAAAAAACTGAAACAAATAAATAAATAAAAATTAAACGAACAAAAAAAATTTAAATAAAAAAAGAACATTAAAAATTCACTCCATAAAATATATTTTTGAAACAATTTTATAAAAATTCCTCTATACACTAAGAAAGCAATTTACTATTTATTAAAAGCACCCTCTGTCTCTCTCTCTTCCTCTCAAAAAATAATGACTAATTTTTTTAATAAAATTTTATAAAAATAAATTTTTTTAAAGTCTATCTCTACATTCCTAATATCAACTGATATTCATAAAATAAACCTAGAATACAAATTAAAAAGTAATCGATATCGAATTAAATCAACACATTTCAATGGCTTTATATAAAAAACTTTAATAATAAATTTGTTTGTAAAAACTATTTAAATAAATGTTTGTTCTCAAAAATAACAAAAAAAAAAAAAAAGTATTTGAATTGTAAGCAAAACTTATGCAAATAATTTTAAAAGAAAAAAATATAAATGTGAAAAATGTTAGCTATGAAACAAACCAAAGCCTAAAGGCTTTTTCAACTGGTAAAGTTTCTTTTAAAACTTTAAATCAATAGTTATAATAAAAACAGGAAAAAGTAGTCTGATGCACCATATCGCAAGTACCAAATATCTACTATTTGGTTTTTGCATTATAACTTTTGAATGGGTTTAGATATCTTACTGAAACTTTCAACATGTGGCAGAGTGGGAAGTGGGCTACATTTTAGTAGAACATTTTTTCAAAATCGCTCCAACGCCGAGAAAGTTATAAGCGTTTTTTCAATTAAAACACTTTTTATGCAACTTATTTGTGGCATGTGGCAACATAAGTGGTATGTGGAAAATAGCCCAATTCTTGCTCTACAACATGGTGCAAGTCTTATGCGAAAATGTTTATCCGTTCAAAAGTTATAACAAAAAAACAGAAATTAATTCCCGAAAATCCACCTACTGCTGGTTCTGTTGGCCTGGTGTTTTACTTTTTTCGCGCAAGATTTTTAAATTCAATTTTTGGACAGAGCGACGGTTACAGTTTGAATAGAATTTTGTGTTTTCGCAATAACTCAGGAATGGATGAATATTTTTGAATGAAACTTGCACCATGTTGTAGAGCAAGAATTGGGCTACTTGCCACATGCCACTTTTGCTGCCACATGCCACACGCAAGTTGAATAAACGGCATTTTAGTTGGAAAAACGCTTATAACTTTGTAATCGTTTGAGCGATTTTAAGAAAATGTTCTAGGGAAGGATAGCCCATTTCCCCATCTACAATCCAGTGGCAGTTTCATTTAAATACATTAATCCGTTCAAAAGTTGTAGCAAAAAAGAGAAATAGTAGACAAAAACGGCATGTTGCAAGTTCCTGTTGATCTTGTTTTTGGTTTTTACCCTATAACTTTTGAATGGAACAATATTTTTAAATGAAACTTTCAACATGTGGCAAGGTGGAAAATGGACTACATTTTATTGGAACATTTTGTTAAAATCGCTCAAACGATTAAAAACTTATAAGCGTTTCTCTAAATAAAACGCTTTTTAATTAAAGTGGATGTGGCATGTGGCAACATAATTGGCTTGGGGCAGATAGCCAAAATCCCACTCTGCAACATGGTGCAAATGTCATTCAAATATATTGATCCATTCAAAAGTTATAGCGAAAACACAAAATTGTATTCAAACTGTAACTGTCGCTTTGTCCAAAAATTGAATTTAAAAAACTTGCGCGAAAAAAGTGAAACACCAGGCCAACAGAACCAGCAGTAGGTGGATTTTTGGGTTTTAATTTTTGTTTTTTTGCTACAACTTTTGAGCGGACAAATATTTTCACCTAAGACTTGCACCATGTTGTAGAGCAAGAATTGGGCTACTTGCCACATGCCACTTTTGCTGCCACATGCCACACGCAAGTTGAATAAACGGCATTTTAGTTGGAAAAACGCTTATAACTTTGTAATCGTTTGAGCGATTTTAAAAAAATGTTCTAGGGAAGGATAGCCCATTTCCCCATCTACAATCCAGTGGCAGTTTCATTTAAATACATTAATCCGTTCAAAAGTTGTAGCAAAAAAGAGAAATAGTAGACAAAAACGGCATGTTGCAAGTTCCTGTTGATCTTGTTTTTGGTTTTTACCCTATAACTTTTGAATGGAACAATATTTTTAAATGAAACTTTCAACATGTGGCAAGGTGGAAAATGGACTACATTTTATTGGAACATTTTGTTAAAATCGCTCAAACGATTAAAAACTTATAAGCGTTTTTCTAAATAAAACGCTTTTTAATTAAAGTGGATGTGGCATGTGGCAACATAACTGGCTTGGGGCAGATAGCCAAGATCCCACTCTGCAACATGGTGTAAATGTCATTCAAATATATTGATCCATTCAAAAGTTATAGCGAAAACACAAAATTGTATTCAAACTGTAACTGTCGCTCTGTCCAAAAATTGAATTTAAAAAACTTGCGCGAAAAAAGTGAAACACCAGGCCAACAGAACCAGCAGTAGGTGGATTTTTGGGTTTTAATTTTTGTTTTTTTGCTACAACTTTTGAGCGGACAAATATTTTCACCTAAGACTTGCACCATGTTGTAGATCAAGAATTGGGCTACTTGCCACATGCCACTTTTGCTGCCACATGCCACACGCAAGTTGAATAAACGGCATTTTAGTTGGAAAAACGCTTATAACTTTGTAATCGTTTGAGCGATTTTAAAAAAATGTTCTAGGGAAGGATAGCCCATTTCCCCATCTACAATCCAGTGGCAGTTTCATTTAAATACATTAATCCGTTCAAAAGTTGTAGCAAAAAAGAGAAATAGTAGACAAAAACGGCATGTTGCAAGTTCCTGTTGATCTTGTTTTTGGTTTTTACCCTATAACTTTTGAATGGAACAATATTTTTAAATGAAACTTTCGACATGTGGCAAGGTGGAAAATGGACTACATTTTATTGGAACATTTTGTTAAAATCGCTCAAACGATTAAAAACTTATAAGCGTTTTTCTAAATAAAACGCTTTTTAATTAAAGTGGATGTGGCATGTGGCAACATAATTGGCTTGGGGCAAATAGCCAAAATCCCACTCTGCAACATGGTGCAAATGTCATTCAAATATATTGATCCATTCAAAAGTTATTTAAAAAATAGAGAAAACAATAACAGGGAAAAATTTTTCATAGCCTGCTTTTAGGGGCTACTTCAATTTGGCCAAATTTTGTTTTTTGCGTTTATCTCGGAAACGGCTGGGCGAAAATGGCCCGGGACCCTATACGTCGGATTTCCACATGCTGAATCCGAATTTCGCAATTAGAATTTTCTAGCTCAAAATTTTTGGCAAAATTGAAAAAAATTTGCAAGAGAAATGTTTTGAATAAATGGTAGGCGGAGCAAGAGGCGATGACTGTGCTATGCGAGAGATAGCCCAATTCCTACTCTATCTCGTGGTGAAGGTTTCATCCAAAAATATTTATCCATTCAAAAGTTATTCAAAAAAGACAAAAAATAAAAAGGCGCACAGTAGCATTTTTTGCTGTTATTGTTTTCTGTATTTTTTGAATAACTTTTGAATGGATAAATATTTTTTCATGAAACCTTCACCACTGGATAGAGTGAGATTTTAACTACCTCCCGCATGCCACAATCATCGCCTCTTGCCATGTCTACTATTAATTTAAATCGTTTTTCTTGTAAAATTTTTCCAATTTTGCCAAAAATTTTGAGCTAGAAAATTCTAATTGCGAAATTCGGATTCAGCATGTGGAAATCCGACGTATAGGGTCCCGGGCCATTTTCGCCCAGCCGTTTCCGAGATAAACGCAAAAACAAAATTTGGCCAAATTGAAGTAGCCCCTAAAAGCAGGCTATGAAAAATTTTTCCCTGTTATTGTTTTCTCTATTTTTTGAATAACTTTTGAATGGATAAATATTTTTGAATGAAACTTTCAACATGTGGCAGGGTGGAAAATGGGCTACACTTTATTGGAACATTTTGTTAAAATCGCTTAAACGATTAAAAAGTTATAAGCGTTTTTCTAAATAAAACGCTTTTTAATTAAAGTGGATGTGGCATGTGGCAACATAATTGGCTTGGGGCAGATAGCCAAAATCCCACTCTGCAACATGGTGCAAATGTCATTCAAATATATTGATCCATTCAAAAGTTATAGCGAAAACACAAAATTGTATTCAAACTGTAACTGTCGCTCTGTCCAAAAATTGAATTTAAAAAACTTGCGCGAAAAAAGTGAAACACCAGGCCAACAGAACCAGCAGTAGGTGGATTTTTGGGTTTTAATTTTTGTTTTTTTGCTACAACTTTTGAGCGGACAAATATTTTCACCTAAGACTTGCACCATGTTGTAGAGCAAGAATTGGGCTACTTGCCACATGCCACTTTTGCTGCCACATGCCACACGCAAGTTGAATAAACGGCATTTTAGTTGGAAAAACGCTTATAACTTTGTAATCGTTTGAGCGATTTTAAAAAAATGTTCTAGGGAAGGATAGCCCATTTCCCCATCTACAATCCAGTGGCAGTTTCATTTAAATACATTAATCCGTTCAAAAGTTGTAGCAAAAAAGAGAAATAGTAGACAAAAACGGCATGTTGCAAGTTCCTGTTGATCTTGTTTTTGGTTTTTACCCTATAACTTTTGAATGGAACAATATTTTTAAATGAAACTTTCAACATGTGGCAAGGTGGAAAATGGACTACATTTTATAGGAACATTTTGTTAAAATCGCTCAAACGATTAAAAACTTATAAGCGTTTTTCTAAATAAAACGCTTTTTAATTAAAGTGGATGTGGCATGTGGCAACATAATTGGCTTGGGGCAGATAGCCAAAATCCCACTCTGCAACATGGTGCAAATGTCATTCAAATATATTGATCCATTCAAAAGTTATAGCGAAAACACAAAATTGTATTCAAACTGTAACTGTCGCTTTGTCCAAAAATTGAATTTAAAAAACTTGCGCGAAAAAAGTGAAACACCAGGCCAACAGAACCAGCAGTAGGTGGATTTTTGGGTTTTAATTTTTGTTTTTTTGCTACAACTTTTGAGCGGACAAATATTTTCACCTAAGACTTGCACCATGTTGTAGATCAAGAATTGGGCTACTTGCCACATGCCACTTTTGCTGCCACATGCCACACGCAAGTTGAATAAACGGCATTTTAGTTGGAAAAACGCTTATAACTTTGTAATCGTTTGAGCGATTTTAAAAAAATGTTCTAGGGAAGGATAGCCCATTTCCCCATCTACAATCCAGTGGCAGTTTCATTTAAATACATTAATCCGTTCAAAAGTTGTAGCAAAAAAGAGAAATAGTAGACAAAAACGGCATGTTGCAAGTTCCTGTTGATCTTGTTTTTGGTTTTTACCCTATAACTTTTGAATGGAACAATATTTTTAAATGAAACTTTCAACATGTGGCAAGGTGGAAAATGGACTACATTTTATTGGAACATTTTGTTAAAATCGCTCAAACGATTAAAAACTTATAAGCGTTTTTCTAAATAAAACGCTTTTTAATTAAAGTGGATGTGGCATGTGGCAACATAACTAGCTTGGGGCAGATAGCCAAGATCCCACTCTGCAACATGGTGTAAATGTCATTCAAATATATTGATCCATTCAAAAGTTAAAGCGAAAACACAAAATTGTATTCAAACTGTAACTGTCGCTCTGTCCAAAAATTGAATTTAAAAAACTTGCGCGAAAAAAGTGAAACACCAGGCCAACAGAACCAGCAGTAGGTGGATTTTTGGGTTTTAATTTTTGTTTTTTTGCTACAACTTTTGAGCGGACAAATATTTTCACCTAAGACTTGCACCATGTTGTAGATCAAGAATTGGGCTACTTGCCACATGCCACTTTTGCTGCCACATGCCACACGCAAGTTGAATAAACGGCATTTTAGTTGGAAAAACGCTTATAACTTTGTAATCGTTTGAGCGATTTTAAAAAAATGTTCTAGGGAAGGATAGCCCATTTCCCCATCTACAATCCAGTGGCAGTTTCATTTAAATACATTAATCCGTTCAAAAGTTGTAGCAAAAAAGAGAAATAGTAGACAAAAACGGCATGTTGCAAGTTCCTGTTGATCTTGTTTTTGGTTTTTACCCTATAACTTTTGAATGGAACAATATTTTTAAATGAAACTTTCGACATGTGGCAAGGTGGAAAATGGACTACATTTTATTGGAACATTTTGTTAAAATCGCTCAAACGATTAAAAACTTATAAGCGTTTTTCTAAATAAAACGCTTTTTAATTAAAGTGGATGTGGCATGTGGCAACATAATTGGCTTGGGGCAAATAGCCAAAATCCCACTCTGCAACATGGTGCAAATGTCATTCAAATATATTGATCCATTCAAAAGTTATTTAAAAAATAGAGAAAACAATAACAGGGAAAAATTTTTCATAGCCTGCTTTTAGGGGCTACTTCAATTTGGCCAAATTTTGTTTTTGCGTTTATCTCGGAAACGGCTGGGCGAAAATGGCCCGGGACCCTATACGTCGGATTTCCACATGCTGAATCCGAATTTCGCAATTAGAATTTTCTAGCTCAAAATTTTTGGCAAAATTGAAAAAAATTTGCAAGAGAAATGTTTTGAATAAATGGTAGGCGGAGCAAGAGGCGATGACTGTGCTATGCGAGAGATAGCCCAATTCCTACTCTATCTCGTGGTGAAGGTTTCATCCAAAAATATTTATCCATTCAAAAGTTATTCAAAAAAGACAAAAAATAAAAAGGCGCACAGTAGCATTTTTTGCTGTTATTGTTTTCTGTATTTTTTGAATAACTTTTGAATGGATAAATATTTTTTCATGAAACCTTCACCACTGGATAGAGTGAGATTTTAACTACCTCCCGCATGCCACAATCATCGCCTCTTGCCATGTCTACTATTAATTTAAATCGTTTTTCTTGTAAAATTTTTCCAATTTTGCCAAAAATTTTGAGCTAGAAAATTCTAATTGCGAAATTCGGATTCAGCATGTGGAAATCCGACGTATAGGGTCCCGGGCCATTTTCGCCCAGCCGTTTCCGAGATAAACGCAAAAACAAAATTTGGCCAAATTGAAGTAGCCCCTAAAAGCAGGCTATGAAAAATTTTTCCCTGTTATTGTTTTCTCTATTTTTTGAATAACTTTTGAATGGATAAATATTTTTGAATGAAACTTTCAACATGTGGCAGGGTGGAAAATGGGCTACACTTTATTGGAACATTTTGTTAAAATCGCTTAAACGATTAAAAAGTTATAAGCGTTTTTCTAAATAAAACGCTTTTTAATTAAAGTGGATGTGGCATGTGGCAACATAATTGGCTTGGGGCAGATAGCCAAAATCCCACTCTGCAACATGGTGCAAATGTCATTCAAATATATTGATCCATTCAAAAGTTATAGCGAAAACACAAAATTGTATTCAAACTGTAACTGTCGCTCTGTCCAAAAATTGAATTTAAAAAACTTGCGCGAAAAAAGTGAAACACCAGGCCAACAGAACCAGCAGTAGGTGGATTTTTGGGTTTTAATTTTTGTTTTTTTGCTACAACTTTTGAGCGGACAAATATTTTCACCTAAGACTTGCACCATGTTGTAGAGCAAGAATTGGGCTACTTGCCACATGCCACTTTTGCTGCCACATGCCACACGCAAGTTGAATAAACGGCATTTTAGTTGGAAAAACGCTTATAACTTTGTAATCGTTTGAGCGATTTTAAAAAAATGTTCTAGGGAAGGATAGCCCATTTCCCCATCTACAATCCAGTGGCAGTTTCATTTAAATACATTAATCCGTTCAAAAGTTGTAGCAAAAAAGAGAAATAGTAGACAAAAACGGCATGTTGCAAGTTCCTGTTGATCTTGTTTTTGGTTTTTACCCTATAACTTTTGAATGGAACAATATTTTTAAATGAAACTTTCAACATGTGGCAAGGTGGAAAATGGACTACATTTTATAGGAACATTTTGTTAAAATCGCTCAAACGATTAAAAACTTATAAGCGTTTTTCTAAATAAAACGCTTTTTAATTAAAGTGGATGTGGCATGTGGCATGTGGCAACATAATTGGCTTGGGGCAGATAGCCAAAATCCCACTCTGCAACATGGTGCAAATGTCATTCAAATATATTGATCCATTCAAAAGTTATAGCGAAAACACAAAATTGTATTCAAACTGTAACTGTCGCTTTGTCCAAAAATTGAATTTAAAAAACTTGCGCGAAAAAAGTGAAACACCAGGCCAACAGAACCAGCAGTAGGTGGATTTTTGGGTTTTAATTTTTGTTTTTTTGCTACAACTTTTGAGCGGACAAATATTTTCACCTAAGACTTGCACCATGTTGTAGAGCAAGAATTGGGCTACTTGCCACATGCCACTTTTGCTGCCACATGCCACACGCAAGTTGAATAAACGGCATTTTAGTTGGAAAAACGCTTATAACTTTGTAATCGTTTGAGCGATTTTAAAAAAATGTTCTAGGGAAGGATAGCCCATTTCCCCATCTACAATCCAGTGGCAGTTTCATTTAAATACATTAATCCGTTCAAAAGTTGTAGCAAAAAAGAGAAATAGTAGACAAAAACGGCATGTTGCAAGTTCCTGTTGATCTTGTTTTTGGTTTTTACCCTATAACTTTTGAATGGAACAATATTTTTAAATGAAACTTTCAACATGTGGCAAGGTGGAAAATGGACTACATTTTATTGGAACATTTTGTTAAAATCGCTCAAACGATTAAAAACTTATAAGCGTTTTTCTAAATAAAACGCTTTTTAATTAAAGTGGATGTGGCATGTGGCAACATAATTGGCTTGGGGCAGATAGCCAAAATCCCACTCTGCAACATGGTGCAAATGTCATTCAAATATATTGATCCATTCAAAAGTTATAGCGAAAACACAAAATTGTATTCAAACTGTAACTGTCGCTTTGTCCAAAAATTGAATTTAAAAAACTTGCGCGAAAAAAGTGAAACACCAGGCCAACAGAACCAGCAGTAGGTGGATTTTTGGGTTTTAATTTTTGTTTTTTTGCTACAACTTTTGAGCGGACAAATATTTTCACCTAAGACTTGCACCATGTTGTAGATCAAGAATTGGGCTACTTGCCACATGCCACTTTTGCTGCCACATGCCACACGCAAGTTGAATAAACGGCATTTTAGTTGGAAAAACGCTTATAACTTTGTAATCGTTTGAGCGATTTTAAAAAAATGTTCTAGGGAAGGATAGCCCATTTCCCCATCTACAATCCAGTGGCAGTTTCATTTAAATACATTAATCCGTTCAAAAGTTGTAGCAAAAAAGAGAAATAGTAGACAAAAACGGCATGTTGCAAGTTCCTGTTGATCTTGTTTTTGGTTTTTACCCTATAACTTTTGAATGGAACAATATTTTTAAATGAAACTTTCAACATGTGGCAAGGTGGAAAATGGACTACATTTTATTGGAACATTTTGTTAAAATCGCTCAAACGATTAAAAAGTTATAAGCGTTTTTCTAAATAAAACGCTTTTTAATTAAAGTGGATGTGGCATGTGGCAACATAATTGGCTTGGGGCAAATAGCCAAAATCCCACTCTGCAACATGGTGCAAATGTAATTCAAATATATTGATCCATTCAAAAGTTATTTAAAAAATAGAGAAAACAATAACAGGGAAAAAATTTTCATAGCCTGCTTTTAGGGGCTACTTCAATTTGGCCAAATTTTGTTTTTGCGTTTATCTCGGAAACGGCTGGGCGAAAATGGCCCGGGACCCTATACGTCGGATTTCCACATGCTGAATCCGAATTTCGCAATTAGAATTTTCTAGCTCAAAATTTTTGGCAAAATTGGAAAAATTTTACAAGAAAAACGATTTAAATTAATAGTAGACATGGCAAGAGGCGATGATTGTGCCATGCGGGAGGTAGTTAAAATTTCACTCTATCCAGTGGTGAAGGTTTCATGAAAAAATATTTATCCATTCAAAAGTTATTCAAAAAATAGAGAAAACAATAACAGGGAAAAATTTTTCATAGCCTGCTTTTAGGGGCTACTTCAATTTGGCCAAATTTTGTTTTTGCGTTTATCTGGGAAACGGCTGGGCGAAAATGGCCCGGGACCCTATACGTCGGATTTCCACATGCTGAATCCGAATTTCGCAATTAGAATTTTCTAGCTCAAAATTTTTGGCAAAATTGGAAAAATTTTACAAGAAAAACGATTTAAATTAATAGTAGACATGGCAAGAGGCGATGATTGTGGCATGCGGGAGGTAGTTAAAATCTCACTCTATCCAGTGGTGAAGGTTTCATGAAAAAATATTTATCCATTCAAAAGTTATTCAAAAAATACAGAAAACAATAACAGCAAAAAATGCTACTGTGCGCCTTTTTATTTTTTGTCTTTTTTGAATAACTTTTGAATGGATAAATATTTTTGGATGAAACCTTCACCACGAGATAGAGTAGGAATTGGGCTATCTCTCGCATAGCACAGTCATCGCCTCTTGCTCCGCCTACCATTTATTCAAAACATTTCTCTTGCAAATTTTTTTCAATTTTGCCAAAAATTTTGAGCTAGAAAATTCTAATTGCGAAATTCGGATTCAGCATGTGGAAATCCGACGTATAGGGTCCCGGGCCATTTTCGCCCAGCCGTTTCCGAGATAAACGCAAAAAACAAAATTTGGCCAAATTGAAGTAGCCCCTAAAAGCAGGCTATGAAAAATTTTTCCCTGTTATTGTTTTCTCTATTTTTTAAATAACTTTTGAATGGATCAATATATTTGAATGACATTTGCACCATGTTGCAGAGTGGGATTTTGGCTATTTGCCCCAAGCCAATTATGTTGCCACATGCCACATCCACTTTAATTAAAAAGCGTTTTATTTAGAAAAACGCTTATAAGTTTTTAATCGTTTGAGCGATTTTAACAAAATGTTCCAATAAAATGTAGTCCATTTTCCACCTTGCCACATGTCGAAAGTTTCATTTAAAAATATTGTTCCATTCAAAAGTTATAGGGTAAAAACCAAAAACAAGATCAACAGGAACTTGCAACATGCCGTTTTTGTCTACTATTTCTCTTTTTTGCTACAACTTTTGAACGGATTAATGTATTTAAATGAAACTGCCACTGGATTGTAGATGGGGAAATGGGCTATCCTTCCCTAGAACATTTTTTTAAAATCGCTCAAACGATTACAAAGTTATAAGCGTTTTTCCAACTAAAATGCCGTTTATTCAACTTGCGTGTGGCATGTGGCAGCAAAAGTGGCATGTGGCAAGTAGCCCAATTCTTGATCTACAACATGGTGCAAGTCTTAGGTGAAAATATTTGTCCGCTCAAAAGTTGTAGCAAAAAAACAAAAATTAAAACCCAAAAATCCACCTACTGCTGGTTCTGTTGGCCTGGTGTTTCACTTTTTTCGCGCAAGTTTTTTAAATTCAATTTTTGGACAGAGCGACAGTTACAGTTTGAATACAATTTTGTGTTTTCGCTATAACTTTTGAATGGATCAATATATTTGAATGACATTTGCACCATGTTGCAGAGTGGGATTTTGGCTATCTGCCCCAAGCCAGTTATGTTGCCACATGCCACATCCACTTTAATTAAAAAGCGTTTTATTTAGAAAAACGCTTATAAGTTTTTAATCGTTTGACCGATTTTAACAAAATGTTCCAATAAAATGTAGTCCATTTTCCACCTTGCCACATGTTGAAAGTTTCATTTAAAAATATTGTTCCATTCAAAAGTTATAGGGTAAAAACCAAAAACAAGATCAACAGGAACTTGCAACATGCCGTTTTTGTCTACTATTTCTCTTTTTTGCTACAACTTTTGAACGGATTAATGTATTTAAATGAAACTGCCACTGGATTGTAGATGGGGAAATGGGCTATCCTTCACTAGAACATTTTTTTAAAATCGCTCAAACGATTACAAAGTTATAAGCGTTTTTCCAACTAAAATGCCGTTTATTCAACTTGCGTGTGGCATGTGGCAGCAAAAGTGGCATGTGGCAAGTAGCCCAATTCTTGCTCTACAACATGGTGCAAGTCTTAGGTGAAAATATTTGTCCGCTCAAAAGTTGTAGCAAAAAAACAAAAATTAAAACCCAAAAATCCACCTACTGCTGGTTCTGTTGGCCTGGTGTTTCACTTTTTTCGCGCAAGTTTTTTAAATTCAATTTTGGACAGAGCGACAGTTACAGTTTGAATACAATTTTGTGTTTTCGCAATAACTTTTGAATGGATCAATATATTTGAATGAAATTTGCACCATGTTGCAGAGTGGGATTTTGGCTATCTGCCCCAAGACAATTATGTTGCCACATGCCACATCCACTTTAATTAAAAAGAGTTTTATTTAGAAAAACGCTTATAACTTTTTAATCGTTTGAGAGATTTTAACAAAATGTTCCAATAAAATGTAGCCCATTTTCCACCCTGCCACATGTTGAAAGTTTCATTTAAAAATATTGTTCCATTCAAAAGTTATAGGGTAAAAACCAAAAACAAGATCAACAGGAACGTGCAACATGCCGTTTTTGTCTACTATTTCTTTTTTTTGCTACAACTTTTGAACGGATTAATATATTTAAATGAAACTGCCACTGGATTGTAGATGGGGAAATGGGCTATCTTTCCCTAGAACATTTTTTTAAAATCGCTCAAGCGCTTAAAAGGTTATAAGCGTTTTTCCAATTAAAACGCCGTTTATTCAAGTTGCGTGTGGCATGTGGCAACAAAAGTGGCATGTGGCAAGTAGCCCAATTCTTGCTCTACAACATGGTGCAAGTCTTATGTGAAAATATTTGTCCGCTCAAAAGTTGTAGCAAAAAAACAAAAATTAAAACCCAAAAATCCACCTACTGCTGGTTCTGTTGGCCTGGTGTTTCACTTTTTTCGCGCAAGTTTTTTAAATTCAATTTTTGGACAAAGCGACAGTTACAGTTTGAATACAATTTTGTGTTTTCGCTATAGCTTTTGAATGGATCAATATATTTGAATGAAATTTGCACCATGTTGCAGAGTGGGATTTTGGCTATCTGCCCCAAGCCAATTATGTTGCCACATGCCACATCCACTTTAATTAAAAAGCGTTTTATTTAGAAAAACGCTTATAAGTTTTTAATCGTTTGAGCGATTTTAACAAAATGTTCCAATAAAATGTAGTCCATTTTCCACCTTGCCACATGTTGAAAGTTTCATTTAAAAATATTGTTCCATTCAAAAGTTATAGGGTAAAAACCAAAAACAAGATCAACAGGAACTTGCAACATGCCGTTTTTGTCTACTATTTCTCTTTTTTGCTACAACTTTTGAACGGATTAATGTATTTAAATGAAACTGGCACTGGATTGTAGATGGGAAAATGGGCTATCCTTCCCTAGAACATTTTTTTAAAATCGCTCAAACGATTACAAAGTTATAAGCGTTTTTCCAACTAAAATGCCGTTTATTCAACTTGCGTGTGGCATGTGGCAGCAAAAGTGGCATGTGGCAAGTAGCCCAATTCTTGCTCTACAACATGGTGCAAGTCTTAGGTGAAAATATTTGTCCGCTCAAAAGTTGTAGCAAAAAAAGAAAAATTAAAACCCAAAAATCCACCTACTGCTGGTTCTGTTGGCCTGGTGTTTCACTTTTTTCGCGCAAGTTTTTTAAATTCAATTTTTGGACAGAGCGACAGTTACAGTTTGAATACAATTTTGTGTTTTCGCTATAACTTTTGAATGGATCAATATATTTGAATGAAATTTGCACCATGTTGCAGAGTGGGATTTTGGCTATCTGCCCCAAGCCAATTATGTTGCCACATGCCACATCCACTTTAATTAAAAAGCGTTTTATTTAGAAAAACGCTTATAACTTTTTAATCGTTTAAGCGATTTTAACAAAATGTTCCAATAAAGTGTAGCCCATTTTCCACCCTGCCACATGTTGAAAGTTTCATTCAAAAATATTTATCCATTCAAAAGTTACTCAAAAAATAGAGAAAACAATAACAGGGAAAAATTTTTCATAGCCTGCTTTTAGGGGCTACTTCAATTTGGCCAAATTTTGTTTTTGCGTTTATCTCGGAAACGGCTGGGCGAAAATGGCCCGGGACCCTATACGTCGGATTTCCCCATGCTGAATCCGAATTTCGATGTTAGAATTTTCTAGCTCAAAATTTTTGGCAAAATTGGAAAATTTTTACAAGAAAAACGATTTAAATTAATAGTAGACATGGCAAGAGGCGATGATTGTGGCATGCGGGAGGTAGTTAAAATCTCGCTCTATCCAGTGGTGAAGGTTTCATGAAAAAATATTTATCCATTCAAAAGTTATTCAAAAAATACAGAAAACAATAACAGCAAAAAATGCTACTGTGCGCCTTTTTATTTTTTGTCTTTTTTGAATAACTTTTGAATGGATAAATATTTTTGGATGAAACCTTCACCACGAGATAGAGTAGGAATTGGGCTATCTCTCGCATAGCACAGTCATCGCCTCTTGCTCCGCCTACCATTTATTCAAAACATTTCTCTTGCAAATTTTTTTCAATTTTGCCAAAAATTTTTAGCTAGAAAATTCTAATTGCGAAATTCGGATTCAGCATGTGGAAATCCGACGTATAGGGTCCCGGGCCATTTTCGCCCAGCCGTTTCCGAGATAAACGCAAAAAACAAAATTTGGCCAAATTGAAGTAGCCCCTAAAAGCAGGCTATGAAAAATTTTTCCCTGTTATTGTTTTCTCTATTTTTTAAATAACTTTTGAATGGATCAATATATTTGAATGACATTTGCACCATGTTGCAGAGTGGGATTTTGGCTATTTGCCCCAAGCCAATTATGTTGCCACATGCCACATCCACTTTAATTAAAAAGCGTTTTATTTAGAAAAACGCTTATAAGTTTTTAATCGTTTGAGCGATTTTAACAAAATGTTCCAATAAAATGTAGTCCATTTTCCACCTTGCCACATGTTGAAAGTTTCATTTAAAAATATTGTTCCATTCAAAAGTTATAGGGTAAAAACCAAAAACAAGATCAACAGGAACTTGCAACATGCCGTTTTTGTCTACTATTTCTCTTTTTTGCTACAACTTTTGAACGGATTAATGTATTTAAATGAAACTGCCACTGGATTGCAGATGGGGAAATGGGCTATCCTTCCCTAGAACATTTTTTTAAAATCGCTCAAACGATTACAAAGTTATAAGCGTTTTTCCAACTAAAATGCCGTTTATTCAACTTGCGTGTGGCATGTGGCAGCAAAAGTGGCATGTGGCAAGTAGCGCAATTCTTGCTCTACAACATGGTGCAAGTCTTAGGTGAAAATATTTGTCCGCTCAAAAGTTGTAGCAAAAAAACAAAAATTAAAACCCAAAAATCCACCTACTGCTGGTTCTGTTGGCCTGGTGTTTCACTTTTTTCGCGCAAGTTTTTTAAATTCAATTTTGGACAGAGCGACAGTTACAGTTTGAATACAATTTTGTGTTTTCGCTATAACTTTTGAATGGATCAATATATTTGAATGAAATTTGCACCATGTTGCAGAGTGGGATTTTGGCTATCTGCCCCAAGCCAATTATGTTGCCACATGCCACATCCACTTTAATTAAAAAGCGTTTTATTTAGAAAAACGCTTATAAGTTTTTAATCGTTTGAGCGATTTTAACAAAATGTTCCAATAAAATGTAGTCCATTTTCCACCTTGCCACATGTTGAAAGTTTCATTTAAAAATATTGTTCCATTCAAAAGTTATAGGGTAAAAACCAAAAACAAGATCAACAGGAACTTGCAACATGCCGTTTTTGTCTACTATTTCTCTTTTTTGCTACAACTTTTGAACGGATTAATGTATTTAAATGAAACTGCCACTGGATTGTAGATGGGGAAATGGGCTATCCTTCCCTAGAACATTTTTTTAAAATCGCTCAAACGATTACAAAGTTATAAGCGTTTTTCCAACTAAAATGCCGTTTATTCAACTTGCGTGTGGCATGTGGCAGCAAAAGTGGCATGTGGCAAGTAGCCCAATTCTTGCTCTACAACATGGTGCAAGTCTTAGGTGAAAATATTTGTCCGCTCAAAAGTTGTAGCAAAAAAACAAAAATTAAAACCCAAAAATCCACCTACTGCTGGTTCTGTTGGCCTGGTGTTTCACTTTTTTCGCGCAAGTTTTTTAAATTCAATTTTTGGACAGAGCGACAGTTACAGTTTGAATACAATTTTGTGTTTTCGCTATAACTTTTGAATGGATCAATATATTTGAATGAAATTTGCACCATGTTGCAGAGTGGGATTTTGGCTATCTGCCCCAAGCCAATTATGTTGCCACATGCCACATCCACTTTAATTAAAAAGCGTTTTATTTAGAAAAACGCTTATAACTTTTTAATCGTTTAAGCGATTTTAACAAAATGTTCCAATAAAGTGTAGCCCATTTTCCACCCTGCCACATGTTGAAAGTTTCATTCAAAAATATTTATCCATTCAAAAGTTACTCAAAAAATAGAGAAAACAATAACAGGGAAAAATTTTTCATAGCCTGCTTTTAGGGGCTACTTCAATTTGGCCAAATTTTGTTTTTGCGTTTATCTCGGAAACGGCTGGGCGAAAATGGCCCGGGACCCTATACGTCGGATTTCCCCATGCTGAATCCGAATTTCGATGTTAGAATTTTCTAGCTCAAAATTTTTGGCAAAATTGGAAAAATTTTACAAGAAAAACGATTTAAATTAATAGTAGACATGGCAAGAGGCGATGATTGTGGCATGCGGGAGGTAGTTAAAATCTCACTCTATCCAGTGGTGAAGGTTTCATGAAAAAATATTTATCCATTCAAAAGTTATTCAAAAAATACAGAAAACAATAACAGCAAAAAATGCTACTGTGCGCCTTTTTATTTTTTGTCTTTTTTGAATAACTTTTGAATGGATAAATATTTTTGGATGAAACCTTCACCACGAGATAGAGTAGGAATTGGGCTATCTCTCGCATAGCACAGTCATCGCCTCTTGCTCCGCCTACCATTTATTCAAAACATTTCTCTTGCAAATTTTTTTCAATTTTGCCAAAAATTTTGAGCTAGAAAATTCTAATTGCGAAATTCGGATTCAGCATGTGGAAATCCGACGTATAGGGTCCCGGGCCATTTTCGCCCAGCCGTTTCCGAGATAAACGCAAAAAACAAAATTTGGCCAAATTGAAGTAGCCCCTAAAAGCAGGCTATGAAAAATTTTTCCCTGTTATTGTTTTCTCTATTTTTTAAATAACTTTTGAATGGATCAATATATTTGAATGACATTTGCACCATGTTGCAGAGTGGGATTTTGGCTATTTGCCCCAAGCCAATTATGTTGCCACATGCCACATCCACTTTAATTAAAAAGCGTTTTATTTAGAAAAACGCTTATAAGTTTTTAATCGTTTGAGCGATTTTAACAAAATGTTCCAATAAAATGTAGTCCATTTTCCACCTTGCCACATGTTGAAAGTTTCATTTAAAAATATTGTTCCATTCAAAAGTTATAGGGTAAAAACCAAAAACAAGATCAACAGGAACTTGCAACATGCCGTTTTTGTCTACTATTTCTCTTTTTTGCTACAACTTTTGAACGGATTAATGTATTTAAATGAAACTGCCACTGGATTGTAGATGGGGAAATGGGCTATCCTTCCCTAGAACATTTTTTTAAAATCGCTCAAACGATTACAAAGTTATAAGCGTTTTTCCAACTAAAATGCCGTTTATTCAACTTGCGTGTGGCATGTGGCAGCAAAAGTGGCATGTGGCAAGTAGCCCAATTCTTGCTCTACAACATGGTGCAAGTCTTAGGTGAAAATATTTGTCTGCTCAAAAGTTGTAGCAAAAAAACAAAAATTAAAACCCAAAAATCCACCTACTGCTGGTTCTGTTGGCCTGGTGTTTCACTTTTTTCGCGCAAGTTTTTTAAATTCAATTTTTGGACAAAGCGACAGTTACAGTTTGAATACAATTTTGTGTTTTCGCTATAGCTTTTGAATGGATCAATATATTTGAATGAAATTTGCACCATGTTGCAGAGTGGGATTTTGGCTATCTGCCCCAAGCCAATTATGTTGCTACATGCCACATCCACTTTAATTAAAAAGCGTTTTATTTAGAAAAACGCTTATAAGTTTTTAATCGTTTGAGCGATTTTAACAAAATGTTCCAATAAAATGTAGCCCATTTTCCACCCTGCCACATGTTGAAAGTTTCATTTAAAAATATTGTTCCATTCAAAAGTTATAGGGTAAAAACCAAAAACAAGATCAACAGGAACTTGCAACATGCCGTTTTTGTCTACTATTTCTCTTTTCTGCTACAACTTTTGAACGGATTAATATATTTAAATGAAACTGCCACTGGATTGTAGATGGGGAAATGGGCTATCTTTCCCTAGAACATTTTTTTAAAATCGCTCAAGCGCTTAAAAGGTTATAAGCGTTTTACCAATTAAAACGCCGTTTATTCAAGTTGCGTGTGGCATGTGGCAACAAAAGTGGCATGTGGCAAGTAGCCCAATTCTTGCTCTACAACATGGTGCAAGTCTTATGTGAAAATATTTGTCCGCTCAAAAGTTGTAGCAAAAAAAAAAAATTAAAACCCAAAAATCCACCTACTGCTGGTTCTGTTGGCCTGGTGTTTCACTTTTTTCGCGCAAGTTTTTTAAATTCAATTTTTGGACAGAGCGGCAGTTACAGTTTGAATACAATTTTGTGTTTTCGCAATAACTTTTGAATGGATCAATATATTTGAATGAAATTTGCACCATGTTGCAGAGTGGGATTTTGGCTATCTGCCCCAAGACAATTATGTTGCCACATGCCACATCCACTTTAATTAAAAAGAGTTTTATTTAGAAAAACGCTTATAACTTTTTAATTGTTTGAGCGATTTTAACAAAATGTTCCAATAAAATGTAGCCCATTTTCCACCCTGCCACATGTTGAAAGTTTCATTTAAAAATATTGTTCCATTCAAAAGTTATAGGGTAAAAACCAAAAACAAGATCAACAGGAACTTGCAACATGCCGTTTTTGTCTACTATTTCTCTTTTCTGCTACAACTTTTGAACGGATTAATATATTTAAATGAAACTGCCACTGGATTGTAGATGGGGAAATGGGCTATCCTTCCCTAGAACATTTTTTTAAAATCGCTCAAACGATTACAAAGTTATAAGCGTTTTTCCAACTAAAATGCCGTTTATTCAACTTGCGTGTGGCATGTGGCAGCAAAAGTGGCATGTGGCAAGTAGCCCAATTCTTGCTCTACAACATGGTGCAAGTCTTATGTGAAAATATTTGTCCGCTCAAAAGTTGTAGGAAAAAAACAAAAATTAAAACCCAAAAATCCACCTACTGCTGGTTCTGTTGGCCTGGTGTTTCACTTTTTTCGCGCAAGTTTTTTAAATTCAATTTTTGGACAAAGCGGCAGTTACAGTTTGAATACAATTTTGTGTTTTCGCAATAACTTTTGAATGGATCAATATATTTGAATGAAATTTGCACCATGTTGCAGAGTGGGATTTTGGCTATCTGCCCCAAGCCAATTATGTTGCTACATGCCACATCCACTTTAATTAAAAAGCGTTTTATTTAGAAAAACGCTTATAACTTTTTAATCGTTTGAGCGATTTTAACAAAATGTTCCAATAAAATGTAGCCCATTTTCCACCCTGCCACATGTTGAAAGTTTCATTTAAAAATATTGTTCCATTCAAAAGTTATAGGGTAAAAAGCAAAAACAAGATCAACAGGAACTTGCAACATGCCGTTTTTGTCTACTATTTCTCTTTTTTGCTACAACTTTTGAACGGATTAATGTATTTAAATGAAACTGCCACTGGATTGTAGATGGGGAAATGGGCTATCCTTCCCTAGAACATTTTTTTAAAATCGCTCAAGCGCTTAAAAGGTTATAAGCGTTTTTCCAATTAAAACGCCGTTTATTCAACTTGCGTGTGGCATGTGGCAACAAAAGTGGCATGTGGCAAGTAGCCCAATTCTTGCTCTACAACATGGTGCAAGTCTTAGGTGAAAATATTTGTCCGCTCAAAAGTTGTAGCAAAAAAACAAAAATTAAAACCCAAAAATCCACCTACTGCTGGTTCTGTTGGCCTGGTGTTTCACTTTTTTCGCGCAAGTTTTTTAAATTCAATTTTTGGACAAAGCGACAGTTACAGTTTGAATACAATTTTGTGTTTTCGCAATAACTTTTGAATGGATCAATATATTTGAATGAAATTTGCACCATGTTGCAGAGTGGGATTTTGGCTATCTGCCCCAAGCCAATTATGTTGCTACATGCCACATCCACTTTAATTAAAAAGCGTTTTATTTAGAAAAACGCTTATAACTTTTTAATCGTTTGAGAGATTTTAACAAAATGTTCCAATAAAATGTAGCCCATTTTCCACCCTGCCACATGTTGAAAGTTTCATTTAAAAATATTGTTCCATTCAAAAGTTATAGGGTAAAAACCAAAAACAAGATCAACAGGAACGTGCAACATACCGTTTTTGTCTACTATTTCTCTTTTCTGCTACAACTTTTGAACGGATTAATATATTTAAATGAAACTGCCACTGGATTGTAGATGGGGAAATGGGCTATCCTTCCCTAGAACATTTTTTTTAAATCGCTCAAGCGCTTAAAAGGTTATAAGCGTTTTTCCAATTAAAACGCCGTTTATTCAACTTGCGTGTGGCATGTGGCAACAAAAGTGGCATGTGGCAAGTAGCCCAATTCTTGCTCTACAACATGGTGCAAGTCTTATGTGAAAATATTTGTCCGCTCAAAAGTTGTAGCAAAAAAACAAAAATTAAAACCCAAAAATCCACCTACTGCTGGTTCTGTTGGCCTGGTGTTTCACTTTTTTCGCGCAAGTTTTTTAAATTCAATTTTTGGACAAAGCGACAGTTACAGTTTGAATACAATTTTGTGTTTTCGTAATAACTTTTGATTGGATCAATATATTTGAATGAAACTTGCACCACGTTGCAGAGTGGGATTTTGGCTATCTGCCCCATGCCAATTATGTTGCCACATGCCACATCCACTTTAATTAAAAAATGTTTTTATTGGAAACACGTTTATATTTTTTTAAGAGTTAGAGAGATTTTAAAAAATTATTCTACTAAATTACAAATCGAATCACAAGTTTATATGTGGTCCTGTTATTTACAGTGAAGGATATAAAAGAGGTGGTGGTAGAAAGCAGCAAAGAAATGTGGCCCTTATTTTTTTCTTGCTTACGACTTGTTCCACGTTCTTTATCTGTAACCGTTTTTGTAATCTGTATGTGGATTTTGGTGTGTGACTAGAGTTTAACAGCGAAGGAACTTTTATATAAAAGCTCCATAGTCTGAAGTGTTTATGCTTTTATTTTACATTTGCAGAGTCCTGATTACTGTGCTTTAAATTTTTTTTTTAACATTTAAGAAACAAACCCTAAAAAGTATTTTTACTTAAGACATAAACCTAAAGCAGCAGTGTTCAAAGTTTTTTTATGGAGAGACGGATTGTAAATTAAAATAACAATAACAATTCGCAGTTGCTTTTGTTGGGATTTAAAAAAAAATAAGTATTCACAAAAGGACTACAGCTTTTTTTTATTTTAGGAATTTTTACTGTCCAATTATTTATAAAAATTTCTTGTGATTGTCATTTTTAATAATATTTTGAAAATTTTTACACAATTTTAAATTGTGCCACCGACAAGGAATTATTAAATTTGTATTTTCTTACAGACTTTCAGACTCATGATAATTTGTGTGGCAGTCAACACTTAAAAAGCAACTTTTCTAGGCATGGAAAAATCGGCCGCGTTGCTGAAGAAATTATTATAGATTTTTTTTTATTATTTTAATACTAAAAAAAGAAACTTTCTGTTGGTATTGTATTGTTTTAAATTAAATTGCTAGGATTTACCTTGATTATATTAAATGAAAAACTGTTTTAGAGTTTTTTTAAGTACTTGATTTTAAGTTCATTAATATTTGTATTTTATTAAATTTTTTTTTTATTAAATATTAAATTTCTCTTCGGTATTTGTATAATTTTTTTTTGTTTAATTTATTTTTATTTACAACTAAATCTAAATAATTAATTAAACACTAACATACATTTCTTTATTAATGTTTTATCATTAAACATATACTTTTTTTCATATTTTTAAAAACTTTTTTTGCAATGAAATGTAATAAAACTCTTAGCCAGAAATCAAACTAAATTGTTTGTAAAAAAAAAAATTATTAAATTAAAATTAATGGTTTCAAATAGTTCTTGTGATTTTGCCTTTAATTTGGGTAGTCTCTTCCTTTTAAGGATATTTTTATATTAAATAAATAAATTTAAATTAAATACTTTAGGATAAGAGGCTACACATGAAAAAATAACTAAAAAGAAATATTTGTAATCAAACATTAAGTTTTGAAAATTATTAAAATTTCCATAAAAATTTGAAGGAAATATTTAATTAAAAAATTAGTTTTAATTAATTAAATTAATTATTTAATTAAGTAAATAGTTAGTTATTTAATTAAGTAATTAATTAATTCATTAATTACTTAATTAAAGTAATTAATAAATTATTTAATTAATTAATTAATTATTTAAGTAATTAATGAAGTAAGTCATTAATCAATTAATTAATTAATTAAGTAATTAATTAATTAAGTAATTAAATAATTAAGTAATTAATTAATTATTTAATTAAAACTAATTTTTTATTATTTAATTTAAAACTTAAAAATTTTAATATTTTCCTTTACATGTTTACAAAAAATACCGCAAAAATAACTCGATCTACAGACGTTTGTTCGCTTTCATATTAAACAAAAAATAAAATTTCAAAATAATTTTAATGGAAACTTCGATTAATGTTGAATGCAATAAGCTGGCCGCTGCTGCTGTTGTAAATTGTTGTTGTTGTGTAAAATGAAAGCAAACGCCAACATTCACAGCTTTTAGTTGTTATAATGTTTTCAATTTTATTAATTCAATAAAAAAAAATAAACTATTTCACAGACAATACCCAAATCGCTGTTTTCGATATGGAAAAAATCTGCCTAAATTTTAATTTTTTTAAAATAGTCTTAATATTATTTTAAATAAAACGGACTTACAGCTTAATCAAGTATACAATATTGCAATTCTTATTTTTTAAATTATATGTTTAAAGTATTTTTTTTTTTTAATTTAAATAAAATTTTTTTAACTTTTAATTTAAATTTACAAAATAAAAATTGACTAGATTTTTTTTAATAAAAAAAATTTTGTTAAAATGAAAATAAATAAGAAAAAAAATTGACTAGAAATTTTTTTTTAAATAAAAAAAATAAAGAAATTTATGAAAAAAAATGTTAGACTCCCAACACTGCATTCGATATCGCATGAAATTATTTCAGTGTTTTTGTATGAAACAATTTGAAAATTGCGATATGAGTTGCTCTATTTGGAATGCGGTGATTTGGGCTCTGGTTTATTACATATGACAACTCTTGACCTATTATTTATATTGATGCAGTCGCATTTCCCCTACACGTTTGTAAATAGTAATACAGGCAAATAAAACTGATGCCAGATTTCTTTGATTTTACTATATCAACTCAATCATGAATATTCCCGCAAAATTTTGTTTTTCGGAAAAACTTCAAAGAATTTTCTAAGACCAAGAAGGGAAAACTTTTATTAAGGAAACTCACGATGGGGCTAACGAACATATGCTTTTTTCCTGCATTTTCCTAGATTTGATCTAAAAATAACTTGAGCAAACATCGCTGTGTTTATTTGCTCAAATGTAAATAAAGCAAAAATACTTGTAGAATTAATAACTAAAGTGTAACGTAACCGTTACAAACGAGTCACAAAACTTTAAAAGACCAACCTACCAACTGTGAGTTTGCTTTAAAACGAAAAATTTTTTAAATTCGGTTTACAAAACGATTTGAGTGGCCGTTTTACAAAACAGCACATTTTAGTTTTTTTCTTTTCTTTTAATAACAAAACCATAAATTAAAAAAAAAAAATAATTGCAAGGCCGCTAGAATTTCATTTTAACTAATTTTGAATTTTAATTTTAAAAAAATTAAGAAAAATTATGTCAAAAAAATTATTTTGGAGGGTTGTTTAGTTAGTTTTAAGAAATAAGCGTAAGTTTTTAACAAATCAAGGCTTGTCTTTTTTAAATTAAATTTAATTAATCATAGAATATATTTTGTATCTTAAACAATTTTATTTTTAATTTTTATATAAGTTCAAGTTAAATGCTAAAGGGCTGCACTCAAGTTTGCTTGTGGCTTACAAGCACTTTTTACTGTAAAATATTACACATGTTTGCAGTGAGTATGCTTCTGCAGCGATTTTTTTTTAATTCCTAATAAATTGTAAATAAAGGTGGTAGTACTAATTACTATATCTTTGTTTAATTTTTTTTTTGAAGAGGTACAGAGTTTTTCTTTTACGATATATTTCTTTTCTATTATCTTTTTTTACTTCAAGATCTAAAATGACACAAACTATAAAAAGAAAAAGAAAGAAGAAAAAAACTCTACATTACGTTTGAATATAGAAAAATTAATGGGAGCTTCTACTACTACTTTTGTTACGAATAACACTCACAGCTTTTACAAGTAATTTTCTGCTTAAGTTTTAATATTTTTCTTCTTTAAATTATGCCTTTTCTTAAAGTGTCTTTAAGTTTAATATGCTGGTATATACAATAAATGAGCTATATTCTGTGAAAGTGGTGTAAGTGCATTTTATCCATTTTAATCAGAGACATTTTCATACATTACGAAAATTTTAACATTTTCTTTAGGAAAAAAATTTAATTAATTTTGCATCAAAATGGACTTATATCACTCTCAAGGAATTTATTTTTTTTTGTTAATGATTTATGAATTAATAATATTTTCTTTATCTTGTTTCAAGTATTTTGTTAAAACACTAAATTAACCGCAAAAGACAGACTTTCTGAGGCAAAAATTACACAGGCCTAAAATGGTTTTGCTGCCGCCAAAAATAAAGCTGATTGGAACTGTATGCTTTATTTTTTTAATGCTACGTGTGGCTCTCGAGATACAGGAAGGTTACGTTATATAATTTGTAATAACTCGATAACTAACTCTCTGATTAAACTTATAAAAATATGTAAGGATATATTTTGTTATTATCAATTTTTTACCAGTTTTGTAGTTTAAAAGGTTTGCACTAAGTTTTGACAAAAAAAAAATCATATTTTTCGAAGAAAATTAAAAAAAAATTTTTTTTTAATTATTAAAAATTTTATATTTATAAACAAAATCTCAAAATTTTTTTTGTTGTCTTTAATATCTTTATATGTTATAAACAAAATAAGCCAAATTTCATAACAACCCATTGATAAGTTCTTAATTTATTCACAATTTTTTATATTTTAAAATTAAAAAAAAAAACACTTGTAAAAAACTGTATGGCGTAGGCAGAGTTCGCAAAGAAACAAAACGAAACGTTTGCATTCGCATAGTTTTGTATTTAGTTTTTCAGAGTAAAAAACCAATACAAATAAAAAATACTGCAAACATTTGCTCTGATTTATTTTTTTAGCGAAAACTCTGCTTCAATTTTTATGAATATTAAAATAGACCACGCCTACTTTTCAAACTGTTCTCAAATTGGAGAACTTCTACACCGTTATGTTTAGTTTTTTTTATTATATGGTCGGCATAGCCCAACTTATATTTTAATGAAAAGAAAAATTTGCCACGCGGACTTTTTAAATTTATCTCAAACGGAGAATGGCTGAACTGTTTTGGCTAATTTTTTTATTACATGTTCGGCATAGTCCAACTTATATTTTTCATTATAAATAAAATTTTAAGGCAAAACCACGTATAGCGGGTCAGCTAGTATAATTTATAAATTATTAAATTAGCGATAATTTGGTTTTTGATAAATTTAATAAAGCATTTACTTCTCGAGTTATTGCAAATCATATGGCGCCAACCTCCTGGTTTTGAAGTATAACGATATATCGCGAGAACTACACGTAGGATTAAAAAAGTAATTTATAGCAATTGGAGTTTACTATCATAGGTATTCAATTTAATCATGAAATCTCCGGCATCATAAAAAAATATCATTTTGTAGGTCTGTGTCTTCTATCAGTTGCCCCCACAAAAAAAAGGTATAAATAAGGATTGTTGGAAATATCACAAATTTTTAGCAGGTGTTTTAGTTGCTGTTAATATTTTTATTGCTTTCCAACCGAACGCAACGGGAAACTGTCAATGTTTCAGTGTTTCAAGAAAATTAACTTGCTGCAAAAGTAAAATATTTTCAATTTACAATATTTATAGCTTCTTTGTTTTTTTTTTTAATATTTCAACAAGCGCAAATCAAGTTTAAAGGAAATACACAGTTTTTATTTTATGTGTAACCGGTTGCTAATCGTTTTGTCAATAAACTGATAACAAATTAAAGAACCGATATTTAAATAAAATTTAAATGTAAAAAAATATGTGTTAAAATAGATTTTAACATAAGTGTTTTTTAGAAGTTTTTTATACTAAATCTACCTTCTTATTGCAGCAATAATCGATTTATATTTAGAAATTAAACTCAATATCAGTTTTTTAATACTAAAAAAATCCAAAGTTTTTTTTGAAGGAATTAATTTTGGTTTTTTCATATATACGATAAAAAGTAAATTATTTTAAAATTAAATTTTTTTAAAGTTTATTTGATCAAAAAACCGGTTGGCTGTTTATAAAATAACCGGTTTTGCCAAGGAAAATGATTTTTTTTAAAGAATATTCGTTTTATTAGTAAGTTTTATTTGACCTTTTTCTTTTTAATTAAAATGGCTATTTTGTTAAGCTTGAGGTCTTATTTTTCAAAAATTTATTTTTATATCGATATTTCGCTCCAATTTTTGTAGCTTCTTCTACAAAATTTGGAGCGAAATATCGATATAAAAATAAATTTTTGAAAAATAAGACCTCAAGCTTAACAGAATATTCGTTTTATTACATACTTAAAAACCAGATTTTTTCACTTCTGAAAGCAACCGGTTTTTAGTTTTTAAAATAACCGGTTTTGCCAAGGAAAATGTTAAAAAAAATTGTTTCATAATTAAGAAAGCTCAATTTTTTCTTCACTTAGAAAATACCACGTTTTTATTTAGAGCATGTCGGTTTAGAGTCGGTTTTTAATCTTACAATAGCCGGTTTCTTTTTTTTTTAACAACGGTTATTTTTTTTTAATATAATTAAAACCATTTGTTTTAATATATACATTTCATTTTATTAAATTTTTAATTTCAAAAACCCGGGTTTGTTTTTTGTTTTAAACTAATCGGTTTTGGTAAATAAAAATTTTTCGGTTTAGATTTATGAGTTTTATTATAAAGAAACTTAAGCTTTTTTTAAATGGAAATAACCGGTTTTTGTTCTGAACAAAAACTCGGTTTTTAATTTTATTTTAAACCGGATTTAACTAATTTTTTAACTAATGGAACAAAAATTTGTTAATTTTTTTTATAAAAAAAAGTATTTGTTTCGCTCCGAAAATGGCCTGTGTTTAGAACTGGAAATCTTAAAATTGTTTAAACGCCTGCTTAATTTACCAACAATCCTTAATTTATACCTTTTTGTAGGTTTTTTTTACAGCTTAACAATTTAATTTAAATTAACTTAATTTAATATTTTTTTTTACTTAATTTTATTTAATTTACTTACCCGAAAACTGTTTCAAACTTGTGTTCTCTTGATAGTTTGTGCTTTACATTGTGCCACCACTGTGCTCACTCTTTTTAAATCTCTTAACAATTTACACTCCTCAGTTAAAGCTTCCTTTTCGGACAGTTTACGTTGTTGAGGCTTTAAAGTGCCCAGGGAAGTATCATGATCACTTTCGCTTTCATCGGCAAACTGCAAGTCATCGATAGATAGATAATTTTGCAAATCACTAGGAGATTTAACCACAGATGTTTCCTTTTCAATGTAAGAACCATTCATAGAATCAGTTTCTTGTATGGTCGCTGGTTCACGTTGCTGCTGTGTTTGGGCCAAGCTGCGCACAGATTTTGTTACATTGAGATCGTTTAGAGGTATCGTTTCCTTTTGGTGGCCTAGTGATAAGGTGGATTTGTGCTGTTGTTTTTTATGTTTGCGCTGCTTACGTGTTAGATATGGTGTTGTTTGTTTGGTATTGGACGATATGGCTTTTTTGATGAGGCAGTTTTTTAAATCCGTCTCACTAGGGGTGGTTGCTTTCGATTGGAAATTACTGCTAAGCGGGGAAATTTCCTCAGATGTTGGACTAGTATTGGTGGTATTATAGCTGGAATTAGTATTGCTGTGTGGCGATAGATAGTGGCCATACTTGGGCATTTTTATTTCCTCATACAAGGGCTCTGTTTCATCTGGCTCCTGTGCAGGTTCTGGTGTTTTATCTTCATCACGTTCTGGTGAATCCGGCATCTCATCGAAAGGCGGTATCCATATTAAATAAGCAGGATCCATACCCAAATAAGAACCAGGCGCTGCACCGGCATTTGTGACATTATAATCATAATAGTCCAACTCAAAATCTTCTTGGTTGCCCAAAGAAAATTCTGAGCCAGGTCGAGCCAATAGCTTTTTGCGATTTTGTTTATCTTTGCTTTCCTTAAGATTCGTACTGCGTATGGTGGCAGAGCTGGTAATGCTGGAGGCTGGAGAATAGCAACCCTGCAAAAGGATGAAACATACTTTATCAACTTGTGCAATAATTAAATATTTTAATTGACAAAATGTCATACTGATTAAAAATTTTATGGATTTAATTAAAAAATTAATCAGTATGATAATTTTTTTAAATTGAACCAGAAAAAGTTTTTAATTTTTTAAATATTTCTATACAATGGTGACAAGTGAGGGGTATGTGCCAGCTACAGGAAGCCTTTAATTACTCCGGGTGGCTGGAGCAATTGTAATTAAGACCTTCTTATAGGTGGCCATACCATAGAAAGATTTAGAAATGTAGAGCCAAACATTTTCCCATTTCTATGCTTCAATTAAAAATTGTATCAATCCATTAATTTAAAAATTCAATTGAAATTAAAATTTTTTGTTCTCAAATATTTTTCTGTGTATGAGTTTAGCTTTAAATAAATAGTTTGTTTTGTCTACTTACATTTGTTAAATTAACGCTGGCACATCTTGATTTCCTTTTTGGGCCATTAATAGATTTTATAGATTCGCAGTCTGTTTTCTCTTCCAAATAGGAATTGGTCATTTTAAGTGTTGAATCATCATAACGTTCAGAATATCTACTTGAACGCTTCGTAGTCATGGGTGGACTATTGTAGATGGAAGACATACCCGATGAAATAATACTTTCATTATCTTTGCTACTATCTTTGCGTGTTAAAGTGCCACCACAACTGCGAGAATTCACATCATCTGTATTTGTGTCATTTGCCGTCGCTGATATATCATCCGTGGAGGGAGTACGACTTAGTGATTCTGTGGTGGGTGAGGCAACTTCATTACGTAAGGTGACTATAGAACCATTACTGCCAAACTCTTCAACACTAAAATAACGAAAAAGGATAAATTTCATAAAACAAAATCTCTTAACAATTTCGAAAGTCAACAATGTCACAGCAGATTTTCATGCTCAATTTGGAAAAACAATTTTTTTTATAAAAAAAAGGAAGGGAACTTTTATTCATAATCGGATAAAATCTTAAGGATTTTTTTTCACAACAGAGGACTGGAGCCTGAGCATCTCTGAAACATCTTAGTGCCTTTCATATGCTTATACTGGGCAGAGTTAACAATTTGCTTAAAAAAGAAAACTTACCACTTAACCATGGGCTCCTTAACACCCAACTCATTGATTTCTGTTTCACGTGCCAAATTTTCAGCATCAATACTTTCCCGCAGTATAGAGTGTCTGAGCTGATGCTTGGGCCTCATTTTCACCATATAAATCACCTCTGAAATTAAGGTAGTGGTACTTATTGCTCTAGAGGGTGGACTTTGCAAAGAGCTCATACTGGCACGGGGTGTATGTAAACGAGATCCTTCATCACGGCGACGTGCCACAGCTAAGTGGTATTTACGATAGCGTATCACATATTGGGCTCCTATAAAGAGAAAAAATATAGATGTTTTTTAAACAGAGGAAACGGATTCAGTTGTAAGAAACGAATTTTTCAACAGCTTTAACATCAGCTGTGGTATTTAACAAGGTCAAATCCACGCACACGACAGCGTATTCGTACATCTTTTAACAAAAATTTTAAACTATTTCGTAAAAAAAAAAAATTCCGGTTGATTTTGAATGCACTATTTGGGCTTAGATTCACGATTCTACGTTAAATAACGTCTGCGATTTATTTATCTATTTTTTTCAAAAGGCTGCTACCCAAAAAATCTTTTGTACAGGAGGTTGTTTTGTATTTCGATTCGAATCGAAAAGAATTTTCCCTTCGAAAGAAAAATCTAAGAGAAAATTCAGCAGAGTTGAATTAACAATTTTTTTTTCGAATCTTCTACATAATTACTTTTTTTTTTTTAAATTGTAAATTCTCTTCGAAAGCCTTTTCGATTCGAATCGAACCTGCGACCTTCAGATTGCGAGTACACTAGACACTATTTATTTATTATGACACTTCAAAAATAGTTTGTTTTTACCCAACTAACTAAATTTTAAACTGTTAACAAATTTGTTTATCTTAACTGATACAGAAGGGCTTTCTCACAGCGTGTATGTGTGTGTGTGTGTGTGTGTGTGTATTTTAACAAAGAAAACACTTACCCAATAAAGCACTTATCAATATAATTATGCTGGCAAATATTACAGCACTTAAATGTACCAAAGTGAATTTGGATTTAATTTTAGATTTTTGGGTAAACGATCTAATCTTCACCGACAAACGTGTGGCAGTTGCTGCAATTATTGTTTGTGATGAGGCCGATGAATTTTTCACTGAAAGAAAAAATAACCAAAAAGAAATAAAGAAAGAAATTTAAACAATTCATTATCGCCAGTAGCAGTTGGCCAATGAGCCAATACCAACAACAACAGAAAAACTTACCAATCTGTTCAACATTTGCCAGAAATCCCCCAGTACACATGAGGCCATTATGTGTGTCTGTATTGTTTGTTGTATTAGCATCTTCGCCCGCATAAAATTCTAATAATAACTGGGCACCACTTGACTCCAATGAAACAGGTAAGTTGCCTGTATAAGCATAACCAATACCACTGCCAGCATCATCACCACCACCTACGCCCACAACACCTGAGGTTAAACCGCCTTGCATTTGTATGAGCAAAGTTGAGGATAACGATGGACCATCACGTATTTTGATGTATTGCATGGCACAGGGTAGACGTAAAAAGTTTAAATGCAACGAAATTGTCTCCTCACCATCCACCTTAAAACAATAACAACAACATTTAGGACAGGGATTAAAACACACATGCTCGTGACTAAATATAGAGATCAATTGAATGTTATTTGCTTATTGTCAAATGCAAGCAAAGAGAACAAAAAAAAAATAATAATAAATCAAGCAACAGCATAGAATTTCATTATTTAGTTCGATGCAAAACACTAAATGCCACTCGTAGTTTCTATATGGAATTCCATAATCACAGCTAACGGCAGCAACTTTCTCATCAGCATTTATTAAGGTACTTTGATGGTAGTGCAGTAGCGTAAATATGAAAATGAAAAAATTCAAATGACTGACAGGCAGCCTGAATGACAAGCTGGAGTGTTAATTTTGTTGCCATGCTCTTGGGAGAATTGTGCATTTCAATTGCATGGCATGATTGGCACAAAAATTGCAATTATCACTGCGAGATAAACAGATTCATTTTGTAGCATTAAATAAAAAAAGGAATATGAAGCAGAGTTTATAAAGCGTTAATGAGTATCAGTTAGAAACTAAATTATTTTGGTAAATTAAATGATAAAATTTTAAATGAAAAAAAAAGAGACAACAGAAGAGTCCCAATTAAACAAAAATTCAATTCAATGCGGCAATAAAAATTGGTATACAATGGAAAACCATTGCAAATTCTCTTAACACTTTAAAGACAATAAGCCTGGGGGCAAATTACGATGCTCCATAGCCCTTGAGATTATAATACAATATAAATTGGGAAATTCTTTCGTTGTCATGTTTTTTTTTATTATCATCATGGGCTATAATCGCACCGCTAGCTTTAAGATCTATTGTGCAGTCGTTGTCGCGTTGAAAACAATGATATGTGGCAATGCCGGGCATATACTCATATTTTATATTGGCTTGTCTCAAATTCGACTACAATAACGATGCTTGTGATATGGTTGAATACATTTTACTTAATTTAATTTAAGTTCCTCTTTTTTAAACAACAGAAACCTTAGAAGCAGAAAACACCCAGAATCAGGTCAGGAGTGGAGCCTGCGACCCTAAGATTGATAGGTTAGCAGTCTATGGTAGCGTTAACATATTTTACAATTTTCCTTATAAAAAAATTTATTTTTTACAAAACAACATATTTCTGCCAAGTTATTTGACTTGTCTTTGCCAAAACCAGAGCTTAAGCAGAAATCTAAGCCATGAGTTTCAGGGCTAGTAGACTAATAGAGCGTCGACTAGAATACGGGGAATTAATTCATAATCAAATTGATTTTTAACTGATACTTAAAAGGCCCTTATACCGGTTACGAAAGTTATAGTAAAAATTTCGATAGCTTGTATAAAAAAGCGTTGCCAAATTTCTTTGTTTTCACTATGACTTCGACAACAGTTATAACGCGGAATTCATTCTTGTGAATATTTAATTTTGATGACTTTTTTATGTTTTGATGTTTGAAATTTTGGCTTGTCGCAAATTCGACTATGAAAACGAATAAACTCCACGATTTTTTTTCTACCTTTTTTAAATAGGGGTCAAAAATGTGCCATAAAAATATTACAGAGGCTTGCTAAATATTCTGTGTACTCAAATGAATGATTTGCTAGCCGGTGCTTAAAATGGAAGATTAAATAGTAAATAGAATATGGTTACCTACATCGATTCATTATTAAAATTAAAAAAAAGGAAGCTTAAGCCCCAATTTGACATTAGACCCCGATACAAGTATACGTTTTAGTATACGTTTTGTGTATTCCTGAAGCTATTGAGAAGGCAATGCGCTTCATCAGAGAATATGCCATTTTTCGAAAAATTGGCATTAACTTCACTTGGGTTCATTAGCCATTAAACGAATTGCCTTAATCGGAACATGTCCAATAAAAAAATTACACCTTTCTTAAAAAATATTATAAGTATTTTCATTTTTATATTAAAAAGTGCACTCTTAGTGAGACTTGCTTTATAACTTGAAATAATTTGTATTTTCTTTTGGCTTAATAAATTTTTTAATAAAAAAAAAACTTCAAAATTGAAAAAGTTTACAATTTAAATTGCTAATACTTGAAAAAGTTTTTCACTTTGTGGTAAAAGGTTACAAATTTAAAGAAACAATTTTTTTTTTTATTTTATTTATTACTAGAACACGAAAGGGAGTCATAGATACAGGCATACCTCGTTTAGCGTTTAGCTTATATTGCGTTACTAAAAATTGAGCGTTACAAGAGGTGCTATTTACGGAAAAATATGGGGTTACTCTTCGGACTATCGCCCAATATCATTCATTTTCATCTCCAGCTTCAAGCTTTTTCTAGATGGCTTAGCATCATGTGTCTGTAGTGCAATTGATTTTTTTATTTATTTAATCAAAATTACTGAGGGCTATATCAAGCCCTATCAGTATTTAAAATAAACAATTTAATACAAAATTTCTCATTTTGAGATTCATCGAATTAAAATTATTTTTGATATTAATTTTAGATATAATACGACTTCAAGCTTAATAAAGTAGCCGTTTTAATTAAAAAAAAAAAGAAAAATAAACTACAAAATAAATATTTTTGATATTCTTTTTCTTTTCAAAAACAAGGATTCCAAGAACTGTAAATTAAGTTTTATTTATTTTTAACTAAAATTAGAAAATGAAAAGTTTTTAAAAAATATTTTTTTTTTAAATTCTAAAGAGCGCTATAGCGAAAAGATGTAGCGTTAATCGAGGTATGCCTGTATATGTGTTAAACATATTGCCCTTTACCTTCCTTGACTTTCTCCTTATTTTAAGAAGATTTCGAAAGTACTAGAAAAGTATGCATGCTGCAGCACAACTTTATTTTAATGAAAGGCTACTGAGAGAGAAATAAAAATAAATTTTTTAATAAAATTGTTCAATTCAATCCCATACGTGCCATCAAAATATTAATAATAAAATGAGTCTGTGTAAGGAAATCAGGAACACAAACATACACACGCTACTTTGTCAATTATTTATACAAAAGGCAAGACACTTATACTCCCTTTCCGATTCACTCTCCTGTTCATACTCATACTTCTAAGCTTAAACACTAACTAATTTGTTTTGTGTTTAGCTTTCAAAGTGGCAGTAAAATGTCTTTGTTAGTGTGTAGGATGTTCCTACCTTGACTTTTCAGAAAATTAGAAAGGCTTTATTAAATACTATTTACACTTCCTAGCAAAGACAACCACATGCACAACACGCACTTTTCTAAGTATAAAATCAAACATGTGCTTCTAGAGCATGGGAAAACAGACTGAGAGAGATTAAATTCTAAAGTATTATTTCATGGCAGCAGTGAGGAGTATAAGGATACATACTTTTTGACAAATGTACATATGAAAATTATAAAAACGAAACTATTGCATTGCTAGAAGTCAAATTTCGATTTCTGTAGGCTGCATAACCAGCTGCCGTTTCTGGTTTAAATCAAAATATAACGATTAGTTGTAAAGTTGGCAGAATTTTATCGCAACTTATCGCTGCATATTTTGCACTGGAGGATTAACGCCAACTTTATTTCAGCGAGCGCTAGCTGCACGGCTTCAAGTCAACATGCTTTCGATTATGAAGAACTCGTCTACTTCTTTTTTCTACTATCTCTACCTCCTGTCTGTTTCGTCATATCTCTACTGATATTTTGCTTAATTTTTCTCTTCTGTTTTTCTTATTGGTGCGACCTTCAGCTACCTAACCTAACCTACCACTACATTTTAATTTAAAAGTCAAGCCAAAAACCAGTTATTCTCTTTACAAAATTCTAATTTTAACTAATGGTTGCTTAAGAGTCTTTAGAAATACAAAAAAGAAGGCGATTTATTTCGGTTCTGTTAATTGTGTGTCAAGGAGACTTATTAACCTCAACGCATTAGGACAGAAATAATATAAAACTCTAAGTTAAGCTACTTACAGGCCATTGTAGACTTAACTATCATATGAGTAAAATTACAGCTTCTGTCGGGAAGGACAAGAAACATCAGAACATGTGCCCAGTGGTGGCAAGGCTTAGAATGAGCTGCTTTGGCAATAGAACACTGGTCGCAGAGGATCTAAGCATGATTAATCCTACAAGAATTTCAAGATTCTTTAGGAACTGGGCTACTCAATAGATCTTAAAGGTCGCGGTGTGATTATTTCTAATAATGATACTAATAAAAAAATATTAGTGTGTATGCGTCTACTGTTTTAGATCTAAGCCAGGAATAAAGCCCGTATTTGAGATATCATTTTTGGCAGAAATCACCAAACTAAATTTGTTCTAAGTACAAAATATTGACGAATTGGTTGAGCGTTTAAAAAAAACTCAGCAATAACTTTCACAGTGTATGAAAAGCCACTTGTTTGGTAAACAAAACCGTACAAAATGTTTGCAATCATAAGAAACTCTTTCAGCAATCAAGTAATTAAACCAGCTGCTGGTACAATATTAATTTTTTTTTTTTTTTGTAAATCATTGCTAAAGGAGATCCTGCTTGCAGTTTATGCGGAAAACATTAATATTTTTAACAACACTTTTTCTATTTGCCGCTGGATATATTTTAGCAGTTGTTTTCTAGATCACGATTAAAATAATCTTTGCATCGATTCATATAAATCGAGGAATTCCGCCCAGCATGCTGGTGCAATCACAAATATATCAAACTCATTTTGATTTTTCACCATCAGCTGGTACAATACACGTTCAATCGGCTGGCGCAATTACTAAAAGGCGCCAGCATAATGGTGTAGTGTATTTATTTGGCCTTTTAGAAAACATAAGAATGAAATGCTAACTGGGTTATCTGAAATGTAAGTGTAAATAAAAAAAAAATTTCAATTCAATATAACTTTTTGAACTCTCTATCCTCTTACTCCGTAAGGCTCTTCATTCTCTTGCTGGTTCTAAGCCACAAATTTTAAACATTTTTCTTTTGTATATTTTTCAATACAATAAACAAGTTCAATTTTCAAAATTACAGCTTCAACTTTAAAGCATACACATATGCATATATATATATTTATATACATGTGTGTGTGTGTATGTGTGTGTGGTAGAAGGTGCTTTTGTATTTAAAGTTTTCGTTAAGCAAGTGCATTGAACTAGAGTGTAGGAATAGAATAGAATGTCAGTTGCTTGTAAAGTAAGTGAACAAGCAAGAAGAAAATAAAATAAAAGAAAAGAAAAGTTCAATGAAAATGATTGCAATGAAAGTAATGCAATTTGAAGTAAATTTTTGTTCTTTACACAATGTAAATCCATTTTAATGGGATTGTGCACCACCACATACGACACACACTACACCTGCAAATACACAAACAAACACACCTAAACACACATGGACTAGCAGACTTATAAGGAAAATAAAAAAAAAAATTTTTTATTCAGAGTTGATTTTACAAGGACTATTGACAAGCATGTTTAGGTCAATTTGTCTTTTGTTATATTAAAAAAAAAATAAAATAAAAATAAAGGGTATTATAAAAGAAAAGGCAAGAAAAGAAATAAAGGAAGTCTTGCAATAAGAAATAAAAGAAAAAGATTTTTTACAGGTTCAGGCTTTTAGCTACAAAAGCTGTTAAAAGAAAAATCACTTAAAAATGCTATAAGCTTGAGTCTAAGCAGTTTAATTTATACTTAAAGCAAAAAGCTATTAAAAAACTATTATGCATGAATCCATAGTTATGTGTTGCTTTTTCAGAAAATATTCAAAAGTACAGTACAATTCATTTTTGCTTTAATGGATCCCATTAACTGCTGCACAACATTTTGAGCTGCATGCCAGAATTTTAATATTGTTTTGGCGTTCCTGAGAATAGCCCAGTGTTGTTCAATTGGCCGAAGCTGAGGACAGTTAGGAGGATTGTTGTATCCAGCTGATTACTTTGATACCACTGCATTGCAGTTTTTAAGCAAAGGCAAGACGCTAAATCATGCTGGACTGTTGAGAGCGGTAGCATTTAATTTGATATAAATTTCTGAGGTCATTTTTGAAGAGTCCAAAACTCCAAATTGCCTGTTAAACTATTTTTTTTTTAATAATATTATAATAAAACCCCAGCAAGCTAATGCTCCCTTTCGAACTAATATCTTTCGCTTAAGCGTGTTAACAAAAACAGAAAATTGATTTATATGCGAGCATTTTAAATTGAAACCACACACTTGTCAGAACATAATTGTTTGCGTTGTAAAAGAATAACCACAAAATAAAGAAAAAATGCTATTGATAAACTTGGTCCAAATATGGAAACAATATTTTTATTTTAATTTTTCTCTCAATTTCTATTTTCTTTAGTTTGCTTTTGTTTCACTACCTTTTGTCCTCGTTTATAGATCCGTACAATAAAAACCTCAATAGAAATAGAATTTTTACACAACTAAATTAATAAACAGCACTTGAGCACTCGTATTCTTTTTTTAAACTATTAAAAAGTACTCGTGCAATACAAATTTTTACATTTTTGTTTTCTATGCCATTCAGGCAGGATGGTCGTCTAGTAAAGAAATCTACTTGTTTATTGTATTGTTATGCTGGTCCTGTATCCCAAAATATGAAATATTTTTCTTTTATTTTTATTTTAACAAGCTCATAAATTATTCTTCAAAACTTTCAAAAAAAAATTGTTCTTCCTTTTTTTTTTGGTTATTTCTTGTTCTTCAATAGATTTTCAATAGTTATGCCACATTGTGTGTAATACTGATGTAAGTATACTTTTTGGTTTGCCAAAGCTATAATACTATCCGTAGCTGAGCTGTTGTAGTTTTTATTATTTTAATTTATCACAGAATTATTTTTTTAAATTCAATTGTTTTATATAACGGACACTAGTGAATGGCCATCACCCACCACCCACCACTATCACTTTGTTACACTCCGGGGTACAACAGTCAATTTATATGTATATGGAGGAGGGTTACTTTCATTAAATTTCGATTTTTTTAGAATTTTATTTTAAGCAAAAGTTAAAGAATTTACATGAAAATTCTTTAATAGCAGCCTTAAAGAAAATCGGGGCTATATAAGTGCAATGACTTGCTCTCTAAACAAGAGCCTATTTATTTCTAAGCAAGCATTTGCATGGAAAACATTAACAAAATTCGAAAATTTGTTTCTGTTTGCCGAAAGAAGGCCTCAAATATTATTTTATTTTTATTTTTAATATTTAAAGAAAAGACATAAAATAATAATAAAAAACATTGACTCACCTGTATCAACCAGAATGATCTGCCTGGGCAACTTTGAGTTGCTCCTGCTATAATACGTTTTGGTTTTGAAGTGCCTAAATGAACGATGCAGCCACAACGGCAGCCAGGGCCAATTTCTTGACTGACATCGGTGCGATTGAGTTTGTTAAATACAGAGCCGCTGGTCTCATAAATACAATCCCAGGTATCGCTTACAGATTTACCACATTTTTCTGTTTGCACTGAAGGACCCTAAAAAAATACAGAAAATTAAAAATATTAAGTCTTTGCCAAGTCCATGTACTACAGTGGCTTCAACAAGCACATAATCGAAGAATTTTTTGTCATAATAAATAGCAGAAGAGGAAAGAATGAAAAAGCTCCTTAGGACTTTATTTGAGCTGAATATTTTTTTAAAATATATAAACGGGTAAGTGGTTACGCTTTTTTGATCAAATCTTTGCTTTAACTCTTTTTTTTTTTTTTTGATTGAATCTATTTCTAATTTTTTTTTAATTTTCTATAAAGATCTAGAAAAAAAATACTACAAAAATGCTATAACATTTGCTACACAAAATATATAAAAATTATGATAAATAATTAACAAATTTTACTAACTTAACTGTAGCAGAAACATCACATAAAAAAAGTTTCATAAAAAGTCTCACAAGAACTGCTACTAGTATTACTGCCATAAAAAAAAGACTTTTTTTATAGAAATTTTCAAGAAAAATTATATAAAAGTATTTAAGATTTTTAAGTAAATAGATCTGTAGAAAATATGCTACAAGGTATAAAAGATTTTTTTTAAATATTTTAATATTATTTAAAATTTGCTACATACACTTACACTTGCTAGAAAAAAGTTCAAGAAATTGTGTTACAACACCTTTAAGTGTTAGCAAAATTTGCTATTGTTCGCTAAAAGAAATTTATTCTGCTATAAGAAATTTACCAAAAAAATTATCATATATAAACATTTTCTTATTAAAATACTAAAAAATTTGTTACAAATTTAAAAAAAAATGCTATTAAAATAATTATTACAAAAACGTACACAATTTGCTACAGAAAATGTATAATAATTACTATCGTCATGAGGAACACTTTGCTATTAAAAATTTGTTGATACTTTACATTATTTGCTACAGATATTTTGTTATAGCAACGTCACAAGAAAACTTGTACATATTTCAAGCAAAAATCTATTCCCCAAAGTTTTGCTTTCAATTTTATAATTTTCAATTTTTAAAAAGAAATTTCTCAAGCTTTGTTTTAAGAATCGTAAAAAGATTGCTACAAAAATATTTTAAAAATATTTCAAGTTTGCTACACAAAAAATTAAAATTTCCCATAGAAATGTTTTAATATTTGTTAAAAAAAAAAACATTATTTAATTGTTTTGGTGATACATAACTTGTAAAAGTTTGCTACACTCTTTTAGTAGAGCTTACAAGCTTTTTATTTAAAGTTTTATGTTTGCTACACCAAAACATTCACCTGCTGTCTAGAAAAATCTTAAAAAGTTATACAATAAATTTATGAACAAAATTTATTTTAAATTTGGCGAAAAAATTTAATTGAACGAGTTTCTAATAAGAAATATTTATGGAATATTCTTCTGTATCAATGCCTGGTAAGCTTTTCATTTTAGACATGCGAGATACACGTGAGCTTCTCCTTGTTGTATCAGATTCTTGAGACTTCTTATCCATTTCAGTATCTTCAGCGATATTCTCGTCTTTATCAACTTTTACGGAAATACTTTTACGCGTTTCAATTTCAGCTGCATCTACTCGATGATCTGTGGTTTCAGCTTGTGTTGAGCTACCAAAATCACTGCTAGAAATCTCTTCTCCCAAGTCATCAGGCTCTTCTGCTGCTGGCAGTATTTGTAGGTCTTCATGTGAAGAGGTAACTATTAAAGTAGAGCCCATTTCTACATCAATTATGGAGCCAGCTTCACTTGCACGTTCTTTGGGTATAATGCGACTGTCTTTTTGTTCCAAATGAAATTTGGGTGGTGTGATTTCTGTAGTGGTAAGTTTTCGGGCTTCACGTTTAAAGATCTCCATGAGAGAGGAAGGTGTGCGAGGCAAGAAACCCATTTTACCAGGACAATAAATTGAACCCTGCGATGGTGTTATGGTTTCTATGGAGGGAGTCTCAGGCACACGTTCAGAATGGCTGCTAATTAAATGCATCAGTTCAGTTAATAAATTATGGCGCTTCAGCTGTCTTAGAGCCGTTTCCTCAGCTTGTAAACCTTCTTTTTCAGTTTGTATGGCTTCAATTGCTTGTATAACCAAAACTTTAATTTGCTGTATCAAATCTTTTAAACGTAAAATTTCCGCCTCATTTTGTTGACGTACAGCCAATAAATTATTTTTCTCCAATTTTAAAGCATCAATACGCTGGCCTAAACTTCTTAATTTCTTGTTCATTTCATTGAAAGTAAAGTGGTCACACACATCTCTTTTCATGATATTCTCGTATTGAGTGCGATATCTCAGCAGCTCTGTGTATTTGGCCCTTAAATTTTCATGGTTAGATGTAAGGGTTTCTATAATTTGAATTTTATTTTGAGAACTTATGATGAGTTGATTTTTCAGCTGATCTAGGGCAGCATATCGCTCAGCAATTTCTTTATTCTCTTGCAGGTGCTGTTGGAAATTTTGTTGCATTTTAATTTGAGAGGCCATTAAAATATCAAGTTCTTTTTGTAAAGCTAGATTCTCTCTTATCAAGCGTCGTGTATAGCTGGCATTGCGTATCTCGGTAGAGCGTGTAAAGTCTTGGGAAACTTGTAAAAGTCTGGCTTCTACTTCTTTTTTCAAAGTGTCCTTTTCCACTAAAGCCTTTTGTTCCATATTGTAAATGACTTCCTGATGGACACGTTCCTTTTCCTTAAGCTCAGCTTCCTGATCATCAAATTTGGCCAGTAAAACATCACGCTGTATGCGAAACTCATCTAAAGAATTGAGTTTGCCATTTAGCAGCTTAATTTCTGAAGTTAATTGATCGTGCATGGATTTATATTTAGCCTCCCAGTCCCTGATTTGCTCTAAAGCTTGAGTTTTTTCAGTATTGCGCACTTTCATGGTTTCCTCTAATCTTTCTTCCAGCTCTTTAATGGTGTCAGTACGCTCGGCCAAGGTTTTCTCCAGGTGGGCAGCCACATCTATGCGATCTTCTTCTAGACTTTTCAATTTCTCTCTCAAAGTATTATTGCTGTCATCCAAAATGGCAAAATGGCTGCGTAAACGTGCTAGTTTTTGATTCAAATCGGCAATCGTCAGCTCATAAAAGGTTTTGTCTACCTGATTTAATTTATTGGGATCAGCTTTCTTGCCCTTTTTACCCTTGCCCGCCTTTTTCCCTTTGGCGGCTTCTTTATCTTTCGAGCTCATGTCTTTAACTGAGAGTTTGTTTGATTTACACAATAAAGAATAAGTAAAAATAAACAAAATAATTTATTGATTCAACAACTTCAAATTACAACAAGTTGTCATTAACAACAGGTTGTTGTTGTTGTTATTTTTGTTGTTTTCCTTCGTTGCCACCCATTTTAATTTTGTTAAAATTTCTCTTAAAAAGTTTTCCCATAAAATTCTTTTGTTTTTTTTCTCATTTTGTTTCTAGCTGAACTACATGCAAATATGCATTATTGCTACACATTATTCTTAACACTGTACTCACAGCCACATACATTCGCATTAACACATAAAAATAACTTTTCCTTTTTGTGCATTTTGAAAGGAAAATAATCATAACAAAAATACCTTTAAGTACAATTCGTTTCCCTGCTCCCAGCGGCATTTTAGTTTTCTTTCCACATTTTTTTTTTTTCATTTCGTTTCTTTAAAAATTTATTATTTCATTCAGCTATTGTTTAGAGCGTGAATAGTTTTCAAGAAATTCCACCATGAGGAAAACTAAGAGCAAGAAGAAGAAGAAGAACAATATGTATATGGAATTAAAAAGTTTCATTTTGTTTTCTTTTTTTCTCATTTTACTATTCCATAAAGTCAAATCTAAAAATGTATTGTTTTCATTACGTTGGTTTTAGCGAGTGACGCTCTTTAATGCAGCAGAGTTGTGGCAAAAACCACAATTAAATGCAAGAGGGAAAACTGAAATGGATTATTTAGTTTAAGTCAGATTAAGACTGCAGAGTGAGGGATTTATTTGGAAGCACTTTAAGCTGTAGACTTGAAAATCTATAAGCAAGTAAAGGTTTGTTCTGGGTACAGCACATGGCAATTTTAGACTGGAATACTTTTCAAAAAGACCCGTCAAAAAATCAATTCAAATGAAAAAGTATGATAGTGTGAAGATTAGGTTAGATTGCACAGGTAGCCTCAATATTTAAAACATTCTGAAGGATTTTTAAAATTTCCGGACGAACCATAGGAGATTCCGGGATGTGCCACATACCGTTTTAAAGAGGAGGTCCTCTATATTAGTAAACTGCCACCCAATTGGCCAGGAATTACTTTGCAATATTTAAAAATATTTTTTCCAATTCCCTCATACCCTAGTACAATTGCTCTGAGGGATATTATCAGTTTCCTGACGAACCATAGCATGGGGCATACACCATTTTAAAAGGGAGGTCTTTTATGTTAGTAATCTGCCAAACAATTGGCCAAGAATTACTTTGAAGTATTTAAAAAAAAATTTTTAAATTCTTTGATACCTCAGTACTGCCGCTCCAAGGGATTTTTGAAGTTTTCGGATGAACCACAGAAGATTACGTAATGGCACATAATCCAGTTTAAAGGGGAGGTCTTTTATATTGACCAGATATTACCTTGCAGTGTTTTTACAACTTTTTTGAAATTCCCTGAGGAATCTTCTGTGGTTCGTTCGGAAATTGATAAAATCCTTGAGAGCAACAGTACAGATGCATAAGGGAATATTAAAACTTCCCAACAAATAAACTTTTCTAAGTCACTTTTCTTAACAGTTTAAAAGGCTGCCTATCAAATTTAATCCTAATCTTGCAAAACAATTATCATTTCCCTCCCCTGACACACAGTATTCTCTTGCGCACACACAAACAAAACAAAATCCATTTAATCTTTATAGCCCCACACATTTTACGCGTATCCTGTCAGTGTGTATGTGTGTTGTTGTATGATAAAATGAATGAGATGAGTGAGTGTAAACAGATACAGATATAGATACTTTGGTGTCTGCAATGTATGCATAACAATAACAATGTGGTTTAACGAAAATTTGCCAGTTGCTTAAAAGTTTTCCCATTTACAAAATTGCCATTAAATTTTATGAATACGTGGCTAGCGAATACTGCAAGCAAAACACATTTTCTCTTGTTGGTTTTTGCTTCGTTTAAGTGAAATGGTGAAGATTTCGGGTGCAAAGTTGAAAAATAAAAAAAAAAAAGGAAAGAAATATTTTCTAGCTCATGCTTATACAAAATAAATATATTTAAACACACACAGACACACACATGAATGTACACACTTACCTCACAAAATTTCGCGCCATAACGGGGAGGCGGTGAATCGCAAAAACGGTAACGATTACGTGTGCCACCAAGACAATTTGTTGAACAGGGCGTCCATTCACTCCAAGGACCCCAACCACCAGTATCTGATTCTGCAACAACAACAAAACAAAACAATTGAAATTTATAGTGTGTTTAGCTTAAAAATGTTTTTGTTGGCATAAAATTTAGAAATAAAAAAAATTTTCCAAATTCTTCAATAAAAAAAAAAAAAAATGTTTGAGTGCCGTGAACCATTTATGTACTCGCACATATTTTGGATTTTATGGGTATTTTAATGCCAGCTTAAACATATTTTTTTTTTATTTGATTTTTTCTATGAGAATGCATTTTAAAATTTTCTATTTTGTCAGCCATAAAAATAAAACTGCATGTTTACAATTGAATGAATGAGTGAATGAATAAATAAATAAATAAATATTTATTATTACTTGTGAATATGCTACAATTTATTGTATAGGACGTCATTGCCAGAGCAGAGGTTCTGAAACTGAATTTGTAATTGAAATCAATCAAGTCAAACATTTGCAAAACATTAAATTGTAGTTAATAAAGATGGTGAAAGTGAGCTACCCAGTAAGATAGTCGCCATACTAACCAAGAAACTTGTAAGAAGTCCTGTATAGTTTTAATTGACTTTAATAAAAGTTTGATCATTATGATAAATTAATTCAGGCAGATATACTAGCCATCAGAGAGGCATGCGAGTCTGTGTACAATAGGGGAATCGCAGATAGCCAAGCTCCTGATCGAATGTTAGAATTAGAATGAAGAGCAGGAAAAATTCACCTGCTCACTATGGCCAAAATGGAACTATTACAACACTACTCTGAGTCTAGCATTTATTCATTAAGAATTCAAAGCCTTCCTTGGGTGATTTGTCTATCATGTCCGACGGTTGAAGGTAGAGATGCCCTAAATAACGGAAACTGATCCTAATTAGATCATTACAGTGACAAAATATGTGTTATGCTGTAACTGCATCTTCATTACATAACCTGCAGAGATCATTTTGACTGATCCTCCCTCTGCAATGCCCAGTCACGAATCCCTTGACAATGGCCAAGTTACGTTCGTTCTCTTCCAAATTTTGAATGGCATGAATGTATTCGCTTCTCTGATACCCTTTGTTTTCAGCCAGTATTGTTGACTTTCTCTTTAAAGTCACTTTCTAAAACTGAGTTTGATAGAGCTCCAAGACAGTCCGCACAATATTTCTGAGTCAATGAATCTATAAGCCGCGCCTTTTCTTACAACTTCGGATATCAGGTGGCACGGTTTCGAGTTATGCGTCAACTATAGTCTCGCTATAGTAGTAAACGCTCTGCTCACCTGATGAGCTGGCGATAGGCACGCACCCCAGCAGGCTGAGACTGTTTTTCAACAAAACTATCGCAACTGACAGTCACCTGGGAGCAAGCAGGCAGTCTCTAGGGGTGCCCGGATCTCGCTGTACATTTTATAAACAGACTAACTGAGATATCGGGAATAAGATTAGAAGACTTTTCCAGATATTTTAATGTTATAAGTTGCTTTTAGATCACTTTATTACTATGTTGTCTTGGAGTAAGTAGGTGCTTCAAAACGGAAACCAACCAAACCAACTAAATATCATTGGAAAAAATTGTTAAATTGAATTTATGAGTTGTTATTTTTGAAAGTGGTTAAGTTCCCTTGAAAAAAATATTAGTGGTCATTTTAGTCAGCTTCAATCCATATTTCTAATCATACATCCAATGGCATACGAGAGCAAACAAACGAATTTGGCTACAACTTTTGTTTTCTTCTTTAAATAAGTCCTGACAAGAGAAACTCTGCAATTTATCAAACTACAATAACAAAATAAAAAAAAATTGATACTAAAGATGACACTAAATACATGACAAAACGTATGAGAGAGCATAATGTTGCTGACTTTACTATGAATACAAGTCGTAAGTTTTTTCAGTTTTTATCATTTTCAATATGCGAAACGAAACAATGAATGCATGTAATCATACAAACTTACTTACAACAAACATATCCGGCAACGTTTAAGCGTATTAAAACATGCAACGAGCCGTGACAAGTGAATAAGTGCAGCATGATGCAACCAGTTCAAGAGAAAAGAAACAAACAAAAAAAGAAAGTAAAATTGCAGCTACAAAAATAAACTTGTGAATAATCGAAATTTTTCAAATAAAACGTTATAGAGCAAAGTAAAGTCAACGCAATGTTGTTGTAAAAGTGCTGCATTGAATGTTTGTTTTTCTTTTTTGCCGATACTTAAGAGATGCAAGTGACAATGGAACGGCAAAGGCAACAACACACACACACAAAAAAATATTCTTGTTTTAGGAAATGACATAAAACGATGACGTTGTCGATTCAATGTTGACGCTGTGAAAATATGTTAAAATGATGAATCAGTTTTTCAAAGGATTTTGTAACACATTAACACGTAAAACACTTGAAAGTTTATCATCTAGTTGAAAGCCTTTAGAGCCCAATTGTAAGTTGTGTGTAAGTGTCAGTGTGTATGTTAAAAGGAAATGATTTAACGGTTAGTGGAGCAAGATTTTTATGGGTTACTGTTTATTGAAGTTTTTCTTTTTTCGATTTTGAAAATATAAAGCCAATAATAAACTTTAAAAGCTTTTTTTTTTTAAAGTCATCAAGTCATAGATTTTAAAATTAGTGCTCTTTAAGCAGAGTACAGGAAAAAGTGGTTGCTTAGAGCTCTTGTGAGAAGTTAGAGATCCATTTATTCTAGTTAAGGGCCGGGCCTGTTCAGCTAAATGCATACGAAAGCTTCTTTCGCATGGTTTTTACTTTCAATACAATTATAGGAAAGAAGCTTTCGTTCGCATTTAGCTAAACGGGCAATAAATTTTACTGTCGTTATTTTTGAAAGCGGTATAAGGCCATTTGAAAAAAAAAGTCGGCGGTAATTTTAGCAAGATTAAAAAGAATTGTACTTATGGCACTTTAAAAAACAACAGCTCTATTAAATGATTTTTTGGCGGAATTAATAAGTGTCCCAGTAAGAGTGTATTTTTTTTATTTCATGTTGCAATAAATTAATTATTTCCAGCGCTGTGTGGCAGGTGGCATCGTCTTGCTGAAATCACATGTCGTCCAGTTAAGCCCACCAGAACTCGGTTATCATGTTGTTGTAAGAAATGTTCTCTACAGTCACCACAATTTCATTCTCATCTTCAAAAAAGTAAAGGCTGACTAAAATCCGCACCAGACAGTTGTTCATTGTGGGTGCATTTGTTTCTGAGCCCCCAATTTTACAATTTTATATATTCACGAAGCAGTTCTCATGGAAATACGTTTCATGGCGGAAAATGAGATTTTTCGAAAGATTGGCATTGACTTCACTTGGCTTCATTAGATATTAAACAAATTGCTGCTGCAGATATTTTACTCTCCTTTACAATCCAAGAAAAAGTGCACTCTTACTGGGACACCCTTAATTTATTCGGCTGAAATAGGCCCTTGGCTAATAAAACAACCCTGCACTTAATTATTTTAGGATATTTTCGAGGAAAAATTTTCTTTTCATTTACATTTTCTATTTACGCAACGATAGAAATTTTATTTAAAAAAAATCTAGAAAGAAAACAACTTTGATTGTGATAATCGAATTTGTTGCCAGTCAAAAATTAAAATTTTTGATGACACAGCCTGCTATAGCCTTTATAATTCTTAAATTTTTGCAGTCCCGTCAAAAGCCATGAAGGAAACAAATTGATTTCCACAACCAAAACTGTTTTAAAAAAGCAAATACTTTGCCACTTACCTTTAACCGGCAATGTGGGCACACAATCCATTCGCACATCAGCCACTGCACCAGATATCGCTTGACTCACATAAACAAAGCAATATTCCACAAATTTCTCGGTAAATAAATCACAATTGAAATACAAAGAATATTGATTTTTGACAACCCTCTGTTCGGCTATATAGTGTAGGGTTGTAGGAGGTTTTAAAGAAGCCACATCTGCTCTTAGTTTGGCATAAACTCTAACACGATCACCCTGCTCTAGAATGCACGAGGGATATTCATACAAGACCCTTATGCCTGTATGAGGATCACAGGGAAATATGCTGCGCGCATAAACATTGAAAACATATTTCTCACTCCAGTCCACAGAGAGAAAACGTCTTGTTATGGGTATGTTGGGCAAAGGCAGCATAGGCCTCAGCTGAACCGCATAATTGCCAGCCAAACCAAACAAATCACAAGTCAATTTAAAGGATTTCTGCTTTGGATAGCCCTTTACTTGTTCCGCAAATAAAATGCTGGTTTTTGACACATTTTGGGGATTAACTTGTGTACAGGGACGTTCTTTGCCACAATAGATTAGTTCCAGCCAAAATTCGGGCATATCTTCACGTTTCCAGGCATTATCACAATTCACGTCTGGAAAACGCAAAGTCACCTGTACCGCAGTATCAGGGTATGTGCGCAAACGTACAGGACTAACAATCATTTCGGCACTAGGCCATCGTACATCCAATGTTTGCCTGAGACGTTCATCGAAAACGGGTATCAAAGTGGTGGTGGTGGTGGTCATGGTGGGTGGTGGTTCATTAGTGCGTTTAGCATTTTTCTGGGTATTATTAAGCTTTACGGGCAGTTTGTTGGTAGTTTTCAAATTTGTTACCACCTGCATTTCGTATAGGCCGCCCTGCATAAAAGTCTGACAGGGTACTGCCACCTGGGTGACATTGTGTCTGGGATCAGGATAAAGCAAAATATTTTCTATGATTTCTTTACGTTTCCGTTGCAAAACAAATGTATCATTTTGAGTTGCATTATTAGCTGTAGCCCAAAGCTTATTAAAGTTTTCTTTTATGCTTTTTGCAGTTTCAGGTGTTAAGCCTGCTGTTGCTCTAGCATCATCATTATCATCATCAATGTATTTGCTAATGACCAAAGTGCTTGTTATGATATTCTCCACTTGTGGTACAGCCTGCTGCTGTTGTATGACAACTCCACTTGAGCTGTTGTTGTTTAGCGTGCGTGATATTGTTGAATTTTGTGTGGCAACTACTGTTCCCACTCCTGTTGCAACATTTTCTTCTGTTGCTAAGGTTGTTGTTGTTTTCTTCTTCGTCGTCATCGTTGTCGTGGTGGTAGTTGTTGTTGTTGTGGCTGATGTGGTTGCTTTTATGATGTCGTTTTCTATATCTTCTGGAGAAAATTGTATCTGCACATGTAGATCTCCGCTTAAAGCGGTAAATGTTGTTGGCGTCATAAGACGACCCTTGCGTATTGCCAACACGTGACCTTTTTTTGTTATTATTGTAGTTGTTGTTTTTGTTGTTCCAGCCAACCATTCACATTCACATTTAATTTCGTTCCATTCATAATTTCATTTTAATTTTAAGAATAAAAATGTTGATGGAGGTTTGATAAGGGATAAAAAATAGAAGAGAAGAAAATTGTAAAGAAAGCGAAATATTGTAGAATTTTTATTGTTAAAAAATTTTTTTAAGAAAGATTTTTAAGCGTGCCGAGTATTAAAGTCATAAAACTCATAAATTTCCCTAATAAACAACAGGAGTTTTTTAACTCTATTTTTTTGAAGTTAATTTGGATAAAATTAAAAAAAAAAAAACTGAAAAAGGAATTTGATAGCTTCATTAAAAGAAATCTTAACAAAAAAAATTGTTTTTAAGAGAATTAAATTGGTTGATTGCTTTTTAAGGTTCATGAACTTTACCAGCCCATGATTTAATACTTAAAGAGTATTGAAATCAAAAATTTCCGATTAAAAATATTAAGCTGCAGAGGTTAATGAATTTTGAAATTTTTATGTTGGCACTAATGAGGGCAATAAATTACAAGGGGCATCACACAGAAAATTGACAACTTAAATACGTGACTTCAACAAAGACTTTTTCTATAATTTCTTATTCTAATAAAGAGAGAGAAAAAGTAGAAAATAATTCCAAAAGCTGGTACTAGCTTTTTTCAACCGGTCTCGTCAATTATTTCTTACAACAATAAAAGTAGCATTGTCTTGAATTTCAGTCCATATCGCATGCGACTAGACAATTTGGCTTTAGAATTCGTTTACCAAATCTTCTAGTTTTTTATTTTTCATTTAATTTAATTTTTAAAAATCAAATTTCAGAGAAATCCATTGAAAAACAGAATTTTAGTTATTAAAAAACCCATCTTACTTATTCTAATGAAAAGTGGGCGTAAAAGAGGGCGTGATTAGTACAAAATTATTGCATTACCTTTCTTGAAAAGTAGATTTGTTGTGTTAAAAATAAATCCGTTGGAAAACAAAAATTTTTATACGAAACAAGGAAAGAAGAAAAAAATTCATTTTATCATCTAGAATCTCGTGTTTGCCAATCAAATTGAAATATAAAATTTAAATAAAAAATTATGTCAATCACGACCACAGCTACTAAAGTAATATTACCGTAAGCGATATTCAGCAACTTGTATGTCTGATGCACACACTTGCCATAGAAACTCTAGCACTTTCTCAGGCTTAAGTTTATTATACGAGTAGTTGTAAAAATGGGAGCTTTGTTGCCTACACCTTTCCCTTCCATAGAAACCATTACACGTTCTCGATATTAAGGCAAATCCCCCATAATGACTAGCTTATTTGCCCGATATTCAACAACGCCATACAAAGTTTTACACTTTCTCAGGTTTCAATTTATTGTGCTGATAAAAATAGGATTTTTTTATCGCTCACACCTTTTAAGGCTTTGCTTTATTGTCCTGCCAAAAATAGGATTTTTTTTTAATGGAGATCTTTAAACGTAAAGCCAGAAACTTTACTGTTAGAAAAGTCACGCCTTAAAAATTTTATGTACAACAAAAGGACTGTGACATTATACCCAAAGAATGTGCTTGAGTAGTTGACAATAGATAATCGACCTCCTCTTCACATGAAAACCTTTTAGCAACAGAAGAACCTGTGGCCAAATTGCCGCTTTCGATGTCGAGCAAATGCTAACGAAATGTCAAAAATATCTTATACAAAAATGGGTTTTATTCAATATCGAATGCAGCGGTTTGGGCTCTGATGACTTGGCATAAGAGATTTTCGCTAGTAAATTTTTTCCTTACAAAAAAAATTGTGAATGCGATTAGAAAATTCTTTTACCAAATCAAAAAACCAACATTAATGTGATTCTTTTAGGAAACAAACGATCCAATCGTTTAACAAGTTTGTTTAAAAAATATTTAAAAAAAATTTTAGAAAGTGTGTTTTTTCAGACAATAGGATTGTATGTTTCCTGTAAAAAAACCCATACATACATACGATTTTTGTTATAAAATAATTTGAAAATTTAAATTGAAATTGCTAGAATGTGGATTCAGTAGTTAAAAAATGTCGAGAGAGTTTAAAGCTGCATTTGTGAGTTGCACTGAAAGAATTTTGTTTATTAAATCCCATGAACAAATTTTATTATTTTTTAACTAATAAAATATTTTATTAATTCAATGAAATATTTCATGGAATCAATTTAAGAATTTTTCTTTCAGTGTACAATTTGTTTTCGATAACTGTTGGAATTGGCCAACCGCAACAAATCAATCAAACATACTTTCTACTTGATAAAATCTTTCAATTGTCAAGGGCTGTCAACCGCACAAGAATGAATATACATGCTTCACATGCTTTGCGTGCTAACACAATACAATTGTATTGATTGAGATGAAGTCCAATTAAACCTCTTTTAACTCACTTAATTCATAAAAATAAATAAAAACAAAAATTACAAAAGTGAATTGAAATTAATTTCATATGAATTGAAGGATAAAGCAGCAGAGCATTAGCACGTTTTATAGAAAAAATAAATAAATTAAAAAAGGAAACAAACAAGAAAACAAAGGATAGAGAACAGAAAAACATAAATAATTATTTGTACTTACTTGTTCCACATTGTAATAAAATAAATATTGATAAGAAAACAATTTGCCAGTTGCTGAAATATTTGCCCCAAATTGTGCGCTGCTGTAAAACAATGTTGTCACCAGCTTGGGGTTTAAGGAAATGGCGAGATAATTTTTTGATGGCACAATAATAAAATGATGAGTCGTTTTGTTGTATTGATGGTGATGATGATGTGGATAATGTGATTTTTGTTGTTGTTATTGTTGGTAATAATAAAAAGCTTTTGATATTACATTTAAGGCTGCTATTGTTAAGCATATAGCCGCACATTGCAAATATCCAAAAGCTATATAACAAATATACACTCGAACTTCAGCAGCTCAATGTGTGCACTCAATTCAAGTGGATTTTTTCTATTTAAACTCTTTTTTTTTTTTGTTTTTTTTGTAAACAGACAGAGACAATTACAATTCATTCATTCAGTATTCTCACTTATAAAAGCTTACAAATGTAGACAATGCTAGACCCCACGGCTCCAATTGTACTTTAGAAAAAAAAATGCACTTGTGCTGATTATACTCTTCGTACGTTTGTAGCTTCTTGCGTTTGTTTAGGTGTGACGTGCAAGCATCAAATCTTAACAATTATTTTTATTTATTGTTATTATTACTGCTGTTGTTGTTGTTTCCATATGGAATAATGATGATTATTTTAAGGTTCTTATTATGCCACAACGTGTTTTCTTTATACTTTTACGCTTTTCTTTATGTCATTTATTAAAACACACACTCATTCATCAGCAGGTATCTCTAGCTAGCAAGTTAAATAAGGGTGTGTGTGTGTTAAAAATTCTTCTCACTGCCACTCCCACTCTTAACAATTTAACATGTGAACAATAACAGCATCATCATTATGAAACGTTGCTGTATGCAAGGGAAGAGAGCAGCACAAGGGGGTTCTTTAAAGAAATCCGTTATTTTCGCCATTGTTTAATTCGTTTTTATTTTATTTTGCTTTATTGTTATTTTGTTTGATTTGTTTGTTGTTGTTGTTGTTGTAGCATTAAAATGGAAACTCAAATATAAATTACAAATAAATTAATTTTTTTCTCTTTCCATTTTTTGTTTTTTTTTTTGTTTCTTTTTTCAACTTTTTTCTTTTTTGGGATTTTCCTTTTTAAACTGGTTATTGTGTGTAAAAAAGCAGTTTAATAAATGGAATTTTCAGTTCAGCAAATGTAATAACGATTTTCTTTAGAAATTCATACGCCACCAGTCTGTCTGTCTATAATTTTATTATTATGGCGCTACTACCACGTGGCATCTGTAAAGATTTAAGAAAAATAAGGAAAATGAAATTAATTTGTGTAAATGAAAAAGATTTCCTTAAAAAAAATAAAAATCAGGTAAGCAGAGCAAATAAAGCTCTTCTTTATTTAAGTCATTGTATCCTTGCAATTTCCCCAACACAAAAAAAAAACATTTTTTTTTTTTTTAAGAAAAAATAAATAAACAAGTTTTTTCTTTCATGAACTGGATTAATTTTTTTCATACAATTTGAAAATTTTCAACTTTTAATTAATGTTCGTAAAAATAATGTGATGGCGGGCGTGATTTCATCAGGTCCCAAGGTAGTAGATAAAAGGGGCTTAAGAGGCTTCTCAAGAGCAAAAACTTTCTGTTTTTAATCAATCAAAAGAAAAATATGAATAAAAGGCTAAGCTGGGGCCAGCACAATAAAACGGCACAGTTTTGAGAAACAGCATAGCGACTCTGCTACTCACTGTGCTGTGGCTCTATGTCAATTGTGTTGAACTCCACTTAGGCTTTTATTTAAATTTTCTGCTCAAAGCTTAAACGAAATATTGTGATTCTAATTTGTGGCCGTTGGTAAAGCAAACCAACCCCTTAGAAATTAATTCATATAACACAGTTTAAGGTTTAGTAAGTCTAGATTGAATTTCTCTGTAATCTACCTGCTTCATTTTATTCAAAGAAATATGTTGCAATAAGCAAAAAGCAAACTTAAAACATTTAGCTTTCGCTTCGCAACTGCTCTCGCATTTTATTACAGAGTAACCCTCCTGCATGAAAGAGAATTGCATTCAATTGACGTCAGAGCATGCTGTGCAAATCCTTCACGCTGTATTGTCGGGTCATACTTCTTCGAACAAAATGGACAGTTACTGGAGACCGTTACTTGGACATAATAAAAAAAATTCTACACACATAGCTCCGGCAATGGCCGAATACCTAACAGGCTCCCAGGTCGCCTGACCTACCTCCACCGGACTTTTTCTTGTGAGATTATTGTAAGCAGGAAGTGTACAAATAGCAACCTGCAAATGTTGTTGATATAAAACAATCAATTCGAACCACAATAGCTACAATTCCAGTCTCAAGTTTTTGCTAAGATGCCTCAACTGCATTAACGGCAGGTCGGTCATTTAAATTCAATTAACTTTAAGACTGATTACAATATTTTTCATACAATTCAATGGATTTTCAAATGAAAAAAGATTGAATAAATTCCAGGAATTTCAAAAAAAAAGTTCCTCCACTTTCTTAATGTAACAAAAAACATCAGCCACTTTGTACATCGATTCCGCGCTCCTTATCATCCTGTTTTTATAGTATTTTTTACTTAAAATATTTTGCTAAAATTTAAAATTAAGCAGATCAACTAAAGTTAAAGAAACCCATTTAACAAAACCCAAATGTGTTTAACATTTCAAGCTGTTTCTATAATCTTTATGTCAAAAAAAAATCCATGTAAATCTTGATACTCCTTTGACAAAAAGAAAAACAAACCTTGACTCTCAATTACGTTTTCTTTCTTTTGGTTTATAAACCTGCTTACTTGAAAAAAGTTAACTTTTCTTACTCAAAACTTTTTAATTATTTTTCTTTACATTTTGTTTAAGTAAGATCCTTTTTATTTTTTTATTTTTTTTTTTTTATTAAATATGAAATTTTCCAGAAAATATAACCATTTTTAAATTGTTTGAAAGGAGTCTCTGGGAGTGCTTTGAATACAATAATTTTTTTTGTTGCTGTCATTTCACTAAAACTGTCATTTGCAAAATGCTTAAAAATTTAAGTCATAAAAATATCAGCCCAATCATAAATATTTCGAACGAGTTTTTTTTTAAATACAAAATTTAGTTTTTGGGATAAGAAAAAAAATTTCTTTAAATTCTGTGATAAAAAAGAATAAAATTTTATTCATAAAAAAAAGAAAAATTAAAAAACTTTCGGTTGATAAATTCAAGAATTTTTGAGGAATTTATTTGTTTTGCTGAATTTTTATTTATATATTTCGAACCATATTTTTGATACAAGATTCTGAAGAGGTTTTAGCCAAGACCCATTCTAACAAATAAGCTTCTTCTGAGGTTTTGACCAAACACCCTCAACAGTTTTCTAGCAATCTGTGACCTAACACTGGCGTTGGGTCTGTTTTGTTCCCGATTAACCCTATTTGGAAGTTGTAGTTGATATGACAGTGCTCACTTAGGGTTAATAAATTTCGCACCTATTTCAGCAATTTTTTTTGAAAGAGAGCTGAGTGCAAAGCTCTCAGGCATATCAGCCTGAGAGTTATAATGGATACAAAAATTAATTCTATTTTTAAAATGGTTTTACTAAACTTTATATTTTATTTTAACTAAAAATTGTTTACTGTGTATGTAATCAATTAAAGCAACAAACATTAACCAACTAGATGTGTTTGCTCGTTGCTTTACTACTTGAGTCGGTAGCTTTAGATTATAGAGTGCGTATGTAATCGTTAAAAAAAAGCCATTCGCTACTTCATAAAACGGCTCAAGCCTTAGCAAAGCATTATTAGCAGAGGCTTTATTTAAAGTGTTAAATAAAATATTTCAAACCATAATTTCAGGGCACAGTTGAAAAATGAGAGCAAAAATAAGCTTGGCTGGTCCAAACGCATGTATATGGCGATATAGAGATTATATGTGTAAAACTTCAGACAAATCCTTTGGAAAACAAAAATTTGTGTAGCGATAAAGCAAACAGAGAATGCATTTTATTTATATAAGCGGATTAAAGCTTCCAAAATAAAATTTTATTTCAGCCAGCTGCTTCATCTGCTAAAAATTTTATGCTTAAACAACTGCTGGTGCCCCCCATTGCCATAAAATTGCTAGTGGTGGCTGGCTGGCTGGATGGTTGGCTGTTTGCTTTGCTGGCTGTTAGGCTCTTTTAGCTTTTAAAAATAAGAATTTTTAGAATTCTTACAAGTGTTGCGTATGTGCTTGACTTTGGCATTAATTTTTGTTTCACATTTTCAAGTGGCAAAAAGTAACAAAAAAATAAATTTAAAAAAAAATGGGGAAAAATATTCATTTATTTATAATGTTGTCTTTCACAAATACATACACACATACACATACAAACTGGCAAATTGTATAGTAAGCAGCATGTTTAGGTTAAGTATCTTTTTTCGTCCTCTTCTTTTCCCTAATTTTGTTTTCGATTGCTGTTTGCCTTCTTGAATCTTATTAAGCTGCAGTGCGGACGAATTTGTTTGGGTATGAACGTATGTGTGGGTGTGTGTGTGCTTTAAGCATACAAAATATCTAAAGTGTATTAAATTTCCGTCAAAATATTTCATGTTGTTAAACTTTCATGTAGTTCTGTTCTCTGCTTAAATATTTACTCGCATTATTTTATTACTTCATAAAGTTGTTGACGTTGACGAAAAAAAAACAGAAAAAAATAGAGGGAAAAAAGTTTCAGTTACATTAAGTAATTAAACGAATGAAATTCAATTAGGTTTGGTGGAATATTTAAAGAAATCCTATAAGATTTTTTACAACTAAACTGAAAAAAAACCAAAAGTAGATACACATTTCTTCCCCTAAAAGCCAGAATGCCAAGTACCAGTTGACTGAATTAAATGCAGCTAAAAAAGGCAGAAAAACCAAAAAGGCAAATAAATTAAAATAATAAATTGAGGAAGGATTGTAGGTGTATGAAACCAAGTCTGAGCAGGGCTACAAGGATTAAGTTGTAAGTCTGCTATGACTTAATATCAGCAATTAAATCAACAAAACATGTAGGCAGATACTTAAACAAAAAGGATGAAGTCGATTTTTAACAAGCATTAAATAATTTCTTCCCCTTCCTTGCTGGCGAATAAATTGAATTTCTATACGGATTTTACAGAGCTTTTGTAAATAAACATCAGGATTATTGTGTGTTAAGTAACGTAAGCTTTGCTATGGAGTACAATTTATATCGTTTTCTCTGAAGATTAATTTCCTAGAGATAAAACTTGTGATGACAGTTCGGCGCTTAGTCTCACAAAAAGACTCTCAGCAAATATCTTGAGCGATTGGTTTACAACTTGTCACTAACACCAGTCTCAAGTTACAAAATTTTCCTGAGTCTAGTCAAAAACTTCCTTGGGTCATTTGTCCACCATGTCAGATGGTTGTAAGTAGCGATGCCGTAAGTAACGAAAACAAGTTCATATTAGACAGTGTCACAATATACACTTAGAAAACAACTTCGGTTGTGAGAACTAAATTTGTTTCCAATCAAAAATTCACTTGCATTAATAAAATTTTTTAGTTGTAATAACTTGAATTCCAGAATTTAGTTCTCCTAAAAAATGTTTGACCTGTAAGACTGATTTTCTATTGTCACGCTTAAAAAATTCTGTTGAAATAATTAAATTTTTTAGTTGTAGTAACCAAGATTCCATAATATTGACCAAAATTTAGTTCTCTCCTAAATAAATTTTTAGCTGTAAAACTGATTTTCTATTAACACGGTTAAAAAATTTGACAGTAACAACTCTATTTTGGATTGTAAGCAAATTTAGTTCTCACAAGCGAAGATGTTCTGATGTCTCTTCGTCTTTTTTATATGTATAACCTGCAGAAGGCATTATGACTAATTTTTATATTTGCCAAGAGTTTCAATACTCTAAAAGACACAGTCATGAATCCCTTGACAAAGGGAATTCCTGACCGAGTCAGACCTAGTAATTCATTTGTTTACTAATTTGATACCTTTTGTCTCTAATCAATATTGTTGCGTTTCCCTTTCCAACCCTCTACCTAAATCTGAGCTTAGCAGAGCTCTAAGATAGTCCGCTGAACATTTGAGATAACCTGACAGGAAAATTGTTATGAGTTTTCAATTGAAAACACTTTTGAATGGAATACAATTCCGTGACAGGCCTGTTAATTAATAAATTAATTTTCTTTATTTTTCGCTACATTAACGTTAACTATAAACTTAATGAATTTTTATAAAGTTCTTCTTTGATTGATTGATTTATTTTAATTAAACAATTCGCAAACGAGTTTAACACCACCTTCGAAACACAAAAGTCACAAGCACATAATGGAAAACCACTTCTTTGTCACCTACATACACGAGAATTGTTATCTGGCAAAGAGCGCAAAACGAAGTTTGCCACCATTAACAACAACAACAAAAAATAAACGTGATTTATAAAGCAATTGATTTTACAATTGCAAATGAACCAAGCACAAGCAAATTGTCTTTATCACATAAATGATGTCATTTATTTGAAACGAACGAAGGAGATTAAGCAAGAAAAAACATATTTCATTAAAATTTCTTAATTTTAATTGAAATTTAAGATAAAACAAGTTAAATTCTGCTGTGCCGAGTCTTATATACCCTTCACTGTGTGTCAGCAAAATACTAATATTTTTCACTTTCCACATTTTTCTAAAATATCAAAACCATACAAAAAATTAAGTGAGTGAAGATAAATATGCCAAGTTAAATATGTCTTAGCTAAGGCTACGCTTTTTAGTATTTTTAAATATATTTATCAAATACGCCTTATGTCATTAAATATTTCTATAGTTTAGCGGAGATCGTCTACATTTTTAACCCATCAACTAAATATTCAGAAATTAATTTGGATTATTTAAAAAATTTTTTTTGAAATTTCCATATACTCCAGTGCTGTTACTCTGAAGAGTTTTGGCAATTTCCGTTTTGCATCATAAAATAAAAACTACAAAACATTCCGTAAATGTTAAAACCTACAGATTAAACTCATTTTGGTTTCATTAATTTCAATTTGCAAAGTCGATAATGGCACCGTTGCAAAATGGGGAATAGTAAAATTCCCTCATAGCACAAGCACTACGGTACATGGAAATTTCAAAAAATAATTTAAAATAATACAAAGAAAATTTCCGAAAATTTTAAAACACTTCCAGAAAGCTTGGAAGCTACAGATTAATTTTCATTAATTTAAGTGGTACCTCTGCGAAATGGGGAATGGTAAAAATATTTCAAAGCAACAGCACTGGGGTATATTCAAATTTAAAAAAAAATTTTTAATAATCCAAAGTGATTTCTGAATATTTGGTTAGTAGATTACAAACCTAGGCGATCTTCCCTTTAAAATAATATATGTCCCATCCCGTAATCTTCTTTGGTTCGTCCGGAGCAACAGCAATTTGACACCATACGTTGTCAATTTTGCAAAGCTAAACGGTGTCGATACACTATTGACACCATTTGTTGTCATTTTGACAACGGATGGTGCCAGTTTTTTTTTGGGTTTATGGTTTCTCTTAGAAAAATCAACGTATTTATGAATATTTATAACCATAAACTTATATTTCTTCTAAACATATTTATAAATATGTCATAAATACTGAAAAGATATTTACAAATACTAAAAAACGTAACGGGTTACGTTAAAACATATTTAACTCGGCATATTTATTTTCACTCACTTAAGCTAAAGATGGCCTAAAATGGAGATCATGACAACAGTATCACAGTATGTATTCTGGATGCAGTGACTAGCTGACTTGTCCCCTAATTATACTAAAGCTTAGAAAAGGCATTAGGGTAAGGACACTTTAAAAGAAAGCTCAATTGGATTTCCTTTATGAAAGAAGAAATTTTTATGGTCACAAAAATTATTTACAACTTTTCGTTCCTTCTGCCTGTTAAAGAAAATTAACGATTTCCAAACATGAATGTAAATACAAACACACGTAATTCATAACATAAAAAAAGGAAAACATTTTCATAAAACATAAAAGAGGGGAAGAGAAAAAACAGCACACAAACAGAATTCAATTCAGGCAAACAATGAAAAAGAATGATGATGAAAAGAATATTGTGAAAAAAAAACTAAGTAATTGTGTATTTTATAAAAACAAAAGGTTTTCCCCAAAAATGAAAACAAAAAGAAAAAATTTGTGAAATTACAGAAGCAACAAAAAATGTATAAAATGAAAGAACAATCATGTTGCCCCAAAAGAGTAAAGAAAACAAAAACTCGAGTCATGTTAACAAAGCAATCATTTTACAATTTACAACTACAGCATGAAAGCAATGACAATAACGGCAAACAGAAGACAGAAAAAAAAATATTTAAAATAAAACAACACCACCAGAAGCCATATCAAAAATACGGGTACCAGAGAGAAACTGAAAAACAAATAAGATCAAAATCTTCACCACAATTATCAGCCAGAAAGAACAACACGAAATATAATAAATGTTTAATTTTATGGCACAAACAAAAAAAAGGAATGTCCTTACAGTACAATGCAGGTGAAAAAGTGAAACATAAGCAAGAAAGCTCGAAAAATCAGGGGAGAGGGAGAGCGGGAAAAAAACCAAATTAAAAACAACCTCTGCACAAAATGGCCATACAAAAGGCTTTATTTATACCAACAAGGTTTTACATAAAAAAATGCCATGAGCCAAAATCGAGGAGTTCTTAAACTACTCACGCTGACAAACATAACCACAAGTAAAGTCAGTAAAAAAATTTAAGAAAAGAAGCAAAAAACCGTGGCCTTCTTTGGTAGTATTAATCTATAGGACAATATGTTCAGTGTAGTGCAATAATTAACAAAAATTAATGGCCTGGTACAGCCAGCTAGAAAAAAGTGTTGTAGTGAAAAAATGACCAGGACTGAGGTTCACTTTTTTTAAAGGCAATATTCACTGCTGCTCATAGAAGTGTTTATAAAGCTTTGCTTGTTCTAATTCTAACTTTTCTCCCTCTTTCTCTCTAACTCTATTTTCTCTCTCTCTCTCCCACACTTTCTCTCACTCTCACTTTTTCTCTAACGCAATATATTTCTCTTCCTCTCTCTTTCTTTCACCCTCTCTCTTCCTTTCACTCCCTCTCTTTTTCTTTTTCTCTTTCACTTTCACTTTCTCTTTCTCTCTCTCTCTCTCTCTCTCTCTCTCTCTCTCTCTCTCTTACACTTTCTCTCTACTCTATTTATACACGACAGTCGTAAAGCAATTAAGTTCCTTAAGACCAGGACCACACACAGAAATTTTCTTTCATAAATTCTCCTTTAAAATTGCCGCTGTGTCTATACACAGCAATTTTGTATCAGCAATTTTTGCTTTCTTATTCATTCAGCCTTCAAGCTACCTGTCTTCTTTTTTTACAGCTATAAAAGATACATAGGGTATTACGGAGTACGAGCGTTTGTACCCCTTTCCATTCTTATTTCCTCCCTCTCCTACAAAATCAAGAATTGCCCCACTAAAATTACTGTGTGTGGTCTGGATCTAAACTCAAATCTTTTTTTATGAAATAATTTCCAAAGTTTGATAGCACTTGCTTTTATGCTCCTATTTAAAATATGACATTTACCCTGATTTTGTTTTTGTTTGTTTAATCCTAAATGCTTCTTAAAAAAAAAACCACAAGTCAATAACCAGCCAATAACACAAAATTAACCTGTCAACTTCACAAGCATACGAAACACATATTCCCACTTTTACTAGCACTAGTAGTTACTCTATCTCTCTCTCTCCCTCTCTTAGACATACTCTAGCAAATGTAATTGCTTTTTGCCGAAACAGCATGAAACTCTTTTAATATAACGGTAAACGGTTTTTATATGTGGTATAATAGCGTTGCCATATTACTGCTTATTAATGTGTAATTTTTGTAATTTATTCATGTTACTACAACAGGCTTTTTATTGTTGTTAAATGTAAACAACACTGTCTGTGGTTTTACCACCAAACAAAAAGAACAAGTGTTAAATAATGGTATTTTAGTTACAGGAGAAAACATGCTGTAATTAATGCCTCAAAAAAACACACTATCACTCTAGCTTGCTCCAAAAAAAAAAACCCAAACACACATTTTCTGTGGTTTTTAACATGAAAATTAAGAAGAAAAAAATGATGCAAAATTACATGCAGACAAAATTGTAATTTATGAGACTTTGATTAAATAAGTATAACTTTTTAGTGGTTTGCATTATAAAATTAAAGTATGAAGGACACAGGAGTAAAGCAAAAACACTTTTTCCCAATTTTAATAGACTCTGGTAAGGGAATATTAAACAAACGTTACAGTAAATGTGGGTATCTTTCTTTATTAAGCCGCAAAATAAAATAGCTTTTTCATACTTGATAGCTTCTGCCAGACAAGAATACAGTTTAGGTCTTTCTAGAGAGAAATTTTGTGGGAAAGAAATTTCCAGTTCACCTATTATAAACAAAATTTTCTTTGGCAGATTTTTCTCTTTTCCCTTTTATCCTTATTCTAAAAAATCTTTGTTAAAATTTTACATTACGAAAAAAATTTTTTAAATTTTCTAAAATCCCAGATAAAAATTTTTTAATTAATTTTCAAAGCAAAAATTTTTAAATTCCAATATGTCGAATTTATTTTATTTATTTATTAATTCTCTTAAATTATAATTATAAATTATAAGGGTAACAGGAAAAAAAGGGGAGCAATGGATGTCGTATATAATTTTTGAAATAATTCTTTTATTTTTTTCTTAAAAAAAATTCCAACTTTATTAAAATTGTTTTAAAATATGTATAGCAACCAAAAAAAAATTCTAAATAATTAAAAAAAATAAAATTTAATTCGTGCTTAATTTCAAATTATGTTGGTGTGCAAAATGCATTATTTTCCATGATATTTTCATGGAAAATTTTTCAAAAAATTGTTTACTTAGTACAATAAGTACTAAGCTGTTTCATCAGACGCTACTCTGTATCTTCAGTAGATTACTCCCAAGTCTTGTTAAATTCCTGCCCAACCCTTTAAATACTTATTTAATTATAATAATCGACCGAATGAGAATTTTAGTTAATAGGCCCAAAAAAAATTTTCAAAATGTTTAAACAAGAAAATAAAAAATTATTATAACAAAAATATTTAATTCCCAAAAAAAATTTACAAAAATTCCTAAATTCTACACATGTTTTTTGAATTAAATTTTTTTAATTCTCAATTTTTGTTAAAATTTTAAATTTCCAAAAATATTTTTAAAATTTTCTAAATCCTAGAAAAATGATTTCCAATTCAGCATTTTTTTTATATAAAATTGCTTTAATAATTGATAGCTACGAGTACCAAAAAAAGTTGAGAGTAACTAACAATTTATTTAAAAATTTTAATTCCCCAAATATATTTTCAAAAATTCTAAAATCTAAGAATTTTTTTCTTTTTTTTTTTAAGAAAAAATTCCAATTTTATTGGCTGTTCAGCGATGTCACACGAAAGCTTAAGCGTATATTGTTTTTGCTTTTAATTTAAATTTGCTTTGTTTTCGTTCGCTTAAGTTTTCTTGCGACATTGGTAACAGGCCACTAGTTAATATTGTAAATTCCTAAAAATATTTTAAAAATTTCCAAAATCCCAAATAAATAATTTTAATTTATCATAATTTTAGTAAACAATTCGAACTTATAAATTTATTATTAGTTGTATTATTCAAATTACAAAAAAAAACAATTATTTTATTGAGATCTTAAGTTTGAATAATATAACTAATAAAAATTTTAATTTATTTTCAAACAAAAAAAAATTCAAAAATTCTAAAATCTTAAGCATAATTTTAGACTTATTTTTTTTTCTGAAAAAATTTAATTTTTGTTAAAATTGTAAATTCCTAAAAATTCCAATATCCCAGATAAATTATTTTTAAATTTTAAAATTATTTTTTGTGGAATTAAATTGCCATGAAATTGAATTACGACAACGACACTATAAAAATATTTAAAAATTTTGAAAGGAAATAATTTTTGATTTATTCATTGAAATGTCTCAAATTGAAATAAACTCCCACAAAAAGTTTTCTTTTTCCCTAAAAATACAAGTAACAAATAATGCCGAATCTAGCTAGCAATCCTATAATAAAAATCCTCTAATAAAATTTAAAACTAAAGTTAAAGACCTAAAACAAATAAAAATAAAATCCTTATAAATATTACAGGACGAATTGTATTCCTTTCAAATCAAAAAAGTACTCGTATGTATTTTGCATGTCTGTAATCCTTAAATAAAATAAAGAAAAGAAAAGGAAATCTATACAAAGAAGTTTATTGCATTGTTTCACAGCTTGCAAAAGGAAATTCTCTTTCATAAAAAGCCGGATGTAAATTATGTTTGTTGAGATGCATGGGGATGAGTGGATACTTGGGTGCGTGTGTCAATATCAGTTTAATGTGCGTGCTGTAGTTGTCTCTTTTTGCTTGTGTTTTATATGTAAGTCAAAATTGATATTTTATTTCAAAATAAACATAGGTATGCTTGTGTGTGTGCGCGCCAGATAACAGGATGTGAAATGTTTGTACAAACGAGAATTTATCAGTATTTTTTTTTTCCATTTCGGGTAAAATTTATTTCGTCTTGCTTAGATTTTTGTGCGTATGTGAGTTTGTCTATGCTGTGTGTGTGTATATTTGCTAAGCAATTTCTATATTGAATTGAATGTTTGATTGCTTGTTTGGATTTATCCAATAAAGTCAATCAGTAAATGATTTATATTGATTTTAAATCTGTTTTCTGTTTAACAGAAATTCATATTGAATATTTATTTTACTTGAAAGCTGTAAAATTTTGTAAAAGATTAATGAAATGAGAGCTTTTTTCTTAAATCAATTTAGAATTGTAAATGTTTTAAAGTAGTTTTGTAAAAGTTAAGATTTATAAGAATTAAAAATTAATATAGACGCACACACACTAACCAACCAAAACACGTAAAACGTGAGGTTTATTTTGTGAAACAGCAAGAACAGTTTTGCTGCTTCGCACACAAGCCCATAAAATATACTAGCGTGTGAATATTTGCCCTGCTCTGCATTAAAACTATAGAAAATATATTTTCTGATTCCATTGTTTTCCCTTATTTGCCCTCTGGTGCATTCCCTTTTTTTCCTTTTGATTTCATTTTTCTCTTTTTGTTTTTATTTTGGCAGTAACATGTGTTGCTGCCAATTCATTTCAATATTTCCCTACAAATGAAAGAGAAGAATTTTAATTACGGTTTTAATGGATTTTTAATATAAAAAACCTTTTTTTTTTTACTTTTGTTTTCCTTTAGCACAATGAATTTTCATCAAGTAATAATAATTTTCTTGAATCTCTTTTCATCATCTCTTTCAACACTCAACGCCTTTACATGTTGATGTTAATTTTTATGTAATGACGTGTTAAAAGAAAATAATTTATTCAATTTTGTTGTTGTAAAAAAAGGCATAAATTAAATGTCAGAGAAAGTAAAACGTGATAACCAAAAAAATTGTATTTCTTTCGTTTTTTTGTGGTGAAAATCGAAAAAAAAAATTAATTTCATGATAAAACTATCTTTTAGGCCGTAACTAATAATAAAATAGATTTTAGGTAAACACACATGATGTGTTTTAAAATTAATTAGTATAACCCAGTAAACATTTTTTTAATGTTTTTAAAAAAAAAAAGTGATTATCTTGGTTATGTGGGTTCGATTGCTAGTTACTGGCACCAAATTCCAAATTTGTGGCATTGAATAGCGAGTAACCTCACCATGTGTGTGAAGATAAATACGTCTAGTTAAATAGGTTTTTTTTTAAATATCTCATGCGATAAACAAATTTTCCATACATATTCTTCACATATGTATTGAACTTAAAAGGGTTTATAGAGAGATGAAAGCAAAACCCTTCTATCTCAAGGAATAGGTCTTTAAGCTGTAAGTTGCCAGAGTAAAATAAATTTAATTCAAACTTTTGGCAACTCTTTTCAGGACATATTAAATTTTTATAACAAACGAATAATGTGTTTTTTTTAATCACATTTTCAAATTTATTTATCACTTAGAACTGAAATTCTTATCATTGAAAAGCTTTGCTGGGTGGCTTACCCAAATATTTAATAAAACAAATTGTAAAGCACATGCTTGCACATTTCATTCATTTTGTTAAGAACCCTCTCTTACTGCTTTTTAAAATGTTGAAAACAAAATAACTTTTGAATTCTGGGTCTTGTTGTGCAGAGTTTTCTAATGAGTTTTCTAATGAGAATTTCATTTCTATTTTCTTTAATTTATTTTAAATGTAACTAATTTCCATGTAACATACAAAATGTTTTATGTAAACTTTTATTTTGTTTTTCTATTTATGTTTCTTTTTTTTTTGTTGGGCTTTTTCCGTTTTGCCATTTAGCTCTACCTAAAGGACTTTGGCACTTCCTAAACGACAAACATTGACAGGAAACATATTAAATTGAACTTTGGAAAAAAATCACACACACACTTATAAAACTGCCAACTTCTATGTTGAATTTTTCTAGTTTTTTCTGTTATTATTTTTTTTATTTTGTTTTGGTTTAATGCCAGCATTGAAATTCAAATCTACAAATTGGATTTTATTTATCAATTACAATTCTTGTTCATGTTCATGCTCATTTAATGAAGGAAAAAAAACAAAAAGAAATTAAGGTCAAACAAAAGTCTTGTACAATTAGAGACAAAGAAACAAATCAGACAAAGCAAACAAAATAAATATGGAGCTGACGAAATAGAAAAGTTTTATTTAAATTTTTTTTAGGTTTAAAATTAGTTTCTTTAAACTAAAAAAAAAAAAAAAAAAAAAAAACCTATTTTCATTTTATTTTTCTTTGGAAATAAAAGATCCTTGAACCAATTTGCACAAGCATTTACTTTAAGCAACATTCAAACTCCCTTAACATTTCACTTTATATACCCAGCTTTTGTCTAACAAGTCATCTGCACAATTATGGATACTCCCAAGGAAATTATTGCCCGGGAAAACTTTGTTTTTATGAAAAAAAAAAAATTAGAAAATTCACTGCAGATTGCTCGATGCACATCTTATCTGAGTTATTGGGAAATATCTAATTACAGTTATTTTCTCTGTAAGCACGCAGTTCCTTTTTATACTAGAAACTCAAATTTCTTCATGTCATCTAATGAGCGATTTATCTGAGACCTTCATAGGTAACTTAGTGCGATCTAGTGGGTCTAGATCTACAGCATTTTCTTGGCGAATTGTTGGTTTTAAAATGGAACTTTGCAACTCTAATTAATAGCTAATGGCCAGTCAAACAACCAAATGCTAACTAAATTTTGATTTAAAAAAAATCAATAAATTAAACATTTTTTGTAATACTAATTGTTAATACAAACTGATCCCTTTTTATGATATTCTCAGAGACAGCAAGAGTATATTTTACTGCTTTTGTTCTTTACAAACAAAACCTTAATAATTTTTCCAATAACAGGCCTATTAAATGTCACTCCCTTTTTTCTTTCCCTTCCCTCTTTCCAATTTACAACACGAGTTTTAGAAAATTTAACATGAAGCAATTAAATCTGATACTTTATGCTACAACTTGCTGCCTTGCAGCAGCCACTTTCGGCAATAAAAATCTTTAATAACCTCAACGCATCATGTTCCAAAATACCCACCCTTCTTTCGTTACTTGACAGCAATTAAATTTTCAAACAGCACACAATTTTGTAATCATTTAACCTCAGCTTTGAGTTTACCTTAATTACTGTGTTACTTATTGCCTTTATTCCCTAAAATGCTTTGAAAATTTGGCAAAAATTTTAAATGTAAATTTTAGGGAAAAAAGAAACACATTAAGGCTAATCACTTTCAATACACCCACCCACCCTGCTGCTGTGTCTTTATTGACAAAGCAGAACAGCATGTCTAAATTTACCTATTAAAGAAAACAAAGCAGAAAAGTAGTAGAAAAAAACCGATACAGAGTAATGGATTGACCATACAATATACATCCATTTATGCAAGCATTTATACGAGTACATCCATCCATTTATTTATTTATTTAGCTCTTCTATCTGTATAAGCAATTCAGCCATTCATTTGTCCATTCAAGCTGGGAATTACACACGCAAACGTATACGATGGGCGGACAGACACGAAAGTATCTAAAACAGTCTTGCATTATAATGCATTTATTTCCTTTTGCATGGCAACATTTTTCTCTCTTTTATTTTTTTAAATTCTTGGTAAAACACATTTTAGCTGTTAGACAAGAAGACATTTAGCCCCTGGGATACTTTAGCTAGACAGACTTCCATACATTCACAATTCACTATAAACAAGAATAAGAGAGAATATTACAGAGAGCGTTAAACAGATAAGGTTATTTATTTGGTGTATACAAAATGCTGTTTGATTATAGCCAACCCCAGATTGACTAGTGATTGTTGAATAACAAGGACTAGCAAATTTTCTTTATTAAAAAATTCAAAAACTTCTGTTTCAAATTTGAGCTGGGCAAAAATGGGCAAGTAAAATCAAATGTGGCATTTGAAACTGTTTACACTGTAATACTGAGTAAAATCACTTGTCAAAAATTTAAATCAAATAAAAAAGTATAATAATGGGAAAGCATTTTGTGTGTTAAGATTTTCATTGAATTTTGTCAGCTGTTTTTGTTTTTTCTTTGTTCGTATGCGAAAATGCAGCCCTGTTGCGTTTAGAAAATTTTCTAAAATTTTTCATTTGATTTCAATTTTTGACAAGTCGTTTTACTTAATATTAGCCAATTGCTTCTTGTAACAAAGCCAAACTATATTTTGGTACACTCTTTGCAATTAGCTTAATGCCAATTTATGTAGCTGTACGAGGAGTACATAAGTATATCATCGAGTGTATTTCGTATTTAACAATATTTACTATTGTAACCTCAGCTGTTGTATCCGCATATTTTAGTAAACATTTGCACAGAGCCAACATCCTGGAAACAACAAACAAATACCATCAAGAAAAAACCATGTTTAAATTTTCACACACAAACAGCCATCTTCTTGCAGAGGCTTGTATCAGTTTAAGCTCGTGTATGTGTGTGTGTGTGTTTTTATTTGATTTAACAAAAATCTTGATTTACAGCAAAGTTAAATGCGAATACATGTGTAGCCTTGTTGTTGATACAACGACAGTGATTGAATAAGAGAAAATAAAATAGATTTTTAGCACACAGAGAAAAATAACAAGAAAAAAAAAAAATAAAAAAAAACAAAGAGGTAATTTCTCATCAAAATGCTGATGTTGCTGTTGCTTGTTGATGTTGAGAAGTTTGTACTACTTAAAATCGGCTACATTTAGTTGGTACAAACTTTACTTGACTTGGATGTGTGTGTGTGGCTAAGTGAGTTTGTGAAAATGTAATGCTTTTCTATTTACAATTGATTGATTTTTATTGATAACTTTATGCGCATTCAAAGCCTCGAGTTGCCAATTAAGAGTTAAATGAAATCATATACAGGCATACCTCGTTTAGCGCTCATATTGCCTTTTTGAAAATTGAGCATTAACAGAAACAGCGTGCTATTTACACTAAAACATGGGTATACTCTTTGGCCTGTCGTTCACCGTTCTCAATTCGCCTAATAGCATTCATTTGCATCTGCAACGTCAAGCTTTTTCTAGATGGCTGAGCAACATGTGTCTGTAGTTCAATTGATTTTTTTATTTATTTAATCAAAATTACTGAGGGCTATATCAAACCCTATCAATATTTCGAATGAGCAATTTAATACAAAATTTCACATTTTAGGATTCCTTGATATAAAATCATATTTTCTCTTTTTTTTTTCAAAAACAAGGATTTTATCAATTTTCCTTTTAAATTAGAAAAAGAAAACTTTTTAAAAAATATTTTTTTCAAAAATTCAAAAGAGGTAGCGTTAATCGAGGTATGACTGTAGTTACTGAAACTAAATTGAATTGAAGTTGTTTATAGTTTTTCTTGCTTTCTCTGCTGGGCACTCATACAGAACATGTTGTTCCGACGTTTGCCGTTGTTTCCGACAGAAACGAAAAGAGTTGTTTTGTTTCACACCGATTTTACTCCATGTGTCATTAGCAGCTCAATGTAAAGCTTTATGTCATTTCGCAATCAACTTAGTAATTATTGATGGTGTAGGAAATATATTCCCACAAAACCTTTTCATTCTAGCAAAATAATTTTATAAGAGTAGTTGTAGTCCTTTCATATAATTTTATAATAAGACATAAGCTATTTAGCAATTTTCTTAAGCCCTACACAAAAAGTGAAAAGGATATATCGTCATATGAATTCATTAAGTCACCTTAAGAAGCCCAAAAAAGCGCTATGAAAAATTACAAATTTTTAAAGTTTTGTTTAGTTTAAACTTCGGCTTAAGAATGCTGCTTTTAATTGTTGAAATGAAACACTTCTCAAATTTAACTTGTTGATTTTTGTCGTTAATTTGATATTAATTATTTGTTAGTTTATTTGACCTATTTTTTTTTATTAAAATGACTATTTTATTAAGCTTGAGGTTTTATTTTATAAATTTATTTTGAATAAATTTTTATTGAAGAATCAATCAACAAGTCTCATAAGCCGTTCATGCATTTGCATAATCTTTCCCCCAGACTTAAAATGAGTTGTTGTTGATGTTGAAAATGGTTTAAAACTGTTAAAACTTTTCTTTTGTTTTTTTGCTATCTTTGTTGATAACAAGTTAAAAACTATTAAAAGTCAAACTATTTTTAACCCACACTTACACAAAGAATAATTGAATTTGTGTTAGCAAAAAAAAAAAAAATAAAAAATTGTTTGTTAAAAGGACACAGCAGAGAGCTTGAGTTTTCAAAAAATCATTTTCATAAAACAATACAGGCATAAATAGGATAAAAACTGTAAACAAAAAATCAGAAAAGGAAAAAAATTAATATCGGTATTTTTTTTTTTTTTTTTTCATTTTTATAAATGAATTTTCTTTCAAATGAATTCTTTTTTTTTTCATAACGTGTGCAGCAAAACAGAAAGGAAACAACAGCAAGAATGAAAAAAAAACAACCATAAACTCCAGTATTCAGCCAGGCAGTAAATTTAATGAAATGAATATGAAAATAGAATCTAAAGGAAAGCAAAGCAAAAAAGCCACCCTTAAATGCTGTACACTCTCGCCACTAGCCCTTCTCCCATTTATGCACAAACACTAAAACCAAAATCCTTTATGTAAGTTTGTCTGGATGCAGATATGTTGATGTAAATATAAAAGCATAAAAGTATGTGTGTGTTTGTGTGCATTTAAACCATTTCTATATTTTTAGCAAAAACAAATATTTGCTTTGAAAACACCATCTATAAAGTCATTCGTCAGTCCGCAAGTATTTACGGCACGAGCCATAGTCCAAATACTTATTTTTCATGTTGAAAACAAATAATACAGCAATATGAAATAGAAACTAACATATAAAATAAAAGAACAGCAACAGCATTAGCAGCAGCAGCAGCAACAGCAATAAAATGTTTGCAGTTGTTTGTATACTGGGGCATTGACATTGTTTGTGCCCTTTAAATAAATAACTGCAAAAATTGAAAGGAACACAAGAATCTCTTTTAAAATGGATAAAGAAATAACGCAAAAGCTTTACCACAACTCTTTTTCGTCAATAAGGTATTTAGTATGGAAATATTATTTATGGACACAAGAAAAACTTTCTCTCTGATGTATTTGTAGATCATTGTTTGCCTTTTTTATTTTCAAGCAACAATTAATTAGATTTCAAACTGCTTTAAAAATTTTGTCAGACTATTTGTCTTGGGACTAGTGTCTTAAACAGCCTGTTACTGTTCAAAAACAGCCAAAGTAACAGCTAAGACACAACAACTGGTAGGCCAGCTAGTAGGTATTCAAATAATTACCCAAAGCAACTTTTAATAAAGCTCTCTCTTTATTTAATTAATTACAAAAGCCTGCAAACACAACAAGAGTTAAAACTTCCCCACCTGTATGGATCTGCAACATTAAGCAGATAAGCTCGTTGAACCAAGCTTCGTTTGGTTTTGAAATCGGATATTTAGAAACTCTTTGGTGTCTCCTATATAACCGGTATCAGTATGGTTGACTACACTATCGCAAATAAATGCTTTATATGCAGTCCGCCAGTTTAGGGAACCTCATAGAACCCAAAAGACTTGGCTTATGACAAACAACAGGCTTTGTGCCGAAGGTGTATGTTTAGAGAATCTGGGAACTAGTTTGGCTTACGACCAAAAGCAGATACTGAGAAACCCTTTTAAAGTCAACTTCACTATAAAACAATTCAATAGCATAAACTTTCTGTCCCTGATTTTTGCATGCGAATTTGGTCTTTTTTGCTCACACATACACGCGACTAATTTAAGGTGGCCATATAATTGCACTAATTTCAATCAAGGGGTTGATTGTTTAAATCAATTTTATGTTTTAAATGAGCCAAATATTGAATAATTTTTTATACAATTTATTGTGGTTTAAATTATTAAAAAAAAAATACTATTACTGCATGCAATAGGGGTTTGCAGTGGTTTAAAATTGTTTGGCTTTCTTTGAAATAAAATAATTAATTTGCCAAATCAACCATGATTTTAAACAACTTTTGTGTCATTAAAGAAAAAAATTTTAATTACAGAGAACATATGTAAATATGAAAACACATACACACATGTTCAGTTCCTTTTTTTATAATTTTTTAAATAAACATCGAAGGGTATTAATTATTTGTATAACCCAGCTTTACCAAAAAATAAAAAATTTTTGCATAAATTAGTAACAGTATTTGCAAAAGAAAAGCTGTTGCTATAGAAACCACAGCAAAATACAAAAAAAAATATTAAATAAACAAATTGGCAAGTCCATTATGCTTCCCATGAGGCAGGTCGAAACAACAAAAAACCAAACAAATCATTTTAATAGAAACACAAAAAATTTATTTCAAAAAATATAAATAATTATTTTTGTTAATTTATTTATTTATTTAAATTACAACAACATTTACATTTGCTGCTATTTTAAATCCTGCAAAAAAATCCCATTTTTGTGCGTTGTTCCTTTGTAATGAGGTGTCAAAGGTTTTTGTAACAAATAAATAAATAAAACATTTAAATGTGTTAAATAATTTCTATGAATAAATTTAAAACAAAACATACAAATTTACACATGAAAAAATAGAAGGATTAAAATTAAATTAATTAACTTTAAGTCGAAAAGCATTAAACTAAAACCAAATATTTGAGTAAAAAAAATCATTAAGAAAAAATTTTTAAATTAAACATAAAGGGTCTGCCGTTAGAGATTGCTGCATTTTAAAAAATGAAAGCGACATCTAATAAATGGGTAGTCTATTTTTCTAAATCTCTATTGATTGAATGAAGGTTCAAAATATGATTTTATCAAAATGATTAAGAGTATATTCTCGCTTAAAGAACCCAAGTGAGAATGCAGCAATTAAAAAAGCTGATTTCATAAGTTAAACAAGAGGGTAAAGTCAGGAATCGTATCTGCTACCTTCAGATAGTGACGTTAGTATACTATCCACGAATCTTACAAGGCATTCTCAAAATACTTCTCAGCCCCAAACAAGTTATTGTTTTAAAGGAAAATATTGTAATTTAATAAATTTCTTTCATTCCAAAAGTTTTCCATTTCTGTAAAATTCTGGCTTAAGAAAAAATTTTTATTTAAAATAAATAAATCCTTTTAATTGCCAGGGTGTTGTATTAATCCAGAGTTTTTGCTTTGAAAAAAATTTAGAACAAGTGAAAACTTGTTTCTTAAATTTTATAAATGCGTTTAATTGCATTTTCAGAAGTTTTAACATTTAAGGAAAATGGAGAGTGAAAACAACTCAATAAATTCGTTTATTTGCCAGGATTTTGGATTTATCCGAAATTTTTGTGATTAAAGAAAATCTAGAATAGAAACTTCGTTTAATTGCAAAGCTTTTACATTTATGCAAAGTTTTTTGCTTTTAAAGAAAATCTGCTATAAGTAAAAACTTGTTTTAAAAATTCATTTTGCATTTATCTGAAATTCCTGTTTTTAGAGAAAATCTTGATTAAGTAAAAACTTGTTTTATAAATTCGTTTAATTGCAAAACAGCTTTTCATTTATCTAAAGCTCTTCTGTTTTCCAAAAATGTTTATTTTATTAAGTCGTTTAATTGCAAAATTTTTGTTTTTAAGAAAAATCAGCAACTTTGTTTAATTGGAAGAGTTTTGCAATTAAATGAAGTTTTTGTTTTTGGAGAAGAAAAGAAAAAATTATTTAATTTGCAATTCTGTGAAATTTTGAAATAAAAAAAAATTTTATTAATTCAATAAACTCGTTTAATTGCAAGGGTTTTGCATTTATTGAAAGTTTTTCTGGTAAGGAATATATTGAATAAGTAAAAACTTGTATAAATTTAATAAGTTTCTTCAATTGCTTAAGTCTTGCATTTATGCAAAAAATTTTATATAAGCAAAAACTTGTTTTAAAAATTCAATAAATTCGTTTAAGTGCAAGAGTTTTCCTTTTTTTTTAATTTGTAATAAGCCTAATTGCTTTATGTGTAGATTCAATAAATTCGTTTAATTGCAAGAGTTTTGCATTTATCCGAAGTTATTGCATAAGCAAAAAAATTAAAAGAGTTTGTAGTTTTTTATTTTTGCTTATTCGACAAACGACTGCAACCCTGTTAGCTTTTTCCAGTTTAATATTTAAATGAATTAATTTATAATTTAAAATTTAATTGAACTATCAATACAAAAATTAATGATTAAATTGCGAGCTTAAGCTTGAAAAACTATCAACAAAACTAAAAATCTAAATTTTATATTTTGGCTTGGAATTCGAGAAACAAATTCTAAGCCAATTCAAGCTTAAAAAAAATTAATGGAAATAAATTAAAATACAAATCTAATTTGAAAAAAAAGTTTCTACTCGTATAAGCTTTAGTTAGTTTCAGTAACTAATATTTTTTAATTTAATTTCACCTTTTTTTTATAACTTTTTAATTGTATTAAAAAGTTGGCTTAAAGTTTGCACACACACACAAATTTCATTTAATCTCACACTAACTGAACTAATGAACTTTTTTTTTTCAAATACTTCAACATTAAATGCAGCATGAAATTGTACAAAGATAATGGGTGGAATGAAAAGAAAAAAAAATAATAATAAAATGTAAAAGTAGAAAATAAAAATTAATAAAGATGGCTAAATAGTAACACAGCACATGCTCGCTTATACTGCTAGACGACAGTAAAAAAAAACATTTAATGATATTTAACACAAGGTACTAAATCATTTCAATGATTACTCGTGTTAAAAGAAAAAAAACAGTGGTAGAGAGTTGAGATTATGTTGAGGTGTGTCTGATATTCCAGTAAAACATAAACAAAATAATAGAAGTCTACTAACACGAATTTGAAATGCTCTAGCATTTAAAAATTTATTAGAATTTTCAATTATTACACTTGAGTGTTTTTGAAATAATTTTTGGGATGAAAGAATTTTAACTTCAAAAATGCTCTATAAAATTTTCATTTGCAACATCGGATATTAAGCGAGTTTTTTTTTGTGAAATAAAAAGAAATTTGTAGTCACAACCCAGCCGCTTAAGTATTAATTTGAAAGAATAGGATTATTAAGACTGTCTTTTTCATGACGAAACATGACATATGTGGCAAGGCTAGTGATATGTTTTCCGGTGAAGTAGAACAAAAAGTATTATATTTACAAAAATACAAGAAGTTTTCATTCACAACCCAGCCGATTAAAAAGAATAGGTCTTTGTGTCGTTACAAAAATATTGATATGTGGCAACGCTGCATATGTGACCACACTGGAAATATGTTTAACGGTTAAGTACAACAAAACAAAAACGTAGAAAATTTGTATTCACAATCCAGCCATTTAAAAATTAATTTTGTTAATTTCATATGGCAACGCCGGCCATTTGTTTTATATTACCTTGTGGCAAATGCGACTAAGAGTATGATACTCGTTATTACGAAATTAATTCAATTGAAATTAATTCAATTTATATAACTGGCTCAAAACGGAGTCTTACGACTCTAATTGAAGGCCGTTTTTACGCGCCACGTAGACCTATATAACTCAAATTAGTGTTGTAGTGTTGCCATATTTGAAAAATTTCCTTTTTTTTTCTTACACATTTCTGCAAAACTTCTTTGGCAGAAATCTAACCCACAACTTTCAGGGCTAGTAGGCGAATAAAGTGACCTTTAGGAAAAAGCCGAAAAAGCTCATTTAAGCCTAATAATGAATTAGTTTATGACTGACTGCCCGTTTACAGCTTAGCTTTGGAGTTGGAGTTGGTCGACTTTAAAAAAAAATTGTTTTTTTGTATTATGTCACACAGTAAAGTGTTTGCGTGAATAATTTACCATAAAAGAAGTTAATGTTGTGAAATATTGCAAACATAATGACAAAATTAAATACAACCCTTGCACATGTATGTTATGTATGTGGCGAATCAGTTTAATAACCAGTTGATGAAAGTTAATTACTGGATGAGCTGCTATAAAAAAGGCAACTCATTGACTGGAGTAACTAACTAAAGGCAAAGCAAAAGCAGAAAAAAATAATAGAAATAATGCTATTTTGCTGGATATAAATTACAATCTAGTAAGCATACAGTGGCTAAGAAAAGTTTACTGACAGTTAAATAAGACAAGTATAAAACGAAGCCAAAAACTTTTTCACAATTAAAAAAATTCTAGAGAATATCAAATTATTCTATTCTATTCAACTAGGTTAATTGGAATAGTGGAAGAACTGAGTTTTTATATTTTAGTTATTGAACTGAATTATATAAATTTACTAATTTGAGTCAAGTTTTGGACCACAGTAACTGAAAACCTTAAGGTGATCTTCATTTCCTTATTTTTCAAATTGGCTGTGGTTTCTGAGATATACCGCTTTTTACTTTCCTGTAAACCCGTTCAAGTTATTTGAGAACAACCCACTGAATTCAAACCATCACATTTGATATCGATAGAAATTCCAGTCTTTTTGTATGAAGTAATTTGAAAATTTCGATATCAAATGAAGCGATGGGCTCTGGGTTCTTTGAAAAAAAAAATGAATCGTGTAGACGAAGCGATCATATATCAACATACAAACTGTATTTAAGCTTCAAAAAAAGCTTCTTAAGAAGGCTTTGCATGATGCACGTGTGATACTTTAAGTGATCTAGTATGTATTTGTTTTTTTTTTGTTTTTTTTTTTTTCAAAAATTATGCAGGAAATGCACTACTTTGACCAGTAATTCGGACAACTAAATTCAGTTAAAAGACTTGACAGCTGTATAAGTAGTTGTGGTCTATTCCACATTAATTTCTCTTTTCATAGTCTTCATTTTTTCTAATGCCAAAAAAGAAAACGTTTTTAGTTTTCATAGAAATTTTGAAACCAAATTATATCATTCGATATCAATCCAAATTTAAATGAAATTATCGTGCGATATCGAAAGCTTCAATTTGGCGTCTGTTTTTCAATTTAATTGGAAAATAAATTTCTTGCTTAAGAAAATCCTTTAAAAACCGATACTGTGTATGAAGAATACTTTTTTCAAACACTGTTTTGGTGGTATGTATGCTCATATGCGTGTCTGTATGATAATAACTAAAACTAAAATAAACATATTCAACACAAAGAGCAATAAGCTCTCATTACTCTAGTCTACATAGTTTGATAAAGTACCTCAGGAATACAATGTAACAACATGCAACCATGTATTGTTAAGGACCATAAAGTGAACATTTATACACACACCCATAAACATAAGCATAACAAATACTAACTCACTGCACATACAATCAAGAGGTATTCATGTACGAGTATGTAGATGCATGTAGTTGTTGTTGGTTATTTTCTTTGATAACCAAAAAGAAAATTTTATTCATATGGTTTGAGAGTCAGGGTTAAAACTAAAGCCACAAATTGATGTTGTTGCTGATGTTGTTGTTGTTGCTGTCTTTGTAAAACAGCAGCTACAGCATGTATGAGCAGTACTCCTGCTGCTTTAGTTTAACAACCAAAACAAGCAAGAAAAAAACCCTTCAAGATAATATCTTGCTGGGTGCACCCCTCAGTTTAGTACAGGTAGAATGAACAAATAACTGAAGTAAATTAAAAGAAAGAGAAAGGTGGATGAAAGTGGAGGTGGAGGTGGAGGTGGGTTAACAACAAGCCATCCTGGAAGCAAAACAAAAAGAACATGGATCATTTATAGAGTTTTTGATTTAAATATAAAATATGTATGAAGAAAAAAGCTTATATGCATACAAATACAAATAGTACACGTTAGTATGTGTGTGTGTGTATGTGGGAGTTTTTCCTTTAAAGAGACCATTACAAGCACGCAATTGCCTGGCGTCATGCAAACACTAATACATGAAAGAGGGCAGGCACAAAAGTAACTAGAAATTTGTTTTATAAATAATTCCATGTCCAGAATATTTTACTTCACTGCTAGTGCAGCTCATCAGAAAATCTTTAACATTCAATTAATAGTATTTCAAAATTTTTTGATACAACATCTACCCCCACCCTGTTTACGAATTTAAAACTCAACTTGAAGTCTTAGAAGAACCTTTTTTTAAATCTACAGCCTTAAAATTTGGTGTCCGTATTTACCTGGTATAACCAGATAATAAAGTTGTTTATATCAAGAGCATATTTTGGATCAAGTTAATTGTTTGAAGCAAAATAGATATTTATGCAGCTCATCAGGTAACCTTTATCGTTATAATTGGCTTTTCGATACTTGAGCCAAAACTTTGAAGTAAGGTAAATGCAATGTTTTTATAGGGCAGTTAAGCAGCTCATCAGGAACTCTTTTTTTATGATTTTGTAAAACCAATTTAACTACTTAAGTTTCAAGAGAAAATTGTATTGCAATTATGTCGACATAAGCTTACTTGAACGCTTTCACTTGATGCTAAAACAGCTCATCAGGAACTAATTTTTTTTAATCCTACTAATTCAATTTAACTGCTCAAGTTTAGAAAGAAAATATTTAATTACAATTATGTTTTCGAAAGCCACCTTCAAACGCTTTTATTCGGTACTTATACAGCTCATCAGGATCACATTGTTTTTGTAATTCTGTTAAGTTATTTTAACAGCTTAAGCCTCAAAGTAAACTTTTTTATTAAAACCATATTTAGGGTAAACTATTTAAATACGTTACTTTTATTTGGTTCTTCAAAGGTTTATCAGAAACTCATTTCTTTTATAATACTTTTGATGTTTTTATATGATGCGTATGCAGCTAATCAGGAACTAATTTTTTTAAACTCTCAAATAATTTAAATGCAATTTGGTTATATAAGCTGATTTCCGTAATTTTGTTGTTCTTTTTTACTGTTCCTGCAGCTCATCAGACATATATATTAATTATATTCGTCAACTAAATTGCTCCACATTTTCCACTACCATTCAGACACCATTAAAAATCGCTTAAAGTCTTGGATTCTTCCATTCTTAAAGCTTGTGACACTCCTGTGAAACCGTAACCTTGAGTAATAGATTATAAACAACGTGCTGCAAGTTAATTTTACCACATTTTTAAAATCAAGCATTTTTATATACAATTTTTTGTGTAAAATTTCCACACTCATCCTCGTAGCTGCACACCATAATTCTTCATGATTTTCATTAAAGTTTTTCCACATTTTTTTTTATTCTGTAATTTGCTGTTTTCCCCTCCCAGTAAGGTAAATGTGTTTTCTTCAAATGTTTTTATTATTAAACAACATCTCAACTATACTTTGAGTTAAACACTCTCTTGTTAACAACAACCAGAATAGGAACGGAAATAAAAAGGATATTAATATGAAAGAGGAAAAAACCGAGCAACGTACAAGTACGTACTCGTATGTGTAAATAGAAAACAAAAACTAACAAAGCATTCCTTTACAAAAAAAAAGAAACACACACACACACACATGCACACGAATAAGGTAAGATTTGAAGTGGCTTTTTATTAGACAAAAACGTGAGCTCATAGTTACACCTACAAACAACTGTCACCATATAGTTTTGTGTACATTGTGAGTTTATCTGTCAGAGTCAATGTTGCCAGTTTTTATTAATTATCGATATTTAAAGATTTTCTATTTGGGAAATAAATTATAAATTTAATATTTAAAAGAATATGAAGCGAATAAGATTTATAATACAATCGATGATGATGATTTATCAATACTAAACAAATAATTTATATGAGCACCAGAAAACTATTCAAAACTAGTTCAACAAAATGAGGCTTTGAAAGATAAAGGTAATTTAGTCCTTATAGATTAATGGATAGTTTAAAGTGATATATGTCCCATCTCGCAATCTTCTATGGTTCGTTCGGAAGTTACTTTGGATTATTTTGAAATTTTCTTATACCCCAGTGCTGTTGCTCTAAGTGATTTTAGCAACTTCCCAACAAATCTATAAAGATTGTGGGATGGGGCAGATATCATTTTAAACAAGAGGTCGTCTAGATTTGTAATCTACCGCCGAAATACTCAGAAGTTTCTTTAGACTCCTTTTTAAACAAATTTTCAAATTTCCATATACCCAGTACTCTTCTTCTCAATAATTTTGGCAGTTTCCGTTTTGCATCATAGAATAAAAACTACGAAGTTTTCAGAAAATGTTAAAACACTTCTAGAAAGTTTAGAGCCTACAAATTATATTCCTTTTTGATTTTGGTAGTTTTCCCGGGAAAAATCGGGAATCGTACCTTGGCAAAGTGGGGAATGGTAAAAACTTTTTAAAACAGCCGTACGGGGGTATATGGAAATTTAAAAATTATTTTTAAAATAGTTCAAAGTAATTTCTGTGTATTTAGGCGGTAGATTACAAATCTAGATGACCTCTTGTTTAAAATGATATCTGTCTCATCTCTCACTAAAATCCCTCAAAGCAACATCACTGGAGTATACGAAAATTTCAAAAATTTTTTAAAAATAGTCCAAAATAACTTTTGAGTATTTGGGCGGTAGATTACAAATCTAGACGACCTCCCTTTTAGAATGATATGTGTCCCATCCCACAATCTTTATAGGTTCGTTGAATTCCTAAGCCAAATTTTATTTTCGTATAAATATTTTATTATATTTGTAAAATATTTCTGCTATAATTTTAGCTTTCAAAAATTAAATTTTACTTAAGTTCGAAAATTCGAAATTAAGTTCGAAAATTCGAAATTAAGCTCGAAATTTCGAAATTTTTATAGCTAAAATAATTGAGTATTATTTACTTATTTTACTTTTATAAAAAAAAAATATTCAAAAAAAGGTTATTTAAACATACGATTTTGAGAAATTAGTTTTATAGTTAATACTTTTTACAAAATAAAATACGCTCTTCGAATATCTAATACACCCCTAGATAATATTTCTTCTATAATCAATATCTATTTATCTATTTGTGTATCAATACTTTATACTAAATTCTTAGCTGGCAACTGTGAACAAGACAAGTCGAGTAGGTTTCTTTTTCTACTTCTATAAAAACACGTACTCAAGTTAATATCAATGAGATTGCAAGTAAGTACTACATAAGTGAATGACTAAATAAGTGAGCGTATGAATGAGTGACACGACAACTAACAATGACAACCGGAAAATTATTTAAAATAGTTAGAAAATATAAAACTACATTTAATTTTCTTTACTCCTACAACACTCGTGACAACAAATATGTAACTTTAGCGTGCAAACGCCAAGATAAACAACATGCAAGTTGTGTCTTGTGGCACTAAATGTTTATATGCACTCCAATGAGGAATACGGTAAATTTTTGTGTCTCGACTACAGATTGAAATTTTGGGGAAAAAGAATTTTAGTAAAACAGGTTTTATTAGGCACAAAGTATATAATATTTTATCCTTTTTGATAAAGGAAATTTCCTTCTTTTTTCTGTAAGTCTCAGTTCAAGTGTCCTTTTTCATTTTAAAATAAAAACACGTATTTTTGTAGAGTGATGATTTTTTTATAGGATTATGTATAGAATAAAATGTCCACACCGGCCATTTGTTCAATGCGTTATAGAGCAAAGTAAACTCAATTTTTGGAAAAAAAAAACCATCTTTATTAAAACTCATTTCCATTGGATTTAGGAGTACACAAAATTGTCGAATTTGGAGATAAGAAAATCGTTATGCAACCCATAAGAAATAAATTCACCCACAACGAGCTCTTGTCAGGTGGGAATTTTGCCTTTTTAGAGATAAGGGCGAAATTGCGGTGACTATGAATAGTATTCGTTACAGGAACATAAGAACGGCCTCAACTGGATGGCATAGATCTGGATTATATGTTCTTTCACACAGTGTGTGAAAAAATTGATTTGTGGCTGCAACGATTTCCAGAATAAATTATCTCAAGAAATTCCGAAGTCAACTGGCCTTTAAGATTATGAGATTTTTTCTAATATTTTCTTTGGGGCTTAAGAGATAAACAATTGCTGAGCTTCAGCCACATCTCTGTTAAAAAGTCATTGAAAATTTTATGAACAGATTAATGGTCTGTCATCAGAGCCTTGAGAACCGTTTGACGTTTATTTTATTTTATACTTAATCGGAACATGTCTTTTTTATAATCCAATAAAAAATCAAAACTCTCTGAAAAAATTCATATTTTCGCTCATGTTCTGAGAAACGTGCGTTTTCAAAACTAAAATCGGTTTGTAAAACACTAAAGCATGTTCTGGAAACCACGCGTTTTGCTTTCGTTTTTCTCATTTAAAGTGAATGAGAAAATGCCAGTTTATAAGTAAACAATTGACACACACAATTGACAAAATCAAAGTAAATTTTTTATGGAAAAGGCCAATTTTCTTTCCAATTTTGTTTGAAATAAAAAGAAAATATATTTAATTTGAATTGTAAAACATTTTATTTTATCTTTAACTCTTAATTTGTGCAAAACTCATCACGTTGCTTCAGTATATGCTTGCGGTTTGAAAACGCAAAAATTAAGCGTTTTGGGTTTTTCAGAACATGGGTGTTTAATTAAAAAAAACAGTAAAGTGCAGGTTTTTTTTTTTAGAAAAAATACTTTTTTAAGCAATATTTTTTGTAGAAACGTTTTAAACAAAAACTTTTAATTAAAGTGTTTAATTAATAACCTTAAAGACGTTTGTTGTGAGAAAAAAAATGGAAAATTAAGATAAATTTCAGTTAACTAGAAGAGTATTTTTATTTCATTTTTTTTTTTTTTTTTTTTTGTTAAGACGCAGGGTATACAAGATTCGTTATCACCACACTGCATACCTTACCTAATGTAAATTCTCTTCCTTGTTCAAATACTTGAGCTGTTATATTTGAAAGTGGTATAAGTCTACTTTTTTTTTATTTTAATTAGTCAGTATTAATTCTGACTAAAATTAACTCATAATTTTTCTTAAGTGGACTTATGCCACTTTTAAATATAACAGTGCATTTTATTGTTATTATTTTTATTAGTTTGCTTTTCAATTCTCCTTAAAGATAGCCATCGTATTACTCCTTTTGTGTTTTAAAACTATTCATTCATAGCTGTTTCGTTACTGCTAATAAAAAGTTGCATGTTATCGACTAGACGTTAAGCTACTTAATAATTTACTCTATTATTTGTTTGTCTAGCCAGCCGTATTTCTGACACTATATTTTACTCGGTTTTTTTTTTTGCTTATGGTAAACTATTATGGATTTTTTTCCTTTAAACCAAAATGTGGTTTTAAAGTTTTTGTTATTTTTCAGAGAAGTCAAATATTCTGTTTGTAAAAACAATTCAATTCTTGTTGAAAGGAATTTAATTTATAAATAAATAATTCAATTATAAAATAATTAAAAAAAAAATAATCTAAATAAAACACTTACATTTTTTCAGGAAATTTGAAGGTTCTTAAGTCAATTCCAGTTGGAGCTGAAATTATCATGAAAAAGAAAATAAAAAAAATTAGTTAAAATCAAGTTATTATTTAAATTACTATTCAATTTGCAAAAAAAAAAAATTTATTCAAGCTTAAGATAAATAATTTCCTGCAGAAATTATCAAGTCCCATACCAGCTACAAACAGAGGGCCTATAGAGTAACCACCTCAATGCCTTACAAAGAAATGATTATGATTTTTATGTTTTACTGTCAGTTATGTGGAGTTTTCAGAAAAAACCTTTTTAAAACCTACATTTTAAATTAGTTTGCTTAACAGCATTCATAATCCAACAGTTTTTCTTCTTGCTAAGCAGTTTCTTGGTTGAAACTTGCTTCTGCTCCATTAAGCAAATTGTGCTGTTTCACTTCAAACAAACCCTCTTTGCTCAACTAAAATCTAAATAAATAAATAATTTATTATCCCTTTTTTTGATTATTCTTGCACTTTTCACTTTAATAATTTTAATGTTGGCGACATTAAAATTGATTTGTTGTTTCCATGCGAATTTAATGCGCTCTTAGTTCAGACCAGTTAAAAATAACCAAAACAATAAATGCGAGTATGAGTATTTCTTGCCACTTAATTGAAATTACTAAACACCAGAAAAAAATCCACAACAATTTTTGGGGGTGTCACTGTTTTCTTGCCCTTATTTTAAATACTCGCTGCTCTTACCCAACAAATCCCTTTTGACAACAGACAAAAAAAAATCGTTGCTAAAAAACTTTGCAAACCAAATTCGAAACAAAACAAAAAAAATTACAACAGCAAATTGTAGTATTGTGGCAGGGAAATTAAATGTACCAGGGGGAGCAGCAGGTCATTTAAAACCGTTAAGGGATCTTAGTTCTGTCCTGCATGCTAGTGGTGGATTTATTTTTTTTTTTTTTCGCTTGATAGCAAACCTAAAATCTAGAACGCATTTTTATGGTAATTTCAACACATGGGTTTGGCATTTGTTTGCTTCCTTAATTTTCGTTTTTAAAATAATAATTATTTATAATTTTTTGTTTTTGTTTTTATTTTTTTAGTATAAAATTTAATTGAATTATGCAAATTTTGTTTTGTACGTTCTTTTTAAAATAAGACGCAAATTGTTTGGTTAATAGAACGCCAACTAAACTCAATTAAGAGTCAGTGGAAAATGGGGCACAAGGGAGCAAAAAACCACAAACAAGTAAAATAAATACACACAGAAAATAGCTACGTTTAAAGGAATTTTTTGCTTGCGTACCTGAAATGGCCTTCTTTCGACTCTCGTGCCATCTTCCGGAAAAGTCTACTGTATTTCAGGCAGAGATATCAGCCATCAAAGAGGCATAAAAGGGAAATAATAGGCATCCTCGCGTAGCCTATCAATGGAGTATTATGTGTTCCTTCAATGCAGGACTGTGTTATACATTCTGGTCAGCAGAACACATATTATGCCACTGCAATGATCGTATTTGGACCTATTTTCTTTACTTAAGGCATCACTACCCACAACCGTCTTTGAATTCTTAATGCCTACTAGACTTAGCAAGGATTTGTAGAATGAGAGTAGTGCCACATATAAATAGATCTATTCTGATCGCAGTAAGCAGATAATTTGTTTCAACTCTTAATTCTAATTCTACCCGGTCTGGAATGTCCAGATTTCTGGAGGCCGGCTCTAACTTAGAAGCTTCTATTTCGGCATACTACCAAAGGCAGGCATACTACCAAAGGCGTGCAAGTTAGTGCACCAAATGTGGCACTGTGATGGTAAACCGCCCACTCAGCTGTTGGTTACTGGGCAATGGGCACGTATGCCTACAGAGGGGACTATTCTTCAAGCTATACTACCCCAGTTTTCAGACATTTGAGGGTAAGGATACAGTTCTTAACTTTCTCTATAAGTGCCCGGCTCTTTTGGTGACGATACCCAAATTTCTTGCTGCACATTTTATGGGCCAGCTACCCGACTTATTTAAGACAGGCAGCAATAAAACTATTGGCTTTAGAAATAACCAAAAATTTTAAATAAATTTTGTAGCCATAAAAATTTCTTTTAACAACCGAAATAGTTAATTCTGGGGGGTTACTCTCTATTGCGATGCGCAATTCAATGTAAAAATCATACAGATGCGAATGGTTTTTCTTTCGCATCGCAATAGAGAGTAACCCCCTTGTTCTTCTTTGCTCCTCTTTTTTTATGTAAGTGTCAGAAAGGAGCCCCAATTGAGTTCCCGTACAACAACCCTTTACCTTGGCTATTTCATTTAATCTAATGCCTTTTCTTAGCTTGTTAGAATCACCGGGTCACTGCGTTCAGCACATAACTAATGTGACACTACTCTCATGTTACAAATACTCCCTAAGTCCAGTATTCATTTGTTCATATTCTTGTTTGGTTTATATAAAAAATTCTTTAAATTGAAGTGCACTGTTCAGCCATTACAAAGAGATAAGTCTCTGTCAGGTCTAGAAGTTACTATATCAGAACGAAACAGTTTTTATCTACTCTAAGAGCTTCTGGCTCTTCTAGCTTCCGGCACACATATAATAGACAGCATAACTGCGGTAAAGGGGTTAGGGCACCTGCTTAGGTATCTTAATGCTAGATGCCTTCATTATTCTGTTATTTTAACTAGTAGGCGGTCCAACTAACCTACCAACCAACCAAAGAGGTGAACACGACTAATTCGAGAGTCAACTAAGTAGCTGAACTCTAGGATTTTCTTTTTTCAAATAAAAAGATTTTTTTTTTTAAAGTAGACTACAAAGAATAGTAACATTTTATTGGCCCTTCACCATTCAAACACTAACAATTGGAACTGCTCAATAGCTTTTGCAGCTGACAGTTTCTCTTTCATTTTTTTAACATACAAAATTTAAATAATATGAAAATTCAATATGAAAAAGAAAATTTGTAAGCAAAATCTTTTCTTATTTTCTTTAAATTTCATGTTTTCCAAACTCTTAAAGAAAAATAAAAAAAGAAAAGAAATTAAATGTTTGTTTGTATGCTAATCAAAGATTGTTTGTTACGTGTGCGTGCATGTTCAACTAAATTAATGTTTTGCATGTGCCTTCAATATTCCATTAAAAATGATTGTTGTAATTTTGCTATAGTTTCTTTATAAAGCAATCACTACCCACCCTCATCACTATACCCGGCTTTAAATTTTTTTCCTTTAACTGTCTAACATTAAATTTATGTTGTGTATCTGTTTAGCTATTTCGTTTTGTTAAATTTTTAGGATGATACTCTGCGTCAGAACAGCTGGAGTTTCCTTATTTTCGTTTGTTTGTTTTTTCAAGTCCTCAAAGGAGATGGATGGTGTTGATGCTTCAATACAATAAAGTGTCACTTTGTATATATGTGTGTACGTGTCAGTAAGTGTGCCTGTATGCATTAGTGTGTGATGGTGCTTATTTTGTATTGTATTTATGTATGTCAATGCACTGTTGTGTTACTGTATAATTTTGCTGTATGTATGTATAGCAGACTTTAAGGCGCTAGTGCCAGTATTGTTTGTTCATGCTTATGCCTGGAATTATGGGTTTGAATGGGTGAGAATGTGTGTGTGTATGTGTTTATGAAATTTAAGATGATGTCAATAATGAAATCTTAATTTTTAATATTTTTATCACGAAATTGAAGTCACAGGCAAGCTTAATCTCTGTCAGTTTGTTATTAAATTTAGTTTAATAAAAAAAATTTACTAAATAGTGATTTATTTTGAAAGTTCACTATAAGGAGAAGGAATTAATATTTGATTTATAAATTCCTTAAGAAATTAAAAGTAAAATTTTATGTAAATTCATAAAAATTTGCTAAAATACACACAGGAAAAAAAACTCATAAGAAATTAAACCGTTAATAATTTAGAAATACTATAATTTGTTAGCTAAATAATTTTTTTTTTAATTTTCTCTTTAAAAAAATTGATAACATGAAAAATTAAACCAATTCAGCTAGCTGAATACCATTTTTAAGCTGAATGTAAACCTTTATAAAATTGTTGCTTAGTTTAATAATTACTGCTGAATGGAAATCTTAATTTAAAAATATAATCCAATTCAGCTAGCTGAATAGCAAAATTTTCTTAGTTTTCACACAATTTACTTGAAAATCAGCAATAATGAAAAATTTTTGCAAGCTGAATAGCATTTTTAAAATTAATTTTATAATTTTTTTGTAATTAAAAGTCTAAACTAAGGAAAATAAATTAATTCAGCTTGCTGAATGGCAAAATTTTCTTAAATGTATTGAATTACAAATATACAGGCATGTTCTGAAAATCACATTTTGTCAATGTGATTTGAAAGCACAAAAAAGGTGTTCTGTGCACATAATTTTGTGATTTCAAAACGTTCAGCTAAGGCACTTACGTTTTCAAATCATTTGGTTATATTCGCGGCTATTATACAACGAACATTGAAATAAATTACTTAAATAAATTATTTAATGTGTTCTTTGTTAATTTTGAAGAACAATTACTTGTTTTATAAAAGAAAAACACTTAAAAATTAAAAAAAATAAAGACGTCTTTTTTGCTGTATAATTTTTTATTTGCTCTTGTGCTTTCTTTTGTGAACAAAACAAAAGAATCAGCTGTTTTTTGTGCTTTGAAATTATAAAATCACACAGAAAAATACAAAAGCAGTGTGATTTACAGAACAGCGCAAAATCACAGGTGTGATTTCAAAACCACATGTGATTTACAATCATGTGATTTTCAGAACAGACCTGATAAATAAGTTTCTATATTGTAGAATGTTGTAAGTTATCAAGCCCGTGAATAGGAGCTTTTACGCTAAAAAGCTAATTCAATTCAGCGTGCTAAATAATGAATTTTTCTGCAAGCCAAGCAGTTTTATATATAAATTTAAATACTATATTTTACAAAAATTGAAAAAAATTTTAAAAGGAAATGTCGTCTAAAGCTAAATGGCATTTTTAAAATTAATTTTATAATTTTTTTTTTTTTGTAATTAAAAGTCTAAACTAAGGAAAATAAATTAATTCAGCTTGCTGAATGGCAAAATTTTCTTAAATTTATTGAATTACAAATATAAATAAGTTTTTATATTGTAGAATGTTGTAAGTTATTCACGCCTTTGAGTAGGAGCTTTTACGCTAAAAAGGTAATTCAATTCAGCGTGCTAAATAATAAATTTTTCTTCAAGCCAAGCATACTATATTTTACAAGAACTGAAAAAAATTTTTAAAGGAAATGTCATCTAAAGCTGAATGGCAATTTTTTTTTAATTTTTTTTTTTTCCAAAAAAAATTTTTTCCTGTTGTATTTTTGATAGTTTGCTTAAGGGAGCTTTTAAGCTAAAAAAAAAAGGGAACGCTATACAGCAAAAATTATTAACCAGGTCTTCTTCAAATTCAGCAATTTTTTATTAAAAATTTAAATATTTTACCAACTGAATAAATTTTTTTTAAGAAATTTTTAATTAAAAATGTATGAAAAAACTGAAAAGAAAAATGTTGTTAAGTTTCAACTGTAGATGAACACCAAATTTTTTTCAAGTTGCTGCAAATTTCTTTGTAAAAGTGTAAAACAAAATAAAATCGTAAGCTGAATTCACTTTTTTCTTCATATTTTTGATACTTTTCTTAAGGGAGCTTTTAAGCTAAAAATGTAACGCAATTCCGCAATAATTAAATACCAAATTTCCTGCAAATTACAGCAATTTTACTAAATACACCCTGCTGGATATTTAAAACAGTGTTTAGAGTGTATGTTCATGGCACTAGTCAGTCATATTAAATAAAATGAACTTGTGAATTTAAGCCTTATTTAAATTTGTTATATTTTTTTCATTTTTTTTTTTATTTTACTGTCAGTTTTTATTATAATATTTTGCTCATAAATGTTTAATTTTGCATTATACGCCATATTTTGTATGTTGGTTTGGAGCTTTAAATAAATTGTTGTTGTTACTGTTATTATTCTCGTATGCAAATGATGTTATTTGTTTATTATTGGTATGATTATTATTATTTGCGCCATAAATGTGTATGCATGGGTTTGTGTGTACGTGTGTGCACGTCTATCTTTAATACAATAAAGTGATGGAAGCCCTTAATAATGAAAAACTACTGTTAGCAAATATAATAGAGGATACAAAAACGGATACAATTATGATTGTATTCAATTGTTATGCGTTAAATTAAAAGCAGCTCAGCTCATCATATCATATCATGCACACGCACACATTCTTCAAATTAAAACTGTTGACAACTCAGCTTCAGCCCCAGCATTTGATTGTCATAAATGATGTTATTAATTTAAAGCTACATTGTTTTATGTTGTTTTTCTTTTTATTTTGTTTATGTTAATTATTTAATGCTTTTCTAATATAAAATTATGCTTGACTGGCTGCCTGTTTAATGAGTGAATTTGTGAAAATGTAAAACTTATTAATTGCATTTTAAACTCATTTGCATTAGGTCCCATTCATTGAGATAGAAAGGTTTGGCCACAGTAGCCTCATCCCTCAGAGACCACCACATATACGCTATTTTTGTACTAAGTGAACTTTTCAACGTTTTCTAAAAAATTTCACAAATACAATTGGGAGAAACTGTATTCCCAGGATGATAGCCCTATCCATTGTGGTTATTTTGCATTAGGTCCCATTCATTGAGATAGAAGGGTTTGGCCAGAATGACTTCAGCTCTCTATGAACCCCTTTAAATTCAGTACATTTTTGAAGAATATGTATGAAAATTTTTTTTTATCGCATGCGATATTTAAAAAAAACGTATTTAACTAGACGTATTTATCTTCACACACATCTTATAAATATGATTATAAAGGATATGCATTTGTTATGCTTTTAGTTTTATATTAAAGTCATTTGAAATTGAGGTAACCCAGCAGGTTACCTTAAGCAAAGACACTATTGAGTGAAGGCCCAATGTCCTAAATAATAATAATTGTCTAAAAAAAAATTTTACATAAAATTTCCAGACACAAGCGATGATGTTATAAAAACAGCACATAAATTATTTTTTGCTTTGTTTTGGGTGTTAAAAAATTTTTCTAATTAAAAAATAAAAAAGGAATTCATTTAATAAGAAGAATAAAATGTAATTCCTCTCCACAGTTGAATTTATTTTTATTTCATTTTGATTTTTTTTTTTTTTTTTTTTTTGCTGCAAAGGCTATAAAGGCTCTAAAGACTGCTGGGCTTATTTCAAATTTTAAAATTAATTTTAAAATACTTGAAAATATCATAAATAGTAATTCCAATTTAATAATTTTACTTTAAATTGAATATTAATAATGTAAAGGTAAAAACACGCTTAAAGAAAAATATGTATTTTAAAATAAAGTCTTACAAAAGTGTAATAAATTAAGAAAAGAAAACAGAAAAACAAATTTTCATTTTCATTCTTGCTAGAATTAATTATTTTTGTGTTTTAAGCGAGCACCCAACGAAAATCAATATTTTAAACTGCTACAGTAAATCTAATAATTACTTTTGCAACTAATTGAAATTAATAACTGTAAAAAAAATGAAAAAAAAAAGAATTAAGTATTAAAAACAACATTTGTAAATCTTTTTTTCTAAATCTTCATACGTTATTTAACCCTATAAAACTATAATAATAAAACAAGCAAATCTTTGCCAGGCTAGTAGGTTGAATAGAATTTATATTTAGGGGTAGCCCTTAACCAGCTTAAGGTAATTTAACTCTGCAACATGGCATTGATCAGCAGACGACGACTGCAATACTACCACTGGTAAAATTACTAAAATGAATTCTGCTAATAGTAGCGGAATTCATACTTTAGTGCAAAATCCCTTATATCTGAAGTAAAATTAAAAAAAAAAATACAAAACTTTTTTACAACAAAATACCTTAAACTATTATTTTCTATAACGCCCTCCAAATACAAAAGGAAATAGGTAAACTTTTTTATCACTGGGAAAACAAGTATGAAAACAGCTGTTGCTATATGCTGCCAACTCTTAGTTTTAAAATAAAATATGTTGTGTGTGTACGTTTTAAATAGCTAAAAACGAGCTTAACTAAATGAAAATTGAATCAGCAGGGTATCAAAGAAAAAAATTTCATTTTAAGCTCTTGTAAAATCTCGGCCTAAAATATTTTTTTTTATGTCATCAGTATTTATTGAAAATATTTTTCTAAAATAAATTTATAAATTCTTGCAGTACACTGCAAGGCCATTACACCCTTGACAGAAAATAAACTTTTTCTTTTTTTTTTTAAAGTAGCTCATTTATCCTCTTATTGTGTTCTAATATTTGCAAAAAGGCTGTGTGTTAAAAATAATTGCCAGCACATTATACTCGCATCATACGAGTTACAAGTACAAAATACCTTTTGCCTTCATTTTGGATTTTGCTTTCGACAGTTTAAGGATTGTGGCAAATGAAGTTCCACAAGTTGGCAAAAGTATTTAGTTGTATTTAAGTGCTTATAAATTGCTTTTCTTGTTGTTACTATAACAAGCAATTTGTTGTTGTTGTTGTTGTTGTGCGGCAAGTGTAGATAAAGCCACAGCTCTTTCTTTCTGTTAAGCCATAAATAAAATGCAGAAAAATTAAAACTTTTCTTTTTTCTTTAACACACACACACACACACACCCCCCACTTACAGGTGTTCTCTTTCAACATTTATTATAACTAAAACGTTTTAATAACAATTTTTTTTTTCTTTCTTGCTTAATTTCTTTTTTGTTTTCTGTTAGCCAGCAAGCTAGGCTTTCCATTCCATTCATTCATATTTCGTTTTTCATTTTATTGCTTTCAGCGTTTTATTGCGGTAGCAGACTACGAGTACATGCAAGTGCTGCTGCTTTCATTTTATTTATTCATTCCTGTGGATAAATAAATATTTTATGTATTTTGTGTTTTCTTGTACCTGAAAGTTTTATTATTTATATTTTAATTAACAAGCACATTCAAACTCTAGTTCTTCAATAAATTAAAATAAAAACAACTTAAATTCGGCTGTGCTGAGTCTTATATACCCTTCACTATGTGTCAGCAAAATATTAATATTTTTCACTTTCCACATTTTTCTAAAATATCAAAACGATACAAAAAGTTAAGGGAGTGAAGATAAATATGTCGAGTTAAATATGTTTTAACGTAAAGCCTGAAGTTTTTTGGTATTTGAAAATATATTTTCAGTATTTATAGCAAAGTTATCAAATATGTCTGTCTTACGTCACTAAATACTGCTTGAGAAGTCATCTAGATTGGTAATCTACTGTCCAAATACTCAGAAGTTACTTTGGATTATTTTTAATTTCCGTTTAGCATCACTAAATAAAAACTAAGAAATTTCCCGTAAATGTTAAAACACTTTCAGAAAGCGTAGAACTTACAAATTTAAAAAAAAAATTTTTAAATAATTCAAAGTAACTTCTGAGTATTTGCGCAATAGATGACAAATCTAGACAGCCTCCCCTTTGAAATGATATGTGTGCCATTCCACTATCTCTAATGGATTGTGAGGAAGTTGCTAAAGCACTGGGGTATATAAAAATTTCAAAATAATCCAAAGTAACTTCCGGACGAACCATAGAAGATAGCTAGATGGGACATGGTCGTCTAGATTTGTAGTCTACCGCCTAAGTACACAGAAATTACTTTGAACTATTTTTAAAAATTTTTTGAAATTTCCATATACTCCCGTGCTGTGGCTTTGCCGAGGTACCATTCCCGATTTTTCCCAGGAAAATTACCAAAATCAAAAAGGAATTTAATCTGTAGGTTCTTCATTTTCTAGAAGTGTTTTAACATTTTCTGAAAACTTCGTAGTTTTTATTTTATGATGCAATACGTAAACTGCCAAAATCCTTGAGAACAACTGGGGTATATGGAAATTTAAAAAAAAAAATTTTTTAAATAGTTCAAAGAAACTTCTGAGTATATCGGTGGCAAATTACAAATCTAGACGACCTTTTGTTTTAAATGACGGTTCGTTGGGAAGTTGCTAAAATCACTCAGAGCAACAGCTGTGCTGATCGAAACTTATTTGCTCTCAAAATCAAAAACTCACCAGAATACAAAAAAAGTTTTTCAATACAAAAATTTTCCAATTCTGCACAGCCCCTTGCATCAAACACTCCTCTTATGTTTTATTATGTTTCTTAAAAGTTGATGATTTTTTTACTTGAATTTATTTATTTATTTTCAGTTCTGTAATACAATTTTCTGAGCAATAAACTTTACATGAGGATTTTTTTATTTTACTTTTTATGTGTGTACAAATAATTTTATTATGTTTTTTTGTTTTTTGTTTTTAGTACCTCTTGAAAACAAATTTTTTATGTAGAAAACTTTAAAGAAAAAAATACGTCACTTTAAAACAAGTGAATATACACACTATGTACTCACATATTTAATCTTGCATTTGTTAGAGGGAGTATGTTGTCTGCACCCTGCCGGTGGAAAGTATTTTAATCTAATCAATTGTAAACCGAAGAAATTTTTCTGATATTTTATTCTCAGCTTAAAAATCTTTTCTAAACAAATTATCTATCTGCTTTAGGGCCTTTATTACAAGTCAGCGAGAATAAAAATTAAGATTTTATAAATCAAAAACATCGATAAGCTAAATATCGCATAGTGTGTGCTTAACTATCCACCCAAATTTGCCCCCCAAAATCCTAACTTTAACTATCAAAAGTTGTAAAGCTTTTGTTATTAATAAAATTTATAAGTGAATCTGTTTTTTTTTTCATTACCAAATTGCTTGCAGGGTATGTCTGCACCCGTTAGTGTGATGATTTTAAGCCAAAATATGATAACAGTGATGAGCATATATTTCGTTCTTTTACTATAATTGCCTAAAAGTTTTTATGTTAACTGATTTACTTCTCATTCAACAGAAAAAAATTTATAATTATTTTCAATAAAATAATTGTTACATTAATGAAACTATTAATTGAATCAATTAATTGAATTAATTAATACAACACTTTATTTAATTAAAAAAAAACATGATTAAATATTTAATTTAATTTCAAACTACACTGAGATAATAGTAGACTCAATTACCACATGAATAAAATTAGTGAGATACATGACAACTGCTGAAGTTTCTGTCAAGAAGAACAAAAAACAAAGGAACATATGCAGCCCTGCATATAGCAACCTGCCTTGCAATAAAGAACATATAAATAAATTGTACCAAGAACCAGATAAATCCATTAGAAAAATAATAAAGTAAAAGTAGTTGTAAAGTGGTCATAGGAAGCTTTTCTCAGCCTTTAAGCCTTACTTGGACTGCTATAAATATTAGTTTAGCCTAACGGCCATTGAAGACTTAGCTTAAATGAATCCCATAACAATTACGAGATGCGTAAGCAGTCTTGGATTGTTTTAGTTATGAATTGGGCTGCACAATAGATCTTTAAGATCATGGTGCAATAATAATAATAATAAATACGAGTGCGTCAAATTCCATTATGAGACCGAAAATTTCCCTCGCATTGTGTTACTTTTTCCCTTGATTTTTAAATGAATAAATTAAATAGATTCTGGAAAATATTCACCAAAAAAAGAGGTTTTTTCACAGCAGTAAGAGAGAAGTAAAGCAGGTAAAAATATTCAAACAAAAATTTTTTTTTTTATTTTCACTGTAGAAGGAAATAAAAGTTTCACAGGCTGTACAAAAAGTAAAGCAGGTGAAAAAGCTTTTTTCTTTATTTAAGAAAGGAAAAAATATGTTGTTACACACAAATATTCTAAGCTATTTTTTTTCCTTTCTTTTGTGTGTGTGTGTTTGTGTTTGTGATTTTCTTTGAATTCCAAAAAAGACGCAAAAATACTACAAAATATGTTGTCTACTTTAGTGGGTATGTATTTACGTAAAAGGCTTTATATGGGATGGTATATAATCTCATAATAATAAATTCCTTCCGTGCAATTTCAGATTAAAAAACACACATGAACACTTAGCAGACACATACAAGCTTTTGTACTTGTACTCGGAAGGTATGAATTCACATTTAAAAAAAAACCAACGCGGAAATGTTCATTTGCAGCTTAAGTTTTTTAAAGTTTGCATTAAATATTTCTTCCCTTTCTTTTATAATACAAATAACCCCCCTTTCCTTTTGCTTTCTCTCTTTTACTCTAGAAGAATTTATCATCATTGTTGTGGTGGCAAATACTTTTACATTCTGTTTGTCTGTTACATTTTAAAGCAGAATAAGTCTTTACGCGGGAGGATTATTTTATTCTTTTGGAAAAGGCTTCCTTACAACAAAAAGCTAACGAACGCATAAACTTGTACAATTCTAAAATTCAATTCCTTAATAAAAGTTTTTTTTATTTACACAAATGCCTACTAGTAAAGAAAGAAAGTAAAAAAATAAAACAACCGTAACAAAAACAACTACAAGAAATTGATGGCATAGCTGAGCCGAACCTCCTGTTAAGAAAAAAAAAGCAAATTCTTTATTAAATTCTATAGAGTTACAGGTGAAAATTTTTAAAATCGTAGAGTTTTCATTGAAAAATACTCCTTGTGTTTGAGTAAAAGAAAAAAATAATAAAATAAGTAAAAAGTGTAACCGTCATCAATTTTTAGTGTAAGTATAAAACTATTTAAAAAAAGAAAGAAGCATTTTTTAAGAAAATCAATACCTGGGTCTAAATTACGGCACTCGTTGCAACTCGAAATTTCAATACAATTTAAGTAAAAATTAAAAAAAATTTTTAAAATAGTCCCAAGGTGGCCTCCCTTTAGAATGATGTGAAGTCACTAGAATTTATATTCTTCTTTCCTCTCTCTCCTACAAAATCAAGAATTACTCACAAGCATACTTGCAAGCCACACATGACACAAACATATGTAATATTTTATAATGAAAAATTCTTGTAAGCCATTTCACGTATGCTAGTGCAGTCCTTCAATTTACACACATGTAAGCTAAAAAGTATGCTATACAAAATAATAATAATAATAATAAAGTGGAGATGAGCAGACAGACGCATACTTTACTTTAAAAAACACGAAACACTCATACGTAGAGTGGTACCCATGCACACATACATAATTGTCTTTGCATTTTCAATTGTGAGCAAAAAAAAAAGGTTAAAAAAAAAAAAACGAAAACAAAAACAAAAAACAAACAAAATTAAATAACAATGTGTATGGCAAAGTGTACGTACGTGTAGGTAGACACGTTTGTGCAAATGTATGTTTCTAGGTGAGATGTTTAATAAATACGCCATATTTCTTTATTTTTTTTTTATAGGAAGTGTATGTGCGAGTGTAAATTAACACAACACATTCATTTCCTTTTTTTTTAATTTTATTTACAATTAAAAAAAGGAGGAAAAATAAACATTCTCAAGTAGCATTTGGCTGTTGTTGTGTTATTTTTACACATACACCTACAACACTTCATACATACGTGCAGAGCATGAAAAAAGCAAACAGTCCCCATAAGTGATTTTTTTAAGTCATAATAAATCAGGCATCATTATTTTGCTTGTTTATTTTTAATATTAAATAAATTTAGAAGATTTGCATAAAATTATCGTAAATTACAAATAAGTGTTTGTGAACTCGTGTGCACTTAATCAAGAAAACACACATACTCGTACATACATACATATTTGAGGGAGACAATTTGAATAAATAAATTCATTCTCAAACAAGTAGTTGAATTTAATGTCTTTAAACAAAAAAATATAAGCAAATGAGCTGTTATTTATGAAAGTGGTACAAGTCCACTTTTTTTAAATGATCTGGCTCTATCTTACTAAAATTATCGCTAAATAATTAAAAACAAAATGGACTTACACCACTTTCAAAAATAACAGCTCCAATACACTTATTTTATGCTTAAATAAATATTATTACAAAAATTTCAATTAAATTAAAATTAAAACAAAAAGTAATTCAACAATTTTAAGCACTAAAGTTTTAATACAATTAAATGTTAAAATCAAAAAAAAAAAAAAAATTTAAGCACTAAAAGAATTTCTATTTAATGTTTTATTTACTCTAGTTATTTAATGCAATAAAAAGTCGCATGAAAATCTTTTCGTTTTTTGTTTCCTTTTTTCTTGTACTTTGCTCAGTCTGTAAAGCTCATTGACATAAAAATTTAATGAGGCAAGGCAGTAAAATAAACATTTTATTTTCATTAAAATCATACTTTCTTTTTCTTTTTTTATAAAATAAATTTAATTTCAAAGAAATAATTATTTAAATAGTAAAAAAAACAAGCCGAAAAGTAAGTTTTCGATAAGCATATGGCAGCACCAGAAATAAAATTTTGCCGCTAAAGCGAAATAAAAAAATGAGGTTGCCAATTATAAATTTTTTTAAAGAGAAAATGTTTTAAAAGAAAATTTTTGTAAAGCATATTAATTAAATTTCTTCCTAAGACTTAAAAATGAAAATTCATGGAAAGCGTTGCCATATAACTTTGCTTTCTTTAGAAATATAAAAACAGTTATAAAAGCACTAGCTAAAAAAAAATGTTTATCTAGCAGACATTTTTAGGCCAATTTTTAACTTAATTTGAAAAAGGATGTAAAATGAAAGTGGCAACCCTTCCTACTTATTTAAAGGCATTTGATTAAATTTATGAAGGGTGTTAATTGCCTTTTAATATTATTAGATAAATTGACTTATACTTTTATTATCTAACACAACACAGATCTTATTATCAGGGGTATTAGTTTTTTTTATGCGCCTACGCTGCCAAGAGTACATACTATTGATTTTGTATGCTGGCTAGGAGAGAAAGCTAGAAAGGGGCTTATTTGCTTTAGAGTGCGCGTTTGAACTTTGTTTAATATTTAGTTTTCATTTGTAATTAGCATTTTATTTTGAATTAGGTTAAACTCGAAATTTTTGGCACTAACATCTACAAATTTATAAATGAGATTTACATAAATGCATATTGTGTGTGTGTGTGTGTGTGTGTGTGTGTGTGGGTGTTTACTCTACAACTCATTATAATTTAAATTATGTTTATTTTAATATCCACAAAAAAAAAAAAAACTTGCTGAATTGCATTAACTTTAAAATTATAATTTGGTAAAATAAATTTTATATTTACGCTTGTAATAAGCTGTTGATTGTTCGTTCATATATATTCACACCGTGTGTATATTTAATTTGCTATTGCGTTTTTAATTTTATTTTATAAAGCAAGTGAAAACCACCAAAAGAGACCACACAACCACTTGACAAACATGTTGGTAGTATTAAATAACACACAGCTTTCACTAATAAATTCCTACTATTTAGTATTTATGACATTTATGCAAACGCTGGCATTTGTACTCAGACTAAAGTACGAGGAGTGTTGACCTTTTATGTTTTTCAAAGCTAATGCATTTATAGGCAACACTGACTTGCACACCTGATCTTTTAAACAAATATAAAAAATTTTAAAAGCAGAGTTTAAACAAAAGTACTTAAATTCACAGTGGTGCCCCTTACACACCACCACACCATTAAATATAATTCTTTTGAAATTAAGAGCTTTTTTCAATCACACTCAAGTGCAATAAAAATATTTTTTTTTTTAATGAAAAAGTTAACTATTAAAATGCTTACGCATTGGCCAGGTAGACGAAGAAAAAAACTTTCAATATAAACATTTATTTATTTTAAAAAACATGCATTTTTAATTAAATTTTTGTTAATAGCTGGCAGACATTAATGGTCACTTTAAATTATGTTGTGGGCATGTAAGAAAGACCATATTTTTATATGTGTGTGAAGATAAATACGTTTTTTTTAAATATCGCATGCGATAAAAAAATTTCCAAACATATTCTTCTCATATGTACTGAATTTAAAAGAGTTTATAGAGAGGTGAAGCCATTCTAGCCAAACCTTTCTATCTCAAGGAATGGGACTTATGGAAAACAACAATGGATAAGGCTATCACTCCTGGGAATACATTTTTTCCCAATTGTATTTGTGAAATTTTTTAGAAAACGTGAACAGCTGCTTGCAAGGCAAAGACGGAAGGGATTTCTGCATAGCATTGTGACTGGGGATGATAAATGGGTTCATTACGATAATCATGGGGATATCCCGGCCACGCTTCCACGTCGACGGCCAAGCCGAATATTCCCGGTTCCAAGGTTATGCTCTGTATTTGGTGGGACCAGCTTGGCGTAGTGTATTATGAGTTGTTAAAACTGACTGAAACAATCACAGGCGCTCGTTATCGAAAGCAATTAATGCGTTTGAGCTGAGCATTGAAAGACAAACGGCCGAAATACAACGAGAGACATGATAAAGTGCTTTTACAACTTGACAATGCTCGACCCCATGTTGCGAAAGAGATCAGAACATACCTAGAAACGTTGGAATAGGAAGTCCTACCCCACCCGCTGTATTCCCAAGACGTTGCTCCCTCGGACAATCACTTGTTTCGATCAAAGGCACACGGCCTGGCTGACCAGCACTTCCGGCCTTATGAAGAAGTAAAAAATTGGATCGATTTGTGGATCGCTTCAAAAGATGACCAGTTTTTTCAAAACTGGATTCGTATGCTGCCCGAAAGATGGGAGAAAGTAGTGGCCAGCGATGAACAATACTTTTAATCTTAAATGTATAATCAGTTTATTACAATAAAGCCTCGAATTTCGGAAAAAAAACTGCGGAAGCAAAGTTGTACAGCTAATAAAACCGGTATCGCCCTCTATGGGAATTTTAGAGATTCAGCACAATCTGTAAAAATTCTGGATTTTGATTACTAAAAAAAAAATTTTTAATGCCCTAATGACCTTTTTTTTGGAGAGAGTATAGAGGTTATATGTAGCAAATTTAAAAAAAATACGTTGAACAACAAATAAGCTGTTATTTTTGAAAGTGGTATAAGTCCATTGTTTTAATAACATGAGTTAGAAGTAATTTCAGTAAAATACAGACACCACCGTACTTAAATTACCGAAAACTAATTTTTTTAAGTGGACTTATGCCACTTTGAAAAATAACAATTCAAATATTTAGACAGTTAAAAAACGCTTGCCGCACTAATTAAGGCTTAGATGTAACTTGCCATCAAATCACGGTAATTTGAAGATCAAAAAAATCACGGCAAAGAAACACTAACGAACGCATATGGCAACCTTTGTTTCGCCCAGAGTGGTTTCTCTTACCTCAACGATTTTAATAAAATATGGCTGGATTTGCTTTAATTTAAAAAAAAAAAAAAAAAAAAAAAAAAAAACCCCCAATGTATAAAAAATACCTACAAAACTATTTTAAAAATGATTTTATATTTTTGTTAATTAATTTTAAAATTAAACAAAACAATACCATTACTGTTGCTACAAATTGTTAAAAACTATTTAGTTTTATTTGTATAAAAAGAGGCTGCTCTTTATAAAAACACTTAACAACTGTCATTATTCATTTGAATAATTTCTATGCAAAAAAAAGTTTCAACAAGCAACTCAAACAAAGCTTAAAATATAAAAAAAAAGAACATGAACAACAAGAGTATTAATTTACGATTAAACAAAAAAATTTAAAAAAAAAATTGCAGCATTATACCTACACACACAACTAGTAAAACTTTTAATTTTTCAAATAAAACTATTTTTACGAATAATTACAGAAGTTAAAGTTTACTCTTGGCTTGTGTTACCCCACACACACACACAAATCAAACAAAACAGAACGCAAAAGAGTGGCAAGACTGTTTATCTTAAATGTCACTGTTTTTATACCCTGCATGCAATTCAACTATACATTCTTAGGTAAACGTGGTTTAAGTTTAAATTAGTACTTTAACACTTTCAGATTATAAGAAGAGGGCACTAGTGCTCGACTATCTTTAAATTTTACGTTTTTAAAATGTCTATTTCATTTTAAAAAATAACTACAGGCTAACTATTTAGTAGTCAGTAGTGAGTTTTGTTAACCATGTGTGAAGCAAAGTCGTGACAAGTAAGTGAGTGTCAAAAAATTTGTTAGCTTACTTGGAAAATATCTACTAAAGTTCACGCTGAAAAATGCCTCTCCAAACGTTTCCATAAAAAAAACTCACATGAGTACTAATTCGAAGCAAGCATCGAAAAAGAATCACAAAAAATGAGCTTGGCAGTTAATGAAGCAAAAACAAAGGTAATGGTTTCAACAAACAGAAAACTCATGCAACCATTTGGCAACTATAACTTCGGAGTTGTGCAGGAGTTTGTATACCTTGGGACCACCATCAAAAAAAAACAATAACATCAGCCTGGAAGCACGAAAAAGAGTTATACTAGCAAATAGGTGCTATTTAGGGTTAAGCAGGCAATTTGGATCCAAAGCCCTCTCACAAAATACGAAAATAACATTCTACAAGACACCTGTGTTTTTGTATGGCTCAACGTCATGAGCCAGCAGATGAATCTGTACTTGACGTATTCGAGAGAAAAATTCTTTGTAAAATATATGGACCTGTTAGCGGGGGCTATCGGCATTGTATGTCAACACTGATTTGGTGAAGCGCATAAATGTACAAAGCTTAAGCTGAATGGGTCATGTTGTGCGGAAGAACAAAGCTACTTCAGCTAAAAGAATTTTTGAGTATGATCACGAAGGTATGCGCATGTCCGAAGCTCCGCTGAAAAGATCAGGTCCAACAACATCTCGCCGATCTGAACGTCTCAAAATGGAAAATTTGCGCAAAAGATCGAAGCGCATGGAAAGCCATTTTCACCCCTGCTGAAGACCTAAGTAGGTTATAAGAAGCCAGTTAAAAAGAAGAACTTATTCGGAACCATGTGTTTGGATGTCTAATAATACTTGTGTGGGTGCATAGGCCTTCCGATTTTTAAACGAATTCACCTATTTAAAAGTAGCTTTACACAGCCACTCTCACTTCCTTAGGTATAAACCACAGCCGCCACATCAACACTGACTTAAAGAAGAAATCCTTGCGTATTTAACTCACACGCTGAGGAAACTTTTCACGCACCAAATCTATAATATCGCAATTGTGCCACTCGTAGCTTTATCTAGTTGAAAGCGAAAATCATCCATATAAAAATATATTTTAATTCCAATCATACGAAATTATTAATCAGCATTAAATAGCGCAATCCATTCACAGTAGCAGTTGCTTCAGCTTCATGTACGAAAAAGTACAGGCTTAAGAAAACGCCATACGAAAAACTCTACCATGTAGTCAGTCACATGTTGAGCATGAAGAACATTTTAAATAATAATTCTTGTATTAACAAAGCCCCCAAAAGTGACAAATTCTGACGTCCTAAGGATAAGCAATCACAAAGTACCTGTTCTGGCCTTGATATTTTATCGTCAGTGCTAACAAAATCTCTAAACAAATTACATGTGTTTTAAGCTGTGAAGCTTTAACACTGCATTGTAGGTAGTCATCATAGGAACATGTTATTTTTGTAGTCGACTATCAAATTGCTTGGAGGGTATGGTGTGCGTGTCTGTATTTGATGAGAGCAAAATGTGGTTGTGGGTGGTTGCCGTGCTGTATTAGTATGCAAATAATTATTTGCATTTTATATTTAAATGCATTTTTTCTTCTTCTTTTTATTTTCTTTTTGTCTTCGTTTTGCACAGTTGTTAGTGTCATTTGATATTCTTTTTAATTTTACTACTCTTGTTGGGCCTTTTTATGTATAACATATTAGCTGCAACTAAATACATTTTGATTTTGTTTTATGCAATTGCCCAGGGTAAATATCTCAAAGGAACTTTTAGCTTAAGACAGCAGAGCCTAGGCAGCATATAACAACTTGGTGTAATTAAAGAAGAATATTTAAGGTTTGCAAATTATATTGCAAGCAATTTTATATTACCTAGCAGAATCTCCCAAGTTAAGGCGTAGATAATTTGTTTAGGCTGAGAAAGAAATATCAATTTAAGCAGGCTTTTAGGCTTAAGTCTACCTACAACTCGAGCAAAAGTTATGAAAGAGGTGTCAGCCTTCTCAAGGCTCATGCTTTGGACATTATCATGCACTACATCTATCTCGGCCAGATGATATCAGAATCAGTAATTCGTTCGTGGCGTTTACTAGCCCTTTTCCAAGAGTCTGCTCTTAAGCCACCATTCAAGTCTATAAGCATAAGATTATGCTCTTTCATCTCTCTAAACTGGAAAAGTCCAACAACTGCTAGACCCTCGACTTCATAAAATTATAGCCTACAGAAAATGTTGGTACTTCCATCATCTATAAGGGTCTAAGTATCATATTGATTTTCTTGCCAAAGGAAGAATTTGGCTACAAATGTTTATGTTCCTTCAGCTCCTCAGGCCTAAGAAGATATTCATTGCAATGCCATCACCTTTAAGAATCCACCATCCAGAACAGCTCGTGGTTTATTAATCATATTTTTTTAAGTGACTGACAAGAAATTCTATTTCCTTCCCTTCTTAACTTTACTTCCTTAGCCTCAAAGAGTTCATCTATAAAAAAAAACTTTAAGCTAGAAAAACTCACTAGTAATTAAACTCGCGGTCCTTTTTTGCATGTGCTCATCTCCGTTCACATTCTGAGCTTAAGTAGCAATCAATTGCAAGACCTTCAACTTCCTAAGCTCTAATGATATTTCGATTATATATTTTAGTTATTCTACTGCTAAAGAAGCTCACTAACATCAACTTCACATTCGTGGACCTAAAGAGTCTTTTCATTGCTTAAACCTCAGCTTTACAAACCCATAGCTCATGGCACTCCGATCATGTCTATTTGCTGATGTCGAGTCTATGTGCAACCATCTCTCTCCAACTCTTCAGCATTAGAACATTGTTTAGAGCAAATTTTATGCTCTAGTTCAGAAAACGTGGTAGTATTATTTATTATTATTGCAAATAGGTCATACGTGCCATACAGCCCATAATTTCACTGTTTAATATATAGCCAATTTATCCTGTTCAGTGAAAGCACACCTTTTTTCTCTGGGAGTCAACAATAACTCTCCGAGACACATTCCAGCACTAAACCAGAATCCACCGCTTAGTAACCTGGCAGTCATAGTCAAATTTCAGACATTTGGGGATTAAAATTTAGTTCCTAAATCCCAAACCTTATTTCGTTTAAATGTTCAACTAACTGTGTCTGACTTATCAATACTTTACTAACTGAAAAACGGATTTACTTTTAAGCTAAAGATTTTTTTTACAAAGTTTTTAATATGTTGACTTGCAGCTTATCAAGAAAAGTCAAACCCTCAACCAACAAAAACAACAACTAAAACGGGTGCAAATGTTATTTAATAGCAAATAATGTAAATTTAGGATAAAAGATTTTAAGACGATTAACTAACTACACAAAATAAATAGCAAGACAGAGAGAGAGAGAGAGAGAAAGAATACTAAACAAGACAAACAAAAGTATTCGTACATGAGTGCATGAACTGCATATTGAAAAGGGGTGAAGCAAATAATCAAAGCATTAATATTAACAAAACAAAAAACACAGTCAAACTAGCGATTAAAATGAAAATATGGCAAGGAGTGAAGGAGCTAGTGAGTTAGTGCACAGGTACATAGTTTCAAAGGAAAACCCTAACAGCAGAAATTAAAATAAAAATAAAAAATTTTTTCTTTTGATTTGCAAGCAACAGAACAGGGGGTGCATGCAAGAGTCTTTTTAACTGGAATTATGTTTTGTGTTGTTTATTTGAAGTCATTAAATCTATTTATTTAAAATTGTAGTTTAAATACAATTTTAATGGCATTTTTTCTTTCTATTTTTATTTTTTTTTTTTTATTCTGTTTGTGATTTATCATCAAGTCCGTAGAGAGTGCAGTGGCATAGAAATTTAGTGATGCACTAAAATAAACGTTTCATTCAAGCAGCAAATATGCTTATTTTACTTGTTTTATTTAATAAAATACTAAACGAAAAAAATATTGGGGGAAATTTATATGTTTTTCAAGGAAGAATTATTTTACAATTGGCAACGCTTTAAGCCTGATGTAGTTCCACTGCCAAGCAATTAAGACACTTTGAAACTGACGCTGCCAACGCCCTATCTCTTCTGATCGTACTTTTGGGGCCTCTTCATATCTTTCTCTCTCCCTCAATAACAATTAATATCTTACTCTTTCCTCCTCACTTCACCTCTTTAACCGTCTCTATTTCTCACGATTCCCTCTTCACCTGTTTCTCTCTTTATCAGTGTTCCCCTTTATTTTTTACTCTATCCCCCTCTCACTCACTCACTCTTACTTTTTATGTACCCTTCTCTTTATATTTCCCTTCTCCTTCTCTCTCTCTTTCTCTTCTCACTCTCTCTTTCACTTCCCCTTCTCTCTTTCTCTTCCCACTCTCTCTTTCCCTTCTCCTTCTCTCTCTTTTCCTTCTCCTTTTCTCTCTTTCCCTTCTCCTTTTCTCTCTTTCCCTTCTCCTTTTCTCTCTTCCCTTCTCTTTCTCTCTTGCTGTCCTTCACTGGTCTCTTTTTCAATATCATTCCCTCTTTGTCTCATTTTTCTGTCTCACTTCTTACTTACTCTTTCTATTTCTTCACCTTTCTCGTCTTTTTTCTTTCTCTAACTTCCCCTTTCTCTGCTTTCCTTTTTCCCTGCCTTAATTTTCTCTTGCTTCCTTTTGTCTCTACCTTCCCCTTTCTCTAACTTCCTCTTTCTCTAACTTCCTCTTTCTCAGCCTTCCTCTTTCAATACCTTCGTCTTCCTCCACCACTCTTGCTTTTCCTTTCTCGTCTTTTTCACTTTTCTTTTTCTTGATATTTTACTTTATTCCTCTTTCTCTGGCTTCCTTTTTTTATCTTACTCTTCCTTCCTCTTTCTCTTGCACGGTGATTCTCTTAAGCTTTTTCTGTTTTCTTTTCTCTATCCTTTTTTTTTTTTCTCATGTTTCCAAATTGCCTCCATAAAGCTGTTGAATTTAATTCACTGGGAGTTTTTTTTTTATAAAAAAATAGAAATGTTGAGCTAAATTTACTAAATATTTTTTTTTCTTTTGGCACAACAAATATGCTGATTAAAGCAACTCATTACTTAATGTCCCAACTATTTATTCCAAGTTTATCCGACTAATTAAATTCTAGTTAATTTTAATTTTACACTCAGTTAATTAAATATGTTTTGGGTAAACTCAAAAAGTCTAACACAAATACAAATAATTAAATAACCTTTCTTTTTTACTTTAACTTAAAAAAAAGAAAAATAAGAAAACAATTAATTTTCTTACTGAAAGGAAATATTATAACTAATAAGAAAAGCAAAAGAAAAAGACCATGAGTTACAAACAAACATTTGCTTACAGTTTATGAATCTAAAAAAAAATTTTAATTAAAAATCTAACAGATTACACACTCTCATTTATTTGAATAAAGTAAATATTGAAATTTATGTTTTTATAACCCAGCTGATCAAATTGTCTAGAAATTTCGTATGAAAATTTTTCAAAAAATTAGTATTTTCCTTAAAAATTTTTTTATGTGTGAAGATAAGAACGTTGAGTTAAATACGTTTTTTAAAAATATCGCATGCGATAAAAAAAATTCCATACATATTCTTCACATATGTACTGAATTTAAAGGGGTTTATAGAGAGATGAAGCAATTCTGGCCAAACCCTTCTATCTCAAGGAATGTAACGCAATGGAAAACAACCACAATGGATGGGGCTATCATCCTGGGAATACAGTTTCTCCCAATTATATTTTCGATATTTTTTAGAAAACGTTGAAAATTTCACTTGATACAAAATTAGCGTACATGTGGTCTCTGAGGGATGAAGGCTACTGTGGTCTTCTTAAGTCATGGCGGATCCGATATTTTTAAAAAAGGTATTTAGCTAGATGTATTTATCTTCACACACATAAGTTTTCTAAAATAGATTATTTTAAGTTCTCATGATTCATGCACAAATACGCTGGGCTTCTCTAAAAAAAATTATTAGATAAAATTGAGAGAGACAAAAACGAACAATGTCGACAAGCAAACAAATCAATTTTTTTTAACTAATTAAGAAACCACAAATGTGGAAGGTGGTAATAATTTTGTGTTTTGACATCTCTTAATGATCACATACACACACACAACCAACTATTTAAAAAGGATTTAGCAAACAAATATCGCACGCTCTGTCTTAACTTTAAAAGAAGTTTATGTCATATTCAAGTGAGCGACAGTGTATTAAAATATTTTTTACTTCCTATTCACCAACAAGTTTTAAAAGATCTGCAAGGGAAAAAGAAATGCTATAAAAACAAAAACACTTCATTAACAAAAAGGAAAAACCGCAAGCTGTTTTTTCTTTAAATCACCAAATATTAACTAGAAACTAAAAATCTGTGTAAAAATTGTGTGTAAAATTACATTTAAGAAACTCAAAAAAAAAAAAAAAAATTGTTGCACAGAAAACAATTATGATTGTGTTACTGATTCTTCTTTTCTTTCTGTAAAGCTTAAATAAATGTTGCGCAATTTGAATTATTATTAGACAAACTAAACTTTCTTTTGAATGTTTTTACCAAGATAAGAGGCTTAACACATAAAAGGAATTATGAAAACGTGCATTTGTATGTGAATCTCCAAAATAAAAAAGAGCAATAAGATAATTAAAATTTAAATGTTAAACAAATTTTTAAACAAAAATAACAAAAACGTATATGGGAGATAAACTTTTCTTTTTCAAGTTTGAAAATTAAATAGTTTTGACAAGACTGGGATTCTTGTAATAAAGTAAATGGTAACGCTTAAAAATACAAGAGAAGAAAGAGATGAGATATTTTAACTGAGAGAGAGAGATAGACAGACAAAAGAAATAGAGGGAGAGATAGCAAAAGCAAGATATTAGGTGGGAAGAAATGAAGAAGCCAAAAAAGTACGAGCAAGAGAGATAGGACATTGAGGGCAACAATTACAAATTTTACTTGTTTCAGTTAATACATACTTGTAACTCGACTACTATCAGATTAAGACGACACTACCTGCCTAAACGTGGCTGCCTTCCTAAAGATGAAGACAGAGAAAAAGGAAGATATACGTAGAAATTGGAAGGAAGATAGAAAAGGAGAAACTGACAGGATCAGAGACGGAGAGAAAGATAATATGCAGATAGAGAGAGATGGCAACAGTTAAAATGAGACACAGAGAGAAGAAAGAGAGAGAAACAGACAGAAAGTGTGAAAAAGAGAGAGGGTTGGGCATAAGAAAGAGAGAGAGACAGACAAAGAGGGTGAGACATAAAGTGAAAGAGAGACTGGCAGAAAAAGGTAGACCGAAAGAGAAAGGTACAGAAAGGAGTAAGGGCAGAGAAAGACAACAGAGAGGGTAAGAGAAAAATAAAAAAAACAACAGCTCACCAATAAAAAAAAAACAGGAGAAAACGGTAGGTAAAGTTAAAGAAAGCAGATTTCATACTTTCCTTTTATTAGTTACCAGAACTCACATACATTGTTACACTTTAATATTGATCACAATATAATAAAAAACAAAAATAAATTATATTTTCCACTTTCGTAATCAACTTCAGTATTTTCACACTAATTTTCCTTTTTGTTAAATTCCTTCATGTGCCTTTACTTTGACTTCAAATGAGTAGCAATCGGTTATTTCGTATTTTGTGCTTTTTATAATATTTATAACTGTAAGTAACCTTTCTAAAGTAGAAGTGAAACAGAAAACAACGACATCAATATGAAAACAGCAAACCACTAAGCACTATAGAAAATTTTTCCTTTTTTTTCATAAGAGAACATAAGCCTGTTTAGTCATGCATAACGAAAATAGCACATCTGAGTGTATATGAGAGTGCGTGACAAATAATTTTTTTTTTTTTTTGACAAAAATTTTAAAGATCTTACAAGATAAAATAACAAAATTATTAATTTTGCACAAAAAGTGGTTAAATTTACTCTTAAAATTACCCTACGTAAAAGTTCTGGTAGAGTAAATCACTTTTAAAATTTGGAAATCTGACTTGCGACCGACGGAAAATATTTTTAAGCAACTTAATTTTAAATTGTTTTCATATTTTTAAAGGGTTTTAGAGAAATGTAGAAATGTTATAAAAAAATATTTAAAAAAAATTTGTTAAGGAAAATATTAATTATTATTTAGACACCTACTCCACCTACCAACTCTATTTGATTGCATGTCAAAAAACGATTACATAATGTCTAGCCAAGCTGCTAAATTAAACTGCTAAATGTAAAAAAAACAAAATCAATTGCTGTGTAAAGAAATATATGTTGGATTTTTTTTTTCTTTTCAATTTATATTTTACAATTTACAAAGGAACCAACAAAAATAAAGGTTTACTGGTGAAAAAAAAAAAATGCAGACAGAAAAGGCAAATGCACTGAACAAAATATTAGCATAGAACTTGATTGTCTTACAAAAATCAGTTACAGTCTTTGGAACCAAATCATTTGTTTCTCACTTCCTCTCCTTCGCCGAAAAAAGGCGTCAAACTAAATTTAAATTTTGTGCGGAGCAAGTTAGTAAATTCAGCCTCAGGCAATAAATAGACAGATAACCCTTTTTATTTTGACTCACAGTGTTGCATAATCACAACTGTTATTTATTACATCAAAACGTTTGGAAAAGCGTGTTGTTATACATATTTTTTTTGTGTATTAAAACATTTAAAAATATTTTCTGCATGTAGTATGTTGACAACAAAGCGAATACATAATTTTCCCCAACAAAAACTACTTGAAAAAGTTAGCAACAAGAAAAAAAATAAAAAATTTCTCCAGCCGACTGTGGCCATATTCAATGAATTTATGTGTACACATACATTTTTGTTTAAAATTCATTTACCTTACGAAAAGAATAAAACTAAAACAAACAAGGGAAGCAAATTTTTTAACTCTATATATTGTCTTTAGTCTCGTTTAATGTTAGGAAGTTTTGGTGTTTTTACAGCATTTAAAGCAGAAAAAAATCCAACTTATTGCTTGTCTTTCTATTGAACTTTTCTACCTTTTGAACAAAGTCTAATAACTCACACGAAGAACTTGTTTAATGTAAATCCAGTCGAATAATTGCAATATTTTTTTACACATTTTAATTTGCACTTTTACTTCAAAGTGGATGGAATATAGATATACAATGATTTACTTGGGTATGAATATACCATACATAACTAGGGGTAAATTTCAAAAGGCCTTCCATGCACCGGCCATTCATAAAACTCGACAGTAGTGTCGGGAATAAGATTACGCCTTCAGCAAGTGATTTCTCTGTTCAAAAAAATCAGCTGGCTAGATGCACGTCACACTTAAGCCAAGTGTAACGTGAAAGAAAGAATTTTCGTTCTCAATTTAATTACATACGCTTATACCATAAGTCTAGATGTGACGATCTAGACGGCTGAATTTTATAAACAGGGAAATAACTTGCTGAAGGTAAACTTTTTTACTAAATCAAAATAAGAGCATTAACCTAGTGTAATTAACAATAATGTTAATAGGACCCACATAAAACAATCGCTCGCCGGCCTAACCAAAAATAACTAAAACGTCACCACTTTTCAACGATAGCCAAACAAAAATAAAAAAGTATTTAAACAATTGTTCTTCACACAATTTCTGTATATCATGAGCCAAAGTCCAACATTCGATTTAAATCTAAAGTTCCATTTGAATTCTGTTAAAAGTTCGATTAGTGTTGTCAACTTTTTAATTTAAAAAAAAACACCACAAACAGGAAAAATTCAGGTAAAAAAAAAGAAAAAAAACTAAATTTTCAATTCAAAGGTCTAGGTTTCGTCCAGTCTTTTATTACTAAATTTTATAAACGGCATAGCAAATGTTTTACTAAAATTGGGCATGGTCTATTCAAAAGTATACGGCAACATCAATTGAAGTATAAAGACGATGTGTTTCAAATTTCAGAAACACATGTAATTGTTTTTATTTAAAAAATGGGCGTGACTATCCCAAAAGTAGCCTATTCTAATGTAAAGGGTGTCCGAACAAGAAGGCAAGATTTAAATTTGGCGCCATTCGAAGTGTCATTGTTTGACATTTGAAGAATTGTTATTGTTTGCCAGTAGAAGGTACGAGGTTAGTAAAAAATGACCATGGACAACGAAGGGAGTTCGTTAATTGGGTATTGGAGAGACAACATGAAAATGCTGATTTTGCCGATAAAATCATCTTCAGTGACGAGGCCCATTTCCAACTTGATCGCTTCGTCAATAGGCAGAATTTTCGCATTTAGGGTGAGGAAAATCCTCGAGTGATTCACGAGAAGCAAATGCATCCTCAACGTGTCACTGTGTGGTGGGGTTTTTGGGCTGGAGGAATCATTGGACCTTTTTTTTATGAAAATGATGCAGGTCAAACGCAAACAGTCAATGGTGTTCGGTATCGTGAAATGATAACCAGTTTTTGTGCCTAGAATTGAAGAAATGAATGTGGAGGGCTTGTGGTTTCAACAAGACGGCGCCACATGTCATACAGCCAGAGAAACAATTCAATTAATCCATCAGTCATTTATTTAAAATTTAAATCTTGCGTTCTTGCTGGGACACCCTTTATATATATATATAAGCTACATTATTTTCCAGTTTTTGCGTGAAAGGGTATCATATAAAGTAAGGATTAATTTTAACTAAAATTAAAATACGAGTTATCAGTTAATTGAGGTTTACTTTGACAGATTAAAAACATCTGAAGCTTTCACTTAGCTTCGTCTATAAGTTATCACGATTAAGCCAACATGAGACAGTCGCCACTGCAGAAATTTATACAAGTCCTGGTTTACACTAAGCCATATTTACTGCTGCAATTTTTAATTTTATCGTGATTAGGCCTATTATCTTTCTTTTATTTTGAATTAGCATATTTATGTGCTGCTTATAGGAAACGAACAATCTAAAACAAGTGTGTGGATTCAGCAAGTGCGAGAAGATCGTATATAGGGTATCCAGTAAGTGTTTTTTGTTTTTTAATGCAATAAATCGATTGTTTCACGCCATATCCATGCATTCCAGTTGAGGCCACAAGAACTCCGTTATCATGTTCTTGTAACGGATGCCGTTCGCAATCAACACAATTTCGGTCTCATCTTTAAAAAACTACAGTGTGACCAAAATCCGCACCGTACATTTTTTTCTCATGGATTGTATGTGGATTATTTTCTGAGCTCCAAATTAAACAAATTTCCTGTATTCACAAAGCCTTTTAAGATGGAAATGCACTTCATTGGAGATGACTTTTTTCCAAAAATCGGCATTGATTTCATTTTGCTGCACTACCCAGTAGAGCACGGATATTTTATTCTATAATTTAACGAAACATATCTTTACAATCCAATAAAAACGTCACAACTGTTTCCAAAAATACGCGTTTTTCTTTTAAAATTATAAAGTGGGCTTTATAGCAGGCCTTCCTCCAAGCCTGTTTACTACTTTTGCATGTGTGTGTGAACGAAATTAATTTTGGTTGAGTTAATTTATTTTTAGTAGAAACATTTCTTTTTTTAATCAGACATTTTTGCATGTTACCACTAATGCCACCCTCTTTTTTATTACGCTTCAATATAAAACACAAAACGGTAGTTTGAGTTTGTTACGAGAGAGAGTTTACAGAAACAACAGCAACAATCGTAATAATAATAATAATAATAATAATAATAATAATAATAATAACAATAACAACAACAAAACGAAATCAAATCTTTGTCAGCAGCAAAAAAAATTTACAAACACACATACTGGTATGTTACCGTAATTGTTTGTTTGTTTGTTTATGTACTCATAGTCAATTTAGCCAGACAGAGAACATCATTTTCTTTAATAAATACAAACAAACAAACACAAATACATTAAAGTAATATTGCTTGACTGCTTTCCCTACGTGTTTGTATTTAATAACAATAATAGGGCAACACTGACAATGCGGCGCCAAATATTTAATTCGTTGGAAAAAATTTTATTCTTGTTCATAAAGGCCTGTTTTTATTTTTCTTCCTTTTTTTTCATTTTAACTTGAGGAAAGTGAAAGTAGCAAAGGGTAAAAAATTTGTTGCCAACATTATTCAACAACAAAAAAAATAATGTGGGTTACAGACAAAAGCAGGGAAAGCATCCTTTTAGGAAATTCAATTTCAATTTATGCTTCATAAATGTAGATGTAAAAAAATCTAACAACACATTAGAAAACAAAAGGTTAATGAAAGGTTACTTGCTTGGATGTGTTGAATAGATTCACCACATGCCTACTGTTGATTGAAAAAAGGTTATCTGTAGCTTTTTTTTTAAATTGTGATTAAAGAGTTAAATTTCCAAATCATAAAAATAAAGTGTGATTTGATTTGATTTGTCAAATTTAAAACTGGTAGTCGATCATAAAAATTGTAACTAGTATTTTTCTTTTTTTTTTAATTTCTGTGAATCATCAGAAAATCCATTTGCAGCCTACCGTGCTGACCCATATTTGAGCTATTAACTTTGAAAGTGAAGTAAGTCTACTTTAAAAAAAATTTTAATAAGATGTTAACAACATCTTACTAAAATTACCACGGAAACATTTTTTAAATGAACTTATACCACTTTCAAAAATAACATCTCATAAGTGTACATTTTACATAAATAGAGAAAATGAGTGAGATATGGAAAACCTTTAACACTCAACAAGGACTTAAAAATCTCCAGGATCCATTCAACAAACTTCAAAAAGATTTATTAATCTAAATTAAATTAAGCCAAAGGAAAGTCGAGACTACTTCTGTTGGTAAAAAAAAAGTTTAAGATTTATGCCAAATTCACCAATCTTTTTGATGGCACAATTTTTTTTAAAGTCCCTCACTCAAAGAGGGACGTCAAACTAAGTATAAAAAGTACAGTACAGACAAAAAAATTGTATGGACAAAAATTTTGTACAAACAAAAATAAAAATAAAAAATTTAAAAAAAAAAATTTTTTTTAAAGTTTTGAGGAAACAAAAATTTTTTTACGGACAAAAGTTTTGAGGAAACAAAAATTTTGTACGAACAAAAATTTAAAAAAAAAATTTTTTTACGTACAAAAGTTTTGTGCAAATAAAAATTTTGTACCAACAAAAATATTTCCAGAACGAGTAGGTAAATTCAGCCTTAATTAAAAAAAAAAAAATTTTTCTAAAATGCATAAGCTTCTAAAAATTAATTTAATACTTGTAAATTTAGAACTTTCATAGCAAAAGAACTTACTTCCCTTTTAACCAGAAAAGGAGCAAGTCAGATTATTTTAATTATATTTATTTTTTATTACAATAAGTGCTTTGGCAAATCTTATTACTTATTATAAAAAGAAGAAAAAAAAAAGAGTTGAACGAGTTTCTGCTAAAATATTTTTCATGGCAAAGCTCTTTCAACAAAAAAGAAACTTAAAAAGCAGCAGCCATAAAAGCACTATATCCTGTATGTATGTGTGTTTCTTTATATCTGTTAAATATTGTATTTTATTTTATGCTCGTATATACAGCTCGTTAGTGTATCAACAGAATTAAATGTCGTTGAACTTTTCAATTTTTGTTGCCAAGTTTTTCTATTAATGTTACAAAAAAGATATGAAATTATTTTGACAACTTCCTTGCTGGCCAAAAATTTTGTTAAAAAAAATATATATACAAACATACAGAGCATGTCAACTTAATGATTAGATAGCAGGGCTTCATTATAGTCCTTTTTACAGATAACAAATTGAGATTTTTGTTTTTGTTTATAAACAAATGAAAATAAAATTTTAAATTTTGAAATATTTAGCCAAATCTTCAACATGCTTGTGTAAAGTAATTGGCACAAAGAGATTTCTGGTGATTTTTTTATTACGTGAATGAAAATGAGGAAAAGTAAACGTAAATAAAACAAAGTATGTGAAGATACTGTACTGGGGTATATGGAAATTAAAAAAAAAATTTTTTAAATAGTCCAAAGTAACTTCTGAGTGTTTGGGCGATTGATTACAAATGTAGACGACCTTCCCTTTAAAATGATATCTGTCCAATCCCACAATCTTTAATGGTTCGTTGGGAAATTTCAAAATAATCCATATAACCGCTAACTCAGTTTTGTAAGGGACTTATACCACTTTCAAAAATAATAGCTCAGAAGCGTGAGAGCAAGTAGGCGTTGCTAGACTTTTTAAAAACATTCTTTCCCTTAATTTTAAATTTAAATATTTTTCCTTGGTTTTCCAAGAAAAAGCCTTTCAATTAAATTTTCAATTGTATAGCAATTTTTGCAAGTCGTTTAAATTACATGTACTTATGTATGTGTGAGTAATGTATTCATAGAAGCAGAACGTGTAGAATTTTATTTTTTATTATTCCTTGACATTATGTTTACTTTGTTTTATACTCATGTTGGGATTTAATGATAAAAAAAAATGCCTAAAACTATTTACATAGATTTTTCCTTTTGTTTTTCTCTTCCTTTTTTTTATGACAAATTGTTTAAATTGTTTCATTCATTCTTTCACTCAGCCATTCATTTACTCACTACCAAGTTAATACTCCTTTTGCTTAAAGTTATGTTTTGTTGTTTGTTTTTATATCTCAAATATAAAATAACAAAAAACCACAAAACACTTGTCATTTTAGTTTAGGCAAAATGCAATAACAAAAAATAAATATTATCAACATACGAGTACACATCCTGATACAAAATGAAAGATGATATTCGAGTACAAAAACTGGTATTATTGTCATGAGAATCGGTGTTTTTTTATTCTCTCTCTTTTTTGTGAATCTTTTAAAACATCAACACATCACAAAGTCTGAAGTTATTTTATCACTGCCATCGACAGTGTGGAAAAAGAAGTTTAATTTCAAAAGATTTATGTATGTGATACACTGGCTTTTAGATAATAGAAAGGAAGATTATGCCTTCAGCAAGTTATTTCTCTGACAGACAAGAGCTTTTGCTCTCTTTTCTTTTCTATTATTCTCTTTTGTAAAAAGAGAAAAAAAACTTGCTTAAGACGTAATTTTGATTCTTGCAGGAGAGAGTATCTCTACAAAAAAAAAAAAAATTTGTTTAGCGAAAAAATTGTTTTAAAATTTTCGAGGCTGAATTGATCTTTGTTTTTTTCCTAGTAGGTGACACTAAATTTTTGTGTACACTTTTTTTCTTAGGATCTATTTTCCCAAACGTTCGGGACAAAATTTTTAATCGACAAAAAATATTTTTTTTTTGCTATACAGAGTAAGAAAGTGTATAAACTTTGTACAAAAAAATATTTTGCGGACAAAAATTTTGTTCGGAAAATTAAGAAAAAATTAAGAAATCAAAATTACGCTCTAGGTCTTTAGGCCTCATTAAATCGAACTATAGCTACTTTTGTGTATTTGTGTTGAAAACAAAAATTGTATAGAATTTTTTTTTTTGCAATAAAAATGTACGAAAGAAGTTATGTCGTTGTATCGTATTAGATTTCAAAATATTATGTGAAAGACTTCATAGTCCGCAAAAGCAAAGTATCCTGTTTCAGGCGTCCATAATTATAAGCCAACATTTGTATTCGGTTACCATAAAATATATATATTAAAAAATTTGTGCACTAACCTGTTTTTATTTTCAAATGTTGCTGTCCAGACAAAAGTTGATTAATTTTGATTGATGCAATACTGGAAAATCATGTAGATAAGCACAGAGTTATTATTCACTACTTTTAGCACAATTCACTTTTCGTTTAAATACTCAATTAAACATAACTTTTTTTAGTTTATATAGTTTTCTGAGTAAAATTTGGTTTTTTAATGCCCGGCACTCACTTCGTAAACACTCGCGATATAATTACTTACGATCCCGTATATGTGAACGCTTTTAAACATCCCGATTTAAACATTTCGAATCATTTCAACGTCAAGGAAACCTGAAATTTAAAAAAAAAAATAAAGAATTTAATTATTTTATATAGTAAGGATACGTTTCTTTCAAATTTGCATGCAATATTATTCCAATAAACAGTAGTGTTTATTGCACGGGAAATTTTGTTTATGTAGAATAAATTTTCTTTAACAAAAAATAAAAATAATTAAGTTCCCCATTCATTCAGATCAATTTCTCACAAAAGTTTTCCAACTTCTTTGTAAATTTTTTTTTTTTTTTTGCTAGAAAAGCACAATACACAGTTTTAAGCGAAATAAGTTCCGAGAGATTTGTGCAAAATTTCAATGAAATCAGTTCATAAATGACCGAGTAATGGGCCAAAAACCATCCACTAATTAAGTTAAGCCTAATAATCATAAATAATAATAAAATGTATCAGATTTTTTTTAAAGATACCTACAGGCTAGTGTACAGCAAGCTTCCATTTTGGTTGGTTCTAATTTTAAAATTTTTTAATATTTCATACACGGTTTTTTTTAATTAAATTTTAATGCAGCTGACTCCACTGTTGCCCATTTTGCTTGCCACTTTGCTTATTGTGTTAAACATGCTGTTAAACAAATTTTGAGATTTTTCTTCTCAAAGCAATTTTTTTCACTTTCTTTGTTTTAAATAAATTTTATGATTTTATGTTTTTAATGGAGAGAAATTTAGTTTCTTTTTTGTTTTCAAACATTTCTTTGTTGCTATTTGTCTATCATGCTTAGCTAACAATTTGTACGTAGGACTTGCATGTCATTTTCAACGTTTATCATTTCATTTCATATCATTTCTTTTTTTGTTTCCTTTATTTATATAAAATGACATTGAAGAGCCTTCCATCTTCATTTTCCCACTAAGAAAATTTTCTCATTTTCTAAAGCAGCAAAAAAAATTCTATGAAATTTAAATCATATTTAGCTGTAAGCATTACGCAAATAAACTGTTTTTTTTTTTTTTTTTTGCATTTTAAAATTAAAAAGCAAAACTGCTAGAAAGGACTGACTGACTACACTTTATAACTCGCAAGGAGTAGAAGTTGAATTTTTTAACAGATTATTAAGCTGTCAGATTTCAAACAGTTTTAATGTCAATTACACGTTGAAGATATTTATAAAATGAACAAAATAGGGATAAGGGCACATGGCTATGAAGAAAAAAAACAAGGAACAAATTGAAAGTTTATCGAGGATAGACAAATTGCCCAGGAATTAAATAAAATATTTATTGTTCTCTAGTTTTATTATTATAGAAGTAAGTGTAACTTTTTTTAATAAAAAAATTATAATAATATTTAAATTGTAATTATTTTGGAAAAAAAATTCTAACTACAAAGCGGCAACATGCACATACTCTTAAGTCTTAGTCCATGCGGCCAAATTTTTTTGAGTGAAGATAAATATGCCGAGTTAAATATGTTTTAACGTAACCCGTTACGTTTTTTGGTATTTGTAAATTTTTAATCTACCGCCCAAATACTCAGAAGTTACTTTGGACTATTTTAAAAAAATTTTTAAATCTCCATATACTTTAAGTGGGTGCTAGACAATCAAATTTCAACGTCACTCATGAGTCACACGTATACGTTGTGTGTGAATATCACGAAAATTAAAACTAGTTTGATTTTTGTGCAAAAATTTTATGGTATGTCGTGTGGCAGCATTTCTTCAATCATCATTTTGTTTTCCTTGAGTGCACATAGGGGAAATGTTTAAAATAAAAATGGAGGAAAAATTTATTTTCATTAATTTTTTATAGTCCTTATTCCAAATTGATTGCATCGGCACTAGCAATAAAAAATGTTTTACATCATCTTATTTTTTTCTTAAGGTCCAATCATAATAAAAATGTTTTACCGATGGCAAATTTTAGTATTTTTATTTTAATGTGTCTTGCCGGCGGCAAATTGTAAATCTTTACACATTAAAAAAAATCACACAAAAATTAAATTGATCTCAATCAATTTGATGTGTGTAGCAGCCAATTTAATTTTTTCTCCAATACAAATGCATAATTTGACGTTGAATTTGATCGTCTAGCACCCACTTTATTGTTTTCATAATGAGTTTACGATAACATTTTGTAACATTGTTTGTGAAGAGTGTAGAAAGGGGAAAAAAAGACTAATGCAGGGCATATAGTATGTTCAGACGAGACAAGGTTCGCTCTCTTTCGAGGGTTCACATCCCAATCTCGAATGAAACAGGAAGATTCGCCATACAAAATTAAGTGAGCGAATCTGCAGGTTTCATTTTGAAACTCTTGCCGAAACCATGAAAATTTAGTATCATCCCTAGTTTCTATCGCTAGTTTATCTTAACTAGCTGTCCAACAAAACAAATTGTAAACAAAGAAATATTGTTTTGCAAGCATTTCAATGTATTAGTAAGAAACAAAGGAAAGAGTGTTAAATTGCTTAAATATAAAAATAAACATAATAAATAACACAACATATTAAATTATTTGAAATAATAAATAAATTTTTTATAAATTATTATTTTTTCTAAAAATACATATATTTATATATTAAAATTTACCTTTTTTATCCATTTCAAAACTAAAAAACAAACGCGGGCAAATGCGAAACAACAAAAAACAAAACAAAGCAACTGTCAAATGAAACTCATTATGTGTCGTCTGAACGCAAATTTTTACAATCGAGGTTCAGACAGCGAAACCAGCATTGAAACTCGTCGTGTGAACATGCTAATAGACACATCAAATTTCAGCATCACAAAATCAAAGTATTTAGTTTTGATTTTTGGCCAATTTACACACAACGTACGAGTATATATGTAACTTACAATTTTTATTAACGCAATACAATTACATTCATTGATGTTGAAATTTGACGTGTGTATCAACCGCTTAAAGCGACTCTTGAGTAAATGTATAAATTGAGCTGTTATTTTTTAAAGTAGTGTAAGTCTGTCTACTTTAAAAAAATTAGTGAGCGGTGGAGTAAGATATACCACTGACTCATTTTTTTTAAATAGACTTATATCACTTTCAAGCATAACAGCTCAATTATTAATGAAACAAAATATTTTCTATAATTTTATTATTACTTATATAGAAAAGAGAAAAGAAAAACTATAATAGGTAAAAATGTTACTTTTTTATATTATAAAAATATGTAATAGAAAAAAGTACCATAAAGTACTTTTTTAATTTTTGTTTTAGTAAGAAAATACACACATATAATACAACAAAATTTTTTTATATGAGCTGTTATTTTTAAAAGTGATCCACTTTTTAAAAAATTTGTGAGATTTAGTTAGATGGTGTCTATATTTTATAAAAATTAGCGCAAAATTAATTTTTTTAAAGAGGACTTTCAAAACTAACAGCTCAAATATAAATATTGAAAAAAATTATGTTAAAATATGTATGTATGCATGCATTAACATATTAATTAATTTAATTTTTTTTTTATCAGATAAATATTGTTTTCTTAGCTGGAAGAGGCCTTTTTGCTTAAAGGACAGAACAAGCAAAGTACTATAAAACTAAAACCCGTTAACTTGCATAAACTCTAATTAAGTTGCTTTCAGTGATTAGCAGTTAAAGAACTTACCTAATACATACAGACATATATATAAACAGGCAGCATGTAATGGTTATTGTAATAAAGCCAATATTCAAAAATCATTGGAAATTAAAAATTTCTCTGTTTAAATCTGATAAGACTTCTAACACATTCAAGGCTTTGTTTTCTTTTATTCAGCTTTAAATATTCCAATTCTTTATTAAAATTTTTTTTATCAAACTAAACTCTCACTTTTCACTATTAAGCTGAATGAATCATTTTTTTGTGCTCAAAAAAGAAAAAAGAAAGACAAATAATTCAGACATTTCAACTTTTTTTGTTGTTGTTTGGTTAGACTTGAAACATGATGCTGTCTATTTTGTTACACATGTAAGCACATTTATTAACTTCTAGGAAGAATTTTTCTAGCAAAATTATGTTGTTTTAAGAAATTTCACTCACGTATTTGTCGCAAGGACGCAAATGTATGTTTTTTTTTATTTTGTAAAACATAAAAAATAAATTTCACTTTTTCTTGTTAACAACAAACTATGTAACTGCGTACATTAACACACACGCGCACACAAGTTAAAATTTGTGTGTACTGTTTGTTAAGTTAGTAAATTTGTTTTTATTTTACATTAACTTTTATATTTTTCCCAATATAAAATACTTTTTTCCGCTTTACAATGCATCGCACGCGACTTCAAATAGTAAACTAAAAGCACGCTCGCCACCAACAATATACGAGTACATACACTAACTGTATACGTACATTGTCATTATTATCAACAATATCATCATTACATTCGTATCACAGCGATAACAAACACCCCAACAACAACACCACCAACGTTAATAACTAACTAACGGTAAACGACAATGAACGAAGCAGACTGTAATGAAAACATAGACAGGATGAAACATGCATATGATAATCAGAAAAAGTATGAATGGAATATTGAGAACACAACACAAAATACAAGAACCGGCGAAAATTAAAAAGAAAAAAAGTTAAAAAAACAAATAAACAAAACAAAAGTGGAAGAAGACATACACGCAGGACTTAGGCAAGTGTATACAAAGTGGTGTGAGCATTAAATGAGTATGTGATGCATTTACAACAACAAATTTATAAATAATTAACTCTCTCGGAAGTACTTGAATTTAAGCAGCGACAGAGATGGGAAGTCAAATACAATAACAATTTGTTAAAGTTTCGTGTTATACTTTCAAATGTATATAGCACATGATATATAAAAATAAATATTATTTAAAAAAATTTTAAATATTAAAAAAGTCTTATAAATAATAGATTTACTACGCAATCCAAAATTACTTATCAAATACAACTACGAGTATAAACACATTAAAAATAATAAAATAACAATGTTTTATTCCTAATGATGTATAGAAATTATCTAGCGCCCATAGAACTGCAAAAATCGCATTTTTAGCTGATTGTGTATGATTAAAATTTTTATATATAATCACACAAACGAACAAGTTGAGTAAAAATCGTGTGCAACAATTGATTAAATCATGTTCGAGGCACAATTAAATACTGATTGTTTTTTATGCTGTTCGGCAGGATTAAATATAAAAAGGAAAATTCAAACATTAAAAATACAAATATGCAAAAAGCCATTAAATCAACGATCAACATATTTTATTTAACTACTGCGTAGTAAAAAGTGGTTGTTTTTTTCAAGAATTTGTATTGTTGAATGTTTTAATCAGGGCATATGTATGCTAATGCTTTTGTTTAAATTTTGCTTTTTAGATTCAATCGTGTCGAACAGCAAAAAACAAGCAATTTTTAATTGTAAAACATGATTTAATTATATGTTTTTTAATCAAATTGTTCGTTTGTGTGGTTTGATTGATTATACATAAAAAAATTTTAATCATGCATAATCAACTGAAATGCTATTTTTGCAGTTCTCTGGTATGTACTATAAAATTTATAAAAACTTAAGCTTTCATCCCTGATGTGTATCAAATTGAAATTAAACATGTGTTTGAGTTTGAAAATTGCTGAGAAAACAAAATAAATAGAAAAGAGTGTAATGAGAGGAAGAGAAATTTAGTGCATTTTTTAAGCATTGTAGCCAGATGTACAATTTTAAAATCATAGTTAAAAACTTGACATGGAAATCAATGCACCGCAATTAAATAACTGCTAATTTAAATTTTTTAGACTACTGGGTTAAAAATACTATACAATACATTTAAATAAATGGAAGTAGGTTTAAACATTGATATGCACTAGAGAACTGCACAAGCACACTTCAAATACATATGTGTAATATTTTATAATAAAAAGTGCTTGTAAGTCCTTTCAAATATGCTTGTGCATTGCATTGATTTACGAAAATATGTATTTAATTTTAATCTGGCTACGTTAAATGAGTATTAGAAAATTAAAGTTTGAGAGATTTTTTTATACATATACCTATCTATTGTAAACATTGGAAATTTGTGCAGATTGTAAAGAATCTTATTTACAGTTAGAAAGAAATTGATGTACCTGTGTATGTGTACTTTTTGAGTTCTGTTTTGGTGGTTGTTAGTTTTTATAACAGCAAATATTGTATACATATACATACAACCGCCACATTGGGGGTGCTTTTAGAAAGGGTGTTGGAAGTCATGCAACTAATGTCTCCTTCCTTTTATAGGTAGTAACTGGTATTGTCAGTTGGTGGAGGAATTATTTATTAATTTTTGCATTCTAATAAAAATGGCATGCTGTTAGAGGGTGTACGAATGTTCACACATACTATGCCTACATATGCACTCTTTGCACGCAAATGTTATTTAAAATTTTTCATATAGGTACCAATTTAATAAAAATTTTGGTTTGGTATTTGGTAATATTTTTAGTATATTAACTATAATTAAATAAAAATTATTTTTTTATGTAGATATTATGAAAAAGGGATAGAAAATTGTTATTTGATAACAACATTTAATTAAAAAAGTTTTGAATTAGTTTTTAATGCATTTAAATATGGAAATAGGTACATCTGCAAAAAGTATTTATTATGCGAGCTTACTTTTATATTTTATTTCATATTAATTTATATTTTATAATTTATAATATTTTCTTTTTGTAAATAAAATAAAACTATTCTTGTCATTTTTTTTAATATATACTACTGAACAAAAATTTAAATTAACTAACAGTTTAGGTTGTGAAATCTACTAAAATCTATTTTTATGTTTTATTCACATTTGAAAATAAGTTGAAGTAGATGGATAAAAATTCTAGTAGCTATACACAAAAATAAAGCGGAGATATAAAAAGAATTTGTTACATTTGCTAATAATTATGAAAAATTATTTTGATTTGACTTTTTGCAGCATTTCTAAATGATTAGATGACACAGACCCCAACCTTCAAAAGAAAATTCCAGTTAAAACGAAAACCGTAAAAATTTTTGAGTGTTTCTGTGTTCTGGCAGCTCTGCATTTTGATGACAATAAATTACCTCATTTGTTAAAGGTAAAAGAGCAAACATTTTTTTTATTATTTCGTACAATTCTACGAAATACATTTTTGCCCTTTTATTTTTTCTAATTAACCTTAAACTTAAAAATATGCGATAATTATCAACACGGAATTTTTTTATGTAGTTACGGTAATGTGATGTAACTACGCTGTCATTAAATACAACTTTGTGAAAAACAAAATGTCTGTCGTCCAAAACCAAGCCAACTTCATGATTTTCTTAAAATCGAATACACATTTTTCAGTATCTGTTGGATGAACACGTATCTTCTTTTGTAAAGTGAAATATAGAAAAAGTTTAAATTAAATTTTCTTTGTTGCAAGTCAAGTAGAAAAAAAGACAAAAAAAAAAAATGGGTGATCAACGGGGAACGCGTGTGTATGTTGGAAATTTAACTGATAAAATTAAGAAAGACGATTTGGAAGGAGAATTCACGAAATATGGTAAATTAAATTCAGTATGGATTGCATTTAATCCACCAGGTTTTGCTTTCGTCGAATTTGAACATCGTGACGATGCCCAAAAAGCATGTGATGTTTTAAATGGCACCGAATTATTGGGCTCTCAACTACGAGTAGAAATCAGCAAAGGTCGCCCTCGTCAAGGAGGCCGTCGTCAGGGTGGAGGTAGAGGAGGCGGCGGTGGTGATAGACGTCGTGATGGTGGTGGCTTTGGTGGTCGTCGTAATGGTGGTGGTAGCGGTGGAGGCTTCCGACCACGCAATTCAAGTGGCGGCCGTTATCCTGACCGCGGTTATGGTGGTTCGGGTGGTGGCCGCTCTGGCGGTGGCGGCTACGGACGTGATGGCTACGGTAGCTCTAGCGGAGGTCGTTCTGGTGGTGGATATGGGCGTGATGGCGGCGGTTCAGGTGGTTTCAGCCGACGAGATTCATATGGTCGTGATGGTGGCGGCAGTGGTGGTCGTTCATTCGGAGGTCAAGGAGGTGGTGGTGGTCGTTTTAGATCTCGCTCGCCAATGGGACGTTTTTAAATTAAAAACTTCTTTATCTTCAATTTTAACAAAAGAAATTACAAGTAAGCTTCGATGTGTTTATACATGTAAAAATAATGCATAATATATTAAAACTACGTTAAGCAGCGATTGAAAAAGAAAATGAATATAAAAAGCAGTTTATATCATATTGCATCAAAAAACGTAGCATATTATACCATACGTATAAATTTTTAAACGAAATTTTTATTTCGTATTTAGAGTCGTAAGTCGTAATTTTAACTTAAAGCAAAAAACAAAATTTTTCAAAAATCTACTCCAACCCAAACCGTTGTGCAAAACATTAAGAAAAAAAAAATATGTGGATTCATGTATAAAAATAGAAGACAACAAAAAATAATGAGTCGTTTTGCAACAAAAAAGAAAAAACATCGAGGTTATTTAAAGAGAGATTTTTAAATTGTATTTAATTTTTTACTACGTATTTTAAGTTTTCCCTTACTACCATATTTCTTTCTTCAAAAACAAAGTCTACATAATCATTACTTATTCACAAAAAATTATAAAGAGAAATTGGTCGAAAGAAATATAAGAAAATAAATAACTACGTAATACTACGCTAAGTTTATTCGTCTGTCTTTTGTAAGAACCACTAAAAAAGAGTAACCAGCAAACATTTTATCAAAAACAAAATCTATTATAAAAAAGAATTAAAGTGTAATATATAGAAGTATTGACTTGAATTATCTACCACTCGTATATTTCTGTAACAATTACACAGTATTCCACAAAAAAAAGCAAGAAAAAAACAAAATGAAAAAAAAAAGAAACTCAATACGTCGTTTTATTTAACTAATAAAAAAAATAAGCTTCGAATTTACAGCCTTCGCCAACAAAACAAAAAAAAAACACCATTAAACTTGCTAGTTAAGCTCCTACAGCAACAAAGCGTGAAGATCTACGGGAACAACTGGTTAGACGCCTGCAGTGGATTTCAACGTCTTCGTTACCCTTGTTTTCCTCGCTACGTTTCGAATTTACTTTCTATTCCAAAAACGTTCCATCTCGTTAATTACCATTAGTTTAGTAAATTTTTAACAAATCAACTTCCTTCTTTCCTCCATCTTAGCCTTACACTTTCTAAATACTACGCTTCGTATAATTTCGTTTATTTTTCGTTACGTTCATCGTATAATTTAATCACGACTAGATACAAGACTAAAAATCGTTACAAAAAAAGTTCTAACATCGTTAATTATTTTACAACGTAAGCTATTCAGCTATTGAACAATTTAACACACCACTATATGTATACTACTCTACTCATCATTATTTTTATATATATCCTACGCCCTACGTTACAAAAAAATGTATTTTAATTTTAAAATCACCACCTAAGTTTTTCGCATCGCATCTTTTTTATTTCTATTATTTGAACAGCACCTTAACCAAAGTATTCGACGTTCAGCGACGTCCTAACATCTATACAAAAAATCCTACGCCTGCCTAATCAAAATTTTATATTAACGCTCGTTATTTTATTTTATTTTGTTTTCCTAATTCTACAACAACGACGTTTTTTTTAACAACCACGTCTTCAAAATTCATTTTTTTTTAAATAGACTACGCTTACGTATTCATTTTTTTTAAATACACAAGTATTTTGGCGTCTCCTTATTTTCCTGCCTGCTTCGTTAAATTAAACTAAAAATTATATTGGCCTTCAGTTACACAAATGCCATTTCTCAACTTTATTTATATATTTTTGAACACATACACACAACTTCCTCCGTAGCTCACCCGTTTCGTTTTTCTCTTCTTTTCTTCGTACTATGGACGTTTTCATTCAAAGCTAAAAGCCTGAAGGCATTTTATGCAATGATGCTGAAGCCTCTACCAAGTTTGATGCTGCTGATGATGATTCAACATATTTTTTCAGCGAAATTGCTTGGAAAATGTCAATTCATTTTTTATTTTCTTAATTTTTTTCCAGCAATGCAGTTAAATTTTATTTTTCTTTCAGATTGATAGATGTAGATTATAAGATAGAAGTGGTTTTTATGAATAACAATTGTAATTCGAATTTTTTTTGCTGTTTTTAACACAGTTTTCTTGTTTCAAAACAAAAAAAAAGGTAAAGAAATTACAAGATTTCAAATATTGTACGTATTGAATTAAAATGTTTTTTTTTTTTTTGAACAGGCCAAATATCGTCATTTGATATCGATCGTTGTCGAGTGCGGTAATTTGGCCTCTGAATCGATTTTTTCGAAAAAGCTAAAAAACATTTATATTGAATTAGTTTTAAAAATTTTGTTCTTCTGAAGTGTGTGATTTTTAAAGGGTATGCATAATTTGTTATTCATGAAAACCAAAACTTTTTTAAGACAGTTCGCCGAATCCGAATGTTATAAGATCAACATAAAATTTTAAATAAAAGATTAATTATTTATTCTTTTTTAATTGTAGCAATTATAATTTACGTTTGCACTTGGTACGTGGAACGAAAATTCTAAGTTTTTAGGAGGGATAAAAGCCATAGAGAGTAACAACGTTTTCTCTGCATATTAAAAATAATCGTTACATTCAATATCGAATGAAATTATCGAAATTTTAGTCTTTTTTTTAATTTAGTAAAAAGTTTAGAATATGTGACGATTTCGTTCCAGAATTGCAACAATAAAGTCGGACTTCCAAAAAGTATTATTAAAAAGTTTTTTCTTAAATCAAGAATGAAAGCTTGATTGGAGAACACAATCACCAGCTTTAAAAAGTAAAATTTTTGATTTAGGATGTTTTTTTTATTGTTTCATTATGAACATAAAAACAATTTTTTATTAAAAAATTTTATATTTTCATATGGAGCCCAGTTCCCGGACTCCTTGCGGATCTCTAAATCCTACAACAATTACGATATTCGTAAAAGGATTCTTAAAGATCGCTAATAATTATGAAAATAAAATGTATAAATTTTAATATTTTCAATAAAAATTTTCGATATCGAATTTATAGCCTGTTCAGCGATGTGACAAGCAAACCTAAGCACATTTGTATTGAGAATAAAAACAATTTTATTTGCTTTCGTTGGATTAAGTTTTCTGCGACAATGCTGAACAGGCTATAAGATTTAGATAACGCATTTTTAAAACAAAAATAAAAATTAGTTTTGTAATGATATCACAATTGATTGAATGGGGCTTATGTGAAATACAAATACATTTTGGAAGTCAGCCAAAATATGCAATTGTGGACAGAAGCCTATGCAAAAACTGTAGTTATGAGACGCTTCAAATACAAATATATAATTTAAAAAGCCACCACAATATGCAAATCTAAACTGAGCGCGTCTTAAGAATCAGCTATTTATAAACTGCAGTTGTGTTCTGGTAACTTTAAACTATGTTTTTCATGGGTTTCTCGTGTAGGAAATAAAATTTGCAAACGCACCTATACAACCACAATAAATTATTAAATCTCATTAATTAATGCAAAAATTTGGCTAAAATCCAGATGCCTTTTATTTAAATATATTTTGTATAATAAATTAAACTAACAAATTAGAAAGTCAAAGAATTATTTCCCCCTATTTTTAGTTTAGTTTGCAAACTATATTTAAATAATTTTTCCAATACAAATTTATAAAATGGAAAAAAGCAGTAGTGAAATAATTGGCCGGTGGGTTTTCATTAGTGTTTATAACAAATTTATTTGAAAAATTCTTCTGTATAAAGGTAAGCTCTGACGAAACAAATATTTGATTAAAAAGCTGCATGTATTGGTTTTAAAGTAAGTAGAAAATTTAGTTTCATTTTTTAATAAATTGTGAAACTTTTTAGTTTGCTTGCGCAAGGGGAAAGACGAAAGGAAAATTATTCAATTCAATTATGAATAAAAATTCCGCAGGAGTTTTTTTTTCACTGTTTCCTTATAAAAAAATTTTTCCTTTTTTTAAAGTTTTCTGTTTTTAAAAAATTTTTCACAAAAACCAAATTTTTCCTAGGGTATTCCCTAGGGTTGATTATATTCTGAACCACATTCCCAAATTTAAAGGTTTTTAATCACATGTTTCCAAAATAAGTAGACTGAAAGACAACAACTGCTTAAATTAGGACATACATAGAAATTTGAGTTAATTTTACACAGATAATGCACATCGTCACGTTTTTAAAAAAAGCCTCAAGTTTCAAAAAAATTAACATCCCACTTTTTGATGAATTATGATGCACCGCACCACATCCATTTACAAGTTCTTATAGTATTTTTCACTTCCTATATTAAACATAACGTGCTTGAACTGAAGCTTAAACTGTAAAAAAATTTGGAAACTTTTCCATAATAGACTTCGCTTCTATAAAATATATTTTTTAAATGTAATTTAAGACTTTAAAAACAAATGACGTACGTAAATATTACAAGGTGGGCTAAGAGAAATCACCCTATTGGAAGATGCTCTTATTTTATCAAATGGCGGCCAATGTCAAATCTGTTTTGAAATTTGTGAACTAGACATGTAGAATACAAGTGAACAAGCCATGGACCGATACACTACCCAAGAACGCGGAATAATCAAAGTGGACGATTTTTCGACCAAAATCATAATGAACAAACAAAACTATCGTTTCTGGGGTAACGAAAATGCACGAGTGATGCACGAGGAGCCATTACACCCGCTCAAAGTGACTGCGTGGTGCGCTGTTCACGCTGGAGGAGTCATCGGGCTGATCAAACGACAACAGTGGACGGACGGTGCGCACTATAAGGCAATGTTAACCGAGTTTTTTCTGCTGCAATTGAACGTATTAGGATTGGAGGATATGTGGTTCCAACAGGACGGAGCAACGGCACACATTTCATTTTCATTTTAAAAAAATGAGAGCCAAACAACATCGGATGACTTCTTTTTGCCCACCTTGTACTAGCAGTTTGTACCCAGTCTTGCTAAAGATCGAAAATCAAAGTATTTAGAACTACCAGCGAAACTGCACATATTTAAATTTCAAAAAGTGGACGTGTATAGTAAAAATATAGGGTGAACCTTGCCTGGAATATGAGAATCCTCAGTAAAGTGAAATCTGTTAGAAAATGAAAAAAAGGAGGGTGCGGAAAAATAGTTGAACCGATTAAATATCTACCAAATTTTGAACATAATAATAAAAAAAAAATTGGAATGACCCGTACACAAGCGTATGATAAATTTCTCTCCAGTACAGATTCAGAGAAATTATGAAAAACTGTCAATTGCAATTGTAATAGTTTAAGATCTTCTAAAAAGTATTAGGAACTTAGAATTAGAATTAAATGATAGCGTGTGCTCAAGATATGGAATGGCCAAGGAAATAAAAATTATTGATTTCAGGTTTTTTTTAAATAAATATTTGCGTAGTCTGACCGATCGTAATATTCGAACCAATTTAACATGCAATAATTCATGCATTTAATTTCCAATATGCAAATAAATCTATTGTTTTGAATTTTTATTATTCAAGTTAATTAGTTTGTTATAAAATAAAAGTGTAAGTATGTAACCGATTTTCATTACATTTTAATCAGATATCTTGTTTAAATGAAATTTGAGTTTAATGTCCAAGTAAAAATTAATTAATCTATACTGCAGAGAGCCTGATATTAAAATATAGATTGATTTTGTCAGGGCCAATTTGTGAACAGATTTTCCATTATAAATATAACCCAATAACTGGTTTTTGGAATAAGTTAAGAGAGATGTACTTTGAAATGAGTTACTAGTATACGATTTAACAAATTTCGTTGGGAAATATATATAAATTGAGTTTCCACCGGCCAGTTTCACCACAAAAATAGAAGAATTTATAAACTGAAATTGATCTCTATGCAAGATTTTCAGTCATAACAATTATTTTTGAAATGTAAAAAAGTTTATAAAACAATTTTCAATAAAAAACGTGACCGCAAATCGCTGCATTCGATAAGAAATAGAAAATTATGGAAATTTGAGTCTTTTCGTATAAAATAATTTAGAAATTTTAGTTGGAAGTTGTTCGGGCATTAATGCGCCCATTTGGCTTCTTTTTAATAAAGGTTTTATAAAAAAAAACTGATGCATTCGTCTTCCAATAAATTTAATAAGAATAATTAGGACTTCTCTAAAAAGGCTTTTGTATAAATATTTATGTAGATAAGGTACTTGTTTTAAGAATATTTTGATGTGCCAAATAATTTGCGCAAAATTTCAATTAAAATTATTTTAAAAAGATTATTAGGTAAGAAATTACAGCACTCGTTGAAAATTTCTTTCAATATCGAATGCCATAATTTAATTTAATATATAATGGAAATCAATTTTGAAAAGGAAATAAAGTTAAAAGTGATTTAAAAAATGCAATGTACACATTGTTTGTTAATTCATTTGACATTACACATAAAAGCATTTAAAGTAGTAAATTAATAACGTGAGATAAATATTTACGTTAGTAGTTTTATGAATTTTAAATATATATTTTTTCTTTTTATTTCATTTATATTTTCAAAAATTTTAATGCATTTCAAACATTAATTTGCTTCAAATCTTGGTTGAAAATTTATTGCTCCTTTTCAAAACGATGATTTTGAAAACGATCGTTTCTCACGCCACCAAAAATGTCTAAATTGCGTGCATATTTGTTCCAAAGAATTTTAATAGATGTGGAAAACTTATATTATTGGATTTTAAAATGTAAATTAAAACTTTCTTGGAATTAATTAAACGATCGTTTCACCATCAATCGATTTCTATTGAGTAATTTTTTTGATGAAGAAATAATAAAAAAAAACTTACGAAAATTCCTTGTGTTCTCCAATTTATTACGAGTATGTAATTGTTATCTAACATGTTTAGCGAAGTTCATTTACAATAGCGATCTGCTTTCATTTTACTTCGTCTATCTAATAATGCTTCATGTAATGTGCCCTTTTCTTTGGCGCACTCTAATTCCTTAATGTCATTTTTATTAATGCGTAATTTTTTATCTTGGAATTTTTGAAATTTTTTCCTAAAAACAATTTTTTTTATAAAAAATCTACCTATCACATAAAACAATGATAGACTTACACATAGTTTTTCTCTACTTCTGCCAAGTCTCCCTTTTCTTCGCTGGGTTCTTCATCTAGCACAAACTCCCTTGTTGCGTTACTGCGCACTTTACAAGTTTCCAGATCTGTTACTTTTTTACGAAGTGCCACACAGGCATCATCTTCGGGATCAATAGACATGAAGAAGCCTAATTCGGATAGCAAAGCCATTTTACCATTCTCAAAAATAGGCTCCCACTGTTCCATACTGCCCACAGCCTCTGACCGTCCTGTTACCATACCATCTTTTTCAATTTTTAAATACTTTCCATAGCCCGACTTAAAAGTTACTTTGCGCTCGTTAATGGGAAAAGCAGTAAATATTTCTTCTGGATCGGGTCCCTCTCCATCACGATGTGGAGGGCCCAATGTAAACAAACCATTGTCAAGAGCCTTTACAAAACTCCGTTCACCAAATTGTATGGCCACGGGACCTGTTATTTCTGTTGCCAAGTTGGCCTGCCACCAACCACCATGTTTTAACGCATCTTCGTCTACTTGTGTTTTGCGCCTTTTATGAGACTCGTCTTTGCGCTCTTTTTCCTTTTTACGTTTTTTATTTTTTCTGTAATTTGACAAATTGCAGAAAATAATATTTGATTTAATTATAAAAACAAACTTACTTGTGTTTTTCACCTTTCAAAACCAATTTACCAATTTTTACTTTATCATATTCAGATGACATGATGCGTTCTGCTATTTAGTAACAATTATTTTATTTTTTATTATAAAATTAAGGATTTTTCAAAATAATTTATAGACACTAAATATCTCACTGCATATGTTTTTGTTTTGCATAAAATCAGAGTTGATTTTTGAGACACAGTTGTCCAAAAAGTAAAATAAAGTACAAAAAATAAAAATAGCAACGAAGCTTGTGGAATGAAATACAAAGAGCAAAAAAGACGTAGGAAAGGAAAGTAAAAGCAAATTTAGAAAATTATTTTTAATAACAGGAATTCATTCTTTTATTTTTTTTATAAAATTACAACATCTAAAAAATTGTTAACAGGAAACCGCTAACAATATAATAAACTACAAAAACTAAAATAATTTATAAAAAATGGTGAGAATTGAGAAATAATTAATAATTAGCTGTGGAAATAGCCTTTCTGCATGTAGAAAGTTATAATAATTGAAAAAAGAAAAATAGAAAATGTGCAACAAAAGTAATGGATTTTCCGCAAAATCTGAGCAAAGCAGATTAAGCTTTATGCAATAAACTAGTCCAATGCATGCAGAGGCGTACTAACTGTATATGTTTTAAAAGAGAAGAATAAAAATGTATTTTCTTTTATTTGTAGAACAAATTGAAATCTACGCAAAGGGATAAAGTGAAAAAGTTCATCTCCTTAACCCAAACCGGTGAACAAACAGCCATTTATTGCCTGCAACAGAATGACTGGAAATTAGACCTGGCTAGTGACAATTATTTTCAGAATCCTGAATACTATTATCGTGAACTAGATCGCAAACGTATCGAGCAGTTATTTTTGCGTTACCGTGATCCATCTGATACACAGAAAATTACCTCTGAAGGTGTTATAAGGTTTTTGGATGAACTAGAGTTAAGTCCAGATTCGAAATTGGTTCTAATCATAGCATGGAAATTTCATGCCGAAGTACAATGTGAATTTACCCGCGAGGAGTTTGTCAATGGTATGACTGAATTGGGCATTGACTCCATAGAAAAGTTGAAGGTTAAATTGCCATTACTGGAGATGGAGCTCAATGATTTGGCAAAATTTAAAGATTTTTATCAGTTTACTTTTAATTATGCCAAGGATCCTGGCCAAAAAGGTATTGATTTAGATATGGCCATTGCCTATTGGACTATAGTACTGAGTGGACGATTTAAGTTTTTGGACTTATGGTGCAAGTTTTTAAAGGTAAGAAAAGATTTTGATTCTGTTTCGGAAAAACACATACACAGGCTGATTATACATATTTTAGGAAAAACATAAACGTTCCATACCCAAAGATACATGGAATTTATTGCTTGATTTTGCTACACATATTGATGATAGTATGAGCAATTACGACTCCGAGGGAGCATGGCCAGTTCTAATCGATGATTTTGTCGAATGGTGCCAAGAAAATCGCCAACTTTTACAAAATTACCTGCAACCAAACTCATCACTATCTTCTCAGCAGATCCAACAACAGTCAGTAGCAGCTGCGGCCGCCGCCGCCAATCAACAAAAAAACATATCGGCTAGTTTTCAATCATCAGCGCACAGTACAAATATGAACTATGGCTAACATTTATTTTCAAATATGTTTTAAATAAAAAGTATATTAAAAGAAAAACAAAAAAGCAAAAAGATTTAAAAATAATTTTTTGCTTTTACTCCAACTAAACTTAAAAAAAAAACAATTATAAAGCAAACTTCTTTTGCCCCTTTCTCCCTCAGTACCAATACTACAAAAGTTAGATTAACATCTATAAAAAAAATATTCTGGAAAATATACATAAAATATGACAAACATTGTAATGTATTGTAATAATAATGTTAAAATATTACTTATTTAAAGTATCTATTTAGTTAAAAATAGCGTATTATTTGGAGACGTTAACATAAAAAATAAACTATAAATTTTAAAAAATAAAGGAGAAAATCAATTTAGAAATTTTTAACTACAAAATTTAAACTGAATGTTTTTTTGTTTGTTTTAATTTTTCGTTTATAATTCCGATTTGAGTTTTTTCTAATGTGTAATACATACTAAACAAGTATTTTTTTGCTTTCCTGTGTATAAAAAATAGTTTTAAATAAATAATGCTAATTAAATATAAAATTAAATCATGTGGTTTTATAATTTATTCTTTTTCAACTGAGCTAAGGTTTCCCCTATAGAAAGTAAATATATATATCTATAAATACGTACCTATACTAATGCCAATCTGCTAACACCCTTTTTAGTCTCGCATAGCAAATACTGCCCATTCTTTTATCTTAACAAATGTTACTGCAGTTTAAAATAAACCTTAATTCTAATGCTATTCACTCAAAATTAAGATGTGACCTTTTCTTACCTCATTTTTCTGACATTATGCAGCAGTAGAATATAAAAACTTCTAGTGTCATCCATCAAGCTACACATGGTGACAACAAAAATGTACGCACGACTCGGAACTTCTACAGAAATTATGCAAGTCTGGAAAGTTAACTCTCACCGATTTATGTATTTGAATATGTAACTTTTTGAACTGTAATAAACAATTAATAAATAAAAAAGCTTTTATTTGAATAAAAGAACTTACACCTTATTGACGATATTTGATTATTTGCATCATGAATCTGAAATCTGTCTGTATCTTCAACAAATTTGCTTTCAAATGCCGACTTTGAGAATGTTTAGAATATAAAAATTTGCATATCCTTTTTTTAACTTGACTATTTCTTATCAATATATTTTTATAAATTTGTTGGTCAATTTTAGTTATCTATTTTAGTTGTTTATGAATTAAAATATTTATTTTTATAATGCGACAACTACAAAATACGTACATGAATATTTATAGTAATCAAAAATGCACTAAAAAAACAAATACATATTACAAATTATATATATTTATATTCATGTATTAAGTAAAATAAGCATTCTCCCTTTCGTTTTTTATTTCGTTAAGCGTGAAAATATAATTTGAAAAATCTTTATAATTTATAAAATGAAAAAGAAAACAGAAATAGAAAAGCACATACAGTAAATAAAATAAATAAAATTTAACAACAAATAAAATCACTTGAATTGGATATTTAAAAAAATATATGGCTTTGTTAAATTTAACATATTATTTGGTAAAACACTTAAAGAACACAAAGGCTTCAGTTTATTTTTGTTTCGAAAGATCAGAGCTAGTGTAAGTAGATACGAACGAAATGCTTAAGAGTGGTTATGTATGTTTATATGGATGATGTGCGTAATGGTAATAAATTTAAGTCTTTAAAATTTAATAATTGTATACTTTTAAACAATATCTAAAATTAAAAGAACATTTTCTCTAGCATCTTATTAAGTTTTTCATGAGCATAACGAATTTTTTGATACAAGTCTTTTGAGCAACCATGCTGTATTATGGTGGAGAAACGATATGTACGGAAATTTTTTTCGTGATCCATATAAGTAATAGCACTCATTCTGGGACATAATATAATTTTCATATGATCGGAAAAATTAAGCTAATAAAAGAAGGAAAACAAAATTAGTTAAAAAGTGCGGCACAAAACAAATAAAAATTGTAAATCATACCTGTACAGTACCATTAGTTAAATGCATAACTACAGCACAATTTGTTCTAAACCAAGAATGTAAATGTGGCATACGTGATATTTGATCAGATTCAAAATTGACATTATTTGCTCCAGCCTTAACTAAATGTTCAATCATATAACGCTTGAAATACGAAAGTAGTTTCATTTTCTTGTCCAATGATTTCGAATAATCTGTAGTAGTCATGTATGATTCTTTGCCATCTTTATCAATAAAGTGAACATTGCTAATTAGAAAGTAAAAATAATAAGTTGAAACTAATTTTGTTTAATAACTTTCATTTTCATATTAAAAAAAAATCTAGGTCAGAGTGAGCTTCGTCTTTCATAATATTAATTTATTTATTAAATTTATATATTACTTACATTTGGTTTGGCAACAATATCAGTTTGGTGGTATCGTTGAACATAACGCCAATACCCTCATCACACAGCTGATAACCGAAACCGTATTTATCGCTATAGTCCACCCATTTTGAAATCCAAAATAGAGGTTGAGCTGCAGGATCAGTATTTTCATCGCCCAAATTGCCTTGCAATAAACGAGGCTTACGAAATAGGCATAAAACAAATACATTTATTTTATTTTCTATTGCATTTATGTAATTATCTTTTCATTTTAAACTTACCTTGGCATTTAATAAATCTGTAATTTGTTGTTGTAAACTTTGTATGTCACTACGATAATCCTCATTGTGTCTTCCAGCTTGAGCTGAAGCTGTAATAACATCGTGTAGGTTATTTTTAAGAAATGTTGATTCAAGGCGTGTATCATTAGTTAGTCCATTGTGTTCAGTCAACGGTTTACGTTTAACAACATCATGTTCCATGGCATCATTGAGTTCCAGACGTGGTGCCATTGTTAAACAAGAGCTTGGCAAGAATGTTGGTATTGCTGAATTGCTCAAGAATTCAAATGTTAACAGTTCAGTTATGGTTGGACGATTTTCTGGATTTGATTGCAACATGGCTACAACCATGTCAGCGGCAGATTTACGCAAATAACTTGGAACGCGATAATCACATTTTTTAATCTTGGAATAAGTATCTTTAAGAGTCTTGGTTTCAAACGGTGGTTGACCCACCAGTAAAGTATACATAACACAACCGATCGACCAAATGTCTACCTCATACGAATGACCCTTTTTGGTTAAAATCTCAGGAGCAATATAGTTGGGTGTACCGCAAAGGGTCTTTTTACGTTCCCCATCATATTCAATACGTGTAGCTAAACCAAAATCTCCGATTTTAACATGTAACATGTCATTTAAAAACAAGTTGCCTAATTTCAAATCACGATGTATAATACGATTATCATGCAAATACTTTACACCTTGTATTATTTGATGAATATAATAACGGCATTCGTATTCGGTAATAGTTTTTCTACGTTTATGTAATTCCATCATAGACTTATACGAGCATTGTTAAAGAAAAAAAGAATTACAAATTTTCAGGTTAGTGTGAATTAAGAACAAAACGTTTCCAAGTTTCTTCTACTAAATATGTAATTGAGGCCAATTATTATGTTACCAATAGTTAAAGTTAAAGATTTTGTAGGCCACATAAACAACTTTAAGATAAACTTTAAAGTTGATCTATTCTTAACTTACCGCTAAATTTCAGTATGTCTGACTTAACACAGACTATCTACTTGCTCCAAAAAAATTTTTAATTATTTTCAAGACTTAACTTTTTCTGGTAATTCATTAAATTTTTGTTAGGTATCTACTTTTTCTATCAACAATAGTTTCATTTACAATATATGTACGTTCCAAGAAACTGTGAATTGAACATATTTTTTTTAATAATAATAATGAGACTTACTCTTTTCTTGCACAATTCCAGAACTATATATATATTGACATTGTCTTCAAAGAAACCATGAAACTTTACAATATTTGGATGTTGTAAACTGCGATGTATGGTAATTTCCTGAGTCATTTTTTCTTTTTGGTTGTGTTTCATCATAAGTTTTTTGGAAACTATTTTACCGGCATATACATCGTCCGTAACGACATCTATGATTTCGTAACATTTTGCGAAACCACCCTGAAAAATAAAAGAATGCAATTTGGATTAGCCAATTCGATTCAAGATAGTAGAGTTCCCGCTGGAGTAGATGATAAGTAAGGGTAACACAAATTCAATTGTAAAAGAAGCTGACAAAAGGACTTTCATAAATATGAAATCATTTTGCAAGACGTATCACACGCCTATTTTTAATTTTTTTTTTATTTGTTCAACAATTGTAGAACGAGGTTACATTATATGACAACCCAATTTTTAACAAATGGAATGCAGCCAGAAAAGAATTAAAAGTTGACCACTATTTTTCTATTAGTAGTAAAACATTTTTTTTTAATTTTCAAACAGCTTACTTACCTTTCCAAAAAAACGCATACGCTTATAAGTTTTTTTATTGGTGGAATCAAAAAGTCTATCCGGAATTTCCGAAGATTTATCATCAGGCTTTGCTGCCATTCTTACCAAGTCACTTTACCAAATTTGACAAATTATCAATTTTATACAGAATTAATATTATTAATATTTTCCAGGTATTGTCGGCTTATGAAAATTATGTATCAATAATTATAGCCTTTTTTTGACAATACTTAAGAGCGATCAAGAAAAAAAACAATAATTCTTATTTATTTTAATAAAAACAAACACACACAAGCACAAAACTATTAAATTTTAAATACTTTCTTCCATAAAATTTCCTACAAACTATTTTATGAATATTCAAACAGCAGCGCGCGGCACTAGAAGCATAAAAGAAAATTAGAATCTCTCTTTTACCCAAGAAATTCGACGAATGCTGTTCTATACATTCTTACTCGCTACATAAAATGCGTGTAAAAGCAGCGCTGTCAACTTAATATTTTTAGCAATGTTTTTAGTGCTTTTTCCGAGCCTTTTTGGATTCAATGCTTTTTGCCCACCCGTTTAAATAAATTGGATATAAGTTGCTCAAACTAAAAGAGATGGTAGTAACCAAGGCATATTTATATATATAAATGAATATGACTTGGTAATAACTAAAGCAAGCTTTTATTCTTTGAAAAAGTAAAATTTTGAATTATTGCTTGTTCAACTTTTAGTGCTTTTTTTAAACACCTGTTTTCTTCTTAATTTCTATACTTTTTGAAATTAATAAGTTGACAACGCTGTTTATAGCAGAGCGTAAACAAATGCAACAATAACAAATACCAAACAACCGTTTGCAAAGATTCAAAACGTTCCAACGAACTGGAATTCCTAAAACAACGAGACAAAAACTTGCCAGATGTTCTGAAACGAGAACTTATTTATTCGTTGAACTTGTATATTTGTATAGCTTTCTCTTTTACTCTCTTTGGGTTATTGTTGGTAAAAGCAAAGATTTGTGATTAACAAAACCACTAACCAGTAGATATTACCCAATATAAATTTAAAATCGAATGAATATAGAGAATTAAGCACCTTTGAAGTTGAATCTGGCAGTTGCATATTTTTTAAATAACAACTTCGCTTGTTTTCCACATTTACTCGCAGTCCACATTTGACAAGCATTAGAAGTCAAGTGCATTCCTAGTTTACTAATATTGTAATGCTAGTTGTAAAATTAAATGTATCTTAAATAATTATTTGAATCATACTTACCTTCCCAAAGAAGCGCATTCGTTTGTATGTTTTATTGTTAGAGCTATCATAAAGTCTCTCAGGTATTTCCGCAGATTTATCATCACTCTTTGCGGCCATATTTCGGAACAATTATTGCAATAGGAACGAATAAAACTGATAAAAAATTACTACTTGGAACTTATTTATTTGATTTGTAACAAAACAACAAAAAAACTAATTCATCACTAATTTTAATACTGCCTCACTCATTAAACGATTTCTTGTTACTCAAATTTTTAAATGCAGATGCATTATGCACTGTAATAACAACCAAAATTTTGAGTAAATTCATAAATTTGAAGCAGAGATTAAACTTGCATTTATTAAGTGTTTACGATATTTTAAAAATTCCCGTAACTCACAAAAAGGTGAGTTAAATGAAACTAGTCAGAAAAATCGACAGCATTAGCAATGTCGAAATCCCATCACTTTGAATTTAACACGTTGGTTTTCTTTCGTATAGTTGTTTCTGTTACTCTCCTAAGATAGAGAGTGAGCTTAGTACAAGTAATTATTAAGGGTGTAATTTGTTATCCTTTTTATATGCATGTAGTAAATCGTGGAGAAGGAAACGTTGAACTGGCATGAAAATTACTCAACAAACATTTGTACTTGGAACTAAAATTGGATAAATAACCAAGGTAAGGAGTTGTACGATGCAGTTCAACTAACTTTTTAAAACAAACACGCGATGAATGTTATGTTAATTTAAACATTTTTGATCACATATTTTTTCTTATTTTTATTGTAATTATTTCCACACATCAAATCTTTCACTTAAATAAATGAAAATTGTTTTCACTACAATAGTATTTTTTTTTATAAAGTAACATAAACAAAATAACTGTTTTTATCCCTTTTTCTGATTATATGATTGGCTAACCAATTACTCCCTTTCGCAGCCAGACGGTTGGTGTGTGCTTCCTTGATATATTTTTAATTCAAATCTTAAATAAGTTCCCTCATGGAAATTTTGCTCGTTACATTATAAATATTTTTCTTGTTTATTTTTTTTCATTCATTTAAGAAGTTATTATTAAAGATCATTTTGTTGGTACCATTCTTATTTAATATGTTTTTTTTACTGAATAAGAATTAATGGAAGTGGGGTGATAACAAAATAGAACAGAAATGTAAAAAGGAGCTGCATCTAATTTTAGTATGGTGGTGGTTGTAGTTGGTATTGATGATGATGGTTATAAGGATTACTCAAAAAATTTCAGCTCGATGAACATTGACGTTGCTGTCGTAACCATTCAACAAATTCGTCTAACATAACAGGCCCTAAATAGCAAAAAAAAAAAAAAAAAAACAATTAAAAGAAAAAAATTTAATTAACTTTAACTTACATGCTCCGTCGATATCATAATTTGTTAAATCATTGTTAATGGTACGCGAAAATTCCAATATATTACACCACTGATCCTTATTTATGACTTTGTACTTTGATTGATCTAGGAATTGTGCAAACTGTAGATACAAAGGCCAATGTTTACCCAACAATAACTGCAACATATCCTTTGCTGTAATTATATCCATACTACGTTGATCCGAGTCCTACAATGTTAAAAAATATTAATTCAGTATTTAATGCCTATTAACACACAGTAAGTTTTCTTTTGAAGAATGTGTGGGTGCGCATGTATAAATTTAAAAAAATTTTATAAGGAACGTTTTTTAAACTTACCTTTGCAAAATCATATGCATAACGGTATATACTTTTAAATACATTTGGATCGTTTAAAATACTGTTTAAATAACCCAATTTTGCTTGCATTTTAGCTGCAGAATCACATTGTAATTCGGTTAAACCCTTTACCCATTCATACTGACTAAAGAAACCCATTTGCGTGGCACCCATTTTATAAGCCAAAACCAACATGACAACATTTTCTGGCTGAACACCAATGTCATGGCAAAATTGCTCCATTCCATCGGGACCTTAAAAATAAAATAGATTATAATAAATTGCATACTAAAAACCTCAACTACAACTTAAATACATACCCAGCGTATCTGGCTCGTCAGAATTTGTATATTTTTTAAACCATGCTACGCATTTTTTCGGACTGAAAGCGTCTTCGCCTCTTGTGTGATGCCTGTGAATAAATAATTAATTTACTATTATTATTATTTTTTTAATTTTAAGTATATATTTTACTTTGACATTATAAATTTAAGGGTTTATATTTTTTGTTTATGAGCTAAAAATAGCTTCGTGATTTTATTAGCAGCTAAATTTTCTTAACAAATGCCAACAAATTATTATTAAAATAACACAAGGTGTATTCAAATTCAAAATCATGTTCATTGAGAGACATTGACTGCACTCACAAAGAGGGAGAGGGCTATTGCAAGAGTCAAGAAGAAAAATAAGAGATTTTTTGTTTACTAACCAAAAATAATAACAATAAATAGATAAATTCTATTCTTACTTGTGTATGTTAAGGTGTATGTAATTTTTTTTAAACATATATACCACTTTCATTAATTAAATCACAGGGAAATCATTTATTAAGTGCTGTTAAACTCACATCTGATTATTATTTTAATACTCAAGTCTTTTTATGACGAACTTTTGGAGATGTTGGTATATTTTAAACTATTAAGGTCGTACAATGTTACACTTAGAACCATTTGACTCTTTTCTGCTATAGTCATGTCTAAAATTTTAGGTACATACTGCTTAATACGATTGAGTCTTCAATTCTATACATGAAAATTACTAATTTGTTCTTAATGTCCTCTATATTTTAAATGAAAAGTATAGGAATAACATTTATTATTAAGATCGTTTGTAAATATATGCATATAAACTAACTATGTACACATATGTACATATTTTATTTTTACAAGAATTTATATCTCGGAAAGTTTTAAGCCGTAATTATGCAATGGATTTAGATTTTTATATAGGAAACGTACCTGCTAGTATTTTGTGCTGCGGTTGCTGTAGTCGTATATGCATTACGTTGTCTTTTCGAAGTATGACGATCATCTTCATTCATATCATGGTTGGAACGACGTTTACCGCGAGGCATGTCTATTTATTTTTTTAGATGCAGGAGGTAATTTAAAATTATTTTTTATCCAATTCTTTTCTAAATTATAAAATCGAACAAAGGGATGTGATATGAAAGATGATTTAAAACGTAAAAATATTGCATATTTTTAGGATAGTAATATAAAAATATGCGTAGATATGCAATTTATTTTACCTTTTCATCAATTTACTCAAATATTTTTAATTTACGCCTTTGTATATTGAAGGGATGAAAGGAAAGCCAGCTGGAAGTAAAATTAAGAAAACTTAATAAAAAAAAATTTTACTGGATCAAATTTATTTCTTTAAAATTGAATTCCAATATGTATTTAGCATATCTATATCCTAAATTTTGTTAGCCACCGGCTTTGAAATTGTTGTAGCATACAATAAATTGATTAATTTTTTTTAGTTTCACAACATGACAATCTTTTATTTTTGACAAAAGTTCTTTATTAATTTTTCACTTTTTCATTAAATTAATGTGTATATGAGATCGGCTTCTTCCTTTATTATTATAATATATAACTTAAACCTCACTTTGATTGATATTAAAGTGCTGTGATTTTTTTAATTTGTTCTTTAGTAATTCTTTTTTCCAACCAGCTGAGTATTGCAAATTTTCTTGAAATGCGTGTGCAGGCCTTTGCAGACTTTTACAGACATGCACTACAATTACAATTTTCTTATTTTTTAAATTCTGCTATTTCTTATTTGATTTTTATTTTAATTTAATTCATTACTTTTTATACTTGGAAAATATAAGGACTTTATTTTTTTTATTACCGCTACTCAGACATCGTCACAACTCGCATTTACTAAAGGTATGCAAGGAAAAAGAATTGTGGGTTTCAATAAATTTAACTTTGTTTTGTTTTGTTGTCAAAATAATTTGTAAAATTTTTGATTTAATTTTAAATTCTTAAGCAATTTTTAAATAAATTTACCCTTTTTTAAGTTAATTTATACAAATAAATGGCAACAAGAAATTTTTTGTGTTGTTTTCTTTATTTTCTTTTCGTGTTGAGGCTTTGCGTCTTGTGTTGTCAACTGTTAGATTAAAAGAAAACCATTTTACGTTTTTTTATTTTTTGTGTAAAAATGGAGACTTCAGAAAACCTTACATATTAAATTAAATTGTAGTTTTTATTATAAACATAAAAGAGATGAGATAAATGAACAATAATTTTGTAGGCTTTACAATTGTTCTAAAATGTCCTTATAAAACCTTTAATAAGTGTATTACTCTCCATCACAAGGAGCTGCCAGACTCTTCGGCTGTTTATGTATGGCATCCAGTTCTTCGTGGCAATTAGCTGTGATTGATGGCTCTATTGGTAACAATACTTTTATAAATTTGGTAAATTTTGTACCATATAAGTGTTATATTTCTAAGAAACTAGACACCCAATATTATTTACTTGTTCATTCATATTCATATTTTTAATAAGCATTTTATTTGTTCAAATACAATAGTTGATTTAGTATCTATAGATTTTAAGAACTAATTATTTTGTAATTTTACAAAAGAAGTACCAAAATTTTTATGGTTGTACGCATTGTCACACGTACGACACAATCTATCATCACTAGTGAACAGAGCCAGACAGAATCACGATTATTTTTTCACAACCTGAAATAGTGAAAAAATAATTTTTATATTTTAGTTAATAATCTGAAATTTTTTGCCTAAACTTAACGGAATTTGTAAAATATATGAAGAAAATGTAAGAAAATTATAAAAAAATGCAAAAAAATTACAAAAATAAAGTGAAACAAATGAGAAAAAAGTTCGTGAGGAAAATTGGAAAAAATTGTTGTGTTGGTGAAAAAGTAAAAAAAAAATTTTTTGCTTGAAGCATAAAACTGTATATATTAATGTAAAATTTGCCTTAAAATTCATGTTTTAAACTTGCTAAAAACTCTATATAGATATATATGTATTAAGTTGATTAATAAATCGTCGATTTTTATAAGATTAATTTTCTGAGTTGAAAAAGAAAAACAATATTGTTCTGTAAAATATAGAAAGTAAAAAAGACTAATCAAGGTGCGGCAGGATTTATTAAATAGAATAATCACAAATACATATCAGCCGTCTCTTGTTGCCATATTCAATGGATAATATAAAATAGATGATTATGATTGATTATATACTCGTACACACATATGTGTTTGGAAACATGTGTGAGTTATGTGTGTGTTTTGTTTAAATTGTTGTTGTTATTGGCCAAGGTGTTGTGTATTCATACAGTTTTGCTGTTACTTTTTCATATAGTTTTTGCTGTGCTTTAAGTTGTTCGTGCTTATTTTGCTACTCATTTTAGTATCGCGTAAAAGAATCATATCTTTTTAGCAATAACGTTTGAAAAACAACCTATGATAATGAAATCAACTTTTATCTAAAATGTTTCTGAGATAAAGATGTGATAAATAGTATTATTATTTAGGAAAATAAAAACTACGAAAAACGAACAGAAGTGATAAGAAAACACACGCATGTATACTTGTGATAAAAACCCACCAAGTCGAAGACAGTCTTGTCAATACTTTTCAGTATTACGGCCGCCACTGATTTATATTAAAAAAGGCGACGGTAACTGTATTGGTCTGCTTTTTACTAGTCTATAAAAATGCGGAACCGATCTCGATTTAAATAGAGAATTCATTTGAACAACAAAAAATTGGTTTGCAATCGGCGAAAGTTTACAAAATCGATTTAAATTAAGTAATTTGTAATTTCATTTAGCATTATAATCAAATTACATTGATATAGTATATATTAGAGCAATGCACAAGCATATTTGAAAGCCACACATCACTACAAACATGGGCAATATTTTATAATAAAATCGAGAATCTGACGGCGATTCAAGATTTCGTTGACATTGACATACGTAGTAAATAGTAACCTAAAATAAAGTGAAAAGTAAAATATTAATTTCTGTATAGAATTTAAGCTATAGTTAAAATTTAAACTTTTTAATTACTTTTTTGAAAAGTGCAAACTATGATTATATACAACATCATCAACAAATCTCCAAGATTGTATGGTATGTCTTTTTTATTATTAATTAAAATTAAATTTTTTAGTCATGCAGGGATATCCGTATATATATGTAAGTTTAGATTACCAATTTTTAGGGATTAGAACGGCTAGTTTATTAATCGATATTTCGCTCCAACTTGAATAGCTTCTTCAGGATATAATTATAAATTAATCAAATTATTAGAATTACATATTTCTAAAAAATTGTTGTTGACAAAATTAAATTAAACTAACAAATACATTTTTAGGTATTTATAGCAAATCCAAAAAACTTTTTTTTATAAAAATTTATTATGAAAGTAAACTATAGTTACTATCGGAAAAACCATAATAAAGCAAATAAAGCATTAATTATTAAGGACACGGACAAGAGAAATCCCTATGCAGAAGAATTTATGTAATAGTTTAAACAAAATTCAAACCGAGAGGCTAGCAGACGAGTAGCTTCCAACTTGTTTATAGAAAATTATAATTATAACACTAAGTATTCTTTTCTTTTAGAGAAAAATCTTATAGTTTAAAAAATATATGAAGATTTCCCGGCCAGCACACGGCTTTAGTAGGTACTGTAAACAGACAAGTAAATTATACAAACGGGTTTTAATTTTATCAAAACTAAAGTTGTTTCAATACAAAACTGAAATATTTCATTCAATATTGCTCTATACGTATATGAATATGCATGTGTGTACATGCGTACGCATTGGTAGTTTCAAAAAAATATTTGTAAACATCGACCTTTACCAAAGTAATTGGTCTACATTGATCTTTAAATACTGTCACTTGTCTGCAATAACAATCTTGGCCACAAAATTATTTCTTAGTTTTACTTATTTAATACACAATTTGATTACAACGACATTGCGGGTGAGAAGGTAATTTATTTTATTTTCGATTTGTGCTATTTTGTTTTCATAATTGTTAAAATTTCTCTTTAAATGTTTATTTTTATTTTGAAAAAGCATTCATCATCGTCTAATGACCGAGTAAAAATAATTTGTAAATACATACTACAATTATAATTTCCATTTTAAAGGTATAAAAAAAATTTTAAATATCTGCGCATGTTTTTAATTTTATAAAACAATTATTATTTATACAAATGTATTTCGTTTGGAAATGAATATCCAAAAACATCAATTTCTTCCTAATTGTGGAAATTAAAAAACAAAAAATATAGTTAAAATAATTAAAAAAAAGTATTTGGTTTTCGTTCTGTTTCAATTAATGCTTAAATAAGCAAATGGATTAATAAAATAAATAAGAGATAAAAAAGAATGTTAAAAAAAATATCTAAAAATAAACTATAAATCATCCTAAGCAAACCAAAATCGGTAATAATTTTCTGAAAACTTAATATTTTCCAAAAAAAAAACTTTTCAGGGTATTCAGAATGAATATTTCGTGATACTAAGACTTTGTAATTCTTAGGGTTTAATAATAGAAAATAGCCATCTTCTTCGGCTAATAGAAAATTTTATTTTTTACTTTATGTTTTACAAAACCTTATAGTCATATATTTATTTTTATTTATTTAATTGAGCACATAGGGCTATATGTATATGATTAATACAGAATAATAATCGTAATGAAAATAACAATAATAATAATAATACATACAACAAAATATTTGCTAACTAAACTAGAGAGTTTTTTGGTTATGCATTTCGTTATTAAACATGTATAGTTTTACCAACTGAAGTAATTATCTCTTTTAAATAAGTTTTCTTAAAATATCTTATTACTTAAAGAATATAATTTATAATGATTCAAATATAGTTCTTCTGTAGATAATATCTAATACATAATACAACTTGCATCAATACGACCTTTTTAAATTTACGTAGTACAGTGTGTACAGAACAGTAAGTGTATTTTCGCATCTAATGCGAAATTTGTTGACATTTGAAAATATTTTTAATAGCAAGAGTAGTCGTAGATCTTGTAGTATTGCCCTATAAAATACTTAAATAAATATCTTCGATATATAAACATACATACACACATACATATGACATATACATACATATACTTAATTTGTTTGCTTAAATTCTTAAACACAAATCCTATATATAGTCGATCCGTTAAGATACAAATACAGATATTTGTTGTTTCCTTTATTTACACTTCGTTCCACTGATGACAGCCTAAATAAATTTACATGATAATTATTTTTATTTGTTGAAATTATCAGAGATTGCCTCTTTAAAATAAATTGCTGTGATGTTAAAAAATAGAAAATAATTTAAAAAGAAAATGATAAAATTTTTTATGAGTTACTGTAAAAAATATAAATTTGATTCGGTAGTTGAACATGTATGTATTTTTTAACTAATTTCTCCTACAAATTTATTGTCAAAATTTTAGATTTGTTTCTATTTTTATACTCAGCTCGGACAGAAATGAAAAATTATTTTTTTTTACTTAGTTTTTAAACATCTAAAATTTTGAATTTGTTTTTGTTTTCAATACAATTATTTTACCTTTGTTTACTTTTTTCCGACAATAATTCAAATAGGTATAAGAAGTGTCCATGCTATGCAAAAAAAATAAAAAAAAAATTGTCAAATTTACTGGCTTTTGTGAAAATAGTTTACTAAATATGGTTATACACAAAAAAATAGCATTTTAAACTGAACTAAATGCCAAATATGCTATACAAAAATTGAAAAACATTTCTACGTAATTATTATTCTGGTCTTTTTGGATTGTACTCTGCACTTCGAGATCGTCTAAGAGAAAGAGAATCTTTTGCACCATACAAAACTCTCATCAGTCTATAAAATTTTTCTCCATTTAGAAACGGCAAGTTTAAGCATTCATAACTAAATTTTAAACGTTTGCTGGATTATAAACTTCTATATTGTGGTCTCACAAACTCTTATGAACTATTTGAACTGATACTTTTATATCTGTAATTCTTTTTATTTATAAAATTATACATTGGACAATTGTCCTATTTCTGCATAACTTTTGCCTTCTAAAATCATTCTTCGTATAATAGATAATTCCTTTTTGCTCCATGCAATGCTTTCAACGTCCCATATCTGGCATTTAAATTTTTTATTTTTTTTAAATAAAATTTTTAAAATTGTTTTATACACACTTATTCTACAATATGTATAGCTTTAAACTAAAAAATGTGTGCTAAATATAGCCACGCATTGTGTCTACCGACATGTCAGTGAAGAAATTGTTTCATATGAGAAGAACCATTAACTTTAGTGAAAAAAATAACTCCTTTAGACAGGCTTTATATCATAGTGGAAACCAAAAAGCATCAGAAATAGATAATAGGAATTTAGTGCGGTATATATCTAGCAAAAATTAGTTGAAGTGAAGTTGTAGTGATTTTTCTACATATTTTTTCTCATTCACTTTGCTGGGTATGTATGTACGTACTTAACCGATTGTAAAGGATACATTTATGTACTCTATTGATTAATAATAGGGAACAGTTTTATTTATTTATTAATCAGTATTTGAAGTTCTTTTTGGTAACAATTTAAAAATTTTACATGCAAATATTTTACAAAGAAAAAAATATATAGGGCAAATACAAATGTGAATAATTTGTATTAGTGATATTAAATTTTATAAAGTCGATAATTTTTTGTTATTAATTATTAATAATTTTTCTTCTAAAAAGCTTAAAATTCATTTGGCAATACGTTACAAAGTTTGAGTCCTTGTGTTATTCTTGAAAGTCTGAAATTGTATTGAATTTTTTTAAATGAGAGCGTTACACTTTTTAACGCAATTTAGCTGATTTATTACAGGGAGAGGACCTTATTGTAAAACAGATAGTAGAATAGCTTGTACAAAAAGAACACATCGAGTGACGTCGCTTATGCTACATGCGCAAAAAATTTCAATTTTATGTTATGTATCATTCATTTTTGAAATTCCCTCATACCCCAGTGTACTTGCTCGGAGGGGTTTTTATCATACGCCATTTTGACGAGGTACCATTCCCGATTTTGCAACAGGAAATTACTAAAACCTAAGTGGAATGAAATTTGTAAGTTCTACGCTTTCTGAAAGTGTTTTAACATTTACGGGAAATTTCTTAGTTTTTATTTTATGGTCCTAAACGGAAATTAAAAATAATTCGAAATAACTTCTGAGTATTTGGGCAGTAGGTTAGCAATCTAGACGACCTCCGCTAAACTACTGCAAACTTCAGGTTTGCTGACACATTTTTTTTTCTTGAAGACTTAAGCACTCTTATAGTAATAAAATTTGAATTTCATTCATTATATTTAGTAATTAAAACCACTGTCTTTAGAATGTCTAGCAGCAGCATATTAGAGTACCCCTAGCCTACCACTTGTGCTTTTGCGAATGTAATTTTAAGGTAAAAATTTGTTAATTTAAGCGATCAATTCACGCACACACAACCACAAGCACCTGCTTTCGACAGCCATCAGTAAGCAACAGCAACAATAACAAAAGCGGTTTCATTTAATAGTGACAGCATCAGCATGTTGTCGTGGTTGACACAAATATAATAAACATTTTTTTTTATTTGTTTATATTATTAATTTTATTATACCTTCATCGTCTTCGTATCTTTTGTGTATTAATAATAAATTAAACAAGTTGTAGGAAACATCAGTTTCGGTATAATATTTATTCTACTCGTGCATTTGCATTATTATTTAAACTGCAGATTAAACGTTTCAAATCAGAAAATCATCAGTGTTTCTGAAATAAAGAGAAGTATGTAGTTTAAAATTGAAAAAATAAAACATATAAAAAGAACTACACAGAAAAATTCCAATGAATATAAAGTAAATAAAATATTTATGATTCAATGAATGGTATTGGTTAAGTGTTTAATGAGTAATACTTGAGAAAAGAAAACAAAATAATTTTATCCGTAAGTTTAAGACATTACTGTGGCATTCATTTTCCTGCCCACTCATTAAAGAAAAAAAAAAATAATAAAGAATGAATGTCAACAATAAGTATAATATTAAAATCTTTTATTACGGACAAGAGAGACATCACGGGTTCAACATAAATAAAATGATACAGATTTTTGTTAATCAAAAAAATAAATACGAATTTATTTGATGTATTTATTTAAAAATAATACAAAACGCGATAACGAAACACAAAAAAAAAAACAAAAATTATTGTAATAGAAAAAGTGCAGAAACGAGTTATAATTTTTGCTTTAAAATAAATGTGAAAGTATTATTGCACTGATTATTTAGAAAAATCGTGCTTATTTCTGATGTTTTCATATACTGTGCAAAGTATTTAAGATACATGACCGTTTTTGTACTTGTATTATTTTTTTATATTATAAATGTGTGGTTCACAATTTTTAATTAAAACGAAATATATCATTGACACTGGCTTCATTGGAAAGATATGATAGCCAAGTAAATTTCAAAATTTAGTTCTCCGATTTACACACATTAGTCGAATTACGTTCATTTACTTAAGTAGTTTCATAATTCAAAAAACATGATTTTATAATAGTCATTTACAATTTACATTTAATGACATTCTTATGGTAATAATTTTAGAAATATATTAAATTCCAAGAAGAAAATATAAAGTACATTTTCTTAGGAAAATTATTATTTTTTCGAGTTATGGGCCTCCAAACTGTTTAGTAGGTTCAATAAAAAATTTTGTTATTTTTCTTAAATAAGTGATTCTATTCTCTTCGAAGTGCATTCTACATCATTTCAAAAAAACCGATTGGCATATATTAGGTGCTGAAGAAGTAATTTTTAAAATGTTTCTTCAACAATTTCATTACTATTTTAGCAGCACAATTTTATAAATATTCTATATTAACAAAAACGTCATCCAGTATTGCATTTTATAGCTCATGGGATGAGTATTTTATTCCGTGAAAAGTTTTCATAACTTTCTTTCAATGGCATGCTAATTTAAAATCCATTAGTTTTTCCTCAACAGTAGAAGTACTTTCAAGCTACACTCTTTGTGGGTGCATTGGTTTTTCGACAATCACTCTTGGATTATCATTCGCCCAAATGCGGCAATTCTGCTTATTGACGAATCCACTGAGGTGAAAATGTGCCTCATCACTGAAGAAGAAAAAATCACGAAGTGCACTTTGATTTGAACGCCCATTTTCATAATAAGCCTGAATAACTTTAACGCGTTGCTCGATTTTGTATCTTTCCGTGATTCAAATTGAGTTAGTCTGAAATTGAGAAATGTCAAATGAAATGCAGAAAAAAGCTTGACGTTTAGGTGTGGTTTACATTCAACATCGGCCCTTAAAATTTAACCACCCCTTATATACATACGTGTCTACATACATAAATACTTTTATATATCAATACGTATGTATGTGTATTTATATAAATTTAAATAAAAAAATCCATGCAAATAAAACCAAAAGAGAACAATGCAAAACTCTTTGTTAATCTTAAATTAAATAGACCCCCTTAAATGAAACATTTACATTTAACTTATAAGTAATATACTTATGTAGAAAATGACATATGCATATCGTCACTTAAAATGCAAAAAGAAACTGAAAAACTCATATTTAAATATATGTTTCAATATGGAAAACCGCAACTTTAACAGCTCTAAATGCTTTTCTTATGAAATTATTTCGACGGCAGACGGTATTGTGTATGAGTGAAATCTTTGAAAAACAATAATATTAAAATTTCGCAGATGTCATAATTTCAAAACTTACATGGTTAAGGAAATTTTCAAAGCTATAGGTCGACAAGAAGTAAGAATAATAAAAGCTTTCCATTCAGCATATTGAACAACTGATTAATAAAATTTACCTTTTAGTCACAATATTAAAAGAAAATAAAACAAAACCACAAATACCTCGAATATTATCAGAGTTATTCATAACAAATAACAGCTCGTTAGCCACTCTTTTGGAATATTCTCACTTCAAGAAAATCAGCACTGCAATTAAATTAAATAAGCCTAAATTATTATTCTTAATTCCAACCAGCTGCCAACTTATGAAAAAGTCTGTATTCCAAGCTGTGATATATTTACGAAAATTTAAATATCACTAGAATAATTTATAAAAATTAAAAATTACGAATTATCTATTCGATAAAAAAAACTTGTTTGTTCTTTATAACTGTAGTGTTGCTATGCTGTTTTCTATTTTAACTGGCGACATATGTATGTACATGCAAAAATACAATTAAACGATGAACGACCTCTATATATGGTATGGCTTGACGATTCAATCATATTGATAAAAATGTAATAACGGCAGACAATACGATTGTAATGGTCATATCAGTCAACAATCACCAATAGCTAAATAACCAAGTGACAAAAAAAAACAATGTTGAAACACATGTTAAGTTTCCCAATGCCTAGAAATGATGATTTTTTTTTCCAAATATAATTTATTATTATTTTTTTTAATAATAACACAATATAGAGTAAAAAAGATGATAATTAAATTTACAACATTGAATATTCATAATAATATTTTTTACTGTCTATGTTTGCAGGTTAAATTTATGCTTGATGGAAAAGTTAAATAATATATTGGATGACTACCATAATAAGTTTTCAATATTAAAAAATATCTTGCGGTCAACTGTCTAGCAATAACTTTAACAGCACCAACAGTTATATTTCAAAGACAAATTAACAGAACAACAACTACGTCAGGAATATTTACACTAGAAAGCTTGTTAAACGTGCATAAATAATGTATTACTTGAAATCGAACACAAATTAATTAAAAAAAAAAAGAATTCTTGTTATAACAAACAAACCCCCTAAAACAAAATGGAAAAGTTTTGAGAAAAAATGTCGGTGTATGGTTTTGATTGGTCACTTAAAACCTTAAAATAAAAGTGCAAGAATTTTTTTAACAGCAACTATGTCAACTACTAAGGACAATTGTAATAACTCGAAATTGTTGCCCACTCAAACCAGGAACATGAGTAAAATATCCACCTCAACACCCCAAAAAAATAAATCGGATACTATAGCCGCCACAGATGATTTAAAAGATATAAGTGGCTTAGCTGATACTGAAACATCAAATGTTTTACATGACGGCACCCTTAACACTAGTAGTCTTAGTCCTCATTATCACAGCAGCAGCAACAGTAGTAATAAATTAAATAAATCAAATTCTGTCACAAATAGCCCAGTTGCTAAGAGGCATATTAATTCAGGTTCTATAGCCCGTATACGTCCTCAATCTAGCTACTCGGCTAGAGTATTAATATTTGATGATTCCGATCAAGAGTTGGGTGGTAGTGGCAGTAATAATAGTACTACTAGTGGTAATGGCAATAATTCCATGGAATGTACTACAAAATCATCGACTGGTTTGGAAATGTTGGCTTCATCGCCTAAAAATGATTCATCTATATCTCAGTCATCTCAATCATTGTTGCGTAATTTAAATTTAACAAAATCCTCTTCGGGTGGCTTATCTGGTAGTTCAATATCTCTCCCAGCTAGAGGGTATGGTGCATTATTGCGTAAAATATCCTATCAACAGCATGCTTATTCCCTGAGATCATCGAGTAATGGTGAGTTAAACATTATAAATTTTTCTAAATACATTTTATTAGCAAAATTTTATTCCAAAGACAAAATATAGGGAAATTAAAAAAAAATTAAAAAAAGTTTTGTGATGAAACAAGCAATTTCAGATGTACATTTTACAACATTTTTGGCTTTTTAGTCCATTCGGAATACAGAATAATTTAAAATAATAAGAAAATAAATGTAGAGCTCAATAATTTTTAATTAAAGCGATTTCAAAAATGAATTCCAAAATATATTTTTATTGTTTTATTTTATTCTCAAAAATTACTGAGTTAATAGTATCAGTCTTTTTTAACGCACAATTCCCTAAAAAGTAAAATAAATTTCCGTAGTCGCTGTTGTTTATCTCAATTAAAAATTTTTTAGATTTCTATTTTGCATTTTTTGCAAATTTTTACGCTTATAAATTTCTTAATTTTTTTTAAAGTAAAATAATTAAACTTTTGAATAAACATGGCTATTTTATTAAGCTTGAGGTCTTATTTTATAAATTTATTTTTATATTGATATTTCGCTCCAACTTGCGTAGCTTCTTCACTAAATAAATTGATAAAATAAGACCTCAAGCTTAATAAAATAGCCATTTTTATTAAAAAAAAAATCAAATAAACTAACAAATAATTAAACTTTTATATACATTATTAAAATTATACATTTTAGACTCTTCAAACTTAGTGCGCATGCGCAATACATCGCTGGGTAAATCGGCACCGTGTCTAACAGGCAGTTATTTTCGTGAACATGATACAAGTCAAGGTAAAACATCAGCAGTTCCCAATGTACTTACTCAGTCGCCTTCTTCGTCATCGTGCAACAATGCTTATGCATCATCTTCTACAACTAACGCAAATATTACTGTACCATCGGCTGGAACTTTAAATATATCACGTTCTGGTAGTTGCGCCGGTCTTGGTATTGGCAAACATCATTTGCATGGTGTAGTAATGCGCGGTAGTGGAGCCTCCAGTGGTGTAGCACATCATCGTTTAAGCTTGGTCACAGGTGGCATTGGTGCGGCGGCTGCAGCGGCGGCAGCCAACTCTAGATCTCATTCTCCATATTCGGCTAGCCCTGTTGACAGTCCGCGTATCAATTCGCCTATGCAATTTGCATTTGCTCCTATTAAACGTATTGCTACATGTCGTGGAGATGGTAGAAGATGGTCGGTAGCTTCATTGCCATCATCAGGTTACGGTACGACACCGGGAAGTTCAAATTTATCGGTAATTATTCATATTAATAAATACAGGAATGTTTTTGCCTTCTTATACAGGTTATTTTTTAAATATTTTTAGAGCCAATGTTCGAGCCAAGAAGCCTTGCATCAATTGCATAATGTTACGACTCAAGAAGAACTGCATGCAATGACAGGCGAAGCGAGTAATATGGGTAATGCGAATATTAATATGAATGCAATTGTTAATTGTTGTTCTGAGCATATGCAACAGCAGCAATTGGCCATAACAGCAGCACACACAAATCGTCCTCATTGCAGTAAACACTGTGCTTTAATTAATAATTCCGCAACTGTGACTTTAACAACGAATAAATCTACCGTCCTTGGACCAAACAGTCCTAAACAATATCAAAAGCAACATGTGCCAACAACACAACCTCATCAGCCACCAGTCAGTTTTCTAAATAAGGTATGCTCAAATTGTTGTGCTGACATCAGCATGGTTTGCAGTGGCAATGGTGCAAGTTGCCAACAGCAGCAACAAAGTAATAATGCCGGAACTTTAGCAGGTTCACAAAGCAATAGTAACACAAGCAACAGTAACACAAGCAATAGTAGTGGTAGAATATCACCTTTTCATAGGCCAAGATCAAGATCTCTATCAAGTCCGTCTCGTAGTCCTGCTTTGGATAATGAGATTGCCGTGATGAACACTTTGTACAAAGAACGTTTTCCTAAAGCTACACAGCAAATGGAGGAACGCTTAAAGCATTTTATTAATGAAAATAAATCAGCTGCCTGTAATAGTTTTCGCGACTCACAGCCGATTGTTAGATTTGTTCATCATCAAGTATTAGAAATGGCACGGGATTGTCTTAATAAATCTGAGGCCAAATTGATAACATCAAGATACTTTTATGAAATGAGTGAAAATTTGGAACGTTTATTGTTAGAAACTAAAGAAAAAAGTCCCGAAGCGGCAGTAGAATTAGCAGGGGTTATCAGAAAGTTGTTGTTAATTATATCAAGGCCAGCACGTTTGCTAGAGTGCTTGGAATTTGATCCAGAGGAATTCTATCATCTGTTAGAGGCCGCTGAAGGACAGGCTAAGGCCATACAAGGTATTAAAGCAGATATACCTCAATATATAATACATAAATTGGGTTTAAATCGTGACCCTATAGCGGAAATGCAACAGGAGGCTAAAGAAACCAGAGAAGCATGTGACTCAAAGGATGAAACGATGTCTAGTAATACTAGTAATTTACTTAATGATACGGGTACACCCTGTTCTCTTTTATTAAGTTCCCCATTGACATGTGTGTCGGCAACACTCAATCCAAATGCTGAATTATGTTTATTAGCAAGCAGTGGCACAAGCACCCCTCACCCTCCTATGCCCCAACAGCCGCCACAAACCCCAATAGCCACATCAGATGTGCCCTCATTTGCTGCAAGCATAAGTAATCAAAATAAAACAAATCTAAACGCAGCCACAATCAATGCCACAGGTACACGTCAAGAAAAAACTGCAATGCAAACACCCACTATGGCGCAAAAACAAACATCTACAGCAGCAACGCCACCTGCTGCAACTTCTGCTCCCCAACCTATACCAAATGAACAAGATTTCGATATTGTTAAATTGATCTCAAATGGTGCTTACGGTGCTGTCTACTTGGTTAAACACAAAACAACACGCCAACGTTTTGCCATGAAAAAAATCAATAAAAACAATTTAATTCTACGCAATCAAGTTGAACAAGTTTTTGCCGAACGAGATATACTTTCATTTGCCGACAATCCATTTGTCGTCAGTATGTATTGTTCATTTGAAACGAAAAAACATTTGTGTCTGGTCATGGAGTATGTGGAGGGTGGTGATTGTGCTAATTTATTAAAAAATATTGGTCCTTTACCGGCTGATATGGCACGTTTTTATTTTGCTGAAACAGTTTTGGCTGTAGAGTATCTACACAGTTATGGAATAGTGCATCGTGATCTCAAGCCGGATAATTTGCTAATAACAGCTTTAGGTCACATAAAATTAACAGACTTTGGTTTGTCAAAAATGGGTCTTATGTCATTGGCAACCAATCTATATGAGGGGTACATAGATTCTGAAACTCGTCAATTTTCTGACAAGCAAGTATGTGTCAAATTAATTAAGTTTTTGTTTGTTATATATCTATAAATTTTTTGCATATGTATTTGCTGTTTAGGTCTATGGCACTCCTGAGTATATAGCGCCTGAAGTGATATTACGTCAAGGTTATGGAAAACCTGTCGATTGGTGGTCTATGGGTATTATTTTGTATGAATTTCTTATCGGTTGTGTGCCGTTTTTTGGTGAAACTGCAGAGGAACTATTCGCTCATACTGTAAATGATGATATTGAATGGCCGGATAATGATGACTGGCCAGTACAACCGGAGGCTAAAGATATTATTACTCAATTGTTGCAACAAAATCCCCGTGACCGTTTGGGTACTCAAGCAGGTGCTTTGGAAGTAAAAGAACATTTTTATTTTGATGGTTTAGATTGGAATTCATTATTACGACAAAAGGCTGAATTTGTGCCGCAGTTGTCCAATGAAGATGATACCAGTTATTTTGATAGTAAGCTGAAAACTGTTATAATTTTTAATCATTTTGTATGTACTTATGTATTTATTGTATTAACTTACTTTAATTAGCACGCATGGATCGTTATAATCATGATTTGGCAGGTGAAGAAGACACTGACGATACGGATGATACGCCAGTAATCGGTTCATTTTCATCGTATACGCCACAGTACCGTAAACAGCACTATTCCTGGTCTCGTGTATCCTCTACTACAGCTGTTAGCTCTTCAACAACAAATACTCTAGCCACTACAGTTACTGCAAGCATTACTTTAAACACCACCACCAACACGACTTCATCAACAGACATAAAACTTCAAGTTACTGAAAGTATGACATCGCCTACAACCAGTGTTGACTCTGTGGCTAAAAATCGAAAAATAACAGCAGATTTTCCATCACCACACAACATTATAACACAACAACTGGTAAATAAGGTTTTAAATACACCCCAATTAAGAAAAATAGAGGTAAGTTGTTGAACTCAATTGTAGCCATTTATAGCGATCTTTACAACATATACACAGTTTCGTTCTGTACAAGCGAACAATAGCGTCGTTTGTACATTTCTATTGAAAACAAAAACAAAATGCGAACATTTTTTATTTTGTATTTTTCTTTCTGTTTTAAATAATTTTTTTAACTAAAATTTTGCATAAAAAACGTTTTTTTTTCGTCACAACTTGTTCGATATCTTTGAAACGAATGAGTCAATTTAAAAATGATGTATTTACGTCTTAAAGGAAATTTTAATGTGACATATCGAATTTTTTTTTTTATCAAATATGAGTATGCACAAAAGAAACAGTTTTTAATTATCGTGTTAGGAGATAACGGTATATCTCGGATATGAAATTCAATTTGAAAGAACAAAATGCAGATTTGAAATCATCAAGCAAAAATACTTTCGAAACAGATTTTAGTTACTCTGCTCCAAAACGCCGATTCGGGGAATTGTTTCCCTTCAAAAATAAAGGGGGGGTTAATATGTGATAGAAAATATTTTCTACTGATTGTCTTTTCAAGATTTCTAATTATTTTTTATTTTCGTAAATTTTCATTTTTCTTTCATCAATTAGCATCCTTTTAAAAAATACTACGTTTATTTGTTGTAGTTATTTATTATTATTTTTATATTCGTTTTTTCTATATGAAAAAAAAAAAATTTCAAATACTTTTTTTAATAAATTTAATTTAGATTTCCACAAGTTGTTTGAAAGTTCCTTCAACACCAGATGCCGATTATTTACCAGAATTGTTGCATAATGTCACTATAGGCAACGAAACTGATATACGTATGCTGCATCAATTTTTGCAGCAATCAGCAACTGGTACTGCTGGTATTTGTCACAATGCTTCATCACAACCTGTTAAATTGGAAAAACAACAGAGACACAGCATGTCACCCAATACTACGGCAATTATCACCACTCCAGCTACACCACCAGCTGCAATTGCCAGTGCTAACGTAGAAGTTGAATCGAAAAATGCCTCGAAATCATTGGCAAATGCCACAGCAACACCTTCAGTTACTAACATTACATGTATGACAACAGCTACTACAACTCTTACAACCACCTCAAGTACAACATCAACTGTAACCACCGATCGCAGACTTGCTGATATTCATCGTAAATTGGCCACAATTGCAACAGCACGGAGTACACCGGAATCTTCACAAACCGATAGTGATGATTTTTCACCTCAGATTGCGCGCAAACGCAAAGGTGTTTGTGCTCGTGATATTTTGCCCAGATTTTCAATATCTATTGAAGATGAGACCATAAGTGGTGGTTCATCTTCGGCTGAAAATACCAGAGAACAATCACCGCTGGCGTTACAACACCAAAAGTCCATGGACAGTCAAATTGGGGTTAAAAGTCATCGTTCACGTTCATCGATTGTAAAATCAGCCTCAGCCTTGGGATTGTCTTTGATGTCTTCATCAAGTACATGTTATAAGCAAGATTTTTTTTTTCATTTTAATTGTTATCATTTGTTTTTTTCCCTTTAATTTTGCAGTTGATAACAGTCAATTGGCTCAATTGTGTAATATGACCGGAGGTCTGCAATCTCCTAGTGGTATTGGTGGCAGTGGTGGAGGCGGTGGTTCTAGTACAGCGTCCTCTCGAGACACTTCACCTTGTAGGGAGTTATCTCCTTTGGTCACCAATCTGAAACCACCCATTATCATACGCCGTGGACCCAGAGGATTTGGTTTTACCGTCCATACCATACGCGTATACTATGGCGATACTGACTTTTATACTATGCACCATTTGGTAATGGCTGTGGATGAGGGCAGTCCAGCTTTTGAGGCTGGACTAAGGCCTGCTGATTTAATAACTCATGTTAATGGTGAGACTGTACAAGGACTGTTTCATACACAAGTATTACAATTGTTGTTGAGCGGTGGTGAACATGTAACACTGAGAGCCACACCCTTGGAACATACTAGCATTCAAAGTGGCGGTCGTAAACGTGATTTAATGCAAAGTAAGTTAGCTAAAAAAGGCGTGAATCGTCAAAAGAAACAAACGAAAAAAGAACACGATAAAAAGCGAAAAACGTCATTATTTAGACGTATAAGTAGTAAAAGGGCTTCGGCTGAGATTCAACAGGTAAGTTAAAGTTAAACACATTAAAAAAGCAAAGAAATAATGTACTTGGGCCAGATTGCAGCGGGCATAAGTTCGCCTACCACACCCTCAGCTTTGACTGGTGCTGTAGCTATAGGTAGAAATTTGTCTCCTCTGGACTCCTCCTATCATAGTAGTAGCTATTGTCAATCGGCCAACACTTCATCACAATCTACATCACCTTCGTCTTCGTCACCTAACACACCGACAGGTGGCGGTAATAGCAATAGCAGTAATAATGGAGTTTCTTCGGCTGGCAATAATACTGGCGTGGGTTTTGTTAGCACTTCAAATACTGTGCTTTTACCTATAGCTGGTTCTGTTTCTGGTGCCGCTACTGCAGGTGTTCCCGTGGGAGTAATGGGAGCTATACCAGGTTGATGCAAATTAAGACAAGTCCAAACGTTATTTTTTTAATGATATTAAAATAAATTTCAGTGTCCCCTACTGCGGTTCCTCAACTCTATCAAAGACCCTCTACTCTGCACGGCTTAAAGCACAAATTGCACACTGGATGTACTGGCAATTCAACTGTTTGTGGCAGCGGTGCTGGTGTAAAGGCATTGCACACTAATTCGGCTGCCTCGATACCTAATAGGCGCAAATCGGTAGGTCATATACCGTTATCGCCTTTGGCTAGAACACCATCACCTTCGCCTCTACCATCTTCGCCAACACGTTCTCCTTCGCCTTTGGCTTTTCCATTGATTGGGCATCAGCCGGGTTCTTCTAATACAACTCAGTCGTATAGTCCAGGCGGTTCATTGCCCGTAGTACAAACTGTTGCAGCTGGCTCAAAAAAGGCTGGTTTTGTTCGCACAAAATCTTCTGAACCAAGTTCACCATTATTGCGCCGTGCTCTTTCGCCTGATCGTTTGCATCCACGCAGTGCTGAAACCAAGTGTACACTCATTTCACCATTGTGCTGTTCGCCGCCCATTAAACAGCCTCAAAGAGTAATAGGTGGTGTGTGGCGTCCCTCAAGCACTATAGCAGCAACTACTGCCACTACATATGCAATTAATAATCAGTCGGCTTTGCCGCCCATAACAACTCATCCACAATTCCAACAACAGCAGATTTCGGCAAACATCACCACCACACCAAGCAGTAGCCGTCTTTTAGAACAACAGCCACATCATCATCACCATCTTCAGCATCAGCAGCATTGCGATGTTTCAGACAATTTGGAAGATACTGCATTATTATGTGATAACTCCTCTTCCTTGCCGGCTTCTCATGCCTCTGTAGCAAATACAGCCTTAGTTAGTACTCCGTCCGGTATGGCTTTGCCAGCACCGGGTGAAATGTTACCTCGCATTGCCGAAGAGAAAGATTCTCCCACCAGTACTTCGGAAACAATTCCCGGTTTTATGCAGACCATTAATGAGCATGAAGGTGAAATTAATTACAATCAACAATTAAAAGTAGATAAAGAAAAGGTTAAACAACATCAAAAACAACCGCAGGATGAGCAAGAGATGAATGTAAAGAATAAGAATACTGCAACTAGTGATGGTGACGATGTTAAGGAATTGAAAAGTGTGAATTTGATTACTGAAGCAAGAGAAAAGGAAAGCAGTAAGTTTTGTTAATGCTTTGATATTTGTAAGTTTGGAAATTTAAAAAGGTTTTTACGTACATATGTATGTATGTTTGGTTGGATCATCTGGCAAAACGTACATATAATAAATTTTGTGCGATTTGCTATTTTTCAATTTACTAATTAGTTTAATGTAACAAATTTACTTTATCCACGCACGCCAAATTAAAAAAAATGTGATCACAGTTGATAGAAATTCACAATTTCCGAGTTATGGGCCTCAAAAGTTTTCATACAAATTTTGTAATTTTTAAAAAAATTTGTAAAAAAAAGTATTGAGGTGGTGAGAGAAAATTACATTATAAAAATAAAAAGTTTAATAGGTTTTTACCTGAAAACTCATTTGTTAGGGCCTCTGAAATTTGTAAAAGTTTCACGTAGCCGCCCTTTCGTCGGATTTCATCCTGAAGAAGAATAGCACACAGAAGACTGTGTGCCATTCTCGGAAAATTGTATTTTGACGAAAAATCATATTTATGTTTTTCTTCTTGGAATTGAACTTTCTATTACCTCCATTATTTAAGTAATCATATATACATTATAACATTATCTTCCACTTTCATTTAAGTTTAGAAATAGGAAGCCCCTATGAGACTATTTACTTACATAAATATATGTATGTACATGTGATTTCACGTTTGTATATAATATGGAAAATAAAAATACTACATAAATATTTTTTATTGCATTTTAAAAATATATATTTTTTTGAGTCAGTTTAGGCTTCTATTTACATGTGTGAAAAATCCACATATACGTACATACATACATACGAGTATAATATTAATAAATCTTATTTCAGAAACTCCAGAAATTGATTCAAAAACTACTACCAGCAACAAAACCGTTAACCAACAAACTAATAATAAAAGTAGCAGTAGCAGTAACAGTAATAGTAGCAGCAGCAATAATAAAACTGCAATAGATTTAAAGGCTACTAAATTATCCACCATAACTACAATAGCAACTAAAACTACAAACGCAACCACCAACACTAATACAATAATAACAAACACAACAATAACTCAAGGAAAATCAACAAAACCTACGACAACAGGACGACGTGAACGTGAAAGCGGATCAATAACAACAGAAAAGGTTGGAGGTAGTAGCAGTAGCAGTAGCAGTAGTAGTAGTAGTTGTAGTGGTGGAAATGGAAGCAATAATAAACCAGCTACAACTACTACTGCTAACAAACAGAAGAAATAAATGAATGAATGGATAATATTTATGTACTCTTTAAAATCCTAAGAATTCGATTGTATGTATATTTATTGTGGTTGAGAGCTGCTTGTCTGAAAGTATTTGTGTATCTATAAAGGAGTTGAAAAGCTGTTTGTCAATATACATACTTACATACAGCATGTCTGCTTGCAATGTATAGGTAAGCCTATTTTTTTGTATTTATTGTTTTCTTCTTAGTGCATAACTTGTTACACTTAAAGACAAAGCTTGTGAACTATATTAATTAAAACTTAAAAACTAAAACAAACAAAGAAAACAATAATGTCCGACAGTGTGTCTATTGTATTTTTTATGACTGTGTTTTTTTTTCTAGAAAATGTATTAATGTATGTAATTAGATTTAATATTTAAAAAACTATTTATGTATGCTTACATACATATATAACGGAAAATATATATACACACGCATCATACATAATACTTATATAACGGTTAATGTAAAGTAAACAAAATTTTTTTTTATTATTTTGATTGCCATATTTCTTAAACCACATTATATTACATGCACTACGATATACTTAGTAATAATGCATACATAATAATTTTTCTTAAGCTGTAGTTAGAATGCGTATACCTCTTTACCAGAGAGAGAGAGAGCTGAAACCGGTGTGTGATTTATGTAACGCACAAAAAATCGTGCACAACATTTGATAAAAATGTTGTATTAAATTATGTTCGAGGCACGATTAGAAACTGATTGTTTTTTATGTTGTTTAACACGATTCCACATACATATTTAAAAAGCAAAATGCAAACATTCAACAACACAAATACGCAAAAAGACATGAAATCAATCACATATTTGAGTAAACTACTTGTAAAATAGCGGTGATTTTTTTGTTTGTGTGTATTTTGAATTGTTTTAATCAAGGCATGCTAATGTCAGCGTTTAAATTTTGCATTGTAGTTCAGTTCCTAATCGTGCCTTGAACATAATTTAGTCAAATATTGTGCGCGATTTTTACTCTAATTGTTCGTTTGTGTGGTTTTTCATGTACAATCAACTAAAAATGCGATTTTGCCGCTCTCTGCTGCATACATTTACTTGTCATTCTCAAGTCGTACTTTTTCTTTACTTTGTAATTGTATACACTGCCTTTTATTTGAATAGGTTTATTTGCTCTTGAATTTTTGTTTTAATTTCCTTTAGCACAATAGGGGAGAAGAAACTAGTCACTGGATCAGTATTTTTATAAAAACCAGTTCTTGCTTTAATTTTTGTATGTAATAGACTAGTTCTAGAAGTGGGCCAATGGCAATTCTTTACATACTTCGTGACTAATACCGTACCAGTCCCAAACGTACAGGTACTTGTGTTAGCCTTAAACTAACAAGTTTTTTAAATAAAAGTTTGTGGCTTAGTTTTTATTATAATTTTACATTTTAAATGTTTTTTTTTTGTTTTTACTTAATTTTTTTATAAACAGAAAAAGCATTAAAAGTAATTTATTATTTTTATTTTTGTGATAAGTTCTCTTTTTACAAGTCAGGGAAAATTGCTTTTAACACCAGAATATTTTTGATTAGTCAAGGGACATGTTTTTTTTGAACGATTGGTCTAACATTTTCCACAGGGTATATATTAAAAAAACACAATTTATTTAAATTCTAATGGAAAGGTCTGTTGTGTGTTAATAATAAAAAAAAGAAACCGTAACGGTAATTTTTGTATAAAATTTTTGAATGGGTTCATCAGCAGTACAATCAATATGGAATAATTTTGTTTATTTGTGAATGAAAGCAATAGTTTTTATTCTTTGATTATTTAATGGATTCACTAACAGTAGAAGAAGGAGACAATTAAATTTATAATCAGACTGTTATTTTTTTTTTAATTGCCGACATTCTTTTTGTTAAATTTTTTTACAAAAAACTAAAATTCCCTTTTCAAAGGTGAATTGCTGTTATTTATGGTGAATAGAAAATGTACACCTGCTTAACGACATTTTTAAATAATATTAAAAAAATAACAAAAAATGTTAACACACAATAGATCTTTCTAATAAATTTTAAATGAATTATTAAGTTAGAATAAATATGTGGCAATATGGAAAAACCGCTTATGTCTTATGAAACCAGCTTAGAGGGCTTCAACTTCAGAAGCCCTAAAAGTATTTCTTATAAAATTATATTAATTCTAGCAAACAGTATTGTTTTCATTGTCATGTCGTTAGTTGTGGAATCCCTGAACCAAAATAATAAAGTCATTGAGTTAATTGCGACACCATGTCAATTTTTACTTAAGTCGACTTAATTAAATTTCCCTTATTAGCACAGATGTACTGAATGAAATTAACCAAAAATGCAAAAACCTATAAACCTAATCAAGTGGGCGACAGTGTATTACATATGCCATGTGCATGCGGTAAAAGAGATGATAAAACATAATTTTAAAACGATTTTTTCTAAAGAAAAATAATACAGTTTTCGGAATCGCGGACTGCGGGTGAAAAATTCATTAGAATGTTTACATGAAATACAATAAAATGCAAATAATGGTTCTTATTTCGCTGAAATAACAATAAATTGCAATTATATTAAAAGGCTAAAGTAGCAAAAGCTATTCGTTAGTATACATACTGTATACATGATTAAATTAAAGCGTTATTTTTGGAAGTGGTATAAGTTAAAAAAAAACTACCACAAATTAATTTTTTTTAAATGTATAGTCATACCATGATTAATTAAATTAAAAAATAAAAGGAACAGCTTAGATGTTGTAATGATAGCTCATTTCTCTATTGAAGCTTTCCATTACCATCTATCTACTCCAAACAATCAATTTTGGTTGCTGTAGTTTTGCTGGACAGCAAAAATCATTTTTACTGTCAGAATATCAAATCATATTTAATGTGTTATGTTAAATTGGAAATTTAAAAGGTGAAACTAAATTGTTTTCATAAAGCGTATAGAGTAACAAAATAAAATTGAGAATATTGTACTAAAAATGTGTATGAACTTAACCTATTCCTTTTGCAACACAGTACATATGCTTATTCTATATATTATATATATATTATCTATATCTATAGCTTTCAAAAATATAAAATAAAAATAAATTTCTAAGCCTATAAATACACAGCCCTGAGCTAAATAATTATTTATGATGCAGCCAACCATAAATTGATAAAAAGCTGTGAATTTGCATCTAAAGGTCTCAAGCTTAGTTCAAGACATAGTTTGCAGGGTTGATATATTAAAATCGTCTATTTTTAATGACTTTTTCGTCCATACATAAATTTGAAATTAAGCTAAATACGCTTCAGTAGTACTAATTAATATTATTATTATTGTGTATGTACTTTATTTTTATTAGTTTTTTTTTTTGACACTTTTTTTTCAAAAAGAGTTGTGCATTTGTGCAATACTATTAATGTTTTTCTATGTATAAAAATATATATATTTTTAAGTGAATAACTTAACTTATTTGAGTAACAAAATTTGAAATGATATAAATAGTAAAATATTAAAAAAAATTTAAGCCTAATTAACAGTTAAATTGGTTACACATAAAAAGTAAAAAATTATCAAATAAATTAAGGCAAAAAGTGCTTCAAGTGCGCTTACATGCATACAACAATACATACATAAATATTTAATTAAAAAAATTTATTATTAATATTTTTGGCTTTTTACGCAGCTTTAAAATGGAAACAGTAAAGTGTAATTAAAAAGAGTGAGTTGAGTAACCATTTTTTATGGTTTCCAAAACACCCCCGCATTTTTGTATTCATTTAATTTATTCCATTACATTCGATGACTATGTAATTATGCGAAAGAATTTTTTTAAATTAAATTCTTTGAAACACAAAGTAAAGTTCAAAAAGTGTAACCTCTATCCTAAGTCATTCTTACAATAACTAAATATAAATTAAACACTATTATAATAGATGAGCTGTTATTTTATAAGTCCACTTTAAAAAAATTAAGTTAGCGGTATTTTTAGTAAGATAGTGTTTATATCTTGATAAAATTACCGCTAACTTATATTTTTTAAGTGGACGTAGACCACTGTTTATAATAAATAGCTCATATTATAAAATTGTTTTGCAAAGGAAGAGCCGCAAAGTAATAGGTTTATTTCATTTATTAATATTTTTTTATTATTCAAAATACATACGTCATAAAATTATTCATTGTACTGCTTTTTTTTACTTGAACTCTTGATGTTTACATATAATTAATACTGTTAGCAATAATAACAAAAAATAACTAAAAAAAATTTTTGTGTATATCGATTCGATGTGATACGGTGTTTTTTGAAACAGTGTAATTTACACAAATTCGAATGATATTCTTTAGGAATCGTAATATACCTTAACTGTCTACAATTTACTGTAATACATATAAGCGGAATTTACGTTTTGGTGTAAAGTCCCTTGTATCGAGTGTAAAAATTTAAAAAAAATTTTACACACAACAACAAATATTCTACAACATCTCAAAAATACAATAGTGAAGTTCACGCTTCAGTGTAAAGTCCCTTGTATTGAGTGTACAAATGTAAAAATAAAATAAATCTAAATTTTTTTATACACATCACTCTGTTTTCTACAATACTTAAGAACTACAATATGAAAACCCATTGTAACTACGTTCTAGAATTATTTAAAACAGTTGTCGCTAAATGGTTTTATCATTTAGTTTGAGATAAACAGTGTTGTTTACGTTTTATGTGCAGAAAACAAAATTATCTACTTGAAAAATGGATATGTTAGCACCACAGAAAAAAATCGATCAAGCTTGGTAGCTAAAATTTTCCGTAAAAATACATTCATTGTAAAAATACTTCCAAGCGTGAATTTCGTTATTGTTAACAAAAAACAAAAATTCCTCAAATTACATTTTTCTATATAAATCCTTTTCCTTTCCGTTTTTATACCTGTTTTTTTATATAGTTTTACATATCTGTTATATTTTATTTGTTTTTTTTACTATTAAGGAATTTGTATTTGTATGTAGGTAGATATAGTTGCCCCAAAAAAAAAAACCTTCACAATAATTCTCACTGTTATCTAAAATAATTTTCAGTCACTTAAAGACTTTTGTGTTACTTTCGTAAGTGTAATTGATTATAAAACTAATTGTAATTCCATTTGTTGCAAAAAAAAAAAAAAAAAAAAAAAAAAAAAAAAAAAAAAAATTAAAATTTCTATAATAAATGATTTTCGTAAGAATTTTGCTGGGCGTGTCTATATATTTGTTTTGTAATTATAATTTTTCATTTTAATGAAATAATAATATTGACATATATTTTCTTTAAATTTTTTTGTTATCTATTAGATTTATTTAAATGTGTTAATTATTATTTCGTTATATATAAACAACAACATATATGTACATACATAAATTAACTAATTATGACTATAAGTTATAATTATTTTTATTATGTATTACAATACATATACAAATTTATATTTTGTAAATTGTCTTAAACGTAATAATTTAAGAATCTCTTAAAATGCATTAAATTGCAAAAAAAAAAACAAAACAAAAATCCAAAAGAAATGAAAACAATGTAAAACAAATGCAATTGAAATTGTTTAAAACGAAAATTAAAATTTAATATATAAAAAATGATATTATCTAAAAATGCAAATTAAAGTAATAAATGTTTTTGCGTTAATTTTAAAGACATTTTAATAATAATTATAAAAATATATAAAATAAAATGTATGACAAACATTTAATTAAACATATTGCAGTACGAAAAATATGAATAAAACGAAATATTATGCCCTTTAAATTACATAAAATTATTTGTCTTTTCAGTTTGTGTATTTTTTAAGTTTATTCACAAAACATTAAAATTGGCGGAGGGGTTTCGAAATAGGGGAAAACGTTTTTAATTAACTGCTGCCGGGTAGGAGGTGATCACGGTGGCATGTAAGAGATAAGACAATCCAACAGGTGTATTTTGCATTGAATTTTTTTGCTTTCGCAAATTATTGCGAATTATTTATCCATTCCAGAATTATCTGGAATGGATAAATATTTTTTGATGAAGCTTTCACCACGTGGCAGAGTGTTAAGTTGGCTATCTGCCACATGCCACTTATGTTGCCATATGTCACATCCACTTTAATTAAAAAGTGCTTTAATTAGAATAACGCTTATAAATTTTTAGGCGTTAGACCGATTTTAAAAAAATTTCTACTGAAATGTAGCGCACGTCCCACTTTGCCACATGGTGAAAGTTTTATTAAGATATTCAAAAGTTAAATTAAGATATTCAAAAGTTATAGGTTAAAAAAAAAACTTGCAACATGGTGTCTTCGTAATGTTTTTCTTTTTTTAGTACAACTTTTGAACGGTTTAATATTTTTAAATGAAACTTTCACTAGGTGATAGAGCGAGAAGTGGGCTCCTGTTCACTTAAACATTTTTCTAAAATTCGTCAAACACCTAAAAAATTATAAGCGTTTTTTTAATTAAAACACATTTTATGCAACTTAGGTGTGGCATGTGGCAACATAAGTCGCTGTGGCAGATAGCCAATTTCCTACTCTGCCACATGGTGAAATTTTCATTAAAAAATATTCATCCATTCCAGAGTTATTGCGAAAACACAAAATTGTATTCAAACTGTAACTGTCGCTTTGTCCAAAAATTGAATTTGAAAAACTTGCGCGAAAAAAGTGAAACACCAGGCCAACAGAACCAGCAGTAGGTGAATTTTTGTGTTTTAATTTTTCTTTTTTTGTTATAACTTTTGAACGGATAAACATTTTCGCATAAGACTTGCACCATGTTGTAGAGCAAGAAATGGGCTATTTGCCACATACCACTTATGTTGCCACATGCCACAAATAAGTTGCATAAAAAGTGTTTTAATTGAAAAAACGCTTATAACTTTTTAAGCGTTTGAGCGATTTCAAAAAAATGTTCGAGGGAACTATAGCCCAATTCCCGCTCTATCACTTAGTGAAAGTTTCAATTAAAAATATTGAGCCGTTCAAAAGTTGTAGCAAAAAAACTAAAAACATTACAAAAATAGCATGTTGCAAGTTCAGGTCGATCAGGTTTTTGGTTTTTTACCTATAACTTTTGAATGGGTTAAGATATCTTCATATAGCTTTCAACATGTGGCAGAGTGGGAAGTGGGCTACATTTTAGTAGAACATTTTTTCAAAATCGCTCCAACGCCGAGAAAGTTATAAGCGTTTTTCTAATTAAAACGTTTTTGAAGTCAAGTGGATGTGGCATGTGGCACCATAAATTGCATGTGGCAGGTAGCCAATTTCCCACTCTACCACATGGTGCAAGTTTCATTCAAAAATATTCATCCATTCCTGAGTTCTTGCGAAAACACAATATTCTATTCAAACTGTAACTGCCGCTCTGTCCAAAAATTGAATTTAAAAAACTTGCGCGAAAAAAGTGAAACACCAGGCCAACAGAACCAGCAGTAGGTGGATTTTTGGGTTTTAATTTTTCTTTTTTTGTTATAATTTTTGAACGGATAAACATTTTCGCATAAGACTTGCACCATGTTGTAGAGCAAGAAATGGGCTATTTGCCACATACCACTTATGTTGCCACATGCCACAAATAAGTTGCATAAAAAGTGTTTTAATTGAAAAAACGCTTATAACTTTTTAAGCGTTTGAGCGATTTCAAAAAAATGTTCAAGGGAACTATAGCCCAATTCCCGCTCTATCACCTAGTGAAAGTTTCAATTAAAAATATTGAGCCGTTCAAAAGTTGTAGCAAAAAAACTAAAAACATTACAAAAATAGCATGTTGCAAGTTCAGGTCGATCAGGTTTTTGGTTTTTTACCTATAACTTTTGAATGGGTTAAGATATCTTCATATAGCTTTCAACATGTGGCAGAGTGGGAAGTGGGCTACATTTTAGTAGAACATTTTTTCAAAATCGCTCCAACGCCGAGAAAGTTATAAGCGTTTTTCTAATTAAAACGTTTTTGAAGTCAAGTGGATGTGGCATGTGGCACCATAAATTGCATGTGGCAGGTAGCCAATTTCCCACTCTACCACATGGTGCAAGTTTCATTCAAAAATATTCATCCATTCCTGAGTTCTTGCGAAAACACAATATTCTATTCAAACTGTAACTGCCGCTCTGTCCAAAAATTGAATTTAAAAAACTTGCGCGAAAAAAGTGAAACACCAGGCCAACAGAACCAGCAGTAGGTGGATTTTTGGGTTTTAATTTTTCTTTTTTTGTTATAATTTTTGAACGGATAAACATTTTCGCATAAGACTTGCACCATGTTGTAGAGCAAGAAATGGGCTATTTGCCACATACCACTTATGTTGCCACATGCCACAAATAAGTTGCATAAAAAGTGTTTTAATTGAAAAAACGCTTATAACTTTTTAAGCGTTTGAGCGATTTCAAAAAAATGTTCGAGGGAACTATAGCCCAATTCCCGCTCTATCACCTAGTGAAAGTTTCAATTAAAAATATTGAGCCGTTCAAAAGTTGTAGCAAAAAAACTAAAAACATTACAAAAATAGCATGTTGCAAGTTCAGGTCGATCAGGTTTTTGGTTTTTTACCTATAACTTTTGAATGGGTTAAGATATCTTCATATAGCTTTCAACATGTGGCAGAGTGGTAAGTGGGCTACATTTTAGTAGAACATTTTTTCAAAATCGCTCCAACGCCGAGAAAGTTATAAGCGTTTTTCTAATTAAAACGTTTTTGAAGTCAAGTGGATGTGGCATGTGGCACCATAAATTGCATGTGGCAGGTAGCCAATTTCCCACTCTACCACATGGTGCAAGTTTCATTCAAAAATATTCATCCATTCCTGAGTTCTTGCGAAAACACAATATTCTATTCAAACTGTAACTGCCGCTCTGTCCAAAAATTGAATTTAAAAAACTTGCGCGAAAAAAGTGAAACACCAGGCCAACAGAACCAGCAGTAGGTGGATTTTTGGGTTTTAATTCTTCTTTTTTTGTTATAATTTTTGAACGGATAAACATTTTCGCATAAGACTTGCACCATGTTGTAGAGCAAGAAATGGGCTATTTGCCACATACCACTTATGTTGCCACATGCCACAAATAAGTTGCATAAAAAGTGTTTTAATTGAAAAAACGCTTATAACTTTTTAAGCGTTTGAGCGATTTCAAAAAAATGTTCGAGGGAACTATAGCCCAATTCCCGCTCTATCACCTAGTGAAAGTTTCAATTAAAAATATTGAGCCGTTCAAAAGTTGTAGCAAAAAAACTAAAAACATTACAAAAATAGCATGTTGCAAGTTCAGGTCGATCAGGTTTTTGGTTTTTTACCTATAACTTTTGAATGGGTTAAGATATCTTCATATAGCTTTCAACATGTGGCAGAGTGGTAAGTGGGCTACATTTTAGTAGAACATTTTTTCAAAATCGCTCCAACGCCGAGAAAGTTATAAGCGTTTTTCTAATTAAAACGTTTTTGAAGTCAAGTGGATGTGGCATGTGGCACCATAAATTGCATGTGGCAGGTAGCCAATTTCCCACTCTACCACATGGTGCAAGTTTCATTCAAAAATATTCATCCATTCCTGAGTTCTTGCGAAAACACAATATTCTATTCAAACTGTAACTGCCGCTCTGTCCAAAAATTGAATTTAAAAAACTTGCGCGAAAAAAGTGAAACACCAGGCCAACAGAACCAGCAGTAGGTGGATTTTTGGGTTTTAATTTTTCTTTTTTTGTTATAATTTTTGAACGGATAAACATTTTCGCATAAGACTTGCACCATGTTGTAGAGCAAGAAATGGGCTATTTGCCACATACCACTTATGTTGCCACATGCCACAAATAAGTTGCATAAAAAGTGTTTTAATTGAAAAAACGCTTATAACTTTTTAAGCGTTTGAGCGATTTCAAAAAAATGTTCGAGGGAACTATAGCCCAATTCCCGCTCTATCACCTAGTGAAAGTTTCAATTAAAAATATTGAGCCGTTCAAAAGTTGTAGAAAAAAAACTAAAAACATTACAAAAATAGCATGTTGTAAGTTCAGGTCGATCAGGTTTTTGGTTTTTTACCTATAACTTTTGAATGGGTTAAGATATCTTCATATAGCTTTCAACATGTGGCAGAGTGGGAAGTGGGCTACATTTTAGTAGAACATTTTTTCAAAATCGCTCCAACGCCGAGAAAGTTATAAGCGTTTTTCTAATTAAAACGTTTTTGAAGTCAAGTGGATGTGGTATGTGGCACCATAAATTGCATGTGGCAGGTAGCCAATTTCCCACTCTACCACATGGTGCAAGTTTCATTCAAAAATATTCATCCATTCCTGAGTTCTTGCGAAAACACAATATTCTATTCAAACTGTAACTGCCGCTCTGTCCAAAAATTGAATTTAAAAAACTTGCGCGAAAAAAGTGAAACACCAGGCCAACAGAACCAGCAGTAGGTGGATTTTTGGGTTTTAATTTTTCTTTTTTTGTTATAATTTTTGAACGGATAAACATTTTCGCATAAGACTTGCACCATGTTGTAGAGCAAGAAATGGGCTATTTGCCACATACCACTTATGTTGCCACATGCCACAAATAAGTTGCATAAAAAGTGTTTTAATTGAAAAAACGCTTATAACTTTTTAAGCGTTTGAGCGATTTCAAAAAAATGTTCGAGGGAACTATAGCCCAATTCCCGCTCTATCACCTAGTGAAAGTTTCAATTAAAAATATTGAGCCGTTCAAAAGTTGTAGCAAAAAAACTAAAAACATTACAAAAATAGCATGTTGCAAGTTCAGGTCGATCAGGTTTTTGGTTTTTTACCTATAACTTTTGAATGGGTTAAGATATCTTCATATAGCTTTCAACATGTGGCAGAGTGGGAAGTGGGCTACATTTTAGTAGAACATTTTTTCAAAATCGCTCCAACGCCGAGAAAGTTATAAGCGTTTTTCTAATTAAAACGTTTTTGAAGTCAAGTGGATGTGGTATGTGGCACCATAAATTGCATGTGGCAGGTAGCCAATTTCCCACTCTACCACATGGTGCAAGCTTCATTCAAAAATATTCATCCATTCCTGAGTTCTTGCGAAAACACAATATTCTATTCAAACTGTAACTGCCGCTCTGTCCAAAAATTGAATTTAAAAAACTTGCGCGAAAAAAGTGAAACACCAGGCCAACAGAACCAGCAGTAGGTGGATTTTTGGGTTTTAATTTTTCTTTTTTTGTTATAATTTTTGAACGGATAAACATTTTCGCATAAGACTTGCACCATGTTGTAGAGCAAGAAATGGGCTATTTGCCACATACCACTTATGTTGCCACATGCCACAAATAAGTTGCATAAAAAGTGTTTTAATTGAAAAAACGCTTATAACTTTTTAAGCGTTTGAGCGATTTCAAAAAAATGTTCAAGGGAACTATAGCCCAATTCCCGCTCTATCACCTAGTGAAAGTTTCAATTAAAAATATTGAGCCGTTCAAAAGTTGTAGCAAAAAAACTAAAAACATTACAAAAATAGCATGTTGCAAGTTCAGGTCGATCAGGTTTTTGGTTTTTTACCTATAACTTTTGAATGGGTTAAGATATCTTCATATAGCTTTCAACATGTGGCAGAGTGGGAAGTGGGCTACATTTTAGTAGAACATTTTTTCAAAATCGCTCCAACGCCGAGAAAGTTATAAGCGTTTTTCTAATTAAAACGTTTTTGAAGTCAAGTGGATGTGGCATGTGGCACCATAAATTGCATGTGGCAGGTAGCCAATTTCCCACTCTACCACATGGTGCAAGTTTCATTCAAAAATATTCATCCATTCCTGAGTTCTTGCGAAAACACAATATTCTATTCAAACTGTAACTGCCGCTCTGTCCAAAAATTGAATTTAAAAAACTTGCGCGAAAAAAGTGAAACACCAGGCCAACAGAACCAGCAGTAGGTGGATTTTTGGGTTTTAATTTTTCTTTTTTTGTTATAATTTTTGAACGGATAAACATTTTCGCATAAGACTTGCACCATGTTGTAGAGCAAGAAATGGGCTATTTGCCACATACCACTTATGTTGCCACATGCCACAAATAAGTTGCATAAAAAGTGTTTTAATTGAAAAAACGCTTATAACTTTTTAAGCGTTTGAGCGATTTCAAAAAAATGTTCGAGGGAACTATAGCCCAATTCCCGCTCTATCACCTAGTGAAAGTTTCAATTAAAAATATTGAGCCGTTCAAAAGTTGTAGCAAAAAAAACTAAAAACATTACAAAAATAGCATGTTGCAAGTTCAGGTCGATCAGGTTTTTGGTTTTTTACCTATAACTTTTGAATGGGTTAAGATATCTTCATATAGCTTTCAACATGTGGCAGAGTGGTAAGTGGGCTACATTTTAGTAGAACATTTTTTCAAAATCGCTCCAACGCCGAGAAAGTTATAAGCGTTTTTCTAATTAAAACGTTTTTGAAGTCAAGTGGATGTGGCATGTGGCACCATAAATTGCATGTGGCAGGTAGCCAATTTCCCACTCTACCACATGGTGCAAGTTTCATTCAAAAATATTCATCCATTCCTGAGTTCTTGCGAAAACACAATATTCTATTCAAACTGTAACTGCCGCTCTGTCCAAAAATTGAATTTAAAAAACTTGCGCGAAAAAAGTGAAACACCAGGCCAACAGAACCAGCAGTAGGTGGATTTTTGGGTTTTAATTTTTCTTTTTTTGTTATAATTTTTGAACGGATAAACATTTTCGCATAAGACTTGCACCATGTTGTAGAGCAAGAAATGGGCTATTTGCCACATACCACTTATGTTGCCACATGCCACAAATAAGTTGCATAAAAAGTGTTTTAATTGAAAAAACGCTTATAACTTTTTAAGCGTTTGAGCGATTTCAAAAAAATGTTCGAGGGAACTATAGCCCAATTCCCGCTCTATCACCTAGTGAAAGTTTCAATTAAAAATATTGAGCCGTTCAAAAGTTGTAGAAAAAAAACTAAAAACATTACAAAAATAGCATGTTGCAAGTTCAGGTCGATCAGGTTTTTGGTTTTTTACCTATAACTTTTGAATGGGTTAAGATATCTTCATATAGCTTTCAACATGTGGCAGAGTGGGAAGTGGGCTACATTTTAGTAGAACATTTTTTCAAAATCGCTCCAACGCCGAGAAAGTTATAAGCGTTTTTCTAATTAAAACGTTTTTGAAGTCAAGTGGATGTGGTATGTGGCACCATAAATTGCATGTGGCAGGTAGCCAATTTCCCACTCTACCACATGGTGCAAGTTTCATTCAAAAATATTCATCCATTCCTGAGTTCTTGCGAAAACACAATATTCTATTCAAACTGTAACTGCCGCTCTGTCCAAAAATTGAATTTAAAAAACTTGCGCGAAAAAAGTGAAACACCAGGCCAACAGAACCAGCAGTAGGTGGATTTTTGGGTTTTAATTTTTCTTTTTTTGTTATAATTTTTGAACGGATAAACATTTTCGCATAAGACTTGCACCATGTTGTAGAGCAAGAAATGGGCTATTTGCCACATACCACTTATGTTGCCACATGCCACAAATAAGTTGCATAAAAAGTGTTTTAATTGAAAAAACGCTTATAACTTTTTAAGCGTTTGAGCGATTTCAAAAAAATGTTCGAGGGAACTATAGCCCAATTCCCGCTCTATCACCTAGTGAAAGTTTCAATTAAAAATATTGAGCCGTTCAAAAGTTGTAGCAAAAAAACTAAAAACATTACAAAAATAGCATGTTGCAAGTTCAGGTCGATCAGGTTTTTGGTTTTTTACCTATAACTTTTGAATGGGTTAAGATATCTTCATATAGCTTTCAACATGTGGCAGAGTGGGAAGTGGGCTACATTTTAGTAGAACATTTTTTCAAAATCGCTCCAACGCCGAGAAAGTTATAAGCGTTTTTCTAATTAAAACGTTTTTGAAGTCAAGTGGATGTGGTATGTGGCACCATAAATTGCATGTGGCAGGTAGCCAATTTCCCACTCTACCACATGGTGCAAGCTTCATTCAAAAATATTCATCCATTCCTGAGTTCTTGCGAAAACACAATATTCTATTCAAACTGTAACTGCCGCTCTGTCCAAAAATTGAATTTAAAAAACTTGCGCGAAAAAAGTGAAACACCAGGCCAACAGAACCAGCAGTAGGTGGATTTTTGGGTTTTAATTTTTCTTTTTTTGTTATAATTTTTGAACGGATAAACATTTTCGCATAAGACTTGCACCATGTTGTAGAGCAAGAAATGGGCTATTTGCCACATACCACTTATGTTGCCACATGCCACAAATAAGTTGCATAAAAAGTGTTTTAATTGAAAAAACGCTTATAACTTTTTAAGCGTTTGAGCGATTTCAAAAAAATGTTCAAGGGAACTATAGCCCAATTCCCGCTCTATCACCTAGTGAAAGTTTCAATTAAAAATATTGAGCCGTTCAAAAGTTGTAGCAAAAAAACTAAAAACATTACAAAAATAGCATGTTGCAAGTTCAGGTCGATCAGGTTTTTGGTTTTTTACCTATAACTTTTGAATGGGTTAAGATATCTTCATATAGCTTTCAACATGTGGCAGAGTGGGAAGTGGGCTACATTTTAGTAGAACATTTTTTCAAAATCGCTCCAACGCCGAGAAAGTTATAAGCGTTTTTCTAATTAAAACGTTTTTGAAGTCAAGTGGATGTGGCATGTGGCACCATAAATTGCATGTGGCAGGTAGCCAATTTCCCACTCTACCACATGGTGCAAGTTTCATTCAAAAATATTCATCCATTCCTGAGTTCTTGCGAAAACACAATATTCTATTCAAACTGTAACTGCCGCTCTGTCCAAAAATTGAATTTAAAAAACTTGCGCGAAAAAAGTGAAACACCAGGCCAACAGAACCAGCAGTAGGTGGATTTTTGGGTTTTAATTTTTCTTTTTTTGTTATAATTTTTGAACGGATAAACATTTTCGCATAAGACTTGCACCATGTTGTAGAGCAAGAAATGGGCTATTTGCCACATACCACTTATGTTGCCACATGCCACAAATAAGTTGCATAAAAAGTGTTTTAATTGAAAAAACGCTTATAACTTTTTAAGCGTTTGAGCGATTTCAAAAAAATGTTCGAGGGAACTATAGCCCAATTCCCGCTCTATCACTTAGTGAAAGTTTCAATTAAAAATATTGAGCCGTTCAAAAGTTGTAGCAAAAAAACTAAAAACATTACAAAAATAGCATGTTGCAAGTTCAGGTCGATCAGGTTTTTGGTTTTTTTCCTATAACTTTTGAATGGGTTAAGATATCTTCATATAGCTTTCAACATGTGGCAGAGTGGGAAGTGGGCTACATTTTAGTAGAACATTTTTTCAAAATCGCTCCAACGCCGAGAAAGTTATAAGCGTTTTTCTAATTAAAACGTTTTTGAAGTCAAGTGGATGTGGCATGTGGCACCATAAATTGCATGTGGCAGGTAGCCAATTTCCCACTCTACCACATGGTGCAAGTTTCATTCAAAAATATTCATCCATTCCTGAGTTCTTGCGAAAACACAATATTCTATTCAAACTGTAACTGCCGCTCTGTCCAAAAATTGAATTTAAAAAACTTGCGCGAAAAAAGTGAAACACCAGGCCAACAGAACCAGCAGTAGGTGGATTTTTGGGTTTTAATTTTTCTTTTTTTGTTATAATTTTTGAACGGATAAACATTTTCGCATAAGACTTGCACCATGTTGTAGAGCAAGAAATGGGCTATTTGCCACATACCACTTATGTTGCCACATGCCACAAATAAGTTGCATAAAAAGTGTTTTAATTGAAAAAACGCTTATAACTTTTTAAGCGTTTGAGCGATTTCAAAAAAATGTTCGAGGGAACTATAGCCCAATTCCCGCTCTATCACCTAGTGAAAGTTTCAATTAAAAATATTGAGCCGTTCAAAAGTTGTAGCAAAAAAACTAAAAACATTACAAAAATAGCATGTTGCAAGTTCAGGTCGATCAGGTTTTTGGTTTTTTACCTATAACTTTTGAATGGGTTAAGATATCTTCATATAGCTTTCAACATGTGGCAGAGTGGGAAGTGGGCTACATTTTAGTAGAACATTTTTTCAAAATCGCTCCAACGCCGAGAAAGTTATAAGCGTTTTTCTAATTAAAACGTTTTTGAAGTCAAGTGGATGTGGTATGTGGCACCATAAATTGCATGTGGCAGGTAGCCAATTTCCCACTCTACCACATGGTGCAAGCTTCATTCAAAAATATTCATCCATTCCTGAGTTCTTGCGAAAACACAATATTCTATTCAAACTGTAACTGCCGCTCTGTCCAAAAATTGAATTTAAAAAACTTGCGCGAAAAAAGTGAAACACCAGGCCAACAGAACCAGCAGTAGGTGGATTTTTGGGTTTTAATTTTTCTTTTTTTGTTATAATTTTTGAACGGATAAACATTTTCGCATAAGACTTGCACCATGTTGTAGAGCAAGAAATGGGCTATTTGCCACATACCACTTATGTTGCCACATGCCACAAATAAGTTGCATAAAAAGTGTTTTAATTGAAAAAACGCTTATAACTTTTTAAGCGTTTGAGCGATTTCAAAAAAATGTTCAAGGGAACTATAGCCCAATTCCCGCTCTATCACCTAGTGAAAGTTTCAATTAAAAATATTGAGCCGTTCAAAAGTTGTAGCAAAAAAACTAAAAACATTACAAAAATAGCATGTTGCAAGTTCAGGTCGATCAGGTTTTTGGTTTTTTACCTATAACTTTTGAATGGGTTAAGATATCTTCATATAGCTTTCAACATGTGGCAGAGTGGGAAGTGGGCTACATTTTAGTAGAACATTTTTTCAAAATCGCTCCAACGCCGAGAAAGTTATAAGCGTTTTTCTAATTAAAACGTTTTTGAAGTCAAGTGGATGTGGCATGTGGCACCATAAATTGCATGTGGCAGGTAGCCAATTTCCCACTCTACCACATGGTGCAAGTTTCATTCAAAAATATTCATCCATTCCTGAGTTCTTGCGAAAACACAATATTCTATTCAAACTGTAACTGCCGCTCTGTCCAAAAATTTAATTTAAAAAACTTGCGCGAAAAAAGTGAAACACCAGGCCAACAGAACCAGCAGTAGGTGGATTTTTGGGTTTTAATTTTTCTTTTTTTGTTATAATTTTTGAACGGATAAACATTTTCGCATAAGACTTGCACCATGTTGTAGAGCAAGAAATGGGCTATTTGCCACATACCACTTATGTTGCCACATGCCACAAATAAGTTGCATAAAAAGTGTTTTAATTGAAAAAACGCTTATAACTTTTTAAGCGTTTGAGCGATTTCAAAAAAATGTTCAAGGGAACTATAGCCCAATTCCCGCTCTATCACCTAGTGAAAGTTTCAATTAAAAATATTGAGCCGTTCAAAAGTTGTAGCAAAAAAACTAAAAACATTACAAAAATAGCATGTTGCAAGTTCAGGTCGATCAGGTTTTTGGTTTTTTACCTATAACTTTTGAATGGGTTAAGATATCTTCATATAGCTTTCAACATGTGGCAGAGTGGGAAGTGGGCTACATTTTAGTAGAACATTTTTTCAAAATCGCTCCAACGCCGAGAAAGTTATAAGCGTTTTTCTAATTAAAACGTTTTTGAAGTCAAGTGGATGTGGCATGTGGCACCATAAATTGCATGTGGCAGGTAGCCAATTTCCCACTCTACCACATGGTGCAAGTTTCATTCAAAAATATTCATCCATTCCTGAGTTCTTGCGAAAACACAATATTCTATTCAAACTGTAACTGCCGCTCTGTCCAAAAATTGAATTTAAAAAACTTGCGCGAAAAAAGTGAAACACCAGGCCAACAGAACCAGCAGTAGGTGGATTTTTGGGTTTTAATTTTTCTTTTTTTGTTATAATTTTTGAACGGATAAACATTTTCGCATAAGACTTGCACCATGTTGTAGAGCAAGAAATGGGCTATTTGCCACATACCACTTATGTTGCCACATGCCACAAATAAGTTGCATAAAAAGTGTTTTAATTGAAAAAACGCTTATAACTTTTTAAGCGTTTGAGCGATTTCAAAAAAATGTTCGAGGGAACTATAGCCCAATTCCCGCTCTATCACCTAGTGAAAGTTTCAATTAAAAATATTGAGCCGTTCAAAAGTTGTAGAAAAAAAACTAAAAACATTACAAAAATAGCATGTTGCAAGTTCAGGTCGATCAGGTTTTTGGTTTTTTACCTATAACTTTTGAATGGGTTAAGATATCTTCATATAGCTTTCAACATGTGGCAGAGTGGGAAGTGGGCTACATTTTAGTAGAACATTTTTTCAAAATCGCTCCAACGCCGAGAAAGTTATAAGCGTTTTTCTAATTAAAACGTTTTTGAAGTCAAGTGGATGTGGTATGTGGCACCATAAATTGCATGTGGCAGGTAGCCAATTTCCCACTCTACCACATGGTGCAAGTTTCATTCAAAAATATTCATCCATTCCTGAGTTCTTGCGAAAACACAATATTCTATTCAAACTGTAACTGCCGCTCTGTCCAAAAATTGAATTTAAAAAACTTGCGCGAAAAAAGTGAAACACCAGGCCAACAGAACCAGCAGTAGGTGGATTTTTGGGTTTTAATTTTTCTTTTTTTGTTATAATTTTTGAACGGATAAACATTTTCGCATAAGACTTGCACCATGTTGTAGAGCAAGAAATGGGCTATTTGCCACATACCACTTATGTTGCCACATGCCACAAATAAGTTGCATAAAAAGTGTTTTAATTGAAAAAACGCTTATAACTTTTTAAGCGTTTGAGCGATTTCAAAAAAATGTTCAAGGGAACTATAGCCCAATTCCCGCTCTATCACCTAGTGAAAGTTTCAATTAAAAATATTGAGCCGTTCAAAACTTATAGGGTAAAAACCAAAAACAAGATCAACAGGAACTTGCAACATGCCGTTTTTGTCTACTATTTCTCTTTTTTGCTACAACTTTTGAACGGATTAATATATTTAAATGAAACTTCCACTGGATCGTAGATGGGGAAATGGGCTATCCTTCCCTAGAACATTTTTTTAAAATCGCTCAAACGATTACAAAGTTATAAGCGTTTTTCCAACTAAAACGCCGTTTATTCAACTTGCGTGTGGCATGTGGCAACAAAAGGGGCATGTGGCAAGTAGCCCAATTCTTGCTCTACAACATGGTGCAAGTCTTATGCAAAAATGTTTATCCGTTCAAAAGTTGTAGCAAAAAAACAAAAATTAAAATACAAAAATTCACCTACTGCTGGTTCTGTTGGCCTGGTGTTTCACTTTTTTCGCGCAAGTTTTTCAAATTCAATTTTTGGACAAAGCGACAGTTACAGTTTGAATACAATTTTGTGTTTTCGCAATAACTTTTGAATGGATCAATATTTTTGAATGAAACTTGCACCATGTTGCAGAGTGGGATTTTGGCTATCTGCCCCATGCCAATTATGTTGCCACATGCCACATCCACTTTAATTAAAAAGCGTTTTATTTAGAAAAACGCTTATAACTTTTTAATCGTTTAAGCGATTTTAACAAAATGTTCCAATAAAATGTAGCCCATTTTCCACCCTGCACATGTTGAAGTTTCATTCAAAAATATTTATCCATTCAAAAGTTATTCAAAAAATAGAGAAAACAATAACAGGGAAAAATTTTTCATAGCCTGCTTTTAGGGGCTACTTCAATTTGGCCAAATTTTGTTTTTTGCGTTTATCTCGGAAACGTCTGGGCGAAAATGGCCCGGGACCCTATAATTCGGATTTCCACATGCTGAATCCGAATTTCGCAATTAGAATTTTCTAGCTCAAAATTTTTGGCAAAATTGGGAAAATTTTACAAGAAAAACGATTTAAATTAATAATAGACATGGCGAGAGGCGATGATTGTGCCATGCGAGAGATAGCCCAATTCCTACTCTATCTTGTGGTGAAGGTTTCATGAAAAAATATTTATCCATTCAAAAGTTATTCAAAAAATACAGAAAACAATAACAGTAAAAAATGCTACTGTGCGCCTTTTTATTTTTTGTTTTTTTTGAATAACTTTTGAATGGATAAATATTTTTGGATGAAACCTTCACCACGAGATAGAGTAGGAATTGGGCTATCTCTCGCATAGCACAGTCATCGCCTCTTGCTCCGCCTACCATTTATTCAAAACATTTCTCTTGCAAATTTTTTCCAATTTTGCCAAAAATTTTGAGCTAGAAAATTCTAATTGCGAAATTCGGATTCAGCATGTGGAAATCCGACGTATAGGGTCCCGGGCCATTTTCGCCCAGCCGTTTCCGAGATAAACCCAAAAAACAAAATTTGGCCAAATTGAAGTAGCCCCTAAAAGCAGGCTATGAAAAATTTTTCCCTGTTATTGTTTTCTCTATTTTTTGAATAACTTTTGAATGGATAAATATTTTTGAATGAAACTTCAACATGTGCAGGGTGGAAAATGGGCTACATTTTATTGGAAGATTTTGTTAAAATCGCTCAAACGATTAAAAAGTTATAAGCGTTTTTCTAAATAAAACGCTTTTTAATTAAAGTGGATGTGGCATGTGGCAACATAATTGGCATGGGGCAGATAGCCAAAATCCCACTCTGCAACATGGTGCAAGTTTCATTCAAAAATATTGATCCATTCAAAAGTTATTGCGAAAACACAAAATTGTATTCAAACTGTAACTGTCGCTTTGTCCAAAAATTGAATTTGAAAAACTTGCGCGAAAAAAGTGAAACACCAGGCCAACAGAACCAGCAGTAGGTGAATTTTTGTGTTTTAATTTTTGTTTTTTTGCTACAACTTTTTAGCGGATAAATATTTTCACATAAGACTTGCACCATGTTGTAGAGCAAGAATTGGGCTACTTGCCACATGCCACTTTTGTTGCCACATGCCACACGCAAGTTGAATAAACGGCGTTTTAGTTGGAAAAACGCTTATAACTTTGTAGTCGCTTGAGCGATTTAAAAAAAATGTTCTAGGGAAGGATAGCCCATTTCCCCATCTACGATCCAGTGGAAGTTTCATTTAAATATATTAATCCGTTCAAAAGTTGTAGCAAAAAAGAGAAATAGTAGACAAAAACGGCATGTTGCAAGTTCCTGTTGATCTTGTTTTTGGTTTTCACCCTATAACTTTTGAATGGAACAATATTTTTAAATGAAACTTTCAACATGTGGCAGGGTGGAAAATGGGCTACATTTTATTGGAACATTCTGTTAATATCGCTCAAACGATTATAAAGTTATAAGCGTTTTTCTAAATAAAACGCTTTTTAATTAAAGTGGATGTGCCATGTGGCAACATAATTGGCATGGGGCAGATAGCCAAAATCCCACTCTGCAATATGGTGCAAGTTTCATTCAAATATATTGATCCATTTAAAAGTTATTGCGAAAACACAAAATTGTATTCAAACTGTAACTGTCGCTCTGTCCAAAAATTGAATTTAAAAAACTTGCGCGAAAAAAGTGAAACACCAGGCCAACAGAACCAGCAGTAGGTGGATTTTCGGGAATTAATTTCTGTTTTTTTGTTATAACTTTTGAACGTATAAACATTTTTGCATAAGACTTGCACCATGTTGTAGAGCAAGAAATAGGCTATTTGCCACATACCACTTATGTTGCCACATGCCACAAATAAGTTGCATAAAGAGTGTTTTAATTGAAAAAACGCTTATAACTTTTTAAGCGTTTGAGCGATTTCAAAAAAATGTTCTAGGGAAGGATAGCCCATTTCCCCATCTACGATCCAGTGGAAGTTTCATTTAAATATATTAATCCGTTCAAAAGTTGTAGCAAAAAAGAGAAATAGTAGACAAAAACGGCATGTTGCAAGTTCCTGTTGATCTTGTTTTTGGTTTTTACCCTATAACTTTTTAATTGAACAATATTTTTAAATGAAACTTTCAACATGTGGCAGGGTGGAAAATGGGCTACATTTTATTGGAACAATTTGTTAAAACCGCTCAAGCGATTAAAAAGTTATAAGCGTTTTTTTTTTAATAAAACGCTTTTTAGTAAAAGTGGATGTGGAATGTGGCAACATAATTTGTATGAAACCTTTACCACTAGATAGAGTGAGAATTGAACTACCTTCCCCAAGGCATAATCATCGCCTCTTGCCACACCTACTATTAATTTAATACGTTTTTCTTGTGCATTTTTTCCAATTTTGCCAAAAATGTTGAGCTAGAAAATTCTAAGTGCAAAAATCGGATTCAGCATGGCGAAATCCGGGCCATTTTCGCCCAGCCGTTTCCGAGATAAACGCATTTGTCTTAGGATTTTGAGTATACACCTTGAAAGCGAAAAGATTACATCTCATCCATTTAGCCGTCCAAATCGGCCAGTGGGAATACCTTTGCTAACTAGAAGAAATAAAATACAATTAATATAAATAAATAAATTATATTGATAGGACGAGGATTTCTATAGTTGCTGTAATCCAGGCAGAGGATAACACTGGGTGCGTTCATGAGAAAAAAAATTATTCTGTTTTGTTGGTGTCCATAGAGAACAAAAATATCTTTAATTTTTTTAGGTCACTTCGTAAAGTAATTTTATAATGGTAAATGAGTGTAATGAAAAACGACTCTTTTACAATTTCAAATCATAACTTCTTTGTTTGTCAACGGTTTTTTTTCCTTCTCTCTGAAGGATCTGATTTGAAGCGTGAAAAATACTTTTTTTAAATGTGGTTTTTTTACACTGCCACCAGGGCTGAATATCAATAAAAAAAATATTTTAAAAAACAATTTTTTAAGAAAGAGTTATCAAGAAAATTTTCATACAACCCCTTTCGTATGCTTTAATATTACTCAATAAATAAATCGTATAGAGAAGTGCTACTTTTAAGTTGCATACACTTTTTTTTATAAAAGTTTGAGTGTTAAAAAAATTAATTTGAAAACAAAATTATTTGTATATTTTTGAAGATAAACGTTTAAAGAAAGTTCTTAACAAATGGAATTAAACTATCACGAATTAAAAAGGACAAAAAGTATTAATTAAAAAAAGGAAAAAGAATTAAATTAAAATTAATTAAAAATTTAACAAAATATTAATCTTTATTTGTGCTTAATTCCAGAAATTGTGTTGGTTTTAAAATTTATTCTTTTACTCATGATATTCTCATGAGTTATTTATTCAGTACAATAAGTACACAATTTCTGGAATTAAGCACAAATAAAGATTAATATTTTGTTAAACTTTTAAATTCCAAATAGAAATTATTACACATTAATTAAAAATTTTACAGAAAAAAGCATTATTTTAGAGAAACAAGAGAATATTGAAGTTAAACAAAATTCCACAGAATATTTTACAAAGAAGAGCACTTTTATTAGAGAAAAATTGTACGGTGGGCCAAGCAAACCCAACATATCGTATGAATATCAAAAGGGTAAGTAAATTTGAAAAAAAAAAAAAAAAAACTTTTGACTTGAGAGACAAAAAAAATTTTAAAACTTCAATGAGTTTTAGAAAAAGAGCAGATTAAAGAAAACTTTTATGATTCTACCTGTAAATTGAATGATGAGATTAAGAAGCTGCAAAAGGCAAAGAGAATTTTATTAAGCGAAAATAAGAAAATGTACCGTAAGACCCATCAAAACAAAAGCAAAGACGAAACCTGGGCCCAACATTTAGCAGACAATAAACCTAGAGAAAGAAAGCAGCGGCCACAGAAGACTTATAGACATGATAAACAGGTGAACACTTGTAATACTGGTTCACAAACTGCAGTTAAGCGAGAGTTTTTAGTAGATGGCGGAGCTGTAGGTGATTGTAATTCAAATTTTAAACTTAAAACTAAAATAACAAATAAGAGTGTACAAAAACAAGCACCAACTAAACCAAATAATCAGATCGTTAACTGTTATTATGGTATTTTAGAGCAGCCAACATGTCCTTGCCCTACAATTTGCCAGCATAACCAGAATCAGCAAGCTGCTGTGGATGATAAATGTGAATACACCTATTGCCGTGATGAATACTATTATGATTATCCGACTTGTGGTCATAAAGCTAAAAATCACCACAGACGCCTAAGTTCAGATCTTCACACTAATTATTTCTACTGCTGTTCCTCTGACAGAGCTCATTACAATGACTCCTCTCATATTGATAAAAATTCTAGAGGAACAAAAAGCAAAAGTAACGAAAAATATGAACGAAAAAAGGGAATAAGTGTAAAACATAATCAAAAGCATAAATCAGAAGAAAGCAATGAACAGCTAACTGAAAAGTTTTTTACAGAATTAAAAATGCTTGTGGATGATGATATCGAGTTAAGACCACAACAAAGGCATAAAACAACTAAAATATCAAATGCAGAGTCAACATCAGCTAAAGCAAAAATAAAAACTCAACAAAAACACCACGAAATTTTTAATACTAAAAACGATGTGATGATAGAAAATTCTGAGGTGTCTTTGGATACTGAATATTCAATAGAGACTTTACACATGCTAAAGCAAATGACAATACGGGAATATGTACCAACAAAACCCAACAAAAAGCAGAGCTATGAAATTCCACAAAAGTCCGCTACTTTTTACAACAAACAGCCGCCAGAAAAAATTAAAAATTATAAAAAATATATGGATGCATATGCTCAAGAAGCAAATGCAGCCGAGAAAACAATACAAGTTTTGAAAGAGCCCACAAAAAATCTCCCAAATCAAACAAGTGAAGAGTTGGACTTTTTTGTTAAACAGGACAGTTCGCAAAGACAGGAAAATACAACAATTATAGCAGATAAAACAAACTATTCTTATGAACAAATTAGTCCACACTTAAGTTTTGAAAGAAGTTCTACCAAAAAGCATACCAAGTTTTCAAACATTGAAGAAGACATGTCAACAGTTTTAGTAGAAGAAACTCAAAGCTATGGAAACTTAAATTATCAGCAACCTTTTCAAAATGATTATGATGGTGATGAACACACTAAAGCACAAAGAAAATATTATCAAGACTCTAGCCAGACAGTACGGAATTTTAAGCCAGAGCATGACAGCCATTTACAATTAAACACTGTCGAAGAGGGAGACTATAAAACTGAATCACAAAGAGACTTTAAGAAAAAACCAAACAATCAAATTGATGATGATCATGATGATATACAGCAAGAAAAACAAGAATTAGATAAGCCGCAAATAGAAAGAAGCTTTTACCAGTATGATACAACTGAAAATAAAGTTAAAACTAGTTTGGATAATGAATTTAATATGTTAAGAGATGAGAAAGCACAAGAACTGACAAATCATGAACCTTATAAGGCAACCAACAATCAAAAAGTGAAAAAAGATATTGAAAATAAATTAAAATCAATTAAGGAAACAGAAATTAAAAATAAAAATAAAGCAGAGCCTTATAGGCTACCACAAAGTTGGACTAGTTCAAAGGAAGAGTTCACAATAAGGGAGCTAGAAGACATCTTAGTAGATGATGGTGTAAAGAAGGATAAAATATTAAAATCCAAATTGGCAGATTACAAAACTAAACACAGCAAAGAAAATTTATTTGAAATGACTCATGATCCTGAAGCCAGTGAAGCTAATGAAAAGCTTAAAGAAAACTTTAAATATGATCTTGTTCTGGAAAGGGCTATGGAAACAAACAACCCATCCGAAACCTCATCATTCTATAATGAAAACCAGCAACATATAATGGATGCTAAATTAGAGTTTTATACTCACAAATCAAGTCAAACTGAAAATACACACAATGCTGAGCCAGAAAGAACTTTAGCTGAAGAAAATGCTAATATAAGCCCTAGGCCTCTAGAGACTTTCAAATATTTAAAAAACTTTCAATTAGAGTTGAAAACCGATATAGAGGAAATATGTGTAAATGCTGTAGTAAGGGCAGCCAATGATTTAATAACGAGTTTAAGTTCCTGTAAAATTTTATTAAATCAAGAGCTTTTGACATCACAAGATGATTTTAAAGAACCTGTAACAACTTCGCAAGACAAATCAACTTATACTTTACAGGAGAAAACAACACAAGGCACACAATTTAAGGAATCAGAATCCATCACATTTACTAGCGAAAATTTTCTACAACAGCAGCTAACAGAAACCAACAGTTTTCTTAATTTAATCCACAATAACAAAGATGAGTTGCAGGTACACCCTTTACCATCGACTGAAAATACTCCACGAAAATTAGAAAGTCCTGGTGTAATGAAAACTTTAAAAGAGTTGGAAAACTTAGACTCAGAAGAAGCTGTGTTGGTTTTAAGTGAAAACAATAATAATGAGTCGAAGTTGGAGAGGTTATTGTTAATAAAACAAGCTGCCCAAGAAAATGCTACAAGAGAGCTACAAGAAATAAATAAATTTGCTTTAGAGCAAGATCTTCCTTTAAGCGAAAGTAACCATCAATTAGATGTGAAAACTCCAGCTGTAAAAAAAGACTTGGAAATGACTAAAAAAGGTGAATATTTTAAAATTCTTCAACTATCACTACCCTTAAGTGAAAGTCTTGACTCAAAGCTGGAAAGTCTAGCTGACGAAAATATTAATGCAGCCTTAACAATAAATGAATGTCTTGCACAACAATCACATCAATTTCATACGCAAATGAATGCTCAACATTGGCAAACATTGGATACTTTTGAGCCAAATTGGGAATGTGAAGAAAATTCCAATTTTTCTCCAAAACACACAGAATTTTCCCAAGAACAAGAGTCATCATTACCATATTGTGTCTTAGATAATGAGCAAAACTTTAAGGAAATGCACAGACAATATATAAATAAAGTTTTCTCCACATCTAGCAGACAATCAACCGTCTATGATCCGGATTTACAGCCTTTGAAAAGCATTTTAAAATCTTGCCGTTTGAGGGAAAATACACCAGAAGCCTTTTGTGATGTGGAAACTTTTAGAACCAACTCAGTGGTTAGTTGTGCTCAAACAGAGCAAAAAAACTCTTCAACTATTTCTAACTTGAGACAGGAAATAACGGGTAAGTTTTGTCTACAAAGAAAAATTCAAATAAAAACCAAAAAATGCTACAATTAGCCCATGACTTACAACTAAATTAGTTATTTTATAAAAATACTACTAATAATGTTTCAACTTACTGTACCATTCCTTTAGAATTGAATGAAGATATTGAAACAATTTTTTACAAGAAATAAATCTCTGTTTCATCTAATGCAATTTCAAATTTACAGACACCATCACTTTTAAGGAGCCAATTTTTCAAGATTGTCAACTAGAAACTGAATCAGTTCAGGAATACAATTTTGTACAGCATAATCCTCGTGCTGTAGGTACTACAGAAATGTCAGTCTTTAAGCAGTGTCCTTGCATGTGGGTTACATACCTGAAAATGATGGCAAAATACCATGAAGAAGAAAATAAATAAAATATTAGGAAAATCATGACAAAATGTGTTACAAAAGCTCAATAATTTATACGTTTTATTTTTTAGTTTTTAGTTAAGAAAACTTGAATCTTAATAAAATTTTTAAACTTGTAGTTGAATCTTTAAAATTTAAAAACACTAATTTTTTTTTTTTTAATTTGCTATAAAGTTTGGGTTGGAAAACGTGGACTTTGTTCTCTTGAACGAGCTTGACGAAAACGATCATCAGTTAGATTGTGACGCAGTTCTTGATTTTGTACTTGGTATTCGTGGGCTAGAATTTGATGTTGTTCACATTTTTGTTTCTCCTGTGCCAAATCGTTCTGTTATAAAAAAAAATGTTTTATAAGTTTTGTTGAAAGTTTTTTCATGTATTTTTTTAACCCACCAATAGCTCTTCATTTTTTTGTCTTAAACGTAACAGCTCTTGACTTAATTTACTATCAACTTTGATTTGTTCCTCCAAATCATGACGAGTCCTGGCTAATAACTCTTCTAAGGTTTCTGAAGATAATATTTTACCTTTTTCAGTTTTATCAATGTCCAAGCGTAACTTTTCATTTTCGAGTTCCAACTTCTCGCAAAAAAAAAAAATTATAAAATAAAAATTTACAATCACCAAGATTCCAAAGTTATGCTTTCTTATCTCAAATACCTTCTTTTTAATATCATTTAACTCATAGAGTTCTGCATTTAATTTATCCTTTTCTACATCTAGTTTATCACACAATTCTTTGCGGGCTGTTAGATCCGTTTGCAGCATACGTAGCTCATCTAAGCTTTCTTCTAGTTTATGTTCCAAGCAAGTTGCTTTAGCAGTGAGTGCTGCAATTTTATCTTCCAATTCCGAAATTATAGTATTACGGCAGCAAAGTTCTTTTTTCAAGCACATAATTTCAGACTCTAGTTCCTGAACTTGTCGTCTTTAATTTATAAAAAAAAAAAGAGTTTTTACAACAAACTAAAAACAATGGCAGCTAATTACAACCATTACTAATTATTTTCTACTTGTAGTATTTGTTTTATTCTAAGGCAGCAACAGCAATGGCAACAACTACAATAAAAGTAGAAATACATAATGACAGTAGGCAAAGGACGACAGGGAAAGACAGAAAAAATATGTAAAAATAAAAGAAACTTGTTAAAAACTAAAATCTATAATAGAAATTTAAGGAAAGTAAAAATAAAAAATAAAAATAATGAAGTAATTATTTTTAAATATAGGCAAATATTTGTCTCAAAAAATGGTGATAATTTTTTTAATTAAAAAAAAATGGACAAAAAAGATTTCAAGAATATATTTCTTAACTTTTTTTAAAAGAATTTTTTTAAAGAAAATGTCTGTCAATAGGAAAGAGATTGTAGTGAATATATTTTTTATAGAAAAAGTTTGATAACAGTATTTTCCATACAAAAATTACGTAGCAAATGTTTCTCTATAGAACAAATTGTGTAGCAAATGTTTTTGTATACAAAAAATTGTGTAGAAAATGTTTTTCAATAGCAAAAATTCTGTAGCAAATGTTTTTCTCCGGAAAAATTATTTAGTAACTGTTTTGCCATAGAAAAAATTGTTTAGCAAATGTTTTTCAATAGAATATATTGTCTAGCAAATGTATTTGCCATGAAAAAAAAATTTTTTGGATAGAAAAAATTGTGTAGCAAATGTTCTTCCATAGATAAAATTGTGTAGCAAATATTTTTCTATAAAAAAAAAAAATTGTGTAGCAAATGTTTTTCCATTGAAAAATTGTTTATCAAATGATTATCTATAGAAAAATTGTATAGCAAATGTTTTCTATAGAAAAATTGTATAGCAAATGTTTTCTATAGAAAAATTGTTTAGTAAATGTTTTTCCATAGAAAAATTGCTTAAAAAAGGTTTTTCAATAGAAAAAATTGTGTAGCAAATGGTTTTATATAGAAAAAATTGTCTAGCAAAAAAAAATTATAAAAAAAAATTATAAAAAAATATTTTAAGAAAATGTTTCAATTTAAAAAAATCGTTAATGAATATTTATCTATAGAAAAATCTTAAATATGTATAATGATTTTCTATAAAATATTTTCTAGCAAATCCTTTTTTATAAAAAATATATTGTAGCAAATGTTTTTCAATAGAGAGAACATGTTCTTTTTATAGAAAATATTTTTTTTAATAATACACAAGTTATTAAACAAATATTTTTAATAGAAAATTTGTTCAATAGCAAGAAGTCTGTAGTAAACATTTTTCTCATGAAAAAACTTTGTAGCAAATGTTTTTCTTTAAGAAAAATTTTGGCAACGACTGTTATTCTGTAGAAAAATATTTTTCTTTACAAAAATTTTGACTATAACTGTTTTTCTTAAATAAATAAAATAAGAAATATCACAATAATATATTATTTAAATATGAAACTCACTTATATTCAGCAGCTTCAGTCTCCAAACTCTGATTATTACCCTCTAAGACAACAGCATCTTGTGATAAACTTTTATAATGATCCAACATTTCTTCACGTTCTTTTTCCTTAAAAATGTTTATTTATTTTAAAATGTCTGTTGAAAATGTCTGTATTCAATCGATCTTACTTTTTTCAATAATAAATCTTCAGCCTTTTTCACTTCCTCAACATAATTTTTAAGTTTTTGTTTTAAACGTTCAATTTCCTTTTCAGAATCTTTAAGTTGTCTTTTCAATATCACTATTTCTGCTTGACTTTCGGCCAAGTCATTGGTCAAACGTCTACCAAAAACAAATAGAAAAAAAATTAAATGGAAAATAAAATATATGAAATTGATATGAAAACATGTTTTACACACTCTATTTAACAAGTACATTTACATTTACATTTGTTTCCTATTTGTTTCTATTTATGTGACTAAGATAGACAAATGAAATATTTTGTATGGAAATTATAAATTCAACTTACACATTTTCTTGTATGGCCTGATCCCGACTTGTTTTTAAGGCAGTTAATTGTTGTTTTAAACTTTTGCTTTCAGCTGAGGTCTCATGTAGTTCAGAATCACGTGCATGTGTTTGAGTTTTAAGTTTACTAAAAATTAAAAATAATTAAATGTTTGTGTGTACAAAAATATTTATTCAATTCAAATTAAAAAAAAAAACGGGCATAAATAAATTGACATAAAAATACAATAATCGTAATAAAAAATGTAGACCGGGCAGGGCTGCTAAGCTTTTTATACATAATTTCAAATTATAACCATTATGTTTTCAAATAAAAGGATGGCCCAAAACTAAGGCTGGTTTTAAAAATGTTTTGCATGGAATGCAAACCTTTTTCAGCTAATAGTTTTCAGTTTAAGTGCACACACTTGCGATATTCTTTGTAACAGAGCATTTCGAGAAGAAAATTTGGGACAAAGATGTTTCTTAGAGAGCAAATTTGACACAAATATTTTTTCTTAAGGAAAAAATTTGGCATAAATATTTTTCTTAAGGAAAAAATTACTCAAAAATATTTAAAAAAAATTTAAAAAAAAAATTTGAACCAAAATATTTTTATGTGAACAAATTTTGAACAAAAACTTTAGAAAATAAAATATATATGGGAAAAATATTTTCTTAAATAAAAAAATTAGATACAAGTATTTTTCTTAAGGAAAAAATTTGGCATAAATATATTTCTAAAGGAGAAAATTTGAGTCAAACATTTTTCTAGGAAAAATGTGGGACAAAAGCTTTAGAAAATTAAAAAAAAAAATGTGATACAAAATTAAAAAAAAAAAAAAATTTTGCACAAATATTTTTTAAGGAAAAAATTTGGGACTGATTTAAAGAAAAAATTGAGTCAAATATTTATATTTTTTTAATTCTAGCCAAAAGTTTTGGCATATATTTTTTGGGACAAAGCTTTAGAAAATTAAAAAAAAAATTAAGAAATTAATATTTTTGTAAGAAAACTCAAACAAAAATTTTGACTTGAAAAAAATTGGAGACATTGTTTTGTTGTAGAAAACAATTTGAGACAAATATTTTTTACTTTTGAAAAAAATTTGGAACAATTTTTTTACGCTTTAGAAACAAATTTGGGATATTTACTAAAAAAAAATATATATTACGTCCAAAATATGTCCTTTTCTAATATTGTTTTTTTGTAATAAATTTCAAGAAATTTGCCCTCTGGCTCATTTTGGCTAAACCTGTATACTATTTCTTAATTACCTAACAAATCTGATTTTCCTTTAATTTTTAACACATTTTTCTTCATTCTATTGACAACATGGCATGGTTTTGTTGCAAGCAAGACAGACTGTGTAATTTAATAAAGAGAAAAAAATGTATTACACCAAAGTAAATGGATCAATTTCATTATGAAACTTATTTGTACACACAAACATACATATTTATTGTATGTATTGTTGATAATAATTCATTATTTATAGCATTAAATAGCTGTTGGTGGATATCATACCAAACCCACAATTGTTGTGACCATTTGAAAGTGTACTTAAAAAAAAATTAAACAAAATAAAGAAACCACAAATATCTTTGGCTAACTGTTTGAATTTTTATCTAGCAGACTTATTGCCACATTGCTACCTAAACAAAACAAAAACAAAGAAAAGGTTTATACAACTTAAAGAAGGGAATGATAGTTTCTAGAAAACATTAACAGCCAAACAAAGAAACGAGGTGCGTGATATATTTTACGGTGGTTTAGATTAAAAGGGGAAAAACAATTACTGCTGTCCCAAAGCAATTAATTATCATTAATTTCTTAGGTTCTCTTACATGCCCTATGAAATTGAATAAATGAAAACTATTTTCACTTTCAAACGCGTATTTTAAATAAAAAAAAATTTACTTTTGTAAAACTTAAGGGGTTTTTTTTTTTTAATTTCATCGCTGCATTCGATAGAAATTTCATAATTTCAAACAAAACAGCTAAAATTTCGATTAATTTTATTTGAAATCGAATGCGACGATTTGGCTGCAGATTAATTTCCACACGGGTTTTGCAATTAGAATATTTAAAAACCTTTTTTTCACGAAGTTCACACAAAATTTCTTAGTTTATCAAAAATTTCTTTAACGTTGCCAGACTATGAGCAAAATTCCCTTTACACAGAAGTGCATACAAAATTGTTGTTATTCTTTTCCATTGAAAAATCAGTTAATAATAATAAATTTACAGTTCAATATCAAGGTGATACACAAAAAAAAAATTAATTTTAAATAAACCAAACTCATTTTGTTTTTGTAATGTGTGCATAATTTGCATATTTTGAATATTTAAAAAAAGTAAGAATAAATTTGTACACAACAAACAACTTGAATTTTTTCAAGCTTATGACTTTTTTTAATTTAAAGTGAATCATAAAACGGAAATTTACATAAAAAAACCTGAAACATAACATTGATTCAAGTACAATGCAATAGTTCATGGCGCTCTAGCAACTTGGGAGAAATTCGACTTAAATTAATTTTTAAGTTTTTATGACCTTTTTCTTCTTAAATTGAAACGGCTGGTTTATTAAGCCTGAGATCATTCGCTCCAACTTTAATAGTTTAATAAACTAGTCGCTTCAATTTAAGATTGGGAGAATTATAATACAAATTCAAAAATACAAAAAAAAAATAAAATAGACTTGAAATAGATATTGTAAAAAATTTGTCATAATTCATACTTCAAGTTTCCATTAATCATTCTGAATACTATTTTATTTTTTCAAATATTTCAACTTATTTAGCCTGGTATTTAAAATGGTCAATAAGGACATGAAATAGAAATTATGAAAAATTTTTCACAATATCTACTTCAAGCCTTCTTTATTTTTCTTTGAATGCAAACCTTAGTCTTTTAATTTATGGCAAATGAAAGAAAAATGGTTGGTTTTATTCCAAATAATTTTTCTTCCAAAATAATTTTTTAATATTAGTAAATATTATTCAAACTTAAGATATTAATGAAAATTGTTTTGTTATAATTTTCCAATATTTCGACTTTCTTTTGAAGGTCTTCTTCAGGGAATTTATTATAATTATTATTTATTATTTTCATTAAGATCTTAAGCTTGAATTTATAAGATCGAATAATTTACTAAAGTTATTAATAATTTTAGACATTGAACGACAAATACTTTTTCGAAAATATTTTTTTTTACATGTTTTTTTAGAAAGTTGAGGCAAATTCTGCAACAAATAGTTCCTTTAGAAAATAATTTGGGACAAAGTTAATTTTTAGTGTTTCGAAAAATTATTTTGAGAGAAATAATTTTTTTTTGTGGATCCTGAAACCACAACAATAGTTTTTTTTTATTTATTTTTTTTTTTTTTTTTTTTTTTTTAGAAAAAAAAATGTAGGACAAAAAAAATTTTTTTAACATTTTGGGACAAAAAGTTTTTTTTTACAGAGTTTAGGCAAATTTCAGAGCAAAAACTTTTTGTTAAAATTCAGGACAAATAATTTTTTTTAGATGATATTTTGGGACACTTAACGTTTTGAAACAAATAACTTTTTGTCTTTTACAAAAAAATTTAGAACAAAAAATTTCTTTAGACCGTTTAGGGGCAAAAAGTTGTTTTAACAGAGTTTAGGCAAATTCTGGTACTCTTTGTCAGAAGACAATGTAGGACAAATAATTTTTTTCGAAAAAGCACTTTGAAGCAAAATTTATATTTTTTTTAAATGGTTAATAAATGATTAATAAAGACTTGAAAAAAAATTATGACAAATTTTTCATACAAATTTGTTACAATATTTACTTCAAGTCTGCTTTATTTATCTTTAAACTAAAACTACGAGTAGTTTCTTTTAGAAAACATTTTAAGACAGATAGTTTTTGTTTATTTAGTACAGACTTTGAGACACTTTAAGAAAAATACTTTCTTATGTATTTTAAATAATTACAAAGCCATTTATAGTTTCTTCAAAAGAATATTTTGGACAAATAGCTAATTTTTTTTAGAACAGAGTTTAGAACAAAAATTTCTTTAGATATTCTAAACCATAAAGTTGCTTTCGGAAAGACGGAAAAATAATAATATTCCATAAGAAAATATTTGAGGCAAAAAATTTCTTTTTCTACAAAAAATATTTTGTGAAGAACGGTTGTCTCTTCAAAAAAACTTTGGAACATTTTGTTTTTTTAGAGAAATTTTTTTATAACAAATAATTTCTTAAAACAAATAGCTTTTGCAATATTCTGCGGCGCAACAAGTATTTTTTTAGCAACCATTTTGGCAACACAAATGAGTTCTTTACAAAATATTTTGGTGAAAATGGTTCAATTAAAAAAGATTTTGGAACAATAATAGCTACCAAAATTTTGGCATAATTTTTTTTTTATAAAAAAGAATTGTTTCAAAATTTTTTAAATAATAAATAATGGCTCATAATCATTGTTAGACTAAAGTCAGTATTTTTTAAAATCGATTTTAAATTCATTAAATTCTTATGAACAAAAGTCAGTTCTTAATAAAACCCTTCTTTTTTTTTAAACATAATTTCTTTAAATTTTTCTATGTACTCGTATGTATTTGGCATAATCTATTGGAATAATCCTTTGAAGATCGGAGTAGTGTCTGTGAAATAGTCCATATGACCATTCCTCTTACTACTTATAGTATGAAATAAATAACGATAATAAAATAATCATGAAGCGTAATGCATTTATGTAATTGGAATTAAGCACCAAAAAAAAAAAAAATTAACAACATTTTATTTGGTTTTACTTTATAGTTGTTAACCACAGTAAAAGTTTTAGCTTATTACCAATTATTTGCGGTTCTTGTCTATTGCAACAACAAAAAATATATTTCATTTGATACTCTTGATTATTATGGCACACAGAATTTGATTCGATTAGCTTTATCAAAAAATTGCTCATTTAAGGCGAGTTGTATAACAAATTTTGTTAACTATGATTAATTTTACATCAAATAAGTACAATAACAAACTTTGTGATTTGTTGAGAATAAAACTTTTTCATTTTTATAAGTAATTTTTTAACAGAATATTCAAATGTCTGAAATTAGCACAATAACGTTTGGTTGGATATTAAATTAAAAATATCGATAAGTTAAATATCGGATAGTGTGTCTTTAACTATCCACTCAAATTTAGTTCCAAGGTTTTAACCAAAAACCGGTTATTTGCCCCACAAAATCTTAACTTTAACTATCGCAAGTTGTAATAAGGGGCCTAAAAGTCATTAGATGAGTGAAATAGTTAAAAAAAATTTTAAATTTCTTGAAGATGAAAAGATTTTTATTGTGGCTTAAAAAAAATTTTTTTTTATATAATGAAGATATTGGCCATTCTGAAGTCTTGAAATATTTTTATCTCAATGACTTGTAAGTATGTAAAGTTATTAAGATTGAATAAAGTATTTCATTATTTCTTTTTAAAAATTGGTAAATAAAAACCGAAACCACTCTTACTTCTTCTCTATTTTTGTGTTTGCTTTTCCTTTTTTCTTTTACTTCAAGTTTGTCTGCCCTTAAAATACTTGAGACGTGGTTTGTTTGTCTTTGATAGAAAGGAAAAATGAACAGACACAAACAATTTTAAAAAGAATACACTGTGGTTAAGGTTCTTAACAATTTCATTGACGGATATTGTAAAAAAAAGTAAATTTGTACGTGATTTGCATACAACCAACTTTATTACAAAAAAGCAAAACATAAAATATATTAGCGGGGTTCACGCTTCAGTGTAAAGTCTTTAATACCGAGTGTACAAATGTAAAAATTAAATAAATTTAGAAATTTTTTTACACACAACAACAAAATGCATTATCCTACAATTTTCTACAACACTTTAGAAGTACAATATGAAAACTCAATGTAAATACGTTAGACAATTGTGTAGAACAGCTGTAGATAAATAATGCCAACTTTTAGTTTGAGTTAAAACGTGTTGTTTACGATTTAAGTGCTGAAAACAAGCTTATCTACAGGGTCCGCCAAATAACTTTTTTTTTTTTTTGAAAATGCTATAAAAACATCGAGTGTAGCTTCGGCTGTGTGGCACGTAGCGCTGTCCTGTTGAAACCAAATGTTGCCAATATCCTCCTCTTAAATTTTTGTGAACAAAAATTCGTTCAACCTGGCCCGATAACGATCGCCATTGACTAACGGCCACTCCTTGCTCATTTTCGAAGAAAAATGGCCCAATTATGTCTCTGGACCAAAATCCGCACCAAACAGTGACTCGTTTTGGGTACGTCGGCTTTTCAATGTATGCGTGCGGGTTTTCTGTGCCCCAAATGCGACAATTTTGCTTATTTACATACCCGCAAAATCGGCATCTTCTGAAGTCGATCGCAGGCCCACTTAGCGAAGCGAAAACACAACCATATTCTTTCAGCGTAAGGATAAAACTAATTATCTGTCAAATCAGACATGAGATAAGTGTTACCATTCACGAAATAAGCACTAGTTGAAAAAAAAACGTTCGATGGCGGACCCTTTACTTGAAAAATAAATGTTTATTTATTTATTTTAAAGGCAGACAAACTTGAAGTAAATGAAAAAAGAAAATTCTTTACATTTTTTATTTACAATTATTAGAAAAAAGTCGATCACGCTTTGTAGCTAAAATTTCACGTAAATACACATTAATTGTAAAAATACTTCAAAACGTGTATGCCCCTATTATATTAGTTTCAAGTGCTCCTATGTATTGTATATTTTGTAGTTTTTTTCATATTAGTATGATTCATGGTTACGTTTCAATCAAAATGGACTGACTTGAAGAACACTAGAACAACCACAACAAATAAAATTTAGCAATCTTTAAGTCTATTAATACGTATTTATAATTTATATTTCATTTCAATGTTTATTCAACTGACATTTTCTGCAATTATAGATAGTAAAGGTGTGCCTCTAACATATAACAAACAAAAAAAAATTAACTTGTATACCCAAGTATATACTGAAGTAGTATTTAACAAAAAGACTTTTTGTTAATGCCTTTTTAAGAAACTTTTTTAAATCAAAAAAGGTTATTGAGGTTTAGTTGGTTTGAAAATGTCAATATTTTGTTTAAAAAAAAACTTATAAATAATAAAAGCGTGTTTGTATTCTAATTAAAAAAAATGTTAATTAAAAATATTGAGAACTAGGTGTCTTTGCCTGGTCCTTTATTACATGAGCCGTTATTCTTAGAGTATAGAAAGTGTATGTAAAAATTTTTAGAAAAATCCGTTTACAAATAAAATTTTAATAAACACAGCCATTCACTACTTTATAAAGTGGATAATGCCTTTGCTAGCATTATTAGCAGAGGCGACAACTTAAGTAAAAAATAATATATTTCAAAGTATAATTTGAAGCTTAAATTAAATAGGGAGATAAATACATATTTGGAAAGAGTGGTGAGTGTAAATCTTTGCAAAATGGGCGTAAAAATTAACGTGGCTGGTACAAAAGTATATGGCAATCTTCCTTGGAATAAAGAAAATGTGTAAAATTTCTGACAAATCCGTTGGAAAACAAAAATATATATAGCGAACAAGCAAACAAACATAAAATTAATTTTATTTATATAGGTGGATTCTGGATATTTAAAAAATTTGCTTCTCATAATATGAAAGATTAATCAAAATTTTACTGGACACAGCAAAAATAAATTAAAATCAATTTAAAAGTCGAATTTGCATTTTTTGGACTTTCATATGTAGCTCCGAAAACAAAGTTCTGTGGAAACATGGCAAAAACAATTGCCATATTTAACGTTCTACTTGTATGTCATTTTGGAGGACTAAAACTTTTAAAGTCCTACAAGTTAAAAAAAAATATATTTTGATTCGAAATAACAAACGGTGTTGTTTTCATTGTCATCTCATTATTTGTGAATAATATTGACCAACCATCCCTGAACCACAATAATAAAATTTTTGAGTTAATTAAGACAACAAGTCAATTTTTTCTTAATTCTGCTTAAACGATTTTGTCTTATTTTGATAGAATTAATACAAAACTCACTTTTTATTTGCTTTTGTTTGTTTGCTTTAGGCTAATGTGACGTAGTTCCATAGAATGAAAAATTTCTAACAATGGGAATCAGTAAACTCTGTGTCATTCTCGCTTTAAATGTTTTTGTTTGTTTATTAAGGTTTGTGTCTTAAGTTCTTCGTTTTTAATTCCTCTCTATTTCTATAGCACTCATGTTTTCTTAAGTATTTTTATTTTTATACTCGTATTTTATTTTATTTTTCTTTTACGACAACTAAAATAAACTAAATAAACAACTCAACGCAACACCCACAAGCCACTCAATATTTATTTCTTTATTTTAAAGTGTTGAGTGAAAAAATAAATAAACAAAAAGATAGAGGAAAAAAGCAGTTTACCAATGAGTAGGCTCCTTAAAAAGAAAAGAAACAAGTTCAATTCGGCTGTGCCGAGTCTTAAATACCCTTCACTGTGTCAGCAAAATATAAATATTTTTTACTTTCCACAGCCTTCTAAAATATCAAAACCTTACAAAAATTTAAGGGAGTGAAGATAAATATGCCGAGTTAAATATGTTTTAACGTAAAACCTGAAGTTTTTTAAGTTACTTCTGAGTATTTGCGCAATAGATTACAAATCTAGACAGCCTCCCCTTTAAAATGATATCTGTCCCATCTCACAATCTTTAATGGTTCGTTGGGAAGTTGCTAAAATCACTCAGAGCAACAGCACTGGGGTATATAAAAATTTCAAAATAATCCAAAGTAACTTCCGGACGAACCATAGAAGATTGGTAGATGGGACTTATATCATTTTAAAGGGGAGGTCGTCTAGATTGGTAATTTACCTCCTAAATACACAGAAACTACTTTGAACTATTTTTAATATTTTTTTGAAAATGAGGGTTTTTGTCATTCCCCATTTTGCCGAGGTACCACTAACAATTTTGCACATGCAAATTAATAAAACCAAAAAAATTTATCTATAGGTTCTAAGTTTTTTCTAAGTACTTGGGCGATAGATTACAAATATAGAAGACCTCTTCTTTAAAATGATATGTGTCCTATTCCGTAATATTCTATAGTTCGTTTGCAAATTAGTAAAAATCTTAGAGGTATTTATGCACATTTGTACCTATTTATACTGAAAAGATATTTCCAAATATTAAAAAACGTAAGCAGTTACGTTAAAACATATTTAACTAACCATATTTATCTTTACTCACTTCAAAAAATTATGTAATTGAAACGTGTAATTTATTAAGCTTAAGGTCATATTATATATAAAAATTTATTTATTTATTATTGGAGCGACATATGTATGGATATAAAAATAAATTCTTATAATACGACCTATAAACTTTTGCTTTACGTTGTCTAGGGAATTCAGAAAGTTGATTTCAACTACATACTTGACGGACTGATAGACAGACTAACTCCGCTATTCATAAGGATCCAGAATATATATACTTTATAGGGTGTCCCATGTACGGTGTAGAAATTACAAACGAAATGACAAAGTTATATATAAAGCAACAACCGGCATACAAAAACAAAAGTACTGAATGTGAGTGATTTTTTTTTTATAACACCAGGCTCAACTTGTCAACAGTTAAAATACAAAACAGATACAATTTAAACGTGAACGCAGGCGGTTGGTTGGTTTAATAAAAAACCACGACGGTTGAAATTAAAAGAAAAATAAAGATAAAAATAATTATTCAAACAAAACCGCTCATAATAACTGTTTGTGTAAATAAAATGAAAAAAGAAATGATATACAAAATTTAAATTATAATACTAAGCAAAGTAAGAAACGTTTCTCAATAGCTAAAGAATATAATTTATAACAAATTAAGAAAAAAAAAATAACAAAAATTGGTTTCACTTAAATAAAAATCATGTGATGATAAGAAACTAAAATAATGCAAAAGATTTAAAATTGAATAAAAGAAGTAGGCCTTTATTAAGAGCTTACTTTTGTTCATTATAAATTTATGGATTTAAAATCGTTTTTAAAAAGATACCGACTTTAGAGTGACTATGAGTTTTTATTAAAAAAAAAAGGTCATATGTATCGTCACCTAAAGCATCTTTTACAGTCCATGGTCTAGGCAGGAATCGAAAACCTGCAACTCACATTTTAATTGATTTTAGTGAGAAAATAAATTATGTAAAATAAAATTAAAGTGACATTTCACAAAGCGAGAGAATGTGTTTTAGTTTATGAAGCTTAAACAGTATTTTAATTTAATTTCAAGTGATAAAACTAAATTGTAACTCTTATCCAAAAGAATTAACGTAGACTTTAAAGTAAACGTTATCGAAATTTTTCATACATTTTTTTCTTATTATTTTTTTTTTTTTTTGATAAGAAGGTAAATATATATGGCCATAATTATAGTCACAAAAAGGTAGGCTTTTATTAAGAGCTGACTCTTGTTCATAAGAATTTTATGAATTTAAAGCCGACTTTTGTCTGATTATGTTTATGGGCTATAGAATTTGGTTATTAAAAAAAATAATTGAGCTGTATATTTTGAAAGTGACATAAGTCCAATTAAAAAAATAAGTTAGCGGTAATCTTAGTAAGATATAGACACCACCTTATTAAAATTACAGCTGAATCTTTTTTTTATGCCACTTTCAAAATTAACAGCTCAATTATTGCTATTAATACTTAGCAATACGTACTTCAAAATAATTTTTTTTTAATAAATTTTTTTTTTAATTGGGCTTAATGTATCGAGCAACTTCTATAGAAATTTTTTAATTATTTCATTCAAAAACTCTAACATTTCGATCGATTTTATTAGATATTGCCGCATTTGATAACAAAACAAATTAATGGACATTTTTTATTTTTTTAAAAACAATTAAATTTAATCTTTATTTGTGCTTAATTCCAAATTATGTTGGTGTGCAAAATGCATTATTTTCCATGATTAATTTGGAATTAAGCACAAATAAAGATTAAATTTTTTTTAAACTTTATTATTCTAAATAATTTAAAAAAATTATTTTAAAACTTGAAGTGTATTTCAGACGAACTGAATTTTTTTTTTTTCTTAATATTAAAACGCCTAGTTTATTAAGCTTGAGATTGTATTATATAAATTTATATTTTATTATATAAAATTATATTTTTATTTAATTTTATTATTTGACTTTCAAAATAACAAACCAAGCTAAATAAGGGCGGGAAGCGCAGTCTTTTTTAGCTTAGCGCTCATGTTCACATTCTGAATTTAGTGTAACAAAAAAAAAAAGAGATTAAAAACCCTATAGATTCATCAAAAATAACTAAAACATAAATAAATTTTGTATGAACATGAGAGTTTTTGACACATAATAAGAGCTTGCCGTGCCAAATTAGCTTTGTCTGTAAGGAAAATCTAAAAAAATAACTAAAACTGGATTAAATAAATAACAAAATAAAAAATCATAATTTGAAAATTTTAATAGAAGTCTCTTAGATTCGGGTACGGCGCGCCATTTTTTACATCTTTTATTTTATTAGTGACTTGCCTAATTAAAGAAACAAACTTTTGATTTGATTAATAACTTAATGTCGTTAATTAACTATTCACCAATATTTTAATTAAAAATCATAATTTTAAAATTTTAATAAAAGTTTTTTAATATCGAGTGGCGTTTTGGAGAGTTTTATTTTTATTAGGGACCTGTCTAATTAAAATCAAAAAAAATTATTTGATTAATACTTTAATATTGTTAATTAACTATTCACCCAACAATATTCTTACGAAATTAAACATTAAAAAAATTAAATAAAATACAAAAGCTCGTCTGTTTGTTCTTTTTGTTTTGAACAATTTTCGAGTACAACTTGTTTTCTTAAACAGAGATATGACGTAAAATTGTATTAAACAAAATTTGCATAATTTCTGGATATTAAGATATTTTAAGATTTTTAACGGTTTTTGTTTAAAAAAAATCAGGTTTAATATTTGTTGAAGAAATTAATTTTAGATTACAGTGACACAATATGTGTTCTGCTGTGTCTTCGTCTACGTTACATAACCTGCAGAGGTCGTTTCGACTGATCCTATGACACTATTGAAATAAATGCGAGATAACAATTTTCATTTATAATTTCCAAATCTTTTTAAAAAATAAAAAAATTTAAAGATTTTCAATATAAATTCTTTGTGTCATTTTGTTTTGAAAACAAAATTCTTGTTGAAAATATTTAAAATAAGAATTTAAGTGATTGTATTTAAACAACAAATTTATGTTTCTCTTTTGTAAGCTCAATTTCTCCCTCTCCCTCTTCTGGTTGTTGCACTCTTTATAAAAAAAAAAACTTTTTATATTTTTGCCTTTCGTTTTTTTTACTGTTTTATTTGTTTTTAGGATATTTATGACGACAAAAAAAACATAATGTTAATGGCCTTGACTTTTAATGCTTAACACGATTCTTTTTTTTTTTTTTTTTGTAACGATAAACCATACGAACCAAAACTGCCCTCTAAAATGGTCAACATATTTTAATTTATGTATGTTGGTGTTTGTTGTTGGTATTTTAACTTAAGCCGTTCTTCGTTTTTTTTTTTTTTAACACTTTATAAGAAACACTGATTAGCATCATTATGAATTTATTTTACTTTTTATTATTGTTTTGGTTGTTGTTTTTGTTTGTTTTCTTTTTTTTCAAACTAGGGACTATAATAAGTGTTGGTTTAAACGACTGAGAGAGAGAAAGATAGTGAGTGAAACTTAATTCTAGTTTTAGAAAAACAATTTACAAAAATGAACAGATGGCACTAAATTATAACAGCTACTATGAAAATTATAGTTGCCATAACAAGGATGGAAAATTTAGTTTAAAAACTATAACAGCACACTATTACTACGTTTATACTGCAAATAAAATTCATTCAGAAATACGTAACTCGCCGTACATGGGCAATCAAGTGTTTGAGCAAATAAGCTACATTATTTAAGCTAAATGCGCGAAAAAAGGCTAAAATGTGCAACGCTGCTAATTACAATTAAACTGAATAAAATTGTCATAAATTTAAGACAACTTTTTTTTAAATATTTTTATAAACCCTATAATTGTACTGTATATGATTAACGATTTTTATTTGTTTCTATGTAAAGTTAAATAAAACAAATCAAAAGTCAGAAAACATGCCAAAATAAGGCGTGGATATCAGCACGTATTTAAGCTAAATAGTATTTCCGACATAACTGGAGTAAAACCTTAATTCATGTAAAAAAAAAAACTAAAACAAAAACAAAAGAAGAAAAAAATTTTTTGGAGGATTTTATCAACAAGAAACAACAAAACGATGACATGTGAAATAAAATTTAAATAAAAATCAAATTACTACTATAAAAAAAAATAAAATAAATTGGCAACAAAGTTTGCCAAATTATAAATTTATAAGCCATATGTATGTATGTATGCCGTTAATGTAAAGTGTGGATGTATTTAGTAAGAAAGCCGTATTCTATTCATATTCAATATCGTTTAGAAGAGAAATTCAAATGTAATTACTTCACTATTGATGTGGAATAGGTTTTATTATGTAAGTAATAGCTTCACAGGACAAAATCGTTTTAAAATATTAGACCTGATTATGAGTGTCGAAGACAGTGATATATAGCAACGCCGGCCATATATTTTATATAGGATTGTCGTGAATTCAACTACGATAACGACACTCGTAATAAGGCTGATTTACTTGAATTGTAAAAACGAGGCAAAAGAAGCACAATAAAACAAAACTGAAAAATAGTTTTCATACCAGTGAGATTTAAGAGCTTGCTGCATCCTCTTCGATATGATTACATAGTCCCACCTAATCACTGAGATGATTAGGTAATCAGCGTAATCATATGCATGGAAATTTAGACTGTTAAGTTGAACAAATAGATCATCGATAACCAAAGTCCCTGGATATAACGAATGGCCTTGATTTTGTACTGACAATTCAAATGTGGAGGTCTATTTTGAAAGATTTATTTATTTTTTTTTATTTACCCAAAAACTGTGAACAAAGTCGAAACTTGTTTTTATAATATCCAAGAAACATGAAAAAACCGCCAAAAAAAAGTTAAATAATTTTTTCTAAAAATAAAAAAATCCTGGTTTAGAAACAAATTTTTAAAAGCAGTATATTGCTGGTAGGGAAACATATAATTCTTCACAAAAAAAAAAAAAAACAGAAATACTTTACACTTATTTCAAGGATACAGATTCCATATAAGCTGCAGCTCATTTAAACAAAATCCTCTTACTTGTTTTAAATAAATGACTTTTTAAGGCCGATTTATAACACACACTAATACATTTGTTTTTTTGTTTTTTCAAACATAATTTATAATTTTTTTGCATTTTATTTTGCACTTAAAAAAACCAAAAAAAAAATAAAACTTGTGATATTTAATTAATTTTACATTAACTTTTGAATTGCTTCTGCTTATATTTTATTAAAAGGCATCTGCAAAATCATCTTGTGTTTAAAGCTATTCAATGTCATTTTAATCATAATAAACTTATTATTAATTATTATAATTTTTTTTTTGTTTGGTTAAGTAACAATGACCTACATTTTTGTAGCAAAACAGCTGACGCAGTTTGTGATTAATTTCGTTGATTTATTATTTACAAAAGAATAAAGATTCACGTCAAAGCAGTGTTTAAAAATTATCAGCCTAATTATCAATACGAGTATGTATTCCCGGAAAATTTTTTCTAAGGGTCATTTTGTTTTTGGAAAAACCTTTTGCAAAATCAGAAAATTTTTTATGTTAAAAAAGGCTTGTAATTAAAGAAAGGAGAAAATGAAAAAAAATCTACGGGAATTTTCATTCATAACACTGGCCTACAAAATTAATATTTTGTGATACTGAACTTTCATAGTCAATTTGCTATAAAATACTTTTTTAATTCTAAGTGTAGTTCTCGTGATACGAGTATACTGTTATACAGAAAGAAGAGGAGTTAATTTGCAATAACTCAAGCACTGTCTGGCGAAACTTATAAAAAGACGTGAAGATCGGTAATAAATTAAATTATTTTAATCAATTTTTTAACATTTTTATAGTTTATTCACACCTATCAAAAATAATTTTTCCCTTGTAATTTTTTTCCATTTCACATATTTGCAATAATTTCATTTATTTGCGTAATTAAATTGAGAATAATAAGATTAAAAAACTCCCCCTTATCGTAAATAATTTTTTCCCATGAAATTCTTTCATTTCATTTTTACTGGGGAATTGTTTTCTTTTGGTGCATAAATGTTTTCTTAAAAATACATTAAAAATCTAAAATGAACAAAATTCAAAAAGTCATATTTGCTTAGTACAGCCACAAGTTCTAAATAAGTTTTAGAAGAAAAGGAGTCCTCATAATTAAAGCAGTCTATCATACAGCTTGTGTTTCTTTATCGTGTTTGATTGCAACTGCTGTAAAATATGGCAATTTTTGTCATTGTAGTAGCTTCACTAAATTTTAAATAAAATTGAAAGTTGTACACCGATTTTAATAAAATACAACTGATAATCGAAAGCAGCGATTTTGCCTGTGGAATGAAAAATTTCTTCAAATTTCGGCTAATTTCGTTCGATTTTGAATACAATGCTTTGAGCCCAACCCATTCTGCCTTAATAAGTATCATTTAAATTAATTATATTATTATTACTAGGCCTTTAGTTCGGCGATATAAAAAATCTTTTGTAGAGCCCATTTAAACTAATAAAAAAAAGTAATTTATTTTTTTATCTTTCTGTTGTTTTAGTTCCAAAATTTGAATCCTTCAAAAAAAAAAAAAAAAACAATTTATACAGTTAAGGTAAACTGAAAAAAACAACAACAACTAATCAACGTAACTGATCGTGACATAACATATTTAAATTTCTCATTAGTAAAAATCACGTGAATGTTTAAAATCTATGAGCAGTAATTAAAGTTCTGTTTCCCTAACACAAGAGATCAATCAAGTCGTCGAAATGTTTTATATGAAAAGTGCTCAAAAAATTTAGTGTTTGTCTTAAAAATTTTCTAGATGGCTGAAACGCTTGTGTTATGGCAACAGCTCATAATTGAATAGACCACGTAACATATTTAACATTACATATTAACATACTGACACACAAATTGTTATTTATTTATATGAAGTGAGGCATAAATAAATAAACAAAACTATGTGTATGTGTGTATAGACAAGCATGTATGTATGTATGTATGTAAGTATATATATAATAAAATGTTAATAGATCAACAACTTTTTCTAGCAACTTTTTGCACCATTGCGAATGCCAGCAGCCAAGATTGGATTAATATATTTGTACGTGTGACAGTAAAACAACATTTAACAACATGTTTGAAATGTCTATAAACATTTATAAAGGGTGTTTTTTATAGAAGTATAGAACTTTAAATTGCAATAGAACAACGATGGATTATTTGATTGACATGCATTTTAATTATCCGAAAGATAATCTTGTGGCATTACATTTTAAATATGATTTCTGGCATATGACCGCCACGGCTGGCTCGGATGTAGTCCAATCTGGACGTCCAATTTTCGATGACTTTTTCCAACATTTGTGGCCGTATATCGGCAATAACACGGCGAATGTTGTCTTCCAAATGGTCAAGCGTTTGTGGCTTATCCGCATAGACCAATGACCTTACATAGCCCCACAGAAAGTAGTCTAGCGGTGTTAAATCACAAGATCTTGGAGGCCAATTCACAGGTCCAAAACGTGAAATTAGGCGGTCACCAAACGTTTCTTTCAATAAATCGATTGTGGCACGAGCTGTGTGACATGTTGCGCCGTCTTGTTGGAACCACAGCTCCTGGACATCATGGTTGTTCAATTCAGGAATGAAAAAGTTAGTAATCATGGCTCTATACCGATCACCATTGACTGTAACGTTCTGGCCATCATCGTTTTTGAAGAAGTACGGACCAATGATTCCATCAGCCCATAAAGCGCACCAAACAGCCAGTTTTTCTGGATGTAACGGAGTTTCGACATACACTTAAGGATTAGCTTCACTCCAAATGCGGCAGTTTTGTTTGTTGACGTAGCCATTCAACCAGAAGTGCGCTTCATCGCTAAACAAAATTCGGTTATGAAAATCGGGAACAACGGCAATCTGGTTTTGTGCCCATTTGCAAGCGTTGTACAGGCGTAAGTCTATTCATGATGAATGCCAAGCCAAACTGAGAATAAATCACTTGACAGCTGTTAAATCGGTCGCCATCTTGAACAGTAATGCCAACTTAAAGTTCTATACGTCTATAAAAAACACCCTTTATATGGAAACAAGTGAGTGCAGGGCAAACACGTACATACACGTATTAACGTATCCCAGCAGGCAACTTAACTAAGTTTAAATATGTACTAGTGATGCTTGAGTTTTCAATTGCTTTTAATGAAGTGAACCGACTGTTGTAACATTGCAATGTCTTAGATAACAGTCAAATTGACTCTTAATGCAACTAATTTAAAGTTAACTATTTAGTAGTTAGAAAAAAGTTAGTTTTTTTTTAAGAAAATTAAAAATTAATATTAATATTAAAATTAATTAGAAATTAATATCTGGAAATTTTATATGAAAAATACAAAAAATATTGAGAATATGCTGGATGGAGTAGCAGTTCGTAGCCCAATTTATGGATTTTTACATAGCGAAATTAATTTTGTTACTCTTTTGTTAACATTCACTAAGTTGTCTGTTTTTAATGGCTGCTATATACAAACTAAATGATGCAGTTGACCCTAGAATTGTTGCGAGGAAAATTCAAAACGTCACGGAGTTAGCAAACAGCTCTTGTACATTACTTTGTGATTAGCTTATAGTTGGGATCATAAAAGTTAGTTATAAATGTGTCTACTTCAATATTGCTTGCAAGGATTTTCGGTTTTTTTTTTTTTTTGTTTGTCATTGTAATCAAGACAAAAAAAGGATAGTGTTCGACTATCCCTGTTACACACCAGCACAATTTGCTAGCCTACACTCAAAAGCATAGAAAATTACAAAATGCCCTCCACCTACACGGCTTGATTTTCTTGAGTTGGAAAAATTTTCTGTTGAAAGCCTTACAACACAATCACAACTACTTAAGCCCAGTAATTGATGCCACTATTAAGTCTAGTACTCATATGTTAAATGTTGCACAGATATTTATAAGCTAAAATTAGACCGTAGTTTTTATAGCTTGTGGAAAGCATAAATTATGTGCACACATAAATATACACAGTCTATTTATTTAATATTTGTCAATACATGTTGTTTTTGTTTTTGTTGTTGTTTTGGTGGCACTTGCAGCATTAACAACTTATTATGTAAGACACACTTTAATTTTGTTTTTTTTTTCTTCAATTTCTTCCGCTTAAATAATTTTTAAGACAGACTTTTTCATGTGGAAAAAAATTTTTGAAATTTGTAAATAATTATTTCTTGTTATGAATTATTGTTTTTCTTAAACTTAGCTTTGCAACGAACTCATATCAAGGTCAAACACATACAGAAGTAACGTTTCACTTTTAATTTTTATTAAAAACAGATTTTATGGTAATAAAGAATGCCTCCACAAGTCAAGGTTCCTTGAAACATAAATTTTAAAATTTATGACCTTGAAATTAAACTGAATACGGGTTATTTTTAAGCATATTAAAACTTTTTACTACAAAATCACATTGGACAGTCCTTATCTAACAGTCCAAGTTAATTTATTTTTCCTCAGCAAAACTAATTTTTTTTTTTTGATAATACATATAGGAATTATTTTAATTTGTTAATTGATTTTCAGTACTTGACTTTTTATTTTATTGTGTAAATAAAAATACAAAATCAAAGATTAAAGATTTCGGCAACAACAATTCATTTAAAATACCTTTCAACCTTTACCCTTTTTACAGCAAATCTTTTATTTCTAAACATAAAGTTCATCATGAAACGTCGAAAACTTTTAATATACAGGTCAGCTTTGCAAGCTGGCATAAGCTTGATAGTTTTCCTAACATTTCTACTAGTGCAACACGGTGATACTGCCATAATACCACCACCCTGGAGTGATCCAGAGAAAAATCCTTGTGCATCGATGCCCGGCGGTTGGCAATTGTTATATTGGCCACCTTTAAAAAAATGTTTTAAAATATTTAGCACAGGTTATCCCTGCCCAGAAACAATGGAATTGGCCCCAACAGTCTCTATAGGCTCTAGTAAAAAAAGAACTATGGAAAATGCTCCCATTGCAGAGTGTAGATGTCCGCCAGGCACGGTATTAAGCTCTAAATATAATAAATGCTATAAGATATTTGAGAGAGGACCCTGTAATAAGGGCCAGTATTTTAGTCCCATTGCCGAGTCCCAGTTGGGCAATAAAAGGTAATATTTCAAAAAAAAAAAAATCCTTTATGTATTTTAGAAACTAATTGCGATCTAAATTGATTCTAGAACAACAAATCGTTGGGGTGTATGCAAAACGCCTAAAATTTGTCCCAACAATATGTTATTTTGGCCCATAGATGGAAAATGTTATACAAAATTAACCAAAGGACCTTGTACCAAAGGAAAGTTATTAGTATTAAACGAGGAGCATTTGGCCGAATGTCAGGTAAATATTAAATTTAACAAAAAATACATTCTAGTATAAAAATGTATTTATTTAAATAAATTATTTTGTAATCGAAATTTCCATTTAAATTCTATTGAAATTTCGAACAATATCGAGATCAATAAATATCGTTTGATTTAAAAACTAGAGTAATGAATACATTATTTCAAAACGATAAATTTAAATACGAATCTTTGCACAAATTTTCCTTATGGTATGACATGAATAAAGTTATCGAAAAGTAAATATCGAACTAAAAAATTAAAGTTATCGATTTATTTTTCAACATAAATATAAAGTTATCGATAAATTTGCTATATAAAAGAAGCAGTATTAACGATCATTTTTCTATATAAAAGCAATATTATCGATAAATTTTTCATAGAAAAAAAAACCATATTATCGATAAATTTTTAATATAATAGCAATATTTAAGATATATTTCCTATGTAAAAGTAACGACAAATTTTCTTTATATTATCGATATTTTTCTCATAAGAGAATTAAGTTTTAAAAAACATTAATTAGAAAACAAATTGTATCATTACTTTCCCATTTTTTAACGAAGTTATGGATAAGTTTTTAGCCAATAGTTATCGATAAAGTTTAAAAGAAATGTAGTATTATCGATAATTTTTCACAAGAAATATAAAATTATGGATAAATTCTCTAAGCAGCAGAATTATCTATATATTTCATATATTCTTTACATCGACGTAAAGTTATCAATAAAGTTTCCATATAAAAGTTAAGTTATCGATAAATTTTATTAGGAATAATAGATTTATAAACAATATAAGTTATCGATAGCTTTCTTCTACATGAAGTAAAGTTATCTAAAAAAAAATTTTATATAAAATTAAAGTTATCGAAAAAACTTTTTTAAGAAAAAATTTTTTTTAAGAAAGTAAAGTTATTGGGTAATGTTTTTATATAACCCGATCTATGCACCTAATAGAATTCTCTGGTACGAGTATATACATATAATTATATTAACTTATTGGCCTTTAAATCAAAACCTAAAGTTATCAATAATTTTTCTTTAAAAAAAAATTAAAGACAAAGTCTAAAAGACTGCTGAAGGGCCGAAAGGGGCGTGCGGCAGTCAACGAAACTCATCAGCCAAGATCGCTTTAGAGCAGAGGTTGTTTCAAGCCTCAGCAGAAATGATATGAGCTACTTGCGGGGCACTGTAGACTTAATTATCACATGAGTAGAATATGTGTGGTATAGAACGATTCCTGTCGTTTCTGTCGAGAAGGACAGGAAACGTCGGAACATGTTACTGCTAGTGGTGGCAAGACGCAGAACAAACTGCTTAGGCAGTGGGCCATTGGTCGCAAAAGATCTAGGCATGATTAATCCTACAGCAATTACGAGATTTGTAAGGAGTCTCGGATTGTAGTTAATAACTGGGCTGCACAATAGATCTTAAAGGTCGCAGTGCAATTATAGCCCTTGATAATAATAATAAAAAATTTTTTTTAATAATTCCTATCAAATTTTTCATAAAAATTAAAAAACCGAATTATTCCAAGTTATTTCAATACAGAGTCAAAAATGTGTTTTGTTATTACAGTGTGAAAACTCTGGAGAACTAGAACCTTATTTTTATGATGTAGAAGAAACATGTCATGAACATTTTACCAAGGGACCTTGCTCCACACCGGGTCATTTGTTTTTGCCTGGAGCACACTGTGATTGTCATCGTTTTTTGCCGCAATACCACGAAGCCCAACAAATGTGTTACGAATTAAGTATTAATTAACAAACCCCAGATCCGTAAATAAATAAATTGCTTAAATTTTACTTGCAGATACTTTGGGACCTTGTCCACCGGGTCATGTATTTGTAGTGCCAGATAATATAAGCTCCAATGAAAGTGATTCCTCTGGTCTAATTTTTACACCAGCTAAATGTCAATGTAAACATGGTTATGTACCCTGGTCAGATGGTCTTTGTTATCGTCTCTACACACGTGGACCCTGTGCGAAAGACGAATTTCTAATAAATTCCACAACTTGTATACGAAATTTTTGCGGCAAAAATCGCTTATATTTTCCAGATCAAAAAGAATGTTATCGCATAGGATCACAGGGACCTTGTGATCTCTATCAGGTGGTGGTATTCGATTTTACCGCCCGACCTTCAGTTGATGGCATTTCCTATAATGGCATGTGCGGTTGTGCGGGAGTAGTTAAAAATTTAAATCAACAATGTTCAACGCCTGAAGAAACTATAACCAACACTTGTGAATCTACTCCTGGTAGGATAGAACTGGAGGGTGTTTGCCATAAATTATATACCAGAGGTCCATGTGGTCCAGGCCAATGGTTGGAACCAATTAAATCACTTAACATGGATATATCTAGATCTATACAAACAAAAGCAAAATGTGTATGTCGTCCCGGTTATACACCTGCTGAAAAAGGAGATAATATGACAATGACAGGCGTACAACATTGTAATGCACCCACCGTTGGTTTAGCCAGGTATTTGACGCAACATTCTCTAAGTCAACGTACAAACTCCAAGTTCACTTCCAGCTTTACCACAACTAATTTTCAATTCTAAAATATTTTCTTACTAATGGAAACTTGACCGGATTTTAGTGAAAATAATCAGCCTTAATACGAGTGTCGTTTTCATATATGTATGTAACAAGCTAATATAAAACATATGGCCAGCTTTACCACATCACGACAACGACACTCGTAATCAGGCTTTATATTTATTAAAAAGCATGTTTCACTGCAAACTTTTTAAACTATTTTTGTACTCCAACCTTGCATGAATTGAAATTACTTACAGCCTCCTCATAACAAAAAATTAGCAGCTCGTTAGCACAAAGTTTATTCATTTTAGCTGTGAGCTAAAATGAATTTTATATAGAAGCTCTTTAGAATAAATGGCTAGCTAGTTGCTATCTTTTTGTTGTAAGCTCGTTTTTTGTATTTCTTTTACTATTTTTCTGTTGTCTAACGGAATCATGATTTCTGTCTCATTTTAAATACATAAAAACTGTTCCTTAATTATGGGTGTTACCGGATCTGTTAATTAATATTCTGTTTAAAATACAATATTTGGTAACACTGAAATTTTCATATACAAACATGTACACTTAACTATTTAACACCTCCTGTTCTAAAAATCGAATCCTTATACATTTTAAAAGTAATATATTTTTTTTATTAACTTTTTTTCTTTATTTTTACTTTTATGATTAACATTAAATTTATTTACTTAAATTTTTTTTTTTAATATTGATTCAGTTTACAGAGCAGGAGGGAGATATTCAATTAAGCATGTCTACTTTTGTTTTATGTTTATTTCAATTATTTTATATTAAAATTTTATTTAATCTAAATTTCATTTTGTTTTAGATGGTTTTTAGAAATATTCGGTTAAACTCAGAGTCAACACAAATGAAATACATCATATTAGGCAACTTTTAAATATATATAAAATTCTAAATATAAGTTTGTGCCATTAATATAGACAAAAATATTACAAATTATACTCATAATTGTATTCGAAATTTGCAAGAAAAAAAAGTAATAAAAAGATTTACTTTTTAATGAATTTTATTTAATAGAATTATTTATTATTATGGGCTATAATTGCACCGGAACCTGCAAGATTTATTATGCAGCAAATTAGAATCGATATCCTAAATATCACCAAAAAACAAATTTATTTACCAATAACCAGCGAGATAAATTTTAACAGAGTATGTAATTGAGAAGACAAAAATGCATTTGATATCAAATGCAATAAGTAGGAAACGGACTTTTTATGAAAGCAAACACAACCTTTTTAAGAAACCGAAATTTTAAATTAATGTGCTATTTATAGGAAACGAACAATTTAATCGTCTAAAAAAATTTTAATGAAAAACACTCAAATACTCGTATATTTTAAAAATTGAGTGCTTAAATAAGTAAGAGGTTAAAGCTCTTATACTTCGTTTACAATAAAATTTTGGTTAAAAAACGAAGAACAAGAAAATAAAATAACGAAAAATATCAACAAAAGAAAAAAATTGTTCACAGGGTGGCCTCTAGATTGATGGGTAGCAGGTTCGATTCCTGCCCAGACCCTGGAAGCCGATGGTCACATTATGCAGTGCTCGTTAACAAATTAAGTCTTAGAATTAAATTCTAAAAAAATAAAGTGCCTATTTAAATTAGTAAATTTTACGGTTCCGCTGTGTAAAATAACAAATTTTTTGCCAAAAACTAATAAAAAACAATTTAAATTACTTAAGTGATTTTGTGCGCAGAATACCTTTTTCGTGATTTGAAATCAATTTGAGAAAAAGTGATTTTCAGAACATGCCTGTATAGCAGTGACAAAAATAAAACCAATAAATAGATATTATCTGTTAAAGAGCATTTGAGATTTGAAACTTGTTTTGCTTTTAAAAACAATGAAAAAATAAATAAAATAAGTACATATGGTCCTAAAGGCTGTATTAAATAAAATAAATGAAATTACTTACCTTAATTGATCTTCCAATTCAGTAACCTGTTTTTCTAAACAATTGCGCTTTTCTTTACTAGCTTTTAATTCATATTCCAATTGATAAACTTTTTCCGTTTTATTATCAAGTTGATTCTATTAAATAAGCAGTAAAATAAGTAAAAATTTTTAAAAACAGAAATAATCTAATACATACCAAAAGTTTGTCCTTTTCATTTTCTAATGTTATATATGTTTGCTTTAAGGCAAACACTTCACTTCGCAATTTGTCTGCTTCCAGCTGAGTTGTCTCACGATTTGTGTCTAAAGTATTAAGACGTGCATTTGAAGATTCTATTTGACTTTCGGCTAACAGCAATTTACTTTGACAATCAGATAAACTACGTTCAGTTTGACCATGAAGCATTCTACAAAAAAGAAAAAGAAGCGTTTTTAAAATAAATATAATAAAATTTACGCAGCTAAAATTTTTAACTTACTTTAATTGACTATAGGTTGTTTGTAATTTATTATGTTCTTCTTTTAATTGATGTTGTTGCTGTTTATAGCATTCAAGCTCATTTTTTAGCATAATTATTTGTGATTCTGTTGGCATACGCAATGATTGCAATTCGTTATTTTCTCTTTCCAATTGCTTTAGGCGCTCTTGAAGGTCTTCATAACGTTGATGGTTGTAGCGCGTTTGCTCATCATACATTGTTGTAGTACACAAAAGCTTTTGTTTTAAAGAATCTCTCTCACATTTAACACGTTCCACTTCAGCTCTAGCACAATCACGCTCTCTTTCTATTCTTAAAACAACAGCTTGAACACAATCACTGTTAGAGCTGGAAGCACTCGAACGGGCTGTTGTAGGTAAAGAATTAACCAGATGTTGATTATCTTTAAGACAAGGCACTAAAGCATGACTTTGTCTTAAACATAATTCTGAACGTAGACCACGCAACTCTTCATCTTTCGTCTTTATTTGAGTTTGTAGGAATTCAATCTCTTTGTCGGAGCCCACTTTGCTAAGCAAACGTAAATATTCTTTTTGAAAGAAATCTCTTTCCGATTTAAGACGTATTTTTTCCTCATCCAAGTGTTCGGCATGTTCAGCTTCGATTTCGATAAGTTCTAAACAAAAATTTGTTTACATATTCAAAACATTTAGAAACTGATAATTCAACAAACCTTTTTGTATGGACTGCAGTTTACTTTTTAGTTTTAATATTTTTCGCTGGAGATGCTCATTTTCTAACTTTAAAGCGTTTTCTAAAAATCAGGTTTAATTTAATTACAATGACAAAACTTTAATTTTTTTACTTTATTTTATTTACCTTTTTGTGTTAATTCATTAATTTTCTCATTAATCTTGTGTTTATCCACATTATTTGCCAATCTACATTCTGGCCCAACTTTTCCTTTTTTTAATTCTTTTTTATTTGTAGTTTCTTTACTAATCTTCTCTTTTAACTGTTGTTTAAGCATTTCAACTTCTGTTTCCCTTTGTGCAATTTCATTATTCGCTTGAGTTTCAACCAAAAGTGCTGCCTCTTTCAGTTCATCTAATTGCTTTTGTAAAGAACGATTTGCTTTCTCTAAGTCTAGAGCTCTTTGCATAGCCTCATGCATTTTTTCCTGATATTCTCGCATACGTACAAGGCTGTCCATTTTTTCACGTTGCAACAAATCAATATCTTCATTAAGATTGCTAAAGTTTTTATAGCAACATTCTCGTGCCAATATAGCGGGAGAGCGGCCACCTGACAGTAAATCATTAAGACGCAATATTTCACGATCTCTAGCTTCTATCTGAAATATTTTATAATACAAATAAATAATAATGAAACTATTAATTCAATTTATTTAATTGTTAACCTTTTTTTGATAAAATTGAATATGATCCATTAAATCCTTATTTTTATTTTCCAATTGTTCTAAAGTATTATTGGTGGATCTTAGGTTTATGCCACCTGCTTCTAAGCGCTCATAATAACCCACATTACATTTAGTACATTTCAAATTAATATTATTTTCTTGTAAGGGCTGCAAGGCAGGTAATTCATTGCCAGAGCGTACTGTGGTTATAAAAGGTTTCTTTGCTAAAATTATACAATTTTAATCTAACATTAAAACTTATATCATATGAAAAAAAAACTTACTTACCTTTCACAGCCTTTCCCAATTTCATATTTGAATTCGTTACTTTAAGTTGTGTTAAATTCAACTGATGCTGCAATTGTTCACATTGTTGTTGTAAGTGTAATTTATCTGTTTGTAGATCTCTAATTTTTGTATTAAGTTCTGAAATTATAAAAATTCATATTTTTTACACATTGATTTTTTCCTTCTGCACAAAATTAATGACTGCACATAAATTCTACAGAATGTACATAACAAACCTTGTATATTTTCCTCATACTCCTCCTGCTGTTTAATTGTTTGTACATGCAACTGATTACATTCCCGCAGTAAACGAGAATTATCACACTTATATGGTTCGACACCCAATTCCCAACATGATTTTTCCTTAGAAACACACAACACGTTAAATTAAACAATTTATTACAAATTTATTATTTCATCATAATTATATATACCCATATATTATCACATAGTATTTATGTTTAGAAGGCTGTTGTATGGGTCAAAACAAATTAAATGTACTGTTAACAAACTATGGTATGGGCTACTGTTCATAGTATGTACAAAAGTAACTAGCCTTGCTGCTCAAAACTAGCACAATTGATTGTTTTTTTTTTTTAGCAAAACTACAAATTACAATTAATGTGGTAAATTTTTACGTACAGGACTTTAGTACCTGAACGTTAGATTATGTTCTTTGTTAATTATTAAAAGTATATTAAAGTTATTTATAAATAAAAATAATTATTAATTTTTAAATAAACTAACTGCCATTACATAATTTGAAAAAATTTGTTTGAAACTGCACCCAGGATAAATATGTTGGAAGCCTTTTGGTTTTTCTCACATATATATCAACGCAGGACACAAAAGGGAACTACATAGTACATAAGTGAAGTGCAACCTAATCTAAACGTAATCATATTTTTTTTAATAAATAAAAAAAAAAATTTTTTAAATATGTATATTCCAGTGTAAGCCATGGGAATAGAATAGACTTTGAAAAACCTAGAACTACTAAAGCTAAAGCCTAAAAAGCAAAACAAATATACGTATGATATACATATATAGAATTATTAAGGAGAGGACGTATACGTACGTGTATAAGGCTTATATACCTCTCTAAAATATTAACTATTTTACTGTTATCCTATTGCATGACTGGCTAGGTCATTTCAGATTGACACTATTTTGAGCTTTTTATCCTAATCACTTTTTATACTAATTTTTATGTATATATATAGTATGTATTGAAATGCTCTGCTCACATTTGTCATAGCAAACTCTCTCCCAGTCAACGTGGGAAAAGGCGATGTCGATCTGGCCTATTTTAAATCATGCCAGTGACAATATCATATTGTAGCTCTACAGGTCACAATTAAGCACTGTGGTGGCAGTGGTAACGAACCGCTGCAAACTTAGCAACCATGTCAGAAGAATGGCTGTGCCATTGAATCACGATTGTAGAGATTGTCAAAACAAGGATGAAATTATGAACACTTTTTTAGCCTTTCATGTGCTTGTATCTACTGCTAGTTGAATCCAACTTAACATAACATGGATTTTATTATCAATTCTCATTTGTATAGATACTATTATTAACTTAGTAAGAACTCCGAAGCTAGATAGAATATTTCTATAAAGCGATACATTAATTTACTATGTATCCATATACATCTATGTACCTAGTGGTGTATTTATAATTTTACCCACAACTATAAACACCTTCAATAAAATCAAACTGACCACACAAACCGCTATGACAACCTAATATAGGACAACACAAAAAATTTATGCGAAAGCATTTAAACTAAAGATATATATATATAAATAAATAAAACACATTTCAGAGAAATAATTACCTCTAATAGCTCCATAATTTTCTTCTTAGAATCTCTCAAGCTTTCGGTAGTTTTAACAAAATCTTCAAACAAGCTACCAACAAGTGGAATAGCAGCTAATGGTAGAGATTGCGTATAGCCCATTATATCCAACTTTTGGCGCAAATTATTGAAAACACTATCACTCAAACTCATTTTAAACACGTATTTCACTTAAAAAACAATAATAATAAATATTTTCGTAAATTTTAATTTTTTATGTGCAGGAATTTAAACGATCAGTAACACAAGCCTAACTGCACAACGGCGCTAGCTACGCCGCTGCTATTATTACATTGTCAATTCTATATATTTTGACGGCTTTTGTTAGCAGAAAAACTGAGATGTTTTTAATTAACTGCCGCCGCCTAAAACGTTTGCGCCGACTTAGTATATTCACCATACACAGCAAATTACCGGTTAATATCTTTCCTATTGGAATACTTTATATCTTTGCTAAGAAAAGCATGTAATATATGAATTAACGTATAAAAAATACACATATCAGTATTTAACTGAGAGTTTAAATGAGCGATTCAAAGTCATCCCGTTTTTCCTCATCACAAACGTCCCTTTTGTCGAACAAACCAACAAATTTGCAATGCAAAGATTTTCAAGAATACCTGAGAACGCGCTCCTCTGATACTTTAGAAAAGTTGTACAATTATCCCACAATTTGTTTAGCTGTTTATAGGGAATTGCCTGGAATTGCCAGACAATTTATTATACGAATATTATTTGCGGAACAACCAGTACCTCAGGCTGTAGTTGCCTCTTGGGGCTCTCAACATTATGCCAAGTAAGTTATAAAATCTTGATAAAAATTAGTTCGTAGGTATGTTATGTTATTTTTTTATTACAGAGATCAGCAAGTTTCAACTAACACTCTAACAGAGCTAAATGTTTGGCGCACAACTGCTATTCCGGGTGGCTTATCGGCTTGGGAATTAAGTCCAACATTTAAAAAGAGCCTTAAGATTGCTTTATTAGGAGGAGGCAAACCGTGGTCTATGTCTCATACTCTAGAAAAAGATTCGAAACCACGAGATATAGCTTTTCTCGACCAATACGCCAATTCTCGATGGCGTTGTGTTCTTCACTATATGGTGGGGACTGGTGGTTCGGGCAAAAGTTTAGAAAGTGAAGTAATTAGCCCCGACGCGGTTAGAATTTTATTGCATGCCAACCTTATGAAACGAGACGATTCTGGAGTTAGCATAACACGTCAAGGCTTTCAATTTCTGTTGCTCGATACACAATCACAAGTTTGGCATTTCATGCTACAATATTTAGAAACTTGTGAAGAGCGAGGTCTTTCTTTGCCAGAATGTTTAAGTATGTTATTTCAACTTAGTTTCTCTACCTTGGGACGTGACTACAGTTCCGAAGGTTTGAGTGCCAAAATGTTAACTTTTCTTCAACACTTGAGAGAATTTGGTTTAGTGTTTCAACGTAAGCGTAAGGAGGGACGATTTTATCCTACACGATTGGCTTTGAATATTACCAATAAATCATCTACTGCACCAGCGGTTGTGTTGGAAGATGAAAAATCTCAAGAGAGTGGCTACATTATTGTGGAAACAAATTACCGTGTATATGCCTATACCGATTCACCGTTACAAGTAGCTGTCCTGGGTTTGTTTACCGAACTACTATACCGTTTCCCCAATCTAGTTGTGGGTGTGCTTACTAGGGATTCAGTGCGTCAAGCTCTAAGAGGTGGCATTACGGCTGATCAAATTATAAGCTATTTGGAACAATATGCCCATCCAAATATGAAATTAACCGAATCGGCAATTAAATCTAAATCGCCTTTGCCACCTACCGTAGTGGATCAAATTAAATTGTGGGAACTGGAACGAAATCGTTTTAACTATACTGAAGGCGTGGTATATAATCAATTTTTATCACAGGCCGATTTTGTTACGCTTCGCGATTATGCCCAGTCTATTAATGTATTAGTGTGGCAAAATGAACGAACACGCACTATGGTAGTCACTAAAAATGGTCATGATGATGTTAAAAAATACTGGAAAAGATATTCGAAGAGTGGCGGTTAATACATCAGTCAAAATTTAATTATAATAGATATAATGTTCGAGTTAAATGTACAAATATACAGCGCTTCTATAGTTTCCAACACTTTTAATTTAGCATATTACATCGATTCTTTATTATTTTATTATAAAAATGTGCTACAAAAATTATTAAAAACATGGAAATCAGATTTCTTAAGTTTACGTTATTTTAAAAACATATTAAAACAAACTCTAATATCTGAATTGCAACCTTACGCATAAAGCGAAAAATTTATGTTTGAAAATAAATAACAATAAAACTAAAATAATAAAAACCCTTAAGACTTTCTTCTGATAAATTATTTTTAAAACATAATTGGTCTTTGTGGCATGCACAAATTGTAATAACTTTTCTTATCCCAGAAATCCATTCCCTTCCAACCGCACCAACCCTTGGCCTGTATAGTATACAAATCATCTTCGCCCGTATAGTGGGGATCCAAAATAAGAAATTTAATTTGGCCAGTTTGCACACAATAGTCAATGCCTATTATGGTGTGGGCCAATACACCACCGCCAATCATAATCGGTGTGCCCTGAGTCTGAAAATGCATTGCCAGATCTGCAGCAATGGTTGAAAGTTCAGCACCTGAAGAACAATGCTGAATTTTGGAATCAATATTGAGGAAACCCTGTAAACACATAGCAACCTCTGTGGATCCTGTAAGGAATAATACACTAGTATTATGTGCAACCGTGTACACAAAATATTTTATAAAAGTTTTTACCAATCCACTGGGAAGATCCTTTAAAACTTATAGGTTTATCACCAATCTTAACCAAGTATTGTTGTATTTCCAAGTGCGTCGGCACTGCTCTTTCTGTGTAACCCTGTAGCAAAAACCAAGAACAAAGAGTTTGCAACGATCTATAAGCACATCCCCAACCCTTATCTTGCATTTGCTGTTGTAAGTAATGATAATAATAATAATTGCCTTGCACAATATACAATTTGCCATCTTGAACGCCACTAGATTTAAGTCCTATATGAGTGTTGAGAAGAGGTTTGTCGGCAGTAATGTCGTTGCGGAATATACAAGTGTTGGTGCGCCTAAAGTAGGGCCTCGTTACAGTTAAGCCAAAGTGACGGTGTAAACGTTTTCGATTATCTTGCATGACTGAATTGTCATCAGCTAGACCATCCAAATAGCAACACGATATAAAATGACCGAATTCCTATATAAAAAAGATAATTCTTATATCGGTTTTAAGTCGACGGAACTTTCAGAAAAGCTTACCACTGGAAAGAAATTGTACATTCTAGGAGCCATTAAATTTTTGGAGTCACTCTCCTCTAAATGTTCACTAATACTTTGTTCGCATAAACGTAAAGCACGGCATATACTTTCTATCAACACATCATACAACCTGCCGGCTTTAGTAGCCTTACTTAAAATTGCCATTGGTTCTATATCTATCGGAATGCTGAATCTCCTCTCAGAAGGTTTGAAGCACATGCTCATACAAGGCAAAGGTTTGTTGGATGAATCATCCGCTTCGGATATTTCACGTGTTTTGCAGCGTAAAACGTCTATATTCAAAATATTAAAATTACAGCCCACTGCACCAAATATATCATTCAACTGGATAACGGCTGGGGAACTTTTTTTACTCTTTCTTTCCTCTGAATTTTCTTTATCTTCTGGTTGATAATGTATGGCTTCTTGAAGCGAAGTTAGTATGTCTTTTATAAGGGAGTCATTATTAATAGATTTTATGGAGTCCGTATAACCTAAACCCTGAGCCCCACCATTAGTTATAAAAATTTTAGTGGATGCTATGTTGAATGCTAAGCTTCCTCCTGATATTGTTTTACGCAAAGCATGAATTTCTTTTCGTACAGCCAGTGGGTTATCTTCCGTATAAATAGCCCAGCTGCATTTTAGCCGGGTGAAACAAAAATCACGATACAGTTCATCGACCTGCAACACTTCGTAGGGAACCTGTTCCAGCTTACCATGCATTAAAAATGAAGCCCTTAAGCCAACCAAAGTTTCTAGTTCACAATTTAACAAAATGGGATTATCGGTGATGTCAACATCTTTAAAAATCTCCGACAAATGGGCCTCAGCGTCTGTACAGTGTCCAAACTTGACCAAGCCACATAAATCCAATTCAGCTGGAAATTTGTGTTGTATTTGCTCATAATTCAATTGACCTATAGTGGTCTCCACATTAAACCCCATTAATAGCAGAGTACCTTCACCATAGAAAACACCAAACAAACAGCCGCTGCATTGTTGCTTAATTTGCTCTAAACGCTGGTTATATTTAACAAATTATTTATGTATATTTCTTTTCAATTATTAAAACTTACCTGTAATAACAATGATGAAATTTTTAATTTAGGCAACATTTTATTACAGAAAAATTTAATGCGTTGGCAAAATGTAGGATAACTAAAAATTCACAACAATAATAATTACTTCTTCTTTCTTAGTACACACTCAGATCAAGTTAATATCCCAATACTGTCACTCCGAATTTCTGATAATCGAAAATCTTAATATAGAATAGAATAGACTAAACATAATAGTTTACGATATATTGAAATTATTTTATTTTCTTTTACATTAATTGCAAATAATAATTTTACTTTTTCGAAATAGAACGAAACACAGCCACACAACTTTTATATTAATGTTAAGTATATACAATTTATATACACTTTCAGCGATTTGTTCAGATTAAAAGCATTTTTTCGATTTCGGTGTTTTTTTGAAATTTGAAAGTTGTAAACACTATTTTTCGACCAACGAAAGATATCGGCAAAATAAAAAATCAAATTATATATTATTTTTCATAAAAATATTGTGCAAAAATATAATATCAACGATTTAAAATAAATAAAAATAAAATTAATTTGTAATTTAAGCGGCATTAAATGTAAGTAAGACGCTGTTAAATACATAAGACTGCATTGAAAAAAGAAAAAAAAATTATGCAGCCATGAAAGTGTTCTTGGAAAAATGTACGACTATTATAAGAGGTGGAGATAAAAAATCCAAAAATAAAAAAGATTATGAAAGAATATATACAAGTTTTGCATATGAAATAATATATGAAAAATAGTAAATATATAAAAAAGTTTTCAACAATATTTATGAAAATGTTGAAAATATTTTTTATTTTGTGCGTGAGAGACACATGTGTGTTAGTGAGTATAAAAAGAAAATTATACCTTGTATAATACGCTGTTCATTTCATCATTCCGTTTGTAATTTCTACATGATACACAATTTCGACCACAGGAATGATATATATATGCATGTATATATATATATTCTAAATACTTATACATATGTATATAGAAAAAAGTCCCATGGCGATGTCTGTCCGTGTAGGTGTTGAAATCAACTTTATAGAGGCACAACACAACCTTCAATAATTTAGAGTGTTTGCAATCCGTCATGCTGTTCTAAAATTCAGTTTATAAATAAAACTACAAATTTCACTAGAATTACTTTGTGTTTGATTTTATGTATAATTTATTGTGATTTTTTAAAATATGGATGTATGAATCTATTCAATTTGTCTAACCTAGTGCAGGGTACACAATGTTCGACAAGTGAGAACCTAACTTTTTTTTTCAAGTGTCCAGTTCACCTTGGCAGAGATGCTGGCTGACTGCTGCTACTGATCTAACTGACATCCAAATTTGTAGCAAAATAACAAATTTCTATACAACTTTCAAAAAGTAGTGCAAAAATCTTAACAAATTGATATAAAAATATATTTTCAATTAATTTGTTTACAAAAAAATTTTTCGTCTTATAGTTTGTACAGAATTTATTCGTGAAAATAATAAGAAGCAAGAAAGCAACAACTGAGTTTAAATTTATATCCTAAATGTCACATTCATTGGCCTCAACTTCCTCCACAAATACTGCATCGTCGGCCACACCCAGTAGCTCAGCGGTACGAGCTTTGACTTTAGAATATAAATCCCTGCAAGAAGAACCAGTTGAAGGTTTTCGTGTCAAGTTAGTGAATGAAGAGAATCTTTTTGAATGGGAGGTAGCAATATTCGGTCCACCAGATACCCTTTATCAGGGTGGTTATTTTAAGGCTCATATGAAATTTCCACATGATTATCCATATTCACCACCATCCATACGTTTTTTAACAAAGGTTTGGCATCCGAATGTGTATGAGAATGGTGATTTATGTATTTCCATTTTACATCCGCCGGTTGATGATCCCCAAAGTGGAGAGCTGCCATGCGAACGTTGGAATCCTACACAAAATGTTAGAACAATATTGCTGTCAGTGATTTCATTGCTTAATGAACCTAATACATACTCGCCAGCTAATGTTGATGCCTCCGTTATGTATAGAAGGTGGAGAGATTCTGAGGTGAGTGTCAAAGCAAACATAATTTTTTTAATCATGCTTACATGCATCACGAAATATTTTTGCTGATATTTGCAATCATGTAAGGCACACTTTACAAATAAATTTGTTAATGGTTAAACATTTTGAGCTAGTCCCTTGCATCCGCGACTTTAAATTTTTTTTTATCTGACAAAGATTTTTGTCAATTTTTATATATTTGATTTTTTTATCTAGGGCATAGACAATGAGTATGCCAATATAATACGTAAACAAGCTTTAGCTGCCAATGCTGAAGCTAAAAAAGAAGGCATTGTTGTACCCATGACACTGGAAGATTACTGTATTAAACCAAAACGAAATGAAACATATGAGCCTACGTTGGATTCAAATTATTTTGACGATGATTTTGATATAGAAACAGAAGATGATTCATCAAGTGTATATGACTTTGATAATTATAATGAGGAGGACGATGACGAAGATGATTATGATGATGAGGACGACGAAGATGACGAATACACCAATGCAAATAACATCTAATCTATTAGATTATTGTGGACGGTTGATATAAAAATTTAAGGTATAAAATATATATTTTTTTTAGCTAAGACAATGTCTATTAGCAATATCAGGAACTTATTCACATATTTTTTTTTAAATTTGTTTGCTTTCAATTACAATAAAATTTTTGTACATGTTTAAGTTAAAAAGAAAATTTAAACAAAATTTCTCCCTTGAATTAAATATATACAACAAACATTTCAATAAATTAATATGTACAATTATTATGAAAAGAAAGAATACAATAATTTGTTAAATTATATATAGTAATAAAAAGAAATTAAAACATTTTGCAAACAAAGATTTAAAGCCAAATAGTTTAACAAGAAAATTGCCATATACGAGTATATTTAAACAACAACAATATTACTTACATAAAAAAAGAATATCCTGTATTAAATGCTTTACATTTCTCTGTTGCTACTCTAAAAGCCAGCTTATTTAACAAACAAATGCAATTAAATAAGTTTTAAACTTTTTCTTCCTTTTTTCTATTTTTTGTTTTTAAATAATTTTTTTTTTAATTTTTTCACAACAAATTATTACTATGATTTAGCAATTGCATTATTAATTTCTTACACTATTATTTGTGTATGTGTATGTTTTTATTTCCTTTTTTGAATAAACAAACAATATGTAAAAATATTTTGGAACTGTTTGTTGCCACATCATATTCGAAAATTTATTGAAATCATTTATTTAACAAAATATTAATCTTTATTTGTGCTTAATTCCAGACATATTTCGTTAAACTTTTAAATTCCAAATAGAAATTACTACATATACAAATCATTTATTTTTAACAAACATAAATCAACTTTCATTTAAGCCCTTAAATAAAAATTTTAATTAAACATAAGCATACATTTATTTTTTTAAGTCTCTCTCTCGCTCTCACTTAACTATACTATTAAAAACTTTATAATAAAAAGATTTAAATTATTAAAACAAACAATTATGCAAAAAAAAAGCCGTTCAAAAAATTAAATTCATTTAATGAAACAAAATATAAAACACTGTATATTGATTAAATTTTCTGTAATTATTTTAAAGGCTTTTTTAAATTTTTATTCAAACGAGTACATATATACATACATACGTACATACATACATATAACTAACTGGTAATAATAATGTTTAAATAAACATGTCAGTAATATACAATAACAACACAAAGTAATTTTTATTTTTATTTTATATGCAAGTGTAAATGAAAATCTTGGAAGTAATGACGATTTATTGAGGATTTCAGTACTGAACTTGCAAAAAGTTAAATAGGCTTCAATAACTTTATAAACTGAGCTGAATTCAATGTAGATAAAAAAGCAAACCAGCACAAGTAAAGTTTGGCAATTTTTAACACCTTTAATAAAAGTCGAGGCACAGGTAGGAAATCGTTTTTTTATTAACTGCTCATATTTTTTGAGGACAATGAATATTAATAAAAAACTTTAAGGTATTAATATATTTTTTGGAACAAAATATTCCATAACAAATAAATTCCCTGGGAATATATGTATATAATTGGGCTGAATATCAAGTACAAAGGTTTTTAATAGATTAATGGCTTCTCAAAATATTCAAACAAACTTTTAACTTTCAATCGGTTCATTTAATTTTCGGTTTCTTTATTGGAACTTCTTTTCTGTGATTACAGTAATTGTGTATGTGTGTGTGTGTTATAATTTTATTTTAATTAATATTTCAAATGGCATTTGTGAACAATTATACACGACAGCAAGTGAAAGAGAAAAAACAAACTACGTTAAAACGTACATAAATATAAGCGAATTTGAATTTTATAATAAAAAAATTTAGACAAAAATAATTTAAAATATCACTCTTCATACAATTTAGATAAATTTCCAACTGTCTATGCATATAAAATTTTAAATTATATTACATAGCATCGTAATGAAAACGATGAGCTTCTCTATCTTTCTCTTGCTTATCTTCACGTTTTTCTTTGATGTAGAGCACCAGTATAATGAGTATAATAACTAAACAAGTGCCACCCAAGGCTACCACACTCATGAGTATAAGTTTGCTGGGTGTAACAAACAGTTGAGCCTTCCAACGTTGAGGTTCATCAATGGGCTTGGGAACTACTATAATTTGGGAATTTGGTATAAGTTGTGTCCAATTGCGTGACATATGCCCCAAGCCCATAGTTAAGGATTCTACAAAATTTGGTGTCCTGCCTAAGCCAAAAATGGTGTAGGGTAATTGCAAAGCAAAATAAGAGGACTGTGGTAACTGAACTGAGGAGCCGCGTTGCAAATCTCCATCTTGGGTTGTGGTATAATAAGTAATACGTGGCCCTGGCAAATTTGTACCATAAGTACGTCTTTTGCGACCCAAAGGAGTTTGCGAAGTAGGATTTTTTTTATTAATCAGTCCGGTCAAAACAATGACTTTCACAAAATTTGCATCATAATCCAAAGTATTGCGAAATGCTAAAGGCCTATATTGACCTGTTTTTGTTTTTTGTATTAAAATCACATCCAACACACCTAAATAATATTTCTAATAGTTTTAAATTGATATATAAAGGATTTCATGAACTTACCATCCTGATAAAAATCGTAGAAAGTTCCAGCAACAGTATCATTACCCAAAGGATTCAGTGCATTCCATTTGACTTCAAAAGTTCTTTTTAAAGGTGAATTGCACATTTTGCAGGGCACATTCTCCAGGAGAAATGTTTGCATACGATTTGGGCCCGTTAAGGTTTGCAGAGTCATTATAAGATCTGGATAACCATCCATATTAAAATCACCACTTCGCGCTGTTATGGTTTTTAAATATACATCATTCTCTACAGGCGGCACAAAGCCCCAAGAAACAGCTTGAGGATCCTTGAAGCTAACATGTATATCGCGAAAATTAGAGCCATCATGTACTAATATCGTAGAATTTGCACAGTCTTGTTTATGAAAACAGACGGGTAAAATAATATTTTCTATCCCCTCTAATTCAAAGTCAGCAAATACTGCTTGACCAATATGGTATTCTGAACCAATTATAGAGATATCTATGGTGTGATTAAAGGTAAAATCTTCTTTTTGGTCACCATAACGTCCATACCAAACTTCATAGTTTTTCTCAGTTTGTACAAATAAATCGGCTGTAAAGTCACCATTTAAGTCCAAGTAGGCATTAGCATTAGGAGTTTTAATGCTGCCGACAAATGTATTTGCACCTGTGGGTACAGCTTGGTTGACATGTAGTGGTGGGTCCCGCGATTTTTGGAATATCCAAAATGTACGCTCATTTGACTTTGAGTCGCCATTTAGGCCATATAAATCTAAAATCATGTCTCGATTAAAATCTATAGCTAAGGGTTCCCCTTTAGTTTTTAGTAATGGCGGGTCCGACTCTTTAGTGCAGTTGAGTCCCTCTGTACCTCCCCAATGCACATGTACACTGTATATGTCGTCGTTACTACCCTCAGGCTTGAGCGTTACCAATACATCCATTAAAGCATCACCATCAAAATCTCCGGGTACTACACTGGTTATTTGTAAATGCTCATAGGTACAAAAGGGTCCATTTATTAACAGAGGCTCTGTATCGGCACCTAAAATTACTCATTTAAAGTATTTTATAAGTAGATAAGAATAAAAATAACCCAAACTTGCCATATAATATTTGCAATACTTTCATGTTATCTCTTATCAAGAATACATCTGTTAGTTCATCGGAATTAAAGTCTCCAAAGGCAGCCACAATTCCTTCCTTCACAACACCAAACACTTGGTTAGTTATATCACTAGCTTGCAAGCCACTTATTGAAAAAACCATTAAAGTGGTCATAAACCACATAATACTTGAACAATTTACTAGCATGATATTTTATTTATTTAAAACATATTCTTCAATGTTTAAAATATAAGAAAATCAATTAGTCAATCAAGATGATCCACTTGTAAAATTTTTACACAATCGTTTTACAGTTTTTTACTAGAGTTTTATTTAAATACTTTCTTGTCCCTTAAGACAATTATTTCTTTATATTTTTAATATTTAATTATATATTTTTTCAACAAAACTCAGTAAAACTTTCACAAAAATATGAGTCAAGTCTATTGTTGTGTAGGAGAATGAAAATAACAAAATACCAGCTGTAACACAGTTGCATTTTAAATGATGCCAGATAATTAGTACATAAAAGTAAGACAAAGGCAAAAGAATATTTCGTGAAAAAATTTTTATACCGTTTTGAATGCAAAATATATTTTTAAATAAATCAAGAAAAAAATATTTTAAAATTTTCAGTTTAAAGGAATACTAAATAGTAAAATTTTATACTAATAAATGTGACGAAAGTATTGAAATGTGGCAGCTCTGCCAAATATTTTTATTAAATTGTCAGAAAATCGACTACGGGCACAACACTTTTAATAGGACTGATCAAAAACTTATAAAATTTCTACGAATATAATTTTTAGAAGTCGCTGAAATCGAATACTTTGTAAAATTTGTTGTCAACACTGAAGAATTGTCAAAAGAATCAACAAACGTTCTTTGACGTTATTTAAATATATTGTTATTATTTGCTGCATAAATTGTAATTAAAGATAAAGATATTAAATAATAAGTTACCTATCAATAAATCAACAGGTAAACAAAATAAGTATACAAAGGTGTATAATAACTATACATTGAAATTTTGTGAAAGGTACTCGTTGAATTTGTGCTAAAAAAAAGTGCTTAGAAAATGTGGTCTACGTGACTAACGGGCCAGTATCAATGGTAGACGAGACATATGTACACATGTTTGTATATACACGTGCATATGTAACAAACAACCATGAAACAACAAACATACACAAAGTTCTATGAAAAGTTACATTAGACATCATTATAACGAAAATATTTTTGCAGACGGAGTATTGCATATATTAATTAACGGTTAAGGATAGAAAAGTTTTAAAATTTGTGTAAAATATAATAAATCATTATAGAAGTTTTGTTTACAATAAAAATCCAATTGTTGCTTACAATTAAATACGCAAGTGGGTATTCAAATTTAAATAACGTAATAACATTTGCTAAATTATAATCAGGAAGTAATCTTTACGTATGTATGTATGCACGTGTGTCTGTAAATAAGGAAAACAAGATTTTTTATCACAGTTGATTGGTTTGTTTAAAAATTGGCAAGAATAAACAAATAAATAAAAAAATGGTGAGTCAGCACCAAAAACCTTCAACAAGTTATTAAAAAACTTTTGAGAAAAATATTTCAGAATATCAATAAATCGGAATCCTATTATGTCCTTTGCTAATATATGCGCTACTCCTAGTGCTTATTCAAAAATATTTCATGCTAAATTTGTTCAATACATAACTAAATTTTAAACCAATACATATATATATATATGTATGTATGTATATACCTATAAGTAAATTAAGCTAGTGCCAGATGATTTGTTACTCGTATCGGATCGTATTTTGAAAGATATTGATCCGTGTGTCGTGTAATAATTGGAGTTGTGACATACATGCTTTATAAACGAAGGTAGTCGTTATCATACAAAAATTGTATAGCTAGGAAGACTTGATGAATAAAATTATCTGAGTTTACACAAAGGCTTGGCTAAATGAGGTACAATAGAATAGATAGCATTTCTTTAAAGATTAAAGTGCATACATATGTACATACACCCTAAAACTCATTCAAAAAAAAATTGTTAAAGTTTACTGAGTTGTGTTTATTGATTCGAGAAAAAGTCCTTTACAGAAGGGCTAAAATTATTAAATTGTCGGGGTTTTTTATTAATATAGAAAAATGTAACGTCTTTTAAATTGAAACCGATTTTGGCCTATACAGGCTAGGTTATAAATAAATGAAAAATGAAAAAAATCCTGTGACCTTCAAACTAGTTAATTAAATATTTTTTTAGAATACAATGAAATATGAACAGTTGTTATTACATTCGAAAATCTCATTTATTTGCTATTATTTGTGTACATTTATTATCGACGGCTTTTTCGCCACGTGCGATAGATATATGTATTAGTGTATATAGTACATATGTACAGTGTATATATATTATGTGTGTGTATATATATATAATTTAAACACAATTTAAATTATTTTCTTGTGATGTTAGTGGATCTAGCCGCTGAGAAAGATAAACGTGTATTTATAAAAATTATACCATACTGTTTCCTCATTATTCTAGTTAAAACAAAATGTTGGACATCGTCCAAACTAATACTGAGATTACCAGTGCTAACCCACAAACCAACGATACTGCAACTTCAACTGAAGTAGTGATTGTTCGAGCCAAACCAAAAAAAGTGTTCAAGCCTAAGGCTCGTTTTAACCGTATACCCCAAAGCTTACTTGATGATCCGCAACTGCAAGAAGCTATTGAACGTTTGCCCTCCAATTATAATTTTGAAATACACAAAACCATATGGCGCATTAAAGAAATGAAATCTAAACGGGTGGCTCTACAATTTCCAGAAGGTTTATTAATGTACGCCATGGTTATAAGTGATATAATAGAACGTTTTACTGATGCCGATACGGTAATTATGGGAGATGTTACATATGGAGCATGTTGTGTTGATGATTATACTGCTAGAGCGTTAGGAGCTGAATTGTTGGTGCATTACGGTCATAGTTGCTTAATACCCGTCGATCAAACAGATGGTATTAAGGTGCTGTATATTTTTGTAGATATAAAAATTGATCCCTTACACTTTTTGGACTCGGTGAAACTAAACTTTAAACCTGAAGATGGTCAAATTGCTTTAGTTAGCACTATACAATTTGTGACGACTTTGCAAGCGGCTTCCACAGAACTTAAGACTGTTGGTTATGATGTTATAGTACCACAAGCCAAACCTTTAAGTCCAGGAGAAATTTTAGGCTGTACTTCACCCATATTGCCAGAAACAACCAAATTAATCATATATTTGGGAGATGGGCGTTTTCATTTAGAGTCTGCCATGATTGCTAATCCAAAGTTAAAGGTAAGCACAAAATTTTTTTAAATCTAGAAAGAAAAAATTATTAATTTGTTTTTCTAGGCCTATAAATACGATCCTTATGAAAAGAAATTTACTATTGAGGAATACGATCACAAGACCATGCAATCCATGCGTTATGGAGAAATTGAGAAAGCAATGAAAGCTAAGAAAATAGGCATCATTTTAGGCACTTTGGGACGTCAAGGTAGCTCAAGAGTTCATAAATTCTTAGAGAAGCGCATAAAAGCAAAAGGTTTTGATTCTACCACAATATTGCTGTCGGAAATTTTCCCTCAGAAATTGGCTTTATTTGAAGATATCGATGCATTTGTACAAATAGCTTGTCCTCGTTTGTCCATAGATTGGGGTTCAGCATTTTCCAAACCATTATTGAATCCTTATGAACTTTCAGTAGTCTTGGGTGATGTCGAATATACACCTCATAATGTTTCACCAAAACAAGACTCTTATCCTATGGACTTCTATGCTAGTGGTAGTTTAGGACCTTGGACTCCTAACTTTAAACCTCCAGCTCTGGGTGAATGTGAAAATAAACCGTCGGCAGATTGTTGTGGTCGATGCGCCAGGGCTGAATTGGAAAAAGATGATGATGGTAAAATTATAGCTCAAATTGTGGAAATAGACGACTTTAAAAAGGGTTAAATGTTTGAAGAAAAAGGCTCCCAACAACCATTTTGCTAATCACTCCCTCTAAAGAATAATTTTTATAATGTGTTATAAAACTTGTTAAATTATTTAAGATACTTCGTTGTATGTACAAAACGACTTAATTATGTAGGTAATTTACTTTTTACAATTTAAGTACATGATTATTTTCTACTCATGCCTAAGTTATTTTCTAATTTTACTTTTTTTAGTTCAATTTCTTTAATTTTCTTTTGGCGTTAACTATACAGTTATTAGTTAAATTTTAATTTTTGATACATTTTTACGTTTATAATAATATATATTTAATTAATCATTAACAAATATAATGTATGTTTACTACTTCAAACTTGTTTTATTCCTGATTTGCTAGTTTTTTGCTACACCATTAAAAACACGTTGCTAATAATATTGTTTTAATCATTATTTTCATTTAATAAGTTATTTTTCCTAATTGTAATATTATTTGATAGATCAATTATAAATAAGATAAAAATATGGGAAGCTTCCAATTTTCCAGATTAACGGCATGCATTAAAAAAAGTTTCGTTTTAGCGGGAAAAAATCTTTAGATTCTGATGAATAAAGTGCGATTTTGACACCACTAACGTAACTTGTTGATATTCGCACCTTCAACACACACACACATGCAATGGAATAATATTGGAAACAAAACATGTGTCAAAACAGCTGTATAGTGCTTTGCGTTTTTAAATTTTTGCTTGTTTAATTTTTTCCAAAATTTTAGTAAATTTTATGTGTTTTTTATAATATCACAATAATTAATTTGAATAATAAACCAAATATGTTGAAAAACAATAATGGTAATAGGTGAGTATTAGTTGTGACACGCAAATAATTACCATGAAAAATAAATATTTTGTCTATTTGTGTTGTACCGCTCAGCAAATATTTATGTACCAATAAAGATAAAAAATAATTTGCTGTCTTCTTAATTATTGTGTATTTCTTTTTAAAGTGTTGATGATTTGCCAGTATTTAGTTTGCCTCTAGATGTGGAAGCTTTAAGGTCTACAACCTTTGAATCAAATATTTCCACACCTTTGTTAAGTATAGATGAGTCGCCAACCTCGGCCAACAATAGTAACATCTGTACAAATGATGCAACAGGAGACCTAGAAACACAAATGACCTCCCAAGCTGCTCAACAGTTAGCGGCGGGGGTATTGCAATGGTACAGTCCTCCTGTTACTAAGGCTAAAGGACAACTTAAGGAATTGATGTAAGATAGTATAGCTTATAAATAAACAAATAACTAGTTTGTTATAAATTTAAATCCATTTCTCATTTAAAGACAAAAACAGAACAAGATCTACATTGATTTATCGGCGGAAAAATTCAAATTGGACAATGCTGAAATGGCTCAATTAAATGATATGGTAAGTAAGATTTACATAAACTGAAATGTGTAATGGTGATTGTATTTTCTAACATAAAAGGCCGAATAAACTGGCCCATGAAATACATTAAGAACTTAAATATTCTATGAAATCAGATAATAAAATACATACTCGTACTACATACATACATATATTTAATTTGTTATATAAATATTACGTATGTATATGTGCTTTATTACTTAAAAAAACATAAAATAGTAACACACCCTAAGCGGACTGCAATAAAAATACTATTAGATTAATTTTTTATAATTTTTGATAAAGTAAAATTTTTTTTGTTTAATTTTATTAAAATATGTTTTTTTTTTGTTGCTGTGAATATCATACACTGTCTTTAATTTATTAGCACAATTAACATTTTGTTTTAATCTTTTTAACTTTACAGATGAACAACGTTAAAGTGTATAGAGAAAAATTATTGAAAATTAAAAAACAAATGCAAAATATTTATCAGCGAACAAAAGTATTAAAGGTAAGTGCTTTATTGTATTATTTATGAAAAAAATATTTCCCTAAACAAGAAAAAAACAGAAATAGGTCTTAAAATATTCTAAAATATGCTTTTTGTGTGGAAATTTTTTATTAGGAGTAATTTAAAATTTTCTTCTTGAAAATCTATAAATTTCAAATCTCTCATAAATATAACAAGATATATAAAAATTGACTTGGAAAAATTATCCTTAGAGGGGAATGTTTCAACAAAAAGAAAATTTATTAAAACATTTATGTTATATATAATTTATTACAAATTACCTAATAATTTGGTAAAAAATGTTTAGAAAAAATATTTGCTTAACGGGTAATTTTTAAAACAAGAGAAATTTTACCATACCATGCTAAAACATTCAAATTCATAAAAAAATGTTATCACAAGTTTAAAGTTTCATAATTCAAAGTTCATTTTCAAACATGAACACATTCTGACTAAGAGAAATTTCATAATTTTTCAAAAGCAAAAAAAGTTTTTTCATAACTAATTTAATCCCACTAGTTGGTTTCAAAATATCTTTCAACAGCAAGCCCTTGTATTGAAATTGTTTAAAAAAATTTTTTACGTAAAACAATCGGTTTTAAAAATAGTTTCAAGTTTTCTTCATACAAATTCGTTCATCCAAAAATATTTTAAAAATTGACTGTTTTTCCCCACAAATTTTTAAGATGATTCGATTATTCGTTTCCTGTTAGTAAGTTTTTTCGAAATTTTACTGGAAATTTTGGGTCTAGTATATTTTATTTTCAGTTTTTTTAAAAAAAACTTTTTAATTATAAAATCTTTGCTATTAAAAAATTCTACTAAAATTAAAATTTCCCTTTAAAGTAAATTTTGCAAAATCATAAAAATTGTTAAAAATTAATTCAAGTGTGATTCTTAATTGAAAGTATTACATTACGTTCTGTTAAGTATTTGTAAAACCAAACACGTTTTGAATTGCATAAGATTAAATCAAAAAACTTGATAATGCAGATATATTGAATATTTTTAAATGTTTTTCATGAACATTTTTTAGACGATTGTTTTGTGCGCAAGCAAACTTTAAATGGTTTACAAGCACCTTTTATTATAAAATATTACACATGTTTGCTTTCAAGTATGCTTGTGCAGCCTTTTAGTACGTACCTAGTATATGAACGTTTCTGTACTTGATAGAGTGCTTATCCTTTAATTTACCTGAATTCTTATAATCAAAAGTAAGCTTTTAATAAAAGTCTATTTTTTGTAACTATGATTATGGTATAATGTATTTAGAGGTTACGTATTACTATCAGTGGAGTGTTCTTGTCGGTTTTTTTTCTTCAAATTCCCAGCATTGTCTTGTGTTAAAAAATTAAATGTCTTTTAAAAAAATATATATTTTAAGGGAATTAAAAAAGAATTGTGTTTTGTGTGGAATAAACATTTTTTAGATTAGGTTCTTCTTTGCTTTGACATTTAACAATTTTTTCAGATGTTATTTGTTTAAACTGTAACAAAAGCAAATATGTTCTTGAAAGTGGAACAATAATAAAGGGCTTGTTTTTTGACCCAGCTGTTTTTCTTCTTCTTGCAAACCTTAGAAATTTCCTCTCCCATTGTTGATATGATGTTCTTTCTGTAGAAAACTGTTTTGTTTTTTTTTTTATCAACTTTTCATCTTCTAATTTTGTTTTAATTATGTAATATTAGTAAATATTATTCAAGCTTAAGATCTCAATGAAAATTGTACAGCTATGCTCACATTAAACAAATATTTGTTGAAATAAGCAAAACCACGATGTGTGCTACATATAAAGAAATTATATTAGTTTAATTTATTATTAAAATACTTTCCTTATTTTATTATTTGAACTAATTTTATGTAATACAAGTTAGACTATAAAAAGTATTGGTTACGCTTAATTCGACAAATATTTGTGTAATCTGACCGTAGCTTAACAAATTATTTTGTTTTAATTCTTAAAAAAACATATTTTTATTATATTTTATTTCACAAGCATTAGCAAAAAAAAAACATTGTTTATTAAAAAAAGTTTATTATGGAATTGCAAAAATTGCAAAACAAATTTTTCTTGTTCTAGAAAAGAGCCATTAATATACAAACGTGCAAAGAAAAAGAGTTACAGCGTAAATTACATAAACAACAGCAGGAAGAATCCTTAATTGGTAAACAACCACCTCAATAATTAAAAAAAAAAACAAGTACAATAATATTAAATAAATTAAAAAACACTTGTTTTTTATAGGAATTTTTTTATATATAAAAGTAAATTTCTTTTTATAAATTATATACATACAACATAAACTTAAAAGAAATTGCTACTAATTTTTATATCTATCTATTACATTTCATATCATATACTCGTATATAACTTATACAAAAGCACCTATTAAAATTGAGAAATTATTATTAAAAAAGAATAAGAATAATTTAATTTACCGTGTGGTATAAACAGGTTTAAAATTACTAGTTTTTTATAACGTCATCATATTTTCCTTACTGAAGATTTTTTTAATTAGCACCTCTTGTTTTAGGAAGGATGATAGGAGTCGCAAGACATTGAGTAAATGTACTTATTGTCGCCAGTGCTTTGGCAACTAATTTTGCAATAAAATTAATGTTTTTGCGGAGAACATACTTTAAAGTGTTAGAAACTTTAGCAGGGCCGCTTCAAGTAGTTTGTGCTTTAGGGACTGTAGTGTAACCTTTGCGCTGGCTGTCCAACCTAAGGGGAACTCTAGCTTCACTGCAAAATTTCTTCTTTTTTAATATTGCTTTCATGTTTCTCTTTTATTGTTCTGTATTGAAAATACCCATGGCGCTAACAGTGCAGTTTCTTGCAGCCTTTCGTTACCCAAACTTTTACCCCGCTATCCAAAAAAATTAACGTAGACTTTAAAGTCAACGTTATCGAAATTTTTCATAAATTTTACTTTAAAGTCTATATCAATTTTTTCTTTTTTGATAAGAGCATTAATGTTTAAAAATGATTTTGACACGCTCGATGGCAAATTGTTTCTTTTAGACATATCTACTCTTCTCCATTAATAAAGAACTCAGCACATTTTATCAATATAAATAAAATTAATTTTGTGTTGGCTTGTTTATATATTTGTTCGCAATACAAATTTTTGTTTTGCAACGGGTTTGTCTGAATTTTGATACATATAATCTTTATACTTTAAAAGAGGTCGTCCATACCTTTTTTCACGCCCACTTTTCAAGGATTTTCACTCAGTGCTGTATTTAATTTAAGCTTGAAATTATGCTTTGAAATTTTTTATTTTCCACTTTAGTTGGCGCCTGTGCTAATAAATGAGCCACTTTATAAAGTAGTGAATGACGGACGAGTTTTTTTTAACGATTGAAATTCTATTTTTAAACGGTTTTCTCTCTATACTCATAATAAAGAACCGGCAGGGCAAAAACATGTAGTTGAACTATAAAAATTTGTGTGTTTCAATTCAAAAAGTATTATATATTTAGTAAGAATGCAATATTTTAATTTTTTTTATTTCGAACTCTTCTTTCTGGTATTATCAAGGTTCAATTGAGTGTTTTGTGTGTGCTATTTTGAAAAGCAGACATTTTTTCAATAGTAATTTTAGTTGACTTGTCGATTTAGAACTTGTGTATGAAGACCCTGATATTTTTTTAATTATTATATTTTTCAAATTGTTTTGACCCTTTCAAAAAAACAATAAATTTTGGTTTTCTTAAATAGAAAATAAATAAAATTAATAAAAATCTACCACATGCTTGTCTGTTTATAAAAGTTACATTTAAATTAAATTACATTAAATTAAATTAAATACTTAAAACAAAAAAATGACCAGTGTTCACATACATACATGCAAGTATTATAAATCTTTATAAATTAATTGCTTTTACTTTTTTCAAAATAATGGTCTTTAAAGAAATATTTATGCATTTGTTTATTTCAACATGCCTAATTTATTAAGGTACTTCGGAAAAAATATTTTTTTTAGCGAATAATTTTGTTTTAAATAAATTAAAATACATACATGCTTTTTTGCGTGTTTTCGTTTTTTTGCATTTTTTTTTAGATATTAAAGTGCAACAAGCAATGTTTGTTTTCAATAAATTAAAATTTTTAACTCTAAAAGTTATTACAAAATATATTGATACAACTACGTACATACATACATACAATACGCAAAGAAATACATACATACATATTTAATACATACATATGTTTTCATAAAATAAAATTAAATACATTCGACCAAATTCATAGCAAATATTTTTGTTTAAAAAGGGCTTCTTAAGCAAATTTTCTATGAAAAATTTGTTTATTAAACTCTTATAAAAAGCTTTTTTATGAATTTGGCCTATTGTATTTTGAAATATTAAAGACACCCACACAAAACTAAAACGAAAATTATAACTTATTAAAATTAACACAGTCAATCCATCTACGATAAAATATATTCTTGCTCGTTAAGCATATGCATAGCATCTGTAGGCGCTAAATATTTAACTGTTCCTAAAAAAAAAAGATTAATTAAAAGGAAAAAAAAGAAAAATTCATTAAAATTTGTTAGTTACATTTAAAGCACAAAAGAAATTACTTAAAACAGACATACAGTACTCAAAGAGAATTCAGTTGTTAACTAAAGTTAAAAATTTTCTAGTTGACTAAAGAAAAGTAAAGTAACAATCATGCAACCCACACAAAATAAAAGCTAAAAAAAATAATTTAATATTACATTATAAGTAAAAATATTATTTGACTCTTTTCCAAGTAAAAATAAATTAATAAGCAGAACAAAGAAGTCTTATTATATTCGTCTCTTTCCGGTATCTTTTCTCAGTAAAAAAAATGCTAAAACCCAGATCAATCAGTTTAAACTATTAAATTCTGCTCTTAAAGGCAAAATTATTTCATTTGACATAGATCGAAATTACTATTTAAATTACATTGGAATTTCGAGCATTATCGAATACCATAATTTGCCTCCAAGTGATTTGGCTGATACAACGTAAACACTTTTCAGTGAAGTAAAATAAATAAATTGAACTCGACTACTCTTTTCCAAACAAAAAGGGCATTTAGCAGAGCAATTAATTCCTCCTATTATGATAATGATTCGAATCTTTCGCTCTCATTTCCCAGTAAAACACTCAAACTCTGAAAAATGCAAAACGCTTAACTTTGGCGATTACGATTTGACATCACAAAGTAGTTGTCCGCAAGCATACACTGAAGCGAAGTGATGAATTTTTCAAAAACTAAGCGTTATAGTAAAAAAATGTTGAACAATTCATATTAAAAATTTTCTCTTTTTTTAAAAAAGAAAACTATTCTTTTTTTCATAAAAAATACGGCTTAAAAATTTACTTTGATTTTGTCAATTGTGTGTGTTAATTGTTTATTTTTAGACTGGCCTTTTCCAGTTTTAATGCCGTTTTAAGTGCCGAGAAGAAGGTTATCTACATGAAAAAGTGTGTATGCTAGCACCACAGTTGTTTACATTTTATTAGTTTACAATTATCAGAAAGAAGTCGATCACGCATTAATTGTAAAAATACTTCAAAGCGTGAATTTCGCTATGAATTATGTCGTAGGGAAAACTGAAATACCTTCAGAATAAAATTCTTTTGATGTGCAATTGTAATTAAGTATATACTTGAACAAATTATACTTTGAAGATTGCAATTTGTTATAACATTGATACGCTTATAACATTGTCAACAATTTTTTATATTAATTTATTATACGTTGAGATTCTCACGTATTTGAATAATAATCTTTAAAAGAAATATGCTGGACGTTTCATAAAATTTAACGTTTTTATTAAATTGTTTAAACAATTTACACAGTTAAGCAAATGTCACAATCTAAATTAATTTAATTTGCATTTTCCCTTTAAAATCAACTACAATTTTAAGTGAAACGGCTTTCAGGACATAGATATAAATAAAAAAAAAAAAATACAACGTACTTTAGGCTCATTATTATAAGTTACCAAAAGTTAGGATTTTGTAGGCCACATAAGCTTTTGCTTCAATCTTAAATGCAAAGATACTAATAATTAAATTTCTCACGATACAAGCTTCAATTAGCACTCAATTTTAGTTTCAAAGTCTTGCCAAAAGTCATTAATTTCTTGCCCCCACAAAATGCTAGTTCAAAAATTTATTTATATAAAAAAAAAATTTAATTCGAAATTAATTTTAACCAAAAGTGTGCAAGGATTAAAAATATATATTTTTTAAATTTCGACAATTGGAACATGTTAAAAAAAATTCAATTTCAATCAAACTAAAAACGGTTTTTATATATAAAAAAAAAAAACATTACATTTATGCTTAAAAATACAATTTGAAAATTCGAATTTAATTTCGAAAATTCAAACATGCTTAAAAATCAATTTAAATCAAAATTAAGAAATTTTTTGTATAAAAATTATACAATTTAGGCTTAAAAATACAATTTTTAAAGTTCAAATTTAATTTGGAAAACTCGAACATGCAAAAAAAATTAAATTTTAATCAATATTAAGACAATTTTTATATAAAATAGATGTAATTTACGCTTAAAAATACAATTTTCAAATTTCGAATTTAATTCCAAAAACCCGAACATGATAAAAAACTCAATTTTAATCAATACTAAAATGCTTTTTATATAAAAAAAATACAATAGAAAATGATTTTTTTTTTTCATTTATACCATTTGGATATTTTCATTTGGTAAATTTATGAAATTGAAATTAAAAGCAATTTGTTTTTTAATTTCGAAATTAATATTTTCCCCACTTTCTAATTTTATTCTCTCCTCTACAATTTTCAGTCCAACATTATTTTATAGAATTGTGTTTTAACATTTGTTGTTGTTGTTTTATTTTATCTTTAAAAAACCAACGCGAACCACCAAATTTCAATTAGAGTTGTGATAGTCTTTTGATCATGAGAATGTTTTGTTTCTTTTGTACCAGTACAATATACTTTTTTTTAAATAATAAAATGTTTATCTCTGTCATAAATGTTATTTGAGCTATTCTAGCAAACGCAAATACTAAAAAAGGCAGTTAAATAATATAATATCGAAATAAAATAATATTTTTGGGTTAAAAACAATACACAGTAAAAAAGAAATTTTTTATAGAAAAGATTTTTGTTTGTTTTAATTTACACACTAAAAGGCAAGAATAACGAATATGTAACAAGAAACTGAAAAAAACTAGTTTATAAACAAAATAAATTAAGTACAAAATGCCTTTTTACTTTCTAAGTAAAAAATAAATGTCTTTGTTTACAGTAAAAAAAATAGCAACTGAAACCTCTTTTTGTTTTATCTACATTCATACATACTCGCACATTAAGAATTTGACTCGATCTTGGTATATTTGCCTTGTATATCATTATTTGTGCTTAAAATCTCAACTGTATTTTTGGTGGTATCATGGGTTATTTGATTATTTTCATTAAAGTTATTAACAGCTAAAGATTCATTTGTATTGTCTGGAAGGATTGTCTTACCATTAATACTATCAGAGCTAGAATAGCGACGTTGCAAAAACATTTGCAAGCATACGTGTATGACAAAAGCAATAAAGGCACTAACGCCAAATATTTCAAATGTATGGCCAGGTCCAACAGATGCAAATAACAAACCGCCTATAAAACTGCCCGTAGATACACCAACACCTTCGAAAATTGCACCCACAAGACCCTGTAAAAATTTTAATCAATTTTAAAATGATAAAATTAATAAAAAATGTAAATAGCAAAACTCACCTGCATGGTACTTTCAGTACCTGGAGGTGCTACTATACTGGCATAAGAAGTCATGGTGGCATAAAATAAACCAAACGTTACACCATTTAATAATTCAATTGGTAAAACGTACCAGGGATCTTGTAACATTGAATACAATATAAAACGTACACCAAAACTAAAAAGCACTAGACTCATGGTATTAACATGACCAATTTTCTTCAAAATCCACCCAGAAAAAAAGAAGAATGGCAATTCACCGCAAAAACATTGTATGCACATCACCGCTCCTTGTAATGTTTTCATGTTCGTATCATTACAACCAGCTAATGACTCTAAATGCCAAAAAAGAAAATTCCATATTAAAGCTGTGCCCAGACCTATAAAAACGCACCATATAAAGAATATAACACATCGTACAGATAGGAACATTTGACCAATATCTTTTAAAATGTTTGACGAAAGATGCGTTTGTGTATGCTGTAAGACAATAAAAATTATTAAACATTTTTAACAGAAATTTTGAAAAAAAAAGAATTAGAAAATAATATTTAAAAAATTTAATTGAGCAAATCAATATTGAAAATTTTATAAGATTTATAGTATCCATTTAAGCCAAAAAATCTTTACACTAACATATTAAAGTTGTTGATTTTAGTGGGAAAATTAGAACTTACCTTTAATTTAACGGATGCCACCACATCCAAAGCAATTATCACCAACGTCATCCAAAATACTATCGTATAATCTTTATTAACTCCATTGGACATGGTATCCACTAAAATACCAGCAATTATGGAAAATATACCCCAACCCACAGAGCCAAATAGACGTTGTTTGCCATACAAGTGGGCACGTTCACCCAAAATGCCAAAACAAATTGCATCACCAATGCTAACCACCGCTGCCATACCAATCCACGATATAATTAACATCATAAAAAACCACCAAAACTGATAAAGACCCATAGCGGCTGTATTATTTATTACCGGACTTATACCTAACTTATTATCCAAATATTCATTGTTACAATCTAAGCTACAGGAGGCATTAAAGTAAGCTTTATCCTTAGGACAATACATGCTAACATTTTGACCGTTTATTTCACCCTTTGCATGGGGTATCAAAAAAAACATACATGATCCCTCTTCATTCATGTGTTCCATACTCAAACTGGTCTTTATATCCAGTGTAGCTGTAGCATTGGGCATACAATTAGTAGAATTTAACCAATTTTCACAGATAATGTCCCACATAAAAGGTTTAGCCTGACAGTGCAGCTGGCATGTTAAATTTTGATTGGAAAAATGTTCCTTTAAATCATTATACAAACATTTATCGTATTTTGAACAGTAACGTATATCGGAAATGCCAGCATGACAATGGAATTGAACAGCTATGGGTTCTTTAGGTATGGCAGGAGTAAACATGATGAGAAAAAAGGCAATTGCGGTTAGAATTTCGCAAATAATGAATAGCATGCGATGACGTTGATATCTGTAAGAAAATTTCGTTAAAAAAAAAAAAAAAAAAAAAAACAAAAATTAAGGCTAAACAAACTGAATAATATAACTGAGGGATCATTTCGATCGGCTGTCTACGCCAAGTTATTCATACATATTTTTGTCAGTTTGAATTGGACTCTCTCCCTCGACACTTACCGATCAGCTATAAAACCAAATATTGGTTTGGCCAGCATACCTATTATTGGCAATACTGTATACATTGTACCCACAACAACACTGGAATAGCCCAATTGTTTAGCTAGAGTGGGCATAAACGGCACAACGGGTGCAGTGCCTAAAAAAATTAAGAAATAAAGAACCACATCACATTTAAAACAAAACAAAAAAGATAAAAATAAAATAAAGAAGCATCTCTCTAAATACTATTAAAAAATTCAGTGATAATAAATCATTTTAATTACGAGTACAAAGACTAATCATAAACTAGGCAGCAAATAAAAACTAAAAACATTAAATTTCAAATTTGCTTGGAAATGTAAAAAAATGTGGGTGTAAAGACACATTTTTTTAAAATTAAAATGAATAGTTTTTTCAAGCTTGTGTTGGGATTATAATTATTTATTTTCATATCGTTATATCCGTGCAACTTTGTGTAGCTTCTTCAGGATTATATCCTATGAGTTTTAAGATTTTCTTTGTTTTGTTCGTACGACTGTCAAATTTCTATGCGTATTTTTTGAAATATTGTTTTCATACTTTTTTCATTTGATTAGATTTTTTAACAACTCGTTTTATTCAGTGTTACAGTGTAAAGCCCCCATTAGACAGCCAAGCAGTAACTTGTTGCTGCAACTCTCGTATTGAAAACGTTTTTGTATAAAACATATGCAATCATTGTATGAAAAACGGGAATTAAAATAAAAAATAATATTCTTTTTAAAAAATTTAATGTTTTCCATATAATTTTCTGGATGACTTGATTGCTTGTGTTATAGCAGCAGCGCAATTAACAATTTTAAACGATATTTCTAAAATATAATTTTTTTTTTAGATTATAAAGTTGTTGCTCCAAGTGATTGTAGTGAATAAATGTAAATTTGATGTAGTTTAAAAGCTTTAAGATAAGATTATGTTTATCTTATAGGAAATTTTGATAAAGAATTTTATCTTTCTTTAAAATTCCTTCATAAATGTTTTGCAAAATAATTTTAATACGAGTTAAACCGAGTTAAAAACGATAGATTTTATTCGTTTTGAAAAACGTTTCAGAAAATTTATTCAAATAAATAAAAAAAAAATCTATGTATGAAGCAAGCTCTTCTGTTATTTATGTATGTATGTATGTGTGTAATAAACGGATTAATTTCTTATCAAACTTTTGTGGTTGGTCTGCTTTAAATCAATTATTAAAAAGCAAAAAAAAATTAGAGTGGAAAGCAAATATGTTACACTTAACTAATAAAGATAAAGAGAATAAACAGATAGAATTAAATGCCATGTACAGCAACAGATAATTTGAAACAATTATAATAATAAAATCAATTTCGTCATATGTAAACTATTGTCAGCTAGATAATACGATGAAAAATATTTGCTTTTCTTTCTTTTTCAACATAATTAAAATCATACTTGCGTACATATTTACAGCTTTTCAAAACTAATTGGGAAAGCTGTTAATTTCACATAAAAAGCTTGATCAAAATGTGAATCACAGTTGCTATTAATCTATTCTTGTTTAAATTTGTTCAAAATATGAAAGTTTTTTCATATCAGTGAAATGAGCTCCGCTTTTTTAATTTTGTAACAGGTTAATATAGCTCTTTTAGGTTAACATACTTGAAGTATATTCAGTAATATTGCAAAAAATTATGAAAAAAAAAGGAAATAATTTCAAAAGTAGATTTCAGAACTACATGTATAGTTTATGTTCTGAAAGTGCACACGTCTTTGTTCTTATTTAAAATTTTTTAAATGTTTTCTTATAAAATATATTTTTTTTAATTAATTAGATAATAGTTAATTAGAAATAGTTTATGCAACAATTAAACATTTTACTTAAAGCAATTTTAATATTGATTACATGTTTTATTTATTCAATTAGCAATTTTATCAATATAAAACATTTTTTAACTTAACAGAAAAAATGATTATAGGTATTATTTCAATGATTAAATTATTCAATTCAATTTTTTAAGCAACATAAATAATTTTATTTGTGTAACAGATTTCACTTCCTTTTAGAGACCAATTCCCTCTTAATTAAGTGAAAAACTAAATAATAGAGAAAAATTTAGGTCTATTTCAAAAGATTTAATTTTAAGTCAAGAAAAATAGGTAGAAAAGAAGATTACGCATTCCGAAAGCAATTTCTCTGTTTACAAAATTCAACTGTCCAGATACACCTCACTTAAGTATATATACATATATGCGATTAAACTGAGACCAAAAATTCTTTCTATTGTTTTTGGTCTAGATGCGACGTGTATCCAGACAACTGAATTTTTTAACCAGAGAAATAACATGCTTAAAGCGTAATCTTCTTTCCTATTATTCTTGATTTTAATTAAACTCTTTCTCTCTCCAGCTAATATTGCGATTTCTGCTTGCTTCTATTAATTTTTCCAGCACTGTTTACCAAATTTTTAATAAATATTTCGCTGAACGCTAACAAATTGAACTCAATTTATTTTGACAGCAACTAATAAAAAGAAATTAATTTAAAAGTAATCTTTGCTAATAAAAGTATGTAGAAATGCATGTGTTTTTCTAATTTCCAACCAGAATTTCTATTTATTTCATTTAATATGGCAAAAAATTAATGAAGCATTAGGTACTCCTATTGCCGGCACAGCCAAATTTATTGTATTGAAAGTTTAATTTAATAGCTTCTTTGTAAAATGAAAGAAACCTTAAGGAAAGTGTCAAGTCCGTGAAAATTTATAGTTGATAACAATTTCAGCCTACTTTGTTTGCTGGTGTCAAAATGTTTTTAAAACTAAAAATCGAAGCTTCACTTTTGTACCTAGAAACAAATATTTGATATTTCTTGAAGAATAACATTTTTGCTTACAATTAGAATTAGAATCAGGAGCGGGAACTAGTCATCTGGTCAGTGCGTTCAGAATAATCCTATTATTACACTGCTATCATGTTATGAGTCTAGTATTCATTAAGAATTTAAAGACTTCTTTGGTCTATTTGTCCGAAATATCACTCTCTAAGTAACGAAAATGGGTCCAAATTAGGAATTTAGAGTGTCTTCGTTACATAACCTGCAGAGGTCGTTTCGATTGATCGTAATATTTACTTAGTGTTAAGATGCATAACATGCAGAATGTAGTTGTTTTAGTAGGTACATACACTAGTCATGCTTCAATTACCTAATCGTGCACGCAATGATTACAGCTTTTAATAATTTCTATTGTTAACAAACACAAGTGCGCAGTACAATTAATTTTGTCCTTTAGGGACACATAAAACCCCACTGAAATTTTAATATATAATTTACCTACTTGTAGATTTATAAATAAATATGTATAATATGTAATGTGTAACGTGCCCTTTGTATTTAGGGTGTGCAATATGTATAAATATTAACACATTTGCAAAAAGAAGACCTCGGAAAAAAAATCTTACCAATATTTTTCATACAATATTTAAACACGTTTTGTTTGTCTTACCGAATTAGCCCATGCTACTACATACAATAAAAAAACGTTTACTTACCAGCATTAAATAAAAAATAATGCGCCTTCATAGGCAGTAAATCTTTCTCAATTTTTGGTCTCATTGTGAAGTCTTATTTGTTTTGTGTTTTTGTTATTTTAGAAGAAGTGCAGTAATTATTACCGTTGTAAGGATTAAAAATGTTAATATTAGCACATGTATGTATGCATGTACGCAGGTATGTTACAATCTAGCACACTTTGTAATTAAAAAACATTACAACTAAAACAAAAATAAAAACAGCATCTGCGGTTCAACAGCAGTAGTGACTGTAATTAGTTATTATAGCACTCACTAGATACAGCAACAACAAATTTAAATAAAGCAACACATTTTTTATTTTAATAATTAGGGGTTCAATTTGAGACGACAGCAAAATGCTATTTTTTTCTGATTACTACTATAAGTATGTATGTATGTACGTACGGATGTATGTGTCATAAGAATTAAAAAAAGCACTTAAAAGCACTTAAAAACACCAGAAATTAACGTTTATTTTCTTTTAATTAAAATTTTTTTTATTGTTATTCCAAGAATGAAAAAATAGAATATTTTAACACCAAAACGGTTTATTTTGTTAAGCCTCTTTAAATTTCCTGCTTAAAACACTAGTTTCTATTGATACTTAATAAATACATGTAATTGGTTTTTTTAATACTTTTTACTTCATGTTTAAAAACATTTCTATTTGGTCTATTAAAAATATAAAACTAAATACTTGTACGTAATATGCCTTATTTATAAAAAACAACTAAATGATTTTTGACAAGCTGAGTAATTCACCAAAATGTTGCTTTGAGAAAATAAGAACAGAAAACATGCAATGATGCCAGATAGTAGTTTACTATAGACATGTTTACAAAGTTGCTCGTGTGCATTAAACATGTCAGAGACCTACCAGTAATGGTGGGGGAGAAGGTAATAAATACGTACTCATAGTATAATTACACTATGTACGTACTTTATTTTTTTTTTATATCATTCTAATATTATTTTTACTTATAATATGTTTATATTTTTTTAAGACAATACAAATTTGTTCGCCTGCTGTAATTGAACCGACAACCAATACTTAGATTGAAAACATACTTAAATTGTTTTTCTTTTTTGATTACAAAAAAAATTCAGCAAATTAAATTTCCATTTAGTATATATTTTATAAGAAAATTAATTTTTTTTATACATAATTAACTAACGAAAGAGAAAAAACTAATTTATGAGGGTATTTAATCATATATATGACTATAGTGTTGTTGGTAAACATGTATATAGTTTTCTTTTTCTTGTTGAGACATTTGGGCAATTAAATCATCATTGATTTGATCTAGAGGATGTGGATGGCCAGCCACTAACACAGAAGGAACATCATCATCAACTTCCTCTTCAGATTCGGAATTGATAAAATTATTATAATCAGTTTTCGCTAAAAAAAAGAAAAAAAAATACAAACTACAAATTTTAAAATATTTAGGAAATTTTAGAATACTTACGTATTTTTATATTATCGATGTCATTATCATCGTCACTAGAATCACTTGAATTAGCATTGGATTTTAAGCCTTTTATGTGATTTTCTTTTTGCCCTGGCTGCTTTTCGTGTTGTAGCAAAACGGCCATGATATCTTCTTGTTCCTTTCTGCGATTGCTATTTGAAGTGGAGGTAGATGAGCCTGAGACTCCGATTTGTTGGGAATTTTGGGCAGCTTCGTTTAAAATGCTATCTACATTATCGCTGTTATCTTCAGTAATAACAGTACTTTCAGTCATCCATATAGGCCGTGCTTTGCGTTCGGCTACATTTTCAGGCAAATCATCACCACCTATATTAATATCAACTCGGGTTTCTTCAACGGCAAAGCCTTGATTGCGCGTAGCTTCACCTGACCACATTTGTCCTTCACCTCTTTGATTGGCAGGTTTGTTTAGGCTGTTTTAAATGTGCAAAATAAATGAATAAATTAAAATTTCAGACAAACATTTAGTGTAAAAAAAAATTACCCCCGTATGGTATCAATATCCACCGGTTCAGGTTCCAAAATCTCTGGTGCCAGTTTAATGCCTTCAACTTCTCTTAGTAAATCGTATAAAGGCTGCAACTGCTCATTAAAACGTGCTAACATTAAACGAGAATCTTTTTTAGGCATAGCTGAACTATCTTCTTCCACTGTACTACCACAGTAGGTACACCGAAACTCTTGTGTAGCAAAATCAAACAATTGATCAGCCTCCAAATCTGTAAATGTCTTATTGCAATTCGTACATTTGAAACTGGCTCTACTTGTGGCATCACGTTCTTCTGTTTCCATGCGTTTGCGCATTAAATCTAATTTATATTTTACCACATTTACGAAAGTTTTATAGTTAATAAAGTAGTAATTGACTTTTTGTGCTTTACCATCGGGCCCAGTTTCCATTTTTAAACGAATTTGTATAAATTTATCGTTGCGCAAGGTGGATATTCGTGCACGCATTTGTTTTTTTTCGAATCGTAATAATTCGGCGATATCATCTTCTTTCATACAGGGATTACGCACCAGCATATCTATAATTAAAGCATCCTCAATGGTATAAAAGCCACGTACTACTAAACGAGCTAACTGTTTTAAACTACTAGGCACTTCGGTTACATATTTGATTTCGCCACTGGATGATGAGGCAGGTGTAGAGGACATGATGAGATAAGTTTTGAAATTAGGATGAAATAAAAAAGAGCTGCAAACAAATTAAAAATAATTGATAGTTAGTGTAGAATAGATACAAAATTTTTTTAATTTATAAAAAAAAAAAACAAAAACAAAGTCAATACTAACTGGACTAACTTCCCAAGTTGAGAAAAAAATCTACGTCTCTGGTTTTAGCTTTTAGCTGATTAGAATAAATGTAGTGGTAGCTGCAACTCAATAATGTGGCAAGTTAATACTACTCTCTTCTTTTAACAATCTCACCACGTGTTGCTATTAATATTAAACTTTTTTGCTCATGGTACTAAACATGTATCAAATAGGGTTGTCAAATATGCCTATCACTCTTCTAATGAAACAAAAATTGTTTTAGATTTTGAGCACAAAAAGTATAATTAATTCATTTTGATCCATAGTTCTAGAGAATGTTATATATTATGGTGTCATTAATATCTTTTTTACAAAAATAATTTTGTTTAAAGCTCTTTATTTAAATATATATAAATTTGGTGATTTTGGAGATTACCAACGTGGGATTTGACGAAGAAGGAAAGAAGAGTTGACAACTCTGATTTTAACTTGTACAATTTCGTATGACATTACAGTCAGTCGGATTTTATTTTCTTACCTCGCCTAGTGTTGTGTTGTTTCTGTAGCTGCGCTATTTTGCTGTCGTTCTTTGATTGGATTCTCTGTGAAAAGAAATTATGGTAGTTTATTTTTGAACACTTTTTCACATCTATTAGCAGAGAAAACAATAAATCTTCATATAATCCGGCATTATGCTAGGCCAAAGTTTGTTTGTATAGTTCTTTTATAAGGATTTGATTTCTTTACTAGGTAGAATAAAGAATTTTTTGCGGACCTTAAATAAAAAGCACACCGACCGCAAAAATATGCGAAAGGCGCTACAGGGTGGTTATACATAAAAAATGGTTAAAGGAAAAAAATAAGAAATAAAGCTCAGCTGTTCGTTTGCATACATACATACTCCATGAAATGCACAGTTCTGTCACTCTGTTACCATTTAAAATATAATTTGACGGTACCCTGTGTGTTCATAAGAAGGTGGTGTATTTTGGAAGAGTGCAACCAAGTTCTTTTGTTTTCTCTACAACAGCTTTTTCCGCCAAAAAATGATAATAGAGTGTCAAATTTATTTTAACAAGCAAAAAATTAATTTTTGTAAGAAGTGAGTAATTTATTGAAGAAAGATTATTATGGAAAAAAATGTAGTGTGCAGTGTGTGACAAATATGTAATGAATAGCTGATGATGATGGCGTGGGTGATTCTAGTGAGTATGGAAGAAGAATTACTTTTTTATACCTAAGTAATTTAGCAGGCTTAAAAACTATAAATTGTTTAACAAAAAGTGGGAAGTCATGTGGGGAGGAAGTAAATGTTTATAACGACCTCTTATAAGACAAACAATTGGTGGCCCGCATGTAGGTTTTAAAACAGGAAAAGCAAGAATTCGTAATCATAAATAATCTCATTGCTCTATCTCAAGTTCAGTTGCACCAAGATAATTTTATTTATTTCTGCAAGTAATTGTGTTGGGACACATAATATTCGTAACAAAATACCCATACAAAAGAGAATTAAGCATATCGACGTCAGTATAATGGTTTATAGGTCCTTTTTCGTAGTACTTGTAGTATTGTCTCAAATTGGGATCGTATGTGTGAGCCAATGGTTCTCACGGATTTTACACATAATTGCGTCGATTGTTATTTATCTTATGACATTTTAATCCCTGCCAAACAGATATAGAAATCAGTCTCAATAATTGATAAGTTGTTAATCTTTAAAAAAATATTTCTAGTTCTAAACAAGACGAATTCGTCTTGGGTCTAAAATGAAAAATAACATAAATTAGTAAAATAGCTTGACCATAAAAAAGCCTTAGCTTGATTAAAAAAAGCTTTCTTTGTCACAAGTAAACTTTCTTATGGGATAATTTAATTTACTAAAATATATTACATAATTTTCTTTTAGTAGACATTCAGTAAAATGTGTATGTGTGTATGTAGCCATATGTTCTTCTTTAATATATGAAATATAAAGTTTTTTTTCTTCTCCTTTAACAAAACAAGTTTTGTTTCTGTGTAGGATTAAAAAAGTTTTATCATATTCGACAAGCAGACGTACATAGATTTCTGCTATTGTTAATTTAAGATTATTTTCTGTAGACTTTAATGACCGAATTCCGAAACGCGCAAAAATTTTATTTTTGAAAAATTGTAGGTATGAAAAAAAATTGATTTTTATCTGAATCAGACCATAAAACTTGGAACTTTTGTAAAATTTTGTTATAAATAAATATGTCTGATAAGTTCTTTATATTTTTTTGTCAAAATTTAAATTATTTTTTGTATATTTTTTAAAATATTTTTTTTTCAGAAATTTTAATTTTGTTGCTAAACGCATTTGTAATAAAATGAATTTGCTGCCCAGACTTATGGACTTTAAAATGATTAATAAACAGCATTTTGTATATAGCAGCTTCCTTTGCCTAAACCGTGTGTGTTTCGAGTTCTAAAAAATCATCAATAACAATAGACAATAGTAGCAGCAGCAACAGTATTTAACACAATCCAACAAACAGAAGAAAATCAAACTTGAAAATGGTAAGTTTTTCAAATTTAATTTTGTAACTCTTAAAACTAAGCTCAAGAAATAAGTTTTGGGGACGTTTCATGATTAGCTTTTAAATGAAATTTGTACTTCTTGTTGCATTTGAATTATTTCAAATTTCTCATATTGTCTGTTTGTTGAAGTCTGCTAGTCGTAAATAAATTACTTGTTACTTTTTTTTAAACTTAAATAACTTTTACGTTTAACAGTGGCTAGCTGGGTTAATAATTTTACTCGCAATAGAAGTGACTGTTATGTTTTGTTCTTTTTATGTAATTGATTTCATTATTCTTGCCGTTATCCCGCATTGTATTTGATGTGGTGCTGCTATATGGTGGGGTTGGTGGAACTTTTTCCACTTTCACTTGTTGACTTGAGGTCAAAACTACTACTTACATATCGTCATCTAAAATGCACAACAACGTATCATCAAAGGATGCAAAGTTTTTTTTATGGATGTGTACAAAATTGTAAACTTCTATTCATTAATAATAATTAAGTTATAATAAAAAAGAATTTTGCTTTAATTCCTCGAATAGTTTAAATATTATAAAGTTTTTTGCTTCTCCTGTATAATTCTGAAAAGTGATGTTACGTTATTTTAGATTTTAAATTGATTGAATTAAATATTTGAGCACATTTAATAATATGTGGGTTAAGTACTACGAAAAAAAATTGCACTTCAGACTCTTTCTTAATTAATTGTTAAGAGTTGTCTGTATTATTAAGTGAAGCGTGCACCTGAATTTGTAGAAACTTGTGGTTGTCTGCTTTAATGGCCACCATTAAAGGCATTTTTTTACTTATCTCTTGATCAGAAAATTAGCTCAATGACACCTTTATTAGCTAGATTCCAATGCCAAAATTGCTACAAATTTCTTCCCATTGAATTTCGCTTCCTGAAAACAATTGATAAGGGAATGCTAGAAAGAAAAACAAGAATTTTTTAAGTAAGAGATTTTTTCTCTTTTAAAAACATTTTCTTATTTTAAATTAAAGAAAATTTTGTTACATACATACATACATACTTACATACATATATGTATGCAAGAAAATCATACGTCTCATTTCGCAAAATTTAAAAAGCAACTCGCTTTAACCGTTATTTTCTTTTTACTTAAATAAACTTAAATATTTTGCGCTTAAATTTACATTATTGCATAAAACTTTTTTAACCTCTTTGAAAAAACTTGCACAAGTTAATAATAAATACCCAAGTAAGAATTCATTATGAAAAAAAAATAAAATAAAACATCACTCTCTAAACTACGTTTTTCCGTTTTATTTTTTTTATAAGAATTTTCTATTTTATACTTCTTTTAACGATAAAGTACTTAAAAAACCTTTTGCTTTCGCACACTCTGACGTCAGCAGACACAACAAATAATGACATGTCGATGTCTAAAAAAAAAGCAAAGAAAATTTCTATACAAGAAACAAACTTCATAATGAAATAAAAACGCAAATGAAAATAATAAGTAAATAAGTACAAGTATTAGAGAAGAAACTACTCACAAAAATGAAAACAAATTCTATTTAATATGTACTTATGTAGTTAACGGTATACGATGAGTTTGCGAAGGCGTAGTAGTTTTATTTTCAATCAAAAATAACGGTTAAAGCAAAATAAGTACTATAATAGCAAGATTTTGAAACATAATGTATGTACATACACATTCACATAGTATATACGTTCAAAAAAAGAGAAACCAAAAACAAATCTTAACTATTTATTCCCTTGCCCTTGCTTAGAGTTACCATTTCCACATAAAAATATATTTTTACTATAGAATAAATTGTAGTGGAAAATTTTTAATTTAAAAATTACTAGAATTTAAAATAACAGTTTTCATTAAAATTTTTAAATGCAATTGCATTTAAATAATTTTTTAAAGTAACTAATTCATTGTACCCAAAACATATTGTAATGGAATTGTACTTTAATTCTTACTTAATTAACACCAGAGATAGCTGAAACCGGTGTGTGTGATTTATTCGACGCACAAAAAATCGTGCACAACATATAATTAAATCATGTTTGAGGCACGATTAAAACTGGTTGTGTTTTTTATGCTGATAGACACGATTGATGAAAAAGCAAAATGCAAACATTAAAAACCAGTAATATGCAAAAGCGCATTAAATCCGTGATCACACGCTATCCCCTTCAGTTATTATTGTACTGAATAAATAACTCATGAGAATATCATGAGTAAAAGAATAAATTTAAAAGCCAACACAATTTCTGGAATTGGGCACACATGAAGATTAATATTTTGTTAAACTTTTAAATTCCAAATATTAGAAGATATTTTTTATTTTATTTTATTTATGCTAGTCACACTGAGGTCGGTAACTTTTAAAAATTATTTTAAAATCATAAATTGTTGCAAACAAAAGTAATTTTGTAATAAAAGCCCATTTTTATTTTAATTAATTTATTTTTAAAATTTTATTTTATATATTATTATTTTTTACTTTATGTTGTTTTTGATTTTATATCTTATGGTATTTTATTTAATTTTAGTTTTATTTTTTTTAATTGTTTTAAATTTTCGCTATTTTATTTTTAATTTATTTTACTTCATATTTTAATATATTTTATCGCTTTTTTTTATTATATTTCGATTTATTTTTTTTTATTTTATATTATTTTTTTTTTTAATTTAATTTTATCTTATTTTGTTTTATTTTATTTTATTTTAATATATTTTATTTTGTTTTATTTTATTTTGCTTTATTTTATTTTATTTAAAGTTATTATATTATATTTCATTAAATTGATCTAATTTACTTAATTATATTAAACTGATTTAATTTCAAATCTAAGTGCAATAGCTATAAAAAATACAAAAATTTTTCTCATCACTTAAATTTGTTATATATTTTTATACCTATTACTTGCTAAAATCACTATAGAAAAACAATTATTAACTCTCTTTGAAAACCACTCATATATTTATTCTCTCTCAGTTTTTTAATCAAAGTGTAAGAGATTAGTTTATTTTTCTTTGTTTCTCATATTACTAACAATGGGGTGCTTTCTTACAATTGTATTTTTTTTCTTTCTTAAGAAATATTTTGTCAATATCAACAATATATTTTGTTCATATTGTTTCATACATATTGTTATTGTTGTGTATGACCACTAAACATAAAATTTAGTAAAACAAAAACAAGACAATTGCGCAAAATCCCCCTAAATAATATATTCAATGCTCATACACATATGTAGTTGCCAGATAAAATTTGTGGGAAAATACAAAATTATTTAATTTAAAAAAGTTGTTCTTATTTTTATACTTATACTTATTTATAGAATATTTTAATCAACAAATTTCGAAAGGAATGGAAATTTAGTAATATATATCAATTTATATAATTATGATTAAAAATTTTAAGGTGGAATCAATTAAACCGCACAAACAAACAATTTGAGTAACAATTGTGCACATTTGATTACATTTTGTGTGCGGCACGATGGAAAACCGATTGTTTTTTATGCTCTTCGACATGATTGAATCTAAAAAGTAAAATTCAAACACAGCCATTACGCCTTGATTAAAACATTCTACAATACAAATACACACAAACAAAAAAAAACACTCCTATATAGCTTACTCAAATTATCCATTGATTTAATGCCTTTTTGCATATTTGGACTTTTGAATGTTTGCATATTGCGTTTTCAATTCAATTGTGTCGAACAGTATAAAAACCAATCAGTTTTTAATTATGCCTCGAACATGATTTAAGCAAATGTTGTGCACGATTTTTTGTGTGTTTAATAAATCACACAAGCCGATTTAAGCTCTCTGGTATGCACTATGAATGCATGTATATATGTATGGTTGAATGTTTGTTTTATTCTGAATTACGAAGCGTTCACCTAAGAGTCCTATTTATGTAAGCTCACTTTTGATTTACATTAGAGACAAAAATTATTCAATATCTATATGATTTCAGTCCCTTACAAAATCACTCATAACCAAGAATAGAATAGAAAATGCTCAAAATACATACCTATATTGGGTATTAATTTTTAAAATCTCTATATTTTCAAATATAAACAAACTGCAAATCATATTGATTTGCTCCCGCAAAATCGTCAAATTAAAAATCGTCACAGCTGGCAATATTGTTCCTTCATGCTGTTATTGTTTTCATTGCAGCAATACGGTATTCTCTTTTAAAAAGGTGAAAAAAAAGAAACAAGAGGACGAAATGATTGTCATGATTTAGTTATGTGGTCAAGTGCAGTTTTGAGTCGTGCGCTGTTATGTTCGGTAGTAATACGGTAAAACGAAGAACTAGAAGAATTTTGTGAAAAAGTTATAGAATATATTGAAAATATTTAACAGAAAATTGTTAAAAATTGAAAAGTGTTTTTTTGTATTGTGAAAATATAAAAATAGTAAAAAGAAAGAGAAAGAGAAAAGCTATTAAAACATCAAAACATAAATCAGAAAAATTATGTTGTACCTACATACATACATAATTTGGAAAGTGTAAAAAACCAACATTGTTACGGCTGAAAGGAATACACATACACCCCTACATACATACAAACGAATACATAAGTGCTGTTTGAAAAAGGTGAATATACGTATTAATTTATATACACAGTGAAAAAATCTATTTTATGTAAATATACACTTATTATATAGATATGACAAAGGTACATAGGTACATTCATATATCTACATACATATTTGGGAAAACTCTTTAAAAGATAAAAAATACAAAAACTAAGTTGAAGCATTTTTAGAAAGTTCAAACCAAAACTTATTTTTTTAATAATGTTTTAATTTTTTTTTTAATTTGCACGTGCTAGCTAAAATTTAAAATAAAAAATTTTGGAAATCCTTTGAATTTTAATTTTTATATTTCCTTTGATAGTATTTTTTTTATTTGACTAAATTGAATTTCCTGCGGCCATTATTATGTATATTAATTTTTGTTTTTATTATTTACATATGTATGTATGCATATATATATATACATGTATGTGTTGTTGTTTGAACACCAATATTATCTTGTTGTTGTTGGTGTTGCTGTTGAAATTCCTGTTACTTGAAAAGACCAGACCTCATGTGATTTTAATTTTGCTTTTAAAGTGCATATGGATGAGTATTCCCTTTTTTTTTCTCTTTCAATAAAAATTGTTTACTTGTGTGATGTCATTTCTGGTTCCATTTTCAACCATTCAGTTTTGCTATCGCTTGAAGAAAAAAACTGGCTGTGTGTTTGTGCCTGTGTGTGAGTGATACGCGTGATTTTGTATTTTAATGTGCCGTCAATGTCCTGCTAAGCAGTATAGCGGTATGGGTTAAAAACATACTTACTTTATAAAAGAAATATATATATGTATGAATATTTTTTATTTTGCTGCTGCTGCTACTATCTGCTGTTTGTATGTACGAGTACACCCTATTTAAGCCAACGATGCTTGTCTAATGAGCTTTCATAATTATGTAAAAACAAAGTAAATAAATATAACGAGACACAAAACAAGACAAATTGGAAACAAAAGAAAAGGGAATTTTTATACAGATGTACGGTCTGTCAGTGTATGACAGTCAGTTGTTTTAGAAGGATTCTGTTGCAAAATTATAGAAGACAAACATATTTACAACTTTTATTCATTCAATATTTTAATTTTTTTTGTAAATTGTAAAATAAATTTTTAGCTTAATAAATATTTTTCAATAAAAATCGTTTTTATTTTACAATGTTTCTATCAAACTTTGGTTGACTTCTTATAAATTTTGATTTTTTGTTAAAAGGATAAAAGTGCAAATGCATACTCATTATTTTTATCCAATTCTTAACGAAACGTTTTTTTTTCTACAATTCTTTTGCTTTCTTCATTAAGAAAACGTTAAAAATTCACAAAAAATGTTATTATTTATATGAAACCCTTTCACTGTGTTAAATTTGTTTATTTATTTTAATATTTTTTTAATTATTTAGTTTGTAGTTTATTCTAAAACTACCGAACCAATTTTAATAATTCTTTGACAAACATAAAGCTACAATATCAGCGAGTAGAATTGGCTATATCAGATAACGCTACTACTCCAAAGTTTACATCCACATATTTAATGATTTAGCAATTAAAATTATATTTTCCAACGATTTTTATTTCAATTTGGTACATAAAATCAATATATGTATTCCAAGAATGGTGACTATATATTTTAGGATCGGCCACGCTTACTTTTACGCAGGTCAGCTAAAAGTCAAAAACTAGATTTTAGTTATACAATCTGCTTAGTTTAAGAATTCTTACACACGGTGGAAACCGGGTAAAGACAGCTAGTGCTTTTATAAAAAAAAAAAAAAAAAAAAAAAAAAAAACATTTTGAAATGATTTTTTTAAATTTATTAAAAACAGAAATATTCTTCCCTTTTTTTTTTTTTTTGGAAATTTGAGTCTTTTTTAAAATAATTATAAATTTTAGCTTTTGAAAAAAAGCTATTTACATAAATTGAAATGAAATTCCTTTTGAACCATTGTTTTCTTTTACTTTCAAATATATAAACAAATTGGGCGTTTTTTTCAGTAAAAGTCAAGTGGTAGCACTGCATCTAGTGAATGAGAATAACAATAAAACAAATAGCGGTTGTTTCCCCACTGGCAAATGTTGCCCATTATTTATAAGTAAAGAATTTAAAGAATTTATGCAGTCAATTTCTTAACTTGTTTCTAAAATTTACAAATAAAAGTTTTTAGCTTTTTAAAGAAAAATTGTAAAAAAAATATATCAAAATAAAATCTAGAAAAATTATTTAATTTAATTTTTTTAATACAATATTTTTTTAGGGTTAGAGATTTTCTGCAAAATTTTTTATTTTCTATAGTTTTACAAAATAATTCAAAACATTTTATTACGTAAATTAAAAGAAAATTTTTTTTTTGTTCAAAAGATGGATAAAAATTATTTTAAACAATAAAACTACTTTAAACAAAGAAAACTCAAGTTTTTCAAAGTTAAAACAAAACATATTTCAAAGCAAACGTCTCATAAATGAAATGCATGAGTAATAAAGAGAATTATGACAATTTATGCTTTTAACTTTTTAACAAAGAAGTTATATCGTATGCTCATTATGCATTTTTTTTTGCTTTTGTTGTTAAACCACTCTGCACAATAGATCTTAAAGGTCGCAGTGCGATTATAGCCCATAGTGTTAAACCTCTGTTTTTTTGCTGTAAAATAATGTAGAAAAAAATAATTTAATTAAATAAATTGAGAATTAACGTACATAGTTAAAGTACTTCAAGCTACTTAAGTTAAATTAATGTTATTCGGAAAACAAAAGGATGAAAGCAAGTTCTATAAATTTATGTTCTGTTTGATTCAGGCAAAGTTTTGAACGAGTGCTTCAGTTATGTAGTTCCAAACCTGACAGAAAAAACTAACAAATATAATTATTAACCACAGCTCATAATCATAATCAAAAAAATATTTAACCTTCTTCATTTCATTTTTTAATTCTATTCTAAAATTATATAAATATTCCTTACTGATTAAACTGATGACACATTAAAAAACTTATGTATAGAACGCGAATGAATGAATACTTTATTGCCTTTATTTAAATGAATAATTTTTTCTATTTGTTTTACACAATCATTTTTCTCTATTTTTTATTTTTTTTTTGTTGTAGTTTATTTGTTATGAAACCTCAAAAGCATGATAGACATGAATTAAACTTTATCTAATTTCCTTTCATTCGTTGAAGTTAAATAGACTACCCCAGTAAGTCAGTAAGAGTGGATCTGTTATGTGCTCATACACACACACTTGGAGATACATGCCTGCCTGCATGTATGCATGAATTAAGTTTTTTCTAAAGCCTTTTCAAGTTTGAAAAAGTGTGTACACATGCAGACAGCAGGCAGTAGTCAGCCCTTTTAAATGCCGCCGCCATTGTGTAAAAATTGAGAGTTTTTTTGGAAAATATGTTACTTAAATATGAAACTGAAATTGAAGAATAAAAACCAAAATAATCAATGACTGTGTGGGTTGCAGTTAAGTGAAGTTTAATGTTTTACGTTTTATATTTGTTGGCTCAGTTCCAGTGAAAAATGTTTCCATAGAAATTTAGTTGGTTCTTAATTTTCATAGATTTTTTTTGGAAAATAATTAAACTTGTTGCTGCTATTTTAACTTAATTTTCTGTGGTAAAGTCACAAGTTTTCTTTGAATTCCATACATAATAACAGCAATAGGTATTGTTAAAAATATTCATTATGTTTCACAGACACACACATACAGTTTGTTTTATCTATATAAATAAAATTAATTTTCTGTTTGTTTGTTTGTTCGCTATACAAATTTTTGCTTTCCAATAGATTTCTCATATAATCTCTATACTCTTAGGAAAGTCGCCAACTTTTGGGCCACCCACGCCCATTTTTACATTCACTTTTAAACGATTTTCACTTTCCACTTGTGTGCAAGTAAAAGGTGATTTTATAAGAACTATCGGAAATTAAAAAAAAAAAAAAAAAACATAAAATTCAGAAAAATGCATGAAATATTTATTTGGATCGATAGTTGGGTCGATATAATTTAATGTTTGAAGATTATTTCATGCAAATGTTGGCCGCGGCTGCGCCTCAAATGGTCCATCCGCTTAGTCCAATTTTGGCATACTCTTTCCAACATTTCGGCCGGTATCTCACGAATAATGTTGGCAATGTTGGCTTCCAGTGCGTCAATCGAAGCGGGCTTGTCCCTATAGACATTAGCCTTAACATAGCCCCACGAAAAATAGTCTAGAGGCGTTAAATCGCACGATCTGGGCGGCCAATTGACTGGTTCCAAGCGTGAAATAAACTGTTCACCGAACTCGCCTCTCAATTGGTCCATTGTTTCGCGTGCTGTGTGGCATGTGGCACCGTCTTGTTGAAACCACATGTCATGCAAGTCAAGCTCTTCCATTTTGGGCAAAAAAAAGTTTGTTATCATCGCACGGTAGCGCTCACCATTCACAGTAACGTTGTGATTCGCATCATCTTTGAAGAAATACGGCCCAATGTTGCCGCCAGCCCATAATCCGCACCAAACGGTTGTTTTTTGTGGATGCATTGGTAGCAGAGGCCCAATTGCTGCGAACGGCGCCGAATTGATAATTCACGGGCATCACCAACACTGGCCGATACGGCTGCGATATTTTCTTCAGTTCGCACTCTACGTAAGCGTGTTGGTGGTTTAATGTCCAACAATGTAAATTTGGTGCGAAATTTTGTTACAATAGCCCGAATAGAAGCCTCAGTAGGTCGATTAAACTGACCATAAAATGGAAGAAGCGCGCGATGAACTTTCTTAACAGAGCACGCATTTTGGTAATAAAATTCAATAATTTGCAAGCGTTGTTCGTTTGTAAGACGATTCATGATTAAATTATAGACCAAACTGAAGATGTTTGACAGTGACACAAGATACAAAACGTGCGTGAGCTGTCAAAACTAGTGTTGCCAAAAAGATAATAGCAAAAAAATCACTCTTTACTTAATATGAGCCTGAAGTTATGCTTTAAAATATTTTATTTACCATTTTAGCTGGCGCCTCTGCTAATAATTCTAGCAAAGGCTGTATTTATTTGGTTGGTTTTTTTAACGATTTAAATTCTATTTTTAAACGGATTTCTATCTATACTCTAAGGATACCGACTCACGTAATTATAAACCGGGCTGGGCGAGACCGGGCACTTGGTAAAACACCCGTTACCTACTTATTTCAAACCACGTTGCTAATAAAATTGATTCGTAAATACGTAACTCGCTGTTCGTAATATATGTAATTAATGCAGAAAATAAGAAAACTTTTCTTTAAGATTACCAAATCGCTTTTAAGCAAAAGCAAATTCTTAAAATCGCACATTGAGCCAAAAATCGCCTTGCAATATCAGCAAGGCTTATGGTCATTTTGACAACGAGTGTTTTCAATTTTTTAACAAGCGTGTATAAATCGACAAGTTTTGTTGTTGTCAACTTAGAAAAAAGTTACGATTTTACTTTGATATTTGTTAACGACCAATATGCTCTCAAATTTCCAACTTATTAACAAAAGTTGCAACAACATTGATTTTTCAAGAAGCTTACGGACGAACTATAGAAGGTTACTGGATGGGACACATATCATTTGAAATACTCAAAAGTTACTTTGGATTATTTAATTTTTTTTTTTTAAATTCCCTCATACCCCTGTACTTTTGCTATGAGGGATTTTTATCGTTCCCCATTTTGCCGAGGTACCATTCCCGATTTTGCACATGAAAATTACTGGAAGTGTTGTAACATTATCTGAACAATTTATAGTTTTTATTTTATGATGCAAAACGGAAATTGCGAAAACTCTTCTGAGCAACAACACTGTGGTATATGGAAATTTCCAAAAAAAAATTTTGTGCTAACAAACCAGCTCATCCATAAAATTAAATTTTTTTGTATATAATACTACATACACACAATATATTTATTAAGTTTACATTATAATTTAGAAATGTGCGTGTCTATATTATGTTATTTTTTTCTTATGGTGGGTCACAGTATCTGAAAATTAGGAAACCGCTGCTCTACACATAGTACAAAACTCTTCCTTAGGTCGTATACTTATTATGTAATTCGTTAAATGAAATAAAAATTAATTATACGGCTCACGTTCCTTTGAAATCAGTTAGCAGTAATTTTAGTATTATGATTTTACTAAAATGACGGCTAACTTTTATATTTTGTTTAAAGTGGACTTATACCAGTTTCAAAAATAAAAGCCCATTTTATTATAAAAAGTGCTTATAAGCTTTTCAGGCTTTGCTTGTACAAATACAAATTAAATTAAAAAAAATTCTTGAATTTTTTTTTTTAATTTTCTCCTGAAATTATAACAACAAAAAAATTAATGTCAAAAATATTTTTTGTTTTAAATTTTATTATTTAATATTAATCAAGCTTAAGATCTTAAAAAATTAAATAATAATAAATTTATAAGATCGAATAATTTAATAAAATTGTTTTAATTTTTATTTTCCCCCATTTAAAAATCGTCTGTTGGTACCTATTTAACTGTTATTTTTAGTTTGTTTTTTTTCTTCTATTCATTCATTCTCTTTGAATCTCTGCATAGACACGCAGATGTGAGTAAGAGTCTGTGTGTGTGATTAAGAGAGTTTTTTATTTCTTGGTATATAAAAAATATTTGTTTTTTAAAGTTTTATATTTTATATTATTTTATATAGTAGATACTATGAATTTGTAGAAGTATTTTTAGTACTGCCTTAAGACAACATGAAATAAATGTTCTATGTCATGGTTGTTTGGTGGATTTGTGTTATTGTTTTTTATGTTCTAAGTGGGTTTTTTACTTCCATACACACATATATGCAATAGAAAATTGTGTCTAGTATATTGATTTTTTCTATCATGTTGAACCATTGAATATAGCACATATATACTAAAGGGCTGCACAAACATACTTGAAATGACTTACAAGAACTTTCAAGTATAAAGTATTACACATGTTTGTAACGGTGTATGTGTTTCAAGTATGTTTGTGCATTACTTTGATACATAGGTACACACATATGTACATACATATAAATACTCCTTACGAATCCATAGAATGCTACATATGTATGCATGTTTTCATGTGCATAAGTATATATTTATAAAAGTGTGTAGTATTTTTAAAATGTTATTCAGGTATTTTGTCTACTCAGCAATAATGTTGTAGTTGTTTCTCTTGTGCGTTTGAAAAATCGTTACAAAGTAAGAAAAAAGAAAAAGAAAAACAGTTTATTTTTACATGTGTGTAAATGAAAAATGCTCTTTCAACTGTTTTTAAAAAAACAGATTTGTAGAAAAGTAAATTAAAATTTTGTTTTATCACCTGACCAGCGTTGTCAGGAACTAGAAAAAAAAATTAGCTAAATAGGCCTAAAAAATAGTTATAAATGGAAAAATAAAATTTACAGGCAGACTCCCTATACCCAGAGAAAAAATGACACCATCCACCATCGCATGGTGTCATATTAACAACACATTATTGACAACATAGCGTAGCAAAATTGACAACGTATGGTGTCGAAATGACACCATACTAGTGCTGGATCGACACCGTTGACACTGTTTGTTAACAAAATGACAAAATGGTTTGTCAATTTGACAACGTTCGTTTTTTCCAAGTTGACAACGTTGTCTATTTGTACATGTTTGTTAAAAAATTTAAAACACTCGTTGTCAACTAAATTGACAATGGGATGGTGTCAAAATGACCACATAGGTTGTTGATACTGCAACGCGATTATCGTTCGCTTCAAAATCAGGCGACAAATAGCTAATTTGCGGCTCACTTAAAAATTTTTACACGACATTTTTAATGAAGCAATAACGTAAGCATTTCTATATGAAATTGGGGCTTACTAAACAATATTTGTTTTCTTTCTACAAATACAAATGTCAAAATCACTCACTTGTTTTTTTTGTTGTCGTTAGAATATTTTTTCTTATAAGATTAACACAAAACGCACAACAGAAACCAATTAAATTAGCAATAAAAATTTTCTAATATTAATTTATTGACAATCAACATAAAAATTTTTTTAATTAAAAAAATTAAATTTGAAGCTTTTTTGTTTACAATTTTTTTCTAATTGTGTGTGTGCGTGTGTGTGTGTGTTTTATATATTTTTCTGCTCTCTTTAGTTGAGAGTTTAATTAGTGTATCATGTTGTTGTTGTTAGTACATTTATAGTTTACAGCCAGGGAAATTGTTGTTGTGACAACATGGTGTACTGAAAAGGCTTACGTTAAAAAACGTAAAGCCAAGCGAACGATAAGTCAAAAATTAGTGAGCCGATTTTTCACTCAAAAATGTGTCACTGTTTTCTTTTGCTTTCGCTTTACACAGTTAATGTTAGATTTTTGTATCATATTTTATGATTATTTGCAATTCACTGATGCTTAAAGTGGCTGTAAATCTGCCACTACAATACCAAGAACACTAACTTTAATAATTGGATTTCCTTCCATATGTATGTTGTTTTCATTTAATTATTATTATAACTAGGCCCAAAAGAACTTTTGTACAGACTAGCTTGAAAGGTTTTTTTATTGGCTTGTTTTTCTTTATGGGGGTTTTTTTAAGCAAACTAGTTTGCCTGCTCTACTGATGTAGAAATAATTTTTCTTAGAATTATGGCGAACAGGTAATTGATGACTACCCCTGAATTTTCCCATTAAAAAATGGTAACTTAAGCCGTTTTCTAAGTATTTGTCATTTGCTTTTTATTTTTATCATGTGTGTTTCAACTTAAACCTTTATTTTTTCTTTTTGACTGAGTTTATTAAGAACTTGCTTTTTGTTTTTATTTTTATTTTTGCGAGTGGATTTATATTTCATTCTACTTTCTTTATGCTGCTTAACTATGGCATTTTTTTTTCAGCCTTTAATTTTATCTTTGCTCCTGAAAAATATGTCTTTGTGTTTGGTCAGAGATAAAAAGGATTTATAAATATTTGAAATGAAACTTGACAGTTACATGTCTATGGTTTTTTTTTATTTTTTTTGTAAATCATAATATTGTGTTACTGACTTTTAAGTAATTTTTAAATAATTGTGTAAAATATTTTAAACATAAAATATTTTCCCTTTAAGGCACACTTTTATTTTGAGCAAATTTTTGAAATGTTTATAGCAATTAACGTAAATAAAACGTTTGTATGTGATAATAAAATAAAATTTTCTAAGAAAAATTTAATTTTGTAGTAAAATGATTAAGAAATTATTAAAGGGAATTTTGTTTGCAAAATCTTTAATTTCTTGAATGAAATTTTATTTTTAAATAAGTTTTTGAAAAGTTTTTAATATGTATATGTTAAAAATGCGAAAATTCTAAAAAATTCCGTAATAAAAAAAATTTCCCTTTAAGGGAAATTTAATTTTATGGTAAATTTTCTAAGAAAAATTTAATATTTTGCCCTTTAGTTATTCATTATCTTGTTTGTACAAGATGTCCTAGAGTTACAATATTTTCCTTTAAGGTAAATTTTTATTTTAAAGCAAATTTTTGTGGAGTTAATGAAAATTTAATACAATATCTATGAAAGCTGTTTGACATACATACATATCTCTCATTTATTTCCATATTTTTTTAGTTTGTAATTTGCTGTCATTTTTACAATATTTTATTCTCAAAAGAAGAGCTTTTCAAATATTAAAGAATATAAAATCCAATTATGGATATTCCCCAAAAAAAATTTTTGTTTTTGGAAAAAAATTCCCAAAATGACAGAATATTCTTTGATAAAAAATAATAAGAAAAAGGGGAAAAGAGAAAAAACTTGAGGGGAATTTTTATTCATACTGGGGCGGATAAAGTAAGTTAATGAAACGAAGCCTTATAAAATGTCGACCCTTATAGTCGATATAAATGCGACTTATCCTGCCAAATATTCCATGGCACCATAGACAGTTTGCTACTTTCTTAATCGCCATCAATTCAGCTTGCAGAACGCTGCACTGATCGGGGAGTCTGAATTTTAGTAAGACATAGACACCATCTTATTAAAAATAATGATGACTCATATTTTTTAAAATGTGGACTTATAGCACTCTCAAAAATAACAGCTCAAATAAAATTAAATTTCTTGTAAAGGATATTTTATATTCAACAATATTTTTCTTTGTTGTATTGCTAACATTCGCAAGTGCGATTTAAACTTTTTTTTTTAATTTTTTTTTAATTGCTAGGAAAATTTTGTATTGCCCTGTTGAATTATTTTTTTTATTTTTTTTTTTTTTGCTTTAGCAAAATTAAATTTTATTTTTGTCCTGTACACACACACATAAACCTTTTAGTTGATTAAAGGGAAAAAAATGCTGACCAATTTTACAAATGAATGGTGTTTCACATCTTTCCTGTTTTTCTCTATTCCATATGCACGTACAAATTACTGCAGTTGTTTTTGCCATACAAATTATTAAAGTGATTTTCAAACAACCATAAATCCTTTAAGAATTGAAATGTTAACAGAATAAAACAAAACCATTGGAAATAAATGTACCAGCAGCCAGTAGGGTCATTATTAACACAGCCCTGTTGGTTCTTTGCTTCTTGTTGGGGTGTACATACTTTTAACAATTTCCATATATTTAATGCCTCAGCAAACCACTAGACCTCAAGAGAAAATATAAAAAAAATGTTTTAAAAATACTCTATTCAGTCATCATTAGCCAGCTTTAATTATGATTTTGTGCTTTTTTTTCAACATATTTTCTTGCTCCTGATATTCGGTTGTGGTCTCTTTTTTTTTTTGCCGGGATTTAATAAAATATTTCATTAAGGTTGGTGTTTATGCTATTTTTGTACTCAGGCTAATATTTTATTGCAAAAAAAACACAAGAATGTCTGGAAAAGGAAAAGTTCAGTGACCGACAAGTACCTGAGCTAAAGTAATAATTCATATAAATTTGTTGTAAATAGACAAATACTCTTACATATATGAGCAAGCAAGTGCATGAAATAAGTTAACGAGTATGCACTTGCACAGGTACGAATTAAAAGGCTGCAAAAGCATACTTGAAATGGCTTACAAGCACTTTTTATTACAAAATATGCATATTTGTAAGAATGTGTGGCTTCAAGTATGCTTGTGCAGCCCTTTAGTACGAATACATGAGTGCTATATGCCCAGCAGGCCCGATAATAGTAAAAGAAATTGTCATCGATAAAGTTTTCGCAAAAAACAAAAAAAAACATGTGAAGCGTGTCTCAGTTAGTCTGCCCTTTTTCATTTTAAAATAAAAACATGTATTTTTTGAAAGAGTTGCGATTTTTTTTTATTGGAAATAAAATATCCAAGACGGAAATTCGTTTAATAGGTAATGGAGCAAAGTGAAGTCAATGCCAATATTTCTTTTTTGATAAATCGCATTTCCATGTGAATCGCTTGGTTATCGCATTTGGGGCTCAGAAAATGCTCATGCAATCCATGAGAAACAACTGCACACACAACGAGCAACTGTCTGATGTAGCGATGAGGCAGAAATTGTGGTGAATGTGAACGGCATTCGTTACAGGGGCTTCAACTGTACGGCATAGATTTGGAGGACTTGTTGTTTTGAGCAAAACAGCGCCAACTGGCACACAGCCCGTGGAAGAATCGATTTATTGCAGTGCACTTTTATTTGAACACCCCATAGTTGACTCGTTAGTTATTTCAATGAATTCTCTTTCAAAAAATTTCTCAAAACAAAAAGCTGACTTATTTTATTTTACTTTTAGATTCGCAATTATCGTGCTTATTCTATTTAGCGTCGTAGATATAAGATAAGGTGGCTTTTTATATATTACAGTTGTCAATATTAACTTCTTAACTACAGCCCAAAGTTGTTCGTTTTTAGTTGGTTTTGGTTCACACACATTTTTCCTAACTTCAGCTTAAAGATGTTATATTAAATTAAGGTCTGGCGATTCCGTAGGCCATTCTATATCCTTAATATAATTAACTGAGAACTGCCGACTGTCAACTAACGAGCCCTCTTTGAATCATTGTCATGTCCTTCATCACTTTTTATAAAATATTAAATAAAAAACAACTTTACTCTCATCCGTCCATAAAATTTTCTCCCATTAAATTTTAAACGTTTGCTGCTATGCTTTGCAGTCATCAATGGAAACTTTCTTTCATTAAAAACTGTACATTGTGTTCTCGCCAAGGCTTATGAGCTGTTTGGACAGATACTTTTATCTGTAATTCCTTTTGATATGTATGGCTAGTCAATAGGCTTACCATTACCGCTCTTCTCCTGCGAATTTCAACATTTTTAGAGTACGTTATTATATTACGTATCCTATTTCTGCATAACTCTTTGAACAATAATTTTTCTTTACTCTATGCAATGCTTCCAACGTCCCGTCCCATATCTGGCTTTTTTAAAATATTTTTTATAAATTTTTAAAATTGTTGTATACACACTTATTCTATCATAGTTCATAATTATACGATTGATGAATATGAATGTGAATCAAGAGTATTTCTTTAAAAAATATATATTTTTTTATGCAGCTCCCTTAACGTAGGCTCTAAAATTTAATACGCACTTAAATATAACCAACAGCCAAAAGTATGACTTAATTTTAATCCCAATGAAATAAATATTTTTCAATTGCTCTGCTGCTCTCCCTTTTACAATAAAATTTATAAAAGAAGAAATATTTCTATATTTAAACAAAAGCTTCTGCTCTATTATACGTTATTATTAATTAAATTTTTTCGCTTTTGTTTTGTTGTTTGTAAAATAGTATATATAAGTTGTTTTTGTTAATGTTTAGTTTTATTATAAAAAATAAATCATTGTTTTTTACTATTTAAGATTTTAGTGAAAAGAAAATGAAATGAAAAAAGAAAAAGAAAAATGATGTGTTACTGTGATGCTTTAAAAATTAAAACCTAAAATTGTTGCTTTGAAGGAAGTAATAAAGTGGGTTCAGTTGAAAATGAAAATTAATGGCCTTACGGTTCACAACTCAAATCTACTTTAGTTGTAAATTTAATATTGCAACCTATTTGTGTTATTACTGATTACAACTCTGAATTCGTGTAGTTTGCAAACACATACAAAAAAGACAGTTATTTTTTATAAAGTGGAGGGGCATAAGTTTAATTTATTAGTTTAGTAAATCTTAGGTTTATATGGAGCTCAAATTCTTATTGCTTGTTGTTAGAATAAGAGGCCCATAAGCTCTGTTAAGCTTAAAAAAACATCCGATATTTTGAAATTGAAGCTTTGGTGCCGCGTTATCTATCGAAATTTGCATAGAAGCTAAATGGAAATTTCGAATCGAATGCGATTGGGGTATATGGAAATTTCGAAAAAAATTTTAAAAATAGTCCAAAGTAACTTCTGAGTATTTGGGCGGTAGATTACAAATCTAGGCGACCTCCCCTTTAAAGTGATATATAACCCATCTCGCAATCTTCTAAGGTTCGTTCGGAAGTTACTTTGGATTATTTTGAAATTTCCATATACCCCAGTGCTGTTCCTCTAAGTGATTTTAGCAATTTCCCAACGAACCTATAAAGATTGTGGGGAGACTGTCTAGATTTGTAATCTACCGCCCAAATACTCAGAAGTTACTTTGGTCTATTTTGAAATATATTTTGCAATTTCCATGACCGCTTGCATTGTTCTTGAACGTTTTATTTAATTATTTTTTAATTAATTGTTTTACCATTGTTGTAGTGAACTATTGTTTTTTTTACTTTGTTTCTTTCCCAACTTTAACTATTTCCTTTTTAATATAAACAGAGATTAATTTTGTATTTAGAAGACTTTGTTCCTCTTTCTTCTTGTATGTATGCATGCTGTGTGTGTGAGTGTGTGTGTTTACGTTATTTACTTCTGTTAGTGGCACATGTAGTTGTATATTTATTTCTATGTAGGCCATTACAAAAATTGTACAAAGTCCTTACATGTAGGTCAAGGTTTTTGATATAAAACACACTAGTGATGAGTATAGCTTATCTACATACATACATGCACAGAACATGCACATGCACATATTGTTATCATATAAATGCTACAAATTTTTATAATTAAAATTAATTTGGAGAGTTAACGGTGAGGGGGGATTATTATTCATTAAATTTTGAAGTAAATGCTTCAATTTAAAAAGATTTAATTAGTCCTGCGGCCAAATTACGGCATTCAATCCCATCCATTTCGTTGTCATAACTTAACCTCTAAGCTAAGCGAATAAAATTAAATGAAATTTTAGATATTTCACATGAAAAAATTTAAAAATTTCAATAGAAGTTGCTCTACATCGAATGCGACGATTTGGTTTCTGATTTGCTTCGCTTTTTAAAATTTGATTTATTTCCGCTTGTGTCGTTACATAAGCCAATTAAAACCACCAAGGAAGCGTTAAAACCACGCTTAAATCAAGTGCTGATGGAAATTAAACTTTAAAAAAAACTCCTGAGATCTTGAATGTTGGCAGCTTTCTTCTTACTCCACCTAAACTTTTCTTTTAATAACAAAATTAGTAAAAGTAAAAAGTAGCTTAAAAGCTTCTTAATTATTACAAAATTGTATTATTTTATTAAAAACAAAAGATACTTTAAAGGCGTAACACTAAATAATTTTTCCATATTTTTATCTTTTAAGGTTGAGCTTAGCAGTATAATAAAGAAAGAAGTTGTAAGGTATGTAGTTAAAAAATAACAACAAAAAAGCTTTTAAAAGTGTAAAAAAAAAACTAGTGAAAAAAATAAAAATATAAAACTAAAGCAAAGTGTAGTAGGGTAGAGCTAAGCTGAGCCGCTTAAATTATGATTAAGAGAGTAAAGAAAGAAAATGTTGGATTTTAAACAAAACGGCTTAAAGCTATAAAACTGACAACAGCTTAAAGTTTTAAAAAGGCAATCTTGTTTAAGAGAACTGGAAGATCTCGTTCTCAAATTTTATAAAAAGTTTGCTAAAAAGGATTTCAAAAAGTTTTGAAGTATTAGAAATTTAGTTCATAGAAGGCATGAGCTAAAGCCTTGAAATTAAAAAATAAAATTTCCAAAAAAATTTGCATTTGCTAAAAAAAAAAGAAGAGAGAAAGAGAAAAAGATCTCTACAGTTAGCAAGAGATAAAGAAAGAACAAGAAGGAGTGAGAGAACGTGTGTGTTAATGCTAATAATAAACATAAATCTAAACGGTTGTACCTGTTGCCAGAAAGAGAAAAATTATTTGAAACGAAAAAGAATTTAAAAGCTTCTAAAGCTTCAACTATTTTCGATGAAATTTCTTAAGCACTTGAATTCTGCCTTGAAATACTTATGAGAATATTAAAAGCGAAAGTTTCCCAAGTATAAGAAAAAAAATTGTGAAAAATAAAATCTTGTTGCCGTTGTTAACAATACAGCGACAAAGTGAATTTATTTCAGCATACCATGTCCTCGATATCGGCGCAAGGCGTGGTCGAACGTGCCTCCGCTGAACTTTCAAAGCGTATTAACGGCCTCGGCTTGCGTTCGAAACATCATCATGGCAATAGCAGCAACAACAGCAGCTCCAACAATAGTAACAATTCCTCAGGAGGTGGCGGCAGCGGAGGAGGCTCGTCATCCTCATCCTGCAATAGTTCCAGCTCAACGAACTCAACATCCTCATCGTCATCTTCGTCATCGTCCTCGTCTACGGGTAAAACATCTGTAATGGAACGTGTAACGAATGCTTTATGCGGTGGCAATTCTTCCTCCAATAATTCAAATTCAAATGCGAATTCTGCAAATTCCAATGTTTCAAATACCACCAACAGTACAAGCACAACGGCCGCCACTACACCCGATAAACCGTCAAGAGCTGGCACCCTAACCAACACACAAACAACCAGCAATACTCAGCAAATGCAACAAACTCTTGTTAGCAATTCCACCACCATACAACAGCAGCAGCAACAGCATACTTCAGTTAACGTCTCCAGTTATCAAATGATGCAAAAAAGCCAACAACATCAACAGTATTTAAGTTCTCAAATAGCTAATTCAACACTGATCAATTCAAATTTAATGAACTCATCGTCATTAGCCCCACCAGCAGTACCAGGCATTCCAATGGGTGCTCCGCCCGCACCTACAGTGACTTCAATTGCCAAGCAAATGAATATTACCATACCCGGATCTCCTCAGTTCACCACCATGGGCATGGCGGCTGCTCAAAAGTCACAATCGGCCACGCCTTTACAAATGCGCAAACAATTACCCAACCCCCATATACATCATCCGTACGTTGGTGGAGTGGGAGCCTCAGCAGCCACTCAACTGGCTCAAGCGGTTACACAATCATCACTCATACTCCCGAAATTACCACCACCTATAAATAGCATAGAAATCCTAATGATGGATGATCGTTTCTTAAATAAATTCTTCCTGTATTTTTCCTCCTACGAGCGGCGGGCTTTAGCACAAGTGTGTACGAAATGGCGTGATGTTTTATATCGTAGTCCACGTTATTGGTCGGGTCTGTTGCCTACGCTACAGTGTCGTGAACTTAGACAAATGACCGCCTCGGATAGAGTGAAATTGTTTAATACTTTAATAAGGCGTGGCTTTCATGCTTTAGCATTGGTGGGTGCTAACGATGATGATGCCTACGATGTGGTGCATTCATTTACTTTAGCCTCAAAACACATACATTCGCTATCATTAAGATGTTCATCGATATCAGATCGGGGACTGGAGGCCTTGTTGGATCATTTGCAGGTGAGTTTTTATTTGTTTAAATTTTTTTTAATTGAAATAAGAGAGAAAGAGCTTTCTTTTTTAAAATTTTTATTTACCAAGACTGAACTTCCATTTCGTTTATTTCCTTTTTTTTTAATTGACTCAATCCTTTTAACAAAAACTGCTTTTGTTTTGTGTTCTTTTAATTTAATTTTCTCTTTGCTATTTTATGCAAATTATAAAGCAACATTTTCGCTTGTTCGTTTGTTTATTTTCTTTCTTTATTTTTTTATCATTTATTAATGATACCTTAAGATATCCAACATTATTTTCAATATAACCTTTAACTGCGGGTATACTACACTAATTTAAAATCAGCAAAATGTACTTTTGTATGCATTTTAATGTCGTGTTTCCATTTCATCACGTACACACATAAAAGTATTCCAATGAAATTGAATTAAAGTTTGTATGTTGCTCGCACATGTATTAAATTATGAGTCAATAATAACGAATTTTATTTAATAATTTAAAACGAAAACAATGCTTTTGCTAAAAGTATGTCACATGCAATTTATAGGATTATTATTAATTGAACAGCATTTGGAAAGTATTGCATACACACACACATGTATGTATGGATGTATGTATTTATAAAGCAAATTTGAATTTAATTTAATTTTTGTTGTTGTTATAAATGCAATTTCACATTTATGTTTTTTATTTTTATTACGAAATAATAATTAAATTGTTATAGAGCAGGCAAGTGCACACAATAGTGTCGTAAGTTGTGAATCAGCTGATAAAAGCTGTCATATTATACAAATCGTATTAACAACTTTACTTAGTAAATGTAGAATTTACCATCTCTTTTAAAGAAAACAGCTGGCTAACCAATTTCGAAAATAGACAAGTACGAATGGTTTAAAAAAAAAGATAATACGATTTTTTATCACTGCATCCTGGTCCTGCTTCTTTGTTCTGAGAACGTTTTTCACGAAATTCGCTATTCCATATCTCCTTATTGCTTATCAATATTCCTCCACAAGGTTTTCCACTGAACAGTCACCCATTCGTATTCGCAGTCTTTGGTGGCTCTCGTCCCAACGGCAGCTCTCAAAAAAGTTGTGCTCTCCATCGTCCACGGTTTCTTTTTTTTTTTTTTTTTTTTTTTTTGTATATACAGTATATATATCGTATGTAAATACTTCCGGAAGTACCCGTGACCAGGCAGCATCTGCCTCAGGTAGTAGTTTTACTTTTCCAACTTTTTCCTTTACCCATTTTTTAAAGTTTGAATTTCCATCTTCCACTTTTCTCGTTCGTTCATTGTGTCTGCCATTTTTCCAATTTCTTCTGCTTTATGGCTTCTATTATTGACACGGCCGGTGAGTGGCTCTGCTAAAGCATAAAAATCCTCCTTTGTTCAATCGCCTGTAGATCCAGCGGTAACCAGAAAGTATACTCTACTCTGTCCTATAAAGTATACATATTCTATATCTTTATACAATCAATTTAGCGATGTCTGTCGATCTGTGTAGTTGTTCAAATCAAATGTTTTAAGTCCCTACCTAAAGTAGAAAAGATCAATCTCTCAATTAGTTGTTGCTGTCGTCAGCTTGCTATTGAAATTCAATACAATCGGTTAAGCTCTAGGAGTTAGAAGTGAAAAATACCGCTTACCTCTATATTTGTCCTTTTTTTTGGGAAGGGTTTTTGGGATTTTATTCTTACAGTCCAACCTAAATTGGAGCGGCCATTGTAGCAGTTTTTAGCGGACAGTACTGTTAATCATCTTGTTTAATAATACCCCCTAAAGACAAACAGAGTAAAAAACGTTACATTAAAACAACTAGCTAAAATGTCACTACTGATCAACAATAACAAATTAAAAAAAAAAAAAACAATTATTTTGCAGCCAACTCCACTAAAAAATGCGCTGTCAAAGTTTCATTTTCCAAACGCTCAGCTCTGCTTCATACATTTTGTATGGCCATGAACATTTTTTACAAATTAATTATGGCTGTAAAATACTCATATGTTATATGGATAATATTTTCTATAAAAAAATTTTATTATTTCAATGTTCGAAATTTTCGAATGTTAATCGACAGAGAGAATTTAGCTTATAAAATCTACTAGAATATTTTAAACTATTTTCTAAATTTGTTTTGAAGTCTAAAATAGGCTTGATTTTACAGTTTTAAAAGACTTCGTTCACCTTATAAAAGTTTTATGTTAAGTAAAAATTTATTTTTCTTCATTGCAGACCATGTTCGAAAATTCAAATTTAATTTTGAAATTTGATTTTACTATTTTCAATTCAAATTTTCAATAATTTTTTGTTGTTTTATTTATAATAATTTGAATTTTTTTTCACTTTAAAATTTTCTTTTTCCACTTTTTAATATGAATTTTCAATGTTAGCTAATATAATAAATATTTGCTATTTGACTTTAATTCTTATTTTTTTTTTCCATTTTGTATAACAAAAAAAAAAATAAACATATTATCTGAATTTTTCTAAAAACGAAATATTATTTCGTTGAAAAATATATTTCCAGGATGCATATCCTTTATTTTATGATTAAAACTGGTAAAAATGTATTTGGCTGCCAAGAAAATAAAAAAAGTATGAAACAAATAATTTAAAAGCTTAAATATTTTTGTAATGTTTGCCACGAAAGCTTTTCTGTGTTGTTGCAAATGCGGTTTTAAAAGTAATTTTGAAATAAAATAAATAAGTACAAAAGATTTTAAGTATCTATACGTAATAATTAAATAGTACCAAACGAGTAAGCTTTGTTTTTTCATTATTTTTTGATTTTATAAACAAAAATGTTTTCAAATATTAATAGTTTGCCTAAAAGCATGCAATATTTAGCATACTAAGCTGTACGCCTATAAGCATCTTAGCATTTTTTTTTATTCACCTAAAAGTATGCCATATGCTAAACATTAATCTCAAAGGCTTAAATTAAAGTAGAGTTCCTTTTATATTCTTATGCCACACACAAGTGCATAACTTGAAAATGAAAAAGACTTGTTTGTTAAACCTCTTGGTGTTTAATACTCGTGCATATACATACATACTCATACATACATATACCTAGTAAATATGTATTTAAAAAAATTAAATTTGCTGCTTAATTATGTGAAAATAAATTTTATTTTCAGTTTTTATCTAGAAGTTTGAATTCTAAGATTAAACGTTTGATTTTGATCATTTACTTTCAGGCAATTGTATTTTGATTAAATACAGTCGGCCCTTGATAATTTGAAACTCGTCGATTAGTGGGTTTTTTTTTATTGATTCCCCATTAAAAAGAAAATTTAGCGGGAAGCAATATCGATCGATATGCAAATTTCTAATATACATTATTTTGAATGGTTTCATTTAATTGTGAATTAAAAAGTAGTCTATCGTGAATGAATTGTGTTAATATTTTTACTGTTAGTGATAGGAAAAAAACAAAAATTGCTAACCGCAATCGGAATGAATAATTATACCCAGTATCTGTCAATATAGTGAACGTTACTTTTTTAAATAGACAAAGTTTTCCAATTCAAATGGTAAATTGAAATAAATTTTGACAATTTGTAATAAAATAGATATTGAGGTAATTCGTTTGGCCTTGTATGGTCTTAAATTCCAAACATTTCTTTAAGCATTCTTTTTACTTGAAATTATTGTTCTGTTAGAACTTTCAAGATTCTTAAAATGCCACGTAAATATTTTTAGTCCTGTAAAATGTGTGAAATTTTTTGATATTCAATTTTTTTATATTTTTAGTATTTCTTATTTTTGATATTTAAAATGTACTTGTTTGTTTATGACATTGAGTTCAGTTTAAAAACATCCGTAAAATATGCTTTAAGTATTAAATGTATTTTATGTATGTGTAAAAGACCATTTGAAAATATGTTATGGCTTTTAAAAGGTTTTTTTTTTTGTTTTTTTATTGAAAACAAATTTGTTATGGCATATTTTGAAGCATACAAACCTTTTAAAATATGAGGTTACTAAAATTTCTCTTTATAATGTTAAAGGTTTTTTAAAGAGTTTTTTTTTCTAAACATAAATATCTTTCAATAAGTTTTTGAAATAAGAAGACTACACTCCCCCTCAAAAAAATTTAGGTAAAGCCAAGTTCACTTTATGAAAAAATTATATGAAAAATTTTCATAATGAGTAACAATTGCCTTTTCCTCTTATTGCACAGGGACAAATGTCCACTATAGAACATTTTTCAGAGTGTTTGTATTCATTTTCGATTAATTAAAGTGAGCTGATTACGGAAACAGCACTAGTTTTTTTTTGTGAGATTTTTCAATTTACCGTACTTAAGGTAAACAATTATTTAGAAAAATGTCATAAAGCCAGTTTATTTTTTTTTCTTTTCAATATGTCTGCGCGCATATTTAAGTCTTTTTAAATTCTTCTTAAGCAGCATTTACTGCTGGCTGTTAGCAATTGCTGTCATAATTTTTAATTTCTCATTTCACTTTTAAACAGAGAGAAAAAAATTACTTTCTAAGCGCACATCACCATGTCATGTATTTATTATTACTTTTTTTCTGCTTTTTACTGTTTTGGCGCTGTCAGAAATATTGTTTAATATGACATTGACATTTTTGCTGTTGATGTGTGTGCGATGCTTTTAATTCATAGGCCTCGTTATTTCTGAGATTTATTTTTAACCACCATTTGAATAACACTTGTGTAAATTGAATAAATGACTAAATGATTGAATGAATATTCTTCATGATAGATAACAAGTTATTAGAGTGATGGTTGTCAATGCTGCCTATAAGTATACAATTATTGTGACAAACAGTTAATTGGCGTTTTAGTTTTAGTTTTCTTTTGTTATTATGGTTGCTGTTACACATAACTGTTTTTAAAATTTTATAGTCATATTAAAGCAACTTTCAACAGTGACACTCTCACAGTAAGAGACTTGAGTGGCAATTAGTCAAGTGACATTAGTTGCAACGATTGGTTATATAATGAAAAAAAGAAGCAGCAGAACAAGTCTATGTCACTGTAATGGTCTAATTTGGACCCGTTCTTGTTACTACCTACAACCGTCTTACATGGTGCAGAAATCACCGTAGCAAGTCGTTGAATTCTTACTAAATACTAGACTTAGAGACATATATTGGCCGTAGTGACCAAATGACTTATTAAACTCCTGTTTCTAATTCTAATGGTACACCCTGTGTATTAAATTTTTATAATTAAATATAAATGAAACTAAAACCTGTTTAATGGAAATTCCTCAAAGCAACAGCACTGGGGTATATGGAAATTTTTAAATAATCCAAAGTAACTTCCGAACGTACCATAGAAGATTGCGAGATGGGGCATATATCATTTTAAAGGGGAAGCTGTCTAGATTTGTAATCTATTGCGCAAATACTTAGAAATTACTTTGGATTATTTAAAAAAAAATTTGTAAACTTCCATATAAGCCAGTGCTGTTGCTCTGAGTAATTTTAGCAACTATCGGACGAACCATTAAAGATTACGGGATGGGACGCATGAAAAAATAGTTACTTTAAAAAAATTCCGCTTTATCGTAAATAATTTTTTCCCATGATATTTGTTAATTCATTTAATTTTTGTTATGGAATTGTTTTTCTTTGGGGCTACAATATTGATGTGGGTACCACAGTCCAGATAGAGGCACGAACGCACGTGCAGTACGGTGAGGATCAGACCCAAACTGGATAACAATCGCAGCAGAGATTTACTGGGACTCCAGAGAGCCCAGTTGAAAGATGTGGCGGCAGTAGTAACAGGCCACTTCTGTTTTTCTTATTATGGCCCTGTGCAACCTAACCTAATTTAATTTAAATCTAGTTAACTTTAAAATGTTCTTTAACTTTTTTTAGTTATTGTTTGTTGTGTAATGATGGCCCTAAGCCGGTTTTAATGTTTTGTTTTGTTATATTTATAATCCTTTACAAATTTGTGGCTTTTTCAAAACACAATTTATTTTTAATTATACTCCATTAAACTATTCATAATGTTGCATATCTTAAGGTGGTATTTTATAATTAATATTTAAAGCATATTTTAAGGTAAATGAAAGGGAAAGAAAAAAAGAGAAAAGAAGAAATGTACAACAACAATTTGTTTTTAAATAGTTTCTTTGAAAATGTGTTAACACAATTTCATGTTTATTTACTACTTGAAGTTACACACACCAAAAAAAAAAGTTTCATTTAAAATTCTTTTTAGTAAGTTTGTTTGCTTATATTCTCTGGGTGAGTGAGTGAGTGAGGGAATGAACGTAAATGTAGTAACTTTCTATAAAAAAAACATCAGGCACGTTTTAAAAATTTACCAAAAAAAACTGTGCGACTGGAAATAAATTGAAAGCAAGAAAAAGCACACAAAATTATTTTGCCTACTTGCTTTTCGACGCTCCTTGACCTCAATAATTATGCAACGTTTTTCTTGCTTTGTGTGTCTTTAAGACTGCTGCACAATTTGTGTTTTGTTGTTGTTGTTGTAGTTGTTCTTGCTAGTTTTGCATAAAGAAACGCCATCAAATGTTAAAAAATTTCTTGGTAAAAACGACAGCCCATCACAAATAAAAAAAAATGAAAACTTAAAAGAAAAGAAATTTAAATGCTTGCATTTGTTTTGCCACAGTCTAATAACATTTAAAATAAAATCTGAAATACAAAAAAAAAAAAAAATGTTTGCTGACATCTGAATTATTTTTCTGTTTTTGTGAAATGATTATGAAAATAAAAAAAAAATTGACTACTAGCGGTGCTCACAAAAGAATTTTGTTGATTCTTCACGTACTCTTCCGTACTAACAGTATATTTCCATCAAATTAGCACGGTAGCTTGCAAGTTATAGATAGATTGATTGATACATTTTACGCCCATTATCTATATATAAGCATCATTTAATAACATCTATTACGCAACTAATGGTTTTTTTTTTTGAGTTCACACACATACAAAGTGATGTGAAATATTTGGGACATTTTTTGTTGGTCTTTACTTTCTTTTGACATTTTTCACACATTAGCGATATTAAAAAAAAATATTTTGCCCACCCCACCCACTTAATTTGTGGCAAATAAACAAAAACTTGCCTCGTTGTTGCCCTCACTCACTATTCACTATAGAAATCACAAAAATATGACAGAATTTGTTTGTAGCAATTTTTTCTTTTTTGTTTACTTTGCTTGCAAATAAATTGTATTTTTGTGTAAATTTTTTAAATTATGGCACACTTTCATCACTTTATTTAGTTTGTCAGTTTTGTTGCTGTATTTTGAAAATGTGTACGTACGTTGTGTGTGTGTGTTTGTACGTGTGCGTTTACAAGTACGAGGGGTATTTAAAAAGTTAGTAAGAAATCAAAAATTCTCTGGGGCTATACCCGCTTTCATTAACTAATTTTGAAATTAATTTTATAATTCTTTCACCCATAATTATGTTGACAGTCTTTTCGTTAGAGCCATAATCCAAGTAAGGACATATAAATTTCCTGTAGAATTTCTATCGATTTCATTCGATATCGAATGCCACAATTTTGGTGCAGGCTTCCATTTGGTCATGTGAAAGTCCATTTAATGCATAGAAATAGAGATAGTTTTTTTTGACATGCAAAATTTCCATTCACATTTGTCTGTATTCGAGCATTAGAAAAAAACTACATTATTTCCATTATTATTTGTTTTTTATTTTCTCTTTTCAACACATCTTGCATATGCATTTCTAGATATTTACTCTACAATCAAGCCAGTCATCGTTATGATGACACATTCGCAAAACAAATACAAATATTTTTAGCACACAAACAATTACAAAATATACACACACACCTACATATATCCATAAATATGTTTTTTATAGGATACATTGACCACAGGAAAAACAAAGCAAACAAAATTATATAAATTGACTATAGATGGTTAAACACAAACAATAAATTTACTTTTTGACTCTTATTATTTAATAAATATTTAAAAATTTAATAGTAAAATTATTATAATGTGCTCTTAAAAATATACTATAGAAAAGCTCTTAGCAATGCAAAGAGAGAGAGAGCAAGATACACGTTTAAATAATGATTCGTTATTTCATAGCGAGAGTTAAACGAACGAAATAGTTTGAATTCAATTTCTTCGATTTACGCTTGTTTTTTTTTTAATGAAAAATAATGCATGCATTTAGGAGACCTTTTTTTTAAGTACGCTGTTCTATTTTTTTTTTTTTTTGCTGTAGTATTTTCAGGAGGCCTATTGATATTTTTAAAATATATAATAATCTACATTTTTCTTGGTATACTTTGATCGTACCTTCCAAAAAATTAATTTTTTATTTTTAATGAAAAATATTGCATACGTTCAGGAGGCCTGTTTATATTGATATTTTTCCAAACTGTGTATCTGTTTTAGCCTACTTTTGGGCTAGTTAAAAATTCAAATTAAAAAAATAATTCACCTTTAGTTTATTTTATTTATATATAATTTTAAACTTTAGCTCAATAATTTCAATTAAAAAATAATTGATTTCAAATGCTACTGTTTTATTTAATTTTTCCTTCTTCCCATACAACATATCTTTCGCTTTCGCTGTCTCTCCTAAATTTCATTTACTTTTGAATCAATGCGTAAAATGCAAATGAATTCATTTGGAAAACAAGAAAAGTCAGTCATTTAGCTGACAAAAAATAGAAAATGAAGCACACGGTACTTAAACGAATAATTATGAAAAAAGCAAAACTTAAATCGTGCTTGCTATACATAAATTGTCAAGCAGACGACGTTGAATAAAATTAGATTACAATAACAAATAAAAAGCAATTAAGAAGACTAAAAAAAATTTGTTTTAACTGATAATTGACATGACAACTTTAAGTACCATGAGTAGTTTTTGTGTACATTTTGTCATGATAATTTGTCAACATTCTTTCATTTAATTTTTGTATGTCTATGAACAAGTAAAACATTAAGTTTTGAAAAGAGGCTTCAAAAGTATGCTATGGTTTTGATTTAAATTAATTTAAAGTAGGTAGGCAATGCTTATATTCACTTTACTTAAAAGTACTTGTAGCGTTTAATTTTTCAATGAATTAAATTTAATTAAATTAACAATCTCTGAAATATTTTATTATTTTTGTTTTTGTTTTTTCTTTCATTAAACAAGAACATGAGAAATTATTAAATTTAAATTTGCAAATACTTTTTTGTTGAATAATTTTTCTTTGTAATCACCTGAATGTAGGCAATATTTTTTAATTTGGGTATGTTATACGAAAACATAAAATTTCTATGAGCATTATATCTAATTAACAATCGTAATCGAATATAAAAAGAGTAATTTCAGCTATAAAAAATATGATATGGATAGCCTATGAATATGCTATCCTTCTTAGTACGTATTGTACTAAGTAAACAATTTTTTCATATTTTCCATGCGAATATGATGGAAAATAATACATTTAGCACACCAATATAATAAAAAAGATTATTTTTTTTTAATATTTAATATTAATTTTTTTTTAATCCTAAATTTTATGCAACAAAAAATTAATTGTTTTGTTGCCTAAAAGTATGCAGATAAATTATTAACCAGTTGTGAGCTGTAACATTCATATAATATAATAAAATTAAATTGAAACATTAAAAAAATTAATAAAATTCGTATTAAGAAAGCTAAAATTCTATAAATTTTTATTAACTTAAGGTCAAAGTTCATATTGTTCATTTTTTTCTGGCAAAAGTTTTGACACACCCTTTACGTAATTTCAGTTAAGTTGACTTTCGTCTAAAATTGTTTATGCCTCATTTGTAGGGAATTTATTTTTGTTTTTCTCTTATTTTTCAAAATTCTGTTGTTTTCGAATATTTCCATGGGTTGAATTTTTTTTTGTACTGAAAATTGCTGTTGTTCTACTCAGACATACATACACTTATACAGCCATTTGAAAAGGATTTAATTTTTTTTTCAATAACAAAAAATTGCAGTATTTTGTTTTTATTTTAGTCATTTTTGTATACACTACACCTTTCGGAGTAGTGGTGAATATAAGTTTGTTAGTCCATTTGTTTATTTCTACACTATTTATTATTACATTTAGAATAGGTCATGTGTACCACTACCGATAAGATCGATTTACTTGAAATTTCGTGGGTCCTTGACTGATGTTACACTATTTTGCTGATTATAAAGCTTTTATTAGGCGATCATGCGCGGCATGTCAGTACGGTATGATGAGAGAGAGTGAAAATATTAAAAAAAATTTTAAAGTTATCATGCGCGGCATGTGAAATATCAATTTTTCGCTATTACACAAGCATGATGGCATTTCACCATACCGTGCTGACATGCCGTGCATGATTGTCTAATAGGCACGTTTGTATGTGTTAAAGCAATGCACAAGTGCACCTGAAAAACATAGCAATACAAATATGTGTACTTCTAAGCCTTTTCAATAATGATTGTGCAGCCCAGCAGAACTTAACATGTTTTGTTTTTGTTGTTATACAAAATAAATAATTTCAAATTTACATAAAGCTTAAAAAAAGGAAATATAAATTTAAATGCAAAAAAATAGGAAGAAAATAAAAGCATGAAAAGTAGAAATGAAACTGTAACTGCAACTTCAACTGCCATATTAAGTGAATTGTAATGGCTGTTTGTTTGTGGTAACATTTGAGCTGTTATTTTTGAAATTGATATAAGTCCACTAAAAAAAATAAGTTAGCTGCAATTTTCGTAAGATTAGACAGCATCTTACTAAAATGAACGCTGACTCAGTTTTTTAAAAACAAGTAGACTTATACCACTTTTAAAAATAACGGCTCACATTATTTTTCCAGTTCTAAATGTAGTTTTATTGTAGATTTTCATGATGGTAATTGTGTAATTATAATGGAAATAATTTTAGTTAAATTTTTTGTGTTTTGGTTGCAGGTAAATTACATGTTTTACATTTAAATTCTAATTAAACAAACAATATGCGTGATAGAAAATTCACTCATTAAAAGAAAGAGAAAAAATTAAATTAAAGCAGTTTCGAAAGGAAAAAAATTAGTTAACCGTATGGTAAATTGTGACTAAAGGCCTTATTAGTCTTTACTTTCTCTTTCTATTCTGGGCCGTGCCATTCTGTTACTTATTTTTTGTAGTTAGTTTTTACTTACTCTTGGTACACCCATTTCTTTATTTATATCTGCCTCAACGGCACGTCTTTCTTTTTAGGTTTTGCAATATTTATTAAATAAAATGTCATTTTCATGCACTAAAATTGTCGTTCAAAAAATGTTCGCATAATTTATTACAGCTGTCACTTAATAATGTTTTCAAAATCTATTTTCTACATTTTACTTCTACAACTCTATAACTTATGGCTTCTTTTTGTTCCATTAATTGAAGAATTAGAGGGTTAAAAGGTAGCACAAAAATATTCCTTGTAGTGTTTTAAATAAGTTTGCTCAACATTTAATGTTCCTAAAATTGAGGATTCGTCATGGCACAAATTAAAATTAAAAAAAAAGGAGAAAATTTTAAACTACATTTTGACACAAAAGCCGATACACGTGTATGTTTTTTTAGGGTTCTCTAACATAATCAATGATTACAAACTTGTTATTTAATGGAAATGATTTAAAACTATAGCGCACCTGCCCGGTGCGTCTTTTTTTTATTTTAATAAAAAACAAGTTAAATTCGGTTGTGCCGAGTCTAATATACCATTCACTGTGTTAGCCAAACATTCATATCTTTCACTTTCCAAATTATTAAATATTCTTAAATATCAAAAAACACAAAACATTATATAATTGAAACGCCGAGTTTATTAAGCTTGAGCTCGTATTATAAAAATGTATTGCAGTGAAATATCGATATAAAAATAATTTTTTATAATTAAAACTCAAGCTTAATAAACTAGTCGTTTCAATAAAAAAAGGTCAAATAAACTTGGAATCAAAAAATTATATAATATAAAAATAAAAAAATTAATGAAAAATATTGATAAAAATAATTTTTTTTGAATAATTATTTTTTTATTAGTTTTTAATAAAATTTCGCTTGTAATTTTTTTCTTGTGGACCAATCGTTTTAATATTTACACAGACATATTATAACTATCGTTTCTAACAACACTGCGTACCACGTTTTTTGGTTCGCTTTATAGTTTAGACAAAAAAAGGAAAAAAATCAGGCACAGGCATTTCATGAATGCCATATCCAATAAAACTGTGTACCACGTTTTTCTGTTCGTTTTGTATTTTAAACAAAAAAAAAATAATCAAAAATAGAAGTAGTCGCGGTTTTTGACTCATAGCTTTGTCATTTATAACTGAAAGACACAAAAAACTGACAGATTGGTACGCTAAACTTTTCTGTACGTTGTCTAGAGACGTCAGAAAGTTGATTTCAACAACTACACAAACAGACAGAAGAACATCGCTTATTTGACTTTGCTATTTATAAAATTCCAGAATATGTGTACTTTATAGGGTGCCCTATTTAAGGTGTAAAAATTACAAGCGTGTAACAAATCTCTGTTTATCTCTTGTTGTGTTTGAAACTTTTTTTAAACTTAAAAACGTATTTTTTGTCATCAGCTAATTAAATAAAATTTTACATTTCCTTCTCTCTCCTATTAAATTTCCATACTTTTTTTGTGTATAATTTTAGAGTCTTTTTGAATTGGAATTAGCTGGTTGTAATGAGGTCACCGAAGCTGGCCTTTGGGCATGTTTAACACCACGCATTGTTTCATTATCACTGGCTGATTGCATAAATATAGCTGATGAGGCTGTGGGAGCGGTGGCACAACTGTTGCCCTCATTATATGAATTTTCACTACAAGTAAGTCTTTTTAAAAAGAACAAAAAAATATTGTGTGTATGTGTGTTTAAGATGCCGCCTCAATTTTTTTTAAATGTTTGACCCCTTTACATTATTGTTGTTGTTTTATTTCAGGCTTATCATGTAACGGATGCTGCTTTGGGTTACTTTTCACCAAAACAAAGTCATAGTTTAAGTATATTACGCTTACAATCATGCTGGGAATTAACCAATCATGGTATTGTTAATATTGGTAAGTGATGTTTTTATTATATTTTCTAATACTTAATATTTTGTTAAGGGTCTACTCTTTAAAACGAGGGGTTTCTTTATTGTGGTTTAATTTTTGTCTGTCAATTTATTTTTTGGGTTGGGGAAAATCCCAATTCGATTTAAATTTTTTTCATTTTTTTTTTGTCTTACGTTTGTAAAAACACCGCAAAAGCCATTAACAAAAACACAAATTTTTGTTCAATGGCATAAAACGGAATGAAATATTTGCTTATAAAGTGCATTTTCAGGCTAACACAGTGGCTGGGAAAATAACAACAATTCAGCAAAAATAAATTTCCAAAATTAAAAAAGTTTTCTTGATTAATAATTTAATTTAATTCCTGGCTAATTGCTGATGTAAAAAAAATATTCTCGGGTATTCTTTAAATTGTAAATTAATTTCAAGAGCCTTGCCAGCATTTTTTTTAAATAAAAACAGATCAATGGCTTACAATTTAAATAAACAAATTTCATTTTGTAGCACATATCGCAAAACAAGTTTTGTAAAATTTAGAAATCCTTTTCTCGAAATAATTATTTAAGAGTATTGACTTTCCAGTAAAATTTAATTTTTTTTATAAAAGTGGTGGGCTTTAATTGCACAATTGTTATATGTATTTGCATACTTTTTATACCTCAAGCAAATAAATTCGAGTGCTTTCAATTCAAATTTAATATAAATTGGTTTCCGTTAAAGCGTCTTGAAGGACCATAAACAAATTTTCAGTTGTAAACTTGTTTTTAAGGTTGAGAATACTATTTTTAAATTTAAATTTAGTATAAAGAAAGTTCAACTGTACGGCTGGAAGGACCATAAGCAAAAGTTTAATTGCAATTTATATCTGATAAGTGTTACATGTTTTAAAAGTTTGTAATATTATTTTTGAATTCAAGCTCAATGTAAACTAGTTATAGTAAAAGCGGCTTGAAAGACCATAAGTCAAACTTTAGTGGAGAACTTATTGTTCTTGGGCACCTTCTATTATTAAAAGGTGATAAATATTCGAAAGGTTCAGCATATTTTTTTAAATTTAAACTGGATGCCACGAAGTGGCCCGAAGGACCTTAAAAAAGTTATTAGTTGTAAATTTGTAGTTCTTGGGCGTATTCTGTCATTGAAAACTGAGAATATTATCTTTCAATACAAACTTAATATAAAGGGGATTCCGGGAAATGGCTCGAAGGACCTTACACAAATTATTAGTTGTAAATTTGTAGTTCTTGGGTGCTCTGCCCATAGTGCTTCACATAATTTTAATTTTTTTATTTGCAATTTGTTGCCTTAAATTGGAAATTTTGCTTTTGTTGGTTTGCTTTATGCTCTTGTTTTAATTTACACACACACACACACACACCAATCTGTAACAACAACAAATATAATTTACCTTTAAATGACCTTGTATGTGAAAGAACAACAACAACAAAAAATGTCATCTATTTTGATTATTAGACTCCTGCTTTCTCCAAAAAAAAAAATTCCATTTCTGTAACCCTTATCAACATCACCAACACACCACACCGCCTTCATGTGATGTGTTTGTTTTGTTGATTATCTGTTTCTATTTCTGTTTGTGTTGTTGCTGTTACGGTATAATGTGGTTTTCTGCATTTTCATTATAATAAATACACACACGGCCATGATTCTCACTCCCTTACATTTTCTTGGGTTCCTCTCTTCTTGTTTTCTTCTCTTTAACAGTTGTCAGTTTAATTTCACCTCAATATACATAGAAACAAAAAACAACGTTAGAAGTTTTATTTAATGTTGTTGTAGCACAACAACAACACAGCCATGCATGTGTATTCGCCGTAGTCGCGGTCGTTGTAATTGTGTGTGAGGACCATGAAAGGAAACCAAAATTGTTAACAACACACACACAAGGTGTCTATTTTTTTCATTCATTCTTTTCAAATGTCAAAAACAGAAGAAAAAACTATTGTTGGAACAATTTCAAATACAAAAGAAAATATTAGCAAAACAAACTAAGAAAATAATCAGAAATCAATGATGAATCGAACGAAATCAACACGAAACACATATTCGTTCATTGGTGATGGCCTATTTTTGACAAACGGACTTAATTTTTAAAAGTAAAAATCTTAATAATTAGATGTCTCCTGGCAAAATAAACCTTAAGAAAAAACCAAACGTTTTCTAATGGATCTTGTAAAAGGGACTTTCCAACTTTGATAGTTGATAAGGGAATAATATATGACCCCACCGCTCCTATAAGAAGCATATAGGGTCTGTGAGAATTAATTAATCGAGTTATTCACGATGAGCAACTGATTAGTCTGTTGCATTCTAGTTAAATTATGATTCTTCTCAATATTGGCAAGGGCCAATTACTGTGAAAATTCACCTATAAACAGCAGGTCTTAATATCCAAAAGTCGTTCACTAGCCGCAACCTGGGACTCGTCCGGTTGCCTTCAACTGGGCACCATGAGACCCTTGTTTCAGGGTTTTCTGCACTGTTGAATTGGCTATAATTTATTTATTTTGCTAGGATTCTTTTTTTTAGGCACTCCCTATTATTAGAGCTCTATTAACTTCAAGGCGAAACTCCGCAGAATGACCTACTAGTCTCACCTTTCCTCACTAGTTCGTCTGTCTCCTCGTTGCCCACATATCCAACTTAGTGCCTGTAATGCAGCCATGCTGTCAAAGTGGATGAAGATGTGATTATTATTACGGTTTCTTGCAAGTTCTTCCCTTAGACTGAGCCCGGTCTAAATAGCTGAGTTCCTGGGAACCTATACCACTAAATAGGGTTTTCCTTGGGTTAGAGCTTAGTTGTGGTATCTTTATGACAGCAGAAATATTTTGTTTTTAATTAAAAAAAAAAGAAAAAGAAAAAGAAAAATTAGTCAAAAAATAATTCTTTTTCTCGATTTTATTTAAATTTACGATTTAAAAATTCTAAATGATGCCTTAAGGCTGCTGCTTGAAGATATTTTTTTAAAGCATACCTGTTAGAGAATTGTCTATAAATTTCTTTAGCATACTTTTAGTCACTCTCAATTTTTATTTCTTGTTTTGCCAGCTTTTCCTTTTAATTATTGAAGCAAGATCTCTTGTGTTTGACTTTGCTTTTCTTTAAAATTTCAAAGCCATTTTCTTCAAAGCTGGCAATCAACTACTACGCCAAGTACTAAATGCTTTGTTAGAGTTCCTTTTGCTGTTTAAAAAAGGAATACTTGTTTCTGTACATTCTCTTTTGTTGGCTAAAAAACACACCGTAGAAACACCGTTTCCTGTTTATTTAAAAGCGTAGGTGGACTTTTAAGAAAAAAAAAAAAAACAAATTCTAAGCTGCCTTTTAGTATTATTTAGGGTTGGCGGAAAATTTTGTTATTTTTTAAAGCTTTTTTTAAGCAACTGGCTTTGACAGTCAACTTTATTATTTACAAAATGACTATCAAAGGGTACACGCTTTGCGTTTATTTATCAAATTTAAAAGTAATAATTTTTCGTAATATTAAAAAAAAAGTTAAATATAAACGCCAAAAACATAGTCAATGATATAAAAAGCAAAAAGAGAGAAAGAGTCAAAGCGAAAACTGGAGTATTTGACTTTTATGGATCCTAAAAATAAACTTATGAAGTCCATTTTATGGCTTTAAAACTCGCTCACTTAAATTATACTTAATTTACAGCTTTATGTGAGCTGCAGGTTATTAAGTTGTAAAAATACAGAGAAAGAACACGTGTTTAAGTATTGCATAACCCTGCCAGCAACTCATATGACTTTAAGTGCACTTAAAACAAAAAATATTTCACAACTAGTTGTAATGGAAGCTTAGAATGCTGAATCCAAAATCAACTATCATAATTTTATTATTTTTAAAATAAAAAAGTTCGAAAATTCCGGTACGAGTTTCTCCATATCGAATGAGTTGATTTGGGGCCAACTTGCTATTTTAACATGGTAGTAGCTAATATTAATCAACTCTTACTAACTTCTCAACTAACTTAAAATTAGCTACTTATTAGTCAGTGACCCCTTCTATGTCACTGAATGGATCAGTTATTGAGCAGAAACAGGAAAGATATTTCCAGACTGCTGGCTGTGATAACTGGTCAGTAGGCAATCGGTACACACGCCACTAGGCTGGAACTTCCCTTGAAAAAAAAACTCTCATAGTTACCATGCACCTGGGCGTAAGAACATAGTTATTATCTGCGAGTGTTTGGATCTTCTGACTTCCAGACACCTTAAGTATATGTTAGGAGATCTTAGGGTTAGGTGATCTTCTCAGATGGCTAAATGCCACGAGGTGGGCGATTCTAATTGAAGGCCGTTAACATAAACCAACCAACCAAATGATTTAGAATCTAAATGTTAATTACTTTAGCTGAAGTACTTATACTTATGCAGTGTGAGGCACCAATTGTGCTACAATTCAAATAATAAATCAATGTAATTCAGCATGGAGCCGGTGCTCCGTTCAAATCGTCATTTTAATAAATCTAAATAGGAAGCTGCCAAAAAATGTATTTGACGATTATTCACAAAGAGAGAAAATTGTTACGTCTTGTTTTTGTAGCACAATTCGTGCGCTATTTCATATATTGTTATCAGTCGCATAAACTGAGGGTAAATATGCCTTGACTTGAGCAGACGTTTATTTTTCTTTTTTAAACGACTATCAAATTGCTGACAGGGTAAATGGACACGTATGTGCACACATGTGTAGTGGTTAATATAAAATAAAATAATAAATGCTTGCATACTTTTAAGTGCACAATATTAACATTTTAAATTGTAATAAAAAAAACGTAAGATAGTATCTGCACTTTACAGGCAGTTACAATTCAGTTAAATTAAAAAGAAAAACAGAGAAAGTAAAAATAAACAGAAACAAGTATCTGCATGTTGTTGTCAAGTACGATATACATTATGCCAAGCAGACTTTATTATGAATTGCCTTAAAGAGAAATACAGATACAGATACAGATAAAACATAATTCATTTTCAACAACTCCAGAGCAGCAGCCATTGTGAGGAATAAATTAAATTAATGAGGCCTGGCCCATTTATTTCTAAAGCAATAATATTTTTTTAAATACATATCGTCATATAAAATAATCTCAACATTTAGGTATTCAAAACATTTTATTGCTGGTTGCTGGTATGCAACGTGCTTTTCTAATGGTCGGCTTAATAATTCGGCACATTATCGTTTGCTTGCATTTTAAATTTCAAATGCCTTGTGTGTGCTTTCTTTTTTTTTTTTTTTCTTAAAAATATAAGCAACGATATTGTTTTTTAAACTTAAAAGCCATAAAAGTTTTAAATATTTTTGCAGTAATTTTCACATTAAATTTACAGCCAATTGTTGTACATTATCGCCTGAAGAAAGCAAGTAGGTTCTGTTCATGTATGTGTGTGATTAAAAAGAAAAATTCGAAATTCGGTAGTAAATTTTCCTTTAAATGTTTAAAAATCGGCTCAATAGTTTTAAAGATATCGTGGAAAATGTAATAAAAAACTATTTTTATTTTCAAAATTTAAATTTTAAAAAATAGACAAAGATAAAAATCTACCACTTTTTCTAAATAAAACGAGCCATAATTGTTTTTTTTTTTAAATAAGAAATATCACAAACAAAAACTTAAAAACTCGTGCATAATTCTAGGGGCTACAAATAAATATTTGTTTTGCATATCAAAAAGGGGTCCTAATTAAATAGTTTTCTTAAAAAAGAAAGATTTATAGTCTTTCAAAAAATTTTTCTGTTTGATTTTTTATAATTTTTTTGTACATTGAAGTAACTGCATTTCTGTTTTTAATGCAACTCATCTGCTGCCATTTATTAGTAAAAAAAATTTCTTTTTACAGTTTTTGTTTTATGATTTTCTTTCTATATTTTTACTCTTGGAATCATTACGTGCAACTTGAAATATTTCTAAGATTCCTGAAGAGTGTAAAAAATTTTTTTAATAATTTTTTTTTTTCATTTCGCAAAAATAATCAATACTAACGCATCATAAGTATTGAACTGAAATCAATCTCTTTTGTAGTTAAAAAAAAAAAAGAAAAAAGAAATGAACAAAAGAAAACTTTTTAGTCTTTTATTTTGTTTTCTATTTTGAAATTTCTGTAAAGAAACAGAAGCTACAAATTCTTCAACAACATTTTAAGCTAATGAGCAGTAACAGCAACAAAAACAACAACAATATATGTTTTTTTATTGTGTTAGTTTTCAGTAATTTTTACTCAATAGTAACAGTAAAAAGCATATACACAGAAAACAACTTCGGTTGTGAGAGCTAAATTTGTTTCCATTCCCAAATTTTTTTGTTGTAGCAATCTAAATTCGATATTACAGACCAAAATTTAGTTCTCTTCAAAATATTTCGAGCTGTAACACTGATTTTCTTTTGTCACGTTTAAAAAAATGGAATAATTCCTAGTGAATTTTTTATTGATAACAACTGAAATTCTTTTTTTTTCTCAGTGTAGAATTGAACTGTGATTTATATTATAAACGGTTTAACTCGAAAATGAACTGGAATAGTGAGGCTAAATTATAACATTCGATATTGAATGAAAGTAATCGAAAATTTAGAAAATGTAATTAGAAAATTTCGATTGAAGTTGTTCGATATGGTCTCAGGTTCCATAACAGAGCGCAACTAAAAATTCTAATTGTTGAAGGCTTGGCTCACTGGACAAAGCACTCCGAGAAATCAACTAAGGTTGTGAGAACTAAGTATCACGATATGGTTTCAGGTTCCATAACAGAGGATAGCAAAAAATGTATGTACACACTAAAGGGCTGCACAAGCATACTTCAAAGGGTTTACAAGCACTTTTTACACACGTTAGTAGGGAAGGTGTGGCTTTCAAGCATGCTTGTGCAGCCCTTTTGTACACACATTCTAACTGTTGAGAGCTTGGCTCGCTAGACAAAGCACACCGAGCAACTGCGATTGTGACAACTACATTTGTGGACATTTCAACAATTTTACTGTGACAAACAAATTTTTTAGTTGCGGCATCTAAAATTCTATAATCGAATTTAAAATTTAATTCTTCAAAAATATTTTTAACTCTAATATCGATTTTTTTAATCTCAAAACTAAAAAAAATCGTTTATTGCAACTGAATTTGTAAGAAGTTAAATTTAGTTGATGACCGATTTATTCGTCCTCACAACTGTATTTGTTTTCTCTGAGCAGTAATTATATTGACAACTTGTCTCCTTAAGGCACGACTAAATAGTTCCTTTAATTTGTAATTAACTGCAAGCGCTAAACAGAAAACTTCATAGAAGTCTTCCCTAAAAGTACTGGCTGCCTTCAGGGAGGTATTTCTCTATTTACAAAATTAACTCTTGAATGTGAAGTCCATCTAGACCAGTAACAATAGAAAAGACCTCACTCTCTTATTTTCTATTATTCTATACAAAACTGTAGATGTGACGTAAATCTAGACACGGATTTTTTTAAACAGAAATAACTTGCTAAGGGCCTCATCTTCTTTTCTATATACTTGGGTTTTATAAAAAAAAAATATCATAAAGCCTGCTTGTGATTCATTATAGAGTCAATGACTTTTTTAGTTTGTTTAATAGCTTTTTGCTTGTTTTTTTTAATTTCCTTAATAAAAAAAAGCACTGTACTACTAACATGAGAACTCAATAAAATTAATTTGTCTTTCCTTTTCCCTCTCTCTCTCTCTCGCTCTGTGTTTATCAACATTTCTTAAACCTTGACGTATAAGTGTTTTCAATTCATTATTAATCATACGGCCGAGTGTTTACACACCATGAAATTGGCATGATTTATTTATCTTTTTATTTTATTATTGGGTTTTCACGTGTTTTATTGTTGTTGTTTTTGTTTTTAAGTTTGATAACGCAAACCAGAAATTTAAATCCATAGAGAAAGTTGCCAAATAATGAGTGATATACAAGCAAATATGCTTGTGTTTTATTGAAAAAAAAAAAAAATTCACAAAATATGAAGGTAGTACCAAAAGGCATTTAAAAGTAATAATGATAGAAAAAAAATATTTAAGTGAGACAAAACTAAAATAAAAATAAATAAATAAATGAGCTGGTACAGAGTAGGCCATTTTAACTTTGAATCGGCTATAAAAAAAGTACTGATGATTTTTTCAAATTTTTAGTTTTATTAGAAAGGTTGGCTACCACGACTGGCTCGGCAGTACCCCATTCGATCAGCCCAATTTCTCAGTACATTTTCTATTGTTTCGGCTCGAATCTTTTCAATGGTAACTTCGATTTCATGTTTCAACGTTTCAGAAAATAATCCAAAGGCTCCGAGGTGGCCAATTGACATCACTATTTCGGCTGCAAGCTTTTTATATATTCAATACACAGAGAAAAAAGTGCAAATTTAAAATAATTTAAATTAAATTAATTCATCAAATTGTCATATTGACTACATTTTTAATTAAAAATGGCCCCATGATGCCGCCAGACCAAAATCCACATATCAATCAAATTATTGATTTTAATTTAATATATTTTAAATTTAATTTAATTTCATTTGATTTAAATTTAATTAATGAAAATCACGATTTTTATTTCAATTAAAGTATTTAATTGGCGCTTAATTTTTTTTTGTCTTTAACAAAAACTGAAATTGTGCTTTTCTTGTTGGCTATTTTAAGTAATTTGAACACTACACTTGTTATATTTTATAACAACATTGTCACACACATAAGTGTGTAGTCATTGTTGTGCATTGACAATTCTTTTGAAAGTTCAAGGTATTTGGGTCTTTGTCTTGCTGTTGACTATCGTTACATATTCAATTGGTAATAAAAATACTATTTTATTTTATTATATTCTAAAAAGAAACAACACACACACGCACATATAATTCACAAACTAGTGTAAACAAAATGAGATGCCAAAGTGTGTATGTACGTACTTACATACACTTCTTATCTAAATAAGAAAATTCAAATTTTGCAAATTTTGCTAAAAATTTAAATTTCAGTGTGTTTATTTTTTTTTAATTAACTTTATTTGACTTCAATTTAAAAGAAAAATCATACAAATCAATTGTTTTTTTTTTTATCATTTTTATGAGTTTTCTAGAACAAAACAAACATACGCCACATAAAATAGCAATAAAAATATCAAAGATATATAAATTTGATGCTTTTTTTTTTTTGGTTCTCTGCTTAAACGAATATACTTTAAGTCTGGCAGCCATGCTTTTAACCGGGTTTTTTTTTTTTTTTTTTTTTTTTTTTTTTTTTTTTTTTTTTTTTTTTTTTTTTTTTTTTTTTTTTTTTTTGTGGAAAGATGAGAAACTTCATTACTGCATTCATGGTTGGTCGTCACCGCGCGTGAAATGTTATGCTCACCATGTTGTCCTATCACAACCAGTTAACGCATTGTGTTTTTGTTGTAATAATTCTAGGAACACACAGGGCAGTTTTAATTTTTACTAACAGTCCCACCTAAATTGGAGCGGCAAGCGTAGCATTTTTATAGCGTCCAGCATGTGTTTTCAGACTAAAATTGGAATTAGAATCAAGAGCGCGAACAAGTACTAAACTAGTCACTACGACCAGAATAGACCTATTGCGACACTACTCTTAAGTGCGCCCGTACTAAATATTGCTTAACGTCACAACATAAAGTTAATCAGTCTTTGAAAAGGCTTACGGATTTTTTCCTAACACATGTGTTGAGCAACTATTTCGTTTACAAATAATTTTTGGCTTAGCCTCTGTCTCACTTTAACGTTTATGGTGTGCCCGGCTGTAGCAACTGCAACAGCCACAATAAAAAATAATATTTTTGTTGGCAGGACTTTGTTTTTTTTATTTTTTTTTTTTTTAGTTTTTTTGCCCGTTGACTTGCTCTAGTTTCAGCATGTAGAATATTTCTGCTCTAAAAAGCCTTTAAATTTGTTGCTGTGCTTACATTTTGTAGTTTCTGCTGCTTAAATTAATCTTTACATAATTTTGCAGGCACTCACTAGCTATTTTAATTTTTTTTTATTATTTATGTAGCTATATTTTGTTAAGCTTCATCGTTTAAAGCATAAACTTTTTTTTGTCATCTTAAATTCCTGCAGTAATTCAGGCGTGCAGCATCATGTTTGTGTTCTATTTACTGTAGTGTTTTTAGTCTTTTGTTTTGTTGTTATTTACATGGTTTAGTTGTTTAGTTTTAATTTTTTTTTATTCTTTTTCTTCTTCCTTTTTTTTTGTATGTTTATGCTTTTGTCTCACTTTGATGTTAATGCAGGCATTCGTTAGTTTTTAAAGCAGGCAATTGAGTTTTATAAACGCGTGTCTCTGGGAACAAAAACAAAAACGAAAACATGTAAAAACACATTCATTGAAGCATCATATGTGCACATAAATATTTACATGCTGGTACATACCTCGCCAAACAGAAAAACAAATAGAGAAAAAAATTTTTAAATAAAATACAGTTTTATTCATTAGGATCTTTATTTTTTTGGTTTTAGTTTTAGTTGTGCTTAGACTTAGACTCTTACAAAGTATGAAATAAATACATAGTTTGTTAAGGGTTTTCCAACAGGAATTTTATTTTCCTATAGGGGTGTGTTAAATAACGCTATGTTGTCAATAATCGTTGTTAAAATGACACCATGCGTTGTCAAACTTGTTTGATACACTATTGACACCGTTTGTGGTTATTTTGGATATGGTAAACACCTAAAATTGTCTAGTTTGGGGCTTAGAAAATCCTTATGCAGTTCAGATCTTACTTTTTTTGAAGATGGTTCGGCCTCATTTTAAAACGGCAAGCTGTTGTGGCGTCAACTGGACCTCAGGATTTATGGCAGCATGAAATGAAAAGATGCACTCTTACTGGCACACCCTTTACAATAAGACTCAAAAAAGCTTTCTCTACAGTCTTCTGGTGAGATTCAATTAGAATCTCTAGATTCCGTTTTGAACCTCTAGCCTTAATTTACATCAAGGGTTTTCCAACAGAAACCTATTGACAGATTCTAGGACAAACCCTTTCAAATGCCATAAAAAATTTGTTTAATTTAATTTAAGAAAAAGTCTTTTTCTTTGTCTTATTTTACTTGAAAAACCTAAAGTTCTTGTGGAAAACCGTAATATTTAAAGCCGCTGTAAATTAAAATGTTGTAGATGTGTGTGTGTGTGTTTTCAATAAAAAAATAAAAAATAAAGCGCATAAAACATTAGCAAATATAGAAAGCAGGAGAGAGAGATTGTCACTCATTAAATTTATTTTTGCCAGCTGTGATTGAATTCCCTTGTCTGGTAATTTCACTTTAGAGTCCTTATCAGTTTAAGCCTCTATAGGCTGCAGACGCACACAAGTACTCACATTAATTTTTTTTTTTACATTTACAGTTGCACAGGCAATCACCAAAAAGTTCAAGTGTTTTTCTGTCTCTTTTTTTACCCCCTCTACTTTCCAGCATGTGTGTAATTTAAACTCATACACACAAATATACTATTTTACTAACACTTGCATTCGAAATCATTATGTATAAGGAAAAAAAGAAAGGATTTCAGTTATTTTTTTAGCCCTATAAATTGAGGTTAAACAGAAAAAGTTTTTTTTTATCTTCTCTTTTTTTCCAATGCAATAAAAACTAGAATTATCATTTCACAATTTTATAGTTGAAATGAAAGCTTTGCCTGCCTGCCTGAGCAAACACAAAAAAAAAAATAAACTAAGAAATGCCAAAGGAGAAACAACAGATAAAGTGAAATCCTTTAAAGAAATAAACTGAAAATAGTTTCTTTTTTTAAGTACTTTGGTAAGCAAAAAAGAAAAAAAAATTAAATTAAAATTGTATGCTGCAGATGGCAAATTGAAATCTGCAATCATGCACAGCGGGTTTCAACAAGAACTATGTTTTTCAAATCAAATTAAATTAATTTTTAGGAATATAAAAAAATAATATTTTGTTTTGCGTTGAATAGAAGAGGCCAAAATTTTCAAAAAAGAAAGTGAGAAAAGGGAAACCAACAGCAGACTTTCGGGAAATGCATTAAATTTACTTCAGCCACGCACGGCAAATTAGAAAAAAAAATATCGCCGGTGATAGAAAATTTAATTCTAAAAAGAAAAAATTAAGTAAATTTTTCGCACAAATGTATATTTTCCTAGTTATGGGCCTCCTAAGTCCAATACAAAATTTGTGATTTTTCACAAAAAAAAAACTGAGGTGATAAAAAACCGAATTCTAAGAAGAAACACTTAACTACGATTTTTCTCTAAAACCCATATTTTCGGAGTCTTGTGTGAAATTCTTTATAAAGATAAAATCCTTAAGCCTCAGCCGACGGCCAGTTACCCAAAAAACTTTTGCAAACGAAGGCGGTGTGTACCATCCCATAGAGAATGAAAGATTTAAGTTCGGCCAAAGGCCTGTGTTCACTATGTGGAATATCAATGAAGGCTTACAAATTTCAGAGGCTCGTAACTCGGAAAATTTGGGTTTTCATGAAAAAAAAATCCTACGTAATTTTTATTTTCTTAGAATTAAATTTTTCCATTATTTTTTTTAGTTTTTTTAAAAATCACAAATTTTGTATGGGTCCTATGAAAAATGTGGAGGTCCATAACTCGGAAAATATGAACTTCTGCGAGAAAATTAACTTAATGTTTTCTTTTTATAATGAATTTTTTTGTTTTAAATGAAAATGCATTAAGGTTTATTTGCATTTCTCAGTATTTATCGTTGTTTTTTACTGTAAAAGTTAAAACATTTCCCTTTATGAAATGCAATATTTACATAAACTAAATACACTACATATGTATGTATGTTTGTACGTGTATAAATTTACAAACCTCTTTTTTTTTATTAATTTGAAACTGTTTTGCTTGTAAAATAAAACTTTTCATTGAAACAAAAATAACTTAAAATTGATTGAAATCAATTTAAATTGTACTCACTCGTACATGAAAAATGTTTATTTTGTATTTTTTTTTTCTATGCATTTCATTTCCTTTAATTCCTTGTTTTTTTACAACATTAAACTATTCATTTGTATTTTGTTTCCCCAAAACTGTAACTGAAATCTATGTTAGTGTGATATTTCAATGTTTTTTGTCACAATTTTGTTGGCGAAAACTCAAAGTGAAATAAAAATATTTTGTTATTATTTTGATGATGAATCTTTTTGTTTATTTGTATAGAATATTAAAAAGGTGTGTGTGTTTGTTGCTTCATGCTCGTTATATTTAGTGGTTGTTAGCTTTTTAAAAAATTACCTTTTCTGCTTTTGTATTAATTTTTTTCCCTTTTTGGCTTTATGCCATTGACAGCACAATATCAGAAAAATATTTCATGAAAGACAGATAAAAAAGAATTGAAATAAAACATACAAATCATACATGAATAGTGTGTGTATCCACTTTATTAGATTGTGAATGGTGTTTCTATATTGTGCCACATAATTTGGCAAAATTTTAAAACAGCAGCATCATGATTGGCTTGCCCCCTTCGTCGTTTGTTGTTTGCTTCCAACCCGGTACCTTTCATAAACATTTTAGTTGTCACAACAAAACAAAAAAAAGATGAATGGGAAAAAATTATTATTGCAAATCAATATCTTCTGTCAACATGCTAAAACTTATTGAAAAAAAAAATTACAAGCAGCTTAAAGTAAAAATGAATAATGCATTTTTGAAACATAAACAAGACTCCATATTGTTACTTCGTTCAAGCACTAACAGACAAAGAAAGAAAGAGTCACACGAGTGTGCGGACGACGAGCTGTTATATTTGAAATTGGTATAAGTTTACTATTTTTTATAATTGAGCCAGCATTTATGGTGTCCTTATCTTACTAAAATTACCGCTAACTCATTATTTTTTTAAGAGGGCTTACAATCACTTTTTATTATAAAATATTACACATGTTTGTAGTAATGTGTGGCTTTGAAGCATGCTTGTGTAGTGCTCTAGTATACATATGGGGACCTCATCTGAAATTTAAGTGCACATACACGATTCATATCATTAACCAAATACATATGTACACACATACATCTATATAAATGTACATATGTATAGCACGCTTACAATTTATGTATTTACATATGTTTTCTATTTGTGTGTATGTATGTATTGACAAAATGAAAATGTCACAACAGCCTTTGACAAATAAACAGCACAATATTTTTATCTTGTTTAAATTTTTCTATTAAAATTTTTTTTCTTCTCATAATTTTCATGATGATATTTTTCTTGCTAATATGAAAGCTTTTTGTTGTTGACAATTATTATGGTGTTGACTTTTCTTTTTAAAGTGATTAACATGTCAATTCGTATAGGGTGTTGCAAAAAACAATATCAAGTCTATTGAAAAAGGATTTGGCTGCAGATTATAAGCGTCGTCCCTAAATAAGGGCGCTGGCGGTGCGTATTTTCTACAGTAGTGCTAATCATCTTGCTTTATTTCTGTTAATAAGGTTTGCTGGGCCCAAATTTTCATATTCGATAGCGTTTAGTATGAAAAAATTTTAAAATTGCGATAGAATGCGGCTTCTGCTCACTAAAGCGCCTGGACTGTTACATAATAAAAATGAAGAAACATCACAGGGATTGCATGCACAGAAAAGAAAAATTTTATTAAAACAATTTATCTTTTTGAATTATTTTAATTAAATTTTTAATCAATGTGATTATTTCTTCGGTTCATATTAACGAAATATAATTTTTTTATAAATTTTATTTTAAAGTCTACGTAAATTTTTTTTTTTTTTATAAGAGCATAAATTCTTAATTTATTTCATTAAAACTTTAATCAATTTGACAACTTTTTGAATTAAAATTTTTGTTTGGCTTATAATTTTTTTCTGTAAATTTTATAATTACATTTTTAAATTTTATTAAAAATTTCTTTGGCACATTTTTCTGTTTCACCCTCTATTTTATTAAAAGAATTTTCTTAAATAAGTTTTCAATTTATTTGTTGTGTTTATTTGTATATTTTATGTTGTTAGTTTATTTCTATTTTTAAAATTACTCAAACATGACATTTTAAGAATAATTAAATCTGTCATATAATGTGACGTGCGGTAATTTATGTCAACATTAAAATTATTTCAACACGAAATTTATAAATTTCTGACTTTTAAATTGAACAAAGAAATAAATCGTTTTGCAATACAAAGGCGAATGCAGATTTTAAGAGAATTTAATTTAAATAACATTTCCTTTTAAAAACACATTTTATAATACAAGACAACCAATTTTTTTTTAAACAGGCTGTGATACACTTTTTCAAATTGAGACCTCATTTAACAGTCTTATGGGTAAAAAAAATCCACATACATACGTACATACAACATTACATACTTTAAAATAACACTATGCTGAAGAAATAAAATTATGCAAAATATTTTTTGATTTGTTACTTAGGAACATCTGGCAATTTTCTTTTTATTAAATGCATGCACGTACATACATACATACATACATACATACATACATACATACATACATATTATGTAACTGTAAAAACCTGTAAATAAATATTTATATACAATAGATTCTTGCTTTCTTTATATTATCATGTTTTGTGTTTTTTTTTTTACAAACATATCGCTCAATTACGTTAACAATGTCATAAATTAAAAAAAAAATATTTTACAGGAAAGCTGTTTAAGGTTTGAAATTTGCTGGCTGGCTCCTATGAAAAAATTTTAAATATTTCATAATGAAAAGTAGAGTATATAAAATATTTTTTTATATTTTTAAGTAGATATTGAGAAAAAATTTTTTTTTGTGTTATGGCACTATTAAAGTAAATGAGCGATACATAAATGACTGATTTTGTTGTCAAAAATTTTAAAGTTGAACAATTTACAGGCGAAATCTAAAGAGATTTTTTTTATTTAATTCTATTTAGACATTTTCAAAAGACTTTTTACCGAGTATATATATATACATACATACATATTTTAATGTATTTACATATGTAACTTTTGAAACGGGTACATATTACAACTGTTATTAAATTGAAAAAAAAATTGATTCATATTAAGTTACTGCGCTTTAATAAAAATGCATATTCGTGTACAAAAGTAAGACAATCAAAGGTTCGAGGCCCAAACGAACCAAGAAAAAAAAACATTTTTTTTTATTTATTTTTTTGATATTTTTAGTTACCTGCTCTAAAAATTATAAAAAAAAATGTTAACTTATTAACAACAAAAAAGTTTTTTGAGTTATGACTATTAAAATAGCTGATTCTGTTGTCAGAAATTTACAAACAAATTTTAAAGTCTACAGAGATTTTTCTTTATTTATATAATTCTAGTGAAAACTATTTGCTTTCATACATACATATTTAATGTATGAAACGTGCACATACATACATACATATTACAACTGTGTTATCAAATTGAGAAAAAAAAATTGTTACTGCAGTTTAATTAATGAAAATGACCATTAGTGTACTAAAGTACATGAGTCACAGGTTCAATCCCCAACCGAACCAATAAAATTTTTTGTAATTAAAAACATTTTTTTAAGAATTTAAATTATAGTTTTATTATTTAAAATTTAAAATAATTAATGTTTTTTTAATTTATTTAATTGTTAAGGTTTATTTTGTATTTTTAAAATATTTTTTTAAATAGTGAATTTTATTTTTGAGTTATATAAATTTAGTTAAACCTAAATTAATAAGTAATTACTTTTGTAAAATTAACAAAAACAATGTCTTATTAAAAACATGGATAAATTCTTATATTCAATTTGCAACAATCAAAAAATTAAAGTTATTGGGCAATAATCATAGTTACAAGAAAAAAAATTTTTTTATCAAGAGCTGAATTTAAAATCGTTTTTACAACAATGTTAGTGTGACCATAATTATGGGCCATTAAATTAACAAAAAAAATCATTTTGAATATAAAAATAAATGGGCCATAATCATAGTCACAAAAAAGTAGGCTTTTATTAAGAGCTGACTTTTGTTCATAAGAATTTTTTCAATTTAAAATCGTTTTTAAAAAGTTACCGACTTTAGTGTGACTATGAAAATAGGCCAATCTTTATATTATATTACTGTTTTATATACAAATGAAAATCTTTTTAGTTTTACAGAAAAAAACACTATTTAATTAATTTTTTTTAGAAAAAGTTTTTAATTATATTTGTTGCATAATTGTAAAATAAAAGCTTTTTTGTTAATGTATAAAATTATGCCTGTGATACTTTTGACACCATTTTATTCTTTATTTATAAAAACAAATATGGCGTCTAAAATATGTGAATTTAAAAAAAAAAATATATTTATAAATTTTTTTTTTTGGTAAATAAGCAAATTTAATTATTTATTTATTAATCCCGCATTAATCATAATTTCTTTCACATTGTACATTTTATTTTAATTAATTTCAATCAAACTGTAATCTAAACAAAAATCCATAAATTTGCTCTTTAAAAATTATTACAGACATTTAAAAAGAAATACAACACCATTTATTTGTTTTAATGTTTAACAATGAAAATTATTTAATTTTATTAAAACATTTTTTTTTTAAGTAAAAAAAAACATTTTTTTTTATTAAAACGTTTTTAAATTACATGCATGTAAAACAATTTTTAATATAAAATAATAAAAAAAATATAAGCATTCAGAAGCACTTTAACTTGCTGTATAAAAAAAAGATAATAGTAAATTCCCCAAATTTTCTAACATTATTTATAGAACATTTTTTTTTATTTAATTATATTTTGTTTGTAAAATTTTATCAAAAATTGCCCAAAAAAACTCAATATAAAATGTATAATACATTTAAAATACTAACATTCCACTTTACGTCATAAATAAAACAATAAAAAATAAATTTTTTCGAATTTTTTTGCATATAAAAATATGAAAAGTAAGTAAAAGCCAACAACACGTCACAAACACTAATAATTCACCATTAATATCCATACAGTACATAGTACACTCATGTCTCAGCTAAAATTTACAAAACATTAAATTCAACAGTATTCAAGACACATACCTAAATCAGTATCAGGGTGAGTCAAATAATTTAAGGGTGATTCAAGTATTTAAAAAAAGTGTGGTAAGTACCATAAAACTAAGATTCACACCAAATCAATTAATATGTTCATGTGGCTTAGTTGGTAAAGCGCTGGTGTTGGTATGCAGAGGTCCCAAGTTCAAACCGCGGTGCAGTGAAAGTAAGTAAATAAAATTTAATAAATATTATTCAAAAATCAAATTGTTGTTATTAACTAAAAATATATCTCTCCCTCTGTTTCTTTCTCCCAGAAGAGTTTCAAATATCGTTGCTCAGACAAAACAAGACACCCACCCACACATACTTACACTTACAAACGAACAAAACACAGCTTTGTTAATCGTCACGAAATAAATATAAAAAAAAAAATTTTCTTATTTTTTTTTGCGGAAATGCTTTTAAAACTGGTCGGAGGGGGCTAATTTTAGCCCGGAGAGGCTGAAATTGACCATAAATTGCCGTTTATAGCCGAAATAAGCCAAAAATACCCACCGGAGGCTAAAATAGGGCATAAATGGGCAATTGAAGGCCAAAAATGGACCATTAATGCTCTAAATTGGCAGCTGAACGCCAAAAAAACAAATAAATGGGCATTTGGAGGCCGAAAATATCCAATAATAGGCCATTAATGGTCTAAATTGACAACTGAACGCCAAAACAACCAATAAATGTGTATTCGGAAGCCAAAATTGTCCAATAATGGGTCACTCATGGTCAAAAAATTCATATTTAGCAAGAAATGTACCTAAATACTGTTGATAAACTCACTCTATCCCCATAAAACCCGAAAATTGGTCACAAATGCAGCTAAACATAGTCAATATAGCTATATTTTGAGCATAAATGGACCAAAATATGCATATTCCGCCAAGTTTTGGCTATTGAATTTGAAAATTAGCCATGGATGGAAAAAATATAGACCAAAATTTAATTAAAGTTAATTTTGGATCATTTGACTTTAATATTGACAATAAATGGAGCAAAATGTGCCCAAAATAAAGCTATATTGTGGCCTGAAATGAACCACAATATAGCTTAAAATTTTTGTTATGTATTTATAGACCAAATATGACAAATTAATCTACAATTAATTATATTTAAGAGCCAATTGTAGTGTGTTTAATAAATAATCGATAAACAAAATAAGAATTAACTAGTTTATGAATATTTTTACAATAAAAATTTTTATTATTTATTTCATTAGGAATAAAATTTAATGAGAAAAATATTTTTGTAAAATGTACTCTTTTAACTATAAATAAATAATGATTGAAATTGGCTTAATTATTTATATATTACAAATATAACAATACTCTCACTCACATTTCGCAAAATATTTTTTTTTTAATTTCAATCAATAACTTTTTTTAATTAAAAAAAAAGTATATAATAGGGCTAGTATTCAGTGTTTGATGCAAATACAAAATTGCATTGCTTTTCAACAATAAATTATACTAAAAAAAAACCAAAAAAATTTCGCACTTACAGCAAACACTGAATATCTCTAATATTTTTTTTACAACTATAAAGTCTATTCAGAGTTTTATTCAAATATGGTTTTGAAAATGTAGAGTTTAGCAGTTTAAAAAATTAAAAGCTGTAAAATTTCGCATTTGAATAAGACACTGAATACCTTTGCTAATTTTCTTAAAACTATAAAAGCTATTCAGTTTTTGATACAAATATGGTTTTGCAAATGTAGAATTTTTTAGTTTTATAACATTAATGAGAGATTTCAAATTTGCATCAAACACGGAATACCTCCACTATTTTTCTTAAGACTATAAACTCTATTCAGAGTTTTGCAACATTTCAAATGCAAAATTTGGTAGCTTTTCAATGACAAAATACGCAAAAAGCTACAAAATTTTATATTTGCTATAATGTAATATTATTTGCATTAAACTCTGAACAGGGAAATCTATTAATATGTATACATGTAATTTAACTTCAAAAAGATGAAAAAGATGTTGTGGTGCCTTTTCACTGAATACCTCAATGATGGTTTGTTATTTAGTACCTTCTTAATTCACAATTAATTCACTTTTTGCTTGAAGACTTGTAAAAACCTATAAAAAATAAAAGAAATTATGAATATTAATGCAAATAAATAATGAAACATACAAATTGTAATATTAAATTAATAAGAAATAGTTTTAATTAATACAGTTTTTTTTTTTTTTACAAATTTTCATACAAAATGTTAATTTTTTTAAACTGAAAAATAATTTTTTTTATAAATTTTTATACAAATTGCTTTTTACATTGTAAGCCGAAAGCTTACACTGACACAAAATTGGGAAAACAATTATTTTCAAACTTAAGCTTCACACTTAATTTTTTTAAACAATTTTCACAATCTACAATTTTTTGTAAGTAATTTTTTTGTATTCGTTTGCCTTTATTTTAGATAAATTGATTCTATTTTCAATTAATTTTAAAATTATGTGGCTCTATTCCAGCAAAAATTTCACTCACTAAGAAGCTATTAATCTTTTTTGGTACTTAATTGCAATTATGTTGAGTTTACTTTTATTTAATTTTATTATTTGGTTATTTTTGTAACAAAAACCTTTTTTTAGTTTTTTTAATTTAACGATACTTAATTATATTTATTTAACTATATTTCATTTTATATTTTTTTTCTATTAAAATAGCCTTAATTTCAAAAACATTGTCGAACTGTATTTTTTCCAAATTCGGCTTATTTTAATAGAAAAAAAATTATTAAAATGAAATGTAGTTACAAAACAATTAAATATCAATTTAAAAATTAATTTAAAAGTGTTTAGTTACAAAAATAAAGCCAACATAATTTAAATTAAGCACCAAAAAAAGATTAATAATATTTAATTACATGAAAAAATTTTAAATTTAATTTTAATTAAAATTAATTAATAAAATTAAATTCAATTAAAATTAATTAAATAGACAAATTGAATTCAATTCAATTAAAATTAATTAATTGATTGACTATTGAATCTATAAATTAAAAAAAATAAATTTAAAGTAAGTTCAATTAAAATTAATGAAAAGGAAAAAAATAATGTAAATTTAAAACTAAAATTAAAAAACAAAATTAAATAAAAAAAAAAAATAAAATTTAAAAACGTTGCCCTCAGTGGGAGTCGAACTTGGGACTCTCGGTGTACCATGTGTATATTAAAAGTAATTAACTGAAAAAACAAATAATTAACATTAATTATATGTAAAAAATAAAAACAAAATGAAAAAATTGTAAAAATAAAATATAAAAAAGTTGGCCGCAGCGAGAATCGAACTTGGGACTCTCTTTTTACACGATTTTTTTTTATAACGAATTTGATTAAAAAATTCTTTTTTACACAAATTTTTCTTTTTTAACACGATTTTTAGGCAATTTATAGTTGATAATTCAGAAATAATTGAATGATGAACAAAATTGATTGGTGATGGCGTTGAAATTCTTTTTACCAAATTTTATTTATTTTTTATAATATAATTAATGAAATAAAACATGTAAGCACTAGACAAATTAAGTGAACTCTTAAGAAGAATTTTTTAATAATTTTCTTTTTACACGAATTTTCTTGGAACGTATAGTATTAAAAGAAGAGACCTTTTCCACATTTTTGGTAGTGTAATGTGGAAAAAAAACTTCTTAAACTTTTATCAAATGCTACAAATTAAAGCCATTTCGTTTGAAAATTGTTGTAAATTATTTAAAGAAAAATCCTTTATCAAAACAATGGATTTGAAAAAATATTACGCTCTATTAAGAATTTGATCGCTGAAGTTGAGCCGTTTGACTCTTTATATAAATGTGCCAGCTTCAAAAAACGTTTTCCAAAGGGTAGTTTAAATTGACAACTTCACAGTTGTGAGCCACAGTTTCAAACAAAAAATTTAAATTTCTTAATTCCTGGCTGGTCTCAGGAATTGTCGACCACGTGGGGAATTTTGCAAAGTTTTAGGCTTTGAAGTCTTACAACCTGCAGCTGATGAGTGGATTCAAGTCGACTGATTATTACCTTTGCCGTAAATTCCCTGAGTTCATTCAAGAACAACCCACAGGTTTTTTAAAATTTTTTTTTCAGCAAAATTGCCACAAGTGGCTTCTGAAAATTCAACAGCAGGCGTAAAGGCGGTTCAACTAAGCCTTTTTTTCTTCGAAAAATGCGGTGATCAAGCATAGATTATGTTTTATTATTGATATCACAACCCAGCCACTGTAACCAGCTACCAAAATAATGAATTTACAGCCAACTAAATTTCCCAGTTTCCTAATTTTACACTATTGGCTTCTTGAAAAAGCCAAGGGAAACAATTGAAGCTTTACAACCCAAAATATGTAATACCACGTTCAATGAATTAGACAAGCCATTTGGCCAAAACCTGATAAGAGCATTGATATCTGCACGACGGTCATGCACGTGTTGTACTTCTGTCCGAGATTATTTTTCATTTATTGCCAAATTTCCAATTATTCTTTGTTTTATTTTGTTTTGAAACACAAAGTTCTTGTTGAAACCCCCACTAAAGGCGTAATAAAGCCAGGTTTCTGAATAATTCACACTGTTGTTGGTTTGTTTGCTGCATAGTTGTAGCATTTTATTACAATTTTGTAATTTGTGATCGCAAAAACGAGTAAAGGATTGATTTAAATACAAGAAAAAAATGAGCCACCCAATCAAAGGGGACATTTTATTCAGTTTTATTTTTTCTACCCGTTAGTGTCGGTCACAAAATAAAATTGTAACATAAAATTGATTTAAAAAATAAAATAAAATAACACAATTTATTAATTAAAGAAAACAAAAAACTAGAGCACAAATTTAAAATAAATTTTATTTAAAATTAAATTAAAACACAAGTTGGAATGCTTTTTGCTAAGTAAACTGGCCGTTTTGAGGGCTGATAAGAAAATGATTTGCAAACTCAATTAAAACGCGCACTAAATATGCGCATTTTGTCGACAATTCAATAATAATTTACAATATGAATTTGAATTGTATCAAATGAAATCGTTTGTAATCGAAAACATCTTTTTCTTCATTGATTCATTTTGTTTTCTTCTCCTTCTGAGATGCTGTTTAATCTAAAACAAACGCTTAAACATGAATTTAATATTCATGTAAATGAATACTAACTAAACTTTATCATTTAGTGTAGGGGAAGGATGGTTACTCTAAACACAATTTCTAATTTTAATTAAATAAAGGGCGGATCTGTTTTTGACAATTTTATGTTTTCAAACATTTTTTATTAAAGCGCCTAAACGTAAACAAACGCAAATTTTTTGTTTTTAAATATTATGAAAGGTATTAAGCTCAGTAATCTAAATTGCTTAGCGTTTTCTTTTCTCTTTAAGATCCAGAAGCAGGAAATTTTAGCCCATTAGTCGAAGCGAATAGAACAAGAGTTTCTTTTCTTCTTTGAAAAAAAAGGTTGAAAGTAATTTAATGTAAGCGAGGAAAGGAATGGAGCAAGTTTTTCTTTACTACGACCTCATCTTTTCCCTTAAAAAAGTCTGCAGCAAATTAAGTCCACTAATCTAATCCAACTGCTCAACGAGTGGAGGAAGGGAGAGCCCATTTTCTCTAAAATAAAAAAAGAAGAAATACTGCTACTAGTCGCGCCGTTTGTTGGGTAACCTTCTCTGAGTTTCACAGCAACACCTAATAAAAGTAGTTAGAAGTGGTAGTTTGTTTTGTGGTGACATGTAAATACTAAAATATAGCCGGCGTCTAAAGTACTCACACATTGTGTGTTGCTAAAAACGTTTTTTTTTAAACACACACATTCAAGCAAATAAAATCATGAGTCATTTACAGATTTGTTATTTCTCCTCTTTTTTTCTTTCGGTGTAATATGGCGTCATGACTTAAATTAATTGTTGTAACAAGCAAATAAATTCATAAATTGTTAAATGAAAAGATTAATAATTTAAAAGTTAGAATGCCTGTGTGTAAGTAAGTTTGCTTTATAGATTATGTATGTGAGTGCGTGTCTGTGTGGATATTTTAGGTTAGTTAGTGTAAATATTAGTGTTGTATTTGCGGTTTTCTTTTTCATGTTTAAAACAAGAAAGAGAACTGCAGATGTTAATACGAGAGAGTGTGGGCGTTGAAAGGGATATTAAAAATATTTAATTACTTTTAATAAGTGTAACAATTATGTCTCTATATGCATTTTGCTAATTATTTGAAACACATTAAGGTCTTTGCAAACAATAATAAGTTTCATTGATAAATTAACCTCAAATTCTAATTTTAATATTCTAGCTAAGGGTTTGGTTGGTTGTGTCGTTTTTAAACATCGACAAATAAATCTAAAAAATTATTCTTTCCTTTTGTGAGGAATTAATTTTAAAAATAAAAAATAAAAACTAATCAAATTCGAGACCTTCATTAAAATTGTGTTCATGAACTAAAACAATTATTGCAACTACTTCAATTATGTTAGCTTACATGTTACAGGATTAAAAAAACGATGCTAACTTCACTTAGACCAGGACCAGACACATTTAAAAATACAAATATCCATAAGGATCTAAATATTCCTTACATTGAAGACAAAATCAAGAGCGTCAGTGCGATATACAAGATGAAGGTTATGATGTATCCCAATCCAGTTGCTAGATACTTGCTTGTTTTTGATGGCCACAGCAGACTGAATAGGACGCAGATGTTTGATCTGATTGTTCGACCATCAAGTTGACATTGCAGTGGCAAAGAATATTTTATATAAAATTTTTAGAATAAGATTTGAAGTACGTTTTGTAAATTTCATTTAGAAGGATTCAAAATTAAAACAAATTATGAAAAATAAAAATTACCGAATTCGCTCAACAGCCGTTTTATTCCATATTGTAAAAATTTATTTCAATTTACAATTTGAATCAGACAAATTAATCTATTTTAAAAAAATGAGAAATTGCAAGCACCAAATATAAAATTTCCTTAAAATATGTTGACAATTTGAAAAAAGAAGAATTCGCCTTTATTATGATCTTCAGAATGCAATCATTTTCTATAGATTCGCCTAAGTTATGTGTTTAAAGTGCCCTTTTTATGGATTTGACCATATTAAGCTAAAGCTGGCGATGTTTTGGTCAATAAATTTAAGAAGAATTTAATTTCTTTAAAAGAATTTTATCTACTTTTTTCCTTTCTCGTCATTATTTTAATAAAAAATAAAATCACTTTCAAACTTTTTTAATTTGCCAACTTTTTGCTGGTAAATCTTTTTCGTTGGCTATAAAATTTATTTCATTTTACTGGTAGTGGGACAAATATATTAGTTTGGTTTTAGTATTCGTGTATGTGTTTGTGTATGAAGAGCTATTGTAATTTAAATCTATAGTTTGTGGTTTTAATTTAAAGATTATTTATTGTAAATGAATGATTTTATTGTGAAAATGTGTGTATGTAAGTGACGATCGATGTTTGTTTGCCCTGTATTGGGTTAGTTTTAGTTTGGTAAGAAGCCCAACAAAAATTTTTATTTGAAAACAATAAAAAAAATAAAATAAAAACAAGGCAAAATATACAGTGGCTTTTTTATATTCATATGACCTCTTCTCTAGCTATAAAATATACACTTTGAAATAAAAAACAAAATGTAACAACTACAAACACTACCTCACTCACTCGTTTGAAAGAAGACACAGCACAAAGCTATGAAACTAAAACGAACTAAAATAAAAACTAGTAAAGGGCGTTCTGCAATGCGTTTAATGTTTTGTGAGGTAAAGATTTATTCGATTTGGCTTAAATTTATAAGAGAAGTGTAACGCTCACGAGCGCCTATTCGACTTTTAATTAAACACATCCCCTTATCACTACTTTAAACTCATTCATTTCGAAACAAACTTCATTATTTTTAAGCTATAATGGCCAGCAAGCTGGAAGGTCTATCCTTTATATTTTTCCGTAAGTCTACTCATTATTGAATATCATTCGAGTAAATTATTAAAAACAAGTATTTATTGAAAAAGGACGTGTCAGGTATACAAGGAATATCAAACTTCATAGAAATCTAAAATGCTCAATTGAAAAGTGGGCATGGCCGGTATAAAACTGTATGATGATCTATTTTACAATATGGAGAAACACTTTAAAAAATATTTTTTTGTTAATAAAGAACACATTAAAAAATTACAAAGTGGGCGTGGCTACTAGGGTAGTATATAGCAACCTTTCTGGTACTAAATTTCACAGAAATCCTTAGGAAAGCAAAAATTTTTATGTATAGCAAAAAAAAAAAAAAACAAACAGAAAATTAATTTTATATATCGCCACATGATTTGTAAAAAGTCCTAAATCACAAAAAATTCCAATTCAAATTTTTTTATTGATTATTATCTATAAGTCTTCAAAATTGTTTACTCCTACCTAGCAAAAAATTATGAATTGTTGGGTGCCGCTATAGATTAGTAGGTGGCTTACCATCCTATCAATCTAAGGGCTACAGTTGCGATTACTGCCTAGACCCTGGATGTTTTCTGCAGACAAGCCAAGAAACTTTGCTGATTTGTGTTATTTAAAAAAGGCACTCTACGAATTCATCTTTCATCATTTCAAAAAAAAAAAAAGCGGTTGGCATATTTTAAGTGCTGAAGCAGTCATTTTTAATTAACCACATACTCGTATGCCATTTTATATCACTACCTTTTCTTCAATAATTTCATTACTATAATTATACAAAATTATAGCTTGGTTTGCATGGCGGCAAACTAACCATGTTAACAAAAAAAACTATCAGCGAATATCGCATTATTAAGCTTCTAAGACAGGCGTTATATTAAGTGAAAAGTTTTCAAAAAAGAACAACTTGCTTGCAATGACACGCTAATGCTAACTAAATTCATTGGTTATCCTTTAAAAGTAGAAGTATTTCCCGGCTCCAGTTGTAATGATTTTTCTACTTTTTTTCTCACTATTTTTGCTGGGTACAATTAAAAAAAACACTTTTAAAAAGAAACTTAATTCTAATTTACGCTACGCAATTTTTGTTGTTGCAAATTTATCATAAGAAAAAGAGAATTACAGAGAACAAACAAGTTGATAACACTTTCCAATCTTCTTTCTCTTTTTCACTCACTTTCTCTTCCTTTCCCTCTCTCACTCTTATAATCTAAGAATAATTGCAACAAAAATTTCGTAGTGTAAGTTAGAACTTAAGGTCAGGGCACATAGAATCTTATTTTTCAACCGACAACGATGTTGAAATACATGTCTGCCCTATACAGTACGTCTCTGTCAACGTACAGTACTAAACTTGGCCAAAACTTTAACGTATGTTGGGTGGATATGTGCCCCGCCGTTTAGAGAGATTTTTTGCTTTCTCTGTAAAATTTATTAAAATGAACTTTCGAGCTTTCCTAAATTTATAATATTAAAAAAATTAAGTTTTATAAATAATAAAAAAAAAGAAACCGTACCAATATGGATCACCATATAAAATGAAAAAAAGTAACTACGAGAAGAGTACACACAAAAACCGATATCGTCGTTATAACGTTTTATTTTTGCAAACTAGGGCACTGCAGTTAACCACACAAACAAACTAACACAATGATAAGTAATCTGACATACACTCACACACATTTACATAACTATCTAATAAACTTAAAAGAAACTTAAGAATTATCAAACAAAGGAAACCTACAGACATAGTATTGATAACGAAAGTTAACCAAGTACTCACACACATGCCTACACAATATTTACTATTAAATAAATTCAAAATATGGTATATAAAAGGGGTTTTTAAAAAGAAATTTGCTTATTTAAAGGTTCTGAAATTAAATATAACCTGGGGGCAAATATATGATATAACAAGAGCGCTAATGCTAAAAGAGAAGCTAGAACAGGAATGACAGAAAATTACTTCTGTAGAATACCAAAATTTGATGAATTTGTTGTCTAAACTGTTGCAACTCGTTATAAACAATGCGATGAACCAACCAAATACTGATTACAATAAACAGAATCCTATAATAGGGTCACGTAGTGAGTTTTTTATACTTTTCGTCAATGCTTTTTTAATGTTGTTCTTGATTTTTTTCCTTTAATTTTAAGTTGCAAAAAACATTTTTTTCTTTTTTGCAAATATTTAGTAATAAAAATAGATATGAAATGAAACTGCCTCACTACCTTTGTTAAGTATGCTTTTACTATCAACAATTTGTGAAAAGAAAAAGTGCAGTATATAGACTTTTGTTGGCCACTGTACATTTCAAGTAAGCAAAACGTTAGTTAAGGCTCTTGTGTATTAATGAGAAACACTAAGAATCTACAAAAATTTTCAGCTTTTTTAAATACTTTGCAAAATATCTTCACCACCGCATATTATTTTACATAATTTTGCTATCCCACCTTCACAGTTATTAACTAGACATTTTGGTTAAAACGAATTGTTTAATCTGCTTTGCTAGTTTTTATTTCAAATAAAAAATAAGAGCCTTAACAAAAGTATTTAATATTTTACATAGAAGCTTGAAAATAATTCTTTTTTTAATCCATTTTTTTATCAGTTTGTGGAAGAGAATTAAAATAAAATTTTAAAAATATTTTTCACTTGCAGCCATCTTTTTTTGTTGTTATTTGAAACATTAAAGACAAAAGAAACAAGTGAAAATTGAGAGAGTAAAAAAAACACATAAACCCTAATAATCCTCTTAAAAGCACCTTCATGCATTCCGACTTGAAAATAAAAAAAAATAAAAAAATAGTGAAAGAAATTCTTTAAATAAAAAAACTCTAGCTAGTGATTAATTTAAAAGTTATTTTGAAATCAAAACAATTTCTTTAAAAAATTGAAGTAGCTTATTCACTATCAACATGAATTCATTCATACATATAGAAACAACAAACTTTGTCGTAAATTATTATAAAAATAATTTCTACTTTAACAAATATGCCATTCGGTTTCCAGTGAAACAGTTAATAAAAAATCCTCTTATACGCTCACGTACAATGCGCGTGTTAGGGAAAAAAACCACCTTCAACCTTTAACATTTATATCTTGTAAAAAAAAAGAAAGAAAAACGAATTAAAATACAAAACAAGGATAAGTTGAATGGAATGTATTTGCAAATAAATACAATTGGGAAAGTGTGCAGGTGAGTTGTTGCTGACTGCCTAACAATTCAAGTAGACTACGAATTTGTGGGGGAGTTTTTGTTCAAACTCCTGTCTGGATCTCCGTAAATATCCTATAAAATTCAAAAGCTTTACAAAACTTGCTTTTTTAAAAAGAAAAATATGATTTACTTTATGATAAAATTATTTTTGGCCAAGTTAAATTTTTGTGTCTATTTTAATGATTTTTTTTTATTATAAAAGCTTGTAAGAAAATATATAATTTCAAAGAACTCTTTTGGAAAATAGAAGATTTGTAATCAAAAAATCATTGAAAAGTGGGTGTTGCTGGTGCTAAATATGGCGGCCAGCCTTGGGATCTACACTCGTACACGAATAGGTAGCGTGCTAACCTATCAATCTGGGGGGTCGCAGGTTCAATTCCTGTGTAGACCCTGAGTGTATTATGAAGAAAAGCCAAGAAGCTTCGCAAATTTGTGTTGATTATAAAAAAAAATTATTTTAGCCACGCACAAAAAAAATAAATATCACAGATAAAAAAATTTAATGTAAATTTTCTTCTTAGAATTCATTTTTCTATCACCTGTAATTTTTTTTTAAATTTTGTCGCTCTTAGCCAAAGTAAATTTTTTTTAGTCAGACTGGCTGAGAATGGCTAAACCCAAAACTGGAAAATATCGTTAGCGATTGAAAATCGTTGACAATTTTATTGAAATTATTAAAAAAAACTGTTTTCAAAACCTTTTGAGTTTACGAATTTTATTTTTTATTGAAGAAGTACAAAATTTCAATCAAAAAATTACATTTGAATGTTCTTTTTCAAATCAAATGACGATATGCAGATAAGGAGTGGGTCATAACATTAAACCAACAAACTGAATATAAATTTTGGAAGAAAAATAAATTTGTAATTTTATTTTTTAATAAAATTGTATATTCATGTATGTATGTATGCATTAGCGTTTATATGGCTGTGTCTACATATTAAATGTTTCTCATCTCCTTTACAATAAATTAAACCACAAAATGTTCTATTAAACTAGAAATTTATAAAATGTAATAAAAAAGTTTAAATGGCAGAGAGTGAGTGTCACACATGAAGATAGAAAAAAAATGAAATACAACTTGAAAATTTACTAAGAAAAAAAAAATAGTAACTGGCTAAGCTAAGCACAAAATCAATAAATGAGCTCTTATTTTTGAGAGTGGTATAAGTCCGCTTAAGGCTTTTTAACTTGAAGTCATTAACCCTCTACAAGCTTTTGTGCTTTTTTTCTGAAAAGATAAACTTCGGTTTTTTTTTCTCGGACAAGAATTTTTAAAAATATCAGCTGTAAATTTATGTCTAATTGAAATATTTAATAAAAAACAAGTGAAAAGAATTTTAAATTTTAATATAAAATTTCATAAGGCAAACACAAACTGTTTTAGTTTGTGGTTTTATTGGCAGAGAAATAGCCAACTAAGTTTATGACTTGTGGGGGGGTTTTTTTTAACCATTTGTTTGAAAGAATTTACTTTTTTCTTTTTGATTTTTGTTTATTCCCAGAAACCCTAAAGTGAATAACTTGACCACAATAAAAGAAAATTTTTTCCAGTTGCTTGTGACTAATTAAAATTAAAAAAATAACAATTTTCTTCTATTTCACAGTCCATTCTTTACCACATCTAACGGTTTTAAGTCTTTCGGGCTGTAGCAAACTAACAGATGATGGTGTTGAGTTAATAGCAGAAAATTTACAAAAATTGCGTGCTTTAGATTTGTCATGGTGTCCACGTATAACCGATGCTTCATTAGAGTATATTGCCTGTGATTTAAATCAATTGGAAGAATTGACTTTGGATAGGTAAGTAAAATCTAGCAAGAGAAAATTTTATAAATTCAATATTTCAAAAAAAAAAGAAATCAATATTCGCTACTGTTCTGAAAATGCAGTTTTGTTTTAGTAAAACGAAAAAAAAAATTAATTTTTTAGTTTCTATTTGGATTTGTTTTATCGACAGAAAACTGTTTACAAATTCGGTTTACAGTAAAAAACAAAATTTTTTTAAATTTATATTTGCATTCGTTTTAACGAAAGAAAACTTTGAACGAATTCGGTTTACAGTAGCACCACTTTAGAATACAAAAAAAAAGATCATTTGTTTTTTAGTTTTCTATGCGAATTCGGTTTCAAATAGAATCCCGTTAATTTATTGGTGTTGTTTTAAACATTCCACCCAAATTTAGGTCCAAAGTTTTAGAAAAAAAACTGGTTATTTGACCCACAAAATTCTAACTTTAACTATCGCAAGTTGTAAAAACGAATAAAATTTTGTGAATTTGATTAAGAGAAGACCAGAAAATGTACGAAAAAAATTTTTTAGAATGCGGTTTGCAGAACAAGGTCAATTTTCAGTGATTTAGATTTTTTTTTTTTTCAACAAAAAATATCCTATACTCATTTTTCAGAGAAAATAAATGACTTAATATATTTTTTAAATATAATTTTAGATGCATTCACATAACCGACATTGGTGTCGGTTACATTTCAACTATGCTGTCTTTAACAGCATTATTTTTGCGTTGGTGTGCTCAAGTTCGTGACTTTGGTCTGCAACATTTGTGCTCAATGCGTAATTTACAAGTTTTATCATTAGCTGGCTGTCCACAGTTAACCTCATCGGGTCTATCTAGTCTTATACAATTAAGGCATTTGCAAGAGCTGGAGCTAACAAATTGTCCAGGTGCATCACAAGAATTATTTGAATATTTAAAAGATCATTTGCCACGCTGTCTAATAATAGAATAATTTTTTTAACTAGTCAACGCTTAACAAAAAAAATAAAAAATACAAAGAAACAAAAACAACAAACTTCACACTAAAGTTTGTTGTAAAACACACCGAGATTAAACTTCAATATAGTTACATAAATATTTTTTAATAAACATAGATATGTTCTAAGCAGCCTAGATTGTAGTTTTCTTTCTTTTCAATGTTTTATTAGAGTTTTCTTTAATTTTATTATTATTATAAAAAACAACTTGATATTTCATTCACTACTAAAATACTATCAACTAACTAACTAACAAAAACTATGTACTACAAACTATATCTCTAACTTTTACTATTTTATTATAAATAAATTATTTTGTAATTAAATTTAGTTCCTGCTCTAGAAGTTTCAGTTTAAAATTTTCTTTCTGTGATTTTAGTTTTTAAGTTAAGAAACTTAATTTAAATATTATAAAATTAAATTTTCTTTTCAAGAAATATTAAGACAACTGAAAATTATACTACACACATGTATATATATATATATATATATACATAACAATTAAATAGGACTGGTATTCAAAGAGACTAATAACGACTTCAAGTATGAATTATGACAAATTTTTCATAAAAATTTGTCACAATATCGATTTCAAGTCTACTTTAATTTTCTTTGAATACAAGCATAAATGTATAAAAAGCCTTCAAATTTATATGGTCTGTTTAAAATTTTCAAAATTTATTAAAAAAAAAAAGAAAAAACAAGGGTCACATTACTACTGGGCAACTCTTATAAAAAATTTCAAATTATTTCAAGCAGACATCAGGGCCAAACTTCCAATACAATTAAATGGAATGCCGTAATTTGTCCCCAGACTATCCACTATAATCTATCACAATTGTTGTGCAAATCGCATGCAAAACTCATGAGTTTACAGTTCCAGCAAGCGTGTAGCAAAGCCCTTGGTAAAATTTGGTTAATAAAACCGCATGAGAAGGCTTCTTCTTTAAATATTGTTTTTTGTCCTTATAGCACAACTTAGAATTTTTCTTTTCGTTGTTGTGGTATTTGATATTTTAACTTTGAAGAGTGAAAGAAAAAAATTAATTTTACAAATATGTACTTATTGGGGCGATCTATACGACCTAGCCTAACTAACCACTTTCATTTCTTGCCTAAAAAAATACCAATTTGATCAATAAGAGTTGCTAAGTGAAACGGACAAATGCCAGCGTTTTACAAAACATACCGAAAACTTTTTTCAATTAATTCTGAACTAAAGAAGTAAATAACATAACAGATCTTTAAACATAAAAAATTACAAATTTACTAAAAATCCCAATTAAAAGCAACAACTGTAAAATAAGGCCGATTATTTGTAAGCCAAAAATATTTTATTACTTTTTCCATATAGGCAGCTTTAAGTAAATTATGCACTAGAAAGCCTTTTCCTAAAATTTACAAAATATATATATTTTTTTTTAAGAAACAAAAGTAGTTTTAGCTTACAAAAACGGGCTTATTGTTTTATAATTTACTTAATTTAATTTATTAATTATTTATTAATAAACTAAGTTACAATTTATTATATTTAATTATGGCTCATGTTAAGTTAAAACAATTAAGACAAGTGATGTTATGTTAAACTAACAAAACTATTGAGCAAGTTCTGTTACACCCATTCTTAGGAAAATTAAAATTTTTAAAGTTTTTAATTTTCTCAGGGAATCTACGTACAGAACACACCCAATAATTTGTAATAAATAAAATTTTTAAAAACTAGAAAGAAATATTTGACTTACCCAAAACACAAAATTTTGTTAAAGTAGTTTCAAATAGTTAATTCTTTCATCTAAAAAGATAAGAAGAAAACAAAAACAAATTTAGTGAAAAATCCCAAAATTTTATATGACAAACAGTAAAAAAGGCTTAAAATATGTAGAAAAAATAATCAATTTATACTTTTGGTTTTATAAACAAACGTTGAATACAAATTACAAAAAATATCAACAAGCGCCAACAAGTTTCAAAACAAATAAGCTTTAAACAAAAAATAAATTTTAATTAATTAAGAGACAAACAAACAATCACCGTTCACAAACTGCAATCACTCTCACAAAGTCACTCATATAATCACTGTTTACACCTTAAAAATTATTACGAATAAAATACCCGCCCTTTTTCAAAAACTGAAATAAATATTAATAAAATTAAATAAAAAAATTATATATATGTATTTCTAACCTTAAAAAAGAATATTTTTAAACAAGATCAAATAAATAAATAAATGACCAAAAACATTTAAAAATAGCATTGCTATCATTTCAATAAAAATAAATTTGAAAGAACTTTAACAAAAATAAAAATACAACAAATACTTATTACATGTTACAAAGACTTTTAAACAAAATCGCTTAATATTTGCATATTTTTAAGCAAGAAAAAAATAAAAGAAAATAAATAAAAACTTATTGTAAATGTGAATTATTTAAATATGAAAAATATTGAAAGTTATGGAAATAAAATAAATGTGGTAAAACAAAAACAAAAGCATTGAATAAATAGACTTTTAATTTTTAAACTAAATACAAGAAAAAATATTATGGCAAGATATTTGAGATGCTAAATAAATAAATTTTTTAAAAAATAATTAATATTTCAAGAAATTAAAAAAAGGTTGTTTTTTTTCATTAAAGGGGGTTTACACTGTAATACTGAATGAAATGTCTTGTCCAAAATTCAAATCAAATGAAAAAGAGCAATCATTTAACAACGTTACGCAATTGGAAAACTTACGTTCAACATTAATCCTTTAGGGCGAAAGGAAAATCAACATCTCAAAAAATAACACACGGTAACTTTCCTTGTCTCTGTTTCTGTAGTAAGACTTGGCTGGACCTGTAACATGGATTTATTTCTCCCTGTTATTTTTGTTTTTCAGACGCAGAAAAAAATAGCAGATTGTTTCAGAACATCGGAAACATAACTACAATCTTCTGTGTAGCCTTATAAACACAATAGTCTATGTCTATACATATATGTATGTAGGCGAAATGCCCAGTTTGCGACCAATTCCAGCTTTCACAGTTGGCATGTGATGCTACGTCCACGATGGGAGTATTAAAATATTGAAAATTGTGAACAATTTCGTAATAGATGATAATTAACTTCAAAACTGAAAAGTAGGTTGTTTTAATGTGGTACACCTGGGGCAAAGATGGCATGCAAAAGCATGATAATCGGAAATTGAATTCTTTAAAAACCTAAACTGCATACTAAATTCCAAACAATGAACAAGCCAGAGTGATGGAATATTAAGCGACTTAGATTTATAAATACTTTTAATCATACCAATAAAAAAAAATGAGGCCAGTAGTCCGATTGCGTCTCAAAAATTCGCAAAATTGCAGTTGGTTTAGTTTTGTATTACTAACAATTTCTATACTGTAATTTATATAATTAATTGAAGAATATAGCAAAGTATTTACCATTTATTCAACACGAGCACTAAATTTTTTTACAAAAATAAAACACATTCCACTCACAAAATATAAACTATTTAATTTAATACTTCAGTGTTGTTCAGCGAAAAATAAAACAAGAAAAAATATTAACAGTTATAAAAGTGTTTAAAAGTTATAACTGATACAAGAACCACGTAACCCACTGTTGTATTTTTTTATTCATTATTACACACTATTTGATATTTTTATATTTACCAACACTAGTTGCTTATCTCAAAAGTCAATTGTCAGTTGTGTCGCACACACACACATGCAAGCAAATAAAATTAAAAAAAATATTCACCATTTCGTCCAGCTGATGTAAAATATTTTTCGTGTGAAAGAAAAAATCATTTTTAAAAATTTTAAAGAAAAAATCTAAATAAATTAAAGGTAATTATTAAAACAAAAGGAAATTGTGCATTATAAAATTTACGTAAAGAGCCTAATTTGTTTTACATAAAGAAAATTCGGCGCTAAGTGCCAATCGTAAATTAAAACAAATACCGGAAAAAGTAAAAATCAATAAAATTAAAAATTAAAGAAGTATTTGTTTTATATTATTTTAACAGTACCTAAAAATGCCACATGTTAAATATTTTCAACAAACTAATTTATTTATTTATTAATCACATACCCAAGAGTATATATGTAATATAATTTATGGTAATTTGTTATTGTTTTTAAATAAGGTAAACAGAGTAAAAAAATATTCTTCGTCTGCTATTAAAAGCAACTTAAGCAATTAAAAGTACCTGGTCAAGAATAGAACCCTAATACAGCAGCAAATGTTATTTTAATACTAGAGCGGCTATAAACGATTTATTCCTCAAGTAACATAAATATATACATACATATAACAACGAACTAATTGTACACAACTCCAATAAAGAAACTCATCATCATCATGTCTATAGCTCCCGTTATTATAGAGGCCACAGCCAAACACACCTCTACGGTAGGTTTTTATTACTATTTTTTTATATGTTTATTGAAAAGTTCCTTGTTTTTCAGTTTATCTTTATGCATGGACTGGGTGATACTGGGTAAATAATATAATAAATGTATTTAAATAATATTTCCATTAAATATTTGGCACTATTTAGTGTTGATAATTCCGCTTTTTAGAATAAGACTTTTTTCTTATTTTCTTTTTACTGCTAGTTATTTGCTATTACAGTGCCAACAAAGTTGACCTTGTTTTAAAATTACATTCTTTTAAGGCAATATTTGTTAGAGGCATTCATTTTAATAACTGTGAAATGCACAACATGCAATAAAATGCAAAGTTTGGCAATGAAAAAGTAAAACGGAATATGTTTACATGTTCCGTTTAAGGAAATTTCGTTTTACTGTATTCTAATAAGAATGCATATTTAAACCTAAGTTCTTACGAATTCTAAGAAATAGAACAGAATTGTAAAAAGAAAAACAAAAATAAAAACAAATTTATCCAAGAAAAGCTGTTAAAAATTTTTTTTTCTAGTTATTGTTTTGTATGTATGATAAAATTTTTCTGTATATTTAGACATGGTTGGAGCAGTGCTTTGGCAGCTATTAGACCACCTAGCATGAAAGTTGTGTGTCCAACGGCTCCAACTCAACCTGTTACCCTAAATGCTGGTTTTCGCATGCCATCATGGTTTGATTTAAAAACTTTGGATATTTCGGGACCCGAAGATGAAGAGGGCATCAAGTCAGCCTCACAAAATATACAAACAATGATTAATGCAGAAATTGAAAAAGGTATACCCTCAAATCGCATAGTTTTGGGTGGTTTTTCACAGGGAGGTGCTTTAGCGCTATATTCGGCTTTGACCTACAACAAACCTTTGGCTGGTGTAGTGGCCTTATCGTGTTGGCTACCTTTATATAAACAATTTCCTGGCTTAAAAGCAAACAGTGATGATATACCGGTTGATATTTAAAAGAATTTTTTGTTTTCAAAAATATTATACAAAATTTTTTTCTTAAAGATATTTCAATGCCATGGTGACTTTGATCCTGTTGTTCCCTATAAATTTGGACAGCTCAGCGCTAGTTTGTTGAGGTCGTTTATGAAAAATGTGACTTTTAAGACCTACAATGGCCTATCACACTCGTCGTCAGATGAAGAAATGAATGAAATCAAGGTGGGTAATAGTAGCTATCCATTAAGTTGTGCTCGCTTAAGTTTATTTATTTTTATTTAAATTCTTTAATTGCAGGATATACTAGCCAAATGGGTAAATTAATTTTGTGTACTATTCTTTTGTAAATTAAGCTAAATTTCTTAAATTAAAGAAACATATTTAGCAAATAACAAAGAAACAAACAAAAATTTTATAGTAACAATAAGGACGTTTAAAATTAAAATTATTTTTCTGCTGCAAATTTAAGAAATACAAAATACAACTAAATTACATGATTAAATTGTAGTTGCTATCAAGTATGTAATTAGATTAAAAACTTATTTAAGTATAGTTACTTACAACAAGCAAAACAATAACTACCATTCTAACTCAGTATATTCAAAAAAGAAAAACAACAATAATAATAATATTAATATTATAAATGTTCAATTATATTATTTTTTTCATTTGAAATTTCTAACACAATACTAATTTCTATTCTTTTTGTTTGTTGTAACTGTTTTAAAATGAAGTAATATTTTTTTTTTTTTGAAAAGCGAATTTTGTAAAACTTTACACTCCTTATACATACATACGTATTTATTAAATGACAAGTAATATTTACTACCACCACCACCACCACACCACGTCCTTCTTAAATTCTTCAAAACTTATATTAAAAAAGAACAAAAACAAAAACATTGAAATTATATATTAAAAAAAAATTATACTATAAATAAAGAAAATTGATGAAAATTAACAACAAAACAAATAGAATGTAAAGTATTAGAAAAAAGCTACACAATTTACAAAAAAAACTTATTTAGATATGGTCACATTAAACAAATATTTGCCGAAATAAGCATACGTTATCGACATATACGTTTATATATTTCAAATAAATTATTCGCTTAGATTTGTTAAATTTTTTATGCATTATTATATTATTTTAAATAATTTTATGTAATACAAGTCATGTTAGACTATAAAATGTTTGCCAAAAAGTAGTGATTACGCTTACTTCGACAAATATTTGTGTAATGTGACCTTAGCTTTTGGAAAATTTAATGACATTTACTTATATTGCTCATTTGCTGTAATAATATTCTAACTTAAAAATTTTTTGAGTTAATAAAACAAGGCTTTTAACTAAAAATGTTATTTATTTATTTATTACTGCCCGTCAATTTAGGTAGGCTAACAACACAAGTACATTTTTTAATTAACAAACAGATAAATAATTTTTCTATTGAATAACATTAAAGAAAACAATTATGTTTTTTCGAAGGGTGTGACAATTTTTTAACCAAATTACGGCATTCAATATCTAATGAAATTTTCATTTAAATTATGTATCGCACATTGAAATTTCTATCTAAATCCAATGGGATAATTTGCCTCCCGTCTTTAAATGCGAATAATAAAATAAAAATTTTTTTGCAAGAATTGGATTAATAAAATTATCATAAGATATTTTCAGAAAAGAATATTAAAAATGTTTGTCATTAAAATTTGTTATTAAATTAAATATTTTAAACGCTTAGGCTCGTTACCAATTGGGTTTTGGCTAGACTTTGAAACTAAAATTGATAACTAAGTTAAGAAAATATTAACCCAGATTTAACCTATCAGTACATTTTACTTAAATTTGACCATAAAATTATAAGTTTAGCTATCTGTAACTTTTAATAACGAGCCTTAGTTTTTTTTAATAAATCATTTTTGTTTTTCTTTTATATATAACACACAGCAAATGAGTGATATGTGGTTAGCAATATTGGGATATGTATATGGTTTATCATAAGCTGGTTTTAGTTTGTTTTTTTTTTATAATGTTATTAATATTTTGAATTTAACAATCATATCATTGGTCTTGTATAACGATTCTTTTAAGTCTAATTTTTGTTATGACAGTCACTAACACGATAAAAATGGCGAGATATCAGCTCTATAACAAGTGTCATTCTCGTAGTCGAATTTGGGAGGAGCTAATATTTCACAGTAATTTCACAACATGCCTGAATGTATCTATTGAGGCTTTATATACTACTTATATTGGGTTGTTCGGAAAGTAATTTCGAACCCTGTTTCACAGTTCAGCCGCATAATCATTATAAATATGTTTTGAGAGCTCATATAGCAGGGCTTGTGTGTGAAAAAGTTCAATTAATTCTACGCATCAGTTTTTGTTTGGTTCTCTTTTAAATGTAGAGATCAAAAGCAGTATTTTTGTCATATTTTACTTTTAAGGTAAAAATGCTGTTCAAGCCAAAAATAAATTATCCGAGGTGTATTGAGAAAATGTGTTGACAGTACGTCAGTACCAGAACGGCGGAGTTACTCTGTAGTGCAATGTGATAAAAAAAAAACGGTACGAAATCGAACCTTTAATGTGTTTGATGGTTTACTTCTTGCATTTGGCTGGTAGTACCTCCCTCTGTAATGCGTAAGCGCATGTCAACGTACCGTTTATACACACAAATATCTTGCGATAACCAAAAAACAAACGCGAGACATTTAGCTTTTTGTTTTTTTTTTTTCAATATTTTGCTGAAAAGACAATTTTTTTAAACAAAAATCTCTTTATGAAAATGATTTTTTAAGCTGGTTTTGTTTCTCAAAGAGATAGATTTGCGCAAGTATCTATTACAAGAATACAATTAAGACTAAGTTCATGCATTCGTTTCGAAGAAAATTTTTTGTCCGAACATAAATTTTTGTTGTTGTGCAGTTTGATGTTTTCTTTTGGTTTGATTTTACGTGTTATTCAAACTATATGGAATAGAGTTGGCTACTAAAAATTTTATTCAGAATGCACCTTAATGAAATTAACAACAACAAACAAATCTCAATGCGAAATAAAATCGATTTGAATTTAAAGTCAAAAATTTGTAATTGTATTATGTGTGTATGTATGTGTATGACAAATTTTAATCATCCATAATTACATTATCATTTTTGTATTGTTCTTCATCTTCTTTTTTTGTTTTATTTGTATATTTGCAGACAAACGATAGTAGTCATTTAACTAATAGAAGTTCCTCGGATACATATTGTTCAAATATCGTACAGTGTTGTCGTATCTTATAGTAACCACAAAATAAGTTACATTTAAACATAAAAAAAAACACTTGAAACATTTCACTACAATATAAATAATTGCCTCAATTAAGTATACTTACTTAGTTAATTATACATACATAAATACATACATATAATAGAAATAAATTTTAAAAATTACTTAAATGATAGTTTTAGACCGGCAGTTAAATTAATTACTTAGTTTGCCTTAAATTCATGAAGAAAAAGGATTTAAAAATCACAATTTAAAAATATTTTAATTTTTTAAGGAAGCAAATTTTGAAAACAATTCAATTTCAAATCAATTTTTACTTAAGATGTTCTTATTTTAATTCTATCTTTATTTTTTTTACTTGAATGTGTTAAGGAAAGGTAAAATTGCAAAAACAAAAATTGCGTGTGTAAATATAGAAGCAATTTTAAATGAATTCATACAAGGTGATATCAAAAAAGCATGTGTGCCTTTTAAGTTTTTTGCTGATTTGTCAAAAGCAAATCGGTATTTTTTTTATTATTAATTATTATTTAATTAAGATTCTGCAAGTCAAATGGCAAGCTTTTGGTTAGCAATTAAATTAAAAATATCGATTAAATAAAATAAAGATCGGATAGTGGATCCTTAGCTATCCATCCAAATTTGGTACCAAAGTTTTAGCTAAAAATCGTTTATTTGCCCTCCAAAATTATAACTTTAACTATCAAAAGCTGTAATAACGAGCCTAGCTAAAAGTGTTAAAAAAAATTATTATTGAGTAAAAAAAATACTCTTTTTGAGTTTGAAATGAACAAGAAATTCTTGAAGGTGACAAGTTCACTTTTTATAAAAAGACTTTGCCTAAATTTTGGCTAGACGGTGTCCAATGCGAATCTATATAGGGTGCCTGCATCATCATTTTTTCAAGTTGTCAAAATTTTTATTTTTGTTTTAAATAAATTTTTTGACTAATTTTTGCGATTCAAATTGTAAATTGAAATTAATTTGACAGCTCGAAATATAACAGCTGTTGAAAGAATTTTTTAAAGCGACTAGCTTGTATGATAGACCTTGGCAATCTTAATAAAATTAGTACTAACTCTTTTTTATAAAAAATAAATAGAGAACTCATAACACTATAGGACTATTTTATTAAGCTTTATATTAATATGTATAATTATATCCTCAAGAAGCTACGCAAGTTGGAGCGAAATATCGATATAAAATAAATTTATAAAATAAGACTCAAGTTTAATAAAATAGCTATATTAATTAAAAAGAAAAAGGTCAAATAAACTAACAAATGAACTTCTAACACATTAAAAAATAACAGCTCATATGTAAGCCATAAATCTTCACATTGTATGTCACAGATTTCTGGCGAGGTAAGTTTTCTTTAATGACTGTAGCTATACCCAATTAATACTGTCTAAACAAATGCTAGAGTAAAAAAAAAAATTAAATACAATTAATATAATTTTTTTTTAAATACACATTTTGACATTTGTTCAGACATAAAAATGGCTAGCGGGAATATGTTTTATTGCGACAATTTTTTTTAATTTCTTAATAAATATTTTTTTAATAAAATTGCATTCAATGTTTTATTTAAGCAGCTCAAATCCAAAAATGTTTGAAGCCTTAGAATTTTCCAAGGCGATTGTAGCAAAGCGCATTTGGGAATTTGCTCAGCAGCTGTTACATTCCAAGTTGTTAAAATTTAATTCAATTTACAAATTTACAATCGGAAAAATTGGGCCATTTAAAAAAATAAATTTTTTTGCTTGTTTTGTTTCAAAAATTTTGTCAATTGATTTGACAATGATGAGCGAATTGCATTTATTTTCAAATAATTTAACACTTGTGCGTTTCATTTCTTATTGTCAGTACTTATTGCACTGAATAAATAACTCATGAGAATATCATGAGTAAAAGAATAAATTTTAAAACCAACACAAATTCTGGAACTAAGCACAAATAAAGATTAATATTTTGTTAAACTTTTAAATTCCAAATAGAAATTATTACATATTTTTCATATAGTTTTTTAAACAATCGGATTGTGCTTTTAATATAAGCAGCAAATAATCTTTTTGTATATTTTTACTACAACTTTATTTATTACATTTTTAATATTGGATAGAATCTTATAATAACACAAAATGAAATATTTTTTTGGTGCCTAAGGTTTCATTCCAATCGCTTTAAATTACTTTGTTAATCCTACTTGTACGAGTAGTTCTCGAGATCGAGAAAATCTACTAGCAGAAACAATTTAAAATATACTTGAAGGAAAAAGTTATTAAAAATAGTTTTGGAATGAGTTTTTTTATGTCGTGTTTACTGGCACGTAAACAACTTTTGATTAAAATTGTTATCATTAATGAGGTTTGAGTGATTTAAATTTAGATTTTCTACCATTTCCAGTTTAGTAATGCCAGCTATTTCCATCCCTCATAAATAAAAATTAATTTGTTTTCTCATTTAAAAAAATTTATTTAATTTAATACATTTAATTAAATAAATTTAATTTAGTTCTAAGCCAAGTTGCTTATACTGGCCCCTCATAAAATGCTATTCCATACGAAAGTGATTTCAGTTTTAGAAAAACTGACAATTTTCGGCTTCCTGTCAGAGCGGTTAGTGCAGATACGCTAATTGTCTGCTGAAACAATTTTTTTTTAAAGCAGAGTTTAGATATTTTAAAGCGATTTTCTAGCTATATAAAAATCAGGTTATAGCACTTGCTGTAGGCTTCTAATAATAAGGATTGTCTCAGACACATTTTTTTTGAGAGAGTTGTAATTTTTTTATTGGATTGTAAGGAATACAGGTTCCGATTAAGTATGAAATAAAATATTCGTACGGCAATTTGTTCTATACTTAATGGAGCAAAGTGAAGTCAATGCAAATCATCTTCTCTGAATGGCTTTGTGAATACACAAGATTTTCGAACTTGGGGGGTCAGAAGAGAAACAAATGCACCCACAACGAGCAACTGTCAGGTGCGGATTTTGTTATAGATTTATTTTTTTAAGATGAGGCCGAAATTGCGGCGTTCCCTCACAGAAACATGACAACGTTTTTGTTGTACCAACTGAACCTGGGTGCCACCTGCCACACAGTGCATGAAACAATATTTATTGCAGCATGAAATTGATATTAACAAGTAGAAAGTCTATAAAAACAATTTTTTTAAATCTTAAGACAAAGTTACTTAAAAAAATCGCAAGAATATCTAAATTCTGCACAATTTTAAATTCTCAAAAATTAAATTAAATTAAAAAAAATATATTTTCTAAATAATTTTTGTGAAAAAAATTTTTTTTTATTTGATTTACATTGATGTAAGTAAGTATATTATTTGATGCCAATAACAGTATGTATCGATTGTTACCTGTACTCAATTTTTTCCCGTCATGCATGAAGAAATTAATACACTTTCTTGTGTGTTTTAATGCTTCGTGAATCCGCACTCAATATTGGATGAATGAGATGAAATACAAATACGTTTGCTTGAGGGCATACACGTGTGGGTAAGTGTGTATTTGTGTGACAAAAACCAGCTCAAAAATTTATTGAATGATGGGATATATGTTATCAGTGTTGCCATACGTACAAATCAGAGAGGAAGACCAAGAGTGAAAATTATTGACCGTCACATTTAAACAAAAAACAATAGAAATAATTTTTGTTCTCAATTTAATGCCTCTCTCTGATATTATACATACATAAGTTTAGATTTCACGTGTATCTAGACGGCTGAATTTTGTAAATAGAGAAATAACTTGCTGAAGGCGTAATCTCCTTTCCTATTATTTTTGAGATGTTACCGACCATACTTATCATACAGTTCTTTGTATTAGACTGAATTATTTTATTTGATTTTTTTTTAATGTTTTAACTATTTTTTTCAATTTAAAAAACTTTCTTTTAGTTTTTAAAATTAAAAAAAAATTATATTTGTTTTTAATTTTAAAAAATTAAATGTTTTTTAATTTAAAAAATTGTTTATTGCTTTTTTATTTCCAATTTAAATTTTTTTATTGTTTTTATTTATTTCTTTTAATTTAGTGATACATGAATACACCTTATTCTCTTTTAACACGATTTTGATTTAACAGGAGTTAAAAAGAAAAAATTGTCTTTTTACGCGAATTGTTTTTTTTTTAACACAATTTTTACGCAATTTAGAGATGATAATTCAGATATAGTTTCACAAGATGATGAACAAAATTATTTTGGTTGTCACTGATATTCCTTTTTTTTTAATTTAATTTATTTTTTATAATGTAATTAATGAATTAAACAATTAATTAAGTGAGCACTAAAAAGTTTTTATAATAATTCTCTTTTTGCATGAATTTTTGTTTACACAAATTTTCTTAGTACATATCTATCGTATTAACCCATTTTTTAGTGTTTTTTTTTTTAATTTTTTTTATTTTAATTTAAAAAAAAATTAATTTTTAAAAATTTTATGTAATTAATATAGCTTTTATATAATTATATCCTGAAGATTCTACGCAAGTTGGAGCAAAATATCAATATGAAAATAAATTTATAAAATAAGACCTCAAGCTTAATAAAATAGCCATATTAGTTAAAAAGAAAAAGGTGAAATAAACTAACAAATAAATTTCCTTTCATTTAAAAAAAAAAATTTCTTTAAATTGAAAAGAATATTAATAATTTTTGTATATAAAAGATTTATTTAATTTTTTCTTTAATTAAAATGTTTTTTTTTTATTTTTAAAAGTTTTATTTAATTAAAAAAAATTTAATTTTAAAAAATTTTTTTAATTATTAATTTTTTTTTATTTTAATTTTTTTTTTTTAAATTAAAGGAAATTTTTAAAAATTAAAAAAAAATTTGCTTTTTTTTATTAAAAAAAAATATAAAAATATTTTTTTTCAAAAATTGGTTTGGGAGATTTACATAATTCCCAAATTTGGTAATGATGCAAATTTATCTGGCAGCACTAAATAAATTTGCTATAGTGGTTGTTCTTCAGCGGCAGTTGAAAGTTTTTTCTGTGTTTTTAAATTTACAAACAGTTGTTAACGGTTCGCACAAGTGATTGGAAGTGAAAATTACATGTCAGAAATTATATTCAAATTAAAAAAAAAAATTAATTAAAAAAATTCATATATATAAAAACATTTAAATCAAAAAAAAGTGTGTTAATCCTTTATATATGTTACGTTTTTGTTGTTTTTCTATTTCGTGATTATTACGTTACACAAAAAATAAATGAATGCATAAATAAAGCTTTCATGGGAGCAAAAGAAATTATTGGTATCCATAAAAATAAAAAGGTACATTAGAAAAGTATCTATGTAAAAATAAATACGTGTGAATGAATTCATGTTTGCATGCATGCATGTGTAAGTGAGTGAAATGTTATTTATTAATTAAATTAATGCTTCTGTGTTGTGTGTACGCGAGTACACAAACAAAAAAGTATGAGTCCATGCCACAAAATTGCTGCTTCTAACCAATTATTATTATTATTTTATAAAAAAGCAGGTAGTTTTTTTATTTTGTTTTATAAAACCAAATTAAATTTAGTCTTTTTTAAAAATATGCAGATACAACGTGCTTTAATACAAAATCATGTAACTAACAAAGGATTAAAAAATAATGCTTGAAGCATGGTAGAATTATATGCGCTAAAATATTGAAGACAGCTGTATATTTTTTGTCCTACATGGTTTTGACTTCGAAGCTGTCAAAATTTATTTACATTCTGTGCGCGCTATTGTTTTTATGCTTGAAATGCATAGAGTGTGTGTGATTGTATGACCGGATCTGCATTGAATTTTCTTCTTTTTATTTGACACATACGATAAGGTCGTTTTTGTAATTCAGTGTTTGTTGTACTAAAAGAAAGTTATAATAAAAAAAATTAAGTTCAATCACATATTAATTATAGCCCATCTTCAAATGTTGCTGTCTATGCTAAAAATACGCTGTAAAAATTGAAATAGAATGTTTGATATTCCTCAAATTGAATCAGCAGAAACTCTCTTCCGTACAACAACGTTTGCCCGGTTATTTTAAAAAATGAGTCACCATTAATTCTAGTTAGATGATGTCCTTAACTTACTAATATCACCGCTAACTCACTATTTATTTTTAAATGGACTCATACCACTTTCAAATATAACAGTAAGAAGCTGTTCTTAAGAAATGATTTCTTTGTAGTTTTTAATATTTCAAAAATTAAAAATAAAAAAAAAGAGTAAAAACTTCAGCAAAAAAAATTTATTAACTTTTGAACAAGCTTAAATATGTGTTTTATTTATACACTGCATATGTATGTGTATTGCGTATTACTTTACATTATGAATGCAGCTAAAAATGTTATCTTTGCTTCTTTTTTTCCTTTAAACACATTTTCCATATATGTCAGTAACTAGTACTTGGAATAAACTGGTTCTAAAGCACCTACACAGCTTCAAGTATAGATACTAATATAGGTCTACAACAAATGAAATTACACTGAAAGAAAACTATGGCATACATACAAATGAAATGATTTCACTAAAATTATTATTATAATTATACTTATATCCTGAAGAAGCTACGCAAGTTGGAGAAAATCATTTTATCAGATGCTGCTATGAATCGTCAGTAAATTACTGCCAACATTTCTCGTCAAACCTTTACATTGTTAAAAGCTATTGAAGTAACCAACAACATTCTGAAATCATTTTTATTTTATTTTTTACTTCAACCACTCACAGTTCACATTTACAAAAAGTATACGCCCCTAAATAGTCTAATGTTTGAGACCTCTACTACTAACAGCAATAAAACAAGCAAATCCTTTCAGTAATTTAAAAGTTCTACATTTATTAAAACATTTTTTTCAATGTGAACCACTGTGAGTATTTTTTTTTTATTCAATTATTTGTGTTTTGTGCATTAATATTGAACCGGGATATTGCTATACTTTTTTGCTATTTCATATAAAACATTTAAAATTTCAAATGGTTGCATTCGATATCGATTGTGATTTAGTTTACAATTTATTCAAATTTAATCTAAATTTCTTAAATGCATAGTTTTGTTTATAATCGTTACGGTAGTCAATTACATTCATAGATATTTTCATGGCGCTTATACATTTGTGTAAACTAATTAAAAATAATAAAATAAAATAAAAATCTAGATGTTGTCATGGTATGATTAACTCGGCTACTATAACTCCATAGTTCAGCAATAAAAATAATGTTTAAGTGACTGAAAAATTCAAACATTTCTTTAGGCATATAAATTATATTAACAAAAAATTTACCACTTGTTTTTGTTTTTTTTACATACATAAATGTAAATGTATCATTTCTTTTTACACTGAAGGGAAAATGTGGCATTAATTCGATTCTGAATATGAGTTAAACAGTTTTGAAATCTCTGCACTGTCCTCTTTGCATTCCAATAGTCATAGTTCGAGCAGATTTTTTATTTTTATGCTTTTTTTTGCAATTTTCTGCATGGTCTCACAGAAAGAATTTTTCAAAACGTAATTTTTTTTTTTAAATTTCGTGTGTGTATCAATGTTTAATATGTATTCATATACGAAATGTTAACATTTTAATAGTTTTTACAAAATGAATTCTTTCAATATAATGCGCAGCTGTTTTTTAAAACGTAACTACTGTTTTATACACGTACACATGTATTATTGCCGACTAGGAAAAGAAAAAGACTCTTTTAAATAACTGCAATGGGGGATTTACACTATAGTAAAAGAGTTAAGATTTTCATTGGACTTTGAAAGACCAAAATCAAATGGTCATATACGACTGTCGAAAATCAAATCAAACTTAAACGTCAAATTCACACACAACCTATACATGTGACTGTCATTTTTAAAAAACACGCACACAATTGCATGAATGATGTTAAAATTTGATGTGTGTATCACTCGTTTTTGTCAGCTGTTTTTTTTTTGTTGTATGCAAAAATGCAGCCCTGAATGAAAGAAAAGTATAAACGTTTAGAAAATTTTGTAAAAATTGTAAGAGCCATACGACTGTCAAATTTCTTTGATGTATTGTTTTTATACTATTATAATCTTTCATTTGAATAAAATTTTTAACAAGTCGTTTTATTCAGTATTATACATCTGAGCGTTTTTTTAAATTGGCGATTAATTTATGAAACTGTAGGCTTACGTTAAAAATAAAATGTAAAGTTAAATGAGTGAGTGGTTTCCTTTCGCTTACGAAATACAGAACCTGGCTAATAAACTCAATATTCCAAAAAAGTTGGGATTATACTTTTGTACTAGGCACACTAAGCCGCATAAAAATACTAAACTAAATTAATTATGAGTAGAAATTAAAGGGAATGAAAAGTATGTAATAATTTCTATTAAAAGTTTAACAAAATATTAATCTTTATTTGTGCTTAATTCCAGAAATTGTGTTGGTTTTAAAATTTATTCTTTTACTCATGATATTTAAACTTTTTTTTAAACAAAAATTACTTTTTTAGAAAACCTAAATAAAATTTAAAATATATAAGATGATTTATTATAATATTTTTATTAAATTAGTAGTACCGAAGCGACCACATCAGAAAGACACATGAGCCTCATTCCATCTAAAGGGTGTTTTTTATAGACGTATAGAACTTTAAATTGCAATAAAACAACGATGGATTATTCGATTGACATGAATTTTATTTATCCGAAAGATAATCTTGTGGCCACGGCTGGCTCGGCTATAGTCCAATCTGGACGTAGAATTTTCGATGACTTTTTGCAACATTTGTTTTCGTATATCGGCAATAGCACGGCGAATGTTATCTTCCAAATGGTCAAGCGTTTGTGGTTTATCCGCATAGACCAATGACTTTACATAGCCCCACAGAAAGTAGTCTAGCGGTGTTAAATCACAAGATCTTGGAGGCCAATTCACAGGTCCATAACGTGAAATTAGGCGGCACGAGCTGCGTGACATGTTGCGCCGTCTTGTTGGAACCATAGCTCCTGGACATCAAGGTTGTTCAATTCAGGAATGAAAATGTTAGTAATCATGGCTCTATACCGATCACCATTGACTGTAACATTCTGGCCATCATCGTTTTTGAAGAAGTACGGACCAATGATTCCACCAGCCCATAAAGCGCACCAAACAGTCAGTTTTTCTGGATGTAATGGTGTTTCGACATACACTTGAGAATTAGCTTCACTCCAAACGCGGCAGTTTTGTTTGTTGACGTAGCCATTCAACCAGAAGTGCGCTTCATCACTAAACAAAATTCGCTTCGGTTCTGCGCGATACGTACTCCGCACAGAACCATTATTTTCGAAATAAAATTGCACTATTTGCAAGCGTTGTTCAGGCGTGAGTCTATTCATCATGAATTGCCAAACCAAACTGAGAATAAATCACTTGACAACTGTTAAATCGGTCGCCATCTTGAACAGTAATGCCAACTTAAAGTTCTATACGTCTATAAAAAACACCCTTTACTTCTAAATAAGCTTTTTCCCAGAATGTACATACTGAGAACTAAAATACCAGCCCATTTATACGATTAGAAAAAATATACGAGTCCTCGAGGATTTTAAATTTGTAATTCTCGCAAGATAGTGATTTATATTTCGAAAAATTATTAAAATTGTGTAATTTTAAAAATGAAAAAAGTCAAGGTTCGGCAATTAAATTTTTAAATTGTAGCACAGCATTACATTTTATCAATTACAATTTAAATAAATAGAAGCAAGCTCACTAAATAATTACTAAATGCGCTCAGGGTCAAACATGAAACTAATAATATTTCTAATCACTTTTTTTTGTTGATGTGGATTGTTATTTTATTATTTACACATGTAATTAAATTTTTTTTTATCTTTAATTCGATATTTTGTTTTAAAAATATTCGCTACACAACATTTATTAAGAAGAAAAATAAAAGCTGAGCAAAAAAAAAAAAAAAACAAAGAAATAACAAAATAAACAAATAGCAAACTACAAATTATAAGTATTATATAATAAATAAGTTAAAAATTTATTTTAATATTTAATAGAGTAAATTTTAGAAAAATATTACAGTTTTTTCGTATTTCCATTCATTTTAAAATATTTCTTTTAATGGCATTTTCTTTTCTAATAAAAGTGTTGCATATATTCTATCATCCAAGAATGTTTGCGTTCGTTCTATTGTCCAAAAATATGTAATAGTTATAATCAAAATCACATTGTATTCTCAACACGTTGCATATAAAAGATGCTAAAATAGTACATGTTTTGCGCTCAATTTATAAGTGAGGGTTAGATACTGCCCTTTTTTACAACTGTATCAAATACTTGTTTTTTACAATTAAGTAAATTATTTAATTTGTATTTATATGAAAAAGGAGATTTAACATTTTTTCCGTCAAGATATTCTTAATAAAAATCCATTATTGGTCACTTTTGAAGCAAAAATTAATTTTTATTTTATTTTAGGTGCTAAGTTTTTTTGGTGTCAGCTGTTTATCATTTGTGTTAACGCAATCGGATTTCGCAATTCGTGTTGCATGATAAACTTATTTTTGTTCTATTGAAACCATAAAAAAGGCATCACTTTGTGCAGTTCTAGACAACTTGTTTAAAATATTACATAATTTAGAAGCAGAATATGTTTTGAGAATAGAAAACGCCATTAATTTAATTTTCTTTTACATCTTTTCATATTTTTTATTATGTTTTTAACTCAATGTCAAATTTTCTTGTGCATTAATAACAAAAACACAGTTGTATGACTAAGTACACCAAGATGTAGACTAGATTTGATCAAAATCTAGTAACAAACTAGACTTTGTTTTGTATGGGAAATCTAGTCAAAAAGAACTAGATTTTGCTTCAGTGTAAATTCCTTATTAGATCATAGTTTTTTTCGAGTTGTTATCGAAAATATTTTTAAAATTAAATTTATAAAGCCTACTGAACAACAAAAAAAAAACTTGTATATTTTGTTTTATTAGTTTAGCCTAGAAAATGTTAAAAAACATTATCAGAAAAAAATGCCCATCATAAAAATGTACCATAAAATTTAGTTATAAGTATTGCTTGTAGGGATTCAGAAATAAACTTTTGATTTATAAAGTAAAACAAGCCACATATGATTAAACTACATATGAAAAAAATTATTGAGAAAAAAAATATAAAACATCAGATACTCGTACTTAGTAATAATAAGTCATAATACTAATTATTGAATGTTTAGCAAAAAAAAGTCTACAAAGCTACAAATGCTTGGCAATAATTTATGGTTTCATATCTGACAATTAAAAAAAAATAAAACTATTATTTACGTTGTAAATTTCTTTAAAAAAAAGAAGCACACAAATTATTTTGATGCACGTGCGCGATAAAAGTTGTTGCTTTTATTTAAGCGAAATCAATTTACACTGAAACAAATACAATAATGATAATGAAAATAGAGATTTAAATTGTTTAAAAAAAAATACTTAAGCAAGATTCCAAAAAAAAATATTTAACCCAAAAAAATTTATGTAAAAATTTGATAACGCTGACTTTAAATTGGCTGTACGTGTGTTTGACATTGAACTCCTAGTAAGCGGCTGGACCGATTCAATTGAATTTTTGTGTATGTCTTTGGGTTACGCCTTGGCAGGTTTAGTGTGACAAATTCAGCCAGCAGGTGGTGCTGAAGTCGGTATCTGGCTTATTAATCTACTACCTGTTTTTACCAGGTCTTGCACGGTCCGTTACTCTATGAGTACGATTTTTTAGAGTTAGAAAATCGAATATACAAAAATTTTGTTTTCATCAAAACACAACTTAAATTTTTATGAAAATGAAAATAGACCACGCCCATTACCATGCCCATTTTTTAAATTTTCTCAAATCTTACAACTGCTAAACTGATTTGGCTAATTTTATTATTACACAGTAGCACATTTTTCAACTTCAAAATGTTGAACCAATTGATTTCGAATAGTTCTCGAGATATAGACTTAAGAATCAGTACATGTTCTTTTAAAAAATGTGCTAAAATCCTCCAAAACATCGAAAATGAATTATAAAAAAAACATTGGCTAATAATTAAAAACCCAGCTAGGGTTTTTCTATCGGTTCGAGATTTTAGTGTTGCACTGTGTTATAACCCAAGTCCAAGTCTTTGACACTTTTTTAATATAACTAAGAGTGCAAACAGCATTCCGTGTATATATTCCACACCGTACATGTGCCACCCTATTAAGCATATATATTCTACATTCTTATAAATAGCAAAGTCACTCTGTCTGAACTTTCTGAAGTCCTTAGAAGAGATCTACAGAAAAGTTTAGCATGCCAATTTGTTGGAAGTTCCTGTGCACAGATTGCTGTTGAAATTCATCCCAATCGGGTCATAAAAGGCTATTCAGATATACACGTTAATTGAGAAATTAAACATTTTACGCAATTATTGCCTTTATTGAGTTCAATTTACAATACAAATTTCCATTAAATAATTGCGCAATTAAAAATTGTTTGCACGTTAATGAAGTCAAAATCAAAGTGCAACTCTTTGTTGTGCCCTTAAATATCAACTCAGTATTAAAAAAAAAAAACGTAAGTAAATTTAAAAATAAATGTCATAAAAAGGAAATGGCAGCCGAAGTTACCGGTAAATAAATTTTATAAAATTGTTATTGAAAATAATTTTTAAATAACTAATTTCTTTTAATCAATAGCTTGCCTTCAAAACTGGATTGCACTGATCGAAGTAGTTCAATATTTTTAGTATAAGCTACCAACATTTTTTAAAATTTTACTTTCTTTTAATTTTTTATTTTATATGGTAAATACTCAAACATATTTTCAAAAAAAAAATAAAATATTTTCAGTTGTCAAATGCTTAATTGCGTAAACTTAATTGAATATGTGTGAACACCCAAATCCGTCACACAATTTAAAACTTAATTGACTTCATTAGCTTTTAAGTCTGAACAGGCTATAAGATATCACACCTGAAGTGCAAGTACGTCCTGTACTTTTTGATCATTGAGAGCATATTTGTCTAAAATAACAGTCATAATTAATGCCTGTGCAACAAATTAAAACAATGGGTTCACAAATGGCCGAGAAAAAACAAAAATACAACTGAAATTTTACATTTTCATTCATTTCTGCTGTGTAGTTTTAGGGCAATTTTTAAGCTGTGCAAAAGCCTAATGTTTGTGCACACAAACACGAAACCAGTCAATAGGTTAAAGAGACAAACTTTTTAAGTCCTTATGTAAGATCTTTTTTAAAATCCACTATTCATGCTCGCTTGTCTTTTCAGAAAGGCCTACCTACTCCTTTTTATATGGACTGTTTTTTTTTTTTTTAATTAGATGAGAAAAATATAGTTGTTAATAAATTGTTTTCTATTTTTCTCTTTCGCCACCATATAAACTGCATTTGTCCTAGTTTGAATCTTGGTAGAGTCAACTAAATTTGGAAAGAAAACCAAACCAGCCGTAATAAATAAATAAATATAAATTAATAGAAACAAAAAAATCAATAGAATAAAAAATGTTTATTTACATAGAAACTATTCAAGTGTTACAACCCAAATTATTATACATTATCTGCACAATGGATCTCACAGTCTAACCTAAATTGGAGCGTTTTTTAGCACCCTCTATTTATATTAAAGAGTCATTTATAAATAAAAGATTTCACTTACCCTCAATTGCTGCGCTTTATTGTTGTTCTGCAAAGAAAAACAAAATATTTGTTATTATTTTTAAATATAAATTTCTTTTTTAATTAAACATTTCACGCATTTGACTACAATGACCTTAGGTTGAGATAGATTAACCTTGATTTAACTTAACTCGACAGCTTTTCTTAATTAAAAAAAAAAAAAAATTTAATTTTTAGCTTTCCTATTAACTGAAAATTGATTTATATTTCCTTACTTTAATTACATAGACATAATTAAATTCTCTATCTTATAAAACACAAAAATTAATGCAATATTAAGAAATAATAATAAATTAATTAGCTGGCTGCTTTTAAATTTAAATGTAATTAATTATTTTGCTACCTCTCTCCTTCTCTAGTTCTAAATCAAAATCAACACTGGTACACATACTGATTAGGATGATTGACTTTTTTGTGACTTCTAACAATTAAAAATAATTATTTTATTAATTAAAAAAAAACTATTAATAATGTGCAGTTGAAAACACATTTTATTAGATGTGAAACTAATTAAAGCAGTATGCTTTCTTAATGGTTACTAATCTAAAAGCTAATTAATATTAAAATATTACTTTAATACGTTCAAAAACCATTTTAATTGTTTTATAATTCTCATCTAAATAATATAAAACAAACAGTGACAAAAAAATTAATTATAAATTAATTTAAATTTAATTTATATACGTGCTTAATTCCAATACATATTGGTTTGCAAAATGCAATATTTTCCTTGATATATTTATAGAAAATTTTAGAGAATTATTTATTTAATACAATAAGTATTCAGAGGGAAAGCATTTACGAGTACTAATAGCTATTTCGTTAAACGCTACTCCCAAGTCTTGTTAAATTTTTGGCCAAATATTTGAATACTTCTTTTGTTATACCAATCGACCAAATGAGAATTTTAGTAAATAGACAAATAAAAAGTTTCAAAAAATTCAAGCAAGAAAATAAAAAACTAACAAAGTAGGCATTGAACTAAATAAATAATTTTCCACTTTTGTAAGTTATTATTTTTTATTAATGGAAGACTAATGCCACATAATCGACAATGAACAGTTCTTTTTTAAATTTAATTGGATATTTTCACTGCAGTTGCCGCTGACGACATACTGGAGCGTATTAATCTGTACTGGGAATGCAGAGGGTTAACAACTAAATTTGGTGCTCGACTAATTGCATTTGTTATGAATTTATGCTTGGCTTACGTGGCGGCCTAACGGCCCTCTATTGGATTCGCCAGACCATGCATGCTGTATTTTATCAACCTACCACTAATGTTAGTAATAATTTTAACTTATTATGGGAACATGAAATTTTTTAAAAATATTAGAATAAGATTGTTTTCACAATAAAATGCAGTTTTTAACAAAAACACAGACACTTTCAGAGTTACCCATGTGTGTACATGAGGAAGTCATTTAAATTTATGCTTATGAAAAATAGGGCAGCTTTTTTTCTGGCATTTTATGATTAGAAATTTATGGAATTTATAAAAACCTACAGTGTGAATAAATTTTTAATTTTTTCTTTCTTTCATTTTGATTACAGATTTAATTTCAAAGGCTGCTACTAATTAAAACGTGTTCTTAAAATAAAATAAATAATTTTTTTTTCTTTGTTTGTTTTGTATTTGTATTGAATTTAATTTAATTTAATAAACACGTTTCTACAATACAATTATAAATTATTGAAAAAGAGAGGCGAATTCCATTGAAAAGAATGCAAAATAAATTTAAAAAAATTTAATACATTAAAAAAAATATAAAATATAAAATAAAAAACAAAAACAGCAAAAAAAAATTAACAGACAGAAGAAGAATAAGCAGTGACATCCTTTGGTGCTGTTTAATATTAACAAGTTATTTACACACCCATACATTATCTCCCTCTCCTTCTCTATCATCCGAACGCGTAAAGTAAATAAAACAAAATGGAGTTGTCGTCGTTTATAAAAGAAACAAAGGATGTTGAATTTCAAGATGTTTACTATAACGTTGAATTAAGAAAAAATGTTGGTAAGTAAATAAATCAATACGAGTGTGTTACTTGAATACATTCAATTTCTTCTATCTTTATGGGCTACAAAAGAATGCAAAAGTGTTCCTATTTCACAGACAGATTTTTGCAATTTATTTTTATTAAAAATTGTTACTAAAAAAAGGATGAAAGAAAAAAATGAGACGCCCAGGCTTCTGTTGCTCACTTTACTGTCATTAGCAAAATATAACGATATCTAATACTATCGTCGCGAACAAGTCGAATCTACACACTGAGAAAAAAATCGCGTTGCATTTTGACACCACTCCGTTGTTTATTTTCAATTTTTTAATAAGCGTGTACAAATCGAAAACGGTCGGTTGTCAACTTGGAAAATAGCTACGATTTTGGATGAACGTTTTGGTATATACCTATGCCTATAGGAAAAGAAAGTTCTTATAGAAAACCACCTTATTTCTGAGATGTTTCAAAAAAAAATGCATATAAATAAAACCTTAATTTATATAAAATTAAATAAGATGTTAATAACTGGCTAGACTGGGTATTATGAATATGAATAGATTTTTTAATAGTTGCTAACATAAATCTTTATAGCTAGAGAGAGTAACTGTCTACTTACAAATCTAGTTATTAATGACGTTTGACATACTAGCTTAGACAGCGTCACTCTAGTTTTTTTTAATTAAACAATTTAAATATTTTTAACACAGCAACAGCATTATGTTGGGGTGCTTATATACATAGAATAGAAATTATATAGAATAGACTTGTGACTAATCAAGGTCGCTGTGATACTTAAAATTAAACTCAACAACAATCGCAAAATAAAGCTTCTCAGTTTAAATATTTTTTTTAAGAATAACTTAACTCAAACTCGTTATTTTTTCTTTTTGTATGTTATATAAAGCAGCGCTGGAAAATGTAAACTTTGTAATACATACAATTTTTAAATCAAGTTACGGTAATTTTTTATTTAATGAAAAATTATAAAAAAAATAGGGTTTGAATTTTACTTTTACTAGATTGGGCTGCCAAAGTCTTATATACCAAATATTCATATATTCTTAAATATTTAACAAAAAAAATTATTTTTAATAAAATGGCAAATATTGATTAAAATAATGTTCTTTGAATGCCTAAAATAAATAATAATTTTCAGTTAACAAGAGTACAAAAAAATCGGTTGTGGGATCCTTATTATACAGAAATCTCTTTTCAATTCATATAAAATTATACGAAAAAATTATTAAATATGTATATAAGCAACGTAGAGAACAGTTATCTGTCTTCTGGTTGCTATTGAAATTATGATCGATCGGTCCATAAATAGCACAGCTATGCGTCAAAAACCACAATTACCTCTATTTTTTAACATTTTCTGAGTGGTTTTTTTGGGTATTTTGCTTAAACTACAAAAGGAGAAAAAAATGTGGTACGCAGTTTGGTCAGAAATGGCAGTTATAATATCTGTGCAAAAAAGCAGAACGATCGATTAACAAATTGCCGAGAAAAATCATTAATTTCTGCTTTGCTTTTTATGGCAATTTTTAAGCTGTACATGTGCATAATGTGTGCACATACAAACACGAAACCAGCCAATCGGTCTTATATAAATGTGTGCATATGTGTACTTTGTATGTAAAACAACTACAAATAAAAAATCTTACGTCAAGTGAGAACCAGAGAGGATTTTTTGGGTACTTAAATTTTTTTATTTGAAATTAAGTGTTTCTATAAATATTTAATAATTTCTATTTGGAATTTAAAAGTTTAACAAAATTCCAGAATTAAGCACAAATAAAGATTAATATTTTATTATTTCTATAAATATTTTTAATTAACCTACACACGGAATTTTCCTTAATGTCGTTAATTTCTTTAAGTGAATTTAATTATTTATTTCAGGATTAAAAAAAATTGGTATTTAAAGAAAATTAATGTTTATTATTATTAACATTAAATGTTAGAAATTAGTTCTAAGATTAAATTTGTTAACGAGTACTGGTAACTTTGAGCATTGGCTCCCTCCCATCAGGGCACCCTTTAAAGAAAATTATTTTAATCAATTTGCAAAAATCTTTTTTATATAGACAGGGTCAAAGTCACCCATGCTCGTAAACAAATTTAATCTTAGAATTCAAATAATAAATTATATTTAGGAAGAAAGTGAAGGATATATAAGATTCATCACAGCCGAATTTAACTTTTTTTGCAATCAGAATACTTTTTACTTAGAATAAAAATACTTTACTTAGAATAAAAATTCTCTCCAAACTACTTAACATACAAAAAGTAATTTAATTCAATTCTAATAATATAATTAATGAGTAATTGTGATGTGATAAACAAATTTCTTTAAAAAAAAAAGCAAAAGCAGTAAGTAACACTTTACCAATAACAACAATACCATTTTGTAAACTTGCGACTTATTACTCGTATCAAATGATTAGAAGCACTATATTTATTTAACACATATTTTTAATAAAATTTAAATCAGGTAATAAGTACTTTCTAACAAATTACCATATTTATCTTTCAACGTAAGATTCAAATATATAATTATAAAAAATGTTGCTTTAAATGAAGTAGTGAAATGCTTAAATAATTAAAAAAAGTGCTGATATCAATTATTTATTATTACGAACGGTTTAATAGTTCAATTTGTTTAACAACAAAGCTAGTAATTTGATTCAATTATAATCCAATAATATACAAATAATAGTTTCTTATTAATTCTTTGTATCTATCTAAGCTTGTACAGTTTCAGCACGATATATCCATAAAGCTTTAACAAACAAAAACAAAAATTTGATTTTTTTAGCGCTAAGAGATCTCGCACATAATTCATATTTAATTGTGTTGTATTTCTTTTCTATAGAAAAATTATTTTAGAAAAGTTTTTTCTATAATTTTAAAATAATAGTAGAGAATAAGAATATAAACTAAGAAACCAATTATTTTTTTTGAAAAATTTTTGCTTTAGAAAAGTGGTGGTTAATTATTTCTATTGAAAATAATTTCTGGTCGATTTTTCTCTATGAAAAAAAAATTTTGAGAATTTTTTTCTTTAGAAAAATAATTCTAGAGCATATTTTTCTATAGAAAATAACTGTAGAGGACTTTTTTTGTTTAGAAAATAATTGTAGAGAATTTTTTTTCTATAGAAAATAATTGTAAAGAATTTTTTTCTATAGAAAATAATTGTAGAGAATTTTTTTTCTATAGAAAATAATTGTAGAGAATTTTTTTCTATAGAAAATAATTGTAGAGAATTTTTTTTCTATAGAAAATAATTGTAGAGAATTTTTTTTCTATAGAAAATAATTGTAGAGAATTTATTTTCTATAGAAAATAATTGTAGAGAATTTTTTTCTTTAGAAAATAATTGTAGAGAATTTTTTTCTATAGAAAATAATTGTAGAGAATTTTTTTCTATAGAAAATAATTGTAGAGATTTTTTTCTATAGAAAATAATTGTAGAGAATTTTTTTCTATAGAAAATAACTGTAGAGGACTTTTTTTGTTTAGAAAATAATTGTAGAGAATTTTTTTTCTATAGAAAATAATTGTAAAGAATTTTTTTCTATAGAAAATAATTGTAAAGAATTTTTTTCTATAGAAAATAATTGTAGAGAATTTTTTTTCTATAGAAAATAATTGTAGAGAATTTTTTTTCTATAGAAAATAATTGTAGAGAATTTTTTTTCTATAGAAAATAATTGTAGAGAATTTATTTGTTAGTTATTTTTACATATAAATGTAAAATGTGGAATGGTAACCAAAATGAAACACGTCCGAGTGATGATACAGAAAAAAATTTATAATCTATTTTTTATTGACAGAAATAAACGTCTATACAATATGAAATTAAATAATCAAGTAGGCATGAAAAAATTGTACACAAGTTTTTTCACTATTATTGTTATATGTATTAATACAAGTATTATAACAGTTATACTTATATATAGGGTTTCAAGTTTTGGCTTGTAAGTTAAATATCCAACAAACTCCACCTCAAGCCAAATACATTTAAACAAAAATTAATAATAATAGAAAATTACTATTTTAATTTTAAAAAATTACAACCAATGGAATGTTTGTTTTTAGTTAAAACTTTGGTTAAAATATCCGCTGCATTTTGTTCTGAAGGAATGTATTCAACGGTAACAGTTTTCCTCTCATACTGATCACGGATGTAATGATATCTAATATCAATATGTTTGCTTCTTTTATGTAAAGCAGGATTTTTTACCATAAAATTAGCACTTTGATTGTCACAAAAAATTGTTGTTGGACTTGTCAACAAATCATTCACTTTAAGTTCTTTTAGAAGATTTCTGTGAAAAATTATTTCCTTAGTTCCTTGACATAAAGCAACGTATTCAGCTTCCATTGTACTCAGAGCTACAATTAATTGCTTTCGAGACTCCCAAACAATTGGACCTCCACTCATAAATACTACATGACCAGAGTAAGATTTTCTATCTGTTGAATCACATCCCCAGTCAGCATCTGTGAAACATTCAAATTCATTATAATTGGAAGAATAAGTTATTTTTAAACCCGGATTATTTTTAAGGTATCTTAAAACGTGTTTTGCTGCTTGAAAATGTTCTTGATGTGGATGACAGTTAAATTGAGATAATTTTGAAACGACATGAATTAAATCCGGTCTTGTTATTACGGCAAGATACATTAAAGAACCAATTAAACTTTGATACTTTTTATCATTCAAGTCTGTACAGCTTTTCTTACACTTCTCCAGCACTAGTCCACTTGGCCATGGTGTAAGCGCAAATTTACAATTTGACATATTCCACTGTTCTAAAATTTCTTGAGCATATTTGTTTTGATGTATTGTTATATCTCCTCTTAAATTTTCTCGTTCTATTTCCATTCCCAAATAAAATGATATTGGTCCGCGATCTACAGCCTCTACATGCTTGTTCAAATCAATAATTATGTTCTTCATATCCATTTCATTTGAACATGCTAGCAACATGTCATCTACATAAATTGCTATAATTATTAAACTTGATTTATTTTTCAGAATATAAACACAAGTATCTGATTTACATCTAGTAAAACCCAATTTCAACAAAATATCATTAACTTTCTTGTTCCACTCACGTCCAGCTTGTTTTAAACCGTATAAAGATTTATTTAATTTGCAAACTTTGTTAGGATTATTGTATTCTTCAAACATTGGCGGTTGTAACATATAAACATCTTCTTCAATATTTCCATTTAAATATGCTGCAACAATATCTACATGGTTTACTAATAATTTAAGTTTAGCTGCTAAGGCCAATAATAACCTTATTGTTGAATGTCGGACAACGGGTGCAAATGTTTCTTTATAGTCAATGTTTTGTTTTTGGGAACAACCTTGAGCAACAAGTCTTGCCTTGTATTTTTCTACTGAACCATCTGATTTACGCTTTAAAGCAAATACCCACTTGCAACCAATAATATTTTTCCCTTTTGGTTTTTCCACAAGATTCCATGTTCTATTTTTTATTAATGAGTCAAATTCTAACTTCATAGCTTCTTTCCATCTTAAAGAATCTTTAGAATTTAAAGCTTCAGCTACATTTTTAGGGTCTTCAATAATTGAGTTCAACATCTCAATACCATTTTCAGTACAGTATACTTTTCTTGGTCTACCTTTTCCACCACTTTTTACCAATTTTGGCCTGCCACGTTTTCTCTTATTTTCGACAATTATTGATTCATCTCTATCAGTTTCCTCACTACTAATATGATTTTCTTCATCTTCAACTAATTCTATGTTCTCATTATGTATTTCTGCGGGAACATTTACTTGTTCATTTGTTTTTAAAATATCAAAAAAATATTTATTTTCTTCTTCTGTTTCCTTAACAATATTTTTCTCAAATGATTGTTCAAAGAAAATAACATCTCTAGAAATAATTATTTGTCTAGAAATAGGATTATATAACCGATATCCTTTGGTTGTTAACTCGTAACCGACAAATTTTACTTTATTTCCTTTAGGCAAAAATTTACTTCCTTTTGGCTTTGGTCCTTTGTTTAATACCACTGCATCACATCCGAAAGTTTTTAAATGAAAAACTGATGGTTTTCTACCTATCCAACGCTCATATGGTGTCACATTATTCAAAACTTTTGTAGCAATACGATTTTTTAAATATGTTGCCGTATTAATAGCTTCTCCCCATAACATTTGTGGCAATCCTGATGATGATATTAAGCATCTTGCCATTTCAACTAACGTCCTATTTGCTCTCTCTGACACTCCGTTCTGTTGAGGTGAATAACTGACTGTTGTTTGATGTATAATACCTTTCTTTTTAAATAATTCTTTAAATTTAGAATTTACAAATTCCCTCCCATTATCACTTCTAACGACTTTAATTTGGCGGCCTGTCTGCTTCTCCGCAATCCCAGCAAAAGAACAAAATGCTTCAAAAGCATCTGATTTATTTTTTAAAAAATATGTTGTTGTATACCGTGAGTAATCGTCAATAAATGTGATAAAATAGGATGCACCACCCAAGGTTTTTGTACCAATTGGTCCACATAAATCTGTATGCACCAATTCTAATAAATCATTTGTTTGTATACTGGCATAGCTTTTGTATGGTTTGGCAGAAATTTTACAAATCGCACAAGTAACACATTCAATGAATTTCGGCATTTTTATATCAAAACCTTTAAGAATATTGTTCTGACTCATCTTATTTAAATCATGCATATTTAAATGACCAAATCGTTGATGCCATTTAATGCCAGCATTTTCATCTATTACTCCAAAAACACTTTCATTGTTTTCACCCTTTTTTATAGATTTTATATTTACTACAAAAATATCTGATTTCAAGTCAGCTGTCAAAATTAGTCTATTATTTTTACTTCTCATTTCTGCTTTGTTTTTTATAAATTTTACAAAATGTTCGGCTTTAACTATTTTGTTAATTGACAAAAAATTTGAATGCAATTTTGGTACAAATAATACATTCTTCAGAGTAAGGTTGCAAAATTGTGTCTTTAATATAATATCACCTATTCCTTCTGCTGTAATACTCTCACCAGACGCTAACACAACTTTTTTTACAGATTTAGATAATGTTGTAAAATGTTTTTCTGAATTACACATGTGTGATGTTGCCCCGCTGTCTAATATCCATAAATTATCATAACTAAGTTTATTTTCATTTAATATAGAGCAAGCAAGATCACTTTCTAGATTTTCTTTACATTGTGAACGTATGTGGCCCTTTTTACCACAACGAAAACATTTAATATTATTGAAATTGTTAACATACCCATCATTCTTACTGTTGTTGTTGCTCTTTGACAAAATATTTCTGGTTCTGTTTTTGTTACTGCTATTGTTGTACTCTTTTTTATTTCCCTTTTCATAATTCTTTGATTTTACTGCAAAAACATTTTCCGTTTGATTATTTAATTTACTTGATTGTCTCATCTCTTCTTCTTTAATTTTAGAAATCAATTCCTCGTACGTTGGTAAATTATCCCGGCTTTCAATTGCTACCACAAAATTCTCCATTTCGTCAGGAAGGCTACACAATAATAAGATTGAAAGTAAATCATTATTCAATGTGATTCCTATTTCCTTTAGCTCATCGACAATTGAACAAAATTCATTTATTTGACATGAAATTTTTTCATTACCATAAATTTTAAATTTGACAAGTTTTTTAAACAAATTCACTTTTCTGGAAGCCGTCTTTGATTTATATAAGGAGCTTAATACATACCAAGCATTCTTTGCTGTTGTACAATTCTTTATGTGAATCAACTCACTGGATTTCACACTAAGAGTTATTGTTGCAAGCGCCTTACTATCGCTCTTTTGCCATATACTCTTCTGAGGTTCTGCTGCTGGACAGTCTTCCGTTACTGTATCCCACAAATCCATTGTGATAAGCAGACTTTTGACTTGAATACACCATGCTGTGTAATTTTCTCCATTTAATTTTTCTATATTTGCAATTCCACTCGCCATTCTGTTTTTCTCTCTAAATTCCGGATAAAACAGGAAACCCAAAAAATCAAATTAAATTTGATCCACCGCAAAAATATATTATTTGCAAAAACCCAATTTAAAATCCTTCAGCTTAGTTACCAGGATCCTGGGCCCATAACCTTTGTTAGTTATTTTTACATATAAATGTAAAATGTGGAATGGTAACCAAAATGAAACACGTCCGAGTGATGATACAGAAAAAAATTTATAATCTATTTTTTATTGACAGAAATAAACGTCTATACAATATGAAATTAAATAATCAAGTAGGCATGAAAAAATTGTACACAAGTTTTTTCACTATTATTGTTATATGTATTAATACAAGTATTATAACAGTTATACTTATATATAGGGTTTCAAGTTTTGGCTTGTAAGTTAAATATCCAACATTATTTTCTATAGAAAATAATTGTAGAGAATTTTTTTCTATAGAAAATAATTGTAGAGAATTTTTTTCTATAGAAAATAATTGTAGAGAATTTTTTTCTATAGAAAATAATTGTAGAGAATTTTTTTCTATAGAAAATAATTGTAGAGAATTTTTTTCTATAGAAAATAATTGTAGAGAATTTTTTTCTATAGAAAATAATTTTCGAAATTTTTTTTTTTATATAAAAATAATTATAGAGAATTTTTTATAGGAAAATAATTAAAGAGATGTGAATTTTTTTTTTATAAAAAAAAAAATAAATAAGATGAATTTTTTTCTATAGCAAATATTGTAGAGAATTGTTTTCTACAGAATATTAATTTAAAAAATTGCTTTTCTACAGAAAAAAAAATTAATTTTTGTAGAGTTTTTTCAATAGAAAAATTTTGTGGAATTAGTTTTCTATAAAAAAATTTTTTTGGAGAATTGTTTTCTATAGAAAAAACAATTTTGTGGAATTGTTTTTCAAAAGCAAAATCAATGTGGTGAATGGTTTTTCAAAAGAAAAATAATTGTGGTAAATTGTTTTTTTATACAAAAAAAATTTTACTCTTAATTTTGGAGACTTGTTTTTCTATAGAAAAATAATTTCGCAGACCTGTTTTTTTTTAGAAAAATTTTGCAGAATTCTATAAAAAATTGTGAATTGGAAAAAAAAAATTTTTTCTATAAAAAAATTTCCACAATTCTTTTTCTATAGGAAAGTAATTTTATTAAATTGCTTTTTTAAAGAAAATTCTTTTTAGATTTTTTTATAGAAAAATAATATATATTGGGATTTTGATTTGTGGTGAATTCTTTTCTGTAGAAAAAAAATCTTTAAACAAAACAAAAGGTTGAAAAAGTTATAAAAAGCTGTCATCAAAGAAAATTATTTTTAAGCATCTCAATTTTTTCCTTTAAGTTAAAGTTTTTTTATACCCAACATACATAGTACACATGTATGCAGATAACCCGAATTATTTTTTTTAAATATATTTTTAAAATATGAAATGACACAAACAAACGTTTGCTTTTTATTTGTAAATATTAATAAACTGTTGCTTGTTGCTGTGTCTTAACTGATTTAACTCACACTATGTGTGTGTATGAATTTGAAAGTCTTATCGAGTTACGAGTATCATTGCATCACTGATCACAATATTGTTTACCAACAATTTTGTTTCAAATGGCACTGTTTACTTTTTCAAGATTGTTTATATAAGTATGCAGTATGTTGCAAGCTTGCTGAGTTTAGTTGTTGTTCAAAACAAGTTTCAATTTAATAGTACAACGCCTGTGGCAATTAAATAAATTTAAGAAAAAAAAAAAATAAAAATAAAACAAAATACCAAAATACATCTGATGAAATGCAAGTTAATTTTATACACTTAAATGAGTCGTGCGTTGCATAAACGTAATTACACTATGATACAAAAGTTGAGAAAAAAATTATTCAGGGGTTCTCATATAGCAATCCCATTTTGTTGGTGTCCATAGATAAGAAAAATAACTGGTTTTTTTTATGTCACTTCGTTAAGTAATTTTATAACGGCAAATGTAGTGAAAAACGGGTTCGTTAGAGTTTCAAATCATAACTTTTTTGTTTACCAACGCATTTCTATCATTTTTTCTTCTGTTTGAAGGGTCTGATTTTATCTTTCAAAAACTGAAATGATATTAACAAATACTAAAAAACGCAACGGGTTATGTTAAAACATATTTAACTTGGCATATTTATCTTTACTCACTTATTGAAAGATAACATCAGTCCTTCTAAATGAAAAAATGATAGAAATGCGTTGGGAAACAAAAAGAGTTATGATTTGAAACTCTAAATTACTTTACGAAGTGACCAAAAAAAACCAAAGATATTATCGTTCTATATGGACTCCAACAAAACCGAATTGGTATATGCATAATTTTATTGTAGCACAGTAGCACAGTGTTATTATTAAATTGTTAGAAATACTTGCCACACTGAAGTTTTTTTAAATTTCAAAACACATTTTTTTTCTTCACATATATTTAAACTTTTTGCACAAAATATTTTTTTCCTATTAAATATTTTTGTTATTCAAAAATAATTTTTTTAAATTTAAATAAATTTTTTTTTACCAAAATTGTTCCATAATAAAAGTAAAAATTTTTTTAATAGAAACTTCAATGAAAAATACATACACGTAAAACCATTTGTCTTTCCATTATTTAGGCGTCATTAGCTTGACAGGCTTGTATGCAAATTTCCTGGGGTCTTTCTGTCTAACGATACATTTCAATTAAGATTTATCTAATATAAAGCTGTTGATGACAGAATAAAATACTTGATGATATGTATGAGTGTGTATGTATTTACATACATACATGTTTGTTCATAAATTACAGTAGACTCTTTAACAGCAGAACTTTGTTTTGCAGTCACTGTTTTTTTTTTAATTTTTTTTTTAATGCCAAAAACTTAAATATGGCCTATGTTACTTTGCAGTGCAACGGTGTTAGATGTCTGCAAAGTTTGACAAAATACATGACATTCCTAAAGTATTTTGTTTGGCAACTGTATTATGTATGAAACCATCCGAAATATCTAATTTTTTATGATTGAGGCTCATAACTCCGGTTGAGTTTGACCCATAGCGAGGCTTATGCTGGCCTTGATAGCACCTGTGAAATCTGTCTATTATGCATAGACTTTTAAGAGCAAATAGAAAAAAAGTCAAATGTTATCACATCATACCATTTTGATAGGCAGTTCACATGTGAGATGACCCATTTAACAAAAACATAGTTAGCATGAGTTGAGTTTTGTACGGCTGCAGTTTCAAAATTTGCCAATCTTACTAACAAGGGCGATGTTTTGGCTAGATTTTACATTTCTTCAACATAGGGGTGTTGATTGTTTGTTTACTGAGAGAATAGGTTTAAAATTTATCCACTACACTGCGAATGGTCTGCTGGGTGGGGTCATTATGTTAGAGGGCAGAGAATGTTACAAAAATAAAACAGCAATTTTGATAAAACAATCAGCCTTATTCTGAATGTCGATTCCATAGTCAAATTTACGACAAGTTAATATGGCCGGCATATCAATGTTTACCTTACGATAACGACGTTCATAATCAGATCATTTCCAAGTGTGTAAAAGTCAATGTGATTTACCAAATTGGCTAAGAGTGAAATTCTTTGCAAGCACGTTTGTTTTGTAAGTTCTTATTAAATAAAATTTTATAAAAAAATTGCTCAAGAGATCATTAAACAAAAATTTTGTTTATGAATTTGGCCTCAAATAAGAGTTAATTTGACATGTGTAGCTTCAACACTATGGCCAAAATCTACTGCCAACATTTTTTTGTTTTCTGATAGTTGAAAGCTTTACATTCATTCCGAAATTGGCGCGGCAAGGGTTTTTTATCTGTCAAAAAACCTCATACCCATACAAAAATGTATGAGGCATACCGAAATAACTCTGTGGTAGCGTTAAGCGCTTGGAAAATCCAATTTTAACAGTGCATTTTGTAGTTAAGTTGGTTGCAAAACAATTGTTTTTTATTTTTGTTTCGCTATTGTTAATCAGTAATGACATTTTATGTATTTTTTTTTAAACTAGTGTTTTTAAATATATTTTTGTTTGTCTTTAGGGGGTTTTATTAAACAATATGATTACGACTACTGTAAAGAATACGCACCGCCCGCGCTTTTATTTAGGTGTGACGCTTTACATTATTGCTGGTTTGGTGTGTTAGACGAAACTGAATAATGAGATTATAATGAATTTATGATGACGTATTTTAAAATTTTTTTTAATTGTGTTATTATTTTTTTAAGTGTTATAAGTCCACTTTTTCGAAAATTAACTAGGAGTAATTTTAGTAAAATGTAAACACCGTCATGAGACGGTGTTTACTTTTTATGAAAAAAGTACCGCTAATTCAGCTTTTAAGAATAAGTGGACTTGTACCACTTTCAAAAATAACAGCTCATTTTTTAACTTTTCAGAGAGAGAGAGAGAGAGAGAGAGAGAGAAACATAGCAACAACCATCAATAGTGTAATAAAAAATGAGAATTGTTTAAGCTACTGCATAAATTTAAATAAAACGTTTTTCTAAAACATAAATATCGTATGTACATATTTAAATATATAAAACAAAAAATTCTATTCAATTATGTGTTAAATTTTATTACGTCAATAAATTTGCATAAATGATGACAATATACTAAAGCAACCTTTAAACTTGCTGATTCATGCTGGTATTACAGTTACGAACACGTCACTTAAATAAAAACTTACGTAGACATACTGGTCATTAGGTTTCTTAGCTTTTTAGCTAAAAAATTTTTTTTTTAATAAAGTTAATCAAAACCAGATAAAACCAGGTTACATTAACCAAATATTTGTCGAAACAAACGTAACCACTACTTTTTGCCAAATATTTTTGTAGTCTAACATGGCTTGAATTGCATAAAATTAAATTAAACGTATGTGTAAAAGACATAGTGGTTATGCTTATTTCGCCAAATATTTATTTAATGTGACCGTAGCTTTAGAGAATAATGACAACTGCACACATACTCACATCATTTGGATCATTTTGAAAAATCCTGTCTGTAGTGTCAAAGTAGTAATTACTTTGCAGCTCTGAAAATCAAATGTATTGTCATAATGAGGCTTTATTTGCGTTTATTTGCAATTTTGTTGCTAAAAATTATAACTTTAGGAATTCCATACTTTTTCAAAGTTTCACAGTTGCGTTTAGAAATATATGAAGGTAGCCTTACTTGTAATAGAGATCACTAATCAATTTAACACTGTTTTCTTGCTAGTGTCGTTCTCATAGTCGACTTTACGACTATTTGATCTTAAACATATGGTCGACATTGCCACATATCACTGTTTTTTTGACGACAACGACTCTAATAATCAATAATAATTAGACAAAAGTCGATTGTAGTTCACTACAAATAACTTTACTCCTCGATTAGGTTGGGTTAGTTTGCACAGGGCAAAAAAATAAGGGGGGTTCATTTGAGTCCTCTTATATTAAAAGAAAAAATTAAGAAGGATAACGATAGAATGCAGAATGAAGAGAAGTAAGGGAATAGTAGAAGTAGAAGGCGAAGTAGAATGTGTGAAATTTACGTTAATCTACCAAGTCCATTACTTGACGATTTTTTAGAGTAAAAAGAGCGTATCAACTAAATTTTAGAAAAATTCGTTGGAAAATAAAGTCTTGGATGTTAAAGCGTTGAAAAAAGGGCGTAAAAGTGGGAGTGAAATTCAAATATAGAGATTATATGTATGTACTAAACTGTAAAGATAATCGTTCAAATATATACTTTTAATTGTTAAATCGGCCGTGGCAGATAGATATAGTAATAGTTATGCTACTATTCTGGACAGAGATGAATCCAACAAATCAAAAATTATCAAAATCTGTCCACCCATTCCTTACCCGACTTTGTTTCATTTGTATAGATTTTCTAAGAGCTGATTATATTTGATTTAGCTACCGCAGCTAAAGTTTTTCCATATAAAATTATGTGTCTCAATTACTTAGACTAGGACCACACACAGCAAGCTTAGTTGGGCAATTCTTTCTCAATTCTGTTTTAAAATTGCCGCTGTGTCTACACACAGCAATTTTGCTTCGGCAATTTTAGAGCAATCTTATTCAGTCATTCATTCAGCCTCAAGCTACCTGTCTTCTTTTTTACATCTTCATAAAAAATACGAAGAAAGAACAAAAAGGAATTGCCGAGTACGAACAAGTTTGTACCCCTTTCCATTCCTCTTTCCTCTCTCTCCTACAAAATCAAGAATTGCCCAACTAAATTTGATGTGCGTGGTCCTGGTATTACTTTGGTGAAATTAGCTTCGTTCTCTAAATCTGTAACATGTTAACATAGCTCTGCTAACTTAACATAATTGCGGTATTTTCAATAATTTTGTTAAAAAATTATGAAAAAAGGAAATAATTTCCTAAAAACTATTATAATAAAAGGGAAATCTAAGGGAATGTAGCCATCCGTTGTAGCTTATTTTCAGAAAGTCTACAGTTTTTGATTAATTTCATTCAGAATATTTCACAATGAAAATCTTTGCGTTCAATAAATAGGTCAAAATCGACATGGTGCTACCAGCTACTGAAATGTAAAGTTCAGAATATTCCAGTAACATCTTGATTTTGCCCTATTTTTTTTAACAAATTAAGTTCGAATTTTGTTTTTTTTGTAGACGACTACCAAATTGCTTGTCGGGTAAGGTAATTAATTTAAATATTTATATTTTCTGAAAATATTCCTGACAATGACTGGATTTGTTTAACATCTTAACAAAAGATAAACAATTAAAGTGTTGTAATTACCACCATGGCAATTAATTAAATCTCATCCATTGTAGGTAAAGTACACAGTACAATAAATAAACAATTTTTCTCTCTCTCTCTCTCTTTATTTTCATTTTAACACGGTCTATAAAATTTCTTATAGTTACAAAGTGCATCACACAAAATATTCGTGCAAAATTTTGCAATAAATAAAGTAAATATTCGTATAATAAAAACAACAAACAATAATTTTGTTTTGTTTACTAAAAATAAAAATAAAAAATATTAAAAATGCGCCAGAGAATATAAAAAAAAAAAATATTTAATTAATGAATAAAAGTGCAATGACTGCAATAGATATAAAAAATTGTGTAGGCAGAAGACTCTTCCTTAAAATATGCTAAGAAGGTGTGTAAGTGTATTTATGTAGGTGATTGCTAAAATGTTTTCAACTTTTTATTTAAAAAATGTTTTTTTTTTTTTTTGGTTACAGATTTTGTACAATTTACATGTCTATTCAAAGACAACACTGTAATCATAGAATTTTGTGACTATTTCCTGTCCGTGAATCAATTGTCATTGCTATCTGACAATCGTTATTGATCAACCAATCTGACTGTTAGTCAGATACCCTCTGCTCATCCTTAATAAAACAATATAAAAATTACTTTCATTATAATAATATTATAAATTTTTTAATTAAATTAATTAAATATTTCAATCAATACGACAAATTTTTTAAATAAAAATTATTTACAAAATTTTTAATTATTTAATTGAATCATTTAAAATATTTTAAATATAATGACGATTTCTTTAAACTAAAATTAATAATTTTTTAAATCAATCAATTAAATATTTTAATCAATAATAATTTCTAGATTAAGAGTTGACATTTTACATTTCACTGTAAGAAGTGTAATTTCTTGACCGCTTGTGTAATTTCTAGACCGTACATGGGACACCCTATAAAGTATATATATTCTGGATCCTTATAAATAGCGGAGTCGAATAAGAGATGTACGTACATGTGTCTGTCTGTCTGTGCAGTCGTTGAAATTAACTTTCTGAAGTTTCTAGGCAGAGTTTCGCAAGTTTCGGTTTGAGTGAAAACACTTCAGCAAATACTTGCTGAAGCTCTTCCGCAAGTGACGCCAGTGGATACACGGCTTCATATTAAACGACTTTTTAATATAAAATGCTTCCGCTTCTGGTCATAATGAACAAATAGATTCATAATTTTTTTTATTTTCAACTCCTTTGTAATTGCCCTCTTATTTGCCATAAACATTCTCTGCGACACTTAACACAATCACGAGTGTGGCAGCCAAACAGTCTGTTTTTACTTATTGATTTGTTATTATTTTGTTTAAAACAAAAAAATTAAAAAAATTGTTGTTACAGTTATGTAAACAAACGTGATGTGCTATTGCATGCGAGTATGAATGAATATGTTTGCATGCAAATGCATACATACATGCCTGCATATATTTGCATGTATTGGTGCATTAACGTATGCAGAATTTTATTTACATACTTTTGATCCGGCACGTTGCATTTTCAATTTCGTATTTTATTTTTTGTGTTCTTGGGTTTATTAGTTTATGTATTTGATAATTACGGTAGTTGCCAGATCAGTAAGAAAAAGAACGGCCAAGGATAGATTTGTGACTCACTAGAGTTGAAAGTTGAAGATTAAAAGGACAAATTAGTATTTATTATTATTAAAATTAGAATTATGAGCGGGAGCAAGTCACCTGGTCACTAAGGGCAAAATTGGTCTATCGTATTACAACACTAATGTTACAAATTCTCCAAAAGTCTAGTTTTTATTAAGAATTCAAAGACTTCCTTGGGTCAGTTATAGCCTAAGTAAAGCAAACGGGTTCAAATTAGACAATCATAGTGGACATGCTCTGTTCTCAATTAATAAATAACGAGTATTTATGTTGTTTTAATTTTTAAATAGGAGTACACATTTGTATGTCGTTTTATTAACTTTTATTTATTTTCTTTTTATTTTGCAGTTAAAGTTATTGGACAACAACAAATTCTTAAAGGTGTTAGTGGCAGTTTTCGTAATGGACAGTTATCAGCCATTATGGGACCATCTGGAGCCGGAAAAAGTAGTCTATTAAATGCAATATCCGGCTATTGGTAAGAATTTTTGATTTTAAATTAATTTTAACAAAGAAAATTTCTTCAATCGGTGGTATGTGCCTCGAAAATTCAGCCCCTGGATATAAAAAAAAAATTAAATAGCTCATTGGACATATGGCGTAACTCCTTTTTTTCTAAAACCACTTTATTATATGCACCAGAAAATTTATCAGGGGTGGAAAATTTATAATTTGCAATACAATTTTGTATCAAAATAATTTTTGTAAATTTTTAAAAATGAAAACAAACACTTCAAAAGATATTGAAAAATCACAAATTAATAACTATGAGCAAGTAAATAATTTTGAAACGATTTTGGAACACGATTTTTGTAGTGATTTTTTAAAGTATTTTTTATGGTGTGGGAATAGGTTGGCAATTTTATATTGAAAAAGTACTATAATATTAAACCCAATTTCCCATCTCTGGTGTGTGGATGATTTAATTGAACATGTGGCCTTGGGCTTTATCTGTGTCCAGTTAAGGACACAGCTAGCAAATTATGTGTGCTAAAGCTAAGTTAAGCACAGACCTTAATTGTTGAATTAGTTGGGTTGATCTAAAACTCATGCCACAAAAAGAAACTGTTGCTGCTATGTAACAGCACACCAACCCCGGCCACCACGTGTGCTCCCGGCAAGATACCTCACCAGTTCACAGATTCCACCTCATCTCCATATTGGGTGTGCACGAAATCCACGCACCTAGCAACGAATCAGGGTGCCCAGAACATCTATCGTTAAACCTCGTAGGGTTAAAACCAAGTTCAGTTCATAGACCCCGGGCGTTCATTGTTCGGTGCATGCATATACTCGTATATTGCTAAATTAAAATTATTAAATCTATTTAAATAAATATAGTTAGTCACTGTGCACTCTAACCCTTATAAATATAATTTGATTTAAAAAAAAAAATCCATGTCAAATTTCATATTTTTTTAGCACATCTGGTGTTACTGGCCAAATAAAAATTGATCGCAAAAGTTCTTGCTACATAACCCAAGAAGACCATCATCAGACACTACTTTCAGTTGAAGAACTTATGCATCTGTCTTGTGATCTAAAGCTCAAAAAGGATACCTGCAGTGATAAGGAAAGTCTAATTGAAAATATTTTAACAAATCTCAATTTAAATCACCGACGTTCTGTTAATGCGAATTATTTGAGTGGTGGCGAAAGAAAACGTTTATCGATTGCTCTCGAATTGGTAGCAAATCCAAAAATATTATTTTTAGATGAACCCACCAGTGGTTTGGATGAGGTAACTGCATTGCAATGTGTACGCTTGTTAAAACAATTGGCCAGACAGGGTCATACGGTGGTGTGCACTATACATCAGCCATCGGCAACACTATTTAATTATTTCGACAGCGTATATGTTTTAGCTAAAGGAAAATGTGTGTATCAGGGTTCGCCCAATGCAATAGTGCCATTTCTAAGGCATGTTCAGAAAGAGTGTCCAAAACATTACAGTCCTTCAGATTACAGTAAGTAATAAGAAAATTGTTACAAAATCCTTGCATTTATTTTCTTTTTTTTTACTTCCTAGTAATTGAGCTTTGTGACTTTGAAGAGCCCCCCCACATAATTAGTAATTTAAGCAGCCTCACTGACAATGGTAAACTGAAGTATGTTACGAATATACAGTCTGATACTGTTGGGAAAGTTGACAATAACACTGAAGATGCTACAACTGTTGATTTACACTCATCTCAATCTTTTGTATTTTGTAATTCAATTACAACATTTTTTCCTGAAATCACTCAAAGATCGGAACTCAACTCTTTTTTATTAAAACCTAAAAACTCTTTTGTACACGGCACTTCTCTATTAATTGATCATATGAAAACGGTAAACACTCTATCGAAAAATCAAAGCGGGACCTCGGGGTTTCAGCAGTTTTGTGTTCTAACACGCGTTATGTTTTTGCGCATTTTAAGGGCTCGCATACCCATAATAATACAAATGATACATCACACTATGGTGGGTTTATTTTTTGGTAAGTCTAAAGATATGGCACTTTACTATTATATTTTCGGATCACTTATTTTTTTCTTTGTTGTAACTGTAACAGGTTTGATATTTTATAACCTTGGCAATCAAGGTTCTCATATGTTTGCTCATCTTAAATTTTGTATAAGCGCTATAATGATGATCGCTTACACTCAAGTGACGATACCAGTGTTGACATGTAAGTATTTTAAACCAACTTAAGGTAATTGCAGTTGTGCAAATTTTGCTCATTTTATTTCTTGCATAAGAAAATGGGCTCTATATTGTTCGTATTTAAAGAGTAGGACTAGGTTAGGTTGAGAAAGCAGCCCAAAGAAGAAGAAGAACGAAGCTCATTTGATGTAGAGATAGATATGGCGATAGCAAGATGGAGAGATAGAGATAGACAGTGAGATAGAGGTAGGGAGAGGTAAAATAATACCTCCACAGTGTGCCGCCCGGATCGAGTCAATATTTGTGTTTTAGTACTTAGAAGCCCTAGTCGTGAACCTTGCATAAACAGTGATTCGGATGCCAATTACAAAAAGAGCGAGAGCGCGCGAAGCAGCGTAAAATAAACTACTGGAATCTAGAATGGTGACTGTAACAATTTGTCACTGGGTGATCGGCCTGTACGCCAGCACGATTTGACTGCCCTTCAACGAAAGCTGCGACAGCTACCGGGCACCTTAAAGTAGGAAGACAATATTTCACTTTTCCTGTGAGTGACCGACTCTTGTGGCTTCGAGACACAGATTTCTCAGTGCATGTCTTATGGACGGATTACCTGCGATATCGGAGATACGTATCTCTTCCAATGTCAACAGCGCAAACACTAAAAGTAGCTCACCAAAGCGTAGTCTAAGTTGATGCTATAGTGCGCGGTAAAAATTTTTTTCTTTTTTTGGTCTGCTCTTTGTGACCCAAATATTTCTTAATTGTGCTCTATACAGCCTCTAGTTCAATTACTGGTCTCAACATGACTAAATTTAACTCGGATCAACTTCACTGTTTTCAAGGGTGGCTTATTTAGCACCCCGGTTCAAAAGTTTATTCAATTTACTTTAAAGTATGGAAGATAATTCAGGATAAGACGGATTTCCCGAGCTTGCAGTCGCTATACTCAATTTGCCATATCATAAGCCATGTCTGTATAATCAGACTAGGTTAATTGACGAAAGTCTCGCTTCTGGGATATGTAGCTTTATAGCCTACCTGAGAATTGAGATGCGACCAATAAACCAGTTTTCCCCTCATAGTTTCCACTGGTACTGACTATGAAAACTAAATACCGACATATTTTAACAAAAATTAAATTGATTTCAAATTTATTTTACATAAAATTTCCAATACAAATGTTAAAACTCATGTTAAATTAATTTTTTTTTCAAGATCCCAGCGAAGTAAAGATTTTTAAAAAGGAAACTTTTAATCATTGGTACTCCCTGACACCGTATTACATGGCTTTATCCGTAAGCCGCCTACCTTTGCAAGTACGAGTTGAAATAAACCTAAATTTTCTGCCGAAACTTAATTCATTCCTTATTGATTTCTTTTAGATTTTATATAATTTAATTTATTTAACAATAATATATTGGATGACTGGCTTTCCTGCTCAAATGTGGCGTTTTTCTGCGTTTGTAGCTGTTGGCTTAATGACCTCATTTGTGGCCGAGGGTTTGGGTCTATCTATAGGAGCCATATTTAGTATTACGGTAAGAGTGCTATTTTTAAAAATAACAGCTTATTTTAGATAAGCTTTTAAATTGTCCAAAAATTACACTTTTTTTTTTATTATTAAGACACTTTTAAAAAGCTGATCATTTGAAGAGCTTTTATTAAATAGCTTTACTTAAAAAAATGTTTGCTAAAAAGCAAGTAAATTGAGAAAACAAAAAATTTTTTAGAACTTATATAGGGTGCAGTTCTTAAATGGCAACTGTCACATATGCTTATTTCGATTATTAAAAATTCGATTTAATAAAAAAAGTTATAATTGCGAAGGGGGAAAGTTTTGTCAATCAGCCCCAAAATATGGATAAAAATTTCCACGGCGTTTTTTTCTATTTTACTTTTCCTCTTATCAAAAATATTCTTTTTTCTTTCTTTTTTTATCAAAGAATATTATATCATTTAGAAAAATTTTTTTCAAAAACCAAAATTTTCCCTGGGAAAAAAACTCTGGGGAATATTCATAATTGGACTGAATGTCAATTCTTCGGAAAAAAGCCATTTTCTCTGATGAAACACATTGCCATCTGAATGAATATGCCAAATTGTCGAATTTGGGGCTCAGAAAATTCTTATCTGTCTAGCGCCGATTGTGGTTTGACTTAACTTTTTTTGAAAAATGAGGCCGAAAATTGTGGTGACTGTGTACCAAGAATGATAGAAATACAAGATTAAGCCATAAGCACAATTTCCCGTTAGATGACGTAGACTGTTCACTGTTTAAAGCAAAAAATATTACATTTCTCTCTCTCTCTCTCTTATACAGCTGTAAATTATTAGAAAATAGAAACACTTCGCTTGACGTCATTTCAATTTTATGTGCGGAATGGTGTAATCTTGAATTTTTATCATTCCTGCTGTGAACTACATACGATAATACAGTTCTTGTGGCCTCAACTGAATGACATGGATCTGAACGACATGTGGTTTCAGCAAGAAGGCACAACCTGCCTGTGCACTCTTACTGCAACTCCCATTCCATTATATTTGGTAAAAGCTTAGATATAAATTTTATGTAAAAGATTAAATCAAATCTGGAGTAAAATAAAGCTGAAATAAAAAGCTTTTATAAAAATAGGTTTCTTAAGAAGCTTTTAACTAAAAACACCTTTTTAAAAGCTTGTCAAAAATTAGCTAAGGATAAAACTTCATTTTGTACAAATAATTTTTCTTTTTCTTCATTTAAACGACGTCTACTTTGATTTCTTTAAGTCTGCGATGATTTATTTTTCTTTTTTTAAACTCTTTTTACAGAACGGTTCTGTGGTGGGTCCTATGATCATTGCAGCTTTTATGGGCTTGGCTATTTATGGCTTTGATTTCGCTTCACAAATTCCTGATATTATGAATTTTTCTATGAAAGTAAGTTTTATGCGTGATGGCGTTGTTGCTTTGGTTTTAACTATATTCGGTTATGGACGTGAAACTTTAGATTGCGATGAAATCTATTGTCACTTTAGTGATCCAAGAGTATTATTAAGATTTTTAGATTTAGAAAAAGTTACTCTACAACAACAATTTCTTTATTTATTATTACTTTTGTTACTATTTAGATCAATATTGTATATAGCTTTAAAAATACGTTGTAAGACATAATAATAGCAACAACATAAAACAAAATGTGAAAAAGAAATTAACAATTTTGCTAGACACTGCCTGCTTGTGTTTAGCTGGGTGTTGGTACAGTGTTTACGCAGGTCATTCTTATAGTAAGATAAGCTACAAAATTTCATATTCAAATTAAAAATATTGGACCATAATCAAATTTAGCCTCAAAAACACGTAAGATATTCTAAAAATTTACTTTTGCTCATACGAATTTATGGATTTAAAAAGATAAAAACTCTATAGTGAGACTGTGATCATGGCCCCTTTCCTTTAAAGACTCTAAATACACAAGTATACACGATTTTGAAACACATCAACTGCAAACTATTTTCAAAGTATGTGGAATTACTGATTTCAAATCTGGGCTTAAATCGCCTTATGCGATATTGAATGTAATTTAATGAAATTTTATGTGCTGTTTTTATAACACTAGGAGATCAACTCGTCTAAAAAATTTTTATGAAAAACATTCAATATTTTTTTTTTTACTTTTCATACAAAACTTCCAGGCGAGTTAATCGCTTGTGTTAGAAACACAGCACATTAGTCTGTATGAAAAAATTCTAAAATTTCAATAGAAGTTGAGATTTTTTTTTAAATTTCTGTAATTTCTGATTTTCCAAATTTTTTTTTTTTTTTTTAATTTAAATTTTACATAAAAAAGGTAGTTTTTTCGTTACAAATTTTACGATATTTTTAAATCTACTGAGGAATTTTTTTTCCAATGTTCGTATTTTCTTTTTTAACAAATAAAACCAACCATATTGAAATAATGCTCATATAAAGGGTGTCTCAGTAAGAGTGCCTTTTTTTTAAATGGCAACTCTGAAATTTGTGCAGCTGCTTTCGAGTATTAATTGTGAAATCAATCAGTCCAATTACGAAAAATTTCAGTTGCTGTGGTTCAAAAGTTGACTTTGAATTTGTAAACTTGGGATGTTCTGCCCAAAAGTTAATAAATCTGTGGCAATATGGAAAAACCGTTTATGTCTTATTACGTTAATTTAAAAAAATGCTTTTCTTATAAAATTATTTCGATTCTAACAAACTGTACTGTTTCCATTGTCCTCTCATTAATTGTGGACAAATCAATTTTACTCAAATCAACTTAAGCAATTTTTCCTTATTAACACATAAATGATCTCACCCAGTATTCTTTTTTTCCTTCTCTCCTTCCAAAAAATTTTATACTAATAAAATTTTTGGAAGGAAACAATGCCCAAACATGGTTTGTAATTGGGCTGATTTTAAGTTTTTGTTTAATAAAATTTTGTATTATTGGTTTACTTTCATTTTCAATTTACGAGTACGTAGTAAGAGAGCGTAGAATTAAAAAAGAACAAACTTTAATTACCTGTAAGGAAAATCTGTGATAATTTTAATTTTTTTATGTATGAACTAGAAATAAGGCTTCTTTCTCTCTCTTTCTCGCTTGCTCTCTCTCTCTTATGGTTATTATTTAATATACAAATAGAAAAATGGGCCCAAATAGTGTGGTATTCAATCTCTAAGAAAATTTTAACTTTTCTTTATATAAAATCGAGTACGGCAATTTAGTCTTAATAAAAATATTTCTTAAATCAATTTACTCATATTAGATTTAAAAATAAAATATGTATGTATGTAACCGTACCGTATAGAAATCTAAAGGTACTGTGCTACACGTACAATATTGCATATTTTAGCCGTTATTTGTGAAAGTGGTGTAAGTCAATTTTTCAAGAAATATTAGTTAGTCATTAATTTTTTTTATTAAAGTTGACTCATACCACTTGCAATAATAACAGCTTTTTTTAACAATATCACAGTATGTATCTGCGATGCAACAATCTGTATTATAATCCAAATATCGCAATACATAAATAAATGAAAATGGTACTTGTATTCTACTAGTGCCCTCTAAGAATTTTTGTTAAATAAACTTTTTAGAAAATAAATTTTTTTATAAAAATGCTTAATATTAAAAATCCAAACATAAATAACTATTCCAATATTTTGTAATACAAATTTAGATTTAAAAATTAATAAAGGTGATAGATTATATTAATAATAATTTTTATAAATAAAATTTATATACCTACTTTTATACAAATGTTGTATTTTTGTGAATTTATTTCTTTTAATATCAAAATGAATTTTTCGTGGTATGAAAAACCACTATAAAAATCGATTGACCTATAGGGTATCTTCTGACGGAGACTGCAGCACACTCTCAATTTGAAATAAAATTTTTTTTTGAATTTTGAAAGCTCAAAAAATGTTTCAAAATAGTCGAAAGTAACTTTTAAGTATTTGGGCGGTAGATTACAAATCTAGAGGACCTCCCTTTTAGAATGATATATGTCACATCCAGTAATCTTCTTTGGCTCATTCCTGAAAGCAACGGCACTGGGGTATATCGAAATTTCAATAATTTTTAAAAATAGTCCAAAGTAACTTCTGAGTATTTGTGCAGTAGATTAAAAATCTAGACAGTCTCCCCTTTAAAATGATATGTGTAATATCCCACAATCTTTTTAGGTTCGTTGGGAAGTTGCTAAAATCACTTAGAGCAAAAGCTCTGGGGTATATGGAAATTTCAAAATAATCAAAATTAACTTCCCAACGAGCCATAGAAGATTGCTAGATTGGACATATATCATTCTAAAGTGGAGGTCGTCAAGATTTGTAATCTATCGCCCAAATACTCAGAAGTTACTTTGGATTATTTTGAAAAAATTTTTTACATTTCCATATACCCCAGTGCTGTTGCTATCAGGCATTTATGACTTCGAGTCATTGTCTTGTTGAAAGATCGAAAGTAAAGGCAAATTTTCTTCTGAATAAGGAGATTTTGTCCAGTGTTGGTTTATGTATGCTTGAAACTCTATGATTTATGATCTTTTTGGATTGTACTCTTAAGTTTAAGCGTTTACAACTCAATTTTAAACTTTTGCTGATATGCTTTGCAATTAACATTGAAAACTTTCTGGGATTACAAACTTTTATATTGTGTTCTCGCAAAGGCTTATTAACTTTTTAGACAGATACTTTTATCTGTAATTATTTTTCTTTAGTTCTATAGCTGGCTGAAAGTGGTTCCTCTTAATATGACTAGTCAATAGGCCTACCAATAAATGGTACATGGCCACTTTTCTCCTGCTATTTTCAATACTTTTAAAGTACGTTATTATATTACGTATCATTTTGTTTTAAAAATAAGACAATTTCTGCATAACTTTTGCCTTCTAAAATGCTTTTTTGAATAATAATTCAAATTTTTTTTCAATAAAATGTATAAATTGTTTTATACACACTTATTCTAAAATAGGTATAGCAAATAGCAATAAACTAAAAAATGAATGCTAAAAATAGCCAGTCACCGGTGCTATTTTTTTTACCAATTTTTTATTAGATGGTCAAGACGGAAACATTCACCGGTCTTGGTGTCTTTTACCATCAAATCGGCAAAGCGATCTACGTGTCCAGAAAGAAATTGTTTCATATGAGAACCGTTACTTTTAGGAAAATAAAATTGACACCTTTAGATAGGCTTCATATTAATTTATATCACAGTGCAATCCAAAAACATCAGAAATAAAATTTTAGTACGGCAGTAAATAAAAAAACTGCAGTCAGTGCAGCATGCAATTCCACAAATTTCAAAAACATTTTACACTATTTTTTTTATGTTTTTGTAAATTATATCCATTCATTTATTTTTTACAAGCAAAATTACATAAAAATGTTTGTTATGTAGTCAATAAATATTTGCATAAAATATTATTTTTTATTAGTGCTACCAATTTTTTCCTTACGTTTCTTGACATGCTTCTTAATTTTAACTTTTCGTTTTTCCGCTTGTGCCTCTTTAACCGACTTTTTGCGTGCTTTTTTACTTTCGGGTGATTCATCTCGTGGCCGTGAAGAGTTTTTAAATCTAGAATTTTCAAGTTCATTCTCATCAGTGTCACTATCTGTATCCCCAAAATTGTCATTATCTTCAGACTTTTCACTTGCTTCTTCCAGGTCTTTATCCACGTTTTTATCGCTCTCATTATTTTCCATAAGTATGGCTGGTTTCTTTTGTACTTCTAGTCCATCATTTAAACCAGTAATTTTACCATAAATTAAGTTTCTTTTTTCTCCCTTTTTAGCTTTATCTACATCTCTTTCAAAACAGCGCACTTCATCCAACCTCTTCGGTATGAAAATGTTTTTCCACACCGCTTCATCAATCTTTTCTTGAGCTGTTATTGACTCAAAATCACGATCTTTTATTTGTTCGGAGATTTTTTCTAAACAAGCTTCCATATTTTCTTCGTTAATGGTTTGATCTGTTATAAAATCAAACAATTCTTTTACTGTCATGGTGGCCACTGATTTTTTGCGGAAAAATTCGGAAACGTTAGTGCAATCCTTACGCAAAAAGTCAAAGGCATGAGGATGATCGTGTTCTACTGACTGTGACACATCTATGATAACAAGTTGACCATCTTGTACTAAAATATTAAACTCGGAAAGATCTGCATGTACCAAGCGACATTTATTGTAAATTTTCCACATTAATACAACACAGTCGCGATACAATTCTCTAGCTTTTGATGTTGTTAACTCTATATCTTTCAGTTTGGGTGATGGCCAACCGTTTTTACCACAAAATCGCATTACTAAAACATGAGAACGTAGTAAAATTGGTTCTGGTACTGGTACACCAGCACTAAACATTCTCAGATAGTTACGCATTTCTTTTTCTGCCCAAGTGCGCACCATTTTACGCGGATTAGATTTGCAATAGCCATGACGAAATCTGAATTCTCCACTTACATATTTATCACGATCTTTGAAAACTAATATGGAAGTTTTATAAATCTTTACAGCAAATTCATCATCAGTATCACGGGCCAAAGCATGATAAACATTAGCCTCCTTTCCCGTGGAAATGCAACCATTAATTTCTCGTATCAATCCTCTGTTTAAGAGTTTAAACAAAATCATTCTTGTTCTAGGATCCATAACTTGTTCGGCGGTGGCTCTATCATGTTTGTCGCGAACTTTAGCTTTATTATTCTGCTTTGAGCCGAATGACACCAAACGATTGGCTGCCTGGGCTGGCATATCTGTAGTGGGATCATATTTCTCTACGTTTATACGCGCAGAATACCGAGTAAATAACTTTTCATTAGGTTGATAGCTACTCAAACGTTGTGAGGCTTTATTGGCACTTCCACCACTACTTAAAGATATTTGACTTGAGTTATGTTTTTGAAAACCACTATAATTTTCCTCGTAATCGTAATCATCTTCATAATCTTCATCTTCTTCATAGTCGTCGTAGTTCACATTACCATTTTCTTGCAGGCTCTCCTCTTCGCAGCTGTCATTTATTATCTTTTCTTTTAGATCATCTTCAGTGTCCAAAAGTGTATCATTCAAATCCTTAAACATAACGTGTTTGACGGTCAATTTCTTAAAATCATTGACTAAATTATCCTTAAATAAATTAATTTATAAAAAATGTTCAGAGTACACGGAGTTTTATTAACGCTACCCACTTTGTAAGGCTTTGCATATTCCTCTTCTTCTTCTGCGTCACTAAATTGATGTAAGTTAATCATGGTTCCCTTTTTTACACAATTATATATCAATGTACAATTTAATTGCCATTAATTTAAAATATAATAATTTAATAAAAAAAAATTTCCACTTTTTGCACGTGTAATTTATTTTTGTTTTTGATTTTCTGTTGATATTGTCAAATTATTTCTCTTTTGAACTAGGCAGCACTAAAAACAGAATAATTGTCACTTACTTTGTGACGATTTTTAAACATATTTGGCGATTTTCAACAAAAAATAACTGCCCTGTCTTATTTATTCTTACATTCACATGTGAAAGTAATATTTTGTCAGACGTTCGATATATTGCTTAATTTTTCTGTCCTTAATTCTGATGTAAACTTTAACAAAGGAAATATTTTAACAGAAACTACATGTCTTTGCAGGTTTTAAATAAATATTACAACATTTTCCCTAAAATTCTCCACTTACGACCGGTGTTGGCAGTGCATGTTCAAGAATTTGCCAGCGCATCTGTGAATAAAAAGCAATTACCAAAACGAAATTTACAAACAAGTGGTGAAATCATCCAAACATCATATTCATTTGCAAAGGGAAGTATACGATATAATAGTACCCAAGCAGCTGTTAATTGGGGTAGTAGAAAATCGAAAAGAAACGTTAGACTACTATTGAAAGACATGACTACACCAGAAATGGAAGAACAGTTAGCTCCTTTGAGAGCTCTGGTTTTGGAGCAAGGTAATTTGGTGCGTGAGCTTAAAATGAATGGAGCGCCTGAAATAGATATTAAAAAAGCAGTGGCGGAGTTGAAATTGCGTAAGAAGGCTTTGGAAGACAGAGAATTGGAACTGACACCCAATGTTGTTTACTTTGATAGAGCAAAAATGGAAGATTTGCTAAAACGTAGATTTTTCTACGATCAAAGTTTTGCTATTTATGGTGGTATTACTGGACAATATGATTTTGGTCCAATGGGTTGTGCCCTTAAATCAAACATTTTATCACTTTGGCGACAATTTTTTAGTTTGGAAGAGCAAATGTTAGAGGTAGATTGTTCTATTTTAACTCCCGAACCAGTATTAAAAGCTTCTGGACACGTAGATCGCTTTGCCGATTTGATGGTAAAAGACACCAAGACCGGTGAATGTTTCCGTCTTGACCATCTAATAAAAAATGCCTTGGAAAAATTATCCAAGGAAAAAGCAGCTACTGCCGAACTTAAAGCTGAATGTGAGGATATTGTTATTAAGTTAGACGGCATGAATAAACAAGAAATGGCTGATATTTTGCAAAAATTTAACATTAAATCTCCTCTTACTGGCAATGATTTGACGGAACCAATAGAATTTAATCTCATGTTTGCAACCCAAATTGGACCTACTGGCTTGGTAAAGGGATTCTTGCGCCCTGAAACTGCACAGGGAATTTTTGTTAATTTCAAGCGTCTATTAGAATTCAATCAAGGAAAACTTCCTTTTGCCGTGGCCCAAATAGGTAATTCATTCCGTAATGAAATTTCTCCCCGCTCAGGACTAATACGTGTTAGAGAATTTACCATGGCTGAAATTGAACATTTTTGTGATCCCTCTCAAAAAGATCATCCTAAATTCGAATTCATTGCCAACACAGAAATGACTCTCTATTCAGCTTGCAATCAAATGGATGGCAAATCAGCTCAAAAGTTGAACATCGGAGAGGCTGTAAAAACTGGTTTAGTAGCCAATGAAACTTTAGGTTACTACATGGCAAGAATACATCAATTTTTGCTAACTATTGGCATTAAACCAGAATGTTTGCGTTTCCGCCAACATATGGGAAATGAAATGGCTCACTATGCTTGTGATTGTTGGGATGCTGAGTGTTTGACCAGTTACGGTTGGGTTGAGTGTGTTGGCTGTGCTGACCGCTCAGCCTATGATTTGAGTCAACATATGCAGGCTACGGGTGTACGCTTGGTGGCTGAAAAACGTTTACCAGCCCCAAAAACTGTAGAAGTTTCTGAAATTGTACCTAACAAACAAGCCTTGGGAAAAACATTTAAAAAAGATGCTAAAACTATTACTGATGCCCTAGCCAAGTTGTCTTTAGATGATATCAAAGGCGTTGAACAACAACTAGGTGAAGGCAATGAATATACCCTTAACACAGCAAATGGTTCAACATTCAAACTTACACCCGACACTATATCGGTTAAGCACTCTACAAAAACTGTCCATGTAGAAGAAATCATACCAAGTGTGGTAGAGCCCTCTTTTGGCATAGGTCGCATAATGTATGCTTTACTTGAACAAAATTTCCTTTGCCGTGATGGAGACGAACAACGTTGCTACTTTACCTTGCCCTCTGTAGTAGCCCCCTTAAAATGCTCTATTTTGCCTTTGTCGAATAATGCCGAATTCCAACCTTTTACACGTAAACTTTCACAAGCTTTAACTAAGGCGGAACTCTCACATAAAGTAGATGACTCTAGTGGCTCTATTGGACGCCGTTATGCTCGTACTGATGAAATTGCCATTCCCTTTGGCATAACAGTCGATTTCGACACACTTCAAGAGCCGCATACTGTTACATTAAGAGACCGCAACAGCATGAAACAAGTTCGTGTAGATTTGAATGAAGTAATTGATGTAGTCAAGGATTTATCGACCGGAAAACTTCAATGGGCTCAAGTTTTGGAGAAGTATCCTTTGTTCGAACAGCAAGAAGCTACCAAATAAATGGCCTGCATTTCCTAATCTTATTTTTTTTTTAATTTTGATTTATTAATGCTATTTAATATTGATTATTAACGCCTTTTTTTATATACTACTAGTATTGATATTCGAAACAATTAATACGCATTTAAATTTAATAAAATTTTAAATGTTTTTGACAATGAAATAAAGTGCTTGAAAGAAACATACTTTTTTTAATTAAGGCGACCTATTATAATTAAAAAAGCTATATAAAATCGAATATATTAAGAATTAAAAATAGTGTTCGAAAATCTCCTGGGCAATCCCCGGCAAGTAACTATTAATTTGTATATAGAGTTTGGAAAGAAACGAAACGTTTCCTCGAAAGTAACAGATTTTTCAACAAATTTTAAACAGTTTTGTTCAATGTATAAAACTAAATACATTGTGCGTCACTCGCTATAAACATGTGTCGGTTTATGCACACAGGTTCACTGTTCAATTTAGCTTGTCTTTATTTTCATTTATTTATTGCTTCTGGCTGCCTGTTTTTTACTATGCAGAGTAAATGTTTGAAGAACTTTTTATTTATATTTATTTTTTTCTCTCTGAAAAACTACAAAGCGAAAGGAATGCCAACGTTGCGTTTTGTTTCTTTGTGAACTCTGGTTGTAATAGTAAAAAATATCGAAGGAGCCCCTAGTTTTTCAGGTACAACTTTTTTACTATTTTATTAGAAGTGGTTCACCCCAGAACAATATCTGGCTAGAACTATAAATTTTTAATAGTTAAAATTTGCAAGGAGGCTTTAATCTTTTAGACATTTATTTTATTAGAATTTAATTGGTTCACCTCAAGGCAATCCCTGGCGAGAGACTAAAAAGTTGTCATAGTTAAAATTTCTAGGGCCCAAATTATTCAGACTTTTTACTATTCTAATTGGTTATAGTTAAACATACCTTTTTATAAGCGGCGCAATTGTAGTTGTGGGAGCCAACATATCTAAGAATTCAAAATATTTAAGTATAAAAATTTTAGCAAATTGAAAGGCAGCAAAGAACTTACCTCATGTTTTTAAAATTGAGTTTAAATACATTTATTTTATATTTAGCACTGAGCACTTAGCTTTTTGAAACACTTATTGTATTATTTGATACACACTTTAACACTTACTATTTATTTTAAAACACTTTTTAAAATTTTCACTGATAACTAAACTTTCTGTACCAAGAGAAAAAGTAAAACCGCCATCTTAATAGTGCTGCCAGCTTGCCATGAAAAAAATTCACAGCCTACTTGATGCTACAAAATTTTTTCATATTTATAAATTTAAGCCGATTTGCTGTTTTTAATAATTTGTGTAACGGGATTTTGCTTAGTGCTCGAAAAATAAAATTTATTGTGATGCAATGATTTTTGTTTTGATATTTGTTTTGCTTTTAGAGTTAACTATAAAAAGGTTTTGTTACAATATTTTTCTATTTTTTTGCTTTTAAATATCTATTAAATTTATCTTTAAATTCAAAAATATACGTATTGCTACCAGAGTATATTTGTAAAAAAAAAATATATCTAATTGGTTTTCTTATTGGCTATTTGATTTAATTGCATAGTAGTTGGCAGTGCTCATTTAGCAAAACATATGAAAAGCTCAGAATCTTTATACATAAAATTAATATTATTAAAATTCAGTTGTATTGTTGAGAAACAGAAAAATTTAAATTTTAAAAACTTAGTTATTAAATATTGTTGGAATTATACTAAATTTTATGGTTCAAAAAATTATCCAATTGCAATTTAGGGTAATTAGCTGCGAAACTTGGTAGCACTGCTTGTATAAACCGCGTGTTTTGCTATTGTCATTTTTTTGTGTGTGTTGTTTCTCTCTATCTATCATTATCCACCATTCCGCAGTGAAATAATTTAATTTTTTGTTTTTGATTTATAGTTGCTAAAGACTTTTTATTACAGCGTTTACAAGAATTTTGAAACAGTTTGTAAGAAAAAGGTATTACATGTGAAATTAATTAATTGCTAGTTTTGTTTAATGATAAACTTTTTTACATTTTCTTAGTCGTTGGAAATAGGAAACAAAATGAAATATATATTAGTAACTGGTGGTGTTATTAGTGGTGTGGGAAAAGGTGTTGTTGCCTCTTCATTTGGTGCTCTATTGAAATCGTGTGGTCTGGATGTAACATCCATAAAAATTGATCCTTATATAAATATAGACGCCGGCACATTTTCTCCTTATGAACACGGTGAGTTTTTCCTGTACAGAAGCTAGAAACGACAACCGGTTTATGCATGTATAATTTGGTTTTATTCATTTAATTCAAATTTTTAATTGAAGTAGAATTTATATGTATAAAATACGTATGCATATACTATACATATACATATTTATATATATTGTTTATTACGAAGGTAATTGAATTTTTTGCAATCGCATACAATATGTAGTACGTACTTATATATGTATCTAGGCAGTTGCGGATCAAGGTAAATTTCTTGTGGGAAGAAAATTTGTAACATAATTACTATTACAGATCTTATCGGTATATGCACATATCTGCATCTATTAAAAAACACATTTTCTTACAAGAAAACTGCTGCACAAAGAAATATCTGTCAATAAACCTTAAAAATTCTGTTTGAAGCTTTCAAAGTTTGATTACTTTTAAGAGAACATTTACTTTTTGAATGGAATGTTGTCTCCTTCCTTGGAGTCCGTATTTCTTTTTTCCGCCGTAAAGATTTCTTGTCTTTTACATGATAATTTAATTTTTTTAGAATTTGTTTTTGAAATTTGCTATAAAAAAGTATGGCGTGTATGTATGTTTGGTTCATTAAAGAATGAAGCATTCGTAACAATTGTAAATATCTGAAACAATGTGAATAGAAGATTTAATTAAATGTTATTTATAAAGATTCTAGTAACAATTGAAATCCTAATGATTTTGATGATGTTTTATTATATCAATAAAAATATCGTATTAAAATTATAATTTTATCTATTTATTTATTTTATTATATTGAATACAATAATCTAGTCAGTCCCAAAGATTTACAGCAAACCCATTTTTGTGCAAAATTTTCTGAATTTAACCAATCGATTTCATTATCCAGAACTTCATAGAATTATTACTGTTACAAGGCTATTTTTCAATTATAAATTTACATATCCTTATAATAATTATTCTGCAGCAATCTCGGTAACATTTGCAACAATAATATTGTTGAGAAGATTATTTCCAAATTATTGTATTGTGGCAAATTATTGTAGCTTTCTCTTGTTTATCTATCAGCACTGTATTACAATTTGTAAAATTTGTGTTGTGTGTAAAAAAAATGAAATGATTAAAGTAGTTAATAGAGTGCTTTTCATTCGTTTTGATGCCCCCATACCATCCACATCTTTAATTTTTGAATATCTGCCAATTATTTCATGTATCATAGGTACAAAATATTTTTTTTCAATTGTCTTCACAATATGACAAAGAATTAAGTAGTGTTGTTAATTAAACAAAAGCAAAAATGTTTAAATAATAAACAAATTATAAATGTTGTTTTCAAATAATTTCATATCCAATTTAAATATACATTTTTCTTTTATAGTTTTTTTTTACTGCTTTTAGGTATGAGATTTAATATTATTAATATTTTTTCGGCCTTCAATAACGAAGTTTAGATATTTTGTTGCACATAGGCATTTCATAAAATCATTAAAAAATATATAACGGTGCATTAGAGAATATATTTTAACAAAAGTAATAGTAGATAAACTGACCTCTTATTTCCATAGTCGTTCGTACATAAGTCTCTGTTGTTAAATGATCTTTGGCGCTAATAAACTAATCACATTTGTGTTGAATTTATAATTTCAATTAATGATTTTTTGGCAAATTACGAATATTATTTTAAAAACAGCGCCATTTAATAAATAGCTATGCATACGTGCATGAATATATATACAAGGTGGGCTAAAAGAAATCACCCTATTGGAAGATGGTCTTATTTTTGCAAATGGTGGCCAATGTCAAATATGTTTTGATATTTGTGAACTACACATATGTAGAATACAAGTGAACAAGCCATGAAGCGATACACTCCCCAAGAAAGTGGAATAATCGAAGTGGAGGATTTTTTGACCAAAATCATAATGAGTGACGAGGCTCATTTCCACCTCAGCGGGTACGTGAACAAGCAAAACTATCCCTTCTGGGGCACCAAAAATCCACGAGTGATGCACGAGTGGCCATTACACTCGCTCAAAGTGACTGCATGGTGCGCATTTCACGCTGGAAGAGTCATCGGGCTGGTCAAACGACAACAGTGGACGGTGCGCGCATAGGGCCATGTTAACTTAGTTTTTTCTCCCGTAATTGAACGAATTAGGACTGGAGGACATGTGGTTCCAACAGGACGGAGCAACGGCACACATTTCATTTTCATTTAGAAAAAAAATGAGAGCCAAACAACATCGGATGACTTCTTTTTGCCCACCTTGTACATACGTATTTTAAAAATAAGTAAAATAAATTTTTACTTTGCTTAAAAATACTATACTAAAAACTATTTTTATATAAACAAAACAAAACTTATCTAAAAATCTTTTCCTTTTTTTTTTGTTTTTGTGCATTTCACTATCACTTTTACATGTTTTTGTTTTTATTTACGTTAAAACACTACGTCATTTTCAATGGTACTTGAAAATTTTATCAGTAAATAAAATGTTATAGATATATTTTTCAAAAAAAATACGTTGATGCCATGGAATTGATTTACAACGAATTATAGCAAATTATTATATATAATAAGAAACGTGTTGAATTTTAACAGTTTTGCACGAATGTTTAATACAGTGGGTCTAATAACGAATATCAGTTATAATGAACAAAAAAAAATGAAATAAATAATGAAAAAAAACTTCTTTTAATGTAAAAAACTAAAACAAAAATTTACAAAAACAAAATAAATTTTTTAACAATTCAATAAGATGATAATAATGATAATTTGATCTCTGTTTATATTATTTTTGTATAAATGAATTACTTGATTATTTTGTTTGATAAACTTTAAAATATTTTTGTTTATAGGTGAAGTTTATGTTTTGGATGATGGTGGTGAAGTGGACTTGGATTTAGGCAATTATGAGCGCTTCCTTGATATCACTTTACATCGTGATAACAATATAACGACTGGTAAAATCTATCAATTAGTTATAGAAAAAGAACGTAAAGGAGAATATTTGGGTAAAACTGTGCAAGGTAATAAAAAATACTTAATGCTTAAAGGAAAGAAAACGAAATTTAAATAGAAATTAATATTTACACTTATTATTCAAAGTTGTGCCCCATATTACTGATGCTATTCAAGAATGGGTGGAACGTGTTGCCCAAACCCCTGTTCTTGGTGATTCGAAACCTCAAGTATGTATTGTAGAGCTGGGAGGCACAATTGGTGATATAGAAAATATGCCTTTCGTGGAAGCTTTTCGTCAATTCCAATTTCGTGTTAAACGTGACAATTTCTGTGTGGCTCATGTTTCTTTGGTGCCCTCACCATCCTCAACTGGTGAACCTAAAACTAAGCCTACACAAAGTTCCGTACGTGAACTCAGAGGTTCTGGTTTAATTGCCGATTTGATAGTGTGTCGCTCAGAGAAACCTATTGGTTTGGAAGTTAAAGAGAAAATTAGCAACTTTTGTGATGTGCCACCCGATCAAGTGATTTGTATACATGATTTGAGTTCAATTTATCAAGTACCTTTGCTAATGGAACAGAATGGTGTTATAGAGTTCCTCAATCAACGTTTGCAGTTGAATATTGTTGCGAAGAAAAAAGAGAAGTAAGTGTTAAAAAATTACATATTTTAAATAAATAACTTTACTTTAAGTCTTTTCAATTTGTATATAGATGTTTGCAACAATGGAAAGATTTAGCTTTACGCGCAGAATGTTTGCGTCACAGTGTCAACATTGCTTTGGTTGGTAAATATACTAAATTGAAGGATTCTTATGCTTCCGTGGTGAAAGCTCTACAACATGCTTCTTTGGCGGCTGGTTATAATCTCAATTTGAATTTTATTGATTCCACTTTATTGGAGGCTGAAACTTTACAAAACACGCCCTCGAAATACCACAAAGAATGGCAAACGTTATGTGAAAGTGATGGCGTTTTAGTGCCCGGTGGTTTCGGCTCTAGGGGTATTGAGGGTAAGATCAAAGCCTGTCAATGGTGTCGTGAAAATCGTAAACCTTTTTTGGGAATATGTTTGGGTCTGCAAGCAGCTGTTATAGAATTTGCCCGAAATGTATTGGGTCTTAAAGATGCCCATACCACTGAAATCGATCCTAAAACGGCTAATGCTTTGGTAATTGATATGCCTGAACATCATACCGGGCAAATGGGTGGCACCATGCGTCTAGGAAAACGCACCACTATATTTGCTGATGAGCCTAGCATTATAAGACAATTGTACGGCAATCCGAAAAGTGTTGATGAACGGCACCGACATCGTTATGAAGTTAATCCTAAATATGTGTCACAATTGGAAGAACATGGCTTACGTTTTGTTGGTTGCGATGATAGCAATACACGCATGGAAGTAATAGAACTAAAAAATCATCCCTATTATGTGGGCACCCAATATCATCCAGAATATTTGTCACGACCTCATAAACCCTCTCCACCATTCTTGGGCTTAATTTTAGCCTCAGTAGGTAGGCTACCCAGTTATTTAGCTAGAGGTTGCCGTTTATCCCCACGTCCATCGGATACTTCTTCAGATGAGGAGGAATTGTTAGTCGTTGAGGCCTTAAAACATTCGAAAATAAATGGTTCAGTGAATATGACACCAAATGGTAATAGCATGTTAACAAATGGTAATGGTTCGACTTCCGATTCCGAAATAAACGTTACAACAACAAACGGCCAATGTTAGACTGTTCTACAAAAGGAATTTTATTTGAATATATTCTAGAACTTTAAATATTAAAGTTTATAATCGTCTTAAGAATTAATTTTCGTCTACCAAGTAAGATTAAACAGTGTCTGAAACTACTGAAATGTATGTATGTATGTAATATGTATGTGATTTATTATATAACACTCAATTATATGATGAAACGCTGCTAAACTAAATGAATAGAAATAGAAGTAAATGCATAATAAAAACAAAATATGCATGAAGCTACCTTTTTTTATGATTTATAAAAATATATTTAAGTTTTTTTAGTTACTATATATGTATATACTATTTTTTTACATAATTTTTTATATCCGTTACTTTTTTAAAAACATGCTTTCCTAATTGAATTTTTAATTTAGTTTCTATTTAAGTTAAATTATTACAAATAAAGTAAATTGAATTCAAAATAACAAATTTTTGAAACTGTGAGAAGAGAGAATTGAAGGGCTGCGTAAAACATTTTGAAAGCTCTAAAGATAATTAGAAACTACAAAGTTTTATACTGTATATTAAATGTCGCTTTTGGAGAAGCATCCGAAGCTGTAGTGGAATATCTATTTATATAAAATATAAATGTAAGTGCTTTAAAATGTAAAAAATATTTTAATTATTCAATTCGTAAAAATTTTCTCGTTTCATAGAAATTTAACTTGTAACGTTTTCATTTCTTGTAACAAATACCACATAACTTGGCGGCACTTTTTCATTTATGAAATTGAATTATATGTCAAATTTAACTCTGGCAATATTGATTTTAATTCTATTAAATGAACAAAGCCGATACTACAGGGTACCGCCGATATGATATGTATATCATATCGGTGTGTAGACCGACAATGGCGTTCTAGCAAATGTTCTCGGCCTCACGTTAGGCTGTTGCAAGCATTACAGCAGAAGAAAAATGCATTATATATGTATACTTTCTCACAATGCAAAGAAAATATCGTTATCTGAGTAGTTGGCTGGCAGTTTTAACCGCTGCTGACCACTCTTAACAACGGCGTCAAAAATACTGCAGCGGCTGTAAATCAGCAAATAGACTATCGGCCGTGCCCTGTGGTTTTTGTGTAATTTTAAACTAAATGAAATAGTATGCATTTTGTGAAAATTTGTGTAAAATATGTGAAAAAATAATTATAATTTAAAAGGAAGTGCAATAAATAAGCTATTATAAGCTGTGATTCAATGTCTACGTACGACGATAGAATGGCCAAAGTTAATTTAGACATAGAGAACTGAACGTGTAAAAAGCCGGTAAGTGAAATTATATATAAATATTTTCTTTAAAATATAAGATGTAAACTACTTATTGTTTTAAAGTGTATATTACACGCAAGTCCTGATTTTGTATGTCCATACATACGTACATATATAAATATAAATAAGTATGCACTGTTTGTGTGCCCTTCACCAGGTGTAACCTCATAACCTTTGTGAAATTCATTTTATTACACAAACATTGTGTACAATGTGGATCTTTACAAGCCGGGAGGGAAGTTGATTGAGAGATGTCCACCTGTTTATATGGGTGTTGCAGTCATTAACCAATAAAAAAAGTTTAATAGTATACAAGGGAACTGTGCTGTATGAATTTAAGAAAACTGTATGGACCTCCCGTTTTTGTTACATTTCTGATCCACCCTGAAAGGATCATAGTAAGATTAAGAAAATATGTTAAAATGGTCCATACATAAATGCTAGAAGTATGAGCAAAGACAAGACATAGATTATCCATATGCATATGTGTGTATTCAGAACCACCTATATACATATTTATATCTGCGGCAATTAGGGAAAACAGTTTTAATCTATTGTAACACTTTGCTCAAACTGAGAAAAAGAGGGTTCTACAATATTAATATGTAAATATGCATGTATTTACTAAAAAATAAAACAGGAATAAAATTAGTAGTCTTCTTTACATTAAGACTCAGAACTAAGTTGGAGAAGAAAATTCTCTAAGAAATAATATTTTGTTAAATACAAAAAGGTCCACTAAAAGCACTAATATAAAATTTTTGGATGATAGGTATATTGAATTTCAATTTAATTTGCTGGATATCGTATGCCACGATTTGGCCATTAATATTTTTCAAAATTCGTTATGACTCTCACAATGAAAATATAGGAAACAGTATTAACTGTTTGCTTATTGAATGTTGTATAAAACGATTTAGCAGTTTGCTTTTGTTTACTATTTACATTTCCCTTACATTAGCATCTTGAAGATTATATTTGTTATGAATGATTCTATGGAAGCTAAAAATAAAGAAGTAATTTAAAAGAAACTGAGTTTTGTAATTTTATAATTTTAATTGAACGCTTTTAAACACATGAAAATATTTTTATTAAAGGTTGTAAAAAATGTCCCATATTGTAAAAATGCCTGTGGATTTGCATTTTGGTGCTTTCTTGTACATTATTTAAAATTAGCGCTTACTGCTTGTGAATTTTTGATTTCTAGGGTTCATAAAAATGTATTTTTAAATATAAAATTTCGATTACTTTCAGTGCATTTTATTCTTTATATGCTCATCTACAACAATTCAAATCAGTCACATATTGCAATGGGATTGAATTGTTGTTTTTTGTATGCCTTAGTAGTACGTTGGTTGCTGTTTCTTCTGGTTTCATTTTGTCAAGCTGTTTGCATGACATTAAAGTCCCTATTTGCCACATGTCAATGATTAACAAATGGAGTACAGCTTAAAAAATGTACTGCACTCGGGTTTAATGTTTAATTTTTAAGTGCAGTAAAATGAGGTTGTACAACTTGCATAATCATTGTTTGCAACCTAAAAAATATTTTTTTTTTTGTAATCTAATCTTGAACTTTATTTAAATCTTAATTAATGTAGTGAAGTATTAACAAAAATTGTTAATGCTCATTGAAACATATTAATGACATGATGATGTTGAGTTACTCTTGCTAGCACGCAGTAACAATCAACCTGGCTTGTTTGCATGGCTGACTTGCCTGCTTGCCAGCCCGCTGTTTTTGCTCGCTTCTGTGAATAGTTGAGTACAAATTTTAAGTAGAAGACACAATTGTTACTTACGCTGCGGCAAAAATGGTAGTTTAATACATATATTTTTAAATTTTTATTTTTTTTTTTTGCTAAAGAAGCGACTGCAGCTGATATCCTAAGTGCTGAACGAGTGGTGGTGGTGGGTCATCATCATCATCATCCTCATTTTTATCACTTCTATGTGTGTTGTATGTACGATTATGTTACATACGAGTATAGCTAGCTCGTATTTAGTTTGGCCATCCATGTATTGCAGTTAAAGCTGTTCGTTCAACTACTGAATTAAGTCATCCAAATGTATTATTTTTCATACCCGTAATAGGTATGCAGTATAAAACACACCTACATTTGTTGAATTTTTGTTTGCTGGAACACTTTAGCCACCGTGGTTGAGTACGTTAATGTCGCCATATTTTCGTAGTGTGGTTATTCCCTTTTGATGACGTTAGTTTTGTTGGTTTTGCTTTAGCAACATGTTTCTTTCTTATGCTAGTGAATGCGAGCTGTGTTGTGTTTTAAAACCCCCTCCCTGGATTTGTAATATTTCAGTTTTTCTCTGCTTTGTGTGTGACTGACTGATAGACAGTTTAGCCTGACTGTTTGTTTGGTTTGGTTTATTGCAATTGTATGTGCATTAGCAAATTCATCATACTCTTCTTTTTATTATGTATTGTGTTTTTTATGCTTCACATACCCATCATTTATCCATTCGCTTATCTATCTATGTATCCATCCAACCTTTTTGTACTTGTGCTGAAACAATCTGCAATTCAGTCATTTTAACGACCCTCCAACGACCAGACCAACCGTCATTAAGCGAATCGTCATACTTGCAGTTGCAAAATAAACGAGAATATCGAAAAAAAACGAACACAAAAAAAAATTTTTGTTTGCAAGTCGAGCTGTTAGCAAAACTCAGCAAAAATAAAAAATAAAATAAACCAAACCAAATCCATGTCGTTGTTCTTTGTTTTCCACACTTCAGTTACTATTTTATTGTTGTTGTTGTTATTTCCATTTGGTTCTTTACTATGCATTTAATTTTTAGCTTGAAATTCAACATCATCAACATCACCAATAGTCAACAGGAGCTTTAACAAAAACAACATGAACAACTGCTATGAATTTTGCTTTAGCAGCCAACAGGCGGCAATTTAACTCTCTTGTTTCACATTGCTTTTTCATTCTGAATAAGAGTGTGTGTTTGGTTTTTTATATTTAATTTGTATTTTTAAAATTCTGTTGAATTCAATTTTATAAGCTTGTGCGTACCAAGTTGAAATTGCAAAAAACGAAAAATATTAGGTTCGGTTAAAAAACATCAAGTGAATTTTCTTGTACTTAGTAAAAATAGGACTTAAATATTTTTGTTAAGAGTTTTAATGTAAACATATCCTTATTATCTGCACAAAAGCAAATTTAACTGACTCTTTTAGTGTTGAATTAGACACATAAAATAAATTTCATGAGCCTTAAGTGTGAATAATTGCTCTATATAACTTTGACTGGATTTTTTACTCTAAGCGTGACGTGATGCATAGTAAAAACACCTAAACTTTAAAGAAATATAAAAATATTTCTCAATTTTTAACCAGAACTTTTAAAATTTCTTGAAAAGTTAATAGGTATTTTGTGGTATATTTTATTTTATTATTAGTGTGGACTATAATCGCAACTCGACCTGTAAGATCTATTGTGCAAGCTAATTTCCAACTAAAATCCTTACAGATTTCGTGATTGTTGTAGGTTTTATTATACTGAGGTCTTCTAGGGCCAGTGTTCCACTGCCTAGGTAGCTCATTCTGCGCCTTGCCAACACTGTGCATTCGAGTTTCCAACGTTTCCCGTGTTTTATTGACAGAAACGAAAGAAGTAATTCTATACCACATCTATTTCACTCTTTTCAATCAATACAAAAAAAATCAATGAACTTGTGGTATGCACTAAATGCGCTGTATGGGAACAGGAAAGTTATTAATATATATAAAATCTATATTCAAACTAGTTTTAATCTCTAGCTTAACAAGAACATAAATACAAATGTAAATATAAGAAGGGGGATACCTAAGCAGAACAATGGTCAGTTTACGTGACGGCTTAACGGCATAACACACTTTTTTCGTGTTACTTTTTGGTTTAAATTAATATAAAGTATCCAATTCTATCTACCGAATATCTTATTCTCGTTAAGGCCAGCGCTGTCTCTTGCCTTAATTTAAAAATATCATTTATGCTTAACACACAGGATCGTACGACCACCCAATTATTACTTGCATAATACTCTCAACATCGCTTCCTCTGTTGGTTGAGTATATGCATTAGCACCTAAGACATTTGACATTTCGTTAGTTGGGTGGCTGGTTTCTGTGGCGGACAAAAGTCATTAAATAGAACCTACAAATTCTAGACCTACTCTATAGGCATTGAGTTATCTGAAAAGCTCTGCTAATCTAATACCCTATAACTTAGATAGTTCATACTTAAAATGTGCTTAAAAAAATCTAAGTATATGGTGTACACACAGAGAACATAAAAAACTGTCTCCTCAGTCTCTAATACTGAGATATTGAAGTATTGAAAACCTGCACCAAGAGTTTCCTGTCGTTCAAAAATTCTTTTGCCCTACAAAATGTATAAGGCAAACTCAAATTACATGCCGTCAATGTTTTGCAATTGAAGTAAAGTGGGCTGCTTATTAATTGCTTAATTTTGTTATTGTTGAAGAATTTTGAAATTTTAGTTGTACTGGAGGGAACTTCAAAAAATTTTTTTTAAATACTTCAAAGTAAATATAGAGAACCTTACCTTTAAAACGGTGTGTGTCCCATACCGTAATCTCCTATGGCTCGTCAGAAAATTGATAAAATCACTAAAATTATCAGTACTGGGGTATAAGGGAATTTCAAAAAAAATTTTTAAATACTCCAAAGTAATTGCTGTCCAATTGGGTGACAGATTACAAATATAGACGACCTCCCCATTAATTTGTACATGAATTTACCCGAGAATTTAAAAGAAGTAGTTGTAGATTTGGTTGTAAACAATTTCTCTTTTCATACAAACATTTGAAGGAAAATTTACCAAATCGGTCCAAGCGTTCAAATGAGTATGATCTATTTTTCTTTTCCTAAAAACCTAATTGGGCTATGACGAATATATAATATAACAAAAAAATTAGCAAAATTGTTTCAGCCGTTTTCACGAACGGCATTTAATTTTTATATATTAAATAAGATAAGTTAATATTAATGCTTTTATTTAGGTTTACAACACTTCTCCTGATGGGCTGATTAATTTAAGTTAGTTTGTAATGAAATCGGGTGCAATAAGTGGCATGCAAAGGCTTTAAGTTTTACACGTTACAGTTACCAAATTATTATTTTTCCTAAGAACGCAGAGAAAACCTTTTTGGTACAGCCTTCAGTTTTTAACATTTTTTTTATACTCCTAAAGTTCATATTATCGAGTAACATACTAGACAGTCTGTTGCATATTCATACAGTAAACTAAACAAATATGAATTTTTTTTTTAAACCCTGTGCTATTAAAATTTTTAGAAATTTTTCTAGTGTCCTTAATCTTTTTTTTATACTCTAACAACCTTTAATTTTCTACTCACTGGCTTCTATTAACGACGACTATAGTGACCGTTAAATTAGCAACTGCAGACTTTTCTTCTTCCATAATTTAGCAAAGCGAATGAGAATGTAAGCGGAGGGTAAACGCATAAACCAAAATTATTAAGTCTCCCCACATGATTCTTTCAAGCTTTTGTGTTGCTTGTTGTTTAGTGTGTTCTTTAGTACCCTTGATTCGCTTTAATAACATCAGTCAGTCAGGCAGTTGGGCAGCCAGCCAGTAATAGCAGCTATAGCCATATAAAAACACACTCAAGTAGCGTAACTGACAAAGCTCTGGCTTTAATGGCGGTGGTGCTGTTAGCTGGCAGGGGGAACAGATAAATGCATATGTGATGTGATTATATATACGATACACATGTACTCGTATGTATGTCTGTAAGTACTGGCGTACATACATGTCTTGATTGCTTTCTTTCTGCTGGAATGAGTTGAGATGGCTGACAAACTGACGTACTGTCTTGCAGGCAACCCAACCATCCATCCCTTATATACACATAGCCCGTAAAATACAACAAGTTCACAAACAATGTTTTTAAAATCAACATCATTATCATTGTCGTCATCATCATCATCATCATCATCGTAGTTTTCTTTTCTTCGTCAACATCAAGAACAATAATAACAGAAACTATAGCAACAAATTCCTTCCTTTGGGTTCTTGTTGTTCATGCTTCAAGTTAAAAAAATAAACAACAGCAATTCAAACAACATATGATTCTGCTCGTTCTCTTTCTCGACTTTTTCCATTTAATTTTTTATTTGTATTTTTGTTTGTGTATAATTTTAAACGTAAAGCTTGTCGTGGTGGTATCCAATGAATTGTGTTGTGTCTCTATAGATTCATTTAAGTCAGAGAGTCTTAAACAACTAACACAAAGCGATATGTATTTTGGTAGAAGTAACTGCTTAAGAAATGTTGGATCAAGAAACTTTCAGATGTGGCCTTTTTCTGATCTACTGGGGCTTTAATTGACGGCTTGTGGTTACCAAGAGCACTATAAATTTAACAAGCATGCTAGTATCATAAGTCTGCCATCCCAGTTCTTGTTAGAAGTTTTTAGGAGCGCAGCTAGGAAGAGATAGTAGAACAGTTTTTCTTGCCCTTACTAAGGGTCAGCGCAAACATTATCCTAGCGAGTGTCATCGACAGAGGTTCCCTGCTTTCTGGAAAGTATAATTTAACGCACTGACAAGCAGCACTTAGTGTTGTTACTCTAATCCAATGATTGCTGGAAGTAGCAGGACAATATTCTTTATGGAAGACTGTGTAACCCAAAATGTGTTTTTATTAAAAAGAAGCTCTGGCCGCAAACACACACCCTTTAAGAGTGCTGTACCTAAGGCTATGCAAAAAACTTCGTGGTTTGCTTAAGAACAAGACTTACCTACTAAGACAGATTATGTGTGTGAAGATAAATACGTCTAGTTAAATACGTTTTTTAAAAATATGGCATGCGAAAAAAGTTTTCCATACATATTCTTCACCTAAGTACTGAATTTAAAGGGGCTTGTAGAGAGATGAAGCTATTCTGGCCAAAACTCTCTATCTTAAGGAATGGGACCTAAGGAGAACAACCGCAATGGACGGCGCTATCATCCTGAGCATACAGTTTCTTCCAATTGTATTTGTGAAATTTTTTAGAAAACGTTGAAAATTTCACTTAGTACAAAAATAGCGCTTAAGTAGTGTCTGAGGGTGAAGGCTACTGTGGTCAAACCCTTCTATTTGAAGGCATGAGACCTAATGGAACACATATCTTCTTCTATGCGCATTGGCGGGCTATGCCTTTCGATCAAGATTGGTCTGGGACTGCTATAAACTTCTCAATGCTTTGGCAGAGAGAAACACGGTTACCCTATTGCTGGTACCAGGTCACGAATTGCATGTGGGCAACGAAATGGCGGACTATCTGGCTAAAAAGTGAGTAAAATAGGTGTGGTACAGAACGATTCCTGTCGTTTCTCTCAAGAAGAAACATGTTCTGTGCGAGTGCCCAGCGTTGGCAAGACGCAGAACAAGCTGGCTAGGTAGTAGAGCATTGGTCCCAAAGGATCTAGTCACGATTAATCCTACAGCAATTACGCGATTCGTAAGGAGTCTTGGATTGTAGCTGGGAGCTGGACTGCACAATAGATCTTTAAATGTCGCGGTGCGATTATAGCCCATGGTGATGATAATAATCATTTTGTTTGTGAATGGTCCTTCTTTGATATAAATAATCCTTAATGTACTTAAGTACTAGACATTACCGTGTTGACCTACTACTACTATGATCATAATATCTGTAACTGGGGAGTGGAGCGTTGTTTTTCAAAATGGAATTATCAGATGTCAATGTCATCTGTTAGATCTATTAGATGCTCAACACTTCTCACCAATCTCATTAACGTTGCGAGCGTTCTGGGTCTAATAGCCCACTGCCAAAGTTAGCTTAATTTGCACTTTTATAATGGCCGGACAATTGTACAAAACGTGCTGTGAAATAAAAAAAAACAATTCCTCCAAGCGTAACAGAATTCGTTGTCATGTTGCAAGACTTTAGCCTTTTTCATGACATGTATGTAAGTAGGTGTGTGGGTGCATGTATGTATAGCTGAAAAGGAACATTTAAGACTTCATGTTTCTTATTTTCCATGTAGAAAACATATTTTTAAACAATTGAGTCCAATACCTCGTAAGTTCGCTTACCGTTTCTTCTTTCAACTTCTTTATCGTTTATTATGTAAATGTGTTTGTGTGTGGGTTTTAGTTGTTGTAGATTTGTGGATTCCTTTTTTTCATGGTTGTTGTATTGTACTGCGACATTAAGTTCATTTTATTTTCAAACGTCGTCGTCATCTTTTATTTGTTGGCTGGCGTTTCTCTTCTTAAGCTCCAGTGATACTTTGTTGAGTTAGCTAGTAGCCCAAGTGTGTGCGTGTGTGTATGTATGGCTTACAGTCAGTCGGCCTAATTGCTTAGCTTCTTTGTTGAGTTAACTTGACGTACGGGTTGGGCTGTATATTTGGCTGACTGGACTTGAAAATGAACGTTCATTACTTATATTGTGGAAGAGCAAGCAGAATTTGCTAGCACTCGCTCTGCTTTAAAGTTCTATGTATGCATGTAAGCGTGTATATGCTTTTTTCCTTTACATGACAGCCTGTGTCTTTATGTATATATTTGTACCCGCATGTGTGTGTGCTTGTGGTTGGTCGCCTTTCCTGCTTGTAAGCTTGTGTGTATGTGTGTTCAAAATGCTGATGGGTTTGATTCTAGTTGTTGTTGTTATGCTTTTATAATATTGTACGTTGACTTGACTTCGATTTTTTCAAGTTTGTTTCATTCTTTCTGTACTTTTTTTTAATGATTGGCGTTGTTGCCGCTGCTGTCTGTCTGTTGACGATTTGAACAGACTGACTTAAAGTTTATTTGCCAATACGTCTGCATGTCTGCCTGTCTTGTCAGCATTTATAGTCGAGTAGTTTTTGCTTGTGTCTAAAATGTCCCCGGAATTTGTTTCATTTCATGCTTATTGACACTGCTGCTTCTAAACTATTTCAGTTTATTTTATTTTATTTTTGTTTTCTGTTTCTTCATCATCATCATCATCGTCATCAGTTGTTTGCTTTTCGATTCACTCACTACATTTCCAAGCATTTTAATGTGTTTTAGGTGTTTCAAATGTAAGTTATGTACATTTCGTGTATGGGCAAGAGGAGTCAAATACAACATTTCGTTCATACTATTATTTTGTATGTAAGTGGATACACAAAACACACATATGAGTGTTTCTTTATAAGTATGTCAACTTTATGCTGGCTAGGGTGATATGTGACTATAAAAAATGATGCCATACTATTGAAATTATATAAACACAAAAGGACCATATAAAAAATACGGGAAAGAAAGCTCTCCTAACCTTTAAGCTGTTTGTACAAGCTAAACGGCTTGTCCATCCTGAGCTAAATTTTAAAAATTTTCAGTTTATGAAATTCTTTAAGAACTGTTGCCTTGTTACAGATAAAGCACCTACTAATCTATTAAAAAGAAACTTTTCTTACCCTTGGACTTTCAAAGATGTAATAAAACTGTTGCCTGTGTTTTATTGTGCTGATAATTACATCTATGGTTCCCATCTTCTGTGATTGCCCGGCTCTACTTGCTTTTAGGTACAGATATTTCGGTGCTCATCTTATGTATGACTTAGCTGAGTTATAAAAGACTAAATTAGGAGTCTTCTTGGATATCTTAAACCATTTGGGGAAGGTCTAGTGCTATCTACTTTATCTATAAATAGCTGACCCGGCAAACGTTGTTTTGAATGGTATCCGTGCTATAGTGCATTCGGGAATCTATAAGTTCTTTCAGGGTTTAAGACCTCATTTACGGATGCTTTGGTTAAATAAATTATATCTCCTTGGTTAGGTACAACGGGGTCCCTATAAGAAACACAGAATGGTGCTCACTTGGGTCGTCTGATGTGGTTCCTTTGTGATAATGAGGACCCTAACCCTGTAGAACAGAATGCAAAAGCGTTATATTGCAAATTCTTTGTAGAATTCAAAATAGAATTAATTGCCAACTTAGCTAACATTCGACTCAGATACATTTGTATCTTCTTGCTCTTATTCTGCAGCTTATTTTCCCAAGCTCAAGTGTTATACTTTTAGAGAAAATTACCTCTAAAGTTAATAATAGTTTATTAAAGCTTTAAAAAGGATCTGGTAATCTTTATTTATTATTTTACTTTATTTCTGCTTGTGGACTTTATGCGTCAATTGCTTGAAAAATACATTATTTGGCTTCGGGTTTTTATGTATTTGCATGTGTGTGTGTGTGTGTGTGGATTTAGCTTGTCGTTTTCCATTTAACTATAAATATGTGTGAACCAAAGAGTGTGTTTTTCTGTTCTGAATAATGTGTAGTGAGTTTGATTAGTCGAGTGTGTGTTTTTTTTCTTCTTTGTGCTTTTGCTTTGTTAGGCTTTTAAATCACCCCGTTCGTAGGATGTGTGCTGCTTTATATAATATAAATGTAAGTTTGCTTGTATGTATGGTTCGATGTGGTTTGGCTTGGCAAATGGTTTTTAATGCTATTGCTTTGGCCTCCTTGCTTGTTGGCTCGTTACTGAATTGGCATGCTGGCTAGAGATGTCATGACAAAAATTATAACTCTTTTTCAGCTTTTAATGCAAACTAACAAATCGCCCATACACTTTTTTATAGTCGCTCAGTTGCTCAGTATTGTAGTATTTTATGCCCTAATAGTCATTAACTAGCTGGAGTTGAGCATGAATACAGATAAACATGTAAGAGTTGCGAGGAATAATTGAAAAGGAATAGTTGCACAAAGTTTTCCAGTTATTAAGTTTTCAGTGAAATCTATATGGACATCAAAGGTTTTTACTACTCCCTGAGTTTGCTGTTATGTAGGCTGAAATATTGGCTGTAAAGCGAATGAATATCTGTACATGTATCGACAGCAAATGTAGGATAAGATCTTAATCGGTTGTGTACACGCAGTATCACTGTTTGTGATGCTAAGATATTGCAAACTGAAACACCATGCGAGTGTAACTGAGAATATGCTTTAGTACAAGTTTCAGGCAAGGAATAGCTTCATGTCTCACTGTATGGCAGTAGCTTATGGCGGCTGCGCAGAACAGATTGCCGGATAAGCTCATATTATATATAGAGACTTTTCTGGCTTTAGTGTAATGGAGCTAAGACGGTAATTATGATGGCGTTTTTTGCAAAAAGATGAGGTAAAAGATGAGATTCTTGATCATCTGCAATGAAATTGTCTTTCTCTCTTGCAATAAAACTATGATCACACTGTAGCATTAATGGAAGAAAGTTGCTTATTTCAAGATCAGAGTGATTTAAAACAACTCAGAAAGCCCATAAAGGAGACTTCATAGCGCTTTTGAAAGTTTGTTTTTCTATTACAACATATTTGCAGTTACTTATTAACCGTTTATAACAGTTTAATTAAACCATTTCACAGTTAAATAAAACTAGTATACGTATTTATGTCTTCCAATTAGACGTTTTGCTTTTGTATAACAGTTTCATATAACCGAAAGACCTACTGAAAATTTTATTGTACGATTAAATTACTGTTATTTAGTATAACAGTTTTAGTTATCCTTAATAATTCCTTATTTCTATTGTTGATTTTTTTAAGTATTTTTTTGGTTAATAAAATTTCATATCCCACCTCGTTAAATGTACAGTGTATGCTTTAGTCTCCATATGTGTGTCTGCTTTTATTGTTGCTTATGTCATGACGACGCTATAACTGCATTTCTTTCTCCCCTTTGAGCACCAGCTCAGTAAGTAAACATTAAGTCGTTCGTTGTTTTATGTGTTTTGTTTCCCTTCAACTATTTCCTGTCACAAGTTCTAACTTCTCTTTACTAAGTCTAAGCTTTTTGTTGTATTTTATTTAAAGCAACTTGTTAAAAGATGAAGATGATGAAATAATGTAGATGAAAATGATAATGATGTTTGAATTTACGTTTTAACAATTATCCTGTAGCTTACTTTCTTTCTTGCTTTTTATTTCATTTAGAATTGTGTTTCTTTGTCAAGCTTTGAGCCAGCCAGCTCTCTGCTTCATAATGTTCCCAATTCTTTACAACTTTTTTTATATTTTCATTTTGTTTTTGTGTTGGCAGCATTTTCTATAAATTCATTCTTTCGTCCTAGAGTCATGCTATAGTTTGGTTTTTTTTTTTTCATTTTCATTATTATTTTCTTTTACTGCTGCAGAAGTTGTAGCTGGTGTGAGGAAAGAAAGCATTTTATAGTATATTTGCTGGCATTTGGGCAAATGCTGTCGTTTGCAATCTGTGTTTGGATTTTAACTGCAAACGTAACAAAAATATGGTTGTCAGGCAGGCACAAAAACATGATTGCTTTTAGGTTTTCATTTTTTCCATTTTGTTTTGTTTTCAGCTCATGTAAAATCTTTTCTACTCTCGTGTGTTTCACTCTCTGTGCATGTGTGTGTAGTCCGTAAGCTTTTTAAAAAACATTTCATTCCTAGTTTTTTAAATAATGGATTTCTGCTTGTGCCTTAATGGCAGCAACAACATTAACTATATCATCATCGCCATGATTGTTGTAGTCCTCGTCATCATACTCCTGTATGAAGAATTGTTATGCTTTGCCAAAGCTAAACTAGCACTAGCAGGCTTATGTACACACATACAAACAAAACATACACACTCACGTACACATAGAAATTTACAAACATTGAAGCAATAGCACGAGTTTACGTTTTACAGTCACATCCAATCATCCCTGCCTTTGTGTATCTAACAAATTAAACCACCAGACATCATTCCATGCAACCAAACAGAACTAAACCAAAGCAAACCATGCCATACTCGTATAGCCAAGCCAGCCAGCCATCCAACTAACAAACCATCCATCCATCTATACGATGCGACGATACGAGACACACACGTACTCCAGTTTTATAATAAACGAGAACGTTTGTATTTATGCTATGTGACAGTGGGACAAAAATCACAAAATATACTAGTTAAAATTGTTAGATTGCATTAAGCTTGTAGTTACTAGAGACCTGCACAAGCATAGCTAACAAGCGCTTTTTATGGGTAAACTTTCAGCTTTGTAGTAACTATGTAGCTTTTATGTTCGTTCTTTTATGTGGTCCCTTTGTGCTACTTGTTTAGCAGAAAAGGTAAAGAAGAAAATAAAGATGGAGAAGAAAGGAAGCGTTAGGAAGGTGTGCAAATAAATAGAGGGAACAAGAGTGCATAGTTAGTAAAAGAGGAAGTAGTTGGAGTCAAATAATTTCCCCGTATGATATTTCTGTTAAACCTAAATAAGAGAAAAAGCACAAAAAAGATAGAAATAGAAAAAAGCGAGACAAAACTAAATTAAATAACAAAAAAGAGGAAAGTCAAAGAGTGAAAAATTATTGATGAAAAAAAAGTGAGATGTCTGGCACTTAACCAGTGCAATTGGTTATCGAAACCAATTACTGGCAATTTTTCGAAAAAAAAAAAAAAAAATCATCTCGGATGAATACACAAAATTGTCGATTTCGGTGGTTAGAAAATCCTCATGTAATCCATAAGAAACAAATGCACCCACAACGAGCAACTCTCTGATGCGCAGACCTTACTTTGCTGAAGGTGCTACCGAAATTGTGGTGACTGTGAACGGCATTCGTTACAGGAACATGATAATGGAGCTTGTGGCTTCCATCGTGCATGCTAGACTGTATTATTCTGGACCAGCCAGAATACCTTAAAAATAAAAACTAATTTTTTTATTTTGTGTTTTTTACTTTAACACCAACCACTGTTTATATGTTTCGCTGAAAAAAGCATTCATTCGCTCGGTTTTTGCACACAGAAAAAGCCCATGTGCCGCGCGTTTAATATGTCTGTCTGTCTGTCTGCCCACAAGCTGTGGCAGGCACACATACTCACACACACACTTAACGTTTATAAACATTCATACTTTTTAGTTAGGCAGCCAAGCAGGCAGGCAGGCAAGGCAATCATTCAGACAAGCAAAACAGTCACAGCCACAAAAACTTACAAGCATACATACAACACCAGATACATTTGTGTGTAGTGTGTGTTTGTAAACCAACAAACAGCAAGGCTGGCTGGCTGGCTGGTTGGCAGTCAGGCAAAAAGCAAGCAAATGTAAGGCAAAAGCAAGGCAGTCAGGAGAGCCAACAACAGCTTACACATTCATACTCCCCAAACATACTGGCTGGCTGGCTGGCTAGTATAGCAATAATAATAATAACAACAACAACAACGTTCACTATATGTTTGTGTGTTACACTCTATTCAAGAGCAGAGCATGTGAAAATAACACCAACAACCATAATAACAACAAAGGAAAATAAGAACTTTTTTCTCGGTGTTGTTGTTGTTGTGGGCCACTACTATGGCCAACTCACAACAACAGTCAGTGTGTAAATTTGTCGTTAGCAGTCAGTGGCAGAGAACAGTAAAACGCTGTGGCAGTAAAATAAAAATACACACACTGACATACGGCATACAATCATCATCGTGTGTCGAGTATAAAGTAAAAAGCGTTTTTAATACGTTTATTTTACGTTTTTTTTTCTTGTTGCTGCTGTTTTATGTTATGTTGTTGCTGTTTTTGTTTTTTTTTTTTTCGTGTGTATTTTTGAGTTTTTCATCATCATCATCATCATCGTCGTCAACTATGTATCACCAGCACACCAAGCCACCAGCCAGCCAGCATTTCTATAGCTTATGCGCTTCACTTTGCTTTGCTGAATTTTCAATTTCAGTTGTAAGCTGACTGCAATCAGCGTTGGAAGTGAATTTTGAAATATTTTCAACTAGCAAAAACAAAAGTTCTACTACTCTAAGCACGTGTAATAAAAACAAAAAGAAAACAAAAGAAAATTCAAAAGAAATTATAAGAAATTAATTTAATCGCAAACACAAAAACAATAAAGTAATAAAATAAAACCGGGTAAAATTACAATAAATAAAAAAAAAAAAAAAAAATTTCAAACAAACAAACTAGAAAAGAAAACAAATTTTTCACATACAATTGCAAATAACTATATTGAGCGTGTTGTGTTCTCTTTATTATTTGAAAATATGAGTGTACATGCATGCCCTGCAAACAATTTAATACTCGACTAACAAAAACTTTCATGATATCAACTAAAAACTAATTGCAGAATAAATTTAAGTTGTATGTAGTAAATTTTGGGGGTTGATATGGTGTTTAAGCTGAAGTTAATTTTAAATCACGATATGACCAAATTTTTGGTCAGACCAACGAACTCGTACAAATCAACAGACTTTCATAACAAACAGTGGGAAGCTCGTTAGCACAGTGTTTATTCATAATGTACACTTTAAACTCTTGGCTTAGCACCAAGCTGCTAGCGAGCTATCAAATAGAGCGAATAGAGTTTATTCATGATGCACATTTTAAGCTTTTGCCAACGAGCTACTAACGAGCTGCCAAACAGTGCTACCAACTAGAAAAAAACTAAAGAGTAATAAAAAATTTACAATATTAAAGACAATCTAATCATCCAACACCACTAGTTAAGAAATAGTTAGTTGGGTTGCCAGTAGAGTAAATAATCGTACCTGTTCCCTTAATTGTAAATAAGTGCTCCCTATCTTACTCTCTCTCCCTCTCTATGTAAAAGAGTATTCTATTTAATCTTTGACATTGATTGATCAAAATAAAAGAAAATTCACCATTACAACGTAACATTAATCCACAAGCAAATATATAACAACAGTAACAACAAACTATGTTGAATTGAGATTTATCATTTACCTACTCATTGTTGGGAAAAAAATTATTGATTTTATTTTCTTTCTATTGGCATGTTTGTTTTTTTTTTTTTTTTTTTTTTTTTTTTTTTTTTTTTTTTGGGCTTTGTTGCTTTTAGTGGTGCTGGTCAAACATTTACAGTAGAAATCAGCAAGTGCGATTCTTTTTATATATATATATTAATAAAAGTATTTTTACCAGCCTTTGTGTTCATTTTGTTAATAAATTCATCTGCTTAATTATTTTCTTAATTACATATGCATTTAATGGTGGTTGCTCTTGAGACCAACTAACATAACTTTGTGGCTATAGATTTTGCTGTACAAAAAGTTTGCTGAAATGAAAATGTATTTATTAGTTAGTTTTATTTGGCCTTTTTCTTTTTAATTAAAATGGCTATTTTGTTAAGCTTGAGGTTTTATTTTTCAAAAATTTATTTTTATATCGATATTTCGCTCCAATTTTTGTCGCTTCTTCAGGATATAAATATAAATAATTGTATCCTGAAGAAGCTACAAAAATTGGAGCGAAATATCGATATGAAAATGTTGATATTTGCCGAAGACTGAAAAAAATATTTAGTTAACCCATGGAAATGTTGAATTTCCAGCTAATTACAGCTGAGAGTAAATGTGAGGCATAATTTTGATACTTTAGATATTACCAATCATTAGAAAAAAGAAAAGAGAAGGAAGATCTCTCTCTTTTGGACAGTCGCCGCAGATAATGAAAGGGAGAGGGAGAGAGAAGAATGACCTTCTCTGAACAGATACCACAGATTGTGATGTACAAGCAGTTTTGATGATAAAGCTAAATGTTTTGCATTTGCTCTTTGGCTATCGCATTCGCCTACGCATTACAGTGTAGGGTGTTATTAAACAATCACGAAAGGTAAACGATCAAAAGCACTAGAGAGTACCAATAGGTTGATTTCGCAATATAGAGTATTTTGAACAGACAATGAAAAGGAATAGGAAAAGTTACCAGTTTTGAACAGACGACAGGAATTAAAACAAGAGAGGAAAAAATTTCATTTTTGAACTAACAAAAATAAATAGGGAAAAGAAAACAGGTGGCTATTCTCAATAGACGACGAGAGAAAATATGTTTTTTCCGAACACATACGAAGAGTTACCAGTTTTTAACGGACACCACAGACAAAAAGAAGGAAAACAGGAAAAGAAAAGTTGCCAGTTTTGAATAAACACTAAAGACAAACAAGGAAAATAAAGAGAACAGGCGACCAAAGGGAATAAAAGAAAAAAAAATATACTTATTTTGATTAGATGACGAGTGGAAATAAAAGAGACAAGTGAAGGAAAAGAAGAGAGAAGAAGTGCCCGTTTGTTACTGAAGGCACAGATAAAGAGAGAAAGAATTGCTAGCTTAAAATAAGCACCACAGGAAAAGAAAATGGTCAAAAGATGCCTGTTCCGAAGAGCTACTATAGATAAACAGATACAACTTAACGATTACATTTTTTATAAGGTTGTCAAAGAAAAATCTTTAAGTATATTATATTAGGCTTGGATGCTCCATAAATTAAAGGTATTGAGCTATTACAAATCGATTTATCGCTATTAGTGAGTTCATTTTCATCCTTTTTTTTAATTAGATTTATTTTCTTTTTGTAAACTGGCTTTCGTCTAGTATTCATGTCTTGGTTATGTTTTTGCGTCTTAGAAACTTTCATGGTTTTGCCTGATATGCGAATCAGATGTTGGGGGGGCTATTTTCGTCAACCCTGAATATGCTTAAATGAACCACGAAATATTTTTTCTCTTGCAAAACTGGGCCTAAAACAACATCTAGCAAGTTTATACAAAAATACTAAAATTGAGAACGATTTGATTCGATATCGAATGCCAGTCTATTTAGGCCTTAATTGCTGTTACTTCACAGTCTAATTACATATTTTTTTAGCACAACTCTAAGTTGTCATGCTTTGTATTTCTGGTCTTTTATTATTTATTTTTTCTTTTTAAATTTAGTCATATGAACTTCTATTTAATTGCTCAGTTTTGAATTGCTTCATTTTAGTAATTTTTTTCTTTTTCTTTGTTACTTTGCTTTTCTCTACATTTGCGGTGCATGTTTGCTTGTTCTTATTTCTTTTTTTGTCGTTGCTAATTGTAACTTATTGATTTTGAATTTAGTTCACATTCCAATTCTGTTTTGCTACAACAAAAGTACCTATAGTAAATTAGAAAAACCAAAAAACTAGAATAACGCATTAGTAGTCATTGTTATGGAATTTGAAAATTGTGTGTATGTGTGTGTTTTTTTTTTTAATTTTGATGAGGGTAAATTAAAATTATTTGTGACAGCATGACACAAGTCGCAGGTGGCTTGACATTAGCAAATTTGAATACATTAATGCGAGAGTTTTGCATGCAAACATTTTGCATATTCATGGCTTTGGATGTGAGTGCATGGCAACACTCGTTTAAGAAAAAAGCGAAAAATAAAAGTGTTTAAAAATCAGTGAATACGCTCAAAAGCAAAACCATTTAAAGCAGTTAATTATTTTCTATTAAACTTAAAATTATTTTTAATTTATTTAATTACTGTTATAGTAATAGGGCTTTTTATATTTTAAGAAACAAAAACTGAAACGAAGGATTTGCTTTGTATGTAAATACGAAAACGCCATTGAAACGATGAAACATTTATTATGCTAGAACAAGGATAACAATCCATAAATGTGTTTTTTAGGAGTTACTCTTTGTTCAAAGGAAGCTTGATTCCAATGGAATGATCGCTTCCCTAATAAAATAACGGATCTAAATATTCATTCCGTTCTGCGATTGCGTAAAGCATTTTTTGCAATTATTGATTCCTTAATATAGATAAATTTCTATATTTTGCTTCCGCCTAAATTTTCTCATAGAAAGCAAGTGGGAGAATCAAAAATATAAGAAAAAATACAAAATTTCGCAAAAATAAAAAGTGTTTTAGCTTAATTTGTTTTATTTTTCGAAAATAATTTTGTTTTATTTATTGAAAATTAATTTTTTTTTTCATTTATTTTGATGTTATCAAAAATTAACACAATTCATTCACAATAGACAATTTTTTTAATCACAATTAAATGATACAATTCAAAATAATTAGATAATTCCGCAGAAATGAATAATAGCAATTTGCATATCGGTCGATATTTCTTTCCGCCAAATTTTCCTTTCTGTACAGAATGAATAATACGATCCACCATTCCTTACTTCCCTTAGAGGAATTCTTTTTGGCTTTGAATTGAGACGCGGATATAGAAAAAATAGACAAGGGTAACTTGCTTTTATATAATGATTATGATTTTTGAGAGTTAGTTAAACCATAGAAGAAATTATTATATTTATCCTTGACTACTAATATGGATTAATCTCTGTGATACCCGCCATACCCTATCAGTTTGTCTTTTATGCGGTTTTTCTTTATGTCAACTTAATTCTTCTGCATTTGCTTCTTGTATTGAGCTTTCTCTTATTGATTTGCTTTAATATACCTCAAAATTTAATTAAGAAATTGTAATTTAAAACACCTTACACATTTATGGTGTTCTTAAAATACATTATGACTTTCTGTTGATACTGCCAGCAAACTATTTCCCATTTCTATGGACATGATTCAATATCCAGAAATGAAGTCAAAAAAAGATAGAAAGAAAACAGCAAACAAACCAAGCTGTAATTTTGAACAATTCTTTACCCCACTTTGATTATACTAGTAGAACAAACGAACGAACACACCCATGTTGTTAAAGAGAGACTCTTTCATATTAAAAATATTATAAAAAAAAACAAAAAATATGAAAAGAACGACGAGCCTTTTGCAAAATCATCATCATCATCATCAGCACCAACGCCATCACATCACTGCTAGTTGGTATATATGATTGCCTGCCTGCCTGCTTACTTGCTTGCTTTGCTGGCTGGCTGGCTGGATGACTGCTTTTGATATCTGCTTAGCTCTTCATTCAGTTTTATTTTGTTGTATGAACGTTGTTGCATGAGTATAATATGAGGTTTTTACTGCCATTACAAACTACTGTGTATTTGGTTGAGTGGTATACCACTCAACTTGTGAAATTCCTGACGCAATTTACAGCAACTAAAAAATAACAAAACACAACAACAAAAAATTGTACTTAAAATAACAAAAAAAAATTTTAAACAAGAACGGACAGTCAAAGTTATTGGAAAAAAGCCCTGCTGCACTACCAGTCAGAGTCACATTATTCTGTAGCAAACACAGTGAGTGCTTACCCGCACAGGCTTGCAATCACACAACCAACACATGTGTGTAAGTAAGTTTGTTTAAGCACTGACATAACAAAACTAGACATAAATGCAGATACAAACGACAGAACGACTGCTTACACATCTGCACACGTATAATTTTTTGTTTTGTGCAAATACATACCGACATTTGTATGCGTTTTACAACTAAATTCATATGTATGTGTGTGTATTTCTGGCTGTGATGATGTGATGTGATGAAAAAAAGACTATGACTCCTCATTCTGCTGTGAACGCAACAAAACAACAGCAGTCACACTATTTGCCACAACATACGAAAACAGAAAATAGTTTTTTTTGCAACATAAACTAAACGACAACTACGACGTACCACACGCTAATTTTCACCGTTGATTTTTGTATTGTATTGGTTTGGCATGACATGGTTGATAATGACGTTGATGTCAATGCTGATGATGATAATGGCCAGTCGCCTAGACTGCAACAAATGAGAATCAAACCGAACCAAACAAAACCATACCAAACTAAACTAAACTAAAAAAAGAACGCTCGTAAAAAATATTGGGTTCATATATTCGCATTTAGTAACTGTTTGCCTGGCAACTCGCTTAAAAAATGTTTTGTTGTTGTTTCGTATAACACATTCACATGCATACGGAGTTGCTGCAGCTGCTACTTCACTTAAAATTGCAAGTGTGTTAGTTGCTAAAGCAGGGCTCAACTGGCGGAGTATGTGTCTGCTTGCTAAAAGCAAAGCATAAATGAAAATGAAAATTAAACAAAATGAATTGAAATGATTTCTGTATAAAAATTGGCTGGCTGACATAAAGAAAAAAATCATGTTCGTGCATACAACATTTGAACTGACTTCATACAATTTAATTTCCATGTCTTAATCTCCCTTCTAAAGCGCTATTGCCAAGAAAATGCTGTTTTGTAAGAGTAGATGTTCAGATCAGTTAGGTTAGCTGAGTTGTAAAAGCTATACTATACAAAAGGACTACTTTAGGAACCTAACCTGCTTAAAGCCACCACATTTCAAATATTTCAATAGAAATAACTTATTTTTCCTCATAAGATCCTATATAAGCAAAATTAACTGCTATCGAAAGGGCTAATTTCATTGTTCATACTTAAGTGAGTTCTTTCTGAAACAGGAGGAATTTTCAAACTCTGATGATTTTACTTTACAAACAAAACCACTAATCAGAAGATTCTGGTATGTCATAGAACCAAAAACACTTACAATTTATGCAAGTGAACTATTGAAACTCTGAGCTGTCATAAGATCTGCTAGTTCCTATAACGAAAACTGCTGCCCAAAGGGCTGATTCTAGTAATTGTATATGAATAAGTTCCTACTGAAACGTGTAGAATTTTGAAACCCTGAGCTTTCATTAGATCCCGGTGCTGCAGCAATAAAATTACGGCCCAGAGGACTGAGTCCAATACATGTAAGCAAGTGAGTTCTTATGCAAAATTGCGAAATTCCACGAACTCCTGGAATTTCATAGAACCAACACTACTTACAATTCAAATGGCTGATTCCAGCATTCATATGCAGGTGGACTCTTAAGTAAAACGTGAGGAGTTTTGAAACTCTGAGCTCTGCTATTTCCTATAACGAAAACTGTTGCCCAAAGGACTGATTCCAGTAGTTGTATATGAATAAGTTCTTACTGAAACGTGATCTGCTATTTCCTATAACCAAAACTTTTGCCCAAAGGACTGATTCCAGTAGTTGTATATGAATAAGTTCTTACTGAAACGTGAGGAATATTGGAATTGTGGGCTGCCATGAGATGTAGTCATTCCGTATAATGAAAATTACTATTCAAATTCTTAGCTTTGGTCTGTTAATATGCGTTATCGCTTGATAAAGTTGAGTGTTTCCACTTGCGGGTTTTTCCAAGTTGGCAAACTATGCAAAAAGACTGAATCAGTGACAAAATTTTTGACCCAGTTTTCTAATGAAAACTTAGTCGTTTCCCAGTTTTAGCATCCTTACTTGTTACCCGCGTAACATCGAATCACTGTAGGGCTCTAAAAATCCCTTCAACTGAATTAGTGCAACCGGTATCAGTGTTTCTATGTCATGGATAGACTTATGACGTGAGAAAAACTTAAATAATTAGATCTTATGAAGTTGGTAATCATCAATCTATTTGCAAGTGTTATTGAATTTTATATCCGTTCATGAGTATTTGTCAAAACAAATTGAATAAGTGACAACCAATTTGACAGCTGAAGCTACCATCTGTTAGTTTCTATTGGAAACCCCGTTGTGGTTGTAATGGAAAAAGCATAGAGGTAAAAGCAATTCATAACGAAATTTTTAAATTACTTCCAGCAATATTGTGCGATATTGAAGGCGGCAATCTGATTGCAGTTTGTATCTGGCGGTATACAGGACCCTTTTAGCTTGAGCTAAAATTGATTTAATTGTGTCTCTCTAATAATTTTGAACTTGGCTTAAGCTAGCTAGTCTAGCTGTTCTAAATATTGAGGAACTTTAAAATTTAATTCATTAGCAAACCAGCCACGTTTCCTTTAATTTGCAAACCCGTAAAGCTATAAAAGAATCTTGGAGCATTTGAATGACTGACTGTCTAAATGATTTTTTTTTTGTTCGTTTTCGTTTTGGTTTTGTTTTGACTGGTTATTTTTCTTAAATGCTGCTGTTACTTCAACTGCCACTTTGACTACTTCTGGCTGACTAATGATGATAAACATCATAATGATGTTGTTGTTTGTTATTATTACTTTGTGCTGCCTGCCATTAATGTTGCTGTTGCAAAATGTGTTTAGTTTAGTTGCTGTTGTTATTGTTATTATTATTACTTGTTATATACTTACATGTGTATGTATTCATTCATATGCTTATTTGGGACTCTATGGTGGCGGCATTAATGCTGATGAATATAACAAACATTGTCAGGGACGTGCTTTGCTTTTATGCCAAATACGAGTATGTGGTTGTTGTAAGTGTATTTACATACACTTGCATGTGTGTGTGTTCACTGCTTGAAAATTTAAGTTTATTGTTGATATCTTGCTATTCCTCCTCTAATGATTGTATTTATTCCTTATTTTTTTGCACAAATTTTGTTTTATTGTGTGTTTCGTTTTTCTTCTGCTTCTTTTTTCTTTTTCTCTTATTTTAAGTAGAAATTTTTTGGAACGCTGAACATGCTAATGATTATTTAAGAGCTGTTGAGTTTCTTAAAAATAAAGAAAAATTTATTAGTGGTACGAGCGTATTTTGCTGATGTTTGCTTTTTAGTGTTTGGTGTTTGGTATTTACATTTAGCAAATAAATAAACATATTTATTTTGTATGCACACAGAAACACACATGGATAGTACATACAAGTTCTTTCCCAGCAGGCAACTATTTCTCTACTAGTGATGATTGAGGCTTAGTTGGCTGTGGAGGCAGCCAACTGCCCATTTAAAGAGTGTAATGTGCTTGACAGTAGTCAATAGTATCTGACTCTAGACAACTTTTCAACTAACTTAAAGTGAGCTATTTAGTAGTCAGTCTTATTAAAAGTTCTTTCAATGCATCAAGTGTTGTGTGAAGAGGTTTGCTTCATGGAGTACTATCTGCAGTGGCTCGCTGCACTGCCTATTGGAAGGGTCGGCATGTTTCTATTTATTCTTCCGATTATTAAAATTGTGATGGAGTAAAGTGAAGTCAATGCCGATTTTTCGAAACAAAAAAAAAGTAATTTATCAAATAAAGTGAATTTCTATCTGAATGGCTTCTTGAATACACAAAATTGTTGAATTTGGGGCTCAGAAAATTCTCTAACCACAAGGAGTAACTGTCTGGTGCGGATTTTGGCCAGGCCTTACTTTGCTAAAAATTCTACCGAAATTGTGGAGTTTTGTGGCCTCAACTGCACAGTATGGATCTGGAGGACATGTGGTTTCAAGCAGACGTCGTAATCTACCACACAGTGCGTGAAACTACTAATTTGTTGCAGCATGAAATAAAAAAGTACTGGCACATCTTATACTTCTTTTTTATAAAAAAAAAAAAAAAAACTTCCAATCTTTTTCATAAGAAAAAGTTAGCAGCTTGTTAGCCTCTAAATACATTATTTTGGTAGTCGTCTGAGATATTGCTTGTCAGGTTCTTTTTTTTTTTAATTTTACCGTGTCTGGGCTCTGTGTCTGTATTTTTATCTTTTTTATTTCTTTTTAACTCACTTGCAAAATCTCCATTTTTGTCACTAGTTATAATGATGATGATTTTTAAGTTGTTTCTTCATGTCTGCAGTTTGTCAAAGTTTTTCTTTTCTTTTTGTTTGTTTGCTAATACTCGTATCTGCTTAAAAACTTTGCAGCATTGAGCTGTGTTGTTCTGTTTGCACACACATTTTGTATATAAATTTCGTTTGGCTGTACGGTCGAATGAGCTGCGTTTCATACTCAGCACCCAAAAACACTTAGTCAAGCATTTCCTGTTATTAAAGTTCTAAAATTGCAAAAAAAAATGGTTGAAAAAATCTTCATGTTCCTGGCTAGTAACAAACACACTTACAAGCATACACACACATACACTCATGAAGACGTGTAAATTCGTATGTATTTCAGTTTGCATATAAAATGGTTGACTGAGCTGAGCTGTTCTTTTTTAACTTGTAATTTTTTGTTTATTTTTAATTTCACCTTGCCAGCTTTGTAATTGTTTCCACAAGCTTATTAAGAAAAATCCTATTTTTAAATTGTCAGAAAAAAAAAACACCTCAATTCCTGAGTCATTACACTGCCTTACCTTCATTACCACTGAATCTGGTTTGTTTCGGCAACTACTTGGTTTCTCCTTCATATTCAGAAAAGCCATACAAAAGACCTCATAGAACCCGTGAAATAAGATCTATTATTATTACTATCATAGGTTATATCCGCAGTGCGACCTTTAAGAGCTATTATGTAGATCAGTTCCCTACTACAATCCGAGACTACTTAAGAATCTCGTAATTGTTATAGGATTCATCATATCTAGGTTTTCTGGGGCCAGGGTCCCACTGGAGATCATTCTGGGTCTTGCCTCCTTTAGGCATTCGTACAGAATATGTTTGGACGTTTTCGTCCTTCTTGATAGTAACTACAGAAGTTCTGTAGTACACCGAATTTGACCAGATAGTCCGGCATATCATTGCCCAAATGACCGTCGTATTCCCTATACATATTATGGTAACTGAGTTCTTCTCTGCCAAAGCATCAAGAAGTTTAAGCAATTCAAAACCAATCTTGAGCGGAAGAAATAGCTTGCCACTTGAGCCAGAAGGCAGGCTTAAGTGGGTTTTGCGTTGTAGTATCAGTAAGAGAGAAATAGAAAGAAGCGAACAATCAAATTGTCCAATGTGTACGGAAAACACTAAATTTTTAAAACATTTTGGAATGTTTTTCATCAAAATTTTTTTGATGAGAAACAGAGGAGAGAATAGGTGGTAGAAAATGAAGCCAGATAGCCCGTCGATTCATTCAGTCAACAACACAAAACGACTACTTATTTAGCGCTCCAATAAGTGGAGTTCATGCTGAACTACTACTAGCACATATACATATACATGTGTCGCCCACCAATTCAGATAGCCCTTCGATTTCTGCAGCCGAAAGCGCTTAAAGATCCCGCAAGCTGATTTTCTTTCACACATGCATGTACGTTTACTTTTAAAAACTTTGTATTGAACATTCGTTCAAATACTTTTTCTCTTGGTCCATTCAGTCACAGTGTTTTTCTTTTTTTTTTTTTTGTTTTTTTTTTTTTGCAATTTCTTGCTCACACACCCACCCTCACTTTGCTTTAGAAAATTGTTTTGTATTTTTGTTTTCATATTATTTTTTCCCCAAACAATTTTTGTTGTTTCGTCTTTTTGCCTCTTTTTTTAAGGCTTAAGCTGGAGCAACATATGTGATGCTTGTTTTTACTCAAATGTTTACACTCGATTGTGGTGGGTAGGAGAGAAAAGAGAAGTCAGAAGAAGGAGTGTTTTGTGTAATATGATGGAGATGAATTGACTACAAAAGAATATTATCGTTATAGTTAGTGTTGTTCTTGTATTGTTTTGCTTTTTGTGTGTGTTTGCTTGTTGTTGTTGTGTTTAAGATAGCGCGATGTTAATACTGGTGATGCTAAATATTTTACTTTTGTAGCAAAATCACAATAAAGATGATGATAATGAAGATTATGATGCAGGGTCTCCTAGAGGTTTATTTGCTTGTAATTTTTGTTTCTTTTTTTCTTTTTCTTAATGGTTTTTTTTTTATTTGCTACAACGTGTGCGTAGGGATTTGTTAGTTGTTGGCTTTCTCTTTTTGGTATTATTTTCGCTTGGCAGGCTGCTTGAAACACATACAATGTATGTCTTTTTATGCCTGCATGTGTGCGTATGTGTAAATGTGTGTGTTTGTATGCCTGGCGCTTACACAAACTACAAAGCTTTTAACATTTCACTAAACGAGCCTGTCATGTCAGTCCATTTGTTTTTTGCATTCTTCCTTGTCTCTTTAGCAGAGTAAATTTTAAATTTTTTGTTTGCTCTGCTGTTGCTTTATGAAATCTACTGTAATCTGAAAGATTATAATTTTGAACTTAATAAAAGCAAGAAAATCTGCCCAATATTCGTAAAAAGCTGAGGTTGGAATTTAAGTTAACGGTACCCGAGTACTTGTTGATCAAGTTTGTAAAAAAATTTTTAATAATTTTATAAAGCTTGCGAAAAATGTTAAAACTCAATTAATTTTTTGTTCTACTGATACCCACTGTCTCCAGCCAATATTGTTGCGATTCCCTTTCCAGCCACTTTTTATATCTGAGCTTAGTAGAGCTCCAAAAGCAGTTTCCAGAATATTTCTGGGTCAATGAGACTACTAGCCGCAGCTTTTCTTGCCAGTGTTTGCTTTCTCATTGCCTACATACTCACTATTAATTACGGGCCATAATGACAACAAGTGGTTCGACTTTAAAATATTGAATATTTATCAGCTAACAAATCTGGAAGGATAAATGAAATTAGCTGCTTTTGTGGGACGACGATGTTCAAGAGATGTTAATTTCTTTTTTATTAGTCTCATTGAAAGCCGTTAACTGAAATAAACAGAGAGCCTCGTAAGTTTGGATACTGTCTCTCTTACTCAAATGATATTGTTGAAATGATAAATTCGTTTTTGCACTTGGCTTACGTGGCGTCCTATCGACCTTCAATTGGAATCGCAAAATTCAGTTTTGAATCTGGGTCCAAATCATCGCATTCGATATCAAGCAACTTGTATCGAAATTTTACAAATAGTTTTCATTCGATATCGAATGCGGTCATTTAGCCCCTGTTTTTGTACTTAATATTTTTATGCATTGTCACAAATGCACCTAATTCTCTTTTTACACGAATTTGATTTAACACCAGTTAAAAAAAAATTAGAGATGATAATTCAGAAATAATTTCACAAGATGATGAAATCGCCCCACCATTCCTGAATCACAATAATGAAACTATTGAGTTAATTGTGGCAAGTCAATTTTTGTTTAGCTCGACTTAGCCCATTTTTACTTATTAGCACAGAAATTTTGTTAGCTGTTTTATCTTTAATGTGTTTATTGTTATAGTTTTGCTACTTAGCTTTTAATGTAATGCCTTTTTTGAAGTCTACCTGAAAGTTTATTTTTCGTACTATCATCAGTAGCAGCAAATACAGCAAAAGAAACAAGCATACATACAAACCGTTACCGCTCATTTAATACAATAGAGGCATAACTCAAAAACTACTTTTTTATTTAAGAATGTAAATATTTTGCTTCATATTTTGATTTATTTGTTTTTGTAAAAAGATTTTTTTGTATAAAATTTTTCCTATTTATATAAAATTTTCTTTATTAGAGTTATGACACTTTTAAGGTAAATGAGCAATGTGTATTTAAAACTGTTATGATTTCCATGTGCCAGTGTTATTTGAAAGTTTTTAAGCTTAAGAAAATGTTTTCAGTTTCTTTTCCCCTTCAGTTTCCTCTTGGCCTGACAAAAAGTGAATTAAAAAAAAACAAGCTTCAGCTTAAACAAAAGTTAAGAAAAACGACTATTGTTAACGTTACTCGTATTGATTGGCATTCTTTGTTTCTCTATTTGTGTGTGTGTGTGTGTGTGTGTGACTTTTTTGTTCTGGTTCTGGTACCTAACGAACAGCAACATTTTATTTGTATTTTGCCAATTCTTTTGTATGTTGAATTTTCTGTTTATTCCCTGTAGGCAACTTAGCTTAACACCAACTATATCTCAACGTTTAATGCTCTTAGACTACCTACTTTTTTAATAGAGCGAACTGAATATTTTAATAGTGCAAACAGTAATCTGGAGTGGCTCAGTCGGGATTAATTTTCAACTAACTTAAAGTAGACAATTTAGTAGTTAGTTAAAAGTCAGCCTTCATTAAAAAAATTAAATTAATTTGACAAATGATAAGCGAAGAGATTCTTTTTAAGACAAATTGGACGAGCAACATTTTTAGTTTTACTTATTTAAATTTTCGTACACAAAAAATTAAAAGTCATATAAATTTTTAACTATTATAAAACCACCTATCACAGAATTCGTAAAACCAAACAAGTGATTAATATTTGCATAGTGAAAAAAAAACATAAACAGAGCCAAAATATCAAACAAAACAATTATAGACTTGAACAAATAAATAATAGAATAAAACATAAACTTAAACAAAAGTTTGTTAGGAAAAATTATGCTTTTAATTTTTTCTGTGTATGAATTCACCTTGATTTGTATTGCAAATAAAAACAAATTTTCGTATTTTGGGTTTGTTTTTAAAGACAAATATTCGAAAGAAGCTATCGTTTGCTTATAGAAAACTAGACCCTTTTTAAATATATAAAATTAAAAAAAAAATGCTTAAAATTTAATTTTTAAAATTACGTGCAAATAGTTGTTACTTTAATATAAAAAATAACAAAAAGTTAATTTAAAAATAAAAAAAAATTAGCAAAATGTTGAAATTAATTGAAAACATGGAATTTACAATAGTTTGCTAAGAAAGCGTTTCGTTAACATTTCGCTGGACAACCGCACTCGTGATGCTTTAAAATCCATAAAAAAATTAAAAAGAAAAATATAAAAATGTCTTAACGTCTGAACTGCTAAAAAACACAGTAAGCAAAACAAACGTCACTTGAATTAAACAAAAATTCTAATAAAAAAAATTAAATTAAATTGATCATCTTTTTGATAATCTAATCACCACCATCATCCATCATGGCACCGAAAAAGTCCACAATTGTTTTAAATGTTGAACAATTTATACGCGATGTTGAACAACGTCCAGCCATTTGGAATCGTAATTTTCATTGTAATAAAGCATTTCTAGAACAAATGTGGGATGAATTATCGGCCGAACATAAATTGCCCAGTAAGTAAATAATTAAATAACACTTCCAACACCAATAAATTTATTAAATTTCATTTAATTATTTACAGAAGTTGTGCTTAAAGCAAAATGGAAAGGCTTACGTGATAATTTTCGTGTAGAATACAAACGTATACCACGTTCGGATGCGGGTGATTTTTTGGTAGAACCTGCCACTTTTGAATCAAAATGGATACACTATTATGCTTTATTATTTTTAAGTAAATTAAATTTTTGAACAACCATAAACAATAACAATAACAAATATCTTTCTTTTTATTCTTTTTATTATAGCTGAACATATGCGACATCGTGTGCCTAAAAATGAACAAGATCAGGCATTCTTTTTTGCCCAACAAAGTCAGGATTGTGAGAAAACTGTGGTGGAACCCGATCTAACGAACGGTCTTATACGTCGTCTGCAAGACAGCGACGAGGAATTTGATGAAGATGATGTCGAGGAAGATGATGACGAAGTTACTGAAACCACACCACCTGCAGCTCATTCTCAACCATTAACCACAATGGGTACACTACCTGGTGCCATAATAAAAACAGAAGACACACGCAATCTATTAAGAAATATTGATAAAGAAGTGCAAGATTTATCAAAAAAATCTTTAGACAATAATGCCCACTTACTGGAAGCCGCTACCACAACTCTACAAATACCAACACCGGAACAGCAATTACAAGAGGCCACCACTATATCCTCAACAACAACAGGTGGTGGTTTGTGTTTGGTTACAAATGCTCCCACCATATCTGCTACACCAGTAGGAGTTATTGGTACCTCTTTATCCTCCTCAGCTTCTTCTGTTTCAAGTACCACCTCCTCTAATTCTTCATCGTGCATTTCTACACTGAATACACTAAATATGTTTCAAACCTCTCCTCCTATAGCACATACCACAGCATTGGCTGTGGCCGCCACGTTAGCCTCAATGAATGGTGTCTCAGCCGCTACAGCGGCTGCAGCCACTGCTCTTAACAATTGCAGCAGCACAGCCTCAACGTTGCCAAGTGCAATGGTTTTACCAAATACTTGTATCGCTGCAGCAGTACAACAAAAAATACGTTCCGTTTCACCACCGCCCCTATACAATAAAGCTCATCATCCACCGCCCAGCACGAATGGTGTCCTGAGTAAAGAACGTACAGATGATTTTCCTCTAAATGCCAGCACCTGTTTACATGGCAGCCATGAACATTTAAATTTTACCAAACATTCATACACAAACGGTTTAATACCAGCATTAAAATTAAAACGACCCCGTTTATCAGAAGATAGTAACTTTAATGGTTCCTCTACTATGGACACTTCAACGCCTACAACACTAGTACCCGAAGATGATGATTATCATTATTTATTGTCACTGCATCCGTATATGAAACAACTGACGGCCGCTCAAAAGTTGCGCATACGCACCAAAATACAAAAATTAATATTTAAAGAGCTCTACAAGGAAGATTTGGAAGAGTCAAAATAAACCAAAGTCATTATTATTATTATTATATAGATACATATTTTTTTTAAGTAACAGAAGAAAAAAAGCAAATAATTTAATTTTTATATTGTTTTGTGTGTAAATATTTTAAGTATTTCTCGGCATTTATCTATTTTAGTATTTATATTCTTGTAAGTTTTTTTTTTATTTACTAGCAAGGCGAATTTACACATGTCATTGCAGGGCTACAACCAAGCTACAAAAATAAAAACAACAAACATGCTAAGTGTAAATCAAATTGGCAAAAATTGTAAACAAGGCGCATTTAAACAGGTAGTCGCATCTCGAAAATAATTTCTATTCAAATTTAAGTCGAATTAATCACCCCTATTATGTAAGTCGTCGGCGAGTAGAAACGACGGTGACGACATAAAAATTATATTACTGAAGTCGCCGTTGTCAGTAATCAATTACTGTTGACGATTATTCAGTATTATATAAGAATTAGCTACTTAAAGGCTACAAAATGTTTTAAGCATTGTAAATCTAATTGCTGAACAAGAAAGAAAACAGAGCTTACGAAGGCGGTTTTATAGAAGAGCCAGCAATTTTAAAGCCGGCTGAGAGAAATTCACTACAAAATTAAATTCGGTTTGTCCACCAAGGCATCCCGAAAACATAACATTTGCTTGCAAATTATCAAAATTTTTAAAAAAATACTTTTTTTTAAATTGTTTTGAGCGAAATCGTTAATGTTTGTGTAGCTTCGCCTTGAATGAATTGAAATAAATTCTGGGGCTAATATTGGCACTTACACGTTTTAGGAAAAGATTTTAAAGAACACAAAACAGATGATAAGTATTAATTTGCCTTGTTTACTAGCCTACTTTTTTGAGGCAAAATTTTCAAACAGAACTTTGAAGAGTTTTTAATGTTTCTTTTTGATTTTTTTCAAAAACAAAATTCAAATTTTTAAATGGTTTCATACAGAAAACTTTAAAATTTCGGTATATTTTATCGACTCGAGCCCGAATTATAGCATTGCATATATGTAGATCAAAATTTACATTTAAATTATACTGAAATTTCGATTGAAATCTAATGCCGGAGTTCGGTCCCAGGTTTGTAACCATGAATTTTAATTTCATATATGCAATCCCATTTGATGAAAATTTAATTATGTGACCATTCGATTCTTCAATTAATATCGAACGTGGTGCGGTTATTTGCCCTTAGGCTGCAGCATGTTTCTTTTTTTTTTTTTTGTTTTTAAAATAAATATAAAATTTAAAATACTGGAAAATAAAAGTTTGGTTTCAAATTAATTAATTTAATTTCAATCAATTGGATAAAACAAATATTAAAAATAATTTAAATTTATTAAATAGAAATACAGAATTTATTGATGGATTTATGTTGTAAAAATATGACATTGAAGTTTTATTTCGGGGGATATAACTAAGCAATTGAATATATTGATTTCCTGTAAAAAATGAGAACAAAGTGTCTAAATAAAAATTGCCAATTTTGTTAATGTTTCTTTTAAATTAATTATTGTTTGTGTAGATGCTTACAACAATGGAAAGATTTGGCTATACGTTCGGAAGCTTTGTGTGCTATTACTGTTTAGATTGGAAAATAAACTTGATTAAAGGATACTCAGGACTTCTTATTAGAACAAACAGGCTGTAACCTCTAGTTTATTGGTAACTGCAACCTATAAATCATAATTTTAAAATAATAAATCAATTTTTTAAAATAAGGATGGGAATTGTAGCTAAAACATCATTGTTAATATCTGGACACACAATACCTTCTAAAATAGTTGACAGGACCTCGTTAGTTCTGCACTGGAGCGGGTCCCAGTTTGGTGGGACATTTTTCGAGATATTTATCACGACAAACCAATGAAGAGAAGTTATAAGCCATTACATATTATATTACATATAATTCTTTATTTTATTATTATTTTGTATTATATATAATTTTGATTGTAAATACTACGCAATATATCATAGGCCTTCAGGCTTTCATATTGCAATTAATGAAATAAATAAAGAACAATTAATTTTTTTGTTATATAACCGTCTTTTAAGTTTAAATTAACACTCGTCAAAATCAGTATTCGTACAATTAATACATAAGCGCTTGTACATCCCATACACATTGGTTTTTCACATTGTAGACATGTGTGAGTTGTTTTTCTTTTTAATTTTTTTGGACAAATGTAACATAATTTTTTTGTCGTTATAGGTTTTAATACAACAGGCTGAGGAAGAGAGTCAGTACCCAATATAATATGTATAATATCTCGCAGAGAACGAGTTAATCTTTGATTATGTTCCCTTCTTTGTCAGTGTGGCACAACTAAATTTATAAAGTCTGATCTTGAAATTTCTACAAAGAAATTTAAAATGTATGCATTAATTGCACTTACATCGATTAATCTGTAGAATATAGCTAAAGTCCAACGCTGTGTACGGCGACTGCATGAGTAAATTGAAAACTTTTTATCTAGTTCATCAACTCTTACTAACATTTCATCAACACAGGCATTTTCAATTATTTTATTAAAGACTTCTGAAATTACTGTTAGAAGATTATCATACCTTAAACAAGAAAGAATAGTTAGAAATCGAAGCCTAGACGTCGTTGCTCTAAAAATATCTCTGCCTGTGCCATCAGTTGCAAATATAACATCTGTTGTTGATTCTCGATTAGATTTAAATACAGATGAATAAAGCTTCTACTATATTGGTTAATTGAAATTCCAAATTTAATTTTTTGTTGGTGTGTTCAATGATTACATTTTCAATAGATTCATCCAAAAATTGTTTCCAATATCGATATATTACATTTCCTGATTGCTCTTGGCTATTTTGGGAACCCACTGAAGTAGGTAATCTTATGATATTATGTAATGGAGTTCTATTAAAACGATTTTTTCAATAATAGTAACATACTTCAATAGTAGAGTTTTTATTAAAATCAATTTCGCTTCGATGTCATCTGCCATACAAGGCGTGCATTTTTCTTCTTCGTTATCTGTTAGTGATATTTCTGAGTTACTGTCACTATAATTTTCAAGGCAGTCTGTATCGACGACTTCATCATCAACTTCACTTTCATCATCACATATTTCGTCATCGTAAGAATCCATGTTCTCTAAGATTTCCTGTGTGCTCATACTCTTAGAATGTGCTATTTTCCACTATTTAATTGTCTAATAATATAAAAAAACGTTTTGATATACTCAAAAACAAACTATGTATATTTCCACAAAAAAACTTACCCTTACGTAGAGTATAGTTATTTTTTTCATATGAACTAGTAACGTTAATGGTATAATAAAAAATACTATAACCTGCGATAAAAGAAAGATTACTGATAACAAGATAAAGATGTTATATGAGGGTACTGAGAATATAAAATTATGAACGAAAAGTTAAAAAAATTAAATTATAAAAAATTTCATAAGTTAAAGGTTAACGTTTCCCTGTGACCTCTATACAACTTGGTAGCACTTTTAAAATGCAAAGTTGCTTTTTTATCAATTTTACATGTTAACAAAAAAAATATTCTGGCAGCATTTAATTTTTTCCAATGGAATAAATCTTAGGAAAAAAAATACTATAAAATTAACAGTTTCTTTTTCTTCGCGTTTGTGTAAATTTGTTGAGTGTTAAAATAAATAGATTTAATTAAAGAAAATTAAAAAGCCGGTATTTGGATAAAGCCTTTAATTGTTAACGTGTTTAAAGATACATAGTTTTCTTTGAAAGTGAAAAAAAAGTTGTGGGAGAATTTGTGTAAAACTTTTGCAAAGTTTGTAGGCCACATCTTAGCGAAAATTTGTATAGCAATATAAAAGTAAAAATTAAAAAAATAGTGTGAAGATTTATTAGAAATGGACAAATTAACCACAATAAGTGCCACTTTGTTTATGGCGGCTGACGTATTTGCAATAGTCAGTTTAGCCATGCCCGATTGGATTGTAACGGAAGAGGCAGGTAAGTGGAGCAACTTTGTAATTGTGTTAGAATTGCTAAAATGTAACACATTTTCAAAATCTTGCTTTTAGGTGATATACGCCTTGGTCTCATGTGGACTTGTATGACACTTTACAATCGTCCCCAAGTTTGTTATACCCCCGAATTACAACCTGAATGGCTAGTGGCTCTTATATGTATATTTATTGGTTGCATTTGTATAACCACTACGGTCATCTTACTAGCATCCAGTACTTGGGATCGTAATGTTATACCCTACGCCAGATGGGTAGGTTTTACGGCAATGGTTTTGTTTTGCTTGGCAGCTGTGGTGTTTCCATTAGGATTTCATATTGAGGAGATTGGTGGTCAAGCTTATCAGTTGCCCAATACCTATAAAATTGGTATATCTTACATATTATTTGTGCTGGCCTTATGGATTACAGTAGTGTCGGAGTTGTTTGCCGGAAAAGTTTGTTTACCACATTTCTAAACGAAAATAAGTAACAGGTAAATTCCTAATTCATTTTTATATATAAGTAAAATAGATTTGTATTTAGTAAAAAGATTCCAAAAGTGTGCCCCTCTGTGCTGGGCACATTATAATTTATATTCTGTACAATTCTGGCATTTCTCATTTATTGAAAAATTCGTAAATTTTTATTATTTCTATAAATTTATATCTAGAGTATTAAATTAAGTGAATAAAACTGTTGTCTTGATCTTGTAATAGTAAATGAAAATTTACTTGTAGTTAATCAATTTTGTAATCAATAAGCTTCACCGGCCGCGTCTAATGCTAATAGAAAGCTGACAGTGAGTGAGGTTTAAACATTGTTTTATATATTAGTAAACATTAATTTTGGCTCACTTTAGCTGCCTTCCTAAATGTCTGTTGCTTTGTTGTTCATCGATTTCACATGTTCCTAAACGCAACTGTGCAAACTTTATTAATGAATGGCATTCCTAAAATCATATATTGGGCAATTGAATTACCAATTGTTTACAGCATTTTTTTAAATTAACAATGAGTTTTTTTGTTGTTTTATAGTGCTGCATTCTTTTCACTGGTTTACTAAGCTTTGCTCTTATGGCCTAGTAACAATATTAATAAATTTTGCTCTGAAATTGCATAAAAAGAAGGTTAGAACAGCAGTCTTTTTTTGTTTTTTTTTGGCGTATGAAAGTAAATTGGCTGCTAAATGACAAATTTCATGCAGATATCAATCATGCTCTGTCATTTACATATTATATGTAGTATGTATTTAGTAAAACAGTTCTGCCCAATCGTTCGTGAGATAGTATGTAGGTAATGCTTGTATTTTTTTCAAATTAATTATCATCACAATAACACCGCAGAGGAGGATTCAAGTGGTGATCCCTAGTCGTACCTTCTTAGGCTAACTGATGATCATGCTAAGTTCATCAGAAATACAAATTATAGAAAATTGCAAAACTCCTGATTTATACTGATTCTTAACAAGAAATCACAGGGTTTTCTTTAAGCACATTCGCTGCTCTAGATTTAACGTCTTGTTTAGTCAGTTTTAAATCCTTTATCAAAAAATTACTTGAGTTTAGCAAATGAAACAACTAGTAACGTTTTTATTCTGCTAATATTTTATTGCATTCATTTCAAAAATTGTTTTTTTTACAAGGGTTGCATTAAATATATTTTAAATATTGAGATATAATATACATACATTAATTATGTATTTCTTTAGTATTATTTCGGTAGTTTTAGTTTCAGTTTGTTTGTGTATTTCTATTTGTAAAAAAAGAAGGTAAAAATATGAGTTCTTATTGTTAAACAAATTTATAACATTTTAGTATAAAAAATAGTTTCAATAGATTTAATTTTATTGAAATTTTCTTAAAATGTAAAAGTTTCAAATGATACATATACAAAATCATATTGTATTGGGGGGGTTTTAGAGCAACATGTTCTTAAAATTATATGCATTGTGCAAAAAAAAAAAAAAAAAACAAAATATATATAATTTTTTCAAAAAAATTATTTTAAAATCTGCTTAAATTTTTTTTGTATAAGAGAGTTAGGTTAGTGTTTAAATTTTAACACAAGTTTATTTAAAAAGAATTTAAGGAAAACTCAATGGTTTAACAAAAAAGGATAGTTGATTTTGCATTTAGCATGATTTGGCATTTAGCAGCCAATTTACTTTCATACGGCAAAATGCAAAAAAAGACTGCCTTCCTAATTTTCTTTTTATGAATTATCTGAGCGGTATTTATTAATATTGCTAATAGGCCATATGAGCAAATTTTAGTAATCCAGTGAAGGCTATGCAAAGCAAAAACGAATTGCTAATTTAACTACAAGTACATTTTCTTAAGGAATTTTAAAGAAATATTTTTGTGTTTTTGGATATGATAGTCTTGGAGAAAATTTAATTTTCTGTAAGTAAAAGAGCGCCTGGGTTCTTAAAGAAATAGGAATTATATTTTTAAATCGCCAAATCTGTCTTCACTTTTCTGATTAATTCATAATTGCAAACGCCATGCGTAATATGAAAGTCAGAAGGCAAATTACGGAATTCGATACCGAACAAAATTTCAATTTAAATTCTATTGAAATTTCGATCACTATCAAGTGCCATAATTTGGCATTTTTATCGAAATTTTTTAATTCTTTATCATACGAAAGGACAAAAAATCACTTTCATTGTACATACTCGTATATCGCATCATGCAAGGATTATGGCTTAGATGTTTTTTTTTTCTAATAGAGAATAGATTAAAATTTGTTTCCAAGTGAACTTTGCTCCTTTTCTAAGTCTTTTTTTTTTAGATAATTAAAGTTTGTGTTTGTTTTAGTTACTGCACCCAGTTTTAAAGAAATTTCGCTTAATTTGTGCGATATCGAGCGTCACGGTTTGACATTTCTGTTTTTGTTAATTGTAAATTATTTTTATAAATTAAATGCTGAGGATAATTGAAATAAGTAATTGTAATGATTATTATTAGGGATAAATTCCTTCCCATTTTTAAGGTTTGGTATCTAATTATAACACAATATAAGGTAAAATAATTACCAACATTAATGGCATGGTGGAAAACGCAGTCTGCTTCACAGGCTTTGGGAATGGAATAACAGTACGACAAGTCGCATAAATTCATAACAAAAATTTAATTGGTCCATCGCCAAATTTTTTTTTAATCCTCTGAAATCCAGAAAGATAATAAATAGTCGTGGTCGTGCAAAAAACCGGCCTAATTATAGATTAATAGGTTGCAATGCTGCACAGGACTTCATCACAGGTAACTACAGCAAAAAAAAATCTAAGTAAATTTTGGCAAAAATTGTTTGGTACCGATTATAGCACAGAAAACCAGGGAAAAAATTTATCAGGGTACTTATTTTAAAGTTATTATTAGAATAAAACTGTTTTCACAATAAAATCCACGTGAAATGTAAACAAAAAATTCTGCAATTTTTAACAAAAAAAAAAAAAAAAACAAAGTTTCAGGGTACCTATTTTAATGGCCATGTGTGTATTTGCAGTTGTTGGCTTTTGTGCTTACTTAATACAATAATTTTATAGGGTTGTGCTTAAATTCTAAAAGCAAAATACTTATAATACAAGTATTTTAATGGCAAAAAAAAAAAAAAATTTAAATGTATGTGTAAATGTATGAATTGTTTGTTTGCTTAAACTTAAAATTATTATAGTTTCCCATCAAATGGGGTCTTTACAAAATAAGTGACTAGATTTCCTTTTCCTTTAACATAAGTTAAACCTCGACATTCACACTCATAACCGGCTGCCATTAAAATTTGTGCGGTATGTTCGGTAGTCTGCAAATATAAATATAAATATTTTTAATAGTAAAACAAAGTTGTTAAAATTCTATAAAATTCCATGATACCTGTAATCTACCCATGACACCACACGAATCCATACGTGAAGCCACATTCACAGTGTTACTCCAAATATCATATTGTGGCTTTTGGGCACCTATAACACCCGCTATCACGGGACCATGATTTAAACCAATACGTAAACGAAATCTTTGAAATGATTCACGATTGATTGAATCTAAAATTGACATCAAAGCAATGGCAAATTCAACTAAAATCACAACATTATGTTCTTCTGTTCTCTTTTCATCCTGTATGGTTTTTTTATTGTGATAAATGACAGCAAATTATCATCAGAGCCACCCAGCCATCATCATTTTAAAAGGAAAATGCCATTATTATTATTGTCAACATAAAACCAACCATCATTCAGAGAAACCATTGACATTATAGCCAGTCAGACAGGAAGTGGTGTGAGGTTATTTTTGTTTTATTCAAGTTTTGGTGTTTTTTTTCCAAGTACATAGAAGAGAAATCATTGAACATAATGATAAAAAAGAAAAGAAAGTAGTAAAATAAAATATGCATAGAATATTGATTAAAATTTTTTTTACTTAAATATTAAATTATTAATCAAAGATAGAAGAATTTTAGAATTAAAAAAATTATGTAACTAAACGTTTTTTACTTGTATTTTAAGTATCGAGCCATGATCGTAAAAAAAGCTTAACCAGCATCACATTCGATTTTCGGGTTTTTATAAAAATCACAAGAATGTAAACATTTGCATTACTTGTTATTAAAACTTCATAGGTTTAGGATTTACTGTTAGAATTTTATAGCAAAAACAATTTTATTATTTTGGTTAGGCTTTTTTGTGATCATCAGGAAATATTTCCCTAAATTTAGTATATTAGGCTGGTATTCAAAATGACTAATAACGACTTCAAGTATAAGTTATGACAAATTTGTCACAATATCGATTTCAAGTCTACTTTAATTTTCGTTCAATACAATCATTATTTTATAAATTTTCCCATAACATTTAATTTTACTTTTAGAGCAGTAACCTTATTTCTGTACATTTTTGACAGCTTTATAGATCTGATCGTCAGGAAATTTTATTTATTTATTTTTTTTTTTTTTTAGATAAAATTGTGCTTTATTTTTAAGGCGATAACCTACTTTTTATTATAATTTTTATATACTTACCGCAAAATTGCGCATTAGCTGCTTGTTTTTTTAAAAAATGTTTGTTTTTTGTTTGGTTTAAGAGAGAAAGAAAATAGTTTTTTAAATACAATGAGTAGAATAGTTTATAGAAACAAAAACACACTAATAGTTGGCTTTATGGCAATGCTATACTACAACGACAACTACCACTACACAACTATTTAAAGCTAAAACAAAAGCTTAAGTAGAAAAAACAATTAAAATTTGAAAAGCTTAACTTACCGTTGCTCCCTCTTCTTTGCCAGGCCTTAAGCCAGAAGCACACATATAAGTGCTGGCTATGGTTTTAATTTTTTCGATGCCACTAAATTTAGGTTTTAAAAGCAACTAGAAAAATAGAATAACTTGTCACAGAACTGCAGTAATTTATCACTGTTTTAAATTGTATTACCTTATCAAAATCGCATATAATTTCATTAAGCAACCTTAGACATTCTAAGCCTTGTTTGTTGACATCTGTTTCATCATAAAACTCTTTGTAATTTGGTATAGAGGCAAACATAACAGCTACACAAGAATAACTTTCATGATACAATTCTGTAGAGCGTTCTTGATGTAGAAAATGTGTAGCCACATGGGCAGGTAAAATATTTTCTAAAAGAATCTTAACAAAAATCCAAAATTAAAAGTGGAATTTGTTAAAAAAAAATCGTTTTTACCTTATTTATACCTCTCATCGTTTCTACCTCTTCCTGTTCCACTTTCAGTTTAGCCTTCCATAAGAAATCAGTTCTTGCCACATATTCACCCTGACGATCTAAAGTATGTAATACGGCTATTACTAACAGCAGTAATAAAAATCCTTTCAATTCTAAGGGTAAACTGTAATTTTAATAATAAAAAAAAAACAAAATTGGTATTGTTTTTGCTCTGCTTGTGCTGTGTTTGTGTGCTTACCAATCTGCTCTCTCCTCTGCATTGTATCTCTCGTATAAATCATTGAAATATAAAATCAATATCTGACAGACTAAAGCCACAAACATGGTGAAGAGTTTCAAAATGAAACCAGATCTTAGAAAAGCCGAAATTGCCGCTAAACTGATGGCACAACAGAATAGAAATATGGGTGCTATACACAAATCAGGATACAAAATCATAGAGGGCACTATATCAGCTATAGATGAATCATTAACAGAATTATTTAAATAAGTAAGATTTGCTGTTATGAGATCAGGATCGGTGGTATAGTTTATCTGCAAATAAAATATAGTTTCGATTTAGTACACAAAATTTTTTTTAAATTAAATTTACCACACTGAAAACTGCACAGGCTGATATTAATATATTTGCTATAATAAATATGGCCAAACGTAAATAACGACTACTGGCTACCACTTGTCCTGTGCCATTTCTATCTGTATTTGTGGCCTCTACATCTGGCACATGCATGTTGCTTAAATACAAAAATAAACCCAACGATATTAAAGTAGCAGCCAAAGAACCCAATAAAGCCAAGTTTCTAAAACATTTAAAGAAACATACAGCAACATGTTTGTAAACATAAATTGTTTCATAAATCTTTCATACTTACGCTTCCATTACAACTAATTGCACCAAAGCAATTGAAATGAATAGTAAAAAAGCACAGATTAAATCATAACGAAAGTGTGTATCTGGCCGGGCACGATACATTACCTCACGTGGTGTATTACGATACCACATGGTGAATGGTTTCAATTCGGTGGGTGGTCCAAACCAATTGAAGTTAAAACATTTACGCTCCGGCGGCAGTAAATTTGATTCAATCATGGCTATACTCTGCGTGCCAAAAATATAAAATAAAATAAAAATAAAGAATTTTTCTTTATTAAAATCATAAATTGAATGCGTAATACATGTTTTAAACAAACAGTAAATGTTGTTGTGTAAAATTAGACCTAATTTATGCCACTTCAAAGCAACAAGACAACAAAGAGCATGAAGGAAAAATTATTAAAGTAAAAAAAGAATTTTCTGTTTTTAACTAAATTGCTGCCTTAAATTTTTAAAGTAATTTTTTTTTCAATTTATACTTATCTACACTACCTATAAAAAAATTATTACAAATATATTCGTATAAAGAAAACATTTCGGATATAAATAAAAAATTTTGGCACAGAAGGTTTTGGGACAAAAATTTTTCTATAAAGGAAAGTTTTTGGGACAAAAGTTTTTCTATAAAAAAAAGTTTTTGGGACAAAAGTTTTTCTATAAAGAAAAGTTTTTGGGACAAAAGTTTTTCTATAAAGAAAAGTTTTTGGGACAAAAGTTTTTCTATAAAGAAAAGTTTTTTGGGCAAAAGTTTTTCTATAAAGAAAAGTTTTTGGGACAAAAGTTTTTCTATAAAGAAAAGTTTTTGGGACAAAAGTTTTTCTATAAAGAAAAGTTTTTGGGACAAAAGTTTTTCTATAAAGAAAAGTTTTTGGGACAAAAGTTTTTCTATAAAGAAAAGTTTTTGGGACAAAAGTTTTTCTATAAAGAAAAGTTTTTGGGACAAAAGTTTTTCTATAAAGAAAAGTTTTTGGGACAAAAGTTTTTCTATAAAGAAAAGTTTTTGGGACAAAAGTTTTTCTATAAAGAAAAGTTTTTGGGACAAAAGTTTTTCTATAAAGAAAAGTTTTTGGGACAAAAGTTTTTCTATAAAGAAAAGTTTTTGGGACAAAAGTTTTTCTATAAAGAAAAGTTTTTGGGACAAAAGTTTTTCTATAAAGAAAAGTTTTTGGGACAAAAGTTTTTCTATAAAAAAAAGTTTTTGGGACAAAAGTTTTTCTATAAAGAAAAGTTTTTGGGACAAAAGTTTTTCTATAAAGAAAAGTTTTTGGGACAAAAGTTTTTCTATAAAGAAAAGTTTTTGGGACAAAAGTTTTTCTATAAAGAAAAGTTTTTGGGACAAAAGTTTTTCTATAAAGAAAAGTTTTTGGGACAAAAGTTTTTCTATAAAGAAAAGTTTTTGGGACAAAAGTTTTTCTATAAAGAAAAGTTTTTGGGACAAAAGTTTTTCTATAAAGAAAAGTTTTTGGGACAAAAGTTTTTCTATAAGGAAAAGTTTTTGGGATAAAAGTTTTTCTATAAAGAAAAGTTTTCGGGACAAAAGTTTTTCTATAAAGAAAAGTATTTTGAGACAAAAGTCTTTGTATAAAGAAAAGTTTTTGGGACAAAAGTTTATCTATAAAGAAAAGTTTTTGGGACAAAAATTTTTCCATTAAGAAAACTTTTTCGGATGAGCTAAAAAAATATTTTGAGATACAAGTTATTCTATTGAGAAAACATTTTTAGACAAAAGTTTTTTATAAAAAATCATTTCGGATAAAAGTTTTTCTCTAAAGACATTTTGGAACAAAACTTTTTATAGGAAAAAAACATTTAGCACAAAATTTTTTCTGTAAACAAAATATTTTCGGATACATTTTTTCCATAAAGAACGAATTTTGAGACAAAAGTCTTTGTATAAAGAAAATATTTTGCTACAAAATTTTTTCTATAAAAAAACATTTAAGGATAAAAGGTTTTCTATAAAGAAAACATTTTGGGACACAAGTTTGTCTATGAAAAAAAAACATTTTGGAACAAAAGTTTTTCTATAAATAAAACATTTTCGGATAAAAATGTTTCTAAAAAAGAAACAAATTGTGATAAAAACTTTTGAAAAAAAAAATACTTTGGGATATAAGTTTTTCTATAATAGGATTTGTAGGCCTTAAATTTGTAAATTAATTTTTTAAATTAATATTTTCTATAAAGAAAACATTTTGGGATAAAAGTTTTTTTTTATTTTGGGACACAAGTTTTTCAACAACGGAAAATTTTTGGAGCAAAAATTTTCTATTGAGAAAATATTTTCGGATAAAAGTTTTTCTATAAAAAACATTGGCTGAAAAAAGTATTTCTATCCTGTTTTACTAAACACAAAAATACTTTCCATTTTCCTTCATTATGTTGGAACTTGCTTTTCAATTAACTGTTTACGATAATTTAATTTTGTAAACTGTTTGTGTTGTTTAAAAGTCTTAAGGGAAAATGAAAGACATTTACTATATTTTAGCAATTTTGCAAAAATTTCGTTAAATTTAGTTTTATGGCTATGCAAGCAAACTTTAATGAAATATGTTTTTTTATGAAAGCTGTTTTGAAATAACAGTTTGAAATCCTTTAATAAATTGCTTTATATTAAGCCCTCAAGAGTTTTAAAACTAGAAAACCTTTAGAAACCACAAATACAAAAAAATATTTTCAGCATAAAATGCTTTGTAAAATAATAAATGTAAATATTTTTGTGTGTATTGATACACAGTTTGCTTTAAAAGCAATAAGTTAGTTTTTTACTTCTGTCTGAATTTAATTTGTAACAACTCCCTAAAAAACAAGCGGTCATTTCAAACTCTAAGAGTTTGATTAAAATGAACCTTAAATTTTTATATTAAAAAATGTGTGTTCGTTAATGTCGTACGTGATGTGTACTCACAGCCAATCCAATATTTTTCACCAACTTCGATTCTGCTATATTAGCAAATGGTCTATCAGCACCCCAGCATTCAACGTATTTGGTCATTTTAGATGAAGGACGATTTCGTGTTACATGGCCTGTGTTGGGGAAAGACACAAAGTAAAAAACAAAACAAACAAAAAACAAAGTTTTTATCAATTTGGGATAAATAAATTTCATTATTTTTTCAAACTTTAAATGTAATGCAATTTGTTGCATGCAAGTTTAAAAAGCAAACGTGTTTTTTAAAACAAGTAAAAGTTTTTTTTTTATTTAAAAAATTTCTTTTATTTTTTTATTTTCTACTTCATACTTGTAGATTTGCTTACCACCATGACTACGAAAACTTTCATTTGTGTGTATAGATGTTTTACGTTCCAAAAATGCACCTGATGAACGTCTTCTATCCGCAAATGACATTAAACCTAAAATAAAAATAAAGATAAAGAAAAAATACTTTTAAAACGGACTCAAGTGCAAAAATTAAAGCCAAAATATAGTAACAAGTTTAATACCGTTTGCTTCAATTTTTTTTTCTCTTTCTATAGAAAACTTTTTGTCCAATCTGTTTCTTACTCTTTACAGAAAACTATTTCTTCCAAACTGCTTGTCCCAAAACAATTTTTCTCTCTAGAAACCGTTTGTCCCAAATTATTTTTCCCCCAAAACTGTCTTTCTTCCAATAGAAACTGCTTGTCCCAAAACTATATTTCTCTCTCTGTAGAAACCAATTATCCTAAACTGTTTTATTCTTTATAAAAAAAAATCTTTTGTCTTAACCTATTTTCCTGTCTACAGTAAAATGTTTGTCCCAAACTGTTTTTATCTCTCTCATTATATAAATCCTCCCTATAGAAGCCGCTTGTCCCAAAACAAATTTTCTTTCTCTGTAGAAACCGTTTGTCCCAAATTATTTTTCCCCCAAACTGTTTTTCTCCTTTGTCCCAAAACTGTCTTTCTTCCAATAGAAACTGCTTGTCCCAAAACTATATTTTTCTCTCTGTAGAAACCAATTATCCTAAACTGTTTTATTCTTTATAAAAAAAAAACCTTTTGTCTTAACCTATTTTCCTGTCTACAGTAAAATGTTTGTCCCAAACTGTTTTTATCTCTCTCATTATATAAATCCTCCCTATAGAAGCCGCTTGTCCCAAAACAAATTTTCTTTCTCTGTAGAAACCGTTTGTCCCAAATTATTTTTCCCCCAAACTGTCTTTCTCTCTCTTTATAGATTCTTTGTCCCAAAACTGTCTTTCTCCCAATAGAAACCGCTTGTCTCAAAACTATATTTCTCTCTCTCTCTCTCTCTATCTCTCTCTCTCTCTGTAGAAACTAATTGTCCCAACTATATTTCTCTACAAAAACCATTTGCCATTTTTTCTCTCTATAGAAAAATATTTGTCCCAAATTGCTTTTATCTCTTATATATGTAAATCGTTTTTCCCAAACTGTTGTTTCTCTCTCCCTCTTTCTATAGAAATATTTTGTTCCAAAATTGTCTTTCTTCTTATAGAAAATGTTTGTCCCAAAACAATTTTTCTCTCTCTGTAGAAACCATTTGTCCCAAACTATTTTTCTTTTTAGAAAACTATTTGTCCCAATCTATTGTTTTCTCTCTATAAAAATATGTTTGTCCCAAACTGTTGTTTATTATTTTTCTATAGCAACCCCTTTGCCCCAACCTACTGTCCTCTCTCTATAGAACAATTTAAAACCATCCTCGTGAAATTTATTTAGATAAAAAAGCTCGCACTTTTGAAAATCTAATTAAAAATAAATCATTTACTTACCTTGCACTGATAATTTCCGACGACTTTTTGCCTCCGGTATATCAGTTACCAATAAATTAGTGCTGGTATTAGCATGATGTAATGTTGCCACAGTTGCTGTTGTATTTGTTGTTGTTGTTGGCACCATACCATTCGCAGTTGTTGCTGCCACAGATACCTGTTGTGCAGATTGTAATGTTTCACAATTTCCTAGTGGATTTTCTATGATTGCAGCAATACCACCACTACTGCCACCACCACCATTAGAAAGACAATTTGAAGTGGTGCCTTCACTGTCACTAGCACTAAGAGCATCTTCATTATTGACTAAAGTTAATGATGATTTTGGTGTTAGTGAAGCATGAGTATTACTGATGATTGCATTTGCAACATCATTGCCATCACTTAAACAATTCGGTTGTTGTAACAGTTCTGTAGAGGAGTTAGTTGGGGTGAGTGTGAGACCATCATCATTTGCTTGTGTTTTAACTTCCTGTTGCATTTGATTGTTGGCTGCTGGTGTTATTGTATGATTTCTTAATTCAATCGTATCTTCATCCTCTTCCTCTTTAATGGACATAGATGTTCTCGATGCCAGTTGAGCCAATTTATGTTCAGGGCTATTTGCTGTAGCTGTGGGTGAAAGTTTAATGCTGTTGTTTGTTACTTCTGTTGGCTCCAAAGCTTTGAAATTTACTACTGTCAGTGGCAAAAGTTTTTCTGTTGCTTCGGCATCTACACTATGACTATGACTATGATGATTGCTGGCATGAGAACTATCTACTAGATGTATATTAACATTGTCCAGTGAAGAATTAATTTCTTTAATACGTGGCACATTGTGGGTGATGAAGGTGGGTTTCTAGTGAAAATATTGAATAGAAAAAAAAAAGAAATATTAGAAAACATTTTAGCAAGTGTAATACAAATGACCTTTTCTAATGCTATTGACATAAATTGTAGTAGTAGACTTTTATGGGTTTAAATATTTCTTTTTTTTTTTTCATTCTATAGAACAGCATTCCTGAGCAGTATTGTGTAGTGAATGGATTAAATGGAATTAAATTCGTTAAAGTGTAGAATTTGTTTTAGGATAATTTGCTTAATTTCACACAACAAAATTTGGAAACATAAAACAAAACCAATTCCCCATAAGTTGTATTTACATATCGTCATACATACATATGTTTTTAAAAAAGCCCTAATTTTCAAAATATTCGACTTTTTGATATATTTCTAGCAGGAAATTGAAACCTGTTTTATAATTTAAATCAAATGAAATTATTTAAATAAATGTACCTAAAAATTTTGTATGGGAACAGTTTAATGACAAACTGTTCTCACTTAAAAATTTGCAAGAAATAGTAAACAAACATTTTCTCTGTATCTAAAATGTATACTGGGGTAATTGGAAATTTAAAAAAAAAAATTTAAATAGTCCAAAGTAACTTCTGAGTATTTGAAATGTAGATTACAAATCTAGACGACCTCCCACTTAGGAATGATATGTGTCCCATCTCGCAATCTTCTATGGTTTGTTCGGAAGTTAATTTGAATTATTTTGAAATTTTCATATACACAAGTGCTGTTGCTCTAAGGGATTTTAGCAACTTCCCAACGATCCTATAAAGATTGTTGGATGGGACACATATCATTTTAAAGAAGTTACTTTGGACTATTTAAAATTTTTTTTTTTTAATTTCCATTTTTATTGCATGCGATATTTTATCTTCACACACATAATTTTTCTGTTGCTACACGCAATATACGAGTATATTTAAGGCCTTTTTTATGGCATTTTTCATGAGCAAGATAAAGAAACTTACCTTTGGTGGTACAATCAAATACGTTTCTATTTTATGATCAGCCAAATAGGAATCACGACTGGCTCCGTTTCCCTCTTCAACTTCAAATTTGTCATTTAAAAATTGTAGCGTTTGTTTAGTGATGTGCACTCGTCTAGAATAAATAAATTGTTGCAAAGAGAATTTTTTTTTATTTTCATGAATTTTAGATGAAATAAAAAAAAAGTTTGTCAAATCAATAAACTTTATTGTATTGAATTGCACAAATACATTCTATCCAATTCATTTAATTTTATTTGTTACAATTGTTTGTTCGTCAAAATCTTATTTTATATTTTTTCAAGCTTTGAATTTTAATTGAATAGGATTTTTTGAAACACAAACAAAGCAAAACATTTAAACTGAAGCTAAAACCACATTTACATTTTTGTAAAAATTATGCAATTTTACTTAAATTTTTGCAATTACTAAATCTATTTTAAAATTTAATTTAATTTCATAAAAATATAGGCTCACAAGTATAGCGACACTAAACTCGGTATCTATTTAAAAACGATTTTAAATTCATAAAATTCTTATGAACAAAAGTAAGCCTGCTTTTTTGTGACTATGATTATGGGCCATAGTTTTTATTGAACTGCTCCCATATCAATATGTTTATGAAAAATTTCACTACAAAAATTGTTTGCTAAAAATTTTCTTCAATATTTTAGGAAATTCAGATTCGCATTGTAGATTTTTTTAACTTTCCCATTTTCATTTACTAAAAATTTCACTATTATTTTTTTACTGAAAATATTTTTGTTTAAATACATATTTTTTCTTGTTTTTTTTTTTTTTTTTTTTTTTTTTTTTTTTTTTTTTTTTTTTTTTTTTTTTTTAATTAAAATATTCTATTCTCTTCTATTGAAACTGTTCTCATTAGATATTTTTAGGAATAAATTTTAGTTAACCACTTAAGTTGGAAAGAATTAAATTTTGTAGTCCACAAAGCAAAATAATTTTTGTTTTAAAAAACTACATTTTTTATTTAACTGTTCCCACCTTAATTTTTAAAAAATTGAGTTTCTTCTTTAAAAATGCCTAAAAATTCTTTTAAAACATATTTGAAAATTCCAGCTAAAAACTATTCCCAATAGATTTTATTCTCTTCCTATTAAATTTTTTTATATATAAATTTTAATTGGAAAGAATTGAATTTTGTTGTCAATGATCAAAAAAAATTTTGTTTTCAAAAATTTAATTTTCAATTTAACTGTTCCCATTTAAATTTAAAAAGAAATTTCAGTATAAAATTGATTTTCTTCTATAGAATTTACTTTAGTTTTTTTTTAATATATTTCAACTCGGTATTAAAAAAACTGTTCTCACTATAAATATTTTAAACCAAAACTGTTCCCAAATAAATTTTTTTATTGCTTAAGTCTTTTTATTAAAAAATTTTCTCTGATAACAATTTAATTAAAAACTCTTCCCAGTTAAAATTTTTGTTAAAAGTTTGTAAATTTTTTAGAAAGATAACTTAGCAGAACGTAGAACACACATATTCCATATAAAATGGACATTTGCTTTTCTTTTAAATGTAAAAAAGTTTGCCTGCCAATTTGTATTAAGTATCCTTTTTCACCTTTCTTATCTTCATTGACTTCAATTTTTGTCCCTTTTTCAATTCATATTACAAGTCACTAAACAAAGTAACTTCCGGCTTCTTTCTTCTTTTTTTTGCCTAATGGAGAATTTTTGATCAATAAAAGCAAATTAAAAAAAATCTAACACTTTTGTTTAGTGATTAAGTTGAGATTAAAGTGAGTTGAAGCACATACCCAGCTACACCACCACTCTCCATATGATTTGCTAATGTAACATCATCACTCCAGACATCAAATTGCCATTTACGCAAACCCAACACTCCACATAAAACATTGCCCGTATGAATTCCAATACGCATATCGACATTTATGCTGGTGGCCTCACGTACATGTCTGCAAATGAATGGAATAGGATTAGTTGAACAAAAAAAATGTTTGCAAACATTTAAAACCAAACAAACAAAAAATTGAGATTTCTTCAATGCTGTTTAAAAGGACGACTTTTAATAAAACAGATCATTAACTTTTATTGTGAGCAAAGTTAAATAATTTTGAACTTTAATAATTTGTGTTGCATGAATTTTAATTTTTTTCTTTCTTTCTAATTTAAATAATTTTTTTTTTTTTTAATTTAAAAATAATTTACAAAATCTGTTTAGCAGACAAGGTTTTATATACAGCTTTTGTGGCGTACTTCGGTTCATTAGGTGTATTCGTGTTTAACAAGGAATAAAGTAGAGGTAAAAAAGTGTAAAGGAAGTAAATAAAATAAACAAATTTAGACAGTTCTAGGAAAGAAACAACGATTGGAAAAGAGAACAGCGGTGTCAACTTAGTGCTTTTATCACTGTTTGAAATGGTTTTTAACATTTGCTACTCTGAAAGGTACGAATTAGTGCCTTTTTAGATTTAGTTTTTACTTTCATTTAAATATATAAATCTCATTCAAATATAATATTTGCTTTTGTTACAAAGTCATTTTTGTCATAATCCCAAAACAAAGAAAAAGTAATCCCACTTCTAAACATTCTAAAACTGCCACAATAAATTTTGCAAAACCTTTCCGTAACAATAAAGTCTCTATTAAAATGACCCCATTAATTCCTTTGTAATAAATTTTATTGAAATTATTATCTTTGCTGCTTTATAGGGGACATTTAAAAAAAAAAAAAAAAGAATCTAAATTTAGTTTCATTTTACTGCTGTGAGATATTTAAAAAAAAAATATTAAATTGTTAAAAGTAACAACAATTTTATAACAAAAACAAAGGGAAATGTTTTTGTGTTAATTAGTTTTGTCACATGTTTATTAAGGACCTGCCAATAGCTGTTAGCTTGGGCATAATAAAGATAAAAGAGCTAAACTTCAACCTTTGTTTTCTCGCCCTATTGAATGTTTATTTGTTGACTTTGGCTTTGTAATAAACACTAAAACTGCTAACATTGTGTTGAATAATATTTAACGAGGGTAGGTAAAGTGAGTGGATTTTCAAAGTAATAACTTAGTTTTTTATTATTAGGATTGTGGCAAGTTGTAGTGGAAGCTCAACAAAAACGCTATAAAAAATATGTGGGTAACATTGGCAGGTTATTTTTTTTTTTTTTGCTATCATAACGACTTTGACCACCGTAATAAAGCAGATTAGCTTGTCGCAGATTCGACTACCACAACGAGATTCGAAATTTCAAGCACAAGTTGGGCTACAAGAACTTTGTTATTGTGTTCCTATAACTAATTACGTTCACAGTCATTGCAATTTCATCCTCAGCTTCAAAAAAGTAAGGCCTAACCAAACTCCACACCAGATAGTTGCATGTTGGATGTTATGAGAATTTTTTTAACCTCAAATTCGATGATTTTGTGTATTCATGAAGCCATTAATAAAGAGCCCTGCATGCGCTACAAGCACTTTTTGTAATAAAATTTCATGTTGGTAGTGGTGTTTTGCGACTTTCAAAATGTTTTTGCTGCTCTTTAAGGTACTGACTGACTATCCTACACGATCGTACGATTATGTCAAAATAATGTGTAACAGAATTCTGTCCTACTTGAAGAAATCGCTTTAAAATGGCGAACTTAATGCCACACTATTATACAAAAAAAGATGCAAAAACATATGTTTACTCACCTTAATACTTTTAAAAGTATTCATTTTCTTATTTGCCGCAAAATATTTTTTTTTACAAATATGTACAATGAAAAGTAACCTAAAAGGTTGTATAAATAAAACACAAGCTTGGTATTGTTGCTATTTTTCTGTCTTGAACATAGAAAATGCAACTCTGATCGCACAGTTAACATTTATTTTATGAAAATTTTCATAACATTAAAAAATCGGACAGACCTGTCAAAAAATCTGCTTGTTCAATACACACTGTCATACTTTTTTAGCACACATGCGTTTTTAGACAGATCGTACGACTAAGTAGGATAGTGAGTCAGTACCTTTAGATGTTTTTTTTAATATACGACACAAATCTGCGAACCCTTTTTGCTTGTCTGCAGAAAACTCCCAAGGTTCGGCCAGGAATCGAATCTGCCACCCCCAATATACAGAGAATTGTCTTGTTATTTCAATTTGCGTCATTTCTTGTTGAGAAAATCTTTTTGTATGCCTTTTGTGAAGACATCTTATGTTCGTGTTAATTTAATTGCTTGTTACGTATATTGTTTACATTGTTGTTGTTGTTGTGTTGTCAATTTCTTTAGTTTCAATCATTGTTAATCAGTCACTCATAATTCAAACATCACAAAATCTTGTGAAAGCAAATTGTTTTTTGTTTTGTTCTTTAAGCAGGTTGCTGCTTGAACATTAATTTTGTTTAAAATAATGTAAACATTGACAACAAGCAAACAAATTAATATTTATTATACACACGTGTACGCACACTCATACATCATCACAAGCACACACATATACATACGCCCATGCAAACAAATATTTGTATAAAAAGAAGCGAAAGCAGGAGGCTTTTTTGAAACCCTTCTATTGCTTTAGAGGGAAAGAGAGAGAGAGAGAGAGAGAGAGAGAGAAGAAATATAAATACAATCTCTTTCATAGTTTATAAACGGAAAAAATTATAAGCCAATTAGAAATTGTAATTGAAAAAATGATCAAATTGCAACATAATAAATTATTTGGTATAAAAAAGTTTAACTGAAATTATTATTATTTTTTTTTAGAAAAATAATGTATTTAGCAAGCCAACATAATTGAAATTAAACACCAAAAAAAACTAATTTTAATTATCAAATTGATAAAATTTTTCATCAATATGCTTATTTCTTCAGTTCAGCTAAAAAGCTATCATCTTGCTGTAGAATTTGCTATTTCTTAATAAATAAACTCTGTTAGTTTTTAAATTTCAATGGAATTTAAATGGAAATTTCGATTGATATCCGTAATATACCACTGGCTTCTTTAGAAGTGGGAATTGGTTTAGGTAACGAACTCCTCCTCGTCTTCTCTTACTACTGCCCTACTTTTCTTTGTCCTTCTACCTCTTATATCTTTGACATCTTTTTATTCCTAATTTTCTTCATTATATTTTACTTACTTGATCGCATCAATCATTTGCAAGCCCATGTTAACACAATTTGAGGCATGTTGTGGCCTAGAAATGGGAAGTCCAGATACACAATAATAACAATCTCCGAGAATTTTAATACGCAAACAATGGTTTTCCTTTAAAGAAAAATAATTACCAAAAAAGAATTTTAAGTTAAAAAAAAAAATTTAAAGAAATATTTTTACTACAAATTTTATACAAAAGAGTGTTACAGCTTTCGAAAGGGGAGGAACAGTTCATTTGAGGTATTTTAATAAATTTTCCCCATCCCGGAATTTGCTCTGATATCGTCACTGTATAAAATTTTAGCTCCAAAAATCGTGTAAGGCGACTTAATGAATATTTTTTGTTAAAGAAAACTTATTCCAGATAAAAATTAGTTGCAGATTTCGAAAGAGGAGTTCATTACCTCTAGTTTCAGGTAATTTAATAAATTTTCTCAGTTCCGGAATCTTCACTGTACACAATTTTCAGTCCAAGAATCATGTAAGGGGACTGAATGAATTTTTTTTTTGTTAAAGAAAACTTATTCCAGATAAAAATTAGTTAAGGCTTCCGAAAAAGAAGCTCATAACTTCTACTTTGTGGTATGCCCCACCAAGTAATCTTCTCTGGTGTGGCCATTGTATAAAATTTTCGCTCCAAAAATCGCGTTAGGAGACTTAATCGAAAACACAATTAGTATTTAGCGTTGGGGGGTTCTTTAACACACGTTTTTTTTTGGTAGACGCTTTAGTTTTCACTATTTTCTAGACAAGTATTTTTGGTATGAACGTTTGGCACAGGCCTCAATTTTTTTTCTTTACTTTCATTAACATTTACCTGCGCTATTTGATCAAATCGTCCAAATAAATCATTCAATGTCTTTACTAAATCACTAGCTGTTAATTGTTCCGATAAAGGGGTAAAATTAACAATATCCGCATATAAAATGGAAACATTATTATGCCGCTGGACATGCAGTTCATGAAAACGTGTGGCTGATGAATTTGTTTGACCACCAGCCCGTTGGCAAGCATCCGCCATTTTTAACATAATGCTGCGTTTCACCTGAAAATAATATAAAAAAAAAACAATTTGTAATGAATATTAAAAGTCGGTCAATTAAAAAAGGATAAAATTAATAAAAATTTTTCCACTCACCTCTGCTGCAATATAAGCTGGTATAACACTTAATAACAATTGCTCTTGTTGCTCACGTTCACACTCCAGTTTAACACGTTGTTCGATGCCAGTACGGGTTCCATCTACCGTACGATTGTGGGCAGCATCAGACATAATGCGATAATATAAACCAGATATGGAAGCACTTGCCAGCATAATTATTTCACCAAATAGCTGGAAGAAAACGTAAAATGATATTTTTGGTTTTTTGTAAAGAAGATAAAAGGAAATTTAATTTTTTTCAATTCAGAAAGATTTTTTTTTAATAATTCAACTGCTTTATTTTTGGAAAGAGTAAAGGATAGACTGAAATTGAACAGTTATTTAGGCACCGGTGGTTGTATCAAGGGAATCGTGGTAATTGTCTTTAGGTTAACAAAAATAAGCCTAACAAAATTGTCAAACGAAAATTTTAAACGGTGAGTAGCAGCTTTTGAATATTAGCGGATAGTGTGATGACTTGGGCCTTGGCAATGCATGTGCTTGCTAGTAGTAGTAGTTTCCTTACACACCTTTTGCTCAAATTATATATTTTTTTTCAATTTCTTTTTCTAGTACACACTTATTGATTTCTCCTCGTAACAAAATCGTCGTCCTTTACACCACAAAGACCTTGTAAATTTGTTTAATAAATAAAATAAAATGTAAAAACAAGAATAGTTTATTAAGATTTCATGCGACAACAAACAGGTGTGTTTTGTTTGGTTTTTCATTTGAAAGCCGTCATGATAAGGTAATAAATAAAAATCATTGAAACGTTACCTTGCATTACCCTACGATAGGGAAGAGAAAGGAAAGGAAGGACAAAAAAAAGAAAAAAAGTTCTAGTTCGTAAATTTGATATATCCACGTAGTCAAATGATGGTGAATCTTCATATGCTTAGATCAGAGGCAATATTACGACATTCGATATGGAACGAAATTTCTGCTATAATTGCACTGAAATTTCGTACCATATCGAGTGCTTTAAATTTCCTCTAGGTTATATGTCGATAGATACCCGTCAAGGGCTGAGATGCAGTCGATAGAGATATGGATTTCTGCTTATACCAGGCTGCACTGATCAGAAATCAGGTACCGCTTGTCGAAAAAATTTGCTTTGCTCCCCTGGCTCAATTTATGGACAAAGGAGAAATGCTCTGCCGTTAACGCTAACTAATATGGAATCAGCACTCCTTCTCACGTATTCATGCAGTACCTTACCTCTCAATTATGGACAAATAGTCGTCACTGCAATTCACGAATCTATTCAATCCCCCCAACTCTCAATTTTAATAGTATAGAAAATCTCTGCTGAAAGCATTTATCGAAAATATCTGTGTTGATCCCCTCACTCAATTTATGACCACTGCAGAAACTCACACTATATAAACTTTTCTGCTAACCCCAGCGACATCCTGTCCCCATTTGGCAAAACAACTCACACTCTCCACTCAACTCACAACTCACTTTTCCATCAACTCCACAGACATCCAGCCGGCCATTTGTGAAGACATCTTAAGAAGTTCCTTCCACGTATCCTATAGACTTTTTAACGTTTTTCTTTTTGGCTCATAGAGGAACATCTCCATCTCTAGAATAATTTCAACGACCTAAAGATTTTCCTTTAAGAAGTTCTTTAACACTGCTAAAGAATCAGTATGGACTCTTTACTAACTGCAGAGACACTCCTGCAGACATCCGTGAAGAACTCAAGAGTCTGCCAGATAGTCTTTGCTATCATAATTTTTTTAAATCAATATAGCAGCTTGTAGCAAACTGCATCGATAAGACAAGATTAAAGAAGAGCTAAATTCCAAACTCTGTAATGTAGACTCTTCCAACAACTCCAAGGAAGTTACACTGTATTGCGATGCAAAATAAAAATATTAAGAAATCGAATCTTTAAGGTTCGATCATTTATTTTCTTATATGTCTGGTAGTACCGCGCATGCTTATCTTGTGATAAGCAAAGAGCAAACACGAACTTTTAGGCATTTAAACTACTTCTACATCGCAATACAGAGTAACCTCCCAGAAGTTTTCTTAGAGCCATCCGTGAAGACTAAGATTATTCTTTAGGATGTTCAGCCAAATATCCTGTTAAGGATTCTTTCTCTTAAACCAGCCAATATAAAAGTATTTTTCAGGGCTACTAAACGGCTGCTATTAATTAAATTTTTGTGTGTGTGTTTGTTTTAACATTTGACTTTGACCTTGATTACTTGTAAATTCTAAAAGGAATTGTAATTTATATTCTGACATAAAACAACAACAAATAAAAACCTTTAAATGGGCTTTTGTATTTAAAAAAAAGTAAACACTTTTGAACGACATATTTCAGCACTCATACAAATTTGTGACAATAATTTGGAAAAAAAAGAAAACAAGGAATTTAAAGCACTGCTGTCTCTTCCTCCTATTATTTACTGCTGGCATTCAGTCTGTTTTTACTGAATATTTAGATAACGAGCAAAGTATTTACAGGGTTTTATTAAAAGTCCAATTAAAACAGACACACAAAAAACCACACAAGGTCTTTGCTGCTGTTGTTACCAGCTCTTACACACACACTTTCTCTCTCTCTCTCTCTTTCTCTTTTTTTCTAATCTCTTTTGTAACAACGTTTGTGTGCTGGTAAAATACTCCTGCGGTTTTTGTTAGTTTATTTAAGCTGGTGCGGTAGTAATATGTTGTTGTTTTTAAATACTTACCACAGGTAAATTAGGTGCATAGTCAGGACTCTCACTTATGCGATAGACAATGTGTATGGCAGTCATGAATACAGCTAAAACCACTGAAACTGGCCATGATATAGGCAGCATTGTGTGTATACCCTAGAGGAAGAAATAATAGGAATGGATAAAGAAAAATATAAAATTGCTATTACAGGAATAATCGAAGCAAAGTTAAATAATTAAAATTGTGTTGGAACACAGTTATTCACTTTAGGACATGAATGCCACAAACACATGCTCGCATTCATTCACGCAGGAATACACAGTCGCAGCAATGAAACTTAAAAGGCCTTTTTATTTCAGACTTTTTTTAAGTCTTCTTATTAACACGAATAAATTTTAATTTTACTTCGTAGAAAGATTTTCAAGAAGGTCTGATGTTCATCAAGTAAAATAGAAAGATTCCGTTTTGAACTCTACTACAAGATACTAGTACCTTCAAGAAATTGCAATACAATTTAAATGGAAATTTCAAACAATATCGAATGCCTTAATTTGACCTCTCCCAAATAGCCAATCAATATTCAATGAAATTTGTATTAAATTGTATTGAAATTTCATCAATATCAAGTGCCGCAATTAGGAACCTGGAAGATACCGGTCTAAGAAAACCTAAGGAAACTTAAAAATCAAAATGACTGTTTGATAAGTTTAGAATTTCTTAAGTTTGGTATTGAGCTGCACGATCTGTTAAGGACCCACTGCCTATAATGATCGTCAAGTTTTACTTCAGTGTATTTTGATTTCTGGCGGCTGCTGTTTTTGAATTTATCATCACAACTTCACAACTTTTTTTATGGAGGTATTTGAGAATTCCTGCTAAAGTAAGCGACTGAAAGAACGCCTAAACCCCAATGACAACAACTGTAAAAAGAGATGAAGTTTTTAAGGAAACCCAGACAGAGAAGCAGACATAATAGCATTTTCATTATTTCTACCCTGCAAAAGCAAAATAGATTCTTCGACAGCGTCAATTGCAAAGCCCCTTTCTTAAAATTGAAAGTTAGGGTACTGCATAGGTTCGTGAGGAGGAGTTTTTATTCTATATTAGTAAGCATTAACTGCAGAACTTTTTTGCTTTATCCATAAATTGAGTTAGGGGAGCAAAGCAAATTTTATTTCACAAGCGCTATCTGCACAACCTCTCTATATTGTCAAACAAAGATACTTAAATTGACGTTTTTCATTTGTCAAAAATTCTCATGTCTTCATCTTCATACAAAATGTATGAACCATACCGAAATAACTCGTCTTTTGTAGTGAAGTTGGCTGCACACAAGACGAATTCATACAAAGTGAAATCATTAAGCATCTCTGTGTTTAAAATATTCCTGATTTCTCCAAAAAGACAGAGATGATTTGAAAAAACTTGAAGCGCACACCTACTTTCTTGATATCACCTTGTATGAATTCGCCTTGGCTGCAAAACAATTTTCTATTTATTTTCTTTGTTATTATTGACCAGTAATGACATTTTAGGTATTTTTTTTAATCTAGTATTTTTAATACTATTTTTGGTTGTATTAAACAATATGATTAACAATGTGGTAGAGAATACGCACCGCTAACGATCTTATTTAAATATGACGCTTGAACATAAATGCTGGATGCTAAAATACGCTACGCTTGTCGTTCAAATTTAAGTTGGTCTGAAAGTTGAATGTTGGGCCACTGCATGGATTCGTGAATTGCAGCACAGATTTAATATTGGCCAGCCTCTTCGTACTGTAGATAGACTTCATATGGTTTCGTGAGCAGCAGCAATAGGTTTCGATGAGTGTCATCTTGTTTGACATCTTTCTTTTACCTAAATAGAATGGCAGCACAAAAAAATGCCAAAGAATGTTATGTACAGCCAAACATTCAGGGTCTAAGCAGGAATCGAACCTGCTACCCCAAGATTGTGAGGATAGTTTAAAGGGACATCCTTAAGTCTCAAACATCTACGAGTACTTACTTGTTTGGGTTGCCTATTCAACGTAACCTATGTTAGGAAAAAAGTAATGAAAGGCTTTCTAAAAGGCCTTTCATCTTACCTTTCTTGGCTTGGTTTTGAATTTATTCTTTTTATTTTACCTTGTGCTAATTTTATATTTTTGGAAAAATTTATTATTTATTTGGGGTTTTTTATTAGTTTAAAATCCAGGGACTTGTATAATTTATTATTCAAAAATAGTAATTTAATTGTTGGTGAGTTTGCCAATTGAATTTTTTTAAGCAGGACCTGCTTAAAAGAAGCCAAAGTTAATTGAAAATTAATATTTAAATAAAAAAAAATTGTTTTATTGAAATTTATTTAAACTGAAAATACGTTCACTAATCCTTAATTATTGGAAACACAAAAGTGATAGTCTGTTGCGTAGCCTACCAATATTTACATAATTGACTGCCTTGCTAACTTGCTCTCTTTAAAGCTAAAGCGAAAGGTAGTTTTTAAAGAAAATAAATTTATTAATTTTCTCCTCTTTCACCAGGAACTATTATTTTCTATTCAAATCAAAATAAATACACATCCATCCATTATCATTAACACAATCTCTATCAAGAATCTCATTAAATGTTTAAAAGCCAATATCTTTGAAATGAAACTTGCATTGGCTGCTTAAAATACAACCATAATAACAACAGCATAAAACAACACTTTAACCACATTAAGTGATTCAGGAAATGCATACACAGCCACAGCTGCAGCTACAGCCATTTGTTTGTGAGGCACAACACATCGCCACACTGGTAAATAAATACGTTTATGTTCTAAAACACTTTCTACAACGTAAACACACAACAACAATAACAACACATACGAAATAATTAAAGTGTGTGTCTGCATGTGTGTTTTCCTTTATATCCTGTTTACCAACATATTCGTATTTCCGTTCGCAGTGTGCATAGGCAAAGTCAAATCTATACCACGTACAATAGTTGGCTAAAACAATGCACTTACACACGCTCGCTTTCATACTTTCATAAATATGTAAATGATATATTAAGTTTAGTTGGACTAGGACCACACACAGCAAGTTTAGTTGGGCAATTCAGTTCTCTTTTAAAATTGTCGTTTTGTCCACACACAACAATTTTGTTTCGGCAATTTAAGCATTCATTCAGCCTCAAGCTACCTGTCTTCTTTTTTTAACATCTTTATAAAAGATACGAAGAGAGAACAAAAAGGAATTGCCGAGTACGAGCAAGTTTGTACCCCTTTCCATTCCTCTTTCCTCTCTCTCTCTCTCTCTCTCTCTCCTGCAAAATCAAGAATTGCCCAACTAAACTTGCCGTGTGTGGCTAACACAGTGAAGGCAGATTTAGACGATGTGTTTCTTTCTAGTCATCTGATTGCTGGAAGAAAACAGTAAAATATTTCATGCAATATGAAATTTTCTTGAATTTTTTTTTACCAAAACTTTAGGAATATTGTAGAAACTACTAGTCTTTTAAAAGAATAGATAATAATATAATTTAAAGTTTATGTTATTTCCGATCTGTACGTGTTTTGTGAATTTAATCAGTTCAGTTGAGTTGAGCTCTAATCTATGTACAACCTTATACAATTGGAATCATGGTGTCGAATATACTAGCGTTCTTTGGTTCAGTGTATTAGGCAATAATCCTGTGGTTTTTTTTATATGCCCACCCAAGCAGTGCAATCTTTAGTATTGTAAACTCACTACCTTCCACTAGTTTTCTACATGTCCATCCATCCGGCGCAAAAGGACGACACCCAAGTGAGGTCGTCTTTGTGCAATCCAATCTAATCTAAGCTTTTATCAGTGTAAGTTCGCTAATTTTCTTCATTATTTGTGGACGAAAAAAAAATACACGAAAATTTGTTTTTCTTTTCAATACAATAATGCAAACGAAGCTTTCGTTCGCATTTAGCTGCACAGGCCTTCCATACGCAGAAAACAACTTCGGTTGTGAGAACTAAATTTGTTTCCAATCAAAAATTAATCTGTGATAATCAAATTTTTCAGTTGTAGCAACTAAAATTCGATAATACAGGCCAAAAATTACTTCTGTTAAAAATATTTCGTGTTGTAAGACCGAATTTCTATTGTCAAGATTAAAAAATTCTATTTTTGATTGGAAACACATGTAGTTTTCTGTGTGCATGTTTTTATTTTCTTAAGAACCTTCTTCTGTTCTAACTTTGTGTAGCAAATCTTGGTTTTTTTTTAGTAAATTCTTTTCTCAGCCGAGGCCAGAAACGTCGTCTAAAATTAAAAATTTTTCAATTTCCAAATCACTGTTTCAGTGATTGTAGTCATTGTAGGCCATTAATAACACCGTTCGTTAGTTACATGCTTCTCTATTGTTGTTGTAATAACGAAGTAGTTGAATAAATTTAAATTTATGTGTTGGTGTGTGTATGCATAAGTGCGTTCGTTGTATGTGTGTGTGTTACGTACTTACCAAAAACACAGCAAATAATGGTAATGGCGCCAATTCTTCACCTGTAATTGCTGCTATCGTACCCAAGGAAAATGTTGTTACAATGGCAAATGCTAAAGCAGCCACTGGTGAATTTAAAACAGCAGGAAACTGTAAGGCTGTCAGTATACTGGCCGATATTAAAGTAGCCAATGCCAATAAAAGTGTTTGCAATAATTGCTGTAATTACATAAAAGAAACAAAACAAATTAGCAGTACGTACAACACATGATTACAAAAACAAATTTTAAATGCTATTAGAAGAGTTAGACCTTTACCAAGTCTATGGGGTTACACACAAGCAAACAAATGACCAATAGCTAATAATTTTCTTTGCCAACAAGGCATTCAAAGTTGCATCATGATTTATTTAATAAAAGTTTCAAGTTCTTTTTCGAATGTATTTGAAAAACCCTACAGAAAACCTGGTTAGGTTAATCTATGCTATAATAGATTTCATAAAATCTAGAAGTAATCCAAACATGATCCCACGATATATAAAGAAAATCTAGTTAATTTAGAACTGGAAACGTGCAAAGCAATTTTAGGTGTTCAACTCTGGAGTTTATAGGCTGGTACTTTACATCATTCAATAATGAATCCAGAACGGTATACACACATAAATCCAATAGAAATTCATAAATCAAGCTAGAAGAGAAGTAAGCTAACGAACTCTGAACTAACTTCTACTTAAGTCTTTAGGAAAAAGAAAGACAACTTGACTACTTTTGGCCAGGAATAGAAAACTTGATAATCTTTGCAAAAATGGCATAAAACTTAAAGATTTTTGGGAAATACATAGACAACTTCACAGGCTTTGGGAAATGAAAAGAATACTTAAAGACTTTTGGAAAATGACAAGACATTCCATCAACTATTGTCAACCGGGAAGAAAGATTGGCAATCTGTGGAAAACCGAAAGAAAAATTAATAATCAGTGCCAAAGTACAAGAGAACTCAACGATTTTTGGGAAAGCAAGCGCAGAGAACTCACAAGCTGTGAGAAACAAGTAACCCAACATCTCTTAGGAAAGGGGGAGAAAACTAAATCAGCTTCAGCAGAAGAGAACTTACAGTAGGAAGAGAACATCGCGATCAATATCTTGCGTTTAAGGTAAACTCGGCTTAGTTAAAGTCGGTTTAAATAAGATCGTTTTAGTTAAACTCGGTTTAAATAAACTTTAAACTCGTCTTTAGTTAAACTCAGCTTAATGAAACTCGGCTTAGTTAAACTCGGTTTTTTAACTTTTGGCTACTTTTGTATCTACATTTTTTTTGCTGCAACTTTTGAACGGGTTAATATTTTTAAATAAAATTCACTAGGTGATAGAGCGGAAAATAAATCATACTTGCCCCGAACATTTTTTATAAATCGATTCAAGGCTTAACCATGTGGCAGAGTGGGAAATTAAAAAAATCCCCTTGCTTATCAATAAAATATTTTACTTACTTGTTGGTAAATGATGCCAATTATTATGGACACCAGACACGCTGCCAAAGATATTAATAAACCAGAACGAAACAGTGATTTACGTAGACGCTGTCGATATCTTGTGTACAAGTCATCCAAATGTATATTTTCTGCTGCAAAAAATAAAAAACAAAACAAAATTTAATAACAATAAATAACATTTAGTCTAAGGCATAGAAGAAGAACACTGCTTACAAAGAATCTAAGAATATACTTAAAGTATTAATACGAATTTGTAAAATTTTTTTTAGAATTCTGTTTTAGTTTTTCTGTGCTTGTTGTCACTTTCTGTGATGGTGACTTGCTTTTGTTCGTGTCATTAAGTTGAAGATTTCAACAATCAAGAATCAAGTTTAAGCAAACAGCAAGAAAAGTTTTAATGGCCAGGCTCGCCATAAAGTTTATTTTTGTTTTTTTTTTTTTTTTTTTTGTATTTAAGTGGCCTGGCCTAGTTAAAGTTTTGTTCAGAGATTTGAAAAAAAATGTGTGGGGTTCGTTTAAATGCTGGTTAATGGCATTGGCTTATGTTCTTTTCTAAGTTAATATGTTAAAAGTGTGGAGTTTTGAGGGGGCTGTGTCTTGTGGTTGCTGAGGCGTGAAATTCTTTGGTGTAATAAAATATTTTTTTTTGAGGAAAAGTTTCAATCAATTGTTTCTTATGGACTAATTATTCTAAAAAAGGAATTAGTTTTCAAAAAAGTAGTAGCATATAAAGGGTTTGTCAGTTAGAGTGTCCTTTTTTATTTTAAAACGCACATATTTTTGATAGAGTTGTGATTTTTTTATTGGATTGTAAAGAAGACATGTTCCGGTTAAGTATGGAATAAAATATCTGGGTCGACAACTCGCTCAATGGGCAATGAAACAAAATGGAGTCAATGTAAATTTTTCCAAAAAAAAAATGTCATCTCCGATGAAGAAGCCATAACTGCACGACCTGTCGCACAGTCAGTGAAACAATCGATTTATTGCAGCAAAAAAGATAAAAGTATATTCTTACTGTAACACACTTTAAATACACATAATTACGTGCAATAAATAAAATTTAAGGTTTTCATAAATATTCTTGAAAGAACAGCAATAAATTTTTTACTTTGAGCATCACATACTTTCATAGGTAACAGTTGCAGTTTTTTTTTTCCACTAGAGCATATCAACATCTTTGTTCCTATCACATTTCGTTTCACTCAAAATCTTTTCAATAATTTTCGTGCCACCCCTATATTTTCGATTACATATTAAAAAATAAATAAATATTAAAATTTTCAAGGGTTTGGTCTTGCAAAGCAACACTTAGTCCAATAATGAATGATTTTTCTAAATTTATTTTTAAATATTTTTTTGTTTCCAAAAATTATTTGTCTTCTTTTTTTTTTTTTTCGAGACAGTTTGGTTGATGGTAATGGTACTCGTAGATGTTAGATGTTGTGAGTGTAAACAACATTTTTTAATTTTCACCATCTTCTCCACGCATTCCTTTAAGATGTGCTCTAAAGTAAAAACCTTATTAGCGGTTTCCACTTGGCTTGAACTATTTTAAAACTGCCTTTGTAAACTGATTAAAAATTTATAATTTTTTATAGGAAAAGGCTGGTTTTTGTTGCCTGTCAATTAATATTATTTTAATATATTTATAACAAAAATTTCATTATCCCTTTCCCCCAAACTTCATTATTCTTGTTGTTATTATTATTTAATATCTCATCTTATTTTCTTACATCCCTGCTGCTTTAATTCAATCGACCTGCCTGCCAAATGAGGTCAAATAAATATTTACTAAGAAAATGTATGAATAAAGAAATTGTATCAGATATCTAAAATGGGTCTTAAGCCAAAGTGTGTGATGTGCACGTCTATTGTTATAACTTGTTAACATTTTTTTTTTTTATTTATAATAAAATTATATATAAAATATATATAATTTTTTGTCTTGCACTCACGCTACATGTTGAATGAACATACATGAAACACTTTTACTTTTACATACTTGTGCTATTTTATAATAAAAAAATATCTATACATACATAAACCAACACACACATCCTAATAACAATAAAAAAAACAGGACTTGTTGCTTTGTGATGGTTGCTTGTTGTTTGTTGACTTAAAAGCCAAATTGTAAAACGTGTACAATAAAAAGGCAGGCTGTGGTGTTAAAGCACAAAAAATGCCTTGCCAAGGAATAATAGCACGAATTTTTAAAAACAAAATTTCTTTATGTCGACCTCGTCTTCAAAATGTGTGTATCTATAAACACACTCATACACACATACTTACCCGCAAGCATTTGCGCTGACACCTTCAATTCACAATGTCGTATAACAATAAGTTCTTTAATATAAAAGGGACATAAAAATGCCTCTAGCATAAAATAGAAAACACAAACACAGAAAACATATTGGTTTTTATAAGTACAATGGAAACAGATTGTATTGTAAGATATGTAGTTGGGAAGGGATTTTTTATTATAAAAAAAGAAAATGCAATCAATATAAACGCAAAACGTAAAATTAAAATAATTTTTTTTATAATTAAATTGATAATAAAATACAATTTTTAAAATAGTGTATCGGAACGCATGTTTAATATAAATAAACATAATAACTTATACGTGTTTTTTGGTTAGCGCTCTTGTCAATTAACCAAGGGTGTGTGAGCTCAAGACCCAGCGGCACCAAGGTTTTTTTATTTTATTATTTTTTTTGTAATATTAAATTTTTAAAAATCATGTTTTTCTATAATTAAAATAATTACAATAATGACAATACAATTTATAAAATGGTGCATCTAAACTCATTTAAAACACAATTATTATAAATATGTGTTTTTTTGGTTAGCGCGCCCGCCTATTAACTAAAGGATTCTGGGTTCAAAACCCAGCGCCACCAAGATTTTTTTTATTTATTTTTTTTTTTTTTTAATAATAATAATAAAGTTTTTAAAATTCATATTTTTTATAATTACAATAATGAAAATACAATTTATAAAATGGTGCATTTTAAGACATTTAAAACACAATTACTTATATGTGTTTTTTGGTTAGAGTGCCCGCCTATTAACCAAGGGATTTTGGGTTCAAAACCCAGCGCCACCAAGATTTTTTTTATTTATTTATTTTTTTTTTTTTTAATAATAATAAAGTTTTTAAAATTCATACTTTTTATAATTAAAATAATTAGAATAATGAAAATACAATTTATAAAATGGTGCATTTGAAGACTTTTAAAACGCAATTACTTATGTGTTTTTTGGTTAGAGTGCCCGCCTATTAACCAAGGGATTTTGGGTTCAAAACCCAGCACCACCAAGATTTTTTTTATTTATTTTTTTTTTTTTAATAATAATAATAACGTTTTTAAAAATAATTTTTTTTTATAATTAAAATAATTACAATAATGACAATACAATTTATAAAATGGTGCATCTAAACTCATTTAAAACACAATTACTTATATATGTTTTTTGGTTAGAGTGCCCGTATATTAACCAAAGGAGTTTGGGTTCAAAACCCTGCGCCACCAAGATTTTTTAATTTTTTTTTTTTAAATAATAATAAAGTTTTTAAAATTCATATATTTTATAATTACAATAATGAAAATACAATTTATAAAATGGTGCATTTGAAGACATTTAAAACACAATTACTTATATGTGTTTTTTGGTTAGAGTGCCCGCCTATTAACCAAAGGAGCTTGGGTTCAAAACCCAGCGCCACCAAGATTTTTTAATTTTTTTTTTTTTTTAAATAATAATAATAAAGTTTTTAAAATTCATATTTTTTATAATTAAAATAATTACAATAATGAAAATACAATTTATAAAATGGTGCATTTGAAGACATTTAAAACAATTACTTATGTGTTTTTTGGTTAGAGTGCCCGCCTATTAACCAAGGGATTTTGGGTTCAAAACCCAGCACCACCAAGATTTTTTTTATTTATTTATTTTTTTAATAATAATGTTAAAGTTTTTAAAAATAATTTTTTTTTTATAATTAAAATAATTACAATAATGGAAATACAATTTATAAAATGGTGCATCTGAACGCATGTAAAACACAATTATTTATATGTGTTTTTGTGGTTGCCTGCCTGCCTTGTAACCAAGGGAGTTTACGTCCAAGCCCAGGGGCATCCAAGTTTTTTATTATTATTTTTTTTAATAGTAATAAATTTTTTAAATATATTTTTTAAAATAAAATTAATAAAAAAATTTTTGTCTACAGATTTTACTGGAAACAAAAAAGTAATGGAAAATTATTAAAAATATTTTTGGTCAACTCAAATAATTGCTTTACTATTTGAGCTGTTACTTATGAAAGTGGCCTAAGTTCTCTTTTTTTTAAAATAGGAGTAAACGGTAATTTTAATAAACAACATCTTACTAAAATTACCACTGACTCATTTCTTTTAAGTGGACAACTTAAAAAAAGGGCTTATTTGTTAAAAATATTTACATAACATGACTTGTGACATAAAATTAAATCATGTAATGCAGATATGTTTTGTTTTAATAAAAAATTAAACTACTCGTAAGCGAATATTCCCTCACAATATATAAACTTTCGCGTATACAGTAAATGATAATGGTTATGTTTATTTCAACATTTGAATTACTACTTTTTTTAATACATACAAAAGAAATATATTTTTATACATTCTTTTATTTAATGCTACATTGTAATATTTATTCATAAATGTGTGATGTATATAAATTAATTAATTTTAATCGTATTAAAAATAATACAATAACATACCTTGGGTAGTTAATATAAGAACAAAAAAATTATTTAAATGAATGATTTTAAAATAACCACATTAATCAATAAAAGCAAACAAAAAAATTCCAAAAAAAGAGTTAAATATATATGTACATACTAACAAAAAAATTTATTTTGTCCAGTTAAATCGTGCAAAAAATGTTTATTTATTAAATACATAATTATTATTAAAAAAAAATCAAGGAAATTATTTAATAATATAAATAATTATTTTTATATTAATATTTCGCTTCAGTAGCTTGTTCAGGATTAATTATAAATTAACTAGTTATGTATATCCTGAAGCAGCTACACAAAGTTGAAACGAAATAATGATATAGGACTAAAAATTGCACATAATCCGACCTCAAGCTTGACTAAAAAAATAACTGTTTATTTACTTGCTTAAATTTGCTTTTAATAATATTTTATTGTTTTTCTTTATAGATTCTCCATTGAAGTGCTCGCGAATGAAGTCGTCGTGCCAGAACAAAGATGACTAATAATATCGCCAAAGCTGAATAAGAGGCAATAACTTGGAAATTCTATTGGCTATTCCATTTTATACTTGCAAAAGCTGTGAACGTTTTGTAATGACCTTTAAAAACTTTTAACTCTTTTTACTTAAATAAATAACAGTATTAAAAATAAAAAATATGTTGTACTAAAACTACTGATGTTGGTTCCAATTGACCATATTTGACTTCTTCTATACTCCATTTATTGACTTAATGGTCAGTATATGGCTAAATATGAAACTGTTGGCCATTTTTGATTCCGTTTATGGTCAATTTACTGCAAATGCTGGTTTATTAGCTATATTTGAGTTCTTTTTTGGTATGTACTGGCCATTGGACTCAAATATGGCCACAAATTGATCTTTAAACGAACCAAATATGAACAATTAACCTGTACTTGGTTATTACACTAGTAAATTTGCTATAAATTCTGCCAAATAAGGTTTATATCCCGTCTTTGACCATATATTGGCAACTTTTGCATTCTATAATCCACATGTGACCTTCAATGGCTTATTTTAGCGTTCAATGTCCCATTTATAACTGCCAATAAACAATTCTAGGGTCCAATGGTTTGTTTTAGGGCCCAACGGCTCTTTTGAGGCCAAATTTAATAACCTATGACCCTTTTACGGAAATTTTTTACTATAACGACACATTTATGCCTTACACTGGTCAATTTTAGGTTTCAATGAAGCATATATAGCCTCCAATGGCCGAATTTATTGCACAGTGACCCATTTATGACCTACAGTGGTCAAATATAGCCTCCTATGATTCATTTATGGCCTCTAATAGACAAATTTAGTCTCCTATAACCCATTTTTGGCCAATCTTAGCCTCCTATGACGCATTTATAGCCTACAGTGGCCAATTTTAGACTAATAACACCCAATTATGGCTTCTAGTGACCAAATTTAGCCTCCTATAACCCATCTAGACGTCCAGTGGTTAAATTTAGCCTCCTATGACCCCATTTATTTCCTCCTGTGGTCAAATTTATGGCCCAAATTCAAAAATACGTCAAAAAAAATTTTATTTTTTTTTCTGCATGGCAATTGTGAACTTTCTTGTTATTGCGTGTCGTCGTCTGTTAGTTAAGATCGTCGCGTGTTTAATGTGTCAGATGTAATGTTGTTTTTGTTGACGCTGCCTATGTCCCCGTATGACGTTGCTGAAAACTTAGTGATAGAAGAAGAAAGGAAACAATATTAATTAAGAATAATCACAACACTAATTTTATTTATAAAAATTCATTTCTACTTACTTGTCCTCACCAGGCTTTGAACCACGACCCGCTGGCACTCAAACTGCGCGCTTATCCCACTCAGCCACAGAACAATATTAAGAGTTTAGCTGTGAATCTTAGTTTGATGGTACTCATCATACTTAAATACACAAATACTTAACTTACCGCTCTATTTACTACTAAATTAAGAAAACGTTAACATACTTTAGGGAGTTCATTTAATGAAAATGAAAACTTGTGCTACCATATGCAAACAACATAATTTTTTTTTTTTTTTTTTAATTTATTAAGTTTATTTAAAATTTTTAAATATTGTATTTTTGAAATTTTAAAATTAAAAGTAATAAAATAAAATGTAAAAAAAAAAAATTAAATAAATAAAATTAATACAATTTAAAAAATTTCCCGATTGGGCGTTGAACTTGAATACTTCTTTAAGCACAAATTCAACAATTAAGAAAAAGGAGAACACATTTGAAGGATGTTGAACCAGAGAGCTACATGGTGTCTGGTGGGGATCGAAATTGAAATCCTGCTAGCTATTAGCCAACACCTAAACACGTGTGTGAGCTGCAGCAATATGAATCATGAATATGCCTTTTTAATTTTTTTCATTAGGCATTTATTTAGTTAGCTGATGACGTCATGAAATTTAAAAAACTTGCATGTATGCGTATGTGCTTTTAATGTTTTTAAGTGATGGATTGATGGATAGATGAATGGGATCAGCACGCAAATAATGAAATTGACTGAAATAATTAAAATGAATGAAATTATTTTCTTTTTATTATTTAAGAATTTGGATAATAAATAAATAAATTATAATTAAATAAATAAATTAATTTAAATATATACCAACGAAATTAATTAATAAAATTATATATAAATATGTAAATATTTTTAAGAAGTAAATACATGCATACATTGTTTTATTTTATAAAAGTAAGAGTTTAGTAAATTATGTTGGAAAACGCTTTTAAAAAATTAAATCGAACAGTACAAAAATAAATAAAAATAAAATAAATAAAAAAGCATTAAAAAAACATAATATAATAAAAAAAAAAAATTAAAACAAATATTATAAAAGGGCAAGCTTACTGGCGGGGTTGAACCAGCAACCTTCTGTTTGTTTTATTTACCTACGTTCTAGCAAATAGAAAATTAATTTTTAAGTTCTCACAACAGAACATATTTAATGCAAACAGAGTTGTAAAAACTTCAGAAAGTATTGCTGATAAAATTTATGGCAAAAATTTTTGTAGGGATTTGAACTATCACAGTGTTAGCAGGTTTTTTAAATGAAAAAAAAAAAAAAATATATATAAAAAGTACAAGCTTGCTAGCGGGGTTGAACCAGCAACCTTCTGGTTTTCATTAGCACGCTATAGCAAATTGAAAAATACCTTTTTAAGCTCCCCCAACAGAACCCATTAACACAAATAGAGTCGATTAAAGTTACCCAGTAATGAGTTCAGTAAGTATTGCTCATTGAAGTTATAAGAAAAGTTTTTGCTGGGACATAAACTATAAAATTTTTGAGTAACTAAAAATAAATATTTTTTTATATCAAAATCAATTAGCCACGCGCATGATTTCCTGCTAGATGACGTAGATTGTCCACTGTTTGAAGAAATGTTGCTCTCATTTTTATAATATCTTGACCCAAATTCGACCATGTAATAAATAAAGCTGCTTATTTTAAAGGAAAACTGTTTAAAATTTTGAAATAGTTTAGAAAACAGGCTCTGTTTTATAATGGTAAGAACACTTTATTATTTGTTCTATTATTATATTTTTTTTCATTTTGCCTGCTTTATATTTCAATCACGAAACAAAACAACAACTTTTACAAAACAAAAACTCATGAAAAATTAAATAACACATAAAAAATGTAACAAAAGCATTAAAAATATATCAATATGACAAAACAAACAAAAATAGACAAGAAACACAGAGCAAATAATAAATAACAACCAAGTGTTTTGTATGTCAACACACTATTAACAAACACAAACACACGCACACAATAGCCCTACAATAGCTTGAACTTAAATAAATAAGCCGAGTAAGGCGAATTCATACAAAGTGAATCATCAAACATCTCGGTGTTAAAAAAAAATATCTGTGAATTGTCAAAAAGGACAGCTGTGCACTTTTTGCTCTCCATCCTTTTGTCTGCATAGCTGTCAAAATCTGTTTACATTTTGTGCGCGCCACGTTTTTGTACTCAAAATACATAGAGTGTGTAAAATTGCATGACCGGATCTGCATTGAATTTCTTAATTTTTATTTGACACATACGATAAGTTTGTTTTTGTAATTCAGTGTTCGTTGTACTAAATGCATTGCCGTGTTATGTTTGCTATGATATCACCTTGTATGAATTCGCCTTCACCAGTACCTAAATTAATAAGTAGCTGTAGAAGAGTCCGAATAGAACAAAAATTTAACAAAATACTTGGCAGACTATTTTGTGTGTAGTTTTTTCTTCGTTTGAAAAATTTGCTACTCTTTATAACTTCACATGATTTCAAAAAAGTTACAAAAAATCTAGAAGCATGTTTTTAATTGATTAGGATGCGCCGTATCCTCCTGCGAAATTTTTCACTATTACAATTAAAAATAACGTTTTTAAACTGAAGCTTGAGCCGAATTTTTTTTTTAATTTTGGTAAATTTGTCATTTCAAAAATAAATTTTTTTGCTTATGCTGTAAAATTTTATTTTCACTTAGGGCTTTTTATAAATTTATATAACGATATGTATGATGGAAAATGCCACGAATTTTAATGTTAACGTGGGAAAGTTTTTTTCTGTTATTTTTATTACTGTTCTTATATGCGTTAGGAGAGATTGACAAACAAAAATAAAGGCATAAGAAAAATTACACATACAGAAACCTCGAACACATACGCAAGGACATGATATTTTTTAAAAATGGTTTTTAAGAAGTGGGCCATCACCGTTGACGAAGAGTTCCAACAACCAAAATTGCTTTCTCTGTGTAGAAACCTACTTATTGGCATTCTATTACAGGCATACCTCGACTAATGCTATCTCTTTTAGCGCTGTTTTGTTATAGTGCTCTTTTGAATTTTTGAAAAACAATTTATTTTAACTTTAAAATATTTTTTAAAAGTGTTTCCTTTTTCTAATTTCTTATGAAAAGTGATAAAACTTAATATTTGTTTTTGAAACAAAAAAAAAAAAAAAATATCAAAAATAATTTTAATTCGGGGAATGCAAGAATGTGAGATTTGGTATTAAATTGTTTATTAAATACTGATATGGTTTGATATAGGCCTCAGTAATTTGGATGAAATAAATAAAATTCATTAAATAAAAAACTCAATGACATTTTTTATCACTACACCAGCAACACCTGCATTCTACTACATAATTTATGCTTAACAAAAGGTAAACGAAAAAATAAAAATAAATTATTTAATAAAACACAAGACTAAAAAACTTTGTTGCAGCACGAATAAATAAACATTTTAAGCGCTGCCCCGCAACCACAATAAATGTGGCAAGTGGTTAGAAGATGCATTTTTGTATGTATCTCGTTTCTCTTCTCAAGTTTAGTTATAATTTATTATTATGGCATAAATATCATATACTCTATGTACAAGGTGTGAAAATGCACTATAAAAAAGCAATGAAAAACGAAATCTTACGCGTACATAAAAACACTTTGTAAAAACAAGTTGTTACAAAAAAGTGTTAAAATAAGAAAAAAAAGAAATCAGCATAAATCATGAAACAAAATGCGAATGAGAAAGAAAAGAAAAAAAAATTTAAGCATGTTTTTATTTCACTAGTAGCTACTTGTTCGCACCCGATCCCTTACTTTACCAGCTTGAAGCTTTATTAATCTAAAGCTTCCAGCATTCTAGAATTTTTTTTTTTTTTTTATATAGGGCGAGGTCGGCACAAAAGGAGCGATTTTGCTTGGAATATAAAGATTATATGTACGAAACTTTAGAGAAAATCATTAAAAAATACAAGTATTTTAATTAAGCTGTTATTTTTGAAAGTGGTATAAGTCCACTTTAAAAAAAAATTAGCAAGCGGTAATTTTAGTAAAATATAGACACCATAGTGAATCTCCCAAAAAATTTTGTTCGGAAAAATTTTTTGTGCGGACAAAAAATTTTGTGTGGACTAAAATTTTTTTTGGAATAAGTTTTAGTTTCTTTTGTTCAAAAGTTCACTTTTGAATAAAATATTCGGATTCGGAATACAGAATAGCACTGATTTTGAGTTAATGCGAAGTCAATTTTTATTTATGTCGACTTAAGCGGTTTTTCCTTATTAGCACACATATTTTAATTTTGACATGAGGTAGTCAATAACCTGTTATCTTGTCCGTGTTTAACCTTTTTTTTTTTCTTTTTAAATATAAAAACGAACAAAAATATTTATTTGTATTGAAAATAAAATTTAAATTTCCGTTTTTTTTTATGAAATATACGAAGGAAATTTTTGTTTTATTTAAAAAAAGGCAGTGGAGTTATTAAGCGTAGTTATATTTAAAATGGTTTCTATCCTTATTCCTCTCACTCTCTCAACCATCAGTTTCTCCTCAACATTTTTATTAAATTATTTGCACCAGCCGTATGATTAATATTTTTGTTTATATGCAGTTCATATATTGAATACAACTTATACGTCACATGTTTCTTATAATACTTTTTTTAAACAACAAGAAAAACAAAGATTATCCACCCGTACCAGTAAATATGAAGCCACTAAAAACCATTTTTTAAAAACCGCAGCAAAATATTAAAAAACCTCATAAAAACCAAATAAATAACAAAACCATGTTTTATAAAAAAAATAAACTAAACAAAACTTAGAAGAAGAAAAATAGTAATAGAAAAAAAATTTAATAAAAAAGACCTTGTCAAATGTCATATAGAAATGCTAAGCACAAAACAAAACTAAAAACATAAATAATTCACGGCTGACAAACAGTCAATAACAAGTAGTAGTTTAAATGCATTCCATAGACATGAACTAAACAACAACAAAAATATTTTCAAATTGTGCACAATACTTGTAAGTAAAAAAAACAAATACAGCCAACAACCAGCCTTGTGGCGAAAAGGCATAAGGAAAAAGAAAATGTGGCAGGCGAAGAATATGAATTTATTCTTTAGTAGGAAAACTTATCATTTTACTTAAAAATAAATTTAATTTAAGAAAATTATACGGACGCAAAATTAACAAGAAGCAAAAGATAATAAATTAAAATTAAGAAAAAATATTTATTCAATCAGTTAACAATAAAAATACTTTAATCAAATAAATGTGTAATTGCATTAATTAAAAATTTAATTGCATTAATTAAAAATTTAATTGAATTAATTACAAATGCAATTAAATCAATTCAAAATAAAAAGATATAAAAATTTAATTGTATCAATTAAAAATGTAATTAAATCAATTAAAAATCAAAATGTTATTGAATTTAATTTCATTGAATCAACTACAAATTCTATTAAGATAATTAAAAATTTAATCATTTTGATAGCCTATTTAAGTTAAAATATTTAATATTGTTTTCCTTGTTTGCAATTGTTTTTCTTGGGTTAAAAATAAAAGCCAACCCTGAACAGAGCAAGAGGGAAATATTTTTCTAATTTAAATTTTTATAAAATTTTACGCAGTTCTTTGTTGACACAGGTTGTATTTATATACCTCATTCGCCTGTTAAGAAATATAAATTTAAGAAATTTTCATATAAATTTCTTTTTTTTTTTTACTTATTTATACACGTAGTCGTTACATACACACACAGAAATATATGGCAAAATTATATGACATTTGCTTCAATAAAAGAGAAATAAAAATGAATTGCAAAGAAAGAAAAAATGCTACATTGAAAAACTTTACAACCTGCTGCTGCCGGTGCTGTGTTACAATTCCAAGCCTAACAAAGTAAAGCACAAGTATGTATTTCTATTTAATTCAATGGGATTTGAAGATTTAAGCGTAACATACCCACCAATTGCTGTGGTTGTAGTTTTTATGCTTCCTTTTCATATTAACGTTATAACCAAATAAATTTCTCTATCCATGTAAGTAAGTCTACTGGAGTCTTGATTTGTTTTGTGGTCGACTATTGAAGAAAACAAATACATACAACTTTGTTTGAGAAACAATTAAAATTTTTCAAAATTGTCTGTCTCTTCTGACAAATTCGGCAGAAACTAACGTCTACCACAACAATTTTTTTTTCAGACATCGGTCACTTTTCGACCCTATTTCACTCCATATGTTTCGCGATATTCTTAACAAGATAGTTTCTCAAATTCCTTTGCCTAAAAATATTATAAGGGCAGCAACTTTTTTGAGAGAAAAATTATTTGAAGAGCAGCGACTTTTTCTGGAGAAAAATTATTTAGAGGGCAGCAACGTTTCCTAAAGAAATTTTTTTTCCAGGACAGTAACTTTTTCTACAAAAAAAAAAGTTAAAATATTTTGAGAGCAGCAATATTAAATTATTTCCAGGGCAGCAACTTTTTGTAAAGAAAAATTGTTTCTAGGGCAGCAACTTTTTCTAAAGAAAAATTATTTGGAAGGCAATAAAGTTTCCTAAAGAAAAAGTATTTGTTGGACAGCAATTTTTTTTTTTTTTTTTTTTGAAAAATAATATTTCGAAGACAAAGAAACGTTGTGTAGAAAAGTTATTTTAGCAAGAAACTTTTTTTTTAAAGATAACAAAAATCAGTGCAACCTCTTGGCTTGTCTGTAGGCAGGAATCGAAATCATCACTCACAAAGCTGGTAGGTTACAGCTCACTTAGTAAACCCCCATAAATTCTTGATACAAAAACAGTTTATTTTATTCTCCTTTTATTTTGTCATTTTCTATTTTTATAACAGATTTATTAAAGCTTTTAAAAACTAAAATAATTCTGGGCTTATTGAGTTTTTGTGTTAGCTTAAAGGACTTTTTAAATATTTTATCCAGCGACTTTGTTTTAAATCCTTAGAATAAATTTAACTATTAAATGAGATGCATTAAAGGAAAAAAAAATACGGATATTTTAAGAGACTCTCTCACAAAAACAAATATTGATTAATTTTAGAACTTTTTGTGTTACAAAAATAAAAGCTGGACAGAAAAGTCATGGCCCTTTGGATTAAGAAAAAAGCAATTAGGCCCAGAGAATAACAAGCTTAAGCTAAACAAAAAAGCCTAAAAAACTCTACAAAAATTTAAAGTTTAAACAAAAATATTCCCAAACGAGAAATGAACAGAACAAAATATGCTGAAACGAATGTGGTTTTTGTTTACAAAAGTTCTTATGATTTGTCCATATGCTTGCCGGACAATTTATTTCAATGGATCATTTGTTTTTATAGGGCAGACATTAAATACATTTTAAATATTAAAAAAAACATGTTAAAGTACAAAATGCAATCGCATGTAAAAACAACTAACTGACAGCAAAATGCCATGAGTGTAACAAAAACAAAAATGAAAAATGAATGTAAAGAAAGATGTTGTATGCGAAATTCACCAGCACCGTTTTAATAACTATTTCGTTGGTAAAACAAAATATTTACTAGTAAATTGCTGGGATACGGGCTGCACAATAAATTCTTCTGGTCGCTTTGCTATTGCAGCTCACATTGAAAAAATAATTTATAATAATTTTTAACCACTGACAACGCTTCTTTAGACTAATGACAGGGTTTTCTTGATTCAATGCAATATTGCATTAATCTAATAAAATGTTCTCATTGTTTGAAAAGTAATGAAATTATTCATTGGATTCACGAACAGCACATAATGCTATGACACGTTTAACTATATTAATGTAAGATTGATTAGATCCACTGGTGATTTGCCCTCTGTATTCGTAATAACTCTTGCTTAAATAAATTTTAGCAAATTTTCCAATTTAAATGCAAAAACAATAAATTTCAATTCATATCAACGAAACTCCATTTAAATTTGTTATTCAAATTATTTTTCATTTAATTTTTATTTTTAATTTTTTCTTTTTTTTTTTTGATTTAAATAAATTTGATACAAATGCAATTCCTTTTCGCATGTATGAATTTAATTTTCAGATATTTTAGAGTAACAGGAAGAAAAGGGTTGTTTTTTCGTTTCTTTTATTTATTTACTGCTTTTTATTTTCTGATGACTGAAATACTGATGACGCCTTTATTGTGGTGGTTAGTTATCTCAATGAGTATGATAACACTGTGCAACCAAAACGAACTTTTTTTAAATAACAAGGATTGTGGTAGAAGGAATCAAAAAATCGTACACATGTTTTGGCATTTTGAAAATTTACAGCTGGACCTACATCAAAATGGGGGCTAAAGTTTTTTTCTTTTTTCAGTTTAGTTGTGAATTCGCGAATTTTCTATTTTAGGTGCGCGCAATGGTCATTTTTGTGTAACTTTTTAACCCTCTAACACCTTAATTAGTATGACTTAAAAAAAATATGTTAATTGTTACTTGTTACATACATACATAATTCATTTAACACATACATTTTTCTAACAATTGTTTTATATATACATTTTTAACATATTACTTTTAAATATTTTTCAAATTTTGTTTGGGATCCCTTTTTATTGAAGAAAATTTTTGAAATATGTATTTTTAATAATTTGATTAATTTATAATTATATCCTGAAGAAGCTACAAAAATTAGAGCGAAATATCAATATAAAAATACATTTTTGAAAAATAAGACCTCAAGCTTAACAAAATAGCCATTTTAATTAAAAAGAATAAGGTCAAATAAAACTAACTAATAAAAAATTAAAAAAAAAAAACATAAAAGCCCATAAGTTGAAGAGTTAGAGGGTTAATATTTTGCACAAAAATATTCCTCGTAAAATTCTACTGTGTGTCCCTGAACACACCAATGTTGGAATTTTAACATTAAAACCAAGAATAAGTAGAAATTTAAATTTATTCAAGGGTTAATTGGTATTTGCTAGAGCACTGAATAGCCACACTTCACTACAAACATGTGTAATATTTTTTAATAAGCTTGAAAGTGCTTGTAAGCCGTTTCCAGTATGCTTGTGCATTGCTCTGCGATTTACTTAGCAATACTTAACAAACTGTAGTTTGTGTCTTGAGTTTTGTTTGGTTTTTGAATACATTTAAAATTTTGACTTATTTTTGGCGTTAATGTTAAAATTTTAGGAGAAATATTTTGTGGAACATATTAACTCTCTTTTTTTAAAGTAAGAGTCAAAAAATCCCCACTAATTAAGGAGTTAGAGGGTTAAAAGGTTCCACAAAAATATTTTTTGTGGTGTTTTACATAAGTTTGCTAAACATTGCGTGCACCTAAAATGAAGATGAGGGGCGCAAGTTTAAGCCCCATTTTGAGATAGGTCCAGATGTAAACTTTCAAAATGCCAAAACACGTATAGATTTTTTTGAACCCCTCTAACATAATCAATTATCCGAACCTTGTTACAATTTTTTTTTGTGTTGTTCAGTGTAATCAATACGAAGATGATAATGTTGATGATTATGAGGTTCTTGATGGTGTTGTCTGTTGACACATTTGATAAATTGTGTAATTGAAAATGAAATGAATTTGTTTGCATATTTATTGATACTTTATGTCCAACATTCACTTGAACGCACTGTCACACACACAATTATAACTTGATGGCTGTAGGAATCTAGCGTGTTTACGCCAAAAGCTGCAATTGATGTATGTTTCAGTTTTTATGGCAACGAAAATTTAATTAAGTCGCAACAAAAAACAAAACAAAAATTGAACTTCAAAAGGAAATAAAAGAAAGGCAATTTGTTCCAGCTGTGTGTTTCTTCGTAACAAAAAAAAAAATAAATATTTATGTGTTTACATTTATTTTTTCTCCATTTTAATTTAAAATTGTTTAGAACCAACCATTTATAATTTTCTATTATTATTTTTTGTTTTCTTGGCTTAAGGCTCAGAAACCTTAACAACCTTTTTTTAAAGAAAAATTTAAATAAATTTTGTGAGTAACAAGTTAAACGATGCCCCACCAGTAGATGACTGGCTAGTCAATCTGGAGTTCGCAGGTTAGATTCCTGCCTTCGCCCTGGGTATTTTCTGCAGAAAAGACGGGAAGCTTCGCGAATTGATGTTATTAAAAAAAAAACTTTAATAAAAAAATAAAACTGTCGTAATTGCGTCTTACAGATGATAAGAATCATATATCATAAATGACAGCAATTGATAACCCAAAGAGACGAACTCAGTCTCGTCATAGGTGAACAATAAGAAAGCTTTTTTTTGTTTGTTTATAAATACAGAGAAGACTCCGAGGGTAGTCTCTCAACCTAATACCACAGCAGCATAGAGCGAGAGACAGAATGGGGGAATATTGCAGGTATAGAAGCATTCTACTCAAAGCAAAAGAAAAATGTCTATTCCGGAAACAAAACCTTCAACCTATTAGCTGTTTGCACGTTATATATGATATCCAGCTCTCCTTTAAAGTGTAAGAGAATATGTCACAACCTTCAATGCTTAAAATTCCTAACATTTAGGGTTTGAAGTGGCTACCGGAAAAACTAAAAACATGTAACGTTTGTATTTTATTAAGCCTTGTCTGTAGTAGCTAGATTTCGTTATTGAACTTGAAGTTTATATAATAAGAAGCAGTTACATGAGTAAGTGTTATAAAATAGAAATAGAAACAGGAATGCTGTCTTTAAGAACTTTATTACATCATAAAAAGAAATTTTAAGAGTTCGTAAAATATTGTGGAAAGCTGGTGTTTTCATTAAAATTCTTAATGCAAAAAAAAATTATTTCCTTTAAAGAAATTTGCAGCAAAAAATCTAATCAAATTAAAAACAAAAGTGCTTTAAATGTGAACTCTAATTAAAAAGGAAAATTTTCTGAAAGAAAAACTGCCATATTTCTTCGATTTAAATAAAAAAATTTTTTAAATTAAATTTAAAGCTGGCATCAAATGAAACTTTTTGTTGCTTTTCAGTTCGTTTAATTAAAAAACCTTTTTGCTTGGTTGTTTCTGCTGCTGCTACACAGCTTGCAGCCAAATGTTTACAAATTTAATTTAATTAGAAATTTTCCAAAATGTTTCTAAAGTGTTGCCAGCAAAATTTAAATTTCTAAGACTCTTTAACATAAATTACTAACGAACAGCATCTCGAACACAAGAAATTTGTTGCAGAGAAAAATTGCTCATATAAAATTAATTTGTTGTTTTCAATAGAATTAAAAAGAAGGACATTTAAACTCTTTATTTATTCAAAAGTATATTTCTTCCAGTAGGGGCAGCAACAATTATGCTTGGCTTTTTAGCTTTTTAATATCACAACAAAAAAACTTTAAAAATTTAATTAGAATCTTAAAATTCCTATTTTGTTTCAAAATAGAAATTTTTTAAAAATTACTTTAATTTTATTCAAAAGTCGTGGAATCGATTCCTGCCTAGATCTTGGATGTTTTCTGCAGACAAGTTAAGAAGCTTTGTCTAAAAAAGTCCTTAGCGTTTTTAACAACGAAGTGAAGTATTAGAAGACTTAAAAAGTTGCAGCAATTAAACAAAAAAATTTAAATTGATTAAATTTTTAATTGAGACAAATAAATATTTAATCAATTTTACAAATTTTTTTAATTGAATCATTAAAAGTATTTAATCAATCTAGCAATCTTCTTAATTTTATCAATTAACAATTTTATCAATCTGATAATCCCTTTTAATTTAATCAATATATTTTAATTTAATTTAATCGATCTGACAACCTTTTTAATTTTATCAGTTAACAATTTTTTAATTAAATCAATTAAATATTCAATAAATCGGGTTCTCTTTATAATTTTATGAATTAATAATTTAATCATTTTAATAGAATCAATCAAGCAATTTGTCAGTTACTTTAATTAACTTTTAATTGAATTAAATAAAAATTTAATGGATTGCTATGGTTTCTCTATGGAAAGAAGAGTTTTCTTGGGTTCCTTTGATACTGCTGACTCTGTGTCTAAATGCAACATTTATTTTGCAGTCGTGACATCTGCGACCCCACTGGTTTTTTCTACATGGCACAATCAGGCAACAAAGAGGAACCTTATTGAACCCAAGAAAAGTTGCTCTATGACTGCTAGTGTGAGCAATCTAAACTGCCTTGCAGCTGCAATTGGTTTCAGCATACTTTTTCAAACTCTCTTGTTCTGCTTATTAATTTTCTTTATTTAATTAAAATGCTGTCAAACTGAATCTTTACAACTTTGAAGACTTTAATCAACGTCTCTTAAATCACAAAGTTTTGTTAGCGTTTTCTTAGTGTAAAGTTTTATGTCATTCACACTCATTTATTTATCTATTGTTTTTCTTTATTTAAAAAAACAATTGTTGCAAAGAAAGAAATAAAATAAAAAAAAACTAGAAGAATAAATATGAAAAAGTGTAGGGAGGGCTGTTAAGAATTTGCATTCCTTTTGTTAGTGAAGTGGAATAACTTGTGTTACTTGCAAGTGAAACAGTTGTCAGGGTTATTTATGTTTTAAAGGCATACACGAGAAAACACCACCTACAATTATTGTTGGCTAGTTTTTCTAAAAGATAGTCAAATAATAAAAAAAAAGTTTAAGCAAAACAAGGGCAGAGCTCACTACTCTCAAGTATTTTCTGTTGTTTTTCACAATATGCTGTTGGTAATTTTGATGCACCATTTAATTTAACACATTAACGTGGCTAACAAGAGGATCTACAACAACAGCCAAGAAAACGAATAGATGAAACTGAAAAAGAAGGTAGGAAAAACTAAAATTTCAATTTGAAAAGCGGCAATAAGTTTATTCACCCCCACTCCCCCTCCCTCTTACGAGAAAACTATCTACACCCTTGATTTCTTAGAGAGCAACAGTTTTTTAAAACAATAAAAATTCATTTCTGGTTTGCTATTGATAGCAAAGAGAGCACTAGAAATATTTACAGAACCGTGAAAGCAGTCAAAAGAAGTTGGATTGAGAAAACAATAAAAAAAAACTTACTGATGTGTTTTCCACAGCAATATGAGATGAAATACTAAAAATTTCAAGAGCGTAAACGTAAGCAATCATTTGAATAAATAAGAAAAAGGAAAAGTTTATAACAAATAATAAAAACGAATAACTATAAAAAGCCAGTAAGTTCTTAAAATAAAGAACCATATGCAGCCCTGATCACTATAACCAACGTTGACGTTAGTTTTTGTTTCAACCATAAAAAACTTTTTTATTGCTTAGAATGGAAGCCAACGATAAGATAACGTCAATTTTTTTAGAAAAAATTATAAGCGATAAAATATTTACCAAGAAAATTTGATTTTCTGGTGAAAATTTGAAGCGACAGACAAATGTTTTTAGAAAAAATTTTAAACGGTAAAACTTTTTCTACAGAAAATTTAAAGCGATAGGTAATTTTTTTAAAGAAAAACTTTTCCAGAGAAAATTTAAAGCGATAGAAAATTTTTTAGAGTAAATTTTTGAGTGATAAAAACTTTGAGGTGACGAAAATTTTTCCAGAGAAAATTTGAGGTGACGAAAATTTTTCCACAGAAAATTTGAGGTGACGAAAATTTTTCCACAGAAAATTTGAGGAGATAAAATGTGTAGCGATAAAAAAATTTTTAGAGCTTGAGGTCTAACTTTATAAATTTATTTTTAAATCGATATTTTATAATTATAATTATATCTTGAAGAAGCTACGCAGTTTGGAGCGAAATAAAACAGCTTAATAAAACAGTCATATTAATTAAAAAGATAAAAGTCAAATAAAACTAACAAATAAATTTTTCAGAGCAAATTTAAAGCGATAGACAATTTTTTAAAAGAAAATTGGAGGCGATAGAAAATTTTCAAGAGAAAATGTGAAGCGACAAAAAAATTTTAGTGGATTTAATTTAATTAATTCAAGTGATAGAGTATTCATCGAATGAAAATTTTAAACGGCAGAAAATTTATAGAGATAAAATTTTTTTACAAGAAGTTTAAAGCGGCAGACACTTTTTTAAATAAAATTTTAAGCGATAGAAAATTTTTTACCAAAACTTTGAGCAGATACAAAATTTTCTAGTGAAAATTTAAGGCCATAGACAATTTTTCTAAAGAAAATTTGAAGGGACAAAAAATTTTCAAGAGAAAATTTGAGAAAATTTTCAATGTGTAGCGATAAAAAAATTTTTTGAGGAAATTTTTAAGTTATAAATAATTTATAGAAAAAAAATTTTAAGCGGCATAAAATTTATAGATATAAAATTATTTTATAAAAAGTTTAAAGTGACAGACAATTTTTTAAATATAATTTTAAGCGATAGAAAATTTTCAAGACACAATTTTAAGCGATAGAAACTTTTTTTAGAAAAATTTTGAAGAGATAGATATAGAGACGATGTTTTTTGAAGAAAATTTTAAGCGATACAAAAAATCTTTAAAAAATGTAAGCTGCTTATAAAATGAACTTCTTTTTACAAAAAGATTTCTTTAGTTATTTTATCGTTTTAAATGCACTTTAACCTCCTTATCAAAAAAAAAAAAGCTTAACAAAATAGCCATTTTAATTAAAAGGAAAAAGGTCAAATAAAATTTACTAATAAAAAAAAAAAAAAGTTAAGGTTATCGAAATTTTTTATAAATTTTAGTTTAAATCCTACATCAGTTTTTTTTATAAGAGGATAAGTTGACAGTAAATTAAGTAAACAAACAGTTAACACACGATTTCTATTCAAAGAGGTATGTTATCTGTCCATAGTTTTCATTTCTTATTTTCTACTACAACCAGCAAGTTTTCTTGATTTTAATTTAGTTTTAAGGCGTTATAAACATTTTATGTTTTTTATTTATTTTTTATTTTTAGTGTTGCTCTTGTAATTGTTTTCCATCAAACAAAACTAAAATTATTGTTCTTCATTACAAGGATTTTCTGCACTTTTTTTTTTGCAAAAACTAAAAGAAAAGAAAATATTCTTCAAGAAAAAAAAAAAAAAAAAAAAAGGGAAAACACAGACAATTAAGTAGAGAAATATGTCTTTTTTAATACTTTTTTTTAAAGGCAACTGTCATCAAGAAAGAGAAATGAAGAGGGAGAGAAACTAATAAAGGCTGCAATGATGATGATGATGCTGATGATATCATTTGGTGCTGCTTTAAAACCCACACAAATGCATTTTTACGATATTGAGGGAAAATAGTTTTAATAAAAATCTAATTTTTCTAATACACATACACACATGCATAATAAATCTTTACATTCTGCTTTTTCTCTGCAAATACTTTTCCCAAACTCACTACAACTACACCTGGATGACTAACTAAACTTAAGTCTTCTTAAAAACACTCGAAATATTAATTTACAGAGTACAATTTAAAGTGAGAGAGCATTAATAAAAATAATAAACACCATAAAATTCAGAAAGATAATAAATTTCAAAAATTAAGGAAATAAATGCTACATTTTCTGTCCTTCAACGCTGCTGTGAAGGGTATTTCATAATAACCCTGCAAGCAATTTTTTAGGCCATAGTTAAGGTCATACATTTATAGCTAAATTTTACGATATTAGTTGTAAAGTAACTATGAATTAATATTGAAAATTCTTGCGTTTACTTTTTATAACAAAACTGACTTTTTAATGGCTACTAAATAGCTAGCTTTAAGTTAGTTGAAAACTTTAATTTACAGTTTTTTGTATTACAAAATTTTTTAATTTGATGACTTACAGATTTTTCTTGGAAATAATTTTTTAGTTCGTAAATTTCTATGAAAATTTTATTTAAAAAAATCTCCTTTTAAAAAATACTTTGGGCCTTTTTTTATTAACGACTTTAAATTCATATACTTCTTATGAACAAAAGTCAGCTCTTAATAAAAGCCTACTCTTTTGTGACTATGATTATGACCCTTTGTCTTTTAATTTTCTTTAACAAACTGGTCGTCTAAAAAAATTTGTGTAAATGTTTTTTCATTGCACGAAATTTTTTGCTGACACTTTCTCTAGAAAATTTTTTATGGCCATAAATTTTCTTCTGAAAAATTTCCACATTGCTTTAATTTTTTTTTTTAATTTTATGTCGTTTCAAGTATTTTATAGAAAAATTTTTGAAACTTAAAATTTTCTTTAGAAAATTGTTTACAAAAACTTCTAATCCCTCGAAATTTTCTACAGAAAACTTTTAAAATTTTCTTTAGAAAAATTTCAGTCACTTAAAATTTTTTACAGAAAACTTACAGTCACTTGAAATTTTTTTACAGAAAACTTTTAGTCACTTAAAATTTTCTTTAGAAAACTTACAGTCACTTAAATTTTTCTACAGAAAACTTACAGTCACTTAAAATTTTCTACAGAAAACTTTCAGTCACTTAAAATTTTCTTTAGAAAACTTTCAGTCACTTAAATTTTTCTACAGAAAACTTAGTCACTTAAAATTTTCTACAGAAAACTTTAAGTTACTTGAAATTTTCTACAGAAAACTTCCAGGCACTTTTTTCTTTAGAAAACTTTTTATTTATCCTCTATAGCACTCAAATCCTGGCAAAGAAAGGGTTAAGATTGATCGCTTAGCTTTCTCTTTTACCTGAAAGCATTGCACTCAACTCATATAAACGGCGGTAATTAAAGACCTTTCGCATTAAGCCTGTTTGCGCAGCGCTATACAGAGTAACCCCCTGCTAACCTAATTCTGCCCTGCACAGGAAGATTAGAGAAAACTAAATTTTGGCAAACGCTATCTGAGCAGACTTTTTACACTGTAAACTGTAAAAGTAGAGAAGAAGAGGGAAGAGCAGTCGCAATTGGTGTAGATGATTACCATAGGTCATGAGAGACTCTTCATTCTCTTAAAATTCTTTGATTTTTTTTAATTTTATTTTTAAATTATTTTGTGCTGCACTTATAATAATTACCCAAACGGTTTTGGCTGCCCTTATTGAAAGAACAAGAACCCACTGGTAACGTTGTACTTAAGAAAACATTCCAATAAGAAACTAACATTTCGTATTTTATGGTCATTTTCCTATTTTATGGTTATTTTATGATGTTTTCATTCTTAGGTTTTTTGTACTCGTTGTTTGTGTTTTGTTCTTTAGAAATATTTTTTTTCTTTTTCAAATTAGTTTTCATTAAAACTGAACGTTTTTATATGAAAAAATTTTTGTTTGGTTTATATCCTCCCTCTTCTTCTTTTTATTGTTAAGCACTAATAAAAAAAATGACGTCGATAAATAAAGAAAATTACGCTGCTAAAAGCAAAGCTTCTTCTTCTGCTATACTTAAATGGCTTGAAAAGCAGAAGAATTAAATTTAGTGAAATTTGAAAAAAGAAAAAACAATTTTAAGCTTTTGTTAAGTTTAGATGCTGTTGCTTTTAGTTTATCTTTAAGGCTCAACAAATTTTGCAGTTACAATTCTTTTCCATTAGAATATCACATCAACATGTTGCTGTTAATTAAATGAAAAATCCCTGTTAGAAGCAGCAGACATGTTACAAAAGCATGAAGGAAGGAGTGAATGAATAAATTTTACAAACGTACTCAACACGAACTTGTGTTCAGTTTAGATAAATTTAATGTAATTTCTTTTTGGAGTTCCATTTCATACTTTAGCTGCTCTGCTGAACATTTCAATTTGTATTTTCATTCCTTTCCAGTAGCAACATTTAAACCAACAACTGCTATTGAAGCTTTAAACTACTTGAGTTTAAAGGGTGTGTGTATAAGGATGATGGTGGTGGCACTTAAGTGCAACTTGAATTTTCGTACTTGAGTCTTAATTGATTTTAATTAAAAAATTGTAATTGAAAAAATAACTCAGAGGCAGACTACTTGATTAAAAAAAATTTAAGTGAAACAATGCTTGCTTAAAAATTTGAAGGAAAAAAAGTAATGTTGAGGTCAGTTGTTTCATTACAAAAATTTAAAGGAATTTTTTCTGTACAAAATATTTAATAACAACAACAGGTTGCCCATAATGACAGTCACACTAAAGTTTGTATCTTTTTAAAAACGACTCATAAGATTTGTATGTGCAAAAGTAAGCTTTTAATATAAATCTACTTTTCTGTAACTAAGGCCCAATTTGTTTAATATTTCCATTGACTTTGAAATCTAAAAATTCAGAAAAATAATGTTAAACTTGAATTGAAGTTAAAAAAAATTAGTATTAAAAAGCCATCTTTATACAGCCCCCCAAAATCACAGTTCTAGAGCAAAGTTTTGGATGAAAGCAGTCTTGAGCTACACAACACTTCACAATAGAGCAGTTACAAAGTACGTGTCAGGGAAAATGTCAAAAATAAAATTAGAGTTAAATACACAAACTCAAGCACAAACAAACACATCAAAATATTGTATGATATTCCTTAAGGCTCCTCAAATGAAACACAGACACACATTTCCACTTGAAAACAACCAAGTATTTGCATACATTCACACCTACTGCTTTTCAATCATAATGTAAAACCGTTAACTGAGTGCTAGTGTTGATTTGTTTGCGTAAGACTCTCAATGTAATTAAATCACCGTTATTGAGCACACAAATGTGTGCTTGTGTTAACCAGCATTGCCATTTTAGCCTTTTTAAGGCTAGATTTAGCCTCTATCATTTTTTCTAGCCTTTTTTTTTTGTTTTTCAAAATATCCTTAAATAGCCTTTTTTGGAAAAATGTAAACAAATCGTACATAAACAAACTAAGGCTAAAAAAATTCCTGAACCCAAAAAAAAAAAAAAAAAATTAACGTAGACTTTTAAAGGAAAAATCTTTTAAAAAATTATACGAAAAATTTCGTTAAAGTTGACATTAAAGTCTACGTTCATTTTTTTAGATAAGGGGGTGAAGCTTTATTTTTCAAAACACATTTTTCGAAATGTGTTAATAATGCTACAGAAAACTATCATTTAAAAAACCTTCACTCGCGTAACAAAAATTTTGTTCGAAAGAATGTAATGCTTTTTAGTACGACAAAGCAAGTTAAATATCAGAAGTTAAAAACTCAAGTTAAAGTTAAAAAAGTTAAAAATAAAAAAAGCCATGTACAAGACGACCTTATTTTATTTCGTTTTTGATATTTTATTGTCTCTTCTTGGTTTGTCTATAAAAATCATTATTATACTATATAAAGAAAATTTTTAATTTGAAGCTGTAAATTTTTAACTCTTTTCTAGCTTTTTTTTGTGCGATTCAGCTTTTTCTACCCTTTTTTGTGGCCAATTTAGCTCCTAGCGTTAACTGACATTCAATCAACAAACATTACGCTGTTAAATTTATTGTATTTGTTGTTGGTTTTAACTTTTTTGTTCTTTTAATGACACTGGATCTCTTAAGTGATTTTTCCTTTTTTTATCGATATTAATTCAACAACAATTTTATAGAAAAAAGAACCATTTAATTGCTATTGATTTAAATACAAACACAAAGTATACTTGGGTGTGGGTGTGTGTTTGGCTGTATATGTGTATGTGTACAAAAGTGTAGAATTTATACAAGCGTAGTAGTTTGTAAATAAAAATGTTAAACGTGTCTATGCTTAAATGACAGAACAAAATGTTTGTTTGTGTTTGATTGGAAATGTCTGTACAAGTAAAAAATTGTTTATCTTCTATACCAACACACAAGCACTTACACACATTTAATTCAGTGTTTATTATCTGAAATTTTCCTTATTTAAAATTTTTTTTTTATTTATTTTATTTGTGTACTAAACGATTCGTACATAAAAAATTATTACAATATTTTCCCATGTCACTCTATGTAAAACAGCAATTTATTTTTGCTTTCAAATAAAATTATAAAAAAAAAAAAAAAATTTATGTTTCATAAAATATAATTTTATGAATTTATAGAAACCTTTTTTTCAATTAAAAAAAATTAATTTGAATGTTTTCTTTTTTATTTTTTTTTTTTTTTTTTTTTTTTTGTTGTTTCAATTATACTTAAGTTTACAAATTCAAGTTAACATTTTTCAATGAAAATTGGTACATACATACACTCTTTATATCCACCATGCCCAACTGTACGCCTACTTTCTAAGCAAAATAATTGAAATTGGCTTTTTATCATTAAAAATTCTACTTTCTCTCTATACTTCAAGGACGAAGTATAGAAAGATATAAATTTAAAATTATATCCTGAAAAAGCTACGCAAAATGAAGCGAAATATAGATATAAAATTTATTAATTTCAGTAAATTATTCAATCTTATAAATTTACTATTATTTAATGTTAATCAAGCTTAAGATCTCAAAAAAAAATTTATAATTATATCCTGCAGAAGCTACAAAAATTGGAGCGAAATATCGATATAAAAATAAATTTTTGAAAAATAAAACCTCAAGCTTAACAAAATAGCCATATTATTCAAAAAAAATATTTATATAGTTTTAATTTTTCAAATTTAATAATTTTGACGTATTAAAATTTATTTGATTATAAAAATAAATTTCCCTGAAGAAGACTTTCAAAAGAAAGTCGAAATATTGGAAAATTTAAATAAAAACAATTTTTTGAGATCTTAAGCTTGATTAATATTAAATAATTATAAAAATAAATTTATAAAATAAGATCTCAAGCATAATAAGATAGCTATTTTAATTAAAATCAAAACTCTTTAAAAAAATATGTGTTTTCTTTTAAAATTAAGAATTTCACTCTTACTGAAATACTCTTGATATTCAAAAGCTCTAGAATAAGAAAAATTCGACAATTCTAAACATCATGAACTAAATCTATCTAAGGAAGGTCACGACTCGCGATATACTTTGCATTAATTTAAATTATTAATTTTTTACTAAGCAAAAAGCAGATTTTTAATAGATTACTCTGAATTTTTATATTATACTAACTGACCTGGCAAACTCCAAGAAATCGTACTCATAAATTAAAGGACCATGCAAGACTGGGTGAAATCAGGTAGTAGATAAATAAGCCAAATACCAACTGCAGCGTCACCTGCCACGCGAATTTGTGACACTAAACCTTCCAAGGCGTAAGCCAACGACATACCCAGAAATTCAATTAAATCGGTCCAGCCGTTTAGGAGGACGTACAGTCGAATTTTATATATATAAGATATGCAATCTTTTTACTCTAAGAATACCGAACCGGACAAGACCGGCTAGTTGTGAATAAAAACAAAAGTTGAGCAGCGTTTTTTTAACAAGATAAGTTTCACCTTGTTGGAAATTTATGAGGCTATGTGGCTGCAGAAAAAAAATAGTCCATTTTTGTTCTTGTCTATTTTTACTATTTTTTTTTAATTTTTAATTAAGATTTTTTTTAATTTTTAATTAAATTTTTTTTTTAATTTTTCATAAATATTTTTTTTTTACAACTGCTTCGATATCTTTGAAAAAAAGACACAAAAAAGTATACTTTTATTAAAAACTGACTTTTTTTTTATAAGAATTTAATGATCGACTTTAATTTGACTATTATTATGCGCTAACTTTATTACGACTTGTAGAAAATTTCAAGAATTAAAGAATTTCGGATTTTCTTTTTTTAACAAAGAGAATTAACCAAAAAGTTTTAGATAAATTTGGGGAATGTAATTAATTAATTTACCTTGCAGATACTGCTGAAATGCGCATAGAGATTTTTGTACGTGTATTTCTAATAAAACTTTGTTATTTAATTCCAGCTCATTACGAGTATTTGCTCAAGTATTCTTAGCAAAAACAATAAATTTCATTCAATTTGTTAACTCATTTAATTTTTCAGTTATTCATGTATGTGAAGTTTAGTTTTTAATGAGTTTTTAAATGACAGATTATACCTGACATGGTAACAATAACACTGCACAGTGAGATCGAAAACTTTTTCATATTTTTTCATTGAAAGAAATTATAATTTTTATATAAGAGAGAAAAAAATTATTTTTAATAATTTCTTCGTTTAATTCATTATTTATATTTTCGAATAGTGTCATAATTCAAAAATTTTGATTCTACATCACAGCCATTTTAAGTAAGCAATTTATAGGCCTTCTTTATAGAAAATTTTTTTTTTAAATTTTATTCAGAAAAATAAAGCTTTTGAAGTGTTTTGTTGATACTTTTGCAGAATATAAAGAAAAAATCATTTTTTAATTATTTTTTTTTATTCTAGTCACACTGTTCAGCTTAACTTATTTAATGCAGAGCAAGGGAAAGAACATATCAATCAATTTTCTTCATGATAAGCTTTACTTTCTTTTCAACATGTACGAATATTTTTGTAGGTCAAATCCTTATTACACACACACACACTCACAAGTAACTTTCTTTTTAACATAAATAACTTTTTTCAAGTAAATACAAAAAAATACGAGTATTTATTAAGCTCCCTGTATGTGTACTTTAATTTCGTATTTAAAAAGTTGTTATTTATTGCTTTGAAAATTTTACTTTAAGAACTTTTGTTATTAAACCTTTATTAAAAGAGAATTAAATAAAGAAAAATGTACTACGATCAATCAATAGATTTGAAATGGTTTTTTAAGTATCTATTTACTCTTTCAAGTTTACAAGAGGCTTTTACAAACAATAAATGCCAATACATGAGTAAATATAAAGGGCTGCCCAAGCATACTTGAAATGGCTTAAAAGCACTTTTTACTATAAAATACTACACATGTTCGTAGTAATGTGTGCTTTACAAGTATGCTTTTTTAGCCCTCTAGTAAATACAACAGAGATGAGTTTAGTTTGTATATAAAAAAAATTATTGAAGCAATTAAGAAAATCAATAGCTAATAGTTTAACAATAACTTTACTCTATCATGCCGATTATGAATATTGCCAAGGATTTTTTCTTTGGGTATATTTTCGTTTTTGGAAGAAATTCCCTAATTCAGATAACTTACTAAGTTGAAAAAGGAAGAAATAAGAGGAAAGGGAAAAGTGAAAAAAGTCCCGGGAAGCTTTTTATTTTTTTATTGGGCTGTATACATACAAAGAGTATATTGAAATTTTGGTAAAAAAAAGCAATAAATTGTTTTTATTGTTGTCACCCTCAGCCTCTTTTATCCCAAAGCACAAGATAAATTTAATTTAAAAAAAAATTGCTCATAACATTTTCACATGCACACAAAGAGAGAAAATTACCAAAATCAAAAAGCAATTTAATCTGTAGGTTTTAAACTTTTTGGAAGTGTTTTAACATTTTCTGAAAAATTCGTAATTTATATACGATAACTTTTCCAAAAAAAAAAATAAAAACTATCTATCGATAACTCTTTTATATACCAAAATATATCAGTCACAATTCCACATAAAAGACTAGTTAATATTTTAGATACCTATTATCGATAGCTACATATTATGTAAGTTATCAATAAAATTTTTATATAAAGATGCATGCATACATACACATACATATGTATGTACCCACAACACTTCTGCTATAAAAAAGAAACAAACAAACAAGTTATCGATAACTTTTTTTATACATAGAAAAATTTATCATTACTACCTCAAAATAATTTAAAAAAAAATTTAATAGTTAATTTAAAAATTGCTTTTAATTATGATTATCAATAGCTTTTCCTTATAAAAAGTTGACTGTCGATAACTTTTCGGTACATAAAGTTATTGATGATCACTGTATGTAACAAAGTTATTTATCAATTAATTTTCTGGGCATACAATTATTTGTTTCTTTATAAAAATATATTTATCGATAACTTTTTTATATAAAATTATTAACCAAAAACATTTCTGTAAATAAAATTATTTATCGCTAACTTTTCTGTGCATATCGCAATAACTTTTTTTTTTCTAAAAATATATTTATCGTTAACTTTTTTTTTAAAAAATTATTTATTATTATTGATAACTGTTGCAATATTTGTCGATAAAAAATTATTTATTATTATCGATAACTTTTCTTTACAGAAAGTTATCGAACGCTTTTTGTGTGGTTTTTCTTATGAATTTATTTATTTGGTTATACGGAGGGGGACATTTATAGTTTGTAATTAACTGCCTCTATATTGTGAGAAGCTTGAAATTAAATTTCATACGTAAATTTATAACGAAAACAAAAATAAATTTTCATATTTTATTGCTGTGACTTTATTATATGAAAGAAAAAAACATTTTTTTTAAATTCCAAAGAAAAACAAGCTGTTCATTTTTGTTATAAACAAAATTTCATAGTCAGCTGTCTTAGACATCAAATTTTTTAATTTACTGATTTTATAAACCAATAAATTTGAAATCATTAAATTTCATTTCATTATGGAAAATATGCGTTTCACAAACAAAAATTTCAATAAATTTAATAAATATCTATTGAGGCAACAGTTTGAAAGGAAATGAAAGCAAAAAACAAACAAAATCTAAAGCTACTGCGTCTTCAATTAAATTGCAAATTATGATTAAACTGATTACTTGAGTTTAAATAAAACTATTAAGAAAAAAGAGTAACGCATTAGAGAAACCAAAAATTCTAATTTTTATCTATAAAAACAATTACATAAAATAAAGAAGCAATGAAACTCATAAAAAAACGGCTCAAGATAATGGATTTACCGTGAGTATGATTGATTATGTAAAAAATGAGAATAATTGAACTGAAAGCTTTATAAGTCAACAAAACTGCGTACCACATGTTTTTGATCGCTTTGTAATTTAGACAAAATAATTAAGAAAAAACAAAACAGAAATGAATGAAAAATCAAAATTTCGGTTTTATTTTTGATTTATCTCGGCCATTTGTGGACGACCAATCGTTCTATTTTTAGGCAAAAACCTTATGAATGTCATTTCTGATAAAACTGGGTATCTGATTTTTCCGTCCGTTTTGTATTTTAGACAAAATACGCCAAAAACAGACTCAAAAAAATTGTGAAAAATAGAGGTAGTTGCTGTTTTTGACTCATAGCCCCGCCATTTATGGACCGATCTGACTGGATTTCAATAGTAACTAAAAAACCAAAACAACTGACAGATTAGTATGCCCTACTTTTCTGTACGTTGTCTAGGGACTTCCGAAAGTTGATTTCAACGACTTCACGGACAGACGGACATCGTTTATTTGACTCCGCTATTTATAAGGATATATACTTTATATATACTTTATAGAGCGTCCCATATACGGTGTGGAAATTACAAACGGAATCACAAAGTTATATATGCCCTTCTTATTTACAGGGAAGGGTATAAAAAAAGCTAAATAGGCAACAGTGATTTTATCGTAAATGTTATTTAGAGAAAGAGAGTGAGTGTAGCTAGAAAGTGCCAAACAAAGAGAGAGGAAGAGCATAGTCTTCTGTTTAACTTATTCATTTAATATTGTTAGCACTTGTTTTTTTTTTTTATTTAAATGTTAAAAAAGACAAGAATACATTTTTATTTATGAAAAAAATTCTCAACAAAATTATTTTTAAAAGGTTTTTTTTTTTAACGAGTAGAAATTTTTTAGTGAAAATATATTAAATAAATAGCTTTTCTTTAAACTAAATTTCACAGCATTTATTTCGTATTACTGCAAAAGGAATAAATTTCGTTTACTCTTATTTCATCATGGTTTTATTTTTATTTTTTTTTAAATAATTTTCTGTTCATTTAATGACCGTGACATTGAGTCACTTGTTGCATGTTGGCTGGCATGAAACAAATATTTATGTACACTAAATTGTAGCAACTAGGCACGCATTCATACATACATAAGTGACGAGTAACATATTTATACAAGTAAGTGTATAAAAATGGGCATGCTTTGTTGAACTTGTTGGTTTAACATGACGTAACTCTCTCTTTTTTTGGCTCCTTAATAAAAAAAAAATAATTAAATAAATAGCTTTTATTTATGTGCGTTTGAATGTAGCATAATATACAGTTATGGCCATTCAAATAGATACCCCGAAATTTTTTTTATTTATTTATTTTTTTTTTTATTTCACTCGAATGTTATTGTGAAAACGGTTTTGTTTCAATATCTTTCAAAAAATTCCGCTTTATTGGTATTCAGCAATCACATAATAGCCACCTCACAGTTTTTGCAAATTTTAATTGCTTATTTCTACTTTAATCGGCCCTGATGACGTTCTTTGCAGTATTGCAACGCTCGGTTTTCTTCGGGACTCCAGAGGATTAACAACAAAATTTGGTGATCGATCAATTACATTTGATGTGAATTTATGCGACTTAATCAGTTGACGAAGCCTGTGTTCTTTATCCCCGTAACATCAAACCTTAAAATATCAATTTCGATCTTAATGTTTAGAAAATGGAAAGCATTTACTGACCACTAAGATTTTCTTATCTTTAAAGTTTTTTATTTTCTAACCGATAAAACGGAACAAAACCGTTTTCACAATAAAATCCTAGTGAAATTATAAAACCAATCAAAACAAAATTAAAAAAAAAATAAATCAAAGTACCTATTTTAATGGCCATAGGTGTATTTGTTATTTTTAAATTTTGTTTTCGTCACAGCATATTGTAAGTACAATTAGCTTTTTTTTTGTTGAAATTATTTTTATTTTGTTTGAAATTAATTTTGAAAATACTGGGTGGCTGATGAAAGCCACTACCAAAAGAAAATAATCTGGATTTTTTTATTGATCTTAAGATTTAATAAAAATGGAAAACTGGGACACTAATAAAAGAATATGGATAGTCCGCCGCTATCACGCATTAGAGTTTCTAGTTTTAGTTCAAAAAGGCTCAGGTTTGGCGGCGATCCTCCGAGTAGATGAACCAGACAGAGGAAAATATTGCTGCTTTAGCAACCCCAGTGTTTCAACAAGGAGATTATCTGCTCAAATGGGTGTCAGTAGGCAGACTTTGCAGACAATAATTCATAAGGATTAAAAATTATTCCCCTATAAAATTCAATTGGCTAATAAACTTAATGCTGTAGACTTGCCGTTTCGCTTGGAATTTTGCCAGAATCTGCTTAAAAAGGTGGAAGAGAACGAGAACTTGCTGAATTGTTTTTTCATGTCTGATGAGGCACATCTTAATGGCAAACTTGTCGCATATTTCAACGTAGAAATACTACACGAGAGAAAATTGTATTCAATTCATGTCAGTGTGTTGGGCAGTACTTCTTTGATTTTCATTATTAAAAATGTAGCGCTTTACGAAAGAACAAAGCGTTATAATTGTGGTGGAGCAAAAGTGAAATCAATGGCAATTTTATAAAAAAAGCCATCTTCTCCAATGAAGCGCACTTCCATCTGAATGGCTTCGTGAATACACAATATTGTAAAATTTTGGACTCAGAAAATTCTCATGCAATTCATGAGAAACAAATGCAACGAGCAACAGTCTGATGCGGAATTCTTGAGGCTTCAAGTGTATGGCATGGATCTGGACGATTAGCAAAACGGCGCGTGAAACAATCGATTTATTGAAGAATGAAATGAGACATCCTTTAAATTAAATTCAGGTTTTTTTAAAACAAATAATTCTTTTGCCAAACTGGAATTAAGTGATCAGTTAAGAACAGCCAAGAATGATAGAAATACAAGATTGTCCATTGTTTGAAGACAAAAATAATACATTTTTCGCTCTCCTTATTTAGCTGTAAATTATTAGCCAATAAGAATACGTCAAGTGATGTCATTTGGGCTAGATGAGCAGAAAATTTCAATTTTATGAGTGGGATGGCGTAATCCTATATTTCTATAATTTTGGGGACAGCTATCAATCAAGAAATTTAAGGGTTTTTTTTTATTTTCAATTTTGCTCTTATTTGATTGAATTATAATTTCTATATTTGCCTTAATTTTTTATAAATTTCTTTAATACTTCTACTTGATATATTATTTAAAAAAAAATAATAAAAAAAACTCACCCGTTGCACCATTTTCCTGGCCATTAGCCGCCGCATTATCATTTCCATTTTCCGCTACCAAGACCGTTTTTAAACATGCTTTTGGTTTTCCTGTGCCGTTTTCAGTTTTAACAATTTCCACATTGTATTTCACCATTTTATTTTCTTTCTTATTTTTTCACTTTAACCGTTAATTTTTTTCGCACAAAGAGTTACATCGGGAGCGGTAAAGATAGAAAGAAAGAGAGAGAGAGAGAGAGAGAGAGAGAGGGAGAGAAAGTAGGAGGAGGAAAAGGAAAGGTTGAAAGTTAATTATTTTTTAGGACTTTTTTTTTCTTTTTTTTCTTTTATAACGCGTTACCGTTAGTTTCTTTCATTGCGTGTTTTTATTTACTGGGTAGTAAGAAATATTTTTTTTAATGTTGTTGTTGTTATCAAACGAAGTATATTTACTGCACTGTTAGTTAGAACTCTTCTGTTCCGAGTTAATGGGAATATTAAACTGTAAAGAGGAAAAAAGAAAGTAAAATTATAATTAAAATTATGCTAATAAGGATGACTAATAATGAATATTTAATTATTAAAAAAAATATAACAAACAAACTAAAAGGAAACTCATTTCTAGAGGCAGGTGCGTGGCTTAAACTTGGAACTCCTGTGGGAGGGAGACGTTCTAGCATGTAGTGTTTTGTTATTAACAAAACCTCTATGATATTTAAGATTTTGAATAAAAAACAAGTTGAAAGAGATGAAAAAAAACCTGAAAATAAGAATTTTAAACCTACAAAAGCTAATAAGATAAACATTTTAAGTTTACCTGATAAAAATATGATTTATGTACAAACATACATAATAAAAACTAAAATAATTTTATATAACCCATAGCTAGCCTCCAAATAAAGCAAATACGTACTCGCAAATGGGTTTCACAATGAAAACTGTTTATGTTCTGCTTGTATTAGAAATCAGTCGTTTTAATTTCAAGCATAAAAATAGAAGTTTGATTTTTGTATATCAAATTAAAAAAAAAAATTTATTTTATTAGTCCTGCATTCCACAGTACAATTTTAGTTGATCAACTTTTGCTTAATTCTCTTTTGTTTCGGCAACTTTAGCCTTCTCATTCATTCTTGTCTTCTACTTTTTACAGTTTTAAAAGTTACGAATAGAGAACAAAAAAATAAGTGCCAAGTATGAACAAGTATGTATTCCTTTCAATTTTTCTTTGCTCTTTCTCGAGTAAGCTCAAATGTTGTGCTACTAATGCTAGGCACTCACTTTCCAACGTGTTTTTACAACCAGACATGTTGCATTTTTGGTTGCGTAGTGTGCAGTCGTGTTTATAATTATATTTCGTATTGCATTCGAGGTTTCCAAAATATCAAATTATTTTAATATTTTCTGGTTGTATTTGTGGTTTAATTGTTGGTTACAGTGTTTGAACGAAAAACAAGTTGCGTAAACGTGTTGCACAGCTGTAACTAGCATAAAATTGCCGTGTATGTTAAAGGACTTAGAAAATAGAATGAAATAACAGAATATGGCAATAAAGCAATAAACAATTTTTTTTTATTAATTTACAAGTTCTCCTTGATATTTTTTTTTAAATTCAAGAAACGCAGTAAGTAGCATAAGTTGGTGATCTGAGTATGAAATGTAGTCCGAGTATGGGATAGTGATCTAGTGTGAGTAGTTTGTCTCATTGGAGAAAAACAGCTTGTGTATGAGCAGGGAGTATGAGTATGAAATGCTGATCTGAGAATGAAACGGCTATCTCAGTATGAAACGGTAGTTTGTGTATGAAATGGCTGCATGAGTATAAATAAGATGATGATTTGAGAATGAGATGGTAGTCAATGGATAAGAGGGTAGCACTGGTCAAACTTCTAACTAACAGTAGTTACACTTAATGATACCCAAGTTACGCATATTTTACCGCTGATTATAAAAATGTCACACCAGATTATAAAGGGTTAAATAGCTAATTTTGAGCGTTAGGCTTTACGTAATAAAATAAAAATTCATACAGTAAAGAAACCTATTGTTATTTACTTAATTTTTCATAAAGAAAAATATGTTTTTTGTTAGAATATTCACTATTAAAACACACACAAAGAAAGATAACAGAACTAGTTGGCAATGGTTTTTATTTTATAACTGTCAACTTAATAGTGTTTAAAGTTAATTATTTAAAACATAAGATAAAAATTAACAAAATGTGTTAATTAATTCTTACTCTAAATGGGCATAAAATGGTTTTTTGTGTATTTATAAATAAAAAAATAAAAAAAAAAATAGTTAAGGTCACACAAAATATAACTGTTTGCAGCTAATTTTTAAAAATATAATAAAGAGTAGCCGATTCATAGGGAAAATGATATCACGAAATTTGTTTGGTGAATTTTTGTTACATTTTACAATTAAATACTTGAAAAGAATGTTTTGGTTCACTTATTTCTCATTTCATCTTTTTTCAGAAAAATAAAAATTAAACACAAAAAAAAGATCAACAAAATTTATTTTATTTTATTCGTTTCGTATAACAAAAAAAGAAAGACAAATAACAAAAACTATTTTTGATCTTTAGCAGCACGTGTGTATTCAAATTTTTTTAAGTACTTTTCATAGAAAATTTCTAGACGAGATGGTCGCTTGTGTTGTGGAAACACCACGCAGGCTAGAAACGAATTTTTATACTTGCATTGCAAATTTTTTGTTATCGTAAATTGAAATGTGTTCGCATGTATGTAGATTTTATGTTAAGTAATTTGTAGAATAAAAACTTGTCTGCAAGCACATGAAATTACATACGTAAGTTTGCTTAAACTTTAAAATATTCAATACTAATGATCAGCAAAAATTTTATAATTATGAAACAAATAATTTTAATTCTACAAAAGTTTGGTAGAACTGAAGTAATCTAAATTCTTTCATCATCTTTTTATTACATTTAGTAAAGAAATTACAAATTTGAAGGAAATGATTCATAACACTTGGATTAAACTGTTATACTAACAGTATACTAAGTTGTGATATAAATGTAGATACATTTTTAAAACATACATTGTTAATTAGTTGGAAAAATTAGAAAAATCTTGACTGTATAACAGTTTTATAACACTTTTGTTAAACTGTTATACACCTTATTCTGCTTTTACACGATAAATACGTTCCAAAAAATTCGTGTGAAGAGCATTATTAAAAAATTCTTGTTATTTATTAAAAAAAAAAAAATAAATTAAATTTGGACAAAAGGAATATCAGTGCCATCACTAGAATAATTTTGTTCATCACCTTGTGAAATTATTTCTTTAAGTTGATTAAAAATCGTGTTAAAACAAAACAATTCGCGTAAATCAAATTCATGGTAAAAAAAATCTTATAAAAAGAGAATTAGGTGTACTACTAAAAATTTATTGTTAGAAATTAACAACACATTTTTGACAAATTTTTGTTAATGTTGTTGTTTTCTGTGCAACTTTTGTATATAACATTTGTGGCAAATTTTTCTTAAATATTTTTATTCAATTAGGTGTTATTAAACAAAAGAACTTTTTCATACAAAAATGCTGTTCATAAAATTACAAATTGTATAATAGTTTTATAGCACTTTTTAAACTGTTATAAAGTTAACCACTAACTAAATAAACAATTTTTTTTTTTTTTTTTGTTAATTCTTATAACATTTTTGGCAGTTTTTTCATACACATATTTTTCTTTTTCTTCTCAAACTAGAGTTTTTTTAATACATAATAATTAAAGTTTAAAAAGAAATATAACTGTATAACACTTTTATAACACTTAAGTTAAATTGTTATACTAACTCAGAAATGTATTTTTTTACTGTTTACGAAAAAATTAAAACCTAGATGTTGTTGAATAACCTTTTAGGGTAATTTTTATTTAAAAAATTTTGGCAAGTGAAAATCGCTCAGAAATAAAATCATAGTTTTTATTTTTTTAAATTTTCTGTTAGCTTATTCATTCATTAATATTCAAAATATTTGTTATCATATAAAAGTTATTCAATTAATTACATTTATTAAAAATAAATTAAGTAATAAATAAATGTAATTAAGAAGCTTATTTTACTATTACAAGAAAAAGCTTTTGGCATGTTTACTTTAACATGCTTAACAAATAATTTTTAATTCGTTATTAATTGCTTGTTGTAAAAATAATTTACTACTTCACAGAAAAATAAATTAATAAAAAATAAGTGAAGTGTTTAGAAATTACGTATTTAGTTAAAACTGTTTAAGTAGGAAAAAAATTAATTTCGAAGATTCGTAAATAGTTTTTGCTCTTAGATTTTTAATAGAACATTTTGAGTGCTTAATTTAGAGAAAGTATTTACTGTTTGAAAATTAACGTATCTTTTCACTAAAAGCTAATTTGAGGTTTTCAAAATGAAAAATTGCAAAATAAAACATTTTTGAGTATAAGGAAAATTAAAACTCTAATTAAGAACAAATCATTTTAAAAGTTATCAACAGCTTTTAATTCGAATTTATTGTTTGAAAAAAAAATTCTCTTAAATTTTGTTTATAAATAATCTAAGGAAATTAATTTTATGTGATAAAAAACTATACTTCCCGGCTACTGAGTACATTTTATCAATTAGATGAATATAATAAATAACTTGTCATCGCCCACGTTTTATTTTTTCTTTCTTTCTATTTGCTTTAAGTAAAAAAAAATTTGTTTTTTTTTTTTTAGACATTTTTGCAATCTTGAGAAAATTTATTTCATTTCTTTTTACGGATTTGGTGTTTATGCCTTTTTATTATTATAAATGTACTCGGTATGCCGTAGAAAGTGTAATTTAAACAAACTTTTTTATTGTTTTTATTCAATTAATTTCTTAGCCACTGTGGCCTTTACATGAAACAAACATTAAATGCAAAATAAACACACTCCTTCACTTCTCTTTCGACAACCCTGTTTGTTAGTATTATTTAATTTTCTTTTCCTCTTTTTTTATGCAACATTATTTCAAATTTATGTTCAGTACAACAACCACAACACAACAAAATCTCAGTGTATTGCTACACACGAAAAAAAATATTTAGAATAAACTAAACAACAACAAAGTGAATAAATGTAAATTAATGATAATTGCAGTAAAATGTTATAACAAAAGCAAAAAAAAAAAAAATATTTAGATGAGGAATAAAATTGTTTCGTATAGTATTGAAGTCAATGTTAGAAAGAAAACAACAACAACAATCACAACAGCTATGCAAAACAATAGGGAGTAAAAAAAAAAATAGAGCACACATTTTCATAAATAAAAAATTGACCAAAGTTACCATCAACCATCACAAAAATCACCAGAGTTCGCAAAGAAACTAAACAAATGCAAACTTTTCGTTGTGTAGTTTTTCATAGTAATACATATTCTGAAAATATACAAAACGAAACGTTTGCATTTGTTTTGTTTCTTTTATGTTCACCGATTTGTTCGCAAAGAAACGAAGCAAATGCAAACGTTTCAGAGTATGTATCACGAAACGAAACGTTTGCATTTGTTTCGTTTCGTTGCGAACTCTGAAAATCACCATCAATCCAAATCGGTGAACATTAAACTGAACAGAACTTACATTAATTGCAAAGGAAAAATGTATTGATCTTGACTCGCTAAATCTTAATAAATAGAAAATTTTCTTTAAGAAAAAAATCATTTTTATTTCAATTTAGTTTCCTTGCCCTTTCAGCTTTATTTAAAAACTCCGATCAGCCTGTTTAATACGGGGTTTATACAGCGATTTAACAAGTATGGCTTTTGTAAAACATTTTTTGCTATTTGAGCAGTTTTTTTTTTTTTGAAACCTCTAAGTTCATTTAAAAAAACTTAATTAATAATAAAAATTACTAGAATTTACTATAAATTTTATCTAAAAAGTAGTTTTGTTTCATTAAAAAAATTTTTTTGTAGTTACTGAAGTTAAAAATGAGCTGTTATTTTTGAAAGTGGCTAGCTTATTATTTTTTAAAAAGTTGACTTATATCACTTTCAAAAATAACAGTTTAAATATTATTCAAATACAAAAGAAAAGTGGAAGAAAACTCTTCATTTAAAAGTAAAGATTTGCACACAAAAAATATTAGCCTAATAAAAATTTAATTAAAAAATTGTCATATTGATAAAATTTTTAATTGAATCACTTAAATCTTTTGTTAATATAATTATTTTTCTGGTTCCAGTTAAAAATATTTTATATTGATTAAAAAATTTGAGCTGTTATTTTTGAAAGTGATATAAGTCCACTTTTTTAAATAAATCAGCTATAATTTTAGTAACATGGTAGCTTTATCTTACTAAAATTACCGCTAACTTATTTATTTTTTAAAGTTGACTTATACTACATTAAAAAAAAGGCCGTTTAATTAATTGAATTAAACATTTAATGCATTTGATAAAAAAAAAGCTCTGTGTTTAGCAACCTCTAATAGAAATTTGTTTCAATTTGCTTTTAGAAGCAAATACACACAAATATTTGAAAACACAAATCACATATTTATATTTTACATGGAAATTTATTTTAATGACATAAATTGCGACATGCAACCTACAACTGTTTAACTTAAAAAAGTTTACTTCCCTCTGGATTTTTTTTTTAAGAAAATTGGCAACCCTTTTTTTGTCCAACAACTATGTAAATAAATCTGATTTAAATAACAACATGGTGTTAACAAGATACAAAACATTTTAGACCTCAATCTTGATTAAAGAAATGATAATTTACTATTTAGAAAAGAATATAAAAAAGTACTTAAAATATATTTTAGCATTTTAAAATTGTATGATTTTGTTTGCCCACTAAATGACTTCAGTTTATCATGTGAATATAAATTTCGAAATGAATCAATTACACAGGCCTACAATGAGTTTGGCACCACCAAAACTAATACTGATTGTTAGTATACTCGATACAAAAATTCGAAAAAAAAAATCATTAAAAATACAAAATTAAAAAATCTGGTCAGAGAGCTAGTTCTCGAGGTATTGGAAATTACGTAACATAACATACTTTTTCTATATAACAGTATAGGGTTTACATAAAAGCGAACGATAGCTTCTTTCATTATTTGTATTGAAAACAAAAATCGTTCGAATTTACGCGAACAGGCCCTAAATCTCGAGAACTACGAGTAGAATTAAAAAAGTAATTTATAGCGATGGCAGCTTACTACAAATTGGCTTTGAAACCTTAGGCACCCCGAAAAAAAATTAATTTTGTAAGCCTGTCATAATTTTTTCTTTTTTTATTCTCTCCCAACACAAAATTTTAAATAACAATCAATTTAAATGTTGCAAAATTATAGAATTTACAAGAAGAAATTAATGCAGCTGCTGCAAAAGTCTATTTGAAAATGTGCAGCTGGTATTTTATTTAAAAAGAATATAATTTATCAAGTAAGACCAATTAAAATTACAAAATTTCATTTTACAATTAACAAAACAAAGTAATGGAATTCATTTAATTACTTTTAGTTTCCAGTAATTAATTGTTTTGTTTTATTGAGAATAATTAATCAATAAAACATTGTTGTTAAAAAAATGTAAGAGTTTTCCATTATTTTGCCTGTTCAGCTAAATGCAAACAAAAGGTTCGTTTGCATAATTGTATTTAAAACAAAAACAATACAAGAAAATTAGTTGTTGTTTTCAACACAATTATGCACTAAATTTATTTTAAAACGAGTAGATTATCTATAATCTAATTTTAATCAAAGGGACATTCTTAAGGCAAAATATCGAAGGATATTTTAAGTGGAGGCTTACACCATTGCCATTTTTGTTATATTTAGAATAAAAAAAAAAAAAGGTCTGTCTGTCAGTCAAGTTTCGTTTAAGGAATATAATATTCCAAGCTTATTCTTCAATTACAATTCTAAAACAGCAAAATTGAAAATAAAAATTATTTCTCTTACAAAAAAGAAATAAAAAAAATTCAATGATATTATAAAACAATCTTGTTTTCCTTGAGTCTTAAAAGATTTGCGGCATTTTATCTAAACAAATCATTTAAAGCGGAAGTTTTAACCTTTTTTTAACTCCCGTCATTTATATAGATAAATAGTCCCGCCTTCATGACACTTTATTAAATGGAAAACAATTAAATTGCTTTGTTATTAATAAAAATAAATTATTAATTAAAATTGTTTTATTATAGTAAATTCCCAGCGAATACTTTACACCATAGAAGGGAAGTTTAAGTCTGTCAACTTATTTAATAACTCTCTTAAATATCGAAAAGAGTAAAACTTGTTAAGTGAGAAAACTACATTAAAAACTAATTAATGGAAAAAAGAAATAAATATGTGATAAAAGGCATTTAGGGATTTGAACAATTTTGCGATAACAGTTGGAAACTCCTTTAGGAAAATGACCTAACAGTTTGTGTTCTATCATTTACAAGTTTTAATTTTTTATTAAATCTGTGATAATGGCAAAATCTGTTTCTACCAAATTAAACTAGGCCACTTGAATGAACAGCAGCCGATTTTCAAAATAAAACAAAATCAAGAAATAGAAACGGGGATTTAAAAAAAAAAACACTAAAGAAGGCAAAGCACTAACTTCAACGGTGCTAAAAACACTTAGTTGATAACAGTGGCAATAAGCATCATTATTAAATTCGCTAGAAAGTTAGTTAGAGAGAGAGAGAAAGAATGGTATATATATAGAGGACGCCCCACTGATATACGGTCTCTTTTAAATTCAGAATCTTACTAAAGTTTTGTTAAAGAAGTAATGCAGAGATCTATTTTGCTGCATTAGTGTGTACTAGAAGCTATTGCCTCTAGGTGACACATAGCGAATGAAAATCATGCCGTATAAATGCGCTTTTGTAAGTGATTCTCTGTCGTTGTGTGCCTTATAGAATTGCTTTCAGTCAACTAGTCGAACAAATTTAAGGGTTTTTGGAAAATATGATTTAATAAATAATTACTATTAATAATTTATTTGCTTTAGCTGATTATTTTTTTTAACAAATAGATAAAAATGTGTATGAAAACACTAAAAAAATTGTTTTTAATTTGTTTTGCTTGTGCTATTGAAATATTATGTGTGTTTACATTCTTTTAATACACAAAATTAGTAAATAATTGAATATCATGTTAATTACAATAAATGCTTAATTAAGTAGATTTTAATGAAATATTTTTGTTTATTAAGTTTAGATAAAAACAGAAGAAAAACATGGAAAATAAATTTTTCTTTGATGAATATTAATTAAACCGAACTATTGTATTAATTGAATTTGTTTCTCTGTTTAATCAACTTGTAAAAAACACAAAAAACATTTTCCAAGTTTAAAGCTGTATCTGTATCTGTCGCTGTCGCTGTCTCTGTCTCTGTCTCTGTCTCTGTATCTGTATCTCTATCTCTATCTCTATCTCTATCTCTATCTCTATTTCTATCTCTATCTCTATCTCTATCTCTATCTCTATCTCTATCTCTATCTCTATCTCTATCTCTATCTCTATCTCTATCTATATCTCTATCTGTATCTCTATCTGTATCTCTATCTGTATCTCTATCTGTATCTCTATCTGTATCTCTATCTGTATCTCTATCTGTATCTCTATCTGTATCTCTATCTGTATCTCTATCTGTATCTCTATCTGTATCTCTATCTGTATCTGTATCTGTATCTGTATCCCTATCTCTATCTCTATCTCTATCTCTATCTCTATCTCTATCTCTATCTCTATCTCTATCTCTATCTCTATCTCTATCTCTATCGCTATCTCTATCTCTATCTCTATCTCTATCTCTATCTCTATCTCTATCTCTATCTCTATCTCTATCTCTATCTCTATCTCTATCTCTATCTCTATCTCTATCTCTATCTCTATCTCTATCTCTATCTCTATCTCTATCTCTATCTCTATCTCTATCTCTATCTCTATCTCTATCTCTATCTCTATCTCTATCTCTATCTCTATCTCTATCTGTATATCTATCTGTATCCACATATATTTATATTTATATCTTAAACATACATAATTCCATTTAAAAATTTAACGACTTGCCAGCCTATTTTTATTTGTTTTAAATACATTGTTTATATTTATTTCCATTTAAATATTTGTTGGCATTTATTTAGTCTAAAATTGTTTTTTTGTTTTTTGTTTAATAATTTTTAATTGTTATTTAGAAATGTGTGCTGTTTTATTATTTCACTGATTTTATGTGGGATTTTTTTTTCTTTTAAATATTTTTTTATCCAACAACAATTTATATTTATTTATTTTGCTTTCTCTCATTTGATTTAATTTAAATTTGTTTTGCTATAAAATTTTCAATGCGAATGTTAAGAATTTTCGAAACAAAAAAAATTAATAGAATTTTCACTTGACATTCATTTTTATTAATTTAAAAAGAATAAGAAAATAAACACATAATATATTTTATTAGCTTAAAAACCAATAACAAAAATTGAAATTAAATTAAAATTAAATGTAAAAATTACAAAAAAATACTCTGGGAATTTAAAAAATTTCAAATTATAGGCAGCGTTAAAAAATAAAATAAATAGGACTTCTTGATATATTATATCTTAAAGGATGTTTCAATAGGAATTTCATAAAGCTATACCTGACGAATTGGCTATTACTCTTTAAAAAAATTATGAAATCAATTTTATTAAATTTTTTTGAATGCAAAATAAATTTAGAAAACGAAATCAGTTTATGTATTTTTTATTTTAATTAATTTTATTTCTTTCATCAATCATTTGAGTTTTGAGCTTTTTTTCAACCGCTTATTCTCAAGCGACCATTTATTTCTTGGTAAAAATTTTATTTCATTTTGCATGTGGAATTTCTTATCAATTTTTGTCGATTTAGTTGATTGAAAAAGTGCGCATCAAAATGATAAGGTCATTTATTCACTTTTTGTTATTTTTTTTAAGAACATATTTTTTTCCATTAAAATAATTTATTTGTCAAGAAATTTGTGTTGAGATTAAAAAAAAGGCAACCGCTGCAAATGACTTACTGACTTTATCATGCAAATAAGAAAAAAATTATTTAAATTTCTTGCACATTTTTTTTTTTTTTTGACTTGCCAGTCAGGTCGGTCTGTTAATTTTTCAAAGAACAAGATTTTTCTATCTGAAAATGGCAGTTTTTGTTTACAATTTGGATCTCTAAGTATCTGAAAACGTGTTTATGTTAAATTATTCAATCAAAATGATTTTTCGCTGTATGTAATAGGAAAATTACTTTTTTTTGTTGTAAATTTTCTTAAATTGATTCCTACACAGGAAAGTGTGTCAATTAATAAATTTGTTAGAACGAAATAAATTTATGAAAATAAAAAATAAAAAAAAAATCATTTTAGATAAAAAGAGGCAGACCGGACCGAAGGAGGTAAAGAGAAAGAAAGAGAGAGATAGTGATTATTAAGCAATTTTAATCATTATAAATTTGATAATAGACCATTTAAATAAGTAGAACTTTTTTTAAACAAAAGTGCGATACTGGCCCCAGAAGATTTAGATAATAAAATGAATCTAATTGGGAATTGGGCTGCCAAATAGGTTTTACAAGTCCAGGTGCAATTATAACCCATAATAGCATACTTGAAAGCCACACATCACAACTAACATACATAACACACGATCTCTTACCTCTACTCTAGAATAGAGATGCACTGAGCTTGAAGAGTAACTAATGGAATTATTTGTTTCTAAACGCACTACTATATGATCATGAATCACTCACAGTACCATCCCTACTTTAAATTTTGTGTTTAGAAATTTTACATTAATTTGGTATGTGCTGTTATTTATTTTAAGGTGTTGTAATCCAAAACAAAGTGTTTTAGAATTTTGTAACTTTCGAACTAGTTTAATGGTGGGTATGAAACATTTAGGAGCTTTTTTTAAGTTTTTAATTTCAAATAGAAAGTTTAATGAACTGACCGTTTAAAAGAATAATGAGAAAGAGCGCACACAGTATTTTAAACTAAAAACCAAATGTGACAAAAATATTTTATTTTAGTTTAATTTTTTTGTTTTAAACTGAATCACCAGGTTTTTTAGTCTCATTCTAATTAAAATTCATACTTTCAATGACTGTGTTGTTTTTTATTCTTTTTACACTTTTTTTCTACAAAAAAAAGTGCTAATTATAATAAACATGTTTTTGTTTAAACAACAACAGCACATTGTTTGTTTTAGTTTGATTTATAGAAAAATTATATTTTCATTTTTCTATTTTTATTTATAATTAATTTTGACATTTATTGGCTCGCTCGCCACTGTTAGAAAAATTATTAGAAAATAATTTATAAAAAAACTCTTTTCCCTCTTCTTTAGGCTAAGGCCACGGGTATTTTAATTAAAATTTATATTCGAGTTTAATAAAACAAAAAAAAATCATATGCGTTGTAAATTAATTTTGCATGTTCGATTAGTAAATATTTGGGAAATAAATCATTAATAAAAATAAAATTGATAAATTGACTTGAGTAGATTTTAGCATAAAAAATTTAAAACATTATTAAAAGATTAAAATAACAAATTTCATTAAAATAAAACAAAAACAAACATTTTAAGGCACAAAAAGTAAAAACAATAAAGGAAGAATAAATTCGATTGTGAAACAGAGACCAGAAGCAAAAAAACTAAGTTAATTACACATTTTCCTAGCTTTGGCGGAACTTAGGTTACTAGTATAATTATTAAGTTAAGCGTAATAAATATTCGATGATAAAATAGTATCGCTAATTCAAATTAATAGAAAAAAATTTCTAGTAGGAATTAAAATTTTAATAAAAAAAATTATATACAGCATATTAAATTATTTGGTATCATAAAGTTTAATTTAACATTTATGTTGGTGTGCAAAATTCATTATTTTCCATGATATTCTCAGGGAAATTTTAGAAAAATTGTTTACTTTGTATTTATAATAAACACTAAGAGTGAAAGCATATCTATACAGCTGTTTCATCAGACGCTATTCTCAATCTTCAGCAGATTACTCCCAAGTGTTGATAAATTCCTGCCCAAACATTTGAACACTTATTTCGACCAAATGAGGTTTAGTTTAATGCCTACTTTGTTCGTTTTTTATTTTCTTGTTTAAATTAATTTTTTAAAACTTTTTGTTTGCCTATTGACTAAAATTTTTGAAAAATAATCCAAAGTAACATCTGACATGTGCCCACTCCCGTAATCTTCTGCGGTTCGTTTGGAAGTTGCTGAAATCCCTCAATGCAACAGCCCTGTGGTATATGGAAATTCCAAAAAAAAAAAAATTTTAAATAATCCAAAGTAATTTCTGAGTATTTGGGCAATAGATTACAATTCTAGACAACCTCCCCTGTAAATTAATGTGTTTCCCATCCCATACTCTTCTATAGTTCGTTCGAAGTTACTTTGGATTATTTTCTAACATTTTTTGACATTTCCATATACCCCAATGCCGTTGCTCTGATGGATTGTAGCAACAGCCGGACGAACCATAGAAGATTACGGCATGGGACACATATCATTTTGAAGGTGAGGTCGTCTAGATTTGTAATCTATCATCCAAGTACTCAGAAGTTTCTTGAGATAATTTTTAATTTTTTTTTTAATTTCCATAAAACAGTATTCAATTTAAAAAATAGGAAATTTTTTTTTTGTTTTGGCGTTAATGTCAAGTTGAAAATTTTAATTGGATTTTAAATTGTAATGAACTCTAATGTGAACATACGTAATTTAACTCTGGCAATAATATTTCTAGTCAAATGTTATTGCACCTTTTCTGAGTCTTATCTTTTTGCTTAATTGCCTTTTAATTTAATACTCTTACAATATAATTAAGTTATAACAGAGAACATACGCACCAACGTGCACACAGACACAGATACGATTACATCAAGTTGACACCATCATAAGCTAAGAAAATTTATACTTTTTTATTTGATGATGGTGCTTAGCAATAGAAGTTTAATGGAATAAATGCCAAGGGAATTAAGGAAGTAGTACGACATTTTGCTGAATTAGATGAAATTTCTCTTTGTCTGTGTGTTCGGAAATAATTTCCCAAGATATAGAAATTATTACGTTGGATAATGTAAAAAAGAAAACTGCTAGAATGACAAAAGATAATGAGATTTATGAAAAATATCGTCATATGATTTTATTAAAGCCCTAACTTACATTTAAAACATTTTAAAAGAGAAGCCAAAAAAGTCCTTAATATGGAAAATTAACAAAACTTTTTGAAGTTTTTCACTTCTACAATTAAAAATAACATTCTTAAACTGAAGCTTAAAATAAACAAAACTTCCAAAAGTTTTATTAATTTTTCATATTATTTTGCTACTTCAATGAAATATTTAAAATGTAAGTTAGGGCTTTAATGAAATCATATGACAATGTGCTGTCTTCTAGCTGAGTGGTCTGACTAACAAGCCTGACAAGCTGACTTTATTACAAGTATTTTAGTACTCGGGGATGTTTTAATTAATTTACACTAATTTTGCTTATTCGGTTTATTTGCACTTGCATAAAGTTTGTTACTCAAAATTTTAGTATTATAATACAATTTTATAGTTCATTAATTTTTCAGAATTGTTATACATTTTGGAAATTATTTTAAATATTATTCAGCACATGTTTATCTATCTAAGAAATGTATAATATATTTCTGTATTTAAGATTGTTTTCTTACTCTATAAAGTCTTACAAATACTTTTAACTTCTTCAAGATTAAACTGATATAATCCTACAATACACAAATATGAATTTAATAAATCACTAGAGATTTTCCAATAATAATCAAGAATCAATGAATTTGTGCGTGTTTGTATGTGTTTTAGTCGCAAGGGTATTGAATTTACTGTGAGCAAATTTTTACAGTGACACCCAAAACCTTCTTAGCTACCGACATTCTATGTGATATTAAATAAAAAAAAAATTAGATAAACAACCCTACTAGAAAATATAAATTACATTTTAGTACTCAAAAATAAAAGTTAATATTCATGATTACATTTTTAAATATGAAAGAAGATATAAAACAGCTTTTTTACTTCTCAATAAAAGCCAAATATCAGACTCTAGAGTGAGAAGTTCCAAACTGCACAATAGATCTTAAAGGTCGCAGTGCGATTATAGCCCATAGTGATGAGAAGGTCCAATATTCAATAAATAAAATAATAAAAAAAAACTTACACACAAAAGTTTTTTTAAAGCTCCACAATTAATAATTTTGTGCATGCAAAATAGTTTTTAGTATAAATAATTTTTCACTATAAAAATTTTTCTGCAAATGAAACAAATTTTAATGAATTTCATTCAAATTAGTTTTTAGTACAAATAATTTTTTTGGGGCAGAAATTTTAAAACACTGAAATTTTATTTATAACATTTTCTTTATTAAAAATGGAAAATATTTTTTCTATTAAAAACAATTTTTAGTACAAACTGAATAAAAATTTTAAATCAGTCAAAATAAACTTTTAGTACAAAAATTTAATTTTAACAAAAAAAAAAAAAATTATATCCTGAAGAAGCTACACAAATTAGAGCGAAATATCGATATAAAAATAAATTTTTGAAAAATAAGACCTCAAGCTTAACAAAATAGTCATATTATTTAAAAGAAAAAGGTCAAATAAAACTAACTAATAAATTTTTACATAAAAAACTTTTTAAAGTGTATTAAAATTAAAAAAAAAAACGGAAAGTACTAAGCAAAACTTGTAAAACAAATAGTACTAAAAATTATTTTTATGACAATAAATTATTAATACAAAAAACAAATAACATGCTAAATGAGTTTTTTAATACAAAAATCGTCATTTAGTACAAATGTTATTTTCATGCAAAAAAAAATTTCTATGCTGAAATTTCCTCTCTCAATTGTATGTAAAATTAATTTTTACTACTAAAAATGGATTTTTGCAAAAAAAAAAAAAATAGTACTAAAAATGAATGTATGACAAATATATTTTTATTTACATTATATTAAACATATATATTTTAGCACAAAAATTAATTAAACTTTAAAAATTTGTAAATTTTCCAAAAAAAAATTCATTTTAATAAAAAAATTCAAAATAATAAAAAACTTTTCTACAGAAGTTTTTTTGTTAATCATTTTATCAGTGTGTAGTACTATATTTTTTTGCAATATATTATTTTTGAGGGCAAATGAATTTTTGCTTCTAATGCAGAAAAAAAAATACAAAACAAAATTTAAAAAAATTAGGCTTTAGTACAAAAATAAGTTTTTAGTACAAAAATAAATTTTTAATACAAATGTTCATTTAGTAGCATATTCATCAGACCGTTTTTAAAAATGTATATGAAAAGTTTCGATAATGTTGACTTTAAAGTCTACGTTAATTTTTATTTTTTTTTTATAAGGGAATATAGAAAAACCTCATTTTAGAGAACTAAAACCTTTCCTTATAAAATTATTTCGATTCTAGAAAACGTTATTATTTTGATTGGCATCTAGTTAATTATGGAATATTATGCTCCCTCATCCCTTCACCACAATAATAAAGTGATATAAATAGTTAATTGCAACAATAAGTCAATTTTTACTTAAGTTAACTTAAGCAATTTTTCCTTATTATCACTGTTATTATATAAATTATATAAATCGTTTTGAGCTGTATTGTTTTATTCCCTACAGTGATTTGTTGCTTTTTATTCCAACTTAGTGGTTTGAATAGGAAAAAGCCCCAGGACGATTGTCTTGAATAATTTAACGTGAAAGTAAGGAAGCTATTGATTAAACAACCTTTGTATGCACGAGTATTGTAGGATTTTGATTTATTAACAAATTGATTTATATGCCTGCTTGCGACTCATGTTTGCTAAAATAAATTTTTTGATATTTAATTTAAAGAGACTAAAATAAATACGGAATATAACGTATGAAAAAAAATTATTGAAGTACAAATAAAGGACTTAACGTTTAACACTTAAGTAACAATTAAACTGTTACGCTTCGGTTTCTTTTCCAAAAAATAAAAATAAAATTTGATAATATGATTAATTGTGACATCTGTCAACATTCTAGTAAAGGAAATGAACACTTGTCTACCTGTTTATTTTAGCGTGAATTAGAGGAAAAAACATGACATCAACCATCATAAAGAATCTCTTCTACCAAAAATAAGAAAAAATTGTCTCACAAGCTTCAATAACTTTTACATATTTATAAGTATGCATGTATGTGTATGCGTATCTTATTTTTCTCTTGCAATTAAATTGACATTTATGACAGATGGCAGGCAGGCAGGCAAGCATTACCTTAGTCAAGAGCCACATACATATACATACATATGTCATGTATCTTTTGATTGTCAACTGATTTGTTTATAGAACTTACAACTGGCTGACAGCTTTATACTGACTAGTTTCACGCAAGATCAATATTTACCTAACTAAAACAACAACAACACTAATAATAAGGGCAAAAATACTTTATGACTCAAAATGCATAAATGAAACTGAAAATCAAAACAGCTTCTATTGGTTGTCTATAAACTAAAAAAAAAAGTATGAATTAATTAATCTGTCTACTGAATCATTTTTCTTTGTTGCTAAATAACAAAAAAATAAAACTACAGTGAAACTATTTTATTAATAAAATTCAGCGATAATTTTTTTTAAAAAGTGGACTTAAACCACTTTTTTTAAAATATAAATTTATTCCTGCAGTAAATAATGTTTGTACTAAAATATTTTCTAAAAAAAATTTAAATTTTTACAGCAAACATTATTTGTATGATTTGTACTAAAAAAATTTTGTACTAAAATTTTAAATTTTACTAAATTTTTTTATACTAAAAATAAATAATATTTTTCATTTCTACACCAAAAATTTATGTGCACTAAAAAAAATATAATTAGTACTAAAAAAAATTTTTTATAAATTTTTTTAAGAAATTCAATAGTAATTTACATTTTTACACTAATGTTGTGCTAAAATATTTGTATGATTTCGACTAAAAAATGTTTGTACTAAAAAATTTTGTTATAAAATGTATAATTTGTACTAAAAAATTTGTCTAAGAAATTAAATAATAATTTTCATTTTTAGAAAAAAAAAAATATATAATTTGTACTAAAATGTTCTAAGAAATTAAATAGTAATTTAATTAAGAAATTAAATAGTAATTTAATTAAGAAATTAAATAGTAATTTAATTAAGAAATTAAATAGTAATTTAATTAAGAAATTAAATAGTAATGTTGTACTAAAATATTTATATAATTTGTTTAATAAAATTTTTTAATGAAAAATTTTTGCTCTATTTTTTATTAATAATTTGCCTCAGAAATTATAAATATGTATAATAATCATTTCTACTACACCAAAAAATTATTTGCACCCAAAAAATTTGTACTAAAAATGTTTGCAGTAAAGATTTTTTTAAGAAATGAAATATTACTTTTAATTTTTAGGTTAAACATTTTTTGTACTAAAATATATAGTATGTACTAAAAAGATTTTTTTATATTTTTGTACCACAAAATTTGGTAATAATATTTATACATATATAATTTGTGCTAAAATTTTGTTGTACTCGTACTAAAAATTTGTTTAAGAAAGTACAAAGTAATTTTCATTTTTAAGCTAAAAATTTTTTTGTATCGAAAAATATTAACACTGTGCTATACCAAAATTATGCAAGGGTTTGCCTGTATCAATTCTCTTTTGTTGGACTCGTCCATAGAGAACGAAAATATTTTTAATTTTTTTAGGTCACCTAGTAGTGATTTTGTAACGCTAAATGTAGTGAGTAGTGTAGTGTTAGAGTTTTAAATCACAACTTTTATGTTTTCAAAAGGATTTCTAACATTTGTTCTTCTGTTTGAAGGATCTTACTTTCAAATAATGTATTTGAAAATAAAAAATAATTCTTTCTTTTTTTTTAAAAAAAATTACTAAATGTAATTTATAATAAATGAAATTATTATATAAAATAAATTATTTGTACTAAAACTATATGTGAGATTTTGTGCACAAAATTATTGTATCTAAAATAAATTTGTTTGTAGTATTATTTTTTATATAAAAAAACTTGGTTGTGGTTTAAAAAAAACTGGAGGCTTTAAAAAGTTTTTCTGGTTTTGTTAACTTTTATTTACAGTTTTAAATTAATAAAGTCTCTTTTACTTTTGCAAATTATTGAAAAAGTGATTATGCTAATTATTTCTGTTTTTCTTTAACACGAAAATTTTACTTTTAGAGACCGATTTGATTTCATATATTAACAATATCTTTTATCTTTTCTTTGTTAATAAAAATTCAACTTAATTAGTTGAAAAGAAAAGTGTATTTGAAATTTATGCGTTACACACTAAAATGTGTTTCTGTTTGAAATAGAAATTTAACCTTGAAACCTAGAGGCAGGCCCATTGGCTACAGATTTTAATTTTAATTTTTTTTTTAATTTTGCGTATTTTATAAATGAACTGCTATTTTTGAAAATGCTATAAGTCCACATTAAAAAAAATGAGTTAACAGGTATTTTAGTAAAATTGTGTCTATATCTTACTAAAATTACCACTAACTAATTTTCTTAAGTGGACTTATACCACTACCAAAAAATAACAGCTCAAATAATTCTATTTACAAAACAACTTATTTAAAAATTTTGTTGTTTAGAATTTTCAGAAAAAGTTTGACGCATGCCACCGGTTAGTTATTTATTTTTTCATCTTTTTCTAATTTAGCCCCCAAATACAATTTACACAAAAATATACTCGCATAAACCAATTTTCATAAATTTCAATGTTGAATCTATTTTATGTTTCTCATTTTCATCATGTATTATCAAAGTCAAAGATATAAATTGCAAAAAAATACATAAAAGCACTGGCTACTTCAAAAGCAACTACATTAAAAAATTTGTTTTTCTTAAAGCAAAATAAATTATTTATAACGGGTGGCGCAAAAGTAATCAGGTGGCGCAAAAGTAATCCTCCTATCAGAAAATGCTATAAATTTTGCGATTGGCCCCCAATGTCAGTTCTGTTTTGACATTTGTGTAGTAAATACATGCGAAATACACGTTAATAAACAATGTTGACTTTAGGGGCCAATCGCAAAATTTATAGCATTTTCTGATAGGAGGATTACTTTTGCGCCACCTGATTACTTTTGCGCCACCCGATATATATACTTTAAGTAAATAGTTAATTTAACATTTCAACAAAAAAAATCTCACACACACGCATATTGGAAAAAGTTACTTCTTTTAAGAAGTTTTCCAAAACTGAACATAACTTTTTTTGCTAGGGCAGCGTTTTTATGTAAAATAATTTTTTACATTTTTTTTTTAATATGTAGTTAATTGTATTAATTGTTTGCATAATAGTGAAGGGTGTGTAGGATTCGTGACAGTCATAGTCGTTTTCTTTTAATAATTTTTCTTTTTTGTTATTCAAAATATAAAATTTTGTTGTGTGCGATTATTAAGACTAAACACGCACGAAATTCGTGTGTATTTTTTAGTGTTCTTAATAAATTAAAATATATTTAAAAAAAAATTGTCTTTTACGAAATAATAAATATTTATATTCAAGTTATTATCATTATAAGCAAGAAATTTATGTTTTTGTTTTATTAAAATTTTTATTTATTTAATTTAATTTTAGTTCATTTTGTTTAATTTCTTTTCAAACTCATTTTTTTCTACTTTTAATTTGTTATTTAATTTGCTTTTAGTTTTATTTTATATTTGAATTTTTTTAATCTTTTTCTTTATTTTTAGTTTATTTTTTAATTGCTAATTTATTTTAATTATTTTTACTTTTATTTTTTATTTATTTTTATTTTTTATTTATTTTTATTTTTTATTTATTTTTGTTTTTTATTTATTTTAAATTTAATTAATTTTATTTAATTTTTTTTTAATTTAATTTTAATTAAATTTTTATATATATTATAATTTATTTTATTTATTTTTAATTTATTTTTAATTTGTTTTAATTTATTTTTAATTTATTTTTAATTTGTTTTAATTTATTGTCATGTCACAACACACAACTAACTACACATTTCCCTAAATAAAAATTCCCTATTACAGAAATTACAACCCCTGACTTGGCAGCCCTGTCGTTACACTACAAGTGCAAATCAAAATATAAATAAAAAAGAGTAAACTTACAAACATGTGTTCATTAGCAGTTCTTTTTCCTTTGCCCAACTTCTCTAGAAAGGACGGTTATTATTTTTTTGTTTTCTTCATAATTTTTAAGATTTAAAATTTTTGTAAACACAATTTTTTTGGCTCTTAATTTATTATTTAACTTGGCCGTATTATAGAAAATGATATTGAGAATATTTTATTATCACATAGAAACAAGAAAAAAAATAAACAGCCAGACGTTGTTGGGACTTTTTAAAGAATTTTATTTACACTTTCTACAAGCTTTTTGTGCTTTTTTTGTGGGTTTTTATTTGTTCGTATTTTTTGATATTAAAAAATGGAACATTTTTTTTATTCAAAATTATATTTGACTTTAAAAGAGTCGTGAGGTGATTTTTTGTAGCTGTAACACAATTTTTGGCAAATTTTTTTATTTTACAAAGCCTCGAAAATAAAAAAAAAACCATATTGATTTGTCACGAATTTACAGCAAGACTTCCAAGCATATAAAATCATTTTCTTGTCAAACTTAGAAAAAAACATTGTTTTTTAATTTATTCAATAAAATTTTGACAAACCAAAAATATTTTTAATAAATTTGTAGGTAGATAGTAAGGACCATAATCTTAGTCACACTAAAATCATTTTAAAAATAATTTTTAATTTTTAATAATAATCTTAATAAAAGCCTACTTTTTTGACTATGGTTAAGGGCTTATATACGAGTATTTACAAAAATGTAATACTGCGACCAAATCGCATTTGAAATTTTTTTCTTACAAAAAGAGTAAAATTTCAATTAATTTCATTTGACATCGAAAGTGACGTTTTCAGCCCTAATTTTTTTTATATACCAAACTTCGTGTTGTTTTTTTTTTTTATAAAATTAAAATTTAGTATTAAGTTTCTATGTTACAGGAATAAAAATTAAATTAAATTGCTATCTAAATTCTGTTGGATCTGGGCGGATTAAAAATGGGCTTGGGCGGTTAAATCAAATTCAAATCAATTTAATTTTTTTTAAGATTTTCAATCAATTTTAAAATTAATAATTTGCCTCCTAATATATTTATATAAGGTTTATCCAAAATTGGCAACAAAGTCTAAAGAATTTTTTAAAATTAATTACTTTTATGTTTTCCCTTAAGCTTCTTCAATGTTTAAAAACCGTGTCATTTCAAATTGTGGTTGAAATTTATTAAATATTTTATCCAAGTGATATACAATTTTATTTTAAATACACATTTCATATGTGCATACAAATGTTTTTTATTAAGCAAGAAGAAAATTATAATTGGTTTGTTAGCACAATTGCAAACACAGCGTCTTCGTTTAAAAAAAAAATAATTTTTTTTTTTATTTTATTTCTTTGCAAAAATTTCCCAACAACTCAAAAAATGTCACTTTTTAAAAACAAATATGTTATGTTTAATTTTAATTTAATAAACACCAATTATTTCACTTTGAAAATTTAACATTTCAAATATTAATTAGCACTTTTACACTTTCTTTCCGTATTATTAATAATTTTCCTTGATTAATAATAAAGTATGGGTTTTATTTCTTATTATTTGCACCAGAAATTTCACTTTATTTTAATAATTTAAATTATTTAATTTTAATTTTTTTTAAATTGATTATCTTACACAGATTTGCTTTTTGGCTTCTTTTTTTTACTAAATTTATAACAGAACAACTCTCACCAATACTTTTACAAAATCAAATTTAATTGAGTTTACTCATTTGCCCGTTAATTTTCTTTTTTACTTTAATCGTTTAGTTAACACTTAGCGAGCGCACCGATCTACTCGCTAGGACGTTGCCGTCCAAACTAAATACAATAAATTTATCATGCATACGACCAACAGGCGTTTTTTGTTACTCGATTATGTACGTTTATGCGAAACACGGTTGTTAATGTGCGAAATGTTTCACAACACCCAAAAAGAAATTGGGAGACATTTGACACACACACTGTTGCTTAAAACCCACATGTTGAAAAATAAAAATTAAGAAAAGAGGAAAAACAAAAACAAACAACAACAATCAAACACATAGTGAAAAGAAATGTTTTGATTTTATTATTTATGTTTAGTGTTACCAGATTAAACGATTTAAGTAGAAATTATTTTTTAAGTAAGTCGTTTGTTGATTTTTCATTATTTTTATTTTACTTTTTGTTTTATTTTATTTTCTAATTATTACATAATCTTATTTATTTACTACTTCTTTATTTTACTTGAATTTTTATTTCGTTGTTTTATGTAATTTTATTTTGTTTTATGTAATTTTATTAAATTTAATTTTATTTAATTAAATTTTTTAAATTTTTAGTTGAAATAAAATAAAATTTTTTATTTTATTTTACTTTGTTTAGTTTAATTTCATCTTGTTTTATTAAATTTAATTTACTTTTAATTTTATTATTTATTTGTTTTATTTTATGTTAAGCAAGCTAAACACAGTTGGAATTAAATAACAAAAAGATTAATTGCTTTTTTTTTAATTTTTATTTATTTTATTTTACTTAATTTAGTTTTTATTAAAACGGCTAGTTTACTAAGCTTAAGGTCGTAGTATAAAAATTTATTTTTATATCGATATTTCGATCTAACTTTATATTATTATATTAAGCAAAAAAAGGTTAAATAAATTTACAAATAAAGATTTTAATTGTTATTAATTTAAATTTTTCTTTATTTTTTTTACTTATTTTATTTTAATTATTTTTTATTTATTAAATTTATTTTCATTAAAATGGCTAGTTTTTTTATTTGTTATGCTGAAAAAGCTATACAAAGTTGAAGCGAAATATTCATATAAAAATAAGTAATTATAATCTGATTTAAAACTTTAAAGAACTAGGTCAAACAAACATTCAAATAAATATTATTTTAATTTAATTTGTTTTCATTTTAAGTTATTTTACTTTTTCTTCTTAATTTTTTGTTTATTAAATTTTGTTTTATTTTATTCAATTTAAATAATTTATATTTTTATGTAATATTTTATTTATTTTAATTATCATTTATTTTATGTTAATTTATTTTAATTGTAATTTATATTAATTGTAATTTATTTTACTTTTCCAAATTTTTATTAAAAAAAAAGTATTTAGCGCTTTATATCAAATTGACGATTTTTTAAAACAAAATTAACCGATTTTGCTTTAATTTCAACTGGCAACACAAACAATATTATTAGTTAATAGTTACATAGCTACTGAAGGAGAAATAAAAAGAGAGAGCGAAAGAGAGTTTGTGTGGTGAAAAAAAGTAATTTAATTTGTTTATTTTAAATAATTCGAGAAAGCTTTGAGCTTTTTGAATTTACAAACAAGTTTTTGTGTGAATGCGTGAATGCACAGTGTAACATTATTATGCACGCGTGTAGCTAGTGCACATGACATACCCACATGAGAATGTGCGTATAAGTAATATTTTAAGCATTATGTAAAAACGTTAAACATACGTTAAGTGAGAAGAAAGAAAAGAAAATAATTTATACATTTTATGCATTTCCAATCAAAATTTATTTTTATGCAACTAATCTTAAACTCATGCAATATTGTTATTTTGATTAATTTTGAGATCATATTTAAATGATATTCTAGTATTGACTAAAATTAACCACTTTGGCGACCACTGGCTGATACATTTATTGTTTTTATTTACAAACATTCAACACGTGTTATTTCTCTAACCAAAAAAACAAGAGCGTAAGTAAGAACCTCTCATTTTAGTTAATTTGCAGCATGTTGCGAAGCATATTGTAAAAATTGAGTACAAAGCTTTTCAACTACACACATATGGATGTATCGCAACAGCAACACATACAGCCATCAACAGCATAATTATTTTTTTCAACTTTTGCTTTGAGCTTCCGTTTCCTATTGCTCCAAGAAAACCAAAATAGATAGAAAGTGAAAAAGTAAGCTCTTAGAGCTTTTGATGTAAAGATAAGCTAAATAACCTACATTCTATTTATTTTTACAAAGACCGCTTGCAAGAAAATCTTTACTCAGAGAAATTGTTATTCAAAAGATCTAAAGTAGAAAAAAACCCAAGTTCGCCTCAAAGCTTACTAGACGGATAGATTTTACGAAGTGGAGTCTCTATTAGTCTCAGTTTTTGCAGATGTTTAATTTTTCCGATTTTTTTTTTAATTGGAAATTCAAAAATCTCGCTCATTTTTGAGTGTCCTGGGATTTATCTTATCAAAAATAATTTTTCACACATTGTTTATCAGTTTATTATCATTAAATCATATTTATTCACAATTTATTTCTTTCAACTTATGGTCTCACTTATTTTTAATTGCTTTTCTGTTTATTAACAATATAAATTTTGCTTTTCTTTTTTTGTTTTCTTGTGAAATATTTTACATTAAATTAATTATTTTATGATTTTTTAATTTTTATACACACTTAAAACTTTGAGAGTTTTCTTTAACATACGAATATATTTATGTACAAACATAGCTAAAGGCAAACGTATACAATTTTGCTCTTAAAAGTTTGAATTGGTCAAAGAAAACAAATGCAATTAAAATGGAAGTTGTTGGTTGGTATAATTCCTACGATATAATATTTAATATTTAAAATGCAATTTATGTGTAAATGAAGTTGGGGTGGGGGTTGACAATAAAGGTGAATATAAGTGGTGAATAATGAGTAGGTGACAATATTTATGTAAATTTCAACAAATTTCCATAACTAAAAGCAGACTAACACAAAGTGATACACGTTTTAATTGAAATTTTAACTTTTTTAAGGCCATCATGGAAGATAATTTTCTTTACAAGAAAAAATTTTTCACGAGATTTTTTTTTTATGAAAAATTATTTCAGCTTATTAACATTTGTGACTTGTTCTATTTTATTTTAATCTTTCATTACAAAAAGTTTTTAAAATAGAAAACGAAATTTAACATTTTTTTTTTAATTTTCTGTAGCAAAATTTTAACAAAATTTTTTATGTGTTTTAAAACAGACATTTTTTATTAGAAAATTTATTTCTTAGATATTTTTAAAGCAGCAGAAATGTTTTGTTAGTTAATTCTTCCAGCATATTTCTTTCTGTATAAGCAAATAAAAGCTTATACAGAAAGTCAATACAAATGCACGAAAGAAGCTGGAGTTCACTTAAAGAAATTTAGAAAATTTACTTTCGGAGAAGTTTTCTACAGCAAAAATTTACAAATTTCTTTTTAATAAATGGTTACTGCAGAAAACAAAATTATTAAAAAATTTCATGTGAAAAGAAATATTTTGCTCAGTTTTTTATTAAGAAAATTTCTAAATAGGAAACGTTTACATTAAAAATTGGCTTGCGAGAATTTTTCTCTTTCTTGTCTTCTTTACTACTCTACTTTTTTTCCTCTATTCCATTTTGTTCTCTACTTCTTCTTCTCCTTCTTCTTTTTCTTCGTCTTCTTGTTTTTCTTCTTATCTTAATTTCCCTTCCTTCTTCTTCCCTTTTTTTCTTTTCTTGTTTTTCAGAACAGAAAACTATTCTATTTTCTTCGTTTCCTTTTTTGCTTATCTTCTTTCCTTCTCCTTTATGTTATTTTCATTTCTCGTTTCTTCTTCTCATTTCTGTTCTCTTCTTCCCTTTTTTATTTTCATTTTTTTCTCTTCTTTTCTTTACTATAATCTTCACTTCTTTTTTTCTTTTTGTTATCTTGGCTTCTCTACACTTCTCTTTTTTTACTATATTCACTTCTCTTTTCCTTTTCTCTATTTTTTTATCTTCTCTTCTTTTTTTATTATCTTCTTCTTCCCTTATTCTCTTTTCTGTTGTCTGAACTTCTCTTCTTTTCTGTTATATTCACTTCTAGTCTCTTCTTCTTTTTTCTATTATCACTTCTAGTCTCTTATGTGTTATCTTCTTTTCTCTTTTTTAGTCTTATTTACCCTTCTCACTTAAATATTCTTCTGTATCCGTCTCTAATTTTCTCTAGTTCTCTCCATTTTTTTCTATTATGCTTAATTTTTCACCACTCTTTTGTATTGTATTCTATATTTCCCTACTGTTCTTTATGCTTCTCTACAGACCAACTGAAATTAGCATGGCAAGCGTAGCGTTTTTTAGCGCAAAGCGCTTATATTGAAATAGCAAAACCTAAAAACGATATTACGGATTCAGCAGTAGGTAATGATTTTGCTTAAGAAAACTCACTAATAAAAATTAAAAATAGAGTTGAAAACGCTAGATTCGTTAAAAATGACTAAAATGTCATTACTTAATGCCGCCAACTTTTTTGCTGTAAGTTTTTATTTATCTTTTGTTAGAAAATGAAAAAAAAAGGAACAAATCTGCTGGCATATGGGTTACTTAATTAAATATATTGCTATTGAAAAACAACAGGTTTTTATTAATTTTTAAAAGAGAAAAATTGTTTCCCAAAAGAATTCTTTTTTAGGGAGAAAAATATTGCATCACTTTTGCGTTTTTTTTTTTAATTAATTCATTTCCTATGGTAAATATGTTATTTGTTTTTTTTTTTTTTTTGTTGAATTTAAAATTATGACACTTTTAATAATTTTATATCATTTTGTTTTCTTAGTTTTTAATTATTTTTTTTTATTAATTTAAAGGCAATGATAGTTTTTTTCACAAGAAATAATTTTAAAATAAGTGTTTTATCAAAAATATTTGTTTTTTATTAAATATGAAATTTTTTGTTTTAATTATTGAGAGATTTATAAAAAATTTAATTGTTTAATTAAAATTTTACTGAATAGACTTTAGAAATGAAAAAAAAAATATTTTATATAAATTTACTGGTTTTGATTAAAATAAGTTTTAAGTCACACAAATTAGTTTTTGCTTGAGAATTAATTTTTTTTTTTTTAGAAAATTTAAAAAAATCACTTTTAAAGTTTAAAAAAGAATGCATTAAAAAATACTTTAAACGTCAAAGCAATAAAACTACATATAGAAATGAGACTTCCAAATCTTTATATAAAAATTGTTTGTTTGTTAGGCAAGGGGTTCTTAGGTATTTTGTTTTTAACGAAACACGAATGTGTAAGAATACAAAAATTTTCATTTCAAATTGAAACTCATAACCCCACACTAATAGCAAAGAAATGAAAGCTAAGGACAAATCGTAGCATTCGATATAGGGTAACTTCTTTCAAGATGTTAAATTTTTTTTCTTAAAAAAAAGTACATTTTCGATCGTTTTGGATATCGAACGAAATGAAACGATTTGACCTTTGGTTTATCAATACAAGATATTAAAAACACACATATAATTGTAAACTAAATTTATATAAATTATATAGCACATACATACATTCATAAATATTTTTGGCAAAACGAAAATGAAGAGAGAGATACTATAACAGTTGAAAATTTTTTTTTATAATAAGCGATCATTGCATCTCTCAAACAAAAAAAAAAAAGAGTATTTTTCATACAAATTTTCTAAATATTTTAATCGCTTGTAATACAAAAACAGGCACTAATTCCTAAAAACCCTTAGAATTAGCACTTAAATTGGTTTTGTTTATTTTTTTTAATACAAAAATTAATACATTTTTTATTTTTAATTAAAATTTTTTATAATTTATAATTAAATTTTTTTTTATATTATAATTTTTGTTCTTTTTAATTTATAACTTTCAAATTTTTTTTTTATTTTTTATGAAATACATTTTTATTTTGAATTTAATCTTAAACTTAAAATTTTTTGATTTCATGTTGTATTTTATTTTATTTTTTAATTATTTTCTTTTTATCAAATAAATTTCAGCACTTTTTTGTTTTTTTTTTTTTTTTTTTTTTTTTTTTTTGTGTAAATCAAATTTACAACGTGATTTTATTTTTATTAAATTCTTTTACATTAAAAAAAAAAAAAAACTGATCTGCCAAAAAATTTACTTAAAATAATTTTTCTTTTAAATTAGTTTTAAAACCAATTTTCTGCTTAAAAAATGTTTTTGTTAAAAACAAATTTTTGTTAAAAACAAATGTTTCTAATAAAATTTTTTTAAATATTTTTTAAAGAAAAAATTTTTTTAAATAAAAAAAAATATTTTTTAAACAAAAAAATTTAAGTAAATTTTTTTTAAATAAAAAAAAAATATTTCTTAAACATAAAAAAATTTTATTTAAAAAAATTTTTGTTTAAAAAAAATTTTTTTACACAGAGGTATTTTGTTTAAAACAAATGTTTTTATAAAACAATTTTTAAATAAAAAAAAATATTTTTTAAACAAAAAAAATTAAGTAAATTTTTTTTAAATAAAAAAAATATTTCTTACACAAAAGTATTTGAAATCCATTTTTATTTTCTGGTTCAGTAAATATAAAGCGAATCTGTACAAGGTGACCGCATTAGTGAATTTGCTGTTATATTCCAAATTGATAAAATTTATTTTAATTTACAAATTTGAATAGAAAAATTAATCCATTCTTTTTAGAATCTGAAATTCTTAACTATTAAATAAAAATGTACAAATTGTATGCATCAAAAAATTAAAAAAAAATATAAAGTTGGTTTTTAAAATTTTGAAAATTTCAAAGAAAATGATGAGCGAATCGCTAATGCGACGACCACCTTCTATAGATTCGCCTTGAGTAGATAAAAAAAAAATTTGTTGCTGTTTAAATTTAAATTGAAAACAACAATAATATAAAATTTTTTCAAATATTTTATTGTTTCCTTTCAACTTAAAAAAAGTTTTCGTTCATATTTAGTGAAACAGACAGAAATAGTCTGTAAATGAAACGCTTTTATTTTAAACCACCACAAACATCTGTCGCTGGCAGAGATTTTGTTGTTTAAAATAAAAGTTAAACCAAACCAAATCACATTAGTAAACAGTTTATAAATCAAAATAATTTTTTTTTTTTTTTTTTTTTTTTTTTGAAAATATTGAACTTAATTTGATTTACATACATAATTTATTTTGAATTTCGGTTTTTTATTTTAAAAATGTTAAGAATTTAAAGTTGTATTTATTATTGCAGACCAATTTTGTTGTTGTTGTCCTTTTTTTTATAATTTTTTTTTTTTTTGTAACTTATTCCCAATCTTTTTTTATTTCAAATGTCCAATCCCATTTGAGGTGAATATGTTTATCATCATCGGTGAATAGTGATGAAACGGAATAGGTACCACGTGCCATTAAACCAGAAGGTGCCTCCTCATTAGGTGTTAAATAATATTGAATTTCTTTTTTGGGAGGATAAGAACCCACCATATGGGTCATTTTATCAACTAAACATGAAATAAAAAAATAAAAATCATAATAAATGTGAAATATTTTTCATATAAACACTATTTGAGATAAAAACATAAACTCCGAAAATGGCAATAAAAGAAAATAAAAGAAAATTTATAATTAAAAGATTTTTTTTTATAAATAGCAAATTATTGCGAAATAACGAAATTCGACATCGAATTTTAAGTTATTTTGTATGAAATAATTTAAAAATTTGGATAAAACTTGCTCGATATTTGACCCTGGGCACACTGCATTATATCCCAGCAAAAAATAATGGAAGTGATTCTCTTCAGTGTCTGTCACTTTAAAAAAAAAAAAAGCGAAAGTCATTTTTAATCACATGCGATATACGATTTCAAATCACTACCTTTTCTTAAACAACTTCATTTCTAGTTTCGAACCACAATTGTATAAAAGTAGACATGGTAATGGCAAATTCATTGGTTTTTCATTAATTTTTTTACTTGTTTTTCTTGACTTTTGTACAGTATAGCGAGCATAATCTGGCCTGGACTGGATAGAAATCTAAGAGGGAGTTTACAATCATGCGAGCAGGATGGGTTGGAACCTGCTTAGACCAGAAAGTGCTTGCCACCAAGTAGCCGGAAAAATCTCTGACACACCAGCCCTAGCAGGTAACGTAAATGTAGAAGTTGTCAGCAATAAGAGGAGGAGGAAAGTGTGGAACACTTTCTCTGTCTTTGCCCGGCACTGGAGTATCAGCGTGAAGCGCTACCTGCAGGGCCTCACTACACTGTCGTCTTGTTACTAGCTTCGTTACAAGAAGTCATTGACTATGGTGACGGACTCTTTTTCTTCTTTCTCTATATCCTGCGCCCTGTGCAACCTAACCTAAACTACCTCACTTTCTTTGCTGGGATATCAAGTGCATGCAAATTTCCCATATTTAACCAGTGCATTTGTGTCACCAATCTGTATAAGTTTTGAGTTTATTATCAGTAAAAATTTATTTTACTGCAAAGTGACCATTTATATTTTTAATACAATTTCAAAAATTATAAACTTTTTCAAAATTTACCTGTTTTTTAATGATTTAATTTCATTGCCATTTTCGTTACTTTTAATTTATTAATCGGCCTTAACACGAGTGTTGCTTGGATACACGATATTTAACAGCGTTGCACTGTTACCCATCAAGTTCACAACACTCCTACAGCAAAGCCAATTAACTTTTTTTAAGTTAAAATTAAAAATATCTTACCAGCTATTTCTTTAAGTTGTTAGTGGAATTTGTTTTTATTTTTATTATATTTTATTATATTTTTATATATAAGTGGAAGCACACACATTTAGACACAGACACACATATTGAATTAAGAAAATAAATTAATAATCAAAAAAGATTTTTTTGTTGTTAGAATGATAATGAAATGCAATTATTTTTTTTTTTTTTTTTTTTTTTTTTTTTTTTTTATTAAATAAACAAAAAGAACTCAAGCCAAATTTTAAAGTTTCACCAAAACATGTTAACAAACTATTAAAACGGTTATAACTAAAGTGATAAATAAAATGTAAGTACAACCAATTAAGCCGTAAAATATATTCGAAGCGGTAGATTCGGTAAACATGTTTAGAAAAATAAAAAAATGTATGTATTTCAAATAAAGTAGACAACGCCTCAAGACTTGTGCTATTGCAACTGATAACGCAAAATGAAATAAAAATACAAGCCTTTTATACAAAATACCATGATTTGAAATGACTTTATTAAATGCAGAAGAGAAAACATAAAAGTATTTGCAGAAAATAAATATAAATAAGTAAGTACACACATTAGCGAAATTAAAGAGGTAGATGGTTGGTGGGTTGGGTGGGTCAATTATGGTTTTTATATGGGGGTGTAAGGCAGGGCAATTTGAGTTTTATGTATTTACATATTAAGCATTTAAATGAAGAATAAAGAAAAAATAGTAGTTTAAAAAAGCACTTACCAGGGACACCTAAACGATAAGTCTTTTGTACGTATTTAAGGCCATGCACAATTTCTCTTTGAACAATAAAATCAATGCGTACTTTGTACTGGACACCTTCTTTAATAACAAAAACCTAAAACAAGCAAAGAAATTACAAATTAAATTAAATTAAATTAAATTAAATTAAACTTTAAATAAAAAAAAATAGCAGGCAAATTACGGCACTCGATATTGATCGATATTTCTTATGATATAGAATGTCATAATTTGGCCAAAGTTTATACTTACTTGCTTTTTAAGCTGACTCAGATCACCAGTTAAATCTAATTCCATATCGTCACGTCCTTCCACAACCAAAGCTAATTTCTTAACAATAACTTTACGGGGATCATTGGGTTCTAAATTTGGTAAAATAAAAAAATTAAAAAAAAAGTTATTTCATTACTCCTATGCAAAACTCAAAACGTGTAATTTCTTCGACTTCGATTTGAAACCTTAAAATAAAAAACTTAAACGCTGGAATTTTGGCGTTTCAAATAGCAAATAAATTTTGCGTGAACTAAGCGTTAAAGAAAAAATAAAATGACAAACAATTCAAATTAAATGTGATTTTTTTCATTTAGACAAAAATTAAAAACAAATTTGTTATTTTTTAGTCAAAAATATGATTTTGCTAGTTGTGTGTGTCAAATGTTTACTTTTACGTTGGCGTTTTAAACAAAAACGCAAGCAAAATACGTCGTTTCCAAAACAGGCTTTAATAATTTTGGCGTTTAAGCGTTTCTCAGAGCATGAGTGTTAGACCAGGACCATACACCGCAAAATTTAGTTGGGCAATTCTTTCTCAGTTCTCCTTTAAAATTGTCGTTTTGTCCACACACAAAATTTTGTTTCGGCAATTTTAGCATTCTTATTCAGTCATTCATTCAGCCTTCAAGCTACCTGTCTTCTTTTTTTACTTCTTTATAAAAGATACGAAGAGAGAAAAAAAGTCAATTAACTGCGAAGTACGAGCAAATTTGTACCACTTTCCATATTTCTTTCCTCGCTCTCCTAAAAAATCAATAATTGCCCCACCAAAATTGCTGTGTATGGTCCTGGTCTTAGTGAGTACAAAAAATTACAAAAAAATCTATTTTATATCTTAAACTTACAATTCAATAAAAAATGTTTGTTTTTAAATGTATTACTCATTTAATTAATAACGAAAACATACATACATACATATGTCCTATAAAATTAAATTACTTAAAAACTCCCCAGCTATCCATAATTTTTAACGCTTTTTTATACCTTTCAGGCTGTACTAGAGTGAAGTTTTAAGCTCCTTTAGTAAATATTTACTTAAATTATTAACTAACTCTCAATATAGTAAAATGCAAAACCACAAAATAAAAAATGCTTTGAAAAAGTCATGGCACCTATAAACCCCTCCCTCATTTCTTTTCTTTTAATTGAATTTAATAAACCACATTTAATTTAAATTAATTTATAGTTTTTGTTCTTAATTTAAATTTATACTTACCAACTATAATCTTTTCCGCCTGTGCTTCGCCCAATAAAGTTTCCTTGTAACGTCTTAAACTTTCATCCTCTTGATCAGCTGCCATTATTTCTTCAATAGTTTTTTCTGGTGGTGGCTGATAGTTGGCATCATGTACATCCTCTTCATGTACCTCAACCTCATTTGTGGCAGCTACAGCGTCGACAGACATGTTGGTTTTTTGTGGTAAATTTTAATACTTTTTTTGTTTTTGCTTTTTGTCTACTTAGTGCGAGTGTTACTCACAAGTACAAATTTAGTTTAATGGGAAATTATGTGTTGGAAAAAAATAAGCAACCTGCAAAAGAATATAAAAAAATTATTTCTTAAAAAACTGAGGGCAAATTTTCAAATTTTTTCATATAAAAACACTAAAATTATGATAACTTTCATTCGATATCGCATGCGGTGATTTGGTCTCTGAATTAAAAAAAAAATCTATTTTTGCTAAAATAAAATTTTAATTTGAAAACAAGATAAAAAAAAAAAAAAACTTTTTCAAATTTGTAGTTTACTTTAAACTATTTTTATAAAACTTTACACACGAACATATGCTGCCCTGAAACTTATTACGACAGTTAACGACAGTCGACATTGCCGGGTGTATATGAAGGCTTATTTTTAAGCTACTTATATCAAACTGAATCCTATGAAACTTATGTTTACACATTACTTTTTTTTAAGTATATTTTGTACAACCTTCATGAACTGAACCTGACACCAGTTAATAAACTATCCACTAATCTACCGCGGCATCCTAATGAGAGTTAAAAGGCATAAAATGTATACTAAGCTGATGGTTAAAAAATGTTGCTCACGCGCATAATGTTTCACATGACTAAATAAGTGTAAGAATTAGTTTTAGAATTAGAAGCGGGAACAAGTCACCTATTGTGACACTACACTCAAATTTTAAATTCTCCCTGACTCTAGTATTGATCAAGAATCTAAATCTTTGTGTCCCATGTCAGACGATTGATCTTTGTTACATAACCTATAGAGATCGTTTAGGATAATCCTTACATTTTCCAAGTGTTTTAATACTCGGCAATGTCTAGTCATGAATCCTGGGACAATGCGAATTTCTGACCGAGTCAGTCTTCCGAGAACGGAATAACATGCATGTTCTCACTACCCTATTTTAATTTGTATTCAACCAATATTGTAGCTATTTTCTTTCCAGCCACTCCCTAATTTTATAATTACATATTTCACTTGGAAATGGACCAAGCAAAATTTTTTTCATAAACAAAAATCACATAACTGGATGAATTTTTGCTTGTGCCCAATTAAATATTTGTTTTTATATACATTGTTAATATAAAAAAAGAAGAAATAAAAGAAAGATTTTTTTGTCTATAGCGCTTATCAGTATATAAAAAATCCCAAATTAATAAACATTTTGTTGTGTTTATCAGTTGATATGAATATTTCTTTTAGACCATAAACTGCTGTTAATATTCATGCATTAAATATCGATTATATGCTCAATATTATAAAGGTAGTATAATTTAGTTACGCCTATTTCGTATTATTACAAAACCATCATCAAACATATTATGTGGATGTTTTAGTGTGATGGTTGTTATGGCGTAGAAGTGGGCAACGTATTGAAGTGTGCTGTATAACTATAGTTATGCAGACATGCTAAAAAAATACCTTATTGATAGATTTTTATTTTCAACCCTTTACTTTAAAGCTTTACAAATGTAAGGATAAGGACTAGTTAAGTTTTAGGCTGAGCGCTCTTTATTTATAGGTAGATGCTAGTAACATATTTCAATAGATTGATTGTAGATATATATAGAAGAAAAATTATGTTATACCCAGTTCAACATTTTCTCTTTTTTTATGTAAAAAAGCAAAAAAAAAAAATTAACTATAAATTTTCTAGTAAAAAATAATTATGTACTTGTGTAATAAATTTTTATAGAACAACATCTTTATTATTATGACTGGCGGGCATTATTTTAATTTTTTATTTTTTATTTTTACAATCATTGTGGTTTTAACCATTTTTAGAAATGATGATTAAATTTGTGCAATTTTAACAAAACAACAAATGCTTTATACTGATAAATAAAAAGAGGTTTTTGTTTTACTCTTTCTAATAGCAGCAAATAAATCATGTACGGAAAGAAAAAATTTCTATTAGCCCTTGGGACTGAATTTACTCACTTGGTCCAACAAGAAAAATATTTAATGCGGCAAAAATTTTGTTGTTCAGCCTGAGTGTCTAAACTTTTATAACCCCTAAATCAGATTTTGATCACACTTGACACATTCCTCAATTCATAGCCGTCTGGCAAATTTTTTTCAAACTTCAAGAACCCAAACGAAATTATTGGATAACCAATGTATTTGGTTATCATTTAAGCACTAAGTTAAATTTAAAAAAATTTTAGAAGAGAAGTAAAAAAAAAGTAGATAATATGAAAAATTAACAAAACTTTTTAAATTTTTGTTCATTTAAGCTTCAGCTTAAGAATGTTATTTTTAATTGTAGCAGAGAAAAACTTTTTTGTTAATTTTTTATATAATCGACTTTTTTTGGCATCTCCGAAAGTTTTTATATGTTTTAATTAAATCATATGACGAAACCAGAAAAACCATTCTGCTATTAGCAAAAACAAAATTTTAAAATCAGTGCAATACTTACCTAGAAATTGAAATTGGGTCAAAAGTAATTTCAGAAGCAAACCGATGTACCAGTTTTTATAACTACAAAAATTATATGAACAGCCATAACCACACTTTAATACATATATGTCATTTTCAACACGTTCTTTAACTCTTTTGGTCACATGTTGAAAACCTTTTAAGTAATCTTGCTCCCATTAGCACATAGTTCCAAAACTTCTGCATATAGGTACAATTTTCAACTTATCGTCCTCAGAATAGGTATTAGAACACAAAATTTCCGTGTTGCTGGAGGTCTAACACTCCATAGTTTTTTCACAAAATTTTCAATCTAATAAACTCTCTTAAATTCGACGCCATTTGCAGAGTGACGCCATTTTCTTATTAATTAATTTTTTATGTATAAGAAAAATCATAAATTTTAAAACTATTTTTATCAATATCTACAATAACTTCACTATTTTACTATTTGAATTGATAATTTGATACTGTTAAAATGTGCTTTTGTTTTAATTTTCCTACGCATCATTAAAATCACAACTTTTCCTTGCCGATACGATTTGTACTCATAACCTTAAGTAAAAATACACACACACAGAAAACTGTAAAAATGATACCCTTAACAAAAACAATTAACAATGTTGATAAACTTCAAAAAACATTGAAAAACACATACACTGTCTAATAGACCCCCTCTCCCTTAAGCTGCACTTGACCTGATAAACAAAACTAAACTAAAAAAAAAACTACACGAAGAAATAAGAAAAAATACTAACAACAATAGCTAGCCCAAAAACACACGCACAACTACTAAAAATATTAAAGAGAAAAAAACTAATTTAATGAAAGACAAGTGCATCTAGAGTTGCCAAATTTCCACTGTACGTAATACAAAAAGAAACACTAGAGAAACCCATTTAAATTATGAATCACTACCAATATATCACAAAAAAAACACCGGCAAATAAAAAAACGAATTTGAAGTAAAGACAAACCAGCAAATAATAATGATGTTAGAAAAAGATAATGATAATTATAATTTGAGGGAGAGGAAACAAGCAGGAATGAATGAATTTTAAAGAAAAAACGGAAGCTTTATAAAAAAAAAGCTAGGAATACACTAAGCTACCGGTTGTAGAGTAAAATGTCATACAAAAATAAAACAAAATATAAAAAAGCGACACCAATGTGGGTAGGGAAAATTTCAGTAGACAAAGGAGATGAATGTTTGAGTGACTGACTGCTCAGTTCAAGAGCAGCATAATACCCCAAGTGTGGAGAAACAAGGAAAAAAGCAAGCACAACCACACACGCAAGCATTTGCGGCATACAATTTTAAAAATGTACATGGGTCGACAGTCTGACAAACGTACATAATCAAATTATGTGTGATTGAAATTTTAAATATAACATGGAATCGATGAATTTATTGTAAGGTTATTGTTATTGATGCAAATTGTTCATCGAAATGGAAAATAATTGTTAACCATAAACAGCAGCAACAAACGCTTGGGCAATAATAAGAAGCTACTGGTTTCTAGTCATTATACGCCCTGCAAAAGCTACTGTTTTTAACAATTTTTTGTTATAAGAAATGCGGCAAAATTGGTTAAGACAAAACAATTATTAAATACAGCCGTCTTTTGTCAACCTTTTTTTTTATTAAAAAAAACTTGCCCGCAGTAGCAGCTGCAAAATTTTAGATGGAACAATAACTCAAAAGGGGTCCCCACCCTTTTTTATCACAAGCACTTTTTCCCTGCCATTTTCTAGACGACTGTTAACATAAACAGTAATTTTCTTTACATCATTTTTAATTTTTTTATAAATCAAATAAATTAAATTACTTTTTCAACATTTTTTTTACATATAAGTACTCACTTTTATGTATAAAATATAATTTGATACAGTTCTGCTTTTGCACTTCTCTTGTAGTTAAGAAACAAAAATTTTATTATTTTTTTTTTACTTTAAATCGATGAATATTGTTTTTCTAAGCAAATAAATTTTAATAAAAAAATAAAATTAAACCGCTCTTACTGTAAGTGTGGAGGAATAAAAATTTTTTGAACAAATGTTGGGAGCAAAAAATGACGAAGAACATAATCAGCTTTTTTTGCTTTTTCTTTTTATCCAGCGGTACTGCCAGTCCTAAAATATGCAGAGTTGTAGTATAGAGTATTAACTTTTGCTGTTGTTTTCATTATGATCAAATAAGTGCATTAGAAATAAAATAACTAATAATATATAAAACACCTTCGATTTAAATTTGCTTGTTTTTGTTTTTTAATTAATATTTATTTATAAATAATAAATTAATTTGAAGCCACATTCGTATTAAATTTTATAGATTTGCTCTGGGATTCGCTAATCCTGCTACCAAAAGCACTGATTTCTAAAATATTTTTAAAATCTGGCAGCTTTTTCAAGTAAACAAATTTTAAAACATTGTTTTTGTTGTTTTTTAACGAAAACAACGTGCTTCCATTAAAAACAGATGTTCATTGTATTTTGTGGAGCTGTAGATTTGTTTTTTTTTATTTTGTGTTGCGCACAGTATTGGTTAATACTTTCATTATAATTTCAATAAAAATAATGATATAAAACTTTAAACCAAGACAAATTATACACGGTGTGAAAAAATTTACGCCAAAGTTATTCGTCATTAAGTGATTTTACCTCGAGTTATACAGTCAGAAGAAGGAGAGCGAAAGTAGCACATTTTACATAATGGAAAATTTTAAGTAAGTGGTTAAATATGTGTTAAATTTTATTCTTCAAGGGAAAACTTGCAACTACTGTCACAGTAGACTTTTCTTAATGGTACTTTATTACATGGACAAATATTTACTTCCATATATATAAAAATTAGAGATACATATGTATTGCATATCTCGAGCTGCTGTTTACTTTTTGCCATATTAAAACCATTACCAAAGAAATGGATTATTAACAAAATTCATTCATTATTGCTGAGCTGTAGAACCACTCTTACATCAGTGTTCCAGCTAGATTATAAATAAAAAAGTTTGGTTACTCCCAACTATAAAAAATTAACTATTATTTTACATATACCTATATTTGCTTAAGAAATAAACAAATTTTTTATGAGGTTAATAAAGATGTGACCTAAGAGATATTTTCTCGTTTCTCATAATGATAGAAATATAAAACAAATACAAATGTTGACTCATAAGATAAGGAAATTATTGTTAATAGATTCTCTTAGTAATTGTATACGATGCCAAACAAATAATACTCGTTGGAAGCATCAAGACTTTATTCCACTTTGCTTATCATTTAAAGTCATCATTTAGTGTTTCAGATTCATCATATAGCTACATTTAGGCATCAACTGTATATAATAAAAAAATTATTGTATTTGCTTTTTATTTCATAAACGAATCATGCAGTTACTTAAGTATTCATACTGGTAAAAAAATAAAAACTTAATTTTGTAAACCAATTCTTTCAGAGAAGGCATTCTTATTGGATGTGGTAATCCATTGTTGGATATATCCGCTACTGTTGACGAGAGCTTCTTAGAAAAATATGATCTCAAACCGAATAATGCTATTTTGGCTGAAGAAAAGCATATGCCATTGTACAAAGAACTAATGGAAAAATATAAAGCCGAATTTATAGCTGGTGGTTCAGTGCAGAATTCATTGCGGGTATGCCAGTGGATTTTACAAAAACCTAAAGTGGCGATATTCTTTGGCTGTGTAGGTAATGATAATTATGCCAAGATTTTGGAAGAGAAAGCCATTAATGATGGCTTGAATGTGAAGTATCAATACACACATGAAGCTGCTACGGGAACTTGTGGTGTTTTAATAACAGGCACACATCGTTCGCTGTGTGCTAATTTAGCGGCTGCTAATCATTTTACTATTGATCATGTGCAAAAACCTGAAAATAAAAAGTTATTAGATAACGCAGAATACTTCTATATTTCGGTAAGTGTTAACAATAAATTAGACAACTCAATACCAAGAAATTATTTGCCGCTTACTTTTAAAATTAATTTAAATATTGTGATTTTGTAGGGCTTCTTCCTTACCGTAAGTCCGCCTAGTATTATGGAAGTGGCTTATCATGCTCATAAGCATAATCGTATGTTTATGATGAACTTAAGTGCTCCTTTCTTGTCGCAATTCTTTAAAGAACCCATGATGGCTGCTATGCCATTTGTTGATATGCTCTTTGGTAACAAAGAAGAAGTTGAAACTTTTGCCAATGAACATGGTTGGGATACAGAAGATATCAACGAAATCGGTCATAAGCTAGTAGCTCTACCTAAAGAAAATCCCCAGCGTGAACGTATTGTCATTATAACACAGGGTCATATGCCTGTTTTGCTCTTTCGCAATGGTAAGATTGACCAATTTTCTGTCCCTGAACTGTCGCGTGAACAAATGGTTGACACAAACGGTGCTGGTGATGCATTTGTGGGTGGTTTTTTGGCACAATACATACAAAAAAAATCCTTTGATGTTTGCATACGTTGCGGTATTTGGGCTGCTTCTCAAATTATACAACGCAGTGGTTGTACCTTTGAGGGTAAGCCTGGTTTCGAGGAATAAATTAAAGTACAAACAAAAAGGCCGTTTTTCAACTTAACATTTATTGTATTTTGTTTATAATTATTTGGGGTTGTAATTTATTGTTTTTAAGCTATTTTTAAAACTATGAGTAATTTGTTAAACTTTTATGAATCAAAGTAGATAATTTAAGCACTTTTTGGGAATTTTATTAAAAAGAACACGATTTGTATTTCACTTCTTAATTTCCTTATTAACTGTTAAATTAATTTCTGTTTGAACGTATATATTCTATATTATACGCACATAAATTTTTTTTGTAAGATGTGTGTATACTATTTAATGCAGAATCATTGTTTTTCTTTTTTATTTAATTTAGTTTTTATTATATTGTATGCACTTTTTCGAATTTGTTGTCATTTATAGTTTTTTTTTATATATATTTTATATAAAAGAAATAACAGCAATATATCTATAGTTATTAACATTTTTTGAAGCTATTATAAGATAATCATGTATTTACATACTTAAATAAAGATAATGATTTACAAATGTATATTGTTTGATGTAATAAGACTACTAAGTGGGAAATTTCTTTTAAGTTTAAAAAATATAATTATATGTATATATAAATTTTATAAATTTATAACATTAGTTATAATAACGCATATCACGCTTTAAATTTTATTTGAGGTTTTCTTTTACTTAACATTTTATATATTTATTTTCTTTTCTTTTTATTATAAATAAATGAATAATAATATTTTCCTTGGCTTTTTTTTAATATACATATAATTTTCCATTTCAAGTTTTCGTAAAATTGTAGGTTTAACGGTAATTTAACTGATTTTGTTTTTTTTTTTTTTAATAAAACGAAGCAGACTTTACCGTACAGCTATGTTCTGTTCAATAACATTTGTTACAACCCTGTGCGAAAAAGAACTTAATAAAGCAAACTGCACAAATGCGTGTGAAAATTTTCGCGCCGTATAATCTTTTATTTTTTCGCTCATTTTTCCATTAAAAATATAATAAGCTCTACGAGATAGATAAACGCTTCTTGAAAGTAAAAATTATAAATTTTAGTTGAGAACGTGTGAAAATTTTCAGGGATATTATTGTACCTTTCAATTGTGGTGAAGTGTGTGTGAAAAATAAGTAGAACAAGAATAAGCGGTAGCGTTAGTAAATCGAGTGTAACAAAGTGCAAAGAAAAGAAATTAAGGAAAATGCCACCGCAGAAGAAAAAAGAAAAGGAAACAAAGGATGCGGTGGTATCTTCCCCCAATGGTCCCATAGCCACTGCCAATCATAACAATAATTCGACTGCCATAGCAAACAATCATCAACATAATGCTCTGAATAGCAATATGCCTGAGGCCATTACTGCTGTTGCAACTACAGCTACAGCGGCGTCGGCAGCGGTGTCTACAGCAACAGCCGTCGAACAAACAAAACTTAATAGTCACCAACAAGAGCAGGAACTCTTTTTGCAGGCCTTTGAAAGTAGGTTATATTCGATATTTAGTTGATATCGCTTATGATTTTGAAATATCTTTCAATTTATTTTAGAGCCCACACAAATTTATCGCTTTCTACGTAATCGTCATGGCACTAGTCCCATATTTCTGCAACGTACCCTAAGCTATATGAAAGAACGCATGTCTCGTAATCATCGCAAACGTAACAATTTTAAAATCAACACTATGCTAGACGTCTTAACACAAAAGAGTCAGACGGTGGTCAATAAATATCTTAACATTATCTATAATGGGCTATTTGAGAAGAATCCTAGTGCAGAACATGCCTGGCAAGAAGGAGATGTAGTAACTGTGGAATCTACCTTGTATAAAATAACTAAAAGCAAACGTAAAGATAGTACCTCTGACTTTCAAGAAATACTGGTAAGTTAAAAATGTTATTTTAAGATTGTTTCTCTTAATGTTTGTTTTTTATTATTTTAGACACTCAGTTCCAATGTTACTTACAATCCCCTTGATAATTTGCAACAATTCACTGCTATTTCAATACCTGCTCAATCATTGCATCCTTTGGGTGAACAACACACTATTTATAAACTGCTGTTTCGTATAAAAGTAAAACCTGTGGGGCAGGATGGTATCCTTTCTAATGGTAATAGTGGTGCTGAAGGTAAGTCAAGTAAATATATGCATATGCTTTCGTTCTAGATATATATATTGAAATTTACATTCAATGGCAATTTTGTACTTAATTATGGAGGAGCATCATACAAGGAAATCTTGCTTAAACGTACTAGTTTTATAATACTTTAAATTCTCTCATTTACTTTTGGCGCAGTTCTGTAAACCGAATTCACATAATTTTATTTGTTTTAAACTTGTCGGTTAAATATTGTAGTAAGTGTCTAAAAAATAAGAAAAAGCAATTACCACATAAAATTTAATGCCTCCTTTATTCATTTTGATAAAATTACTTGCACTTTAATATATTTAAGTTTACACAAAAATAATTATTTAAAAAACTATGAAATATTTTAAAATTTGCATTTGCAAGTATGAAGATTAGTTCAATTAATATAAAAATATATTGCAACACATTTTTTCGGTTTTAAAAATTGTTCGTTTTTCAAAACGATTCGATTTACGGAACAAACCCATTTATGATTAGTGTATCGAGTAGCTGTTGCATAAAATTTATTGATATTACTTTCACTTTAGATACTCCAAGCAAACGTGCAAAGTTTTCAACCAAATTGTATGGCTGTGAATTAATTATTTATGAGAAAAATAGTGGCTGTATACCGGAGGGTGACTATGAGGCAGCTCTACAAGAGCTCAACTCATCAAGCATTAAATCATTTTCCCCAAAGAAACGCAGCTGGGAAACTTTGCCCGATAATTACATTCCAATAACTATGAAATTTGATGTGTTCACACAATATCCCACATTAAAGTTTCGTTTAACATGGTCGGCCAGTGAACTGCCAAAAGAAATTACTACTAAAGAAATGGATAAATGTTATACATTTGCTGAAATAAATAATGACGTTACTTGTGAAAACACCAATGGCACCAATAATAATAATGATGACATAAATCACAATAACAATAATAATAATAATTGTATAAAAGGAACACCAACGAATACAGGAGCAGCAAACAAAAATAATAGCAAGTCTATTAACAGTGCAAATAACACAATTTCTAAGCCAGTGGCTAAAACGGAAAAAATACAAATAGTTTACAATTTTTTGTATAGCAACAACACACGTCAACAAACCGAATACACCCAAGAGGTAATTTGTCCTTGGTGCGGTTTAGATTGTATGCGATTGTATTCATTGTTGAAGCACTTAAAATTATGTCATGCTAGATTTAATTTCACTTATCAGCCGGCCGCTCAAAATGGCGCAAGAATTGATGTAACTATAAATGATTCTTATGACGGTTCATATGCGGGCTCACCATATGATTTGGCTGGACCATCAGGTTGCTCATTTGCTCGTACATGTGGACCTGTGCGTCGTACAACAGTTACAAATTTATTGGTTTGTCGTCCCAGAAGGCAGAAAACCTGTTTGGATGAATTTTTGGTTTTGGACGAGGATGATTTGAGTAATCAACGGCCCTACATAACGGGACATAATAGGTGAGTAAATTTGTTAATAATACTTTAAGCAAATATTTAAAATATATTAACTGATCGTTGTAGACTTTATCATCACACCGAGACCTGTTTGCCAGTGCATCCCAAAGAGCTTGACATCGATTCAGAAGGTGAAAGTGATCCCTTGTGGCTTCGTCAAAAAACCATACAAATGATTGATGAATTCACAGATGTAAATGAAGGCGAAAAGGAATTAATGAAATTATGGAATTTGCACGTCATGAAACATGGGTATGTAGGCGATTGTCAATTACCGTTGGCTTGTGAAATGTTTCTTGATGCCAATGGTCATGAAATTATACGTAAAAATATATATCGCAATTTTATACTACATATGTGTTCGCTTTTTGATTATGGTTTGGTATCACCCGAAACTGTATATAAAATAGTGCAAAAGCTACAGGGTATATTAAGTAAATACAGGGAAGGGCAGGAATTAATGTCAAAACAGCGTGAAGCGCAATTAAAATACTGGCTGGAAGTGGGCATACACAAACAAGATGAACAAAAACTCAAATCACCCCAAAAACTAGCACCGTCTTTAAGTACTGGCAATAATACAGGGGTAAGCCAGAATAAGGACAATAAAAACGTGACGGTGCTGCTAGCGTCCGAGAGTAAAAGCTCTATGCAGCCACCTACAAAACGGACTTCCTCAGCGATTAAGCGTTTGAGTGTTAACACCAATGCCAGTGTTAGTGGTGTAAATGCTGTTGGGGGCGAAAAATTAGCCAATGGCAAAAGTGTGGCAAAAAAATCAGCTACCCAAGATGATGATGCCAAAGAGAAATCAAATAGTCTAAAAAGAACAGCAAATGGTGACAAAAAAACAGAAACCAAAGCTAAAAGCGAATTAGAAACTAAGACTCAAGCTAAACGAAGACTTTCTGCTAGGGGTAAGTTCATGTTATGTTTTTTTTTATATATATTTATGTACGTATTAATGTTTATGTGTATGCATTATGAAATAAAAACACAACTGCGTCTCACTTGTATCATATTATCATAAATTTAAATATTTTGTCATTCACTCATGCACCAAAAAAAAGTTTTTTTTTTTTCAATTGGTAATGGCAAAAGGCGTTCTCATTTTACCATCCCTCAACATATTTTTTGCGCTATATAACATCATGCTCCTGATCATCTTCAGTCACATACAGCGTTGCAAAATTTCTAAATTCACCTTAATCAAAAAATAAAATACAAAACAATTCTCAAAACATTTGGCTTGAAATTAATAATTTGGTTTTGTTTAAATATTGTTTCTATTTTCTTATCTACCAAAAACAATTCTTCTTCCTATTTTAAAAATCCATTTACTGCTGCAGATGATAATACAGGTGATGATGTTGATGATGCTGCCAATGTTAAATATAATAGTGATGTTGTTGTGAATGTCCACGTTAATGAGAAACATAATAAAGTTTTTAAAATTCATGAACATCATGCCTTTGATGAGATTGTTTCTCAAACAGCTCACGAGGAACTTGCTAATAATAATAGTAATAATAATAATAATAATAATAATAATAATAATAATAATAATAATAATAATAATAATAATAATAATAATGATAGTTTTGCAATTAATTGTAGTAGCATTACTGATGTTACTCAGTGATGATTATTTATTATATGTATATCACATGACTTTATATATTGTTTTATTTTAGCTTTAAGTAAAATTTAACAATACGAAACAAAACGATTTTGAATATTGGTGTACTTTACTTTACTAACAACTGATGAAAATTAATCAGAGTACAATAAATCAATTTAAAAGAAATTATTAAATGACCAATAATGCTCAGTTTACACTATGGAAATTTTTCTATATAAATAAAGCACAATAAAACACCATTTATAATTTAATCCATTGAACAGAAATATGTCTGTTTTTAAATTTAAATAAAATTCATTAATCTAACCTACACCTAAAAATAAAAAAGGTAATGAATGCTACTAATATTACCAAGTAACTCCGTCACATTCTTCATTTAAAATATATTATAAACGTGTTTCGGGTTTAAATTAATAATTTATTCAATTCAGTTAACTAACTGGGCTTGTAACTTTTTTTAACACTGTTTAAAATGTTTTGTTTCGAAACAAATTTTTTTTTTGTCAAACTAAAAGAAAGTCGTAGAAAAATTAATTATTAAAATTTGCAATAGTATTTGTAAAATTATTTATTTAAATGCAAAAAAAAATATATGTAAAAAAATTGTTTTTCCATTCTCCTTGCACATTAATCTCATTTACATCACACATCTAATGAAACCTGTACAATAGATACACAACAGCCTGCCTCAAAACGACAACGTAATGATAGCAATACCACTACAACCCACAATAATAGTAATACCAGCAGCAATAATAATAATAATAACAGTAGTAATAGCAATGTACTCCAAAAAAATATATTCCATCAGAAGCAAGACTTAACAGCAGCAACAAGTTTAACAGGAAAACGCGTGGCTACAAGACGTCAATCAATAGCCGGTCCACCCTGCGATATCAATCACAGCAATGCCAAAGCGTTTGATAAATCTGTGGGCAAACCATCATCTTCCTCAGGTTCCACAACACACACGTTGCGTACACGTCTGTCGGTGCCTCTTAATAACAAAGCGGAAAAACGTTGATACTTATTTGTTTTACAACTCAGACTTTTTAGTTGAGGTTTTTAATTTTAAAAATCTTTTTAATTATTTTTTATTTGTATAATATAATTTCTGTTTGATGCTGTGACTATTTTGTTGAGTTTTCATATATTTTTTAATTTTCTGTACCACACTTGGCAATAATACCAAAACTTTTGGCAGTATACACTTTTCTACTGTAAATTATTATTATCTTTTTTAATTGTTGAAAATTTCAATATATTTTGCTTTCTAAATGTTATTAAATATTAATGTATCAACAAAGTTAAGATATTCTATGTTTTATTTGCCACGCCAAAACATAGATTGACTATCTTTTATACAATTTTTAAGTTTATTTTTTTATAATATAAATAATTATTATTTTATTTGCTAATATTGCAATAACAATTGTTTTACTATTTTTTCTCTAATATTGCTCTTTAATTTACAATTGTTTAAATTATCACTAATATTTAATCTCATTTTCTTTAGACATTGAACACAATTTGTTGTTTTTAAATGAAATTTTAAATATGTTTATCACTCAAATCAAAGAGACGATAACAATGCAAATTTAATAGGATGTTTAATACATACTTTTCACAGATATAAAAATAAATAAATTAAAATAATTTAAGGAAATATCTCTTAAATATTTTTGTATAATTCCATAAAATTAAATAATTGAATAATACAAATCATTTTAGCACACTATATGTATACATACAAAAATATATAGAAAACTAGAATAAAAAATACATATTCACATAAAAATAATTAAGTGTTTAAACTTTAAAATACATAATTTTGATTCCTTAAAAACGATTTTAAAATTTTATTTCGAAACGGTGAGAGATAAAAGGCTTAAATTTTTTTTAACCTAGAAGTTTTTAAGTAACTGCTATATTTGGAAATGTTTCTGGCGCGTAACTGTTTCTTACAGCACTGCCAAAATTAAATATTTCTGATGTTTTCACTTTTGTGTGTGAATATTTTTGTAAGCAAACGAATTTTTTTATAATCTGGTAATACTGCAGCTTAAGCGCAACGCGTGTTTTTTTCGTCCACCATATTAGTTGAAAATAATTTTATTGCAAATATGTAGTACTAGCGTAAAATTTTTCATTCTATTTATTGTTTTTTTGTGTGAAAAAAAAATAATATAATTGATAATCGATAATTAAAAATTTCAAGTTTTCCCACCAACAAATTGTTAAAGAAAAAACATGGAAAAATGTGTGAAAGTATTGACCGTCAGTCCCTCCAATGTGGAAGTCCTCAGGAATATGAATTTTAAATTGTAATTATTTTTCCCGGACAAGTGCAATTAAGAAATCCTAAGTTCATTTTCATTTTTGGGGGGTAGTCATAAAGTGATCATACAATACACAAGAAAAGTTCGTGTTTCCCCAAGCACAGATAGTATATGCCCCAAGTGAGTAAGAGTGCTTAGTTTTTATGTAGCTGTCTACATAATGGTTCGGAAAAATTGTGCTGTATATGTTATAAGCTGCCATTGACCTACATAGTCAACCAAATATGAAAACGAACAAGAATGCCTTACTGATATGAAACTATTTCCACGAAAATCTTCAAAATGGATACAGATGTGGTAAGCTGTAATTAATTTTTTTATTCAATTTATTGCCAACAGAATTAAATATACATATGTATATGTAGGTATGTTTTGTTTGGAAACTCTTATTACCTATCTAAAAGATTGCCTTTTTTGGCAGCTGAAAACATTTCCAAAGTAACAAGTTTTTTAGTTGTCCGTAAGTCAATTTTAACCAAAGCACATAGAAGACACATTTTGACTGCTAAAAAGGTTCATTACTATACTATTACTTATGACAGGATTTTGAGTCTGCGAAATCCCTAATAGTAAATATGTCATTGACACCGTTTAGTTATTTTTATATCTGCTGGCGGAGTGGTAACAGATTGGTCTTTTAAAACTGTGCCTAAATGACGAGAAAAATCATTTTCAAATTGTTCTTAATTTGACATTAAACCTGCTCCAACAAATATAGGGTGGTGCAACCAAAACGCACGATGTGAATTGTAAATAAAACAAAAAGGTTTTAGAGACTTATCTTAATATTTTTTTATTATGATGGAAGTGGAAGTATCTATGACAATTATGTGTGAAACAAAATATTGGTCAAATGTTTGCACCGGCTTCGGCGGCAACCTCTATGTAATGGTCCATATTTTCAATGACTGAGGCATAATTGAGGTTCAATGTAATTAATATGTCGAATACCTCATCATTTAGCTCGTGAGCTGTTTTTGGCTTTTTGATGTACACTTTTCCTTTAAATATACCAAAAGAAAGAAGTCCAACGGTGTCAAATCACATGTTTGTTACGGTCAATTAACATCGCCACGACATGAGATAACACGCTCAAAAGAGCCATTGTTTCGTTGGCTCTGTGGCTAGTGGCACCATCCTGTTGGAATCACATTTCTGTTCACAAGAAGTCCGTTATCATTTTACGATAGCCAACACAATTCACGATAACTGCTTGACCGACCTCATTTTCGAAGAAGTACGATCCGTGCATTATGGTTGGACCACCCTTTATATCTGTATTAAATTAATGTTTAAAATATTGTTGCGGATTTCACCAAGTTCATGGTTGTGGTTGTGGTAATTAACCATTCTAATTAAAAAAGAAATTCATTGGTTTTATAGGTATATACTCGTATATGTATGTATGTAATTTATAAAAAATAAATCACGTATCACTTTTTTATTGTACACAACTCTAAGAGGCAGTTAATTATATGCTTACAAGTATAAACGATAAAGCAGGCGGACAATTAAAATATAGTAATACATACAATTTTAAAAATTAATTAAAATACCTAAAAAAAAATTTGTTTAAAAATTTTGTTCTGCAAATTGATTACTTTATATTTTATATAGCCGCTGCTAAAAATAAATTTCTATATGTACGCCTTTTCTTTTCATCGCTAAAAATTGCTTGCTATCATTTTTCCTCAGCCGCTATTAGTGAAACAGTCTTTCTGTTATTTAACAATCTTGAATCGTCCTCTATATGACCATTACTTTCCGCTTCTAAATCTATATTGGGTTCTGTTATAGTTGTTTTCGCATTAACAGAACTTAAGTTCTTTAGTTCCACTGATTGTGGAGTATCAAAAGTGGGAGGAATTAAACGTTTTCTATATAAAAATATAAAATTTCCATACATTGCTTTATTGTAATCGTAAATATTTTATAAATTACCTTTCCACTAACAGCCATATCATTGAAAATAACATTGTTAAAGTAGTTATGCCAAAAGTCCAATAAGTACCCAAACGTGTGTATATAGAACCCACAAAAATAGGACCAAAAACTCGTGACAAACATCCTGAACCGGTCATTAAGCCCATCCAAACACCTTGTGGTCGTGGACCCAAAACTTTAGAAAATATAGTTTGTATTAAAGTGACACCTATTGGATATCCGATAGATGTGAAAGCAAAACCAATTATAAATTGTGTCAATGTGAGAGCCGGTGTTATGGCACACCATTTTTGTGTTTTAGGACATCCCAAGAAAATTTCGTTATCAGGCTTTAAATCAATAGTAGAATTACCCGTTAATGGTATGGTAACATTGTAAACTTCGGCAATTTTGGGAGGGCCATCACCCCAGGGTATATAAAGTACACGTCCCAAAACCATTAAAGAAAATCCACCCCATATTAAAACTTGATTTTCTGGAAACAGTTTACATAAAGGATTTATAGCAACAAATGTTATAAGAGCCAGTATAGCACCCACAGACATAAGTATGCCCATATACCATAGAGCCTCGTCATTAGACCAAGCAAATTGATCCATAGTTAGTGAAGTACCCAAACTGTAATTAAGAAATTTTGGAAAAAACAAAATTAGCTGTTCTACAGTTATTTAATTCTCATTTTTATTCTTATTGCACCAGAAACACTACAACATAATTTCAAGTATTTTTTTTACTTCTCTCAACGTATGAAAGCTTACTTTAAAATACAGCTTATTTCAATATCTTTTTTTACATATATAATGCATACAAGTTGCTTTTATATTGAAAATTATCTAAACAAAAATTCATTTGACTTTTTTTTTAAATAGCGTAAACTCAGGAGGATACCACTTTTCTAAATTAATACATACTTACGTTTCCAGTATAACAAAATTGAACACTAATACAAAAAATGCCACTATTAAAGTCCATGCAGATATATAGTCGGGTTTAATAGCCTTCCAAGTTTCCTTTTCTGAGCTTTTCCCCTGCATTACCATTATCTCACGGGCAGCTACTTTGCGCTCCTTAGTAAGTAGAGTATTAAAAAGGAGAAAAAATAAAATTACATTCATTTACATGTTTTACGCCAACTAACCTCAAATATTGATGGTAGAAACATTATAAAATTGCCCACACTCATGACAACATTTATCCAACCACATGCCGTGTACATATTAAACACCATACCACCCCATAGGCACACATAACCCTCACCACCTAAAGGTGTTACCATTGCCTGCAAACATGGCCCTATAATAAACCCCAATACCTGAGCCAAAGATACCATTGAAACAGCATTTGTGCGTTCACTTAAACGTGTGGCCGCCGACAAATACGAACGACATACAGCAATATTGGCAGAACTAACACCAATTAGGAAACGCGAAGCCAACATCCAATATTTAACATTATCTGGCCGCATTTCCAATGAAGAATAAATAGCACTGGCCACCGTAAATAAAGCTAAAGAGCTTAAAAGTGGCAAACGTATAGTACCAATTTTGTTACTCCACCAACCGAAAATTGGACTAAAAATCATTTGACCCAAAGGATTGGCTGCAACTATAAGCCCCATGAATTCTTTTCCTGCGGTAGGGTCTAACTAAGAGCAAGAGTTAGTAAAAAAACAGTCCTTGGGTTTTTTTTTTTGTTGCTAAGAGCGCATTCATTACCTTATTTAAATATGGCCATATACCAGTTAATATAATGCTAAACCCCAAAGACATTAAGAACATGGTAAAATATATGACACGTATTGAACGCCATCTCATGCGATATTCTTCCAACGTCTCTAAGCCATCAGATATATCTGTGGGAATTTTTGTGGTACGAAAGCTATTGCTAAATTTTTTTAGACAGGCCATTTTTATTGTTTTTTTAAGTAGATTTGTTATTGTTATTGTAGTCCTTTCTCTGCATAACTTACAAAATGTTAAGTAACAGCTGCAAATCGTTTGAATTTTGTGTTAAGTACATTCTGAAACAAAAATCGGTTGAATATTAATTAAATTTATTTCTTTTTTAAAATATGTTTAGTTTGTGTGAGTGGAAAAATAATGGGCCATAATAATAGTCGCAAAAAAGTAAGACTTTTGGTCATAAGAATTTTATGAATTTAAAATCGTTTTTAAAAAGATACCGGTTTTAATGTGACTATGATTATGGGTCAGTATTTTTGTGTGATTGTTTTGCGTTTAAAAAATATACTTTTTGTCAAGCTTTAGTGCTTAAAAGGGGGTCCCTTTGATTGAGTCTTTCTATTTAAGTCACTATAGCACCTAAACGGCTGATCATATTTTATTTATTTATTTATATTTTAACCATTTTCTGTAAAATCAGGCTTTTAAGGTTTTTTAAATTTGAATACATTATTGCGGTTTTTCTTTGACACTTGTTATAAGCACTTATCAACTTATCAATAAAATTTTAATGACAACATACAAATATATTTATCAGTAGATTAAGAAATTATACTCTTTATTTACTTAACAACTATGTATGTATGTATGTATATACAAATTAGACATTTGCTTTTTTTTAATTAAGTTTTTTAAATTCTTGAAAGGTTTTTTAAACAAATTTGTCTTTTTTAAACGGTACAGGATTTTTTGCATATGCATATTTTAATCTGTGAATATGTCAACAAGTTGAAACACCTCTTGCTGATGACGTGATAGATAATCATTGTCTAATAATCAGTTGCCGCATAGGTACATTTTGATATGTATGTAAGAATTTAATAACAATAATTTAAACCCCCCACACACTTTTGTTACTTTCTTCAACAGACAAAACAAAGTATGCTACTGAGTGCTAACAGGTTTTATTACAAACACATAAATTTATTGTCCTGCAAGCAATGTGGTTAATGCCTACAAAAGTAATAGCTCGCGTATCTAACTTTTATGATCCAAACTACATAAAATATATTAGCATATTACTACTAATACTAGATATTAATGAAAATGTACAGAGCATGACATAAGAACAGCAGGCACAATCTTCCCCACAATTGTAAATTTTTTGCTCGTCTCCTATTTTCTTTAGTATCGGTTATAATTTATTTACAATCTATATGATGAAACACAACACGTACGCAACTTTAAGTAAAAACGACTCTAATAGAATTTGAATTGCTAAATTATTGCATAATGGAAGTAAAAGTGGGTGTGGCATTATGTTACTCGCTGATAATATAGCTTTATTTTGGTGAAAAACATTTTTTAAATAGATTGGGTAGTTTTAGGGTTTATCCATTACAACCAAAAAATTTTATATTTTTCTCTTTATAATATTAGTATATGGTTTAGTAAAGATATTTGTTTCCTTCCCTATGAAGTGTACAACACCGGCTTCGAATTTTATTATTTAAGCCAATTTTTCCAGTGATTACTTTAAAAGTCATCTAAGTATCTACAACCACTAATTGACTAGTATATTTAAAGCTGAGTTGCCTGCATGGTGATTAAATTGTATGTATTTATGGATGTGTACTGGGTATATTGATTTTGTGTACATTAATTTAAAAACTTACTGCATTACAACAACAACAAAATCTAAGATAAAATACTTTTTTTAAGTACAAGTGCATTGAGTAGTTGACATGTTTTCCGTTGATAAAATTCTGTATTTTATTGTTGTTGTTGTTATGGTTTTTAGTTATATTGTAACGTTTATTTTAATGGTCTGAATTACTTTTATTTTGTTTTGCTCTAGTGACTTGTTTATTTTGTTTTTGAAATACACAATTGTCCCACATATAAAGTAAAAAAAAAGAAATTTAAATAAGAAATAAATTTGAATAATAAGAGTAATTATAATTATTCATCTGCAACGCATTATTAATGTACGTTAGTTTTATCAAAATACAAATGACAAATCTAAATTTTGTGATAAAATATAACAAAGTAAATTAATTTTTTTATTGATCGTAATACGTATGTATGTATGTATAAGAACGAAACACTGTGTGATACATTTTGTATATGCTTTGTTGTTATGCGTGCCGATTATACCGTTTTTTCATGTTTATAATTCCGGTTTTTTATACAATAATAATAAATTTAATGATAAATTAAAATAATAATATGGTGGTAGAATTTTTATATAAAAACTTTTTTTAAACATTTTTTTTTGTTATTAACTCTTTTTATTTGTTATTAAAAAAATGAATGAGCAGTAGTTTTAGCAAGATGAGGACACCATCTAACGAATTATTGCTGACTAATTTAAAAAAAAAAAGCGGACTTGTACCACTTTCAAATATAACAGCTCATTTAATTCCTTCCTTTTTTATCATTTTATTTTATTGTGTTAAATACAAATAAATACGCATTAAGTATATTTACTTTTAGATACCTATTTAAATTTTTTTTAAATATGTTTTTTACATTTTTTATACAAAGTAAAAGAACGGCACCATTCACTCAAAGGGTTGTTTGTTTGTATAAAAATTTTGTTGTCAATTTATATTTCTCGAATCAGTTCGGTTTCTTTTTATTTTTTGTAATTTTATTTGCTTAATATATTTTAATTTTCTGTAACACGTACAACGGCCTTACAAGTCCAACGATCAGAAATAAACTGCTTGCTCTGCTCTTGTATCTTATGCATAGCATCTAGTAGTAGTTTGTATTTAACATAATGCAACACAACTTATGTGTTGTTATCACCGTTTGTCATGTTTTTTCTCTCTTTTTGTTTGTGGCTGTGTTTGTATTTATTTTTGCTGGAAGTCTACTAAGTAACTTGATCTTAATTCCATTAAAAAGTAAAAGAATAAGGAAAATGCTTACAGTTACTTTTATATGTATGTAAGCACTTGTAACCAATTTAGTGCTATCATATATTATAGATTGTGGTTGGTAGTTCCATCATTGGATTAAGTTTTGTGGAAAGAAAGAACACAAATCTGCGTATTATTAGAATTTTTTCAAAGAAAAATATTTATAATAAGTATTAAATATCAAAACAATAATTAATTTTTAAATCAAAACGGCTAGTTTTTCTAGCAGGCTAGCTTTCATTAAAATTTTAATTTATAAACTTATAAAAAACATTTTTTGAGTTGTTATACTATTGAAATAAATAAGTGATAGGTATACAGAGAATTTTTGTTTTAAATTAAAAAAAAAATTAACTCTAACTGGCAACCCAAATTTTCAACTCTCCCCTCTTTTTAATAAAATAAAAACACTCAAAAACTTTTCTCTGAATTTCCCAACAAAGAGCTTTTTTGATAAAAATGAGAAGTTTATGCAAATTTTTTAAATTCATACACATAATTATGGTTAACTGCAAGAGAAATAAATTTACACGGAGGTTTTTACAATCATTTTGGTTTTATTTATGTTTAGATTCGTGGCTGTTATAACTTTATTTTATACATTATGAATTCTTTTTTATAATTAATAATTATCACTAAAGCTAAAGTTTGTTACATCCACTTCTATTGTTAAAATATGATTTTTTTTATATTTTAGTTATTATATTTATACACTAGGTTTTGCTTGTAACAGTTATTTATTATTATTTATTTCCTTACAATAGTTCTATTTAACTATTATGTGAGCTGTTATTTTTGAAAGTGGTAAAGTCCACTTAAAAAAATCAATGTTAATTTTAGTAAGATGGTGTCCTATCTACATATATCTTACTAAAATTATCGCTAACTCATTTTGGACTTGTACCACTTTCAAAAATAACAATTCATACATATATTGTTTATTTTTTTATTCCAAAATTGGAGACTTATGTAACTTGAAATGAGAACAAATATAAACTAGAATTAAATATTAAAAAAAAAAAGTTAGTTTTTTTTTGCTCTAAATAATTTATGTTTATTTGATTAACCGTAATGCAGACAGCAAAAACAAAACTTCTATAATTATTAAATTAAATCTCTGTATGTGTTCTCAAGTAAAGAAAATAATTAATGTCTAAAGAAATATTTATGTGCTGTTTTTATAACACAAGCAATCAACTCGTCTCAAAAATTTGTATGAAAAACACTCAATATTTTGAGTACTTTTCATATAAAATTCCCAGACAAGTTGATCACTTGTGTTATAAAAACAGCACATTAGTTTTAATTATTTTCATAGTGTTTTTATAGTTACACAACTAATCGCTTGAGATCTCTATTTATTTTGAAATGAAATATTTTCGAATTTTTGGTATTTTATTCATTATATAAGAATTTGAAATTCTTGCTTTTTCGCAAAAATAAAAAATATGGATACACGTCGATTTGTATTTTTAATAGAAACATTTGTTAGTTTATTTGAGCTTTTTCTTTTTAATTAAAACGGCTAGTTTATTAATATTTTTTAATTGAAGCAAGTTGAAGCGAAATATCGATATAACAATAAATTTATATAATACGACCTCAAGCTTAATAAACTAGCTGTTTTAATTTAATAAAAAACAAACAGTATTAAGAAATAGAATGGAGTTTTAAACGCTGCATTATGTATTTGCCTACAATTGTTTTACATAAGTTTTCTCTTTGTAGAAATAATTTACATTTTTATTTAATTATTTTTTCTTCGTTTCTTTGTTTTATCAAACATTAATACCCTAGAGTTTCTAATAAATAATTAAACCCACAAAAGTTATTTTTAGTTAATAATTTTTTTTTTATAATTGAAATCATTTGAATGTGTGATTTAAATAATTCAGTTACAAAAGTTGGTAGGCAACAACCACTAAGTAAAAATAATTTTTTTTAAACATATAAAATTAATAAAGTGATACAGTATTTAATGCAGATAAACTTTGCAGTTTTCTAACCACAAGCATACACATGTATTGCAGTTATTGTTTAGCAAGAGCATTTCCATCAAATGCGGAATTCCTCTTAATGTTATTTTTGTTTTTATTATAAAACTGCGCCTTATATACAATTATTTAAATGATAGTGAAACTTCCACTAAAAATTATAATTAAATATTTAAAATTAAAAAATAAATTTTAAACAAGCAAAACGACATTTTTTTACACTTTTTCCTTTAAATTAATAATAATTTTGTTTGTATTATTTGTGTATGTATAATAATTTTGTATTTTCATATACATTTCTTAAGGAAAAGGCAGTTCAGATACATTTAATTTATTTATTTACTTTTTTGTTTTAACGTTTTGTTATATAAATTTATATATATCGACATTTAGTGAGTGCATTAATTCTAAACACAAAACTTTGTTCAGCATGTCCCGTAAATTTAATAAAACAACTACCAGAACATAAATTCAATTTTATTTTAAAAATTTACGGGACATGCCTAATCGTTTTGTATAGAATAAAAATTTGGCTTTTTCTTTTAAAGACATGTTTAATAATTTTCAAAGATATTGCTGTGCATTAACTCTTCAAACAACTATTCGTTATATATTTTGTTTCTTGCTCTTTTTGTTTTATCTTCTTATATGAACCAACAATTTTGTTAGAGACTGGTAACTGTTGTTCACCCAATTTTTATTTGAGTTGATTATTAATAATTTGTTTTTTAATAAATTCTTTGTTATAAATAACTTTTAATGATAAAAGAAGAATTATTTATATAAATTTGTCATATAAAGATTTTTAGGGTCACTATTATCCAATCCCAATCAAACAACAGAATCTTTACGTATCCTTTTGAAAGAAAAAAAAATTTCAATTTCTTTTTTTTTATGGTATATTATTATGCACTTACCACATATAGTTTTCAGTTTGGGGAGCTCTCATTACTCCAACACCACCACCCAAGCGTCTGTAGTTCATGCAACCACAAAGACGCCATTGATTTGTTTCAGTATCATAAACTTCAATAGTTTTCAAATAAGCGGAACCATCAAAACCACCAACTGCATATAATTGTCCATTAACCACAGCCAAGCCAACCTTTAAAAAAAAGAGACAATAAAAAATTAGATTTTTTTTAAATATTCAACAAATTTTTCTTAGAGCTGTTAAGCAAAAGCCTGATTCTTACTCTCGCGTTCAAAATTTATTTTGATAGCGAACTGTCATTTGAATGGCAAAAGTCAAAATCTCAATTTTTAAAAATTGGTTGATATCTTGCAAGTACCCAGTAATGGGATTTTAGTGTTTCATGTTTTTTGTTTAACACAATTTATATAAATTCTATTAATTGTTGAAACTTACACCACTACGTCTCGATGTCATTGCAACAATGGGACTCCACGTGTTGGTATGAGGATTATAGCGTTCGGCAGAAGAAAGTTCCATGCAGTCATCACGACCACCAACAGCATAAATATAATTATTAAAAACAGCACAACCCAAATGTTTGCGGCGTGTGGACATTGGACTTACAGCCACCCATTTGTTTTGTCTAAGCGGTACAAGAGAAATTTCAATTAAATAAAAAAAAGAAAGTTTAAAAATAATACATGTACCAACCTAGGATCATAACGTTCAACAGTGTTTAAAGGACACTGACCATCGGATCCACCAATAGCATAAAGATAGCCGCCTAAAACAGCAACAGCCACGCCCAATCGTCTAGTAGTCATGGGTGCCACCTGCAAACATAAGCAAGCATTTACAAAACATATTTTTTATACTTCTTTTAACTAACTTACCTTGGACCATTTATTTTCTTTGGGATCATAGCGTTCTACATGATTTAGACATTGCACGCCATCTTGACCGCCCACGGCATACAAAAAACCATCTAAAACAGCAACACCTACACTGGTACGACATGAGGTAGTTGGTGCTACATCACAAGACCATTGATTTGTCTGTGGATCATATCTTTCAATGCTATTCAAATAGCTCTGACCATCATGACCTCCAACAGCATAAAGTAAATCATTGAGTACGGCCACACCAACGCCGCAACGCCTTTTACTCATAGGCGCTACCATTTTCCAATCATTAGTCTGTGGATCAAAACGTTCCACGGAGGCGATTGCATCTCCTGAACACCAACCGCCAACAGCGAATAACACTTCGCCACGGCGGGTGGGTTTACGTGGACGTGTACGTGGTCCCTGCATTAGTGGACGTTCTTGGGGAAGTAACAAATAGTTTTTGGCTTCATCAACCAAATCGCGACAAGCTTCATCTGAGCGCACTAATAAATCAGAGCCAACTGTACCAACCAAAAATTTAGGAGATAAAAGTGGAAGACGGACATGTTGTAAGACCTGTAAATAAAATACATAAGCGGTTAATAGCTGCTACAATTGCCTGTTCGTGTGTCTGTATATTTTTAAAGCACCTGAGCTAAATGTTGTCTTCTATCGGCAATATTATATTTCAGCCATGACATAACAGCATTAAACACTTGCTCTTCTGAACGCACATTCAGCTCATCGCTGCATATAATATCAACCAATTGACCCACAGGCAGCAAAAGAAACTCTTCACTTTCCATAACTTCTTGAAAATTATGTTGTGTAAATTTATCTGCAATGCGCAACAATTCGCGACAAGAATGTGTATCCGCAAATGCTCTTATACCCAAACAATTGGTCGGATCCAATTGACGTTTCAAAAATTCACAACATATATCTTGTATCTCGACAAGTTGTAACAAACAAGCGGCTGGCAATAGAGTCTGAACATTTGATTCTTCTACCACAATATGAGCGGTATAACAAAAGTCAATTAAAAGTTCCATAGCATTTTCATCAATGTCTCGTATGGTTACTTCAGTTTGACGAGACTCCTCTAGTTCGCCCGTAAACATGGCACGAAAATATGGCGAACACGCAGAGAGTATAACACGATGAGCAAAGATTTTACGGCCACCCACATTCAGGACAACATCACAAAGTTCGCGATGTCGTCGTAGCATATTTAATTCGGATAATGTCACTTTGGGATGCTTATCGGAGGTATGGGCCATACGAGCTGGAGATTGTGGCCTGTCCACACCACTACCGCCAGCTGAAGCACCCGTACCACCATTGGCACCCGTCAATAGAGGATCACCCATTCTATTCGCTGCTAAACGCAGCGGGGCAGAAGCCCAACCCCACACCGCGTCTATCTGCAACAAAAGAAAATTCAAAATTAAACCAAATTGCAATTTCTAATTTATTTACAAATATGCGAATCAATTAATTATTTCACATACTATGTAATTGAATGGAAACAAATTTTAAAAATGTATTTTTTGCCACAATCCGTGAAGTGTTTATACTCTTTTAAAGAATTATTTTTCTCTTGATTGCTGACATACAAATTCCCTTTTATAGGGTTATAGTGTTTCATGGCAATAGTCTTGCAAAACTGCCGAGCTTTCCAGCAAGAAAACTCAACTAAAAAACAATTATAATTTTCATTTACAACAAACACGGAATACTTCTTGTGTATTGCAAATAAATAAGCAAAATGTGTTTCAATTCATTAAAAAAAAAGAAGCACACATTTGAAAATCAAATGACAAAAACTAAGCAGCCGACAGTAATGAATTATTTAAAAAATAAATGGGAATATGAAAACTCAGACTGAGGAAAGTTCATAGCTTTTAACAAATAAAGCACAAAGTTGCAAATAATCAAAGCATTTAATTTAAAATCAGAATTATAGCACAGCGAAAGCAACTACATTAATTTTGGGAAATTAAGACTTTTGAAGCATTATTTTTGATATATTATTGATTTGATTTTCACGAGTTCTCTGTTTCTCACATTATGAACGTGTTTGCACGCGTTTAAGCAATCTTTTGTTTTCTATTACCTGAGATCGTAATTGAGAAAGAGTATTAAAGAAATCGCCACAAATTAATCTTTTTTTTTACAATTTTTTCTTTTAAATCGTAATAAATTTTTATAAATTGTGTTCTAGTGTATTTGTCAAGAATACTTGTAAGGTATACTGTTGCTATTACTCGATGAGTTACTTTTAGTCTTGTCATAGATAAATGCTATTCGGGAGACTGTATTGGTTCAACATAAACTTATATAAATTAACAGATATAGTTCATATACGATATAGATATTAGGGAGGTTAATTTATTGCTAGAATGACTTGAATTATTGTAGAGTTCTTGCGGCTATTTTCAATTAACATTATTATTATTATTTTTTTTTTTAAGAATTCAAACCCAAACATACATATGTTATAGGTACATCTAGAGTCTACCTTAAGTTATGGGCCAAAGGAAAAAAAACCTGCTAATTGTTTTTGCTTATTAATAACATTTAACTTAAAGTAAATAAAGAATATCTTAAACAAAAGCCTGTAGTGACATAAATTTTAACCTTGATGTTATTTATTGTATGGTAAAGGTAATAATCTCACATACGCATACATACATACAATAAATATATCATACTCGTACCATGGGGTTAGGTATATGCCCTTGCCTGACCTACTTATTATAAAAATTAAAAATATTCTACAAACTCTAAAAATAAAAATCACAATACTATTTGGGTGGAAGATATTTTCTAAAGAAAAACTCACACACCCATATAGCCATTGAGCAATATGTATATCTACATTAGGCTATAAATTAAGTTATATGAGAGCAGCTGTAAGTAGAAGATACAAATTTCTTTCCAATTATGTTAAGTAGTAACAAGAGTTTTATAAAAACTTTTATTTTATATAGAAAGCATACCTTTGCGTCTTTTTGTTCCACAGATATACCAACAAATCCACAGCACCACCAGCTCGCCCAATTGGCTGAAGCTTTCGAAAATGCAATTTTCGTTGCTTCCTCTACTAGATTTTAAAGTAACATTTGAGTCTATTTAACAATTGCTAACAAGATTATATATAACTTTAAAATAATTTGCACAATTTTGAATTTGTTTTTCTTTTTTTCACTTAAAAACAATACAAAATGTATGATTTGTTGTTGCAATGCAACAAAATCTATAAATTTCCTTTTCTCCACTACCCTTTTATTTTTATGTACACAATAGTTTTTTCAGCACAATTTTAAAACTTTTTTTAGCAATTTCTACATTTTTTATACATTTTCCGCAATTTCAATATTTTATTTCGACTTTAAAACAATTGATTTAGAAACAATTGCGTTCACTCGATTGTTTTGTAAAAAACTACAAGAAAAATTAGCGAAATTTCTATTTTGCATCTAATCCTCTTTCTTTTTGCCTCTGTACATCGTTTGCCATGACAGGGTTGCACAGCAAAGTAGGAAAATAGTTGGTGTACTTCAAGGTTGGTTAATTACATTTCGATAACTAACGAGATCACGAACGAATTTAAAACAACGGTATCTTTTAAATAGTGGGACACGATATGGAAATTTAGTAGGTAATTGTTAAAAATTACTATAAAATTTAAGAGCAATGCCATTAATAAAAAAGATAAAAAAATAATTTACAATAAGCTTGTTTACATCTGGCATCTTAATTCGTACAAACTAATCGATAACTTACAATGCCATCTCTGAACTAATAAGTGATGGACGGTTAAGCTGCACAAATTTACATATATGTTGACATGAATATTAGACAATTTTATGTATTGCTTCACACTAAAAGTCATATATAGTAAAATTATATTCTTAGTTTAAGGCAATATTCTGCATATTTAAAAAAAATTGTCATATAATAGCCGTATTGGCCATATTAACGTACAACTCCTGAAAGTACCTAGAATGTCACATTTTGCCCACATTAGCCATCCCTGACACTAATAGACAAGAAATTAATAAATAGAAAGGTCACGAAAGTAAGAGATGTTTAGTCTATGGTAGAGATAATTAAATTTAATAGCAAGTTTTCGAATAAACATTTCTGATATATAAAAAAAATATAATTAATTTTGTTTTAAATTATGCAAAGTGTTTTAAATACTGTTAAGGGTACAGCCCTAAATGTAGCCGAATATTTAACACCAGTCTTAAAGGTAAAATGGAAAAATGTTGAATTAAATTTTTTATGTCAAACAAACTCGATGGGTGGTTGTAGTTTTTGGATTGGTTATGGATGGCTGAAATTTGATACATACATATAGTACATCAGATTTTCTCACACAAAAAATGACTCATTGGAATACATATATATGTGTATACTCTTTATAATATTTTTTTATATTTGCAGGAGTCAAAATTTCGGGAAACTGGAGTATTGACACCTGAAGAGTTTGTTGCAGCCGGAGATCATTTAGTACACCATTGTCCAACCTGGCAATGGGCTGCTGGAGATGATAATAAAACAAAGTCATATTTGCCTAAAGGTAAGTGAAGTTTATTCTTGAAGAAACAGTTCAGATGTTTGGATTAAAAATTCTATAAAAATAGAAAAGAGTGAGAATTTTGAAAACGAAATTTTAAAATGTCTGCTTCCTAATGCGCCTTTAAAGAAGGAATATAGAAAAAGTCTCATGTAAAATAACTTATTTAAATTTTTATTGCAAAAAGTATACTTAAAAGCATGCATTTAACCCAAAATGTAGATTATTTTGGTAACATACAATAGCGCAAAAGTGGTTAAGATATCGTACTCTTTATACCATGTAACAAATCATATATTTAAAACAAACAAAAAATTAAACTTGTCTGTGTAAACGCAAACTATTGGAGAGTAGGAACACATAAAAAGCTTAAAAAGGGAGTTAGAGGCAACCACTGAGAAACTGCATGAAATATATTTTCATTATAGCATGCTCAGTGTTCACTTTAAATTTGGTTTTAAAAAATGCGTCCCCTGGTTATTCGTGATTACAAGGAGATATAGTGTGTGTTAACAAGGCACACAATTTTTTTCTCCCATTTTCTGTGGGTGATTGTTGAAAGGTTCATAACTTTTATAAGTGAAAGTGTAATATACAAGTGATATCACTCTTACTAGTTTACAAAATTTATGAAAATTTAATTGGCATACAAAATTCGAAGTTTATCAGTAAAAAGAATTTTCGATAAAACTTTTGCAATGGGTAAGACTATATAATATATGTTTTTCATTAATGCATTTTACTTCTAGACAAACAATTCCTTATTACCCGTAATGTACCCTGCTATCGGAGATGTAAGCAAATGGAATACGTAGGTGAAGAAACAGTAGTGGAAGAGGAGGGGGGCGATGGCGGCTGGGTAGAAACCCATCAACTAAATGAAGATGGAACAGCCCAGGAATTGGATAAAATATGTGAATTAACATTGGATGATTCCAAGGTAAAAAAAAACTGGATCAATCAAAGCATAAACTTAGGGAATAACGGAAGATGGATATCTAATAACCTTTTCTTTTGAAATATGAATAAAAGGACGAAATGCATACACCTGAAAGTGATGAACCAACTGATATGAATGATGATGGCATTGCGGGTGAAGAAGACGATGATGAGGCTTTAGATATGGATGAATTCGAGCAGAGTGGTATGTTAGATTTAGTTGATCCAACAGTGGCTCTAACTGTAAGGAAATCTGAAAAATCTGTAACAAGCAAAACAGAACAGGTGTCACCTTTGGATACAAATGAAACTGTTCTACACACACGTACATACGATTTACACATAACATATGATAAATACTATCAAACTCCTCGTCTCTGGGTAGTGGGTTATGATGAAGTTAGTTTTATTTTATATTTTTTATGGTTTACAATTATTTTTATTAAAACCTTAATTCATATCGTACTTTAGAATCGCAAACCCTTAACTGTGGAACAAATGTATGAGGATGTCTCACAGGATCATGCCAAAAAGACTGTTACCATGGAATCGCACCCTCATTTACCCGGTCCTAATATGGCCTCTGTTCATCCATGTCGCCATGCAGATATTATGAAAAAAATTATACAAACTGTTGAGGAGGGTGGTGGTGAATTGGGTGTGCATTTATATTTAATTATATTTTTAAAATTCGTACAAACTGTTATACCAACTATAGAATACGATTTCACACAAAATTTTAATTTGTCTTAAGAAGTCTAAATACATAATAAAAGTATATAAGAGTGCTGCTTTGGTTTTAAAAACTATCTTAAATCCTTTAAGAACTTTGTATGGAAATTATTAACAGTTTTTAAATAAAAATTAATGTTTTCCATATAATTTTTATATGATTTAATAATTTGTAATGCAAAAGCAGCGCATAAGTCTGTTCTTATTTTCTTAATATGCCATAATTTGCTTTAAATTACGAAAAAAAAATAATTAAGTGACTTTTTTTATTTGATTAAGTGTAATAATTACGTGTATGTTTTATAAATAATTTTTTTGTTAATAAGAGTATGCATCTAATTATATATATTCATGTACATCATAAATAATGCTTAAAAATAAAATTAAAAAAAATCAATTACATTTTTTGGGAATATTTTAAACATTAATTCATGAATTAAAGAGATGAATTTTTTTAAATACTGTTTTTTAACAAATTTTGTGCTCTCAATAAGTAGTTCTTGTGAAATTATTCAAGGCTATTCTTATCACTTTAGATTGTTCCAAATAAAAGCAGTTTTTCAGAAATAAAGTAACAACAATTTTATTATTTTATTGTACCTGATACATATAAATAATAATCATAAATTTCGCTTGCAGATACCTAAACAGTATTTGAAAGACTCTCTTTTTGGAAAAAATCCCCAGACTCAGTCTGAAAATTGCTCAAAAATAACTGCTAAAAATTTTTTTAAAACAAAAATTAAATGTAAAGTGTGTATGCAATTGTAAATTTATTATTAAGCTGCTCGAAATATGACTGTAAAAGCATTGGGCCATAATCATGGTTACACCAAAGTTGGTATTGTTTTAAAAACGACTTTAAGTTCATATAAATCTTACGAACAAAAGTCTGCTCTTAATAAAAGCCTACTTTTTTGTGACTATGATTATGGCCCATTGCTATTAATAATTATACCTATTTAAAAATAATTCAAAACCTCGAGTCATAAGACTAGCCTTCTGGCAGAACAATATTTTGGCTTTATCTAAATAACCAAATATTTTTAATCGCTTAAATGAGTCAAAGCATACTCGCCAAATGATCAATACGATAATAAAATGCTAACTGGATAATTTCTGGAGAAATTTGTTGTATGAGATGAATTATGTTTGGATATTAAAAGAGGTTATTATAGATACATACTTATGTATGACTGTATGTTTATACATATATAAATTAAGGGAGAATTGAGAGTATTATATTTATTAAGAGGGTTAAATTAGTAACAAAATTAAAGAAAAATTCTGAGTACGAGAGGATGAATGGCTTTTGAAGTACATAAGTAGTAGTTGTATATGTGAGGATTTACAAAATAGATGTAATATTATTGTTGATCTCTTGTCAGGTGTAGATATGAGATTTATAGCCAACTATCCTTCTACTTCTTGCTCTTCTCATGTTATTAGGTATTACCGGTATTTTATTGCATGTATAAGTTTATTTCAATTTAAAATCTATATGCTTTATTTTTTTTCATATAAAAATATGTATATAACTCGTACATATGTACATTAAGTTAAGAATGTACCAATATATCTTCATGTAATGTCAAAAAATCCGTAAGTGGCATTTAAGAAACTTTACAAATCAGCAAAATATTTCTAATATTAGGTAAGAATTACGAAAGATTAATAATTTTTCAAAATTTTTACAGTTTAACAATGTTATTTTTAATTGTAAGAGTGAGGAATTTTGAAACACAAGTCAAATTTGAATTTTTGTATCTTAGGGCTTTTATGCATTTATGTAACCATATGTAGATACGTACATTACCTATTTAAGTATGTATGTATGTTTGTGTGGGTATAAGCATTAAAACAGAAAATTTGGCGCCAAAACTTTTAAGGACCTTTAACTGAATAGGTGCTAAACTTATGTACATCCATAAATGCAATTTCACGCATAAATACCCTGCAGGCAACTCAGCTAACTTAACTTAACATACGCAGGGCTATTTTTTAAGTAGTGGTAATTGATACTTAGCTTACTTTTGACATATTAGTTCAGTATAGCAGTATCAATAAAATATCCATATAATTCCATAAATACAGCAAAATAGAAAAAAATACATAAAGAAATCTATTTACTTAATTAAACACGATGCGCTAAGCGGTGAAAATTGTTAAAACCAAAAAAGTTGTACTAATCGAAAAAAGTACAATTTGTTCCATTGGTGGGAACACTAAGAAAAATTGAATTTAATAAAAAGCTGTGAATTGTGTTGAAGATATAAAATTCTCGTATTCTATTTCCGATTTTGGTAGTACTTGAGTTAAATACTTCACCAAATATCCCCACGTTAGCGGGACGGACATATTGCTCTATATGTACTAATAAAAAATAGTGTAATTTATATTTATTTGCTAAATGATAAAGGAAACGTATGTTAAGCTGAATAATTCATGTTCGACTATCACATTGCTTGCAGGGTATTTATGCATGAGCACATACTATGTATGTATGTATCCATAAAAATTATCTACGTAATATTCGCATGTACATATATATGTATGTATGTACATGAATGCAGTCGCATAGATAAATACTATTGCTTATTTGCGGCAACAATATCGTAACTCAAAACACATGTGCATACATACATTCATATGTATGTATTTAACAAAAGTTTTTATTCCTACAAATGTAAGCACTTCAAATCTCTAAATGTATTTCACTTCTACTAAAACCATTTTTTTCCTGTAAAATTGTGTATTTATTTCTCAGTCATTTATCAACAAACAAATAAGGCTTTGTATGGGTGTGTGTATATGTATGTACCCAACTAAATATATAATAAATATTTTTTCCGTTCTGTTCATGCATTCGAACAGCGGATAGTGTATAGAATTTTTTTTGTGTGGTGTAACAGTGCTGCCAGTCTCTTTCAAAAATTTTCTTAAATGGGATAATATAGTTGCTTGAATTTTTTTATTAAAATTATTTTTTTAACAAAAACTAATATTTATTTCACCTGAAAATTTGTGTCGATGAGAATATAATGAAATAATTACAATTGAGCACTAAAAAAAATTAATTTGAATTGAACTAAATATAAGGTTTTATATTATGTAATTCCAAAGCAAAATCAAATTCAAATAAATATATATTTTTTGCATAATTCCAGCAATTTTTAGTGTATTTTATTTAAACAGATATTTTCCCAAAGCTTTAGTTCATTTTTATGACATTTTTACAAACGGTTTAAGATGATTTTTAAAATCACAGCAAAAAAAATTACGAACCGAACACTCCGAAAAAAATGTGTGCTGTATGTAAAAAAATGTACGGCAACTCTTAGAAATGAGAGCCATGATATAAAATCGTGACTGTATAGCAAACAGCAACAATAATGTAGAAAAAAATATTGTTTAATGCCCCTATCTCTGCTTATTTGTCGGAATAAAAGCTTTTGTTAATATTTTTAATTGGGGTTTTTGTATTGAGCATAGTGTTTGTGTGTGTGCTTGCGATTTTGTATGGCATGTTAGATTTTGTATTTTATTTTTTACTTTGTTTTTATTAAGGTTGGTTTTTAATTTTTCTGTATGTATATTTGGGTTTGAGTTAAATAAGGTGACCAGACTGAATATATAAATTTTAATTTTTAAGTAATTTAGGTAATGACAAATCTACAACAAATATTAAAATGCAAAACAGCAGACATTCTGTTCCCCTATGTGTCAAAAACATCTGCCACAAAAGGAGATAAAATGGATATATTTGGACTCATATACCTACTTACACTTTCTATGTGTTTAGAATATACAAATAATGACGCAGACAGATACTAAAGATAACCCAAGAAGTAAATACAACTGTGCTAATTGTATAATTTTGCCATGCATGTACATACATACCTATGTATATGATAAATAATAAATTTTATGACCACTGGCCACCTTTTAAACATGAGTAAACTAATGTTGCTTATACTAAATAATCATGTTTGTATGTATGTATTTGCTTGTAAAAATTTCTCTATTTTGTTGCTCTAAACTGTAATATGCGGAGGCCAAAGTACTGTGGTTTTAATAGTGAATTGTTGGTCCGTCCAGTTTTATAGTCCATTGATATTTACACATGTATGAGTGGATGTGTGTTTGGGTATTTATATCTACTCAACTGCTTTTAGATATTTGTGTAGGTACCTATGGATGTGTGCATGTCTCTTGGCTATGTTCGCATGAATGTGAATGTACTATCAAAGCCTATTAAACTAAGAACAAAGCCTAAAAACAAAAATGAATAGCTGAAATGATGAGGGGGGGAAGTAACAAGGGAATATTTGAGCATGCGCATTTCAAATAAAAGTTTCTCTCATTTAGCTACTGAGATAAACAGAGAATAAAAGAATAAACACATACTCAACAACATATAAATGCGCATGTATGCACGTATTTATAAACCAAGCATTTAAAACTTAAAATGAATTTGATTTCTTCGATATGTTTTTTTGTGAGATTTATGAAATTTTTTCAACAAAAATGTTATTAAAATCTTAGGAGCAAATATAAATAGAACGAATAGGACTAGTTGCGTTATTGTAGGGTAGAATATCTTGTTTATGGTTGTAAAAATTAAATTTATCCTAGTTCGCAACGAATTTATATGCTTTTTAAAAGGATCTATAAGAGTTTTAAAACTCACAGACTGTTAATAATAAATAACACAGAAATTGATTTTATGTTATGAACAAAATTTATTTATAATAAAAATCTAATTATTTGGAAATTAATATGATTCTAAGCAAACAAGGTTCAATTTGGCTTACAAAAAGTTCAATATAATTTGTTAAAGATTCAATTTTAACAGAAAAATCTGTAATTCCATTGCGGCCAGTAACGAAATTTAAATTCGGTGTGAATTCATATACTATATGTATTACAACAATGAAATGCATGTATTTACCTACATTAACAAAAACGGTACTGTTAGTAGAGCTATGTATAAGAAGAAAACAACTTTTTCATAAAAATTTGGTACACATACATATACAGTTTGTATATGTATGTGCTGAAAAATGAAATTGTGTAAATTCTTGCAATGAATATTATTCTCTTGTATGTTATATTACTCTCTTACACTCTTTTAAATTCTCGCGTTCTTGTGGATATTACTAGCAATATCCATTTACACTACGCAGAACATCTTCTTAGTTTAATAGTCTTTGGTTTGGTGAAATAGTAAGGTGTGATTTAAAAAAAAATGCAAAGCGAAATAAATTTAAATAAAATGATTAAAAAAAGTGATATAAAAAAAACAGTAGCGAGTAACCCAGGCAATAAATGCTGCTTACCACATTGTGGCAGATCTAGAAGAAATAATTCTGAAATAAAACTTTTTCGTTTTCCGGAAAATAACAGACTATTGTTTAAAGAATGGGTGATAAAGTGCAAGTTTGATGAAGAGTTTTTGTCTAGGTCTCCGATACTATTTTTGTGTGATAAACATTTCTCATCAGACTGTATTGGAAAGAGATTTTTAAAAAGAAGTGCGGTACCAACCTTAGACTTATTTGACAGTGAAGAGTCAATACGTTTAGATGAGCAAAGCTTTCGTGGAAATGAGGACATTGGTTTATCTCTTTTAAGAAACCCGTCATATGAACGCAGGAAGTTTAAACCACCTTCACCTTTATGCTCAAATTGCAAAAAAACTTTACAGAACGAAAAATTTTATCGAGAAAAGTACGTTAAAGTGCTGAAGAAACTGAAAGCTAAAATACAAGAAAACCGTAAAATTAAATCCCAAAATGAAAGTTTAAAAAAGAAATTGAAAAGAACAAGCACAATGATCGAGTCTATTGAAAGCAAAATTGACAAACTCAAAGTCAATTCAAATGAAAAAATTTTGTGTAAAATGCTTATAAAGCAAAACCGAGGAACAATTGCTCGTTGGGAAGATAATGAAAAAATCTTTGCTCAAAGTATTTATTACCGATCTAGCTCCTTATATTTGTTTTTACGTAATAATTTAAGCTTGAATCTTCCAAGCCCCTCGTCTCTAATTAGATGGAGCACCATTAAGAATTTGCAGCCGGGGAACAATACGAGTATATGCAATGCACTTAAAGCAACCGTATGTAAAATGAATGTGTTCTTTTTTAAAAACTTAGTAAGCATTTAAAAATATTTTCTTTTCCTTCAATATTTTCTACATTAGAGATTTCAGTTCGGAAACCTAAGCTAATGTATAAGAAAAATATTCAAAATACAAAAATAAAAATAATAAAAATCCAATACGTATTTACAGTAAAATGTAAAATAAATATTTTAAATGCTTAGTAAGTTTCTAAAAAAGTTTCAATTTTTAAAAATTTTTACTTCTTAGCCAAATTGAAATTCTCATTTGGTTTGATAACTATTAAACGTATAAGTTCAAGACTTTTTATGAAAAGTTTTGTAGAGTCTACTGATGATATGCCTAGCAGCAATTAAATCGCTATATAAAGGGTCCGCCATTGAACGTTTTTTTTCAACTAGTGTTTATTTCGTGAATGGTAACACTTATCTTATGTCTGATTTGACAGATAATTAGTTTTATCCTTTCGCTGAAAGAATATGGTTGTGTTTTCGCTTCGCTAAGTGGGCCTGCGATCGACTTACAGGTGCCGATTTTGCCAAAAAAATCATCTTTTCAGATGAAGCTCATTTTGATCTTGGCGGGTATGTAAACAAGCAAAATTTTCGTATTTGGGGCACAGAAAACCCGCACGCATACATTGAAAAGCCGACGCACCCAAAACGAGTCACTGTTTGGTGCGGATTTTGGTCCAGAGGCATAATTGGGCCATTTTTCTTCGAAAATGAGCAAGGAGTGGCCGTTCGTCAATGGCAATCGTTATCGGGCCATGTTGAACGATTTTTTGTTCACAAAAATTGAAGAGGATGATATTGGCAACATTTGGTATCAACAGGACGGCGCTACGTGCCACACAGCCGAAGCTACACTCGATGTTTTTATAGCATTTTCAAAACAAAAAAAGTTATTTGGCGGACCCTATAGATAGCTATCCATCAATGGTACAGAATTAAAAAACAAATTTTTTTAAATTTTTTTTAAATTGTTTTGTGACAATACCACGAAACCAGAAGTTTTAAAACTCTTATAGATCCTTTTAAAAAGCATATAGAACAGGACTACTTCTCATTATAAAAATAATATCTACAAATCTATAATAAGAGTTTAATATTTAAGCTATTCATTTTTGTTTTTAGATTTTCTTCTATGTAGAACATCTTTATAGTTTAATAGTCTTTGGTACTATGTTCTCTGTAGCATAACTTAATAGGATAATTGTTTTGTTTTTGTATTATAGTGACGAATAAAAGTAAAGCTATTTTAGCGATTTTAAATGTACATTATTTGAGATATAGTGAGAGAAACTTGATAAGTTATATATTAAACCAAGTCCTAGTTTACATTATGCAAGTTTTATTGCTGTAATTATTAGTTTACAGCGAAGAAAATAAAAAAAGGCACCGACTTGCTTGTTCTCTGCGATTCTCCTTTATGTTCCATTCTTCTCTTATAGAACTGCAAAAATCTGTGAAAAATGGAAGAATTGAAGCAACGAAAATTGTGGGTAGAAAATGAGCTGACATTGTTCTCCTCCTTTTTTTCTCTCTTACCTTATCATTTCTAATTATAATTTAAGAGAATTCATAAATAAAAAATTTGATAAAATTGCTTGTGTAAACTAGAAGCAAGTAAACCCAAATATTTAGATATTCTGAAAAATGTATCGCAGCAATTTTATAAAATATTAAGTTCTCAGAAACACTTGAATGATTTGTTCCAGAAGTATTTTAAAGTTGGCAACATTTTCAAGGATTTAACCATTTAAAACTTAGAATTTTTTTGCAGTACCAAAAAAATCAACTTTATTAAATTGAATTTCTGGTCTAAAATTTCACTAAAAGCTTTCACTCAACATATAAAGCCTACAAAAAGTTCTATTCAATTACGGTAGCTGTGTTTTCAAATATTGCGACTTGTATCAATTGCACTTTGCTACAACTACGTCGTACCTACGTTCACTTTTACAAAAAAAAAAAAAAAAAAAAAAAAAAAAAAAAAAAAACATTTTTATTTTTTACATCTTTTTCACTAGTTGCCTTGCCGACATTTATTTATTTGTACGTGATTTTTAAATAAAGAGCTGTGTGTTTCTAAATATTAAAAAACTACAGCGTGCATTCAACAGCAAACAACAATTCATCATGTAGATACTGTTTGCATACATACGTAACTACATTTTTACATAGATACATAAACATATACAAATGCATACATATACAATTTTAAACGAGAATGAGATAGACTGACGTGTGTATAGACAGCAATGCCCTCCATTCTCTAAACTGAGGGTTATTTGGTTTTATTTTTATGTGGCCAACAAAATTATAGTCTTTAAATTTGTGTACTCGAAAATAACAAAAATTCTTATAAGATTTCACTTCTTGAGAGTTGAAATGCAGCGTTCCTCTTAAATGTGCTTTTTATGCATTCATTTTACCTTCTTCCTTTCCTTTGAGCGAGAAAAAAATTGAATTGTTTTTTTTTTCTCGTTTTTGCCATTCAGCCAGACCTATGAACCCTCTTTTACACTCCTTATAGTTTTGTTGTTGTCGAGTTTTATTCTCGAATCTCGTTAAAATCCACATGGTGAGTGTAGGCTGGTCTTGACTGATTTTTTTTTTTTTTAATTTTTTGTTCCTCAAAAAGTATTTGTATCAATAATGAAAAAAAATTAAACTGAAGAGTTTAAAAGAAACTCAAACAATTCCATGAAATAATAAAATAGAGCGACATGTGTATTACAAAATTAGTTTTGCTTGTAGATATTTCGAGGAGATTGAGATGCATAACAACGGCGAGAACAACAACAGCAACTGACAATAAAAAAAACACCACCTCACAATGAGATTGAAATAATAATAACTAAAATAAACCTCTTACCTCATGCGAGCACTAAATACTCGTACATTTAATTTAGAATTTGATGATAAAATACACATTTATGAGTTTTGGGTGAAATTGTACATATAGTTTATTTTTGGTGTTGGCTGGGCATCCAACCGACACATAACATCGCAATAGATTTTATTTATGAAAATATTTTTCAAAGTTCAAATAACTAAAATGAAATTTTACGTACATTTTTGGAGGGAAATGCCTGCACATATACACAAATAAATTAAAAAAAAGTGTTTAAACTGAAAATTTGTTTCATAATCTCTAGCAAATTTTCTTCAGAAAATTTAATGCTTCTAGACATAGGTATCGTGAAAGTTTCATTAACAAAGAAAAATTTGTTTTTTTTTTTTTTTGTTTGTAATGCACATTAACTCTAAAACGACTGAACCACTTGTCAAAATTCCTTATCAATGTAAAGCTTCATTATTAGCAAGTAATATAGGCTATATAACATAACGTTACGCCCACTTTACGTCCATTATTCAATGATTTAACAATTATAATTCTATTAGAGTCGTTTTTTAATACTGTTTCTGTTAACGCGCTATTTTAAGAACGCAATATGAGCGCTAAAAGAGCTATGCCTATACATATATATTTTTCTTTAATTTTTATTTATTAGATTTATCAATCCATTAAAAATTGACATTAATATTAAATTTTTTCTAAAAAAATAAGCGCTTCTGCGGATGTTGCGAATTCATCTTAATAAGATGTACCTATTTGAAATAGAGAGTTGAATATATTAACAAAAAATGATTTTTTAAACTGTTGTTCTTACTTATTTGAGTTATAAAAACAACATGCCGAAGATAGTGGTGAATCTATACAAGGAAATTTACAATTTAAATCAAAAAAAAGTGCTTCATTTAAAAAAATAAATTGATATTTTAGAATCAGAAATTCTGCACCAATAAATAAAAATGTAGAAATTTTACACCAAAAAAAAAAAAGAAAGTTTGCTTTAAAAATTGTAAACAAAATGAGATGTGACTTACTAATATGGCCACCTGTATAGACTCGTCTTGCCCTATAGTACTTTAAAGCATTATCGATCTAATATGTTTATAGATTTTGTATGTCTAGTAATGTACTAAGTACTTACATATATATTATACCTGTAAATATAGCTAACTAGCTATGTATCTTATCTACATAGGCAGTAGTTTTTTAAAATATATGTAATTGTGGTTAACCTAGACATAAAACCTATCTAGCTAGTTAATTAAATAAAATTTTCTGTGCTCAAAAAAAAAAAACCAAAAAAAATGTAAACAGAGATTTTTAACCGAATTGAGATAAACTATTGAAATACCTACACCGGCTTATGAAAAATTGTTATGACAAAAATTTCTCCAATTGCAATTTAATTTGTTTCCCCCGATTTCTACATATGAAAAAAAACTGAGCCCAATAACAGAAAATCATGCATGAATTCTACTCTCTCCGGAAAAGAAAATACGCAAGAAGAGATCTAATTTAATGGCTCTATGCAAAAACAATAAGATATTAAGCAGATTTTCTATAAAAAATCTAGAGCCAGAGTCACCCAGTCAGTCACATTTAACCTAATAAAAACTATTTTCACTCTTCTCAAGAATTTAACAATAAAATAAAAATTTCAACGTGGTTAAAGACTACAAAAACAACTACATTAGAAATTGACACTAAAAATAAAAATTTCTCTTTAAAAAAATCCATATTGGCAATGCTATAGACTGGTATAAAAAACAATAACAACAACACTAATAACAAATGAAACAAAAAAATATGTACGAGTATAAAATAAATGACTGACGACTGACTGTACCTCTTTTAATTTACACACAGTGTATGTATGTATTTGCTTATGCTTCAACTATTATTATTGTTGCTATTGCTAGTGAAGAGCGGCAGCCATCTTGCTCCCATTAAATATACAATACTAATAGCAACAACAAATATATGCAGACATCCCATACAAACGTAAAAGAAACCAAATACACACACAATAGAGTAACGATGGTGAGACGATGAACGAGCACAAAATCGTATGACTTTTCAGGGAATTCATTAAAAACTCAATTTTTAGTAGAAAATTTTCAACGTTGGCGAGTAGTTGTGAGCGCGCTTTAGTTAAATCTCCGGTGAGATTACTTTTTTTGTGTTAGCAGAAGGTACAAAAAGAAGAAAAAATATTTTTAAGATAATTTAGTGAAGTGATTTCTGAGTACTCATGAGAATAAAAAAGAACAGACAATTTGGATTTCAATAAAAAAGTACAACATAAACTTGAAAGCGGGAAATCGATTTAAATAAACTATTTAATTTTTTTTTGCTGCCCAGTGAAAATATAATTTTTAATTAAATTAAATCATTTTGTATAGCAACTTTGTAATTGTTTAATTGTTCTGTTTCATAATAGGTTTAAAGATTAATTAAATTTTTGTAGTATATTCCATATTGCGAAAAATTAATTTTATATATTTAAACATTTTATTCCTGCGTCAACACTGCGCAATACTTATAGAAAGAAAAAAAAACTTGCTAAAGCATTTACTACAGAAAAAAAATGTGATCCAACTCCCCCCTTCCCCAAAAAGCAGCAATAATCCAATAAAATACGCTCCTTTCTCTTTCTCTCATTACTCCTTTTTTTGTTGTATTTAATTTACGTCCGTAAAAGCCTCTAATAAATACTCGCGTCATTTTCGTACATAAAATTCTCCTTGCTCAAATGAGTAAGAGAGAGAAAGCAAGAGTGTATTTACCCCTTCTAAGTGTTTGTTTTGGATTTTACTTATTTACAGCTTTTTGCTAATGTGTGTGTGCATACAATAGAAATAAAAAAACAACATCCCATATCATACGTATTCATTCTCGAAAGTAGTGATTAAAAAAAAAATTTTAATTAACTAAATAAAAAACTTAAATCAGCCACTAGAGCTGCGTAAATTTAAAAACAAAAGTTATAAATAAATCATTTGTGATTGAAAAAAACAATTGTAAAAAAAGGGAAAAACTAAACTGAAGACAGTGACTGTGAAACTCACTGTTTTTCGGAACAAAAAAAGAAAGACAAGCGTGAAAAACAATAAGAGTCTTTATATCCTTTGTGTTAATTAAATTTCGCCACCATTACCCACTATTACCACCCAATTCAACAACAGCAACAGCCCATTGAGGACGTTTGTGCTGTTGGTGAATCGGTGGACTCAATGATGGCATTGCCCATGAATTCATTATATTCCCTTACATGGGGTGACTATGGGACTTCATTGGTATCGGCCATACAACTGCTGCGATGTCATGGCGATCTAGTGGATTGTACTTTAGCAGCTGGTGGCCGGAGTTTTCCTGCACACAAGATAGTCTTGTGTGCGGCTTCACCATTTCTATTAGATTTGCTAAAGGTTAGTAAACAAATACTAATATAAATAAACAATTTACATAATGTATATAAAGGAATTTTCATTTGTAATTTATATATTTTTTATAATCCACTGAATTTAGCTTTTCTTAATTTTTATGGATAAGTTTTGATTAAAAATTGGCAACAAATTATTTTCTAATTGTTTTTTGCTTGACAAATTTTTTTTATGTTAAGTTACTCCCTTGATATATAAATTATTTAAAAAGGCTGCAGGCATTTCTTTTTCAAAAATTATAACGGATTATTATCATGTATGATACAAAATAAGTTTAAAACTTATTATAATTAAATTCAGGGTATAAACCGCTCATGATTAATATATAACTGTGTCCTACATTTTAACGTTTTGCTTTGCCCAAAACATGAAGGAGAAGTTCAAAACGTTAAAAATTAGAAGTTGAGTTATCGTCCCACAGAGACATCGAGCCCTGATTATGAGTGTTGTAATTGTGGATAACTCTGACCACAAATTCGACTAGGCGAAAAATACCCTTAATAGGGCGGGCGGATTATTGCCAACTACTTTAGTGCCTGATGTTTTAGTTTTTAAAAAAGGATTTCTTTTCATACATTTTGTTAAAAAAAAAAGTTTTAGGATATTTTTACACTTTAAAATATCAGACCCCAAATCACCGCATTCGATATCCAGTAACTCATATCGTCATTTTTAAATTGTTTTGATAAAAAAAACACTAAAATTTCGATAGTTTTCAGTCGATATCGAGTGCTATGATTTGGTCTTTTAATACGATATCGAATGAGTTGTTCGAAATTCAAAGTTTTTTGTATGAAATAATTTTAAAATTTCAGCAGAAGTGGCACTCGGTGACATTCTATATCCTTTATTTATTTTATATGTACCTTCATTTTTATTGTTTTATTGAAGAGTATTTTTATGAATAAACTAAAGTATTTTATGGAAATAAAATTGAATATTACATTCAACGTTGTTAGGAGTGTCGTTTTCGTAGTTGAATTCACGACAAGGCAATATAAAACGTGTGGCCGTCGTTGCCACACATTTGCTCTTGTCGCGACAACACACTTATAATCAGGCCTATTGTTGCAGTTTATTCCGAGGGAAATTTTTTTAATTAAAATTTAAATTAATCGTTTTCCGTATTTACATACTGCTAATGGGTACTACAACTGTATCTTATTGTTAGAGCATCACGTTTTGTGTCATAGTGTGGCCTTATATAACGAAGCAGACCACTGCATTCCAAGTCCTTTTTCGACATTTTACTTCATTGTAATATAACTTTCGATATTTTTGTCAATGAAACATATGACTGACTGCGTGAGGGATAGATAAAGTGTGTTATGTAGGTTTTGCTTTTTTTTTTATAAAATAAAAAAATTTAAATATAAAGTTTCAATTGTTATCTGTTTAATAAGTTAACTTTTTATAGAGCAAAATATTTTTTTTTTACTTGTTGATTAGTTTTCCCACCGGCAGCTGAGCATAGCTGTAAGTCGGCACAGCATGTTTTCTCATGACAATTAAATAAATAATTTTGTTTGTAAACAGAGATAAATACTTGTTTCTATTTTCTACAAACTTAGGTCTATCTCCCTGATTATAAATAAACTGGCTGCTGAGACCAAATTCAAAACCCCGAGTAGGCAAATTCTCAAAAAAAAGAAGCTCTCACTTTTTGACAAAAACAAAAAAAAAATTATAACAGTAAACAAAGTAATAAAATGTTTTAAGTGAATGTCCATTTTTAGCTCTTGTTGTTATTGTTATTATTTGACATTTAAAAGAGCTCTTTAAAACAACAACACAGAGAATAACTCTCATACATATAAACATACAAGCATACACATTTAATTTATAAAACTGTTTTGAGAATAAATACTTGTAACTACCTGCAGCCTGTTAAACACGTGCAACATCTTTGTATCTAATACAGCTTTGCAAGAGATTATTAATTATTTTAATATCAATGTTATTTTCTTTCATTTTTATTTATTGCACACATGACAAAGATGTGTAGGTACCAACCAAACTAAATTCTATTTTAGTTTATTTGCTTTTTGTATCTACTATAAAGTGGATGGTTGTTGATTTGTTTTGTGGAAGGGATGGTGAAGCAGCAAGGGAGATGATAGAGGGTAGAGCGCTGTTACTCTGCCAAGACAGAATTTTAGAGATTTCTTTTAAAGATTTCAATTGACAATTGAGGCAAATGAGGAACTATCTCCCTAGTAGTAGAGCATATTTAACTATGCACAATCAAACTCAACTAAATAACACTCTTTTGTTAGAGTATTAAAAAGGAAAGAAGGGAGGAAGTTTTTATAAAGAAAAAGCGATGCATTTAAAGAATTATAACTGACCTGTGTTAATTAAAGAAAGAAAAAAAGAGTATAAAGAGTACCTACTACTACACACTTTTTGTATCTTGCCATGTGTGTGTTACAGGATTTTAAATCTCTTAGCATTTTTCCTGCTTACAAAATTTTAACTAAACAAAAGTAATTTCACAAATTTTTATTTTGTGTATACCTACCAAATATGTACCTTAAAATTAAGTAGTATTTTCCGTTGTTCAAATATACGTAGGTATATCTATGCTTGTGCAAAAGTAAAAATATCTTGTATACGTCGGTAGGTAGGTATCTTTCATATTAATACATTTGCTATCTGCTTGGCAATGAGTGGAACAGAGAGCAGCTTATTTCTACAGGCAGTCTTTTATTATAATTTTTTTTTTGTTATGCAAGGAGCGTAAAATACTTGAAAGAGTGAGTGAGAGAGCTTTTTGGTATATGATCCCCCTATAAAATTTTATACCTACACAAAAAAAATATACAAAAAACAAAATTTCCCCTTACTCTTCATTATTTTTTATAAATATTGCTCATGCTCTGTTTACGTTTTCCTTTCCATGCAGCCACAAACCAACAAACACATTTATTATCTTGAAAGAGCTGTGTTACAGCTAAACGATTGTTGCCAACTCAACTTTTTCTATAATAATATTTCGTTTACTCTATCTCGCTCTATGAATAAGAGTTAAATTGTGTGAGAGAGTGAGAGCTAATAAATGCTGTCATGTTCGGGGTTTTTTTTTTTTTTTTGTTAAGCAAAGAATAAAGTATCTGATGACGTTATACTCTGGGTTTTCTTGCTTTTAATTATTTAACTCTCTTTCCATCTCTTTCTGTTTGAACTTTAGTATTGAGGGGAAAAATTCTTCGGTTACTTAATACTCCCACAGAATTTTTTTATGTGTGTTTGTTCATTGTCTGTAATTAGAAGAAAAAATAATTTTTTCTTTTCATTATAAAAATATTTAAGTGTTATAGGTAAATGTCTCTTTGTTGGGCCCATTGTTTTGTTAACAATTTATTGATAAATAAAAAAAAAAAAATAATTAAATAGGTACCTAGCATGATGCAGCAGTTAGGTATCTAACTATCTAAAAAGTTATTCGAGGTATTTCGCAGGTATAGACAATTATATACAAACATACTACTTACGTAGGTAGGCACTTTGCATTCACAATATTATATGAATAGGAGACGCCAAATAAGTCTAGTATAAAAAAATTTTTAAAATTTTTTTACAGTTTTAAGCTTTAGTTCAAGAACTCTATTTTTAATTTTAGCAGTGAAAAATATTGCAGGTAGTGTGTAAATTGATGCAGTGCAGCCAGCATAATAGGTACATGAAATGAATTTGTGGTAATTTAGAGCTTTATTCTTTTCTTTTAAACATACCTATAACAATATACCTACATATCGACATATAGGTACTTATCCAGTTATCATTTTATTAAATTAGCTACCTATTTATTTTAAGCTTCTTTGAGTATCCTGCGTCATTAAAATAATTGCCGAATTCCTGATAAAAAACAGTTATAAGGCTGCTGTATTATTTCGAGTACAACTTGGAGAACCGTAATAAGGTTTTGTCGAAAGAAAATGATGCTCTAGCCGCAACACTTATAAGTGAGAACCAGTTATTCCGACTCATTTTGATAGAGCTTTTAATAATAAAATTTAAAACCAGGTAGTAGGTATTTTGTGTTAAAAAATAGGTGGGCAAAAAGAAGTCTCCGATGTTGTTTGGCTCTTTTTTTTTTCTAAATGAAAATGAAATGTGTCCCGTTGCTCCGTCCTGTTGGAACCACATGTGCTGCAGTCCTAATTCGTTCAATTGCGGCAGAAAAAACTCGGTTAACATGGCCGTATAGCGCGCACCGTTCACTATTGTCGTTTGACCAGCCCGATGACTTTGATCGGGTGTAATGGCTACTCGTGTATCACTCGTGGATTTTCGTTGCCGCTGAGGTGGAAATCATTACGATTTTGGTCGAAAAATCGTCCACTTCGATTATTCCGCGTTCTTGGGGAGTTTATCGCTCCATGGCTTGTTCACTTGTATTCTACATCTGTCTAGTTCACAAATGTCAAAACAGATTTGACATTTGCCGCCATTTGCAAAAATAAGAGCATCTTCCAATAGGGTGATTTCTTTTAGCCCACCTTGTAGCTGCCTTTCTGTACATTTTGTGTTTGCTTTCTACAAATTTGTGTTAAGTACCTACCTACCTATCCAAGATTAATAGAAGACAAGATTACGCCTTCAGCGTAGTATACCTATTTCATAGGTATAAAAGCTTATATATTGAACTATCCATATAATATTATTATAGTAATAATTGTTATTATTTGAATTTGTAGTTTAATATTATTATTGTTAAAAAATTGTAGCTTGTAGTAATAATTTTTATTATTGTTTATCAAATTTGTAGATTTAAAAATTGTATAAAAGGAAAAGAATTTGGAAATAACATTGAATTAATTTTGTGCTTTGAAATCGGCATATCTAAATTATTAAAATATATAGGCATTCAACTGCCTTATTAAATAAAAATATTTAAATTTACCGGCATGTAGGTATAATAATTTAAAGCTTTCAGTAATTTTATGTATTAACAAAAGGTAGTTTGACAGAGGATTACTCATGTTTATGTCGTTATGGGGGGGATTGTTAGCAACAATTATGTAGATTTTTTTAAAACTAAGTTCAAGTACGTATAAAATTTTATTAATTTTAACAAACACACTTAACCAACAGGCTAACATTTTGTCTTGTTCATGCTTTCTTAGACTCTATTTGTTTTAATAAAATGTAAACAGAGAAAAAAAATTCATTGACAAGAGTTTAAAATATTGACAAGAGTTTACATACATTCATACGTTTCTTTAATTTTGTAAACAGAGCATAAAACTAATTTTTAGTAATTTAAAGCAACTCAATATTTTTATGTTGTTGTTGTTTAAAATCTTTTAGAAATATTATCAGCACATAGTAATTTTTCAATAAAAATTCCTCTGTACCATTATTCCTCTCACTTAACTAAGTTTCCTCTCCTGTCTACCACAAACCTGCCGTGTTCCGTTCCCCCTTTTACCCAACATACTCTCACACATTCTCTTCCTGCCACTTTTACGAGAAAAATTATCTGTGTATGTTAAAGAATTTTCCATATTAAAGATATATTTTAAATAAAAAATGCACAATTTGATTTTATTACCCTACTTCTCTTCTACGCTCTTCACAGCAAACACTCTTGCTCCTGTTTAAAAAAATGCAGGCAACTCTAATAATAAGTGTGCTCCTTGATTGAATGCAATATGTGTGTGTGTTTTGCATTTGCGTGAGTTGAGGACAAATATGTGCATGAGTAAAAAATGAAATAAAGCAACATTCATTGTAGTGTTACCACTAAAACTTATTAATAGGAATTAATACACAAGGTGGGCCATTTGGTTTCTATTAACCGATTATTTATAACTTAAGCAAAGACAATTTTTTATGGCATGATATCGAACTTTATCCTCAGCTTTATTTTAAACTACAAAATATCTATACAGCCAAATTATGAAAAAAAAAAAACTGTTCGGTAATGTTTTTTGGACTTTTTTTACTCTCCTATTGGGTGTCTCTGTGTGTTAGGCTTGTACATACGAGTACATAACAAACCTATTAATTTGGAAGGTTCGCTTCTTGACTAGAGTCGCCGCAACCTTTGAAGGCAAGTCAAGATGCTTCTCGAATTAAAACTTAAAAAAATAAAAAATAATACAATTTTTCGCTTTTTGTTGTACAAAAATCTCTAATTTGGGAAATTTTTTCCTAGAAAAAGTAATCTATAGATACATATAAAAGAGTAACGTTAAATTACGGTCACATTAAACAAATATTTGTCGAAATAAGCAAAGCCGCTATGTCATCTACATCTACGTTTATATATTTTAAAGAAATATTCGCTTAGTTTAATTAAAATTTTAATTTATTATTTGAATTAGTTTTATGTAATACAAGTCATGTTAAAAGTATTTGCCAAAATATAGTGGTTACGCTTATTTCGACAAATATTTGTGTAATGTGGGCATAACTTTACTGACTAACTGCCAGCCCAAATGGCTAAAAATACGAACTTAAAATTTGGTGATCAGGTTCTTAGAATGTGTAGGACGAATAAAAAGGGTAACAACGGGTAAAATCTGACTTTTTGTATATCTCCGGAACTACTACAGATAGAGACAAAATTCAAAGTAGAAAACATTCTACTAAAAAAATAAGCGCATAAGTATATGGTACTTTTTTGATATTTGTACAGTTGCGAAACAAAAAGGATAAAACACTGATGTTGGTACGTTTTTTAACCCCATTTATCTTTCAAAACAACAATCACAGCAACATAAACTAAATTGAATTCGTCTCTTCTTAAAAAAGTCTCCAATGTATACTGACGCTTTTTTAAAAATTGAGTAAATAAAGGATAAAATATGTACCCACTTTTACTAATATTTCTAAATATTTACCTTTATGTAAATTAATGCAGCATAAACATTTCGTTATTAATTTTTAACACCCAATAAAAATCAATTTAAAAAAATTATCTAGTTAGAAAAAAGTGCCAAAAGGGAGAAATACGATACTTTATACCTATTTAAAGAGTTTTAGTAGTGTTTTTTATGTTATGTGCAAACTTAGAGTTTTGACAGTAGAATTAAACGGTCCTTAACAAAATGAGAAATCATTAATGCGACAAAATGTGTAAAGATAAAAATCAAAAAACGGACAAAATGGTACTTTTTGTATACTTTACTGAAACTTTTTGATTTTATTAGTATTAAAACTAAACCTAAAACTGGAATTAAATGGTCTATCTACAATGAAATAAAAAATTAAAATAGCGACAGTAATGTACTTCGCGATAATACTTCATTGATAATCTGAAAATTTGGATTATTAATTCCTACCTTCGCAAATACATTCTTTGATTTTCCTTACAAAAGCTAGATTTTTGTACGTTTAACAATTTTTGCAAAGTGATGATGGCAACAATGCTTTCTATAATAATTTGTATATTTTGGTCTTTTTGTGAAAGTTTTTGTTATAGAAACTAGTTGTTTGCTGCTAGTGACCTTTTGCATCTCATTTAATGTTTGTGCAATTTTAGACAGTTGAAGGGGAGTTTTAATTAAAGCAGTCTTAAAATAGTGAACTGCATATTTTAAAGAATAATTTACTTGTTGTATACAGTAAATGCTTTTCAATGAAATAGTGACAGGATCCACATATTATCGACTTGCGTCCAAAGTAGTTAAGAGCTCAAATTCTTAGTCTCGACTTAATTGCAATAGTTATCTTTCAGTGTGGGAAAGGTTAGGTTGCACAGGGCGCTCCGATAAAAAAATAGAAGGAGGCCCACTAGGGTCCTCTGTATAAGATGAAGAATGCATAAGGATAGCGATAGTTGTTAAAGAAATAGATAAAGAAGTAGGAAAATAGTAAGAGTAGAAAAAGAACCAATCGCTAGTTCTAACAAAGCTAGATAGCATGTATACGAAATGAATACAGCCAAAATATAATTTGGTTGAGCCTGGAAATGCCAATTTTTCAAACACGACGAAACTTTTATGGATGTTGTATAGCTCAGACTGATCTACCAGTGCTGGGCAAACACAGATATAGTGTTCCACAGTTCTACCCTTCCTTCGTCCTGACAGCTATACAGTATTTGCTGTGTAGCACAAAAAAAAACTTGGGGAGCCCGCAGCAAAGGGAGCAGTGATCTGGCTACATTTTGTAATTAGTATTCCTGACAGCACTTTGTCTGTCTCTAGCACTAAACTTATGTAGCACAAACAACATTTAAATCAATTTGTGCCGCTTACGCAGAACACATCTTAGAAGACGATAGTAACAGATTCTTAACTGAATGGTTTACCGGGCACTGTGGTCTTTATTATCATCAAAATATGGGCTTTGAGAGTAAAAGACCTTAGGATCTCGCCTTAGGAACTTCTTGTTAACTCCCAAAAAAAAGGTGTCTGAATAAGTTAACATGTTTCATGGGTACATACATACTGCCAATGTGCCGCTCTCGTAGTTGTATTTGCACTAAAGGGCTGCACAAGAATATTTGAAAGCCACACATGACTATAAACATGTGTAATATTTTATAATAAAAAAGCTTGTAAACCTTTTCAAGTATGCTTGTGCAGCCCATTAATTTGGACCAACCCAACATAAAAATTCAACAGCGACTCCCATAATAAGACTTAATAAAAAACATAAACAAAATGAGAGTTTTAAAACATTTTTATTTAACTTCTGTTAAAAATGAAGATTTATTAATTTTAATGTTGTGAATTTGAAGTGAATCATTTTAAAATGGTATGACTGACATACAAATGCAATAGGTACTTTTAAAACAAACAGCTGTTTTTATGACATGTTCATTTTCAATAAACAAAAATGGCTACACGGTATGAATGCTGCATATGAGTATTGAAATAAATTTTTGATTTGTATTGAAGGTTTATAGATAAAACTCTTAAATCCATAATGCGTGTATATGTCCCAAAAGTATGCTGGTTGCTAATTAATTTTATAATTTTTAAATTAATATCTATTATTTAAGTGGTAGTTTATAATTACACTTTCTATATTTATTTTGAGTAAATTGCATGCACGTCTATTTATTTTTGTTGTTGTTTACTCACTTGTTTTTTTTTCAAGTTCATTCAACTCTCCCTGTTTGACTCTGTGTTTGTGGTCATATTTCTTTTATGATATTTTTTACTCTTCCTCAATTAATGCGAGTACGTACCTCTTCCATTTTTCTGTTGTTGTAGTTTTGTTTGTTTGTTTATGAATCTCTAACTAAAACTCTTTGGGTTTCATCATGGCTGGAACTGAGTTGCGCTACTAATGAGTGCGGGAGAAAATAAAATTTATTGAAGAATGGAACCCTCCTTTTTCTTATTTCTTATTTATTGTTGTACAGCAACACAGAATACCTAAATCTCTTGTTAATAAAAAAAAGAAGGTATAGGAAAAACAAAACGAAAGGAAAGAGCATCTTTACGCTTTCATTTAAATCGCTTCTCGTTATCTTATCATTTATTGTATTGTGTTTGTCATTTCCATTCATTTTTCATTTGCTTACATTAAAAGTGAGTCTTAAATTTTATTATAATTTTGTATTTCTTTTTCAATATTTTGAACTCTGAGCGTAAACTATTAATATACTGAATAAGGATTGATTGCTGCTGCATACAGTATTTGTTTTTTGTAAATTGCGTATGAGTTTCATTAATTTCTTGTTGGATTTTGCTTTTTAATTCTCTAAAATGTTAGTGAGTGTGTGCAATAGATTTTATATCTTTGGGTAGACTAAATCTCAGTTTGGTTTTGAATGCTCTTGTTTTGCTATATATAGCGGGAAATATTTGGGATTCTTTTAGGTTTCATTACAATATAATAATTTGCTTTTTTTATTATTATTTTTTTTATTTGGAATTTATTGTAAAGAGAAATAATGCATAAAGAGTATAAAAAAGCGTGTGGCTTTTTGTGAGCTCTAAAATGTCAGTTGTTTTTTTATTTTATTTTTGTTTTGAACTTAAATAAGGTGTCGTATGTAAATGAATGTGGTGTGGTGTATGTATTTTCTAAAATATATTCTTTTAATAAAAACTATAAAGAGAGTGATGTTTTAAACATTCTCAGTTGCAATTGCTTATAATATACAATATATATATATTTTTTTATAATGTTGTATTGTAATTATTTTTTTACACTTGCTAATATTTTAAAATAAATTCGTATGTTGTTATGGTAGTATTTGATTACACCCATTTTGTTTAAATTGGAGGCTGTGAAACCTTAAAAGTAGTGCAAAATTCTTCAACTCTCTACACAAAATTTGCGAAAAAATGCGAAAACGAAAATTTATGCTCTAAGTAGGGCAATAGAATCGAATAGAGGGGAGTAGTATTTATCTTCGCACATATTTTTTAATTTATGTTTAGGTGCCTACGTAGAATGAATAATTAAATTGCAGGGAAATTAATTATTATCAATTATTATAATTAATTTCTCTGAAGAAGACATCCAAAGGAGAGTCGAAGTATTGGAAAATACAAATAAAAATCATTTTTATTAAAGATCTTAAGCTTCCAAAATACTTATTATTATATTTAAATTTAATTAAATTTTTTTATACTCATTTGGTTTTTTAAATTTATTTTTTACTTTATTCTATTTTATCCTTTTTTCTTTTATTTTTTAATTATTTTTTATAATTTATTTCCTTTTTTAATTTATTATTATTTTTTTTACTTATAAAATGTGTTTGAGCCTGAACATTTCAATTAAAAAAATTGTTTTTTAGGTTCAATTTTTTTTTTGAATACGGTTTTTATAAATTTTGTAGGGAAAATGAGAAAAGAGTATTCACTATAGTTGGCGCAATTTATGATATTTTTAACAAGTTCCTTATCTTTTCTAGAATACTCCCTGCAAACATCCAGTAGTTATGTTGGCCGGTGTCAATGCAAATGATTTGGAAGCTTTGCTGGAGTTTGTCTATCGCGGTGAGGTGAGTGTTGATCACGCTCAATTACCCTCACTATTGCAGGCAGCTCAATGTTTGAACATACAAGGCTTGGCCCCGCAAACTGTGACTAAAGATGACTATACCACGCATTCGATACAATTACAGCATATGATACCGCAACATCACCATGTGAGTTGAATTATTTCAATTATTTAATTAATCAGTCTCATTATAAATACAAAAAATTATTATGTACTTTGGTTAACAATTAGGAACAAGACCAATTGATTGCTACTATTGCCACTGCACCCCAGCAAACTGTACACGCTCAAGTTGTCGATGATATACATCAGGCTGGACAAATCTTACAGACCACTACGCAAACGAACCCCACTACTGGACAGCAACAAACCATTTTGACCACTGACGCTACCAAGGATGTTATACAACAATATTTGCCAGCACGTAAACGAAAACCCAGAGTAAAGAAAATGTCACGTAAGTTAGGAAAATATAATAGAAAATACGCTGGGAAATTTGTATTTATTTTTGTTTTGTTTACAGCTACGGCTCCCAAAATTAGCAAAGTTGACGGCATGGAAACGATTATCAGCACACCCACTACCTCGCATACAGTTAATACAGTTCAAGCCAACCAACAGCAACAACAACATGTTCAACAGCAGCAACAGGCCCAACAGCATCAGCAGGTACAGCAGCAGCAGCAACAACAACAACAACAGCAGCAACAGCAGCAGCAAATTGAAAATGGCACTGAATCGCAAATTATAACCTCAACACCAATTATAAAGAGCGAAGTCACAAAGGTGGAGACAATTGTGACAATGGATCCAAATACCGGTGCCGAAATTTCAATGATAACGCCCAATAAACCTGGCAAACGTTCCAAGAATACGACCGGTGAAAGTAAAAGTGAAAAACTTATAATTTTGTAAACGTGCGACTTGTGAAATAATTATTGTTTTTTTTTAATTTTAGAACCACGCTCACGCTCACAATCCGAACAACCGGCCACCTGTCCGATTTGTTATGCTGTCATCCGTCAATCACGTAATTTACGCCGGCACTTGGAGTTGAGACATTTTGCCAAACCAGGCGTTAAAAAGGAAAAGAAAAGTAAGTCCAGTTCTAATGCTGCTAATGCTAGTGGTGCCAATGATACGACTAACAATAATACAACACTATTGGCCTCCTCAACACTTAACAGTGAGACAAGTACAATTTTAGACACAACACAACAACATGGTGGTGTTGTAGCCTCAGCAACGGCAGCTCCACTAACAGCCACCAGCACGGGGGCTACACCCATAATAGTTACTGGCAATGGTATGCCTGTAGGTGCTACAATAACACAAATACCCTTAAAACAAGAACCCGGCGCTGGTGGTTGTATAGTGGGTACTGCCGCTAATGGCCAACAAGTAACAGTAACACAAAATCATATGCAAAATGTTATACATATAGTTAGTGAAGAGGTTTATCAACAGCAGCAGCAACAACAACAACAACAACAGCAGCAGCAGCAGCAGCAACAACAACAGCAATAATCTTACAGAAAAACAAAATAGCTTTTCTCAACACATTAAGACTTGCTTCTTTAATTTAGTTTTTAATTTTTTTATATTAAGTTTATTTACTAATTTTTTAAATGCTTTTTAAAAAGAAAACATTCCTTAAATCATTATTTTGTTTTTAATTTATTTTACTAACAAAATAATTAAGATTTAAACAAATGTCCTTAGATAATCTATAAACACACACACAGACACACCTTACCTACATTTTCTTGAAAATCTTAATTAACATTTTTACTCTCGTTTAACATTTTTCATATTGTAATATTTGTAATATAAATTTTTTTTATTGTTTTTGTTTATGTTAAGTATAAATCTCTCGAAAAACACAAACAACATTCAACACTTTTAAAAACTTAAAAAAGAAGAAGAAAAATATCGGTATTTAAAAATACCGAAAGCGGTTCCCAAATTAGACGACTTGGAGGCAGTTTAGGGCATTCAAAAGCGATCGAAGTTTAAATGGAAATTTCGATCGAAATCGAATGTCATAAATTAGCCATTAGCATGACAGCGATAGCATTCACAAAAGTTTTTATGCCTTGTGTTTAACAAATCTTCAGCTAAAAACTAGCCAATTCACTACAATCAAACTAAACTTATTGGATATTTCTTTTAAATTGTCAATTTTCGTTTCACAAGGTGCATTTCCTTTTTTAAGGGCTAAATATTTAAAGTTAGCTTAATTTTGGAATCGTTTTTTTTTTTCTTTTTTTCCATTTTTGGCGCGAATTTACGGCATTTAGTTAATTACTAAGTAATGAGCATAAAATTGGCTGAACCATAGTGATTAGTTAATTAAAAAATCTTAAATTCTGACCTCAAAATTTTAATTGTGTTTAAATATTTAAAAACAAAGATTATTTTCTGCTAATTATGTTTTTTTTGTAACATCAAGTTTTTCGTAGTTTTTTGTAGTTGTATAATTTACTTACAAATTTATTTTTATTATTTTTTTTTACAAATAAAGTGGACATATTAAAAAAAGCCAAACTTTTGTTCTTATGTTTGTTTATGTTCTTGTTAAGTTTTTTTTTTTTGTAATTTGGTTTAAATGAACTTATTGTTTTTTTATAAAATTTTTTTAAAATTAATTTATAACTTTTGTAGTTAGTGTTTTTTCAGTACAACATTTTCAATTGATTAACAAATTTTTTATGAATTTAAACTACAAATTCATCTGCAATAGTTTGGTTTTTTAAATAGTAACTTTATTTCTTAAAAACTTTTTTGTTCGTTCGTTGTTGAAGAATATACATACACACTTAAATAATAATGTTTTCTGTGTTTTTTGATTTGATGTTAAATATTTCACATTTACAAACATGTTTTTTCATTTTCACTCTCTATTTAATTTTAACTCAAAAATATTTGCTGAAATTGTTGTTGTTGTTGTTTCGATGAATTTGTAGTTTCAAATTAATTTTTGTTAAATTTCACAAAATTTCAGTTTAAAAATCAAAAGACAAGAGGGCAAGTTACAATGTACAATACAATTTGAAAGTATATTTGATGGCCTGGCCTGTTCAGGTAAATGCGAACGATAGCTTCTTTTATACATTTGTACAGGAAACAAAAACAACACAATAGAAATGTACGAAAGAAGCTATCGTTCGCATTTACATGATATCAATAACGAATGTTGTAATTTGCTGTAGGTTGTAGTATCTATCAAATTCTCACTACCAGTTCACACTACGCAATTTTTATTCTTAAATTTTAAAAAGAGAAATAATAATAAAATTCAATAAAAGTAATAATTAATTAAAAATAAAATAACAAATTAAAAATAAAATAATAAATACATTACAAAATTAAATAAATAAAAAATAAATCAAATAAAAATAATATGAAATGAAATAAAAAAAATTAAAATAAATAAAATAAAAAAGTTAAAATAAATAAAAAAATGAATAAAATAAAGTAAAATAAATAAAAAAATGAATAAAATAAAGTAAAATAAATAAAAAAATTAATAAAATAAATTAAAATAAATAAAAAAATTAATAAAAAAATAAATAAATGAAAGAATAAAAAATAAGAAAAGAATGAAAAAAATAAAACGAATAAAAAAATAAAACGAATAAAAAAAAATAAAAAGTGAATAAAATAAAATGTGAATAAAATAAAACGAATACAAATGAATACAAAAACAATGAATAAAAAAAAAAAAAAAAAAAAAAATAAAATAAAAAAAAAAAAATAAAAAAAAAAAATAAAACGAATAAAATAAAATTAAATGAATAAAATAAAAAGAAAATGAAACGAATGAAATAAAAGAAAAATAAAATTAATAAAATAAAAAAAGTAACGAAACGAAATGCATAAAATAAAAATTCAATTACTATAAATAAATAAAGTAAAAAATTTAATGAAAAAGTTAAAATAAAATGTAAAAAATTACATTATAAAAAGTAAAATGAAAAGAAATATTTTTTTAATGAAAAAAAAAAGAAATTAAAAAAATTAAATAGAAAAATAAATTAACAAAAAATAAAATAAAGCAATAAAAAAATAACAAATAATAAATAAATAAAATGTGGACCGGCTGCTAATGAATTTTAATGTGAACGCTTACAACTTGTAAAACTAATGGCAACGTGTATGGGCTTTTTAAAAATTTTAAATAACAACTTTGAAGTTAAAGCGAAAAATTTTGTGTTAAAAAAGGTTTTTTTTTTTAGGAGACAAAAAAGTTCTTAATGAATCCGTTGGTGTTTTAAAACATTTTCCAAAGCAGATTACCAAGCAGACTTTTATAATTAATAATTAACAGTTTACACACTGAATGACATTAATTTTATTAAAATTTTTGTGGGTTTTTCTTTAGCACCTGGCAAGAAAACTGCAATGGCAGTACCACCAGGCACTACTAATGCTTCTGGAACTTCGACCGTAACCACAACAACCGTGAGTACTGTGCCGCAAGTGCAATCTGTACAATCTTTGCACACATTACAAGCTGTGCAGGTCAAAAAGGATCCTGACGCACAAAATCAGCAACAAACTTTGACCGTAACAACAACTAATAATGGACAGCAGCAGCAACATCAGCAACAACAACAGCAGCAACAACAGCAACAAGTGCAACAGGTGCAAGTGCAACAATCCCAACAAATCCAACAGCATCATATAATTGATCAATCGGGTAATATATCAACAGCTACAACTACAGCTAATACGCAACAGCAACAACAACAGCAGCAACAACAACAACAACAACAAAATCAACAACAACAACCACAACAAATTGTAACACAAACTGAGAACACTGATGGCACAACCTCACTATCAATTGCTCAAGTCCAAACTTTGCAGGGCCATCAAATACTGGGCAATATCAATCAGGTGAATATGACTGATTATCAAACACATTCAGCATTGTGATGATGAAAATTATGACGTAATATAATTTTTATTTAAATGCAACAATACAATTAAATGGATATAAGAAAAAAGAAGACCTCTCCCTCTGTTCCCTCCCCCTCTCCAAAACCGCAATCATTTTATTTAAACAAAGAAATAATCATCCCTAGGCTATTCCATTCAAATAACTTATTGCTGACTATACGAGTAGTAGATACAGAAGAAGCAACTTGTTTTTAAATTTTGATTTTCTCCCCCTCTTCTTCTTACTTGTAACGCATTTCAGTAATGATTAGCAAATAATAATGGCATTCGATTGATTGATATCAAATTAAATTGCAGTAGAACTAAATTGTGGTTTATTCACCATATTCTTTCTTACCTTTTGTTAAACCTAACCTACATTTTTATGTATGTATTATCGAATGCTTTTATTTACTTGCAGTTTAGTTTTGTAAACCTTAAAATTGTTCTGTACTAACTAACCAAATTTAGATAAAGAAAATGGAATTAATTAATTTTATTTTGTTGTAGAATCTCTTGCTGAAAATTGCCTACTAGTTTTGTTTATGTGTTTGTTTTTTTTTTGGTTATTTTATGAGAGAGTTGTTTGAAAATTACTTATGCCACCACCAGCTCATTTACATTTACTAGTTCAAAAAATAGTTAGTTTAAAGTGTCTTTAAAGTTAGTTGAATTGCTTGCAAGAAGGGGGAGGTTTTATAAAAAGTTGTATTGTTTTTGTGTGCAATATAACTTGCTTAACTTTTTTTGTACCAACTATGGCATCTCCTGTATGTGCGACATCATAAATCAATTTTATTTTAAAACTATTTAGAAATTTGTTTTTCTTAAATTAACTTCTCAAACTTCCTTTTTATTATTATTAATTTAAATATTTATGGGAAAATTCATAAAAAAACATTTTTGTTTTAGTGTTGTACACTATAATACAAGTGTTAAGATTTTCATTGGATTTTCTCAGCTGTGTTTGTTGTTTCTGTGTACGTATGACCTGATACAATGAAAAGTATAAATATTTATAAAAAAAAAACTACTAAAAATGGTAAGAGCCATACGACTCAAATTTCTATCCGTAGCTTTTAATGTATTGTTTTCACATCATTATATTTTTTCATTTGATTTCTATTTTGGACAAGTCGTTTTATTCACTATTACAGTGTAAAACCCCATTTTTTAAATAAATTTCCTACATTTTTGTTTAATAGGGGGTTTAATAAGCAAAAATGTTTTTTATGAATTTTCCTGTAATAAAATGTGTAGTTAAAAATAATTACCTTAGTTGGTATAAAGCTTTGTCCTTAAACTAACTGGTATATATGTATATACTACGTACATACGAGTACATTATACGTACATACAATAAATTTAGTTATTATGCTTTAGTTATATAATTTATATCATAAATAAGTAGATACTTACATTTAATATTTATCAATTGGTTTATGTTTTTCTTTATTCTTTAATAATTTTAAAATTATGAAAGAGAAACTACATTATTTAAACCAACGTAATTATTTTAAAGAATAATTGAAACAAACAATTAGGACATTTTAGGGAAACTGACAGTAATTTAAAATATTTACAGCTTTAATCATTAAAAAAATTAGGAGCTCGTTGCTTAGTATAGATTTTTTTCACAATGCACATTCTAAATTCTTGTGAGTGCTCTGCTAACAAGCTGTGAAACAATGCTATCAAGTCAAGAAAAAAAAAATTAAGAAATAATCATCAGTATTCCATTTGATGTCGGCAACATCGTCTTAAAATTTCTTTAAGAATTTCAAAATTTATCATTTAATGTAACAACATTAGAAGAAGAGAGCAGAAAACTAATTTTTCTAAGAATAATTTACAAAAATATATTTATTTTTCTCTTGGGAAAAACTTTCTTAAGACACCATTTACACAGGGAAAGTTTACTTTGCAAAGTCTTGAGTTTATAGGAGATAGGGGTGAAGAGAACGGGAGGCAGTACAGACTTTCTTGTACTCGCAAATTCGTTTTGTTCTTTGTTCGTAGTTTATATAACTGAAGTTAGCTGCAACTTTTTATTTGAAAACAAAACAAAATTTGAGAAACAAAACTTTCCCTGTATAAACACCAAAGAAAGTTTAAAAGAGAATTCAACAAAATTTGTCAAAGTAAACTTTCCCTGTGTAAATGGTGTCTAAGCTGTTATTTTTGAAAAAAAAAATCGATCTAATTTTATAAAATTACTGATAACTAATTTTTTTAAGTGGACTTCTACCACTTATACCACAAAATAACAGCTCATATTTATGTCAAAATAAACATAGTGGTTACATTTAGTTAGACAACTGAGCTGTTCTTTTTGAAAGTCTGTAATTTTAGCCAGATGATGTCTATTACCGCTAAATCATTGTTTTAAAAAAGTGAACTTATACTACTTTCAAAAACAACAGCTCAAATATTTGTGTAGTGCAAACATACCATTATAGATCACAAAATAATTTTATATTTAGAAAAAAAAAGAAAGAAAGGAGTTTTATTTATTATGAAAAAAATTAGAGAAGTGAAAATATTGCTGGTTCAATTTTATGCCCCTATTACGGCTTACAACTCATTTCAGTTGAGTAGAAATTGAAACAACTCCTATTGAAGATTTGTAATTTTTTTATGTTTTTGTAAACTCTCAACACGACAGAGTTGTAATCACTAACAACACAAAAAAAGTTTTAATTTCAACTAAAGTAGAATTGAGGTTAAATGTGCCCCTTAGATTAGTGAATAATGTATTAACATCGCAGTCTGGGGGTCACAGGTTTGATTCCTGCCTAGATCCTGGATGCTTGACTGTACAAAAAATCCTTTGGGTAGCGGTATATATGGCCTTTAAAGAAAGATTTGAGTTTTAAAGAGTAATAAAACCATTATTCGCGATTAACCTTTACAGTAGTCAGATAGCGCACAATGCGGGATTATCACCTGATGAGAAAATAGAGAGGACTCAAATCATAGTTATCTTTTGAAGAACTACTTTAAATGTAAAAATTTCTTTCTTTAAATTATATTTCATTGTGTGAATGAGTATGACGGTTTATATTGATTTTGCACACCCTATAAAATTAATCTTTAAATAATAATTTATTTCTTATTTTTATATATTTACAAACGTACATACATCTGTAGTTGTTTTCTAATTTAGTTTTAATTAGTTATTATTTCATTGGTTGTACTGTAGCTTTAAGGCGGTTATTTGTACTTTTTCTTTTTGTGTAGTACTTCTTTTTTTCAATTTACATAAATACTCGCACATGTACATACATATATTTAACTATTTATTTTTTTCTGTCAACTAAGTATTTATGTAAGAGAAAATAAGCTTTGTTTCCCACACTGAAATCAAAATAGCACAAAATACTTTCTGTTTGTGTTCTTTGAAAGAGTTTATTTAAAAAACAAATCTTAAATGTATTTTTAAATATAAAAATGTACGAAACCTGGGAGTATTCCACTGTGTGGTTCATGTGGATATGCCATCAATCACAAAAACTTACTGGTCTATATTGAAAACAATATACTATGTTCCTTTCATAACAAAACTATTTTAGACTTTTTGAATCTTAAAGCTTTTTCACCAAGCGAATTTCTAAAAGAGTTAGTTTTGGTAGCAAGTAGTAAATATATCCTTACTAAATTTTAAAATGAAGCAAGTGATATTGCTCTTTTACAGGAATAACGGTAATTTTTTGTATATTAAAATTTAATTAAATAAACGAAAACTTGAATTTTTCTACAGGTGGCATTTTATGCCTGTGTAATTATAAAAAAAATACCGAACAAATTTACAAAATAAATTTTTTTTTTCAATTAAGTTTACTCTTTTACTCTTTTTTTTTTTTAATTTAACAAATTCAGTTTCAACTTTTGTTTAAATAAAATTTAAAACTTGGCCGTTTTTTTTTAATTAAAAGAAAATATGTACGTACATGTGTGTATATATTAAAGAGCTGCAAAAGCATATTTGGAAGCCACATATCACTACAAACATGTGTAATATTTTATAATAAAAATTGCTTGTAAACCATTACAAGAATGCTTATGCAGCCCTTTTGTATTTATCCTTTTATGAAACTTATGTAAATTTAATTTACCCCTTGATTCGGTTTTATATATATATATATATATATATATATATATACGAATTATTTAAGTGTTTAAATACTATAGAGTTTTTATTGTTGTCCTTATGTTTATATTCAATATATGTAGTTTAAATTTTTTTATAATAAATTTTGGTTTAATTAGTTTTTTTTTTAATAAAAACTTTTATTTTTAGTTAAGCAACAACAACTATCTTAATTAATACTTTAGTTTTTTCCTTAGTTAATGCCTAATTTAGTTTAGAAAAAAAAAAAAAATAAAACAATTCAATAAAAACACAAAATTTATTTAAACAAAAAAAATTTTACTAACCTTTTTTTCTTTTACTTTTCTTAATATCCTTGGCCATTTGAAATTTATATAAAACATTTTTTTTTCACAATTTTTTTGGGTAATTTTGTTTACTTGCTTTTCCATTTAGTTTTCTTTTGCTACGCTTTTGTTTGTTAATGTTTTTATTTATTATTTTAATTTTAAATGTATGTGGTGGAGTCTTGGGAAATTAAAAGACAATTTTTTTTTGATTAATTTTGGTAGGCATGTTGTAAATTGCATGTTGGTTTGTAGATATATTTTATAAAGGTGGCTTGCTTTCCTACTTTTCTCTTATACGGTGTATTGAAATCTTAAATCCTGAGGACAAATCATAACATTCGATATCAAACAATTTTTATCAAAATTTTGAATTTTTTTTGATACAAAAAGTCTAAAATTGCTATATCGAATGTGGCGATTTAGGCCCTGTTTTATTTCAAATTCCCTATAAATGTTATAAATATTTGTTGTATGAAAATTTTTAACTTGATAACAAACTCATTTTCATTACCTTAACAAAAAAAATGTCTTCTAATCCCCAAGATGTAGTTTATACCATGCAAAAAGACCAAAGCAACTGAAAACTGTTTCCAAACTATTTTTGGGCGCTGATTTAAAGTCGGCTTTCAAACTGGCTCTATCGTTATTTTCTAAATGCAGAAGGTAACACTTCGTATACTAGGGGAAATTTACTTAAAACGGTTCCGCATTGAAATATAATTTAAATTGTAACTGCCACGTTTTTAGATCTGATCATGCGACCTAAAGGATCTTTTGTGCAGCCCATTATAAAGAAGTTGCAGAAATATCTAATTTTCAAAACAATTATGGTATTTAAAAGAATAGAAATAAAAAGGGCGTTTTTTTATCTCTATCTATTGAAAAAAAATTAAAATAAAAAGATAAAAATCCAAATGTATTCAAATCATTGCGTAACTTTTTATTTCGAATTAGTTAAAGCTAATAAATAAATTCTTTATACATACAGTCATACCACACTTGCAATCGATTAGAAAAAACAAACGAAAGGCAGATTTGAAATCAGCTTCAACATACATATTTCGAAAACAGTTTTCAATTGCTCTGGTTTAAAAGTTAGTTGACTTGAATTTAAAAACTTGTGTATATTGATATGTAGACTCCTTAGGATTGTATCCCTTTCCTCTCTATTTAATAATCAGCCCATATATTTTAATGCTAATTTAGTGACTTGATGACCTATACTGATAACAGGGTGTTTCACAAGTAAAAATTGTTAAATTTTTTTTTAATATTTCAGATTAATTGTATTACAGTCAGAAAAACAAAGTTAATCGCCTTTGTTTGTAAAGTTGCAATAAAAGCTAAATCCTATTAATTTTTTGATGCGATTACGAATACCAAGTAAATCTAAATTGCGTTGGTAAATTCCAGCTAACAGCCCATATTTAGTGAAATTCTCGTAACCACAAATTTTGGCTTTTAAAGCCAGGGGCAAAATTACGATATTCGAAATTTAAATGAAATGCCTTATTTGAGTTTCAGAGTTAGAGATTAGACGTGAGTTAAAGTCGAAATTTATTTTTTTCGTACAAACTAAAATGTCTTAATTTTTTTAAAGCTAGATCCGAACTTAAACTAGAAAAAACTGGACAATTTTATTATTAAAGAAGAGGTCAAATATAATTCTATACATTTTGCTAAATATCGAATATGACAAACGATTTGATTTAGTTTGACAGCTCTAGATTCGAGGTTAGTTTCTGTTTAAAGATATGAAAACTCGATTAAGTCTGCTGGGCAAAGTAGCTTTTGTATATTGCATTTGTCATGTTTTTCATGATTTTTTTCCACTTCTAAGCTGATATTTGCTATAAAATTTTTTAGTTTTAATGTTTTTAAACCTAATTGGCATCAATAAATTAATTTGTAAAACAATTTTTGTTTACAGGTATCAGCTGATAGTATGACCGTTTATTATATTAAAAAAAGATAATCATCATTTGAGAAAGCAGCAAATAACGTCTTAATTAAAAATAGGATTTATAAAATGTGCGTGCTATAATATATTAAATAAACTAATTAATTCGTGTTGCTTATCTTATTACATAGATTCTGTATGCGCGAGTAAAGATTCTCTAAATTGTAGAAATTCTATGGTTTACAATAAAAGTGAGAGAAAATTCCCGCAAACCTTCTCTTTCACATAAGCGTGCTCATAACTTACTCGTCTAAATTATTTCCCTTAAAAAACCCCATACAAAAATCTGTAAATGTTGTACTACTCTGCCAATGGCGTTTTTAACCTTTTGAAGATCATTTTCTATCTTTTTTTAAAATTCATAACTAAATCTTTTTTTTTTTTTTTGATTTTGTTTTCGTTTGTGTTTTACAAAGCTAGTAAATCATTATACATACACTAATTAATAAATGTTGTTCTTTTTATCTTCTTTCTCTTTCTATATAATAAATGAATGTTATATGAAATTAACCGAAAATGTTTTAAATTAAAACGCTGGCTACAAATGACTAACCTTAAATCACCAATCAATCAAAACCAAAAAAACTAAAAATAATTAAAAAAATTAAAACAAACAAAAACATAAAACAAAAACACCATCAAAATAACCCAAACAATTCATATCATTGCTTAAAATAAAAATCATCCAAATAGGGCAACAATAAGAACATTTTGGTAAAGAAGGTTTTCATTTTAAAAGGCAGTAATAATACGTAATGATGATCCAACGATATGATCTGCGGCTCCGAGGGTAGTACGGTGGACAATGGAGTCGAGGTCGTAGCGGCAACAACATCAGCAACAACGTCAACAGCTAATGAAACCCATAATACGCACAACAATAGTAGCGGCACCAGCACCAGCAACAACAACAGTCACAGCCACAGCATTAGTAGTGCCAACAACAACAATAACAACAACAACCAAAATGCCACAACAGTAATCAGTGGCAATGAAGTATTGAGTGTTAGTACAGCAGACTTAGCACAAATGGTTAGTGGCAGTCATGGTGGTAATGTACAAATAAGATCAGCGCAACCCTTAACACGGGCCACCAGACGCATGCTAAGAGGCCATACAACACATAATGCGGCAGGCGAAAGGGTGTTATTAATTAATTACATTTCACCCAATTCAACGAACAATAATGCCCAAGTGAATACCACCAATGCCACTATTATACAGCCCCCAACCTCTGGCAATACCACCACACGCAGAGTAATACAAACTAGAGGAGGCTTGCATCATGGTGGCAGCAGCAATAATACTGTTAATACCTCAAACACTAATACTACAACTGCAACACCAGTTTCATTAGCGGGACTCGGCTCTGAAGTTACAGTCACTTTGAAACGATCAAATAAATCACACAGCGCAGGTCATATTATAAGGCAACAACAGCCACAACATCATCAAACAACTACCCCAGTTAATACGTTACAAGCAACAAACACCAGCTCCACACACACAACACACATACACTCTCAATCTCCCCCGCCTTTGGTGTTTACTACACATACAGCGGCAGACATAGAACATCATGAGTTGCATGAAGTGGAGGAAATAGAAGATCATACCGCTCAGCAACGTCATCATCACCAACAGCAACAACACCATCAGCAGCAACATCAGGTTATTATACATCATCATGGTAATCAGGGTGAACAACAGCAAGAAATTCAATATCATCACCAGTCCCAACAACATCATCAAACCTCTGTGCCCCATCTCATGTCAATACAAACTCAAACGCAGGCCACCTCTGCTGACATGGACGATGATGAGCTACTGGAATACAGCACTGGAAATGTTGACCAAGTAGTAGAAGCTGCCATGGCTGTAGAAGATGCAGAAGATGTGGAAGAGGTGGTGGAAACTCATCATATACAACAGTTACATACGGTGCAGTTACAGGGTCATCAACAAACCGAATGTCTGGAAGATGATGAGGGCGAAGTAGAAGAGGTCTATTTGCAATAAAACTACAAAAAAAAAAGAAATTAAAAGGAGAATGTTGCAATCAGCTGGAAAATAAGTGTAAAAAAGTATGTACATGTGTGTTTTTTTTTATAAATTATTTTTTAATTAGATTTTTTTATAATATTTTCTGAAAGAAACTTTTCAAAATTGCCGCTTTATTATTTTAATAGTTATTTTTGAAAGTGGTATAAGTTCACGAATAAGACTAAAATTACCACTAACTATTTTTTTTAAACGGACTTAAAAAAAATGACAGCTCATTTTATAAAATACAGTGGAACATTTTTTCCATATAATTTAAATGTAGACTGTAAACGCAAAATGTTGTGCTCCAAGAATGTGGCAGCAGCATTCATGTTAAACTGCCAAAAATTGCTTAATTTGCTTTTGTTTTTTACGAAAGCAGAACGTGTGTTTTTCTTTTCATAAAGTTGGTTTTGCTAAAAATATTTTTTAAATAATTAATTTAAACAAAAGTTACTTCTTTTTGTAGTTTCATTAAAGCTACATAAATTTTTGACAGGGGCACTACACATATATTTGTGAAAGGAAATATTTTCTATGCAATACCACTCTGTGGTTTATTTAAAAAAAAGTTTCTTTACAAGATTTACTAACAGAAAATATTGGGCCATAATTATAGTCACAAGAAAGTAGGTTTTTATGAAGAGCTTACTTTTGTTTAATAAGATTTTAGGTATTTAAAAGAATACCAACTTTAGTTTGGCTATAATTATGATCCATTGTATTTAAGAGATTTATAAATAATTAGTATGTGTATAAATAACTTCTAGTTGTAAGCAGTTTTAGGCTAAGTAAGTAGGTTATTAAGTTAAGATAATTTGGAATCTCTTAAACCCAGTTTAATTTTTTTATTCGCATAACTACGAATAACTACTGTATGTGCATATATTTTTTATAGATTCAAAGAATCTATTTTTGTACTTTTAAGTTTTTTTTTATATTTTTCACCGCTAGCGTGAATATTTTTCCCTCGAAATACTTTCCCTTTCCCCTCAGTTGCAATCATGATAAAAATTTTCCGTAAAAATGTCTCACTTTTAAAGATAATTCAGTGGTGAATGACAACCGTGGAAAAATTTTTAAAATTTAACAGATTCCTCTTATCGTGAACGTTATTTTTCCCCCTTTTGCTATAATTTCTTCACTTTATTTTATTTTAAGAGCTCAATACAAAATATAAGTAAATTATTTTGGGCAATTAGGTTTACAACTATTTTTAATTTAAAGACCATTGCAATTGAAACATTGAGTAAAATCTTATTACGGTTGTCGAAGTCGTTATGAAAACGAAGAAATGTTACAAGCGAAAATCACGCTTTGAAGTATTTTTACAATTAATGTATATTTACGGAAAATTTTAGCTACAAAGCATAATAGATTTTTTTCTAATAATTGTAAACTAATAAAATATCAATTTTTCAAGTAGATAATCTTATTTTCAGCACTTAAAACGTAAACAACACTTTTATCTCTACTAAAAGTTAGCACAATTTAGCGACAACTGTTCTACACAATTCTAGAACGTATTTACATTTGGTTTTTATATTGTAACTCTGAAGTGCTGTAAAAAATAGTATGATAGTGCATTTTGTTGTTGTGTGTAAAATAATTTTATTTTTACATTTGTAAACTCCGCTAATATTTTCCACCAGTAGCTATTTACTCAAAAAATATTTTGTTGTATATAAAAATAGTTAGAATTTCTTTTAAATTTTTAACTCGTGGGATTCCTAGCGGAATCCTCGGAAGATTATAAATTTAAATGAACGCTTCTATGCCAGGAGTTTTAAAGAAATAGCCGGGATTCTAAACACATATTTTTACCTTAAATATATTGTTACGGTAACTAATTGAAAACTTCTGTTATAAGTTGCAAGACTTACAAGTATGTATATACTTGCCTTAAAGGTACTTTTTCAAACCCAGTTATATATTTCTATTTATATATTACATATGTATGTACATATTAAAAAAAAAAAAAAAAAAAAAAAAAAGAATTGCAATTTATTTTTAAAATATTAATGATGTAGGACAACAAACTTAAAAAAAGAGGAAATATTTTATGCTAATTAATATTTAAGAAATCATAAAAAATATGTATGTATGTACATTTGCATAAGGAAATTAATGGGGGAAAATTTTAATATTAAAAAGAAAATTGTATGATAATTAATGAAGTAATGTATTTAAACGAATTTTATTAAAATAATATTAAAATTTTTAATAAATAAAATTTAAATTAGATATAGAGCTATAAGTAATAAAAAAAATGATATTGAACAGATTAATAAGAGTAAAATTAAAAACAAAATCCCCAAATACAGACAGACATACAGCTACATATAACTTTTTGACCATCATTTATTGTAAACAAATATAAGATACATACATAAATAATACCACGTTAGCACACATTTTATATTTATATTACATTTATATTTACATATGTGTAGATACATAATGATATAATTTTAAAAATACTTAAAAAAAGTACTTATTTATTTGATTTATTAATATATACCCGAAAAGTTTGTTTTTTTTATAATTTTGTAAATGAATTAAAATTTATTTAATTATTTTTTTAAAACAATAATTTAACATAAAAACTAAATAAATGCAATTTTTATGTTCAACTGTAAACTGTAAAATTGTGTTTTAATTTGTTGGAATACAGCCTAGCAAAATAAAATACTACAATTATTACGTAAAAAATCCCCATTGTTTTCTGTTCTTTTTATATCGCCTTTTTTCCCTGCTGTAATTAGTTAGTCAATTTTATACGTGTGGCAAGCCTATATTTGCAGTTCAATTAGTTAAAATAATTTTTGTTCAGTGACAAAATAGTGGTAAATAATGAAAAGATAATTTAGTGCCTGAAGTGCAACGTTTACAGAAAAATATAAGTGATTGAAAGGAAAACATTTGCAGATGAATTATTAAGCCAGTAAAAATAAATTACATTAGTCGATGTATATATATACATATATTCATACGCACATAGCCATTTATTTGCATAAATGTAAACACAAAAACAAATTGTATAGAAAATCGGTAAAATCGTTGTATGATTTTTAAAATCTTTAGAAATTTAATGTAAATGATTGATCGTTGAAAAATTTATAACAAATTTATTTTATGCACTTACCGCAAATTGCAAGTTAAATTCGGCTGTGCCGAGTCTTTATACCCTTCACTGTGTCAGCAAAAAATTAATTATTTGCACTTTCCACAGCCTACTAAAATATAAAAAAAAAAAAAATTTAAGCGAGTGGTGTGATTGTACCAGAAAAATATAAGTGATTGAATGGAAAACATTTGCAGATGAATTGTTAAGCCAGGTAAAAATAAATTATATTAGTAGATGCATTTATATATAGATATATTCATACGCACATAGCCATGTGTTTGCATAAATGTATACATTTGTTTATAAACACAAAAAAAAATGTTGCCATACAATTCTAATATCAAAAGAGCCAAAATTGTATAGAAAATCGGTAAAATCGCTGTATGATTTTTAAAATCTTTAGAAATTCAATGTAAATGATCGATCGTTGAAAAAATTTAAAACAAATTTACTTTATGCACTTACCGCAAATTGCAACAAAAACAAGTTAAATTAGGCTGTGTCGAGTCAGCAAAAAATTAATTATTTGCACTTTCCACAGCCTACTAAAATATCAAAAACATAAAAAAATTTAAGGGAGTGAAGATAAATATGCGGAGTTAAATATGTTTTAACGTAAAACCTGATGTTTTTTAATATATCTTTACTTCCTTAAATTTTTGTATGTTTTTGATATTTTAGAAGGCTGTGGAAAGTGAAAAATATTAATTTTTTGCTGACACAGTGAAGGGTATATAAAGGCCCCATACACGACAACAGCATGATGATTGCACCAGCAAACATCTATTACACCAGCATGCTGGCACAATCTTCATTTTTTTGTAAATCGTTTCTAAAAAAGGTTGAAGTGAATGAGTACAGTTTGGGCGAAAAAAAAATATTTTTTGATCGATTACTATAAATCAAGGAATTCCTCCCAAAAAATTTTTCCTCGCGTTCATTACCATGTTACCACTTAAAAAATTTTGCTTTAAATGAGCTAATTTACAATATACGGTACCAGCATACTGGTGCCATCACAAAAATATCAAACTCATCTTGATTTTGCACCAGCAGCTGGTACAATCACACCACAACACCATACACGGTCAATCGGGTGGCACAATCACTTGATTGCGCCAGCATGCTATCGTCGTGTAAGGAGCCTTTTAGACTCGGCACAGCCGAATTTAACTTGTTTATATTGAAACTGTTGCCATAATTCTTGATTTTATTTTATCTTTATATTTTTATTTGCTAATATTCTTGCAAGTTCTTAAAATTTTATTATTGTTAAGAATTATAGAAGCATTTTATGCTTTTATAAATTAAACTTATTTTTAAATAAATAATACAAATTAAAAACTAAAGCCAAGAAAGATATCTCTTAACCCAATTTTATTTCTTGTTTTTGAATTCTATGATGTGTAAATTAAATACAAAAAAAAATATATATATAAAAAACATTATTTAGATAAAAACTCCACTTGGAAAGAACATGACTAAAAATAATTTTTATTTGTGGCAAAAAATTTAAAATGCATTATTCAAATATAAGTATTACATGCATACAAACATGCGTACAGAGATGAAAACAAAGATGCATATTTCATTCTAATGGAAACATATTTCCTTCCTTGCTCTTCTTCATGGACATTGACATGAAAGGTGCATGAATTCTGTTAAAAGCCTATAACAAACCACACAAACAATAACAACCTGTACATGGTAAAATTAATATTCAAAACATAAGCGTGGTAGTAACATCATCTTTCAGGGGTTGAGAGTTTAAAGAAATTAAAAAAAAAAAAACTATCTATCATATGTATAAATAAAATTCATCTGTAGGTAGCAGGTTCGATTATTGTCTAGGCCTAGAGTTTTCTGCAGACAATCCAAGAAGTTTGTGGCTTTTTGTTGCTTTTATAAAAAAATAAATTTTTCGCATTACAAAATTTTTATTTTCTAATGGATTTCTGTGAAATCTATACACTAAAAAAAACCATTATATACTGCTATACCCTAAAAGAAAATGCGTCATAAGTCCAATGAAACGATTTTATTAAAATTGCTTCATTAATTCAGTGAAATGTTTAAAAAATTATGTGAATTTATGAAATTATTTCTTTGAATGAGATAATTATTAATTAATGAAATTTTGTTATTGAGTTAGTGAAATAATTACAGTGAATTAATGAAATAATTTAATTTAATTAGATTAAATTGTTTAAATAATTTCATTAAATTAATTAAATCATTTCATTCAATTAATGAAATTATATAATTGAATTAACGAAATTATTTTATTGAATTAATGAAACTATATCTTTGACTTAATGAAATAATTTCATTGGATTTATGACAAAATTCGGAGGAAAGACATACATGAATAAAATTCTCTCAGTATACCAGTCACGCCTACTTCTCAATAAAAATGTTAAAATTTTGGTTCAATGATAAAAAAACTTTTGCTACGAAATTTTAAAAGTCTTTATGTAACACATGATTGTTATAAAATTCCTAATACCCAGGTCTTCTGAGGTCAGCGTCCTACTGCCTGTACTGAGTAATAGCACAGAATATGTTTCGACGTTTTTCATCCTTGTTGACAGAAACGACAGGAGTCATTCGTGGTACAGATTTCACTTATGTGATAGTTTAGTTTACAATGGCTTGCAAGCCGCTCTACGTAGAATTTGATATTTTTTTTGAAATTCAAAACAACTTCAACCCTAATGCGTTCAGCGTTAATTAGTCTACTTGACTGTATTATGCCTACTTCCGCTCTACAGCTCAGTCTTGTAGATTTCGTTTCTTCTCCACTAAACACTAGTGAAGTTGTTATTCACTCCGCAAAAGAGCCAGATAGTCTGCCACTTCTTTACTCACGTGCCCTGTTATCTACTTCAAAATAACTGAGTTGCTCTCTGCTAAAGCATCGAGAAGCTTCTAGCAATTCTCAATCAATTTTGATTGAAAAGAAAAGCAGACACTCTCACTTTTAAGCCCACTTTTCAACAAAGTAATATAAATTAGTTTCGTAATGATAAACGTGTTATTTTTCAATGAAATTAGCTGAAGTTTGTTACAAGCATTTTCTTTATTCTAAGTACTCTAACCCATAGAGTAAAGGACCGGGCAATACCGGATGAAAACCGCTTTTTATTAGAATATGAGGTAAATATTTTTTTTTGGCAAACAAATATTTTTGTGTATCTACGCCGATGGTTAAAATTTATTAAGAAACATGAGTTAACGAGGGACATTTAAAAATCATTAGCAATTTTGTATTTTAACTATTTGCTTTTAATTAAATTTTTTCATTTTTAATAATCTTAATTTTATAAAATGCAAACCCTTACTGTGTGGAATTTCTTGAATTGCTTATCGAATGTAACGAAACCCTATTTGAGTTTTGCTAGTTTAGGTGCGATTCGGATTTTATAGCCTCTTGAACATTTTGTGTAAAACTTAATTTTTTGAAACAACATGCAATTTTTCTTACACCAATTACAAGAAGAAAAAAGTGGAGGACAAACTAATCCGAAAAAACTGCATACAGTTTCATTACTTCTACCTGCTTTCATTAAATAAATAAAATAAATAATTAAAAGACAACAATTTAAATTTTTATTATCATTATGGGCTATAATCGCGGCTTAGTTTCCAACTACAGTCCGAGACTCCTTACGAAAATCGTAATTGCTATAGGATTAATCATGCTTAGGTTGCGTAAGACCAATGTCCCACAGTCTAAGCAGCTCGTTTTACTTCTTGCCCCCGCCGTACTCCCCACAGAAGACAATAACTACAAAGGGTGAAAGAAGATCGAAAAAAATTTAACTTTCTAAATTTTAATATTTTCGAACCACCAGATTTGGTGTATTTGGCTTAGTTTGTTCTACACTTTTTGACTCCTAGTTAATTGTGTTGAAGACCAGAAAACAAAATTACAATTAGTGAGATATAGCCATGAGAAAAATTGCATGTAGCCCCAAAAAATTAAGTTTTACACAAAATGTTAATGGCACCATCAAATCCGAGCGGCAGCTAAACTAATGAAAACCAATATGAGAAAGAATGCACTCGATGACTTCAAAACTGTTGCACTGTGCGATTATAAACCTTAAAATTACATATAATTTTTACTCTATTCTACTTTGTATTATTTTCTGTTGTTTTCAATTAAATTTTCTCACTTTAGACTTAGAATTAGGAGTGGGAACTAGTCACCTGGTCATTGGAGCCAGAATGGACCTATTGCGACCATTACAGTGAAATAGTATTTGATTGAATTTTATTTCTGTTTTATTTTATTAAATTTTACTAAATAAAATAAAATTTGACGTACCGAGTTTTGAAATAGTTTTCCACTAATTTTAATTACACCTCGTTGAAGATATAAAATAAAAAAAAAAAAAAAACATAAAAAATCATAACTGTATGTTAATTTTGCAATAAAAAAGTACGTACAACATTATACGAGTACAACTAACCACCACTACATACTTACTAAGGACATGTAAACTAACTAGAGTATAAAATATTCAAATGTTAATTTTAGGATGGCAGGGAATAAGTAGTGTGTATGAATGTATGTGTATGTATAGTTACAAGTGCTCACTCATACTTAGCAGTTGCTGCATGCATGCTCCAACCAAAAAAATAAGTGCATACAAACGCTATGAAAGATAGAAATATTTGCTCAAAGAAACCTTTTTTCTAGCATAAAAATAACAATGAATTTGAACATTCTTTTTATATATTTTTTCTTTGTACTCATAGTACAAAATTTAAATACTGACACTGATTTCTTTTTCATGTAACTTAAGAATTTATATTCATTTAAATAATAGAAAAAATAGGAACGAAAAAAAATGTAAGATATTCATGGTGTTTTAGAACCTTAATGCTCCAAAAGTAACATCTATCACTGACAAAAATGGGAAGTATAGCCAGCAAATGAAAGTGTATGACTGGGATACTTATTTGAAGGAGCAATTGAAAGTTATAGGTTTTTAAGGGAATAGGAACGAAAAACAGAAGTTGAGGCTTATGAAGAAAATAGAAAAAAAGGCAAATTCAATGCTACTTGCGTTTGGGACGGCCGTTCTGATTAAAGGGTGTAATTAAAGCAAATATGGTAATATTTAGTTCTAATTTTCAAAAATTTTCTCACGTAAAACCTCGATTTCTTTTGATACTACGAGTACATGAAAGATTTATTAATTTGGTAATTTAAAACTATTCTTATTGAAGTTGTGGACATTGTCAAATTCTTGGCAGCATCATCAATTCTCAGTTGTTAATGCTAGCTAGTGTAAAATTATGATTCTAAAAAACCATAGATTACATTTTATGAGCTGGTTCAAAGGACCATAAGCAAATTTCACAAGTTATTACAGCTAATCGTTTTTGGAAGCTTTGAATACAATATCGACATATGTAATCAACTAGGGGGCAGAGGAACTTACGAGAAAAGATGCGGCTTCATTCCCCGCATTATTTAGGGAGTGGCTGTAAAGAGAATCGCAACAATATTAGTTGAAGGCAAGAAATATTAGGGTAGCGAAAATATGCGTACCATACAGTTCTCGAAAAGAACAAATAGCTGACTGCTCTCCACTCGGTCAGAAATTCGCATTTATGACTGGAGATTGCAGAGTATTAAAATACTTGAAATATATGAGGATCAATCGAAAATACCTCTGCAGGTTAAGTAACGAAGACGAAGAGCCTTCAGAACACATATTGTGTCATTGTAATGGTCTACCTTTGAAAACGTTTTCGTTACTTAAGGCATCACTACCTACAACCGTCTGATATGGCGGACAAATCACACAAAAAATGTCTTTAAATTCTTAATGAATGAAGGATCAGCGTAGGCTTTACTTCGGGGAGTGCAGGGTTTTACTGCACTCTCGACTACAGCGTTTGGCATACTATATATATGGCTTCCTTAGAAGTAGCAATTGGCTTAGTTGACAAACTCGTCTTCTTTTCCTACTATCGCCCTAGTTCCTTTCACTCTTCTAACTGCTATTCCTTGACATATCTCTAATTTTCCTCTTACAGAGGCACCCTGTGCAGCCTAATCGAATGAATGCTAGATTCTGGGAGTATTTGTAACATGAGGTCAGTGTATCAATAGGTTTATTCTGGTCTTAGTTGTCAAGTGACTTGTTCCTGATCTTTACAAGAATTAATCTTTTATAATTTTTTTGTTTTATTTTCTTTTTGGTTTGTCAGTCAACTTCCCTTTTACAACTTCCACAAAAATCATAAATTCTTAGTTGTAAATGAAGTGAAAAAAAGCTACAAAAAAATGCAAAAGTAGTAAAAGAGTAATCATACAGACAACAGCTTTTCAAATTGCTGAAATACTCCCTGGACTTAAAAAAAACAAACAAGCAAATAGCGATTAAAATTTTAAATTCTATTGGCTCAATAAATCTTTCAAAACAAATTTCAAAATACATTGGCAACAAAATATTTTTTTAAAGCTTTAAAACTCACACATAAATTTCAAACCTTTTTCTTTTTAAAAAATAGTTTTTAAGTTCAATGGTTTTCAACCAAAAAAAAAAAAAGAGAAAATTTTTTTTAGATTTTATAAATTTTATGGTCAGTTCTCCGTTGATACAGTAATCGACAGTGACCAACCCAAAAAAAATTAAATTTATTTTCCAACATCTTGCTTCCATTTAAGTTAAAAATGTGTTGTTTGGCTGCAAGGCATTCATTGCTTTAAGTTAAGTTACCCGTAAATTTTCCTTTTCAATGTCGACAAAAAATTTGCAATAAATTTTTATTAAATCCCCCCTTTTTTACCTTTTATTCTTTTTGGTCTTTCAATTTTTACTTACTTGCTCAATATGAATTGAGTGTTGTTGACAAAAATGGTACCCACAAAGTCCTATAAAGATTAACTAGTTAACTTTAGCGAGTTTTAATTGTTGTTTTATTGCGGCAATAGAAAATAGAAGAGTTAAAAGAAGTAAATTTAAAACAAGTTTATACTCAGCCATAACGAATCTTTTATACCCTTCATCAGCAAAGTAGGCAAATGACAAAATGCCTTCGAGGAGTACTACCTGTAAAGCCTTTCAAGATTTGTTAGAAGTAGTTACTGGCATAGGTGACATAGACTCTTATTCTTCTCTTACAAATAAGTGTCTCAGCAAGAGTGTTCTTCATTTTAAAATAAAAATACGTATTTGTTAGGATAAAATATGGAATAAAATATCCTCACTAGCAATTAATTCAATGGAATCACTTTCAAATACATATAACAGCTCAAATCTTAAATTTTATTACCGAACTTTATAGTTCGTTACTTTTTAATTTTTTTTTTTTTTTTGTAACAAATGAACGCTTTTTGGATTATAAGTTTCCATTAGTTTCCTCAGTAAAAGAATGTTGGAAATAAATTTATTAATTTTTCGTTTTTATATTTATATGTTTTTTCTCTTTTCTTTTTTCTTTCTTTATGAATTGTGTGATTAATTCCCAGTTGGCTAACATGTTATTAATAAATATTGGCAAAACAATCTGTTAAATAGAGCACATGTTGAGTGAAAAAAAAAAACAGAAATTCTTCATTAAACTTTTATTTATTTTTTGTCAGTTGCAACAAAAAATAAAAACATACGGAATCATTTCACTGCTAAGTTGGCAAAATATACAAACAAAACAACCAACTGGCTTAAAGTTGTTGACAGCAAACAAATATTAAACAACTGTAAGTTATACCCTGAGTATGATGAAGTTGACGACAAAATAAATACGAACAGATTGTTGCTGCATTAATAGAAATTGTATCAGCAACTTTTCAACTATACAGAGTCACAAACACACTAGGGATAAGAATGGTAAAAGAATTTTAACTCACGCTTGGCAAATAAAGAAAAAAATCAGTTAATTTGAAAAATATTTTTTTATGAACCACCGCATCACGAGTCTTAAGTTACTCTTGTTTAGTATCGGTAATACAGCGTTATGCTTGTTTGAGCTTAGTCAGGGATTTCCACTTTCGATTGTTAGGGCTTTGTTCCTCTAAACTAACGCCTTTTATTAATACGTCAGGCAAAAAGGGAATTTGTTGCAGACTTGATTCTTGTAAACGGCAAACTATTTTTCAAGGACAAATATTTTGCTTCAGATCGATTTGAAATAAGGCTAAGATAGTCTAACTTTTTCGTTCACACATATTTTAACGAATGCTTACACTGCTGATTGCGTGAAAAAGTGTAGTCACGCTTACATTACTTTACAAAAAGTTATAATTTACTCACGCAGACTTGCTCGTTAATGCTTATTGATGCTAATAAATTTTGGGCTCATACTCAGGCGTGGGCGTGAGTAAAAAAAATTTAGTCACGTTCACATACATAGCTTTACAATCATGGAATTATAATCATAACAAATTACATGATACTCCAGCATACTCACTAACACACACTGTCAGCTCCTGATTAAATTTCGAACTAATGGTCACGCAAGTGAGTGAGTGAAAAAATGTGCCAAAAATAATGTAAACTCTGCAAACAAAATTACAAACTACCAGAGCACACTCACACATGCTCTTCCAACTTAAGGTCAAGGATTGAGTTAAAAAAAATGTTGCCAAGATTTTACTTATGAACTTAAAATCATAAATTTTTTTTTTCAAACAAAAAATTAAAGAGAAAGAACAAGAATATTTAATTAAGAGCGAGATAAGAAAAATGTAGACTGCCTTCCCCAAAGTTAAGTGCTTTGCAGTGCGACAATATCACAGCTGTGGAAACTTTGCTTAAATAGCTAGCTCGGTGCAAACTATAATATTATACGAAGTTGTTGTAGGATAGTGTAAATACAATTTAAATTTCAAAAAATTAAGTTTAAAAAAAAAGATTAAATTAAGAGAACCCGTCAAGACAAACAGTTAGTGTAGTAGCTTGAAAATATGCATTCTCCTGTGCTTAAGGAGCCATCTTTGCTTGACGAATATTACTGTGATAAGAATAGCCAAAGGTTTGGAATTGCTACTAATTTATGCGGTATACTCTGCTTTTGGCAGAGGTGGAAGACAAGACTGGATACCACGATTTCTTCTTTAGAATGCTTTTCTGCATTCTATTTAAGTGCAGACCATTTTAGGTCTGATATTTTCTCTTTCAATATTTTGTTTTTCTCACTCACGCTTGTATTCATGTAGATACTCGTGTATTCCATATCAAAAGTTTATTTGGAAAATAAACAATTTTTAACTTAAAAGTTCATGAAAGTGTAACAGATTTTTATGACACGGTCTTATGGCGCCTCAGGATGTTGCACTTTTTTTTATACATTTCTTGTTGTTGTTTTTATTTGTTGGTTGTTGGTTGTTGGCTGCTGTTATTCTTGTTGTCTTTGTATGCTTTTTATTCCGGGATTTTTTATAAAAAAAAAAGAAATAAAAAACTACAAATGAGTAGCGAGCGAACAAAGTCAATAAAAAAATGAGAACAAAAAAATAAAAAAACCGCTTGCAAAGCTGATGGTGGAGTAAATAAGTGTCATTCTTTTTAATTTAATTTTTTTCTCATTTATTTTCTTTTTTCTTCCTTAAATTAAAAAGCAGAAATGTTGGCTTTTATTTCCGCTAGTATATTTTCTTTAATTTATTTTATGTCGTCTAGGTTTAGGTTTTGCTATGTCTGCCATTGAATAGACTAAAAATAGAGAGAGACAGAAAAAGAATAAATAAATGCTGAACAGGAAGAGTTTGTGTTTTAGAAGCGTCATTAAATAGTGGCCGTATAAACATTTGGCTTAAAAGTAAACCTCATGAAGTTCTTTTTATTTTAAGTAATTAAAATGCCTTTGAAATTAAATATGTAATTAGAAATGAGAGTACGAGTACTTAAAGGCTTAAATTAAATAAAAAAAAGATGAAATAAAAATTTAAATGTTTATTTTGTAAAATAAAAATTTCTTTTATTAAAATAAAAATTTAATAAATAAAAAAAATTTTTTAAATACTTATTAATTTTTATTTATTATTAAATTAGTTTCCAATATTTCGACACACCTTCGTGTGTCTTTCTCAAGGAAAATAATTTTATAATTAAATTTTTTTTTTTAAGTTAAAACCCATTTTTACAAACTTGGGATTTTGTGGAACAAATAATTTATTTTTGCATAAACTAAAAGTAAAATTGTTGGTAATTTAACTTAATTTAAGGTTTTATTAAAAAAACTACGAATTCTAAATTAAATTAAATTTTTTTAAGGGCCATATGTATCGCTACTTAAAGAACTTTTTGTACAGTCAAACACCCAGGGTTTTGATACGAATTGAACCCAGATTACGAGGTTAGTACAGTATCCATTTGATTTCACACAACAACTGGAGTGGCTTCAGGGGCGAAATTGTTGTCTTAATTTGGCCCCAGCTTAAAAAACTTAAATAATCATTTGTTGGCTTCTACATATTTTAATTTTTATTCTGATGGCAAACCTGTTCTTGCTAAATTGCATTGCCAAGTCTTAAATTATTCTTTTTTTTTTGTTTGTTTTTACTTACTTTTGCAAGTCCTGAATAAATTTTTGTAATTGTTTGTTTTTAAATTTTATTAAAAATTATTTGATTTTCTATGAATAAATTTCTTACTCTGTTTCTCTTTATTTTTTTTTTAAATCTTAAGATTCTTTATGATTTCAAAAGAAAATCGATTAAATAAAACATCTGCATTTTTTGGTATATCCTTCTTAACAAACTCACTCACTCACTCACTCATGGCTACAATGCAACATAACGCACTTAAAAGGCTGCAAATATTTTACCCTGACTTGGAATTTTTATATGTAAACTTTTGTTTTGTTGCAGTTTCTCTTTGCAATTTTCTTTAAGCGTTTTAAAAATTTTTTTTGGTTTTATTTAAGTCGAGTTTTTTTTAAGATTTTATTATAGATTTTTTTAACATTTTTTTATTCTAAAGCAAACATGTGTAAACAAATAAATAAATAACAAAAAATATGCAAAGATAAGAAAATAACTTGAAAGGACACAACAATAAAAAAAAATTAAAATCAAAGTCACTTTTGTCTCAAAGTCATAGTTGTTTCTGTAAATACGATTTAAATTTTATTGTGGGATATTTATGTATGAATTTTTCTCTTTTGTTGAGAAAATATGAACCTTCAAGCAAGCTTTGCCATTTAACACAAGTCTAATAACAATCTCGTTTAGTGGGTATAAGACAAAGCATGGGGCCTACTACCAAAGATGATGTCGTGCCTTCTTGGTATGGTGTTTAAAGGTGGAACAAAAACAGGTTCATATAATTCTCAACAAGTTGCCTGTTTAAGCTTAACGAGAATAATTACTGAACTTATTCTCTAGCATATTATAATTAAGGAAGTATCAGCCAGTGTAGCCTTAAGGCCATATAATTTATCTTATCTTAGAGATGGCGATGTTACCAGGCACATGAAAATATAAAATGTAGGTAATTCTATACTAAACACCAAAATGTTGTTGCTTTTGATGTTTGAAAATGTCAAGCCATTTTGACTGTTTGACAGCTTCAGGGCTTTAACAACTATAACCAGCTGATCCACTGAGTACATCTTATTTGTCTTGAACAGAAAGATATTTTTAAACAAAAAATTAAGAAAAAAACTAATTTTTTTATACATAAAACGGAAAATGTGCCAAAACATGCATTTAAGGCAAAATATGCAAAAATATGCACTAACAAATTGATGCCATTTTACTGGATATATTGTGATTCGCAAAGATATTAACTTTAGGTGGGTCTGAGATTAACGGCAACAAACATGCATTTGCATGAAGTCCCTTACCCTGCTTATGACTCATAAGCAAGATTCTTTGATTTTGCGCTTTTTTGTTGGTTTTTTTTTTAATTTGTTTCTCTTATTTCATCGTTTTTTTTTTTTTTTTCTTGAGCAAAACAAACCCTGATTGTGTGTCACTTAATCAAAAACTATTGTTGCACTTTAAACGATTGCAGGAAAGTTCAATTTATTTTTAGTTTTTCATGCTTCATGTTGATTAAATTGATTTTGATTTCCCCAGTGCCATAATAATACTTGTTATAATAATTATATACCCGATGAGTTTTAGTTTGAGTTTAAGGTCATAATGCTTGTCTAAAACAGATGCTTTTAATTCGAAATCAAATGTTGTGTGTAAATGCTTGCTGTTTCCTTTTTATTTGGCCGCATTGACCTTCACTTTGCGAATTATTTATCTTTTTGTTTCTACTGCTTTTATTTTAGTTTTTTGTTTTCTTGCAAGTTTTTTTTTGTTATTTTTAATTAAGACTCCACAATATTACTGGACAATTGGAAATAAATTTTTCAACGCATTAAAAGCATTCATTTTCTTTCTTCATTTTAATTTGACTGCTGTTTTTTGTTACTCTTGACTCATCGCAACATTAAAGAGAATCCTGTTCATAAAGTTTCATAGACATTCTATTGTCGAGTGAGCTCAACGTGTTAAGTGTGTTTAAATGAAAAAAAAGGAAGAGCAAAAAATACAAAGAAACACTTTAAAGCGGCTTTATTTGTGTTAAGCAAATAATAAAAACTTTATTCAATTTCAATTGTTTGGGGCCATACCAAGTTTCTTTTCTTTTAATTTATTGAAAACTTTTATTTTGCAAGACGAATAACAATTTCATTGAATTTTCTTTTCGCTTTTTAACTTCTTAAAAGAGATTTAAAGTTAAGCTCACAGAAAATTTTTTGTGGGTACTCACTCAACCAAATCACTTGTAAGAGAAATACTGTTACAAATAACACTAAGTGACTAAGTGATAGTGAAGAAATATGCTATAAGTGCTGTTTATTTAAGCTAAAATCGTTTTAAGCGTTTTTCTAATTTAAACAATTTTTTAATTAAAGTGGATGTGGCATGTGGCAGATAGTCAGCCCGATTTCCCACTCTGCCACATGGTTAAAGTTATGATTCACTGTAAAGAAAATGCCAATATTTTATGCAAAATCCAGCAGTCGCATTGCCCGAAAATGAAATTGAAGAAACTTGAACGAAAAAACAAATAAAATACCATCCCAACAGAAGCAGCAGTAGATGGGTTTTTGGGAAAGCTTTTTTATTATTGTTACAACTTTTGAGTGGATAAATATTTTCCAATAAGACTGGCATCATGTTGCATAGTATAAGAAACGGGTTACGTGCCACATGCCACTTATGTTGCCACATGCTACCTCCAATATGATTAAAAAGCATTTTAGGGTAGAGGTTGCTCTCTTACGAAGACACCCATTATTATTTCGTTAGTGGTCATATTAATTAAAAATATAATTATTCAATTAAAAATGTAATCAATATGACAATTTTTAATTAAACTAAAAAAATATTTGTATTCCGCCTCATTCTCAACAAGACTGAATATTTTATTTTGATGTGAGTTTAGCTATGGAAAGTTCTTTCAATTTTCAAATACAAAATAATTAAAAAAATTTTTTTTTTATATTTAAATATTTACTCAATATGAAAGAGTATAATTTTCATTTCATCTTATTTATTCTGTGAAATAACTTTTACTTAATTTTAAATGAAGTATCATCAAAGTCATTCATTCATCTCATCACCGTCATCTACTTTGTCAACAGCAGAGTCGAGTCGAGTCCATTATTGTTTGTGTACGAATGCATACAAACACCGAATACAGCAGGGTTGGGTGCTTGCAACACAGACAGATTAAAATACAAAACTGACTGACAAAAGCAAACAGACAAACGGTAAAATTACACAGAAATGCTGTCGACTCAGTTTAGTTGTGGTTGTGTTAGTTGCACATATACGCACACCCTCACTCACAGACACATACACACATACATCGTAGAAGAGATATTTATTTGCCTTTTTATCTTGTTATTTTATAAAAAAGGCTTTGTTTTTGGAAACTAAGCTCGACTGCAAAATAAACTTTGCAAATTTTAATATTTATTTAAATAGACTATTTAGGAATTAAGAAAAAAAGATGTTATTATTATTTTTAAATAATTTCAATTTCAATTAATTTAACAAAGTGCGTTTGGAAATGAAATTAAATTTTATTGCTCTTAGATTTCTAAAAGTAGAAGTCAATTTTGCAATTGCAATGTGCGCCTCTAAGAATTCTATATTTTGTTTAATTTTACTTGATAACGAGCCAACCCTTAAATCTTCTAAAAATCAAGTTAATCAATAACACAGCCGTTCGCATGCTGAAGGCCAGAAGAAGCAAACATAATGATTTACAAGAATAAAAATCATGTATGCAATACAGTGTTTTTTAATTGTGTTGTGGTTTTCAGTATCGCTACACCTTATCTTGTCCACTGATTTATCAGGGGACTCCTCTCAGCATCATACATTTTCAAGTTAAGGCAACAAAATACTAGTCACAACTTTTGTGATCGTAAATTTATTTTAATTAAATAGAATTCAGCTTCAATAAATCTAAATTAAATAATTTTTATTTTGAATAATTATGATTTAATTAATTTAATCAGCATAATTCATTTATTTAAGTCTTTCGTTTTTTTTAAATTAATTTACTTCTATTTTTGTACTATTTTACAGCTAAAAAAATTTGGGTCCACCTCACCTCCAAAAACTTTTTTTAATCAACATTTTCTGAATAATGGCATTTATCTCATATCAATTACTTGGATGCTGCAATTTAAAACTTTTCCATGTTGTTTTAAGAAATAAAAAACCGTCACTAAAAAAGCCATCAACAGGAGCCATCAATCAGTTTTTGAATTTTAAAAAATTGAAAAGGATTTCATTAAGTTTTGTTCAAAAACAAGTGGCATAAAAGATCTACCTCAATTATCACATTTCTCGTAGCCGTTTCCGATATAAATGCAAAAAAAAAAATTTTAGCTAAATTGACAATTTTTTAACAGAAGTAGCCCTAAAAACCGGCAATAAAATTTTTTCAAATTATTGGTAAAAAACCCTGCTAATTTTTTTATTATGGAAAAGCCAAATTCGGCCAAATTTTGTTTTTTGCGTTTGTTCCAATAAAATGTAGCCCATTTTCCACCCTGCCCCATGTTGAAAGTTTCATTTAAAAATATTGTTCCATTTAAAAGTCAAAAGGTAAAAACCCAAAACAAGATCAACCAGAACTTGCAACATGCCGTTTTTGTCTACTATTTCTCTGTTTTGCTACAACTTTTGAACTGATTAATATATTTAAATGAAACTTCCACTGGATCATAGATGGGGAAATAGGCTGTCCTTCCCTAGAACATTTTTTTAAAATCGCTCAAACGCTTAAAAAGTTGTGGAAGAGTGGGAAAGTTATAAACGTTTTTCTAATTAAAACGCTTTTGAAGTCAAGTGGATGTGGCATGTGGCACCATAAGTTGCATGTGGCAGGTAGCCAATTTCCCACTCTACCACATGGTGCAAGTTTCATTCAAAAATATTCATCCATTCCTGAGTTCTTGCGAAAACACAAAATTCTATTCAAACTGTAACTGCCGCTCTGTCCAAAAATTGAATTTAAAAAACTTGCGCGAAAAAAGTGAAACACCAGGCCAACAGAACCAGCAGTAGGTGGATTTTTGGGTTTTAATTTTTCTTTTTTTGCTACAACTTTTGAGCGGATAAATATTTTCACATAAGACTTGCACCATGTTGTAGAGCAAGAAATGGGCTATTTGCCACATACCACTTATGTTGCCACATGCCACAAATAAGTTGCATAAAAAGTGTTTTAATTGAAAAAACGCTTATAACTTTTTAAGCGTTTGAGCGATTTCAAAAAAATGTTCGAGGGAACTATAGCCCAATTCCCGCTCTATCACCTAGTGAAAGTTTCAATTAAAAATATTGAGCCGTTCAAAAGTTGTAGCAAAAAAACTGAAAACATTACAAAAATAGCATGTTGCAAGTTCAGGTCGATCAGGTTTTTGGTTTTTTACCTATAACTTTTGAATGGGTTAAGATATCTTCATAAAGCTTTCAACATGTGGCAGAGTGGGAAGTGGGCTACATTTTAGTAGAACATTTTTTCAAAATCGCTCCAACGCCGAGAAAGTTATAAGCGTTTTTCTAATTAAAATGCTTTTGAAGTCAAGTGGATGTGGCATGTGGCACCATAAGTTGCATGTGGCAGGTAGACAATTTCCCACTCTACCACATGGTGCAAGTTTCATTCAAAAATATTCATCCATTCCTGAGTTCTTGCGAAAACACAAAATTCTATTCAAACTGTAACTGCCGCTCTGTCCAAAAATTGAATTTAAAAAACTTGCGCGAAAAAAGTGAAACACCAGGCCAACAGAACCAGCAGTAGGTGGATTTTTGGGTTTTAATTTTTCTTTTTTTGCTACAACTTTTGAGCGGATAAATATTTTCACATAAGACTTGCACCATGTTGTAGAGCAAGAAATGGGCTATTTGCCACATACCACTTATGTTGCCACATGCCACAAATAAGTTGCATAAAAAGTGTTTTAATTGAAAAAACGCTTATAACTTTTTAAGCGTTTGAGCGATTTCAAAAAAATGTTCGAGGGAACTATAGCCCAATTCCCGCTCTATCACCTAGTGAAAGTTTCAATTAAAAATATTGAGCCGTTCAAAAGTTGTAGCAAAAAAACTAAAAACATTACAAAAATAGCATGTTGCAAGTTCAGGTCGATCAGGTTTTTGGTTTTTTACCTATAACTTTTGAATGGGTTAAGATATCTTCATAAAGCTTTCAACATGTGGCAGAGTGGGAAGTGGGCTACATTTTAGTAGAACATTTTTTCAAAATCGCTCCAACGCCGAGAAAGTTATAAGCGTTTTTCTAATTAAAATGCTTTTGAAGTCAAGTGGATGTGGCATGTGGCACCATAAGTTGCAGGTAGCAGGTAACCAATTTCCCACTCTACCACATGGTGCAAGTTTCATTCAAAAATATTCATCCATTCCTGAGTTCTTGCAAAAACACAAAATTCTATTCAAACTGTAACTGCCGCTCTGAATTTAAAAAACTTGCGCGAAAAAAGTGAAACACCAGGCCAACAGAACCAGCAGTAGGTGGATTTTTGGGTTTTAATTTTTCTTTTTTTGCTACAACTTTTGAGCGGATAAATATTTTCACATAAGACTTGCACCATGTTGTAGAGCAAGAAATGGGCTATTTGCCACATACCACTTATGTTGCCACATGCCACAAATAAGTTGCATAAAAAGTGTTTTAATTGAAAAAACGCTTATAACTTTTTAAGCGTTTGAGCGATTTCAAAAAAATGTTCGAGGGAACTATAGCCCAATTCCCGCTCTATCACCTAGTGAAAGTTTCAATTAAAAATATTGAGCCGTTCAAAAGTTGTAGCAAAAAAACTAAAAACATTACAAAAATAGCATGTTGCAAGTTCAGGTCGATCAGGTTTTTGGTTTTTTACCTATAACTTTTGAATGGGTTAAGATATCTTCATAAAGCTTTCAACATGTGGCAGAGTGGGAAGTGGGCTACATTTTAGTAGAACATTTTTTCAAAATCGCTCCAACGCCGAGAAAGTTATAAGCGTTTTCCTAATTAAACCGCTTTTGAAGTCAAGTGGATGTGGCATGTGGCACCATAAGTTGCATGTGGCAGGTAGCCAATTTCCCACTCTACCACATGGTGCAAGTTTCATTCAAAAATATTCATCCATTCCTGAGTTCTTGCGAAAACACAAAATTCTATTCAAACTGTAACTGCCGCTCTGTCCAAAAATTGAATTTAAAAAACTTGCGCGAAAAAAGTGAAACACCAGGCCAACAGAACCAGCAGTAGGTGGATTTTTGGGTTTTAATTTTTCTTTTTTTGTTATAACTTTTGAACGGATAAACATTTTCGCATAAGACTTGCACCATGTTGTAGAGCAAGAAATGGGCTATTTGCCACATACCACTTATGTTGCCACATGCCACAAATAAGTTGCATAAAAAGTGTTTTAATTGAAAAAACGCTTATAACTTTTTAAGCGTTTGAGCGATTTCAAAAAAATGTTCGAGAGAACTATAGCCCAATCCCCGCTCTATCACCTAGTGAAAGTTTCAATTAAAAATATTGAGCCGTTCAAAAGTTGTAGCAAAAAAACTAGAAACATTACAAAAATAGCATGTTGCAAGCTCACGTCGATCAAGTTTTTGGTTTTTTACCTATAACTTTTGAATGGGTTAAGATATCTTCATAAAGCTTTCAACATGTGGCAGAGTGAGAAGTGGGCTACATTTTAGTAGAACATTTTTTCAAAATCGCTCCAACGCCGAGAAAGTTATAAGCGTTTTTCTAATTAAAACGCTTTTGAAGTCAAGTGGATGTGGCATGTGGCACCATAAGTTGCATGTGGCAGGTAGCCAATTTCCCACTCTACCACATGGTGCAAGTTTCATTCAAAAATATTCATCCATTCCTGAGTTCTTGCGAAAACACAAAATTCTATTCAAACTGTAACTGCCGCTCTGTCCAAAAATTGAATTTAAAAAACTTGCGCGAAAAAAGTGAAACACCAGGCCAACAGAACCAGCAGTAGGTGGATTTTTGGGTTTTAATTTTTCTTTTTTTGTTATAACTTTTGAACGGATAAACATTTTCGCATAAGACTTGCACCATGTTGTAGAGCAAGAAATGGGCTATTTGCCACATACCACTTATGTTGCCACATGCCACAAATAAGTTGCATAAAAAGTGTTTTAATTGAAAAAACGCTTATAACTTTTTAAGCGTTTGAGCGATTTCAAAAAAATGTTCGAGAGAACTATAGCCCAATCCCCGCTCTATCACCTAGTGAAAGTTTCAATTAAAAATATTGAGCTGTTCAAAAGTTGTAAAAAAAAAACTAAAAACATTACAAAAATAGCATGTTGCAAGTTCAGGTCGATCAGGTTTTTGGTTTTTTACCTATAACTTTTGAATGGGTTAAGATATCTTCATAAAGCTTTCAACATGTGGCAGAGTGGGAAGTGGGCTACATTTTAGTAGAACATTTTTTCAAAATCGCTCCAACGCCGAGAAAGTTATAAGCGTTTTTCTAATTAAAACGCTTTTGAAGTCAAGTGGATGTGACATGTGGCACCATAAGTTGCATGTGGCAGGTAGCCAATTTCCCACTCTACCACATGGTGCAAGTTTCATTCAAAAATATTCATCCATTCCTGAGTTCTTGCGAAAACACAAAATTCTATTCAAACTGTAACTGCCGCTCTGTCCAAAAATTGAATTTAAAAAACTTGCGCGAAAAAAGTGAAACACCAGGCCAACAGAACCAGCAGTAGGTGGATTTTTGGGTTTTAATTTTTCTTTTTTTGTTATAACTTTTGAACGGATAAACATTTTCGCATAAGACTTGCACCATGTTGTAGAGCAAGAAATGGGCTATTTGCCACATACCACTTATGTTGCCACATGCCACAAATAAGTTGCATAAAAAGTGTTTTAATTGAAAAAACGCTTATAACTTTTTAAGCGTTTGAGCGATTTCAAAAAAATGTTCGAGGGAACTATAGCCCAATTCCCGCTCTATCACCTAGTGAAAGTTTCAATTAAAAATATTGAGCCGTTCAAAAGTTGTAGCAAAAAAACTAGAAACATTACAAAAATAGCATGTTGCAAGCTCACGTCGATCAAGTTTTTGGTTTTTTACTTATAACTTTTGAATGGGTTAAGATATCTTCATAAAGCTTTCAACATGTGGCAGAGTGAGAAGTGGGCTACATTTTAGTAGAACATTTTTTCAAAATCGCTCCAACGCCGAGAAAGTTATAAGCGTTTTTCTAATTAAAATGCTTTTGAAGTCAAGTGGATGTGGCATGTGGCACCATAAGTTGCATGTGGCAGGTAGCCAATTTTCCACTCTACCACATGGTGCAAGTTTCATTCAAAAATATTCATCCATTCCTGAGTTCTTGCGAAAACACAAAATTCTATTCAAACTGTAACTGCCGCTCTGTCCAAAAATTGAATTTAAAAAACTTGCGCGAAAAAAGTGAAACACCAGGCCAACAGAACCAGCAGTAGGTGGATTTTTGGGTTTTAATTTTTCTTTTTTTGTTATAACTTTTGAACGGATAAATATTTTCACATAAGACTTGCACCATGTTGTAGAGCAAGAAATGGGCTATTTGCCACATACCACTTATGTTGCCACATGCCACAAATAAGTTGCATAAAAAGTGTTTTAATTGAAAAAACGCTTATAACTTTTTAAGCGTTTGAGCGATTTCAAAAAAATGTTCGAGGGAACTATAGCCCAATTCCCGCTCTATCACCTAGTGAAAGTTTCAATTAAAAATATTGAGCCGTTCAAAAGTTGTAGCAAAAAAACTAAAAACATTACAAAAATAGCATGTTGCAAGTTCAGGTCGATCAGGTTTTTGGTTTTTTACCTATAACTTTTGAATGGGTTAAGATATCTTCATAAAGCTTTCAACATGTGGCAGAGTGGGAAGTGGGCTACATTTTAGTAGAACATTTTTTCAAAATCGCTCAAACGCCGAGAAAGTTATAAGCGTTTTTCTAATTAAATCGCTTTTGAAGTCAAGTGGATGTGGCATGTGGCACCATAAGTTGCATGTGGCAGGTAGTCAATTTCCCACTCTACCACATGGTGCAAGTTTCATTCAAAAATATTCATCCATTCCTGAGTTCTTGCGAAAACACAAAATTCTATTCAAACTGTAACTGCCGCTCTGTCCAAAAATTGAATTTAAAAAACTTGCGCGAAAAAAGTGAAACACCAGGCCAACAGAACCAGCAGTAGGTGGATTTTTGGGTTTTAATTTTTCTTTTTTTGCTACAACTTTTGAGCGGATAAATATTTTCACATAAGACTTGCACCATGTTGTAGAGCAAGAAATGGGCTATTTGCCACATACCACTTATGTTGCCACATGCCACAAATAAGTTGCATAAAAAGTGTTTTAATTGAAAAAACGCTTATAACTTTTTAAGCGTTTGAGCGATTTCAAAAAAATGTTCGAGGGAACTATAGCCCAATTCCCGCTCTATCACCTAGTGAAAGTTTCAATTAAAAATATTGAGCCGTTCAAAAGTTGTAGCAAAAAAACTGAAAACATTACAAAAATAGCATGTTGCAAGTTCAGGTCGATCAGGTTTTTGGTTTTTTACCTATAACTTTTGAATGGGTTAAGATATCTTCATAAAGCTTTCAACATGTGGCAGAGTGGGAAGTGGGCTACATTTTAGTAGAACATTTTTTCAAAATCGCTCCAACGCCGAGAAAGTTATAAGCGTTTTTCTAATTAAAATGCTTTTGAAGTCAAGTGGATGTGGCATGTGGCACCATAAGTTGCAGGTAGCAGGTAACCAATTTCCCACTCTACCACATGGTGCAAGTTTCATTCAAAAATATTCATCCATTCCTGAGTTCTTGCAAAAACACAAAATTCTATTCAAACTGTAACTGCCGCTCTGAATTTAAAAAACTTGCGCGAAAAAAGTGAAACACCAGGCCAACAGAACCAGCAGTAGGTGGATTTTTGGGTTTTAATTTTTCTTTTTTTGCTACAACTTTTGAGCGGATAAATATTTTCACATAAGACTTGCACCATGTTGTAGAGCAAGAAATGGGCTATTTGCCACATACCACTTATGTTGCCACATGCCACAAATAAGTTGCATAAAAAGTGTTTTAATTGAAAAAACGCTTATAACTTTTTAAGCGTTTGAGCGATTTCAAAAAAATGTTCGAGGGAACTATAGCCCAATTCCCGCTCTATCACCTAGTGAAAGTTTCAATTAAAAATATTGAGCCGTTCAAAAGTTGTAGCAAAAAAACTAAAAACATTACAAAAATAGCATGTTGCAAGTTCAGGTCGATCAGGTTTTTGGTTTTTTACCTATAACTTTTGAATGGGTTAAGATATCTTCATAAAGCTTTCAACATGTGGCAGAGTGGGAAGTGGGCTACATTTTAGTAGAACATTTTTTCAAAATCGCTCCAACGCCGAGAAAGTTATAAGCGTTTTTCTAATTAAACCGCTTTTGAAGTCAAGTGGATGTGGCATGTGGCACCATAAGTTGCATGTGGCAGGTAGCCAATTTCCCACTCTACCACATGGTGCAAGTTTCATTCAAAAATATTCATCCATTCCTGAGTTCTTGCGAAAACACAAAATTCTATTCCAACTGTAACTGCCGCTCTGTCCAAAAATTGAATTTAAAAAACTTGCGCGAAAAAAGTGAAACACCAGGCCAACAGAACCAGCAGTAGGTGGATTTTTGGGTTTTAATTTTTGTTTTTTTGTTATAACTTTTGAACGGATAAACATTTTCGCATAAGACTTGCACCATGTTGTAGAGCAAGAAATGGGCTATTTGCCACATACCACTTATGTTGCCACATGCCACAAATAAGTTGCATAAAAAGTGTTTTAATTGAAAAAACGCTTATAACTTTTTAAGCGTTTGAGCGATTTCAAAAAAATGTTCGAGAGAACTATAGCCCAATCCCCGCTCTATCACCTAGTGAAAGTTTCAATTAAAAATATTGAGCCGTTCAAAAGTTGTAGCAAAAAAACTAGAAACATTACAAAAATAGCATGTTGCAAGCTCACGTCGATCAAGTTTTTGGTTTTTTACCTATAACTTTTGAATGGGTTAAGATATCTTCATAAAGCTTTCAACATGTGGCAGAGTGAGAAGTGGGCTACATTTTAGTAGAACATTTTTTCAAAATCGCTCCAACGCCGAGAAAGTTATAAGCGTTTTTCTAATTAAAATGCTTTTGAAGTCAAGTGGATGTGGCATGTGGCACCATAAGTTGCATGTGGCAGGTAGCCAATTTCCCACTCTACCACATGGTGCAAGTTTCATTCAAAAATATTCATCCATTCCTGAGTTCTTGCGAAAACACAAAATTCTATTCAAACTGTAACTGCCGCTCTGTCCAAAAATTGAATTTAAAAAACTTGCGCGAAAAAAGTGAAACACCAGGCCAACAGAACCAGCAGTAGGTGGATTTTTGGGTTTTAATTTTTCTTTTTTTGTTATAACTTTTGAACGGATAAACATTTTCGCATAAGACTTGCACCATGTTGTAGAGCAAGAAATGGGCTATTTGCCACATACCACTTATGTTGCCACATGCCACAAATAAGTTGCATAAAAAGTGTTTTAATTGAAAAAACGCTTATAACTTTCTCGGCGTTGGAGCGATTTCAAAAAAATGTTCGAGAGAAATATAGCCCAATCCCCGCTCTATCACCTAGTGAAAGTTTCAATTAAAAATATTGAGCCGTTCAAAAGTTGTAGCAAAAAAACTAAAAACATTACAAAAATAGCATGTTGCAAGTTCAGGTCGATCAGGTTTTTGGTTTTTTTCCTATAACTTTTGAATGGGTTAAGATATCTTCATAAAGCTTTCAACATGTGGCAGAGTGGGAAGTGGGCTACATTTTAGTAGAACATTTTTTCAAAATCGCTCCAACGCCGAGAAAGTTATAAGCGTTTTTCTAATTAAAACGCTTTTGAAGTCAAGTGGATGTGACATGTGGCACCATAAGTTGCATGTGGCAGGTAGCCAATTTCCCACTCTACCACATGGTGCAAGTTTCATTCAAAAATATTCATCCATTCCTGAGTTCTTGCGAAAACACAAAATTCTATTCAAACTGTAACTGCCGCTCTGTCCAAAAATTGAATTTAAAAAACTTGCGCGAAAAAAGTGAAACACCAGGCCAACAGAACCAGCAGTAGGTGGATTTTTGGGTTTTAATTTTTGTTTTTTTGTTATAACTTTTGAACGGATAAACATTTTCGCATAAGACTTGCACCATGTTGTAGAGCAAGAAATGGGCTATTTGCCACATACCACTTATGTTGCCACATGCCACAAATAAGTTGCATAAAGTGTTTTAATTGAAAAAACGCTTATAACTTTCTCGGCGTTGGAGCGATTTCAAAAAAATGTTCGAGAGAACTATAGCCCAATCCCCGCTCTATCACCTAGTGAAAGTTTCAATTAAAAATATTGAGCCGTTCAAAAGTTGTAGCAAAAAAACTAAAAACATTACAAAAATAGCATGTTGCAAGTTCAGGTCGATCAGGTTTTTGGTTTTTTACCTATAACTTTTGAATGGGTTAAGATATCTTCATAAAGCTTTCAACATGTGGCAGAGTGGGAAGTGGGCTACATTTTAGTAGAACATTTTTTCAAAATCGCTCCAACGCCGAGAAAGTTATAAGCGTTTTTCTAATTAAAACGCTTTTGAAGTCAAGTGGATGTGACATGTGGCACCATAAGTTGCATGTGGCAGGTAGCCAATTTCCCACTCTACCACATGGTGCAAGTTTCATTCAAAAATATTCATCCATTCCTGAGTTCTTGCGAAAACACAAAATTCTATTCAAACTGTAACTGCCGCTCTGTCCAAAAATTGAATTTAAAAAACTTGCGCGAAAAAAGTGAAACACCAGGCCAACAGAACCAGCAGTAGGTGGATTTTTGGGTTTTAATTTTTGTTTTTTTGTTATAACTTTTGAACGGATAAACATTTTCGCATAAGACTTGCACCATGTTGTAGAGCAAGAAATGGGCTATTTGCCACATACCACTTATGTTGCCACATGCCACAAATACGTTGCATAAAGTGTTTTAATTGAAAAAACGCTTATAACTTTTTAAGCGTTTGAGCGATTTCAAAAAAATGTTCGAGGGAACTATAGCCCAATTCCCGCTCTATCACCTAGTGAAAGTTTCAATTAAAAATATTGAGCCGTTCAAAAGTTGTAGCAAAAAAACTAAAAACATTACAAAAATAGCATGTTGCAAGTTCAGGTCGATCAGGTTTTTGGTTTTTTACCTATAACTTTTGAATGGGTTAAGATATCTTCATAAAGCTTTCAACATGTGGCAGAGTGAGAAGTGGGCTACATTTTAGTAGAACATTTTTTCAAAATCGCTCCAACGCCGAGAAAGTTATAAGCGTTTTTCTAATTAAACCGCTTTTGAAGTCAAGTGGATGTGGCATGTGGCACCATAAGTTGCATGTGGCAGGTAGCCAATTTCCCACTCTACCACATGGTGCAAGTTTCATTCAAAAATATTCATCCATTCCTGAGTTCTTGCGAAAACACAAAATTCTATTCAAACTGTAACTGCCGCTCTGTCCAAAAATTGAATTTAAAAAACTTGCGCGAAAAAAGTGAAACACCAGGCCAACAGAACCAGCAGTAGGTGGATTTTTGGGTTTTAATTTTTGTTTTTTTGTTATAACTTTTGAACGGATAAACATTTTCGCATAAGACTTGCACCATGTTGTAGAGCAAGAAATGGGCTATTTGCCACATACCACTTATGTTGCCACATGCCACAAATAAGTTGCATAAAAAGTGTTTTAATTGAAAAAACGCTTATAACTTTTTAAGCGTTTGAGCGATTTCAAAAAAATGTTCGAGAGAACTATAGCCCAATCCCCGCTCTATCACCTAGTGAAAGTTTCAATTAAAAATATTGAGCCGTTCAAAAGTTGTAGCAAAAAAACTAGAAACATTACAAAAATAGCATGTTGCAAGCTCACGTCGATCAAGTTTTTGGTTTTTTACCTATAACTTTTGAATGGGTTAAGATATCTTCATAAAGCTTTCAACATGTGGCAGAGTGAGAAGTGGGCTACATTTTAGTAGAACATTTTTTCAAAATCGCTCCAACGCCGAGAAAGTTATAAGCGTTTTTCTAATTAAAATGCTTTTGAAGTCAAGTGGATGTGGCATGTGGCACCATAAGTTGCATGTGGCAGGTAGCCAATTTCCCACTCTACCACATGGTGCAAGTTTCATTCAAAAATATTCATCCATTCCTGAGTTCTTGCGAAAACACAAAATTCTATTCAAACTGTAACTGCCGCTCTGTCCAAAAATTGAATTTAAAAAACTTGCGCGAAAAAAGTGAAACACCAGGCCAACAGAACCAGCAGTAGGTGGATTTTTGGGTTTTAATTTTTCTTTTTTTGTTATAACTTTTGAACGGATAAACATTTTCGCATAAGACTTGCACCATGTTGTAGAGCAAGAAATGGGCTATTTGCCACATACCACTTATGTTGCCACATGCCACAAATAAGTTGCATAAAAAGTGTTTTAATTGAAAAAACGCTTATAACTTTTTAAGCGTTTGAGCGATTTCAAAAAAATGTTCGAGAGAACTATAGCCCAATCCCCGCTCTATCACCTAGTGAAAGTTTCAATTAAAAATATTGAGCCGTTCAAAAGTTGTAAAAAAAAACTAAAAACATTACAAAAATAGCATGTTGCAAGTTCAGGTCGATCAGGTTTTTGGTTTTTTACCTATAACTTTTGAATGGGTTAAGATATCTTCATAAAGCTTTCAACATGTGGCAGAGTGGGAAGTGGGCTACATTTTAGTAGAACATTTTTTCAAAATCGCTCCAACGCCGAGAAAGTTATAAGCGTTTTTCTAATTAAAACGCTTTTGAAGTCAAGTGGATGTGACATGTGGCACCATAAGTTGCATGTGGCAGGTAGCCAATTTCCCACTCTACCACATGGTGCAAGTTTCATTCAAAAATATTCATCCATTCCTGAGTTCTTGCGAAAACACAAAATTCTATTCAAACTGTAACTGCCGCTCTGTCCAAAAATTGAATTTAAAAAACTTGCGCGAAAAAAGTGAAACACCAGGCCAACAGAACCAGCAGTAGGTGGATTTTTGGGTTTTAATTTTTGTTTTTTTGTTATAACTTTTGAGCGGATAAACATTTTCGCATAAGACTTGCACCATGTTGTAGAGCAAGAAATGGGCTATTTGCCACATACCACTTATGTTGCCACATGCCACAAATAAGTTGCATAAAGTGTTTTAATTGAAAAAACGCTTATAACTTTCTCGGCGTTGGAGCGATTTCAAAAAAATGTTCGAGAGAACTATAGCCCAATCCCCGCTCTATCACCTAGTGAAAGTTTCAATTAAAAATATTGAGCCGTTCAAAAGTTGTAGCAAAAAAACTAAAAACATTACAAAAATAGCATGTTGCAAGTTCAGGTCGATCAGGTTTTTGGTTTTTTACCTATAACTTTTGAATGGGTTAAGATATCTTCATAAAGCTTTCAACATGTGGCAGAGTGGGAAGTGGGCTACATTTTAGTAGAACATTTTTTCAAAATCGCTCCAACGCCGAGAAAGTTATAAGCGTTTTTCTAATTAAAACGCTTTTGAAGTCAAGTGGATGTGACATGTGGCACCATAAGTTGCATGTGGCAGGTAGCCAATTTCCCACTCTACCACATGGTGCAAGTTTCATTCAAAAATATTCATCCATTCCTGAGTTCTTGCGAAAACACAAAATTCTATTCAAACTGTAACTGCCGCTCTGTCCAAAAATTGAATTTAAAAAACTTGCGCGAAAAAAGTGAAACACCAGGCCAACAGAACCAGCAGTAGGTGGATTTTTGGGTTTTAATTTTTGTTTTTTTGTTATAACTTTTGAACGGATAAACATTTTCGCATAAGACTTGCACCATGTTGTAGAGCAAGAAATGGGCTATTTGCCACATACCACTTATGTTGCCACATGCCACAAATAAGTTGCATAAAGTGTTTTAATTGAAAAAACGCTTATAACTTTCTCGGCGTTGGAGCGATTTCAAAAAAATGTTCGAGAGAACTATAGCCCAATCCCCGCTCTATCACCTAGTGAAAGTTTCAATTAAAAATATTGAGCCGTTCAAAAGTTGTAGCAAAAAAACTAAAAACATTACAAAAATAGCATGTTGCAAGTTCAGGTCGATCAGGTTTTTGGTTTTTTACCTATAACTTTTGAATGGGTTAAGATATCTTCATAAAGCTTTCAACATGTGGCAGAGTGGGAAGTGGGCTACATTTTAGTAGAACATTTTTTCAAAATCGCTCCAACGCCGAGAAAGTTATAAGCGTTTTTCTAATTAAAACGCTTTTGAAGTCAAGTGGATGTGACATGTGGCACCATAAGTTGCATGTGGCAGGTAGCCAATTTCCCACTCTACCACATGGTGCAAGTTTCATTCAAAAATATTCATCCATTCCTGAGTTCTTGCGAAAACACAAAATTCTATTCAAACTGTAACTGCCGCTCTGTCCAAAAATTGAATTTAAAAAACTTGCGCGAAAAAAGTGAAACACCAGGCCAACAGAACCAGCAGTAGGTGGATTTTTGGGTTTTAATTTTTGTTTTTTTGTTATAACTTTTGAACGGATAAACATTTTCGCATAAGACTTGCACCATGTTGTAGAGCAAGAAATGGGCTATTTGCCACATACCACTTATGTTGCCACATGCCACAAATAAGTTGCATAAAGTGTTTTAATTGAAAAAACGCTTATAACTTTCTCGGCATTGGAGCGATTTCAAAAAAATGTTCGAGGGAACTATAGCCCAATTCCCGCTCTATCACCTAGTGAAAGTTTCAATTAAAAATATTGAGCCGTTCAAAAGTTGTAGCAAAAAAACTAAAAACATTACAAAAATAGCATGTTGCAAGTTCAGGTCGATCAGGTTTTTGGTTTTTTACCTATAACTTTTGAATGGGTTAAGATATCTTCATAAAGCTTTCAACATGTGGCAGAGTGGGAAGTGGGCTACATTTTAGTAGAACATTTTTTCAAAATCGCTCCAACGCCGAGAAAGTTATAAGCGTTTTTCTAATTAAAACGCTTTTGAAGTCAAGTGGATGTGACATGTGGCACCATAAGTTGCATGTGGCAGGTAGCCAATTTCCCACTCTACCACATGGTGCAAGTTTCATTCAAAAATATTCATCCATTCCTGAGTTCTTGCGAAAACACAAAATTCTATTCAAACTGTAACTGCCGCTCTGTCCAAAAATTGAATTTAAAAAACTTGCGCGAAAAAAGTGAAACACCAGGCCAACAGAACCAGCAGTAGGTGGATTTTTGGGTTTTAATTTTTGTTTTTTTGTTATAACTTTTGAACGGATAAACATTTTCGCATAAGACTTGCACCATGTTGTAGAGCAAGAAATGGGCTATTTGCCACATACCACTTATGTTGCCACATGCCACAAATAAGTTGCATAAAGTGTTTTAATTGAAAAAACGCTTATAACTTTCTCGGCGTTGGAGCGATTTTGAAAAAATGTTCTACTAAAATGTAGCCCACTTCTCACTCTGCCACATGTTGAAAGCTTTATGAAGATATCTTAACCCATTCAAAAGTTATAGGTAAAAAACCAAAAACCTGATCGACCTGAACTTGCAACATGCTATTTTTGTAATGTTTTCAGTTTTTTTGCTACAACTTTTGAACGGCTCAATATTTTTAATTGAAACTTTCACTAGGTGATAGAGCGGGAATTGGGCTATAGTTCCCTCGAACATTTTTTTGAAATCGCTCAAACGCTTAAAAAGTTATAAGCGTTTTTTCAATTAAAACACTTTTTATGCAACTTATTTGTGGCATGTGGCAACATAAGTGGTATGTGGCAAATAGCCCATTTCTTGCTCTACAACATGGTGCAAGTCTTATGCGAAAATGTTTATCCGTTCAAAAGTTATAACAAAAAAAGAAAAATTAAAACCCAAAAATCCACCTACTGCTGGTTCTGTTGGCCTGGTGTTTCACTTTTTTCGCGCAAGTTTTTTAAATTCAATTTTTGGACAGAGCGGCAGTTACAGTTTGAATAGAATTTTGTGTTTTCGCAAGAACTCAGGAATGGATGAATATTTTTGAATGAAACTTGCACCATGTGGTAGAGTGGGAAATTGGCTACCTGCCACATGCAACTTATGGTGCCACATGTCACATCCACTTGACTTCAAAAGCGTTTTAATTAGAAAAACGCTTATAACTTTCTCGGCGTTGGAGCGATTTTGAAAAAACGTTCTACTAAAATGTAGCCCACTTCCCACTCTGCCACATGTTGAAAGCTTTATGAAGATATCTTAACCCATTCAAAAGTTATAAGTAAAAAACCAAAAACCTGATCGACCTGAACTTGCAACATGCTATTTTTGTAATGTTTTTAGTTTTTTTGCTACAACTTTTGAACGGCTCAATATTTTTAATTGAAACTTTCACTAGGTGATAGAGCGGGAATTGGGCTATAGTTCCCTCGAACATTTTTTTGAAATCGCTCAAACGCTTAAAAAGTTATAAGCGTTTTTTCAATTAAAACACTTTTTATGCAACTTATTTGTGGCATGTGGCAACATAAGTGGTATGTGGCAAATAGCCCATTTCTTGCTCTACAACATGGTGCAAGTCTTATGCGAAAATGTTTATCCGTTCAAAAGTTATAACAAAAAAAGAAAAATTAAAACCCAAAAATCCACCTACTGCTGGTTCTGTTGGCCTGGTGTTTCACTTTTTTTGCGCAAGTTTTTTAAATTCAATTTTTGGACAGAGCGGCAGTTACAGTTTGAATAGAATTTTGTGTTTTCGCAAGAACTCAGGAATGGATGAATATTTTTGAATGAAACTTGCACCATGTGGTAGAGTGGGAAATTGGCTACCTGCCACATGCAACTTATGGTGCCACATGTCACATCCACTTGACTTCAAAAGCGTTTTAATTAGAAAAACGCTTATAACTTTCTCGGCGTTGGAGCGATTTTGAAAAAACGTTCTACTAAAATGTAGCCCACTTCCCACTCTGCCACATGTTGAAAGCTTTATGAAGATATCTTAACCCATTCAAAAGTTATAAGTAAAAAACCAAAAACCTGATCGACCTGAACTTGCAACATGCTATTTTTGTAATGTTTTTAGTTTTTTTGCTACAACTTTTGAACGGCTCAATATTTTTAATTGAAACTTTCACTAGGTGATAGAGCGGGAATTGGGCTATAGTTCCCTCGAACATTTTTTTGAAATCGCTCAAACGCTTAAAAAGTTATAAGCGTTTTTTCAATTAAAACACTTTTTATGCAACTTATTTGTGGCATGTGGCAACATAAGTGGTATGTGGCAAATAGCCCATTTCTTGCTCTACAACATGGTGCAAGTCTTATGCGAAAATGTTTATCCGTTCAAAAGTTATAACAAAAAAAGAAAAATTAAAACCCAAAAATCCACCTACTGCTGGTTCTGTTGGCCTGGTGTTTCACTTTTTTCGCGCAAGTTTTTTAAATTCAATTTTTGGACAGAGCGGCAGTTACAGTTTGAATAGAATTTTGTGTTTTCGCAAGAACTCAGGAATGGATGAATATTTTTGAATGAAACTTGCACCATGTGGTAGAGTGGGAAATTGGCTACTTGCCACATGCAACTTATGGTGCCACATGTCACATCCACTTGACTTCAAAAGCGTTTTAATTAGAAAAACGCTTATAACTTTCTCGGCGTTGGAGCGATTTTGAAAAAACGTTCTACTAAAATGTAGCCCACTTCCCACTCTGCCACATGTTGAAAGCTTTATGAAGATATCTTAACCCATTCAAAAGTTATAAGTAAAAAACCAAAAACCTGATCGACCTGAACTTGCAACATGCTATTTTTGTAATGTTTTTAGTTTTTTTGCTACAACTTTTGAACGGCTCAATATTTTTAATTGAAACTTTCACTAGGTGATAGAGCGGGAATTGGGCTATAGTTCCCTCGAACATTTTTTTGAAATCGCTCAAACGCTTAAAAAGTTATAAGCGTTTTTTCAATTAAAACACTTTTTATGCAACTTATTTGTGGCATGTGGCAACATAAGTGGTATGTGGCAAATAGCCCATTTCTTGCTCTACAACATGGTGCAAGTCTTATGCGAAAATGTTTATCCGTTCAAAAGTTATAACAAAAAAAGAAAAATTAAAACCCAAAAATCCACCTACTGCTGGTTCTGTTGGCCTGGTGTTTCACTTTTTTCGCGCAAGTTTTTTAAATTCAATTTTTGGACAGAGCGGCAGTTACAGTTTGAATAGAATTTTGTGTTTTCGCAAGAACTCAGGAATGGATGAATATTTTTGAATGAAACTTGCACCATGTGGTAGAGTGGGAAATTGGCTACCTGCCACATGCAACTTATGGTGCCACATGCCACATCCACTTGACTTCAAAAGCGTTTTAATTAGAAAAACGCTTATAACTTTCTCGGCGTTGGAGCGATTTTGAAAAAACGTTGTACTAAAATGTAGCCCACTTCCCACTCTGCCACATGTTGAAAGCTTTATGAAGATATCTTAACCCATTCAAAAGTTATAAGTAAAAAACCAAAAACCTGATCGACCTGAACTTGCAACATGCTATTTTTGTAATGTTTTTAGTTTTTTTGCTACAACTTTTGAACGGCTCAATATTTTTAATTGAAACTTTCACTAGGTGATAGAGCGGGAATTGGGCTATAGTTCCCTCGAACATTTTTTTGAAATCGCTCAAACGCTTAAAAAGTTATAAGCGTTTTTTCAATTAAAACACTTTTTATGCAACTTATTTGTGGCATGTGGCAACATAAGTGGTATGTGGCAAATAGCCCATTTCTTGCTCTACAACATGGTGCAAGTCTTATGCGAAAATGTTTATCCGTTCAAAAGTTATAACAAAAAAAGAAAAATTAAAACCCAAAAATCCACCTACTGCTGGTTCTGTTGGCCTGGTGTTTCACTTTTTTCGCGCAAGTTTTTTAAATTCAATTTTTGGACAGAGCGGCAGTTACAGTTTGAATAGAATTTTGTGTTTTCGCAAGAACTCAGGAATGGATGAATATTTTTGAATGAAACTTGCACCATGTGGTAGAGTGGGAAATTGGCTACCTGCCACATGCAACTTATGGTGCCACATGCCACATCCACTTGACTTCAAAAGCATTTTAATTAGAAAAACGCTTATAACTTTCTCGGCGTTGGAGCGATTTTGAAAAAATGTTCTACTAAAATGTAGCCCACTTCCCACTCTGCCACATGTTGAAAGCTTTATGAAGATATCTTAACCCATTCAAAAGTTATAGGTAAAAAACCAAAAACCTGATCGACCTGAACTTGCAACATGCTATTTTTGTAATGTTTTCAGTTTTTTTGCTACAACTTTTGAACGGCTCAATATTTTTAATTGAAACTTTCACTAGGTGATAGAGCGGGAATTGGGCTATAGTTCCCTCGAACATTTTTTTGAAATCGCTCAAACGCTTAAAAAGTTATAAGCGTTTTTTCAATTAAAACACTTTTTATGCAACTTATTTGTGGCATGTGGCAACATAAGTGGTATGTGGCAAATAGCCCATTTCTTGCTCTACAACATGGTGCAAGTCTTATGCGAAAATGTTTATCCGTTCAAAAGTTATAACAAAAAAAGAAAAATTAAAACCCAAAAATCCACCTACTGCTGGTTCTGTTGGCCTGGTGTTTCACTTTTTTCGCGCAAGTTTTTTAAATTCAATTTTTGGACAGAGCGGCAGTTACAGTTTGAATAGAATTTTGTGTTTTCGCAAGAACTCAGGAATGGATGAATATTTTTGAATGAAACTTGCACCATGTGGTAGAGTGGGAAATTGGCTACCTGCCACATGCAACTTATGGTGCCACATGCCACATCCACTTGACTTCAAAAGCGTTTTAATTAGAAAAACGCTTATAACTTTCTCGGCGTTGGAGCGATTTTGAAAAAATGTTCTACTAAAATGTAGCCCACTTCCCACTCTGCCACATGTTGAAAGCTTTATGAAGATATCTTAACCCATTCAAAAGTTATAGGTAAAAAACCAAAAACCTGATCGACCTGAACTTGCAACATGCTATTTTTGTAATGTTTTCAGTTTTTTTGCTACAACTTTTGAACGGCTCAATATTTTTAATTGAAACTTTCACTAGGTGATAGAGCGGGAATTGGGCTATAGTTCCCTCGAACATTTTTTTGAAATCGCTCAAACGCTTAAAAAGTTATAAGCGTTTTTTCAATTAAAACACTTTTTATGCAACTTATTTGTGGCATGTGGCAACATAAGTGGTATGTGACAAATAGCCCATTTCTTGCTCTACAACATGGTGCAAGTCTTATGCGAAAATGTTTATCCGTTCAAAAGTTATAACAAAAAAAGAAAAATTAAAACCCAAAAATCCACCTACTGCTGGTTCTGTTGGCCTGGTGTTTCACTTTTTTCGCGCAAGTTTTTTAAATTCAATTTTTGGACAGAGCGGCAGTTACAGTTTGAATAGAATTTTGTGTTTTCGCAAGAACTCAGGAATGGATGAATATTTTAGAATATAACTTGCACCATGTGGTAGAGGGGGAAATTGGCTACCTGCCACATGCAACTTATGGTGCCACATGCCACATCCACTTGACTTCAAAAGCGTTTTAATTAGAAAAACGCTTATAACTTTCTCGGCGTTGGAGCGATTTTGAAAAAATGTTCTACTAAAATGTAGCCCACTTCCCACTCTGCCACATGTTGAAAGCTTTATGAAGATATCTTAACCCATTCAAAAGTTATAGGTAAAAAACCAAAAACCTGATCGACCTGAACTTGCAACATGCTATTTTTGTAATGTTTTCAGTTTTTTTGCTACAACTTTTGAACGGCTCAATATTTTTAATTGAAACTTTCACTAGGTGATAGAGCGGGAATTGGGCTATAGTTCCCTCGAACATTTTTTTGAAATCGCTCAAACGCTTAAAAAGTTATAAGCGTTTTTTCAATTAAAACACTTTTTATGCAACTTATTTGTGGCATGTGGCAACATAAGTGGTATGTGGCAAATAGCCCATTTCTTGCTCTACAACATGGTGCAAGTCTTATGCGAAAATGTTTATCCGCTCAAAAGTTATAACAAAAAAAGAAAAATTAAAACCCAAAAATCCACCTACTGCTGGTTCTGTTGGCCTGGTGTTTCACTTTTTTCGCGCAAGTTTTTTAAATTCAATTTTTGGACAGAGCGGCAGTTACAGTTTGAATAGAATTTTGTGTTTTCGCAAGAACTCAGGAATGGATGAATATTTTTGAATGAAACTTGCACCATGTGGTAGAGTGGGAAATTGGCTACCTGCCACATGCAACTTATGGTGCCACATGCCACATCCACTTGACTTCAAAAGCATTTTAATTAGAAAAACGCTTATAACTTTCTCGGCGTTGGAGCGATTTTGAAAAAATGTTCTACTAAAATGTAGCCCACTTCCCACTCTGCCACATGTTGAAAGCTTTATGAAGATATCTTAACCCATTCAAAAGTTATAGGTAAAAAACCAAAAACCTGATCGACCTGAACTTGCAACATGCTATTTTTGTAATGTTTTCAGTTTTTTTGCTACAACTTTTGAACGGCTCAATATTTTTAATTGAAACTTTCACTAGGTGATAGAGCGGGAATTGGGCTATAGTTCCCTCGAACATTTTTTTGAAATCGCTCAAACGCTTAAAAAGTTATAAGCGTTTTTTCAATTAAAACACTTTTTATGCAACTTATTTGTGGCATGTGGCAACATAAGTGGTATGTGGCAAATAGCCCATTTCTTGCTCTACAACATGGTGCAAGTCTTATGCGAAAATGTTTATCCGTTCAAAAGTTATAACAAAAAAAGAAAAATTAAAACCCAAAAATCCACCTACTGCTGGTTCTGTTGGCCTGGTGTTTCACTTTTTTCGCGCAAGTTTTTTAAATTCAATTTTTGGACAGAGCGGCAGTTACAGTTTGAATAGAATTTTGTGTTTTCGCAAGAACTCAGGAATGGATGAATATTTTTGAATGAAACTTGCACCATGTGGTAGAGTGGGAAATTGGCTACCTGCCACATGCAACTTATGGTGCCACATGCCACATCCACTTGACTTCAAAAGCATTTTAATTAGAAAAACGCTTATAACTTTCTCGGCGTTGGAGCGATTTTGAAAAAATGTTCTACTAAAATGTAGCCCACTTCCCACTCTGCCACATGTTGAAAGCTTTATGAAGATATCTTAACCCATTCAAAAGTTATAGGTAAAAAACCAAAAACCTGATCGACCTGAACTTGCAACATGCTATTTTTGTAATGTTTTCAGTTTTTTTGCTACAACTTTTGAACGGCTCAATATTTTTAATTGAAACTTTCACTAGGTGATAGAGCGGGAATTGGGCTATAGTTCCCTCGAACATTTTTTTGAAATCGCTCAAACGCTTAAAAAGTTATAAGCGTTTTTTCAATTAAAACACTTTTTATGCAACTTATTTGTGGCATGTGGCAACATAAGTGGTATGTGGCAAATAGCCCATTTCTTGCTCTACAACATGGTGCAAGTCTTATGCGAAAATGTTTATCCGTTCAAAAGTTATAACAAAAAAAGAAAAATTAAAACCCAAAAATCCACCTACTGCTGGTTCTGTTGGCCTGGTGTTTCACTTTTTTCGCGCAAGTTTTTTAAATTCAATTTTTGGACAGAGCGGCAGTTACAGTTTGAATAGAATTTTGTGTTTTCGCAAGAACTCAGGAATGGATGAATATTTTTGAATGAAACTTGCACCATGTGGTAGAGTGGGAAATTGGCTACCTGCCACATGCAACTTATGGTGCCACATGCCACATCCACTTGACTTCAAAAGCGTTTTAATTAGAAAAACGCTTATAACTTTCTCGGCGTTGGAGCGATTTTGAAAAAATGTTCTACTAAAATGTAGCCCACTTCCCACTCTGCCACATGTTGAAAGCTTTATGAAGATATCTTAACCCATTCAAAAGTTATAGGTAAAAAACCAAAAACCTGATCGACCTGAACTTGCAACATGCTATTTTTGTAATGTTTTCAGTTTTTTTGCTACAACTTTTGAACGGCTCAATATTTTTAATTGAAACTTTCACTAGGTGATAGAGCGGGAATTGGGCTATAGTTCCCTCGAACATTTTTTTGAAATCGCTCAAACGCTTAAAAAGTTATAAGCGTTTTTTCAATTAAAACACTTTTTATGCAACTTATTTGTGGCATGTGGCAACATAAGTGGTATGTGGCAAATAGCCCATTTCTTGCTCTACAACATGGTGCAAGTCTTATGCGAAAATGTTTATCCGTTCAAAAGTTATAACAAAAAAAGAAAAATTAAAACCCAAAAATCCACCTACTGCTGGTTCTGTTGGCCTGGTGTTTCACTTTTTTCGCGCAAGTTTTTTAAATTCAATTTTTGGACAGAGCGGCAGTTACAGTTTGAATAGAATTTTGTGTTTTCGCAAGAACTCAGGAATGGATGAATATTTTTGAATGAAACTTGCACCATGTGGTAGAGTGGGAAATTGGCTACCTGCCACATGCAACTTATGGTGCCACATGCCACATCCACTTGACTTCAAAAGCGTTTTAATTAGAAAAACGCTTATAACTATCTCGGCGTTGGAGCGATTTTGAAAAAATGTTCTACTAAAATGTAGCCCACTTCCCACTCTGCCACATGTTGAAAGCTTTATGAAGATATCTTAACCCATTCAAAAGTTATAGGTAAAAAACCAAAAACCTGATCGACCTGAACTTGCAACATGCTATTTTTGTAATGTTTTCAGTTTTTTTGCTACAACTTTTGAACGGCTCAATATTTTTAATTGAAACTTTCACTAGGTGATAGAGCGGGAATTGGGCTATAGTTCCCTCGAACATTTTTTTGAAATCGCTCAAACGCTTAAAAAGTTATAAGCGTTTTTTCAATTAAAACACTTTTTATGCAACTTATTTGTGGCATGTGGCAACATAAGTGGTATGTGGCAAATAGCCCATTTCTTGCTCTACAACATGGTGCAAGTCTTATGCGAAAATGTTTATCCGTTCAAAAGTTATAACAAAAAAAGAAAAATTAAAACCCAAAAATCCACCTACTGCTGGTTCTGTTGGCCTGGTGTTTCACTTTTTTCGCGCAAGTTTTTTAAATTCAATTTTTGGACAGAGCGGCAGTTACAGTTTGAATAGAATTTTGTGTTTTCGCAAGAACTCAGGAATGGATGAATATTTTTGAATGAAACTTGCACCATGTGGTAGAGTGGGAAATTGGCTACCTGCCACATGCAACTTATGGTGCCACATGCCACATCCACTTGACTTCAAAAGCATTTTAATTAGAAAAACGCTTATAACTTTCTCGGCGTTGGAGCGATTTTGAAAAAATGTTCTACTAAAATGTAGCCCACTTCCCACTCTGCCACATGTTGAAAGCTTTATGAAGATATCTTAACCCATTCAAAAGTTATAGGTAAAAAACCAAAAACCTGATCGACCTGAACTTGCAACATGCTATTTTTGTAATGTTTTCAGTTTTTTTGCTACAACTTTTGAACGGCTCAATATTTTTAATTGAAACTTTCACTAGGTGATAGAGCGGGAATTGGGCTATAGTTCCCTCGAACATTTTTTTGAAATCGCTCAAACGCTTAAAAAGTTATAAGCGTTTTTTCAATTAAAACACTTTTTATGCAACTTATTTGTGGCATGTGGCAACATAAGTGGTATGTGGCAAATAGCCCATTTCTTGCTCTACAACATGGTGCAAGTCTTATGCGAAAATGTTTATCCGTTCAAAAGTTATAACAAAAAAAGAAAAATTAAAACCCAAAAATCCACCTACTGCTGGTTCTGTTGGCCTGGTGTTTCACTTTTTTCGCGCAAGTTTTTTAAATTCAATTTTTGGACAGAGCGGCAGTTACAGTTTGAATAGAATTTTGTGTTTTCGCAAGAACTCAGGAATGGATGAATATTTTTGAATGAAACTTGCACCATGTGGTAGAGTGGGAAATTGGCTACCTGCCACATGCAACTTATGGTGCCACATGCCACATCCACTTGACTTCAAAAGCGTTTTAATTAGAAAAACGCTTATAACTTTCTCGGTGTTGGAGCGATTTTGAAAAAATGTTCTACTAAAATGTAGCCCACTTCCCACTCTGCCACATGTTGAAAGCTTTATGAAGATATCTTAACCCATTCAAAAGTTATAGGTAAAAAACCAAAAACCTGATCGACCTGAACTTGCAACATGCTATTTTTGTAATGTTTTCAGTTTTTTTGCTACAACTTTTGAACGGCTCAATATTTTTAATTGAAACTTTCACTAGGTGATAGAGCGGGAATTGGGCTATAGTTCCCTCGAACATTTTTTTGAAATCGCTCAAACGCTTAAAAAGTTATAAGCGTTTTTTCAATTAAAACACTTTTTATGCAACTTATTTGTGGCATGTGGCAACATAAGTGGTATGTGGCAAATAGCCCATTTCTTGCTCTACAACATGGTGCAAGTCTTATGTGAAAATATTTATCCGCTCAAAAGTTGTAGCAAAAAAAGAAAAATTAAAACCCAAAAATCCACCTACTGCTGGTTCTGTTGGCCTGGTGTTTCACTTTTTTCGCGCAAGTTTTTTAAATTCAATTTTTGAACAGAGCGGCAGTTACAGTTTGAATAGAATTTTGTGTTTTCGCAAGAACTCAGGAATGGATGAATATTTTTAAATGAAACTTGCACCATGTGGTAGAGTGGGAAATTGGTTACCTGCTACCTGCAACTTATGGTGCCACATGCCACATCCACTTGACTTCAAAAGCATTTTAATTAGAAAAACGCTTATAACTTTCTCGGCGTTGGAGCGATTTTGAAAAAATGTTCTACTAAAATGTAGCCCACTTCCCACTCTGCCACATGTTGAAAGCTTTATGAAGATATCTTAACCCATTCAAAAGTTATAGGTAAAAAACCAAAAACCTGATCGACCTGAACTTGCAACATGCTATTTTTGTAATGTTTTTAGTTTTTTTGCTACAACTTTTGAACGGCTCAATATTTTTAATTGAAACTTTCACTAGGTGATAGAGCGGGAATTGGGCTATAGTTCCCTCGAACATTTTTTTGAAATCGCTCAAACGCTTAAAAAGTTATAAGCGTTTTTTCAATTAAAACACTTTTTATGCAACTTATTTGTGGCATGTGGCAACATAAGTGGTATGTGGCAAATAGCCCATTTCTTGCTCTACAACATGGTGCAAGTCTTATGCGAAAATGTTTATCCGTTCAATAGTTATAACAAAAAAAGAAAAATTAAAACCCAAAAATCCACCTACTGCTGGTTCTGTTGGCCTGGTGTTTCACTTTTTTCGCGCAAGTTTTTTAAATTCAATTTTTGGACAGAGCGGCAGTTACAGTTTGAATAGAATTTTGTGTTTTCGCAAGAACTCAGGAATGGATGAATATTTTTGAATGAAACTTGCACCATGTGGTAGAGTGGGAAATTGGCTACCTGCCACATGCAACTTATGGTGCCACATGCCACATCCACTTGACTTCAAAAGCATTTTAATTAGAAAAACGCTTATTACTTTCTCGGCGTTGGAGCGATTTTGAAAAAATGTTCTACTAAAATGTAGCCCACTTCCCACTCTGCCACATGTTGAAAGCTTTATGAAGATATCTTAACCCATTCAAAAGTTATAGGTAAAAAACCAAAAACCTGATCGACCTGAACTTGCAACATGCTATTTTTGTAATGTTTTCAGTTTTTTTGCTACAACTTTTGAACGGCTCAATATTTTTAATTGAAACTTTCACTAGGTGATAGAGCGGGAATTGGGCTATAGTTCCCTCGAACATTTTTTTGAAATCGCTCAAACGCTTAAAAAGTTATAAGCGTTTTTTCAATTAAAACACTTTTTATGCAACTTATTTGTGGCATGTGGCAACATAAGTGGTATGTGGCAAATAGCCCATTTCTTGCTCTACAACATGGTGCAAGTCTTATGCGAAAATGTTTATCCGTTCAAAAGTTATAACAAAAAAAGAAAAATTAAAACCCAAAAATCCACCTACTGCTGGTTCTGTTGGCCTGGTGTTTCACTTTTTTCGCGCAAGTTTTTTAAATTCAATTTTTGGACAGAGCGGCAGTTACAGTTTGAATAGAATTTTGTGTTTTCGCAAGAACTCAGGAATGGATGAATATTTTTGAATGAAACTTGCACCATGTGGTAGAGTGGGAAATTGGCTACCTGCCACATGCAACTTATGGTGCCACATGCCACATCCACTTGACTTCAAAAGCATTTTAATTAGAAAAACGCTTATAACTTTCTCGGCGTTGGAGCGATTTTGAAAAAATGTTCTACTAAAATGTAGCCCACTTCCCACTCTGCCACATGTTGAAAGGTTTATGAAGATATCTTAACCCATTCAAAAGTTATAGGTAAAAAACCAAAAACCTGATTGACCTGAACTTGCAACATGGTATTTTTGTAATGTTTTTAGTTTTTTTGCTACAACTTTTGAACGGCTCAATATTTTTAATTGAAACTTTCACTAGGTGATAGAGCGGGAATTGGGCTATAGTTCCCTCGAACATTTTTTTGAAATCGCTCAAACGCTTAAAAAGTTATAAGCGTTTTTTCAATTAAAACACTTTTTATGCAACTTATTTGTGGCATGTGGCAACATAAGTGGTATGTGGCAAATAGCCCATTCCTTGCTCTACAACATGGTGCAAGTCTTATGCGAAAATGTTTATCCGTTCAAAAGTTATAACAAAAAAAGAAAAATTAAAACCCAAAAATCCACCTACTGCTGGTTCTGTTGGCCTGGTGTTTCACTTTTTTCGCGCAAGTTTTTTAAATTCAATTTTTGGACAGAGCGGCAGTTACAGTTTGAATAGAATTTTGTGTTTTCGCAAGAACTCAGGAATGGATGAATATTTTTGAATGAAACTTGCACCATGTGGTAGAGTGGGAAATTGGCTACCTGCCACATGCAACTTATGGTGCCACATGCCACATCCACTTGACTTCAAAAGCATTTTAATTAGAAAAACGCTTATTACTTTCTCGGCGTTGGAGCGATTTTGAAAAAATGTTCTACTAAAATGTAGCCCACTTCCCACTCTGCCACATGTTGAAAGCTTTATGAAGATATCTTAACCCATTCAAAAGTTATAGGTAAAAAACCAAAAACCTGATCGACCTGAACTTGCAACATGCTATTTTTGTAATGTTTTCAGTTTTTTTGCTACAACTTTTGAACGGCTCAATATTTTTAATTGAAACTTTCACTAGGTGATAGAGCGGGAATTGGGCTATAGTTCCCTCGAACATTTTTTTGAAATCGCTCAAACGCTTAAAAAGTTATAAGCGTTTTTTCAATTAAAACACTTTTTATGCAACTTATTTGTGGCATGTGGCAACATAAGTGGTATGTGGCAAATAGCCCATTTCTTGCTCTACAACATGGTGCAAGTCTTATGCGAAAATGTTTATCCGTTCAAAAGTTATAACAAAAAAAGAAAAATTAAAACCCAAAAATCCACCTACTGCTGGTTCTGTTGGCCTGGTGTTTCACTTTTTTCGCGCAAGTTTTTTAAATTCAATTTTTGGACAGAGCGGCAGTTACAGTTTGAATAGAATTTTGTGTTTTCGCAAGAACTCAGGAATGGATGAATATTTTTGAATGAAACTTGCACCATGTGGTAGAGTGGGAAATTGGCTACCTGCCACATGCAACTTATGGTGCCACATGCCACATCCACTTGACTTCAAAAGCGTTTTAATTAGAAAAACGCTTATAACTTTCTCGGCGTTGGAGCGATTTTGAAAAAATGTTCTACTAAAATGTAGCCCACTTCCCACTCTGCCACATGTTGAAAGCTTTATGAAGATATCTTAACCCATTCAAAAGTTATAGGTAAAAAACCAAAAACCTGATCGACCTGAACTTGCAACATGCTATTTTTGTAATGTTTTCAGTTTTTTTGCTACAACTTTTGAACGGCTCAATATTTTTAATTGAAACTTTCACTAGGTGATAGAGCGGGAATTGGGCTATAGTTCCCTCGAACATTTTTTTGAAATCGCTCAAACGCTTAAAAAGTTATAAGCGTTTTTTCAATTAAAACACTTTTTATGCAACTTATTTGTGGCATGTGGCAACATAAGTGGTATGTGGCAAATAGCCCATTTCTTGCTCTACAACATGGTGCAAGTCTTATGCGAAAATGTTTATCCGTTCAAAAGTTATAACAAAAAAAGAAAAATTAAAACCCAAAAATCCACCTACTGCTGGTTCTGTTGGCCTGGTGTTTCACTTTTTTCGCGCAAGTTTTTTAAATTCAATTTTTGGACAGAGCGGCAGTTACAGTTTGAATAGAATTTTGTGTTTTCGCAAGAACTCAGGAATGGATGAATATTTTTGAATGAAACTTGCACCATGTGGTAGAGTGGGAAATTGGCTACCTGCCACATGCAACTTATGGTGCCACATGCCACATCCACTTGACTTCAAAAGCATTTTAATTAGAAAAACGCTTATAACTTTCTCGGCGTTGGAGCGATTTTGAAAAAATGTTCTACTAAAATGTAGCCCACTTCCCACTCTGCCACATGTTGAAAGCTTTATGAAGATATCTTAACCCATTCAAAAGTTATAGGTAAAAAACCAAAAACCTGATCGACCTGAACTTGCAACATGCTATTTTTGTAATGTTTTCAGTTTTTTTGCTACAACTTTTGAACGGCTCAATATTTTTAATTGAAACTTTCACTAGGTGATAGAGCGGGAATTGGGCTATAGTTCCCTCGAACATTTTTTTGAAATCGCTCAAACGCTTAAAAAGTTATAAGCGTTTTTTCAATTAAAACACTTTTTATGCAACTTATTTGTGGCATGTGGCAACATAAGTGGTATGTGGCAAATAGCCCATTTCTTGCTCTACAACATGGTGCAAGTCTTATGCGAAAATGTTTATCCGTTCAAAAGTTATAACAAAAAAACAAAAATTAAAACCCAAAAATCCACCTACTGCTGGTTCTGTTGGCCTGGTGTTTCACTTTTTTCGCGCAAGTTTTTTAAATTCAATTTTTGGACAGAGCGGCAGTTACAGTTTGAATAGAATTTTGTGTTTTCGCAAGAACTCAGGAATGGATGAATATTTTTGAATGAAACTTGCACCATGTGGTAGAGTGGGAAATTGGCTACCTGCCACATGCAACTTATGGTGCCACATGCCACATCCACTTGACTTCAAAAGCGTTTTAATTAGAAAAACGCTTATAACTTTCTCGGTGTTGGAGCGATTTTGAAAAAATGTTCTACTAAAATGTAGCCCACTTCCCACTCTGCCACATGTTGAAAGCTTTATGAAGATATCTTAACCCATTCAAAAGTTATAGGTAAAAAACCAAAAACCTGATCGACCTGAACTTGCAACATGCTATTTTTGTAATGTTTTCAGTTTTTTTGCTACAACTTTTGAACGGCTCAATATTTTTAATTGAAACTTTCACTAGGTGATAGAGCGGGAATTGGGCTATAGTTCCCTCGAACATTTTTTTGAAATCGCTCAAACGCTTAAAAAGTTATAAGCGTTTTTTCAATTAAAACACTTTTTATGCAACTTATTTGTGGCATGTGGCAACATAAGTGGTATGTGGCAAATAGCCCATTTCTTGCTCTACAACATGGTGCAAGTCTTATGTGAAAATATTTATCCGCTCAAAAGTTGTAGCAAAAAAAGAAAAATTAAAACCCAAAAATCCACCTACTGCTGGTTCTGTTGGCCTGGTGTTTCACTTTTTTCGCGCAAGTTTTTTAAATTCAATTTTTGAACAGAGCGGCAGTTACAGTTTGAATAGAATTTTGTGTTTTCGCAAGAACTCAGGAATGGATGAATATTTTTAAATGAAACTTGCACCATGTGGTAGAGTGGGAAATTGGTTACCTGCTACCTGCAACTTATGGTGCCACATGCCACATCCACTTGACTTCAAAAGCATTTTAATTAGAAAAACGCTTATAACTTTCTCGGCGTTGGAGCGATTTTGAAAAAATGTTCTACTAAAATGTAGCCCACTTCCCACTCTGCCACATGTTGAAAGTTTTATGAAGATATCTTAACCCATTCAAAAGTTATAGGTAAAAAACCAAAAACCTGATCGACCTGAACTTGCAACATGCTATTTTTGTAATGTTTTTAGTTTTTTTGCTACAACTTTTGAACGGCTCAATATTTTTAATTGAAACTTTCACTAGGTGATAGAGCGGGAATTGGGCTATAGTTCCCTCGAACATTTTTTTGAAATCGCTCAAACGCTTAAAAAGTTATAAGCGTTTTTTCAATTAAAACACTTTTTATGCAACTTATTTGTGGCATGTGGCAACATAAGTGGTATGTGGCAAATAGCCCATTTCTTGCTCTACAACATGGTGCAAGTCTTATGCGAAAATGTTTATCCGTTCAAAAATTATAACAAAAAAAGAAAAATTAAAACCCAAAAATCCACCTACTGCTGGTTCTGTTGGCCTGGTGTTTCACTTTTTTCGCGCAAGTTTTTTAAATTCAATTTTTGGACAGAGCGGCAGTTACAGTATGAATAGAATTTTGTGTTTTCGCAATAACTCAGGAATGGATGAATATTTTTGAATGAAACTTGCACCATGTGGTAGAGTGGGAAATTGGCTACCTGCCCCATGCCAATTATGTTGCCACATGCCACATCCACTTTAATTAAAAAGCGTTTTATTTAGAAAAACGCTCATAACTTTTTAATTGCTTGAGCGATTTTAACAAAATGTTCCAATAAAATGTAGCCCATTTTCCACCCTGCCACATGTTTCATTTAAAAATATTGTTCCATGCAAAAGTTATAGGGTAAAAATAAAAAACAAGATCAACCGGAACTTTCAACATGCCGTTTTTGTCTACTATTTCTCTTTTTTGCTACAACTTTTGAACGGATTAATATATTTAAATGAAACTTCCAACAACAGCTGGGCGAATATGGTTCGGGACCCTCGGATTTCCACATGCTGAATCCGATTTTCGCAATTAGAATTTTTTAACTCAAAATTTTGGCAAAATTGGAAAAAATGTAATGCTAATTTGGTTTTGAATATGGAAAAGCCCACTAGGCAAAAAATCTACATTTTTGCCTATTCCTACTCAAAAAATATAACTTTTTTTTTTAATTTAAATACGTTTTCACTTTTTTGGTTTATGTGGGCATTTATTAAATTTTATCTTAAGAAATAATTTATAAACGATTTTCAAAAAAAGCTTGACTCGATTAATAATAACAAACACTTTACAAGACTAGTTCCATAACTCAGCAAGTTAGGGCAGTTAATTTAATACGAGTTTTTTGTTTTTGCATTTAAACTGTTTAAAGTAAAAGAATTTTTTGTGTGTGTAATATTAAATAAGGTGATGAGATAGTTTTAGTTTTATTATAATAATTTATAAAATAAAATAATAAAAAAAAGGTGAACTTTAAAACACCTTCTCTATTGAAAAAGCGAAATAGTAAAAAAAAACTAATAAAATAAATGAAGTGAGAGAGTAAGGTGGAATTAAAACTTTAAGTTTTTAAGATTAACGTCTATATGTTTCACAGGTGTGCTAGTTCTGGAACTAATTTTGTATTTCTTTACGTTTTACAAATTTATAAAAAAAGATTTTAATTTTAATACTAAAAAATATATATTCTATTGCTTTTGTTTAGTATGTTGCTTTTATGGTTTGAACTGTTTTTTTTATTTTTATTTTTTTTTATAAAATAAATATTAACGTAATTACAATTTGATTTCAATTTTAATTATTTATACAATTTTCTCTAGTAATAGTTTTTTTCTCTTGGATTTTCTACCATGTTTTTTACTTTTAATGCAAAAATATGTTTAAATTTTATGTTACTGAAATATAAAAGATTTACTTTAAATATTTTTGTGTCCTTTTTATTTCTTTTACTTAAATATTAAAAACTAAATTTTCTTTAGGCACTCAACTACTATGAGTTTTTTTATTTTATATTTTAATTTTAATTATTGTTTCAAGCATAAATTAAAAAGAGTTGTGTAGCTTAACAAACAGTTATACAAAATAAAAAGCTGTGTGTGTGTTTTTTTTTTATTTTTTGCAAAAGATATTGTAAAATTAAATATTTTTATTTTATTTTTGAAAGTAGTATAAGTCCACTTTTTTTTAGAAAAATGGGTTAGCGGTAATTTTAGTTAGAAGATGTCTATATTTTGCTAAATTGCTGCTAACTCATTTTTTTTCAAAGTGGACTTATAACGCTTGGAAAAATAGCAGCTCATATGTTGTTTATTTTTTTTTTAAACCCAGCGTCAGTAGGTAACTGCAGACTGGGTTATGGGCCTTAGAAAAACTTTGTATAATTTTTGTCATCAGCTCTACAACTCTTTTGTTTTTTTTTGTTTTTTTTTTTGTTTTAATGTGTGTGTGCGTATTATTGTGTTTTCCTAAGTAAATTTATTGTTTAAAAATTTGATTTAATTTTTTTTTTCTAAATTTTGTTTCTCTAATAAAATTCTACAAATGCCGGTATGTTATTACAATTTCTTTTTTGTTGGTTTAAGTTTATAAAAACTTTAACAAGGTAAATGCTTTTTAATTGGTTTTTTTTTTCTTTTTTGTTTCTTAATACTTAATTAATAATTATTGTATTGTATGTATAAGTACAATATTTTTAAATATTTTTTTTGTTTTTTTCTTTTGAAGCGGGGATTTTATTATGTTGCATTTTATAAATTATTTTTTTATTGTAATTATTACTGTTATTTGTATTATAACTGATTTTATTATTTATTTATGTTTTTTTATAATAGTTATAAAAATAATGTATACTAGGCCTGATTATTAGTGTGGTTGTGATGACGAAAACAGTAATATGTGGCAACGTTGCCATATATATTAAACGAGTTTGCAGCAAATTTGACTACGAGAAGGACAATAAAGCAGATTATTCAAACAATAACAGAAGTTTACAAAATCCACTCAACTTTTGATTAAGAACAACTAAGCTTTGTTTCCAAAGTATTTTGTGTCACTGCTTTTTGAATCTGTACTCAAATCATCGCACTCGGTAACGACCAATTTGTATCGAAATTTCCATATTTTTTTTTTTAATAAAAAACAATAACATAAAAATAGAGAAAATTATTATCGGGAAATTTATGTGAAATTTTATTCACGTTATCAATGCACAGTGAATATATAATAATGAAGAATTTATAAAATTTTTTAAAATTTGCAAGAGCAAAACAATATTTTTTTTTTTAAATTACGAGAAGTGCTTCTGATAAAAGTATCGATTTTTGTTGTTAAAAAGTTTTTAGTGTCGAGTACATGTAATATAAAGAATTTCTGAAATTTTATACGATTTAAAGAGCAAAAAATATATTTTTTACTGGAGCAATTTATGAATGGTTCTTGTGTTGTTTATATAGGTAGACCACAACTTTTTAATTCTTTTGTTAAAAAATTGCTAAATTAAATGTTGTAAAAAAAATTAAAATAGAAAAACAAACAAAAATACTTGTGTTCGCCAGCAAAAAGTAAGGCAACAGATTAAAGCAAAAAAAAATTGAACAAAACAAGGGAAAAAATTATTTACGATAAGAAAATTTGCAGGGAATTCATCAGTAAAAGTATACAAAATGTAAGCGAAATGATATTCCTGATAAGGGTGATTATAATTATGTTTTAATTATAATAATAAAAATTATATTTATTTTTAATTTTTTTTTGCTTTTATTTCAATTTTTATTTTCATTAATTTTTGTAATTATTTTTATTTTATTTTATTTATAATTTTTATTAAAATTTTTTTAGTGTTATTATTTAAAAATATATTTAATTTTTATTTTTTATATTTTTTAATTTTATTATTTTTATAACTATTATAATTATTAATATTTTTATTATTATACTTTTTTATTGTTTCTATTTTTATTTCTAGTTCTTATTAATATTTTTTATTTATTTGTAAGTTATTATTTTTATTATTTTTATTATTATACTTTTTTATTGTATGGCCCCGATTAACTATTTTGGTGTTTTGTGTTGTGAATTGCAATTACAGTTTACAACACTTATCTATTGTGTTGTCTTTTCAGTTGTGTATGTTAATTTTCGGCGATTATTGTTCACAACATGTTGTCTTATGTGGTTTAAAAACATATAAAAATAAACAACTGGTTTTTAGGTGTTGTCTCATTGTTGCGATTAGTTTTTTCGGTTTAAAAAGTAAAATGCAGAACAATTTTTAATTAAATTTTTAATAGTAGAACTGGTTACCTTTTTAGTCATAACTTGCTAAGTTTTCAATACATCGACTTGATTTCTTTTGCGTTATATAGCTAACCGTATTAGCCTTAATAATAAATTTTTTTTTATATTTTTCGCACTATCTGCAAAAACTAAAATTTGAATTAAAGCTAATTTCGTTCTCTATCCAACGCAATAAAAATCAAGTCGATATCTAGAGAAGTAAGCAAGTTACGACCAAAAAGGTAAGCAGTGATACTACTGCCTCTTTCCGGCCACTTTTTAGTAGAACCTTTTTGGTAAAACTTGCTAAGTTTTCAATATATCGCCTTGATTTTTTTGCGTTAGATTTTCTGTGTACTCATTATCGAAAAAATAGAATCTCCATGTTTTTTTTTTAGTTTACTTAACTTTAACAAAATATATTTATTTTAGTGCACTCGTTTTTCTTTTTTTTTTAATGTTGATTTCTTTCAACTTCACAGTTTACAACAAAAAATCTACTAACATTAATATACAACTGTGTGACGTACACAACAATTAGATGTTGTTAACCACAATCGCATGTTCAATTAATGTTGTGTTGTAAGCGAGACAACACAACATTTTTGTGTTGTGAACCATAATCGGGGCCTATTTATATATCGGTTTTTCGCTCCAAAAAGAGTGAAATATCGATTTTAAAATAAATTATTTTTTTTATTTTTTTATTTACCCCTATCATGAATATCATTTCCCCTGTATTTTTTACACTTTCACTGTGATATCAATCATGACTGAATTGGCTGCAAATTCCCCTTATGGTAAACAATTTTTTCCCTGGTTTGATTCACTTTTTTGCTTAAATCTGTTCTCTTACTTTTTGCAGGCGAAAGCAAGTATTTTTGCTTGTTTTTCTTTTTTTTTTTTAATTTAATTAAGCAAGCAAATTTATGAATTTTTCCTATTAAAAATACAATTATTTCCTGATGAAATCGTTTATCCACAACGGTTGACACCTGAACCACAAGAACTGTCGTAAATTACTATAATAATAAAAAAATTTATTGTTTTGCTGTTGAAAACTTAGAAAATTTAATAAATTTTTCTCTTTCACTCTATACTGAAAATGTGAACAAAATTTCACATGGGATTCTTGATAGCAATTTGCCCTTAGAGGGGAATGAAAATATCAAGGGAATAAGAATTTCCCTTTTATTGGCAATAGTGGGGGATTTTTTTATATTTTACTATTTTGTGTTACTACTTTTAGATACATAAATTTTTTTTATGTTTTACTATTTAAACTGTTATATTTATTTTTAGTTTTATTATTTTTATAACTAGTATAATTTTTATTATTATAGTTTTTTATTGTTTTTATTTTTTTTTTCTTTTTTTTTTAATTTTTATTAATATTTTTTAAGTATTTGACCTTTTTCTGTTTTTATTAAAACGGCTGTATTATAATTAATTATTTATATAACGATTTTTCACTCCACGAAGCTGTACAAATTTGGATTGATTTATAAATAAATATTTATTTTTTTTTCCGGTAATTAATTTTTTTTTTATTTTTTACTTTTTATAACTGTTATAATATTTATTTTTAGCTTTATTATTTTTATTATAATTCTTTTCATTTATATTTATAACTGTTATCAATATTAATTACATCATTATCACTTTTAATTAGCTATTATTATTTTTTTTTTATTTTCTATAATTTGGGAGTTTTTTTTTTTTGGCTGTTTATCACTCCTGCTTGTTCTAATTGTTCAGTAATAAAATGGCATGTTTATATTTAAATATATATATATTTTTTGTTTTGTTAAATTTATACTACTACTTACTGGCTACGTGCTAAGCGTGGCTTATTAAAACACTCGCCAAAGAATTTATCCAGCGAATGATATAAATGTGGTCTAACACTACTTAAACCGTGATCCTCATCGGGGTAACTCTGCAAGGAAAACACAAAAAAAAATGTATTAAAGAATAAATATTAATAATAAATGAGCTATTTTTATAACACAAGCGATCAAAACTCGTTTAAAAAATTTTTATGAAAAACAATTCATATTTTAGTACTTTTCATAAACAATTTCCAGACGAGTTGATCAATTTTTTTTAAAACATTTTTGAATGTTTTCCATAATTTTTTTTTCTTTGATAACTGGATTGTTCGTTTCTTATAAACAGCATAGTGTGTTTTCATCCGAAATTAATTGTTTTTTAATTTATTAATTGAGGTGTTATTTTGGAAGTGGTATAATAGACTTTAATCAGCGATCCATTCCTTGAGATAGAATACTAGAATGGCTTCATCTCTCTATAAATCCCTTTATGGAAAATTTTTTTATCACTGTAGTGTAGTTTTAATTGAAAAGCTCGCTATTGATATGCTGTCAATTTTAATATGTTTTTGTCAACTGCACACACAGGTTGTAATATCAAAATTACATCTGAAGTATAATTGAGTTGTTCTTTGCTTACAAAACACTTTTAGATTTTCTTTAAGCAAAAAGTAGTACTATTTGACACAAGCCGCGATAAAACCGATATTAAAAAAAAAATTACATTTTTACTTACAATTTGCTTAAATAGAATATCATGCCTTTCCAAATTCTTGGCCAATATCATGGATTGTTGATAGTGCACATTGTCATCTAAAGTGCCATGAATTAAAAGGAATTTTTTGCCTCTCAATTGTGTTGCTTTTGTACTTAAACGTGAGGCCATATAACCCAATTCATTGGTGGTGGGTAGGCCCATATAACGTTCAGTGTAAATGGAATCTAAAAGAAGGGAAAAAAATTAAAAAAAATTAGAAGAATTATTAGTATATATGTGATGTTTCCATAATACAAACGATCACATCAACTCTTCTCGTACTAAATAAATTTATTATTTTTTGTAAAATTTTTCTAAAAGAAAAAGTATGTGCAAGAAGGGACTACCGAAGCTGCATTGAAAGGGGGGTTACTCTGTATTGCAAAGCGAAAGCTAAATGTTTCCGTTTGCTCTTTGGTTATCACAAGATATTTGTATCGGGTGTCTTAATAAGAGTGCACTTTTTTATTTCACGCTGCAATAAATCAATTGTTTAACACGCTGTGTGGCAGATGGCGTCGTCTTTTCAAAACCACATGTCGTCCAGATCCATGCGATTCAGTCGGGGCCACAAAATCTCCGTTACGATGTTTCTTTAACGAATGCCGTTCACAGTCATCGTAATTTCGGTGTTATCTTCAAAATTCTTGCTAGTCAAATGCTCGTTGTAGTTGCATTTGTTTCTCATAGATTGCATGAGAATTATCAAAGTGAATTAAAATTTTTCAATTAATTTCTTACCATAATAGGTCCAATCGGTAACCGGCGCCACAGAAGCAGCACAACGGAATGTGTGGTCTTTGTCATTGGCCAAGGCCATGGCAGCTGCATAACCACCATAACTCCAACCCCATATACCGGTATGATTCACATCAATGAAATTGTATTTCTGTTGTAGTTGTCTGCATTTACAAGATATTAGAACAAGAAAGTATTAAGTATTAATAAATCATAGTAAAAGGCATAGTAATAGCTTTAACAGCCTGGCCCACGATATCGAATGATATCGTTAGAACGTGTCAGTTTAAATATTTGACAACAAAATGTGAGCCAGCGATAAACAGCAAATAACTAGATGCAAATTTGGTTTTTGTTGGTACTGGCAGCCCTTAATTACATTTTGTTGCTTCAGCGCACCATAACGTTCGTTATCGTGGAACAGATTTAAACAAATAACAAAGTTTTCTCTCTTTTTTTTTCTCTTTATGTGTTTCAAAAGCATTTCCCTTTTATCAAGTCAAATTCTCAATTTAAAATAAAAGTCAATTATCAAAAAAAAATAATTAACATAGACGTTACCGACATTTTTCAAAATAATATTTTTTTTATAAGGGGATAAGTGTTTAATTTATAGCCAGTCACCTAATTAATGTCAATTGGTCTTTATCTACCGCGCGCCTAATTAATCAATGCATCTGTGGGGATATAGACAAAGGGGATGCTGAATATGCGGAATAGCAGGAGAAACAAATTCTAGGGTAACGGGAATCTCGTAAAAAGAAATGATGTCAAATTGATACCACACCGGTGATAAATCAACACAAAATGGTGTCATTGTCACTAAAATAGACAATGAAATGGTGTAAAAATAACCACATACGTTGTTAATATTACAACGCGATTTTTGGCTCAGTGCAGTGCCCTCAAAATGATTTATTAAAAATTGTTTTAGTTTTAAATTGCCTGTTGAAGTCTAGCGGCTGGTTTACTTAAAATTAAAACCGTAAAACTCGTTTTGGTAAAATTTTTTTCAAATGAATTTAATTTTAAATCAAGAAAATAATCACGTACATCTTCATACGCTTTTAAGAAAATTTTTTCACTTACCTGGTTACATTAATTTGATCCTCGATTTCCACTGTGCCTAATTTTAGGTAAACGGCGTGTGCTAATTTATCACCCCTTAGGAAAGAGCCACGTCCATCGATTTTAGCATAAATCACAGATTGATTTGATGATAGATAAGTACCCCAGTCAAGACTCCATTTTTCCACAACCTGTTAAAGAAAAAAATTTTAAATAATCAGAAAGGTAATTTTTTAAAGGCAATAGAACTTTAAAGATCAGATTGAGCAAAATAAATCAACGAATAGAGAACCAATTTCTGGGATTTTTATTTAAAGATTTGAAATTAAATTCTTTTTTGAAAAGTTTCTGTTTAAAATTAAATATCGTAACTTACCGAACCAGAATCAGGACCACCATAAACATCAATCAGCAAAGGATATTTTGTTTTACCCGAACGATCCATGTTGGGTGGAAATTGTATTAAAACTTTAGCCTTGAAACCATCAGCAATCGGTAGCGTTATAATTTCAATAGTGGGCATGGCAATATTATCAATTTTCTTTTTTAAATTTTCATTATCCTCCCAAGTCATAAGTTTTTTTAAATTAACTTGATCTAAATAAAATGAGAAATAAAATAAATATTCCTGCTTAAGGCGTTTATAAAAAAAAAAAAAAAAAAAAATAAATTTTATGAAGCGGCAAAATTTATTTTCACAGGAGACAATTTCAGAGCAAAAAAAAATAATGGAAGTGGTTCTGTTGGAAGTGCATCTTATTCCATTATATAACCTTTACGATGATAATAAAAAAAGCACAACTTCCTTCTAGTGACACGCTAGAGTTAAGTTCATTAGTTTGTGCTCAGAAGCAGAAGTGATTTTGTATTTCTTTTGCCTCACTTTTTTTTTACTGGGTCATAGAGTGGCAAATTTTATAAACTTTAAGGATATTTTTCTTTTTTAAATTATAAAGACAAAAAGAAACTTACTGTTCGCGTACGACCACTTGTAAACAAACGTCTGAGGTATACTTGGTCCCATGGAAACTATTATCACTTGATTTTTGGCATTAAATCTAGCAGAATAATAAGTTTGTTTGATGCCTAAAAAGAAAGAAAAAGTTTTCAATCAAAATTCTAATTTTAATGAGAATTGCATAGAGTTTTTAAAACCCTCAGCTTAATTACTACTTAAGTCTACAACTTACCATTTGAGCTGTGCAAATTGCAAGTTAAGCATTTGGCAGTTTGTCCTGTGGCCGCTTTTATCGCATACAAGTGTAAATGTTCCGGTTTATCTTCCGTATTTGCCATATAGAATATTATGTCGTGCGTTGTATCCCAGTTTAAAATAGAGGTGATCACATATTTGCCTTTTGTTAGCACCTCAGGTTTTCCACTGCTGGATGCTGTTGATAAAAGCACCAAATGACGATACTCGCCACTCGTATCTTGTGGCTGGGGCATTAGAAAAGCAATGCGAGTGCCATCGCGATTTTTAAAGGGAGCCGAAAAGAAATCCACCCAACCGGTTTTTGATTCTAAGCTATAAGCCTAAAGAGAAATTTTAATTGATACAAATGGTATTAAAAAATCAAAAATTTTATCAAAAAATCTCTTAATTTTGTTTCATTTTTAAGCCCCTTTTGAAGTTAATGGCTCTAAAAATCGCTGGTGGGCATTTAGGGCAAAACTGCTCTACCATTTAATTTATTGGTAGCCTGTAGTCGTTCATTGGTTATGGATTTGTCTGACGAATGCGAATTGTTCAGTCGTTTTTCCTTCACTTTTTTGTGAGTATTAAAACAGAATTGCAACTTAATTTAAATTTAAGTTTCTGGGGGAGGTGGGAAGTAAAACTCTAATTACAGTGGCAGGGTTAGGGAAATGTAAGCAAACAAATTGATAATTAAGGAATTAAGTTAATAAGGTTACATATTCTACTACTTTAGCAAAAAAAAAAATCATGTTCAACAGCGAAATGCTTTAATAACTACAGAGTGCAAAAATAACTTAGCAGGGAGTGTGAAATAGAATTTGCAAAAGCAGGATTCAAATGTTGGCTCGCGCATTATCAAAAGAAATTCATCGAAATTTTAATCTTTGGTTTTACGCCCCTATTAAGTTTCACAACTTTAATGAAAGTTTGGTCGAGTTTGACGAATTAGCAGTTCTCAGCATTCAAAAAAATTTATTTAATTGATTCAAACACGACCCAACTTTCATAAAACTTATGAACCCTAATAGAGACATTAAATTTCCTTAGAACTTATTCGATATTAAGCAGCATTAGACGGAAGAGAGCTGACAAATGAAAGTGACAATGATAATGACAAGAAAAAAGATGAAATTTTTTTTTAATTTAACATTTTAGAATATCTGACATAGATCGCAGAGCCATAATGGTTTATTATCAACACAAAGAAAACGAAACTAAACAGAGCGATATTACTCTTCTGTAGCTGTGAATACATAGACCCTTTTGGCTAGAATTAGAATTAGAAGTGGGACAAGTCACCCAGTCACTAAGGCCAAAATAGATCTATTGTGACACTTATCTCTGTTTCAAAATTCTCCCAAAGTCTGGTATTCATTAAAAATTCAAACACTTTCTGGGGCGATTTGTCCCCTACAACAGACGCTTGTAGATAGTGATGTCCAAATTGCACATTATAGTGACATAGTATAAAAAAATTTCGAGTGATTTTATTGGACATAAAATGTAATGATTTGGGCCCTGCTCTAGAAGTTAGGCAAGGCCATTGAAAATTCAAAATCAGCCTGGTTGGAAAATATCACACATACAAGACAAGCAATTTAAAAAATGAGTTCAACTTGTGGGAAACTAACGCTCTTTTTTTGTTAGGCGTCCTGATGTTTTTTTTTATTATTAAGAAAAAAATAAAACATTCTTTGAGAGAGACTTTTTTTAGTCGAAAGAATGATTTTTCTGCAAAACAAGACTAAGAATTTTAACTCTCGTAACGATGGTGAATCATATTAAATATTATGTTTATGTGTGATGGTGTGTGTGGGTGTGTGATTGTGTAAATTTTCAATCTTTTGGTTGTTAAAAAAAAATTAATCGCACTAACTTACCTTTTGTCTTCTCAAGCCATTGAAAATTTGCACATGCGCCTGATTTTGTATGCGATTCATCCATACCGACAAAACATTCGTATCATTCAACCAATCCACAACCGTTATGATGTAATCACCTTCGGTATTTAGAGCACTTGGTACTGGAATATTTGTTAAATGATCCAAACCCTCAGTTGCCCTTTCCAAATCCGAAGTAAATAATTTTACTCTTGGATTTGGAGAACCAGCTTTTGGATAGGCCACCGCCCGTTCAAATGGATATTGAAAACGTATATCACCAGCTTCCCCATAAATAGGTAAATTAATCACACTTGTCGGTGTATCATCAAACTGTATAAATGCCAACTTTTTGCCATCCGGACTGAACCATACCGCTGAATTGGAGGCGAATACCTCCTCTTCATAAACCCAATCAGGTATACCATTAAATATGGCAATATTTGTGTCATCGGTAATTTGAATTTCATTGGCAAACGCTGTCGGTTTATAATACAAATTGTGATTGTAGTTGATGATCAAAGCATTGCCCACCGGTGCCCACTGTACCAGTATTAAAGCTTTTACTTGATTTTGTATTTCCACTGGCTTAATAATGCCAGTTTCGATATCATAAATATCGTAATGGGCCACAAAACTGTAACGGAAAAGTTTTACAAAATTTTTGGCCAACAACAGCAAAGTACCATCTGCTGATTTCTCAAATGTAACATATTGACGCTAAATTTATAGACAAAATAAAGAAGTATAAAATTAATACGAGAATTTAGACAATTTATGAAGGATTTTTAAGGTAATTAATTTTCCTAGCTGCAGAAAAAGTTTACAAAGAAATGCTTACATGAGTATCCCACAACAGTCTGGTTTTCTGTTTCGTTAAGACATCGTACTCCACAATGGCCTGCAAGTTTTGAAAATTCTTTTAGTAGAATTTTGAAAATACTTTTAGTTTTATTTTATACTTGTTTAAAACTCACATTATCCTCTTTATAAATTATGCTGCTGCCCGATGACCAGCTGCCATTAAAAGTTTTCGCTGTCAATTCTCCGTGTAACAGTTTTTCCAATTGAATGCCTTGTGCAGAGCTGACAGTTTCAGCAGCATTATTTGTATCCGATGAACTACTTACAATAAAGTGTATAAGAATGCCCAACAGGGCTAGAACAACAATCACACCAACCACCGAAAGTAGAATGCGAATACGTCGTATTTTGTCGGGTGAATAAACTAAATTCTGTTGGAGATTAAGAACAAAAAACAAAAAGAGATCAAGAAAAGAGGACAAAAGAAAATTTTAAAAAATATTTTTATTTATTTATTTATGTCAGAAAATTTCGGAAACTGTTGTTGAAGTTGATTCTGTTTTACTTCTATAAAATTAATAATTTTAATTTTTAAAAACATTTTAGAGTAATTAAATTAAATTGGTTTGAAATTGAGTTTAGATTTGACTGTTATTAGTGCCTCTTTCAAGATCTTTTCTTAGGCAGCATGTATTACGGCTAGAAAGACTGACTTTCAAGTCGATATTTTTTCTCGGTAACTTTTTTTTTATGACTAGGCATTACAGTCATTACTTTGCTAATTCTGCTGGTAGCAAGAATTTTATTTTATAAAATTTTTTTAATGAAAAATCTTTCCGTATAAATTTGTAAATACAATTTTAGATTAAAATAAAAAAGGGTTTATTATAAAGTGTGGTATAGCTGGGCAGTTAGTTCATATTGGGTTAGTCAGTTTGGTAGCTTAGCTTAATTTGATGGTATTTTTCTGTACACTTAAGAATTAGATATTTCAACCAGAGATGAAGCTTTGGTCGGTTTAGCCGGTCAGACGAATTTTTCTTACGAGCCGCGCTGCCTTTTTTTTTGGCACAGCTTGTGTTTCTGATTTCAACTACTGATCTATTAATTTAATTGCATAAACTTGTTTAGGAAACAAACTGTTGCCAGTTACTAGTGTTTGTTTGCATATAAAATTAAATTTCAATTACTTTTGTTACCACTAAAACTGGTTACTTTTGCTGCAATAAAATTACAACAATAAAACACGTGATTGATTTCAGGTAGAAAAAAGTAAAGTCAAGTAACTGTTTGTACAACTTGAAATTTAAAAAGTCTAAAGCTGGTTTTATTATGAAAAGAAATAAATTATTTGCTTGCAATGCATACAAATGTTTATTTAATTTCAACTTGTTAAGTTATTTAACTTGAAAAAGAAAAAATTTTAAAATAAAAAATAAATATTTACGCATGGGCAACACAACTAAACCGCCTATGAATTCCCTCACAAGCTTCAAAAAAAAAGTAGAGAAAAAAGCAGACACTTAAAGCAAATAATTAATAATTTCTTTCATTTTTATATTAAAGTCAATTCATCAATGACGTGATGTGCCTTCGTTATTGAACACAAAATTTATTTGAATTTTTAAATAATTGTACGTGTCCACTTAACTCTCACAGAGATTTTTAAAAATTATTAGAAAGTATACAAAACCAGTGCCTCACTCCCCTTCCCTACTTACCGCTCATACCTTTATAAATGCTAACAATTCATACTAAAAATTTGTCATACAAACTTAGCCACAAGAATGGCCAGAGAAAAGCATTAACGAGTGGCGGGCGTATGGGTTTTGCTTTGTTTTCTTTTCACATACAAAACAACTTTCAGCAAATTAAATTACATAATCGCTTCTATTGTAATAAACCAGTATAAATATATGATTTCTTTTTTTTTGAAAGTGATATAAGTCCACTTTTTTTTTACAAAATTATTTAGGGGTAATTTTAGTAAGATATAGACACCAGTTTACTAAAATTAACGATAATTAATTTTTTTTTGTTAAATGGATTTGTACCACTTTCAAAAATAACAGCTCATATTACACTTTGCATGCAGACAAAGAGAAAAAAACACACACACACACACGTAGAAAAGAGAGAGAAGGGAGCGGCAAAGAAATTGAATCAGGCTTAATAGTTGTTTACCATCAAACAAACAAAAAAAAAAACTTTTATGTAACTTTGCTTGTAAGTATGTGTTTTAAGCTTGTTATTCAATTAAAATTAAATCCAAAAAATAACAAAGAGAAAGAGAGTAGAAAAAAATTTGTTGTAAAAAATTTAATTTGTAGGTAACGTTGCATTTCTGTTGCAAAAATTATGATTTTTAAAATTTTTAATTTTTTGCATTAAGTTTTGCAACTTATATTTAAATTTAAAATTTAAATCTTGCGTTCTTGTTGGGACACCCTTTACAAGAAGCCTGTTTAATAGCATAATTGGTATTTCGTTGGCAGGTTGCCAGAGTTCCTATCAGAACTGTGACTTCTATTTCCTTGCGTTAGCTGCTGGTAATAGTCTTTTAGTTGCTGAATAGTGCTTCTACTAGAGAAGATTGTCAAAATAGGTCTTCTTAAAACTCTCTTTACTAAAAATATGGACCTCAATCCTTCGCCAAGCGAAAGCTTGACTTTATTAATATTATTTACTAGACCCTATCTAGACTATATCTGAATCTTGAAATTTTAATTCATAATCAGCCCAATTATGAATACAAATTCCCCGGGAGTTTTTTCACTTTTCCCTTTCCTCTTATTAAAAACAAAATTTCTCCCTTTTTTAACATGGCAGTTATCTGATTTAGGGAAATTTCTCTCAGGGAAAAAATCCTTGGGAATATTCATAATTGGCATGAATATAAACTTGGGCCCAAGTCATCATATTCGATTTCAAATGAAATCCATCGAAATCTTAATTTTTTTGTTTGAAATAATTTTAAAATTTCTTTAGAATGTGACAATTTGGTTCCAGGCAATTTGTATCCAGGGTATTTTTTTGTATAATCCCTGTTCAGTGAAAGCTTTGCTATTTCTCTCTTAAACTGGGTGTCAAAAACTAGACTCTCAGTAGTGTTACACTACGAGACCCTACTGGCGTATCGTCACAAGACACATGTTCTGAGGTATCCTTATGAAAACTGCTTAGACTGCACCTAATATTGCCCGTCTTACTTTTGATAATATCTTACAAACGCACCACTAGTGTTGAGCGCGGTAAAATAATCGAAATATGTTTCTACTTGTAAAAGCTGAAAGAATTCAAAAAGACACTACGCAAGCTTAGAAAAGCTGTAAAAAAGGTTAGTTTTTGAGCAAGTTATATTTATGATTGTAATTGAGAGCTGCAGTAAACCCAAATACCATGAAGCTTAGCAAGAGGTGTAAGTTTTAGTTTCACAATGCACTTCAGTGGTAGTAACAAAGGAGGGGGGGGGGGTTGGCAACAAGTCATAGCTTAAAGAGAATAAGATATTTGACAGTTAGAAGCAGCTATACAAAACAAATTATTGCAAACAGCAAATCACACCACTTTGGGTATGAGAAACGAATTTGCTGTCAGTCAAAAATTCTCTCAACTGAAATTTTGATTGATAATAGCTTTAATTATTAAAACGGCAATTAAACTAGAAGCGCAAATACGTCATCTTGACCAGAACACACTTGTTGTGAAAGTAGCACGTCTAGTATTCATTAAGAATTCAAAAACTTCCTTTGGTGATTTGTTCGTCATGTCAGACGGTTGTAGATGGTGATGCCCTAAGTAATGAAAACGGGTCTAAATTAAACCATTAGACAACTGCAATTGTTTTCTCAGTGTAGGCATCGAAAACGATTCCACGAGAATGTTGATATTCCCCGGTGTTCTCTCTTAGTTTACATTTAGCAACTTTCAGTGAAAGGATACACTGCGAAAATTACTTTTGATTGTGAGTAAGGAATTTCTTACTAATCGATTCAGTACTTCAACAAATTTTTTTTTTATTATAACGATAGAAATTCGGTGATACAAACAAAAATATTTTTCAAAAATTAATTAATGCACTTTTTCAGCGCATCCTGGTCCTTACAACTGAAAAATTCTTTCTCACCTGATGTTTGGGTTGGTAAAAAAAAAAAAATTTGTTCTCTGCACCAACATTAATGCTCTCTATGTGGTTGTCGTTATTATTATTAATTTATCTACAGTCTATTCACTTGAATATCCTTTTTTATTAATTTAATTATTTTGTACTTAATCATATTAGAAATCGTTTAGACTTGTAATTTAATTTATTAAAAAAGGATGATGCTTGAGCTCATTAACAATGAGTTGAAAGTTGCCAATGGTGTGGATTAGAAAACTAAATAAAACTTTACAAATTAATTTGATTCATAATATTTTGCTTTGCTTCTTCTATTTCCTTTTCCTTGTAAAGAATCCAAAACAAAAGCAAAAATAAAAAACTTATTACGAACGATAATGAGTTGATTGATTAATAATAATTATTATTTTGTAATACAAACGCTTTTCAAAAACTAAATAACAACTAAAATCAATGAGGATTTTAGAATTCCTCATTGAAATGTACGAACGAGGGGCCGTTTAAGAAATGCTTATGAAAGAAATTTCTGTATAACAAAGGGACCACAAATCACATAAGAGGACCCAAGTGAGCCTCCTTTGGAGTTCTTTAATTGAGGCGCCCTGTGCAATCTATGACTATCATATAAATTCAAAATGGAAGATGAGAGAGTTAAAGCTGAAATTCATAAGCTACATTGCTGAAGAGCTGATGGAGGAAACCAATGTTTATTGTTCTAACAGCATCTAACAGATCGAAACTGGTCTGAGAATGTCTAATACTTCTGAAAGAACCAGCATCTAATAACAGGGTTCAGCTAATGTAGGACAAGGGAAGGCAGACGAACTTGTACGAAAAGGTGTGGCTAGTAGTTTCATTGACCCAGAGCTATTCTGCGGACTGTCTTGTGGCTCTATTAAGCTTAGCTTTAGGGAGAGACTGCAAAGAGAATAGCAACAATGTTGGTTGCAAAACAAAAGGTATCAGGGTACCGAAAATATTCATGCCATTCTATTCTCTGACTTGGCATTGCAGAGTATTGAAACACATGAGGATCAGCCTAAACCATCTCTGCCGGTTATATAGAGGCAGTGAGCATAATAGGTTATGTCACTGTAATGGCATAATTTGGATCGGTTTTTGTTACTTAGGGCGTACAAATCACCCCAAAAAAGTCTTTAAATTCTTAATGAATACTAGACTGAGGGAGAATTTGTAACTTGAGAACAGTGTCACAATAGGTCTATTTTAGCCGCAGTGAGCAGATGATTTGTCCCCGCTCCCAATTCTAATTCTAACAGCTTTAATATTTGCTGCAAGTTATAATCCACTGAAAGAGTTTAAAAAGGAAAATTCTAGCTGTCAAAGAGCTGATGCAATAAGGAAAACAGCTTCTAGTTTCCAAGCAGAGACTTTTTATTTAGAGCTAAAAGTGCATTTTCTAGCTACTCTTTCCAATTAAGGTTGATTTGGCATTGCAGTGAAAAGAACTCAACAAGTTCTGGGGCCAAATTATAGCATTCGATATCCATAAAAATTTCAATACAGTTTAAATAAAAATTGTGATCGATATTGAATGATGTAATTTGGCCCTTGAACTTCGGCAGAACCTTCAAGACTTAATTAACACTTGAATTAAATAGTTGTGATACCATATGCTGCCAAGAGTTCTACAAACAAGTAGAATAACGTGTTGTGCACAGAAAACCTTAGTAAAACTTGTTTCAACCGAACTCCTGAATTGTTTTAACTGCACACAAGATCTTTTAGGTCGTAGTTCTATCAAAATTTTTTAATTATTTCTCAGAAAAAGTAAAGAATTTCTAAAGATTGGGACGATTTGAAACCTGTTTAATGAAGGTTTAATTAATAAAAAGCGTTTTTTTCAGTTAAAGTTACAAAAATGTCTACAAAATGTCAGAAAAAATTTTCTTGTTTTAAGTCTGTTTAAAAAAGGATACTTTTTGGCTTTTTCAAACACTTTTTACACCATCCTCGCAGGCAATCAGCATTAAGCTTCATTAAACTAGCCAGGGGCGTTAAACAAAATAAGAGAATGAAAAAAACAAAAAACACTCTAGTAGATTAGGAAGTAGAAAGAAGAAAGAAAACGGTAAATATAATCACAGCGATGAATGGTTGAATGGATGGACGAGTGGCCGTTTGTACGTTTGCCAGCAACAAGGCAAGTTTGGGGCAGGAGACAGGAAAACCAATAACATCAGCTTACCTTCATATAAGTTTTATCAGCCGCTATACGGCGTTGTGATAATGTTAAAGAATATGTTGAATTGTTGTTGTTGTTGTTATTATTATTATTATTGCTGCTATTAATGCTGAGTAGTTGTGGCAGTTGAGGCAAATAATGTTGGCTTGCATTGTAGGCATCATATGAAGGTAATTGCTTATGTTGACGATGATGTTGCTGCTGGAATTGCTGGTGCCGATGATGTTGATGTTGATGTTGATGCTGCTGCTGATGTTGTAATTGTAAATTCTTTTGCTGGCACAAATGATGATGTAGCAGTGGTTCTTCCTGTGTGGGTGTTACACTTAAATTAAGACCATTAATGCCACTAACAAGACCACTACTACCGCCAGCACTACCTACACCACTAACTGTACTAGTTGAGCTGCTGCCTTTATGATGCATCAATGTTAAATTCTCTTTTCTATTAGAAGGTGTTGTCTCCCAGTGGGTTTTTTGGTTGAAGCCAGCTAGTGTTTGAATTTGTGCCTGAGCTTCTGCTTGAGCTGCTGCTACTGTTGTTGTTTGTATAAAACTGATATGATTTACCTGATTTTTTGAATTGTTACTCATGTTACTCTGTTGCGTAAAATTCGTTTGTTTATCACATTGGCAAGTTGTTGGCGGCAAATGATTGCTGTTGTGAGAGCTTAAGTGTCGTTTGGTGGTATTATAGCTTAAGGGTAGTGGAGGCGTTGGTATATCCAGCGGTAGCACAAATTTCCTATACGTCTTATTGGAGGCCAATGTCGTTGCATTCATATTATTGTAGCTGTTAACTTCCATATCGCTATTTTCAATATCCTTAGCCTGCTTTAGGTTTTTTGTCTCTGGAGTGTCGTTATTGTAAATGATATGCTGTAACGTTGCTGTTGTATGTTGTTGGTTGTTGCAGCCTTTGGCTGGTGTGTCATTCGCTTTGCCTACACTTTGACTGTCAAGGACAACATCATCATCATTTAAATCATTATCTTTATTACTACCAGCACAAAGCTGTTGTATATTATTGCTGGAATTCAATTTGTTTTGTTGTAAATAAGTTTGGTGCTGCTGCTCTTGTGCAGCCCAACTATTTATTTCTGCTTCATAAAAGGAATTATAGCTTTCCAAACTCATACCCCGGTTAAGCTTCTCTTCATTATTCTCCTTTTTATAAAGCTCATAATCTTCTCTTGTAGTAAATATTCCATTTTTACGTTGTTGTTGTTTGTTTTTGTGCTGCATAAGTTCCTTTAGCTGTTGTTTATCTTGTGGCAAATGTTTACAATTTCTTACCAAAAATCTTTTGTTTGACTCATATTGATGATGACTTAACTATTTTTGTATTTATTTGTAAATATTTACCCCAAAAAAGCAAGGAATTCCATTTTTGTTTAACAAAGCAGCCATTAACAAAAATATAAAGTTGGTTGGTAGATAAAAAGGATTTCTTGTTTTTTTCTTTTTTTTTTTCGATGTATTTGTAAATAATTAAGGAAAATTTCTAACTAATAGATAATAAATTTTAAATAAACATGCACTTGAAAGGGAAACTTGAGCAAATAAATATGAGTGTGTATGTGTGTGTGTGTTTGTAACAAGCAAAACTTTTATTCTAAATAAATTAAAAACAAACTAAGTAAAGCAAATAAGCCTATTTTGTGTACGTATTAGCTAGATAACCACGTTTGTGCAAAGAAGGCTATTCTGAATATAAAACAACTTAGCAGCTTGACTTCGAGAACAACATTTTTGTTAACAGAAATTTTTTGCATATACAAATTTTTTAAACGTACACAAAAATTGTTTTTTTAATAAACAGATTTTTGTCCATACATAATTTTAATTTTTGTTCGTACAACTTTTTTGTCGGCACATTTATTAATATCATCATGGGCTATAATCGCATCGCAATCTTTAAGATCTATTGTTTGCATAAATTTTTTCCCGCATAAAATTTTTGTTCGTAAAAAAATTTTTTCCGTACATTTTTTATATATAATTTAAAGTCACTCTTACAAAGAGAGAGAGAGAGAGAGAGAGAGAGAGAGAGAGAATAAAAACTACGTGTAAAAAAATATATTATGAACCAGAATTTTTTTCGGAACGAGTGGTTTAAGAATTCAATGAAAAAATAGGAAAAAAAATCTTGGGCATGAGTCTAAATAAAGCTCATCTGCACAATAGTTCTTAAAGGTCGCGGTGCGACTATAGCCCGTAGTGATAAATAAAGCTCATTCTGTAACACAAGCATTTGCCTTTAAGCGGTTTAGAAAATTTCTATTGAAAACAGCAAATTAAGCTGCTTCCCATCAAGTTTGACAGCCGTCAATATAAATCTTACCAAACATGTAACTTAAATTGAAGAAAAGGGGCGTAGCAAATCCTGAGTTCTTTATGAAATATTCTCCTCTAAGAAACAGACCGAGGGCTCTATTAACAGTTTTAAAGTTGGCGATGGAGTCTATTAAGGTTGAACAGAATTTATATTTATGGGTAGAACATTGCCAAGCTATTAAATCTATATTGAGAAGTTCGGGACTAGTATTTATATCCTTCAGACTCTCCTAAGAATGCAGCGTACTGCAAGCTCAATTGATGAGAATTAGAGACTGGCTGTGGTGCTATAGAATATTTGGCAGGAATATTCACATTTGTACTGACAGTCGAACTGCAATTAGGTCCCTGGTGGGTGTATATACGCTATCCGATTAGCTACGGGTTTCAACTTCATTTAGGTACGAGGACTTAGAATCACTGTAAAGAATTGTAGGGCAGATAACCTGGCAAGAGACAAATTGAGGCTGCCAGAGCAAAATATCGATATGTTCTGAGGCATCTTCAGCACATCGAGTGTATATTTTTAAGTAGAGTCTAGATAAATGGACGAACGGATGCATTATAGCGAGTATGATATGGTTTAGACTGGATAGCAGCAGAGATTTACTGAGAGTAAAGAGAACCCTGATGAGGAATGTAGTGGTCGCAATAACAGGCCACTGAAGTTTGGGAAACCATGCGAGAAGAATGGGTTTGTTATTATATGACTATTGTGGAAGTTGTCATGACTAGGAAGAGGAGGAAACTAATTTAAACGGAGGCACTCCTTCCTTTGAAAGCACTAGATCAAGGCGCACAACAATACGGTATCACTTGTGTACTATAGTGCATTTATAAGGCAGGATAATAAAGCAAAGTAACGAGGTCTACAGGCTAACAAAAAAGCCCAAGTGATCATGAGGCAGCCCAAGAGACTAAATAAACCTTAAAAACTCAGCATCCAGGAAATCGAATGAACTTATCATTGATGATTTCAAAGTCTAATATTTTAGTACTACAAACAAGTTCTTTCTAATAATAAAGCTTCTGGCTTAAATTATTTTTAATTATTTTTGCTTTTTAAAGCAACAACTCTTTTATTGAGCAAACTTTCCTACGAGTGCTTTAGCTTTTTTCTAAAGAAAAAAAATATTTTTTTTTTTTGAGAATAAAAATTCTAATTTAAAAATCTAATTACCGTCATGTTTTGTTATGTAAATTAGTTTAACGTAATTTCCAGCAATAACAATCGTAGCAACAAACAAAAGTAAAGAGAAGAAAAAGAAAACTCTTTTGACCGTTGCCAAATAACTCAAAGGAATTGGGCATGCAAAGAACATGCATCATCAAGGCATGACAAACCCAAAACACACAAGACCACTTCGCTAATGAGTTACCAAAAAAAAAGAGGGAAAGAAAAAATATTTAATTTTTTAAGAATAAAAAAAAAAACGGACTGTTGAATAAAATTTTAAAATGAAACTAGTGCAAGAAGGTGGGAATATTTTCGATTCTTCCTCTGCAGAGGTTTAGGCTTTTCATTTGTTGGCAATAAACCAAAAACAAGCTTTTTTTTAATAAAAAAAACAACTTATTGAAAATAAAAAAAATTGAAACAAAGACATAAAACTGTTGTAATGCTAAAATGAATTTGTTATTGGAGAACAAATAAAAAAAATATTTGTGCATAAAAAGCTTATAAAATTATGATTAACAAAGGGAAAAACAAAATATAAATAAAAAACGAAATGGATTAAATATTTTAATCTATTGAAAAAAAGGCTTTAAGAATTAAATAAATAATTGAGTTGCTAAAATGAAAAGTTTATAAAATTTCAATTTATTATGGCTTTTTGTTAAATTCCAATTAGTGTTTAAATTTCGTATAGCACGTGGGTTTGTGAGTTAAATTTGCAAAAAGATTATTTTAACTAAAATAAAATAAAAACAAAATACTATTTAAAATATATTGGAAGCACTTTCAACAGCTGATAGCACTGATAGCGAGCCACAGAGTATCTAAAAAGATTTACTAGCTTAAGCCTCAATTAATGCAATTAAATAATTAAACCAAAACTTTTGCGTGCATTTTTTAAAATTATTGAAATGTGAGTAAAGATGGCTTTCTGATAACTCAATGTTTATATAAACTACTTATACACATTTGGATTTTTTTTTTGGCTTAAAGCCTTTAACGACAAACTGGCTTGTTGAAAATAAATACTACAGGATGACAAGGAGGATTAAAATAAAAAATAACAATCTGTATAAAAGCTATTTAGGTTGCTCTAAATAAAAAATATATTAATTATGAAAACTACCAAAAAAAAAAAAAAAAAAACATTGAAAATAAAACAGCAAATATCAATAGTTATTTTTGAAAGTGGTATAAGTCAGCTTTTAAAAAAGAATCTGTCAAGGGTAATTTTAGTAAGATGGTGTCGTATGTTACTAAAATTTCCGCTAACTAATTTTTGTTTAAAAGCGGACTTGTGCCACTTTCCAAAATAACGGCTCTCATATATTTAAATAAAAATTCCTTAAAAAATTATTATTTTTCTTTTGTAAAAGACGGAATATTTACAACTTACCTCTTGTTGTAAATTTTCTGGGGGCAAAGCTGCTTCGGCATTTGCATTATCTCTGACTCGATTAGACATTTTAATTTAAAACTGATGATGGTGGGTGATTGGGGAAAGTGTAAAGGAGTAGACAGGCAGGCAGTAGTGGGGTTTGTTTAAATTTGTGTAAAACAGGGTTTGATTATGTTAATTTTCCTTAAATTGTTGTTGATAGACTCGTCTAAGTGCAGGTGTAGGTGCATTTAGTTTTTAAAATAATTTCATATTTTTAAACTCTAAATAGTTTGAACAAAAATAAAAAGAAATTATTTGTTTAGTTAAAAATGATTTTTTTTCTTATTAAAAGATTAACCCTCTCTATCCAACAAAAAAAATATAACTTTAAAGTAAACTTTATGAAAAATTTCGATAAAATCAACGTCAGTTTTTGTTTGGATAAGAGGGTAATTAATTAATAAATATTTGCCAACATTTCCAGTTTTTTTTTTTTTTTTTAAATAAAAACAATAAATTTTGAGGCTGGAGAAGAAGACGTCTCTCTTACTCTTACTCTTTAAATTAAAGGCAGCTTTTAAAGTAAGATCCTTAATTTAACAAAAGAAAAAAGTTCTGTTTATAATTTCCTTCCCCCTTTTTATTTCATATTAATTTTACAATCAAAAATTCTTTAAAGCTTCTTGCTTTATAATTTTCCTTTTTGTTTGTTTCATTTTTCTGTTATTAAGTTGGTATTTATTTCTCTTTTTTTTATATTAAATTCCTTCTTTTTTGTATACTTTGGTCTCTTGATAGTTCCTTTTTTTTTTCATTGGTGGTTTGAAATTTCATCGTCGTCATCATTATTATCAGTGTCATTGAGGCATTAGTATGCGTTTTATATTTGATGAGATGCATTTTATTTCTTTCTTTTTTTTAATTTTTTTTTTTTATTTTAACAGGAGACAAAACAAAAAAATGAAATTGTTACTACAATTTAAAAATATCAAATTTTATAGCAACTAAATGTTGGCAAAATGCCATTAAAATCAGGAAATTGTTTTGAAAAAATATTTAAAATAAAATTTAAAGGACTAATTCTGGTAGCAAAAAAATAATTTATTTAATTTATAAAACAAAAAATATTAAAGAAAATAATTCAATATAAAATAGAAAAGGTTTCACAAATTTTTAACTAACTGGCAATAACTTACCCTAGTGGACCCTTAAATATGTTGACTTAAAACTTTTTCAAAGGTCCTTAATTTATAAAATCACGATTTTATTTTTGGATAGCTTCTTCTTTACTAAGTTTCTGGAGAAAATTTGTTGTCCGAAAAAACAGTCTACAAAAAATACTTTTTCTCAAAAATATTTAAGGGCCAAAATTTGTTGTTTTAAAAAATGCGTTTTTATAAAAACATCGCATGCGATAAAAAAATTTCCATATATATTTTCCACATATGTACTGAATTTAAAGGGGTTTGTAGAGAGATGAAGCCATTCTATCGAAGCCCCTATACCTCAAAAATGGGACCTATTGGAAAACAACCACAATGGATAGAGCTATCATCCTGGGAATACAGTTTCTCCTAATTTTATTTGTGAAATTTTTTAGAAAACGTAGAAAATTTCACTTAGTACAAAAATAGCGTATATGTGGTCTCTCAAGGATGAAGGCTACTGTGGCCACACCCTTCTATCTCAAGGAATGGGACCTAATGGAAAAAACAACCACAACCTAAATATAATTTCTGTCCAAATTATATTTAGAGACAAAACTTGTCCCAAAACTGCTTTTATTAAAAGTTATTTTGTCTCAAATATATTTATGGACAAAGTTTGTTGTCCTAAAAATATGTCTACAAAAAAAGTTTTTGTCCCAAAATTATTTTCATACAAAATATTCCTGTCTCCATTATATTTACAAACAAAACTTGTGCTAAAAATGTTCTTATACAAAATTATGTTGTCCCAAACATCTTCAAGCACCAAATTTGTTGTCCCAAACATATTTAAGGACTAAATTTGTTGTCCCAAAAATATGGCCACAAAAAATTTGGTGTCCCAAAATTAATTTCTATAAAAAAAAATTTTTTTTAATTATATTTACGGACAAAACTTTAACCAAAAATGTTTTATAAAAAATTATTTTGTTCCCAATATATACTCGTATATTTAATTATTATATAAAATTAGTTGTCCCAAAAATTAGTTAAAAAAATTTTTTTTTCTCCCTGTAATATTTTTATAGCAAATAATTATGTTTATGGACAAAACTTTTTGTATTCTGTAGAAATATTTGTTTAAATTAAATTCGAAAAAAAAACTCAATTCAAGATATTTTGTCTTAAAATTTTTAAGAAAAGTTGTCTCTAAAAAAAATTTGGTCCTAAAAAATGTTTTATGACTTTAAAATGATTTCTTTCAGTGAATTTCTTGCCATATCCTACTTCTTTGCTTTTTTTTACTTTCATAAAATATTTAGTTAATACTGATACAGAGGAGTATAAAGTTTGTAGGATGCCTATCATAAATTGATTGATGTGACATAGTTTTACAGTGTCAGTTATTTAATCATGTGCTCTAGTGCTATAAAGCCTTCAATATGGAATTGAATTTACAAAATAAATCATAACCGAAATTTTTGTTTGTATTGTTGGTGCGATAACTTTGCTTTCTGCTTTCTTACTGGCTAAATAAGAAAGAAAGTATAAAAATAACTCTACAACAAAATCGTTTTACTAATTGTGGTCTTAAGTGACTTTTATCTGTGAAAGAAATTGAAAATAACTTATAACAAAACCTTGACACAAGGACTCGTAACAAATTTTTGCAAACTTGACATTTTTCTTGGTTGATGCTTACGACAATACGTTGGTAAGAGTAAGAGGGAAATAAACTAAAGAAGGACCTTAGACTCAAACGACCGTTTATGCAGACGACAACAACGTTAAAGATTGCAAAAAAAAAATTGAAATTCTAAATGAATTTACTTAAGTAGAAAAACTGGCAAAGAATGTAAAAAAAAAAATATTTAACCGCCAGAGAAAAAAAAAATATAAAAAATAAATAAAACGTGAATTGGCTTGTTTTTAGTGAAACCTACTTTTAACCAGTACAAAATGCAGGCATGCAGCACACAAAATACTAGCAAATAAATTTATTTGGGCTGTAACAACAACTAGAGTAGCAGTTTCAATTGCTACTAAAAAGAAAGACAAATAAAAATCCTTTGAAAAAATATAGAAATACTTTTACACATTAAAACTTTTTAACTGACAATCTTTGCTTGGCGGTATATTGCTTAGACATCAAGTACTTTCAAGTTAAAAACAAAAGTTCATCACAACTTATTGATGAACTTTAAATTCAACTGGGAGAAAAAAATTCTCTTAAAAAAATATTATTGAGACCATGCACGAATAAGTTTGTGCAATAGAAATTCATAAATCTTTTCAAGCTTTAATTTATTTATAAATTTAGGAATTTAAAATTGAGCCCTAGAGAATCTGCATAAAGTTGAAGCGAAATATCTATAAAACATATTTTTTTTTCATAACTATTTATGATCTTACACTTTAGCGCCAGTGAAATCAGTATTTATTTACGGATTTTGATGTTTTATAGTTGAATTTATTTTCGTTATTTATGGTTTTAAGTTCAAATAATAAAACTCTTTTTATTTTTAAACAAGTTTTAAAAATTAAAAATTTCATAATTCATTATAAAAAAAATATTTTTTTATAACGTTGTTCTCAATATCACAAAAAATAATAGTTTCCGCACAAAATGATGTAAGAATATATTAAAATCAATATAATTTAAAATTTTTTGAGATATTTCGTACCAAAATCGGATAACTCGTTGCGAAGTTATGATAAGTTGTGTAAACCTGTCTCTCAAAAATCTGTCAAACAAAAATTATCCAGAAAAAAATTATCATATAGAATTTGAAATACTTGTGACATCAGAAGGAAAAGTTTTTCCCCATTTGTGGCCTGGTGTAATTACAATCCAATTTTAAGCGTGAAAAAAACTAGCAGTTTTAATTGAAAAATGAAAAATAATTTTACAATTTTTAGAAAAAAAAAAATTTATTTAATTTGCTATTGAACGGTGTTTGCCAACAGTGTATTCGAGGAAAACAAGTGCAAAAATGCTTCGTTTTGCTCGACACAAAACCAACATTTAACTTGTGTATTTTGGTTTATTTTACTGCACTTGCCTTTTACATCGCTGGGTATATTTGCTCAAATGTAAATCAGCCAAAATCAATAAGCACATATAGAATTGATAGACACAGTTAAAGTTGCCAGATGTTTGGCGGGTTTTATCATCTGGTAGCATTGATTATATTATTATTATAATTATAGGCTATAATCGCACCGTGATCTTAAACATCTCCTTACTAATCTCGTCTTTGTTGTAGGACTAATCAATCCTGGGACCAGTGTGCCACTGCTGATTACATTGCACCGCGATCTTTAAGATCTATTGTGCAGACTGCTGATTATTTTGAGTGCCAAGTAAAAATTTGGGAAACTATAAAAAAAAATACTCACGACCTAGTTCAATATGCTCAACATATTTCCAAAATGCAGTGAATACTCCTAGTAAGAGTGCATAAGAGAAATTTTATTAAAATTAAAATTAAATTTTATTAAAATTGTTACAAAAAAATTTTTTTTTTTAGATTTCCAACACTTGAAAATGATATAATATTTTCTACGAGTTACTCTACTCTTTTGACTAAAATTGCTTAATAAAACTACTGCCGGACAGGATTAAAATAGTGAAATTTTTCAAGTGCCGTTTGATGAAAAATAGCATGCCCAAATTCCGCAAAACAACAACAACAGCAATATGAAACACAAATACTCAATCATTATAACAGCGAATTTCAAAATCTTTTGCTAGTTACGTACAAAATTTAGTATATATGTGTGTGTGTGTACTTTTTTCCTAGCTGTTGGAAAAACCACAAACACTTTAGGTCTTGCAACATACTGAGCCAACTAGCATGAGGGGAATCAAGAGAGAGCAGGAAAACAAGCCAAGTCAACTTGAATTAAAAGAGAGAGTGAGTGAAATGAGAAACATGCAAAATAAAAACTTGTTTATGTGGCACGTTCTGGGGTCAATTTGATACTTGTAATTGTGTTCTTTTTTTTTTCTTAAATGCTGTGTGCCAACACCAATAAAAAAAAGTAAAATAAAAATGAAATACGAATTATGCGTGTGTGAGTGAGTAAAGGAAAATGAAAATACTCATTTGTATTTGAATGTCATTGGCACAACAATAATTATATGATTTGGCGCTTGCCTTTAAAAAAAAAATTTCTTCTACTTTCGACTTAAATCAGCTCTAAAATTTTATTACCAAAAAAACGAAAAACCAGTAAAAATACAGGCTCTGACTCAGTGTTTAAAGGTTTTTAAATTGTGGACACAGCTGGAATTTTCTAATTAGTATAATTATACTAATATAATTATTTATAAAACAAATTTTTCAATACCTATCTTGTGGTGCAAAAAAAAAGTTGTATTTAAAAAGAATACTTTTATATTAAATTGAAGAATTTTTAATATTTTTTAAAAGCTTTATTTTATTTACTTTCTGGCAGCTATTTGTGTGTGCTTTTTGCCATGTTTTTCCTTTTTTAAATGTTACATGTTACATTGACAATTTAAATGTTTGTTTACCAGTTGAATGCTTAACACCAATGTTAGTGTACACATAAGAGATTTTTTAATTGTTTTACACTCGAAAAAAAAAAATATAAATATAAAAGTACATACTTTTAGTCTTTAGTTAGATAATAATTAAAACTTAATTTTTTAAGTAAAATTATATAAAAAAAATGATTTTAGATATTTTTAGTATAAGAGAACTTTTAATATAAAAACAAATTTCGTTCAAAAGAAATTTTAGTATGTACATAAGTATAAGAGAATATAATTACTGTATAAAATAAATTTTAACATACGGCAAAATTACTTTTTAAACAAAGTTTTGTATAAGAGATTTTTTAGTATAACAGGAATTTCTTATTACAGAAATTATATTATGAAATAAATTCTAACCCATAAAAAATTAAGTTTTAAAAAAATTTTAGTGTAAGAGAAGAGTATGAAATTTTAGTATTAGAAAAACTATTTTATAAAAAAAATTTTATTGCAGGAAAAAATTAAAGTTTTAGAAAAAATTTTCTGTAGGAAAAGTTTTCTTAGAAGGAAAGTTATTCTATAAAGTTTAGGACAAAGGGAAATTTTTGTACAACAGAAATTATATTAAAAAAAAAATTTAAGGCCCGAAAAATTCAGTTTTAGAAAACTTTGGTGTAAAAGATTTTTAGTATAAGAGGAATTTAAATATACGAAATTCGGCATAAGAAAAATTATTGTATAAACGAAATTTTATCGCAGGAATAAATAAAAGTTTAAGAAAAAATTTCTATAGGAAAAGTTTTCGTAGAAAAAAAATTTCAGTATAATAAATATTATTCTATAAAGTTTAGAAGAAATTTTTTTTTGAAGAGACATTAAGGCATAAAGAACATTATAACATAAAAAAGTTTCATATATAAAAAAATTAGGTTTTAGACCAACTTTTGTATAAGATAAATTTTAGTAGGTTATATAAAAAACATTTAACGTATGAAAAATTTAGCTTTTGTTTTACTTTCGTATAAGAGAAAATTATGTATAAGAAACTTAATTATAAAAAAGAAATTTTAATGTATGAAGTAACTAAGTTTTACACCGAATTTTTGTATAAGATACATTTTTGTATTTTGCTACATGAGAAATTGTTATATAAAAATATTTTTAAACGTGCAATTAAATTAAGTTTAAGACAAATTTGTGTATTAGATAAATTTTAATAGTAGAAATTTTAGTTAAAGAAAGAAAGCAGCATATAATACAGCCATATAAGAAAAATCTCTTATACAAATACACACACACACACACACACACACACTGGCTTCGAGTATTTTAAATGCTTTATTAATGCAGTTTTTATTTTACTGTTGCTAAGTTGAAGAAATATTCAAATTACGATTTAAGTATGTAGATACATTATGAAAATAATAATAATAAAAATAAAAAAAACCTTGACAAATATTTATTTTAGCGTTAAGGCTCCCTTACGTATGAGTGTTAGTCAGATGATTGCTCTTAAAAAACTATCATTTATACGTTGCGGTTGATGTGTGATGTATGATGGGCGACCCTAGGGAATCAGTCTATTTTATTTTTGTTTCTTCTAAATGTTGAAATGTTTTTATTATAAAACAATAAATGTTCATTTATGAATTTTATCACTATTAGTTTGTGAAAATTATAATGTTTTTTAAATGTTAAAAAATTAAGTACATTTAAGGCGTTTTCCCTTGACGTTGACGTTTTTCTTTTTTGTATGTTGTTCGTTGTTTACTGTCAGCAGATTTCTATGCGTGTGAAATTAATTTTGTAAAGTTTATAAGCATCACATAAATCTCATTAACCTTATGTGTGTGTGTGTGTGTTTACTAAGTGGTAAATTAGTTTAATTTTACAATTTATGTCAGCGTTATAAAGCCATTTAGCTGATAATTTGCTGGTTTTTTTCCTTCTTACTCAAAAACTTTTAAAATTCTATGGGGTAATCGTAATTTATGTCCTTTTACATTTTTATATTTACTAATCTAAGTGACACCAGCATTTGCTAAGCCTGCCAAGGCTGTTTGCATTTCATTTTTATTTTTGTGGAAATTTCTGAGAGCAAATTTTCTATTAAAAAGAATAGTCAACAGAAGGAATTCTTGTTTACAAAAGAAAACAGGCAGTTGAGATACTGCGAGGGCAACCACATAGGTTACGATAGGTAAGCTTAGTTTGCACAGAGCGCCCCAAAAAGAAGAAAGAAAATAGCTCTTGATCCCTTTGTGATATCTGTATAAGAGAAATAAAGAGGCAGAAGAATATACAGAAGTAAGGAAATAGTAAGAGAAGAAAAGGAATGCGTCATCTGAAACTATTAATACTTCCAACGAAGCTAGATGACCCCTATAGTCAGTAGCTCAGTGAAGCTCATCAGGTAGCGCTTTCCGAAGTAGAGCTCACGCTGAAATCACATAAACTTTGTTTTTTTTTCTTTGGGAACTCTGTTCTACCTAATCTAACTTAAAATTGGGACACAAATATATCGAAAAAAAATTATTCGTCCCAAAACAAAAGCCTTTACGAACGCACAAAAATTAATTGAAAAAATGTTTTTTAAATGTGAAAATTTATATACAAATTACCCGAATAAGGTAATTTACTCCATAAGAGGCCTGGATCTGCAATAGCGAATGAAGGGTTTATAAAAGACGTACACACACGCACAGAAAACGACTTCATTTGTGAGAAAGATTTCAGTTGTATTTTATGCTTTGTGAACAAAGCAAAAAAGCAATTTTTGGTATCCCAAAAAAAGTGTATAGACAAACGAATTTAGTGGGTTTAAAAATGCCCTTCAGTGCTTTAGTGAAAACTCGTGAATTTTCCAATACACAGAACAACTTTGGTGGTGAGAACTAAATTTGTTATTCATCAAAAATTCAGTTGTGATAATTAACTTTTTGTAGTAGTAGCAAACAAAATTCGATAATACCGTACAAAATTTAATTCTTTTAAAAATAATTCAAACTATCAGACCTATATTTTATTGCCACAATTAAAAATTTCAGTTATCACAACTAAATTTTCAGTTGGCAACAAATTTAGTTTGTCCAACCGCAGTTCTTTGCTCTGATAACAATAACACTCGATATCGAATAAGACCATTTGGCTTTTAATAATGAATTAGCTTGCAGTTTTAATGAGAGTTTGGTGAGCAGAACAAGTTTTTTGTAACTTCTCAACACTTTCACGTAATGTAAATAGAAAAAGGTCTGAGTAAAAATTATTTTAATTACTGCTTGAGGTTTTTTTTTTAGATGGAAGAGGACTGAAATAAGTTTTTTTTAATTAAAAACAATTAATTTTAATTAAAGCAAATGGGTACGTAAAATAATACAGAAAAATCTGAATTTTTTTAATGAATAACAAGTAGATATGAAGAAAATAATAGTTTTAAAAAACACCTCTCCCTCGCCCCAAGTTGTTTATTTATGCGTGCATAAATACTTTCACTCTCTACATTTTCCACTTGAGAGTTGAAGGTACAACTACTTAACAACCACTGCAAGTAGTATATCTGCAGTTGCATAGATGCAATGCGTTAATGTTTTTTGTTGATTTTTCTATAGTTGTTGTTAAACAAACTGAAGCATCATTTACATACAATTGACATAGAATTTCTTACAAAATATTTAGTTTACAGTTGTTGGCATTCAAATGTTCTTATGCACTTCTTGTTGTTGGATTAAAAAAAAAAAAAAAAAAAAAAAAAAAAAAAAAAAAAAAAAAAAAAAAAAAAAAAAATATTGCAGCTGTTGCCTTTTAAAGAAAAAAAAAAAAAAAACTCGCATGATTAAAGATTTGAATACCCGTTATTAAGCCCACTAATAAAACAAGAATCCAACATCCAAATAAATGAAATGAAATTGAGAAGAAAAGTGTAAATTTGCTTTTCTTTATAAAAACAAACACACTAGCACACAACTGCATACACTTACTTTGCAAACAGCAGCATACAAAACAAGAAATGTCTGCAGTCACGATTGTTGCAGTCTATCAGTCAATGTTATTTTTTGTTTTCTTTTCTTTTCTCTTCTTTTTTTATTTGTTGCGTATACGAATTTTGTAGGTGGTTGCATGCTTAAGCAAGTAAACAGTTATTGTGAGAAGAAGCTGTGTGACAATGAAATATTGCCAGCAAAAATGTATTCATATACATTCACTCACTCATACACACACACACACACACAAATACAACTCGTCCATGTTGTATGAATTCATGTGGCAAAAATACTTGTTTATGTATGAGTAAATTTAAGCTTCCGGCACAATACTGTTGATGTTATAAATAATATCAAATACACTCACACTTACACTCACTCAAACACCCATATGTTTAGATTATTACAGTGAGCAAATAAATATAAAAGACTTAAACTACAAAAAAGAATATGTTTTATAATTAATTTTGTGTAAATGAAATATGAAAAAAGTGCGAAATTCTTTCAACACATATTTTACATTTATATAATAACCCAGCAAGCAATAATATAACAACTTGAAAAAACCCCCAATTTTTACTAACTACTTTAAGTTTAAAATAAGTTAAGTTAGGACACCGCAGTGGGAAAGTAATCTGACATGTACTAAAAAAGAGTACAAAAAGATAAACCAGGCAGCTATAAAAGTGACGTTTAAGAAACAAGAACAAAGAAATTTCTTGTTTAATAGAATTTAAAAATTTCTTGTATAAGAGAATTAAAAAAATTGTATAAGAATATTTAAAAAAAAATTTTTGTATACGAGATTTTTAAAAAAATACTTGTATAAGAGATGAAAAAATAAATAAATTCTTGTATAAGAGAACTTATTTTTTTGGAAAATATTAAATATTTCTTGTACTACTTTTTATTGATTTTTTTAATTTTAAAAATCTCTTATACTAAAAATTTTTTTTTTTAACAAATTCTATTAAAGAATATTTTTAAATGGTCGACTCAAATTTATATATTATTATTTTGCTTCTGAGTTTTATAAAAAAAAATTATAATTAACAATTTTATTAAATTAAAGTTCTTCATTATTAGTTAATATTATTATTCAAGCTTAAGATCTCAATGAAAAAATTGTTTTTATTATAATTTTCCAATATTTCGAATTTATTTTGAAAGCCTTCTTCAGGGAAATTCATTTAAAAATAAATTCCCCTGAAGAGACTTTCTTTTGAAAGTCAAAATATTGGAAAATTAAAATAAAAACAATTTTTTCATTGAGATTTTAAGCTTGAATATTATAACTAATAATAAATTTATAAGATCGCATTATTTTTAATAAAATTATTATTAAAGTCCTTCTTCAATTAAAACATCTCTTAATTCTATTTTCCCATATTTGGTCGATTCTGTGGATGTCGCATAATACAAGTTTTGCTACAAAAATTTTATTTTATTTTTCTAACACACTGTAGACATTAACACTTACTAAGCCTAAGCCCAAGCACACATTTCTTTTATACACTGTATCTACATTTATTTAGAATTGTTTTTTTTTTATACCGGAAAACTAAACTGAAACCCATACATTCATGAATGCTCTCCATCCATCGTATGAGATGAGCGTGAATGTACTCGTATGTGTAAGTAAATCTTCTACAGGCGTTACTGTTTATGTAGGTTAAAGGTGAATATTTGTATGGGTATTTGCATTTGCTAAGTAGCTTTGTTTAAGTTTGAGAGCATATACTCGTATATGTGTGTGTGTATGGGTGCAACTGAATTGCTAGTTGTCATATTTAGATGGTTTAGAAAAATTTGCTTACATTTGAAATACACTTACACAGATACAAATTTTTTATTTTTTATTGTTTAGCCAGCATTGCACACGTATTCATTTCTAGTACTTAAACGCCTAGAGGTAACCTTTCTTATTTAAAATATCAAAAATTATACTCTGCAATGGATTTGTGTGAGTAAGCAAATGGCAGTGAGTGTATTGGGATTGACTATTCTGCTTCAAACATGCTAAGGTCGCTGCCTGGCTGGTGTCAGTGTCAATGTCGCAATTTTCTTGTTCAATTTTCTGTTTTTTCTTCTTCTTCTTTTTAATCTAGGTTTACAATAAAATTGAATAAAAATAGACAAAACGTTGGCATAAGAAGACAAGCAGCATTAGGAATATGACAAATATTCCGGTTATAGGTTTAACATTTTATTTGAATTTAGAAATTTACTTGCACATCTTCACATACACTCACAGCCCATACACAGCTGTTTGTGTGAGGTTGAAGATTTTCGCTTGCTAATGATACTGTTGTGGCATGTGGCATATATGCTTGGATGTGAATTATATTTTTGAATATTGAACTAAAATGCTCTTTTAAGAAAAAAAAACAGAAGCCATGACATGATTTATTTATCGTACCAGCAAAATTGTTATAATAAAAATGAAAGTGATTTGTAAAACAGAAAATTGAAAATTGATTATGCAGTTATTTATTTGTCACAAAAAAAAATACAAAACTTTTCTAGAAAAAGTTAAGGGTTAGCTGACGGCTAACAGGGAAGGCAACAATGACAGTTTACAACGTTGGTAGGATGTTTTTAAAGTTTATTGAGAATTGGAAATTAAATAAAATGTTAGACTTGTAATGCAACAGTGAGAGATATTAAGGAGTAAATTAAATTTCCTTTTACACAAAAATCATTTGTTACAAAATTTGGTTACTTGAATACTTTTTTTAAAAAGCAAATTATTCAAGAAAAAATTTCTTTCAAGTTTAATTGAAAAAAAATTTTTCTACAATTATAATTAATAAAAAAATAGCATCTTTTAAGAAAGTTAGAATTAAATTAAACAAAATTTGTCTTTATAAGTAGTCTACAAAAATGCTGTGTAGCAAGCACAAAAAAAACACTACAAAACTTGTTATACCAAAACTTTGTATACAAAAAAACTCTTATAAAAAAATTTCGTAAACAAAAAGCTCTTACATACGACATACAAGTTTCTGTGGGAACGTTATTGCATAAGAGTTTTTTGTATAATAATTATATAATAGTATAAGAGTTTTTGTATAAGGAAAAAATTTAAACTTAGAAAAAGTTTTATTTATTAGTATAAAATAGATTTTTATACCAAAAAAATTTTATATTAAAAATTCTTATAAAAAATAAAAACTTTTATAAAGAACATATGGAAGAAGAAAGTTGTTTGAAAAACTATTAGAAAAAAATCTTATAAAAACTATTGTACAAAAACTATAAACTCTTGTGCTGAAAACCAATAAACAAGAACTCTTATACGAAAAATTTTATCCAAAAAGCTCTTATACAGAAAAACTTATTTTACAAAAAGCTCTTATTCAGAAAAATTTCTTATAAACAAAGCTGTTATACAGAAAAAATTCTTATACAAAAAAATTCTTATAAAGAAAGATTTTAATCTGAAAAAAAATTCTTATAAAAAAAGTTTTTATAAAAAAAACTCTTATACAGGTAATTCTTAAGCAGATAGCTCTTAGACAGTTAAAAAAAAAAATATGAAAACATTTTTTGTCGAGGTAACTTTTTTATAAAAACTCTGACACAAAAACTCTTATAAAAAATTTATAGAATAAAAATAAAAATTAAATAAAAACTGTTATAAAAAAGCTCTAAAACAGATAACTTTTCTACAAAAAAACTCTCATATATAAAGCTACTTTATAATAATTTCTTATACAGAAATTTTATTCAAAAAGTTTTTGTAAATTTTTTTTATTAAAATTTCTATGGAATATATTAAATAATACTCTTAGTAAATATGTTATCGGCATGAACATTATTTACAATCTAAGTCAAATTTGTTGTTTTTTTTTATAAATATAAAACAACGTCATTTTAACAATTCAGTTTTTATGAAATATTTTTTTTAGAGCAGTAAAAAATTATACTAATGCGATCAACTTGTCTAGAAATTTTTTTATAAAAATTTGTGCTGTGGAAACAGCACATAATCTATTGGACTTTACTTTTATAATTAATCCTGCTTATAAATTAATTTAATTTATCAATTAAGATTAATAAAACAAGCGATATACTCATGCCAATTATATAGAATATTTAATAGAGTTAAATTGTTGCTCAATAACAAAAAAAAAACCTTTAAACTTAACTTGCTTGATAAAAACTCATTAAGAGAAATTCATTGAAAAATTTTAAAAGAAATAAAACCTAAAAGAGATTAGATAATTAGCCGAAATTCTAATAAATAATGAACTTGTAAAAAAATCATGTTTAAAAGTTGTAGGCAAAAAGAAAACAGCAAAAAAAAATTGCAAAAAAAAAATGAAATGAATAAAAATCCTTTTGTAAATTTCACACAATGATACTTGGCTTATGGCTATAATATGTATGAGAGAAAGTAGTTCTTTTGCAAAATAAATTTACACATACACACTCACACATACGCTCACTTACAGACATTGAAAATGGTATTAATGAAAAGACCATTTAGAATTGAAAAGCTGGAGGGGAAAAGGCTCAAGAAGAAAGCAACGAAGAACATATTGCAGTTTTACTTCTGCTCCATTTATTTTGTTTTATATTTCATTTAAATAGCAACACAAGTTGTAGTTCTAAGATGATTTGATGGCAACGGAAGCTACAGTGGAAGCACAAAAAGCTTAACTAACGGCACGGACACACGTTAAGTTAGTTTAAATTAAATTAAAAAAAAAGAAAGTTATGTTAAGAACGAAATAACTTTTAAGTAACCACACAGCACAAAGCTGTGGAAATTAATTTTTAATTTTTTTTTTTTTGCTTCATGTTATTTTGTAAGCTTTACTGTAGATCATCTTTTAAATATTTAAAAAGAAAAAAAAAAAAAAAGATAATAAAATAAAAATATAATATTTGTATTGATAGACATTTCTCTGTATGAGCTGTATTTCAAATAACCAAAGTATAAGTAGTTTAATGTCTACTTAAAGTGCTGGTTTGTGTTGGTGTTTTCTTTCTTTTCAATGTTTATAGGCATTTGAGTTTAAAACTGAATGAATGAATAGAATGTATTTATAACCTCATGTATGCATATATGTATTTGTATTTATACAAATATTATTATGTACTTTGAAAAAAAATAAATAAATAAATAAATAAAGAGAAAAAAAATTGCATGCAAACATATTGATTTTAATGCATTGAAGCGTAAATGGAAGAGGATATTTTAAGCATTTTAGTAAAATTCTGACAAAATTCTATTTAAGACTGCAGCAACTACTTCTAATAGAAAATGTGGGTGCAACTTGATTACTGTTTTTTATTTTTTTCCATACAAATTAAAATTTACAGTAGTGGCATTCCACAATATAACAAATTAATAGAAGACAAAATAAAAAAAATTTTTAACAAAAAATAAAGGGTATTTTTAAATTTGTAAATTTTACTATTCCGTTGTGTAAAATAATACATTTTTTTTAACAAAAACTAATAAAAAATTATTCAAATTAAAATGTTTTTAATCATTCGTAGCAAAATGCTTAAAAATAACAAAATTTTCATACATATTCTCCGTATATGTACTGAATTTAAAGGGGTTTATCGAGAGATAAAGTCATTCTGGTCAAACCCTTTTATCTCAAGAATTGGGACGTAATGGAAAATAACCACAATGAATGGGGCAATGGTAAAAGTCCCTCAAAGCAACAGCACTGAGGTATATGGAAATTTCAAAAAAAATTTAAAAATAGTTCAAAGTAACTTCTGTGTATTTAGGCGGTAGATTACAAATCTCGACGACCTCCATTTTAAAATGACATATGTCCCATCTCGCAATCTTCCGTGGTTCGTTCGGAAGTTACTTTGGATTATTTTGAAATTTCCATATACCCCAATGCTGTTGCTCTAAATGATTTTAGCAACATCCCAACGAACAATTACAAATTGTGGGATAGGACACATATGATTTCAAAGGGGAGACTGTCTAGATTTATAATCTACCGCCCAAATACTCAGAAGTTACTTTAAACTATTTTTAAAAATTTTTTTTAAATTTTCATATACCCCAGTACTATTGTTCTCAAGGATTTTGGCAGTTTCCGTTTTGCATCATAATGAAATAAAAACTACGAAGTTTTCCGAAAATGTTAAAACACTTCTAGAAAGTTTAGAGCCTATTATGATTTTGGTAATTTTCCTGGGCAAAATCGGGAATGTTACCTCGGCAAAGTGTGCAATGGTAAAAGTCCCTTAAAGCAACAGCACTGGGGTATATGGAAATTTCAAAAATAGTTCAAAGTAACTTCTGTGTATTTAAGGGGTAGATTACAAATCTAGACGACCTCCCTTCTTTTTCGTGATTTGAAATCACTTTGAGAAAAAGTGATTTTCAGTTAACCCTCGTATTTCTATAAAGAACATTAAAAATACTTGAAAAATATTTACCAATTTGTCAATATGCTTTGTATGACATTAAAAAAAAAAACTATTTTAAATTTAAACAATCATGTTTGTAAGTTTTTATGTATTTATTGAAATATTGTATAAATTTATATACAAATCTTTATATGCATGAATTGTTGTGAATAAATACGAGTAAATAACTCCAGTAGAAGAAGAGTATTTGTGAAAATATGATTGTGTGTTTATAATTATTTATAAACACACACAGATCTACTCTTATGTCGTTGTTGGTAATACAAGGAATAATAAAATAGAATTAAATGCAAACAAAACAAACCAAAAAAAGTACATAAATATAAAAATAAAGTGTTTAAAAATTATTTTGTTAAGAATAAAAAAAAATTTTTAATTATGTTTGGCTATTATTTATTTATTAAATATCATAGCATTTTAATGTGTGCGTAAGTGTGTGTAAAAATTTATAATTTTTATGTGTTATATGGCACATGACATTGAATTAACAAAAAATTAAATCATGTACATACAACCAAACTAAAAAAAAATAAAACAAAAGCACTAAAACCCAAAATATGAGATTCGAAACAACATGCTTGTTCGTGTTCTTTTTTTTATAAAATTGTCAGTGGACAAGGTTGATCCTAAAAAAGGACATGAACAGCAAAATATTAAAACAATGCAGAGTTAAAATGCTGATTGTTAAAGGCAACAGCAACAATAAAAAGCTAAGAAACAAACACCAACAATAAATCTTATGTTCTACTACAACTCAAACTAGAACATACAAAAAAACAACAGCGAGAGAAAGAGAAATTGAAAAAAAACAAAGCAAACATTTTTTTTAATTGAAGGCTAAATACTTAACAAGCTTGAGAAAAAAAATATTTATTTCCAAAAAAACACACATAAAATTTTTTTAAAATTAAATTTCTTTTTTAAATTTTCAAGTACTGAGTTCAAAATCATGGTTATTTTCTTCAAGTTACAGCTTGTGAAACCAAGAAGTTGAGAAAATGTAATAAAAAGTGGAGCCAAAAGTGTAAAAACCAAAGAAATAAGATAGAAAAAGAAAGCGAGTGATAGACAGAAGATTAATTTGTATTCAAAGAAAAATAAAGAAGAATGAAAAATTTATCATATTTACTATTTCAAGTCTTTTTAAATCTTATGCAATACTTTTGAGACAATATTTTCTAAAGAATTATATTTGTAACCCAAAAAAATTTTTACAGCACACTTTTCGGAATCATTGATTGCCTAAAGAACTATTCTTGGCACAACTAATTTCATATAAAAATAAATTCGCAACAATAATTTTTCTACAAACCTATATTTGGGACAACAAATTTTGTACAGAACTATTTTTTAGGACCACAAAATTTGAAAGCAAAAATTTTAGGAGCAAACCGTTTTTTACAGAGCAAAAACAAAACAAAAAATTTTTGAAAAATTATTTTTGGGACAACAAATGTTCCACGGAATTTTTTTTTACAACTACCAGTTTTCCGACAAAAAATTTTCTATAAAACAATTTTGAGACAACAGAACTTTTTTGGGGCCAACTAATTTCATACAAAAAATGTTTTGGAACAATATTTTTGGGACCACAAATTTCTTTGCAAAACTTGTTTTATCTATCATTTTAGACAACTATATTTGGGACCACAGATATTTTTTGAGACCACAATATTTCTAAACAACCATTTTCTAGAAAAAAGTTTTTTACAGAACTATTTTTGTAAAAAATTATTTATGAACAAAAAAATTTTACACAAAACTTTTTATAACCAAATAATTTTTGGTTAAAAAAATTCTATGAAACTATTTTTAGGAAAACCTGTTTTCTAGACAAATTTTTTTGGGACTTCTATAGCCTAAAGAATTTTTTGGGACAACTGATTTCATGTAAAAATAGTTTTGGAACCATAATTTTTCTACAAAAATATTCTTGAGACCACAAATTTTTTTACGCAACTTTTTTTGAACAACAATTTAATATCACTATTTTTTGGGCTAAATAATTTTCTATAAAACATTTTTTAATAATTTCTTTTGCAAAATAGTTTTGGGACAACACATTTTCTTTAGAACTATTTTTGGGACAACAAATGTTTCTATAAAATTATTTTTTAACTCACAATTGCACTACATAACTTTGTATGGCACAACAAATTTTCTAGAAAACTATTTTGATACAAAAAAATCGATTTATTTTCAGTAAAAAATTAGTCCCTTTTTTAATTAAAATATTTATTCCACATGTTTGACTAATTTAAGGTGGCTTTCAGGTGAAAATTACTAAAAAATCAAGTTGCTTAGTTGTCTATGTACTTGTGGTTGTTGTTGTACAATAAAATCTATGACGGAAGGAGATTTTTCCACAAGAAAATTAGTGTTTCTTTTAAGGGCAGCATGCGTTACCAAAATGTTAATTTGTTTGCATTTTTTTAAGGGATTATTTTTTAAATATATTTTTTTAGTTTTTGTTTTATTAAGTTTCATTTTAAAGTTTTGCCACTTTGTGACGTGTGTGTGTGTGACAAAAACGAGTAGAGAAAAAGAGACTCCATTAAAAAAAGGAGCAACAAAAATTGAAATAATTGACAGCATGTTACAAAGCTGTCTAAATTGTACGTCTGTTTTAAACATTTTTAAATACGAACTTAACTGACTAGTTTCAGGATTAATGGAAAATTGTTGAAAAATTGTCATAAACACAACTAAAATTGAAAAGATTCAAGTTAATTTTAAAAGAAAATTTCGTTGGAAATTAAATAAACAATTTTGGTCACGCTCAAGTTTAGTCTTTCGATTTTTCTTTGACAGAAATTAAATTCGTTTTAATAGTGATACAATTTAATCTAAAATCACTTTATAGAAAACTTTTTAAATAGTAAAATATTTTTTTTCTGTGGAAAAGCAAAAGCAAGTGTGTTCACAAAAACTGTGTTGCTACAAAAGTACTTGAATTATTAACTTGTTAAAAATTAATTTAAATTGTTTTTTTTTTTTTTTGCTTTCTCTCATTTTCTGTAAATATTCATGTTGATAACTAATTTTTTGTAAGAATTTTATTTATATATTTTTTACAAGCATTACATTTTCGCAAAAAAAAAAACCAAAATAAATTGTTTGCCAACGTTACATATAATTATTTGATATTAAAACATCATTAACCCTTTTCAGGTATGCATTTAAAGCAATCGCAAAAAACTCAACTGTGATACATAATTTCAACCTTTGACGGATGAAGCACAAAACACCATGTGCAACTAATAAAATTGTTTTAACAAAGTGGCTGTTCTGTATGGTGAATAAATTTCGTTGCACAGATTCAGTAAACAATTAACGGATAACCATACTTAGAGAAGATCTATCGAAAACATTGCTGATTCCACTAAGCATGTAAAGAAGAAAAGCTGTCGATTTTGTACCGTTTACAAAAGTAGATGCTTCGCAAACCGTAATTTACAAATTTAACTGATGACTAAAGACTTGGTTGGCCTTGGAGCAATTGAAAAGTGATTTTTAAAATAATTTTTCAGCAATGAATTCTATTTGTTAGTACCTCAACAAAAAATACTTAAAATTCGGAATTAGAATTAGCAGTGGGAATAAGTCATCTGGTCACTGTGACCAGAATAGCCCTATTGCAACACTACTATTCATTAAGAATCTCAAGACTTCCTTGGGTGATTGATGTTTAAATGAATCACTTAAATATTTAATCAACTTGAAATGTTATTTAACGCAATGACAGAAATTATCATGTTGATTAAATATTTAATTAAAATAAAATGTTTAATTTTGCGCTTTTTTTGTGTGTGTGTTTTATTTAAAATAAATATTTTCTCTCTAGAATAAGTATCTTTTGCAAAGTAATACATTTGAGTCCTTTTCACTCCTTACAGTATAAAAATTACACAAGATTTTATATGACAGATAAAATATTTGATTACAGCAGGATAACAACATTCTAACACAAACATACACTAACTCAAATTCGTGCAAACAACACTGTATTTTAAAACAACCAAATGCACACAGTCAGTTGCAGGAAAATCACATTTTATCATTATGTTGAGTTTTTTATTTTATTTTTAAAAAAAATTTTCATTTTTATCTCATTTTTTATTACAAGTTTTGGTTGTTCTACAATTGTTGTATTTGTATTAATAAAAAGTTACGTTTTTTTTATGGGGGAATTGTGTGGCAGTAATAAAATGAATTTTCATGAGTTACAAAAAAATTATTTGGCGCCACTTGTTGTTTATAATAGTTTTAGCTTAAAAATAGAAAATGAAAATTAATATCATCCATTAACTTGGAACCAATCGAAATTTCTAGTTAAATTACATTGAGATTTCGATCAATATCGAATGCTGTAACTTGGCCTAATTTGGACTAGTTCCGGCTTCTGAAACTACTTCCAATTTTAGGTAAAAATTAAATCTGTTTACAAATTGAAAGACATTCGATAAGCGAAATTTCCTCACAGTTTCCTTTGCTGTATAGAGAACGTAGGCACCGAATTTCTACAAAATCCATTAGGGAAAGTCGCCGAATTAAAATCTCGGTTGTTATGATTTCTCGGCAATATCCATTACGGTAGAACTTTCCCTGGGTAAAAAGGGTGGAACAGCACTTTGAGTTGGCGAAGAACTTAATGTTCAATCTGTTCTAGACCAAATATATCATGCTAGTAGCCATACACAAAACTTTTTTATGAATTCATCTTTAGTCTAGACTCCGGATAAACTAAATAACCCTAAACAAAAGAGTTCCTTTCGTGGCAGTCACAAGAAATTTTGTGACCTAAAATCTTGAGCCAGTCACAAAGCACTCTACAGAATCTGCATAGACTGACCTCAATGTCTTCTATCTTACACTAAATAAAATCATCTAAGATAGCAATAAACCGATCCCTTTAAAAGTCTCAGGTCACGGTTATTGAATGCCAAAACCTGTAGGAATGTGCTGCAAAATGGCCTAATAAAGCTGTCAACAAAATATATAATATTTCTTATGACCAACACGTTTTCTAGTTGTTATGATTATGGTGCATAAGCTTATTTATGGTTGCTCTGTTTATGTAATTAAGTTTAAAAAGCAGTTTAGTTATTTCACACGCATTTTTGTTTGTTGCATAAACATGACTGAACATGTAAATGACCAACCGTATCACTCAAACGTGCGTTTTATGGACGTTTAAAATATATTTTCAATTTATTCAAATTTGTAATAGAAATATAATTTAAAAAACAACAACAGAAAATAGTAAAAATTCTGTGGTTTGTTGTAAACATTCCACAACATTCAGCGAGAAAAAAAAGTGTAAAATTCCATTTTCAAATGATGACTCTGACGGTGTGTTGTTTTTTTTTTTTTTTTGGTTAAAAAGTCTTATCATCATGCTGTAAGAGTTACTTGGTTGCTAAGGACTTGTGGTAAAGCAAACCACTTGTGTATAACCCATTTCAGCATTTTCAGGTTGAATTTATATTTTTTTAAATACATTTTTTTCTGTATTTGTGTTATCACAAGTTTGTTGTTTTTATTTTAGAAAATTTGTGATATATAAATTAAAAACAAAACATAATTACGAGGGTGGTGTAATCCATAACAGAGAGTGAAATTAAGGCCAAATTATGGCACCAGGCATCAATCTAAAACTTACTTTTCTTCTAATAGAATTCGAATTAGAATTAAAAGCGGTAGCAAGTCACCTGATCCGTAAGTCACGAACAGACCTCAACTTAAATATTTTTCACAAGTCTAGTATTCATTAAAAATTCAAAGACTAACAACAACATGGCCTTCGCAAACCGAAATTTGGCAAATTTAACTGATGACTAAAGACCTGAAGACTTAGTGGGCCGTGGTGCAATTGAAAAGTGATTTCAGTTTTCATTACAAAATAATTTTTCACCAATGAGTTCTATTTATTAGTACCTTAAAAAAAAATTTTTAATTTTGAATTAAAATTAGGAGCGGGAACGAGTCACACCTGGTCACTACGCTCACTACTATAGTAGTTACAAGTACTTCCTAACTCTAGTGGTTATTAAGAATTTAAGGACTTTCTTGGGTGATGCCCAAAGTAACGAAAACAGGCTGATCTTCACTCTGCATTATTTAGTCATGAATCACATAACAATGCGAATTCCTGATCTAGTCAGTCCTAGTAAGTTATTAGATGATATTTATGACACCTTGACAGATAAATCACCTTAGTTGTTAACTGAAAAGCGAAAAACTAAATACCAAATTCCAACACACCTGCAAGAAGTTTGCCGTAAAAGCTGACTTGACTGTGGAAAAAACAGGGCTGAAATCCTTGCATTAGATATCGGATGAGAACTAGTGTTTTTGTATGAAAAAATTTTAATAAATATTTCGTTACGGTGATTTTGTCTCAGAAATTTATTTATTTTATTTTTCAAATCACTGCCCGTTCTTTATTTTTGGAAAACCTCCCTCTTCTACTAAAATATTTTCTTTCTTTTAGTTGTCTTTTCAGTGTTAAAAAAATAAAAACACGAAATCAAGTTAAAAATAGTATTTTTTTTTACTTTGCGTAGTTAAATTTTCAGATTTCTTTCCCCTTTTTATCACATTTTTGTCGGTTGTTGTTTAGCTACAAAAAAAGAGGCAAGAGAAATGAAAAACCAAATTTATATTTTGGTTTTGTATATTTTATTTTTCTTTGGCTATTGTTTGTTGTTATTGTTATTTTGTAGTTAAATTTAGCAAGTAACATCTGCAAGTTATTAAGTTTTTTTATTGTTGTTATTTTTAGTGTTATTGTTGCCTTCAAGGCAAATCAACACTATCAGGTTCACATACACAAATTTACAGAGTTTTATGGCAAAAAAAAAAATAATTAGGGAGCGCCCAAACTTGAACAAAAGTATTTTTAAAAATTACTATTTTACATTAATAACGAGTTTCTAATAACAGATGGTAGAAATGCCTATCGTTTAATTGCAAAAATTATTTATTACCAACCCTAAATATACATTTTCTCAGACAGTCTAGACACTCTATGTGGATTAGCAAGCTATATGGGTTTGGGACTGCTACAAGCTTCTCAATGCTTTGGCAGAGATGAACACGATTACCTTATTGTGGGTATCGGGTCATGAAGAGCATGTGGGCAATGAAATGGCGGACTTTTTTATTGAGATAAAAATGGCGCGATTGCCTTTTCATAGGTCCAGAGCTCTTCTGCGGGGTGAAAAGCAACTTAGCTAGTGCCTTACTACGCAAGGAGGAGAAACGCAGTCTACTAAACTGCGACAGTCAAAAAGACTCATCAATCCCAAGCGCATTAGGGCAGAGGTTGTTTTAAACCTCAGCAGAAATGAGCTACTTGCGGGTCATTATAGACATAACTATGACATGAGTAAAATTTTTTTAGTTTTTCTTTTTCTAAAAGTTTAAAAAAAATAATTTTTTAATTAAAATAATTTAATAAAAAAAAACATTTTTTTTTTTTTTTGGGACTCCCCTTAATATTCTACATTTGCACCTGAGTACTACAGGTAAATTTAATGATTTCTTTGTTACTTGATATCTTTTTATATATTTTTTTAAAATGAATTTTTTTGTTATTTTGTGGGTTTTAATTATAACTGGATATTAAATTTAAAACCATAAACTATTTATTTATTAAAATTTTTTATTTTCTATAATATCGAAAATACAACTAAAAATAAATATTTAATTAGAAAATCTTAAAGTGAAATTTAAAGAAAACAAATAAGAAAGGGCATTTATACTTTTTAAGTTTATATTTTTTTAGAACACAGTGCCCAGTGTTTTAAAATGACTTAGGGTAAATTGAATTTGAATTTGGCAAGGGCAAAAATAATTTGATTAAGAGGAAGAAGGGTGTAGTGACTTTGACCAATACGAAATAATACATGTGGATTTTTTGATTTTCATGTAAATAAAGTGATTTTTATACAGTTTTTTTTTATACTGCAGAGATACTATGTTTTGCGGAAAATATAGCGAAAATAACACCAATTTTTCTGTTATGCAAAAAAAAAAAAAAAATTATTTAAGATATAATCAATGCCAAAATCGTTTAAATGGATTTAAATAAAAATTTACTTGTGGTCACAATTAATTATTGTGGTTCAGGAGAAGAAAACAATACCGTTTGCTAGAACCGAAATGTTTTATAAGAAAAGCTTTTAAAAGTGCTAATCTTAAGGAGTGGGAAAAAGTCAACTTAAGCTTTAATTTGATTTATAAAAAGATATTTCTAAACAAAATCCTTTAGGGTTTTTTATTTGTATGGATATAAATACTAGCAATAACAATAACAACTTGTCTACTTCATAAACTTTCATACAGAAAATCTTAGATGACAACAACAATTACAACTAAATTTTAAATAAGCAAAATCATCGATTCCACAAATTTCAAGAATTCTATCGCCAAAAAAAAACGAGAAAAAACTCTTCCAATACGAATTGTATAAGAATACTTGCAAAAACACGAAAAAAAAATTCTTTTTTCAAGTTAAAGATTTTCTGCAAAAGGACAAAGTTAACGAGATTTTGTTTTTGGCATTTGTGAGACTGACTCTGAATAAACGGTGCGAATGAATAACGTATAAACGTAAATACAAGTAGAACGAATGAATGAATGAGAGTGGGTTTCGTTAGTTTACAAGTGAAGTGATTTGTAAGTAACGGCAAACAATTGAATTTGAAATGTACATTGTACAAGTTCAAACAGGCATGAAGGCAAAAAAAAAAAAACAATAACAAAAACAACCAATGTTCAATTTTATCATAAAAGTCCTTTGCAAAGTTCTTTACGATAAAGCATTAGCAAAGTTGAAAGATGAAATTTGCACAAATAGTTTTTACTCTGGCCATAATTTTATTAAAAAAAAAATGGTCAATAATAATAAAATTATTATTATTATTATCATGTGCTTAAATATTTAATAATTAATATTTGAATAAAGGTTGTTAAAAATATGAAAAAAAAAATGATAACGAAGCAAAAAAAAATTATATGAAAATTATAAGTGAGTGAAGATAAAACTGCCGAGTTAAATATGTTTTAACGTAACCCGGTACATTTTTTAGTATTTATGACATATTTATAAATATGTTTAGGAGAAATATAAGTCGTTCGTTCGGAAGTTAGCAACTTCCTAACGAACCTATAAAGATTGTGGGATGGCACACATATCATTTTAAAGGGGAGACTGTCTAGATTTGTAATCTAACGGCCAAATACTCAAAAGTTACTTTGGACTATTTTCAAAATTTTTTTTTAATTTCCTGCTATCCAGCTTTGGCTTCAGCTATGAACCTCCAGCTCAAAGAGTCTTAATAAATTTATATTTGGAAGAAAATTTTTTTCTAAATTGTGCTGTAGAAAACTGTCGCTAAAACTAATTTTTTCCAAACAAAAATTTTGTTCGGAACAAATCACACTTATTCATAAAGCAATAATTTTTATTTTGTTTCCCGCTATTTTAAAACTTTCTGCCCATTTTCAAATTGATTTAAATTAATATTGGAACGATTTGTTGCGCATAAAAAAATATTACCACCTTTTGATTTAAAACAAAAAAAAGTAAAAATAAAAGAAAGGACTGATAAAATATTCCTTTTTAAGTCTGTATCGCTATCGCAAAATGTAGCAAACAATTTAAATTATGGTATAAACGTTGTAAGTATGTATGTATGCTTGTAATTCATATCTGCTGTATACGTACTATTCCATAATTTACACATTTTTAAAGATTTTGTTGTTGTGTTTGTTTTAAACAATAAATACAAATGTGGCATTTAATGCAACCAAACAAATACCAGAGTACACTAGTACCACTACAACAACAATTTTATGAAATTCGAGGCATGAGTTACAAAAAAAAAGTATAATAATGAAACAAAAACAATAAAAAATAGTGTACAATCCTCCAAAGAAAACAAGATGAATGAAGGAGATGGAAAACATAAAAAAAATAAAAATAATGTTAACCCTTTGGGAGGCACATTTACAAATGCATACACTGTATGTATGTATGCATGTGTTTACATACAGACTCGCCCATCCACCATAAGCGAACTTGACATACATTTAAAATACACCCGAGAAAATTTTTTTTATATAATTGCAAGTACAAGTAAACTCACGCACACAACACTCACACATAATACGAAGGAGGAAACTTGCAATTAAATAGAGATTAAAATGACGATAATAAAGTTTAAAATGATCAACCGGTTTAAGTATAAAACACAAAAAACAAAAAAAATTGTGAGAAAAGCAGTAAATGCTTGAAAATCTTAAGGACATTTTCCTGCAGTTAAAGTTTAAGAGAATTTGGCAAAACAATTAAATTGCGTGAGAAAGTAGAATAATTAAGTGAAATCAGTTTTATATGTGAAACTGTTAAATAAAGTTTGATTACAATTGTGGGTATAAGTTTTTTTCAACACACGGCAATTTTAGTTTGACAAATCTTGATTTTGTTGGAGACAGTGGGATACAAACTAGCATTTTGCTCCCTTCTCGTATCTTTTAAAGCTGTAAGAAAAAAGAAGACAGGTAGCTTGAATGCTGAATGAATAAAAATGCTAAAATTGATAACACAAAATTGCTGTGAATAAACACAACGGTATTTTAAAAGAGAATTAAGAAATAATTGTGCAACTAAAATCGCCATGTGTGGTACTGATCTTACGGCTATGTGTGATAAAAATACATACACCTTTTGAAAGTGGTGTAAGTCCACTTTTAAGAAAAAAATATTAACACTAACTAATTAAAAAAAGAAAGAGACTTATACTAGTTTCAAAAAGAACAAAATAATTAATATTTACTTGAAAGTTTCCAGTAATCACCAGAAAAATTAGTCAAAGTACCTATGAGTTCCTTAGAATTACAGGACAAAAGTTGTTTTTAACATTTAATTTTATAAAATTATAATTCATTCTATAGATAAAATATTTTAATTTTCGTTCAAAACAAGAGATATTTTTCCCAAGTATGAACTCACGTTTTAGAGAACTAAATAATTTAGTCTAGCATTTGCTTGATGGACTTGGGGACTCTTTCTGTACTCGTATAAGCGAACAAAAGCAAAATAAAAACAAATTTTATTTTGTTCTCAATACAAATGTACGATATAAGCAGCCGTCTGCTTATACAGAAATAGATAGTGAATTGAAATTGTTAGCTAATTTATTTCCATAAATTTACAATCCCCAACTAATATATAAAAACTTTATTTCTTCACTTTTAGAACACCTTTGAAAGCTTACAGTGAACATTCCAGCATAACAAAAAAATTCATACTACCCGGGTGGTAAAAAATCAAAGCTAAGCCATCAAAATATTAATGTACTTATATGGTCTCCTTACTCGCCAGACCATAACATCTCTGAAAATGTTTGGAGATGCCTACCTAGTACAGTGTATGTTTCTGGAAAGCAGTGGATATACTACCATAATAATGGCTGGGTCGACCATCTCGCCTTATTAAATAAAATTATTGTGATTGATTAGGAATAGAACTAAACGAATTTACGAAACTATCTGTAAAAATGGAGGCTCTACGTGTTATTGAAAAGGCTTTAAAATTTATAAATTTTCATAAAATGTAAATTAAATTAAATATTTTTATTGCAAACTATACATACTGTTTTTTATAATGATGTGCTATTCATGTGATGCAAAATTTGTTTTTTACTTGTTTTACAAATTTTTTTATAAAAACAAAAGCCTATACTGACCCCAGTTACCGAAATTACCTTTACAAAAAATTAAAAATTAAGTTCGCAGCATTTTTTTTTTTTTGAAGCTATAACCTTTGGGAAAAATTGTGTTGTTTTAAAAAAAGCCTTAAGTTACAAAACAAATAAATTGGATTTTTTAGTTACAGTTTCTGCAGTTTTTTCACTTTTAAAAATTAAAATAACATTCTTGAACTTAAGCTTAAACTGTAAAAAGTTTGAATAATTTTTCATAATAGAGATTTTTTTTGACTTCTCTTCTAAGTTTTTTTTTTGTTAATCTAACGTAGGCCTTTTTTGAAAAAAAAAAAAAGCTGTTAAAATGGAAACAAAGTTTCCACAATTTGCTTTTAATTTTCATACTTACAACAGAATTTTATAATATAAATTTATAAAGGAGTACTTTTGGCTGTTTATACAGCAATTGGGACAAATTATAAAAGGTGCTGCTGAACTCATCTAGCAAATTTGTATGAAAAGTTTTTTAATATTAAAAAAAATGCTAGACGATTTGCTAACAAAACAAAATTTTTTATTAGCAACAATTCACAAGTAATAGTTATAAGGCTGATGAAAAAACAAATTTTTTTTGTTCTACACAAAATAATTTTTCTAATTTAACAAAATAATTTTATTTTTAGATTATCAAAATTCAAAAGAAATGTTGGCAAACATAATTAATTAATTAAATAAGAATATAATAAAAAAATTAATACATACATACTTTTTTTTTTCTTCTATTTATTTACTTGCAAGCATTTTTGTTTTCTTGTGAAATTCTAAACGTGTTAGGTCTTGTTTGATTTTAGCAACGGTTAATCAACAAACTATTGTTTTGTTGTTTTTTTTTTCATACGCGCACTTGTACCTAATGCTTGATTATTTGAATATTTCTTTTTTTCTTTTTATACACTCACACTCTGTAATTAAAATAACACTTTGTAGTTTTTTTAAAAGTTTACTTTGATTTATTAAGAAAAGTTTATTTCTTTTAATTTATAGGTACCTATTTTATGTAAAACATTTACTGCCTTTATTTATTTTATAAATGCATTAAATATGTAAACGAACAACAATTGAAACGAAGAAATATAGAGAAAACTAAACCGTTAACGAAAATAAATTAATAAGTTTCAACCACACGACTCGACTACCAACTGGAGACTAACAAATATAAAAACAAATTGTTAACACGTAACAACAACCATTGGAGCTCCAAAAAATAATACAACAACAAACACACAGCCAAAATAGCAAAAGCAGCATGACAGTTTAACTAAAATTGCATTTCGCTTAAAAAACAAGCAAAAAAAAATATACAAATGAAAAAGACAAAAGCAGAAAAATAGAGAGCAGTTTGTTTATTTTATTTTCTGCAGATCTGGGAAGGTAGAGAAACTAAATAGGTATTTTTTAAATCTCAATAATGAATTGGAAGTTTTTAATAATTTATAACAAAATAATTTTGAAATAAATTAAATTGAAATGTAGTTTTAAAAGAGATGTTTTTGTTATATGACTTGTCAAATTTTACATGCTGAATTCAAATACATATTTGTTTCGCACATAACTTTTTTTACAAAAACATTTAAAGGATGCTTTAATAATGCTATCGTTCACATTTACGTGAACAGATCCTAAAATTTATATGTACAAGTTTTTTTTTTAATTAATATTAATTTATTTTATTTCTAAAAAGCTAAAAAGAAGTACATATATGTTTTAAAATGCTTGACTGTAGATGAGCGTTTAGTAAAATCGAGAAAGTATATTTTTATTGATAATACAATTTAATTTTCATTACTGAAATTTGCTGCCGATTTCACTACTTGTACATGTAAATTAAATAAAACCAAGTAATTAATACATTTTGGCATTTTTAAATCTCTAATTTTACAATGCAAATTAACACTTTTAAAAATTTTGTGAGTATTCCATCGGCAGTGAATTTTATTAGCAAAATGTTATTTAAATATTTCAACTTTCCATGCCTGTTACTTATAACAAAGCAAAGACAGTTATTTTCTAAACAAGTGCAATAGCATGTGTTTGCTTTTTACTCTCCCTTATTTAATACACTCTTTCTCTTTCAATAAAAGTGCCAGTTTTCCTTTTTCTAGTTAGATGTAAACACATTTTTTTCATGTTTATTTGTATTAAGCGAACTTTAATAGCAAAACAAACAAACGGTGATAAATAAGGCGAAATTTATAATCATGTGTTTGTGTAGCGAGCGAATTAAAGAAAAAAAAAATTTGTTGTTTATTCGATGTTTTGTTTTGTTGTTTTTACATATTTTTAGTATAGCAATAGGGTTTTATTTAGGAGCATAAAAATATAAAGAGAATTTCTTGACAAGTTTTAAGAGCATAATAAGCGACAACAGGTGTTTCAAATATTAAATACTCTTTGAATTGCTGCAATTTAAAGCAAATGTAGGCATGTGAGTTTTGTATGTTGTGTTTACAAGGAATTTTGAAATTAATTGAATTTATTATGTTTAATGATTATTTATTACAGTTTTAATAAAATGAAAAGCTAATGATAAGCTAAAATGAAATAAGGTGTGCAAGCTAAACGGACCAGTAAATTTTTTTAAAGTCAAATTAAAAGGCTATAACATCTTAAAACATATTTTTACAATATGTAATTGTTTTTATAAAATATATTAAGATTTAAGCTGCTAGGGTAAATGCGCCGATAGTCATTACTTTAACGTTTTATTTTTTTTTTTTTAATTGGTGTCATTTTATAAATGATCATGATAGTGCTCTGATAACCCGCTGTATCGATACAGTATTAAGTTTTGTTTAAAAATTTATTTATTAAAATAGATTAATTATATAGCAGGAATATATTTTACAATGCTCGTCACACTGTGAGCACACATATTATATGTATATGATTTTGACTTACAAATCAGTGCCAGCGGCTTGTTCGGGTATGGGCATTTTATGCGATTGTACGCTGTGCTGTAGCGATGTCAAACAGGTTTTGACATTTTGCTGATGGTGCAAGCTTGCTGGTATTGTGTATGGCGAAATTACCTCAGTTGAGAAAATTTTTCAAAGAACAAAAATGTACATCTCTGCTAGAAAAAGTGACAGTCATTTAACAAAATTATTAAACTGCTAGTGTTTATGGAAATATCCATCATCACAGTTTCTATAAACAAATTAAGGCATATCACGCGGGACCCAAAGGATCTTTTCTGCAATCAAATACCCAGTAAATGCACCTAGTACCCCCAAATTAGTGTCCCCTAATGTATGGAGCAACCTATTAATTAATTAATGATTTTGACTCTTAAATTCTGTGGAAGTATAGTAAGTGTAAAATCAACTCCTTAACTTTCTATTGTCTTCCAAATTACAATGTAATGGCCATTACAACTCATAGATTTTGTTTTTCAATATTTAAATTAAAAAGCCCTTAGGGCCCCCTTATCAAGCTATAATCTTTCAAATAATAAAGAGCATTATTATGATGCTGTCGTTTATAGCTTTATAAAGTCAGTATTTAATTTCACCACAATATTTCAACAACAACAACAACAGTTGCCCAGGTTTGTTACACGAGATTATTGCACAAAAAAAAAATAATTTTTTCTCAAGTAAAATTCACACACTAAAACTAACTTGAAAATGAAAAATGGAGACATTAACTTACATGTTACAGTCAACAGCAAGTGTTTAGAGAACAAGTAGTATTTTAAATCTTAAGAATATGGTTAACATACCTGCAAAGAAAAGAATAAGAAAAATAACATCATTAGCAAGATTTAAATATTTTTTTTTTTTTTTTTTTTTTTGTAAAAGAAAGTAACATGTCAAAACATAAAACTGTTGACATTAATAAAGTTTTTTTTTTTCGTTTTCATTTCGACACCCCTCCTGTGTTTTCACAGGAATATTAAAAAAGCTACTTATACAGACAGGCAGGTAGTTGTGGCTGTAGTAGCAGAGCAGTAGATGGTTGCTGATAATAAATGACATTTTAAACATGAGAAAAAAGCAAAAAAAAAAAATTGTTTACATAATGTCAACAAATTTACACTTTATTTTAAAAAAGAGCCAAAAAAAAAAATACAAGACAAATTTTTTTTACATAAATAAATTAAAATAACAAACAAAAATATATCTTTAAAGGGTGATAATGCAAACATCACACTTAGAAAAAGTTAAAAAATATATAAATTTTAATCTTGATTTTTTTATCTGAAATGAAATGTGAGAAAGACACACGAAGAAATGTCGAAATATTGGAATATAATTTAATAATAGTTAAAATATAAAAAAAGACCAAAATACATTCTATTATTAATTTGTAAAACCCAATAAAACTATATTTAAAAAATAAATTTCAAGGGAGAAAAAAAGTAAATATTGGAATATAATTTAATAATAATTAAAATATAACAAAAGGACCAAAAAAGCTTAAGAAATATTTATTGATTTCAATACAGTAAAAATATAAAATTAATATTAAAATAAAATATGGGGATAAGAGGACACAGTAAGTGCCCAGAATGATGATAATTAAAAGTCACCGTTTACACTATGAAAGTCTAATTGCTAAAATTCTTGGCTTAAATTTACTTTAGCCAAGCACTCGAAATGAAAAAAAATTATTATCACAAGTGATAGAAAATTTAATACTAAAAAGAAACTATGAAGCGCCTATCAGACGATCATGAACAGTATATCAGCACGGCATGATGAAATACCATCATGCTGGTTGATCGTCTAATATACGCTTTAAGTAAATTTTTTGGAGAAATTTGTATTTAGCGAGTTATGGACTTCCAAAGTTTTAATAGGTCCACTACAAAATTTATGATTTTTCTTAAATTTTTATTTAAATTGAGGTGATGGAACATTAAATTCTAAGAAGAAATTTTTTTTTGTTAAAGCCTTTACTTTTCGAGTAAAGACCTCTGAAATCTTCAAGTCTTGTGTAATATTCTGGAAGTTGAACACAAACTTCTTTGAGCCCAATAAATCACTGTTTCTGATCTTTCCATAGTTTGAGCCTCCATATTTAAACATGTCCCGCCTTCATTGGTCCCCCTGAACTGCGCTCTATATGAAAAAAATATTTTCAATCTGCTGTTGATAGGCCACAAGAGAACATGGATTAAGTTGCAATTCATTTTTTTCTGTGTATTTGCGCAAAAAAAAAAAAAACTTAGCTCTCACTTGCTTTTTATAAACAAGATACCAACAATGACCACAAGAAAAGTGTCAAGTTTATTTTTTTGTCCTTTAAATTTCTAGCTACAAAATAAATTAAAAGGGCCAACAATTTATAATAAAAATAATAATAACAAAAGCGGTAGTAGAATAGTGGACGTTCATGTTTAACATTTAGCACATAAAGGGCTGAAAAAATGTTTAATAAGGAAAAAAATGAAAAAAAAAAACAAAAGTGGCAGTTGATTGTCTGACATTAATAATCAAGAAAATAAAAAATAAGAAACTTAATTAAGTAAATGATTTAAGGTTTTACAACATTTGGTGCGAAGGACCATAATTTACTTTTCAACTATTTACTAACATTTTAAATTATATATTATTTTAGTTTAATTGAAGGCCTTGTTAGAAAACTATACTTTCTTTTTATACAAAAATGTAGCCATTCGATTAGAGGGCAAATCGAAATTTCAGTCGAAATTTCAATCGATATCACATGCTGTAATTCGCTACTAGTTTTTTTTTCAATTGCATTAATATTTTCTATTCACACAGTAATTGAGCTGTTATTTTTGAAAGTTGTATAAGTTCACTTTAAAAAAAAAAATAATTAAGGCTCAGACGAATCCAACAAACCATAGATGAGCAAAATCTTCCCAGCTTTGTTTTATTAATGTTACATACGTTAACTATACTAGAGAGATGGATCTGCTATGGAGAAACTACTGTAGAAGAGAAAAATTAGTAAAATTACGCTGAAAAATCAGCACTTCTTAAAAAAGGCTTTCTGAACTGTCAAGAGTAGAAATCGAAAAGCTTTAGGAATCGTAGTGGTCCATGGCGGACACGATGTTATAGGATGCCAAGCATTTTCATACAAAATGTCCTTAAATTCCTACTTGATATAACCCTCCCTTATTTGATTACTTTTTTCTTTCTTTTTATATTTTAAACAAAACACAAAAACTTTTTTTTAAATATTTTTTTTTCTTTCAACGGAGAATGTTTTAAATATTTCGTTAGCTGTCATATTTATTTGTTGGTGGCTGTATGTTGTTATGAAATTCATTTTTTTAATATATTTTAAGAAACTGGGAAGGGGCGAATTAAAAAAAAAAATTTGTTTTATTAAATGAATTTTTGTTATTAAAATTGTTTGTGCCAAATTTCAGTTTGTTGGTTTTTGTTTTTCTTTTTTTTTTCATAAATTTTATGCTGACAAGTGATGGCGCTGGGAAAAGTTGCAACAGACTTAAGAAGCAAAAAACAAAAAACAAGGAATAAAAGAAACTAATCAACATATTTTATTCCTTCATTTTGTAAAGCTGATCTGAGTTTGTTTTGAGTGTTTTCTGTTTTCCCTTTAATTCTTTTTTTTTTTTTTTTACCTTTATGCTGGGACTTGTATCATTGTCATCATCATCCAAGCCGGCTGCAGCAAAAACATCTATTTTACGATGAGACACATTTGAATGCTGATGAAATTGTTGTTGTTGTTGTTGCTGCTGTTGATTATGATAATAATTGTGAGACTTTAATACTGATGAAGCTTTTGGCAAAATTAAAGTTTCCTCGTTGTTTAGTGGCTGCTGTTGTAACTGAAGATATTGTTGCTGTGGCAAGCTATTGTGATGATGATGAGCTGGCGTTGTTGTGGTATGATGCTGTTGCTGTTGATGTACCACACAATGATGCTGTTGTGCTACAGGTGTATGATTAGAATTTTGTAAATTTTTTAAACGTCCCTCACATTGACAGCAGCCTTTATTAATCAAAGTATTGTTGGCTGTTGCTGTTGCTGATGCTGATGCTTCTGTTGTTGTTGTTGTTAGTGCTGTTGTGCTTCTGTGCAATGTTTGGCCAGTTTGAAATCTTTTGTTATCACTCAATATAGGCTGGGGTGGTGGTGAGGGTATATCAGGCGGTGTTATAAATGTTTTACCAACAATAAACTCTGATTCTATATCTTCAATAAGACAAGAAGAGCTTCTACATCCATTAGCAATATCAGAACGTTTTAAACAATAATTTAAAGCATCTTTATGTTGATGATAAAAATGGTGTTGGGCTTTGTTTGGCATCAGCTGCTGCTTTTGATGATGATGTTGATGTTGTTCATGTTGTTCATGATGATGTCGATGATGTTTTATATCATCAATATTACCATTCATTTGTGTGGTCGTTACAGCTGTAGGAGTAGTTTTATTTTGTGGCAGCCAACTACCAATATTTTCAAATTGCTGTTGTTGTTGTTGATGCTGATGATGAAATGGCTGTTGGTGCTGCTGCTCTACAGTTTGTGTTGCTATTTCTGGCCTCATTTGAGGCTGATGTTGGTGTGGGTAAAACTCTTTTTGTTGCTGTTGCTGTTTACCTAAAACTCCTTTGTGTAAATTACAATGTTGTTGTTCATACGGTTGCTGCTGTTGCTGATGATGTTGTTGTTGCTGATTATTACTATTATAATGCTGATGTATGTGCTGATGTGCGGCAGGATAATACTGTTCACATACACATAAAAATGTGAATGCAATTTTCATTTTGTTGTTGATTTATGGGATTTGTGTTCCCCGTATAATCAGGTTTAGTTTTCATCCATTATAAAAGCCGCATTTTTAGGCCATTAGAAGGGAAAAAAATTATAATAAAACACACCCGCACACACACATCCAAAAAAAAAAGGAGAGAGAAACAAACAAGATAGACAGATACAAATACATTTCATATCATGTTTTTTTTTTTAAATTTTTTTTACATTTTTCTTTTTAACAAAAAAAGAAAAACGTATTATGTTGAAAGCAGAAGAAAAACAGAAGGAACACAAAAACAAACTGAAATCGAAAACTTTATCATCAAATGTGTATTTAATGTGACTCTGAAAACAAAAATCTAAAAATTGAAAAAGCAAACAAATTATCGTAAAACAAAACAAAAAAAAGCACAAAATGAAAATGAGGTTTTTTGAGAGATAAACAAAACATTTGCTAGAGATAAACAAAGAAGTGCTTTAGAAAAAATTAAATAAAAAAAAAACTGCAGTAAAAGAAATGACAGCCGAAATTTTCCAAAAAAAATTTATTTTGATGTTGTAGTGACTAAAAGAACTCATACCTCCCTTTAAGACTCTAAAAAAACAGCATTATTTACCAAAGCACATTTACAAAGCAGACACTTTTAGGTCTCATTCTTAACATTTGAAATTCTGACCAACACGAATTTGACACCTTGTGAAAACTTACTGGAATATGCATCCACAACGTGGTAAGCCCACAAAAATTTCTATGTCATCTGGCTAGATTGGATAAGCAGTCTATAAAAAATCAGGACTGAGACCACTTGGGTTTGTTTCCTTATGGGGTTAATTCATGGTTGGTGGTCTTGGGGTATTAAAAGATCTCCCCAGTCGAAAAAAAATCAAGACAACACAGTTACCAGTTTGCCAACTTGCACGAAAAATAAGCTCTTAAAAACTACCGCCTTTAGATGTTAAATAAAATACAAATAAATTTAAAAAAAATTATTTTGTTATCCAACTTGGTGTAAAATAAATTAATCTAATTTAAGCTATTCTAATCTTATCTAATCTAATCTAATCTAATCTAATCTAATCTAATCTAATCTAATCTAATCTAATCTAATCTCATCTAATCTAATCTAATCTAATCTAATCTAATCTGATCTAATCTAATCTAATCTCACCTAATCTAATCTAATCTAATCGAATCTAATCTTATATAATCTAATCTAATCTAACCTAATCTTATATAATCTAATCTAATCTAATCTAATCTTATATAATCTAATCTAATCTAATCTAATCTAATCTAATCTAATCTAATCTAATCTAATCTAATCTAATCTAATCTAATCTAATCTAATCTAATCTAATCTAATCTAATCTAATCTAATCTAATCCAATCTAATCTAATCTAATCTAATCTAATCTAATCTAATCTAATCTAATCTAATCTAATCTAATTTCATCTAATCTAATTTAATCTAGTTTCATCTAATCTAATCTAATCTCATGTAATCTAATCTAATCTAATCTTATATAATCTAATCTAATTTAATCTAATCTTATATAATCTAATTTAATCTAGTCTCTTCTCATCTAATCTATAAATCTAAACTCAACAAAACTAAAGTAACATAATAAAATTATCCGGAACCAGGATAATGCCAGCAATTTATGATATTTTTGAGTAATCTACTGAAGATCGGAGTAGCTTCCGTGATATGGTTCATATGGATATGATATTTCTCTTAGTACTTATTATACTAAGTAAACATACATATTTCGATTTTCCATAAGATATTATAGGGAAATGTAGGGCAGATAACTCCGCAAAATATGGACAGAGCCTGCCAGAGTAAAATATCGGCATGTACTGCAAACAGCTGATCGAAAACACAGTCACGATGGATGGACAAACGCGGACAAGCTATTCCAGTTTTGAAAATCATGCACAAAGAACGGGTTTGTCATCAAATGACTACTGTAGGAAACGAAGAATCCAACCGTTAAAAATTTTTTATGAAAAATAATTTTAAAATTATTTTTAAGGCTACTATATTGCTCGCTTCCTATAAACAAAATTTTTTTTTTTTTTTAAATTTTTGATATTAAAATTAAAATCCTCATAAGTTTGTTTTGATTTTTCCCTTTCACAGTTTTACTCGATATAAAACCTTGACTGAATTATCTAACCAAAAATGTTTATATGGAACGTGCATACCCTCACAAAGAAAGAACTTCATAATTTTCATTTTCATTTTAATAAAAATAAAAATAGAAAAACAAGAAGAAGAATAACACATGTAACAAGCAAATCTTGTGCGACTTCATTTTCTACGTATTTATCAGTTTAAGTTTTCTTTGTTTTTCATTTTATTTTATATTATTATCTAGGAACAGAAAATTTCTTTATATAAAAAAAAATAATTTTGTTGTCTTCCTTGTTGCTGGTATTTTTTAACTTGAAATCTTATCGCATACAAAGTAGATTTACTTGTTCATGGGTAGGAATATGAAAATCAGTGCATGTGTGTTTGTGTTTATGAGAATATTTTACTCATATTATTATTTAAATTTGTTTTTTTTTTGCTCTTCTTCTTGGTCTTTTGCCAAGTAGGCTAAAGATTTTTATTTTATTTTTTTTTTGTAGTTTCTTCGACATCTAGTCAGAGAGACAGACACACATCAATATACTCGTATGCACTCATACATACATGCACTGATACAAAACAAATTTAACCAAATAAATAAGAAGACAAGAAAAAAAAAACAAGCAAAAATTACATACGAATTGAAAATACAAAATGAAATGAAATATATGGCTGTTGGAGGGCAGAAAGGCAAGTCAGGCAAGACAAGCCGTTAAACAGGCAGGCAGGCAGTCAGGCAGTCAGGCACTCAGGCAGTTAGACAAACTAAATAACTAGTTAGTGTTTTTTAAATGTCTTAAGATGAAAAACACACACGTACACACATCTAGCGCGCTAGCACTTTTTATAATAAAAAATCCCTGTGTGAGTGTGTAATCTAGTTATAAAGAGACAAAAATACACAAAAGTTTAAATCATGATTACAGTCGTCATACTCTCAACATCAACATCCTACTAGTGTTTACAATAAAGAGGCATTTTCCACAAATACAAAGACTTTTTCACATTTGTAGACACGAAAATGGAAACATGTGTGCAATTTCCTTTAGAGCATACAACACAAGCTTGTTTGTCTCTTTGTGTGTGTGTTAGAGTGTGTGAAAATAGGATTTAGTTTTCTTTTTTTGTGAAAACTGATCTTGTTATTGCTCTTTGTTTAAGCTCAAACGAAAATTTAATAACAAATAAAAATAAATAAGTTTTCTTTTAATATTATTTCAAAAGGATTAAGAATCAAATCAGACAGCAATTATTCAGGATAAAAATAAAATTATTCTTCCATAAAATACAAAAGCTTAAAACTTTGAAATCAAACTCAAATGGGGTAAATACTTGTTGAAGCCGGTATATGGCGGTTAATTCAAATCCCATGACACTTTCTTAGTATGTACTAAAGGGCTGCACAAGCATACTGGAAGGCCTCACATCACTACAAACATGTGTAATATTTTATAATGAAAAGTACTTGTAAGCCATTTCAATTATGCTTATGCAGGCCTTTAGTTTTCACTTCATTACGAACTCATATTTGATTAACTATTGCTGGAATAGGCTAAATGATTTACAACAACACTGTTTCCCACTGTTATCCTCATTATACTGCTTTAAATGTATTCAAAGACTCTTAACGCCCCATAAAATTCTGAGACTTATAATTCTCCTTAAGAAACCAGAGCTAATAGAAAAATTAAACTAGTTTGTCTGGCATTTCAAATTTTGCAAGTAATACAGCTTCACTCCAGGAAGTCTTTGAATTCTCAATTAATACTAGACTTAAGGATTTTTGCAACATTAGAGTAGTATCACAATAAGTCTATTTTAACCGCAGTGACCGGTACCTTCATTCTTGCTAATAATTCTAATTCAATCTAAGCTTATGCTTTAGTTCAAAACGGAATATTGCGATTCTACTTGAAGGTCGCCAGGCCGCCAAGCAAACGCTTCTGCACACCAACCACTACTCTATGTGACATCTTTCTTTATTTTGTCCGATAGTCTTTATTATTATCATTTTACAACCATCAATCGTTTGTGCTTTATTGACAATGACCTGAGACTTTAGTAAGCCTCACAAGGCGATGGTGTGACTCAAAAATGCATTATCCAGTTGGCCAATTCATGTCAATTTTAAAAAACATGATGATAACTTGAGTTGTATATGGCATAGGGCTACTTTATTCCAGCCAAATCTACTTTATTACTCTAATCTACCGCTCTTTCTCTCTCCTTCTTTTTATTTAACTTCAATCCAGGCAATTTTTATCTATTTTATTTATTATAATCTACTTCACGCTATTCTATTTATTTTAATCTACCGTATTTTCTACTCTATTCTAATCTACTCTACTCTATTTTTATCTACACTTTTCTAACCTAATCTATTCCATTCTACTCTTATCTTATAAACGTTGTCCGAACAAGAAAGCAAGATTTAAATTTGGCGCCATTCGAAGTGTCATTGTTTGACATTTTAACAATTGTTATTGTTTGCTAGTAGAAGGTACGAGGTTAGTAAAAAATGACCATGGACAGCGAAGGGAGTTCGTTAATTGGGTATTGGAGAGACAACATGAAAATGCTGATTTTGGCGATAAAATCATCTTCAGTGACGAGGCCCATTTCCATCTTGATGGCTTCAATAGGCAGAATTGTCGCATTTGGGGTGAGGAAAATCTTCGAGTGATTCACGAGAAGCAAATGCATCCTCAACGTGTCACTGTGTGGTGTGGTTTTTGGGCTGGAGGAATCATTGGAACTTTTTTTTATGAAAATGAGGCAGGTCAAGCGCAAACAGTCAATGGTGTTCGGTATCGTGAAATGATAATCAGTTTTTTCTTGCCTAGAATTGAAGAAATGAATGTGGAGGGCTTGTGGTTTCAACAAGACGGCGCCACATGTCATACAGCCAGAGAAACAATTCAATTGCTGCATCAGTCATTTATTTAAAATTTAAGTCTTGCGTTCTTGTTGGGACACCCTTTATATTCTACTCTACTCTCTTTTAGTCTACTCTATTCATTATATTTTCTATTTATTATATTTTTTATTGTAATTTACGCTATCCTATTTTAATTTCTCGTGCTCTAATCTACTCTACTCTATACTAAGCTATTCTGCTCTATTCTTATCTATATTTTGCTAACTTAACTCTATTCTATTCTATTTAATTCTATTTAAATCTATTTAATTCTATTTAATTCTATTTAAATCTATTTAAATCTATTTAATTCGATTTAATTCTATTTAATTCTATTTAATTCTATTATATTCTATTCTATTGTATTCTATACCATGTGTGGCACTAATTTCACTATATAAAATAGACTCAGGATGACCTAAGGTCCATATCTCGAAGCCACAAGAGCTAGACAAGCAACGAGAAGATAAAATTATATATATTTACCCCTGGGTGCCCGGTAGCTGTAGCAGTGTGCGTTAAGGAGCTATCCCAGTCTGTTGGTGTGAGTACCAATCGCTGTTTAAGGCTAGTATCAGCCTGCTTGCGTGTGTAGCAACTACTCTAAAGGTAAACTATTGTCCTCTTTTGCTCTGTTTTAAGCATTTTTCTGTTTTTCTACTACCTTCCTCTATTCAAATCCACTTTATGTTAAGAAATTGCTTTTTCCCTTCTCTAAAAACTTTAACAATTTCATTAGCCTTGCAGATTAAACATTTCCTTACCCAAATAAAGTGAAAGCTAATTTAAAACTTTAAAAGCTTAACCAAAAATTGGAAATAAAAAAAAAAATTAAAAACTTAAACTCAAACTAAAGCTGAAACTGACAACTCACCTGTACATTGTCAACATTCTTATTCAAATACGATTTTAAACTGCGCGCCATATTCGAGTTTGTGTTTCAAAATCACACAGATTTTATTACTTTTAATTGCTTTCGTTCATGTTGGCAAATAAAGAAAAATTTATGTTTTTTATTTCTTTCTTTTTTGTTATATTTTATGTACGAAAATTATTTGCATTTTTTCTAGGGTTTTTTTTTTGTTGCTGTTACAGTGGTTGGGTTGATTTAGAGCTTTAAAAATTAAATATTTTTTTTATTAATATTTTAAGCCTTTAAAATATTAAAAAACAAATAAGCTGCTGTGTTTGAAAGTGATTTAAATGCACTCACAAAAAAAACTTTTGCTTCAATTTTAGTAAAAACATGTCTCTCTTATTAAAGTTACCTTCAACTAATTTTTCTAAAAAAGTGGACTTATACTACTTTTAAAAAATTTTTAAATGTAGATAAAATGAAAGTAATACTTTTTAGCTACAATTTTAAGTGTGTCTGTGTGTGTGTTTTAGTAAGTATAATTGAGAGAAAGGTTTTATTAAAAAAAATTTTTTTAGGTTTTAATTTGGGTAATAAATAATTTTCTGGAATATATTTTTTTTCAATTCTTTCATTTTTATTAAAAATTACTCATGATCTTTAATTTTCTTATTTTTTGTCTCTGTTTTAGCCTTATCGTGTGCATGGGTATGTGTGTTTTTTATGCGAGTGTTTGATTCGTTGTATTTTTCTCTGCTACATTTGAGTTTTAAATTTCCGTTTCCTTGTGTATTTTGTTATACATTCCCTTACACACCCACACCCACACACACAAAAATTTTTTTTTAGTTTTTCATTTCAAATGAGAAAAAAAGCTTAATAAATATTTTTCCATTTATTCTCTAGTATTTTTTATGTTTTATTATTTTCAATAAATTTTTTTCATTTATATTACAAGCAAGTGGCAAAAGGTTTTCAGAGAGCCGGAGCAGGAACATGGGGGAGAACAGCAAAGAATTCTATTATTTGTAGCCAATATTAAAATAAATTTAATATAAATTTTTTCTTGCTTTGCTTTTTTTAATGTTAAATAAAAAAAAATTGTTGCATTTTTATGTTCCCTTATAATTCATGTTGTTGTTTTTTTCTCTGGCTTTCAATTCAATTCATTTCAGTTTGATTTGATTTTTTTTCTTTTCCTTCTTTTCTCCTGCTGCATACAAATTTAAGTGTGTTAGTGTTTGCTTGTTTGAAATTTTTTCTTCATTTATGCTTTAATTTGTGAAAAATTTTATTTTGATTGAAATTCTATGCATACGATTTAAAGCATTTATCGCATTCTAAATTGAGTAGAGTATGAGTTAGTGTATCAAAATGTGTGAGTGTGTGTATGTGTGTTTTGGTTTAGTTGCCAGTTTTTTTTATTCTGTAAGTTCTTTCAACACTAGTTTCAAAACTAACATTTGCCTTTCTTTCTCGCTCTCGCTCTTCTTCTCTTTTCCTCTTTCTCTGCCTCTCTCTTTTTCACTAATAATGCCAATCAACAGCAGGGTGTATTTAACATTTCAACCTCCTGGCGTTAAAACTTAAAAGGCCCTTTCAATGTAAACCTTCTTAAAGACCTACTTACTACTCCAGTTGATGGCTGTTAAACATCAATTAAAATCTCAAGATTCTTATTCGCCAAGAGAACTACATAATAAAGTGATGTAGATCCACCCTGTGGCATTAAGATATCTGAGAGCATCTCCTAAGATTCCTATCACCGCTATCCCAGGAGAGTTACTCTTTATTATGATGCGGAAAAACGGTACAAAATCGAATCTTTAATGTGTGTGATCGTTGACTTTTTGCATTTGTCTCGGGTATTACCCGCTCTGTAATGCGTAAACGCATGTCAACAAATATCTTGAGATAACCAAAGAGCAAACGCAAAACATTTCCTGAGGCATTACTCTCATTTAATTAAAAAGGTTCTAAAAAAGTTACTATTACTCTTTCTTTTGAATTCTTTTTTGAGCGCCATTTAAATTTAAAACTCTTGAAGGTTATTTTTAAAATTAATTAATTCCTTAAAAAAGTTATTGATCCTTCAAAGTAAGGCTGCTTTGAAAAAACTCAACAACCATTCCAAATTTCAAAGCATGTTATTTCAGGGGGGTTATTCTCTATTGCGATGCGAAAGAAAAACCATTCGCATCTGTATGATTTTTACATTGAGTTGCGATGCGTTTTCTTTCGCATCGCAATAGAGAGTAACCCCCTTGACTTTTATAATGCAATTTTAATTTTTATCTGCTTTAGAAAAGAGGCTTTTGAAGAAATTTAATTTTTGGGTTCTAAGCAACCCAGCAAACATTCTAACATTGCCTTTTTTTCCCAAGAGAAGGTCATTACAGATCTTTTTTATTTCAATATTAATTTCAATCTGTTTGAGAAAAAGAGGCTTTTGAAAAAGGTTAATTTTTTGGTTCTAAACAACCCAACAAACATTCCAAATTTCCTTCTCATTAAAAGCAGACAATTTCAGATCTTTTCTAATCTTGCAAAGGATCGATTAGACCTTCCAATTTGCTTTCTTTGAAAAGAAAATTTAAATCTCAATAATATTTTATTACGTTAGCTTTAATTTCAATTTTCCTTCAACAGGATTATATTTCTTCTTTTGAACAAGATTATATTTCTTCATTTGAAAAAAAAAGAACCCAATAAAACAAACAAATTTCAGAGGCCAAATCGTAGCATTCGTTATTGAGAAAGTTTTAACGAAATTTTAAAATTATCTCATACCTAATAATTTAAAATTCAATCGAATTTATTCGATACTGAATTCCGCAATTTGATCCAAGATCTTTCCTAATGCACCCATTACTAATTTTAGTTACTTTTGAAAAGAAAATGTTCCAAACGGCTTTTAATCACGCTTGCATAGAGCCAAACAGACATTCCAACTTCACTAAGAGAAAGCACAAGCTAAATTTTTTTCACGGTTTTAGTTGGTGGCGAGCAAAAACAACAGAATGCTGAAATGAAATACCAAGCCGCAGCACTCGAAATCTATAAAAATTTCAATAGAATGTAATTTGAAATTTAGTTAGATACCGAGTGCCGTGATACGACATCAGTAGGCAAATAATGACATTCAATATCAATCGCAATTTCAATAACATTTAACTGAAAATTTCATACGATACTAAAGGGCTTTAAATAAAGTCCTGGCTTCTATTGAAAACTTTTAACAAATTGTTTGCTTAAAATAAATAAGAGGCCTTTAAGTGTTCCTTTTAAAATATTTTCTTTACAAAAATCTTTGAGAAACTGTTTCAAAGGAAATCAAGCCTCACCATCCTAAGAATTTAAAATTAGTAGTAATCAGGCCTTGTAAAAGGCCTACTTCTTTCTTGGCATACGTGTCAAGTGTTTGTACTAGAGTTAAAAATATCTAACTAAATCCTTTTGCTACTCATACATTTGCAGTTATTGTGATTAAATCTTTAAATAAAATGCTTCAATAATGCTGTTCAAAGGCTGGCAAGCAGACGGGCAGTCATACAATTTTTTTCTTATTAAACTTAAATCAATCTTTTCTTAAACAATTTCAAATTTAAAGTATTCATTCTGAGCTTCATCATTTGCCATAAATAATACCAAGAACACCATTTTGTATGGCACTTTCATTCTGATACCTTTAGTCGTATTAAGTTTAAATTTGCTTTTAATTTGGTTTAAGGTCAATAAGTGTTTAACAATTTATCTACAACGTTGAGTAGAAAGAAAAACAAAAAAAAAATCAAATTAAAAGCAGATGGTGAAAAAGTCACACACATGACATGAATTAAAGGCAAAAACGAAGAAAAGGCTTCATCAGTTTGATATCAACCGGAAATGAATTGTGCAAAGACTAACAATAAAAAAGACACAGACACAGACACAAATGAGAGAAGAGGAGATTCATAAAAAAAATAACTCATCACTGAACTTGTAATTAAATTAAAAAAGAAGTTACAAGAGTATTTGTAAGGATCCTGTTAATTAAAAAGAAAAATACGACCACAAACAAGTGCTGCAAGGCACTAGAACTAGAGAGATTTCACACATTCAGAATTTATTTTACAAGCTTGAGAAAACCAGAACAAAATCTAAGGCCAGAACCAAAAACAAAAAATAGTATTAGAATCAAAACTTGAACTAAAACTATTTAGACAAGAACAGAAACTAGAATTCGGACAAGAGCTATTTAAGACTACAATTAGGACTGAAAATAAAACTATAGCTAGTGTTACATCTAAAACTATAATCACCACTAGAAGTAGAACTTAGAACTAGATCTAGAACGAGAAATAAAACTAGAATAGAACTAAAATCCGTAATAGAAGTTGAACTAGAAATAAAACTGGAATTAGAAATACAACCAGATCTGGAATAAGAACTAGAAGTAGAAATGGAAATAAAATTAGGATTATAACTAGAATTAGATATAGAAATAGAATCGAACTAGACCTGGAACTAGAATTTGAATCAGAACTAGAAGTAGAACTAGAAATAAGAACGGAATTGTAAATAAATAAAACTAGAATTAGAACTATTTAGAACTAGAATCAAAACTATAAATAAAACTAGAAGTAGAACTAGAAATAAAACTGTAATTACAACTAAAACCAGATCTAGAACTAGAAGTAGAAATAGAAATAAAACTGGAATTAGAACTAGATCTAGAACTAGTACTAGGATTAGAACAAGAAAAAAAACTAGAATTGGAAAAAGAACTAGACTTCGAAATAGAATCAGAAGTAGAGAAAGAACTAGATTAGAACCAGTGGCAAAATGAGAATTAGATTTCAAATAAAACCTAGCATTCGATATCTATTGAAATTTTTGTTTAAATTGCATTGAAATCGATAGGTTTTCGAATGCCATAATTTGGGATCTGAACTAAGAACCGAACCACAACAAATCAATCTCAAACTATTAGGAAACCTGAATTTTCTATAAAAGATTCTAGTGAAATTTCAAACGATATCAAGTAACTTAACTGTGTCCCAGATTAAGAGTCAGAAGCTGAATTAGAACTGGAATGAGCACTAGAAATAGAAATAGTAGAAGAACCTTAACTAGAAACACAATCGTAATGAAAACTAGAATCTGAACAGCAACTGTAATTAGAATCAAAAATGGAAACAGAACTTTCAAGTATTATAAAATTAAAATAGTCAAAATTAGATTTTCACAATGGAAAAATTTTTATATGAATTTGCAAACTACAGAATAAAAATTTTTGTTCTAAAACTTCATAATATTCAGCCTTAAAAACGAGAAAAAATTTATTTTGTTACCAAAATCAATATAATTGTAGAACCCTGTTAGTTAAATAAAATACAAATATTTGAAACAACATTTGAGCTGTTATTTTTTAAAGTAGTATAAGTCCACTTAAAAAAAATTTTTTTTTTTGTTAGCGGTAATTTTAGTAGATGAAGTTTTTATCTTATTTTTTTTTTTTTTTTTTTTTGTAAAAATTGGACTTATCTCACTTTCAAAAATAGCAACTCATTTATTATTCCTTCCTACGAATAAGTTTGTTGAAACTTTTGCTGTAAAACTGTTTAAGCTTCTACCAGTTTTTCTGTTTCATCTTTTTCTTTTTTGATTTTCATGATTTTCCATTTTCCAATTTTTTTTTTTTGTGTTTATTTCTGATTGAAAATAAAGTTCATCATTATGGTTTTGCAATTATTATTGACTTTTTATTTTTTATTTGTATTTTTATTGGTTTCTTAACATTTACAAGCATTACTAAAACGTAATTTATTGGCATTTAAGCTTTCCCCCCTCTTCCCCCACGTTTCATTTAATGAGAAATTTTGCTAAAAAAAAAAAAAAAAAAAAAAAAAAAAGAGCAACTGAAGAATTCCTTTGACATGTTGTACACAACAATTTAAAAGGATTACAAATTTTGATAGCAGAATTTGCGGTTTTATTCAGACAGTGTTGTTGTTGTAGTTGAACTCATATAAAACATATGACCGGTGTTGCCACATATCACTGTTTTCGTCAAGACAACGAGACTCATACTGTTATTTTCAGACTTTTTTTCATTTTAGTAGTAGAATCTTCGATTGGCGAACTAAAAAACGTACGGCCAGTGTTGCCATATATCACTGTTTTCTTTACGACAATGACACTCATATTTTTTCAGATTTTTTTTTATTCTAGTAGTCGAATCTTCGACTAGCTAACTAAAAAAACGTAAGGCCAGTGCTACCATATATCACTGTTTTTTTTAAACAACAACACAAAAAAAGCTTTTGAATATTGATTATGTTAAAGGGGACCAAAACACGTATACGTGTATCGGCCCTATGGCAAAATGGGGCTTAAAGGTTCCTCCTTTTTTTTTAATATTAATTATGAATTGGCAAAATGTTTAGCAAACTTACAAAATACACTACGAGGAATATTTTTCTGACAGCAATTGGATTTTTTTAACTTTTAATTAAAAAGCCCTATAAAAATAAAAAAAAACAATTGTTATGCAGCCAACTTCACTACAAAACACGCTGTCAAAATTTCATTTTCCAGCCTCTCAGTGCTGCCGTCCAGTTATTTCGGTATGATTTTGTATGGGCATTAGAATTTTTGACAGATAGAAAACGATTGCTGCACCAATTCAGGTATGACTGTTAGAAAACGATTTTCGTAATAAAACTACTTAAGGCAGAAAAAGCTCTTCTGTAGTTGTGCTGCTGTGTATGTGTTTAATGCTTTACGAACAGTTAAATTTTTTTTTTTTTAATTTTCTTTGTTTATTTTCTTTAAACAGGAAATTCTAAACGGAATTTATGATTAGCAGTGTATTTGCCCTCTTTAAAATACAATTTTTTATAGCAACAGAAGACTCAAGGGATGATTAAACGGAGGGAGAACATGATTATGTGTAAGCAATTCTGAAATTTAATATTCCTGCCAGGCAATTTGTTAAGAAACAAGAGATTTTTATTTATTAAATTTTTCAAAATTCAATTCAATTAAGAAAATATTAGAATTTGAAACAAATATTTAAGCTGCTTAATATTTTGTGACATCAAATTACAGTTTAAATACAAAAAAATTAACTTTATTAAATGGCTCTGTCCTGTGCTGTCATGTTAATGATTGTTTGTTTGCAATCCCTAAAATGTCTGATGGAAACAAACAAAGACGCCCTAACAAGTCAGAGATTTCATAACAAATAATAAAAAAAGAAAAAAACGGGCGTGTAAGTGTGTGTGCGTGTGAGTCTTTTTTTTTTATAAAGTTTAATACACTAAACTCACCAATACTAGCAAGTTTATATGTATGCGAGAGACCTCATCATGCCTTAACAAATAAATCTTTTCATGTTTTCTTTCCTTACAGAGTTTTGTTTTTCTTTCCAAATTCCGAATGTTATAGGTGGCTGTGTGCTTTCTAACAAAAACAAAAACTTGTGCAAAAGTGTTGTCATAAATCTTTCTTTAGTGGTTTCATATGTTCTATTTGTATCTTTTAACAAGGCACGCTCTTATCAAAATTTACTCATATGCTCGCTGCTCATATATTTTTTCCTCTGCTTTTTTTATTCTATTTTTGCTATTTTTTTTTCTGTGGACAAGCTTTCTTTTTGTTATTGTTTTTCTTGTTTGTTACTTTTTGGTAAAAATGGCAAAAGTTTGTAATTCAGTTCAGTTCAGTGTTTTTTTTTTATTTTATTTTTTGATTTTTCTAATCTTTTATTTTGTAAACTTTAAGCAGAGTGAATGTATAATCGCCGTAAAAAGTTTAAACTGATTTTTTTTTTTTAATTCTAAAGATTAAAACAAGTCATATTTGTTGCAAGTAAATCGCTCATGTTAAATGGCAGTAATTTAATTTTAAACCATCATCAGCAAGAAGAAGAATTTAGTAATTAAGCTAAAAAAAACTGTGCAAAAAAAGTTGGTTTGCAACTTCTACATCTAGTGCTGGGAGCAAACTTTAACAACATTGAAAGCACAATTCATTATTTTTAAACAAACAATATCCTTTCAATGATTCAAGGAAATATTTTGGTAAATTATTTAAATTTTCATTAAATTTATGAAAATCTCACTAAATTTATGAAAATTTCATTAAATTTATGAAAATTTCACTAAATTTATAAAAATTTAATTAAAATTATGAAAATTTTATAAACTTAATTAAAAATTTCATTAAATTAATTATAATTTCATTAAATTAGTGAACATTTCATTAAATGTATTCACTAAATGAATGAATATTTCATTGAATTATTGAAATAGTTCATCAAAGTCATTGATTGAAAAATAATCAATTTTTTCATGGGATTAATGCACAAAATTCTTTCAGTGAATTATTGTTATCCTTATAAATACAGGCAACTGAGTCCTTATAAATACATCTTAACAGAAGGTACTAGCTCTCAGATGATTCACGTTGTTAGTTGGGACAACCAGTGCACTCAACAAGAGTGGCATCAGACCCAAATCGACTGCTTGACCGAGCACTGTAGTCTTAGATAGCTTATCCACCAAAAACAGAGTTGACAATAAGAGAGCTGTACATGTACCACAACGTTCACAGATATCAGAGGTGTTCACAGTGAAAAAACAACTAAACTTGTTACCCATCAAAAATTAGGTGATGATAATCAAATTTTTTAACAGTGACAAGAAAATTGGTTTTAGAATACGAAATATTTTTAAGACTAAAATTTGGACTTGTTCGTATAACTGAAAAATTTTATTATTTTATATTTTATTTGAACACAAATTTAGTTCCCACAACCGAAGTTGTTTTCTGTGTGTAGCTGCTTAAGTGTGTTACTAAACTTTGATCCTAAGTTTCTTAGAGTCAGTGTTCGTTCGACTGCCTGTGCTTCTAAGTATGACTTCCACTGATTCCAAATGTGTCATTGTCTGTGGTTATACGTGTCCTGCCAGCCAGACAATGACTGTCTTTGAAATTCAGTGTCGTAACAGCTATTGTTTAACTGCTTCTAATTCTTAGTGTGTGATTATACGCATTCTACTAGTCAGTGCAGGACTGCCTTTGATATTAAGTGTCCTAAGAGCCACTGTTTGACTGCCTGTGATCTATCACCCTGTACTAGATGTTTGGCAGTCTCACCCTCTAGCAGATATTTATTTCTGTAACACTTACAAGGATAAAGGAATCTACTTTCTCCTTTTACTTATCTATTGATTTGTTTATTTTACACAAATTAATAACAACTTAAAAAGGATTTACAAATAAATTTGCATCATAATTTTAATTCTTGCATAGATAAATGATTAACGAGTTGTTGTTGTTGTTATTGCTATCGTAACATAATACTTTTAGCCAGCCTTTTGCACTTAATCTGAATAAACAAGATTACATAAAAATAACACACACACACACACACAGACCAAAAAGCCTTTTTTTTTAATTTCTGCTCGTCTTTTTTGCTTTTGTAAGACATTAAATTTTATTTTGCTTGTTTAATCAAGTGTTTACATTTAATGATTAACTAGAAACTGTAAACTAATTTTATTAAATTAATTTGAAATTTTTGCTTTGCTTAGTGAAGCTTCAAATAAGCAAGTCAAAAAGCTTCAATTTAAAACACATTTTAGTTTACAAAATATTAAATTATTTTACAAGAGACAGATTTAAAGAAAAATATTTTGCTGCTGCTGCAGTTTTACAAAAAAAAAAAGAAGAAAAAAGTTAATCTGTTTAAACATAATTTCCTGTGAAAATATTTGCCGAGGTAAAGACGGATGCTGTTGCTTACAAAAGAATCTTTATCATTTGATTTTTAATGAAAAATGCTTTGTGAACAAAATTTACTCTTTAATAAAAATTTAATAAAGAAAAAAAATTTAATTAAATTTAACGAGGAAAATTGGAGGCTTAATTCAATTTATAATTTTACAAGTCAGTAAACGAAATTAAATTTCAATAGGTCATCCTGTAACAAGATTAAAAATATGATTTTAATACATTGAGTGCCACGTTGTAATTGTCTGTCGTTCTTTTATTTACGAGGTTATGATTTTTAAATAAAGACTCCTTTACTGAACATTTTTGCAAAAGCATTCATGGGTCTAGAATGATTTTTTGAGGTTTTATAAAGTATTTTTTTTTTTACCATGTTTGGCCTCCTGGGAAGGTTTTCGTTAAAACCGCTTGGCACTCAACGTGTGTGTTAAGGTTAGTAAAAGGCAAACACATACAGGTTCTGGTATTTGAGGCTTGTCAACGTCGCAGCAAGAAATTTGATTTTCTGGAAATGTAAATAAAGTAAAAAAAAGCAATTTTTTTGATATTCTCAAAAATACCACGACTTTTCTAGCTCTGGATTATGGAAAATTGAAAAATATAGCTCACGGCTATAGTTGAAAATATAATTTCAAGCTCTTGAATTTCTTTACATATAGAAAACATCTTCAGTTATGAAAACTAAATTTCTTTTCAATCAAAAATTAAGTTATGATTACAAAATTTTCTTAGTTGTAGCAACCAGAATTTTCAAATTTCATTATTGGTGTGTTCAAAGGCTTCTAATAGGATTTTACTAGGAATATTTTTGTGGAATATTTGAACCCTCTAACTCTTCAACTTATTGGTCTTTTTTGTTATTTTTTATTTAGGGGTCAAAAAAGTCCCACCACTTGAAGAGTTAGAGGCTAAAAGTGTTCTACTAAAATATTCCTCGTAGTGTTTTACATAAGTTTGGTGAACATTGTATGTATCTAAAATGTATTATAGAATTCAGAATCAAAATTAAAAAAAAGGGGAAAATTGTAAACTTTCAAAACACCGATATACGTGTAAGTTTTTTCGGTCCCTTCTACCATAATCAGTTGTCCGAACCTTGTTAATTTTTTTTTGTGTTACACAGGATTTACTCTTTGAAAACTGTCCTCAACTAAGCTAATTTCACTATATTCAATAGCAGTAAGCTTGCACTATCAGCAAAATATCAAAATACGTTTGACAATCGCACAAAATGCCCATACACGACCAAGTCGCTGGCACAAACACTTGATTGAGCATGCATGCGTATAGCCTTTTTAAGGTATTGAGGGGTTTGCTTTGCTATAACCCTTTCCATTTCTGATAAATTTTGGGAAATTAGTTTCCTTCCCTAACAAATATTATTATTTTTTTTTTAATTTGTAAGCCTTCTCATGTATATAGTTTTGAGGCAAGGTTGTAAATAAATTTTAAACAATTCCATTATTGTGAATTAAAATAAGTATAGAAAAAAACAAAAATAAAAAACAAACAAAAATATTAATTTTCAACAAATACAAATTCAAACAAATAAAATAAAATAAAAAGTAAAACAAGAATTTAAAATTAAATGCACAAAACCATTAATACGTTGCTTACAAACAAACCAACCCCTCTAAACACACAAAGAAACACACACAGGCACTCATTAAGCCCGAATGCAATACAGTTGTAATACATACTCGGTACGCGTGTAATTGTCTTGTTTGCAAATAAAATCAGTATGCAAGGAGGAAGCGTGCGTGTGTACGTAAATTTACAAATAATGCTGCCAGACTACATGATCTACCTATAAAATCGTTAAATGGAATTTATAGAATTTAACAGTTGGTAAGACAATTCCAAAAGTTTTTTTTAGAGTTTTATTTACTTGCTAGAAAAAACCGCTTACAATTTGTGCAGCTGAGAACGAAACCCTAAAGCTGGCAAACGAGAGGTATTTGTTACAGTTAAAGCAGCAACAACTGCTTTAAATAGAGAATGCAACAGCAAAAGAAATGAAAAAACCTTGGACAACCAATATTTTTTTTAAAACGCTCTGCTCGCTTAACTATAAAAGTCATAAGAAGTTCAAATTCTCTGGATAAGTTTTTTCTTGAGAATTTTTTTTTTGGTAAAATGAGATTTTTGAAGAAGCCAGAAGTGTTACTAGTTTCATTAAAAAACTTATTACTCAACTGATTCTAAAATTATTTCTACAACTGATAACACTGACTGATTACACAACTAGTTCCAACAATGATTACAGAACTAATTCCAAATTTATTTTCAAAACTGATTTTATTTAATATTGGTTCTACAATACTGACTTCAGAATTATTTAATACCAGCATTAATATGATTCGAAAACTGATTTCTTAGCTGATACTAAATTTATTACCAGAATTCGTTCCTGAACTGATTCTAGATTTTTTTTTCACAACTGATTCTGAAGGAGACTAAAAAATTTATTTCACAATCGATTTCAAAACTGATTGTAAAATTCATGCGAAAATCAGAATTGATTCCAGATCTAATGTTAAAATTTGTTTCTGAAATTTCCCTAGAATTGATTTCAAAATTTATTCCAGAACTGATTCTAGAATTAATTTCACAATTGATACCCAGAATTGATTACAGAATTAGTTAAAGAATTGCTTCCCAAATTTATATCAAAAAAAATTATAATATTTCTCTAGAATTCATTTAACAATTGATTCTAGAATTACTTTCACAACTAATTAACAATTGCTGCAACTAAGAATTGAATTTCTGAAGGAATCACAGAACTTATAACAGAATAAAGGTCAAAATTAATTAGTGAGCTGATTTCATAACTGATTCATGAAGCAAAACTTATTTCACCACAATTTAAACGATATCGAATCCATAATTTGTTACACAGCAGAATATATACTGTGCCACTGCAATGCTCATGCGTTAGCGCTACTACCTACAAGCGTGTGCTATAGTATACAACTATCCTAAGGAAGTCTCTGAATTCGAGAATGAATGAAGTGTCTAGAGTTACAATAGGTATATTCTGCCTTCAGTATCCACGTGACTTGTTGGAGCTTCTAATTCTACTTGATTGTAAAATAGATTCCCAAATTTATGTCTGAAGGACATAAATTTATTTTGACGAGGTAATTAGCATTAGCATTACTCACTTAAAAGTTTTGCTTTATCTACAAACCTGGCAACATTTGGTTGATTACAAATGTTGATATTTAAAAAAAGAACAAAGTAACTGTAATTCTCCCCTGTATACTCTCTCCCTAACCATTCTTTTAATAAATATGTCGTCATTAACACATTCTCACTTACTAACGGTATTAGTGTTCTTGTAACTAACGAGCAAGAAATGAGCATTTAAATTGGACAAACAATAATAGCAGCAGCAACAAAACATCAACGAAAACAAAAACTAGCCAAAATAATAATAATAATGATACTAACAACAACAACAATAATAAAAAATACTTTAGAATGGCTGCGTTGTGTAAGAGTGTAAGAGGAGCGTGTATTTTAGAATAGAAATTACGCTAATGGTATTAAATAGATGTTGTTGTTGTTGTTGTTTGCAAGCACATGAGTATATAAGAGATATTATATAAAATTACATAAGCATACACGCTAATTACATTGTTAAGCCAAGCTCATTTTGTTTGTTTGCGTCCTTAAGAAAATTAAAGTTTTGTGTAAATTTATTTATTTATTAATTTATTTAATATTAAAAAATTATTTCCAAATTAAAAAAGTGGCAATTGCGGTTCGAAGTAGAGGCCTGCGACCTCCAGATATGTTGATAAGATAGTACACTTATTTAAATTTTATATATTTAAATATTAAAACAAACTTCAATTGCAAAAGATGCAAAATTTGTTAAGTTTTACTTTAACAATAATGAAGTTAGAAAATTTTGTTTTCATTTTCATTTAATTGAAATTGTTTTGGAATTTTATTTACAAATACTGAGGAACTTTAAAAAAAAATCCTTGTTGCTTAAGAACAACACCCTCCACTCCCCACTCCCCACTTTGCCGAAGTACCATTTTTGATTTTTTCCATGAAAATTACCTAATCAAAAAGGAATTTAATCTGTAGGTTCTAAGCTTTTTGTAAGTGTTTTAACATTTTCTCAACAATTCTTAGTTTTTATTTTATGATGAAAAGCGGAAACTGCCAAAATCCTTAAGAAATGTTGCCAAGCCATTTATTACTCTTATCTAATCGTATCAAACAAAGCTGCTCCCCATGCCGTATACTTATTATGTTTTTCTTATAAGTAGTTTGTCTATTCATTATACGCTCTGTATAACTAAAATTGTATTTAAAGGAATTACTACTTCAAATATGCCGGTATGGCATTAATCTACACTGCAAACTAACATTTAAAAAATCCTTAATTTGAAACAATGCTTTTGTGTGTCTTAATGTCAGTATGCATAGAATTTTTTTTTTGTTTTTGCTTTAGTTTTCTTTCAATAAAACTTTATTCTCTTCATGTAAATCTCAAATACACATTTCACAAATCTATAGTTAGTAACCAGCCAACTACGATTTTCATTTTCATTTTGTAATTTAAAGCAAACTACCAAAAAAACCAATTTATTCTTGAAGTTGCAACACAATTGTTAAAGAGAAATTTGTTCAACAGCTGAGTCAGATTAACTTCGATTTTTTTTTTAAATAAAAAAAGAAAAACTGGTATTTCATTTCTATTTCTAGTTCCTTAACAAATTACACAATTTTTTGGTAATTTTTTTCTACGTTTTTAAGCAGGTTGAATTTCAAATGAAGCGCAGTATTAAACTAATTTTTTTTTTAATAAAAAGTAAAAGGAGAAAAAACAAATAAATGAATATTGAAAAGTAAAACTAAAGCGTGCCATGAAATACGTTTCAGCAAATGTGTTAAGGAAAATACTTTTAAATACGAATAGTAAAATTCTACAAATCGTTTAAAAAAACTATTTTTTTAACAATAAAATTTCTAAATTTTTTTTTACAAAAATTAATCTTCATTGGTGTCGGATTCCAATTATATTGGTGTACAAAATGCATTCAATTCCAGGATTTTCTTATGAAAAATCGAAAAAATTATTTACTCAGTACAAGAAGTAAGAGGAATAGCAAACACACAAATCCATACGAACGATAATTTCAACAGACGCTACTCAAAAAAAAAAAAAAAAAATCTAAACAAAAAAAAAATTTTTTGAACAAAAAAAAATTTATTTTTAATTTAAAAAAAAAATTTATTTTTTTTTTTCATTTTAATAAATATTTTGTTTTTAATATTATTAAAAAAAAGTGTTGCACAAAAATTCTGCTGAGTTCTTGAACACACCAATGTTGAAATTTTTTAAGAATATTTTTTTCTATAATTTTTTTAATAAAAAATTTTGTTTTGACATTTTTTTTTCTCAATTTTTCTTTATAAAATAAATTTTTTTAAGAAAAAAAATTTTTTCTCAATTAAAAAAAATTTTTTTTAATTCTTTTTTTTTTTTAAATATGTAAATCTGAAACGAACTCTGAGCACATTCTTTATACTTAAAACTCATTTTTTTAATCATTATTATTCTATTACAGTGCACTGAGTTAAAATAGCCAGTACTAAGAAGGATAGCAAACACACAAATCTATATGGACCATTTCATCAGACTATAGTCAAAAAAAAAATTTTTATTTCAATTTGTTTTCATAATAAAAAATTTAAAAAAAAATTTTTAATTTCTTTTTTCCTTAAAAATTTTTTTTCTTAATTTATTTTAAGAAAAAAAAATTTTTTTTTAATAATTATTATTTAATATTCCCTGAAGAAGACCTTCAAAAGAAAGTCGAAATATCGGAAAATTTAAATAAAAACCATTTTTTAAGATCTTAAGCTTGATTAATATTAAATAATAATAAATTTAACAGACCGAAAAATTTAATAAAATTTTTTTAATAACTTTTTTTATTAAAAATTTTTTTTTAATATTTTTTTTACCAAAAAAAAAACTATTTTTTCTTAACATTTTTTTAATAAAACTGAAACGAGCTCTGAACACATTCTTTATGCTTAAAATGAATTTTTATAATCATCCTTATTCTATTTTCTTACAGTGTATTGAGTTGAAATAGCTTCTTCTACTTGACATGATTCGTTGGTTTAATTAAGTTTAAAAAAAAACTGATTAAAAATTGTGTGTTATTTGTTATGTGTGTGTTTTTTTTAATATGTATTTAGCACTTTTTCTGGTACTTTATTTAGGGTTATTTACTGTAATTAAAAAAAAAATAAATCCTGCTAAACAAGCTTAGTGGTAAAAGTGAGCTCTTACCACTTTCAAAAATAACAGCTCAAGTTTTACTGTTAACTTTATATTTAAAAACATTTTATTTTAATAAAATTTAAACTCTTTAAGTTGAAAAAAGCTATTTCTCGTGTTAACTGATGACGTTTATGTATTTTTGATATATTAAATGTTTTGTTAATTTAATTAAATTCATACCTTTTTCATGTTGTACATAAATCACAAACGGTTATAAAATTACTTAATATGACAACAGCCCAGCAAACAAAAATTTCAACAACTTTAAGGACGTGTGCAAAGAACATTTATTAAGTTTGAATTTTTGCGAAACCCTTACAATCCTTGAAGAGTAATAAATGCTAAATTAAGGAAATTGTTGAAAATTTTTCATATGATCGTGCATGACAAACAACAAAATAAAAAGCTAAAACTGAAAAAACAAGGCTTAAATGTGATTGCAATGACAATCAATGTCGTGTTATTTTAAACACTGCCGATTTTCCAAAGTATTTATCACAAGTTAAAACATATCATCGTGCACCATGTCGTCTACAAAATACGGAATTAAAACTAAAAGAAGACTCTAACGTGATTGCGATAAAAACTTAATTAATTTCATTCGTAACTTTTTGTAAGCTACAAATTAAATGTTTTTAGATTAATAGCAAACATTTTTGTAAAAAAATCTAAACTAATTTTTTTTTTAATTTTCGTGCTTCTGCCAAAATAAATTTCAATGCACGACATTTTAAATGACACTGTCTTTCACTTTGTCCTTAATAATAATTTTTGTTAAGCGTCCACATTGTACAAATAAATTTCAATACACGACATTTTAAACGACATTGTCCTTCACTTTGCCCTTGATTAGGATTTTTAGAATATTTTTAAGTTCTTAGTTTGTTAAAAGGTTTTTAAGCTTGAGTTTTTTTTTTTTTTTGAGAAACTTGCCAGTAACTAAATTTTATCCAAATATTGTGAATAAATCATCGATATCTTTTACATCTATGATATGGGAAATAAACACACCCACACACACTAACAAACGCTTTTTTTCTGAAAATAATATAATTTAAATTTAATTTTAATTTTATATTTCAGGGATTTATATCAAAATTGATCAAACCGTCAACACAAAATATCCAGTTAAAAGATTCATTTCATTTTAAAACAAATAAAAACATATTTTACACAGAAAAAACAATTTATTAGCATTTCATTTAAATAAATAACAGCCAACAATTTATGGGAATTCGTATGAATATTTTCAAAAAATTTCAAGTTATTTTTATTTAAGCGAAAAAGAAAAAAAAAATAGGAAAAAAGACAAAAAATTAAAGCGCATAAATATTTATTTTTGCCAAACATTTAATATTTAAATAAAAAGCAAAGTGAAAAGAAAGAGTGGGAGAAGTTTAAAAAAAAGGAAGAGCAAAATAATCATGTTAAATTAATAGTTTTATGTCAACTGACAGCTGAGCAGAGCCATGCCATGTTTTTATAACATCAAGAGTTAAATTGAAGCATCAGTATGAAAAACGAAGTGCACAAAAAAGGAAAAAAATAGAAACCAACTAAATAAAAAAAAACATCAGTATTCACTTTCATTTAACTAACATTAACATGATGCAGAAGTAAAAGCATAAAAAAATTGCTGTAACAAGTATTGAGTTTCAAAAAACAAAAAAAATAGATACTTCATGACAAGAGAATTTAAAAGAGCTAAAAATGGGAAGTTGGCTAATGGCAACAAGTATTTAATCCTAGAACACTAAGCCCAGTCTGTGAGGCGCAACGAATGCTGTTAAATTTAATGAATATTTCTTATTTTATAATAATAATTGCCACAACTTCAACGCCAAAACGAGTTTTAGTTTAAAGCTTTAAGAAAAAAGGTTTAGTGTTCTAGGGTTAATACAAAATTTCCGTATACAGAAAAAATTTTAATATCATTATGTGCTGTTTCTGGATCACAGCCGAGCTAATCGTCTAGAAATTGCTTATAGAAATTTCTCAAAATAATTAAGTGTTTTCTATAAAATACAGGAACAAAAAATTTTTATTCTCCTAAATCGAATTTGAATAGAATTTTTCACTAGATTTTTTTTTCAGTTTAACAAAAACTGTTGTACAAGCAAACCTAAATGTATGCCATGTATTTTTACTTAAATGGCTGTATATTTTCTAAAGCATATTTCCCCTTGTTATACAATTTTTATGATGAGTTTAATAACACTTAAAAAAACAGTAACAATTTTTTATAAGAATTAAATTGTCACTGGTGGTAAATACTTTGCTGGAAATGTCTTAACTTGTTTAATAAACAAATTAATTCAGTGTTACATTAAAAAAAAAATTATTAACACTGGTTTTTCTAATCTTTCATTATGACGTTTGAAAGTGAAATTGTTGTTGTTGTGAATTTGTTTGGTGATGTGTATGTGCATGTATGTAAGAGTGTGTTAGTCTAACTACAATGGTAATTATAATAAACATGCCAATAGATATGCATATGAAATTATAGCATACATTTAGGTGGCATACAATTTTTACGTAAAAAACTGCATACATAATGGGGCAAGCGAAGATAGCAAACAAACAAAAAAAATATTTTAAATTAAAATTTATTTTTTTTTTTTATTAAAAAAAAATTTTTTTAATTTTAATGGTTTTACCAATAAATTTAAATTTAAAGGAAATGTTATTTCAGTTAAGTTTAAAAGTGGATTTAATAAATCGAGAAAAGATATGTTATGGCAAATTTAATCACTTACTTTAGCAATTGGACCAAGCATAATAACGGTCGATTTTGCTTAATAGTTCAAAACGATTTAGGTGCGCACTTGCTGACATATCAAATTCATTATAGACCAATATGTTTCGGTCACTCATAATCAGGGAGGCTAACTTTCCCAAACGTATTGTAACATGTCCCTCTAACTATAACTTAATCAAACTATTTCTTTATTATGATAAAGTGAATTATACCAACTACTAAAGTGTAGCGTTACAGTATTACGAATACCCTCACATACTCGTATGGCTTAAGCTATACCTTTTTCCATATAGTTAGTAAATTGTGTTCTGCCTTTTTATATTAAAACAAATAATTTATCTACCAACAAACAAAAATGCAATTTGTAAATGTATGTTAATGCAAGCATTAAGTTTACAACAGCTTAAATTTATCTCTTTTAATGATAAAAACAATTTATAGCAAGACCTAAAACTCAAAAGACAATGTTCTAGAATTTAGAATAAAAAACAGAAATTTTCAATGCTTTAAAAAAGCTTTATTATATAATAGAAAAAGAGCCTTGCATTTCTATTCCTTTTTCCCCTGTTACTTAAAAAAAAGTTTGAAATTTAGCTTTATGACAAAAAGTACTTAACTTATTTAAAAAAAGGTAAAAAGTGCAATAATTTTACCCTTTTTTTTAAGAAAGAAAAACACCCTTAATTTAGAATTTTTTCTGCGATTTCTGTTTGAACAATAACTTCATTTGTGACTTACTCCGGGAAGGAGAGATACGCTGTCTACAAGATTTCTCGAGAGCCAAAGCGGGCAAGTAGGAGTCGAAGAGACTTATTAACCCTGAAGGTATTGGGGCATTAAAATCTACACTGACTTCTTAACAAGACATTGTTGATTCAATTACCAAATGAGTTATTCGGTGTGGTATCTGACGACTGCTGTCATTTTTGTCAAGCAAGGCAAAAAATATCGGAACATATTTTGTATCTTTGCCCAACAGTGGGAAGTTGCAGAATTTGATATCTGAAGGCAGTGGGATACTGGCTTCAGAACACTTAGGTAAAATGAGTTCAACAACAATTAACAGATTCCTCAGGAGTTTTATATTATTTTAGTTGGAAACTGGGCTGCACAATAGATCTTAGAGGTCGCAGTGCAATTATAGCCCTTAATAATAAAAATAATAAAAAACAATAATATGACAAAATAGTCATATTATTTAAAAAAAAAAGGTGAAATAAAAGTAACTAATAAATAATAAAAAACTGTCTATTAGAGATTTAATTTTATCAAAAATTTTCTAAGCTTTTGATACTTATTGCCAAATTATTTCAAAGTAATTGTAGCATAATTAAGCAACTGATACCGCATGGGTTAAAAACTACCAAAGAAGTGGTATTTTAATGAAAAATTTAAATTTCTGGTTAACTTTACATGAAACGAAAGCAATTTAAAACGTTTTCTATTACCCACACTACGATCCTGTGTAATTAGACCAGCTCTGAATCAATACTTTTTTTACTACCAAGTTTAGAAATGAAATAGCTTAGAATGACTAATGACACCTAAATGATTAATGACTGCAATATATACTCGTTTAAAAAAATTTTCATTAATTAAAAAAAACAATTTTTTTTTTTTGCTTATTAAAAATCAAAAACCCCTTTAATTTACTAAATTGCTTTTTATATCTTAATTTCCTTATTTCACAAAAATATTTTTGCCTATTTAAATTAAGACACTTAAATGTTTAAAAAAAAACTTGAAACTCAATTAAATAAAAATTTTTTTAGTCAACCATTGTTTTTTTATAAAAACAATCTTACAAGCACTTGTACTTGTTTTACAGCTTTTTCATCTTTAGCTTGAATGTCTTAAGATAATTTCAATTAAAATTAACATTCATGTTTTTTAAAAGGCTCCCAGCAATTATTCAACACACATACACCCTGTCCCTCTCCTTGCTTTATTCTCACCCTCACTTGCTCTCAGCATCTTTGACACTCAATAGTGCCTTGAATAAAGCCGAGAATGTCATAAAATAAATTAACATGCAGTTTTTCTCTTCTTTTCTTTTTTTCTGTAATAAAACAGAAAGAAATACATTTTGTGCTGAAAACATTTCTATGAATTTAGCATGTGTAAATTTTTGCAGTCTGTGTCTTGTTGGTTTGCAATACAAAAAAAAACAAACAAAGTTGATACTGAAGATTTGAATTAAGTGTACAGAGCACAGTGAAAGGAAAACTCTTATTGCAGTAAAATTATTTCTTTAGCAATAGCACATGACGTAACGTAATTGAACGTTACGTCATGCCGCTAGTTTCGTTATTTGATTATATTTTATAACAAGAAATTTTATGCAAATCTAATTAAAAACACTGCGTTAGGTGACGTAAGGCTACATTTTAATACCAAAAATTTAAGCAGCTTAATTTAAAAATTCTGCTAAATATGGCACTCTAAAATGTAATAAATTAAAATAATTTATGTTACATGACGTAAGGTTACTGTTTTGGCTTATATTTTAATAAGTCCATGAGGTTGTAATATCATTTAAAAAAAATTGCGTTACATGACGATTCTAGTTGGCTGTGTTTTAAGACAGATTAAAAAAAATTATAAAAAATATAAGTGTAAACATTAAACAAAATCATGTTACGTAACGGAAGACTATTATTTTTCATTTCTTATATTTTAATACCAGGAAGAATAAAAGTTTAATTTAAAAAATTCAAAATCTAATCAATGCAACAATGTTTTACGTAACAGAAGCCTACTATTTTTGCTTATATTTATTTATTTATTTTTATTTATTAATAGTAAATAAATTTACGTATTAATAACATTATAGGAACTGGCTGCTGTGGCCTTCGTCCTTCTGCTTATATTTTAATAGAACAAAGTCTATGCAAGTTGATTTACAACATCATAGAAATTTTAGAGTCTAATAGGTAATATGTAATTTAGAAGAAATTGTGTTACGTGAAGGACAGAAATTAAGTTACGTAGCGGAGGAAACCAGCAAACTATGACACTCTAAAATATAATCAATTAAAATAATTTATGTTACCTATGTAGTTTGCAATATGAATGTTTCAAATCTAAACAATTAAAAATTTAAGTTACGTAACGGAAGGCTACATTTTAAAATTGGCTAATTTACGTAGTTAAATTAATTTATTTTTATATGAGAAGTAAATCATGAATTGAAAAAAATGGCTTTACGTAATGGAAAGTAACTTTTTTTTGAAGGAAATAGCTTAAGCACTACATAGTATAAAACAAAGTCGCTTTCTCTGTCCCTATATCCCTATGTAAGCTTAAATCTTTAAAACTACGCAACGGATTTTGATGCGGTTTTTTTTTAATAGATAGAGTGATTGAAGAGGAAGGTTTATATGTATACTCTTGGAAGGTTTAATGTCACAAATCCGCCCGGCAGGTAGTACTATAGTCGGTATCGGTTTTTACCCGATCTCGCACTGTTTTTTACTCTATGAGTACGATTTCTTAGTGTAAGAAGATCGAATATATAAAAATTTTAAGGCAAGACAACGTTTGCCGGGTCAACTAGTAAATAATATTTTCATTATGTTTACGCTAATGCCCACTGTATCTCGTATAGACTTTTATAACTCCATCTACTAAAGTATACAAAACTCACGCATTAGCAGCACATAATGCTTATTCTCATAGCAAATCTCAACAAACAGTTAGAAACTCATGCACAGACACAGCCAAAGACCAACTCTCAGGCACGGATACAAACACAGCAGTAAAGGGGCCTTATATTTATTAAAAACTGATTCTATTATAACAATAGGTATGTGGAAACAAATACCAAGAGAAATTAATGCAAAAACACAGATACAAATAACAAAATTAAATGAAAAATCCTATGGCAGGGCTGTCGTAGTACATTAATAGGCCTAAAAAATGTAGCAATGCCAGACAGGAAAAAAAATCAAAGAGCTTTTTTCCACATACAGTTTGATTGTTTTTCTTTAACACTTTTTATGCAGACAAACAAACACACTTTCTATTCGTGTTATCCTGTTGGCATGATAATGTTTGATGTTGCCGTCAGTAATTACAAGCAAAGGTCAGGGATTCTGAATTGTTTAGCAAGTTTCTTTATGCTGGAGTGAAAAAGAAATGAAACTGAAGACTTCAATTCCAAGTCATAAAGCATAAGCTTGACGATAGAGAGACAGAGTGAACACATGACAGTATTGAATTTTGTAATACTAAAAAGGAGTAAATACGTTACAAATTGCATTTAAAAAACTTTAGAAATATTCCCATTAAATAGGCCGTCAGTTTACATTGAAAAGAGTTCTTAAGAATTGTGAACGGATCCTGAAATTAACATTTTCAGATTTTCTTTTCTCATGGAGCTATCTTGATACCATTCGCCTTTTATGTTTGCAGTCAAGTGATGAATTTTGGTGAATATTTTGTTGTTTTTTTAAGGTCACGACCACAACCCAAAGGATCTTTTGTATAGACAAGCACTCCGGGTTTAAGCAGATAGTACGGGTAGCACATTACTCACTCTTGTAAATATTAATTGAGCATAAGTGACTTGTGCCACAAATAACCGAAATTTATTATCTTCCTTACATCAAAATGTATAGGAATGAAGAGAAAACCATCCGGGTGAGTATGATTGCTAGACTAGACTTTAATTTAATTTAAGAAAATCCACAGCCTCAACCATTTCTTTTGCACTCCAACATCCTTACAAGAAAATCTTCAAAAAAAAAAAAAAAAACTTCCACACTTGCCAAAGAAATTAATATAAAACAAACTTTATTGCAACTCATTTGCATATAATTAAAACAAAGTTTAATTTAAGAAACATCAATAGAACAAAATTGCTATTTCAATTTTCCTAAACATTTTGTAGATTTCGTGTAGATATTTATGGCTAAGGAATTTTGTTATTTGAAAATGGTACTAATTGTAGAGATGGTATAGTGATAAGATAGCGTTTGGAAAAAGAATACTTTACATGACACACAAAATATAAAAAAAATTTGTAAGAAATTATTATTTTTATATTCATATTAGAGAACTAGTATAACAGTTTTAATAACACAAAAAGGATAGCTGTTATAGTCTCAAATAAATTTGTTTAAATTGCTATAAAATTGAAATAACCTTTTTTTAATAGCTAAAATTGTAGCAACAAAATATGTTAATACCTTAAAAACTGTTATACAAATTTTGTTTAAAAATATTGCCAATAAAGTATGTATTGTTTAAAGAATGTGTGTGAAAATTATTTAAAATTACTTAGAAATAAAACTAAGTGTGTATTTTTCATTAGCTTTTGTGAATTTTCTAATTTGAAATAACTGTTATAAAACACATTATGCTGGTTAGCTGTTTAAATTCAATAAAAAAATTTTAGAATAATTGACAAATATTCTAATATGTATAACAGTTTTTATAACTGTTATATAACTGTTATACTATTTTTTTTCTTGCAGTTTACCTAATATTTAATTTTTTACTAGTTTCATTTTAAATATATTTACAAGAAAACTAACGAGTTAAAATTCTACTCATGCTTCCAAATTCACTCCTTCTCTTTCTTTCTTGTAAACTGTGAAACTACAACGTGACTGAAATATGAAATTAGTCAATTCATGAGTAATAACGTTAAGCACGTACTCACGCGAGTTATGAATATTAGATTCATTAATTATCTACCAGAAAACTATCAAGCAAAAGTCCTACTCATCCTTTCAAACTCACTCCTGAATATTTTAATAATTTTAACTTAATTAACCTCTAACAAGTTTTCACTGTTGTAAGTAAGAAGAAAACTGCAAAAAGTACCACGCCATATCACATGCTCAGCTCTAGGTAAATATTTCGTTGCTACTACTTATTATGAGTGTATTAAGGCGTGAATGAGTACAACTATTTGTTCACTTGTAAGAAAAACAAATAAAATTTAAGCTTATTTCAACACCAACACAAAAATACACATTTTCACAACATACTTTTACACTTATAAATACGCCATAAGTATGTAAACATAAAACAAATTTTTATTCTTAAACGAAACGACAGCCTATTTGCCATTAATTTTTATTGCCTGTTACAAGTTGCTAAAGTGTTTGCTTGTTTATACATTTGTCACTTGTGCTAACACACACACAAACATTCACGCATATTTAAACAAAACATTTTTATAAAAATTCGCTGAATGTTATTTTTATTATACAATTTGAATTGTAAATTTGTACACATATTTTGAGTCAAAAAATACAAAAAAAAATTTTTTGTTTAATTTAAATTTTTATGCTAGTGAATAAATGTGCGTAACAGTTAAGTGTTACATGTTTCATTTAATTTGAATTGCAGAATGCAGACATGTAAAGGAGTGATTAAGTATAGAAGTTTCAAATAAGCCAATAGCTGTCAAGCTACAAAAGGGATCACTATTAAACACAAGAAGGACTGGGACCAAAACTTATCTCTTATACCAACTATTAAACCATTTTAGAAAAAAGTTTAAATTAAAATTTAGTAAAATTTTCTTATTTAATTTTTACAAAAATATAACAAAAACTCTTATACTAACAAAAGATATCTTGTTTTCGAAAGTAGTTTGTGCTCAAATTAAAAGTTTATTATTGTAGAAAAGTAAAACTCTTCCATAAACAAAAAAACCTTGTCTAAATTTAGAAGCAAACTAGCAAAAATAAAACGAAAACTCTTATACTAACTAAAGTTACCCTATTTTTGAAAGAAGTTTATAAAGAGTGATTTTTTTGCTATTATCTTTTTGGCAACACTAGTTTTGACAGCTCACGCACGTTTTGTATCTTGTGTCACTGTCAAACATCTTCAGTTTGGTCTATAATTTAATCATGAATCGTCTTACAAACGAACAACGCTTGCAAATTATTGAATTTTATTAGCAAAATGCGTGCTCTGTTAAGAAAGTTCATTGCGCGCTTCTTCCATTTTATGGTCAGTTTAATCGACCTACTGAGGCTTCTATTCGGGCTATTGTAACAAAATTTGGAGTGAAGAGCAGCCAGAAGCATTGCAAGAGCTACCAATGCATCCACAAAAAACAACCGTTTGGTGCGGATTATGGGCTGCCGGCATCATTTGGCCGTATTTCTTCAAAGATGATGCGAATCACAACGTTACTGTGAATGGTGAGCGCTACCGTGCGATGATAACAAACTTTTTTTTGCCCAAAATGGAAGAGCTTGACTTGCATGACATGTGGTTTCAACAAGACGGTGCCACATGCCACACAGCACGCGAAACAATGGACCAATTGAGAGGCGAGTTCGGTGAACAGTTTATTTCACGCTTGGGACCAGTCAATTGGCCGCCCAGATCGTGCGATTTAACGCCTCTAGACTATTTTTTGTGGGGCTATGTTAAGGCTAATGTCTATAGGGACAAGCCCGCTTCGATTGACGCACTGGAAGCCAACATTGCCAACATTATTCGTGAGATACCGGCCGAAATGTTGGAAAGAGTATGCCAAAATTGGACTAAGCGGATGGACCATTTGAGGCGCAGCCGCGGCCAACAGTTGCATGAAATAATCTTCAAACATTAAATTATATCGACCCAACTATCGATCCAAATAAATATTTCATGCATTTTTCTGAATTTTATGTGTTTTTTTTTTTTAAATTTCCGATAGTTCTTATAAAATCACCTTTTATTTAAACTAAAAACTAATAAAAAAAAAATTTTATAGTAGAAAAGTAAAACTCTTATACTAGCAAAAAACCAAACTCTTCTACAAACAAATGTCATTAAAAACGAAAACAATAATTAAATGTGATCATACTCACACAAAAATGTTTAATTTACTGTTTACACTATACTCTTATACTACAACTTAACTCTTATACCAGAAAAAAACATTCATTGAAAAACCGTAAAAATTATGGGAAAAAACTGTTTTATCACAAAAATTTAGATGAAGTGGCTTGAAAGTTGAATGTGTATAAATAAGCAAAAAACTTTAAGAAATCACTTATACAAAAGAAAGCAAACTGTTATACTAACAGCAATTAAACTATTTTAAAAAAATCATTAGATTGTTTTGTAGATTTAAGCACTGCAAACTAACAACGATGACAAAAAAAACTTCCTTTGGTGTAGTGCAGTGTTAGCACTCTTTTAAATATTTCTCCTCTAAATGTACATGCTTTATATCTTTTATGTGCATACTTTAATATTGTCACTATTGTTACTTTTGTTTCTTTAAATTGTCACACGTTTTCTGTATTTTTATTTTTATACTGTTTCTGTTTGTTGTCATAGTTAGCTTTTCAAGAGCCTGAGACCGAGATCGAGTAGTTACAGTAACAAATATGAAGCCTCTTTATGATACAAAAAAAAAATTTTTTTTTGTTAAAGTGACTTGTCTGTAAAACGTAAATATGTACCAGTAGGTAGTTGTTGTTTTATCGTTATAGTAGTTTTGTATTCGTAGCATGTCAACTTGTAAAATTTTTTTTACATTCTTGTTATTTTAATATCGTCACGAATTTTATTTAAAGCGCTTAAGGGCAATGAGTGCTATACAGAGTTACAAAAACAGTACACATAAAGTTTATTGATTACAATGGGTTATTAAAAGGTTAATGGTTGTGAAGAAGGATTGGGATAAAAATAACAATAAAAAAGATAAAAAAAATATTTTCCAGTAAAGTGAAAATAGGTATTATTATAATTTTTTTTATTGAATTTTAAATAAATGCGTTAGACAGCAAGAGATAATTGTAATTGCAAAAAAGGATTATTTTAAAATTTGCTATACGACCATTTTAGTTTATAGGAAATACCATAAACCATTAACCATAAAAAACTACATACTTTATTTTTCCTGGCAGCTTTAAATAAATATTTGCATAATTTTTTATTTATTTTAACGTAATTTAACTGTTATAAAACTCTTTATTAAAAATTTCTTTAAAAAAAAACTAACTAACATATCTACTCATCAAAAATGATTTCTTTGCTATATAACAGTTATAATTAAGTGTTATACAACTGTTATATACGTGGAAAATAACATATTACAGTTTTTAAAAATGTGCTAATGAAATTACTTTTTAAAACAGGATATTTTATGAAATTATAACAGTTTTATTTCATATTTAAGTAAATATATATTTTTATAGTTTACATATTTAAATACATATTTTTTTAAATAATTTTAATATAAACCTTAGCAGTGACTTGTTTTAATTAATATTTATCATACATATTTTTGCCCTAATACCCTTCAATGGTTATCTTTTTCAATTAATTTTAAAATTTATTGGCTTCAGTTAACAATTTAACAAGACCTAACTCATACAAAGACATTAAGCTTTTGTTAAAAAAAGCATATAGTTTTCTAACAAAGCAAAAAAAAAAGGACATGTCTTTGAAATATGTTTTACCAGGAAAGACAGTTAGCAAGAAAAAAAATCTCTTTTAACTTTTGAAAACTTGTACAAAAAAAGTTTAATAACTGCGCAATTTAAACACTCCAACGCACTCATTTTTTAAATAATACAAAATTGGGAAAGAGTTTTCCTACAAACAAAAAAAAAAAAATTATAAGAAGACAAAAAATTGGTTAAGCTAAAAATTATACTTTTTTCCCTCCCATAACAATAACGTTCATAATCTAGACATTTAAGAAAAATATTATTAAAAAAAAAGAAACTGCCAAAAATATATACACAATATTAAAGTAAAAGCCTTGTTCTACTTAAAAAAGGCAACCAATTTTCTACAATTTTTTTTCATTATAGTTGTAGATGCATGTGTTTTTTTTATGGAATAAGTATAAATGTTCTTGGCTTAGCCTTAAAAAGCCATGTAATTCAAACATTTATGGTAGTATATAACGGATTATTATACAAACATACATTTTCATATTTATATACTAAAGGATACACAAAAAAAAAATAATAAAACATTTGCCAATGTCTGGTTTTTAATTTTTAATAGTTTTTTCTTCTCTAAAAAAAAACAAAATTTTTAGGTGGTTTACTGAAGTGAACCTTCGTTAAATTTGTCACTGCAGCACAGCAAGAATTTAATTGAATTAAATCTTATGGGAAAATAACAGCAGCAATTAGTATAACAAAATAATTGCAAGCAATTAGTATAATGGATTTATTGCTATTTTTTTATTATTAAACCATTAAATTAATACATTTCTTTAAACGAAATTTATATCAAGTTTAAAATATAGCTGCAGGGCATTTTAGTTTAACTGTTATTATGACAGTTAACGTAAAAGGCATAAATTATAAATATGTTCAAAAATTTAAATTAAATTATTTAACTGCTCTACTACCCATCATCAAATTGTACAGGTTTAGTTTTTTTTTTTCAAAACTGACTATCAATTGTCTAATTAAAATACATACACACCAGCACAATAATTATTTTAGAAAATGTCATATTAAAAAAAAGCCACTGCACCAAATGATTGCATAATTACAAATGACATTAAATGTGAAAGTTATAATAAACACCACATAAAACCAAATACACAATACGAGTATCATTTAGTGGCACTTATCCACAATGTGTGAAATCTATTTGAATATAATTTTTGAATTGGCCATAACAAGCAGGGACGAAGTAAATAAAGATTTGGATAAAGTAGACAATAATAATAATGAAAACTGTTATATTTAAAAAAAATTATATAAATATTAAAATTTTGTATAAACAAAGACTGTTATATTAAACATTATTCTTTATACTTTAAAATGTTATCTATCTTATCTTCAGTCTTTTAAGCTTTATAACTAGTATACTAACAGTTATATAAAATAAATTAAAAAAAGTAATTTAATAATAAATATTAAGTTTTTGTACTAAAATTCCTATATTAAAATAAATTATTATAAAATATTATATATAATAATAAACTGTTATATTAGATACAAAAACCTCTTTTAGTACTATAAGCTGTTATACTTAAAATCATTAAAACTGTTATACTATCGTTTAAATTAAAACTGTTATACTATAGTTATATTATAAATTGAAACTGTTATACGAAAAGACGTTATAGTGGAATGGATTAATAAAAAAATTTTTGATTTCAAAATGCCTAATTTTAAACAAACAATTTTGTTTAATACATCTCTGCTTCCAATAAAAACTAAAGCCTTTTATTTGCCACAAAACTTTTCATTATCCCCAAATTAATGTCCAATGAAATTTTCATTTAAAAGTGGCGGCAATTAAAACAAATTAAATTAAATTAAAGAGCAATTACACACACAGAAAACAGATTTGGTTGTGAGAACTGAATTTGTAGACAATCAAAAACTCAGTTGTTTTAATCGATTTTTTTAGTTGTAGTAATAAGAATGCGGTAATACATTAAAAAAAATTTGTTCTTTTTATAGTATTTTGAGCTGTTTTGGCGAATTTCTAAAGAATTCAGGTATCATAGCTGAATTTTTAATTGGTAACGACTTCAGTTCTTAAAAAAGAAATTGTTTTCTCTGTGCATATTCCCTTTTTAAATTAGGCCTTGGTTGTATTGCTTCTAAAACTAATTTTGCTGAATTTATTTTTCACTTAGTTTTATAAATGAGAAAATTAAATTTAAAATTCTAAAAGCTAAAAAAACTCAAAGCAAAATTTTTAAATAAATAATAACTTGGGTGCCGATAATGTTATCGATATGCCTTACCTAGATAAGGACCATTTTTATATAATAGGGTTGATTTACAAGTTAAGAGTTTCTACTTGAACTACAATCTCATTAACAATTTACTCCGGTGCAAACGTAGAGTAAATAAGTGTCATTGTAGCCGAATACAGTAATTTTTTTGTTTGTTTAATAATGATTTTATTAGCATGAGGAAAGAAGAGAAAAATGTTAGAAACTAAATTGTATTTTACAGCAAACACTAATGCTTTACATGCAATGCGTTGTAAAGTGGAGTCCACTAATACGAATATGGTTAATTTAAATAGTTTTAAAAATCCGCAGTGAATAACAGTAAAATGCAACAAGCATTGATTGCTTAAAATCACAAAAAAATAAAAAAATTAAGCGAAACTAAAACAAAACTTTGCTATTTTTCATGTTCATGCCACAATTGTTAACATCCGTTTAACGGAAGTGAGGTTAATTGTTGGCTTACAATGTAAAATATATTTTAAAAATATTGGTTTTTAAAGAAACCTTTAGTCTTGATGTTTCACTGTTTGCTATTGGCTTTTAGTTTTAGTTAACAATAGATTCATACATAAAAAAAACTAAATAAAATGCGCAGATAAAAGTAGTTTGAAGCTGTTAGTTTTAATGTTGTGCATGAAGATTTTTGTTAATTGTTTAATGAATTTTTTACAGGACTAACTTTTATTTCATTTTTTTTTTTTGCTTCGTGCAGTTTAAGGTCTAATGCTAAAAGTTTTTTTTGTTGGTGTATGTGTGTTTTATTTAATTTATCGTTTTATAAAATTTCGTCTAAAAACTTTTTCGTGTAGCCAAGTTAAATTTATTTAGCGTTGAACACTTATTTACAAGTCGAAGAGTTGTAGAATGTTCATTTGTAAATGGTTTTTATAAAATAAAAAAAAAGTTAAGAGAAAAAATTGTCTATGATAAGTTTAATTTTTAAAGTTTGTCTTAAGGAAATAAACAAAAACTTATTTTCTATAGAAAATACGTTGCTTGCTGCTTATTTAATGGATAATAGCTAAATTGTTGTGTGAAAAACTATTTAAAATTTACCAAAGTAATGAAATGCCCAAGTTAAATGAAATATGGGAAGATTTACAAACTTCTCTTCAGGTGTGTATATGTGTGGAAGAAACATTTTATATTTAATTTGTTTTCAGTAACACTTGAGTGGCTTAAATACATAAAATAGCTAATTATTGTTGGGCATATGGGGGCAATAAATTTAATTGAAGAATATTACTCATACGTACCAATAAATTAAATGAATTCCATTCAATTTAATTCTACGCTTATAAGCAATATTTGCTTCACATCAATAATTAATACTCATACGCATCGTGATCTCAGTAAAATTGTATAAAAAAATTTGCTCTTTTGCATAACAAGAAATAACTAAAATAAGACAGCAGTAACCATAAGCAATTATTTTTTTTTAATAAAAACAGTCTTGAATAGAAAAATGTATTTTGTTTTCAATGTTTTTTTTTTCACTCTTTTTCATTGACTACAAATCTGTCGACTTACTTCGTAATTAATTCAATGACTTTATTATTACCACAATCAGAGATGGAGGGGTGGATACATTTCACAATTAACGAAATAGCACCCCCGGGGTAGTCTTCTCGGTGAAATTCCACCTTGATGTATCACTACCGGGGAATATAGGTGCGCCAGCACCTGGAACTGCAAAAGGTACGGTGGAAACGGAGTTCATGTCACCTTTGGCAGGGTGGCATGTTCTTCGATGTGCTGTTTCATAGAAACAGATGTCACTTGACACGGGTTTTGGATAGGCCCAACTCCCTTAACAAGGGTGGTGTATGTGACATGGCAGAAACACACACAATTTGCTACCTGTGTCCTTTTTTGGTCACAGGGGCTATAGTGGTAGGCATGAATACCACTCGTGGTTTAACCACGGTGAGATTAGGCCCTACCGGCAGGTGCTCACCTAAATCATCCACATGCATTAACGAAATAGCAATTAAAACAATAAAGTTCACTGGAATTGAAATGCAACCATGTTCTGAGAAAACGATTTCCGTTTTGAAAACACAAATTTAATAAAGTCTGTTGTGGAAGCCCGAACTTCTTGTTTGGGTATTTTTTTTTTTTTCAAGGAACATATAAATCAGCTGTGTATTGAAACAACAGTATTTTTAATTAAGAAAGGGTACATTTGTATTTAGTTTTTGTTGCAATACAAAGAAAAATTATTTATTATGAATTTTGCATTAAGCTTACACAGAATTCATTAGTTCACTTCAGTGTATGACTGCGTTTTCAAAACTTCAAAATTCTAGCGCTTAGGTTTTACAGAACATCTATTTTGCGATTTCAAATTGTAATCGCAAAAGTTTATTAGTTGCGTTTTTCATAAGGAAAAATTTTAGGCCTTCTAAAGTTGTAGTTCTTGAAAATTCATAATTTAATAAGACATAAGACATAAACATTTCTTTAACGTAAATTTTGTCATAACCTTTTAAACACAACATTAAAGTTATCAATAACTATTTTATACGAAATTATATTTTGTATGTACATTTAAAAACTTTTTTTAGGTAGTTATCGATAATTTTTTCCATACTAAAAAAAGTTATCGAAAGCTTTTATCATGTAGAAATCTGGCATACAACTTTTTCATATTGTGTCGATAATATATTCAAAATTTTCATAATTTTTTTATAAAAGTAAAGTGGATATTATCGATAATTTTAATTCATTAACTTTTTAAAATAAATAAAAATAATTTTAACATTTATTTAACTTTTTCAGTTTAAAAGTTTTTTTTTTATTTAGTTATCGATAAGTTTGCTCATATGGAAAAAAGTTATCGATAATTTTTTTTTTACTTTTCGATAATTTTTCTATAAAAACAGTAAAATTTATAGTAATATTTTAGTTAAAAAGTTATATTTCTTAAGTTTCAGTAAGCAAAATAGACAAATAATTTGACTAAAAGTCAATCCCTAACTCACTAGAAAACTTTCGTCTTTATACTCAGGCAGTGATGGACTATAACTCTAATATTAAATTCTTTAGAAAGAGTTATAAAAAAGAGGATACTTAAATTCTTAAGAAAAAAAAATTTATTTTATTTGCAAAATGGTGTCCTTTTACCATGTTGTGCCACTTAGATCTGGCTGAAGTATTAACCTTTCCTTTGTAAAGTAAAATCAAAAAACGGATTTTTACTTGATGTCACTTGAAATTTTATTTTTAATTACGGCTGCATGTCTCAATAAAAAAAATTTCTTCACTTTGAATATTTCTTTTTCTACACAACGTTTTACTAAGTTATTTATCTTCTTTCTACTAAATGGTATTTTTTTTTGTCATTTTTGTTTAGATTTCAAGGATTAAAATTTCAGTCTTTTTTTAGATTTATTATAGCTTTTTAAATTTCACATTTTATCATAATTTGTTTTCCATTAAGGCTGTTTAAATACGCCAACAATAAATTGATTACACATAATATCCCGTTTTAACAGTAATTTATCTTGCAGAAACTCACACATAAACAAAAATATTCGTATTTTTTATTACACTCCTTTAGCCTTGCACTAGAGACACAATGACATACCGAAAATTTTGCCTTAAAAACTTAAAAAATCTTTGTCTTTTTATTTAAAGGACTAAAAGAAATAAATAGAGGCATAGATTCACCCACTTAATTGTGTCAAACAAAGAAAACATTTATTAACTTGGCCGTATTAAAAAAAATATATTTTTTCCTTGTGTCTGTGTGAGGTTTTTTTTGCAGTCTTGTGTAACACTCTGTAGACAAAGAGGCGTCAAATAATTTTTTCTACTGACTTTTTGTCTTTCTTTTTTTGTGTGCTTTTAGTGCACCGTATTTAACCAGCCATAAGAACTAAACCACACGTTTTATAAAACGAGTTTACCAGGAGTCACCAACAAAAGAAAAATTTTATAAAATCAAACAAAAACAATGACAACGCGAAAAAGAATTGTTTAAAAAAAATTAAAACACACATGCACCACTGAACTCTCGCTTTTATTCCAAACACATACGAAGCCCCGTTAAACAAAATTAATACTGAATATGTTTAAAGGGAACCGAACACAAGACTGCTTAAAAGTGTACAACTCGAATATCTCGTATAGGAAAAAGAAAAATTGTTCGCAACGAAAATTATAGACAACCGTACAGTTTGAGTTCTTAGCGGCAACTGGCAATAAAATTAGAGTGCAATTTAAAGCAGTAGCAACATCAACATCATCAATAATAAGAACAAAAGCAGAAACAACAATAAGCACATGGTTTTTGTAAAACAAATAAAAACAACTGCAAAAACTGTTTAGTAAAACAGACAACAAAAAGTATGTTAAATACTTGACTCCTCTAACTAAAACAACAACAATAATAACAACTGCCAACTGAAAGCCGATTAGAGAAACAAGTTTACAAAAACAAAACGTTCATATAAAACAAGAGGCACGTTAATGTTATACTCAGTTAAAGTGTACATGTGTGTTTAAACAAATAAAGTGAATTTACTAACTACATCATTTTGTTACACGTACACACCCATGTGGTACGTAACTGTTCATTCATTGTTGAAAATTCACACAAGAATACGACCGGCAAAGGATGCGAAAGTCCATAGCAAAACAAAGAATGCTGAATAAATGGCCACAGCAATATTTCAAATAAAAAGAGGTACCGATTTCTCTCTCTCCTTCTCTAACTGTCATGATTTCTATCTCTTAAAAAGTGTGATGTAGGCCAAAACACAACAAAATTGTTGTTTATTTTTAAGGCGCCTAAAAGCACTTGTTGTAGTTAAAGGCCAAATAAAAAATTATTATGAGCAAGTCTATGCTCTTACAACAAATTTCTATGTAAATGCGATGTTTCAACTCAAAGAGCAATTAACAACCTAAAGAGTATTAAAAAAAGAGAATCTGCCAGATTTTAAAAACACACAAATGAAATCCTTTAAAAATTATTGTAAAGAGAAACCTTTAACTATTGAAATTAGGAAAAAAAAAGAAACTTGATGTGACACTAAAGTTTCTTCCGCTTTTAATGGGGCTTTAAAATGTAGTTTCACAGCAGAAGAAATTAAAAATATTTTTTTTTAAATGAGAAATTACATACAATAAGAATATGAATAATGTTTCTGCACCAAGATGCTTCTCTTACAAAAATATGTCCTAAATATAGTTTTATATTGTAAAAAGTGCCCTACATACAATTTTCTATAGAAAAATGTGCCCTAGATACAATTTTCTAGAAAAAAATGTGCGCTCTATACATTTTCTATAGAAAAATGTGACCTCCAAACAATTTTCTATAAAAAATTGTGCCCTCCAAACAATTTTCTATTGAAAAATGTGCCCCACAAACAATTTTCTATAGAAAAATATGCCCTATATACAATTTTCTATTGAAAAATGTACCATAAATAAAGTTTTCTACAGAAAAATGTGCCCTCTATACATTTTCTATAAAAAAATGTGACCTCCAAACAATTTTCTATAAAAAAATGTGCCCTCCAAACAATTTTTTATTGAAAAATGTGCCCCACAAACAATTTTCTATAGAAAAATTTGCCCTACATACAATTTTCTACAGAAAAATGTGCCCTAAATATAATTTTCTATGAAAAAATGTTTCCTCCATACAATTTTTTATAGAAAAATGTTCCTTCCATAAAATTTTCTATAGAAAAATTTTCTATAAAAAATGTTCCCTCCATAAAATTTTCTATAGAAAAATGTTCCCTCCATAAAATTTTCTATAGAAAAATGTTCCCTCCATAAAATTTTCTATACAAAAATAGGCCTTTTGAAATATATTCTATAGAAAATGTTCTCTATAAAAAAATTTGATGTAAATTAATTTTACTATAAAAAAAATGTTGTTTAAATAAAATTTTGTTCTGTGTTAATAATTATTTATAGACTGTGGTTAATTTTCAACACAGCTTTTATGAAACTCTTTTATAGAAAAACTGGTTCCATGTAGAATAAAGTGCTATAATTTTTATGTTTTTTTTTTTCTACAATATAATAGTTTGTTAGTTTTTTTCAGATTATTTTATTAAATTTTATTATTCTTGCAAATAAGAATAATTGCTTAAAAGGATCTCAAGCAGAAGTAATGCAAAAAGTAAATGCAGAAATATTTATGAACAATATTTACGATCACATAAAAAAAAGTATTATTTACACATATTAAAATCTCTATTAAACATTTTAAAGATATTTTGATATCTTGGAAAATGTTTACATTTTTTTATGTAAACGAAATGAAACAGATTTTGTTGTATTTTACCAGATGTGGCATTTTTTCCTTTTTTTTTCTTTTGCATGAAATGAATTGCGACATTTTTGTTATGTTTTTTTCTTTTCTTTTTTTCAATTTAACTTGAAAAATATTTTGTAAATAAATTTTTTAATGAAATAAATATTTGTTTTATAAACAATGTGCAAGTATTTACCTTGTGGTAGATGATAGCAATTTTAAGTTGCTTTTAAATGTATTATAATGCAGAGTTGGAAATAAGAATGATAAATAGATAATAATTTAAATTCAAGACTCACCTGTAAAGAAAAATAGATAAAAAAGTATTTAGTTGGTATGTCACTTTAAAAATTGCTTAAATTTAAATTTATAGTAATTAAAGTATTAATTAAAACTAAATTATTTTGCTGAAACATAATTGTGTAATAAAATATTTGTAGTACTAAAAATATTATTAAATAGCTTTTAAGGCCTTTCCAGCTAGTCCTTTAATGCTGCTTAAATTAACAAGTTTATTTTATTAACGTAACTGCACTCAAGCAACACATTATGGTCAGTAAAACTTTATCAAAAAGCACCTGAATGAAATTTGTTTAGGTGCGAACAGAAATACTTTAGTAAAGGTTAACAAACAAGGCTAAGCAAGTATGCAGGTACTTTACAAATACACTGGACATATTTGCTTTGGTATTTACTGGTTTTAGTTAGGTTTTTGGGTTTTGGGTAGGTATTTGGTTTTTTTACTTTCTGGTGATAGTTGAAATAAAAAAAAATACTATTTTACATGTAGTTAACAGGTAAACACTTAATGCTCGTATGCTAAATATTTATAACTCACACAAATAGAAACAGCAGCAGTTACATAAACATTCAGGCTAGTGCAGCCCAACCTAGGCACGCGTATATGCTGCTGCTTGTGGAAATAAAAAATTCAGCAACCAAATCGTCGCATTTGATATCAAATGAAAACAATTGAAAATTTACGGCCAGGACCCTTAATAGCGAGCGATAGCTATTTTTCGTACTTTTGTATTAAAAACAAAAACAAATTTTCGCTTATTGTTTTTGTTTTTCAAAATAACACGTACGAAATAAGCTTTCATTCGCCATTAGATTTTTTGTCCGAAATAATTTGAAAATGAAGACATTTCAACTTTAGAGAATGACGGCAGAATGTGGCTGCAGTTGTCTAATAGATTTTAGTAAAAATTACTCACTAAGAAACTTTTCAATATTTCTAAAATTTTAACTTTGTTATTTGCAGCTTGAAGCGCAAGTATACATGTGTGTGGGCATCACTGCTTTAAATTTAAATCTTAAGCACAGCAGGAGGCATAAACAGTGTTTGTATTCTTTGAAACAGAAGAGCTTCCCCACCTATTCTATTTTTAATCAAGTAATTCCCCATCATGTGCTTATATATTTAAGGGATTATTAAAAAAAAATAATAAGAACATTAGAGTCATTGTATAATTCAAGGAAATTATTTTTATGTAATTTAATAACACAAAGCCCACATTCGCACCACATTAAGGATAATGAAGACTTGAAATAGATTTAAAAAAAAAAATTCAAAAAATATCTTCTTGAATCATTTAAATTTCTTTAAAAAAATCATTTTATATTTTCTTCTTCTTCTATTTGTTAGAGAAAATTCTTGTAAATTTATTTAAAACTAAATAAATAAATTCTTGTTTTTTCATTTTTAATGATTATAATCAATCATGAATTTCTCATTTTAAGTAATCAATCACGATTTATTTATTGTTTTATTTCAATAATCTGAGCATAATAAATTATTAATTTATTTTACACAATAATTAACGCCACAATTTATGTGTATAAAAATTAACTTTAATTAAAGTTAAATAAAAATATTACATGCATGAGATATATTTAATCCTTTCAAGTCCTTTTGGTACAATTTGTACGCAAAAATTACTACAACAGTTTTGCTTAATCCTGTGGGTTTTAATTTAGTTTTCTTGAAATTGTTTATATTAAATTTAATTTAAACTCACTCATGCGAAGAATCATAAAAACTGTTGAATTTGTTTATGGTCCTTTAAACCTCAACAGCTGGTTGACTTAAAAGTCAAGCCAATTTAAAATATTACCTTGTATTTGTCACTTATTTTTCTTAATAATTAATACGAGTTGTTGCCATTTAAGTTAAAGTTTATAATAACGTTTTCATTGATGGCAATAATGACTGCATTTAAAAGTGACATAATGAAAGATGTTAATCTTTGTTTTATATATTTTTTTTTGTATGTTAAAAATGAACCAAACAACCAAGTCTGACGTGTTACAATTTGTTTACAGGGACAAAGTTGAACACAATGTAAGCAGATGGTTAAAATAAAAAGAGTATTAAGTGTATAACCCAGCAAATTTCTAAACTTTAATTAATTAATAATTTTTAACGCCAAATGGTTATTTAAATTATCTTTTAAATGACTATTAAAAGGATTTAAAAAAATCCTTTTTAAATTAAAAAAATCTATTACTTTATTGTTTATGTCAATCTATATATTTCATAAATTTATCACTTAAATTCTCCATTTACTTGTAAAATATGCAAAACAAAATAAGTTTTAAAAATTCTAAAATGTTTGCCGGGTATACTAAATGGAACACAATAAAATATAAAACATGTTAATCATTGCACAAGTTGAACATCATTGTGTCAGATTTTCACAACGCTAAGTGTAAATTTTACACATTGTTACACCTTTTTGTTGGTTAAGTTTAATTTTATGATTTTTTTATTTAACTCACAAAAAAAAACATGACAAAAATATGGTTAAAGAATGAAATGAACAGTGTTAAGGTAAAATTATAGCAATTATAGCAAATTATTTACACAAACAGCACTATGGCAAAAAAAAAAATAATACATAAAATTAAAATATTGAAAAGAAATAAATAAAATATATCAAAATAAAATATTTATCTAATTACAAAAAAAATTTAACTTTATAATTTTATAAATTTAAAAACATATAATTTTTATGTTTATTATAAATTTTATAATTTTTTTATATTTTTTATAATTTTCAGAACTTTTATAATTTAAAAAAAATGAATTTCTTTAGTTTGTATAATTTTTATAACAATTATTATTTTAGAACTTGTATAATTTTTATAACTTTTATAAATTTTATAACTTTGAAAATTTTAAAAAAATTTTTTAATTTTATACATTTTATAATTTTAAGACTTTAATAATTTTTAACATATTTAAAATTTATTTTTAATTATTTTATAACTTGCATAATTTTTTAAATATATATAACTTTTATAATTTTTATAACTTTTATATATTTTATAACTTTTATTATTTTATAACTTTTTAATAATTGTTATAACTTTTATAGTTTTTATAACTCTTAAAACGTTTATACCTTTTATAATTGTTATAACTTTTATTATTTTTATAACGTTATAACTTCCCACCTTTAAAACTGTAGCCCTTTATAACTTTATATCTTTTAATTTTTTTAGAAAAAAAAAAAGTAGTTCAATAATACGAATTTTCCAATATTACGATAAGCCTTGACATTTTTATAATTTGCACTATTAGATATATTAACGTATAACAAAGTTTGCTTTAACTTATAGAAATTCTAGTTATTTAAGTTCCACTGAATGTTATCGTTCATATAATTAATAGGCATTAATTAAAACTTTCCTTTTACTTTGTTTAATACTCCAACTGCATATACATAATAATTATTTCTTTATTACAAAAATTACTCTATAAAAAACTTTTTCTGTGCTAAACATTTATTATTAGTATGATGTGTTTTACAAGACTACTCTTTGTTTAAATTGCGGATGTATTTAGTTAAATCCTTAACAATGATTCCAGTTCTTACAGCATACAATTATGACTACAAATGCAGTCACTTTTTAGCATATTGTTTCAAGAATTTAGGAAAAATACTGACTTCAAAAAAATAAAATCTTGCTAACAACTGTAAATCCTTTTGGCCCATATAGACAATGAATTTCTGACAACACACAAGCGGCCACAATTGAATTTTAGAATTTTAAGTAAAATATACTCTAATCTCTATGAATTGAAGGCAGTAGCACAGCAGTTGTATTGTGCAGCAGTGATAGTAATAAACTCGGTTTAAGACAAGTAGTGATAGTGTGTGTGTGTAGTAGAGTATTTAATTTTTAAGTGAAACTCTCTATGCAAAAAAATAAAACTAGTGGTATTGATGTTTAACACTAAAGCTCAAAAAAAAAAAAACCAAACATTTTGGCAAGATTTTCTAACTAACAGTTAAGGAAACCTAGCAGCAGTTTATTTGATTTAAATTTCAAATATTTTCGTTATCTTTTCACTTGAAATTTACATAAACGGGGTATCAGAATAATTTATAAAATCAGAGTTAAGAGTACTAATTTTGTTACTAGTGCAGTTAAATTAAATTTTTTTAAATAAAGGATATGGCAAACCTAAGCATATCCTTGCACTGATTTAAATGAAATTTCTTAGAGATACTAAAATCATAATTATACAAGTAGTTACAAAATTTTGAATTTTTGCTAAAATATTTTTTATTCAAATAAAGGATATATGGCAGGTAAGCATATACTTGCAACTATAAAAATAAAATTTGTCAGTGGAAATAAAGGCATAAGTCTGCAACTATTTATCAGATTTCACAGAATTCTTATACCAATTTTAGCTAAATTTTAATTGTTTTAAATAAAGGATATATGAAGGCGAGACTTGACTTTGTAGTTTTAAAAAAAAAATTAATAGAAAACCTAATTTCAGACAAAGTTACTTTTGCTTATAACTGCAGCTTAATTTTTTTTAATATGAGCTGTTATTTTTGAAAGTGGTATAAGTCCACTTAAAAAAAAATTAATTACCGGTAATTTTATGTTAGATGGTCTCTATATATTACTATAATCGCCGCAATTAATTTTAAAAATAGGCTTATACCACTTTCAAGAATAAAAGCTCAGAAAGGATACATAAAAGGCAGACATATGTTAGCACGGATTTAAATAAAAATAGCAGAGCTATTAAAAATAACATTTTAATAAATTTACATTGAATAATGATGGTAATTGTGACTAAAATGTAAGTACCTTAAAAAAAGGATATATAAAAACAAATTGTACCCTTGCAGCAAATTAAATAAAATTTTTGCAGAAGGGTTTTTAACTCTTTTTTACAAGTTTTAACGCAATTTTGGGCCATCTAATTCAAAAGATAACAATTTAACGTAGTATTTTTACAGTTATGTACCAGCAATAGTTGCTCAACAAAACTCTTTCAGTTTTAACTCTTGTTACCAGACACACATTTAAACTTAATTGCATACAACACTAGGATTTAACACAATTTTGACTCTGATGTTTATAAAAAAAAAAAATGTTGTAATGAAAAATGTTGAAATGGGTATGAATAAGTGTGTGTATTACCAAATCCTTTTCTCAAGAGCTATTGTACTCCTTAAAAAAAACACAAAATACTTTTTCATTTTCGTTTCCATGCCTACATATTCTCCATTAAACATTTTTTTAGCTTGAGATTTAAAATGCTGCAGAGTTTGTATTTGCATGTTGAAATTTTTCTGAGCATTAGGCTAGAAAGAAAATTAAATAAAAACTAGCAACTCCTTCAAACCACATGCATCACAAAATGCGAAAAATATTACGTTAGTGTTATTTTTGACAGCCTTACAACACACGAAAGGAATTTATGAAATTTTAAAGGTTAATATTTGCCACTTTGTTTCAAGGAAATTTTGCTGAATTTTTTTATTTAAATTATTTTATATTTTTTTTTCACTTTCAATATTGTAAAAACTGTGAATGATAGTTCACTAGAGATTTCTTTGAACTCAAATAAATTAACTATTTAGAAACAAGTCTGCTACTTATTTTAGTAAGTGTTAAGTAGCGGTATTGAAGTGTTTAATACTTGACTTATGTATTCATGAGTATTCGTTACTTGAACACTACCGTCAAATTACAGCCAAGGTTAAGTGCTAACCAAGTACTTGTAGCAAAATTAAATATCAAGAGTGGGTGGGCAAATAATTAATCTAAAAAAAGAAAACAAAAAATACCGAATTTAAAAAGGACCTCTTTTAAAACTATACATAAAAAGCATTTACTTCACGTGGATAGCAAAAAATTACTTTTATTTCATCATTTCATAACACAAGTATTTGCTACAATTTAGCTTACTTAAGCACACTATTCACCTTAAAAGAAATTCAAGCTTATGAGTTGTTGTTGATGTTTTTCTTGGCGTAATGAATACTTAAGAAATCTTGACATTCTTGAAAGGAAATTAAGTCTAGGGATGCTATTATTGTTGTTGATGTTTATGTGTAAAAAAAAGCAACATTTTTTTTAATTACATGAGAAAGATACTTTCTCTGCCAGTTCATTAAATATGAGTAAGTACTTTGTTGAGATTTATGAATGTGTGTTTGGTTGGTTGTAGTGAATGAATATTGTGGCATATTTAGTTAGGAAAAATTTTTCTGTTTGTTTTAATAAAATAAACTTGTTCTTCACAAAGTCAAAACAATTTAATATTTGAACTGTTATTTTTGAAAGTGGTATAAGTCCACTTAAAAAAAATCAATTATCAGTAATTCTAGCAACACATAGACAATAAAATTATTGCTGACTCAATTTTTTTATAGTTGACTTATACCACTTTCATCTAGATTACGACCTCCCTCTTCTATGGTTGGTTCGGAAGTTACTTTGGATTATTTTGAAACTTCCATATACCCCAATGCTGTTGCTCTAAGTGATTTTAGCAACTTCTCAACGAACAATTAAAAATTGTGGGATAGGACACATATCATTTTAAAGAGGAGACTGTCTAAATTTATAATCTACCGCCCAAATACTCAGAAGTTACTTTGGATTATTTTTAAAATTTTTTTTAATAAAACAAAATATTTTTTCATAAATTATAAAAAAAAAAAAATATATGTTAATTTTAAAAGTGGCATAAGTCAACTTTAAAAAAATGAATCAGCAATAATTTTAGTGTCTATGTGTTACTAAAATTTTTTTTAAAATAACAGCTCAGTTATTTTCTATAAAAATTTTTCATTTAGTTAAGTTTTTGAATTATCTCTTATGCTAAAGTAATTTTTCATTTAATAAGCAATAAATTATTTTAAGTTATTTTTTGTTTTTTTTTGTTTATCACTGTTTGTCATAAGAAAAATTTATCTTTTACTAATAAATTATTGATAAATTTTTCATGTAAGAAATTTTTTAATCAATTAACGATAATTTCTTGTAAGGAAAATTTTTTCTTTTATTTAAATATTTTCTCAACAAAATTTGCTATAGGAAACCTTTTTAATTTTAATTTTTTTTTTACTTTAATAGACCAACTTAAAGACTTTGTTTAATAATACTGGTATTTAAAATGTAAAATATTGTACAAATTATTGACCTCTTGACTACAATTGTGCATCTTTGGTTAAAAGGGAGATCATATAAGCTGTAACAGGAATTATCAAATAAAAGATTTGTTGTTGAAAATTGCAGGAATTCAAACATACAATAAATTCCGATAACAATAAGTGCATTGCTACGTGTATGGGTGTGTGTGTGTTTATGAAGTTGTGCATTATTTTAGATTATCTTTTCAATTGCAGTATTCTATAGATACAGAAATAAAATCTTCCATTTTAAGGATTTACTTGCATTTCCTGTATTTTATTTTTATTTCTACGAGGCCTGTATTCAAATTATTCAAAATAAGGTAAGAAAACTTTTAGATAATACAAATGGCTAACTGGGGGGCTTAGAACACAACTAATATACGATTTAAAGCTTAAAGTTTTTGAGGTAAGTATTAAGCCCTCGAATATTTTTACTTTTGTCGTAAGACTTTTTTCCTGCTCTTGCTTAAAAAAATATTTTAAGAGCCTTTTCGTAGCTGCATTATTATTTTTCTACAAACATTTTATTGTGTATTTTATTGAGCAATCGTGGATTGTAAAGTATGACTGCACAAAAACATTTAGGTATTTCATTGCTCTCTGTTATTCATCCGAATTGAACAAATTTTTATTTTTATACCCCACAAGCTCTCAAACAAACACTTGTATATTCCTGAATCTACTCACACACATAAACGTCTATAATTTATTGTTATTAAAAATGAAAAAAGAAAACAAAATAACTTTACCACATCTCAGTTTGTTGCAGACAAACATACAGAAATATTTTACTTTTAGTCTTCCAGGACTAAAAATTTATATATATTTTTTTGTTAAATTTAGTAACGATATAGTATGCACTGCAATTGCATATAGAAAATTTTTTATTGTTATTAAGTTTCCAGACACGTTTCATTTGTGAATGCAAACAAGAAACTTGACCACTAAAACCAAACAAGAAGTTCGAAAAAAATATTTTTAAATCAAAAAAAAAAGAGAATATGTTTTTTTTTCAAAGTCTAAAACACATGACTGTAACAAATGAAGAGGCTTAGTGGCAGCATGACAAGCAATGGACATAAAAAATGAAAAGTAGTTATTGCAAATGTAAGTAATCATACTAGCTCACTACATTGGAAAATCGCTAAGGCAAAAAAAAAAATCGATAACATTTTTAAAGTTAGATTTTATTATAAATTATCGATAACTTTATTATGAATATTTAATTCATTATCATTTATTTTGATTGAATTAAAAAACTTAACCAACATCCAACTGAAACCGTTTATAAATTTCTACTTAAAAGATCAATAATAAATTTATCGATAACAAATTAGAGAATTAATAAAAAAAATTACGAAACAATTTTTTATAAAATTAATTTTTAGCAAGTTTTGATAAATTTTTCATTAAAATTTTTTTAAGTAATTAATAAATGAGCTATTACTTTTGAAAGTGGTAAAGTTTACTTTACTTATAAACATAAGTCTGCGATAATTTTTGTAAGATGATGTGTATATCTTACTAAAATTACCACTAACTCTTTTATTTAAAAATATCAAATATAGCAGCTCAATTATTGATAAATTTTTTTCTTAATTATATTTTTTTACAGTTAATTGCTTTACTTTACAATTTATTGGGAAACATATTTTTACTTTTAAAAAATATTTTTATTTTTATTAAAATTAATTTTGTTGTTATTGATATATTTTTGTTAATTATCGATATATTTTTATATACGTTTTTTGAGAATAAAATTTCGTCATAAAAAATTTTTCATTCAGTTATCGATTGGTTCAAAGTTATCGAGTTATTAAAAGTTATCGGGTTATTAAAAGTTATCGATTTATTAAAAGTTCTTAATTTATTTCTCAACATTTAAAATTTATTGGAAAACATATTTTACTTTTTAGCAATTTTTTTTTTTATTAAAATTTGTTTTGTTCTAGTTTGTAAGAAAAAAAATTTTTTTTATTAAATTTTGATCATCTTGTTCATCAAATTTCGTCATAAAAATGTATTCACTCAGTTATCGATTTATTCTAAGTTATCGATTTATTTTAAGTTATCGATTTATTTATCAATATTTTAAAATAATATTTTATGTTAAATTAACAAGTTTTTTTTGGGTCAGCCAAAAAATTTTTGTTTAATTAGCGCTACTGTTTGAATGAAAATAATTTTTTTTGTAATTTTTTGTTTTTAAAATAAATTTAAGTTAAATTTACTTTCTTACGACTTGAATGGCTGCTCTAATTATTTCCTTTTCTATCATAATTTCCTAGTCACTATTTATTTTTCAAAATAAAACATGCAAAATAGCTGATTCTTTCTCTAAGATCAAACAACAACATTGCAATTTCTTTTATGTTCATTATTTATGGCAGTTTTCGCTAATTTTAAACTTTACAACTTTTTTTTGTAATTAATGTAGGAAGCTTGAAAAGAATGAAAAAATATTTTTGAAATATTTTATACTAGAAAGATGAATCACCAAGTTTTCTAGACTTTGTGAGAGATGATGAGTTGAATTCAAAAGTTGGTTACTAACAATAAAGGAATGAACTATTACCTTTTGGTTAAAAGTTCTTCCATTTAATACAATTAAAAAAAAATCTGTTTTTCTGTTTTAATGCAGCATTTATTATATATTATACAAGTCACATATCAAAATTGCTTTGAAATAATGTACCAAAAATGCCTTCGAAAAAGGGTATTGCATTATATTAAATATTTTGTTGCATTTAAAACTTAAATGCCTGGCTTGCAGACTAAGCTGCCTAAATAACAACGAATAATTTTTTTTAAATGGGGAAATCTGTGCTTGAGTAACAAAAACACACTCACGCCATTTAATGCCAACCACTATTTAAACACTTTCTAGGTGTATGTAGAACATTTTAATGAAAATTTTATATTTTTTTTATTTTTTATGTATAATGAATTTGGAAAAAGTTCTCTGCTGGCTGGTGATGTGCACTAGTAGGGAGCGAAAAATATTTTCAGTTGAGTTAATAGCCTTATTGAGTAATAACAATAAAACTGATGAATGAAATTTTTGCGTTGCCATGAATACCATGTGCAATGAAATTTTGTTTAATCGTTTTAGTTGTGCTTTATGGTGAATAAATAACTGACAAGCGAGTGGCAGTATAGGAAAAACAAAAACAGTGATCGAACAACATCAATTAACATTTTGAATTATTTCATAAACACAAAAAGATTAAAATTTCGATAATTTTCATACGACATGGGCCCATATTTTTAAATTTTTATTAATTTTAAAAAATTTTGGATAAGTCTTAATACAGAAAGCTATTGTGTAGGATTTCCACTTAATGTTGCTACACATAATACCGGGCTCTTTGTTAATTCATAGGGTCTGCAGCAAGCAAAAGTCTTCCGTGTGCCTACCCTTGCACTTAATGATTATTACAGTGATTATTATTTTGAAAATTTTTCAAACATGATTTAATACTTTTTTTGCCTACAGTAGCGTGCACTTAAAATTTTACTATGACAACCTGATTATTTTTTAAGTCAAAATGAAGAAAACAATTTTTGATTTCATTTTCATACATTTTACTCAAAAGCTTTTAACATGTCCCTGTTTGAAAACCCTGAAAATTTACAACTTCTACGCAATCTACTCAATCCTCCAGAGGAAACAAAAGATAATTCTGATTTAGAAGATAATGAGGAATCTATAGTAAAAAACAAATTCAGTAAGTAGAGTCAAACATTTCCTAATGCATTCAAAAATAACAAAAATAAATAAATTGTTTGCCTTAGCTCCCGGTTCTATAGGTCCACAAAATAAGCAAAAAAAGAAAGCCTCTTCTAAAACAACATACACTAATCCCCACCAAAAGCCAAAATCCTTAGAAGAATGGCAATTGTTGCATGAGCAAGAAGATCTAGAAATTTTAGACAATCGCAAAATTCCCTCTTATACCATGACCTATCGCCAGGCGGTTGGTACTGAAGACGTATTTTTTCAAATCGGCAATCGCACAAATGCCTCTGCCAGCTGTGAAGATTTAGTTGTGGATATTTTGCTGCCAGATGATGATACACCATCTGACAAAATGCAGCTTAATATAACTGAAACTGAATTAGATTTATCAACACCCATTCATCATCTCAAATTGCCTTTAGTGCACAAGGTAAATGTGGATCGCTGTCGTGCTAAATTTCAACCTGAGCAACATAAATTGACATTGATATTGAGGCTGCAACGCGAATTGGATTTTGTAAATTTTTAAACGAAATGAAAACCTCCAAAAAACAAAAAAAAACTACTTAATAAACTTGTTCAACTCAACTGTTCATTATTAACTGAATATTATAATTCAGATTTTTTCAATCTACACATTTTTTTATTACGTTTTGTACGTTCAAGGTTTGGACGCAGCAGAAAATGAAAATAGCAAAAGTTCACTAAAAAGTTTGGTTTCCATAAAGTTGCAATTTATAATTTTTTCGCCAATATTTTGGGTGTAATAAATTGCTATGGCATCGGTGGCAAAAGTTTCGTGATGGTTTTGCTGGCAAAATGCAAATAAATATTTATTTTAAATAATTTTTTTTTACGTGCGTTACACACAAGTGCCTTACTAATGCAAGGAGCAACACAGAGGAGAGTGCAGTGGAACAAAACTTTTTAATTAACTGTAACATTAAAAATGATGACAGTTAAGTAGCAAGAATATTGTGTTATTAAATAGACCAAAAGAAAAATTAGTAGCAATAAAATTGAATAATTTAAATAAATCATCAATTAATTATACTGAAAATAAGAATAATTTTTCATAAAAATAAATCAATAGCGTTTGCCTTTAAAACTATTTTTTTATTATTTCGATAACGTTTAATTATGTAATTTAATACATTTTATATGAAAAAATATCGATAAATTATCGAAAAATCTAAGTATAAATAATAAAAGTTATCGATAACTTTTTAATACTTTGGAAATCACTAGTTTTAATATTTCGATAACTTTCAATTATGCAAATTAATATATTTATGTACAAACTTGTTAATTTTTTTTCTGATTTATCGATAACTTTTTGTTATCAAACTTTTTTTAAATCTAAATATTTTATTTTCAATTATTATTGATGTAATAAAAATTAACTAAAGATTTTAATTTTTTTCGATAATTTATCGATTAATGACCTAAAAAAATCCAAGCACAAAATTTTTATATAAATTTATTTTATCATAACTTTTTATGTAGAAACTTATCCATAAAAAACTTCCTTTTTCAACAATGTATCGATAATTTTATTTAAAATTTTTATGTTACAATAAATCCTTGTTAGTAATTGTTATCCTTATGTGTAACTTTTATAATGTTTTACATGCCCTTTAATATCAGTATCATATCACAATCTCCAGGACAAATTGCTTAAACATGATATTTACAAAATTAAATTTTTCTATTAAATTTACACTCACAATTAAGTTGACAAACTATATTTTTGCAGAATATAAATTTACGCACGTACACACATAAGCACACTCAGACTCTGTTGTGTGATACAGAGCGAAAGGATAATAATTATAAAAGAAAGCATGAATGTGTTTTAGTGCATTCACACACACTCACTTGGAAAGTATGATGACACAATAAAATTGTAACAAATGACAGTCTTAATGACATTGAAAACCAAAAACGAGGGGTAGTGTAATTAATTTGATTTTACAAAACTGACAAGAATCTAATGACTACAAATGTTGTGTAAGTCTTTGTGTCAAATTGCATTTTTAAAGTGCTGGCAAATAAATCCTTAAAGCATAGAATTTTTTTTTATTATTTACTTTCTTATACACAACAGCTTAAGGTTTAAAAAAAGGTTTCATATAAGTTGTTTTTCTTTGTTTGTTTCTTGTGTTGATTTTCTTAATTATTTCGAGATTAAAAGGTCAAAGCACACTAAATAAATAGGAGTCCTTTACTTAAACAAAAAAGGCCTTTTAAAATAGAAAATTAATTTCAAAAGCAAAATAGCAAAACCCATAGCTGAAATAATTTATGTAAGCAATTAACACTTCATAATCACATCAACTTGTTAAAAAACCTAATGAATGAGTTTACAAAAATAATAAAACAAATTCATGTAAAATATAAAAAAAGAGAGAAAAAAACTTTTGCATTTTTAGTGTACATTATTTGAAGGGAAGAAGATATATTCCCCTCAACAAATCACTTAAACTTTTAACAAACTTTTTTGCTTTATAAAAGAGAAAAGAATATTAATGCAACCAGGCAGGCAAAAAAGCAGAGCGACAGTTTCATTTAATGCAAAAAGGGACGAATTTAAATAAAAAAATGTTTTAGATGAAGGTTGAGAGCTAAGGTAAGGAAGAATACTATTATTCGGGAGCTAGTTTCAGGGCAAAAGCTGTTTAGGGCAAGTCTAGTTTTTTATACCCCTCATTGTAACTAAGAAGGGTATACATATATCGTCGCTGTTTTGTGGTCCGTATGAATTCAACACGAGTGGAATTATGAAAATATAAATTTGCAGTTCTGAATTTCACATATTTTCTAATTTACTTTTCAAAGTTTTGAAAAAATAATAAAACGATAAATTACATTCCATCAATATTTTTTCTGAAGTGGAATGCAGAACAGCCAAATTCGGATTTTTCCATTTCCGAAAAAAATAATGAGGATTCGGAATACAGAACAGCACTGTATAAGTTTGTGATTCCGTTTGTAATTTCTACACCGTAAATGGATCCTTATAAATAGCAGAGTTAAATACGCGATGTCCGTCTGTTTGTCCGTCAAGTCGTTGAAATCAACTTTCTGAAGCCTCTAGATAACGTACAAAAAAGTATAGCATATCAATCTATCAGTTGTTTCTGTTAGATTCTTGCTATTGAAATTCAGCCGGATCGGTTAATAAATGGAGCAGCTATGAATTAAAAGCTGGTACTACCTCTATATTTAACCATTTTTCTGAGTGGAAAAAATCAGAAAAATCGGTCTATAAATGGTCGAGAAAACTGAAACATACAACGGAAATTTTAGATTTGCTTTATTTAAATTTTTTGAGTACTTAAGCGAACGAAAACAAAAATATATTTTCGTATATTGTTTTTGCTTTTGATACAAATGTGTTTTGCTTTCGTTCGCTTTGGTTTTCTTGTGACATCGCTGAACAGCCCCTTAGTCTAAATTACAAAGTGGGTAAAAAAAATTAGTATGCAGTTTTTTCAGACATCATATTCGTAATATCTGAACCAAAACTCAGCTGGATCGGTCCATAAATGGAGGAGCAATGAGTAAAAAATACAGACTACCTCCTTCCTTCATATTTTTCCCCATATTCTTTTTATAATTAGTCGCCTCTGCTTTGTAAGGCCTTAATTTGTAAAATGGCATTTTAAATGAATTCTTTTGTAGCAGTTCATGTTAATGTATTAATGTTCAAAAGTTGCTCCTTATGCAGTTAGTTGTTGCCAACACGAGCACACAATTACAACATTAAGTCTACCAAATTTTTTTACCAACAAAAACATGGCTGCTTAAAGCAACGCAACAACAATGCCCCAGCTTTAATCACATTATGACTCGCTGTCAGTTACACAATTTTTTTTTTCTTTTTTTGGAAGGATTTTTTTTTAGTTTAGTTTGTTGGGTTAGTAATTGCTAGCTAGTATTCAAATATGAATTTGATAAAACTGTAATGAGCCCCAAAATGTGATTTTCGTTTTCATTTTTACTATAAATTTAAAACATCATTTGGAATTCAGTAATAGTATGTCTGTTAAAGTGTTAAGGGCCGATATAAAAGTTTAAGAAAAAAATGTTATTGACTCTGACTTTAATAAAAGAAGTGCTTTTTTTAAATAAAATTTTGTTGTTATTTTTGTGCTAAAGTTTTATGGAAAATTATACATAAATAAATATTAAAAAATAAATAAATGAAACTACGTAATAATAATACAATTGCAAGAACAACAAATAATAAGAGTTCAACTACAGCCATTTGCAAATGTAGTAAAACTTTTCAAGTCACGTTCATAATTGTAACAAAACAACACGAGCAGCGAACAACATATTTAATAAGTGAGTATCAGTACAGAGTGTGTAAGTATTATGTGAATATTATCCCAAACAAAACAAAACAAACAAAAAAATCCATAAAATATGTTTTTCTGTGTCTGACATTATAAAGACTTGGTTTGCTTACTTTTTTTTATACATTAAATTTGTTAGTGTAAATATTTTGCATATTAACTTGCTTGGAGTGCCTAAGATTAAGTTAAGAAAAAGCAGAGAGAAAAACAAGCAAAGAACGACTAACTCTACATGCTGACAGCGCTCACAACGAATTTTAGAAAACCTTACAAAAAATATTCTTTAAAACGAATATTTCCATAATGCCCAAATCAAACAATCCTAAACTCCTTTCAAATCTTATAATCACTATAAAAGGCTTATTAGACTAATATCTCACCTTTTCGACAGTTTAATGGGTGTACTGGGAATAGCCTTACAACGGGACAGAAGGTACTACTGAAGCTTTCTGTCTCTCTTTTTTAACAAGCTCAACTACTTTTACATGCAACCAAGTAAATTCTTTCATACAACATTGCAAAACGAGTCTTAAAAACAAAGTCTCCAAAAAATATACTTTAATGAATTTAAAAACAAACAAAATTTTTGCACAAAATATACAAACGAGTTGATAAACTCAAATACACCGTTTCCACGAGGTAAAGAAAAGTACAAAATAAAAAAAATTAATATAAAATGCAAACCAACAATTGTATGAATAAATGGAATAACGAGCAACATTAATAAACATTTTTAATATCAAGAAATAAATATAAATAGAAGAAAAAAAAATTGTTTGCTAACACTTGTGCAATAACTTTTTATGGCAATAGTGAATTTTGTTTATGCTCTTGCAATTAATTTATTAAAGGCTATAAAAAGCAAATTAAAATCAATTGATACAGAAACATATACAAGGGTAGTGAATTTCTTTTAAAGCCATATGGCATTAACTTTAACAAAATTTTCTATAAAAACTTTGCTTTACAGAATTTTTAATTATTTCTAAATTCATATAAAAGTTTCAATTCAGTTCTATAACTAAATTTAACATTTTTGACAACTTTTAGGAACATTACAAAAAAGTTTAGTTATCGATAACTTATAGAAAAAATCTAAAGTTATCGATCATTATATATTTCAAAAGGCATTTTGATTAGCCTCCAAAATTTAGTTATCAATAATTCATAGAAAAAATTCACTATTATCGATCACTACATATTTCAAGACATTTTAATAAGAAAGTTTAGTTATCAATAAATTCAAACTTTGATCAAAAGTCCTTTTGAAAAAAAATTAGTTATCGATTACTTATATGAAAAATTCAAAGTTATAGATCATTATGTATTTTAAGATATTTTGATAGCCCCCTACTTTCTAAAGAATATTTTGTTATCTATAACTTATTTTGAAAAATCGAAGTTATCGATAATGTTACATTTAAAAACATTTAAAATAAACAGAAATTTTTTAAAGAACATTAAATTATGGATAACATAAAATATTCAAAGCTATCAATCACTATATTAAAAAAAAGATTTTGATTAGCCGAAACCTTTTAAAAAAAATTAGTTATTAGTTATTATGGTAAATTTATTGATCAGAAGGCATTTTGATTAGCCACTAGCTTTTAAACAAAAGTTAGTTATCGGTAGCTTAAAAAAGAAAACGCAATATAATATGGTTATCGAAAAAATTATATACAAATAACTTAAGTTATCGATATTTTTAAAATAAATATTTAACAATGAATAACTTTGTTACAGGTTTTTAAGTTATCGATAACTTTCTTCAGAGAATTCAAAGTTATCGATTTTTATTCTTATTTTTTTCAATTATTCATAGTCATTTTATAAAACAAAACGAAAAATTTTTGTTAAGACAAAATATATGTACATATCCGCCTTGTACTTTTCAAAGGCTATTTTTAAGTTCCCTTTTTTTTTGTTCGTTTAATATTCACTTCATAAATCTTGTTCACTTGATAGATAGATAATTACTTTGCAACCACTTCATTTCATCTAACAATACAACTAAAAGCTACACCGACATTAAGTAGGGCAATTTGAAATGCATACAAATTGAACCTCTAAACGAAAGTATTTTTTCTTTTTGCATGGCATAGTTATTACTTAATAAACAGTTTATCACGAGTTTAACTTGAAACAAAATAAATTTGCATCTTGGCAAAACATTTAATGAATAACAAATAATGGAAGAAGAAAGCAAAGAGCAAAATAAAATAAAATAAAAGAAATAACTTTTAAACAAACTTACCTGTCTACTATTTTCAAATGTTTCTTGCATTGAATAGGTGCCCTTGCGTGTCATTTTACGACGCTGTTTACGCCTGTTGTTTGTTGTAAATAAATCTTCTTCACTGCTGCTAACGCTACTGTTGTCACTAATTTGAGTGTCACTGTTATCACTGTCGTTTTGTAATATTTTACTGTCACCACCTGTTTGACGAGGGCCTTTTTCTAAGTCTGTTTGTTTTAAGGCCACGTAATGTACCGTATCGTTGGCACTTGACAATTTAGATGTAATTGACTGAAATAAACCAGGTGATTTATGCACTGTTGTTATTTTGCCGGCATGTATTTGTTGTAAAGGATTTCCACTGTGTTTTCTTAAACGTTTTTGACGACGATTTGCATATTTAGTGGCACCTCCTTCAACACCGGCAACAACAGCACTTGAATCTACGGAATGTCGAGTGGTTTTTATGTTATTAATTTCCGTTTCTTTTGTGTTCAATATTTCCATCCAAGCACTCATATTACGAAGAGAAGCAGAAAAAGTAATGCACTAATGTGGCAAAGTTATTTTATTATTGTTGTTATTTTTTTTTTTTTTTTTTTTTTTACACTTCTAAGTAGAAGTTGAAATAGTCAGTTAGAAAGACATCCAATTGAATGTAGATGATGTTATTAGAAAAACTAAAGTTATTATTGGTTTTTTTTTTGCGAACGTGACTTCTTTAACTCGGAAGCATTATCTGTTGAAGTTCTGTAATAAAATCGAAAACAAAAACATTTAATAAATTTTTTTGCTATTAGATATTAAGTTGGTTATTAGAAAGATATTCACGACTATTTTGCGAAGCAAATACAGTAAATATAAAAAATTTTTAATAAAAAACAAAGCAAATATCTTTAAAATATTTTAAATTAAATATTTTACACAATTTAATGCTTAAAAAATATTTGATACAATTGAATTGCAAATTATTTATTTTATTTATATATAAAAATAGTTTCGTTATCAATAAATTAAAACGATGACAAGTTAGACGACCCTGTCATTTAACTTGCAGTTAACGGGATTTTTAATGAGGGGAATTTTAAAAATGTATGATTTTGTTTAACGTAAAATAAATAAGCTTCTTTGAAAATATTTGCATGATCCATAAATTTGGAATGATGACAAGTTACATGACCTGGTCGCTTAACTTGTCGTCAACAAAATTTTTAATTACTTCGAATTACAAAATTTATGTCGCTTCACAAATGTTATTCTTGTGAATATTCAATGAACAAAGATGACAATTTATAAGACCTTGTCATTCAACTTGTCGACAATGAAGGCAAATTATTTATTTTATTTCCATATAAAAAAATTTTTTTTAAATGTTTTCATAATCAAAAAATTTTTAATGATGACAAGTTACATGACCTGGTCATTAACATTGTCGTCAACAAAATTTTTTTAGTAACTTTAAATTACAAAATATATGGCAGCTATTACCGCTCCACAAATGTTATCAAAAATTATCTCATCAACTGGGTTGTTTCCAAAAAGTTTCTTTGCTTTTTTTTTTTTTTTTTTTTTCTTATAAACAAATCACAACACTCTAATATTTGCCATCAATTTTCTTTGTTTTTCTGTATAGATATTTTTTATGCCAATTTAAATAATATTTTTCTCTGCCATTTAACAAATCAAAATGCCTTTTTACTAAAATTGATAAATAAATATACTTCAAGCTCTATTTTCTTGTGGTAATTGTTATTGTAATTTTATGCTGAATTGTTTTTGAGTGCAATTTCTTTTAGGGAGTGAGTATTGTGTTAAAGATACCCAAAAGCCAGAATAAAGAAAACAAAAAAAACAAAAAACAAACAAACATTTATGGCATTTATAAATTGTATGCATGTTCTTTTATGCATAAATAATAAATATCTAGTCTTTTGTTTATTTCTAGATGAAGCATTTACAAAAATTCTTAAAATAATTGTTGTTTGTGGTTTATAAAAGAAAGCTTTTTAAGAGATTTAAAAGGAGAATTGATCTTATTTTGTCTATTTAGTTAAAAACAACTGCAAGATATATAAAAGGAAGGTTAGAGCAAAGTGATTTTCTTGGCCGATTAACAACTTTAAAAAAAAAAAAAATTGTTAATTTTTGTTGTTAAAAAGCTGAAAGCCTACAATTTCTTTCAGCGTATTTTAAAATCGTGTATTTATTTAGCAAACACCAACAACTATCTACAACAACAACAAAAAGCTAAAATAAAACCTCAGCAGAATACAAGAATTATTTATTATTACACTTATTAGCATTTTAAAAACATTTACGCTTGCGCATCAACTTGCAGCGGACAGCAGCGTAAGCAGCAATCATCAGCTTAAAGCTGCTACCATATAAAAGTGAAACAAACATTTTGGGTAAAAGCAACATCGACAAAATTAGTATCACAAACAAAAATATGGTATGAAAAGTTTTCATAAATAAATTTTTAACAAAATATTTATATATTCTTGTCAGAAAATTATGAATGAAATATTTATCAATGTAAATATTTTTTAATTGAACGAACAAATTGGTATCATCGATCTTCGAAGCAGATTGAGAGCAGATTAGATGAGTAATTGGAAATAATGGGGATGATTTGGCCAATGCTGTATAACGTTTGCATCAATTATCTATTGGGGCTGCATAAAACTAAAATTTGGAATGTGATGTCAGAGATAACGGGCCAGTGCAAAATTTGGTAAGGAATATGGAATAGGTCGGCCGTAAAATTAGTGCTGTAAGAGGATAAGGCCCTTTCTACACTGTCTATAGTAGGATTAGATAGGCTACATGATTTTCTGGGAAGCGGAAATTGGTTTATGTCGTGAAGGATTCTTCTTCTCTTCCTCTTTTGTCTTACTCCTCTTTTTTGTTTTCTCTTCATTTTACTACTGTTTTTTTCTCTCTTTATCTGTTTTATTCTTCTCTTTTTCTGTTTTCTTTTTCTCTTTTTCTGTTTTCTTCTTCTGTTTTCTCTTCATTTTACTACTGTTTTTTCTATCTTTATCTGTTTTCTTCATCTCTTCTTCTTATTCTTCTTCTACTTTTTCTTTCATTCTTCTTCATTCCTTTTTCTTGTAATAATTTAAATTTTTCTTCTTGTTTTTTATTTTTCTTCTCTTCTTCTTTTCTTCATCTGTTTTTCTCCCTTCACTTCTCTTCTTCTTTTCTTCATCTGTTTTTCTCACTTCACTTATCTTCCTTTCTCTAACCTTCTTCTTCTCCTTTCTAATTATTTTCGTGCCTTATAAGCACGAGTGAGCGAACATAATTCAGCGTGAGTTAAACTACTATACGATGCCATCTCTAAACGAGAAAAAGAAACAATCTTATTGTGTACTTGATATTCATTTTTTTTTTTTGCCAAACACACTTAAACACACACATGCCCATGAACATACACATACACATATCTAAAGATAAATTGCTACACGACTTTCTTAAACTCAATTACTCTCTTGCTAAACCAAACAAGGAGAGTCAGCATTAAAATGTGTGTAAGCAAGTAACAAGCTTTAAAGAACTTGGAATTTATATCAACAAAAGCCAACCAGAACAAATAATCTCAGCAAACAAATTTACACAACATTTGATGCCTTGCCCTGTGTACAAACACTAAGCGGGGTTTAATTTATTAATAATTCAAAGCCATGGTTAACAAAAAAAAAAAAGAGGTAAAGTCAGCTGCAAAAAACAAAACGTTAACGTTCACATTCACGTTAAAGACAGTCAAATCAATTATTATAGACAATGCGTGAAAGAAACATTGGCTGGTGGCGATGGCATCAACAACGTTGACAGAGAACATTAAGCAGAAGACACACGTTAAGTTGCGGTAAGAAGACAAATGGACAATGTTGTGTATTGAAAATAATAATGGTAACGTTTAGTTTCATTAAAGACTTTCGCATGAAAAGTTGTTGGCAAAATTTCTAACAAAACAAAAAAAAAATCTTTAAAGTTTAAAATTTCGTTTTAAGCAACACAAAAAGAAAAAAGCAAAACAACAAAAGTATAGCAAAACGTTCTAAACATGGAAAAAAATTTAGGAATTAATTAACAATTTAAAATAGCGTGAAATTATTAAAATTTGTAACAGTCATTAATCAATGGAAATAAAAATTTAATAAAAGTTAAAAAAAAAGAACAAGAAAGAAGTGGCAATAAATTCAAAGTTTGTTGGCAAAGATTAAAAATAATAAACAAGAAAATGTTGAGGAAATGAAATGTTAAAGCTCTACATCACGCTTTAGATAAAAAAAGGGAAGGAAAATAGTCAGTCAATATTGTTATTATCAATAGCTCGGCCCATGTGTTTATTGTTCCAGATATAGTCCTCTTATGAAAACAATTTACTTTGTGAGAGTGAGAGCTTTTCTTCAGCAATAACTAAACTATTTAAAATCCGCTTTTAATTAGTATTGCGCTAATCAAGTAAAGCTGGAAGTGTTTAACTAAAATGGGTACATTTATGACTGTCTGCCTGTGTAGTCTAGCCTATTTACTAATATTTTCAGAAAGATGTCGCCGTAGATTAATGGTTAGTATCCTAACCTATCAATATGGGGGTCGCAGGTTTGATTACTACCTAGAACTTGGGTGTTTGGCTGTTGTTTGGGTCGCGGTACATAAATATGAAATTTAAAAAAATTCATTTTTCCTGTTTTTTTTTCTCTAGCTATCCTGGTGCCCTTTTACTTAAAGTTTTAGTTCTACCATAAATTAATAAGGCAAAAATAAAAAATTGAATAAAAATTCCCTGGAAGTTGTTTCGTTTTCCTCATAACAAAAAAAAAATTCCTTTTTTAACATAGAAAATTCTCTAATTTAGGGAATTTTTTCCCAAATATTGGTCTGAAAATGATGTAGAGCATTTAAAAAGTCTTTCATTTCTTTTTTACACATCCTGTTTGCAAATATTAACGGCATTTGGTGTTGTATTTTTACAGATTTTAAATGCGCACGCTAAGAAATGATGTAAAAATGTTTTGTGAAAAAATAAAATAAAATTTTATAGCGTGACAAAAATTGCAACAAAGCAGAGCGAGCACAAATACAGACAGCATACCAACAACATTTTCTTAGAGATTTCGATCAACAAAAAAAAAAAAAAATATAAACTAAAATTATATAACACACTCGTACCCCCGTGCACCTAGCGTTCGTTTACTTTTTTTTTTTTACTTGCTGCATAAACGTGTTTTTACCATTAACAGCTAAAGCTAAAAGTGTGTTCTTGGCAGCTAAAAACAAATACCAAAACCATCTAACCAAACCACAATTACAGTTTATAATTATATTTTTTTTAAGTGTAATTGTGTCTTTGTGTGTGTTTGTAAGTTTATTTAAAAATGCTCCACTTACAACAAACTGTTTGTATATTAATTATTTCCTGTATTTGTTGTTGCTATTTAACACTGGCTAAAAATGAACACGTTACAAACATTCTTCCTGGTAAATATTATGCCTACAATCAACAACATCATCATTCAAAAAAATTGCATGCCACCTCAATAGCAAAAGGCTTGGATTTATTTCAACAAAATCAGCAACAAGGCAAATTAACAGCAGCAGCACAAGTTCGACAAGAAAATCCCATCAAATCTTGGTTTGGTGTCTTTAATCGCAACAATTCAAAACCGCAATCAAACATTACAGTATTAGCAAATGCCAACAATGAGACGGTAGCTGTGACCCAGGATGCCAGCACTACACCAACAACATGTGCATGCAGGTAATTAAAGCATGAATTTATAAAATGACCACTTTGAGTGGTTTGTTTTAGTTAAATTAAGACATTTATTTGTCTTGTGCTTTTTGCTTCCCAATTTCTTTCCATTTGGAGTGTTTCTCTTGTTTGTTTTTTAGGCCACTAAAATGAATGTTTTTCTTTAAAAAAACACACATACATTCACATAAATTGTAGGTAATTGTTTTAACAAATATTGTTTCTTTTATGCTTGACGGTCGCCTTTCTTTTATATAATTTTTTTTTAAATTATTTGTTTCTTTCTTTTCATTTCACCCACTAACTGTGACTTGAATTTTTAAAAGAAATTCTTGACACTTTAAAATGGTCAATATAAATAATTTTTTTAATACCAAACGACTTCAATTACTTTTCAAGTAATTTAAAATAAAGTTCCAAACAACCAGTTAAAATGTCAATGAAGGCAAAAATTAATAAATAAAGACATACTGATTGGAAGCAATTATTGATGACTTAGAAGTTTTAGTTTAAATCTTAAAACTTGGATTTTGCACCACACTAAGGGACCCACCTGAAAGCTTTCTTAGCTTCTGCTTTGGGCAGCATTTGTGACTTCACCGGCTTAAACTCAGGCTATTATTACAATTTTCAGATAGTTATAACAAAGTGTAACTAACACAGAACGAAAAACTGACATTTAATTTTTCTTCCATTATTACAACTTCCCAATAAGATAAATTTAGTTTTATTTATCTTCTGGCACCCACTCCTATGAAATCTGTCTACAATAACCAAAGAAAGGCTATGGATACCATAGGTATCGACCAAAAAAGGCTACATATAGCACGTACAACTTTTGCGGCAGCATAAACCCCTGACAACAATAAAATGTTCACATTAAAATTTCGTGGTAAGACCAACTAAATAGTTTTTTGCTTTAGCTAAAATCTATTTGTAATAAGACTATTTATTTTGCCATTAGTTATTACTTAGTTATAATAATGGACCTAAGCCTTAAGAAATAAAATAAATTTTTTTTAAGTTTTTCAAGAATTTTGTATTTTTTTTTAAGCAGTCATGAATCAAGTAAAGCTACTGGGAAAGGAAATTTTATTTAGTTACTAATAGAGCATCCGTTAGAAAATTCTTTACATTTGATTCTTATCTTAGAGAATTCCTTACTTTCTGCTCTCTTATACCCAAAGGAAAAATGACACCAGCCGTTGTCAAAATAACCACAAACGGTCTCAATAGTGGTTTCATTTTAACAACTCATAACTGACAACATAGCGTTGCACAATTGACAACGAATAGTGTCAAAACAACCAGATACCGGTGATAAATCGACACCACCTGGTTGATGAAATGCCAACATGCGTTGTCAATTTGACAACTTTCGTTAACAAATTGACAGTGTGTTTTGTCGGAAAAGTAAAATCGTAGCTTTTTTTCTAAGTTGACAACCAACGGTTTTCGATTTGTACACGCTTACAAAAATTTGAAAACACGCGATGGTGTAGTTGGTGCACTGAAAATTTAATTTCGGTTGTAAGAACTAAATTCATTGCCAAAAATTAATTTTTTATTATGAAATTTCTTAATTGTGACAATAGAAAATCGGTGTTACAGCTGGAAATATTTTTAAGAGAACAAAATTTTGATTTATGTTATCGAATTTTGGTTACTACAACTAAAAACTAATTTTTTTGGTGGGTAACAAATTAAGTTCTCCCAACCGAAGTTGTTTTCTATATGTGTTTAATTTTGTTGTCTATAAATTATTAAAGCTGATAGTAAAAGAGTAAAAATAACGACCAACTTAATGAGTATAAGGCATTGAGGGCCCAAAGAAGCTTGAAAAGGTACCCCAAAAATAGTGATTTACTTTAGTATTCCTCTTACATTAACAGCTATTTGGCTTAGGAAAAATTTTAAACTGCTCACTCTAAAATTATAAATTATTTTATACCATTTTTCAGCTTTCTGTACCTAAGCTCTTCAGTGCATTGTATGTATGTGCGTTTAGGCACATGTGCCTTTTTATGTACGTGAGTCATTTCAGTTTAAACAAAATTTAGAGAGAGAAAACAACTGATACATAAAAATACCGTTTCTTAAAAGGAATATCATAATGCCACACCATAATTCTCATCAATCTTGCCACCACCAACTTTTTGCCTGCAAATTAAATAAGAATCCAGTTTATTTCTTTCATCAGCTTTTACACACATTTCTCAGCTTGCGATTGTGTCAACTTCATCAAATAAATGAACCCATAAAATAAGTCCATAATAAATTTCCTTTGCTTCTTATTTCTCAAAAAGACATGTTAAAAATGACGATGACGATGTCTACGATGGTGATGATGCTATTCTCCTCATGGCTTTTCGTTGCATAAATAGTCAACATAACTGTCTGTTGCAAGCAAAACTATTGAAAGTTTAAGGCAAGAAACAAAATGCATAAAAATAAAAATTTCAAACACAACAGCCTCCTCAATTCACTTATGATGAAGAGAGGTGAGAGGAGGCTAAAAGCGAAATAAAAATCTTATGCAACTTATTTACCATTTATTGTTATTATTATTGCTGTTACTATTCAAGACCAGTTTATGTATGTTGCCTGTTGCAACATTATAAAATTGTCTCAGCCATAAAATGAGTTTTTCTTGCAAATATTCAACGTTAATATTGCAACTAAATAAAAGATTAATGGTGAACGAAATTATGGTTATTGACAATATTGCAAAATATTTATTTATTTCATTTAATATTGACGTCTTGGCAGGTTTTTTTTTAGCATACTGCAAATTCAAGTGTTTGAACTAAAGAATAGTTGTTTTATGCCATAAGTTCTTCAACTTTATGGTTTTAAAAAACCAGAAAGCAGCCAGAATCTATCAAAGTTTTTTTTTGCTACATTTAATTTACCTGATTTATTTATTTCTTTTTTATTTTTTTGCCTTTTAAACGACTTTTAGGCCATTTTTGGTACAATAACAGAATATAAATTTGTATTTGCATTTCGAATCAAATGAGTTTTTTTTATTGTTTATTTAGTTAAGGCCAATGACACATATTTTCAATAAATTATTACTTTTTTTTAATTATCTGAGTTCTTTTTTATGAATCATCTCCATAAGAGTAGTTTGCACATTTATGACAAGAACATCTTAACTCAAGAAAGTAAATGAGTTTGCAGAAAAATTTGAAATTAATTTTATTTAAAAATGTATCAACTTTCAAAAAGTATTTGCAAATTTTTATAATATATAAATTCAAAATAAAGGTAGAAAATTTCGAACACACTAAAAAAATTATATTTTCAAATTTAAAAAAACAGTTTTTTTTAAAGAAAGATTTTATAAATTTATTGAAATTTAATGATCGAAAATTCTAAGTTCATTTGGAAAATTTTAAACACATAAAAATATTTTTTATGTACAAATTGGGCAATTGTTTTTATTTTTTAATTAACGTTTTTAATTAAATTAAAACGAATTTTTAATTTTCGAACATAGAAAATCTCTATAAAATTTTAAAATTTTCAGTTAAGTGCTTTAAAAAATGCAATAGCACTAAATTCGAAAATTCGAATTTAACTTCGAATTTTCGAACATTCAAAAAATGTGTATATTTCCGAATTGGCTATATATTAGCTATGTTTAAAGATTAAAAACATTAGAAAAAGATAATTAATGCACAGACTCTAACACGTTATATCAACTTTTTGTCTTTAAAGTTAGGGATTATAATTTAAAATAATTTATTTAATTTTTTGCAACAATTTGCTACCTATGTACATTCAATAAATTTTTCAGAGATGGAAATTTTGTAAAAAGCCTTCTTTGTTCTTTTAATAAACAATCTGTTGTTTGGTAAACAAATAAAGAAAACCCACAAGCCCCATATTTATAATGCCGTTTATATTTTCTTATTCTTTTCTTTATTTTACTTTTATTTTTTTGGAACATTGAAACAAAAACAAAGTATTTATTTAAATTTTATTTTCTTTTAGCTTTTTTAAGAAATGCACCGTTTCAAGTATTTCCTTTTTGTTTTTGTGTGTAATATTTGGCTTAAAGTGAAACATATCGTTTTACCAGCATCTTCAGGAACATGCTTTTGTATCTGCCGTACTGTTTTCTTTTTTTAGTAATAAATGTCGGTTATAAATTTTATTTAAAAAAAAATATTCAACTGAAACTGGTTTTTATTGTAATTTTTTTATTTTAGTTTTTAATGTTTTGTGTAAATAAAGACACTATTTTGTGTCAAATGTTTTGTTTTTCCTTGTGTTTGTTTTAAAAAAAAATTGTGTTAAATTTAATTTGTAATTATTGTTATAACAAGTGCTGAGCATAATAAAACAATTATTTTTACTTATTAAATTGTAAAAATATTTTTAATTGCAGTGACCCCAAAAATATAATAACTTTCAGTGTCAAAAGTCTGACGCTTAATATATTATATTCTCTAAAGTTAAAGTTTAACCCTTTTATCCAAAAGAAAGTAACGTAGACTTTAAAGTCAACGTTAACGAAATTTTAAATACAATTTTTTACTTTAAAGACTACGTCAATTTTTTTTTTGGATAAGCGGATAAGTATTTAGCTAAAGAGTTTCTTGTAAAAGTCACAGCACTTTTTTCAGTTTTCTTTAAAAATTAATTTAATTTTTATTTTAACTTCTAGATGTGGCGAACGTAATGATGAATCACGTATTGTGGGTGGCAGTACTACCGGCGTTAGTGAGTATCCCTGGATGGCCCGCTTAAGTTATTTTAATCGCTTCTATTGCGGTGGTACGCTTATCAACGATCGCTACGTATTGACAGCGGCCCATTGTGTCAAGGGTTTTATGTGGTTCATGATTAAAGTAACATTTGGCGAACATGATCGTTGCAATGACAAAGAACGCCCCGAGACCAGATTTGTATTGAGAGCCTTTACTCAAAAATTTAGTTTCTCTAATTTTGATAATGATATTGCTTTATTGCGTTTAAATGATCGTGTACCCATAAAAAGTTTCATACGACCCATATGCTTGCCCAGGCCTGCTGAACGGAATGAACTCTTTGTGGGTACTAAAGGAAAGGCCACAGGCTGGGGTACCCTTAAAGAGGATGGCAAGCCTTCATGTCTATTACAGGAGGTGGAAGTGCCTGTCTTAGACAATGAAACCTGTGTGTCACAAACAAACTATACCCAGAAAATGATTACCAAAAATATGATGTGTGCCGGTTATCCGGGTAAGGGAGAGCGTGACAGTTGCCAGGGTGATTCAGGTGGACCTTTGGTGCGTTTAAGGCCTGATGATAAACGTTATGAACAAATTGGCATTGTATCGTGGGGTAATGGTTGTGCCCGACCTAATTACCCAGGTGTATATACAAGAGTTACAAAATATTTGGACTGGATTGTGCAAAATTCTTTAGATGGTTGCTTCTGTGCTGAAGATTTTTGAAAAGGAAATTTATCACTGAAGGTTGTTTGGTTTTAATTTAAAAAAGTTGCCAAGAAAAAAAATTACAAAAATTGTTCTTTTGCCAAAATGAAATGAAAGCAAAATTGTGAACCTTTAATTACTTTAAAATGGCAACAAAAAGATGGATCACTTGTCTGTATATTTATTGCCTTAAATTTAATTAATAATTTCTCAACAGTTTTAATAAAATTTATATTTTTTTAAGTCTAAATAATTGTTAAGCTAATAAAAACAATAAATCCAAAAAAAATATTTTTTTTAAATTTCAATTTAATTTTATAGCAAAAATATTTCAAGACCCACTCTCACTCACTTTTTTCTTTAGAAGAATAAATAAACGTTAAAAAAGTTATTCTGATTAAAGAAAATTTTTCAGAAATCTACCATTAATTAAAAAAAATCCTGATGAGCTGCTTGAGTAACAGAAAAGCGAGTTTTAACTAGCTTGCCCCATAAAATCAAGTAATTTGTAATAGAATATTTTCTAAATGTAGAAACACTAGTTGCAGCAACATAGCAGATTAGGTGATAAACTGCTTGAGCAGTAGAGAAGCAACTTTAAACTAGCTTACGCTTAAAATCAAGTCCATTCTACTAGAATAATTTCTAAGTAAAAAAAATACTACTCTTGGTAATGGCCATATTAAGGGCACTCGACAGCAATCGAAATGTCAATCGATTGATATTGATTTTCTAGCCCGCAGTTTGAGCATCATAGAAGGGAATTTGGACCGACAACCTTTTATTTGACGCATTGTAACATAAAAAATGAAATGGAATATATTGCTATTCCATTTTATTGTGTTATAATTCCATATCGTTTCTAAAGAGTTAATGTTTCATTTTATATTGTATCAGTCCATTTCCATACTGCTCGTAAGTTTATAGGCTTTTCAAACAACTTTGTTCTATACCAATTTGTTTTATTTCATTTCATTTTATTTCAATTGGTTCCATTTAATTTTGTTCTATTTCACTTTATTTCATTCCAAAATGTTCCATTACATTTTATTCCATTACAATTTGTTGTTAAACTCCAATTTTTTATATTTTAATTTATTCCATTCCAGTTTTTTTCTATTCCAAATTATTCCATTTAAATTTGTCCCATTCCACTTTTTTCCTTTCTAACTGTTCTATTCCACTTTTTTCTATGCTATTTTTTTCGTTCCACTTTGTTTCAGTTTAACTAAAACGTTCCCCAACTTAATAACGCTAAAAGACAGTCAAAGACCCTACCCAGTACATATTATTATCATGGTCATAATGTTTATGAGAGCTATAAACCCCTCCTAATAAGATGTATGCATTTGTTTAGGTCAAAGGATTGCTTTAGAGTAGCGGTATGCCTTAGATAAATCACGTAGAAAATCCAAATTTCTTTGCACATGCTGATTTTTTTATGAAAATCTTAATCGCACGCGATATTTTTAAAGACTAAATATTTATTATTTATCTTCGCAGGCATATAGACATACATACATTTGCACATATGTAAGTAAATAAATTACATTTTTAGTAAAAAGTCATCAATCATGCTGATAACGATTATTGTTGTTGTGTTTGTTAAATAAAAATAAAAGAGAGAGAGCGACAGTAAACGAAAATTTAAACTATAAATAAAATGCGAGGTTGACATATTAAACCTTTACCTCCACAAGAGGTTAATATTGTTCTAGACAGACAAATATGACATCACAACTAATTCTTTTCTGGTAGGGACATGATTAAGTTAAGATGCAGCAAAATGTAAATGATTAAAGGCATGTAGATTAATTAAGCGTAAAAAAACTATGAACTACTCCAACAATACTTGCAATTATTGACACGAAATATTTTTGTTTAAATTTATAGGATATTATTTGTCAACACACACAACACTTTTTTTATTACTTATTCATTTTGAGCTACATATTTATTTTTTATTATTTTATATTTATTTATTGCAATAAAAAATATTATTTTTATTTATTTTATTTATTTTTATTTGTTTTATTTTTATTTTTATTTTTTTATTTCTATTTATAACAATTTATTTATGTTTTTCTTTGAATTTATTTTTATTTTTATTTATTTTATTTTTATTTGTTTTTTATTTATTTTATTTTTATTTGTTTTTTATTTATTTTATTTTTATTTATTTTATTTCTATGTATTTGTTTTTATTTATTTTAGCACTTCTTTCTCTATTTATTTTTCTATTTTATTTATTGTTTTATTTTATTTATTTTTATTTATTGTTTTAATTTAGTTATTGCATATTTCTATTTAAATTTTATGCAGCTGTTTATAGGGTTAAATTTAAACAGCATTTAACTGCATTTAATTTATTTAATCATGTTGATTATTTACTGATTAACAACAAAAGCAAAAACCCATTACAAATATTTGTGTTTTAATTTTTTACAAAGATGAGAAAAAAAAAACAACAACTACTTTAATTTTTTCTAATAAATTGAGAGAGTAAAACGCCGGCCTGGTCGTTTGTTGTGTAATCAATTGTTTTGAGTTTTAATATTATTACTGAATTTCTTTTTTGTGTTCCAAAAAGTTGCCACAAAAAAAACAGAGAATTAAAATAAATTATGCGATTGAAACAAATATTTTCAAAAAAGAATAAAATAACTCGTTTATAAAAATTATTCGATTAGAAAAGTTTACTCGTAAAAAATAATTCAAATAAAAAAATTATTCGTTAATAGAAATTATTAGAATTAAAAAAATTCATTGGTTTATAAAAATTAGTCGGATAAAAAATAACAAAAAAAATAAAAGAAAAAAATAGAATTTTAGTGGTTATTTTTTTGAGTGTTTGTTTTTTATTAAGGAAATTCTATTCAATAGAATGTTTTACTTCAATTACATTCATTCGCTTATCTCTTTTTTTTATGTAGTTGGAAAATTAAATTTATTTTAGTTTTAGAACATTAACAGAATGTAATTACACGCCATAAGACAAGCGTTAATGTGATAAAGTCGGTTAACTATAATATTATTTCTTGTTTAATATAAAAAACACAATTCACAATCTTTAGTTAGTTGCTGACAATGCTGCTGCCACGATAACACTGTGAGATTGGGAAGTAATATTATTTTTCTAGTAGGTGCTGACGATTACAACAAGAATCTGTTTTAGAAATTTGCCAAACACCGATTTTAAGTTTCTCAGCGGATTCAGAAATAAAAAATTGAGACCGTTTAAATGGCCTTAATCATTTAAGTAAACCTGTGCGTATTTCATTTAAATTTTTACCCATTTTTCTAGTTTGGAGACGTTTTTACACAGCATTTAAAAAGAAACCGTAAAATTTTTTAATTTATTTTCAAAATATGTGTATTTAAAACTAAAGCCCATTTTTTTTTAAATCCTTTAAATTATTACTGAGTTAAACTTTTTATAATTTTTGGCCATTTCACTCAAAAATGTTTGCTTGGCATCATCAGTATCCCGTTGAAGTGGCAACAATATTCTTAAAACCTTTTTTATTTTATTTCTGCAACCATTTCTTGGTGAAAATATTCGCCTAGTTCATCGCTGAACTGGCTGATTATAATCAGTGCTGCTCCGTGTTCCGTATCCTAATATTTTAAACGAAACTTCATAACTTTTAATTTTTTTTTATATTTTGAATGAGAAAACTTTGGTGAAATTAAACAGCACTGAATGACAGTGGCTAAACCGCAAACGTTAAATTACCAATGATAGTGAATATGAGCTTAAAAGGTCTAAGCTAACAATGGTTACGTAATTAATGAGTATGACTTATTTATTCGGAAAAACCAGATTCATTATTTTTAATACAGATGTATTTGTTTTTATTTATTTAAGGATTTTTTTTTTGTTTGAAGAAATTGTTACCATCCTCAGTAAGGCACTCGTTACGAATAAATTTAAAGCCATTTGTAGTTTGTTGAAAATTTCGTTTAATTTTTAAAGCCGTAAGTCCAGCTAAAATTATTTTTTTTGTAAGTTTTACAAAGTAACCTTATCACTTTCACGCTCATCTTATTCAGCAATTTTTAGCGTTTTTATGAAAAATTGTGCAAATTCATGTTAATTTTTTGTTGTTATTATTATTATTATAATTCGTGTGTGTGTGTGTGCGTGTGTTTCCATGTTGCATCAATGTGTTTGATAAGCTGCCACAGTCAAAGTAGTTTTGCACTCACCGTGAAGCGGTAAGGGCAAGAAAGACATAATTTATTAATTTATTTACTTTATTGTTGTTGTTGTTATAAGCACTAAACTTTTACTTGTTGATTCATTTTATTTTTATCTTTTTTTTTTTTGTTTTCCTTTATTTTTATTATGAAATTCTTTTTTATCTAGAAAAAATGTTTTCTTCAACTTTAATTTCTATTTTAGCTGACGTGTTTATTTTTTTTTTCTTAAATATTTTTATTTACTTTAAACAATTTAAATTTGAAAAAAAAATGTAACACCAAGAAATGACATTTCGTTTTTTACACCTTCATTATTTAAAAAAAAAATTTTTATAATAATTTCCTTTTTTCCGAAATTTAAAAAAAAATTGTTTTACAATAAATTTTTGGTGCTGTGCTCCCACCAAAGTTTTGTTGTATTCTCACCACTAACGTGTCAATAAGCGATACATAAAGACTGATCTTGCCGTTGATCTTAAACTGTGGAGTGTTCATGTTTTTTAGTTAATTTTTTGTTTTTATTTTTTTTTTTTTTTTTTGTATGTAGCCGTGTGTAGCAACGTGCTATTGTTGTTGCCGACTTGTAGCTGGTTCGTTTGGCTGCTGCTAGAGACATCTCTCGCTCACCAATAACAAGTAAAATACAAAAATAATAAAAAAACAAACAAAATAAAATTGTGCTTTTATGGCAAGCACCCTATAGTCAATAACTGCGATGCTATAAAAAGCAGAAAAAAATAGAGACGGGCTATTCCGAACAGCTCCTTTAGTATACAGTATGCAAAACGACTACATATCCCAATATACTATAAGAGAAATTTGCTACAAAAGACTCAGAGGTAAGTCAAGCGACATACCAAAATGACTGGTCGAAAATGACTACAAATTTCAATTTACTACGTTAGGTTTTTGGGGGAACAATTTTAAACAAGTAATTCAGAGAAAATAATAAAAATAAGCGACATAAGGAGAACGATCTTGGCTTGGATCAAATGGCTTCTGAAGTAGCCTCTACGAAAAATGACTACAAACTGCGATATAGTCTAAAAGCTTTTGCAGTTTTTAAAAAATATTATAAACATAAGCTAAGTCAAACGATATGGGTTGTCAATAATGAAACAGCCTATCTTTTCTTAAACTAAGTCGATAACTTCAAGCCCCCTATATGGAATATGGTGGCTGGCATTTTATTAAAAATTCCTTAGGCCAAATCGAGGCATTCGATATCGAGCAACTTATATCAAAAATCTCAAATTATTTCATTCGATATCATAAGCAACGATTGATTTATGGAATATTAACTTTAACGTTCTAAAAAAAACTTATTTTTTAAAGAAAACATGACCAATGATCCAAATTATTTCTAGTGGAAGGGTTTTTTGAAAAGAAAAAATTATAAATGACTTTAAAGGTGCTTACAGCAGTACCTGGCTTAGCTGCTGTGAACTTTTTTACTTCAAAACTATCACTACATAAAAATTTCTCAATAAATTTACACAAGCTTGCAAGAATTTTTCTAGAGTAGCAAATCAAAAGGATCACCACTAACAACACATACAATACCCCTAATGATGTAGCGTACAATTGAAACGAGTATAACCCCTAAAAAAAAACAAACCTAAAAGGGATAAAAACCCACTCAGAGGAATATAATTTTGATAGAAAATTTAACTTAAAAAATACGTTCCAAATAGGGGTTAAAAACCCACAAAAGTAAGACCAAACATTTTTAAAATTAATTTAACTCTATAGGCAAATGCGACCTTCAAGAAAACCATATTTAAAAAGTGTAAAAACCCTTAAAAAATAATGAGTGATTTCATGTCTGCAAAAAGTGACCAAATCGCGGCATTCGATATCCAGCAACTTTTATTGAAACTTAAAAATTATTTTATTCGATATTAAAAGCATTTTTTGGCTGTCTAATTTTGTTCTTTAAATAATATGGCAATTTATGGTTTCTGAGTTGCCTTATCTAGTCTTTTTAATCAAAAAATATGCACTTTATGTTTTATATTTAAACACGGCTAAGCAATTATAAAAACTTCTCAATAAAAAGCTTAATTTTATAAGAAAACTAAAACTGCAAGTTTCTTTTTCCCAAAAGGAAAACATCTTAACACAAAGTATTTTTAAATTTAATACAATTCTTCCAAATTATTTATTAATTTGAAACACAAGAAATTGTAAGGCATTACAGTAATCGGTTTTGATTTATTTTTCGTTTTTTTTTATATTTTTTGGTAGCTCATGTATTTTATGTGTCAGAGTGCCATAGTAAACAAGAGATGCATTTGTATCTTTTGAAAGTCATCACTAGTCACTAGTGAGATAAAAAGATTTTTGTGTTTTTTTATTTTATTTTTTATTTGAATTTTTATTTGATTTTCAATACGCAGCCAGTTTTAATTTACTCTTTTATAGCCACTTTTATTTAAAAAATTTTTTGGTATTAAAAATTTATGTTGTATTTTCTTTCGTTTTGTTGTTATTGTGCTTGTTAATGTTGGTGTTTTTTCTTATGCCAACGATGAAACAACAAGAAACAGTGAAAGCTTTAAAGATTGTTTGACGTTACAAAAAAAAAACAGCAAAAGGCACAAGAAACATCAGAACACATTTTGTAATCTTAAGCAAAACTGTGGAAAAACTCAAAATGAGCTAGCACAGCAGCGGTACGTTAGCCCCAGAAAATGTAGCTACAATGAAGCCCACAAAGTTTACTAGTTCATGAAAAGTCTATAATTATTTTAAGTTGGAATTAGGGACGGGATGCTTTTAAGGCCACTAAAGAACTAGAAATAGAATAGAAACTAGACAAGGCCTTTAATCGGCACATTTTAAAAACATAATTTAATTTTTTTTTAATTCATGTTTTTGAACAAAATAAACATTTCATTTTACTTTGTTGTACAGAGGAGTTTATAAATTAAAAAAAAAACGAATCATGAAATTTTTGTACTCAGGGCCTTCAAATGAAAATTATTTATAAAATTGAAAATTTTCTACACAAATTAATTTCTGTTTCATTAAAAGTTTGAACAAAAAAAATTCTTCCATTTCTGGTTTAGTTTACTGTAAGTCTATAAAAGATCACTCTCTATTCAAGTTTCAAAAAGACTCTGCTTTTAAGTATTTTAAACAAAAAACAAGTTTTTTTTGGTTTTGTTTTAGTTTTTTTTTTTTTTTTTCATTTCAACATGACTCTTTGGTCTGAAGAGCAGTTTACTTTCATTTTCATTAAACAGTAAAAAGCTTTGTTGCATGTTTAACTATAAAAGCTTTAAATAATTTTTTTTTAGTTTTGCAACCAATCGCTACTAATACCAGTTCATGATATTATTGTTAAATTTTCCCAGAAATTATTGAAAAGTAGGAATATTTTGTTTTCCAAATTAACTTCCTCTTGTTGTATTTTTTATATTAAAAAGAAGTCTGTATTTTGCACAATTAAAAAAAAACAACAAAAACAATTAGCCCAATAGCGTAAAGCAAAATGATATGAAAAATTTTATACGAAAAATTCCTGTCTTCTCTACGAAATTTTATCCGGCTGTCATATAGTTTCTTAAAATACGGTCATATAACAGCCCCATTTGATCCAAAAGGTTTGTGCAACAATAAAAGTATTTTGTTGTTCAAAAGCTATAAAATATTTCATGATAAAGAGTTATTGTTAATCATTTAGGGACCATAGGGACACCGGTGTCACAAGCCAAAAATTTAATAAAACGTAAATTATGTACGATTTTCTATTTAACTGTTTCTCAGCATCGACATGTGTCAATGATGCCACATGTGTTCAAAATTTTAGTTTTAAGACGAATTTTTTTTTTGTTTTTTCTTAATTTAGCTATATAATTAACTAAATTAGCTGTTTTGTATCCAGCACGCTTATGATCTCTTGAAAGGGTTAAAAAATATAGCAACACAAGCAAAGACTAACAATTAATGAACATTTCATTACCATTCAATTTAGCAGAAATATTCACCAGAATAATGCAGTTCATACACAACAAAAATATAATAAGGCAATACAGTTTACAGCCGAAGTTAGATTATATGCAGCTATTTTGTATATTCAACAATTTAAAATGTTTTGCTTACCTGTTTGTTCCTCTTTAGTGTCTACAAGTTTGTTAGTTTCTTTTAAATCTATTCATATCATTCAATTTTGCACTGATGATGATTAGCACGGCCTAAGCCAGATCATTGGTAGATTTTAAAAACAGTGGTTTAACATGCAAATTGCTGAATGCTTGATCAACCGCAAGTGGCCCGTAGGCCAATACAAGATATTTCACATGAATACTTTATCAAATTATCTGCAAATAAATATTTTATTTTTAATTAATATAACACCTAAATTCAATTAAATTCATTTTCATTTACCTTTCTTTCCCTTGAATTGAAGTAAATTTTTTTTCTATGCAGTTAGCGTTCATTTCTGTTGATTGTTACAACACAAAATGGAGGAATTTAGGCAAAGTTTTGCAAACTTTTGTTCAGCATTGCACTAAATAACCAAATTGGTGACTGGTTAATCATCTGCAACTAACATGCAGCCCAAGGAAAGACATTTGCAATGCATAATTTATTAAAATAACTGTAAAATTTTTGTTTTCAATTAAAAAAAATATCAAAATTATATTAAATTAAATTCTTTTCTTACCTTTTTTATTGGCACTGAAATAAATATTTTATTCTACGCAAAGCAAAATGGTTGCTGTAACGGAAGGCTTTTTCAACTTATGTTCAGCAACAGTTAGTCATTTTCACAACAACATCAAAGTAATAAGAATTCGGTGCACTACTTCCACATGTTCAACAGCGAGCAGCACACCAGCTGTTAAAATGAATCAGGCGTGAATGGAACCCAATTAGTGGTGTAAGCCTTTACAACACATGCAAAAATCAAGCTTCCTGCGGCAATCAAGATTTAGAATTAACTATCAAACAATAATTTCTTTCGCAATACATTAACAAGCAAATTAGACTGATTAAAAATCATCAAGTCATCATCATTAAATATTTTGATTTCAATAAAATGAGCATTCAAATAAAATTAAATTTCATTTTTACTTACTTTTTATACCAGAATTAAAATAAATTCGTTCTTCTATACAAGTAGCGTCCATTTCTATTAGTTATAAAACACAAAATGAAAGAAGTCAGATTGTGCTTTTCAAACTTTAGCTCAGCAACTGCACTGTATAAATTATCAGCTTTTTTTCAACATGAATGCACATGCTTTTCGTAGTTTGCAAAGCATTAGTAGTTGTGAACTAACACTACAAAGTTTAGAAGCCGTTGTTAGATTTTATATGTACAAACAATTAACAGTTTAAAATGCTTTGCTTACCCATTTTTTTCATGCTTTTTTTTCTTATGGATGCCAATAAAATTTTTTAACCAATATTGTCTATATAATGCAGATCCCTCTTTTTAAAAAAGATAACTGACCAATCAGCCACCTTTTCAACTGCCGTATGTTGATCTCCACATAAATCCAACACTTTGATAAAGGATTACATTGTCAATATGCGAAATGCCGCTGGCTAATACCCACTAAATGTCCGCAGGCCACCACTCGATATTTAATATGCATACACTGTCATATTATTAACAATTGTATTGCTTTCATTTAAAGATTATCTAGATTAAATAAAATTTCGTTTTTACTTACTTTTAATAACCGATTTAAAGTAAAATTTTTGCTTCTATAAAATTGGCGTCCATTCTCGTCGATTGTTAAACACAAAATGAAGAAAATTAATTATGACTTTCAAACTCTAGCTCAGCAACTGCAGTTTACATCATGAAGTATGTTTAGCAGCACTATATATGTACAGTTTTGGAAGCATTTAAAAGCTGCAATTGAACAAATAAGCGTTTAAAAAATAAATTGGCTTTGTGTTTGGAAGTGACTGATATATTTAGTAAAACAAAAAACCCAAATTTACTAAGCAAAAAATTCAATAACAATTACACAATATTCACACGCACTCCAACATTTCAAAATATTATTATTGCCAACTTTTTTAAAACAGTCGCAGTTAAGCAAAGAAAATCACCACAACAATTTACAAGAAAAAAATTAAATTTGGTTTAATCATTAAAGTCCTTGAAAACTATATATGTAATAAATAAAATATATTAGAATATTTTTACTTCAATGAATGTTTCTCTTTCGTCTAAATTAATTAAAAAATTTTAAATCATATTTGTCATAAGCTTATATAAATATAGCCGTTTTAATTTGCTTTTAAAGCAACAACATTCTTCAGAATTCTGTAACAGAGAATTTTCAATTTTTGCGCATGCACGAGCACGGTCTGGCAGGATTGATTATTGTGTTTTTAATTCTAACAACTCCGAAAGCAAGATTTTTTGTTGTTGTTGAACAGCTGTTTTTTTCACACTTACAAAACACAATTGAATTTAGAAACAATAACTATGAAAATATTTAACAACACATTTCTAACAAATAAAATTAATAAAGGACAGAAAAATATTACTTAATAATGTGCAAAATGTTTTTAATACATTTTCTTCAAAAATACGCAGAACGACTCGTTTTATTCACATTTGAGGCGGTATTCCATGGGTAATTAAAGTTTTATATTGTCGCAAGACCATTTAATCCATTAATTGAAGAGTATAAAAAGCGATATATGAACATAATCTATATTTGTATGTGATTAATTTATTTTTACAAGAAATCATCAAGAGTTGGATAAACTTGAACGTATACCAAAACGGCTGAACGCTGCTGATAGTGTTAGAAATTGAGAGAAAAATATGTTATTCTTTTTAGTTTACTGGCTAATGCACTTCCTACGTTGTTTGATGTACACACATATACTATAAAATCATTTTATTCATCTCCAACGCACAACCAAAAGTTAGTGACTCTCATTATCAATGAATGATAAATATTTCCTAAAGCTATAACTGATTATAGCAAGACAGATACCATAAACAAAAAAATTCTTGAATTTATGGAAAATTAAACTATTGCATTGAGTATAACAAAGTATATACGTACTCGTACATCCAGCTATTGAGCATCAACTCAAGAACTTAAACTAGCAAGAAAACTTACATCGTAATCCAATAAGTTGGCATGATTTTTTAGATGATTCTTCTTCAGTTTCTTGATTAAAAATTCCTTTGTAGTATTTTGTAAACATACATCTCTCTCATACCCTTCAAACAAATATCGATCCAAAGGAAATTTTCCAAAATGCCTGGACGCGCAAAAAGCGTCCCACAACTGATTTTATTTTTCAAGGCAGCATATTTTAGATTTAATCATTTGCACTTGAGTTCAGCAAATAAATGTCTTTGAGAGCAAATTTTTTTATATAATTTTAGATTTTGCCACTTTAATTAAATCGAATTAAAATTTTACCGGTTGAAAAAAAATAATTTCACCAAGCAACAGGCTGATAAAAAGACAGCTGTGACCAATGCTGACAAAATTGAGATTTGTGATAATAATTAAGGTTTTTTTTGAGGCATAAAAATATGCAAGTTGAATCTGTACAAGGTTGCCACACAAGCAAAACTTCTCAGCAGCTATTATATTTCATTATCAAAATTTATTTAATGTAATTAATAATTTCTATTTGGAATTTAAAAGTTTAACAAAATATTAATCTTTATTTGTGCTTTATTCCAGAAATTGTGTTGGTTTTAAAATTTATTGTACTGAATAAATAACTCATGAGAATATCATGAGTAAAAGAATAAATTTTAAAACCAACACAATTTCTGGAATTAAGCACAAATAAAGATTAATATTTTGTTAAAATTTATTTAATTTTACAATAAATTTATACTTTAAGCAAACTTAATAGCTTGTGGACTTGTAGTAGATCAAGAATCTATAACAGTTTTAATTAGAAAAATGATAAAATATCAAAATAAAAAAATGTCATCTATTAGCCTGCGACTAAACGACTAAATATATAATAAAAAGTAAAGGTGATTCCAGGTTCTATCTTAAGTTAAGTAAAAACGCTAGTTTAATTTAAAAAAGCTGAAATGGTAACATTACAGATGGAGACTAATTGCGCCGAAAAAAAGGACGCCGATGTAGAAAAGAAAATTATTTTAACTTTATTAAATGGAACTGGCTATATTTTTCAAGTGAAAGGTAAGTAAAACTTATATTTGTATTAAGTACTACATGAATTTTATAGAAATAAAATTGTTTAAGATTATTTAACTTTACGCAAAAACCATCATATAGTTGGAGCTCTGGTGGGCACTTGTAGCACCAGGGGGTGGTCGGCAAATGACTGTAGTAAGTTGTACAGAAGGCAAATGATACTTTTTTTGTAAGATATCTAGTAAATTGAATAATTTTAGCAATACCAGTAGAACTGACACCCTTAGAGACAAGACTGCTGCTTGAGCGAAACATTGCTGTCTTGGTGTCTAAAAGTGAAACACTTTTGAAATCATTAAATGGCCAAGAGCTGAAAGAATATCAGCTAAAGTTCGATTTGAGAATAAATCAGCAAGTGGAAAGCTTAGAAGATGAAAAGCAAAAAGAGTCCCAAAGAAATATAGACAAAATTGTAGCAGGCAAAAGAAAAAAGTTGCTGAAACAAGGTGTAGCAGAAAAAGGTAAGGCAAAATTGTTGGTTGCAGCTTATATTAAATACATTGTCAATAAAAGTTGTTTTTAATGAAAAATGAGCAAGGAGACTGCCGAGCACTAACCATTAAAACAGCATTGAAGTGCATTTTATGCCAATTTTTGTATATTGACCTCTAGCTACATAAAATATTGGATTGATTAAATGCTTAGCTTTACCAAAACTTCATAATCGTTAGACCTTGCCAAACACTATTTTTTTAACATTAAGTGAAGTTTTGTTTTATTGAAAAGATTAACTCGTTCCTTATAATATCATCTAATTAGCAAGTTACACAGCTCTAGTTGCTACATTTAACACCTAACTATTCTCGGGCTGCATTTTAACCTCACTAATTGTATTGGCTTTAACTAAAAACAGTAAATGAGAATATTAGGCAGCACAAGACGCTTTACATAATTTGTGAACAGCCCGTTGTGAATTTTATTTATCTTTTTGCTTAACATTTTGTTTTTATAATATTTTTCATAGACATTAATTTAAATCCCTCTGAGATCTTGCAAGAAATACGTGATGGTCTAAAATTTGAACGTAAAAATGCTTTGCTAGACATTCCCTGCGGTCATCCAGAAGTACATGGTAATAGATGTGTTTAAAATAAAAACAAAATAGCAAATTAATTTTTCTTTATTTACAGAAGGTCGCTTAGTTGAATTCTGTCAACCTGATCGTACCCTTAAATATTTAGTTTTTCGGGATTTGTGGCTTAAGGGCAAATATGTTACTTGTGGTGATGCGTTCGGTGCTGACTTCCTTGTTTATCCGGGTGATCCTCTACTTTACCACGCTTCTCATATAATTATTCTGTTGAATAGTTCAAAAATTAAGCCTTTAGATTTTGTTACGAAAGTGCGTTTGTCGGTTACGGTCAATAAATTATGTGTTTTTGCTTATTTTGCTGAACAAGATACGGATAGTGATGATGCACCAGAAATTATCTATCAATCGTTTGTGTGGGAAGGCAATCGCAATAAAGAACACTAACTAAGACAGATGTCATAATCAAGAAACTATTATTAAAATTAAAAAGGTAAAATTTCAGACATTTTTGTAGTAATTCTATAGTAGTTTAGAAGTTCTTATAGTTTATAAAACACTGCGGGTATATAAAACTTTTTAGTTAGAAAAAATTAAGTTTTAATTTTGCTAATTTGCCTTGAAACAAAATATAAAGTAATAATCTGCTATTACTTACAAGACAAAGACTCTAAGGACATATATTATGAAAGCTATAATGCTCATTTTTAAATTTTGTGTGACCTTTTTATGTAATTAAAATGGCTAATTTCTTCAGATTAAAGCCTGATTACAAATATTTATTTTTATATCAATATTTCGCATCAAAAAAACTATTCGTTTTCACTAAAACAAAATAAAGTTTTGTAGTTATTTATATGGTTTGCTACATGTTGCTGTTCAAGGTTTCCAGTGTATTTATTTTGTGTCTCCAAAAAAAGAAAAAAGGTTGCAGTGTGAAATACAAAATTCCCGGTTCAACATATCATGTAATATAGAAAAATATTATCTTGGTAGAAATCAAGAAACTGAAATATTTGTTTATTAAGAGTATGAAGAGAGAGAGAGAGCCGCTACTAATATGCCAGGAAAGGTTTTTGTACAGTGAAGTTTCAGTGAATTAATAGTTAGAAGATGTGTTAATAAATAAAGTTTAAGTAGATCATGTGGTTTTGTGATCATAAGCAGTAACTACTCAATCAAGTTAAGTTTTAAAATTAAAAATAAAAAACTTGAAAAAATAAGCTAGGTTAGCCTAATAGAAAGTCAATACAGTCGTATGGAGGAGCTATCGCGCTTTCTCACTTGCAATAATATTAAGTTCAAGAGCATTGAAGTGGTTCATCAATGAAGACGATAATGAGTGAAATGGCTGATTAATGGATACTAAAGTATGACAACCAACTGCCTGCTATTGCCGATTCAATTCCTATCACAAGTTACGGTCTCAATATCGAGTGCTTAGATATGTCCTTAGATTTTTTTATTGTATGCATGTAAATATTTTTCTTTCGAATTTATCAAACGTGCTAACTACAGTGAGACAATGGCAAACAATTTTTTAATGAGTAGAGTAAATCCTCTACTAAATGGGTGTCTTAAGAAGGATGACGATGCCAAATACTTACATATGTAACCATGGAATAATTACCGTAATATGGCTACTTAATGAAATGTTTTGAAAAAATAAATAAATAAAAAGATTAAAAAAAAATTTTTTTTTGTGTTTTTTTGCTAGATTTATTTTAATAATTTATTTTATAAAACAAAATTTAAGTAAAAATAAACAATTTTACATAAATTGTTTTCTTTTTTAATGTATCTGATTTGAAAGAAAAATAGGCCCCTGTAAGGGTTCTGAAATTTAAAAATGCTTTCTTATTTTTTACCAAATTTTTAAAAGTTTTGAATAATTTTTGTTAAACAAAATTTAAAAAAAAAATATATATATATATAAATTGTTTTCGTTTTTAATGAAAAATAAACTCTTGGCAAAATAGTTCAGAAGTCAAATCGTCCCATTAGATTTGATATCTAATTTTGATTTTAAAATTTGTTCATAGAAAAATAAATAAATTTTAACGTTTTTGTTTTGTATTAACTAATATGCTGTTTTTATAACACAAGCGATCAACTCGTCTAAAAAATTTATATGAAAAACACTCAATATTTTGAGTACTTTTCATATAAAATTTCCAGACGAGTGGATTGCTTGTTATAAAAACAGCACATAAGTCTTACGAAAATTAATAAATTTTAATTTAAAAGAAAACGGTTTTAATAAATAAATAAATTTATTCATTCGGTAACTTGTGAGACAATTTGGCTCCTAAAATTTATTATTTCTATTTTTTTAATCTTTAAAATTAAAAAAAATCAAAAGTTTGCAAATAAAAATTTTGTTCTTAAAATCGTTTGGTTTAAAAACTAATAACTTATGCAAACAGATACACTGGGTAAATTATATATCCTCTCTTGCTGAATAGAAAAATTTCTGGTAGTTTTTAGCCCAAAAGGAGGAAAGCTTAAGAAGCTTGAACAGACTCCACACAAAATTTTATAACTTCTAAGCCACAAATATGCTCACTTACACTCTGTGAAGGTGAACATGGACTCTAGTTGAGTGTGTTTTTAATCTAGATGTATTAAATTTAGTTGCTACCTAGACAAGCCTAGATTAGGGCTCAAATCGTCACATTACATATCGAATGAAAAGGAATAAATTTTAAAAATATCGATACAAATTGCTTGATATTGTATGGGACGGTTTGTCTTCAGGTTTCCGTGTTAATACAGGTCAAACCAGTTTTTTCTATGCTATTTTAAAATGCTAGTAATGGACGAAGGCGGCTACTGCAGCCAGTTTCTATAATATTATTAATCTGTACATTTATTTACTAGAATACTAGAGTATTCACTAGGTGAATACTTGTAATTTGCTGAAGAAACTGTTCATTTACTCTTTTGAAAGATGGAATTAATTTCTATCATCAAAAAAATTTCCAATTTTCTATCTTCAAATAAAGTTGTAAAGACAATCTTATCTCATGCTAAAAATTCTTGCCAATTTTATTTTTTTACAAAAAAGTTTGCTCTTTATTAAATCATGTTTTATTATAATTTATTTATTAATTTCAATTAAAAATTTTTATTTTTAAAATTAAATTTCAATAATTTACAGCTTGTGCCAGTGACACATCATCGTGTCATCAATAAAAAAAGATTATTAATTTTCAATACAAACATCATCATTCAATACAATAAATTACTTGCAATTGGGCGTAAGTAATCATTAATAATATAACTGGATTAAAAAACAAGACTTTTACAACGACTTCAAAACCAGTAAGAAAAATCTTCGTAAATATTCTTAAAAAAGAAATCAGCATAATAATCATGAGATATCAGAAACATACAGAGTGAGTACTCATTTTTTTTTTATTTAATTTTTACAAAAATAAATATTTTAGTTGCAAATTTAAATTGCTTCAAGTTAAAAACAATTAAATGACTCAAATTATTAGAGGCCATTTCTGACTGTTAATCTTGAGTGTAAATTATAAATAAATTAACGAGCAGGTTGTTTAAAAAAAATTATATAATATAGCTCACGTTGGCTCTGTGTAATAGGCCAATTTAGTTGGAAGAGATGCTCCAAAAAATTGCTCTGCTTAACACAAGAGGCCTTAAAATACTGTGTTAAAAATAACCATGTCGAAGATCTGTTAAACTAAAATTATATTTAAGGCCGTGATTCACTATCCTACATAAACGTAGGATTTAATGGCCAGAAAATCTAAAACAATATCTCCAACTCAAAAAATCGCTAAGCGTGTGGCACACTATTATCGAGTTACAAATAAAAGTGATTCTCGTCGAAGTGATATTCGTCAACTATTTCATTACTCACGTTGTTAACGAAAACTCACCTAGTATTGCATTAATCGCACCGCGACCTTTAAAATCTATTGTGCAGCCCAGTTCCCAACTACAATTCGAGACTCCTCGGGCACATAACTAGCTGTTGGTTAGACTTTAAATTAATTCTTTACGCATCTCGTGATTGTTGTGGGATTTATTATACCTACGTCCTCTGGGTCTAGGGTGACACTGTCCAGGTGTTTCATTCTGTGTCTTGCCACTGCTGGGTAATCGCACAGAATATGATCCGACGTTTCCTAACCCTCTTGACAGAAACATAAGCCGTCCTTTCATACCACATCGATTTTGCTCATGTGGCAATTGTGTCTACAATGACGTGTTAGCAGTTCAATGTAGAGTTTGTAGTCATTTCTGCTTAGATTTAAAACAATTTCTACCCTAATGCTTTAGAGGTTAATTAGAATCCTTGAATTATGCCTGCCCACTTCGGCTGTCTAGCAGTCTTGTAGACTTCGTGTCCCTTCCCTGCTTAGTAGGGCATGAGTAAAATTGTTATTCATTAAGCAGACTCAGACTCTGGACCTTTGAAAGGGGTAACCGCGGCCTTTTTAGCCAAGTAGTTTGTCATTTCACTTGCCTGTTATGTCCCAATATCGATACCAGAATAACCGAGTTCCTCTGTGCCATTGCATCGAGAAGTTTATAGCAATTCCAAACCAATCCTGATCGAAAAGAAGAGCTGATGGCTATTTGAGAGAATTTATATTCCGGTACCACGAATGCTGCTTCGTAAACATTCCCTAGCGTACATTAATTAAAAGTATGTGGCAGAAACTCAATCTTGGGAGGTGTCTAAACCGCCAGAAGTACTTCAAGTTGCAGTTTCTACTTCTTTTTCCTCACCCACATATTCTAGGGCCGCTATGCCTGCACCTTTTGTTTGATTCCGAAGATTTTTCATTGCGAAATATTTTGAGTGAAATTTCTCAAAAAAAACTACTCAGCTTTGAAATTCCTTCAGCTCCTTCAAACTTTATCAGAACTGATGGGTACTGTTATTATTTTGTTTTGTGTGTTACAAACGAGGTGTACTCGTACGTGTTGCAAGCCTCCTTGCCTTAAGCATTTGTAGATATTTAACGAGTTTATTGTGTTGCAAAAGATATTTAATTTCAATTTACGATCAATACGTAGAGAAAGAGAGATAGAGAGAAGGAGAGAGACACAGTGTGTTAAGATCTGCATATGAGCACAAAGAAAATCAGCACACTTAACACGGAAGCTAATTGCAACAACGATTAATAAAATATTTGCAACAAGCGCTGAATTTGTGTGTTTTTATAATGCAAGAATCTTTAATTGTCACCATAAAAATATTCGTTTTTATTTTTATGTATTTCAGTTTCTGCTGCAAAGAATTAGGCATTTTTGTAAAGGCTTAACATAAAGACTAATATTTTTTTTGCTTTAATATTTAGCGAGTTTATTCATTTAGAAATCAATATTTTATACAGCAACTTCTTCCTGCTGCTTTTAAGTTTTTGATGTAACTGCTTGGCTGAGAATAACTTGATAACTTCTCTTAGTATTCTTGGCAAATCTTGATGCAATCGATGGCTCTGCTTGTCACCCGTATAAGTTTTAATTTTTAGCACAGAAACTTGACTAAGAATTTGGACATTTTTTTAGTGACATTCAAGTATTGGTCGTTTTGGTAGTCCCGCAGTAGCTTGACAATAATTAAAAATTTCTAGGCTTTGGCTTAAAATTATTCTACTGTAGCTGTTAAGTTCTTTATTTTGATGGAACTTCGCTGTCTCATTGGCAGACTAAGACCAGAAATTGTCTGTTTGAATAGTGATGGATCCTCTTCTGCATTTCAACAGTTCAACGTAGAGCTTGTAGTCATTTCTGTTGAGATTCAAAACAACTTCCGCCCTAATGCGTTCTGGGTTACTAAGTATCCTTGACTATCGCATGTCCCCTTCGGCTTTCTAGCAGGCTTGTAGACTTCGTTTCTCCTCCTTGCTTAGTAGGACATCAGTGAAGCTGTTGTCCACTCTGCAGAAAGGTTCTAGAACCGATCTGTTAAATGATCTATCCTTGACTTACTAAAATATATTCTTTGCCCTACAAAACTGCTAACTTAGATTTTGTTTTGCACAAGATTATTATTTAAAAAATTCAGTTGTTTGTGTAATTTCTTATCTTCGGAATAAATTTTGTATGTTTTAAAAAGCTTCTCCTTTTAGCACTAATGATGGCTTTTTATCAATTTAGCTTTCATTTCCTTAACCATAAATAGCCAGCCACCTACTTAACAATTTACCTAAAATCATTTATCTCTTTTTCTATATCTTTCTTTTAATAAAATACTTTTAAAAATCAAACTGTTTTTCCTTAAACAAAATAACTTCACATCTCATTATGCAAATTGAAAAGAAAAAACTCTCTTTATTTTATTTGTAACTAAAAAGCAGCATTAATAATAATTTTTAGGGGGCTGCCAAAATGATCGACAAAAAAAATGCGTAACTTTAAATTTATCTTGAGCCTTAAGCTTGTTTTTTTTAAAGCTGCAGGTTAGTTGTTTTTTGTTGTTCTGTTGAAATATTTGAGTTGTTTTTTAAACTGGCAGGTATCTTCCATTTATTTTGCTTTTATTCGTACGTTCATGTTGTTGATCTCTGTTCTACCAAGTTTGTGATGGTTCAACAAAATATACAATATTTGTGGGGAACATCAACCATAACTAATGCAGTTACATTGTGGCAAACGTGGGCTTTTTAAATGTTCTTTTCTTATTTGTGTTTTCTGCAATTGCAAAGTCAAACAGGGGTTGGTCCACTCAATGCTGATGCGAAAAAATAAAAGTGCGCATTCACTCTTAAGTTTGCAGTTTTTAAAAATGATTTTAAATAGAAAAGTCATGAGTTTGAATTCCCGAAATTGGTGTTTGGTATTTTGGCTCTGGAAGTGTACTGGCTAACATATATTTTTCGACGTTTTTAAAGCTTTTTAATTGGTCTAAGTACCTGCTAGTGATCCATCGGGAACATAATTTGAGGATTCCATCGCTGTGTCTGTACCTGACAAAAACTTTGTATGTAGTTTAGCCGCCAACAAATTTCTTCACTATAAAATGGAGATATAAAAGTCTCCAGTTGAAGTTCTATTCGCAATTTGTCAACACCAATGTATATCTTATGGGTAGCATTTGCTTTGTGTTCATAGAGCAGAATATCCTGCTTTAATTTTTAATATGCCATTAAGGAAGCACTTGTTCTAGGGTCACTAAGTAATGGCTGTAATATTAATGGAACTTGTGCAGCTGATCAGGCAGGAAATGTACGTTAGTTACGGTTTAATTTCCTGCCTTGATTTTAAGAGTTTACTGCAGACCAGCAAGACCATAATGGTTTTGAAGGAAAAATATTGAGAATTTCCCGAGTCCGGGAGCTGCAGAATACACTAAACACTCAAGCAGTCTACGAATACGAATTACACAATATTCAAGTACTTTTGATCTCCACTTACATGTAACAGCATGAATACGCTTTGGATATTTAGTAAGAAATACGGTTTCATGTGCAGCACTACAAAATCGAACCAGTGTCGCTTGTCATGGTTAATTCCGAGGAAATATTTGTGGAGGAGGAGGAGAAAGAGCACATTAAATTCACTATCTAATCTTTTATTAACTAGGCCGTGGATAAGACTTAGAACAAACTCAATTAACAGGTTCTTCGAAATTATTGATTCGCTTAATTATAGTTAGCACTTCGATTGCCTCAGGAATGTTTAATATTGGCTGATTTATTGATACCCAGTCAACGTTGGAATATACCACCGGGAAAATATTCTGTTAATGTTATTCTTTGTAGGTGTAAGCAGTTTCGTAGAACCAGAGCAGAGAAAGTTGAACGAATTTTCTCTTAGTAGCCTCGGCGAAAGTGAACTATACGTGTCATCTAATTTTAATCTAATCTGCCTTAAAGCTTTTAATAAAAACACGGATCATTAAACTAGAACTGAAACTTAATCAGAATCCTTTAAGTATATAGCCCACTTGCAAGGAAGAGAATGCAAAAATAGATGAGATTCCCAAGCCTACTACAAAACTTGTTGGTAATAAATACATCTTAGAAAGCCATACAAGCCATCAATCAATTTACTATACAACTTCTGTTTGGCATTGGGGAAAGCTCTGTGGGGTTACTTTGTATTGCGATGCGAAAGGTAAATGTTTCGCGTTTGCTCTTTGGTTATCGCAAAATATTTGTATGCGTAAAACTACGTTTACATTCGCTTACGGATTACAGTGTGGTACTACATATTAGACAAATGCCTAAGGTAAACTATCAAAAGCATCCCAATACAGAGTAATCCCCCTGCTTGAATGGATCAATCATAATAAGAATGCTTTAGATAGCTGAGATTTTTAAACCCATTATAGAACCTGTTAGCTATAAATACATCCCATCTATTTGAAAATCCATAAAAGCCAGCAATTTATTTTGCTAATCATCTTGAATCCAACTGGTCTTTAGTTAAAGGTTCACATTCTGTGGTAACAGTAGTCTCTTTAACTACAATTTTTATGAATTTATTATAGATTTTTCAAATACTATTTATTCTGTTTACTACTATGCATTTATAAGTACGTAAATGCAGCACGTACGACTTATGCGAACAGTTTTGTTCTTGTTCATACGCCTTTGGGGTCTAATTTCATTTATTACCATAAACGGTATTTTAGCCATTTTAGTCATGGCTTATGCGAATAAGTAGCACTAAAATAAAAATAAATAAATAGTTTTTCGTTCATTACATTGTAGCTAACTAACTGGCTAACTAAGTAGGAACTAACAATAACAAAATCTCACAAAGATCACAATTGCAACGAAGGAATATGATGGCTATGGTATCACCGTCACCGTCAGCATCAGCATCATCATTATTTTCATTATCATTTGATCGTTTGAATCGTTTTCCATTTGTATCGTTGTCCATTATCTTTGTTACTCTATTTGGTTTTATCGAATTTGAGAAAAAAAGAAAAGAAAAAGTTTATCGCTTAGATAGATATTGATTGTGGTACATGAGAGTATTTTGGATAAAAGACTATGGTAATGAAATACATTCATACTTATTTTCTTTATGGCATTTTTACATTTCATTTCTGCTTGCTTGTATGGTTCATTATTAAATATTTAATGAGATTATTTTTTTATGTTATTTTGCTTTGGTCTAAGATTAAGACATTAAAATAATGTTATTAGGAATTCCACTACGTGTTCTGCTTTATTTTAATTAATTACAACATGTTGGCAAAGTTAATTATATCATTGAGTGAATAAAGTTGGCTTTAAAATGTTTAAAAAATATTAAACACGTAATAAAGACGTGGGATTCGGAAACAGCTATGACAAAGATTTTGATTTTTTGGAGTAAACCGAAATATCTAGAAGTTTGTAATACTCGTACCATTAAGAACCAAGAAATGAATCTGCTTTCAAATAAAACTCTGGTTTTGGCATTACACGTCAAAGCAAAGGAGAAGACACCGTTAAATTTTCTCCTTCTTACGCACATTTTAGATATGACATGCTGGTCATGCGTACTGCAGATACATTTTTAGGTAATGGACAACCCCAGACTTGAGTGTTCCTTTAAAGCCTCAAGCACTTGATGTTTTCCATTTGTCGCTATTTAGTATTGAGCTTTGAGCGTAGTGTTTAAATATGTCTGGCTATAGATAAGGTGAAAGTTTGTTAAAAAAACCAAAAAACCGAAATGAGGTCATAGTTAAGGAGCGAACACAAGCAAGTAGTTTAAAATTAAAAATTATATAAGATCATTATGATCCTACAAAGATCAAAGGCCTTAGAGCCTCGTAGGGCAAGACTTCTTGTTAGTTAGTAAAGCTCTCACTGAGTAAGGCAATTGGTTTCATTCAAAGCAGAGTTCTGGAACAGTGAGCGCATGGGCTGTACCAAAATATCCTTTGGGTCGCAGTAATAATGAATAGAAATGAGAAAATGAATATCACAACACGTTTAGCACCGTTTGGTACACACTTGCAAATGAGAAAAAAGCCATTAAAATATCCAGCAAAAGTATAGATTGTGGTTGTGCCTTCACTTACAAAAGGGAGAAAAATGCGTATAATATGTATGCAGGGCTTTATGGCCCAGACTTATAAAAGAAAGAACAAATTTGTGACAGTGTCCAATACTGTTAGGCTCACTCTAACAAAGAGAAAAATTGATTAAAATATTTAGGATTCTTTGGTCAACACTTACAAAAGAAAGAACAGATATGCCAAAGTAATCACATTTACAAAACAGAAGAAAAAAATGTGTAAAATATGCAGGATCTTTTGGGCCAGACTTCCAAAGGAAGGAACAAGTATCCACCACCTTCAACCCGCATTTACAAAAGAGAAAAAAAATGTGTAAAAAATGCAGGACCTTTTGGCTTAGACTTCCAAAGGAAAGAACAAGTATCCACCACCTTCAACCCGCATTTACAAAAGAGAAGAAAAAATGTGTAAAAAATACAGGATCTTTTAGCCCAGATTTACAAAAGAAAGAACAAATTTGTGAAAGTTTACAACACTCTTTGGCTCACTTGGATCCTTTGGCCAACACTTGCAAAGGAAAGAACAGAGATACCGAAGTTTTCACAATCTGCACAAAATATGTAGAAACCTTTGTCTCAGGCTTACAAAAGGAGAAAATTTATATGAAAATTTCCATAAAATATTCCTGAATGACTTGATCGCGTGTGTTACAGAAGTGGCAGACAGCTTTTCAAATACTATTTAGACTTCATTATATTCCTTGCGTACGCACCTAAACCACAGGCTCACCACCTAAACTATGCGCTTTACATTTGAAAGTGCAGAATTCTATTTAAGTCAACTTCTGTTTTTAGGCGATCTCTTCTGAAAGCTTTACGAGTTTCAAAATAATTTTCAAATATAGAAAATCTCTTCAAACAACCTGATTTTCCATCATCACTTTCTATTGCACTCTAATCATTTGCTAAAAAAAAGTAATTTGTTTTATATTTCTTGTCAAAAGTGAATTGTGAAATTTTAAATTGATTGTAAATCAATTTATCTCAAAAAATATCTGGCAATTAAAATGTTTTAACGTAAAAAATGTCATTGAATTGTCCCAATAGTTTGATTTTTTCTGTTGCAATTTTCATATTTCTTGTTTTCTTAAATATTTCATCACTTGCAGAGTGTGTGCTTGTACAATTTTGGTTTCTTTTTTTTAGCAAAATTTATGAATACAAGTTTTGTTTTCTTTTTGGCTTTTATAAAAGTCTCATGAGAGATTTTATAGAAAATAATTTAAAACCATTTTCGTGTTAGTTTTGTTGTTGATGTTGGAATTTAAAAATAGTTTTTACTAATCAACCAAAACTAACCTGTTCGATTGATTTAAGAAACTCATCATTCCAAATTGTTAACATGAAAGATTAATGCATAACGTAAGTTGGATGGCTATTGCCTAAAATTCAGTAGCATGAAGTGTAAACGGCGCTACACTTACAAGAATGATGTGAGATTTATCTGTAATTCTAATTGTGGTGTCAGTAATTTTAAAGTGTTTGTATGCCAAGTCAAAGAGATGACCTGGCCACACTGTTAAGGACAACAATCTTAGTGGGTATGTGAAAATTCTAGAATCTGTTTGGAACTCTCCATGCCTTGGCGTGTCTGACAGTATGAATAAAACACTCAAATTCTCCTGGCGCTTCGAAGTGGTCATTAGTGAAATACTATTAGAGCGGAATCGACAATTGTGTCGGAGATGGCAATGCTGGACTACGTTTCCCTAAGGCAATGCTAAAAACAGTATAATTTTTTCAGGCAGAGGTCCACGCCTGAGAGCTATGTATGTACTAGGAAAATCTACGAAGAGCACTTGTGGTACCGGAATATACATTTTCTCAGACAGTCAAGCAGCTCTACTCCTTTCTATGAAGATGCTTTGGCAGAGAGGAACTCGCTTACTCTGGTACAGATACCGGCACATAAGGGGCATGTGGCCAATAAAATGGCGAACTACCTGGCCAAAAATTTCGTGGTTATGGCTTTCGTAGGTTCAGAGCTCTTCTGCAAAGTGAATAATAATTTCACTAGTGCTCTACTAAGCCAGGCAGAGACACGAACTCTACAAGACTGCTAGAGAGCCGCAGTCAAAGAGACTCATAAACCTCGAGCATATTAGGATAGAGATTGTTTTAAACCTCAGCAGAAGTGACATAAAACTCTACGTGGAGCTGACTTACTAGGCCAGACTCGGTCAGGAATTTGCATTGCCACTATGCAAGTGATGTAACTAAGACGAAGAGACAGCAGAACATATAGTATGCCACTCTAATGGTCTAATTTGAGCTAGTTTTCGTTATTTAAAACAGCACTACGTACCACCTTCTGATATGGTGGTCGAATCACACAAAGAAGTCGTAGAATTCTTAATGCATACTAGACTTAAAAATGCGGCATCCGTTTTTCGGTCTGGAAACAGCAACCGAAAGCATAGTCTAGATGGAGAGATGAACGGATGTACAATGCGGCGAGGATGATGTAGCCAAGGCTAGATAGCAATCGCAGCAGAGATTTACTGGGGCTCCAGAGAGCTCAGTTTAAAAATGTGCTGGCGGCAGTAAGAGGTCACTGCAATTTTAGCAACCATGCTAGGAGAATGGATTTGCCATCAAATGACTGCTCTTGAAGTTGGCAAGATAAGAAGAAACAGGAAACTGTAGAACATTTTCTCTACTGGTGTCCTGCCCTGGAAGAGCGGCCCAAAATCCATTTTGGAGAGTGCTATCTCCAATGTCTCACTGCACTGTTGACTGTAAGGGTCGGCATGATATATAGCTTTATTGGGAGTAACTATGGCTTTAAGTCTTCTTATTTATTTCCTTTCATTTTTCTATCTCTAGTGCTATCCTTCTTTCCTTTCTCAAGGAACCACATCAGAAACCCAAGTGTTTTTCTGTGTAACTTAGCCTAGACTTAGGAATTATTTGTAACTTGAGAGTAGCGTCATAGTGGTTTTATTCTGGCCTTAATGACTAGGTAACTTGTTCCTGCTCCTAATTCTAATATCACTTGACAAAACAAAAATTAATGCTCTCTGCCAATTCAATGGGATAGAGTGCACACAACAATTTTTAAGTTGTTAATGTTTCCATTAATAAATAAAACACACTCTGTGCTTTTTTGTGTTTGTTGGCAACGAAACTTTAAAATTAAATCCTGCTTGACAATTTCTTATTTTGATTGCTGCTCATTTTACAATGATGGATGGCTTTTTAGTTAAGAATTTATTATATTTGAAATTACAACTACAACTACAACTATTCGCTTACACAAGTGTCAGTAGTTTGGAATTTTATTACAATGTTTTTGCTGCTGTGTGCCATGTTTGTGACCATAAACTTAATGTAATAAATTTTCACCGCATACAATGTTAACAATTACATATTTTCTTTCTTTCTCTTTGTTTTAGTTTTAATAAATCGTCTTTATGTTTAACGATTCACTGAGTAATCAGGTTGATTTACAATTAACAATCTAAAGAATTTTTAAAAAGGAGTTGACTATTTTTCCATTCTATTCTACTTTTTTTTGCTTTTAATTTTGTTTGTTTCCAGTTGTTTTTTAGTTTTGTGTTAATAAACTTTTTTAAATAGTAATTTTATCTAGCAGTTTGTTATTTTATTTCTTATTGCTTAGGCATAGTTTTAATTCTTAGCAAAACAACGTCAATAACAATAATAATAGCCATTAATAAGTTCCCCTAAAGGTTATGGTTTAAGTCGAAGACTTGCCTAAATAGGTCGCTACTACGAGTAGACGTTTTTTTTTAATTTCCTTCTTCTTGTTTTGCAAAACATTTAAAAGGCATTCTGAAGACACTTTGTGTAAGGTACAGGGTGTTGTAATAGTAGTATTAAAAGACAGCATAAGTCTGGGTTCATACAAGCTTATTTTATGTTGTTACAAAATAAGGAAACTTTTGCTAACATAAACAATTCAATATAAAATTCGATCTGCAGACAGTCTGCAGAGGAAAGACAGAAGTGCAAACTTTTAAAAAATAATAATCGGTTCACAAAGGAACCGGGATATGGCGGGGATGCAGTGTCAAAGTGGAGTAATGTTTACTTTCAGAGCTTGACTTATATCTTTTCGTCTTCTAAGTGTGACTTCTACTAGAGTTTTGCTAAATAAGTCTTAAAAAAATAAACCTCTATACACAAAGGAACCTGGATAGGGTGAGGATGAAAGGTCAAGGTGGAGCAGTGCTTACTTTCAGAAGCTTTACTTATATCTTCTCGCGGTGGAGACCCTTAAGTGTGATCTCTGCTAGAAGAGTGGCTAAATAAGTTGAATAGAGAGAAGTATAAGTTCTTTTACAAAATAAACTCTTATCCGCAAATGAATAAGTGACAATGTAGGGCCAAGATAAAGCTTGGTCTTATTGTGTGTTTAAATTAGAGTTATGTGGATATGGGAGCTTTGAGCGTCTGGGCATTGCTTTTTGCTGGGAAGGATTGGATAGAAATGGACAATAAAGTGTAGTTTCAGAAAGAACTTTGTTTATAATCGGCAGCTGGAGAGAAGCCAGTGAAATGGGTGGAATAGTTAGTCCCAAACAAGTGACTCTAGCAGCGAAAAGTACGTAAGCGGCTAAAATCGTCGATACGGATGTATCTAACCACAGAAAGCTGGGAGACAAAATACCTCAAACTTGTAGATGGGGTTGAGTTATGGCAGTGGCTGTCATTCCTAATTTTATTTTAGACTTAATGGAAATTTCGATCAAAAAAGAGTGCATAGTTTGGTCTCTGGTCTTCTGTTGCGACTCTCAAAAGGATGAGATATGCAGCAGTTATTAGGACGGCAAAAAAGAAACCAAGGGAGTAGCTGTTACACGCATGTACTATTTTGTCCGCTGGCTTTCCAGTAGCATCGATGTAGCATGCGGCCTTTACACTTCAATGTCTGCAGACAAGTCAAGAAGCTTCGCGGAAAAAAACGCTCTAAATTAGATGTGCTTGCTGAGACGATGAAAAGAGTAGATGTTTCCTTACATAAAGGCGATTATTTTCTTTCAATTAATAAAAAAAACTATTCCCTATTGAACTTCCCTCCCAAAGTTAAACCTGGGCTCAAATAGTAACATTCGATACCGTGTGAAAATTTACGAAATTTTAGTCTATGAAATAAAAAAGTGTCAATTGAAGTTGCTCCATTACGAACGCGCTCGGTTTGGTCTCTGGATGTTAAAGAAAGAAACTATTTCCGAGATTCAACGTATAAAAAATGTATACGCTGTAGAGTTTTCTGTAGTATTCGAATGGGAAACTCCCTTAGATTAGGAAGTAATCTATCAATATGGAGGCCATGGGTTCTATTCTAGGCTTCGGGGATTTTTTTAGCTTTGAAAAAAATTTAAAAAAAAACCTAATAGATGTAAGCCAGTCCAATACTTACGCCTATTCCCTACTGATTTGAAACACCATGCAAATATTTTAAATATTACAAGGCCATTTATGTAACACCTTGTATGTGAAAACTTAAGGTCTACCACTTGTAAAACGTAGCAGTAACGTAGAGTTAAACAAAATTTTCATGACATCCAACTGACCATAGAATAAAGAAGAAAAGAAATTTTAAAATAACAAACAAGTACTCGTATGTAAGTAAGTCGATTATTAAAAACTAAACCATATTAAGAGGTTACAGTTTAAAATGTACAACATGAAATGACTATGTTTCCGCAGTATGAGACTCAAAAAACATAATTGACAAGCGAATGTAAAAGAAGCTTTAGATGAAACTAATAATAATCATATTTAATATACAACACTGTATTCCTCTTTTTGCATTTTTAGTTAAAGCAATTTTGTTTTTCCTTACGCATTTTTTACTATTTTCTCCAGCCCTTTAACTATTGACAACCACTTAATAGAAAAATGAAAGGATAATATTTTTCGGTTTGCAAATGCTCTAGATAAAAGAAGGAAAGAAGCAGGAAATTGTAGCAAATAAACTCGAATTAATGAAGTGTAAGCAAATGTAAGACAAATTAAAAGAAAACAAGTAAATAAAATGTTAGAGGAAAGGAAAGGACAAGCTGCCGTAAAGTAAAGAGTAGCATTTCTTTACACTGACACATTTTGTATTGAAATTTTCGTTATCTTGTGTGCAATCAATATTCTGTGCTGCAGGACGTGTCGATATTCTGCTCTGGCGGCCTCGGCTCGTTTTGTAAAACCTTGGAAAATTTTTCATCAGCTGCCATTTACAAATTGTCCTCAAAAAACAACTCCTGCGTTCTTTCACAAGGTTTTGAAGCAGCTGCCAATTACTAAGTTTTTTGCATAGGCTTCATTGAGTGTCCTTGTTGGACATTCTTGACCCTTAGAATATATATGCTCCTTACAAGCAAATGAAAAATTTAAACTGGAAGTCTTCCAGGTATCTAAAGTTCGTATACTAAAATCAAGTTGACTCTTGGTTATGAATTTGCATCGTACACTCGTTCACTTGCTAAAAGATTCATTTGCTGATAGTTATTGTTCTCATCGACCGTTATGTTTCGCCAGTCTTTGAGCAGAGGCGTAACAGATTTAAAAAAAGTGTTGCCAGTCGCCTCCACAAAGAGTTAGTTATAAATCTGCCTTTATCCAATAGCTGCTTTAAGTCACTTCAGAAAGAAACGAGCTCCTTCTGTTAACCAACAAAAATAATTGTTTGTCATTAAAGAATTCTTCAAATGAAGTTCATGATTTAATTTTATGGAATCCGTCTTTAAAGGCTTCAATTTGTATTTGCTTTGTTTTTTAAATGACTTCATTTTCTAATCAGTTTCGCAAATATTTACGCATATTGCAGTGAATACTTAGAAAATATTTTTTATTTTCTTGCATTTTAATGCTCTAAATGCGAGCATTCAATACTTTTTTTTACATTTTATACTTTCCCATTGATTGTGAAACACACTTATGCCAGCCATGCGCACATACAAGTCATAAATTTTCTAAACACTTGCACGCATGCGTATACGGAATGGTCTGTTGTCTGCAAATGTTTTGATATTTTTTGTTGCTACAATTTTCTTTTTCTTTTTTTTAAATCTGATGGCATTTTTACTAATTGCATGACAAACCTGAGGACTTGATTTATTTAGTTTTTTTTTTAAAGAAAGAAACTAAAATCCTATAAATTAAAGATTAGAAAATGACAAAAAATTTATTTATGGAAAATAAATTAAAAATGTGGATACAAGTTTTATGTTCTAAAATTCATAATTTTTATGCACTTATAAGGAACAATAAATATTGTTCTCTAGTTCGTTTTAATAATTTTTCTTAGGAAGTTGTTACGATGTTGGGTTTTTTAATTAAAAAAAGACAAACTTGAATAATTTCTAAGGCAGCAAAATGTCAGTCTGCCAATCTCTCCCACCACCTTTCTAATTTATAAAAGTTATAAAAGAAAATGTTGCCTCTTTCGTTTTATTAAGGAATTAAAACGTTGTTTTTAAGTGTCTTGCCACAAGAGATGCCACAAATATGGTACCGCCTTTTAGCCAAGTTATTCTAAAATGCAAGTTGTACATGTGTATGTTTAGCTAATTAAAATCAACTTTACGCTTTAAGTCAATTGAATAGAAACAACTCCTCTCGACTTGGACATATTGATTAAGAAACATTGTCCAAAGAGGTAATTAAAACATGGACAGGAATAAAACATAGAATTGTGTAGCCAAATGTGGGGTGTCGCTTAGCAATAATTACACTTTATCAAAGTGACAGTTATGGCCAAAACACTGTCACGTATAGTAGCTGTAACAACGTTTGATGGTTGCATGTTTGCTTATGCGAATTGAATGGCATTTAGTCTAGCAATAGCTGCCAGAGTTGGTTTTCTTAAAAAATAAGGGAATTTTTTCCTTGCTTGAGGGGAAGATTTTGTTAAAAATCGTTTTTTAGCATATTCAAGTAAACCTTGCAAATATTATCTATTGTCAGGCAGATGTTATATGAAGTTCCTCTGTTCTGCCACCGATCAAGTTTACTAGGTCAAAATATTTTTGCCTCCTTGGGCTTTATACCAAGAGGTTTTAATGTGATCATGTTGCTCCATTTCTTCTAGAACGTAAATTATACTTCTTGCAAAAGCCCAGCTCTCAGCATTCCATTTTCCACAGGTTTTCTCATATCCGAACCACAAAACGTCCTTTAAAACTAATCCAAATGAGTGTTACATTGTTCATTTAGACAATCTCAGGCAGTTTCAAAGCACGTTCAAGTTTGAGTCTAACAAACAGGTTGTCAAATGGTCAATTGGAATGCTTTTTTCTTCGATTGATGATGTAACAACCTAAGCATCTCCGCTAGTAAATAATACGAACTTTCCTAGACTCAAAAAGACAAACAGGTTTCTACTCGGCAAATTAGTCGTCCATTACTCTCCCTTCCATATGTCCCTCCTCGTACACTCACCGTGTAGGCCACTATCCATCAAGAGTAACCAATGTACTCGTAGTTTCACTCTTCACCATCAGAGTCTTCCTGACTTATTATATTATGCTTCACTTGTCAAATTAATGCCCAGTATCATTGACTTCAATACGGTAAAGTTAATACTGGCAACGCTAACACGTCCTTGTCACACATACTTTGCAGACTTTTGGGGAAAATTTTGTAAACAAACTATCTGGCATTCCTGAGAACTTGTATACGCATTTTTATTATCGAAATATTGAAATCTATAACCCACCAATGTGACTGATTGAAAGTTGTATAACAGTGGGGGCATAATTGTAACAAAAAGATGTTAGCAAACCTAAAATATAGAAAAGATAAACTGGTTGCATTTATGTTACCATTTTTAAAAAGTTTAAAATATTAGATAAATGTTTTGGTATTAATTTGTTGAAAGATTCGTTTAAAAATGGTCGGTTGGTTGGTTGGTTGGTTGGTTATTTAATCATAAGGCCTTTAAGCGTTCAAAGATGATCTACTAAATCAGATTATTTACTGCAATTGCTTAGTGGAAATTGTTAAAGGGAAGCAGCCTAAGCATAACAGAAAACAAGATTGAATATTTCAAAAGTTGCATTGAGTGTAAAGTATGCAGAAGCTATTCTACTGTGTAGCGAAAATGAAGAGACAGCAGAATATATGTTGGGTTTTCGTTACCTACAACACATGGCGGTTAAATCAGCCAAGGAAGTCTTTTTGTTTTAAATAAACACTAGACTTAGCGAATATTTGTAACAAGAGATTAGTATCGCAATAGAGGTCTATTCTGACCGCAGTGACCAGGTGACTTATTGCCCCTGCTAACTCCAATTCTAATATGCAACTACGCTTTTAATCGACGTGCTGCTTAAATACACAATTTGACCTTTTTATTTGAAAAATATTCTTTTTGGTGCGTAAAGAATTTAAAAAATTTATTTCACTTTAAAATGAGCTTTACTTCCCCCAATTCAGCCATCGATTTTAATTTAGTGTGCTTTGTGGCTGCAAGTACATAAACTAGCACCACTCCACTCCAGTTAAGTGTAATAGATACTCATACCAACTTCAGACAATCATAACGCAATTGAATTGAATTGAATTGTAAATTATCTGAGATGTTCGACACATGCGTGGTGGTTATTTGTATTTACAGCTCGTGTGTTGTTAAAGTCTTAACGTTTTGGTTTTTGTTTTTTTTTTCTTCGTTCATTCAAAACGCACAGAATTAAATTACTTGTTATTTTTTTTTTCTTTCCTCAAAGTTATAAACTAAATGAACGCATACCATGGCCTAATGGTTATTTTATTTTTTCATGGTGCTGTGCTGAATGAAAAGGCGTGGCAAATATTTGAATCTAGTTAAAGTGTATGTTAACTGGGCCTCTCCAACTAGTCAAGATTCAGTCGTGCATTTAAAATTTTTCTGCTTTTTGCTTTTGTTGTTGCTGTGGTTTTTTCCTTTTCTGTTAGACATTTTGAGAGGTGGTGTAAATGTTTAAGTTTAAAGTCTTTAAAAGCCGCTAATACAAGTTGGCATAAAATAACATGCGTAACAGGATATTTGTATGAGTATGTATGCATGAAGTAGATACTTTAGCTAGTGCATGAGTAACTATTTTGTTTATCTTAGATTTTATTTCAAAAGAGAGCAAAACAAACTAACAAAAAAATACTTAAACATTGTTTTTGAATGGTTTTAATGTGGTTTAATTATAGTCTGTTTTTAAAGGCGATATTTTCAAAACCCGGGTTTATACAGTTTTTATGATAAAACTCACTGTATGCAAGAAGTTCTTATTTAAAAGTTTATTAAAGCTACGACTTGAAATGATCTTGGATACCGCCCATAAATTCGCAGTTTAAGGTTTAGATGATAGCTCACCTAACTCCTTGGAAGTCAACACAAAAACTACTTCCTCGTCTTGTCCAAAGCTGCATTATGCAATAAACAAAATCTGCATAGATTGTTTCAGTATCCATACCGGACTTCATAACCCTTCCTATGAAGACAGGTGATTTGGTTTTGGCAAATTCATATATCTTTCTGTGGGGTCACATTGACATATCTATCGTAAAGGGTGTCCCAACAAGAACGCAAGATTTAAATTTTAAATAAATGACTGATGCAGCAATTGAATTGTTTCTCTGGCTGTATGCCATGTGGCGCCGTCTTGTTGAAACCACAAGCCCTCCACATTCATTTCTTCAATTCTGGTTATCATTTCACGATACCGAACACAATTAACTGTTTGCACTTGGCCTGCCTCATTTTCATAAAAAAAAGGTCCAATGATTCTTCCAGCCCAAAAACCACACCACACAGTGACACGTTGAGGATGCATTTGCTTCTCGTGAATCACTCGAGGATTTTCCTCACCCCAAATGCGACAATTCTGCCTATTGACGAAACCATCAAGATGGAAATGGGCCTCGTCACTGAAGATGATTTTATCGGCAAAATCAGCATTTTCATGTTGTCTCTCCAATACCCAATTAACGAACTCCCTTCGCTGTCCATGGTCATTTTCTGCTAACCTCGTACCTTCTACTAGCAAACAATAACAATTGTTCAAATGTCAAACAATGACACTTCGAATGGCTCCAAATTTAAATCTTGCGTTCTTGTTCGGACACCCTTTATAAGGTCCAGTGACAGACAACAATTTAAATATACGGATATTTAATAAGTTGATTTCTTTAACCGATATTTCTCTGCCCCAGAAATGAATGTAAGAAATGGGAATTTGGTAATAGGGTTGCCGAAGCATCTGTTATTAGCTGTGAATATAATAAAGCTAAACAGAAGTTTATACCTTTTTCGAATCTCTTTTGGTCCTTAATGATTTGCAATATCCCAACTTAATATTTTGCTGCATGAGTCCTACGCTACCTGTTCCTTTTGCTCTCATCTCCAATTATTTAGTTGATCGGATTAGTAATTATAGTTGGCCTAACGACCATCAATTTGATTCGCAAGATTTTATTTTTAATTCGGAACTTGTGTTCTGGGACTCCGGCTTTAAAGTCTTGTAGGCCAAGACTTCTGGCAGATTTTTTATTGAGACAGAGACATATGAAAGCTCTCATTGCATAAAGTATTTGATTTAGAACTAGAACAAAGAACTTATGGGTTGCTAGAAAATCCCATAACGTACCAACATAACTTAACTAGAAAACTATTAGCAGCTAAGAAGTACTTATGCTTTCTGTGTTTGTGACATATGTAGGCCATTTTCGGCTTACAGATAAACACCCAAACTCGTTTACTTTTATCACTAGGACCTGAAAAAAAACCTTCTTATTCAATCATAAAATTCCAGTATCAGATTACGTTGCATATGTGCGAGTAATAGTATTTATGTATGTATGGACTGGTCTTATTCTTATCTGTTTGGTTTTTCTCATTCTCTTTATTTTTTAAACCGACTTGATTGTTGTGTCGTGTGGCATAAGCGTGACTTTAGGTTTAGAATTGGCATGGATTAGTTGCGGCTTCATTATGCAAAACAAGTACGTCTATTATGTACAAAAAGATATAAAAGATTTTCTATTGAAAATTACCTCCACATTTCATGGTAAATAGTATTTACCAAGCACTTCACTTGTATTGCAATAAAATCAACCAACCAGCCAACCAACTAACCAACATGCCATGCCATCCAAACCACCAACTTGCTAACCACATGCAGTTAGTTAGTCGTAAGCGGATTTTTATTTAATGTTTCGGTTTTTCTTTTTTTTTTCTTTCGTTAAACGTACCACTAATAAATTCTTTATCTATTCCTATTATTAATTGTTTAATAAATAAATGTTTATTGCGGAAATTACATGTGTTCATTGCTGTGTTTTTCGTGTTAAAAATGTGTTTGTTGGATTTGATTTGTTTGATCGACCGTTTACTACATACCACTCATACTGTCTATCGTATAACATGTCTTGAATGTGTTTTCATTAGAAATCCTGTCTAAAAACGGAAATAATGGAATCGAACGATGGCTTAATGTGCAGGAATGTCGCAAAGTTTGTTAATAAATTGAATACAGGCTGCAAGGAAGGAAAATTTTAATTGAGTATTTAAATTCAAAATAAAGAAAAAAAAACATTTTTAAGAAATTAATTAAAAATTTTGCAATTAGTTTCATTAGGATTAAATTAATTTTATTTAAATAAAATAAAAAACAACCATCCAAAGAACATGGTTGATTATGGGCCAAAGGGCTTTGCTTTTGTTGTTTGAAAATTTTGTGACTGCGCCTCGCACTGCTGCAATTTGGAATAAATCAAAGTCTTAAGCAAGTTTTTTCAAAGACTGCAGTAATGCTAGTTTTTTCAATGGGAAGTAGAAATACATTAAACATGAATGAAAACTTTGCCGCCAAGAATATAAGCCTCTTAGCAAATTGAACAGCAGTGTCGAAACTATGAAGAACAGTGAGTACAGTGAGAAGACCACGCCCACTTTTCAACAAACAACTCAAGATTGGGTTTTAATGATAAAATTTCTGTTTTTTCAATGGAATTCTCTAGAATTTGATACTTACTTCAAAGAAGACCATGCCCACTTTTCAACAAACCATCCAAGATTGGGTTTTAATGATTAAATTTCTGTTTTTTAATATAATTCTCTAGAATTTGATACTTACTTCAAAGAAGACCATGCCCACTTTTCAACAAACCATCCAAGATTGGGTTTTAATGATTAAATTTCTGTTTTTTAATGGAATTCTCTATAATTTGATACTTACTCCAAAGAAGACCACGCCCGCTTGTAAACAGCACTCTTAAAATTGGATTTTTAATTATGATATTTCTGCTTTTCAATGGAATTCTCTGAAATTTTGTACCTACTTCAAAAGACCACGCCCACTTTGCAACACAACACTTAAGATTATATTTTTAATGATTAAATTTCTGGAATTTGATACCTACAATGTTTTTCCACTTAGAATTCCCACTCATAGAATAAAGAACCGTGCAAGGCCGGTTGAAAACAGTTTGTTTTGTGCATAATTTCGCCATTTAAACTAAAACCAAAAGGGATTTCATTTTCTATTTCTATTTATTTATTTCTTTTTTTTTACCATTTCAAATCTGTCACATTCCACATTTTTATTAGTTTCTAGTTTAATTTTGTGTTGGTATTTTGGCAATATCTAAACAGGTTAATTAAAACTCATGAGAATAATTCAAAGCACCACTTAAAATTGTGACAATTGCGTTGAGTTAGCGAGCGAGTGGTGGTTTATGATGAGCTTAAGTGTGCAGGCCGGAACGTGTATGAAATTAATAAAATTGCCAATAAATTTTTAGTTTTATTTTTAGCTTTTTTTAATTTTTTTCTCAATAGAAAACTAAATGAAGTAAGAGAAAAACAAAAGCATAACAACTGTTTATTGTTATTATCTCATAAAATGGCAAAATGCCAAAAATAAATTAAACAAAAAAACAACTTGATAAAATTTTAACAAGCTTCAGCAGAAGTACTTATAAACAAAACAAGCCAATAACGCATTTGGAATATTAATTGATAAAAAAAATTAAATTTTGTTGTTATTATTTCAAATTTTCGTTGTGATTTTTCAGTTTGGTCGTATCAAATAGATATCAAAAAGTAATTTTATTTTGATTTAAAAACAAGATAAATAAAAGTTGGCATTTATTTTGTAAAAGCGCCCTCTAACGTATAAATAAAGCTCACTCACTTTAGGAGGTCAATGTCAATAAAAATGATGCATAAAGGTCTGCATGTGGGCCAATGTGCAGTCGTTTAAATTTTAAACCAAATCGTATGCCAATTAGACAGACAATTGGGTCTGTCAATGTTGAATTGAATGTTGGTGGAGATGGTAATGGTGGCCGACAGACTGACTATTCATTGATATGGGCTGTTGCTGTTTTAAATAAAACGTAGCCTGAATTCTAAACAACAAGCAGACAACTTTACATACTCATCCACCTTAAACAGAAATATTTTGTTGATTTGTTTTTGAATTAAAGCTTTTTCGAATTTTTGATTTTGGTTGTTGTTGTTGTTGTTGTAATTTACCTTTCCCACTTGAAAATTAATAAAAGTTTTGTATAAAATCCAAGTTATTTGTTATAAAATTATTAGTTTAACATAGCGCGCCGTCAACACAATAATTTTGAAATCCGCTTAAAATGTTCCTCGTTTTAAAATTGTGTTTTATTGTCCTGGCGTGTGCTGTATACACTCAGGCTGATGTGTCGCATTTGGGCTACAGACGTTCTAGTAGGCAACGGGCTCAAAATTTGCGCGTACAACGCTTAGAATCATCACCTACACCTTATCCAGCAGCTGGTTATCGTCCCAATCGTGAATTTAATTTACCAAGTGAACAGCCTTTGTTTCCTCTAGCCGGTGCACCCAGTAACAATAGACCTCAAGTGAGCAGTGGTTTTGATAATTTAAATCAACCCCAAAAACCCCAGCTGGTATACGGATCTCCTTCTCAAACCTTAAGACCTCAACAGTTTAATGGTTTTAATAATAATGGTGTTGAACATGAATTTGTAGAAACACAATCCTTTAATGGAGATCAGCAGCCTCAAAATGGTTTTAATAGCTTTGCCGAACCCCAACAACCTGAATTTGCAAGTGCACATCAGAATGGGTTTAATAATTTAGCTGAAACCCAACCACGTCCTGATTTGCTATATGGAGCACCCAACAATCAAGCACAAGAAACTCAAAACGGTTTTGATAATTTTGCAGAGCCCCAATACAATTATAATGGCGCCAATGCTAATGCCCGTTTACGACAACAATATATTAATCGTTTGCAACAAGCTCAACGTCTGCAGCAGTTCAAGTCACAAGCTCGACCACAGCGATTTTTTAATTCCCCTCAAACTTTGTATGCTGCTGCACTTTTCCAACCACGCCAACAACGCAATGAAGCTGTAGCTGAATCCCAAACTAGTCGTTTAATTGCTGCAAAACCAGCCCGCCTAACCAGCAAACGTGAAGAAGAAGTGTCAGATGTTAAAACATCTGAAACTGTGGAGGATATTGAAACCACCACTAAATCTGATGTCAAGAAAAGAGTTGTTGCTAATGCACCTTTACCTGCTCCTGCTGTAGCTAACACCGCCGGTTTGGTCAGCTATTATCCAGCAAATGCTTTTAGTTTTGTACAACCTGTTAGTGGTGCTTATGTGGCCTCTACAAATTATCCTACAGTACAGCCTGTTTCAGCTGCCTATACTGTAGGCCCTACCTTTTTACCACAACAATATGCTTTGGCTGCTAATGCCCCAGCTCAGTTGCAGGCTTGGTAATTTTAAGAAAGAAAAAAAAAACCGTGTTTATTTATAATAAAGAAATGTTCTTATCCTTCATACATCCTTTTCACATTTGCCAGTCGTCCAAACACAATTGTGAAAGTCATTAGAGATCACGTCACGCGTCCTCATTCCTTGAGTTCATTTTTGTTATTTAATAAAAAATAAACGAAAAAATATTTAAAATAGAAAAGACAATTTGTTTTGTTGCGTAAATTTGTTGGAATCATCGATTGCGACTTGATGAATAATGAGCATGAGCACTAAGAAAACGCTTTTAAATTAAAAAATAAAAAACTTCAAATTTAAAATTCTAGTGTTGGTTATGCCAATTTTTCTAACAAAGACTTCTACAGACCAGTAACAATTCCAATTAGCAAGCACTCACAATCGTTCTGAATTATAAAATTTTTAAACGTTAAGGATCTTTTCTGTTTTAAGTTCAAAGATTTTTTTCTTTCGTTTACGCGTTCTTGCTGATATAGAGCCTTTGTAAAGGAATTGGTTTTAAATTCGGTTCGGTAAGGAGAGATCCCCCATGCTATCAGTCATATTGCAACTCAGTTATCTAATTCAGAAATGTGAGATAATCAGGCGTATGTACTTATACCAGAAGAAAATTTATCATGCAGGGCCGCACCCAAGAAATATCCAACCTTTACGGATACCACTATTTCTTGGACTACTATTATTCTAAAACCTCGGTACATCAATTTGGCAAGTTACTTTTCTATTATATTCAAGAGTAAGCTAAACATGGGTCCGTGATCTAATTCAGAAATGCCCGATATAATCCCGAATCGACTTAGACGTTGTAGACACTTCCCGTAGATAAGTGGGTAGTGTACTAATCGGAGGTCACTGGTTCAATTCCTAGCTACTCCCTGAGTGTATTCTGCGGAGAAGAAAAGAATCTTTAAAGGATTTATGTTTTTGAGAAAAAAAATTACAAAGTTCGTAAAGAATCTTGGGTTGAGCTGCACAACATAATTTACAGGTCGTTATTTTATTATGGTTCATAATGATAATAATTGTTAAAACTCATTGGGACATGCTCTCCAAATACCAGACGGTGTTTCAATACATAAACTCTCTATGGCTAATATTTCCGCCTTAGCCTTGCCCGAAAACACTGTGTGAACAAGCCTCTTCTAAACCTATTTCTATGTAAACCCTAAGTACTTTCTTCTCATAGCCAAGATGAGCAAATGAGCAGGCTAAATCGGAGATAACGAAATCTGTTTCTATCTTGGCAGTAATCTTTTGCCAGTGATGTTTAAAAAGCATAACTCTCCAGTACTTCAGGTTCTGATTGTTTCCTAAAGTTAGATGATTCGCTTATGTATGGTGAACGGCCCTGAAAGGCGGTGAAAAAAATTCAACCGCTTGCCTCATATTTAAAAGGACTTCACAAAAGAATTCTCTTTTTTCCTTCTTTTTAATTTTTTTTTAAAATAAATCTTCATCTCAGAAAACAAATTCATGCTCCCTGTTATATGACCGGTAGTTGCTGTTATTATTTACACAAGTGTTCTTCTGTTATTGTTGCAATTGTTGTTGCTGCAATGCCTGCAAAAAAATTTTCACTTTGTTTTTGAAAATGTTTATTTATTTATTCACTTTGTTTTGTTGTGAATTATGGTTAAAGGAAAAAAAACATTTTTTTTCTTTTAATATTTTAGTTGAATACCTTAAAAGAAAGAAGTTGTTTTTTATGTGTTTTTTTTTTTTCGTTACTTTCTGTTGTGTTTTTTCACTATTTATATCGTTTGTTATTGTTGAGGTGGGTCGTGTTTAATTCACGTCTGTCTCATCATTGTTGTCAGCATTTACCCAGTAAACGAATGGTTTTTACATTGAATGCCTTCTTTTTAATTCGCCTTATCCAACTTTTAGTTAGTGCTTCTAAAGCCAAATCGTTGAATTCGAGATTGAGCAGTTTCTATCGAAAATCCGGCAACGCTTGCTTTTTTGTTTGAAAATAGTGCTTTAGAATTTCGACAACTCTAATACGAATATATCTACCCTTCCTTAAGTGTATTTATCCGTAGCCGTAATATTTACCATCCTCTTTGCGTTTGAAATACCTCGTAAGACTAACCCATCCTCCTCTTGTGAAGTCTTTATTGCCCGCCTTGTAGGGTTTTTCCAGCTGCCAGTTACTACTCGATTTTCCTCAGACAAAACTTCATTTTCCTTCTATACCGGAAATGAACGAAAAATGATGTCCATCCTATGTGCCGCAAAATCTAATTTAAAATAAAAACTTCAATTACTAAAATCAAGTTCTCTTCGTTTAGTTGATGATGTACGTTGTTTGTTCCGACTTCTGAGACTGACCATTTCATTACTACTGCAATTAAAACCAAAGTTTCTTTAGAAACTAACTGGTCAGCCTTTTGTAAAATTGCATTTACTGCCCATTTACATCCGATCCCAAGCAAGAATACATATAATTCTCACAATCGGCTTTTAAGTGAAGTCCGCTTGTAGAGAGCAGGTACAACTACGAGTAATTTGAACTAAATTATCCAACGTTAGTGTAGAAGTAGAGTTAGAGCTAGGAGCGGAACAAGTCACCTGGTCACTGCGTTAAAAAAAACCCATTGTGAAACTACTCTCAAGTTACAACTTCTCCTTCAGTCTAGTATTCATTAAGAATTTAAAGATTTGTTCACCAAATCAGACGGTTGTACCTAATGATACCATAAGTAGCGTAAACGGGTCCAAATTAGACCATTACAGTGACACAATATGTGCTCTGCTGACTCTGTCATGAATTCCGTGACAGTGCGAATTCCTGACCGGATCCGGCCAAGTAATTCATTTATTCGTTCTCTTGCGAGATCGGAATGTCATGAATGTTTCTAGCCAGTATTGTTGCGATTCTCTTTCGATTTAATTGTATTCAGAGCCGCCTTTCCCCAGCCCTGCTGCACTCTTCTTCTTTTAGATTTCGGCTGTAATTTTGCATAAAATATCGATGTGTTTAGAGCTACTTTGAATTCCATAGGCTGTTTTATTCCTCTCAAGTATCATTTGGCAGAAACCAAGATGATTTATTGATAACCACAATGTTTACATGGATGTTATACAGCTATTGTTTACTCTGTATGTGGATGTGTTGCGGTTGTTTTTGTAGATATATTTTGCCTTTGTCTCTCTTTACCTAAGAAACTGTTCATTTTATTGAATTGTTGCATTAAAACAAGATGCGAATACGAATTCATTGCCTTTCCAGTCTGTCCATCCAATTGGTGTCGTTTATTTCAATGCTTTTAGTTTTGAATTAAAATAAATTACATTGAATTTTAAATGACTCATCTCATTTGCAAGTGCTAATTATGCATGAATAGAATATTTACTGCTGGCTTTTTTTTCATTTTTATAATTGAAATTAAATATAAATAATTTATAAATTAAACCTATACGAATTCAAGTGTTTTATTAAACAAACATCATGTCATTATTAAAGGTTTTGCTGTTTACTTTTGCAATTTGCACAAATTATGCCATTTTCATTATGGTTAAATATTTTTTTTTATTTTTTCTGAAAGTAAAATTTTGTTTTTGCATAACAAAAAAATATTTCATTAACATTTATTATTGAACACAACACAATCATTTGCACAAATTATTTACGACCGTTCGCTGTGGTGAAAAATATTAATAGTTTTTTAATCAATAAAATTGAATGAGTTTACTTGCATAGAATTCATAACAAATCTTTCGTTATATCGTATCGTAGTTTTTTTTTTTTTTTAAATAAAAACAATTTTACTAATTACAAAGATAATTTTTATGTTGCAATTTCCATCAAAGATATCAGCATTATGTTCTAAAAACCTAAGCATGATTAGTCTTACAACAATTACGAGATTCGTAAGGAGTCTCGGATTGTACTGGGCTGCATAATAGATCTTAAAGTTGATGCCCATAGTAATATTAGCATTATAGAATTAGTTACGCTTTATACTTGTATCACAGTTAACATTTTCACTGTTACTTGTATTTTTTGCTAAAAAATTATTTTTCTCATTTGCTTTTTAAATGACAAAAGTTTTCCACTCCTTTATGAAAATAGTTGCTCTGCTGATTGTTGTTACTGTTATTGCCAACATTTGCTTGGGTCATATATACATCGATAATCGAATTTATGTAGCCCATTTAATTTCAAAATTGGCTCTATTTATTGGATACACCTCGTTTATGGTAATTGAAACCGAATTATGTGTTCTACTGCCGATAAAATTGATTGTTAGAACAAAGTTGTGTGCTGTGTGTGTGTGTGTAACCCATTAGCATTTCTTTAAAACCTCTTCAGAAACTGTATACTAGAAAGCTTAAAATACATTTGTATTCATAAAACGAAATCACAAAATTATTACAACAACAAGAAACAAACAAAATATAAATTTTGAACACAACAGTATTGAATCTTGTAAATACAGCTTAACTTGGCAATCTTTGAGATTATTAAGCATTTAAGTCATCAAACAAACTGCTTAATTTAATGACGCACTTAAAAAAATGGCTTGCTACCAAATGCCTGCAACATGAGTGCTGCATTTATATATAGAATTGCATAGCCAGCGAGCCAGTCAGCAACCCATATGAGTTGCATTGTATAAATAAAAAAATTGCAGCGAGTTTATTATCTACGATTTTAAGATGCCTGCTGACACTGGCACTTGTATCAACTTCTTTATGGATATTTTTATGTCTTGGCGGTGCAACACACGTAGTACTTGTAGAGCAAAAAAAAGAGAAGGAGGCCGTCTAGATTTGTAATCTACCGTCAAATACTTAGAAACTACTTTGGATTATTTTGAAAGTTTAGAGCCTACAGATTTGATAATTTGCCCGGGCCAAATCGGGAATGGTACCTCGGCAAAGTGAGGAATGGAAATTTAAAAAAAAAAATTTTTAAATAGTCCAAAGTAACTTCTGTGTATTTAGGCGGTAGATTACAAATCTAGACAACCTCCCCTTTAAAATGATATATGTCCCATCTCGCAATATTCTAAGATTCTTTCGGAAGTTACTTTGGATTATTTTGAAATTTCCATATACCCTAGTGCTGTTGCTCTGAGGGTTATCTTAAGTTTCTACTTACTTACAGGAGTGTTGTTAGAAACTAACCTCTCTAGCTTTTGCAGTAATTCTCTTTAGGCTTTTCATATACATTAAATAAATTCATCCATACCTATTGAATTCACCACTCTTTACGCCATTAAATTATATTGTAAGAATAGCCACTACTTTATTTGCTTTGTTGGGTTTTGCCTAGCTACCAACTGCAACTTTATTTTCCTCGGAGACTAAACCTTTCATCTTTTATAAGGTTTCATGCTCTCTTTCTAGCGAAGCGAAACACAAAATAATGTCATAACAAACGGAAAAATTATGTGTATTCAATCAGAGCTCCTATGCTCAGGTACGTCTAATTTAAACTGGAGGTCGATTAGTAGCCAAATAAAGCTTTCTTCTATACATGCGTTTCTTCGTTGGATTAGGCTTGGTTAGTGTATAAGACTTGCACACTTTTCTGCGTGAGGCTAATTTCCCAAGTCTAGAAGACTGTTACAGGTCTAAGAGATAAGCATAGTACGATGTTTAAATGTATGCCAGTTGATGATCTTTGATTAATCCAGAAATTAGTTGGGCTAATTGAATCTCCTGTGAAGTTTCTCAGGGTTTTTATCACTTCTGCCGATAGCAGAAATATAAAAATAATCGGTTTTTGACTAGACTTTAAAACCAAAGCTGATTAGTAAATTAAAGACTGATCATCGAACTTTTAAATTAAAAATGTCTTTCAATTTAGGACTAACCGTTAGCTGGATATATGATCGACAAAATCCTAAATTTAACTATTAGTAATTTGTATTTATTAATGGGCTTAAGACTCCTAAGAAATTTAATTAAAATTTAATGCAAAATAGAAAAGTTTGTTTCATAATTCTTTCTCCAATCACCTTTCTCCCTGGAAAGTTCACTGACTTTAAGAAATTATCTTCATTATTAAGTGAGTGCGTGCCTTTGTGCAAATTATGAATAATAAAAGCAACTTCGGAAAATGCAGTCGCTCTCATAAATTAAAACTTGTTAAACTATAATATTTTGTCAATGTTCCCTAGAGAGTAATAAACACAGACATTGTTTTTAAAGTTGACTTGCCATCATTTCATTTCACTTGTTTACTCATCAGTTTGTCTATACTAAATACACGTACTTAACTGCCTTGACTTACAAATAATTCCTCTTTACTTGAATACAATTTTTCCATCTTTTGTTTTTGCTAAAATAAACAATAATCGAACCTTAATAAGAAAAACGTATTGATTATAAAACAACAACTACAACAATAATAATAATAATAAAAAAAAAAAAAAATAAAGGAAAGAAGAGTCAATGAACGATCAATGAATTCACAATTTTAAATGAAATGCATTGTAATGCTGCTTGTGTCTGTCAGCCAATATCAGCCCCATCATCAAGAGTACTAACATTGATGAGGACGACATGATCATCGTCATCAACAACGATTTCAGTTTATTTTTGCAAACAAATAAGCAAAAGAAAAGAAATCAATTCCCTAAACGTAGTGCAAGTGTTTTGTTTTCATAGAATGAAAATGTGGCATCAAATACAGTGGGCTACAACAAGGAATATCTTTCTTTCTATACTAAAATGTAAAAGAAATTTTTTTTTTTTTACAATTTAATGCTAGAATGAACAGCCAAAGATTTCGTAATGAGAAGCTGATGAGATTATAAGGCAATTGTTTAGCCTGGTAAAAGGATATGTAAAAGATAAAGGCAGCCGGAGGACTTATCAAGCTTTGATTTAACTACAAGATACATTTTTCTAATTTCAACATAATGCCGTGTATGAGTAAGATTCTTCTCCTGAGTGCTATTGTTATTTGGCCATACATTAGGGAGACCCAAAGTATCTTTCAGATCTAGCCCTCTAATGAAGCCAATTACCTTGACCTTTGGAAATCAACAACCAGAACCAATGGACATTAGTAAATTGGAGTGATACCTACATGACGTTCGCCACGCGTTTGGAAAGGCGTAGAATCAGCTACCTAGTCAATGGCATACCGGCCTTTGAAGGTTTAGGTAACACAAATCTTACAACAATTATGAGTATAAACAATAGGTTTTACCAATCGCAGTGCACTTAGGGCCCATGATAATAACAATAAAAAAAAAAACGTGCGTATATTTAATATTTTTGTATCACAAAATAAGTGTTCTATTCCGGCAATGTTCCACGCGTTTCAATCAATTTACCATCTTCATAATCCACTGGTTTGGTAAACAAAACAACGCATTATCTGCTGCTGTAAAGATCGCTGCTGTCCGTAAAAGTGTAAAAGGCAATTCGAGGCAGTTGATTTCGTGCACTCGCAAGAACTATATCTTTCGCATTCGGCATATTAGTGAATTCCCACTGATATTGACATTTTTATCGCCCTGAAGTAGTAACCAAGTGACTAATTTTCAACGAAATATTCTTCTCAGGGCTGCAATCCATTTTTGGATAAGGTACTCACTCAACAAACAATTTTGTGGAGTTTGACATAAAGCCAATTTACACCAGAACCAAAAGTGTCAAATAAATACCTAAAGTCACTGTTTGAAGTTGTATTATTAGCTGACAGTTGAGATAGGCCCTGACCATAAATGATGAGGGCTAAAGTTCGATGTTTCACAACTTCTTTAGGCCTGTTTTCAACAGAACGGTGCTTTGTTAACATCAGCTCTGTAGTGCGATTCGGAATAGGTTTATATCTTATATATTTTTTAAGCAAGCTTATCTTCTGCTCGTTATCAGATAATTGTATACTTATTTTTTGGGTAATTTTTATGGTCTGTGTGTCTTACTTAAATACAGAAAATTATTATTGTTCAATGGCAGCTGCTTATTTATGTTTTTTCTTTTCCTTTTATTTATTTATTTTATTTAATTTTTATCAGCTTTTTATTTTTAATAAGCGTTTTGTTTTCTTATTTATACGAGTACGTATTGTATTGACAAAGGTCATTGCCTAGTAACGCTTCAATAATTATTAAGCAAATGATTGCTTTATTTTATTTTGCGTTAACATATATAATTTTTTTTAATGTATTTTATTTCATTACTTAAACATTGAGTACGGTCAGTAATGTGTCATAAAATAAGACAAGTAAAATGACTAAAGTACACTGTCTTGGGTTGCAGCGATTCATCTATACCCTTTACTTGAAATTTCAAATTGCTTAAAAAGAAATGTAATTGACATGGAGATTTAAAAAAAATTTTAAAATAGTCCAAAGTAACTTCTGTCTGTTTAGGCGGTAGATTACAAATCTAGACAGTCTCCCCTTTAAAATGATATGTGTCCTATTGCACAATCTTTATAGGTTCGTTGGGAAGTTGTTAAAATCTCTTAGAGCAACAGCACTGGGGTATATGGAAATTTCAACATAATCCAAAGTAACTTCCCAAAGAACCATAGAAGATTGCGAGATGGGTCATGTATCATTTTAAACTGGATGTTGTCTAGATTTTTAATCTACCGCCCAAATACTCAGAAGTTGCTTCGGATTATTTTAAATATTTTTTTTTTAATTTTTAGAAATATTTAATGACGTAAGACGTATTTGATAAATACTAGAAAGATATTTACAAATACAATTATAACATATTTAACTCGGCAGATTTATCTTCACTTTAGCGACAGTATGGCACTTCGCTGACGAAGCAGGGAGTTAAATATTTTTTAAGAGTGAGTAAGTTCGTCACTTATCTCACTCTTCTTTAAAAAATTTTTTTTTATTTATTATTTTGCATTCGTTAGAGCTTTTTTTTTGTATTTAAAATTATTTATTAATTGTGTTTAAATTATTTGTGTGTCAGTCATCTGATTAGTTTTCAAATTAAACTGTGTGATTGAGTTTAACAAACTTCTTTTCACTTTCATTTGAAATGAGTTTGTTTGTCATTTTATAAGCCTTCCAAGTGGGTTTTTATATACTCTTGGTGTGGTGTGTTCATTTAATGAGAAATTTATGTTATTTGTAATTGTTGACAGACTTAAAAAAAAAAATTAAAGAAGCAAGAAAAGGAAAGGAAAAGAAGTAAAAAACACAAGAGACTTTTTACAATTTTAACCTTGAAAAAGTTTAAACATTAAAAATTACAATTTTATGTGTGTATTTTCCAAACTTAAACATTTATGAGACAAAAATACTTAAATGGCCAAAAACAACAACAACATTTGCAAGTTTAATGCATTCAAAGGCTAACAGACAGACAGACAAATACAGAGTCAGCGACAGACGCATGGTTATGTATAGATAGACATGTGGTTAAACGGACTTTACAGCAAAATATATAATTTTATAAGTTGTACGTGCCGGGCCGGATTGTCAACCAATCAAATTACTAACCAGCCAACCATACTGCCATTCATTTAGCCAACCAAGCAACCTACCGACCAACTTTAATATCATCACAAACAACTACATGCATTATTATCATTATCATCATCATCATCATTAAAATTATTATTACAGCCTAAAACAACAAATGTTAACACTATTGCTGGGGTAGCTTTGCTAGAGAGCTGTTGGTTTGCTTGATCTCTACGAGCGCAATTGCATGCTAATTAGTATTTTTGAAATGGGTTTTTTTTCTTTCTTAAACAAAAATCACGTTGTCCGTTTAGTTTTTTTTTTTTTAATACTCGTATGTGTTTTAATTCATTAAAAATGCAATTGAAATTGTTAATAAAAACTGTGTGCAATGAACTGTAAAAATATAATTTTTAATGCAAATAAACTGGCTAAAAAAATACGAAGGCGAACCTAAAATTTCTGGAGGCAATAATGGATAGGAGTTTAGGTTGAGCAGGCTGCTTAAAGGAGAAGAATGAGCAGATACTTGTAAAGAAATAGAAGCGGTAAGAAAGAATATAGAAATGGAAAGGAATTGGCAAAGATGGAAAATTATTATCTGAATAAAAGATAGAAGGTTATGTTGAGCAGGCTGCTCTCCTTGTGAAAAATGAGGAAACGGAAAGGAAAAACATAGAATTAGAAAGAAAGTAAATAAATAAAAGTGGAAAGTAAGAGGCTGGTCAGACAGTTTAAATACAGATAGAAAGAAAACGGAGAGAAAGAGAGAACGTAAGAAAGTAACGGAGAGAGAGAAGAGTAAGAACGAGAGAGAGTAAGAGTGAGAGAAAGAATAAGAACGGGAGAGAGTAGGAAACAGAAAGAAAACGAGAAAGAGAATAAGACAGAAAAGTAAGAACAAGAGAGAGATTAAGAAAGAGAGAAAGATTAGGAAAGAGAGAGTACGAAAGAGAGAGTAATCCTTGTTAAATGAGCCATTCTTCTTTTTTTCTAGTAGGACGCAGTGTGCAAGCTATGGCGCTATTTTTTTTTCGTTTGCTTATTTAGTTAGCTGGTTCGTACTTTATACAGAAAAGCCTTCTCACTTTGCTATTTATCTGTCGACTGAGAGAGGATATCTCAGAAAAATCTATGGTCCCCTGCTGAATAAGCAGCACGTTTTTTCTAGCATTCAGTTAATGGTAATTAAATGATCATTTTGTGACCCTCAAGGTTGTTATATGACATGTGGCTTGCATCCTCTATCTGTGAGATTAACAGTTTCTCCGAGCACATGGATTTCCACCTTCTCAGATAAGGGTACCTTAAATTGCATGTGATTTGCAAGTCGCTAAATGCACTTTGGAGTTTCTATTTTCCATGCATTTTTATAAAAGGATTTTTTTCCCTCATTTAAGGCATTCTTTTGGGCTTATGTTTACTTTACTTCGTTTTTACTTAACTGACATTTTTTTGCAATCTTAAAAAATGGCTTTAAAGATCATTAACCCCCCGCTAAGCTAATTTGTCAAGTGCCAGAGAGCTTTTTGTAAAACAAAAAGAAAAACACAATACAGAAACGGCAACAGCAACAGCAACATTTGTCACGTGTCATAAAACAATGCAATTGTCATTATGATGACATGTTAACTGAAGTGTTGATTTTAAACACTCTGCTTCGTTGCATTCGTCATACATCATTATTATCATCGTCATCATCATCATCAACATCATTATAATTATAAAATTGTCAACATTTTTATATAAACCTGGCCAAATGAGACAGACACACTCTTTTTGAATTTAACCGCAACTACAGTCAGTCAGTCTTACATAAAATTGTTAATTATACAATTATTTCACTTAATGCGAATTATGAAAAAAAGACAAACACAATGGATAATTGGCTTTCCTATAAGGTGGCGGGATTCTTATTGTAGGCAAGTTAAAATTTAAATTTTACAATAAATAATTTAATAACTGAAGTCAACATAATAAGTAATTAAAGAAAATGAGTAAAAAATATGAAAGAGTAATAGTAGTTTTGGTACTTTCTGAATGAGATGAAAGCGTTACAGTTTCGCCTGTGCGGCTGCTTTTAGCATGTAAACTAAGAGATTTTTTTTAACTGCCGCAAAGCTAGGACAGCTCTCAGTGAACAAGATAACTGGCTTCAGTCTAGATCTAGATCTGGAATAGTGAACTTACCGGCTGTACAAAAGATCCTTTGCGTCTTTAGATGTGGCATAAGCACTCACTGTAAAGCTGGCAGGCCAAATTTGAAAAAATTATCCCTCTTTTAGTGCATTATATTAAGAGCTTTTAATATCTAGGCTGCGAAAAGGTTCTCATTTTATTATTTGAGTGGGTTAATAAATTGTTAAACTTTTTATTTTTGTATATCAAAGTCCTGTGTGTTTAATCTTTGCTACATGTTTTCGTTTCACAATTTCATTTAGTCCTTGTTTTTTTTTACCTGTTTTTTTAGTTCCTTTATCCTTGCAGTGATTTTATTAAAGTTCAGTTAATTTACTTGTTTTGGTTGCACTGGTAATAAGCAGTCGTGGCCGAGTGGTTAAGGCGTCTGACTCGAAATCAGATTCCCTCTGGGAGCGTAGGTTCGAATCCTACCGGCTGCGGCATTAAATTTTGTGTCTTATTTTTTTTTTTTTGAATTTTAATTAATTAATTTCTTTAATTTAGTTACTTTTTTAAATTAATTTAACTGTATTTATTGTTACGAAAACACGTTGCTGTAATTAAGAATTCCATTTCATTGTGTAAGTGTATTAATATTACATACCGCAGTGACTTGTACGTACACGCCCATTTTTGTGGCATTAAAAAAATGAGTTTTGCTGTGTTAAGGGAAAAATTTATAATATCATTTTTCTATCTCTAAATTTTGTTGAACAAAATTTAACGATGTGTTTATGGTGTCTTTAATTATGGGTTACATAAATGTCTTGAAAGTCTAAAGCATTAATGTCAGGAATATGGTTTAACATGTGGAGAAAATCAGTATAAAAAATACAGTTAAAATTACTAAACGGAAGGTTTTTTATGTGAGATTTCTGCAATTGTTGTTGCTTTTATTTTTGGTCTCTGTGATGAATAGCTCATAATGGGTATGAGTATGAAAATTGTTTGCTGTAATTCCCCTTGGCTTAAGCTGCAATATGGTGCATTAAAATTTGCAGTATTCTTTTCCGTTTTATGTGAATTTTTAATTGTTTTTGTTAAAAAAATGAAGACACCCTACATTCAGCAGTATTGGTGGTTAGAAAATATTCACTTCAAAGTAGTTTAAAATGTGTAGAGTAAAAAAAAATTTTATTTCTCTATAAAAATTTTTTTTTTCTTTATAAATTGTTTTTTATTTCTTTATAAAAAAAAATTTTTTTGTTAGAAAAAAAATTCTGTTACATCAAAAAAAATTTTTCCTTACATTTTTTTTTATGAAAGCGTTTTATTAGGTAGCTTTTTTCTTAAGATATTATAAGCAGTCGTGGCCGAGCGGTTAAGGCGTCTGACTAGAAATCAGATTCCCTCTGGGAGCGTAGGTTCGAATCCTACCGACTGCGTAGAGATTCCTTTTGTGTAAAAAAAGAAAGGACTACCGACTGTGATTTATTTAAACAAGCCAAGCTTTAACGATTTAAAATTATATAAAATCAATTTTTAACCAGCCTTATAGTTTCTGAGGATGTAGATCACTTTATTATAGGGTTGTTTTGCCCAGTAGGTGGGTGGTTCAAAACGTAATCTTGTGATTCTAATTGATGGCCCCACACTGTATTATTATATTCCTTCCTTTCTTTTTTTTCTAATTAAATATTGTAGTGCTTTTTAAATTCGCCTTGATTTATTCATGTGCTTATGCATTTTATTTATTTGTAAAAATTGTTTTCCTTGCCACACTTGGTTGGTTTCCTTACCCGGAAAGTAGCAATTAGTTTGACTAACCAAAGAAATATATTCATATTATACAATTTTATTTCATTTTATTCTCTTTTAAATTATTTTTTATGCTTAACATACATTTAAGCAAACATTTTCTCAATTTTTTTCTAAATAAATCTTTTTTTTTTTAACTTTTTAAAAGAATTAATAATTTAATCAAATGCTACAAACGTTTTAAGTGAATTTGTAATTTATAATTTTATTATAGTTTAACACGAAAGTGTTGTGATTTAGGAATTCTAGTGATTAAAATTACAGTAGAAGGCTGCTAAATTATAGATTAAAGAATAAAACAAATTTAACTTTTTATATTCGTACAGAATTTTGTACCAACTGACAGGGTCGTTTGTGGGAAGGAAACTCTGAGGGAAGTAATCATTTAGTAATCGATTAACCAGAGAAAAAGAGTTCTTTTTTATACTCTTATTGAAGACCTATTTAGTCTAACCTTTCTTTTCCTGTTGAAGCGCGCTTGCTAACAGCTAAAAGTTAACATTTCTTGAAAATCCATATTGTTTTGTTGTTAAAGTATAAAAAGAAATATTTTCGCAGTCGGTAGGATTCGAACCTACGCTCCCAGAGGGAATCTGATTTCTAGTCAGACGCCTTAACCGCTCGGCCACGACTGCTTATAACCGCCTTGCATAACAATTCATGTTGCAAGCAAGGTGCTGATGCCATTTTCTGTGTCCAGCAAAAAAAATACTCGTTTTCCTGTTATAAAAGTATTTGCTGAATTTAAAAACTAAATTCCATACCAAATTTAATATTTTTTTTACTGAACAACATTCCTCTTTTTCCTTCTATGTGAAATATTTTTAACTGAATGAGACTTATGAAGCCTAAAATATAAGACATGCTCTAAACATGTTATGAATAATTCTTTATTCAATAATTTTTCAATTAAAATTTTTTTTGAAATAAATTTTTAATTAAAACAAAATATTTATTTTTATAAATTTACACTTTTTTAAGATTTAGTTTTTAATTAATTTATTTATTGCGTAATATTGCATTTTCGGCTCTATTTTTTTAAATGTTATAAATAATTTTTCCACATAACTGACATTAAAGCCTTAAATTTATTTTAAAAATGAATTTGTTTAATTAAAATAATAATTTCGCCTCGCAGTCGGTAGGATTCGAACCTACGCTCCCAGAGGGAATCTGATTTCTAGTCAGACGCCTTAACCGCTCGGCCACGACTGCTTATAAAAATCCGGTAACATAAAAACAAAGTATAAACTAAAAGTTTTAATTTAACAAATAATTTTAGTAATCATTTTTTATCAAACTTCTTGCAGTCTTTACTTTGAAAATTTATGTAAAAATATTTACAATGCCATAGGCAGTACTTAAATGGAAATGCTGTAAAATTTAAGCGGCTTGCTTAGTTTATTTGACTAGAGCCTACAGCTTTACAATATGAAGTTAATGATGCAATCTCAATCACATAATAGCTTTTAAATACAGTTTAAAAAATTTCATATACAAATTTTTTTGTTTCTGCAAGTTGTTTTATATTGAAATTGCAATATAGCCATATCAAAACAATTTTTTAAATAAAAAAAATAATTATTAAATAATTGAAAACAAAAAAAAAAATATTTAATGTTTTACGCAGTCGGTAGGATTCGAACCTACGCTCCCAGAGGGAATCTGATTTCTAGTCAGACGCCTTAACCGCTCGGCCACGACTGCTTTCATATCCACCATAGCACTCATAACGAGTTTTTAATTGCAAAGCAATACTAGTTAGCTGCATAAACATATGCCACATGCAAAATTTCGATAAATCTATTAAACACACACATAAACCCATAAATACTTAATGTTATGCATTCCTTGCACAAATGCAAAAGCATCTTATCTTTAGATAAGATGCTTCAAAGAGTAAATATTTATATACAAACATACCTAGCTACTAGCCCATGCATATAAACTTAAAAAAAAACTGAAAATTTAAAAAACAACAATTACTTAATTAATAAATTTCAAATAAACTAAATGATACGTGTATGCATGAGGCATGGAATGCAGAATCATACACGGTAAGGCATTTAGTGCAACAAACACTGAATTACAAAAATAATCTTATCGTGTGCGTCAAATAAAAAGTATTAAATTCAATGCAGATCCGGTCACACTCTATGTATTTTGAGCATAACAGCAATGGCGCGCACAGAATGTCAACAAATTTTGGCAGTTTCGAAGCCAAAACGATAGAAGCATAAAATGTACAACTGTCTTGAATGCTTTACCTTGTATAATTCTATCATACGTGTGTGTGAAGAGAGAGTTAGAGCAAGAAAACGTTATTGAGATTGAGAGAGATATAAAAACAAAATAATAAAAAGAAAAATGCCGTATAACGTGTCACGTTTTGAATTAAAATTTGTTGTTATTAGTTTTTTTTAGTTGTTTTTTTTTTCATATAAATTTTTTTCCACTAATATCAGAAAATCACAACACAAATTCTAATCGAAACCACTGTCGGCATTTTCTAAGCAAAAGCAAAAACAAAGTTTTCTTTTATTTTCAAACCGCTTAAAGTTTACAGCAGGTCTTCTTACTTATTGTCTTTGAAACGCTTCGACTTTTTGTAAAAGTTTATTTTTCTGTTTAACCACAAAAAATAACAGTCTGAAAAGAAAATCCACAACAAAAAAATTAAATTAAAAGTAAACACTTGTAGCAAAGGACGGAAAAAGAATATAAATATAAACAGTGAATAGTATTTGCTAGTAATTGTTCTATAGATAGATATATATTTTTTTGTTATCGATAACTTTTGTTTTTGAAATTTCAGATTATCGAAATAATAACATAAACCATTATTATATTTCCCGATAACTTTTAATCATATATCGATAATTAAAAACAATCGATAACTTTCAAACGAAACATTTTTAAATACTATCTGGTAATAGTACAAAATTTGCTAGGGAATAAAAATTGATATGCAATAAAGTTATAAATAATACGAAGAATTGTTATCGATAACATTATCTTATAAAAAATTTGTTCTCGTTATAGATATCTATACAAAAATAGTTACCTCTCTCTACCCTCATTTCATATAAAAAAATTTTATCTAATATGGCTGTTTTGTTAAGCTTGAGGTCTTATTTTTCAAAAATTTATTTTTATATCGATATTTCGCTCCAATTTTTGTAGCTTCTTCAATTATAAATTTTTAGGTTTTTTTTTAACAATTAAGCTGTTATTTTTTAAAGTGGTATCAGTGCAGTTAAAAAAATGGATTAAAGTCAGTTATACACTTAAAAAAATAGCAGCTCAAATATTGTTTAGTAACATATTTTTAATCTTTTACTTAGGTTCTTTGAGGGATAAAAAGGAGTTATCGTTTTTACTTTTCTTGTAAAAAGTCCCTTTTTATTAATATTCACTGTAAACATATTTGTGTGGCGCATAATCTTTGTTGGTATTTAAATCTTAAAAACCACAAAATAAAGTCAATAACGTTCTTAAGTTTTTCCACTTTAAATTTGCAATTTGAATTGTTGTATGTGTATGTGCGTGTGTGCGTTTGTTTGTTTAAATTTTAAATCTATTGATTTTTCTATATATATGTTTTTGTTGTTGTTGTACGAGTATATAATGGTCGGCATCATGCCTTTGAAATTTTATAAACATAAAAATCTACTCATAAAATGCGTTGAACTGCACAAACATTTTTGTTGATGAAGTGCTAAAATAACCCAACTATGGTTACAAGAAGAATACGAACAATGACTTGGAAATTGATAAAAGCAAAGAAAATAATAAAAGTGGTACTGGTTGACTGGTTGGCTGGCTGGCTCTCCATAAGGGAAATTTTACTTGTGTTCAAGTAAAAAAAAAACTTGGCCAACTAAGAAAATGTTTGCAATTTAACACTTTACCATAAGCATTTGCTTATTTTTGTTGTACTACAATTCTCTGGTCAGTGTAAACTGTTGTGGCTTTAATGCTAAACAGGAATTTCTTGACTCGCTTCTATTATTTATGATGGTTTCCAATAAATAAATACTATCTACTATCTAGCAAGAAAAAATAAAAGAAATGATGGCTCCTTAATGAAATAAAGGAAGGCAAGGGAAGGGGTTGTTTGCAATTGCAAGAGAAAAACCATCTCTCAATGTATCATTTTACTTCGTTACCAATTCCATTCACGCGATTTTGGCATACCTTGTTAAAGCCGCAAAAGAAATCCAAAGAACTAGAACAAAATAATTGCATTTACAATGACACAATCACTGGAGAGATGAAATAGCTGAAAATCCACTTTAACGACAAACAACATATTTTTCATTTGTGGCTGAAAACAATTACAATACCAGAAATTTACAGAAGTAAAAAACAATTTTGCTGTTATTCCTGCAACAAAATCTTACAGTGAGTAAGTGTTTTTTGTGTTGTGTTGTTTATGATGTGTTGGCAACAACCATCATTATTATTGACAAGACTTGTTCTGAAGTTTATGGCAAATCTTTTCTCAGTTCTCACACAAGTTTTTAATTTTTTTTCTTTTTATTTTTTGTTAAGTGTCAGTTTGCGTAGCGTTGCTAATTAGTGGCTCAAATGTGTGTAGAACACAATGAAAAATAAAAATAAAAAATAAAGTTTATGACAGGTGATTGTAGTAGGTACTTGTTAGGGCTAGTAAAGAAAAACCTACACAAATTGTGTTGGTCCGCAAATCATTGGGGTGTATAGTTTCCTGTATAAAGAAAGTTGCGTTCAGCAATACTTTTACTCACACTTAAAAGTTTAGTTTTATTAGACATTCTTCTTTTCGAGTGCTTGTTCAATTTTAAGTTTTTCTCCAAAAATCTCATTGTTATCAGATTTTCCACAGAAAACATTTGTTATCAGTAAAATTCCTGCTTATAAATTTTGTTGCATTTTTTGGGTTTTTTGCTTTTTTTATCCAAAAATTTCTTTCCTACAAAATTTGTTTTCGCTTTCTTTTCCTTCTAATAGTATCACCAGCTATTCTAGTGTTCATTCTACAGAAAATTTTTACTCTCTGGTAATTTTTTATAGCAAAATTTTAGTTTATATGCACTGCTAACGATTTTTGTTAAAAATATAATAATTTTATTATCGATTTTTTTTTATTGAAAATAAAAACAAATTTTTGTGTATTATTTTTGTTTTCAATACAATTAATTATGCGAAGAGGCCCTTAATTTCTTAAAAAATTCTAAAAACATTTTACAAAGTTTCCCAACTTCTTTTAAATTTCTCTCGTTATTTAAATGTCCAAAATAAAAACAAGACAACTTCTTGTACCTGATATGAATTTATCGCTGACATTATTCAATTTGATTTAGGATTTTTGTTGCTGTCTTTATTGCCTGTTTTAGTTTAAATACAATGTCCGAAGTGAAGTACCTGTATCTGCACCTAAATCACCAATAAATCAAGTAATGCTTTTAGCAAACAACATAAAATTCTAATTTTTTTTACAACGATCCACACCAGTAATGTGCATTGAGACAGAATGCTTAACAGCAATTCAATGCAATAGCAACCAGGGACCGTGGCTGCCTGTCAGAGATATTTCATCACCAGGAATTGCATGCTTTAGTAGTAGTGGCAACAATGTTGCTAATTGTTACAACATGTAATTGAAACTTTATAGAAGAAGACTTCAAAGGCGTTCTGTTCTGGTTTTCTCTATTCGTGTTCTTAACACGGTTTCTATAAAGGATTGGAATTGGCTGGACTGAAGTTTCAATACAAAAAAAATGTTCAGTTGAGAAACTGGTCGTTGTTTCTAAAAAAAAAGTGTGTGTGTATTTTGTTAATGTGTTGTAGGCAACATTGTCTTTTAATTAAATTTTATTTTAAAGATAAATTAAAAAAAAAAAACTAGTAAGAAAATATAACTAAAAATAACAAAAAGCGGAAAAAGTAACAAACATGCAAATGCATATCAATTGAAAGAAATAAAAGTACATTGATCCCTTGTTCTCCAGTAGAAGATTTTAGAGAATTTCTTCTACTAAAAAAAAATTAAAACCAAAAAGTGAATAAAATTTCAAATTCTTGTTTTGAATGTGGTGCAACTTCTAATGAATTTGCTCTTGTCTAATGAAGGTGCTCCCATGAATGATAGAAATACAATATTACGCCATCCCGCACATGACGTCACGCCATGTGTTCCTATTGGCTAATAATTTTACAACAAGTAGTGGACATTCTAGGTCATCTAAGAGGAAATCTTGAGCATGGCGCAATTTTGTATTTTTATCTTTATGGGTTGCCCCCATTATTTCATTCCAACAGAGTTGCTTAGTTTGATTTTACTATTTGAGCCATTTTGTATAGGGTGTCCCAGTGAGAGTACCCCTTTTCGTTTCATGCTGCAGTAAATTAATTGATTCACACGCTGCTTGAGAAGTAGTACCGTCTTGTTGTAACCATATATCGTGCAGATTCATGCCCTCTAGTTGAGGTCACAACAACTCCATTATCATGCCGTTCGCAGTCACCCTCAAGAAAAAGTAAGGCCTGCCCTAAGTCCGCCCAAGACAGTTACCCGTTGTGGGTACATTTGTGTCTTATGGATTGCATAAGGATTTTCTGAGACCCAAATTCGACAAGTTTTTATATTTACGAAGTCATATAGATTGATGGTTTTTCTTTTTAATTCCCAAGGGCGGATATTTTATTTCGGAATATGTTGTCTTTACAATCCAATAAAAAATTGTTATTTTTAGTTTAAAATGAAAAAGTTTATAAAATCCTGTAGATTGCAGGGTTACCTAAGATAGTTGTGGGCATAAAAGCTTATTGTCCTGCCAACTATATAAATCTAGTTAATGAGCCTTAAATAAACAAAATTTGATCTAAAGAAGTCCTATGGAGAGAAATGCAATGCAGTTTTTTTATAATTTTTTCAAAGCCTGACCAGATTCGCAGAACCTCAAAAGAAAAATCTCTTCAAGAATTTAAATTTAAAACAAAATTTTTTGTACTTTTGCTTCTGCAAACAAAACAAAAAAAATCTATTTCCATATTGAATAAATTTTCATTGCAAATTTTATACATGCACATTTATTGATTTTATGTTCTACAATAATCTATTTATCTCTAAAATACTTTACTTTATCTTTGGATTGTCTGCTGCTGCTGCTGCTGCTGTTGTCTGTTATCTGTCTGTCCATTCCCATACTGACATTTTATGTAAAATATCTGCACAAAATATCGGTTCACTCTAAACCATCTTATTTTCCACCAACAGGATTTTTTTATTCAATTTTTTTGTGGGTTTTTATTTCAAAACGCTTAAAAAAACCAGCCATTACTTTTCAATCATCAATTTTCAATGTGACGTGCGTATTATTTACATTTTGCTACTGAGAATTGTGAATGCTGTTAAATCCGAATAGTATTAGGGGGACAGCTTTCGCAAACCTTTTTTTTACGTGCAAAAAAGTTGTTGGCTGGAAGCAAATCTAAATGATGTTTGAGCACTCAAAAAGCTCTTAACTTCTTCCTCTATTTCGAAATATTTGTGAACAATTGTTTCATCTAAAATTCAGATTCAAGTAGTCGCTCTGGATTTTCAATGGCATTTTTATCCTTATTTGGTGCTAATAAAAAATAACAGGAAACTATTAGCTTTGTGATATAAAATTTACGGTTCTAAGATTTGCTGAAAACAGTTCAGCGGCGCATGCTATACACCACGTTGAACATTGAGCCAAGTTCAAGTGGAGAAGGCTTATAGCGATAGTTTCATATTTGAATACCCAACAACGAATCCATTAGGAATTTTCAAAATGTAAAAAAAAAGAGAAAACAGAAAGAAGACAAGAAAAACTAAGAAAACAAAAAAGAAAAACCTGAAAAGGAAGAAAATAGGAAACGAAAAAAAAAAAAAAAAAAAAGCAAAACACAGAAGAAAAAATAAAAGAAGAAAACGAAGAAGAAAAAGGAAGAAGAAGAAAAAAGGAAGAAGAAGAAAAAATTAAGAAGAAGAAGAAGAACAAGGTGAAGGAGAAGAAGAAAAAGGAAGAAGCAGAAGAAGAAGAAAAAGAAAAGAAGAAAAAGAAGGAGAAAAAGTGGAAAAAGAAAAAAAAAATTAACACGAAATCATGAAAGACTAAGAAGAAAAGTAGAGGAAGAGGAATACACTGCTTCCTCTTCCGACGAAAAAATTAATAGCTAAAGAAGTGGAAGAAAGCGAAGATGAAGTAATTGGAAAGGAAGGAATGAAGAAAAAAATTAAAATTATGACAGCCACTTGAAAACTCATGCCGTATAAAGCCATTGATATTTCCATGCCTCAACTTCGCCACATTAAAGTCCTCATCCCAGGTTTGTTTGCCGTACCTCTGCCCAAAAATCTGTAGCTTTGCAATTTCTCATAATACCAGCCGTATCTTGTAGCTTATCCATTCCTAAAATTGCTAGTCTCCTAATTATTGCCCTTGTTTCACCTTCATTAGTTATCGTGTCTCTGAAGTATTTTGGGCTTTCCGTTCTTTAATTTTGTGCAAAATTCTATTAATTCTGCTTAGATGACTCTTTTCTTATGTACTGCGATATTTTCGGTCAGTAATTCTGCATCCTTTTAGATTGTTAGGATCTTCGACAATTGAATTTCTGCCTCCATATACTGACAAGTCAATATTTCATCTGGTTGGAATATACTTGTACAAACAATTCCTACTCGACTTATTGAAACAGCTTAGCCTAAATTGTGTGAATGTTTTTCATTGAGCTTTCTGACGGTAAATTTTCTTAGCAGTTTTTTTTTTTTGGTAACTGCAAAGAAAATACTGAACATTTCAGTGAAGAATGCTGTCTGCTTGATTCGAATTCCCTAACTGAAAGAGTTTTGTCGTTACAACATAAACAACCCTAATAAAAATCTCACAGTTTTAGTGTTGACTGCAGATTCTCTATATATAATTTTTATGCAACCCCCTTTTTTTGTGCTGTTAAAAAAGACCAAATGATGCATGCAACAAAAGCCCTACTGCCAGCATCTTCCCCATCATTTCCCTTTAATTCAATTCAAATTATGTGATGGGGAGTCTAGATTTGTTGCTCGGCTTTATGAAACGAGTAAATCTCAGTGTGTCTGTGTAGGTGTACGTGTACGTGTGTAGTTAGTTGGTTATTTCGTTTTCAACTTGCGTTCGCTTGCCACAGTTTTATTTGTTTAAGTGCCCTGGCCAGACAAACACACACACAAGCACAATTCCATTCAGCCATACAAAATAAAACTACTTCAAATCTAGAAAATTTTCAAGTTCGTCTGAGTTTTGTTGTGGATACTTTTTGTTTGTTGTTTAATTTTTGTAGCATTTTTATTTATTTATTTGGATTTTTGCACTGTTTATTGTATTTTGTTTTAGAATTCTTATTTTATTTCGATTTTTTTTACGAGTTTTAAAAACAAACAAAAAGAGGTGTTTGGCACAGCAACGAACTTTTTTTCTTTTTTTTTTCTCTCTTTTTGATTTGATTGAAAACGAAACTGGATTATATTTTTTCTTCTAAAGAGTCTGTTTTGTTTTGCATTTTGTGTAATTTTTTTTTAAACTTTATTTTTATGCCATAAATTCATTGCACCAGTTAAAGTTTTTAGAATAATTTTTTTAATAAAACAAAATTGTGTAATTTTATGTTTGAATTTAAAAGGTGAAAATGAATTGGGCTACATAGCTGTCATGGATCGTTATAGCCTTGCCTAATATGAATGTTTTCAATGCAGTATTATTAGTTCCCATGCAGCTGGGTTATTGGCTCTTATCAAGAGTATCGTTGTGAGTTACGAAAACAGTGATATGTTTAGAATTTCCAAATTCGTTTCTCGAGAACGACACATGTAATAGGCTGATTATCTTTAGAGTAGATTAGAGAAACGGCCTCGGTATGACAGGTTCTTACGCTTGAAAGAATAGAAAAGCAGTTTTTGCGCTTGCCGCTATAATAGGCCTGATTATTAGTGTGTTTGTCGTAACGAAAACAAAAAATTTGGGCAACCCAGGCCGTATGTTAGTCGTGAATTTAATACATAAATACTAATCTAGTTTTTCCCCAGTTGCCTCGTCTTATTTTTGCATGTCCAACAATTTTCTTGAAGAGTATGTGTTGATAGCCTTGCCTAAGTTATCTGGGACGAAGGCTTTGTTAGCTATTTAAATGCTTTAGGCTGAGTATATTTGTATAAATTAATATGTACAGTTTGTTCAAAACATTTTCTTGTTTTACTTAACAGCTTTTGTGTACATTGCACACATACAAACACTGATCGCATTACAAACATCAGTTTCGTACTCCTAAACTCTTATTAAGCGCTACAAGACTGCATTCTCTTGTAATCCAGCTGCAGACACCTCGAGCTAAAGAAAATAATTTATTTTTAATTGCATCAAAACTTAAAAATCATCATTTTTCTAGGCTAAGTAGAATGTATTAATTTTTAGACCATGTTCGAAATTTCGAACTTAATTTCGAATTTTCGAACATTAGTTTTTTCATTGATGGCTCTTTAAGTAAAAAATATGTAAAAAAAGCTTAAAAATGTTAAGTTTTATTTCTTTTCAACAATTCGAAATCAGCTACGGGTTTATTTAAACAGATGTCAATGTAAAAAAATTGCCTAATTCACTTGTGTTAAATTTCTTTTCAACTCTTTTTTATGTTGGTCTTTTTTATTCCAATTTTATTCAAGTTTTTTTTTTTTTGTTCGTGCAAGCAACACAATTGTAAACTGCAAGTAATATCCTTGAACGAGATCATCAATCTTATCTTTTTTTATTTTCTTATTCTTCGTTTTTTTAGTTTTTAGTTGCCCATTTTATTTTTATTTTTCTTGTTTTCAAAATTTTATTACTTTTTCGTTTTTACAAAAATAAAAAAATTAAAGAACAGCCAGCAGTAGTAGCAGCATTTACTTTAGATAATGACGTTTTAGTTGTTGTTTGCAGTTTTTAGTGCCTCGCCTTTTTTTTGCTCGTTTTTCTTTGTCATATTATTTAGATTTTTTTTGTGGAATGCACTTTATGTTTGAATGAGCCCTTGTGCTCCCAATACACCCACTCTCCTTCTATAACACTTTTAAATAAAAGAGAACTAAAAATGAGAAGTTTAACGGGGAAACACGAAAAACTTTTAGTGCCAGGAAAAAAACTTAAAATAACCAAAAGCCAGTCAGTAAGTCAAATACTCAAACACACACATAGAGAGAGAGAGAGAGATTCAAAACACTTGAAGAAAATAGAGGAACAATGCAACAGCAACCAAAATACTTGATGCTCGCCTGTACACAATTAGTTGCCCAAGTCTTTAAGAGTTGTTTCTTTTTTCCTTTTTCTGTTTTATTTCTTTTTTTCTTCAATTTCCCTCAGCAACTCACGAATGGTTTTTTTGTTTGTCTTCTTTATAGTTTTCACTTTATTTTTAGTACGATTTTTTTTTGTGGCAAAATCATTCTGTTTCTTTTTATTTTTTTTGTTAATTTGTGTTTTACTTTTTAGCATTTTTGTTATAAAACATTTTGTTTTGTTGTGTTTTCCTGTTTGTTGTTTTCAACAAAAAAAAAAACAACGAAGAAAATATTGTTGCCAGTAGAAGTAGCGGCAACAGCAACCAGATTATTGCATCCAATGACCTCGAACTTGTGCCGATTATTCATTTTTTAGTTCGTGCTGCACACAAAATTACTAAAAAATCAAGAAAGAAAATAAAAATACGAAATACAAAATACAAAAAAAAAACATAATTTCTAAAGGGAAAAAAGCAATAAAATTTAGCTGGTTGGAGGGCTACATGCGACTTTGGCAAATCTAATACACAAAAAAAATAAAGCAACAATTGTTGCTTTAATTATATCCAGCAGATAGTTTCGTCAGATCCAAAAGAAAGTATTTCAAATATACAGAAGTAAGCGACTGCAATTACAGATTACCCTGTCCGTCTCATTGCCAATGAAGCCAAGTGTTCGCCTTTAACATGGAGGCTCTAATATGTTAGTGATGATCGCTCTACCGCGTAGTAATATCGGAAGAGTAATTCTTGAATATTATAAAAGGAAGGAGAACACAATGCTAGAATCTTAAGACGTGCAAGGGTACACGTCAAATATGGCCTCCCTATAACATTAAACACGTCTCTCAAGTGTTGCGCAGTAATGAAGGATATTTCCAGACTGATGGCTGTGCTAACTGGGCGACCGGTACGCACGCCGATAGGCTGGGACTGCCTTTCAACGGGAACTGTTGCAGTTACGGGGCACTTGGAAGTAAGGAGACAGCTCTCCACCTTCTCTGCCAGTGCCGTCAAGACACATAGTTATCGGTGCACACTTTATGGACCGCCTACCTGAGATATTGGCGGCATAAGGTTTTAGATGATCTTTTCAGTTATCTTAATGTCACAGGGCGGGTCTTGGCCCCTTCATTATTCAAAACGGAATCTAACGATTCTTGTTGTTAGCCATCAGGCCTGCCAAAGTAAAAAATACATAATGAAACTGATAAACTTTTGTACGAAATTTCACCCTTAATTTCGAATTTTCGAACATAATTTTTTTAGTAGATTTGTAAGCCTTAAAATGAAAAATATGCAAAGAAGCTGACATTTTAAAGCTCTAAAAATTAGAATTTTATTTCGAATTTTCGAACATGAGTTTTTTTTGTTGTAGATATCTTAACCCTAAAGGAAAAAAAATATATAACGAAGCTGAAAAATTTTAAATTCTAATTTTCGAAACTAATTTCGAATTTTCGAATATGATATTTTCCAGAAAATTCTGAGCCCCAAAATGAAAAATATATAAATAAGTAAATAAAAATCAAGTTTTTTTATGTTTCTGTTTCATTAAGGAAGGTTTCATAAAAAAGGAAATGAAAATGGAAATAAAATTTTGTTACCAAGGCAATACGCAGCGCACCACGTACATGGTCATTTTCATGCTCTTTTTCATAATTTAATTATTTTTTACTCCATTTATCTTTCACAGCAGCTTAGGAAAGAAAAGAGGAACACTGTTTTGAGAAGTTTAAAATTCTGTTCAGCTTCACCTCAATTAAACAATAAAACTCCCAAGTTTTTAAAATAGATTTTTTGCTACTCTTTTTTTCTTGAGAACAATTTTTTGCAGCCCCTATAACATTTTAAATCTAATTTTAAAGCTGTGTGAATTCTTGCACTTGTTATTGTTTTATGCATTCTTAATTAACTTTCTTATAACCTCTCCTGCTCCACTTGATGCCCCTGAAATTGAAACCGCTGTACTGTGTTTAATAAATGCGAGCATTCAAGTTTTAGCCCTTTTCAGCAGACAGCTTTTCCTTCGCCTGTGGGTGGTTTTTTTGTTTGTTTATTAAATCCCATTGTTCTTATAGATTTTAATGATAAAATAAAAGCCTGCTAATGCATTTTGTATTTCAAACGTGAATTTTAAACCCACAAAATCAAAAATTAAAATAAAAAACCACAGAAAAAAAATATCCTTTTGCTACTGCACTTTATGCAATTTCCTGTATTTATGCAATGACTCAATGAAATTCCGGTCTAACAGTGAGAAACAGCGTACGTCAGTCAAATCAAAAGCCTGTCTGTTGAAGTTAGTCAACAAAAAACAAATACATTTCATTTGGTGGTTTGTTAGTCTGTCTGTTTGTTTGTCTATTTGTCTTTTTTAAAAATTTTTATTTATAAAATTTCTTGTTGTATAATTTTTGCAAATAAAGTAAAAATATTTTTTAATTAATGTACTTCAGTTTTGAAGTGGTAATATTTTTTGTTGTTGTTGTTGTTTTTATATTCTTTACAATTTTTCATATTCAATTGTTGCTTTTGTTTGTTACCCAAAATGAAATGACATGTGTTGCTTGTACGTTTCATTTTGTTGATGATGCTGCTGTGTCTGCTAACAGGACGTTGTTGTTGATGATGATGAGAATGACAATTGCAAATACAACATTTGCTGTGTCAGTTATGAAAACAGCCATTAGTTAGGCTGGCCCGGCAGTCAGCCATGAAGACGAAAGGAAGGATGTTTTGTTTATAAAAAGATTTTTATTTCTCTGTTATCATTTTAACCATACATTATTCGATTAAGTTTCAAAAACAACAATACGTTTTGCTTTTGTTTTTGTTTTATTTGATTGTTTACCAGCGAATATTGAAATATTTTATTTTGATTTGTTTTATTTTTGTTGTGGTTGGTTGGCTTGGTGAGACCTCAACCCCAGTAACCAGATTTTAACCCTTTTCATATTTTGTTTGGCTTTCTATTCTATTTTCTCCATTTTTTTTTTGTTTCGTTATAATTAGTGCCAAGAGGCTTGGCTGTAAAACTTGGTAAATTAAATTAAATTAAAACGTATGGAATAAATATTCAAATTAATATTTGAAAGTACTTAGAAGGAAAAGGAAAGGGATGTGCTAAAAAGGCGAATTTGCATTAAATTAAAGCAATTGGAAAAGTTTAAATTCTGTGCGTAAGGCACAATCCAGATGGAGAGATGAACGTCCGTGCAATACAGCAAAGGTGATCTGGCCTAAGTTGGACAGTAATCGTAGTAGGTGTTTACAGGAACTCCAGAAAGCTTAATTGAGGAATGTGGTGGCGGCCACTGCAGTTTTGATAACCATGCAAAGAAAGTGGGCTTATCATCGAATGACTAAGTAGAGGAGGAGACTGTGGAACATCTTCTCTGGCGGATCACCGAGAGCTCTACTTCACCTGCGGGGCCTTACTACACTGTCGAATATAGGGGTCGGTATGCTATATGGCTGCATTAGGAGCAGTAACTGGTTTAGGTAACGGACTTGTGTTCTTCTTATTATTTATTAATATCCGTAACAAAGGGATTACTTCAGAACACCCAAGTTTTTCTTAATTTGGGCAACCTAACCTAGGTTACATCAAAGAAGAAGATGGAAAGAAGCTCACTCAGAGTGGTCCTTAATGTAAAAAGTCAAAAAGAGAAAAAAAAAAATAAAGAGAAAACTTGAGAAGTAAAGAAAATTAGAATAAACCTAAACCAGTAGTGTGATTCAGTAGCCTTTATTACGAGTATTCGTATCGGAAAAACAAGTATAACGATATTTTATCGAATGCGCACAAATAATCATCGCAATTAACGACTTCTATCGTGGCGAATATTTTTTTTCCAACTCGATAAAATATCGTTGTACACGTTTTTTCGATACGAATGTTCGTAATAAAATTTACTGAATTGCAGCAGCCCGTCGACGCTTACAGTTGACTCTGCGGAAAGGTAAAGTTCTTATGAATTCACTAGGATCAGCAGAGAACAGTTTCATGGTCTCTTCGTCGTTCTCATCTTGACAATTTCTAAAGTAGTTATTTGATGGCAGAGGGATGTGTGGCAGCATACCCCAGCAGATTACTGCTTTCTTGTGGATTGTCCCTCGGTCTCAAGTTATTTTAGAATTCTCAGTTCTAACTGCCGACTATTATATATTCGTTTGGTTTTGCATTATTTTTTTTATTGAAACGCCTATTTTATGAAGCTTGAGGTCGCATTATAAAAATTTATTTTTATATCGATTCGTAGCTTCTTTAGGATTTAACTATTTAGTCTCGACTCCAATAATGCAGTTAGCCACATCACATGGAAATTTAGTTCGTTTTCGAATGCTGTAATTTGCCTCCAGATTAATGGGGAAGGCTTAAAGCTACCTAGCATACTTGAGCGCAATAGGTAATTAATAAAGTCTTGAGGTTTTAAAGAGAAAATCTTGTTTATTAAAAACAATTTTAATTAGTTTTTTTTTCCACTCAACATTTCAAGTGGCACTTCTGTTCACTCATTTCTTTGTTTGTCATTATTTCATTAATTTTAATGTTACTTATTTGTTTCTGGTCTTCAATTTCCTGCTGCATTAATGTTTGAGTGGATGGGTGGTTTGAGTTCAATTTTTCATTTTGTTACGCTTTTATTTTTTTTTGTTCTTATTTATTTTCGACAATATAACGACAAGAGTTGAGAGAACAGTGAACACATGAGAATGCATTATAATGCATTTTTATTTCAATAAAATTACAAGAGCAAACAAATAAAAAATACTTTAACAACATATGAAGTATATTTATTACCAAAAAACACAAAAAAAGGATCAAGTACGAGTATGTCCTTACGGTTATTGTTTGTAGCATATCAATTTAATGAAATATAAAAGTAAAGCACACAGGAGTGCAGTAAAAGTTGAATGGCAGTGGGAGAAAATCAAATACCGCTGGTTGCTGCAGGCCAGCAATAAGATAGTGATATTGAAAGCTTTTTCTTTGTTGTTTTATTTCACTGCTTTAAGCCTTTAAAAAAAATTGGGTTATTACGCTAACCATATAAATAACAAGGAAATTCAGTCCTATTCCAATGAGGACAATCACTTCTCCTCTATCATCTATTAAATTCCTTGCACTTTTTGAAAACAATTAAATGAGCTGTCAATAGCTGACAAAGCGCTTTTCCAAAATGTGTGTAAGCTAAAAAATAATAATAGAGTTCATTTTTTTTGCTGAAAAATCTTGGTAATATTTTTCACTGAAGCAGAGAGTTTGTATAGTTGGGATTCAATAAATAAATTTGCCTCCTTTCTGAGTTAATGTTAGCGTTCTAGTGTCTAGGTAGGGCGCCTCTAAGTTACTTTCACTGCAAACCATATTTGCATAATGTTACCTGTATTTGTAAATCTTCTTACTGTTGTACTCTCTCATTCTCTCATTTACATTTACAATAATTACAGATTTTATATTTGGCTTGCTTCGGTTATTGAACAAACAAGCAAATGAAAACTATTAGGGTAGCGTAGTATTAAAGAAATGCAAGACTGTTTTTGTATATAAAAAAATAGAATCCTTCGGAAGGCTACTAAAAACAATTTCTAAGTTTATTATAAAAAGTATAAAATTAAAAATGTAGCCGTTTGCGCATTCCAAAATTATCTAAAGAATAAATATCTTTTCTTTTATTGCTTAAATCTGCTGTAAGCTATTGTTTAAATTGATATTTAATTGAAATACATTTTGATGATTAAGGATACTAAAGATTCAATGTCCTGTTCAACAAAAAAAAAAAAAACTTTAATAAAATTAAATATTTATTTCAAAAAAGGATGCTACTCAGCATTACTCAGCTTTTACACACATTTTAAGTAGAAATCAATTGAAGGTATAATATTTTTTAATGAGACACACAATTCAATGCTGCTCAAAATACCTAAAACCCGGGGAGTTTATTTTTACACATAAAATTATTTCACAGACAGCTTAGTTGTGGGGAGAGATGAAGATGGAAATGGAGATAGAGATTGGAATAGTGAGATTTAGTTGCAGGTGGATATGTACGAGTATATGAAAAAACATATAGAGGAATAAATACAAGAAGAGATGAATAAAGGAATAGAAAGGAGAGAAATTAAAAAGGAAAAATTAAATAGAAAGAAATAAAAATAAGCATAGAAGACTAGATAGAAGAAGTGACAGAAATATAGTAGAGATAGGGAGAGTAAGAATTGGATATGGAGAAAGAGATAAATGGGGAGAGAGATAGAGATAGAAATAAGGACAGAGATTAGCAAAAGAGGAAAAGATAGATACTGAGAAGGAAATAGATATAGCGAAAGGGAGAAATATATAGATCGATTAAAAGAGAGAAAGAAATAGATATAGAGAAAGAAAAATAGCTAGAGAGAGAGAGAGAAAAATAAATAGATAGAGAGAACAATAAATTAAAAGAGTGAAAGAGTCTACCTATGAAAAATATAGATAGAGAAAGAAAAAAAGAGAAAAAGAGATAGAGAGAAAGAATGAGAGAAGGAGATAGAGGAAAGAGAGAAAGAAAAATAGCTAGAGAGAGAGAAAAATAAATAGATAGAGAGAACAATAAATTAAGAGTGTGAAAGAGTCTACCTATGAAAAAGATAGATAGAGAAAGAGATAGAGAAAAAGAGAGAGAAGAAAATAAAGAGAGAAAGAAAAATAGATAGAGAGAGAGAAAGAAAAATAGATAGAGAGAGAAAGAACATAGATAAAAAGAGCGAGAAAACAAGAAATTGAAAGAATGAAAGAGAAGAGGTATAGAGAGTGAAAGGGATAGAAGGACAAAGAGGTAAGAGAAAAAGAAATAGATAAAGAGAAAAGTAATTACAGACAGAAATAGATAAAGAGAAAGAAAAATAGATAGGGAGAGAGAGAGAGAGAGAGAGAGAACAAGAAATTGAGAGGTTGAAAGAAATAGAGATAGAGAGAGTGAGAAAGAAATAGATAGAGCGACAGAGAGAAAGAAATAGGTAGAACGCAAGGGAGAAAGAAATAGAAACAGAAACAGATAAAGAGAAAGAAAAACATATAGAGAGAGAAAGAAGCTAAGATAAAAAAGATGAGTCTGCTAGTTGCAATTGGTAAAAATTCAGTCTCTAAATATGCCACATTAAATGTCAGTATACCTTAGAGATAGTTGGAAGAAGCTAGAAAGGGAAGGTGGTGTCTTTACGATTTTCTTAAATAAGTTTGTTGCCAATAATTTTTAATTTTAATAGTCTAGCAGGATGTCTTTCTTATTTTTCCCATTTTGAGCTTCTAAAGTGCTTGTATGTTTTGAAATATTCTTTCAAACAATTAAACTCTTTTTTTTTTTTGTCAAATTTCGAATTTTGATGGAATCTGTTGGTTGACTTAAACATTTTTAAACTCAATTATAAATTGACCATAAAATACCCGAAAAATAAATAAATAAAATAAATTAAATTATTTCTAGTAACAAAAGCCCGGCAACATTTTAATAGCCCTGGCCGCCTTTGTTTGCTTTTAATAAAATTATGAAAATAAAGTACATACAGACCGCAAATTTAAAATAACTTGAAATCTATATTAAACATTAAATTCTGTTTCACAATCAAACAGAAAAAATGCACTCAGGCTGTTAAAAGCTGCGTAGTCAAATTTAAGAAAAAAAATTGCAAAAAAAGTCCTGTTTAATTGTGTTTAATTAACAGCAGGAGTAGGACTACTATCTTGATGAAAGACCTCTAAGGTGACCATGTTTTAATGAAAGCTTTTTTTATTTAATATAAAAGTTTAAAACTGTTGAAGTGAAAATAGGAACTCTGGTCTGCTGCCCAGTTTCTTTTTCTTTTTTTTTAATAAAAGAAATAAATGAATAAATAAAAAAAAAAAGTTTATTGTTGAAAATTGTCAAAAAAGAAAACCATTTAAAGTTATTTCTCGAAAATAAAAGCGCATGTCCATTGTGAAAACCACAAATAGCCAAAAAAAAAAAATAGCAAAACAAAAATCTCTTCTTTCGTTTTGTCAGATTTCAATATGCATTGAAAGCATTTGAATGCATTCAGGCGAGGGTAGCAAGCAAATTTAGCATGACAAAAAATTTGCTTTGTTAGAGATTTGGATATGTTACTCAAGAGCCTAGAAGCTATGGCTTCGAGACATAAATTTTTTTGGACTCATTTTGTAGACGAGCTATTTGAGTTATCAGGGAGTAGGTTAGGCAGTAGATTCCTTCCACCATGGGGTTTAGAGCGAAATCTGCCGATTTTAAATAATGACCATGGGCGACCACCAAAGTCAACCAAAAACTTGTTTGATGACATACACGTGTATGTCGCCCACGGTCGCCTTAGTAACGTGAAGGATGCACAGATCTTGTTCGAAAAAGAAAACTAACATGTCAGTCTTCTGTTTCGAAGCAAAAAGAGCCGGGCACCCATAGAGAAGATGAAAAACTTTCTGCTTACTCGGGGGTTCTCGGTAATTACGGCAGTACCTGTAGCTGCCGATTGGTATTCATTTCTACTAATCGTCCAGTGACAAGTAATCACAGCCACAAGCCTAGAAAGATGCTTCCTATTCCTGCTCAACAACTAAGCGAAGCAAGGCCGCATTAGCCGCGCAACTTTTTCTCAGTAACAGCCCCTTTTATTTTTAAAAATCTCTTAAATAGACTTTTCTTTGGAGACAAATTTTAATTTAACCTTGATTGAGGGCAGAATTCCTTTTAATATTTTGAAACAAAAATTTAACTATTTCCACAACCAGCCTCGTTTTATCTGTCCAGTTAGTTACACAAACTGCATTTCGTTTGAAACTGCCGACTGGACATAATATTATCAGTAGCAAACCCCCTCCACAGTGCTGCCTTTGCTTTTAAAAATGTATTTTTTAGGCCACTGCTTGTGCTAGCTGCCTCAAACTGCTTTCGACTACTTTGCCATTAGCATCCTTAAGCCGCCTGCATATATTGCCAGCCAGCCTTCCATAAAATAAAACTTTAAAATAAACCAACAACAACAAAAGTAGATAAAATTGGATTCACATGCGAAAAGTGGAAACAGTAAAAGCCAAATTATAAGCTTTAACATTGATTCCACACAATATTGTGGCAAACGCACATAAAAGCATACAATTAATATTCAAACACATGCACTCACACACACACACGCCCATCCAGTCTCACACACAAATACATTTGCATGGCCTTATTTGCTTTGTGTACTCGTAGTCCTGTGCAAGGACTACACAAACATTTTTTCTATACTTACACATACGCACTTTTAATAACTCCCCTGGAAGTTCAATTGCAAACAGTGGGCTTTGAAAAGAAAATATGTGTAAAAAAATGAAGAATTAAACCATGGACCACCTTGAGTAGTTAGATTTCCTTGCCCATCTAATCTAATCCAGGGATTAGATAGTTTTTCACCTCAAGTTTTTTTGAGTTACTAATGATCTGCCTGCGATATCAAAAATTTTCTTAGATTACTTAATGCGATAAGGTGGCTCTAGTAGGGTCATCTCTATGGCAAGACTCCTTATGAGTCTCATAATTGTTGTGGGATTTATTTTAGCTACTTGGGTAGCTAATTCTGTGTTTTGCACAGAATATGTTTCGACGTTGCTTGTCCTTTTCAAGAAATGTTACTTGAAAAACTTATTTTTGCTGTATTGAAACCATAAAAAAGGCATCACTTTGTGCAGTTTTAGGCAACCTGTTTAAAATATGTGTTTTGAGAATAGAAAACGCCATTAAATTATTTATTTTTTTTTTATTTTTTTATTTCATTATGGCTTTCCCACTGTGTCTGCACCCAAAATTATGCGTTTGTACAATTTTTTGTTTGTTGCTATCTCTTTCTCTGTCTACTTTATTTGTCAAACATATTTACATAGTGATACACGCATAACAGTTCTTTTTTTGTTGAAAATTAAACAATTTTTTTTTAAATAAAATAAATAAAAAATTTAACCGGAAAATGCGTTTTTCAATTGCTGGTTGTACAACTAAATGCCCGTATATAAAAGTACAGTTTTTCATTTTAATGTAGACATTAATTTTATATATATATATGTGTGTGTGTGCATGTGTTGTATTATGTTTGCTACCCCCCTTTGGGGGTTGTCACATGCAGATAACAACAACTGCTGTCATTGTCAGACAGCAAATGTGGTTAAAACATAAGTACAACAACTTTTTTTTGTTTGTAGAGAAATAAAAATGGCTAAAAATAAATATTCAGAAATTATAATTAATGTGTTTTTAATACATTTTTATTATGCTGCTCATATGCATACCCAAAAGGAGATCCCTTTCCTTCACTACCCTTCTTCAATTCCAGTGTAGATGCCGAACATATTAATGGAATTTGTGCAGTTAGTTTAATTCCATTTTACATAAATCCCAGTTCTGTTAAAAAATAAAATTAATCGAATATAAAAACTATATAGCACGAGTATTTTTAATTATAATTTATGTTTATGTTTGCTGTGTTAAAAAAAATTATTTATGAGATCAGCTTATGTCCGGTAAATATTTTTAAACAAATTAAAAAGTTAAAATAATTACTTAAAAAAATAATAAAATATAATGTTTGTTTAAGGGTTTAACAATGAAAAAAAAATCAAACCAGCGCCCAAATCGTAGCATTCAATATCGAATAAAATCGATCGAAAATTTAGTTTATTTTGTATGAAATTTCGATAGAAATTGCTCGATATCGAATACGTTGATTTGGGTTCAGGTAAAAATTGCTCCTCAATTTATTGTTTCATTATTTGTATAACAAAATTCAATAAATTTTTTTTATTCTTTTTCAGACTTCAACACAATATGAATTTTGGAAAATATTATTTCACTTACGGGTAAGTCCTAAAATTTTATTTTACTTATAATATTGAATTAAAATTTAAAACGTATATACTTACATACCTGCATATAACAGTTTTTATTAAGTGAAAATATGTGGTTTTATCATATTTTTTACATATACTGTATAACAATTTTCACTGAAAATTTTCAAAATAATTATAATTTGATGTTTGATATACAAATTCTACTGTATAACAGTTTTCACTAGAGTTTTCTAAATGCTTTATTTTTAATTTTAAATCATAACTACATACCAACAAATTTACACATACAGAATGTTATAGTATAACAGTTTGCATTGAAATTCTAACAGCCAAAATCATAAAAAAACATTTTTGTTTAATAAGCAAAAATTACTTATTAGCTCTTAATAAGCAAAATGTTTTTTTTTATGAATTTTGACGTAAAACTTGATCGTAATATTTTTTAATACAATATAGCAATTTTCACAAAAACTCTTTATAAAAATTTTGCATCAGAATTTTATCCAAAAAATTGTCACATACATAATTTCTCTGTATAACAGTTTTCATTTCACAAAACTTTCTAAATATTTCATTTTTAGAATTTTAACTATAATATAACCAACATACCGTTTTAAATTGTAACAAAATTTTGTTTTTTTTAGCTTTTGCTGAAACTACATTTTAAAAATAATTTTTTTTATAACAGTTTAAAAAAACTTAACTGTTATACTAATAAAAACTCTTGTTTTTAAACTGCCTTTAATTTGAAACTTTTTTCAATGATTCTTAATTAAATTTTTTTATAGTATTGTATAACAGTTTTCATTAAAAATCAAATTTAATTTTGAATTTTATTAGTAATTATTTTATTTGTCTATCAATATTAATATTTTTCTGTTGCTGTTGTTGAAGTAATTCTCATTTAGTCTATTGGGCTTTTAAGAATCTTAATTTTAAAGAAAACATATTTATTGGAAATCAAGGTAGTTCTCCTAAGCTCTTCTTTCACTTGTAGGTGTTTGCTATAATAATTTTGCAAAATACGATAACTTAGTTCGTACATTTGTATTGAAAACAAAAACAATATACGAAATTTTGTTGTTTTTTTTTTTTTCAATACAAATGTACGAACGAAGCTAACGTTTTAGCTTGGGCTCAACAGAATTGTAAAATTCTATTAAAGACAATTTGCGTGACGTTTCTTGTAAACCTATAATTTTCAATAATTTTTTGAGCAACAATCAATTGCTTTAGCAATAAAATAGTTTAAACTTTAATTTCAATTTACTATAAAAAAATGTATGACAGTTTAATTGAGAACTGTGCTAAAGTTTTGCTACTTCTAGAGAAAAAATAGCCCAAAATTAAAGTTTCGAGGGAAGTTTTGCCGATAAAAAAAATATTAAATTGTTTTTAAACAAAAGATTTTAAAAGTTTCAAACAAAAATTGGTTTCTGTTGTATGAAATTTCACTTTATAACAGTTTTAATTAAAGTATTTATTTGTTAGTTTATTTTAATTGAAATGGCTATTTTTTTAAGCTTGAGGTTTTATTTTATAAATTTATTTTTATGTCGATATTTCGCTCCAACTTGCGTAGCTTCTTCAGAATATAATTTTAAAGTACTTTTTTTTTATTAATATTTCGACTTTAATATACAACATTGTGTTGTAGCAGCAGTTTGTGTTTTATGCTACAAAATGTTGTTGCAGTTGCGTTCAGTAAGGCCACCCAAAAACATGAATATGAAATTTATATTCAGAAAAAAAATCCAATTTATACACGCACACATACACACTCATAAAAAATTAAAAAAAAAACATTGTATTAAAAATGATGTTGGCGGTTAATTAAAAAATGTATCAAAAAATAATACAAAAGGCCGAAAAAAAAGTAGACAATAACATAAAATAGCAGACAAATATCCGCCCAAAATATGAAATTAAAAATAAGCAATTATTAGGGCTGGGCTTTAAGGCCGTTCACAAAATAGGAGATTCAGATTTTGTAAAATATCTTAAACTTCTAGATCAATAATTCTTTAGAAATTCAATTCAATATTTGTTAATGTTAGAGTTTACTTACTTTTTTCCAATTTATTATTGTAGGGTAACACCCTATTGTGCTACAGTAAATAATTTATTAAGAGATAAAATAATATAAATAAAAAAAAGTGCAGCAGAGCAAAAATTAAAATCGCATAGAACAACATGAAAAAATGTTAATGGAAAACCTCAACATAAAATAAAACATGAGCAAAAAGTCATTGTATATGCAAATTTATCATTTATGAATATAAAAGCATATTGAATATTGCATTGATTAACCTTTTGTTTTGGGTGATAAATATAGCCCACATAGAACTCTACAGTCAGTTATGAACATTTATAACTTTTCCAGATTTATGGCGAATATTTTTTAGAAACCATTAAAAATTGTTTAAGAAAGAAAAGAATAAGAAAATACCTCCATAAAGTAGTAGCACAGTTAGGCAAAGAGAGCAATATAGCATTTTCAAGGCAGAAAGTACTTGCGCCTCGAACAAACATCACATAGCACAGAGCTTATTCACAATGCACATTCCAATTAGTTGCTAGAAAGCTGATTGTGCAAAATGCAACTTGCCATCATTAAATTTCAGAGTGGATATACTCGAAGATAAAATATTTCAACAAAGTTTTAATAATCTATGGCAACTGGAGCTACATTAAATCGGCTACTAGTTAGAATTAATGGCTAGCCAGCTGCTATCTTCTTGTTATGAATGAGGCTGTATATCTTTTGCAGTGTGTTTATTCTATCTACTGTGATGTTTACAATTTTATTGTTTAAATTGTAGTATAACAGTATTTTGTGACTTTATGTTACATAAATAAATAGCAAATAAATTACTGCTGACTACATATTTTTACAAAATTATGGTGAATATTTCTATGAATTTTTTTTAACGTCACATGTATTTTTTTAAACTGCTTTTGTATGGATAATGCTTTAGTATAATACTTTTAAAATTTTCAAAAATAATTGTTATAAATTGAATTAATGGTAAATAAAACTGTTATACTATGACATAATTGAACATTGCCAAAGTGTTATAGTGGAATTTGAGGAATAAAATTAAAAATGACATTAGATATCCCAGTCGTTTTCAATTTTATTGCTCAAATTCCAGTAGAAGACTTTTTCAGTTTTTAATGATATCATAGTATAACAAATTTATTTGCCATTAATTCAAACTATAATCACTATGGGCTATAATCACACAGCGACCTTTAACTATAATAATTTTTTTTTTAAGTTTGAAAACATTTCTGCCTGTAAATTTTTTTTAACTGTTATAAAATTATAACATTGTTTTTTAGAATGTGAGCTAAAATTATATTTTATTTTCACTGCTAACACTATAAAAATTAGTTTCATATATCTTATATAGAAGTATAACAGTTTTATTAAAAACTGTTATATTAGGATAAAGATAGGCGATTTCAAAGTTGAAACATTTCAAACAAAACAGTAGCATTTGTCCAGTAATTTTAATGCTTAAAAAATTATTTAAACATAGATGAGTTCAAAAATTTCATATTGTTATACAAATAAAAAAAAGAAGAGAAATACAACTTCATACTTTAAAACAATTTCGTTTTGCTGATAATTAGCCACCGAAGTAATAAAAAAAGCTACAGCAACAACTTAAAATGTGTGTATGCAAAAAAGGTGGCCAACCAAATTAAAAAAAAATTAAATACACTAAAACATGACAACAGAAATAATGATGAGCATGATGAAGCACATGCATTTAACACACACTAGTTTGAGTTGTAACAATACCACTAGATACTGTCATGTTCTTTTTACGCTGTTGCCCAGTTAATACCACATAATGTTGCACAGTTACAATAATGCATTGTCAACTGCAACATATACATTTATAATTTCGGTTTTTTTGTTTTAAATTCATTTATATAGGGGTAATCTGCCTATTTCACCCAAAATGAAATCAGAAAAAAAATTGAAATTAACTTTTTATATAGATAATTTTCTGGCCAACAACTTTTAGTCATCATTATGGTTTCATACAAAAAACTAAGTTTTTTTTTACTTCTTTGTTTAAGTTTTTGTAAACTGAAATGCTAAACTTTAGAAAAAGCAGTTCTAATATAAAAAAAAAATTTGGAAAATATTTTGAAAAGAAAATCAACAAGAAAATGGCAAGTGAAATTAAGCAGCCACACAAAAAGTGAGTAGTAGATTTGCAAAAAAAAAAAAAAAAAAAAAAAAAAGAAATCGAATTCTAAATTGAGCAAAATACAAAGAAAAAAATTTTTAAAAAATGTATTTGCATCACCATCACTAAAACTATGCAACTACTAAATTGAATATAGAAAAGTGCGTTTGTGTGGGCTTGTGAAAAATGAGCATGAATCTCTATCACTATGTAAAAGCTTTAAAAATGTGTTGATAACAACATGAGGTGTTTAAACAGATAACAACACAATTTATTTGCCATTTGTAACTCCTTTATTACGCATTTTGCTATGTGTGTATGTGTAGCTGTGGTGTAGTTTATGCTTATGACCATTTCCTATTTCCTGGCGGCCATGTTTATTATTATTTTTTTTAATTGTGGTTTCAATTTTTGCCTTGTTTTTTGTTTTATTTAGTCTTTTTTGATTAACTTAAATTTAGTTTAGAAATATCCGTTAGTGTTGCAACATTAATTTGTTTTAATTAAATAAATAAAACAAAAAAAATATTTAGACAAAAACCAAAATGTAGCCATTATTTTTGTGATAAAATTAATAGAAAAAATTTTAAAAACTTAATAAAAAATATAATTTTGAACAGCCTTAAAGGAATAATTAAAAAAAAAAAATAAGGTAAAGGAGATTGAAAGAATTTTTTTTGAAAGAAAAAAAAATATTTTAGAAAAAAAAAAAAAATTAACTTGATTTCTTTACAAAAAAAAAATAATGTTTAGTTGCATAACAGTTTAAAAGATAAAACTTAGTGTCTTTAAATAATTAATCTTCAATAAAAAAGTTGAAAAAAGTTAAAGCAAAATTAAACGTACGTGTATGTGTGTTTTGCCGCCAAAGTATAACAGTTAATGCATTTTATAAAACCAAGTTTAAATTGCAGTGCCATGTAACTGAAGACTTTGTTACACAATTTAAAATTTTTTCAAATATAATAGTTTGTAAATTCTGTTATATTTTTATTTTCTGTTATATAAAACCAATTTGAAAAAAACGACAAAATTTTAAAATAAAAATTTTGTTAAAATCGAAAAAAGCAATAAAATCTGTTCTTGTAAACAAAATAAAAAATAAAAGTTTTGTTTTATTAAAAAAGAAAACTAAAAAGAAATTATTAGGTGTTTGACAAAGTTAGGTTTTTCTCAGAAAGAAAATATAAAAAAAAATTTCCACAGGAAATTTATTAGAAATTTTTCTTAAACTTTTTACAAGAAATTAATTTTATTTATTAGAAATTAATTAGCACCCGGGGGATCCCAATCAGTTTCAGCTGGCCTCTGAATGTTTGGCTGTACAACAGATTCTTTTGATCACGGTACATATGCCCTTTTAAAAATAAATAAATCAGAATCAATCTTTTGAAAAATAAGTTTAAACTATATTTTTAAAAAAATTGTAGGGAAATAGCAACTTTAAAAATATATTAAGATCAGTTATGCTAAATGTCAGTGAAATCCGTTGAAGGATAGAATTTTAATAAAATAAAATGTATATATGTATATTATTAATATAGATAAACTCCAATAAATCTCGTATCATTATGAAGTATAACAGTTTGCTTAAAAATAACAATAAAAAAAGAAAACCTTTTAAAAAGAAGTTTTTTTATAATGATTTTTTATTAAAGTTTAGTAAAATTATAACAGTTTATTTCGTATATAGCATATGTTAAAATTTTTGTAACAGTTTACTTTGCTAACAATATAATTATGTCATATAACACTGTATAACAGTTACATCAAACTGTTATACTAACGTATAACAGTTTATACACTACAAAAATTGTAAATTTAAATTCTAGCATATTTCTTCGAAAAACTAAAATTTTTAAATTCACATTTCTAGAAATATTGTATAACAGTACATACATATGCTACACATCACTACAAACATGTTTAACATTTTATAATAAAAAAGTGTTTGTAAGCCATTTCAAGTATGCTTCTGCAGCTTAATAATATGTACATACATATCGTCATATGATTTGATTTAAGCCCTAAGTTCCATTTTTAAAAATTTTATAATACGAGCCACTCCTACAATCAAAATTAACATTCTTAAGCTGAAGTTTACATAAACAAAATTTCAAAAAGTTTAGTTAATTTTTCATATTATCGACTTTTTTGACTTATCCTCTAAAATTATTTAAATGTTACTTAGGACTTTAATGAAATCATATGACGATAATTGTAATTTGCTTTATCTTGTGAATTAATATGCTTTAAAAGAGCTAGAACTTTTTAAAGTGACAACAATTTCAATTTATGTATGAGTTTGACAGGTATAACAGTTTATTTTAAATTTCATATCAGTCATTGTAGAAATTTTTTAACATATTTTTTAAACCAAATTTCTTTACCCAATTTTCTGTTCCTGTTTGATATTTAAATTTGAATTTCCAGGAACAAACAAAAAATCCTAACAAGTCCTTTTTTGTAAATTAAGCTCATCGATGTTTTGGCGGGAATTTCTTTAGAATTTTCATTAGGATGACGTTGTTGTGTGTTTTATTTGTTTGTTTTTCTATTTCGCCTGTTCTGTCTATGTTATCTTGGTTTTTTTATATTCATTTTTATCTAAACGTGAGCATGAATGTTTTTTATTATTTTTTGTTTGTTTTTCACTGCTGTGTTATTTGCAACTTGTATAGTTGTGCTGATACATATTTTGCGCCACATTTGTGTGTCGGCAAATTGTTGTGTCTTGAATGAAAGTCAAAGTAAAAAGCTAAACTTAAAAAACTAAAAAAACAAAAATAAATAATAATAAAATAAAATAAAAAATATATGGCAGAAATAATAACAAAAATGCATAACAAAAAGTAAAATACCAACAGCAACAACATGGTTCTAAAACATGGAAATGGAAAACAAACAAAAGCCACTTCATAGAGTTGTTGATTTTTTTTGTCTTCTTTCTACTGTTTGTTTAAATACTTTTTCTTGCTTTTATTTGAAAAACTACTATATAAAGTATCTAGTAGTGAAAAATACTCACAAATAACTCCATGTACCTGTATAAGTGTGTGTGTGTTACAGTGTATCTGATTTTTGAATGGTAAATACACCAGTACGTATTCGTACTATTAAAAACAGTGTTTGCTGCTGGTAGTACTCGCATTTGTTCATAGAAAAGAAAAACAACAGAGTCAATCAGTCTAAAAAAAATACTAACAGTCAGACAAACTGACATAAAGTTACGTTTAATGTTTTTTGTGGTTTTCTTTTGTTGTTATTTTTGTACAAACTGCCCTACTGTGGCTGTGTGCACAGCTGCTGGTAAAATAATTTGTTTTGAAAGCATTTCAATTGACAAAAAAAAATTCTTGAAATTTTTATTAAAATATTGTATAACAGTTTTCTTTGAAATAATCTTTATATAATAAAAGAAACAATGACCTCAGCTTTAAATTAAAATTAAACAAATCTTTAATTTAGTATACGATTGTGCATTTATAACAGTTTTAATTAAAGCTACATAAAATTATAACAGTTACTTTTAACGGTTTAGTTTTAACCAAATAAAATTGTGTTATATAACATAATATAACAGTTTTACAAAACTGTTATAAAATTATGAATATAATTTATACTATTAAATATAAATTTAAAACACAATATAAAAGTTTCCCAAAATTTTTATAAAATTATAACAGCTGTTTCAAAAAGTAATTGTAAAAAATCTAAAAATATTCTAGGACTGCTATAAGTTTATAACAGTTTTATAAACTCAAACTGTTATACAGTATAGTTTACTTAGGAGGTCATGCCTGCTCATACGGCCATTATCCCAATCGGCACTGAATTTGCTAAATGAGAATCTTTAAGTGACTACAAGTTTAAAATCTCAAACAAAAGTCTGTTAGATATTTAAACATCTTTGTTTTCATAGCAGTTGCTAAAATTTTAATTTTCTTAATGTTTTGTAAATTACATAGAGTTATATTATTCGGTATAACAGTTTTGTTAATAATTATTTATAGGATAATAATTTGTATTTAATAATTAATGTCTTGAAGTGCGTCAGGACTACAGAAATTAAACTTCATTGTGCTACAAAACGGAATCTTGCGATGGTAATTGATGGCCGTGAGGACGCCATGTAAGCCCATCAACTGATAGTCTGCTTGAGTTTAAGGGCCTGTTTAGCTAAATGCGAACGAAACTTCGCTAGCATAATTATATAGAACACAAAAACAAATTTTCGTTTACTGTGATAAACTCGATATTAATATTGAATTTTGATAAAGGTTTTGTATGAACCCTTTTGCTTCCCTTACATATTCACCCACCCAGCATAAAAAGGTCTTATAAAACCCAGTTAAGTTGTTTGACGGACCGTCTGTGCAAATTAACATTAAACTTACTGAAAATCTATAGTACAAATAGACCGCATCAGAGGACCCAAATACCTCCTTCTGTTTTTCTTATTGGAGTGCCTTGTGTAACCTACTGAAAATCTAATTCAAACTATTTTCAGTATAACAATTTGTATAATATTGGGGGTTACAGTAATACTATTTTGTTATACATTACTTATAATGTATAACAGTTTCCTTACAAAATACTTCAAAGACATGTTCATTCATAAATCATTCAAGGTGTAACAGTTTTCCAATTTAGAACACCTTGAAGCTAAAAAGTTGTATAACAGTTTTAACATTTTTTTAACAATTAGCTATATTTTTAGTTCCCTTTAAAAAAAAAAATGTTTTTATTTTGTTGTGAAATCTTATTTGTAGACTTACAGATAAGAATTTGGGGATTTTCATTTGTGTAGGTAGGCACAGGGTAATTAAGAAGTTTATATGCTGTTAAGCAGGCATGCATGAGGCCAGGGTGTTTTTGGACAGTGATGGGAACAGGACATATGTTTTCTATGTGGCATATAAACAACCTGCCAAATTAACGGGGTATGCGGCTAGACAAGCTGGTCCAGGGTGAATGTACGCCTCATCTTATACACATTTTATGCAAAGCAAATGCTTTTGCACATCATCACATATAGAGGAAAGACAAAAGGCGCGAGGAGGCGGGTAGTTTTTTGTTGCTGTTGTAAATAATTTGCGTATGTAGTTTAAGTAGAAATAAGGTGTGTGTGTGTGTGTGTGTGTGTGTGTGTGTGTGTGTGTGGCAGGAATTGTATACTCACTGCACATGTCAAGTGGAAAAGTGTTTTTTTTTGTTCCTTTTGCGGTAGTGTGATGCAGCAGCAGCAACACCAACAGCCAAGCCAAGCAGCAACATTATTATTAATCTCTTTAAATTTTTTTTTGTAGTCAACACATAGAACAAATACTCACAAAAATATTTATATTATGTTGACTGAGTACATCACCCTTTCCAAGAATACTAACAACAACAACAACAACAACAAATTAAGTAGTTACTATGTTAAAATTTTAAGGAAAAACAGAAACAGGACAAAAAGGGGTGGTGGTGCTGAAATGGAATAGCTGGAGTTAAATTCTCATGTGTTTGTTGTATATAATAGATATATATATTTGTTACACATACACACACGCATACCCACACATTCATAAATTTAATGCATGTACAGAGTGTGTACAACATGAAAACACTTCTCTTCTATTTTTTTTTAGTTCAAATGACAGGTGCAGTTTTTATTTATTCCATATCATTTTTATTAACATCAGTGTGTGAGTATGTGGTACGGAAGGAATACATACTCATGCTTGCTTCTGCTTATAGACATTTTCTTTGATTTGTCTACGTGTATGTCGATGTTGATGTCGGTCCATATGAACTGCTCTTTATAAACTTTTAAAATATTTGACTTTATATACAATAACAGTCAGTATACGGGTATGCATGTGGTATTTATATGACGAAAAATGTTTCATATATCGATGATTAATGAAAATTTATTTCCTTTGATGTTACAATTTATAAACTGACACGACAATGATGATGATGCTTATAATTACTATGTGTGTGTGAGTATGCGAGTGTTGCAATTCCTTGAAAATTGATTATACAAAAGGAAACTGGATAATAATTAGGAAAAATCTATGAAATTATATTCAAGTAATTAGAGTTTTTAATGGAAAATTAAGCAAAGCTTGGCGTATAGCAGTTACCAAGCTAAGCTGTATAAAGAAATAATTTTTGTGAGAAGAAAAGGAGACATTTTGCCAGCATAACTACAACAAGCGGCTTAGAAAACTTTTAACGGTGTGTAAAATAACTGATTAACAAAATATTTTAACATCGATTTTCAAATTAACTGCAATTGAAGCTGGAATTTCGCACACAAACTTGCTTTTTAATAGCTCAACTTACAGTGTTGCATTCTTTAAAAAGTAACAGTCGAGAAAGGCAAGAAACGGAACGAAATAATACTCTGAAAAACTACAAAACGGAACGTTTGCATTTGTTTCGTTTCATTTATTTGCGAACTCTGCATAGCAATTGGATTAAGTGAGGATATTGAATACAAAATAATTAAGTTAAATGATGTTAAAGTAATACTTCTGGCGGTAAAGTAGCATTGACAAGCTATTCATTTCGATCAAGATTCCGAACGCTTTGGCAGAGAGGAACATGTGGGTAATGAAATGGCGGACTATCTGCCTTTCATAGCCGTTCTGAAGGATAACCAACATCTGCACTATTACTCTACTACGCAAAGAAGCGAACGTAGTCTACAAGACTGCCGAAGTGGGCTTGCAGCAGTCAAAAAGACTCATAAACTCCCAGGGCATTAGGCGAGAGGTTATTTTAAAGTTTAGCAGAAAGAACAAAAAACTACGTTGGGCTCCTAATGAGCCATTGTAGCCTTAGCTATCAAATGAGTAAAATCGGTGTGCTACAAAACGATTCCTGTGGTTTCTGTCGGGAAGGACGAGAAACGTCGGATCATATTCTGTGTCGATTGCCCAGCAAGACTCAGAATGAGCTGCATAGGGAGTGGCACATTAGGCCCAGGAGACCTAGGCATGATTATGGATTCTTAAGCAGTCTCGGATTGTAGTTGGGAACAGGGCTGCCCTGGGCTTATAGCCTATTATGATAATAATAATACTTTTGAGGAATAAAAACTGGAACCAGCTATGGAGAAGCACTGAAGAAAGTCCATAATTGCGCTTAAGTGAAAGAATGATATAAAAAAATTCGGAAATAAGTAAATGGCAAAACTGAAATGAAAACATCATTTGGAGAACAAAGCTTAAAAAAAACCATCAAATATTATTATGCAGTTCAAAACGCAAGGTCAATAACTCACCCACCATTTTAATTACACCAGAAACATATCCAAGTTGAGCTTCTGGAAAGATAAATCAAATAGGTAATAGCGCTTTTTTACAGGCAATGTCGACTCACAGAGCAAAAACAAAAAATTTTACTTTAGAGAGCGGAAATTCAGGTTTATTTTAAATTAATCTTAACCAGAGCTCGGAAGGTAACAAAATGAAAACAAAATGCAAACATGTCGTTTTGCAGTTTTTCATAATAATAGGTACTTTGGAAAACTACAAAACGAAACGTTTGCATTTGTTTCGTTTCGTTTTTTGCGAACTCTGATAATAACTGTATTGCTTCAAAATGGCAGTTACAGATAGCACTTTTTGTGTCATTTAACCCTACTTTTCTAAATAATTAATTCTATGGAGAGACTTTGATGAGTACAGCTGACAAGGCACTAGATGCCACGCCTACACATGAATTGAATGCGAGTGCTGCATAATACAGAATAAGCTCTTGTGACTTTGTTAAGCAATTAATTAGAGAATACTTAAGGAAAACTGAGTTCTTAAGCTCTTTGCAAGTACCTATTTGCTATTCAAGTAAAGCGCACAATATGTTCAATCTATGCTTACAGTAATTTTCTTAAAATCTGTACAATTTTTATCTACCTGTAATAAAATACATTTCACTAAGGAAATGCTTGTACGCACATTTGAAAAGCATTTCCCTTTCCTGTTGATAGATAAAATCAAAAATGTTAAACTCAACTCATTTTAATATTAAAACAGCTCTCTTCTTCTCTAACAAAGCTGTCAAATGTACATACATACATACCAACACAAACACAAACACATACAACGGTTATTATTTTCTAACTGATTAACAGTTATCAATATCGCCTTTTGACACTAAGCAAAACCCCAGGAGCAGCTACTACAACAAACAATCTTTTATACACACAACACGAAATAAATAATTGGACACCCACAACAAGTCAAAACCCAATAAACTTTCTCAACATTTTTAGCAAAATAATACACAACAACAATATTCAACTGCAAACGAATTGCTTTAAAAAAAAAAAGGAAATTTGACAACGTAGCATAAAATTAAATGAATAAAACGGCAACAATAATGACAACAACAACAGCAAAAATCATCATCAATAGCAGCATTATCAATACAATAAATACGAATGTGTACGTTTACACATACAAATGAATTTACAATTGTATGCATGTGTGTTAAAAGTGTATAAGTTGTATGTGGGCATGTATCAACACTATAAAGAATTAAATGAAATAATAAAGCAGCAACACAGCAGCAGCAAAAACTGTGTTTGATGTGAATGTACACAGTAGATTAGAATGGCCACAAAAAACAATTTTTAAACACTATTAAAATCAAACATTAAAACAACAACAACAACATTAACTATAAATACTGAAATAAAATTTTGATTTCATCAGGAGAGCACACGAATTACAAAAAAGAAGCCGAAGCAGAGGCAAAAAAACAACAACAACGACAACTACTACAAGCACATACCAGTACAATACTATTTATTACACTTACAAAAGCTTACCGAACACCATTACACAATGAGATAATGTTTAGCCAAAGTGCAGCAACAACAATGGAGAAGATGTAAACAAACTCATAAACTCAAAATAAATGCAAAGAAAAGTTCTTTTTTGGAGCATCGTCAAGGAAACCAAACACAATTGAAGAGCATTTAGAAATAAAAAAACAAGTGTTGCCTATGTGAAATAAATTACAAATTAAGGCAATCCATACAAAAGTCTTAATAGGTGGACAGCTTGAAGTATATCGACAGACTTTTTCAATCGTTTGACGTTTTAAATGTTGAGACCTCTCGCAAACTACGAAGAATTTCCAGTCGAGAAGTGCACTTAATGTGTCAACCATTGGAAGAGTGGTTAAAAAATTTGAAGAAACTGGGTGGATTATGGACAATAAGACAGCTTGAAGTATATCGACAGACTTTTTCAATCGTTTGACGTTTTAAATGTTGAGACCTCTCGCAAACTACGAAGAATTTCCAATCGAGAAGTGCACTTAATGTGTCAACCATTGGAAGAGTGGTTAAAAAATTTGAAGAAACGGTAGTTCTGTTAAAAATATTGCTGTTGTAAACGAGAGTGTAGCCGAAAACCTAAAGAAATTCGGCGGTGACTGTGTGTTTTTGTGGCCTCAGCTGGACGACATGTGCTTTCAGCAAAATGGCGCCTACCACACATCTGTTTTGAAACAATCTATGTAATGAAAAAGTCCACTTTTGCTGGGACACCTTCTTGTTCTTTCTGAGATAAAAGACTATTTTTCTGTATAGCTGCAGCTCCATTACATACCTACATAAAATTCACTGATTTTCGAAACATCATTACGCTTCAGCCAGTTTCGCACAGCTTTTTAAATTAGTTCAGGAATAAATTTTTACTTTTTTATTAAAAAATTTTCCATAAAAAAAAATTCCTAGAAAATATTATTTTTCAAGTGAATATCTAATTCCCAAAATAATTGGCAAGTCTGTGATAGAATTCATGTGGTTGGTCATGTAGTACAAAGTGAGAGTGAGTTGATTCTTTTTAATTCTTTTTTTTTATACCAATTTTCGTTTTGTTTTAGATTTTGCTTAAAAATTATTTTAGAGGGTATTACTTTGTTTAGAGAGCATTCACACAGTCATATTACTAGCCGAAAAAATTTATACACATACACACACACACATAGAGAAATAAACAACTGAAATTGAGAACGAGCATTATTACTAAACAATTTTAGAGAAGAGCAGCAGTTAGTTATTAGAGAATGCGCTCCCACGCACACTATAACGCGCCAAAATATTTAATATTACTGTTTTCTAAAAATCGGCAAAACAACAACAACAGCAATAGCAACAACAAAAGGAAAACTAGAAAACGAACTCAGTTTGAGGTACATACTTTTGTTAGTTTTTTAGTTGTTGTTGTAATAGTAGTTTATTATGTTGCTGTTGTTGTTGTTTTATTAGTTTTATTGTTGCTGTTGTTGCTTATATTTGCTGTCTTTTTTAACTTTTTTGCACTATATTACTGTGCATTTATATCTAATAGGGACTAGTGTTTGTGTATTCACCCATAGATAATAACGCATACAAAAGCTGTGTTTAACTTTTAAAAAAAAAGAAATGAAATAAAGCCAGAAATTAATAAAAAAAAAAGCAGGCAAAAAATTAAAATAAAATAAAAAGAATAACAATAACAAAAAATATTAAAGAAAAAAAAACTACAAACAAATAAAAATAATATCCATCGCACAGTGTAGTGTAGATAACATTTACTAGATTGAGTGTTTGTGAGTTTTTTTTTTCATCTTAATTTAAATTTTTCTTTATTTTTTGTGTGTAAAGTGTATGTACACTCATATGTTTGTGCAATTGTGAGCTTTATTGATTGTGTTGTTTTGTATCAGTTTTTTTTTCGCCATTTTTTTTTTCTTCATTTTGTTCATATTGTTCTTTAATTCTCTTGTGTATATTTAATGTAAGTGCCCGATTTATACATACAGAATTTCGTGTGTAAGAGGTTATACATATGAGAATATCTACGTTTGTGTAGGTGAGTATGTTCATATTAAAATGCTTTTTATTGTTGTCATGTTGAGAGGCTTTTTTTTATTAGTGAGTATCTATACGAGGCTGGTTTAATAACAAATCAACCTTATGAAATTAAGATCATTTCAATGGAGTGAACTCAGCAGCTATTTTTTATACTTATATGTTTGGGTATAGAAAATTGTTAAAATCATAACATAACTCTGATAGATCCTTCATAAAATCTGTATCGATAAATCTGTCTTTTACTGAGAGTATGAAAAAACTGTCTGCTCACTCTCAATTGGCCGACGACTGCTGTAGGTTGTATATAAAGAAATTTTGTTGCAGCGATTGTTCGGTGACTATTACTCACCACTAGAGTTCTGGAAATATTCCTTATATTCCTGTTCAACAGTTAAGCAAAAATTAAATTAGTCACGCTACGTCTTCAGCCTTAGTCTGGGCCACAAAATATTCAGAGACTGTAGAGACAAAAGATCTTCAATTCAAATTCTTCCTTCCTCCTTTTTTGATTCAAAGACTGTAGAGCCGAAAGATTTTAAATTTAATTTCTTGCTTCTTCCTTTTTTTAAAACCCAAGCTGAATTCAGGCCACAAATTGATTCGAAACTTCAGAGACAGAAGATGTTGACTTCAATTCCTTTTTTGTTTTTGTCTTTTTTTTCGAACCGCGCCTTGGTCTGGTCACAAAATATTCAGATCTTCAATTCAATTCCTTACTTCCTAACTGAATGCAGGACACAAAAGGGAAAAGTTTTTCAATTCAATTCATTTTTTTTTTTTTTTTTGAATCCACGCCTTTTGCCCGCAAAGTATTGGAAACTTCAGAGATATAAAATCTTCTATTTCTGCCTTAATTTTTTTTTAGTTCTAGCCTCAATTTAAGCCACAAAATATTCCAAGATTTTAGAGACAGAAGATATTCAATTCAATTTCTTCTTTCGTCCTAATTTGTGAGATCCACGCCTAAATACAGGTCAGAAAATATTCAGATGTATGATATATTCAATTCAATCCCTCTCCACATTTATTTGTATGGGTTTTTGATTCTAGGCCGTAAAATATTTAGATTCTTTAGTGACAAATTAACTATAATGAAATTGAGAAGAAGATAGCCCAAATTCTCCTGAAATGTTATTCATAGTGAATAGAAAGAATTCTCTTTAGAATGTTGCTAATTCCTTAATCAATTTTGTGCAATCCCTCGTATATATTTTATTCATTTATTTATTTTGTATGTTTGTAGAAAAATTTTATATAAAATTATATTTTTTTTCGGTACGATTACCTTTTGGCCTCGGCATTCAAAAAGTAAAAACTTTGTATGTTTGAATTTTTTTGCAAAACTTTTTTTCACCTCTTTCTTTTCTTTTTTTTTTTTTTTTTTGCTTTTCTTCCTGAGTTTCTTCTCTGCGTCTTGCCCATGCATTATTGTGTGTAGGAGGTGGATATTTGTTTCTGTGAATTTGCTTTGTGTTCAATATATTTTGTGTGGTATAGGTTAAGAACGAAACTACCCAAAATGTTATAAAATACAATTATTTTTATTCTTTTTCGTTTCAGTATTTGTTATACTACTCATCATCTGTTATACTACTTAAATAAGTAAGACTAGGTGAGGAGAGTTTGTGTGTGTGCGAATGTTATTTTTGTATATTTAAAATTGACAAATATTATGCGGGCTTTATCAAGTTTTTGTGTGTTTTAACTTTAAATTTTCACGTTTCTGTTTTGCTTTCTCTATTTACTTCGTTTTTAAGTTTGGTTTGAAATGAAGGGTGGTGGTGTGGTGTGATGTGATGGTATATGGTGGTGATGGTCAGTGGTTGTGTTTAAATTAGATTTATTTTTTTTTCTCTACTACAACAACTACATGGTATATTCACACTGTATTTGTATTCAGTAAATTTGTAATTTTTGGATACATAATTTGGTTATGAAACAATTTTTATTTGCTGTTACATATTTTTTTTGCCAGCTTGGGTGAAACAAGAATTTAGAATAAAATTTTAAATTTAAACACAAATCAAATGTTGATTAAAGTTTTCTTATCTATAAATAAAATATAATTTTTTTTTAAAGTAAAATACAAAATAAACTTCGTTGACTTCCGTAATAACGAAAAGATTTTCTTTTTAAGAGCTGTTATTGTATTTATAATCAAATTTCAGTTATTTAGTTGAAAGCCTATTTATACACCGCAAAGTTTCTAACTTTTTCAAGGAAGTAAAAAAGATATAACTAAACCAGGTGACATTGAGACTAGCTGAATGTGTTCTTTTTTTTTCCTTTCACAATTGAGACCAGACCAGACCCCTTCTGTCAAAAGTTAAGAGAGATCAATAGCAGAAGAATATGTTTCGCTCTACCACACTTCCTAATTTCAGCCTCCGGAAATAACTTTTGACAGAAGCGACCTCAAAAGCGACAACAAATTGTATGGGATTTTTGTAATATTGATGATGGTTGTAAGAACCTCTTGGAAGAAAGTGTTCTTATACGGATAAGTATTTAGGACAACAGAAATCCTTTAGATAATCTATATAAAAATTTTGATCACCTTTCTGCTACATTTCTTACTGTGTAACACAATCAATTGTTATTTGTTCCCAACCTCTTTTTCTATATTTTTTTTCTCTTGGTTTGTTTGCCACTATTTTAGAACTAGTCCAAAAATATGTTCTCGTTTTCTCCCCAAAGTTGTTTTGTTTCTTTGTTATAGAACAAAAAAAAAAAAGCGTAGAAATTTACTTTGAACTCTAAATGAATAAACAACAATAAAACAATGCAAATGAATACATTTTGCAAAAATATGTAAAACAAAAGATTTGTGTACAACAACAACAACAAGAAAGATACAAGCGTACAGTAAGACAAAAAAAAATTATTTATAGATTTTTTTACAGCAGCAGCAATCCAACGTAAAGGTATTAAAAGAAAACATCAAACATAAAGGAACAGAAGCAGCAACAACAAAAATACTCATACAAGTTGAAACAGTTCCTTTAGGGGGGTTTAGGGGAGGGTTTGGATTGCGAGAGCAAACAAAGATGATAACTAAACTCTTGTAACAAAATTGCAAACACCTCCACTGTGGCTAAAGTTAATATGCAACTACTACAATAATTTTCTCAGGTTCTTTTTCTGTTTCTTCTTATTTTTGTAAGGAGACTTTTATGAAAATGCCTTTAGTTCAGTTCAGTTCAGTTCAATGCTGATGATGACGATGAGTATGATACACACAAAAGAAGTAATTTTTTCAAGAGGTTTTTTTCCTTCATAGTAAATCATTTGGCTGAAGTTATAGTAGTTGGGGCAAAGCAAAGTTTGGTTAATATGCATTATCTGTTGGTAACTAGCATCAAGCCGAAATGAAGTAAAAAATTAATAATAATTTAAGCGCGTGCGCTTAAATTGCAACAAACACAAAAACTACAAGTACCGAGTACATACTCGTACATACTGAACATTCTGAAACAAAATCAAAGTAAAGTAAAGAGTTGAAAGTAAAAGAGTTTTTTTTTTTAATTTCTTTTTTGCTTGTTTGCCGGCAAAAACAATAAATGTAATCAATACTTGTACAAAAACAAGAAATACACAGAAAAAAACCCCCTGGCGCACAAACACACCAAACAAATGCAAGAAAGAATAAGTGAGATGATGAGAGTTTCGGTTTTTCATAAAAAAAATCTCCATTTTGGAGCAAAAAAAAAATAAGCAAAATGTAATAGAAAAATTACAAAAAAAGGGTGTGTATGAGAGTACAAGAAAAAAAAAACGCAAGGAGTGTGCAGCAGGGCTGGAAAGTCCTTCGCCGATGCAGCGTTTCAATATAAACCTCAAATGTCTATTTTTACAGCCCAATGCTTAGCTAAAAAAAAGCATAGACTTGTCATTAATCTTGTTTTCATGGCGAGTTTCATTTAGTTACGTTGTTTTAAACCAATATTCAACTGCCTCCTTACAGGTTGAGGCGCGGTTATGGTATGGTCTTCCCACAGCTGGGCAAAAAGTACAGAAGGCGTTTTAAAGACTTCTGTTCCCTTACTCACTTGAGCTCTCCAGTCTTTTAGTCAACTATGCTGAATTTGGTTGGTTTACATCGCAGCCAACGTCCATCAGTTAGCATCGCAAGATTCTGTTTTGAACTACATATTTTTCTGAAGCACCAAATAATATGTGATGCCCAGTCTAATTAAAGTAATTCCGGCTTCAGCCACTTTCAGGCAAGCTTTCAATATATTTGCCTAAAGTATACCAAGTGCGGTTTAAATTTGAAAATGTCTTTTTTATGATGTAAAATTTTCCATCCATGTTGCGTGATGCTTATACAAAATTTCTCTTCAATAAATGAGAGTAAAAACGAAGAAGTAGAGCCGGAGAAAAAGAGAGGGAGAGTAGCAATATATACTTTTGTGAGAGTTTTATGACCAAAACTAAAGCGCAAAAAATATACAAATGAAATGGACAAAAAAAAATTGGCTGTCTTTTTCTTTTGTTTGCACGTATTGCACATAAAAGCTTCTCTGTTGCATCTCAAGTATGCACTTTTCAATTTAGCGCCGTTTTTACTCTGCTGCAGTCGCGGCTTTGGCTCATGTACACAAGCATACAAACCTGAAAACATGCAGCAGGCATATTCAGGTTGTTTTTTTTTTGGCAGTACGTTTTTGTTATTTACAAAATGCAGGGTTGGGGGCGAGTAAATTCTTAAATTTTTTTTGGTTTACTCGTATTAAACATGGATATGTGTACCCACTTGCATATGTATGTATGTAGGTATTTATTAATGTGAGTTGTTGTTGTTGTTGCCTTAATATGACCAGAGTTAATTTTGTATGTACTATAAATAATATTTTCTTTTAGTTGCTGTTGTTGTTGTTGTTATTATTTTTAATATAATCAGCAAAACATAATGATATTTTACATGAATCTGTGCACAGAGTATTTTCCCGTATGTAAAATTGTATTTTGCTTTTTTTTTGTTGTTGTTTAAGGATGAGTTACAAAACTTGCTCAAGATAATCATGATAATGATGGTGTCGTTTTTGTTGCTGTTGTTGTTGCAATAATATTTTTTTTGCGCGGGCTATAATAAGTTTTTTACTTACTTTCGTTGGGCAACATTAGTACGTCGCTCACATTTCAACTGTTCGGTAGGGTTATTTATGTTTTTTGTGTGGCGTTCCTTTTTTTTATTTTTATTTGAATTTTGATTTGTGCATTTTAAATAAATAATATTTTTTGTATGCCTACACAATAATTTTATTTAAAATAAAAAAAAAAATCAAGTTGGCAAAATTATTAATTATTTAAAAAGAAAATGTTAAAATTTTATTTAAAAAAAATTAAACAAAAAAACTTACAAACAGTCTAAAATAAAATATAAGAAAAAGTTTGTGTGAAATCGTGCAAAACTTGTGTAAAAAGAATTGAAAAACGGAGAGTAAAATAGCATGTCCGTCGCTAGTACTTCGTTTACCCCCCACTCCCCAGCATCTCAGCCCCTCTTTTAATGCCAACTTTTGTTTATATGTTCCCATAGAGTGATAAATTTTACTCTACAGTGTTTGCAAGTGATGTTGAATTTTCTTTTGAAGCCGGTATACCAAAAAAAAAAAAGTTTAGTGTTTGCCCATTGCTGTTGCTTTCTTAGATAATGCTTAAACAGAGATGGAAAGTAAAATTTTCAAGTGAAATAAAAAACTAAAAACAGCTAACGCGATAAATTAAGCTGCACGGCTCACATTGCTTAAGCAGTCTTTTATGATTGTGTTGTGATTCATTTTTGTTTTTAACTTCTATAAAAATAAAAAAAAGCCCCTGCAAGAGCCTTTTAGATCTGAAATCTTGAATAAAATAATAAGACTTTCTTAGCTTTCATAATCTGCTTCTCATATTGTTAAAAGAGATTTTCGGTTATTTGAATCAAATGTAAAAAGGACATTTTTCAACTTTTGCGTGTGATAACTGGTCACTGGGTGATAGATACACACACTAACAAATTGGCACTGTTCTTAAACTCCTACTAGGAGACAAATTTTTCAGTCAAGTTAAAACCTCTTCTCAGATATTTCAATGCTAACGAGTAGGTCTAGATCCCTTCACAATTACCCCACATTTTTAGCCGTGAGCGATTCTTCTAGCTTGGAAACAGATTTTTGAGGGCACTTGTTAAAGACGATCTATGGAGCTATCAGGTATAATGTTAGACGATCTTTTTAGATATCTCAATACACAGATCTTGAACTCTTCATCTTTCCCAACGTCGTCTAGGTGGTTACATCATGCAAAACGAAATCTTACAAGTCATTAACCGCCGCGTAGACCAACCAACCATTTAGAGTGTGTACTTTATACATTTTGACTACCTTGTACAGTTGGAGCAAGTTTTATATTCAACTATACACCTTAGGGAAAGGAATAACAAACACCCAATTGAGAAGCAAAATCAAAAGATTGTCATTTTCCACCTGCTGGTGATTAGTTTACTTAGCTTAAATTTTTTAAATTTTAATTTCCAAAAACCTGCGTGATCTCGTAAATAAAAGTCTATGATTATGCTGCTTGCAAGTCTGCAAAGTATCTGAGTGTCTTTTTTCAGTAGTCAGCAATCTGACCTACTAAGTATGCGTTCCTGTATTACGATGCTTCAAAAAACAGTACGAGATCGAATCTTAAATTATTGATCGATCATTTACTTTTTGCATTTGTGTGGTAGTACCCCGCGCTGTAAAGCCTAAGTGCAGGTCAACGTCGATTTCTTGCGATAATCAAAGAGCAAATGCATCACAATATAGAGAAGCCCCCGTGCCTTAGATCCCAGGTTTGTTTTTTGAAACCAAGCTTTTTAATAATACGAGTTTTTCTTTTGATATGCAACGTGTATGCTACTAGCAATCAACTTGTCTAAAAAATTTGTATGAAAAACACCCAATATTTTGAGTACAAATTTCCAGACAAATTGATTGCTTGTGTTATAAAAACAGCACACAAAAGTTTGTCCGAATAGAACCCTCGCTTTTATCACTTGTACATGTTGTTGGACGCTTTATTCTGCCATAGTAAATTCGAAAACTAAATAAATGATAGCCAGTTTGAAAGAGATGATTTGCACTATATAGCAGCTATCATCTAGCGGGAAAAAATCAGCTGGTCACTGCGGGCAGTATAGACCTATTGTGACACTATCAGCTATCAAAGTTCTTATTTTAGAAGAGCTCCTTGGAAAACGTACGAAGGCACAAGAAATGCTTTCAGTATTAAATTTTTTTTAAAATTTGCTTAATTAATAAACTTTCCATCTCTGCATAGCATTCCTGTTGTATTTATATAACGTAGCGCCTGCATGTGTGTATCAATGTGTGCCTGTATTAGTGTTGGAGTTTTGTGTTTTTAAGGGGTTTTGTTAGTTTTATTGTGCTTTTTCATAGTTGGCTTTTCTTTTTTTTCTTTTTCTTCTGCAACTCTTCATCATTATCATCTCCGTTGTTAATATCATCAAGCGTGTTTTGCAAGTGTATAAGTGAAAGCATTACATGTAGCGAGTATCTACTCGTATGCATAAATAACTCGTATATGAAGTTTTTTTTTCGGGTTGGTATACGAGTACATGCTTCTTTTTGTTTGTGGAGTTTGTGTGCTTGTGAGTTTGTGTTTCGTTTCATTTTGTCTTGTTGTCTTTTAAGCTCTGACTTTCTGTCTGTCTGTCTGCTGGTATGTCTTTCTTTCTTTTTTTCTGTGTGAGTGGTTTTTTAAGTTGATTCCTGTACTCCCTATTTGTTCCTGGCCTGTTTCTGTACACTCCACGCTCTCTTGGTAATTGATGTAATACGGAGTGTGTTTATGTGGATGTGTGTGTAAGTTCCCCCTCTTTTTGATGCTCATAATCATGTTTTGGGGATTTTTGTTGTGTCGTTGCTTTATGTTCCCCAAAAACATACTGAGTGTGCTGTTGTATTTAGGTTTGTTGTTGTGTGTATGTGTTGCTTGTGTACGAGTGCTGCTGCTGCTGCTGCTGTTTTGGTTCTTGAACATTTGCAAAAGATTTTTGCCCATATTCATCTTTTTGGCCGTTTTCGGTGCGTTTCGTGGCGCTTGTTTTAAGCAATTTTTATAGTTTTCTTATTTTTTTTTTTTTTTCTCTTTTTTTGGTTGGTTATAAGAAAGATTTTTTCTTTTTCTTGTTAAGAAGGCAAAAAAGAAAAAAAAGTGTCTTGGCAGTTAAAATAATCACACACAAAGAGATTTGTGGTGCTGTTGTTGTTGTTGTTGTTGTTGTTATTGTTATTATCTTGTTGTTCAAAGTATCAGACAATTTTCTTTTTGTTGTTGCTGTTAAGAAAAATTTCTAAAAAAAAAAAAAATTAAAATGGCAAGAAATACCATAATAATTCGTTTGATTAAAAAGGCGTTAGTGTGTTTGATGAGTGTTACTGTGTGTGTATGTGTATTGGAGTGCGTATATATGCTCATGTGTATTTTGTATTGTTTAAGTTTTTATGATTTGTTTTTGTTTTGGGTATATATGTATGGCTGTGTGTGCTTATGTGTATTTAGGTATCTATACAACAAAAACTTTCATGTTTTAGCTTGTTTTTCTATACTTTTTAACCGGCAAAAATGCAAAAATTCGTGACGTAGTTGCGTGCTTACAAAAAAAAATATATTAGAAAAAAAAAAAAATAAAAGCAAAACGAAACAATTTTGTTTTGAAATGTTTAGAAAAAATGAACAACAAAAACTTGTAGTGCCAAATAGATAAATTTTTATATTAGAATCAAGAGAAAAAATATTTTAAATTATACTCGTATGTGTAACAAACAAAATTTATCAGTTAACAAATAAAAAAAAAAAATTTTTAGTGGACTAACATAATGAAGGCAATAAAAGTGTTATTATAAAAAAGTGTTATAAAATATTTTCAAAATTAATAATATTAAAAAAAATTTATAAAATAAAATAATTTTTTTTAATTAAATGAAAACAAAAACTCAAATAAATTATAATTAAAAAAATTTTAAATAAATAAAAGTATGTTAATTAAAACTCAAATAAATTATGATTACAAAAAATAAAATTAAATTTAAAACTCAAATAAATTACAATTGCAAAAAAAAACATAAATTAAAAAAATTTTATATAAAAAAACATTAAAAATATATTAATTAAAATAAAAACTCAGATAAATTATAATTACAAAAAATTTTAAATAAATAAAAGAAACATTAAAAATTTATCAATTAAAATTAAATTTTAAATAAATTACAAAAAATTAAAATAAATAAATAATATAAATTATTTTCAAAAAGATAATAATTATTTAAATAAAAACAAAAAAATTTGTAATTAAATATTTACAAATTTTTTGTACAAAAAAATGTTAAATAAATAAATTAAAAACAATTTAAAAATAATTAATTGCAAAGTGAGCCATAATCATTACGTATTAATAATATAAAATAATTTTAAAATCATAAAAAATTTTTGGATCATTTTGATCATTATTAATTTAGTCATAGAATGAAATTCTGTTAGACTTAATAAATAAATTATTTAATACGGAATTAAAATTTTGGGAGAAAAGAGCAGAATAAAAATAAAAAAAAAAATTATTCATTAATAAAATTTGGATTATGATGCCTGCTGGAATTTTTTTTTGGATTGCACTGCAACACTTAAAATGCAAACTCTTTTTCGTGTGGAATTTCTTGAAGTACTTATGGAAAGTAATGGGTTTTGCTCAGATTTTATAGCTTCACGAACATATTGGCTAAAACTTAAGTTTTGCAAATGGGTCGTATTGATTACGCACGGAAAGCATAATTTAGCGCCAAGAAATATTGATCGATATGCAAATTACTATTAATCATTCCTACTAAATTCTCTTATTATTTTGAATAATTTAATTTAATTGTGAATTAAAATGTCTATTGGGAATGAATTGTGTTCATTTTTCAGCTGTTGGTGATAAGAAAAAACTTGCCTTTTTTTAACACCAAAATAACTTTTAAATAAACAAAAAGAACATTAATTTTCAATAAATAAAAAGAAATTATTTTTGAAAACAAATAGAACAAATTTAATTAAAACACAATTTTTATTTTTGCTAAATTTTGTATTTTTTCTTACATTTTTGATCTTTCCGTGAGAAAATTTGAATCAATAATTGCAAATTTTGCTTCCGCACTAAAAAGGCTGTGCGTAACGGAATGAATAATTAGACCCAATATCGCGATATCTTAAATAAATTTAGCATTTCATTTAATGGCTTCAACATTTCATTTAAGTGGTTCAAAAATGTTTAATATTTTCTATATTTTTTTATAAAATAAATAAAATAAAAAATTAAAAAAAAATTACAACCCTGCCTAATTGATCTTACAGGTTGTGGTGCAATTATATCCCATAATGAGGCTGAAAAAAGGTAGAAACTATTTATTAAACTTTTTCAACATTCTACTATGTATTTTTTTTTATTTAGCCACTAAATGCAGCTTTTGCGGGTTAGTTTGGTGTACACTTTTTGTCACCTAGTCTAAAGCTAGAATTGTGCCGTAGACATGAAAGTAATTTGCTAATTGCTTTGCGAGACTTTTAGCCCATATGTTAAGGACACTATAAAATCCGAACTTTGTTAGTTTTAAAACTTCGGAATATTCTTGACGTAACAGTTTGCACTAGATGGCTTTAAAAATTTTTATTTACATTAAAAAAAACAATCAAAAATAACAAAAAATAAAAAGAAAATTAAGAAATTTTATTAAAATTACAATTTTAAAAAATTGAAGTTAAATAAAATAATTTGTGAAATTTTTGTGTTGAGAGGAAACACACTCATAATTTACAGAAAACTGTGTAATAATAAACTAAGAAATTAATGAAGAAAAATTAATTAAAATTTTATTTTCTAAAAAAATAATATAAAACAAGTAAATAGAAATCTTCAAATTTTAAGTGTTAATTCATCGGAAAGTGAAAAAGAAGTGATACACAAAAATTCATTTCTGCGGTGCTCAAAATAATTTTTTGTGATGTCAATTAATAGTCCATGGAAGCAGCCATGCAAATCAGTCAAATAAGAATTAAAAGAAAAAACTTTAGGGAAACAAAAAGAAAATTATATATTTTGTTTCAAAGATATGTTACGTATCTTGTCCTGTTTTTTTGAATTTGTCTCGAATAAGACTCAGCTGTGGGTGCACTGTTGTGCAGTAAAATCTTTTTATAAACGAAAACTTATTTTAATCCCTTAAGAATCATGGAAAGAAATTTGTATTGAAAACACCAACAGGCAAATTCATAAAATATGTTTTTGTTTAATAATTTGTTTAATTAAATAAATTTCCCATAGAAAATGTGCTTAATTAGCCCTTATTAAACAAAAATATTTTTTATGAATTTGGCTGTGAATTTTCGAAATATTTTTGAGGGATTTTCATTAAAATTTTTTAGACAGTTGGATTATTCGTTTCTTATAAACAACGCATAAGCCTGCTGCGTAGATACACTGAAAGAATAATTAATTATTTTCCAACCAATGAAAAGGGTTAATTAGACTAATGACAACTTTTCCTTGATTCAATGAAATTATTTCTTTAAATGAATGAATATTTAACTGAATTAATAAAATCTTTCATTAGTCTAATGTAACGTTTTCATTGGTTGAAAAATAACGAAATTATTCATTGAATTAAAGAACAAAATTCTTTCAGTGTATTGAGTATTCAGGTAGTACCTCCTACTCATATTTAAAGTAAACTAATTTTAGTTTTAATTAATTAAGTTTCATAAAAATAATAATAATAAAGAACAAGCAAGCAAAGAATTTCATAGAAAATAAGTCAAACAGATTTTTTTAATTAAAAAAAAAGAAACAGCACTCGTTAGAGTGAAGGTACTTAAACAAAAATGTGTTTGTAAAACATTTCTACGAGTACTCGTGAACGTACATGCATATGTAAAAACAGCAAGAGTAAATACATCTGCATGCTTGTGTGTGTTTTTCTAATAAATCTAATGTGCCCTCACGTTTACACGAGGACGACGACAAACAGCGAATTTCGAAAAACGAGTGCGAATGACTGACTGCCTGTTTAAATGGCTGTGTGTCTGTGGGTGTGTGTGTTGCAATGTATGTTTGTGTATTTTATGAAACTGTGTTGTATCTAAAATCTGTATAGGGTATTGTTTCTATTCCTCTTTTCATATCTAAACACATCAAACATTGTTTTTGATTCTATAGTTTTATTTGTTATTTTACTTTTTGTTAAATTTTTTTTTCTTTTTAGCTTTTGCCACATATGCTGTTATTATCATCATCATTCCATAACTCGTAGCTAACGTATATATGTATGTGTGTGCGTGTTTGCTTATGTGTGTGTGTATTCTATTTTTTTCGCAATTTATTCTAGTTTATGTCTAGCGGCGTTTTGAACTTGAAAAGTTTATTTTTTTTTTGTTGTTGCTGCTGTTGTATTTTTGGCTCTTTTTGCATTTTCAGCTACAAAACCATTCTTTGTTGTTTGTTGCTGGCATAGAGTAGAGTAGTTTCTGAAATATATTTTTTTACATAAAAAGAAAATTAAAAAATAAAAATGTAAAATTCCATTTAGAGAGAAAACAACAACAACAACAATTTTATAGATACTAACTGGGGTACTAAGCTTAAAAGCTAAAGAAAAAAAAAAATAAAGTTTGTTTGAAAGTGTGTGTGTATTTTTATTGAAAACAAAGAATTTATTTAATCTGAAACATTTTTTTGATTAAAATTTAAGTTTATCCATCAAACAGTAATACTTACTTAAGTTGGTTTTAAACGAAATAGTTTTTCCATGTGACTTAAAAAATTATCAAACAATAGCTGCTCCCCAGAGAACAATTTTAGTAAAAATCGTGCTCAACATTTGATTAAATCATGTTCGAACTGCTGTTCGACATGATTGCATCTAGAAAGCTACATAGATTCAAACACAGTTATTATTATGCATACCTATTCCTTGATTAAAACCTTCAACAAGACAATACAAATATCGCCCCTATTTTACTACGCATTTGTTTACTCAAATATTTGTGATCGTTGATTTAATGTCTTTTTGAATGTTTGCATTTTGTTTTTTAAATTAAAAAAAATCGTAGGTATTGAAATGTGTGTGATGATAAATGCGTCTAGTTAAATAAGTTTTTTTTTTAAATATTTCAAACATATTCTTCACATACTGAATTTTTAAGGGGTTTATAGAGAGATGAAGCCATTCTGGTCAAACCCTTCTATCTCAAGGATTGGGACGTAATGAAAAACAACCACAATGGATGGGACTATCATCATGGAAATACAGTTTCCACAGTATTTAACTAGACATAGTTATTGAACAGCATAAAAAAATAATATGTTTTAATCGTGCCTGTAATATGATTTAATCAAATGTGCCCGATTTTATGAGCGTTGAATAAATCACACACCGGCTTCAGCTCTCTAACCTAAAATCTGTTATTTTTGACAGGTCAAACGATTAAATAGGAATGTGAATCACGGCTTTTACAGACATTCACTTTGAGCGGATGCTTAAGCTTTTTATAAAAAAAAAATTTTTTGTTTTTTAAATTGATTTTTGAAATTTTTTCTAATACTTTTTTCTTGTTCTTTTTTCATTACAGGTGCTTTTTGACTGTTTGGAACATTTTTATAAGCTTACGTTAAAACGTTGTTGATACTTAAACGATTTATTTAGTTCTTTTTTTAATTTTATTAAAAAGAAAATAAAACACAAACAAACAAACCAACCAACCAATCCCCCTTACAAAACCCTCATCACCAAAACATTAAAAAAGCTCTGACCTCCTCATATAAAAAACACCAACCAACCAAAAAAAAAAAATCCCTAAAACACAATAAAACCAGAAGCAACAAGCAAAATAAGTGCAATTTTTATTTAAGTTTGAGTTTAAGTTTTAATTAATTTAATTAATCTTAATTTATTTTAAACAAAAATCTCAAAAAAAGAAACGAAAATAAACAAAAAAGAATTTTAAGTTTAATTTCTCAAAATTTAACAAACAAAATTTCAACCAAAAATCAACAAAATCAAAAAAAGAAAACAAACTACAACAACAAATATCTTTGGCAAAACAACAAGCAACAACAAAATTAAGAAATCCCCCCTCCCAGTAACAGTAACGAAACAGAAAAATCAGTAATATTTAACTACAACTACAACTACAATAATCCCACAACAAAATTCGCAACAATAACTACAACTACAAACAGTAAATACAACAATTAACCGTAACAATAATAAAACGAAATTTATAATAATACAACAACAACAAAACAAGAGAGATCCCTCAGCAGCAAAGAGAAAACAAACAAATCAAGCTACAGCAACAACAAACAAAATAAAATAATAAAAACAACAAAGCAACTTATAATCAAATCAAATAAAAGAAAAACAAAACAAACAAAAAAAGCAAAGCAAAACCGTTATAAATAACTACACTCATCTAAAAAAATAGTAAAAAAAAAAAAATAAACCAAGAAAAAACTCAAATTGAAACTAAATTTCGGCTAAAAAAAATTTCAAAATTTATGCAGTAAAATAGTAAAAGATAACAAAAATCAAACAACAATAATACCAAGGAAATAGTCTGTACCAACTAAAAAGCAAAAAAATATAAAAAAAACCTTCTGCAAACACTCCTCTTCAGTCAAACCAAATCCGAGTTATAACCAAAAAAAATAGACAAAATTTGTTAAATTTTAAACGAGAAAAAACCAGCGGCACAGTATCAAAATTTTCTAAAAAAAAAGAGAAAAAATTTACTTCTTAATTTTATTTGAAAAATAAGTTTTTGTATAAAAGCAACACTCAAAAAAGAAATCGTTCTGAACACTCGAAAGCCAAAAAACCAAAAACAAGTGAAAAACCAAAATAAGTTTTGAAATACTTTTTTTTTTTTTTGAAAGAAAAAACTAAAAGGAAAAAAGCACCAAAATTCCTTAAAAAAAACTCTAGAAAAAACAAACTTTATTTAACAAAAGAAAAGAAAAAATCAAAACAATTATTTAACATTTAAAAGGCTAAAGAAAAATTCAGCATTTTGGCTTTTTAAATCAGCAAATATTTTGTTAAATTCTAACAAGAGAAAAAACTTTGAAAAACAATTATTCTAAGGTATAAAAACAAATCAAAAAACATAAATTAATAAAATTTAATTAAATGTCAATAAAATTTTACTGCATTAAAACTCAACCACAAACTCTAAAAATTAAAAAAAAGAAAAAAACAAACAAACAAAAAGTGCATAAATAAATAAGCAATTGCAACAGTTTTTTGGCAACCAATTAAATATCCAACAACACTGATCGGTCTGATGGCTACTAAAATTTTAACATTCTTGGGTACAACAAAATGGTGAGTGCTAAAATTTTTTTATTCAATTTTATAAAACAAACACGTTATTAATACATTGAACTCTTATAAAGTATTAAAATATTGTAGCTTAAATTATATATCCTGTTATTTTTGAAAGTGGTATAAGTCCACTTTTTCTAAGAAATAATTTAGCGGTAATTTTAATAAGACACTATTAGACACTATTAGACTAAAATTATCCTTTTAAAAGGACTTGTACCAGTTCATATATATTTTTATCTAATGGCCAGTGCCATCATTATTATTTATGAAACATAAAAGCGCTACGACATGATATAGATACTATATTATTCTGGAGTCCTGAACTAAAGCAATTCTGGCAATAGTTGTGGGTTTCATTTTGTTTTCTGTGGGCTCGCTTAAGTTAGTGTCACGCTGCTTTTTCTCATTCCTTCTTCAGGACACAAATCATCCGGTCCTGATGTTCTGTTGAATTTTATTTTTGTGGCAATTAAGGACCTGTTCAGCTAAATGCGAACGAAAGCTTCTTTAGCATAAATGTATTGAAAACAAAAACAAATTTTCTTGTATTGTTTTTGTTTCTTACTTGTTTTATCTTTACTGATTTCGCTTTTTATTCATTCTCTTTTCAAGCCTTTTTGACAGGATTCTAAAAATTTTTTTTAAAGATTTTTTTAGATAACATTTCTGTACATTTGTGTACTTCATACACACATGTGAAACTAAAAACTAACATTTTTCTGTTAGTTTATGCAATAGCAAAAGCAATCGATATCAAAAATTATCTTATCAAATATCTAAAGTATGAGCTTGAGCTACTTTTTAATTAAACATTTTTTTTTAATAAAGAAAATGGGTCTATATTTATTTTTAATTATCGATAATAACTGATACATTTTTTACAGAAATTCCATTAAGTTTAAAAATTTTTGAGTTAAAATTAAAATAAAATTTTAAATTATCGATGGTTATAAAAAACTGCAAAAAACAAAAAATCTGAAGCTATCGATAATTATAAAAGGAATTAAAATAAATTTTAAACAAGTGTTTTCAAAACAATTATTACAAAATTTATAAAAATTTCCAAACAGTTAATCAAAAGAAATTGTAAAGAAATTCTAGTTATCGATAATTAAAAAAAATTTCTTAGAAAATGTGTAGTTATCGATAATTGTAAAAATTGTTATCGATAAATACAAAAAACTTTAAAAGATTCTCTATACAAAAATTAAAAAATAGGAAGCTATCGGTACTTAACAAATTCATAAAAAGTACAAGAATTTGCTCTAGAAAATGTGTAGTTATCTGTGGCGGTAGAAAAATTGTTATCGATAATTACAAAACTTGTAAATTTTCTGAATAAAAAAAAAAACATATTTTTTATGACTCTAATTATGACTCATTTTTAAAAAATTAGGATTTCTAAAAGTGCTTTAACATTTTCGGAAACGTTCGTAGTTTTTATTTTATGATGCAAAACGGAAACTACAGTCCTGGGGTATATGGAAATTTAAAAAAAAATTTTAAATAATTCAAAGTAACTTCTGAGTATTTGGCAGTAGATTACAATACTAGACAAGCTTCCCTTTAAAACGGGCAGTGAGTATTTGACAGTCGATTATAAATTTAGACAACCTTAGCTTTAAAATGTTATGTGTCCCATCCTGTACTCTTCTATATATATTCAATTATTTTTCAACTTCAATATTAAAAAATAATATTTAAAATTCCTTGAAGTACTAATTAATTTTTTGATTTTTAATGATATTTCTATTCTCATATATTGCTTGCTTTGTCTTACTCAAAAGCGAGCAACCTCAGCATTACTAAACGGTAGTACTAGATAACTAAATACTAAATGGAACAAATTATTAATCAAATAGGAATAAAGTGAATTTTTATTTTACAAGTTAAATTGTAATTTTGTATAATTAAAGCCTTATTGAGCGTATTTCCATAAAAAAATTTAATTAATGAAATTTTGTGCATAAATTTCGGAAAAATGTATATGGAACCACACAAGAATTTCGAAATGTATTTATTTTTTATAACGAAAGTACGTCTGTATGTACATGAAGTTTTAATCATTATTCAATTATTATTGATAACATAAAAGAGAGGTGGTTGGTTGCCTGCAGCTTTCGAATTTCTGCTGTCAGATTTGGTTTGTAATTAAAAAGCCATTAATAATTGTATTAATTAGTAAGTAAAGGCGTGGCATAAAAAATATAACAGATATTTGTGCATCAACTGTACATTTTACGTATAAAAAAAAGACACATTTATGTACTACATAAATACATGTGTTATGTATAACTATTTACTCTCCACATACTTATTTGTTCAATACATAATAAAGTATTGAATTAAATATATGTATGTACATACATACATTGAGGTTGGCTATGTATGTATGAGTGTGTATGTTGACTCATGCATACAAACAAATAAAATGTCATTGCTTTCGTTTAAATAACTAGCATTTTTTGCAATAAATACTACATACATACATATTTAAATAATAATTACATATGTATCCATGTGTTTGTATCTACATACTTTATGCATTCATATTGATAAAAAAATATCTCTTGCAAACGGAAATTAAAAATGTAAATTAACATTTTTTATTATTAATGGAACGAATTGAATTCGAACTACCAAAAAAAGAAAAATTACAACTCTCTCTCACACACACACAGCCATATACAAATGACTATTTAAGTATGAAGAATGTATTAATATTTAAAAATAGGATACAAGTATCCTGGCAATAGTATATTTTAAGATTCACAGGACGCACACACGTATTAACTAAATAAATGCATACATACATGTATGCAGTTCAGCTATATAAGATCAAGTACATGCATATGTACAGCTTTACATATACATATGTATATGAATATAACTTAAAACTTTTTTATGTATGCGTGTGATTGAGGTAGGAAACATTGTACGAGTATGTATGTATGAATAGTGCAATTTTGAGTTTTAAAAATAGTAATCGACACCGTAATGCTCTTTTTAATTTCCTATTAAAAAAAAAAAACTCATTTCATTTTTATTATCGACAACAACTGAATGACGGCTTACACAAATTTCACTAATTTTTAAGAGTTTGGCTTTAAAAATATATAATTATCGATAAATAAAATATAGAAAAAATATTCTTATAACTATCGATAACTAAAATGCCTTAAAAATATTATCGATAACACAAATATTTAAAGCAATATATCGATAACTGCAAATTTTATTTAAAAAGAAAATATTTTTTTTTAAATCTTCGATTATTATAGATTACATACTAAAAAAAATTTCTTCAGCAAGAATTAAATTTTTTTTATATATAGAAATTTTTTTATCGATAACTTAATATTAATAAATATTTATCTAAAATTTTATAGTTATCGATAATTTAAATATTGTAAAAGTATTCCTATAGATATCGATAACTAAAATCAAATAAATCGATAACTATAAATTGTGTTAAAAAATAAAATAAACATTATTTTTTTATTGGTCAGTTATTATCGATTACCAAAAAGATTTAACTGATGTTTTATTTATTTTTTTGTTGGGTATATAGAAATTAAAAGTTGTATATTTAATATTATTTCAATGTTATCGATAACTGAAAACTTTTTACAGAATTATTAATTGTATGCTCTTTATAACACAAGTCAAATTTTTTTTGCAAAAAAATCTTTGTCTTGTGCTAGCGAAGAATTTTTCTGTGTGAAAAAACCCCGGTCTACAATTCGTCTTTTTATATTTATTTGGTTAAGGATTTTATTTTGTTTCCCAAATATCCTTTTGTCTTTTATCATTGATAAGATTCCATTTTGATGGCTTACGGTGATGACTCGATAACATGCAGAACAGTGTTTGAGTCTTTTTCTTGGGGTCTGTCTGAAACCAATTTTTTCCTTTGAAACATAAAATGTCAGTGTCCTGTGAAATAGCTTCTTATTGTTTTAATTTGTTTGCTGATATAAGAAAAATCGCATTAGTAGTCTTAAGTAAAAATTGACGAAAGAAGCTTTCCTTCGCATTTAGCAGAACAGGCTTTTAAAGTAGCAATTAACTCTATTATTTTATTATTGTGCTGCTCAGGGATGATATAGCGATATATTCCACAATTAACGAGATCAATCATTTATTTAAAAGAAAATTATTCTAAAACCATATGGTAAAACAAAAAAACAGTTTTGTGAATAATTCAGTGAGCGAAAAGACGTTCTTTATTAATTTTTTTTCCTATTGGTACCACTGTAATGCTGCCTGATATGTCAGTTTAAGTCCATTTTGTGTATGAATGCATTTACTGTTGCATTTACGGATGCAATTGGCAGGACAATGCACAAAATAAAATAAAAAAACTGTTAATACTGCAACCGGCGACGAATTGTTTGTCTATATTGTATGGGTGCGTGCTGCTGCGTTTTCTCACTGTATTGTTGTTGTAAATAACGTTTGATGATGCTGCTGCCCGGGGAGCATATGTGTGTTGAATGTTGAGTGAATGTGAGTGTTTTAAGGGACGTTTTTTACGAGTCTAGTGGGTGGTGAAAGTGGTCAAATATATTGGCTTTAAAGTTTTAGTGTTTTTCTGTAAATTTGCATGACCATATAAGGGATTTTATTTATTTTTTATTGCTGTTGTTGCTGCTGCTGATGCTGCTTTTGCAAATAATATACGCGAAAATTATGGTGGCTTTGCTGCGTGTATTTTTTTTTTTGTATTTAAACTTGTCTCCCCTTGGAAATGTTTTTTTGTTTGTTTGTACTTTTCCCAAAAAAAAGGGGCTGGGCAGGTAATAAGGATGAAGTTGAAGTTGATGATGAGTAAATATGCATGTTGAAATGTTAAATGTTGTCTGCTGCTCCAAAGTTTTTAAATATTTGGGTGCTAATGAGTGGTACGGGCGGTACGGGCGTCGTTGTGCTGTATCCCCCTCTCCCCCCTCACTAAAACAGATAATTTTGTTTAAAGTCCAGAGAGTTGATTAATGGCCGGTCGCTTGGTCATGTTGTTATTTGGCAAAAGTAAAGAAAAAAAAAAAATAAACAGACAATAATGCTGTTGGATGACATTGCTGTTTGGTCTATAACAGTTTATGTTGCATATAAATGTTTATACGCATACACACTCAGGCACTTCACTTATAAAGTTGTATTACACAAAATAATCGAAAAACACAACTGTACTTTTTTGATTAAAGCAAAAAACAATTGTACTGCCGCCTGAATGTATTTGTTTTAAATACATGAAGTGTGCATATACAAATACATTCACATACATTCATACATGTGTTTGTATGCGGCTGTCTATGTTTATTTTTCATTATACTCCATACTTGCACATAATTGTTTAATAACTATTTACTTTTGCTTTTTGGGTGTATTTACTTACCTGCAGGTATGAAGGGATTTATTTTGTGTACGAGTATGTGCTTGCCTTGTATTGTTCGATTGCATTTCAATTGTATTGTCATCTCTTGCCCATTTAATGAGCTGTTGCAATAACATTACCAACATAACATGGAGTTACTCTTTCCTTAGTTACGCCTATCACTTCTTTTGTGTTAATAAAGCAGAATTAATGCATTTTTTCTTGCCTCCCTGCTGTAGTTAATGTAGATAATTTATAGGTGTTAAAATATTTTTTATTATTATATTTCAATATGAATACAAAAAATATATAGTTTTTTTTCTGCTTTTTATATACTTTTTAAATAATGTATGGAGAATAAAATATTAACATTTATTTTTGGATTTAAGCTGATAGATACATAAATGAACTCCCTTTTATAAAGGTGGAGCTTCCTTTATGCATAATTATTTAAAAAACGTAAGCAGATAAAAATGATAATTATGTAACTTATCTGCCTGTGAACACGTAAAAAAAAAAAGAATTCGTCACTTAAAGTGCTAATGTACTCACGTAGTCGTTTTGTGACAACTACACAAAGGAAAAGTTGTAGAGATGGAATCTATTTTTAAAGATAAAGATAGAGCTATAGATAGAGAGAGAGAGATATGTGTCCCATAACAAAGACATGGAGCTAGAAATAGAACTGCAAGCTCATACAGATAGAAAAAGAGTTATAAATAGAGAAGGACCTAAAGATAGAGATAGAATGGGGACTACAAATAGAAATAAAACTATAGATAGAGACAAATAGGTTTAGATACATGAAAATACTTAGCTCATTTTTAGGGAGTGGCTGGAAAGAGAATCGCAACAATATTGGCTTTAAGCAGCAGGTATCAGGGTAGCGAAAACATTCATGCCATTCCGATCTCGGAAGAGAACAAAGAAATTACTTGGCTTAACCCGGTCACGGGGTTCCTGATTGGACATTGCAGAGTATTGAAACACTTGGCGAATATGAGGATCAGTCAAAATGACCTCTGCAGGTTGTGTAACGAAGATGAAGAGACAGCAGAATACATATTGTGTCACTGTAATGGTCTAATTTGGACCCGTTTTCGCTACTTAGGACAACATTACCTACAACTGTCGGACATGGCGGACAAATCACCCAAAGAAGTTTCTGAATTTTTAATGAATACTAGACTCTGGGAGCATTCTAATTCTAAAGTCATGGAAAGAAATAGAAATACAGCTAAATATTTAGATTAATACAGCTAGAGCTTAGTATACAAATTTCCGGTAGAGATACTAACCATTCTGAAGGATCATCTTAATAGATAGGCCAGCGTCTATTCTGGTACTTGAATCTAGTATTACTCTGTGGTTCTGGTTGGTTAATACAGGCTTGTGGTATGCAATCTGGGACTTTAAGCTGATTTTTAGTACAGTGGCTTCATAGGCGTACGAATTCGCTAGAGCCGACTCTAATATAAAGACTTATATCAGTGGTATAGAGCATCAGGAGCGACCCTTTTGAATACTACCATTAGAAGATGGCCGGATATCGAAACATGCAAGATTGTCACTGTGATGGTTAGCGCTCTGGTCAGCTATTGAGCAGGAACAGGAAGGTTATTTTCAGTTAAATACATAATGTCTTAGCTGCGGTCACCTAAGAGAGAGAAAACAGCTCTTTACCGGAGCTTCTGGCGTCTAAACACAGTTTTCTCCGTCCACATTCTATGAATTATAGGGGATTAGGTTGTCTTCTTTGTTTTCTTATTTTTTTGTTTGTTAATTTTTTTACTTTTTAGTTAAAAAAGCCAAAATTTCTTCAAAATTTCTTTTTTTTTAGCTTAATACCAGTTATGTATCTTGTAAACTTTAATGTCTATTGCCTGCTGTGCTTGTCTTTTTGTTGGTTTTAGCATAAAGTGAAAGTATTAACAAAATATTGCCACAAAATCTAAATCATTAAATGTAACAGATTTTTTTTCCTTTTTTCAAAAACAACTTTGTTGCAAAGGGTGTGCCGAAAATTAAACTAACTGGTTTTCATTACTTTAGGCTTGCATTACTGTTTCACTTGAGACTTGGCTTGTTTGTTTAAGACTTACGTTGAACCCTTTAATTTATTGGAAAATATTTTGCACCCATGCCAAATAAACCAAAAAACAAAAAAAGGATAAATCGAAAACTCACTGTGTTTTGTGTTGCTTTTTTTTAGCACCAAATAACGCACATGTTGTTAGCTATAAGTCACACCACCCACGTTGTTAAGTTTTTTTGAAAGTTAAACTCTGCTCGACATCAAAATATTCTATACAATAACATACTCTCTCACAAATTGTTGAGTTTTTGAGCGCAAAATACAAAAAAAAAAACTTCTAAAGTCGAGTAAAGCTGTTGACTAGTGTTATGTTTCCTTGTGTGCTATTAGGGCTTTATTTAGAGAAGTTTATAATCAAATAGTTTGTGCTCTAAAATACAAGAAATTTTGGATTATTTTTGAAAGGTTTGTAGAGAGACTGGCTTTCATATCCTAACTTTGAATTCATGTTTATTTCTTAAAATATTTCGGTATTTCTGGGATTATTTTTCGAATCTAAATTAGTGATCTAGAGCCTACATTCTCTTTCTACTCTGAATTTATTTAATTGACATAATTCTTTTAGATGTGCAAGTTCTGCTACAAAAAATCAATAACTTTGGAAGATTTCGTTTTGAATGGAAGGCCAAACTGCTGTAGTGCAGTTCAGTAACTTTTATTACGAACATTATCTTAAAGGTCGCTGAGCGATCATAGCCCATAATGATAACTACGAACGTTCCTATCGAAAAAACAAGTATAACGATATTTGATCGAATTCCGTATTCAGTAACTTTCCGACAAAAATATTCAAAGTTGACGAAGTTAAACAGAACATAAATAATATCGTACCGAATATTTTTGTCAGAAAGTTACTGAATACCGAATTTAATCAAATATCATTATAAAGGGTGTTTTATATAGACGTATAGAACTTTAAATTGCAATAAAACAACGATGGATTATTCGATTGACATGAATTTTATTTATCCGAAAGATAATCTTATGGCATTACATTTTAGATATGATTTCTGGCATATGACCGCCACGGCTGGCTCGGATGTAGTCCAATCTGGACGTCCAATTTTCGATGACTTTTTCCAACATTTGTGGCCGTATATCGGCAATAATACGGCGAATGTTGTCTTCCAAATGGTCAAGCGTTTGTGGCTTATCCGCATAGAACAATGACTTTATATAGCCCCACAGAAAGTAGTCTAGCGGTGTGAAATCACAAGATCTTGGAGGCCAATTCACAGGTCCAAAACGTGAAATTAGGCGGTCACCAAACGTGTCTTTCAATAAATCGATTGTGGCACGAGCTGTGTGACATGTTGCGCCGTCTTGTTGGAACCACAGCTTCTGGACATCATGGTTGTTCAATTCAGGAATGAAAAAGTTAGTAATCATGGCTCTATACCGATCACCATTGACTGTAACGTTCTGGTCATCATCGTTTTTGAAGAAGTACGTACCAATGATTCCACCAGCCCATAAAGTGCACCACACAGTCAGTTTTTCTGGATGTTTCGACATATACTTGAGGATGAGCTTCACTCTAAATGCGGCAGTTTTGTTTGTTGACGTAGCCATTCAACCAGAAGTGCGCTTCATCGCTAAACAAAATTCGCTTATGAAAATCGGGAACAACGGCAATCTCGTTTTGGGCCCATTCGACGAATCTACGCAAGCGTTGTTCAGGCTTGAGTCTATTCATAATGAATTGCCAAACCAAACTGAGAATAAATCACTTGACAGCTGTTAAATCGGTCGCCATCTTGAACAGTAATGCCAATTTAAAGTTCTATACGTCTATAAAAAACACCCTTTACTTGTTTTTTCAATACGAATGTTTGTAATAAAAGTTAATGAATCGCACTACTGATCGATCGTTCATTATGGATAGTTGTTTTGCTTAATTGTGAAATTGTTTGTGTTTATCTAGCGAAGAAATGAAGCTTGAACTCTACTTACTCAAACAAACAAAATTTTGTGATGCTGGGCCTGGGTTCCATTATATCAAATTTATTTAAGCAAACTAGCACTCGTTTCTCTTACTACCAACGATGTCATATCACAACTATTTCGAATTAAAAAAAAAATTCCCTGTTGCAAAAACTAAGCTCAAATTTCTATAAAAAAAGTACATCTAAAATATGACTTTCATGCACTCCAGACATTGTGGTTTTGAATGCCTGCAGAGCTATTAAAACATACATGAGTGTGGATATGTTTTGTGTTTGTGTGTATGGGTATTTATTTGTTGCCCTTGTGCCCACAATGCCTTTGTTAGTTAGTGTATGACTTGTAAAAAAAAAAAAAAAATGTGTACAAAATGTTTTCATACAACAACATACTAGTACAAGTAAACAACAACTTAAAACAACCAGGAAGTGAAGTACGTTGGTCTAAATTGTTAGGACATACACACACACTTATACCAAAGCAAACAGTCTGAGCCATTATGTCTAGTATGTTGACAGTTTAAAAAAAAGAAAGAAAAATAAATAAATAACAGAAATATTTGACCACCCATAAACGATTTATTTCTTCCTTCCTTTCACAAAGTGTTTAAATCAAACAAAAGGATTTTTTTTTTTCATAATAAAGAAATTTATTTTTTGAGGCATATATTCGTACAAATAAAAACTAAATTATTTTATAAATAAAGTTTTCAAATTACTTTGATCTTTGACTTCTAAACTTTTTCCATTGTATAACAAGAATTGTTAGACGTGTGTCTTAAGCATTTGTCTTCATTACATTCTTATTTTGCTGAACTTAGTTGCTAACAATTTCCTTTCCCAAAGTTATCTGCAACCTAACCTACTAACCAAACCAGCCAATATTGCCAATTCAAAAACTTTAACTTCTAAAATAAAACCTGGAGCAGCTACAATAGACCTATTGTGACACTGCTCTCAATGTGTAGTATTTATTAAGAATTCAAAGACTTCCTTGGCTGATTAGTGCGCCATGTCAGACGCTTGTAGGTAGTGATGACCTAAGTAATGAAAACTGGTCCAAATTACACCATTACAGTGATTTCTTCGTTGTCGTTTCATGACCTGCAGAGGTTGCTTCGATCCCGACAGGTTAATTTAAATTTAAATGGCAAGTGGAGTGTTTTTTTTTAGCGCTTTCCTAAATAAGAGCTTTGGCGGTGAGCATTCTTTACAGTAGTGTTAATCAAGCCACTAAAGACAAACAAAAATAGAGTTTAACATGCTGATTTAAAACAAAACAGCTAAAATATTATTACTGGTCAAAAATAAAAAAACAATTGTTTTGCAGCCAACTTCACTACAAAACGCGCTGTCAAAATTGGATTTTCCAATTCTTCAGAGTTGCCACCGTGCTATTTCAGTATGCTTCATACGGTCATGAGAATTTTTGACAGATAAAAAACGCTTAACGCACCAATTTAGGTATGACTGTTATATTTGCCAAGTGTTTTAATACTCTGCAAGGCCCAGCTATGAATTCTGGGCCAACGCGAATTTTTGACCAGCTCAGGCATTCAATAAATTCTAAGCCAACAACCCAACGCCAGCTAAGACTAAATATTTCTTATCAAGTCTTTAGCTAAACTCAGTTAAAAGGCTGCCGAATGCTAGTAACTAAAATACAATTTATATTTTAATGCCCCCGTAACTCCAAATTTTTTTTTGTGGCTCTTTCAAATGTAATTATTATTGTGTGTATTTACATTTTGTTGTTAAATGTTGTTGCATATTTATTTGTGTATTTGAGAGACGACCACCTTTTTTTTTGTTTCTTTGACATCCTTTTTTCTATCTTGTGTTTTATTAACAGTATTTTTGGAAAACGTCATTTCCATTTTTATCAAAAAGCCTCCCTGCATTCAGGCATGTGAAAAACAACAAGGAAATGAACAAAAATCTGGCTGCAACTTTTGTTTTTGATTTCTTTTTCTGGGTTATTTTTCTTTTCTGTTTTTAAAGTTTTTTTTATGTATTAATTTTGGCTTTGTGTGAGTTTTTTGTTTGGCCGCCTTTGTAGGGAAACAAATACAACACTCCCATGCACATTAAACAAGCCTTCCTAAAGGACCTACACACACACTACCATTGGGAGCAAAAAATAATATTTAAAAAAAAGTTGATATATGTACAAGCGAGTATGTATATTTTAATTCTTTGTGATATTTAAAATGTTTCTTTATATTTATTGCAGTTTTTTGGTCATTCATGTAAATTTTCCTGTAGGACAACCACTCACTCGTATGAGTGTTTTGTTTACTGTGTATGTGTAAATTTTTAAAGGTGTGTGTACATATGCGTCCCTTATATTCTTCTACATTTATATACGTATGTACATTCATGTATGTAACTTGGCTTGGTATTGGCCAATAACTTTTTCTGAACAATTTATTTAATGCAAAGATACATATTTTATTTTTTTTTCGTATTTTATTCCTTTTTATTTTCAAGGATTTTTATGAAGCAATTCGCTTAAAAAATAAAAATGGGAGCATGTGAAAAAAACATTTTTTAAGTTTTTGTTTTAAAATTTAAAAAAAATAAAGGGGAGTTTATATTTACTTTAAACATAAAAATGTATCTACATACTCACACAAATAAATATATTGTTCTTATGCAAAAATACTCACTTACACACAAGAACATAAATAAAGCATAAAACATTTTAAAGGCCTATTTGGAATTTGTAAAAGCCTTATTGTTAAGAGTATTTTTTTAGTAATTCAAGCAACTGAATACGAAAGCCTAATTCTAACAGTATTCCACTGCCTATGAAAATAAGCCTGCATTTTCTCACTTCTGGGCAAATATTCTCTTAACACTGACTACAAGAATGTTAATGTTCCATATCAGTTTCGCTCATATCGTAAGGAAGTCTGCTGTCATTTCTGCTGAATACTTTCTGTGTTAATGGAGTGCTTGAAAGCACTTACTTAAGCTTTCCTTTAGATTGCCTTCTTCGCCATGCCAGACGGTTGTAGGTAGCGATGTCTTCGTTAAATAACCTGTAGAGATAGTTGCACGAGTGTCAGGACTCCCGTGACAATGCGAATTTCTAACCGAGTCAAGGCCAGTAAGTCATTTGTTCTCTTATGAAAACAAAATGACAAGAATGATTTTGCTATTAGTATATCCTTCCTCTCCAACCAATATTGTTGCTATACTTTTTCTAGTTACTCGCTAATCTTGAGCTAATAGAGCTCCAGGGCAGTCCGTAAAATAGTGCTGGTATCATAAAGACATTTTCGGCATCTATCTTTGTATATAGCTAAGGCTCTTTTTTCACCTCAGTCGAATATATTGGATGTGTTATCCAATCTGGCGCATCAGGCTGACGTATGTTTGCTATAGATACCTGCACGCAATAGGTGGATGAATTGGCTAAGGTTGGCTCTAACATGGAAGCTTCTATGTCAGTGACGAAGCTGTACTGCTTCGTACCATTAGAAGCGGCATTCTTGATTACTACCAAAGAAAGGCGGATAGTAGATGACAGGGTCTAGAGACGTGTAAGGCTTCGCGTCTACTATGGTCTCTTGATGATGCTAAACACTCTGCTCAGCTGGTAAGCAGGAATAGGAAGGATATTTCCAGACTGGTGGCTGCTCACTGGACGATCAGCATGCACGCCAGCAGGTTGGGACTGCCCTTCAAAGAAAACTGCCGCAATTGCCGGTCACAGACATTCTTTTACCTTCTCTGGGAGTGCCTGGCTCTTCTGGTTTCGAGACACAAAATTCTGGTGTCACAATGACATCATTTGATGTCGAAATGATACCATACGGTTGTTTAAATTACACCATGAGTTGTCAATTCCACAACGTTCTATACCAAGTTCACAACTTGGTAAAATCGTAGTTTTTTTATTTTTATTTTGACAACCAACCGGTTTCAAGTTGTACACGAGTGTTAAAAAATTGAAAACACTTGCTGTCAAAGTGACAACATATGTTGTTGATTTTGCTACGCGATTTTTGGCTCAGTGTACATGAAGCAGCTAGCTTCGGCTTTTGTAACGAGTTCGTTTACTCTCTTGTGGCCTAGTGGTTATATATAGTTAGTAGTTAGCCTCGCAGAAAACTTCCAAGTCTATGAAAGAAGTATCCAAACCCTTTTTAGGCAGATAGCCCACTAATTCATTATTCACATGGCCTTTATATCCTGCTATACACTTCCGTCTTTTTCCTTTGTGGCCTCAGCAACCATTTAACTTAATTTTTTATATTTTAAATTTAAAGTTTGAAAAATCAAATTTGAGAATAACTTTTGAACACAGAATTTTGGCTTTTTGGCAATTTATTTGTACAAAAATTTTTACAAAATATTTAATGCCACAACAGATCAAACATACAGACAAGCTGACGTAGATAAACATTTGTAGTTTTTTTATTTTTCTTTTCATTTAACTTGTTGATATCAAAAGCTATTTTTCTTCTCTTCCGCTCTCTACTCTCATGCAATAAATTTACTTGGTCGTTGTTCTAATCAAACTGAACAAAACAACTAAATAAATTTTGCCGGCCAAAATGGAAAGTAAAATTTTTTTTTCGTTTTTGTCAACAATGAAAAAAAATTCAACAAAATATCTAAGTCAAATGAAAATCTTCTCTACACGTATGAAATGTTGCCAAAAAAAAAAATTAAAAAAACCGAAATAGAAAGCAGAAAAAAAATTTGCTAGTATTTTTAGCAAAGAAAAAAATAAATAAAAAGAGCAAATTTTAGCTAAAGCAAAAAACAAAAATTCTAAAGGTTAGTGAACCGCATAAATATAAATAGTTTATTTTGTTAAATTTTTGAATTTTTAAAAGTAAACAGAAAATAAAAGGAATAAAGCCTTTTTTTGATATGAGTATCTTTCGGAAATGGTATTCAGTTCAAAAAGTAATTCAAATTAAAAATAAAATTATGTAAATTGAATTGAAAAAAAAAAATCAAAATAGCAGTAGTAGCATTTAAACAAAAATAAAATAATAGCAGTAGTAATAAAAAAAGTAATACGAGTAGTAACTGAAAAAGATAAAAAAGTAGTATTAGTGGTAGCAAAAAATGAAAAATGAATTAAGAAAATAGCAGTAGCATTAGTAGCAATAGTAGTAAAAAATAAAATGAAATATTCATTTTTTTTGCTAATTACAATTATTAAATTTTGATTCAAAATCAGGCCAATAACAAATATTCCCCAGGAGTTTTTTCCAGGGAAAAAATTCCGTACTTATAATAAGAGGAAAGGGGAAACATGAAAATAATTTTTTGGTTATGTAATAAAATTAAGTAGCATTATTTTTTTTTAGCTTGAGGTCAATTCAGTTGAGTTGTAATTGAAACAACTGCTACTGATGAGTTGTCATTTCTCTATGTTTTTGTCAACTGCACAAACACAGTGTTGCAATCAGTAATATCAAAATTACAACTAAAGTAGAGTAGGGTCTTCTGCCTATATATACTTCCAACGTTCAGTACTTCCATTTGTTGTGTTATATTGTTCCTACATATTTTTGATTGCAATTGTTTGTCGTTGATTGTTGAGGTATTTATGTGGTTGTTCAAATCATTATCGTAATTAGAATTTTAATAAAAATCTTTCCTAAATATTTTTAATAGTCGATTTTGTGAGTTTTGCAAGATCTTGCTTGCAAGCTTCCCCAAGCGGTTACTCCGTGCCTTAGGTATGCCTTACATTGTGAGAAATGCAGCAATAGTTCTAAATAAAATTAAATAAAACAATTAGAAGCAGTAGCAATAGTGATGCTACTGGTGCTAGTGGCAGTAGCATTAATAGTAATTTTATTTTAATTGGTAGCACAACAGCAGCGGCAGTAGCAGTGCTTAGTAGTAAATTATTTTTTAAAATTTAGTAGCAGTAGCACTAGCAACAAAACCAGCTGTATTAGCAGTAGAAAATTACAAATTGTATTAAAATTTAGTAGTAAATAATATTAGGCCATAATCATAGACATAAAAAAGTAGGTTTTTATTAATTGCCGATTTCTGTTAATAATAATTTTATGAATTTAAAATACTGACTTTTAGTGTGACTAGGATTATGGGCCATTGTTTATAAAATAATTACTTATAAACATTAAAAATGTTTATAAAATGATGTGCTAACAAAAAGCCACAAGTGCTTGTTTTACATAATCTACAATAATTTCAAAACTAAAAATTTTTCCATATGAAATTGAAAGAAGTAGAAGTTTTTGTGGGTGTTTTTCTGTCACACATTCTAAAATTTTTTACTTAAAATTAGTTAAACATTTTGTTTACAATTTAAGTCGTTTTGGCTTCGTTGCCTTGGGTTTAAATTGCTTAAAATTAAAATTATCCATTTTATTTCATTAATTTGCATAATCTTAAAAATTTATGCCAAAAACCTGTAAATAATAAAAAAAAGAAAGTAGCATAAAATTAATTTTAATAAGTTTATTTAAGGCTTAAAGCACTTAATTTAGTTGCAGCACATTAAAAAAAAAATAAATAAATTTAACAGTTTATGACGCTTGATTGTAAAATAAAAATCTATTTTTACAATGAATAAGGTCTTAAACTACCCAATCTATTTTAAAAATCCTTTCACTACTGTAAAGCTACATTATTAGCGAGTAACGCCACGCCCACAATTTTGCAATATTCTATTTTCCAATGCATTTTTTTTTTATATATTACAAGAATGGTTATTGTATACTCTTGCACCGTTTACGCTCGTTTTTTAGTTAAAAGGTTACTGAATAAAACAAAACCAGATTTTAAACAGATTGTTCTGAATTTTTATATGGACAATCTGCTTAGTCTAAGAATTCCTACACTTAGATAAGAAGACCGAAAGAGACCATGCAAAACAACAATTTTAAAAGTTGATAATTAAGATTTTTATTTCTGTTTTTTATGATTTTACTTTAAAGTAAATAAAAATTGCAATGAATAATTTAAAGTGTATACACAAATAGTAAAAAAAAACTCAAGATTTTGAGGGTTTTTGGCAAATTGCAAAATCAAATTCTTGTTGTACTCGACAGCACCTACCAGAAAAATAACATCACTTCTCAGGTATTTTTTTTTGTCGCACAGTGTTATTATTATTATATATTATGGGCCGTAATTGCACCGCGACCTGTAAGATATATTGTGCAGCTCATTTAAAAACTAAAACAATCCAAGACTCTTCTCGCATCTCGTAATTGCTGTGGGACTTATTTTGGCTAAGTCTTTTAGGGTCAGTATCGTCAGTATCACACAGCCTTCCCATCGCTGTTCAAACGCACAGCATAGGTTCGAACGTTTCTTATTCCTCTTGACAGAAACGAGAGGAGTCCTCATTTACCATATCAGTTTTATTCTTGAATTCAGAATAAAAAATGCTTCACATGAAAGTATTTAAATAGCTGAAATCAATTTTAATGCTTTTGGCATTATTTTTAATATTTTTGCTAAATAAACTATTGAATTTTCGAATATAAATATTTTCAGCTAAAAATAAGATTCAGCACATTCATGGAAACCTCTTATTTACTGCGAGTGTGTGTGTTTTTTTGGTTTAATCTAAATTCTTGGTGAGAAATTATTTACTAAACGTATTGTTTTATTTCCTATTCTGTAATCATTTATAAGTAGCTGTTATTTAACACCACTTCAATAGGTGAAAAATAAGAGCTTAAATAGACAACAGTTTAGCATGTATTGCAAATAAACAAGACCTTTGTGTGGCCCATAATTAATAAATATTATAAAACAACAACACCGAAAACGAAAAGAAAAAAAGAGCCAACACACACCAAAGGAAAGCTTGTTGCAACAAAATAAAACCAGACTAATGCAATTAACATTTCTTTAGTTAATGTTTTTAGAAAGCTAAAAAGTATGCAACAATTACAAACCGAACCGAACCGAACCGAAGAGCTACTTTGTTTAATTTAGACACTCACATGGTGTCACAGTTCAATGGTGCGTAATTAAAAATACAACAGAACGTTTAAAATGTGAGTGCTAAAATCTGTTCAAAGAAAATACCGCCACCATATGCGTATTTTTCAAATGCGTTACTTTTGCAGGTTTTTCTTTTTTCCTCTTTTCTCTCTCACTTAATTTATGGCTTGCGTTAGTTAATGTGTCTGTGTGTGTGTGCGTTATTTGTTTTACTTTTACCTCAAATGACTAGTTTTCCAAAGTAGATAATTATAATTGTTGTTAAATGTTGTCATAGAGTAATAAACTTGCAAACAACAGCAACAAAATTTCCAAGTAAGAGCAAAAAGAAAAAAAAAATTCGTACTTAAGCTGCTTACAAATATTTAGTGAAAAAAAAAAACATATAAAATGCTAGTAGTACTTGGTACCTGTGAAACCTTTACCAGCTTTAAGTCATTTAAAACATTATGATGGGTCATTTTACAGGTGACGATGGAAACACACAAAAAAAAAAAAAAGAAAAACTTTAATAATAACAGGCTTAAAATACCAACCTGAAAAGATTAAAAATTTACAACATAAATTGGTACGAGCATGAGTAAAATTCGTTGATAATTAAAGACGATTTTCCATTGAAATATACGAGGCTATACTGCCAACAAAAATGACTATTTGTAATAATTAAATCGTAAGAGCAGCAAATCAATTGATTATCAGCGTTTTATAAATTATGAGAAAACCTTATAAGCAAGATCTGGACTTAAAAATAATACCGCTCGGAAACGCATTAAATTTCTTGCAATTTGTCTTCTATTTTTTTTCTTTTATTAAAACGGCAAATTTTTTTAAGCTTGAGGTCGGATTTTAATTATTAATTTTTATAACGATATTTCTTTTTGTTTGATACAAATTGAAGACATCGATAGAACTTTTTTGACATCACACATGTCGATTTGACTTTTCCACGCCTTCTATATTACATTAACCAGTGGCAGTGATGTCTTTTAGGGCAGAACCGTAAAATACGTAAAGTGTATTCCAAAATATCAGAAAAATTTCTGCTCAAATGACGCTTAGCTATTTTTTGTAATACGTAGACTTTTTTTTACAACAAGCATAACTTCAAACTCTTAATAAGATAGATGGTTTACCTTTGTGTAAGATAAGGAAATATTGGCCCCAGTCTGAGAACAAGTACTTTGTGACTGTGCGATCTTAAGGTCTGGTAGAGCAAGTGTAGGGTCAATGGTTTGCCTGATGAAACCTCAGAACATGCACTTTGTGACGGTTCGATCTTTGGGTCTCGTTCCACAAGTCTTTTAGGAGATTTCCTGTTGACTTCCAGAAGATAGAAGAGCTTCGTATAAGCTTGAATATGAACTTCACAAGGCAGTAGACCATCGCAAAAATATTAGTTGAAAGCAATATTTATCAGAATCTCCGAACAAAACAAATGGCTTACTGGGCCTGTCTCAGTCAAGAATTCGCAGGGTCACCGGATCCATGATTGTTCATTAAAGAGTGTTGGAACTCTTGACAAATATGAAGATCAGTCAAAGTGACTTCTGTAGGTTTTGGGTCTTTTCACACAGCACACTGTAGTAATATAATTTGGGCATCATCACTTACAGCCGTATGACGTGGTAAACAAATCACCCAAAGAAGTCTTTGAATTCTTAATAAATACTGGATTTAAAGAGACTTAGTAACTTGAATATAGGGTTATAATATTTTTATATTGACCAGAGTGACTCGTTCTAGAACTGGATCACAGAAGATTCTCTGAGTAGCGGTTTATAAGGCTTAATTGACAAGAACAAACTTTTCTAACTAATGAAACAACATTTCTATTAGACTAGAGGCAGGGAAACAAACTCATTGTATTAAAGCAGAGCCTATTTTGAACCGCAATCGAAAAGACATTAGACTCTATGCTGCTGAACTGCTAAGAATACATTAGAGATTCAATTACCGAATAGGATGATTCCTGTTGTTTCTTTTTATCGAAAAGGAAAGGAAACCTTGGAACATATTCTAAGCGTTTGCACAGCGTAATAAGCTGGCTGCAAAACATCTAGAACATTGTGTTAGCTGGACAGTGGGCTGCCTTATAAATTGTGGCCTATACTTATAGATAAACAAAAAATGCTTAAAAACTAAAATTACCATAAATTCCTGCTTTTGAAACCTCCTCGCATATTTTTTGTTCTTTTTTTTTCGTAACTTCTCCCTTTAAATAATTTTTTTTTAATAATACACTGCTTGCATTTTTATTTTATAATTTCTTTAGTTTACTTCAACTATAAAAAATTATTTTTATTTCATTATTCATTTGATTAGCCTTATCTGCCACTAACAGTGTTTTTCTTTTTAAAAATAATAAAAGTCCAAATACTCTCTCCTTAGTAAGCAAAGTATGCTTAAAGCTAGTGACTAAGCGCATGAAAAAATTATACAAAAAAGGGGGAATAATTTTGTAATCTTATTCACAATTTTTTTTTAAAAATGAGACTAAAATTTATTGAAAGAATATTAATATTTTTTATTCCACATAGATTGTTCTCTTTAAATTATTAAAATCTAAAGTGTTTTAAAGAATTTAAAAGTTGTTGAAATTAAGTTTGAATTTTAATAAATTAACATTCTTAAAAACCATGCAAAAATCAAATTATGTGAAAGCAAATCAAGCCTAGTGTAAATTAAGTTCGAATTTTCGAAATTAATTTCTGAGGCTCGAACATGCATAAAAACAGAAAATCAGGCATTGTTTTATAAAGTTCGAATTTTTTAAATTAATTTCGAATTTTCAAACATGCTTAAAATAATTAAAAAACTGAAAATCGAGCGTAGCATAGTTAAAAATTATTTACAGGCTAGAATTCGCGCTAGTTGTATGTAACAACAAAATATTTCATTTCAGTTTAAAGATAAAAATTGTATTAAAGTCAAAAACAAGTTTTGTTTATTAATTAAATTTTTAAATTTAGCAATTCTCAATTAAAATTATTACAAATAATTTAAAAGCAATATTTTCTTTCATTAATTTTTGTAAAATTTTAAATTTTCTTAACAATATTTGTCTTCTCACTATTTTTCATTATTTTATCGCCTTTGAATAGTGCATTAAACTTACAATAACATTGTAGTCTTTTTCTTTATTTTTGTATACTTTTAATTTAGTTCGTATTTTTTTGTCCTTCTTTTCATATATATTTTCCTTTCAGTTATTTTTCTTTAATGTACACTTTTTTAAAAAAAATACAAAGAAAAATAATAAAATTCTCATACATACGTAAAGCCTCATAGAAAAATAAAATGTTTTCAGGCGCATAAAACAAGGAAGCTTTAAAAAAATTAAAAGAAGAAAAAAAATTCATTAAATCACATGCACTCACATGTGCTTATACGTATATATTTATCTAAACATTAAAGTACATACAAAAGTAGAAAAATGTTTTTCGAAAGGATCAAAAACAGAGAAGGAAAATTGATTAGTTGATAGGGAATAAAGTTCTGACCGTAAAGTCAACCAAATACAAGCAATTAAAAAATTAATTTTACTTTGAAATTTTTTAAAAAAATATTTAAGGCAATTAAAAAATTTTACATAATTTTTAGATAAACTTTGGTCTAGAACTCTCATTCCCTATATACTCTTCATACTAAAAGACTTATTTTGAAAAAAAAATTTTTTTCAAACAGAAATTTACAAGGAATTGAATATTTAAATAGAAAATCAATTACATTATTTGAAAATAATTTTAACAGTACATGGAAAATTGCCAACATTATTTTTATAAATTTTGTTTTTCCAAAACCTTTATAATATTTTCAAATATATGGAAAAAAACATATTTTTAATTATGAAATATAACAATTCATATAATATAATACTGGAATTATGTTATTTCTATTTAAAAAAAAAATAATTTTTTTTTTGTTAAGCTTAAGTAATACTTTTCAAGTGCCGAAAGCTTTCCAGCTCTGTCCCATAAAACAAAACTCAATTGCACTTAAAAAAAATGTCAGGAAAAATAAAATACTGAATGCGAGCACAATGAAAGAAAACAATTTTGTTAAAGCAAACCATAAAAAGGAGAAATGTACGAGGGCTAGCACAAAATTAAAAAAAAATTTAATTAAATTTTTTTATTTTTATTAAAAGTTATTACCTTGAAAAATGTTTTATTTTTTATCGTCAGTAAATTTTCTTTAGTCTTCATTTAAAATTGTGTAATTTATTCTACGTTCACACATACATACCTATTTTTGGTCATCAGTAAATTTTGTTTTATATTTTTTATTGGAACGTATGTTATGTTTTTTTGTATATTTAACAGGCATCTATTTCTGATCGTCAGTAAAATTACCTTTCTTTATTCTTTGTTTTGCTTTCCTTTCCTTAAGAATTAGCTTTTTTTGAAAAATGTCTATTCTACGTGCTTTGCATATTTCACAGACACCTATTTTTGATTGTCAGTAAGTTTTAACTTTATTTTCATATTTTGTGCTGGAGAGAATGCTACGCTTATTTTTATCATTGGTAGATTTTGCTTTATTTTCAGTTTTTAGGACAGCTTATTTTTGTATCGTCAGTAAATTTTACTTTATTTTTTTATAAAAAATTAAAATTTTTTGTTGAAAAATTTTTATTGCATCATCTTTGCATATTTCACAGACATCTACTTTTGATCGTCAGCAAATGTTGCTTAATTTTTTATTTAAAATTACGTTTTTTCGGTGGAACGTATTTGATGTAGTCAGTAAATTTTGATATATTAAAAAGAACCCAAAACCTGGGCACAAAACTTAAATAGTGTATGGCCGGCATTAGTTATCAAAGTGTATATTCCTTTTTTTAAGTAAGAAAAATTAGAGACCCGCAATCACTTGGACTTTCAAGTCCATACTCGTCGCCTTTTTAAAAATAAATCAAAAAGCAAAGACAAGAAAAGAAATCCATTTTTGTAAGTGCACGTTTGAGTTTTTATATTTGAACTCGCTCACTCGCTCACTCGCTCATACATTTATTAAATCAATTTCTTTTTCTAGCAGAAATGTAAAATAAATATTATGGAATACAGCGGCGAGCTCTTTCTTTCTATTAAAATCCTGTTTTAATGTTGCAATGCATTCATAACAAGTACCTAAATAATGTGTAAAATTTTTTTTATAAAATTTTATTTGCAAAGGATTTCTCTTTCTCACTGTACATACAAAATTGAATATGTATTATTCCATTTGTTTTTTATTTTTGTTTAATTTTTACTATGGATTCAAAAAAAAAAAAAAACTTAAATTAAAAATCTATTTTAAAAATTTCTAATTATTTTGAAGGATGTTGTAAGGGAGCTGTATAACAAAGAATAAACAGACGTTGCAGAAATTAATAAAATTTTAGGCGAACTTTATAAATAAATAATAACATTTTTTTATAGAAAAGGGGTGTGCAGAATAGAATTTTTTCTTGGGTCTTGGGTGATTTAGTAAATGAAAGAAAATACCTAAAATTTAGTTCTATTTTGACACTGCAATATTATTACTAGGCTCTATTTACTGTCATTTAAGGAATCTTGAGTGCAGCTCAACAAACTTATACAAAGAGAGCTGTTTGAGAGTTTATAAAACTTCTCCTAAAAGACCGCTCAGTCATAAAGCACATGGTTTGTATCTTCGTCATGCAAGCCACAGAATCTGCATTGTTTTTTGTGGGAAGTGCTAAGTCTCTGGCTGTTAATATATTTTTTATTTTGCACTGATGGATATCAAAGCGCACTGTGGCTTTTTAATCTACCTCTTTAGTATTTTGAGGTCACTCTTATAGAGTTTTAGTATTGTTTGTTGTGCAACCAAACTTTTCGTTCTTTTTAGCTTAAGCTAAATATCCATGTATCTTTAGTAGTCTGGGGTTACTTATAAATAAATTCCCAGCACCTTGTGAGTTGTGGTCCGTAAAGCTCAAGCAAGCTTTTTCTTCAACTTCATATATTATATTCTCCCAAGAAGTGTTATAAAAATCGAGAAGCTCACGCAGTCCCTATTAGCTTGTTGGCAACGTGACCTTGCTACATTTTCTAAACAGTAAAAGATGTAGTTGATAGCCACATGTTGTGCAAAATTGTTAAGTTAAAATTCTTTAACCCACATTCGTTGTGATGAATTTTTAATTCTTTCAAAAAAAAAAAAAATATGCAAAAACTTTTTTAAAGACAGAAAAAAAAATAATTCATTTACAGCTTAACTCCTTGAAGTAGTTAATGGTGTTGGTAAAGTATCTAAAAATCGAGAAAAAAAATAGTAAAACACACTAAAAGGTCGAAGGGCAAAAAAGTAGAGAGAGAAGAAGGGTAGGAGAAGGTTTTAAAAGGAAAAAAATTAAATGAAGTAAAGTACAAGTTAGTTGCATGTTGTTAACGAATTTGCTATTTTTTTTTGCTCTATTTGACTAACACAGAAAACGTGAATCCTGGCAAATGAAATATACAAAACGTGTGAAAGTTTGGAATGAAAAATTGTTGTGTGTATTTTTTTTAACAATTTTTTAGTTGTTATTTTATGTTTTTGAAGTAGACAGCATTTTTTTTTTCGCTTCTTTTATGTTAACCAACCAATTAAAAAAAAAAGTATTTATTTTTGCAATTTCAGTGTAAGTTTTATTTTTCTTTACTATTTTTGGCAAAAATTTTTGCATGAAAGTGAAAAGTTTGCATAGAAAAAATAAAATAAAAATAGGAGGAAATCAAAATAAAAACTATGACGACGACTAATAGTAAAACCGGGTATGTTTTTGTGTGGAAAAAAGGAAAATACAATATATTGTGTATAGCAAATTTCCACAACAACACAACATTTGTTTGAAAACAAAAATGTATAGCAAAATCCTCCGGTAGACGGTTTTGTGCACGTAATAATAGTTTTCAAGTTTCGTTTTTTGAATAAAGTTTTTTTTTCTTTTTTTTTTTTTGTGAAGGTAAATTTATTTATATTTTCAGATTTTCTAGACACATTGTTATTTTACTGTTTAGTCTGTCTGGGTAGTAAAAAAAAAATAAGAGTAAAATTGCGTAAAAAATAAACTTTTTTATACAAAACAAAAACAACAAAACAACAAAATGCAGAGTTTTTATATAAAACTAGGATTCTGTTTATGATAAAAATATCAAACTAAAAAAATAAAGGAAAACTTTTTTAGACAGGCGTCAGACTTTTAAGTTTTCTGTTTTCATAAAACAATATGAAACAAAGCAATTATTTATTTAAAAAAAAATTTGTGGAACGGTTCTTACGGAATTGCTTAAGGACATGACTTTTGTAACACATTTTTATAATCTTAATCGGGTTTTTATTTACTACGTAGCGTTTTTAAAAAGGTTTACTTTATTATCACTATGGGCTATAGTCGCACCGCGACCTTTAAGATCTATTGTGTACCATGTTTACTTAAATAAAGTGAAAAGAAAATTTTTTTTTTTAGTGATTTAACAGTCCAACCAAAATCGCCCTCTATTTATATTAAAGTGTCGTTCCAAAATAAAACCCAAACAAAAAAAAAAAATTGAATTAAAAACGCTAAAATGTCAGTATTGGTCAAAACTAAAAAAAAACAATTGTTTTGCAGCCAACTTCACTACAAAACGCGCTGTCAGAATTTTGCCATGTTATTTCGGTATGCTTCACACATTTTGTATGGGCATAAGAATTTTTGATGACTGTAAGTCACCATATAAAACTCTCTTTGTTTAAAAAAAAACATATTTTTTATGAAGTATTAAAAGCCGGCTAAAGCAAAATTGTCACAATGATTAAAACGTTCTAATTTTTAAATATTTTTAAGTGATTTTCATATAAAAAGTTCTAGACTATATGTATCACTAAGTGATGTGAGTTTCCTTACCACATTTCAAAAAGTTCGCATAAACTCTTGCCAGCAAGCTGCTAAAGTTTTGCTAATGAGTTGCCAATTAGTGTCAAGATTTCTTTTTATATCTTTTAAATTTGTGAATTCGTAGAATTAAGAAGTTAATAAAAGGATTTCTCGACTATGCCACAAAAGTCTAAGGACGACAAAAAAACTTAATTATTTTTATTAAAGGGTACACCTTTTAACTTTATTATCTACTTTGTTCTATTAAGCATTGAGTTCTCCAGTTTTTGGGAAATTCTGGAGCATCCTGCCCCCTTTTTTCCTTTAAAACTGACTTTAACTACTACACAGATGGCAGATTTAACGGCTTAACACCATTTAAGTCGAGAGGTTGAGAATGATGTTCCAACTTATATAGTAGCTACTCCTTTACCAATAGAGAAAAATTCTTGTAGTCATTGTGGTGCATACACATGTAACCCCTTTTTCGAGACAGATCCTCCCTTAAAATGTCAAGATAAATGTGCGCAGTCATTATTCCTTTTATAAGTGACCAACAATATTTGTAGAAAACCTGTCGCACCCCCTTTTCTGTAGAATAATTAAGTTAGTAAGATCCATTAAGAATGAGAATTGAGAGGCTGTTTATCAATGAAATTCAATGAAATTCGATGCAAACCTTCTCTCTACACAAAGATTTCAGCTAGTAGAGTAAAAGCCCTATCGAAATCGGCTGAAAACAGCTAATTACTTCTATAATACTACTAAATTATCAACAAACAAAATCTATAAATTTTGTTTAAAAAATATTTAAAACACTGACCATCCTAAAATTAAAATCTACCTTTTTTACTTTATTCCCAAACTCGTGCTCAATAACAATTAAAGTTTTAAAAGCATCTTTAAAAAAGCCATTATTGACATGGTTAGTAGTTATTAGAATGGGGGATATCCACGCACACACACACACACACACAGGCCATGCCACACCATAGAGAAAAACACAGGTTTTTCTTATTATACGAGTAGCAGCGAACGAGCCATGTACGAAAGTAGATTGCAAATGAATGTTTTTTTTTTTTTTTTTTTTTAATAGAGAAGCAAATAAAAACTCACAAAGAGTAGTTTTCAATTTAAGAATAGAGAATAAATTTTATTTTAGATGCTTCTTTTCATTTTTTTTTGTTTTTAATTTTAAGAAAAATTACTTGTTTATGCTCTCGGTTTATTACTGTGAAAGGTAGAGAGAAAATGAGAGTTAAAAATCTCCCCCCCTCCCCACAAAATTTAAAGAGAGTTAGAATTTGCGATGGTAGTAAATTACCAACACATTTACATACACAATTTAAATTGATAAAAAAGTGGCCAGATAATATTTCTTTTATAGTAAAATATAATTAAAGAAAATGACCAAAAACAGTAAGTTTTTAAATACAATTAGAATTATAATAAAACACCAAAAAAGATAAATACATTAGAAGTTTTTTTTCTTGATTATACATTTTTACGTTTAAATATCAAACGCTACAGGATATAATAAGCCTTGTTATTAATTTGTTGAATTGATAATTTAATTTAAAATTATATCCTGATGCATTGAAACGCTACGATGTTACACTTTATTTTGTATTTTTCTTACAAAAGCCTCTGGCAACTCACTTATATCAAGTGTGTATATATGAAAGAGCCGAAAAACAAATCATTGCTCCCCACAAAACACTAACATCATTCACAAATAAGTGAGTGCAAGTATGAGAGCGAGAGAGCAAAAAATAAATAATAAAATACACTAAAGGGGAGCACATAAATTTCTATACACACTAGTAAAATTAAATCAATGATGATGATGATTTGTTTGCTTTTGTTTTGTTGTATGTAGTATATTGGGGAGCGCATCCGTATATGTAAAAGAGTGTATTACTGTGAGTACGAGTTTATTTTTGTTGATATGTGCAAATTTGTGTTTTACAACAACAACATTATAATGGGATCCATAAGAAAACAACAATTTTGCAAATATTTTTTTTTTGCACAACTTAAATTGTATAGTTTAGTGTTTGTTGTGAACTTTTTCGAAAGAGATTCTTTTTTTTAGTTGGCCGTCGTGTATGTTTATATTTTAGCGTACGTACGGACGGAAGGAATCTAGCCAATGCAAGAATTAACGATGATGGTTTGGTTTTCACTACTACAGTGTTTTTTTTTTAATTTTTTGTGAACTCGTGCAGTGCAAATAAATAAAATATATTTTTTTTACGAAGACACACACACATACATACATTTCTATGTATTTAAATTTTTGACTACGGGTTGTGCAGTAAGCACAAAAAATTGTTAATCCATTTGCTATTTAGTTTATATTCTTTATTAAAAAAAAAAATTTTTTTAAACTCGCGAGTGAAGTGCTGAAAACAAAAATCATAACAAATCATTTCAACAAATATCAAAACTAAAAAAAAAAAAATATTTGTGTAAGTTTGTTTGTATAGTATTCGTATATAAAATAGCTATTAAACTCCGAGGAACATACCTACATACGTGCATATCTACGTACAAGTACGCGTATGCACATTTCTGTATATGCACAGGGATGTGTATTATTTAACTAGAAAAATAACAATAAATTTTTGGTATGTATTATACTTTTGCCGGTAAAAATAAAGCAAAATGTAATTGCCATAAAAAAGAAAATTAAAAAAAATCAAACGTGTCTAGTGCAAGTATATAAGCAAGTGCGCGTCATAATACTGATAAAAAAAATTTTTAGAACACATCTACTTGGTAGCTTACGTGTGTATGTGAACATACCACATACACACATGTGTATGCATACGTAAATAAGCACACATAATATGCCCATAGGTAATACATAACTACCAAATTTATTATTATAGATTCATACCTATAAATTAAAAAAAAAAAAACTTATCATTCTTATTATTTTTGTACAATGACAAAATTTTTGCAAAATTTTTAATATTTTATGTATGTATGTATGCACTTGTATGTGGCTGGAAATTAAAAAAAAACAAATTGATTGTATTCTGACATGTAACACGTCATTTTGACTGGCACTAAAAAAAAACACAACCATAGAAAAGAAAAAAATAACAATATATCTACCTATTCATGTTTCTAGTATATCGTGAAGCTATAGCAAAATTAACAATAACTATAAATTTTGTTGCTTTCCAACACCTTAATACTAATTGAAGAAGCATTAAGCAGGCACAGTAGGAAAATATGATGTAGAAGACAAAAAAAAATCAAATTCAATAAAATAAACATAACTAAATTAAAATAAAATAAAAAGAAATAAAATTAAAAAATAAGATTGAATAAAACAAAATATAATAATAAACAATATAAAAGGATAAAAAATACTTATAAAAAATGTAAAAAATTAAAAAAATAATTAAATTAAATAATTAAATTAAAAATTAAAATATAATTTATTAGTTTTATTTGACCTTTTTCTTTTTAATTAAAATGGCTATTTTGTTAAGCTTGAGGTCTTATTTTTCAAAAATTTATTTTTATATCGATATTTCGCTCCAATTTTTGTAGCTTCTTCAGGATATAATTATAAATTAATCAAATTATTAAAAATACATATTTCGAAAATTTTCTTGACAAAAGTAAATTAGGGTGTTCAATAATAAGGTTTTCCAAACAAAATTTGAAAAATATTTAAAAGTAATATGTTAAAAATATATAAATAAAACAATTGTTATAAAAATGTATGTGTTAAATGAATTATGTATGTATGTAATATTGAATAAAATAAATAATAAAAATAAATTAAATAATAAAAATAAAAGAAATTTAAATAAAAGGAAAACAAAAACAATAAAGGATAAAATAAATATAATTAAAATGAAATTTAAAAATATAAAAAATTAAAAAAGAAATTAAATTAAATAAACAAATTAAAAAATAAAAGAAATGAAAGTAAAGTAAATAATAAAAAATACAATAAAGGAAAAAAAAATTAAATTAAAGAAAATTTAAAAATATAAAAAATTAAAAAAAAAAATAAGTAAATTAAAATAAATAAAGTAAAATATAAAAGAAAAATATAATAAAACTTAATATTTATTCGTGCTTAATTCCAATTTATTTCCCATGATATTCTGATGGAAAACTTTCAAAAAATATTTGTTTACTTAGTACCTATAATAAGTACTAAGAGGGAAAACATCCATATAGCTATTTCATCAGACGCTACTATATACCTATATAGTATATAAATGTAATAAAAAATGTATATAAAATCAAATCTAAAATAATAACAATAAAAAAAATTGAAATAAAAAATTTTATAAATACGCAAAAATAAATTAAAAAATAAAATGACGAAACAAAAAATATTAAAAAAAATGAAATTTAGATATGAAAAAAAAAAATTACGAAAATTAAAAACAAAAAACTAACTTAAATAAATTGATTTAAAAATAATTGAATAAAATAAAGAAAAAAATTTAACTAAAACAAAATAAACGGAATCTATAAATAAATAATATAAAATATTAAGAAATTGATATTATAATATACTAATATTAAATATATATTTAATATTAGAAAAAAATATAAAATAATATAAATTAAAAATACACATTATCAAAATGAATAAAAGTAAAATTATAACAAAGCATTATACAAAATGAATAAATTTATATTATAATACACTAATACTAAAAATAATAATTAAAACATTTATTCTAACAAAATAAATTAAAGTAAAAATTAAAAAAAAATATTATCAATTTTGTAAATAAATAAACAAATAAATAAAATTAAATCAGTTAAAATAAAATGAATAAAAGTAAAATTTTAAAAATAAAAAAAAAGAATAAAAAAAAATCAATAAAAATCAAAATTAATTAAAGAAATTTAAAAAATAAAATAAATTTACCTTGATTAAAACAATAAAATACAAAAATTAATAAAATAAAAGTTAGCATTATATAAAATACTTAAATGGAAGTTCAAATTATAATTATTTATATAATAGATAATTAAAGTAAAATGATATAATTTGAAATAAAGTAAAATTAATTGAAATAAAATAAAAAACAAACTTAAATCTTCATTCGTGCTTAAGTCAAATTTTTGTTGGTTTGCAGAATGCATTCTTTTCCAATATAAAATACAAATAACAAAATTTATAAATTAAAAAAAAAAAATAAATTTTAATAAAATTGACAAAAATAAAATTAACTTTAATGAAATTGACAAAATTGATTTAATTAATACAAAATAAAAGAAAAATATTATTCAAAATATAAAAAAATTACTTAAAAAAAAAACCCTGAAATTATTTTATTTGATTACTAAAACACCCTTTTAAAGACTTGAATAGATTTGGTTGCTAGCGCGTAGCAGAGAGTTATGCAATTTTGTATACCTACCGTATGATTGTTTTTAAATAAACATAATTTGATTACCTCTACGTTCAATAAACTTTTGTATTAATAATAATAATATTGTTAAATAAACATGCATGTTCATACATATGCAGGTATCCCTGCAGACAATTCTACTTACTTTAAATATACTTAAAACCATGGTTGAGGGTTAAGTTCCTTTTAATGCCGCCAACTGGCTATTTGAACATTGCAATGTGTGTATTAGGTAGTAGTCTACTAACCAACTCCAATTGCTTTTGCACTAACTTAAAATTAACTATTTAGTAGTTGGTAAAAAGTCAGCTTTATTAGAAAAACAAATTGCTAATGTGTAGAATAGGCAATTTATTTTTATTTATATTAATTTCTTAACTGTGGAGTGAAGAGATATATTTTTAACTGAGTGTCTTGTAATGAATTATTCGTTTCTGACTTTTCGAAATACATCTCGCAAAACTCTAACTGACTAGCATATAAATCCAGCCTGTTAGTTGCTCATTTCGTGATTTAGAATAAACGTGCCAACTACTTCAACTGAAGTAGTCACTTTTTAAAGTAAGTTTAGTTTAAAATTTTAACCGTAAAGCTGATTACAATTGTGTTATTTTGGTAGTCAGCTACTAAATTGCTTGCAGGGTATGGTCATATGTACTGGTATGTACATTCATATAACCATGTATTTACTTAAGTGTGTGTTTATTTATACATATTTTTTTCTTCTTATTTTTTTTTCCTTTTAGTCCGTATTTTTCATTATTTTGTTGCCTACTTTTTTTTTTGTTCTTCTTGACAAGTAAATGAACGTAATGTTTTTTTTCTGTTCGAAATATTAATAATAAAATGTACAAATATTATTGTTATCTGTTAAGTATATGAGCTTTTTTTCTATGTACATAAACTCATGCGCTCATACATACATAATAATTCATAAATACGAGTGTTTTTACTTGTACGTATGTCTATACCTATGGCGCAAGCCGATATTTTTGGTTTCGAAAAAAAAAAACACAACAAACATAAATTTAATTATGCAATATTTTTTGCTTGTATGTATTTATTTAATTTATAATAGGAACATAAATATTAAAAAAAGAATGATAAAGATCATATTTAAAATACAAAATGAATAATAATTCACTTTACATATGGGCCGCTTCATTGAGAAAAAAAATGAAATTTTTATTTCAACCAAAAAAGAATAACTCTACGTAATGTAATGTTATTTAAATTGAAACTAAAGTGTGAACAAACTTATTCAACAGTTCATTTGTGTTTCATAGACTAAAGTTATCGATTTTACATGTTTAATTATACATTGACGAGTTTTGTTACATAACTATGTGTGTATGTATATACGGGCCTCTAATAATTTATTTTAAATTCGACATATGTATTTGTTTTATTTTTAAATTTGAAACAGTTTATTAAAAAGTAATACAGAAAAAAAAATTTGTATCATGTGACGTAATGGTATTTATTCTTTTTAATTCAGGTAGTTTAATAAAATAAAATCAATCACATTGTGTCTATTTATTAATAAAATTAATGACGGAAAAATACTTAGTGGTTTTATTTAAAATCAAACAGATTAATTAAATTGACTAAGAAATTCTTCAAAACTGTGAATATTCACAATTAAACAAAATTACGTTACGTGACGTAAGGTTACTTACTATGTTTATTTTATATAATTTTTAAGGCCGACCAGTCCACATAAAATAATAAATAAACTCCATCAAACTATGAATATCTAAAAATAGAAGTAACGACACTACGTAATGTAAGAGTAATTATTGGTTTTCTTTGAAAACAAGTCAGCCCAGTTAAATTCAGCTTCTACAATCCCCTTTAAAGTGAGAGTGATTTGATTTCACTTCAATTTTGATATTTTAAACTTTAGTTTTAACCCTTCATTTAAAAAAAATAAAGTTAATTTCAAATGAAAAATGTAACAACAAACCACTACTTTTATAGAACATCAAAAATAAAAATACTACTTTTGAAAACGTATTTTACTTTCATTGCGTTACTTTTTTTTCAACATGCTTCATTTACTGAAAAATGCATCAAACTGTGAATATTCCCAATCAAACAAAATTGTATTAAATGACGTAAAGCTTCTTGTTTTTATTTACTGTTATTTTTAACTTTAATCAGTTCAGGTAAAAGAGTAAATAAATGAATATCTAAAAATAAAAGGAAAAACGTAACGTGACGTAAGCGTATTTACTGATTTTATTTTAAAACCTGCTAATTCAGTCAGTTTAATTAAAAAAACCATCAAAATAAAAAAAAAATTGCATAACGTAATGTAAAGTTTCTGTTTTGATGAGTTTGTTTTTAAACCTATAGGTCTACTCAGTTTGATTAAAAGAAATTAATTTCCTGTTCAAAATGAGAAAAGTGGCTTTACGTAACAGAAGGCTACTATTTATATATGCTCTTATTTAAAAAGCAGACAGTTTGAATATTATGTAAAGCATAATTAAATTCATTATTAGTAAAAGAGAGAAAAAAAAACAAATTAAAACTTTGTGCGTTGTCATAAATTGAAGGAAATAACTTTGCGTAACGTAAAGTAAATTTTCTGTGGAATAGAAAATAACCAATTGATTTTTTCCTTCTCTTTTAATTGCAATTAATTTTTGTTTCCTTTTTATTTCCAAACAAATTTCTTGTTTATAATTTTTTTTTATTTAGAGAATTTTGTTCATCAAATATTTTAATTGGAAATAACGTAAATCTTAAAAAGTAGCAATTATGGCCCATAATAAGGATAAATCAATTGAGCTTTTATTTTTTAAAGCTCTATAAGTCCACTTCTTTTTAAAGAAAAGAGTTGGCGGTAATTTCTTGCTAAAATCACCTCTGACTATTTTTTTTTAAAAAAAACATATACCACTTTCAAAAATAACAGCTTAATTCCAGCTTAAAAATTTGCAAAATAGCTAAAAAAATATTTAATTAATATGATAAATTGTTGTCCATAAACATTTCCTATAGTTCCTGATTACTATTCAAATTTTATTTTATTACATTTACATTTAATTAAATATTTATTCTAAAATAATTTAAAATAATTATATTTTTTTTGTTTGTTTTATTTGCAGTAAAAATGTTCTTTAAAGAAAACTTTGGATTAACGAAATCAATTCTACAAGTGTAAATTATTTTGAAAATTTATAAAAGGTGAGTGAATTTTTAAATAGCTTCCTCTATACACACATTAATTGAAATACACTTAGTAAAATAATTATAACACTTTTTTTGACATTTAATAATTTACCTCGCCATAATATTTACCATCAAATAGTTTTTAATTTAAAATAAAATAAAATAAAAACTTTACCGAAAATCGATTCAAATTTTAAATGGCCCATTACGTAGAACCTTTCATGCACACTAACCAATCCTCGGTAAATTACTTATAAATTATTAAATAAAATTCTTATATTGTAAAAACTATTGACTAAATAAGAATTTTTTGTCAATAGTTTTAAAAAGTAAAGCAAAGTGTTGGAGATACTTCTGATAAATATATTACCGTAACTCACAATTGCACAGCGATATTTAAGTTTTCTCGTAATTGTTATTTAATTTGTATTAAAAAAAATCAAGGAGTTATTAAGCAGCTTTCGTAAATGTATTTCGGTGCCACAAGTGCACCTTCGTAAACATTCCCTTTCGTCCACTAATTAGAAGCATGTGGTCAAAACTCGATGTTGCCTCCCACATAAATGGAAAAAATTCAGTTTTATAAAACTGCTACCCTTATAATGCAAAGCTTAGACAGTTCTTGCGATACAAATTATATGTAAGATCACATTTACATGCTTCATAACAAAAAAATTCATTTTTTAAATTTTTTCTCTTTTTATATTTTCCTAATTCCTTGTGATGCTTATTTTCTTATTTTGCTTTGTTATACCCATACCCTCTTAATATTATTTACCAAGACGTTTTCCTGCCACTAAACGCATAAATTAATCTTAAGATAATAAAATGAAAATTTTATCAGCCATAAATTTAAAGCAGACATTTATTTAGCTGATCAAAGCCAAAGACATAAAACTAATAATGACAATAAGAACAAAAAAAAAAAAGCTGTAAAGCCATCTGCCTGCTTGCTTCCTCTTTCAGAAAAGGAGTTGCTCTGTAAGAGTTTTCCCTGGCTACGCTAGTAGATTGAGTTTGTTGTGTTGTTGTTTACTTATCTAAAGGTAACAACAACTATTTTTTTATTTTCAAATGAAAATCTTTTTACTTGAACGATTTAGTTTTTCTTTTTTTGCATTTCTTTCCTTTTTTCTGCTTTTTTTTTACATTTGTTTGTTAATTTGTGAAATTTTATTTTTGTATCGTTATTTATTAATTTGGCTTTATTTTTTTGCTGTTGATTTGGCAGTTATTTCTTTAAATGATCTAGTTTTGTCAACACAAAAAATGTTTAGTGAAAGTTAAATTTAGTGTTTTTTCTATTTTAACCTGCCTCCCCCTTTCGCCTTCTGCTTCTCCTCTTCCTCTTTTGTCTGGTTACCATTTTGCACTTGTATTTGAATTTTTGTTGTTGTTTTAGTGGCTTTTAAAAGTACAAATACTAAATGAAAAACCAATTCAAATATAAACAGAAAATTTGTGAAAATGACGAAGCTGTAATATGTTGTTGGTTATAGTTATCGTTGTTGTTGTATTTAGTGTAGTTGCTGGTTTTTCCACTACAGTTTTCCACCAATAAAAACACAAGGTTTCTGCTGTTGCATTTGCAACTAAACAACAACAAAAAAAAAATAGCAGCCATTTATTTATTTATTTTATTTACGAGTCTTATTACCATGAATGTACTTTAGCTTCAGTTTAGTTAGTTTTTTTTTGTTGTTATTCATTCCATAATGAAATAATATAAGAAGAAAAAAATTGTATTAAAGTTGATTTGAAGTGTGTTATTAAGTTTTTTTTAGTTGCCACATTTAGCTGCCACTCCAGTGCTCACTTTTGTAGTTTATCATTTTGCTTTGCAACGTTTGAGTACATAAATGGTTTTTATTTTTAAGGCAACACATAACACTACGCCACTTAGCGAATATAATGAATAAGAAATAAATAAACAAATATAAAAAAAAAGAAAAATCACTATATAAGACATGATTTAACCAAGATATTCTGCTGTAATACAAGAGTCATTAAAAGTGGGTGGAGTTTTAACATTAAAAAAAGTAGAAAAAAAAAACAAAGCATTTGACATTTGTAAGGTTTAGAAATGATATAAATTTTCTTTTAAATTTAACTCTAAGAAATGGTTCCACGATTCGCCATGCCTTTCCAAACTATTTGCTTTCCAACAACTAAAAAAATTGATTCTATAAATCTCTATGATGCACTCTTACTTCAGGGAAATTATCACTTCAATAGCTAAAGTATAAAGCGAAATTTGCTTAAAATTTTTTTTTTTTAAATTTTCATATACCGCAGTGCTGTTGTTCTGAGAAATTTTAGCAACTTCCGAATGCACCATAGAAGATAAGGGGAGGCCGTCTAGATTTGTAATCTACCGCCCAAATGCTCAAAAATTGCTTTGGATTATTTAAAAAATTTTTTTTTGATTTAAATATACCTCAGTGCTGGTACCGTCAGGGGTCTTACTGATTTCCGGACGAACCATAGAAGATTACGGGATGGGACACATATCATTTAAAAAGGGAGGTCGTGTAGATTTGTAATCTACCGCCCAAATGCTCAGAAATTACTTTGGATTATTTAAAAATTTTTTTTTGAAATTTCCATATAACGGGTGGCCCAAATGAGACCTAGTGAGCGTATTGTAGTCGTTGTTGGGGGTCTTGCGGTAGAAGCTGTTGCACAATTTGAACTTTGTATGGATACATCTTGAGATCCAGCTTTAAAATTCTCTGTAATGTTGTTCTGGGTATACCCAATTGGCCGGAACGGCGACGAGTTGAGACAGATGGATCATTTGCAACACTCTGCTCCACAGCTTCCACGTTGTCTTCAGTACGAATATTTCGATGAACACCTCTTCCTGGACGGTCGGCAACTGAACCCAGTTCCTCAAAACGGCGAACTAAACTTGTAATCAAGGAAGATGCATCAGAACAATTGATCATTGAGAAGAATAATAAAAATCGATCATTTTAAAGCGTTGTACGTATTCATTTTAAATATCCAAGAGTTCAGTTATAATCTGCAAAAAGAAAAAATAAATTATGTAAAAAAAATAAAAAAGTTATTTGTGTTTCACATCAGCTGGTCTTATTTGGGCCACCCTGTACGAGTAAATATGGCATAAATGCTAAAAACGGGTTAGGTTAAAACATATTTAACTCGGCATATGTATCTTCACTCAATTTAATTTTGTTAAATATGGAATGTGGTGATTTGGCTTCTGTTTTATATTTCCTTTTTTGTAACTGAATTCAATGCTATTTTCCAAAAAGCGTTCCATTAATGGTCTTGCTAAAAAAAAACAGCCTAATATGTAAATTCTAAGAAAATCATTGAACTTTTAGTAGGTATTTGCATTTACTTATTTTATGCTAAAGCAAGAGGGGCCAATTAATTTATAAAATTAAAATTTTTAATTAAAATTATTGCAAAACTATACAATAACAGCCAATAAATAAAATTACAAAAATAAAGAAATACGTTTGTTTCATGTCAGCATCGTGTACGTGTGTATAATTAAACGTGTCGTCATCTGAAGTGTTAAAGGGCATAACAACTAAAAAAAAATACAATTTTTTTATATTTTTTGTGTTTTTTTTTAATAAGAATAGAAACATGTGTGTTTGCCAGTATTACTCGTGTTGTTATTAATACTACAAAACCATGTATCGTAACCCGAAGTTGTCATTGTTGAAAGTTAGTCAAATTAATTTTTTCTTGGTCTTAATGTCTTATTAGTCTCGCCCTACTGAGCAGTCAGAATGTTTCATTTAATGAAATATTTTATTAGCCATTGATTGAAAAATTATGGATGTAATTTTGTGTTGGTTGAAAAAATAATGAATTTCTCATTCATTCAATGTGCTGCTGCTACCACAATTGGTTGTTACAACAATAAAATTATTTTATTTGTTATAGTTCCTTTTATATTTATTAACAGTTCTACTGACGATATGCCTATAAATATTTATTTCTATTAGTAGCCGTCGTACATTTACCTTTTAACAACAACATTCATTACTGCCAATTTTAAAATAAAATTAATTTTCTATGCAAAATTCTTAGAGTTACGCATACGAAACGAACTCACTCACTTACTTCATTCATTCATTCACTCACTCTCTCACCCAGTGTTTGCATACATTTAGTAACAGACAGCCACAAAAAATAGCTGATGATTCATTTGCATTTCATTTGGTTTTTTTTTCTATTTCTTTTTGACTAGTTTTGCTATTGGTTCCAAGAATTATTAAAAAAAGAGAATGTGCGAAATTTAGTAGTTTTTTGTATTGTTGTGGTTGTGTTTTGCGGTTTGGCAAGAAATATTTTAGAGTTTTTTTTTGGCTTATCAAAAACAGTACTTAGAGAATTTTTGAACGAGAAGCGTTCGTCATCTACCTAAATAAATCTTTAAAGGTAAGAGACGTCTAATAGACAAATTAATAAGAGAGTGGAGGGTTTCTGGTTAAAAGAATTTTTAATTAATTTTAACTTTACACATCTAATAATAGTTGATGGTGTACTAACTTATCAATCTGGGGTTAGCAGGTTCGAATTCTGATTAGACTCTGGTTAATTTCTGGAGACAAACCAAGAAGCTTTACGCATTTGTGTTGTTAAACAAAAATGTCTTCGACTTCGCTTTGGAATTTATTTCGCATATTTTCTGTTTTTACCACTTTTTTTAACTTTATTCATTTTAAGGTTTTAAAAAGTTGACTGCAAAATTAATATGTATGAGTATTTAAGCAAAAAAAAACCTCTTTTTTTTATACCCTTTATTCTGTAAGTTTGTGATTTTGTCTGTAATTTCTACTCCGTACATGGGGCACCCTATAAAGTATATGTATTCTGGATCCTTATAAATAGCGGAGTCGAATGAGTGATGTCTGTCCATCTGTTAGTCTGTCTAGTCGTTGAAATCAGTAGAAGAGTTTCGCATACCAATCTGTCAGTTGTTTCTGTCAGTCCATAAATGGCGGAGATATAAGTTAAAAACTGCGACTACCTCCATTTTTGACAATTTTTCTGAGTGAGTTTTTGACGTATCTTGTATAAAATACAAACCGAATAGAAAAACGTGGTACGCAGTTCGGAAATGACAGTCACAATGGTTGTGCCAAAAATCAAAACGATCGGTAGAAAAATGGCGAGAAAAATCACAAAAAAATTTAACAGAAATTTTGGTTTTTCATTCACTTCAGCATGGTACGCAAGTTTGTCACAAATAACAGTCGTAATACGAGTATCACTGCAAATAATGAGAGCAATCGATCGACAACTGGCCTAGAAGTATCAAAAATAAATTCGAAATTTTAGATTTTCATTAAGTTTTGCTTTGTGTTTTTGTGTATTTTGTCTAAACTACAAAAATGAGAAAAAAATGTATTAACAGTTTGAACAGAAATAGCATTCGTAATGACTCCGTAAAAAAAGGAGAGCAATCGGTCAGCAAATGGCAGAGAAATATCAAAAATATAGGGTCCGTCATCGAACGTTTTTTTTTCAACTATTGCTTATTTCGTGAATGGTAACACTTAGCTCATGTCTGATTTGACAGATAATTAGTTTTATCCTTCCGCTGAAAGAATATGGTTGTGTTTTCGCTTCGCTAAGTGGGCCTGCGATCGACTTACAGAAGATGCCGATTTTGCAAAAAAAAAACATCTTTTCAGATGAAGCTCATTTTGATCTTGGCGGGTATGTAAACAAGCAAAATTGTCGCACTTGGGGCGATCGTTATCGGGCCATGTTGATCGAATTTTTGTTCACAAAAATTGAAGAGGAGGATATTGGCAACATTTGATTTCAACAGGACGGCGCTACGTGCCACACAGCCGAAGCTACACTCGATGTTTTTGTAGCATTTTCAAAAAAAAAAGTTATTTGGCGGACCCTATACAACCAATATTTCACATTTTCATTAATTTTTGTTTTGCTTTTGCTTTGTTTTTTTATGGAAATTTTTAAGCTGTCAGGTGCGTAATGCTTTGTACACACAAACACGAAACCTAAAAAAAGTATGTGTGTGTGGTTTTTAAAGCCTTGAGTGTGATAGCAATACGAATATAGACATCTTAGTGAAAGATAATTTTTTTAATCTTTTTATTTGATATTAAATATTTAATTAAATATGTTTGTTTAAAAAAATGTTTGAAAATTTTAAAAAAATTAAATTAAATTATATTTTTTTTCATTCCTATTAGAATTTTTTTTATTAATTTAAAAATTGAGGGCCTGCAGACTTAGATTCTCAGGAAAGAATTCATTAAAATTAAAATTACGTATTTTAGGATTAATAAAAAAAAATGTTTTTCAAAGAAAATTATTTTTTATCAATAATTCTCAATTCTTTTTTTATATTTATATAATTTTTTTTTTGCAAGTTTATATGGCCTTTTGCTTATTAAGCTTGAGGTCGTATTATAAAAATTAAATTTTTTTTATTGAGATTACGCTTCAATAATATCGAAATAAATTTTTATAATACGACCTCAAGCTTAATAAACTAATAGTTTTTATATTTTAAGAAAAATGTGGAAAGTGAAAAATATGAATATTTCGCTAACACAGTGGAGGGGTATATAAAACTTGGCACTGCCGAATTTAACTTGTTTTTCTTTAATTTTATTTATTTTTCTTAATCTTTGTAGAACTTGTTTTAATAGTATAAAATGGTATTTAATAGTCTCTGATATGATTATTTTAAATAACCTTGAAACTAATTTACCGGCAATTGCCAAATTCTTAGTTTTTTCTTTTATCTACGAGTGTTTCTTGCGCTGTTCATATTTTTATTCTTATTTCAGTTTTTATAATACATTTCAAAATGTATTTATTATTTGTTTATGTGAATGAAATAAAATTTAAAAAATATATTATACGAAATGAAAAGAAAAAGAAATTTATAAAAAAGAATAAAAACGTTTGTTTCGTAAAGATTTATGTAGGTATTGCAAAAATAAACAAACGCTCATTAGCAAAAACTGGGAAAAAAAAATAGAAAACTTGATTTGTTTTAAAACAAACGAAATCATTGTTTATTTATAAAAAAAAATAACAGCAACAGAATTTTTTTTAATTTAAAATGAGAAAAATGCGACAAAACGAAAAGTTTGAACAACCTATTTTGGCGCCAATAATCTTTTAATTAAAAAAAAAAAAAAGCAAAGCCTTTAGAAAAAAATCTTTAACAATAAAATAACAGACTCAGAAGCCTATTCGCAAACAAAATGTAAAATAAAAAACAGCACCAAGTCACCAGATTAAATAAGAAAAATCAGTAAGATCTGGAGGCAAATTGTCGCATTCGATGTCGAATCAAAATGAATGAAAGCTACACATCACTAGAAACATGTGTTATTATAAAATATTTTTTATAATAAAAAGTGCTTGTTAGCCATTTTAAGTATGCTTGTGCAGCCCTTTAGTACGTTGGCAGAAGAGGACATCAACATGTGCTGTGGTATTCATATCTGAACATGCAAACAGCAAATCGAGCATATATTTTTGCATAGAGCAAGTGAATGGGTGAACGAATAATGTTGTGGAATAATATATTGGAGCTCCATAGAGCTTGATTAAGAAGATGGGATAGGTATAACATCAAGTAACCACTGCAAAAGTTTTCAGTATAAAGACGTAGCTTCTGCTCAGAACTAGTGGATCAGCATGAACTGCACTTAGGAAAGCCGTACTTGCAGTGCTTCATGAGAACCAGCAATTTGTTTACATCGTGAGAGGGACTCTTGCTGTTTTTTCGTCTTCTATTGCTGGCTTTTACCTCCTAGACTAGTTTTTTGACGTCCTATCGATATCTCTACTTAATTTTTTATCTTTTATAACCGGAGAATAAAGCACAACATCCGTTGTCAAAATGACCACAAGCGGTGGTCATACAATATTGATCAACTACCTTAGTGCTTACTCTGATAGTACATGGTGTCATTTTAACAATGCATAGCGTTGCTGAATTGGCAACGAACGGTGGCAAATGACACCATACGGGTGATAAATCGACATCATCTGGTGTTAAGATGACATATTTTGGTGTCGAAATGATAACATACGGTTGTTGAAATGACAACTTAAGTTATCAATTTGACAACGTAGGGAACTTGTTGTCAATTCCACAACGTTCGTTAAAAAGTTGATAGCCAGTGTTGTCAAAAAAGTAAAATTGTGTTTTTCTTTTAAGTTAACAACCAACCTTTGTCGATTTGTACACGCGTGTTAAAAAATTGGAAACACTCGTTAATAAAATAGACACCGAAATGGTGTCAAAATTACCTCATACGTTGTTGATATTGCAACGATTTTTGGCATCGAAACATACCTCTCTGTGTTCAACCTAATCTAACCTATAATCCTTACATGATCCTAAGGAAACAATAACAAATTAAGTTCTATAAGGCTTAAGAATATAAACCTTATAAAATAGGTGTTTAATTTAATTAATTTATTTTCTTTATTGCTATTTTTAAACTTGTTTAATTAACAGCAAAATCTTTCTTATTTTTCCATTACAAAAAAATCTCCATAATGATTTCATATACACTTAATTTGATCGTATTGTTGTAGGTACACAAAATTTATAATTGTTCTCTCACTACTTTTATTTAAAAGAATTTAAGAAAAAAAATTCAAAATTTTTTTTTTCGAAATGATAAAGTAAGGTAGTGTAGAAAACGTTTACAAAAAAAATAAGACCTTGATCCCGCATTAAGAAACAAAAGCGAAATTGGCAAAAAAAAAAGCACACACACACAAGAAAAAATACGATTTCTAAAATTGCATGAAACATTGTCAAAGTGTTGGCTTAAATATATTTACACAAAAAAAGGAGTTTTAAACTTAAAGAAGGGAGCAGGCAGGCAGGTTAAGAAACGTAATGCTGCCAGTGAAACAAGTCTGGTTGGGCATTACTATCAAACTGACAACCAGGCACTCCTTAAATGAAATACCAAAAAGCAACAACAACAAATAATAAAAATAACTAAAGAACACAAAAAGAACTCTACATCGTTCAACAGATGATCATGACTTTACTGTCGGTTTAAGTTTATACAGACAGATAGATTCATTCGTGTGCCTTATTGTTGTTTTATAAAAAAAATCTCTGTGTATTCAGACAAAAAAAAAAAATTAAGAAAAAAAACTCACAGCTTGATCTTGCCCCCATATAATATCACAACAATATACTCGCTCGTACTTACAACAATTTTTATGAAGAGTATTTTATATTCATTTCATTGTGTTGCTCGTTTATGTTGTTGTTGGTGTTGTTTTTTATTTATTCTTTTTATAAATAAAATTCTTTGTTTGATGATAAGTTACCCTTTGCCTTTGCAAGTTTATTGGCAAAATATTAACCCATAAATGGCAATGATAAATTGGAAACTATTTATTTTGTATTTAATTTAAGTGATTCTTTATTTTATTATTGCCGGAACACTTACGTAAGCAGCTATTTAGTTCAGAAGCAAATTTCACTAATTCATTGGAATTTAATAGTTTTTGAAGTGGGGAATTTCCCATTTACAGGCATTGATGCATCGATACTATAAAGCGCACGGTATGATGAGAGCGAGTGAAAATATCAAAAAATTCTGAAAGCCATCAGCAATTTTTCGCATGATGGCATTTCATTATACCGTGCTAACATGCCGCGCATGCTCGTTTAATAGCCGCTTTGAGTTTACATTCTTTTTTCTTCCTGAAAGTTTCATTAATTCGTTTCTATCAGATATCCTAGTCTGATAATGCAGCTGCCGTCTAACCTATCAATACACAATTGTATGGCAAGCCGCTTATTACTTAAGGATAAATGCTGTAAATTCCCGAATGCAATAAGTTTGGATGAAAAATTGAAGCTATTTAGTACCAGCTCACGTTGGGCAACAGGTCGACATCTGCTTATTGTTCGGGTTTGTTTATTTGTGTAAATTCACAGCTGGCCTTTATAAATATCTAAAACTCGTCATCTTAAAATCCTTGTCTCAAAGCGTTCCGAAATAATACCTTGGTACCAGAGTGCCAGAAATCCAATTATTATTCCCTACATACCACAACATGGGTTTTTTATACAGCCAAACAAGGCCTCGTATGAAGACCATTATCTCATTCACTGAAATATCTTTTATTTTTCTGAGAGTCAACAAGAAGTCTATTATGAAGCAAATTCCTTTATTCAGTGAAAGCTATGCTATTTCTTTGGCTGCCTCTTTAGATTAAATAATGGGTACTATACTAGCCTATCAATCTGGGGGTAGCAGGTTATATTCCTGCCAAGACCCTTGGTATTTTCTGCAGACAAGCAAAAAAGGTTTCTCGGATGTGTTACAAAAAAGTCTGAAAATTTAACAAAAAAGCAAAGCAACAAAAAAAAAAAAAGGAACCCGCACCGGCTGATGCCAATATTTCCCACCTTAAACTGGTGATATCTATGACCAAACTGGCTGCTAAAACATGCCATTATGAATCTAAAATCACTTTTGTTGTTATAAAAGTTTACGGAATACAAAAAGTTGCTAATCGTCATTTGAAGAGGAATTTTTATGTATTATACGAATAGTTAGTTTTATACGTGATATTTAACCTTCGCCTATTACGAGTTTCGTAATCACAACACGTCTCTTTAGTTAGCACAGCTTCTATAGCTTGTAATTCATAATAATAATAATTCCTTTTTTAAAAGGTTAATTTCTTTGTTGAATGTTTAGCCGTATCTTTGCTTAAATACATTTTTATTTTTGTTTTCAATTTTATTTTATTTTTAATAATTCGTATTATACTTGAATAAAATGCAGTTTGCATATTAAAATTATTTATTTTTGCGATTTTTTTTAATATTTCAGTTGTGCTCTCGAAATGAATCAATGAGTGGTTGGTTCAATTCTTTGGTTATTAATCATTTTAAATTCATTTTAAGTTTGAGTTTACTTAAAAAAAAGAAAGCTTGTTTTGAAAGCACAAAAAACAATTCAAGTAAAATGATTTTAAAATCATGCCTGTTCTGTTTTTCGTATGTCTCGTTTTCTGCTACTCTCCGGCACTGACATTGGTTTTGTGTTCGTGAGGTAAACTTTGCAAAAAGGTATTCTATAAATCGCAGCCTCAATAAGCTAAGCTGTATAGAAGTAAATCCATGATTCAGGTTAAAATGTCAGGCCATCTCTTCAAAGGATGCTTGGCATTTTTGAATCAATTTGATCATTGTATAAACTTAGATCTCTAGCAATGATTTTGACGCAGTCTTGTTAAATTTAACAGTTAATTTTAGCAAGTTTTCAATATAATTTTTGAAATGCAGAATAATTTAAATCAACTCAAAACACTGGCTTGTTGTCATAGTCTTCGATAATGACTCAATTCTTATTTAGTCAGTTGGTTTAACAATAGAAGTATTCAAATGTTTTGTCTGGATTTTATGAAGCTTGAGAGTAAACCACTGTAGATCAGAGTAGCTGCTGAAAAAGAGTATGGCTGTGGGGTTATTCTCTTTATGATCGATAATTTAGTTTGTTGTACAGCGCTGTACTCAATTGTTATTTCCAATTACTTTTTTTATCCTGTTATTTTAATTAGTTTAAACAAAAAAATGTTTATTTTTATTTTATTTACTTTCAGTTGGCAACAAAAAAAAAATTAAAATAAAAAGACATCCTCATTATCATCATCGTATTCAACAGTAATTGTGGAAAACTGTAAAGCATTTTTCACTTTTAAATCACTTGGCAAAACAACCAATTTTGATTAAAACACAAAATTTTAAAACAAAAACTATAATTTAGTTTGGTATATACAAAAAAGAAAAAACAAAAAAAAATATTTTAACATTAAATTAATATTAAAAAAATAATTTAAATATAAAAATACAAAAAAATAATCATAATAATAAATCGTAAGAAGAAAGGAAATTAAATTATAAAATAAATTAAAAGCAAAAAAACAGAAAGCAAGAGAAAATAAAGAGATTTAGACCCCCCGAAGTTAAAAAAGAGATTGAAATTTAAACAAAAACAGCCAAGTTATTAAAAATAAATAAAAAATAATAATAAAATAAATTCAAATTCGCACGCAAAAATGACAATTAAGCTGAGAATATTAAAAGCTGAAACTCATTAAAGGAGTGTTCAATAGCTGAGCCAATTAGTCATAAAGAAAATACTTGAATACTTTCTAGCATAAAAACTACAACGTTTAGCTTAGGAGACATCAACCAAATACCCATAAAATGGCTATAAATTTTTCCGCTTCATTTGCGGCCTGTATAGCAGCTGGTCTGAAGGTACCGCGCCAGATAATGTACTGCATAACTCAGGATACGGGCCAGCCTTATGTTCTCTATAAAGACTCTCAAGAGGCCGAAAGGAATGCGGCCGCTATTGGTGGTTCGGCTACACAATGGGGCAGTGAAATGTATCCGGGTATACAGCAACAAGCTCAAACACATTTAAGCGCACAACAGCAACAACAAAATGCAGCTGCGCAGCTAGCGGCTAATGGACAAGCGGCAGCCGCGAATGGGCCACAGCCCACATCACCAAATGGTGATCATAATGTACGAGAAAATGGGGGCGATGCTGGTGGTGGTGGTGGGGGGACGGGAGCAGGAGGTGTGCGACAACAAGGTTCTCCCTCGACTAGTCCCTATCCGCCACAACAGCAGCAAAGAGCGAATGGCAGCAATGAGGACGATGTAAATATGAATCAGGTGAGGGCAAAGGTAAATAAATAAGAAAACACAAAATTTTATTAATGTTGCGCTGAACTTTTAAGATAATCCATAATTAATAGTCAATATTTTTCATTAGAAACGTTTTTAAATATATAAACTTTTATGAATAAAAACCTCCTTTTTTTGTTCGGTTCTGTAAGCGATGCTCTAAAAATTTGTTTTTTTTTATAAAATGTGCAAAAAATTTTATAAAATTCTTCTCGCTTTGTCTTTTTCATAGGCCACTGGTCTACAGCATCCAAACTCCAACCAACAAACAAATCCAAACCAAAGCTCAAATGATCCCCAACAGCATCAACAGCAAAATGGTAGTGCTGCCGGTTCAGCAGACAATCCAGCGGGGAATAATCCACATGTACAACAAAATGGCCAAACTAATGATCACAGCAATTTTCCTACATCAAATGGTGAACTATCCGGTTATTATGCACCACGACATCCAGGACAAGGCGCTTTAATGGCACCGCCTGGTTTCCCACCCCTACACTATCTCAATAAACCCGTCTTGCCGGGCTTAAATGGCAGTATGGATCAAGGTTCTGCCAATGGGCCCTCTAATGGCTTAGAGGGTTACACCTTGCCTGAACTTTTACCTGGACAAAATGGTTCGGGCAATAACAATAACCAGCAGAATGGCTCCAATCACAATGCAGCAACCACCAATGGCTCCGGCGGACGTCATCCCACCTCTAGCAGCAATAACAATTCATCGTCAGGCAGTCATAAACCTCCTAAACCTCACAGTGATCTAAGGCTGTTCAAGTGTTTGACATGCGGCAAAGATTTCAAGCAGAAGAGTACCCTGCTGCAGCATGATCGAATACATACAGATGCCCGACCTTATCCGTGTTCGGAATGCGGCAAACGTTTTCGTCAACAATCACATCTGACGCAACATTTGCGCATACACGCCAATGAAAAGCCGTTTACCTGTGGCTACTGCAGTCGAGGCTTTAGGCAGCGGGCGATACTAAATCAACATGTTCGCATCCATTCGGGTGAGAAGCCCTTTGCGTGTCCCGAGTGCGGCAAGCACTTTCGCCAGAAGGCCATCCTTAATCAACATGTGCGAACCCACCAAGGCGAGCGACAGTTCTTGAATAAATTCTTGAAAAAAAAAACAAAAATTAGATCAGAAATGTTTTGCAAAATCGATTCAAAAAAAAAAAGTCATATAAACCCGAGAGTTACAGTTTAGGGCAAATTTTTGACAAAAAAAATTAACAAAATTCTCTTTTTTTTTTTATTTGATAATTATTTTTTTTTAAGAATTATACACAAAGCACTTTGTTAACAAGGAATTGGCTTGATTTTCCAAAACTAATGGCTTTAAAACGCCTCCAAAAAACCCTCGTTCGCCTTGAAATTCAAAATTAGTCACACTTGTTTTGTTTAGGAAATTTCGCCTTTAAGGCCATTATTTTGGAAAATCTTTTTTGTAAACAAAAAATCTGGCAAAAATTTTCAAAATTTTTTATACCAACTGTATGGCTCTCATTTACAGACAATTTAAAACTCTATTGCTAAGGAAAGTGCTGAAGCACTTTGCCGTTTCTCCTTTTTTTCTACTTCTTCTCTCTCAACTCAGTAGTTTAGTTTAGTCGTTTAAATAAAAATCTTTAAAAGCAAATCTTAACGGTTACAAATTAAATAATGCAAATTTTTATTATTGTTTCCATCACCTATAGATGTGTCACCTCATCTTATATTCAAGAATGGCCCTCATCCCACTTTGTGGCCTCAAGATGTGCCCTTTCCCGGCGAGGAAAATGATACTAAAAATGGTATTGCCGGTGATGGCTATCACGATGAAGATTCTCAAGGTGGTCAAGATGGCGGTATACACTATCCTGCATATTTTAAAGATGGTAAAGGTGGGTGTGAAAGCCCTGTATTGTGTAAACAAAGACTTCTAAATTTATTATTATTTGCAGGTCAAAAAATCTTACCAGATGTTCTGTCACACATTGGCATCCGTCCGGCTAATATGCCACTGTATGTACGTTGCCCCATTTGTGATAAGGAATTCAAACAAAAGACCACACTGCTACAGCATGGTTGTATACATATCGAATCGCGTCCTTATCCCTGTCCCGAATGTGGAAAACGTTTCCGTCAGCAGTCGCATTTGACACAACATTTACGGATACACACTAATGAAAAACCGTTCGGCTGTCTTTACTGTCCGCGTTTCTTCCGTCAACGAACCATATTAAATCAGGTATAAGGGGAGGAATTTTCTCTACTTTTAATTGTTTTCTAATTGCAATTTATTTCATTTACAGCACATACGCATACACACTGGAGAAAAACCGTATAAATGTGCTCAGTGTGGTAAAGATTTCCGTCAGAAGGCCATTTTGGATCAGCACACAAGGACGCACCAGGTAGTGGTAGAATTAAAAAGTTGTTTTTTTTTGTATTATTATTATTATTTGTGATTTTAAATTTGGCTCCAGTTAAAATTTAAATTTTTCTAGAACTTTTCAGAATTGAAAATATTTTCGTATAAAAAATTTATTAACGCTTAATCTTGAACTAAAAATTTAAAAAAAAATTTTCTATAAAGTTTTTTATGAATTTAGTTCTAATTTAGTTGTTCCAATAATTCATTTTAGGGTGATCGTCCCTTCTGTTGTCCCATGCCAAATTGCCGTCGCCGTTTTGCTACCGAAAACGAAGTAACCAAACACATTGATAATCACATGAATCCGAGTGCCACAAAGACACGACGGGCCAATAATACTAACAGCAATACAACACACTCAGCGGCTGCAGTGGCAACAGCAGCGGCTGCTGCTGCGGCCAATCATTTAATGAACGAAACCAAAAATGCAGCAGCACAACAGTTTCTAAACAACAACAATCCAGTCGCACAACCGGGCGAAAACAAAAACAGTATACTTCCGCGTTCGATGGGAGGTGGCGGAGCAAATACAGGATCGCAAGTGAAAAATGAACTGTACTTTCCACAATGCTATGGGCCACCATTCCAGCATCCATTTCAGGGTCAGCCCCAAGCAGCACATGCGGGTCCCGGACAATCAGCCGTATCGGTAAGTGTGGCAAATTCAGCACCGGGTGTGGTGGTCCAGCAAAATGCTGGAACCTCGGTAGTGGCTCAGTGACATCCCCCAAATGGGGGAACAACATCAACTGTAACATCGGCTGGAGGTAGTGGTGGAGCTACGGCTGCTACTAATGGTGGTACATCTAATTCAACTGTAGCCCATGGTCATCATCAACAGCAACAGCAACAGCAACAGCAACAGCAACAGCAACAGCAGCAGCAGCAGCAGCAGCAACAACAACAACAACAACAACAACATGCCAGCAGTTCGGCTAACCAAACTCCTCAAACTGTTACTCTTTCTATAACATTGCCACCTGTGGGAGGTATGCCTCCCACAGCAGCAGCCGTAGCAGCAGCTGCCACGGCCACTTCTTCACATCATCATCAGGGTCATACAACGCATGCTCACAATCAACCACCTCCAGCGCATCCACCACCCACAGGTCCGCCACCTACTCTATCCCATGCTATTCCTATACATCCACATATACACTCAATATTCGGATCTCTATGATAATATCAACAAACTTAAGTATACAATGATTTTTTTAAATTAAAAAATATGTTTATTTTCCTAATGTTTTATACACAAAAAAAATTTTTTTAAGAAATTTTCCAAAAGCAGACGAGTCCTTTTTAAGCATTTGCTAAACGAATAGATACACTGAGCTAAAAACATAATGACTACCACATAGACAAGCATACATATAAAAGCAATTACAGAAAAAAACATGTTTTAAAAACGTATACATTTTTAAAATTAAGTTTTAAACTTTATAGAATTAACAAATCAAAATGTTTTAAGCGTTTCATGTAAGTAAGAAACAGAGCAACTAGTCTTTTCGAAAAGGACTCTAAACTTGGTAAGCTTACATAAAAGCAAATATTTTTACCTTCCCTCAAATTAATGAATATACCTAATTTACGCAGAAACAAAACAAACAAACAAAATAATTTTTAAACAAAAAACATTACACACACATTTATATATCTTAGACTTTATTTGAAACAAACATAAAATTTATTTTCGCAGCGTATTTAAATATGAATTCATCTGTTAACAGCTCTGCTTTCAACCTTCAGAAAAAAGTTCCACTTTCAATAATTCACAATAGTAGCCATAAATTACGCAGTAAATATATTAAATTAGTGAAGTTAGAAAAGAATGTGCTAAAAAAATTTAACAAAGTGTGTTAAAAATATAGAAACATAAAAATTTGTTAATTAAATTGACTGAAGTGAGTGTTGCTACAGGTAACATACAAAATATAAAGATTTCAAAGCCAAGCTAGTGCCCAAACCGCAAAGAATTTCAGGCAGTATGGCAGACATAAAAACTTCTGGTAAGCGTTTTAAAATCTTTCATATATGTATATCATAGTAGTTTATTAGATAAATATATTCCAAAAATTATCTAATGCTCGGGAAGAAAATATTGAAACATGCTTATGCAGAAATGCAGGAAAATGTGCTTTACATGATTTTTACTGCATTGTGGTGTTTAGTTAGTTTATCCATGCATAAATTCCGTTATGTTTTTGATATTGATTAGTGTAAGCAAACCTAAATCAATTGCAAGTCTAGATATTCCTTGCTTTGGAAGAACAACAAAAATCTATTTTGTAAAAAATGAGCTGACAGCCTTTCAGGCTAGCGCTTTACTTTTATATTTTTAGTTTTACAATTTATATACCTATTTAAGGATTAAAAAACAAATAAATAAGTAATATTTTGTAAAAAGTAGTTCTGCCAACTAGAACCGCGTACCCGTTGTAAATTTGTCATCCCACTGGTGCTTCTGATTTACAACATGTTTTTTTTTTGTATATTTTGTTTTTATGTTGGAAGGAACCTACATGTCCCCCAAATTTCAATGCAATATAAGTACATGCACATGTATTTCAGTCTTCCTTTGGGTGTTACTCTTAGCATATCTGTTGTAGTAGATGAGTTTATATCATTGAAACATTTTTAAGTTTGTTGTTGGTTAAGTGTTAGCAATTGTAGCAATTAAATCCCACACATCTCTGAGAGAATTAAATATTCATTGTTTTTAGAAAGGGCGTTAAGCAGCTACTTTGTAAAAATTGATGTGTTGCAATTATTTAAAGCAGCACCTTCAATTTCGTTTTGGTTTCTTTCCTCCTTATCTTTTTCTACCGGAAAAATTATATTTTCCAACACAATCTATATCATGAATACTATTCCCAACATAAAAAAAAATAGAACACTATTTTGTGTAAACATGAGTGATAAGTAAAAGTGAGTGTTATTAGTGAAGACATAATAAAAACAAAAAAGAAAATAACATGCTGACTTGAAGCACAGTTTCCTTATTCTTGATTTCATGCCACTTGTAACAAAGGACTTAAAAATTGAAAGCTTTCGCAAATTTTTGGCTACAAAGAAGGACATTTTCTAACGATAAAATTACCAAAACTCCAAGTTTAGGATCTCAGTTACTTCTTTAATTGAACACTTTGTTAAGCTAAGGTATTTTATATGGCTACCATAAGGGATTACAGTAAATCAAGATACAGTATTTAGTCTATCAAAGACTTAAGACTAAAAAAGTGTGATCCAACATTGTCGTTTGTTGGTCTTAAGTAAAGTGTTAGCGTACTTCAAAAGCAATAAAATGTGTAAGGAAAACAGAAGGATTTGAAAAATTTGGAGTAAACAAAGCTTACGATTTTTGAAAGAGAGCTGTAAAGGAAAACTTTGGATGTAAAATCTTAACTATTTACTGCAGTAATATACGATCTAAAAAAAGACAGCTTGTGTTCCTGTTGTAAAATATTTAAAATTGCCATTGCATGGTTTTGAATTTTATTTATTTGAATACTCTGCGAAGAATTATTTTAAAATATGCAAGGTATCTTTTACTTGAAAGAGCAGCTTTAGTATACTTTTTTTTAATAAATTTTTTTTTTTTTAGAAATTTTATTTTGTAAGATTTTTTCGTTATTTAGTTAAGGCAGATTATTATCATATTTTTTGTTACTAATACCTTTTACTTTATTAGTTTTTAGATTAACTATTATTATTATTATTATATTTTAATTCTAATTTATTGCAAAACACAAGACTTTCATCTATTTTTTATTTTTCTTTAATGAAATTGTGATTTTTCAACTTTTTGTTTAAATTAAATACATAATATTCGCAAAAAATTAAAAAGAAACGTCTTCCCCCAAATTCAAATTTAATTTGTTCTTATTTAGTTTGCTAAACCAGCAAGAAAAAAATAAAAGAAATAATAAACCCACTTAATTTTGTTGTAAAACACATTGTAGACTCCAGAGTGCCATATAACAAGAAAAAAATATATAAAAATATTTAAAAAAAAGTATTCCTATAGAAAGTAAAAAAAGTCATAACAATTTTTTTTCTACTAAACCTTAAATTTCATTTTATTTTTCACTGTGTACTGACAAATACAAAAAAAGTAAACAAGATCGTTCATATCTATTCGTAGATAAAAAGGCATTTATTTAATAAATTGATGTTAATGTAAAACATCCCTCCCTGGGTGCTACGGCATTAACAATAATATTTTCCTTTTATGTATTATTAAACATAGATGGGATGTGTTAATTAATTTGGTCTACATTTTATAGTTATTTGTTATAACTTTGAAATTAATTTTAAATAACATTATTTAAATTTGATTTTTCACTTTTAAAAAAAGCAGTTTTTGTTCTCTTTAATGTTAAGTTAAATACATATAAACAAGTGTCAAAAGCAAACATTGCAATGTTTCAATAAATACATACGTTTCCTTTTACATTTTGTTTCAATTAATCATTAATTTTCTTTGTATACATGCATACAAACATATTTGTAGTTATTAAGTTTTATTATTTAACTTTTAGTTTAATGTTCTTTCAAAAAACACAAAATATTATTTATATATAAATAAAATGAATTATGAAAACTTTATTTTTTCGAGTTTTTGTTTTATTTCTTACCTTATGTAATTTTTGTTTACAAAATTTTTATTTCTAAAAAAACACACACAAACACAAAATGGGGTATTAACTAACATTTTTGGTTACAATCATTTGGCAAAGAAAAAACTTTCGGCTTGGAAATTTATTTGAAAAAAAAAAAGGCTTAAAGAAATAAAATCGAAAGATTTGTTATTTAATACAAAGGGATTTTTTGTTTCCAAAACTTCAAATTTCTCATTTAAAAAATCTAATTTATGTGCTGTTTTCATAACAAGCGATCAATTCGTCTGGAAATTTTTTGTTTTTCATAAAATTTTTTTGCCCAGTTAAACTAATGTGCTGTTAAACTAATGTGCTGTTTATTTTATAATAAACAAAAAATCTAATCGTCTAAAAAATTTGTATGAAAAACACAAAAAAATTAAAAAAAGAAAATTGAGTGGGCTTCAAAAAAATTCTTTTAATCGATTAGATTGTTCCTTTCCTGTAAATAGCACATAATAATAGAGTTGTTCCTTTTTTATTAACATATCGGTCAGGTATTTTAGGTCATGTTTCCAAAAACATAATTTTTGAGTTATTTAAAGCTTTCAATAGAAGCTGGCTGCATTATGGAAAAATTTTAAAATATTTACCCATATTCTGCGTTTCGATTACGTTCCAGCATTCAATTACGCTACGAAAGATGATATTTAAATCTAAAACGGAGAAAAAGAAGTAGACTTTATATCAGTTATTTTGCTTTGAAATGGGCCCAGAAAAATAAGTCATTTTGTAAACATACAAAATTAGATTTTGTGAAAAAAATAAAATTAGAAATGAAATAAATAAAAACTAAATATTGTGGTAATATTAGAATTGTGGTAATATTAGAATTATTAAATTTAATTACGGAAAGGCAAAAATAAAGGTGACCGAGCTAGTCCATTACGAAGAATCTTGTAGCGCTGAAGATAATACTTTTTTTATACAATAACAGAAATGGAATGACTTGTGTGTAGTGCATATCACTGGTGCAACTCCTAAATCCATTATAAATCTTACTTGTATTTGTTTTCGGGCCTGTCAATTATTGGTGGCAATAAATTTAGTAAAACATTCTAATTTTAGTATAAAAAATATAAATGAACCGTTTCTGAAAGCTTAGGCATGGCTTTTCAAATATACTTTTCTTTTTAATTATACAAACAAAAATCGAACAACTTAGAAAAACGTAACTACGAACGAAACGCAGAATACATACTCGTATATAGAATCGAAGAAATTTCGATTCGTATTGAAACCGCGATTTTCTTCTGATTAAAATGTTTTTTTTTTCTAATTAAAAAAAAACACAAATATATATATATTTTGAGTCAAAGCGAATGTACTATGAATCTGTATTGTGTTGAATTATCACATTAGGTACGGCTCAAGAATAATAGATAAAACAGATTATTCGTTTTCAGCAAGTTATTTCTTTTCTGTGGAGTTTGTTGCACATCTAGATCATATCAGAATTATATACGATGAAGCATTCCCTACATCAAACACTGAATTACAAAAACAACGATTTCGTATTTGTCAAATATAAAGGAGCAAATTCAAAGTAGGTCCGGTTATACACTTATAATTTGCTATGAATTTTGAGCATAAAAACAATGACTGCACAAGAAGTAAACAAATTGACAGCTATCAAAGCCAAAAGAATCAGAGCAAAAAATTTAAATCTGCGTTAAATACTTTACCGTGTATAGTTCTGCCATGATCTGAACAAAGAACAATGGAACATAATTTTTCTTTCAATTTATTTGCTTATAGAGCAGTCTAGATTCAGATCACATTCAAAAGCTGACTTTTGTAAACAGAAAATAACTTGCTGAAGGCGTATCTTCTTTTCTAACCACATATGTTATGCGATTTTAAATCACTACCTCTTCGGCAGAACCATACACGGTAAGGTATTTTGTATAATACAAACAAAAACAACCTTATCGTATGTGTCAAATAAAAAGGAGCAAATTCAATGTAGATCCGAATACAATCTCACAGACTCTATGTATTTTGAGCATAAAAAGAATGGTGCCCACAGAATGTAAACAAATTGTGACAGCTTCGAAGCCAAAACAATGGAGAGCAATAAATGTGTAATTCTGCCGTGTGTAATTCTGACATGACTTAACTAAAACTTCACCGAGCATTGCATTTTATAGCTTCTTAAATGAGCATTTTATTCAGTGAGAAATTTTCAAAGAAGAACTACTTCTTTCCAATGACACGCTAATATTATTGTAAATTCATTGGCTTTTCCTCAGAAGTTGAAGTACTTTTAGACTGCAGTTGTAGTGATTTTTCACTTCTTTCTCCTCACTTTTTCTTTTGCTTGCGGGGAACATTTTTCAAAGGCTTTCAATTTAAGCTCGAGTTTAAAAACGTTTAAAATTGCAACATAATCGCTAGAGGTTTAAGGTTTTCAAATCGTAATCACTGAAGCGACGTGATGAATTTCGCGTAAACTACGAGTAAGCGTTAAAGATAAAGTGAAATAATGCACAATTCAAATTAAGTATCTTGGACCATAATCATAGTCAAAAAAAAGTTTGTTTATTAAGAGCTGACTTTTGTTCATAAGAATTTAATGAATTTAAAATCGATTTTAAAAAGATACCGACTTTAGTCTGACTATGATTATGGACCCAATATTTTCAACAGTAAAATTTAGCTTTTAAACAAGCTTTTCTTTAAAAAAGCAATAAAAATAAGCAGCCATAATTATAGTCGCAAAAAAGTAAGAACAAATTTACCTTTTCTAATTGAAAATATGATTTACTTACTTTTTGTAACTATTGACAAATAATTCTTATTTAGTCCAATAAAATTGAAAAAAACCTATTGTAAAAAATCCCTTAATTTTATAGCAAATCCTTTTCGTAACGCATTTCTTTTTTGCCTTTTTTTTAATTTAACTATTTTATAAATTTAATAAAGGAAAAGTTGCTACATAAATAATAATTAATGTAAATACAAAAGTTTTATAGTTGGAAAAGAAATTTAATTAAAAAATTACAAAATATCTAAATTATTATCAAAATTATTTGTTCGGTATTTTTAAACTGTTGTTTTAATTAGACAAAATTTTATTAAATAAAATTATTATTTAGGCCCATATCATAAATTAATTAAAAACAACATTTAATAATTAAACAAAATTCAAGTTTCGGCAAAAGATTTTTGGACAAATATTTATAACAACAACAATATGTACACAAAAAATTTTAAAATTTAAACAAGACATATTAAATAAACAAGCTTTTATTAGAATTATACAACAAAAATATTAATTAAAACGCATGGTGTTTTTGTTATAAAAAGACAAAAATGAAAACAAAACAAAACTTCATTTTGGTATTATTTAATATTTTTAATTAATCCTTTGGCTTGAAATTACCTTAAGTAAAAATAAATAAATCATGCAAAACAAAAAATATAATTCTAGTGAAAGCATTAAAAATTAGACTGAATGTCACTGTGATACACTTTATAATAAAAAAATAATAAAAAAAAAGAAAAACAAATATAACCTGTATATAAAACTTTTGTAAATTAAAACAAAAAGTAAAACTAAAAATTTTAGGCCCTTAAATATTAAAAAATTAATCAAAATTTTTGTAAAAAACTTAACAAATAAATCTAAAAACAAAATTATTAAAATTTAAACAAAATTATCAAAATTTTTTACTCCATTTTATATGAAAAACACAAATTTTTACGTTTAATTTCTTTTAATTTTGATTCTATTTTGTTTGATTTTTTTATCACTCTTAAGTTTGTTGTATATAAAAAAAAGTAAAAAAACGGCTCCAAAAATTAAAAAAAACAAACAAACAAACACACAACTGGACTTAAAAAAAATAAAAACTTTTTGTTTTTAACAAACAAAAAGTATTTCAAATCACACCCAGACCAAGACAAAGCAAACAACAAAGCGAAAATCAATTAAAATTAAAAAAAAACAGGCATAATCTCTTGACTTCCTTTTGTAAAACTTAGGGGTTTTAACTCTTTTTAAAATATTATTTATAAACAAAATATAACAACAAAAACAAAATAATATCTAATTTCGAAAATCTTGAAAAGAAAAATAATTATTATAATAGGTACTCAACAAGAAAAAAAAAAACAAAAATTAAAAACAAATTATAAGAACTCTTTGATAACACATACATTTACGGACCGCAATTTTGAACAAAATTCAAAATTTTTGCTAACTTTTGGCCATGATTACGATATTATTTAATTAACAATTTTTTAACAAATGCAAATAATTCTGTTAACCACCAAACTCTACAAAATGAAATAAATAATTGAAACAAACCATAAACATACACATACGTGCATACCTTGAACAAAAAAAAACTTAATTTCAGCTTTTATTGGAAATTCTATTTTTAACGAAAAAGCTTTTCCAATAAATATGAATTAACTAAAATAATAATAATAAAAAAAAGAAAACCAGAAGCAAGAAATAGAAATGAAAGATTTTCTTTTTAAATAAAAATATTTTATAAATAATCAGCAAAGAAATACTTACATACAACTTACAACAAATGCAAAGCCATATTGCAAACAATATGAACAAATAAATAGCAATTACCTAACAAATCTACAATAGCCCAATTTATGAACCAAAAGTACAAATAATTTTTAACAAGATTTTAAAATTGCAGTCTGAAAGCCATAATAATAATAATACTAATAATTAATTAATTAAAAAAAAAAATAATATAAAATCTTTAAATAATTTAATTAAGTTTATAAAACTAAAACAAAAAACATAATAAAAAGCAGGCAAACTGAACTAACAGTTTTCGAATACATATTTAAAAAAATATAAGAAAAATTATGGAAAAAAGTAAAAACTTTCATTAAAAAAAGAGAATAAAATAAAATCTGGTCAAGCATAAATTTTATTCACACCTACATTGTAATAAGTAAAATGGTTGTTAGTACAATTCTTTAGTTAAAAAAGCATAATGCAACACGTAAACCGCAATAAAAAACAGAAGGAAGTAAGCTTAAGGAATATTTAATAAAAAAAAATTCTTTTAAATTAAATGCACAAAAATGTATAACAAACTAGCTGTTTTTGCTGGTCTTGTCTGGTCATTAAAAATGCAATTTCAAGTAAATATTTAGCTAAAAATTGGGCGTGACCTGTACAAATTTAAATGTATTCCAGCCATTCTAGCAGTAAATTGATTATATATGTGCAGATAAATCCATTGTAAAATAGAGTTTTAATCGTTAAATCATTAAATTTCTATAAATATTTCCGAACCAAAATTAGCCAAATAGATAGATTTTTCTAACAATTAACCCTCTACTTTAACACTTCTATCGTGAGCAAAAGAGAAATTGTTATTTCCCTTGAAGAGAAAACTGCGAAATTCACGTGAAAGTTTGTTCACGTTATCAGTGCAGAGTGAATGTAAAATAAAGAATAATTTATTAGATTTTCAAAATTTTTAAGAGAAAATATATTTTTGTTATTAAAGAAATTCAATTTTTGTGAATAAACAGTTCTTTCGGAAATAATTTAGTGCCCAGTGCATGTAAAATAAATAATTACTAAATTTTCCAAGTTTTGAAAATTAAAAAAATTTTTTATTACTGGAGGAATTGAATTGAATAAACGCTTTTGTCAGAAAATAATTTAATTTGCTTAAAATATACAAGCAAAAGGTTAAGAATAATATCCAAGAAAATATAACGATACATCGGGTTTGGCGAGATGCTTCTAATCTTTTAGTTGCCGCCTTCGCTGCAAGTAACTTAATGCAATAGAATTGTTTTTTCTCTAAGTAGTTTTTGTTTTAAGTTTATTCAGCTTTCCTATATAAAAATTCTTGAAAAGCTTAATGACAATCGTTTTATTGCTTTGCATTTTATCAATTAAAATTATACTTTGAGTTATATTTATTAATCTAGTCCTGACATAAACATTCATGAATATTAAAATTTAATTTTAAGAAAAAAACAAAAAAAAAAACACATTTTCTTAGCCATAAAAAAGTTAAGGTAACAGAGTAAAAGCAAAAAAAATGAACAAAACAAGGAAAAGAAATTATTTCCGATAAGGGAAATTTGCAGGGAATTCATTCATGATTGATATCTCAGTGAAAATTAACAAAATTCGAGGGAAATGATATTCATGATAAGAGTGATTGATTGTCTCTTTTTTTTATAATTTCTTATTTTATTGAACATCATTTAATCTTCTTCTATTCTAATAAAACCAAAAAGTATCATTAAAATATATAAAATAAAGCATTTTGTCTCTTTAATGAGTTTTTGCTGTGCTCAGGACCATTTGAGCTTTAAAGTTCTAGGTTCGTTAACATTCAAAAGATGAAAAGTACCATTCATAGAATTAAAATGTAGCATTAAGTCGCTTTCTTGATTTTTCACTGGTCTGCTAGTTAAAGGCTCTTTAATATTAAAAATATCACAAAGTACCATTAAAAGCAATTAAAAGTACTATTTTGTTTTCCAAATGATGTTTGAGCCCAGTCTCATAATTTCAGGTTCCTTGCTAATAAAATATCAAAAATATCAAATCAATAAAAAGTAACATTTTGTGACCTATATGATTTTTCACTTTACCCTGGACCGTGTGAGCCCAGTAGAGAGATTTTTCACTTCTTTCTCCTCACGTTTTTTATGGATACATTTGAAAAATATTTCATTAGTTTAATGTATTTTTTATTGAAAACTCTTCTTCAAGATCAGGGTTTTCAATAAAAAAAATCATATTGTATTAAAAATAATTGTGGACATTGTGGAAATATTTTAAAATATTAAAAAAATATTTTTAAAGCTAGAAAAAATATACTTTCAAAACTTTGCAGCTACTGATTTTACTAGCCACCATTTTATTTATTTAAAATAAGCGGAAACATAAAAATCAAATCATAATAAAAAGAATCCTTTCTTCTTTTAAATAAAAACACCAAAAAGTAATAAAAAAATTTTTTTTAAAAGATAAAACAAATCAAAGTATACGTATTTAGTGTTTAGAAACTCATAAAATAAAACAAAATTTTATTTTAATTAAAAAAAAAAAAAAAACAACCAAAAAACCAAAACATTTTCCTTAACAAAATCATTATCCGGCTAACCAAAAATTCAAACAAAATTTACAATTCAATTTGCCTACCAAAAAATTACAAACAATAAAACAAATAAAAAAGAAGAAAAAAATATAATTTAATAAAAAAGAGAACTAAAAAACTCAACCGAAAGAAAAAAATCAATAAAATAGCCGCTTTCTGCAATAGTGATAATAGTTTTTAAGTCAACTTAAATTAAAACAACAACAAAGAAATAAAAAACAAGATGAAAAAGCCAATTCAGTTAAATTAATTTAAAATGGAAATTTTACAAAACCAACAGCAGAAAAATAAGAAATCAATAAGTTTAAACCATAGAACTAGTGTGTATTTAAATTTAAAACAGTATTAAGATTTTAATTCAAAAAAAAAAAGAAGTACTAAATGTTTATTTATATATTATAAAAAAGGAAACATATAACTTTAAAAAGATCATGAAATATCACATAAAAAAAGCATAAAGGAAACAAAATGATTTCATTTAATTTTGTTTTTATTTTTTGTTAAACTAAAAATATTGTGTCATGTATTATACACCAAAATTAAAACAAATACACCACCACAACAACAACACTCCTTATAACATTTATAAATTTAATTATTGTAAACTCTACTATTTATTATTAACAAAATAAACAAGCATAAACAGATACATAAATACCATATAAGTATTGTATGATTAAAAAAAATAAATAAATAAAAATGATAATTAAAAACAGATTTAAATGAAATTTCCAACCATATACATAAACAAAAAATAGTTAAATGATTGATGGTATGAAAAAATTAACAGCAAAAGAACTGATTGTAAATCGAACAAGACATAAACAAAAATCCCAGTATAAGTATGTATTTAAATCAGCTAATGCATACGTACATACAGATAAAAAAAAAAGAAAATGTTTCTATTTATTACACCAAAATCTCAAAAATAAAAAAGAATTATTTTTTAAAAAACAACAATAGCCTCATTAGCCATAGTAAAAGTTATTTAAAACAAAAATAAAACAAACAAAAAATAAAGAAAAATAAAACAAAAAGCAAAGTTAAACAAAATTTCTTTTGAAAAAATTAAAAAAAAAATCCTTAGGAGTTTTAGTTTTTTTATTTCAATTTATTTTGTTGTTGTTTATTTGTTTTACACAAAATAAGGTTCCTGATAACTAATTAATAAAAAATATTATAATATAAAACATTTAATTAATAATTATTAAATTAAAAAAAAAAGCTAAAAACTTTTCTTTAATTTTAATTTATTTTTAATTTTTTTAAATTTACTTGTTTGTTTTTTAAACACTTTTTATATTAAACACAAGCGCCTATAAAAATATTAAACAAACATAATGTGAGACAGTTATAGAATCGTAATAAAACTAGTTTTTATTTATAATTAATTCTACAATTCTTATAAAAATATAAATAAAAAAAAACTCATTTTTTAATAATGAAAATAAAATTATATTTATTGAAATAGTTAAAAAAAGAAAGAATTTTTACCACAAACAAAAAAAATTAATACTTGAATTAAAAATGAATAATTCACTATAGCAATAGTCACACTAATATCTGCATCTTGTTAAAAACGATTTTAAATCTATTAAATTCTTATAAACAGAAGCAAGCTTTTAATCATCTTTATTCCAGTTGCCGAAATCAATAGATAACGACGTTGTGTAATCATCCCTATTGAATTTGTCGCAATCAATAGATAAAAACATCGTTTATTGTCGGCGGCTCTTAATTAGTATTCCAGTTGTTGTAATCGTTATTTATCGATGAATGTTTCTTTATAATTGGTATTCTATAAAAAATGTGACTGCGATATTGTCACAATCTTAGGTAACGACTCAAAAGTGTTAAGAAAATAATAAAAAAAAATTAAATCTTGATTATTTGACCTTTTTTATCTAAAAAAAAATAGAAATAAATAAATACTGTTTAAGCTTTTAGGCTTTTTATATATATTTTAATTATTATTAAATTAAATTCCAATATTTTGACACGCCTTCGTGTCTTTCTCAAGGAAAATATTAAAAAATAAATAATATATATATATAAAAAGACCTAAAAGCTTAAACAATATTTATTTATTTATTTTCTAATAAAAAAAAAAAAAAATTTTAAATAAAAGGACAGTTTGAAAAACTTGTGGAATTCTTGGAAAAAGTCCTTCCCTTGCAGTAGGAGGCACCATTCTATTTAATTTTAAAGCAATTTAAGAATAAATTGTTAGCAAATAAATTTACTTTTTTATTGCAATCAGACAGCCGTATTATGATTAAAAATTCCCCGGAAAATTTTTCTTTTTGCCTTTTCCTTTTTTTTTGTCCATTTTTTATCAAAGATTATTCTGCGATTTAGGGTTTTTTTTTAAACCGAAAATTTTCTTGGAAAAAATGTCTGGGGAATATGCATAATTGACCTAACCCCCAGTTTTGGACTTCGTATTTAAATCGAGAATTAGTTGATTGTCGTTTTTAACTTAAGTTGCACATAAATACAGTTTCAATTTTTCAGTCTTAAATGATTGTTCTTATTTATTTGCGACAAAAGTGTGGCAGCATCATGAATTATTAAAAATTAATGATCATTATCCAAAAAACAAGTGATAGTAAAAAAAGTATTATAACAAAATACATATTTTGAAAATGGAAAAAACAACATTAAATCAAATGAAAAGAATTGAAAATTTTGTCTTAGCAAAAGTTCACTTTTAATTGTCTGCTGTAAAAAAGTACAGCAGCATAATTGAAAACATTATTTTTACTTATTGTTTTTTATTATATTTATTAAATTAAACACAATAACCTTTTTTGTTCGCAATACACAAAAAAAAAATTTCAAAATTATATGTTTAATATGTGCAAGATTGGCCACTTAAATATGATTTAAGTTTATAGTTAGAAACTCAATTTTGTATCTAAATGGAACTTAAAGTTCAAATGACACTTAAGTCCGAAGTCAAATACTGGACATAAGAGTCTTAATAAGAATTTTTCAAACAATTGGCTATCACAATTTTAAATTAAAGTATGCTGAGCTCAAAAAATTTAACTCCATTCTTTAAATTACATTTTATTGTCTGGAGTACATGCTTAAAAGCTGTTTTATTCACTTGAAAGTAGTTTTCAAGCCTTCAAATAAAGTAGCTTGAATATATCGGAATTCTTTCTGATAAGTTTTCTTTCTAATAGCAGATCATCTTTTTTTTTTTTTCTAAATGTAAATTACAAGCGAAAAATTTTTGTCACAAAAATTCAAAATAAAATAAACCAGCTAATTGATATACTGTCGTCGTCGTAGTTAGACTGTTAAAGAATACCAAATCAGTGTCGAAATGATGAAGTTGAAATAAAAACGATGACGAAATTTATGGCGACAACTGGAATAGGGGTAAAGAAAGCTTAGTTTTTTGTGTCTGTGATTATGGTCAAACATTGTTATGCTACCTCGATATTTGAGCTGCTATATTTTACAGTGGTATAAGTCCCCTCGTTAAAAAAATTAACAAATTTAATTTTCATAAGGTTTTGTCTATATCTTACTAAAATTACTGCTAATATTTTTTTTAAAATGGACTTATACCACTTTCAATAATAACCGCTCATGTATTAAATAATAATTTAATTTCTAATTTACATTTCTTTATGTTTTCTTGTTTGTTTGCTAATTTACTATTATCACTCATTTATAATCATGAAAACATGTTTGCAAAGTTGAGCCCTATAATTGAAGCCAGTGATTTTCACTCATAATTTTTTTATCTTGTACCCATTTCCTACTAAAACTAGTTTCAAATAAAAGTTTGTATTAATTAATGGGAGTCAATTTTTACATCTCGTTAATGCGACCTCCGCAAAACATGTGTATATGTTGACAGCTGCGGTAAAAACTATCACTGAATTTAAGGCTTCCTTTATTTACCTGTCGATACAATTAACCGACAATAATTAAAATAGGTATAAGGAGTGTCTATGTTTTGTAAAAAAAATGTCAATTTTATTACCAACACAGGCTAAAATTCAATTTAAGTTTGGTTAAAAATACAGTTTTATATAAAACTCCATGAGTTAAAACCAAATTTGAAGAATGTTCATACAACAATTTATTCTGCATTACAAATTTTAACTTAACGCCGCGTGGCGCCATCGAGAGCATTTTGAACCAGAAAATTCACGATTTTGTTTTTTCTGATAACTTTGGCATTATCGTTAGTTCAAGGATTTAATTAATAAAATTTACTTTAAGGAAAAAAATATACATACATGTTTATTCTCTATGAAATGAGAGGTGATTTTATTTACTACACTCCTAAAAAAGGTCTCACGCATTGTAGCAACAAATTTGCTTTAATTGCACAAGAGTGAATTCCACTGTTTTTATTTGGATTTTGGATCTAACAAAAATATATTGCAAGTCAAAGTCAAATTTGGTATAACCAGACAAATATGCTATGATGACTTAATGTAAAAGCCAACGAAAATTTTCTACATTTTATTTATAGGGAAGGTATTCTATTGCTCATGTGTCTGGCTTCAAAACTCCATAATGTGCTCAAAAAATAATTTTCATGATTTTTTAATTATAATTTTTTTACGCCACAATGTGTTTCATTTTAATTAAAAAAAAAAGAATTAGTTGTTCCTATATTTAAATATAATTTTATAAAATAAAACTCCCAAGATGAAAAATGAGCTTCGAAAGAGATTTTGCTTAACTTAAAAATCAAATCAACAATGTGCCCATAGAACCATAAAACAAACAACAAATATTTTTTCTTTTTGTTTTTGTTAAAACAACAAATTTTTTTACAGCTTTTTTTATTGCCATTAAAATATTATATACAATATACAACACAAGAGGAAATATTATTATTATTAAATAATAAAAGAAGAGAAATATTATTAAAAAATTATTAATTAATGTTTTACAATCAACACATAAGAAAATATTATAAATAAATAAAATGATTGATAAAAAAAAAATACCATAAGCCATAGTTAAATGAAAAAAAAAACAAATAATAAATAGTTAAAAAAAACCTTAACCGAAAAGTCAACAAAAAAATAGTAAAATTGATTAAAAACAAACTTTAAAAAGTTCACCAAAAATCAGCAATTCGCAAATGAAATAGTAACGATTTTTCTGTTCTGTGTTTTTTTTTTGTTTTCTATTAAAAATATAACTTAAAACTTGTGTTTATAATTTAAGATTTAAAGTAATTAATAAAATATAAATTTAAATCTTATAACATTATACTTATATTATCATTAAAATAAAATATATATATATATATATATAAATAATTTTTTTTCTGTAAAAATTAATAAGAAAGAAAAAACTTGTTCCAATAATGCAATACTGAACCGAAGAGATGAAAAACAAAAAAATTACAAGCAAACCAAAAGAAAACTACAACAAAACCATAGAATAACATTATAAAAAGAAATAAAACTAAAACAGTGAATTTGTTATATTTTTGTTTTTTAAAAACAATTATCAATTGACAGGGATTATATGAAAATATAAAAACAGTAAATAACTTAAATGAAAACAAACAAACAATAGCTAAAAACTTAAAATAATATTTTCTTATTTTTAATTTTTATGTGACTTAATTTTTACTTATTAAAAAAATATAATAAACACAAACAAACATATACACATACAACATATAAGCAATGAATAGGAATAATTTAAACAAATAGCAAAGCAAGTTTTTAGTATTATTTTCATAACTTTTCTTAATTGAATTTTTTTTTTTACTTTTATTTTAAACACATTTAAAAGAAAACACAACATGATAAAAAGGAAACTTTTAAATTTAAATGTCTTTAGTTTATGCAGCGATATTAATTAAATTAATTTAAGATTTTTATTATTAACGGCTCTTCACACTGGACAATTAAAACTTGAAAAAGTAATGATTACTCACTTAGGAGAAAAAGTAAAAAAGCAAAAGAAAGCGTCCCTCCAGCAAACCAGTGCCTGGGAATGATTTCAGTTTTTCTTATTCAATTAATTAATTATTATTAATTAAAATTTTTGATTTCATTATAAAATTATTTTCCTTGAGAAAGACACACACCAAGGCGTGTCGAAATATTGGAAACTAATTTAATAATAAATAAAAATATATAAAAAGACCTAAAAGTTAAAAAAATATGTATTTATTTATTAATTAATTATTTTCTATATTAATAAAAAAAGTAATGTTTTATTTTAGTAGCGCGTCTTATTCTTATTGTAATAATCGGTGTCATTTTCGTGATCATGATTATCATTAACGTTATAATTTTCATTATCAATTTTATCATTATCATTATCATCATCATTATTAGAAATAAATTGGACTTGAAGTAGATATTGTAAAAAATTTGTGTGAAAATTTTGTGATAATTTCTATTTTAAGTCTTCACAACTCATTTTGAGTGCCAGAGATTATTTTTATCATTCTCTTCTCATTCTCATTGTCATTGTTATTACTCGTATCTTTATTAACGTTATCATTAATTTTATATTTATATTTGTCAGCGTCGTTGTCATTGTCTTCAACGTTATCATTAATTTTATAATCATTCTCTTTAGCACTGTTACTTCGATTGTCATTATCATTAGCACAATGCATTTTTTTAATATCGCTGCATTAAACTTACATTCATAACTTTTTAATAAGTCATTTTGGTAAAGTTAGTTTTCAAATGAAGTTTTACAAAATATAAAATAAAATGAACATTTTCTAAACTGGCTAATCATTTTCCTATTTACTATTTAAAGTTTTTTTTTTTAATTTTAATTATTTTACCAACTTGCCTTCCGCCATTTTCTTTTAATAAACTGCTTATAATGATCATAATCTAAAAAAACAGTTTTGGGAACATAATTTTTCTACATCAACTAATAGGGATTTTACACTATAATGCAAGTGTTACAATTTGCATTGAATTTTGTTAGCTGCTTTTGTTATTTTTTTATTTACATATACGAAAATACAGCCCTGATACAATGAATAGCATTTATAATGCTTAGAAAATTTTCTAAAAATGATGAGAACCCTAAGACTCAAATTTCTACATTATCATACTTTTTTATGTTTGACTGTTAACATTTGATATGTCACGAAATTTTATTTGATACCAAAGTTTACTCAATACAAAAGCGGTATTTTGGCCCCTGAATTAGCAGTGCAGGCTAAGTCTAAGCTTGACTAACAATCAGGGAAGAAATTCTTTCATTTAATATGGTATAACTTGATATTTCTATGTTAATGAAATGAGTTCATTTTATTCAAGAATGGCTAAACTTTCCATTAACATTTTAATAGGTGTTTCATTTAAAAATTTTTTCTTAGAGAATAGGTGGAAGTAAAGTTGAATTTTTTTATTTAACCTTAAAATTTTTTCTAAGTAAAGGATTATCAAATTAAATTATTCATTATTTAATTCTAAATTTATGCCACAAAAACTCCATAAAACTACACTCCCTATTCCTGCTCCTCTATACGAAAAGAAAATTAAAAATAACTCAATTACAAACTCAAAATCAAAGTAATTTTTATCAATTGTATAAAAAAAAATACAAATTATTCTCTTAAAAGTGAAAGAAAAAAACCAAAAATAAAAAATGAATTAATTAACTATAATTGAATGAAAAGAAATAATGAACCACAGCAAATAGTACCATGATTACATAATAAATAAGTATATATACACAAATATATATTTATTTTAATTCAAATATAATATAAAATAATTGTTTTACTTGTTTTTAATTTTTATTATTAATGAATTCAGCCTTATAACAGGAAATAGTTTTAATATTCAATTATACTGCAAATCCCTATCCCATCCTAGCGCCAACTCGAACCCCTCCACCACCATCCATTCAAACCACAACCAACAAAAAAAATATATTTTTTATAGTTTCTTTGTGTAAATGATTTAATAATGGATTTTTTCTGTTAATTACGTACAAATCACATATAAAAGAAAATAATAATAATAAATAAAAATCAAATCTATATATTTCTTACATATCCCCTTCAAAGTTGATCCAAAGAGAATATCAAATATTAATTTTAAATAATAGTTATCGCATTTATTTATTATTAAATTTATTTAATTTTTTTTATAAAGTCTGTTTATTTTTTTAAAACAATTTTAATGAAATAAATACCTACAATTTAATTTTAATTTTGATTATCAGAAAGTGAGACAAATTGAAAAAAAAAATTGCCGAAATTTTTATATAAAATAAAAAAAACTTTAACTGTTTTTTGAACACACTGTATTTAGCTTAGACAACTAAACAGAACACTAACATCTAACTGACAACAGTGCTGAGGAGTAGTGAAATTAAATTGTGGAAATTCTTTATTTTCTAGGCTAAACTTTGGCTTAAACTCTGGGTCAAAATAGTTTTTCAACTTTGTCTTCTAGAGTGTATTTTTTTTAACACTCCCTTTTATACAAAAATTTTGACGAAAACTTTTAAGCAAACTTTATGTAAAAATTATATGAATTTTTTTTTGATAAAAGGGTTTAAATTGTAAAAAAAAAATTAAAACTTTCCTGCACCAGATAGAGGAAGCCAAAATAGATAAATTTACTGCCTTTTTTTGTATAAAGGAACAAGTTACCTGGTCATCATCAAAAAAGTCTTTGAATTCTTAATAAATACTAGGCTTTGATGCACTTTTCATGTAATCTTTTAAAGCTTCAGTCTCTGAGATTAACTAAAAAAAATTCAACAAAGTTCCTTTTAGAGTTTTTTTTTTATAAAATTCTACTTAAAACTACATTTAAATGTTTTTGCTTAGTTTTAAAAATTCCTTTATCCACAAATTTACTTCTCTCTTCGCTTCCCCACTGTAGACCGTTACACTGCAAAAAATATTCTGCATTAAATCTGTTTTAATGGAATATGATTTTTCTTTTTTTTTTTATTTCCAAATAAAAAATATTCTTTCATTTACTTTTTCAACAATAGCATTAATTAAACCAACAACTGCAAAAAATAGTACAATAATTGAAAATACAAAAATACAGAAAATTAAATTAATTAAATAAAAAATTTAAAACAAAACTGATTTTTTTTAAATAAACAATAAAACAATAAATTATTTTTACAACTACAAAACAACCGAATGAAAAACCAAACAAACAAAACAATAGCCAAGCTACCAAACAAACAAACTAATTAACAAAAATAATAATGCAAAGAATTTTTTACAATATATTTTTTTACAGATAGATCGATCGATCAATCGACCGATAAAACGAAACCATTTATACACAGCAATAGATTTTTTACAGTTAATATTAAAATCAAACAAAATAGACCGTAAATTTACAACAATAAAAAAACAAGTTTTTGTTGATAAAAAAAAAGAAAATTTAAAAGGAAAATTTTTAACTTTTTAAATTGTCTTTTTTTTTTCAAATCAACACTAAACAAAAACAGCAATTGCCTCTTCATACATTTTTGTTTTTTGTTAATTTTTTATTTTTTTGTTTTCTATTGAAAATATATAACAATAAAAATTTTATTAAAAAAAATCGAAATAAAATAAAACAATAAATTTTATATTACAAGAATTACAGTATCAAGTAAATAAAAATTGATTGACACACTCACATCTCACTTTACTGGTAAAAAAAAATTCCTCAAGCAAAACTATTAAAACAGAAACATTTTTTTCATTAAACAAATAATAACAATAAACAAACCAAAAAAATTATAATAAATAAATTCAACAACAACAAAACAAAACTTTCTGAATTCAAAACAAAAACTAAAAGAGGCTTTTCGGAATTGAGTAATACTGCAAAGGAATTGTCAGTCACTGTAAAAGAGCTTCTTTTGCAAAGAATATATTTTACAAAGGTGACAAGATAGATGACTTGTAATATTTGCTTTCTTGTATATATATATATATTCTGTAGTAAGCCTTCTCTAAGGGGCTGGCGACCCGTGGCCTCTGTTATGGTTTGCTTGATCGTAAGAATCAAGAGATTTAGAGGCTGGAATATTTCTAAAGGCTTTCATGCTGTATAAACTTCTACAAAATTTTCTAAAAATTATTTTTTTTAACATATTGTTTTCACACTATCATAATATCATATTGATTGGATTTTTTACCAGTCATTTTAATCAGTATAAAATAAACTTTAAATTATTTTTTTTTTCAATTAAAATGTTTAATTAGCGCATAATTTTTTTTCTGTGTAGTGCTTAGGCAATGACAGTGCAGGTTAGCAATTCCGAAAAACCTTTTATATTAAATTTTTTTTTTTTTTAGTAAATCAATAGTTCAGGCTGAAATTACAAAAAAAAAATTAATCTTATTATTATTTTCAAATAAAATTCTTGTTTACAGTTTTTTTTTAAATTTTGGTTTTAATATTTTGTTTTTTTACAATGCAAATCTAAACCAATTTTTAGTTCTTGTGTAACATGCAGATTTTCTAATTTCTAATACATATTACAACAACAATTTCAAAATTACAACAAACCAAACCAAAAATCCAAAATTCACCACTTAAAAAAATCAAGCAAAAATTTAACAAATTCAAGGCATAACAAAAAAATTAAACAAATAATTATTTGTTTTAAATCAAAAAATACTTTACTGGCAAAAAAAATATTTAAAATTAAATGAATACAACACTGGCATAAATATTTCCAAAAATAAAAAAGTTCCCAAAAATAATTTATAAAAAAGAAAACAACACTTACGGCATCATCTAAATATTTCAAGGATAAAAAATCATAAATTTTGTGTAGATTTCATTAAAATGAAATTTTTCAAAAGAAAAACATAAATTTATTATAAATAATATTAAATTATGAACAAAAAAATTATATAAACTTTTAACCACCACTTTTAACAAAAACAAAAAAATTTAAAATTCTCATTTAAATATTGTAAGATTTATACTTATTAGAAATTTAAATCCCAAAACAAAAAAAAAAAAAACTAATTAATGGCATTAAAATCATTACAAAAAAAAAAACAAACAAAAAATTAAAATGAAAAAATACATTTTTAAATTTAAGATTACAAAATTTCAAAAATTTTTGGTATTGAACACCCAAGAAATGAAAAGAAAATCCCCAAGAAAAAACAAACCAACAACAACACACATAAACATTTTTTATATAAAAAAACAGAAACATAAACTTACATTTAGGTTACTCAAAATCTTGCCAACAAAATGATGACTTATGTCTATAAAGAAAAAAAGAAAAGTAAAAACTAAATTATGAAAAACAGCACAGCCAGCTGAAAGTCGTGTTTAATTTTACATCACTTTGGGACTTACAAACAGCAAACCAAATTCAATTTGATTTTAATAGAAAAAGTTGCAAACAATTTTCATTTACAACCTTATTTTTTAACGGCATAGGGGAAATTTTAAGAATATGTCAGGGTTTTTAAGTGAGTGTCTGTTCGAAGGATCATGACGTTCATTAACGTCTTTGTTCGAAACCGAAAGATTTAATCAAATGTTGTGTACGATTTTTTGGGCTCTCGCTACCTTGGTACTACTTGTCTCTAACCAATATAGTTGCGAATACATTTCCAGTCACTGCATTAATCTCTGCTTAGTAGAACTCCAAGACAGTTCGTAGAATGGTTTTGGCTAAATGAAACTACTAGTTGCACTTTTTCTTAACATTGCTTACACATCCTGGCATCCATATCCGAAAGAAAACGCATCGCAACTCAATGTAAAAATCATACAGATGCGAATGGTTTTTCTTTCGCATCGCAATAGAGAGTAACCTCCCAGGTGTTTTTAAATTCTTACCAATATGATTCATGGTACTCGGTTTCACACTAAGTTCCGTTTGTTATACAAATTTACACTAAGCTGATGCTCTCTTTAATTTGGGTATAAGGCTATAGAGCATTTTAAGAAATGAATTGCTCTTTCATTTATTTTGTGATTTATTGCGATTAAGCTGAAAATATTTTGCAAATTCCACAAAGAAAGCTTCAAAGCAGAGATTAAATTGTTGCATCACAATAATCGAACAATTTTTATAGATATTTTCAAATAATTTCTTACTAAATAACTTCAATTTCCACCAATTTAATTCAATATCAAATGCTATAATTTAAATACTAAACACTTCCTGTTCTACATTGCATTGCAGTTTATAAAATATCTTACGATGGAATTCACGATCTTTATCCAATTAATGACTGTGAGGCTCAAATTTGCGATCTTCTGAGTTCGCTATAAGCAATCATAATAACATTGGTTATACTAAATTCTGAAAGTTTTGTGAACCTTTTTCTGAAAATATTGAATTTTCCATGTTTTCTGACTAGAGAAATCAGGTGAGATCTATTTTGTTTAAAGCAAATTTTGCCATGTGTAAACGAGTTTAAAAACTGCATTTTTTAAAATAAAATCAAAGATATTCTAAAGCCAAATCGCTGCATTCGATGTTAATTGAAATTCAATGCAAATTAAATTCAAATTTAAACTAACATCGGCTACCATATTATGGCTCCTGAAGCTAAATCGCTAAACTTAAGAATAATGAAATTAAAATTTCTATGAAAATCAGAATGTAAAATTTTTCTTCTGAAATCACTCGATATCGAGCAACGGAATTTTCAATTGATAACACACAAAAACCACAGAATTTCCAACAGTTTAATTAGACAGCCAAACACAGTTTGCACTCAAGGGGGTGGCTCTGTATTTAAAATGAATCGCAAAGAAAATTTTGGTTTGTCTTGTACTAAAGAATGCGTTGTGCATGGCATTTGTTAAATCAATTTATCGGGTGATTTACTCTGTATTTTAATTTTTCTATTTAATGAAAGGTTAAAGATATCGTGCTAAGTTGCAGCTTATGCCAAGGTGCGAATTAAATAATGTAATGGGGTAATTCACCCATCAACTGTTTTTTCTTAGTTGTCAAAATTATATTTTATCTACCAAAAAAATTAAAAAAAAAATTTCAAACACAAAAGTATGTTTCACTTGTATTCTTTAATGCGGTAAATGGTAAAGCTCATTTGTTTTGTACTAGAAGTTTTTACCCGGTTTCTCCCAACCCGATTCTGTTTTAGTTGAGTCGGCATCCTTAGCGTATGGAAAGCGTATGTACCAATTTTTAGAGAAATCACAAATATAATTTAAATCGCTAAAAAAAACTCATGTAAAGAAATACAGCCTTCTAAGGCCTATGCCTTTGCTAGCATTATTAGCAGAGACGCCAATTAAAATTGTAAATAAAATATTTCGAAGCATAATTTTAGATGCCAAAACGTAACATTCAATATTGAACAACTTCTATGGAAATTAAAAAATTTTTATAATATAAAAGAATTAAATTTTCTATCATTTTCATTCGATTACGAATACGATCATTTTTTTTGGATAAAGTGACAAATCCGTTGAAAAAAAAATTTATATAGAAAATAAATTTTCTTTATATAGATAAATCCCAATACGTAACAAATTCCTTGGTTTCTGGTCTAAAGGACTTTTTTTCGTGTTTGTAAGAAAAAGAAAATTTAGCTGATGAGTGAACTCAACGAAATTTCAAAACTAATTCAAGCAACAGTACCATGAAAATATTGTTTTTAGTATTTAGCTAAAATTTTTAAAGGAATTTGTTTTTGCTGTTTTAATTTTTACCATAAAGAAACAGTTGTGTAATTTGTTTGTTTATTTTAGAGTGAAATACAGTCACTTGTCGGAACTGCTCTTAGTGATGTAGAATACACGAAATAAAAATTATTACAAAGCAAAATTGTATGTCTCGGCGAAGTCAAAAGAAGAAAAAATATAAATAAATAATGAAATGAAAAATATAATAAAATACTGGATATTCAAAATTCTTAAAATAAAATAAATGAAAATTTTTGGAGCTAAAATATTAAAAAAAAAAAAACAAAATAAATTTCTATTAAACAAAAATATAAATATTTAGAGATAACCAATAAACATAAGCATCATTTTATATAAAAAAATAAAAAATATAAAAAAAAAATATAAACTTTTAGGTCTTAAAATTTAAAATAAACAATATGCAAAAATTACAACCCAAACCAAAACCAAGCAACCACGCAACCAACCAACCCAAATGTAAAATTTTAAATTTAAAACAAAATTCTAAATTTATAAAAGCGAACAAGCAAACATATTTGTTGTAATAAATATTTAATTCCGCAAATTTATATAACATATAAAACAACTTCCAAAGGAATTAATTAAAATATTCAAATTTTCTTTCACAATTAAACAGAAAATAAAAAAAAAAGTAATAAAAAATGTGCTCCTTTTTTCATTGGTTTAGATTTTAAGCATCATTTTGTTTAAAAAAAAAAAAACAACAACAACAACATAAAATAACATACATATTTTGTCCAAATTTCAGATACCGAAATTTTTTTAAAAGAAAAAGCATAATATTAATAATAAAAGTATAAAAAAAAATATAAAATCATATGCATCTAGTTTAATGTCGTAAACATTTTTTTATCTTCTTTTGTAATAATTATATTAAAAAATATATAAATATTAAACAAATTAAACAAACAAACACATCCCAGACAAACACTCACACACACACACACAACCACACTACTTGTAGACTAAAAAAAAAAAAAAATATTGCAACGTGGTTTATTATTGAAAAACAAAATACAACAGTAAAACCCATAAGAAAATTTACAAAAAAAATATACGTGGAAAAATAAATAAAAACATCAAAATATTAAAAATAAATTAAATTAAATACATATATACGAGTACACAAAACACACATTTTTGAAATCTCCAGAAAAGAAAAGAAAAAGGATTAAACTCCCTCAAAAAATATTGCAATTTTATTGCTAAATTCAAAAATAAGTAAAAAATTATTATATTATTATACAAGAAAAAAAGTGAAATTACAAAATAAAGTGAATCTTGTAATATAAAAATGGATGTTGTTGTTTCATGTGCTTGATTGATGGATGATGGGGAAAACAGGGGGTTATTATGTATTTCGATTTGAATCGAAAGTGCTTTTGAAGAGAATTTTCAATTTAAAAAAAAAAAAAAATATCTATGTAGAAAATTCGAAAAAAATTAAAATTTTTAAAATTACCCTCAAAATTGTTAATACAACTCTGCTGGATTTTCGAAAGGTCTACATATTAGCTTTTTCTTTCAAATTGAAAATTCTTTCCGAAAGCCATTTCGATTCGAATTTCAATACATAATAACCGCCCAGATTTGCCAGAAATGATGAGTCTAGACCTTGGGGCCATAAAAATCGAAAACACTTTAAAGTCGCCGTTGAGTTGAAGTTCGACCCTTTTCTTTGCAGCCAAACAGTTTTTTGATATTCTTCATTGTTCTACCATATTATTAAACTGAGCCAAGATTTCCAGTAATCGTGCTTCGTTTCAAATGAATTGAGATGCGCGATAAGTCAAAAATCACCATATGCTTGTTTAAAGGGAAAAGAAACCACTGGCTTGTAGTGTGTCTGGTATAATTGCTCATAAAATGAGTTTTCAGGGCTTGATTTGGGTTTTTAAGCATGCGCTGCTAGCCTTAACTAAGTTCAGCTATAGTCATAGACTATCTGCTGTTTTTCCACCCATAACCATCTATTTGACCAACATATTTTAAAACCCAATTCAGTTCAACATAATTGTCCTTCTAAGAATTCGCTATTAAAAAATTTAATTAATATTTATGAACCAATTACAAGGTGTGTTTGTCCGGGTCATTGAAATAAAAACGGCAGCGTTTAAGAATGCAAACTTTTCTATGTATTACTATCAGACAATACAGGTTCTGGGGCTGTGCATAATGAAACCTCAGAACATGTGCTTTGTGATTGTCCGGCTTCTTGAAAAATAGTTGGGGTCTTACTGAACAGGATAATTGACTTTATTAGGAGACTAGAGCTGAAAATTGAATGCATGGGCTGTACAAAAGATTCTCTGGCCCTATTTACAATAATAATAATAATAACAATAATCATTCAAACGAAGCCTATTTTCTTTTCATTGGTCCTTCGAGAAAACCAAGAGCATGAGCGCTAGATTTTTCTTAAAAGCTGAGGACGGTAAATGGAGAAATTTTGACAACTAATTTTTGTACAAAATAATAGATTTGTGGGATAACTTACCTCTTTGTTGTTATTCGCCAAGAAATTCATTCCAATTTGTATGTCTTATACCTAAAGTTTCGTAAATGTTTTCTTTCGACTCGTATTTGATAAGAGCACCTTACTTATAATCAGCAAATCCTTACCTTATCCATACCATAAAACAGAACTAAAGTTTTTTTTTTTTTAGAAAACTTCATTTTACAATATGAATTGTAATAACAAACGCCTAGTTTGTTTCTAACAAATTTTAGTGAATTTTTTCCAATTCAAAAAGAAGAGAAAAAGCAGACGTTTTTAGACATGTATTTTGTAAAATAAAATGCTAAATATTACACTAAACTACAAATGAAAACCAAAATGAATTTGTCAATAAATGAAAATCTGTGCTCTATCTCTTCTAATCCTCTTTTTCCTGTTCTCTTCTATCAATAAAGTCATGATTATTATTTCTGTCGAAGCAAAACTGCAAACAAATGTTGATTATCGACATTGAAATTACGCTAGTGTAAAGAATTCAAAAATTCCCGCCATTATCCTTTGTTTGTTGAAAGTTTTTGTTATCATAACATACACAAGTTTAACTTGCCACTACAATGCAGTACTAAAAAAAATTTCCATAAAATTTCTCTTATCAAAACGTGAATGATAAAACAGTGAAGATACGGTATAATGAATACTTTGTTATCATATGCAACAACTCTATTGAAAGCTGCCAGTTCTGTGGCCAGTTTAACATCATTTTGTTAATCAAGTGGCAAATTTATGGGGTTTATTTACCAATTTCGATATTTTTAAATAAATTAAAGCTGATTTCGTTTCTGCAAAAAAGACTACATTTTTTCTGTAATATTTTGTAAAATTTAAAAAAAAATATGTAAATTTTTTTGGGCGTCCTTAAAAAGGACAGGTAAACAGGTGAATGTTTTGTAAAAGAAAAATAAAAATATGCAGCATCGTTTTTGAGAAACGAAAATCTATTAATTGGCTTTGAAAATGCTTCTGCAATTATGTTGAAGTTAATTTATTCTCTTTAAATAAAAACACTTGTTTTTAGTTTTGTATTTATTTTTCTATTGCTACATAAAATTTCAGTTTATTTATGATTTTAATTTTATGTATGTATACGTATAATTATTAAATATTTATTTTAATTTTTTTATCCATCTATTTGAATATACTCGCATATAGATTTTTTGCATTTTGTTTTTTTTTTATAATTACGTTAATTATTTAAATATAAATATTTTATAATAAATTTATTTCTTTATTTTTTTGTTATATTAAATGTTCCTTTTGCCAGTGTACGTGTATAAGAGAGATACGACATTTATGTTTTTATAATAAATTTATGATATTCATTTTGTTAAAGTGGACTAATTATAAAATATATAGCGCAGAAATATACATTTGGATGTGTGTTATCATTATTATTATATTAAAAAATTTAATAAAACAATATGAGCACTTGAATAACGTTTGTGTCAAAGAGTAATTGTTTCTACTGCCCAGTAAAAGCCAAAGCAATTAAGCAACAGCAGGTTTATAAAAAACTAAAAAATAAATAAAATAATATAAAAAAAATCAAATAAAATTTATATCATTAATCAAAATTAAAATGCAATTAAGTTTTGCATGTGTTGCACTGAAAGAAAAATATTGCATAAATCCCATGAAACGACTTCCTTAAAATTGTTTCATTGATTAAATTAAATAGTGCACGAATTATGTGAGCTAATGAAATATTTTCATTGGTTTAATGAAATTATTTCATTAAATCTGTGCTAATAAAGAAAAACCGCTTAAGTCGACTTAAGAAAAAATTAAATTAATTATTGTATTTAAAGGATGGTGGAGTGTTGTAATCCCCAATAAAAAAACTACCCTTAACTTCTATCGAAATCGGTTTTTCCTCATTAACACTGAAATGTATGAATATTTTATTGAATCGATAAAATATTACTGTTTAAAAATTAATTAATTTTTTCATTGGATTTTTGAGAAGATCAATATAAGAATAAAAATTCTTTCAGTCAATTATCGTTATGTAACGCCATTTCATTTTAATTAATTTGTTTGTTTTCGTCTGCATTTACTAATAAAAAATAAAACGAATTACGTAGGAGCCTCATAAGACCACCCTTGTAAGAACTATTGTGATTCTTCTTGGGGCTGCCCGTTTAACCCATTAGAAAAAGAAATTATGATTTACTAAAAAAAAAAATGCTTCAAACAAAACTGCCTGATTTTAAAACAAAAAATTAAAATTACAGCGTAAAACATGACATAACAAAAACGTAATTTTTCTGTTATTTTTCATGCTTTATTCTATTAAAAAAATTTTTTTAAGGTTTTAAAATGCTTTTTTTTCTCGTTTCCTTGAAAAATTAACAATCCAATTGCCTAAAAAATTTTTGCGCAAAACACATAAAAATATTTAAAAAAATTAGGGTTTTCCATAAAAATGTGGATGTGGTTTTTTACTCATACTTTTGCTGGGCATTAGTTACTTTTCTTTTGTTATAAAACAAATAATAATAAATATTAAATTGTAAATTAAGTTATTCAAAAGCTTATATAGTAATAGCACAGTTATTTCATTTTAAATTAAAATTTTTTAATTCAAATTAAAGTTAAATCGCAACTTGATAGATGATTTATATTGCAAATTAATAGATCTAAACTAAAACGCGCTGTCGGTTGCCTAAAAAATATTACAAATGACAACAGTCTTTTTGGTTTGCATGGCGCCTTGAGAACCATCAATTAAGAACCCAAGATTCCGTTTTAAATCACCTACTCGTCAGGACAACGAATAATAACATTTATAGACCCACTCTGTAACATTATTTTCAACAGTCCAATATTCTAAATGCTAGCAACTTAGTAAGATTCTATATGCAATTTAGTAGTCAACCTATAAATAAAAATGCAATTTGAAAGTTTCCCAATCGCTCTGGGCCGTATAAATCCCTTACAAACCGAACAGTTTATCACAAATATTTTAATTAATACATAATTTCTTTATGTTGTTTGTATGTATTTCTTTTTTAGGCATTTGCTAATAAGAGTAGAATTGTTGTAGCAATTCCGCATTCCATGGCGAACAATTCGTATTGCAATTTAAAAATTTTTTCATACAAAACACGAAAATTAAGATCGTTTTCATTCGATATCGAATACGGTAATTTGGGCGCGTATATAATAATAATTTTTTAAGAAAAACTTTTTATCGCTTCTAATGGGTAGTCCTTTAAAATGACTTAGTAAAACATACGCGGATTTTCGATATTGTCACAGGTATGATTTCTTATTTTCATCTACAAGAATAAATTCTATAATTTTAATACTCCATCTTAGTTCATTAATCTACTTAGTCCTTTAATCTGTTAAAGGTGTTTCTTAAGCTCAAAAAAAGTGAATGACTTTTAAACAAAAAAATATAATAACATTTCTGGTTGTTGCACATGTTATTTGCACGGTATTTATATCAGTAGTGAACTTTTAGTTCCTAAAAAATTACTGAATCAAACATTTATTACAAAAATATGTAGTTAAAAATAACTCTATGTGCAACCTATAGATAAAAGTTACTGAATCACACTACAGGGTAGCGCAAAAACATTCATGTCATTCCGTTCTCAAAAGAGAACTAATGATATACTGAAGCTGACTGCGTCAGGAATTGGCATTGTCGCGGGATTCAAGACTTTATATGAGGATCAGTCAAGTAACCTCTACAGGTTATGTAAAGAAGACGAAGAGACAGCGGAGAGATATATAATATGTAACTGCCGTGGTCTAGTTTGGACCCGTTTTCTTTACTTAGGCCATTACTATCTATAAATGTCTTACATGGCGAACAAATCACTCAAGGAAGTCTGAGAATTTAGACATAGAGATTATATTATATGTATGTAACATGAGAGTAGTTTCAAAATAGGTCTATGTGGGCCGCAGGGACCAGGTGACTTCTTTATTAACATCATCAAAAACTAGTAGGCTTTTCTGTAGAATTGGCCACATGGAAAAATTCTGAAAATCACTTTCACTTTGTGCGTATGCTACATGAATTTCAATTTAGTTAACTGCTAGGCGGGTTCTAGAACAAACAATTATTTATATAATTTTTTTAAGGAGCTAAGTACATACTTATAGCAAACTTAATCATCACCAACCATAATCATAGTAAAAAAAAGTAGGCTTTTGTTAAGAGTTTACTTTTGGTCATAATTTAAATCCCTTAAATTTAAAATCATTTTTAAGGTGACCATAACTAAAAGCCATTTTGGTTGACAACAGAAACAGTATTTTAATAATAGCTTAATTTAAATAATTTTAACAAATTCACATAAACATTATTTAAGCATTTATTACACATTCAAAAATCATATAATGGTTGATTATACATTTTTTTTTTAATTTAAATTTTTTTTTTAATTAATTATTAAATGAGTATGAAGTTAGTTTAATTAGTACTCTAAGCAAGTATGCTTTATAATTTTTTTAGTAAATAGTATTATTTTATTTATTTTTTCTTACGTACATACTTAGTTTATCAATGTCTGTATTACTTAAACAGCTAATTATTGTTACCTTTTGTGGATGAGATGATGTGTAAAATATAATAAGAGAGTATGTAAATTTGAATTTTTCTTTTTTTGTTGGATTTGAAATACCTCAAGGATTTGAATCCCTCTACTTATTCTTCTTTTTATTTATTAATAATGGTGATTGATTGGCTTAGGTTTTGATATGAATTCGAGTTATAAATTTGTTGAATTTGTAGCGTGTTTGTGAGTGTATGTATGTATGTGTGCTCATGTATATGATGAATATGCTAAATATATCGTATGTTTACAATGATTTATTAATTTTAAATATATATGCCAGTTATTTAATTAATTTATAATTTAATTTTAAATTTAATTTGTGGTTTTTCTGCAGTTCTCTATGTATAATTTTTTCTCGGTTTCTGTGGTTTTTTTTTTCCTGCTTAGGGCTGTATTGTAATTTTTTTTGTTTCATGGTGTAATCAATAGTAATGATTTTTTTATGATTTACACCATGCAACAAATATAATTAAATATTTTGTGTGTTTTATGGTCTCCTAAAAAGAACAAATAGGAATTATGTGTTTACAGTTCAAATAAAACTTAGTGCATTTTCAAGCTAAAAAGGAACTGTAGACTCTCAACTTCTCAACATTTGGCTGACTAAGCCAATGCAATACGTAAGCAGGGAATAGGGAAAATACTCGCATGGAAATTGCTATTTAGTATTGGGCTGGGGCTGGTAGTAATATTGTGATACATGTCCTCCAAATGCAAAGGCCATGTAAAAAAATTATTTAAGACTAGAAGTAGAATGAGGAGTACTGCGACCAGAATAAACCAATTGTGACACGATTCTAATATGTCAAATACTCCCTAGGTTAGGTTAGCTTGCATAGGCCGTCCCAATAAGAAAAACTATAGGGCAGCCTACTGTGATAGGGTGAAAAAGAAGAAAGATAGCGATAGAAAAATGTCAGAGAAAATAGCAAGCAGTGCCAAAAAGAAAAGTAAATAAATAGTAAGAAAAGAAAAGGGAGAAGGATGAAGAACGAAACCAGATAGCATGCCGACTTCTGCCGTCTCACGCTCTTCCTCCAGTTCAAAGCAAAGAAGGTGCTTCACAGTTTCCTCTTCCTCCTTGTCTTGACAACTTCTACAGTAGTTATTCGAAGACAAACGCATTCTGCTAGCGCAGTTGCTGTCACCACATTCCTCAACTGTACTCTTCTTAAACTCAATAAATCTCTGCTGCTAGTAAATCTAGTAAATACCAGATACCTATTTCTTTCTGCATGTATTTAAATGTTCTTATGGAATATTTCGCACATGATTCCTATTTGTTCACATTACGGCGGGCTTTAAAGGACCACAAAAAAATATTTAACTTTTTTTGCTAGTTTATCCAAAATGTTTATAACATTTTTGTTGTTGCATAGTGTACATATTTTTGTGGGGATTATTTTTGTGCGCTTTAACATGAATTTGTGAGAGCATGTGAAAGCAAAAAAGAAATTTTTTAATGAATTAAAATATAAATGAATTGAATATATTATGAACAGAATTTATGCGATTATTAATTCCAAAGGCATTTAAGCAATAATTTTTTTTATTAATAATTAATATTTTAAGTAGATTTAATTAAAATCATTAAGGATAATCACAGTTTTTTTTTTTAGAAAGTTTAGTTGTCTGTTTAAGCTGAGTTGGTGAGTCATAATAGATGTTACACGTTTTGCATTTGCAACATCTTTAATGCGTTCCAACAAAATGTAGGCAAGTGTACGAGTTTTTTTTTTTTGAGTTAACTGTCTACACACAGCAGTTAACTAAATGTTATAAATACAACTCGTAGCTGATAACTAACTTTGTTTAGCAGACTTTAAAACTATGAAATCCTCATTATGTTGTTCCTTTTTTTAATTTAAATTATTTGAGTCGTTTTAATGACGATTTTTAAGGGCTTTTGCTGATGAGGCATTTGTGGAATTAAAAACAAAGCTTGAAAAGTATGAAAGACAAAAAAAGGACATTAAATTGTTTGAATTTTTGATTAATAGACATTCAGGCCATTACATATGGTGCGAAGCCCATCAAATCTTCTTATTCAATGTTAAATAAAGAGAAAGTAATTTAAATTCGAAAATGTTTACGGGTATTTCGAACCTAAAAAAATGCAAAAGGCAAAACGCAAGTAACAATGAGAATAAGTTAGGCTGCCTGCAATATCAAAACAGTGTTTAATAAAGCTGTAATGACTGCAGCACTGCTTCACAAAATGCATTTGCCATTTTTAATGATGCTATAGCTGAGTTTATTTGCAATTTTGTTGCTAAAAATATAACTTAAGCTGTCTCATATTTTGTCAAACTTAGCACAGTTGTGTTTCAGAATACATGACGTTGTTGCACTGCAAAGCAACAGACGAGTATGCCTGAAAAGGCAGCCTTACTTATTATATGATCACAATATTATACCAGTCAAATTTTAGAAACCATCTGAGGTAACTAGTAGTGTGTTTAAGATGATTCTGAAATATTTTTTCAATACAAATCGATATCGATAACATAAAGGGCGGCCTTTCTTAGAAAAGCTTCTTATAACAGCTAAAACTGATTCAGTTATATCAATCTAATTACCATGATATAATCGATGATCAGCTCGACACCCTAATCCATAAGCGCCGGTCTTTCTTAGAAAAGCAATATAGAAAACAGCTTCATTTATGGCGATGCTCATTTCGACACTCTACACCATATACGTGGACCTTTCTTAGAAAACCTTTTCATAACATGACCAACAACTTAATAAGTCGTTTATTACCGACTTTTAAGATTGTTTAGCTTAGAAGCTGGGCTCAATTTTGTTCTCTATTGTGATCCCTTTGTGACACCTGTATAAGAGGAAGTGAAGAAGGGCAGCAATAGAGGATATAAATATAAAAACCGATAGAAGATGATCTTTAAGGTATATTGTGTTAGCATTATTAACGACTTGTACTGAAAAATGGGTCTAGAATCGCCATTAACACACTACTGTTAGAGCTCATAAACAAAAGAAATAAATAAAACTGGCTGTGTTTCTAATTAACAGTGCGAAAATGTCTGATGTTCCTTAACTGTGCAAAATTTAATAAATTAAATAAAAATAAATAACAACCTTTAAATGATGATTTAATAAGGATGCCAAACAAATGAATTTACTCATATTATGCTTGTTTTAAGTAGCCTTTAGGAACATTTGGTGTTGTCACACTGCAAAACAATTCAAGTTTCAAAAATTTAGACAACCTGGGTTGTGGAAAATGTCTTATTTTTGCCTTTCACTACTGCAAGTGTGCTTTTTTTCAAAGATATTTGAAAATTAAGTGAATTTCAGGAATTGGCTGTTGTGAGAGTGTGTTGAAATAAAATTTAAAATAAACGAGACATAACCGTCATAAAGATTAAATTTTACAAGATGAATTTTAACCCACAACAAGTACTTTGTGGCTGTCCGGTTTTAGGGTCTCGTAGGGCAAGACTTCTGACAGACTTCTTGTTGATTTCCAGAAAGGTAGGAAAGCTCTTTTTAATAAGGCAATTGGTTCAATTGAGGCTTAACACTGGAACAGTGAATGGATGGCCTGTACAAAAGATCTTATGGGTTGCGGTGCATTTGGCCTAATAATAATAATGATTTTCTTGTGTATCAAAATCTGTACTTAAGGAGAGGATTAAATGCACCGGCACAAAAAATTTTGACGAGACCTAATTTTAATTTTCATTGTATTTTGTCAGCTGTTGTTTATATGCAAAAATGCAGCATTGATCCTAAAAATGGTGAGAGCCATACGATTGTCAAATTTCTATTCCTAGTTTTTGATGTACTGTTTTCCCATTATTCTACTTCTTCATTTTATTTAAAGTCGTTTTACTAAGTATTATAGTGTAAAATCCGCATTAGCAACAGTTCGTCAGCATCGACATGTGTCTTTGGGGTCACATTTTTTCTTCAAAATCCTTTTTTTAGACTCATAATTTAGCTATATAAATTAACTGTTTTGTATTCAGTAGGCTTATGATTCCTGAAAAGGTTAAATCATGCGATTCAGCGGATTAAAACACCTGCCGCTAAATAGATCTATAGTCAAATCATCGCATTCTATATTGAAAATTTACTTTTTTTAAGAAATAATTTGAACATTTTGTTTGAAGTTGCTTTTGATATTGAATGCTACGATTTGCTCTCTGGTCAAATGCAAATGTGCTTTTGTGTATTATTATTATCCATACTGGCTTCTTGTGCCGCTCTCCCCAACATTTATTTGTACAACTTTTAAGATTTCTGTTACGGCTTGAGGCCAGTAAGAACTCACGTATCTTTTTGGCAGACAACAGAAAATCTGCTAAAAAAGCTTGTTTTGCCAGAGCCTAAGGCTGTGCATGAAAAACTTAGTCGATTTACAGTCGCCATTTAACATTTTTTACGGTTTTGACTCGTTATATTGATGGCAAAAATTAAAAAACTTACTAAATTTATGATATTCTTTTTGTTTTATTTGCGAACAAATCACATTATTTTTTAAATCTAGGAAGGCCAAATTATGGCATTCGATAGAGAAGGAAATTTCAATTTAAATTACTTTAAAATTTCCATGAATATCATTTGATAATTTGGCTCCTGATTTTTAACTACTGCTTTTATTTCATGTTTTAAAACTATTTAATGTTTTTTTTAACAAATTATTGTTGTTTATTTTCGTTTTCTATTTTAATAAAATTTTTTAAACATTTTTTTTTAATTATTTTTTGTAATTGTGTTTATTTTTAGCTCTAAAACATTTAAAAATTGTCATAAAGTCAAAGAGTTGCACGTTAAAGTCTAAATTGGGATGGAGTTTAATTTACTAAATGGTTTGGTTGTGGTTGTTTGGAAATTATGGAATTCTGATTTTAAGGTATTTATTATTTAAAAAATTTTTTTTATATTATTTAGATGTATTAAGTTTTAAAAATTTTGTATTGAAAAAATTTTTTTTCTAAGAATTTAATAAGAGTGTTTTTTCATGTTCTTATTTTAAGCACTTTTAGTTAAAATGTTTGTTTTTCAGTAAATTTTCAAAATTTTTTTAAGAAACCCGTTTGCCTCTAAATTTTTTTTTTTTTTTTTTTGGAAAATTGGTGTTTCTTTTTAATGCTTTTTAAAGTGTTTTTTAATGTAAAATTTTTTTTTATTTATTTTGCTTAAAATTTAATTTAAATTTTAAAGGATTTTTTTCTAAAGGTGCTTTCAAAGGTTAGTTTTTTCTTAGTGCTTTTAAAAATTGCTGTGATTTTAAAATCTTTTGCTTTCTTTTTATTAAAAATCTTTAAAACCATTTTTTTTTTGACTTTAAAGAAATAAATTTTCATAAATGAATTGATGCCATTAAAAAATTTCTCTTTATTCGGCAAATAATTTTATTTATTTTTATTTTTTTGTGTAGTATTAGCTTTTAATTTAAAAAATCTCATTGTTTTCTATTTCATCTTATAAACTATCAAAAGTAATTTTCAATATTTTCATTTTATTGATTTTTGATATTTTTTTCAAATAATTTTTCCACAAAAAATTTTCATATTTTAGCGCTAGAAGATTTTTTTTTATTGTTGATTTCTTTTCTAAAATAATTAAACAAATTTTTTTTTTAACACATTAATTATTCTGAGTCTTATGCCAAATCCTAAACAAACAAATTCTGTGCCTAAAATTTGAATAACAAAAAAAAAATTATTAAAAACTAAAGCTGTTAGAAATTAGAGATAGAAAATCTTTAAAAGGTTTTTTAAAGCGGCAAAGAACAGCTCACATTTCATTTTAAAAATAAGAAAATGTTTTTATTTAAAAAACAAAGAAATTTAGTATATTAGCTTCTAAAAATTCAAGGACTAAAGTACAAAATTCGATATGGAACAAATTTACTTTACCCACGTACGCCAAATTAAAAAAAAAAAAAATCACATGCGCTAATTGAAAATAAAATAGCTTAAAAAATATAGTGCATAAGAAAAAATTAAATGAAACGATATAATTTATACAAGTTAAAATTAATTTAAAAATAAAATTTATTTCAATTAAAAATAGAAGTAATACATTGTGTGTGTTATTGATTTTTCAACTTAAAATAATATCACAAATGAATAGAATAAATAAACTATTCCGTATTCCGAATCCGAATATTTTATTTGAAAGTGAAAAAGTCAGCATCTTGTAACTCGGCTGTGATCCATTATAAAATTTTTAAAATTGGTTTTCCTCTTTTTGGGCCAGAAAATTATTATTTTCATTTAATAAGAAGAAAAAAAATTTAATTCCACATTTTTTTTAAATCCGTTCGGAATACAGAACAAATACTTATGTTCTAACTTAATTTGATGAAATTTAAAATATCTATAAATGAAATATATGTATAAACAAGCGATTATTTCGATTGAGTGTTTTTACTATAAATTTTTTTTAAAGAAGTTAATCGCTTGTAATATAGAAACAGCACATAAATAATACGCTTGTTAGAGATTTTTTAAATTTACTTTTCCAATAAAAATATTTGGAATGTATGTAAGTAAATCTAGAGAATTACTAAACTATTTTCTGCAAGAAAACAAAAATTAAAAGTGCCCTAAAGCTAGATTAATGTGCTGTTTATGGAAAACGAACCTTTACATTGTCTAGAACATTTGTATGGAAAATGTTAAATTTTTTAAAAAAGTTTTTGGATAAACGGCTAGTTTCATAGCACAAGCCTTCAACTTGTTTGGAAACTTTTTTCGCTTTTTAAATATAAATTTTCTACACGACTTTATTGCTTTTGTTATAAAAACAGCCCATAAGTTTCATAACAATTTTCTAGGCCCTCAAATTAATAGTTTTCTATAATTCACATGTAAGAAACAACGTCACGGTATCTGCCAACTGCAATCGAACTTGTGAAATTCACCTCTATTCTGCGTTCAATTACTATCGAAATTTCTACTTTTAGCAGCTTTGATATTTTGCGTGGTGCTCTATCTCGTTTCAATCGTATTTTTTTCGTTTTTATGTTTTCTGCATATCGACGGTAGGTTTATTTTTCTATCGAACACATACGACTCTCTTGGTTTCCATAACTAACGGAGAAATGATAGCCATACGCGTGCAGATTCAGTAGTACGATTCCTGTTTGATAACTCCTGGAGTCAATCTCCAACTTTTAATAAGTTGCTGTTAAATTTTGTGCAAGCTTTGTTATTTAGCTTGTGTTTGGTACCCATTAGAAGCAAATAACTTTATGACCTTTTACAAAAATGAAAATATATAAGTGAATTTCGTGTGTTCATTAAGCATTATGGCAAAAATTGATTAATTGCGCTACGAAATGCTACCCCAGCCAGAATATTATCCAGACTTAGGCCCCTGCTACAATTTTCTTTGTCCACCCTTGAATAAATGGCTGGGTGCTAAGAGATTTGGGTGAAATGAAGAGCCCATTACCGATACAATTTTGTTGGCGGAAAAAATCAATTTGAAAGAAAAGGGTTTAATAATTGTTTTTATGCTGAAATTTGAAAATGTTATTTAATTTATTGCCACCAACAGCTGACGGTCCTAGAAACAAATAATAGCGGTTGCGGCATTACTATTAGGATGGCTTTTGGTGGAATGGCTTCCATTAATTTTTTTTTAGAATTATGTGTAAAATAACAAAATAACACCTGCGGCGCTATATGATTTTTCACACTAAAATAGTTCGAGCGCAAATATTTGCTGAATTTTTTTTTTTAATTTTTAAAATGTTTTTATTTTTCTGTTTCCAATTCAAACGTTAATTAAAAAAACAATTGCTCTGGCCTTCTTCTCTCTTTCGACACACTTTTTTTTTGTTAGAATACCTGATTCCAAATCTGCATTTAAATTTTCAAATTAACTAACTTCTAAGATGTATCGTTATATCCCAAAAAAACGAAATAATGCAATAAAATTTTCTGTAAGTCGATATAATACCTATTAGCATACATGAAAGGACTTCCAAGCACTTTTTATTATCAAATACTAAACATGTTTGTAGTGATGTGCGGCTTTCAAGTACGAAAGGGTTTGCATCGTTTCTAACTCGCTCGCTAGTTTTAAAAATATCGTTAATAGTTGCAACGAAATCATACGTTTTTTATGCAAAATTTAAAAATGTTTAATTTGCAAAAAAAAAAAAATTATTTAAAATAAATCAAAATAAAAATCGGTGCTTATTTTATAGCGTTTACAAAATATTTCGGAGAAATCAAATAAAAAAAACTAATTCACAACTTAAAATTTTTTGTATTAAATAAAAAATTGTTGAAAAATGTAGCAAAATTGTAAGTTTTTTATTTTATTTTAATTTTAAATAAATTAAATTAAATAAAACAAAAAATAACTACTTATAAAAATAAATACTTAAAAATTAAACTTAAAAAAATATATATAAAAAAGTTTAATGCCCAGTTGCTGCAGCCGTGTCATAACAACAAAACATAAAACCTGAACTTAAATCGTCATTTTCGATATCGAATGAAAATGATTGAAATTTTAGTCTTCATTTCAAAATGTCATTTAAAATTTTGAGAAATTCTAGTCGATATCGAACGCTATGGGTCCAGAATTTTATTCATAAAATAATTAATATTAAGGCTGAGTATGAGTCCCGTAAAGTTTTATGTGGCAACTCGTACTTTTATTCAAGTCTTTATGAAAACAAAAAAAGATGGCAACGCTAGCTAGCATTTTGTTTTATATTTGAAATTTATTTTAAATATTTTTTCTAAAATTTTTTTTTAATTTCATTTAAATTTTTTTCTTTTTTTTACGTTGTTTTGTTTATGTTATTGTTGCAGCAAATGAGCGTTAAGTGAATAAAAATTTTAATTACTTAGAGCCTGTGGGAGGGCAAGTACGTACATCATTATATACGGCCAGACAACATAAATGCGAACGATAGCTTTGTTCGTACATTTGCATTGAAAACAAAGACAAACAAAATATTGTTGTCGTTCGCTTTTAGAAAGTCCAGCCCCGTTAACGTAAACAAAGCATTAGAGTGCTGGTTCTCATTGTAAGCCAGATTAAGGTTGAAATTCATTAAAAAAATAAAACTTTTATCAAATCATGGAAATTTGTTTAATAAAACTTAAAAAAAAAATATAAAAAATATTTTAACAACCAAATTCATAAAAAAAATATTTTTGTTTAAGAAAATTTTTTAAGCAAAAGTATTTTTTATGAATTTGTTTGGTATTAAATGAAGGTTAAACAAATTTCTCTTAAAATTTTTTGGTTAATAAAGCAGAGAAATCGACATTAGAAAACTCATGTAAAAATCCAAGTCAGCTGTTGTTTAGCCTAGTACTTTTGCACTCGTGTTGTGTGGCCTTTTTTTAAATGAAATTTATGTGCTTAAAAAATTTAAAAAGCTCTTTCTCCACTGGTTGAAGCCACTTCTAAATAGTAAAAAAAAAATTAATTTTACAATTGCATTCAATTTGTATTCTTCTACTTAAAATAAATTATTTAATTACTGAATTAATTGTTTAAATATTTTGCAAATACAAATTAAATTTACTTATAAATCAAGTACATCAGTTTTACTTAATTTTAAATTATAATTCTTTGATTTTTAAATTGTTTAAGTTTGTTTGTCTAAATAAGCGCAAACAAATTTATGCCTCTCTATCCCTGTTTTGTATGTTTTTAAATTTTGCAATTTTATAAAAATAATTAAGAGAAAGAATTGCAAATAATTACACTAATGAATCGAAAAGTTGTGTGTTAAATGCTCGCTATTCGTTTTGTTGTTTTTCACTTAAAGTTTACTTCTTGCTGTCGGTTTATTTTGTAATATATTTGTTCTCACTTTTAAATTAATTTTAAAATTAACTAAAAACAGCTATAGATTCGTTTCTCTTTTTATATAAAAAAAATATTTCCCCAGTCTCTCTCAGCCGCCCTGCCCTTTGTTCTGGTCGTCGTCCTACTGGCCCCATTTGTTGTCATTTCCTCTTGTAAGAACTCAAAATTTTTTAATTACATATGTTTAAATTTTATTTAAATACGTTTGTTTTATTATTTTGTCTTTAGTCTAAATTTTTAATTAGATTTTTTATTCAACAATCTTCCAGCGCTTTCGTTTTGTCATACAAAATCTAATTCTGAACGAGTTTTATACATTTTTCGTTCCATGGTACGTTCAAACCATTTTTTAATCTCGGCCACTATCAATACTGAAGAGGTAAGCGAGAGCAAAAATAGTATATCGTAGGCAGAGAGGGCCTCAGTTTGAAATACCATTTGTAAAGGTGGAAAATATATGACCAGCATTTGGCCAATGATAGAAAAGCCTACAGCCATTAGGAACATTTTGTTTGAAGTTAGGCCAATTGTGAAAACACTTTTAGTTTGTGAGCGGCAGGAGAGAGCATTAAACATATCAAAAAATACAAAACAGGTAAATGTCATGGTGGTGTCCCTTTTAGTTTTACCCAAAGAACCATCAATCATTTCTCTTTGGAAAACCCATAAAGTGCCTAAAATAATAATGCTGGCACTTAATAAAACATTAACTACCACCGATTTTGTGATCATGGGCTGTTTAACATTGCGCGGTTTTTGTTTTAAGACATCGTGATCTACAGGTTCAACACCCAAACTCTGGGCTGGCGGTCCATCCATAATAATGTTGATCCAAAGTATTTGCATGGCATTTAAGGGATTAGCTATGCCCATCAAAGTAGCCAATGCTATCAATGACAAAGCCGCTATAGACGTGCTCAATTGGAATCTAACAAAATTGCGTATGTTATAAAATATGGCTTTGCCTTCCTCAATAGCAGCTCTAAAAATACAAATCAAATAAAAATTTATTTTGCACTTCGTTAAGCTCATTTTTCCCACTTACATTATGGTATGAAAATCGTCATTGACCAATATCATATCAGCTGCTTCCTTACACACATCTGTGCCATTTTTGCCCATGGCTATGCCAATGTCAGCTTTCTTCAAGGCCACACCATCATTGACACCATCTCCCGTCATGCCCACTATATTTCCAGTCCTTTGCAATGATTTGACTATGGCCAATTTATGTTTGGGTGTTACACGATAAAACACACTCACATTATTTGCCACTTTGTCCAATTGATGCTCATTCATTTGATCCATTTCCTGGCCCGATAATGTTTGATGATGTATAGTATCAATACCAATAAGACTGGCTAAAAAAAAGAGGAAAACCATAAAAAAATTAAAAATATTTAAAATTTAGAATCTAATTTGTGTTTTTTTTTTGTGGAAAGTATTTGAAAATTTTTGAGATTAAATCCAGATAAAATTATAAAGTTAAGTTAAGCTAATATTCTGACACACCTAAATTGAATACGATTTTTTTTTCTAAAGTTACAGATGCCACAGTACCAGAGAACTTACGCAAAAACAGATGATGGTGTTTTTGAGATAAAAACAAACTTCAGCCCTGTTCCAGTAAATCTTATAAAATTTATATAGAAAACAAACTAATTGAACAGTTAGCAAATAAAAAAAAAATAAATAATTAATCTACAAACTAAACTGTGTCTTTATTAAATACAACAAGAAAAGTTGAAAATTAATTTTAAGAAATATTTTTAATAAAAAGAGACATCTGCCATTCTGTATGCTGGCCAAATTTCATATCACTGCGTGCAACAATAACAAAGTTACTTGCAATTTACAAAAAAAACCGGAGTCCGATTTTCGCACTTAGAATATTCTAACTCAGTTTTTTTTAGCAACAAGAATAATTTCTGAATGGATAAATGTTTTTGGATGAAACCTTCACCACGAGATAAAGTTAGAATTGGGCTACCTCTCGCATGGCACAATCATAATCTCTTGCTCCACCTACCATTTATTCAAAACATTTCTCTTGCCAAATTTTTACCCAATAACTTTTAAATGGAACAATATTTTTAAATGAAACTTTCAACATGTGGCAGGGTGGAAAATGGGCTACATTTTATTGGAACATTCTGTTAAATCGCTTAAGCGATTCAAAAGTTATAAGCGTTTTTCTAAATAAAACGCTTTTTAATTAAAGTGGATGTGGCATGTGGCAACATAATTGGCATGGGGCAGATAGGCAATTTCCCACTCTGCAACATGGTGCAAGTTTCATTCAAAAATATTGGTCCGTTCAAAAGTTATGGGGACAACACAAAATTCTATTCAAACTGTAACTGTCGCTCTGTCCAAAAATTGAAATTAAAAAACTTGCGCGAAAAATGTAAAACACCAGGCCAACAGAACCAGCAGTAGGTGGATTTTTGGGTTTTAATTTTTGTTTTTTTGCTACAACTTTTGAGCGGATAAATATTTTCACATAAGACTTGCACCATGTTGTAGAGCAAGAAATGGGCTATTTGCCACATACCACTTATGTTGCCACATGCCACAAATAAGTTGCATAAAAAGTGTTTTAATTGAAAAAACGCTTATAACTTTTTAAGCGTTTAAGCGATTTCAAAAAAATGTTCCAGGGAACTATAGCCCAATTCTCGCTCTATCACCTAGTGAAAGTTTCAATTAAAAATATTGAGCCGTTCAAATGTTGTAGCAAAAAAACTAAAAACATTACAAAAATAGCATGTTGCAAGTTCAGGTCGATCAGGTTTTTGGTTTTTTATCTATAACTTTTGAATGGGTTAAGTTATCTTCATAAAGCTTTCAACATGTGGCAGAGTGGGAAGTGGGCTACATTTTAGTAGAACATTTTTTCAAAATCGCTCCAACGCCGAGAAAGTTATAAGCGTTTTTCTAATTAAAACACTTTTTATGCAACTTATTTGTGGCATGTGGCAACATAAGTGGTATGTGGCAAATAGCCCATTTCTTGCTCTACAACATGGTGCAAGTCTTATGCAAAAATGTTTATGCGTTCAAAAGTTATAACAAAAAAACAGAAATTAATTCCCGAAAATCCACCTACTGCTGGTTCTGTTGGCCTGGTGTTTCACTTTTTTCGCGCAAGTTTTTCAAATTCAATTTTTGGACAAAGCGACAGTTACAGTTTGAATAGAATTTTGTGTTTTCGCAATAACTCTGGAATGGATGAACATTTTCGCATAAAACTTGCACCATGTTGTAGAGCAAGAAATGGGCTATTTGCCACATGCCACTTATGTTGCCACATGCCACAAATAAGTTGCATAAAAAGTGTTTTAATTTAAAAAACGCGTATAACTTTTTAAGCGTTTGAGCGATTTCAAAAAAATGTTCGAGGGAACTATAGCCCAATTCCCGCTCTATCACCTAGTGAAAGTTTCAATTAAAAATATTGAGCCGTTCAAAAGTTGTAGCAAAAAAACTAAAAACATTACAAAAATAGCATGTTGCAAGTTCAGGTCGATCAGGTTTTTGGTTTTTTACCTATAACTTTTGAATGGGTTAAGATATCTTCATAAAGCTTTCAACATGTGGCAGAGTGGGAAGTGGGCTACATTTTAGTAGAACATTTTTTCAAAATCGCTCCAACGCCGAGAAAGTTATAAGCGTTTTTCTAATTAAAACGCTTTTGAAGTCAAGTGTATGTGGCATGTGGCACCATAAGTTGCATGTGGCAGGTAGCCAATTTCTCACTCTACCACATGGTGCAAGTTTCATTCAAAAATATTCATCCATTCCTGAGTTATTGCGAAAACACAAAATTCTATTCAAACTGTAACTGTCGCTCTGTCCAAAAATTGAAATTAAAAAACTTGCGCGAAAAATGTAAAACACCAGGCCAACAGAACTAGCAGTAGGTGGATTTTTGGGTTTTAATTTTTGTTTTTTTGCTACAACTTTTGAGCGGATAAATATTTTCACATAAGACTTGCACCATGTTGTAGAGCAAGAAATGGGCTATTTGCCACATACCACTTATGTTGCCACATGCCACAAATAAGTTGCATAAAAAGTGTTTTAATTTAAAAAGCGCTTATAACTTTTTAAGCGTTTGAGCGATTTCAAAAAAATGTTCGAGGGAACTATAGCCCAATTCCCGCTCTATCACCTAGTGAAAGTTTCAATTAAAAATATTGAGCCGTTCAAAAGTTGTAGCAAAAAAACTAAAAACATTACAAAAATAGCATGTTGCAAGTTCAGGTCGATCAGGTTTTTGGTTTTTTATCTATAACTTTTGAATGGGTTAAGTTATCTTCACAAAACTTTCAACATGTGGCAGAGTGGGAAGTGGGCTACATTTTAGTAGAACATTTTTTCAAAATCGCTCCAACGCCGAAAAAGTTATAAGCGTTTTTCTAATTAAAACACTTTCTATGCAACTTATTTGTGGCATGTGGCAACATAAGTGGTATGTGGCAAATAGCCCATTTCTTGCTCTACAACATGGTGCAAGTCTTATGCAAAAATGTTTATGCGTTCAAAAGTTATAACAAAAAAACAGAAATTAATTCCCGAAAATCCACCTACTGCTGGTTCTGTTGGCCTGGTGTTTCACTTTTTTCGCGCAAGTTTTTCAAATTCAATTTTTGGACAAAGCGACAGTTACAGTTTGAATAGAATTTTGTGTTTTCGCAATAACTCTGGAATGGATGAACATTTTCGCATAAAACTTGCACCATGTTGTAGAGCAAGAAATGGGCTATTTGCCACATACCACTTATGTTGCCACATGCCACAAATAAGTTGCATAAAAAGTGTTTTAATTTAAAAAACGCTTATAACTTTTTAAGCGTTTGAGCGATTTCAAAAAAATGTTCGAGGGAACTATAGCCCAATTCCCGCTCTATCACCTAGTGAAAGTTTCAATTAAAAATATTGAGCCGTTCAAAAGTTGTAGCAAAAAAACTAAAAACATTACAAAAATAGCATGTTGCAAGTTCAGGTCGATCAGGTTTTTGGTTTTTTATCTATAACTTTTGAATGGGTTAAGTTATCTTCATAAAGCTTTCAACATGTGGCAGAGTGGGAAGTGGGCTACATTTTAGTAGAACATTTTTTCAAAATCGCTCCAACGCCGAGAAAGTTATAAGCGTTTTTCTAATTAAAACGCTTTTGAAGTCAAGTGTATGTGGCATGTGGCACCATAAGTTGCATGTGGCAGGTAGCCAATTTCTCACTCTACCACATGGTGCAAGTTTCATTCAAAAATATTCATCCATTCCTGAGTTATTGCGAAAACACAAAATTTTATTCAAACTGTAACTGTCGCTCTGTCCAAAAATTGAAATTAAAAAACTTGCGCGAAAAATGTAAAACACCAGGCCAACAGAACCAGCAGTAGGTGGATTTTTGGGTTTTAATTTTTGTTTTTTTGCTACAACTTTTGAGCGGATAAATATTTTCACATAAGACTTGCACCATGTTGTAGAGCAAGAAATGGGCTATTTGCCACATACCACTTATGTTGCCACATGCCACAAATAAGTTGCATAAAAAGTGTTTTAATTTAAAAAGCGCTTATAACTTTTTAAGCGTTTGAGCGATTTCAAAAAAATGTTCGAGGGAACTATAGCCCAATTCCCGCTCTATCACCTAGTGAAAGTTTCAATTAAAAATATTGAGCCGTTCAAAAGTTGTAGCAAAAAAAACTAAAAACATTACAAAAATAGCATGTTGAAAGTTCAGGTCGATCAGGTTTTTGGTTTTTTAACTATAACTTTTGAATGGGTTAAGTTATCTTCATAAAGCTTTCAACATGTGGCAGAGTGGGAAGTGGGCTACATTTTAGTAGAACATTTTTTCAAAATCGCTCCAACGCCGAGAAAGTTATAAGCGTTTTTCTAATTAAAACGCTTTTGAAGTCAAGTGGATGTGGCATGTGGCACCATAAGTTGCATGTCGCAGGTAGCCAATTTCTCACTCTACCACATGGTGCAAGTTTCTTTCAAAAATATTCATCCATTCCTGAGTTATTGCGAAAACACAAAATTCTATTCAAACTGTAACTGTCGCTCTGTCCAAAAATTGAAATAAAAAAACTTGCGCGAAAAATGTAAAACACCAGGCCAACAGAACCAGCAGTAGGTGGATTTTGGGTTTTAATTTTTGTTTTTTTGCTACAACTTTTGAGCGGATAAATATTTTCACATAAGACTTGCACCATGTTGTAGAGCAAGAAATGGGCTATTTGCCACATACCACTTATGTTGCCACATGCCACAAATAAGTTGCATAAAAAGTGTTTTAATTGAAAAAACGCTTATAACTTTTTAAGCGTTTAAGCGATTTCAAAAAAATGTTCCAGGGAACTATAGCCCAATTCCCGCTCTATCACCTAGTGAAAGTTTCAATTAAAAATATTGAGCCGTTCAAAAGTTGTAGCAAAAAAACTAAAAACATTACAAAAATAACATGTTGCAAGTTCAGGTCGATCAGGTTTTTGGTTTTTTACCTATAACTTTTGAATGGGTTAAGTTATCTTCATAAAGCTTTCAACATGTGGCAGAGTGGGAAGTGGGCTACATTTTAGTAGAACATTTTTTCAAAATCGCTCCAACGCCGAGAAAGTTATAAGCGTTTTTCTAATTAAAACGCTTTTGAAGTCAAGTGGATGTGGCATGTGGCACCATAAGTTGCATGTGGCAGGTAGCCAATTTCTCACTCTACCACATGGTGCAAGTTTCATTCAAAAATATTCATCCATTCCTGAGTTATTGCGAAAACACAAAATTCTATTCAAACTGTAACTGTCGCTCTGTCCAAAAATTGAAATTAAAAAACTTGCGCGAAAAATGTAAAACACCAGGCCAACAGAACCAGCAGTAGGTGGATTTTTGGGTTTTAATTTTTGTTTTTTTGCTACAACTTTTGAGCGGATAAATATTTTCACATAAGACTTGCACCATGTTGTAGAGCAAGAAATGGGCTATTTGCCACATGCCACTTATGTTGCCACATGCCACAAATAAGTTGCATAAAAAGTGTTTTAATTGAAAAAACGCTTATAACTTTTTAAGCGTTTGAGCAATTTCAAAAAAATGTTCGAGGGAACTATAGCCCAATTCCCGCTCTATCACCTAGTGAAAGTTTCAATTAAAAATATTGAGCCGTTCAAAAGTTGTAGCAAAAAAACTAAAAACATTACAAAAATAGCATGTTGCAAGTTCAGGTCGATCAGGTTTTTGGTTTTTTACCTATAACTTTTGAATGGGTTAAGTTATCTTCATAAAGCTTTCAACATGTGGCAGAGTGGGAAGTGGGCTACATTTTAGTAGAACATTTTTTCAAAATCGCTCCAACGCCGAGAAAGTTATAAGCGTTTTTCTAATTAAAACGCTTTTGAAGTCAAGTGGATGTGGCATGTGGCACCATAAGTTGCATGTGGGAGGTAGCCAATTTCTCACTCTACCACATGGTGCAAGTTTCATTCAAAAATATTCATCCATTCCTGAGTTATTGCGAAAACACAAAATTCTATTCAAACTGTAACTGTCGCTCTGTCCAAAAATTGAAATTAAAAAACTTGCGCGAAAAATGTAAAACACCAGGCCAACAGAACCAGCAGTAGGTGGATTTTTGGGTTTTAATTTTTGTTTTTTTGCTACAACTTTTGAGCGGATAAATATTTTCACATAAAACTTGCACCATGTTGTAGAGCAAGAAATGGGCTATTTGCCACATGCCACTTATGTTGCCACATGCCACAAATAAGTTGCATAAAAAGTGTTTTAATTGAAAAAACGCTTATAACTTTTTAAGCGTTTGAGCGATTTCAAAAAAATGTTCGAGGGAACTATAGCCCAATTCCCGCTCTATCACCTAGTGAAAGTTTTAATTAAAAATATTGAGCCGTTCAAAAGTTGTAGCAAAAAAACTAAAAACATTACAAAAATAGCATGTTGCAAGTTAAGGTTGATCAGGTTTTTGGTTTTTTACCTATAACTTTTGAATGGGTTAAGTTATCTTCATAAAGCTTTCAACATGTGGCAGAGTGGGAAGTGGGCTACATTTTAGTAGAACATTTTTTCAAAATCGCTCCAACGCCGAGAAAGTTATAAGCGTTTTTCTAATTAAAACGCTTTTGAAGTCAAGTGGATGTGGCATGTGGCAACATAAGTGGTATGTGGCAAATAGCCCATTTCTTGCTCTACAACATGGTGCAAGTCTTATGCAAAAATGTTTATGCGTTCAAAAGTTATAACAAAAAAACAGAAATTAATTCCTGAAAATCCACCTTCTGCTAGTTCTGTTGGCCTGGTGTTTCACTTTTTTCGCGCAAGTTTTTCAAATTCAATTTTTGGACAAAGCGACAGTTACAGTTTGAATAGAATTTTGTGTTTTCGCAATAACTCAGGAATGGATGAACATTTTCGCATAAAACTTGCACCATGTTGTAGAGCAAGAAATGGGCTATTTGCCACATGCCACTTATGTTGCCACATGCCACAAATAAGTTGCATAAAAAGTGTTTTAATTGAAAAAACGCTTACAACTTTTTAAGCGTTTGAGCAATTTCAAAAAAATGTTCGAGGGAACTATAGCCCAATTCCCGCTCTATCACCTAGTGAAAGTTTCAATTAAAAATATTGAGCCGTTCAAAAGTTGTAGCAAAAAAACTAAAAACATTACAAAAATAGCATGTTGCAAGTTCAGGTCGATCAGGTTTTTGGTTTTTTACCTATAACTTTTGAATGGGTTAAGATATCTTCATAAAGCTTTCAACATGTGGCAGAGTGGGAAGTGGGCTACATTTTAGTAGAACATTTTTTCAAAATCGCTCCAACGCCGAGAAAGTTATAAGCGTTTTTCTAATTAAAACGCTTTTGAAGTCAAGTGGATGTGGCATGTGGCACCATAAGTTGCATGTGGCAGGTAGCCAATTTCTCACTCTACCACATGGTGCAAGTTTCATTCAAAAATATTCTTCCATTCCTGAGTTATTGCGAAAACACAAAATTCTATTCAAACTGTAACTGTCGCTCTGTCCAAAAATTGAAATTAAAAAACTTGCGCGAAAAATGTAAAACACCAGGCCAACAGAACCAGCAGTAGGTGGATTTTTGGGTTTTAATTTTTGTTTTTTGCTACAACTTTTGAGCGGATAAATATTTTCACATAAGACTTGCACCATGTTGTAGACCAAGAAATGGGCTATTTGCTACATGCCACTTATGTTGCCACATGCCACAAATAAGTTGCATAAAGAATGTTTTAATTGAAAAAACGCTTATAACTTTTTAAGCATTTGAGCCATTTTAAAAAAATTGTCGAGGGAACTATAGCCCAATTCCCGCTCTATCACCTAGTGAAAGTTTCAATTAAAAATATTGAGCCGTTCAAAAGTTGTAGCAAAAAAACTAAAAACATTACAAAAATAGCATGTTGCAAGTTTAGGTTGATCAGGTTTTTGGTTTTTTACCTATAACTTTTGAATGGGTTAAGATATCTTCATAAAGCTTTCAACATGTTGCAGAGTGGGAAGTGGGCTACATTTTAGTAGAACATTTTTTCAAAATCGCTCCAACGCCGAGAAAGTTATAAGCGTTTTTCTAATTAAAACACTTTTTATGCAACTTATTTGTGGCATGTGGCAACATAAGTGGTATGTGGCAAATAGCCCATTTCTTGCTCTACAACATGGTGCAAGTCTTATGCAAAAATGTTTATGCGTTCAAAAGTTATAACAAAAAAACAGAAAGTAATTCCCGAAAATCCACCTTCTGCTGGTTCTGTTGGCCTGGTGTTTCACTTTTTTCGCGCAAGTTTTTCAAATTCAATTTTTGGACAAAGCGACAGTTACAGTTTGAATAGAATTTTGTGTTTTCGCAATAACTCAGGAATGGATGAACATTTTCGCATAAAACTTGCACCATGTTGTAGAGCAAGAAATGGGCTATTTGCCACATGCCACTTATGTTGCCACATGCCACAAATAAGTTGCATAAAAAGTGTTTTAATTGAAAAAACGCTTATAACTTTATAAGCGTTTGAGCGATTTCAAAAAAATGTTCGAGGGAACTATAGCCCAATTCCCGCTCTATCACCTAGTGAAAGTTTCAATTAAAAATATTGAGCCGTTCAAAAGTTGTAGCAAAACAGAGAAATAGTAGACAAAAACGGCATGTTGCAAGTTCTGGTTGATCTTGTTTTGGGTTTTTACCCTTTAACTTTTAAATGGAACAATATTTTTAATTCAAACTTTCAACATGTGGCAGGGTGGAAAATGCGCTACATTTTATTGGTACATTTTGTTAAAATCGCTCAAACGATTAAAAAGTTATAAGCGTTCTTCTAAATAAAACAGTTTTTAATTAAAGTGGATGTGGCATGTGGCAACATAATTGGCTTGGGACATATAGGCAATTTCCCACTCTGCAAAATGGTGCAAGTTTCATTCAAAAATATTTATCCATTCAAAAGTTATTCAAAAAATACAGAAAACAATTACAGGGAAAAAATTTTCATAGCCTGCTTTTAGGGGCTACTTCAATTTGGCCAAATTTTGTTTTTTGCGTTTATCTCGGAAACGGCTGGGCGAAAATGGCCCGGGACCCTATAACTCGGATTTCCACATGCTGAATCCGAATTTCGCAATTAGAATTTTCTAGCTCAAAATTTTTGGCAAAATTGAAAAAAATTTGCAAGAGAAATGTTTTGAATAAATGGTAGGCGGAGCAAGAGGCGATGACTGTGCTATGCGAGAGATAGCCAAATTCCTACTCTATCTCGTGTTGAAGGTTTCATCCAAAAATATTTATCCATTCAAAAGTTATTCAAAAAAGACAAAAAATAAAAAGGCGCACAGTAGCATTTTTTGCTGTTATTGTTTTCTGTATTTTTTGAATAACTTTTGAATGGATAAATATTTTTTCATGAAACCTTCACCCCTGGATAGAGTGAGATTTGACCTACCTCCCGCATGGCACAATCATCGCCTCTTGCCATGTCTACTATTAATTTAAATCGTTTTTCTTGTAAATTTTTTCCAATTTTGCAAGAAATTTTGAGCTAGAAAATTCTAATTGCGAAATTCGGATTCAGCATGGGGAAATCCGACGTATAGGGTCCCGGGCCATTTTCGCCGAGCCGTTTCCGAGAAAAACGCAAAAAACTATTTTTGGCCAAATTGAAGTAGCCCCTAAAAGCAGGCTATGAAAATTTTTTCCCTGTTATTGTTTTCTGTATTTTTTGAATAACTTTTGAATGGATAAATATTTTTGAATGAAACTTGCACCATATTGCAGAGTGGGAAATTGCCTATCTGCCCCATGCCAATTATGTTGCCACATGGCACATCCACTTTAATTAAAAAGCGTTTTATTTAGAAAAACGCTTATAACTTCTTAATCGCTTGAGCGATTTTAACAAAATGTTCCAATAAAATGTAGCCCATTTTCCACCCTGCCACATGTTGAAAGTTTCATTGAAAAATATTGGTCCGTTCAAAAGTTATGGGGAAAACACAAAATTGTATTCAAAATGTAACCGTCGCTCTGTTCGGAAATTTAATTTAAGAAACTTGCGCGAAAAATGTAAAACACCAGGCCAACAGAACCAGCAGTAGGTGGATTTTTGGGTTTTAATTTTTGTTTTTTTGCTACAACTTTTGAGCGGATAAATATTTTCACATAAGACTTGCACCATGTTGTAGAGCAAGAAATGGGCTATTTGCCACATATCACTTATGTTGCCACATGCCACAAATAAGTTGCATAAAAAGTGTTTTAATTGAAAAAACGCTTATAACTTTTTAAGCGTTTGAGCGATTTCAAAAAAATGTTCGAGGGAACTATAGCCCAAATCCCGCTCTATCACCTAGTGAAAGTTTTAATTAAAAATATTGAGCCGTTCAAAAGTTGTAGCAAAAAAACTAAAAACATTACAAAAATAGCATGTTGCAAGTTAAGGTTGATCAGGTTTTTGGTTTTTTACCTATAACTTTTGAATGGGTTAAGTTATCTTCATAAAGCTTTCAACATGTGGCAGAGTGGGAAGTGGGCTACATTTTAGTAGAACATTTTTTCAAAATCGCTCCAACGCCGAGAAAGTTATAAGCGTTTTTTCAATTAAAACACTTTTTATGCAACTTATTTGTGGCATGTGGCAACATAAGTGGTATGTGGCAAATAGCCCATTTCTTGCTCTACAACATGGTGCAAGTCTTATGCAAAAAAGTTTATGCGTTCAAAAGTTATAACAAAAAACCAGAAATTAATTCCCGAAAATCCACCTTCTGCTGGTTCTGTTGGCCTGGTGTTTCACTTTTTTCGCGCAAGTTTTTCAAATTCAATTTTTGGACAAAGCGACAGTTACAGTTTGAATAGAATTTTGTGTTTTCGCAATAACTCAGGAATGGATGAACATTTTCGCATAAAACTTGCACCATGTTGTAGAGCAAGAAATGGGCTATTTGCCACATGCCACTTATGTTGCCACATGCCACAAATAAGTTGCATAAAAAGTGTTTTAATTGAAAAAACGCTTATAACTTTTTAAGCGTTTGAGCAATTTCAAAAAAATGTTCGAGGGAACTATAGCCCAATTCCCGCTCTATCACCTAGTGAAAGTTTCAATTAAAAATATTGAGCCGTTCAAAAGTTGTAGCAAAAAAACTAAAAACATTACAAAAATAGCATGTTGCAAGTTCAGGTCGATCAGGTTTTTGGTTTTTTACCTATAACTTTTGAATGGGTTAAGTTATCTTCATAAAGCTTTCAACATGTGGCAGAGTGGGAAGTGGGCTACATTTTAGTAGAACATTTTTTCAAAATCGCTCCAACGCCGAGAAAGTTATAAGCGTTTTTCTAATTAAAACGCTTTTGAAGTCAAGTGGATGTGGCATGTGGCACCATAAGTTGCATGTGGCAGGTAGCCAATTTCTCACTCTACCACATGGTGCAAGTTTCATTCAAAAATATTCATCCATTCCTGAGTTATTGCGAAAACACAAAATTCTATTCAAACTGTAACTGTCGCTCTGTCCAAAAATTGAAATTAAAAAACTTGCGCGAAAAATGTAAAACACCAGGCCAACAGAACCAGCAGTAGGTGGATTTTTGGGTTTTAATTTTTTTTTTTTTTTGCTACAACTTTTGAGCGGATAAATATTTTCACATAAGACTTGCACCATGTTGTAGAGCAAGAAATGGGCTATTTGCCACATACCACTTATGTTGCCACATGCCACAAATAAGTTGCATAAAAAGTGTTTTAATTTAAAAAACGCTTATAACTTTTTAAGCGTTTGAGCGATTTCAAAAAAATGTTCGAGGGAACTATAGCCCAATTCCCGCTCTATCACCTAGTGAAAGTTTTAATTAAAAATATTGAGCCGTTCAAAAGTTGTAGCAAAAAAACTAAAAACATTACAAAAATAGCATGTTGCAAGTTAAGGTTGATCAGGTTTTTGGTTTTTTACCTATAACTTTTGAATGGGTTAAGTTATCTTCATAAAGCTTTCAACATGTGGCAGAGTGGGAAGTGGGCTACATTTTAGTAGAACATTTTTTCAAAATCGCTCCAACGCCGAGAAAGTTATAAGCGTTTTTCTAATTAAAACGCTTTTGAAGTCAAGTGGATGTGGCATGTGGCACCATAAGTTGCATGTGGCAGGTAGCCAATTTCTCACTCTACCACATGGTGCAAGTTTCATTCAAAAATATTCATCCATTCCTGAGTTATTGCGAAAACACAAAATTCTATTCAAACTGTAACTGTCGCTCTGTCCAAAAATTGAAATTAAAAAACTTGCGCGAAAAATGTAAAACACCAGGCCAACAGAACCAGCAGTAGGTGGATTTTTGGGTTTTAATTTTTGTTTTTTGCTACAACTTTTGAGCGGATAAATATTTTCACATAAGACTTGCACCATGTTGTAGACCAAGAAATGGGCTATTTGCTACATGCCACTTATGTTGCCACATGCCACAAATAAGTTGCATAAAGAATGTTTTAATTGAAAAAACGCTTATAACTTTTTAAGCATTTGAGCCATTTTAAAAAAATTGTCGAGGGAACTATAGCCCAATTCCCGCTCTATCACCTAGTGAAAGTTTCAATTAAAAATATTGAGCCGTTCAAAAGTTGTAGCAAAAAAACTAAAAACATTACAAAAATAGCATGTTGCAAGTTTAGGTTGATCAGGTTTTTGGTTTTTTACCTATAACTTTTGAATGGGTTAAGATATCTTCATAAAGCTTTCAACATGTTGCAGAGTGGGAAGTGGGCTACATTTTAGTAGAACATTTTTTCAAAATCGCTCCAACGCCGAGAAAGTTATAAGCGTTTTTCTAATTAAAACACTTTTTATGCAACTTATTTGTGGCATGTGGCAACATAAGTGGTATGTGGCAAATAGCCCATTTCTTGCTCTACAACATGGTGCAAGTCTTATGCAAAAATGTTTATGCGTTCAAAAGTTATAACAAAAAAACAGAAAGTAATTCCCGAAAATCCACCTTCTGCTGGTTCTGTTGGCCTGGTGTTTCACTTTTTTCGCGCAAGTTTTTCAAATTCAATTTTTGGACAAAGCGACAGTTACAGTTTGAATAGAATTTTGTGTTTTCGCAATAACTCAGGAATGGATGAACATTTTCGCATAAAACTTGCACCATGTTGTAGAGCAAGAAATGGGCTATTTGCCACATGCCACTTATGTTGCCACATGCCACAAATAAGTTGCATAAAAAGTGTTTTAATTGAAAAAACGCTTATAACTTTATAAGCGTTTGAGCGATTTCAAAAAAATGTTCGAGGGAACTATAGCCCAATTCCCGCTCTATCACCTAGTGAAAGTTTCAATTAAAAATATTGAGCCGTTCAAAAGTTGTAGCAAAACAGAGAAATAGTAGACAAAAACGGCATGTTGCAAGTTCTGGTTGATCTTGTTTTGGGTTTTTACCCTTTAACTTTTAAATGGAACAATATTTTTAATTCAAACTTTCAACATGTGGCAGGGTGGAAAATGCGCTACATTTTATTGGTACATTTTGTTAAAATCGCTCAAACGATTAAAAAGTTATAAGCGTTCTTCTAAATAAAACAGTTTTTAATTAAAGTGGATGTGGCATGTGGCAACATAATTGGCTTGGGACATATAGGCAATTTCCCACTCTGCAAAATGGTGCAAGTTTCATTCAAAAATATTTATCCATTCAAAAGTTATTCAAAAAATACAGAAAACAATTACAGGGAAAAAATTTTCATAGCCTGCTTTTAGGGGCTACTTCAATTTGGCCAAATTTTGTTTTTTGCGTTTATCTCGGAAACGGCTGGGCGAAAATGGCCCGGGACCCTATAACTCGGATTTCCACATGCTGAATCCGAATTTCGCAATTAGAATTTTCTAGCTCAAAATTTTTGGCAAAATTGAAAAAAATTTGCAAGAGAAATGTTTTGAATAAATGGTAGGCGGAGCAAGAGGCGATGACTGTGCTATGCGAGAGATAGCCCAATTCCTACTCTATCTCGTGTTGAAGGTTTCATCCAAAAATATTTATCCATTCAAAAGTTATTCAAAAAAGACAAAAAATAAAAAGGCGCACAGTAGCATTTTTTGCTGTTATTGTTTTCTGTATTTTTTGAATAACTTTTGAATGGATAAATATTTTTTCATGAAACCTTCACCCCTGGATAGAGTGAGATTTGACCTACCTCCCGCATGGCACAATCATCGCCTCTTGCCATGTCTACTATTAATTTAAATCGTTTTTCTTGTAAATTTTTTCCAATTTTGCAAGAAATTTTGAGCTAGAAAATTCTAATTGCGAAATTCGGATTCAGCATGGGGAAATCCGACGTATAGGGTCCCGGGCCATTTTCGCCGAGCCGTTTCCGAGAAAAACGCAAAAAACTATTTTTGGCCAAATTGAAGTAGCCCCTAAAAGCAGGCTATGAAAATTTTTTCCCTGTTATTGTTTTCTGTATTTTTTGAATAACTTTTGAATGGATAAATATTTTTGAATGAAACTTGCACCATATTGCAGAGTGGGAAATTGCCTATCTGCCCCATGCCAATTATGTTGCCACATGGCACATCCACTTTAATTAAAAAGCGTTTTATTTAGAAAAACGCTTATAACTTCTTAATCGCTTGAGCGATTTTAACAAAATGTTCCAATAAAATGTAGCCCATTTTCCACCCTGCCACATGTTGAAAGTTTCATTGAAAAATATTGGTCCGTTCAAAAGTTATGGGGAAAACACAAAATTGTATTCAAAATGTAACCGTCGCTCTGTTCGGAAATTTAATTTAAGAAACTTGCGCGAAAAATGTAAAACACCAGGCCAACAGAACCAGCAGTAGGTGGATTTTTGGGTTTTAATTTTTGTTTTTTTGCTACAACTTTTGAGCGGATAAATATTTTCACATAAGACTTGCACCATGTTGTAGAGCAAGAAATGGGCTATTTGCCACATATCACTTATGTTGCCACATGCCACAAATAAGTTGCATAAAAAGTGTTTTAATTGAAAAAACGCTTATAACTTTTTAAGCGTTTGAGCGATTTCAAAAAAATGTTCGAGGGAACTATAGCCCAAATCCCGCTCTATCACCTAGTGAAAGTTTTAATTAAAAATATTGAGCCGTTCAAAAGTTGTAGCAAAAAAACTAAAAACATTACAAAAATAGCATGTTGCAAGTTAAGGTTGATCAGGTTTTTGGTTTTTTACCTATAACTTTTGAATGGGTTAAGTTATCTTCATAAAGCTTTCAACATGTGGCAGAGTGGGAAGTGGGCTACATTTTAGTAGAACATTTTTTCAAAATCGCTCCAACGCCGAGAAAGTTATAAGCGTTTTTTCAATTAAAACACTTTTTATGCAACTTATTTGTGGCATGTGGCAACATAAGTGGTATGTGGCAAATAGCCCATTTCTTGCTCTACAACATGGTGCAAGTCTTATGCAAAAAAGTTTATGCGTTCAAAAGTTATAACAAAAAACCAGAAATTAATTCCCGAAAATCCACCTTCTGCTGGTTCTGTTGGCCTGGTGTTTCACTTTTTTCGCGCAAGTTTTTCAAATTCAATTTTTGGACAAAGCGACAGTTACAGTTTGAATAGAATTTTGTGTTTTCGCAATAACTCAGGAATGGATGAACATTTTCGCATAAAACTTGCACCATGTTGTAGAGCAAGAAATGGGCTATTTGCCACATGCCACTTATGTTGCCACATGCCACAAATAAGTTGCATAAAAAGTGTTTTAATTGAAAAAACGCTTATAACTTTTTAAGCGTTTGAGCAATTTCAAAAAAATGTTCGAGGGAACTATAGCCCAATTCCCGCTCTATCACCTAGTGAAAGTTTCAATTAAAAATATTGAGCCGTTCAAAAGTTGTAGCAAAAAAACTAAAAACATTACAAAAATAGCATGTTGCAAGTTCAGGTCGATCAGGTTTTTGGTTTTTTACCTATAACTTTTGAATGGGTTAAGTTATCTTCATAAAGCTTTCAACATGTGGCAGAGTGGGAAGTGGGCTACATTTTAGTAGAACATTTTTTCAAAATCGCTCCAACGCCGAGAAAGTTATAAGCGTTTTTCTAATTAAAACGCTTTTGAAGTCAAGTGGATGTGGCATGTGGCACCATAAGTTGCATGTGGCAGGTAGCCAATTTCTCACTCTACCACATGGTGCAAGTTTCATTCAAAAATATTCATCCATTCCTGAGTTATTGCGAAAACACAAAATTCTATTCAAACTGTAACTGTCGCTCTGTCCAAAAATTGAAATTAAAAAACTTGCGCGAAAAATGTAAAACACCAGGCCAACAGAACCAGCAGTAGGTGGATTTTTGGGTTTTAATTTTTTTTTTTTTTTGCTACAACTTTTGAGCGGATAAATATTTTCACATAAGACTTGCACCATGTTGTAGAGCAAGAAATGGGCTATTTGCCACATACCACTTATGTTGCCACATGCCACAAATAAGTTGCATAAAAAGTGTTTTAATTTAAAAAACGCTTATAACTTTTTAAGCGTTTGAGCGATTTCAAAAAAATGTTCGAGGGAACTATAGCCCAATTCCCGCTCTATCACCTAGTGAAAGTTTCAATTAAAAATATTGAGCCGTTCAAAAGTTGTAGCAAAAAAACTAAAAACATTACAAAAATAGCATGTTGCAAGTTCAGGTCGATCAGGTTTTTGGTTTTTTACCTATAACTTTTGAATGGGTTAAGTTATCTTCATAAAGCTTTCAACATGTGGCAGAGTGGGAAGTGGGCTACATTTTAGTAGAACATTTTTTCAAAATTGCTCCAACGCCGAGAAAGTTATAAGCGTTTTTTCAATTAAAACACTTTTTATGCAACTTATTTGTGGCATGTGGCAACATAAGTGGTATGTGGCAAATAGCCCATTTCTTGCTCTACAACATGGTGCAAGTCTTATGCAAAAATGTTTATGCGTTCAAAAGTTATAACAAAAAAACAGAAATTAATTCCCGAAAATCCACCTACTGCTGGTTCTGTTGGCCTGGTGTTTCACTTTTTTCGCGCAAGTTTTTCAAATTCAATTTTTGGACAAAGCGACAGTTACAGTTTGAATAGAATTTTGTGTTTTCGCAATAGCTCTGGAATGGATGAACATTTTCGCATAAAACTTGCACCATGTTGTAGAGCAAGAAATGGGCTATTTGCCACATGCCACTTATGTTGCCACATGCCACAAATAAGTTGCATAAAAAGTGTTTTAATTGAAAAAACGCTTATAACTTTATAAGCGTTTGAGCGATTTAAAAAAAATGTTCGAGGGAACTATAGCCCAATTCCCGCTCTATCACCTAGTGAAAGTTTCAATTAAAAATATTGAGCCGTTCAAAAGTTGTAGCAAAACAGAGAAATAGTAGACAAAAACGGCATGTTGCAAGTTCTGGTTGATCTTGTTTTGGGTTTTTACCCTTTAACTTTTAAATGGAACAATATTTTTAAATCAAACTTTCAACATGTGGCAGGGTGGAAAATGCGCTACATTTTATTGGTACATTTTGTTAAAATCGCTCAAACGATTAAAAAGTTATAAGCGTTCTTCTAAATAAAACAGTTTTTAATTAAAGTGGATGTGGCATGTGGCAACATAATTGGCTTGGGACATATAGGCAATTTCCCACTCTGCAACATGGTGCAAGTTTCATTCAAAAATATTTATCCATTCAAAAGTTATTCAAAAAATACAGAAAACAATTACAGGGAAAAAATTTTCATAGCTGCTTTTAGGGGCTACTTCAATTTGGCCAAATTTTGTTTTTTGCGTTTATCTCGGAAACGGCTGGGCGAAAATGGCCCGGGACCCTATAACTCGGATTTCCACATGCTGAATCCGAATTTCGCAATTAGAATTTTCTAGCTCAAAATTTTTGGCAAAATTGAAAAAAATTTGCAAGAGAAATGTTTTGAATAAATGGTAGGCGGAGCAAGAGGCGATGACTGTGCTATGCGAGAGATAGCCCAATTCCTACTCTATCTCGTGTTGAAGGTTTCATCCAAAAATATTTATCCATTCAAAAGTTATTCAAAAAAGACAAAAAATAAAAAGGCGCACAGTAGCATTTTTTGCTGTTATTGTTTTCTGTATTTTTTGAATAACTTTTGAATGGATAAATATTTTTTCATGAAACCTTCACCCCTGGATAGAGTGAGATTTGAACTACCTCCCGCATGGCACAATCATCGCCTCTTGCCATGTCTACTATTAATTTAAATCGTTTTTCTTGTAAATTTTTTCCAATTTTGCCAAAAATTTTGAGCTAGAAAATTCTAATTGCGAAATTCGGATTCAGCATGGGGAAATCCGACGTATAGGGTCCCGGGCCATTTTCGCCGAGCCGTTTCCGAGAAAAACGCAAAAAACTATTTTTGGCCAAATTGAAGTAGCCCCTAAAAGCAGGCTATGAAAATTTTTTCCCTGTTATTGTTTTCTGTATTTTTTGAATAACTTTTGAATGGATAAATATTTTTGAATGAAACTTGCACCATATTGCAGAGTGGGAAATTGCCTATCTGCCCCATGCCAATTATGTTGCCACATGCCACATCCACTTTAATTAAAAAGCGTTTTATATAGAAAAACGCTTATAACTTCTTAATCGCTTGAGCGATTTTAACAAAATGTTCCAATAAAATGTAGCCCATTTTCCACCCTGCCACATGTTGAAAGTTTCATTGAAAAATATTGGTCCGTTCAAAAGTTATGGGGAAAACACAAAATTGTATTCAAAATGTAACCGTCGCTCTGTTCGGAAATTTAATTTAAGAAACTTGCGCGAAAAATGTAAAACACCAGGCCAACAGAACCAGCAGTAGGTGGATTTTTGGGTTTTAATTTTTGTTTTTTTGCTACAACTTTTGAGCGGATAAATATTTTCACATAAGACTTGCACCATGTTGTAGAGCAAGAAATGGGCTATTTGCCACATACCACTTATGTTGCCACATGCCACAAATAAGTTGCATAAAAAGTGTTTTAATTGAAAAAACGCTTATAACTTTTTAAGCGTTTGAGCGATTTCAAAAAAATGTTCGAGGGAACTATAGCCCAAATCCCGCTCTATCACCTAGTGAAAGTTTTAATTAAAAATATTGAGCCGTTCAAAAGTTGTAGCAAAAAAACTAAAAACATTACAAAAATAGCATGTTGCAAGTTAAGGTTGATCAGGTTTTTGGTTTTTTACCTATAACTTTTGAATGGGTTAAGTTATCTTCATAAAGCTTTCAACATGTGGCAGAGTGGGAAGTGGGCTACATTTTAGTAGAACATTTTTTCAAAATCGCTCCAACGCCGAGAAAGTTATAAGCGTTTTTCTAATTAAAACGCTTTTGAAGTCAAGTGGATGTGGCATGTGGCACCATAAGTTGCATGTGGCAGGTAGCCAATTTCTCACTCTACCACATGGAGTTTCATTCAAAAATATTCATCCATTCCTGAGTTATTGCGAAAACACAAAATACTATTCAAACTGTAACTGTCGCTCTGTCCAAAAATTGAAATTAAAAAACTTGCGCGAAAAATGTAAAACACCAGGCCAACAGAACCAGCAGCAGGTGGATTTTTGGGTTTTAATTTTTGTTTTTTTGCTACAACTTTTGAGCGGATAAATATTTTCACATAAGACTTGCACCATGTTGTAGAGCAAGAAATGGGCTATTTGCCACATACCACTTATGTTGCCACATGCCACAAATAAGTTGCATAAAAAGTGTTTTAATTTAAAAAACGCTTATAACTTTTTAAGCGTTTGAGCGATTTCAAAAAAATGTTCGAGGGAACTATAGCCCAATTCCCGCTCTATCACCTAGTGAAAGTTTCAATTAAAAATATTGAGCCGTTCAAAAGTTGTAGCAAAAAAACTAAAAACATTACAAAAATAGCATGTTGCAAGTTCAGGTCGATCAGGTTTTTGGTTTTTTACCTATAACTTTTGAATGGGTTAAGTTATCTTCATAAAGCTTTCAACATGTGGCAGAGTGGGAAGTGGGCTACATTTTAGTAGAACATTTTTTCAAAATTGCTCCAACGCCGAGAAAGTTATAAGCGTTTTTTCAATTAAAACACTTTTTATGCAACTTATTTGTGGCATGTGGCAACATAAGTGGTATGTGGCAAATAGCCCATTTCTTGCTCTACAACATGGTGCAAGTCTTATGCAAAAATGTTTATGCGTTCAAAAGTTATAACAAAAAAACAGAAATTAATTCCCGAAAATCCACCTACTGCTGGTTCTGTTGGCCTGGTGTTTCACTTTTTTCGCGCAAGTTTTTCAAATTCAATTTTTGGACAAAGCGACAGTTACAGTTTGAATAGAATTTTGTGTTTTCGCAATAGCTCTGGAATGGATGAACATTTTCGCATAAAACTTGCACCATGTTGTAGAGCAAGAAATGGGCTATTTGCCACATGCCACTTATGTTGCCACATGCCACAAATAAGTTGCATAAAAAGTGTTTTAATTGAAAAAACGCTTATAACTTTATAAGCGTTTGAGCGATTTAAAAAAAATGTTCGAGGGAACTATAGCCCAATTCCCGCTCTATCACCTAGTGAAAGTTTCAATTAAAAATATTGAGCCGTTCAAAAGTTGTAGCAAAACAGAGAAATAGTAGACAAAAACGGCATGTTGCAAGTTCTGGTTGATCTTGTTTTGGGTTTTTACCCTTTAACTTTTAAATGGAACAATATTTTTAAATCAAACTTTCAACATGTGGCAGGGTGGAAAATGCGCTACATTTTATTGGTACATTTTGTTAAAATCGCTCAAACGATTAAAAAGTTATAAGCGTTCTTCTAAATAAAACAGTTTTTAATTAAAGTGGATGTGGCATGTGGCAACATAATTGGCTTGGGACATATAGGCAATTTCCCACTCTGCAACATGGTGCAAGTTTCATTCAAAAATATTTATCCATTCAAAAGTTATTCAAAAAATACAGAAAACAATTACAGGGAAAAAATTTTCATAGCTGCTTTTAGGGGCTACTTCAATTTGGCCAAATTTTGTTTTTTGCGTTTATCTCGGAAACGGCTGGGCGAAAATGGCCCGGGACCCTATAACTCGGATTTCCACATGCTGAATCCGAATTTCGCAATTAGAATTTTCTAGCTCAAAATTTTTGGCAAAATTGAAAAAAATTTGCAAGAGAAATGTTTTGAATAAATGGTAGGCGGAGCAAGAGGCGATGACTGTGCTATGCGAGAGATAGCCCAATTCCTACTCTATCTCGTGTTGAAGGTTTCATCCAAAAATATTTATCCATTCAAAAGTTATTCAAAAAAGACAAAAAATAAAAAGGCGCACAGTAGCATTTTTTGCTGTTATTGTTTTCTGTATTTTTTGAATAACTTTTGAATGGATAAATATTTTTTCATGAAACCTTCACCCCTGGATAGAGTGAGATTTGAACTACCTCCCGCATGGCACAATCATCGCCTCTTGCCATGTCTACTATTAATTTAAATCGTTTTTCTTGTAAATTTTTTCCAATTTTGCCAAAAATTTTGAGCTAGAAAATTCTAATTGCGAAATTCGGATTCAGCATGGGGAAATCCGACGTATAGGGTCCCGGGCCATTTTCGCCGAGCCGTTTCCGAGAAAAACGCAAAAAACTATTTTTGGCCAAATTGAAGTAGCCCCTAAAAGCAGGCTATGAAAATTTTTTCCCTGTTATTGTTTTCTGTATTTTTTGAATAACTTTTGAATGGATAAATATTTTTGAATGAAACTTGCACCATATTGCAGAGTGGGAAATTGCCTATCTGCCCCATGCCAATTATGTTGCCACATGCCACATCCACTTTAATTAAAAAGCGTTTTATATAGAAAAACGCTTATAACTTCTTAATCGCTTGAGCGATTTTAACAAAATGTTCCAATAAAATGTAGCCCATTTTCCACCCTGCCACATGTTGAAAGTTTCATTGAAAAATATTGGTCCGTTCAAAAGTTATGGGGAAAACACAAAATTGTATTCAAAATGTAACCGTCGCTCTGTTCGGAAATTTAATTTAAGAAACTTGCGCGAAAAATGTAAAACACCAGGCCAACAGAACCAGCAGTAGGTGGATTTTTGGGTTTTAATTTTTGTTTTTTTGCTACAACTTTTGAGCGGATAAATATTTTCACATAAGACTTGCACCATGTTGTAGAGCAAGAAATGGGCTATTTGCCACATACCACTTATGTTGCCACATGCCACAAATAAGTTGCATAAAAAGTGTTTTAATTGAAAAAACGCTTATAACTTTTTAAGCGTTTGAGCGATTTCAAAAAAATGTTCGAGGGAACTATAGCCCAAATCCCGCTCTATCACCTAGTGAAAGTTTTAATTAAAAATATTGAGCCGTTCAAAAGTTGTAGCAAAAAAACTAAAAACATTACAAAAATAGCATGTTGCAAGTTAAGGTTGATCAGGTTTTTGGTTTTTTACCTATAACTTTTGAATGGGTTAAGTTATCTTCATAAAGCTTTCAACATGTGGCAGAGTGGGAAGTGGGCTACATTTTAGTAGAACATTTTTTCAAAATCGCTCCAACGCCGAGAAAGTTATAAGCGTTTTTCTAATTAAAACGCTTTTGAAGTCAAGTGGATGTGGCATGTGGCACCATAAGTTGCATGTGGCAGGTAGCCAATTTCTCACTCTACCACATGGAGTTTCATTCAAAAATATTCATCCATTCCTGAGTTATTGCGAAAACACAAAATACTATTCAAACTGTAACTGTCGCTCTGTCCAAAAATTGAAATTAAAAAACTTGCGCGAAAAATGTAAAACACCAGGCCAACAGAACCAGCAGCAGGTGGATTTTTGGGTTTTAATTTTTGTTTTTTTGCTACAACTTTTGAGCGGATAAATATTTTCACATAAGACTTGCACCATGTTGTAGAGCAAGAAATGGGCTATTTGCCACATACCACTTATGTTGCCACATGCCACAAATAAGTTGCATAAAAAGTGTTTTAATTTAAAAAACGCTTATAACTTTTTAAGCGTTTGAGCGATTTCAAAAAAATGTTCGAGGGAACTATAGCCCAATTCCCGCTCTATCACCTAGTGAAAGTTTCAATTAAAAATATTGAGCCGTTCAAAAGTTGTAGCAAAAAAACTAAAAACATTACAAAAATAGCATGTTGCAAGTTCAGGTCGATCAGGTTTTTGGTTTTTTACCTATAACTTTTGAATGGGTTAAGTTATCTTCATAAAGCTTTCAACATGTGGCAGAGTGGGAAGTGGGCTACATTTTAGTAGAACATTTTTTCAAAATTGCTCCAACGCCGAGAAAGTTATAAGCGTTTTTTCAATTAAAACACTTTTTATGCAACTTATTTGTGGCATGTGGCAACATAAGTGGTATGTGGCAAATAGCCCATTTCTTGCTCTACAACATGGTGCAAGTCTTATGCAAAAATGTTTATGCGTTCAAAAGTTATAACAAAAAAACAGAAATTAATTCCCGAAAATCCACCTACTGCTGGTTCTGTTGGCCTGGTGTTTCACTTTTTTCGCGCAAGTTTTTCAAATTCAATTTTTGGACAAAGCGACAGTTACAGTTTGAATAGAATTTTGTGTTTTCGCAATAGCTCTGGAATGGATGAACATTTTCGCATAAAACTTGCACCATGTTGTAGAGCAAGAAATGGGCTATTTGCCACATGCCACTTATGTTGCCACATGCCACAAATAAGTTGCATAAAAAGTGTTTTAATTGAAAAAACGCTTATAACTTTATAAGCGTTTGAGCGATTTAAAAAAAATGTTCGAGGGAACTATAGCCCAATTCCCGCTCTATCACCTAGTGAAAGTTTCAATTAAAAATATTGAGCCGTTCAAAAGTTGTAGCAAAACAGAGAAATAGTAGACAAAAACGGCATGTTGCAAGTTCTGGTTGATCTTGTTTTGGGTTTTTACCCTTTAACTTTTAAATGGAACAATATTTTTAAATCAAACTTTCAACATGTGGCAGGGTGGAAAATGCGCTACATTTTATTGGTACATTTTGTTAAAATCGCTCAAACGATTAAAAAGTTATAAGCGTTCTTCTAAATAAAACAGTTTTTAATTAAAGTGGATGTGGCATGTGGCAACATAATTGGCTTGGGACATATAGGCAATTTCCCACTCTGCAACATGGTGCAAGTTTCATTCAAAAATATTTATCCATTCAAAAGTTATTCAAAAAATACAGAAAACAATTACAGGGAAAAAATTTTCATAGCTGCTTTTAGGGGCTACTTCAATTTGGCCAAATTTTGTTTTTTGCGTTTATCTCGGAAACGGCTGGGCGAAAATGGCCCGGGACCCTATAACTCGGATTTCCACATGCTGAATCCGAATTTCGCAATTAGAATTTTCTAGCTCAAAATTTTTGGCAAAATTGAAAAAAATTTGCAAGAGAAATGTTTTGAATAAATGGTAGGCGGAGCAAGAGGCGATGACTGTGCTATGCGAGAGATAGCCCAATTCCTACTCTATCTCGTGTTGAAGGTTTCATCCAAAAATATTTATCCATTCAAAAGTTATTCAAAAAAGACAAAAAATAAAAAGGCGCACAGTAGCATTTTTTGCTGTTATTGTTTTCTGTATTTTTTGAATAACTTTTGAATGGATAAATATTTTTTCATGAAACCTTCACCCCTGGATAGAGTGAGATTTGAACTACCTCCCGCATGGCACAATCATCGCCTCTTGCCATGTCTACTATTAATTTAAATCGTTTTTCTTGTAAATTTTTTCCAATTTTGCCAAAAATTTTGAGCTAGAAAATTCTAATTGCGAAATTCGGATTCAGCATGGGGAAATCCGACGTATAGGGTCCCGGGCCATTTTCGCCGAGCCGTTTCCGAGAAAAACGCAAAAAACTATTTTTGGCCAAATTGAAGTAGCCCCTAAAAGCAGGCTATGAAAATTTTTTCCCTGTTATTGTTTTCTGTATTTTTTGAATAACTTTTGAATGGATAAATATTTTTGAATGAAACTTGCACCATATTGCAGAGTGGGAAATTGCCTATCTGCCCCATGCCAATTATGTTGCCACATGCCACATCCACTTTAATTAAAAAGCGTTTTATATAGAAAAACGCTTATAACTTCTTAATCGCTTGAGCGATTTTAACAAAATGTTCCAATAAAATGTAGCCCATTTTCCACCCTGCCACATGTTGAAAGTTTCATTGAAAAATATTGGTCCGTTCAAAAGTTATGGGGAAAACACAAAATTGTATTCAAAATGTAACCGTCGCTCTGTTCGGAAATTTAATTTAAGAAACTTGCGCGAAAAATGTAAAACACCAGGCCAACAGAACCAGCAGTAGGTGGATTTTTGGGTTTTAATTTTTGTTTTTTTGCTACAACTTTTGAGCGGATAAATATTTTCACATAAGACTTGCACCATGTTGTAGAGCAAGAAATGGGCTATTTGCCACATACCACTTATGTTGCCACATGCCACAAATAAGTTGCATAAAAAGTGTTTTAATTGAAAAAACGCTTATAACTTTTTAAGCGTTTGAGCGATTTCAAAAAAATGTTCGAGGGAACTATAGCCCAAATCCCGCTCTATCACCTAGTGAAAGTTTTAATTAAAAATATTGAGCCGTTCAAAAGTTGTAGCAAAAAAACTAAAAACATTACAAAAATAGCATGTTGCAAGTTAAGGTTGATCAGGTTTTTGGTTTTTTACCTATAACTTTTGAATGGGTTAAGTTATCTTCATAAAGCTTTCAACATGTGGCAGAGTGGGAAGTGGGCTACATTTTAGTAGAACATTTTTTCAAAATCGCTCCAACGCCGAGAAAGTTATAAGCGTTTTTCTAATTAAAACGCTTTTGAAGTCAAGTGGATGTGGCATGTGGCACCATAAGTTGCATGTGGCAGGTAGCCAATTTCTCACTCTACCACATGGTGCAAGTTTCATTCAAAAATATTCATCCATTCCTGAGTTATTGCGAAAACACAAAATACTATTCAAACTGTAACTGTCGCTCTGTCCAAAAATTGAAATTAAAAAACTTGCGCGAAAAATGTAAAACACCAGGCCAACAGAACCAGCAGCAGGTGGATTTTTGGGTTTTAATTTTTGTTTTTTTGCTACAACTTTTGAGCGGATAAATATTTTCACATAAGACTTGCACCATGTTGTAGAGCAAGAAATGGGCTATTTGCCACATACCACTTATGTTGCCACATGCCACAAATAAGTTGCATAAAAAGTGTTTTAATTTAAAAAACGCTTATAACTTTTTAAGCGTTTGAGCGATTTCAAAAAAATGTTCGAGGGAACTATAGCCCAATTCCCGCTCTATCACCTAGTGAAAGTTTCAATTAAAAATATTGAGCCGTTCAAAAGTTGTAGCAAAAAAACTAAAAACATTACAAAAATAGCATGTTGCAAGTTCAGGTCGATCAGGTTTTTGGTTTTTTACCTATAACTTTTGAATGGGTTAAGTTATCTTCATAAAGCTTTCAACATGTGGCAGAGTGGGAAGTGGGCTACATTTTAGTAGAACATTTTTTCAAAATTGCTCCAACGCCGAGAAAGTTATAAGCGTTTTTTCAATTAAAACACTTTTTATGCAACTTATTTGTGGCATGTGGCAACATAAGTGGTATGTGGCAAATAGCCCATTTCTTGCTCTACAACATGGTGCAAGTCTTATGCAAAAATGTTTATGCGTTCAAAAGTTATAACAAAAAAACAGAAATTAATTCCCGAAAATCCACCTGCTGCTGGTTCTGTTGGCCTGGTGTTTCACTTTTTTCGCGCAAGTTTTTCAAATTCAATTTTTGGACAAAGCGACAGTTACAGTTTGAATAGAATTTTGTGTTTTCGCAATAGCTCTGTAATCGATGAACATTTTCGCATAAAACTTGCACCATGTTGTAGAGCAAGAAATGGGCTATTTGCCACATGCCACTTATGTTGCCACATGCCACAAATAAGTTGCATAAAAAGTGTTTTAATTGAAAAAACGCTTATAACTTTATAAGCGTTTGAGCGATTTCAAAAAAATGTTCGAGGGAACTATAGCCCAATTCCCGCTCTATCACCTAGTGAAAGTTTCAATTAAAAATATTGAGCCGTTCAAAAGTTGTAGCAAAACAGAGAAATAGTAGACAAAAACGGCATGTTGCAAGGTCTGGTTGATCTTGTTTTGGGTTTTTACCCTTTAACTTTTAAATGGAACAATATTTTTAAATCAAACTTTCAACATGTGGCAGGGTGGAAAATGCGCTACATTTTATTGGTACATTTTGTTAAAATCGCTCAAACGATTAAAAAGTTATAAGCGTTCTTCTAAATAAAACAGTTTTTAATTAAAGTGGATGTGGCATGTGGCAACATAATTGGCTTGGGACATATAGGCAATTTCCCACTCTGCAACATGGTGCAAGTTTCATTCAAAAATATTTATCCATTCAAAAGTTATTCAAAAAATACAGAAAACAATTACAGGGAAAAAATTTTCATAGCCTGCTTTTAGGGGCTACTTCAATTTGGCCAAATTTTGTTTTTTGCGTTTATCTCGGAAACGGCTGGGCGAAAATGGCCCGGGACCCTATAACTCGGATTTCCACATGCTGAATCCGAATTTCGCAATTAGAATTTTCTAGCTCAAAATTTTTGGCAAAATTGAAAAAAATTTGCAAGAGAAATGTTTTGAATAAATGGTAGGCGGAGCAAGAGGCGATGACTGTGCTATGCGAGAGATAGCCCAATTCCTACTCTATCTCGTGTTGAAGGTTTCATCCAAAAATATTTATCCATTCAAAAGTTATTCAAAAAAGACAAAAAATAAAAAGGCGCACAGTAGCATTTTTTGCTGTTATTGTTTTCTGTATTTTTTGAATAACTTTTGAATGGATAAATATTTTTTCATGAAACCTTCACCCCTGGATAGAGTGAGATTTGAACTACCTCCCGCATGGCACAATCATCGCCTCTTGCCATGTCTACTATTAATTTAAATCGTTTTTCTTGTAAATTTTTTCCAATTTTGCCAAAAATTTTGAGCTAGAAAATTCTAATTGCGAAATTCGGATTCAGCATGGGGAAATCCGACGTATAGGGTCCCGGGCCATTTTCGCCGAGCCGTTTCCGAGAAAAACGCAAAAAACTATTTTTGGCCAAATTGAAGTAGCCCCTAAAAGCATGCTATGAAAATTTTTTCCCTGTTATTGTTTTCTGTATTTTTTGAATAACTTTTGAATGGATAAATATTTTTGAATGAAACTTGCACCATATTGCAGAGTGGGAAATTGCCTATCTGCCCCATGCCAATTATGTTGCCACATGCCACATCCACTTTAATTAAAAAGCGTTTTATTTAGAAAAACGCTTATAACTTCTTAATCGCTTGAGCGATTTTAACAAAATGTTCCAATAAAATGTAGCCCATTTTCCACCCTGCCACATGTTGAAAGTTTCATTGAAAAATATTGGTCCGTTCAAAAGTTATGGGGAAAACACAAAATTGTATTCAAAATGTAACCGTCGCTCTGTTCGGAAATTTAATTTAAGAAACTTGCGCGAAAAATGTAAAACACCAGGCCAACAGAACCAGCAGTAGGTGGATTTTTGGGTTTTAATTTTTGTTTTTTTGCTACAACTTTTGAGCGGATAAATATTTTCACATAAGACTTGCACCATGTTGTAGAGCAAGAAATGGGCTATTTGCCACATACCACTTATGTTGCCACATGCCACAAATAAGTTGCATAAAAAGTGTTTTAATTGAAAAAACGCTTATAACTTTTTAAGCGTTTGAGCGATTTCAAAAAAATGTTCGAGGGAACTATAGCCCAAATCCCGCTCTATCACCTAGTGAAAGTTTTAATTAAAAATATTGAGCCGTTCAAAAGTTGTAGCAAAAAAACTAAAAACATTACAAAAATAGCATGTTGCAAGTTAAGGTTGATCAGGTTTTTGGTTTTTTACCTATAACTTTTGAATGGGTTAAGTTATCTTCATAAAGCTTTCAACATGTGGCAGAGTGGGAAGTGGGCTACATTTTAGTAGAACATTTTTTCAAAATCGCTCCAACGCCGAGAAAGTTATAAGCGTTTTTTCAATTAAAACACTTTTTATGCAACTTATTTGTGGCATGTGGCAACATAAGTGGTATGTGGCAAATAGCCCATTTCTTGCTCTACAACATGGTGCAAGTCTTATGCAAAAATGTTTATGCGTTCAAAAGTTATAACAAAAAAACAGAAATTAATTCCCGAAAATCCACCTTCTGCTGGTTCTATTGGCCTGGTGTTTCACTTTTTTCGCGCAAGTTTTTCAAATTCAATTTTTGGACAAAGCGACAGTTACAGTTTGAATAGAATTTTGTGTTTTCGCAATAACTCAGGAATGGATGAACATTTTCGCATAAAACTTGCACCATGTTGTAGAGCAAGAAATGGGCTATTTGCCACATGCCACTTATGTTGCCACATGCCACAAATAAGTTGCATAAAAAGTGTTTTAATTGAAAAAACGCTTATAACTTTTTAAGCGTTTGAGCAATTTCAAAAAATGTTCGAGGGAACTATAGCCCAATTCCCGCTCTATCACCTAGTGAAAGTTTCAATTAAAAATATTGAGCCGTTCAAAAGTTGTAGCAAAATAGAGAAATAGTAGACAAAAACGGCATGTTGCAAGTTCTGGTTGATCTTGTTTTGGGTTTTTACCCTTTAACTTTTAAATGGAACAATATTTTTAAATCAAACTTTCAACATGTGGCAGGGTGGAAAATGCGCTACATTTTATTGGTACATTTTGTTAAAATCGCTCAAACGATTAAAAAGTTATAAGCGTTCTTCTAAATAAAACAGTTTTTAATTAAAGTGGATGTGGCATGTGGCAACATAATTGGCTTGGGACATATAGGCAATTTCCCACTCTGCAACATGGTGCAAGTTTCATTCAAAAATATTTATCCATTCAAAAGTTATTCAAAAAATACAGAAAACAATTACAGGGAAAAAATTTTCATAGCCTGCTTTTAGGGGCTACTTCAATTTGGCCAAATTTTGTTTTTTGCGTTTATCTCGGAAACGGCTGGGCGAAAATGGCCCGGGACCCTATAACTCGGATTTCCACATGCTGAATCCGAATTTCGCAATTAGAATTTTCTAGCTCAAAATTTTTGGCAAAATTGAAAAAAATTTGCAAGAGAAATGTTTTGAATAAATGGTAGGCGGAGCAAGAGGCGATGACTGTGCTATGCGAGAGATAGCCCAATTCCTACTCTATCTCGTGTTGAAGGTTTCATCCAAAAATATTTATCCATTCAAAAGTTATTCAAAAAAGACAAAAAATAAAAAGGCGCACAGTAGCATTTTTTGCTGTTATTGTTTTCTGTATTTTTTGAATAACTTTTGAATGGATAAATATTTTTTCATGAAACCTTCACCCCTGGATAGAGTGAGATTTGAACTACCTCCCGCATGGCACAATCATCGCCTCTTGCCATGTCTACTATTAATTTAAATCGTTTTTCTTGTAAATTTTTTCCAATTTTGCCAAAAATTTTGAGCTAGAAAATTCTAATTGCGAAATTCGGATTCAGCATGGGGAAATCCGACGTATAGGGTCCCGGGCCATTTTCGCCGAGCCGTTTCCGAGAAAAACGCAAAAAACTATTTTTGGCCAAATTGAAGTAGCCCCTAAAAGCATGCTATGAAAATTTTTTCCCTGTTATTGTTTTCTGTATTTTTTGAATAACTTTTGAATGGATAAATATTTTTGAATGAAACTTGCACCATATTGCAGAGTGGGAAATTGCCTATCTGCCCCATGCCAATTATGTTGCCACATGCCACATCCACTTTAATTAAAAAGCGTTTTATTTAGAAAAACGCTTATAACTTCTTAATCGCTTGAGCGATTTTAACAAAATGTTCCAATAAAATGTAGCCCATTTTCCACCCTGCCACATGTTGAAAGTTTCATTGAAAAATATTGGTCCGTTCAAAAGTTATGGGGAAAACACAAAATTGTATTCAAAATGTAACCGTCGCTCTGTTCGGAAATTTAATTTAAGAAACTTGCGCGAAAAATGTAAAACACCAGGCCAACAGAACCAGCAGTAGGTGGATTTTTGGGTTTTAATTTTTGTTTTTTTGCTACAACTTTTGAGCGGATAAATATTTTCACATAAGACTTGCACCATGTTGTAGAGCAAGAAATGGGCTATTTGCCACATACCACTTATGTTGCCACATGCCACAAATAAGTTGCATAAAAAGTGTTTTAATTGAAAAAACGCTTATAACTTTTTAAGCGTTTGAGCGATTTCAAAAAAATGTTCGAGGGAACTATAGCCCAAATCCCGCTCTATCACCTAGTGAAAGTTTTAATTAAAAATATTGAGCCGTTCAAAAGTTGTAGCAAAAAAACTAAAAACATTACAAAAATAGCATGTTGCAAGTTAAGGTTGATCAGGTTTTTGGTTTTTTACCTATAACTTTTGAATGGGTTAAGTTATCTTCATAAAGCTTTCAACATGTGGCAGAGTGGGAAGTGGGCTACATTTTAGTAGAACATTTTTTAAAAATCGCTCCAACGCCGAGAAAGTTATAAGCGTTTTTCTAATTAACACGCTTTTGAAGTCAAGTGGATGTGGCATGTGGCACCATAAGTTACATGTGGCAGGTAGCCAATTTCTCACTCTACCACATGGTGCAAGTTTCATTCAAAAATATTCATCTATTCCTGAGTTATTGCGAAAACACAAAATTCTTTTCAAACTGTAACGGTCGCTCTGTCCAAAAATTGAAATTAAAAAACTTGCGCGAAAAATGTAAAACACCAGGCCAACAGAACCAGCAGTAGGTGGATTTTTGGGTTTTAATTTTTGTTTTTTTGCTACAACTTTTGAGCGGATAAATATTTTCACATAAGACTTGCACCATGTTGTAGAGCAAGAAATGGGCTATTTGCCACATACCACTTATGTTGCCACATGCCACAAATAAGTTGCATAAAAAGTGTTTTAATTGAAAAAACGCTTATAACTTTTTAAGCGTTTGAGCGATTTCAAAAAAATGTTCCAGGGAACTATAGCCCAATTCCCGCTCTATCACCTAGTGAAAGTTTCAATTAAAAATATTGAGCCGTTCAAAAGTTGTAGCAAAAAAACTAAAAACATTACAAAAATAGCATGTTGCAAGTTCAGGTCGATTAGGTTTTTGGTTTTTTATCTATAACTTTTGAATGGGTTAAGTTATCTTCATAAAGCTTTCAACATGTGGCAGAGTGGGAAGTGGGCTACATTTTAGTAGAACATTTTTTCAAAATCGCTCCAACGCCGAGAAAGTTATAAGCGTTTTTTCAATTAAAACACTTTTTATGCAACTTATTTGTGGCATGTGGCAACATAAGTGGTATGTGGCAAATAGCCCATTTCTTGCTCTACAACATGGTGCAAGTCTTATGCAAAAATGTTTATGCGTTCAAAAGTTATAACAAAAAAACAGAAATTAATTCCCGAAAATCCACCTTCTGCTGGTTCTGTTGGCCTGGTGTTTCACTTTTTTCGCGCAAGTTTTTCAAATTCAATTTTTGGACAAAGCGACAGTTACAGTTTGAATAGAATTTTGTGTTTTCGCAATAACTCTGGAATGGATGAACATTTTCGCATAAAACTTGCACCATGTTGTAGAGCAAGAAATGGGCTATTTGCCACATGCCACTTATGTTGCCACATGCCACAAATAAGTTGCATAAAAAGTGTTTTAATTGAAAAAACGCTTATAACTTTTTAAGCGTTTGAGCAATTTCAAAAAAATGTTCGAGGGAACTATAGCCCAATTCCCGCTCTATCACCTAGTGAAAGTTTCAATTAAAAATATTGAGCCGTTCAAAAGTTGTAGCAAAATAGAGAAATAGTAGACAAAAACGGCATGTTGCAAGTTCTGGTTGATCTTGTTTTGGGTTTTTACCCTTTAACTTTTAAATGGAACAATATTTTTAAATCAAACTTTCAACATGTGGCAGGGTGGAAAATGCGCTACATTTTATTGGTACATTTTGTTAAAATCGCTCAAACGATTAAAAAGTTATAAGCGTTCTTCTAAATAAAACAGTTTTTAATTAAAGTGGATGTGGCATGTGGCAACATAATTGGCTTGGGACATATAGGCAATTTCCCACTCTGCAACATGGTGCAAGTTTCATTCAAAAATATTTATCCATTCAAAAGTTATTCAAAAAATACAGAAAACAATTACAGGGAAAAAATTTTCATAGCCTGCTTTTAGGGGCTACTTCAATTTGGCCAAATTTTGTTTTTTGCGTTTATCTCGGAAACGGCTGGGCGAAAATGGCCCGGGACCCTATAACTCGGATTTCCACATGCTGAATCCGAATTTCGCAATTAGAATTTTCTAGCTCAAAATTTTTGGCAAAATTGAAAAAAATTTGCAAGAGAAATGTTTTGAATAAATGGTAGGCGGAGCAAGAGGCGATGACTGTGCTATGCGAGAGATAGCCCAATTCCTACTCTATCTCGTGTTGAAGGTTTCATCCAAAAATATTTATCCATTCAAAAGTTATTCAAAAAAGACAAAAAATAAAAAGGCGCACAGTAGCATTTTTTGCTGTTATTGTTTTCTGTATTTTTTGAATAACTTTTGAATGGATAAATATTTTTTCATGAAACCTTCACCCCTGGATAGAGTGAGATTTGAACTACCTCCCGCATGGCACAATCATCGCCTCTTGCCACGTCTACTATTAATTTAAATCGTTTTTCTTGTAAATTTTTTCCAATTTTGCCAAAAATTTTGAGCTAGAAAATTCTAATTGCGAAATTCGGATTCAGCATGGGGAAATCCGACGTATAGGGTCCCGGGCCATTTTCGCCGAGCCGTTTCCGAGAAAAACGCAAAAAACTATTTTTGGCCAAATTGAAGTAGCCCCTAAAAGCATGCTATGAAAATTTTTTCCCTGTTATTGTTTTCTGTATTTTTTGAATAACTTTTGAATGGATAAATATTTTTGAATGAAACTTGCACCATATTGCAGAGTGGGAAATTGCCTATCTGCCCCATGCCAATTATGTTGCCACATGCCACATCCACTTTAATTAAAAAGCGTTTTATTTAGAAAAACGCTTATAACTTCTTAATCGCTTGAGCGATTTTAACAAAATGTTCCAATAAAATGTAGCCCATTTTCCACCCTGCCACATGTTGAAAGTTTCATTGAAAAATATTGGTCCGTTCAAAAGTTATGGGGAAAACACAAAATTGTATTCAAAATGTAACCGTCGCTCTGTTCGGAAATTTAATTTAAGAAACTTGCGCGAAAAATGTAAAACACCAGGCCAACAGAACCAGCAGTAGGTGGATTTTTGGGTTTTAATTTTTGTTTTTTTGCTACAACTTTTGAGCGGATAAATATTTTCACATAAGACTTGCACCATGTTGTAGAGCAAGAAATGGGCTATTTGCCACATACCACTTATGTTGCCACATGCCACAAATAAGTTGCATAAAAAGTGTTTTAATTGAAAAAACGCTTATAACTTTTTAAGCGTTTGAGCGATTTCAAAAAAATGTTCGAGGGAACTATAGCCCAAATCCCGCTCTATCACCTAGTGAAAGTTTTAATTAAAAATATTGAGCCGTTCAAAAGTTGTAGCAAAAAAACTAAAAACATTACAAAAATAGCATGTTGCAAGTTAAGGTTGATCAGGTTTTTGGTTTTTTACCTATAACTTTTGAATGGGTTAAGTTATCTTCATAAAGCTTTCAACATGTGGCAGAGTGGGAAGTGGGCTACATTTTAGTAGAACATTTTTTAAAAATCGCTCCAACGCCGAGAAAGTTATAAGCGTTTTTCTAATTAACACGCTTTTGAAGTCAAGTGGATGTGGCATGTGGCACCATAAGTTACATGTGGCAGGTAGCCAATTTCTCACTCTACCACATGGTGCAAGTTTCATTCAAAAATATTCATCTATTCCTGAGTTATTGCGAAAACACAAAATTCTTTTCAAACTGTAACGGTCGCTCTGTCCAAAAATTGAAATTAAAAAACTTGCGCGAAAAATGTAAAACACCAGGCCAACAGAACCAGCAGTAGGTGGATTTTTGGGTTTTAATTTTTGTTTTTTTGCTACAACTTTTGAGCGGATAAATATTTTCACATAAGACTTGCACCATGTTGTAGAGCAAGAAATGGGCTATTTGCCACATACCACTTATGTTGCCACATGCCACAAATAAGTTGCATAAAAAGTGTTTTAATTGAAAAAACGCTTATAACTTTTTAAGCGTTTGAGCGATTTCAAAAAAATGTTCCAGGGAACTATAGCCCAATTCCCGCTCTATCACCTAGTGAAAGTTTCAATTAAAAATATTGAGCCGTTCAAAAGTTGTAGCAAAAAAACTAAAAACATTACAAAAATAGCATGTTGCAAGTTCAGGTCGATTAGGTTTTTGGTTTTTTATCTATAACTTTTGAATGGGTTAAGTTATCTTCATAAAGCTTTCAACATGTGGCAGAGTGGGAAGTGGGCTACATTTTAGTAGAACATTTTTTCAAAATCGCTCCAACGCCGAGAAAGTTATAAGCGTTTTTTCAATTAAAACACTTTTTATGCAACTTATTTGTGGCATGTGGCAACATAAGTGGTATGTGGCAAATAGCCCATTTCTTGCTCTACAACATGGTGCAAGTCTTATGCAAAAATGTTTATGCGTTCAAAAGTTATAACAAAAAAACAGAAATTAATTCCCGAAAATCCACCTTCTGCTGGTTCTGTTGGCCTGGTGTTTCACTTTTTTCGCGCAAGTTTTTCAAATTCAATTTTTGGACAAAGCGACAGTTACAGTTTGAATAGAATTTTGTGTTTTCGCAATAACTCAGGAATGGATGAACATTTTCGCATAAAACTTGCACCATGTTGTAGAGCAAGAAATGGGCTATTTGCCACATGCCACTTATGTTGCCACATGCCACAAATAAGTTGCATAAAAAGTGTTTTAATTGAAAAAACGCTTATAACTTTTTAAGCGTTTGAGCAATTTCAAAAAAATGTTCGAGGGAACTATAGCCCAATTCCCGCTCTATCACCTAGTGAAAGTTTCAATTAAAAATATTGAGCCGTTCAAAAGTTGTAGCAAAATAGAGAAATAGTAGACAAAAACGGCATGTTGCAAGTTCTGGTTGATCTTGTTTTGGGTTTTTACCCTTTAACTTTTAAATGGAACAATATTTTTAAATCAAACTTTCAACATGTGGCAGGGTGGAAAATGCGCTACATTTTATTGGTACATTTTGTTAAAATCGCTCAAACGATTAAAAAGTTATAAGCGTTCTTCTAAATAAAACAGTTTTTAATTAAAGTGGATGTGGCATGTGGCAACATAATTGGCTTGGGACATATAGGCAATTTCCCACTCTGCAACATGGTGCAAGTTTCATTCAAAAATATTTATCCATTCAAAAGTTATTCAAAAAATACAGAAAACAATTACAGGGAAAAAATTTTCATAGCCTGCTTTTAGGGGCTACTTCAATTTGGCCAAATTTTGTTTTTTGCGTTTATCTCGGAAACGGCTGGGCGAAAATGGCCCGGGACCCTATAACTCGGATTTCCACATGCTGAATCCGAATTTCGCAATTAGAATTTTCTAGCTCAAAATTTTTGGCAAAATTGAAAAAAATTTGCAAGAGAAATGTTTTGAATAAATGGTAGGCGGAGCAAGAGGCGATGACTGTGCTATGCGAGAGATAGCCCAATTCCTACTCTATCTCGTGTTGAAGGTTTCATCCAAAAATATTTATCCATTCAAAAGTTATTCAAAAAAGACAAAAAATAAAAAGGCGCACAGTAGCATTTTTTGCTGTTATTGTTTTCTGTATTTTTTGAATAACTTTTGAATGGATAAATATTTTTTCATGAAACCTTCACCCCTGGATAGAGTGAGATTTGAACTACCTCCCGCATGGCACAATCATCGCCTCTTGCCACGTCTACTATTAATTTAAATCGTTTTTCTTGTAAATTTTTTCCAATTTTGCCAAAAATTTTGAGCTAGAAAATTCTAATTGCGAAATTCGGATTCAGCATGGGGAAATCCGACGTATAGGGTCCCGGGCCATTTTCGCCGAGCCGTTTCCGAGAAAAACGCAAAAAACTATTTTTGGCCAAATTGAAGTAGCCCCTAAAAGCAGGCTATGAAAATTTTTTCCCTGTAATTGTTTTCTGTATTTTTTGAATAACTTTTGAATGGATAAATATTTTTGAATGAAACTTGCACCATGTTGCAGAGTGGGAAATTGCCTATCTGCCCCATGCCAATTATGTTGCCACATGCCACATCCACTTTAATTAAAAAGCGTTTTATTTAGAAAAACGCTTATAACTTCTTAATCGCTTGAGCGATTTTAACAAAATGTTCCAATAAAATGTAGCCCATTTTCCACCCTGCCACATGTTGAAAGTTTCATTGAAAAATATTGGTCCGTTCAAAAGTTATGGGGAAAACACAAAATTGTATTCAAAATGTAACCGTCGCTCTGTTCGGAAATTTAATTTAAGAAACTTGCGCGAAAAATGTAAAACACCAGGCCAACAGAACCAGCAGTAGGTGGATTTTTGGGTTTTAATTTTTGTTTTTTTGCTACAACTTTTGAGCGGATAAATATTTTCACATAAGACTTGCACCATGTTGTAGAGCAAGAAATGGGCTATTTGCCACATACCACTTATGTTGCCACATGCCACAAATAAGTTGCATAAAAAGTGTTTTAATTGAAAAAACGCTTATAACTTTTTAAGCGTTTGAGCGATTTCAAAAAAATGTTCGAGGGAACTATAGCCCAAATCCCGCTCTATCACCTAGTGAAAGTTTTAATTAAAAATATTGAGCCGTTCAAAAGTTGTAGCAAAAAAACTAAAAACATTACAAAAATAGCATGTTGCAAGTTAAGGTTGATCAGGTTTTTGGTTTTTTACCTATAACTTTTGAATGGGTTAAGTTATCTTCATAAAGCTTTCAACATGTGGCAGAGTGGGAAGTGGGCTACATTTTAGTAGAACATTTTTTCAAAATCGCTCCAACGCCGAGAAAGTTATAAGCGTTTTTTTCAATTAAAACACTTTTTATGCAACTTATTTGTGGCATGTGGCAACATAAGTGGTATGTGGCAAATAGCCCATTTCTTGCTCTACAACATGGTGCAAGTCTTATGCAAAAATGTTTATGCGTTCAAAAGTTATAACAAAAAACCAGAAATTAATTCCCGAAAATCCACCTTCTGCTGGTTCTGTTGGCCTGGTGTTTCACTTTTTTCGCGCAAGTTTTTCAAATTCAATTTTTGGACAAAGCGACAGTTACAGTTTGAATAGAATTTTGTGTTTTCGCAATAACTCAGGAATGGATGAACATTTTCGCATAAAACTTGCACCATGTTGTAGAGCAAGAAATGGGCTATTTGCCACATGCCACTTATGTTGCCACATGCCACAAATAAGTTGCATAAAAAGTGTTTTAATTGAAAAAACGCTTATAACTTTTTAAGCGTTTGAGCAATTTCAAAAAAATGTTCGAGGGAACTATAGCCCAATTCCCGCTCTATCACCTAGTGAAAGTTTCAATTAAAAATATTGAGCCGTTCAAAAGTTGTAGCAAAAAAACTAAAAACATTACAAAAATAGCATGTTGCAAGTTCAGGTCGATCAGGTTTTTGGTTTTTTACCTATAACTTTTGAATGGGTTAAGTTATCTTCATAAAGCTTTCAACATGTGGCAGAGTGGGAAGTGGGCTACATTTTAGTAGAACATTTTTTCAAAATCGCTCCAACGCCGAGAAAGTTATAAGCGTTTTTCTAATTAAAACGCTTTTGAAGTCAAGTGGATGTGGCATGTGGCACCATAAGTTGCATGTGGGAGGTAGCCAATTTCTCACTCTACCACATGGTGCAAGTTTCATTCAAAAATATTCATCCATTCCTGAGTTATTGCGAAAACACAAAATTCTATTCAAACTGTAACTGTCGCTCTGTCCAAAAATTTAAATTAAAAAACTTGCGCGAAAAATGTAAAACACCAGGCCAACAGAACCAGCAGTAGGTGGATTTTTGGGTTTTAATTTTTGTTTTTTTGCTACAACTTTTGAGCGGATAAATATTTTCACATAAGACTTGCACCATGTTGTAGAGCAAGAAATGGGCTATTTGCCACATACCACTTATGTTGCCACATGCCACAAATAAGTTGCATAAAAAGTGTTTTAATTTAAAAAACGCTTATAACTTTTTAAGCGTTTGAGCGATTTCAAAAAAATGTTCGAGGGAACTATAGCCCAATTCCCGCTCTATCACCTAGTGAAAGTTTCAATTAAAAATATTGAGCCGTTCAAAAGTTGTAGCAAAAAAACTAAAAACATTACAAAAATAGCATGTTGCAAGTTCAGGTCGATCAGGTTTTTGGTTTTTTACCTATAACTTTTGAATGGGTTAAGTTATCTTCATAAAGCTTTCAACATGTGGCAGAGTGGGAAGTGGGCTACATTTTAGTAGAACATTTTTTCAAAATCGCTCCAACGCCGAGAAAGTTATAAGCGTTTTTCTAATTAAAACGCTTTTGAAGTCAAGTGGATGTGGCATGTGGCACCATAAGTTGCATGTGGCAGGTAGCCAATTTCTCACTCTACCACATGGTGCAAGTTTCATTCAAAAATATTCATCCATTCCTGAGTTATTGCGAAAACACAAAATTCTATTCAAACTGTAACTGTCGCTCTGTCCAAAAATTGAAATTAAAAAACTTGCGCGAAAAATGTAAAACACCAGGCCAACAGAACCAGCAGTAGGTGGATTTTTGGGTTTTAATTTTTGTTTTTTTGCTACAACTTTTGAGCGGATAAATATTTTCACATAAGACTTGCACCATGTTGTAGAGCAAGAAATGGGCTATTTGCCACATACCACTTATGTTGCCACATGCCACAAATAAGTTGCATAAAAAGTGTTTTAATTGAAAAAACGCTTATAACTTTTTAAGCGTTTAAGCGATTTCAAAAAAATGTTCCAGGGAACTATAGCCCAATTCCCGCTCTATCACCTAGTGAAAGTTTCAATTAAAAATATTGAGCCGTTCAAAAGTTGTAGCAAAAAAACTAAAAACATTACAAAAATAGCATGTTGCAAGTTCAGGTCGATCAGGTTTTTGGTTTTTTATCTATAACTTTTGAATGGGTTAAGTTATCTTCATAAAGCTTTCAACATGTGGCAGAGTGGGAAGTGGGCTACATTTTAGTAGAACATTTTTTCAAAATCGCTCCAACGCCGAGAAAGTTATAAGCGTTTTTCTAATTAAAACACTTTTTATGCAACTTATTTGTGGCATGTGGCAACATAAGTGGTATGTGGCAAATAGCCCATTTCTTGCTCTACAACATGGTGCAAGTCTTATGCGAAAATGTTTATCCGTTCAAAAGTTATAACAAAAAAACAGAAATTAATTCCCGAAAATCCACCTACTGCTGGTTCTGTTGGCCTGGTGTTTCACTTTTTTCGCGCAAGTTTTTTAAATTCAATTTTTGGACAGAGCGGCAGTTACAGTTTGAATACAATTTTGTGTTTTCGCAAGAACTCAGGAATGGATGAATATTTTTGAATGAAACTTGCACCATGTGGTAGAGTGGGAAATTGGCTACCTGCCACATGCCACATCCACTTGACTTCAAAAGCGTTTTATTTAGGAAAAAAGAGAAATAGTAGACAAAAACGGCATGCTGCAAGTTGTTTTTAATCGCTCAAACGATTAAAAAGTTATAAGCGTTTTTTTTTTTGACTGGTACTGTGAGCCATTTTTCAATTTAATTTGTACTAGATGTTTTTGTCCGGTCTCACCTGGCTCGGTCGGTATCCTTAGAAAGCGTTTGTATCAATTTTTAGCGACATCCCTTTACAAATAGAATTTTAATTGGTAAAAAAACCAACCAAATAAATACAGTCATTAAATACTTTATAAAGTTGCTTATGTTTTTGCTGGCATTATTTTCAGAAACGCCAACCAAAGTGACAAATAAAATATATAAAACCATAATTTTAGTCTTAAATTAAGTATGGGCTAGTTAGTCTATTATATATATTAGAGGCAATAAAAGTATTTATTTTGATATAGATCAATTTGTTACTAAGAAATATGTATTAGAAATAAATTATCAATTTCTATTGTAATTATGGTTCACTATTTTGCCGATAATTGCTTCCACATAAGAGATAGACATATGCACGCCAAAACATGTCGCCGATTGTAAAATATTTTCCTACTTACTTGACACCTATCGTTATATTTTAAACAATTTACACAATATCTTTATAAATTATAGCCTATGTGTTATTCTGATGTATAAGCTAAATTATTGTAAGGTTTCATTAAAATCCATTCATTAGTTTTTGCGTGAAAGAGGAACAAATATCCACACATCCACACTCACAAACATTCGGCTTTATAATATTAGTAGGATTCTTTCACTATCAAGTGCTGTAATTTGGACACAGGAATTTAGTTTTCGCATTAGGTATTGATGGAAATTTTTAATATTTTCTGTACAAGCATTTCCACATTAAATACTCACCGGCCAAGTTTTAAATAAATTAAAAAAATTTTCATATACTTTTTTGTTTTAATATTTAAATTAAGAAATAGCACGTTTTAACTTCTTGAAACATAAATAATTGAAGCTTTTCACTTGCTTCCATATATATTTTACAATAATTTTGTTTTTATTTATTTTTTATTCAATATTTCACATTAAGTAAATACCTTCTGATAATATAATTTCTATTAGCCTTGGTAGGTACTTTAAAAAGACAATAAAACAAAATTTATATTTTATTAACATAATCGATTTCATTCGTTAAGGTTATAAGACTCAGGTGTACAATCGTATCTCTGCCCTCAACCACCTGCTCTTACCTCCTTTACTCTTGTACTCATAATCATGATGACTAAGGGAAACGTTAACAAGGAGACTGCCATAGAAACAATCGTTGCATAGAAATAAAAAGCGAATGAAAAATTGTAATAAAAAAATATATATATTTAGTTGGAGGGCTATTTAAGTAAGAGAGTATGTGCGAGTTAAAATAAATAGAAATAAAAAAAAACAGACAACAAAAATGTACAGGATACATCAAAAACAATTGACATCAAAAGTCAGCAGTAGCTAAAATTTAACACTGAGAGGAGCACAGAAGACTCAAGGAAAGATTAAGTTGAAAACACTTTTTTTTATTAAGAAAAAACATAAATTTTTTTCTTTTTTTAAATAAAAATTAGTTTTGCGAGAAAAATACTATTTTTTTTATTGAATTGTAAAGAACACATGCCTGCCATTCGTTCAATAGGTAATTACAGAAAAGTGAAAGATGAACTGCATTTTCATCTGAATGGCTTCGTGAATGCACAAAATGGACTAATTTGTAGTTCATGAGCAAAAAAAAAAAAAAAATGCAACCACAGGAAGCAACTGTTTGGAACGGATTTTGATCAGGCTTTACTTTTTTAAAGATGAGGGCGAAATTGTGGTGACTGTGAAAGGTATTCGTTACAAGCTTTAGCTGGACGACATATATTTTCAGCAAGTCACCTGCCACACAATGCGCAATGTTACCAGATTTATTTATTTATTTATTTTAGTCTATAGATGTAAATTTGAGTACAGACTAAAAAATAATATACCGTACTGTACTTAAAATCACATTTTGTTTCAATTGTTCATTGTCGCAATTTTCATATACAGTTCTGCCGATTGCAAATATTTATAACAAAGTTTTTGTTCGATTTACGATATTTTGCAAAGCTAGGTTTAACACAAATAAAAAAAGAAATTGTCTGGATATTCTTCAACAGTCTTCTCTTTATAACAGTTTTTCAAATTTTGTTATTATTATGAGCTATAACTGCCCTGCGGCCTGTATGGTTTATTGTGCTGCTTAATTCAAAACTAAAAAAATACAAGACTTCTCATCAATCTTGTAGTTGTTGTAAGACTCATTTTAGTCAAGTCTTCTGAGGCCAGTATCGCATTGGCTAGTTAGCTAATTCTATGTCTTTCCAACGCTGGGGAAACGAACTGAATATAATCCGTTGTTTCTTGTGCTTCTTGAAAAAAATTACAGCATTCGTCATGTACCACACCAAATTTAATAATGTGGTAAATGAGTCTGCAATGTTTTGTCGCTTCTGCTGAGGTTAAGAATAACTTTTGCCTTAATACGGTAGGAGTTAATCAGTCTCTTTGCTGCCGCATAACTGCTTCGCCTCTTCAGCAAATCTTTTAAACTTCGTTTTTCTTCTCTCGTAATAAGGCATGCATGCAGTTATTGTTCTTTCTGCAAAAGGCGTCTGAACCTGGAAGAGGTAGGGTACCTTCAACTAACAGCTTCAGCAGCAGCAACAACAGCTACAGCTACAACAAAACTAATGATGACAATTTTAATTTAAAATGTAAAACAACAGAAGTTTGTAAAAGGATAGCGGAAGAGATACGTAAGACAGGAAAAACTAAAAAGAATTATAAAACATGGTACAGAAAACCAAAACAAAACACAAAAAACAAAAAACTTTATGGTTAAAAGCACCATCAATTTCTTTTTGCGTCTCACTTTATTTATGCAAATAAAGGTGGGATTTTTTTTTTTTTAAAGGAGCCATACACATTTTAGAAGAATATATATATGCTCAAGTAGTATTAAAATGTTTTCTTTAGCAAATTCTAACAATTTGCCTAAAGGCAAATTTGTACTACAAAGTAAACCTTTTAGCCTTACAAAAAAAATATATTTTATATTTAATTATTACCCGTTAAACATTTAAAATAATTAAAACTTTTCCAGCATATTTGGTAGCGAATATTTATTTACTTCAAAGCCAGGCAATTATGTAACACAAAATCGACCACAATTTTAAGCGATGTTACAACACCCTCTTCTACCCTAATCACTCTTTCAATGTTTTAATTTTAAAAATCAATTAAATACTAACGACATACATACATACTCGTACATAGTTTTTTTACCCCAAAATATAAATTTATAATTTTATTATGACAAAACAGAAATATGCAAAGCCAGAAGGTAAGAGAAAGAGAGAGCACATTACTGAACAGTTATAAAACAGATATTTCAAACTCTCTACATTTTCAATTGAAATGTTACAAATTTAGTAAAATTATTTCGTTGTGTAGGTAAATGTATTTTTAAATGTTTGTCTGTATGTACGCTGGTAAGTATGTATGCATGTATATGGATTGACTGTGTAGTCTGTGTTCTGTGTGTTTGGTTCTGTTTGCATTTGCTGTATCTAACATGTAAATAAATATCTAGTTATTATTAACAGAATACAAGTGAGCAGAGAAATAAAAGCAAAACTTACTACACCTAAATACCATAATTATCAACTATAAAGTAACATATTTTGTATTCATAACTGGATAAAACTAAGTGTCCCACTTGGGTTAAGACCTGGTTGGTTTAAATAATTGATTTTTTTTTTTAAATTAAAATTATTAGCTTGTACCAGAGATCAGCAATGAATAGCTTTATCACTATTCAAAATCACTCATAAAATTTTAAATTTGAGGGAGCAGACATTATTGAAATTCAAGTACTCTGATGTACTCGTACTGGTACTCATACTCATACTTAATTTATACATATGTATTGTAAGGGTTAAACAAAGTCTGTTTCCTTTGTATTTGTGTCATCACATTCGGCTAGTACTTCCTGGGCTTTTGGCTGAAGATATACAAATAAAATAATTAAATGCGACCGAGGGTGAATGCTTTGCTCCCTAATCGGCTAAATACAACGTCGAGTTAATAAGCTGTTCAGCAATGTAACAAGGAAACCTAAGCGGACGAAAGCAAATCATATTTTGCTTAAATCTGGGGGGGTTATTAAAGGGTGTCCGAGCAAGAACGCAAGATTTAAATTTGGCGCCATTCGAAGTGTCATTGTTTGACATTTGAACAATTGTTAGTAGAAGGTATGAGGTTAGTAAAAAATGGCCATGGACAGCGAAGGGAGTTCGTTAATTTGGTATTGGAGAGACAACATGAAAATGCTGATTTTGCCGATAAAATCATCTTCAGTGACGAAGCCCATTTCCATCAATAGGCAGCATTGTCGCATTTGGGGTGGGGAAAATCCTCGAGTGATTCACGAGAAGCAAATGCATCCTCAACGTGTCACTGTGTGGTGTGGTTTTTAGGCTGGAGGAATCATTGGACATTTTTTTATGAAAATGAGACAGGTCAAGCGCAAACAGTCAATGGTGTTCGGTATCGTGCAATGATAACCAATGAGGAGGTATGACGCCACATATCATACAGCCAGAGAAACAATTCAATTGCTGCATCAGTCATTTATTTAAAATTTAAATCTTGCGTTCTTGTTGGGACACCCTTTATATATTTCGATTCGAATCGAATAATTTCCAATTCGAAAGAAAAATCTTTCGAAAATCCAGATGCGCTACTCTGTATTGCGATGCGAAAGTTAAATGTTTTGCGTTTGTTCTTTGCTTATCGCAAGATATTTCTGTGTATATAACGACGTTAAACATGTGCTTACGCAGAGCTGGTTATTACCAAACAAATGCAAAAAGTACCATTTTTCTCATCGCAATGCACAGTAACCCCCCAGGAATGTTGGGGGCATTATATTCCACAATTAACAAAGTGTGAATGAAAACAGTACCATTTGCTAAAATCAAAATAATTTAATAAGAAAAACTTTTAATGTGTGTGAAGATAAATATATTTTTTTTAAATATCGCATAAAAAATTTTTGCCATACATTAACATGTTTAAAAATGCTAATTTTTTTTCGAAGGTTCTACATAATTAGTCTTTTTTAAAAGTTATATCAATGCAAAATATGGCAGAAAATTATTAACTTGAAATTTTGTTTTGCTACTTTTTATTTAATGGTTTATTGGCGGAGTCAATTTTACTTAAGTCTGATAACCAGCAACGCAAATTGATACAAGTGGAAGAAAAAAAAAAGACAATAAAGTATTTATTTTTTGCCTTTTGCTTTTCGTGTAAAATATGTTTTTCCTACAAGTCAAACCTAACCTAAGCACCTAATAGCCTAAGGTATTATTAATTTTTTTTAGTTGACATTTTTTTTTAAACTATGCTGAGCTGCTTTGTATTAAGAACCATTAATATTTGCTAGAGGTCTCTTTAAATAATTTTGTATTATTCGTAGGTGTGTTCTTTTTGTTCACACACACAAACAATTTAACTTTAACTGTCATTCATTTTATGTTGCTCTTTATCTGGTTAAACTTCATTTTGCTTGTCATTTTCACTTCCAACACTTCAAAACAAACCAAAATTCTTTTGTTAAAAATTAAAAAGAATACCAAACATGCATTCATGTGTTTCTTTACATGACTGGCTCGACTTTGTTAGCAAAATATTGGGTTTCAAAAAAAAAAAATTATAGTGAGATGAGACACACAAAAATCAAGAAATAAAATAAAAGAATATCTATACTGTGATGTCGAAAAAAAAAATGATAAACAATTTTTACGTGATATTTTGTAGGAAAATGTACATTTTTCTTTTATACTCGTACCTATTACAACTGTTTTGTACTGTGCGGTGTCGTGCTTGTGTTGAAACAACTACAACTACCACTACAACTCTTGCTATAACGTGGCAACACAAACGGATGTAATACATATTTCCTGTTTCGTTAGCACCTTAGGGGGTTTCCGTTGCTACTTCTTTTCAGTATTAATTTTTCTTATTTATTTTTGTAAAATGTTTCAGGTAACTCTTTAAGATTACAATTTAAATTTTATTTTGTAAAGTTTTAAGGAAACAAAATGTAATAATTATTAAAATTTAAAATTGTTATTATTTTGCCAATTGCATTTTGTATGGATGCTCAAAAATGGCATATAAAACTGTAAGGTAAATATAACGTGTTTTGAAAACTTAATTTATAAAATAAATTAGAAAGCATAAGAAACGTATTAAGTGTGACCACAGAATTACTGTAAAAACTTGATAGATTTGGCAAAGGGAAAGTCTCACCTACAATAAAATGGAAATATAGAATATCTGAAGCTTGTCTTAGAATTAAAAAAAAAAAAATAATGTGATTGTCAAAGAGAAAGGATCTACTTTAATTGGTTTATGTGGTGGACTGACGGCCATCAATTAGAGTCTCAAGAACCACCTATTCGAATAGACGACTGAATAATAAAGTTATCTAGAGGCACTCTGCATTTAAAATTAGAATTAGAAGCGGGAACGAATCACCTGGGCAAAATATATCTAATGTTACTTCATTAAGAATTTAAAGACTTTTCTTGAGGTGATTTTTCCGCCCTAAGAAACTAAAACGGGCCCAAAGTACACCATTAGATTGACACAATATGTGTTCTGCTGTCTCTTCGTCTTCGTTACATAAGCTACAGAGGATCACATATTTGCCAAGTGTTTCAGTCAAGAATCCTGTGATAAATCGAATTTCTGACCATGTCAGGTCCATTAAGTTCTTTGTTTTCTTTAAGAACGAAATGCCATGAACGTTTTCACTACCTTAATATGCCTTGACTGCAGTGACTGCATTTAGTGCTTAAATCAAATATCAGAAGATTAAAAATTTAACTTTTACAGTTGAATTTAAAATTGTTTTCTTCTCTTATTTTTTTCTGTCTTTTCAAGTCCCTTTTCTACAGATTTAACCAAATCACAGCAAAACCTTTATTCGATGTAAGCTGGTGTTAAGGTTTTCCATAGCAGAATGGAAGAAAAAATAAATAAATGAAAATGAAGGAAAAGGAGCAAAGAAAAGCACACTACCGTTGCTATCACAAAAGAAAGACAAATGGAAAAATATATAAAAAAAAAATAATTTTTTTACTGTGTTAATTCTTCCGTTTTGTTTTCTTCTTGTTCTTATTTTAAAACCCTGATAAATTTTTAACTTTTACAATCAACAACTCGAAAGATGCAAAAATTTTCCGCACACAATTTTTGTTCACATAAAATTTGTTTACACGCAGCTTGAAGTGAAGTGTCTCTCACAAAGGAAGAGGTAAAAAACTATGAACAAAAATTGTCTATGGAAGGAGTGCGCTCAACTTCAACATTTTGAATTTATTACCGACTATTGATTCAATAATAATAATAATAGCCTTGGGAAAGCCACAGTCATTAGTTAACTAAAGATTGTAAAGTAGGACTTAAACTGTGCTTATTTATAGGCTCAGCTAAATTAGGCCACAGCTTTACGTTACCGAACTACTTTACTTTATTTGCTTTTTTCTCCAAAATCAACAAGCAATATGTTTTTGGCTTTTTTTTTTTATTTTTAAAATGTAGGTAAAGGACACAGCATGAACACTAGCATCATCAAAATTCCTTTTTAATTGCTGCAGCTGTTTATAACAAAACAAAACAAAAAGTATAGTTTTGTATGGTCTTGGAGAAATTATTGGTTGCTGTGATACTGTGTTAATAACAATCATCGCTTCTTTCTTTCTTCAAGGTACTTATGAAAGCATTTAAAATTTACTCAACAGCAGCAGCAGTTGCAACACTCCTAGCAGTTAACAATATCAGCAACGGTAACATAGCAAAAAACAACAGCAACAACATTTATAAGAAAATGGGAATACAAAAGAGCAACATACAGTGCAGCTGTATGTAAAATATATGATCATAAAAACAACTAACTTATTCCATTCCCATAGAAATAGGAAAGCTCTCACTAAACAAAGCAAGTGGCTTCATTCGAGGTCTAGAATTATAGGCTGCACAAAAGATCTAGTAGTCTAATTGACAATAAGAAACACTAAACTTACACGGGGTTTTTTGTTAAGAAAATTTGTTTTTAAAAAGGTTCGTCATATTTTTGACTTTAAACGAAATTAAGAAGGCTGGTTTTATGTTTTACGACCCTAAGAACTTTACATAAATTTACTGTTCCAGGTTAAGGTTTTTTAATGAAGCCCATCATATTTAATGAGAGATTATTTACAAGGCAACAAAAAGTCTTCAATGAGTCTTATTGTTAGGAATACGGGGATAAGAAAAGCATGTGAGCAATGAAATAGCGGACTCGCTTGCGAATAACAACTTTGCTTTACTGTGCAAGGAGAGTAACGAAGTATACAAGACTGCTGGAGAGTAGCAGTGGGCATGTGGCTGCTGTTATTTTGAATCTCAACAGAAATGACTTCAAACTCTACTGCTAACAGCACATTGTATTAGTAAAATCGGTATAGCACAGGATAACTGCCTGAAATGTTAGAAGATATCCTGAGCGATTAGTCAGCAGTAGCAAAATGCAGGATTATTTGCTGGGAAGTGGGACACTGGCCACATATCTCTTATTTATATTATAATGAATCCTACAACAATCACCAGATTAGTAAGGAGTCTCGGACTGGAACAATAGATGTTAAAGATCTAGTACTAACAATACATCCCTAAGAGTGAACGGTCATAAAGCACTTCATTGTTGGCCAAGCACTCTAACCACTAGATAACAGCTTGATCACATAACTTAAGAGCCCTATACAGCGTTAGTCTCTTAAAAACTCAATTCATTTACTAAAGTTACACAGTTTATAGCTCTTGCTGACTTTATCTGAGGAGAGCCCAATGACAGCTGGCCACTCTGACTGTGTAAAATCAGCAGGTATAATTTTTTATCAAACTTTGTTTATGTTTTAAATATTGCGTCGTATTATTGATTCCACTAAAATTAATTCTATTTATGTTTTCAATGACCTGGCCCCACTGTGCAGCGTTAGTAACAGAAGTTTTAATAACACAGAAAAACTCTTAAGAAAAAATATCTCTATAAAAATTTTTCTTCTTTTTTGTTTGTTTTCGCATTAACACAACGAAAAGTATAAAAACAGAGAAAAATAAAAGAACTGCAGATTTATTTCTCATTAAAAAAAAAAGAGGAGAAAAAAAACCTTTATGCAGTTTGAGTGTGTGGGTGTCCTTTTTCATTTCTTTTCATATATATCTGTATGTATGTATGTATGTCGTGCACTTTATTATTATTGTTTTTATGTGTGTATAAATTTACAAACAAAAATAATAATAAGAAAACCAAAAACCCAGCTTGATTAAGCGAAGCAGGACTGGCAACACAATTATTGTTATGGAACAATTTTATGCTTTACTAAAATTCAGAAATACTTAGTAAAACAAAATTCAATTACAATTAAATGCATTTTCATTGACATTTCAAGGCAAGGGCAAGAGGTAAAACTCCTTACAGTTTATCGCAGGTAAAAAAATCTTAAGACACATTTGAGAAATTATAGAAAAATAATTATAGTTTTTATATACTCGTAGGAATTTTGTATGCTATTCCAAAGGAAGTAAGAGCCAATGCTGCTCTCAATATCGATCAATTTGAACTTTCAATTTGAACTTACAGTTCGATTAAATTAGACAGTCAGCCAGAAGGACAAAATAGAGTAACATTTTAAGGGAATACCACGATTTGGGTCCTATTTTCTTTGTGAATCTAAAATAAAACAAAAAGCTAATTTCCAACCCTGCTTTAGAGTGTGAATGTGTGTGAGTGTGTGCTTCCTTTGAAGGACTCACCTACACTTCATGCTTTCTGTATAAATTGTTTTTTCCAGTATGTGTGTGAAAGAAAAATCTGAAAAAATGTGCTGTAACGTGTTTGGGTTACTCTTCAACTGAACGAGTGCTATTGTTGGCAAATTGACAATTGTCCTTTTGTTGCATTGAATTTTTGTACGTTTGCATTGTTGTTGTTGTCAAAACTTAAGAATAAGTAAAAAAGAACTATCAAACTTTTTTTCTTGGCACTTTTATAAAATTTGTTTGTGTTTTTTTTTTTTAATTATTTTTAAATAATAATGCAAAAAAGAAAAGAAAAAAAAAAGCATATCAAAAACAACAAATAAGGAAAAGGGCGGGGGGCCTGCCTGACTACATCTAACTGAGCCGAACTCGAATGTATACCTCATTCACACACATATGAAGTAGTAGCAGACAAGTTAATTGCTAATACGAAACCAAAAATAAAAGTTGTGAACAAACTAAATATGATGTGATTCTGGAACGAAACTTAACAACAAAAATTATTTCAAAGTAAAAGATAAAAGGCAAGAGGTTAAAGGAATGAATGACTGAATGAATAAGTCTATGAAAGTGTTATTCCTTTTCTTGTCGTTTGTCAGCAAGAAGCATGCATGCAGCTTTTTGTTTAAGCTAAAGAATGGAAAAGCTTTATACTTGTAATCACATGAAATTTTCATCACAAAAACAAAAAAACTTCAAATATTTAATTGTGTAGAAAAATATTTATGTCATTAAATGCATAAAAGATGAGGAAAACCTTTTTCTATTCAAAATGTCATACAAGTAAAAACCAGCAAATTTTATAGAGTAAAAGAAGTTTTTTCAAGTTTTTGTTTGAAAAAATAAAAGAAAAAGAAAATCTAAAAAATTTTTTTTATAGACAATTAGCAAAGCTAAGGAAAAATTAAAAGGTTCGCTTACAAAAAAAAAAAAAAAAAATACTTTTTTAATTAAACATTAAAAAAGTGACAGTTCTTCTGTCACTGGTCCGACATGTAGCACAATCTGAAACTGGTAAATTCAGCTAGGATATGGGATTGCCTTATTCATTAAATGAACTTCCGAATGATATTATTATTATTGCACCGAAAGCAATCTTTAAGCTTCTGCTAGATATTCAGCCAGCCAGCACAAAGAGACCTTATAGGTCTCTGGTGCCTAACCTAATCCATTAACAAAGACAATAACAACTTTCCATACTAGTATTATGAGAAAGCTCAGTAGCCAAAGTACCTTAGGCGAAAGTAATGGAAATTTCGATCGATATCGAGTGCCGTAACCCAAACAAAGTTAAGGGTGGATGTAATTTTAAAAGCAAATTTTAATTTCTCATAATCACTTCATTTAAAATTTTTAATTATTATTTTGCACTCTTGTCTGAAAAAATATCTGTAACCTTGAATTGAATAGATAATTTTTTACATCAGTCATGTTTGTCATGTCTTTTTTAATAAATTTTTAAACATAAAACTAAAATTAAACAATTAATGTAATGAACACTAGGCTACAATAAGAGGGCCGGCCATCAATGAAGGCCATATCCAAAGAATCTTTTGTGCAGCCAACTATTCGAAGTCTAGGCAGAGTTTCAAACATTACAAACTAATCTAAGGGGGCCACTCTAAATAAAATTTAAAAGCTATAAAAGTAAATTTAACTAATTAATAAAAACGATCGAAAATAATCATAAAAAAATCAAAGCAGAGAATTGAGCCGTAAAAATTATTCTGTTTTTTTTTTTTTTTTTTTTTTTTTTTTTTTTTTTTTTTTTTTTTTTTTTTTTTTTTTTTTTTTTTTTTTTTTTTTTTTTTTTAATTATGTTGTTTAGCTTTTCGTAGTCCTCATCTTGCTCTTTCTTCATCTGGCTAAGTTTTTTTTATGGAAATTCAAGCGAAATACCAGGGGCACAGAACCAAACTGAAAGTATTTTATTTAATTAAGGAAGGAAGTTATGGAAATTTAAAACGATACATTTCGACTAAAAACACTAGGAGCCCAGAATTTAAAAGAAATTATTTTTTATAATTATGTGTAATTTAATTATTAGATCATTTTTTCACATTTTTATTATAAATATTATTCAAGCTTAAGATCTCTAATTTCAATTATTATTTTTTTATTACGATTTGTAATAATTAATTTTCCCTGAAGAAGACTTTCAATACAAGAAAGTCGAAATATTGGAAAATAATAATAATAAAAATTAAAAGATCTTAAGCTTGAATAATATTTATAATAGAAATATTTTTTTTTCTTTCTGCTTTTTAAAATCTATTGTCTTGCCTTATCATCAGGCTCTTATTACAATTTGATTTCTAATAAGAAAGAAAAAATTATGGAGATGCAAAATGCTACAAGTCATCAAAAAACACCAAGGGTACAGATTCAGACAGAAAGTATTTTTGTTTAATTTTGTTTTAGTTAATGGTTTATAGTTCACAACAAATTACTTTTTTCATGCTATCGGGCGAGACCGATAGAACATACTAATTTTTAATGTATAAAATTTGAAGCACGCCTTTTTTTAAAACGTTTGTGAATTTTCTAAAAAAAAAAAAATTTTATTAATTGTTTTCGTTTTAGTGACTGTTATGTGAAGAAAAAAAAAATAAATAAAACTGATGGAGTAAGGCAAGTAGTTAGTGCACAGTGTAATTATCAGAACTGATAGCAGAGTTGTTGTTGTAGTTAATTTTTTTTGAGTACATTTTTGAAAAATAAAAAACCAAATTAATTTAGTAACATTGCGGGTAACTCATCAACCAACCAGCTGTGTGTCATTATCATTAATTTCAATGTGAAAAAGTGATGACACCCAACAACATTCTCATTCATTCATGCAATTGTCAGAAGGTCAATTATTTACTATAGAGTAGCAAGAACATTGCAAAATCTATTAGGTTTTCTCTTTTTCTTTTTCTGTTTTGCAGTTGTACATTTTACAGAGCAAAAAAAGTATACATTCAATTATATTATATTGTTGATGCAACATGTCAGTGGCCAACGGCGACTGGCTGTCATTTGTAGAGACGAACAAACAACACAATTAAATGCCAATTTTTTTTTTGTTTTGAATTTTTTGCAACGACACAAAAGTAGCACTACATACTACTCGTACGTTTTGTGCAACAATACATTAATTTTACGTTTTTACTTCAATTTCGCTGCCTTTACTGCAGAGCCTTTTGCTTTATTTTAAGCTTTGCTTTATATAATGAAATAACAATTAATTTATGAGGTTTTTGAGGTTAAAGGAGAATTTAATAGAATATACTCGTATTACTGTTTGCTATTGTGTGTGTGTGTGTGTTTTTTTTTTTTTCAAGTATTAAATTTTATTTGTTGATAGAATTATAAACATTTTTCTGTATTTCATTTTGTGTGTTTAAAAATTAATTCGTATAGAAGACTCAACATTTAAAATTTATAATTAGTTTACCAGACTGTGGTAACCACTAATTATTAATTTGAGTTAAACAGAGATTTGCTATGCAGCACAACCACAAGTGCATACAAAAATTATAATTTTAAAATTTTATTAAAGAAAAAGAAATGATTTAAAGGCCTTCTTCAAAACGTTTTTATATAAAAATCAGTAGTGCGATTCAGTAACTTGTATTACGAATATTCGATATTTTATCGAATTCGGTATTCAGTAACATTTCGACAAAAATATTCTCTACGATACAAATCGTTATTTGTGATGATTATTTATGTGCTGTTAACTTCGTTGCAAATTTCAAATGTACTTTATTCAGTGAGATCTCAAACTTCGCATCCGTATAGGAATATTCTGATAAGAATACCGTTGTCTCTGGTTAATGTGGAAGTTTTCAAATGCCTCTGGATATGCAATTAATGGCGCTTAAGAAATTTAAACCATTTAAAAATTATATGTATGTTATTTTGTCCATTAGCCAAGGATTCGATAAGTTTACTTTAAATAAATAAAACATTTAAATACATTTTAATTGCAAGTAGCTGGCACCAGATTTAAATTGTTTAAGCAAATATCATTTTAGCAATTATAATCCTTTATCTGCTGTTATGCACATTTATTAATACTGATACTGAAATTATTTAATTGTTTTTATTTTTCTGTGTTACATAACGACGACGAGTAGTATAATCTAGACTAACTTTTAATTTATGATTTGCCAGAAAGTGTGTGTGCATTAAAATATTAAAACTTGTAGAAAATGTATTTGTTATTTAAAGCCTTAAATAACTTGAAATCTTAAGAAGTTTGAAAATAAAAAATCCTACAATTCAAAATCACAAACAATAAGTAAGAAAACTAAGCAATCTTAGTCTCTCGTCGGTTGCCTGTAGATAAAGGAAGTAGGAAAATGCTGTGCCATCAAAATGCTTTTATAGTGACTGCACTTTAAAAACACCTTGCTATTTCAAGTTGCACAAGGTAAATGTCATGGCAATATTCTTAAAGCCATTCGATTATTCCTTTCAGACGAGTGTATACAGTAAAAATATTGATGTACGAGTGAGTGTTTGGAAAGCATAAAATCATGCTTGTAAATAGTAACATCCTTTTTGTTTCAAACAAACAGTCATGCACCTTGAGTTGTATTGTATTACTATGTCGTTGGAAACTAGTAAATCGCCAGGAATCGTATTTTATAACTAAAGCCGAAGCTAACATTAAAAAAACAAAACCTTACAGGAATAGACAACAAATACAACTGTGCGTGCATCCTATAGTTTTTTTTTTTTGTTTGTTCTTTCATTGTTTGCCTCAGCAACAATGACATTTGAAACTACCAGTGCAAATAAGAAATAATATTCTTTCTTCTCTTATTTTGAAATAATTCAAGTGGCAATGGAAATGAAAATGCTATAAAAGAATGATGACGTTGAATGATGGCATATTATTTCTATTCGGGTAACTGTAAAAGTATAGAAATGCAGTAAGTGTCTGAAGTAGTTGAGAATTTTGCAATAAAAAAATAAAAATCAATTCTAAAATACTAAGCGTTTAAAGTATATTTTATAAAATTATATTATTTGCTCAGCTGTAAACTAATTTCAAAACCTATTACGTTGGCACTTATCTCTGATCATCAGGATTTTTTAATAATTGTTTTTTTTTTTTTTTCTTTTTAGAAAAGTTACAATTCGAAATACCAGTTTTATTTAAATTAAAGCTATTAATTCGAGCCAGAGTTTTATTGGGTTGGTTATAGCTTAGAACTAAACTAAAGTTGCATTGCCAGTTGCATGACTGGTATTACAAAAAGCAACTGGCAACTAAAAACTGTGAATTTCAGTTGCTATTTGAAATATTTACGTCAATTAATTTTTTTTGGATTGCTATTATTGGTGTAGTGGAAATAAAAATTAAGCAACTTATTCACAGGACACAAATTTTTTTAGACTACATAATGGTTAAAATTACTACCAAACGGCAATTTGAGATCTTAATACAGCAAGTGGAGGCTAAGCTACAACAGCAGAGGTGTGGAAGAAAACAGCAGAAAATTTAAATAGCTATGGCCCCAATGTGTACACATGACGATAGTTTGGATCCATTTATATTCCAAATTGAAAACAAAAATTCAAAGCAGTGCACCAAAACAGATAAGCCTACAAAAAAAAAGCAGAAAGGAGGGATAGACGAAATAGTCTACTACCAGAGCAAACTGATTTGCCAAAAGACCATCTTTGTACATTAGAAACAAAATTAAAAAAATATCTGTAAAAGTAACGCAGTCGGTAGCTTTTTCAATTTAAATGCCACTTCCTGTTTATCCCTCGTATCAAACTTCTTCTATTGTGCTTTAAAGCCGTAGCCATTTTTTTTTAATATTTTCTTATTTACTATTTGAATATTTTACAGTCATATTTTGTTATTCTGTTGCCTCTAGAAATCGCTATCTATCTATTGAAAAATTTTATAAGATATTCTGCAATTTATGCTTTTAAGTAGAAAACTTAAAATGTAAGTTTTTTTATTTTTTTACTTTTAAAAAGCAAAAATATAATAAATAAAAAAAAAATTTTAAAAGAATATTCTGTATTATAAACATCACATGCAAATAATTTGAATTTAAATAAAGTTTTCTTTTAAGTTATTGAATAACAAAGATTTAAATCAATGTATACTTTTAGGAGCAACAAATTGGCAAAATTTAAAGCATACTTTGTGAGTTATTTTTTTAATACATGGAAAAAGATGTATTTATTATTATTTCTTATTAAATAATAATTGTAAGATTAAATTTTTTTAAAAATAAAGAAATCAAGGGTTTTTTGGCGGATAGCCAGTAACACAAATAGTTTAGATTCCAGCTCATTTTTAATTAAGTTAAAGCTGCTAAATTTTAACAAGTTCGAATTATTCATATAGAAAAACCTTGTTCTAGCTATGAAGACCATTTCAGACATTTTGTTTTTAAACAAATTTATTTTAAATATTTTTTTATGCAGCTAAAAATGTTTATGGTTGTGACATTTTTATTTAATTTATTTTATTCTTTTTTTTTCGTTGGTTTGTGATAATTCACAACTTTCTATAAAACCACTTTTTTTTAGTTTAATAAATGTTTTTCAGTTTCAATAAACAAATTTTCAAATTTCATAAATAATACAACCTTTCAGCTACAATAAATAAAAATTAAAAAAAAAATTTAAGCATTTTCATAACGTGTGGAAGTAAAGTGCAATAAAATAGGCATTAGAGTTGCAATAAATAATTTAAATAAAAAAAAAAAAAAAAAATAAGCCGAACTGGGGTACGATATAAACATTTTATAGCCGCCATATTAAATAAAATAAAATAAAAAATTTAATGTTAACTAAAGCATAAATTTAGGTCACTAAAACAGAAAGACAAGAAAGAAAAGTGAAAAAAATGCAGTTAAACAGACCATAATAAATAAAAGTTGTGTCATAACACTAAAATCTTTTAACTTTTTAAGAACCTTTTTGAGAGAGAATTAAAAAATTTTCTTTTTGGTTTTTAAAAGCTTAGCAGAGTTTTAAAGAATAAGAAAAACCAGCTTTATAAAAATCAAAACTCTTTTTGACTTGAAAAAATTAAATATTTCAATTTAACTTTATAACAAAAGCTGTTTTTAGATGTTGAACGCATATTAAGGAATAAGAAACAAGTTGTTGAAGGCCTACAGACCATTCTAATTCTGAAGATTCAACATAGCGCAGCTGGCCCTTCAGAACACAAGCACCTTTACAGTTCAACCTAAATTTGAGCGGCAAGCGGAGCGTTTTTTAGCGGCCTCTACTTATATTGAAGCGTTATCCTTAAATAAGAGCCCTGACAGTGCATATTCTTTACAGTAGTGTTAATCACTTTGTTTAATAAAACCCACTAAAGACGAACAAAAATAGAGTTGAAAACGCTAAAAAATTAACAAAACAAAAGTAAAAAAACAGTTGTTTTGCAATCAATTTCACTAGAAGCAGTCCAAATCGCACTTTCCAATATCTGATAAAATGCTGAAACAGCCTGATTTAGGTTTGTCTTTAAATTTTCTATATTTTTCTAACAAAAATCATATTTGTTGAAAAATTTTGTGTTAAAACTGTAGCCTACACTCAAGCACATTCGTAAGGGTAATTAATTAAATTTGTATAGTACAGCATACTTTTGGGATTTACACATGAATATTTAAAATTTTGCAATCAGTGTTCAATTGTATGATAATATTTTATGAAAAAAAAAAAATTAAATCTCTATTAATTTACAAAACATAAATTCCTATTAAAAATTTAAATTTTCATTTAATAAAAAAAAGAAAAATGAATTTTTTTTTTAAATTCACACCATTTTATTTTAAAACATTGAAAAAATTTAAATATTTTGCCAACAATAGCTAAGTTGCCATGAAATGCCAGCAGTTAGTGAGTTTTGTTTTGATAATTTGTCAAGTTAAGTGAAAATGAAAACCACTTGAAAGGTTTTTGTTTTTCTATTGCTCACTAAATGATATTCGTTTTTTCTCAATTTATTATTTTTTCTACTACTAATGACTTTTTAGCATTTACTTTTAATTAAAAAATTAAAGATAATTTAACAATAGTCTCTAACAGTCATTAAAGTACACTTAAAGTATCTTGAGAATATTTTTTTTTTTTTGCAAATATCTGTGAAAAAATAACTTTCTCTAGGAAAAACTTTGCATTTTAATTATTGTGTCTATAAATACACAAACTGTCTTCATTAAGTAATAGTTTTTATTTTATATAAAATAATAAAAAGCGAATTTATTTTACTTTTTAATTTTATTGATTAAAATTCATTTCAATTGTTTGCTGTGGGAGAATTTAGACTTCAGAAATTAGACGTAATTAAAAATCTTATCTAAGTCTAAGAGTTTTATAAGCGAGAGTACTCATCAACGAGTTGTAAAACAAAACTAGTTTTGAAATTACATTTGCAGTTAACACAACGATTACACAGATTATTTGCTGAGCGCTATCTGCCCGGCCTGTCTACATGACTTTATCAGAAGTAGTAATTGGTTTACAAAAAGAACCCTTTTAACCAATTACAACCTTCACTAATTGACTTCTTTATAAAGTGGATCATGCCTTTGCTAGCATTATTAGCAGACTCGCCAACTAAAGTCGGTAAATAAATAATTTGAAAGCATCATTTGAGGCTTAAATTAAGTAAGGGTACACATATTTGTAAACAGTAGTGAGTAAAAATCGTAAAAAGTGGGCGTGGCTGATCTAAAAGTATATTTAACTTTACATGAAGTATAGAGTTAATATGTATCAAATTTTAGACAAATCCGCTGAACAAGCAAATAAACAAACAAAAAGAAAATTTTTGTGTTGTACAAACTAATTAAAACATCTCTGTATTGAAAATGCTTTAGATTTCACTTTACTGTAGATGAATTAAAATACAATCACACTTTAGCTAAACGGGTCAGAGGTCAAGTCAATAAATTTTGTTTTTGTTGTTGTTGATACTTGATCTAAAATGTTTGAAAATTTTAATTTTCTTTGAACTTCTTTTAATTTCTGATAATATTATGTTTGTTTGTGCTAAATGCTGCTCCCCTTTTTTATAAAACTTTTAAATTACAATTGATTTTCTTAAGCGTACTAAAAAAAATAATTCACTTATTCGCTTTTTCAGCCAACTTTAGAAAAAAAACTTGTATTGATTCGTTTGAAATTTAAATTCTTGCATGCATACCTAGTACTAAGGGAGAGGCTATGGAATTAAACTAAAATGAACTAACGCAGTTTATTTTTTTTTTGTTTGTTTTTAGTTTTGCAACAAATTACTCAATCCCCCACACACTTTGGCATTAATGCACTAAAAGTAGACCAACCAAAAGTGGCTTTAGTTTGAACCCCATTGTTTGGCCAAAAAGTCAAAATCGTAATTATATTTTTTTTTGTTTTTTTTTCTTTTGCTTTTAAGGCAATGAGAACAGTTACAGAATGAAAGATTGAAGGAAAAACTTTGCACTTTCATGCTTAATTAATTCAAAGTAATTGTGTGCACTATATTTTGCCTGCTGGCAAACAGCAGAAGAAAATATTTATTTTTTTCTTACCTTGCAATTGTTTTTGTTTTGGTTGTTTGTTTTAGTTTGCAACATTTTTCCTTACTAAATGAAAATTCTACAAACATTGCAAATTAGTTTAACACTAAGAAGTAGCAAGAGCAAGCAGCTTAAGGTAACAGAAATATACTTAAATTGTTTATTAAAATCATTTGTTTTAACAGCCAAAAGTAAAATAGTTAAAACACATTACGTTAAGACAGAAAATTAAAAAAAAAAAAAAAAAAAACCAAGAATAACAACTTGCTATACTATCTTGTTTACTGTTAAAGAGTTGCTTGTAAGTTTGCCAAGAAATTGTATTACAGGCTCGGGGCCACAAACCTAATGATGAATATAAAAATTCTTTCTGCATTTATGGCTTATCATTCAATTTTAGTTACGAGTTTGTTGAATAGTAGTTTTCATCGGCTTTTAGATTAATTTATCAAAGTTTATAGACTTAGCTTAGGGCAAACAAAATTCGTATGTACGAGTATGTATGTAATATACTAACTATGAGTATTGTTTATTAAGAAAAAGAGTTAAAGTTTATTTTAGTTATTTAGTTTTGCTTTAGTAAAATGTAACAAACATCAAATAATTTGTCATTTGAAAAAGTTTTTTTTTTTTAATTTTTCTTTCAATGGAATATATTCACAAAAAAACTTTTCTTGTTAGTTTCTATTAGGAAAAAAGTGCTTTAAAATTGGTAGTTAAAATAAAAATACGCCTCAATATTATGCAAACCGCAAAACTAGGCAAAATCCTTAAAATATGCAGCATTTACATATTTTGCAAAAAAGAAAAAGTTATTTTTATGACCCATTTGTGTCTGTTTTATTTTTTCTATTTCTTTTTTTTTTTTGGTAATATGATTTTAAAATACTAGCAATTATGTGCTCCTACAAGTATGCTAGAACTAATTACTAAAATGAAAACTGTAAATGTATGCTTTTAATTAGCCTATTTTACAAGTAGTGATTGTGCGCCACTAAAATAAAAGTTAATTGAAAGCAGCTTAATTTCCAACTACTATAAAATATTATTTTTTTATTTCTTTCTTTTTTTTTTCAAAGCTTAAGTAATAGGCTGTTACCATTTGAAACATTTGAATTAAGCATTTATTTTCAGCGCTGCAAAATATACTTTTACTATGTTAGAACATTATAAAATGGCCTCATTTCTTGTTCAAAACAATTCAAAATGTACTAAAGCAAACATTTTCTATAGAAAAAAATTAAATTGATTAAAAACAATTTCTAAATGAAATGAATCATATCACAAACTTCAACAAAACTCTTTAAATAGATATCAAGTATCTATGGCAGGATTAATCAAGTGTGTCTATTTTAAATAAAAAAAAGTTAATGTTACCTTAGCAAGCGCTATCTGGCAGGTTTGGCATTAGAAAAAGCGACTGTTAGGGGATTGTGAGTTTTCATGAAAAACTCTAATTATTGCTTTTGGTTGTAACAAGCACCTCACTTATGTCTATCTTTGAATCTCACGCCTCATATAGCACGCAGAGTGATAGACAATAGAGGGGTCTATCGTACGTTTAGAGGACTACATTAGTGATTCCGAGATCGAACATAATTTCTCAAAATACTGGGAATCGCTGGCTAGATTAAATAAGCAAAACGCTTTATAACACTATCGTGGAGTACATCCCAAAAGGGATCGCACTTCTTACCGGATGCTTTGCCGGGCATTGTGGTTTCAATGTAAGATAGAAAATATGTCTATCTCTACGTCTACCAAATAGATTAGTAGGTTCGATTCTTGTCTAGACCCTGGGTGTTTTCTGCAGACAAGCCAAGAAGCTACACGGATTTTTGTTGTTTAAAAAAAAAATCTATCTTTATTTCTATTTCTATTTCTCTATCTCTCTATGTAAAAATACTTCAAAGCAATTTCTGACTAATTAGGTCACAGACTGAAAATCTAGCGGAGCTTCCCTTTAAAACGGTGGTGTCCTATACCGTAATATTTTACTCTCCATCCCAAAATTTTAAAAATCCTTCAGAGCAGCAGTACTGCGTTATGAGCAAATTTATAATTTCTTTTTTTAATAATCCAAAGTAATTTCTGAGTAATTGGGTGGCAGATAACAAGTCTAGAGCACCTCCTCGTTAAAACGGTGTGTCCTTAACTATTCACACAAATTTGATTTCAAAGTTTTACCCCAAAAACCGATTATTTTTCCAACAAAATCCTAACTTTAACTATTGAAAGTTGTAATAACGGACCTTAGTTATTTAAGTTTTAAGCATGAGATTCTTGAATTTTTTAAGAATTTTTGTGGAGAAAATACGCTGGCAAAACAACTAAGCTGCTTCAATAATATATGAGTGAAATGGTAAAAAGCAATTCTTGGGGGCAAAATTTAAATACTCTGAGTTCAGCTAAATTTTTTTTTAACATTTTCCAATGATAATATCGCAAAAAAAGCACAAGAGAAGACTCTTGTGATGCTACCACCATTTTCATCAAATAATATATTTTTGATTGATATATAATTGCTTTAAGAATGGCAAAGAAAAGGGACAATGCAGTCTCTAAGCCACTAAGACAACGCAGTATTAAAGTTACCAATTACTCAACAAATTCTGTGTTTGTTATTTTTTCTTTCAAACTAATTAGCCAGCTTAAAGTCATTATTAGTTAAAAGTTGTTATGAACTAAAGCAGACTTTAATGTGACTATGATTAAATTAAAGTTCTATATTTTTTTATATTTTTGTTAAAATTTTTAAAGTTGACTTTACGAATATATTAAAAGTATCAACCATTCCCACCTGACTCTTTAGCAGCTTTTCAACAAATGAAAGATGATTTTACTATTTCAAAAGCAAACAAACAAATTTCGCTATGGTACTGCAAATATTTATTCATATCCTGTTTCAATGCAATCAATTTAAATTTTAATTATTTTGTTTCCTTTTATTCTATTTTTATGCTTGATTTTGTATCATCATCTCCATTTGATTTGGGTTTTTGGTCGCTTTTTTATGGCGTGTCATAATTACAATATTTATGCAACCATCTGATGTATGAGCAACGCAAAATAAAAAAATAAAAACAGAAGAGAAGAATAAAGGAGAGCAGAAAAGTTAAAAAAAAAGACACGGACCTTTATGTTTTTCCAACTCATTGAACTTGTACATATTGTGTTATCGTTCTCCTTAACATCATTATGATAGTCCTCTTACCAGGACTCAAATGGGTACCACAGCAGTAGCAAGCAGCAAAATATGATTAAAAAAAATTTTACAATTTCAATTCATTTCTTTTCGTTTTGTGGCTGCTGTAACATTTTCTGAATAAGTTTAATATTTTAACATTATGTAGCATTTATTACCTTTTGGGTAGCAGCAATACACAACAATTATTAAATTGCTTTTTCTGCACAACAGACACACACACACAAGTACATGTACAACAATTTGCTTTATGATGGTCCCTACACAGTGTATTTTTCTGATAAGAATTAAAAGCATAATGATGTTGGTAGGTAGCAATATCACGTCGCTTTTTATATTCAACCAATTTTTTTTTCTTAACCATTTAAAGATGAAACTCCACGGGACAATGTAGCTGTAGCTAGACATTTTGCTTTCGTAGAAATAATTAACCACAACCAGTTACTCATAAATAGCAGTGATGCCTGTATATATTTGGTTTTGCTTTTCTTTTTTACTTTTTCACTGTATATTGGACTTACATATATCCTGTTTATATTTCATTCAATGCGCTGCCACTACTAATACACACTCACACACTTATTATTGACTTGCTTGTAATTCCGTATCCGGTAAATTTTTTTTTGTACTCAACTAGCCAGCATTTAGTTACGTGTGTACGTTGTGCCAATAACCCAATTGACCAATATAACTTGTTATATTAGTTTGTCGTTAGTAGAACAAAATGTAATTGTAAGTGAAGGTGATGCAGAAACTACTGCTGTTATACACACAGTTTCCCTATTGTAAGTAAAGCCCTTATTTCTTTATTAGCGATGAACATGACACATAAATTATTAAGAATTCAACTGCTTATTGGACAATGAAATCTAGCAAAAAGTGGATATGTTAAGTTTTAGAAAAACTTTGATAGATTTTAGAAACAGGGACATTTGGAGAATCATAAGTTAAGCCTAACAAAAGATGGATAAATTAATTTTTACGAAAAATATAATTGATATTGGCAGTTGGTGGACCAACAAAGTTAGAAAATTAAGACTGTCAAGAGATACAAATACAAGGACTCAGAATATATCTCAACAGAGAGGTAGACAAAATCAGTAATGCAATCGATTGCATGGTCCCAGCTCGAAAAATAACAGAGAGAGAAAATTAATGCTGACAAGAGGTGAAGATATAAGAACTCAGCATCAAAGGAAAGCAAAAATAGTATTAAAAATCGATACCAAAACTATTATTTTTTTTTCAATGGGCGGCCGGCCTTGTGTAATAACATTTTGCAAAAAAAAATTTGAATTCCAGAAATATTTTTTATAAAAAATTACAAAAATGGAAGCTGTCCCATACTAACTTACAATTAAACAAGCTGATTTAAAAACGTTTTCGGCTACTTAAAGCCACTAGCGTTAGAGCTGTTTAATTTACTAGGAGCCTCTCTTGGCTATTGAAAAGAAACATCTCCACCTAAGGTGGTTTGCTGGTCACAGTTTTACTAACATGGTCGGCTGAACTTGAATTTTCTTTTGAATATCTAGCTTAGGCTGGCCTTTGATTTGCGAACAGGCCATACGACTAGACGTTTTTTTAGGGATTCTTTGATAAGACAAAAAATTCAATAACAATCGCTCGACGGTGGTGGCTGGGTATACTCAACGAGTATAAATTATTGGGTGTGTTTATAAGACCTAGCTGTTGTGTAACTGTTGAGTGTTCGTCTTAGAAACGCATAGTTGTCTCAGGCATCATTCAAGAACTCAGTTGTTAATATTCCCCTTAAGCCCAAAAATGTATCGTGAAATTCTTTCTGGTATTGATGTGGTCTTCATCTTGTGACCAAGTGGCTTCTAATAATGATAAAACTAAAAAAAAAAACACTTAGTTTACCAGACAAAATGAATTATATCCTTTAATATTCAACTTTAGCCTGTAGGAGTCTGCACAAACACAAAGGGAAACAAGAATTTATTTGAAGTGCAGCTACACGTCAACTGAATAAACCAACAACATCAGTAGCATATCAAATAGATATTTTACAATTTCACTTGTTGTTCTCCTTTTTTATTTTTTTATCTTTTAACTAGTTTTGCATTTTTGTAAAAGGATAATGGTTTTGTTGCTTGCTTGCTTGCTTGATGGCCCCCTTCTTTTTCTAGCTCTTCTAGCAGCAATACTTCATACAAAAATATACTAGTTTTAACAGGAGTTGAGTTAAATTGTTCATACATTTAACTTGAAATTTTCTAGGGAGTAATATATCTTTGTGTTGGCATAGATAAAAAAAACTCTTTAAAAAGGAGAAAATAAAAAAACCAAATACTGCTTCTTTTTTGTTGAAAATTTTTTGATAAAAAAGGGAGTTGCAACTACAACTAACTAATGATATTCTTGATAAAACAAAAGATAGAAAAATACTAGTTTTGCTTCATATGTTTTCGGGTTAAATTGAAAGTTTGAAAAAAAATTTATATTTTTGGCATAAAACATGATTTTAGTTGAAGGACAGTTTTCTAAAGAACAGACAACTTCAAGCATGTTAAACAAGTAAACTGTCGTTGTTGCTTTGTTTTAGAGTCTCATGTGTGTGCTTTTTTAAATTCTTTTATTCAAATTGTTGAAAGTTGACTGCCTTCCACAAAAAGGCCAAAAGGCTAATATTGAAAAAAAATTAAAAAAAAAAAAAAACACAAAGGGCTGATTAAAAGATAAAGAAGAAAAGAATTAGGCAGTAGTTAATGGACTTTAATAAAAGTCCTTTGCAAATAACTACATCCTCTAAAAAAACATTTCAGGGGACGAAGAGGGAGACTATTAAAATATTTAAGCCTCGAAAAAATTATTTTTCATTTAAATAATTTACTAAAAGAATTTGTGAATTTTAAACCATAAAAACTTTTTTCACACTTCAACGAAAACGTTTACAGCAAGATATTGTAACATGCAATGTTTAAGCAGGATTTGAAACTAGCATACTATATCCTAGTCTCAGAGAAAGGGCTTTCTGTGCAAAGAGATCTAGAGTTTCAATCGAATACTGCACCCCAACTCTACACAACAGAAATTTTTCCTTCTACATACAACAAAAATAACAATTATCTCTTTCTCTCTGAAGGATTTCAACAATTTTCGAACGAAAGATAGAAGATTACGGGATGGAATACATATCATTTTAAATGGGAGGCTGTTTAGATTTGTAATCAACTGCTCAAATACTCAGAAATTACTTTGGAGTATTTTTAAATTTTTTTAAACTTTTGTTCTAAAGAGTCCCATTCCTTGAGATAGAATGGTTTGGCCAGAATGGCTTCATCTCTCTATAAACCCCTTTAATGTACAAATGTATGGAATTTTTTTTTTATCGCATGCGACATTTTTAAAAAAAACCTATTTAACTAGACGTATTTATCTTCACACACATAATTTTCAATTTTTAAATAATTATAGTTATAATAATAATAATAATAATGATTCACTTACCGATTGCCATCGCTGTCTCCTGAGCGTCACCCGTTACCATTTTTACTCGTACACCGCTTTGCATTAACAGCTCTATAGACTCTCGTACCAGAGGTCTTGGAGGATCTGTTATACCCACCAACCCGCAATAAATTAAATCTTGTAAATTTTTGCCTTTGGCCAAGGCCAGCACCCGTAAACCTTTCCGACCAATTTCATATGCTTCAGCTAAAAATTCTGCTTCATTTTGTTTAGTCAAAGGCATAGTTTGTGTGCCAAATTGATATTTTGTGCACTGAGGCAAAAGATAATCTAAAGCTCCTTTAGCAAAATAGATTTCTTCTTTGTTGTTGTTGTACTTGTGTATGCATTTGACAGCCATCATTTTTTGCTCTGATGAAAACGGATATTCCTGTATTCGTACATAATTTTCGGCGGTGGCATACATGCCATTTTTCATGGCAGCCGCTATAAGGGCACCCTCAGTGGGTTGTCCCAATAAAGTGCCATTCTGTATGTAGGCATTATTACAAACGGCACCAATTTCCAAGAGATTTGTTATATTAGCTTTAGCCATTTCAATATTATTACAATTGCGTATGTGAATTTCTCCCTGATCATTGTAGCCCGCTCCCGTAACATCAGCCATATAAGCGTCTGAGGTTATAATGACTGTTACAGTCATTTCGTTTTTGGTTAAAGTGCCAGTTTTATCAGAGCATATAACATTAACACAGCCAAGCGTTTCAACTGTGGGTAGCTTTTTAACAATAGCATTACGCTTAGCCATGCGCATAACACCCAGAGCTAGTGTAACTGTTACCACAATGGGTAAACCTTCGGGTATGGCAGCCACCGCTAAGGAAACTGAGATATTAAACATTTCCGTTAGGGGTTTGCCCTGCAGCCAACCCAGTAGCATTATAACACCGATTATCAGAAATGAATAGAAACTTAGTTGGGCACCCAAAATGTCCATAGATTTTTGCAAGGGAGTTTTGGGAGCCTCTTCAGCTTGCATCATTTTAAATACTTCACCGAATTCACTTCTTTCACCAGTGCTTACCACTACACCTTTGCCATTACCACAACGCACCAAAGTGCCCATGAAGGCAATATTTTTCATATTTGTGTGATCTTTATTGCCGGTATTATTCAATAGCAAATCTGTGCATTTTCTAGCCGGCTCTGTTTCACCAGTAAAACTTGATTCGTCTATGGATAAATCAATGGCATCAAAAAGCCTAACATCGGCTGGCACACGATCACCCACATTCAAATGCACCACATCACCCGGCACCAATTCACGTGCTAAAAATGTTTCTAGTCTACCCTCTCTCAGGCAGTGACATTCTGGTGGTACTAGTTTCTTAAGCTCTTCCAAACTTTTTTCTGAACGGTATTCTTGTATAAAAGCTACTGTTACCACTATTATTATGGCGATTGTTATACTAACAGCATCATCAAACTGTTTCATACACACTGATACCGCCGCTGAACCAAGTAATAATAGAATAAGAGGATTTTTAAATTGTTCAGCATATTTCTTCCAGGTAGGTTCCTCTTCAATCACATTGAGCTCATTGTGGCCAATAATTTTGGCCCGATATTTAGCCTCAGTCCATTTAAGACCTGTACGAACATCGACTTGTAAGCGACCAGCCACCTCTGAGGCACTAAATGTTGATGATTCAGCTGTCGTTAATAACATTTCAGGGGTTAATGAGGAGCCCGTCTGTAAAGAGAAGAAAAATTATAATAGAGATAATTAAATTAAAAATTACTAAGCTTTTAAAAAAAATATATATATATATATATTTGGCAGATAAATAAATAAACATGAAAAGGAAAAGTCTACACAAAGAAAAATGTACTACACAAGCGTTGAAAGAAAGTTTAGATTGAGCTGGGTAAAAGTTTCATTTATAAATCTGATAGAACTTGAGAAATACAAAAAACAACAGGGAAAATTAAATTTTAATCAACAAAGTTTTTTTATTTGAAAGATTATTAACATTTGAAAACCATTTCACGCCGACTGAAAATTTAAACTTGAGATCCTAGTTGATGGCCGTTATGGAATATTGAAACTACAGCGAAACTTTGTTATAACAAACGAAAAACTCAATATAACGAAATTTTCCTGAGTCCCTTGAAAAAAAAAAAACTTCTTTATTGCAAAGTATATAGCTATAAAGCCTCTACATAGCCAAGTATTCTTCCAAAAATCTCTATACAACGAAAAGGGTCAAAGACCCATTATCAAAAGCCTCGACACAACGAAGTGTTTAATTTTTTTTTTTTTTACTTCTTGAATAGTAAATTTTCATTACAGAGCACTATCGTCTAAAATAGAATTTGGATTAAAAAAAAAATGAAGGTATAACGAACTTTTTTCGTATTTCTTCCAAGGATTCACTGATACATATGTATAATGAAGTATTTTTCGATCCCCTTCAGATTCGTTATATTGAAGTTTCACTGCATTGACTTTTCCACTGTATTTATCAAAACCTCTTTTACTTTAATAAAATAAAAAACATATGGTACAGCGAAAAGCAAGGTTTTTTTTAAGAATTTAAATTGCATAAGAATTGTAATAATAAATTTTAAAAATTTGGTAACATTCGCTATTGCTTTTTCTCCACAAAAACTTAAGCTTTGGCTTTTTTTGGGGTTTTATTTAAAGTTATTCTATTAATTAATATTTTCCTTTTCTTTTTTTATTATAAAACATTTTTTTAAAACTCTAATTAATTTATAAAACTTATGTTTCTTTTTTTTAATTTCTCAACATTTCTCAAACCTTCCAAAACTAATCTACAATTTATTTCTTTAAGGACAAAGCATACAAACATAAAGGGTATTCACGCTTTGAAGTGTTTTTCCAATTAATGTATATTTACGGGAAATTTTAGCTACAATGCATGATCGAATTTCTTCTGTTAATTGTGAATTATTAAATAAAATGTAAACAACTGTGATGCTAACATGCACATTTTTCAGATAGATAACGTAAATAACACGTTTTATTTCAAAGTAAAAGTTGGCGCTTTTCTACACAGTTGTAGGACGTACTCGTATTTACATTGAGTTTTTATAATGTGTCTCTAAAGTATTGTAGAAAATAGTAGGATATTGCATTTTGTTGTTGTGTGTAAAAAAATTTCTCGATACTAGGGACTTTTCACTGAAACCTGAACACCGCTAATTTAAATTAATATGTATGCAATTTTTGTTTTTTGAAGATAACAAGTAAAAAAGGAAAACTAAGTAAATGCTGTAAATGACAGATTTACAAAATTTCATTATAAAACATTTTACCAGTCACAACAGCATAGAAACCAAACACATATTGTGATGACAATTTCAAATTAGCCAAGACAACCACCAGCAATGCAAGAAAACAACAACAGTCATGAACAATAAACACACAAGTAACAACAAGCAGTAGAAATAAAGAAATGCTACCAACCACTTTTGGGTTGCAAAATATTTATTGTGATGGATGTGGCTACAAAAGCTTTCCAGTAGATGATGGATGGTTATACAAGCAGTCTTCAACCAAAAGGATATAAAACAAACCAACAAGCATTTAGCCAATAATCATTTTCATTATTACAGCAATAATATATAAAAAAAGAAACAAGAAACTAAAACCCAACTTGGCCAAATTGGGTTTATGCTTACAGGAACGATGAAATTGTTATTTGTAAGTTTATTTACTAACACAAGTGTACACACATACTGAAGTATAAGAGCAAGAAAAAAAGTTTGAATTGATAATTTTTTTAAATGTAAACGAGTGGCATCATGCACGCTTATGGCTGTAACAATTAAAGTTGAAAAAGCACACACAAAGTGACTTTAATTTGAGGCAAGTTGTTTTTTTTTTTACACAATCATAAAATTTGCAAGTTAAGTTCCTTTCAATTAGATTTTATAATATTTTTTTTTCTGTTGTTCCTTAAAAAATAAAATAAATAGCATAAATATACACACAGGATGTGCAAGTTTTTATGGTAAATTTTTACTTTGTGTCATGCATAATAAAAATGTTTTTATACGAAACTAATTAAAACAGATGACACGATGATGTAGCAGTAAGATTGTGTTTTATTTCAATTTAATACTCCAGTTAAAATCTGTAATTCAATTAAAATTTTTTTTTTAATTTTCTGTATTACTTTTAAATAAAGAAATACAAGCTTGAAAGTTCAAGAGCAATTTAATTAATAAAATATTTTAGAGTTGCATAAAATAAAGTAAAGGGAAAGTTTACATACAGAAAAATGTGGTGACACACATGCAATTTAATACACACAAAGTTTATACTTGATTTTATTAAAATCATAATTTACTGTTCTACACAAGGGAGTAAAGAAACGAAAGATTAGTTTGAGCAGAGTGCCCAAGTAAGAAGATGGAAAGGGTGCTCTCATGTGGTGACTTTGTGATACCTGTAGAGAGTAAAAAAGGCAGGGATATCGATAAAACAAGACATAAACTAGAGTAAGCAGAAAGGTAAGGAATTCAAATGCAAATAGAGAGAAGATGAAAAAAAGAGGAGTTTCTAAAGTAATTGCCTGATAGCTGGCCAGCTCTTATAGTGATAAGAATTCTAAAAAAAATTGGTAGATATCTGGCTAACACCTACAACCAACCAGACAGAAAATTCCTACAGGTAGCTTTCTCCTTTCTTGTGGTCTCTTTGTGATACCTATAGAGAGTAAAAAAAATAGATAGGGACCAAGGCTAACGTATTGAAAAGCGAGGAAAAAAGAAAACAGAAAAAAGACATAGAATAAGAGTTACTAAATAAATTGCCTAAATAACTGGCCAGAAAAGTGCCATTATATAGAACATCAAGTTCACACTGCTACCTTAGACCTGGATAGAGTCAGAGATGTTTCACAATCTTCCTTTCGTCTTTGTTTTCGACTTTACACTTTCTGCAGTAGTCACTTGATGGCAGAGCAATTATTTCGTACAAGCCCTCTGTTAAAACAAAATTCAACAGAATTCAGCTCTATATAAAACAAAAATGCCAAGGAAATTTGTTGCAAACAGCCCCAGGTACCATGCTTCCTAGGGTTTTTTTTTGTAAAGCTTATAAGTTCACGTTTCAAAATCTCGTTTGCAGCAAATTAACTTTTTCAGTGAAAGCTCTGCTAATACTCTGCGATTATAAAAGAAAAGTTTATTACAAGATTTGCTCTACGAGACCCTAAACATTAATTATGGATTCCAAGTTCAGTCAGATATATTCGACAGACAATCCATAATATCACAGGTGAATATAAAGCCAGCAGCTTAGGCTGACTTCTTGGTTTTCACCTCTATCTAATTAAGAGACGCATACAAAACAAATGGCAAACCTGTCAAACAATCTGTTGTATCATAGGTAATCGCCTGAAAATCCCCAACCATCTATATTGTGACATCTGCCATCGTCTAAAAGTTTTCCTCTCCTATTTTTAAAAAAAAAAATTTTGTTTTCAATATACGAGTCCTAAACTTGTATTCAAGATTATTAATGCTTAAATGCTAACGATAATTATTTTAAGAATTTAAATTTAATTGCTGTGTTTACATTCACAAACAAACGATTTTGATTTATTTTTAAATCCAAACATCAGCAGCATGAGCAGCTTTTAAAATTAAATTTAGAAAATTATATTTAAGCTTAATAAATAATTTTAATTTAACTTTTATATTGTAAAGAAGCTGTCATTTTGGTATACGTGCGAAACATAAATACTCTAAAACAAAATATGTTAATAAAATGCAGATGCAGGTATTAATTCTCTTTCTCTCTCTATATCCTTGCCTTTTCTATTTAAGCACATTATCGGATTTACTTCTATTTAAATAAAAAATATTTTTAGTATATTGAAAAATTATGCCAAACATTGCAATATAACTCATCAATATCCCAAGGGTTTTAAATGTCACTAATACGAGTATTTATGACAAACAACAAGTATGCAAAAAACAACAAAATCTCTAAAGATTTAAAGAAATTCAACTAAAATACAGACAAAAAACACAGCAATTAAAATATTTTAATTTGTATATTTTAGCAAACTTTTCTTTAAATGTCTTTAAAGAAAATCTGTTAACAATTAAACTGTAAAATAGGCAAGAAATAATTTATAGATCAATTATACTTTCTAAAATTCCAACTCATGATATTGACAGTAAATGGCCACAGCAGCAAAGAGGGCTACCCGGTATTTCGATAATATAAAAGACATACAATTTCAAATAAACTATGCTGGCTTCCTAAAGGTCTGTTGCTTTGCAGTACAACAGCATTATATATTTCTAAGCGCAAGTGGGCAAACTTTGTCTAAGCATGTCACTAATAAAGTCTTATTTTTTAAGAAACAAAATTGTAAATAAACGCAGCTATAGCATCATTTAAACTGACAATGCTTTTGATTTTCAGTGCTGCAAAGTCATTACTGATTTATTTAAAACTGCTTGGATATTGCCTGCAGACGTTTAGGAAGCCACTGGGGAGAATTTTCAATTTGAAAAAAAAACTCATTATGTAGAACATTCGAAAAAAAAATTAACATTTTTAAAATTACCCTCAAAATAGTTAATACAACTCTACTAGATTTTCTAAAGATCTTTTCTTTCGCATTGAAAATTCTTTTCGAAAGCCATTTCGATTTGAATTACAAATAAAATGTATTTCGCTTAAAGAATTTTTCAGCCAAGCAAATTTTTTCTAAACAAACAAAAGATCTTTGAAATTACTTTAAACGAAGAATTATGTATAAATAATTAAGAATATTTATTTGGTTGAATAGCAATAAATTATTACAAAAGGCACGTCTTTAAGCCATTGTAAAAATAAAACGCAGCTCGATTGCGATAACTGCTATTAATACTAATAATAATTTAATCAAATGTTATGAAATGTGTGTTAAATTTGGTTATTAGCCAGTAGCAAATATTTTCTCTAATCACTTTTTAAGTTTAAAAATGAAATGTGTTGCACTTAACTGATTTTTCATTAAAGCAGATTTTTTTATAATTTAGAATATTTGAAGCCTTAGTTAGTTCGAAAAAAAGGATAAATGGCAAAAATTTAATCTAAGTTTTAGTTATAGCAGGAGTCATTCCCATCGACAGCAGATAGGGAACACAACGCCTATAAAGAAGAATACTTTCCAAGAGAAACTATGCAAAATTGACAGGAAAAATGGAACAGCGAAACAAAAAATAGATGGACGACAAAACTTATACCAGATATTGGGAAATAGATAGACAGAGGGTTCTATACGCTAAATGGTACAATAAATTTTCTTTGAAACAAAACAAAGAAACTTTTATTTGTTATAACTCAAAATGTAATAGTTAAAACTATTACAATTAAACAGCATATGCATAATCTACCTACATATGTACGATAAATTTTATATTTAAAATTATATATTTAATTTTTTATGCTCCAATAAAAGTAAATAAAAACAGTCTGATACGAGTATGAAACAAAAAAAAAAAAAAAAGTGAATGTATTTTATTTATTTTGACATTTTTTCTTTTGCTAAATAACTTGTTTAAATTCGATATACAGTCTGATATCAGTTACAAATTTACAGTTATTTTTCATCGTGCTTTTATATAATTTAGTTTATCATGAATAACAACAACCAACACCTACTGCAATTTAGTCGGCTTCAAATTAATGTTGAAGTACTTTGAATAATTTAATTAATTTTTTTTTTAATAAAACAAGTGAGATACCAAAAGAAAATAAATTGTTTTAGGTTCACTTTTTTGCTTGGTTTAATGTATTACATTCACACATTAACTAAAAAATATCACCAAGTCTATAAAAGTTGTGGGTGGTTATTATGTAGAAAAATATCAATAAACTAAAGAAATTTTTGTCGAAATAAAAATAAAAACTATTCCAACTATATTACATACATACGATATATGTCAACATCATACATATTTTGATTAATTTAATTTTTTATTAAAATATTATTTGAAATAATTTTGTATAATACAAGTCATGTTACACTATATTACAAATATTATAATCACCCCTATCGTGAATATTTTTTCCCTCGAAATATTTCGCTTTTCCCTAAAGTTGCAATCGTGAATTCTTTTCATGGGAAAAAATTCGCATGTTCGAAGAAAAAATTGGCATCGTCGATTTTTATTCCCGTGAGTTTTTTCCCAAAAGTATTGTGACATTTTTCACAAACATTTTGTTTGGGAATAAAATGTAGAATTATTGCATCGGCAAATAAAATTAGATTAACTGAAAATCAAGCAATCTAATAGCAATGATGGACTGTAAACATGTAAGAATGGGACAATTTTTTAGTTTTAAAAACGTATATTAATTATGAATTAGAATTTTTGTTGCCTTTTTTATGTGCCTGTTTATTAAAATTTTTTGTGATACATGACAAATGTGATTTATTGTTTTTTAGATTTAAGATTTCGTATCTTTCTAAAGAATATTTCTTTTTTAATTTTTTGCATCCTATAAAAACCGTAGACATGTTTTAAGCTACACAACACGACGACTTTCTGGTAGGCAGTTCTGGTTCAATATATCTAAAAGGTATTTAAAAGCTGCTTTGTTAGCTAGAAAATGTTGTTAGAACCTGCAAAGAATTTATTTATATGTACATATATGTATGTACATAATGTTAACAATTCTTCATGTTTTCATTTACATTGTTTCTGGTAAGCACAATAGATTTGATGATTCTCTTAAATTCCGTCTTTTTATTTTCTCCAATAATTTCTTCTCTTCTTCTAATAACATAAATCGGAGCGAAATATTATGCATTTTATTGAATAATAACAATTTATTAAGAAAATTACAAAAAAAAAACCCCAAACAATTAAACAACATCAATTCACAATAGTATGTTCGAATTACCACATATGTTTCGAAAATATATTTTATTTCCTAACAATTGACGATGCCAAATTATTGTTCATGGGAATAAACAAATTATTCCCTAGAATTTTTTCCCTTGAGATTCGCGATAAGGGTGAATATTTATCATATTGGGAACTTGTAATAACGGAAAAAATCTATTCGTCACTTTCTCATTTACTTTAACTAAAGTTAATTATAAGTAAGTTTTAATAATGGCCCTAAATTTACTATAGTATATGTCTTCACAAAAAATTTAATTTATTTATTTATTGTGTAGCTTATTAAAAAAATCAACTTGTTTAATAACCATGTCATATCGTAGCAATTTATCAAAAGAAATAATAGAATTTTTTTATATATAAATAAAATAATGGAGAAAAAAACTTACATCTACATTCATTACAACCATGCTGATTACACACTAATTAAAGATTTATTATAGATTTAAAAAAAAAAAAATAAATATTTTTAACGTTTTCTTTATTTTTCTTTATTATTTATTATTAAAAAAAAAATAATTAGTTTAATAGGGAAATAACTCATCACTTATTATTGATTACTCGTTATTAAATTCAAGTATTTTTAATTTGCTTGATTTGTGTAATTTTTATTTTATTTTTAATTTGTGATTTCACTCTTATGGCATTACGAATTAAAATTTATTTTTGTTTGCATTATTATTCAAATATTGTTTGAATTTTCAATAACATCTTTTCAGTTAACTTTTTTAATAAAAAAGTATAGCAAAATCAATTAATTTAATAAAAAAAAAAAATTGTATATAAAAACAATCACGCGACATCAAAAACTGCATGCATGTGGACATTAATTTATATTTATGTGCATTAATTCATTTGAATAAATAGAGTGATTTTTTAAGTTGGATAATGTATATTAGTGGCTGTTAAGCATTTGTTTTATATAACTAAAACGCGAACTATTCAATTTGGTCGTTGAAAATATTAAATCTACAAAAGTGCTACAAAAGTCTAATTAGAAAAAAATCGAAATTCAAAATATCACAGAGAATTGATAGAACTGACTTGGCTTTTTATTTATTTTTAGAAAATTTTATATCAGAGCTATCACCAACTGTTTAGAATAAAAAAAAAAATTAAACTTTTTGTTATGCTCACGAACAACATTTTTAGAAGGACTTAGAGGGCTTCATCATTAGGTAAGTCCGATTAAGAGCAATTGAATTATTAAAGCTGTGTAAATTAACAGTTCAACCTAAATTGCAGCGGCAAGCGAAGCGTTTTTTAGCGCTGAGTGCCTATTCTCTGTAATAGTGTTAATCATCTTGTTTAATAAAACCCACTAAAGACAAACAAAAATAGAGTTAAAAACGCTGAATAAAAAAAAACTAGCTAAAATGTCATTACTGGTCAAAAATAAATTGATTTGCAACCAACTACAAAACAAGCTGTCAAAATTAGATTTCAAAATTGTTCGGGTTATTTCTGTTTGCTCCATACATTTTGTATAGACAGGAGAATTTTTGACAGATAAAAAAAGCTTTAGGTACGACTTTTTAATTTTAGCACTCGTGTTGTAAGTAAACCAGGTAACTTCAAAAATACAAAACCAAACATTAGAAAAAGCCCATACATTTTGTTATTATTAGAGAAATCAATAGTAGATGAAAAATCTCGCTTATTGAATCGAATAACTTATTGTTAATTATTTTTTCATCCTGAACATCTTTAACTAATTTATTCTCTTCCAACTGACTTATTGTTAACCAACTTTAACAGACAAACACTTAAAAAATCACCTTATATTTCAATATAGCTACCTAAATATAGATACTTATGTACGAGTATATTAAAATACTTGAAAAATTCAAATGTAAAAACACAACACCAACAAGATCATGGAAACAATTTAATTTCACTGTCTTTAATAATAAGTTTTGTTGGTTCTTTTTCGTATTGCTCTACTTTTGTTATCAATCATCCAGGTGTGTGTGTGTGTACATGTGGCAAAATGAATACAATGATTTTATTTTTAATTAATTTATTTATGTATGCATGTACGTTTATTTGTTTCTTGCGTGTGTGTATACCAGAGTAATAAATGCACAAGCATATTTGTAGTTATGTGTGGTTTTCATGTATGCTGGTGCAGTGTTTTCATTTTTAATAATTTTTTTTTGTACACAAGAAATGTTGTGGTTGCAAACTTTCATTTATTTATTTTTCTTGTACTGTGACGTCATTTATTTATATACAGAAATAAAAAAATCAAAATATTTTACGTTTACTCCTTTACTCTTGTCAAAATCTTTCTTGTTTTCACTCTTAAAAACAAAGAGAGAACAAATTATCGTGTTTCCAGAAAAACAGCTGCCAGATGTGTCGTGTTTCAAAGTAAAGCAGGTATAGACAATATTTTTAATTTTACTTTGAAGATTTCTTTTACAGACCGTAATCTTTTGCAAGGTTTTTACAAGTTATTTTTTTAATTATTTTTATATTTTTTTCGCTAGCGAAAAAGGGTCACTTAATTACGATAGCATTTTATTGGTTGCGATAATTCTTGGTAAAAAAATCTTAAACAAAAAATCGCTTTATTTTTAAATATGCTTTTGAAAGTGGCACACAAGAATGTGCGCATGTAGCACAAATGAAGTCAAGCGATGTGTTCCTATCTATTGCCTAATAATTTACAACCAATTTTCGTGTTTTGTTTTTACTTTCAATAGATACAATTATGCCAATGAAGCTTTCGGTCGTATTTAGCTGAACAGGCCCTAAATGTTGAGTTAAAATCTAGACAAAAACTGAGTTCGATCGAAATGTTTGTGTTTTATTATGAAATAATTTGAAAATTTAAATGCCGGTTGTTTTTTTTTTCGTAAACGTTTTAAATAGTTAAAAAAAAAAAAAACAATTTAAAAAGCTGCGTAAATTAATAGTTATAAAGATTTTTTGGAAACTCTAAGTACGTAGTAGTATTTTGACCAAAGCCTATTTCTTACAGTAACAAAAATTTTATTTAATTAATTTAAAATAAAATCTTTATAGACTTTTTCAAATTTTTTTAAATAAAATTGTTTTCTTTGTAAAACGGACACATTAAATTTAATTTGTTTAAATCGTTCTACCGCTTTTCTTGTTTTAACACACCGTATTTTAAAACTCAACTGCTTGGTTATTCTACTAACTTTTAAACAAGTAGCAGTTATTGAAATGTTTTTTATTTCTTTTTGTTCAAATGCTTTGTGTTTGCTGTTCTGAGAAACTATTCGAAATAAGGGACATAAAGTGATCGTGAAGTTATGCTAGTAATATTATTTTATATGTTTGTATCTCTGAGATACAAGTTAAAAACTATTAAGCACACACAATTAATTTCCAAAAAAAAGCAACAACAACTACTAGCGGCATATGTAGTAGGTATACAAGTTGAAAACAAAATCTTTAAAACAAATAGATTTCAGCTTGATTTCAAATAAGGCTGCCACATTCAAAGGAAAAATGGAAAAACGACCATATTTAAAAAAATTTTGTTTTATCTGTTTGTTTGTTAATTTGTTTGCTCGCTCTACAAATCTTTGTTTTCCAAGAGATTTTTCTGAAATTTTTATACAGCAAGGAAGGTCAAAATACATATACTTCTGGACCAGACACCCCCACTTTTAATTAAAACAATTTAGTCGTGTGTTTTACAATTTTATTTTTCAATGGATTTTTCTGAAATTTGGTACATACGAGTACATAGTCCAAAAAAGAATGCTGTGTAATTTTAAACTGACCATGCCCACTTTAACAGCTAATTTTTTAAACAAAATCATTTTCTGATGGCTGAAACCCTATCTCACAACCATTTTTTTTTTTTTTTTTTTTTTTTTTTTTGAAATGCGGTCTCTAAAATTTAAGAAAGGTTGCCGTATCATTTTAGAATGACCTCATTTTTTAAACAAAATAATTGAAATTGGTCTTTCAATGATATTCTATTATTCCAAAAGTTGGAACAATTAAGATATCCAGCTACTTTCCGACAGAGCATGCCTACTTTTACGCTTATTTTTTGAGACAAATAATGTAAATTAATTTTTAAATCATTAAAATTAAATTTTTCAGAGGATTATTTCGAAATTTGCTACAAAAGCTCTTTACACTTGAAGGTTGCATTCAGTTTTGAACTGACCATCTCCACTTTTGCGGCTATTTTTTAATAAAATATAATAATTGAAGTTGGTTTTTTAATGATTAAAATTCAAAATATGATTCCAGAAATTTTAAAGGCGTATAAAGCTGAATGAATGATACGGTCAGGGACCCCTATTAATCTATTACTTATTTAATAGATTTTTTAAATTCATTAAAATCATTATTGGTGGAAAAAAGTCTCATATTTTAGGAGCAACCATATTGTTTAAAACAGAAGCCTTGGAAATGTTTTTGTAGCAAGAATAATCTTGAGTTCAATTGATATAACCTTTGATCTTAAAATACTGCAATTGTTAAAGAACAACGACAATCTTTTAAAGCAACATTTATTAACTTAAGAGACTGACTGTATATGTGGCGTGATCCAGTGTTAAGAGCTAATCTGTTTTGAAATACGGCCTCTATACTCAAAGAAAGGTCGCCATATAATTTTATGTCAGGCATGTCTAATTTGCAATAAATTAATTTATATTGTTAATTTTTACTAATTAAAAACCTCTAAGAAATCTATTTAAATATTTATGTGATTTTTCTATACCACCAGCAATTAAATTGTCTATGAAATTTTTATAAACATTTTTTGATTAATTTTCTAAACAAAATTATCGCTTATTTACAGAAGCAGTAAATTATTTGTTTGATATTCTTAATCAGTCACTTTTTTTTCAAGTAGTATAAATTTTATTTGAATATAAGTCACCTTTTTATCAGTTAAAATTTAGTACTTTAATACATGACTGCTTCACTAATCCCAATTAGTGTAGCTATTTTAACGCTTTTAAAGCTAATTTCAAACTTTGGTACTTAGTTCCATAAACACAACTGTTAAATTAAAAGAAAATTAATCTGCTGATGGTGTAGTTATGTTTGTATTTTTATAAACTAAGTCTAAATCAGTCTTCAGTTAAATTACTGCAAAGAAAAAAAATTAAACTTTCTGTAGAAAATTAATTTTTTTTTTAAGAATGCTGATGTTTTTTAAGCCGATACCTCAATAATTTAAGAAGGGAAAATAAATAGTAAAGTAAACTGGTAAATATTAGAAAATTTTAAAATTTCGATAAAATTCGCTAGAGATCGCAAGACATTAGAGCCCTGAGACATGGCAACTGACGGCCATATGTTTTGTATTAGCTAGTGTGAAATTCGACTACGAGAATAACACCCCTAATAAAAAAAATCCTCAATTCTAAGCCCCACTTTTAAACAATTAGTTATGCACAAATCGGCAAACAATTTTTATATCCCTGGAAAAGCTAGGTATAAAAAACAAGATTTTAAAAATTAAAACACAACAAATACAGAATTATTGTCATTAAAGAGGTTAAGAAAAATTTTTACAAACCTTTACTTTAGAGTTAAACTCTCTTGTCTGGCGATAATTTAATGCACTTTTTGTTACACACTAAATCAACTTTTTTTGTTGATCTTTGAATCACTCCTTCAAAAATTAACTTTTTAATAACGGAACTTAGGAGTTATGAAAAGATATTTTGAAATTTTTTTTTTAACTTTAACATATTTAAAAATTATAAAAATATATTTTGTAAAATTTTAAAAATAGTTATCACAATTTTTGCACTAAAAACAATTCCGTATATTTATCATCCTACATAATTTGTACAATCTGGTTACACTTTTCTTTAATAAAATTTTTTTTTTTTTGGCATGTGTATTTAAATTTTTATTTAACACATTGAATTTATAGTTTACTCATATTTATTATTATTTTTGTTAAATGCTTTGAGAAATCTTTAATTAAATGCACTTATATTTTTAATTAATATCAACTACATATTTTTTTTAATAAACACACGTCACACGTATTCAATTAAATGACCGTCTACTACTGGAAGCAAAAGTATTTTTACGTTTATTTGAAAGAGAGTGTGCGAGCATGAAACTAATATTAAAAAAAAATTATAAACAAAATGAAATGCTGAGCTAAACAAACAGCATACTAGAGTTGCCATATATAGTTTAAGTGTTTGAGGGGACATTAAACAAACAAATAAGTAGCCACACATTACCATGCGTAAAACTAAAATAATTCAATTTATACTAAGATAAAAATTGATATGATTAAAATGATTATTAATTAAGTATTTTTCTTAAAAACTTGAGTGTGTAAAAAAAAAAGTAATAATTACAAAAATTTTTAATCATAATCGCAATGGTACTTAAAATATCGATATACCTATTTTCAGGATAAGATTCATCGTAATAAAAGTTACTGAATCGCTCTGAAGTTCACTATTACAAGTAAACAATTTTGTGCATTTTGTATCAAGACTGTCGATGGTACAAAATTAGGTGGCAGCTTAATTTCAAATGCCTATTTCTCCTAAAACAAAGAGGAAGAGTAGAATATTTAAAGAGAGTGTAAATTAAAAGAGGGCTTAATTATCAGCCTTGTCAATTGAGTGTTATTAGTAAGAATTTAGTGCTTTTTTAAATTTTAATGAGACTTTTTTTTAAGTCTGTGTTCCGTTGGTTACTTGTGTTATGAAAACACCACATAAATTTCTAAAAGTTTTTTTTAGTAATTTTCTTACAACTTTAGCATTAATAATTTTAAAATTAAATATTCGTAAGTTGTAAAAGATAAAAAAATTTATTTTAGAACTAGAACATTTCTAGTTGATAACAAACAAACACGCAGAGCAATGCGCTAACATATTTACTTCATTAAATTAAAAATTAAAAAAAAAAAAAAAAACAGTGCAAAAAAAAAACAAAAATTTTTCATTGCCAATTGATAGCAGACTAACGCAAAATTCTGTATAACGTGTACATTTGTAGTTATAGTGATAACGAAAACCAACAAACCAAGAAATGTAAAAAAAGTTTTAGGAGGAGGAAAGTAATTTTTATCTATTCAAATTATGGCAAAAAATCAGACCAAATTTTTTTTCTACTTTAGCACATTGAGGGCCAAGTGGTTTTAACAAAAATCTCATAGGAAGCCAAACGTGTTCAGAAAAATAAATAAATTTCGTACATTTTTCGCTTTATAAAACTTCAAAAAATCATTCTAGACCCACTGAAGTAACTAGTATTTAGCTATAAAAGTTGCTTTTAGTTGTGGTTTGGTATATTTAAATGTGTTTAATTTTTATTTAAGAATTTTTTTTATGGTGACACCAAAACAAAAAAATTAATTACTAACCATCACTGTGATAAAACGAATATTACGGAATTCTTTTAAAAAAAAATTCCTGACATTGAAAATATTAAAAGCTCGACATACTATTATTATTACTTATTGTTTGGTGATTAATACGTTTAGAGAAGCCTAAAGTTGTCCACATTTGTAATAAAATTAAAATTAAGAAATAGACAAAATTCATATTTGGAAATAAAATATTTTTATAAACCAAAATCGTTACAGCTGGCAGCCTTTTATAATCGAATGTCTTAAATTGACTGCATGTGAAGTTACCAGATGAAGTTTGTAGGTATTTATTGAAGCGTTTTTTTTTTTTAAATAATTTATTTCATATTTGAACCAAAGTAGTGGAAAATATTGGATACGTAAAATCAGCAATTACATTAAATAAAATTATTAAAAGTATTTAAGTAAAAAAAACTTCTTTAAATTATTTAAATTTGTTGATTTCTTTCTTCGTTTTTTTCTATTTCTTTGCATAACTACCAAAACGAAAGTACACACAATAATAAATTAAATTTTTTAGTTCGTTACGCGTAAATAAACAGGAAACAAAAGTTTTGTGTAGCATCTTGTTAAAAAGCTAAAACACAACAAAAATAAGAACATCAGAAAAACATCACTCTAGACAAGAAAAAGTTACGAATGAATAAACAAAAGTAACAGTAAAAACATTAAAATTTATTGGATAACTCGTGCTGGTAGTAAAGCTCAGTTGAGCTTTAAAAAAAAGATAACTTTTGCAAGTGAATATGCAATTTTCTTAATGCAATGAACGAAAGAATAGATGCGAGAAATGAATGCATATTTACTTGACTTTCCTATTTTAGCACTTTGTAGCAACAACAACAAAATAAGGGTTTAAGGAAAAGTTCATACCGAAATGTTTATTACAGTGATAATGAACATCATTTTAAGAATAACAATAATGATGTTGTGTTGATGTAAAAGTTTTTCTTTTAATGCAGATTTGTTTGAAAGAAAAATATTCCATTAAACTTGAAACAAAAACAGGCAACAATAATAAACTGGAAAATGAAATTTTAACATTAAAAAAGTAAAGAAAAAATGTAAACAAAATTAAAGTAAAGAAGCTGTAGCCTGCATGCATGTGTGCGACTTGTAAAAAAAAATGGTTGTTTGCAACAGTTTTTCTTTCGTTGCTTTTTTTTATTTTTGTTTTTTGTTCTTCTGAAAAAGAAATGTTCACATTTGTCTTTTTAAATCCTTAAACAAGTTTAACATTGTTTTTGTGATTTTTTTTGTAGGTACACAGGACGTATTCGTCCTTATATTGCCTGGCATTATTTAAAGTTCACACAACTGTGCAAACACTAAATCATTCAATCTCTCACACAGTGACGAAAGGATAATATGTTAAATGAACTGAAAAACTTACAATTGTATTAAAAGTAGAAGCAATTTTTTTAACTTTTTTTGAATTTGCATTTGTTCTATTTATTTGGCGATTTTTCATTACATTTCATTGTCGGTTGAAGATAAAAAAAAAAAAACAAAAGCAAAAACAGGACATTGAATTTAAATAAATGAATTAAAGTTTAATATAAAATGAGATAAAAGACAAAAAGGAAAAAGGAAAAAGAGAAAAAGCAGCAACAAATTAAATCAGATTTTAAAGGATGACAAACCAATAATTCTATTGAAAAATACTGGGAAAGAAGTATTAAAAGAACTATAGCTGACAACTCTTCGGATCTTCAATCGGATGTTACACCAGTTAGTCAATGTAGAGCTGTGTTATAAAATCTGAAGTGGCAAGGTGACGTATTCTCATTAAGAATTGCTTTATTGGCAAGAAAAAAGAAAAAAAAAAGTGAAGCAACAGAAAACACACAATAAAACTCTTTGTGTATGTTCAGTTTTGAAAAAGACTTCCCTGAACCTCACAGTTACACAAAATCAGCACTTAATTTTCTTAAACGATTCGTACAAAATATTGCAAGCCCTCGCTAACAGCCCCTACTATAAAAATTATTAAGTACTGAATGCATAATTTTTTTTTCTCCTTAGCTTAAGGTTGCTTTCTTTTGTTTCATCGTTTTTTTTTTTGGTGTTGTTGCTTTTAAGCACACACTTTATGGAAACGTCAAAGCATTTTCAGAAATACCTTAACTGCAATGCATTCGATTGAAGTTAACGAGAAAATGTGTTTGCATATTTAAATTTAATTTACGCCATAAATTACGCAATATCTCTAATAAATGCACTTTACAAGTATTTATTCCGCATTACGTAACAACCCATTTAAAATGCTTTTCATTGAAGTTTTTCTCTCAATTAGGGTTTGGGGATTTTTGGGATATTTTTATCAGATTTTAGGAAGATTTTATTTTATGTAAGTATTTTTGCAATTGCTTGCTTTTAATAGCACTTTTGCTGCAATTGGTTCAAAATTTTTATCAACTATAGTTCGCTTAAATTTACAACATTTTTGCTATACTTGATTTTTATGTATCACCACGCTAATATGTAGTAATAGCAGCAATTGGGACCATCAATATTGGTTTGGGACTGCTATAGGCTTTGGCAAAGAGGAACTCAGTTACTTATGTTATAGATGCAGGGACATGAAAGTCATGTGATCAGTGAAATAGAGGATTATCTGGCTAAAAAGAGATTGAATTTTTCATTAATAGGTCCAGAGCTTTTCTGCAGAGTGAATAACACTTTCACTAGTGCCCTACTACTCAAGAAGGAAAAACAAAGCCTACAAGACTGCTGGAGAAGTGAAGTGAACAGTCAAAGAGATTCATTAACTCTGCACACGTTAAGGAAAAAGTTATTCTGAATCTCAGCAGAAGTGACATCAAGTTATACGTTGAGCTGCTGACAGACCATTGTAGACACATGAGTAAAATCTGTCAAGAGGGAAGAAAAACACATTCTGTGCGATTGCCCAGCGGTGCCAAGAAGCTGAATGAGCTACCTAGTTAGTTGGATGCTGGTGGCAGAACACCTACAACAATCACAAGATTGTAGCTGAGAACTGGGCTGCACAATAGATCTTAACGAGCGCTGTGCGATTATAGTCCATAGTGATAATAATAATAATAAAGTTAAGATTTTATGAGTTAAATATCAAACTGAAATATCAGATAGTATGCCCTTAACTATCTACCGAAATTTAGTTAAAAAGTTTTAGCCAAAAACCGGTTATTTATCGCACAAAATCTTAACTTTAACTGGCGAAAATTGTAATAAGGGGCCTTAGTGATATTTATAACCTGAGAGTAGTGTCACAATAGGTCTATTCCGGCCCCAGCGACCAGCTGACTTGTTCTCGCGCTTAGTTCTAATTCTAACTAAAAAAAATTTAAACAATGAAAACAAGGAAAATTAAAACTTTTCATCGATCATACCATTATGTAAGCATTTTTAGCCTAAACTACTTTTTTATTTTTCGACAACAAAGACTAACACCATTCTTTAAAGAAGACGACTCAAATAATTTGAATGGCTCAATATTTATGATTATTTAGTTCCCCAGCAAAATTTCAAAAACTAATAAAAAATCCTTTAGAATGCGATTTTATTTCTTCGAACCCTACACTCACATGAAATACAAAATAACACATAAATAGCAGAAATATAAAAACTGATAAACAAAGTGAAAATAAAAAAAATTAAATTTATACTAGCACACATTAAAGCATTTTACAAGCATTGTAACGTGGCACCGACAGCTCCTTAAGAAACTTATCTTTGTGGTGTAACTAGTGTTTAGCATATACCTAGAGGTGTATTTATTGTAATGGCAGGAAAAATAAAAAGGGAAGCACAACAAAAAAAAAGGGGGAAAACAAAATGTATTTTGATATTTATAAATTTAGCACCTTGACAACAGGTACGTACCACACATTTATTACAGTCCAAATACAGCACAAACAAATGCCAGACGTTGTTGCTTGCTTGGTTTGCTATAGCCAAATTGTTGGCTGCATTTTAAAAGCAAAAAATTTGTATATTTTTTTCTGCTCTTTCCCCTCTTCCCCCAAGTTAAAAGTTGTACAATAAAATGAAATTGCCCTAAATATGTTAAACTGATGCATATTTTTCAAATGGACATTAAGCTTATGGAAATACTAAAGCGGACAAATAAATTATGAAAATTGGAGCAAAAACACTTTGCTTTGAAAGGAATAGAAAGAAGAAAAAAAGGAGGTTTTAAAAAAGCATATAGAAAATTTATGCATATTTTTTTTCATTTTGTTATTTTTATTATGCAGATGCTCAATTTTGGTTTAATATCTGGTTTACATTGCAGACAATTTGTTATGCTGATGTAAATTGCAAAATATCTTTGTTTTTTTTTCAACTTAATTTAAACTGAAAATAAGTTTTTTCCCTGGCAGTGCTAACTATCACTAAGACGGTTTCAATTTGCTGAGGCACTAGAATTAGGAGTGAGAAAATGTCAGCTGGTCACTGCGGCCAGAATAGGACTATTGTCATACTAAACTCAGGTTAAAATTCTCCCTAAGTCTAGAATTCATTAAGAATTCGTAGATTTCCTTGGGTGATTTGTCTGACCGTTGAACATTGTGAAACCCTTAGTAAAGAAAGCACTTCCAAATTAGATCATTACAATGACATAGTACATGTTCTTCTATCTTTCATTTTCGTTACATAACCTGCAAGTGTTTCAATAGTCTGCTATGCCAAGTTATGAACCCCGTCACAGTGTGATCTAGTTAAACCAAGTTATTTGTTCTCTGTTGAGAACGGAATTGCATGAATGTTTTCGCTGCCCTGATATCTTTTGCTTTGAATCAATATTGTTGGGATTTCCTTTCCAGCAACTCTCTCTCTAAGTTTTAGTTAGTGGCAGCTTAGAATTGTCACAAAAATATATAAGATAAAATGAGTCGTAGTCGAATTTACGACTAACAAATGTAAATTATATGACTGGCGTTGCCACATATCACTGTTTTCGTCACGACTATGACATTAATAATCAGGCCTATAATATATTGAGTAGTGGTTACGGAACTGAGACGATTTTTCTTTTTAATTGCTGCTGAAATTGGTGACCCTGACAATGAACAAAGAGAAACATACCCAAAATGATGACTTAGAGGCCGCATTTTTTTTTCAGTTAGCAGCAAACAAGTGATCACTCTCTACCAAACCAGGCGCCATATTACGCTCGAAATTTTAACGTAATTTGTATAAAAAATTCCATTCGATTTGCTCCCAGTATTTGAGGACTTCAAATTTAAATTTTTATTTCTTAAAAAAAAAAATTCTTTACGTTATAATTTTTTGTTTAACTTGATTTTAACCTCCATTTAAAACTTGTTGAAAACACAGTTACGTTTTAATTTGTTACTTGATTATACTTATATCTCTGTAATAGTTTTAAATGATTTTTTGCCCAAGTGCTACACATAATTATGTACACACACAAACAAAAAAAAAAAAAACATAAAACTAATTCAAAATTGCCAAAGTGGAAAAAAGAATTTCAAACAAATCCTACATTAACACTCACTACATAACATTGACGCTGACGACGCTAACCAAAATAGGTAGAACAGCAATTTTACAAACTCTGTTTGTAATAAGTAAACAAACATACATCCATCTGTATGTGTGTGTATTTACTTCATCAATATGTTTGCCAGTGTTTAACAGCTTCATAAAATTTAATGTACTGTAGAATGAATGATTTAATGTATGAATGAGAGTGTATGTTTTCATGTGTACCTATGTGTATGTATGCGGCTTTGCATTCGTGTGAGTTTATATATGTAATATATGTATATGTGTGAATGAATCAATGCTCAGATTATGAGTGGTGGTAGCAAAATAGTACAAGAGCTATAGAGCTGCGGTAGCGATTTAATGCTCATATGCACGAATACAGTGGTTATGGAAAGAGAAATATGGGAAAAATTTTGATGATTTTGAAATTTTAAATGTTAATTTTTAATAATTTTTTTAGTTTTTTTTTTTTATAAATTTTTATTTTATGTAAAATAAATCTAAAATGTGAATGGAAGGCTCTGCAATATCGAAGCTTAGGTTCTAGACAATGAAGAGTATCTTGGTGGAATATTATGACAGATAATCTTACGAAAAATGGTATTGATCCTAAAACCCAAAAAACTTAGCTGAGAACTGAAGCCTTTGTAATACCTTTACACTGAAACGTAGGAGAGGCCAAAAATATGTTAGTAAGTAGGTAAGTACGACAGGTTGGAACTGCCCTTCAACGTAAACATTCCTGCACATTGTGGCTTTTCTGGCTTCGAGACACAAATTTCTTGGTGCACATTTTATGGACGCTCGGGATATCAAGGAGTGTTAGCGAATTTTCTCAGAATTTTTATTTATTTTCATTATTTTGGCGAGTAAGCAATTCAAAGCGGAATCTTGAGATACTAATTGATGGCCATACAAACCAACCAACCAACCAAAGTGAGTAAAATAAATATTTAATATCCAAGATTTTCTTTTTTTTAGTTATTCCAGTTATATTTATAAGAAAGTAAAAGTTGCTTTAAAAAAAGTAAATCATTTATGGCTAACCGAAAAAAGAGGTCTATAGCAAACGTGCAGATATGTGTGCTATAATAATTTTAACTATTTACACCCACTGTAAAATATCTAAAGAGTGTAAAGGCATATTTACACTGAATGAACACTAGAAACATGTCATGTTCAAAAATATAAACTTATGTAAGTGATTGTATTAAAAAAAAAAAAAAACAGCAATAGCAAAATGTATTTGTGTTTGTATTTGTTACTGTGTATAAAACAGATTGAAGTGAGTCTCCCTTAACAGCTAATAACAAACATTCGCAAATTCGCTGCGAGAAAAAAAAGAGCAATAGGAGCGATGACAGCAAAAACAACAACAACAATAATAAAATTTATCCTTAAAACATTGTCGACACCACAATAATTGTAGGGGAATACCAATATTACGAAAAAGCGATAAGTGTCTATTAAATATGTGAATAAATTAGGGAGAGATCAAATACTTTAACACAGAAAAACAAAACAAAAAAAATTACTGTTTGTGTGATGTATGATGGATGGGAAAAATATTGCTGAATGTACAAAATTAAATTTGGGTCATCAATGCAGTATTTTTTTGTTTGTGTTTAAAAGAAGTGGGTGTCCAACTCACTTTCTTTACACATACTAAAACAAAATAAATGAAAGGGATACATTCAGCCGAGTTAAGCAGTAGGGAAAAGACCAGGGACGGAAAATTCTCTACCAACTATTAACAGTTATAGAAAAAATCAGTGTTGAAAAATTTTGTATTAATAATACTTGTTTTAGTACCTCTTTAAAAAAAATATAGCAATTCTTAAGAAATAGAAAAAAAATCAGGGGTCGAAAATTTAGTACTAATTATACATTTTTTAGTGTCTTTTTGGAAAACTTATCAGAATAGATACATAATCAATGTAAACTATTATAGCTGAAAATAAATTTTTAAGAATTAGAGAAAAAGCCAAGGCTGGAAAATTTAGGTTTAATTACATATTTTTTTTAATTAAAAAACGTTGTTAAAAAATTAGGGGAAAGCCTAGTGTTGGAAAATCTATTATTATTGGGAATAAATTATAACCCTGGAAGCCGCTGATCATAGTTAACAGTTAATTTCTAATATTAAAAAAAAAAAATAATTTTATGTTCAGAATAATAACTAGCCTTCGCTTTTCCAGCTTTGGTAAATCAAACAATTTGCTTATTTAATTAGAGTTTTAACTTGTTTTGCAAAACTTTTATTTATTTTATTTTACTCACTCATAACTTGTGCATTTGAATAAAAATTCCTTGAAGTTTTAAATGAAGTTGGAAATTATTTGCCCATTAAACTTTACTTATTTAATTCATTAATATTGTTACTAACACACAACCCTAAAAATTGTATATACGCGCATGTTCTGTATTCCACACGGATTTGAAAAAATGTAGAATTAAATTTTTTTTCTTATTAAACAAAACCTATTAAATTTTTTTATTTCTATCAATAATTTCGCACCCAAAATAAAGCAAAAACAAAATTTTAAAAATCCTAAAATTTACCACAGATTAGTTATGAAGTGCTGAATTTTTCAATTCCGAATAAAATATTCGGATTCAGAATACAGAACAGCACTCATACGGCAGCAATTAATTTTAAATTGTTTGTTTTTTTTAAGAAAAATAACACTCAACCAATTAAATTATTTATTAAAGTATAATAAATGCTGGTCTACACTTAAGTAATTTTGACAATTTTTATTAATTTGACTTGAAGGACTGAACATAATGTTAAATTCTGTACTTAATTATTTTTTCTGGCACTCGAGACCATACAAAAATCTACGACTGGTATTTAAAAAGATATAAAAATTTGAAAAATTTGTCATAAATATAATTATTACTGGTCACATTTAATAGCGATTCAAAATATCTAACTAAAGCACTTCAAGACTCTTCCCAAATCTCGTAATTATTGTGAGATTCTTTTTACCTAGGTTTTCGAAAGTTAGTATCCCGAAGAAGGAGCTACATTGGAAATGAAATCTCATTCAGCATCATTCTGTTTTCTATAAAAAGAACTATAACGTATCTTAATTTTAATTTAGCATTTTCTTCATTATTTATATTCATTCATTTACTAAAAAAACTTTCTTCATATTCAATTATACTCGTACATTTGTTGTACGTTTGATGTATAAAAAAGGTACATTCCTTTTTCTTGGCATCTATAGCAAATGAATAACTAGAATCTAATCTAATACTATTAGATTAATACTTTAGAAATATGCTAACAATAAGCTGAAAATGTCATGTCTAATTGACATATTTCTAACGTAGGTGGTGTCATTCAGTTGTGATTTAACATGAAAACATCATTAGTAGCAGCAGCAACAAAAGATTTTCTATTTCTATAATGAATAAAAATAACATACAAATTGAGTATGTCAACTCAAAATTATTTAATTTGTAACATGCCACTTAATAAGTATTAAATAAATGAGGTTACATGTTAATCAAACTTTCTAATTAAACAAAATTTCTAATTGATTAATCATAAATTCAAGAGCATGTGGTTTGCACTAAATTTTTATTAATTCAACAAATAAATGGAAACACAAATTATCGAATCATTCGAAATTTTTAATTAAATTGATTAAAAAACAAAATTATTTGAAAAGGTGAAAAATGTACTTAAACATGATTGGATTGAGTTAAATGAATTGGTGACAAAGGAGACACTGAAAATGGAGTGCTAAGCAACCGAAATGCCGTAATTTACTGGCAGAATGTTAGGCTAAAACAGCACTGGTGGCCACACACTATCTAAAGATTTTATAGGGGACTTTAGCTTACAGTGTGAGAAGAATGTTGAGAATGACTAGAAGAGCTTGAGAGGCTAAAATTGCCGCTAATCTGGTAAGAAGTGCTTTAGTACCACAAGCAGCCATATACCACCCGAATATGCTATAGAGAACCTTAAGCTCCGATCACATTAAACAAATATTTGTCGTAATACGCATAACCACTATGTCATCTACATCTATTTTTATATATTTTGAAGGAATATTGACTTAGATTAGTAGATATTTTTTTTATTAAAACACAACATTATGCTATTATTTTAATTAATTTTATATTATAAAAATTATGTTATCCAAAAAGGAGACCACTGCTTATTTCGAAAAATATTATAAAAGTGTAATATGACCGTAGCTTTAGCCTAGCTAAAGCAGAGGCTGAAGGGTTAACATTGTCACAAGTTTTGTGTAAGAATACTTAAATAATATCCCAGCAAGAGTGTAAATCGATTGTTTCATTCGCTGTGTGGCACTTGGCCCCGTCTTGCTGAAACTACATGCCGTGCAGTTAAGCCCACAATAACTCAGTTATCATATTACTGTAACTAATACCGCTCACAGTCACCGTAATTTCGTCCTCATCTTCAAAAAAGTAAGGGCTGCCATGGATTGCCTGAGGATTTTCTGAAAGTCTAACTAGACAATTTTGTGTATTCTGTTAAATTAAACCCACAATGATTATGAAAAGTCCAAGATTGTTTTAGTTGGTCATGATGCTGCCAGGTCACGGGTGGCAACTATGGCCCCTTAATATTAATACAGAATATTATTTATCCAGCAAGAACATCTTATTTTTACTAGATCATTTGATTTACAAAATAAGAAAGCTTGTGTTAAAGATCGACTTATTGCTATTCTACAGTTTTTATTTTTATTTTTATTTTTTTTATATATTTTTATGGGTTTTTTTTTTATTTCACTAGCTAATTATCAGAAAAATTAATATAAATCGTGTTTAAAATAAAATGAAGTAAAAAAATAATTAAAAACTTTTTTTTAATGAAAAATTTTTATATATAAAAGGCAAAAACTTGAAGGGGAACTGCAGTTAATTGCTATTAAAAACAAGTACTCGTTTTGTTAAAATGTTTAATAAGTTAATAAAAAATTGGACCATGTTTACATTCACCGTGGTGCTTTTAAATGTAAGTAATGTAGCTTGTTTAATGTGATATTTATTTTTTTTTAATACACAATTTTTTAACGTTTAGTTGTTAGTGGCCACTATTTTCCCACCAACTTACTGTAAAGCTCAAAACTTCGGTTCATCCGATTTATTTGATATTGATCCAACTGAAGTTTTTCGATTGCTGGCAAATTTAAATGAAATAAAACACACTTTGAGTCCTATAATTAAAGGACTAAAACATCTTATACCACTATTCGTACAACTTTCTAATCTCCTACGAGTCTTAGATTATTTGAATATGAACGATTTGAATGATATAAATGATGTGAATGATATTAATGATTTGATTAATTTATAGATTCTAAAAGAAAAAATTAATGAATGTGATTAAAATATTGTAAATAAAAAAGTCTTCAATAATTATTATTTGATTTATTTCAGCATCACTTGTTGGTCTTCTTTATCAGTAACACTTTCGTAAAGCTTTCAACTAATGATTAATTTTGCTACATCAAAAAATCTTGAAAAATAAAATTTTTTATACCCAACAAAAAATATCAAAAGATCAGAAAATTAATTGACTTATTTCTTTTACAATGAATAGAATACAGGGAAAATTACGGCATTCAACATTCAACATCATCGAAATCTCAATGTCATTTAAATTGAAATTTTGATCGATATAAAATGCTGTAATTTTTTATCAACATTTTAACATTTTAATGACCTGCAGCTCAAACTGTTGAATTTATTAGGAAAATTCTTATATTTTTAACGACTGACAAAAGATTTATTCATAATTAGTTTCAATGATTTTTAGTTTTCGTTTATAAAAAAATTTTATTTTAATCTGATTAGAAATGAAAAAGTTAGCGAAATATTTATTAAATTCGATTTTATAGTTCTAGTAAACTTTTGTTTTGTTTGGACGACAAATAAAAAAGTTATGGAAATGCAAAGTGGCCCAAGTTGCAAGAAAAATATATTATAAGAAGCGGCAAATTTATTATAGAAAGAAATTTTTTGGTGGTTTACAGTCTTGGTTTAGTTCTATCTCTAACGAACTTGAATGAAAAATACTTTGAAAATTAGAAAGATTTTTTTTTTTGTTTGGTGGCTTATAGGGGCCTTTCTGTTTTATCATCTAGCAAAATTTTGCTTTGATCGCACCGCAAATAAAAAAAGTTATGGAAATGCTTTGCCCTGCAGTCACAAGCAAAAATTTATGAGCGGAAAATCAAACAGAAAACATTTTTTTTGTTGGGAGGCTTATAGTCCTTTTTCTGATCTATTATCCAACCAAATTTTGCTTTGATCGCACAACAAATAAAAAAATTCGGGCACATTAGGGAACATTAGGAGCAGCGAACTTCTCTTTATGAACTTGGTATTTTGGTTATTAAATGTGTTTCCATATCAAAAATATCCCAGGCTTTACAAAAATCATCAAATAATATTTGATTTGTGTGCGAGGTATTCATTTCTAACATCATCAAAGAGACCACCTTAACAATTTGATTTCTAGACCAAATATCTGAAAATAATTTATGTACCACAAAAATTAAGTCCACTTCAGTGATAATGCCATTTCTATCATGATCATACATATTGAAAAGAACTTAAAAAATGAAAGAAATAACAGAAACGATTGAATAATATAGAATTTCATTTTCAACTTACTTTTTAATTTTTTCTTTTTAAATTCCTCCAATTGTTTGACATTGAGTTGGCTACTTTGAGCCTGAAACAGGCTTAAATATTTGGCAAACTCTATGAAATCTAAATGTTTTTTATCACCAAATAGGGAGCTTAACAAAATAGATAAAATAGGATTCCTTTGCAAGCTGGCTAGTGAAAGAAAATTGGATTTCTTGAGATATAAGGGAGGAAATTCTTGGGAATCCTTAGCCAAGTTACAAAAACATTTATATAAATGTATTATTTGTCCAGTTTTTACTAAAAATAATACCAGTATTTATAAAAATTTGTTACTTACATAAATGTTTTTTTAATATCTTACAAGGCGTGGTCTTTTTTAAAATATTAATAGATTCCACAGGGCACTCCAAACTGCCATGTCTTTGTTTTGTGGACCAACAACATTTAAATAACCAGTGAAACATTTTATTTTTACAAATTTTATTGTTTTTAAATTTGTCAATTCATTTCAAACAGAGTGTTTCAAATATGTATGTGAGGTTTTTAATTTAGAAAAGAACACAAAATAGAATCAAGTGCTGTCATGACATGTCATGAAACAGTTAACTGATGTGGCATTTGGCCCATCAAAACTAAAATTTTGCTTGGGAAAAAATTCATAGGGAATATTCATGATAAAGCAAAAATTAAGAAAAACGTAGTAGAAATTTATTATTGTAAAAGTTGTGTGTTTTGTATGTGTGTGTAATGTTTTTGACATGTCGTTTTTTTCATATTGCCTCTAATTGATATGAATTTGATTTGATTTGGTGATTAATATCAAATAAAATAAAAAAATAAAACCCCAGCTTTGATATTCATGAAAACCTCGGCAAAAATAATATAGAAGTGGCCACTGAGCAACCAAGGAGTGAATCACTGAAGCCTTTACCAACAGCCGCCTATTAAAAAATTTAAAAAATTAAAAAAAGTGTAGAATATATTTATAAGCACGAATAGGAGAACGAATAAAACTATCAGCTGCTTTTTTTTCAATTTTTATAATAGAAAATTCTCTAATTTAGAAAAATTTTTCCTAGAAACCAAAAAAGAAAAAAAAAGAAATTCCTAAGGAATATTCATGATTAATTTTATTTATTGAATGCATGTTGTGTTTAATTAGGCAGTTTAATTGGTAAATTAATTAAATTAAGCCTTTATTATTAACCAATTTTTTTTAACATTAAAAATCGCTCAAATAAAGTTTTAATATTTTTTTTTAATTAAGTCCTCTATTGCCCCTTAGCAAAAAAATAAAAAAAGAAGAGTTTCTTTTCTCTGCTGGTGATTTATTATTTTTATTATGTCATGGCAAGTAAGAATCTTTATTATTATTGTGGTTTTTCGTCTGTACATTTTATTATCATTATCTGATCATGTATAATCCGATTATGAAAAATAAAAAGAAAAACTACTTGCAGAACTTTTTTTTAATAAAATTTCTCTGGTATGTACCAGGAATAAGCAGTTTTTTTTTTTTTTTTTTATTGAAATATAAAAAATGAATAAAAATAATAAAAAAATCATAGTGTTGTAATTTTCTTTATTACTACAATATTAATAATATTTTACAGTGCAGAGAAATTGTAAAAAAAAAAAAATAAATAAAAAATAAAAATGAAAATTACAGAATGATGGCGGTTGTTTTTTTTTATGTTGAAGTTAAAGTGAGTCGTTTTATAATAAACTAACAGTTGAAGTTGTCAGTTCCTTATTTCAGCCGTCTATCTTTCAGGCTATTATTCATATAAGTAGTTGGAGTATAAAAGTGTTTGTAATATAAATGTTGAGATACTTTGTTGAAGTTTTAAGTAGTAAATGAATTTGATATTTAGTTTTACTATTTTTCAAGTTGTCATGTGCAATTCAGTAATAGCAAACGGAAATAAATCTTTTTTTGGCAATTAAAACAGCAAAAAAAAATAAAAAAGGATAACGTAAGCACAATCCTCTCAGTTGTGTACAACGAAACTGAGTAAGTTTCACGTTCACTCTAGTATGAATAAATTTTATTGTTTGACAAAATAAATAAGATTCTGAGATATAATTAATTTAATAATAATTTAGCTGGGTAATACAAATCCTTTTTTACTGCACCATACAAAACTCTTGTTTACTTGTTAATTGTTTCTATAGCTAGAAATTGCATAAACACACCCGCTTCCATTTAATTAATAATTTACTTAAATTGCAGTTGCTGATTTACATGGCAGGACATTCGGGTGCTTGCTTGACATAAAATATGTGAACGCAATCTAACAAATTTAAACACAAGAAAATTTATGCAAAGTAAAGCATAAATAAACTTAACTTTTGATAAGATTTAATCAAGTAGTCATCATGAATTACGAAAGAAAATGACATGATACTTAATAAATTTACTAGAGAACCAGATTACTACAGCAAAGACTCTTGCATTCCGTGTAAAATTGTAAAATAATAAAAAAATTGTTTGCAGAAATACAATACAAAAAACCCATAGCAAATAAAGTAGAAAATCTTGTAAAGAAAATGATAAGGGATAAGAAGGAGATATGGAATAGAGTAGCGAGTTTCGTGGACAACGTTGTGAGAAGAAAGACCGGGAGCGTCTGCACAGCATAGTGAATTTATCCTGAAATAATGCGAAAGCGGTTCAATGGTGAAAAACAATTCCAAGGAGTTAAAACTGGTATGCCAACATGGTTATCCCGACATTTCACCAGCTTTGTTAAAAAAATTTTTAACTTAACTTGGAGTTTATATAATTTTTGTGTACTTTTACAAAACTGTAAAACCTAAAAAATTAAATTTTTTTAGGTTTGAAATTTTGAAATTAATTCTCAAAGTGCAAATGATGTATTCGAATATATAATATATGAAAATTAAATTTTTTTAAGCTTAACATATAAAAGTTTTTCAAAGTAATGCTTTGAAAAAAATATTTTGCTTAATTTCGAAAAGTCGAACATAAGTTCGAAATTTCGAAAATACCTTTAAAATTAATTTTATATAAAATATGCTTCAATAATTAATAAATATCACAAAATGATAATGTAATAGTTGAGCTGCTTTTCTTTTAAAGTGGTATAATTCCACTTTAAAAAATTATTTAGCTGTAATTTTAGTGAGATACAGACACCATTTTACTAACTAATTTTTTGTAAAAATAGACTTATATCACTTTCAAAACTAACAGTTGTTTTTTAAATATGCATTCAAATATGAATATTTACTTTCGCAGGATTTTTTCGTTTCTGGAAAAACTGGGTAAAAAAACGTTTAAAATATTTTTTACAGTGTCACTGAGCCCATCATTTAAAAAGGAGATTTCTTTGAATTTTATTTAAAAAATTACAAACAGTAGAAACTAAAACTATAAATAAAAAAAGACATGTTTTTTCAACCTTCGAAAGTAGATTTTAATAGCCTGCCCTGCCTTTCAATTTTAAATAAAAGTTTTAAAAAACTTCTCTTGCCTTTTTTTATCTATCTTGACAAATTTGAATTTAATTTAACATTAATTTAAGGTAAAACTTAAATTATGTCTAAAAATCCCTTCAAAATTGGTTGTACATTTTGTAAAATATATTTTCAGTAAAACATGTGTATGATTGTGTAATAAAATCGCCATACAATCGCCCTATTACATGAACACGCTCATTAATTCCTTAAATTCAAAGTAACAAAAGATTGAAAGTTTTGAAAACCACAACATGTGTTGCAAACAATAACAAGCACTAGAGCAAGGACAAGACCAATAGCTAAAGGACAATAATAACAAAGACAGCCACATCAAAAAATATTTATGTTAATGGCTAAAAAGACCACACACGTACAATAAATTATTATTCGTATAAGGCGTACACCCAGCGATTCTAGTAACTTCTAATGGGGAATTTGTTTGCAACATAAGGCCATATAGATTAAAAAATGACAGAAACGTTAATCAAAACATAAGTGTTGTAGCTATCGGATCAATTAATTTTTGACTGGGAGTTTAATATCGTAACAGAAATACACTTGTTTATCAACACTATTGTAAAAATATTCTTATTTTTTTTTTAAATTATTAATCTGATGCTTTCGAACTAAAGGGCAACACCCCTTTCTACTTAGTGACAAATATTATGGTTCTGTAAGTACATGTCACTTTTGTATTTTGTGTGTACCTGTCTCCTTAAAGGAAACGGAAGTACTCATTAATGTGTAGCAAATAATTGTATAGCATTCTGCAAGTGTATGTAAATTCAGCATTTCGTATATGCTGCTGGGTGCCAAACTGTATGTGGTTACAAAAACTAAAACGTTTTTGCACATTTTGTTAAGTGAATATTTAAACTGGATTTTTTTTAATCAAACTACATCTCCTTCTCTTTTTCTTAAATCTTTTTGCTAAATTAAACAAAATTTATAATTTTCAAATGTTCATTAAGGTAAGAACAACAATAAAAAAAAATAAAAGATAAGAAACTAAAACAAAGCAATAAATACAAGAAATAAAATGGCATAATTGTCAACTCAACAATATTATATTATGCACATAATAAATATGGAATTAATATAAATTTCGGCAAAGACAAGAAGGGTTTGATCAGTACAAGTAAGTATATTTTAGCATCAGGTACAATATATTGTTTTGACAATGACAACAGCAAAGGATGCTTGAATTAATTAAATTAATTAAAGTAGCATCAAAGAGAAAGAAGCTGAATCAGACAAGAATAATTTTAGGGAAAAAACACAAGAAAATATACATACAATGATTTCAATTGGCATTTGAAATCGTCATTGCCCTTTTTGGGAATGGCGTTAAGAATTTTATATTAATCCTTTGGGCGGCTTTCAATCAGCTGTAGCAATAAAAGAATTTTTATTTCAAACCTATTTAAGGGCCTTCTTAAAATCGACAATATCAATTTCAATTTAGTTTTAAATATGGTCTTCAAGAAGTCGCTAGAAAAACTAAACAATAGACAACAGGAAAAAAAATTATAGCCTCAAAAAGCAAAAGAAGATGTACCTTCTCTCAAAGGCTTACATACAGTACTTCCTTTGACAGGTTGGTTGATTAGCTTGCGTTGCGGTCTGCAGGTCGCAGAATTCCAAGATTCTGTTTAGAAACACCTACTCGGCAAGACAACTATCAAGGTAAAGTGGTGCGTATACAAAGAAAATTCTCTCCTACTGTGCTTTAAAGCATTTGATGTTCCCTGGTTTTGCGAACGAGGATTTGACGACAGTCTCAAGGCAACTTTTCTGAATACCTTAATGACTAGTCAGTGGCTAAAGAACACTAGCCGCTAACAGCTCCTCAGGAACCTGAATACGAACCGGTAAGATATGTTGTTTAGTTGGTGTACACGAGCATGGTACGTCCCCTACGCGCTTAATAGTGGGACGTTTGACAGAATTTTAGCTGGTCTTTAATTGAAGGCCTTTTACGCAACTTTCTTGCTGGTAAAATCTTCTATGGTTCATCCAGAAGTTCTTAAAATCCTTTAGAGCAAGAGTATTGGGCAAGAACGGAATTTCCAAAAAGTTTGAAATAATCCTAAATAATTTCAGAATTTTTTTAAATTTCCATATACCCTAGTGTTCTTGTTCTTAAGGATTTTGACAGTTTCCGTTTTGCATCATAAAATAAAAACTACGAAATTTGCCGAAAATCTTAAAACACTTCCAGAAAGTTTAGAGCCAACAGATTAAATTCTTTTTTGTTTTTAAAAATTTTTAATGGGTAAAATCAGAAATGGTAGCTCGGCCAAATGGGGAATGGTAAAAATCCCTCAAATCAAAGGCATATGGAATTTTCAAAAAAAAAATTAAAAATAATCCAAAGTAACTTCCGAGTATTTGGGTGGTAGACTACAAATCTAGACTACCTCCCCTTTAAAATAATGTGTCCCATCCCATAATCTTCTACGGTTCGTTTGCTAACTGGTAAAGTCTTTTAGAGAAATCAACCTTTATTGCGTTAAACAAACTTCTTACGCCAGTTAGTTTAATAAAGTTTTTTTTTTTTTATAAATTCTAATTTGCTTTTAAAATCTCAATTGAAAACTAGGAATAGCTTAGCATCATTTCAAACGTCCCACAAACAAACATCAGGCTTTGCGGAAATCCATGGTTTATTACTGGGAATTGTATTTGATAGATTTTATACAGTTCATTGCTTTTCTATTGATTTATTTTTCTTTATTTATACATACAGATAGATACTTCAATATTTTCTGATATTTTAGCTCTCAAGTTTTGTTTAACTAGTTTTTCTCTTTGAGCTAACATTTTTTCTCACATTTTCCATTTTTTTTTTTCTTTTTTGATAGAAATTGTCTTAAACATCTTTATGGTTGATTACAACATGTCTGCCTTTCAACTACACAAGTGCAATTTTGCCATATTTTTAACATTTACCCATTTGTAGCAGAGTTGTTGCTCTTGCTTTATCTAAACTTCCTTTCATGGTTTGTTTAACTTAACTAACAAATACAACAAGCATAACAACAACGTTGCAACATGAAAAAGTAAGTTAGTTGGCTTTGTTTTGTTTTATTTATATGATAATGTTGCTAGCAGAGAGGGGCAAGTATGAGGGCGCCCGAGAAAAAACATTAAGAAAATATTTAGTTTTTCTTTTAATGACAAACTGAAGTGGTTTTTCTTAAGCATCTTGACTGATTTTATTTCTATTTAGTGAGAAAAAAATGTTTATATAAAAATGGATAGAAAATAGAAAACAAGGCCGTATATAGAAACACAGTTTTATATTAAAATATAAAACATAAAATTAAAAAAATAGTGAGCTAAATATTAAACATTTATTATACCGCAAAACTGGAGTAGTGAGTTCAAAGCAAGTTTAGCAAACGATAAGACAACAAAGTTTTTTGGCCTGTTGGCGCAAAACACTCGTTAGCAACTAGTTGAAACGAACTGATCATTAAATGGTAACACTGTTTAGCAACTCATCAAAAGTTTGCTAACAAAAGTTTAGAAAATGTATTATGACTAACCTCACTTGGACACTGCGGCTCTCATGTTACAAGTCCCTTTTAAGTCTAGTATTCATTAAGAATTCAAAGTTTTCTTTGGCTGATTTCTCCGCCACATCAGCAGTTATGACCTGAGTCACAAAAACGGGTTTAAAAATCTCTGACTTAACTTCATGTCAACTAGAAATTAGGAAAGAATTAGACTTACATTCTGCAGGCAGGCCCACTGCCCTTTCTACAGGACCGCACTAGTTTTTTAGGCAATGCTTATAGAAAAACTCTTTTTTATTTACCTGCAGCCTAATTAAGATTCTGTACAGCCGGGGCTCTAGATCTCCTACTCATTTTTATTTTAACTTTTTAAACAGCCAAATAGAAAACACATACTAAAAAACAAACTACTCGTAAGTTTATATTTTATTTAATACAAACTACAGTTAATGTATATGAAAAGTTATTAATGGTCTTAAAATAAAATGCAAAAGCTCGGTATACGAGTTTTTATATTCTTTTTATTTTTTGAAAACTCTGCACATAAAAAATAAATATTAAAACAAACTAATACTGACATAATGTAGTTTTAATAACAGCAAAGCAAAAATAGTAAAAAAAAATTCTGTTGAGGTATTATAAAAGCAATTTTTTCGACCCCTCTATAAGAACATGCAAAAAAAAACTAGATCTCTTTATAAAATGTTAAAAGATTTAATTTAATTTTTTTTACCATTAAAGAAACTCAAAATTGTTAGAAAAATGCAAGCAAAAGTGATACTAAATTTAAATAGAAATTATTACTTATTTTCCCCTTAATAGACTTTAAAATAAAATTTATAAAAAAAATTATTTATATGAAAAATTTCAATAACGTTGACTTTAAAGTCTACGTTCATTTTTTTGGATAAAGTGGTTAGTTTTTATTCCAAGGATATATTTTAATAAAATTAATGTTTTTTGTTTGTTTGTTTGTTCTCTATACAAATTTTTGTTTTCCAACGCATTTGCCTGAAATTTGATACATATAATCTCTATACTCCAAGGAAAGCCACGCCCATTTTCACTACTACTGTTCCCATACTTAATTTGACCCTGAATTATGCTTTGAAATATTTTATTTACCACTTTAGTTAGCGCCTTTGCTAATAATGCTGGTAAAAATATGAGCCCCTTTGTAAAGTAGTTGGGTTTTTTAATGACTAAAATTCTATTTGTCTACGGATTTCTTTAAAATTTGAATACCGTCTTACGTAACAAAGCAAAAACATCTAGTTAAAATATAAAGATGAGGAACGCCACTACTATATATTTTATCGCTAGCATTCTTCATAATCCTAAGGAGCAGAGAATGACGCATAATTGGCGTTTAACCAACTTCTGGTTCTGTCTCACAAATCTCAAGTAAAGTAAAAAAGTAGCGGATAAATTAACTTCGTGTATGCCACATGTAAATAGTTTTTGCAAGGTATTTAATCCCTCTGAAAAAGAGTTACATCTTTTGGGTTGTTCGAAAAGTAATTTTGTATTTCTCCGACAGATGATTTATATGTATTTTTTCGAATTAAGTCGCATAATTTTTTTATGTTTTGAGAGCAAGGCTTGTGTGTAAAAAAGTTCAATTAATTCTACGCCGTATACTTTGGTTGGTGCTTTTTTTAAATATGAAGAGCCACAAGCAACATTTTTGGTAATATTTTACTTATTTTGTTTCTATAGAAAAAGTAAAAATGCTGTTCAAGCCAGGAAGAAAAGTGCAATTCAGTAACTTTAATTACTAAGTAACATTCGTAATGAAAAAACAAGTATAACGATATTTTATCAATTCAGTAACTTTCTGACAAAAGTATTTCTATCGTACCGAATATTTTTGTCGGATAGTTACTGAATCGATAAAATATCTTTACATTTGTTTTTTCTATACAAATATTTGTAATAAAAGTTAGTGAAGATTACTGCGATTCACCTTCTGGATGGAAGATGCACCTTCTGGAAGGCTGTTTGAAGCTGATAAAAACACGACAAAGGCATTAGTTGTTGCAAGTCGGCAAATAACAACACATGAGATCGGTGACACATAAAATTTATCGAATTCAAGTTGAAAAAAACAAAAAATTAAATTGCTTTCTAAACAACCCGATAGTAAAATTTTAGCATAAGAGGTGTTTTATGCTTCCCTGTGTCTATGTCCTATTGCTCTTATACAAAAAAAACTTGGCCAGACTTTAAAGTAAAATTTATGAAAAAATTATAGACTTTAAAGTCTACGTTAACTTTTTTTGGAAAAGGGGGTATACGGGTATGTTCTAATGCTGCAGATTTGTGAATTTCTTATTCTTTAACTGTCTTCCTTTTTTTTTAACAAAACTTTTTTTAATTATTGACTTTTTGTTTAATAAACTTTTTAAAAAGAATTACTTATTATGCATAAAAAGCTTTAACTTAAGCATCAGCTTAGTTTCCTTGAAATTATTTGGTTTTCAAAAAGCTTGATCCTTGATAATTATGAAAATTTTTGTCAACGAATGTAATGCTAAAATCTCTTCTCAAGCAAAAATTTCTTTAGCTTATTTTCCCTTTTAAATTACACGCAAAACTGAACTTTAATGAGCTCTTGTAAACATATTCACTTGCTATCAACAAACCATAAACTAAAAGAACTCCTTCCTTTATATAAAATATGAAATGTAGAGATTATTTTCAAATATTTCTTTCTTTTATTCAGTTTAGGTAAGGAAAGCAATTTAATACCTATTAAAAACCACTTCCGTTTTGTGTGTTAACACACAAGGGGCACAACCAGCATTAACAACTATAATAAAAAAATTAATATTAAAATAAAAAAAAGTAAAGAAAATCCCAAATAAAATTTCAAGATTACAAATCCAACTATGGTTAAAATTAGGAATCCATTTAACCAGGTTTGGTTTGGTTGTATGCGGAAAATAGAGAGGGAGGAGTAAGTTAGTGAATGAGAGATGGAGAAAGCTGCAAAGAAATACCAAAATAATATAAAAAAAAGTGGAATCACATCTACAAAAGAATTAATGTAACGGAAGTAATTTAAGAGATTTAACAAATTATTTTATAAATTTATTTTCTACAAACGTAATTGTGCCACCAACAGTGGCAATAAAACTAGTACTTGCATTTACTACGATTTTAAACAGAAAAAAATATAAAAGGCAGACTGAAGATGAAGTTACAAAAAACAGTGGCATAATATTAAAATATATAAGCTGGCTTTTGATAAATTAATCATGTGTAAGAAATAAATGGCTTTTATCTTCCTTCTAAGCCAGAGTTTAAAAATCAAGTGTGTGAAACAACCAATATATAAGCCAATGGCTTAACTAAGTAGCTCATTTCTATCATGTTTATTGTTCTTTTATTCTGCTGATGTTAAAGATTTCCTGACGATCTGTAAAAGCATTACAGAAAAACACAATGTTAATACGGCTACCGAGGTGAAACTTTTAAAACGGTTTAATAATTCTTTTTCTTCTGCCACATTAACCACTGTACTGCTACATAAGAACAAGCATTGCAATTTTAACCAGTTGCTTTTATAAAATTTTCCTTAAGAACATTTAAAAATGTCTTTTATAAAGAATTTTTTCTTGGAACATTTTCAACAATTTGAAAACTGCAGAAAGGAAGTAAAACTGTTTTAAGCTAAAAGGAAAACGAGTAGCATGATTCAATAAAAACGATTAGCAATATATTTTCTAAATGCCATTAAACATAACTTTCTCTTACTCTCTCCCTTTTTAAGTCCCCCGTTACCCTACCCTCTCGTACCTGCTTTCTCATGCATACACAAATAAAAAGGTAAATTCAATAATTCACTAGAGCATTAAAATAGAAATTCAAAAGAAATGCTTAAAAATTGTGCAGGAACTTTTGTTTTCTTTTGCTTTTTTAATTTAAAATAAAGCGATATTTTAAGTTCAATATTTAGTGACACATTTTGTTATATGTATTTACATTGACAAGTTTTCATGTTTTTTTTAGAAAAAAAAAATCCATTTATAAACTGGTTTCCCCTTTTCAAAGCAATTTCATGCTGCTAAACTGACAGATTACAAACATTATATTTATTTATTAAATGTATCTTTTTAAATGACTAAAGAAATGAAATGTATGTGGAAGAACTCTAATGATTTGGTGTTTTTTATTGCGACTAAAAAAATTTGTGAGAGTCCTTATTTTTTCTCTCACTGCGTACAGCTTCCTGTTGATATCAATATTTTGACAGCCACGTAATAGTTTTCTTTTTCGGTTCTATTTTGCTTCTTCTCTGTTTTCGGGTTGGTTGTGTTGTGAAGTTATAAAAGCATTTCGTTTTAAGGAAATGATGAACACAAAACTAAATGAAAGGAAATAAGTTTGTTTGTTGTATCGGAGAACTTTTATTTTTAATAGATTTTTAATGTTGTATGAATGTTTCTCCATTATAATTACCCAAAAAAAAAAAAGACAAAGTTAAAATAAATAACAAATACACCAAGACCGTTGGGTAGTAAGAAAACTTTTAAATAAAAATCATCATTTGAAATGAATTTTGACAATTTTTCTCTATTGCGAAATTTCTTTATTTTGAAATGAATATTGACAATTTTTCTTTATTGCGAGAAATAGTAGGGCATAAATTAAATCATTTACCAAGATTTTTATTCAAGAAAAGTTTTATTTTATAATTTTTCTTAATTTGTTATTAAGCCTTTGTAACTGGTGGCTATTTTTAAAAGCAAAAAAGTTATTTTCTTTCCCTAAAAACTTTCCACTTAACGAACTGACTTTCGAAGGCTTACAAAGATTTGAATTTGGAAAGCAAAAAATTAACACAAAAATATTTTTAACTTATAAGACTGCAAAGAGCAGGTCGAGAGCATATTTTTGCAAAGAGCACAATCCAGGGGGATTCAATTCGAAAGAAAAAGCTAATATGTAGACCTTTCGAAAATCCAGCAGAATTGTTGAGGGTAATTTTAAAAATGTTAAATTTTTTTTTAAATTTTCTATGTAATTATTTTTTTTTAATTTAAAATGCTCTTCGAAAGCCTTTTAGAGTCGAAACGAAATACATAATATCCCCCACAAATGGAGAGATGAACGGACGTGCAATATGGCAAGGATGAACTAGCAATCGCAGTAGAGATTTATTGGAACTCCAGAGCCCAATTAAGAAATGTGATGGCGGTAGTAACAGCCCACTGCAATTTTGGCAACCGTCAAACGACTACTGCAGAAATTGTCAAGACAAGGATGAGGAGGAAACTGTAAAACACCTACTCTGTCAAAATTGGATTTTCCAAGCGTTCAAAGCGGCCGTCGAGTTAGTTCCTTAAACTTCATACTTTTTGTGTGGCCATGAAAATTTTTGACAGATAAAAAACCCTTGCTGCATCAATTTAGGTATGACTGTTAATTATATTAAATTTATAGGCCAAAATTTTATTAATTCAAAGCCATAACGATCTTGTTATAAAATTTTGAAAATACATTTTTTTCTGATTTGTGGATACTGGCTCTATTTGGTGAAAAAAATTACAAACTTTGTATTAAAAAACAACAGCTTTATCTTTTATTTAATTGAAATTTTGAACACCTTTTTAAAAAAAAACACGACACATTGCCGTATTCAATTACTGCCACACCATCGAGACGCATTTATCATTTGATAAAATATAGTCTACAAAAGAAAAAACAAACAAAAAACCAGCATTAATAATAAAAAATGATATCAAGCTACAAACATTATCCTTTCCGAACAACTAACTCTACAACTAACAAATGATGGTAAGAGTTTGCAAAGAATATGTTTTACATAGTGTAGAAAGGGAGAAACAACAAGTTGTAATTTTGTGTAAGCTGAAGTGATGGAGGTGGAGTTGGAGCTGGTGAAAAAGTAATAGTGGTAAAGAACAATATTATTTTCACATAAATTATGGCAATAGGAACAACAAGTACTTACAAAAAACAAAAATTGTTTGCAGTTTTATGTTATAAAAAGCAGACAATAAAAATGAATTTGTATAAAAGAAACAAAGAATTTAAATTGCAAAAGCAAGAGGTATTAAACTCTTTAATTTTCTCTTGCAGACACATAGTTTTCTATTGTAACAAACTTTTATAAAAGTTTGTATGAAGCAGAGATGTACGCGTGAGTGCTTTTAGAATAGATTATTTTTAAGCAGCTACTCAACATTTGCAATCATTAAAAAGTAAAGGTGAAATTCTTAGAAAAATATTCTCTTTTAAAAATTTATTTTTACTGTAAATAGATCATATTTACCGCCACCCAGAGGATCTTTTGTACAGCTCTCAAGTTCAGAATTTATGCAATTATTCTGTTCAGTGAGAGCTCACTTACGCGGTTGCAAACTTTTAATTTACTCATGACATGAAAAAACATTGCATATGTGCACTCCTCTTTTAAAAACCTAACGCGTTTTTATTAACTGCTTGTTTTGCAATTTGAGTTTTAGATATCACAGGCTATACCCGGTAGTAATAATAAGCCCCCGTGTATTCAAGTGAGTGAATAAATATTATTTCTTACTTGTTAATGATAAAACAATCAAATTCCTTTAAAAATTAATTTAAAAAAATACTTAAAATGTGTAGCCATTAAACAAATGTATTAATACAGATAACAGCTAAACATTATTTTACACAAAACACTCACTCTATTCTTTGAAGCATGTGTATTTACCAGCCACCCCCATTCCACCCACGTAGCACATACACTTATTACTTTAAATTTACTTTGGCGTATGCAACATTAAGACAACAGACAAAATGTTGTTCAAACACTAGTCAATTAAATTTATATGAATGTGCATGTGTACAGGCGTACCTTTACTAGGATATGCACTAATACATACAAGTACGCATATCTGAAGCTTGTACGTGCAATTTGCAAATAATGAGTCAAAATAAATTTGTTTCTATAAGAGAGCGTAAATAAAGTAACAGTAAGTGCAAGTGATTATTTAAAGAGTAGCAAAGTGTGTGTGATGCATGTGTATTTTAATGTTTGTGGTTGTGTTTACACATGCTGGCACAAACTTTATTACAAATGTATTTTATTAATGATTTGCGAAACAAGTTTTAATAGGGAGGAGGTGCCAGATTTCTGTCTGCTAAAGGAAGAACTAAAATTATGGCAGTAAAAGCTCACAAACACTCTTAGCAAAAACAAGAAGTTAAATCAGAGACAAGGCCTGACATAATTTAGATTATGTGTTTACACACATAAAATAAATAATATACTTATTGTGACTCTACTCTAATGTTACAAGTTCTCTTTAAGCCGTAACATTCTTTAAGGAATCAGAAAATTCCTTGGGTAACTTGTCCTCCCTGTCAAACGGTTGTAGGTAGTGATGGTTTTAATAATAAAAACTGGTTCATATTAGACAATTACAGTGAAACAACAATATGTGTTTTGCGGTCTTTTCGTCTTCGTTTCGATTGATCCTCATATTTGCCAAGTGTGTCAATATGATACCTGTGAGATTAAAAATTCCTTAACCGAGGAGGGGCTTTTTTCTCTTTTAAGAACGGAATGGCATGACTGTTTTTGCTACTTTGTCGTTAATTGAATGAGTTTCTTCATTTTTCTGACGGTGTTGACTAGAGTTATTTGTCTGGTAGACAAATGGCTAGAAAACGATTGAGGGTGTTGGAACAAGGCTATTTGGTGAAAGCCTGAGAAGAAGCTTTTTAAGGCGAAATACATGCCATAGACCTCAGCCTAGGACAACAAGTTGAAAGAGACAAAAATAACAGTCACATCTATTTTCACTCTGACAGCAGAGCGGCGTTACTGGTTATGGTCTAATTTAGAGCCGTTTTCATTACTTAAGGCATCAATAACTACAACAGTCAGACATGGCATTCAAGTCACCTAAGGAATTCTTTGAATTCTTAGTCGATGCTAGACTTAGAGAAAATTTGTAACTTGGAAATAGTGTCACAATAGGTCTTGTTGTCGCTCCTGATCCTAATTCTGCTGTTTATCGAGAAAAAAGTTAAAAAAAAGCCTTGTGAAGCAAACAAAATCTTTAGTCTGATATTTTTTTCCTTGTGCTGTACCCCCTTAATTATTTTTCCTATACAAACACATTAAATACTTATGGTACACATTCTTTTATATATCGTACACACATTTTCGTTACAATCAATTTAAACCACAATAATGGCAAACATATGTATGTTCGCTTAAATACACATGCAAAACGTAAAACAAAAATTATCTACATTATCAGACATTCAGTTGAATGAACCTATACAAATGTAAATTTTTATTTTTTTTTTACTTTAGGTTATTTCACTTATAAGCACACATACAAACTTTTCATTTTTCATACTCACTCTTGCTTATTTCCTGCCACACATCATTGTTTGTCATACTGGTATTCTTCACTTATGCTTACACGCAGCAACACACACTTTTTAAATAATTGTGTGCTCATTGTTCTGGTTTATCAAGGACTTGAGTTATCCTTTTCGTTTTTTTTTTATTGTTCAATTTAATTGAAATTTAAGTTTTATTATTTAACACACAAAAAGAAAATCCTTGAAAGATATTTGAAGGTCCTTCTTTAATTGTGTTTAATTTTTCTAAAATACTTTACAGATATTTCCAATTGTTATTGGCATTAAAATGTCAAACAAGACTTTTAAAATCTTTTGTAGGACATTGAATTTAGCTGTCTGACACAAAAAAAAATTAGAGATCACAGCACAGAGTTCGATATCAAACTAAAATTTTATTTAAAAAAAATACATTTAAATTTCTATCAATATTTAATGCCATAATTTGGCCAAAGACCTTTTAAAGACAAATACAATTAAAGTATTTTTTAAGATTTTGTTTAATTAAAGGATTTGCCCTTCTTCTTTCTCTGTTACTTTATTATATTAAAATAAAGAGGAAAATCTTCAAACTGTCTGAAAAACCAAAATTAAATTCTACAAATTTGTTAAACAAAACTAATATTAAGCCATTGTTAATAAAAGTGGTGTAAGTCTACACTTAGATGAATCAATATATGAAAGAAAGGTTTGTGGATTTTTAAAAATTTTTACTAAGTAATTCGAGCAAAATTTAAATTTGTTTATATTTTTTTGGACTTAAGTCATTTTTATACAACAACAGCTTAAGTTTAGTAAAGCATAAAACAAAATCCTTTTCTATTCTCAAAAGTAATACAAAATATAAAATTTTTGAAATGGATTTTTCATTTAGAAAATAATAGAGCAAAATGGTAGAAGAATTAAACGAAAAATGAATGAAAGAAAATATAAAGAACCTCTGCAACCATAGTAACAAAAGTGTGGTAAAATGAGAAATTATAAATATGCATGAACAATGATTTATGTAAAAGAAACCTGGTAGAAAATAACTAGATCTAAGGCCAGGTCGCCACGCAAATCAGTCTAGTCAAAATCATTAAAGAAATTTATAATATTTCTATGTCTTTACTGATGATGATACACTGAAATTGGACGCCTTCTTACATTACTGGGAGCGAACTAAGCTCACAATCTGAAAGTCGCAGGTTCGATTTCTGCCTGACTTTGGGTCTGGGCTGCACAAGAGAATAAAAAAAATCTAAAAATGATAAAGAAGTCTGGAGATTCGACTCTTTGTCTTAACAGCGAAAAGAAAAGTGCCCAAGTGTCTGTGAGATACTACAGAGTGTTTGACAAGAATATCTGTGTGTTAATCGACAATTGCACTGCAAGCAGGTCTTTGACATCTGCCTAACCGACATCTAATTTAATGCGGGGAAATTGGGAATATCTCAATTGAAAAGGCGAACCTTTTTGAGGAATACTGAAAGAGTTATAGGGTCAACAATCTAAAAAAGGGAAAGTCAATGATAAAGGAAAGGAAGTTTAATCAGCCCATTTACAAATAAAAAATTCTTTTCTCTTTCCTTTTAATATTTTTTTTTTTCTTTTTTATCGAAGAATATTCTGTGATTTAGGAAATTTTTTCCCAGAACCGAAAATTTCCCCTACCAAAAAAAAAAAAAAAAAAAAAAAAAAAAAAAAAAAAAAAAAAAAAAAAAAAAAAAAAAAAAAATCCCTGAGGAAGATTCATAATTGGCCTAAATATGTTTTAAGGCATTGCTTCTTCGGTCTTTACACGTTAAAGGCAGCACATCTTTCTTAACAAGCACAAGCCAATTAGGTTGGACTAGGGAAGGGAATCCAACCTTTGTGAAGCCTGTAAACAAGAGAAAAAAACACAAAAAAATGGAGAAAGCAAAAATTAAACCAGCAGAGAAGTAAAAAGAGAAAACCAAGAGAAAATTTTTTTTTAAAGCATCCAAAAATATATTTCCAAGCAGGGTTTTTGTCCTTTTTTATTAAAACTAAAATTTATTTGAGTAGAAACATTTCATCCTGCCATCCTCTTGAAAAGAAAAATGTACAAATAAATACTCTATTGTCTATACAGCAATACGAGTACATGTTCCATTTTATTACTTGTTTACATTTAATGTTGCCAGTCACTAGGAAAAACCCAAACCAAACCAAACCAAACCAAAAAAAAAAAATATTTTCATTTATTTGCTGCACAAAATTGCAGAGATATTTTGCAAAGTATTTGTAATTTAGAAATTTGGAACGAATTTCAGAGTTGAATGGTTCGGATTATGCTATCCATTTGATATGTAATGGTGTGTGTAGCTATATACAAAACGTTAGTTATTGTTGTTATTGTTATTTAAAATATTTGAAATAAATAACTAAAAAATAATTAAGGGAAAAAGCATTTAGGGTTAAGAGAAGACCAACTATGAAAAGTGAATTGTAATTGTTATTGGAAACAATTGACATGATATGATGGCTAATGAAGATGGGCATATTTTATGCAAGAACAATTTTTCAAGTGTCTCTTGTTCAGAAAAAAATTCATCAATAGTTTACAATGAAAACATTTCAGTTTCTTCTAACTTTTTTAGGTTTATTTATAGAAATCATATAAATTAAACAAAATCTCAATTGGCTAAAGGAAAAGTACACAATCCCAGGTTACGTTAGGTTGCAAAGGTTGCACTTCTGTCCTCTGATGTGACCTGTATAGGATTGAAGACGGGTAGCAACAGAGATAGAAGAGTGAAAGAAAAAAGAAGACGAGTTTTTTTTACCTAAACCAGTCGCTCTTCCTAATGAAGCCATATAGCATAACGAACCCTACAGTAGACTGTGCAGAGAGACCCTGCAGGTAGCGCTCCACGAAATAGAGTTTGCGCTGATCCGCCAGGCCAGAAGTAGAGAAAGTGTTTAACAGTTTCCTCCTCTTTTTCGTCTTGACAACTTCTATAGTAGTCATTCGATGGTAAACCCATTCTCCTTGCAGTGGTCTGTTATTGCTACCCCTACTGCGGTTACTGCCTAGCCTAGGCCAGATCATCCTCTCTCCATCTGGACTGTGTCTTACGCAAAAACATACTCTCGATCTGCTATTTGCAGATTTCAATAATCTTTTGCAGACTTCAGTTACGATAAGCAACTAAAGGGAATTTAAATGACTAAGACTCAGGCTTTCTTCAGAGTAAATAGCCGAAAACTTATTAATAAGCTCTCAGTTTGATATATTTTTTTAAGTATTCTATGAGTTCTGGTCAAACTTGGGAGTGATCTAAGCCAAACTTAAGATTCGGCAAGAGACTAAAGAGAAAATAAATTAGGATGATAAAAGTTTCCACAGGTTTCAGTAATATTGTGTTGCGATTTCTCCATACAAAAATATCCTGCAACCACATTATGGTTGAATAATTATGTCTTGGGTTCTCGGTTGTACTACAACATTACGAGATTGATCGGTTATGAATGCCAAGACATGTCTGAGTATTAAAGTGCAGAGTAAAGCGAATATTATTTGGGCTAAAGTTAAGAAATTAAAATTAGACAATAAACGCCTACAAAAGCAAACCGCTTTAAAACCCAGTTCCCGACCTATAAGAACGTTTACAAACAAACAAACTTCAACTACCCTCTTTACTCTTGCTCAATAGAGATTTCTATTCTAAGTATATAAAATTATATACTTAGAGTCCCTTTCTGTCTGCTCACATACCTTACAATAACAACCTTTTGTATTCTTTCACTCTTATCCTTGACCAAAACCCGCACCATTCAATAAATCTTAATCAAAAAGCAATTAGTTTCTAGTTAAATTAAGTAGAAATTTCTCAAGTTTACTTACAAATAACAAGATTTTTTTTTTTCACAAAAGTTTATTTTCTTCCTTCCTCACTTAATGTTGTCAATGCCATTATTTAAAATTGTTTTGTTAGTTTATCAATTTTAAACATACCTGCAAAGAAAAAAATAGAAAAAAGTTTATTAAATAAAAATGAAAATTAAAAAAGAAAAAAAACATATTTAAACAAATAATGTATGGATTTGATGAGATGATGTATAAAATGAGGTAGAAAAGTAAAATACACAAAAAATGTATTTCTTTGCTGCAGAGCTAAAATTTTTAATGGATATGCACATACACAAACGCACAAAAATAAATACCTTAAGAAAAATATCCTAGAGGAAAGATTACAAATTAAACTTTTGAGGGGATCTTTTAAAAGTTAAAATCAACAACTAACTGACAGGCAATTTATTTTCAGTTAAGTGCATACGTTGTACGAGTATATGAAAAAAAAATTATTTACAGAAAATATTCAGGTTACTTTGGAGGCACAAAATATTTCAATTGGTTAGGTTTTTTCATTGCTGCGCCATTCTTTTGCCTCTCCTACTTGTGTGTTCTTTCTTAAACATAAAAAATACCAGTGAATATTAGGTTTCAGCTGATCAGGATTTTTTAAAAAAATCCTTATTCTGCGATATGCCATTCTTTGGCCTCTCAATTCACCTACTGGAAAGATCTAGTGTTTTTCAATCAGATATACTGGCTATACGAGAGGCATGCGAGTCTTTGAATGATAAAAATACAAGGGGAGCAATAAGCAGCTTGACATATGGCTCTCATTTCGCCTACCGGATAGATCTAGCGTTTTCCAAAACGGATATACTGGCCGTACGAGAGGCATGGCAGTCTTTGTACGATAAAAACACAAAGGGAGGAATAGTCAAGCGGCTTTCTTGATACTTCAGTTAGGTGTTACATCTTCTGCTCTAATTTCCCAAGGCTGTGTTATCGAATCCCTGGCTTCATGGCAAATGAGCAGACGGACGAATTGGTCATATGGAGCCTTCTATGTCAGTGACGGTTGGTACAGCGCTTAGTAGGCATCAGAAGCAGCATTCTTGAGGACTACCAAATGAAGGCAGATACTAGGTTGCTCAGGGGTCTTATTGTCGCTTTTGATATCGAGTCATTTTGCTCGAATAATTTTCATTTGTTATTACGGCCTTCAATATCGTACAAAAGTTAACAAAATCGGAGGTAATGGCTTTCGATAGCGAGTCTTCGATCAAGTATAATCTTAGTAAATATCATACGATAGAAAATTATTTTTTTAACGAGCAGGGTCAACAAAAAGGTTCAAAAGCGGCGCAGCTGTTGAGCAGGAATAGGAAGGATATTTCTATGGCAATCGGCAGCTGAAACAATAAGACTACTCTACAACTGTCGCAGCTTGCTGATAGTAAGAAAGCAGTCCTTCAACTTCTCTGCGAGTGGTGACATATCTTATGGACTGTGATATTGGGGATAGGAACAAAGGATCTTCTCAGATATCTTAATGGCACAGGGTAGATCTAGATAAATCTCTTTATTATTCGTTGTCTTGGCGAATAGGTGGTTCAAAACGGTATATTTATGACCGTAAGGCCACCACGAAAACCAATCAACCAATCAAAACTTCTCTTTTCCTATGTTTTCTCTCCTTTATCTTTTTTCATCTACCCTGCTCTCCTTCTTTACTTTAACCTTCTTTGCTTTACCAGTCTCTCCACTCTTTTTTTCGTTTAATTCCATTCCGCTTTTCCACTTTATTCATTTGTTTCCTTTTAAATCTAAGTCATATTCGAATTGCAATTGCAATTTCTATTTTAATTTCAGTTTCACTTTAACTCTAATTTTAGGTGTCACATTTGCTGTGTGTTGCTTTAAGGGGTTAAGCAATATGTAACACAAAATATTTTTAGCCCAAATTTATCCAAGGGAACTAAAATAAACATGCTCGTAAACATGTCAGTTACTGTGATTTTTTTTCTCGTTTTTTTCTTCTTTTTCTTCCAATATGTTTGCGAATTTTTTTTTTCTTTTTTTAGAAGTTCAGTCAGAATTTTGTGAATTTTAAAAATAACATTTTTACAAATTTAAAGTTGAAAGCAAATGTAGACAATAACAACAAAGAAAAAAAGTAAAAAATTTTAAAAGCTACCAAAATAAGTAAAGGATTACCATTTTTGTCGGTAATAAAAATGCCACAAATTGTTATTAAATGTACATGTAGTACTTCACTTATGCCTGGGGTTCTAAATAGAGTTTTGTTATGACGACAGGAAACTTTCTAGCAAATTTAAGTTGTAACAGTAGAGGTATTTGTAAGAGGGCGGGTTAAAATATTTTACATCATACTTTGCATATGGAAATTAGCACAACGTTAAATTGTTAAACATAAAAGTAAAAACAAAAACTTTTTTACAAAAAGTTATTAAGTGATTTCTTTTATGTTATGTAATGATATTCAAACAGGTTAGAGACTAAGATTTTATTTTTTTAATGATTTAGGAATAAGCACCCGATATAATTTTAACTAGGTGTACAATAGTTGGTTATCAAACAAAGAGTTATGTCACAAAAAGCATTTTTTTGTAAACAATTTTCGTAAAAAGTCTGTTACTGCAGCCGAGAACTGCTGAGAAGGAGCTTTTAGCCCATGACATTCTATAACAAAAAAATAATATTTAAATAGAAAGCTTAAATCCTAATTCGTTTAGCTTGTTAAAAGAGGTTAAAAACAGATTTTCACATAATAGAAATTTTTCTTTCACTAAACAAATATTTTTTTCTGTCCTCTTCTTTAATATTTTTTCTTGGAAAAAGTATTAAAAGAATTTTCCAAGTCAACCCCTTAACAATTCGTAAAATACAAAACTCCCTCTTTGTTTGCATTAAACCAAAAAATATTTAGATGAAAATACATACACTCTTTACTGTATATTCAAGAAGTTAAGCAGGATATAGGAAATGAAACACAAAAACTGTTTTAAAGGCGCAACAGAGAAGGATACACATGAATGCTAAGATTCTTTTCATGTTTATACTTTCTGCACGTTTGATAACGTTCGTATTAACGTAATCCATTTGTTGTTCTTCAGATTTTGAGTGTTTAGAAGTCATTAGTTAAAAAGAGAGCTACAATTTACTCCAAATGTTTTAAAATATTATACTCGCAGAAGCTAATTCAAGTGAAATTTAATTCACGCGTAATACTTTTCTAAAAACTCAGCACCATGGTTTTATAAATATAATGAAAACCAGACTATGAATTCCACACACTGGTAAAGTAATCTTTTGTCCCGGACTTCCACTGGTGTCCTTCCATGTAGCTTTGAACATTTTAGTAAAGGCTACTTAATTGTCAGGCCGTTGGTAGGTATAAGCACAGAGCTTTACTAACGAGCACGAAAACAGACAGATAAAGTACAGCATTAAAAAGAGGGATTAGTTATTAAGCTGACACCGCAGAGGGTAGTCATCAAACAGCTGAAACAGGGAGTCATCAAACTGCTGTCGAGAAGAGAAGTTCAGTGCTTTGTTAGAGTCGGTGGTGAGTACTAGATCCCACAAATTGGGGCTCAAGCCGGAAAATACTACATTAATAGCACCGCCCTCTGTAATGTGTAAGCGAATCTTAAAGTGGTTTTACCATATACGAGATACAAATATCTTGCGATAACAAAAGAAAAGAAGCAAAATGTTTAGCTTACGCTATTGATGCATCGCAATACAGAGTAACCCCCTTGATACAGACTAGCAATTAAGTCTTGAAACAACTAAGGGGTTATTCGGTTGGTATTGGCCGTCGAAGAAAACCGCACAAGGCGGATAATGAAGAGGTGGAAAGGCGCAAAATAATACAGCAGCTGGATGGTGCGCAAGTGTCGTTAGAAGAAATGCAAAAATGTTCGTTTAGAAGACAAAGGCATCGCGTGATTAGATAACAGCTACCATTTGAAAATAACAAGCAAGAAAACCTGGACAATAAATACTGATTGGCGGCATAAAATACTGCAGTCAAAAGTAGCGATACAAAACCCTAACATTATGATCGATTGGGTGCCCAAAAAGAAAAGAAAATATTTATAATTAAACAAAAATATTATTTTCCCTAACACTGAATTCCAGTGATAGAGAGAAGATTAAAACTAAAACATTCGTGTTACAGCTGACTCTTCCCAAGTACTTTTCTAATGAAAATAAATAATGAAAATGAATAAATTATTAATAAACTAATTTTGAATTTTCCCCATGATTTAAAATGGTTATCAATGACAATTATAATTGATAAAACTCTGTCTCTTTCTCTCTCTTACTCTCTTGGTATTAGTAATTCTTGCAATCAACATTGAGGTTTTGATTAAACATGCAAATCTTGTAAATAAAGGAAAATGTGACCAAAAGCTTTGAATATACAGAAAGTTTTCTGGTTTACCACGTAACAATATCCTGTATAAATTGCAAGATTTTTCTCTTTTTTTTTTAATTTTAGGATACTATTTGGATGCTGTTATTTGTATACTGGGCTGGGCATCCATCTATAAACTATGTTTGTGTATGAGCAACATATGAAGTGTTGATGATGACAATGATGATGATATCTGTATTGGAAAATATAACACCCAAAAAAAAAGGGAGGCATATTTAATCTGTAGGCTATACAGGTTGTCACACAACATAAATGTGAACAGCAGGCTGGTTGCTGCAAAAACGAATTTTTAAATCTCACATTGCAATACAATGCGAATGTTCGATTATTCTTTGCCACACAAAAAAAGAAAGAAAAAATAAAAACAAAACAAAACAAAAATGAATGAATAAATATGCTGTCAGAATACAATTTTAGATAAAGTCGTACATACATGCAAGCAGATTATAAATTGTAACGAAAATGCAGCAATAAAAACAAGAATAAGTACAACAACAACAAAAAAGAAAGACCCAGAAAAAAAATACTATTCAGAAATGAACACTTTTTTAGTAGTGCGAATGAATATTTCCAATATTGCTTCTAGTGTTGTAATAAAAGAATCACTGACAGGAGACAGGAGAGATATTAGATGCCAATTGGAAAATATAAACGGAAACACGTTAAGATTAAGGGTATTTCTAAGCTTACACAGCCATCTCGGGGCCAAAGCAAAATAAAGAAAAAATTACAGTAAAAGGAAAAGGACTTTGCAGAGGCAATACTAATGCCTTTATTATGGTTCACAACTCAACTCTACTTTAGTTGTAACTTTGATATTAAAACTTATTGGTGTTACTACTATAGGGCTTCACAAGCATACTTGACATGGCTTACAAGCACTTTTTATTATAAAATAATTCACATGTTTGTAGTGATGTGTGGCTTTCAAGTATGCTTTTGCAGCCCTTTAGTTATTACTGATGACGACTCTGTGTTCGTGCAGTTGGAAAACACATGCAAAAATGGAACTCATCAAGACCAGGACCACACACAGCAATTTTAGTTGGGCAATTCTTGAGAGGAAAGAGGAATCGAAAGGGGTACAAACTTGCTCGTACTCCGCAATTCCTTTTTGTTCTCTCTTCGTATCTTTTATAAAGATGTAAAAAAAGAAGACAGGTAGCTTGAAACTTAATAAATGACTGAATAAAAATGCTAAAATTGCCGAAACAAAATTGCTGTGTGTAGACACAGCGGCAATTTTAAAAGAGAATTGGGAAAGAATTGCCCAACTAAACTTGCTGTGTGTGGTCCTGGTCTAACAGCAGTTGTTTCAATTACAATTAAATTGAGTTGAGTTGTGAGCGATAATAGGGGCATAAATTTTGAAGTATCATCACAAAAGGTCTTCGAGTTTCACTACAGAAAATACCAACCATGAGCAGACTACCTCCACCTGCTCAATCAGTTTTAAGCAACTTATTTGTTATTCAAAAAAAGGTAACTCTGCTTTACAAAATGCCAAACTCCTGACACTAAAGGAATATATAGAATTTATTATTAAAATTTTTCATTGACAAAAAATCCTGTGTGGTTGATACTCATACTCTGGCTAGTTGCACATACACATTATCAATTTTTAAGGATTTAGAACTCATTTTCCATTGACGACTTTTTTTTTGTGTTGGCTGTTCATTAAACTTTTATATTTCTACTTTGGGACAAAAGTAAAACCGTACCAGTTGTGGCTTTAAAAGGATTATTACAAGGCAACAATAAAAAGCAATTAAAAAAATTATTCTTAAAAAACAATTAAAAGTGAGTTAGACATTTTCTAAGTTTTACTAATTTAAATTATCGTTATTTAAAGCACCAGAAGAAAATTTATATTGCCTCACCTACACACAAAGTGCCTTTACTTAACCCTAATCATACTTTTTTCTCTTAGAGTTGGCTGCATTTAAGCACTTAAACTTTTAAGTCCAAGACTTCATTCGCTCTTTTTCTTTATAATTCAGCTGCTGTTAAATTTTAATGTTTTTTTTTTCAATAAGAGTTGGGCACCAATCACGTGATGGGTTCACTTGATTTTAATTGTCACTTGAATCTAAGATTAAATCTAAATGATTTACGAATGCTCCCAGAGAAAATGGTGCATTAAGCGTAAATTAAGGAAAATGAAAATGGGAAATTACTTCTGTTGAAACAGTTTAATTAGAATTAGGAGCGGGAACAAGTCAGAATAGATATATTGTGACACTACTCTCATGCTATAAATACTGCTAACTGTAACATATCTGATCCTCTATAACTTCTCTAGAATTAGAATTAGAAGCGTGAACCAGTCACACAAAAGATCTATTGAGACACTACTCTCCTTTTTTGAATGATTTGTTCGTCATGTCAGACGGTTGTAGATAATTAAGTAACGAAACTGGCTCCAAATTACACCACTACAGTGAAATAGCACATATTCGTTAGATAATCTGCAGAGATCGTTTCGACTGACCCTTATATTAACCAAATGTTCATTACTCTACAATGTCCAGTCATGAATCCCGTGACAATGTGACGAGCCAGGCTTAGTAAGTCATTTTTTCTCTTACATCTTTTCGCTACCCTGATCTCACTTGTAACCGACGAATATTGTTGAGATTCTCTTTCTACCTCTCCCGCAGTGACCAGTCACCGTATTCGATAGCGAGTAACTCGTATCGAAATTTTAAAATTTTTCATACAAAAACATTAAAATTACGAGAGTTTTCATTGGATATCGAATACGGTGACTTGGGTCCAAGTGACTTTTTCCCACTCGTAATTCAAATTCTAGTGATATCTGGCAACTCCAGCCTTACGTTAACTTGTCGCAAAAACGACTACCAAAATAACACTCGCACTGCATAAAGTTCACTAAAATAAATTGGCGGTTGTAGCTGAAGACGTGACTAAAATTTTTACATGTCTGCTTGTGAACTAGTCTGCCGTTTTGAATTAAGTTCTTTAACTGTTTTAAATATTTTTTTTTTTGTGACAAAAAAGCATTTGAATTGAATTGTTTGTTGCTGATTAGCTCCTTCTCTTTTTTCCTTTTTTTTTTTTTTTTTGATGCAAAAATTCCTTTACTCGCTATTATAGTCACAATCCCATCTCTATATTAAATTTTGTTTAGCTTTTAAAGCAAAAAATTTCCATTTTTTTTATTTGCTTGCTTTCGTTTGCAATTTGCAATTGCCTGGCAATTTTTTGTGTTTTCAAGTATTTAATGGTTCATTTAACAATGAAATACAATACCAGGAAACATGTGTTGTTGTAGTCCTTGTTGTGCTTAACATGTTTAGTTTAAAGCACTCTCAAACTGTGAACAAAGTTAAGTGAGTCAGTTATAATTCCAGGAACTACCTACATTTTTATTGCTCTACTCAGATTTTTGCTGAATATAAACTGTTTCAAACTCTTAACTTTTAAAAAGGAATTTGAAGAATTTATTTTTTTAAACATTAAAAAAAACCAAATATTTTTGATTTAAATTGTGTAGTTTGTTTTAGGAGGAGTATATGTATAGTGGGAGGCAGGCTATACTGAAGTGTATTAAATATTTATAATTAGAAAACTGTTTTAATTTCAAAATACTTTTAAAACAAACAATATTGCACACAATTTTACTTAAGTTACTTAACTTGACAAGAAAAAGTTTTATTTTTTTTTAGAATTTAATCAGGTCATTGAGAAAGAAAATTGAAAAACAAATGAATTCAAACAAAATTTGTTTCAAACTTTTAAGTTTAATTAAAAATAACAATGTCAGCACATGGTACAATTTCCCGTTTGAGTTAATGCTCATGTAAAACTTTAAAAATTAAATAAAAAAAATGAAAGCAACTTGTTTTAAGTCCCTAACAATTTGATTAATTAAATTTAAATTTAATTAAATTATTAAATAACACAAAGTCAATTTGTTGCCTGAATTTTATTACCAAATGAATGAAGTTCGTTTTCAAATTTAAACTTTGTACAACAAATCATAGAAAGTTTTTCCTCTGCCAAATTTGATCAAATGCATATTCACTTTTAAATCGCTTGTTTTATGAGTGTTGGCATACAAATACATTTGGAGAATGTTGGCTTCTTTTTTCCTTTTCTTCACTAAAAAAAACTTCACTATGGCATCAGGTGCAATTTGATAATAATAAATTGATTTTCAGCAATTTTGTTGCAAACAAATCAAGTGGACAAAAAAGTATATGCAGAGAGGTTTAACAACTGAGAAACGTTTCAACTATTGTGAATATGTTTTGTATTAAGCTACACAGTGGGGCATTTTTATAAAAAAAAAAAAAAAATCAACAAAAAAAAAAATAAATTAATTCAATGAAATAAAATAAAATATGCAAAATGTTTTTTAAATAAAAGAAATATAAAACAATACTAATAATAAACAAAATTTGTAATGCAATATTTTTATAAGAAAAACAGAAGAGGCTTTTACTTAAATGCCTTTGCGATTACTGTATAAGAAGAAAAATGAGTAAGAACAGCAATAGAAAGATGTCAAAAAATGTAAGCCAGAAGAACAAAGAGAAGTAGGGAAAAAGTAAGAGAAGAATCTACCGGTTCTTAGCCCTTTACAGTTCAACAGTACAGTGAAGCCTTACAGCTAGGCGCTCCCCGAAATAAAGCTCACTCTGATGTTCTAGTGCCGGCTAAAGAAAGATATATTGTTTCACAGTTTCTTTAAAATGATATGTGTTCCATCGTTAATGGTTCTAAAATCACTCAGAGCAACAGCACTGAGGTATATGAAAATTTTCAAAAAATTTTTTAAATTATTCAAAGTAATTTCTGACTATTTGGGCAATAGATTACAAATGTAGACAGCTTCCCCTTTAAAATTCTATGTGTTTTATGAGGTCCCATTCCTTGAGATAGACGGTTTGGGTCACAGTAGCCTTCATCCTTCAGAGATCACATATACGCTATTTTTGTACTAAGTGAAATTTTCCACGTTTTCTAAAAAATTTCATAAATGCAATTGAGAGAAACTGTATTCCCAGGATGATAGCTGTGGTTGTTTTCCATTAGGTTTCATTTCTTACGATAGAAGGGTTTATCGCATGCGATAAAATTATAAAGTATTCAAACACCTCGCAAATATGAGGATCTGTATTTCACGAAATCGAATCTTTAATGTGTTTGGTCGTTTACTTTATGCATTTGTCTGAGTGTGAGTATGTCAACGTCGTTTAATATACGCGTTGCTTTTGCATTGCAATTGTTTTCACATCGCAATACAGAGTTGTCCCCTGAAATTTTTATAAATATGAACCAAAATTGCAAGTAACTTTCTTTTGTAGCTCAAAATTTAAAAAGAACCAAACAAACTACAAAATAAAATATTAATTCTCTCTCTTTGCGGTGCGTTTCAAAAAACATAAAACATAAAACATGCACAGCATAAAAGCATATCGCCCTGTTAAATTTATGAGCTAAAATGATGGTGTAAATTTTTTAACGCTTTGACTCATGAAATCGTTAATCATTAAAAGAATGTTTCGTTATAAAATTTTGCATGCATCCTTTTTTATTGCTTCTTGCTTCGTATTTGGAAGCAATAAAATCCAAAATTTTATTACGTAACTTGGAGCATTAACAAAACTGCGGGCTGGTATGAAATAAAAGCAGGTGTATTTTTAGTTTATATTTCGCCTTCAAAAACTTATTTTGTTTATTATACTAAGAGTAAATAACAGTAAAAGAAAAAAACTTGAGAAATTTAATCAAACAAAGTTTACAAAGTTTAATAAAAAGAAAGGAAAAAAAAAAATTAAAGCAGAATTTTTATTAAACAAATCAATCAAAAAATTTCCATAAATGAAAAGAGAAACTAGAAAAACCTTTTTGCATTAAAGTAAAAAAATATTTTGCATAATATAATCAAAGAGTATTCGCTTTTTTAAGCACAATAGAACTTACGAGACAGCTAACAGCAAGAAATTATGCTTGCCTAGAAGCAATTATAAAGGGTGTCCCAACAAGAACGCAAGATTTCAATTTTAAATATATGACTGATGCAGTAATTGAATTGTTTCTCTGGCTGTATGACATGTGGCCCGCCACATTCATTTCTTTAATTCTAGGCAAGAAAAAACTGGTTATCATTTCACGATACCGAACACCATTGACTGTTTTCGCTTGACCTGCCTCATTTTCATAAAAAAAGGTCCAATGATTCCTCCAGCCCAAAAACCACACCACACAGTGGATTTTCCTCAACCCAAATGCGATAATTCTGCCTATTGACAAAGCCATCAAGATGGAAATGGGCCTCGTCACTGAAGATGATTTTATCGGCAAAATCAGCATTTTCATGTCTCTCCAATACCCAATTAACGAACTTCCTTCGCTGTCCATGGTAATTTTTTACTAACCTCGTACCTTCTACTAGCAAACAATATCAATTGTTCAAATGTCAAACAATGACACTTCGAATTTCGCCAAATTTAAATCTTGCATTCTTGTTGGGACACCCTTTATAAGGCATACATAAGGCACGAATTTTGTTTGCTTTAAGCTACCTAGAGAAGCAATAGTTTTAGCTGGCAAACAAGACTTATTTTATGTGACGCTTTAAATTGATGTTCTATCCGATTTAATTCATACCACTAACCCGTTCGAACCAGGAAATCTGCAGTTAAGACCCAGCACTAACTCGCCACTTAACAACTTCAGATACAAAGCTCTGTTAAGTTTCTGTTTTATTTTTACTTTTAATAAATAAGTTCATGTATGTACAAATGCATTTGTGAGCACTAGTGTGAAATGCAAAATGTAGCCGGTAGTCAGCTTAGCAAAAGTGCAAATTCCAAATATCAAGATACGCATAACATTTGCTTCATACACTGAATACCCTCTATAATAAATTTGATAAAATTTTTTTGTGCTTTAAAAATAAATTTTCAATTTTTTTTTTTTCGTTTTCTTTGAAAAAGTCAGTTTTCATTAATTTTGATTAAAAAATGTTTAGCTTTAAATAAACGAAAATATTAAAGGAAAATATTTATGAATATTTTATTATTTATTTACATCATGTTTTTGGATAGATTACATATATTTCTGTGTGTTCGCTGTGCTTATCTATAGCGACACACAACTACACCCACATTTGCTCACCATATAAATTAATATATGAAAAAGTCCTTGTGTATACAAGGATATGAGGTTTTTTGTCATACTCTATTAGTAAAAATTCACCCAACATACCAACACACTCTCACAATTCGTACGTATATCAGAGTTGCAACGAAATGTTGTCAGCCTGATAACGAACATTTTTTAACCGTACATGCATATGTAAGTGTGTATGTAGGTATGGGCTGCCAATGAAAAAAATGTCATAACAAAAAGGAAAAAGAAAAAAATGACACGTATTCACAGAAAAAAAAAAACAACAAACACACACACGCTTACGAAATATTTAAAATGACTTTACAGGATATTACATTTTCTATATGCAAACAGCAAAAAAATTTATAAAACAAAAAGACAAGCAAAAGTATTCCAATATGTTTTAAAAAAAGGGGTTTTCAAAAAGAGCTTTTAATATTTTGTTGATGCTGGCTCTCACAAGTCTTTGACTTAACGAAAACATTGATATGTGGCAGCGCCGGCCATATATTTTATAGTGGCTTGTGGTGAATTTGACTAGGACATTGACATTCGTAATAAAGACATGTAGGTTAGTGGTTAATGTACTAATCCAACAGTTAGATTCGTGCCTAGACCTTGGGTATTTGGCCGTATAAAATATCCTTTGGGTCGCTGTACATCTGGCTTTTAAAAAGCGGCTAATTGTACTTGAAAGATGAAAGTTCGTTAATTGTCAGAGTAAATTGATATCGGACAGACGTAAAACCAAAGGCGCATACAGTAGAGAGACTCACAGCCTTATGAATAAATTTCCCTGAAGTTGGCACAATAAGGAAATTAAATATAATTTATTTTAGATTTTCTACACGATTTCATGTTAAAACTCAGTGCTAAATTGAGTTCCGAGCTGTTCAACTTTTTGCCAAATTCTTGTTATTCATACAAAGCCCACTGATTTTGTTTTGAAAACGAAACACAGAGTAAATAAAACCGTCAGTGCATATACCAATAAATTACGACTGCCCTTCAGTCGTCTGTAAGTGGCCATCCGGCGCAGATTTTTCGGTATATTTTTATGTTTTGCCAAAGGTATTTTAAGGCATTACTAAGGTGACATCTGTCTGTATGCATTGTCAAAGCAGTGTTGCAGCATTGTAGCACAAAATTAATTGACATTTTAAATGATGCTATAGCTGCGTTTAAATATTTGCAATTTTTTTTTTTGCTAAAAATATTATTTATTTATTTTTATTTATTAATAGTAATTAAATTTACGTATTATAACATTATAGGAACTGGCTGCTGGGGCCTTCGTCCTTTGCTAAAAATATAAACTGTAGGAATGCCGCCCTTTAGCAAAGTTTGCACAGTTTTCTTTCATACATTTATTCCAAAATCTTTATTAGGTTGACTGTTAATTAGAATCACACTGTTCCTTTTAAACAGTGTTGTGTAGTGTACAAGTTAGAAGGGGTTTGTGGAGAGAGCTTTTAAACGTGAAGAATTTTTTAGTATTAATTTGATCAATTCTTAGTTTTTGTTAATTAATTATGGCTAATTTTCAAAAAAATGATTATGCATGCAATTTTATTATGGGTTACGCCACTAGTCATTCATTATCCTGCTTAAGCGGATAATTAACTTTTACATAAAATGCATTTGCTTGTAATTAAACGGAAATTAAGTTAATGAAACGCTTTTAATAAAAACCTATAAAAAATATTTTATGTAAAAGTTTATACTCATTATAATTTCGGAAGCTAAATATTTTTTTTTACTTGTTTATGTTTTATGCTAAGATATTCTTCATTCTCTGCTTGTCTCTTTCTTTCTTTTTTATAATATTTGCATTTCTTTAAAAAAAAAAAAACACATTTATGAAACCGAAAATTAAGTGCAGTTTCATTTGAAAATAAGAAAACTTTTCTTACTTTGTTTTGTTTTGGAGTTTCTTAGGTGTTGGTTACAAGACACAGCAATATTACTAAATAATGCACATTAATTAATCTTCAAGATGAAGTATGCTTTCATATAATAAAGCAAAAAAAAATAATAAATAAAAATTTTGAGTTCTCAAGGGAACTCTAATTTGAAAACTTGTTGGTAACTTAAAGTTCTTTTGTTGTTGTTTTAATGTTTTTGTTACTAAGGATACCTGCAATTCTTTCTTTTCTACTATGTTTAGTTTTTAATTACTTTAGACATCAAAAACATTTGGTTGCATGCAGCGTGCTTTAAAGTAAACTTAACAAATATTTTTGGTAAAAGAGTTTATTTTAGTTTTAGCTGTTTTTTAAAGCACAAATATGTAAACTTAAAAGTTCCAAGAAATGAATTTACTTGCATTTTGCTGATTTAAAAAATATGGCTTTGTCATGGCTCTCCTTTGGAATAGCTGTAAATTAGCCAATCAAATACTGTGACAGCAGAGAAAGCACGGCCGAAGAATACAAATGAATGAAGATAAATATAATGAAATAAATATGTTTTAACGTAACACCCTACGTTTTTTAATATTTATTAAATATGTCTTACGTCATTAAATATTTTTAAATATATTATTAGTATAAATGTACACTCTAAGGGACGAATTATAGAAGATTACGGAATGGAACACACACCGTTTTAAAGGTAAGTTTCTCTATATTAGTAATTTGTCACCCAATTGACCAGAAATTACTTGGAAAAATTTTTTAAATCCCTCACCCCAATGCTGTTAATCTAGGGGAATTTTGTCAACTGCCGGACGAACCATAGGAGAAGTTTTGAAAGGGAGATTCCTTATACATACTACTAATCTGTGACTCAATTGGCCAAAAACTACTGTGGAGATTTTAAAATTTTTTTTTTGAAATTAATCAAAGTTAAGAAATTTTTAATTTAAAAAAAAAAATTATTTCAAATAAAATAAGTTAAAAAGCGGCCAAATAAAGTTAATCTATTACACAGTAAAAACAATTAGAAAAAAATGTTGACATACATGAGTTCGCTAGGCTTGTTTAGCGTCTTTGATTGCAGATGAGATACTACTACTGGAAATAAAATCAAAAGTTGTGTTTGGGATTTAATGAGACTATATGATTATTGCCAAAGAATATTTTATTTTAGAATTGTTTTATTTTAAAAAAATTTTTTAATACAATTTTTTGTATAAAAAATTGTTTTACTGTCAGAACTTTTACGATATCTTTGAAACTATTGAGACAATTTAAAAACGATGTAGCTACGACTTGTAACAAATTTTGTTTTCAAATTTCGAATTTTTTTTATAATGATATAAAACAAACCGTTTTCAAATATATTTCACATATTTCATGACACCTCACCGCTTAAATTTATGAAAAAAATTATAAAACAAAAAACAGTGAAAATTTGAAAGCAACGCTTTAAACTACTTTGAAAACAGTTTGAAGTTGCTGTGGTTCAAAACCGTATACACTTGCCTTGTTTATAAAAATTTATTTTCACCTTAACTTTTAAATTCAAACACATTATAATTTTTTATATTTCGTTTTATTTTTTCTTTCACCTCTGTTTGTGAGCAATTTCTTTTAAACTTGTTATTTCACTTTGAAGAATTTTCTTTTGACATCAAAATGGTTAATTTGTGTTTTTAATATTTCAAGTGTAAATTCTCTTTCACTTGATATTGTCAATCAGACACAAACTCATATTGCTGCTTTATTGCATATTTGATTGTTAACAGAGAAAATTTTTCAGCAAAATTTATTTAATTAAAGAAATAATTCTGTCATAATAAGGAAAACTCGATGAAGTCAACTTGAATAAGAATTTACTTGTCGCAATTAACTCAATATTTTTATCATTGTGGTACACAGCTGGTGGGGCGATATATTGCACAAATAACGTTTGCTGGAATCGAAATAATTTTATAAGAAAAATTTCTAAGGCTTGGCCTTCTAAAATTGTAATTCTCTAAAATGATTTAAAAATACTTTTTCCTTTTTGCATCGGAATTAAAAATTTTTTTAACAATTTTTGAAATGCATAAATTAAAATCATTTTATTGCTGGAGTTCTTAAATTATCAGAGAAAGATAAAAGGCGTACAAACTTGCTCGTAGTCTCTAATTCTCTTTTATGTTCTATACGTCTCTTACAGAACTGTAATATAAAAAAAACGGGTTCTTAAATGTGTAAAAGAAAAGTAGAATTGCAGCAACAAAAATTGCATGTGTAAACCCAAAGCCAATAATTTTTTTCTTAGTAATGAGACTAACTAATAATAAAAAGCTTACTTGAAATTAGTTAAAGTATCATCAAGAGTAAAATACTGCTGACTATAACATTGAATATCGCAATATTACAAAAGTCTGGTAAAGAAATAGTTGGCATACAGTTTATGGAGAATAAAGTTAACTGAATTGTCGGCAGGGAATTTATTTAAGCACAAGCACACTGCCATGACTACTACACAGTATGTAAGTCTCAACATAATGGAAAAAAGGGCCGTGTGAGAGCCACACACAGGCACCGGCAATAATTATTCAACACTCAAACACAAAATGAAGCAGTAAACACACACTAATGAAAATACAGTTTACACATTAGTAAATGTGTGTGTCTATTTAAAATAAAAATAACTGACTTGTTGAATCTTCATTTCTCTTTTACCAATACAATGACCTTTATTTTATTCCCTCCAACCCTTACAACTACATTTGCTTTCACAATGGCGTATGAGAGAAAAATATTATTATTATTCACAAAGAAATACAATAAAAAAACAACTTAACAAAAGCAAATTGATGAATAAAAACACCAAGTAACCATAGAAACCGAATTCAATTAGTGAAATTATACTCTTTCAAATATAAACAATAAATAAAATACAACACATTGTTGTGTGTGCTGTATTTATTAAAGTACTTTTGAATATCAATAAATTTATTGAATTTAAATATTTGCTAATTATGTGCAAGTACATGAAAAATTATAAGTGAAATGTAAATTAAAAAAAAAATGGAAAAAGCACAATCAATATTTAATACTCTTATTATTTCAAATAATTTCAATTAAACACTGAAATTAACACACGAACGTTAGGGTGGCTCAATGTTGCTTATAGTGTTTTCAGACTGAATGGCTTTAATGTAAAATCCAACACATTAATTTTGTATTTACCATACAAAATGATCTTGTTAAATCCACATTAAATCTTATTTGGCAAAGACCAGGACCTCACACGGCAATTCTTTCTCAATTCTCTTTTAAAATTGCAGCTGTGTCTACACACACCAACTTTGTTTCGGCAATTTCAGCATTCTTATTTAGTCATTCATTCGGCCTCAAGCTACCTGTCTTCTTCTTTTATATCTTTATAAAAGATACGAGTACGAGCAAGTTTGTACCCCTTTCCATTCCTCTCTCTCCTACAAAAACAAAAAATTGCCCATCTAAACTTGCCGTGTGTGGTCCTGGTGAAACGAGGTTCTTGGGCGAAGAACAAAAAAATATTTTTCTCATAAGTGTATTTACCAAAGCCTACAAAACATGTTCTGGTATTTGACGTTTTTTACAAAGTAACGCTTTAAATACACATATTTTTATGGGAAATTTATTTGATACTGCATTATGCCGATACTGCATTATACTGATACTGCATTATACCGACAGTCGAACTGTAATTAGGTCCTATCTGGTTCGAGAATGTCGAACATTTTTAAATCGGACACGGCACTACCATAGGGAACTGTAGCACCAATTATCTGTAAGGGAAGGGTAGAGGTTGCCGCAGCAGAATACCTACACCATTACAGCAGAACTTTCTCAGTCTGCAAACAGCAGATCGATAGCATATTTTTCGAAGAACACAGTCCAGATGGAAGAACGAATAGACATACAGTACAGCGAGGATGATCTGGACTAGGCTGGATAGCAATGGCAGCAGAGATTTACGGGGACTCCAAAGAGTTCAGTTGAGAAATTTGGTTGCAGTAGTAACAGACTACTAGAATGGAATTGCCATCAAATGCCTGTTATAGAAATTGTCAAGACAAGGAAGAGCAGGAAACTGGGAACACCTTCTCTGCTTCTGATCTGCCTTGGTGGATTAGCGCAAGTTCTACCTCGGAGAGCGCAGGGTGCTACTGCGATGTCGACTATAGTGGTCGGCAGCTATATGGCCTTATTAGAAGTAGCAATTTTTTTAGGTGACAGACTCATCTTTTTCTTCTTTTCTTATCATCCCTTTACTTCCTTTCACTCTTCTATATCTATCAAAAAGGTAACACATCAGAGAAGCCAAGTAAGTCCGCCCTATGCAACCTCACCTAACCTAACCTTTTTGACATACTGTATGTTAAGTCCGTAATTTATTAAATTTGTAGTGTAAACGAAAAATCAGTTAAAACACTATTAACTCCAGATATAAAACGAAAACTAAAAGAAAAAAATATGCAACATTGAAACTGAACTGCCTTTTCAATAAAATATTTGAATACAAATTTAACAATAAAATTAAATAACCAGCAATGGCCTTTTCACACACAAAAGATTCTTTTGTCTGTTTTTTGTTTTCAATAAAATCAATTAAAATGCTTCTTTCTCCCCTTTATTTCGCTCTCTATTTTCTATTGTAAGCTTTTAATAAAAAACATAATTAAAGGAGCATTGATGTAATGCATACTTAACTTTTTAATAGACTTTTGTAATTAAATGAAATGAAATTGGTTATGACAACTTGTTCGTAGAAAAAATTAATGGATAAAATTATTAAAAGCAAGTAAGCGATAATATACGAGTATGCGATTTTACGCCACTTTAATTAACTGTGATTACTGTTGTAGCCTGAATTAATTTAATTAATCAAATGCTGCAACATCTGTAAGTGCACAAAAAAAAAATTGCAAGCCAATTAAACACTTTAATTTAAAAGATTCATTATATTTCTAATTGTAAAAATTAATTATTTAATTAATATGATGAATTTTCAATTGAACAAAAATATTTATTATACTGATTAACTCTCTTATACAAAATATTGACAAAGAATTTTAGTAAACTTGATGGAAAAAATATTAAGAATTTTTTTTGCTAAAGTAATAGATGTGCAGTATTGCGGGCAGGGATTTATTCGGGTGGCACTGCAACCATTAGAGAAGAATGGGTTTGAAATCAAGTGACTTCTGTAGAGGTTGGCAGGACGAAAAAGAGGAAGAAATTGTGGAATATTTTCTCTGCCTTTACCCGGCACTGGCAGCTCACCATGAGCTTTAATTCGAAGAGCGCTACCTGCAAGGTCTCACTAAGTTGTTGAATGCAAAAATTGGGATGACGGGTACTAGCAGAGAAGTTGAAGGATTGTCTCTTTATTCTTGGTTCCCTGCAGCAGCTACAACAATTTACGTTGAGGGGCAAACACAGCCTACAGCTGGGCTTGCAGCACTAAAAGATGCATGGTGTGAACTGGGTTAAGAGTTTTTTTTTAAATAAATAAATTTGTATAATGAAAATTAAAACAAACACTATGAAAATATTATGCGCCACTTTTGTGCTATTTAAAATTCATACAAGTTCATATTCATATGCAGTTTTAAGCTGATATGGCATTTAATAAATGCACCTGCATACTCGTATTTATTTTATATATAATATGACACTGGATGTGAATACAGTTTGTTGATCCTGCAAAAAAAATCTCAAAGACTTTTTTTATTTATTATAATACTGTCCAACTGGGAGTTGCAACCAAAAGCTGATAAAAATTTTAATTTTATTTTAGAAAACGTTTTATAAATCTAAATCAGACAATTATATTCGGTTTTAAATGGGAGCAACGGAAAACTGCCAAAAGTTGTGTACTTGAAAGAAATTATTTTGAATTTAAAAATCATAATTTTGTTAAAAAAAAATTTAATTTAAAATCAAGTTTAAATCAGTTTTTTTTAACAGAACACAAATGACACTTAATCTCTCATACTGCCAACAATAAACAATAATTATAAATTATCCTATTAAAAAACACATGCCAGTTATTGGCATTTTAGAAAATAAATAACAACAACAAAATTGCCTACATGTTGAATGTACTAAAATTTAATTAAAATTTTACTCTAAAAACGGTTTTATTTAAATTTTAAGCCTCTAAGTATCCCACAGTTTAATGATGAATTAAAAATTGTGTTTTTTTTTTTGTTAACAACAAAATAGGAAAAACCAAAAACATGAAAAAAAAGAAGTGAAACGTTTATCATGTTAACATATTTTGCGGCCAACAGGGTTGCTGAGGCTAGAGGTTTATAAAGGAACGACTGTGTATGGTGCACTTTAGATAGCAAGTAAATTTTGTGTTTTTTAAAAGAAAAAAAAATTATAATAATACAAAGAAAAATAATACATGAACACGTACATGCTATGTATATATGTATATGTAAAGCATGTATGTATGCATGAATTTTGTAATATTTTCTCAAACCCTTAAAACCGCAACTTGTTTTCTAAACAACAAAAACAATTTTAAAAAACCAACAAACCCAAAAGCATACATACATACATACAATATACACACACAAAGCTATGTGTAAATTCATACATACATTACAGAACCACTTCCCTTTCTACTCTACTACTTAGCCTAACACATACTGTTAACTAATATTCTCTCTCACCAAAAAGAGAACAAACAACAGACGTTAGTTAACCACTTATTAGGGGTATATACGAGTATTCAACTGTATTGATGTAAGTGGAGGGTAAGTGGGAAAATGTATGGGAGGCTCAGTGTGTGTGCCTGCTACTTGTTTATTTTATGATAACATGAATAAGAGACTGTATTCCAATTTTTTTTGTTACTGTCAATTTAGCGCTTTCAACAGTTTTTTTTTTATCAGCATTCAAAGTGATTTTAGTTTTATTCATTGTCTTAGGTAGTCAGTTTATGTTGCTGCAAACTGATCATCAATTACAATCAAAAGCTTATGCTTTAATCAACGTACTCTTGAAACATAAAGTATCTAAACAATAGATCTTACAGTTCTCGATGTTATTATCACGTATAATAATAATAATAGTAGACAAGTTCTCATTGAGGTAACAGAGAAGGTGTCCTAAGCTAGTCCCTGATACCACATATACATAATTCATAAAATAAAAAAGCTACATCTCAAAGCTAGGAGCGGAGTCTACACTAGGAAGAGATGGAAAGCTATCGTTTATCTGTTGCATGCTCGACAGCTTCAGCAGTGGCCTTTATTACGATTGTGGTCGAAGTACGAAAGCAACAACATAAAACAATCATGATAAGGCAGAGTAAGTATTAAAGGTAACATAGTCTCGAAGCTTGTGTAACAATCAACCAGTAGCCTCGACATATTTTTCTGTTTCTGTTAAGTATCTCAGGGATTTTAGTGACTTCCGGACGAACCAGAGAAGATTGCGGGATGAGACATATATCATTATAATGGGGAGGTCGCCTAGATTTGTAACCAACCGTCCAACTACTCAGAAGTTACTTTGGACTATTTTAAAACTTTTTTTGGAAATTTCCATATACCCCAGTGCTGTTGCTTTCAGGGATTATAGTGACTTCCGGACGAACTAGAGAAGATTACGGGATGGGACACATATCATTCTAAAGAGGAAGTCGTCTAGATGTGTAATCTACCGCCCAAATCATCATAGTGAAGCCAAATCTTTCAGTTTTATTTAGAAAAATAATTAATTTTTTTACACGATTTTTCAACTCTTTAAAATATTTAAGTTGACATCACTAGTAATGGAATTTTGTGGCTAAAGTTAGCCTGACTGAGTAAGTACATGGCTGAGAGCTCAGAGAGCAGGTTCTAAATTAAATCAGTATTGACACAAAAGATAAACATTCAACTTTAGTTTGCATTTTGTTTGTATAAAATATGCAGCATATTTTAAAGACACAGTAGAAAACCTTTTAGCAAAGGAAATCTCAAACAGTAGAAATTTTACCAAGAACAATAAATTTTGTAATGTCGCTTTTAATTTAGATGAAAGTGTTACAAACAAAAAATAAAAAAATAAAAAAGATAAAAGCAAAACTTTCTTATTTAGTAAGCAAAAATAAATAATGTTAACAAAATCATAAAATTCTACAAAGGATTTTAAAGTAACAGATTGTTGTTGGATAATTCTATTTAAAAACAGTATATAGAGTATAGGAATGCACATCTATCTAAATAAAAATATTTTAAGTATTTTGTTTGTTAAATTTTTAAACGGTGTTTAAGAGTGTTTAGATCAAAAAATAAATAATCATTTAAAAACTTAAGAAAAGTTCTTCGTTCCAATTCTTTTTACAAAAGTTTAGCCGCCGTGTTTCAAAAGTTGACTTATCCAGTCTCAACTAAATTAATTTTTTGGTTGTATCCTCTTCGTATAAATTACTAATACAAAATTATTTGAGTTGAGAAGGACAAAGAAAATTTTTTAAACTTTTATAAAAGTTGTGTACCATAATAAGGTCTTTAAAAAACCACATTTGTTGATTTAATGAATAAAATTATTTTGTGGTTTAAAAAATAGGGCCTGTTCTGCTAAATATGAACGAAAACTTCGTTCACATATTTTGATATATTTTTTTTCAGTAGAATTATTCGAAAGAAGCTATCGTTTGCATTTAGCTGAACAGGCCCAGAATTTATTTAAAAGAAATACAATTGGATTTTTTTTATATTTCTTGTACAAACTTAAGCTAAATAATTTTTTTTTCTTTTGATTTTACTTTTGCTTAACTCTGTTTATTTTATAATTTTAATAATTAATCTCACCTATTGCAACAGCAAAAATAATTACAATTAAGTTAATTATAGGTCTCATAGCAATTCATACCAGCCTCAAAGAAAAATAAGCAAATCCCTCAAAAACAAAAAAAAATCGATTGAAATATTAAACTAGAAACAAACAAAAACGTAGTTTATATGAAAAATAACATTATAAATTGTGTAATAATTTGTAAAACGAATGTGTACATGCGAATATTACATAAAGCAAGCACATTTAATTAAATGCAGGAATTTTGGTCAATAAAACATTAATATTGTGCTCAATAAAAAACAACCAATACAACAGCAAATAAAGGGGATTATGGTCAAGTACTAACACGACTTTTAGACATGCTATTGTTTTATTATTATTACAAATATATAGGTAAGTATTGAGTTATTGGAAGCCAGTACAACTGGATTTATTGCTTTAAGGGAAAACAACAAATTAATTGAAAATAAATTACTTAAAGGTATTTAAAGTTTTAGGATATTTATTTATTTATGAAAATGCTTAATGTGAAATTAAATTAATTTCTTTAGAAAACGAAAGAGAAGTTCAGACTACAAGCAATTCAAACATCTTTACTCAATCTCTTATTAAAAGTAGCAGAATTACAGCAAGAAAAATAACAGTTGTGTAAACACAGCTTGTTCAAACCTATTATAGGGTGTTCTGTTACAAGAAACAGCCCATAATACAGTATTAAATATATAAATTTGTATTTTATATACAAAAATTCTGATAATATCAAGTTATAGCATTATCAATTCAGTAACAAACAAAAAAATAAATAAAAACAATAACAATAATAATTTTATAAACAAAAGCTATAAAAAATACACATTATTTGCATATATACTGCAAATTAAAAATGAAAATTACAATAATAATAATAAAAAAATGTTTGATACCCGCACACATTTAAATTATGTATCGAAGAGCAGGTAGAAAACACTGGAAATTAATTAAATTTGAAATTTTATTATAAATAAAAACCCTTATCCAAAATATTTCTGCTCTAGGCACTTTTCCAGCATATTCGACCAATTAAAATGTTTAATTTTTTATCGCAATTATAAGCAGACCGCAGTGAAAGCTTGTAACTATTTGAAGAATTGTGTTTTTAATATTTCCTACAAATTTTACATCAATTGATAGTAGAAGAAATTTAATTAATTAGCACCTTAATTATATTTAAAAGGGAGTGAAAATTAAAAACTACTTCTGAAATTTGTGTCATTAAACTTCCTAAAATTAAATCAAGAGAAAATCTACTTGAAATATATTTTTTATTTAAATAGTTAAATTTTTTTCAAAAAAGTCGGTAACTATTTGAAGAATTGTGTTTTCAATATTTTCTGTGAATTTCACTTCAATCGATACTAGAATAAGCCACCTCCCCATATATCCTTTATTTGAAAAATTTAATTTTAGCTCTAAATGTATTTAAAAGGAAAAAAGAAAATAGATAAGTATTTCTGAAATTTAAGCTATTAAATTTCGTAACAATTAAAGCAAGAGAAAAACCTACTTCCCATATATAATTTTTCTCTTTGAAAAAAATTTTAATTAAAGAAATTTAAATTTGAAAAAGCTTTAAAGTAAAATAGAAGCTGATATAATAATGTTTTTGGGTACATTAAAATCCAATACTGGCGCAAATTTTTAACAAATACACGAGTATGCGGTATGCATGTGCAAAAGTGTCTGCATATAAATTACAATTATTCAAATATTAATGTATTTTTTTTACACAACATTAAACATACTCGTACATACATTATATTTTTTTAATCTCTGTTTAATAAAACTTACTTGTATTAAATTTGTGTATTAGCAATTAATTCCATAAAAATGCCATTAATATGTTTTTAAAGGATAATTGAATTAAATTTACCTGAAAAGAAAATAGAAAAGAAAACAAATATAAGTTGAAATTTCAATAATATTTATCAAAGTTTTATTAAAATTACTATTTTATTATTTGAAAATATAAGCATTTCTGCAAATGTTTATATTGATTTCTTTCTTTAATAACAAAGCCAGTTATAATAGAAAATTTATGGCTTTTTTGTTGATGTTGTTTTCAAAAAGAATCTTCGAAAGTTTTTCTTCTAGGGATGTATGAGAAAACGATTTAAACTTTGTGTGTGTCTGTGCTTTTATTATTTTGAATTTACTTGTTGTTTTTCATATGCTGAAATTGTTTTCTTTTTTTTTAGCATAAATTTCTTATAAAAAATGTCTGCCCAAGAATGTTTTATAAGTCTAGTCTGTGTCTATAAATTTATGGCAAACAAAACACGAAACAAACTGATAAAAAAAAAAGTATAAAAAATTACAAATTAAAATTCTTTTGTTAAGACTACTAAGCCTATAAAAAAAAAAAGCATAAAACTAGAACAGACAAATAATTTTCATATCAAAAAGATGGTGGCCTCAACTGTCATAATAAATAATTATGTATTAGATTAGGTTGAACAGGTTTACTCAAAGAAGCTTGAAGATGACTTATACAGTCATGTATTGTGGTCCCTTTAAACTTATTTATTTCATTGATTAAATAATTTAAAGGTTTTGTTAATCAAAATTAAAATTATAAAGCTCTATTAAGATCAATATTCGGAATACTTTCCTTTAGTATATGGCCTACACATGTCGCCAAGACAGCAAAAGTAAACAACCCCGCCAGAAGAATGGATCTACCATGTAATAACTACTGCAGAACTTACCAGCAAGTCTGCCTCTGCCTAGCAGTATGAATTTTCTGAAGGCTATCTACGCTGGTATTTACTGGAATAGCAGGCATTATATAGCTTCATTACAAGTAGTAATTGCTGCTTTAAGAAAACAACTTCGGTTGGGAGAACTAAATTTGTAACTAATCAATAATTCAGTTGGGATATTCTTAGAGATGATGAATGTAGGGACTAAGCCCACATTTAGGAACAGTGCTAGAGAGAAGAAATCTTAGACCTCACTTTGTGTAATGCATTCCTAAGCAATTTCATTGAAGAAAGAAAAGTTTCAGAGGAAATATCCCTGTCTGATCACTAGATTTTATATAGAATAACTGGGAAAATTTTAATAGCTTATTAGAAGAGATGAACAGATGAGTAAACGAGGGTACGGAATCCAGATGAGCTGGAAATTGCTTGTGTGCCCAAAGAAGAAAAAAGTAGGCAAAAGCATCACTCTTTGGTGGAACGATCGTTTAGCACCGTGTCTAAAAGTACAGACAACTGGTCTCTTCACAAGAGAGCATCGTGAAAGAAATTCTGTTGTGAACTGTCGGAGTTAAGCAGTTGCTCCAATGTTCACAGGGTTCTTTCAAAAATGCACTCTAAGTCTATTGGGTTTCTTAAAAGGACAGACGCATCTTACACAAATGCTAACTCTAAAATCTTCTTGCTACCGTTCATTTTCTTTGTTCCAAAATTCTGTCAGAGGATCGAGCTAGTCTACCCAGGGAACGAATAACACAGTCCTATAATTGGTTAAGAGCTGGGGAAATATTTTGTAAGGAAGGGATAATATGGCTCGTTTTTTCCGTATAAATCTGCTGAAGAACAAGGAATTAATCCAGCATTCTTCACATTATGCAAACTTTGCTTAATATTTGCAATTCTCAGCATATGAAGGGAAGAAATTAATTTCTAAAGCCTAAAGACTTTAATTAGATGAAAGCTATAAAGGACTCAATAAGGAATAACTATACTTTTTTGTGTTTATGACATACTGGCCAAATTCTTTGTTCTCAAGCTCAACGTAACTAATGAAACCTTTGCTGTTTACAAAATTTTTTTTTATTTCATTTTAAATAAATATTGCTTTTTAAGCTTTCAAAATTTCCCAAGAGAGTTAAGGCATTCCAGTCAACAGTGATTAATATTACAAAATATAATCAAAAATTTACTGTAATTGTTAAAAGGGAATACAGAAAAAAAAGAAAAAGATTTGGTAATAAAATTGTTACAATCAAGATGATACTCGTTCATCATCATTTGTTTGTCATTTGTGGTCTACAGCTTAAAACAAACACACCACAGCCACTATATTGGCAGAACACACAATAAAAAAAAAAGATAAGTGGCTGAGGTTAAATAATGACAAAAGTTTCAACAGCAGGACTTATCATAGCTCCTCTTTGCTAAAAAGAAAAAAGTTTAATGCACAAACATGAATGACATGGCCAGCACATCTATGGGTTTCTTGTTGAACTGGAGAAATTAGAGTACATAAAACTCTGGCTGTTTGCTTTTCTAGTAACAAAAAAAAACTAAAACTAAAAATTTTATTAACAAAAAAAAAATCCCTCAACATACCAACCAAATAAAAGAGCGAACTAGAGTTTTTTTAATCAAATTTTCATTTTGTGGCGTGTTAAACAAATCTTGCAGTGTTGTATACCATTTTGTCAGTGGGTTTTATGGAGAAAGAGATTTACCAAAAGAAGCATGCCGAGAACACATTGAAAACCATTTTTATTGTGCCATTATTATGCTCTGTAGTATGACATTTTATTAATTAAAAAAAAGAAAATTATCAATAAAATAAACAATAAAATTTTTTAATTGTTTGGAGACCGTCCGACCACCAATATCAATGAGGCTAGAAAATATATGGCGCATTGTCAGCCATATTTAACAAGGAATTGTTTAATTATGGGGATTATTTTTTTATTAAATAATTTTAAAATATTGACAAAGTAAAAGTATAACGTTTAAAACAAAGATTTTTTTTTAAAACCAATTAAATAGATAAATGTTGCATAAATGCAAGCTAAAATTGAAAAGGAGTTATAACACTGACACAATGAAATATTCACAAGCAAAGTTAAAATTTTTTCTTCATAGAGTTACTTTAGCCACATTCTGTATTGGCTAAAATTGAGGTTGTCGTTATTGTAAATAGATCATATGTAACGCGCTCAAGATTTAGGCTGAGCGAAAGCCCATCTATTTTTCCGAGACTCAAGGAGAGGTCACAAAGAAGTCTTGCCCTACAAGATTCTGAGGTCGGACAGTAACAAAGTTCATATCATGAAGCTTCATCATGCAAATCACAAAACCTGCATTGGTTGGTCTTAATATTTCCTACCTTACACTGGTGATACCTAAAACCACAATGATTGGTCAACTATACCATTAGGAGCTTGAAGTTACTCTTGTTAAGTGGCAGTACCTTCTAGGATTTGTACCTGAATAGCGTGGACTGGGTGAGTCCAGTCAGCGATTGCTAATGTTGTGAGAATCGTGATGCTACCCAGATGTATCCCAGAGAGATGACAAAGTAGGTTTGTGATACTATGGACTTTCGACGCCTCTTCTGTTGGCCAAGCAGTCTGCCCGCTCGTTGCCAGTACGGCCCTAATGGACAGCCACCCAACACAATGTGAGGTTAGGATAGATTCCAAATTCTTTAAGAGATGACAAACAATGCATTATAATCGCTGATATTAGCTCAGCAGTGAAGCTTGACTGTCGGACTTTAAATATATAGTACATTGAAAAAATTCATTAGATTAATGAAATATTTTATTAGTGCACCGAAATATTCATTTGTTTAATGAAATATTTCATTAATTCAATGAAATTTTGTTATTAGTCTAATGAAATGTTGTCATTGGCTGAAAAATAATTAATTAGTCTTTCACTGTTGAAAGTAAGAAACTTTTGGGTTTAAGGCTTATTCCCCTAGATAAATAAGTTCTCAGCCGAGTGGTTAATTAATTAATTAACTTTTGTTGTAAATTTTTCTTAAATTTTAAGCAGATTTTTTTATTTTTAAATTCTCTTTCTTGTTTTTGTTGTGGTTATTGTGGCTATAATTTAGTTAATAGGGCTTGTTAGTATACAAAATTACCATTTACCTCCATTATAAACTAATGAACCATTAAAATTACAACACACACACTACAAATCTTATCTATAGAAATAATGCACTCCTCTTTACTTTTTCTGCTGCCGAAAAAAAATATATAAAATGAAAAAAATAATATTCATTAGGAGCATTGAAAATTTCCTGCAACACACACATACACAACTTGAAATAAATGACAATATCATCAATTTAAGTAACACAAAAAGGGAAACCTAAATATTCTTGCATACAACCAAGCAGGCAACCTTTCAAGCTTTCACTTGAAACTTTTCCTGTTTGTGTGTGTGAGACTTTGTTCTCTCTCTCTTGCTCTTTACCTTTTTTTTTTTGGCAGCAACAAAATTAAAAAAGAAAAGAAATCAAATTGCATAAAATTACTTTATCTCAATGATATAAACTAAAAATTTCCCTTTAGTAGTTGATAGTTGATGCTAGTACGAAAGTGCACTGATGGAAGTTCTGCAATTCAGTTTGCAATTTAAGATTAAACTTTTTCCTAGTTTTTTTTTTTCTAACGAAAAATATAAATAAATAAAAAAATCTATTTGAAAATGTGTACAAATGCTGTTACGTTAAAGAACAAAAAAAAAAATAATAAAGAAAACCTTGATAGAAGAAGCCACCACATCAAAATGGAAAATGATGATGATGGTAATAATGCAGCAGTATGTTGTTGAAAGTAAACGTGCAGACACATAATAATGTGGGATAAACTATTATTTAAGAAAAAAAAAAATTTATTAAAAAAAAATTGTAAACAATTTCCATATGTTTGCATATTTTTCTGAAGCAGCCATAGATATGTACTGAGAGAGAGAGCAAGAGAGAATATGTTTATAATAAAAAGTGCACTTACGAGTAATACACAAGCAGTAAGTACTTAACTGATGATATGATAAATAATGATAGTATTTCAAAAAGGAATCTATTACAGTAAAAGTATAAATATAAAATGTGTAAAAAATGGAAATCGGGTTTGGTTAAAGTACTCGCACTTTATTTCTAATAGTAAAACTGTAAAACTTAAAAGCTTAGACGCAACTCTTCCAACTTTAACAAAGTATGGCCACCCCAAAGTTACATTTTTCGCCAAAAAAATTTAAAATAAAGGCAGCTAGAGCAACATTTAAATTGGCAATGCATTTAATTTTCAGTACTGCAAAGTCATTACTGCTTTATTAAACACATTTTTGACATTGCATATAGACGTTTAGGAAGGGAGTCTAACTTAGTACCTGAAAAAATTAATAGGCATTATTATGAAAGTTGTTATTGTCAATGGGGCAGCACTGGGGTATATGGAAGTATTCGTAGTGTCACAATAGGCGATTAGGTGACTTGTTCCGGTTTCTAATTCTAATTCTAGTTAGCAAGCGATGTCTTAAGCTAGGGGGAACAGAAAAAAAGTCGAAAATGTATCAAAATGTAGCGGTTTGTATTGAGAAACTTAATACTTAACAATACTCGTAAATGCAAACATAAAATAAAATATCTAACGGTCAAGTACGGTTTGCAAAACTCCAAAATTTACTTACACACTCTCACTCAGACTGTGTTAGACGTTTTTACTAAAACCTAAATACATATGAAGGCGTAAGTGTATTGAGAAAAATTACATTAGCATTAAAAGCAAAACAAAAAATTTATTTAAGGCAGAAAAGCAAATATCCTTTTGAGAGAAGGCATTAAAAATCAACAACTAGAACTCTACAACGTCCAAGAGATGTACAGAGTATAGAGTGATTTACTAAATATTTTATTTCCTGTCCTAACAAATTTACCAAATCAAGCCTGTTGCATTTAGTAAAGCACTACCGTGAAGTCACATGGAAATATTTCATTCCAAACGTTTTGTTATACACAAAACACTGAACAAATTGGCTTTAAAGGCTTGATAACTTGATAACTTTTTATACCACAATTATGACTTTTCTTTATTTGATTGCAAAATTTGTTTATAGCAAGTAAGTAAATTATTTTATATTTAATTAAAACTTTAAATTAACTGAATAATGTTTCTATAACTTTCTGTAAAATACCAAACAAATGTTAAATTCTCTACGTTTTGTTTTATAAATTTAAATTAAAAAACTTTACAGAAAAACATTTTTTTTTTTTATTTAGAATAAATTTCTTAAAGCCTCAAAAAAAAAAAAAATTTAATTCTAGTCAAAACCATTATTGTGTATTTTTATACCTCCCAACTTAAAACAATTTTAAATGAAAATAAAAACAACGAAATGTTGATAAAATTATGCAAACTTTTCACAACAGATACAATATTTTGCTAAAGTCATGAGCTGTTCAGAAAAAAAAAGAAAAACCAAAACGAAAATAAAAATAAAACTAAAACATTAGTTGACCATAAAAATCTTATTTTATTTTCATAAACATATTTTGTTTAGTTTAAGTGTGTTTGTAGTTTCCCTGCAAACAAATTTAGTAGTCGACTAGGAAATTAACTTTTATAAACTAACCATAATGTAATGGCAAAAGCTTTTTAAAGTCAATGTGAACTGACATTATTGCAGTGAATACAGTGGCTGCAGTAGGTAATGAATTGATTTTCCCGGGCTAGTATTGAAAAATTGAAATCAAGATGTTCTCACAATATAAAAAAAAAGAGGATCTTTCAATTTGTTATAAATGATAGCGACCATATTGTGGTGCCTTTTTTACTCAAATGTCAATCTCAGCTACAAATGATCTAATCGGTAGCAAACCCAGACTGGCTGCCGTGCTAAACATCATTATTGCTTTTTGATGTTTAGGAAGTCTGTGAAATTTGTGAAATTTTTTAGAAAATGTTGAAAATTTCCTTTAGTACAAAAATAGGGTATATGTGGTCTCTGAGGGATGAAGGCTACTGTGGCCAAACCCTTCTATCTTAAGAAATTAGACCTAATGTGACACATATCATTTTAAAAGAGAGGCTGTCTAGATTTGTTATCTATTCAGCAAATACTCAGAAATTACTTTGGATTATTTAATAAAATTTTTGGAAATTTTCAGAATTTTTACCATTCCCCACTTTGCCATCATCGTCATATAAATAAAGTTTTACCTTTTCTTTGTAGAATTTTCATAACTAGCAGATTTATGGGAATAAGCCACAAGCCCTTGAGGCAACATAGCCCATGTCATAAGGTCACATTAAGTGTGATTTATGCATCAGAGTAATGGAAAATTTGACGCTAGATATTTGCTCGTATTATATTCCTTACAAAATACAAGCTATACGCTTTTCGAACGCATAAAAAATTTAAATGATCTCTGACATACACTTTGTTTTATTTAAATTTAAAGAAAAAAAGCACTAACTCGAATTAAAATAATCTTAGAACATCGCTTCACTGTTCGTTTGGTACATTCTTTTTAGGGAAAAGTTTAATTTTTTACTCACACTGAATAGCTAACTTAAAGTGAAGTGCACAGTTTTCGGGAGTCTAGCACTGTTGGCTGGCTGGAACTTCACAATTTTAAAAAAAGTCAGGCTTAACAAAAAGTAAAATAAACGTAAACCAGTACAAGTTGAGCACTAGTTTATTTAAAGTTAAATTGAATTGCTTGCAGGGTTATTTTTTTACATTTTGGTGTAGTGAAGCTAAAAATAATTTAACTACAAGAGTTTTGAATAACTAAACTAAACTGAAATGTGTTTTTTATGTAGACTTAATATTCTCACGAGGTCTGGTTACCAGGCACCCACCAAAATATAAGTCTACTCCACTTGAGGAACATAAAAGACTTGTATGTTTCGTTTTGTTCGTTTTAACAACTGCAGCTTAGAGACGAAAGAAGTTTTAAGCGTATGCAGAATAAAAGAAACACTAAAGAACATTATTAGCAAGGATTATAGTATTGTGGTCTGTGCTTTACAAAAATGTTTTTTTTTTCGTTCGTGCATAAAGTAGAAGATGTTTTGTATGCGATAAAACTAGTGAAATGCTGTCCCCGTATACAAAAACTAAAGTTTCATCATTAAAATGCTTTAAACACAATATACGAGCCCTAGATGAAGAGAAGGTTATTTCTATTATAAATTCATATTCGTTTTGAGCATAAAATAATGAGAATATTATAAAAGTGTGAATATGTTTTGAGGTTATGTTTAATAAATACATAAAACATAAAAAAACACTTTTAAAAACACAAATGGAAATTTAAATTTTGCAAAAAGATACGAGTGAATTTATTAAAAAAAAACATTTGTTGGCTTCAAGGTTTAAAGCAACACTGGCTAATAAAAAAGTTAAGGCAAATCGAAAATGCTAGGGAGCTGAGATTGTGGTTGATTTTTGAAGATGTGTGCGTTAAGTCATTTATTTAAAATTTACTAAAAGAAAATTTTTACTCACACTTGTTGACACTTTAGCAACGTAGTTTATTACTACGATCGAGCGCACTCTACCAAAAAAATCTTTTTTTTTTTTTTTAAAGCCTACGAGGGCAAAAGGATCTGATAAAAACGGATAATAAAGTCTTGCAAAATGTGTAGGCATTATTTTCTTTGAAAGTTTCTGTTGCCACAAAACTCTTTTATAAATAAACCAACACATAAATGTTGAATTTTGTTGTATATATTTACCAATTGTGCAGGCAAGTGCAGATTTCTAAAACAAAACTAGTTTTAAACTGATTTATTTAATAAAGATTTTACCATTATAACTGGCAAATAGAAGTAAAAAGAGTTTCACTAAAATGCAAATTCTATTTCATAGTTTGTAGGAAGAATTATTGATAAATGTTGGAAGTTTTATTCCTTCCTAACTATGCCTCATACAAGCCACAATGATTTTGACTTCTAACAACCAGCATTTGGCAATCAAAACAGCTACAACACCACATCACACCACCACCAACACCAACACCGCAACTAGTTTTAGCAGGCGACAGTTGATATAGCAGAATAGATGGTTTAGTTTTTCAACAAGTTGAAATGAGCTACTGCATTAAATACGCTGAAATGTGTCACAGTTTGTGGGTGAAAAGGCAAATATTTTACAATGAAAACAACAACAACTCTAAAAAATGATACAATAACTGGAGTAATAGAAAACTAAAATACTTAGTTGAAATGATATAAGAAGAATGCTGAAATAGAAAATAAACTATTTTCAAGCATAATGTCTATTAAAAAAAAACTTGCATACACAGACATCAATTATGCATATTTCTTGCTCAAACTACAACAAATAAGAGTGTTACATTTTACCGTGGACCGTTCATGGAAACCCCAAATTCTTAATTACCACCTAAAAAAGTTAAACAAACTGTATCAACTGTTAATACCCAAAACTGTCAGTTTAGCAATTAAATTCCAATGCGTCAAGTCTTATATATATTAATATTTTTCACTTTCCACAGTCTTCTAAAATATCAAAACCATACAAAAAATTAAGCGAGTAAAGATAAATATTACGAGTTAAATATGTTTTAACGTAAAACCTCAAGTTTTTTAGTATTTGTAAATATGTTTTCAGTATTAAGGGCATATTTATCAAATACGGCTTACGTTATTAAATATTTCTATAGTAAATTAGCGGAGATTGTCTACATTTGTAACCTATCACCCAAATATTCAGAAATTACTTTAGATTATTTAAAATTTTTTTTTTTTTTAAATTTCATATACCCCAGTGCTGTTGTTCTGAATGATTTTAGCAAAACTTTCGGAAGAACCATTAAAGATTACGGGATGGGACACATAGCATTTTAAAGGGGAGGCTGTCTAGATTTGTAATCTGCCACCCAATTACCCAGAAATTACTTTAGAGTATTTTTAAAAAAATTTTGAAATGTGCTCATACCCTAATACCTTTGTTCTAAAGGGATTTTGGCAATTTCCGTTTTGCATCATAAAATAAAAAAACTACGAATTTTCCGAAAAAACACTTCCAGCCTACAGATTAAATTCATTTATGATTTTGGTAATTTTTCTGAACAAAATCGGGAATGGTACCTCGGCAAAGTGGGGAATGGTAAAAATCATTCAAAGCAGCAGCACTGGGGTATAAAGGAATTTTAAAAATTTGTTTAAATAATCCAAAGTAATTTCTGAGTATTTAGGCAGTAGATTGCAATTCTAGACAGCCTCCTCTTTAATGATATGTGCCCTATTTGGTCCCATTCCTTGGATAGAAGAGTTATGCCTTAATGTAGCCTTCACCACCCCTCAGAGACCACACACTCGCTATTTTTGTACTAAGTGAAATTTTCAACGTTTTCTAAAAAATTTCACAAGTACGTGAAGAATATGTTTTTAAAAAAATTATTTAACTAGACACATAAACAAAATTCTAAAATTATAGTTTGTAGTTTTGATTTTTCTGGTTCATTTTTAAACTGATCTTTTTGGTTTTTTGCACAGATATCGACAATTGTGCTTTTTTGTCTGAAATAGAGTATAAATTTTAATACAACTTGCTCGATTGCGGCGAGTTGACCTGTTTCCAACTACTTTAGGGCTCATTCAGCGGCCACTCGTCATGTGTATGGCGGTTTAACTTTAGCTCAACCCAAAGATTTCTTCTGTTAAGTAATTTCAATACCTACACAGTTAGAAGAACAGGCAGACTTCGCTAAATGGACTGACTCTACAACCTTCAGGATCATTTAATCAAAACAGGGGGGCTACTCTCTATTGCGATGCGAAAAACGCATCGGAACTCAATGTAAAAATCATACAGATGCGAATGGTTTTTCTTTCGCATCGCAATAAAGAGGAACCCCCCAGAATCAACGGTGAAGGATACAACAAAGAGAAAGAGAATGAGTCTTGTATTGGCAGAGAAAAAACCAGAGGCAAATTTAATTTTGTGGAAAAGTCATTGACCTTAAAATTTAGCTTTTACGACACAGGATTTTAAAGATTGTAATTGTCTATTTAGTTATTTTTAAAATCTTTTACATAAATATTTCTTGCAGACTCAAAACCAATTTGAATTAAAAAAAAAAAATAGATAAAAATTTATACGATTACATGCATACAAACACAACTTAATACGAGAGAGCTAAAGTTAACAATTATAAATTGGAGAAAAAACTGCATGAAAATAAATACAGAAAAAGTTAAAAAAAAAAAAACCAAAGCAAACAGTTAAACCAAATGATAGGGAAAAAGTACAAAATACAACAAAAAAAAAACATTTATTTGCTTAAAAAGAAAAGATTGTGTGTAAAAAAAGAAAAAACAAATCAAAATTTAACACTGTTTGTAAATTTATTTAAAGCAGACAGAAGTAAGGCACAACCATGGGAATAGAACAACACAAGTCCTAAGGATCCTACAGACTCCCCACTGTGTTAATATATTACTATTGCTGATGCTAATGCTGTTGCTGTTGTTGTTGTCCTTGTCTTTATTATTTCGTTTATAGGGGAGCTGTTTTTCTCAATGTGTTAAGAGTCCCCCAGTGGCAAGAAAACGAAAATGAAAAGCCACAACAAAAATAACAACAAGATTTTTGAAAACGTTTTGTTGTTGTTTTACATTTGTTGTTAATTGTGTAGTTGTTGTTGTTGTACATATTTGTTGCTTGTTGCTCTTAGCTAATTTCTTTCTTTTGCTATGCTGATTTTTACGATTTTACACATTTAAGTTACACAAAAAAAAAAACTTCCAACAATGAAAAAATGTCAAGTTGTATGTACTTGCTGCGAATATAGAATTTTATTTATTTATTTATTTTTTTTTTCAGCACAATTGTAGCCTAGAATGTGTTTGTTTAGGTGTTACTTGAAAAATTGTATGTGTGCAAGAGGGTGCTTGTACATGTGCGTCGGTATGCGTGTGTGAGAGAGAGAGTGTGAAGGAGTATATGCAAGAAATGGTTGAATGTGACAGTTACACCATTTCCATAAGCATGAATTTGTGGTGCATACATTTAGGCTGTTATTTATGTAAAAGGCATATTAAGGCCCGTTAGTACTTAGGATTTTGTGGGTCAAATAACCAGTTTTTGGCTAAAACTTTGACACAGGACACTATCCGACATTTTTAATTCAATGTCCACCCAAAAGCTTGATATTTGACTGTTAAAATCTTAACTTTAACTATAGGCAACTTGTAATAATGGCCCTAAGGCCCCAACACAATTTTTTCAAAAGTTTATAGCTTCTAAAAAACAATGCTACAATTTGTAAAAAGTCAAAAAAAAAAGTTAAAAAATAAGTCAAAAAATTAGCGTCATATGAAGAGGACACTTTTATAAAAATAAACAGTTTGTGTATAGTTTTCATAAAAAATTTTAATTTGTTTCACATTTCACGAAAATTTTTACGAATTGCTTTGTAAATTCGATTGGGTATAGAATGAGGAAATAATTTAATGTAATCGAGCGAAATAGCGGAAGGTATATTGCTTTCCAGAAGCATATACTTTACGAGATAGCCATCTTCAAACATTTGCAGTGATTTTAAGGTTCGGTTAGTAAGGGGTCAATCGAGCACATTAATATTCTGAGTGCGTAGCCATGTCTTTACCACACGAACAGTATGAATTTTTCGCATTGTCATGCTGGAATATCTACTGTAAGTTTCCAAAAGTGTTTTAAAAGTGAGGAAACGCTTCAAAAGAAATGCTCTTGAGTTTTTGTTGAACTCACATGACATGGAATAATGACTTTGTGCCAGTCGTTCTTTAAATGAAAACAAAGTTAATTTAGAAGGCGCTAATGGCGTCAATTATTATTTTAACAATCTCTTAAAAAAAGTGTCATCAATTGGATCGTTTGCATAGCAAAGTCGGGTTATGATGTGGCGAGTCATATTCTCTCATCATCATCATTTTTTCTTTATTTACAAATCTTAAGTAATATTTACATAGTTATGAGATTTTACTAAAAAGTATTACAACAATAGAAATTTTGGTCCTGCAACATTAACGATAATTGTTATATTGGAGTGCTACACGAAGCTTTGCTCCACTTTCAGAACATTGAGAGGCTTAAAAGGTTCTAGAAAAATATTCCTCGTCGTGTTCTACAAAAGTTTGCCGAACATTTAATGTACCTAAAATGGATGACGCTCTCAACTATTTACACCGATTCACAATTAAACTTTAAAAAAAGGGAAAAACTTTAAGTCCCATTTTGACAAATGTAAACTTACAAAACGCCGATACATGTGTATCGTTTTTGGTCCCCTCTATTACAATCACTTGGCAGAACCTTGTTTTTTTTTTGTCACCTTTTTTAAATAGAATTATTGTGTTAACTCCCCTAATCCATTAGCTTCAATTTCTCTTACTAAAAACTCAAAAAGACGTTCATTAGAAATCTTATAATTTCATTAAAAAAAAAAAAAAACTTACAAATTCATGAACCTTGCAAATAACCTGACTGCAATTTTAGTCAAAAACCTACAGGGCTCAATTTTTTTAAGCAAAAAAAAATTACTGTAAGTTAATGTTTTATATGCTTTTAGGGATTTAAATGTCAATTTTTAAAAGCACACTTATGGGCTTATCGTTATTTAGAATTATTAAGAAATTATTTTTCTTTTTTTTACTTTTCTAATTGTATTTAATTATCTTTAGTAACTTCAATCATATTTAGCCTTGAAAAAAATTTAAAAAAAATATTTCTACTTAAAAATAAAACATAATTGATAAAACAAATTAAGAAAAAATACTCTTAACAAGCTAAGTGAGGGAAAATAAATATGAAGAGTTGAATATGTTTAACATAACCCGTTACGTTTTTTAGTATTTAGGACATATTTATAAATATGTTTAGAAGAAATATAAGTGCAAAATACGTTGACTTCTCATTCTAAAGGGGGGGTCGTCTAAATTTGTAGTCTATCGCCCAAATACCCAGAAGTTGCTTTGCGGTTTGACATGCCGCTCACGAGGGCTTTCAAATTTTTTTGATATTTTCTCATCATATCATGATCGTCTTATACCGGCTTTAAATGTTAAGTTTGTGGTAAAAAGCAGGCAATATTATATTGCATACTTTAAGGTTTTAAAAAAAAATTATTTTTAATCCTTGTAAAACTAAACGAACAAAAACTATTAATAATTTTAGAAATACCATATAATATGAAGTGGCGTACCAAAAACGACAACAAACTGAAGTAAAGCCTAAAATAAAAATTAATGGCAAATAAAGCAGCATAAAATTTTGCAACTTTAAGAAACAGCAAAAAGTACCAGAAAAAAATACAACACCATAATGGTAATAATTTCTGATGTAGCCAAAGTCATTTTTCAAATTGTTAAACAAACCATTAATCACAATAGTGGCTGTTACTGGCTGCCATGCTTTTCATTCTTATTTAGAAAAGTTTCGTTGCAAGAAGTTTGAATTGTTCTATTGTTGCAGTACGTGATTTTCTAAAGTCAATTTTTACAAAATTGCTACAAACTAGAAAAATGTTTTAGGTTTTTTTTTTTGGTCACATATATGTGTGTGTGTGAGAATAACTTTTGTTTCACTTTTTTTTTTTTTTTTTTTGACTCCTAAAAACATGCATTTACTATTATGCAGCGCAAAGCTGCCAAAAGTATCTTAAGGATCAACACATTTTTGGCAGAAGCTGAAGAAAATGTAGATTCTTTTTTATGAGTTATGAAATGGTTGACATTTGAAGGATAAAAGAAAAAATTAGAACAGCCAGTGAGTGAGTAAGTGAGTGAGTGAGTGAGTATGTATGAATGTTACGACATTTCATAAGCAACTGCATGAATATTTGGATATGTGTGTGTTTATACAGCATAAGGTAAGAAGTAAGTTATTTAAATAAGGTCACAAAAGCAAGCAAAAAAAAAGCCATTTTAAGAAACCGTTTCACTTAAATGGCATCTGGTTCAAGCAAAGAGGAATTAGTTGAGTGTTAAACAAGCCCACAAGTTCTACCAAGAGCTAGTTTGACTTTTGACTGTATGAAGTTGAGGTGATAAAGGAACTAAATTAGAAAATTAAATTGAGAGGTTATGAGCAGCTGAAGGTTTTTCGAAACCAGTGTAGGAGGAAGAGGGAATCAGTCCTTATTAAGTCTTACTTCAATCATCTTGAGTTTTTGATTTTTAGATTAATGTGCTGTTTTTATAACACAAGCGATTAACCCGTCTAAAAAATTTGTATGAAAAACACTCAATATATGGAGAACTTTTCATATAAAATTTCCCAACAAGTTAATCGCTCGTGCTATAAAAGCAGTACATTGGACTTTTTTTAAATATTACTGAGCGCTATCTGTTGAAACTGTCTGCCCTGGCTACTGATTATTGCAGTTGAAGGGCTAGATGGCAACGTGAAAAGCCGTAATTCATCTTTATTACAAGTTTTCGTGGTCGAATTTTTTCACAAACTATTACATAAAATTATAGTTGTCATACCAAAAACAGTGATCTATGGAAAAGCCGGCCATATGTTTCATATTAGGCCTGATTTTAGGTGAGGTACCACAAAGGACATCCTGTCTTCTGATGCCCAGAACTTTGATAACAAAATTACTTAAATTCCCTGTTCCTTAACTATTTTTTAAAGTAATTAAGCTCTTATTTTAAGCAAACAACTTTTCTTTTTATTTGTTTGCCTTTTTTGCACTTAAATGACATTTAAAAGACTGTGAAACTAAATAAACGGTGAGACAGAAAAAAAAATCAATTTCAATTAATTTCAATAAAAACTATTTATTCTTTGCACTCACTAACTGTTGCTAAATATACTTTTTTCAGTATAAATTTGGTTTCATTTTTTTTTTAATTGATTTTTCGTGCTGCTTTTAAATCAAGTGTATCACACAGGATAAATAAAACGAGCATGAGAAATAAATGGAACTAAAATAACAGACACCAAATGAAAATATTGGAAAATAACGTAAAAATAATTTTACAAAAGTCCAGCAAAACAATTTTTTTCCATTATTTTTTTAACACTTTTTTTTTTAATTTTTATCGCAGCTAGGCGTTTAAGCAAAAAACTGGAAGTGTCTTTTATGTTTGTTGATGGTGTGTTGAGGGTGTTATTGACTTTTTTAAATTGTTAACTGGGTTATGTAGGCAATAGATTTACAATTTACCTGTAAATGCGTTTGTACATTTTAATTGCATATTGCTGTGTCAATGTTTTGTATTCAGCTTATCGACCGCATTAAAAATTGCAGTTTTATATGCACAAGAATACAAAAACTAAAAATGTGCTTGCCTTGTAAGTATGCAGTTCTTTGCATTATCCCTACAAGACTAAAGCAAGCGAACCCACTAACCTAGTAAAAGCAGTTGTCTTCTTGTTGATTTCCACCAAGGTAGGAAAGCTCTTACTAAGCACGGTAATTGGCTTCATTCGAGGCCTAGTTTTAAAACAGTGACTGTATGAGCTGTACAAAAGATAATTTGACCCGTTTCTTATTTTAAAAATTACACAAATCCGATTCTTTTTCTGGTGGGCCACTCCATGCAGTTTGCTTATGGCAAGATAATTGTGTCTATAAAAAGACTTTGACATGCACTTACCCATTACAGAGCGGGGGTACTACCAGACATATGCAAAATGTAAGCTATCAAACACATTTAAAATTCGATTTAATACCGTTTTTTTATTGTATCGCAATGCAGAGTAGCCGCCCTGATCTAATCTGAAGCAGCCAGTATGATTTATTAGGACACTTTACATTAGCTTTGGTTCAACAAAATTAGAGATAGAAAAAAGTTAAAAACGAAATCGCATAGACCGAAAAAGATAAGAAGGAGAGAAAAATAGGGAAGTAAGGCAAGAAACCTCTGTGCAGAGCAGTGACAGACAAAGTTTTCTATGGTTCCTGCTTATCTATTCATGCGTCTAAACAACTACTGCAGTAAATATTCGGTGGCAGCCTCATTGTTTTAGCATTTTTGCAGTAACCCGTTATTGCTACCACCAAATTTGTTAGTTAGGCTCTATGAAGCTTTACTAGCTTACTGGCAAGTTAGGAATTAGATGCACTGCTTTTTGCCACAACGAAAACATAACTGGAATTTATATATTTTTGTATGCATATTCCGTTAAGCTTCCACAAGGTAGCAGGTACTGGCTCTACTGCTTTTTGGGGGCTCTTTTGAGTAAGATATTCTAAAACTGGTATCTAGAGGTTAGAAAAGAGATGCCAGAAAACAAATTAATATGTTAATTTTTCCTCTAAGATCCTTTCTTTTCCATATAATCACACTTACTGCTTCTTTCAAGGATTCCTGTGCACGTGGCCAGCTGAGAGCAACCTTTAAACGCCTCACCACAACTATTTGGAGTTGCCCAGCATTGCCCAACCAAGTCAGAAGCCGCCTAAACACTCAACAGGAACCTACTTGCAGTACGGCTCTTGGTATTGCATACCAATAATTATTAGTTGGTTAAACGGTTTGAAGGCAGTGCAATGATACAATGGAGTAATGAAGTGATCTAAACCCATGCTACAACATTTAGATATCTAAGAACATCTCCTAACCCTATTCTCGATTACTTAGGTAAAACATATTTATAAGCCTGAATTATGTAAATGAAATTAAAAATCAACAAAAACTCATCCCACCTCTTGGAAAACAAAACTCTTATGAGTAGATATGTGTAGGGCAATATTATACAACTGCCATTACCATCTCTGGAAAACGATGGTAGATATTTCGTTTAACTTTGTATTTTTTGTACTTGAAAATAAAAATATTTGTATTTGACATCAACAAACCATTAAGAAAGCAACAAAATATAAATAAGAAATATTCTATGGAGGTTTTTGTATACAGGCAACCACACATGTGTACCAATATATGCATATACATAGAAGCAATAGAATAACAACCATAAAATCGATTGACATGGCATGATGTTTATAAAAATGGGAATAAAAACTAATTGCTATTTACTAGCCATACAAACAGCCAGGCAATTGCAAAGCAGGCCTTGTATAAAACTATTTTTTTTAAGATTTAACTCATTCTACTTCTTTTTCGTTTAGTAAATCTTACTTTAAAACGATCTGAAAGAAAAGTTGTTTTATTTTTCTTACTTAAATTATTTCTAAGCAAATTATATCTTATAATTGATCCAAAAGGCCTAATTAAAAGGCTATTTAACTGTTTATAAATAAAAAAAATGGAAAATTTTCTAAACGTTTATACAGAAATAACAAAAACAGCTGACAAAATCCAATGAAAATCTTAACACTTGTATTATAGTGTAAAACCTCCGTATGATTTTTCAATAGTCGTATCAAATACCATTTCAAAATTCAATGAAAAACTTAACACTTGTATTATAGTGTAAAGCCCGCAATAAGCTGGTTTTACACTGTGCCACAAGAAGTAAGATGTGACAAAAATTTTTATAGCATAAAGAAAAGCCAATAGCATAACAGCAGGTATTAAAATTTGTGACTGGTATTACTATAAATTTGGCTACATTACTTCGTTATGTAGGACATCATTATCTACAACCGTCTGGCATGACGGCTAAATCACCCGAGGAAGTCTTTTAATTCTTAATGAATACTAGACTTGGGGAATATTTGCAACATGAGAGTAGTGTCAAAATAAGTCTATTCTGCTTGCAGTGAACAGGTGACTTGCTTCAGCTTCTAATATTCATAAAACACATACAATCGGCATTACCTCGTTTCACTGTTTCCTTCAGGACAACAGCACTCATAATCAGGTCTAAAATTTGTATGTCAAGTAATCAAATCGTATAGAAAATTTAAAACAAAAACTCTCATTTTTTCAAATATTTTGTGTACTTTAATTTAATCGTTCTAAAAATTTATATGAAAAGTACACAAAATCTTTAAAAAAAAATTAGTTTTTGTTTTAAGTTTTCTATACGAATTAAAATTACATTTTATGCTATTATACTTGATCTTTCTTTTCTGCCTGCATTAAGGAAAATTTTTATATTTTTACATTAGCAGTACGCTTAAAAGCGGTTTTCAAGCTTTTAATAAGTCCCTAAGAAAAATATAAACAGTTTGAATGGCCATTTGACAGGCCATCATCTGATAGACAGAGAGACACATTATAACGATTCAAGCTAACCACCTTTTCAAGAGGATTATTGGCTTTCATTATTACGTAACCCATCATTTGCTTTCAACTGGAGTGGCTTGGCCTGGCATGTAATGCCAAAGGACATAAAAGATTACTATTATTGTTTATATTTTAATAGTGTTATTAAATGTTTGGTTGTAAAGTAAGATGGAAGTTGGTATAATATAAAAGTTTTGTCGATGGTTTGCATTTGGAAATGTGTACTTGGTTCTTTCATCTGCTATCTACGATAATTTCCTTAAAAAATTTATTTTATAATGAATTTTTTAATAACTTTTTGGTAAACGCAATTCACACATTATTGAAAAGCTATGAACTTAAACGTGACTAAAAAATCATTTATTTAATTATTTGTATAACTTTCCTAAAAATTTTTCTTTTTTAAAGCAAGAAATATTCAAATATTTGAAGATAACTGAGGCCAAAAAAATTATAATAACCAAGAGAAGATATTTTTTTTTTTTGCATAATTGCGTTTGCGTTCAAATATATTCTTCGACATTATAAATATGGTATTTCCCTAGATTACTACAAATAATGATATAAAAATCAAGGCAATAATAGAAAAATATTTATGAATAAAATAAATTTTTAATTAGAAGGGTAGTACGTGGTGAGCCATATTAAATTATGTGTTTAATTGCATTTTATTTTTTTTTTTCCAAAAAATGTTAGTGGGTTTTTGAACGTCACCACAATAAAGTTCAAATTATGTTGAATTGAATTATATATATTTTTTTCGATAAATCATAAAAAGAAAATATATCTTATAACGGTTGTAAAATTAGTGCTAAAAAAATTTAGCAACACCTTACGTTTTTTAGTATTTGTTCAGTATTTATGGCTTATTTATAAATAATATGTAAATAGGTAAAATTATGCATAAATACGTTGATTTCCCTAAGACAGAATTATAGAAGATTACGGGATGAGAATTATATTATTTTAAAGGTGAGGTCGTCTAAATTTGTAACCTAACACTCAAATGTGCAGAAATTACTTTGAATTATTTTTAAATACCTCAGAAGGTATTTTAGCAACTTCCGGACGAACCATAGAATATTTGGGGATAGGATACATTATTTTAAAGAGGAGGTCATCTATATTTGTAATCTATCGCCCAAATACTCAGAAATTACTTTTTATTATTTTAAAATTTTTTTTGAAATTTCCATATATCCCAGTGCTGTTGCTTTGAGGGATCTTAGCAATTTTTGCACGAACTATAGAAGATTATGGGGTGAATTGTAATCTACCGCCCAGAAGTTAATTTGGAATATTTAAAAAAAATTTTAATACCCTGCTGCAGTTGTTCTGAGTGATTTTGAAGGGGAGGTAGTCCTAATCTATCCCAAATACTCAAAAATTACTTTAGATTATTTTTAAAAAAATTTTGAAATTCTATCTGACGCTAGTACTCTTGCTCTGAGAGATTTATTGTGCGAAACTGAAGGGCTATAATCATAGTAATACCAAAATTAATTCTAATTTAAAATTTATTATTAAGTAAAATAAATTTTTAAGGAAAGTAGACTTTGCTATTAATGTGATTATGAAAAATGTTTATTCAGAAAGTTAACAGTTACTTACTTATGTAAAAAATTTGTAAATTATATTAATTAAATAAAAAAAATTCTAGCTTACCTGTATAACACTATCGTTTCCTAAACCAGCTAACACTTTTCGATTCAACTGCTGTTTTCTGGCCGCTGCCGTAGCACTTGCTACACGTACACCAACACCGTACCCGGTTAGACCAGCTGCTGCTACCGCTGCTGATGCAATAACTATTTCGTCGTCTTCTTCGTCCTCGTCTTCGTCGTCTTCTTGATCGTCTAATATATTTTCGTCGTCTTCCTCCAAGCCAGAACCGCTTAAATTATAATCATCAGCAGTGTCTACAGCATCTAATTGCTCTTGAAAACTTAAATCTAAATCTTGGGGTAGTTTAGCATATTTTTTATGATTTTTCATTGTTTCTCAGGACCATAAAACGAGGATTTTGAAAAGAAACGAACGGGTATTGTTAATAAATCACTAAATATTCCGCACAAAACACTTGATATTACGCACAAACACTCGCGAAAATAAACACGCACGTTCAAAACGTTCAATACGATTTTAAAAAACTTACGCGTAAATTACGTTTTTAAATTATGAACTCGAAAATTTTTCTAAATTTTTAATTTTTGCAATCGAATAGGTGTTATTGTTTTTATTACATTTGTTCAGACTTTGGAGAGTTTTTTTGTTGCCATTAAATGAGTCATAACGTAGACTAAAGGGGCAGGGTAGACGAATTTCTATTTATTATTTTGTAGTTTTTTTAATTCTTCTAAATGCAACAGAATTTCTTTTTCTTTTATTAAAATGTTTGTTTTTGTTGTTATTTTAGGTTTACAATAGAATTTTTTTTATGTTTGTTATATTAAGTTTTTTCTTCACTTATTGTTATTACTGTTTATATTATTGTTGTTGTTGTTGATTTATTTCTTTTGCGCAAAAAAATGGGCACACAATCGATTTTTCTCTTTCATTCTTTTTTGTTCAAAAAGCATGTTTTTTCTTGCTAGGATGCAGTATGTTTTTATTATAATTATTTTATTGTTGTTTTTGTTGCAAATAGCAGTATTTTAATCACACACTTTCATACACATATGTATATATCCAAACATATGAAACTTTATAAACAACAGGTTTTTATTGTTTTACATACATGCATACATATTTTTTACCGATATTGTTCACTATTTTATTTACACCAAACAATTTCAATGCCTTCATTAACCAACATTTTTTTATGTGAATAACCTTGCAAATGCAGACTTGTACAAAATGCACGTTGCTTCATTGAATAGTTAAGTTATTGGAAAACACACAAGCCCTTAAAAAGTCTACAATAACATCATGCAGAATTTTTTTTCCGTCTTTTAAGGCTTACAAGAAAGCAGGCAAAAGCAGCCTCCTTCCTTAAGTTTCTTCCTCTAAAGCAAAATATGCAGCTGCTGTTTATTTATTTCATTTAATACACGTTATTAATTATTTTATAACATTGAATTACCATTTTATAATGCACTTAGTTTTATTTTTTTCTTTAAAAAAATTCCAATAGAACTTTTCCATTCGAGACACTCAACAAAAATCTTTTTTTTTTTTAATATGTTTTATCCGCGTTTATGTTCTTTACTGTTTCACTAATAAAATGCGTTTGTCCGCATCACTTTCTTAAGACTGTCAATTAATTTATATATTTTTATATATTTCTTTTATTCTTCTATTCGATTTGCACCCCACAATTGCGCAGAATCCATTTAACTTTTTTTGTTTATTTGATGCTCAAATTTTATGCAATATAATTGCATTTCTTTACATGGCTGCCAGATGGTACTTTCGAAATTCATAACAAGAAAAAACGTCAAGTAATTTCTTAAAATTGTGATTTTATAATTTCCCGGATTAACTAATTGATAAATTAAAATAGATTAAGTAAATAAAAGTTGTAAATAAAAAACTCAAGTTAATTCGCTGCAGTTGTAGCAACCACTTGCATTGCCATTCAGTAAAACTACAAGACAATTACAAAATTTTCTTCCCTGTACAAAATACAAACTAAAACAAGACATTTTTACTTTTAAACTTGGCACTACTAAGCCAAATTCTTTTGGTGACTTTGCATCACTTTATTTTCTATTACCGGCATATCTAATAACATTTGTTGTATAATTTGTTAAGTTAATCACAAATTAATTAATGTAATTAAATATTTGTAAATTTGTCTGACCTTCTCGTCTATTGAGATTTCACTTTAACTTTCGTCTAGCTTCTTCAGTATATTTATAAATTAATTAATTGATTAATTATACCTAATAAATTATTAAATAATACCCGTGTCACTAATTAATTTAAATTACTTTTTTTTGTGACATTTCTTATTCCACATTTGGATTAGAAAACACTACTTTTGCTCTGTTTAAAATAAAACGCATCTCCTTTTTTTAGATTTTAAACTTTTCGAAAGCATTTTTATCTTTTTATATATATATATTATATTAATTTTTTTTATTTTTTATTTGCCTTGAAGTTATTTTATGGGTTTTCTTTTTTAAAATATATGTTGTTGTATAAAGTTGATATTATTAATTTAAGTTTAATGTTATATTTTCAAATTAAACTTGTTGCCTGGTTTATGTATACAATTCTTTAATTTGTATTTTGCAAGATGAATAAAATTTTAAAAATTAAGAAACAGAAAAATAATATTTAATATTGAAAAAAGCTCAATAATAAATTAACAAACAAAAAATTTATAAGTAAGTATGTATAGCTACCACATAGAAAAATCATTTATGTATATAAAATTATGTTTTTTATTCATTTTTTTTTTATAAATTACTTAGAATTAATTGTTAAATTATATGCATGTTTGTATACAGTAATATATAAAAAATTGTATTACATTTATGCTTTAATAAATGTAATGGGTTGCCTTTTGTTTTCGATTGTTTTTTTTTTTAATCAGAATATAATCAATTATTAAAAAATATTTTTTTTTAATAATTGCCATTATTTCATTGTATTTTATTTTTAGCCTGGTTTTACTTGTAGTTTAAAAACGAAGTAGTTATGTATGTATGTATATAGGTATTATTAATATATATTTTTTTTTTGTATAGGTAAGTTTATTGTTATGAGGAAAAGTTTTGATAAGTAGAAAAAATATGTATTTATAATTTTTTAGTTTTAATGAATGCTGTTGTTGTTGTCCTTAAGTTTAATTTATCTAAAAATGTAGATTTATAAATTTTGTTGTTATTTTCTTTCAAATACATATAAAATAAATACGAGTTGTGTGTGTGTATGCGTGTGTTTTTTACCTTTAAATAAATTAAATATTGTATATTAAGATTTATAACTACATGTATAAAAATACTGATAACTTACAATATTTAAATGTAGGGGACTTTTATGCAATTATTTATTTTTATATAAAATAATTTTGTTGTTTCTTTAAAAAGAGAAATTCACAATTTTATATAAATAAATTTGTTAGTAATAGTTATTTTATGTTAAAACAAAAACTGCATATTCCAGGGTTGCAAAAATATTTACAATTTTTAAGGAATTACAAAATGAAAATAAAAATAAAAACGCTTATGATGGGCAACGGCTTATAAAGAAGTAAAGACTAGATAATAAAATGTATAGAAAAGTTGGAATTATTTCCATGGGAAAATGAAACAGAGCAACTGGTAAAGAAGCGTAGAGGTTCTTCACATAAATGCTAACGATAGCTTCTCTCATACATTTGTATAGAACACAAAAACAATATGTTTTCGTGTGCATTTACTTGAACAGACCTTACAAAGAAAAGCAGTTTAAGTATTATAACAGGGGTTTTACAATGCAATACAATTGTTAGGATTTTCATAAGATTTTGATAGAGCCAAATCAAATGGTATTTGAAACAACTGTCGAAAAGTTTTATGGAGCTTTTACTCTGTAATACAAGTGTTAAGTTTTTCAATGGATTTTGTTATTTTTATGCAAAATATACAACCTTGATGTAAAGAAAATTAAAATTTCTAAAAATGATGAGAGCCGTGCGACTATCAAAATTTCTATACTTATTTTTTGACACAATCGTAAACTCCGATTTCAAAAGTTAATTTTTTATTTTGGATGTTCTACAAAAGTAGTGGTTTCGGTGTTGCATTTTTAATTTAAAGTAGTAATTTTTTTTTTTTTTGACAAAAGGCAAATTAAACGTAAAAAGTAGCTTACAGAACATTTTTTATATAGAACTTTTTGTTGTGCCAAGGATATAGTTTTTTTTTTAGAAGACAAGTAACATTAAAAAAATTCTTTAAAAATAATTAGAATAGTTACTGAGCAGAAAAACTTAAGTTATTAAATTGTTCAGTAACTTAATGAAAGTATAAAAAAAATTGTATGTCTTATACAGCAATGCACAAGCATGGCTTTCAAGTATGCTTGTGCTTTGCTCTAGTATCTTACATACATAGACTGTATCTGTAACAAAAGCGATTAATTCGTCTAGAAAATTTTAAGGAAAGCACTAATTTTTTTTGATTGTTTGACTTTTTACTTCTCTTATGAAAACGGCAAATTTATTTTAAGCTTGAGGTCGGATTACAAATTTTTATTTATTTATATATCATTTCCTGGCCTGTCCTTTATAGATTTTATAAAATTTAGAAACCTTTCTCTCTAACTTTTATAAAACATACAAGCTACACAAACCAGAATATTTAGCTAAGCTGTTTGCGCTCAGTAGATCTACTACAAATAGACAGTTGTTAATACCTAGACTTACTTTTATATTAGAGAGATCCTATTGTATCAGAGCAGCTCGTGCTTTTAATATGCTGTCGAACAATTTAAAAACGTTTGATGCTTCAGCAGTCACTTATAAGCAGAGACTCTTAATATAAGTTAAACTTAAAAAAACTAGTCGCTTTTTGTAAATTTTATAGTAATTTTGTTACAAAATTTGTAGCCAAGTTGGTAGCAGCACATAAGTCAAATTAAAAACAAACTAAAAACACCTACAAACATAAACAAGCAGCTTGATTACGAGTGTAGTTCTGGTAGTCGAATTTTTAACAAGCTAATATAAAACATATGACCAACGCTGCCGCAAATCAATGTATTGTCCACGACAACACTCAAAATCAAGTCTGTTATATATTAATTTTAGAAGACAAAAAGTTTATGTGCTGTTTATAGCAAACTAACCATTCAATTGCCTAACAAAATTTATATGAAAAACAATCAAAAAATTTGTTTAAAAATTGAGTGTTTTCATACAGATTTTTTAGACGATTGAATTGTACGTTTTCTGTAAAGAGCACATTAAAGTTTACAATAACTCAAATTGCTTAAAACAATTAGCTTTAATTGTAAATACATATCAAAAACCCAAAAGTTTAATACTCCTTTAAAAACATATAAAACAAAAAAAAAAAAAACAAAAAAAATAAATAAATGCTTAATGTAAAATAATGATTTTGTAAATATTTTAAGTACAAAACAAACAAGTAAATAAAAGGTATAAAAATAAAATAAAGTTAGCTGCTGGCAAAAAAAAAATTTAAGTAAAATGTTAAAAACTATTTTTTGCATAATTTTGTTAACAAATTCCTAAAATAAATTTGTGTGCAATTTTTCTTATTAATTAAGCATTAAACCAATTATGTATATTTAAACAACAACTTTTAAAGTTGTTGCTTATTGGTTTAAAAAAATTATATTAAAATTTCTTATCATTAAAAAAAATACGTGTTTCTCTTGCTTTATTTTAAAAAGTTAAAAAAAATTGTGTTCAATTAATAAAAAAAAATCATGGCAAGCTTGTTTGAGTGTAGTTTAATTAATAAATCGTTTAAAGTTTTTTCGTTTGTCCTCTTTATAAAATTCTCATAGGCAATAAAACCTAGAGATTTTTTTTTTAAATTAATGTTGTTGCAATTGATGTTCATGTAATTGTTGTAAAAGTTGCTGTTTTGTTTCGGCTTTAACTGTTTTATAACGATCTTTTTCTTCAGTATTTTCGGGAGGTTCACATTCAAACGAAGCCATTGACAGTGTGTTCTCATTTAAGACTGGTATATTTTGCAAATAGGATATAACATTTGGCAACTTTTCAAATGGACATGTAACCTTTTTCCATTCATTAAATTCCATAACCTGCTTGGCCAGTTGAGAGCATTTTTCAAAATTGATATGATTATTAGGTAGTCTAAAAGAAAATCAAATTAAATGTTTAACGGTTTTAAAGAAATAATGCCGAATTCTCAGTTAAAAATTTTGTTTTCTAATTTAAAGAAAATCAAGCAAACGCTTTACAAGGTGGCCGCCTTCAGCAGCTGTTATATTACAAATTGTCAAAATTTATTTTTTTATAACACAAGCGATAAACGATCAACTCGTTTAAAAAAATCTATATTTTGAGTACTTTTCATATAAAATTTCCAGCATATAAATTTTTGAATTTACATAATTGAGCAATAAAAAATAAAATTAAAATTATAATTCAACTCACCTGTTTGAGCAGCCCTCATTGAGAAAATATAAATCCTTAACAAATAAACTAAAAAATGGAATGATAATACGTTCGCGTTCTTCAGTGGCACCTTCAGAACGCCACATGGCCGCTTTTAATGTTGAACGATAGCTATTAAAATTAGATGTGGGATCCATTTGATGTTCTAAAACAGAAAATTTCGCTGATTGTATTTTTGACCACTAAGCCAAGTCAAAAAGAAATAGATATTTTGTTATTTAATTAATATTTGTAACTGAAAACAAAAAGAGTTACCGTCTTTTTTAGCCTTGAAATGGGTGCTAAATTTAAGCCAGCTATTATTGCCATAAGACTATTAAAATTTCCAATATTAAAACACTCTCTGGCGGTTTCAATCCAATACTCAATAATGCGCACACGTTGCTTCTTTTTGGGATACTAAGAAAATCCACAGCAAATACTTTTTATATTTTTTTTTTTAATAAAAAATATATTTTGTTTACATACCTTTACTATTTCCGAAGCTGTCAAGTAACTTAAACGATTAAACCACTCCACATAAGACTCTAAATTTCGGGTCTTTTTCATGTCATTTAAAGACGTTTGTGTTATATGCTGCTGCTGTTGCTGTTGCTGCTGTGCCCCTGTGCCACCAGAGGTTGCACTAGTTTGAACCGCTGTTGCAGTTGATGAACCAGATGCATTTTTACTAATAGAATTTTGATATTCTTTTGCAAAAGCTTGCACAAATTCCTCAGGCCCAATATGTGATAGGCGTTCCAATTCTATGGCTGTTAGCTGATGTGCTAATTGGGCGCAACTGGGACATAAATCCATTATGCCAAATACATCATGGCTATTAGGAGAATCCGTAGAAGAGTGTCCCGTATTTGAAGAGGTTGTATAAGTAGCAGGTGCTGATGTGATATTGTGAGCAAGTTGAGCATTTAATAAATAATGATTCTTTTGTGCTGATGAAGATACATGATCGTGACTATTTAGTGCCTGTACCGCTGATTTTGTTAAAGAATTGTGAGCAGCATTTGAGGAGGATGTAGACGAGGAGGATGATGAATAAGAGGCTGATGCTGATGTGCTATAGTGGGGTTGTATAACCGTATTGAGATCATTTTGTAGCAAAGACTGCAAAAATTCTTCATATTTTTCCAGAGCAGTAAGACGTTGTACCAACAGTTGTAATATTCTTGACACCTGTTTGCCCAAGGCATTGTCAATGTAAACACATTTACGTGTTAGTATGCGCACTTGTTGCATTAAACGTTCATCCCGAAAGTCATAGGGAAAGGTTTCTATCCATTCAGCCAATAAACGTATACAATTTTGTGCTGATTTTTGAGTTTTTGTAGCACTTTGTCCTGGCTTACGCTGTAACAGCGGTGAATTATTTAAACCTGTTTGATTGGCAATAAAATTTGTAAAATGACCAGCATCATCTACTTGATCTTGAGCAGTACCAGACTGCTGCAGCAACTGCTGCTGTTGACGTTCCCACGTTTGTGATATTTTGGCCAGCAATTCATGGGGTCGTATAAATAGCCTCACACTTAAGAGAAACGAAAAAATATATGTTCTCTCGGGATAATAGTCAGATGTTGGTACCATATGTTCAATCAAAGCATCTAAATTGCCTGCTATCAATTGATCATCATAGTAAACTAAACAACGATCATTGTTGATATCTTCAACAACATTACGTTTCTCTACCTTATCGACTTCATCTTTGCCCTTGCGATTGCTAGTGGCAATGCTCTCATGATGTGAAAGATGGTAGACTGTTTGCGGTTTAATGTAACGATATTTTGAGGCATCTTTTAGGCTTTGTGGCAAATGTATGCCACCAGTGTTTGAATTGTGGTGTCCACTAACAGTTGAACTATCACGACGATGAGTTTGTATTCTGGTATTTATATTTACACTGGCAATGGGTTGTTTTAAAGATGTTGTACCGGTTGTTGTTGTTGCTTTTATATTTAAATGTTCGTTGTTATTTGATTTTGGCTGTTGTTGTTTATCCGGCAGTACTATTGGTTTAAAATTAATTGACGTTTTAGTATTGTTTATTGTGTTGCTAATGGTGGCATTGATATTAATGTTGCTTGCTGTTTGAGAATTTGTCTGCAAGATAAGATTCTTTTGTAGTGCGGCTGTTGCAACCGAGGAGTTTGTGGTATTTGCTGTGGCATGTGTGTTATTGGCACTAGTGCGCCCATTTGTAGAGCTATTTATGCCGTTATTCGACATTGGCAAAAAAATACTTGAGTACAACTTATCGTTGGTCCATGCAATAGTTAAAAAATCATCAGGCTATTTAAGTTACTTCAGGAGCTGTTTTACAATGGAAAAAATATACTGAAAAAAAAGGATTTATCAGGCTAGTAGAAAACGTTTGTCAGCACAGCCACTTCCTACACTTCTGCTATAAAATTAAATAGAACACGTTTTTAGATACACTTGGAAATATTTTGTTTTTATTTTTCTAACACAGATTTATTCACTTATCACTTATTTTGCAGTGAAAACGTTTTCCTAAAAACTCCAAGTATAGTTTTTAGTTTGTCCCAAAATAAAATACAAATGATATATTTCTTTTCGAATTAGTTGAACAGAACCGATAATTAATTGGAAATTTCACTTTACGTAAAAGAAAAGTGGCCCTAAGTCGCAACACCCGAATTCGATCGAAATTTCTATGCAATTTAAATGGCAACTTCGATCGATATTTAGAACTGCGGTGTAGACATTGTTTTAATATAAATTTCTAGGCAGCCGGAAACTAATACTTCTATTTCAATTAGTACAAAAATACTGTATATGTGGTCTCTGTGGGATGATGGCTACTGTGGCCAAACCCTTATACCTCAAGGAATGGGACCTAATGGGACCAACCACAATGTATAGAGCTAACATCCTGGGAATACAGTTTCTCACAATTGTACTCGTATTTGTAAAATTTTTTAGAAAACGTTGAAAATTTCACTTAGTACAAAAATAGCGAAATTGTGGTTGTTTTCCGTTATTAGGGCCCATTCCTTGAGATACAAGGGCTTAGCCAAAATGGCTTCATTTCTCTATAAGCCCCTTTATATTTAGTACATATGTGAAGACTTCGTATGGAAATTTTTTATCGCATGCGATATTTTTATTTTTTATCTTCACACAAATCCCTTAATTATATAATAAAAAATTAATTAAAATTAATATGCTTTAAAGTAGACATAAAAATAAAGCCATAAGCATAAAAGCCCAGCACAAACTGGTTTCTCAAATAAAGCAGTACAAATTAGAATTGCAAGTAAATTAAAAAATAAACAAAATAAATTAATGCTGCAATTAAAATAAATTATTTTTTTTAATTCTGTATTATAAAAAGTAAACCTATTTCTTTAAAAGTAGAAACAACAGCTTAATTAACACCAAATAAAAAGGAAAACCTCGAACGTAAACGTTTTTTTTTTTTTTTTTTTTTTTTTTTAATAATTTTCAGTTAAATATGCAAGTATAAATGTACAAATGAAAAATTCATGTATTTAATGAAGACACACAGCATGTAATTAAACAGTAAGAAAAAAAGGCAGACAAGAAAATAATAAACAAACTCTGTACTAAAGGGGGAACCACAAATCATATAAAAAATATAATTTTCATAGAAAACTGAAAAGTCTAGTTGTCATATTCTTACAATTTTTTTAAACAAATGAGGCTATAAGTCCACTTAAAAAATAAATACATCGAGAAAGTAAATTTTAAAGCTGTTTGGCTCCCTCTCTCTCGCATAAGCTAAGAATTGCAGGTAAAAAAACTGGGTAGTGAAACGTGGGACACACAACTATAGTGTCCTTGATGAGAATACAAGCATTAATTTGAAAAATAACAAAGTCGAAAATTTCAAAAAAGCTTTAAGTCGACAATGTTGCTTGCTTCAACTTTGCGATTCGCTTTCCATTTCTATAAGCCGCTTTTAAAACTCACAAGTGAAAGAAAATTATTAAGGAATTTTAAAATTGTGTGGTGTGAACACAAATGCAATTCCAAAATAATGTTTTAAGAACTCGCTACAATAAAAGCTATATATGTATGTGAACTGGAACGTAGAACACCCTGTATTTAAAAGAAATATATGCACACACATACAAAGTCTGGTACAATTGTATACTCTTGTTGTACAAGTTAAAGCAAATATGTATGCAGTGAAAGGAATGCGCTCGAAGATGTACATACGGCCATATAAATTTTTATAACAAAGTGTTTGAATACTTATGAATGTATGTCTGTATTTTTTTAAATATATGTAGTACGTTTCATATATTGTCTGTGAATATAAATGTAAATACGTACGTGCTACAACAATTATAGACGAATAAGTTAAAAGCCATTATTAACAGAAGAACACCATGGGGTGGCAATGGCAAGAAGGCAACGTGTCAGTCAGTCAAACATTGAGACAGACTGGCGGCCATTTGTTTCTATTATTGTTGCTGTTATTGTTGACCTAACAAACATATAATTATAGAATGAAAATAAAAGCTAGGAAAAAGCTTAAAAACAAACATAAAAATCCCAAGCACAAAAAAAAAACATTTGCTTTTGATGTTAATGTGGAAATCAGAATAACGCTCGTACATGTAGAATTTTATAAAGATATTGAACAGTATATGGCCAATAAATAAAAGATTTAATACAATTGCAACATGAAGGCTTGAATAAAAAAAAAGTATACTAGATTCAGGCTTTATTATACACTACAGGTAGCCTCTCCATTAATACACATGACTCATCATTTAATTTAACAATTTCTTTGACTATAAAATACTAACGAAATTTAATAATTTTTATGTTATAAAGCCATTATAATAAACATAGAGTTTTGACTAAATTGTTTGGTAAAAATAAGCTCTGCACAATGGAACAAATGAAGAGTAAAGTAACTCTTTTGTAATTATTATTACAAAAAAGGAATACAGACAAGAAAATATGCCTCACTTTCTGAAAGAAGAAAAAATTGCCAATAATAAAATCTTGTGGGGCTGTAAAGGCTGCGCGCAGCCGTTACAGGTTTTTTTTTTCTTCTGTGATTACCAGTCACTGGAATTGCCTTGCAAGGCATACTGTCAAGCAACTGAGAGCAAGTGTTCGTTTCTTATGGATTTGAGGCACAGATTTCTAGGTGATTATGTTGTAGAATACCTATCTTAGTTCGGAAATTGGGTTAGAGAACCTTCTCAGATATCTCAATGCTAAGGTGTAGGTCTAGATCCTTATGTGCTCATTCTAGGAATTGTCTTAGCGAGTCTATATTTTATAACAGAATCTTGCACTATTAAGTGGTATTACTGCTTCCGTCAGCTTTTGCAGTTTTCAGCACAAAAATAATTTTTAAATAAAAAAAAAAAAAAAATTGATGTTAAATAAATAAAATGCAAATCAATAATATGGCAATACCGACACGGTAGAGATAATACAGTATACTGCAGCAACGAAACGAATAAATGCAAATTTTCCTTCCTAACAAAAAATTATTTCTGCTATCGCGGAAAGGAACGAATAATTAGACCACCTAAGGTCTTTCAGAAGACCTCAGTATAAAACAGCCAGCAGCTAAACAAGCAAGAAACCTGTAACCCCTACACTGTCAGGCTAAAACCTTATAAATTTTAATCTATAAGTTCTTAGCAAAAAGCAGTTACAATTAGAAAATCAGTTGCCATTTGTCAGGCAGAAATTTTAGAATTTAGAATGTTTAGCATAAAAGTACTTATGGTACCGGAATATACATTTTCTTGAATAGCCAAGCAGCTATAAATACGTTGCCAATATATTACTTCCAATCGAGATTGGCTTGGGATTTATATAAACTTATCGATGCTTTGGCTGAGAAGAATTAAGTTACTCTAAAGTGAATATGAGAGACATGCGGGCATTGCATAGGTGAAATATCTGGCTAAAAAGAGCCCGGACACCCCTTTCATAAGCCCAAAATATTTTTGCGTGCCTACTACGCGAAGAAAGAAAATAAGCTCAGACCTCAAGTGATGATGGGTTGGTTAAAAAAAACTACTTTATCCTGAACATATTAAGGTATAGGTTGTTCTGAATTGCAGACGAAAATATTACTGGAGTTAAATAGCAGTGATACAACATGATTCTTGTTGTGCCTGTCAAAAGGAGCAGCAAACATCGGAACACTTATTCTGCATTTTCGTAGCGGTGGAGAGTTACCTAGGCTGTGGAATATTAGACTCATAAAACCTAAATCACAATAATCACTAGAAATTGGAAATGAAGCTGCAACAATAACTCTCAGGTTTATGATGCAAAAAAAAAAATAAATAAAACAGACCATCACAGACCATTTGAAACATAAATCAAATGAAAAATCATTTGGAAAACATCTTGCTTGCCCATCGCCTCATATATTGATATGTTAATATTCTTCAACAAGTTCACTCACATTCATAAATCCATATGTGTACAAGTAAATAATGCTGAATAATGATGGTTGGTGGTGCTTTTTGATGCGGTCGGTCAGTCATTCAGTGTATTTAAGTATTTAAAAGGTAAACAAAATAACAAACTGTACGTAGTAAAAGCTAGGAAAAGGTAAAAGAGTAAAAAAAAAGATATGGTATTGCCGAATAGCATTGCACTTTATCATAAATGTTAAAAAGAAAGGTGCAGATATGTCTATTATTAGTACATCCTGTGACATGGTCAGTCGTAGGTTCACTTTGTACAGCAATAAAATTAATAGGATGAGGTTAGCTAGTTTTAATGCTTGAACTGGGGCTTGTACAGCATATCAAGGCATCTTTTAATTTAAATTAATGCTCTTCACAACTAGAGGTCACAAGATGTGCAACAAACATTGTGTAAAGAAACTTGAAAATTATCATTCATATCGATTGCTTACGACAAATCACTGCAAAATGAAGGAAAAACAAAATTACCGACTACTTGGAAAGTTCAACGGTTTTTTTTTTTGTTTTTGCTTTAAATTTGCGGCGCAACATTGGATATTGCAAATGATGTGATATGACTTGACTTGGTTTACTTTTTTTTTTCAAATTTAGTGCAGGGTATTAAAATAAGTACGTGCGCCTAATGTAAACACAATTACTAAGAGCTTGTGCTCAAAAGAAAAAGTTAATATCAATATAAACAATTGCACAAGTAAATGAAAAATACTGTACAGATCATTTGGTAAGCAAAGAAAACATACAAAATAAATAAATTAATGAGAAAATAATAAACATACACACATGCAAACATGCATACGAGTATATTAAAGTGAATACCTACTAAGTTTTCATAAATTAACAATTAATGACTGACACGCGTCAAATGTTTTAATTTTTTTTTTTTTATGTTAATGAATTGGAGTAAAAAAAATTAATACATTTGCAAAGTGAACTGTTATTTTTTTTAAATGAAAAATAGGACAAGGCGCTGACTTATTCATAAAAAAAGATAGCAGCTGGCTAGCAACTAGTCATTGTAACGAGCTGCTAGCTAGAACGCCGATGTGCCTCAGCAGCTACATAGTTAGCATGGAATAAAATTACTGTAAAATAGGAAATATTAGCATCAGCCAATGCAGGTTTGGGTTTCAGGATGAAACCTCACAATGTGTGTGAAGATAAATACGTAGTTAAATATGAAATAGCGAAATATTCAGGAGGAGAAAACAAGCACCTGTGGACAAGGATTAGCAAAAAAAAAAATATATGCAAAAGCGTCTTCCTAGAGATTTATAATGTATCTATGTACGAGTATTTCAGAGAGTAGGAAAATTCGACTTTGTATAAATTCTTCTTTGTGTACATTATTGCCCATTTTGGACAATAATGGAATTGTACACATATCCCACTATATAGGTATGATAGTCCAAGGGGTCCATTTCACATATAACCTCATAAGATGTACTTTGTGACTCTCCAACCTTAGGGTTTCGTAGAGCAAAATTTTTGAAAGACTTCTTGTTAGATTCCCAGAAATGTATTAAAGCTCTCACTGAATAAGCTAGTTGTCTTCACTCGAAAGCTAGATCTGGAACTATGAACGCATTGGCTATACAAAAGTACCTTTAGGTCGCAGTACAAATGGTTTAGCATGAGCTATAATTACAACTAAGCAAAAACTTTAAGACAGAATGTTATCATGCAGATAATTGTTTAATGTGAACTATAAGAGTTTCGTTGTCATCTGCGCTTTATGTTGCCATTTTTGGTAGTGGCACACGGTATTTATAGAAGTGGGTGCCACAAAACAATTGAAATGGTATTTATGTTATTGGGAAGTTGTACTTTAGGAAAAAAGTTAAAGCTCACTTTTAACACTTACATACAAGTTATCAATAAGTTAAATGTCGAGTGATTAAATAAATTGTCATTCAATTTTAGTTTTACTCATAATCACAAAAAACAATTTTTTAATAAATATTTCATCAAATAAATGTATTGTTATTTTTAAAAGTGGTACAAATCCGCTTTAAAAAAATAAGTTAGTGGTAATTTTAGTTATATGGTGCCTATCTTATCTTCTTAATTTTCTTCTAAATATATAAAATTCGACTGTACGTGTGTTTGACTTTGTACTCCTCCTAAACGTCTGGACCTATTTAATTAAATTTCTCTGTATGTCTTTGGCTTACGCCTTTGAAGGTTTAGCGTCACAAATCCACCTGGCAGGTGGCGCTACGGTTGTTATCTGGCTTATTTAACTACTACCTCCTTTTACCCGGTCTTGCACTGTCCGATTTGTTAGAGTAAGAAGATTGAATTTACAAAAATTTTAAGTCCAAACAACGTTTGCCGGGTCAGCTAGTATCTTACTAAAATTATTGCTGACAACTTTTAAAAATAACCTCTCATCTATTTATATAGCTTTTTTTAATAAAGATTATTTTTATAAAATTTTATTTTTATTCGTGTTTAATTTCAATTTATTATTTTTCTAAATATGACTGCTGAAAAGTAGCGTAGATCATTTGTAATAATGGGGCTAAATGTTAAAGATTATAAAACAAACTACCTTTAAAACTCTTTTCTTTTTCATAACAAAATAGTTTACGGTCTGGGTAGCAGTAATTAAAAAACAAATTTTTTTTGTACAATTTAGTAATGCTCGCGTGCCTTTAATTGTTTATCCCTGATGCTAGAAGGTTTTAAATTAAAATTCAAACAGATGGTAAAGTGTGAGCACGGGTTTGTGTGTATGAATGTGTTTGTTTTCTTTTTAATTACATTCTATACCCTGCTTCACTTTACTTTGAGGCGGAGGTGGCTGTGTTTTATTTAAGTTTATTTGTTGTAGACATTTATAAACAACTCTTACCTTAATATGGCAATTTCTCGTAAAAAGCACGGCTTATAGTCTTTAAATATAACAATTAAATTTTACATATTCCTTTCTTAATTTAATTGGTTTTGAACTTAATACACAATTTAAGGTCATTTTTAGAAGGAGGTAGTCAAGTAACTCTTCCTTATTGTTAGCTTTTTTCTATGCAACTTTAAATATTAAATTTATATACTCGTACATATAAAATTTTATTTTATAGTGATTTGGCACTTTTGTATTTAGTACAACATAAATACACATTTTAAATGTTGAAAAGCAAACAGTGGCAATTATATTATTGCTTTTTTTATTTTATTTTTAGTAATATTTACTTTTCAGCTTATCAGCATTAACACACTTTAAAAACGCATATTACTTTTTTATGTAAAAGAAAAAAAACTAGCAGCAATAACAAAAAATTGCGCATAAATACAAAAACTATTGGTTGAGTAGCGACATAAAGTTTAGCGCAGCTTACCTGGCCAGCAGTCTAAAAGAAACACACTCTACTGGCCTCACCCGTTTTCACGAAACACTTCTCTGCGTTGTTGTTTTACTTCATTTTCTTGTGTTTTTGTTATATTACAACAAAAAAATAAAATTGCAAATTTTTCCTTTATTTAACATATGGCTAAAAAGTGCTTTTAGCCTCTGATTATTTAGCATAAATTATTTAATTATGCACTTTCATTGATGTAACACTTTCTATGTTTTTAAGTTAATTATTTGCTTTTATTTATTCATTTTTTTTAAATAAATTGAAAAACTAAGTTGGAATTAATTCGTTTTGTATAAAACATTTTCTCCGACCGGTTTGAACATGATCTTTACCATCTTTTTACTCAGAATTTTTCATTTTCTTCTTGTATTTCAATATTATATGTTTTGTTGTTTTATTTATCCTCCTGTTTTTCCCATCAAACAAATTTTTTTTCTTATGCACCCCTCCCACCCCCTTGAGAGGTTTAAATCAAGACAAAAAATATTTTAATAGTTGTAGTAGTAGTAGAAGCAACCACATCCATCCAATTCACGGCTGAATTTTTCTGTCTGCTTATATTTAGCATATTTAAGTACACAATTATTTAGTAAACGTTTTTATTTATAAAAAACTTTCCTTTAGGTGAAATTTATGTGTATATTTTTTGTCTATTAGATTAATTATTGTTTGTTTTATTAACATCGACAACTTTTCCTTCTACTGACTTTCATTACGTCTTGCTTTAAACCATAGCTGCCATATGAAATTAGTATAAAATCGTAAAATTTTTAATTTTGAAAAAGAGTAAAAACGTCAAAAAAAACTCCTTGCGTCAACTCATAGATGGTAACAGAATGTTGTTTACGGTCTTCAAATTTATAGCTTTGGAATTTGAAAAATAAAAACAAATACCATATTTTGACAGGCCATGTATTTTAAAATCTCACAGGGGATTTTACACAATGTTTTACTTTTTAACATTTTCATTCACACAAAAAAAGCTTTTTATTGCCGAAATTTTAATCTGATACAGACAACTTTTCTCTAAAAAAAAAAAAGAAAATTCTCGCCATCATAAATAATTTCTGTAATAGAGGTAATAACAAGGACTATGTAATTTACCAACAGATGCCAAAAACCGAATACGAAACGCCAAAACGTATATATGTAAATCTCAAAATCTGGCAGCTATGATTTTTACTACGACTTTTTATTATTGTGTAGCATTACCACATCACAAGTATTAATTATAAGTTGGCAGTCCTTTTTGGGCTACATAAATATCACCTTTGTGATTTACAGAAATTTATTTAAAACTAAATTTTTCCCAATTTAAAAAAATGGTCTACTTTCTGAAAATTTAGCATCCTACAACTGCTCTGTAATTAAATTCAACACTACTTTCATGTGAAAAAAAGCTAAATTTGTGCAGAATAATTTATATTTTGAAAAAATGTGTTTTTAACAAATTCTATTATATGTATAATAAAACAAAATATAAAATTGATTATTTCTATTATTGTCTAGATTTAATCACTGGGTATAAGATTTTTAGCAACACAATCAATATCTCCTCTGTCTAAGCCATCTTCAAAATCCGAATCGTACCATCATGTTTGCGTGTATGTAGATTGAAAACCATCAATCAAGTCTGAAGCTTGTCCTCCAAAATCAAAGCTTTCCAACAAAGGATCACAGGTTTGCGTATGCTGAGTATGATAAAGACTCGAAAACGATACAGGTGGTGTACTGGTACCTGCATCACTGCAAGAATTAAGCAAACACTGTGTAAAGCTTGTTTGTGTTTCGGTAGAAACAAGTAATTCATCATGGATGCAAGGATTCGTGGATGTTGCAGTCGAAGTAAATTGCACATTAGAAGTTTCATTATGTGTATCCGTAGAGGGCCAATTAGTCTGTGTTTGTATATCAGACAAGCCCAATTCGCTTAATAGATCATCGCAAGTTTGGGTATACATATGTGAAGACTGACCCAACATTTGATCTAAATAATTTTCTGTAGATAATGAGGGCTCAGTTTGTGTTTCTATATCTCTTAAAAGTGAATGAAATTCATCCAATGCATTCGAAATGTATTGATGGTTTCTGGCGTCATAGACATCAGGAAACAAATCAGTTTGCGCACCAGTAGCACACACCAATTTAGGGATAAAATCCACTAAAAAAAACGAACATTTAAAACATTTGACACCAAATACACCTATTACAACAATACCTTGAATTTCTTTAGCGACTTGTTTAGTTTTTTGAGTTGTGCCGACTTCTCTTTCCACTTTGACAATTGGTTTTATGTCCACCTTTTCTTCATTTTTCTTAAGGATTTGTATTTGTTTAACGTTATGATCCTTCCTTTTGCCATGGGTTAATAAAGCCTCCATAGAACTATACGACCAATTGCAATCATGACAAGCAAATTTTTTACCACACGTTTCTTTTTGGTGTTTTTTTAACTGTGTTTCTGTGCCAAAGGCCTTCTTACATTGTTCACATTTAAAATCCTTTCGTAAGTGAACTTTTTGATAATGTTGCCGCAAATATTTGAAATTTTTAAAATGTTTACATTTTTGTTTGTCATAATTGTATATGCAGTTCAAATCCGGACAATAAAATAGTCTAACGTGATTTAACTTTTTTACAGGAGCCAAACGATGATGTTTTTCCAAATGCATTTCATAATTAGCCTGATTGGTGAATATGCTGGTGCAATCTGGTTGAGAACATTTTATTTCATGGAACGGTTTTAATAGTTCTTCTGTAGGCGTGTAGTGCTCAATTTTATTCGAAAATAAATTCATTTTTTAAGATTTTCTAATTTTCTTTTTATATTTTGTCTATAGACTTGCACAAATTGATTATTCTTCAGCTGTTTTACTTATTGAACTGTGCTGCCAAATTTGTAAACACATTACAGAAGTGATTTAACCCTAAATTGTTGAATTAAATAATGCCAAAATATTCTCCGGAAAATATATAGTAAGCAAATTAATTAAAAAAATATTTTTTTTATTCACATTCACAACGTTTTTTGATTGACACGATACCATACAAATTTTCCATATAACTTTAAAAATATTGAGAGCAGGATAATAATTTTTTTATATGCTAAAAATGTTTTCAGCTTACGGGGGAATATTTCCTTTCTTTATATTACATATTATTCGCATCATGTGGCATTCTTTCTCTTTTGTTAACAAACGTCATATGAAAAAATAACAACAAAAAGTGTCAACATTTTCATTGTCACAGAAGAAAACTTGAGAAAGAGAAAAAATCTACAGATTTTATTGTTAAATTAAATTAGTTTTTAAAATATATATTAAGAAAAAGTATATTTAATTAACACAAATTTATTGATTAGAGATTTCACTGCAAGTGAAACACATTTTAAAAGAGTTTATCCCACTTTTAGAGAAAAAATAAAAAAAGAAGAAGAACTTTAATAGAACCTCGTAACTGGGGAGAAAAAAAAAACCAGAACAAGAAGAGTAAAATAGTAAAATTTTGGCTTATAGAACAATAATACGTATTTATAACAAATTGCTAACAACAAAGATGGCAAATGAAAGTGATCAACAGCAGCAGAGCCAGCAGAATACGAAAATCAATGACATGGACAAGACCCTAGACAACAGTTTTAAGATTAACAGTACTAATAGCTCTGACGATTTGGATTGCTCGAAAGAGTCAGAAAGTGATGATCATTCAGAGTATTCTACGGCCTCTAAAGGTAAACTGAACGACTTGGTAGCAGATTTGTGTTTAAACGGTCACCGATCAGCTGGTCAAAATCCCCAGACTTTGCCTAATCAAGCATCGTTTGGTGATTATACAAATATAAGAGCCACTTCAGGGCCGGTGGGTATTAGTGAAGGAAACTTTAGTGCACAAGCATCTGTGGATTGTACCAATTCAACAAACAGCACTACTATGGCCTCGACACATAACGTCCAGCAACAACCACCTACACAGAATTCTTCGTTTTCGTTTAAACACTTTCTGAGTAGCAATAGTGTGCCTACAGCCCCCTCGACAACAGTAACATCTTTGGATCCACCTGCCAGCAATACTTCAACAACGTCTTCAAATGCTACCACATCGTCTCGCTCCTTACAAACATCAACAGGAGCACGGCCCAAAGTCCCTCAATCAAGTTCTGTGACCTCTACTTCCATATCATCGCTTACAGTAGGTGGAGCGAGTGATAGTCAAACATCGGCTACAAAAATGAAAAGATCACCACGTTTCTCGTCGTTTGACTCGCAAGCGAGCTTAGCTGAATACGCCGGAACATCAATAAAGGCTGATGTGCCACCAGGAGAAAATTCTGGGGGCTTTTCAAATGGATCAAATAGTTTTCGCTTATATCCCGATGAAAAGGAGCGAGATCACTTTCAAGGTAGTATTTTTAGGGTTTTGAATGCTTTTCTTAGGGTTCTTAATTTTATTTCATTACCTAGAATGGAATCTGGCCCCAAATGCCTCTACAATGACTACAAATTCAACAGATTATGATCGTGACAACTCGTATGTACCACGTTCGTATTCAAATTATGATGTTCATAGACCCCAAACCTCGCCTCGTAGACGAATGGGCATAGGCGCCACAGCCAAAGATACAAGGCCTACACGTTTAGCTTTATATACAAATCAAAATCCAACAACGGCTGCTAAATTGAAATTAGATTTACCTTTGACTTCCAATTCCATAGGATGTGGTGGTAGCAATGTTGTCAATGCAGAAGGAGCTGCTGGCTCGAGTAGAAAATCTGGCCTTTGTTCCAGGCCAACCGATTTTCCAACAGTTAATTCTTTACCAGGAGCGGCCGCAGCTGCTGCGGCTCTACCAGATTTTGTGCAAGACCATTGGATGGATTCTTGGTATGCCAACGATATGCATGTTAATTCGCCACCTTCATCACCTATTAATTCATTTATGGAAGACCTAACTAGGGGTGGGGCTGGTGCCGCAGGAATTAGTAATGCTATCGGCCAGGCCGGGTCAGGACACATACACAATTCTATAAATCAAGGGTTACACCTAGACAATGCTCCCATACTAGGGCCTACGGATAGGGGAGATTTTAATATGGGTTTACCTGAACCACCCTCTTCATCAGTAGGCTCCAAAATGTTGCCTGATTTTTTATCCGATGGACCGATTATCCACTCATCCCAGCGTTTAGCCGATGTAGCTGCCGGCCTACCCTCAAATTCCATTGGTTCACCCGAAGAATCATCCATCAACAATCAACTTTCTCGTTTGCGTTCAGAGAACGAACATTTGCAAAGAGATTTAAATGAAACTAGATTAGCACTTAATGAACAGACCGAAAGAGCTAACAATTTAGAACGGCAGTTGGTGGAACAGCAGCGACAACTTAAAACAGAGGCAGAAGAAACGCTGGATAAAAATAAAAAACGTGCAACAGCTGCCCAAGTACATGTGGCCAAACTAAAACAGCAAGTGCAACAGTTAACTAGCGAACTGCAAATGTTAAAACGAGAAAAAGAATCAATGCGTGAAGAAGGTGCTGTAGGTGGTTGTAATATACAGAGTCGTGAACGTTCTTATGCAGCAGCTGCTATATCTGCAACAACAAGAAGCTCATCGGTATCAGCAGCAGTAACAACCAGCAATAATAATACTGTGGCGGGTAGTGGAAGTATTGGTAGTGGCACTGATTTAGGTATTAGACCGTCCAGACAACATCAGTTGTCAAGAGATTTGCGTAGGGCAGCATCAAATGCAGAACAGAACCTGAAGTAAGTTGTGTAAAATGTATGTTTGTTTTATTCATTTTTTACTTTTAACCTTTTTAAAATGAAGGAGAATAGAGTGAATGGAAGAAACAGAAATTAAATTAATTTAAAAAAATATTTTTTATTTTTTTTTTTTTGGAATTTGCCTAATTTTCTTTTGCTTTCGTTTTAGGCAACTTTTGGCTGGTGTTGAAAATTTGCGCCAAATGGCGGCAAATATTGAAAAATCTGAAACACGCATAGACTATGATGCTAGTCCGGATTTGTTTTCAGATTTTTTAGATGAATGTGATGAATATCCCGGAAATGGTCCGGCTTTGTAAATTTTTTGTTTGCTGTTATATTTCATAATTTTAGATAAACAAAAATACAGACGTAAAAAAACAAACATACAGTAATTGCTATTAAAGAGGAAAAAAAAACTAATAAACTTTAAAATCTCCAACTATTTCACTATCAAAATTAAATAAAAAAAAAAAAAAAAAACAGATATTTCGCTATAAGAAAGCTGAAGATACTATCAACATCTACATACATACATATTAAAAAAAAATCATGTCCTTTGGAATAGAATAATTTTTCGTTTTAAAATTTAAGTTGTATTGAGTTGTCTTTAATATACATACATATTTTATTTCTATTTATATTTTAAATTATTTAATTTAAACACTTGTTTTATTTGGTTCCTTTGCTATGTTGTGTTGTGTGTATGCATGTTATATGTACACATATATATGTGGTATTAAAAATATTATGTTTTGCAAATACATAAAAACAATAATTTCAAAACATTCAATAAAAACTAACTAATTTTTTAAGCAATACTAAATAAAATAAAATAAATTAAAAAAAAAGAAACAACTCAGCACTTAATTATACAGAAAAATAAATAAATCAGCCAGTAGTAGGTTTTATTTAGTTTTATACATACAATTTTTGACAAGAGAAAGGAATTGTAAAAACCAACCAATAATTTTTTTTAAATATTTTTTTTTGGCTGTTATATTTTTAATACATATAAAAATAATCATAATCAAAGCTTTGCAAATAAGAAATAAGGAAAAAACAACAAAATAAACATAATTTGTTATAAAATATTAAAATAAAAATGAAAAGCAAAGAAAAAAAACATCACTAAATATAAAAAAACAACAACACCAAGTAAAAATTATTGAAGAGACAAAAAACAAAATATTAAACTCTGTAACAATTTAAAACTATTCTATTTTTGAGTTTCAGCAAAATTGTAAGGTTACCGATAGTTAAAGTTGAGATTTTATAAGTCAAATATCAAGTTTTTGGTTTGACATTAAATTGAAAATATCGATAACTTAAATATCGGATAGTGTGTCCTAACTATCCATTCAAATTTGGTTACAAAGTTTTAGCTAAAAACCGATTATTTGCCCTAAAATATTCCAAATTTAACTGTCGAAAGTTGTAATAACGGGCCTTAGTGTTAAATTTATATAGAAAAAATTGTAATTATTAAAAGGTTTTTAACAAAATGTTAAATTTTGCTTAATAAACCTAAAATTAATCATTTTTTTTTTATAAATTTAACTCATATATTTTTATTTTCTTAATCCAAGCAGATTTTTAAAGTTTTTTTTTAATAAAAAAGTTTTAAACACGAATTTGGTGTCGGCAACATCGTCTTTAATTTTAAAACAACACCAGTTTTTGTCGTAGTCAATATCAATTCACTTATATTTGTTACTTCCTAACAGCTGTCATAGTTTGTTTAAAATTTTTATTAAAAAAAAAAATCGAAATTCTAGTCTTATTTTTAATGAAAGGATTTTAATATTTCTATAGAAAATATTCGATATCTTGTGTGGCGATGTGGCCTCTGATAAATGGTTTAAGTGTTTAAATTGTTACCTTCTATATCTAAAGAAATTTTTTAGAGTTTCAGTTTTATTTGGTATAAAACAAATTTGAAATTTTCTTTACGTTCTTTAACAACGAATGTGGGGGCGATTTGTTCTCAAAACACGTATTTACACACAGCCACATTTTCTTAAATCAACTTTTTCTTTAACTTTACAAGAAATCTGCTTCTACACTTTAATCTTCAACTGCCCGAATTTAAGAACTTTCAACTCATTCTTTAAATTTATAACTTTTTGATACATTCATTAACCTCACCCTAATAATATACAAAATTTACTCAATTTTTATTATTTTGCTAATAAATATATATTAAAATTTACAACAACAAAACACAAAATTATCAAAATAACACGATAAAAATTTAAAATAAATAAAAAATAAAACAGGCTTTATTTTGTAGTTTATCAATAAAAAAATAAATAAAAACTTGAAAAAAATTTTAATAAAATAAAACAAAATAAATAATAACTATTGAAAAATAATTAACTTTTAAACAGAGTTTTATTGCATTCAATTTGAGAAAAGAACACGAGTGAAGGGCTCTTATAGTAGCATATCCTTTTAAGTCACATTGTTTTTCAAACAAGTTTTAATTTACAAAAATTCCTTTCCTAAGTACCATTTTATTAGATCTATATAAATAGATTTTCATAACTTGTTTTGCTTATGTTTTTGCCCACACACTATTTTGTTGTGTGTTATTTCTGGTAAAGTTAAGATTTAAAACCAAATCAAATTGTTATTTAACACAACGAAACTTGTGTATTAACGAGGTGTGCTCAATTACTATAGAGCAATTTAAGTTGTGTTATAACATTTGTAGCTATTAAATAAAATTTTAAAATAAATTCAGTACAGAGTCTGTTCGAAAACTAATTTTTTCAAGCTCGGATCACATCATATTCAATTTAAAGAGTTTGCGTTATCAAAATAACAAAAACTCAGCTTTTTCATATATGTTCGAAATTTCGAACATATTTTCGAATTTTCGAAATTAACGTAAAAAAATGTAAATGAACAGTATTTATGCAATAAATAAAGAATTTTTATTGCGTACAGAAAACCTACAAAATTTTGATACAATTTCAGTCCAGTTTCTTCTTCAATGCAATTATTTTCAAGCTTCTTAGTAATTTTATTAATTTACTTTACTTAAAAAACAAAAAACCAGCTTTTTCAGATATGTTCGAAATTTCGAACTTAATTTCGAATTTTCGAACTTAGGTAAAAAAGTTCTAATTACTTACATATATTATATATTGTAAATTAACATTATTTATGCAATAAAAAAATTCAAAATGCAAAAAAATTTTAAAAATTATTAATAAAAAACAACAGAAATTTTTTTAATTATATTTTTTAACGCTACGCTAACGAAGTGTACTAAAAATTAGCAACATTTAGGCAGAAACTCGCTAACATAAATGTAAAACATATGGCAAGCGCTACCCTATTTCTTAGTTTCCATTACGAGTTTAGCAATCAGGCAGATTATTATATCACCAATGTTGGTAAGAATACAAAAATCACCATGCTAATAAGTAAATCACTTGTTTGTACACGTTTGAGAATTTAGAAGTGGGAACGAGTGACCTCAATACTGCGGCCAGAATATACATATTGTGAGCCTACTATACAACTAGAAATCTTTGCTAGTATTCATTAAGAATTCAAGGACGTCCATGTTAGACGGATGTTGGTAGTGAGTAACTTAAGTACCACAAAAGGGTTCATATTATACCCTTTTAGTGACATAATAAATGTTCTGCTGTCGTCTTTGTTACATAACCTACCAATCTGGGGGTCCCAAGTTTGATTCCTGCCTTGACCCTGGGTGTTTTCTGCAGATAAAGAAAGAAGCTTCGCGAATTTGTGTTGTGTTGTTTATAAAAAAAATAAATTTCAGAGGTAGTTTCGGTTAGAGAAACAGCCTACAAAATTGTTTCAACGCACCTCGTGCTAGTAAGGTTTCAGTTAAGTTGCTCTAATTAGTGATGAGTTTATGTGTCTTAGTGTAGGGTACTTGGGTAGGTATGCCAATACAAACAAACACTCACTATGCTAGTTTTCTTTCAGTTGAAAATATCACAACAGCAGGTTCAAGTTACGATAACGTAAACTGGGAATGAGAGAGTGCATTAGGAAGAGAACAAGAGATATTCAATTAATTATGCATTTCCAATGAAAACTTGTAGTAGCCAGTCACACATATCAATAACAATTTTCCTTGTTACAGGCCAGTCTTGATATCTGGTGTGATTGTCTATTTTAAATTTGTGTTTAGTTGCGTAGTTGGATTTGTTGGGAACGGTTTGGTTAATTCACAAAAGTGTATAATAAAAAACAATTCGGCTATAAATTGAATTGATTTAAATAAATAAAAAAAAAAAAACAAAAACTAGAGAGTGACATCAAACAAGTATTTACAAGGGACAATTAAAGTGATTTTTTGTCAATTTATTAAGAATTTAAATACAGAAAAAGCAAAAAGAAATGTTAACCAGAAATATTATAGGTAAATTAAGAGTGTTTTGTTGTAAAGATGGTAAAGTTAAAGCTACTTTAGTCACAGTACAGTATTCTGTTACTATACAGAAAGTTGAAGAAAAGGCAGACTAAATATTCGAATGAAATTATTTTAAAAACAAATTTCTAATTTTTTTTTTCCAATTGAGGAGCTTAAAAAAAATTTAAAATTTAATTAAACAAATTTTATTTTAAACTAAATTTCACATCAACTTACTTCTTATTTATTTATTTATTAATTTGCTAAACAAACAAAAAGAGTTTAATGGTGAAAAATGCAACCAACTATTTTATAGAAATTTATTAATATCAATTACTTAAGCGCCGCACAGTGGGAAATTTTTAGAAGACAAAAAATACAAAACTGTTATCTATATAAATAAAAATAATTTTTTAATAGTTTGTTTGTGCCGGCCACGCCCACTTTTTACTAAATTAATTGAAATTACATTTTTAATGAATTGCTTGGAATTTTGATACTCTGTGTTATAATGCGAAAAAGGCTACGAAATCGAATCTTTAATGTGATTGCATTTGTCTGGTAGTACCACGCTCTGTAAGGCGTAAGTACATGTCAACGTCCATTTATATACACAAATATCTTGCGCTAACCACAGAGCAAAAGCAAAATATTTAGCTTAGCCTGCGCTCTAACAATTTGAACTCAATAATTAAAATACAGGGTGATAATTAGAGAATAATATTTTTCACTAACAAAAGCTTTATAGAAACTTTGGAAAAAGTCTTGGAAAAAGTAATCCGTTTTAGCAAATAACCTTTTTAGAGTCACCGATGTCGCACCATAAATCAATAAAAAATTTTAGGCAGCCAAGTTTTGTCAAAAAAATTTTGACTATTTGAAAGAAAATGAATTAGTCTTTCTTATGATTTTCGCTATGCAATCACTTTGTATAGATTCCTCATACCTAAATTGGCAAGAGTTTTTTATCTGTTAAAAATATTCATGCCCATACAAAATGTATGGTTTGGGTATGCTCCATAGCTCGGCGGCAGTGCTGAGCAATTGGAAAATTAAATTTTGACAACGAGTTTTGCAGTAAAGTTGGCTGCATAACAATTGTTTTTTTTTTTGACCAGTTTGTTAGCTGGTTTTGTTAAATTTAGCGGTTTTATGTGGGTTTTCTGAAACAAGAGAATACGCACCCTCAACTCTCTTATTTAGGTATGGCGTTTTAATATAAATTCTGGGCTTTAATTAAGTTTGACCGTAAGTTCGGCTTGGATCCTTGTATTTGAAACAGTTCTAAAACCGAGCTTTATATTTTTAAACAATAAATTTATTTCCAGTTTTCATTTTAATCTTAAAGTCTCCCACTGTGCATCGTTTATTACATTTTTGTTTTCGTAAAAATGCAAATTAATTCAATTTACATATTGTGCATTTAGATCAGCCCAGATAATAAAATGTTTTTTTTTTTTTATTGTTTTTGTACTTAAAATTTATTTATTTTTTAACGTCATGTTTATCTCAATTAAAAATTCACATGGCAAGTGATTATTATGGGAAAAGTATTGTCCATTTTTTAATTGTTATGAGAGCAAGCAAAAGAGCTTAGAAAAAATCTATGCAAATGACTTTATTTCCCACAAAAATCCAGAAATTTCAGTCCTCATTTGCAACAAATATTTCAATATAAAAATCGGCTGCTAAATGATTTTAATTAAACATGAATATTGAAAAAAAAATTTTATTCTTATTTTAATCAAGACTTTGTATAAATAAAATGTTTAAATATTTATTAAAAGCTGCAAGCAGTGAAAAGGCATTTAATTAATACAAAATAAATGTCAATGGAATTTGGAAATGAAATTTAAATTTAGTATGCAAATTAGTGTACCGATTTTTACAAAGAGATACCCAAAGAAACAAAAACTAAAGTGTTGCCCCCTTATTTAAAAAAAATTAACGTAGACTTTAAAGTCAACGTTATCGAAATTTTTCATAAATTTTATTTTAAAGTCTACGTCTCTACTTTTTTTGGATAAGAGCAAATACAAAAATTATATGACTAAAAAAATTTTTTTTTAAAAATCATCTTTTTAAAATATTTAACCAACAAAATATTTCTGTGGCTATAGGGCAAAAGCGTTTATGTCTAATTTTTAAAATTTTCAGTAGAGTAATTTTAAATTTGAAAAATTTATTACTATTCTAATGAGGACAATCATTTTGCTTGGATCAAATATTAAGTTAGGATACTTCTGAAAACAAATATATTTATATGCTGTTTCCATAACACGAGGGAACAACTCGTCTGGATATTTTGTGTGAAAACTACTAAAAATGTTGGTTCAAAACGGAATCTTGCGAATTGAATTGAAGGCTGCCACCTATATTTCTTTCTAAAGGGCCTCCCTAATCCACAATAAAACTGCTCATTCATCCATTATTTAGATAAGAAAGAAGCAAATGCATTTTTGTACATTAAATTTCATTGACAATTAAAAGCATTACATTGTTATTGAATCAGTCTTATTTACCCCCCTGAAATCTTATCAATAAAAGAAATTTAAAAGTAAAATAAAAAAAAAAAATAAAACAAATAAGTGAGTGAAAGAAAATCTAATAAAGATAAGGTTTCAATAGCCATTCTTATCTCATGCACATTTTTTAAGTACTTCAGATGTTTCATTTAAGTTTCTTAAGGCAATAAGTTCATTAGTTTAAATTTAGTTTTTTAAAACTGAGCAGTTTTTTTTAAAGCATCCCAGGTGCATTGCATAGCTTCTTCAAAGCATAAGAGATAGGATTCTTTTAAAGCATTTAAGAAGTACTTAATTTAAGGCATCAATAAGCTTGTTTTAAATTATCCAAGATGCACTTTTTCGCAATCATCCTGGGTCTAATTCTGTTACAGTCTTCCTGACAGCTTCTATTTAAGCATCTAAAATAATTATTATATTTAAAATATTCAAATTGAGCAGCCGCAAGCACATCCGAAAAGCGCTGAAACTTGGTCTCCTTTCTACCTTTTTTTATTTTATTTTAGTATGCAAGATGCGCTTTTCTTAAAGCCTACAACAAACAGTTGACAGTTTCAATTTTACATAAAATTTTCTTTGCAGCCCACTCAACTTGTTTAACAAGATGTTCATCAACTTTGCATTCCAAGGCAGCTACTGCTGCCATGCCCTTATTACAAAATGAAATGCCTGATTGTAGTTTTACACCACCAGAATATCAGGGGCCCAGCTATGAAAACATTAAAGAATTGCGTAAAAATCATTTGACACCAAATATACAGGCGTACTATAAGAAACCATTACTGATACACACTGGCCATATGCAGTGGTTATTTGATCATGATGGAACCAGATATTTGGATATGTTTGGGGGTATTGTAACCGTTTCGGTGGGTCATTGTCATCCGTAGGTATAAAGAAAACTAAATTGTGAACAGCATTTGAACTTTTTTTTTTCTCTTTTAACTTCTAGCAAAGTTAATAAAGCTTTAGAAAATCAAATTAAAAATTTATGGCACACCACCAATATTTACTTGCATCCCAAAATCCATGAATATGCGGCACGCTTAACAGCCAAATTTCCAGGCAATTTAAAGGCTGTTTGCTTTGTTAACTCTGGCTCAGAGGCTAATGATATGGCCATGCTGCTAGCACGCCTGCATACCGGTAATCAAGATATAATAACATTGCGCAACTGTTATCATGGTATGTCACCCTACACCATGGGCTTGACGGCACATTCCACCTGGCGTTTTCCATTACCAGGCATATCGAATGGCATACATCATGTTATGAATCCCGATCCTTATCAAGGTATATGGGGCGGAGCGAAATGTCGTGATTCGCCCATACAAACTGATAGAAAATGTGACTGTAAAGGTGCAGCTTGTAAAGCGGGCGAGTTGTATTACAAAGAGTTAGAGCAAACATTTAAATATTCCTTGCCTAGAGGCAAAGTAGCAGCCATGTTTGCTGAGTCTATACAGGGAGTGGGAGGTACAGTACAATTTCCCAAGGGCTATATAAAAAAAGCTGCCGAATTGGTAAGAGCAAATGGTGGTCTCTTCATATCCGATGAAGTGCAAACAGGCTTTGGACGTACTGGTGAACACTTTTGGGGCTTTGAAAGCCATGACATTGTACCAGATATAGTTACCATGGCTAAAGGTAAGTTATAGAAATTCTTTTTTTGTAAAGCAACCAGAAATACTTTAAGAGTTTTCTATTACAAGGTATTGGTAATGGCTTTCCTATGGCTGCTGTGGTTACCACTCCCGCCATTGCCAAGTCTTTGGGCATGGCTTTGTATTTTAATACATTTGGCGGCAATCCTATGGCCAGTGCTGTTGGCATTTCTGTATTGGATGTAATACAAGAAGAACAATTACAAAAGAATTCCTTGGAAGTGGGCACCTATTTCCTTAAATGCCTGGCTGAGCTAAAAGAACGTTATGAAATAATAGGTGATGTTAGAGGCAAGGGTCTCATGATTGGCGTTGAATTGGTAACAGATCGTGAGACTAAGACGCCTTTAAGTGTGCCTCATGTTCTGGAGATTTGGGAGACTTGCAAGGATATGGGTGTTTTGTTTGGACGTGGTGGCTTGAATGGCAATGTAAGTAAATATAAAACACTTTTTTGTTTTACTGAGAATTACTAGCTTAAGCTTTGGTTTGGTAAAATTTATTGTCCACATTTTAAAGGTTTAAACAGTCCTTTTTCTATGTTACTAACGCTGTACAAGTTTTTCGAAAACGAAAAAAAAAAAATCAAAAAGAAATTCAAGGCTCAAATTAAAAAAAAAAATAGCTGGGTCCAAAACAATGTATTAGTTTGTTTGATATGATAAATTTTGTTGTTTAAATAAATTTCAAAGTTTTGGAGACAAGCAGCATCAACTTTGGCCTCAGCTTATTAAATTAATTGAAGAAAAATTTCATTTGTCTAGCAACAGCTTCTGTTAGCTAAAGAAGTTTTGTTGTTCTCGAAAAACTTAAATTTATGTTTCGCTTTCCCTTTATATACAAAATCCCTTGTTCCTAAATCAAACTTTTCCTTCATATGTATTTCTTTCAGACTCTACGTATTAAGCCTCCCATGTGTATTAATAAAACGGATGTTAAATTTGCTGTGGATATACTCGCTAGAGCCATTTCGGAATTTTTAAAGCATTACGAAACAAATTAACTCACCATATACTGATTGGTTTATATAATTGGATTTCTCGTAATTTAAAAAAAAAAAAAAAAAAAAAACAACAACAAAAATTAGGTTTAGATTTCTGTTTAGTTAAGTAGGTGCCAGAGACTGTTTAATTTTAATAGCTTTAATTTTGAATTTCCCAAGGCAAATTTACAAGGTAGTAGAGCTAGAGGCTATCAACAAAACAACAACAAATATTTTTTTGTAATTCGTCTTGTACTCCAGACTTTTTTTAGTTTATCTTTAAGAGCTCTTACATTTACTTAGAATTTTCCCAAGTTAATATTTAAATTTAAAAAATTATGAGCACAAACAAATCAAGTTTAGGCTAGAGTCAATAAAGTCGATCAACGGAATAAGGATAGATAAGCTAAAAGTGGTTACAGGTCAAAGAGTTTCTGTGTTAGTGTGGGAGCAGGGGTATTTGGTTAAAATGCCAGGTTTAGCTTATGGGTAGAAATAATACAGTTTTTCAATAGCTTGTAGTCCTGTCTAAGACAAGAACTTAAAAGAGGTAATAAGAACAGTTATATCTATATGTAGAGCGGCTTCACAGGTTTTACAGTGCTTTTGAGATAAACCGAAACTAGTCTAAGATTGGCTAACACTTCTGAAGAGACTAGCATCTAATAACAGGATTCACCTAATATGGGTGCCAGGTTAAATAGTGAATATTAAGGCTAGTTGTTTCATTGAAGCAGAACTATTCTGTAGACTGTCTTTAAAGCTCTACTAAGCTACGATTCAGGAAGCGGCTGGAAAGTTAATCGCAATTATATTGACTAGAGACAAGAGGAATCAGGGTAGCGAAAGCAATTACGCCATTCCCTTCTCGAAAGGGAACAAATAGCTTAATAGGCCTGACGCCGTCAGGAATTCTCATTGTCATGGGATTCATGACTGGGTATTGCAGAGCATTTAAACAAAATGAAAGGATTAGCCTAAACGACCTCTGCAGCTTATTTAACGAAGTGCAAGAGACAGCAGAACATATACTGTATGAACTAGACTTAGAGCACCTCTATCTACAACCGTCTGACATGGCGGACATATCACCTAAGGAAGTCTTTGAATTTTTAATGAATACTAAACTTGGGGAGTATTTGTAACATGACAGTAGTGTCACAATAGGTCTATTCTGGCCTTAGTGATCAGGTAACTTGTTCTCGCCACTAGTTCTAAATTAAATTTCTGAAGAAACCTTTAAAAATGAATACAATAAACATCTAAACCAGTTATAATTATTATCAATTCGACCCTATATACCATGACCCAGAGTATCTTTTGTATAGCCTAGTGATACTACTTTTATAGTTATGCTTTGTTTAATATTTTTTTTGACTTGGTTGTACTTATTGCATTTATTTTATACATAGATAAATTATTTTTTAATATTTTTTATCTCATACTTAGTTTAATGAAGAAATTAATTTTTAAACATAAAATAAAGAAGCCCACATAATTGTATGTGATTAACCCCGTATTATGCAAGTCGGCGTCGATTTTCTGTTGACTTTATTGTCACTGTCATATTATATCGACAGTACTGTCGTCGCGAAGTTAAAATGGTATTACCTAGTCTGGAGTTGACTGCACAGCGGTGCAATTATAGTCCAAAATAAAAATTATAAAACTAAAAACAAACAAGGCAATTTTAGTTGCGCAACTTTTTCTAAGTTCTTTTTCACATACAAAATTTTGTTCCTGCAATTTTAGCATTGGTAAAACTTAAACTTTTTTGATAATTGTAAAAGGTACGAATAGAGAACCACATATAATTACCAAGCACTAGCAAATCTGTATCTCTTTAAATTCTTTTTTCTCTCTTTCTCGTCTATAAACTCAAGAGTTGCACAACTAAACTGGGAGAAACTGTATTCCCAGGATGATAACTCCATCCATTGTGGTTGTTTTCTATTAGGTCCCATTCCTTGAGATAGAAGGGGTTGGCCAAAATGGCTGCATTTCTCATGTTCACCCCTTTAAATTCAGTACATATGTGAAGAATATGTATGGAAATTTTTTTTATCGCATGCGATATTTAAAAAGTAAACACATTAAAAGTTTTTCTTATTAAATTATTTTGATTTTAGCAAACGGTAAAAGATATCATCTTATAAAATTTTTTAACTTTCCTTTGTTGGTGGACAAATTGAATTTAATTTTTTTCTGGTTTTCTTTTAGTCGGCTTTAAAATTGCTGAGTTATTCTTCTATAAAATCCTCTTACTAAACTTTACTTGTTTTTTTTTGTTCAACAAATAATTTTTCAAATTGTTTTACATTTTTTATTTAAATTTTTTTCTCTCAATTTTAACTATTTGAAATGCTATTTTTGAAAGTGGTATAAGTTCACTTTAAAAAAAAATTGGTTAATTTTAGTGAGATATAGACTCCATCTAACTAAAATTACCGCTGACTCTTTTTTTTTTAAAGTGGACTTATACCACTTTCAAAAATAACAGTTCATTTATCACTTTTAATTTTTAAAAATATTTCCTCTTAATGATTAAAAAAGTGGACTTATACCACTTTCAAAAATAACAGCTCATATATCACTTTTAATTTTTAAAAAGATTTCCTCTTAATGATAAAAAAAATGTTATAGTCGCTTTAAAAAATACGTCGCTATTTCAACTTAACAACGACTTAAGATCGTCTTTCATACTACTATTTGAACAACCGTCAACAGTAATCGTTTACTGGCTACGGTAATGCCATTTTTATGTCGTCTACTCGCCGACGATTTACATTTTAAGGCTGTTTATTTCCAATTTTAATATTTAATCACTTAATACCTTTTTTAATAACTTAATACATAAAAAAGAAAAATATTTTAGATTTCTTATTTTCAATTTATTTTAATACATTATAAAACAGGTCATGTGCTTAACACCACCATTGTGTGCTAACAAAATGGATATGGATTTCACTATTAATGTGTTGGATACCATATTTGGAAATCATTATTTAAAAGCTCCACGTAGTTGGCGGCAATACGATTTAAAGTAAAACAACGTTAGTTAAGTTTAATTTAAGTTTAAGATTAATTTTTTTTGTTTATTTAGAATCTTTCATTTAAATATACAAACACTCTTCTATCAACTATACAATTTTTTATATTAAAAAGTTAAGCTTAGATCAGAAAATAAAAAGCTATAAAGATTTGTTTTTTTATATTGTATTAATTCTTTCTTGAGGATAATTTTTTTTTCCAAATTGAAGAATATTTTTTATCGGTTTAATTGTTGTGTGTGTGTGTTAAATAGGCACAGCAGTTTTCTTATTTATTTATGTTTATTTACTTAGAAATTTAGAGTATGAGCTTTTCGTTACATTTTGTATATCTTTTCTTTGCATTCAATAAAAAAAATAACTAACGTAAACTGACAGTATCCACATCAAAAAAAAAAATACTTAAAAATAAATGCTCAACGAAAACTTTATTAAAACAAAAATAATTATTAAAAAAAAATTAATATTCGGCTAAGCCGAATTTTGTGCATCCCTTACCGAAATAAGAACTTAAAAAATATTACTCGCTGTGGAGGTTTTATGATTTTGATGTAATTTTTAGAAAACAAAGCAGCTAATTTTTCTGATCAAATTTTGGCAGTTTTGTTCACTTTTTCAGTTTGTTTTCCTTCACAAATTATCCTTTTTTTTAAATTTAGTTAAAATCTTTTAATTTGGCCCAATTTTTTTATACAACTTTTACCAAATTTATAGTATATTTCGGTGTTTTTCTTATGAAATTTGCACGGTTCTCTTTATGAAAACTTTTAAAATTTTGTTTTTGAGTTGTTACTTTAGTACTGAGCAGTTGTCAGGACGAAGAAGAAGAGGAGACTGGGGAACATCTTATCTAACTCTGCACATTACTAGTGTATCAGCGTGGGCTCCACCTCGATGAGCGCTACCTGTGAGGGTTTAGATGGTGATGGACTTTTCTTCTACTAATCTTCTTCTTTAGGTTTCTTTTACTTATCGCTTTTGTTTTCTGGCTTCGTGAGGTTTAGCCTCTACTCTTCTTCTTTTACTATTCTTCTTGTTTATACTTCTTCTATTTCTCGCTCTTACCCCTTTGCTCCGTCTCTTTAATATTTTTACAGCGATAGAAAGACATCTTCTTGATTTTTCCTTTCCTACAGAGGTATCGAAGGACTTACTTGAATTCTCTTCTATCCTCTTTCTTGGTCAGCCATGTTCAACCTAAGCTAACCGGGTATTGGCAGACGGTCTCTTTAACGTCTTTATAGCGATAGAAAGCCGTTTTCTTGATTTTTCTTCTCCTACAGGTATCACTAAGGAACTATATCGAAAAAGTTACGTGACTCCTCTTACTTAGACAGCCATTTTCAATCTTACCTAACCTGGTAGTGGCAGACTCTTCTCCTTCTTCTTTTTCTCTCTTTTATTTCTCGCTCTAACCAATTTGCTTCATCTCTTTGACGTCTTTCTACACCATCTCTTCTTAATTTTTAACTCTCCTACAGGTATCACAAAGGAATTATACATGAACTTTCTGCTATCTTCTTCCTTGGGCAGCCCTGCTCACCCTAGCCTAACCCAACCTTAATCTAGTACTTTTCTTTGGGGTTTTCAAGATTATTTCTTAAATAACAAATTATATTTTAACAACTTTTGCTTGCTACTGGGTTAGAAGCACCAATCCAAATATACTGATGAAAATTTCTTTCATAAATTTTATGAACAAACCTTAATTTCTTAAATCACTTCTGTACAAATTCCACTGATAAATATGTATTTATTTTTTCTAAATTAGTTAAACTATTTTTTTTCATAATTTAATATAAAATTTTCAAAAAAGTTTGACTTAAAAATAAATATTTTCACTTTGAATAAATCGAAAATATATTTTTTTTTAAATTTCTAAAGACGACAAAAATATTTTGATCTTGTGAATAGTAATTTTTCTATACTAAACTTGATAAATAATATTTTATGGTCCCTGTTCTGTATTCCGAACGGAATAAAATATGAGGAAATAAATAAAATTGTTGTTTTAATTCCGTAAATTGCTTCTACAAAAAAAAAAAAAAAAAAAAAAAAAAAACCAAAAATTTCTTCGATATGAAACCATATTTTCGAAGTAACTTAAGTTTTAGATTTTGTTTTACTTTAGTTATTTTAGAAAAAAAAAATTGGTGAAATTGAAAAGCAAAAAAAAATTCATATAAAGAGGTGCATACATTTCGATCGAAAAGCTTTCAATTCCGTAAATGGCTTCTAACAAAAACTTTCTTCGGAATAAAATCACTTTTATTTTTCTAAATGAAATTAAGTTTTTAATGACTTAAGTAGAAGTAGGGCATTGGGCTTAAATGGTAGTGAGCAAAGTGAAAAATCATTAAGGGAATAAATAGTACTTTGTGTCAATTTGATTGGTACTTTTTGATATTTTATTATTAACGAACCTAGAAATACGACATTGAGCTCAAAAGGTCTGAAGCGAAGTGAAAAACTATAAATGGAAAAAAATGGTACTTTTTATTATTATTAATGGTACTTGCTGATTTTTTTAAAGCAAATGAACCTAGAGGTAAGAGATTGAGCTAAAATGGTCTTAATGAAAATGAAAAATGATTAAGGGGACAAATGGTACTTTTTATTAATTTTTTGGTACTTTTTGATATTCTCTTATTAACGAATCTGAATAAAGTTAAAAATCATTAAGAGGACAAAATGTTATTTTTTACTGATTTTAATGGTACTTTTTGAATTTTTCATACTAACAATCCTAGAACTACTAGTTTGGTTTTAAATCATCCTGAGCAAATTGAAAAATCATTAAAAGGACAAATGGTACTTTATGTTAATTTTAATGATACTTTTTGATTTTTTAATATTAACGAATATAAAACTATTAGACTTTGGTCAAACGATATAGCGAAAAATAATTAAGAGAAGAAAGTGGTACTATAATGATACTCTTTGGTATCTTAACATTAACGAATCAGATGAATATTAAACGATGCTGGGTAAAGAAAAAATCAAGAAAGAGACAAAATGGTACTTTTACTAGTATTAAAAAAATCTACAACTGAGATGAAATGGTCTACAACAAAGCAAGTTAAATGCTAGATTATCATATTTCCGATTCCGAATATTTGGCTTTTATTTAACAGTTTCTTAGATTTCTTTTTAATTCTTTGTACTCTATTTTAACATTTCTTTGTTCATTAGAAACCTTTTTTTAAGTAAAGCCGCACTGAGAAAACAATTTCGGTTGCTAGAACTAAATTTGTCACCCATCAAAATTTCAGTTGTGAGATAAAAATTCTGTAATACAGCTTAAAAAGATTATTACGAGAACTAAATTTTAAGCTCTATTATCTAGTTTCGATATTTGCAACTAAAGAATTCACAATCGAAGTTGTTTTCTGTGTACAGAAATTTTCTATAAATTCAGCATTTAAAATTTCTGTTAAGTTGATGACGCATTTTTACTGCTCCACCATTAGGGAAATTACAATCAGAATAACAAAGCTTTGTGGTGAAGGGTTTAGTTAAAAAATAAATTTTATATGCAATTAAATTATTTAACAAAAATATTGTTAATAATTATTTCCTATTTAAGTTTTTATAAAAAAAGAAATTAACTTAATTGTACATATTAATTAAAAATTATACGTTTTAAAATTAAATAGTAAATTATGTACAGAAAAAATTAGATTTTAATAACTACTTTCATATACATATGTATGTAGTATGTATGTTGTCATGTTTTTTTTCTTTGTTTGTTTTGTGTTCAAACACTTTTTTGTTTAATTTAATTTCTTGAAAGCTTTTCAAAAATAAATGAATTTTAAATAAATGCTTTATAAAAAATGTTTATTAAAAAAAAGTTTTTAATAAAAAATATATTTTCGGTTTTATAATTTAATAATAAAATTAAATTACCGCAGTCTTGCTACACTTGTATATCTATAAGTTTACCATCACTGCTAATATCGGTGAGCAAAGTTTCCGATAATTCTTTGCGTGCTTTTTGTACCACCCAAAGCATTAAGGCGACGCCACAAATGACCTGCAATTATAGTTTATCAAAACAAAGCAATTCAATCATTTTTATTTTTCTTTACTTTTATTGAGAACACGTGAGCGTAATTGAATTGCCGGCAAACAGAAATTAGAAATGAAAAATGAAGCACGACTTAAGGATGAAATGAAAATAAAAATGGAGAATGAGCAGTAAATAAAGAGAATAACTTATTATGGGGAAGTGAAACATATTTTACCCAGAACAGTATGGATTGAAGCACAAACAAAAATAAAAATAGCGGTTAATAAGAGAATTAGCTATATAATTTGGGTAAGCAAATGCATTTGAAAGACAACATATTTAAATTGTGTAAAAATTGCAATTTCCTCATTCAAGACCTGGGGCCAAAACATCGTATTCAATATCGAATGTACATGATCGTAATTTTAGTTTTCTTTATGAAGAAATTTTAAAATTTCGATAGCAGTTGCTATCGATATGGCCTGCGATACATTTGCTGTATTTCTGTGCTTTAAATGCATTAACTTATTAGAATTAAAAACCAATTATACTAGAGTAAAACTAGATTTATTTTCTACAAAAAAAAAAAAAAAAAAAAAAAAATTAATTATAAAAAAGAACAATTCCAAAAATAAAAAATTTAGCACAAATTAAACAACAACGAAAAATTAAAACCCAAAAAAAAAAATTAAAAATTTTATAACGAGTGTTGTTGTCGCGACGAAAATAGTGATATGTGGCAACGCCGGCCATATATATCACATTAACTTGTCGCAAAATCGACTACGAGAATAACACTCATAATAAGGCTGAACAGTTCACTTAAAATATTTCAAAAAATTTCTACATAGATATAATTACTTCAGTTTAAATTTAGTATGTGCGTTCAATTCGTTGAGAAATTTTCTATAAAAAGTACAGGCTATTTGTCCGAAATGGAACGTTAGCTTCTTTCGTTTTTTTTTTTTTTTTTTGTATATACTTTTTGTTTAATAAAACCCACTAAAGACAAACAAAAATAGAGTTAAAAACGCTAGATATAAAAAAATAGTTAATAAAAATGGCTATTTTGTTAAGCTTGAGGTCTTATTTTTCAAAAATTTATTTTTATATCGATATTTCGCTCCAATTTAATTTTGTCAAGAAAATTTTTGAAATATGTATTTTTAATAATTTGATTAATTTATAATTATATCCTGAAGAAGCTACAAAAATTGGAGCGAAATATCGATATAAAAATAAATTTTTGAAAAATAAGACCTCAAGCTTAACAAAATAGCCATTTTTATTAAAAAGAAAAAGGTCAAATAAAACTAACTAATAAAAAAATATTTAAAATGTCATTATTGGTCAACAATAATAAAACAGAAATAGAACAAAAAAACAATTCTTTTGCAGCCAACTTCACTACAAAAGGCGTTGTCAAAATTGGATTTTCTAATCGCTCAGAGTTGCAGTCGAGTTATTTCGGTATGACAATTTTTAACAGATAAAAACACCCTTGCCGCGTCAATTTAGGTAACACTGCAGTCACACGATCAAGTTTTTTTACAATTCTCTTTCAAGAAATTTACACATACTGCTTGTCAAAATTCACAAAAATTGAAAGCTGTGACGTAGGCTGCACGCAATTTCAAAGCAAGTTTTTCAACAAGATGTTTTTTTTAACCTCTTCCACCGAAAGTTTTGTTTCGGCGGCAATAGAGTTATATGCCTTAATTTTTAAATCATTCCGTCTATATGCAGGAATATTCATGTTCCACAGAACTTCATGCCTTCTGTATATCTCTATGAAATGCAAAACGTCGTTATATTTGTTTAATTTATTCACAAACATATTTAAAAAAAAAAAACAAAACAATACTGGCGGCAGAATAAAAATTCAAATTTGGAATAAAAAAACTGCAGTCAGCTGTTTTCTTGACTGTAATTTGAAACACTCAATTGAACGAAAAATTGAAAGCAAACTCTCAGCAAATTTTAAAAGTGTGAGTGCATTGGTAAAAAAATGAGAGAAATTTTAAAAATTGAATGAAAACTTGATCGTGTGACCCCCAAGTAAGTCTGTTAAACTTCACTTTATTCAAGTTGGCCATTCACCATTCATTTTAATAAAGGCACGGAAATATGCTTTTTAAGGCAGCACAGACTTAAAACAAGCAATTTTTTTGCATGGTTTTATAGACAAATCATTAATTTTATTATTGAAACACACAGAGTAGCATTTGTTTTGTATGACATAAAATAAATGCTTTCGATAAAAACATCTTAGTGGAAACGCTATTGATTTGAAATTAATATTTTTTTTAAATAAAATTAAACATATGAATGCTTTTTTTAAATATGTATGTAGAAGTGTAGTTTTAATTAATTTCTATGGTTCGTGCTTGTATGTAAATAAATGAGTGTGTGTACAGCAATTTAGATATGTTGCAGAGGTGGAGTATGTGGTTTAAAGATTTGTTATGATTACAGGTTAATTTAATATGCGCTACTATAGCGTAGCGGTTTAGAAAAAAGAAATAGTTTTATGTATGTAATTTGTGAACAGCCCTTTTGTGTAAACATTTGTGTACAATAAACCGCAGAAAAAAAAAATAATTAGGAATAATAAAATTATAAAAAAATAAAATGTTTTTGTAAGCACAATAATTGGGTATTTACGCTAAATTAATTCATTTCAATTTGTTAAAAGCAAAAGTTATAAAACAAGAGAATTTTTTTTAGAAGACGTGTTTTATGATTTTTAATTAAAAATTAGTAATTACCTCTACTCCGAAGCTTATATAGCCCGTTAAAGCTGTCTCATGATTGTTAAGGACCTCATGCATAGACCTTAACGTTGAGCCCAAATAAACATTAATCAGTTGGGCTGGTAAGAGGCCCAAAAACGTAGCAGTATGATAAACTTTTGAGTTAATTGCACTCACCTGAAATATAACAGAGAAAAGAAAAAAGCCAAATTAAATAAATATAATAATTGTAGTCATACGTAAAAGTACTCGTAAATATACTCAAGTTTAAATTGATTATATGTTATGATTTAATTAATAGCACTTTTATTTAATTGCAACAATTTAAGTGTATGTAATCTAGCAGCACTAAGCTTTGTGTAGGTGTGTCGAAAACAAAAATATAAATAAATAATTATTTAAAAGAACAAATGACAGGAAAACACCTTTTTGTTATTCCCATTGTGTGATAAATGTAAATAAATGTTATTTTTATTTAACTGTTTATTAATATTCACAACGCAATTATTCAGCCCTATTCTGTAAATCGAATTGTTGCCAAAAAACTTTTTTTTATACTAAAAAGGCTATTTGTTTTCTTAAAAAAAATCGTCTAAAGATTTTTCTGAGTACTTGGGCAATAGATTACAAATCTAGACAACCTCCTCTTTTAAAATGATATACGTCCCATCTCGTAGTCTTTTATGGTTCGTTGAAAGTTACTTTGGATTATTATGAAATTTGCATATACCCCAGAGATTATGAAACTGTCTAGATTTGTAATCTACCGCCAAAATACTCAAAAATTACTTTGGATGGCCACCTTGATATTTTTTCTTTCCAACCGTTCCCTAATCTTATATTAGGCACATACACAGTCATATTCAATGACAAAGTCCGTCAATTTCAATTTGATTTTGATTTTTTTTTCTTGCAATTAATTGCTCTTTAACAAAAATAGGGCCGTCTGCAACAAAAAACGCCCTAAAGGTTGACGTATTTTTCCACTAAAATTGCACTGAAAATGAGTGTGTATTAGCTTGTCTCAAATTTATCTATAACAACACTCGTTATAAGGTCGAAAATACATAATTTCATAAAAATTCTATCAACCATATTTGTAGATTAAACTGTGCAACAAAAAAATTCTTGGAAGTGATATTGTATTTCTGGCAGCTACTGTCGGGTACAACAACAATTTGTTTTTGGAATTTGCCAAACTGCCACAAAATCTTGAGTTACATGTAAACCGGTTTTTCGTACCTTTATGCACTTATAGACCAGTAACTTATTTGAATACCAACCGTTTTTAAATTTCTTAGCGGATTTAGAAAAAAAAATCTTTTTGAGTCATCAAATATTTTTGGGCAATTTTTACACAGTATTTTATAATAACACAAAAAATAAATACACAGAAGCAAACTAAAAAATAACTGTTACATACAAACAAATTAACAACAACTAGGAAAACAATGGAATTAAAAGCGATAGGCAGAGCCAGGGAAGAGAAAGAAAGACTAAAGCTACGGTCACATTAAACAAATATTTGTCGAAATAAGCATAACCGCTATGTCAGCTATACATACGTTTATATCTCTTGAAGAAATATGTGCTTAAATTTGTTTAATTTTTTATTACAATACAACATTCATACATGCATTATTTTACTATTTGTATTCATTTTAAGTAATACGATTCATGTTTGCTTATAAAAATATAAGCCGAAAAGTAGTAGTTACACTAAAAATAACAAAACAATGACTGGCTACACAAGTCACTATTAAATTTGGAAAATCTAAATCAATATGTTTCATAACAGCAAATAAACAAAACTGACATGGTAAATAGATAGATAACTAATGAAAACAAAATCAGGTGTAAGAAAGCCACGTAAAACGTAATAAAAAAAAAACAAGCAAACGTGGAATTCAATAAATACAGATAAAAACTGAAAGTATTTATATTTACAAGTTCTTATAAGGTAATAATTAACAAGTTTGTTTGAAATGTAAGCAAATAATATGATACAAGTTAAACAAGTTAGTAAGAGCAGCATTAATACGAGTACTAGTATCATTCAATTTATAAAACTAATTGATTTTTTAAACGTAGAAAATTACACAATAATTAAAACACTTAATAAAATAAGAGGCTTTTTTTAAAACATAAAAAAAAGTAAATAAACTAACACGACAATTTCAGTTTAACTTAAATAACATTTCACAATCTGGTTGGTCATTAACACTTTAGCGTAGAGAAAAAAAAAAAAAAAATTAAAATCTAACAAAAGCAAGTTTTTGCTTTGAAAGAAAAAAAAATTGAATTTGTCAGTTAATCACTTTTATTATTAGTACTGCACGATTTAAAAATATAAATGTGTAGGAAAAAGAAATAAAAAAATAAATTGCTTTAGTAATAGCAAAATTACACAGGCCTACAATTGATTTCTAGTATAGTCGATACCCTAATTCTACTTTTTTAATCCTAATTTGCAAAAACTCCATAATTAGCCCTCATGAAATTTACAAAAACACTTAAAATTCAAAAATAAAACAGTTTTTAAATATGATGGAAATAAAATGAGATATATTTCAATAAAATTAATTTATGATTTCTAAATTTATTCACAATTTAGTGATAGTACCTAAGAGCCTGCGCCATACATTCTATACAGTGAAACTGAAGCTGACAACAGAACATTGACGTTCAAAATATAATTTAAAAGAAAATAGTTGCAGCCGTTCAGATTTTACAGCACTAGAGACACACATAAACTTGCAAACTTTAAGCCCACCCCCACCTCTTTTCCCTTTTTTTTTTGTCGGAGATTAATAACAAAAGTCAACATCCAATCTAGTTGATAAATACATACAAACACACAGCATATAATAAATTAATTAATGTACGCTTGGCTTGTAGTCGTATAACAATTAAAATTGATACACGTTTTAAGCAATTGAAATCATTTTTAATAAAATTAAATACTAGTATTGATTTTACTAATACGAATACAAAATTGTGCTGTGCACTTGATACGCTGATTGCCTGTCTGCGGCCAGTGATGCTAACTGCTTTCCACCGTTTTTAAAATTGTTATTTGTTGCAAAAAATATTTTGTCAGCAGGGTTAACACATCACTAAAATGTTTTAAATTGAGACATTATTTTTTAAAATTAAATTGTTGTAGGCCATCTTTACATGTGCGTGTGTGTGTGTGTGTGCACACATAAAACAATTACTAAATAAAAAATAAATTGTCCAATTATGTTTCTAGCCCCACATCAATGCAGACATGTGCCTATTCAAAGTATGCTTGTGATTGATACAAAATTAGGGAGGTACTCTTTATAGTAAAATATTTCATTTACTTAATTTGCCCTACAATTTTATTTAAAGCAAATAAATGTATATGTAATAAATTCTATTTAGAATTAAAAAGTTTAACAAAATATTTATATTTATTTTATTTATTTATTTATTAATCTTTATTTCTGGAATTAAGCACAAATAAAGATTAATATTTTGTCAAATAAATATATTTTTTAAAATTTTTGGTTTTATCATCAAACAAGTTTTTCATTCCTCACTACAAAGCTTTCACTAGTTGGCAGTTATTATCTTTTCACAAAAACTTTTAGTGTTTGGTGACATAAATAAAGTTCGTTGATGGTCAGCTAAAAGCTAAACAAACTCTACAGGCGAAGGCTGTTTGAAATTTTTTTAAGCTCAGCGTTTTTCCAATTTTTTTAATTTTTTCAAATACGTTTGTTAAGCTCTCTCCATTCGACTTAAATCTCTTACCACCCAGCCATTTCTTTAGGTTTGGAAAAAGAAAGTAGTCACGGGTGGCAAAAATTATAATTAAAATGAGGAGTGCTAAGAAATCAGCTGGTCACCGCGGCCAAAATAGATCTACTGTGACACTACTCTCAACTTACAAATTCTCCTTGAGTTTAGTATTCATTAAGAATTCAAAGACTTTCTTGGGTGATGTGTCCACCATGTACGACAGTTGTAGATAATGGTGCCCTAAGTAGCGAAAACGGGTTTATATTAGACCATTACAGTGGCACAGTATGTGCTCTGCTGTCGCTTCATGCAGAAGTCATTTTGACTGATACTTATATTTACCAAGTATTTTAATACATTTCTGAATCCCGTGGCAAGGGAATTCCGGACCGTGTCAGGCCAAGTAATTCATTTGTTCTTTTCCGATATCGGAATGGCATGAATATTTTCGCTCCCTTAATACCCTTTGTTTAAAACCAGTATTGTTGCGATTGTCTTTCCAGATACTCCCTAAAACTGAGCTTAATAAAGCCGCAGGGGGCAAAATCTGAAAAATATGCTGGATTGGGTACCAGTTCGTAGCTCAATATATGGATTTTGGCCTTAATGTGGATTTCTTAAGTCGCCTTAAACGTTTTTTTCTAATTCTAAATCGAATATATAAATTTCAGAAGTCGCAAGATACTGTGAGTTGTAACACAGAACCTAAGGTGCACGGTAGTTAGAATGGAAGACGGACAGGAGGTTAAAAAGAAATAAAAAAGTGGTGGTGTGCTTAAGTACCCCAAAATGTTGTGTGATAGGAATGTCCGACACTGTAGAACTCAAGTAAGATTTGGATGTTGGGGCCGCATATCGTAAAGGAAAATTCCCAAGATAGTAGTGACCTACTACAATACTCTCCTTTTGGGTTTAATTAAAACATATTAATAGATTTAGTAAATCCAATTATGTGTATTATGTGAGTAACAATAAAGAGACAATGACCTTTTCTCGAAAACAAAAGTAAATTTTAGGTAAGCTGCCAATGACTTATTGATGATCAAATACTTTTTTTACAAATCAAATTCATACATACAAATAAAATGGTGAGTACATATGTGTGTATGTAATCATAAATGTAGGAAAATTTATTTTAATAAAAGTTGAACGGCACTAATTTTGCGTGTGTGCAATATGTCACAAATAAACATTTTTGAGTGTGTGTGTGTGCTTATAACAGAACAATACCATAACATCAACTAGACCGAGCAAACCAAATGGTCTAATGGTCCAGATATTTATTTAATTTTGACGAACGAAATACAAAAAATAAACAAGTAACTCAAAATAAATAATATAAACAAATTTTGTATACATAATATATACAATGTATATACATACATATATAATGTACGTACTCGTATGTATGTATATCTATAGGTATGTATTTTATGGCTTCACAATATTTAATGTTTGTTTTTTGTTGTTTAATATCATTGAATTTAATTTGTTTTGGTTTATTTTTGTAAAACAGAAAATCACATATTTTTTTCCGAATTAAATAAATAATACCACAAATTTAAATACACTGGAGATCAAAACTTTGCCATAGATTGGTGGTTAGTGTACTAACCTACCAATGTGAAAGGCGGGGTTGGATTAGCAGGTTCGATTTCAATGGGTTTTTTTTTCTACAAACAAAGCTTCGTGGATTTGTTTTTTTTTTTTTTTAATTTAAGGAGACAAAGTCCTGAAACTTTGTTGATTACACTTTATGAGCTACAACTGAACAGAAATTAACTGAAAAATATTAAAGAAATATATGCGAGAAACCTAGTTCTTTCCGAAATTCAATACGTGCATGTTCTGTATTTTTTACAAATCTTAAAATGGACTATAGAATAGTAATGAGGTGCTGAATTTTTCAATTCCGAATAAAATATTCGGATTCGGAATACAGAACATCACTGACAGCCTCTTCTCTTTTCTACTTAATCTAATTAAATAGAAATGCTCTTCAGCATTTAAAAATATTTGAAGTTAACAAAAAATTTATAGGATTTAAAATATGGAAGTGTGATTTTATGGCTGAGTTTATAGGCATATTTTATGACCATCACTGTAACACTTTCGCCTGAAATATTGTGTCATACACTCATAATTGCATGTGCATTTGTAACGAGTATTTATGAGTTTTTCAACTTACCCCAAATATTGTATTTTGTAAACCAAACGGTATGGGCGTTAAACGAGTAAACAATACAACACGAAATGCTCTTGGTCCAGATATAACACGCAATATAGCGCGTCCAGTATCATTTTTAATTAACCTGCAATGTGGCAATTAAAACAAATTATAATAAATTAATTGAAAATCTTGTTTTCACAAATGCATTTAATTGTTTATAAATTATAGAGAAGGTTCTCGACGTGTGTGTGAAGATAAATACTTTTTTTTTAAATATCGCATGCGATAAAAAAATGTCCTTACATATTCTTCACATTTGTACTGAATTTAAAAAGGTTTATAGAGAGATGAAGTCATTCTGGCTAAGCCCTTGTATCTCAAGGAATGGGACCTAATGGAAAACAACCACAATGGAATACAGTTTCTCCCAATTGTACTCGTATTTGTGAAATTTGTTAGAAAACGTTGAAAATTTCTCTGAGAGATGTTTTTCATAGGAATCTATAACTTAAATTAATTAAAATAAAATATTAAACAAAATTGTTGGAACTAAATATAATTACTGACAAGAGATTCTGCAGTAACAATAAAAATAAATTTTAATAAATATCCTCTGCTGAGTTTTTGTCTAATGAAAAGCTAATTTTATTTGACCCTAGGGCATTTGAACTCTGAAATGGTGTACTCTAGAGCTAAAAAAAACATGTGGATATCGGTTTTAAAGAACTAGAACCCTTTTGCAGGATAAATAATGGCGATTGGGTCTTAATATGCACAAGAGAAAAAGAGGAGAAAGGAGATTGAAAACTAATACAAAAAGTAGTGGTGTGCTTCGGTACTCCAAAACGCTATGTGATAAAATGACCAACAATTATTACTGTAAAACTCAACCAGAATGAGGTATTTGGATGTTATAGGATCACATATCATATAAAACCGATTGAAAAAAAAAAAAAAACAAAATAGTAGTGACCTACTAGGATACGTCGCTTTACGTTAAAGTAATAATATAGGAATAGAACTAGCAACACAATAAGAGGTATCGCCTACAGGATTACTTAAGAGCCCCATGCAACAGTCAAAGAGACTCCTAACTATAGTCGTATTGTGGTAAAGGCTATTCTAAACTTCGGCAGGAATGACATTAAACTCTGCACTGAAGTGTTGACAGGACATATTGAACTTAATTAGTAATTGAATAGAAAGGGCTGAGCTGCTGCATGATGTTAAGTGTCAGTGATAGGTTAGGTTAGGTTAACAGCTCGCCCGAAAGAAATAAAAACAAGAGCTGGGCTCACTTGGGTCCTCTGACGTGGTCCCTTTGTGATACCTGTATAGAGGAAAATAAAGAAGACTAGGGATAGTAATAATAGAGTGAAGGGGAGGAAAGAAGATAGAGAAGGAAAGAAAGAAAGTGAGTGAGTCCGTCACACAAACCAACCACTGCTTCTAATGAAGCCATATAGCATGTCGACACTTGCATTCGACAGCGCAGTGAGACCCTGCAGACGTCGCTCACCGAAGTGGGTCATGCGCCGCTCTTCCAGGGCCGGACACTGGCAGAGAAGGTGCTCCACAGTGCCAGTGATAAGACAGACAGGAAATGTTGGAACGCATTTTGTACATCTGCCTAAAGGTGGAAGGAAAAGCAGGCTTAGAGATCTTCACACTAGAAGGGCCTTTGTTACAACTAAACAATAACTAAAACCAGGATGTTATCGAACAGATAAATGGCTTTTGTTTATTACCAGGGTAAGGATTTTCATGCAAATGCATGTTTTTACTCAATATCTTAAAATCGAAGCTGATCGAATACTTTTTCGAATTCAAGTATTTATTGAAAAATGGCATCAATTTGTTATTGCATATTTTAGCATATTTTGCTATAAATTCATATTTTTTGTGCTTAAATTGTATTCATTTTCATATAAAGGGTGTCCCAACAAGAACGCAAGATTTAAATTTTAAATAAATGACTGATGCAGCAATTGAATTGTTTCTCTGGCTGTATGACATGTGGCGCCGTCTTGTTGAAACCACAAGCCCTCCACATTCATTTCTTCAATTCTAGGCAAGAAAAAACTAGTTATCATTTCACGATACCGAACACCATTGACTGTTTGCGCTTGACCTGCCTCATTTTCATAAAAAAAGGTCCAATGATTCCTCCAGCCAAAACACCACACCACACAGTGACACGTTGAGGATGCATTTGCTTCTCGTGAATCACTCGAGGATTTTCCTCACCTCAAATGCGACAATTCTGCTTATTGACGAAGCCATCAAGATGGAAATGGGCCTCGTCACTGAAGATGATTGTAGAACAGATAAATGCTTTTTAATTATTGCAAAAAGACTTTGATCCTTGCCTAGACTTTGGGTGTTTTCTGCAGACAAGCCAAGAAGCTTCGAGGATTTGTGTTGTTTAACAAAAAAAAACTACACTTTTTGTCATAATACCCTTTAAATTATAATATATGAGATGCCTAAGTATCGAGTATCGAAAAAACAAACAAACAATAACAGTTACACTCAGTCAGTAATTAAATGGGCAACGTATTCAAAATTAATAAAAAAAAAAAACATTTGATTGTTTAAAAATTGCTAAAGTGCAGCCAGACTGTGTGTTTCTTTGTTTGTAGCTGTTGATGTATGAATGTATGTATGGATTCCTATGTATGATGCACTTTATTATAAAGACGTCAATTTATTTTACTTGTTTTTGTGGGAATTACTTAAGAAACACTTCCATTGTTTCTCTAAAAAAAAATAAATAAACTATTTTAAGATAATTAAATAAAGAAACATTTTGCTTGAAATTTAGATATTGAAAATGTGGCGCGAAAAAAATTAGAGGTAGAATAAAGAGTGGATATGCCGAAGTTAAATATGTTGCAACGTAACCCGTTACGTTTTTTTAGTATTTGAAAATATCTTTTCAGTATTTATGGCATATTTTTCAAATACTTCTTACGTCATTAAATATTTTTAAACATATTTTTAACATTTGTGCTAAAAAAAATAAGTTCATAGATACAACTATGCATAAATATGTTGATTTTTCAAGAAGATTACTGGATGGGAGACATCAGTTTAAATACTCAGAAATTACTTTGGATTATTTTAATTTCTGAGTATTTATTCACTAAGGAATTTAAGTAACAAAACTATTTTTTATGAACATGAGAGTAAAATGTGTTTTATTGTAAGTAAACAAGCTGCTGGAATTAAAAATATAACAAGCGATTTGATTAACATACTAATGAATTAAAATAAAATCGACTAACTCGTAAGTTTAATAAATAATTAGTTTTGAGTTATTACAAAATTATAAGTTAAAGTAGTTTTGCTACCTGTGAAAGTAAAGAAAAAATACACCTATGAAAAGAAAATATGCTGGAAAATATTTATGAATAAGTTTGAGAAGAGACCATAAAACATATGAAACCTTGAAGTTTTTTTTTTTTTTTTTAATTTTATGTGCGTCACAGCACTTATGCAGTTACACACCTACTACGTACATGTGTGTAAGAAGTTGATATAATATGTGGGTTACAAAACCTAAATAAAAAGGGAATCTTATTTTTTCAGTTGATAATGATAACATTTTTATATTCCTTAAAAGATGTTTGAATGAAAAATATGAGTAAAGATAAATTTGACGAGTTCAATATGTTTTAACGTAAATCTTCCAGAAAGTTTTGAGCCTACAGATTAAATTCCTTTTTGATTTTGGTAATTTTTATGGGCAAAATCGGGAATGGTAAAAATCCCTCAGAAACACAGTACTGGAGTATGAGGGAATTTCCAAAAAAAATTTTAAATTTAATCCAAAGATTTTTCTGAGTACTTGGGCAAAAATGATATACGTCCCATCTCGTAATCCTTTATGGTTCGTTCAAATGTTAATTTGTATTATTTTGAAATTTCCATATCACCCTAGTGATTTTAGCAAACTTCCCAACGAACCATTATGATTTTAAAGGGAAGACTGTCTAGATTCTTAATCTACCGCCCAAATACTCAGAAGTTACTTTGGACTATTTTTAATTTTTTTTTTGAAATTTCCATACACCCCAGTACTGTTGTTCTTAAGGATTTTGGCACTTTCTATTTTTTCATAAACTAAAAACTGCCAAGTTTTCAGAAAATGTTAAAACACTTCCAGAAAGTTTAGAGCCTACAGATTAAATTAATTTTTGATTTTGGAAATTTTCATGGGCAAAATCGGGAATGGTACCTCGGCAAAGTGGGGAATTGTAAAAACCCCTCAAAGCAACAGCACAGGGGTATATGGAAATTTAAAAAAAAAAATTTTTTTTAAATAGTTCAAAGCAACTTTTGAGTATTTGGGCGATAGATTACAAATCTAGACGATCTTCTGTTTAGAATGATATCTGTCCCATCTCGGCTAGTTCTCACTTAAGTATCCCATAATTTTTAGAATTTTTTTTCTATGCTTAAGGGTAAGTTATGGTGTGAATGACTTTGGGCATACGGTTTTCATATGTTTTTTTTTTGTCTTGTGTGCAAGTCTAAAAACATGGACTAGCAAAATAACATTTTTTAAAATACATATTTCGCTTTTAAGGCTCTTACAATTTTACTTCTATGCTTTAATACACTTTTGGCAAAAATTTTCATAATTTTCTTGTGAACTTTGACCTAAGAAATATTTATTAGAATAAGTTATATGCCACATCTACTAATTTCCTGTCACCAACTGTCTTGCAAGAATAAGCATACCTTTCAACAAGCTAACTAACTACCCACATTCAAATACACACACACACACACACACATACTATGTAAATAATTAATTATGTAGTTGGTGGCAAGGTAAAAAAAAATTTTAACTAGGTGACGTACAACACGCAAAACCTTTACTGACGATATCTTGACAGTTGTAAAAATGTTGTGCAATTGTTCTAAAATAAAGAATATGAAAAATTCATTAAAAAATTCATTGAGTAAAGAAAAGCTCTTTTGAAAACAAAACATTGCCAGACGAGTAGATATAACAAAGCCCTCATACAATTTTAAATCAATGAAAATAGTGAGTAATAGTGAAAGTGTTTCAGCCACGGCCACGCATTTGCACAAAACAACAAGTACTACCTCTAAAGTTGGTTTTACACTGTAAACTGAGTAGAACTAAATACTTGTCAAAAATTTAAATCAAATGAAAAAGTATAATAGTGTGAAAATAATACATCAAAAATTACGCATAGAAATTTGAAAGTCGAATGACTCATCATTTTTAGAAAATTTTCATTGTCTGAATTTTTGTATACGAACAAAGAAATACCAAAAAATCCAATGAAAATCTTAAGTGTAAAACCCAAGTATGATTTTTCGACAGTCGTTTGAAATACCATTTGATTTTGCTCTTTCAAAATCCAATGAAAATCTTAACTCTTGTATTATGGTGTAAAACCTGCATAAATTGAAAGCAAAAAATTTTGTTCCTGAACAAATTCACTGTTAACAGTGGAATTTTGTTAAGCAAAACTTAAAATTTTTAGTAATTTTCTTTTGCTAATTGAAATTTTTCATTAAAGAAGATTTACGGATAATCGCAAATTATTGCAATTAAGCCAAGTATTTAAATTTCAAAAACGCTCCTTTAATGCTACATTTCATATTTTAAAAATTATAATTTTGAAAAAAATAAGGCATAATTTAGCTTAAAATGTATAAAATAAATAAAAAATTAAATTAAATTTCTTTTTTTTTGTTTGTTTGCTATAAAAAATTTCATTTTTAAAAGAATTTTTCAAAGAAAGATAATCTTAAATTTTTGTATCGGCCACGCCTACTTTTTAATAGAAAAATTTTGATGATTTTTAACAAATTCATCTAAAATTTGCAATTTCAACAAATATCGCCATATATATTTTTGTACCTGTCACGCCTACTTTTATGCCCACTTTGTAAAAAACTGTTTAAAGTAGGCGTTTTATTAACTAAAAATTTTTTTTCACAGATTCTTTTGAAAATTTTTACATCAAGCAAGGTTGCTTGAAGCTTTTGTACCAACCATGCCCACTTTTTAAATGAGTAGTTGAAATTTTTTTATTTTAATGATTAGAATTCTATTTTCCAATAGATTTCTATGAAATTTGATGACTATTATTATCGCCCGAAGCGTAAACGAAGTCACCAAGTCAATTTATTCTAAATTTATAAAGAAAATTTGTTTACTTAAATTTAAACACGCAAAATTTTGTGCTTACGAATAAAGAGCCTTTAATTTTTCACTAGATTTTATTCCCAGAGCAAATTCGTTTCTCATAGACCTCATAAATTACAATTTTGTATTAAGTCACATTTTCAACCTGCTATAAAAAAATGCTACTAGGATAATAGACCTAACATCTGCATCCTAAAATCGAATTGTTTAGCCAGAGTAGTTTCATCTCTCATATAAAATCGTAGTGTTGAAAATTTGTTAACAATTTTTTTTATCACATGCAATATTTTTTTAAATAAAGCATATGAAAATATTTAATATTTACTTACTTTTGTATCGGTAAACGATGTCGTAAACTTTTTAAAGTTACATGAGCTATAGCTATACCCATATTTGCACCCAATATCACAGTTAGGAAGCCCTTAATGCAACCAAACAAATAGCCAGACGTTATCATCAATACAAAATAGCCCACCACAATGGGAAAACTGACTACGACAAATAGCAGCATAAATATGGCAAATATAATCCATTGATTTTGTGTCTCAATCCAATATAGTAAACGTTTGGCATAGTCTCTGGTGAAATAAGCCAAAAACATAAGAGCCAATAATATACAAATTGGCACTAAATAGCTGAGATACCAATTGCGTGACATAAAGGTATTGGTACGATAACATATTGAAGAGCGGGTTTTGCTATTTGAACGATTTAAACGGCGATTATTACAGCTACTCGAGGCGGTAGTTTCATCTGTAGAGCCAATCAAAAAGCTATCATATTCCTCATCGGCTTCATTAGCCAAAGGTGATGATGAGCTAATGGCTGATTTTGTAGTTGGTGCCACAGTCATTAGACTGCCATATTCACTATCACTATCGGTGAGGCTAGTGTTAATGCGTCCATTCAAACTGTCCTGTTTGATTATTGTGGATTTACCCTTTATTGCAGCCGTACCATGATAACTGCTACTCTTGTGCATAAGCTTACCATTCACCACACTATTGGCAAGACCATGACTACTGTTCGTTGTTTGTGTTGTTTTCTCTAGCAGTAGGGTTTCTTCAGATGTTATTAAACGTGGCTCATTTTTATAACTTAATATCGTATAATCGCTGTGAGTATCACTAGGAAAGTGATAGTACGTTGCTGATGAGGTAATGGTGTTATTGTTGTTGTTGTTATTGGTTGAGCTTGTATTTGTATTGTACTGCGATTTTTGTAGAGTTTCTTCTAGTGATGGTACGCGTGTCAAAGTTAAGGTGGTCGAAACATTCATATTGTAGCAAAATCTTGGCTTTTATTAAATTTCTGTGCAGTTAACTCAAAGAAAACAATTTGTTTTGCCGAAAAAGATTTGTTTTGTTGTTGTTGAAAAACGTGGAAGTAATTTAAGAGAGCTTAGTTGTTGTTTTTAGTTTTTCTGTTAATTTAGTCATTTAAATATTTTTTTTTTCTAATTATCTTTTTGATAACATTTTTTCTTTCTTTAAAACATGATGCTTAAACAAAAAAAAAAATTAAATAATTACAGCGAAGTTTGTTGTTTTTTTTTACATACAATAATTGTTTAAGTAATTTTATTAAATTATTCGATCTTATTAATGATTTATTATTTAATATTAAAAATAAATTTCAGCAAAAAAGACTCCCAAAAGAAAGTCGAAATGTTGAAAAATAAAAACAAATTTTTTCATTCAGATCTTAAGCTTGAATAATATTAACTAATAATAATTGTTTAAGGAAATTTGTTTAATAAAATTCTAATTAATCAAAAAATTTTTTTTAAATTTTGCTGTTACTAAGTAATTTTTTTTTTTGTGATAAAAATACACAATAACATTTTTGTTGCCTATTTTTTTATTTAGATTATTTTCGGAGGAACAATAAAAGACTGCGGGGTGGGACACACACCGTTTTAAAGGGAAGGTCTTCTAGAATTGTACTTTGAATATTTTTGTAAAAATTTTTTTAAAAGACTGTTTCTTATGAGAAAGATTTTTCAAATCAATCGTGTTGAACAGCATAAAAAAACCATATCGGTTCAGCCGGCTAGCAGCCGATATTTTCTTACAAGCCGCACCGCCGCCGAAACCATCGGTTTATTTTCGAGCCAATTTTAAGTTTAAGAATGTTATTTTTAATTGTAGGAGTGCAAAAATTTTTTTGACAAATTTTCGTATTATTGAAAATTTTGGCTTCTCTAAAATATTTTAAATCTTAGCCGCCGCCGAAAATTTTTTTGCTGAGTTGCCGACCCCGATATATTGCCACGGCTTGTTTCTCTACCCCGAAAATGATTTAATCAAATATTGTGCACGATTTTTTCTGCGTTGAATAGCTCTCTGGTGCGTACACATAAAATGCAGTTCAATAATCCCTTGCAAAGAATCGAACAAATAAAAAAAGGAAAATGAAAAGAACCCTTAATAAAAACAAAACTGAATGCACTCAAACTCCCCTAACACACACACAGACACAACAACAACAAAAACACACAAAACAAAGAGTACTGCAAACACAAATAAGGTTGCCAAATCAAGAACTGAACAGAAAAGGATTCCAGAAGAAAAAGGAAAATATCATGTGAATTGGACATATTAAAAACGATATTAGAAAAATTTTAGACAGGGAAAGTTTAATTATAAAATTTTGATTTTAAATTGGAAAAAGAAAAGAAGAATAGAGGAGGGACTGGAAGTGCAGACTTTATTTTGAGTTTTCATTAATTGTTTATGGACGAAAGTTAAAATTTTAGCTAGAAACTAAAGAAATAGGCCTTAGAAAAATTATATTAAGAAAACTTCCCCATATAGTTGCTGATAAAAGCTGTCACATAAGTAAAACATATCGTAACGTAGATATTTGCAAAAAATTTATCTTTACGTAGTCAACATAAAATTTAAAATCTGTTATAACTAAAAGATGTGACATCAGTGATACAATTTTATTAAATAAAACCTAAAGAAGAATAGTACGGATAGATTGATAGAATTTTAATAAAATGCTAAAAGTAAAGTATAAAAGTTCAGATGTTTATTTATTCCAGAATGCTGATACAAAATACTTAAAACAGATAGTTCAGAAAAACGACTTATTTTAGTGTTTCTAATTTTTTATAAAAGCCAGTGTTCATTATAATGAAAAACTAAAAAGAAATGGAACGTGACAAACATCTAATGGCTTTTTTGGTTTTCTGCAGAATGAACGTGTGGAGTATAACAGTTTGTAGCCAGAACAGAACAACGTATACTAAATATTAGGTATTTGTTAGCTAAAGCTTACTAGAGAAGATGACATAACGAGCAAAGCTACAATTTAAAGTGGACTCGCTACCTAAATATGAAAAACTTGATGCCAATACTAAACTTTTGCAGTCTCATTCAAAACTATTCTATTTTCAAAATAGACAAAAAAAAACTAATAAAAAACAGAGATTGTTATACCTATTCAAAAGCAGTGAAATAAATGCCACGTTTATCACACATGTGACAACCCTAAGCCCATTTGTAATTAATTGTATTTTCTTGCTACACAAATGAGTGAAGAAGGTGGGAGGCTTGACTTTGTTGCACAAAATGAACATCTTACAGGGAGTTTTTATAAATGAGACTAAAGCAATTACAACTGAAAGAAAAATCATAAACAATATTGCAGTGTTAGTTTCGATTTTTTTTTGTATTTTTTTATTATTACAGCATCAGTTGAACGCACAAAAGAGTTTTGACATCTTTAAATTGATATTTTTAAATACAAAAATAAATTTTTTTTTAATGTAGACTTTTGTTTTTTTTTTTTCTTCATTTACTGGGCATTAAAAATTTATCATAAATAAGCCTTTGCGGAAGCCAAAATCATAATACAATAAAGAAAACTTTAAATTATAAAAGAGATGATTTCACTTTCATTTCCATGTATATATTTTTTAAATTTGTTGTTGTGTTGAGTCAATAGTATTGACTTATTTGGTTCATTTATTTTACTGAGACACACATGCATACATTTAATTTTAAACTTGAATTTATAGGTATTTTTAAGGACTTTTTTTTAAGAGAAGCAAACAACAACACGCATTTCTTTACATTAAATTTTAAATAAAATTCTATAATTTGTAGGTTTTTAGTTTCACTTTCGGTATAAATTTCAATTTGACTTTTTACCACATGTAGTTTGTATTTATTTAATCACCTATTTAGTAATCTTTATTAAAACATCGTTTTACTTCAAAACACAACAACTCAATTAACCAAACGTCACGAATTTCTTTGCAAGACTGATTTCTCTGCGTTTTGTTTTTCTTTTCTTTATTATTTTTATTGTGGACTGCATGGATTGTAATTTTGATTATGCTGCCCAAGCATGGAAAAGTGATAGTTACGTGTTTTGTTTTGGTACTTTCTTCAAGTACAACAAACGAAAACAAATATCCAGCTATAGGATTGCTATTAGCTTACAGCCCTTTCTCACTTAGCAAACAATTTGCGCAAGTAAGTATTATATTTAATATTTTTTATTTCCTTTTGAAGGGTTAGACACCTTCATACCACAAAAATGTAATTTTCTTTGTTTTATTTTGCTTAAAATTTCACAAGTGCTGCAAATTTCTTATGTGTTGTGTCACTCACTCACTCACAAAACAATACAAAATACAACAAATCATAAGCATAAAAAAATTCTTGAAACACACACATACAAAGAATGTAAAAAAGAAACAAGTAGAAGCAATTGTGTACTGAAAAAGTAAAACTTCTCTTACCCTCAACCCGACCATCTACAAACACAAGAGTTGCGCAAGGCTTGCACAGCTCACTTGCCAAGTGTGAAAGGGCTCTTATAAATGGATATGTCTTGGCCGTCTTAGTGTATTAATAAGAGTTGCAAAGTTTTACGTTTTCAATGTAAGAATTTATTTTCTTAATTACTGATGTTACAAGTATAAGTAAAAAATGTTTTTACTTATGAGATCATCTGATATACAAAGCTAAGGGAAATGTTTAATAAATTTTTTTTTCACTATAGTACTAAATAAAACGACTTGTCAAAAAAAAAAAAAAAAAAAAAAATTAAAAATTAAAAAAAAAAATATGTAAAAATTTTTTAGAAAATTTTCTAAGCGTTTAAACTTCTTGTGGCATCAGACCTATATTTTTGTGTACTCGTATGTGACAATAATCCGAATAAAATCTTACAATGTAAAACTCTGATAAATGTTGGTGAAGCTGCAAGGTACAAAATGGGGGACGAACACTAACACAAAAATATGTTGTCTTCGTATATAAGATGAGTATTGAAAATTATTTCGGCCTTACTCTTTTTATAAAATTAAAGAAAAATTAATTTCAACTATTTACAAAAATATAACACAATTTTTTTTATTCTGAGGTAATAGGACAGAGAGAAGAAAAAAGATTAAGGCTCTGACTTAGAATCCTATTTAGTCGTGCGAGCTATGAAAGCTATCAAGGAGGATAGTTATAGATTTGTTATAGATTTTTTTAAAAGATCTCTGCAATTTTCTAATTTTTTGGAAAGTTTCATAAAATATTAACTTATGTGCGAATAAAGTTTTAATTTTTTATGGTTGATGAGAAAGAAAGCAAAAAATTTGGTGCATATGTGTAGCTATTTGGAAACAACTTAATAAAAGTTTTAAAAATTAATTTTTATATAAAAAAAAAATATTTTTTATTGAAAATCTTTAGCTTGTAAATATTTTTTAGCATATATTGTATTCTGTCGTTGCATACATAATAAATTTTCCAGCTCTGTATTAATACAACACTGTAAAACGTGAAAAATAAAATCAGCTGTATTTTGTTTACATATTATAAAAGATTTTTTTAACATTGAATTTGTACAACACATATTTCAAAACTAATTAAATTTTATAAATTGTTTATTAAACATGTTAAAAAATTTAATGAAAATAGCCTTAATAAAAAGATACAATCAAAATGTTTTCAGTGGCCATGTGACACAACTTCGACATTTGGCAGAGCAGAAGACTATAACAAACGATAAAAAACCGGTAAATAGTATTGGTGATGTTTTGGCTAAATTTTCTACAGAACAAGAGGAAAAAATTTTGAAAATAATAAATAATTATAGTTTAGATGAGCTTTTGGGGTAAGTACTATATTATATTATAAATATTATACTTGATTACTTAAAAACAAATTATATTCCAGCTATAATATCTCTAAGGCTAGTGCCATGAAACTGTTAGCCTGGCGTAATCGTAATGGCCTGTTGGCAAATATAAATGATATGTTCTCTATAGAAGGTATATCAGTGAAAGCTGCTGATAAATTTTTTCAAAGTTTAATGCTGGAACCGCAGTACAAAAGTAAAGGTTTGAGGAAAAGTGCTAAAACCTCAACTTTTATAATACCTGCGATTGAAGAAGTACAAAGGCAAACAATAAAAACTTGTTTATCAATTCGTATTGCCATAAATAGCATTAGCTGGTGTTGTTTAGATGTGCCTGACACAAGTTTTAAAACACCTTGGTTACTAACCCAATGGGAACAACATGAAATATCCGAAAACAAATTGCATTTAAATGAATTAATACAACGCTGTTTGTATATCTATAGTCTTATGCCAACAGCTGATTGTTATATCTTTGAAAATCCTCAAACAGTACAAGCCAGCAAATCACCTGGCAGTGTGGAACAACAAAATATTAATATACAAAAATCACAAGTAACCGCTATTATGGGTTATGCTTTAGCCTCCAGACAAAGCGAGTATAGTAACGAAAGTTCGAAGCCTCCACCAAGTATTTTTTATTTGAAAAGACTTTTAAGTGCTCGCCTGTTTAATCATTTAGTGGGTAATGAAAGAGTTTCTTCTGAAGAAACAATTTTGAATTTGATGAAAAATCAAATGACGACTAATGTACAGCAGTTAAACCAAAATTTTTTGGGTGTTCACTTTCCAGTTGAGCTAAGGCAAATGTTTTTAAAAGCACCGCGTTATCAACGCGAATTTTTAAGTCAGACTTTGTTACTTAACTTGACTTTTGTACGTTTAGTTTTGTTAAAAGATCCAAAAAGTATAGCCATTGTAACAAGGAGTAATAAAACGAAAACTGCTAAATAAATAATGTTGAATTCTAAAATTGAAAATTTGGAATACAATTTTTTTTCTCTAATGATTTTTTTTTTATTTTTTTTTAATTTTGTCATTTTTTTTACAAGCAAAATAAAATCAAAACTAATTTTTAAACTAAAATTTACACTTTCGAATAAAAGATGCGGATTCGACAAAAGTTGCACTAATTTTGTTTGAATAAAACTTGTATTTTTCCTTTAACAAAAAGAAAATTAATTAAAATCCTTAAAAACTCCTTGAATAAAATTGCTAAATTAAAAAAGTAAAGCAGAATTAAAGCTAGATTATTGTTATTCATAGCCATGTAGTCCTTCTCTAAAAATAGAGAACTATTAATGTAATAAAAAAAATTCGTAAATATTTTTTTTTCCTACTTCATTTAAAGTATCCATCATTCATTTATTTCAATAGTGTCATAATTCAAAAAACATGATTTTATGGTGAAGCCATATAAAGTTTGCAATTTATTAGTTGTTATAGAAAAAATTTTAAAATGTTAAAAGAGCGTTTAAAATTTTGTTAGAACTTATTTGCTTCTTTTACTTAAAAGTTAATTTTTTTGTGTAAATTTCATAAATTTTTTTTCGCAATCTTCTAGGCTTTTTTTCAACTTAAAAATTGTTTTTTTTTTAAATCTTTATTTGTAAAATTAACGTTTAATTCCGGCTGTCAGTTTATTTTCATTTTACTCTGGCATTTCTATTATAAATATGGCATCACCCATTTTTCTTATCATTTTATTGTGACATTTCTATACATTCCAGTTGTGAACGTGGAATTTTGGAATAAAACAAAATTGGTAAAAACACACGTCAAAATTTTACTACGAAACAAAGGAAGTAAAAGAAGGAAGACATTACAACTCAATTATTTAATATTTTGAAAACCTATAAAGAATTTTACACAATTATATTTGATAACTAGATGTATTGTTGTAAATGTAAAATAAAAAATTGTAAAAAAGAAAACTGACAAGTAATACGTGTAATAAAACGATAAGAAAACTCTCCAAATCTTTTTTTTAATTAAAGAAAAACAACGAAAACCAACCCAGAAAAAAACAACAATAGTGCTAAAATTTAAGTTTTATTGAATATAACAACCAAAAAAACATGGCAAATACCACAACAGGTCCAACAAAGCAAGAAATCGAAGCAGTATTTGCACGTTTACGCTCCCAGGCGGCTAATAAGGTAAAAAGGAATCGTGTCTTTGTTCTATTGGCTCCAAAGTATTATTTTTTTTTTATAGATTTTGCCTAAATTTAGACTGTTAATGTGGGGGTTTAGGTAGTTGAAACAAAAATAAATATTAAATTGGTGACGTCCTTATACAACAAATGAGGGCAATAAACTTGTTATATTGCATGACCCTGAATTTAAATATTGAAAAGAATTAAAGAATCGGGAATGATTTTGTATGTAAATGGTATTCACATTTTATTTTTTTATTCTATAAATTTCCTACAGGCTTGCTTTGATTGTGGTGCCAAGGCTCCCACATGGTCTTCGGTTACATATGGCGTTTTCATATGCATAGACTGTTCTGCTGTTCATCGTAGTCTAGGCGTTCATTTAACATTTGTGCGTTCTACAAATCTTGATACCAACTGGACTTGGTTGCAGCTGCGTCAAATGCAGTTGGGTGGCAATGCCAATGCTGCTCAATTTTTCCGCCAACATAATTGCACTACCACTGATGCCCAACAAAAGTATAACTCTCGAGCTGCTCAGTTATATCGCGATAAATTGGCTGGTCTTGCTCAACAAGCCATGAAAATACATGGCACAAAGGTAAGTTAAAAAAAAGAAGAAAGCAAATAACATTCGCTATAAGTATTTTTGGCCTTGATACAAACCATTTGAAGTACACGATTTTGTAGAAAAAAAACGAGAGAGTTGGAAACAGACAAGTATATATAAAGACATAAAGAGAAATAGAGAGAGGTGCTATAAGAGAGAAGAGAGAGAGAGAGAGAGATTGGTAAGAAAAAGATAGAGAATGATATGTATATAAAAATAGACAGAACCAGCAACATAAAAATTTTAGTTGCACAACTTTTTCTTAATATTCTTTTAAAATTGCCGATGTGTCTACACACAACAATTTTATTATTACTTATTCAGCATACAAGCTTTGAAAGATACAAAGAGAAAATTAAAGGGAATTGCTGAGTACGAACAAGTTTGTACCCTTTCCATTTTTCTTTCTTCTCTTATTTGCAAAATTAAGAGCTGTGCAACTTAAATTGCCTTGTCTATTCCCCGTAATGAGAGGAAAATAGCAAGAGATAGAGCGAGTTTGAGAGATATGAACAAAGAGAGAATGAAAGTGGAAAAAGAGAGGGAATAGAAAACAAAGAGAGATGAGAATAATAAAATGCACAACCAAACATTTGGCCTTATTACGAGTGTAATTCTCGAAGTCGAACTTGCGAAAAACTAATATAATTTATATAGTAGGAGTTGCATAAAACATTGATTAATTTCGTCACGACTGCGTTATTTATAATCAGACCTATTATGTGTCTTATGGGATAGCTTCTTATAAAGTTCTGTAGCCACTTGCAACGATGATGTGGAGAGGCTTTGCAAGTGGAGCTTAGCAAAGTTCTTGTTCAGATTAAATCCAGGATTCATAGTAATATGCAATTAAACTCAATAGCACACAAAATGGGCACATTTAATACATCTGAATAAATAAAATAAATAAAAAATTTTATTCACGACCAAAACGTGTAATAAAATGTTTTGAGTCTTGGTTTTTAAATTAAAATTTTTGTTTGCTTTCATTGTTGTATTTTTATTTACAATTTGCTTAATTAACATATGTTTTTCTGTTTGTTTGCTCGTTTCTAATTAAAATTAAAATTTTGCTAAAAATATATGCACATACACACACATATACTGCAATGCAAAAACACAATAATAATTCATTTAAACAAATAAAAAAAAAACTTTTTTGGACGTTTCTTGGAAATGCTTGTGTTTGTTTTGGTACAGCTTTATTTGGATAGTCACCAAGAGAAAATGGAAAATAATGATAATGCCAAAGAAGAGGAAGATTTCTTTGCCCAATGCCATAATGATAATAACAAGGATGCATTTTTTGATAATAATAACAGTGAAAGCAATAATATGCAAAAGGTAAGTAACAAAATTTATACTTAAACACCAACATCATTTAGATTTTTCTATTTTGATTTGAAATCAGCATGCTATTTTTCTTTGTTTTGAATTTGACAAGAATCTGTTGGGTTTAAATTTTAAGTCAAACAAAAGTCCTTTAAATATTTTTCTTTTAGCTTGATTTATCCGTTAAATCGCCAACAACACCGTCTGCAAATGACAAACCCACCGCTGATACTTTAACCGGTGCTCCTAGTGTAGATTTATTAAATTCGGTAGTACCACAACAAACTGTGACTTCTTCAATAGGAGTTCGCAAAATACAACCAAAAAAATCTGGTGTAAGTTTTAATTTTATTTTTAATTTGCCTTATTTATTTTCATTTAATTTTCTGGCTTTAAGTTGGGTGCCCGTAAAACAGGCGGTTTAGGTGCTACTAAAGTTAAAACAAATTTTGCTGAATTAGAAGAACGTGCAAATAAATTTAAAGAAGAATCCGATGTTGTACAGAATTTTGAGTCATCTTGTACTAGTGATGACAAGGTAGAGGAAACTGTTGCCAGCATGCGTTTGGCATATCAGGATTTGTCATTAAAACAATCACAACAGGAAAATAAATTAAGATCCATTGATCCTTTAAAAGCCAAACAAATGGAACGTTTGGGTATGGGTTTTAATTTGAAAGGAAAGTAAGTAGAAATTTTTATTTAATTTATTTATAATTTATAAAAAGGTTAGAGACAACCCAGGATCCAAATCACCACATTCGATATCGAAAGAAAATTAGTGTTTTTCGATATGCTTTTAATAAAAAAATTTATTTAAATAATTACTCAGCAGCTTTATGAAATCAATTATTAAAGTATTTATGAGAAAATCAAATTTTTTTTTACTATAACGTGTCATTGTCCCAAAGGCATTTCTAAAACAAACTGCTTTACTTTTACGTTACATTAATTTTTTATGTCTCAAAAATCATAAAAGTCTACCAGCTCAATCATAAATATTCCACAGCAATTTTTTTTTTCTAACAAAAAGTTTGTTTTTAGAAAAAATTCTTTTGATGCTGGAATTTTATGTCATTGAACTCGGTTACTGTGAATACAGGGGGATATGAAGGGCATGCGGGCAATGAAATTGTGAACAATAACTTCATTCGTGCCTAGAAGCTGCTAGTTAGCAGCCCGTTGGCATAGAGCTTAGAGACTTTAAGCTAATGAAAAGAGAATAACGAAAATACTCTGAAGTAAATTTGACAAAGTTTTAAAGTCTTCTAAAGAAAAGATTTGCAACCTTAGAAGCTCTTTAGCAAATCGTTCTAACGAGTTGCTAGCTCAAATGCCAATTTAATTTAACTGCTCGTTGGCATAGAGTTTAGAAAGTCAGCTTTCCAAAATTAACCCCCTTTTAATTTTTTTTTAATTTTTAGTGCTGATATTTCGCATTCGGTTGTAAGTGACATGGAGACAATACAACAAGCTCCTACCCCCAAAAGTTATAATAGCTCATCTTCGAATTTAAATAAGTTGTCGTCTTTCGACAATGATAGCTTCTTTAATGATTATTCCACTAGCATGTATAGTGGCAGCAATAGCAACAGCGGTAATGGAGGGCTTTTCTCTGGCAGTGGCAGTTCAAAATTAGATAAACATGAATTGGAAATGATGGGTTTTGAAACTATAGAACCCATCGGTTCAACACACTCCAATATAACATCAATGTTTGGCAATAATGAGGGAAGAGCTGGTGATGATATTAAAACTAAAACAAAACCAACGCTGCCTTCCGCTAATAATTATGATAGTTATGCGCGTAAATCGAATGCCACACAAAATAAAAACTCTACAAATTATGAGGATAATGCAGCTCAAAAGAAGTTTGGCAGTTCCAAGGGCTTTGGTTCTGAGCAATACTTTAATGATAGTCAATCGCAACCAGATTTAAGTGCAAACTTAACAAGATTCCAAGGCTCAAGAGCCATATCTTCTTCAGACTATTTTGGTGATGGCACAATTCAGCGACAAGGTTCCAGAGGTAAAGTAAACTATCATCTTGAAGAGTTTTAATTTAAATAAAATTAAAAAAAAAAATCTTTTGGCTTTTTTTTCACTTAAGGTTACAATACCGGTGTTAATTTTCAAACACCTGATTTAGATGATGTCAAAGAGAGTGTACGCCAGGGTGTGCATAAAGTGGCTGGGCGTTTGAGTTCTTTGGCCAGTGGTGTTATGTCTTCTTTACAAGATAAATATGGTTACTGATAGTGTTTGTTGTTGCTAGGTATTTCTATTCTTCTTTAACTGATGATACAAAAAACAAAACAAAAAAACTCTTTCCATTTACTTTTTTCTATTAAAAAACAAAAAAAAAAAAAAATAAGCGAAAGTAATCATATGCATGATTTAACGAAAAATTGTTTTTCTTTCTTTCTTTGCTAATTAATTTTAGTTGTTTTTTTTCTCTTTTCGATTTAAGGTTAAAATTATTTCAAATTTTTTATTGGAAGCAAATTATTTCAAGCTGAATTTTTATTATAAAAATTTTATTTTTATTTTCTTTATTTATTAGAAATTAGTTTATTTGATTTTATTTTAAAGTTACAGGCAAACGGAATTCAGAGGCCCATTAATTTACATTTGGGCTTAGATTAATTTTTGTGTTGTTAAATTTTAATTAAATTAAAAAAAAAATTTCCATTTATTAATAAAAAAAAACTAAGAAATATATAAATAAATCAGCTGTAAAGACAGGCTTACCAACAGCAAAAAGTGACATTTTATTGTAAATTAAATTTAACTAAAAAAAAAAATTACCTTGAATGGCTTAAAAATTTATTAAACACAGAATTGGTTTCGAATTATGCAGAATTTCTGTTAAAAATTGTCAGTACTTTTGTGCAGACCTACTTTTTTCAATGGATTTTGTTACTGTGAATCCCAATCCAGAATCCGTTTAGTTACATCAACCTAGAGTTTCAAGTAATTAGAAAAAAAACTAAAAATCGTCGAAAGTTTTTTAGTTTTCATCATTTCTTTAAATCTTAAGCCCGATGGAGCAAAACGGCTTCCGAATTCGCATTCATAATATCGAAAATCATATAAAAAATAGGTCTTGTCAAAGTCCGGCAATTTTGTATATTTTACGTGCCGGCAAAAAAAAAATTGTGAGTACTTTTGATTACACCTACTTTTTTATATAGTTTTCAATGCTGTGATTTCGAATGCGGAACCTTTTTTGTTCCATCAGGCTTGAGTTTCTAGTAAATTGTGAAATACCAAACAACTTTCTGCGATTTTTAGTGTTTTTCGTAATTAACTCGAAATTTTAGCTCATGGCGAATTCATACCAGATAAACTCTTGGCCCTTGGATCTGTCAAAAACACCACACACAGCAATTTTAGTTGGGCAATTCTTGATTTTGTAGGAGAGAGAAGAAAGAAGAATGGAAAGGGGTAAAAATTTTCTTCGTATCTTTTATAAAGATCTAAAAAAATAAGACAAGTAGCTTGAAGGCTGAATGAATCACTGAATAAACAGAAAATTTGTGTGTGGACAAAGCAACAATTTTAAAAGAGAATTGAGAAAGAATTGCCCAACTAAGCTTGACGTGTGTGGTCCTGGTCTTATGAATCCAAAAATCCTTAGATATGAAATTACAAATTTTCACATAACCAAGCACAGCGAATTCAAACAGCTGATGAGCTCAGGGCATCAAAAATCATTTAGAAAAGTCGATCTCGCCAAAAGTACTTACAACTTTATTTTTTTTTATTATAACTCTTCAGTACATAATGGTTTTAAATGAAGGGAAAAAAGTAAAAATTACCAAAGTTTCGTCAAATGTTACATTTTGCTTTGGTTTTCTTTACAGTTTTATTAAAAAACAACAATTTTATAAATAAGTTATTGCAACATATATACATACATACAAAATAAAATTGTCAATATATTATATATACAATTATATTTAACATTAAAATTTAAAAAATAAAGCAGATATAGTGACTCCCAAAAAAAAACCATTTTAATTATATCTTCTATACAATAAATAAAACTATAAATTGCACCTTGAATGTTAAAGTAAATAAAAATAAATTTTTAAACATCCCTTTAAAATAAGGTTAAACCGGGAAAACTTGCGTTTTTTGTTTGTTTTTAAATAATCAAACCGCTTCTAAATAATTCCTTCATTCCTTTTTTTTTACTTTTTTTTTGTTTTAAAACAAAATCTGACTATTTTTATAGACTTTATTACGAGTATTGTTGTCCTAACTAAACCAGTGATATGTGGCAACGTCGGTCATATATACGTTTTACGTTACAAATTCCACTATCAGAGCGATAGTCACACACTTGGCAAGAGACTTGCCCAACCGTTCACTTTACAAAAATTTACTTTTTTCTTTCCATTTTCTTTTGGACAAAATAATTTAAAATACAACAAATCAGAAACAAAACCAAATTCCTGAAACACAAACACATATAAAAAATAAAGAAAAAACAAAAGGAATTGCCGAGTACGGACAAGTAAAAATTCTGTTCCCCTCAACCCGATCATGTACAAACACAAGAGTTGCGTCACTTGGGCTTTAACGCTGTTTAGCTTCGACACATAAAATAAAAACAAATCGTTAATATTTTTTAGAGGATATTTTTTTATTTTTTTTTGAGGTTTCGTCTTTTTTACAATTGGACTAAAAAACTAATAAAATCGATAAAACATTTTAAGACTTTAAAATAAAATTCGAATAAAAAAAAAAAAAAACTATAGCCGATCGTGAAGACCGATAAAAGGGCACTGAACAATGGCTTAAATCATGGAAAAATGGCTTAGCTACAGTCAAATTAATGCTTTTTGCAAGACACACATCCACGTAGGGAAGCAGCTTCGGGGGAACCATAAGCTATAGCATGACTGGTAGCAGAACCACCTTCACCAGTGCTGAAAGCATTGGCAATGGCAATAGCGCCACCTTTGGTGCCGCCAAAATTAATGGGGAAGAAAGTGCCAACAGGTAGAGGTTTTTCTTCTTTGGGGGCAACACTAGCCTTTGAGGGTTTCTTGGCAGCGGGACGACGAGCAGGGCGACGGGTAACAGGAGCTACTGGGGCTACATGTTCTTCTTCTTCCTCGTCTTCAGCAGCTTCTTCAGAGGCAGCAGCTAAACCGGTGTCTTCAACAGATTGATCCAACTCAACATAGACCTTCTTCTTGGCAGGCAAATAACTGTTAACGGGTTCAGGCACAGGAGCAAAAGGCCCCAAGGGGGAAATGGGAGCAGGAGTGGGAAAATCATTAGCTGCACCAGCATCTAAGGAAGCTTCAACTGGCACTTCAGCGGGTTCTTCAGCTGGAGCTTCTACATCAATCGATGGCACTTCGGGAGTTTCTTCAGCATTAACAGCTTCATCAGCCCCATTGCTGTTGGCAGCATCTAAATTGAAATCACGTGGTACTTGAGTATCATCATCGGGTACTTCATTTTCTTCAGCCACAATATCAACATCTGAGGGCAGTTCGAAAGCGGTTACCGACTCTTCAGCACCAGTAGTAGCAGCAGGATAGGCTTCGGCTTCAGCTTGTGCAGCATGTGCACCAGCTTCGCTCAATACATCTTCACCCCGTTCACTTGCAATATCAAAAGCAGCGGGAGCCTCATAAGACACAGCAGGACCAGCTGCAGATACTTCAGCTTCGGCATGATCACAATCTAAAAACATACACACAAAAAATTGTTACTCTAAAAGCACAATTACACTTTATAACATTTTTTTTTTTGGGAATGAGTGTACCTTTCAAATAGGTGCCAGTGGCAACAGATTCACCAGCTACCAAAGCTTCAGCTGCTTGAGTTGAACGAGCATACGGTGATGGATGCATATATTGCACATACATCATGCGTTGTGGAGCGGCATAGTATTGAGCCGGACGTTGGAAGTACATTAATCCTAATTTATTGATTTAGATAATAAAGAAATGAGATATTAAACTTGTGTGAAAAGCACAAAAAAAAAGTGACTCAGTTGTTACGTATTTTGTAAATATCCTTTGGGAAACCCTTTTTTTAAGAGTTTTTATTTTTATTTAATACTTTTTAGCACAAATATTTTTCAACTAAAATATTTCCTAAGCTTCATAAGAACACAATAAAGTTTTCATGTCTTTTTAAATGAGTCTGCTACAAAAATATTTAATTTTAATAGGGCCTTCATGTAATATTATTGATTTTCTTTAAAAAGTTATAAAGAAAAGCTCAGCTAAGCTTTTAGCTAAAGTCTTTGCAATTAACAAGGTATGAATTTAATATTATAGAAAATTAAAATTTTTGTGTGGAGAAATAGTTTGATATCGCCTAAGACAATTAAACCTTTAATTTTATAAATAAAAATTTCTGTTGCGAAACTTTGTAGTCTTTCTTATTGTATCAAGCAAGCTGGAAAGTTTAACAGCAAAAGCTTTATAGGACTAACAAAACTATCAGAGAACCAAATCAGGCTTTCGTGAATTTGTGAGCGAATATTCTAAATCGAAATTCCACAACAGTGCAAGTAATAAAAGCTGCTAACTTTTCAATGACAAGATGCCTTAAGCAAACGTTCGAAGCCAGTTAATGACAGATTTTTCCTTTTTCTTCAATTATTTTATTAACAAAATATTAATTTAAGGATGCTCAGAGAAATTTTTTGGATTTTGGAATAATCCCATCAATTTTTTATTTGCTGTTGAATAAAAAATTCAAGTTTCTTATTTAAAAAATCTTATTTTCCTTCTGCTTCGTTAACCTTTTCTTTTTTAATTAAAATGGCAAATTTTTTAAAGTTTAAAGTCGGATTTTAATTTATTGCTTTTTACATCAATATTTTACTTTAACTTTATTTAAAAACGACAAATGAAAATTACTAAAAATATAAAAAAAATTAACGCAGTAAATGCAATGAAATATGATAAAAACGTTTGGAAACTAAAGAAAATATTGAAGTATGCAACACCAGCTAAACATGTTATACAATTTTTTTTTTAAATGTGTTAAAAAAGGTTTGAAACTATCACTGGCTATTGTTTTTCCCATTCTCTTAATGTAAACCACAAAAAAAAAAAAAAAAAAAAAACGCTAAGTTGACATTACAGGTTGTAATTTTTTCCCTTTCTTTTCAAAAGGATGCGAAAAAAAGTTTACTAGCTGCAATTTTTCTTATCTCTCTTTTTGAATGATTTAAAAAAGCGCTAATTTGCCATTACTGGTTTTAAATTTTCGGGTTCTATTATTTTCTTTGCTGAATTTTTTTTTTAGCCTAAAAAGACTTAAAATTTGACTTGATTTAATGTGATTAAATTACAAAAATATTATTTTAGGACACTCCCCTCTCTTTAAGTTTAATAATTTTTTTGTGTTTTTAAGGACTCACGCCCTTATCTTCCAAAATAATGTAGACTTTAAAGTCAACATTATCAAAATAAATTTATGAAAAAATTATATGAAAAATTGACTTTAAAGTTTTTTTAAACCTTCTTAAGCTAAAAAATTATAGAAAATAATTTTTAAGAATAGTTTTTCTCATTCTACCCCTGGCTTGCTTTGAACTGCTTGAATTATTTTCTAAATTCCTAAAAAATTGTTTTTCTTTATTTTGAGATCCAAATTAGAGATAAAAAAAAATATGATTTCAGACTCCTTAGGGACATCAAACTTTCCTTATGTTGTATGAATATTTGGAATAGTTACTTTATTAAGCGAAATATTGATAAGACCTCAAGCTTAATAAAATAGAAAAAATTTAAATAAACTAACAAATAAATTTTGAATAGTATTAAATCTAAAAACACAAGGCTGCACTCGATATCGATGTCAAATTCTAACACTAGAAACCAGGGAAATCAAATTCTATTATTCGATATTGAAGGAAATTTCGCTCAACATCGAAAACCGTAACTACCAGCTTTAAATAATGAAAGAAAAAATATAATGAAGAGTTTAAATTAACTTTCTCTCTTCTTTTTTTTTTCTTTCTCTTTGACACACATTACGCCTTATAAATTTAAACAAACTCTTAGCAGTTAATGTTAATTAAAAATTCTTTTTTTTTTAATTTTATTTTCATCTCACACATACTTTTTTGAGCGGGTAAAGCACTGCTGTTGGCAACAAGGCCCAAGAAAATAACAGCTAAAGCGAATGTAGCACTGAATTTCATTTTGAATTTTAAAATTTTTTTAGTCCTTTTTAATATCCTTTAAACAAAAAAATTTGTGTTTTTTTTTAATTTATATATTTCACGATGTTTTTAGTGTTGTTTTTGTGATTCTTTAAAAGTTTAAATTCGCGAATAGAAACTGATCAGCACAGCAGGAGCTAAACTTAACACTTAAGTTTCCACCAAAGAAATGATGTCTTTCCCTTGATTTGTGTTAGATTTATATACCATATCGCAAGTAGTCTGTTGAGCACAGGAATGGTGCTAGTGCAAAAATTAACAAAAAAAAAAAATATAATTTTTTTTTTTTTCAAAAAATTAAATAAAACCTCATAACAACAACAACAAATCTCACCTACTGAATACAAAATAACAAAATGTTGATTTAATTTCTTTGATTTTGGTTGTTGTTTTGTATTTTTGTGTTTCAATGATAATCATCCATCCATCCCGCTTAATAATTGTTGTTCCTATTTCTCTACAATAATTGTAGCTGCTCTATCCGTTGTATGTCTATATTTCTGTTCGATTTTTTTTTCGATCCTAATTAAACATTCATAATGTGTTCTATCAGTTTGTGCGGAGTTACTTCATCGTCATACTGATTTGTTTATTGATTTAAATGTTTTAATTTTTTTATTTTTTTTTTTTTGGTTTTTGGCGTCTTCTTTTTCAGCAGTAGTTTAATATGTTAACAGGAATCGTTAAGTGAACATTAGATTGATAGCAAATCGCAATTATTTTGAGCTTTAAACAGCAATAATTTTTGCTCATTATGAAAAATTTATTTATCATGTGGTATTTTGTTTAAGCGAATAGTGTAAAAATATGGCTATAAGTGGGTGTTAGAAGTTATTACCCAATTATGCATTAATAATTTTTAAATTAAATTTTTTCTCATGCATAAATTTCTTTAAAAAATTTTGTAGTGTTAAGGTAAGAATTGTTACCAGAGAGAAAAAAAAAAAGAATGTGAAAAAATTTTCAAAACTAAATTTGAATGAATAAGTGAATAAATTAGCCAGACTGTAATAATATTTTTCCAAATTTTTTTTACATTTAGTTTAAGAAATTCCATTGTTTTCAATCAGAGGGTCTGGCAAACCATTAAATAATTTTAATAAAATTTAAATATTTATCCCTTTATCTGAGGAGATCTTAAGCCAATGGCTGACTCTGGAAGCCCTGCGAGAATTTTTTTTTTCATATGAATTTTGTCATTAATTAAATAGAAAATTAATGATTTCAAGTACATTTGTACGGTAAACGGATGGCTTGAAAACGGTTAAAACTATTGGAGCAGGGGTATTGAGTGAAAAAGCCAGGAAAAGCTTATTTAGTTTTGCTATTTAGGAAGATAACTCAGTTTTTTAGATAAAATCTTTCTGCCTGAGAAAAAGAGACATAAATAACAGTGACATCTATATTCTAATTGACAGCAGGACGGCATTACAGCGCTCGAAACTGGCCTTTGATTGCCTAGCACTTTTAGGTGCCAGGTCATATTGTATATGTAAGTAATGAGTTGTTAGACGAACAAGTAGGAAAGGGTGCGGCTAGTAGTTTCCGTAGCTCACAACCATTCTAAGGACTGTCTGGGAGCTGTATTAAGCTTAGATTTATGGAGTGTCTGGAAAGGGAATCGCAACAATATTGATTGAAGATAAGAGAGGAAATCGGCTCACTCCGGTCAGGAATGCTTGACTGGGCAATGCAGAATATTGAAACACTTGAAAAATATATAGATCACTCTAAGCGACCTCTGCAGGTTATGTAACAAAGAAGCCGATTTCATTACTTAGAGCATTACTACCTACCACTGTCCGATATAGCAGGCAAAACTCACAAAGAAGTCTTTGAATTGATAATGAATACTAGACTTAAGGGAGAATTTGTCACATGAGAGTAGAATCTTCTTCTGCTGGCAGTGATCAGGTGACTCATGCTCACTTTTCTTTTTAATCAATCAAATATTTATTCATTTAATGAAATAATTTCATTAATAAAACGTATTAAAAATATTTCATTAATTCACTTAATTTATGAATAATTTCATTGAATTAAAGCAATCATGTTCCTGAATTAATGCCTCATTTTTCTTTCAGTGTATGATTTTTTTTGCATTGTCTCAGTCTTATAATCGTTCCTCGTTCCCTGCTCGCTTTTAACTTTTACACATCTAACTGCTTTCCGATTATTTGAAAAATTCCTCATCTACTTCTACAACCAGCATTTTTAGATATTTAAAAGATAACATTTACAAAGTCTGCTTAAATATCATTAAAATTCCAAAAGTGTTGGTCAAACAAAATTATTATTTGAGCAGCTATTATATTTTATTACAACTATTGTGTGTTTGTTGTTTGTCTCTATTTGTAATTCACTCACTTCATCACCCATTAAATTTACATATTTTATGTTTATCATGTGGACCGCACACTTTCCTCTATGATTTTTTCTTTAAGATAAAATACAGGATAACGTTAGTGTTATGAATTTGTAATTCATTTAAATTCTAGGCCCTTATAAGTTTATTTTGCAGTTGGCATATTGTTGTGAGTCATAAAGTTTTTATTATCTTTATTTATTTAAAAATTAATATTTCTTTAGGACAGCAAGCAAAGTGTGAATTTAACATCTACTTCCTTGTTGTAGCTTTAAAAGCTATAAAATTCCTAGAAGCATAATTTCTATTTTTAAATTAAAAACTAAAAATAATCGCATTATTATGAGAAATTAATATTAATGGGAATGCATATGTAATTTTTTTTTTAACTTATAGACATTTACTCGTATTAAACGACATTGATATGTTTAATAAAATTAACAAAATGTCAATTAAAATTTAAATGAATGCCAGTAGTGGAGAGTAAAATTTATGTTAGAGGCAAGTCTTTGAGTAGGGGAAGCTTTTATTTTGGTAAAGCTGCAAATCTCTTTAATCAATTATCATCTTGGTGGAAGAAAAGAAACACTCTTAACAGCTGTACGAAAAATAATTAAAAATATCTCTGAAGAGCCCAAGCAGAGTAAGCTTACAGCCACTACAGTTTCTACTTTTCTCAATTGCCTTTGGTTGGTTTACGTGGCAGTCTAACGGCCTTCAATTAGAGTAGCAAGACTCCGTTTTGAAATCAATTGCCTTAGCAGCAAACTTAATTTTAAAGAGTAGAATGTGAGCAGAAATTGTGATTTTGTGCTTTGGCAAGGCTTTCTAACAAACTTGTATAATCAATTCAATATATGGAGAAAGAGAAGAGTATATCTTTTCCTAAAACCTTAAGTTCTCCATCCTCAAATATTCAATGTAGTTTTGATAGTTATGAAAGATAGTACTTAACTCGCTACTTCGTCCGCGAAGTACCATACTGTTGCTAATATAATTTAAGTGAGTGAAGATAAATCTGCCGAATTAAATATATTTTAAAGTAACCCGTTACGTTTTTTAGTATTTGTAAATATGTTTTCAGTATTTATGGCATATTTATCAAATACGTCTTACGTAATTAAATATTTCTAAATATGTTTTTAGTATTCATGACACTTATAAATATTTTTAGGAGAAATATATGTAAGTGCAGGCCGTCTAGATTTGTAATCTGCTGCCCAAATACTCAGAAGTTACTTTGGACTATTTTTAAAATTTTGGCAGTTTTCGTTTTGAATCACAAAATAAAAACTACGAAGTTCTCAGAAAATGTTAAAACACTTTCAGAAAGTTTAAAACCTACAGATTAAACTCCTTTTTGATTTTGGTAATTTTCTTGGACAAAATCGGTAATGGTACCTCGGTAAAAAATCCTTCAAAGCAATGGTACTGGGGTATATGGAAATTAAAATTTTTTTTTTTTTTTAATAGTCCAAAGTTACTTCTGAGTATTTGGGCAGTAGATTACAAATCTAGACAGTCTCCCCGTGCGGCTACACCTCTGTTTTCACATGGTTTCACTAAAAAAAATAAATGTGAACACAAAAAAAAAAAATTACTTGTAACCTATCAAAACCTGCTTGTTGTTAATCAATTTTAACATTTCATTAAATAATTTAATGCAATTTCTGGTAAAGTAATTTTTTATTTAAGCAAATATTTAAATGCATGTAAAAATGTTTTATTTTGACATTTCGATGGTTTTTTTCATTCAATTAATAAAATTCAGCAGGCGAATAAAAATAATTTTTTTTTCTTTTTAAATGATGTATGAGTGTGAATAATTTGTTTTAAATATATTTACTACAAATATAAATTATTATAGTTTTTAACTCACGCACGCAGTTGCCTGAAACCACGCATAACTAGAGGAAGAAATTTATAGAAAAGAAAAAAAAAAATTAATCCTGCCTGACAATTTATCATGCAACTTGCAAAACGAGTGATGAATGTTTAACTTTTATTTTAAAAAGGGAAAATGCACCATAAGTATTAAATAATAATTATTTGCAAAGAGTAGGAGTAATTGATATGCCCTATTACAGACCAGATTTTGTTTTGTTTAAATTTTGGCCACAAAAGCAATGAATGAAAGCAAATTAATATAAAATACGCACAATGAACTGTGAAAGATCTTTTTTACAGCCCTATAACCTTTAAAAAAACCTAGAATCCTCATGAACCGCTTAATCCTTGTAGAAAAATAAAGTAGAATTGACGTATGACAGATTTCTATGATATTAGTTTTTTAAAATAATTTTGAGTAGCAGCAATAATATAAATCATTGATTCATTACATTTCACTAGGCCTTAGAAAATTTTCTTTAAGACCAAGACCAGACACGGCAATTTTAGTTGCGCAATTCTTGATTTTCTAGGAGAGAGAGGAAAGAAGAGAAGTTGCTAGTACTCTGTAAAAAAATAGAAGACAGGCAGCTTGAATGCTGTATGAATGAATGAATAAGAATACTAAAATTGCTAAACAAAATTGCGGTGTATAGACAGAATTAAGAAAAAGTTGCGCAACTAAAATTGCCGGGTCTGGTACTAATCTAAGAAAAGCTTCTCTTAAGGTTGCCAAATATTAAACAAACTAATAATATTTCCTGCTCTAAAGTAGAGTTATCAATTATGAATGTATTATTACATCAGTTACTTGACTTCAATCAACATGGATGCATACGATACATATGAGAATAATTCTATATTTACGCACACATTAATGTTGCATTACTACACACAATAATCGTCCATCGTCACCAGTGTAGTCATCATTATTACTCGTATCATTATCATCATCAACATCGTCACTGTAATCAACATGCACAGCATGTTTTAAAATAATAATGATTTTTTAATTAACAAATTACTACACGTTAAATGCACGTTTTGTGTCAAGTGAAAGAATAAAAGAAAATAAGTTTCGTTAGTCAGCTCATTGATAGAATTGGAAGACATCAATCATTTGTGCGTCACGCATGCGTTTAATTCAATAAAAGTAAAATAAAATTTCATGACAAAAAAGGAAAAACATTTAACAGCGAAAGAAAAGAAAGAAAATCCAAAATTTTTAAAATTAACTTTACTAACATAAAAAAAAAATAATAAAAAAATTGCTAAAAATGTTTTGTAATTTAATTACGAACTAATATTTTCATTTATAAATTTGCACTAATTGCAAGCAGTGAAAGGGTTTTTCAGATTAACTATAAAGCAAACAAAAGAAAAGTAATCGGATTAATTTAATTTTATACAAAAGCTTCCACATTCGTTACATGAATGCTTTTTCCAAGCAACAAGAAGATCTTATAACAATTTAAATTTTTATTTTATAATTTAAATTAATTTATTTCAGCTTGAGATAATTTTTTATTTTTTTTCTTTTTATAAAATATAATTTTATTATTTTTATTTAAATATTTTTATTAAAAAATAAATAATAAAAATGATCTCAAGCTTGAATAAATTAATTTAAATTATAAATTGTAAATAAAAAAATCGAATAAGGTGAATTTAAATTTTTATTTATTTTTTAGCAGGGCATTACCATTTTAGTGTATCAAAAATACTAAAATCAAATCTAATGACTGAAATTTTTATATTGTGAAATGAAAATAAATAAATTTCATAAAATCAATGAAATTTTTTTTAATATTTGTAATAGGTTCGTTTGAGAACCCAAACATTTTTACTATTATAATTTTCGTTTATACAAGCTTTGGTAAATGAAAGCAATTTTTGTAAGAGTAATCAGACAGTTTGAGTATTTCCTCATTTTTGTTAGTAAAATTTAATAAGATGAAAAATCTTATGATTAAAAATTTAAACAAGTGACACTTGAAAAATTAATTAAGTTTGAATAAAAATTCTTAAAAAATAAATAAATAAAAACTGAAAGGAAAAGAGCACTAGAATAATTATTTTTTTTTTTAATATTTTATATTATTTGGCGGAGAGTCAAAGTGCTATACTCGTATTTTTTATTGTCAATCAGCTGCTAAATTACTAAATTTTACTACTTTTCCGTTCGGTTACTTTTTTGTATAAAAGCTTGCTTGAGAAATTTTTTTTTTTTAAATTTGCTCAGTTACTAAAGTTTAGTAAGAAAGTATCTGAATGAACCTAAAGAATGCAAGAACATGAAATAAATAAAATGTCAAAATGGCTAAACAATTGCCATAAAATCATACACAGCCATACTTAAATACAACTCTCAATTTAACAGCATCGACAAGGAGTAATTGTGGTATTGTGTCATAATTCTAATCAGATAAAGGAGAGAGAACGACTTATTGTGACACTACTCTCAAACTACAAATACTTCTTAAGTCTTTAAAGTCTTTAAAAATTCAAATTTTTTTTTTTTACAAAAACTATTTAAAAAAATCGGAATTTCAATTAGCATTATTTTTTGACAGTAGTTGTTTATTCTAAGAGCCTGTCCTTCTTTTATGTACGACACTGAGTAAAATTTGTTGTGATTTTTAAATAACGAATCCTTTACTGAACATTTTTGTACAAGCCTTCATCGATCTAGCATGATTTTTATAAAGAGAAAAATTTACGAAAAAAATTTTTTTAAGCACGTTTGGCTTCCTATAAAGGTTTTTATCAAAACCGCTTAGCCCTCAATGTGTTAAAAAATTAAATTTAAAAATCCAGAAGTCTGTATACTTTATTGTTAATTAATTAATTCTATCCTCTCTACTTCCGAATATTTTTTCTACTTTAATATTTTAGTATTTTTGTAGAAAAAAAAAAAATAAAAATTAAAAATTCAAGTTTAAATATTGAGCTTGGATTGAGACAGAAGCAAAGCATGTACAAATAAATTAAAATATTAAAATACGCTTAAGCTGGGTAAAACCCTTTTACATTCATTGATATGCCTTTAAAAAACATATTTTTTACAACACATAAGAAAAAAAAAATACATTTTCCTACTTTTTTTGCGCAGCTTTAATAAAAACAAGGCACAACTATTCGTTTATAAATCACCCAATTATTTTTGTAGTTTTTTGTTTTGTTTTTTATTTTGTGTACCACAAGCGTGTTTTGGGTTTCAAGTGGCATGCATATAAATTTGTCTTTCTTAGCTTAAAGAGAACATGGTAGGGTAGTGTGTGTACTCGTACTAGTCCATAAATAAGTTTTCAATAAAGTGTAACATGTATTGAATTTTTATAAAAAAAAAAAAACAAAATCACTCGCAAGTACTTAAATGAATTTTGTGGGTACTAATTTACAAGTATAAGTGTTGGTGCTATTTTTTCTATAAAAAAAACCTAAATCTTGTTTTATTTAGCAAACACGTTCAAGAATATGGAATTATAATTTCTTATTATAAACATTTTTATTGTTTTTCTAGCAATATTTGCATATAAATTTTGTATTACTTACTGCGTTGAAATTGGATTAAATATAAAAATTCTATTTGGAATTCGAATTTCAATCAATATTAAAATCTGCATTCAATTTTGCATAAAAAATTCACTAGGAAAAATACAAAGTACACATTTTTGCAACCCAAATTGCTAAATAGCTTTTGTACTCCAAAACAAATAAAAAAAAATTTTTTTCAATAACGTTTTTATTTAAAATTTAAATTAATTTAGTGAACGTCTTGAAATGTTTGAAATCTGCCTAGCGGCTGGTTTAAGTTTTTATAAATATTTGCGAGAAGTTTATTTCAGAGGGAAAAAGTTCAGACCTAATTAGGGCACTCGATAGCGATCAAAATTTCAATATAATTAGGTCCTTTTTATAAGGCAAATAATCGGTTTTTGGCTAAAACTTTGAAACCAAATTTTTTGGAATAATTAAGGACACACTATCTGATATTTAATTTATCTATATTTTTAAGTTATTGTCCCGCCAGAATCTTAATAAAATCTTGACTTTTATTATCGGTTCAATAGCTATCTGAGCTTTTCTATGATGGAAAAAAAGGAAATCTTGTTCATAACAGGAGCAAAGGGAAACATGACAAATAAAGAACTTCCTTTGCTTTTTATTTTTAATAGTCCGGCAATCATTCCAGCTACGTAATACTTTCACATGCTATCAAGTGGTGCTATAAGGACGTCAACTGCGTCAAAAGTTTCTTTCCCATTACTCTTACACAAATTCTCAATTATAGCTTGAAGTTCATTAACAGTTACAATCTTCCTTTGGTTAATTGTTTTATATAACTATGACTGATCTATGTAATGAGAGGTGGGCTCAAATCGTTCGATATTCAACAATTTGTATCTACAATTTTCAAATATTTCATACAAAAGCACTAAAATCACGATAGTTTTCCTTCAATATTAAATTAATTCTTAATCCGAGTATTTTATTCGGAAATTAAAAATTCAGCACTTCTTAATTACCCTGAGTTCCATTTCAGAATTTTCAAAATCATATTTTGTTTTATTAGGGCATTCAAATTTACACTTTTTAATACCGTTTGCATTTTTTACATGCAACATGTTGAGAAAAGAACGCGATTTTGCTTTTAACTATTAAATTATTTTGACAATAAAATACATACATTCCTTTTTGTTTTGTTAGAGAAGCAAACGCCTTTACATTCAATGTAAATTACGGCTTAGAAAAATAAAGACAACAAATGGTTATTTGATTACAGTGAAAATTATAAAAGAATAGGTTTTTAACTAGACTTGCCCTTGAATAACTTTGTACAACTAGAAACTGAACTTAAAATTTCATTCAAAAAAGAAATCACATGCTTTTGTAGAGCTCTGGCACCTCTACTTGCCATTTTAAAACATTCTTAAATGACCTTCTTTTTAAACTTTTTTTTTATCTTGAGCAAAAAGTAATTTCTTCATTTTAAAATCATTTTTTTCTTTTCTAAAATTCAAGTGCACTGAACTGTAAGCTGCTAAGCCTAATTCCTCTTCTTTTCTTCTTTTTTTTTTTGAGTTTTTAGACATGTTCCTATTTGTCACATGACACATTCTTATTAGCATAATCCTTTCTTTAGACAACTTATTTTAAATGTGTGCAAAATTGACTTTAACAAGATTATTATTTATCATTAACTACTCGCTTGTTTAAAATATGAAATACATATTTTTTTTTCAAAAAAGATGTTTCTGAATACAAATGAGTTGGAGACTAAACTGTAGGCACAACAGAAAATAATGAGTCAATAAAAAAAATTAATAAGCCGCATTAACTCAGTAGTATGATGGACTGAAAGAAACTAAAAACTCACACAAGATTAGGTTAGCTTAAAGAGGGTGTCTGAAGAAAGCAGACTGAAGAGAGTTCAAGTGGCTTCTCTGCTACGATGCCTTTATGGTCCTGTAGAAGAGGACCAATTAAGCTATATTCTTAACCGATAGAAGACAAAAAAATTAGAAAGAAGCAGGGTAAAAAATTAAGAAGCTAAAGGAAAAGAAATGAGAAGAAGAAAAGCCCGTAATAACCTGAAAAAAATTAATGCTTCTAACCAAATAGGAATCCACGCCAATTCTTTAGTGCTGAGCAGAAAGCGTATTTTACAGTGTATGGGAAATACCACTTGAAAATTAATAAAAATTTTTTAAATATTTAAAAGCTATTGAATATGGAATAACTTAACAAAATTTCCAATACTTGTTCTTTAAAAAACACACACTCTCACACACAAAGTAATAAATAAATTGGTAAATGAATAAAACAGACATTTAAGACACGCTCTAAAAATAAAGTAAGAAATAATCAATTGATTTTTGAAAAGACGTTGCTACACTACATGTAAAAGGGGGTTGTAAACTTGCTAACACCTAAACAAGAAGATTGTCATATTAAATGGAAAAGGCATTAGAGAAACTGTATTACAACTTTCAAAGGTTGATTTGCGTAAATTAAAATCTCAGCACTGGAAATTTTCTGAATGTGTTACTCAAGCGGATGTCGATGGTTGGTTAGCTTGCGTGGCGGTCTGATGGCCATCAATTAGAATCTCAAGATGCCGTATTGAACCACTTCCTAGCCAAGACAACTGAATACTAAAGTGATCTACTCCCACCCTATGGCATTAAGGTAGCTGAGAAGATCTCCGATATTTGAGGTAGGCCGTCGTGTCTTGACACCTGAAGGGTTTTGAACTCCCTCTAGACTGGCATATCTACGCTTGTGATTTCCTTTAGGGCTTATTAAAAGACTTATTGTAAACTAAATAACAATACACATGCTGCTTGACAAGCATTCTTAATTTCTTTTTCGAAAAAAAAAAAATATTTAAAAAATTGCTTGATTTTCCAGAATTAAGAACATTTTTTGTTCTGAAGTATTTAAAACTAAGAGTTGGTGTTCTATTAAAATTCTACTCTAGGCTCGTGTACGACATTATTATCCAAGTGTCTTGCTGAATGATAATATTTATTTACGGTTAAAAACAAAAGAAAAGAAAAAATATTGAAAACAAACACAAATGCATGGACATTTCAAATAAATAAATTTCAGAGAAAAAAAAAACTACGCTTAGCACCCAGTAGTTTCCAGGTAAAAGAAACGACTGTAAAAGACGGATATAAAAATAAACTGCAAAGACTTTACTAGATCTGCCACTGACCACAATTTCTTTGAAAGCATTAAAAAAAATTAATTAGATGAGTGAACTTCTAGATGTTTAAAAGGTATAATTTTAATTCTAATTAATAGTTAAGCTGACAAGTAAACCAACTAACGTCTGCATACTTTTCATAATGTTGACTTTAGTTTGAATTTGGGTTACGATTTTGAGCCATAATATAATAGCAACATGACTTTGGAAGATCTATTGTGCTACTCAGTGCCCATTTAAAACAATAACTCTTCACGAATTTTGTAATTGTTTTTTTTAACCATTTACCTAGGACTTCTAGAGCCATTGCCCAGACTGCAGCCTTCTCTGCAGAAGCAACGGAAATTCTTTTTAATGACTCCAATTCTTTTTATATGGTCATCAGCGTTGCCAGGAGCTAGAAAAAAATAAGCTATATTTCCTTAAAAAAACGCTAAAAAATTCTAAATCACAGCGAAAAACAATAAGCTAGAAAAAGTAAAAAAAGCTACAGCTTAAAATTTAAAATTTTCTTCATTCTTTATTACATTAAGAATATTAATTATAATTTTTATAAAAAAATACAAAATATCAAAAACTAAAGAAAATAATGTCGTTTTCCACATGGCTTGAAAATTGCCAAAATCAAAAAGAAATTTAATCTGTAGGTCCTCAACTTTCTGGAAGTGTTTTAATATTTTCTGAAAACTTCCTAATTTTTATTTTATTATAAAAAAGGGAAACTGCCAAAATCCTTGAGAACAACAGTACTGGGGTATATGGAAATTTAAAAAAAATTTTTTTTTAAATAATTCAAAGTAACTTGTGAGTACTTGGGCAGTAGATTACAAATTTGGACAATCTCAGATTTAAAATGATATGTGTCCCATCCCGCAATTTGCTATAGTTCCTCCGTAAGTTACTAAAATCCCTCAAAGCAACAGTATACGCAAATTTCAAAAAATTTCTAAATAATCCATAGTAACTTATGAAGGGATAAGACATACGAGTATACCATTTTAAGGGCAAGGCTGTCTAAGGTTTTTAATCTATTGACACTTCCAGAGCTTAAAATGTCACAGAGCCATTTCATGTACTGTGGCTTTGATCTCTCATTAACAATTTTCTAATCCTAGTCTTAAAACCTTTCTGCTTGAAGGCGTCCAAAAATACTACATTTTGTGTGCTAGCAACAACATTTATATTCAAGTTACTAATTTTCTTATTGCAGTAAGTAAATATTTTAATTTTTTATTTTAAAAATATTCTTCATGATGTTGAGTTTTGAAAACCATTTAAAGTTGAGCTGAGTATAACCTCAACATGTTTATTTTTATGTTAAATTTCCTGCAGTTTTGCGCGTAATTTATAGCACGCAAAACAAACTGCTACTGGTGTTTTGTCAGTTATTGGTTTTGCTCTATTTTACTTTTTTAAAAGCATCATGTTATTCTGTAAGGAATAAGAGCATGTAAATTTTATCCAAATGTTTGTGATTTCAATTAAGATTGTAAAGATTGATTAAGAGACAGAATGCTTATTTTGATTAGTGGGTAGTGCATTGACCTATCAATCTAAGAAGAAGACTATGTCTTCAATTTCTAACTAAAATATGAATGTTTTCTGTAGACCACGAACAAGGTTTGTGATTTGTTAGATAAATATTATCGGATAGCCAGCAGAAAACGTAAACCCAGTGAACCTAAAGCTGTAAGTTATTAAATTAAATATGTTTGGCTTAAAATTTGTTTTATTTTTTTATTAATATATAATTTTTTATTTGTAAGTTTATTTGATCTTTTTTTTTATTAAAATGACTGATTTATAAAGCTTGAGCTCGTATTAAAAAAAATTTATTTTTATATCAATATTTCTCTCCAATAATAAATAAATAAATTTATGTATTTAATACCACCTCAGGCTTAATAAACTAGGCGTTTAAATTACATAATTTTTTGAAGTGAGTAAAGATAAATAGGTTTTAACATAACCCGTTACGTTTTTTAGGATTTTTGAATATCTTTTCAGTGTTTATGGTATATTTATCCCTAAAAGAATGTATGCAGTAGCCGTAGTTGGTTTGACATTCCATGAGGTAACAATATTTTTCTATTCCTGCTTTAAAACCATTATTTTTTTAGAATTGAGAGCGAGAGTTAGTGCCTTTCATATTCGCTGTTAACTGACTTGTTTTCTTTTCCCTTATTTTATTTTATTTTTCTATTCTCATCCTTAACAACAGTGTGGTTGGCATTGCAGTGATTAAGTGCTGTATATTCTAGTACACTGTCCTGTTTAAGTTTTATTTAATATGACACTCTCTCTGAAACTTCTTCCCAATGCAACACTAATATTTTGAAGGAACAACATTATTGTGGCTTGGTCAATGACCACTATAACGCTTTGTTTTTATGTTTCACTTGTTTTATAAATAATTTTTATGTGCAATTTTCTGTGTTGTTGTTCTCAAATGAAGAAGACACTTAGAAAAAAATAAACAATAACTATTAAAATTGTTTTATATCCTTAGAGGTTGTCTATTATTTTAAAAACAATTATAAAAGATTTTTAAAATAAAACTGCCTGTACAACAGCAACCAGTTTAAACAATATGCAACATTTGCTAGTACCCAAATAATGCTGGCACAAGCATGCTTATCAAATGGTATGCCATCATACAATTGTTAACCATCTTTTGTTACAAGCAAACCAGATGTTGTAACTCCTTTCATTTGAAATAAAATTTATTTTCACACCAGAGTTTTAGTGCTTTCATTTCTTTTTAATTTCTTTGTGTTGGTATTCGGGACAAAGGACATCAGAAACTTTTTAATAGTCTTTAGCCAACTCCACACATTAGCTGCTTCTCCTCTATATAATTTTTTTTTTAATTTTTGTTCTAATAGCCAGTATTTTTTGTGTCTGCTTGTATGTTTGCCTGCCTTATAAACTAAACAAGTTTGTTTAATTTTTAAAAACATGCTGCAAGATGCTGCTACTTGTGCTGCTATTAGTTTGTCTTTACCAGCATCTGGATTGCACTTTTATGGGGTTCATATTTTGTAACAAAATTAGTATGTGTTCTTTTGAAATTCTATTTAGTTTTGTGAGTTTCTTTATGTTTTCTAAATGTATCTAGAGTTCTCAAGAGTAATGTTTTGGAGTTAGATGGAATGGCGAAGAAGGCTGTAGAAAAGGAGGAAGTTTTCAAGTAACAGTGAACATGAAAATAAGCAGGACTATAGTATGCTTTTTCTTTTTAAACATAAAGAAAGTCTAAGATACATTTTTACTACTTTCGACAGCTAAAGTTAGGATTTTGTGAGGTTTTTAACCGGTCAAATTTGTAGATAGTTAAAAATAAACTATTCGATATTAAACTTAACAATATTTTTCATTTAATGTTCAACCATAAGCTTGATATTTGACTTTAAATCTTAATAAAAGCCCTTAAACTTATAAGCATGCTTTTTGAATAGGGTTGACTTGGAATTAAATCAATTTAGCTTTACGAAAAATTTTTGAAATGAGTATTCATATTTTTAGCCATTTAATGTATTAAAATCTAAAACTGTTTTGTAAAAAAAAAAATTCAGATAATGAAATTTTACACTACTGTGTATGTAGAGGGTGTCCCAGTAAGAGTGCACTTTTTAATTTTTTTTAATAAAAACATATTTTTTGAGGGAGTTGTAATTTGTTTAATGAATTGTAAAGAAGACATATGCCGATTAAGTATAAAATAAAGTATTCACTCCGGACATTCGTTCTATGGTTAATGGAGTTCACTTTGCTCCAAGCACAAGCTGGGTCATGAAAGCCAGTACTTTGAACTAATTCTTCTACAAAATGCAAATGGCTAATTAATTTAACAGACATTCCGATTTGCTTGGAGTTCTGCCAGATAAAGCTTGAAAAACTAGCAGAAGACGAAAGTTTCTGAATTGTCTTTTCGTATTTGAAGAGGCTCATTACGATCTGAACAAACAAAATTGTCGCATATGGAGTGGTTTCAACATAGAAATTCTGCATGAGAGGAAATTGCATACACAGTGTGGTGTGCAGTTACTACACACTGTATTTTAGGGCCATACTTCTTAGAACAAAATGGACACAGCGTTACAGTTATTTGAGGCCGTTACCTAAGCATGCTAAAAGAATTTTTCTATTCGGAACTATTCTAATCTGTATGATTTCAACACAGAAATTTTTTTAACAGGCTCATTTCAAGAAACTCAACCTTCCGCACTTTTTCTTGTTTGGTTATTGTACACAAAAATTTGTCCTGTTAAAATTTTTTTTAGCGCCACTGTATTCTCATTATAATCAACTTCATTAAAATGTAATTTTTGTTAGTCAGTTTGTTTGTTTGCCAAAAAAAACAGCATAAATCTCTTAAGGTTAACTAAGTAATTTTCTTTAAACTTAGGTAGAGTACTAGAGAAAGCATACTTAAAATTTTAAGAAATTACACACTGTAAATTACATTTTCAGCTAAACTAAATAAAATTAACTTTCTTCAAGACTAATGTAAAGTTTATACTAAAAAAAAAAAAAAAAAAAAAAAACCAAATTGTACTCATAAGCCGTAGAGAATTCCAAAATAAATTTAATGTTTTTTTAAGTGAAAAACTAATTAAATCAACGCTATAATTTTCAAACTCATTTAAATTTAAATGTTGGAAAAAATATATTAAAATAAATGAAAATTTTAAAAATATTTGCATAACATTAGAAAATTAATTGAAAGAAAGAAAAAAAAATGGCGTCTATAAAGTCAAGTGTTACATTTATCGCTCACAGAAGAGAGCAGTTGAAAAACTATAACGTTTTTTAAAGTAACCTAATAAAACCATTAAATAGATTTAAAAAAAATGCTCTTTTTACTACATCCTTCCTTTAAGCTCTCAGGATAAGAAGAGTGTTGTGTGGAAAAGTATGTGCAGAACAGAGGTGGGAAAACAAGAGTAGTTACAATGAGCAAACATTTTCGGCGAAATTTAAAAAAAAAAAATTCTTTTGATTAATAAAAGCTTAATAAGCCCCTGTTATAGAATAGTTGTTTGTGAACAATAACAAAGGCTTAAGAGTCTATCTTATTTAGATTAGCCAATAAAGACCTTAAGTATAGAAAGTCAGCTATGGCAGAGTAGCAACACGAGACCGCTACAGCTAATCATCTACAGCAGTCTGTGTACTTAAGGAAGTTCAACAACTTCCTCATGATAATTGCATGACTAAAATTGTCATGACCAACTCCTCGACCATCAGCTTTATTTTTAAACGCTCTCGTTAGTATGACCACGAAAACCGTAGTTTGCAAAACCTTTAAGCGGTTTTTTATGTTTTGCCATCTCTGACATTTGGTTGCTTTAGTACACCCGTATTTTCATATTGAACCTCTTTAAACCAAAGTTGAATTTACTGTTCATTTTGCTAATTACTTTACTCTTTATGTGCTACTTATCATACAAACCGACAATTTTATGAAGAGTATAAGAGAATTTTTTTTTTAATAGAAAGAAAAAAGATTTACATACCTAAACTAAATTATATATTTATTTCTCTGTATAGATGTACGAGTACATATATACTAGATATGGTTAGAACATTTTCATTTCCGTTATCAAGTGTTTTACTCTCATATAAACACTTAAGTTTTCAATTGCTTTTAGCTACTTGACTGCTAATGTTCCAAAACTCTTTCTTAATATATTTTCATTACACTTTTTTCAAGTCTCAGTGTCGGCAGCTTATACGGTGTCACATTTAAAGCAAGTGATGACAAAGAGAGTTTTGTGTTAAGTGTGAAATTGACTAGCAAAAAAGAGTTTTAAATAAACCGATTGAATATCTTTGTAGAAATGCTCTCAAAAGAGATCTATGCCAACAAAATAGTGCTTTTAATTAAACACTCTGTTTTTAATATAACTAAAATAAGCCTGTTCGTTTACTTCGTTCAATCTTCATTTCATATGCTGCAGTTCGAAGTAGCTTTAACCACTGTAGCACTTCACACATTCTTTCCTACTTAAGCTTCATAATATTTTTATTCAATATCTTCCCTACAAATTATGTTTTGAAATAAAAATAAAGTAAAACTTTAAGTTTGTACATCATTTGGGAAGGAGTCAATTGTAAATTATATGTTATTATTGGTGTTTGTTATAAGAGGGAGGGTATCTCTGCACACAGTTACATATTCAATCACAAACGAGTATAAATTTCAATGTTGAAAATTGATTAGAAAGTGTTTGCAATGCACTTGAAAATATTCTCAACGTTTTATGGCTTATAATCATGATTATGTGTGTACAATAAAATAAATATGGCTACAAGTAAGTATGTGGATGTGTAACTCTATATTAATTTATTAAAGAGAAAATTTTTGCTTTAAAAATTCATTAAAAAAAAATATTTAAAAAAATTTATTAAAATTGGAATTAAATACTGCAGAAAGGCATACGTCAACAAAGAAAATTATCGAATCAATTGACAAAAAATCCAAGAGCATTCAAGACATCGCTAAAAATACTGTTTGATAAGTGAGTGAAAATAAATATATCGAGTTAAATATGTTTTTTAACGTAACTCCTAACATTTTTTAGTGTTTGTAAATATCTTTTTAGTATTAATGGCATATTTATCAAATACATTTTACGTCATTAATTACTTCTAAATACGTTTTTAGTATTAAAATATTTTTAGGAGAAAAACACGCATAAGTACGTTGATTTCTCAAGAAGATTATGGGATGAGACAGCTATCATTTTCAAGGGCAGGTAGTCTAGATTTGTAATCTAAGACCCAAGTATTCAAAAATTACTTTGGATTATTTTTAAAATTTTTTTAAAATTCTACATACCCCAGTGCTGTTGCTCTATGGGATTTTAGCAACTTCCGGACGAAGCACAGAATATTTCGGCATAATACACATATAATTTTAAAGGAAAAGTCGTCTACATTTGCAATCTGTCACGAAAATATTAAAAAATTACTTTGGATTATTAAAAAATTTTTTTTTTTAATTTCCATACACCCCCGTGCTGTTACTCTATGGGATTTTAGCAACTTCCGCACGAACCATAAAAGATTACGGGATGAGACACATATTATTTGAAAGAGAAGGTCGTCTAGACTTGTAATCTACCGCTAAAATACTTAGAAATTACTTTGGATTATTTAAAATTTTTGTTTATAATTTCTATATACCCCCTGCTGTTGCTCTGGGGAAGTTTAGCAGTTTCCGTTTTGCATTATAAAATAAAAATTTTAAAAATATATGCGAAAAGTTAAGCCATTTCCATAAAGCTTAGAGCCTATGGATTAAATTTTTGTATAATTTTTGTCATTTGTAAAGAGAAAAATCGGAAATGGTACCTCGGCAAAATCAGATGTTGTAAAATTCCTTCAGAGCAAGCGTATAAGCATTTGGTGGAGCCATCGTTTTCGGAGAAATCCCTCATCAGTATCATCTCTGTCACCAACTTTAGAATGCTGTGTACTGTTAATGTTAATTATTTATTAAACTCATTTACAATTATTTAACTTAATCAACGTTGTTTCGCTAATCTAAATAATTTTTATATTATTTGGGGGCGAATTTATCTTTGCAAAAAAAAATCGTAAATGAATTGATCACTGACTTTGTAAAATCTGGGTCCAAGTCACCGCCTTCGATATCGCTTGAAAACGATCGTAATTTTAGTATTTTTGTATGAAAAAATTCAAATATTTCGATATGAGTTGCTCGATATCGAATGTTTTAACTACTTCGGAGTAAATATAAAAATCTAGGGAAGTCATGGCTGCCAAATAATTTTTGACAAAATTTTGTTGTCACTTTGCGACACAGAAAAATTTAAAAAGAAGTGCTTTTAAATTCACTACACTCATGATTTGGCGAGAGGCTCGTAGTCACCAAGATAATTATTATTTTTGTATCGTAAGCACATTACTGTCATAAACTCTGCAAAACTCAAATAAGTGGTCATTTCGGAAGTCATATTCTGCTCATAGGGCTGTTACATGCTCTGATCAGCTTGTAGTGCTAGTATTTTTTGAGAAAGTTGTGATTTTTTTATTGGATGAAGAAGACTGTCGTTAACACAAGTTCTAAAACAGAGCAACTGAAAGCCTGTTTTTTTTTGAAGCTAGTGCTTCTTTTAAATTAAATCAATTTATGGTAAAATAAATTTGGGTTTTTACTAAAAAAATTTAATGCAACCTCTGACCATTTTTCAATCAACTTCTAAGAACTTTGATTTGTTTTAAATTTATTAAAATTTCCTAAAGTAAGTAAGCACTTGCAGTACGTTTTAATAGAAAACTACTAGTGCTAGTATATTACCCTTCGCCTTTACCACCTTCTCAATTGTTTTATAGTTTTTTTTTTGTTGAATTTATTTATTATTTTCAATGTTTGTTTTTGTCCATGATTAAAAACCACTAAAAGTTGCAACTAACCCTTGCTGGCAGTACCTATTAAACTGGCATTCTGTGACAGTGACACTTTATTTGCGTGACATTAGAATATATCTGTGGTCTAACAGCAACAAAAACTTTATGTGTGTGTACACATGTGTGTGTGTGTGGCAATATAGATGTAGTTTTTTTCCAAATTGCTAAAAGTGTTGGGCAACAATATCAAAATAAAGAAGCATTTTATAATCGACCATATCGAATTTGATTAGCTATAATTATTCTGCTTTTAGTTGACTACTGCTTCTGGTCATGGACTTGATTTTGTACTAGGCAGAACTTCTCTTTTATAAACATTGTTATTCACATGTTGATCTAATAGTCTGGGAGCATAAGTTTCAGTTAATTTTAGCTTTAAAAATCGTACATTCAGGCTTGAAAGAAAGAAAAGGAAAGGCACTATATGCTACTACTATTTATTCCTAAGACTATTACTTTTACTACTGCTACTACTACCTGCTACTATTTTTACTGCCAACACTACTACTACTACTACTCTACTACTTATATTTTTATTAATCTTTCTAACACTACTGCTATTGTTACTACTACTAATTCTAATATTACTGCTATTGCTACTACCTTTGCTAATTTTAATGCTACCACCACTATTTCCACTTTCCAATAGATACTTTCTAATTTTGACAGTTCATAGAGACCTTACGTCTAACAAGTTAACTGTCATTTGTTGAGTTTCTTTTGTGAAATCACTATGGATGGACTTTGCGTTTAATAGTTCATCCAAATTGTAAAATAGTTTTATCAAAATATTGGTTTATGGTTAGGGCTATAGGAAGGCAATTAAAAGCTTTCGTTAATCTTAATTGGATGATATGGACATCAAAATCCAAAATTAAGGTGCTAAGTGGGAGAGTGCCCCCTTAGACGAATGACACAATTTGTGGGTCAAATCTTAAATTTTTGTCTAGATCCTAAAAAAAGGTGCTAAGTTTAACCCAACTCATAAGATTTTGAAAATCCTGCCTACAGTTTAGTTGAGGGCAAGCTCATTTTACACGGAAATGATATATTGAACACCTACATCATGTCTTTATGTCACTTGTAAGATCAAAGTGGTTGGCAGAATGAATGTGTCGGAGAACTGAATGGCCAGTAAGTGGTTAAAAAAGACTAGTTGCTAACAGTTTGGTTTACCTGGCAACCATTGCTTAGCAAGTAGTTTCAATTTTGGACTTTACAATAGTCTAGAGCCATTTTTCTTAGATTACAAACCAAATACTAAAATCCAACTGCCCAACAATAGTAAATGCCAGAACATGAAAGAAAAACTTTGGTCAAACTAAACTTATTTATTACTGACACTATCTCAATTGCCTTATGCAATGACTAAAATATATTTGTGTGTACAGAAAGGGGAAGTACATATGTAAATGTCCTGAACAAAAAAAAACCTATAACAACAATGGAGAAATAAACATGTGTAAAAAGGAAATTGTAAACAAAATTGCCTGGAAAACCAACAAAACACTAAGACAAAAATAAAAAAGAAACATGCTCTTACACACATTAAAAAAAAGCCATAAAAATTGAAATGGCCCCAAAGTAAACGAATACGTTGAAAAAACACAGGAGGGGCAGAGGGGCCAAGCAATAGCAGTAGAAAAAGTTGCTATTAGTTTTTGATTGTGGCTTTAAAATACAATTTATTTTATGGTTAAATAAAACAATCAAACTGTATGTTTTGTGTGTATTTATAGTCAGTCACCTACTTTACCACGAAAATGGAATAAATATTTTAATCTTTTATTTTGTTTTCAAAATAACAGCAAACAATTTCATTTTAATTTAAAACTTATCAAACTTTTTGTCTCTTCTTTAGCAAATTAATATAAAAACACAATTAAGTTTCTAAATGCACGGGTTAACCTAATGGTTTCTTTTATAAGCATTTTCTTTTTCTTGCTGATACTTTTATTATCTAAAGAAAAGCAAAAATCTTAATTATTTAATATGTCTCCAACTAGGCGTAAAATCATTTAAAAGGATATTAAAAATAATTTTAATGTCTGCTTAGCAATTAAATGCCAACTACCATTTAAAGCTGGCAAAACCAACAATCATCAGGTAATTGCTAGAAAATTTACTGCTGCAACAAATGATAATTGCTTACAGAAAATAAAACAGCTCCAAATAGTCAGTCAGTCAGTCTCAACACCAACTTGAACACCAACAAATATTTTCCCAAGTGAGAGAAATTTTTTGAAAAAAAAAGCGGAAATAAAAAAAATAACTTCAAAGTGCCAATTACTTAGAAAATCACATTCATGTTGAATAGAAAAATAACTAAAAGAAAGAAAATAGAAAATAAATAAATAAAAATGAAAAAAGAAGAAGAGCTATTCTTTAGCAAGAAAGTGGTATGAGCAGTAATAAAATAAAGTTACACAAGAAGGTGCAAGAAAATGGAAATAGAAATTATTTCAGGTTTTTAATTTTAATGATGCAACAAACTTGAAGGTTAACAGTGGGGCTAAAATAAAATAAAATCAAATCTAAAAAATAAGAAACAAAAATTTCTTTGATTTAAAAGACAAATGCCTATTTTCTATTATATGAAAAAATTAATAGGAGAACTGATCTGATTTTAAGAACTAGTCCGGAGACACAAATTAATTTAAATTTCTCAGAGATTGTCAAATGATTGCTCCTAGATATTTCGATAAAATATTCTTACATTTTTTAAATTATATAAAAATTAACTTTTTTTTTAAGAGAAAAATGTTTTAGTTGAGCATTAATTACCCCAAATTGGCATCTTTTACCTAGAAACTCACACTGTGCTAACTGTTTGCTTTTTGGCTGCAGTACCATTAAAATATCATATACAGACAAAAAGAAAAAACTTTTAAAAATCCTTACGTTACTTACAGATAGATAAATTTGGCTTTATTTTCTTTTTTTTCCGCAAAGATCATTTAAAAATATTTTCTTATTTTTGTATGCCATTTATTTGCATTTTCTTTTTGCTCTTTACAAAAATCATAAGAAAAGAAAACACTTAACCAACAAAAAAAAAATGGGCTTTTTTGAGAGTGAAAAAAATAAATTTAACAAGAACTTAAAAGGACATTTCCTTTTATAGCTACAGCAATATAAAGACATTTAAAGCAAGAAAGAACACAAAAAAAAATATATTGAAAATTGTAGCAAGAATTAAAAAGACAGATATTTAAGCAAAAAACTTATATATGATAGTCTAGCAAAACAAAAAAAGGAGACAGTTTGGCTTTTAAAAATGTATTTAAAGGAAATAAAATGGAAGAAGGCTGTAGAAAAATTATTTGTCTCATCTTTAATAATAAAAAAAAACTTAAAAAAGAAAGCAAATTGCTTTTACTAACTGCATCATTGAATTTATAACATCAACCAAAACGCCATCATCATTACCCATTCATATACCGAATGCTGTTAAGAAAAATTGAGAAAATAAAAATAAAATTGTGATACACAAGATCTCAGCAGGTCATCATACCAATTTGCCAAGTTTTCTTTTACTAGTGTAAAACATTTGTTGTTATTATTGTTGTACGTATTACTTTATTGTGTTCGTATTGTGTCAAAGCCACTTCAATTAAAAGACTTTCTCCCAAAAAAAAATAAAAGAAACATTTCCGTTAAGGGTTTTTTTCTTACAGCCGTTTTGTTTGTGTTTTTTTTGAGTGCTTTAGTTGACTTACGAATTTTTTTTCCAAAATAGTTATGCCAAAGCAAGCAAGTTGTAGGTGATGTGGTTGTATTTACCTCTGAAAAAACAATTTGCACTTTATGTGTATGGACAATATGACTTCCGTTTCCGCTTTTCAATTTCAGAGAAATTTGCTTTAACAACACATGTTAATGGAAGAGATGTTTTTTATTCATCACAATATTTCGTAAATATTTTACAAATAAATTTTTACTTCAAGCAAAATAAATTAAAGTGAAGCTCAAATTCTTTTTATTTAGCAAAAATTTCTCTATAAAAACTATTTGAAATTCTTTAAGTAATAAAAAAAAATTAATTATAAAAAGAATTCCGCAGCAAGCCTTAAAGAAAAAATGGCAAGGAGGCTCTCATGTGTTTTTTTTTGTGGCTAAAGGCTCTTTAACACCAGGTGAAGGCGGAATTTTTTAAGTATTAAAATTTCAATTGAAGTTGTTCGATCACGTATGTGGGGATTTTGTTTCAAATGAATTCAAGGCAAGGGTGTCTCAATAAGAGTTTAGATTTCTATTTTAAAATAAAATCACGTATTTATGGCTGTGGTCCTTTAAATCATTAAAAAAGAAATTTACTGTTTAAAGATTTCACATTTCATTTTCAATTAACAAAATACTAGACTTTTTTCTGAAAAAAAAAAAAACATTAAAAACAGAACACCTAACAAGTTAATACTTAAACATGAAAATATTTCATTGCATTTAATGGTGTCTCAGTTTAGCTGTGTATTATTTCAACCATAATACTATTACAACGTAAATTTACGAGCTGCTTCTGCAAGTATGCAGGAGTATGTATGCTAATCACTTAAGACAACAAAAGCCAATCAAAATGTAAATAAGTACAACATAATTGTCACAGGAATCTCTGTGTAGACGAGAGTGTGTTGGACGACGGTGCCTTTTAAGTAGGAGTGTATTTGGGTGTTAAATTATGGGTATGTGTGTTGCTTCATTGCATTGTGTATGTTTTGTTTCTGATACACAGAGTAAATTCAAAAAGTCCTTCCAACACTTTGCTCTAGTAGTAAAAATATTGCAATATAAACGGGCATGAATAAACAATATACAACTGACTCTGTTACAGGGTTTTTCAAAAACAAATAAAAAAATTTAAAGGAAAAGAAAACGAAATTTGTTATGAAATAAAATTTCCCTTTATTGTCTGTCACATAAAAAATTTCTATTCTAACATTTACTGCCAGCCACCAAACTTTCTTGCTGAAACTAACGCAACACCCTTTCTTTCCCTTAAAAACGTTAAAGTATGAGTCTTTTAAAGCCCAACAAAATAGTCCAAAAGCTACTTTGTGGCTTTTTTAAGCCCTGCTGCCCACGTCCAAACAAAGACAACCGCACCGCATGTTCTGTGCAACACAATCAAGGAACAACTTTTTACTGTCACTAGTTCTTTTTGCTACCGCTACTGCTACTGATGACTCCTTGCAGCCTTGTATGTATGACTATTTAGAAAAAGGATTATTTGAAAGGAGAGTGTGTATTTTTGGCCATCATATATTTATTTTCTATGTTAAGCTGAGCCTTCAGGGCTGTTTAACTTTTTCAAACATAAACACTTAATTCTCCATACTCGTTTGCCAAAACCATGATAGTGTAATAATTTTGTTGTCGCAAATACTTTAACAAACGTTGTCTCGCTGCACTCGTACATATCGTTGTTGTTTTAGAGCACAAGAGCTGCTAATAGTTACTTGACATGCAAAAAAGTGTTTTAATTGAATTATATTCGTTATATTGTTGCCATTCATGTTATCAGAAATTGAAAAATACAAAATGTATTGCAAACACCGAATGCTTTCTTTATTTAAAGCAGAAATACGAGTATGTATGTATGCGTGTGTTGTATAATGTGCTCACCTTGATTTGTTAGGAATATCGAAAGGAAAATTTGTTTTCACTTGTGTTTTCTGTACTAAAATTTATTTTAATTTTATTTAATTTTTTTGAAGATAGTTTGATTATTTCTTTAATAATTAAAAGGACCAACATTCTACTCTTTATATTTCTCTACTCTATATGCCACTGTACTATACTTAACCTCACTCCAGCCTCTTCTATTTTTCTATATTCTGCTCCACTCTGCTTTACACTACGATCTTCGACTCTGCTCTACGTTACCTTAGTTTACTTTATTTTATTCTATTTTAAGCTATTTTACTCTACTTTACTAAACTCTATTACTCTCAAATATTTCTATTTCTTTTTCTGCTCTACTTTATGCAGCTCTAGTCTATCCAATCTAGTCTACTCTAGTACATCTTATTCTGTTTCTATTATAAATATTCTATTTTTGTTTCATTTCTATTCTAGTTCTGTTTTGTTACTGTTACATTTCCATTTCATTTCTGTTCTATTTCAGTTATATTTCAGCTTTAGGTCAGTTCTATTTTAATTTTATTTCTGTTCTCTTTCAATGATATTTCATCTATAATTCAGTTCTGTTTCAATTCTATTACAGTTCTATTGCAGTTCTAATTCATCTCTAATTCTAATCAATTCAATTCTACTCCATTCGATTCGATTCTATTTGATTTTATTCAATTCTATTCTATTCCATTCTATTAAATTCCGTTTCATTCCATTCCATTCCGTTCCGTTCCATTCCGTTTCATTCCATTCCGTTCTATTCTATTCTACCCCTATTCTACTTCATTCTACTATACTCTTCTTTACTTTCTAGTCTGGTCACTTCTATTCAGCTACATTCAAGACTACTCTAATCAAAAACCAGTGGCCCATTATCATAGTCACAATAAAGTCGGTATTTTTTTAACAAAGATATGAAATTTTTAATAGTAAAAGTCAGGTTTTAATAAAAACATACTTTTTTTGTGACTATGATTATGGCCTTTTTCTCGTAAAAGTGTTTCAATTTAAAATCTAAAACGACATTTTCGGATAAATAAAACACTGTGCAATCACATCTTCAATTAAGTTAAATTTACTTTTACTTTAGAAATTTATGCAAACTTTTTTGTTTAACACTTTGGCTTTATTATTATTTTTTTTTTGTTCAATTTATTTCAATTTGTTAGCAAAAGTTTTAACTACAAAAAAAAAAAAAAAATACGAGCAAGCGAAAAATAACACATAAAACAACACTTTTATAAACAATAGTTTAACAAGCTAAACGTACATTTTATGATGATCGTGTAAACTTTTTCCTGTAATTGTTGCTATTTTTCTAAAGTTTTTTTTTTTTTACTAACCCTTTGGCTATTTTGAACCATGAACGTGAGTTTAGTAAAAATTTTGCACGTTTACAGTTTAAATGTCATATTTTTTGTGTGTGTTGTCTTTGAACGAATATTAAATCAAATTGTTAGATTTTAGAGCATTTTTACAATGCTCGAAGTGAAATTAATAATAATTTTGCATCAAACTTTTGTTTTAGTAATAAAATTATTTTATGAAAAGAAAAATATTTGAATCTTTTTTCTGTGTGCAGATTTGTGCAGCATTAATCACAGGAAACACATGACAAAATGGAAAAAACCAAATTTTTGTTTAATAATGGTAGTAATTGATGCAAATAAATGTTCAAAAAGGACTGGCATAACATGATTCTGCAATGAACAGAAGACAAAGTGTAGCAATATTTTTTAAAAAAAATTCAACACAACTGAATTTTGGATTGTTGTTGTTTTCTCAGTGATTTACACTTTTCTAAATGCTGTTCTTTCTTCTGATCTATGCTCTGTTTTAATCTAAGCTTTGAAGACATCTACTCTATTTCCTGCAATATTAAAGAGCCCACAGTAAAAAGCCACCATTAAAATAGTATCTCCTTCAAAATACACATGTATTTTACACAATTTTCTGTTAAGAAAAAATTTTTTTTCTTAAGTATGAGAACACAAGCTATAAATTCCAAAGCAGGATTAGTTAACAAAAGTCAAGCCACATACAAAAAAAAAAAAAAAAACTTGTTTTCCATCTAAGCAAATAGAAATTTCAATGGACAACTTACAAAAACACAAAAAATAAGAATAGCATCGAACAGAGAGCATTGTAGGACGTGCTGATATTATAATAGCCATGTTGTACATTGTATAAATATTTCACACTGAAAACTGAAATAAAAGCAACGAAACAACATTGTGTGACTGTCAATATTTGATGGTTCTAACGACGACAATAACCCATGTTGCTGCTGATGATGATGTTGATTATGTTATTGTTCTGGTGATAGCCAAGCAAGAAAACTCTAAAAAAAAACACACACACAAACCCTAATAGAAGAAACTGCATAAATTTGCATATGAATCGTGAATTAATAACAATCAAGCCTTTAAACATTGAAAACGTGTTAACGATTTCATAACCTTAAACAAAAACGGTCAACAGGATGAAGATAAACAAAAAATTAAATAAAAAAGAAGTTTATGACTGTAAAAAGGGTTTAATTTGATTAAAATTTGTGTTAAATTTAAAGAAAAAAACACAAAATTTACAAACAGTGTGAGTTGTGGCAATAGAAAATGAAATAAAAATTAAAATTTATTAAAAACGATAATTTGAAATGTTAATAAATTTAAAAAATACCCAAGAAAACAAAGCAGAAATTAATGAAAAACTAAAATTTCGGTTGTGGAGCGATTGTTCTGATTTTTGGTACAGACATTATGACCCACAAAATGGCTAAAAATAGAAGAAGTAATTGCGGTTTATGGTTCATAGCTTGGCCATTCATGAAGAAATCTGGCTAAATTTCAATACCGACTGAAAGACAAAAACAACAGACAGATTTATATGCTGAACTCTTCTGTAGGTCTTCTAGAGACTTCAGAAAACTGATTTCAACGACTACACAGACAGACAGACGGATAGTCAGACACATGGAAAAACAGTTGACAGAAATGATCACACCAATTTTACTCATTTTTCAAAACAACTTCTATCCTAATGTATTCGGGGTTAATGAATCTTTTTGGCTGTTGCATGCCCACTTCGCCTCTATAGCAGTTTTGTAGCTTAAGCTTATTTTTGTTTACAAGAATTTATGAACTTGAAAACGTTTTTAAGAAATGTGACTTTGATTATGGCCCAATATGTTTCACAGAATATAAATTTGTGCTTTTATTTGAAATTTTAGAGTAAACTTTTTTTAAAAACCAAAACTTTGTTTCTTATTGATTTTAACTGATTTTTTTAAAGAAAACTTTCTCCTTAAAGTTTGTTAACTGAAAAACAAAAAGATGAATGTCAAGATAAAACAATTCAATAAAATTTAAATCGTATTTAAATTCAATTTTAAACAATTTACTAAAAAATTGTAAAAAACTTTATCTGATAATATGAGTTTAACTTAAAATTTTTTTGGTGGCTCTCACAAATAGTAAACTTTACCTTAAAGCTTTTCAATTATAGCACTTTATCCTTTTATCTGCGATTACTATATAAATCTCTAAGGACACATTCTTTTTTTTTTCTTTTTTCTAATGTCGTTATTGTTTCTTCAGCAAAGGTAAAAGCTGTTAAAAGTATTTTCTTGTTGAAAGTAAAAAAATAATAAAAAAAAAAAAAAAAAATAGAAATGGAAAGAAGGAGAGAAATTACGAGTATGTGCCAGTAAATAAATCAAATAAAATATTCATTTTTTGATCTTTGATCTCAACATAAATATTTTCAACGTTTTCATCATTTTGTTTAACAAATAAAGCAAAAAAAAAAAAGAGGACAACATGTTTTAACAAATATAAATGTAAAATACGAATTACAATTCAAATTTCATTCCTTTAAGGGAAATGTGTGGGCTTAGCTATTTGCGGAAGAAAAAATATTTACTTTTAACGAAAAGGCATACTGACAGTGACATCTGTTATGAAACACTATTATTACTATAACTCCTTAGTTAAGTTAGGCTAAACAATAAAATATTTAGGCTCATATTCACAGTCATGTTAGGAGATGCTTAAAGAGCAAAGACTGTATACTTGATGTTGATTGGTTGGTTGGTTTACGTTAAGCCTTCAATTAGAGTCGCAACACTCAGTTTTGAATGACCTACTCGTAGTCGTAAAGTGACCTAGATCCACCCAGTGACCTTTAGAAATCTGAGAATTTCCCCTAACCATACTCCCGATACAATTTCTACAAACCCATTCTCCTCGCATGGTTCCCAAACTTAAGTGAACTGTCTGGGCGGGATCATCCTCTCTAAATTGTACGTCAAATCGTTCTTTCAATAACTTTGCTCAAAACTGTGCAACGCATTGTGCAAATATGTAGAACAAAGTGTGGACTTTTAAAATTAAAACTCCCCGTTATCGCCCACTTTTTAAAGCAGGCGTGGCTTAAAAAATTTTTTTTTTAATGCAAGTTATTGAAAATATTTTCAAAATTATTTCAGATATAAATAAATATTATTCAAAATTGTTTTTATTTTAATTTTCCAATATTTAGATTTTGTTTTTCAAGGTCTTCTTCAAATAAATTAATTATTATAATGATTATTAATTATTAATATTAAATTTATAGGATCAAATAATTTAATAAAATTATTATTTGAAATTTAAAATCCTGATAATTCCCAATAAAAATTTGTTTAACCAATTTTGCATATTTTTTGAAAGGCATTTATAATTCGTTTTCGACTACTTCTTTTTTTTATAATACAAGTATTTATCTGTCAATGCCATCCATGTATCACTGCCAAAGATGCTAGAAATTTGTATATTCTCCTTAGCAACTTCATCATGCATTCATTCATTCATTCAAAATAATTTTTTTTTTTTAAATTTCTTACTTATTTTCTTTACTGTGGCTTAGCGCATTTCTTTTCCGAGTGACTATCTTTAGTTATTTTTAATATTTATTTCCAGTAGAAAGAAAGAAAGTTGAATATAAATTTCAAATAAAATGAGGGAAGAAAAAAAAATATATTCAAAAATTGTTTCCTTTTCGGCAAAGCAATTGAAAAATTGATATGAATGGATTTTTGAATAATGCCAAGAAAAATATCTAGTAAGAAAAAAAGAACAAATTGAAGCAGCAAGAGAGCAATGCAAATCAGGAAGAGTAAAATGAAAAAGGAGTCATCTCTTCATGGTTGTACGTTTTTTTTTTAATATTTTTTTTCTTTTCCCCCAAAAATCCACAGCTAAACAGAATGAAGGTACACTTATTGTTGGCATATTATCATGGCATCAGTGTTTATGCTGAAGGGTTTAGAAAAGCAGAAAAAAAAACTACAGAGAAGTACACAATTTGTGGCAATTAATTAAAATTATTTTATGATATTCAGAAATCTAAGTTTTATGCAAAAATTTCAAGAATCTTTAAACGCTGTGTAATTTCTGAATAAAAGGCCATATTTACCGCGACCCAAAGGACATTTTGTATTGGCAAACATCCAGGGTATAGGCTGGAATCAAGTCTGAGATCCCCAGATAATGAGCTTAGCACACTACCCATTAGTCTAGGGAAGTAATTAGAGATTTGTTTATGATGCCAGAGACCTAAAGGCTTTCTGGCACACAGAATTATTTTTTTTTTAAATTAAAGTGTCATACTTTTGCTTAATTTTCCTACGGTTGGTGCCCACTCTTTGCTCTTACTGTATCCTTAACGAAAAGAAAATATTTCCATAGCCAAACCAAGAGAATCAGTTACGTTTATGAAAACGTTAACTATGCTCGTCTATAGCTTGCTTTCGCTATTTCCTTATACTACTATTCCTTCCTTACAACAAACATTCTTCCATGATTTGTGTGCAATTGTGCAAATTTTGCAAAATGATAATCCGGCCCCTTCCGCTGCCTTCATTGTGTGGCTACACAATTTGTATACAATTTTATTATAATATTGCGGTGGTATAATTTTTTTTCTTCTTTTTTTTTTTACTCTTTGGGGAATATTATCATGCAAACACACACTGAGCTGTGCAAGTGTGTGTGAATTAGTACGCTACTAGTACCACTTTCTTTTTATGCGTTTTTGGTACAAGATTTATTAAGTGCTAAAATGTGCAATAATGCGCGTTATTTCGCGTCGTTATAAAAGCATTGCACGAGTTACAATAACCAAAGCATTTGTGTGTGTTTAGAGGAGAGAGTGTCTATTTCAACGAGCAACATAATTTAAAATTTTTATTACGTTTAGCGAAGACAACATTTCGCATATAAATTTATGATGATGATAATCGTAATAATAGTGGATGTTTTTATTTTAAATTGGAATAGTCGCTAGCGCTGTACACGTTAGAGGTGGGTATCACATTACAAATTGGCCTTCAGCTAATGTTGAGTATTTTAAAATTTATAATTTTAATTTTTTTTACACTACTGGTGTGTTGTTTTTTTTTTTTGCTCTTCTCCTTTTGCTTTTTGAGTAAGAGGATTATGATTTGAATAATTTTAACATAAACTAAGGCCTTCATAAGTTATTAGTGGCAAAAGTTTTTTTTTTGGATTAAAAAAATGTAAGAGAGAGAAGGGGTTTTTTGGGGGAATGTTATTTAAATAATTTAATTTAATTTACACAGAATTTAAACAGGTGGAAAATGCGTTATTGAAGGCAGGTAATAAATAAAAATTTTTTTCTAACGGGTGAAGCAAAAGTCCCGTTACCATTTTGATTGCCTCTACCTTTGCTCAAAGAAAAGAAAGGAAAATGACCACAAACGGTGTCAACCCCGTTTGTGCTCATTTTGACAACGCATCTATGTAGTCATTTTAACAAGGTATTATTGACACAAGCTTGTCGCAACAGCTTTTAATTCGTGCTACATTATTTACCCCGCAAGGTTCTCTACTCTCTCTTCCACAAACACACTGTAGCTGACTTATATCACCATTAAGAAAATCACAATGAAAAGAGAATATTAGTCCTCTGGAGCCGGCGTTCCACTAACCCTATGGTCTTGAAATGACAGGTATTGTTTTGTACCACACTGATCTTACTCATAAGGTACTTGAGTCTAAAATCTCCTGTTAGCCGCTCAATGTAGTTTGATGTCATTTCTACTGAAGTTCAAAACAATTTCTGCCTTAATGCTTTCAGTTTTAGTAAGTCTAATTGACTGCCACATGCCAACTTCCGCTCTCCAGCGGATAGTAAAGCACGAGTGAAATTGTTAATCTCACCTATTATCCATGCTGTTCTTAGCCAGATAGTTAGCTATTTCATTGCGCACATGCCCTTCATGGCGAGCCATGAGTTTCCTTTTGCTAAAGCTTGATCGAAACGTTTGAACCAAATTCACATCTATTTTTTTTTAAATCAAATTTAAATTTCATAACCATTTATTAAAGTAAAAATTGTTTAAAGTTTTATTTTGAAATCTTTAAATGTTGCTCAAATTTATTTCTATTTATTTATTTAGCTTGCAAAAGATTTTTGTTAGTTTTCGTCAGAAAACTTTCTTTCTTTTTGTTTTGCTTATGTCTGCATATATGGGAGTTGTAACGTGCGGGTGTGTATGCATTTTCCTATATGCCACTTTTTCAAGTTTCTTGTTTCGTAAAGAAAAAATGAAAACATTTAGTTTATCCTTAAGATATTTTCCTTTAAACACTTTGCAAAACTTTTTGTTTTCTTTTATTTTCTCAGGCTCAAAAAAAAACTTTGATGAAGAATTCTTTTTTTATGAAACTTTAAAAAGGCACAACTTTTATAATTACATGAAATTTTGGCAAATAAATCCTGTGGAAAAATATCAGCTTAGGCAGAGAAAAATCAAAAATTTATTTATTTATTTTTACTTATTTCTTACTCGTTTTTTTTGTCAATATGTCTATAAAGTTAAATGAATAGAATGTTTAAATTTTTTTTAAATATTTTTTAAGTTCAAAAATTGTTAACAATATTTTCAGTATTTTGTATGAAAAAAAAAATAGGAGAAAAATGAGAGAGTTAAAGGACTAGCTAAAAAAAATTTTATATATCCTTTTGCTGTTCCGATTTGGTGAGATTTTTTATAATAACAACGAAGGTCTTTTTAAATAAAATGAAAGTGGCAGCCATTAACGAATTAATTTGTAAATAATAAGAGAAATTTGTAAAAAGTCCTTAATCCTTTCCATTGAAAATAGCATTTTTTTAATTTTTATTAAAAACTACGAATGTATTGGTTATGATAACTATATTTGATCTGTTTCTTTTAAAGTAGTATAAGTCCACTTTAAAAAAAAAAAATTAGTTAGCGAGATAATTTATCTAGTTTCATAAATGAAATTAAAACCCATAAATGAGCTGTTATATATAAAAGACGTGTCGTATAAGCCCACCTTAAAAAAAATGAGTTGCAGGTAGTTTCACCATCTTACTTAAATTACAGATAAGTAATTTTTTTTTAAAGTGGACTTATACCACTTTCAAAAATGAAAAAAATTTTTGGTCAATTAATATAATTTAAATTAAATTTAAATAAAATTAAAATAATTTAAATTAAATTAAAATAATTTAAATTAGTTTAAAATAATTTAAATTAAATTAAAATAATTTAAATTAGTTTACAATAATTTAAATTAAATTAAAATAATTTAAATTAAAATAATTAAAATTAATTAAAATAATTTAAATAAAAATTAAAATAATTTAAAATAATTTAAATTAAATTAAAATAATTTAAATTAAAATAATTAAAATTAATTAAAATAATTTAAATTAAATTAAATAAAAATTAAATTAAATTAAATAAAAATTAAATTAAATTAAAATAATTTAAATTAAATTAAAATAATTTAAATTAAATTGAATTAATTCCTTTAAATAAAAAATTTAATTTCTAGTTGAATCGTTAGCCCACAGTACAGTCTATCTTTATGTTCTCTCTTGTTACTTTTTAAACAAATTTGGTTTCAAACTGTCTATCTGTATATACATATTTTATCATATCGCTTGGAAAAACATTTACCAAAATGGCATACAAAAAAGGAGGAAACATTGGTGGCACCACCACAAACGTTTGACCAAGTGTCCAAAGTAACGCCACAACAAAGCAATGTTAATTGACGCGAAGCGCCCAAATAGAAAAAAAAAAACACACACACTCAGCCAACTAAAATTGCATTAAGTATATAAGGCGAATTCAAGAGAATGCTACACTAACAACAAAAGAAAAAATTTAAATAGAGAAGTTATAAAAAAAGAGATAAAAAATTATAAAACAAAAAATATTTAAAACTCTATCACTGTAAAGAAGAAAGAAGCTTGTTAAGCTTTTTGTTTTCCTTTTTTTTTTAAATTGCACTTGCACAATTGTATCCTATAATCACCTTGATTTAATATACCCACATTTTGTTACTCAAATTAAAAAACAAAATTTCTACTCATACCAAAAAAAAAAAAAGTTTGAGCACGAATTTAAAAAAAAGGAAAAAAATATTTAAGCAAAAAACCAAAAACCATTGGAGACCAAAAATTATACATGAGTATTGGGATGTATGAATTTTTAAACAACGATAGTAAAATTTTCTTTTTTTTTAATTTCTTTTTTTTGTTAACGTTTATTCCTTGTTTTTATGCTGAAATGGTTTGTAACATAAAAAACAATGTCCCTAAAGGATATTTAACGAAGCAGTTTGTTTTACAGCTACATATCGTTTCGTATATGCAACTCGTTTAAAACTTTTTGTAAAAAAAAAAAAAAAAATTTTTAAGTTTATTGCAGAAACAAAAAAGGACACACAAAAAATATGTATAAACTGTTTATTAACTGTATAATTTTGTCATACATACGTACATGCAAAAGCATAAAGTTTAAGAGACCTAAAAGCCTCAATATAATTTAAGGTACATAAACAAAAGAGAGAAAAAAGAAACCTCAAGCTGGTTTCAACATAAAGCACAGGCGAAACCAAAATAATAAAATACAAAATTAAACTTTCCCCTTCTTATTTTGGTTTTTTTCAGAAGATTTTTATTTTTAAAATTATAATTATTACGGACAGTAATAAAATTATAGAAATAAAAATACAAAACACAGTTTTTGTGGAAGTAAAAAATTCAATGCAACAAATTATGCTTTAAATTAAATATTTGAATTAAAAAAATTGTCATTTGATTACAATTTTAATTGGAGCAGTTAATTAGTTAAGGTCAAATTAAAAAAATATATTTTTGTTCAATAAGGAATTAATATTTTCTGTGGGAAATTTTTAAATACAAATAGTTTTTTATAAATTTGGTAGTTAATGATTATAAAAAATTTTCTATTCAATAATTTTTTATTTATTTATAACCAGAGTTCGCAAAGAAAATAAACAAAACAAATGCAAAAGTTTCGTTTTGTAGTTTTTCAGAGTATTATTATGGAAAACTACAAAACGAAACGTTTGCATTCGTTTCGTTTCGTTTGTTTGTAAAACTTATGTAGCAGCCTAAAAAACATTGGATAAATAAATCAAAATCTATTTCTAAGTACTGATTTTATTGTCATTAAAATATAAAATATAAGTACCCAGTTTTGAAAAAAAATTTTTTTTAGTTTTTTTAAATTCCAACAAGAGTTGGATTAGAAAAAAATTGTTGTTTTAAAAAAATTACGTTCAGTATACTAACATAACATCTTTACTACAAAGTTTAAAAAAAGAAACTTTTTTGATTAGAGATGTTATTTTTGAGAGTGGTATAAGTCCACTTTTTTAAAAAAATATTAGTCATTAATAATTTTAATAAAAAGGTGTCTATACCTTCTTAAAATTAAACTGCTTAATTTTTTTAAAGAAACTTATACCAGTTTCAAAATAAACAGCGTATTTGTATAAGTTTATAAAAAAAAAATTATTTATAACTTTTAATAAATTTTACTTACAAAAGTGTGTATATAATTGGCTCGAAGTATTCAAAAAGAGAGACTCACCTAAAAATAAAAGAAAAAAAACTGTTTTATTAAATGGGAAATTTTTTTTCTAAAATAATATTTTTTAATATTTTTGAATTTAAGAATAATAAATATCATTATTAAAAAATAAAAAAGAAGCTTTAAAAAAAATTTATAAAAATAAAAAAAGAAGCTTTAAAAAAAATTAAAAGGTTAAAATTTAGCTTTTGAATTTTTCCCAACATTTTCTAGGCTGAAAGAGAACTGCGGTTTTTAAGCGAAAAAAGTGGATTTTGAAGGCTTTGAAAATAGAGTATTCTTCAAGCACTTGAATGTTAAATGTATCTCTGATGTTTTGTTAGAAGCCGGAAAAAGGAACCTCAACTCAGCATGTCTCAAATACTTTGCAAGAACCACAAAAGCGATACGCATTTAAGTTTTGTTTCATCTGGAATGTTTTAAAACCAGCTCAGAAAAGAAATCTATATGCGGTTTCCGAGCAAGCTGATCTGGAACCGTTTATCAGACAAATTTTCTAAACTAGTTAATCGCTTGTATTATGAAAACAGAATATTATTCTCAAGGTTTGCTGCAAATGTGTAATGAATACAAACGAAAATGCAGACTTTTGCAACTCTTTCGAGTAAAGCTCTAATTTTCACCGGGTGCATTTTTAAAATTGTCTTATCCAGAAGAGTGTAGTGTAATAATTTTTGTCAATGTATTTGTAATTATCAAATAGCATGGTATATGTTGTATAAAAGTCTGTACGTTTCAGTGTCTGTGCACCATAGACTGACATTGTGAATCAGCACGTGATTAATGGTCTTTAATTATGTCAAATAGTATAAAGTGTCGTCTTTATACTCCTGTCACATATGTGCATCAGTTTGTATTTGTGCATGTGCTGGTGTCTGTGTACAAGGGTTAAAGTTACTTTTCAGAAAAAAGTGAATTTTGTTTTTAAAATGAGTCTGCCCACTGTCAGTGTAACATGTGTATTCCGACATTTGCCCAACGCAAACAGATACACACACGTGAGCATATGCATTTAACAGTTTGAATGGATTATTGTTTATTTCGGGTAAAAGGGTAAGAGTATTGGATAGATACGTATGTATGTATGTGTGATGGAATGTACGTACTATGATTGGGGCTGTTGTTGCTTAAATGTATATGTCTGTGATTGTTAATACGATATCAGATTGAAAAAGAACTGTTAGAATAATTATTTAGATTTAGAAGGTATAAGAGAGAGAGAGGGAGACAGAGAGAAATAACAAGAAAGAGAGATGGAATGAATGAGAGAGTGAGATAAAACGGAGAGAGATAGAACGAAGAGAGACAGAGAGTAGGACAGAGAGAGAGAGAGAGAAACAGATAAAGTGTGAGGAGAGAGAGAAAGAAACAGATAAAGTGTGAGAGAGAGAAAAACAGATAAAGTGAGAGAGAGAGAGAGAAACAGATAAAGTGTGAGAGAGATTGAGTCACAGAGAGAGAAAGAGAGGGAGAGGAAGAGCGAGGGAATAAGACATAGAGAGAGGGAGAGAAAGGAGAGAGAAATAGAGAGAATGTGAGAGAGAAGGAATAACAGAGAGATATAGAGAGAGAGGAAGACTGAGATAAGGAGAGAGAGAGAGAGGAAGACTGAGATAAGGAGAGAGAGAGAGAGGAAGACAGGAGATATAGAGTTTGAGAGTGAAAGGGAGCAATATAGATGTGGCAGCAGAGAGAGGAAGATAAGGAGAGCCATTAATTTTTTAAGAAACGATAGGCAACTTGCTCCAGAACATTCAAAGCTTATTGCTGTTATCATCATGGGCTATAACCTCACAGTAACCTTTAAAATCTATTGCGCAACCTACTTCCGCAACCGGTTCTTCTTGACCACACAGATTTTAAGCCTACAATGGCCCGTAAGTAGCTCAACTTAGTTTTATGTTATTTCTGCTAAGGTAAAGAACAACCTCTGCCCTAAAGAGATCGGGGTTAATGAGTCTCTTTGACTGCCGCTGCAGCCCTCCAGCAGCCTTGTAGTATTCTTCCCCCTTCAAATTTCATTATATAGCCCTGCCGAAATCATAGGGCTAAGACTAGTTCTAAAGTAACGCAAATATATGAAAAAAAATGGTGCTCCTTTTTACTTTTCACTATTCTATATTCTGCTTGTTTCAGAACACTCAAAGCTTATTTGCTATATATATTGAAGTTATTAAAATAAGTCTTTTCTTTTCTCTCAAAATATATTAAAGACATTTTACTTATAACTCAAAGCTACTTTTCCGTTTAACCTCGTTTTATGTGTATATTAGATGTGTAACAGGCAGTTATGCAAAAAAAGGCAATAAAATGTTGAAAAAAGTAATACAAGTTAAAAAAATATGACACCGTTAAGGGTAAAATGTCAACATGACATTTGGTCATATGTCTCTCCATATCAGGTTGATGTAGCTGCTTTCTCGTTGTTGTTATTGTTGTTTGACTAAACGTTAAACGTTTAACATTAATTTAAGTTTAAAAACAACATAAACATAAATAAATTTTAAACGTCGTCTGATTTCTACACATTTTTTGTTTTCTTTTTTTCCATGTGGCAACAAAAAAAAGTCTGTACTAAATGTTGTATTTCTACCCTTTTAAAATTTATGTAGCTGAACTTTATAACCTTTGCGCTCTCGTACCTAAAATCTAGATTAAAAAAATCATTTACATGCTTGTTACTTTCCGTTTACGGGAAAGAAAAAAATTAGTTTCTCATTTCAATTATTTACAATGTCATTTAAAAGTGCCACTGATTGAGTGGGCGTATAATATGCTTCATTTAAAGTTTTACCACCACCACCAACACCCAATTGATAAAAATTGTTCCTGAAAATATTTACCAGCATTTCACTTTATAACACATTTACGTATGTCAGTTTTAATAATGAAAGTGTCATAAATTATGTCACACTACTTGATGAAAGGACAAGTAAGTATTCCAGTCAGTCATAATGCATGTTAAATGTGCATTGTCTGTTTGTTGTTGTTGGTGTTTTTTGTTTTTACATTTTCCTGCCTGTAATTTAAGTTTGAATTTTAGAGAGTTTTTACATTTTTTGTTCTCAGTTAAAGTTAAAGTGAAACTTTGCTTGAATCAGTTAACTACTTTTTTTTACCATTTAAATTGGGATGAACTTGACATTTATCATTTAGGGTAAAAAAACCTTTCAGAAAATTACTTAAAGTTGAATAAATTCATATGAATTTATATAAAATAATTTAAATAATTGAAAATTAACAAAAAAAAAAATAAGCCCAATCCTGAATTATTTTTAAAGTAAAGCGCGAGCGTAAATATAATAACAAAATTTAATATTTATAATGCAACAGATAAAATGGAAACTTATTCTTGTAAGAAGAAAAACATAATATAGGATTTGTTACTTTCAAAAGATACTACGAGAAATTCCAGGTAAGAAAAAAATTTGTACTCGATGGTTTAAAAATTTAATTGTATCCTTAAAGAACAAAAGCCTTACTTTTTGACATATCTTTTCCCAAAAGAATGATATTTCATTTCGTTTGGATTTATGTAAATCGTTTTATATTTTTTATTTTCTTTTAAACCTTAAAAAAATATTTTCTAACTTGAATTTTATATAAAAAAAAAATTCGATTTACATGCTTATTGAAGCTTAAAACTTGTTTGGACACAAAATTTAACATGCACGTTCTAAGTACACAACAAAAAGTTGTTATCGGCAACAAAAAATATTGGAAATTGCATTAACTTTGACAATTGAAAGTCTCATACCCAGGTACTTTGCAAAGAGAGCAAGCAAAAGTATAGAATCCTTTAATGCTTATCGATAAGTATAATAGAACAACAATAAAAAAAAAGAAAACTACCATAATAAAATATCTTTTTTTAAGCTTGACTAAAAAAAAAAAAATAAGAACTCATGTTTATATATGTGTATCTGAGTCAATCTTACGAGTAAGTAAAAAATAGGGAGCATAAGGTGCAAGAAAACCAAAAAATGTTCATGGACAAATAACTGCAATAAGTTAAGCAAAGATAACCCCGTAAGGCAAAAAGCAAGTATGAAACGAAAATTACAAAATAGTTTTTTTATAAACAAACTACACTTAAGGAAATCAGAAAGCAGCCAAATTTCGGCATGCGATAGCGAAATAAATTTTAATTGAAGTTTTCAGCGATATCTCCTCCTTAAAATAATTTTTTTTTTTATAATGCTCCCATTTAAAAGTGAAATTATAGTCAATTGTTCTAACAGTAGCATTAACCTGACCAGTACCGATTTCTTTTAGACGCGACAAAGAGGACACTCAAAATCACCAGGGCAAGGGACTTCATGCAAATGCATGTTTGTTGTCGTTACTCTGAGACCTACCTAAAGTTAATATCTTTGTGAAGCACAATATTTCCAGCAAAGTGGAATCAATTTTTTAGTGCTTATGTTGCTTTAAAAGCATATTTTTGCATTTTTTGTTATAAAATGCATATTTTTCATCATATTTTGAAGAATTTTTTGACATATTTTGATAAAAATGTATACTTTTTAATATTTATAAAAAAAATTTGCCCTTTTCTTAATTTTTGTTTATAAATATGTTTCTGTTCAAGTGTACTCTTATCTGTTTCCTCAAAAAATATCAAAAAAGACCATATAAAATGCTGTTGAATAGTCACAAAAACTGACGGTACATTTTTAAATCCACTATCCAACTGCTGGTAAATACATTCAATAACATTAACAACTAAATCTTGGACACCAGTTCTTGAAGCCAAGCTGCTTTTCAAAAAAAAAAAAAAAAAAAAAAAAAAAAAAAAAAAAAAAATTAGGTATGAGGAAAATCTTATGTATTTTCTGACAGTCCGGATATGTTGCCTCATCAATCATACTATGAAGAATTATCTTTAAAAACCGTACAATAAGTGATTTCCTTCACAGAAGTATTTTGGACATTTGTTGTTTTCTAAAATATTTACTATCACTTTCTTTGACGAAAAGTGGAAGCAATTCTGCCGTAAGAATTTAGTCTGATAAGTTTTATGACTTTATTGCACAAGTCACTGGCAATTAGATATCAGCAATGCAAGATAGGAAATATCAGAAACTGTCAAAATAGATTTGAGAGTTTGTTGTATAACGAAACTTCAGAGCAAGTACTTTGTGACTGTCCGACATTTACATCTCATATGGCAAGATTTCTAGAAGACTTCTTGTTGACTGCCGTAGAAATAAGAGAGATGAGAAGGACTAAAGAAAATATTTTTCTAGTTATTTTTAATCACTGTTCCCTGCTGAAGAAATATAATACCGGCCATTAATTTCTAAGCAACTTTTAAATATGTTTGACAGTTAATTCCTTTCACTGTTTCCTTTATTTCATTATTTACTTATTTTTTGTTGGAAATATTTAAAGCTTAACATCTCTATAACATAGCAAAATGTAGGAACAAAAAAAAAGTTCCTCTAAACTATTCAAACCTATAGCCAAAGCAACTATATTCAATATGACCAAATGAAACAAAAAATTGATAAATAAATTGCATGGGATTAGGCTTTATTGTGTTGTATAGATTTTTTTATATTTTTTTATTTTGCTAAATGATTTTCTTGCTTTTAGTTCCTTCATTCTTACACTTTTGCTACAATTTTGTCTAATCTGTAAAGCGTTACGTTAGTTTGCTGTCTAAGTACTTTTATTTAATTTTGCTGAAGTAGAGAAAGAAAAGACAGCAGTGCAAAAAAACAAAAAAAAAACCAACAACAAATTATTTTATCTTTTGTCTTTGTGCAAAATAATGTTTGGCAATTTTTCCAAAAGTTGCAAAACACTAAACAAAGAGAAAAAAAAATAAATTTGGAAATAAAATCAATCGACGTAAACCTTTTATGTCTGCTTTATTAAATGGCCTTAAGGCAATTTTCCAGTATTTGGCTGAGTTGATTATTAAATATAATTACAACAACTTTATTAATACACAAAATTTATTTTTTTATTCTTTAATTTCTTAGTTTTCTTGATGGCAAAAGTTTTTGAAAAAAAAAAAAAAAAATAAACAAAAAATTATGGCTTCAATCAGCTAAAGATTTAATCAAATTATTAAAACTTTATTTACACTAGGTGGGTGGCAATTTTGTTTTAGTCTTAATATTTGTTGCGAACGTTTTAGTTTTCATATGGAAATGATGTTTTGTTGTTATTTTTAAAAACAAATTTGCATCTATAACCTGCCGCTGTACACGGTTGACTATAGCACTTTAACTACTAATCAATAAAAAATTTCAGGAATATGACAGTTAAAAAAATTGTCATTTAATTGACACAATTAAATATTTAATCATTGTGACCGTAAGGCGATTGTTATTTAATTCATTTAATTAAAAAATTTTATAATTTTTTTTATGATTAAATATTTAAATATGTAATAATTTCTATTTTGAATTTAAAAGTTTAACAAAATATTTATCTTTATTTGTGCTTAAGGAGAATATCATGAGTAAAAGAATAAATTTTAAAACCAACGCAATTTCTGGAATTAAGCACAAATAAAGATTAATATTTTATTAAATATTTAATTAAAAAAAAAAATGTAATATTTAATCAACATGAAATTTTTTTTAATTAAAATGCTTAATAAGCTTTTATTCATTTTCTGTGTATTTTCTAAAGCCAAGTTTATGCTGTCATGTTTACTAAAACAAAATACAACAAAGCAGCGGCAACTCCCTAATATTTCTTTACAGAAAATGTTAAGTATGAGTTTTACTTTGTAAAGTCTGTGTTTTTGTTTTTTAGAATTTGTAAAATAATTTTATTTACAAAACGACTGTGATAAGGAATAATTTTGAGACCAAAGGTTTTATACTTAATTTTATTTAAAAACTTCAATAAAACTCTGTGTTCTCTATATTTTTTAATAACATGATATCAAGTACAACTGCAGCTTAATATTTATTTTGATAAGTTTTATTTATAACTTGGAAAATAAAATAACAAGATAAACATGGAAAAAGTTGTACGGCCATAATTCAATATTAAATTTAGCTCTTGATGGCAGAAAATTTAAACGAAATTATAGTCAATTAGTAGTGCTGTTTAAGCAATAGTTAAATCACATGTAGTTTAAAAGAGCGCAGGGAAAATTACCCGCCTTTAGCTACTCTAATTAGTATTTAATTATTTTTTATTTTTTTTTATAGAGAGAGTAAGCAGGCAGCCATTGCCTATAACACTGGGTGAATATGAGTGATTTGACTAGGCAATTTATAGCTACAATTAATACTTTTTATTCACGATAGCAGCATGCGATATCCAGCAACTTCTATTGAAATTTAAAAAAAAAAAAAAAAAAAATCAAAATTTTCGATTGATTAGACCATTTGGGTCTAATTAAAGAAATCTGTAGAGACCTTACATCTCTAACATTACTAGCCGGCTTTATAAAAATACAAAAAAAAAAAAAAAACTTTTACTCTTTTTCCTCTAAACAAAGCAGCACGTGAATGCTAAATCAGCTTTTTTTGGCATTCTAACATGAAAACACCGTTAAAAAAAACTCTTTCCAAACACAAGTTGGCGGATTGTAAAATTATCTCTGTTTGTTTAAGCAAATGTGTACTAATCCTTAATTGAAAATAAACATGCAAAGCATTACACAAAACATACACGCATACTCACACATTTCTAGACAACAATTTTTGGTAATTCAAAGAAAACATGTTGCGGAAAAATTTATCACAGAATTTACATACATTTTCGCACAATAATAACATGTTGAAAAGTTGTTATTATTGCAACACGCACTCACACACACACACTCAGGCATAGACAGCAAATATGGAAAGTAAAAAAAAAAAACAAAAACAACCTCACCATCTCTATTTATTATAAAGAAGCATAATAACAGCCACAGACTAAACATACACATCCTTCTAAAAATATTGCAAGTCTATGACTATTTAGCTGGCTGCCTGCTGCTCTGCATACGTTTGACAAAACTGAATAAAAAAACATAGAATTTTCAAATTATTTAAAGTTAAAACGTTGTAATCAAGATTTATATATTTTGTTATTGTTTTTGTGTGTGTGCCATTATACTTTTTTATACTCATATAAAGGACATTTAATAAATTGAAACACATAATAAAAACTATAAAAGAAATTTAGTTGGTTATGCTATTCTAAAATGAATACTTGTTTTTGTTTTTCTTGCATTTATTTTACCCAAAAAACAATAAAATCCTTTTGCGAGTGATTTATGCCATCAAAGATTTAAAGATAAATACACGAATCCAAAGAATAGAGTAAAACATATTGCAAAAAATAAAGAAATAAAAAAAAAAAAAAAACAACAACAAAAAGTATTACACAAATTTCTAAAGAGAAAGCGAGCGGTAAAGTTTTAGCATAAAATGCAGGCATGTGTGGAAAATTGTAAAATGTCAATGGTTGTGGAAAGTTGCCCAAAGGGCTTTTTTAAAAAAATTGTTTTTTAAAACTGAACGCAGCTAAGAAAGTATAGAATGTTACGACTGATACAGTGGCAGCTTACCCAGAAGTCTGTAAAGGGTCCTTTAAGTTAAAAGAAAGCTACTCTCCTAGTCTTAAATTAGAATACCTACCAAAAACTTTGGATGGAAATTTACCTTCTGTTAACTATTCAATAGGATTTTTAAAAAAATATTAGTTAGAGAATGAGACTACAAAATTACTAAAAAATAAAAGGTTTCCTTGTTTTTATTTTTAGTATTAAAAATATAAAAATATTTTTCCTAAAGCGAAATTTAGTTAAGCATTATTTTTTATTAAATTAGAGGTGACTCTCGGATCTAAAAAAATTTTAGAAAAAAAAAATACTTATTCAGCCAAATCATCAATATATTTCATGGCAATTTTTTTTAAAGAGAATTTTTATTTATTTTTTTGTAATAAATTCTTAAAATCACAGAATTTTTAATGAAAAAAGGAGAAAAGATTTTATATATTTTTTATTCGTGAGTTTATTTGATATTTTTCCTCCTCATTAATAAAAAATTTATAATTATATCCTGAAAACGCTATATACAAATAAATATTTATAATCCGACCTCAAGCTTAATAAACTAGCCATTTCAATAAAAGGACAAAGTTTTTTTTTTTTCAAAAAAAAAAAAAAAAAAAAAAAAAAAAAAAAAAAAAAAAAAAAAAAAAAAAAAAAAAAAAAAAAAAAAAAATCTGGAAACTTAGAATCAGGCCAATTATAAATATTTCCTTGGATTTTTTTCCGATAAAAATTTTTGTTTTATTATTAATAATTAATATTAGAAATTAATTCTAAAGTTTTTTTTGACAATTGGATACCAGGGTCTTAGCAGGAATTGAATAAAAAAGTATTTTAAAATTGACTACAGGAGAAAAGTGAAAAATTTCCATTCATAATATTGGCTAGTACAAGATGGTACACGCTCGTAAATTAGCACCACTTCGTTACTGGGGTAGTTATAATTTTCTAAAATTTCTAATTTTCAAAGCTTTTTTTTTTTAACAAAAAGCAATATAAAAGTGCATCTTTGTCAATCTTTTCCAGTACCTTTGCCTTGTTTGCTAAGGACAGAGTATTCTTTTTTGGTATTTTATAAAAAAAAGAACAATACTTTATGTACACAGATTTCAATCATCACTTAAACATTGTCTCTGAGGGCCGTATGTAGGTTCGATCCTTGCCTAGACCCTAGGTGCTTTCTCAAGACAAGTAGCTTCGCGGATTTGAGATAAAACAAATTTTTTTTTTCAAATTTTTGTATATTTAGTACTAAAATGAATTTACATAATTAAAAAGCAAAACTGTTTCTTTAAATGTTTTATGCAAATTTTATTTGTTGTAAAAAATATTTTTTTAGAACTAAAAGAAACACACATACACATATTTTTTAAATTTAATACAATTCATATCTTTTTTTTTAAAAAAATTTAATAAAAATGTACTAAATTTGTACTAAAAATGATTATATGTATGTGTGATAATACTGAAAAACTAAAATTATTTTGTTTTTATTAAAATTTTAAATAAAATGAATTTTTAGTACAAATTTGTTTTTATTTCAGTACTAAAATAATAATAAAATTATATATAAAAAGTAGGTGTTTAGTACTAGAAAAAATGTATTGTTTATCCCTCCCTGTGTTAAAAGCCAATATTAATACGTTTAAACATGCAGTAAATAGTGGTTGTCTTTATTTTGTTTTATTTTAAAAAGGATATGAAAGAAGAGAACATAAAAAAATAGCAGCAAAAAAGCACCACTGTCAGTATTAGTAAATATAAAATGTAAATACTTTATTATTTGCACACATACATCACTTTTACAACAAGGATTACTCCTTAGAGTATAACAAGGTCCTGTTTTACGTTGTTCTTCAACTAAAGTTCTTTTTATTCAGGGCCATTGTAAAAGAAAATGAAAGAAAAAAAACAACACTTTCATTTACATTTTGTTTACCAGAGATTTTCTCCTTTTTTTTCAAATACAAACAGACATTGTAAAACTATTACAATATATATAAGCTTTAGTGTTCTTTAAAATGTTAAGAATTTGTTTTATTTTTAGCTATTGCTTTTACACAAAATTTTTCCCCACAAATCCAATGTCATCTAAACAATTCTTCTGCTTACCAACAGCAGCATTGAACAAAAACTCTTTTGAAATGTTTATTTAACACGAATCTTTGGCATTTTTTGTTTTCCCTACTCTGCTTTTTTTTTGTTTGGTGTCTTTGCTTGAGGGCCAACAGATGCAGTGGCAAGTGTTAAAAAAAATATTTTAAAAATGTATCCTTAACTAACAGTTTGCATACTGTAGCCACTGATTTTCAAAAATTTAGATATATTATTTGTAAATAATGTCCTGAGTAAATCTATTTGGTGTAAATAAAATTTATTTGAAAAAAAAAAAAAAAGTGAAAGAAAAAAAATTATGCCAAAAAGTCTTGATGCTAAGCTTTCTTGCTCATTCACTGGCATTGGCTCATTGTCAGCTCTGCAGCCAACTATATTTATAACATAGACATTCAGACAGCCATATGGACAGACACACATATCAAATAAGCTTCTTCAAGGATTTATTGGTTAAATGGACAGATTTGACTACGTGCGTCTCTAAAAGCAAATAGACATTTTTTATATTTCGTTTTCTTTCTCTGCTTTCACTGGAGTTTAAATAAAAACAAGCAGGAAGCTGTAATAAACATAAAAGGTCATATTAGTATATGGATGGGAGGGTACAAAACGAAAGCAAAAAAAAAAAAACAAAAAAGACACAAGGAACTTAAAAGATAGTTCAATAAATATTCATTATACACTGAGAAAATAAATTGGAGAAATAACTTTGAAGGCTTTGGAACTATTTGAGTTGGCACACAAAAATAATTAGAGTTTTAAAAAATGTTTTTAGCACAGAGAGGTCTTTAAAAGTAGAAAAGAAAAAGGCTTAAAGTCCGTGTCTACCAAAGCAGCAGTACACTGAAGAGCTTCTAGAACATTTGGTGGGCTATACTTAAGCCTCTCTTGTATCGGTGAATAAACCTTAAAAAAATTTCCTCTGTGTTTTTTTTAAACAATTTCTCTACTTTCATTTTACATTTAAACTATTAGACTACATTTGGCTGTTTACGAATATTGATGAATGTTTAAAAATGTTTTTATGCTATTTTATGCAGGCATTCAATGGCAATTTTTCAAGATTTACAATTTGCTAACGACAAAGAAAATATAAATTCGTTTTTACATTCTTGTTTCAGCTTAAAGATTTTTAACAATAAACTATTTTACAATTTCTGGACAAAAAAAAAAAAAAAAAAAAAAAAAAAAAAAAAAAAAAAAAAAAAAAAAAAAAAAAAAAAAAAAAAAAAAAAAAAAAAAAAAAAAAAAAAAAAAAAAAAACCGTGACCAGGAATAATTTTATTTATATGTGAGAAAAGCAAGTCAACAAAAATAGTTTTATATGAAAAAACATCAGCAGTAACAGCAAGTTTTTCTTTCTTTAAAATATATGCCAATTTAAATAAAAAATAAAAAAAAAAATCGTTTTTAAAAGAATTTTTCGTACTAAATATTCTTTCACTAAGAAATATCGATCAGTTTTTTAAGCAATTGAGTTGCAAAGCTTCAAAAATTTTGTGAAATTGATTTGCTTATTATTATTTTTAGAATTTATATGTGACTCTGGCTAAGAAAAGGTGGCTTATGACTCAAAAAAGAAATTGCGAGAAGAGCGATCCTGTTTTTAAATTTAGTACACTTCTAAGCAAGTTGGGACTTTCTAGTTTTCACCACGTCACCACTATCGAAACCAAAAAAAAAGTGGAAAAATTTTTTTTGAGTTATAAGCCACCTTTTCATAGCCAGGGTCACATATTTTAACAAAATAAAACAAAATGGAATTAAAAAAGTAAACAAATTCCATTGTGTGATGTTATTTCGTAGTTTTTATTTTATGATGTAAAACGGAAACTGCCACAGTCCTTGAGAACAACAGTGTTGGGGTATACAACTCCCCAATTTGCCGATGAACTTTCTGGAAGTATTTTAAAATTCTTTGAAAACTGCGTAGTTTTTATTTCATGCTGCAAAGCGGAAACTGCCAATAAGAATTTAATTATTTTAAAAATATACAGACTTTTGTGTGACTACGATTATGGGCCAATGAATTTTTTTCTATTGTTTTCCTAAATTTTGTACTATGTGTTTACAAAATCATACATTTTTTTTAAGGCAAATTCTTTGTTAGATGTAACAATAATGATAATAATTTAAAATATCTTTTATTATTTGATGTTATAATGGCCTAAAAAGTAACCGTTAGCCTTTTTTCCATTTTAACAATTTTGGTTGAATTGAAAAATACTTTATTTGCCACAAGTACCAAATTATTTGTAAATTCTAAACATGAAAAATAGACTTTGATGCCAAAGATTTTATTTCAATTTTGTTTTGTATTAAATAAATTTTTTTTTAGATTTTGCAAAATAAGAGGTAAAATACTGCTGAGTTTATTTATGTATGTCGTATGGTCCAACAACAGCAGCAACAAAAAAAGAACGACAATTTTATTATCAAAAATTGAATCAGTTTATAAGGGAAGAATAAAAAAATAAACAAAACGAGTGTAGGTACTCCATAAAAGAATTGACAAAGTATGAGTATTTAAACTTATTTAAGTTGTCTGTATGTGTGTGTGTGTGGGAAAAAAAAATTACAAAAAAGAAACAATCATTTTCAGTCTGTTGCATATTACAGATATGAAGTTTTCTTTTGATTTTATTTTATTTAGAACAGGCAACGAGGGCGTTTTTAAAATTATTTGAAATTAAACGACTTAGAAAATGTAGAAAAATCTGTAACTGCAAGTTTTTTTCATCAAGTTTAAGGTCGGATTATAATACTAGATAAAAAAAATTTTTTGTTCTAAAATATATTCAAGCAAAAAGTGGGTCTAGATCAACTTATTACGAGTATTGCGTTGTCTTGAATTGGTGGCCAAGTTTTACTGACTTAAAAAGATAATAAAAATATCTATCATGTCACGTTTCCAAAATATATCGTCATTTCCTAAAGGTGGACTTTAATTTTAATCACAATAAAATTCGGCAGAGAAGCACAAGCAAAAAGTGGTGTTTGATTGTTACCGTGTAATAGCTTGACTTTATTGTTAATAAAATCAAAAGTTGTGCATCGATTTCATTTAAGTATGGCTTATTTTGTTTGGAACTCTTGAGGCCCTATGCCTGTAGGAATTAATAACCGATTTTTGTATTGTTTTATTAAAAAAAAACTTTTTTAATAACAAATTTTTAAACTAAAAAAAATATTTTTTTTTTTCGTCACAACTTTTAATATATTTTTGAAAATATTAAATCAATAAAAAAAAAAACAGTGTTTGATTTATAAGAAATGTTCTTGCGGAATTTTGGATTTTTTTTTTAAATCAAACCCGACGAATCCGCTTCAAATAAAAGTCATATATGTATATCCTGCCACTTACTACATTCAGGAAAAAAGGTTATATTTTGGAAACATGACGTGGTGATTTTTTTTAAAGGCAGTACACCAGTGTCTAAGATTTATTTTCTTTTTTCAAAAATAGTGTGAGTAATCATACTTGATTTAATTTTCAGGCGAGATTAATAGAAAATAAGAGTACGCCTTCAACAATAAAATTCAGGATTAATTTGTTGTGACATACGAGTATATTTACCAGCTGAATTTAGTAAATAGAGAAGTGATTTGTTGAAGACGTAACCATATTTTCTATTATTCTATTATTTTCTATTATTAGCGAAAGTTCAAAACCAATTAAAGCAAGATTGGCAAAGTTATAATAAAATCATATTTGCCAATTCTCCCAAAATTCTTTGCGAGCGTTCGTTTTTTGTAAAAGCTTTAGGTTTTTGGCTTTAATATTTTTTTTTATCTGAATTTGTAATAGAGTTTCATTTCTCTTTTGTTAAAACTTCTTTAAGTTTGCCAAAAATCTTTCACATTTCATTTTATTTTTCATTAATTTGTTTTTATTTGCAAAAAGGTCTCTGCTGTCCTTTCATTTAACTGCCTGCTCTTGTAATTTTTTCATTTAACAATTTTAGATTTTTTGATTTTTCTTGTTATTGTAACACATTCATTTTCTCTCTCTCTCTCTTTCTATTTTCTTCTTCTTACTCAATTGTTGTTATTGTATTTCAGTTCTTTTGTAACTGTTTTTGTTGCTGTTGTTGCCACATCAATTAAATAACTGTCATTTTGCTTTGTTGCCATATTTTGTCAATTAGTTTTATGTTCTGTTTCCCCCACCAACTCCCCTCCAGTTAAAGATTTTTTTTTGCTGGCATGGCTGCAGCAATTTTCTTTTTGCGATAATTTATCTAAAAATAAATTGATTGGTACAACACAATAAAACCAATTTTGTTATTTAACTTTTTTTGTTGTTGTTGCACTTTTTACTATTTGATTTAATATTAAAAATTTTCTAAAATGTTACGAGTGTTTTTTTGTGCTGGCTTAGGTTCAAGTAAATTCAAGTTATTGAGTGTTAGTTGGTTGGTTAAGCTACATAGTGAAATGCCGGCCATCAATTAGAATCTCAAGCTTTTGTTTTAAGCCACGATATCACCGATATTTCAGATAGACTGTCCGTAAAATATTCAACAAGAAGCCAGAAGAACTGTGAAGAACTGTGAGTTTGCTCAACAAACAAATCCTTTGGTTTCATGGTACAGCATTTGATAGCTTTTAAATTTTTGATTTAAATGCTATAAATAAAAAATTTTTTTTTTGAATTTATGTTTAAAAAAAAGTTAATTTTTAAACAGAAAATAAGTTTTTGTACAACAAAATGAATCATTTGGAAGCGGATTTTAAATGTGTCAATCAGACAAGCAATTTATTGCCAAAAATTGATGAATGTTTTCGTGATAACGTGAAATGAAATTAGAATTTTAAATTTGATTTTTAATGTTGGTAAAAGTAATTAAACTAAAAACAAAAGGAAGGAATGAGTCAAATATTTCAAATTAGAATGTAAAAAACAAACAACAAAATGAATGTACAATTCATTTGTCTCTATGATGAGTAAAAAAGGAGTTTCTGTTCTGTAAGCTTTCGATTTGTTACACTTAATTAAAGAAAATATTATTTTAGTGTAGAATTAGAAGCAAAAAATGAATCATCTGTAGTGCGATTCAGTAACTTCTATTACGAACATTCGTATCGAAAACACAAATAAATATAAAGATATTTTATCGAAGTCGGTATTCAGTAACTTTTCGACAAAAATATTTGGCACAATAGAATTGTGCGATGAATATTCATGTGCTGTTTGTTGAAATTTGCGACAAAGTTAACAGCATAAATAACGAATTCTATCCGAATATTTTTGTCGGAAAGTTACTGAATAGCGAATTCGATAAAATATCGTTATACTGGTATATTGACACTACTCTCTCTTATGTTACAAATACTCGTTAAGTGTGTCAACGCGAATTCAAAGACTTGTTTGGGTGATTTGTCGGCCATGTCAAATGGTTGTAGGTAGTGATGCCAAGTGTTTCAAGACTCTGTCATAAATCCCATGACAATGCAAATTCCTGACCAAGTCAGTCGTAGTAATACAATTGTTCCCTTTCGAGACTGAAATGACCCTGATATCTCTTGTCTTCACACACTCCTTAATCATGACTTTAATATTTTTTTATTTAATTTTTTTTATTAAAATTTTTTTTTATTAAAATTTTTTTTTATTAAAATTTTTTTTTATATCAATTTTTTGTTTAAAAAACAATTTGTTTTCTTTTATTATGCTTTTTTATATCCTTTTTTAATTGTTTTAATTTAAATTGTTGCTTTTTTTCTCTTATTACTCTTCTCCTAACAATTTCCGTTACAGATTATATTTTCTTCGTTTTGCTTTTGCCAGCGTGTATTTTAAGTGATCGTTTACATCATTTCCGCATGAATTCAATGACAAACTATTGCATGTTAAATTTCAAATATAGAACTATATTCTATCTAAAGAGAAACTAATTTGAAGGCTCCTCAGTGTTGTGGAAATTATTGATGACATTTCATTAAAGTGCTCGTATGTATGTATGTACGGCATATGAAAGGAATTCAAGCAGCTAATAAAACACCAAGGTAATCAAAAGTAAAGTGAGTGCAGTTTTCTAAATTCCTTTTGCTGCACATCATTGACAATATTTTATTGCCTACAAAAGACGAGTAAGGACATCTTACAACATGAAAGAAGTACTTTCATTTAGTAATAAATAGCTGACATAAGGCAGGAGTCTTAGCACCTACGCTTTGTTGCCAATTGAACTCAATTTAACTAACGGAAGCCAAATATTAAATTGACTGCCAATAACAAAATTGATAGAGAGATGATATTCAAGATACTAAAGGATTTTGACAATTTAAAAATTATTAAAATCAATTATAAGTTGAGGGTGTGTAGGTGTGTTTTTATGAGGGTTAAATATATTTTTGTTAACTATTTGCTATACGAGTACATTTATTGGTTTAAATTTTATTTATGAAACTCACGTAATATCTAAGGTTTTAAATTGTAAAGCCGTCATTTTTAAATTCTTTGTTTAAAATGTTTAAATTTAATTTCAATGTTTTTATTTTTATTTTTTTGTTTTCCTACATTTAAGCCGAAACAAATCAAAGTCTGTTTTATTTTCTTAAAATTTACAAAAAAAAAAAAAAAAAAAAAAAAAAAAAAAAAAAAAAAAAAAAAAAAAAAAAAAAAAAAAAAAAAAAAAAAAAAAAAAAAAAAAAAAATAGCTAAAAATGAAAAGAAACACAAAAATTGCGAAAAGTGTTAATATGCAAAACAACATTTGCACGCTTGTCTGTCTGTCTGTCTGTCCTTCGTAACGTCTCTCTAACACTAACTGCCACTTTTGGTTGCTGGCAATGAATTCTATTAGTCTGTCCTTCCAACTGTCTGTCTGCTTCTGTGTCTGTCTGTTAGTTTCCATCACGTGTTTGCTCATTTGTAAAATTGTCTGTTTGCTTAAAAATGGTGACAAGTTGTCTGGGCTGTATTTTGAAAAATTGTTAATGACAATCATAATGATGATGATGATGAAGATTTTGCTACTGGGTAACAATTTTATTATGTTAAAGACCTGACTGAAGCTACTTTTATGTATTTCAATTCCAACTTTAACTGATAAAATCATTTTATTGAAATCTATTGTTCTTTACAGGCTTTATTGTTTGCTTTGGTGAGATCTTCAAGTCTGGCTTCATATATGGAATATTAAACATCTAACTTGTTCTAAGTTTAGTGTGTAAAAATTACTTAACAAAAAGTTAATGTGCCCATAAGTGCTTATCAAGTACAAAAAAAAAAATATAAAATTTAATTATGCAACTATTTTTTACGAATTTTTTATTCGTCATAAATTTTAATAGATTTGACAGGGTTTTGTTGTAAGCGATAGTATGGAGCAGAGGTATTACGTGATCATGGTTAGATTTAATTTTAAATAACAAGTGACTCTTTAGCAATATATCCCGCATCCCAGCAGCAATAAATATACAATTTCTAGTAGAAGATTGACAAATAAGTCGGCACAGTGGATAGTAAAAAATATTTCAGCTCAAAAGCTGAAACGATTTAATTTTTTTAGGTAACAAATTATAAAAAGGAGTTTCTTATATTGTTACGAAAAATCCTGCTGGTATTGTTTTAATTGTAAATTAAAGTTATTGAGTTAACTGCAACAACAAGTCAATATTTACTTATACTTATACAAATATTTGTATAACAGGTTTCAATTGTGTAGATTAGGATTTTTATAGTTTTAAATTTTAATTTGTTTCAATTAATCGGACTATTGATTTTCATATCCCATATTAGAATTATTTTTAATTAAAAAAAAAATTCTTTCATCTTGCATTTTTTTTTATTATTAATTTATTAAATTTTTAAAACCAACTTTATAAAGTTTTGCAATGTTTTCTATTTATTTTTTTATTTTAATAAAAGAAAATGTTTCTTTTACGTTAAGAGACTTAATAAAAACCACTAAGAGCTAATCCTAAGTCATTAATTAATTTTTTTTTTTAAGAAAATTATTAGTATTCTTTGGATAAAATAAAACACTCTTGCTTATATTAAAAAGAAACCTCCTTTACAAAGCACAAGTCAAACAACAACAACAACAACAACTTTCAAAGTAAATTTAAAAGAAGCTGCAAAGCCAATATTTGCCCCAGCTTTAGGATATTGTGCACAAACAAAGTAATAAAACCACACAAAATGTAATTAAAATTTTATATTTCAATTTTATGGTTTTCAAGTAGGCAACTAATGTTAAAATGAAATTTAAGTTAAAAGAAAAAGAAAAACATGGAAACACTACTTGTGTATAAAAATCGTATATAATTTAAAAACATAACAGCGTTAAAATTCTATTTACTAACTAAAAATTCAAACTACTGGTACGTGCTAGTAAGCCATCATTATCATGATCGTCAACTAAACGTTTTTTTTTTTTTTTTGTTTAAAGATGGATAGAGAGATAGCCGGTTTTCCTTTTTTTTTCTTTTTATAAAGTATGAGTTCATTAAAAATTTATTAGATGGTTGGGGGAAAAAATGATTTTCAAAATGCAGTGAAGCATTAAATCAGGAAAATAATCAAAAATCATTCACAGATTTAGTGAAATGGAACCAAACAACAGCTCATACACTTGAATAATAATAATAAAAATAATAAATACCAAAAAATAATAATGATTATGATGTTAAAATGATAATGAACTTGACATTGTCATATAATCATTAAAAAAAATTGTGAAAATCTGTTGTTTTATTTATTGGTATTTTGTAATCAGCCAGTCTTAAGCAGTTTAATTAATTTATTTTTATAAAAATCATAACTACGAGTACTTTCAACATTAAAAAAAAAGAAAATTTAACACCAGAAGGGTCTAAAATATTTATTCAAAGGAAACCAAATGAAGTAGCATGGAAATACCCATATAACAAAATGTATGTTTAATTGATTAATTATTAAATGATCAGGTCTTATTACGTTAAATAAATCTAACAAATAATTATTTGAATAATAAATTTTTAATGTCCGTTAAATTTTTTTTCATAAAAAATTAATTAGCCTGCCTAAAAGCTGTAAACAAATAATTTGTATAAAAGTTGAATTTTGAAAGAATTCAAAAATAGTTTCCTTCAAGCATCTGTTAAAATCGTTTAAATTTAGCTTAAACATGAAGTTTGTTTTTTACACAGCATTAATGCTACTCGTAGTAACGCTCTTGAATTTTGAAAAAGCCCATGCTGAGGCAAGTACTAATTTAATTTTCTACTAAAAAAAAAAATTCTTATTTCTTTTATTGTTATTAGAAAGTTATGCATCCTACAATCAAGGAAATGAAATTATGGCATGATGAAAAATATGTAACCCACAATATCATCATGGATGCTACGGACTCTCATATTAATGCTTCACTTAATGTTTTGCAAAAATTGCAAAATGTAGACATACACATTGAGGGAACAATTATGCCAAAAAACAATACAAATTATTTTTTAAATTTCAATACAACTTTAAATTTTTGTAATGTTCTGCATTATAGCTTGAAATCTCCATTGGGTGTTTTAATTGTTGCCTTTTTAAGGGATTATGGTCACATACCAGAGAAATGCCCCATAAATAAGGTACATTTAAAATTTTGTCAATAAAATTTAGTGTAATGAAATTTATAAAATAAATTTTAGGGCTCATACTATTTGCGTAAGATCTGGCTACCCGAGGATCCCATATTAAGCACTTTAGGCGAAGTTGATTTCGATATAAAATTCTTGGGTTATTATGTGGATGACAGTAATCAAAGCAATTTAATCATTAACGATAATTTTATGGGCGAAATGGTGATGCAAGATGTTCCATATTCTAAAAAAAGATTATTCGGTTTGTTTCCTAAACTGCAAGGCTAAAGAGAAGAAAACATGTAAAAATATATTGAAAAATTGGCTTGGATTGTTGTAATTAAAATCAAATAAAATAGCATAGACGTTTATAAATATTTCAAACTGCTTAACTTGTTGATGAAGCAGCAGTTAATATTTTTAATATTATTTCAAGCAGCAGATTAAGAGGGGAATTTTGTAACACACATGCTTTTCAAAACTTGAATCTTAATTTGAGAAAAAAGAGTAAAAGAAGCTTTAGACAATACTGATTTCTCTCCTTAGCAAAGGTCTCGTCGATGGGACAATCATAAATTATTTTCTAGGATGTATGAATCTCAGCGTTGTCATCAAGATAACTTGTTACCGCTCTCAATTCTAAATCTTATTCTAATTCTAAGGGTATGTAAAACACACAAAAAATATCTATATCGCTAGACAGCTTGTAACACACTGGCTTCGCTTACCGAAAATTATTACTTGAGGAAGAATGTGGAAAGTGAAAAATATGAATATTTGGCTAACTCGACTTAGCCGAATTTAACTTGTTTTTTTTTACTTATAGGTACTTAAAATATGCGTTAATTAAAAATAGTAGTTAAAACAGTATTGAGTCTTACTCTTCACTGTAGTATCCGAAAACAATAAGTTAATTTTAGTTATTGAAATTAAAAAAGCCGTTCGGTAAGTGTTAATAATGCTTTTTATCTGACCTTTTTAGCAATCAGATAACTTTTTTTGTTTTTAGATGAATTACAAATTTGGAATTAAAAAATGAAAATAATTGGTCTTTTTTTTAAGTTAATTAATAGATTGTTATTAATCAATTGCCATAATATTAAAAAAAAAATTAGTTATAAAGTGTAGAAAAAAACCTTTAGCTTTCTTAATGAGAGAGCAATAAAACAATTTTGAAGTTAAAGCATATTTTTTGCAAAAAAATAAAATATTGCCATTTTAAATGTTTAATTGATTCGTTGATTTTTTGCAATAATTGAAAATTTTTGTTTAAAGAGAAAACAGGCAGACATACTTTCAACTCTGCTGTACGTTTGTTTTTAAATTTTAAATTTTTTTTATGAATTAAATTAAATAAAAGTCACAGTAACTGCCATCAGGTGCTGCTACCATTTTAACGAGTTTTTTTTTTTAATTTCTTCCTAGCGGTATGTCGATAATTGAAATGATGCGCATAAAATGAAATTAACATTTTTATGTAACAAATTTAACTTTTAACAAAATTTTAAATGAAAATTATTTTTTTTGTTTGAGTTTTATGCCAGTATGAATTTGAAATGAAAAAAAAAAAATTGTTACAAAAATTGCATAATATGGAGTATTAAAATCAATCATCATATTGGTGTAAGACATATGGCCCTGGCTTATCGGACTGTATGTATGTCTCACTTTAAAAAAAGTAATAATATAAAAAAATTAATGTCATCAATATTTATACAAGTTGGTTGGGTTGGTTGCTTGATTGCTGCTACTGCTATTGTTGGTGAGAGTGAGGCCCATATAAATTTTTTACAAGCCATCATTGACGCCATTAAAATGTTTGCGTTCAATATTGAATACAAATTATTTTTTGCCAGCATGAGTAGAATCCCACCATGTACTGAGAGAAAACAAATTTGTTGATTTAAATTTTATTTTTGACTTTCAGAAAAAATATGTTGCTTTTAAAAAATTAACTCTTCAAGTCTGATTGGAAAAAAGTTATTTTAAAGCAAAATATTTCTTTAAAAGCTTTAAGTATTTTGGTTATTTAAAAGGCATGAAAAAAAAAAAGAAAAGTAGATTACGCCTTCAGCAAAATTCAGCTTTCTAGATACACGTCACATCTGGACTTTAAAGTGTGTGTGTTAAAATTATTTCTATTGTTTTGCTGAATTTTGTAAACAGCGCAATGATTTGCTTTCTAATATTCTTGCAGATTCTAATTTACTTTTACAGAAAACACAAAATGTCTATTGTGAATCATTAATTTTTCTAACTATTCTGGCAATTGAATTTAGCAGAGGACAGCAAAAAAAAAGTGCAAGTGTAACGGTGTTTTTAAGTTTTTTTACTCTGCCCTTTTAAAGTTAAATTTTCTTATTTTTTTTTTTTTTTTTTTAATTTTCATTGTGAATTAGAATCTTTCATTTTAGTTAACTAAAGTGTTCAGCAATATTTTTGTTGAGCATTTCCATTAATAAGGCTTTTTAGATTGCAATTGAAAAATAACAGAAAAGACAAATAAGTTTTGAATAGAGTTCAAAACTTAAAGTATTGAAAAAAAAATAGTTCTAGTAAAATTTTTAAAAAGATTTTAATTTAAACCGGATATTAGTTATCATTTCTAATATGTTTAAAGGTTTTTTCGTACTGGTTTAGAGTTGGTGTAAAAATATTGCACAAAACTGGATTTCAGGGCCTTGAATTCGCTTTGCATTTAACTATAAGTTAGCTTGTGGCTATATGGTAAGACTTGGTTATGTATTATTAAGTTATTTTTAAGGACTACAGCTTTATAAGCCCTAGACGATTTACTTATAAAATTATTTTGATTCTAGCAAACGATATTGTTTTCCTTATCATTTTTTTAATTATGGAATATATCGTATCACCATCCCTAAGCCCCAATAATGAAGTTATTGAGTTTAATAGCAACAACAAGTACATTTTTATTTAAGTCCATTTAAATAGTTTTTTTTTTTCTAATTAGCACAGATATAATTTTTTGTAGTCAAAGAAAAATTCAAAAGCCTTGAAATAAATATTGTAATAGATTGTCTCTCATCTCTGAACGAACTTGGGATAAAAACCTCACGTTGTGTTGGTTAACAAAGTATAAGGGTGATACTCTCAACGAGCAGGGAAACAGCTTGGCCAGCAAAGAAGCCTGTCGAACGTTCATAGTACTAGAACAATATTTTGGCATCTCTTAGATGATAGATTACCGAGAAAACTGAATCCACCGTTCAATCACAATTCTCAAAACATAACAAACCGCTGACTGAACTCAGACAATCAAACGTTTCATCCCAGAAATTAGTGCTACTCGATAAGAATGACATTAGACTCCTAACGGGATGGCTTACCCACCAGTGTAAGATAGTAAATATGAAAATAAAGCAATGCAGATTTTGTAGCTTACATGTTAAAATCTCAGAACATGCGGCCTGTGACTGTACGGCGAAGAACACTTTCAACGAATTCGGTTTCAACTATCAAAACTTACTAGAGTTTAATCTACAAAACAGGGAAGAAATATTTCCTTATAAACTGCCTTAAAAAGGATATAAAATACAGCACAATATAGCTTAATTATCTCAATTTTTAACTAAAGTCTTGTCTTATTAGAATAATTTTATTTTCTTAGTATTATTTCTCTTGGTGTATTTAGAATTTATGGCAAATATTTTGTTTTTTTTTTGTTTTCGTAAAACATTTTTTGATTGAGTTTATATGTATGTATGTGGTGGTGTTTGGCGGCATATGGCCATTTCTCTCTACACTTTTAACATTTCGTTTTTAATTTTCTTAATTGTTAAAACAAAAGAACAGAAAGAAAAAAATAATTTGCATGGCCAAATTATTTGCATCCAAACAGAAAAATTCAACAAATTTTAAATTCAATAAGAAGAAAAAGTTTAAAATTTTACGAATTTCAATTTAATTTATTAAACAATTAAGTAGAAGTGTTTTTTGTATTTTTTTAATGTTGCATTAAATATTATATATACCAACTCTATAATAAATTATTTAGCTTTTTTGTGAGTGAAGTTGCTTAAAAAGCAATGGACACCAAAGTGTTAAACTTTAAAATTTATGACCACATGTCTCAGAGTAGAAAAATATAGTGTGAAACTATTTCAATTTCAAAAGATTTTAAACCGCTTTTTTATGGATTTTATAAATAAATTTCTGTTCTGTCAAGCAGGGTAGAGGAAGAATAAATAATTTTTTAAAGTTTCAAGTCTTATAAATTTAATTTCGTGATTTGTTTAGTTTAAAGACCAACGAGATCTTAAAAAAAGGCTTCCCTGCTCCCACACTTTAAACCGAAATCTGTATATCATGTGATTTGAAATCGGGCTTGCATATATTCTGTTAGATCATTGACAGATACATATATCTTTATGTCATAGTATTTTGGTAATGCTTTAGTACGGCCATTAGAAGCTGCGTTTTAAGAACAAACGGAATATTTCTCTTGTGATTGATGGCTATTGAACGCAACGTGTTTTGTATTCTATTTAAAAGAATTTTGTCATAATGTTTTTTTTTTTTTTTTGTTTTGAGTAACGTTTCTGCCAAAAAAAATTTAGCGATTTTTGTTTACACAACAAGGTAGCCGTCTTCATATAACTTCTGCTTTAATGTTGACAATTAAACCTTAAGATTTTTATTGTTATTCAGAAATTAAATATTCAAGTTAATAAAAAAAATGGTTTCAAATTCAAAATTATTATTCTTGCTACTTTCAAGCTACTTTTTCACATCAATGTCACTTAATACGTAAATTATAACATCAATTTTTGTTTTAAAAAAATACTAAATAATAAATTCAATATGTACGAGTACAATTTCTAAGAAACACAAGAAAAAACACGACAAAATTTTAATTATTCTTAAAAAAAAAAAAGACATTGAAAACAAATCAATAAAACACAATTAAAGTCGTATTCGTTGCGTTCGCATTATGATTTATAAATGAATTTCAAATTTATTATGCAAAACACTAAAAAAGTAAAAATCTTTAAAATTTGTGTGTTTGATGGTGTTCAAAGAATTTTGAGTAGATGAAAATTAGTTGGCTTTTTTTTTTTGCTAGAATTTTTAATGCTAATTATGCGAATTATGATGATTTTGACACTTTTTTGAAAGTAGATTTATGAGTATTTTATTGATTTGTTATAATAAAGTATGATGGAGATTGATGGCTGTTACTAAATATGTCAAGAATTGTTAAAGAAATAAAATTAGTTAAAAATAGGGGTTTCAGAAAAAAAGTGTTTCTTTTAATAAGGAAAGTATTACAGTGTAAAAGCCGTTTTAATAATTTATTAAGCAAAAATATTATTAAAAAATTTGGCCGTTTGAAAATGCCTCATTTAACTATTTATTTATTTTGTAACACAGTTTATTTTCCAGCTGAGGTACGCCCAATTTGTACAGCGTCAACCAAGTTCTGCTTCATTTGCATTCACGCCACCACAGTCGTTTAGTATTTCCTCGGCTTTTTTATGAAGGTATACGAATAATATACTAAGCCGAGTTAAATGCTTTAGCCTCGAATAACTAACTACAGTAGAAATTAATACTAGTATCTACTATGATAACATCTAAAGGAGTTAAAAAATCATGGCTTTGAGCCGTTATTTTTGAAAGTGGTATAAGTCCATTTTTTGTAGAAAATTTAGTCAACAATCATTTTAGTTAAATGGTGTCTATAGTTTTGTAAAATTACCTCAAACTAATTTTTTTAAAGTGGACTTATACCACTTACAAAAATAACAGCTCTAATATTTTTCTTTGAAATTTTTTGATGAAGAAAATATGCCTTCGAAAGCGAAAGTTATTAATTTAGTGCAATTATTTAAAGTTTTCAACATACAAGTCGTATTGATACGAGTCTGACTTTTTAGACGAGAAAGCAAAGGGTTGTAGGAGGGATTACACACCCATGATTGTCCTTCCCATTAGATTACTAACTCTTCAAGGTATAGGATTCACTGCTGCTTAAGGCAATCACAGAGAACTTGTTCTACTCTAGCTGTTGTGGGTTTGACAATGCAAAACTTAAGCAAACAGACTTGTGCTATGAGAACGCTTATGAAAAACACTTAAATCGACTGAAGTAAATAGTGATTTGTGTTAGCTTTTAACTCACTAACTCTATTTATGGTGGTTCAGGGATGGTCAGGTGTTATATTGCACAATTAATTGGAATCGAAATAATTTTATAGCAACAACTTCTAGGTCCTTTAAAGTGGTAGTCCTCTATAATGACTAAAAGAAATTATATTTTATTTTGAAAGGGGAACTTAATTTTGTTTAAGTTATAACAGATTTGAAACTTTTAATAAAAATGCAAAAGGCTATGCTTTTTAAACTTTTTATAAGTATTTTTTAACCACCCCCAATAAATTAATTTTTTTTATATACGACTGCTCAATATTTCTATCAAGCAAAATGCTACTTTTTAATTTTTAATATGAAAATCCAATTCAAAATTTATGCAAATTATAGTTTAAGAAAAAAGTAACTATAATTTCAAAAAAAAAAAAAACATTTTCCCCATAATGAATTTTTATGTAAATTATTTATATTTATTGTTATTGTATAAATTTATATTTATTATTATTATTATTTTTTTTCTTTATTTACGTTAAATTGATTGAAATGCAATAATTGTGGTTGCAATTATTTTACACAATTTCTAATAAAATTATGGTCGCAATGCAAAATAACTGAAAACCGCCAAGAAAAAACACAAAAACCATATAATTTTAAAATAAATCAACAGAAAAAAATTCATATTGTACATAAAAATATATTGAATGTGGACATAGTACATAAATAAATAAGGACAATTTAAATTGATACCTGTTACAATAATAAAAACATTTTTTTTAAATGCAGCAAATAAAATTCAATCAACTGACAATGACAATTTCAATACGAGCATACATAAATGAATTCAGAATGAGATGTGGTCATTAAACTATAGAGCATTTGTTTAAAGCAAATTAAATGCAAGAATCAGATAAGGTTAGAGCTGGACGAAGAGCTAAAAGGAATGGAAAGGTGTGATTGGTGTACATCAATGAAAGCAAATTAAAATGTCTAGGCTGGGATATAACATTTTAAAAGTGTATGTTTTTGCAGAATATAAATGTGATTTTAATTATGAATGTGAACATTTTAATTGTATTTTTTTTTTTTTATTGGAATTAAAAAATAATTTATTCGAACAATAATTGTGTATTTGTAAATAAAATTTTGAAAATCGTTTTCAATATAATTAAAATTATGCTGTTGAAGGCAGCATAACGTTGGATCTCTTAAAAACTGCATGTGTGTTTTAAAAGTGACATGTGTGACAGAGTTTATTTTGACAACTCTTCCTGATGTTTTATTTTTTGAGTTGCCGTATATAAAGAATTTTTTTAAAAGAGATTTTTCTTACTTTGTATTAACGGCAATAGTTCCAACCAACAAAAGAGAAAAAATTATCAAAAACAAAATTAAATACATAACATTTTAGCATATAAAATTAATTTAAAAAAAGAAAAGAAACCAAATCTTCGTTATTAGTAATGCGACTACAAGATTCATACAAAGCTCAGGTGTTATAACCCCGTTTGGGCCACCTAAAGGCCTTCACAAACACATATTTTCAACAATTTTTTGTGCATGACAAAGTAGTACGATACAAATTCATAAAATTTTCATTTAAATGAAACGTACAGAAGTATGAAGTCCTATGCAGAGACCTAAATAAATTTATAAAATGATCCAGATTATCTGTATTTTTAATATAAAGAATTTAAATTAAATCTATTAACCCTTTAACAGCCATAGGGACTTCAGTGTCCCAAGCCAAACATTTGATAAAACGCAAATTTTTTTAAGATTTTTTTTTTAATTTTATGTTTTTATATTGAATTAAAGGGTAGTTAACAGTTCCTCAGCATCGATATGGATTTTTTCTTCAAAATCATTTTTTTAGACTCCTATATTATCTACATATTAAAAAAATATATAAATTAACTGTTATTCAGTACGCTTATGGTCCTGAAAGAATTAAAGTGATTACAACTTCCAGTGTTACTCTACTTAGCTGTGTGCCAAATTTCAATATGATTGAACCAAGGATATGCTTGCTTCCCATATATCCTTTATTATTAAAAATAAATTTTAGCTACGATTGTGATTTCTCTAGATTGAAAATTAATTTATTCATATTTCTCAAATAGTCGACTGCAAATTATATCATAAAACTAGTGATTAATTTGCATTAGCCGCGCTGTAAGTTCCAGGAGGAAAATTTTATAGCAAATAATATAGTTTTTTTTATTATTTTTCAGCATTTAGCAATAGAAAGTTTTCAAAATTACTTTCCTTATAGAGCTACGCCTAATTTGACAGCAATTAAAAAAAAAAGTGACACAACAAGGTTATGAAAAAGTTTTTTAAACGATAATGCAATGAAAATATGATACATTGGCTATTTTTGTAACACAACACGATAAAAATTAGTCTGATTTTACATTATTTTCTTTCTTTTAATAATAATAAGGCCAAAGTAACATGAAAATGTCATGGAAATGCCCTCACAGGATAATATGCACAGGCCTGAAAATGTTTATAATACAATTACAGCAAAATTCTAGCCTGTCTACACAAAATAGCTTAGGCCTAGCTAAAAATTGAAACTGTAGTCTTTGAATTAATACATTTTTAATTAGTCCAGGATAACGAAATGATATTTGTGTCTTAAATATGACAGTCATGGCATTATCATTATAAATAGAAAAAAAATTAATTAAAACTTTTCTTTAAGTGAACAAAGCTTAGTCTGTTTGACCAGATTTTCAGAGAATAGTTTGGCCCTTTTATTTAAATAATAATTCCCAAGAACAGAGGAAGGAAAAATAAACAATTTGATTTTTGTTTTAGGAGACATAAAAATAGAAAAGTTCTAAAAAAAAGTTTTGGTGAACGAGCACGTAGGTAAGGTTTTTAAGGGACATACAGTGGCAGTAATATAAAGCCACGCCTCTTTTTCTTCTTAACTGGCTTCTAACAACGGAGAACTTTCTTTAATGAAGGATATTTAGATCTGTGAGATGTTGTTATACCTGATCTTTCCAGCGGAGCTTCAGATTGGTTGCTCCTACGTTTACCTTAGGGCTCGTATTCGATCCTTTTAGTGAGCCATTTTTTCAAGCAAAAATAAGTGACTGGCTATCTTTCGCTTTCGTTTGGGATAGAAAAAGAGTGACTAGCAGACAGAATTCTAAGAGATTTGTAGAGGAATTTTGATGTTACTACAGTGGTAGTGAATTAGCGGCACGCTTCTTACTATATATCCTGATTTTTATTATCTTAATTATGCATAAATTTTTCTGCTTCAAACTTTTTTCATTAATTATTCTCTTATGCAAAAAATTAAATTTTATTATCAACATTTCAATGTCATACAAAACGTGAGTTTAGCAAAATTTTATAAAAAAATTTACCTGTTAAATATACTTGTAAGTTTAATGGAAAATTCAAAATATGGACACTCACCTAAAAAGAAAAGAAATAAAAAATTTATTAGTTTAAAAAGAAAAATATTAAATAAAATTAATAAATTTTTCAACAATATAAAGCTACATTATCAGTAAGTAACATATTCTATGCTACACAATGCCACGCCCACTTTTAATTTACTTAACAATTTAATTAATCAACTTCTATCATATAAAACAACGGCTAATGTTAACAAAAATTTAAAAAAAAAAATTAAACCCTGAGCGCTTACATATATTTATTTAAAAATAAGCTAAAGCACAGATCTAAACAGTAGGACTGATATTTAGTTAGGACTTGCAATGGTAAAGCCCTTAATTTTTTTTTGTTTTGATTTGACAAAATTTCCATTTTGCTTTCTATGGGATAATCATCTACTTTCGATAAATTTAAAAATTAATTAAAAAATATTTGAACAAATTAATTAATTAAAATTTTAATAATAAGTCACACTAAAGTCAGCGCAAGAATAGGCTTGTTTCACCTGCTTTTTTAAATTAAATTAAACTAAACTTTATTAGCTACTAGCGTCTTTTAAATAAAAAAAAAAAATTTCTTTCATTTTATTCTATAGAGTGTCATAGTAAGAGTGCACTTTTCTGAGAGAATTGTGACTTTTTTATTCGATTGTAAAGAGAACATGTTACGATTAATTATGTAATAAAAAATATGCACCGGCAATTCGTACAATGGGTAACGGAATCGATAATGGGTTGATTAAGCTCATTTCCATGTGAATTTCTTTATGAATATATAAAATTGCTAAATTTGGGGCTCAGAAAATCATATCGCTATCCATGAGAAATTAGTGCTTACACAACGAACAAAATATCTGGTGCAAATTTTGATTAGATGAAGCGCACTTCAATCTAAATGGCTTTATGAATACACAAAATTGTCGAACTTGGGGCACAGAAAATAATTATGCAATCCATGAGACACAAACGCACCCACAACGAGTAACTGCTGGTGCAGATTTTGGTGAGACCTTTATTGAAGATAACGAGAAATTGCGGTAATTGTTTCCGGTCCTGAAACAATAGCTTTATAGAAGCACGAAATGAAAAGTGCTCCCTTATTGGGACACTATACATTTATATGTATATGAAAATCAAATTTACTAACAACTTTTTTTTTATAACCTTTTATTTACTAAGCAAACACCAAATAGATTTTATAATTTCGTTCATTGCACTTGTGTCATATTAGCATTTAACCCGTTTACATAATTATGGAAAAAAAATCTTTTTCAAATAATTATGATGGCAATTTTGAGGTAAAAAAAAAAAATAGAAAAATAAAATGTAAACAAATTATACCCCAAAAAAAATTTATTTTGTTAAACGAGCATGTAAAGTGAGCCCAAACGTTGAAAAAATTTTAATGTTTTAGATGGCGGGAAATTTATTATTCAAGAAGACCTTAACCTTGATTAAATGTTAAGCTGAAACGTATGTAAATTGGAGCAAATTCGTTAGGCATTTTAAATTTATATACGAGTACTTGTATGTATTTTGAATAAATTATTTTGTATTTTGTTTTACAGAAAAACAAAATTTAATAATAACGAAAGTAATTTTACTAAAAATTTTAGAATCACGTAATCATTTGCTTCAATTCTTGATTGGATAATCACATGAGTGTTAAATTATTAGGCTTTATTCAAAGAGTCGTTGTCTTAAAGATAAGAGTGATATAAGGCAACAGTGGGCATATATTTTATACTAGGCCTGGTTAATAAGTGTTGTTGTCGTTACAAAACGTAACGCCGGACGTTGACTATGACAACGAAACTTGCATTAAAGCTTATTATATTGTACGCTAATTTCAACTAAAAGAACGACACTTGTAATTGGGCTAATTGTTTTTTCATTTTTCGATTTTTAATATCGTCATTAAGCAGCCCCAAGATGTTGTTCTTGTGATTGTTATTTAAATTCAAGATTAGTCAGAGCATTTTGTAAGTCCCTAAAGCCTGACATATTTTTTTTCTTTAAAACATATTTTTACAGCCTAAATGAATAATTTTTTAGCAGGATTTAATAATGTGATATTTCACTAAGACAAAAAGGACATATGGTTAACGAAATGAAGAACGGTGAGGCTAAAAAATGGAAGGTCTTGAACTCTTCTAAAGTGTAATATTAACTTCATTTGTGTCTTTATAGCAAAGGGGCAAAAAAGAGGTCTAGAAGATTGCATCTAAGTACAAAGAGGCCTACGACAGTGAAAGAGACTCATAAATCCCTTTAGATCAGCGAATATAATTAACTTTTTTAGCTGAACTGCTAAGAGAATATTGTAGACTCAATTGCCATATAATATTTTAGGAAATTGAAGACCTATTAAAATTTCTTTATAGAGCCAAAACCACTTTTGAATGATTTAACAAAGAAAATTGTATTTTCCAAAGGGTTTTTTTTTTATAAAATTTGGTTCGTGTAGTCGGCAAGGAAGGTCGCCATATTAAACTTTTGCATCAACCAGACAAAATTAAAGTAGTCCATAAATAATCTTACTAACAAAGTTGTTGCATAGACAGAAAAATAGGAATAATTAAAAAAAAAAAAACTATAAATTCAAGGAACTATTTTTTGTTGTATGAGGGGTAAACTCAAAAAGTGAAGGCCCGACTTTTGGATTATTACAGCTTAAAATTGGTACTATTTTCCAAATGCATTAAAACTTCGGTGGATAACGAATGCTGCGGTTAGCACAATGCTGTCCCTTTTGCTAGCCTGCATAATAATAACAATTTTTACAAATGCTTTTAAAACAATACCTGCAACACTAATCTCATATTCACACATTTCAAATAAGGCTTAATGATGACATTAAGCCGCCTTAAATAAATACAATAAATAAATAAACAATATGAAAACACTTTTTTTTAAATATATTAAATATAAAATATTAATTAAATAAAACATCACCCACTACACTCTTCGATTAAAGGCCCAATAAAAAAAATTATAACAAAAAAAAAAGTAAACAATAAATAAACTGAATTAATTACAAAATGCTTGTATTATAATTATAAAAAAATAAAAATAAAAAAAATTAAAACATAAAAATAAAATGTGTGTTTACCAAAACCAAATCGGTCTACATGTGAGTTTGGTAGACTCAAAGGCCTCTCACAAACCCTAAATTAAAGTAATTTCTGTCTTGTAAACGAGCATGTTGTGCTGACGTCACTACACTGGCTGTTACATTTACTTGCATTCATAAAAAAAAATAATTAAAAATAAAATGGTCTTTTAAAAAACCCATGAACAACATTTATGAATTAAAAAAAAAAAAAAAAAAAAAAAAAAAAACAAGAAGAAAAAAGGTAACCATTTTATTGCCCACTACCAATAAAGTAATCAAGCACATTTTTAGCGCCCTTCCTGGTATGTGGATGGTGCCTTTTTAAGTGGATGCTCGTTTTTGCGGTGTGACACACATGCAAGCATTACGTTCTTGTGTGTTGCCAGGTTTTTTTTCAGTGTTTTTTGGTGTGTATGAATCTCAATTTATCGTTTAAAAACATGAACTTTAAATCTGAAATAATAAAAATTTATTGCAAAATAATTGCAATCTCATTAGGGCAACAGCTTCCAACTTTGTTTGAGTGTGTGTATGTTTTGGCCTTTATGAACAGTTTACACTTGCCGGAGATATTGATAAACATTTTGTAGAATGTTTTCATTAAAAAAACAAAACAGAATCACAAAAAAAAAAAGAACTGTATTCCAATAAACTTGTTACACAATATACGCCAATTATTATTTTAATATTGAAACTTAACTTTATACCTGCTAAGCTTTTTTTATAGACTTAAAAAAAATGGTACCCTACAATAGGCACACTGTTGCTGCTGGATTTATATAAAAAATTGTTAAAAAAAAGTATGGAGAGTTTTAGTAATGTTATAGCTCATTCAGCTGAGCGGCAATTCATAGAAAATATAAATAATGCCCAAGATATGTCCTTTTACTGGTTCTAAATGGCTTCGTTCCCATAGAGAAAAGGGCTAGTCAAAAAATTTACAACCACACCAACTTTTTAGGCTATAAGTTTCCAATAAGGTCATTTTCACTCGCAGACGAAAGTGGATACGGGTATGACACTAAGTCTGATCTGTGCAGTGGGCTCTGGCTTCTATTACACAGAACTTGACATATGACTCTCATACCCCTCCCGGATATATGCGGTGCTTTTCAGGCGGGTATACTGGCCTTAAGGAAGAGACATGCGAGTCTCTGTACGATAAATTTATTCGGGGAGCAATTGACTTCTTCATAGATAGTCAAGTGGCCCTTGTGTTACTTCAATAGTATTTTACATCTCTGCTCTATTTGACAAATACAGGGCTGTGTTATTCAATCTGGGACATCAAGCTGACGTATCTTTCATATGGCTCCTTGCATACAATAGCTTCATTGGCGAAGGAATCGACTAAGGATGGCTTTAATTTAGAAGGTTCTCTGTCAGTGAGAGTCAATATATCATCAGATACTAGATGGCTGGGTCTCAAGCCATGCAAGGTTGCTCAACATATGTGGCCTCGCTATGACTTAGCAGTGGAGCAGAAATAGGAAGCATATTTCTAAGCTAATGACTGTGTTGACTAGTAACTGGTAATCGGCACGCACGTCGATAGGCTGCTACTGCCCTTATAGGTAAACTGTTGCAGTTATTTAGAGAACAAAGTCACGATAGATTTTCATTTCAATTTAATTTTACTAAAATTATGGGATCATTCAATTCAAAAGAGTAACTGAAAAAAATAATTTTCTTGTAAGTTTGTATTAGCTGAATAATAATTCGTTGTTTGCGATGAGTTTTGTGCCTCAGTTTTTTTTCTTTTCTTTTTTGTTGCCTACTGCTATCAAACGTATTAAATATTTAATTATAATTGAGCGTAAAATTATCACAACGAGCAAAACACATAAAGCATGTCCACCATTACCACCGCCAATACCAAAAATAATAATAAAAAAAAAAACAAAAAACACAGCAAAACAGAGCCCAAAACACATGAATGAAATTGCACATGAAACCTGTAAATGACCCCATGAGCCTTTCATGACTAAATGTTTGCCTGTGTGTGAGCCACAGTGAGTGTTTGTGTTTGTGTGCTTTATGGTCCTGATAATTGTATCCTCCCATATAAGGACTAACCATTTCGTTTTTATATATTGTTTGTTTCTATTTTTTTCTCTTTTTTTTAATATAATTTTTGCTGGCGTTTTCATACAGGACATAATCATTTGTGTTAAATTTCGCCAACTTCCCAAGCGTGGCAACAAAATTCATTGTTGGTGTTGTTGGTATCAGCACAGATTGCGGTTGCAATTGTAATTAAATCGACACTGTTTTATAGATACTGCAAATTTTTATAGTTAAATATGACCGTGAGTGCGTGTGTTAAAAGAGTGCACGCAAAATTCTTATTTAGCTTTAATGCAGCAGGATTAAATGTGCATTTTTGTGTGCGTAAATTCGATTTTTTTTTTGTGTTGTAATCGAAGTGGATTTTTGTCGATAGTGTATTTATTTAAAATTATTGAGTTGCTAATGTTCATTTAACACAAAAAAGAAAGAGAACGCAAAAAGGCAACAACAACCAAAATAAATGTTGCTATAAAATGTATGCTAATTTAATGCTAAATAATGGCCAAAAAAAACAATAATCACTATTAAAAACCAAGTAGTAGAGTAAATAGTTGTTGCACTATCAGCAAATAACAACCAAATTAATGATACTCGTCGTATTGTATTCTGCAGCAGAGAAAAACTATTAAAAATTTTACGGACATGACACAACGAGTATGTGAAAGCTAGTTTAAAACATTTTGTGGCCAGCGATTTTGTTTTTTAATAAATGATGTCATTTATATGGCAAACGCTTTTAATAAATTACAAAATTTTGTGGAGAAAATTAATTTAGAAACTATAAAACAGAGACAGAGAAAATAAATTTTAATAATTTGGCAAAAGAATAGGATTCTAGAAGTTTGTAAAAATGTTTGTTCTATAGTAAGCAAACTATTTTGCAGCAATTAAAGCCAATTATTTAATAAAATATACAGTCTCATTACGAGTGTCGTTATTGTAGTCGAATTTGCCACAATATACTATAAAACACATGGCTGGAGCTGCCACATATTATTGTATTCGTGATGATAACGACACGAGTGTAGGCTTCATTACGTGTGTAGTTGTTGTAGTTGAATTTGCGATCATTTAATGTAAAATATATGGCCACAGTTAAAACATATCTTTATTTTTGTTACGACAACGCCATTGGTAATAGGTCTCATTATGACTGTCGTTGTTTTAGTTGAATTTGCGATCACTTAATGTAAAATACATTTCCACAGTTAATACATATCACTGTATTCGTCACGACAACGCCATTGGTAATAGATCTCATTATGAGTGTCGTTGTTCTAGTTGAATTTGCAACCACTTACTGTAAAATATATGGTCACAGTTAACACATATCACTGTATTCGTCACGACAACGCCATTGGTAATAGGTCTCATTATGAGTGTCGTTGTTCTAGTTGAATTTGCGATCATTTAATGTAAAATATATGGCCACAGTTAAAACATATTTATACTTTCGTCACGATAACGCTATTGGTAATAGGTTTAAGTATGAGTGTTGTTGTTTTAGTTGAATTTTGGACAATTTTATGTAAAATATATTGCTGTTTTGGTCACGACAACGACATTTGTAATACGGATTATTTCTTCAATATGACATTTATTTTATTAATCAAAAAATATTTAAACCCATGGGCATTAATTAAATATTTTAATAATTTTAAAAACATAAAATATATAATTTTATTAATTAAATGAATGTTTAATTATTTCAATTAAAATTAACAGGAAAATATTTATATCATTCGTTACTGTTATTTTTAGCACAAGTTTGACTATTCTGCAAAGAGATATTCGATTTCATATCGCTTTAATTTAAATAAATAACACTAAAAAAAACAATTCATTAAAATTCCATGAAAATTTGAAGCTGCTTTCATAGAAACATTTCCAAATTCTCTTAATTTTTAAAGCTGTCCAGCCACTAAAGACCATAAAAGAGAAAACGTTTTTTTTTTTTGTTAAGTTCTTATTATTCCATCAATTTAATTTTATTAATTTCCTGCTTTTATTCTTTGCGCATTTCCTTAAATATTTTGCCTTCAGCGATTTGTTTTTTATCTTCTTTAAGAAAATAAAAAAAAAATTTTTGTTTGGAAAATTTGTTAAATGAAAAAAAGAGTAGAAAAAAGCAAAAGTAAGAAAAAACCGAGTTTCCATTACAATAAATATGAATTATCATTTGCCAACAAAATTATTAAATTCATTCATGTATTTGTTTGTCAATTGTCTGTGGGGAATTTCATCAGCATAAAGTCTCTAAGAAAAGCATAAATACAAAGTCTTAATATTTTGGTGTCTTGCAACACTCTATACAAGGAAGAAATGACTTAACAGTCGTTATGTTAAAACACAGAAAAACACTGCACTACAATTAACATGGAATAAAAAAAGGAAAACGGTAAAGCAATTCGTTACAACGAGCCTTAAAAAATAAGTCAAGCAAGAGTCCGAGAATAACAATGCTTTCTGCATTCCATAATTAAGATATGAATCGTCGCTTTCAATATTGAGTGAAGACGTTTGAAATATTAGGTTTTTTTTTTTTTTTTTAAGAAATAATTTGAAAATTGTAATTAAAGTTGCCACAATTGCTTCTCAGAACTCACTTATTTAAAATACTTATAAATTTTAGTCATGTTCACATTATACGAGCACTTAAAGGGTATTTACGGTTCTGTATATTTTTGTTAATAGTTTTTCTTTTATTTAATATCCTGCATTTGTTCTGAAGGAGGCTCTAAAAGCCTTTAACACACACTTTAAAAAATTTATGCAATAGTTTTGTTTGTTAAAAGATTATCATTTCAGTTGGCATGTTTGTTCGTTTGTTATTGTCTGTTGTATGAGTTACAAGGAATATCTTGCTTAAATTTCTTTAATATGCTTTAGTTAAATTAACATAATTTATAAGCAGATTTTATGCTTTTGCTTTTATTTAATTTTATTTTACAATTCTTTACTTAAAAAAGTATTTTCAGTTGCTGTTGTTTTATTATTTTTTTGTCTATTTCGAAAATGTTCCTTTTCGTATTTACTATTTCATTTTGGCTGTAGCCAACCATGAAATTTATATTTTTATTTTTACTACTTGGCGCGCGCTCTCTGCCTATGATGGTCTATCCTTAATGTTTCTATCAAATGAAATTACAAAATTTTAGCAAAATAATTTTTATTTTTGTTGGAGTCCTTCTTGAATTTTCATAATTTAATCAACAAAGTCAATATTACAAACGAGTGAAAATAGAAATACTCCATCTCATCATGGAAGGGATATCAGAAGTGTGAGGGAAATTTTATTTGAATTTCTTAACATTTGGAATTTAAAAATTTAAATGAAAAATTACAAATGATAATTTTTATAAAGTAAAAGTTTTTTTTTTTTAAGAAAAAATATTTTTAATTAAAAAAAAGAAATTTACTTTGTTTGTACTAGAGTTTGTACTGGAGTGTAATAAACTTACACAATTTCATACAATTAAGGACAAAAGCTTTGCAGCTTTATGTATTTTTAGTTAAAATTTTCTAAAATGCCTGAAAGACTTGAAAATATAACTGCAAATGCTTTGCTTAAATAATTTTTAAACAAACAAACAGACAAAAAATTGTTTCCTTGGATAGTTTTGCGTAAAAAGTTTGTTGTGTCGCATTTCATTGCAGTAAAATTTTTTTGTTATTGTTGCTGCTGTTGTTGTGGTACTTCTCTTTTTATAATAATCTTTCTGTTGAATTTATTTTAGTGAGTTTTTATATGGCCTTTTATTAACAATACTTTGGATTTTTAGACCCAAAAATAATTATAATTTTGTTGCATTTTGTTAAGATTTAAAACATTTGCCTATTGTTTTTACTTTTACAGCTTATCAACATTAAGCAGGAGTAGCTAAACAAAACAAAAGAAAACTTCTCCTACCTCTTAAGTAATCAAAGACTAGAAAAAAAAGTTTTGTTTTGTGCAATTTCTCAACTGAAAAAATAACTAAAAAGGCAAGTAGTTTATAAAGCAATAATAATATAAAAATTGAAAAAAGGATAATAAATACTAAAAAAATATTTTACTGAAACATGAATCCAAATTTGCTTTAAAAATTGTTCATTCAATTCTAAACTACAATCATAAAGCAACTCAAGCAACATAAAACTTGTAAAGTATGTGCTGCTACCTAAATTTTTCTAAATTAAAAATTTCAGTCACGTATATTTGCTGTCAGCATTTGCGATGGTGGTGAATGTTATTTGAAAGAATAAAAAAGCCTTAAAATATACTAAACACAAATTAAATTAAATAAATTCGATTAAACTCATTCAAAACAATTTAATAAAAATTAAATTAATACCACAAAGGGTTAACAACGACAAAAATTTTGTCTCAATAAATAAAAAACCGCTTATGTTTTATTAAGTAATTTTAAAGAACTACAACTCTAGAAGCCCTAAGTTTTTCTTAAAAAATTATTTCTATTCTAGCAAACGTTATTGTTTTCATAGACATCTCGTTAATTGTGGAAATATACTGCTGTAACCCATAATTAATTAATGGCCCATAATCATAAATAGTCCCAAAAAAGTAGGCTTTTATTATTAATTTAAATCGTTTTTGAAAAGATACCGACTTCAAAGTGACTATTATTATGGGCCATTGAGTTTAATTGCAACAACTAGTAAATTTTTACTTAAGTTCACTTACACGATTTTTTTTATTCTCTTGTGAATAAAGAAGATTATCTCTCACTAAATGATAAAATGGAAATTTCAAAAAAAAAATTTAAAAGTAACTTCTGAGTATTTCAGCGGTAGATTGATTACAAATCTATATGACCTCCCCTTTAAAATGGCACATGTCGGAAGACCTTCCAGTGACCTTCTCGTGAACAATCGAGTGCTACCAAGTCAAAAAAATTATAAATAAACTCTATGCCAAGTAGTTTCTACTGCAAATTGGCATTCTAATAGCAGCTAATTAGAATTTTGTTCTTTTCTAGCTGTTAGTTACAAGATGCTACATTTTTGTTATGAATACGGCTGTTACATTTCAAATAAATACGTTTAAAATTTGCTCTGCAGATTAATTTTTCTAATTTCTGTATTTCTACCCAAATAAATAATTTTTTTCTATTCTACCAATACGCTGTGGTTCCATTATAATCCTTTAAAAGCACCTCATTTTATATTTACAATATTTTTTTCCTTTATAATTTAATACAAAATAATTTGTTTAATTTTTATTTTGCTTTGTAGGTAGACAAAAAAGCAAACAAATTTAAACTGATGTTGGTCTGCCTTGTATAACTTGTTCCACTATTTAAATATGTATAAAACACTGTCTAAAACATTAAATAAAATTAATCTAAATAAATTTATTTGGTTAACGCAGCCAATTTAAAATCACAAAAACCACAAAACATTTTTGAAGCGACAACCAATTTTGTTGCATTTGGACACTGGACAAATTAAATGCACTTTTGTAGGCGAAATAAAAAAAAATTATAAGCAGGGCAAGTAATCAACAAAATACATTAACACACACATAAACAAACTTACATTTACATTTCCATTTAGTAGAGTGCAACAAACACCCCTGCCTTTTAAATAAATTCAGAGCAAAGTGCTGTTTTGTTTGCTGAGTAAAAATAACTGTTTAATAAAATAAATTAATTGCTGTAAAAATTACAATTAAAAATACAAAAAGGAAATAACCAACAAACAGCGATAGTAGTAGCAGCAGTCGCAACAACAACCAAACACAAATGATATGGCAACACTATCAAGAACAGCAGCATCAGGAAACAGGGCAATTAATTTAACACATACGGTTTCATTGTATTTGTGGTTAAGACCATTTACGAGTGCAATGCAGTATGTTTTCTGTATTTAACAATTTTTTCTTTTTTTTGGTAAAAAAAAAAGAGTTAACTGACATTTAAATAGAGACAAAATAAAAATGAAATGTGCAACCTTGCAAGAAATGTTTGGCTTGTAATGTAGAAAAAAAAAAGGTAAAAAGTTATAAAATTTTTAAGAATATTAATGCTTACTGAATTCGAGTATGTATTTCCTTTTGTAGTTAAAATACCTAGAAAAACTGTTAGTTTTTTCAAGCTTGAGGTCGCATTATATTTTTATATATTTTTACGTCGATAAGAAAAAATTATCCGATAAAATTTCGTATACATACAAAGAAAATAAGCTGATTCATTTATATAAAATGAGAAAAAAAATTTTATTTTAAAATAAAACCGGTTTTTGTACAAAAAAAAAAAAAAAAAAAACCGGTTTTTAAAGATAATAAAAATCAGGTTTTTTAAGAAAATGAGAATTGGATTTTTTAAGAAAGTGAAAAATAGAACAAACAATCTGTTTTAAAAAATATTAAATAACCGGTTTGTTGAAATAAATTAACAACCGGCTTTTGACGAGAGCGCAAAATCCTAGGAAAAATCGAAGAAATTTTCATATTAATTTGTCCAAAAAAAATTTTATTCGATATCGAAAGCTAAGATTTGGTCTTTGGCCTTTGAAGAATGTGAAAAACCAGCGCTTGAAGAGAGTGAACAACACATTTTTTTAATAAACAATAGATTTTTAAAATATTTTAAAACCGGTTTCTTTGAAGAAAGTGATTACCGCAGAAATTTTAAAATTATTTATATTAAAACAGTCAAATTTCTATCAACATCAATAGATATCGAATGTGAGGATTTGGGAACTATTCTTTCAAAAATTATCCGGTTAATAGCAAATACAGATGGTTTCCTTATATAAAATGAAAAACAAAAAATTTAATAGAGTAAAGTAAAACCGGTTTTTGTAATTATGAAAAACCGGTTTTTTAAAACAAGTAAAAACTCGTTTGTGAAGAGACCATCTCTTATATAAAGTAAAAAAATGTTTTTTAAGAAAGTGAATAATTGATTTTTTAAATAGTTAAAAACCGGCTTTTTTAAGAAGTAAAATTAAGTGAGTTTCATTTAAAAAAAATAATAAAATTTTAAGGCATTTATTTTTAATAAAGTGGAAATTGACTCGATGCGGTATGAAATGAAGAGAGAAATTAACCGTTTTATTTAGAATACAGTATACCATGAAGCAGTTCTTATACAATTAATTAAATAAAACTTTAATTAAATAAGTTCACCGGGAATAATACAACTAAAACATGAGTCAGTTACATTTTAATTCTGTAAGAAATTTCGTGAAAAGTATGCAAATTGAATCAGTTTATGCAAATTGAAACAGTTCATTAAAAAAGTTTGTAAAAAATTATCAATTAAATTAAAGTAGAGTAAAATAAATTGATTTTTAAGGAAAGTGTCATAAATTCAGTTAGATGTGAATAGTGAAAAAGAACCCAGATCATTTCACGTAGTCTATTATATATGACAGTGAATAGCATTGCTCTGGCAAGTAGTAAACTCTCTTAATTTTTTAAAAATAACACAAGAACGCGTAGCTTTTGCTTTTGTCTTTTAATTTTAGGTTTAACCAAAACCTTGTTAATTGAATATTGAATTAAATAGTTTTATTTATAGTTTTTTTTTTTTTTAATTTGCACTTCCCTGTTTTAGTTTGAATTGATTGCAAGTGTACTTATATTTCGGCTTTAATGGCTGGCACAACAACATTACAAATTTTGTTTGTGGATAAAAACTTAATTGATCGTTGGTGTTTGTTGGTTATGGGCTTTTATAGGTCGACTACGAATTAATGCTGTGCGCACTGTACAGTATTTCTTTTAATGTAATTTTAAACCAAATTAAGTCATTTTAAGACTTTTTTTTTATAATTTATTGTAATTAATTTTTACGTAATATAAACCAACAACAATTTACAAATTATTTACTTAAAAATATTTTACTTTACAATATTTACAAAAAAAAAAAAAAAAACACTTTTGCTAGTCAGATGTAATTGCCTTCTTTAAGTTTTTTTAGGTTTCGTTTTGCCATACAGTTGCTCTGGCGTGGGTATATCGGTGACAAAGAAATTGGCTGGTATATAATGAAATATTTTTCTTAAGACATCCAGCAAAATATCCTGTATAGTTTGGGTAATAACGGTGTATAAAGCATCTGTCAACATGCGCCAGTTGTCATTGAAAAATTTATTGGTGCTGTCCTCTATGAGTATAAAAAAAAAAGTTAATTTCTTTGTTTAGAAGTTTAAATTTGATAGTTATTTAAACCTAATTGTTTTTGGCCATTGAAGAGATTAGAAAAATATGATTTCAAGCCCTCCAATTTAAAATCAACATGAGTACTTGTGACATTGTAGAAGGTAAAACCGCCCTTTTCGTATAGTCGGGTTTTGGTGTGCATAACAACGGTCATGTTTTCTGTTGTTAAAAAATATAATACACAAAAAATTATTTTCAGAAAAAATTTCAAGTGTCTCAGTTTGCTGCTTACCCGCATCCAAAAACACTTCACCTCTGCCATTTAATGGTATCAGCAATATTCTTCCAAAGAGACTGTAATCGCCTTGTAATTTCATTACAGGCAACACAAATGTTGTCTTCCAGCTGTAATCCTTAGAAGACACTCTAAAAGTTTTTTTTTTTTTAATAAAAAAAAAAAAAAAATTACAGAAATCCATTTCCTTTGTTACAACACAAACTTACGCACTCTCCAGCACATGAGTGTGACCAAAACCAATTATTTTGACATTTGATAATTCAACTTTTAAATTGATGGCTTGACTATTGCCCTGGGTGATTTTAATGCGATTCAAATAAAACGGATCAAAACTTTTAATGCTGTCCAAGCCGGGTATGCCTAAAACAAGCAAGAATCCATAATTTTATTTTTCTAAACAGCATTTCTTATTGTCATTTTAAATCCTTACCACCATTTAGTTTATCAAACAGTTTTTGTATGCTTTCGGTGGAACAGCTTGTAAAATTTGTATCCGCAATCTGACAACCCTTGATGTAATCTGCTGTTTAAGAAGTAGAGTTTAAAATGTAAAGGTTTAGTGAAGCTAGAAAAAGAATCGGTAGCAATAATTCGTGTTCGTAAAGGGGTAAGCCAACTATACAGTTAAATTTTTATTTTTTCTCTTCTTTTCGAGGGAGTTTTTATTCATAATTGAGCTTGAACACTTTTACTTTAAAATTTATTAAATTTACAAAAAATAGATTTAAAATTTATAAATATTTTTCAAGCTTAAAAAATTAAGATCTTAATATTTTAATTAAAAAAACAGGTTGAAAAATATTTATAATTAATTATAAATTTTTTTACGCTCGACTATAAAATTTATTTTAATGGCATAAATTTGTTTTACGATTAAGCTTAGCTTCATTCTTGCTAATTATTAAAACTGTATTATTTACTTTAAATGATTTTCACTTTCACCACACTTACGCGAATCGGTTAAAAATTTATCTTCACTTTTCACCAAGCCAGCCAACAGGCAGGAGATGCACAGAATTGCAAAAACATAAAATAAAATCAATGCCATGATATTTTTTCTTCAGATAAATATTTTTGTTAAAGAACTTTATTTAATAAACTTTACACGGAAAATGCCGCCAGTCAACTAAATTGGTGGCTGAAAAAAATTTTATTTTGCTACTGTAAACTTAAAAGAAAAAACTCACACACACAGCCAAACAAAAAGTTTAAGAATAAACTATGCAATTAGCAGTATCTCTATTTAATTGAATATATATATATTTTTTTGTCTCAACTACCGTAGAAAAACGCGTTTCAATTGAAATGTCGCAATAATCACCAGACAGCACAATGCAGCCTAACAAATTTGTAAATAGTGCAAAATTGAAACCGAAGCTTTAAATCAGCTTAAAGTAAATTGCCGTTTGAGCATACAAAAGAGAAGCTTACTTACTTACCTTTTCGTTAACGAAACAACTGATGGCCGGCCAGTAAGTCACTGGAACATACCACTCACTCATTCACAAACTTTTTCACTGGTTGTTGTTTAAATAAGAAAAATACAAAACAGAAACAACATAAAAAAATCTTAAGAAATTGCAAACTGAAAACTAACTAAAACAAGCTTAAACACAAACGTGCTGTAAACCTGCATGCACATGTTTTCTGTTTTCTGCTGGTTGTTGATTGCAACATCAAAATGCAGTTGTAAGCAGCAGCACAGCACTACGAATACAAGCGGCAACAAGTTCGTTGGCTTTAATAAACTTGCATCACATTTGCTTTGAACGTGTATAAATGTGGTTGTCAATAAAACGTTATTGTTTTGTTGTGTAGTAAAAATATTAGTAAAATTAAGTTTGTTAAAGCAGTTGTAACATTAGGCACCATAGAGTCCAGTAAAAGTATAATTTTGAATGGTTATATTTTTAGTTAATCGAAGCATAAATTTGAGAAGCTTCTGCTTGTAAGAACAACTTTGGTTGTGAGAACTAAATTTATTTTAAAATCAAATGTTTAATAGTTATAGCAACCAGAATTCTGTAATATAGTTAAAAAATTTTGTTCTCTAAAAACTATTTTGAGCTGTAAGAAGAATTTTCTATTGTCACGATTACAAAATTCAATTATTACAACTGAATTTTTGATTGCTAAAAAATTAAGTTCTCACAACTGAAATTGTTTTCCCAGTGCGTGATATCGAACTTCATAAAACGCAAATATGAATAAAAATTAAATAGTAACGATAAATATGTCACTGGACTGGTTTGCAAAGACCACTCAAAAGACTGATTCTTTTTTAAAAAGAATTTCAAGTAAGCGAAACTTTCTCTTTTTACATTTTTTAATAAATTTATGCCTTTACTATGGTTCACAAGTCAACTTAGTAGAGTTGTAATTGAAACAACTGCTATTGAGGAGTTGTTATTTTTGTATGTTTTTGTCAACTGCACGAGCCCAGAGTTGTAATCAGTAATAATACAAACAGGTTTTATTTTTTATGATTTTAAAGATTTTTTTATTTTATTTGTTTTTCAATTCGCTCAAAAGTTGGGGTATTTGCTGTTCTCCTAATGCTTTTCATTTTCAATAACTTTAATAAGTTCAACTATTTTGTTTAACTCAAAAAAAAATAAAAAAAAAATACATAATATTTTTTTGTACATCCGTTTTTCCTTTGTTTGTGCAGATTCTTTTTTTTTCCTTTTGCTTCAATTCATTTCAAATGAAACATGCGATATGCATCTAACATGTTAATGTTGCAATATATTTTTGTTTGTTTTGCCCATATAAAGTTAAATAAATACAACTTTTAGTTTTAACAAAATGCAGCTAACATTGAATGCTTAAATGCAGCAATAAATTTTCTAGCATATTTGCTAATCAGAATTTAAAATTAAAAATAAATTTTAAGTTTGTAATAAAAATATGCAAGAAAAATGCAAAGAATTAATTAAGAGATAAAAATTTTAATTATAATTTATGTTTTTTAAGATTTTCAATTTGATTTTATTGGAAAATGTTAAGCAAATGCTCTAAGAAATATTAAGGACCATTATTACAAGTTACTGTTAGTTAAGGTAAAGATTTTATAAGTCAAATATCAAGCTTTTGGTTGGATAGTCAATTAAAAATATCGATAAGTTAAATGGAGGATAGTATGGCCTTTAATATTCACCCAAGTTTGGTAACAAAGTTTTAGCTAAACAAAATGCTAACTTTAACTATCGAAAGTTATAATAACGGGTCTAAGTATTACAAGCCACCAATGATTAAAGTAGGAGTTTTGTAGGTTACATAAACATATTTTTGTTAAAGTCTACGACCTATTGTTACTAAGCTAGGTGCTGGATAAGCTTTCTTTAACAAATTTAAATTTAGTCGCAAGCCGATTTTTTGCCTTACAAAAGCCTCACTTTAGCTAACGGTAACTTGTAATAGTCGCTCTAAGCAAAGAATTAATTATTTCTTACTAAATCCTTACTTTAACTATTGGTTACTTATTACAAGGGGCTTGAAATTTGTATCTTAAGCCTCTGTGGTTGGCAAGCACATTTTGTTTTACTTAATTCCCTGAACTTAATCAACAAATTTCCTTAATTAATTTTTGTTTGATACAAAAATATTAATAAAACTTTTTAATGAATTTATTTAAATGACTTTTTTGCCAAAAGGCTTTTCTCCTCTTTTTTTGTTGTTGTTGTTGTTTTTGTTAAAGGTATAACCAAACACTAGATAAAAAAAAAAAATAAAGTAAAACCAAACCAAATGATCATTTTTGGCTTTTGTATGTGGTTTTATAAATAAATCGGCTTATGTACGAGTAGATACAGACAGATAAAACAGCAAAGGATGGTTGAGGGTGGCTACAATATGAATAAATTTATTAGAAAAAATTTTAATAACACACACATGAAACTGCTAACCCTGAGACAGCAGCAATACTGGTACAAGTCCTGTTATACCTTTATATATAAAGGGTAGGACGAGAGAGTGAGATATTTTGAGAGGCTGGGGTGTACGGCAAAAGTTGTTTAAAACAGATTTGTGGTGAATTTTGTGGAAATATTCATAATTGTGTTAAGTGGGTGTTGCAAAAAGGCTTGGAGTCATAAATATTTTCATATTTGAAAACAAAACTTAAACACAATTTACTTAGTTGACCAGTGACAAATTAATTGTAATTGTTCATAACAATAGCCAGTATAGCATTTAATTAAAAAAGTAAGAAAATCTGCTTAACAGTTTCGCTGTCACACATAAATTTGAAATACAAAAATTAATTTTCCTCAAAATAGAAAATCCTCAAAAAAACTCATTTCATGCCTGAAAACTTTAAGGCCCAACAATCAAACAAATTTCTAATAGACAGACAGGAAGCCAACTAGGTGGTTTGTGTTCATGATTAGAAAATACAAGAGTCAATAGAAAAAAGTTTGTGAAATAAAAAATTTTTTTTTGGAAAACAAAGAAAAAAAGGACAATTGATTACAGTCAAGGGTTAAAATCAGCCAAGGGAAATAAACATGTGAATCATTTGTTTTTGGCACAGATGTAAAACTATTGTTGCAGTTGTGTTAGTCAGTAAAAGCAGCAGCACTTGTATCATCATCAAAATCCTATTAGTGGCAATACAAACTCTCTTTTATTTGATGGTGTGTCTGACTGCTACTAACTTTGCCTTTGACTATCATTTCTAACATAATTGTTGTCCCTAAATCTGCTGTACGATTAACTAAAGGGTATTTTTTTAAGCTCTCTTAAATTAAAAAATTTATAAAATAGTTTTTGTTGAAAATACGGGATAGGACAAAAATCATTTTAAAAGGGAGATCGTCAAAATTTTTCATCTATCGTCCAAATACTTAAAAGTTACTTGGGACTATTATAAAAAAATTTTCAAATTTCCATATAAACCAGAGCTGTTGCTTTGAGGGATTTTTTACCATTCCCCACTTTGCTCAAAAAAATTACCAAAATCAAGAAAGAATTTCAAAAATGTCTTAAAAATACTCCAAAGTAATTTCTGAGTATTTGGGCGGTAGATTTTAATTTTAGACAGCCTCCTCCTTTAATGATATGTATATATTTAAAAAAAAAAAAACTTATTTATCTTAACACAAATTATTCCGTTAGGTATAGAACAAAATATCCCTGGTGGCAGCTCGTTTAATGGGTCACTGAAAAAAAAAAATCATCTTCTGTGATGAAGCGAATGTTCATTTTAATATGGCTGCTTGAGAACACAAATTTATCAAATGTGAAGGCTTTGAAAATATTCATTAAATTCATGAGTAACAACTGCAACTACAGGGTGGCTTAAATAAGACCAGCTGATATGAAACACAAATAACTTTTCTATTTTTTAACATAATTTCTTTTTTCTTTTTGCAGATTATAACTGAACTCTTGGAAATTTAAAATGAATACGTACAGTCCACAACAACGCATTAAAATTATCGATTTTTATTATTCTTCTCAACGATCAATTGTTCTGATGCAGCGAAATTATCGCCGTTTTTTTTAAAGTAAGATCAGCGCCCACATCTTCCATGATTACAAGTTTAGTTCACCGTTTTGAGGAACTGAGTTCAGTTGCCAACCGTCCAGAGAGGTGTTCATCGAAATATACGTACTGAAGACAACGTGGAAGCTGTGCAGCAGAGTGTTGCAAATGATCCATCTGTCTCAACTCGTCGCCATTCCGGCCAATTGGGTTTACCCAGAACAACATTACAGAGAATTTTAAAGCTGGATCTTAAGATGTATCCAAACAAAGTTGAAATTGTGCAACAGCTTCTAACTCAAGACCCCCAACAACGACTACAATACGCTCACTAGGTCTCATTTGGGCCACCCGTTATAACGAGCAACTGTCTGATGCAGATTTTGGTTAGGCCTTCCTTTTCTGAAGATGAACCCGAAATTGGGGTGAATTTGAACGGTTTCTTTTGCATCCTTTTAAAGAAAAATTACAGCGAAAATTTGATATTCACACATCAAACGATTAAAATCACTGATTTTTAAAGTAAACCAGGACAAATTGGCAGCGTATTTTAAGCGTCAACTTATTAATGATGATTTACCAGAGTATAGTGGGTTACAATACCAAAAAGAAGCACAGTACAATTCATGTGAGACTTAACTCTTTTGTAGGTTTTGTTGATTTTAAAAAATTACCCTTTATAAGAGTTAAGGTTTGTGTTGTCTGTTAAAATATTAATCCCCCGTGTCATTACCTTTCCATAAGGTTTAGTTTTAAGTTGGAAATTGAAATCATAACGGCCTCTACTACAGAAATCAAAGTTAAGGCAGGCTTTGCTTACAAAATCTCTGATTATTTTTTTTTTTTAAATACATTTTTATAATTGGAAAATAAAACCTAAAAGGCTAATCTTTTATTAAGTTTTAGGCTTTTTTTTAAAAAAATTCTAGCCTTAAGTTCTTTGATTTGTTATGAAAACTACAATAGCTACAACTTTTTTTAAATTCTTATTATGAAAGCATTTGAGCAGATTTGAGAGGCTTGATTTAAATTTAACAAAAGCAACAAAATATATTTTTAGCATAAAGTTTTCTGTAGCAACAATGATGATAATCATTAGCACTCACCTTTTTGCTAAAACACAAAAGTTACCTTATGAACATTTTTTTTCTCTTTTTTATTGTTGCGAAAATATAATTCGCCACAATTTGTGACAATTCTGTATTAGTTGTTGTTAAAAAAAATTGGCAATTTGTTGGTTTTACAAAATAAATTTCAGTTGGGTAGAAAGCAGACACAAATTAATTTTTCAAGTTTGTTCAGTAAAACCCTTTTGTTAAGTCCTTTTTTTCATTTTCTTTTCTAACATAAAATCAACTTTTAGTTATAGAGTTTAGTAGTTGATAATCACCACCACTGGTTGCTGTAACTGCTGGCCTTTTGCTTACAAACATCTGCAAATAAACTAGACGATGACCCAACGACACTAAACCCTTCCCCACTTGTGAGTACATAAAAATTTCATAACTAAAGTGTGAAAATAGATTTAATTTTTGGACCATATATTTATGGGACAATTGCCAACAAAAGGACTTGTAAATCACAATAATAATTTTTTTTTCTTTGCTTTTCTATTTCTATATTTATCATAAGCGTATTTGTGTTGAAAATTATAATTTTGTTGTCATTGCTTATTTCTCTTTAGTCTGGCCATTTGCAAAAGGGACTTAAGCTTGAAAATATATGAAAATGTTCTTGTTAATGAAAATTTTTTATATTATTTTTTTTGTTATTAAATCAGATTTAAAAAAAAGGGTTTCTTGGTTGAAGAAAATTTATTTATTTATTTAAATCTCTCCAGAGAAAGCTTAAGAAAAGAATTTAATTAGAAATTTGATACCAAGCAAAAGGCTTTATTATATAAAATTTTTTTGTTATCAGGTACAGGGTGCTAGCAAGACATACACTCAATTACCTATTGAAAAAAATTATTATTTTTTTATAACACAATGATTTAAAAAAAAAAAAAAAAACTACACACATTTTTGCGTCTCTGCTTTTAAAATAAAAAATTAACAAAATCATTGCAGATAAAATGAAAATAATTTTCAGCAAATTTTTTATAATTATTTAATTAGTAAACCGCCCAATAACTTGGTCTATTCTTCTTTCTTTTGCACTATTTAACAACCTAAAATAAAATTTAAATGTTTAAATAAAAAAGAATCCATTTGAAAATAAATGTCATTGAAAAATTAACATAATAAATTAACTACTACTGCTGCTTAATTAGTTTTACCACAATTTTACAAAAAGAAAGAAAAAAAAATCCCAAATGGAGAGAGAAAAAAGGAAAAACTTTTTTGTTTTTTTGTATTATTTTTTCAAACAATTTTTTGCATAAATTGTTCAACACGTACATGATTCTGTTACATTTAATTAACTTAAAATAAAAAAGTTAAACATTAACAATAACATAAACATACACTTGCTCACACACGCACACAGATTCCTCTGGAATGCTCCACACTAGTTCAACTAATTGTCGTTAACAAATTTATTTAACAATTTACTGCCGAGGAGCACAAAAAGTTGAGAAAAAAAAGAAGTTAGAAAGTCATTATAAATTCATACATGCCAGTGAGTATTCATGTGCTGGTTTATTAACTTTTATTCAAAAATGCGCTAGCTCTTTTCATTTTTCTCCATTGAAGCTGATGAAGTGTCAAATACAGCAGCCATACAGGAAATACAAAAATTGTATTCCTAAAGAAAATAGTGCGGATAATAAATGAAGGCATGGTGGTGCTGAGTAGCGTTAGTTAGTTCACACTTTTGGTATTTTCTTGCATTATTCGTTGTATTTAATTTTTTTTTTTTTTTTTTTGTGGGTCGTAAAATGAAAAATGTTTCATATGCAAAAATGTCATACGCATTATGATTTGCAGCACAGCCAACATGTGTTACATTCTCAAATATATTTAAAAAAAAAAAAATGCAGAGAAAAACTCTCACAAAAATAAAAATAAAAAAAACTGGGGAATTAAAAAACTATAAGCTGTGAAATTAACTTTTCATTCAAGGGATTATTTTGCTTTTTTAACAAACAAAAAAATCCCAAAGAGAAAAAGATAATTAATAACTTTTAGGAGCCGTATGTTGAATACTCACAACTGAGCACTGAATTTTTCATAAATGAATTTTGATTAAAATGAAGTGGAATTCATATGAAAACATGAGTGATGATCCTTAAGAGCATTAAGGAATAATTGAAAAAAAAGTAAATTAAAATAACAACAAATTGCATTAAACCATTTTTGAAATTTCATTTAAATAATAAATAGAATTTTAGGGACAAAATTTTAAGAGTTTTGTTGCTCAATATGAAACTCCAGATTTGAAGGCAACAAGAATCAAGTTTTATATAAAAAAAAAATTGTCAATTAAATACTTCCGTGTAAAAAGGAGTTAAACGTAAATAATAAAACAAAGGATGGAGTAGTAACCTCTCCAACTAAAAGTCACAGGTTCGATTCCTGTCTAGACCAATGATTTAATTTCTAATATTAAATATAACAACCGTTTGTCTAATGAACTGTGTGATACCTAATAAAAAGTTAAAATAAAGCGCAGCTTTTTCAATTATTTTCGTTAAGATTAAATGACCTTATCAAGGTAACAGTTTAATTTACTTAAAAATAACTTCTTGTAGCAAGTATTGGCTGTTGTTTAGATCATTAGAAAAATAATTATTTTAATTGCACTTTTATTACAGCACTTCTTTGTCTTTAAGTTTTTAAAATTTTTTCTTTACTTTTTCCAAAGCGTTTATGTCGCCAACTTTTGTTCTTGCTGCTAGTTTTTGCCACGTTTTTTTTTCAAGATTCTTTTTTACATGTGAAACATTTTCTCCGTTCTAAGCTGTCCTTGTTAAGGATTAGTTTTTCTTTTTCTCATAATTTTTTTTGTTATGCCTCTCCAAAACTAGTTGACATTTATCCTGAAATATTGCTGGACATACATGAAAATCTTCAAACGTGACTGTAAAACATGTTCAAGCAAGCATGCATGTTACCGTTTTTTTTCTTACGTTTTCATTTAAAAATTTCTTCTTTTTGCCTTAAGGGCTGGCAAAAGAAGATACTTGAACTCATATAACTAACTTTTGGCCCAAAGTCTATATGATTTTTTTTCTTTAAGATTTAAAAACTTCTTTTCATTCTTTGTGTTTAAATAAAAAAAAATAAAAAATGAAAAGACATTTTACGACGCCATGTGTAATGATGGTGGTCAAGCCGGAAATAGACAAAGTTTCTTGCTGTCTAGTTATTGAAAGAAAAAATTTTAAATACACAAAGAATAATGCACTTCATTGATAGGAAATTTTTTTATTTAAAAAAAAAAAAAATAATAAATCTTGATTCTCATTAAATGAAAAAAGAAATAAACGCTTTAAAAAATTTTAAATAAATTCTCATTTTAACCCCCAAATAATGAAAATGTTTCATTCTGCTATTGGTTTGTAACTTGGTGTTGCATAAAATAAACATTATTTGTATTCATTTTAACTAAAACATTTCAATTGGATAAACAAAGTGCTCAAGAGGATACATTTCAACAACTACAACATCAACAGCAACAGTAACAGCAGCAGCATAAGCAGCTTCAAGAGCTCTTTTTCCCATTTCAATACTAGAAAAGTGCATCAACATCAACTGCCGGCAACTGATGAAACCAAAATAAAGTTAGAAAAAAAAAAAAAAAGAAAAACTAAAATTTATAAACACTTCAATATCAAGACGATACAAAGATTTTATTTATTTAAAAAACGGGAAATGTTTCAAAGAAGGTTAGCTAGAAAGTAGCTAAAAAGAAGCCACATTAACATACAACTTCAGGGAAGGTAGTAAGTGAAGTAAGAAACAGAACAAGGAGCATTTTACTAGACTAGTCAATCATTCACTTTAAAAAGGCGCGTCAATTGCTATTTTACGACGAATTACATGAACTTTTTCTTAAAATTAAGACTACAAATGGGAAACAGATGAAAAGTGTCTTACAAGAGTCTACACAGACTGATGGGCAGTATACTCAGCGTATTAGGCTGGATGCCCATTCGGTTACTTGGTTGGTTTGTGTGGCAGTCTGACGGCCATCAAGTAGAGTAAAAAGATTCCATTTTGAAAAGATTCGGTTACACTTTCAAGAATTTTTTTTTATCAAGCGAGTAAAAGGTTCTCATATTTAAATCGATTTTAAAAACAATAGCTTAGAAAAGAGTACTATGGATCAGTCACTTCTACATGACTGCTCAATTACTACATTTAGACTTCTTCTGTGATACGTCGCACACCATAGAAAGTTTAAAATGAGTCTGGCGTTATTAATTCTGCGCTTGGTTGACAGTAGCTTCTGTTCTAATGCATGCGTGTTTTTTGAGTCTTCTTGACTGCCAAATGTCCAACTGGACTCTGCAATAACCCTGTAGATTTGCAGACTCTGACTAGCATTCAAAGCGCTGTTTTCTTATACATTTTTTTTTTTACAACCTTGCTGGGATAGATTTTTTTATAGTAAAGTTTTCATCACTTTCTCTTGACTGTGACAAAATTTTTGTATAGAAAATATTTCATCACATATTTTTGACTGCGATCGAATTTTCTTAAAGAAAAGTTCTCATCACATCCTTGTGACTGACAGATTTTTTTTTAAAGAAAAGTTTTCATCACTGTGAGACACTTTTCTTACAGAAATATTTCATCACATTTTTTTTGACTACGACAAATTTTTTCTTATAGAAATCTTTTTGTTTGCGACAGATTTTTCTTATAGAAAAGTTTTCATCACATCCTTTTGACTGCGACAGATTTTTTTTTTTCAAAAATATTTCGTCACTTTCTCCTGACTGTGACAAATTTTTCTTTCAAAAATATTTCGTCACTTCCTCCTAACTGTAACAGATTTTTCTTAGAGCAAAGTTTTCATCACATCTGTGAGATATTTTTCCTATAGAGAAAAATATTTTTTCTTTCGAAAACAATTGTACTCCGGCTAGGCAGTAATATGGTATTTGCGGGAGTCTTTTCTAATTAAACAAATTCTTTACTTAGGAATATGTCTGCTTGGCAATCTTTATTACAGTTACATTTAAGCCCACACAAAACGTCATTAAAAGCATCCTTGAAAACATTAACTGTAACATGATTAAAGCATCATCATTATCGGCAGACATTATTTCATTACAATGTCGAAACCTCAATGTAATGCCTCAATGCTGTTAAGCATCCTGTACGCCGCAATTTGTGATATTTTTTTTTTTTTTTTGCTTACTGCTTATTTGTATTATCCTTTTAATGTTGCACAAACATGTTGCAAAAACTCGTAGCTGCTTAAATTTTAGAACGCAAAAAAAAAATGAAATTTAAAACAGAAATCAATCACCTTATTTTGTCTGTGATAGTTTCAAACCAATTTGTTATCCAAACTAAATTTAAGTTTTGTTTGTTGCTCATATTCAGAACTTCACTTTCTGACTGCTTAATTTCAATAAACAAAATATTTCATCGATGTTTGCATAATAATTCCTAAACGTCTATTTTTCAATTTACTTTAACTAAGTATTTGTAGTTATTTGTAAATTTATCTTCACTTCAAAGCCAATTAAATGCTAAAAAAAACACTATTTACAAAAACTATCTAGACTTTGTTGCTTCCGTATTGGCAGAGAAAAGTTTTCTTCTTTAAGGTAAAAGAACTATTAAGTGAATAAATTCTTTATTATTATTTAGTTTGCCAAAGAAGACTTAGAAATTTGTTTTGTTTTTGTATTTATATACGAGTAAAATAAAAAAAAATTTTTTATTTTTGTTTTACAGTCTAAACTAAATGGAGACCAAGCGTAGCGTTTTTTAACGCCCTTTATTTACATTAAAGCGTCAGAGCTAAACAAAGGCTCTGTCAATAATCATCTTGTTTAATTAAACCCATTAAAGACAAACAAGAATAGAGTTTAAAATGCTGAATTAAAAAAATTTAGCTATAATGTCACTACTGGTCAAAAACAATAAAACAAAAATAAAAAACAATTCTTTTGCAGCCAACTTCACTGCAAATCGCTTTGTCAAAGTTGAATTTTTAAGCCGCTTAGCATTGCCGTCAAATTATTTCCGTATGCTCCAGACATTTTGTAAGGATGTGATAGTTTTTGACAGATAAAAATCGCATGCCGCGCCAATTTAGGTATGACTGTAAAAAAGTTTTCACAGAGAGTCTTTTTGAGGATTTTTCTTTAAAGAAACTGAGGGATGATAATCAAATATTAATAACCAACACAAATCACTGCAGTGGAGAGAAATTTCCATTAAAATTGTTCTAAAATTTACCGTAATATGGCCTTAGATGTTAAGCGAGTCTTGGTGGGTATAAGATTTTCAGCAATTATAATCAGTTATTATATCTTTTTTTATTACAGAGTAAAAGCGGATCAAAGAAGAACTCAAATAAGGGGAGGTCTGGCTCGATGTAAAATTTACGAATGTTGAATTTATTAAACAACTTTTTTCTTAAAAATTTTTTTCTTAAAATGTCAGTTGAAATAAAATTAAATTAATTTTATTTTACTCCCTGTCCACTCGTACGTGTGCTTCATGCCAACTGCCGAGTGGACTGTGACTGAAACATTTTAAAGCCTATTTGAGATTGAACGTATGAGACTTTATTACCTGCCCATTATTTATCTCTAAACTTTATTTACCAAGCATTGACAATTAATTCAATTGCTGTAATTAATTTTTATTGAAAGTCATCAATGCTAAATCTACCATCAGTGCCATAAAAAAAACTCTTATAAATATGCAAATAACAAAATATAAATGCAAGAGATAAAATTAAATTAACTTTAACAAATAATCTAAATTAAAAAGGGAAACTGGGTGGGAGGTTAAGCAGAAGTTTAGAAATCTAAGCGAATAATACAACAACAATAACAACAAATATATCTAGAAAAATAGTGCAAAAGGGGAAAATGTGTAATCAAAACTAAAATCACAGCCAGCTGCAACAAATCTCACATACAAAATTCTTTATTTAATATGTGAAAGATTTGTCACCAACACATGGCCAAACTCATACTCACACCGCCATAAAAAAAACACATATTTGAAAGCATTTATATTTTATATCCTTAAAAATGCCTGAATATTTATATATATTTGAATAACGTTATATTATTGTGAGACTATTAAGATGAAACAAACAAACAAACAAATTTTTATGCAGCAATATTTTTTACATCACTCTAAGCTTACAGTTGCAATTTATGGAATTGCAATAGAAATAAGAATTTATATTCAATAAAGCCCATCCATATTTAAAATGAGGCACAAAGCAAACAATCGATTGTTAAATACTTTAAGTCATTTGAAAAAACATAAAAAATCAATTCATATGCGTGAGCCACAAAAAAAAAGGCATTTTCAACAATTACTTGCACAAGCCGCTAAAAGAAAGAGCAATAAAAAGAAAAAGAGAATAAAAAAAACTTCCCATTGCAGGTTAGAAGGAAAGGAAATTGTAGGAACAAACCTATGGCATCAAAGTAGTTCTTAAGAAGATGTTTTACTTTAAATATTTTTTAATAAATGGTTTCATTACCACTCCATCTTAATGCTCTTCAAAAGGATTAAAAGCCATTTTAGGACATAAGTTTGAATTAAACTAAAAATGAAGGGAGTGAAGATAAATATGCCGAGTTAAATATAATATACCGTAAGCCGTTACGTTTTTTTAAAAGTATTTATGGCATACTTATCAAATACCTCTTACGTTATTAAATATTTCTAAGTATGCATAAATGCAACTGTACATAAATATCTTGATTTCTTTAAGATATTGTACCAATTTTCAAGCGAGCCATAAAAGATTACGGGATGAGACATATATCATTTTAAAGGGGAGATCGTGTTTATTTGTAATCTAAAACTCAAATATTCAGAAATTACTTTGCATTATTTTTAAATATTTTTTGAAATTTTGAATATACCCCAGTGCTGTTGCTCTGAGGTATTTAAGAAACTTCCCAACGAACCTTTAAAGATTGTGGGATGGGACAGATATCATTTTAAACAAGAGGTTGCCGAAATTTGCAAATCTACCGCCGAAATACTCAGAAGTTATTTTGGACTATTTTTAAATTTTTTTTGGATTTTTTTTTAATTTCCATATAGCCCAGTATTGTTCTTTGGAAGGATTTTCGCATTTTCCGTTTTGCATCATAAAATAAAAACTACGAAGTTTTCAGAAAATGTTAAAACACTTTAAGAAAGTTTAGAGCCTACAGATTAAATTATTTTAATAATTTTCATGGGCAAAATGGGGAATAGTAAAAACCGCGCAAAGCAACAGCACGAGGTATATGGAAATTTAAAAAAAAAATTTTAAAAATTGTTCAAAGTAATTTCTGTGTATTTAGGCGGTAGATTACAAAAGACCTCCCCTTTAAAATGATATACGTCCCATCTCGTAATCTGCTATGGTTCGTTCGGAAGTTACTTTGTATTTGTATATGAAATTTCCATATACGCCAGTGCTGTTGCTTTAAGTGATTATAGCAACTTTCCAATGAACGTATAAAGATTGTGGGATGGGTCAGATATCATTTTAAAGGGGAGAATGTCTAGATTCGTAATCTAGCGCCCAAATATTTAAAAGTTATTTTAGACTAATTTTAAATTTTTTTTGAAATTTCTATTGATCAACATTTTTTTTTTTTTAATTTTAAAGAAAAAATTGCAATCGATTATGAAGGTGGTAATTTTTGAATTAATTTTTTTTCTACGCTACGCTTTGCTGTAGCGATATTACAAAGATTCTGATAATTTGCTGATCTTTGTGTACGTATAACTGTTGTTGAACACAACCAGCATTAAATTTTAGAAGAAATAGGCATCCCAAGCATGTCTTTGAATAATTAAGGAATACTAGACTTAAGCGGTGTTTGTATCACGAGATTAATAACGCACTACGTCTATTTTCCTGAAAGTGAACAGGTGGCAACAATTTTAATTACTGCAGATTTTGAATTGGCAGCATCAAATGCAACAGACTTTTTTATTCAAGCAGTTAATACATTTGGGTTGCACAGGGCGCCCCGAATAAAAAAACAGAGGAGGGGCTCAATTGGTTGCTCTTTTTGGGTAGCATTATTATATTTCTATGTTTAACTTTTAAAGTTTTTGTTTCATACGAATTAAATATATTTTCCTGTGGAACATTTTAAATGAACTGAAATTATTTTTGAGTCACTTTATAATTAAAAACTTTTTTTTTAAGTGACGCTACGCTGTTAAACTTATTTTTATTTTTATTCAAAAATTTTACAAAATCCTCAACAAATCTTATAAACTAACAAGCAACAAAACGAACTAATCCAATTTGATCTTATTCCTTGATATGCAAACACAAAAAAAAAAAATACTAAATTAAATCATGTAGTTTTGAAAATTAAACCGAAGCTTGACAAATTACAACATGTAAGGGATAATAATGAATAGGCAACAACAACAACAATAGCAACATGAAAAGCAGCCAGCGACATGCACTTGCAGTACATTTTACAAAAGCAAGATACAACAAAAATCACTGTAAAAATAGATAAAAATTAAATACAATTTAAACAACAACAACAGCCATAAATGTAGGTAAAATATTTATAGATTTACACGTTGACATAAAAATACAGGGTTCAGAAATATTCCAAAAAGAAGATAGAGAATCCAAGAAAAGTTAAAATAACGGCCACATTCATAAAATTTTTTCTTGTTAAACAGATTTTCTAAAGAAAATTTTTATTAAGCAAAAATATTTTTTTGCACAAATTTCCTTAATTGGGCCTATAAATGGTTAAGCACAAGTTTTCAAAATTTATTTAATATTTCCAAACTCTGTTAAGAAGAACTCACACATATACACTTTTACACTTCTAAAGCTTTAACTAAAATTATCAGAGATAAAAACAAATACACAGGCGAATGTTCTCACACAAACACACACACATTTTACATTTGGTCGTTTCAATAGACAGACTTTATAGAATTGAATGCATGTTAAAAAAGGGATTTAAATAAACGAACCGAAAAATAAAACATGACAGTTGTAATTCTATATTTTGTATAAATACCAAATCTCTACAATATTTAAAAGAGAATGTGTGTATGTGTATTAGTTAATTGTAACTATAGACTCTTGTAACAAAACTAAATGTTAAAGTAATTGCAGATTTACCTCTAGACACATGCAAAATCTATATAAATAAAACTTAATGCTGGTTTTTGGTACAATAAATGGAACCAGAACCATAAAAATTAATTAAAAAATATTAAGCATAAATGAAAATCCTGTTTTTCAATAAAAATTATACATTTTATTGAAAGAGTTGCTAAAGTTTTAGAGTCGGAAAAAGAGTTTTAACAAACTTTGCGAATACATAGAAAGTAAAATGGAGGCTGCCAGAGTAGAATATTGACACGTTCTGCGGTCTACAAACAGCAGCTTGCAAGTATGTTGTTATGTAAATCATAGTCCAGATGAATGGGCCAATGGACTAGCAGCATAATGTGAATGATTTGGCCTAGACGAGATAGAAATCATAGCAGGGACTTACTAGTGGTACCGGAAGCCCAATTGAGGCATGTGTTGGCAACATGGAAGTAAAATAGGCTTGCCATCAACTGATTACAATAGAAGTTGTCAGGATAAGGAAAAGGAGGAGGAAACTGTGAAACACCTTTTCCGGATTAGATCAATGCTTAGATTCTGAACAAAAAAGTTACACAAGGTAAACATATAAAAAAAGATTTTATTTGAGCAAACAGTTATTTGGTCCCATTACACTGCTTTGCTTATGGAGTTTTTATTTATTTTAACACACACAAAATGTGTAACACACACTGACACAACAGTAAGTGTGTTTGTGCATGACTGAGTGTTACATGAAACAAAACTTTATGCGTATTTGACAGATAGAGTAAATACAAACACATTCGTAGTTACGTACACAAGTATTTGTGTACGAGTATAATAAAATCAAGCCCGTTACTCTGTGTAATTGATTTTATCGGCCATGTTAATTTTGATTAAATATGCAAATCAACAATACACATGCATTAACAACCAACCCCAAAAAAAAAAAATATAATAAAAATCAGAAGTGCTTGAAAAAAAATTTTTAAAGGCATACAGGAGTGTGTATCATTTATTTAATCCAGAAATTTACAAACACACAAATACACTTACTTTTTGACATGCAGGTATGTATAAGAGTCCCATCTATGGCTAAATGGTAAGTGAAGTGATTTTGTACGGGCCAAAAAGTTAACATATTTTGGGGGCGTATGCTTATGCAAAAAAATTTTATGTGGCTTAAGGAATTGATAGCTGTTGCTGCTGTTTTCATTTTGATTATGAAAATAACTTGGTGTGAGAAGTTAAACAAAATGTAAATGTATTTGTGTATTTAGTTTATGGTCAACATTATTGTTATTGTTATCACTAACAACTGCAATAATATCGTTAGCAACATCATTATTATTATAAAATAAAATGATTATTATCCTTAACTTTGAAGAGTGTTACATGAAGAAAATACAGTAGAGCATTTTGTTTTATTTTTTTTTTTTTAAGGACAAAAGAGACAGAGAGAGAGAAAAAGAGTGGTTAATTTTTTTATTAAGACCAAGATTCAATTGCCAAACTTGTGTAAAAATTTTTTAACTAATTGTGCCTTATTAACAAGAATTTTTAGTTATAAATTAAGTAAATATTTTCACCCGATCTTTTATGGTCTTTAAATTATTAGAGTGAAAGATGCTTTTGTAATAAATTTCAGAAATTTCTATAAAAAAAAAAGAATATAATTTTAAAGAAAACAATTGTTCTATTAAAAAAATTGTATCAAAAAAATGGGCGTGGCCGCTTTAAAGATATATGTTGATTTTAGTAAAAATACAGAAATTAAATGTACTAAATTTAGAAAAAATCTTTAGTAAACTTAAAAACAATTCATTAGAAAACCAATCTAAAATGGAAATTGATGGTAAAAAAAATAAAAGCCCACTTTCCTTCGTAAACAATGAAACAAAAAATGATTTTTATGTTTCTAAATGGCGCTCGCTTTTGCTCTGCTATGAATATTAATAAGACTGTGCTAAAGATCAATTATTTGCAGCCCATATTGAGCAAAATATTGTAGATGCAAAATATTTGAGTCTGATTAAGGGGAACTATTCTTCTTAAACGAGAATAGCTTTCTTCGTTTAAAATGCTTTAGATCAGCATATATGGCTGCACTTTATTAAAGAAGTCTTTGCAGAGTTTGCTATTCTGGGCCAATGAAACTACCATTAGCATCTTTTCTGGCTAGTTTGTCTGCCTACTCATTGCAGGTCATATTTATTATGACCTTACAATCATCCTAATAAGGTTTAACTTGTTATTGGATGTTAGTCTTCCCATTGACATTTTTTAGAACGTTTTTGTATAATCGAAAGCAGCTACAATCATTCTTAGGCCCATTATTACAAGTTAACTTTAGTTAACTGAAAGATTTTGTAGGCCACAAAGCCAACTTTTAGTGACATTTGTTACTAAAAGATATTGATCATTTAAATTTACCTTACAATCCAATTTTCATTTTAATGTGTAGCCAATAACCTTAAAAAATCCTAACTTTATGTATTGGTTTTATTTTATCGTTTTTAAAGTCAATTCGCATAAGCTGTTGAGGCAATATCCACTAATTCTGTGCTCATAAGGCAAAATGATTAAGGACGATTTAAGTAGAAATTGACACTATAACTTTTTTAACATAAATCAAGGATTGTGAAGCTTTATATTCTACAATTAATGAGTTGGCAATGAATAACAAGAATTTGTTGGGACTTTAAATGTTGTAGTAGTCTTTTAAAATCACTTAATAAAATTAAATTATTTTTTCCATATCGAAACAGAATTGTAACTCGTAGCATTAACTAACCTTCTTGTTTAAAAATTAATTTTCCAGTAGCTTGCAAGCATTTTCTGAGAAGTTCTACCACATTTTGTATATGAAGCCTTATTAAGAAAGACCTTATCGAAAGCTTAGGAGACGCATTTTTTTTTCATTAGTTTTAGATAATTTTTAAGAATTTAATTTAATGAATAAATTTATTTGGATTCACGGCTTTACAATTTTAATTTCATCAAAAAATGAAATAATGGAAAAAAAAATTATAGAAAATATTTTTTTTTTCTTGTTAGTCCCACTGTTAAACAGTAGGTGTAGTAGCTTGAATGATATTGATGTTGAATATTCGTTTACATGTATTTACATGTGTTTGTGTGTATGTATGTATGTGTATTTAAGATATAATCATGCTTCCTTTTGCATGTGTCAAAGACACTATTGACAGTTTATTATGTTTATGGTGAATTATCTCGTTATTTATGCAATTCATGACAAATACAATTTGTTGTTTACTTTGTAGGAACAGCAACAATATCATCATCATCATCATCATTATTATTATTACTATTACAATTGTTATACATACATACATCCCTAAACCTTATATTTATTTGAAAATAATTTACAGGCAAATTTTCTGTTTTAGTTTATTTTGTTTGTTGTTGCTTTGCATTTTATGGAAAATTTCCCAAGCTTTACTTATGTTAATTTTTTTTTTCCTATTATTAATTTATACAGTCCATATACATACATAGAATTCATATATCTTTGCCCAGATAATCTCAGTTTCTGTCAATATTTATTTAAATCTTAAGGAATTCAATTTAACAAGAACATAAATTTAATTTTTTTTTTGTTTTATTTTGTTGCCATGAATAGAAATTTTTAGAAAAAAAAAAACGAAACAAAATATTCAAATTGAATTTAAAAATATTAAAGAAAAGTTCAAGGGAAACTAAAAAATGTTTAAAAAAAATTGTTTAAGAAATAATTTTAGCAAGAAAATATTTAAATTTAAATCTGAATGAAGCTTGGACAAGCTTAATTGGAATTGTATAAGTGTAGTCAGTAAAATGGTTTGTTTCTCATAGAAATAAAATTAGAAGAGTTTTCAACAAACGAAACGTTTCACAAACGTTTGCTTGCCATCTCCACTTTTCAATGCACATGATGATATTCAGCACCTGTTTAATTTTGCCAGTAATATTTTTTTTTTCACTATTAAAACCTAAAATTTAATTTATATTAACAAAAAAGGCAGTAATAATTTTCATATAGCTATAGAGGAAGTAGGAAGCTGAGAGAGGCTTTCAGTAGATGAGGAAAGACTTAAAAGTATTATTGCTAAGGGTAAAGCAACAAAAACATAAAATAAATGAAAATAAATTAAATAAAAAATCATAACAGTTTTAGTACAAACACAGCACTTATGCGATTTGAGTTAAATGTGTTTCCTAACAAAATTATTTGAACTTTAGTTCGCATGAAATCCATAAATTTAATTATAGTTTCCTGAAATTTCTTTTAGATTTTATTTCCCATCTAAAACACAAAAAAAAAACTATAATTGCAAGAGTGAATTTCCATTTAGTTTCCTATCGATTTAATTTTGCTTAGCTTCATTTTAAAGACTTAATAATTTTATCTTTATTTGAAAAGTACTCGTACTTGTTAATGAAAATGCAAGGAAGGAACAAAGTCCTTGAATAAAGTTGAATTATTTTCTTCTACTTTTTTTTTATTTTTGTTATTTGAATAAAAAAAATAAAAGTAAAATTTTATATTCAAATTAACTTTGTGCTATGAAATTGAATTGATTGCGTTCAATTAAAATTCAGTTATGCTGAATACAGAAGCAACACATTCAACTTGACGGGCTAGCAGCTGACTGAATGGCTGACTGTCTGTCTAACTGGCTAACTGTATAATCGTATGTTCCACAATCCTTGGAGCTGTGTACTACTAAGGTGCTGTCTTTAGCCAACAATAACAGCAAAAAAAAACCCTATAAATTTAAAAGAATAAAACAAAAATTAACACAGGAGCTGATGAAACTAACGTTGATTGTGGAATAATTTTAATTAATTTTCACCAGCTCAGCACAAATGTTCTTTCAATTTAAATATTTTTTACTTGGTATTTTTCTGTAACACGAAAGGTGTGTTTTAATGTAAATTGAATTGAACACTATTAAAAAAAAAAAAAATTACGGAGCCAAAAGGAAATAATTTTCAGGAATTTAATGTGTTTAAAAATATTATAATAAAAAAAAATTTTTTTTTTTTTAATATTTTTTCATTAACATTTTAAGCATTCATAAAAAATTTTATTTCATGTTTTAATTAAATAATGTTAATCTCAGCACAATAAAAATACAAAAATTAAATCGCAAATAATTGTTATGACAAATTATTTTATATTTTTAATATATTGACTCAATGAATTAATTACGTTTGATATTAAAAAAAAAGACGAAATAAAATGTTAAAAAAAATTTATGTGAACTCCTAACAGTCCAACCTAAATTGAACCACTCAAGGCAAACAAAAATAAAGTTAAAAAAGCTAGATTAAAAGAAAAACTAGCTATAATGTCACTACTGGTCAAAAACAACAAAACAAAAATAAAAAACAATTGTTTTGCAGCCAACTTCACTACAAAACGCTTTGTCAAAATTGGATTTTCGAATTGCTCAGCGTTGCAGCCGCGCCAATTTAGGTATGCTTGCAAAGAACAAAATATTTTGCAGAAGGTGGAGCATCAAGTACATCTACATGTATATTAGAGAGCTGCCCAAAACATTTTGAAAATCATACATCACTTTAAATATATAATAACAAGCTTGAATATGCTTATGCAGGATTTCAATCTATACTTTATATAAAATTTTAGTGCGGCAGTTTTTACATAAAAATTTTATGTTCACATGCTTGGTGATATTGATGTTCATATTTGTTGTTATGTTTAGATTCACGTTTATGTGTATGTGTTGATGTTGATGTTCATGTTCGTATTCTTTGTTATGTTTGCAATCACATTCATGTTAACTAGGTTGATCATATATGTTCATGTCTGATGTTCGCGTTCATAAGTTCCCCAATGTTCATGTGTCTGTTGATATTCATATTTTTTGTCACGTTAGCAATCACATTCATGTAAATTATGCTAATCATGTTCATGTCTTATGTTCACGTTCGTATGTTTGCTTCAGTTGATGTTGATATTTGTTGTTATGTTCATATCTTTGTTGATATTCATGTTCATAGCCGTTGTTGTGGCCATTTTCATGTTCATGTTCATGCTCCCATGACAAATTTTTAATTGCAGTATTTTACTATTGAATATAACGATTAAATTAAGACATATCTTTTATCTATCTATACAATTTTTAGAATTTACTCAGCCTTTAATATTATTTTAACCTTGTGAATTAAATATTTATTTTATTTAAACAAAAAACATAAAATAAAAAATTAACACGATTAACTAAATGACAATAACCCTCTAGTATGCTGAAAAGGGATATTGCATGCTGAGTAAATCCCTTTTAAGCACAAATAATTGGTTTCCTCATATGAAGTGAGTGGGCTTATAGGCAACGCAGCAAAAACCAATTTAGCTTTATAAAATATAAATACTCGTGTGTAAGAGTGTGTGTGTGTGCATGCGGTGTAATGAGTCAGTCTGTTGTGAAATATGAAAGCAAGCAAAAATAACAAAAAAATTTAAAGCTGCAAATAAGAAAAGTATTGAAACAAATGGCAAAAGTCATAATATTTACAGTGTCTACTAGTTCCAAACGACTGGCAGCATCAAGCAACAGCATACCGAAGAGTAAAAGTCGCAACAATATAATATTTTGCTTCCCCAACAAACGCTAAGTCCTACATATAACAAAGACTGAGTGAGCATCATCAACACCATAACCTTATTTGTTCATTCATCCACGTTACAACTATCCTGGCTTTAGCCACACACATTTCTTTCTGAAGGCTGCAGTCAAAAGAAATGTGTTGTAAAAACAAACAAAAATTTATAGAAAAATATTAAAACACAAAAAGAAGACACGAGAAATTAATTGCATTTTCATTATAACGCTTTAAGTTGGTTGGTTCATTCCTTTAATGGTGAGCCTTTCCATATTTGATTTTTCATTATGTTGCAAATATGGCTGACTGGCAGGCTGGGCTATATTGACGTTTGATTTAAAGCCTTAATTGAAAAAATATTTTTAGATTTTCATTTAATTATTAAATTTTTATGATATAAATTAAAAGTACTTTCTAGAACCAGTTCTGTAGGGCGATTAACTATTCGATTTTAAAGAAAAATTTTTGCTTAAAAATTGTTAAAAAAAACTTGTGATTCAGTAAAAATTTTAACTGTCAGCTGGGCATTTAAATAAAAGCCAAAATTTTGTGTGGTGCTTAGTTAACCGAAAAATAAAAGTGAAGGACTCTTAATGTCTTGGATTAAAATTTTTGTATATTCGATTTTTTTGCTCTTAGAAATCGTACTCATAGACTAAAGTACTGTGCAAGGTAGTAGATAAATAAGCCAGATACCGACTGTAGCGCCACCTGTCGAGCGGATTTGTAATGTTAAGCTTTCGAAGGCGTAACCCAAAAAAGCCATACAGAGAAATTCAATTAAATAGATCCAGCCGTTTAGGAGTAATACAATGTCAAACACACTGTATGAGTCAAATTTTATATATTAAGATAAGCCATTTTTGGTTGTTGTATATGGTAATTTGTAACCTTTTTAGTTGTTGTACTCAGTGGCCAATTTTTAACTCCTAAAGTTTAGAGAAAATTACTGAATCACACATTTGTTAGGGCAAACAGAAAAATATGGAGTTAAAAATAATAGAATAACGAACCGTTAAAAGTTACTGAATCGCACTAGAGAGCACCAGCGTTACGGTTTTATACATAAGTGTTATTATATGCTTTTCAGTTGGACTTAAGGTCCACTATCGCCAATGGTGATGATCTGTTCAGCAACCTTTTTTTAAGACTAAAAAGTAAAGCCAACGATATTTTTGGGCTACTTCAAAAGAAAACCAGCAAAAACGTTAGCTAAAGTAATGAAAAAGCTCTAGTTTTGTCCATAAAACAAAGCACCTATAGAGTCTTCTGTCTCCAGCACCATTTTTTTGTGAATGTTGTTTAAAAAATATTTTCCAAATTCCCAATTCAAGTTTCTTTTTAGCGAAGGGTATAAAAATTTCATTATAGCCGTAGACATTTAAGGACCTTTTTTACATGTTCATTAAGGTAAAGAAAGGGTGTAAATGTGTAAGAAAAAAAAAACTGTTTGATAATTTTTTTATTTCTTCTTTAAATGTATTATTGCAAAGATATTGCAAAAGACTATGAATTTATACGTTTACGCGTTATTGTAATGTTTTCTTTTTCTTTTTTTTCATTAAATGAATGTGACTGACTCTTCGTAATGAGTTGGGAATGAGTACAAACAATCGTAAAAATTACTGGGTGTTTATAAAGTAATAAAATAGTGGTTTTTATATAGAACAAGCAGAAATACAAACTCATTAATAATTTTAATTTCAGGTTTATGAATAATAAAAATGAAGCCATTGTTTTGTTTTTACTAAAACGAAAGAAATCGAAAGAAAAGCGATTAGAGATTCATAATTGCCTTTTCAAAGAATGCAAATAGAAAGAACCACGAAAGCCTATGCAGTTTTACTACTGGGAAACTTTAAATTTACACCTTCACACACAATTATTTGATAAAATATTTGCCAAATAAACGTCTATGAAATGCTTTTGCTAAAAATGAAAATCTCAGCTCAGGCTAAGAACTTAGAACTGTGACTTAGTGCAAAAAAAAAAAAAAAATTTAACTTTTTAGGCCTATTCATATTTACCACTGGCCTTTAGCATTCGGAGGCTGACTGCTCTTCATATCTGTTCAACTACCATTTAATTGATTTTTAGCCATAAGGATATAATTTAGTTAGATTTTAGATAAGCGTAAGCAGTTTTTTTTAATCATTCTTCAATTGGTAGTTGTCGAAATTGTTTGAACATTTTAATTTTGAAAAAGATTTAAGTTTAAAATTAATTTATTTATTTTTCTTTAAATTTTCTCTTATCACCCTGTTTGCAAATTAAACACCCAACAGCACTTCCGGTTATTTTAAAGCACATGCATACATTTACATAGAGAGGAATTAACAAAAAAAAAATATAAGAATAACAAATCCAATTGCAATTTGTGGAAAAAAATAAGGAAAACAGAAAATCAACTGACAAATGATTCTGCCACTTGGTAGTAGAAATCGTGGCAGCCATAGTACACAATGCTACCCAGGAGGTTTAACAGATATAGAGGTAAAAATATACTATAAATACACAGACTTACAGACAGACTAGCTGACTGATAGAAAAATACAAACACTAGCACCGGCATAGACACAGCCACAGACACAGGCAACCACATTGAATTGAAAAGGCATAAAGTAAGTAAGAAATTAAAAAAAAATATATATAATTTTTTTCTCCTATAAAACAAGAGACTAAAAGAGAGGGAGAGAGATAGGGAAAATAAAATAACAAACTGGATAAAAATTAAGCAAGAGTAGAAAGGAAAAAAAATTATACGTTCATATAAAGCTGAACTCAAAACAATACAATTTCATAGAATTTAAGGCCTAAAGGCAAAATGTGGTGAGTGCGAATGGTGTCATTAAACGATTTTTCATTGCAATCTGCTGCAGGTGGATTTGTGCCATTCTATCTATATGGATTCCAATTCTTTTGCTTTTTATTTTCAGTTGTTGTACGAGTATTTTCCCTTTAGATTTTTAACAATGATATGGATTTTATTTGTTGTTAATAAATGAATATATAAAAAATACTTAAATAAATAGTGGGTATAAGAGTTCAAATAATGTTTATTTAACACAGTTTTGTTTAAAACTGTTTGTGTTTTTATGCTTTTATTTTCATTTTATTAAACCAGAGATTAAAATTGGAAAAAGTGGTATTGACTCTTAAAAAGACTTAAACCAAAACAGCAGTTTAACAATAAGCCATTGATTTAATGACACAACTTTTCTTAAAATTAAAACGGAAATTAAAAAGAATTTATTAATGCTGCATAACGGAAATTATTAAACAATTGTTGATTTTCAAACACCACCCAGCCATTAGCCTTCTCTATTACTTGCAAAATATATTATTGCACACAATCACATAAATGTTTATTTAAATTGTGGCTTAATGACACTTTTGTTAAAAATAAATTGACAGTCAACATCCGTTATTATAAATATTAAACACGTACAATGATAATTTACACCCCCTCATACGACAACATATGGAATCATTATAATTTTGCTCGTCAAATAAAAGAACAATTAAAAGTGCAACATGATTTCCAATACAATGCCTTGTTAAAAATAATTCTTTCAAACAGAATATTTTAAAGAGAAAACAGATAAGTGTATAAGCAATTCCTTATAGAATTCCTGTTCAGTAATGTGGCATATTTGCTACCTTAACGAATTTGTTCCATTACAAATACAAATTCATTTATTAGTCCCTACATAATATTTAAAGCGGGTTTTAATAAACGCTACTAACATAATTATTTTCTTTTTAATGCTGCCTTTTAAATTACATTATAATTAATGTCCTTACACCTCACTTCTTCTTTCCACCACCTTCATCTATTACAATGATTGTGATAATATTATTATTATTATTGAAATTTGTTGTTTAATTGTATCTAATGGCTGTCTATCAAAGTGTAAATTTTCTTACATCTAAATCAATTTTTCTCATACCTTTAAATTCATCAGTGGCAAGTGTTTGATTATATTGAGATGATGACAATAAAGTTGCTGCATAAGAAAATTTTCAAGTTGGAAATGCAGAAGAGTGATGACGAGAAAACATTTTTGCCTTTTATTTAATAAATGATTATGAAATCAAAACACGTCTTTTAATCAATTCAACGTGCTGACGTTGTCCAAAATGATTGTTGCCAATAATTTAAACATTTTGCTAAAGAATATTTAGAAATGTGATGGACAAATAAATGATGATGATGATGGTTAGTTGGGCAGGGGAAAATGATTAAATGAGCAGTGCAATTGCTTGGGGAGCTGTTGATGTGTGTTTTAGCATTTCATTTCATTTTTTATTTTTTTTTATTTTGCTGATTTGCTATGTAGTTTCGAAAATTGTATGTGTCAGATAAGTGAGAGTGAGAGAGTTTGTGTCAGATTAGCTGCATTGACCACATTGTGTGAAAATTAATTAATTCTTAAGCCAACACAAAAGTGTACACTTTTGGAAGGTTATTGCAATGAATTAAATTTTATTGATTGACTTCATAGAAAAATTATAAGCAGAAAGAAAGAGATATAGATTTTGGTAAAATCGTAATCGTTTTAAAAACCAAAAATAGTGCTTCAAAACTTCTCTCTCTTTTTAAACTTAAAGCTGCTTTTTATTCATTTTATTTTATTTTTTCTAAGCAAAAATACTAAAAGAAGAAATAAAATCCAATTACTTTGTACTTGACACTGAAACTAAGCATAAATTGATTAAATTTGTTGCCTTTATTTATTTATTTATAACCTGCTTAAGCTTGGCATCATTATTACCGTGCACGCGGTATGCATATACAACAACAACCTTTTGCCTGCACTTGAAAGAACTTTATGTGTTTCCCTGACAAGAAAATATAAAAAATTACAAGAAGAGAAGATGGTTATGTTTGTTGAATATGCACATTAAGTGGCATTTACTTTTATTTTATTTCATTCCTTTTTTTTGTGCAAATGCTTTATTATTTAACGCTTTTTAATGCTGGTTTTTTTTTTTTTTTTTTTTTTTTTTAAATCTGAAGTTGGCAACTTTAGAAATCACATCAAAAGAAACTGTAGTCTTGTAGAAAACATTAAAAGTGAATTACATTTGAAAATAGAAAAAAAGAAATAACAAAAATCAGCCACACGACCAAAATATTGTTTAATAAGATTTTTCCGCAAGCTTTCTAATACGAGCATAAAAAATCTTCATTGCAGACTCATAGTTGTTGTTAGAATAAGTCTGAGAAAATCAAACCAAACACTCAACCGCATATAACACCAGGGAGTCATTAGCATGGCTTCTGCGAAGTCTGAAAAAGATGACTACCAGAAAGCATTTACAGCTTTAGCTTGTAGTATCTCTACTAGTAGCTGACTGTTTGGTTTAGTAGAGAAAAAAATTATAGATACCAGACATTTTGGTCAGAGACGTGACAAAAAGTGTTGTTATAAATTTTTTTTTTTTAAAGAAAACAAAACTAAAATTGAGCTCTAAAAATTTTAAAACAAAACAGATTCAATATATTTCCTTTTTTTCATATAAAACTCATTGCAGAGTATCTTTGATGAAGCCCATAAGTTTACTCTCTCAATTATAGGTCTTATATGACATCAATTAATTGATACAGTGCAACTTTTTTTTTTATTTAGGAGTAAAAAAAAATATTTTTTTCTAAAATTCTTGATCTACAAGTTCATAAGTTGAATCGTTTGAGATATCTTGCTGTCAATTACAGAACCTGCACTGACTAATGCCAAAATTTTCAATAGTACACTGATGATATCTAAGACTAAAACGATTTGTAAACTCTGCTTTTTCACCCAGTGCCAGTGCTTTGTGGAATATAGTGTGATAGAGTGTTTCAACTGTCTGAGTCCACTCGACAATTTCCAATACTTTAAGAATTGTTATTTGACTTAGAAATCTGCATTGGCCGATACTAATATTCTCTATTTTACACTGCTGGTATCTAAGACCACGATGTCTGGTAAATTATTCCATTAGGAGTCTGCGTTATAGTACCTGCAATAAGGTCGAAATTGCGGTGGCAGTGAATAGTATTCCCTACAGAAAAAATTAAAAGAAGTTCTTGTGGCGTCAACTACACAAAACATTCGAGTTATTGAAGCATAAAATGAAAAGGAGCACACTTTATTTAAGATTGATTGCACGCTTCTTTTGCCACAACTCTCTAAAAATAATTTGGAGCGGCAAACGGAGCACTTTATAGCGCCCTTTTCCTAAATAAGGGATTTTATTAGCGCGCAGCATTTATATTACAGCGTTAATCATCTCTTTTAGTAAAACCCACTAAACACAAACAACAATAGAGTAAAAAAACTAGCTAGAGTGTTAATTCTGGTTATACCCGATATTTTAAGACACATAGCAAAATTACAAGTCACTACTGACAGAACACCGCCATCATCAACATCATCATTGTGCTGTTTAACCTCATCCTCCTGAATAAAAAAAAGAAGCTACAACATGGTCGTTATTGCCCTTCACCTCATCATTGATGTCAGTTTCATCAGCAGCATCATCATCGTCGTCAATGCAGGAAACGGAAGTAAGTGTTAGTTGCTTCAATAGTTTAGCAATTTTCTTTGCTGGTACACAAAACTAAATCCTCTACACCCCAACTGTTGAACATCTCAGTTCTTGCTACGTTGTCCGTGCAATGGTTTTTGTCTTGTGATTTAGGTTTTTTTCTCAGGTTTCTTTTAATTTTGAGGTCTTTTGCCACCTTAGACAAGTGGCTGTTGTCTCTGCAATTTTTTGCTTTTTTGCTCTACAATACTCTATTTTTTTTTTTTTTTTAATTTAATATTATTTAGCCTGTGTTAAACACATAACCCAACGTTAAAGTCGTTTGCTTTCTTATTTTAATTTCAACCAGTTACTTGTTTTTGTATTTCGGTAAAAAGAGAAAAAAAAATTGAAAGAAAATTTATTTCACTTTTTATTTAAAAAATAATTGCTTAAGTAGTACCACTTGTTATTGTTATTACACACTGCTGCTGCTGTTGTTGCTACTACTGCTGCTATTGCCGGCAACAAGCTGTTGATTACATTTTGATTGTTGTCTGATGGGCGTTTGGTTGGCTTTTATTAAAGAATATGAATGAATAATTATTTGCTTTCAAAAGAGAAAATATTTTTATAAAATTAATTACTTGTGCTTTAGCTTAATAGACGAGGATTTGATGGTTAATATTTGTAAAGTCAACGTAAAATGGAATAGTAGATAATTAAAGCAGTAAAGGCCAGAGTTCACAAAGAAACAAAACGAAACGTTTGCCTTCCTTTCGGTTAGTAGTTTTTCAGAGTAAAAAACAAATACAAATAAAAAGTACTGCAAGCATTAACCCTGATTTGTAAAAAGCCAGAAACCAATTTATTGCAAATAAAAACAAGCTAAATTCAACAGTGCCCAAATACATATACACACATATGCGAAAGCACGACTGTCTGGTTTCTTGTGTGAGCACACAATATTATGCATCCTCCTCAAAAAAGCTACGTAGTAAATAATGTTTTACACGAGGCATTGTGGTATGCTTTTGCTAGTAAACAAACACCGAAATGTTAATTCATTAAAAAAAATACGTTTCGTTTTGTTTTGTACAAAAATATACGATTGGATTGGTATAAAACAGAAAGAAAACTCATTTTATTTGTGACTTTTTTTTTGCTGTAGGTCGTTGGGTATTTTGTTTTATGAATTCTAGAAAACAATTTAAAAATAATGAAAGATTTGTAACTTTGTAGCAAACGTTTATGAAATGTTTCGTTTATTTTCAAAAATCACATTTCCAAAAGGTATCACAAGTAATAAAGTCAGTCGCTCAGTCTGCTTAATCCCTTTGCCTAGTTTAGCCATTTTGATTATAATCAATCAAACAAACTAAGCCTTAAAATAATATTTTACACAATTAGCACTTTCTAATCACTTTCTCTGTCTGTTTATTATTTTGCAAAACGAAAAACAAGTCTACTCTTTCTTTGGCTTCTTTTTCGGCATAAAAAAAAAGTCCCATTTGTTGTCGCGTAATTTCTTTTAAAACTTTAATGAAATGTTTAGTACATTTTCATGTTTTTCTTTGCTACTGCCATCACCCTTAACTGCACACAGTTATTGTGACAAAGCAAAAAATGCAAGTAAACAAAAATAAAGGAAAATAAAAACTGAATGTGTTGTAAAATACTTTTAACACTCATTTGCGGTTTTCTCATGTCTAATTAAGCGACATTTTATTTGTTAGGTTTTTGTATTGTTGTTACCATTACACCACCACACAAACAAACACACAAGCCTTTAAAAAATAAAAAGAAAAGGAAAAAAAAAAAAAACTTCATTTTTGTGGGTGTCTTTTTCGTAAATTTTGTTGCAAATGTTTTCATTTAATGTTTGCCACAAAATGTATTGTATTGCTGTTGTTGTTAGTCCTCAAACAGCATGCAGAATACAAAGACCCTAAAAGTTTAAAATAATGTATCGTTTAAATAATTTATTTGTACAAAGAAATTCTTTCACTTGCAGCAGCTACATAAGGCCGTTACTATTTTCATCGGTTGCTTTAAATAAAAACAAACAAATTGTAGACTTAAATGTTTCTATGTGTTTCTTGGTATGCAGAGTTTCAAGTATGCCAACAGCGGGTGTGAACTATTTAGCATTTGCAATGTACAATAATAATGCCACAATAGAAAACTCATATGTTTTAATATTTTTGCTGATTGTTTTTAGTTACTTGAGAATTTTTAATTTGCCAACAAAAGTAATGAAAATATGTTTACACTACATGTACATGGCGCTATGAAATGAAAATTTAAGTCATGTATATCTTACATTAAATCATGTTACATCAAAAAACTATTTCTAGAATTATTATATAAAATTCTATAGTAAATATCATAGCAATTGAAGCAAAAATTATTTTCAAAATTATTGAGTTAATGTCTGTGTTGAATTTCGTTACAGTTGTTCCAAACAAATACAGAAAGCCTTAAGGTACTTTCACTTCCAAAGTAGTAAGGTAGGATTTTTTAAAGGGCTAACATTAACATATTTAGTGTGCCCACAGCTCCTTTATTATTTTTTAAAATTTCCTACAAATTAAACAAGACACACTATACTGTAAGATGTTTTAATGTTTTCTGTCACCAACCACATAAAGCAACAACTACACTTTCACGGTCTACCACTTGTGTACTATTAAAAATTCATTGAACCTTAAAAGAAAACAACAGAATAGAAAAATATACAAACTATTTTACATATTAGGTGCAGTCCTCAATTTCTTTGTCTTGTGTTCATTTTTAGAAAGCCTTGATAATTGAAAAACTTTGGCCAGAATACAAATTACAATTTTCTTGGTTTATTAAAAATAAAATTGTAATAAAATTTTATTAATTATGAGGTTTTCTTTAGCTGGCTAGCTGCTATGCAAGACTGGCAAACTTTATTAAGTTTCTGTTTTTTTTTTTTTTTTTATTTATTTCTTTTAATTTGTGGCCATAATTAAAAAATTATAACAGAAAAGTTGCTTAAATCTTAGTTACTTTTCTATTTCTTGTTGCTTCTTAAAAAAATTTGCAATTTTAATATTTTAATTAAGGCTCAAATAAAGTTTTGTAATCAAATACTAAATTTCAGTTTAAGTAGCAGTACTTTTTCCATTTATTTTTTTTTTTGCTTCAATTTTAAAAATCTTAAAGAAGTTATTTAAAAATTCTGCTTATCACTTTTAATTAAGTTTCCAACATGTGTTGAGTTTACCAAAATTAAAATAAATGGCTTTTAGCTTTATGGGAAACTAAATAAGAATTAATGAAAACCTAAAACTAAAAAAAAAAAAAAACTAGTGGAAACTTTTATTGGAAAAACATTTTTTAATTAACTAAACGTTCAGCTAGTACTACACGAATGAAGATGTAAGTATGAAGAAGATCGAGACATGTTTTTTTATTTAGTAACAGTGACTCGTCCATAGACTGGATGTCGTTGGTTCGTTTCTTGGCCTGACCCTGGGTGTTTTTTGAAGACAAGCAAAAAAAAAAAAAAAAAAAAAAAAAAAAAAAAAAAAAAAAAAAAAAAAAAAAAAAAAAAAAAAAAAAAAAATTGACTTATTTAGGAATTGACTTTATAAAGGCATTCATAACTGCGAGTGCTGAAACACTTTTCAGTCGAAGCTAATGGCTTACATAACAAAGACGAATAGACTGCAAAACATCTACTTTATTGGTCTAATTTAAACCGGTTTTTCTTACTTAGGCCATCACTACCTACAACTAGCTGACATGGCGGACAAATCTTTAAATTAATAATGAATGAAAGGACTGAGGGAATAACAGTAACTTGAGAGTAACGCCACAATAGGACTATTCTGGTTGCAGTAACCAACTGACTTTTTCCCTCTTCTAGTTTTAATTCTAACAAAAGTGTAAAAAATGTGAAATTCATCCACGTAATAGTGAAATTATTCAAATATAGGAAAAAAATATTTTAAAAAAAAATTTTTTTTTTTTTTTTTTTTAACATTAAAAAATGCAACTTTTGGCATTTGGGATTTTGGTTAATGTCGACAAATCTTCACTTGGCAACATATATCAGTAGACACCAGGGATAGTATTATTGAAAACTATAAGCCAGATCCTTAAAAAGTATTTGTGAAATTTTTAAAAATTCATCTTTTGGCATTTATGATGTGTGTGTGAGGGATTTTGGTCAATGTGGACAAGTCAGAACTTGGCAACAGCTGCCACTATGTGGGGAGTAGACACCAGGAAAAGTACTATTGCAAACTGTAAGAGAGATCCTTAAAAAGTAATTGTGGATTTTTTAAGAAATTTTCAAAAATTCAACATGTGTGAGTGATTTTAGTCATTGAGGACAATTTAGAACTTTTAGAGTAAATACCAGGGATAGTACTGTTGAAAACTACAAGCCAGATCCTTAAGAAGTAGTTGTGAATTTTTTTGCAAAAATTTAAAAAAATTCAACCTTTGTCTTACATATCTGTAAGTACAAATCGTTACATACATTTCACAGATTAGAGGGAAATCAATAAAAAATTTATATAAAAGCAAGGAATCGCCAGCTTAAGCTCATTGCGGCAGTTATTAGGTATTTAAGAGCATGCTTTCCAGACACATGTGATGTAGTTCTTAAGGTAATAGAGTTTCAGAACTTGTTGTTCTTGAACAAATTCTGCATTATTTACGGGTTTTATATTTTTTAATTAATTTAACTAGGACTTTATCTATATAAAGCCATACCAAGGAGAGTGACATTAGGAGAACTTAATTACTTTTTAGTTGATGGTAATGAAACTGAAATAATTAAGCATTTTAGAGCAAATTTAAATTCAATTGAATTGAATTTTTTTCTTTTTTATTTCAATCCTTTTAAATTTAAATTTAATAACAAAAATCAATTTCTCACTAAAAAAAAAAATAAAGTGTCATAAAAACACATATCACAGAAACTCTAACTCCATCTGAAATGACTAGTATGAGCTTGTCTATAAAACACTTTGAAGTGTGTTAATTTTTAATGAATCCAAAAAAATATTTTCACACACTTGGTAACTAAAGGCTTTGTAAGAGACTCTGGCATTTGCACAAACAGTTTAAAAGTTTTGGAATTCACAGTAAGCAAATGAAAAAAAAAATTTAATATAATTTTGGTTATTCCTTTTTGAGGTTATTCGCTTTTATTTTTTTTTTTTTTTCAATTCAGTAAAAGCTGTGTAATAAAACAAATGTGAAACTAAGCTTGAAAAGTAATTGAACTTAATTCGATTTTTATTTGTTTCTGCTTTCTAACAAATGGGGGGAAAAAAACGGAAAATGTTTCACAGGTGATGAAATTCCCGAAATATTTTCTTTTTTTTTAAACATTTGTTTTTAAGCAAAAGAAAAAAAAACCAAAAGTAAACTGAAATGATTGAATGCTCTTTTTTTATTTTGAAACAAATAAACATTTAATGAAAAATTTTGCTTAAGTTTGCTGTAAATTTATTTTCTTTTTATCCTAATAGATTTTAGCCTTCTGCTTTTTATCTTTCAACTAAATGTTTTGTAAACAAATTGTGTTACTTACAAATACAAAAAATAAAAGAAACAGGAGATATAGAAGCTGCTTTAACCAGCATAAAAATACAATTTAAAACATTTTCATTTTAAGTACACATTTTTTTTCTATTCTTTTTTTTTATCATCCTGGTACTCTGACCGTCATTAAAATGTATACATTTGAGTGAATAAACTGATTGACAACGATTTTGCTTAAACATCTACTATTTTTGAATGAATTTGTCGAGTTCAGTTAAAAAGACTACAGGTTTATTTCAAACAATTTATTGTGTGTGTATGTAAAAATAAGCAGATGCAGAATAATAAAAATAAATAAATAAATAACCACATGGGAAGGATGTCTTAAGAAAGTTGGTTTAAAAAAATTATTATTAATTTTATTCAGTTCCTTTTAAAATGAATGACTTATGCTCACTCTTTTATGCACTTGCCGAACACTTGCGATCACTTTTAATACTTTTCGCAGCAGAATTGATTAAATTTATTTATTTATGAAAACGGGTTTAAAGTTTTCTTTTACAATGTCTAACCTTCCCTTTTTATAATTCTCTTGACTCAAAAAAAAAAAAAAAAAAATACGTATTCCCATTCAAAATTTGACATCTTTTATATGCATAAATGTCAAAGTGATTACAAGAAAATGTACTCTTATTTATCGTTTAGTCAGTCATATGCTTGAGTGCGTTATAAGATTTACAAAACGCAAGTTGAAAGTTATGGCTTGAGCAAATTTTCTATGCCCTACATAATGCTTAAAAAGTAAGATGCAACCTTAAGAAAAATTTTAAAGACTGAAGCTGTACTGATACCAGGCCACTTGTGATACCGATACCTATGAGACAGATACTACTACAGAATAGTGTCTAACGGAACTGCCTTTGTAATACCGGGTATAGGGTGGCCCAATAAGAGTTCACTTTTACATTTTAAATTAAATGCACGTAGTTTTTAAGAGAGTTGTGATATTTTTAGTGGATTATAAAGAAAACATGTTCCGATTAAACCTAGAATAAAATATCTCTTCAATGGACTGAAATGAAGTTAATGCTCTTGATGCTGCTTCAAAAAAAGTTCCTGGTACCAATACTACCGGGAGTCCCAAACGCAAGTAACAAATCGCTAGCATTCATTAAGGACGTAGATTTATCAAATTTATATGTTAATCACTATCATATAAATGCTTTCTAAATATCATTGTAGGGTATCAATAAAATACAATTTTTGAGAAAAAAAAAAAAATAAAAAAAAATAGCAGAGAAAAAGATCTTATAAATTTAACAACCAAATTTTTGGCAACTTTTCGTTTTAGTTGTCCTTTTTGCTATAAACGTTGCGGTGTTTTGTTTAGTTGGTTGACACAACCACTTGCCACTTGTCAACACCCCTAAGGAATAGTATTTATTTGAGTAACTTATTTGAAAATCATTCATTCACTCAGTCATTGATTGTAAACACCACATAGATATTTGGGTACTCTTCACAACTGGCAGAATTTTCAGTTTTATTAAGGATTCATTTCGTCGTCTTTTAAAAGAAAATGATACCCAGGTGCTGTTGATTTCTGCTTGAATTCTTTCATTTCCTTAACCAAAGACATTGAATGATGAGGTTGACGATTCAATTGAAAACGGTTTTTCTTTTTTTTTTTTTTTTTGTTAAAGATGATTTAAAATTTTGGTTAGATTTCCTTTGATGTCGTTTTTTCTGTTTTGAATTTGTTTCTTTGAGTAGCAAATTTTTTTTTTTAGTAAAAATTTATTATAAAGGAATAGCTTTTTACAATTTTGGGTAAAAAGAGAAGGGAATTGTTTAAATTTCTTTCTGTAAATTTTCCATTTTTTTTTTAACAATTTAAGGCAAAAAAAAAGAATTTTTTCGGTTTTTCTCTAATTTTTTAAATTTATATTGAAAGGATTGTTAAGAACAGACCGTTCCTCATTTAATTTGTTGATCTCTCTTAGCTTAAAGTCCTACCAAAGATTCTTCAGTGACTTTCAAGAATCCAACTTTAATTAGATTGCGGTAGAAGTCCTAAATATTGCACACAGAAAACAACAACGCTTGTGCCAACTAAATTTGTTTCCAATCAAAAATTCAGTTGTGATAATTAAATATTTTAGTTGCGCTAATCAGAATTCCATAATATAGACCGAAATTTAGTTCTCTCAAAAATATTTTAGGCTGTAAGTCTGATTTTCTATTGTGACGATTAAAAAATTCCGCAGTCACAATTTAATTTTTGATTTGAAACAAATTTAGTTCTCACAACCGAAGTTGTTTCCTCAGTGTGCTGTACAGCTTTTGTTACTAATTTTTTTTTTTTTTAATATAAATGTAAAATAATATTTTGCAGGCATTAATGTGCTGTTTTTCAAATACAATCAATTAAATCGTGTAGAAATTTTATATAAAAATTCTTCAAAAATATTTAAACAGTTTTCCGCAATATCAGATTGTTTGTGTTTCAAAAACTACTCATAAAATATAAATTATTATTAGCTTTTTGATTTGATTAGTTTTAATTTTCTATATTATTTTCTTAACAATTCCCTTATTTCATTAAAAAAAAAAAAGAATCTCAATCTCTGGTCATACAACATATTTTTACTGCACCCAAGTTAAATCTTGACTGCAGTACAGATTTAATCACTAGACTAAAATTTTATTTCATGAAAAAATAAATAAAATTTTTGTTAAAAATAAAACTAGAAATAGAAATAAAAATACATGACCCTTCCACAATATGAAAAATGTATTGTTAAGTTAAGTTGCCAGCAACTTGAATCTCACATCTGGTCTAATACATTTATACAATTATTCTATTATATTTATATTGGATTTTAGCAAATACTTGTTATACGAGGCTGGGCATAGAATGCTTAAACACTGGGTATCATCAACACATTTTCTATTTTTCCTCACTAGTCAAAAAGTTTCATATAGCATTTGATAGCGAGTAGACTATCATATCGAATAATATTTTGATCTGGGGTGAGTAAGGAAATCACAGCATACGATATCTATCGAATCATAATTTTGCTTAAATTGTAATAGATTTATATACAAATGTTTGTCAAATGCAAAAAAGAACTGTAGAATGAATTTAGGCAAAAAGAATTTTTGTTAATAAATTTGAACAATTGCTTCTTCTGACCTTTTCTTCTTCAAATTTAAACCATGGAAGTTTATTAAAAATTGCAATAAGAAACGTAGAACTAAATAAATTTTAAATTTGTCTGAAATTTGCTACATGTAGTTTCTATACTCCAAAAAAAGTCGCCATATAACTTTTAACCAGCTACGCCCTTTTTTACGCCCACTTTTTTACGATTTTCACTCACAATTGTGCAAAAATACATTAATTAATTTATGACTGCAATGTCTGAAATTTAGTACATATAGTTTCTATACTCACTGAAATGTCGCTATATACTTTTTAACCTGCTACGCCCTTTTTTACGCCCACTTTTCTACGATTTTCCCTCACAATTGTTCAAAAAGATGTGTGACAGTAATTAATTTAAGACTGAAATTAGGTTTTGAAACATTTTACTTACCACTTTGGCCTCTGATAATAATGCTAGCAAAAATATGAGCCATTTTATAAAATAGTGAATGGTTGTATTTATTTAGATGGATTTTTTAACAATTTAGACTCTAAAAGTTAGTACAAACGCTCTCTAAGGATACCAACTCTAGTCAAAAACATGTAATAAAAAAATAAATTAAAATGAGGACCTCTTATTATGAATGGAATTTTTGTCGAATGATATGGCTTTTTCATATTGCTCTTAGAATGCTTTAAAAAGGAAGAAATCAAAATTATCTATCATTTAGTTTTTTTTAAGTCATTTGCAGTTTGCTCCTCGTTTAGATAAAAAAAAATTGTTGTAGCTTGTGCTGCTGCTGCTGCTGCAACTACTCTTTTATTAATTTTAAGCTTTACAACACATCAAGTACAAGTGAGTCTAACAAGTGCACAAATTTACAAAATATTTTATTTTATTTGTATTTTTTTAATATTTTTTGGACACTTAAAGGAAAATTGAACTTTATAGTTAACGTGTAAGAGCGTGTATGAATATTATACAAATACTTCTTTTTTCTTTTCTCTTTTTCAATATACCAGCAGTGGATAAATTTCAAATAAATCCAGTAGAGATGAAGAGAGAGAGAAAGTAAAGCATGTGTGTGTTAAAGGATGTTTAAGGCTTATAGTTCAAAATTTAGATTTACTTAATACAACAATCAAAACTCAAGTATTAATACTGTATTGGAACATGCTTTACATTTAATAAACGTACATAAGCACACATTTGAATGCACTTACTAGCAGAATGAGTATAAAATACAAGTGGTTTTATGTGTTTTAGTGTATGAGTGTGAGTGCCTTCTTAGCTCTTAAACTTGTATGTGTAAGTATAACAATTGAGAGGAGCTTGTATAACAATATTATTGTAAAGCAGTTTGCATAAAATGAACAAGCACAAATAATTTTTTTTGTAGAAAGCTATTACTTTATGAAATTAAGCTCTTATGGGAAATAATTTTATTAAAAATAATTTTAAAAGTTTTATTTAATATTTTTAAAAAAGTCTTCATATGTAGACTTTTGTTTTGATAATATTACTTTCATTAAATGATCTTTAAGGATTTTCTTTAGAAGAATTTAATCAACAGTGGAGCTACTAAAGAAATTTTAACGATCATAAGAAGAAAAGCAACTAAACTAGACAACTCATACCCAAACAAAACCTTATATTCAAAAATTTCCCACAATTTGAAATTACCTAAATATTTTTAAGATTTATTAAAATGAGGAGATCAGTATTGTGTGCTTAGCCCACCTTTCTTGATAAAAAAATTGGCTTTTAATTTTTTTTAAATAAAAAATAATCTAGCAAATTATTTTATATTACATTTTCTCACAAGTAACTTTAACTAATAATTCAAGAAGTAGATGTTCCTTCTTGGACTAACAAAAATTTTTTGACATTCAAAGTGTTTTTTTTTTTTCTCTAATTTCAATTCCTACATTTACCAGAGAGTTTGGCTTTACAATAATTTTTTAAAAATCTGCAATCAATCACAATCTTATTCCGGCTATAGAACTAAGTCTTTATATGAAGTTTTTCTTACATTCCATAATCTCCTACGTTATCTCTATCTCTTACCGCCTCTTTTTGAATGTACTTGTCAGTCTCCTGCAAGTTTCTTGGGCTTTACTTGGTTAAATTTCTCGAGGGCCCATAATTTTTCACATTGTAAAATATGTAAATCAGGCTTTGGAGGATTTGGTTTCCATGCCTAAAAATCAAATAATCAAAGAAAAAATTGTTCTTCTTGGGATAGCAAAAAAGTTTTTGCCATGCTGGCTAGTTTTTTTCTCTTATTTTAGTTCCTACATTTAAAAGCTAGTCCGCATTGCATCCGATCTTACTAAGACATCCTATAGTAAGCTCCAAAGTAGAATCATATAATTCTGTTACAGGGTAGGCAAAAGGCAAGGCATGTATTGAATTTAAATGTAAATAAATAGATTTTTGTTTTCTTTATATTCGAACATTTCGGTTAAGTTCAGTTACACCAAAAAATTTTTCGACTATTCTCCATTAAATGTTTACACTTCTTACTTCAGATAAGATACTTTTTAGTCTGTGATTAAGAGTTATAGGAAAGTTGGCTTTAATACAACACTGTTCTGACTGTCAATGGTTGTAACCAATGACTGTCTTTATCTTCAAAACATTAGTAATTTTAATTAATCCTTCTATAAATCTCTTAACAAAAGGAAAAAAACTCTGTATTCCCATCAACACTCCAACAAGCTTGAATTATTATGTGCAAGAATAGTTTGTTTCTCTAGACTGGCAAAAGGTAACAAAAATAGTTTTTATATCATTATCTTGACTATAGTTTAAATAAATTCAAAATGCCTTTAGCTGCTTATAAGTAAAGCAAGTGTTACCATATTTCTTTCCCATAGAAAGATTTCTTCTTCGTTTTTGCTGGTTTTTTACAAGTAGAATAAGTGAGTATATTTTACAATATTTTTCGACATTGTTAATTTCATAGTTCAATGGTTATTTTTGCTTGTTGAAAGATGTTTCTTTTATGTATAGATTTCTTTTTCTATCTATATGTTCATGTAGTTTTTTGCATACGAGTATGGCTTCTTTTTTAGCTATTCCTTTTTTTTTTTTTTTTTTTTTTTTTTTTTCGTACGCCATATGACTACTTGCATGTTGGCTACGTAATCATAACTTACATTTAATTTTTTTTGCTTATTTTTAAGATACTTCTTTTTTTTTTTTTTTTTCTTTAATGAACTTTTTATTTAACATTCAGTGTTGCAGAATATTTTGGTCTATAAGTATGAGTGTTTATTTTCTTTTTATTCTGCGTTTTCTTTTATGCTCATACATGAATGAAGTAGAAGAAAGACATTATTTTGGCATTTTGCCCAAGTAAGCAGAAAAACTTTTATAACTTTGAAATGTAACCCAGTGAATTTTTGAAAAAAATTAAAAGAAAATGTAAGTGAATTTATTGAAGCTGCAAGGAATTATCAAGCTAAATATAACAGCCAAAAATAAAATACAAAATGAAGATAACAAAACTTTGTAGCTTAAGTCCAGCATTAAATGAAATTGCTAATAAATCTTTTTTTATAATGCCGCTCCTAATATGGACATAAGCATGAATCTGATCACATTACCATGTTTATATTAATATTGTCGTATTCATGTCAACATTCGCAAATTTCTCTTAATACTTTCATGTTCAAATCCACATTCAAATATGGGAATGTTAACATTGTCATGTTCCTTTTTATAATCATCTTAACATTTTCATGTTTAAATTAATATCCTCAGGTTCAAGTCCACAATTCCATGTTCTTGTTAATATTTTCGTTTTAATGTCTTATGTTTATATGTCGTGCAACTCATGCTCATATTCATGTTAATGAATTAGATAAAGTCATGTTCATGTTGCGTATTAAATTTCATTTTAATCTTAATATTAACAAATCGTATAAAAATTTGGCATTTTTTTATAATCAAGTGCATGTTCATGTTTATGATCATCCATTTACTGTCATGTTCTTGTTTTTCTTGATCAGTGTGGTCATATTCATGTCATGTCAATATTCTTGTGTTCATGTCAACAATTTTAGGTTCATGTCCATGTCTACATTGTAAAGTATTTACAGAACAATAAATTTGTTTCCTTTTGTATTCATATAAATGTATGTATGTATGTCTTGCAGCAGCGAATTTTATATAAATAGGGAAACCGCCACCGATCAACGGCTTTCATTGAAATTTTAAAATTTTTACATACAAAAAACTTTAAATTGCTCTCAATTTCCTTCGACATTAAAAGCAACAATTTTGGCCCAGTTGTCAACATCCATTCAAAATTATTGCCATTTTAGAAGAAGACAATTGGGGAATCACAAAACTTTATCTTCTTTGTTAAAACCAAATGAAGTTGTTATTCGTTTAAAAAACATTTGCTTGGTTTATCTTACATTTTACTTCTATTCCAAGAAGATTCTCACATTTTCATACAATACATTCTACTTACTTATGAAAAGCCAATCATTTTAAACATGTCTGTATAAGCGAACTCATGGTAAACGAGTGAGTATATGGAAAACCAACATACTATATATAAATACATTCTTATATTGTAAATGCAAGTACATTTTTTCTTTTCAAATATGAAAGTAAGAGAAGGTGCTGTATTAGTTAGAAACAGTGACCACGTTTATTTTCTTTTCCCTCTTTCTTGAGAATGACACAAAAAAAAAACACAAACTTTCAAGTTAATGTAATTTATATTATGAGTTGTATACATACTTCAAGAAAAGGTTGTAAGGGCTTATGGAATTACTACTTTTGCTGAATTTGATTTTTTGTTTAGCTGATATTTTAGTTCTTTCAAGTATAATCTTATTTAATTTTCAATGACATGATTTGTTAAGTTTGAAAAACTTTATTTAAAAGAACAAACAAACAAATAAAAAATGGCAGAAACAAATATTTGAAAGCCTTATTTTTAAAGAATTTTAAAGTCAAATTTAGCATATAGTATTTATTTTTTAAATTAATTAAAGCACATGTAGTTGTTTTTTAAGGCATTCCTACATTTTTGCCTGCTTTCTTGTATTTACATTTTAAATTATTTTTAACAAATTCTCTAGGAATGTTTGTTATTACTCTATCAGTATACCCCATTATTTGTCACCAGACAAGCAGTGACATGTTTAACAAAATCTAGCATGAAATGTTGCTTGATTGTAGTCTTCTGGCTCGTTTATATGGGAGTACTCAGGAAAATAATGAAATAATTTTTGAAACTAAGAAAAAAAAAAAAAAAAGAAAATAGAAACGTTCAAATGATAATAATTTATCAACAAGACACTTTTATTTAATGTTCGCTTTTCAAAACAACCCACCATTTATAATGGAAGGAAAACAAACAACTACAACTTGTAATAACATGGTATAATGATGTTATAGCTATTGCTGGTTGGGTATGCTTTTAAATACTTCTTTAATTTAGCGCCTAAATGTAGGCAAATACAAAAACACAAACAAAAACAAATAAGTGAAAGAAAATTAAGTGCTTAAATAACTGCCCAGTAGTTTTGAAAATGTTAAATTAATCGCGATTAATTTTGGACATTTAAAAATTTTAAAATATAATTTCTACCAGAAATATATGTATATCATTGTTGTAAATCTCAAGTTTCTTTAAGAAAGTCTGAATGATTGAACATTTTCTATTCGTAATTTTCTTGTTTTAATAGAAAAATTTTTAAATTTCGAAACTAGTTGCTCGCTATCGAATGTTGGAAGAGTTTTTTGCACACTTCAACAACATTTTCTTTTAAATTATTTTTATTAAGTCTATATGACTTTCGAACTGTGTGGTGCTTTAATAATGCTAAGAAATCCATATAAAAAGAATTCCTTTTCTGTTTTTTTGTTCGCTAAACAAAAAAACTTTCGTTTTAAAAGGATTTATCTTAAACTTTTTGCATATACGAGTAGTATTTTTACTCCAAGAAAGGTTTCAATATACTTTTAAACCGGCCATTTTAAAGCCCACTTTTCTACGATTTTCACTCAAAGCTGCTCAAAACTTAAGCCTGAAATTATGCTTTGAAATATTTTATTTAGCACCTCTTTTACTAATGCTAGCAAATGCCTGTATTTACATATTCAGATGGAAATTTATTTGTAAGCGGATTTCTCTCTAAGGATATCGACTCACGTAACAAACCGGGCAAAATCATCTAGTTTAGCATAAAATTTAACTATCACGACTAACTACAGCGACAACAATTAATGAATGAATGTTATTCTCACACTCTCATACCTTTTTAAACAATCATTTACTTGAAGTTGCATTATTTTAGTCGTTGGTGAATAACGACAATGAAAATAAAAATCGCAATTTGTTATCATAAGATCAGTTGTTTCATTCACTGTTGGTATTGTTGCTTTCCTAACAAATATTTATGTCTATGTTTGTTAATTTAAAATAAAAAATAAAAAAAAACAAGACAATTTACTACAATAAAAATGTACGGTCTGATAGGTTAACTAATGTTTATGTAACTTTTTGAGTTATTCAATTACCTAAAATTTTAGAATTGAGTTTTGTTATTAGTTAATAATTTAAATAACAACATTTAGAGGCTCTCAATGTTGAAATCCCTTTTAGACAGGCTTGTTACAGCTGTGCATATGATGAATATTCAATTAAACAAAAAGTATACGTACACAGCCACAGAGAGCAGCAATTAAATACTTTTGCAAAAGCTGATTTTTATAATAGAAAAATTTCATAAAATAGTCAAATAATGTCTCCTAAACATATTAAAGTAATAACCATTCGCTTTATACGCTATGTGGTTTTTTTTCCACACAAGTGAATTACTTGATAAAAGTTCATGTAAGCAAATGCACACAGAAATTCATACCTACATACAAATATTTATATAATGGTGGTAAATTTTACTCTTTCTTGCCAAAATTATCATAGAAAATGTAAAATTTCACGCTTGTTAAAGTTCATTGTTTATTGTCATTGTAAATTTACCCTTTTAGGTTTTCGTTCACGTTCAGTCACAAAAAATATGTTTCGTTTTATTATAAACATTAACTGTATTTTAGGATGTTTTCAGTACGTATGTAATTTTATTGTAGCTACAAAAGCTACTTGCAAAATATAAATCACTGAGAAAATTTATATCTAACAGTTTAGTTTAATAAAATTAAATTGTTATACCGTTAATGAATTCAGATGTTTTCTTTTCATTTATTTTTTTACTTAATTTAAAATGTGACAAGTGTGATTTGCTTTAAATTTGTTGTAAATAATTTTATATTTTATACAATTTCTACTTTGGATAGTATAACAGTTTTATAACAGTTAATGTAAACTATTATAAAAAAAATATTTGCTAAGAAATCCTAAAGCTGCACAAAGTGATGTGCTTTTATGGTTTCAATAGAACCAAAATAGGTTTTTCATGTAACATTAAACATAAATGTATATTTAGCGTTTTACATATTTGATACTGTTAAAGCGATTTGCGAAATATAATAGCATTAACGTCATAGATAAGTAGTTGTTATAAAAAAAAAACTTTGCGCCTAGAATGAAACAAAAATAAATTTTGCTGTAAAAGTGGAAGATGAAGAACTTCACAAGTAACTTTTTAAAATTTTTATTAGTTAATATAATTTGTTTCCTTTTATACACAAGTAGTAGACACAGTTGTAAAATACTGCACTATATTACTTTTAATTATATATTGAATGCAAAACATGTACCATATCTGCACTTTTTACATGTTACAAGGTTATGTAGAATGAGGTTTTTAATTTTTTTTACAAGAGAACTCAAATATTCTTGGATGGCAAATTATATGGGACATTTTTGTTAGAAAAGAAAACGCCATTAAATAAAAATAATATTTTTAGTTTTATGAAGTTCAAAAATATTACAAAATGGATTATTTTAAAAGTTAAATTCACTTGTTTGAAGAGCGAAATTAGGAAGCATTAAATTGCTAAATTAATAATTAAATATATAAAAAATATTACCCTTATACAAATCTAATAAAAATAAACCAAATTTTTTTGAACGTCTTTCTTACATTTTTTTACACATAGTAAGTTTCACTATTTTTTATTTATTTAGAATTCGAGTTGTTACATACTTACAGTACAAAAAGTGTTACAATATTGCAACACTAAAAATATAACAGAAACTTTAAAACTGTTATAAAACTGTCATAATACAAGAAGTTTATATATTTTTATTTTCCAAAAAAAAAAAAAAAATAAAAAATTTATATATATATGTAACTACTTTAAACTAAATTAAACTGTTATAATTTGCTGGTAGGGACTTAGCAGATTGTAATTAAGCTTTAATGCAATAAATTTTTAAATTACATATATGTATTTATGTACATACATACATGTATGTATGTATTATAATTTAAAAAAGTTATTATGACATTATTGTATGTATGTATGATTAAAAACGTCTTAAATAATTTTTTGTTTTTAAACATGTAAAATCAAGTTTTAATTATTTTATTTACTTAAAGAATTTTTTTTTAATATTTTTAAAATATTAATATGTTTACGGTATTAAATTTGTAAACATCTAAACTTAGCAACAATCATAACCTTAATAATAAGGTTTTCAAAATCTAGTATTGTCATTGTAAATGAATATAAAATACTTAAACAACTAATTTAGTACTTAAGGAGCATTAAACTGAATGTGTAATAAAAGTTTTAACTCCTTCAACTTATTTTCAAAATATCCCCCTGACCATCATCATTATTATCATACTTATGGTCAGCATCTTGAACAAAAGTTACGGTAATTTTCAGTAAAATTAACCTGACCATAACCCTCAGGTCATTTGGTAATAAATTGTTCAAAGTGTATGCAAAAAGCAACAAACGGCATAAATTTTCAACACCACAACCATTCGAATTACCTCACTTCTATCACAGAAAACGGAACAACACACCACCACCATTACAACAACGCCTATAATCAGCAGTCACACAGCCAGCCAATGTGTGAGAAGGTAATACCAGAGCCCTTATGCTAGTAAGAGTAAAAGCAAACAAATACTAAAAAGTAAAGCATTTGAATATGTTTAAATTAAACATGTGAATGAAAATTTTAGTTGTGTGACTTGAAATTTTACTTTGGTTGGGGAAAAATAATTTTCAAATTCTCTTTTCCTCGTTCCTTCTGAGGCAACTTGTTTTGTTATTGTTAAATGAAGGTAGTATGACCACATGCACGAACTTGTGGCATCTGCATAGCTGCGTATGATCAATTATGAACAGTGTGAGGTGTCTAATGATGCCTTTAATTGAATCTAATCATCATTAACAATTATTGTAAAGCATTTCTTCTCAACGGATATGGAGGTAGAGGTTAAGAGAAAAAAACACACTTTTACTGTGTACACATTTTTGGGTGGACAGTAAAATGGTGGTGATTTTTATGTGCAAGTGGCTGGCTACAGATAATAAGAATTGTCATCATACCAAAAATATTCTTTAGCAAGTCCTTTTTTAACTTTTTCTTTTTCTTGGTCATAAAGTCAAATCATATGCAAATAATTAAGCACATTTACTTCCGGCTGCAACAAAACAATCAAGCAAAGGAAAACTTCAGCAATTTCTGTTCTGTTAGCAGTCTATTGTTAAAACATTTATGAAAATTAAAAAAAACCGAACAGAACAAAATCATTATATCAAGCTTAACAGCAAAATTGTGCTGTGTACGAGTATATATGTTTGAATGCATATGCATGTGATATTTTGAAGTGTGTGTGTGAGTGCATTATAAAAGGCGTTAAAATATTTCCCTAAAGTCCCATCACGTTGTAGATGTCGCCAATACGTTTTCATATAAAAAGCCATTTTGTAATCTCAATGCACAAAATTTTGTCTGCCATAATGAAGTCGCATGGAAAACCATAGACACTGTATGCAACTTTATATATGGATGGGCCACAATTTAAAAGAAGTAAATAAAAATAAATTATTAAAGGGCCTTTTTCATTTAAGAAAACGTAAGTTTTAGTTTACAATTTTTTTTATGTTTTTCCACATTCAAAAGTTATTTTTAAAAATGCACTCATTTATAAATATGAAAGCTTAAAAATATGAATTAAACTGTTATACACACTTAAAATTAATTATTATTTTAAATTTTGTGTTTTAAACATTTTCTAACAGAGTATAACAGTTTTATAACACTTTGCAAAACTGTGATAGTATCTTTAAAAAAAGTTTAATTTGAAATTTTTATATGGTAAAACAGTACTAACAGCAAACTGTTATAAAACATTTAATTAAAAAAAAAACTGGGTATAAGAATCTTGTTTTTTTACTTCTTGGCCTTATGCTGTTAACAACTGTTTTGCCTTCAATACAGCACTGTTTGGTTTTTCTCCAAAAAAGCATTTGTATTCTACTGTTACGCACACTGACTCACACAGCTTTTGCTTATAATGCATTTATCGAGTTCAGAGGTGGCCAATAAATTTGAATAATAATTGTCGGTTGCATAAATCCAAGCAACCCAGGCTAGCAGCAAGAAAATAGCATGTACACACACGTCTATGTAATTTCAGGCGAAGAAGCCAATGCATGCTGGACTGGTGTTTTATTATTAAAATTTGCTCCCATTTACCCAGGCACTTATACTTTATCTCCAGAGAGATTGTTTTATAATTAACACATGAATGTAACATTTTTTTTCTTCTCTTATTTGTTGAAACAAATTGTCTGTAATTTAAGTTATATTTAAGGCTTATGGTGGTTGAAAATAATTTATGATAATTATGATAACAATAATTTATATAAAGAAGCGTATAAATATTTTACATATTCTTTTGATGGTCAAATTATGCCGGCAAAAATTATCGATTGTGGATTAAACTATGCGTAAAGAACAATTTGCTTGTAGAATTACTGAAAACAAAATGATTTTATAAGGATCAATTTTTTTTTTGCCAGTTGTAACATTTACCAAAGAGTGTATACAGAAAATAGTTTCAAGAGGTAATTTGCCAGGAATTTGGCATGTGACTGGTTTACGATAATACTAAAGAAAAATCAGTTTTAAAAGGTAGATTTTTGTAGGGCTTCTTAAGCACTTGGTAGAACTGCCCTAACGGCTTTATGCAAAAATATTTTAGAGGAAAATGCAGTATACCAAGTACCAAGCACCGGAGTGGATTTTAAGGTAGCAATCCTGGTTAAAACTTTTTATAAAATGAAGTAGACACTTTAACATATCAATGTCTTTTGAGACTACTTTTAACTATGTGATATGTCACTGAACTAGTCTTAAAGCGTTTATCAGAAACCTAGTTTTAAAATGAAAAAAAAAATTAGAAGTCTTGCCATGGAGCGGTGAAGTAAATCAGTTTTGGAATGAATACAGAAAAAATTTTATATAATCGACAATTTCTTTTGTCATTACATATAAAACCTTCAGCTTTAGCTAACATTCTCTTTTAATTTCTTAATTTATAAAAACCAAAAATTTTTATTTTCCTGGCATGTTTTTATAGCAACAACTTTAGTTTATTTTATTTTTAACATGATTTTTCCACATTTACTGCAACATTTACTTAACGTTCTTTATTTTACTGCTTGCTCACCAAGTGAAACTAACCACAACAACTCGCAAAGAAGGAAACATATGGTCACCCGCATGAATTATGGCCAAAATATTTTATAATTTATTTAAAGCTAACAGGAAAAGTTAAAAAAATCATTTTCATAATTTAACCTCAATCAATCAAGCACTTAAAAAAAAAGAGAATTTAAAAATGAAATAAATACAACAATTGTTATACAAAGAATTTTGTGCAAAGCTGGCAAAAATCCCTAAAACAACAATATTTAGGCTTAATTATTATATGGCTTTTAACGTGTTTTAATGCAATTATAAAATCAAAAGCTGTGCATTTATACACTAATAAATGGCAAAGTCTGTGCGTATGCTATACTTTCCCTTTGCCTGTCTCACTCCCATAACCATTTGTGTTTTGTTTTGCTTACACATGCAAAAAAGCACATTTTCAAATAATGCAATCAGTCAACCGGCCAATTTTTCGTTAAAGAAAAAAAAAAGCAGCCCCCACCATCTATTTACGTAAAAATCACCAAATGAATCTAATGGTTATTTAGCCGTTCATTTGTTGCAATATGCACACCCACTCCTATAGGCAAGCCAACAAAAAGTTTAGATTTAAGGGAATGACCAAATAAACCAATCACTCTACCAAAATCATTTACGAAACTTCTTCTATCACACCACCACTTCACACACTATTTTTGTGTGAAATTTTAAATTTTACTAAAGCACATTCTGTAGCTTAAACTCTCCTGTTAAATGTATGTTGCAAAATCATCAGTGTATGAATGAATTCTTTAGAAAAATGTTTTCATGTTTTGTTTTCTTGATTCGTTGCTCTACAAAATTTTTTTATATGCAAGAGAAACTGAGGATTTCACTGAAATAAGAAAACAATTGGAAAACCTTTAATTCAGGGATCTACAAACTTTATACATGAAAAGGGTTTTTAAAAATATAAAAAACAATTTATAGTCTTAAGAGATACTATAAAAAATTATATTGAAATCATGTGCACTGTTTTCTTTAATATTTTTTTTTTTTTTTTTTTTTTTAATTCAAATATTTAAAAAAAAATTGCCAAAACGGTTCAGCCATTCGAATATATCAAAAGAGTTGGTGCGGTAAATTTATTCTCTAAAAATTTAGATTCGATTACCACGATTTTGAATAAATTTTAAAAAGTGGGAGTAAAAATGGGCGTGGTCTATTTTTCTTGCACATTTGCAAAAAAAAAAAAAAAAAAAAAAACAAAAATCATAATCGGTGCAGTCTTCTTCAAGTAACTAAAAATATTCGATTTTTATTTTTCAAAATTCATACCTTTAAAACACTGCTTTAAATTGCTATTTATGTGTATGTACAAGTGTACGTATGGTTGTGTGGTATGTTCAAAAGGTGCTACCACAGCAGAATAATAAACATTGGACGTTTGTTGTATTTTTGCTATTAAAACTGCCTATAAAATAATTCAAACGCATTCAGGATATGGTACATGCACATCTACGCACGCATACATGCATAACTGGACACATACATCACACACATATTCATTTAATTATTTCTACATAAACATGTGTATTAAAAAGTCCAGCAAAAATAAAAAAAAAGCCACAAATACGAAATTTTATATACAATGAAGGCAAACTGATAAGTAACTTGAAATAAAAGAAAATCCTTAAGAAATAATATAGAAAATTTTTTAACAATCAGCAAAGGCCCATAAATAAGGAGGTTGCACAGGGCGCTCCAAAACAAAAGAAGGCTCACTTGGGTCCTACAACGTGGTCGATTTGTGATTTATGAATTCCACTCTCTTTGCCTTTATTTTGAATATTTTCTAAATTAGAAGAAACTTTTCAGATGGCTGTCAGTGACTTTTGCATGGCGGGCACAAGCTGCCAACACAACACTTTCTTTTCATAAATGCTCGTACATATGCAACGTGCTAATAAATTTCTGCCAGTGAGTGCATGTATTTGTGTATAACTTGCTGCAAGTCAAAAATTTACATCTTTCAATGATTTTACAAAATGTTTATGAATCGGGAGCACCGAATTTTTTTATTTGTTTTGTTTTTGGTAGCATACGATACATGCCATCATACCATTTTATGTATTTAGTTTTCGTGTAATAGGAAGTTGAGTTTTGGCAGTTTGTGGTCTTTTGTATTGAGATTGCTGCCCTGTTTCTGTTTCCCCTTAATTTTACTTTGTGTTTTACAACCGGAAACGGATGCTGTTGCAATGAGTGTAAATGGTCAATATACTCGTATAAGCATGTAGATGTATTAAAACGACCTCGTTTGATCGTTTAGCAGCAACAAACTCAAACTCACAAACAAAAAAACTTTTCAATATTACTGCATCAATTTGAAACAGTTTTTCGTTTTACGTTTTACTTTTTTTTATTTTTTTTGTCTTTCTCCAATTCGTTTTTATGCCACTTGACACACTGAAGCGTAAAATTAATCGTGGCATATGTTTTGGAGTCCAAAAAAAAGGAATAGAAGCTAAAAGACAATGTTTAAAGCCATAGACCAACTTATGATGTTTAAATAACATTCCTTTACAGGATTTTTTGTTGTAGTATTTCTATTTAAAAAAAAAAATAAGAATTTTATTAAAAGGAAATCTATAAAAGCAACAACGGCTTTTAGGCCAGAGTTATTTAAAAGAATTACTTAAAAATTTCATAAAAACTAATCATGTGAAAATTCTGCTCCCACGAAATTTATTTTCTTTCCCCTTCACGTGAAAATTGGTATCATGAATTTAACGTAAGATGTTTCTCCCATTCAAATTTAAGAAACAAAAAGCTGTTCAGCATAATGCAAGCTATCAATGCATAATGAATGTAAATAGAAAGAAGTTTTATAAAAATTTTTTTAAAACTTTAAAAAAAAAAAAAAAAAATTTAGAATTGGAACAACAATTTTATTGCAAGAGGCAAAAAGAAACCATCGAGCTTTGCGAGATGCATCTAACTCCTTGGAGTTACTTCAAACATTGCAAGCAACCTACTTCAGTAAAAAAAAAAAAAAAAAAATTCTAAACTTAATGAGTGTTTTTGTGTTAGATTTATGCAGCATTACAGGGTAAATAAACCTGCATTTATATATGTATATTCTGGATGTGTTCAATTATTCCTTGTCATCGCCGAATTCCGCCAATTTTAAAGCTAAGTGCTTTTCTGCGATTCTTTGCAGAGGGCTGTTACTAAAAGGGAATAGCCAGAGACTATGAATGGCACAGGTGATATTTTCTGAAGTGGTTTCAAAAGTGTTGGATAATTTTGTAATGTACGACTGGTGTCTAGTGAATGTATGTCAAATAAAAAAAATTTCCAAAATTTTATTCTTTATTGAATTATGGTTCATGGTTCACTTGGAAAATAAATGAAATAATTTAGTTTTGGCTTGGAACATATGTACAAGAAAAGTTATTTATGTTTCAAAAGGACATTTGATGTCCCAATAACTACAGTAAATTTAAGGGCCCCAGTTCAAATAAAAATTGTCTAGCTAATTTTCATAAAATAATTTGTATATAGTTTCCATATAACAAACAATCAACTCGTCTTTTAATTTTATATGAAATTTACTCAAAACACTGAGTGTTTTTCATACACATTTTCTAGACGAATTGATAATGAAAATGTAATATGGAAATTAAATATTAATTTTACATAATTTTTTTACTTTAAATGTGTTAATTACTAAAAGGATATTAGAAAATGCTTGTTACTCTAAATTGTTTAAAAAATAATTTTACCTGTCATGTTCAATTTAATGGAAAAATCACAATATTGGCACTTACCTGAAAAGAAAGAAAAAAATATAATTAATATAAATAGTTTTAATTATAAGAATTATTTAATACTAACAGCATTATATCAGTGGCAATATGGTAAAATAAATTATTAACTTATTAAGTTACTAAAATGGCTATTTTGTTAAGCTTGAGGTCTTATTTTTCAAAAATTTATTTTTATATCGATATTTCGCTCCAATTTTTGTAGCTTCTTCAGGATATAATTTAAAATAAGACCTCAAGCTTAACAAAATAGCCATTTTAATTAAAAAGAAGAAGGTCAAATAAAACTAACTAATAAGTTATTAAGTTATTTTAGAGGACTATAACATTTAAAAATGTTTTTTGCTTTATTACTTATTATTTTCAATATTTCGTTTTCCTGTGGGAAGCTTCTTCAGGAAAATTATAAATATTAATAACAAAAATAACAAAATTTTATTTGTCAAATAAATAAAGGAAAGGAAAGCGAAATATTGAAAATAATAAATAATAAAGCAAAAAACATTTTTAAATATCAAGAATAAGCTCAAATTAATTAATTGTATATCAATAAAAAGTCTTAAATAATAATTATATAAATTTAAGAGGACTATAACGTTAGAAAAACAAAGTTTTTCTTATAAAATTTTTTTTAGATTTTTTCATAGTCCCACTATCCCTAAACGTTAATAATAAATTTATTTAATTGCAATAACACATTAATTTTTTCTAAAGCCGACTTAAGCGATTTTTTCTTATTCGCACTGATTTAATTTAGTTAAATTTTAATGGTTATAAATTGTACTGCTTAATTTGAAGTTATATTAATTAATGGAAAAATTTTATTAAAAGTTATTTAATTAACTTCTTTTTATTTTGTAAGCTTTAACTCTTGTTGATTTGTTTTCATTAATAAAAACAAATTTAATTGATAATTTACAACTGACCACTGATTTTGGTAGAGACCACCAAAAAAAAAAAAAAAAATTCATATTTTTGAAATCCACTGAATGCAGCATGAAATGAAAAAGATCACTCTTACGTATTTAAAAAAAAGACATACGCTAATCCTGGTTGGAATAAATGCTTTGAAAACTACTCTGTCATTAGTTAGTTTTAGTGGGTGGGGTGACTATTGAAAACTAAAAAAATTTTAGCTTCTTGGGAACAGTGGAAATAAATTTTTTTTCTTACCCCTAGACCTGCGACTTTTTATGTTAAAAATTAAATATTTTTCCAACACATAAATTAACTTAACTATTTTGCTTAAAGATATATTTTTTACAAATTATTTTACCTTAAAATTCACATAGTATGTCTGAGTCTTTGTTAACAAAATTATTTATTACTAATAAAACGTTTTCTTTTATCAAATTTTATCTACTGCTATTTATTCACATTAAGTCATAAATATTGTTGACAAAAAACAAAATAAAAGAACTAAAGTGGAAAACATAACAAATATTTTGACACATTCATGTTGCTACAACATGGAATATTTGTTGTAAGTACCCGAAAAAACCAGGCAACAACAAAATAACTGTTCATATCTAAACACTCAAAAGCTAAAAGTCCCATGATGTTACTTTAACAAAAAAAAAAAAAAAAAACAAAAAAAAAAAAATTTAGAAACTACTAAAAAATATTGTCACTTTTATCAGTTTGGGTTACAGCAAAAAAAAAAATTAAACTTGGAAAAATATATTGCCCATATAGCAAAAATTCTAAAGTGCTATAAATTCATCATGTGTGCAATGTTGCATTACAAACAAGCTGTTGCAGGCAAGCAGTTATATGGGTTATACGCTGCAAAATGCATGAGAGACAGAGAGACATAGAGATATAACAACAACATCAAAACAAACAGTCATAAATATGAATGTACTAGCACTCGTATAAACAAAATGTGTAAAGGAAAGCAAAGTCCACACATTTTAACGCGCCCAGTGTTAGGGAAGGTATGAAAAGTAGGCCTATGAACTGCTGTTTGATATAAAACGACTGAAAGTCTACCTCAGAATTATGTTTTTTTTAATTTATGATTTGTCTTAAGGGCTTAACTAGACAGTTTTCTAAATATGAAGTTTGAAAATTAAGGCATAAAGCAAAGATTTTCAAGCAAAATAAATTTTTATAATATTTAACTTGGATATAGAAATGCGCTTTAAATTCGGATTTTCTTAAAGTTTTTTAAAAACCCAAAATTATTATGATATTTTTAGTTTCAGAATAGAGATATAGAATTAAAAAGAGATTCTATTTACATTAAAAAATGGGGCTACGTTGCTAGCAGTTCGGTTAGCGTACTTAATAATTCTCTTAATAACATTCATTTTCATCTCCAGCCTCAAGCTTTTTCTAGATTGGTTAACAACATGAGTCTGTGCTTCAATTGCTTTTTTTATTTATTTAATCAAAATTTTAAACAAAATTTCACATTTTAGGATTTCTTATTTTTGAAAAAAAATTTTTTTTCAAAAATTGTTTTATCAATTTTCATATAAAAATAGAAAAAAGAAAACCTTTTAAAAAATATTTTTAAACAAAAAAAAAAAAAAAAAATTTTTTAATTTAAAAGAGTGATTTAACGAAAAAGCGTTATCGAGGTAGGCCTGTGCCTAGTGTAGCATTTAAAAAAAATTATAGCTGTCCTTCCTAGTTAATGCACTTGTCATGCCTGCAAACATTAGGTAGAGTGTCAGTTTCATATCAAATTTCATGTTATACGAGTACTTGCCATCAAAAAAAATGCTATAAATTTGAAATTCTATTTTTTTCTAGTTCCTTAATGTTTTGGCATTTAGTCGTGTTTTTTTTTTTTTTTTTTTTTTTTTTTTTTTTTAATAAAAATTTTAATAAACTGATTTTTAATTAATATAAAACTTTAACACTTATAAAAAATTATTATTGTTAACAATAGAAATTAAAAATAATTGTCACATTAAGTATTTAAAAGCAAAGCGACCTTTAAAATTTACTATACAGACTCACGCGAAGCAAAATATGTTTGAATATGGTCACAGCAAACATAGTTTGTTCTCCGCAAAAAAATTAATCTTAATTTGAGATACCTTAGTATGATAAAAGAGACAATATTTTCCTATTTAAAATAAATATTTATTTAATTTTCATTATTGCTTCAATTTCATCAATAAATTCCTTCTTTCAATTAATTTATATAAACCTTAATTAAACAAACCTCCCTTTATCACTTAATCAAGTCTTGTTAAGAATTCCTTTTTTTTTTTGTTTTTGTTATGGTAACAATATCACATCATTAATATTTATAGGAAATTTTAAATTGCAAGCAAAACATTTAGTTACAGCTTTAACACTTAAAAAACTTGAATGCAAAAATTAAAAAAGAAAATAATAATAAAAAAAAAACCAAAAAAAGGAAAAGTATTGGCAAGTTGCAGTAGACCAGAACAAAAGGCTCAAATTAATTTAGCACCCACACTAACCAAAATTTAAAAAAAAAAAAAAAAGATAGAAAATTGAGAAAAATAACACAAAACTCTGACAACTGGAAAATATATTTTTTTAAAAAAAAAAGTCTGTAACAGAAATAAAAGAAAATTGTGCAACTCATCAAAAGATCAAAATGGTTAAAACAAATTTCCACAATGAAAGAAATGATAAAAAAAAAACACATAAAATCACACCCAGAGAGTGAAATTTTTTCTTGAACAATTGTACCAACTTAACATTTTTATATACAAACTGGGGGTTTTTATATTCACTTACGAGTACCATACATTCACACACATTTAACCACAACCTCCCTTAAACTGACTGCAGCTCTGGTACAATGCGATATGTTGCGCCTGATTGATTTCATTTAATGTACAATTTTCCAATTATACAATAGCGCAAAAATTACGTATGTATGCTTGTATTACATCAAAAAGAAAAACGAAATCGAAAATCAGCAATAACATTTACGTTTTAGCCATCATCATGTATCATCTGCTTTCTAAACCTCTTTTCTTTTCTCCTTCTATTTCAGAATAATACAAGTTGAAACAACCACATTTATTTTCAATATAATGAGTTTCCAGCTCACAATGAATTTTTTCTTTCACTAAATTCATTTTGTTTTCGTTTTCTTTTTGTAGCTGCTGTTTCTGAAAGAATTGAGCCTAATTGCGGAAGTTATACGCTAGAGAATTAGTTTTATATTAACTTTTATATCCTTTTCCTTTTTTTTTTGTTTCATTTTCTTTTTGGTGTTTGTTTTGTTTTTACTTTTCATTGTAGTCCGCAACAGCATAGATAATAAGTTTAGATATTGAAAGGTATTGAAACATTTAAACAAATTTCCCTCAGAAAATTTGCTTAAAAATCTTGTATTAAATAAAAATATTTTTTTATGAATTGGATCATTAACGTTTAAATTAACAAATTTTCTTTGGTAACTTCTTAAAGAAAACTTCACATGACAAATTTATATGCTGAGACAGCACTGCCTATTGTTTGAAGTTTCAATTTGCATGCTCTCTAAATTTTCTATTAAAGTTTTGATTGATTACGAGTACCATAATATTTATCTAGAATTTTTTTCTTTCTTCTTAAATTTTCTTATGGTCTTACAAAAGTAAATGATAGGTCAATACATTTTAAAATGCACACACTAAGAAATTATATGGTCACTGCAAACATAATTTGTTCTCCTTAAAAACATTATTGTTAATTTAGAGCACCTTAACATAATTTGATTATGATAAACATGTTTTTACCCATACACACAGGGATGTGGTTGAATTTATTATTTAATTTGTTTATAGTTTATATCCACTGCACAAAAGGACAACATAGAGGCGTCGTTTCTAGCCCCAGCCCAGTGTCGAACATTGTAGCCCAATCAGAGTTACTTTGAATATGAAATGTTTAATGAAATTAGAATAAATTGTAACAAAATATAATTACTCTATGATCCTTACATAATGTAGAGGAAGCAATTTATGCAAATAACAATCAAATCGCCTTACTTGAGAGACTAATTTGTTTTTAATTTCATTGTAATTTATTTCAATTAAGTTTTAAGGGAGGAGAGGCGATGACCACGCCTATTTAACTCCCTTTTTTTAACTGAAAAGCTGAACTGATTTGGTTATCTTTATTATTAATGCCATGTCAGTCTTAGCTTTAAATATTTTTAATTTTAGATTTAATACTTTTCCAGACTTCCTGCCTGTCAATATTGTAATGGCCATGTATAAAGGAAAAAACAACCAGCACCAGTTAACGAGTTGTTATAGTCTTTCGTTTCTATTTTGTTTTTTTTTTCCTTAAATTAATGTTTTCTGTTTCCATTGCACAATCATTTTATTACGAAATAAAATAATAAGAAAAAAAATGTACAAAAACTTAAAACAAAAAACCAAAGGCAAAGTCAAGAAGATTGCATGAAAATGGCAATTAGTGTCTATGAATAAAAAGCTGTGTAAATCACGATTAATGAACATTAACATGACCAAATGACTTTGAACAATACAAATTGTTCCCATGTTTTGTTTTAAAATTACGAGTACTCGTTTTATTATAATTTAAATTTTTTTTTTGTATTCAACTGCTCTATAAGTTTCTGCATCGTGTACATGCTTTAATCCTTTTGCGTTTCATTTTTTAGAGGGTTTGTGTTCAAGTGTGTTTTCTTTATTATATTGTTACGTTTCTTTTATTTAGCTGACCATTGAGACTTTTTAGTAATTTGGTTATCCTGATGTTATTAATCACTGGCAACTTTATTTTCATAGACGTCACTTAATTTACGATTAAGCAGAGCGTGAGACAAAAAAAAATTTGAACTAGTGATGTTTTCTGATATACGAAAATTAAATAGTAGTTTGGTTAATAAGTTTTTCAATGCAATAAATAATAAAGTTTTTAACTACAAAAATTTTTGATTTATTTGCAGAAAATATTTAGCGTGTAGGAGTGAAGTGAATAAGCATACTACGCACTAATAACAATTTTATTCATAAGAAATACGGAGTAAATTTACTTCAATAGGACGCTTAAATAAGAAAAACAGAAGCTGGGTTCTCGTCAATAAGGCTAGAATAAAATTAATTAATTTTACAGGAAAGCCTTATTCTGTATTTCGTAAATCGAGTCGTTTTGAATTAAAAATATTTTAAGAGCGAAAAATTGCCGCTTGTTGTTCTGTGAAAACTCGTTTTGATATTTTTATTGTATTGATAGTTTGTAAGACTGGCTTTTTGTTAGACCGTAAATTAAAAGGCACTACTAAGCTAATTTTTAGATAACCCATCTTTAACAAATAACTCAATTTTAGTTTTAAAGTTTAGTTAAAAGCCTACAAAATCCTCATTTTAGCTATCGGTAACTTGTAATAATGACACTTAGGCCCGTTAAAGTTAGGATTTTGCATGGTAAATAACTAAAATTGGGAGGATAGCTAAGGACCTATTATCCCAGATTTAACTTATCGATATTTTTAATTTAAGCCCAAGCAAAAGCTTAATATTTGACTTATAGGTAACTTGTAATAATGGCTCTTAATTTAATTTTATTACAACAAAAAGGCATACAATTTTATTCGATTTTTAAACGAATAATATGAAAACTTTTTTCAAACTCGGTTTACAGAACATTCCAATATTTCATACCATGATTTTCATCCCTTGAAAATTATTTCTTTAATATAAAAATTAAATTCCTTTTGACTTCAAGTTGTCACTCGTGTGTTAAACGGGCTGAAAAAATGGCACAAATAATTGCTGTGATTATGGTAAAACTACAAAGAAGTTTTTGAAATTACAGTTTCGTCATCTCTAATGATTTCAGATTAATTAAATCCCAACAACTTATCTAGATGTACTCGCAGTATAACTCTAACAACATTTTAAAATTTTTCTTTTTTTCTTTTTCTTTTGTCAAGCTAAATAAAGGTAAAAACATGAACATGGCACTTGTGGCTGTGGCTGTGGCGGCCTTCAGTTACCCCAAAAATAAATAAATACGCACTTGAATATACAACATACATGAACATGCCCATGTACCTTGTACAACTTAGTAAGGATTTCAAACAATTTGAACATCTATTTCCGGTAGAGAGCACACATTACAAATGAATATGCGTACAACCAACCAAACTAATGAATAGACAATTTACTAAGACTTGAAACACACCATGTGTAGTGTAATAGATTTAAGTTTGTCTTGAAATTTTATTTCGCATTTTTATTTGTATTTTTGTTCTTAATGTGGCATTCAAAATTGATATGGAATTGTGGCGAAAAAACATAAGAAATTTAGCCAACATTCGAGTTGCGATTTATTTATTTTTTTTTGCAAAGTTGTAGCGGTAAAGCTAGTGCTGCAAGACAGACGAATATGAGTAAAATTATTCTCAGTGGCTACGAAGTAACGAAAGCCCTATATGCTACACACTGGAAGAACGGGCATGAATAATAATTAGGAAGTCACAGATATTGATCAATCATTAGTCCTAGATATTATATCTGTTAAGGAAATAAATCAAATACAGTTAGGCTGCTTAACACAGCGGGTATTTTATTATTTTCGTTGGTATATTAGCATTCAACCGAATAACTTTAAGACACAAGGTTTTTATTAAGCACATTTGACTTTGCAAAAATAAAAAAAAAGCCAAAAATAGTGACAGGGAATATTGAAAAGTAGTCCTTCAGTGGTTCAACTGGAAAATTTTAATAAGATAAAAATTTGGAAATATTTTTTCTGAAAAACAAAATTCTTCTTTTACTATCTCAATTTCATTTTAAATGACAGAGTAACAGGTTTTCTAATCCCATTATTTTTATGAATGGCTCAATCGTCTAACTTCCTAACCCACCAGCAATTGCCTTCAAAATTTAAAAACTATTTCATACAAAAAGGCTAAAATTGCGAGTCAATTTCATTTAATATCTCTTGTTCAGGGCCTAAATTATTGAAAACCATTTAAATTTTAGCCTTTTTTGTATGAAATAATTTTGAAATTGTCTGAACATAAGTGGGGTATCAGTTTTAAGCTAATCCTTCTTGAATTCCTATACTTTATATTTATTATCATTTTCCATCGTGTATTCGTTTTTCACTAGAAAAATATTAATAATTTTCTTCATCTCTAAATTTTATGTTCTAACAATTCATGCATTCCCACACAACAGTATCGCCTCGTTAGTTAGTTTTCTTTTTTTCTATTTTTCGTCTTTTCTTATTTGATGTAATTTTCAGCTCACCTGGGTGCAAAATATTCTTTTGTTTGTACGTGTATCAAATATAAATGTTTGTAAGCGTGTTTCCTATTCCATTGAAAAACAACACTCTCAAAACATTAAAACGATTTTAGCAATTTTATTAAATTGAATTTATCACACATTTACACGATGCTGCCACCAACACAGTTCTTGCTGTCATTAAACTGTAGAACGACATGATGAACAAAACATAAAAAAAAAAAATAAAAAGATTCATTTGAACAGGAAATTATTTCTAATACTTGTTGCATTTAATGTCACAACAATCTCATTAGAAACAAGTTAACAATATTGTGATTAAGTGTAGTGCTTTGTTAGGCATGTTAAGTTTGTTAGCAAGAAAAGTTTTTGGTGAAGAATTTTGTTGAAAGGATTTTTCAAAAACATTTTTAAAGATTCAGTGTACTTAGTATTGTTTTTTGTAAAAAATTTCATTCAAAGAAATCATGAATATTTTCCAGAAATCGTTTCTCAGAGAAAATTTTGATTCTTACATCATAAATGCTTTTACAAGCAATTAAGTAAAAATGATTTTAAATGGGTAACCTGCTTCGTTTAATTTTTCTTGTTTTAAGATCAATCTTAAAGGGGACAGAAATCTTATTTTTCAAGCTTACTTATAAATACGCTTCCATGTTCTGCAACAATATGCTTTTATTGTAGGAACATTTTTGTTGCTTACAAAAAATTAAAGCAAACGATAACGCTCAACAAACCGGCTATTAATTATGAAGTGATAACATTTGCTTTTAAATTTATTGTCTTAGAATGTATCAGCTTATTAAATTTAATTCTAAATTTCTTGACAGAAAATAAGCCCCACACAAAAATTTCTTTAAAGAATCCTTTTGCATGCTAAAAGAAAAGTATTCAGCTTATCCTAGGAAAATAGTTTTTATGCTTGAAAATTGTTTTTGGTTGAACCCTTTTAAATCCACGTAGAGTACCCATTAGTTTGTTAGCTTTTCATTGAAATTATTTTCTATGCCTGTAATTTAATTCCACGCAGTTTGAATGCCTCTTTTGCTACACACGTGACATTCCATTTTAGTTTTTTGCTATATTTTTTTTTCACTTTACACCACCATTCTAGCTTAAAACGAAAAGTTTCTTGAAGTGATGCTTTTAATTTGCTATTACATGTGTTAGTGCAAAACGAAACAAGGACACGCCAGGATAATTTCATTCTAACATTTTTTTTTTTTCACAAGAAAAAAATTGTTGCTTTCATGTTTGGTGGAGCATTTGCTATTTAATTGGTGTTACAACAAGAAAGTTGCAGCATCATTATTATCTGAAGGAAAGAACAGGAATTTTAATAACGGACAAAAATGCTACAGCTTTTGGGATGGAATATTTAAAAAAAAACTTGAATCTAACTTTTCAAAAGAAAAGCTATTTCGTTTATCAGTCATATAAAATTTGAAGCAAATTTACAGCTGCAAAAGAATATCGAAAAGAAGATGAGGCGTACAATAAAATCCAAGCAAATTCGCTTACCCGACCAAGTCTAAGCTTCAGCACTTTCTAGAAAGGAAACTACGCTATTGCTTCTAAATCAAGCTTTTGTTTTTCAGTACTAAGGAAAGTCAAATCCATCATGTCAATGAGGTAATGTACCTCAAGATAGCCCTAACCCCTCGATAAGGTCAAATGTTTAGCTTAATTCAAGGAAGCTGGAAGTTATTGCTTGTTAGTGCAGATTGTAAACAAAGAGAGTAGATGATTTAAGTGACCAAATACCGATTGGACCTAATCTCACCGTGGTCAAATCACGGCTTGAATTCGGGCCTACCAGCAATGCCCCTGAAACACAGATAGCAAATTATGTGTGCTAAAGCTACATTACACACATTTCCCTTGTTGAGGGACCTAAAACCAGTGATGTAAAGCAACTTTCTGTTGTTATTCAACAGCACATAGAGGCAATATGACAATGTGTGTTCCTCACTTTCCGCGTAAGGATACGCAATCACAGCCACCACAGAAAGGACCTCACCAATATCCGAACACAGACTCAGTCTCATATTTATGTTGAATGTGCCCACAGATCGAGCAATGAACCATTAATATTGTTCCCCCAACATCGTCCATTAAACCTAGTAGGGTTGGAAGGAATTTCTATCTACAGATTTCGAGCACTCATCTTTTAACACAACAATTCAATGAAACTTCGTTCTTGGAGATAATAGTGAAGAAAATCACTAGTCGGACTCCGAAAAGTATCCTTCTGCCAGGTGCAAGCGCCGGTATAATGATACATCAAAAAAGCTACACCCCGGAGGAAGAGAACAGCTTCTGAACAGTGAAAAAATTAATATTCATGATACTTTATTGTTGAAAAAGCTCTCATCTTAGCCAACATCAAATTCAGTCGGCTCAGTATTAAGAAAGGCAAAGCCATTATCATGATAGATAAAATAATAAGACAATTTTCTTAAAAAAAAAGTCTCATAGCATTATAGCTTACTGCTAGGAAAATGCAAGTTTTTATGACAGCTTGTATATCCTTACGGTAGTATAAAATAAAATCAAAGTGAGCTGGAAATCTAAGCTTTTTTTATAAGAATTCTATAACGCTGGATACCTGCATTTTAACAACTAAGTATCTACAAAAAAAGAAAAAGCTTTCACACACCTAGCAATTCCCAAATGCTAAACAAAATCTATTAAAGTAATTCAGACTACTTTGATTACACCCCAAATATTTAACAGTCAAACTCAGAATAATAAAAAAAATTAATAATAAAAACAAAAACGTTTAACAAATTTAAACATTCCTATCATTATCCCAGCAGTATTGCACGTGCAATCATGGTGTAAATTGAATTTTTTCTACACTCCCATGAAGATTTTCAGCCAGCAAGCAGCAAAATGCTTTTGAATTCATTTTTTTTTCACTTCTTTTTAGTTGCTGCTGTTTGTTGCAATGAAACGAAGTTTTACGACAGTCATTGCTATTGCAAAACTATAAGCGGATATTACTTTGAACGATTTTTATTTATACTCGAAAATAAAACAGCAGATGAAAAAAAAAATCATATAAAACTGCAATCAAGTAAAGAACTAAAGAAAATAAAAATACTCGAGACAAATGCAGTTAAAAAAAAAAGTTTCTAAAAAACAATTTACCCCCCTATAAAACAGAAAGCTGTTGCAGGTATCAACAGTAAATGAGTAGCTGTAGACAACAGCAGCCAGAATTTAAGAGTCTGGTTGTTTGCATTGATGCGTTTTCAGGGATAATGACGCTGTTGCTTGCTATCTATATATGTTTCAAGCACTGCATGTATGTATGGCTGTATAAGTGTGCAATTGATTGCAGGAAGTGTCAATATTATCGATAATATTGTTGTTATCCTCCTCTTTAAACTTTTTATATTGCAATTTTTTTTTTCTTTTTTTTTTTGTATTATTTTTGTTGCAAAGATGTTGACATTGATAATCATGTAATGCATAGACGAGAGCTGAGTGCTAAGATGGGTTGTGGCAGGTGGCAGGTGCCAGCTAAGTACGCATTTTAGTTCAAACTATATCCTTAGAGTATTTTTATGGGGTTTTAATCACTGCTGTTTTGCTACTTAGACGGAAGTATTTTGTGTTTTACCAGCAAGATTCGTGTCTGGAATTTTTTATTTAAAATTTCTGCTTGTTTTAAGATTTATTTTAGTGTCTTTAAGAAGTTAATGCTTTCAACAGGGTTCTTCAAATGGTATTAAATTAATTGAAGTGTTAGATACTTAATTTTTTTAACTTTTCATAAAATATTTCTAGAAAATTGGATTGTTTCTTTTCGATAAACAGCACTTTCATCTACTCGAAATTTTAAGTCGTAACGCAAAGGCCAAATTACGGTATTCATTGTCTTACGAAATTTATATTTTAATTACATAAAAATTTCGATCGATATCGAATACAGATTTTGCCTAAAGGGGCTATTGCGATGCTAAAAAAACGATACGAAATTGAATCTTTAATATGTTTGATAGTTTACTATTTGCATGTCCATACACAAATATCTTGCGATAAGCATACAGAAAACGCAAAACATGTAGCTTTCGCAACGCAACTACTATCGCATCGAAATACAGAGTAGCCCCCAGGAACTCAAAAGTGAAATTTCCATTAAAATTATATTGAAATTTCAATCTACAGCGAGAGAGTGCTGCCATTTGTGTCTAAACGCTCTGGGCATCATCATCATCGCACAGCATATGTTCTGACATTCATTCTTGAAAGAAACGACAAATGTAGTCCTGTATCACACCGAGTTTTGATAATAGCTTCTGATTATAGGTAAGGACATGACGCGGTTTTAATACTATTGCCATGTAATTCAAATATGGGTTGCATGAGTATCTAAACACCTCTTTTTTCCTCATATTTTTGGGGTCATTTGGGACTAATCTTAGTCCTTTATAATGAACAATTTACGTGAAGCATGTGGAGTAGCTAGAAGTTCTTCAGGTTTTTTTACGACATTGCAGTTGAGTTTCAATTTTGTTGGCCATCAAATGTGTACCCTATTTCTTGCTTATAACATCAAGTGTTTTATCTACCATAACTCCACAAAGAAAAACTATCTATTGTTATATTAATAAAACTAGTGAAATGGTGTGAGAGACAAATATAGCCAGAGAACAAAAAAAAAATAAATAATGAAAAAGAAAATCCATAATGATGGCAATTTCCTAGAGTATACAGTTTTATTAACATTTGTTGAGAAATACATACATTTTGCCAGCAACACTTTGATTTCGTTTTATTGCTTTGTGTTGTTTTTTTTTTTTTGTTTTTTTTTTTTCTACAAAGACTAGTAAAACCCAGTAGGAAAATTGTAAGTATGATTTTCTGGAGTAAGAAAAAGTGCAAGGAACAATTAATTTGAATGAAAAAATTTATGAGCCAGAAAATCTAGAATCAAAATAAAAAAAAAATAACTTTTTAAAAATTAAAAAAAAAAAAATATGATTCTATTGGCCCTTAAATTTCCTACCCACTCAGTGTGAAACTTGCATGCAGCTGAAACAACATAACGTTTAAAGTTTCTGTTTCAAATAAAATTGAACGTACAGCAAAAACAAAAGCAAAAAAATCCCGTTTATTTATTTGAGCATCATTTCATTTTGCACTATAATGATATCGAAATTATACTTTTCTGTTTTTTTTTTTTTTGCAATTCTTCTAAGTAATGATAAAGCAAACTGTCAAACAAACTCTGTGTATCACACTTTATAGTGTGAAAGATGTTGTTAAGAAGAGAATGAAATATAAAGCAGATACGAGAAACAATTGACATTATTTTTGCCATTGTAATTACGATAATGGACAGGCCATATATTTAAAATCAACATGTTGCTGTGCTAAAATTGCATTCAGAAGACTCAGATAAATGAAATGATTGTCAAAGTTGAAAATAATGGAAATTAAATTACAAAAGAAATTGCAGATGATCATCGTTGGCAAAAAAAAAAAAAGAAAAAAAAAATGAGAAAATTTTTTGTTAATTATTTCTTTAATAAATTTTAAATTACTGTAAGTGAAACAATAGGCCTATTTATGAATGTCGTTGTCGGGACTTGTGTCATAATCGGCCTCATATTTCATATTGTCTTGTCGACTACCATAACGACACTCATGATAAGGCTCAATATTTAAATGGGCACAAACTTCTTTTTAAAGAGTTGCTATTCATGACTCTTTCTAGTGGTCTACTTTATTGAACAATATCCAAAAAGAGGCATTTAATGTGGAACAACTTCACGCGAATATTTTAAATTTTTGTCACAGAAAACGACTAAACTGTCGACTGTTTGCATACAATATCGAATGCGAGCCAACACTCAGTTTGATCGATATTTTTACTTCAATTTTAGGGAAATAGTAATCGATTATGAAGGTCGTAATTCGTGTTTTTATTTAGCAATAACATACTTTTTACTAAAAGAAAAATTAAATAAAAAAGTCTGCCCTTGAAGTCTTGCTAAATTTTATTCCAATTCATCAACTCATCATGAAAGCAGGACCCAAATCTCCGCATTCGATAACGAAATTTTTAAATATTTTTATAAAAAAAAAGACTAGAATTTTAATGTCATCCGTAATCAAATGCGGTAATTTGGTCCCAGCTCATCTAGGGACATACAGAGGGCTCTTTTTGTGATTTCAGTTTTTTTTCTAGAGAAATTGCTGAGAAATAGTTCGAAATTTGTAACCCTAAGCGATTACTGTCAGACCAAATACAACTTAAGACACATTTTTAGGGTCACATATCCAGAGAGATTTAATTGGTATACAAATGGCTCCAAAACTATTAAAGGTATTGGCGTGGGTGTATTTGCCTAAAATGCAAGGAAAAGCTTATTTGGAAGAACAAAACTCTGTTTTGCAGATTGAAACACAGAGCTTACTCTGCCTTAAAAAAAAACTTAAAAGAGTTATTGGCAGCAGGGCGTTAATCAGTGCCTTAGAGATAAAATCGAAAGTGGTTTTGGCCTGCCCATCACTTCCGAAAAGCATTGAATTACAGAGTTCAGCTGACATGGGTGCCAGGCAATGATAAAGTACTGCAACTAGAAGAAAAGTTACGGCTAGTATTTTCATCAGTCCAGAACCATTCTGCGTACTGTTTTGGAGCTCTATATTTTAATGCTGTAAAGTCAATAATCATTCTTATATATAATAAATTAGTTTTTTAGGAGAGTCTTTCATTAGCCAATTCTTCTTGGCTTTAAATTTAAATAAAATTCAATGTGGGTGTGTGTAAGATGTTCAAACTTTTTACGAGCGTCATAAGTCGTAGTTGCATTCATAACAAGCCAATATTAAGCACGACAATGCTACTCACTATCAGAGAGATATTGGAAAATTTTATTCTTGTATAAAATACAAAATGATGCAAATGTCCCTAAAGGCTTCGCTGGACAGCCTTGAGAATGGCTCAAAAATTAGGCTAAGTTAGCTTTAAGTATTCAGAAATAAAAGTTTTTTGTCTCTTTCGGGTGCTATAAAACATTTTTTATTCTAGCAAAATATTCGTTACTTTTAGATTTAATTAAAATGAGTTAATTTCAAGTGCCTAAATTTGTCAGAAATTTTATTCCTTTAATTATCATTAGCTTTTCCAAAATCTATATTGTCTAACTTCGCAAAATAATCCTTTACTCACAAAAACTTTTCCAACAATCAATGGTTTATTTAATGAATATGAAAATTTGTTTTAATTACAGGAAAAGCATTTAAACAAACTCTCGAGAAAAATAGCAAATATAAAAAGAAAGAAAGTAAAACAAATTTACAACATGACTGAAAAAACAGACATCCAAATAGATTTTTTTTATTTAATAAAAAAGTAAAAAAATCTGCTGCTAAAGTAATTAAAAAGGAAAATTTATGGATAAAAAAATTTTATTAAAAATGATAAATGAATTGAACAAACCTGAGTGTAAAAAAAAAGGAAAACAAAAACAATTCAAACACATTAAAGTGGCTGTTGTATATTTGAACACGCCTTCTTGATATATAACATTTGTTGCCATACTCAGCTCAAGCTCAGGCTGCCAAGAGACGTGAAATAAATTTCAAAAAAAATATATATATAAACGTATAACATGAATATCATAAATTAAAACAGCAATTGCTACAAACCAAATCTTAATTATAAATCTAAAGCAGGAAACACTACAGTGCTCAAACAAACACACACACACACAAAGGAAAATCAAAAAATAAAAACAAACAAAAAATAAACTGCATAAAAATATAAAAAAAAGTGCAAGATTCCTGTAGAAGAATATGATTTAATAGAGTATTTTTTTTTTCAAATGAAAGTAGCAAGAAGAAAAATTAAAAAAAAAACTGGTTCTAATACCGCATAAATGATTTTTTTTTTTGCTTTTAACATTATTGCTGTGCTCTTCACTGGCCACACACAGTCCCAGTTAAAAAAAAAAAAAAGTTTAAAAAAGTTAACGGAAGTTTTACAAGATTTTCGCTGACATAGCACCACTACATTGACTACAATGCTGCCACTGCTTAACATGAGTACTTGCCTCAATGAATTAGATATAGAAAAAAATACAAGAAATGAAAGGAAAACTTGCAAATAGATTACAGCTATTTTAAGGAATTTTATCACAAGCCTAAATAATACATTATAATCACAACGGCAATGAAAGTAAAAAATGTTACACTAATCAGTTAAACCACAGGAATCATTGTAAAAAAATTTTTTTTTGATAAACTGCTGCCTTGGCTTGATGTCAAAGTTAATTACAAAATTTATTTAATATTAATCGCAATTATGCACAAAAAGCCTCCAAACTTAGTTAATATTTGTAAAATTACTCTGAAAAAAATTGGTGATAAATTTTAGTTTACTATATGAAAGGATATGCCCATCTGCCATATATCCTTTATTTTTTAAATTTATTACAAGCTTTACTTATAATAAAATTCATGATTGGCTAGTAAAAATGTTTTTAAATCATGTTATGTATTCTTCATTAAATTAAGCCAATGATAAAAGTACACCTATTACATGCTACAAATTAAACAATTGTTTGAAAAATAATATCAAAATTTGCTAACTATTTGTAGAATTTCCCACTCAAGAAGTACATAAGATTGTTGGTTCAATTATCACAAGGATACGCCTACCATCCATATATCCTTAATATCAAAAATTGTATTTTTGTAATAACTATTTGTAGAATTTCCTTCTCAAGAAGTACACAAAATAAATGGTTTAATTGTCACAAGGATACGCCTACCATCCATATATCCTTTATATCAAAAATTGTATTTTTGTAATAACTATTTGTAGAATTTCCTTCTCAAGAAGTACACAAAATAAATGGTTTAATTGTCACAAGGATACGCCCATTATCCATATATCCTTTATATGAAAAATTTTATTTTTGTCATAGCTATTAAAAAAGTAATTCTATAATTGCTAAATAATAGTAAAATCGCCTTGTAAATTTTGTAATAAATTATTTTTTGATCATAAGCATATCACCCACATATCTTGGTCTGAATTACTATCAAAAGGCAGTGTCGAAATTTGATAACTATTTGTAGAATTTGCTTCTCAAAGTGTATAAGCAATTTTGCTTTAATTTGTTACAAGGACAGGCCTACCACCCATATATCCTTTATATGAAATACTTATATTTTTGTCATAATTGTTAAAAAAGTGATTTAATAATTACTAAATAATAGTAATAAATAGTTTTGCTTTAATTGTTACAAGGACATGCCCACCATCCATATATCCTTTATATAAAAAATTTTATTTTTATCATAATTTTTAAAAAATTATTTATCTACTTACTAAATAATAGTAAAATTAACCTGTTAAATTTTATAATAAATTATATTGCAAGAATACATATCTTTAATTAATTGATAATAATTAAACATTAGTAAAATGGCCCAATTATATTTTTTCATTAATTTTATGAGTATCTGTGCATCATTTTCAGTTTTAATTTTTATAAAAATTATTTGAATAATTTCAATTATAGAATTTTTAAAAATCCTGCTAGAATAATATATTTTAATTTCAATATAGAGCCACAACTTGACACTCCTTTAAGTGATTTGTTAGCCTAAAAAAATTATCTACCAAGTAACCAACATGTGGCATAATTGTAACACATACACAGATACAAAATAGAGAAGAAAAACAAATTGTGACAACCTCAAGCCTTAGGATATTTAAAAACCATAGAAAAAAAATTTTTTTTTTTTGCAAGTTTTTCAAAAGCTACCAACTTTTGCAACATAATTGCGAATGAATATGTGTGTTACTCATTCATTTTATTTCATTTCGTTTTTCGCTTAATTTTAATTTTTTTTTCTGTCCTTTATTGCTAGCATAACTAGTGGTGGTAGTAAATTATGACATTTTACTGCAAAGTTTATGTTCATGCAACATCTCGTTATGGTATTAAGTTATTAAAGTATTTTTTTTTTCATTTCTTTTTTTCTGCTGATTCTCTCTCTCTCTCTCTGTAGCAACATGGCTACTAATGCTGCTGTTATTCATGCTGCAGATGCTGCTGTTGTAGTTGCAACATTCATGTACCATTTAAATGCTAATTGCTCAATGATAACAGCTTTAAGGAATACGAACAAACAATTGGAGAAAGAGAAAGGTTTTATTAAAAAGTTTTAGTTTTAGTGTAGTTGATTCTGTGAAAAGTATTTTTTTATATGAAGAAAATGTGGAAGAAGTGGGCTAAAAAAGGATTTTTATAAAGACCGACTAGGAATTATTATTGTTTGTTATTAACTGTAAATAATCTATGGATTTTCATCTTTTAATCGTAGTACTTTTCTACTTTTGGATTTCAGTTTCCTGCTTTTTTTTTCTCTCTCTCTCTTCTTTGCCAGTTTTTAGTTTAACTGTAGCAAACTGTGTTCTATTTTATTTTTTCTGTTTGTTATGGGGAAAATCTTTTGTTTTCAGTTTGACAACTGCATTAAAAGTTTAAATTTTCTTTGTGCAGTTTTCTTTAATTTATTATCGAAACGTGTCAAATTATTCAAACTGTTGGGATAGGAATATAAAATAGAACTAGAATAATTATAATTTTAAGCAATAACAACCAAAGCTTAGCATAGCAAAACAATAAAAAAATTTTGTAATTAAAAATGTTATGCCTTTAAACTTTAAATTAAATTAATTTTTGAGGGTAAGTGAAAAAATTTAATTTTTCATTAAAAAAAAAAACTTAAATTCGGATCATGGTCGTATTGAAAACTCGAAAAGAATTTATTTCCCAGTTACATTATTTCACAAGTTTTAAAACTGAACTAAACTTACTTAATGTAACTCTAAGAACATTTTTATTAAATAAAAATTAGCAAAACAATAACAAAATAAAGCAGTTCATCCGTTTAATGAAAATTTTTTATTACAGGATCAATAGGGTAGTGAAAAAAATTACGAACAGAAAATAAAAGAACGAATCTTATTTGGACTCGCATTATTTTGTGCTTCTAAAGGGTGTCCCAACAAGAACGCAAGATTTAAATTTGGCGCCATTCGAAGTGTCATTGTTTGACATTTGAACAATTGTTATTGTTACTTACGAATAATATTTTAAACATTTTTTTATTATGCTCCGTCATAAGCACGAGCAAAAAAAATTGGCTAATATAAACAAACTTATAAGTATTAGTTTTAATTTATGTTCATCAGTACTACCCATGCTCGTAAGGATATATACGTTATGTTTTCTTTGTAGATGTTGAATGTTTTTTAATCAATCAGGGTTGTTTGTTTTTTTTTTTTTTTTTTACTTTTGTATATCGAACTTTATGTCTCAAATAAGTTTGCAGATAAATTTGTAAAAGCCACACCCACTTTTACGCCCATTTTCCCAATAATTACTATTATTCAACATATTTTTTTATGAAATTTGTTTCATAGTATGACAACTTCTTTGGGTTATAGAGATCGTAGATACGCAATTAAAAAAAAATCCCTTTAAAAATTTTAATTATGTAAAAAGTGGGCGTAAAAGTAGGCGTGGCTAGTGTAAATTGTATGGCAACGCCTTTTTGACACTCTACTTAATTTGAATTTTAATTAATTTAAAAAAGTAAAAATTTTCTCATGATTTTAATGAAGAAAAAAATTCTACTAATTCTCAATAGTACAAATATCCAGTTTTTTGCATTCCAAAAATATAATACGAATAATTTTTTTAACCTTTTTCTTTTAAATTCAAACGAAAAGTTTATTAAGCTTGAGGTTGTATTATAAAAATTTATTTTTATATCGCATATTTCAAGATATATGAAGAAGATTTAGGATTTCTGAAGAAGCTACACAAATTTGGAGCGAAATATCGATATAAAAATATAATCTGAAGAATGCGTTTATTTGTTATCAAATAGCTTGTTGTGTACAATCACATATACAAAACGGAAAGGTCGGACATTATACAACTTATACATCCACTGCAATGGCTTCCAATTAAAAATTTTCATGATAATAAAGAAAAAGTTAATTTAACTTGTTTAAAACTTTCCTTTTTATTAAATTAATGAATAATTTCATGTGTATTTTTACAAAAACAACTTCTTCCTTAAGTTACAAAAGCTAATTTGCATTAGAAAAGTTCAAGCAAGTACATACTTTTAACCCAATTAAAATACTTCGTTGATTTTAAAAATAAAATTACCAATTTTTGTTTCATTTTTTTCTTTTAATTTTTTTAAAGTCATAAACTTTTTCCAACTTGTTTCTTTTAGTAACTAACTTTTAATATTTGAAATCTGTTTCTATTGAACAACATTTTTAATATGAGTGAAAAAATTATTTTTTTTGTATTAAAATTTTCTTTTCGAAAGCAATAAATTGTAAAATCTATTTTAACTTTCAACTTTTATCAACTTCTGTCAAAATCTTAAAAATGCATTTAACAAAAACAACAAAAAAAACTCAAATAATCTTAAGAATTGTTTATGTGTTTGTGTTGTTAAAAGTATTATCTAGCCAAGGGAAAAAATAATAATAAAAATACAAACTAAAGTAAGAAAAAAAAAAAAAACTAAACACGAGCCTGCTGTGAAAAACTAAACTTTTATCATGTACATGGCATAACAACAAAAACAAAAAATAAATAAATACGAGTATTACAAAAGTTAAGCGAAAAAAAAGAGTTGTGATAATATTTGCAAAAACTATTTACATTTGAGTGGTTGCAATGGCTTTTCTTGCTGAAACCTTCTCTGCCTCACACTACTTCTCACTCTACAACTTTTAAATAAATAAACACAATACGCCAACACACAACAAACAATCAAATAATCCTAAAAGGAGGCTATAGTTTTTAGCAACCAGCCAAGTATCATGTGAATTTATATTGGATTCTTTTTCTCCCCAGTTGAGCTGATTGTTCGTTCATATAAATCTACCAGTTTGTATGCGTTTTTTATGCATTTTGATACGCACGTTTTCACAAACTTTTATATGCGCGAAATAAGCAAAGTTTTTTCTCTTTTAGTTGTTTTCAAAAAAAAAAAAAAAAAATTATTAAACTTTTGTTTTGTATGCTGTGTTTTATTTAAACTTGCACACACATACATTTTTGTTGAGAAAACTTAAATGAAATTTAACTTCTTTTTTTTTTGAAATACGTTTGTGTTTTTAATATTGAATTTGTTATGCATTTGAAATTTTCAAATTTCCATTTTTAACATGCGGCTGTAGTACAAATTTTAGCTTAATCATGAGATTTTATTATAATAAAGACAAAAATTTTCAAATGATTATGTGACATTAATATGACAGTTAATTTTATAATTCAATAAAGCTTTTATTGCTGACGCATTCATTTAATTACGTGCTAATGAAAAAATATGCAGGCAAATATAGGGGTCGCCGCTTGCTACTGTGTGGCACAAACGAATAATTTCAGCAAGTGTTAAGGATGTTAGTGAAGATAAACATGTTTTAAAGTAACTCCATACGTCATTAAATATTTCTAAATATGTTTTTACATTTATGACATATTTTTAATATTTTTAAGAGAAATACAAGTGCATATTAAAAAATAGGCGTAAATACGTTGATTTCTCAATAATATTAAGAGCTGGAACACATATCAGTTTAGAGAGGAGGTCTTCCAGATTTGTAATCTATTGCCTAAATATATAGAAGTTGCTCTGGATTATTTTTGAAAAATTTTTGAAACTCCGTCATACGCCAGTACTGTTGCTGCTGAGGTACAATTCCCGATTTTGCCCATGAAGTGGATGAAAAATAAAAAGGAATTGAAGCGACTTGTTAAAAATGGCATGTGTATACACGAAAATCAGAATATTGGGTAGCTATTGTGAATATCTCTAATAGATTTTTTTTTGGCAGATCTGCACGCTTTTCTGATTTTATGAAAAATTTAAAAAAAAAAAAAATAATAGTTTTTCTGCGATCAGAGTTTTATTTATTTTATGATTGATGATAAAAAGGCAACAACGTATTATATTACCGTAGATCTGTTTCTAATATTAATAATGGGTGCGTTCATAAGACGTACTCGAAACTGTTGAGCTCAACTACTACAAAGCTGTTGGAAACTGCTGAGCAAAACAGTTGTGTCTTAGAAAAGGTTTCATGAATATGCTAACAAATGAAAAGAAAGAAAAAAATTACAAAATAACTAATAAAAAAATAATTTACAAGGAACTTGTTGGAGCTAATTTCTCTGACTTTCTAAAAGGCATTTTCTTGACGCCCAAAGGAATATTAATGTTGAACACTAAACATGATAAGATAACCAGAATCTGGATTAGTTAAATTACAGGATGTACAAAAGATTTTTCAAGTGGCGGTCCTAATTTAAAATAATTAATGAAAATCACTTAATTTTAGTTTAAAGGTACTCAAAATCTTTTAAATATGAGCCCAAACACTTCAAGCAGCTGTCCCGGTATAGTAAAACTTTATCCTGGGGATTAAAGGTACTCAAACTACAAAAAAAAAACTTTAGAATTTTTTTTTAAATAGTTTTTTAAGCGACTGCAATTTAGTTATCAACGTATTTAGTTTATAATTTGTATGGAAACATTCTCATGAATTTTTTTTTGTTTTTTTTTTTTTTAATTCTATAAAATCAAAATATAGTGGAGTGACAGTGAGCGAGGAAGAGCGAAGGCAACATCAATTTGATTTTTAAAACACATTGTTCTTTTAATTATACTAATTAAGATTTACTTTTTTAATTTTTTTTTATTCTATTTTATGCTCTAAAACATTTCAAGTCATGAAAATTTATATGAGCTGCCCCCCTTGAGCTATAAAATATCACCATCTCCCAACAATTCATTACAAATGAAGCAAGTGAGTGTAGGCGAGAAAGAGAGCGGGAGAGTATGATGGCTTCAATAGCAACCATCACATGTTGCAACATACAACACCAAGCATAAGTTAAAATGATTGTTGTTTTTCATCATTCAAGTTGGCAAATGATGGTAAGAGAAGGTAGCGGGTGGCTGAATTTGTGCAAAACGAGTGTTGAACAAAATTTTTGTTACAAATTAATTGTTGTTCATTGGTTCGTTTAAACTGCTGATTCAGTATTCATCATTATTGAAGATTAATATACCGTTACATTGTCTGTGACAGCCATTCAATATACGGCTACAGTTGCACTTACACATGAGCATCTATGTATCAGTTGGATGGGTTTCATCAGCAATATCAACAACAACTCCTTTAATCATCCTCTAGCCATTATTTTAAATGGATAAAGAAGCGTTAGCACAGCAGCAGCAACAACATTAGCAAAGCATCCCATAACATTTGATGAACTTTTTGAAAATTGTCATTTTTACCCGATACAAAATATCAGCGTCATCATCATTGTTAGCCACTTGAAAACTACAAACACACATACACATGCATACATATGTAGCTATAGAGAAAGGTAGGCAAGAAGAGACATTTAAAATTATGATTATTCGTTTCAGGTGAAATTTATAAAGGTACTTCAAATTGGTTACAAAGAGAGAGAAGAAAAAAGAAACACACACACACAAAACAAATTTTTAAAGCCGGTATTTAACAAAATACAGAAATGAATTTGTATTGAAAAAGTATAAAATGTTTTCTTTTTTTAAAAAAAAAAAAAAAATTTACAAGTCAAAACATTAATTTGTTTTTATGTAAAACTGCCGCTTTAATATTTTATTTAGAACATCAAGTTAATATTTGATAATTTAAAATCAGAGAAAAGTACAGGGCCGCATTAGATATCGTATCATATTACACGTTGGTGTAAATGAATTGTAAGCCCTCATACTATCCTATCAATATGAGGGTCGCAGTTTCGACAATGGATGTTTTTCGCATACAAGACAAGAAATTTAGCGGGATTTGTGTTGCTAGAAAAAAAATTAATTTGAGTGCCAAAGAGATTAAAAAGCGTTGTTGGAAAGGAAAATGTGAAAGAAGATTTTAGTGTATCGACTAGCAAAATTTGACGAACAGAATGAATTACGACCAAAATAATTTTCAAATGTCAGGGTCGAGTATTTGTCTTTCGAATAAAAAAATTTTTTAGCTTCTTTCGTGTGCTGAAAGCTTTGATTTGCAGCTTTTGCTGTGAGAGATTTGTTGTTATTTTTGAAATAGCCGTTAAGCATTTTTAATAATTTTTAGTAAAATAAAACAAGCAACTTGATACGTATTTTTTTTAATCAGTTATTTATAATGCACCAGCCACTGGACAAGTGAATTTGAAACAATTGCTTAAAAATTTCAGTTTTTAAGCTGTTATTTTTGAAAGTGTTATAAGTTCACTTAAAAAAAATAAGGTAGCAGAAATTTTAGTAAGATATAGACACCATCTTACTAAAGTAAGCTCTAATTCCACTTCTTTTAAAAAGTGGACTTATACCACTTTTACAAATAACGGCTCATTTAGAGTCTTTGATAACGCTCAGTTACTTCATTAGAGTCATAGTTCAAAAAATATGAATTATCTTTAAGGGAAAAATTTTTTATAGGCAGTTCTGAAAGGAAAAGTGGTTGAATTATTATTTTTTCACTGAAATTGTTAATTTTTTTTTCTTATAAAATTTCAAATATTCACTGCGAGCAATTGTTTCCTTATTATTATTTTTTATAGAAATTTTAAAAAATAAATTTTTTGTTAAATAATTTTCCGTAACACTTAATTTTCTGTAGTTGATAAAATAGGCAAACCTTCCCTTTCCTAAAAAAAAAAATTATTCTTTGTGTTTTAAGATAATCATATGCGGAAGTTAAAAAACTTGTTACATCATACAAATGAAAATAAAAGAATAAAAAACACTTTTTGTTCTAAAAAATAAATTCTTAACTAGTAGAGAACAAAATAAGAAAAATAAAATAGAAGAATAAATGACTTGTTAGTTTAAATTACAAAATAGCAAAATTTCAGTTTTTACAGTTTTTCCAAAAAAAAATCTTTACCAGGAAACATAAAAGAAGTGTAAAAATGTGTCTTTTATTTTTGAATTAGTAAAAGTCTATAAAATGCAAAGTTACCGCAACTGAGAGAGTTGCTGTGTAATGACTAAGATGATGATGATGATGTTGGAATAATGAAGAGACAAAACTTTTCTGAAGGCTTGTAATTTTTTGTAGCGTTTCTTTTTTTGGTGGTTTTTTGTGTCTTTTGGAAACAAAAGGCGACAGCTTGGTGGTTAATAAAGAAAAGAAAACGACATGACAAAATAGACAGCCAACAAAAGTTATATTAAAAGTTAGTCTTATGGCAACAATATGTTTTATTTTGTACTTTTTTTACGTTTGTTTTAGCAAATTAAATGTTGTGTGTTCTAAAAACATAAAAAGAAATTGAAATTTCTATAAAAAGGAGTGAATGAGTGAGTATTAAATTTGAAAAAAAAATCTCTACATTTTAAATAAAAAAAAGAAACCAAAAAATCCTTTTAATTGTTGTACAGTAAGATGTTTAACTAAAACAAATTCTAGGTAAAAGCTCAGAGCTGGCCAAAGAAATTTCAGTCTGCCATCAGCCATCAAAACGTTGGTATACTTGTCTTGTGTCCTTCAACCATGTGAATATACAGCCGGTTACTGCGTTTGTTTACATTTAAACCCACACCCTTACACCATATCACATGGGTAAGCAGGGTCAGGCAATTTATTTGACTTTGTAGCATATCTAGCGTTTTGCTGTTATAAAAAATCACCACAGTTAACTTTATAAATGTTTACAATGCCTGAATTGATTGGCCAATTATAGTGGGTGATTATGTCGTTATGTTACGCTTCTTTTTTTTTTTTTTTTTTTTTTTTTTTTTTTTTTTTTTTTTTTTTTTGCTTTGTCCGTAATACGCTTCGTTAATTCTTTACAATAATACAATACGATTTTTTGGAGTTTGTTTAACTAATGAATGTTCATAATTTTTTTTTAAAGAATAAAAAAAATGCTTTAACGAAATGTTAAATTTACTTTAAAAAAAAAAAAATAATAATAATAAATGACAAATTTTTCTATTGAAGTTGTGAAACAAAAATGTAATGTAAATCTTGTTTATTTGACCTTTTTTATCTGAAAATAAATAAATAAATATTTTTTAAGCTTTTAGGTCTTTTTATATATTTTAATTATTATTAAATTAATTTCCAATATTTCGACACGCCTTCGTATGTCTTTCTCAAGGAAAATAATTTTATAATGAAATGAAAATTTTTTTGATATGTAAATAAAAATTATGATACTAAAAACTTTTTTCAAATTTTTTAAAAAACATATACAAAAACAATAACAACATTAATAACAATTTTATACAAAACACAATTTAACAAAAAAACAATATTCATTATCTATATATATTATATTCTATCTCTTTCTTACTAAATATCTATAATTTTGTGCTATATTATCTGTATCCATTTTAAAATTAATTCTACTATCATTTGATACATTTATTATTTCTAACATTTCTAATAAATAACGACGTTTATAATTATTTTCTCTATCTAATATTGAAACATCTTCAAATTTCGGATAATGATTCAATTTTGCACAATGAGATGACAAAGCTGTTTTTTGTGCATTAATATTTCTATATCTTTGATCAGATTTATGCCCAGCTATTCTAGTTTTAAGTTTGTTTTTAGTTGTACCTACATATATTTTATTACAATTTTCTGTGCTATTTCCACCACAAGGTATTCCATACACTACATTAGATATTTCTAGTTTATTTAATTTATCTTTCATTTTTGTAAATAATTTATTTAATGTATTATATGTTTTGTGTGCCATTTTGTAGTTATCCCTATCAAATATTTTTGATTTTTCCAATTTTTCTGATATTTCTGGTACATATATTAAAGATTTATAAATTTTATTTTCCTGTGTTCTAATTCTGTTATCCTTGTTCCTATATTTATTATTTTTCAATAACTGATCTATTAAGTTTTTTGGAAAATCATTATTTCTTAAAATATTCTTAATTATTTCCCTATTTTTATAATGAAATTCTTTATCACTAATTTCTAAAATTAGAAAATTTAGAAATTAGTGATAAAGAATTTCATTATAAAAATAGGGAAATAATTAAGAATATTTTAAGAAATAATGATTTTCCAAAAAACTTAATAGATCAGTTATTGAAAAATAATAAATATAGGAACAAGGATAACAGAATTAGAACACAGGAAAATAAAATTTATAAATCTTTAATATATGTACCAGAAATATCAGAAAAATTGGAAAAATCAAAAATATTTGATAGGGATAACTACAAAATGGCACACAAAACATATAATACATTAAATAAATTATTTACAAAAATGAAAGATAAATTAAATAAACTAGAAATATCTAATGTAGTGTATGGAATACCTTGTGGTGGAAATAGCACAGAAAATTGTAATAAAATATATGTAGGTACAACTAAAAACAAACTTAAAACTAGAATAGCTGGGCATAAATCTGATCAAAGATATAGAAATATTAATGCACAAAAAACAGCTTTGTCATCTCATTGTGCAAAATTGAATCATTATCCGAAATTTGAAGATGTTTCAATATTAGATAGAGAAAATAATTATAAACGTCGTTATTTATTAGAAATGTTAGAAATAATAAATGTATCAAATGATAGTAGAATTAATTTTAAAATGGATACAGATAATATAGCACAAAATTATAGATATTTAGTAAGAAAGAGATAGAATATAATATATATAGATAATGAATATTGTTTTTTTGTTAAATTGTGTTTTGTATAAAATTGTTATTAATGTTGTTATTGTTTTTGTATATGTTTTTTAAAAAATTTGAAAAAAGTTTTTAGTATCATAATTTTTATTTACATATCAAAAAAATTTTCATTTCATTATAAAATTATTTTCCTTGAGAAAGACATACGAAGGCGTGTCGAAATATTGGAAATTAATTTAATAATAATTAAAATATATAAAAAGACCTAAAAGCTTAAAAAATATTTATTTAAAAATGTAATGTTTTAAACAGTAAAAATTATTAAAAATAACAAAATTAAATATCCTTTTAGTATAAGCTTACTTGAGTTCCTCTCATACGTAGCAAGTTATTCAAAAATTACATTATTCACTTCATTAAAAGGATGTGGTATATATATAGATGGCGCTTATTTGCTATTTAATTTTTTTGCTCCGGTGTCTTACATGTCACCATACAAACATAAAGAGTTATATGTCTCTCATGCCTTGATATGTACTTTAGAGTAACTTAATTCTTATCTGCCAAATCAATGCCACATCAACCTAGTTCGTAAGAACCAGCTTACCAATGCTTTTAGATGAGCTACACTACGTAATTTATTTGGTTGTCAACAAAACTTTTTCCACTTAGCTCTCTGAAGTGTAAAAATTATGTATCTTCACTGCAAGTCTACCAAATTAGAAGCACATGAAGTGGTCAGAAATTTTTTATGATTACCTTAACAATAAACTTTTAAAATGCTTTGCAACAAAAAACTTTGAATTCAATCTTCTATATAAAAAAAATAAATTTTCTGTTTGTTGGTTTGTTTATTCGCTTTAAACATTTTAGTTAAACAACGGATTTTTGAAGCAGCCACGCCCAATTTCACGCCTACTTTCCAACAATTTTCACTAAACACCGTTCATAAAGCTGTGTACTTAATTTAATCCTGAAAAAAATGCTTTGGAATAGAATATTGGTAGCTCATGCTATCAAAGCCATAAGCCACTTAATAAAGTAGTGAACGGCTGTATTTATTTCTATGGGATTTTTAATGATTAAAATTATATTTTCAAAAGGATTTCTCTAATAATTTTTACATACGTTCTCTATACTCTAAAGATAGCGATTGTAATAAAAAAAAATCTAAAAGGCTTATTAATGTTTTCCATAAAAAATGATGCAAAATTAAAAGTCTTTGAATTTTGAAATTTTATTTTTCTCTTTGCAAGAAAACAAACATTTTTTTAGAGAAAAATTCCTATCATTTTTAGTTAAATTTTTTTCTAAATAAATATTAAAAATTATCAATTCTATTCTTAAAGACTAATAACTTTTTATAGTGACAAAAAGAATTTTTTTTAAGAGCAAGTTTTCAAAGAATATAATTTTTTGCTTGTAATTTAATGTTAAATAAATTATTTTAGAAAGAAAATGTTTTTTAATAAATTTAAAGACAGTAAACTAAAGCGTAAGCGTGTTCCACTTTTATATTCAAAAACTATCCTTTTTTATTAAAAGAGCATAAGAAAATGCCCGGTAAAAAATATGTTTATATCAGAGTATTTAACTCAAAAACATCTCTTGGCAAGCAAACAAACATTTTGCTAAACAATACGAACTACGTGTTGTTATTGTATTCATATGATTTATAAAAAGTGGTAGTTGTTTATTCTGCAGTTGTTGTTTGTATTTTTAGTGACCTACTTTCCTGTTCTTTTAAACAATGAAATTTCTTCTATTTATTTTATAATTCTCATTTAGTTGATTTAAAATTTAAATGAAATATTGCAGTTTAATGGTAGTCAAGTTATCGCTTCTCGGCCTTATGGCTAAGATCAAAGTGTAGTATCTGTTCTTATCAGCTTAACATCTGATAGATCCTCCATCGGAGGACAACACATGTTAAACTGATTTTTGGAATTAGACGGAATGTTTAGGGGCTTGCTCCACTTCTGTCACGGGTTGGCCCGGTATTGCAGTACCGCCGGGATTTCGGCCCAATAAAACAATCAATTTGAAATATTATTATTATTTATTTAAAAAAGAAAAAGGTATTCTTGGTTCAAATGTCTTGTGAACTTAGGAAACTTGTTGTAAACGTAATCTTGTTTTCTGCTATACTTGGTTTAAATAAGTACATTTATGAGTGAGGAAGTGTTCAATTCTTCTAATTTTTTGAAAGAATAAATGCTTTTCACATAGAAAACAAAGTATTCTTATGATTTAAGATATTAAGCAACTTTCTCCAAAATTTTATTTAAAAATTCTTTAACTAACTTTCCACATGGCTACAATTTAACTTTGCAAGTAGAAGGAAAAAAGAAAAAAATAAAGAAGCTCTTGACATTTTTGAATAGAATTCAAAAGTAGAAAATCGTGTGATTACATGCATACTTACACATAAAATGCATGAATAAGCCGACAGATATGCAGAACAATATTGAACATCAATGTAAGAACAAATACTGCAAAATGCAACATCATCGTCAGCAGCAGCAACAGCACACTATTTACAATTGCGAATCTGTATGCCATTGAAGTGTCTATGTTTACGTTACGTTACTTTTGCATTTAGACAAAAAACGAGAAAAAAAGGATAATAATAATGTGTAATAAAACAAAAATCTCTAAAGCAAACAAGTTTTTGTTTACTGATTAAACCACCAACCGCATACGTAGCAACTAGAAAAAAAAAACAATGATAAACCAGAATAGTAAATCAAAAAAGTACTTAAAAAAATATTTAAAAATAATTTAAGTATTTCGTTTAATTTTTCAAAATAATTTGAAAAAGTAACAGTTTTCTTTTTTAAGATAAATTCCAACAGTCAGAAAGAACTATCAACTTTTGGCATCGTGAATGAAACACTTGAACAACAATCCAAGTTACACAGACTTACTCTAAAAATTCAAAATTATCCCCTTCTTGCTTTCAGCAGATCGAGAGTATAAACTTATTTAAAACACAGTTCAGATCGGGGGACGAACGTAAGTACAATATAGATTCCTATCCTTAATTTGGTTAACAACAATAATTTCCCTCTAGAGAATCCAGTTCAGGATTGTGGTGGCAGCAATAACAGGTCACTGCAGTTTTCATTATCTTGTGAAAGGAAAGACGAATTCTGCATTGTAATCAAATTACTACTGTGGCAACTTCCAGGAAACGAGGAAAAGTAGAAAACTGATTTTGCAGAGGTACCATTGAAAATTTTGCCCTTGCAACTGACAAAAACTATGCAAGAATTGAGTGTATAGGCTTTATGGAAGGGGTTTAACATTTTTGGAAGTTTTTATAGGTTTTATTTTATGATGCAAAAAGGAATGGCATGGAAATTTCGAAAATAAAAACAATCCAAAAAAATATCCTTAAAAACTATAAAAATTTTTCTAGAATTGCGAATGCATTTTTTAAATTAAAAAATTCAATAATTTTCTGTACAATTAATTTGGAAAATTCAATAAATAAAATTTAACTTAAAAACAAATTTCCCAGTAAGTGATATGTACTGTAGAAAACTTTCATTAAAAAAATTTTTGTGCAAAACAAAAATTTAATTTTATTTTGTGAGTCAATTGTAAAAAAAATTATAAAAAAAAATTTTTTTTTTGTCTAAACAAAAATTTTAGACGGAAAAAAGCGAGTTTACCTTTATTGGCGAGAATATTTTAAAATCAGTTTTAAACAAAAACATATTTTTTTTAACAACATTTAAAGCACTCGAAATGTGCATACAATTAGTTGTTCGAAAATACGTTGTATTAGTATTGTAAACGGAAGCAAACATGCTGAAGCGTTTTTGAAAATAAAAACAGTAAAAAACACTTTACAATTTTAAAATTTTCATTCCTGCCACCTTGTTATAGTTGCAGCATTTTTTTTTCTCTTCCTTGTGTATTTGAATGTTGCTTGCATGACAATCGTATTTAATGCATGTCTAGATTTGCTACGTTTATGTACGTGTCACAGAAATGCTGCCAAATATCTTCCTGCACAACATACAGTCGTTGGTCGACTCTGAGCTGTAGGCTTTATCTCTTCATACTGTTTTCAGGTTTGTGCTTAATTCATTAAATTGTTACTGTGGCTGTTACAGTTCAGGCTGTAACATCATTTAAACTTTTGATTCTTTAGTTTAAAATGTTCTTTCATTGCATTTCTAACTAAAAATTTACTTCTTTTTATTTATAGTCTTTTTTAAAGTGTTGGGAGTTTTTTCTAGACCTCAATTTCGTTTGCCCTAAAATTCTATAGGCTTTTATAGCTTTTAAATTTATTTAATTTTTTTGTTATTTTCTTTTTGTTATTTCCTTTAACATTTAGCCTCTAAAAAAAGAAGCAGAAGAATAAGATAGCCAGGTTTTTAAAAAAAAAGATTTTTTAAGAAAAATTTTTTATCACCCAGAATTTAAATTTTTCCCTATGAAAGAAAAAGCATTTCTTAAAGGCGATTAAACCTACTTAATAAAAAAAAAAGGCCTTAAGCAAGATATGAAATATGAAAGAATATTCAGCTGTACTCCTGGGATGCGACTGATTTAAACATCACAAAAAGAAATTTTTATATTTAATTGTTTAAAATAAAAATTTTAATCATTATGACAATTATTTTATTAAGACTTAAATTTTTTATATATAAAATATATAAAATATAAAGGACTTCACAAACATACTTGAAATTGCTTACAACCACTTTTTATTATAAAATATTACACATGTTTGTGGTATGTGTGTGCAGCCCTTTAGTTGATAAGACAAGATAAAAATAAATTAGTTAACTAACCTGGTTTTTAATATTGTTAGGCTGACGGGATCATTTCGATGATTACACTATTTTGAACACTTTACAGTTTTTTATAAAATTGTGATGTGGCGTCTGTTAACGCCCATCAAACCTGCGTTCATAGGTAACCACAATTTTTTTAGAGTTTATTTCGTAATTTTATTAATAATTCGCACTCGCGCTACGTACACGTACGAGCACAATTCTGATGCCGTGCGCGCATGATAGCTTTTTTAGTGCTATCACAAATACTTACGATCGCGAGCTCGTTGATTGACGTTCACGCATGATAGATTTTTAGTTACGATTGCGAATTCATTTTTCAACGCACCCGTCTTTATAATGCTACCACGATTACTTACGAGCGCGTATCCTTAGGCTGACGTTCACGCATGATAGCATTATACTACGATCACACGCGATCATGACCAATATATTTCGAACCACGCACTTTCACACACACTGTAGTCTATTTTTATCGTACTTCAAGGTCATGAATATCTGAAAGAAATAAGAGAAAACAAAAATTAAAATTATTTTCTTATTAAAATCGAGCTGTTAAGAGAAAGCGAACAATTGAATAACCTAGAAAATTTATTTGAAAATTACCCAAAATTATTCAAAAACAAGTTAAATTCGGCTGTGCCGAATATTAATATTAATATTTTTCAATTTCCACATTCTTCTATAATTTTAAAAACATCTTTAAGTCATTAAATATTTCTAAAAATGTTTTTAGTAGTAGTTTAGCGGACATCGTCTACATCTGTAGCCTACCATCCAAATATTTAAAAAAAATTGTTTTAAATTTCTACACATTCCACTGCTGTTGCTCTGAAGTATTTTATCAAATTCCGGACGAAATATAGCATGGGACATATATAATTTTAAAGGGCAGGTCGTGTTTATTTATATTCTACCACCCAAATATTCAGAAATTACTTACGGTTATTTAAAAAAAATTTTTTAAATTTTTGAATACCCAAATACTCTTGCTCTGAGGTATTTTATCAAATTCCGGACGAACCATAAAAGATTAAGGGATGGAACGCATATTATTTTAAAGAGGATGTCATCTAGCTTTGTAATCTACCACCCAAATATTCAGAAGTTATTTTGCATTATTTTAAAAAAATTTTTGAAATTTTGAGGGTTTTTATCATTCCCTATTTTGACGATGTACCATTCCCGACTTTGCCGATTAAAATTACCTAAATCAAAAAGCAACTTGAACTTTCAGGAAGTGTTTTGACATTTTCGGGAAATTTTTTATTTTATGATGCGAAATGTAAACTGGCAAAATTCTTGAAAACAACAGCACTGGGGTATATGAAAATTTCAAAAAATAAAAATTTTAAATAATACAAAGTATTTTCTGAGCATTTGGGCGGTGGATTACGACCTGTCCTTTAGAATGATATGTGTTCCATCCCCTAATCTTCTATGATGCGTTTGCAAATTGGTTACATCTCTTAGAGAAATCAACGTATTCATGCACATTTGCACCTTGCACTTATATTTCTGTTAAAGATATTTATAAATATGGCATAAATGCTAAAAACATATTTAGAAAGATTAAAGATGTATTTGATAAATATTCCAATAATACTGAAAATATAATTACAAATAGTGTTACGTTAAAACATATTTAATTCGGCATATTTATTTTCCCTCACTTCAAAAAATTATGGAATTGAAATGCATAAATTACAAAAAATATAGCCAGTGTAAGCAGTTAACACAACTACACTTCAAATTAGGTCTATTAACTCATGCGTAATAATTCTTTTGCTTTTTTTTTTAATAAAAATATTTAGAAATAAATTTTTTAAATCGAGTATGTAATAAAATCTTTTCTTAACAACCTGGCCTCCCTGTTTTCTTGAGTTTTCTGTGCCTGTTTGTATTGTTGACATTTTTTTTTCTGCAAGTTGTTGCAGTCAGGTAGATAGAGATATTCGCATATTTACACTTAATGCTACGTGTTTCGTTTGCGATAAGTAAATAGAATAGATTTGTCAAGTTTTAACTGTGGTTGCAGGTATAAAGGTGATTTTGTTGCTGTTGTTGCAAAACTCCCCTGCCGACCCCTCTACCGTCTGTACCATTATAAAGTTTTCCATTTCTGTTTCATTTTAATTCACATGCATGCGTACGGTCGCACATGAGGGTAGATTTTAAATTAATTTTTTGCAACTAGATGCCTTTTATTTAATCTTGTTTTTGTTTGCTTAAAGAAAAAAGAAATAGACAAATTAAGGTCTACTTTTTCCTGTCTATTTTTAGAATTTTTTTTATGCTTAAAAAATATACGAAACATAAACCACTAAAAAATAACAACCTAAGTCGGCCATAATTGAAAGCGAGTTTTATGAAATGTTTTGGATTACACGTAGATAAATTTAGGTCTTGCCTTTTTAATGATGTCACCAAAAAGAAATTAATTTAATAAATGAAAACACAGCACACATGATACAAAAACTAACAAACTGAAAAGTTTGTCTTTCTTTCTTTTTTTTAAAGAAAAATTAAGGCAGAAGAAATAAAATGTATGGAAAAAAAATCTATAAAAAAAATTTAATCAGCAATTTACTACTAAATTTAAAATTGTATTAAGTTAATTGAAATTTATTATTTATTGGCCCAACCTAATGGTCGAGCCATAACAAAAAATTTATTTTAGACTCATTAGAGTGCTCCTCTCCACGGAAATCTTTAGTAAAAGGCGAAAGATTTATTCGACAACTGAAGAGAAACCAGAGTGAAGTTTGTGGCCACAACCTTAACATCTTGTTCACTAAAAATAACAAACCAAATGAGAATTATTTCAATTTGAGAAACTTGTTTAAAAATAAAAACGTATAAGAATTGAAATGAATATAAGCAGAAATAAAGAAAAATAAAACAACAACAAACACAAATGAAAAAGGTTACACACAAGCATTAAATGAGTAGGTAGTAAATGTTTAGTGTACAGAGCTGGCATGTTTAGAATACTAAAGATTTCGAGCAATATGAAATGTATCTTTTTTTTTAACATAAGCAGGGATGATAAGCAAGAAAAGAATATTTTTAAAAATAAAGGCTTGAGTAATAAGGAAATTAAAATAAATAGTTTTTTATATCGCTTACATAATTACAAAAAATATGGTTTACCGGACAGCCATTTAAAGTTAGCTATTTGTTAGCACTATTTTGGCAAGATTTTGTAATTTTTCATGCCAAAGAAAAGAGCACTTATAATAGGGGTTTTGATACTTTTACAGAAGTTATCCCAAAATTTCAATAAAATTTAAATGGAAAATAATTTATTTCACTACAGAGGTTAGCGAAACGTATGTGAATCAAAGCTATTTCTAAAGTGGCAAATTATATAATAAAAAACAGCTAATTTAAAACTGCAAAAACTAAGTAACTCAGAAAATATAAAGAAGAAATTGATAATTTTATTTATAAAGGAAAGAAATTAATAATTACTAGCCATCTCTGGGTCACTTGCTGGTATATGAGATTACGATAATAGCAACCACACCATAACAAAAATAATATTTACTAATAGAAAAAAAAAACAGATATGTTTGTGTAGTATTGCCAGAAAAAAACACAGAGTGCTGATTCTTTTGTCAAAAAAAGCCTTTTTCGGTTTAATTTTTAATTTTATTCGCATATATATCACGCTTTATTTTATTTATTATCGTTTTAAGGGAGTATGTGAACAAAGTTTTTTATAACACGAAAATAATTTTTTTAATTCATTTATTGAATTTTAAAAACCTAATCTGGCAGCTTTAGTTGTATAAACAGCTTATGTTGATTACACCATGCTACGAGTAGAAAAATTTTATTTGATTTTGAATAATAATTATATTTTTTTATGCTCTATGGTCTGTCTACTATAAAAATCATTAGTTTCTAAAATTATCTGAGAATTTTTTTTTCTTATAACTTTTAAGCGACTTCTCCGATTTTGTTACAAAATATCTCAAAAAATTTTAAATTGTATTGACATTAATTTGCTTTTCCACTAAATTATTTTTTGAGTTATTGAGAAAATGGTGTAAAAATTAAATATTTTTTTAAAACTAAAATTTTTTTTAATTTGCAAAAAATAGAAAGCGCCCAATACTAACCCATTTTCTTATTTTATCTTAAAACTGCATATAATAAAAATTAATTGAGCCATAGCTGATTAAAATCTATGAATAAATACTGATTAAATTCAAGTTGAAGTGTAAGTACCCAGTTAAAAGACGTTATTTTCGAAAATACCAACATTTAGAAGGGCATAAAGTATCGGAAAAAAATTATTGGTTGTCCAAAGTGTTTTTGGCTGTTGCACAGTGTCATTGGTTGTATGGAAGCAAATATCAATAACAGAGATGGAAAATATAGAACTTTAGCTACTTTTGAAAATATAAAAAAATATTTTTGTAACAAAAAAAAAAAAAAAAAAAAATTATATTATTTACTAAAATAAAGAAAAAAGAATTTAAGTTTTAAAATTTTATCTACTGTAGTCATGGAAAACAAGTTGGCATTAAGTTATCAAGCCGTTAAAGTTGAAAATAAATAAATAAATTTAAAAAAATAATGCCCCAAACTACGTATGCATTCGTAGGAATGTAAGGATATGTTTTAAATTGGGAATAATTTTCAGATTGATGATTATTCAGCAAAAACTGTATTGCTGAGCTTAATTGACATTAGAACGAGAGACTAACGGGCTGTTAACTACCTGAATGATATAAAACATTTCCTAAATAAAAACATTTGTATTTTTGTTATACAAATCAACGATAATTTATAATGTAAAAAGTAAAATAAAATACATTTTAAAAATGTATGATTCCATCTCTGTGCTTAACACTAGCAGATCACTAACGTTCAACTAAATACATACCCAAATGCAACTATAAATATACAACATTTCTCTCTCTCTTTCTGTACCCAACAATTGTTGTTGTTTTTGTTATTATAACTTGTTGTTCGTGTAATTTAATAAACGATAGCCAACCCAAGAAACATTAAGCTAAAAGTTTGGATTAAGAAAGACTTCTTTAAACACATAATAACTTATTAAGCCTTCTACAGAGCTAAGCGATTTTCTTTGGGGCTTAATCAGCAAATCAGCTGTTTGTCTTCTGCACTACCAGCTGTAAATCTTTTACAGTGACAGGTTTTATAGACATATTAATTATTCTGTTGCTCAAGTTATTATTAAAAAAAATATTTTTTTATAAATATTTTATATATTTGTTACGTATTTAGAATATAATTTTCTCAATATTTGAAATTAAACCTGTTTGTTTGCTGGGTGAGCTAATAAGTTTATCAGAGAAACCAAACAAGCATGACAACAATCATTTTTAGCAGACATAAAATTACTAATACAGAGGGGTGTTACTAAAACACTACAGATTCTTATACTATGTATACAAACATATGTACATACATACATACTTATAAATGTATTTTTGTATCTACACATATAAACAACTTATTTTTTCACTACCTGGTTTTTCGTATATACAAAAAAATAAAAAATTTTTCTTCATAATTCTCATTTAGTTGATTTAAAATTTTAATGAAATACTGCAGTTTCATGCTAGTCAAGTTATCGCTTCTCGGCCTTATGGCTAAGATCAAAGTGTAGTATCTGTTCTTATCAGCTTAACATCTGATAGATCCTCCATCGGAGGACAACAAATGTTAAACTGATTTTTGGAATCAGACGGAATGTTTAGGGGCTTGCTCCACTTCTGTCACGGGTTGGCCCGGTATTGCAGTACCGCCGGGATTTCGGCCCAATAATTCAATCAATTTCATTTATATTTAGAACTTTTATTTTTATTGTGGATTGCCAAAGAACAAATTTTGTTTGTAAGAATTTGCTTAGAGTTAAATTAACAGCGATAAAAAAGTAATTGAAGAGAAAAAATTGTTTATTGGATTCTAGACAGCTGAATTAGTAATTTTCATTTCTAATAAACTTTACTGAAATAAAGTTTGCAATTATCTGTGCATCAGCACTTAAGTTAATTCAGGAAAAAATTGACTTATTTTCGCGAATTATTTAATAACTTTAACCATATTCAGGATTAATGGAAGTTCCACAATTAACGAGATGGCAATGAACAATACCGTTGTAGAGTAGGCCTCTAAAAAATGTAAGTACATAAGACACAAACAGTTTTTCCATATTGCGACAGATATATTGAAACGTTCATTGCCGTCATCAGAGTTTCGGGCATCAGACTTTCAGCTACTCAATCTTTAATTTATATAGACTCATGTCCTTAAAAAAAATTCTAAACTCTTGATAAAACTCTAAATCACTGTATTTTGTTATTTAAACAAGCTTTGTTGGGGGTTAATAACTCATTTATCAGGTCTTGGCAAAATTTTTAGAATTAAGAGCTGGAGTGACACTACTTTCTAGTTCAAAACTTTATCTAAAAATTCAATAAACTTCTTTAAGTGACGATTGTAGGTAGTAATGTGCTAAGTAACGCTGTCTTTTCGTCTTCACTACATAGGCTGAACTTAATGAATCAGAGTAAAGTGATTTTGACTTTTATGTTTTTAATTTTTGTTTGAGTGCAGTAGGATCAAGTATTTTTTATGTCAAGACCATGGAAATACTCTATACTTCAGCTTAAAAGTAATAGCCTTAGAAAATGGAAGGATTTTTCATTTTCAAAATCATGGGACTTTGAATTATGACACTTATGAAATAAATGATAGAAAGATTTATTATGAATTATTATTATGTTTATTATATTAGCTACAATAACGCATTACTGTTGCATAAAGTTTATTTTTTTTAATCCAATTTAAAACTTTTAAAAATCTTCTTTTTTAATCACCCACAATTTATTGAATCTTGTAATTTTAATCTATGTTTACTTAACTCAAATTCTTATTCAGCTTTAAATATTTTTACGCCAAAAAAAAATCCTTCCTACCCAATTTAAAACAAAAAAAATGTCAACGTACCACGTTAAAGCAAACATATCAACAACAACAAAAAAAAAACCTAACAAACCAAAAAAGCAAAACAAAAAAAATTACTTATTTTTGTAGTCTACTTTAAGGCACTACAACAAGAGTCATTGCATTGCATATGCAGTAGGCATTGAAATAAAACAAAATCGTAATAAAACAAAAAAAAAAAAAAAAAAAACACACAAACACCGGGGTTTATATAAACCAAATATAAAAGAAGAAAACAAATTTGTCACCTTATTTTCTTGCCTACATTTGGAAAATGAAGAGTAAATACACATACACACACAAAACTAAGTCAGTTGGTATAGAAGGGTAAGTGTGAATGCATTCATATGAGTAAACTTAATACAACAAATGCCATTTGTTTATTTGTTTGTATGTAAATATATGCAATATTAAGTGTAACATACACTAGGGCGTCTACATTAAAGTAAATACTATGCGCACTTGTTTCGGTATAAAAATCAAGCAAAACAAAAATGAAGAAATAAAATAAAAACAAACCAAAACACATCATGCAATTGTATATTAAAAATGCCGTAACTTGCCATAAAAATGAAAGAAAGGGTGTTGTAATGGAATAGAGTGGCTAATGGAATGATTTTTTTGTGAATTGTGCATACACGACGAATACTCAATTTATGACCATTCCAAGTTCTTCACCTACAAAAATTGAGTCATAAATCGTGCTTTACTGCTCAATTTTCAAAAGCATTATGCTCCATGCAATGCACTAAATGCAACTCTCCCCAGCGCATAAAATTCCCTTATATTTGACGCCTGGAAATATGCAAGCTTTTCATTGGCCTTTACAGAGAGCAATTTAAATTGTTTAACATTTTACTGATTGGCCAATATGATTAGGGGAGCTTTATTGGCGCATGTGCAATTCCATTAAATATTTATGGGAGAATTTTATAGTTTGTGGTACTCAAAGCGCATTACAAGTTTGTATTTTATATGAAGCTCCCTAAGGATTTGTAGGGAATTTACTGAAATCCCGCTACCGCCTTAGCACATTCAATATAATTGTGGTGGTTTTGAGTTGGTGGTAGTCTAGCAAGTTTTTTGATTTGTTTTGGAGAAATTTTTAATTTGTTGTTGTTGCGACTGATGCCAACAGATATGTATGAGAGTAAAAGAGAAAAAGCCGGTTTTTGAAAGAAATACTGTAGCCGTATTTGTGTACATTATGTGTATGAGTGTACATATGTAAACTTACATACAAACACACAGGTCTGTTTATATAGGAATGTATAAAATTGTTGACATTGATGCAAAATAAATTTGTTTCATTAGGGCAATACCAGGGACGTTGTAATCAAAAGGTAAATCAAAGTTTTTTTCCCCCCCAAAAGAATTTTTAAATTAATGAACTGAAATGAATATTAGATCTAATAGTTTGAGGGAATAAATTCCTACTAAGATGCTTGTTGTATAAAAAAAAATAATTGTTTGGTGATAGATAAAAAAAAAGAAAAATTCTGAAAATTATGAAATAATTAAAAAAAAATATGTGAATATAAGTATTCAAACAAATCTTTAATTGAAGCAAAAAATATTCTATTTACATTGGAAAAATATTTTTTGTATTTTTCGAATTAATTATTTTTTTTTTTTTCATTCGGAAAATTTTTAATTTGTAATTAAAACAATATTCTTTATAGAAGGAGATATTTTTCCAATAACAATAAAATATTTTTAACAATCACAAAAGTAAGCAATCTTACTTTATAGCACTAGAAAGTATCTCTATTGATTGAACAAAGTTTTCTAATTTTTTTTTTCTTAGTTGATGATAATAATCATGACAATAAGAGTTAGATATAAAGCCAATATTTATGATTCAAGTATTCAGAGGGCTATCGACAAAAAAAATATGCTGCTGTCTGTAAGAAGGCTATTCACATTAAAAAAACACACAATGATGTGCCACGCAGGGCTATATGCCATCCTAACTTTCATTAGGAATCAATTTAGGAAGCTCGTAATGCTTAACTGTGGCCCATTAACGACTTATCGTGTTTTGATTACTTGCACACAAAAAATGACTTTGGTTGTGAGAAACAAATTTGTCACCAATCAAAAATTCATTTATTATAACCAAATTTTTTAGTTGCAAAATTTTAAATTCGATATTAATTGATAACTAAAAAATTCAACTGGCACAACTAAATTTTTTAGTGGTGGCAAAATTTAATTCTCACAACCGAAGTTATCTGTGTGGGCACGGCATCATATTGGCAACGTGAGGAAAAATTACTTGACTAATAAAGGATGCAAAAAAAGAAAAACTATCCCGCAGATTGATCGATAATGACCTAAATTATCCATCTTTCCTTTAGACTTTTATATGGATATTTTATAAGGCATTGCGGTCTCAAATACTGCCACTAAAAAAGACAATATCTATATGAAGATCAGCCACAGTAGGCTATGCGATGAAATCTCAAAATATGTTGCTTTGAGCATGTTTATGTTTAGGTGCTTGTAATGGAAAACTGCTTGTTGACTTTTAAGGTGCGGGATCTAAACCTTAAACCATCAACGTTAAGCTGGAGCAAAAATTTATTTTGGTGGTAATATAAAGGATTTCATGAAAAAAAAATAGTAATTAACTTAAGAGTACTGGAAAATTAAAAAATAACGTATATAATCTACAACACTTTAATAAACTTATTGTACTGAATATCATGAGAATATCATGAGTAAGAGAATAAATTTAAAAGCCAACACAAATTTCTGGAAGTAAGCACAAATAAAGATTAAAATTTTGTTAAGTTTTTTAAATTAAGTTTCATTTAACTTTTTCCATTATAAAAAGCAAAATAAATACTAAAGTCTACTTTTGGGTAATAGAAAATATAAAAAACTATAGCATACTTTAAGGTTGAAAAAAAAAATTAAGTAAAAATAAGTTACTTTTGTGATATAATTATTAATTTTACCTCTATGGACCACAATTTTAATACGAACTGTAAGATCTAAAATAATCCAATATTCTTAAGCAATCTTGTGGGATTAAAAATTAATTAATTAAGAATGAGTTTTGTTAACATCGGTTTGATTATGTATGTAGAGTGCTTTAATAATAAAGATCTACAGGCTGCCTTAAATACACTTGCGAAAAGTTAAGGCTTGAGAAGAAGGGTTTGTTTGTGTACTTTGAACTTAACCTTGTTTAACAAAAACAGTGAAAGGTTCGACGTTTTGGGGCTCGGCTCTTTTGCAAGACTATTAACTATTTTCTGAGGTTTAAATGTTAAATATTCTTCTCTGCTATGTTGGTTTGTATTTGGTTTATATTTTCATATAAAAATATACTTTAAAGACTTAGTTTAAAAATCTGTTTAAACATTAATTAAAGAATTCAAAATTTAAAGCAAGACAATGCAATTTTTTGTTAATTTTTTTTTAATGGCTACAATCATGGTCATGCCAATATTATATGAGTTACTGAACTGCTAGCCACAACCCATATCAAGCCAATTTTTTAGTATTAACAGGAGGTTACTAGAAGAGAGGGGTGTTTGCTTGAAAACACCTAAAGGAAACAACAAACAAAAAGCTTTTTTATGTGATTAAAAGCCATGTGGAGACTTTTTCTCTTAAAGCAAACTCTTATCAAATGAGAGCAGGAAATAAAGCAATTCGCCGTTAGTTTAAAAAAAAGCTTTTAAGCAAAATTTAAGCTTATTTTATTTTAAAAAATTACAAAAATGAAAAAATTATATAAACCTTACAATATTTTTAATAATTCTTAGTAATTGTGTTTTTAAAAATATAAAAATTTATGTTTAGCAGCAACGACTTTTAAAGTCATTTAGTTTTGTTTTAGTAACAAAATGCTCTAAGCAACAGCGGCAAATTGAAGCCAACATGTTGGTTGTTTTTTTATTTTATATATTTGACTTTAGTTGTCAAACAACACTGCATAACTTACGGTGTTTAAAAAATTATAAACAAATTTTAAGTGTTAAATAAATTAAGAATTGTGTTTAGATAAAAAAAAAAGATAAATTTTATATTTAAATTGATTTTAGTTGTTACTTCATTTGTACATTTCTGTTAGCTTAAAACAATGCAAAAGTTTAATTTAAGTTTTATCAAACATGTTGTGGGAACACACATAAACATGCATAGGTGTTGCAGCTCACAACGAAATTATTTTTATGACAAAAGAAACCTTTTTCGACTAATTGAAATAACAAGGATACAACCAAAACTTAACTTGCTCATATGTATAACAGAAATTTCTTAAAACATTAAATGAACCCAATCAAAAAATACTGAAATAGTAATTTCTCTCTTCATTCAACATCGTTTTACTAAAACATAAAGAACAACAACAACAAATTTTTTTAAATTGTATCCTTTGTGTCTGCCTTACAAGCCATTACTAAACTATTCGTTTATTTTTTTGTCATACGAAAAAAAATAATAGTTGCTGTTGTTGTTGTTATTTAGCCAGCCAAGCCACGACATTGATAGAGAAACAGACATACATGTTCGTTGCCTAGTCCTAAGACTTGGTTGTCGTCGTTTAAACGTGGTCGTCGTTAACACAACACAGTTTCGTTTTTACACACTACAAAGTCATACAAAACAAACTCGTGTACGAGCATTGCTTTTTTGTTGTTTTTGCCAACATTTTGACTGGGATGCATTTCGTTCAATATAACTGTGTGCTGTTTGTTTTGCTTTTTCCTTATAAATTTTTGGTTTGTAAAAGACAACAAAATTGTTGTTGTTCTTGCTGGTTTTATTTTGCAAAAAAAAGGGCCAATGCGCTTTTTAACGAATTGTAAGGATCAGTTTAACGCGAATTACGGTTACGAAAGGATGCCAATGCATAGAACGTAATGAACGTGGTTTTTTGTTAAAGTGTGTATTATTTTTTTTCTCATGGTCACAAAAAAAAAGAAAAGAAAACAAAAAGAAAATTTGCTTAAGAAAAAACTAAATTTATAAAAAAAAAATTTATTCAAAAACGTTGAAAATTTAAATAAAAGGTGCTTTTAAAATTTTTAACAAAATGTAAATGAATTGTGTTTAAATTCACAGAGAAAATCATATCAAATTGTCACATCTGTTAAAAGAAAAATAAAAATCAAAATTCACTAAAGGAATTTGTGTAAGAAAACAAATAAAATAAAAACTGACCTATCACAAGCCCGCAACGGTTAGTAGAGTGTTACATAAAGGAAAAAATTATAGCCTACATTAAGGCTAAGGGTGTGTTTTTTTATGAAATATTTTATAAAACAAAAATTCCTATAAATAAAATTTTTGTTTATTTAAAAATAAGACATAATTTTGTTTTAACGATTTTAACCCCATTTTGTTAAAAAGTTAATTGGAAACTTTGTGCAAAATATTTGCGTGAAAATTAAAACACAAAATTAAATTTCTAAAATTTTTAAGAGAATAAAATTTAAAGACCCCAAACACACTTTCATTTAAAAAAAATCGGTTTTATATTAGAAGTTAAAAAGTTTGTTTTAAAAATTGTTGAAATTTGTAATTACTAAAATAGGTAGTTTCAGAATTTAGTTTAAAAATTTTTTTAAGTTTTCGATACATTTTTTTTATAAAATGAATTTTGTTTAATACTTTAAAAATATTTCATAATTTTTTTTTTTAACTCACCAAAAAAAAAAATTTAATAAAACAATTCTATTATTAATCTAATTTTTCCCAAAAGTATGCAAACATCTTTAAATTGCTGTATTGGCCTTAAAGTATACTTCATTTTTTTAATTACTTAACTTTCGCCTTCCTTTTTTTATTATTTTGAATTTTTTAGTCGGCCTTAACTTGTCAATTTATTATTTATTTTTCTAATACGAAAAACGAAATTAAATATTATTTGAAAAAGTCATAAGAAAATAAAAAAATTTTTTTTTAATTTAGAAATATTATTTTAGAAATATGAAACATATTTTTAAGTTTGATTTAAAAATAGTGATATATTGTTGCATCTTATCTGTATTGCGGTACAAAGTTATTAAGTTTAATTACGACAGCAATCAATTTTTATTTAAATTTATTTTTCCTAAAAATCTTGTCACTTAGTATTTTAATTTAAGTTTATTTGGTCCTAAAAGTATGCTTTATTATTTCTTCAATTTAAAAACTTTCCTTTAAACGGCTGTATACAATTAAAAAATTTTTAAGAATTGCGCAAAATGTTTTAATTTGCTAGATTTGTCACTGACACTTGTGAAATATTTCTGCCTTTCAGTTCAGTTAGTGTTTTTCTGAATGAATAAAAATTTTTGAATTTATTAATTTAATACAAAGTTTGTAAGAAAATTTAAGCTGTCCAGAGCATAAATTAACATAAAAATTTTTTTTATTAATTAAAAAAAACTTGAAAGCAAAAACACACTGCAAGAAGACAGATTTTTTCAGGGATAATGATGAAAGATGTGAAAGAGAAAAGGTAAAAATCTTTCTTCTATTACAATTAAAACAAACATTCAATTGAATTAATTTCCACTTGAAACTTACAAGCCAAAATACTATTTTCTACTAAGTTTTTTGATTCAATTGTTACGCTTTTATAATTCTTTTTCATCATAAGTTTTACGAAAAACTAAGTTAAAAATTAAAAAAAAAAAAAAGAAAACTGTTAGTCAGGCTCTCTATATAGAATATGTGAAAAATGTTTCTAAATAGAAATCAGCTTTATACTTAATAAATAAAAAGATATTTTTAAAAATATGTTTGAGGGTAATAAATAGTGAAAAATGGGTTTTTAATGTCATACTTTTTTTATATAATTTAATGACCGGGAAAAGGTTTCAATTCCATACAGAAATAAAAAAAGAAAAATTTCTTTGTAATAAAAGCACTTTTACTTTTACAAATGAGATTGAGTTTCTTAATGACTTAAGTTTTCGAAAAAAAAAAAAATTTAAACTATTTTGTGCTCACGTATCAGTGGAAAATATAGTGTATTGATCCTTTATTAGCTAAAATAATTGTTGAGTTTGATGATTACATAGAAAATGTGAACTAAATGAATAGAAATTTCCGGCATTTTGTATTTAATTAAATTATTTATTTACTTACATTATTTTTTTGTTGTGTATTTTGCTTATCAGACAAACAAATATTTTTTTTTTAGTATCTGTTAAACCACAAAGTGAAATAATAGAAAAAGACTAGTTTGAAGTTTTAAGATTTAGCAACTTCGATTGAATCTGTAGAAATTTAAGTGAATTCGATCTGATTTACAACTACGAAATTGAAATTGAAACCATTCCATATAGGCAATGTGTGATAGGATTGTATATATTTTTTTTTTATTTTAACTAATTTATTCAATTTATTCAATTTAATTTAGGGTATTAACTTGCTCATAATTAAAAAAAAATGAGCTGACTTTTGTTAATAGCAATTTCAAGAATTTAAAATAGTCTTTAAAAAAAATACCGACTTTAGTGTGATTGGGATGTGTCAATATGTCGCTAAGAAATTCTTATAAATTTTTAAGTTCTTAAATAAAACCGTCCTAAAACTAAGTTGCTTTAAGTAGTTGGCAAGTTTTAGTAAAAAAAACTAGTTAAACAAACAATTTAATATATTTGTTTTAAATTAAAAAAAATATAATTTTTAAGCAAACATTTATAAAAATTCTTATCCATGCCACTTAAATAGGAATATTTTACTAAACAAAAATTGTTAAGGCTTTGAAAAATTATTTTTAGTTTTTAATTATATTCAAGACTTTAATAAATTAAATCTGTGAATTATTCTAGTGTTTTAGATAGTTTTTTCTGTACCCTTTCTATGTTGTATTTGACAGAATTTAATAAAATTTTTTTGAAGGGTAGCCTATTTCAACTGATATGTGCAGGGAATAATTTTCTCTACACATTTCCTGCCAAGGTTTTTTGATGATTATTCAATTATAATCAATATGTAAATCGTTATTTTTTCTAGGGAATTATTTTATTTACAATTCAATTGAAAAAAACAATAACACCCACAAAATAGGCAACATTTTTCATATAAACAGAAGCCTGTAAATATATTATTAATTTTCGTATAATTTGATAATTTATCGTAGACTAAACTTTTTAAGGTTGTGCAAAACATTTACGCAGACAGACTTATAAAACAAAGTATTTATATACAACATTGATATCTCTCTGATATAGATAACCAATTCTATATCAAAATTATTTAAAAGTGAAACCTACTATTAGCAACTTCAGAAAAAAAATAAAACTTGAAGCATTGTTGTGTGGAACTAGAAGAGAATATTAATAGAAATGAAATAACAAAATATTTTTTTAAGAAACAATTAAAATACTGACAAAAAGAAAAATAAATCTTTAAAAAGTGCTTTAGGTTCATGACAATTGTAATAAATAAATATTCACACAAAAAACGCTTAGAAATATTTTATGGGAGTAAATTTTTTAAGTCAGATAAAATTAAAAGTGAAGCCTACTATTAGGACCTTAAAAAATAAAACTTGAAGCATAATTTTGATGTTTAGAAGAGAATATTAATAGAGATTCAAACAGAGTAACTCTTGACGGTAGATAGAATAATAATTTTTCAAAGAAGATATTAAAAAATATTGGCAAAAAAATATTTTATGCAATTTTTATAAAATGTTTTCAGTCTTGGAATATTTTAAGAAAAACATTATCGCAGAAACTTTTTACAAACATTTTATAGGAATTTTAGTAAATTATTTGATCTTATAAATTTATTATTAGTAAATATTATTCAAGCTGAAGATCTCAATGGAAAAATTGTTTTTGTTTTAATTTTCCAATATTTCGACTTCTTCTGAAGGTCTTTCTTCAGGGAATAATAATAAATTTCCCTGAAGAAGAAATTCAATAGAAATATTTAATAATAATAATTTTATACGAATATTTTTTTTTATTTTTGCACTAAAGCAATTTTCACTTCTTTCATCTTTTTATCAATCACACGAGCATTTTAATAACTTGACACTTTTTATTTCAAAATAAATATATATCCCGCTATTTATAAGGGTACAATAATTTTCATTGAGCCATAATTGTAGCCACAAAAATTCAGGCTTTTATTAAGAGCTAACTTTTGTTCATCCGAATTTAATAAATTTAAAATCGTTTTTAAGAACTTTATTAAGACTTTGATTATAGGCAGTTAGTGCTTTTGTATACATAATTCTACAGTAGAAATTCTTATAGACTTAAGATGTTTTACCCAAAATTTAAATTTATAATAAATTTTAAAATTAATTTAAGAAAAAAATTATGTTTTGTTCTTATAATACAAGCCATCAACTCGTTTAAAAAATTTGCTTGAAAAACACTTAATATTTTAGTAGTTTTCAAATAAAATTTCCAGACGAGTTGATCGCTTGTTTTGTAAAATAAAAGAAATGTGGACTTACCAACACTTTAAAACAGCATAAGATGTAAAACAGCATAAGATGTAACCACAGCATAAGATGTAACAACAGCATAAGGTGTAATAACTGCTACGATGTCCCTGAAAAAAATGGGAAAAAGGGGTGTGCGTGCCTAGGTTTTTAAATTCTAAAATTTTTTAAAGTTTTCCCTTGTTCTAATTAAACACAAACTCTCAAGAAAATTTTGAGGAAATTTATTTAAAAAATTCTATTTTCTAATATTTATACGAGTTATATAATTAGACAGTCTTAAAAAAAGTTTTTGTATCCAGCAGGAGCACGATGGCAAAATGTGTAAAGAGTTTTGGCAGTTGTGACTCAAAATTATATTCGAAATTTTAAAAATTCCATAAAGAAATATTTTCTTAAAATACAGTAATATGCAGAATTCTCCCAAAATACTTAGGCTCAGCATAATCTTCTTTGTTAAATGACTTCTTCTTACCATGTATATCCTTCCAATTAAAAAAAAAAAGAATACCACAACTTCCATAATTTTTCTAAAATCAAAATTTAAAAAAAAGGAGGCTCTCATATTTTCGGTACACGGATAACTCGTATTTTTGAGTCACCACACCATCCTGAAGCAGTTTTCTGTGTTTTTTAATTTACATGCTTCTTATTATTCATTCATCAGTTGGTTTAGCACAGTAATTGCCATCACTTATTCTTCTTCAAAGCAGCATTTTTATTAATCAAATAGACTTTTGTAGGATTATATTCCTGTATTTGTATATTTGTTTTCTGTTTCAGGAAATTACAAATTTTAACACCGGCATCCATAAAAATTGTAAGGACGTAAAATAAATTTTAATAAAAATTTCGAAGACTTTTTTTAAACAAAATTTTGTTATAGGTTTTCTTGTTTGCTTTTTATTGTCATCAGCAAATCCATAGATCCACTTCAATTTGTAACGAATTTTACATCGCGTTTGCAAAACGTATTATTTGCTGTGAAATGATTAACTCTTCACACCTAGAGTCTTCTTAGTATAAGACTTTTTCAAAATTTAGCAACATGACTGTAATTTTGGCAATTGCTTGCTAACGATTTTGCTCTTTCCAACTCAGCATACGAGAACTTTGATCCAACTTCTAAACTATTCTAATAGAAAATTTAAATAAAAACTGTTTCCAAAATGTCATCATATAATTCGATTTAGAGAACTTCCAAGTCACTAAATGCTAAAAACTTCTTGTAGCTTAACAAAATCCTTGGCTTCAAATAGTTTGATTTTCACAACTTCAGCAAGTAAAAGGCTAATTTTCCTAGCTTTGTTTGAAACCATCTTCTATAACCTTTTTTTCACTTTATATTTCAACTTAAGGGGTCTTTCAAGGTTTTTATAAGTTTCTGTAAGTTTTTACAATTCGTACACTCATTCCACTCTAAGTTTAAAACTGCTTCAAACAAGCTATTTTTAGAAATATATACTACAATACTACTATTGTAGCCTTTATTTGTGAAAAACTATTCCATTTAACTGATTATTAAATGGTTCAATATCTTGTCACAAATTGTTTAATTGGTTTATTTCTAACAAGAGCTTTAGTCTTGCAAGATTTCTTCTGACGGGTTGATTCTAAATCGCTTCAAATACTTTCAATTTATTTTCATAGAATATTAAAATATGGAAACTTGCCTAAGCAAGTTAAGATGGATTTTCCTGTGCATAAATCACGTATGCGTTTCACGAGTATAACTCGAAACACGCTTATGGCCGTTAGGATGGATTTTCCTATAAATGGTCACGTATGAGGTCCACGAAGATTTTTTAAAACACGCTTATGCATATTTGGATGGATTTTCCTATGCATGGGTCACGTTTCAGGTCCACGAATATTTTTCTAAACACGCTGATGCACATTAGGATGGATTTTCCTATGCTTGGGTCACGTTTGAGGCTCGCGAATATTTTTCTAAACACGCTGATGCACATTAGGATGGATTTTCCTATGCATGGGTCACGTTTAAGATTCATGAATATTTTTCTAAACACGCTTATGCACATTAGGATGGATTTTCCTATGCATGGGTCACGTTTAAGGTTCACGAATATTTTTTAAAACACGCTTATGCATATTTGGATGGATTTTCCTATGCATGGGTCACGTTTGAGGCTCACGAATATTTTTCTAAACACGCTGATGCACATTAGGATGGATTTTCCTATGCATGGGTCACGTTTCGGGCTCGCGAATATTTTTCTGAACACGCTTATGCACATTAGGATGGATTTTCCTATGCATAGATCACGTATAAGGACCACGAATATTTTTCGAGAGACGCTTAGGCAATTAGGATGGATTTTCCTGTGCATGGGTCACGTTTAAGATTCATGAATATTTTTCTAAACACGCTTATGCACATTAGGATGGATTTTCCTATGCATGGGTCACGTTTCAGGTCCACGAATATTTTTCTAAACACGCTGATGCACATTAGGATGGATTTTCCTATGCTTGGGTCACGTTTGAGGCTCGCGAATATTTTTCTAAACACGCTTATGCATATTAGGATGGATTTTCCTATGCATGGGTCACGTTTCGGGCTCGCGAATATTTTTCTAAACACGCTTATGCACATTAGGATGGATTTTCCTATGCTTGGGTCACGTTTGAGGCTCGCGAATATTTTTCTAAACACTGATATGCATATTTGGATGGATTTTCCTATGCATGGGTCCCGTTTAAGATTCATGAATATTTTTCTAAACACGCTTATGCACATTAGGATGGATTTTCCTATGCATGTGTCACGTTTGAGGCTCGCGAATATTTTTCTAAACACGCTTATGCATATTAGGATGGATTTTCCTATGCATGGGTCACGTTTCGGGCTCGCGAATATTTTTCTAAACACGCTTATGCACATTAGGATGGATTTTCCTATGCTTGGGTCACGTTTGAGGCTCGCGAATATTTTTCTAAACACTGATATGCATATTTGGATGGATTTTCCTATGCATGGGTCCCGTTTAAGATTCATGAATATTTTTCTAAACACGCTTATGCACATTAGGATGGATTTTCCTATGCATGGGTCACGTTTAAGGTTCACGAATATTTTTTAAAACACGCTTATGCATATTTGGATGGATTTTCCTATGCATGGGTCACGTTTGAGGCTCACGAATATTTTTCTAAACACTGATATGCATATTTGGATGGATTTTCCTATGCATGGGTCACGTTTGAGGTTCACGAATATTTTTCTAAACACGGATATGCATATTTGGATGGATTTTCCTATGCATAGATCACGTATAAGGACAACGAATATTTTTCGAGAGACGCTTAGGCAATTAGGATGGATTTTCCTGTGCATGGGTCACGTTTAAGATTCATGAATATTTTTCTAAACACGCTGATGCACATTAGGATGGATTTTCCTATGCATGGGTCACGTTTAAGATTCATGAATATTTTTCTAAACACGCTTATGCACATTAGGATGGATTTTCCTATGCATGGGTCACGTTTCAGGTCCACGAATATTTTTCTAAACACGCTGATGCACATTAGGATGGATTTTCCTATGCTTGGGTCACGTTTAAGATTCATGAATATTTTTCTAAACACGCTGATGCACATTAGGATGGATTTTCCTATGCTTGGGTCACGTTTGAGGCTCGCGAATATTTTTCTAAACACTGATATGCATATTAGGATGGATTTTCCTATGCATGGGTCACGTTTAAGATTCATGAATATTTTTCTAAGCACGCTTATGCACATTAGGATGGATTTTCCTATGCATGGGTCACGTTTAAGATTCATGAATATTTTTCTAAACACGCTGATGCACATTAGGATGGATTTTCCTATGCTTGGGTCACGTTTGAGGCTCGCGAATATTTTTCTAAACACTGATATGCATATTTGGATGGATTTTCCTATGCATGGGTCACGTTTAAGATTCATGAATATTTTTCTAAACACGCTGATGCACATTAGGATGGATTTTCCTATGCTTGGGTCACGTTTGAGGCTCGCGAATATTTTTCTAAACACTGATATGCATATTTGGATGGATTTTCCTATGCATGGGTCCCGTTTAAGATTCATGAATATTTTTCTAAACACGCTTATGCACATTAGGATGGATTTTCCTATGCATGTGTCACGTTTGAGGCTCACGAATATTTTTCTAAACACGGATATGCATATTTGGATGGATTTTCCTATGCATGGGTCCCGTTTAAGATTCATGAATATTTTTCTAAACACGCTTATGCACATTAGGATGGATTTTCCTATGCATGTGTCACGTTTGAGGCTCGCGAATATTTTTCGAAACACGCTTATGCATATTTGGATGGATTTTCCTATGCTTGGGTCACGTTTGAGGCTCGCGAATATTTTTCTAAACACGCTTATGCATATTAGGATGGATTTTCCTATGCATGGGTCACGTTTCGGGCTCGCGAATATTTTTCTAAACACGCTTATGCACATTAGGATGGATTTTCCTATGCATGGGTCACGTTTGAGGCTCGCGAATATTTTTCTAAACACGGAAATGCATATTTGGATGGATTTTCCTATGCTTGGGTCACGTTTAAGATTCATGAATATTTTTCTAAGCACGCTTATGCACATTAGGATGGATTTTCCTATGCATGGGTCACGTTTAAGATTCATGAATATTTTTCTAAACACGCTGATGCACATTAGGATGGATTTTCCTATGCTTGGGTCACGTTTGAGGCTCGCGAATATTTTTCTAAACACTGATATGCATATTTGGATGGATTTTCCTATGCATGGGTCACGTTTAAGATTCATGAATATTTTTCTAAGCACGCTTATGCACATTAGGATGGATTTTCCTATGCATGGGTCACGTTTAAGATTCATGAATATTTTTCTAAACACGCTGATGCACATTAGGATGGATTTTCCTATGCTTGGGTCACGTTTGAGGCTCGCGAATATTTTTCTAAACACTGATATGCATATTTGGATGGATTTTCCTATGCATGGGTCCCGTTTAAGATTCATGAATATTTTTCTAAACACGCTTATGCACATTAGGATGGATTTTCCTATGCATGTGTCACGTTTGAGGCTCGCGAATATTTTTCTAAACACGCTTATGCATATTAGGATGGATTTTCCTATGCATGGGTCACGTTTCGGGCTCGCGAATATTTTTCTAAACACGCTTATGCACATTAGGATGGATTTTCCTATGCTTGGGTCACGTTTGAGGCTCGCGAATATTTTTCTAAACACTGATATGCATATTTGGATGGATTTTCCTATGCATGGGTCCCGTTTAAGATTCATGAATATTTTTCTAAACACGCTTATGCACATTAGGATGGATTTTCCTATGCATGTGTCACGTTTGAGGCTCACGAATATTTTTCTAAACACGGATATGCATATTTGGATGGATTTTCCTATGCATGGGTCCCGTTTAAGATTCATGAATATTTTTCTAAACACGCTTATGCACATTAGGATGGATTTTCCTATGCATGTGTCACGTTTGAGGCTCGCGAATATTTTTCGAAACACGCTTATGCATATTTGGATGGATTTTCCTATGCTTGGGTCACGTTTGAGGCTCGCGAATATTTTTCTAAACACGCTTATGCATATTAGGATGGATTTTCCTATGCATGGGTCACGTTTCGGGCTCGCGAATATTTTTCTAAACACGCTTATGCACATTAGGATGGATTTTCCTATGCATGGGTCACGTTTGAGGCTCGCGAATATTTTTCTAAACACGCTTATGCATATTAGGATGGATTTTCCTATGCATGGGTCACGTTTCGGGCTCGCGAATATTTTTCTAAACACGCTTATGCATATTTGGATGGATTTTCCTATGCTTGGGTCACGTTTGAGGCTCGCGAATATTTTTCTAAACACGCTTATGCATATTAGGATGGATTTTCCTATGCATGGGTCACGTTTCGGGCTCGCGAATATTTTTCTAAACACGCTTATGCACATTAGGATGGATTTTCCTATGCTTGGGTCACGTTTGAGGCTCGCGAATATTTTTCTAAACACTGATATGCATATTTGGATGGATTTTCCTATGCATGGGTCACGTTTAAGATTCATGAATATTTTTCTAAACACGCTGATGCACATTAGGATGGATTTTCCTATGCTTGGGTCACGTTTGAGGCTCGCGAATATTTTTCTAAACACTGATATGCATATTTGGATGGATTTTCCTATGCATGGGTCACGTTTAAGATTCATGAATATTTTTCTAAACACGCTGATGCACATTAGGATGGATTTTCCTATGCTTGGGTCACGTTTGAGGCTCGCGAATATTTTTCTAAACACTGATATGCATATTTGGATGGATTTTCCTATGCATGGGTCCCGTTTAAGATTCATGAATATTTTTCTAAACACGCTTATGCACATTAGGATGGATTTTCCTATGCATGTGTCACGTTTGAGGCTCACGAATATTTTTCTAAACACGGATATGCATATTTGGATGGATTTTCCTATGCATGGGTCCCGTTTAAGATTCATGAATATTTTTCTAAACACGCTTATGCACATTAGGATGGATTTTCCTATGCATGTGTCACGTTTGAGGCTCGCGAATATTTTTCGAAACACGCTTATGCATATTTGGATGGATTTTCCTATGCTTGGGTCACGTTTGAGGCTCGCGAATATTTTTCTAAACACGCTTATGCATATTAGGATGGATTTTCCTATGCATGGGTCACGTTTCGGGCTCGCGAATATTTTTCTAAACACGCTTATGCACATTAGGATGGATTTTCCTATGCATGGGTCACGTTTGAGGCTCGCGAATATTTTTCTAAACACTGATATGCATATTTGGATGGATTTTCCTATGCATGGGTCACGTTTAAGATTCATGAATATTTTTCTAAACACGCTGATGCACATTAGGATGGATTTTCCTATGCTTGGGTCACGTTTGAGGCTCGCGAATATTTTTCTAAACACTGATATGCATATTTGGATGGATTTTCCTATGCATGGGTCCCGTTTAAGATTCATGAATATTTTTCTAAACACGCTTATGCACATTAGGATGGATTTTCCTATGCATGTGTCACGTTTGAGGCTCACGAATATTTTTCTAAACACGGATATGCATATTTGGATGGATTTTCCTATGCATGGGTCCCGTTTAAGATTCATGAATATTTTTCTAAACACGCTTATGCACATTAGGATGGATTTTCCTATGCATGGGTCACGTTTGAGGCTCGCGAATATTTTTCGAAACACGCTTATGCATATTTGGATGGATTTTCCTATGCTTGGGTCACGTTTGAGGCTCGCGAATATTTTTCTAAACACGCTTATGCATATTAGGATGGATTTTCCTATGCATGGGTCACGTTTCGGGCTCGCGAATATTTTTCTAAACACGCTTATGCACATTAGGATGGATTTTCCTATGCATGTGTCACGTTTGAGGCTCACGAATATTTTTCTAAACACGGATATGCATATTTGGATGGATTTTCCTATGCATGGGTCCCGTTTAAGATTCATGAATATTTTTTTAAACACGCTTATGCACATTAGGATGGATTTTCCTATGCATGTGTCACGTTTGAGGCTCGCGAATATTTTTCGAAACACGCTTATGCATATTTGGATGGATTTTCCTATGCTTGGGTCACGTTTGAGGCTCGCGAATATTTTTCTAAACACGCTTATGCATATTAGGATGGATTTTCCTATGCATGGGTCACGTTTCGGGCTCGCGAATATTTTTCTAAACACGCTTATGCACATTAGGATGGATTTTCCTATGCATGGGTCACGTTTGAGGCTCACGAATATTTTTCTAAACACGGATATGCATATTAGGATGGATTTTCCTATGCATGGGTCACGTTTAAGATTCATGAATATTTTTCTAAGCACGCTTATGCACATTAGGATGGATTTTCCTATGCATGGGTCACGTTTAAGATTCATGAATATTTTTCTAAACACGCTGATGCACATTAGGATGGATTTTCCTATGCTTGGGTCACGTTTGAGGCTCGCGAATATTTTTCTAAACACTGATATGCATATTAGGATGGATTTTCCTATGCATGGGTCCCGTTTAAGATTCATGAATATTTTTCTAAACACGCTTATGCACATTAGGATGGATTTTCCTATGCATGTGTCACGTTTGAGGCTCGCGAATATTTTTCTAAACACGCTTATGCACATTAGGATGGATTTTCCTATGCATGTGTCACGTTTGAGGCTCACGAATATTTTTCTAAACATGCGTAGGCACATTAGGATGGATTTTCCTATGCTTGGGTCACGTTTAAGATTCATGAATATTTTTATAAACACGCTTATGCACATTAGGATGGATTTTCCTATGCATGGGTCACGTTTAAGGTTCACGAATATTTTTTAAAACACGCTTATGGACATTAGGATGGATTTTCCTATGCATGGGTCACGTTTGAGGCTCACGAATATTTTTCTAAACATGCTTAGGCACATTAGGATGGATTTTCCTATGCTTGGGTCACGTTTAAGGTTCACGAATATTTTTTAAAACACGCTTATGCACATTAGGATGGATTTTCCTATGCTTGGGTCACGTTTGAGGCTCGCGAATATTTTTCTAAACACGCTTATGCTTATTTGGATGGATTTTCTTATGCATGGGTCACGTTTAAGATTCACGAATATTTTTTAATACACGCTTAGGCAATTAGGATGGATTTTCCTGTGCATGCGTCACGTTTGAGGCTCACGAATATTTTTCTAAACACTGATATGCATATTTGGATGGATTTTCCTGTGCATGCGTCACGTTTGAGGTTCGCGAATATTTTTCTAAACACCCTTATGCACATTAGGATGGATTTTCCTGTGCATGGGTCACGTTTCAGGTCCACGAATATTTTTCTAAACACGCTTATGCACATTAGGACGGATTTTCCTATGCATAGATCACGTATAAGGACCATGAATATTTTTCGAGAGACGCTTATGCACATTAGGATGGATTTTCCTATGCTTGGGTCACGTTTGAGGCTCGCGAATATTTTTCTAAACACGCTTAGGCACTTTAGGATGGATTTTTCTGTGCATGGGTCACGTTTGAGACTCACGAATATTTTTATAAACACGCTTATGCACATTAGGATGGATTTTCCTATGCATGGGTCACGTTTGAGGCTCGCGAATATTTTTCTAAACACGGATATACATATTTGGATGGATTTTCCTATGCATGGGTCACAGTTAAGATTCACGAATATTTTTTAAAACACGCTTATGCACATTAGGATAGATTTTCCTGTGCATGGGTCACGTTTGAGGCGCACGAATATTTTTATAAACACGCTGATGCACATTAGGATGGATTTTCCTATGCATGGGTCACGTTTAAGGTTCACGAATATTTTTTAAAACACGCTTATACATATTTGGATGGACTTTCCTGTGCATGGGTCGCGTTTGAGGTTCACGAATATTTTTCTAAACAGGGATATGCACATTGCGATTGATTTTCCTATGAATGGGTCACGTTTGAGGAATCACTTGTAGATATGCCTCTAGATATATTAGCTGGTAGAGTGTACCAGTGGCGTAATTCAATTGGCTGGCATGGACATGCAACAGTGTATAATATCATGCGAACGCCGTACAATTATTTTACTATTGACCTGTTAATTGGATATAAAAATTATGTTATCTGACGAAATAAGTTTGTATTTTAAGGCAATATAAATATGAGGATATAAAAAATAGTTTTAAATTTTTTTGGCGAAAGTTAAAAAAAAAAAAACGCACACCCCTATAAAATAAATAATTAATGTTGGAAGTACATTGATAATAAATTATAATAATTTAAAGAAAATTAAAGGTAAAATATTAATAAGTTAATGAACTTTTTTTTCTTAATCCATTTTAATTTAAAAATAAGTAAATCATGTGGGCAAAACGTTATTGTTTTAGCTGCTTAAACTATGAAATACTAAAAAATTTAAGTATGAGTTTAGAGCTGAATTGGTTTTATTTAATGGAAGAAATTTTTTGTAAATTAATTAATGGAAGAAATAATTATTTGAGAAAAGAAAAATTTACTAATGAAACTTTTATATTTTTCGATTAAAAATATTTTTTTTAATATAATAAAAAAGCGTTTACATGACTAAAAAAATTTTTATGTCTTACATTTTTTATGTTATTAAATATCTTTTGGCTTACATGGTGGCCTGAAGGGCCTTTAATTAGATTCGGAAGACTCCGTTTTGAAATCTTGTTAAAAAATGTTTCAGAAATTTTTATTTTATATTGAAAAATATGCTTCTTTTATTTTAATTTAAATGTGAAATATTTTATGCTAAAAATGTTTTTATTAAGTAATATAAATATTGTACTTACCATACTCACCAACACAGTTTAATTGATTGATGCGTACCTGGAAAGAAAGCAGAGGTGTGCGCACGATATTGTTTGCCTATTCAATCTCATATTGATCACGCACTCTCACGAACAAAAAATACCTAAATGTTTTATAATATTTTGAGTACTTAAATTTTTTAATTGGGAAAAAAATCCTAGGGAATATTCATGATTGGACTGTATACTTTCCATTACTCATTTTTTTTTTTAAATAAGTACTTGATTACTGGTTTACTAAATTTTATATTTCAGCTATTTATTGTCTCTTTAATATTAAAATTTCTGTATTCTAATCTAAAAAGTTCCTTCTTGTATTGGTAGGCTAAAATGAATTCAGGACCTTATAAATCATCTGATAAAAAAAAACAACAAATTAAATGCAGGTTGACCACTCAAACTACTCTACATTTAGGAGCAAAACTTGGGCTGCTGGTATTAAAAAATTTTTCAGAAACTATTTTATCGCGATACTTCAGAGTCTGGCAAGGTTGGCTGCGAGCTTTGTTTTTCTTCCGGACAATGACTAAATGAAGTCACAATTTAAGCTTCGTTTACTGCTTCAACTTCATCTGGCTAGAAGCAAGTTTCAGTTTCCTTAATCAAACTTCAAATTTTACTTCTTTTATTGGCTTCATTATAGAATTTTGTATGCTGTTCAAGCAAGTTTATAGAGAGGGATATACGAGTACAAGCTGATTAGGCTAAAGCGGATGCTTCAAAACCTATCAAACTATTCTATAACGGAGAGCATTTAACTGCAAGTTCTGATTCCTTTTTTGATTTTCCTCTTTCTTCTCGCTTTCTTTTTCAGCCTGGATAACGATTGATTTTGACATTTTTAACGCTTTTCTTCCATTTACATACGTCTTGCTTCTTAAAGTTCTTATTTCATCTTTGTATAACCTTACAAATGAATTCAGCTTAGCGTTCTGAAATATTAAAGAGATTTTGCTTAATGTTCTTATATCTCTCGTTAACTTCTTTTTCACATTTTTTCAAGGTTCTTTCTTTAAAATCTTATCCTCTAATCAAAAAAATAAAAGTAAACTTTAAAGTCAACTTTATTAATTAGTTTTTAGGAGCTGTTATTAATCTTTTGTGGGACTGCACTTGTCTTCGATGTAATCCTCTTCATTTTTAATTTCTCTCTACCATTTACGTTTTGTTTCTTAAAACTTTTGGGCTGTAGTACAGTAATTTTTAAATATATTGAATTTCATGAGATGTTTTGGACGCTTCTTCAACTCTCACAAGCTTCTTAAAGAATCCAGCTTAGTTGTCTTAATTTTTACAAGCTGGTTTTTAACATCATCTAGGACTACACACTTTTCAATTCCAAAAGCTTTCTCATTATGCAAAAACCTAGTAAATTATTAGGAAATGCCTGGACCCTGGCTTTTGTCTAATAGCTAGGAAAATCGTGCTACCTAATCTAATTAGTTTCTATTTTATGGGAGTATGACAAATAACTATTGTTTCGTGAAAGTGCTTTAGTGATTCAGTTAAATTAGTTTTTATATTTTATGATTTAAAATCACCCTGAAATAAAAAAATTAGAGACACACGCACACCTCTAAAAAAAATTTTTTATTAGTTATTTGAAATAGATTGAAAATAGCAAATATTTTAAATAAAAATAAAATAATAAAATTGTTAATATGAGAGAATTTATGGTAATTTATTTGTTAGTTTATTTATTTTAGAATTTATGGTATTTAAATTTTTGTTTTTGATTTTTAATAATATTTCAGGTGCCTATTTTGACCAGTGACTTCTGCCCCTATCACAGATTATAGCTCAACTCTCAAGTTCTTCATTTGTATGTATTTATCAAAAATTAAAGACGTTAATAACCCAAAAAATTATGACTTCAAAATTTCAACTAAAATAGAAATGAGTTGTAAAGCATAACAGGGGCAGAAGCAAATTTACTAATAGTTTCTTTAGTAAACGAGTTTTTTTTTCTAAATAAAAACATTTCTAATTTAATTCTTTTGAGCTGAAGGCCTAAGAAGCCATTGCTCCCTAATTTCTTTTTCTCTCTCACCTTATAATTCATGATTATAATTTAAGAGAATTAATAAATAAATAAATAGTTAATTTGTTTTATTTGTTTGCATAGACTTAAGTAAAACTATTAATCTAAAAATCAGTTTATAATTATGAAACTAATTTATGTTTTATCTTTGCAGAAAAAATTTTAAACGAACTAAAACTGAGAGTTTTAAATAATTCGAAATAAAGTGGAACTTCAGCCCGCAAAATAGGCTTCACTAATTGAAATAAAACTTCGAATAATGTAAAATCAACAAAGCAAAAAAAGCCATGGACTTAATTAAAAAAAGGTGTTATACATAAACCACAAATTTTTTTTGAATATAATAATTTAAATAATTTTTCTTTTATAACAAATCAAAAGCATATAATTGATGAGTTCTAAATGAAATGAAAATATCATAAAAAACTTAATAAAAAATTAAGAAAAACAAATTTATATCAATTAACTTCTATCAATTAAAATTAAAAACAAACAATCAATTTTTTTAAAAAAAATTTTAAAAAAAACTTTGGCACTAAAACTGGCTGCAAAAATCTAAGCTAGAAAATATTTATTTAAAGAATTAAGGTTTTTTTTTTTAAAGAAAAGAAAAACAATAGCTAAAGGAAAGTTCTTGAAATACAAAAAATAATTAATATTTGGTTATAGGTAGGCTAAACTTTTAGAGAAATCAAAACCTAATAGTATACTAAACCAAAAAAAACTTAAAACACACAATAATTTAAAATCTATGATTTTTTATTAAAGAAAATATAACCACAGCAAATTGAAATCACTTAAAAAAACATTTTGGAGCTTAAAAATATGCTAAAATAATTTATGTTTGGTGTTTAAAAGATGTATGTGAATTAAGATAAAATCAAATTAACAAATAATACTAATTAGAAAAATTATTTTGGGACAATTAGTAAAAAAAAAATTTTTTTTTAGTTCAAATCAATTTACTAATTATTTATAGAAGAAAAAACGTTTAAACGCCTAAGACATATGCAGCACTTTTTAAAAATTCACGTTTTCATATCAATTTATTATTTAAACAAAAGATTTAATTAGGTTTACAAAGTTAAGTTAAGAAAGTTGGGAAAATTTTTAAAATTATTGAGAAATTTTTCTTTTAAAAAAGTTTTATTAAAAATCAATTAACGCTCGCTTAATGTAGTAACGGTTGTGAATAAGAAATTTTTAAAAGTAAAAGACATTTATAACGTAATGTTAACCTAACATAACGTCATCATAACGTAACGTTAAATAATAAAAACGTAACTTACATCAGGCTTTAAACAACAATAATATTTATAAAGAACAAAAAAAACCCTTAAAAAACATTATTTTTTATAACTGAAATTCTAACAGTAATCATCATATCAATATTTAAAATTTTGCAAAACAAAAAGAAAACTATTTGAAACACAAATAGAATTTATTAAAATAAAGTAAAAAACTAAACCACAAATTTGACCAACAACTATAAATGAGGCAAAACACAAAAAATTGTTTCAAAAAACTCTATTCAATTTAAGAATTTTATGACAAAAATACCTACAGCAAACATAAATATTTATTAGACAGCCTAGTAAAATTCATTTGAATTTATAGCTGAAATTCAAATTTTGTATAATTTGATTAACACAAAAATAAAGCAACAGAAACAAAACCAAAACAAATTTGAAAAAAACACAAAACTTAAAAACACTCAGTAATTGAAATAAATTTATAGCAATTAAATTTATTTAAACTTATTTTTTGACTAGCAAACTCTTTTGTTCGTTAATAAAAAATAAACAATTTTCGTGTAAGTGTTTGCTACTCTAGGTGAATTTTTGTGTACTTAATGGATTTAATAAATATTTTACAAAATAATACAAACATTTCTAGTAAAAAGTAGTGAATTATACCAACATCCTTTTGCCCATACACGTATACATACATATACTATAAATTAAGCAAAACCTGTAATGCTGTCCGTGTATATTTTATGTCAAGTGTTCGTAAATATTTTTGTGTGAGTGTTTTTAAATAAAATAAATATTTTAAATCATTAACAATAAATAAATAACATAAAATAAATTAATAATAAAAAAAATAACAAAAAGTTTTGAAAGGCACAAATATAAATTTCAATTATCAAACAGTTAATTCAATTTGAAAACAGCAGCAACGACATACACTCAACATAATCAATATCTAAATTACAATAAATCAACGAGAGAGCAAGCAAATGCATAAATAATAATGGGTAAGTAGCGGTTTCATATAAAATTTAAAAATTATATTGATTATAAAAACAAATAAAAATAATTTTAATTTACAAAACAATTCCCCAATCATAAATTAATTTTTGAAATAAAATCAGGTGACAAATAAAAATTATTTTGTTAAAAAACTAAGTTTTGTAATAAACAAGCTACGGTCACATTTAACAAATGTTTATCGAAATAAGCATAACCCCTACGTCGTCTACAGATAAGCCCAGCATTGTTTTAGCAGCATTTGGAATGCAAAAGCGCTAGGAATTTCAATATGTAAGAGAAAAAAAAATACAAAAAATTATTTTTTGTGGTAGAAAAAAAAAATTAATTAAAGAATATAATAAAATAATTTTTTAACAGACTTCGCTTTAGTAAAAAAAACACAATTAAATCATTTGACCTCTTTAATTATTTTGTGTAATTTAAAAAAATTTGTTTAAAAAAAAAAAAATTATTATTTCAGCATTATCCTATAATTGCACAAGTTGTTTCTATCAATTTCAAACTTCAGTGCGTTAGAAAATGCAATTATTGCATTTTATTTTTTGTTATTATCTTTATTAGATATCAAAGCTCTGGAAAAATTGTGCAACTACTTGAACATGCATTTAACATGTAACAGGCAGTAGGCAGCAAGAACAGCAGCAATACTAGTAACACAATAACAAACATTACAAGATGCAACAACATACTGCAACATTTTTATGCATCATTAGATGAAAAGGAAATCAATTAAAAATTTTACATGATTTCTATATGCTGCTTTAACGAGAGTGAAAGAGAGAAAGAGACTAGGAGTGACTGACAATATATCTGACAGTTTAGTGTTCAGAATAGAATATAATAAAGAGTTGGAATTAGTTATTAAATTATAACACTTTTAAGCAGAATTTTTAGTTTTATTAAAGCGCATAATATTAATTTAAAAAAAATATTAAAAATAATTTTCTTCTAGCGTTAATTAAATAAAATGAATAAATTAAATAAGTTCAAAGTTTAAGCAAGTTTTACTTGCGTTTCAGCAGTTATGATCCTACAAATTTGTAATATATTTGAATCTAAAGTACACTAATACTTCTAAGACTCATGGGAGTAAAATTTGATAACCTTTCATTTTCTAGCTTTGAGTCGGGGACTTAAATGAAGGCTACACTTTTTTAAAAGGATCTGACATCCATTGGTTTTGCTGGCTTAAACACTTTTGTTTAAAATCTGAGACAGATATTACGCTCTCTCCTATATTACAGCAAAAATCGGAGGCCAAATCATAGATCAAATGAAAATTATCACGAAAAAAAAAAAAAAAAAAAAAAAAAACTAAATTACTCGATTTGCGCGATATCGAGTATCAAGACTTGGCCCCTGATTTCATAGGTAAATCACAGTAAGAATTACTGACTGGTCTCAGGTTTTCAATAGTGCATTTCAATAACTTTTAAGGGTTTCCTATGGTGCTATTTTTAACTAAAAAATTTACTGTTTGCACTAACTTTAGGAGTTAAAAATTTACTACTGATACGAATACCGTAGACAAAGGCTAAAAGTTACCATGTACAACATTTAAGAGTCATTCACTTTTATTTTCTGGTTAAGTAAACATCACACAAAAATTCTGGCTTTTATTTAACCACACAGCCGACGGTTAACCATTTTATTCAGTCACAAATTCTTTCATTTTAGGGTTAACTATTTTTAACCAAACAATAGTGAATCACACTACAGAAGGAAATCACGATATTCTAGCAATCTATTCAAAGTTTTAAAGTTTTAAAATTTTGTGCAGTTGGACACTGGTCTTTTTATTTAAAAAGTTAAACTTTTCAAAATTTGTTTTTTTTTTATTATTTAATTTCTTTTGGAAGGTTTCAGCATTAGTTTAAATAAAAGACTTAATGAATTTAAAAATCTTTTTTTGTCAAAGTTGTTTTTCATCGCTTTTTTTTTTAGCCAGAAAAAAAATATGCCGCATTTAACAATCTGCTGTACGAGTATTTAATAATACATTTATTTAAAATAGTTTACAAAACTCTTGTGACTGATAAACAAATGTAGCGAGGAGTTGAATGGAAAATAAAATTTTCCTGATATAAAAAATAAAGATATTTAAAATATTTGCTGCAAATACAGCAACAAAAATAATAATAAAAACAGGATTCGTTTTTTTTTATTACATATGCCATGCAAATAAATAAATAAATACACATACAGCAAATATTATACAAAAATAACAATGCAGCCGCATATTGTAACGAAAAATTCAATTCGCATTCAAGGCAAAAATCAATGTGAGTGAGTGCATTTAAGGCTGGACAAATAAGGATCTCTTTACAAAAAAAAAAAAAATATATATATATATAAAATAAAATAAATACAAATTCTATTTTAAAGTAGCAAATTGCAATAAAATGGACAGTGAAAACTATTTTTTGGGTAGAGAGAAAAATTACTTAAAAAAATTACTTCAATCACTCAGTCAACCTAAACAAAATTCAAATGAAAAGGATTGAAAAAAAAAAATATGTTGACTGCAATATGCAACAGAAAAATAAAAGATAAAAAAAATGTTTTTTTGGTAGCCTGGTTTTGCTACTGTTTCAATTTTTTCCCAGCCTGCTAGAGCCTAGAGCGAGGGTGGATGGTGTTTTGTTGTTATCATTGAAGTGGTGGCAGTAAAAATGTTCTTTTAAATAAAAATCAAATATCAGCCATTGATTGCTTGTTTCAATTTGATGTTTTGCTTTGTTATTTTGCTGTCTCATCGACAAGGTTTTTTTCTTGTTTTCAAATTTTTAAAAAAGTTTTGTAAGTTTAGCTCGATTACTTGTTTTGTTTGCTTTGTTTAAAGCAGGATTTAATTTGGATACTCGATTGTTGTATATTTTTAAAGATTTAGCTAATATTGCATAACACAATTGAAGTAAAATAAAACAATTGATACAAATTGAAGACTTTTACTTAAAAATAAATTTTAAAATACTAAAAACACATTTTTTTATTTTTGTTTTGTTAATAATCGAAGCGTTAGTCTTAAATAAAAGCGCTGGGCTCTTGTTTAATAAAACCCACTAAAGACAAGAAAAAATTGAGTCAAAAACGCTGAATTAAAAAAACTAGCTAAATGTCATTACTGGTCAAAAATAAATAATTAATTGTCTTGCAGCGAACTTCACTGCAAAACCTGTTTAACCTAACCTAACTTCACTACAAAACGCGCTGTCAAAATTGGATTTTTTTATTTAGGTAGCGTTGCCGCCGCGCTATTTCGGTCTGATCCATACATTTTGTATGGGGATGAGAATTTTTTACAGATAAAAAACGCTTACCGCGCCCACTTAGGTATGACTGTAATTCTAAAATTAAGCTATATTTCCCTCCATTAAATACAAATTTCAATAACAGTAAAATGAGATCTTAAAATAAAAATTTTAATTTAAAAAAACTTATACCCCAAATACACTTATTCAAATCAAATAAAAATTAAATCAATTAAAATAAAAAAAAAATTTTAAAATTTAAACAGCAAAGCATAATTTTAATTATAAAATAAATATTAAACCCATTAACTGAAGCATACTTTTTTATTATTTCAATAAACTTGAAAATATTGCATACTTTTCAACAACATCAGCAAACAAAAAAAAATTCTATTTCATATTTAAACAAGAAAAAATTGTGCTATACATAAAATAATATAAAATAAAATATATTTAACATGAACTTACAACTAACTGCCTGCTGCATGTACATTGTAAATTGTACTAACAAATTAAAAATAGCCCAAACTATTGTATGCACCAAGAAAAAATCTTCCTTTTTTTTGCCAATATGTAACAATTTATGACAATAACAAATTGTAAAACTACTGAAAATTTTTGCAATTGAACTCAAATATGACCAATAAATGAACAAAATATGAAAAAGGATAACAAAAAGCAAGATATGAAACAAAAAAAGGAACACAATATGTACAAAACATTTACTGATACAACACTTAAGCAAAAATGCTATACTACACAGGCAGGCAGGCTGGCTGACTGGTATTTTGTCTGTAGGGCAGGACAAACACAAACAAATGGCTATATTGTGAGAGTGAGAGAGATAGCCAGATATATGAACAGACTACGTATGTAAAAAACAGAACAAAGCTAAAAGCACAGATTGTAAAGATACAATGAAAATTATGAACAATTTAACATTTACAACACAGTAGCAGCAGCAACAATAACAGCAACTCTAATAACAATGCGTAGCAAGAACCGTAAAAAAAAATTGATTTGTTCAACTACACAACTGGTCGTATTCATTTGAATTCCAATAAAAAATCATATTTACAGGAAAGGAAAGTTTAACAATATGACTAGACTGAAAGATACCCTTTTTTTGGCAGAAAGTAGATAATAATTACTGAAACTTTGATTCATTATTAAAAATCATTCATTTGATATCAACCTCCAAAAATTATTACTAGTAATATCATACGGATAGTTCCTTTTACACTATTAACATCTAGTATTTGAGTAAAGTCCCAATAAAGCAGATACTAATTTTAATTCTTACTGTTTTGTAATCTCAAAACGTATGATCTTTTTTCTCCTGTAGTGGTACAATTACTAATAATTATTATGCAGCAAAGAACCTACAGGTATCTAGTAAATGCTGTAGTATTAAAAGATCTCTGAAATTTTTTTTCACTTTTTTTTTCCTCCCTTCTCATCTCAGAAGAGACGAGGTTTCTCTTTAAATCTCAGCTAGTCTCTTCTGTAATTGGTAGTATTCCTTTTGTTTTCATTTGTTTCCTTTTCATCTCGTCTTCTCTTCTCTTCTCTCCTCTTCGTATCTGCTTTTAATATCTTGTCTTCTTTTATCTCTTTACATATATTTTTTCCACTGCTCTCCTCGTACCGCTTTTTACTTTTCTCCCCTCGTAACTTTTTTTATTTCTCTTCTAGTCTCCTATTCTCTCTTCTTTCCTATTCACTATACTATATTATTTTCTCTTTTTAGCTTTCTTTTTTTTTTCTTTACTTCTTTTATTGATCTTTGCTCATCTCTTAACGTTTCCTTTACCTTTGGACTAGGACCAATTCTGAATTTTGTTGGACAGAAACGAAAGACAAGTAGAAAAGGGTACAAACTTGCTCGTACTCGGCAATTCCCTTTTGTTCTCTCTTCGTATCTTTTATAAAGATGTAAAAAAAAGACAAGTAACTTGAAAGCTGAATGAATGACTGAATAAGAATGCTAAAATTGCTGAAACAAAAAATTTGTGTGTGGAAAAAACAGCAATTTTAAAAGAGAATTAAGAAATAATTGCCCAACTAAATTTGCTGTATATGGTCCTGGTCTTGCTACCCTCTCTTCTATTCCTACACTTTTTTTACAACTCTACCCGTAATCTTCTCTTTCATTTTCTTTCTCTCTTCCATTTTATTATTATTCTTCCCGTGTCTTGTACTCTTCTAGATTCACTATCTTTTTTTCTTTTTTTAAGAAACAGTTTTCTATTTTCTTCTTTTTTCTTCGTTTTAACATAAAAAAATGTATAACACTTTAAGATCTTTAAGCCAATTTTCATCATAGTATTACATAAAGTAAGGTGTTCTTAAAATATATGATGTACATACATGCATACATATATGTATATGTATATGTAGATTGATATTTGCTGAAGAGTAAAGTGGCAAATTATTGAGGCTTATATACGTGCATACATTCCCTTATGTCTGACTGAGCAGATGCTGCTGCATGCCAGTCTAACGTCAAATGGAAACAGTTTCAGCTGTCTGCCTAACCAAACAAACACCCAATCTGACAGAGTAATTGTCGCCTATAGTGACGTGAAAAATTGTGGCCAGAGCCTATATTAAACTGTAAAAAGTTTTTTTTCTGTTTTTTGGTGATAAAATAACTACTTTTTCGGCATGTATGTGTTTTTTAAGGTCTTGAGGGTGATAAAGTCAAATGGTTCGAATTGTTATTTTTTTTAGTGATATGACAAAAAAAAAAAAAAAGAACTGATAAAATAACATTTTATCTGGTTGGCTCCTTTTTTTAAACTGTTTCCCATCAGATTTTTTTCTACGTTAGCATGCCTATCATTTATGGTAAAATCATAACGGGTGAATAAAGATTATCAAAAAAGGAAAAAATATGTTGCATACTTTAGGGAATAATGTCACAGCTGTTTGGTTGTGCTATGCTAGTGCATACAAGTTTTTTGGGTGCCTGTGTTAGCAGCATATAAAACACTTTCACATTTCCATGGATTTTATTTTAATATACCTGTTGTTTTTTGTTTTGCTTTTTTTCTTCTTTATTTTGTTTTGTTTTTAATTTTCCTGGAGCCCTTTTTCAGTTTGTTAAATCCATACAATTTGACAGCCAGTAGCCAGAAATAATTAAACTTAATCGGATTTAGGAATAAAAAAAACTAACACAACAACAACAGCAGCAGGTCTGTCTGTTTTTAATTTTTTGCTCGTCTTTTGAAAGCGTTTTAGAGAGTTATGAAAAATTTGTGCTGTAAAAAATTGCAACTGATGATGATGATGATGATTTTTATTATATGGGATTACTCCCAGCGGAATTGGCAAAAGAAAAAAAAAAATTAGCTCGTTGAAAGCTAATGAAACAAGCACTTTAAAAATTTATAAACTAAAAAGTTATAGCTTAAGGTTTCTTTTTTCAATTTTTATTAGTGAAGTATTGCAAAATTAATAAATTTATGACAAATGCAAGGAGATTTAACTGGTTTTGCTATCAGCCAGTTGTTTTAAACGTTTTAAAGATCGATTCAAGTATTTAAATAGCCCAATTATTTTAAGCTTTAAACAATTTTCCCTTTGTAAAAAAAATTTTTTGAAAGATAAGTTTTCTAAAGACAATTTTGCACTTAACCGTACTTTGTTAAGTTTTTTTTTTTTTGCATTATTTAATACAACAACCTCAACACAGAATTTTTCAGTTAATAGTAATTTCAGTCCTTAAGCAATTTTGTTATCTTCTAATGAAAACTATTTTTAAAGCTGTTGTTTTAGTATTTTTTTCAACATAATATTAAAACAATATCGTATGCAAGTTTTGTTTTGAGCTTTTATGCTGAAATGACCACATAAATTAAGGGGTGTATCTCTTTAAGAAAATGTTTTATTGGGTTTACCAAAAAGGTTATTATTTTCTCAGTTAAGAAAAATTCTATAAAACATTTAACTCTAACTTTACGCAAATGACCCTCAACAGATTTATTTTTTATGACTTTTACATACATGAAAAATCTAAAAGGGCTAGTAGGAAATTTTACTACGTAACTGAAAAATAAAAAAAAATTCTAATTCCCCTTTAAATCAAATGTAATTGAAAAATAAAAAAAAATTATTTGAAAAATTCAAGGATTTCAAATCACTTAATTCACTATAAATACTAAAAAAAAGTATTTAAAAAAATATTTTAAACTTAATTTCGAAAGTTCGAAAATTCGAAATTATGTTCTAAAATTCGAAATTGTGTTCGAAAATTCGAAATTATGTTCGAAATTTCCAAAATATACAAAATTGTTGTAATGTTAAAAAAAAATGCTATTTTAATGGCAAAAATTTAAATTTTGATTTAAATATACTATTTTCGGATAAAAAAAATTGAAGTCAAATTAAAAACATACATTTTTAAATACTATTAAAAAAATTTTTGTAACAAAATTTTTTCAAAATATATTAGACAAAGCAGAAAAATTATAAACTTTCGAACATGAATTTCAAAATTGACATTTATGTTTGAAATATCTCAATATTAATATCAAAAACATAACACAGTTTCATACATAAAACTTTTTAAAGCAACCTTAGTAAAACCTACTTCACTTTTAAATAAAGTTTTTTGGATCTCTAAAGTGTTTTGATGTTAAGGATTACATCCTATATGGAATGGTGAACACAGGCTTCGCTGTCAAAAGTTTTTTAGTTGTATATTGACCACACTTGCTAGCGTTCTTACAAAAAAAAATATTAAAAATTTTTTATTTCCAATTCGAAATTTCAAAACTACATTTAATTATAAAAATCCTACAAAAATTATATTTTGAATTTAAATATCATAAAAATTTATTAAAACAAAATAATGTTTTAAGAAAATTATCCATTTTAATCAGTTCTAAAAGATATTTTTATTTTCTCTACAAAATTTCCACATGACATTCAATTAGAATCTCATTTGCTACCCAAAAGTCCAAGAACTTTATAAAAACAACAGAGATATAAAAGAATTGTACACGAAACATTTTTATAGTGTCGTCATGTACGATTAATTGCAGCTCATTAAACTTTATATGTGGCATTATCCTTAAATGCCTGACAGCCTGAAATGTTGTTCATGTATCTGGATCTGCTATATGCTTGTGAGTTTTTGTTATGGCTGCTGTCTGTGTGCCCCTACCAATGGTTAAATTTTCTTCATGATGATTGAGTTGAAATGGTAAGCAGCCTTAAAACCATTTAACCATTTAATTCTCCAACAATTACACAAATTCATACAATTTATTTGTATGTATGTATGTGAAGTTGAAAATTAATTTATATATATTTTTTATTTATTACAAATACATATTTGAAGTGGGTAAGAGTTTTAAGGAAAACGATAAAATGAAGGGGAATACACATACAATTGTATGTAAGTAGGCTGGCTATTTTAATATCTTGGGCAGGACGACAACAGGCACAATATGTTGGCGAACATCCATTATGATGATTGGAATGTATTGTTAGTATTCATTTACGAGTTGTTGCTTTTGTTATTGGTATTGAAGAAAAAATAGATTGATCCCAGCATGTGGTAGAATAGCCAGTTTAAATAAATTGTTTTCTAAATTAATTAGACTCTTGTAAAATTAAATAGAAACTACAATTCGTATATATTCAATAAATAGGGATGCCACAAAAACTAAACGAATAGACAAAATGTAATACAAATTCCTCAAGAAAATGGTTAAAAGGTTTAATTAAAAATAATTTTTGTAACTTGTTGTAAGCAAAGCTTAAAACAATTATAATATATTTCACAACTTGATCGTATTTTTAAAATTGGCACTGCCATTCTGAGCTTAAATAAATTTTCGGTTATTTTCTCTTGTTTATAAGAAATGAAAAAAAAAACACATGAATTTAGTTGAGACTGGCAATCATAATAGGGTAAATTTTTAATAAAGACAATAAACATAAATTTTAGTAGAATTTTGATTTTTGTTAATATTAAAATTTAAGAAAAAAAAAATACAAATTTATGTTTTGTATTTTCTTAAATTAAAGGAGATTTTTTTTTTTTTAATTTAAAACTTTCCAAATTGAATGCGAATTTTCGATATACATTTCGAATTTTCGAAATAATATTAAGAGATAAAATTTTGCAAAAATTTATGAGTAAAAGTTCGAAAATTCGAAGTTAGTAAAAAAAAAGCCTTTTTTACAAAATATATAAAAGCAATAATGAAATATTTACTAAAAATAAAACAAAATTTTAAAAATTATCCATTTCATGCTTTTAAAAATTTTCGAACTTGTTTTCGAATTTTCGAAGTTCCAAAATTTGTACTGGAATTTTATGTAAAAGTTTTTTGTGAGTTAAAAAACCATAAAAAGTATTTATTTTGTGCTGGTAAATATTTTCGAACTAATGTTCGAAATTTTTAAAATCCTAAAAAAAATTCAATTTTTAATAAACATTTTTGTATTAAAAAAAAAGAACAAAAAACTATTTATTTTGAGCTTTAAAGTATTTTTTAAATTAAAAAACAACAATTTTTTTAAAGAAAGTAACAAAATTGTTGAAAAAATATTTAGAAAAAAATTATTGTCTACATAAATAAAACAAATAAATTTTTTGAAGATCGAAGTATTCATAGCTAACGTTAAATGATCCATATGGATATGATATCCTTCTTAATAGTTGTTATATTTACAATTTAAGTAAACAACTGTTCCATTTTCTAAGAGACAAAATTTAATGGATTTACCAAGCTAACATTATTTTAATTAAGCTTAAAAAAAGATTAATATTTTCAAAATACTTGTCATGGGCTCCGAATATAATAAAATTATTGGGAAAAATATTTGGAATCATAAAAAACTATTTATGAAGAGAAATCAGTTTTTTTTATTTTATTTAAAGTTCCTTGGGGAGGCTTAAAATATATATTTTTTTTTGTAGTTATTTTTATTCTGATTTAACTTTATATTATCTTTTTTATATATTTTTTTTATAATATTTTTTTTGTGTGTATTTTCACCCGTAAGGCCTTGCATTGTGCATGACTTTATAACCAGACATATAAATTGTCAATGCAACTTTATTATATTCATATAAATTATTTTCCTCAATTGCTTTTTTTGTTGCTTCAAAATTTAATGGCCTGTTCAATTGTATTGATATAAATTGATGTGTTTTTACTTTATGGCGGAAAATAAAATTGAGATTTATTTATTTAACTCTTAAAACTGTTTTTCTTTTTTTTTTTTTATTTTTTTAGTAAGGGATTTCTGGGAATTTTTTTTATTTTAACTATTAAATAAAGATTTGGGAAAAAGGAATGGAAATTTTATTTTCTTTAAGCGGGTGTTTATGAGTACAGTTGTTTTAACGTATTGGAAGGATTTTGAAAATAAAATTATGGATTTAATACAATTTAATAGAAGAAAATTAAAGAGCTCTGATTCAGATATAGGCTTCAAACAAGGGATGTATTTCATTTTAAAATGCATACTTTGCATAACAATTTAAAAAAATTAATATTCAAATATTTTTAGACATCTCTTGATAACTAGTTGGTTAACTTTTAAACTACAATTGTGTTGGCCATGTTCTACAAGTGCTTTTGTGCATGTGAAGAAACAAAAAAAAGGAAATATTTTCATTTGATTGTATTATGAAATCAGTATTCAACACAGCAATGCACACAAATTTTCTACAAGTGGGCGGCCTAAAATGCCTTTGTAGAGTTTACATACTTGCAGAAGAGTTTAAGCCATTTTAGCATAAAAACTGTTTTTTTTTTTTTTTTAATTTATATTTTGGTACCCGTAATATACTAAAGTACTTAAATAACAAGATAACTGGATTTATATTTTATTTTTAACAGCTACAAACATACACATACAAACAACTTTGCTGCATATTTGGCTGTGTGAATGTGTGAAAATTGCAAATGATTTTATTCCCTTAAGGTTGAAAAATCGATAATTAAACTCCATTTTAATTTTGACAATACCAGTTGTGTGCCAGCACGTACAAAATAGTTGCTTGTATGAAAGAGTGGCTGGGCTGTTAGGCTGCTACACGACTGACTAAATAACAAACTAATTCAAATTCAAAACTTGAATTTACACAAATCTTTATGCGTTTGTGTTTATATACTTGTACCATTTTGCCACACAATTGCTGCTGCATTGGCATTTGCACAATCTCTAAATTCCAATGGTCATTTTTGACAGTTTATTACTTAATTATAAATTGACTTCATCATTATTATTATCGCCATTATTATCATGGCCTGGGTAATTGCATATAGTTGCCTATTTAACACATGTGTGTGTGTGTGTGTTTGTTGGGTCTGCAGCACTAGCAGTGGCCATAGAAATATTTTGTTAGTGTCAAATTTATAATGTCCATAGAGTATTGCATAAAGACAAACCAAATGTTTAGTTAATTGTTAGGAAATTTCTAATTAACAATTTAAAATTATCTCGAATAATATTTGCCACAATTTAATCCAGGTAAGACCAACACAATTATTTGTAAAAAGGACCAGCGTTAAAAAGGAAAAGACCAACTAATCATCAATAACAAGAGTGGTTTAAAATGTTTAATTGCAAAAAAAAATCTACTTTCCTTAATTAACTTATACAAGGCCCCCCGCTTTCTTGAAATTTGCCCTTTTCTTTACATTTACAAATACTAATAAATTTAATAAATTTCAATTTTATTATTAATGTTTGTGTAAACTTAAAATTTTATGTTTGTGCAACTATAATTTCAATTTTCTATTAATTTTCCTAACTAATTGATTTAATTTGCATCCATGTACACACAAGTACATGTGTTTGCGTATGCATTTTTAAACATATTGTACGTGATCAAGTAGTTAAATATATTCATGCATAAACATATTTAAGGCCTACAGATTTAGTTAAATGAAAAATAAATTTTAAATGGCCTAAACTAAAGAAAATAAAATTAAATTGCATCAATAAACAAGAAATGTTTAAAGAATATTAAATAGTAAATAGTAAGCAAATTAAACAGAACTATATACATAAAAATTAACAACTTACAAAAAAGGACACTCGGTTGCCTTAACAAATATTGAAATGTAATAAAAAAAAAAATTGTCTCTAATTTGAGGTTATACAAATATGTATGTAAATTGAGTTACTTAAATTTAACTTTTTTCTGGCAAGGATTTTATATATCCTTTTTTATATTGGGGTATAATTTAAAATAATTTGAACAAATTTATTTTAACTAACCTATTTTAACCAAAATATCCTTGAAAAAAATAGTTGTTACTGAATTTAAAAAAGGACTTTCACCAGCTTAGAGCAAAATTTTAAAAATAATTTTTGTTTAATAAATATTTTAAAACTACCTATTACGTTATTTTTCTCAATTATAAACTACAAGTTTTTTTATATCAAAATTTATTTTTTCCAAGTGTCCTTTTTCTTTTGAGTTTTCATTTTTATTATTTATCAAAAACCTTAATACGAAATAGCTTGTATATATAATCACCTTAATAACATAAGTTTAAAAAAGGATATTCAGAAGGCTGATCTTGTAAAAAAAAATCTAAAAGAAATTGTTTACAGCTTTAAAACAAAACTATACATCCCTTTTTACTAATTATGGCTTCACTCTTATGATAAGTTTTATTTTTTTTACTATCCTTTCTATTTTTCTTATTCTTATTAAAAAAAAAAATCCCTAAAAAATTTTTTTCTTTTAGGACCTAAAAAGGACATTCTACCAGTTCATGAAATACCGCTATAAAAGTAAAAAAAAAAATTAAATTACAATTAAATGCGAATAACCTTTTAAACGTAGTTGGTTTTATTGCTGAGAGTCCTTTTTATAAAGGTTTTTCATTTTAATTATAACGAAACAAAACATTAAAATATGTTTTACAAATCCTGATACTAAGGGCTTCGTATATAAGGTACAAAGTGAGTGAAGATAAATAAATATGACGTAAATTGTTACGTTTTTTAATATTTGTAAATATCTTTTCAGTATTTATGGCATATATATCAAATTTTTTGAAAAAGGATACACTCCTAGTTAAGAAAAAAAAATACCAATATTTTTTTTTTTTTTTTAATTTAAATTTTTTTAAACAAAAAAATATTTTTCACATTTTTATTGCAAATGAAGTTCCAAATTAACACAATCGATATCGAGCAACTCGTATCAAAATTTTAAAATTTTTTTAAACAACAACACTAAAATTACGATGTCGAGTGTAGTACTTTGGCCTCAGATCTACATATTTCCTCGAATATTTTATAATTAAGCTTGCATAAAACCATTAATTCGTTTCTAGAGCGATTTTTAAAATTTTTGATAAAAAGGATATTCTGTAAACTTACAAAATCTTTACTTTATTTAAAAACAAATTTTATGGTTGTCTTTATAAAGATATTTTACGTCCTTTTAGAACAAATTTAATCCATAAAATTACTTTTTAACAGTTTTTTTTTAAAATATTATCCCTCCCCTTAAATATTTTTTTATATAAATAACGAATAATTTTTTTAATATTAAAGCAATAATAAGTCAAACTGGTTTGCTTATTTACAAGAATAATTTACCTGCACTTAAATCTTTTTTATTTAAAAATAAAAAAAATATTTTAAGTTTGTTTTAAAAAATTTTATAGGGTACTAAATTTTTTATTAAACCAACTTTTTTTTTACAACGCAATAATACTGAAAATTTAGCTTTATATGCATAAAAACCCATCAGAAATTTGCATGGCAGACATAAAGATAAATAAATATATAAATGAAGAAGGGGTTTTTTTGTATTACCAAATAAATGCCTTGAAATTGAGTGCAGAAAACACTTGAGTAAAAGCAAAATCTTTAAAACTACAAAAAAGATATTATAAATGTGGCATATAAATGCAACAAAACAAAAACAACAACAGAAATTCTTATAAAACACCCTCTTGCAACATGTAGCAGAAAAGCAAACGACTATTTAAGGCTGTAAATAATGAACATAGCTCTCTTAGCTTCCACTTTAAATAAAAATTTGTTTTCTTGCATGTAAGTAGTTGCTTTATTCGTTTTTCTTTTATCATAATTTAAAACTAACTAACGAATGAATGCAAATCGGAAACAACATTTATTCATTCGTTGCTTGCTTCCGTTTCAAAATGAAAGAATCAAATAAAGAAACAAAAAAGAAAACTAAAACAAAAAACCTTAAAATAACAACAACTAGCAAGTAAATGCTAACGCTTGGTTTAATTTTTGTCTTCTAGTATTAAAATATTCTTAACAAATCTCCTTTTTATGACCAGTTTATGTTCAGTTTTTTTTGTATTTACCTCGTTGTCTTAGCATTAAAAAGCAACAGCAACAATTTGTAGGCAAATTGTTGTATTTTAAAAACACAATAACAATATCTTAACTTTTTTATATTTATAAATAGAAGCAAAAACTTCAATAGATATTCCTTTTTTTTACATTCAGTGTACAGTTTTACTGTTGCTTTTTCTTTTTCTTTGCATAATTTTTAATGTTTGTGTAGCGTGTTGCTTGGTCTTGTTTTATTACACTGTTATTCATAATGCTTCCTCTTTAAGGTTGTTTTATTTTATGATTGTTTTTATTTATAAGAAATGTATGTGTGTAAGGGTCTTTTAGACATGTTAAATGTTATGAAAACTTTTAGCTTTATCTTCATTTGGAGTCAAGAGAACACAATAACAAGGAAATTTTTAAACAATTATAACAAAAACTGGACTAGAAAGTTAAGCAATAAATTGACAAAAACTATCACTATAAAGTCATTCAACTTTCTAAGGTGAATAAAATAAAAACATAAAAAAAAGAACAGCAAAACAACTAAATTTATATTTAGCAAAAAAAAAACTAGTACTGAAAAAGCAAACACTGCGTTATCCTGTATTAATTTACAGAATAAAAATTATTTAAATTAAAACACAGTTATTAAGAGAAAAACTTAAAGCACGAACTAAAAGAAACCTGTCCTTGGACTAGTTTTTAAACTGCAAACTTCAATACTTTTGCTCAGAGGGATTTTGTCAATTTCTGGACTAACACACACCGTTTTCAAGCAGAGGTCCTCTATTTTTTTAATCTATCACCCAATTAGTCAGAAATTACTATAAAGTATTTTTAATTTTTTTTTTTTAAGTTTGCTTATACCCCAATACAGCTGTTCTGAAGAATTTTGTCAATTTCCGAACGAACCATAAAAGATTACGGAATAGGAGCTCTTCTATACTTGCAATCTATCGCCCAAATACTCAGATATGACTTTGGATTATTTTTAAATATTTTTTTAAATTAAGGGATTTTTTCATTCCTCATTTTGCAGAGGTACCATTTCTGTAGGCTCTAAGCTTTCAGGAAGTGTTTTCGAATTTTCGAAAATTTTCTTTGTAATATTTTTAAATTTTTGTTAAACTTCCATGGATTTTAGTAACTTCCGGACGAACCATAAAAGATTACAAGATGGGATACACACCGTTTTGAAGGAGAAGTAATTTTTATTTGTAATCTGTTACCCAATTGGTTAGAAATTACCTTAGAGTATTTTAAATTTTTTTTTGAAGATTCCGTCATACGCCATTACTGCTGCTCTGAGGGATTTTGTCAATTTCCGGTACCTTTAAAGATTTTGCCATGAAGTGGACCAAGCCTATACGAGATTTGAATCTTTAAGAATTAAACATTTTAAAAATATAGTTCTGGTTCACTTCGTGAGCAAAATCGATTGTGTAAAATAATGAATCTCAGTTAGCTTCCAATATGGCAAATACTTGTTCAGATATACAGCAGAAAATTTTCCAAAGGCTAAATAAAATTTTTCTATACATCAGTTGCCTAGGTTTTGGCCAAGATATAAGCAAAAATTTAATCATTTTGTGGAAAAACAATGTGTAATTTTTGCAAAGTTTACGTTTTGTTGTGCATAAATGGACACTAATTTCTTATTTAGATTTTAACTCCACAATTACATTTTTAGGATTAGCAATAAGATATAAAAAAAAAACAAATCTGCTCGTTAAGGAGAAATTATTTCATTAAAGAAATGAAAAACTGCAGTTGTAAGACAAGTTAACTGGCACAAGCAGTGTGTTGAAGAAGAGGCACAAATAGCAACAAGCCAAAAACATTAAAGATTGTTTTTACCCGGTGTCACCCGGTACTGTCTTTTATTGCGTGAGTTATATGTATCAATTTTTAGAGAAATCCATTGACAAATAGAGTTTTAATTGTTAAAAAAAAACCCCATTCAAATAAATACTCATGACTTTGCTAATTAAATTTTCTATGGACACACATCTTTTTCAACAGTGGCTAGTGATAATAAAAAAGGGCGTAAAAATAGGCGTAGCCGGTCTAAAAGTATTTATATAGCGACTTTCCTTGGAGTATAGAGACAAATCCGTTGGAAAACAAGAATTTTTATAGCAAACAAACGAATAGAAAATGAATTTTATTTATATAAAAGATTTTCCGGTTGTGTATGGCAGCTTAAGAAAAGAATTAAATTTTGTTTGGCAGCTAAAACAGTGAGCAACAAAAGTAGACTTACACCAATGACTTGTAAGGCATTTTTTTTTAATAAAAACTTTAATTTGCAATTTCTTGCTTTTCAAATTTTGTCTAATAAATAAATTTTAAGACCTTAGAATTTTTCTTTATTATAAATTCTTAAAGTAAATTACTTTTGCAACTTATTCTTTATAAAATTGTGCTTACCATACATTTGTGGTTTACGGTTAGCTGTACAACAATTTTATTTCTTCATTTCATATTTATATGACTTGTTTATGTTGCTATTATTTTGCCGCCCTTGCTTTCTCTTTTCTCTATTGCACTCCTCTGTTGTAACATTACAGACTTGTGTAGAATTTTTCTGTTGTTTTCTTATTTTGATTTAGATTTACACTAATTGTAAATTAAGTTTACCATAGAGAAGGATAAAATTGTAATTGTTGTTATTTCTTAGTTTTGTTCGAAGAAGATTTTATTATTATATGCACGAGTATATGTTTTTGTTGTTGTTTTGTTTTGCTGTAGTTATAAGCACTTTTTAACTTTTCCTATTAAGGCTTTTAATACATCCATAGAATTATGTTATTTTCTTTTCAGCTAACTAGGCAGAATAGTTATAAGAGAAACCAAAAGTCAAAATAATTTAGTTTTTTTTTTTTTCTTATATTAAAAAAAAAGTCAGTTGGTCAACAAATAATCTTAATAAAGAAAAAATTACTTAATCAAAATATAAAAACTTTTATTTTAACATGAAAAACTGAAGTGGTTTATATAAAATCCTTTAGTCAATTAAGGGAAAAAATTTATCAATTAAAAACAAAATCGATTTTAATTAATTATTTACAAAATGGGTCTCACTGAACAGGATAAATGGCTTCATTCACTGAACAGAGAAATTACTATATTTTATATCTATAATATATAAATAAAAATGTATGTTCTGCTTCTTTGTTTGTTCGCTATACAGATATTCATTTTAAAATGGATGTCTGAAATTTGAGACGTATAATCTCTATATTCTAAGGAACCAGCCATGCCCATTTTTACGTCCACTTTTCAATTATGTATGCCCGTACCTAATTTGTACCTGCAATTATGCTTCGATATATTTTAAAAGAAAATATTTGATAGTCTTTTCTAAACAACAATTATTTTCGTTTTTTTTTTTTAAATCATTTCTTAGTTGTCTCATAAGAAACAGACAAGAGCTAAATAAAAATAAATTTCAGCACAATTTGTTGCAAGACAAAAGCAAAAAAGCAAAAAAATAAATATCAATCTCCTTAATCTGCTGTTCATACTATATCAATAACCAGGATATTAATAGAATTTCTCTACGTTAAACATTCAATACATCAACATATATATTTTACAAAAAAATTTACTCTTACAAAACTATTACTTTCAAGCTAAAATATCAACTGACAGAAGACAAAAAAAAAATGAAGAAATAATAAAAATCCTACAACAGACTTTATTTCTTACCAGAGTTTAGTGATGACAAGTTCATATGTCTTACGACTTCCGACCGTGTTGGTATGACACGTTTTATAACGACATCAACATGTAAAAGAACGCTGTTAAAGACAAGACTCACATCAAGCGAGTACTGAATGTGTTGGAGCAGTTGCACACATGTTTGATTTCTAATAAAAGAAATTGATATTTTTTTGTGGTACAGTGTTGTGAACCAAAAAAAGAAACTTTTGTGTCTGTCGGATTTATATCTATTTAAAAACTCCCCAACAGGGAGTTCCTACTTGCAGAAAAATCACTTTTGTAATTGGCATACAGTTACGTTGGTTTTATTTTGTAAAATTTGACTTTATTTTCTTTGTCTTTTTTTTTTGTTTTTTTTTTTTTTTTAGTAGAAAGTAAACTAAGAAATTGTCCATAGTCACAGCTTTATGTTAAGTTAAGGATATTTGCTTGAAGAAAAGTGTATGAGCATGTGCTTACATTTAAGTCAATAGAACTTCATTTCTTTAATCAAACAAATCAATTCAATTCAATTCAAGAATTTGAAAGAAAAATTATTAGTCGTGCGTATGAAATATTTTGCAACAGACCAAAAAGATTTTGTTTTAAAGATGTCTTGCTATTTGATTTTCTTTAGCTGATAATGATGTCTTCTATGGCAGTTAATTGAAAATATTGAAGACAATTTTTATTTAATATGAAAAAAAGAGAAAATAAAGTAAAGAAAACGAAAGGAAATTTAAATCCTTTTAAAGGAACATTTCAAATATTTCACAATACGTAGTAATTATAGTATATTTTGCGTTACCCAAATAGATTCATCAACCTTAAAGTGATTAATCTATTCTCAGCTTAGGAGAAATGTCATTAAACTCTATACAGAATTGCCAACAGGACATTTTAGGCTCCATTGTCACACGAGAAAAATTAGTACGCTACAGTGTATAGCAAATAGAGCAACGCATTCTATGAATTTGCCCATTGATAGAATGAACTATCTAAGTAGAGGTATACTGAGCCCGGAAGATCTAATCAAATAAAAGGCCTCAACTATTACAAGATTTCTGAAGAGGTAAGAGAAATGTGGAAACAATTTCTGTGACTTCCCAAATGTAAAGACGCAGAATTAACTGGGCCCAAAAGACTCTGGTAAGCAATAGTTTTTTAAGTCAAACATTAAGCTGCACAATTAATAATTCAGGTTGTGCAGCCATAGAAAGAACCAATGAAAGTATTTCAGTCCTGGAGAATCACACTTTTATTTTATTACAAATTGAATTTGCTAGCACTTCAACTGACCCAGTGCCTTTGAGTTAAGATCTAGTCTAGGATTGCATAACACTACTAAAGAGGCTAGCGTTTAGTAACAGGGCTTACCTGATATGAAAGCAGGCGAACTGGCACTAATTTTTTTTTTTAAATAAATTTTATTTTATTCATATTTGGCCTTACACTTTCAAGTGAAAAATTTAAATTAAGCTTTCACATTATTTTGTTTTACAACAAATTATTACTCAATTTAGTTGAAAATGCTGCTTACTAATTTTTTGTTTTTAGAATTTCATTAAAAGTATTCTATGTAATAATAACAAGTATTAAGTATGTAAAAATGTACTTTTTATGTATGTTTATATGAACTAAGAAAGAAAATCTAAAAAATGTTTAACAAGCAAAAAACAGATGAAAATGAAAATAAAAAAAAAACACAAGAGGAGTTGATTACACAAAGGAAAATTACGGCAAATCATTTCCGTTGTGTTTGCCTCCTGGCATTAAGCATGAAATAACATAAACTTAACGCATACAAACATACATGCATACACACAATAGATATATTAACAGACACATACTCGTTTATGTACACATACACACTTATAATACATTTAAGCAGTAACTCATACTAATAAATTTTAATTTACAGTGGAGAATGACAAAAATTGCTTTTTCGTTTGTAAAAATTTCTAAACTAAAGAATTTTTCTTTAATTCATGAAAAATTAAATATTAATAAAAATATCCTAGAATATCTAACACACTTAAAAGAAAATCTTAAAGTTTTTACTTTGAGAAAATTGTAAAAAAAAGGACATGAGGGCGATGCTTATATCTTTACATCAATAAAAATTAAATAAAGCAGCAAGACTGACAACAAAATTTTACAAACTGCTTTAAAAAAAATTTTTTTTAATTTTTTTGAAAATTCAAAATAAATATTTTTTTTTAAAATTAAGGACATAGAAGGCAGTAAGGCGGCACTTCTAATGTTCCATATATACTTTACCAGAAATGTATCAATTGCTATTTTGCAATTAGTTTTAAAGAAAATTTTAGCCAAAATTAAATTTTTATGAAAAAGGATATAAGACAAGGGGGTTTAATTTTTCACTGATTTGGGTACAATTTCGCAGAAAGCTTGACAGCAGAGTAAGATAACATGTAGCCAATTTTCTTGGTATTTTTAGAGAAATCGTAGCTAAAATTTAATTTTTATTAAAAGAAATGTGTGGGAGGTAGGCGTGGTTTTTCACAAATTTAAACAAAATTAAACAGAGAGGCTAGCAATTTAGTTATATAAATAGCTTTTAGCTTAATTGTGGTTACAATTTAATGTGTACATAAAAGGATATATGACGATTAGGCTTAATTTTTCAATGAACCAAATAAAATTTAGCAAAGATATTAGCAGCAGAATAACACAGCTTGTAGCCAATTTTTATGGCATTTTTGGGAAAATTTTAACAATAATTTTATTTTATAAAAAAACACACTGTTTGAACTAAAATTTAAATAGAAAACTAACAACATAAATATAATTGCATTCTTGCACAATCTGTGACTAAAATTAAATTTTTTTCCTAAGTTAGACTTATCCTATTGGCTATTTAAATAAATTTTACTAGAAAGTGTAAAAGTATTATTTTTTGAAAATAATTACTAAATTTCATTGCATGAAGCCAATATTAATCGTTATAAAAAATGATATATGAGAGGTAGGCTTGTCTATGTTGTTCCTAAAACAAGTATCAACTTAGCCTACAAAGCTAAAATCTTGACAAGTAATATGTTGTGAATAAAGGATATATGGAAAGCAGCTGTCTCCTTTGACCATATGAAATAAAAATTTTCAGAGAGACTAATAGCATAACTTTGCAACTATTTATTAATTTATGAGGCTTTCTGATGAAAGTTTCAAGCAAAATTAGATTTTTTTTATTAAAGGAATTGTAATATTTTGCTAGACTGATCTTAGCTTATCTTATTACTTTCAAAAAACTATTTCTGCCTACTGTAAATTCTTTTATAAATTTTGTTAGCAACAACAAAAAGAAAAAACAGGTTTATAAGTTTAAAAGTATGGAGCAAACACATGTAACGATGAATTCGTTAGTAGCAGTAGTTAATGTTTGATGTGTGAAAAGAAAAATATTTTGAATATATAACACATGTAAGAACATAAAATTTAACACGCTTAAAGGGTTAAATACAAACACTTACAAACATTTATACTTTAACACATAACCATTACATTAAGACAAGAATATTAACACCATGTTGAAATAAACAAGTACAAAGCAAAAGAAAAAGGAATACCTTTTGAGTACAATGAGAGAGTGAGAGAGAGAGATAGAGAGCAGTTTTTAAAACAACATTAACTACTGTTTTAATGCAAATATTTTTGCCAGAAAAGTTGAAAATTAAATATCATAAATTAAATTTAATTGAAATTCTTTGTGTGTACTTTCCTTAAAATATAAAACTTTACGTTATTTTTAATGTCACTTGTTCTTTAAGAAAGCAAAAAGGGATATACAACAAATATTTTAAAGCAAAATGAATTGAGTGTGTTCGTGGCTTTTTATTTTGGCTATAAATTATTTTTAACTTGATCAGCCTTTATAAATTTTAACTATTTTTTTTTACCAATTTTCAATTTGCTGTTGTTGTTTTCGTTATAAAAGTAAAACCTTCTACTAATATTTCCTGCTCTCATAAATTTATTGCATGTGTATTTCCGTTTGTAAAATATGAAATGAAATATTTTGATAAACAGTTGCACTAATTTCTCTTGACGTTTATGAGTTTAGGAAAATTTAAAGTACTAGTAGGAGGCAGTTTTTTTTCTATTATTATTTGGTTTTGGCATACCAAAAAAAAATTAGTAAAATAATAAAATGAAATGATTGCAAAGGAAAAGAAACGAAATCATCAAATGGAATGAAATGAAAGATTTTGAAATCAAAAGTTATCTAAACTGTATGGTGTTCTGTCTTCAATAAGAACAGGCTATAGCATTCGATATTGTATGAAATGCATAAAAATTTTGAAACTTTTTAATGAAATAATTTGAAAATTTCAATAAAAGTTGCTCGATATTGAATGCAATTACTTCTCTTTTTGTTTTTTGTTAGTTTAAATACTTCCTCTCATTATTTATTACTCCTGCTTACTTGTTATTCTTCTATTCTTTAAACAAAAAATAAAAGTAAAATCATTGGCTTTAAAACAAAATTTTAACACTTTAAATTTCAAGTTTTGACGAAGCAAAAAAGCTCCAATGTTGCAACATAAAAGTGCCATGATGCTATATTTCAAATGAAAAGGGCTTTCATTTGTTAAGCAAAGTGTAAATGCAATTTAAAATCAAATAAAATAAAAAGTATACACAACTCGCTCAAACTGGTATTTTAAATAAGAAAACAAAGTTCATAGCATTTTTTAAATAAAAAAAAAACAAGTAACAGACAAACAAAAAACTTAAAAGGAGCAACAAAAGCTTTATGCGATCATAGAAATGCATGTTATTTTAACACACAAAAAAAAATATTTACTAAAAAAAACACATAGACATGCAGTTTTTCTACATGGGAACGCACAGCAAAAGAAGGATTGTATAAACATGTGGGCTTTTTTGTTAAAGTACTTAGCAAAAGCAAATAAAAAAAAATTGACTAGAAAAGGACTAAGTTTTTTTTCTAATTTTCGTCTATACAAAATGTTCTTAATTGTGTTAAAAACACACACAGAAATTTTTTTAAAGAGAAAACCTTAAGTTTTAGAAAACTTTGACCCCTTATGAGTATTTAGTTTGAGTTTAACTATTTTTTTTGAATTTTCTTAATTTTTTTATGAGTAAATGACCTTTCGTAGCTGCATGAACTCATGTTTGGTAATAGCTTGATTTCGTTTAAAGAAATTTAATGCACATTTTTTTTTCCTATGCTAGATTTTCTTGTTAATAAAGGTTAAAGTTGCCTTGAAAGTAAAGTAAAACTTTTAAAAAACGTTGTAGCACTCTTTTGGTATACATAATGATACAGTTAAAAATTTAAAATATTTTTAGTTATTTATTAGTTAAAAAAGAAATTTTACAGAAATTTGGGTTAAAAAAAATTTTTTAAATAGATTTTCAAAGTTTTTGAATAAAGAAATTATAATAGTTTTTGTAATATAGACAAAAAAAAAAAGTTTGGAAGATTTTGTTTCAGCAGTAAGCAAAAACAGCTCAATAGTTTTCTTCACACTACATATATAAGCTAAGCTGCCTTACTTGATTCTAAAAATTTTTTAGAAATCAGAAGACCCAAGTGAGCCCACTTTTTGATTTCTTTAATTTGGAGCACTTTCTTTTTTCTTTCATTCTCTTTCTCTCTACTTCACTTTTTACATCAATATTAGCAAAATTTAATTTTTGAAATAAAGGATATATGAGAGTTAGGCAAGTCCTTACTCTGATTGAAATAAAATTCGACAAACAGATTTACAGTAAAATTCCACAAGTTGTCCTTTATTTGTTTTGGCATGTGATAATAAGTGTTTTAGAAAAAAAAAATTTTTTTTTTTTTAATAAAAAAAATTATAGACCACCTGTCCAAAAGCTTATTTTTTTAAACTTTAAAATGCTTTACAAATTTTTTGGGGTGTATTAAATTACCTTAAAATCTCAGTAATATTGAAAAATGTCCAATTTAAAGGAAATGTACTAGAGAGTTTAATAATTAAATTCAAAAAATTGTTATATGTTAACTCTGAAAACTGATTACAAAAGTTGTAAGTCATTTTATTTTTTTATAAAAAGAGGACATATGGGAGCTGAGCATATCCTTGCATTGACCGAAAAAACATTTATTAGAGAGGTTGATTAATAGTTATAAGTCAAGTTTGAAAGAAAGTTTACCTCAGTTTCCGACTAATCAATTGTAATTGAGACCTCAAATTCTAAGTGCATAAATGAAAATTGTAATTCTCATTTCGTCTATATAAAAAATTTCATAACTTATGAGTTAAAGTAGGGGAACAGTCTTACGAAAATTGGGTTACTTGAACTGAAGTTTTGAAAAAGGATCGACAGCCAATTCTGCTACCATTAAAAACACTTAAGGCAGAAGTTCATATCAAGTGAAAATGTTTAGTCTTAAGCTAATATAAATAGCTGCTACTTCTAAATGAAAGTGTTATTTGCTCTTTTACATTTTGCTGGGTTATTACAACTTACTTTAATGCTATTTAATATTTGTTTTTTAAAAATAAAAATCCTTTATCTAGTTTTTGCACTCGTATTGCAATTGTATTTAAAACAACTACGAGTATATAATATTATTTTACCACAATAAATAATAAGACCTCAACAGTCTATTTTATTTGTATGAGAAAACTAAGCTCTCAGAAAAATAAACAAAATAGACAGAGAGAGAGCAAGAATATAAAAACATTGTGATTAAATAAAATTTGTACTTGAATTTGTTACAAGCGGCTGTTATCATAAGGTTTATATATTTTTATTTCTTTTTTATTTTTATTTTTTCTTTTATTTTAAATCTTTTATAACTTATTCATTGCTGCTCTTGGCAAAAAGAAAAAAAAAAAAAACAAAAGTTCAAACAAAAGCATAAGAAAATAAAATAAAATAAGATAGAAAAACCTACAACATCATTTCGACATTGTAATGGTACGCAACAAACCATTATGTAGGATTTTAATTAAAATTAATTACATTAAGTGCAGCAAGTGAACAAACAAATAAGCGAGTGAACGAGCGCGCAAATAAACAAACAAGCAAATAGACAGACACTTACTTTAATGTGCAACTGTATGTTCAAGATTTACGAGTGACTGTCGAATAAATAGTCCGTGCGCCTCGTTACAAAACCTAATGCCTTGCCAGCATGTCTCTTTTATGGTTAGGAAAAAATAGACATATACGAATGGAAACAAAGATTAATCTATAAGAAAAACTAACATGAACAACACAATTTAAAAAGGTCACAGTAGAAAGTGTTAATTAGATTTTTTAAATATTTAATTTTAAATAAATAGTAAGAGATAAAGTTAAAGATATATTTTTGGTTAAGATAGGTTTTGTGGTTTACATGGCGAAGCCTTAGAACATGTTCTTTGTCACTGTTCACTCCTTAGAGACTTGTAGTTGGCTCCCACAAAGGTAGGAAAACTCTCACTGAACAAAGTAATTAGATTTCTCTAAGGATACTGACTCAAGTAATAAAGAACCGGACTGGGCGAGACCGGAAAAAAACCTCTAGTAATAAAAATAATAGCTGAGGTTGAAAGAGCGCCTAAAAAAGAAGTTAAAAGCGTAAAGGATCCACAATGATACTCGTACCTATAAAAGAGTAAAAGCAGGATGATTTTGATTGCCACAAAAGAACATCAGAGAAAACAAGCAGCAGGAGAAGAAGCTGAAGGAGAAGCAACAGAAGAAGAAAACCAGAAAGGAGGATAAACTAGGAAAATTTTTGTTGCTCTCTCTCATACGTAATAATTCCAATCCAGTTCTTCGCTTTTAATTAAAATAAATAAAAATAATAAAAATTTAAGGGTTTTCCTCTCTAAAATTGCTGAATCTTTAAATTTATAAATTAAATTTATCTAATTTTAATTTACTTGTAGTGATGTAACCCAATTGTACCCCAGTCCTTGTTGCTGTTTTACTTAATCATCAATTTTCCTTTTTTATTTGGTCTTAAGAAATTAGTTACACTTAATGGTGGATTTATTTATACAACCAGCACATGAAACAGCACTTGTATAACTTTCCATATGTAAATCATACCAACAACAGGAAAAAAATTAGAAGGAATGGGCAAAAATATACACAACTAACTAACGGAAAAAAATATATAATTTACGCTCATAACAAGGAGAGCGGAATGACAATAACTAACACAACAACCGTTAACGTAGAATATATTTGCTGATATCACAAAAACGAAATATGTTTGCGGTAGCTGTTTTTCTGTTTATTTAATACAAAATGATTGATGGTTTATGCAAAACCAGTTTTCAGCTTTTTTTTTCTTTTACTTTTTCCTCTTTTATTCATTGAGGATACTCGAAATTAAAATAAATACAGGATAGAGAAAATTAACCGGAGATGGAAATGGGATTAATTAAAATGAAATTAAAAAAAATTTATAAAAAAAAAATAATTTAAAATTAAAATTTAGAGTTTTTTCGCTTTTAAAAAAAAATCTGGGTTTTTTATTTTCCTTTAGAAAACCTTCTGCAGGCAAAATTCCTACTCTGATTTATTATAGACCTTTCGATTTTCTATTTACTTGGCTTTTTATGAAAGTTGAAAACTTTCATTACAAAATGCACAAGCTTTTAGTACACACACACACTACATACATGCAAGTTCAAACATTAACAGCTTAGCAAATACTTTTAGAAGATAATATATCAAGTATTATGATAACTTTGTTAAATACAAGCAGATTTCTGATTTTATTTTGCCATTATTTAAACACTTTAAGCCATCAATTGTGAATTACAGATTATTTATGATATTATTGATTTAAAACTACAGAAGACAGTTGCTGCAGGCTATCACCACCTACCTTAAAAACAAATTAAAACTTTGCCGTCAATAAATTCAAATTTTCAACAGAATACGTACAATCAATGTAACCAATGTTTTCAAAATTATTAATGAAATTTCATTTGGGTTTTAAAACAGTCATCATTCCCTTTCAAATTGCTGGGTAGAAAAAAAAAATATTTTTTTTTCTAAAAATCATTTGCTGTATTTCATTACAGAACACAAGCATTAATGTAATTATTATAATGTATCTGGTAAATTTGTATTTTTTTTATCAAGTTTTAATTCACTTTGGCAGTAGTAGAACGAAGAAAAAAAAATTTTAAGAAAAAATCAAACAAAATGTTTGTGTTGCCAAAAGTATGAGTTTATTTAAAGGTTAAACAAGCAGGGTGCAGATGTATCAGGGCAAAAAAAAAAAAAAGAAATCAACGAGTATAAAACACAAAATAAATATACGAGATCAAAAAGCTAAACCGAAAAAGGTTTAAACCAACTTAGCAAATCAAGAAAACAAACTAAACCATGCCACTCACTCACTACCACATCATCATCATCATGGTAAAATCAAATGGAACCATAACCAGACAAACACCCCCACACACACATTCTGCATACATACAGTACGTATCATAGTGAAATTGAAATGATGACGTTAATAGCAGACATAACGCACACACACACACACACACTCGCTATACACTTATGTTTGTTTGATATTTTAATAAAATTTTCATATTGGCAAATCCATTATGAATATTACGCAAAGTAAATGAAAAGTTTAATGGCAAGCAAATAGAAAATAAAAAAAAAAACGAAAACCATAAAACCTAAAACTCTCGTCCAGTAAAAGTTTGCAAAAGCTTTCGTGCAATAGTAAACCGTCTCATGCCATGCAAATTATGTTCGAGTATAATTAAAGTTATTGAATGTTTTAGAAGCAACAACAAAAAAATTAAATCGATAAAAATTAAAATTGATTTTAAAGAATAAATTATGAAGGAAGTTTTTTATATTAAAATAATTGTAAAGGCTGACGTTTCCATCTTTTAGTTGGCAACGCTGGTTTCTTAACAATCATTTTGACAGCTGACATTTGATTTGTCACTTGTTTTTAATAGATAAAGCTGGAAGATTGGCCTTCTATTTCTCTAGGAAACACAAGTTAGTAATTTTACTTGCAGATAAAGAGGATTGATTTATGACTGCAAATTATTGAATCTCCTGGCAAATATGACAATTAGCCTAAAAGACCTCTGCAGGCTATTTACGTAATGACAACAGAACAAGTACTATATCACTGTAATGGTCTAATTTGAACCCGTTTTCTTTACTTAGAGTATCATTACCTACAACTGTCTGACATGGCAGACAAATCAACCAAGGAACTCTTCGAATTCTTCATGACTACTAGACTAAAGGAGACTTGATCCAGAAATCCTCGAACTGTAGTTATTTCTTTGTTTACCTGACAAGCGACCGCTCAACCGGTACTACTATAAACCAGGGAAGTGAATCTTTGACTTTATATTCTTCGACTGAAAGAAGGCTTATTTAGAGCATATCATATGACATCCTGGACTTTTCGTCTTTTTCTTTTTCTTAGTTAGTTCTTCATTTTCCTACGTCCAATTACAGATAAGTGATGAAAGCCATTTCAGCAAAATTTTCCTTTCTTCTTAAACATGACACCAAAAACTGAATATGCATTTACTAATATACATACCACAAACGAATGCCTTTTTATTACCCAAAAATATTTGCTAAATTTGACCAGCATCTCTTCAAGTGCTACTTTTCTCCCCCTCTTCTGCTTAAACAAATTTTTACATTTTACCAGTACACTCTAGGATTATATTCATATGCTGTTAAAATATTTGAGGAGTTTTCACTTTTTTTTTTTTTGCATTTTAATTTTATAATTTTTATTACGGCTTTAACCTCTATTATGTGTACAAATTTTTACAGCCAACAAAAATGGTTACTGTAGAAAATCACTCGTCATGTATAAAAGGCGTTTTTTGTTTGCTAAGTAAATGTTGACGTAATAAATTTACGTGATTGAAATGTTGCTATTAAAATCATACTCTAACACATTCAACCTACAAAATAAATTGAAATATTTTATGAAAAAGTCCAAACGAAAAAAAAGAGCAAAATTTCCTCATCAAATAAATTCAGTCAGTGAAAAAAAAACCCACAAAAAAATATGACGCGTTCTCATAATTGTAAATTGCATGAACATGAATATGAATTTGGGGTATTTAAGTGCAAAAAAAAAAAAAAAAAAAAAAAAAAAGCTGCTGCTGCTTATGCAGACGTTGATTATTTTATATAATTGAAACATTTGAGATATTGTTGTAGGCAACAACCCAACTAAAGAGAGGTACTTATTTATTATGGACAAAAAGAAGAGGATAAAGAGGATGGTTGGTGCAGTATTGCAAAATAGTATGATGCTTAGGAATTTATTTAAATTATTTTAACAGAAATTGCTAAAACGTATAAAACTTAGATAATTGAATTTTATTATTAAAGGCAACCTAAAAAATTATGCCAGTCTTATTTATGCTATTTAAAAATACTAAATAGAGTATAATAATTATATTGATAATTTGGGTATATGTCCTTGGACATGAAATATTGAATCTATTGTGTTTAACTCACCTAAACTGAATTGAGTTTTTTTTATGTACTCATGGTTTGCATCCAAAAGAGTGGTGATGCATTTGGCAGGCATATTCTAAGTATGGATCTGGCCACATGTAGCTTAAACTATCCTCCTCTCTCTGTCATTTTTTTTTCTTTTTAACATAAAAGGAAGTAAAACATCTCTTCCTTCCCCGTACCTTAAAATAATTTTTTTTATTTTTTTGCAAGAGTAAAAAAAAGAAATTTATTGATGCAGCTATAACTCTGCCTGCAAATCATTTTCTTTAAAAAAAACCTACAACCCAAAAAACCGCAATTTTTCAAAATGAGTACTGCGAACATTGATGATGAACGAACGAGACTCAAAACAAACAATTAATGCTTGAGAGAATTTGATAATTTTACTCTTGGCATTTCATTTTTTGTTTATTAAATTGCGTTCCTTTTTTTTAGGAACAATTTTAAGCAATAAATTCTGTAATTTATACAAACATTATTTTAAACAAAATTTATGGCAGATTTATTATTTTGTTTAAATAAAAATTTAATTATGGAGAATGAAAAAGAGACTTGAAACATGGGAAAAAGTACTTGAAAAAAGATCAATAATAATTTAAAAAAAAAGTAGAAGGTAAGTGATAACTTTAATAACAACTTTTCATTAAACTTCTGCTCATTTGCAGCTCATCAGGAAATCTAAATGTTCCGTGTAAACTAATTTTTCACGACAACAGCTTTTAATTGCTGCTCAAGTTACAGTATTTATAAGCAAGAACAGCCATTTTATTTCTTAATTTAAATATGCGTTTGTATGTGATTTTGTAGATAATTATGGAAAAATAAAATTTGTGGTTTGGTTGTGAAATTAAGTGGATTTCACAGTTTAACAGTCTAGGAAGACAAAAGGAAAATAAAACTCTACTCCTACCCCTGAAAGTCTTTAACTAACAATAAAACTTTTATCAAGACAATGTTGATGATGATATTAAATATTTTGCTTTGGGTGTCTGATAAGGGCTAGAAGTTATTTATTATCGATTGCTTGCACTGTGAGGGAATTTTTTTAAAGGTGTTTGGGTGAGTGATGCTCCATGGTAATCAAAGACGTTCAATGTTTTCTTGGTTTTTTTATACATAATTTGTGAATGGTTTTAGGTAAAATTTAGGGGATAAAAAGTTTTAATAATTTTTTTTTTTTTGTGGTGGAGTTGGAATAACGACGCTTCTTTGTGTTTTATGAAATTCTTATTTAATATATGCAAGGAAAAGTTTGTGCAGGTTTTATTTAGTTTTATTTTTTTTTTGTTGTTGTAATTTTCACTTTATTGGATAATGAATATTATTTATGGAAAAAATTTCAAGTTTGTTAAAAGAATTTAAATGAAAGTTTTTTAATAATTTAAATCAGGAATTTTTATTTATTAGAAAACAAAAGCTGATAATGCGAAAGACAAAAAGGGAACATAAGTTTGAGAAGAACGAAAGCTTAAGATTTACTGAAGTAATTATTTAACTTCTTAATGTTTCTAAAATACAATTTAAAAGAACGCTTTTTACAGTTACTAGTCTTCTTTACTATTGACAACAGTCATTTGATGTTTGAATCAAAACTGCAATTAAATTTTGACAAGTTTTATACAACAAATAAAATTAAAAAAAAATCTGTATGTAAATAAAACAATACAAAACTTATTACACAACACTCACAATTGTAAAATTCATTTAAATTTCCGTGTACAAAAATGAGAAAAAAAAGCTCTGTTAAAAATTCATAACTGAAGAACACTTTGCTACTCTTTGAACATGTTTTTGGCCCATTAACAAGCAGCATAAAAAAAGGTAAAATAAATATGAATGTTTTGTGCTGTTTTTCTCTTGTATTACTACAATACAATCAAACGAACAACAAAAATAACCATTGACAAAATATTAAAAAGTTTTTTTGGAAAAAAAAAAATAAGAAATATAAAATGTTTTTTTTTTTGCTATTTTCTGAGCAATTAAATAAAGCTCCTGCTGTTGGTTCTCTCAAATTTTATTCGTTTTACCATGTTTTCAAGAGTAATTTAAATTTATAAAACTTTATTTTTGTTGATTTTTTTGTTAACTAACAAAGTTAATTTTTCTACAAATAGAAAATGAACAAATATTAAAGTGCTTGACGGTAAAAGTTTTTTGGTAAATTGGAAAACAATAAATACTCAACACAAAGCAGTGTTATTCAACCGAAAATTTTTTTAAAATTTTCTAAATAAAAATTTTAATTTTTAAAAAACAAAAAATTGTATAGCACAAAAATTGTTTCCTTTGCTTATCCTTAAAATTTACTTTTTCACTAAATATTTAACTTGTGCTTCAAAGTACCTGTATCTACCTTACTTGAGTCATCACTACATCAACACTTAACTTGCATATGATTGATGACCAGAGTCTGGATGTATGGCTGTGTATGTGCATGTTTATACTAGTATATTTGGCACATGCACACATTGTTTGTTGTTAATTTACAATGACAAATCTAATAATGAAACCATCAAATCTGCACAATACACTTTCACGTTCTCTATTACATACTAACTTCCCAGTCACACTTTTCCCAATTTGCGGTTGTTTGTGTAGTTTGCAACCCAAAGAAGTGAAACAGAGAAACTATAAGCCACTTGAAACTACAAAACGAAAATCTAAACTTCACTTTACCACCAACTTCAACTAACATTTACATTTAAAAACATTAAAAATAAACTTGTGTACATCAACTGACAATGACAGGAATTGTTGTAACCGTTGCTTAAACAGCATTCTTTTTCATGTTAGAGTTTGTGGAAAGTAAATAGCTTTATATTTTACAGCGAATTACTTAACAAAATGTTTCAGAAGTAAACGTATATATAAAATATAATCTTAATTACATTTTAGTATAATAATTGTTTTATCTTATTATTATTAATCTTTTATTATTTCTTTCTTTTTATTTGCAGATTATTTACAAAACAAAATTTAGTTTGGAAAATGTTAATCAAATTTGTCATTTATTGAGGTAAATTTTAACATGTCGTGAATATTAATTGTGGTTTATAGAAAAAGTAAAGTGAAATTAATAAAAAAAATAATTATTTATGTTATAAAAACATTACGAGAAACAATTTGCTAACAACTCAACAGAATATAAATATTTTATATATTTGGCTTCAAAGTGTATCAGCAATTGAAAAGCAACATGAATTATCAAAAGGGTAAGTCAAGCAATTATCATAGTAAGCACAAAAAAAAAAAAAAAAAAAAAATTATATAAATATGTATGTATATAAAATTAAAAAGAAAGAAAAACAAAGCTGTGAAGTATAATTTAAGAAAAAAAATATATAAAGATCTTTTCAAAAGTTTTAATTATCAAAGAAAATATTTTTTAAAAATTTAAATTATTTAATTTAATTTAAAAAAAAAATATCTTCTTTGATAATTAAAACTTTTGAAAAAATACTTATTTTTTATAAAACCTTTATTTCATATAGGCTTTATATTATTTGAGCCTAAAAGTAGGCTTAAGTTTTTGTTAAATTCCTTAACTAAACTAGACTTTTTTAAATAAAACCTTTACATTAGTTGATCCTAAAAGTAGGCTTAAGTTTTTGTTAAATTCCTTAACTCAACTAAAACTTATTTACTTTCTCAATTAAATAATTTTATAAAGTTGCTGTAAAAACTTATTTATAAAAGTAAAAAAAAAAAGAGAAAAAATCAAAACTTTTTTTTCATATTTCTGATTGTGTTTCTATAAATTATAGTCTATTTTTATAAAGAACGTGTTCAAAATACGTTTATGCTCTTTTTTTAGTTTTATTGTGCAGATTTTTTTGTCAGTACAATTTTCGTTAACCATCAAACAATTGATGATTTTGCCATAACAACGTAACTCACGTAACTAAAGACAACTCCCCTTCTCTTTATATTCCTTTTACAATCATAACTTTTTTATGCTTTCATTTAAAAGTCTAAATGTTCCAGCATTTAGTCAAAGGAGTAAAAAAAAGTCATGCTACGTTTTCCTCCTCTTTTTTGGTTCAACATGCATGATGGCATAGTGGTAAGTAGTGAGTGTTAGGCTGCTTTTTTCCAAAACCCTTCTTCTGGCAGACAATTGAAGCATATAAATGCTGTTAATGCAGTTTTTCATTACAGCTACGTTTTATTTATTGAAAGTTTTATACTTTTTTTTTCCTACTGCTTCTTCTTTTTATGTTAAAAGGAAAGATGAGCGAAGACAGCACAAACATAATTCAATTAAATCAAATTGTATAAGTGTTTGGGTATGTGTACAAGAGAGATATTTTTTTTTTGGATGTTGTGTGGAATTTTTGATGAGCAAAAGTTTAAGAATTTATTTGGAAATGTTAGGGATATAAATCAAGATGAATTAAAAGTCTAAATGAAGAGACTATTTTGTGTAATTTTAGTTTTATTAAAAAAGAAATTTCAATACATGTAGTTGTGCAATAAATGGAGTTATGGTTTTTCACTACAAGATTATTTATAGAATTTAATAAAATCTTATAAGTGGGCGTGGTATCTTCCATGCTAGGTTAACATTAACAAGGAATTCTAAAAAAATGAGCTAAAGAGCGTCAGGGTACACTTCACTATACTATAACGAATTATCTTTTTAAGATAGCATAATTGAAAAAGTGGGCGTGGTAACTGCCTCTTAAAACTAATACTAAATGTAATCCAACTAAAACACTCTTCCTTTAAAGGTCTTTACATTTTGCAACTAAAATCCTTTGCCCTTCAATACTAACTTTTTCATTTGTTGGTTTGTTTCTTTTTATTGTAACAAATAAATTTGTTACTAAATGCTTCAATTTTTTTTACGTTTAGTAATACTTTGTTTTCTCTCTAATGGATTTATTTCCAATTAGTTTCAGTGATAACACGTACAATTCCATTGTAACCCCAATTTGTGTTGGTAATGCCACATCATAGTCTTGTATTTATGCTAGAATAGGCAAATTGCTAGCCCGCCGAGATTGAACAAATCATGACCCAGTTACTTGATTTTGTTGTTGATTGTTTTCGTTTTTTTTTTTTACTTGCATGACAATAAAATTGAGTTGAGAAAATTTGTTTGTGTGTTTGTGATGATATGATGTTAATTTGTATTTTTCATCTCCTACAAAATCACCCAAAAAAGGCCAGGAAAAAAGCTTTATGCGATTATAATGAATATTGTATTAGAGGGTTTTTGGGCATTTTTAGTTTATTTTACAAAATATATTTGTTTTGTTGTTTTGAAATTTTTTTTTTTGCTGATTCATATGTGTTGCCAACCCAACATTTACTGGTTGGTATAAATAAATAGTGCCAACACAAATAAGCAAATAGATCTGAAATAATAGTATGAAGGCAGTAAGGGAATGGTAAGTGCGAGTGTATGAGTTATTAAGGCAATTTAATACAGGCTTAAGTCTTTGATTTAGTTGGCTGTGTATAGATTACCAAGGGAGAAAGTCATAAAATATACCTTTTCATTGTATATTTTGAAGCGCTTTTTATTGGAAAAGTAAGCCAGAAAGTAATTATTAAAACTAAACCACGTACAACATTTGTGTGTCCATTTTTCTTGCTGGTTGTTAATGTATTTATAATAAAGCTGATTTGTTGGGTGGATATGCCTGCCCCTAAAACACTACTAGTGGGAGGAAGAAAGAAGCCATTAAATTAAACAAGAAAAAAAAAAAGAACTTTAACGAATTGCTGCGCGTGTATGACCGGCCAAAATTATTTTATTTACTTCCTTCATTTGTTGATTCACTCAACCATGCAAAGTAAGCAGGCGTAGATACTTCAACAGTCTAAGATTTTTTTTATTAAAACAGAAAATTTCACTGCTAACTAAAAAAAACAGTTCACTGTTAAGGAAGAAGAAATTTCCCTTTTTTTATTGCCCCCCTCCTCACAGGACTTGGACGTGGAAAAAATTATATTTTTTTCCTTTGTCATCTTTTTCAACTTTATAGGATTTTGTAATATTTATCGCTGGATTTAAGTTTTCGTTTTTTTTCTATCTATTGTTGCCTTAGATTGTTTTTTCTTTCTAAGCATTTCATTGTTTATTCTTGAGTATTGAATTCAGTTCTACAAATTGTCCTTGTAATTTTTATTATTTGAAAATCTGCTTTTTTGTTTAGGTACATGAGGTAAAATGTTACTATTTATTTTTAGTTTTTAAAAATTTGCTTATTGCAAAAATGTAAACAAGAAAAAGCAATCTTCCTTCATGTTTATTAAAACAATTGCTATGATTGTAGTTTTATTAAGGATGGCTGAGATTGATTGTTGTGTAATGACATCATTGGTAAATATTCTTCTATAAGAACTAAATATAAACTAAAAAAAAAAAATTTTATCATCATGAATGGAGAGAAAAAATTAATGATTTCCAGTTTTAATTAAAATTCAACAAAAACTTGTTTATTTTAAATCAAATATTAAAGAAATTTATTGCGAATTGAAAAAGTGAGAGAAGAAAGTTTCATTTTTTATTTGTTTAACGTTTTCAATAAATTCGTAAAAAATTATAAAGAAAATTAAATAATTACCGAAAAAGGAATAAAACCGAATGTATATTTCAGAACTAGGTATATAGTTTATATATAGAAACTGTACCGATTTTGAAGAAATTCATTCAGAATATTTTACACTGAAAATTTTTAAGTTCAAAAAATAGGCCGAAATCGAGAAATTCAATTGTGGAAGTCGTTACAATAGAAACTATTTTAAAGAAAACAAAATTTTGGACTGTAGTATTGAATTCTGGTTGCTACAACTAAAATATTTGATTACCATAACTGAATTTTTGATTGGAAACAAATTTAGCTCTTACAACCGAAGTTGTTTTCTGTAAGTAGATTCCAGAATATGATTTATTTTCCTAAATTATACAGATTTTTGAAGAATTTCACCCTAAATTCTTTCTTCACTGGATCAAAAAAGAAATTTTCTGTCAAGGACACTGTTCTATTAAATTTGTATAAGTCTGAATAAAAGAAAAATATTTGAAATTTAAAAAAAAAACCAAATTGATTAAATTAAAATTTGAATTGAATTTTAATTCAAGTCGATTTAATTTAACCTAACCAGCTTTGAAAGCAGCTAGAAAAAGATAAGCCAAATTATCTTAAAAAAAGGCTAGAAAAAGCTGAATCACTTAACCAAAAAAAAGCTAGAAAAAAGTTAAAAAAGTTCGAAATTTTCTTAATTTTTTTTACAAGTATAATTATGATTTTTATAGGAAACCCAGAAAAGGATATAAAATATCATACCAAAAAACGACAGAAAATAACATCGTGTTCAACAGGGCTTTAAATACTTTTAAAAGAAGTCAATTACTTATTAACTTTAATTTTAGTTTTTATTTTTATAGACCGATAAGAACTTTTTAACTTTTTGTATTAATTTAATGCCCCAAAAATTATTATTTACTAAATTGTAAAAGGAAAAACTTTTCTATAAGACCTACAATTGATTTTAATTTTATAAATACTGTCAAATGTTAATACCATTTTATATTAAGTTTAACAAAGGACTTAACTGCAGTTTAAGCAAAGGGTTAAATAGCTAAATTGTCCATCAGTCTAGCAACTTTTGTACTAACTCGAGCTAATAATTTGTTGTTGTTTTTATTTTTACAAAATAGAATTCACTTCCTTTGGATAAAAATGTATTTTTCTGCTTCAAATGTTGTCTAACATTATTTTTCTCACTTTTTGTTGGTTCCCCCCACTACTCTGTTTTGTCTTGTTTTTTTTTCCTCTTAATATTTCATTACTGTAAAGCAAGAGGTCTTACTCGTATATAGTGAAACCATCAACAAAACAAAACAAAAAAAAAAGGAGTAAAAAATCAAGTTAAATTGTTGTTGTGTTGTTAAACAAAAAATTAATTTGCTTATAATTTTAACGCTTCGTTTAATCTTGTTTTTAAATTAAAGTGTGAATGTATATGTGTGCAGTCTGCTTAAGGAAAACGAGTGCGTTTAAACTTTTCCTTTTGCTGTTGTTAGATTTTCTAGTAAATGGTTGCTAATAAAATTGTTTAACAGTGAGAATTCAAAAATTAAAAGTTTTTTAAGCAAAATTCAAACAAACAAAAAATTTAAATAAAACAAAGATGGTTTTATTTATGTGTGTGTTGAAACTCAGGTAATAATACTACAACTAAAAGGAAAGTGATTGAAAAATTTTGCAAGAAAAACTATTTATTTCCTTTTTTGGCATGGAACCCTTGCTTAGGCAAATTACATTATTAAATATAATAATTAATTTTCCCTGAAGAAGACTTTCAATACAATAAAAAAAATTTTATTAATTTAAAATTTATGAAAGTAGAATTTTTAAATTAAATAATTAAAAAAGAAAAACTTAACTATTTACTAGCCAAATACTTTAAAAAAATTTCAAAAATGTTCAACCTTAAAATTCTTCTTAAAAAATTGCTATGAATAAACTACAGTGCAACATGTGTTAAAGCAGGTTAACAATACAAAAACACATACATCTACAATGTAGATTCTACATGACACAAACATGGCAGAATTAATAGAATTCTGCCATGCGCACAAACTCAAGCCACAAGATAATTTCCCCTTGCGACATGCGCACAACCAATCACTGCAATAAGCAAGCGTAGCATTGCTATTGGCTGTTTGCGTCTGCGCTGTTAATCAATTGCTGTTTTTTTTTTTGTTTACCACAGCACCATTTTATTTATATTCACATTAAATAACCTGTTCGTTTTGTTGGTATTGTAGGTACATGACAGAACTATATAATTCTGCCATTTGTGTTATATTGTTGTTGTTAATTGTTTGTAAATAAAGCAAAAAATTTTATTTCTTAACGAAATTAAAAAAAAATTTAATTTTTAAACAAAAAAACATTTTTTTTTTGTATTGAATTGTTGTTTGTAAATAAAACGAAAAATAAAATTAATAGTACGAAAACCGACCTTAAGTTAATTGAAAGAAAAAATATGTTTAGTATTCCATTAAATTTTTAAATAAAGAATTTTAATTTTTAGCAAAAAAATTTAAAAAATTTAATTGAGAAATAAAATTTTTTTGTATTAAATTGTTTTGTAAATAAAACGAAAAATAAAATTGATAGTATGAAACCGACTTTTAGTTAATGGAAAGAAATTTTTTCTTCAATTAAATTTTTAAATAAATAATTTTAATTTTTAACAAAAAAATTTTTAATTTTTTCAAAAAATTTAATTGAGAAATAAAATTTTTTTGTATTGAATTGTTTTGTAAATAAAACGAAAAATAAAATTTATAGTATGAAACCAACCTTTAGTTAATGGAAAGAAAAAATATGTTTAGTCTTCAATTAAATTTTTAAATAAAGAATTTTAATTTTTAACAAAAAAATTTTGAATTTTTTCAAAAAATTTAATTGAGAAATAAATTTTTTTTGTATTGAATTGTTGTTTGTAAATAAAACGAAAATTAAATTTATAGTATGAAACCGACCTTAGTTAACGCAAAGACAAAATATATTTAGTCTTCAATTAAATTTAAATAAAAAAATTTAATTTTTAAAAAAAAATTTAATTAAGAAATAATATTTTTGTATTAAATTGTTGCTTGTATATATAACGCAAAATAAAATTGATAGTATGAAACCGACTTTTAGTTAATTGAAAGGAAAAATATTTTTAGACTTCAATTAAATTTTTAAATAAAACATTAATTTGTTAACAAAAAATTTTTAAATAAAACTTTTTTAGTTTTTTCAAAAACACTAATTTCTTAACAAAAATTTTTAATATTGCAACAAAAAAAATTTATTTCCTTAAAAAAAAGCCTATTAGATTTTTAACAAAAAATTAATTAACTTTTTTATTAAAAATTTAATTATAAAAATTATTTAAAACCTTTTTTTTATTACACAATTTCTTTAAAATAATACCTTGAAGTTGACTTTATATAATAAGAAATAAAAAATTTGCAGCAACAGCGAAAGAGAGAAAGAGAAAAACGATCTCTTTTTTTAAATAAAATTGTGACAAAAAATTTTGCAGAGCAGGCAAAGGGTGCAGAAAAAAATTTTTAGGCTGCAAATTTATTTCACTTCTTTCACAGAAAAAAATGTATATCAAAATTTTATGTACATATAGATATACATACATATATATATATATATATATATATATATATATATATATATATATGTACATACCTATTTACCTAAATAGAAAAGATCTTTTTTTATGTATATCCAAAAATGTATAGGTATATAAAAAGTTAATTATGTAAGTAAATACTTTCCCAAAGCACTGCAAAATTTGTTAGTGTTAAATTTAAATTTTGTATCTATGCAGTATATGTATGTATATGTATTTACACATATGGATGGTACCTACATGAATTTATTTAATATAGTAAATATAGTAAAAAATTTTAAATAAAACTTTTTTAGTTTATTCAAAAACACTAATTTCTTAACAAAAAATTTTAATATCGCAACAAAAAAAAATTTATTTCCTTAAAAAAAATGCCTATTAGATTTTTAACAAAAAATTAATTAACTTTTTTATTAAAAATTTAATTACTCTTATAAGTAAAAACAATTTAAAAACCTTTTTTTTTACATAATTTCTTTGAAAAAACACCTTGAAGTTGACTTTATATAATAAAAAAGAAAAAATTTGCAGCAACAGCGAAAGAGAGAAAGAGAAAAACGATCTCTTTTTTTAAATAAAATTGTGACAAAAAATTTTGCAGAGCAGGCAAAGGGCGTAGAAAAAAATTTTTAGGCTGCAAATTTATTTCATTTCTTTCACAGAAAAAAATGTATATCAAAATTTTATGTACATATAGATATACATACATGTATATTTATGTACATACCTATTTACCTAAATAGAAAAGATCTTTTTTTATGTATATCCAAAAATGTATAGGTATATAAAAAGTTAAATATGTAAGTAAATATTTTCCCAAAGCACTGCAAATTTGTTAGTGTAAAATATAATTTTTGTATCTATGCAGTATATATATGTATGTATATGTATTTACACAAATAGATGGTACTATATATATGAATTTATTTAATATAGTAAAAAATTAGTTATTAATAGTAGGAGTATATATGTGCTCATAACTTTGGTTGGCGTGCCATATGAAAAGGAAATATTATATATGCGCGTATATATACATACTTTTGTATATGGCTGTGTAGATATATATAGGAAGGTATTTATCTTAGTATTCTATTGCTGCATACAAAATTTTTTTCTAAGAAAATTTTTAAATCTATTAAAATAAAGCCACTTTTAATTTTTATATTTAACAAAATCATGCATGCTTTTGCATTATCATTCCATTTGCTGTTTGCTTATTAAGTTAACACAAAAACAATTATTAAATTCAAAACCAATCAAGAGCATAGAGATATCTTAGATATATGTATGTGCACTTGCCAAAGCTACCGAAAAAAAAAAAAACTTGACCACATATTTACTACCTACCAGCAGACGTACATAAGTATACGCATTTCTTACATATATACATACCTAGATATATATATGTATTCGCAGATATCAAGCACAATCATTTGCAAATTGTCGTCTTCTTTTATATTAAATTCACAAGTTTATTGCATTTATTTATTCACTTTCAAGAATGATAGAAATTTCTATAATTTTTGTTCACTTTTACATAGTTTTCATTTAAACAACAACTACATAGTTCTTTATATTAAAATTAGTTTCGCCGACGGTTAAACTGAAACGTACGCGCACTTGAAACATATTTTACAAAATGAGATTAATTCCAAGAAATTAAATGATCAAGAAGTAAAACCAAATTAACAAAATTCCAATACGAGTGAAAGAGAGAGAAACGAAAACATAAATGAGTCTATATCGTCATATGTTTTGAAAAAGGCTGTATCAAAAAATTTTAGAGTAGCCCTAAGATGTGGTATAATATGAAAAATTATTCAGTTTTAAAAAAAATTAAACTTAATTTTTTTTATTATTTTTAATTATTGGGCTAGGACTTTTTTTTTTTTTGAAACACGTAGGTTAATTTAATACAACAAAATCAATCACAAAGTCAAATTAGAATTTTTTGACTCTTATAGCTTTTTTGAAAACATATAACCATATGTAAGCAAAGGTTTGATTTAGGAGTGACAAAATAATTGAGTTTTTTTGGGAAGTAGAAGATAAAATAAACAACAAACGAAATGAAAAGTAGTAACAGTCTGGAGGAGTGCAAAGACAATAATTTTTCTTGTAAATGAATTTGAATGCCGCACATGTTTGTTTGTAGGAGTTGTATGTATGTGCATAAACGGTTGAATAAAATGAGTTGTTTTAAGGTAGAGTGAGGGCATGTGAAAGAAAAATGTATAAAAAAAGAGTTGTGCAAAACCTTACATACTTAGGTACTTATAAAGATTTTAGAAATCATTCGTTGTTGTTGTTGGCTAATAAAGTGTGCGAATTTTTTAGTTAAAAGAGAACTAGAAGCATACAAGTATGAATGTATGTCCGTATGTATGTACAAAAGGGCATTTATTTTAGTGGTTTTATTATTTTGTGACTGTTTCTTAGAAGTTTTTGATCATTTTTTAGAGCAAAAATACATGGTGAAGAATGGTTGGGGGGAAATGTGTGAGCACGAGTATGAGAATTGTATGGAAGTAGACAGATAAATATATACATGCATATATATATACGCATAACTGTATGTAAGAACATATATATGCATATTTATGTATGCAAGTGGCATTTATTTTATTGGTTTTATTATTTTGTTATTGTTGGTAGGTATTTTAAAACTGAGAATATTTTTTAATGAACGAAGAAGGTAGTAGGAGGAGATGGACACAGGAATAGTTACATGGTTGAAATAGAAATAAAAAAAATGTATATGTATTTAATAGCAAATTTCAGGTACAGTTGCGTTTAGAAATAAAAAGTTATGAATTTATTTTAAAAGAAGTTGACAAGTTTTATGTATATGATTGTGTTTAATATGTGCTAATATATATTTGCAGGTATGTGTGTATGTAAGAAATGCGTATACGTACGTCTGCTAGTACGTAAGTATATGGTCAAGTTTTTTTGTGCTGTAGCTTTGACAAGTGCAAATGTAGGTATTTATATTATGCTCATGATTAGTTTTGAATTTAATAATTGTTTTTGTGTATACCTATTAAATTGGTGTTCATACTTCTGCATATAAGTTTGTATGTAGGAACTTTGTTTTGCTGTGAAGCAGAGCTATGAACAGCAGAGATCTTATTCTGTTTTAATTTTTGGATTTTATTATTTTGTTGCTGTTGGTAGGTATTTTAAAATTAAGAATATTTTTTAATGCAAGAATAAGGTAGTGGAAGAGGGAGAAGGAGGGATTGATGTGTATATGTTACAGACAAAAGGAATAGGTAAATGGTTGAAATATAAAAAAAAATTTTAAGTATTTAGAGCAGATTTTACGTACAGTTGCGTTGAAAAATAAAAAGTTATGAATTTAGTTTAAAAGAAGTTGACAAGTTTTATATGATTGTGTTCGATATGTGCTAATGTATATTTGTAGGTATGTGTGTATGTAAGAAATACGTATACGTACGTCTGCTTGTAGGCAGTAAGTATATGGTCAAGTTTTTTTGTGCTGTAGCTTTGACAAGGGCAAATGTAGGTATTTATATTATGCTTATGATTAGTTTTGAATTTAATAATTGTTTTTGTGCATATAAGTTTGTATGTAGGAACTTTGTTTCGCTGTGAAGCAGAGCTATGAACAGCAGAGATCTTATTCTGTTGCGCTTTAATTTTTTGATTTTTTTTTGTTACTCTTGGTAATATTTTAGAACTGAGAATATTTTTTAATGCAAGAGCAAGGTAGTGGAAGAGGGAGATGTAGGTATACATTTATGTATGTATGTTAAAACCAAAGGAATAGGTATATGGTTGATATATAAATAAAAAAAACTTTATATGTAGGCATTTAATAGCAAATTTGAGGTACAGTTGCGCTTAAAAATATAAAGTTGTAAATTTAGCTTAAAAGAAGTTGAAAAGTTGTATATGATTGTGTTCGATATGCACCAATATATTTTTCTAAGTATGTAGGTGTGTTTTTAAGAAATATGTATACTATGAACGTACGTACGTCTGCTTGTAGGTAGTAAGTATGTGGTCAAGTTTTTTTTTTCTGTAGCTTTGGCAAGAGCAAATGTAAGTATATAGTGCACTTATTTTATGCTTTTGATTAGTTTTGAATTTAATTATTTTAATTTATTAAATTGGTGTTCATAATGTATGTAGGAGCTTTGTTTCGCTGTAAGGCAGATCTATGAACAGCAGAGATCTTATTCTGTTGGGTTTTTAATTTTGGATTTTATTATTTTGTTGCTGTTGGTAGGTATTTTAAAACTGAGAATATTTTTTAATACAAGAACAAGGTAGTATAAGAGGGAGATGTAGGTATACATACATACATGTATGTATGTATGTTAAAACCAAAGGAATAGGTACATGGTTGATACCTATATAAATAAAAAAATTTATATATATATATATATATATAGTAGCAGATTTGAGGTACAGTTGCGTTTAAAAATAAAAACTTGTGAATTTAGTTTAAAAAAAGTTGGCAAATTGTAAATTATATGCGCCAATATATATTTATAGGTACCTATGTATGTATGTAAGAAATGTTTGTACTATATACACACTTAATAGTAGGTAGTAAGTACCTATATATATATGTAGTCAAGTTTTTTTCTGCACGCTACATTATGCTCTTGATTAGTTTTGAATTTAATAATTGTGTATGTATAAATTTAAGTTTGTGTGTATGAACTTTGTTTCCCTGTGAAGCAGAGCTTTGAACGGCACAGATTTATTATTCATATTTTAACACAGAGCTCAAGTATAATCATGTTTAAAAGAAATAAAGCCCTGTAGAGGTATTACACTAGCATACTTAATTGGTATATTAATATATATATATATATATATATATACATTTTTTTATTAGTTTTGCTATTATTTCTTTTCTTGTATAATGAATTCTCTTTATTTTATTAACCGTTTGGTTGGCTTGCAGAAGCATGAATTCAATGAACATGATTTTTTTTTTTATGAAATTTAATTGGTATCTACCTACAGACATACATATATATGTAAATGTGTAACAAAAAATCAAATAGTTTGTATATTTTGCTGTATAGAAATCAAGAATTTTTGCACTTGAAACATTTTGGAAGTTTTCTCATACATACGTGGCAGAGCTGTTGGCAGCAAAAAATTCTGCTAGATGAAGCAAACCGCAAATGGATTGAATTAATGCTTAAGCATGCATGATTTTGTTTAATTTTGAGTTACCCCAATTTATTAGTCATATAAGTAGGTAAGTAAATTTTAATTATTTTTTTAGAAGGTGAATTACCAGAGTAAAAATTTTTTTGAGCTCTTCTCAATAATTAAATTAAATTTTTTTTTATTAATTTGTAAATTAAATTAGCAATTTTGAGATATAAATTATAAATTTCATTAAATAAAAGTCAAAAATTTTTATGAAGAAGTTATTTGAAGTTATAGGTACCTATTTCATTTTAATTGTAATGTAAATGTGTGTATGTATGTCTAGAAAATTTTTTAGAAGTAAAAAATTATATATGTATATGCACTTACCCACAATTTCACACGCTGCTTATGCAGTCAGTCCACAGTAAGCCACATTGTCATTTGTCTATATAACTTAATTTACAACACAAACACTAACAACAACTACTTATACATTAAATTAAATTATGCGCGCACTACGGGTTACATTCACGCACTTTAAAAAACTTTTATTAACTGACTTCTCTAAGAAATAAAATATTCTTGAGAACCCAAATCATGAAAAGAAGGAAATTTACTTTTGGAAATGAGACACCTATTTGATTAATATTTATTATTAATGAGAGGGAGATATAGAGAGACTACACACATGTACATTAAACTCTTTTACTACAATAGTAAGAGTATTTACTGGAAATTACAGAATATGAAACTCAAGTAGAACAAATTGTAAAGCTAGTTTGTGCAATTTAAATAAATCAGACCGATTAGGTACTAATAAGCTGATACTTTTTTCTAATCTACACATATTAGAAGTAATGTTACTGACTGACTAACTTTCCGAGGCCAAATGGCTAAAGCTACGGACTTAAAATTCGGGGAGCAGTAAATTTTTGGAAATTCGGATATTAAGAGGACAAAAAAGAGTAAAAACTGGTCAAATCGGACTTCTTATAACTCAGGAACTACTACAGATAGAGCCAAAATTCAAACTAGAAAATACTCTACTAAAAAAAAAAAGCGGATGGGTACTTGGTACTTTTTTGAAATTTCTGCATTTACGGGATAAAAAAGTTAAAAACTAATGTTAGTACGTTTTTCTTAACCCGATCTAATTTTCAAAGTAACAATCACAGCTACGAAATCTAAATTGCATTCTTCTCTTCTTAAAGCCTCCAAGGGATATTGACACTTTTTTAAAATTCGAGCTTTAAAGAGGTACTTTTTATTACTCATTTTAAATATGTACTTTTTTTTATAAATTGACGCAATAAAAATAAATGAAAAAATTTTAAGGGAGAAAAAAGTACCAAAAGCGAGATACTTTATGTATTTTTTTGTTATGTGCAAATATTATGATGAAGTAAACAATACTGAACGAAATAAGAAATTGTGAAAGGGACATAATTGGTACTTTTTATTGATTTTAATGGTACTTTTAGAGTTTTAAATGAAAACGAACCAGAAGTACAACGTTGGGTTCAAACAGTCCTATACAAAGTGAAAAATAATTAAAGGAACAAATGGTACTTTTTATTAATTTAAATGGTACTTCTTGTTTTTTTAATGAAAACCAACTTAGAGGTATTAGATTGGGTTCAAACGGCCCTAAGCAAAATGAAAAATTGTTAGAGAGACAATTGGTACTTATTAATTTTTATGGTACTTTTTGATTTTTCAACAGTAACAAAGAACCTTAGAACTATGAGATTGGATCCTAAAGCTCTTGAGCAAAGCAAAAAATTATTAACAGAAAAAATTTTGTTTAGTATTGCTTTTATTTTTACTTTTTGATTTTTTAAAGTTAACGAAATAAAGAAATATTTCATAATAATTAAAATAAAAAAATATATAAAAATATTTATTTATTCCTTTTCAGGTAAAAAGTAAAAAAAAATTAAGATTATAATTTTAATAATTTTAAAACTTTCAATATCTTTTTCTATATAATTAAAATTAAATTTTTCCTTAAAAATCAAAAACTTTTTTATATAAAGAGAATACCCCAAATGTTATAATTTTTGCTAACCAAATTCCCCCACAACCAAATACACACAAATTTACTAATAAATATTTTTATAAAAAAAAAATTTCTCTTTCGATTATTTAATTTAATAGGTAGTTAAAAATTATTGTTGCTTCCCTTGGTGCTATTTCCAGTTCCGTGTGTGGAAATGAAAATTTTTTAATTCTTTTTGAGTGGCAAACAAAATTTTTTATTCCCAAATACATGCAAAACTTTCTTACTATAATCCTTACCCTGTCTGCGCCCCCTCAACTTATTGTGGAATAATAATATGTACTTTAATGTTTGAAAAAAATTTTTTTAAGTTTCCCATAGAGAAAGAGAGAGAGAGAAGGTGTGAGAGCTGTGTATAGCGCATTTGTTATTGGATTTTAAAAATTGTTGCTTTTTGTTATTTTCTTTTTTGCTTTTACCTATGCCGATTGTCTATAACTTTTGCATGTACTCAAATTAAGAATAAGTGTTTGTGAGTTAATTGCCTTTTCTTTTTGATTTTTTGTTGCTCCAAAATATTAGTTTCGACTTGTGTTCAACATTGGTAAGAATTTAGTCTCTGAAAATATTTCGAATGGTGTGCACGTTTTCGGTAAAAAGTATTTTTTAAACAGTGAGTTGTTAGTGTAAAGTGTTAAGTGTTGGTGATAGTGTTAGTGCAAGTGTATGCTGTGGGTTACTAAGCTGAACTAACTATTGAAAATAAGACATGCATCGTAGCTGTTGTCGACGCAGTCGTTGGTGGTTTATATATTTGTTGTTGTTGTTGGCTGCATTAGTCGCTTGATTTGGTGGTGAGTTTTTTTATTCTTTTTTTTAAATTTTTTTTTTATTTAAAGCAAAATACCTATTTATTTCAAATAAAAAATTTAGAATAATTTTTGTAAATTCAATTTCTTATAATTATTTTACTAAGTTTCCAATACAACAAAATTGCATTAATGTCGTTTTATAATTAAAATATACATTAATATATATACATACAGATATACATATATTCCATACAAATTAACAACTTTTTTCTAATAAGAAAATACCTATAGGCTTGTTCATTCCTTTTTATATATAAAACAATATATACCTACATACGTATGTACATATGTATTAATGTACAACGTATGTACATACATACATACGTACATACATTGTACATTAATACATACGTACATACATTGTACATTAATACATATGTACATACGTATGTACATACATATTTATGTACATACATATGTATGTATGTATGGACAAATGTACATACGTACATTCATTGTACATTAATACATATATACATACATATATATGTACAATGTATGTATGTATGCATGTACAAATGTATGTATGTACAAACGAATGTATGTACGTACGTATGTACATATGTATGTATGTATAACAAAAACAAAAAATATTGAAAATTGCTTATACGTAACGATGGACTGCTTTTGTAGATAGGTAGGATAAATTTTATTTTTACATAATTTTATTTCTTTATATAAAAATTCTCCAGAATATTCTTTGCATTTTAAAAATTACAATTTTTTCTCTCTGTTCAAAAGGAAAGTAAAAAAAATTTTTTTTGCATATAAAATACCTATAGGTACATACATTCATTTAAAAAAGTCTGTAAAAAACACAGACCTGTTGTTATTTTTTATATTTCTCTTACAGAGTTTTAACAGACACACTTAGTAAATATATATACGTGTATGCAAACATCATACACCCCCGTACATATTTTCTTTTAAAGTTGAGAGAGCTGTTTTGGAGCGCAAATTTCTTAACAAGCAGTTAGTTTTTTCTCTTTGGATTATTTAAGTTAATAGGTAGTTAAAAATTATTGTTGCTTCCCTTGGTGCTATTTCCAGTTCCGTGTGTGGAAATGCACATTTTTGAATTCTCTTTGAGTGGCAAAGAAAATTTTTTATTCCCAAATACATTCAAAACTTTCATACTATAATTCTTACCCTGTCTGCTCCCCCTCATTGACACTTCCTTATTAATGTTTAAAAAAATTGTTTCCAATAGAGAGAAAGAGAGAGAGAGAGAGTGAGAGCTGTGCATAGCGCATTTGTTATTGGCTTTTAAAAATTGTTGATTTGTGTTATTTTCTTTTTTGCTCTTACCTATTCCGATTGTCTATAACTTTTGCATGCACTCAAATTAAGAACAAGTGTTTGTGAGTTAATTGCCTTTTCTTTTTGATTTTTTGTTGCTCCAAAATATTAGTTTCGACTTGTGTTCAACATTGGTAAGAGTTTAGTCTCTGAAAATATTTCGAATGGTGTGCACGTTTTCGGTAAAAAGTATTTTTTAAACAGTGAGTTGTTAGTGTAAAGTGTTAAGTGTTGGTGATAGTGTTAGTGCAAGTGTAAGCTGTGGGTTACTAAGCTGAACTAACTATTGAAAATAAGACATACATACATCGTAGCTGTTGTCAACGTAGTCGTTATTGGTTTATATAGTTGTTGTTGTTGGCTGAGTTAGTCCCTTGATTTGGTGGTGAGTTTTTTTTTCATTCCTTTTTTTCCATTTTTTTATTTAAAGCAAAATACCTATTTATTTCAAATCAATTATTTAGAATTTTTTTAAATCATTTTCTTATAATTCAAATACCAAATTTTTCAATACAAGAAAATTGCGTTAATGTCGTTTTATAATTAAAGTACACATTAACATATTCATATATAAACATATATATATATATATATATATATATATATATATATATACACTACAGACATACAAATATACATATATTCCATACAAATTAACAACTTTTTTCTAATAAGAAAATACCTATAGGCTTGTTCATTCCTTTTTATATATAAAACAATATATACCTACTAAATATGTACATACATACGTATGTACATACATACATATGTACATACATACATATGTATGTATGTATGTATGGACAAATGTACATACGTACATTCATTGTACATTAATACATATATACATACATATATATGTACAATGTATGTATGTATGCATGTACAAATGTATGTATGTACAAATGAATGTATGTACGTACGTATGTACATATGTATGTATGTATAACAAAAACAAAAAATATTGAAAATTGCTTATACGTAACGATGGACTACTTTTGTAGATAGGTAGGATAAATTATATTTTTATATAATTTTATTTCTTTATATAAAAATTCTCCAGAATATTCTTTGCATTTTAAAAATTAAAATTTTTTCTCTCTGTTCAAAAGGAAAGGAAAAAAATTTTTTTTTATTTTTTTTTTGCATATAAAATACCTATAGATACATACATTCATTTAAAAAAGTCTGTAAAAAACACACAGACCTGTTGTTATTTTTTATATTTCTCTTACAGAGTTTTAACAGACACACTTAGTAAGTACATACATATTTTCTTTTAAAGTTGAGAGAGCTGTTTTGGAGCGCAAATTTCTTAACAAGCAGTTAGTTTTTTCTCTTTGGATTATTTAAGTTAATAGGTAGTTAAAAATTATTGTTGCTTCCCTTGGTGTTATTTCCAGTTCCGTGTGTGGAAATGCACATTTTTGAATTCTCTTTGAATGGCAAACAAAATTTTTTATTCCCAAATACATGCAAAACTTTCATACTATAATTCTTACCCTGTCTGCTCCCCCTCAACTTAGTGTATAAATAACAATTTCCACATTAATGCTTAAAAAAATTGTTACGTTTCCAATAGAGAGAAACAGATAGAGAGAGTTAGAGCTGTGCATAGCGCATTTGTTATTGGCTTTTAAAAATTGTTGCTTTTTGTTATTTTCTTTTTTGCTTTTACCTATGCCGATTGTCTATAACTTTTGCATGTACTGAAATTAAGAACAAGTGTTTGTGAGTTAATTGCCTTTTCTTTTTGATTTTTTGTTGCTCCAAAATATTAGTTTCGCCTTGTGCTCAACATTGGTAAGAATTTAGTCTCTGAAAATATTTCGAATGGTGTGCACGTTTTCGGTAAAAAGTATTTTTTAAACAGTGAGTTGTTAGTGTAAAGTGTTAAGTGTTAGTGATAGTGTTAGTGCAAGTGTAAGCTGTGGGTTACTAAGCTGAACTAACTATTGAAAATAAGACATACATACATCGTAGCTGTTGTCAACGTAGTCGTTAGTGGTTTATATAGTTGTTGTTGTTGGCTGAGTTAGTCCCTTGATTTGGTGGTGAGTTTTTTTTCATTCCTTTTTTTTCCATTTTTTTATTTAAAGCAAAATACCTATTTATTTCAAATCAATTATTTAGAATTTTTTAAAATCATTTTCTTATAATTCAAATACCAAATTTTTCAATACAAGAAAATTGCGTTAATGTCGTTTTATAATTAAAGTACACATTAACATATTCATATATAACATATTCATATATATATATATATATATATATATATATATATATATATATATATATATATATACTACAGACATACAAATATACATATATTCCATACAAATTAACAACTTTTTTCCAATAAGAAAATACCTAAAAATATATGTACCTACTAAATATGTGTGTATGTACATATGAATGTATATACATATGTATATATATGTACGTATGTATTTATGTACATATGAGATATATAGGAAAGATTTATTATATTTTTATATAATTTTATTTCCATGTAAAAATTCTCCAGACTTTTCTTTGCATTTTAAAAATTATAATTTTGTTCACTTTGTTAAAAAAAACAAAAAAAATTTTTTTTCAATTATTTTGCATATATGTACCCAGGTACATACCATATATTTAAAAAAGTGTCTGTAAAAAACACACAGACCTGTTGTTATTTTTTTATATTTCTTTTAGAGAGTTATAACAGCCATACGCAGTCAATACATATACGTGTATGCAAACATCATGCACCCCTATACATATTTTCCTTAAAGTTGTGAGAGCTGTTTTGTAGCGCAAATGTAGTTGGTTTATGTAGGTTTTTTGTTGTTTGAATTTGTTTTTGTGTGTGTGTTTTTATAAAGACGTGAATTTTTACTGTGAGTGTCCAACAAGTTGTGATTTTTGTTACAACTTCATAAAGGCTGTATAGGTCGGTTGCAAGATAAACGAACATGTATTACAACATTTTTAAAATGTTAATTTTGAAAATAGATTTGTTGAATCAAACAGTTCAAACTGTTAAATAACAGGGTAAATACAAATGATCATTAAGAAATTGTAACAAAACTAATAATGATCATATAGGTATTAAAATAAATAAAAACGAATTCAATTGTTTTTAATAAAATAGAAAATTGACAATAATTAATTGATATAAAATTGTGTCTAAAAATATCTTTACTTTTGTGATTATGTTTTTTTTTTAAATATTAGAAAAATAATAATTTTGATTAATATGAACAATTATTTTTTTGAAGTTTATAAATCTTAATATAAATAACTTTTATTTTCATTTTAAAATAATAATAATGGTGACTTAATTAATTTAATAAAATAATTTTTTTTAATGTTAATAAAACCTTAGATCTTCAGTAATGATCATTTTTTAATTTTATAGCCCAATATTTCGACTATCCTTTGATTGTCTTCTTCGGGGAATTAATTATTACTTATAAAAATTAAATTTTTTATTGTCAAAATTATAATATTTTTAAAGGTCAAATAATTTATGTTCAATAATTTTGCTCATTTACTTTAATAGTGGCATAATTACAAAAAACCCAATTTGCTATCATTATTTTTAATTTTTCAATACTATTTGGGTAAAAGTACCATTAGTCAGCACTTTAACTTGTTTTATTTGTTTAAATTGGTACCATTTTATAGATGATCATGGTATTTTTACAGAACAGGACGCCAAACCTATTAAATTATTTTTAAAAATTAATTTATTAAAATTAACTAATTTATGGTTTTTTAAAAAGACATCGCATGTTCCATGCTCTCGCCACATTGTGATCTTATGGTCTCTTCAGCGATGTCAGAAGAATATCAAAGCGAAGGAAAGCAAAGCGCATTTGTATTAAAAGTAAAATCAATGTACGAAAATGTGTTTTGCATATAATTTTGTCTTTAAGTTTGTTAAAGACAATAATATGCCATCTCTAAAAAAATTATATTGTTTTCGGCAGGCTTTAAAGTACTTAATAAAACGTTCTTCCGACTACTGGGAAAACTCAAAAAAAAAAATGGTAAAAAATTATTGTTTTCAACTTTTTTACATATAAAGTACTTATAGGTACATACCATACATTTAAAAAAAAATCTGTAAAAAAACACACAGACCTATTGTTATTTTTTTATATTTCTTTTACAGAGTTGTAACAGCCATACGCAGTCAATACATATACGTGTATGCAAACTTCATACACCCCCATACATATATTCTTTTAAAGTTCTGAGAGGTGCTTTGCAGCGCAAATGTAGTTGGTTTATATAGGTTTTTTATTGTTTGTATTTGTTTTTGTGTGTGAGTTTTTACTGCCAGTGTACATGTGATTTTTGTTACAACTTCATAAAGGCTGTATAGGTCGGTTGCAAGATGAATGAGCATGTCTTACAACATTTAAAATTTTTTTTTTTTTTGAAAATAGATTTGTTGTATCAAACAGTTAAAACTGTTAAATAGCAGAGTAGGTACAAATGATCATTAAAAAAATTGCAACAAAACTGAAAATGATCATATAGGTATTATAATAATTAGAGAAAAATATAGATTTTTTTAAATAAAGTAGAATATTGACATAAATTAATTGATATAGAATTGTGTCTAAAAAAATATATTGACTTATTTTTTTGAAGATTATAAATCTTAAAAATAGCTTTTATTTTCATTTTAAGATAATAATAACTGATTAATCGATCTTAATTTAATAAAATAATTTTTTATAATGTTAATAAAGCTTAAGATAAAAATCATTTTTATTTTCCAATATTTCAACTATCCTTTAGTTGTCTTCTTCGGGATAATTAATTATTACAAATTTCAATATCGAATGAAATTTGTTTTCTTTTGAAATTCATATAAAACAGCAAAATTTGTGTTTCCTTTATTTTTTTTTAATTTTTTTAATTTTTTGGTTTCAAGTGTTGTTTGTTGTTTTATAAAGTGTGAAATATTTGCTAAATATATCACCCCCTGTTGTTTTATCCCTATTAGTTTTGGCATCCTAGTACTATTAAAACACATTGTCATTAGTTGTGGTGTGTAAAACAAAAACACATAACAAAAGCGCCTTCAGCTGCTGCTGTATTAGGCTAAAAACAAAAAAGTAAACTTCTCCTTTGCAAAACAACAAAAACAAACAATGTGAAAAATATGTTATGGAACTGCTCTCTGTTAAGCCAACAAAATCTGTGGCACCTCAAAAGCTTTTAGTTTGTTTTTTACTTAATTAAGTAATTTTTATTTTTCGTAAGATTTTATAAAGTCATGTACTTTTTCATACCCTTGATTACATCTTTAAAATGTTTAATTTACATTTTAAAGACAGCTTCATTCATAAATTGGTTTCTTTTTATCTTTTTTTTTTTCTTGTTTGTGTCAGCAAAGAGTGAATATCTGTCTGTGGGGCTGTTTTTTTGTTATTCTAGCACTTGCTGCATGTGTTGCCTTATTAAGAAACATGTTGTCGTCCTTGTAAATTTGATCGCAGCAGTGTATGTTGTACTGTTAATTTATTTTTAAAAAGTTCTTGTGTAGCTTTAAGGGATGAACACACGCTTTTTTTAATTGTTTTGGGTTGTGTGTTCTTTAAAAATTGTTGCCATTGTTGAAATTAAATTTATATGTGATTTTTAAGATTTTTAAATAATTAGAATTTTTTGCTTACGTTTAATAATTTTAAGTAAAATAATTTGTTTTTTTGTATTAAGGATATGAGGTAGTAGACTCGTTTTTGCATCACTTGATCTTAAAACTTATTTTGAGGTTTCTTCTGCTAATTTTCAAAATATTTAATCTTCTTAATACTTTTTTTTATCATTATTAAATCAAATATTAATTATTTTTTGAAATAAGGATATGTATTTGGTAGCCATTTCCTTGCGTAGCTTAAAATTTTATACAGTAAGTTTAGATGAAAAATGTATTTCACACAGTAATGTGCTTAAAATTCTTACCAAAATTAAATTTTTTATGCAAAGGATATATGAAAGGTAGACGTATCCTTTTTGAAATTGTTATAAAACTTAGTAGAAAGCTTAGCAACATAACTTATACCAATATTCATAATATAATTAAAGCTGGATTTTGCTTTTTAAAGGAAGAAATTAAAATGTCCTTGTGATAGATTCAAAATAATCAATAAAAAAGCTTATTTTTTGCTTTTAATGATGAATTTTTGCTTCATTTTAACTATAATTTTACCTAAAATTACATTTTAAAAATAAAGGATATTTGATAGGTAGAAGTGTTTTAGCTTTGATTTAAATAAAGATTTATTAATTAAATGGGAAAATTTAATTAAACAGTTAATTAGCTGTTTTCAATGTATTTCGAGTATATTTCTATCTAAAACTTATGTTTTTAAAATAAAGGATATATGGCGGGTTGCAGTACTATATATTTTGTAAAAAATATGTGAAGTAAAGAGATTGAAAAGCTTAATTTTACCCTCAATTAGCTGTTTTTTGGTGTTTTTTTGATAATATTTATGGCTAAAATTAATTTTTAAGAATAAAGGATATACGACAGGTAGGAGTATGCTCTTTTTTTTCCAATGAAATTTAGTAAGAAATTGAAAAGCTTAATTTTACACTCAGTTAACTGCTTTCTAAAACAACAGATGATATTTATAGAAAAATTAATTTTTAAAAATAAAGGATATATGCCAAGTAATACTCTTACTTTGTGTTGGTAAAATGCAATTTAGTAAGGAAATGAAAAGCTCAATTTTATACAAAGTTTTTTTTTGAACTTTTTGTCTTAAATTTAATTTTTAAAATAAAGGATATATGGCAGATATCAGTTTTCTTGCATATATTAAATTCAAATGTACCAGAAAGTTTAACAGCATAATTTTAAAACCAATTAGCAAGTTATTTTATAAAAAAATATTTTCTTAAAATTATAAGAGAAAAGGAGAGATAGAAGTGTGATTGTGACTTAGCTTAAAAATTTTATTAATTTTAACAAATGTTTTTTATGAGGTCTTTTTACTAATTTTTTTTGTTTGGCTATAGAGAACCCTACTGAGCTCTTCTTGTTTTTTTGTTCTCATTTACAGTTTATACTTTAATAAACTCATTGTCGTCATAAGTGTTGCATGGAAAAACATATTTTTAATTCCTTTACTTTTGTTTTTTGCATTATTTACTTTTGTTAAGGGAATTGTCAACAACTTTTGTTGTTTTTCTTTGGGTTTAAGTTGTTTTTCTCCACATACATACTTAAAAATCTGGGTTTAACAAGTACATGTGTGTACTTGTTTCAAGAAAACACAATTTTTGAAGAGTTTGTTTGTTTTTTTTTCTTTGGCTGGGTTTTAATTATGCGTGCGTTGGCACACAAATTTTTGTTTTTTTTTTTTTTTTTTGGCTTAAGCTCCATAATTTATTTTCATTTTATTTTAGTTAAACATATAAATAAATAAAAAAAATTTAATTTAAAATTGAATATTTCGTTATTTTATTAAAAAAATTAATTAAAATAAATTTAAATTAAATGATCTAATAAACCCATCAAATTAATAAAATAAAAAATTCAAATTTCTTTATGAAGTAAAAGAAATCTTATTAAAAGAAGCAGTTATTAAAACAGTTAACCTCCTATAAGGGAGTCCTTTTCAAAAGTAATTTTCCAACACTTTTAACTAACTGCCAAAACTTAAATAACAAAATTAACTTTCTTTAATTTGTTTGTGGTTTCTTTTCTTTTTTAGAAGTAGCAAACAGAAAATACTAGCCACCAGTAGTTAGATTAATATAAAAACTGATTATATGGATTATAGCAGCACATTGTTAAAATTGGTAACAAGTTGTTGGCTGCTTTAGGGAAAAAGTAAAATAAAGGCAAACTTTATAGATAAAATTAACAAGAATTTTGGGATTTACGTTTCAATGACTTGTACTTGTTGTGATAACACAACAATTATAATTGGTTTTCTTACATTTTTTTCACTGCTGCAAATACAAAGTATTTGCTATCAAAAGCTGTTACTTTGGTAAAGGAAAATGGAAGGTAACAAACACATCCAGTAGGAATAAGTAAAACGCAAGACTTGTTTCTTTTTTAAAGTGTGTATAAACTAATATTAAGAGACTTACCTTTTTATTGGCAAAAAAACAGGCTTGTAATGGGGGATGACTTTCATTTTCTTTATTTTATCTGTTTTGCGTGCAACAAATAGATTAAAAGTCAGTGATTAGCATTTAGCTTTGATTAATATACTCTAGAGTATTTAAAAGTAAATTGGAAAATAACAAGTTTTCTTTAATTCATTTTTTGGATAGCAAATGCCTTTTATTTTCTTGGCCAGGACTTTAGCCAATTTAATGAAGTAAAAAAGAAAAATTGTTAATGTGCTACAGAAAAGCAGTCTCAATTAAATTTTATAACAAATTTTTACAAAGAAGGGTGGCCTTATTTTCTTCATCAGTATTTATTAACAGTCATCAAAGTTTTTGTCATTTGCTATTAATTTGTAAATCCTTTAACATTTTTTTGTTTTGTTGGTTAAACTTAAGTCTTTGTAAAAGATTTCAAGTAAAAAGCTTTTACTGATTAAAGTAATTGAGTTTATTCAAGGCCTAGATCTCTAAAAACACATGGGCTGTAAAAAAGATCCTTTGGGTAGCGATACGTATGGCAATTGCAGTAACAATAATAAGGAGTCGTATTATTTAGATTAAATCAATGACGATTGATACTCACATTGTTATTATTCATTTCTACGGAATTATCTTATTATTTTGAATTATTTATTTAATTTAATTGTGAATTAAAATTTTGTCTATTGTGAATGAATTCTGCTAATATTTCAGCTGTTAGTGATAGAAAAAAAATTAAATTTTTAAACATCAAAATAAATTTTAAATAAACAAAAAGAAAATTAATTTTTAATAAAACGAAATTATTTTTAGAAAAATAAAACAAATTAAGATAAAACACATTTCATTTTTGCGACATTTTATATTTTTTCTTACATTTTTTATGTTTGCTTTTGTTTTCCGTGAGAAAATTTAAGCTTAAGCAAAATGTACAAATTGATCTATATTGCGGAATCAGTAATATGGTAGCACAGTTACGGTAGAAATGTCCTAATGCGTTCGCAGAGTGTCTACTTCAGCTCTTCAACAGTCTCGTAAGCTTTGTTTCTCCTCCTGGCATAATAGAGCAAGAATAAAGTTATTATGAAAGGAGTATACGTGTACTTGGTTACTCAAATAGTCCGGGCCCACAAACCCGTCGTACTCCTATATCCATGCCTGTATATATAAAGCTGCTTGGATATCTGAGAAAATGTAAATTCAGGTTTCGTAAGTGCCCCATTGCAAACAATTCCTAGCCTTCACTAATTAGAATTGTTTAAGTGGTTAAAACTTGATCTTGTGGGATACCTAGACAAACGGCTTAAACACTTTTAAAAACCTTTAGATGCAAACTATCAGGCAGCCAGTTACCCAAAAGTATTCATCATTAAATTATTGTTTCCGGGGCTTGAAAATAAAGGCCTTAAGAAATGTTTTATAAAGTAGCTGCTGGATCAATCAATATTAAGCTTTATATAGCGCAATTATTTAAATTATTCTATAAGAAATTTTTGAAGGTTACCTCCAGCTTTTATTTTTTTCTTGCTTACAAAAAATCATTTTCTCACCCTTTCCCATTATTCATTATTTAATCATTACAATTCAATAACTCTAATTTAACTTCAGCATGTGCTTGAGTTTGTTTGAAAAGCGTGCTAGATATTAACCCTTGTTAGTTACTCATGCAACGTGTGACCGTTTGCTATAATCCTGTCACATAACAAGCTTACTGAAATTGCAAGTTTTTTATACTTTTTTATTTCCATCCATAAAAATCAGCTTATCCTGTTGTAATGTGATGCCAAGCAAAGACAATTAGATTTTAAAAGAAAATTGAAAACAGGGAGCAAAGCAAGAAAAAGGCATCTTTTAGATAAACTCTTTATTTATGACTGAAAATCTTTCTGTGTCTTTGCCTCCTTTAGTTGATTATGATGCCACAAGTTGCCGTCATATTGTTGAGCTGTCAGTTTGACAGTTCGCGTGCGTGCAGTACATACGTTCCATATCAAATCAGTGATAAGTCAATGATGATTATTATTTTTTACATACACTCACACTTGCTTTACTTTATTCCTTTCACAAAAAAAATATTTAAAACATTGAAAAATTCTCCTTGGAAAACAAAAGCAACATAGTACGCAAGGATTTGGTAGAGGGTAAAAGTAAGCTTACAAAAAAAAAGATTTTAATGTTTGATTTGTTAAAATATATTACTAAGTGTTTGTTCACTGTAATGTCCTTGCTGCGACGTAGTAGTTTTTCTTTCTCAAAATTGATTGGCATCGGAAATTGAAGCGCTTTTTATGAAATTCTTTTTAAATCTTTTTTTTTTTTTTTTTGGCATTCACTTCCTTTTTGCAATTGTATTCACACATACTTTTAAAACCACGCTCTTCCTTTTTGATAGACTGTTACATTTATTACGTACAATTTATTTTTCCCTAAAATCAATCATTTCATTTCATTATTAGGCCAACTTTTATTTGTTTTAATTTTAGCCATGACGGCCTGCCACGTATCTGTTTCTTCACACAATTTAATCAAAATCTTAATTATTGGAATATCAAATTGTTTTTGAAATGTGCAAACAAGTGGGTGAGAGTGTGTGACATAAATAAATATTAAAAATAAAAAATAAAAGGGGATAAATAATACTGAAAGCTTGAGCTTTAATGCCTTTTATCAGAGTAATTAGATTTAGCATCGAACATAATTGATAGATGATTGACATTTTGAATGTCATATGCGGTGGATTAAATATTTTTTTTTTGTACCGCAAAATAAGGGTTTGCACAATTGGTGAAATATGCAATCAAAATGTCTTAAAAGGATATACAATTTCTAAAAGAAAAATGTTTACTAGAAAGATTTGAAATTTTAAAAAAGTTTATACAAAATTTAATTTAATATTTTTTAATAAAAATCGTGTAAAAAAAATTTTTTTTTGGCCCTGATATATGTAGTTGAGAGACATTTTTAATATGTTTGGCTTAAAAATATATATGGTGAAATGCAATTTAACCATAAAATGTTTTCACCGGAAAATGGTTGCTCTCAACCAAATTTTGTTAGTGTGTGCTCGTTGTATACTTTTGAACTGGTCACGCCCACTTTTTAGCAATGTAATGCTTTATCAATAGATTTCTCTGAGACAAATAATTTTTATATTCTTATTTGTCAACAGAATTTTTTGAAATAGCACTCTATATACTTTTTTACTCTGAAAATTCTAAATGCACTCTCTTTACTCTAAGACTTCCAACTCATAAAGTAAATGTCTAGCCGACATCGGGTAAAAGCTACGATTTAATCATATAACTAAAACGTAAGCTTAGCATGATTATTCGTGTCACTGTTGATCCTTTCTTAAGTATTATGGGACTTGAAAAAAACCACCCTTTATAATTTTTAATATTAAAAGATTTTGTGCCAAAAATAATTTGCCTGTTTCTGTCCCTTATTTAGATTTTTTTTAATAACAAAAAGAAAAAAAAAAGAAACGGAGTGAAAGAAAATCTTATAATAAAAACAATTTGATTTCTGTCAATAAAATAACTAGAGTAGAGTAGAATTTTTTTCTTGCTCCTTTTACAATCCAGATTAAATATCGTTATCGTTGTATGCTGTTGTGCAAAGTCATCAACATCATGTTTTTATTGAATATGTAAAATGTTGTTTTGCTCTAAATATGAAAATATTATATAATAAATAATATAACAACAACAGGCAAAGGGGATTTACAGAAAAAAAAAGAAATACAATACTTTATTCCTTCCAAAAAAAAAAATATTTATTGAAATTACCCTTATTGGGCAGGCAAAATTTAAATAAAAATGAACACAAATAAACAGAAAAAGGGTGTCAATTGGTTGTACGTAATAATTTTTACTTCTTTTTTTTCTTCTTCTTACATCAACTCCTGCTCGTTTGCATTTGTTATATACAAGTCAATGGCATCAATGTCAAGTCAACATGTTACAAGTAGCAAAAAAAAAAAAAATTAAACGAAATATAACGAAATATGAATATGAATGTATGACAAACAACCCAATTTTCAGAAATTTATTTCAGTTTTATTTTTGTATTTATTTTTCTTATTACATTTGTACATATTTAGATGACAATGTAAATTGTATTTTGCTTTTAATTTTTTTTAATAACGTGATGAAATATCTTTAGAAAGATGCAAAGGATAAAAGTGTGCCGATAAAAATTATGAAATGAAATTCACAATATTAAATAATATTTGATTTGTAATCAAATTAGAGGTTGTTTGTGTAGAAAAATAAGAAAAGAAAAAGTAGAAAATCCTTGTTAAGATGCATTTTAATAATAAGCATTGAGAAGAGTTTCGTAAAAAGTAGTTATTCCTTTTTTAAATTAGGTAGGTTAGCACTAACTTAGATGAGAAATAAATTTACAGCATAAATGGTTATCAAAAGAAATTTTTATTGTTAACAATTTTGCATTGAATTAGAACTATTAACGAAAGCAAGTCACTTAGTTACTGGGGCCAGAATAGTTTTATTGTGACACTACTCTTATATTTCAAATACTTCTTAAGTATCAGATGATAATAGATAACCTTTGTTTTCAACCAATATTGTTTCGATTCTTGTTCCACTCACTCCATAAATCTGAGCTTAAAGCAGTTGTAAGACAGCTCACAAAAGGGTTTTGTGCTAAGGAAACTACTAGCTTGTTATTAGGTGTTGGTCTCTTCGGAAGTGTTAGGCAATTTGAAACCAGCACTGATTTCCTGCCCACAGAAAACTACTTCGGTTGTGAGAACTAAATTTGTTACCAATCAAAAATTCAGTTTGCGCTAATAACATTTTTTTTTGTTATAGCAACCAGAATTTGGTAATAAAGTCCAAAAATTAGCTCCCTTAAAACTATTTCGAGCTATAAATTCATTTTTCTAAGGTTGTGCACAAAGTTGTATTTGGTCTGACAGAGGTTACAAATGTTGTACTTGCTTCCGTAATGTCACTAGCAAGAGAACTGCAGGAAAGAGAAGAGTCCTATGCATCTCTAATATGGAGTGCAATGCTTACTTCTTGGTGAATATATAAATTCGAGGAAGATTTGTTGACCTTCTTGCCCCTGTTGTTTTTATGCAAAACTGTTAATTATTGTAAATAAAATTGTACCTTCTCTTTTTCGAAGTCTGTTACCTCAAATAAACCGAAAACCAAAAACCGCATTCAAGTCTTCACTTAATTTTAATTTTTAATATTTTTTTTTAACAATTAAATTGAACAACAACTTTGAAATTGTCGTTAAAATTATTTGCCCACGAACCAACTCTCCAACTAGACAAGAAAGATCACCCTTTTTAATTGTAGTCCTTGTGTCTTGTTGCAATGTTTTTATTGTGAGTTGTGTCAGTGTTTTTTTTATTTTATTTGGGACAATATTTATTTTCCTTTTTATTTATTTTTGTTTAAATACCAGTTGATTAAACATTTTGTCATACAGATTTTGGGTTGACATTTATTATGCTGTTGTTATAATTACAACAATAAGAAAACCCAAAATACAAATACAAATATTACAAAATAACAAGCTCACATGTGAAGACAAAAAAAAAAAACGTTGAAATATTTGGCAAAATTAACAATAGGGTGGGAGAGTTTGTTAAAAAAAAATTATCCAATAATGCAAACTTTATAAAAAATTTCGAAAATGTATACTTTAAAATTTAAGAGGGTAAATCTTTTACAAATTTTAAAAATAATTATTTCTGATTTTTAATATCATTTCGTTGGTAACTTCCCTAATACAATTCTTAATTTTAACAATCCGTACGCATATAAATAATTATTTATCTAAATGTATTGTTTATAGAAGAAACAGTAACTACTTTTACTACTCTCACTGTGTATAGTCCTTGCTCTTCCCTTACTTACAAAATAGTAGAATAAAAAAAAGGCACCAAATAGTAAACCCCTTGAAGGCTTTCCGTCTGCTAATGCTACAATAAACTCACACCACACATAAACTCTGCAAGTTTTCTCCATTTTTCTAGCCCATGAGCTTGTTGTATTTTATTTGAATGTGTTTATGTGTTTATTTCCTTTTTATAACCCTTATAAAAATAATTATATTTAAAATTTGCATATGGTTCTGGCAAAAGCAAAAGAAAAAGTGAACTGAAATGAATAGAAATTTTGTATATTTTCTAAAATTGAAAAATAACAAATGAAACAAATGTTGGAAGTACACAGATACATACAGTCATCAGAAACATGCAAACAATAGCTATAAATCAGACTCGGCTTGATTTTAATGAGAAGTTTTGTTAATGATTTCTTTTATTCAAAATATTTTGGGGGAGTTTAATTTAAAGTTTTTTTTTCTACTTCTTAAAACAAATTTAACTAATTTACATTTAAAAACTTTAATAACAAGTTGTAAATTTTAATTATTTCAAAATAAATTTTTCATTACAAGCTTTATACTGTTTTAAATGGCTTAAGTTCATGTTTATCGAAAAAAGCGCTATTTAAGTACTTTAAAAATATATGGAATGACAACGTCATGACAGTGACAACAAAGCTTTATAGTGCTTTAAAGTGTGACAATGACTACTGTTTTAAAAAAGTTAAATTTATATTATGCCAGTGACAAGAAAGATAATTACACAGCAATCAGCTGTATTTTGTGGTGTGACAATGACAAGAAATATAAGTGTAATTAAAGAAAGGCTCTGCTTATAAAGGTTATGACTAGGCTATGGAAGAACAATAAAACTACGAGTAGTGTTTTTAATTAGAAAAAAATTATTTTTTGAAATATTTAAAATGACAGTGTCATGACAATGACAACAGAGCAAAGGCGTGTAAAACTCTTAACATGCAAGAATGCCATCATTAGAACTTTGACAACAAACTTGAGTTTAAGGCTGTCTAGTCATGACGGTGACAATAAAACAGTGACAGTGACAGTGACACAAAACAGAAATGTTTCGTACGAGTAATTCAAAATTAGGAATTTATACAATTCTTATGAACAAAAGTCAGCTCTTACTTTTTTGTGACTATGATTATGGCCCAATAACTTTTATTTAATTAAACTTTATTTCCGAAAATTAAATTTTTAAAAGAAGTCGTTGAATTTGTTTCTCTTTAATGCACGTTTTCCCCCTTGAAATTAAAAAAAAATATATAAAAAATATAATTTAAAAAAATATTTCTTTAGATTTTGTTAGTTTTGGAATGGGATGGGGAAAAGCTAGAACCGCCTTCAAGGAGCGTCAGTCATTTTAGAAAAGAAAGTTAAAATACAACAGACTCACGCCTCTCATTTAAATTCAAATAAAAAATATTAAACTCCAGTTATTTGTACGCCAAAATGCCTGCTTTACTGTGTATTCATTTTTAAACAAGAAATATTAAAAAAAGAAAACTTTTATCTTTCATGCTTTACTTTTGTAAAATAAATATTATTTATTTTATTTTTATTTTATTCTCATGCTTTTTTTTTTGTTAAGCCTTCGGGATATGAAATTTTATAAAAAATCACGTGCTTATCTACTCAAACCCACACAATTAACGCCCATTTTGACAGTAATTTCAATGTTCCAAGACTTTGAAAATGTTAATAGAGAAGAAAACAAAAAAAATATAAAGTATATTTATAACATTTTTACATTTCAATTGCCAGGCAAACGAGCAGAATAAATTCTACCACCTCTTACTTACATAAGACTTCCTCCACCGTTTTCAAACAAGGCATAAAAATAACACAAGTGAACTAAAAATCACTCCCTTATATGAAAATAGAAAACAAAAATAATTCAAATTCGCATTGATATCAGAAAATTACGAAATCGAATTCCCAATTCATTAAAAAGAAAGATATTTACGAAATTGTGAATATTACACACAAACAAATTTTAATTGCTGCCAAAGTCGTTTAGAATTTTATTTCATTTTCTAACAAATGCTGCTTGCTATTCTTGGCGTATTGATAAGAGAGTCACGTTCAATGGATTGTTAACTTAGTCAGAAGCAAGAAAAAAAAAAAACAGAAACTTTGGCGGCTGACTGCTGGAAATTTGATAATAAACAAATAATAATGATGCTTGCTGCAACCTTACCCTTCCCCCTCCGTTCTTCTTGCCTTGTCAAAGCTTCACAAATATACTCTTAAATGTTTCTATGGCTTTAAGCAAAAACAATCTTATTTTGTGTCTTTATTATCAATGACAGCGTAACAATGATTTCAAGAGTTGTTGGACTAAAACCATTTAAGATTTTATAACAATAATAAAATTCATTCATTTTTTTTTGTTTAATTTATACTCTCTTTACTCCAATCACGCCTTAAACAATTACAATTCATTGATTGTTAAGTTAATGATACTTGAAACTTTTTTCGCTACTTTTTTATCTTAAATTTTAAATTGTAAACAAATAATTAGAAAAGAAAAAATATGTTTTGAAAATAATTAGCTCACATGAGTTTTTTATGCAAACATTTACACAAAACGTGTAAAAGCGGTATTTATAACTTCTATAAATTAATCAAAATCTCAGAAACTAATACCAATATTTTGTTAAACTAGCCAAATATCCTTTATTTTAAGTTAATAAAAACAAATAAAAAAAATAAATTTTTACCTCACCAAAAAGAAGAGTTTTCAAAAGTGTAAACACAATTAACAAAAAGAACGGTTATTAATAAAAAATACCAATATTTTTTAAAGTAAACATATAATCTTTTTCTAAATTATAAGTAAAATAAAAAAAAAAATTTTTTTACTTCACCAAAAATTTAAGCCAGGGTAAAAATAATTACAAAAATATTATGCAAAAGGACGTATATTAGTGTCAGTTACATGTAACTAAAATTTTGTTAAAGTTGCTTCAATGGCTTACAATCCTGTCATATATCCTTTTTTTTGAATTAACTGCAAAACGAGCTTATAATAAATACAATTTGTATTATTCACAAGGTTTTCCAAAAAAAATTACATTTAAAGTTTAAAAATGTTTTTTTTATAAAGTTAATTTTTAAAAAAATTTATATATTTTTTTAAAATTAAAAGCGTTAAAAAAACAATAAATGTAAGAAAAGTATTTTAAAAGGAAAAGTTCTGTTATTATTTTTCTGCAAACCAAATTTTAGCCAGTATGCTAAGCTATTTCGTTTTTTTTATTAAAAAATTTGTTTTTTTTTAATTGAGGAACGACACTATACAAAAAAAAAACTTGTCATGAAAATAAAAAAATTTTTTTAAGTTAAAAAAAAATTAATTTTCTAAGGACTTTTATTTATTTTAAAGTCACATTGAATTAAAGAAAACAAGTTAAGGAGTCGTGTAATAGTGTCTTTGTTGCATACACCTAATTTTAGTTAAATAAGATTTGTATTTTGGTTTCTTGCCATATATCCTTTTTTTCTTTAATGAATTTTTTTTTATAATAACTGAGCTAAAACACGTTTGTATATCACTTTGCAACGAAAACTTTTCTTAAAAATTTTAAAAATACTTTTTTATTTAGAATGCTAAACAAAAAAATTTTGAAAGGAATTTTAAAGTCGAAATAAATTGCAGAAAATAAATTAAAGAGTCGTGTAATACTGTCTTTTCTACTTGTACTTAATTTTAGCGAATTAGGATTTGTATTTTCATAGCTTGCCGTATATCCTTTTTTTACATAAGATTACACTTTTCTTGTAATTAAAAAGCAATTTCAATGGCTGAAAATTAGAAAATTTTCGTAAAGCAAATAGTATAAAATTTTGCATTTAACACGTATGCTGCTACTATTAATAAATTTCAAGTTATAACTTAGTTTTTTGTCATATATCCTTTTTTAATATTACAAAAACCTTACATGTTTAAAATTAGTTTTGTTTTTCTGCCATAATTAACATTAACTCAATAATTGTATACAATTTATGTTGTATTATTTTCATTATTTCAAATAATATTGTTACAGCCTACTAATAATCCTTATGAATATTTGATTTTAATCATATCAATTTCAATTTGTTTTAGCACCTAATTAACATTTTAATTGTTCTTGTTCTTGTTTTTGGTTTTGGCATTTGAAGGTTTTTTCTTTTATTACAATTATTAACGATTATTTCAAAATTAAATACCATTAAACGTTTTAGGTTTTGAACATACGTACACAAGCTTTTATACAAAAATGGGATTAGTTGCAATTAAGCATTTATAAAATATATTTTCAGGTTAATTTACTGAGAGTTTTAGCGGTTGCGTTTATTTAAATGAATGTAAGTTTATATTGCGTGTTAAATAAATCAATAAAATTAATATTAAATTTTAAAATTCGCACATGTGCTGTACAAATATGTACGCCAAAAGTTGTGTCTTGTTTCATAAAAATGTGAGTTAAAATTTATACCTAGAATTTATTTATATGCTAAAGGTGATAAAAATTCATTAAATTTAATGATATTAAATTTGTAAAAAAAAAAAAATTCAGTACAACGAGTACATTTGATAGCAATCAGCAGTGCCATAAAATTTTATTACAAAATTCAAGTAGAAAATAAACCAGCAAAATATTTGATAAACAAACTGAATGGTGAATTTAGGCAATTAGTTATGACCTTTAGTTAATTAACGACCAGGGTTAAGCAATCTTATTATCATTACTTAAACCGTACCGTAGTCATTTGTTAATTAAATATCCTTAATTGGGGACCTACTTACGTTTAATTGCTTTGAAATTTTTATTTTTATCAAATTTTACAACAATTCAGTTCTTTAATTTTTTATTTGAGAGAAAGCATATACGGTAGAATTTTATTGAGCTATGGAATTTGCATTCCAAAGTCTAAATTTTTACTTGAAAAATTGATTCCTTTGCAGAATTTTATTTAAGCTCAGGTTAAACATGTTGCTGGTATATTTTGAATTGAAATTTTGTGCAAAATACGTGTGTTTAATGTTAATACAACAATACAATTTAATGCATGGCCTATTTTTAAGAAAACTGTAATAACTGTCAATAAAAGATATTTAAAATTTAACAAAAAATATTTTGCTTTATTAACTTTTACTTCAATAAATAATTGCTGTCAAACAAAATAATTAAGTTTGAATTGTTTTTAGCAAAACTTCTTACTATTTTTATTTTATTTTTTTTAATGAATGAAAAGTAGTTGATCGTTTTTTCTGGCAAATGCTGTAACACACATTTATTTTGTATATTTTTATTTTTTGTAGAATGATTTTAATAAATAATGTCACATTATTAATGTAGATTAAGGTAATTGTTAAAAACGATTTCTAGTGGGGTTTTGTGCTGTAAAAACACATTTTGTTACATACCCTTGTTTCGTTACATTCGTTGCCACAGCAAGTAGCAATAATATTATTTTTATATTTGTATAAATTGTTATTATTATTATTAAAGGATTTAATGGTGTAAATTAAAAGATATGACTTGTTTAATAATAAATTCAGATAATCAAGTAATTTAACAAAAGTTTTGCAAATATAAATTTAAACTGTGAGCGAGAGTGAGTTTACTTTGGGCAAATTAAAAGGAGTTTAACGTTGAATAGGAAATTCTCTTGAATATTATTAAATAAGTAGATCCTACTTGGGAAGGGCTGATCTACTACCCTCACAATCTGGGGGTAGTACCTTCGATTTCTGCATACAGCCTGGGTGTTTGGTTTGACAATAGATGCTTTGGTCGCGGTATGTGGATGAGTTAAAAGTTTTCCGAAACCACATATCCAACGGAATATTCAGCAATAACAGTGAAATTTCAAATTGAGAGGCTGAGATCCTTCAGATGAGTTTATTTGAGTCAAATTTTTGGCAAATAACTCTATCTTGTAAGAGAAAATAGTTTATAGTCCAGCAATTATCAATGGAAGTTTTTATTTCCACAACTTTCTACAGTAAAAACACTGAATATTTCTTTAAATTTAAAAAATTTTTTTCACTTGTCTGTCCACAAATCCTGTCATATGGTATCATTTTATTATAAACGTCCTTAAAAAAAAATTGCGAAAATCAAATCTTTTCTCACCATGTGCGCGTGACACATGCACGTTCAAGTAGGATTAGTGTCAATATTAAAAAAAACACCGCTTCTTTGCTGAACGTTTTGTGTATGCAATCGCATGTTTAACTAAGTTTGGAACATGTGTGTGATTATTTCAAATAAATTGAATTAATTAACACACAAAATATTTAGATTTTGTTCGACTTTGCTAAAAAAATGTCCAAACAAATTAAGCGTAAAAAGTTTTTGCAAATTTTGCAAAAGTTATAAAACATTAACTGAAGTGAAAGAAAAATGTTTTAATCACACTTCATTAATTAAGATTTATTCTTTAACACAAAAAAGTGACTGACCTTTTAGTTAAGAAAGTCTGTATAAGGATTAAGAGATTGAAGGTAATTTTTACTAGTTACCCATAGTTGAAGATAAGATTTTATAACTCAAATATCAATCAAGCTTTTGATTGCCTTTTGTGTACAGCTTAAGTAGAATACGGTACTAGTCGTGGTCAGAGACTTAAACTATGAGAACTGGTAGTTCACGATAGCTTCTTTCCTTCTTACAAAAAATTTTATTTTGTTATTTTATTTAATGAGTTTGAAATTGATTATTTATTTGGGCCAAAATCCCGGCGGTACTGCAATACCGGGCCAACCCGTGACAGAAGTGGAGCAAGCCCCTAATACATTCTGTCTGATTCCAAAAATCAGTTTAACATTTGTTGTCCTCCGATGGAGGATCTATCAGATGTTAAGCTGATAAGAACAGATACTACACTTTGATCTTAGCCATAAGGCCGAGAAGCGATAACTTTTCGAACAAGGAATTGCAATATTTCATTCAAATTTTAAATCAACTAAATGAGAATTAATAAAAAAGTAAAGTGGATAGTTGAAAAATATTGAAGAAACTCGTTTTTACTAAGTTTAAAGGGATAAGCAAATGAATTTAATAAAAAGCAACCCCTTTACAGCTAGAAAGAAAAGACAAGCTACAAAAAAAAGCGTGAGCTCTTAAAAAAAGGATTCTTGCTTGAGTTCTGTAGTCCTAAAATACGTTTCTTATTAAATTTTTTTGTTGCCGTTCTTACATTTTAGAGAACGTTTACTCTAATAACATGGTGAGATCAAAAATGTTTAATTGAAATTCTTAGTGATATATCACTGAATTGTTCAGAAAAAACTTAGTTAAAAGATAATTTCAAATGAAGCCATAAAATGATTAGGAACAGTAAGTGCTGGAAAAGGTCGATTACATGCATGAATATTGTTGATGATAAGTTTTGTGGCAGGAAAAAGATAACGGAGTGTTTATGGCCTCTACTGGACGGCATGAGTCTTGACTATATGTGGTTGCAGCAAGACGGCGTCATTTGCCAGTCGATTTATTGCAGTATGAAATGCAAAAGGGTTCTCTAACTGGGACACCCTTTTAGTTAGTTTGGAATATCCAATTAATTTTTTTTGTTCCTTCTTCTTAGTTCTACATTAAAAATAGACTAACTTTTCATCTCATAAATTTTAAGGACTTGCAAAAACCAATTTTTTAACTTGATTTCCATTTAAGACAATTTTTAACTTTAATTTTGCCATAAAAATGACATAAAACATTAATTGTTAGTGTTTTCTAGCTTAATGCACTCAACTAAATATTTATCAAATAGATTACATTTATTTTATTATAAGAAAGCACACAATAGAAAGTTAAAGTTTCAAAACCTAAAGTTTTTAGTCAGCTTTGTAATACAATATGTCAACATATTCATGCTGCAAAAATCCTACAACAAGTTTCCTTTTCTATTTTTTTTTTTTTTATTATTCTTATTGTTGGCAAGAAAACATCTTAAAGGTAAAATGTTACAACTCATAAGAAGGTCAACATCATCAACATGTCATTTTGTAAAAAAGTGCAAACAAATATTTTGTTAGAAAAAAAAAAAAACACATAAAACGAAGGAAGAACTTTTCCAGCATTTACTTTTATAAGCAAGACAGATAGACAAACATTTGTGATCTGCTTACAAGAATTTGTAAAATTTACACAAAACACGGTGCAAGATACCTTTAAAAATACAAACATTTTTGATGCTAAATCTTGTTACACATTTTTGTTTGCTGGAACTTTCTGTAAAGACTTTTTCTCTTAAGTTTGTTTTCAAGCAGATGACCGAAAAAGAAATGCCAAGGGTATAAGCGTGTGTGTGTGTGTGTGTGTGTGTGTGTGTTTACTTGAGTAATTTTCATAATAGCAATGTTGGTACGTTGATTTGCTTGTAGAAAATAATAATGTTTAAGTTTTACAACTTAAGTCGTCAAAGTTAAACACACTCTTGGGAAATTACAGACTCACATTATTATTAAAGAGCCAGCCAACTACTAAAAATAGAAAGAATATTTTACAGCATACAAAAGTACATATTCGTCAAATGATAAAACTCTCGACATCATAAATATAAATAGTAATTTTATTTTTTACACAAGCTTGTGTTTGCAAAAATTTATATAATTTAAGAAATTTAGCTAAACGACTAAAAACGATGACGGGTATTAAATGATCTGGGCTGGTTTGATGGTCTGTTTCTGTTACTGCCATTTCTCCTCCTTTCTACTTTAGCTTTTTTATGATAAAAAGATATTAAGTCAAACAAGTGAAGTGCATATATCATTAGAAAATATTTTGAAGGCATTAACCCTTAATATGTTACAAGGGATCTTGCAAGAACTTACAAAATAACACTAGCTAGGAAAAGAAATAACAATAAATTTACAAGCAAAAACATGCAGTTAAAAATAAAAAACCCCTCTTATCTTATTCTTTTATTTATATTTCTTAAATTGGGTCATATGCACCCCAACCCAAAGCATCTTTTGTACAGTCAAACATCTGCTACAACAAAAAAACCTGCGACAACACAAATCTGCTTTTCTGCAGAAAAGAACAAAGGCAGTTGCATGCAAGAATTTAACCTGTCCTCTACAGATTGACTGCTTAGTAACCTTCAGTAGGAAACAAAGAACTGTTCCCATACTTGAACTGAACGAACTAGTGTGGAATTTTACATTCTTATTCATTTCTTGACTTTTCTTTGTGTGAGAGAAAGAGCTCTTCATTGGAATTGTGTATGTGTGAAAGATAAAAAGAGAAAGAGAGAGAGAGAGAGGAATTAAAAAATAACAGCGAATTTTATTAACGATAATTTCGCCAAAATAAAAGAAAAAAGAAATACCCAACATGGGTTAAGGTTAGCCAACCTTTAGGCTATTCATTTGTTTGGCTCCTCAAAATTAAAATTCATTTATAGACATTAGTAAACATTTTCTTAAGTAACATTTGCAACATTCATATCACTTTCAGCATTTTGATGAAAAAGTCTTTAACTTTCTTTTACTTAAGTTGTAGCACTTCTTCTTTACATTTACAATGATGCTTAAGGGTCAAATTAATGTTCATCTTTACAAGCTAATGGCGGCATAAACTGTACAGACAGAAACATGCACACACACATTTGTACATATACAAGATTAAACTGTGCACAGAAAAAAGTAAAAGTTTTATTAACCTCCTCTTCAAAATCCTTAATATTCCTTGTATGTCTCCTGTTTTAGCTTACCATTGGCTATTAGCATAAATATTTTGCCAGTGTCATAAGTTGTAATGCAATGATGGTAATAAAGGTGTAAATGTTGTTTGTTTGACTGACCGGCTGACTAGCTGACTGTTGAACCCACGTCAAGGAGAATTTCTTTATTGATGTTTTTGTCTAAAGACACTTGAAAAAAAAAATGTGTGATAAAATTTTATGATAATTCGTAAAATTTATTCACGGTTTCTCTATGTACGAGTACATAGATTAAGATAACTTGTATTACTTTCGCCTTAAGCTCTTTAAAGCGTGTTAAACAAAATATTATAAAAATTTTAAGGTGTTTTTTCTTGCTTTCATAAAATTTTATTAACTTGTAAACAAGATGAATCTTGTGTTTTTTGCTTAACAAAAAGTTTAACGTACGAAGAAAACACATTTTTACTGAATGAATATAAATATTAAAGAAATTTTGTGTTTAGTAAGAAGAACATGCTGACTTTTTTAAGGGAATATTAAATTAGAATGTAAAAAGTAACATTTTTCTTGCACATAATGAGAGTAGCACAAACTGGTCGGTGCATTCAAGCATTAGGGGTATGATTTTCAAAATAATTTACTAAAGAAATTTCAAAAATCAAATTTGGTTTACTCGTAATAAATATAACATTGTTTTTCTCACTACCTTGATAATAAAGAGTCCATTAATACTCAAGGCTTGCCGGTAAAAACCCAAAGTTTATTGTGAATAGGCCATATGTACTGTGATCCAAAGGCTTTTGCGTACAGCTTAAACAGAATACGGTACTAGTCGTGGCCAGAGACTTAAACTATGAGAACTGGTAGCTCACGACAGAACTTGCCTACATAGAAAAGATAGCTTCAATCCTTCTTACAAAAAAATTTATTTTGCTATTTTATTTAATAAGTTTGAAATTGATTATTTATTTGGGCCAAAATCCCGGCGGTACTGCAATACCGGGCCAACCCGTGACAGAAGTGGAGCAAGCCCCTAATACATTCTGTCTGATTCCAAAAATCAGTTTAACATTTGTTGTCCTCCGATGGAGGATCTATCAGATGTTAAGCTGATAAGAACAGATACTACACTTTGATCTTAGCCATAAGGCCGAGAAGCGATAACTTGTCGAACATGGAATTGCAATATTTCATTCAAATTTTAAATCAACTAAATGAGAATTATTAAAAAAATAAAGTGGATAGTTAAAAAATATTTAAGAAACTCGTTTTTCCTAAGTTTAAAGGGATAAGTAAATGAATTTAATAAAAAGCAACCCGTTTACAGCTAGAAAGAAAAGGCAAGCTACAATAAAAACTTTATTTGTAGCTTTTTATTAAAACGTTCTTGTTTGATAATTGTCATGTTAAAAATTTTACATTTAAATAGGTTTTTGCAAGCATTTTATTCAATTTCTTTCATAAATTTAATTATCTTGTATGGAAAAAAAATATATTTAAAAGATTTCATAGTTAGGAGATTTCCTTTTTTTCAATTTTCTCGTTTCAATAATATTTTTGAAATTTTTTGTTTTTTTATAATATATAATTCACAATAATTTCTAAACATTTTTGGTTCATTATATTTTACCTCAAACTTTTACACCCAAATTTTATTCTATCACGGTTGCAACAATAAGCCAACCAACCACGTTGTCGGCTGTTTGAGGTTAAAATAAGTTGAACGTGCCTTTCATTTTATGGAACATTGTAAAGTCGTTATTATCAAAGCAACTAGAAAATTTGTATTTTATACCTGTCTCTTGAATACTGCGTAGATATGGAAAAAACAAATTGTGTCCGTTATTATCACATAAACATAACATTCGTATACAGGTAATTACTACAGGGTGTAACAAAATGTTTTAAATACAGTCAATTGAAATGATTAAGTAGAATCATAACGAGTTATTAAAATGATTTTTATGGAAAGGAAATTAAAGTTTTAATAGTAAACCGTTAAGTAGTTTTTAGCCAACTCTCTTCAGCTTAAGAAGTATAACAGTTTCTCTAAGTTTTGTTTCAAATTGGTAAAAAAAGCAAAACAAAAAAAAAACATTTGCTTTTAATTTCTGAGAAATGTTTTTGAAACTTCCTAATATAACAGTTTCAGTGTATAGCATTTTCTCCTAATTTGTGAGAAATGTTGCTGTCTTTATATAACAGTTTTAAAGTATAACAGTTTCTTTGTATACTAGTTTCAAAGTATGACAGTATAACAGTTTTGCCATATAAACTGTTATACAATGATTAAAAAATGTTTCTTTAAAATACTTCTCACTGCTGTATCCTTTTCGTTATGCTCCAGCATAATGGGCTTCACCTTTAGAAATACAAGCTTCTACTATTTTATTTTATTTTATTTTAACAAATAACTGTTATTGTTATTATTTTAAGGATATCAATACATACATATGTATGTGTGCATATTATATAGACATATACCAGTGGATGCTTTCTTAAATGCATACCCTGAATATGTATTTTATATGCATGTGCGCGTTAATGTAATTTAGTTACAAACATTTGTATAAATTTCATTTAAAACGGCTCGTTTATTTTCTAAATAAACAATGTTCTTATTTGCCATGTATTGGTCGGACATACATTTTTATACACATGCATACGTAAACGCACATTGAAATGAGAAAAGAACACTTGAAGAAATTATAAATAAATCAAGTCAAATGAAAAAAAAACAGGACTTCATTATTCTTCCCTATTATTTTCATGTTAATGTGTAGCTTAGTTTATGCCACCAAAGTCACTCAACATTCTATCAGTTCTCGGTCGACCACCATTGATAAACGTACGACAAAAACTACATAGTACATAAATCTTCTGCTCTACTGACCGATTACTAAAACTCGTTGTACTTAGTTCTGTCAGTGTATAACAAGACACTATTAAAGCTCGTTTTACTTTATTTTTGTTAGTGTATTCAATTATTGCATGGGCTAAAGCTCAGGTTAACTTACTTCTCTTCTACGAACTATTAAGGTTAATTTTAGTTAATTTTTTTCACTTTATACCACGATTGCATAAGCTAAGATTTAAATTAGCCTTCTTCTTTTCATTCAGAATCTACTAAGGTCCATATTTCTCTATTTTTATCAGTGTACAACATGCAGTGTACATGAATTAACTAAAAATCCTACCGTATTTAACTCTTCTTTACATAATAGTAACAATGTTGTTCGTTTGTTTCGAACTGACAGCAAACCGCATACCAAATAATAGACTCTAACTTCTTCTTTTTCATTCTTGCTCAATTTCTCTGTCTCTCTATCCTTTTCTCTGTATCTATGCTAACCCTTGTTATTGTTTGTTTAGGTGCAAATGTATGAAAACTTTATGCATTTGGATACTACTGCTACATTGTCAGTGTAATTGTGTAAGTGGCAAAGTGCATCATATGTTACTTATGCAATGAGTTTGAAAATACATGACACTGCTATAAAAATTTTTGTTGTAAATGTATAAAATTTAATATTTTACTCGTATGCATAAAAAGGAGTTTAATTTATTTTTTTACAATTTAATGCGTATGTGACATACTTGGCAAATTGTTAAGGATTGTGTACCAATACTGGTATCATCTAAAACACAAAAAATAATTATAAAAATTTTCTGTAGTGGATGTGCATAGAATATTGTTAAACAATACAATTTTTAAACTTAAATAATTTAAGTACCGGTACAAAATGAGAGGGAAGAGATAGAAAGAGAGAAAAAGAAGAAGAATTGAAATGGCAGGACTGTAAAAAGTCGTTTATATCTAAGCTTAGAAATTAATTTTTTTATCCAGCTTACATAACCAAAATTAATTAAATTTGTGTAATAGAAGTGTAATTTTGGTTCCTCGCATCATAGTATACATACAGGAACTGAATTTTAGAGGTCACTCGAATCACAGTAAACACACTTTGGCAACAGCATTTTAATAGGGACAAATGTGACTTGAAGAAGACGATTGTTGATGTGATAGATCCGATTGGTTGGTCCCAAGATTCTGTTTTCAACCATCTAAGTACCAAAACAACGAATATTAAAGTGGTTTAGATCTACCTTGTGGCCTTTCGACATCTGATCCCCTAACCCTAACTTTAAAGCACAAGAAAAAAGAACAGAAAGTTAAAAGAAATTACCGTGCTGATCTTTTAACTCTTCTTTTATTGTACCAGCCAGCAATGAATACTGAAATAATGTTTGTGGTCCTTCGATGTAGATGTTTTTGAAATCAAAACTTCATTGTAAATACTTGATACATAAAAAAAAAGAATTTATTTATTGAAGTTCTTGCTTGCTGTAGAAAATTCAAGTTTCTGAAAAATATTTTTGAATATTTGAACAAGTTCACATTTTTGTTCGATTTAAAAAAAAAAAAAAATCCTGCTGATCAGTAAGAATGGGTCTAGAGCTTATTCTTTAGCAAATTAATTAGAATTCTTTAAAGATGTTTTAGGCTAGCTGGTTGTGAGAATATTTAAGCCAAAGGTCTTGCTTTTCTTTGGTTTCAATATTTATTATTTAATTAAGTATTTTTTAATTGAATATAAAATGTGGTTAAATTCTTTTACGCGGCTTATAGACTTCAAATGGCAGAGTCAAATATACGCTAGAGACCAAAAAACCCTTAGAAAATTGGAAATAAAATTATATTTCACAACTCCAATGGCCACATCGCTGCTGTAAAGTTAAGTAAGAGACCTATAGTATGATTTAAGTGCATTAATGCGTAACTTTGTGTGTGTATGTGCGTGACAGTATGCATCTGCGTTTGTTTGTTCATCAACTATTTACATAAAAATCAACAAAATAAACTAAATCACAATTTTATTTGATTGATGTTAATTGATTTTCAAAGTAACACAAAAGCTCCTGTAGACAACAAACCAACAAAAAATCCAAAAAAAAGGATAGAGGACGGACAAATCAAATGACTGACTAACTGGCAAAATACCATACAATCAACCAACTAAATAAACAAAACATAAAATGCAATTCGTGGATGACAATAATTTTCTTGTTGTTGTTATTGCTGTCGTTGATTATTTCATGTATTCTATTACATTCTTATTTACTGGTTGTGAAAATGCCAGACAAGAGTTTCGTTGTTGCTGTATTACTCTTTTTTTCATAATGGTTTTATGGGTGACTTTATTTAGTATTTGTATTGAGTTGAATTGTATTTTGTTGTTGTATATACAAGTGTTATTTGACATGAATTTAAACAATTACATCAAGTTCTTTTTGCGTTAAGGATAAAATGTTTTAATTCCCTACTGCTGTGGTCTTTCGAGTAGAAGCAAAATTGAGATATCGATTTAAATTCCAGTTTCATGTAAAGTACATACATTTACATATTATTTAAAAAACAATTTAGTATATTTGTTGTTGCTATTGTGAATGCAGTCAAGTGAAAATCCAAATGATAGAACTGCATTTTATAAACGTGCTAAGATAAGTTAAATTTCATTTCCATTTATCAGAGCTTGGATAATGGCAACAAAAGGATGTTAAACAAAAAAAGGTTTTACTAAATCTAAAATATTTCTCTAAATATAGAAAAAAAAATTCAACACTTAACACTAAGTCTACTATTCATTCTTAATTCAGTTAAGGCCTACACAATTACATAGCTTAAAACCGTTTCCATTTAAATGGTTCTACGAACCAGAATAACTTTTGATTGCTAAAAACAGTTGTAGTAGCAGAATAGGATTCAATTAGGTGTAATAAATGAAAAACAATAAAAGTTTTTCGAGAGCGTTTTTAAATAATCCTTAGAACCATATTTGCTTTCTTTGAATGCAAAAACCAACTCAAGAAAAAGCAAGACACTACAAAATGTGTTCATTGTGGCTTAATAATAGCAAAATAATAAAAGTAGTTTAAATGGTCCTACGAACCACAATTGCTTTATTTAAATACCTTAAATACCTTGAAAGATTAAGGCGGCTCAAATAAAAAAAGGCACTGCAAGAAGGATTCATTTTGATATAAGAGCTTCTAAACAATGAAAAGTTTTGGAGCAGAAGTTTTTCAAATGGTCCTTCGAATCAGAATTACGGTCTTTAAATGCTAAAGAGTACTTTGAATTATTCACTTTGCTTTAAGAGCCTCAATACAGAAATAGTTTTTGAGGGACGGATAACTTAAATGGTCCTGTGAATCACAATTGTTGTCTTTGCAAACTTTAAATAATAAAAATGTCTGAAGTAGAAGAAAGATATTAAAGAGTATACATTTTAGGCTATAGTTGTGCTCCTCTGTATTTGCGGCCATGTTAATTTCCTTTTAATAGTGTCAAAACATGCATAGCATTTCAAAATTAAGTGGAACTGGTGTAGTAGTTTTAACCAATGCCAGCAGGTTCATGTGCTATTCAGGATATTTATTCAAAGCTAAAATAAAAAAATTTCGAGTTATACCCAAGACCTGACCAAAAAATTTCTTGTCAATTCAATCGTTGCAATTGCTGTTGTTAATATCAATTGATACTTTTATACTCCAGACACACACACACACTTTTTTTTAAATAACTGGCCCATTTGGTTATTTGGAATGATTTGTTTGCTACATTTACAATATTTTTAACTAGTTTGTCGCGTATTTACACGATACAACAGTTGTGTTGGATTTTACAACATCAAATGTGTTGATAATGAGTTTGAAGCTGCATTAAGGCACATGAGATTGTTCTTTCCACTTAAATATTTTAGCGATTTTAGATGAGTTTGAGTTGTGTTTAAATTTGTGGATGTATGTCCAGGCTACTAGTAAATGGGAAAATAATTTAAAAAAATAAGTACGAGTATGTTGCAAAATGTGAACATGTTCATTTGAAGTGTATTTGCATTTAACGCTAAAATGCATTTTCAAGTGGCACAAAACATGACAGTTGCATTAATTTTCGTACCCACCAAATGAAACAAAAAAGAAACAAAAAAAAAAACATTTTTGTAAAGTTGGTGAATTTTTCTCTTTTAATTTTATTTTTGTTGTTGCAACAATTTATACAGCACAACCGACTGGAATAAAAACAACTTTAAAAGGCTACTGTGGCAAAAAACGAAAACGGATCAAACAATTTTTAAAACAACATGCACTGCACAAGCACATAAGTCCGTTTAATGAAACTAAAGTCAGACATGACGGGGAAACCGTAGGACCATAAGCTACACACAAAGACATACACCCACACACACACATATTTAAACCCTTTAAATAGCAGAGCATTCATGTTTATGCCACAGCCCCGCATTACTTTTACAGCAAAATTTCTCTAGGCTTTTATTATATATTTTGTTTTATTTGGTGCAAAATTTTATGTAGCACAATTTTGATTTTATTTTATTTATTTTTTTGTTGTTGTGCAGGAGTATGAGTGCATTATGCAATCATTTTGTGACAATTGTGTGGTAGACATTGTGTCAATTGTTAACAATGTATTTTTGTTATATTTATTATTTGGCAGTAGTTGTTGTTATAGTATATAAGTGTGAGAGTGTAGATACATATATTTTTATTTAAGCGATAAAACATTTATAAAATAAAAGTAAAACTAAAGCTACACAAACCAATACAAATTTAAATCGGCAGAAATTCAAAAACGTGCCACAAAAACATTTGTATTCAAGTGTTTTGTAAATTTATTTTTGATTATTAAATTGAAATATTTAAATTTGATTTTATTAAATACTAGCACTTAACTTGCTACTTTTAGTCAGCAAAGTACCACTTTTAATTTAATTTAATTTTTTATTTCGTTGAAGACTTAAGTTTTTAAATACTAATAAAATCAATATATAACATATATAATGTACCATTTTGTCCTGATTTGTCTCTTTACTCAGCACCGTTTGAACCCAGCCTTAGAGTTCTAGGCTCTTTAATATTAAATAATATAAAAGTACCATTAAAATTAATATAAAGTAACATTTTTTTCCCTTAATGATTTTTCATTTAAGCCCAACCTTGTAGTTCTAGTATTATAAGTCTGAAAAATTCAAAAAGTACCATTAAAATTAATAAAAATTTTCAGCCAAATCTCGTACTTCTAAATTAGTATTCTTTAAAAAATCAAAAAGTACCATTAAAATTAATAAAAAGTACCAATTTGTCCCCTTAATGTTTTTAAACTTGGCTCAAGGAACGTTTGTCAAGAATAAAATATTAAAAAGTACCTAAAAAATAATAATATCTACCATTTGTCTTCTTAATAATTTTACACTTTGCTTAGGACCATTAGTGTTTTACCCTTTTTACCCCATGTATTTGTTTGGTATACCCCTATAACTGTACATCCTACTTTAATTTTGTCAACCAAAAGTTTTTGAAATGCGTAACTTTAATAATTTGACTAATTTTATAAATTTATGCAATACGACCATAAGCTTAATAAGGTCGCTTTAAATTTTTTAATAAAATATTTTTTTGCTTGAATTTTGGCTTTATCTGTAGTAGTTCCGGATATATAAGAAGTCGGATTTTGCCGTTTCTACCCTTTTTTTACCCTTTTTTACCCCCTTAATATTAAAAAATTTTTCATATTCGTCCTACACTTTAGTCGTTTTAGCGTGGCGATTATGATAAGCTATTCAGTCAGTCAGTCAGTTAGTCAGTCAGTCAGTCAGGCAGTCATTCAGTCAGTCAGTCAGCCATTCATTCAGTCAGATAGTCATTCAGTCACGCTACTCTTTTATATACATAAATTTTGCTTAATATCAGGCAAAAAAATCTTTTCGCAGAAGTTTCAGAAGAAATTCGCTGATAAGCCAGACTTCATATACTCCAGATTTTTTCGATAAGGCTTTTTATTCTAAGCAAAATTAAAAAAAAACCCTCATTAAGGGCAGAGCTATATCACCTTTACTCACATAAAACCTTCTAAACCAAAACACCACTAAAAAAAGTGCTTTTAGGATTAAAAAAAATTCTGGCTTAAGGGTATTTTTATTACTATTGTTACTAGACCATATTTAAGGCGACCACAAAGGATCTTATGTACAGCTCATGGGCTCACTATTTCAAATCTAGACCTCAAATGAAGCCAACTATGTTGCTTAGTAAAAGCTTTCTTACCTTTCGGGGAGCTAACAAGAAGTCTCATAGAAGCTTTGGCCATAAAGTACATGTTTGAAGATTTCTTTCTGTAGCGATAAGGACAATAAAACTATTCTTATTGGCTTTATTTATTAAACACATTTCATACAGTACTTTTTCCTTAACTTGAAAACATTTTTTTATTATACTGCAGCAAATCTAAATATTTAAATTAATTTTTGCTTTTGGATTTTTTTTTTTGCTAATTTATCATTTTATAATCAAGTGATATTGTTAATAAAGTTAATGTTTTTTTTAATACTTTTTGAAATTTATGTTTAACTTGTGAACTCATTATTATGCAGGAAAATAAAATAAAATTAACTCTTTCCCCCACCACTAAATACCAACGGCAGACAGTGGAACAAAAGTAAAAAAAAATTCAATGTAACACAATATAATTACAACAGCACAAACGTTTTTCAACACCGTACCAGCCATTACATTTAAAAATGACTGCAAAATAACACAACTTCTAACTCTCACTCTTTAAATTTTGATTTGCCAGCTTTTATACAGCAAATAAAATATAAATTGTTTACCTAACCCTTTCCCCTTCTTTCACACTTTTAAGCAAACAATTGATGCTAATAAACTTTTTCCATTTTGCTTTTCTTGCATAAAATTATTTCAAAAAGCTGCTGCATAACACGCAAAACTCAAACTTCCTTTTGTAATAATTTACGTTTTAGAGACACATAATTAAAGGATTAACATTTATTTTATTTATTTGTGTTTTAACAAAGACAGTAAACGAGTGAAAATTATCAGATTTCAAATAAAAAGTCTTTAAACATAAAATATATATTTTTACAAAGATAAAAGTAGGTGAGAAATTTAAGGAAGTCAAATAGGAAATGGCTTGTTAAGGAATGCAGAGTTTATTTAATTTAAGATAATAAATGTAAATTAAGAAAGTTTACCAAATTTATAGGCTGTTAAAGAAAAGGTTGATATATTAATTCGAGGAGTACTTGTTCTAAAATTAGTTACAAAGGATTTTTTTATGTGTCTATATGAACCACATAAATTTCGGTATTCCTTTCTTCTCTTCACAGTTGCTTGCTTAAGAAATGCAGGGCTTGTGACTGCCCTGTATTACTTTTGATGTTTGTTTTTTTTAAATCTTTTTCTGCTATTTGAAAAATAATAGCTGTTTAGAAGAAGGAAATAAGTTTGGTGAAACTTATTTTCTTTCTATCTGATAACCAATGAATAAGGAAACTATTTCTTCCGATCAAGGTTGGTTATAGGAAAGGAGTGTTGTTATTCAACATGAATAAGATGAGATCATTCATGAAATACTAAACACTAAGTTGGATCTTGTATTAATTTTTAAGTTGTGTCTTAATGGTTGATATGGCTTTAGTAAAATTTTACTTTAAATGGTTTTTGTTGTCTATATTGTTCCATGAGGTTTTCTTTAAGCTTTTAGGTATGTGAAAATTCTTGGAAATAAAAGGAAACTCGTTCCAAAAATTCTTCTACTAATACCCTGTTAAATTTGAAATGTTAATTAAAGGCATTTTTAATTTCAGTTACTACAAACTCTTTCTCTCTCTCTCTCTCTCTCTCTCTGTCTCTCTCTTGCTCTCTCTTTCTCCCTATCTTTCTGTGCTTAAATGCAAATTTATTTAAGTGACTCTCATGTTTTTGCTGATGTTGGTTGTTGGTTTTTCTTTTGCTAAAACATGCATAGAAATTCTAAATATTTATGCACATACAAACAAACGTACTTATACGAGTAGATGTATGTATGTATATGAATCTCCAAAAACAAATTGCAGCATGTTTTTTGAAGCAACATTATACACTTAAACTTGTCATGTTTATATTTAGTAACCCTTAACAATACGGCTTCATACAAAGAAAATCTTCTAAATATTTGAAAATCTTTATAGATTTTTTAGTTTTTGGTTTTTCTATAAAATAATGTCAATGGCTTTTATGTTATTTGTCTTGTATATACAAACTACTAGAATATAAATATTAGAATAACATATTTGTTTTGCTATGGCCTGACATTATTGTCCTTAATACATAAGCAAAACACATGAACTAAATTTAAAAGTTTAAATGTAACAGAAAACATGACTTGTAACAGTTAGAGAGAAAGCAGTACTTGAGCAGTAAATTAGTTACTTTGTAATTTTTATTATATTCAATAAATCAAGGTTGCTGGCAAAAGAAAATAAATTCAATAAATTTTGTGCAATTTCTGTAAAAAAAAATTATAAAAATTACAATTTTATAAATCTTAAAATTTCATGAGTTTTACTTAATTTTATACTCCTGTGACTTGTTGTGTCAACAAAACACAAAAATTTTAACTTAGAAATGCCGCATCAAACCGCATTGCCTTACGTTTTAATTTAAGGGAAATAAAAAAAGAAGAAAAGCCTTGAGAAGGAAATGTCAACAAAACATTTTGCAGACAAGTAAACATTGTGAGACAAATAAATGTCTTAAAAAAACCTGTCAAAGTGCCATAACCAAGAAATGGAGTCTTCTGTAGTTGAAAAAATTAAATTTTCTAAATAAATTTAATAAATACCTCAATTCTTGACTTAATAATTATTTTTAATGAAAATTGGGAACATGGGTTTAATTTTGAATTCCTTTTAGTAATTAATGATTAATACTAATTCCTTTGTCTTCTTTCTGGGTTATATTAAGGAGACAAGTCACTCCTAGGTCAAATTTAAATTAAGAAAATCGATTTATAAATAATCAACTTCTTTTTGATTTAAATAAACAGCTCACGAATTAATTAATTTATGCCGTACTCAGTTGTTGTAAAGAATGCTTGAGAAAGAACCAACAAATAAGAACCAATAAATAAATAAGGGCAGCTGGCCTTATATTCACTTGAGCTAAGACAGTCATGGACTTGGTATCACTAGCAATTGTACATAGTACTGCGTACCTGCACAACAAGCCGGTAGTCATATTGCTAGAACCCTCCTTTCTCTTATCTATATCTATATGAAAAATAAAACTGATTCCTGTGTCAAGATACAGGAGTCTCCAAAAAGGGATTAATTATCAGAAAAATTGGAAAGTTCTCATTCAGTAAAGTAATTATTTAGTACCGTACAAGATCTAGATCTTTTAGAGTGAGCTAATGAGATCCTCTAAATTGCTTAACATGCGGTTCAACATGAAATATAAATTAAAGTCATTTTCCGTTTGCTTGTTAGCTTTAAAAGTTTATCTTCCCAACATAATTCTTTATAACTGTGTACTACAAGTAGGGTTCTCGGGTACTTTTTTTTAAAAAGCCATGCCCATCTTTACGCCCAATTAGTGATTGCCACTCTCATCTTTAATTTCACTTTTCATTATATCAATTTCGATTTGTTATTCAATGATGAAAAACCTATTGCTCTGAAGTTTTAAATGTATGATTTCTATGTTTCAAAGAATATTGTCACAAACTTTTCTAACTGCCACGCCCACTTTTAAATAAAACAATTTACATAAATTTTTGAGTGATTAAAAGTATTTTGCAGTAGAAAACTGCTATCAGATTCAATTAAGACCATTCAATGCTACTTATACCGTGTTAGGCTTAAGTTCTCTTTTTTGCAATCAACGGAAATGATATCCCTTTTTTCAATGGAATTTAGGTTCTTTAGTTTAAGATGTTGTTTGCCAGATTATTAGGACGAACTTGTTTCTGCTTTTACCATTGGAATATTTATATTCGAACATTCAGAATTTTTCTCGCGCTTGTTGCTTTTAAACATAAGCTTACCTTCAGTGTCTTTAAAGCGAAACTTTAAGCATGAAAACTTAATATTTGTTGTAAATTCCTTTTAATTCTCAAACTACTCATTTTTAATTTTATCATGTTGTCTTTGTTTCCTTTTCAATATGCTTCTACAACGGCCACTCATTAAATGTCTGCGGTATTTGAAATATTTTGTGTAAATGTGTGAGTGTAAGAAATTGTCTACAATTTCTAGATTATTTTTTTTTTCATAACCAACATTTTTTTATTTTATTAGGTTTTACTAGTTTTAATATGACATCCTTAAGGACCTAAATAATAGCAAGTTATAAAAAACCAAACAAAAAAAGTTCTTGTCATGGTAAACAACAATGGTTTTTGAGGTTTTTATCAAATGATAAGTGAAAATTAATTTAAAAAAGGGACGAGCTGAAAACGCGAACAAAAGCCATCGAACCAGCAAAGTTAAAAAAAAAATATATAAAAAAAGGATTTTAATTTTTTGTCCTTCATAAAGTTTGAGTGAAATTATTTAATAAAAATTCAAATATTGCAACTAAATGTTATACTTTGCAACTACACCTATCACATTTTGCTTGCCTTTAGCTGGGGTTTAAGGCTTAGGTTATGGATATAGATGCGTCAGGCGAATTCTTAAGTACAAATATTTGTTATGGTTGGCTGCTGTAAGGAAGAGATGCGTATTGGACAATCGTTACAATTGTTTGAAATTTTTGTCTTTTTCTTTGAAATGCGGCTTTTCCACTTCGTAAATACTTTTAAGACACATTTTTCAATACCTCTAAGAGGCGGGGGCGTCAAATTTCCATCACTGAAGATTTTTATTTTTTATAAACAACGCAACACAACACAAATCCGCGAACCTGCGCCCCCAGGATTGGTAGGTTATTGCTCCACCCACTTACCTACGGAAGGACACCCCTGAATTTTGTTTCTTTAGAACTTGAGAACTTCTCATCTAAGAATCTGAACCGGATCTAATCTTACTACTTGTAAAACCTGTCATGTATTAAAAAAATAAATTATCATTTAAATGTAAAACTTAGAAAAAGTTGAAGCAGGTAAAATGCAAAATGTCTATATTGTTAAAAAAAAATTCTTTATTTGCCTCTGTGTCTGAAATCTGTGATGCGTTATGTTTGTGGTAGGGTTTCAAACCACATACAGACACATGCATAAGCATCTAATCACTTGTACGCACTGTGTGAGACACTTTGCAATAATGCACTCTTACTCACAGTTTGTCTTACTTGCTCCCTTTACTCACTATCTAATTGGGTATCATCAAACTGTAACTCTTTATTTGTTTGCTTGTGTATGTTTGTTATTCTCCCCTTTTATGTTTATGTTGTACAACATACATTTGTGCCTGTGTGTGCTTGTAAACTTACACACTTGCCGGAGTGCATATGTGTGGGTATTTATTTGTTGTCTATTTGATTTTGCTGCAATTGCAGTAGTTGTAATGCAGTGTCATGAATTTTCCAAATATATTATACAAATATCACTTTATGAGTTTCTATGTGTGTGTTTACAATTTATATCACAATTTTTTTTTTGTTCTGTAAACTTGTGGCAAATCCACTTAAGACATACAATGACAATTTGTTATTTTATGAGGTTAAAAAGAGCTTAATTGTGTTGATTATGGATGTGTGTGTAAATTGGTGTTGTGTATGAATTTGTGAGTTTGTAGAAAGTTATTGGTAGTCGGTCTGTTCTATTATTGTGTATTTAGGATTTTATTTGATTTTGGTTGTATTCTAGCTGAAAATTTTTGACAATTTCATATATTTAAGTAGTACGTGCCAGAGAGTATTTTATTTATTTTCTTCTGGTTGATTATGATCAAGTTGAAAGTCAAGTTCTTTGAAAACCACTTTTTGCTAAACAAGAAAAAGTAAAAAACAGTTTATTGCAGGAAAAGTAATAAACCTTGCAAGATAATTTTTAAAAGCATGTGGCAGGCAAAAAGAGAAAAAATTTTTATAGTATTTCGTTAAAGGATATTTAAAACCATGGTTTCTTAAAGCTTGCAGTTCTAAGAGAAAAGAGAAAAAAGGGTTCGTCGCGATGTAAGCCAATTGCTACAAGAAGGCCCCATAAGCAATTCTCAACAAGCTAGAGCTCGTGCTCATTTCTTGTGTCGCGCGGATTAAGTAATTGAGGACAGACTCAATTTATGATTGATAAATTTATAGTTATTGCTACCGCCACATTCCTAAGTAGACTGCTAGAAAGTCACAATAGGTCACTGCTGCGAATATAATTCAGTCTGGGTTAAAACGCTCGCTATTTGACACGTCCGAGAGAGTGATACTACAAGACAAGTCAGTGTCTGCTACACTTTCTACTCCAGACAAACGAGCCTGTGTTCCCATCAGTGGTTTTTAAAAATAGAGAATAATAAAGCACATATTTATAGAAATGGTTGAAGAAGGATTTAAAACATTTTAAATAAGCATAACCTCTGCCCATTTTTGTAATTAGCAAAGCTTAATTGAACACTACTCAAAGACTGAACGATAGAAAATATAATCCAAATTAATGGCAGTTGTGCTGAAGTAAGCAAAAGAAACTAGGCTTTTTGTAGTCGTCATCACGCTCACTTTTTAAGACTTTAACATTTAAACTATATTACTAGCAGAAATTTGAAGCTCTTAAAGTTTATTTTAAAAGTTTTCATGGGCGTTACCACGCCTTCTTTTTAACATTTAACCTGTATTATTAGCAGAGAACTTAAGCGCTTTAAGAATCGTTACCAAAACTCGCTTCTATGACATATAATCTATCTAAAGATTTTAAAATTATATTTTGTGGGCGTGGCAAGGCCATTTTTTAACAGTTTTCAATTTGTGAAAGAAATTTTTTTCAGCGATAAAATTTTTTTTTTAATAAAAAGTCATTTGTGTAGGGACTTGAACAGACAGCTTGTTTCCTTTGCTGTTCACTGACTTTTTTTTTATTGCTGTTAAGTGAACTTTAAATTTATGTCTAACAAACTCTCAAGTGAGATAACATTTTTTTTATATTTTGTATGAAATGAAAAGGTAATTGATTTGTTAAGGGATCCCTAACTTACGCACACACATAGATAAAGTTCGTGCTATAAACAATTTTGTAATTTAAGTAAATTTCATTTACAATCGCGTGTTTAATAAATTTGTCAACAGCTTTTTTTTCCATTCTTTATGTTGTTGTTTGTATACCAGCAGCTCGCCTGCAAAAGTTGTTTGTTGGCAACCAAAATCCCTTTTTGCTTAACACTGAGCACATAATCGCGTGTTTTAACACTTTATTATGTTTTTAAAAAAGTTATAATTTGATTTTTTAAACTTTTTGTTGTTGTTGTTGTAAATTTTTCGGATAGCAGTGGAAGTTAAAGTTTTTATTAAACGGAAATGAGTTTTAACTTGTTGTTATGTTGCCTTTTAAAGAGTAGCACTAACAGCCAGCACCAAGTATTTGTTTGTTTGAACTTCCTGGCCATATGTTTAACATATTTTCAAGGGTTTTCTTTACCAACAACTATAACAGCACAAAAATGCACCAAAGCCGATATTGTTTTTATATAAATATTTTTTAAATGAGTGATTTTATTAAAAAATTGTTCTTCTCTTTTTTGATTTTTACTTTAGTTTTCATAATCTAACAATTGTTACACTTATTTCCGGTTTCTTTAGTTTTCATAATTTCGTCCTAACATTTTCAGTTTTCATATTCAATTAACAGCACAGAACAGTTTCTTTTTTCAGCCGCCAGGAAACTCCATTGCAAAACTCCTAAAACCAAAAACTTTGAACGTCAATAGAAAAAAAGGAGTAGTAGCGTAAAAAGAAGAAAAAAAATTAGGAATAAACACAATTTACGACAAAAAGTCGAAAACCCATAAAACCATGAAATTGCTCACGAGCTCAACACACTTACACACACACATACACTTTTCCCTTTTTTTATGTTTCCATTATGAACAACAATAATAAACAATTGCACAAAAAGGAAAAAAAAAGAAAAGAAATGCTCTTTATAAACATGAGTTCAGCTTTAAAATAAAATATAAAATTTTTAAAACGTATACGTTTTCCCGCCACATAAAAGTTCACAAAAGGCACAAACTGTTTTTCAGACCACCATAACAGCGCCATCTGCACGTTGTCAGTAAAAGAACAAAGGGAGGGAACTGGTAGGAACAATTTCAAAACAACCTTAAGGGCCTTAATTTGAAGAAAAAAATTTTTTTAATTAAATAAAAAATCACGAATTTCACAAATGAATCTCACAACAATTATCAGATTCGTATAAGAGGTCTTGGCTGTACGATAGCTCTAACAGGCCGCGTATAGTATTAAGAACAATTTTAAAAAATTTAAACGATGACTGTTTATTGCTAGATCCTGCCAGTTTTCAGTTTAAGTAAGATATTCTATAAAAAAGCACATATTTTTAACCATTTTGCCAGGAAAATTATTCTATTTTCGTCTTCCAATTACTGAGCCTGACTCGTCAGGAATTCTCATTGTTTGTCGAAACAATATCTGCAGGTTATGTAAGGCAGACTATAAGAATCAGTCTAAAAGACCTGTGCAGGTTATGAAAGGATGATGAAGAATCAGTAGAACATGTGCTATGCCACTGTAAAGGTCTAATTTGGACAACCGTCTGACATGGCGCACAAATCACTCAAAGAAGTCTATGAATTTTTAATGAATACTACACTAAAATTAACTTATTAGAATAGTATCACAATATTTCTATATTTATCACAGTGCCCAGGTTACTTGTTCTTGCTCCTAATTCTAATTCTTCCTTTGGATCCATGATTGCTTAAGAGCATGTGTTTTGAAATAGATTTTTATCGCTCATTTTGCAAGACGTCTTTAAATACTATTTAAAGGGATCAATATTTTGTGAATGCTCTTCTAATAAAGTGGAGTTTTAAGCCTTTTCACTTAATGGTTTTAAATAGTTTTATACTAAATTGGATATACCGCTAATGCAAATATAAATTGCATTAGATTCGGTGATTAGAAAAAGAGGTTGCCAAATAGTAGGCAGCAGCCAGTTTATAATGCAGTAATATGCCTTCATTAATCACTGAAGATCTAAGAAGATCCCAAAACAAAAAAACTTTTTATTCTCTATCACACCAAAGCACCAAGAAACCAATTTATTTATGAGTTTTTTTTAATTAATTCCAACCAAAAACCTTAAAGGTTGGTGCTCTCAATGTTAAAAGTTTTCCAGTACACATGCAAAACCAAGTAACAGACTGATTTGTTTCTTAGTTCGTTGACTGACAGACAGACAGACAGTCACTTTTTACCACTACAGAGAAAAAACAGAAAAGAAAATGAGGGGCTTTGTGCAGTTGTTGTTATTTTTTCTTTTTATAAGAGTTGTGTTACTCTGCTGCACATTTCCGCTTGAAATTTCTATTTTAACAAGCTCGATTCGGCATAAAACAGAAAAACAAAACAAAACATGAAAAGCATAAAAAGAGAATAGCATAAACACATTGTTGGAGGTACGTTTTTGTAACTGTAAATTGCGTTAAAGGATTCGTAAATAATTTTTTTTTTTGAAAATAAATAACAAAATGCTTAGTACCAAAAGTTAGATAAAAATTAAATTAAAAAAAGACACTAACTTAACAAAAATCAATAAAAAAGCCAACAACGATTTCAAGCAATTTAAAATTAAATTAAAAATGAACTAAGTGTAGGTGGAACCAGAATTAGAACTAGGACTGGAAACTACTTCCCTGGTCACTGAGGCAATATTCTTATTGTAACAAGTTTTTCCTAAGTATAGTATTCATTAATAAAACTTGGTTACAGATCGCTTAAACTGATTGATATAAAATAGTACGATTGGTGGTCCTACAAACCGCTGTTTGTGATCCTTACAGTCATATTTATCAAAAATTCTCATTCCCATACTGAAAAGTGTGGTGGCAACGCTGAGCAATTAGAAAATTAAATTTTGACAGCCCGTTTTGTAGTGAAGTTGGCTGCAAAACAATTGTTATTTTTTATTTTTGACTAGTAATGACATGTTAGCTAGTTTTTTTCTTAATTTAGCGCTTCTAACTCTATTTTTGTTTGCCTTTAGTGGGTTTTATTAAAAATGTAGAAAACACTCACCGCCAGCTTGAACATAAATGCTGTTCGCTAAAAAGCTCTATGTTTGCCGTTCAAATATAGGTTGGACTGATAGTTTTTTTTTTCTACTCCAACGCTTAAGCTTGTGGTACAATAATCTAAACTATTTATTAAAGAGAAAAATTCTTAAATATCTCTTTTAATAAAAACCTAAATGAATTTGCCAATACAACTTATATATTGCCTCCTACCCTGCCTTGTCCACATGTGTGTATACATTTTGTTTTAATTAATTTATTCTCCGTTAAGTTAATCATTACCTTTTTCTTCACTTGACTACATATCCATTGATATCGAATATTTATGTGATATAATAATTTATTATACAACGTTTAAGCTATTTTCGTATGTCAGACATTAATCCAAATTAATTTCATGTAATTAAAATCACCTTGAAGCTAAACGAGAGTAGAAACCTTTCATTTAACAAACATTTTAAATGTACGTTCTGGTTGGTTAAAGAATTTATAGGATGTAGACAATCATACAGACGCTTAAACATTAAATGGTATTTATTAGATTTAGCAAACTTTATCTTTAGTAATAATAATTACCACATTCATAATGGGTGCTGGAGTAAAAGAAATAAATATAAATGTCCACCAAATTGAAGCTCAAGAGAAAAACAATAAGAAAAGAAAATCACAGAAAAAAAATTTTAGGTAATATTAAAGCAAATTATTGAAGCAATTGAAAATATAAAAAACAAAAGTTTATTAAAAATTAATGAGATATTTTTAATTAAATAACACTTGAGTTTCTTTTGATGTGGAAAATAGGAAAATTAATCAAGTCCTTTTTGGTTTAACAGTCTTGAACTCCTTGTGATGGTAGGAGTAAAATTTTGTTCACTCTTGCAAAATTATTTATAATTTTTAGAGTTGCGAATAAAGAAAAGATTATGTATGTATGTCTTTGGGCGGCACTAGAAGATCAGCTCAAATTCTGTCTTATTGAGCGTGTGTCCCTTAATTAGGTTCAGAGCCCTTCTGCGGTATAACTGTATTCATGACTTAGTAGAGGAAGGAGAACAACGATTTGTACAAGATTGCTGGAGAGCCAAAGCAGGCATGTGGCATTCAAGCATACTCATTAACCCAAAAAGTGGGAAAAAGTAGAATTTGCAACTTAGGCAGTAAAAAATTGGCCCTTTTTGTGGTGCCTTGTCCAACCAACCAAAGTCTTTTTTTATCAGTTTTCTGATTGCACCAGTCATTAAACTACTTGTGGTCCTTTTAGCTCAAACTAGTTCACAGTTTCTCCTTTAAGGGATTTTGATGGAATAATACCCATAATCACTCATTATGTTTTCTTTTAATTATTTTATAAAAAAACTGCAAATCATTGTTGTAAATTTGTAAATGGTCTTTCAGACTATTTAGTAGTTTAAGATATTTAAAAAAAATAGACAAAGATTCACACATTTTTTTGTTTTCAAAACTTTGCATAATTAGGCTTAGTGCTTTCACATGAATACTAGGAATTTTGTTTATACCCTGCGGGAGATGCTGGGCCAATTGTTCCCAAAAATAACTAGTCAAAAACATACTGGTGCAAAAAAAAAAAAGAAATTATCATGAAAATAAAGAGCTGTAATTAACTCCTAGGACTAAGAACTAGTTCAGTCATATGTTCTATGACTAGTGCTTTTTCCTTTAGCCTAGTTAAAAATTTATTTATGGTCCTTCACTACAGAAATTTTGCTTGACTTTTACAATATATAAATCAATACGATAGAGGATATTAATACAGACTTGTATTTATTAAGATTGTCTGATTTTTTTGATTCTGAAAGTTCTTTAAATTTATCAATTTAAGCGTATTCCTGATTTAAGACTTATGGTCCTTCGCAGATGTTTAAAAACTCTTTGTTAGTTACCAAATTACCAGTTTATAGAAACTTTCAAAGGCTCTAGATGTGGTGTGCATTATTATTCTAAAACGGTTTCGTTTTTGTGATCATATTTATGACTTTAGACTTATGGTCCTTAGAAGCGGCTTAAAAACTTTTGTTAGCTACCAGCTTACTGGTTTAGAAATACTTTCAATGACTCTAGATCTGGTCTGGTATGAGCTCTCAGTATATGTTTAGAAATTTCATGTGGTTCTATCAGGCGGCTATAGAACCGGTTCTGAAGACTGCCTAATAGTTAGGCAGGTCAACAGATTGGTTTTTCAAGCCGCATTATTTATAATTTATAATTATTATTACTTTTTTTTATAAAATAAACTAACAATTATTTTCTTATTTTTCAGGTATTAAAGATCCAAATCTAGAAAGACACTCAAATAAGGGTAAGTGAATTTAAGTCTAATAATTATATTATTAAAAAAAATTTTAATTTTTTATGCCTTTTACCATTAAAATAATATAAAAAAAATTCCTTTCTTTACCATTGAAGTAGAAGTTGTGTGCAACAACAGTCTGATATTAAAAACAAAAAAGAAATTATTTTAGTTTTATTAAAACATAATATTTAATGAAATTTTAATATGAAACTCGTAAATTTATTAAAAAGCCACTTAACCACTTTTAGCACACATCACACATACACACTCACTCACAGCCATAAACTACTTGTATTTATATTTATTTAAGGATATAAGCCCTTCTACATATATAAAAACTCAAGTTGTTGGTTGATTTTTGATGTTGTGTGTTATTGTGGTAATAAGATTCTTAAATAGAGAGAGTAGACATCAAGAGGGCTTACTCCTATTAGACACACTCACACACACAGAAAAATAATTTTGTAATATTAGAAAAAATATCAGCCATAAAAGAGTAAAAAATTATAACAAAAATTTAGATACACAAGAGCAAACATTTAAAAAATGTGTAAATGAATATAAAATTGTAGCTAAAAAGTTCATACACACTTCAATGTATGTTTTCATTATATATTAAACAGAGATGGAAATACTTTGTTGTACTAATTTTTTGTGAGTGTTAAATATCAGTTTTTAAATTCACTATTTTAATTTTTGAGTGAGTGCTATCACACTCCTTAAATAGTCTGCCTTTCTTTTTTAAAAATTTAATCTATTTTTTATATTTTCCAAGGCTGCTTTTACCAAATAGTATTATTGCTTTTTATTCATAAGACAAGCAAATAAACGCATAAAATTTAAATTAAAATGAAAGCAAAACCAAACAAACAAACTATAAATTGTTGGAACCACGTAAAAGGCAGAAGGCAGTAGGCCTCCTTTTTAACAGTACCAAAGAAGGAGTAAAACAGAACACAGCAAATATACAATTTGTTTTTGCTGTTTCTGTTTAATTTTTTTTCATTTTAATAAAACCAAAACCTCTTTGGTTAAGACCATTTCCCTTGAATACACAAACTCGTGTAAGTCTTTCATAATTTTGGTTTTCTTGTTTTTTCTCATAAACACACTTTTATTTTTTGCTCTGTGCACATTTATTGAAGCATTTAAAATGCAATCAAGCTACAAAATTAATTAAATTTCATTTTCAACTGCCATTAAAAAAAAAATAAAGGAAGATGAGACTTACGCACACATATTAAAACCCATAACAAGAAAAATTTAAGTCGATATTCCTTAATCCTTTTGTTTGTTTGTGCTTTTAGAAGTTGGGTTATAGGAAGCTTGATGTAAATGTAATAATTTGAGAAATTATACTCTTACAGTTACTTTAAAGTAAGATATAAAATAAGGTGTGAGTAAGTTAATGAAAATTTAAAGATTTTCTAAATGATACTCTTTAAGCGCTCTAAAATCTTTCTAGGGACTTCAAACATTTATTGTGGCTGTTTAGCTTAATGTTCGACTACATCAAATCTGATAGCTGGGTTAATTCAGTTGCTTTATAAGATTTCTTGAATCTGACGCGAAAGTCTTTAAAAAATGTTAGTTTAGCATTAAAGATGCTAGTTTAGCATTAAAGATGCTAATGTTAAAAATAATTTCTAAAAAACGTACAAAATGAATAAAAACAACAAAAAAAGGGCCAAAAAGTGGTAGCAGGTATAGAGTGTCTCTTCGTCAAAAAACCTAATCTTTCAAATATGAAGCCTGCAAGTACTTTAAACCTACTTTAACCTAACTTAATCATCAATATTATATTAAACTCAAGACCCAAGATGTCACTCAGAGACTTGCCTTTGTAAATTAGCCTTTGAGCTCTGTTCCACAAGATTCGGCAAGATGTTAAGACATCTTTAGAACAAGTTTGCTCTAGAGAAATTTTGTCCAGAAGTTTTTCTATTGTGTTACCTTTACTTTGCGCCAATACAGCAACTTCTTTAAAGATTCTACCTATTGAATCGTCTTAAGAACTTAAACTGCTCTCTGAAGTGAGTGCTACTTATGAGCTAGGGTTTTTTTTTATTAATTCTCTAATAAAACAATTCAAGACTCCCCAGAAATCTCGCTATTCTTGTGGTGTTCATTTTACCTAAGAGATCTGGGGCCTGTATCTATACCTTAGTAGCTAATTCTGTATGTTCCCTAAGCTGGCAAAAAGAACTCAGAGAGTTTCTACATTATTCCTAAATTATGTTTTTAATTTTATAAAAAAAGAAACCTCCTGCCAATTTTAACTTTCGTTTGAGACTGTTTTGCTGTAATTTACTTATCTCATTTCTTTTTTACTCTTTAACATTTAATTGTTAATGTGAATTCTGTCAAGTATTTTACTGCTGGTTTCAGTTTTAATTTCTTTTATTTTAAGCGTAATATCTTTGCAAAAGAACACCGGGGTAAAAGAGTTATAAAATTGTCTTAAACTTTGAGCAGCTTATGATCTCTTGTTCGTAATCCTGTTTCTTTGTTTTGCCTTTAAAGTTTTTATTATAGCCAAGCTGTTTGGCAGCTTACAGCAATAGACTGACTGACTACCTGGCAATTGTTACTTTCATTGTTGATATTTTCATAGCACTTGAGTGAGATTTTAGCACACAATATCTTGGCTGAAATTTAAAAAGAAATAAAAGCTTTTTTTTTTTTTTTGTTAATGTAGATGAGGTGTGGAAAGACGACAATGTTATTAAAACACTTTCACTTAAAATGAAACAAAAGTTTCAAGTATGCTTAAGATACTTTAGGCTTTAATTACTTCTTTGATTATGTGGGGAATTATTATAAAAAAGTAATCAAATGATTAAATGCTTTCCCATCTTGTCATAGGATCTTTTTCTTTTTCTATTTGCAGCAGTTATTAAATTGTTGTTAAGAATTTAGTTGCTGAACTGCTGACTCTTTTATATTGTTGTCCCACTGTTATTATTTTTCATAAGAAACTGGGTTTATAGAGATGATCAATTTTAGTTGAGACGTTAAACAGTAAACAAGGTGTGTCTTTTAGACACTTTATTATAAAAAATGTTTGTTTCCAAAAAACAAGAGCTGAGAAAAGTGTACTACTGTGTTTTAATTTACAATACGGAACCGTAATAAACTAAACGTTTTTATGATAGCGTAAAAACGTCTCAATATTCTTTTATACTAAAATCACTTGTATAGCTTCTGTTAATTCCTTAATTTTTTAATTTTTATTATAGCTCATGCTTAATTTTCCTCATTTTTTTTTAGAATATTAAATCTTATTTTGCTTATAAATTTTTGCAACATATGAAAATTTCACACATTATTTTACAATTTGCTGTCTTTCACTTTTCTTTTATTTTCACATTTTACAAACAAACCAACACAATAAAATTAAAGTCAAACGAGAACGAGTATATTATTGTCTTGATAAAAATGTTTTTCAAAATACATGCATGACCGAGTAAATCTACTCGTAGCATACAATAGTTGCCAGAAAAAATTGAAGCAAACGAAACCAACTTAATAATTTCAAGTGGTAAACAGTTGTAGCAAGTATTTTTATTTAAAAAAAAAAACCTAAAATTATTGCTAAAGCAATATTTTTTATAACTTTTTTTCTTATTGTGTAAAAGTATAATCTTTAAAGAGAAAAAGAAATAATAATGTGTTTGAAACAATTTTTTATTCTTATTTATTTTTATTCAATTCTTAATATCAATTCATTTTCTCTACAAACTATTTGCTTAGTAAAGTCAAGGCAAAAAAGTTTTAATATACATCAACAGTAGGACAGACAGCGAATAGCAAATGGAATATGGTTGCCTAACATATTCCTTTAGTAATAATAGACTTCTAAAGCAGCTTCATATATAAACAATTCCCCTGCAAAATATTGTTTTTAACAGGGTTTTCTCATTCTCTCTTATTAACCATTGACTGGATCACCAATATCCAACTTTAAATTTCCATTAACCCTAGATGTAAATATTTATAATGAGAAGTCCAAAAATTAACTCCATATAGTGCTACTCTTATAGTCTGAAATAACTCATTACTGTTTGTAATAACTTAAATGCCTTCTTTGATGTAGCGTACTTCTCTCATTTACAGAAAATAAACTTTATAAATTTTGATCATCTTTTTTTCATTTATGCATAATAGAAGAGGGGGGGGGAGGGGAGTACATATTTTAAGTATGTTTTCTTCTATAAGTCTCTGGTATAACAGCAAAGATTTAGTTGATGCTTCTTAAAACGATTTTTTTTGTTCTTATTTGTTTTATTACGCTTTTCATTTTCAGCACACAGATAATGTTGAGCGCGATTTTTTTGCACTTGAGTGGCTGATTTTTATTAGTTGAAATTCTTTTGGTTGTTTTCTTTTTAAACGAATTTTACTTTGTCAAAAGTTTTTTTTTCTCTTTTGCTTTCCCTACAATTTTTTTCTATGCTGCTGTAAGAATTGATGCTGATTCAGTTTATTGGTTTAGTTTTATTTTATTTTTTGTTTGTTTTCATTTTAAAATCTATTGGCCTTTGAACAGCAATAGCAGCAGCAGTTTGTGGGTGTAATTTCAACATGTTGTGTAAACAAAAGAATCTATTTCGTTTATTTTATGTTCCAAGCCGCAAGAAATAGTTTTTCGTATCCTAGAAAAAAAAAAAAAACAATGAAAAGGTAGAGCAAGCAAGATTTATAACTTTCTTTATAGTTATTGTGGTGGAAAGTATTATTTTTCTATTATGGAGCATAAGGCAACAATTTTAAAATTTTTCTAGCTTTTTTTTTTTTTTTTTTTTTTTTTTTTTTTTTTTTACTTAAAAAAGTTTTTATTTCTTTTTGATTTCTTATGTGAGTATGTGTGTATTTGTGTGTGTGCTTTCTTTTTTTTTTTTTTTTTTTCTTAAGAGATAGCAAAACTTTAATGAAATTGTCAATTTTGTAATGGTCGATCATTTTTAAAGGAAATGACATGTAACGTTTTAGTTTCAACGATGTGTTTATATGAAATTGAAATTGCATAAAAATGTTTCAAAGTTTTTAAAAGCATGACTAGAAAAACATGCATAGTGTTTGCTTGTGTGCCTTTAAGAAAAAGTATCTTAAAAGTTTTGTAATAAAAATTATTTGAAAAATATTAATTGGGAATCTTACAAAAAGATTGTTTAAGTTTTAATCTTTTACAATTTTGTATAATAAATAAAATCAATGCTATTCAGTGTTGGCAGCAAATGGTCTTAAAACTTTACAAATAACTTTTTCACAACAAAATGCAAGTAAATAAAGAAAACCTGAAAGTGATCCCATAAAAAGCAATTTCATTTGCTTAAAGTAGGCGATTTGGAAAACAATTTATTTAACGCAAATGGTGGCTGAAATTTAGTACATTAGATGCCTTTTCATTTAGATGGAAGTGCCAAAAGTGTTTGCATGAGAAAAGAAGTCCCTTCATTTGCTGAAAGTACCGAATTTATAGAAAGTGAACACATTAGAAGCCAATTCATTTATCTAAGCAGCGTTTTCTAACAATAAAAGAAACAATTGCCAAAAATAACCGCATTAGAAGACTCTTTAATTGCAAAAAATGAGCCCCATTTGCTGAAAGTGACTGCCTTTGGAAGCCCTTTATTTGCCGAATGTAAAAGCACTGCGAATCACCTTCATGTGACTAAGATGATAGCGCTATAGCCATATATAATGGGCAAAACTAGTTACGCATGCTGAAAAACTAATGATGCTGACAGCTGGAAAGCTAAATAGTAAAGTATTTCGTGTATGATTGCTCTGGACTTTTGGAGAAAATATCTCATACAGTCGATATTTTCCTTAAGAGTCGAGGACTGGGAGAAGAGTATGTAGCAGTGAGTACCTGGCACTTTAGTGTTAAGCATTTTTTAACAGGGATATGAATTGTAAGCTGTTTGATGTGGATTATGTTATTAACAATAATTTACGCTATTTGGCTTCAGTCCCCAGAATTTCCAACCATATTTGCAGCACTAATGAGTTTTTAAATTTGCTCTCACGACTTGGCGACAAAATATGGTCTGGGTTACTATTGATTAAGCTTTTTTTTTTTTTAAGAAATTGTAAACAATGTCCCCTTTACACTGAAATAAATTTAAATCTGAATTGAATTTGGTTTGACTCGTGTTGAAATACAAAATTTATTTGTTGTTTTTCTTAACTAGAACCATCTAGCATTTCTTTATTAAATTTCCATTTATTAACAATTAAATCTTTATTTACTTCCTTTTTATATTTTTATTTAACGAAATGGAAATTCTGTAATAGAAACAACCCCATTATTTGTAGAAAACAAATCTTTGACAAACAATATCTCAAGTGACATGCAGACTCAACTAAGTCAAAATGCATTTAAACTAACAAAAGAAAAATATAGAAAACTAGACCGGAATATTTTCTTTTTTTTTATATGTGAAGTATTAATTACATTTACAAATTGCATAAAACAAACCAAGCAGAAATTAAAAAAAAAAAAGAAAATCAAAAAAAGGTAGCTTAAACTAGATTCCAATTATAACAACAACAACCCGTTTTATTGTTGTTTTCAAAGCAAGGGAGATTAGAGAAAACAAAACATTTTTTGTTTAGCTACGAGATTGGCAGTCACCACTTTTATAAAACGAAAACTTTTTTTGAAAGATGAAAATGATAGCAACTTGATGACGACAATGTTGATGATGACGATGATGATGGTGATTAGATGGTGACATGATAACCTAACCTAGTTAAGGGATGTGATGATGGTCATGGTTTTGCTTTTTTTTCTTGTTCCCAAAACAAGATCATGGGAAATATCAACAACTTATGAATTAAAAAACAAAAACTAAATAAACAAACAATAGCAGCTTAAAACATAAATAGTTTTTTTTAAGTGCCACCAGTAAAAAGCTTCTTTTTCTGCCAGCTCATTCAAGGAGTTTAAAATTTATTGAAAAATTTATCAAACATCATACTCAACTCTATCGTACATCCATCAAACAATAATCGTGCAAGCCATAGCAGCCAAAGGATTAAAATTGAAATGGTGCTAAATTTGTTTTTCTCTTCTTGTAAAACCAATGAAAATCCTTTAAAAAAGCATCTGACAACAATAGTCAATCACTGTTAAACACAAAGACTAGTTTTTATTAAAAACAATAAGGAAACCTAAATAGACAGAAAAAAAATTGATTTGCAATACTTGAGTGAAGTAAAAAAAACTCCATATAAATTGCTTGCATATGGTCAAAACGAAATTGAAATGAAATGAAACTTGCAGCAGACAAGGAAAAAAAAACAACCTTAACAAGACAATGGAAAATAGCAGCAAAATTTGTCACTAATCCTTTCTACTAAATGTGGTTTTGAATACATACAGACACCATGATTTCAATAAGAGAGAGTAAACTTTGAACTTAGTAAATGCCTGCCTGGTCAATGTAATTCAAGGATTAATTAGATATGATGACATATTTTTTTTGTACTCTGTTTTTAAGGATACTGATTTCAAGTAATAGCAATTTTTTACAACTCTTCTCACATCTACAGCTTTAATTTCTCTATAATAAAAAAACACTCGTCGACTTAACGATGCCTGTCCTTCCATATGTCAGTTTGTCCATCCATTTGTGTGTCTGTCCGTTTATATGTCCATCCGTCCATCCATTTGTGTGTCTGTCCGTTCATATGTCCATTCGTCCGTCTATCTATCTGTGAGTCTGTCCGTTTATTCGTCTGTCCAGCCGCCCGTTCATCCGAGACTTCTTACAAATCTCGTAATTGCTGTGGGATTAATCATGCCTGGGTCTCCTGGGACCCATGCCCCACTCCCTAAGCAGCTCTTTCACCGCTGGACACTTGTCGACTTAGCGATACTTGTCTATCCATCCATCTGGGAGTCTGTCCGTTCATGCGTCCGTCTATCTGTTCATTCGCCTGTCCATCCGTCCGTACATATATGCATTTGTTCATCCATCCATCCGTTCGTCCGACGTTTACTGCCTTTCCCAACAGAAGGACAGGAATTGTTTTGTAGCACACGGATTTCATCCTTTAATTCATCGGTCCGTTCGTCCATCCGTCCTTCCACTCATCTGTCCGTCTAAAATCTATCCGTCCGCTCAATCATTCATCCGTTCGTTCATCAATCCGTCTTTCAATCAATCCGTCCGTTCATTCATTCATCCATCCGTCCGTCCGTCCAACAGGCCGTCCATCCGTCTATCTGACCGTCCATGTGTATGTCTATCCGTTCGTCTGCCTGTATATCCTAAACCAGCAGCTTAATGGCATATTTCTAAACAGAAGCTTAAGAAAATAAGCCCCCAAATAAGTTTTTATTAAAATAAAAAAACAATAAATTTATTTACTTGCTTTAAAGAGAAATAAATTGTTGTTTTCCATTTTCTTTTCACAATGAAAATTTTATTTAAATTTAAATTATACGTAACACAAATATTGTGAAAGTAATTTTTATTGTTCCTGAAAATCTCCCTAAAGGTAAGAATGTATCTTACCATAACAAAGGATACAACAACAAAAAAATGTTACTAAATGACAAGTGTTGATGGTTATTGTTGTACCACTACAAATGCTGCTGGCATTATTCTATTACAGCTTATTTGCTTATGACAATTGTATTTTGACTTGGTTTTTCTGCTTAGCAGGATTATGTTTGTCAAGTTTTTGTGTGTGTGTATGTGTTTTCTTTAAAATTTAAGAAACAACAACTAAATAATCATAAAAGGTAGAAATAAACAACGTCCTCTGGGGACCAAATTTTATGTTTGTTGGCTAAATTTTCTTTAAAAACAAAAAAGTTAAATTACGAGCAGCATAAAGTGGATACTAATTTTTTTCAGCTTCTTCTTTGTTACATCGAATAACTAAAAAAATCTTATTAAACCTGATTGTTAGTATTTTTTTTCTGTGTAGGAAAGTGAGCAATACAATTTGCTAAAGAGAAATATTCAAAAATAAATTTTTAAAGAAAATTTCTTGCAAGAAATTAGCTATTAATTGTTTTGCAATTTAAGAAATTTTTTATTTGCCACTTGTTGTTGTTGCTGTTTCACAAACAAAAGTCACATTATTAAGGTTCCTTAGTAAACCTTTTAGCAAACGCCATTATTTTAATTTGTTGCGCAATATTTTGGAATCTTGCACTTCATCATAGTGCTCGCCGTTAGCTCTGCAGTGTATTATACAAAAAATAAAAAAGGAAGCACAAAATATTTTATATTAAAGAAAATTTCCCTTAAGGAATCCAGTTTTATTGTCTATACTACGTGAATTTAAGATACTGCACAGAGTGGAGGCGATCATCTTTCAATTTTCGGAACAAAATTAAGCTTCTATTAGCTATAGAAGCTTAAACTGCAGGTCTAGGATACAATATGCGGAAAGAAATGTACCTGTATCATGATATCTCCTACCAGTTTCCTTTTTTTTACTAAATGCAACGATCCAGCTAATCAAGAAGTAAATACTTTTTTTTTAGTTCTAGATGTTGAATAAAATTTGAAGATGTGTAGGACAATTAATACCACAGAGTTGAAATAGATGTTGCAAGTGATACGGCAGAAAGAGTCATTAAAAGCAAAAGTGTTTCGTTCAAATACAACTTGAAATTTCAAAGCTTTTAAAGAAAAGGATATGTAATTAATTCAAAGTAACCTGCCTAGCCTGAACAAAGTAGTAATGATCTAAAAAATCAAGTCTGATTCTGCTAACAATTAACCAAAATTGTCAAAGAAAAATTAAATTAGGCCACCAATTTTCTAATTTCCGTTACTTGGGCTTGCTTTAGATAGCTGCAAGGAACAGCAAAATCTATACTTGACCCATGCACAGGATAATCGTGACGCTCATTCGTGATCTATGCCCAGGACAATCCATCCTATCATGCATAAGCGTGTTTCGAAAAATATTCTTGAAGCTCATTCTTGATCTATGCCCAGGACAATCCATCCTATCGTGATAAGCGTGTTTTGAAAAATATTCGTGAAACTCATTCGTGATCTATGCCCAGGACAATCCATCCTATCGTGCATAAGCGTGTTTTGAAAAATATTCGTGAAACTCATTCGTGATCTATGCCCAGGACAATCCATCCTATCGTGCATAAGCGTGTTTTGAAAAATATTCGTGAAGCTCATTCTTGATCTATGCCCAGGACAATCTATCCTATCGTGCATAAGCGTGTTTTGAAAAATATTCGTGAAACTCATTCGTGATCTATGCCCAGGACAATCCATCCTATCGTGCATAAGCGTGTTTTGAAAAATATTCGTGAAGCTCATTCTTGATCTATGCCCAGGACAATCTATCCTATCGTGCATAAGCGTGTTTTGAAAAATATTCGTGACGCTCATTCGTGATCTATGCCCAGGACAATCCATCCTATCGTGCATAAGCGTGTTTTGAAAAATATTCGTGAAACTCATTCGTGATCTATGCCCAGGACAATCCATCCTATCGTGCATAAGCGTGTTTTGAAAAATATTCGTGAAGCTCATTCTTGATCTATGCCCAGGACAATCTATCCTATCGTGCATAAGCGTGTTTTGAAAAATATTCGTGAAACTCATTCGTGATCTATGCCCAGGACAATCCATCCTATCGTGCATAAGCGTGTTTTGAAAAATATTCGTGGAGCTCATTCGTGATCTATGCCCAGGAAAGTCCATCCTATCCATCTTCCATTCCCATCCTCATTAGTTATTGCGGTTAAGAATTCAGTTGAAATAGAGATCAGAACTATTTTCAAGAACTGGCTTTTTGTATTAGCGAGGTATTAACAGAAACAAATTGAATATAACTGCATAAAATACTTTGAATAAAACTCGTATATTAATAAAATACCCTTCTTTCATAGATCTATGCCTTAACTGTTACTGATAACAAGTACAGAAAGTATTTGGAGTTTTAAAATCAGTCTGCAAGATTTGGACCTCTATGATCCGAAATTAAAAAGATTAAGCAATCTTTTTAATGTAGATTGCTGATTCCTAAAAATGTGAAAGCTTTTAAGCTTGAAAGGTTACTATCCCTATCGCCTTTTTAATTAACGCAATGTGCTGTATTGTATGCAAACTACTGCTACAGTTTTACAGCAACTCAAGCTTGACCAATTTCTTTTATATCGAAACCAATTAGTTACAAAATGTACTTAAAAATTGTATCCTCGTACAATAAAGAAACCATCAACATTAGATTAACCTATATTTATCATTTTAACAATCATTAATCACAAACAGTTACTAAATATAATGCCAGATAAAAGCCAACTCTTCAAATAACATAAATGATAAATAAAAATGTTTATTTTCCTTATTACCACAAACACTTACTCTCTGCTTTTTTGTGATACTAATGATGCCTGGCAGTTGTCATATTGAGAGTAAACAGATCTGAGTACGAGGAAAACAAAATAGAAAAAAATTATAAACGATAAAACTCATGCTTTAGTATTATGTAAAATGACATACGACATATTTTGCTCATTATGAAAAACGAAACCAAGCGTACATGTCACCTCCTACTGGTTTTCTACGTTTGTTAAATACAACAAGCTGGCTAATCAAGAAATGAAAGGAAATTCGTTAAATTACAAATGTTGAATTAAATGTGAGAACACAAAAGAATAAAAAAAGGAATAAAATATAATAACTGTAACAGGATCTTACTTTATGGATAAAAATTGGAGGGTTAATGGTAACAATAGTTTAAATGTCGAAAAATGACTACAATAAAACATGAAATCAAAAGCATAAAAAACAGCACAAACATAACAAACGTTTCTTATTCTCTTTTTAACGAGGTGCAACTTTTCAAAACCAGGGTTTATTAAAACTAAATCATTTGCTAGCTCATAGAACATCATAGAACATCCCCTGAGATCGACAATAATGATGTAGACGTAGCACACTTCTGTACTACAAATACACACGTTCTTAAACAATTTTTGACGCTCACCCCAATTTGCTACAATTTTAACTAAAAGGAAACATCATATTCCAAAAAAAAAATCTATTTTAATTTTTTGTGCTGTAACCTTGTGCTACAATTGCGTGGCAAACATCAAAAGCCTATGAAAAATGGTAACATGTGAGTGGTTTTCCTTTGAGGCATCTAAAAATCAAACACAAAAGTGTGCACGCGTTGTAACATTATGGTTTGTCACGCGTAAACGTGGGTTCAAATCATGCAAAGGTCTGGTACACATATTTCTTCTATATAAAGATGCTCGTACAAACATCAATGGAGGAGAGTCTTATAGGACCTATCCATCCCCCATTTAAATATTTTCTCTACAGATGTTTATTTAGACACCATTTCTACAAAAGCCATGATAGAGTTATGATAATTTGAATGGCATTTAAAAACTTTGTAAAGGAAGAAACGCAACCTTAAGATTTTGGGAAAGCTTAGCATCAGCTAAAATTCTATCGTACTTCCACTACAGTGGATTTTATTTAGTGTAGAAAAAACTAATATTTTTCTTTCAAAGACTGCCATTGACTGGAGTCAACAGGAAAAAAAACACAAAGAAAAGACCCAGCCCTCTCATATACCCAACACTTGGCACGCCCAATTAATTAAAAAAGTAAGTTTCAGTGAAATGCAGTGAATTAAAACGGTTATCATCATGCTGCACCCAAAAAATGTCTTCACTAAAATTCAGATATACCTGCTTCAACTTTAATAATTTTGTTTAGAGTCCTTTAAAGGTCTTGACTGGCTGTACTGCATTTAATTTAAATGGATTTTATTTGGCAGCAATTTTTACAAAAGATGATGTTAAATAATTGGAGAAGGCTAACGAATTATGGTACTTCAAAAGGCATTTAAAAACCTTTTCAAAGGACTGCACTTTCCAGATTTTGGGGAGGAAAATTGAAATAAAAGCAAGCAAATGTTATTCTGAAATTACCGGCAAAACTTTCGGTACAAAATTTTATTTAATTGCTATAAAATTGTTATCAAAATTACCATTCACTGCAGCAAAAGCATAGACTGACCATCGGGCACTTGACGGTTGCAATTAAATATGGAACTCAGAGTGATATACTATATACTTAAAGAGTTGTCATCATGGCCAACATGAAATTGTTATAGGATTCCCGATGAAATATAAAAAATTAGAGAGAAACACAATATTATATCAACTTCAAAACCACTGCAGTGTCATGTTAAGCAGTACACACAACACTAGCGTTTGGTTGGAATATTGCTTACAAATCGTTATAGCAAATCGCTTAAAAAAACCTATTGAGGTACTTTAAGAATGAGAAGATTTGAATTTCAACAAACTGGCCAAAAAGCTTTGTGAAGCCCAAAAGAAAAAAAAACTAGCCGTATGACTAATGACTATTTGCTTAAAATGTTTTCTGCATACAATACAATATCAAAGGCCTTTTTCCAATAACATTGACTACCTACTACCTACATCTCTTCAAGGATTATAACAAAATCTCATTTGATTTGTTTCGTTTGCTGTGTTTAAGTTGCTACCTCAGTTTTAATGGTGTGTCGTAATTATGGCGTTAGAATTGTTATAATTTTTGTCAACACCCCGTTGGCAATGTTTATTTTGTTACGTACACACACCCTTGTAGTTGTGAAACATGTAGCGCTGCCTTCACTAAGGCTGTCAAACTTTTCGCATTTAATCATTCGTTGTGCAAAAATGTCCATAACCCAAAGAGAACCTGCCTCTATAATGCTTGACCATGAGAAACAGTATCACAAACAACAACAATTCATTTACTTTGGCTTTTTATTGTTTTCAAAAAAATAAGAACAAAAAAATCGCAGCAGGCATTGAGATTAACAATTTTTTATTTTCTGTTGAGCTTCATTGCAAAGCAAATCGTTTGCTTGACTCCCTAGTATTTAGTTCACTTTGGCTGTTTAGCTAATGCCATGTTGACAGTTGTTGCCTAAGGGTATTTCCATGATTTACCATATTCCACAAAAACGAAAAGAAAGAGCAAGAAAAATAATAAGTAGAATTTTTTTTATATTAAAATTACTAAGCCCTATAGAAATACATCAGGAAAAACTAAAAAAATTTAAAGCATTTTTGCTGCTGATACTGCCCACAAGACTTTAGGCTGTTGTCTATCTTTATTTGTTTTATATTTTGTATTAAATTTTTTTATATTATATTTTTTATATTATATTTTTTATATTATATTTTTTATATTATATTTTTATATTATATTTTTATATTATATTATATTATTATTATTTTTATATTTCATTCTTTTATTTTACTAGATTCGGCACTGCCGAATTTAACTTATTATGATGTGGTTTAATCACATCGTTTTCTTCCCTTATAGCAAAGGCATGGTATGGTATGTAAAGTAGTTTGATTTATGATTATAAAATAACTCGAACAGACCGACAGTTTAAAAGAAATAACGCGTTAATCACTTGTCAGAAATTGCATAAGTAATTATTATTAATTATACAACGACAAAAATATTATAATTATTTGGAAATCCATCCTGCCCTGTATAGCCGCGATGTGGAAAATTTTAGTAAAGCCCATACTTGACCTATGCACAGGAAAATCCATCCTACCCTGCATAGCCGCGTCGTGGAAAATTTTAGTAAGACCCATACTTGACCTATGCTCAGGAAAATCCATCCTACCCTGCATAGCCGCGGCGTGGAAAATTTTTAGTAAGACCCATACTTGACCTATGCTCAGGAAAATCCATCCTACCCTGCATAGCCGCGTCGTGGAAAATTTTAGTAAGACCCATACTTGACCTATGCTCAGGAAAATCCATCCTACCCTGCATAGCCGCGTCGTGGAAAATTTTAGTAAGACCCAAACTTGACCTATGCTCAGGAAAATCCATCTTACCCGCATAGCCGCGACGTGGAAAATTTTCGTAAAACCCATACTTGACCTATGCACAGGAAAATCCATCCTACCCTGCATAGCCGCGACGTGGAAAATTTTAGTAAGACCCATACTTGACCTATGCTCAGGAAAATCCATCCTACCCTGCATCGCCGCGTCGTGGAAAATTTTAGTAAGACCCATACTTGACCTATGCTCAGGAAAATCCATCCTACCCTGCATAGCCGCGTCGTGGAAAATTTTAGTAAGACCCATACTTGACCTATGCTCAGGAAAATCCATTCTACCCGCATAGCCGCAACGTGGAAAATTGTCGTGAAGCCCATACTTGACCTATACTCAGGAAAATCCATCCTACCCTGCATAGCCGCGTCGTAGAAAATTTTTTTAAAGCCCATCCTTGACCTATGCACAGGAAAATTCATCCTACCCTGCATAGCCGCGACGTGGAAAATTTTCGTAAAGCCCATACTTGACCCATGCACAGGAAAATCCTTCCTACCCTGCATAGCCGCGTCGTGGGAAATTGTCGTAAAGCCCATACTTGACCTATGCTCAGGAAAATCCATCCTAACCTGCATAGCCGCGACGTGGAAAATTTTAGTAAGGCCCATGCTTGACCTATGCACAGGAAAATCCATCCTACCCTGCATAGCCGCGACGTGGAAAATTTTCGTAAAGCCCATACTTGACCCATGCACAGGAAAATCCTTCCTACCCTGCATAGCCGCGTCGTGGGAAATTGTCGTAAAGCCCATACTTGACCTATGCTCAGGAAAATCCATCCTAACCTGCATAGCCGCGACGTGGAAAATTTTAGTAAGGCCCATGCTTGACCTATGCACAGGAAAATCCATCCTACCCTGCATAGCCGCGACGTGGAAAATTTTAGTAAGACCCATACTTGACCTATGCTCAGGAAAATCCATCCTACCCTGCATAGCCGCGTCGTGGAAAATTTTAGTAAGACCCATACTTGACCTATGCTCAGGAAAATCCATCCTACCCTGCATAGCCGCGTCGTGGAAAATTTTAGTAAGACCCATACTTGACCTATGCTCAGGAAAATCCATTCTACCCTCATAGCCGCGACGTGGAAAATTGTCGTGAAGCCCATACTTGACCTATGCTCAGGAAAATCCATCCTACCCTGCATAGCCGCGTCGTGGAAAATTTTAGTAAGACCCATACTTGACCTATGCACAGGAAAATCCATCCTACCCTGCATAGCCGCGACGTGGAAAATTTTCGTAAAGCCCATACTTGACCCATGCACAGGAAAATCCTTCCTACCCTGCATAGCCGCGTCGTGGGAAATTGTCGTAAAGCCCATACTTGACCTATGCTCAGGAAAATCCATCCTACCCTGCATAGCCGCGTCGTGGAAAATTTTAGTAAGACCCATACTTGACCTATGCTCAGGAAAATCCATTCTACCCTCATAGCCGCGACGTGGAAAATTGTCGTGAAGCCCATACTTGACCTATGCTCAGGAAAATCCATCCTAACCTGCATAGCCGCGACGTGGAAAATTTTAGTAAGGCCCATGCTTGACCTATGCACAGGAAAATCCATCCTACCCTGCATAGCCGCGACGTGGAAAATTTTCGTAAAGCCCATACTTGACCCATGCACAGGAAAATCCTTCCTACCCTGCATAGCCGCGTCGTGGGAAATTGTCGTAAAGCCCATACTTGACCTATGCTCAGGAAAATCCATCCTAACCTGCATAGCCGCGACGTGGAAAATTTTAGTAAGGCCCATGCTTGACCTATGCACAGGAAAATCCATCCTACCCTGCATAGCCGCGACGTGGAAAATTTTAGTAAGACCCATACTTGACCTATGCTCAGGAAAATCCATCCTACCCTGCATAGCCGCGTCGTGGAAAATTTTAGTAAGACCCATACTTGACCTATGCTCAGGAAAATCCATCCTACCCTGCATAGCCGCGTCGTGGAAAATTTTAGTAAGACCCATACTTGACCTATGCTCAGGAAAATCCATTCTACCCGCATAGCCGCGACGTGGAAATTTGTCGTGAAGCCCATACTTGACCTATGCTCAGGAAAATCCATCCTACCCTGCATAGCCGCGTCGTGGAAAATTTTAGTAAGACCCATACTTGACCTATGCTCAGGAAAATCCATCCTACCTGCATAGCCGCGACGTGGAAAATTGTCGTAAAGCCGATACTTGACCTATGCACAGGAAAATCCATCCTACCCTGCATAGCCGCGACGTGGAAAATTGTCGTAAAGCCCATACTTGACCTATGCACAGGAAAATCCATCCTACCCTGCATAGCCGCGACGTGGAAAATTTTAGTAAGACCCATACTTGACCTATGCTCAGGAAAATCCATCCTACCCTGCATAGCCGCGTCGTGGAAAATTTTAGTAAGACCCATACTTGACCTATGCTCAGGAAAATCAATCCTACCCTGCATAGCTGCGTCGTGGAAAATTTTAGTAAGACCCATACTTGACCTATGCTCAGGAAAATCAGTCCTACCCTGCATAGCCGCGATGTCGAAAATTTTCTTAAAGCCCATACTTGACCTATGCTCAGGAAAATCCATCCTAACCTGCATAGCCGCGACGTGGAAAATTTTAGTAAGGCCCATGCTTGACCTATGCACAGGAAAATCCATCCTACCCTGCATAGCCGCGACGTGGAAAATTGTCGTAAAGCCCATACTTGACCTATGCTCAGGAAAATCCATCCTAACCTGCATAGCCGCGACGTGGAAAATTTTAGTAAGGCCCATGCTTGACCTATGCACAGGAAAATCCATCCTACCCTGCATAGCCGCGTCGTAGAAAATTTTTTTAAAACCCATCCTTAACCTATGCACATGAAAATGCATCCTACCCTGCATAGCCGCGACGTGAAAAATTTTGGTAAAGCCCCTACTTGACCTATGCACAGGAAAATCCATCCTACCCTGCATAGCCGCGTCGTAGAAAATTTTTTTAAAGCCCACAGTTGACCTATGCACAGGAAAATCCATCCTACCCTGCATAGCCGCGTCGTAGAAAATTTTTTTAAAGCCCACAGTTGACCTATGCACAGGAAAATCCATCCTACCCTGCATAGCCGCGTCGTGGAAAATTTTCGTAAAGCCCATACTTGACCTATGCACAGGAAAATCCTTCCTAACCTGCATAGCCGCGACGTGGAAAATTTTAGTAAGGCCCATGCTTGACCTATGCACAGGAAAATCCATCCTACCCTGCATAGCCGCGTCGTAGAAAATTTTTTTAAAGCGCATCCTTAACCTATGCACAGGAAAATCCATCCTACCCTGCATAGCCGCGTCGTGGAAAATTTTAGTAAGACCCATACTTGACCTATGCTCAGGAAAATCCATCCTACCCTGCATAGCCGCGTCGTGGAAAATTTTAGTAAGACCCATACTTGACCTATGCTCAGGAAAATCCATTCTACCCGCATAGCCGCAACGTGGAAAATTGTCGTGAAGCCCATACTTGACCTATACTCAGGAAAATCCATCCTACCCTGCATAGCCGCGTCGTAGAAAATTTTTTTAAAGCCCATCCTTGACCTATGCACAGGAAAATCCATCCTACCCTGCATAGCCGCGTCGTAGAAAATTTTTTTAAAGCCCACAGTTGACCTATGCACAGGAAAATCCATCCTACCCTGCATAGCCGCGTCGTGGAAAATTTTCGTAAAGCCCATACTTGACCCATGCACAGGAAAATCCTTCCTACCCTGCATAGCCGCGTCGTGGGAAATTGTCGTAAAGCCCATACTTGACCTATGCTCAGGAAAATCTATCCTAACCTGCATAGCCGCGACGTGGAAAATTTTAGTAAGGCCCATGCTTGACCTATGCACAGGAAAATCCATCCTACCCTGCATAGCCGCGACGTGGAAAATTTTCGTAAAGCCTATACTTGACCCATGCACAGGAAAATCTTTCCTACCCTGCATAGCCGCGACGTGGAAAATTGTCGTAAAGCCCATACTTGACCTATGCTCAGGAAAATCCATCCTACCCTGCATAGCCGCGACGTGGAAAATTTTAGTAAGGCCCATGCTTGACCTATGCACAGGAAAATCCATCCTACCCTGCATAGCCGCGACGTGGAAAATTTTAGTAAGGCCCATGCTTGACCTATGCACAGGAAAATCCATCCTACCCTGCATAGCCGCGACGTGGAAAATTTTCGTAAAGCCTATACTTGACCCATGCACAGGAAAATCTTTCCTACCCTGCATAGCCGCGACGTGGAAAATTGTCGTAAAGCCCCTACTTGACCTATGCACAGGAAAATCCATCCTACCCTGCATAGCCGCGTCGTAGAAAATTTTTTTAAAGCCCACAGTTGACCTATGCACAGGAAAATCCATCCTACCCTGCATAGCCGCGACGTGGAAAATTGTCGTAAAGCCCATACTTGACCTATGCTCAGGAAAATCCATCCTACCCTGCATAGCCGCGACGTGAAAAATTTTTTTAAAGCGCATCCTTAACCTATGCACAGGAAAATCCATCCTACCCTGCATAGCCGCGTCGTGGAAAATTTTCGTAAAGCCCATACTTGACCTATGCACAGGAAAATCCTTCCTACCCTGCATAGCCGCGTCGTGGAAAATTTTAGTAAGACCCATACTTGACCTATGCTCAGGAAAATCCATCCTACCCTGCATAGCCGCGACGTGGAAAATTTTAGTAAGGCCCATACTTGACCTATGCTCAGGAAAATCCATCCTACCCTGCATAGCCGCGACGTGGAAAATTTTAGTAAGACCCATACTTGATCTATGCTCAGGAAAATCCATCCTACCCTGCATAGCCGCGTCGTGGAAAATTTTCGTAAAGCCCATACTTGACCTATGCTCAGGAAAATCCATCCTACCCTGCATAGCCGCGACGTGGAAAATTTTAGTAAGACCCATACTTGACCTATGCTCAGGAAAATCAATCCTACCCTGCATAGCTGCGTCGTGGAAAATTTTAGTAAGACCCATACTTGACCTATACTCAGGAAAATCCATCCTAAACTGCATAGCCGCGACGTGGAAAATTTTAGTAAGGCCCATACTTGACCTATGCTCAGGAAAATCCATCCTACCCTGCATAGCCGCGACGTGGAAAATTTTCGTAAAGCCCATACTTGACCCATGCACAGGAAAATCTTTCCTACCCTGCATAGCCGCGACGTGGAAAATTGTCGTAAAGCCCATACTTGACCTATGCTCAGGAAAATCCATCCTACCCTGCATAGCCGCGACGTGGAAAATTGTCGTGAAGCCCATACTTGACCTATGCTCAGGAAAATCCATCCTACCCTGTATAGCCGCGACGTGGAAAATTTTCGTAAAGCCCATACTTGACCCATGCACAGGAAAATCTTTCCTACCCTGCATAGCCGCGACGTGGAAAATTGTCGTAAAGCCCATACTTGACCTATGCTCAGGAAAATCCATCCTATCCTGCATAGCCGCGACGTGGAAAATTGTCGTGAACCCCATACTTGACCTATTCTCAGGAAAATCCATCCTACCCTGCATAGCCGCGTCGTGGAAAATTTTAGTAAGACCCATACTTGACCTATGCTCAGGAAAATCCATCCTGCCCTGCATAGCCGCGACGTGGAAAATTTTAGTAAGACCCATACTTGACCTATGCTCAGGAAAATCCATCCTACCCGCATAGCCGCGACGTGGAAAATTGTCGTGAAGCCCATACTTGACCTATGCTCAGGAAAATCCATCCTACCCTGCATAGCCGCGTCGTAGAAAATTTTTTTAAAGCCCATCCTTAACCTATGCACAGGAAAATTCATCCTACCCTGCATAGCCTCGACGTGGAAAATTTTAGTAAGGCCCATGCTTGACCTATGCACAGGAAAATCCATCCTACCCTGCTTAGCCGCGACGTGGAAAATTTTCGTAAAGCCCATACTTGACCCATGCACAGGAAAATCTTTCCTATCCTGCATAGCCCCGACGTGGAAAATTGTCGTAAAGCCCATACTTGACCTATGCTCAGGAAAATCCATCCTACCCTGCATAGCCGCGACGTGGAAAATTTTAGTAAGGCCCATACTTGACCTATGCACAGGAAAATCCATCCTACCCTGCATAGCCGCGACGTGGAAAATTGTCGTAAAGCCCATACTTGACCTATGCTTAGGAAAATCCATCCTAACCTGCATAGCCGCGACGTCGAAAATTTTTTTAAAGCCCATGCTTAACCTATGCACAGGAAAATCCATCCTACCCTGCATAGCCGCGTCTAGGAAAATTTTAGTAAGACCCATACTTGTCCTATGCTCAGGAAAATCCATCCTACCTGCATAGCCGCGACGTGGAAAATTGTCGTAAAGCCCATACTTGACCTATGCACAGGAAAATCCATCCTAGCCTGCATAGCCGCGACGTGGAAAATTTTAGTAAGGCCCATGCTTGACCTATGCACAGGAAAATCCATCCTACCCTGCATAGCCGCGACGTGGAAAATTTTCGTAAAGCCTATACTTGACCCATGCACAGGAAAATCTTTCCTACCCTGCATAGCCGCGACGTGGAAAATTGTCGTAAAGCCCATACTTGACCTATGCTCAGGAAAATCCATCCTACCCTGCATAGCCGCGACGTGAAAAATTTTGGTAAAGCCCCTACTTGATCTAAGCTAAGGAAAATCCATCCTACCCTGCATAGCCGCGACGTGGAAAATTTTTTTAAAGCCCATTCTTAACCTATGCACAGGAAAATCCATCCTACCCTACATAGCCGCGACGTGGAAAATTTCAGTAAGGCCCATGCTTGACCTATGCTCAGGAAAATCCATCCTACCCTGCATAGCCGCGACGTGGAAAATTGTCGTAAAGCCCATACTTGACCTATGCTCAGGAAAATCCATCCTACCCTGCATAGCCGCGACGTGGAAAATTGTCGTGAAGCCCATACTTGACCTATGCTCAGGAAAATCCATCCTACCCTGTATAGCCGCGACGTGGAAAATTTTCGTAAAGCCCATACTTGACCCATGCACAGGAAAATCTTTCCTACCCTGCATAGCCGCGACGTGGAAAATTGTCGTAAAGCCCATACTTGACCTATGCTCAGGAAAATCCATCCTATCCTGCATAGCCGCGACGTGGAAAATTGTCGTGAAGCCCATACTTGACCTATTCTCAGGAAAATCCATCCTACCCTGCATAGCCGCGTAGTGGAAAATTTTAGTAAGACCCATACTTGACCTATGCGCAGGAAAATCAATCCTACCCTGCATAGCTGCGTCGTGGAAAATTTTAGTAAGACCCATACTTGACCTATGCTCAGGAAAATCAGTCCTACCCTGCATAGCCGCGATGTCGAAAATTTTCTTAAAGCCCATACTTGACCTATGCACAGGAAAATCCATCCTAGCCTGCATAGCCGCGTCTTGGAAAATTTTAGTAAGACCCATACTTGACCTATGCTCAGGAAAATCCATCCTGCCCTGCATAGCCGCGACGTGGAAAATTTTAGTAAGACCCATACTTGACCTATGCTCAGGAAAATCCATCCTACCCGCATAGCCGCGACGTGGAAAATTGTCGTGAAGCCCATACTTGACCTATGCTCAGGAAAATCCATCCTACCCTGCATAGCCGCGTCGTAGAAAATTTTTTTAAAGCCCATCCTTAACCTATGCACAGGAAAATTCATCCTACCCTGCATAGCCTCGACGTGGAAAATTTTAGTAAGGCCCATGCTTGACCTATGCACAGGAAAATCCATCCTACCCTGCTTAGCCGCGACGTGGAAAATTTTCGTAAAGCCCATACTTGACCCATGCACAGGAAAATCTTTCCTATCCTGCATAGCCCCGACGTGGAAAATTGTCGTAAAGCCCATACTTGACCTATGCTCAGGAAAATCCATCCTACCCTGCATAGCCGCGACGTGGAAAATTTTAGTAAGGCCCATACTTGACCTATGCACAGGAAAATCCATCCTACCCTGCATAGCCGCGACGTGGAAAATTGTCGTAAAGCCCATACTTGACCTATGCTTAGGAAAATCCATCCTAACCTGCATAGCCGCGACGTCGAAAATTTTTTTAAAGCCCATGCTTAACCTATGCACAGGAAAATCCATCCTACCCTGCATAGCCGCGTCTTGGAAAATTTTAGTAAGACCCATACTTGTCCTATGCTCAGGAAAATCCATCCTACCCTGCATAGCCGCGACGTGAAAAATTTTGGTAAAGCCCCTACTTGATCTAAGCTAAGGAAAATCCATCCTACCCTGCATAGCCGCGACGTGGAAAATTTTCGTAAAGCCCATACTTGACCCATGCACAGGAAAATCTTTCCTACCCTGCATAGCCGCGACGTGGAAAATTGTCGTAAAGCCCATACTTGACCTATGCTCAGGAAAATCCATCCTACCCTGCATAGCCGCGACGTGGAAAATTGTCGTGAAGCCCATACTTGACCTATGCTCAGGAAAATCCATCCTACCCTGTATAGCCGCGACGTGGAAAATTTTCGTAAAGCCCATACTTGACCCATGCACAGGAAAATCTTTCCTACCCTGCATAGCCGCGACGTGGAAAATTGTCGTAAAGCCCATACTTGACCTATGCTCAGGAAAATCCATCCTACCCTGCATAGCCGCGACGTGAAAAATTTTGGTAAAGCCCCTACTTGATCTAAGCTAAGGAAAATCCATCCTACCCTGCATAGCCGCGACGTGGAAAATTTTTTTAAAGCCCATTCTTAACCTATGCACAGGAAAATCCATCCTACCCTACATAGCCGCGACGTGGAAAATTTTAGTAAGACCCATACTTGACCTATGCTCAGGAAAATCCATCCTACCCTGCATAGCCGCGTCGTGGAAAATTTTAGTAAGACCCATACTTGACCTATGCTCAGGAAAATCCATCCTACCCTGCATAGCCGCGTCGTGGAAAATTTTAGTAAGACCCATACTTGACCTATGCTCAGGAAAATCCATTCTACCCGCATAGCCGCGACGTGGAAAATTGTCGTGAAGCCCATACTTGACCTATGCTCAGGAAAATCCATTCTACCCGCATAGCCGCGACGTGGAAAATTGTCGTGAAGCCCATACTTGACCTATGCTCAGGAAAATCCATCCTACCCTGCATAGCCGCGTCGTGGAAAATTTTAGTAAGACCTATACTTGACCTATGCTCAGGAAAATCCATCCTACCCTGCATAGCTGCGACGTGGAAAATTTTCGTAAAGCCCATACTTGACCTATGCTCAGGAAAATCTATTGTACCTTGCGAAAAATATTCGTAAAATCCATACGTGTTGTATCGAGATTAAATTTCATCCTATCGTGCGTCACCGTGTCTCGAAAATTATTCTTACTTGATCTATGCGTTTGTGAGTAACAGGATAAGCAATTTATTTTGATGTGTTACGTTTAAAAATTATTCTCAACTATATCTGAAACCGTAAATGTAAATTTTTTTTTGTAAAAATGTTAACGGACAACTCATTTTAAATACTTTATTCGTTAGTTTTATTTTTATTTCAAATTATTTATCATTTTATCGTTTAAATTACAGTCATTTGTTTTTAAGTTTTTAATTTTTTTTTTCATTTTTTACATTTTTATTTAACATGTCGAATGCCGAAAAAAGCGAAGAATATTAAGGAAGAAATGAATTGCAGAAGCATTCACAATGAAGACAATAAAAGTTAATTTGAATATTTTAACAATTCTAATTATATTTGCCAAACATCCAGCAAAGAAGCAACCAAACAAAGAAAATGTTTCCGAAACCATAACAAATGTCACAGTCAAATGGAAAAGTCAAATTTTTTTACAAGAAAATCTTGCTAAATGAAAACCATGGCAGGAAAAATGGAAAAACAGATAGAAAGTCAATGAAAACTAAATAAAGAAGGCAAACATGGTTAAATATTTGAGATTTGGAAAAAAGGAGCTGGAAAAATAACATTTTTTGGAAAAGCAAGTCAAAGCAGAATAAAATATACAGTTTTTGAAATGAGCAAAATCGAGTTTTCCTTTAAGGTAAGAAGTATTAAAATAAATATAATCATCACACCTTTAAACAAAATCCCTTTCCATCTCGATGTTTATAAAAAAGATTAGCAGAATATTTTGATGGTAAAAGCAAGAATGAAAGAAAGCAGCATAACAAGCAAAAGTAAAGCTTGTTTTTTTGTCTTTGCTTTAAATCATTTACCTAAAACTTCAAATATTCAGATATGAAATGCATGTCTGTATGTGGGTGTGTGTGTGTATTTTTAGTTCAGTATTCGTTGGCTGCCATATCTAATGAAACTCAAATTTGAATAATTTGAATTTGGTAGTCTGTGCTTTTCTGACAAACAGAAAGAGTCGTCGTCTCCTACATGAGCAACAAATTTTGCCTAATGCTAAATTCATCATGGCATCGTTAAAGTAAAGTAATTTCTTTAGTTCTTTGTTTTAAGGCTCCTCTTTTTTGTGGTCACTAACTTTTTCATTTCATTTTGCTTTCTAGCTTTGTGTGTACTTTGTAGTGTTAAAATAAATTTCATTGGCTTTTCTATGAGAAGCGTAACAACAATCACCACCATCACTAAATCTGCAAAACACTTTTCGACATTCAAATTAAAGTTTTTTATCCTGGTTGGGATTTGAATAACAATTTAAAAATGTCTGCATAAAAATGTTGCTTATCTTGGCAAGACCAAGGAAAGTCTTTAAATAAAAAAAAAAAAAAAAAAAAAAATGAAATTAAGTCGCTCTTGTTTGAAGGATTATTTTGCTAAGTTGGCCTACCAGTCTGAGGTTGGGGGTTGCTTAGTTTATAAGGCAGCTATCGACCATCAAATAAAATCTTAAGTGTCCTTTTTGAAATTACTTACTAGACATCAAGGGCAAGGATTTAGATTCACGACATCCCGTTAAGACGACTTGTTCCCAATAAATCTTATGGTCGAGATTTACATTAAGAAATTTGTTTTTCTTAGGTCATCAAAAACAAAGGGAAAACTGTTTCTTCTTCATTGGGTGCCCAAGAACCGTGCCTAAATTCATTGAAAAGATATCTTGAAGTATTAGTATTGTTTCTGTTTTTATGGGGTGTTTGAAAAAGAGTGCACTTTTTCATTTTAATTATTTTAAAATACGAATTTTTCGCCGGAGATGTAATTTTTTTGCTTTGCTTTATGAAGAAAACGTATTCCGATTAAATATGGAAACAAATTTTGGAGTCAACTATTCGTTCCATGAGTAAAGGAGCAAAATAAAGTCAGTGAGAATTTTTCGAAAAAAATTTATTTTCTTTAATGAAAAGCATTTCCATTCCAAAATTGGTAGAACAAAAAATCCTCATGCAATCCAGTCTCTTTGGCATAAAAGTTAACTTTCAGAGTTTGATGAAGTTTGCTTGTTCACTTAATTTTTTTTTTATTGCATTTCAGTCCCGTCTTAGCAGGTTAGAACGAAAATCAAGCTGTTTGCATTAGATCAGGCTCATATGCCAATATTTACGAATATATGTATTAAGTCCTAACTATTCATCTAGTTTTTGAACTCTCCAATTTCAGTTTTTTTGATAGTCTTAGAGATGCCTTTGAGATGTTTTGAGACACTCTTTTTTCTTATTTTGTGCTAATAAATATTATTAAGGGTCATTATTCTAAGAGGCAATGGTTAAAATTTTAAAGAAAGTCCAACAATTAATTTTTAATTTTATTTTTAAATTATTTTTAAAATAATCAATTTCAAGACCCTCACCACTCAACTCAATCTTGTTTTAAAAGTATAATTTTTTCCTCTTATCTTTTATTATTTACCTTTATTTACTTTTACTTTTTTTTTTTTTTGTCTAAAAATAATTTTGGTTTCAGTTTGTGTGTTAGAAGAAGAACAGAAGCCAGTAAATGCGTGTGTGTATGTTAATGTAATAAACCTTGGCAGGGATGTCTATGTGTATGTGCGTTTACATTTTAGCTGGTATTTGTTTTTCGCAAATAAATGATAAGCAGCAGCATTTCATTTGATATTCATTATTTGATAATGCCATAAGTTAGTCATTGAAAATAATATAAACGTAAAAAAAAAAAACGGAAACGGAAATGAAAATATTAAAACGTTTTGTGCTAATAATAGTCGTACTGTTACACACACCCGCTCACCCAACTAAATTTTAAAAGTCTTAGGGAAAGAGAAAGCAGCTTACAGTCAAGTAAAACACTAGCAGGATAATAGTAACCAGTAGGTTTTTGCTTTTCATCTTTTGCTAAAAGTTTATGGTTATTTAATATTATAATTTTTTATGAGCATTTGTATGTACCTACATTTTTATTCTTATCTTGTCTACAAGTTAGTGGATTAAATGTTTACCTAAGCAAAATATGTTTATTGTTGGGATATGATAATGCGTACAGCTATCCTTGTATCTGTGTTTTTTTTTATGAATTAATTTTTGTATTTATACGGCATATTTACGTATATAATGATTTATTTTCTTCAAGACACAAGGTTATCAATGGAAATATATTTTTTGTTACCTGAAATTATGCAATAAATTACAAGGTTTTTTTTGGTGTGTGAATATTTTATACAAACAGGATATTAAAGTTGTTGATTTTCTTAAAAGACTTTAAGCATAGTTTTTAATTAAATTTAAAAAAAAATTGTGTTTAATTTTCTCTTTTTTTTTGCTTTTTCCTCGCCATTTCCTGTTTTATTTATTTCTTACTAAATTATTTAAAATTTGAATTATTTCTTAATTGAAACGGTTTGGTTTCCTATTAGAAATTTTGTGTAATTTTTGTTATATTTTAAAACTGAATTTTGGAAGTTCGTTTTAAATGCAATCTTATTATTCACTAAATGGAGTTAGACAGGTATCTGCAACACCCACATTACTAATAAGCTTTTCCTTGGCTATTCTTCTTTAATTATTAGGCTCAATTTTTTATAAAAAATTTTATGACTTTTCTATTTTTCTCTTCTGATTTTTCATTTAATAGAAAGCACAAGTTTTTAAACATTTAATACCAAAAGAATAAAAAAAGAAAGAAAAACTTTATAATAACAACCACATTATCTAGAAGATGTCTTTAAACCCACAACAGCTACCGTGTTATTTGCAGGGCAGGTTTTGTTTGTTTTTTTAGTTTTTGTAAATCGCATTAGCATGATACTTGAACAGATGTTCTTGTGATTTGCAATTCACAAAACTAAAAGCATTTTCGAAAATCTAAATAAGTATTCACTTTTTTGAAACAACACAGTTAGTGGATAACAGCGACAGCAATAACAACCACAGCTGAAGGTACTACAACAGCATGATGATTGAGAGGAAGATGACATAAAATAAAATAAAATAAACCCTTACCAGACAGCCATTCAGCCAGCCATATTTGCAAAAATTTCTAAAAGCAGAGCCATGTAGAAGTCGCATTAAATCAAAAGAAATTCACATCATGATGCCAACAACACTTTGATATACAAACCCTTAGTTAAAGACACCAACATCAACACCATCACCAAGTGTTGTAACACTAATAAAACTTTAACGTAGTGTGGCAATGACAGTTGCATCACCCTTGAAATTTGTTAAAAGATCAGCCAGCGGTATTAATGAAAAAAGATTTTGTTTTCTTTTGCTTGGCTTTTTTGCATTTGTTTGCATTAATTTTTTTAACACAAAAAGGAAGCAAAATTTACTATTTCTAAACAAATTCTACTAATAAAACCAAAGCTAAAAAGAAATATGTAGAAGAAAGGAGTAAGAGCGAAGTTTAAAAAAAGTAACAGGCAACTGTGTGATTTTGGAATTAATTCTTTACTATTTTGCAAATAATTTTTGGATATTTAAATACCTTTTAATGCAGGATTTTGCTATTTTCTAAGGCTTGACTATAATTTTTACTTTAGTTGTTTTTGATACAATGCCTTGGCAACTAGCAGCCACTTAAGCTTCTGGGAAATGATAGGGAAAGATATTTAAATTAAACATGATATAACAAGCTAAACTCAGTATTAGAATTAGTAGCAGGAACAAGTCACTTGGTCACTAGCTAAATGATTGTGAATTAAATTAAAGATTCGGTATTTTGAAAAGAAATATTTTGACTGTTTCACAGCTTGTCATTTGGCTTTGAAAGCAAATAGTTGAAACTTTGTAGACTTGTGAGTTAAAGTGTTAAGCTGAAAGCATAAAGAAAGAAGATTTAACCTGAACTTGGATTTTTTTCTATGCATAAGCAAAATTCCTTTGCGGCAGATAATCCGCATAATTATGAATAAAATTTCCCCTCTTTCTCTAATTTTTTATATAATTTTTTTAATAGAAATTTTTTTAATTTATTAAATTTCTTTCTTAAAACCAAAGCATCCATGTTAACTAGGCAGTAAAAACATTTAAATATAACTGAAGTATAATATATCACTGATTGTGCTTACAAAATAGTTAAAATTATTTTGAATAGCTTGTTTTCTTCTGCTTTCAAAAAAAAAAAAAAAAAAAAAAAAAAAAAACTTAAAATAAAAGAACCATACAGTTCTGAATTAATAAACACACACATGTTTATACACAGAATTTTAACTTTAATTTGTCAACGCATTAATTTTCAATCATGAACACCATACCATGAGCACATACATACATAGTATTCGTATGTGATTCTTCATTTAAAAAAAAAAAAAAACCAAAACAAAAATAAATATTTTTAATAAAAATGTCCTTTAGCTGCATGTGTTTTTGTAACCATTTACAAAATATTTTTCAACATTTGTTATTTTGCCAATTTATCATTGATTGTTTGTGACTAAAAAAAAAATCCTAAAGTAACAGAAATTCAAAGCAACAATCTCTCTCTAGGGAATGATTTGTTACAAAACAAAAAAAAAATTGGTCTACTACGAGTCTCTTAGTCAAGGGGTTGGTTGTTAGGTTGTTGAAAAAAACAATTTTATGATTTGGAAACTTTTCGCGGTTTTTATTGTTCATGTTTTTGATTTTGTATTCGGATTTTATTTTGGGTGAGCACATGTTCTCCATAAGCTGCAAATTATAAACGTTTATTTCTTGGTTTTTTTTTTCTTCCTTTATATCTTAATGATTTATCTTTGATAAGGGTTTGTTTTGATTGTGTTTTTAGTTTGGTTTGGTTCCTGCAGAGAAAACAAAAACCTAAAGCCACTGTTTTATATTGAACATTCTCAATGGGATGCAAATGCATTGAGGCGTTAAAAAGGGTTTTCATTTGTTTTGCTGCTGGCTAGTATTTTGTCTTGTGCTTGCATACTGTTAAATGGGATTTGCTTTTGTGGTGTTGTTGGATACACATGGTGTCTACAGAGGCTCTTGAGCATATGACAGAAATTAGTCTTTTAAGCTTTTGATAAATTGATAATAGAAACGTGACTGCGTTTTAGATTAGAATCTTCAAGGCAATTTTTAAACGAATAGCTGAAAAGCTATTTTATAATTCAGACTAGAGAATCGTAACTAGAAAATCTGTCACTTGGGATATTGTTTGGAATGAAAACTAGAGCATCGTAATTAATGAAATCTGCCTTTTATGAGCTTGTGGAAAACTTTCTTTTGAATTCAGCTTTCACGGTCTTTAGAGCTTTTTTTACTAGTTCGTTTAAGCCTTTAGATTTTTATAGACTTCAAGGTTAAAGAACTGATTTTGTATTTATTTTTCAAAACTCAGTGCCCTAAAGTAATTAAAAACTTTCAACTGACTCTCATTAAGAAGATGTAATTATAAAGAAAATTATCTGGGCATGTGCGAAATCTCTACCTAAATTCCCCTTATTCTGTAAAAAATTTAACATTAAAATGTTCCTGAAGACGATATCCACAAGATTGTCAAAATACTGAAAAATTAAAATATAAACAAAGACCTTGGCCATTATCATAGTCACAAAGAAGTAGGCTTTTATTAAAACCTAACTTTTGTACATATGAATTATTTGAAATTAAAGTTGTTTTTATTATCTTCTATATTGTTAAGCTTAGCGTTAGCTAAAGATATGAATTTATACATTCATGTCCTCGACTGATTATTCCTTTCAATAAATATTCATCTAAACTTGAAGTTCAGTTTTACAACTAACAGCTTCATATAAATTTTTTTTTTATTTTCATTTTTTTTACGTCTCTATTGAGAAAGTGTAAGTAAATGTAGTTAATAAATAGCAGCCAGTAGGAAGTGAAAAAAGAAATCATTTTGAAATCAAATTATACTAGAATTGAGATTGATTTTTTATTGAATTTTTATATCATTATCACAACATCACACACGAGCTTAGCCAGATAATAAACAAAATTTAACATACATAAAAAAAGTAATTGGATGATTGAAGGTGAAGGTAAAAGAGAAGACGACAAAAGAAGAGCTTCTGCTAACAGAAAAAAAATAACGCATTTTTTTTACATAGAGATGGAGGTTAGTTGCTTGGTTTATTTACCATTTGAAAGGAAGGAATCAAGGAAATTTGTTTTAAAAACTAATTCCACTTCTATGGTGATACTGTTAATATTATTTTGGTTCATAAATACTACAAATTAAAATCTTTCCTTTTTCTCTAATAAATCGAATAAACCTAACCAAGTAGTTCCTTATAATTCAGACATATTCCCTTCTCCTCTTTACCTTAACTGTGACCGTGCTTATTAAAAGTCATGTACTAGTCCTTCCAATCATTTTCTTCAATTATCCAATAATCTTTCAAATCTGTTAACAGCCTATGGTTTCTTCTGCTATTATAAAAAATAATCACACTTTCCTTGGTCGTCTTACTTGAACTTTCTGAAGATAATGTGAGTAACTGTCCAACAAAGCGACTGAAATTATCGTGAATATATTCACTGCTTATTAATTTTTGCTCAGATTTTCGGAGTTTCATTTTTAGAATGAAGTAAAGTTAGACTTTGATGTCAACTATGTAATTCACAATAAGTCAAGCCTATTTTATAATCAAGCTATTCTATATTGTAAATAAATTTCCAAAAGATTTTAATAAATATTAACACAAAAATGTATCAAATACAAGAGAAATTTTCTATTACATTCCTTAAGTGCTTCTTTCTCCAAGTTTGTGTGTCTATTTGTTTAAATGAAAATTAATAATTTATCTTCGTTGCAACTAACCTGCTTTAGGTGTAATAACTTGCTTCCTACACTTTTACACAATTTCCATTATATATATTTTTTCCTTTTTCTAATTCTAAAATCACACACCCACACACATACTTTTGTATGATACCTGTTATTTTGTATATTAAAAGATTGTTTGTTTTATTCCTCTTGTCATCGTCTAAGTAAGACTGACACATATTCCTGTGCTAAGGACTTCATAATGTATTTAATATTACTGACCCAATATTATTACATCGTAAATCGTTTAGCTGTGTTACATTTAAATTTATGTACATATAAGAGACAGGATGTATTCATAAATAAACAAACAAATTTGTATGTGCAAAAGGTTACATGTTAGAATGACTTTTATTTCATCGATTTCATCACTTTCTTTATACAGTTTTTCATATGAAAAAATAAAGCAATTTTCGTATCGGTAAATGTATGTTAATACCAACAACATGAAATTAATAACTAATCGAAAGATTTATATGACTATACTCACCTGTACACTGAAAGAAAAATTATTCATTAATGTTATTAATAAACATTTTTTACTGAAAACAAATTTCTTTCAAAATTATAAAATTATAAAATTATAAAATTGTAAAATTATGAAATTATAAAATTATAAAATTATAAAATTATAAAATTATAAAATTATAAAATTATAAAATTATAAAATTATAAAATTATAAAATTACAAAATTATAAAATTATAAAATTATAAAATTATAAAATTATAAAATTATAAAATTATAAAATTGTAAAATTGTAAAATTGTAAAATTGTAAAATTGTAAAATTGTAAAATTGTAAAATTATAAAATTATAAAATTATAAAATTATAAAATTATAAAATTATAAAATTATAAAATTATAAAATTATAAAATTGTAAAATTGTAAAATTGTAAAATTGTAAAATTATAAACGTAGAAAGTTATAAAGTTCTAATTTTTTTCCTTTGAAACTTCGCTTAATAGTTTTAAAAACTGTTTTTATATATTTTTTTTTTCAGTAAGCAATATTCTTATAGTATACTATTTATAATTTCTCTACATGTAAGAAAAATAACCATGAAGTGCTTCTAACCTGTAGTTGTCCTCCAGCTATTAAATTTTCAACTTTTCTCTCATTAGAAAACCTTAGCAATAATCTTCAAACATCTAAAAATAATAATATTTGCAATGTAAGTCATTAAAGCAATTTTCAATGATTACATTTCCAATCAAGGCTAAAACGGAAATTTTCATTAAACTCTCACTTCTACAAACACATACTACTTGTGTGAATGATTATGCTTGTATACATAAATGCATATGAGTCCTTAATAATAAATGGCTTAAAGCAAATAAGCATTTCTAACAATTTACAATCTTTATTTATTTTTTTTTTGTTAACACACATCATTTAGACAAATATCTTCTATAATTTTTTTTTTGTCAGAATACCAGTATTTATGCCAACAAATATTAAGGTGAAAATTTCTAAGCAAATTGATTTTTCCTTATACAACAATTTTCACATAAAATTGGTGTTTTAAGGCATAATACCAAATGAATGAATGTTTTAAAGGAATGAATGATTCAATGAGTTTGTGCTCTTGAGCCAAAAGTTAATATTTTATGATTTACTTTCGGTTTATGGATTTCATTGGAGAACAGTTTATTCCATAACTGAATTCTTTTTCTAGTTTATTTGCAAATTGGAAAGGAAATTGGAAATTTATAAATTATGAAAAAGCACATTAAATGAAGGAGGCTGTTGAAAAGAAATTGATTTTGATAAAATCATAATAAAATGTTGATGATAAAGAAGTTAAACATTATTATTGCTTTTTTCTATTTTAATGAAATAAAAAGTTTTTATAAGAATTATTTTGAAGCTTATTAAGTTAATTAGGTTACTAAAAATTAATACTTAACTGAGAAATTTTATTTAAAACAGAATCAAGGGATATTTAGTAAGAGACAACTCCGTGATGTCAATTTTGATATCGTGTTCGATATCTGTGTAAGGAAATTAGTAGAATTCCTTTAAAGCTTCTTTTTTTTTACTTATTTTCTAACCCCTGACTAAAATGATAATAATAATTTCTTTACGGAAAATAAAATGACTTTCAACTATTGATTTTTCTTTCTTTTTATGTTTTCATGGTTAATTGAAAGTAACGCACACACCTTAAATAAGTTTTCAAACATTTTATTTGCCTTATCCCTTTTAATTTTTGGTTCTTTTGCTTATTTTATTGTTTAATAGATGGCCCTAATAAAGCATATAAATTTTATGCTGTAGATGTATTTAGGAAATCCTTATATTTTATTTATTACACTTTTAAACAAATTTGGCAAATTTTCACCGTTTAGCCAACAACAGCAAAAGCCCAAAAGCAGAGATTCATATGGCTGAGATCAAACAAACCCAACCCCCAATAGAGCTTGAATACAAAAAAGTGTTAAAAAAATAACAAAATTGGGCTATTTACGCAAATTTTATTGCCAACAATTTTATATTTATTTCCTTTTTTTCTTGTGTGTGTTTGTATACAATCAGAAACAAAAAAAAAAAAAAAACTTTAAATTTATTTTATATTATTTTGCTTTTTTTGTGGATTTAATTTAACCCTTTTTTGGGGTATATGAGTTTATATGAGTTAAAAATAAAAGGGGAAGTCACACGTGTTTTTAATAGGCTCAAATTTGAATTGTCATAAATAGTTGCTTCTTTTAGAATTTAGTTAAGACAGACACTTAGGTTCTCTAGAAGGCATAGCTTTTTCGGTACATTTAAATTGTACACAAAAACCTACCACGAAAATTTGTTTTTGTTTTAAATATAAATTTATTTCGTTGATACAGAAAGAGGCAGTTACGCAGTTACTCAGTTGGGGCAATAGGCAGTTGTTTTGGTAATTTTGTTTTTAAATTTTTTTTGTTGTATTTAAAGAATTTTATTTTTGTATTTAAGGATACATTAGTGGGGAGAACATGACTTTTAAATAAAATTGCTTACACAAAAATTCTTTTTCATTTTGGTCGTAAAGGTGAATGCAGCTTGTAAAAACAGGATATCATTCCCCTTAATAAAACACGAAAGAACGTCTAGATTATTTTCCTATTTTGGCAGCAATAAGTTTTCTAGTTCTTACTACTTGTAATCCCTGCCTTTTAGTAGAATTTGCTGAATTAAAAGAAACACAACTTGAAGGCATTATATACCCACTTGGAAGACTAACTTAAATAATTAGGTATTTTTCGTAAATATCATTTCTATTTAAAATATTTGACTGACATTCCAATAGTAACGAATTACTTTAAGTTTATCTTAATACTTTTTCCTTGGCTCAGTACCATTCTATAGACTTCCTGGGAGATCTATTAAGCTCAAGATTAAAGAATCGTTGAAAATTGAATCCCACTAATATCGGTTGACAAAGAAAATTATCAGGCTAGCAAAAATGTTCATGTCTTTAGGGTTTGGGTCGAGAACAAATGATTTAGTGGGACTTTTCACTGCCACAGGCTGACTGGCCAATAAAGAGTATTGAAACACTAGCCACAAAGTGGAGGATCAGTTATAATTACTTCTGCATTTCATATTACTAAGACGAAACGACAGCAACATTATATACTGTGTGACTGCAGTGGTCTAACTTTGGACTAGTTTTCGTTACTTAAGACATCACTAGCTACAACCGTGTGACATGACGTACAAATCACCCAAAGAAGTCTTTGAATTCTTAATTAATACTAGACTTAGGTTGTAGTCGTAAGTTGAAAGCAGTGTCACAATGGGTTTATTCTGCCTCTAGTAACCAGGTGATTCATACTCGCTCCTACTTTTAATACTTATGCCATTAAATTTCCCCGTTCAAGTACAAAAAATGTAACTTAAGAATTAATCTAGTGACATGTCTTGTACCCAGACGTTTTCTGGCTGCTTTTTTTTTTTTAACAAAATCTCTTTGTGTTGTGTAGGTTGTCTACCCAATAAGCTTGTACAATTCATCTAATCCTGAAGAGAAAAGTTTATTTATTTATTTATTTTTTTCTTTTTTTTGACATTCAAATTATGCCTTTTGTTCATTTGAGAATTTTTTTTTTAAAAGCTTCATTATACTTGTATGTATATGAAGCTTTAAGTGTCTAACGCTTCACTAAGCATTTGTTGTGATTTTCTATGTTTCCGTTTTGTCTACCAAAATCTAAAATAAAGTTTTAAAAATTTTTGTTATTGCAAAATGTGTTTGTTTTTTTCTCTTGCTTGCTTTTATTAAGGCCACTAATAGAGAGAACAAATAAATAAAATTGTTTTTTAAACTTGTTGTTCCCCTTTTTTTTATCCTAGATTTTCCATTTATCCTTAATAGGCATATGACTATTTATGACATTATTATTTTTCATACCAACCCATAAAGGACAAATACTAGAAAGAGTTTAACAACCATAACCCAGCTTTTATATTAAAAAAAAAAAAAAATCCAAAAAACAAAATGACAAACGCCAGCCAATCAACCCACCAGCTCTACAAATGAAAACCCAAATTGCCTGGATTTGTTTAACTCGTAAACAAATCAATGATGTGGAGAAAATTTTTATGAGCAAACATTTGTGTACGTTTTTTCTTTTTGTGCATTTAATGGCTTTCTAAAACTGGCAATAAATTTTTTAAAACAATTCACTTAAAATGAAATCTTGAAAGTTTAAAAGACATTTTACAGAAATCATATAAAGGAAATCTTTATTAAGGAAAGGAAGAGAAAACAAAACAATATAGTTTTCGTTGGAATCTGTATTTAACAACATAGTATTCCAACATTGCCCTTAATTGATCTTGGTAGTCTTTCAAGTAAAAGTAAATATCACTTTTGTACACTGGAACTGCAATTCAATTTAAATTGTTGCAGGTGCTAAGCACATAAAGTAGCGAGACAGTCCTTTACCGTCTTTGCGAGTCTTCGCCTCTTCTTTGTACACTTTCCACTCGGATCTTTTCGGATATATAATGCCACGGGGTATGTTTTGATCACTTTATTATCTAGTGTAGGTGCTTCAAAACGAAATCTTTTGATTCTAATTGAATCAATTCAACATTAATGAAAAAGTCTCGTTTTATTTTCGATTTAAATAGCTGGATTTGTGCTTAGCTGTTATTAAATTGGTTAAATTTAATATGATGGTCCTTCGAACCGTTAGAAATTGCTAAAGTTTAAAACACTTAGCTCAAACTATGACCATAATTAATGTTATGCTACTTAATTTGAGAGCTGCCCTCATAAATGCTACTGGCTGCCAGCTTTAACATTTATAATTTTTCCCTTTAACAAGTGTTGATGATTTACACCAAAACATGCATAATTAATAAGGAAAGACAAGAATAATAAATAAAAACCTTTATACACATGTACACACACTTGCACAACAACAAAATAAAACAATAAATTCACAGCCACAGACGGAAAAAAAAATGTTGAAGAAAGAGATCAAAACTTGCTTGCAATCAGCGTGACATGCGGCAAATAACCAACAATATATTTTTCGTTGTTGTTGCTGAAAAATTGGTTTGTTTATTGTGGTGTTCGTTAAGTAAAGGGGTTACCGGTTTTAAGAGGAAAGACTGTACAGAGTACATATTTACAACTTCATTAAGACAGCTTCCGCGTCATCATTTCCGCCATTAAAAAAAAAACACAAACGAAACGCTTACTCACACATACAAAACATTTTAAATTTTCATGAAATGTAAAAAAAAAATATAAAAATTATGAAAGGGAAAAACACAAGACGAAGTTCAGTATAACAGAATTAAATATTCTCATAATTCATGTGTGAAAATCAACAAAAGGCAATCAAATACAATAGAAATTTCCATAATATTTTTGTTGTTTTTGTTTATTTTTAATTCAAGGAAGGAATATATTTTATAAAAAAAAAGAACATTAACAAGCACAGCTGTTAGAAGGTGTCAGAAAGTAGTAACTTTTTTTTAATAAAAGAAAATATTCAAACTGAATGAGAATTATAAACAGTTTAATTAGTATTAGGCTGCTAATACCAGAAACTAAGGGCCGGGCCTATTCAGATCAATGCCAACGAAAGCATAGCTGGCATAACTGTATTGAAAACAAAAACAAGTTTTCGTGTATTTTTTTGTTTGCAATACAATTATGCGAACGAAATTTAACTAAATCCATCAAAATTTTAAGAACTTATGCCATTTCTTTGGGGAATTGGTTCATTTTAAAATTTTAGAGTTAATTTATAATGAGTTAGTTCATTGGAAACTCAGCTTCAGTAGCCATTTCTTTAAAAAATGCCAGACTACTATTTAAATCCTCTTCTATTACTGGTTTTTCTTCTTAGGGACGTAGTCAGCTGACTGAGGAGATAAACTAATTTTCACGCTGATTCTACATCGTGAGCTCATATAAGAGAACCCTATAACTTCTGCTATCGTATCCACCTTTAAATTTACCTTTGAAGGATCGACGAGAAACAAACTTTCTCCACAAGCTAACTTAACCCAAACGAAGGGGTCTTCAAGTTTTATATTTTTTTTTATCTTGCCTTTAAGGCTCATCAGCAAAATCCTGTAACTTCAATTTTTTTTTTAACCAAACAGCGAAATTTGTTTTGTTAGAGCTGAAATTTCCTGTCACTTTTTTAATCTGTTCCTTTTTTTTTTCTATCTCTATTGCTATCCTTCTACACTTCCTCTTATACAGTTAAAAACGCAATCTTGCGATCTAATTGAGAGCCATTAAGCCATTCTTTTATACAAAGGGTTCATATCAGAGGGTCCAAGTGAGCCTAATTTCTGTTTTAGTAATTGGGCGCCCTGTGTAACCTAACTTAACCTAGCAGAGAACATATTGGTTTGACGTTACGGGCAAATCACTCAAAGAAGTCTTTGAATTCTTAACGAACGCTAGATTTAAGGACACAAGTGTAGTGTCACAATAGATGTATTTTTTTCTTATTTTTTCTTGAGCTGGCACAAGTATTTTTGGGGATTCTTTCTGCTTAAGATTGAGCCTTATAAAAAATTGCAAATATTTACGATTCTACACCAGTGCAGCTCCACTGCACTATTAAAATTAGCAGGTGCTTGAGAAAACCCTTTTTACCACACAATAAATTACACTTAATTAATTTTTTTGAGAACTTCTTAAACTGTTATTTTTCATTTAATTGGTTTAAATTAAAAGAAATTTGTTTACTAATTTTTATATTTTTCTTTTTAGGAAAATCTCGCCATTTTCCGGTAAATGGTTTAAGTTCAGTTAATGCGGCTGCCAATAGTGATACACGTAATATATACAATAATCCTTATACATCTTCATCTTTACAACAACAACAACAACAACAACAACAACTGCGTCACCAACAACAGCTACACCAACAACAAACTCAACAGCAAATCCCACAACATGTGTATAAATCAATTGCTGGTAACAGCAATCAATATGAATATTCAACACCAAATTTAACAACAGAGCAACAAGCTCCATCTGCTGCAGCACTTGCAGCAGGTGTTTCTTCAAGCAACACAACCGAAGCAGAAAATCTTTTTCTTAATCATAATAACGGTGAGTCCTTTGCTTATAATTTTTTTTTCTGTTATTTATGTTGTTGTTGCCATATTTTCTCGTTAGCTCTTATTAATATTCATATTTTAACAATTATATTTTTTTTTTTTTTTTTTTTTTTTTTTTTTTTTTTTTTTTTTTTTTTTTTTTTTTTTTTTTTTTTTTTTTTTTTTTTTTTGCTTAGTGTTTGAGTTAAATGCCTGCTAGGGTTTTATAAAGGTGTACAAGATTCTGATTAACGTTGCCTTGTTAAATTGCATAAATTTATGGCCATTTTCACAAGATTTTCTTTGCTTTTCGTACTTTTATTTTGTGAATATTAATCAGGAACAGCTGGTGTTGAGTTGAGAGCAACGTTTGTGTTTGGTTAACTTTAAAAATTATGACCAAATTAATAAATCTTTTTTTTTAGTACAAAAAAAAAAGAAGGTTTATGTTTAGTCTACATAATTTAGTAGCTTTTAAGGGCAAGGTAAAGTGCTTATTAAATTAATAGGGCTAAAAGTGCATAAAACTTAAAAAGTTTTCAGTGAAAATCTGTATTAAAAAAAATTAAATTTTTAATGAGATGAGAGATTAAAGAAATTAAATATTAAACAGAATACCCTTTAAAAGGGACTTGGAATAAATTTTTAATTTTATTTTGGGTGTTTAATGCCATTTGTTAAGAGTACTAGCAAAATCAATGGGACATACTTTTATACCCTTCACTATAAGTAAGTAGAATATTTGGTTTCTAATTTATAGAAGAGCTGAGTTTGCTATTGAGCTTTTATAGTGATTTGTGGAACAGATATCAAGTTGTAGAGATAAAAATCTTTGGATATATTTTGTTTTTATAAACAGCAAGCGGGAAAGCTTAAAATTTCAAGCCAACAAACAAAATTCCGTTTTCATTTCATTTCTTTTTTTTTTGTTTTCTTTAAAGCCCTTTAAGAATACTAACTTTCACTAAAAGGCAGCAAACAATACAAAAGCCTAAAATTTTGTAGTAGAAAAAAAAATTAAATACAAAACTAAATGTTATATTTGCTATACAAATCAAATACAAATACAAACACATGCACATGTCCAGTTTTACAGCAAATGAAGAGTGAAAATGAATGTAAGGATTTATCAATAATTTTGTATTCTTTGGCACACATGTAAATCCTCTGTCCATATGGAGTTTAAGATAAAGAAAGTTAATAGAAAATTGCTTGTTTGCCAACTACACAGCCCTTCTTCAATCGCCCATATTTCTATGATAAATTAAAACAAATAAAAACATTAAATTAAATATTTATTTAGCTAGAAAAAAAAAAAAACTAAAACTTATCGAAAATGACCCATCTAAATGCCAATTCTATTTTTGATTTTTTCTTTTGCAAAACAAACGGCTTAAAATTTACTTGAAACTGCCCCTTTATTGGCAGTTTTTTTTTGTTCGAAATTAATGTTTGCTTGTAACTCGGAAATGCAATTTGAAATTTAATTTTTAAGCCTCTTTTGTTTTATATTTGCTTTAAGTGACACGTAATAAACACAAGCAGGGTAGAGCAACGAAACCCTCAGACATTCAATGAAATATAACCACCGCCCCCCTACAATCTATTTTTAAATGTTATTTGTTGTTGTAAGCATTTGAAAAGGACAATTGACTCTTAAAAAAAAAGTTCAATTCATTGATGAACTTAACTTATGTCAAAATATACGATAAGTAATCCGGTATTTTATGTACATCATTATAAGCAACAAACAAATACACAAACAAACATGAATTCTTGCAAATATTTGCTAGTGAAAATATTTTCATTTAAAAGGGTCATCTTAAATTTTCTGTGTCTCTGTCTCTAAAATGTCTCTTCTACTTTTTAGATAGATGTTGTTGTTAAGCTTGATTTGCTTTAGACAAAATAAATATTTTTGGTATAACGTTCACACACGTACACCCACCCACAAATACATTTTATTATTCATTTACACTTTTACATGCTTTTCCATTAAGCCTATTATTGATGACTGTCTGGTCAAATGTTCATGTGCTTAAACATTTGTTAATCATTTACTACATCTTGGCAAATAATTTACAGGATTTTCAAAAGCAAAACATATATAAGTTATAAAACAGACAACAGTTGTGTGTTTAGTTTAAAATAAATATACCAGAGTATGTAAATTAAATTGAATTTATGCATGCGTTTGTATTAATACAAGAATTGTAAGAGAGGCGATAACAACTGCAACTTGAATTTAGGATTTTCCAAAAAGTTACTTAGAAAAACAAAACCCTTGAAGTTTTTAAAATAATTTGAAATTTTAAGCTTTAATAGAAATTGTGGGGAATAAAAAATTTTTTATTTAAAACTTATAAAAATTGTTTATATAAATTTTGAAAAAATATATTATCGAACAAGATAAATTTTTTATTTTATTATTGTCAATACGGCCTGTACCACAAGGATCTTTTCTACAGCCCATAGGTTCACAATTCCACATTTAAATTTCGAATGAAGCTAATTATAATGGTTAGTGAGGGCCTAACTATTTCTCTGGAAGTAAAAAAAGAAGAAGGCTTCATAGTCACAAAGTGTATTGTCTGAGGTTTCGTCATTAAAACCACATAGCCTGCATTGACTGATCCTAATATTTCCCATTTCACACCGGTGATATCCAAGATCATAATGCCCGATAACAAAATTCAGGTTCAACTTATGGCACTCTCTATGTTAAGCCTTTTATATTGCCAGTGCCTTTTTTTGAAGGGCATCTCGAAAGTGTGATAAAGCATTTTTCAATGTTTTGAGAATTGTGATTCGACCTAAGAACCAGTTTTCTCCCTAATGTATCCCATGTAGAGATGCCAAAGTAGGGTTATGGGCCTCTCTGTTGGCCTAGCAGCGTTCCCTTATGTCCAGGCACTTAACACAATGTGAGGTAATCCATTTCATTCACTGATCTTAGCTCAGGTGAACGTAACGGCAGCCGTGCCGACTGAATGGCTGGCATTAGTACTAATTACTGTAGGTAGTACTTCTTCTAAAACATTCTCTACGCTGAGTCAAAAATCGCGTTGCAATATCAACCATGTATGTAGTCATTTTGTTATCATCCCGTTGTCTATTTTATTGACAAGTGTTTTCAATTTTTTAACATGGGTGTACAAATTAACAAGGGTTGGCTGTCAACTTAGAAAAAAGCAAAGATTAACATGAAAATTGGTTTTTGTTTACAACGAAGCTTTTGTTCTTATTTAGCTAAACATGCCCCAAGTATTTTTAGATTTTCTAGTTGATTCCTAAGCTTCAGTTAAGAAATGCCTGGTATTCCTATGGGCACTATTGTATGACTCGTAGAGCATTATAAGAAAACGTTCTCATAAAATAATTAATGCATACGCTAGGCGGCAGACCTTAACAAGTAGCGCCTTAGTTGGGATCTGTTTCGTCTTAGAACACCAAACTAGAGCAGTATAGGTCATTCTTGGGTTTTAAGCTCCTCCTTTTCTCAAAAAGTCCTTGATTTATCATGAATGAATATTTCAATGCATTAGATATCTCAATAGCCATTCAGTGTCCGCCTTATGAGTTAGGGATTGTTTTAGTAGTTGGCTTATTTGTCAGCTTTTTATATTTTTGCAGCAGTTAACAATAATAATAATACCATCCTTTGACATACAGTGCAAGAAAAATAGTCATTCATATTTGTCAATGTTAAGAATTGTTAAAAAACTATAAAAAGTGAAGTCGTTTTATGTCAGTGACTCCAAATAGATTCTATGTAATGCAAATAAGCTGCAAAGTAATGAATTCCAGAGTCATTGTTGTTCACGGTTGTGAGCATAATTTTTGGCAAAGCTAATGCAATCTCATTTTAATTTCAGAGAATCTTATGGTAAAGCTTTATTATTTTAATTTTCTTCTTAGTTTTTTTACACAAATAAATAACCTTCGAAATGACCTAATTTCTAAGTGCCATATAAAATACTCGTTAACAACGCAAATCTTAAGCATGTAAAGTCTATAAGGTTTTTCACGTGCTTGTCTTCACTTTTAGACCAACAACCTACAACTTTATAATGAATTCATCTACAAAAATTTAGAAACCTACTAAACTGTTCTCTTATTTTTTTTGTCCTCTTCTTTCTAACACTTCACTTACCCCCACCTGAAAGGTATTTTTACAGAGGCAGTAAAGCCCACAGAACATAAATTAATTCTTAAAACTTACATACAACCATAAATCTTAACAACAACAACTAACAACACATACCCACCTGTACAACACCATGTTAATAACTCTATTTCTTTTTGATATGGTAAAAGTGAAAAAAAGGGAAGGATTTTTGTTAACTGAGTTAAATGTGTATAAGAAATAAACACAACGAAATGGCAATTATACCTTTAAAAAGTTTTATGACTGGGCATGTGAGTAAGAATGTGTTTGTCTGCATGTATGTGAGTTATATACAAAAAAAGGACCTTAAATCGTAGTACAAGTAGGTCCATAAAAAATGGCTGTAAATGATCACCAATGTAAATGTTGAGTGTGCCATAAAAATAAATGAATGGACTATGAACATCTATAAATCTTTTACAAGTGATGCTAAATATATGAATGACATGAGGGATCATCCCTACTTTCTTTGCATATCAACAAAATTGCCTAAGAATAGAATACTGTAGAAATTATTGCCCCGCTATTTTAGTTGTAATTTTGTTAGTAAATACAACCTGTTTGTGTTATTACTGATTACAACTCTGTGACCGTGACGTGTTGAGAAGTACACACAAAAATGACAACTCATCAATAGCAGTTGCTTCAAATACAACTTAACTGAGTTGACTACGTTTCAGTAATTTATTAATTCAGTGAAAATAGTTAATTAATATAATAAAATTTTTTCTAATGAATAATTTAATGAAATAATGGAATTTATGAACGAAATTTTTTTAGGAACGAAATTATGTTAAATTTCTAGAGTTCATTAATTCAATGAAATTTTTAAATTTATGAATAAATAATGCAATGTGTTTAATGAATTTTTTTACAATAGAAATTATGTTAAATTTCATTAATTCATTAATTTAATGAATTATTTTATTATATAAATAAACAATTCATTAATATAAGGAAATTTTTTTTAGAAGCAAATTACGTTAAAATTTCTTTAGTTCATTAATTCAACGAAATTTTGAAATTTACAAAAAAATAATTCATTTATTGTAATGAAATTTTTTCGAAACCATATCATTCAATGAAAAAATTCAATTTCATGCAAATAATCCATTAATAATTTTGAAGAAATACTTAATTTTATGAAAATAATTCATTCTTGTAATGAAATTTTTATACCAAGAAATTATGTTATGGTTTTTAATATATAGAAATATTTGAATTTATAAACAAATAGTTCATTGATTTCAATGAAATTTTTTCAGAACCATTATTCATTATTCTTTCATTAAATCAATGATATATTTAAATTTTGGTGTAAAGTCCCATGTATGGTTGAAGGTGTTGAAACAGGAAAGGCTTATTTATCAGTATGTGGGTAAATTTTATGAAAGATTTTATTTATAGTTTGATGTCTGTGGCAACAGGGCTGTTTAATGTTTTCTTTTGGTTTATTTTTTTTCCTTGCTTAATGTTAACAAAAAAAGTGCAAAAATTTCTAAGATTTATTTATTTAACTCAACAAAAATGTTTTCTTACAGCTTAATTTCAAATTCTGCAACCAAAACTTAAAGTCCCATTAAAAAAATCAAACTTTTTTCAACTAAAAAAAAGCTTTTCTTAACACTTTCGAAAATATTTCAACAGCAAAACTATTTCGGTATACAAAATGCAAGACTTTGTTAACGACCACTATAAAAAGTGCATAACAAATGCATATAAAACTCATAAAAGAGCAATAAAAGAGTAGAATAGAAAAAGCTTTAAAATTTTATTGCAACATAAATATTGTAACAGCAAAGCTTTTTGTTTAAAGAAATCAAAATCATAAAATAATAACGAGTTTTTAAACATTTTTGAAATGCAAAATGGAAGAACTATAGAAAGAGAAAACAGTTTAAAAAGTTGCATTTTTTGTTGCTCTTATTTTTTTTTTTTTTTTTAAGAAAAAAATACATAAAAAATTGTGTCTCTTGAAAAAATTTTTTAAATAAATTTTTTTTTATCAAAATCAATTAAAATTCCTTTACAAATTCTGTTTGTTATAATTTTTTTTTTATTATTTTAAGAGGCAAAAATTCACCCCCTGTTTCTTTATTAATTGAAAACGATTTCTGCACATAAAGTCAGCCATTATAACAGCGGGGTAATTTGCTGCCAGGGGTAGCTATTTTACTCTCTCAAAAGATAATTTTTAGTTGTCGTTAAGTTTATCCTTGGGATAATTATGCCCCTGCTATAAAAACAATTTCTGCTAAAAAGATAAATGTAAAAGTTAACAGGAGCTTGTGCAGAATTTGAGATAAACTTGGTTGCAAAAAATACTTTTAACAGTTTATGCTAACAAACATTTAGCTTAAATGTTAATAGCGTTTTTAAGAGAAAAGCTTAAATAAAACTCGTTATAAAATTTTACTTTAAATGGGCTGGCTTGTAAATACTTTTGTGAATGTACTTAATTTAGTTAGAAAAATTAACTATATAAAAAATAATTTGAAAAATAAATGTAACGTAAATGTTGTTAGAAATTTTATTTCATTAAATTTTCAATTAATCAAAAATATTTTTTTAAATATAAATTTAAAGCTTCGTAACTAAAAAAGCTTTAATTTATAAATTTCACTGTGTTTTTGCCTCGAGCATTTGTATTAAATTTGCATCCCCCAATTGATTGATAACTCGTTTAAAATTAGTGAGTGACAGAAAATGCTTAAATTGTTTTTTAAGCATATTTTAACTTGGGTGTCAGATAATGGCCTTGATTATAAGAAAAAAAGTGTTATAAGGCACTGCCGTTATTTTATCGTAAATTCGATTTACGAGAATGACACTTGCATATTCTTCCAAAAATTTTGTTTCTAAACAGTCAATTGAACAAGCCGATAATGGTTGTGTACAGCCTCTAATTTTATGCAGAAACTTTCCTATCATGCTAAGCAGTATTAGTTGCATTGTAAAGCTGAAAATGCCTTACTTAGCAGATCACATTGGTAAGCGCTACCTGCAAGGTCTCGCTGCCCTGTCGACTATAAGGGTAGACATGCCATATGGCTCCGTTAGTAGTAGAATTTTTTTAAATAACGAACTCATCATTTTCTGTCTGTCTTCTTATTTATTTCCTTTAATTTCTATCTCCATGGCTGCCCTTCTTTACTTCCTCTTATACAGGTATCAAAAAGGGACCATATTAGAGGAACCAAGTGAGTCCAGCTTCTGTTTTCTTATTTGGGCGCCCTATATAACCTAACTAGCTTATAGCAGAGCACATATTATGTTACTCTAATGGTCTAATTTGGTCTACAACCGTTTGGCAGTTCGCTTCACGTTGTGTAATTTCATACTATTTTTGTATGTTTTAGATTTCATTATTATGTTTATGGCTTTTTGAAACTTTCTGTTAAAAATTCAAAATTTTTAACGGTCTTTCAGTGTTATGTCAGCTGAGAAAACTTTTAAAACAATTTTATAGTTACAAAACTAACAGCTATTCACGTTATAACACTTAAAACTTATTTATAGATGTTAAAAACTAGTTTTCAAAATTAAGATAAAATGTTATAGTAGCTTCACAGTTACTTGAAAGCTTTTATCTATAGACCCCATAAGCCTGTAGAGAGAGGTTGGAAGTTAAGGGGTTTCTCTGTAAAAGCAGTTTTTTTTGCAGAAGTGAAATAATAAAAACGCAGTTTAAAATATTAATTTTTTTTTCAACAAAAAATCTTTAATATAAATTTGAGAGTTTTTGCTTACAAAAAGAAAGAGAGTTAGAGCGGCAGAGAGAAAAAGAGAGTTATTTGTAATTAGTTGCATACTTTAAGTTATAAGTTACTCTATTTTAAAATGTAGCATAGTTTTAGGTTGTAGAGTTAAGCGCGAGAGAGAGAGAGAGAACATAAACAAATGTATGTCACTTAGAATTTTCTTATTTCCGTTAATGCTTTTTTATTTTTATATTTCTTACAGTGTTTAGTTTTACAATAATTAAAAAAAGAATACTTTTAAAAAATAAATGAAAATGAATTTGACATCTATAGTCGAATTTACATAAGGCCTTTCTTTATTATTGGTTTGTTTTTTTTTTTTTTTTTTTTTTTTTTTTTTTTTTTTTTTTTTTTTTTTTTTTTTTGTCTTTGCTTAAAACAATTTTCCCCGCGCTCTGCCTGCAATAGTTTTAAAATTTTGAAAGAGCATAAAGGTAAACAGGCTTTGCTTAAGGTGGTGTGTTCGTTAATGTGTGTATTTGTAACACTAACAATACAATTGCAGAAAAAGTCAAGAGCAGGTTAATATTACGAGCAATTTTCTGTACATTCAATAGTCGTAAGCGAACTAGAGGTTGAGCGGACGGCTGGCTGGCTGGTTGGCTTGTTGTGTATGTGTATGGCCATCTGTCTGTCTGTGTGAGTGTGTGTGTTGCTGTTTAATTTTCATTATCGTACATTTGGGTATAAAAACGCAGCAATATTTGTACAGAGATTTGTATTGTAGCAACAAAAACAACAACAGCAGCAGCAACATGAACAATAAAATGAGCAGGAATTTCACTTTAGATTTTTCAGTTCAAATGTTGAGGAACAATTTGTGTGCTGTTGCTGCTGTTTGTCGGTTGTTGTCGTCGTCGTTGTAGAGTCGTAAGTTGGTTGAATGTGTTTATTTGTATGTGTGTACTTTTTTTCACATGGCTGTTGCTGCCAATATTCTTTGTTGTTTTTTGTGTTGTTGGCATTTCTGTTGTTGCTGCCAGCTAGAGCTACGTTTTCTGCTGCTATTATTGTATGATGTTCTTGTTGCTTTTGCACACAAACACTCGCACCTACAAAACGTTTTGTGTTTCAATATTTTTTTTTTTTTTTTTCATTTAAAATGTATGTGTGTTTTATCTGAAAGTGTTTGTGTTTTAGTGTGTGGGTCTGTGTGTTTTATTTTGCATCCTTTATGAATTTTCAGGCAAACGTAAAAATTTCAGTCTACGACGAGACGAGTTTATCGTGCGTCCGTTTGCTGAAGCAAGCAACTAAAACAAAAAAAATATATATATCTTAAATCAAGTGTTTCCATAAAAATAAAAAAATTTTAAGCGAGTGTAAGTTTTTGTTATAAAAATTAAAAAAAAAAATAATAATTTAGAATAATATTTAAATAAAAAAAAAAGTGTAAAAAAATATTTTAAAAACTAAACTTAAAGCAAAAGTAACTTAAAAAATATTTAATCCTGATTCAAATTAATTTTTTTTTTAATATTTTGCCACCATATGCACGATTACAGCTGACATGTTTTTTCACAAGCAAACAACAGCAACACATTCTTTAACAGAAACAAATAATACGGCCTTAAAACAAACACCGCAAAATGCCAACAGATGCTAACGCCGGTTTTTCTCCTTTCAAAATTTAAGCTTTCAACCACACAAGCATTCTTTAACAAATTTTACAAAATCTCTGTATGAAAAAAAAGAAAAATTAAGGAGTAATATTTTCTCAGTTGTCTCAGTCTTTTTTTCTTTTAGTGAAAGTTTCTTTTACCATATTGTGCTTGAACGTGTGTAAAGGATTATGTTTTGTTTTTTCAAACTCTAGCAAAAAACCCTTATAAAATATGTGATATAAATAGCCAGAGTTTTTAGATTATTTTTTTGGTTTCGTTAATGAAAAAAAAAAAAAAAAAAAAAAAAAAAAAAAAAAAAAACAATTAAGATGCCACAAATTTTTAATTTTGAAGAGCCTTCTTTTTATTAAAATATTTTATTAAATATTTTATTTAATTAAAAAATACTAAACAAGTCGTTTAAAGTTAAAGAGTGCAAAATTTAAAAACGATATATAGTTGTGTTCGTTTGGCTTTAGATTTCTTTAATTATAACAAATTCTGTCATATATCCTTTATTTAGAAAGTGTGTGCAAATAATATTCAGATAACAATTTATTTGTTTAAATATTTAAATTGTAAAATATTTAATATAAAATAATGAAAATATTGAAAAACAAATTTTATTTTAAAAATTTTTGAAGAATTTTTTGTAGTCTGAATTAAAAATAGCTATTTTACTTTGTAAAAGAATGAAAAATCAAAAAATTTATCCACCTGTATTAATTGAATTTTGAATATTTTTAATTAAAGCACATCCTTTCATATATCCTTTATTTGCATAATACTCAAATATGTAGAAATATTATTCTAAAGGCCATTTTCTTAGCGTATAAATTATAACAAATATTAAAAAAAATATTATATAAAAGAAGGATGAATCCTTTTTAGTTAATTTAGCTTTTGTAAATGAATGACAAATGAAAAAACTAGCTTTCTTGTGTTAACTGAATTGAAAAATTGAAATATTGGAAAAAAATTTATATAAAAATTTTTATAAGGATTTATCCTTTGTAGTGAAAACTTAAAACAGCTGTTTGGGCTTACTAAATGAATAACCAATTTTAAAACTTAACCAGTTAGGTTAATTTGATTTTTAATTTCTATAATTATAGCAGATCCTGTCATATATCCTTTATTTAAAAATTGCTAAAACATATGAAAATATTACTCAAATGTCAATAGATTTTTTTTTTTAAAATATCCACGAAAATCTTGTAATCTAAATCTAGACAACTTAGGCAGACTGTCTACAGAATCTGCATAAAATATGTGTCTTCGTGCTAAAGGCAATAATCTTTCATAGAGAAGGTGTATTGAATTTTGATATTTTAAATACAACCATAATTTTCAAACACGCATCCAGTAGTACTTAGTAACTAATCAAAAATTTTAACTTTCTTTCATCTGTCTATCAAAGCGAGTAGAAAAAAAACAAACAAACAAAAATTATTGAAAATATCTATTCTAAAACTATTAGTATAATTAACAATTTTCTTAATATGAAACTCATTTCTTAGCTGAACAAACCATTTTAGTAATTTGTCAATGTCTTCTTGCTGTCTTCAGTATCAGCACTACAAGCATTTGTATAGTTCAGTTCACTTCAGTTTAGTTTAGTTTAGTTTAGTATAGAAATTATTTATTTAGGTCAAATTATTGTTTCTAACACTTGGCAAATGCATAAAATATTAAAACATTTCAAGAGGATGAGCAAAGAAAATGTTTCTACAAAGGCTACACATACTCGTACCAGACAAGAGTAAATGAAAACTTGTAAAGAATTTATAAATTAAATTATTAATTTATATAATAGAATTATATAGAAATGCTTAGAATGTTTTGAAGCAATAACTGTAGCGTACTAAAAATATTATGTAATGAAGCTAAGCTAAATAAAGCCTTAAATCAAAACAAAATTTACCATAGCTTTAGGGTTATTTAATGCTTAGTTTAAGTTGTTGAGAAATCAAACTTATGCAAAACAAAATTATAGATTTAATTCACAATCTATTTTGAAATTTGCAAGTTTTATACACTTACATGTGTTGCTAAACAAGTTACTGTAACATAAAATGAGTTCTAAAAACACAAAATATACTCGTATAATCAATTCATTTAAGACAAATGTAAACAATTTACTCGTTAGCTAAATCGTAAGTAAATGATGGAACGTGATGCAAAACTTTAAAATGTAAAGTTAAAAAGATAGCAATTTCTAATTCAAATATCAATTTATCAAATTGACTACTGTTGTAGCTAAAATGCAGCCACCCAATTGGAAAATAAAAAATAAAAATCTACATGGGAATATTTATTAGGTAGAAACAAATTATCTTTTAGAAAAAAAAAATATATTGTTGGTACTGGGTTTTTTATTTTTCAGCTGGCAGTTACACAGGTCCGAAGGACCATAAACTCGTGAAACACTATTAAATAGTTTTTTTTTTTATTTAGTTGATGGTCTGCGAAAATCTAATCACACGTATTCTCAGTATTACTTGTTATGACGCACCTAATTTTTTAATTTGTCAAAAATTGTATGTGTGTTTTATATGTGTGTTAGTTAATACTTAAATGTGATACGTATGACAGATTTTGTTTGACGAATCTCTCTAATTTGTTAGTTTCTTTTTGGTTTTATTCATAATAAAATATTTTAATATTTTAACTAACTGGAAGTAACTTCTATTAAAAAGTAAAATTAAAAAATAAAAATCTTAGTTTGACTTTCCAAATAGAAAGCGCTTTTATATTATAATTTTGAATTTTGGCCATTTGCTTGCTTTTCATTAGCTTCATAGCTAGCTGACGGTTCGAAGGACCATTATCTAAGCCATAAAATTAATCGCTTTGGAAAAGCTTTGCGATTATATTAGCTTTTCTCTGAACTACTTGATTGTACGTTATAGTAATAAAATTAATTGATTGATATATAACAAGGATTTATGGTGCTTTAAGAACAGAATTTGACAATCACTTGTTTACGCTATCTAAGTGACCCTTTTAAATATCGAGTCTTTCACTGGGTTTTTTTTTGGGCTTGACATTAAAAAGATGATAAAACCGAACGCTCTAAGGCAATGTTAATTGTAAAATTTAAGATAAAATTTATAAAAAAAATTATAAGAAAAATTTCGATAACGTTGAGTAATAATTAATTTTTGAAGCGGCATTCGAAATCGAGCAAGTTGTATTGAAATAAAAAAAATAGTTCATAATTTTTTGTATGAAGCTAAAATTTTGATTGGTTTTATTTGATCTCAAATGCCACGATTTGACCACCACAACAGATTTTAATGAGTCAATATTATTAAAATTTTTTTCAATAATTTGAAGTACAAAATTATACTAGATTTAGCCAAATTTTTATATATATTTTTTTTGAAAGTGCAGGCTTTCAAAAATGTATTTTTAAACTTTTTTTGTTGAACTTTCCCATTTGAAAAAGTGGAAACTGTAAGAGTGCATATGGTTACATTTTATTATTGAAATTTTTTTTCAATATGATTAACATACCAAGATCAAGCTTTAGTAGTACGATACCTCATGCATGACTGCAAGCCAATTCTATTTCAATTCTTCTAATCACTTTTAAGCTTCTTCTGTTAATAGAATTTTTGTTAAAGTGTGTCTCAAACGTGTGTGAACAGAATTTTTCCGTTTCTATGAATGGGTGCAACTGTGGCATAAGAACACTAGGGACCAAATTCGATATTAATCGAAATTTCCATAAATAAGTTAAGTTTCGAAATTTCATCGAAGTTTCCATTTAAATTATATGGAAATTTCACTCAATATTGAATGCCGTAATTTTTCCTCAGTTAAAATCTTTAAATTTTTTTTGCTCGCTTCCTGTTTTTTGTTAGGTATTTGAAGCATTTGCCACATACGAATCATCTAATCGATATCAATCTAAATTTGTATCTAAATTGTATTGAAATTTTGCTTGATATTGAAAGCCGTAATTTGCCTTGTGTATTCATGATTCAGTGTTTGTTGTAGGGTAGGTTTTACCTATATTTTTATGTCATGACTAGAACTGTTACGTTAGCAGTAGCTTTGTTTATCAAGTGATTACAGTCTTACTTGGACAACCTTTTCTAGACACTTAGAACCTGTTCAGCCAAACGAACCTTTCGTTCGCATAACTGTATTGAAAACAAAAACAAGTTTTCGTGTATTGTTTTTGTTTTCAATGCATTTATTTGAACAAGGCTTTCGTTCGCATTTGGCTGAACAGGTCCTTAATAAAGTCATTAAATATGACTGTAATAAAAATTAGTTTTATATCTCGCAATCCTAGCTAAAGTTGAGTGATTATATTTGAATGAAATTTTGCATATATGTTTTGTAGGGCGTGGCTGCATGACTTCAGTTTTTCACTTGTTTACCTATTCATACATTCATAGCAGTCATGGGTGTGCGTCAAAGATATTCGTCTGATTTTGTACTTATTTTTCCTAAAATTTTCTACCAGGTTTTGTGAAGTGAAAAGAGAAAAAAGAACACTTTGCACAATTTTCCAACAACAAAAACCACAAAAATCATACCAGTAACTAGCATATTGTACCAAAAAATCAAATTTAAATATTTAACTTACGATTTTATTGATGAACGTATGTATTTCTGTATGTGTGTGTGACAGTACGCCCGTATAAAAACCAATGTGTGTGTGCGTGTATTATTTAAGTTTAACGAATTCTTCATAAGTTAGTGATTGTGCGTGTAAACATATGAGAGTAACTACAATTTCAAAATAAACCTAAAATAAATATTCGCAAAGCAAACCAAAAAAAAAAAAAATTAAAATGAAAAAATTTACGTACACAAATAGCAAAAATCAAACAAATCAAATTTAAAAGCTTTTTATTGCAAACTAAAAATTAAAAAAAAAAGAAAAACTACTTATTGCTCTGCTCTTCATCAATATTTTAACGAAATGAAGGCAACGTGCATAAGTGCATCTACAAAAATGTAATTTTGCATAGAACTTTTGGAGTATTTGCTGCTACGCATCAACTGAAATAATAAACTTTATGCCATAATGATTGTTTGGTTTAATATTGAATGGTATTTAGTCAATAGACGAATGAGGATAACAATGTTAGAGTCAATTATTATCAATACAATGGTGGGCTAAACATAAACGGGTTTATTGTAAAAGAACGACAGAGAAGAAAATAACAACAAATAAACAAACAGACAGGCATATTAATGAAGTGTGTAACTGAGAATTTATGCATCAATACAAACAGACTAAACGTTCCAATTCAGACCTGCTACAGCAGTTATGTTTTGTAAAGCCTCATCTAATAACTTAAGTGATTAGAATTAAAACAGTAGACAAGATGTAGAAATATTTTTCAGTATGCAATGAGTACTGAGTTTAACGCAATTAAAACTACAACTATAACATTAAACAACTACTATCTACTGTTACAATAATTTACATCAAAAGTTTGTTTAATTAAGAACTACACCTGTACTTTGTAGCCGTCGTAATAACATATTTCTTGCAACATTTACCATCACCATTTCATTTGTTATTTTACATGGTGGCAAATAAATGATTATTTATCCTGTTTAGATGTACAATGAAATCGATAATGCTGAAGGTAAGTGAAGAAGTGAAGAGTAATGTTACTGCTTTTAAAAAGGAATTTTTTAATTTTAAAGTTTTCGTTACACGAGAAATGTGCTATTACAGCTCATGATGATAATGATTCTAGAGAAATTAAAAACATTAACGATTCCAGTCTTGCATATCATGCTCTCCTGAATTGGTATACCGTCTAAAATAATACTTGCTTATTTCATTATTATGATTTTTGCCTCGAGAATCGTGTTAGCAATACTTTTGAAATATTTTACATTTTAAGCTTTTGTGTCTAAAAAAAGTAACTCGAAAACATCAGGAATTTGAGCAGCTCCAATGAAAAGAAGTTCTTTTTTAGGTTCAAGAAATCTGACTTATTACTTTGACACAGAAACTTTAAAATTTTTTTAAATTTCATGCAGAATTAGTTTATTTCATTAAGAAAAATATAATTCACTAACGAAGAAAAAATACTTAAATGTCTATTCAGCATTCTACTTTGAAATAAAAAGTCTATTGACATACTGAGTTCACTTATTAAAACTTTACCTGCTTCCAAAAAGGAAGAGCACTTGAACCCTTCAGAGCTGGAAAGCAGTCATTGTGACAGCTAAACAGCAACCTTCATTACCACATCTAATTGCTTCATTTCATGGTAGTAAAATGTAATGCAAGAGCCTGAACTTCTGTAATAGAATCAGAATTATCAGAAGCTTATGTTAAGTGAAATGGAATCAAGTCAAAAATACTACAGTTCTTCAAAACTCATGCTGTTAAATCAATTTTATTAAAAATATATATTTTCACTTGAAATAAAATAAAATTTCATACAGCTTAACGCTGTATTGGCTTAATGCATTCGACACTAAACATTCGACATTAAAGATTTTAAACTCTGAAAGCATATTAAACTTAAAGTCTATTAACTATGTTGAATTAGAATTAAGATAAAGTAATAATCACTAACAGAGAGAGAGAGAGAAAGAGAAACGTAATAAACATTAAAGTTGCTACATAACTGCTGGCAAGCAAAAGCAGTTGAAAAGCCTTTCAAGGAAGAGCACATGAAATTGGTAATAAACTACAGAAAGTTTAAATTAAAAATTGTTACAATACTTAACTTTTTTAATTTAAATTTAATTCGAAACTTTAACTCCGGCGTCCATTAACATCCTGTTTTCCTCTTTTTTTTTTTTTTTTGTTTTGTTTTTTACTTTTGCTCAGTTAAAAAAGTAACGGCAGCAGCAAAAATACATTTGCCATTCTACAACACATGCAAGATTATAACCCCTAAAGAAAGTAATATTATTTGAACAGCAAGAAAGCATTTATTCCTGCCCCACAGTTCTGAAGTTTTCCTTTTAGAGAAGTGTAATTTACCTTGAATTGTTTCGAATTAGCAATTGCTTCACTAGAAATTAAGTTTTCTAACTAAAAGTCTTTTACTTAAAATTTTCTTATAAGTAATTGCATAAATAATTTGGTTCGAAGGACCAATTTATATAAAGGAATATTTTTGAAAAATTAATGGTTGGTATTGAAAATTTTCACAAAAAAATAATTTTAAATGTTTTCCCAAAGTAGGAAAATTAACAAAAATTTTTAAATTAAGATTTTATAAAAATATTGCTGTAAAATTGGAGTACAATACCGTGTTTGATATGCATATTTTTAAGATATCTGTAGTTCCTGCCGTTCGGTTACACATAAAAAAAATACTTGTGGAACACAGAGCTCAATTTAAATCATAAAAAAATTTTGAAATAAATTTTTTGGTAAGCAAATGCCTTGTGTATTAGGTCAAAATTGTGAGGTTTTGAGTTAGTCCCCATTTAGACAAGGAAATATTTGAAAGGGAAATATTTCGTTTGGTAGCAAATTACGGTTGAGGAAGAGAGCATTATTTTGGTGTTCAGTATTCGGACACGCTTTTTTCACAAATTCTTTGTTGGTATTTGTTTTAATTCTCTTTCCTTTCGTTATTTTGTGTGCAAATAATAACAATAAAAATGGAATGTTGACCGACAACATGTTCGTTTGTATGACCACGAAAGAAAAAACAAAAGAGAATTCCAAATTTTGTTTTTTCAAATAATGGCGTGGCTAATAAGTCCTCATTTAGATAGTCGATCATTGGGAATTCTTTTTGAAATTGAATTTTTAGGAACTAAAATAGGTGCTGTGTGATTAAGGAATAAATACCTAAGTGATTGAACTGTTAAAGAAGAAAACAAGGTCTATTGGACCAGTGCAGAGAGCACTGGAACGATCTTTTAGCACTTTAACACTTAAAGCAAGCTCTATTAGACTATTGAAGAGTTTTGCAAGTGGGCATTTAATACCCAAATATACTAACGAACTTTAAATATAAGTTGAGACTAGTATGATATTCACTATGACTGCTTTTAAGCTCTATACTAAACTGCTAATAGAACTACAAGTAATAAACTGAGCTACATTAGCAGTAGAATACAGGCTAAAGAAAACATTTAAAAGTCTTGAATTGTTTCATCAGGACCCTTGATTGGCAATAATAATAAATTAAAATAGAGTGCTTGAAAAACAAAAACAAAATATAAAAATTAAATCGAAATCAAAAATTATTTAGTTACATATTTTGCAACATATAATGAGTAATTCGAAGGACCAATTATTCAAAAGATATGAAATTTAATTAAAATTGCCTTCTTAAAATATAAATCCAATTTTATTATTACTTTTAAGCTTTGTCTCTAATATTTAAGTGGTTGTAAAATTCTTTTTATTATTATTTTTGAACTCCTACAAAAAATGTGTTCATATACCCATGCATACAAGCTCATATGCGTTAGAAATACTTTCAAGCACTAAAGAATGTAGATAAAATTCACTATTAAATGTGATAAACTTTCAAGTGTAAGTTAATACAGCTTTTATGGTTAGTTATCAGTAAAACAAATGCAGACGTATTCTTATACTTATAAAAAAAAAGAAAAAAAAAAACTACGCTTTTAGTTACTATGAGTGCCCCCCCTCGCCCAGCAGCAACCAAGTTATGAAATGCACACTTTAAATTGCTCATGCCAAACATTTTTATTTGACAGTTTCTGTCTCTATGGCAAGCAGTAAGACAATCCATTTACCATACACATTCACTTTAAATAGAGTTTTCATAAAAAACTTTTTGCCATATGCATTTAAATTTTTATTTTATTCTTCCTGAGACAAGTAAATTATTTCTTATTGTTGTGTTTTTTATTAATTTTTTTTTATTAAAAACACATAAAAAATTTATGATTTTTAATGGTTGTTTGGAATTTAAACAAAGCTGTGCATGAAAGAAACAAAAAGAAAAAAAAAATTATACAAATGAAAAGCATTTATGAAGTGTATGGGAATTTATTTGAATAGGATTTTGTGGGAGTGTGTGGATGTGTGAGCGCATCATTTTCTCTTTATTAAACGTAATAAATATTTAGGCTTCAGCTTTATAGTTTATTTTAGTTCAAATATGAAAATATATGTACCTGATGTAGTGGAATTCGAAGATAAAAACATTTTGATTGGGATGGCTGTACCCTTTAACTACGCCTTAAATGTATCGCTTTTATAGCCAGATGGCCTACTATATTTTTAACATGCTTCCTTGTGAATTTATTACCTGCCCATGTATAGTGTTACAGCAGAGTTCTTGCGAATTCATTTTCATTACAGAGACTAAAAAACGTTTAAAAAATCGTATTACGCATTGGGCTATTGGTCCAATCCAAAAGTATAGTGATTGTGGAAACAAAATTTTATAAAAATCGTTAAAAGTAATAGTTAAAGCAACGAAAAGTAGTCATAAAAGTGGGCGTGGTGTTATGTTATGTAACTCGATTTTTAAAATTATTATATTTCATTCCAAACAAAAAAAAAATTCTCCTTTTTTTTATGTTAGTTTAGATTAACAATATATTGTAAGAGAAGCCATTTTTTAAGAAACATTTCTACTGTTTTATATGCATGTATGTGCATTTTCATAACCGGATATAAATTTAATTATTCTCAGTAAATGTTTGAAGTTACTGCTGGAATACAGTCTTTAATAAATTCATATGTTGTTATAGGTTTCTTTAAAAAAAAAAAATGTTTTAGAAATAATAGTTTCACATAAATTTCTAGCCAACAATAAGTAAAATAGTTCCCAGGAGCACTACAAAATGTAAAATAATAAAAAATAATTTTAATGAAAATAAAACTGAGAAGGCAAACAGGTAAATTCTCACAAATCCTTTGTTGACTTAAAAGAAAAAAGGTTTTAACATTTTCTTTCTGCTTATGCGTATTTGCTATGGTTTTAAGACTCAAAGCTAACAGCACTGCCATTTTTTTCTACATACACTTTTCTAGCCACAATTGAGTTGAAGACGAAACTGTAAGAGAAAGAAAGAATTAAATAACAAAACAAAAAATAAAATATAACAATAAAAGAAACAATGCATTTGTTATAGTTACGAGTATGTGGAATGTTCCATCATCACCAATAACATTTGCATACATTAAAAATACTCTGATACCTGAAAAGGAGGAAAAATAATACCTTGTATTACTTATACACCAGCACACCAGTACACCAGTACATCAATAATTTTAAGTGGTGGTGTGTGTATGAATTTCTTTTACGCTTTAGTATGAAATTTTCTAAAGTTGTTGTATTTTTATTTAAGAAAAAGATGTGGCAAAATGTAACATGAAGCATTCGGTTTGGTTGGTCTTGCTTAAAAAATAACAAAAAATTTTTTTTATTTTTAAAGTAAAATTTTTTTTATAATTTTTTTTGAGGTCTGTGTGTTCAGTTTTAAAAGTTTAACAACTGACTTTTTACTCTTTGGCTCTACGGGCATGTATTTAATTTGTTTAAAAAATTTATTTTACAATTTTATTTAATTTCTTGACATGCATCGTAAAAATAGAAAAAAGTTCTTTTGCAACATATTACAGTTTCGCAATAAAAGTACACTAAAAAGAAATATAATTTTTTTTTTGATAATAAATTTTTCATATTTGTAAGTGAAGTAAAACTAAACCTGCTAAGTTCTTTGCAACCTTCGAATATTTTTGTCGGAAAGTTACTGAATACCGAAATCGATAATATATCGTTATACTTGTTTTTTCGATACGAATGTTCGTAATAAAAGCTACAAATGATCCAATTTCTTAATATACAGCTACTCATGGCTTCCATCCTTCAAATTATCGACCATTACTAAATAATATGTACTAAATTGGGACCCAGCTGCCCAGGATCTACGCAATATAATGAAAAACTATTAAATCAGATAATTCTGTTAAAAGCTCGTAAAGATTAATTTTTATGTGTACAAAGTTTTTATTTATTTAAAAGTTGTTGCGTAGTAATATTTTGTACTGTTATTTTTAAAAGTATTGTAACTCCACTTTTAAAATAAAATAAATTAGCGGTTAATATAGTAAGATATAACAAAATAATATTTTTTTTTTGAAAGTGGACTCATACCACTTTCAAAAATAACAGTTTTTTGCGTAAATTATTTAATAAATAAATTGTATTAATTTTTAATTATCTCTTCAACAAAAACTAAAAATTAAAAAAATCTTTTTTTGTGTCTGCTTTTTTTTATTTATTTAATGAAAAAAAAAAAAAAATTGCGGTTTTGAAAATAGTTTTTTTTTTGTTTTTTTGTAAGTTGTTCTTAAAAAATTTTTGTCCGTACAAAATTTTTTTCTGTTCAAAATTTTTGTCCGCACAATTTTTTTTTTGTATGAGTATAGTTTGTAGTTAGTTCTCAAAAAATGTTCAAAATCTGTCTGCACAATTTTTATTTTTTTTTTGTATGAGTATAGTTTGTAGTATTTCTTACTAATAACACTAAAACTTCGTTAAAAAAAAATTTTGTAGCAACTAAAAGTTTTTACGAAACGAGTGAGTACAGTTTGCAAAGTGTAAATGCAAGATCTTTATTGATTTTTTGGCTTTGTTGATATAATAAAATTAGTTAAACCACAGTCTTTAGTTGGCTAAGAATATATTTCTCGATATGTAAACATGCATAGCTGCCTGGAATAATCTTTATACCTTCAGATATATAAAAAAACATTTTTTACCTCTTTCTTAAACTTTGTTCTTTAAACTTAAAATTTTAAGGCCCTTTAATTGAAAATTTATTTTAAATTTATTTATTTTTTTTTTGTACAAAACTCTACTCCGTTTGCCCCAATTGAAGATACATTTCTCCTTTTTTGTATTGATATGTTAATGTAAATTTACATTTGTACTTGTGTATAGCTTTATATGCATTTATACACATGTGTGTGTATATGTAGTAAGTAGGTATGTATGTTGGTGCAATTTGAAACCTAACATCTCATTTGCTTTCTATGCAAATATGTGTAGATTGCATACAATTTTCTTTTCCTGGTTTAATGTAGATGTTAGACGTTTTTTTTATGTGTATTAAATTTACGTATGTACATGAGTGTAGAGATGTGTGCTGCATAGTATTAGGCAGGCGATGATTAAAAAGGATTACCAAAGCTTTCAACAATTATTGATGCCACTAGGAAAAATTAAATTGTTATGCTTTATATTTTAATCTGATAACCGTTAACTGATAATAGTGACAGTCATAATAAAATCAGTATTTTTTTTTAAGCTTAAAGCTCATAAGAACTAAAGTCAGTTTTGAATGAAATGACGATATAACGTTTATTATTGTTGTACTGAACCAAATCATAGCACTCGTGATCAAACAACTTCAAATTTAAGTTTGTATTTATTCGATATCGATGGCTTGGTTCCTGTTGTACTAGTAGTATTAAAATTAGGATTAGAAGTGAAAATTAGTCATATAATCACTGCCATCAAAGTAATCATATTATGGCACTACTCTCATGCTACAAGTCCTCCCTAATTCTAGTAGTCATTAAGAAATCAGAAACTTCTTTGGGAGATTTGATCGCCATGTCAGGCGATTACGAAAACGGGTCTAAATTAGACCATGACAAAATATACGTTTGGCTGCTTCTTCGTCTTTGTTACATAATACTGTATAATGTGTAGTCATGAATAAATCTGAGTTAGTCAGGTTCTGCGAGTCATTTATTATCTTCCGATATCTTCATGGTAGCATGTTTTCGCTACCATGATATCCCTGTCTTCAACTAATACTCTTGCGATTGCCATCTACTCTTTAATCTTGGGTTTAATAGACCTGCAAGGCAGTCCGCAAAATGATTCTTATTGCGAGTTGTGCTCTAGTAGTCCAATTTAAAGAGAAATTTTTTATATGTAGTTTTATATCTTTTTGTAAGGAGATTAATGATTTGAGTCGCAAAACTCTCAGCCTTATTGCGAGTTGCGTTGTCGTAGTCGATGTAAAACATATGGCTGGCGTTGCCACATATCTTTATGTTCGACACCAATACGATTTATAATTTATTTGTTTTATAAAGGATATATGGCAGATAATTATATTTTAGAAGGGATTTCAGAATAATCATTTTAACAATTAGAAAATATTGTTAATGAACTTGTTTTTATATTATTCTGAATTTGACTCTGTTCAAAATTTATTTTTATTATTTTTAATTGCAAGGATGTAAGGGAAATTAGCAGATCTTAGAATGGACTTCTGTGAAATTAATTTGAAAAGGCAAGGGTAAATTTTTTAATAAAATTTATTCTATTTATTTATTCTCTATATTTTTTTTAAATAAAGGATATATGGCAGGCAGTCATGTCCTGTTATAAATTAAAGTAAAATTTTGAATATCTATTAAAAGCATAATTTTACAAATAGTTAGCAATTTTAAATGAATTTTGAACATTTATTTTAGCAAAATGTCACTATCTTACAGAAAAGCACATATGAAAGCTGAGCGTTTTCTTAAGCCGGTTTATGTGATTTATTTTTTAGACATTGTAACAACAAAATTCTAGTCATGTTCAACTATTTTAAGCTAAGTTCTGGTCAAATCTTAAACTAAAAACCATTAAATCAAATAAAGGATATATGGGAGATAGGCTTAATTTTGTAACGATTTGTATGAAATTTACTACACCTGCTAACAAAAAGATTCTAGAAATAGCTATAAATTTATATTTCATTCCAAGTAAAATTGTAGTAGAAATTTTATGTTTTAAAATCATGGTAGCCATGTTTTTTGAAAACTATATCAGCTTGTTAGTAGTTCTCATCATTTTAATTTCTTTTAATATTCAATAAGGCTAAGGAAAGCCTAAACAGCTCACCTGTTTTGCTTTAAGCCATTTCAAAAAGTGAAAATATGTTTCTTAAAATAGACATCCTTATTTATATGTTAATACTAGTACATTAAGCTGTGTGTCAGTGTAAATTGTTATGCTTGCATGTTTGTATTTCTAAAAGTTGATATCCATATTGCGTAGGTATATTATTTGTGCAAAATAAACCGATATTTTCTTAAATTTTTTTTTTTTTTTTGTTTTTGTTAAAAGATTTTACTCGTTTGTGTTTGTTTTGTGTATATTACATTTATTGCAAAAATAAAATAAAAAAAAAGATTTAGTATGTACACAAATAAAGCAAAGTGTGTAGAAAATAAAATAATATTGCAGTAACAGCACAGAGAAAAAAAAACAAAGTTTTTCCTAAGGATTTCTTTTAAATTTTTTTTGTATTTCATATATCCTATTGCAACCATTTATTTCTAATATTTTGCATTATTTAAACGTTGACATTTCAATAATCCCAACATATTTTGTATGACAATCATATGCAATAAAATTCATTTTGTTTCTAAAATAGTTTTTTTTTCTCTCTCTCTCTCTCTCTCTCTTTATATTTTCATTCTCTAGTTTAAACCTTAGACCAGGGATAATAAGAAAATAAATTGTATAATAATGAAAATATTTCTCTATTATACAACTTTAATAATTTTACACATGTGTGGGCATATAGGTGCATGTGTGAGTGTGTGTATTTAAAATGATTTGAAAAGGGATTTAATATGCTGGCAAGTTTAAAAGTTTAAACATTTAATAAATGTTAAGTCTAAAAGGATTTTAATTAAAGGAGATTTAAATTTGAAAGTAATAAATTCTGAAAAAGTTGTTACCATAAGAAATAAGTTTAAATAAATTATTAAAAATGTAAGCAAAAAGGCCAAGATTTTTAGATGAAAAATATTCAAGCTAATTGTGGTTTAAAACAGAATATCATTTAGTGATAATTACAAATTTAGAAATAGCAACTTTTCTAGGTTTAGCTTCAGATCTTTTCTTTCTTCTTCGCTCTTATTCTAATACAGATATCAAAAGTAGATCTTAATTTGATGTGAAAACTTTCTTCATATCCCAATTAAATTGTTTAAACCACTTAACTTTCTCTGATGTGGTAGGAGAGAACAAAAATGACACACCCCGTTGTCAAAATGATCACAAACGGTGTGAATATTGCATCAATCACGCATGGTGTCATTTTAACAAAGCAGTATTGACAACATATCGTTGCAGCATTGACAGCAAATGGCGTTGAAATGACACCATACTGGTGTCAAAATGATACAATTTGGTGTGAAAATTATACCATACGGTTGTTGTAATTATAAAATGAGTTGTCAATTTGACAACGTTTGTTAATAATTTGGAAATTTCACAATATATTATTGTGAATTCCACAACGTTCGTTAACAAGTTGACAACGTGTGTTGTCAAAAAAGTAAAATCGTAGCTTTTTTTTTTCTAAGTAGACAACCAACCGTTGCTGATTTGAACACGCTTGTCAAAAAATTTAAAATACTCCCAATAAACTGAACAACGCGTTGGTGTCAAAATGACAACATACATTGTTGATATTACTAAGTGATTTTTGGTTCAGTGTAGAGCCAGACAAGAGTCAGTAGAATTGATCAATTAATAGGTTGGAATTAGAATTCTAAGATTTCATTTTGAAGCACTTTTTCGCTAGAACGACAAATAAGAAATTGATCAAAGATCTATTGCATTAAGATATCAGAGAAGATCCCTTAAAACTTTATCCCCGATATATCAGGTAGGCTACGAAAAAAATATGCACTAAGGGCTTAAGTCCAAAAGAGAAGATGAAGACCTGCTTTCTTACTCTCAGGTGACCGGCAACTGCAGTAATGTGTATTGAAGGCCGATGGGGCAACACTTAACAGACAATGATGGTTATAGGGTCGTCTTAGAAGCATTAAAAAACAAAGTGCAATTTTGAAAATTTGCTTAAATAAAATGATCTTGAGTAAATAATTGATTTATTGTTCTTTGTTTGTATGTGAAGCAGCAATTGAATGTTGTACATCTTCATACAAACTGGTTCGTGTCTGCTTGAGTATGTGGGTATCTACCCACACTATCAGTATAGGCTATAGTCGAACCGCGACCTTTAAGATCTATTGTACAGTAGATGCATAGCGTGTGTTGGGTAGATAGCAGAAGTCTCTGTGTGCATAGAAAACTCACTGCTCTAAAGAAAATAAGTTTATTTCCTTAAACGAGTTAATTGTTTTTTTTATTGTGAAGGCTACAAATAAAATATTTTATTTTTTTTTTTATAAAATTAACGTACAAATAAGAAAGTCTATTTCTTTAAACAAAATATTTATTTAAAACATTAAGAAAGGAATAAAAGGCAACTACTCCTTTTCTATAAAACAGCCACATCAAAGAAAATCTTTTTGTTATAAAACTGATACGAAAAATGAAATAAAATCTTTTTGTTTTTTTTTTTGTTCGTTAAAGAAAAGAAAACTTAAAAAATGTTCAACCACTCTTAAGGATTTTCATTAATGTTGCAAAGATGTAACACAACACAATGGCAACAAACAACTATAGTTTATACAAGAGACTCCTTTTCCCAAAACTCTTTAGTGAGTGCAACAGCAGCATTATCAGTGTGTTTTTTTAAAAGCAAAAACAAAAAAAAAAAAAAAAAAAAAAAAAAAAAATACAAAATAATTTAAATTAAATTAAAATTGCATTCAACATAAAAAAAAAATAAAATAAAATAAATAAAGAAAACCTACCACTGCAATAGTCAAGATAGTATGGAAAAGAATATAAATAAATGAAAGCAAAAAATATTAAAAGGAATCAAGCCAAAAAACACATTGAGCAAACTGCAGCAAAACTTAACCACAATTTAAAAAAAAAAAAAACACACACACACAAACACTCACTAACGCGCACATAATGACGAACCAATATAACTTGGTTTTTTGTTGTTGTTTTTCACTCTTCCTTTGGCAATATGATTATAATGCTCTACAGAGACTAAAGGCATTTTCTTTATTGTGCTCAAAAGCTTAAGGATATCGCACTTTAACTAACGATTGCAAAGAATATAAGAAATCTAATTGTGATTGTGTTGGTGTTGCTGTGCTTGTATATGTGTTTTGTTTATTTTTTTAATGGCCTTAAAACCTTCAAGTTTAAAATAATGACAAAGCAACACTGTTGCCAGTCACTGATAAGAAAAAAAAAAACTCTGGTTGAAATCTTTATATACAATGACTGCTAAAGTGTTTGTAACACTAAATATTACAAAAAGAAAAACTGTTAGCGAAAGTCTATCGTCTTTAAAAGAGTTTTGTAAGAGCAAAAGAACCTAAGCTGAAAATAGTACTGTAGATAAATTACATTTCAGTCAATTGATACAAAAATTTTTCTCACCAACTAAGAAGCCAATTTGGCAAGAGATGGATCGAGGCTGCCAGAGCTTATTATTGACATTTCGTACGGCAGCACTCTATCGGTGTGCAAACAGCACAATCCAGAGTATATTTTTACGTAAAGCTGAGAATTTCGAATTTTTCTTTAACACAAACAACAAACCTTTTGCATGTAATGCCCATATACACTCCCTGTCACATGAATAGGACTCTAACACAATTATTTCAATTAAAATTAATTTAGTTGTTATTGAACGCTACAAAAATATGTTCACTGGCTTTATTTTTATAAAAAAAATTTTTAAAAAAATTTCTTAAACATTTGCGTCACATGAAAGCAAACTTCTATAAAAAAAAACAGTTTTATGTATAATTTTCAATAAAAATTATAAATTTTATTTACATTTTACAAAATTTTGTACATTTTAAAGCCTCAATTTTTACAGAATGTTTCGTAAATTTGTTTGGAAATAGAATCATGCAATGATTTTATGTAATCGAGCAAAATGGGCGACCAAGACACTTTAATGACTTCGATTATTTCCTTTTTGATAGTGTACTGCTTTCCAAAAGCATACACTTTACGAGGTAGCAATCTGCAAGCACTTGCAATGATGTTAAGGTGCTAATCGAGCACATTATTATTTTGATGGCGTAGGCATGACTTTACCACCCAAACAGTATGAATTTTTTGAATTTTTCAAACTGGAATGTCTACTGGAAATTTTCAAAAGTGTTCTGAAAGTGAAGAAACACCTCTTGTAGCAATTAGTGTTCAAGGTGCAGGACAAAAATTTCAACTCTCATTAATTATCATAACCTCTCCAATGCTCCTCTTTTTGGAGAACGTTAAAATAATAATTGAATTTATCAGCGCCTTCTAAATTAATATTTTTTTCATCTGAAAAGACGACACTGTGCCACTCGTTATTCCACCTCATGTAATAAAAACCCAAGTGCATATTTTTTCAAAGCGTTTCTGCACCTTAGCACCGAAGTCATTTCGAATTTAAAATTTATATTAAATTGTTAAAAAAAATATTAAAGAGACAACCTTAACATTCGTGTGGCTACAGTCGAATTTTATGTATTTATTTATTTATTTATTTATTTATTAATTAATGTCTATGGATTCAAGATCCTTACAGACACACACATATCTCCACAGTAAAACAAAAACCAGAGAAATTGCAAAAAAAAAAAAGGCAAAGGCAAACAGAAAAACAAAATTAATTAGAGTTTTATTATCATAAAGTTGTTGCTGTTGTTGTAATAAATTGTTAAAATGAAAATTATTATTGCTATTGCTGCTTTTGCTGGGTTTTTTGTTTTTGCCTTATGCTGCAGCAGTTATTGTTGTCACTGAAAACAATCTACCGCCGGCCATACACACTCAAGTTCTATGCAATTTTACAGCAAAAGTACGGCAGCCTGAAAATGTTAAATAAAAACAAAATGGTTGTAATTTTCTTCACTTTATTGATCAATCAAGACCAACAGATACCTACATTACACTAACTCGTGTTTTTGTTCTAAAATTGCATTGAACTTGAGTGTGTATGGGCTGTCTAACCAACTGTTGTCTCAAGTATGAGTGAGTCTCTGTAACTGTGCTTTCTAAATGGGCAAACAGTCATGCTATTGCTGTGCAAATATATACAAACTTAAGCAAGGTGGTGATGTCTGTCTGCCTACTGCTAGATGTTGGCAACATAACAACAACAAGAGCAAAATATATCAGAACAAACAAACGCTTACACATACAAATAAAAAGCATCACACTTTTCTCACATTCTAATGCACCAGTATGTCATTATAATTATTATTATTGTTTTTGTTTTTGTTTTGCTGTCATGTGCTTTGTTTTCTTCATTTAATGTTTTTTGTGTTGTGCTGTTTTATTCGTTTTCCTTTTTTTTTCTATAATTTTATTGTTTGTTGAGTTGCTGTTTGTAATTCTACAATTATTTGTATGTCATGTTGTTGCTGTTGTACTTGTTTTGGCGGTAAAGCTAACAAATTAATGCAGACATGTTGCATATTATGCATAATTAACTGCTTATGTGTATGTTGGCATTTGTCTGTTTATGTGTGTGTGTGTTTGCTCACAGAAGAGATTTCAAAAAAATATTTCCTTAACAAGTTGGTTACTTTTAAATAGTACTGAGTGCTCGCTCTATTGTTTTTTGTTTCTTGACAGATATTTTCGCTTGAGAGCTAAAGTCACTATTTCTTCAATAGCTTTTTTTAACATTTTATTTTTTAACATTTTATTTTTTTATTTATTTTTATTTTTTAAAACAAAGTCTTGATAACATTTAGCAGTTTAGTCATGAAATTGTTGAAAAATTGTTTTTTTTTTTATAAAAGTCAAAGTCAAAGTTTTGTTATTTATAATATAAAGTGGAAGGGATTTTTCATGGCCTATAAAATAAATTGATTTGTTTACTCTTGAATCAAAGGTTTAACGTAATATGCGTTTCCTTATTGTCCCTTTTTCATAGAGCTCAATTTGTATTTTTTATGCGGCTTAAGTATGGAGTTGTGTTTAAGAAAAATACAATTAAAACGAAATTACGAAAAATTCAATATTTTCATTTCTCTGACACTTGGTACATCCCCTTGGAGTTTGCTAATTTATATCAATTATTTTTAATACCCCTACCAGGCTTGGCTTTTTATATTTTTTTATTGTTTCTAACACTCATAAGTCTCTCTTTTTTTTTTACCTTGTTTGTTTCCATTAAAATTGTTTTTTGATTTCCTTTTTTTTTGCCATTAGTTTGCTCTCTTTTTTATGCAAGCGTTTTGAATTTGCAAATAATTTAAATAAATTTTCTATAATGTTACATGCAATAATTCATAAATTTTAATCAATTTTCCAATCTACTCTCTCTTTATGATTTTCTAAAGAACCATAAAAGAAAAGAGAAAAAGTTAACAGCAACAGCAAACAATAAAAAGCATAAAAATATACGTAAATTATATGAAAATTGCAACACTTTTCTAAATTATTTTCACAACAGAAAAGAATTTTTTTTATTAAAAAAAAAGGGAAAATATTATTCATTATTATTCATTGCCACAAATAAAGTAAAATGAAAATAAAAAAAAATAATGTCAACGACAGCACTTTGCAACTTAAGAAGGTAAAAATTATACCCTGACTCCTGCAACGGGTGATATTATTATTTGCTTTACCCGCAACAAGAATTCATAAGAAACTTAAATGCTTTTTGTTTTCAAATAGTAGTTATTACAAACACCATCATGATTCATAAAATAAAATAAAAGTAGCTGTGTGGGCTGGGCTGGGCTGGGCTGGGCTGTGTGTGTGATAAGGCAAAAGCACTGGCTTGGCTGCTATAAGAGGCAGTAAATATTTCTATTTTAATGCTGCTGTTTGTTTTTCTTAAGCACGCCATAACGCAAAATAGTGTAAATGAAGTAGAAAAGACATTTTATGACTAGAAAAATAAGAAAAAAACAAAATGGAAAAAGGAAAACGAATAGTTTTCACTAAATGTAAATTAAAAAAAAAAAAAAACAAACCAAGAATTAAGTGCGAAAACTAAAGTCAGTGTTATGGGTACCAACAAAAAATAAAATAAAAAACCTTCGCAATAATCATAATGTGAACATAAATTAGTGTTTAAAGTTTTCTGGTAACTCAGCTTACCCCTAGCTATGCCAAGTTATAACGAGTTATAACACAACAAGCCAAAACATTAACAGCCAAGCACTATTAATACCAAACGCCACAGCCTCTATAAAATCATTCAGTTGGAATAATGATGAAGCCAAAGTTACTGGGGCTGCTTATTAGTTTCTTAGTGTTTTTGGTGGTTTTGGAGAACTTTTGATATTTAGATTATTTGACTTTAGCAAAATGCACTGCACTTTGTTTTGTGGTTTTTACAAATTGTTAATGTTTTTAGGTGATCAACACAATTTTTAAGATGGAAATTTTGCAAATATAATAACAAGGCAGAAAGTAAATTAACTGTAGCAGAGAAATAATTTTTAATATTTTTATACTCTTCACTGTATGTAAGAAGGGTATATCTAAGTGTGTGATTCCGTTTGTAATTCCTACACCGTACATGAGGCTACCTATAAAAAAAAGATATATTCTGGATCAAATAAGCGATGTCCGCTTGTCTGTCCGTCAAGTTGTTGAAATCAACTTTCTAAAGTTCCTAGGCAACGTACAGAAAAGTTTATAACACCTATCTGTCCGCTGTTTCTGTATAATCATTACTATTAAAATGTAGCCAGATCTGTTTATAAGTGGAGGAGCAACTACCCCTATTTTTGACTATTTTTTGAATAGATTTTTGGCGTATTTTGTCTAAACAACGAAACGTACAAAAAACATGTTATTCAGTTTTGTTTAAAATGACAGTCATAATATCTGCTCAAAAAATGAGAGCAAAATACAACCGAAATTTTAGATTTTCATTAACTTGTTTTTTTTTTTAATAGATCAAGAATTGATCTAGAAAAAAATAGATTATAAATAAAATGGAATTGAGCTCATTTGGGTCCTCTGATGTGGTCTCTTGTGGTAAGAGATAGAATGAAGATAATAGAAAGACAGCAGGACAAAGAGAAGTAGGGAAATAGTAGGAGTAGAAAAAGAAGATGAATCCGTCCAATTCTATTTCTAACACAGCCCGTTGTTCTGCTGAACCTTGCAGTCGACAGCGTAGTAAGGTGCTTTCAATAAAAAAATGGCAGAAGTCTTGCATTCTGAGGAATTGTATTCCAACTAGGAGTTCAGCAGAGCACCTTAGTTATTTTGAGTGGCGGCCTGACAGTCATAAATTATAGTTCCAAAACCACTTAGCCGCCAGGACAACTGAATAATAAAGTAGGTTCTCCCTAACAAGAGCGCTAAGCTATTTATGTATCGAAGCTAGAAGAGCTAGAAGAGTTAAGTTCAGGTGTCTGGCAGCTGCGACAGTTTGAATTGAAGGGCAGTAGCAGCCTCTCTCTTAAAGACCATTTATTGCAGCCACCAATTTGTAAATATCTTTCTTATTACTGTTTAGCAGTAGTGCATAACGCTTACCGTTATAGCGATGCCATATTTTACAAGTAACCTTATACTCCTTGAAACTCTGCTGCTTTCTCTGTGGCTTTTGCAACTGCCAGTCGTCTCTACCGTACTTTTTAGTAAACGACCATGAGCGCGATGTTAAATTGCGTGGCTTAGAGGATATAACGAATTCTATTTTACTATGCAGTAGCTTACTCAAGATATGATCGTTGACTTAATTAATTTTTGTATATTTGTGTTTTTGTAAGTTTTCATTTTTATCTTTTTAAAATTCAATTGTGTCGAACAGCATAAAAAAACAATCAGTTTTTAATGTAGAAACTAGGACAATGACATCGACCACAATTTTACTACCGACATGCTTTTCAAATTATAAAAGTCTAGAATTAAAATATAAAAATTTTGTTAAAACATTTGAGATACGAATGACTCCATTTGATCCCATAAGAACTACCTAGTAAATACGTAGTCAGTGTATTTGCAATGACAAGTACGAGTACTTGTTAAATGTCTACAGCAAAGAGTATGGCAGAATTCGCCAGAAGTACTGGGGAAAAAGTCAATAGTTGCTATCGACATGTCCTGCAGGGAAGTGTTTTGTGTAATTTAGCATTAGTTTAAAAAATTTAAATCCACCAAAGCATACCAACCTGTGGTAATGAAAAGAGCCAAGTCACCTAGATAAATCATGCTGCAATTGCATGTCAGCTTTAGTAAAAACTGGCAACTAATGATCAGGCAAGTAGGCAGATATTAAAAGTTTAATATGCCTGGTTAAGAGGGAATAAAAATCTAGTTTCAGTTTCATTTAAATTTTTTTTTTCTTAAATTACTTAAGGCTCTCACTTAATTTGAGAAAGTTCAAACAAAAGAAATTTTCTGTTTTTTTTTTGCTTTGTTTTGGTAAATGTGCTAATATAAACTCTTGCTAGCCATTTTGATAATTATGTAACTCGTATAACTGAGTTTGAATGTGTGGATGTTGGTGTTGGTGCTGGTAGCCTTAAGTATTTTGTGCTCTAGCTTTTCCTGGCACATAATTTTTTGTTTGATTTTGCTTTTGCTTGTGTTAAGCATGATAATGCATTTTGCATTCTTTTTTCTTTTTATCTCTTGCTCTACAAATTTATTCATTTATTAAACAATTTTTTTCTCATTCTCATTTGTTTGTTTCTGTACTCTATAAATTCCAACATTCATTTAGATTTGTGTACTGATCCATAAACAGGATGTTAGTCATTGATTTAGTCACTTTCTCACTTTTCAAACAAACATAACGTCATCATCACTTCCATCATACTCCAGCACAGCTATTATGCATGATGATGGCCTAAAGTTTATGAACTATTATTTCAAATTGTTTACATGAGGCACAAAACAAAAAACAAACAAAAACTAAAAACAGAGAAAAAAAACAAGTTAATAAATGACTGGCACGTTATAGAACAAAAGGATTAGAAAACAAAAAGCATATCAACATAATGGCCACTAATGATAATAAAGTTGTATGAAGTGACAATATGCCTCGAAAATTAAACGAACAAAAAAAAAATATATATATAAAAAATGAAGTGAGAAAATATCAAATGAGACCTCAAGCTTTCACATTTCAATGCATAAATATTTAATAAACTCTCTTAAATTATCTATTTAAATTTAAACTAAACTCATTGCGAGTTAAAATACAGAAGAAAAAAAAAACAATCTCTGTTTAAATGTGTATCCACACTTTAAGGAGATTGTGGTTTTTATTTTAATAAATACTTTTGCGGTTGTATTTATATATTTAACACTTCTTTTTTTTTTAGTAAAACACTTTGTAAGCCACTCATACATTTACCACTTTCAAGTCTTAAATGATTAAATTTTAATAAAAATCATTTCTGGAAAATAAATTTTTGTGTGAAAAATTAAAAATGTAAACCGAAACACAGTTATCATATTTTTAATTTCAAAATAAAAATATTTTTAATTTTTTTATTTCTCTCATACAGACTATCCCTTTAAATCCAGTTTTACCATTCAATCGTTTACTCAAGCGCATAATTTTGTATTCAAAGTGCATGAAATTTCTTGTTCTACCCATAAGCATTCAGTCATAAGATAAATTTTAAACCATGTTGAGAAATATGCTGAGCAAATCGGATTATTTATCAACATTCCTAAAACAAAACGGATGATCCTTAAAACCAACAACAAAGTTTAACCAAATACTGTAGTCGAGACATCAGTAAAGCCATTCCTTTATTGCGCTACATGCAGACTGTTCAGAATAGGAAAAAATTTTCATTGATTTTATGAATTTTAAAGGAATGATTTCATTGTTTACTAAATTGATGGTATTGCATTAGTGAACATGCTAAATGCTAAATTTAACTGCTTTTCTAAGAAGAATTTCTGCATTTGCTGGATCTAGCTTATGCATCTTTGTTGAAAGTTTTAGTTTTATTTTCGTTAGGAAGGGCTCACTTACTCATTCTCTGTTAGTTTGTCACTCAATCACACTCACTAATTTAAACAAAAACATACAAGAAGGCTTAAGCAACGGCTTAAATATATGTGTGTGTGCTTAATGTAAGCTTTACCTTATACATAAACACTTACTGATGCTCACATACATTTGGAGGCATATTTTCTTTTCTCTGATTTTATTTATTTTTTTTTTGTTTTCGTTCTTCATCCCAACAATTCTGGAAATGTTGAAATGTCAGTTTCAATGATTTATGTTTCACCATTAAAGCTGATGTGTTTTGGTACTTTTCATTTACAGTGTTTTGTTGTTTCTTTACAATTCGTTCAGGTTCTGATTCTGATTCTGATTCTAATGTTGCTGCTGCTTTTGTTTGTTAACTGTATGTTTATGTATGTGTTTGGCAACTGTTTGTATTTAAGAGTGAAGGGAAAAACTAAGAATTCCTTTTTTTTTTATTTGTTAACTAAAAGCGTACATCAACATTTGAGGTTTTAAGGCTTTACTTCTTCTCTTTAGTGAGAGACTCATTATTCTTTTGGTTGATGTTGTATGTTTACGTTTTATTTAAAGGTTTCTTTACCTACTGGCCAAGATCTGTATATAAAACCATAATCATGGTTAAGGCTTTGCTAATGCACACACATACACAAATTGTAAATATTTCTGTTGCCTAGTTTAGTTTTGATTGCTTTAATGAAATAAGTATTAAATCCTTAATTCAATTTTGTGTTATTTAACCAGGACATCGGGTTTAGATTTATGGTTTACATAATTTTAGTTTGTTAGCTGTTCTTGGCCTTTAACCATCTAAAACACATCACATCACTTGTCAAGCAACTTTCAAAGTAAAACTAAAAAGTAAAAGGATTTAGCAAATGAGTTTATGTAATGTGTTTTAAAAACAAAATAATGAAATATTAGAGGGTGTACCACATGATAGATGGAGCTTAGAGCACTTGTTTTTTGAATTGTATTGCTTTGAAATATAAGGAAAGCTATTTTTATAAGAAGAATAAGGCAAGGATATTCTTATTGTACTAGTATACCAAAGGACCGACCATAACTCGTTTCCATTTTAAGCATAACAGCAAATTTCAACTTTGAAGCCAAATTTTGAGTAATTCTGTAAGAGTAATTCCTGCAGTATTTCCTGCTTAAAAAGTATTGTAAAGTACTATAGTAGTAGATTTTTTAACCCTGTCAATTACATCTCGTTATAATAAATCAACCACTCTTTTAAAATTTAGTTATTTTTTTTCTCTTTAATTTTTTTTTCAAATCTTAATATTTTTAGAAATTTTAAGCATTTTTTTTACCTCATTAAATGAGTGCTACACCAATGGAATATTAATTAGCTTAATTAGTTTCTGTTCCTATTATTTTTAAACAAAACGAAATTAAAGAGTTCCACTTCATTTGCTAATTTTTGATTTAGTTAAAACACAATTGAATGGCTTATTTTCTTCTCAGGCAGCAAAACCCAAAACAAAAAATTAACTAGGTTTGTAGCAAGTTTATTTGTTTCATTTTAGGAGAAAAAAAGTCATAACAATTTTTTTGTTTAATCAATAAAAATCATTAATTTCCATTCAAGCAACTTTGACCTCATTCAGAGATTAAAAAATCTATTGACTTGCTTTTTTTATATTTTAATTTTTAGACTTTTCTAGTCAATTATTTCAGCTCTTTATAAGAGTCTTGTAAAAATTACGTATAGTTTTCTGGTGGGCTCGTTGGGCTTAGCCTCTTTTTCTTTGTTATTATTATAGTGGTAACATGACATTATTGTGTTGCTTGTTTTTGTTTGCATTCACTGGCTGGTAAACATTTTGCCATTGTCATCCCAAAAGAACTTTCTCCCATTTTTTTTAAAACTTGCACCCCTGGAGCACATTCTCTAAAATGGCTAAAAAAAAAACTTAACTATTCTAGTTTCTATCGTAATGTGTTTTTCTCTTTTTTTTTTGGGGAAAGTATTTCAGTATGCCTTTTTTTTTGCTCTTGTTCATTTTTAAACGGTTAGTGGACGACTATAATTTACAACGAAAGCGTAGAAATAAAATAAAAAAAAAAATTGGTAGCAAGAAATTTTGTCACAGGAGAGAAAATTAAAATATGTATTGCAGAAACAAGAAAACGCAAAAAAAAAAAACGATAAGGAAAATAACGAAACAACTAACTTTGAAAGCAATACATTAGGGTGCAGGCTAAGAACCCAAGAAAACATTTTTTCTGTGCCTGTTTTCTTAGTTTTGCAAGAAAAAATATCCCAACGATATCAAGCAAATTTTGTTTTTTTTTTTTTTAATTAAAAAGATAATTTCATATTGATTGTTAAAAAATCAATTATTAAAAATATAAAAAAAATTTGGTTGCTGTGGGTTTTCTCTTAGTTTTGTAGGAAAACCAAGTTAGTAATTTTGGCATTTGTATTCGTAAAAAGAGAAAAAATATTTTTTAGTGAGCTGCTTTTTCATAGGGAAGTGCTTCCGTTATTGTTCAATTTGCTTTTCATAAGAAATTTCTTTAAAAAAAAATTTTTTTTTTAAATTTTGGGGAGCCGCAAATCAGTTGTTTGTTATTTGAAGTAGAAGCGATTGATAGTTTTCTTAATTAACAACTTTTTTTATTTACCATTTTTTTATGTCTTACAAAAATTAGCTGATCCCTAATTATAATATCCGCCATTAAACTGTTTGCTTGTGTGTATGTGTTGTGTTGGCATAAAATTGAAGCAATTTTCTTTGCTGTTATTGTTGTTGTTGTTGTTGCTATACATGTGCTAAAGCAAGATTTATGCAAATCGGAAGCAAACATTAATCAAAGTTTTTTGTTATTGTATTTCAATGTAGTAGGAGGGCTCCGTTTTTTACTTTTTAATTTTTTTATTATTCCTTTTTTTTCAATATTAGTTAGAATGTTGTTGTTTATTTGAGTTAGTTAGCCTGTAAGTACATTTTATGGTAAATAACTATATGTGTGCTAAAATGCCAGCTAAAAACCGTGACCAAACAAAATTCTTGGCAAAAAAAAAAAACAGGCTAACAGTGATTTTTCCTAAGTAACAAAATTTAAAAATTTTAGAAAAATTTAAGAAAATTTTTCCAAAAATTTCACTGAATAAAAATTTTTCCAAAAATTTTACTGGATAAAAATTTTTCCAAAAATGTTACTGAATAAAATGTTTTCCAAAAAATTTTACTGGATACAAATTTTTCCAAAAATTTTACTGAATAAAATGTTTTCCAAAAAATTTTACTGGATAAAATTTTTTTCAAAAATGTTACTAAATAAAAATTTTTCCAAAAATTTTACTGAATAAAATTTTTTCCAAAAAGTTTTACTGAATAAAATGTTTTACAAAAAATTTTACTGAATAAAATGTTTTCCAAAAAAATTTACTGGATAAAAATTTTTCCAAAAATGTTACTAAATAAAAATTTTTCCAAAAATTTTACTGATTAAAATTTTTTCTAAAAATTTTACTGAATAAAAATTTTTGCAAAAATTTTACTGAATAAAATGTTTACCAAAAAATTTTACTGGAAAAATTTTTTTCCAAAAATGTTACTAAATAAAAATTTTTCCAAAAATTTTACTGAATAAAATTTTTTCCAAAAAGTTTTACTGAATAAAATGTTTTACAAAAAATTTTACAGGATAAAATTTTTTTCAAAAATGTTACTGAATAAAAATTTTTCCAAAAATTATACTGAAGAAAACTTTTCCAAAAAGTTTTACTATATAAATTTTATTGAATAAAAATTTTTCCAAAAATTTTACTCAATAACAATTTTTTTATGAAAAAATTATTTTTTCTTTAATATTCTGCGAAAAATTTCTTCGAGTTGCACTAAATCAAATCAAATGCTTCGCAATTGGTAATCTTCTCCAAAATAAACTAATACATAGCGATGATATAGGTGCTTAGTGTACAGGAGGGCCATGAAGATAATTATGGCCTAGAATTGTTGCCCATCGTTATGAAATTTTTTATTAAAAAATAAATATTTGCGCAAACAAAAAGGTTTGTTACTATATTACTTATTTTTTATAAAAATAGATCACCCGGTTCAATTTTTACTTTATTGTTGCTATCAAACGAAATGCCACAGTTCTTTTTCTTTGATTAGACTTATCGCAATGTGCTTTCAAACATCTAAATTTGGAACCTCTTCTGTACTTTTCTTTCAATAGAAAATTACTTAGGCAAAAATTTTATATATATTTTTTTTTATTAACAGGAAACCAAAAATATGTGCTAAAATCTGGCAAAAAGAAAAGGAAACACGAGTATGCAAACTGCTGCTCATAAATATTTTACATGCTCAAGTAAGGTGTTGTTCTTCTTGCTGTTGTTGGCAAAAACATATTTTTTTCCCTCATAGATTTCATTTTACGACTTCATAAATTAAAACTTCATGTGTCAAATGGGAATTTCGTTGATTTTTTTTTTGTTTTCTTTGCATATTTGCTTTATGTTGTTATTCAGTCAGGTTTTTTTTTGTCACATTCACTTTTCTGTTAGTTTAGTTGCTTTTGCATATTTCTGGCAACAGTTTTCCTTTGGTTTATTCGTTTAGTTGGAATGTATGACTGTTTATATGGATATTTATGGTCTACGATTTGCTGTCATTTATTTCATATGTCAAATTGACAGCAGATAAGTTAGGTTATGTTTATTTAAAAAAAAAAAAAGAAATGCCAGAGAAATATTTTGTATGCTAAAGCATTGGTGGCAGCCAGGAGGAAGTTGTGAAATTGTGTTAAAAGCAGTTGAAAGTTTAGTTAATTAAATTAAGATTTTTTTTTAATTTAAAGTTTAAAAGAGAGATTTTTCGTTTGAGAAAAATACATTTATTTTCTCTTCAAGTATTATTTGTAAATTCTTTAAAGGAAGTTATCTTGAGCATTGTCAATTTATTACTGGCTTTGGTTTGATTCAAATGGGAGTTTCGTTGATTTTGTTTTGTTTTTCCGTTTTTGTTTTCTTCGCATTTTTTCTAGCACTGACTGTGGTTTGATTTGGTGCTTTTACAAATTTGCTACGCAAATAAATATATTTTAAAGTTGATGACTTTCTAATTTCAGTGATTTATTTAATGCTTTTTTTTTCATCAGATGCACTAAATGTGTAAGTTGCCAAACAAATCGAAATGCTATTGAGCAAAACCAACTTATAATTTTGTTAATTGTACCGACAAAACAATTATTAGTGGTATAAATGCTTGAAATTTTTTTTTTTACTGACTATTTAAATACTAATTGCAAATAATACTTGGGAAAAAATAAAGTTTATGATTGATGATATCTCAAATTTTAGTGCTTTTTGGAAAATGCCAATTTTTTCTTGGTTTAGGTGCTTTTTAAAATTCAGTAGTTGACAACGCTGGTAATCCTAACAGTTGCTTATTCTCTCGCTCACGCCTGCAAAGTTTTTGAAGTTTTCCACTCCTGCAATTAAAAGTAACATTCTTAAGATGCAGCTTAATGAAATCATATGATGATAAACTTGCTTTAAGAAAACCTGCTTTAAGTAAATTGATTTGGTTTTGAAATGAATTAAGCTGAAATTAATTTAGGAAAAAAATTCCTTTAATTTAAACTTTCTATTAATTAATTAATTATTAAATTTCAAACAATTTTATTAATACAAAATATTCTTTTTCTTTTATTTGCAGGTATGTACTAAAACTTCATTAATACGATTAACAGGTATTTGAAATATTAAACTAAAAAAAAAAAATAATTACAAAAATACTTTATTCAATTTTGTTAAAAGTTTGAAGGCAAAAATTTTAAGTCATCAGTTTTGATATCGACAGAAATTAACAGAAATTTTTTTTTGTAAAAAATAATTTTAAAATTTGTTTTGTAAATGCTAAATCTAGCAATTTTTTTCTCTGATCTTGTATTCTGTAGCTGACTTAGCTCAAATATAAATATAACGTTTTACTAATTTAATTGAAATTTAAAGAATTCGAGCTTTCCAGCTCATGTACTCTTTGAGATTAAAGGCAGTATAATGCTGGCCTCAGAAAACCACCTTAAAATGACTCCACATTAATTGCGAAATTAGTAAAGAGACTTCGATTGTTTTAATAAGGACTTGGGCTGCACAATAGATTTTATATTTATTTATAAAAAAATTTATTGCTAATTCAAGTGGTTGCTGTTAGTGAGTAATTTTGGCATTTGTATTCGTTTAAAGAGAAAAAATATTTTTTAGTAGGCCGCAATTTCTTATGGAAATGATTACGTTATTGTTCGTTTTTCTTTTCATAAGAATTTTCGTTAAAAAAATATTTCGGGAGCCACAAAGCAGCTGTTTGTCGTTTAAAGTAGAATCGAGGGATAGTTTTCTTCATAAGGAGCCTGGCTGTAGATTTTTTTCCATATGAATTGTAGAGGAAAATATTAAAAAAATCAGGAATCATTTAATTTTTTCATTTCTTTAATAATATATTTTTTCAATATCAATTGTAAAGGAAAACATTCCAAAGCCTTAAGTTTCCAATTAGTTGAAAACAAGGAGTAGTTCCAGTGAACTAAAATGCTTTCAAACTTAAATATACTCTTCATGACTACCTTTATAAAATCTCGGCTTAAAAAAGGGTCCTGTAAAATCATGCCATACAATTCAATCAGATTTTATATTTTTTCTTCTATAAAAATATAAATAATTAAATAAATAATAGAGCAAAAAGTTACACACTTGAAATTTAAGAATACCTTTGTGATAGAAAAAAACTTAAAAAAAATTTCTTTTCTTTTTATTTTCCCTCCCTTTTGCTGGAAACCAAAAAGTTTTTGACATAAAAATTTTTGTTTGTCTCTTTATCTTATTTTTCCTTTTTTATTTTTGGTCATTTGTTTGACTGCAATAAGCCAAAAGTAAAAATATCATGTCCCTTGGCCGTTGTTATTTTGCCATACTTTTTGGCAAAACCATGAAAAGAATAAGAAGAAGAAAAAAAATAACAGCAGCAATCTTGTCAAAGATTTTTGCGACTTGACTAAACACGTAAAAATTAAAATGTTTTATTTTTATTGACGGCTACATTTATCCTGTCTAGTATAAAAATAAAAATGTATATAAAGAGTGAACCCATTTGGGGCTAAGACATAAAATTGTCTGAAAAATAATAATAATTTTATTATTTGGTTCCTTTAAATCCTGTAAATATCATAGAGTCATCTAAGTACCAGCAAATAGAATCGGAAAATTTCGTTTAAAACTAATTAATAAGAAAGAACCATGACTTTTATTTGGCACGTATTTGCTAAACCCGAAACATAAATTTTAGGGAAATATTTTTCGAAAAAAAAACTGACTGAATATTCCTTCATATTTAGAATGAAACTTTTTATCCTTATTAACTTGATTTTTATTCAAAAGAAAGAAGGAAGAAGGAAACGGCAGCGAGTCCCTATAATGTTATTAGTATGTAAATTTATTTACTATTAATAAATAAAAATAAATAAATAAATATTTTTTGGGTTCTTTTTAATATTTCACTGATTCAAATTAATTTATGGTATATGATTCTACATGTCAAATACTAAATACTCATTGAATTTGCCATCACTCCATTACTGTGGTGAAAATTCCCCAGGACTTTTTTTTAACTTTTTCCTTTTCTCTTATTACAAATAAAATTTCCTTTTCTTATCACACAATATTCTCTGACTTGGAGAATTTCTATTAAAAAAATTTTTTCTGGAGAAAAATTCTCAGGGAGTAAATATAATTGGCAATGTTTGCCAATAAAAAACATTGTTCTTCACAATTTTGTGAAAAATGTGTATTAACGATTAAAGTACATACTTGTTTTCAATAATAAAATAATTTTTAATATAAAATTTTTGTTTTCAAAGGATCAATCTGGAAAACAATGTTCTTGCTAGAACAACTTTATTCAAAATTTTCTAGCAATATTGTCTCTCGGCTTGTATTCTTTTCCAGCAAAAATAAAGGACCCTCTTTCATATGCTTTAGGTACACTTTTTTTTTGTTTAGTTACTTGAAATATTTACAAAAAAAAATATATATCTTGATATTCTTTTTTAAATTTTTTATTATATTTTTTTTTAATATTTTTTTTTCTCAACGTAACTATAAAATGTATTCATTTATCGTCTCAATACGATTGAATAAAACTTTAAAAAAAAAGTATCTACGATCATGATACAATTATTGAAATTAAAGTATAAATGTTGCACAAAGTCAAAGCAAAAGTTTTATTATGAGCAGAAAGAAACGAAGAAATAAATTATAAAGTTTGTAAATTTTCATATTTATAAATGTATGAGAACATAAAATACAGCTTTTGTATGCAGTAACAAAGCCAAAAGGTATATGTTTAATAAGTAAATTGAATTGAAGTTTAAAAAAATTGAGTGGAAGTTAAAAAAACTAAATGCAACATGTATACGAGAAAGAGACTCTACTCTATTGAATGTAAAAGGTCTTTAAATTGTTAATAATAAAAATTCATTTAAGAATATTAAATTCCCTAAGAGGAAGTCAGTAAGAAAGAAGATAAAAAGAAATAAATGTGCAAATAAAAAATAAAAAAGAATGATTAAAATGAATAATTAATTTCAGTTCAGGAAACTAAAATTAACCAGTTCTAAAAAAAAATTTTTCTAAGAACTTAAATTTTAAAAGCAATAAAATGTCTGCAGGCACTATTATTTATTTGCTGTTAACTACGTCGCAAGCTTTGAATATTTTTGTCGAAAAGTTTTGTTTTTTTTTTTTCGATACGAATTTTCTTAGTAAAAGTTACTGGACCGCATTACATAGAGCTTATAGAGCTCTGCCTAATGCTTGTGAATTTTCAGTTGTCTGTGTTTCCCGTTTAAAATAATTAGAGGCAAAATTATGATCGCAATTTAAATAAAATTCACATGAAATTTTTTTATCGAATCAAATGCCTTGACTTGGCCTCAGAAATCTGGAAGGCCTTACTTTGCCTATTGCTCGCAAAATTTAAAATTTCGTAAGCAGATGAGATGAAGCAATTCTCTATACTTGCTAAAAGCCTTTATTCCTTTTATAACACAAATTAAAAATGAAGAGCTTCCTATGCTTTTAACGCCACCACCAATATATTTGATATATAAAATTACATTTCTAGTTATTAAATAACTAATAAGGAACAACAAGTGCTTAAGAAAATATAAAAAAAAAAAATTAACTTGTACTTGTGTGTGACCAAATTTTCAAAAAAATAAAAAAAACTTATCAAAAATAATAAGCAACAATCAATCATTTACATGAATTTAATTGGCAACACTTATGCAAGCAATTAATTACAGCTAAAGGAATAAAAAGGATTTCATTAAAAATATAAAATCATATAAATGAATTCATAACTTTACACAGGCACACACACACACATACTTACTACGAAACGTATAGAGATGTGACAGAAGACAAAGTTGTTGTGTTTCGAGTGACAGCAAAGTTAAGACAAAAGCATTCAAAATACATGATAAAGTTTCTTTTCGTATTTATTATGTAAAAAGTTATAAATACAGATAATATTGTAGGAGGGCTTTATATTGAAGTTCAGGGTCTAAAGTAAAATATTAAAAATTTAAAGAGTACTTTTGCTTTCTTAAAAAAAATATATTTTTTTAAAACTAATTGACTTGTGAAATAAATTTCAAGTAACCACTGCGCCATATAATTTTTTTTTTGTATTTTAAAACAGAAACGAAACATTTCATAAACGTTTTTCTTTTATTATATAAAAATGTTTAGAAAACAATTTAATATTTTAGAGGCGAAATTTTCGAATTTTATATTTTAGCAAGTTCTCTCGAATTTTAAAAATATTAAAAAAAAATTCTATCGTTTTAATTCACTGTTGAATGTAACAATTTTGGTCCAAATTTTTTTTTATTACTAATTAAGTTATTAAATTTTACAACCTTTTTTTTCCAAAAAAAAACCTTCATTTTAATTATTAATTCAAATGCATAAATATTTTATTAAATTTAAATAACTTGTTCAGCATAAAAGCTATTTCCTTGACTTTTCTTTTATCAAATAGCAAATCATTAACACTAAATATATTTTGCAAATTATCTGTATTTAACTCAAACCCATAGTTGCTGAGGGCTGTAAATAAATAAAAACTATTCACTACTAAGACTCTTGAATTTTTATATAATTTTTTTTTTTTTTTATTTTACTTAATGAAAGAAAAGGACAATTATTGCAAAAGTATCATTAAGAACAGATGAATAATATTTGATGATGTTTAACAATTAAGAGCATCAAACTGGGCTGCTGCTCTATGGCTAAATATTAATTGTCACTGCAAAATAATTTTAGAAAATTTATTTCTGAAAAGATTTTTGTTTTTAATCATAACATTTCAAGTGGCCATAAATTGCAATACTATGTGCTTGATATTTATTGAAAAAGAACAAATCTTGTTAAAGCAAATAAAGACAGTTTTGATCAAGTGGCTAAAAGTATTGTAAGCACAGCAAAATTAAAGAAATATATGCATGAATGGACATTAATAAAAGGACATTTATTAAAAGGAAAAAACAGAAACTTTTTTTAGACAAGTTTTTGTCAAGATAATTTAATTTTCTAAAACGCATAAAGTATTGAGCTGCTTGAAGACAACAATTGAAATAAATTTTGAAAGTCTCTTTATCTAAAAATTAATCAATTGGGAAATAAAGAATTAATGCCTCTAATACGGTTAACTGATATTGAAGTCAGTGAAATTTGCTTCATTTTTCAATTCTGTAACATGGTAATAAAGCTTTGTTAAGTTAACATAATTGAAGTGTTTTCAATAATTTCGTAATTAAATTATGAAAAAAGCAAAAAATAATTAAATAAAAATTAATAAAATCGAATACAGATTTCACAACTAATTTATATTCAGAGAAATGACAGACTTTGAGGAATAGAGGAAAAGTTTTGCAGTGAAAATTATTGGGTTAAAAATAGATAAAAACCGATATAATGGAGGTAGCTGTGTCCTTGCTCCTATGTAAAGAAATATATTTTCTGGATTAGTTTATGTGACGGCGAATTAGAATAGTATGATTCTATTTTCTACTCATGGCAACATAGTTTGTTAGATTGAGTTGTATAATTTCTAATGCCATAGGTTGTTTATTGCGAAATATGTTTCTATTAGCACGAACTAACTGTCAGACACTCACAGAGAAGATAAGAAATTGTCTCCTCTTTATTGCCTTGAAAGCTACTTAAAGTCGGATTATAATTATTTATTTTTGTATTGATATTTCGCTTCAACCTTGTGTAGGCTCTTTAATATATAATTTTAAATTATATCCTGCAGAATTAAATTAAATTTATAATTACATCTTGAAAAGCTTGAAGTGATATTTCTATATTAAAATAAATATTTATAATACGGGCTCAAGCTTAAAAAAACTAACCGCTTTAAGAAAAGATTAAAAAGGTCAAACAATTTTACAAATAAATACGTCATAATTTAAATGGTTTGTAAGGCTTAAGTTGAATTGTAGAGCATTCTGTAGTTCCAAGAATCATGTGTTTTCTGTTGAGATTATTTTAAGGTCTATATTAATCACTATTTATTAAAGTTGTGCGAAAAAAAACCATTGTCTAGTTAAGGTTTTGAATATGATCTCCTAATATTATGCTAAATATTTTTTGCTCCTTAACATAGGCAATATTTTTTTTGTTAAGAAAAGTATTACCATTTATTTTATTACATAATTTTATTATTAATTGCGTGCAAGTATTTGAAGCTTTTTCACTTTGTTCATTATTTTCAAAAATCTATGTCAATACCAACTACAAATACTTAAAATTTTTTAAAACTACAAATCTTCAAGGCTTGTTAAATTGTAACTAAACTAAAATAATTATAAATTGAAAAAGAATTTTAATTAAAGCGCCTTTAGTTTATGGAAAACAATACAAACAGTCAAATACACATTCTAAAGAAAATATTTTTTTTATAGATATCAAACACCCAGCAACCTTTTTTTATGCTACAATTTTATCTACAATATCAGGCTTATAATGTTAATTAACTATACACTTAATTAAAATAAGAAAATAAAAAGAGAAGGCAAATAAAATCAAAAGGAAAATAATTTATTAAAAGCATCAGATAATAATAAATAAAATCTAAGAAGGGCAAACTTAATAAGACCACGGCTGAAATTGGAATCTGTTTTTTTTTCTTTTATTAAAAAATGTAATTAAAAGTTAGAAATAAAATATTAAAAAGTGTAAAAAGGGTCAACTGAAAAAAGAGAAAAGTTATTATGGTAAAAAAGCGAACGGTAAAATACAAAATTTTAATTATTGCTAATGATAAAAAAACAGATTTTTGTTGTTAGCTTTTCAATCAATCTACCTTAAATTTATTGATTTGTTTGATCTCAAAAAGCATTTAAAAATAGTATGTATGTACTCGTATTTTCAAATTAACAAAATAATTTTGCGCTGCATCAATTTAGATGTTTGTTTTTCTTATATTTTGCAAACAAACTTTTATACGTTGCATTTTTTACAGTTCGATATGCTTGTATGCATGTAGCACAGTGAAAATTAAAAAAACTAGGAAAAATAAATAAGTGATATGCAAGCGGCTTATTGATAAATCAAATGGGTAAACGTAACATGAATATGGTTTTATTAAAACTAAAAATTTTGAAATTGTAAGCATATTGCAATAACATTGAATATTAAAAATTAAATTAATAAATAAAAAAAATTAAAAAAAGGACATTCTAAAAGCTAGTAAAATAATGACAAATTTTTCACACTGTGTTGTTACATGAATGCTCATCCTGTAGTGTATATAAATTTATAATAAATAATACTCATTCACAATAAATTTAAAAATTCTAAATCGCAAAATTTTGCAAAAAAAAAAACTAATATTTGCTTAAATAGTAGCTTTAAAAATTAATGTTTCATAAAAAATAAAAGTAAAAATTTTTTCCAAAAAAAGGACATTCTTACAGCTAACGAAAAAATGTGAATTTTTTAAAAATATTTTTCACACTATGTAACAACATAAATTCTCGTCCTGCAATGTAAATAAATTCGTAATATATTCAAAAATTAAAATAATTAAGTAAAAACGGTTGCATAGATTTATAAATTTGTGAAATAAAATTTATGAAAATTTTCGATAAAGTTGATTTCAAAGTCTACGCTAATTTTTTTGAATAAGGGGTAAATGAATAAATTTATAAAAAAAATTTTTTTAGAAAAAAGGACATTCTGACAGCTAGTAAAATAATATTAGTTTTTTTGTAATATTTTCCATACTAAATTATAACATTAATACTTATCTTGTAATGTTAGAAACCCTTGTGAAAAATTATATTGAAAACAGCCTTGCAAACTTAATATTAAAAATAAAATAAAAATTAGGTTTATTTTAAATCTAACACCAAAAAAAGGATATATCAGTAGCTTCTAAGTTAATAAAGCAAACTAGGCCATACTTTAATTAATTAACCATAATATAAAACTACATTCCTTTACAAAATTTCATAAACTTTATTTAAGTTTTGAGTCTTTTATAAAAAAAAAAAACATTATAATTAGAGAGTAAAATTTTTATGCCTTATTCATGTAATATACACTTAAATATCAATACAATTATAACAAAATTGTGGATGCATTTTTGTATACAGCAAAACAAAAACGCAGCTTGAAAAAAAAAACAATATTTTTAGCTTTGGTTAAAAAATTTCCATGTTCTACTTTTGAAAATTGTTTACATACTCACAGACACATAAATATAAAGATAAATGTACAACCACCAATACACAGACAGTGTATGCATTTCATACATATTAATCCGTTTGTTGTCTCTCAAAACTGTTCACGTTTATTTGTGTGTTTAAACATTCCATTTTTAAAATGAATATCTGTGCTTTTAACACATACCTTAACCATGCTTTCATGACTACAGAAATATCTGCTGTTATTATAGTTTGTTTTTTTTTTTTTTTTCCTTTTTTACGTTGGCTTAACTGATGCTTTTATGCAAAATATAACCACTTGCAGGTAGGAGAAAAGAGAACGGAAAGCAGATACTCATGCTCTCATATACCCCTGATTACTATTTTAATTTCAATTCTTAAAACGTAATACAATACTGTGGTACTTTCGTTTTATTGTTATTTTTAATATTTGAAAAACAATTTTATTGTTATGTCCAAAAGCTGCAACCAACGTATAACAGCAATTTTAAATGGCAAACAAAAATACATAATTTTAGTATATATTTTTTTTTCTTGTTACGTAAAACACGATTTGTTTTATCATTTGTTTCTGTATTGCAAACAAGAAACTATTTTTATTTTATTACAACTCTACAGAAAATTAGGTAGAAAACACCTGCTGCAGTACAATTGTTTTATAACTTTTTCTTTTGGCATGTCCTAGTTTGTTCGTGAGTATTTTTATAGTTTTATAATTTGAAAAATTTTAAAAGTTTAAACCATTTCCAAAACATATTACACACATGCATAAAAAGATTTTACTAATAGCTAAAAAACGAATATTTGCTTAGCGTTCGTTGTGTGCTACAAAACAAGTTCTTTTGTACTAAATTTTTTCTTCTAAATTTTTTTTTCTATTAGTGCTTTTTATTGTTAAAAATGTTTGGATGATGAAAACTAAAAATATATGTATTTAAATTTGTAAAATAAAAATAACTGATTTTAATATAATAAATAAAATAAATCTTTCAAAAAAGAATTTAAAAATATGATACTGAATTTAAATATTTTTAAATAAACTTAAGGCTTAAAATTTAAAATTTTGAAGAAAAAAAAATTTCTTAAAAAAAAGGATATATGGCGAACTTTCATATTTTTAAACTAAATGAAATGATTTAAAAAGTGGTTGAAAAAGCTTAAAATTTGGCATTCATTTTCGTAATAACAACAGAGTGCTTACATTTTTAATATTGTTTTAAAAGGAAAATAGTTTTTTGAGTTTTTTTTAAGTTTTACAAAACAAAATTTCTTTTCACTAGTAAATGGTGTTCTTGTTCCAAGTGAAATTTTACTGTAGCCACATACATGTTATATGTGAACATGTTTTTTTCTTTTTATTTGAATGAAACTTCAAAATTTTTTAACATAAAAGTTTTACGTCAAACCTCTGCAAATACATGAAACAGAAATTTTTGCATTTGCAAACCAAGTCCTTAATAAAAATTTAAAACATTTTCAAATATTAATAAAACCCGTACTTTAATTCAATAAATTTTTTAAAATTTAAAAAAAAAATAATTTTTTTTTTAAAGTAATAAACATTTTGAATTAAAATTTTAATCATTTAACTCTACAAAAAAATGTGTTTTTTTTTAATCTTATAAAGATTTTTTTCTTTTTAATGCTCTAAGTATTTTGATTATAGCATCGACGAGCCCGTTTTTAATGCGGAATATAAGAAAATAATATTTTTTTTAGATATCAATTTAAATTCATTTTTATTTATGTAATTTAAAATCTTAATACTAAATTTTAATTAAAAAAAAAAAAAAAAAAACTAAAAAAAAATATTCGACGAAATTCAGGGAAATTAGAGTTCAAAGAGTTCCATTGATTGAAGAATTAAAGTGTTCAAACGTTCTACAAAAATGTCATAAGTTTGCTAGACATTTCATTTACTCCCATGGTTATCTACACCAATTTACAATTATAGATGTGAATATTCCAAATCGTTTTACAACGTTTAATTTTTTTTTAGTTCATTCTATCACTAACTGTGATCAGAGCCTTGTTCTTTTGAAAAAAGAAAGATTATTTTTCTAATGAAAATGTTTGTCTGATTTGTATAGATTTATTTGTGTCTTAAATTTAGTTGGTTGTTTTTCATAGCATTAAAAAGGTACTTAAAATATGATTTAAGATCATCTTTTTCAAAGGCCTTAAAAAACAGTAAACAGCCCTAACCTCTTATATAATTCTTGCTTAAAGGACTTTCTTTTTTACAGTCTTAATTAAGCCCCATAGAAGCTATTTGTATCTTGAAAAATTTTTTTTAATCCTTTTTTGTTTTCTATTAAATGTCTTAAAGAAAAGAAAGCAACAAAGCAAAAATAAAGAAACCTGCTTATAAAACTCCAAAGTGGTGCTTAACTTCATTAAGCGTAGAAATAAGTGTATAGATATGAGTATGCCATTAATACAATTTTTCTAAAATACTTTACATGGTCAGTTGATTCCTTTTTGTTCTTGTTGTTTTTAGATTCATGTTTCCCTTTATAACTTAACGAAATATTGATAATCTTGTAAGCTTGAATTGTTGTTTAGTCATCTGAGTCATATAAGAAGAAGAAAAAAAATTTTTTTTTAAGTTTATACACACACACAAGATAACACTGTTTTAAGCATTTATATAAATAATACAGTTAGTGGCAAAAAATAGCCCTTATATTAAAGAATGTTTTCAGAGATTCAAACAATTTTTCCTAATCAAATAAAAAAACTAATATTATTTCTTTATAAACATAAAAAGTAATTCATGTTCTTTTGTAATTTTTTCGTGCTTATTTTGGTATTAGTGCGGTGATGAGTTCTCTTTCCATAAGTCACGGTATAATTTTGATGGATCATGGGATCATGTTTTTATTCAAGTGTTATTATGCTTAAAATTAACGTCTTTTTTTTAGTCTCTCACTGTATTCATATCGTAAATTGAGGAAACTCATACCAGTATTCCTCAAACTCTTAACTGTTGAATACTTAAAATTTAAGACTATGTTTTTCTTCCTTTTTCTCCCCTTCACATATGAAGACGCTATCACTAAAAAGGGGTTGATTTAAATTTAAGATTTTTTACTATTGATAGCAAATATAATATAAGAAAAAAAGGTCAAAAAACCTTTTTCATTTAAATTGTTAAGGAAACCGCATTATAAAATAAAAGCAGAAAAAAAAACTACTCCGGTTTATTATACAAAAATTGAAGGGTTCTGCTAAAAATAAGATTTATAAGATAATAATAATTTTTTCTATTTGATAATATCAAATGTTGTTATAGAAAGAAAAGCTTTCAAAGTTTATATAAAAAGTTTGAGAAATAATTTAAAAAGTTAAAGGCAAGTTAGCCAAGTCACCACCCTTTTCATTAATAAATAATGAAAATTCAAGTAAAATAAAAGTTATAAAAAATTCTTTCCTATTCATTATACCATTACTTTTCTACTCCTCCATCTTTCCAATATCTTGCGACCTCAATTAAAAAAAAAAATATTCTGATTTTTATATTAAATATAATTTTCTCTTTTTGACCTTGTTAATATATATTATTAAGTGCATAATAAAAGCAAGAGAAAATCATCAGAAAACTACCAACTAAAAGCAACAATTAAACTTAAATTACATAAATGCAATTTTATATATTTTTTTCTTTCGTAAAAATAAAGCAATTTGCCACAGAAAAAAAAATTATTAAAACAAATGCCATAAAGCAACAGTTTTATTCAAATGAACTATTGTTTCATACACATACACAGCTGTAATTAAAATACACTTCAGCGGAATCATGGTGTTTCTTGATAACCCAACGAACATTACTTGGTAAAGTAAGCCAAAAACCTTTCTTTACCCTTAACATGTTTTACTATGTGTAACTACTGAAGCTGAAAGAAATGTATTTTTATGTGAAATTTTGCTAGATTAACTGTTGACATTGAAATGTTCACATCCAAACAGAAAACGTATCAAAAAATTTTACAATTATGTATGTAGTATATTATTGAGTTTAATTTTAATTGTTCTCTCAGTTTTATATTATTATTTTTAACGCAAGTAATGTTATTTCTTTTTTGTGCAGACAGATACATTTTCTTTACAAAAAGCATACAAAATCCTTGTGTATTTTTCACTATTTAAACTGGATTTTATATGCAAATGAGTTTGCCAAAGTGAGGTGAATAATGGAGCCAACTTTTTTTTTAGGCAAAGTCATTGAAATTGAAATTTCAAGAATTTTTTTAAAATAATCCAAAGTAATTTGTGAATATTTGGCAATAGATTACAAATTTAGACAACCTCACTTTTAAAATGATATAAGTTTCATCACGTAATCTTTTATGGTTCGTCCGGAAGTTGCTAAAATGCCTCAGAGCAACAGCACTGCGGTATGTGGAAATTTCAAAATTTTTTTAAAAATAGTCGAAAGTAATTTCCGAGTATTTGAGTGCTAGATTACAAATCTAGACGACCCTCCCTTTAAAATGATGTGCGTCTCATTCCGAAATATTCTATGGTTCGTCCGGAAGTTGCTAAAATACCTCCGAGCAGCAGCACTGAGGTTTATGAAAATTAAAAAAAAAATTTTTAAATAATCCAAAGTAACTAGTGAGTATTTGGGCGATATATTATAAATGCAGATGACCTCCCCTTTAAAATCATATACTCGTACTCGTATGTATATCCCATCATGTAATCTTCCTAATTCAATTAAACATATTGGGCCATAATCATAGTCACACTCCAAAGATACCAAATCTTTTTAAAAACAATTTTAAATTCATAAAATTCATATGAACAAAAGTCAGCTCTTAATAAAAGCCTACTTTTTTCTGACTATGATTATGGCCCAATTGTTTATTGTAATCATCACTCGTTTACCATAAACATGATAAATTCAACCATATCTAAGCATAGTTTGGTTAAAAATAACTACAAACATGAGCTAAGCGCGATCATAATACTGTTTAGATGTTTCAAATTAACAGTAATATTTTTGGGGTGAGCAACCTATGTTTGCGGTGACCATATTCAAGCATATTTCTACTGTGTGTATGCTCTTTCCTCATCTTCTATACTTAAACTTGGTTGGTGAGTTTGCCTTATACCCTTCTATTTTATTTTATTTACTCTATTTATTTACAATACCATCAACTGTCCCGTTATTTACCCTAGTCTCTTCCACTCCATCTAAACAACATAATATTGAAACATTTTACAAAAAAATAAACTTAAGAAACATCTTTGTTTTTGCTTCATTTGAATACGAATTTAAATTTCTTACTAATTCAACATGATCACTTTTATGTACTTTCTTGTAATAATCTTAATTAAAAATTAGAAAAAATTGTTTTTTCATAAATTGAGAAATTTAGTTAAAAAAAAAAAAAACAAAATATTAAACTTAAAATTTTAATTTCCGTTTTCAACTCTTCTCAAATGGAGCTGTTAAACTCTCACTCGTAGTTTTAGCCATGACAAGGAGGTAATTGTATTTGTTGCTGTTATAAATCCATAACAAAATTTTTCTTTGCATGAGTGTGTGTGTATGTGTTGGTTGGTAAATTGTATACGAACATAATACGTAAGCTTATCTTAATATAATATCATACATGTTAAATACAAGTTTTATAATGTTTTCATTAAATTTTAACATTACGTTTCAACTTTCATACGGCATTTATTGGGTAAATTGTTGTTGTATGTTTGCATGTGTGTGTGCTTGTGTGTGACAATATGCTTACAGCTGATATGTCACTTACACTGAAAGTAAAAAAATATGAAATGAAAACAAAAAAACAAATTTTGGCATTTATGATTTCACTGAGTGATGCTTTGGCAATAGAGCAGATTTTTAATAAAAATGTAGGACATGACACTAAAAAATAAAGCCTTCTGTTAACAAGTTTCAAAATAGAAAATTACTATTTTTTGCTTACAAACCAACTTCATACAAAGCACTAGAATCTATTACATTTTTAGTTTTTTTTTTAAGTTTAAGTTTTAATTTTAATAGGTCTCATTTAATTCTATTTATATTTCAAAAAGTGTTATAATTTTTTCAAGTGCATCTTACTGCATTTATGCATTCAAGACTTTATTTACTTTGTCATGTTTAACTGAGTTGCTTTAATTTTATTTTTAATTGAGTGTAGCAAGTTTATTTCCTTTGAGTTTTATATTAATTTCTGTAGTTTTCTTTTTTGTTTCCTTCTACCTTAAACTTAACACATGCTTCAACATTTTCTTTTTTTTTTTTTGTCTCTCGCTACACTTTACTGATAAAATTTAACTTGCTGCTCATGCATACGAATATAAAACTTCATACTCGTAGTAGCATGCAAATACATATCTGTGTCGTTTATGTGTTGCTTAATCTGTTGCAGTTTTGTGACAATTTTTTAAATTTAATGCTTCAGTAATTAATTGGAAAATATCTTGTTTTAAACTTGTACTTTCTTTTATAACTTTGGCTTCTCTTAGCTTTTTCTTATAAACATAAAGATTTTCTGAAAAGAAACTTTAATTTGAACAGTGGTTAGGCCAGAGCAAGAAAATAGTACTAAATAATTTCCAGCAAATCAGTCAAATGATAATGGGATCTTACAAATATAATAAAGCACATTAACCGAGGTTTTCCAAATGTCCTATGAGCTAATGTTTCTTAAACTTTCTTTTTTTTTTTCCATCAACTCTACTGTTTATAAAGAGAAAAACTTTTTTGGAGTTCATTGCCATTAAGTAGCTGCTTTAAAAGTAAAAAAAAATTTTTGTCTTTCTGTCGCTCATCTTATAAAAAATTAATAAAAATTAGTGAATAAAAACTTCTTTAAATTGTTAATTTCAACTAAGCCACGCATATTATTAAATAAATTTTTTAATTACTTTATCAAGTTAAAAATTTCTTCAGAATATTTAAAATTTTTATATTAGATGTGCAAATACTATTTTCCCTTTCGTTTTTCTCATTTGGAAATAATATGAAAATAATAGTTTTTACTTGGAAACGCTTAAAATTAGATTAAAAGTAATTTGCACACACTACTGACAACAATGGCATTGCCTGATGCAGCTAAAATGCAAATGAGTTTTATTAATTTGAAATGTTATAATAAAAGTTAAATTGCTAAATTATTAAAACTAAACTAAAACTAAAACTAAAAATTTTTTACAATTTTGTTAAATAAAAAACTAAAATTTAATTTTAATAAATTCAAATATGAATTTTTTGCGGAAAATTTGAACTTTAGTTGGATAAATAATTCCTTCTTTCGCGTCTTGCTACATGAAATAGAAAAACTAGTTCCATTGAGTTACTGTACTGCATTAAACACTCTAAAAGACTCATCATTTCAAACCTATTAAGGTAGAGGCTATGCTGAAGCTCAGAATACATGACACTAAACTGCCAACGTCTCACTCTACTCTATCTTAGTCTGCTTCACTTTTCTTGATCCTAGTAGTCGTAGAATAAATTTTATACTGTTTTTATAGGTTTTCCTTTTCAAATTAATTTTTATTTACTGTACTGTACTATGACATTTGTGATTCTATTCTAGTAATCTCTGCTCTACTTTGATCATTTTAACATTTTACTGCTCTGCACTTTTTTCTACTCTGGTCTGTACTCTAATATACTTTCTTCTTCTTTACTCTACTTTCCTCTACTCTACTTTCTTTTAAGCATGTGATCTATTTTACTCTATTCTACTCTTTTCAACTTTCATCTACACTATTCAGCACTCTTCTACTCCTATCCACTCTCCTATACTCACTTATATCTCTTTTGTATAATGTTTTATATTTTCTTCTACTCTGCTCTTTTCCACTCTACTGTACTCTATTATAGTTTCTTCTATTTTAGTTAACTCTATTTTAATCCTTTGTTGTCTTCCCTACTTTGCCCTTTTCTATTCTTTGCTCTGCTGTACTCTACTGAACCTTATTCTACTCTTCTTTACTCTACTTTCCCCACCACTACTCTCTATTTTTTCTATCGCTTCTACTTTGCTCTACTCCAAAGTAGTCAATTATACTTTCTTCTGCTCTACTCTACTCTACTTAGGTCTACTCAACTCTCTTTCATTCTCAGCTTATATATTTTACTCTCCTACTCTCTCCTCTAATACATTTTACTGTTCTCTGCTCTCTTTTTCTCTCTTCTATTCTCTTCTATTCTATTCTATTCTATTCTATTCTATTCTATTCTATTCTATTCTATTCTATTCTATTCTATTCTATTCTATTCTATTCTATTCTATTCTATTCTATTCTATTCTATTCTATTCTATTCTATTCTATTCTATTCTATTCTATTCTATTCTATTCTATTCTATTCTATTCTATTCTATTCTATTCTATTCTATTCTATTCTATTCTATTCTATTCTATTCTATTCTATTCTATTCTATTCTATTCTATTCTATTCTATTCTATTCTATTCTATTCTATTCTATTCTATTCTATTCTATTCTATTCTATTCTATTCTATTCTATTCTATTCTATTCTATTCTATTCTATTCTATTCTATTCTATTCTATTCTATTCTATTCTATTCTATTCTATTCTATTCTATTCTATTCTATTCTATTCTATTCTATTCTATTCTATTCTATTCTATTCTATTCTATTCTATTCTATTCTATTCTATTCTATTCTATTCTATTCTATTCTATTCTATTCTATTCTATTATCTTCTCTTGTATCCTTTAATTGTATTTTTCAATGCCATGAATGATTTTCACTAGAGTAATTGTCATCTTGAAGTATTTCCAAATAATTACATACAACAACAACAACAATACAGAATGCAATTATTTTTATAGATGTAGTGAAAAATATTGTATTACGAGCAAAAATATTCGATAATAATATTTTATACCGATTGATTTTCGGTTTTTTAACAATAAAACTAAATTGATGTTTTTTTTAATATTAGAGAAACTTTATTTTGGCATAAAGTAACTTTTGTCTTTGCGATTTTGTAAATAAAAGAAACAAAAATAAACACAAAACAGATTGAATTGCATTTCATACAAATTCCAGCAAATGTTGGCGGGTAAAGACTGCAAAATGCGCTTTCAGTTGATTAAATTACAGCAAAAACTTGTTTAAAAAAAGTAACCAGAAAGAAGACAAATCTTTAAGGTAGATTTATATATTAAATGCAAGCAACTAAAATAAGGAAAATTTTTCAAAATAAAACTACGAGTATATGCAGGTAAAATGTGGGTGACACATGTGACATGCTGCTGTATATGTTTGTGTGCTAGCGAGAATGCCACAATGACAGACAAACAAACTAACAAAATGGCATTAAAACTTTAACTAAAAGCATCTCCCCTTTCCTACTCTTACAAAATGTTGTTTTCAATACAACTGTTATTATTGTATGTCTTATTGCCACAACCACATTTAGTTTAGTAAGTTGTAAGCAAAAGCATGCATGCAATTCTCGTTGCATCCTTTTAGATTAATAAAAAAAAAAAACCTCCACCTATACTAAGATACGAACAAAAGAATTCTTGATATACACACCCAGCCACGCACTCATACACTTGCACCCACATGCTAACATACACTAAAAAAACAGCAAAAGAAAAATAGAATGTACATTTAGATGGAGATACAACAGAAATGCATTTTTCAAATGAAAAATTTTTCTTTTATTTTCTTTCTTTTTTTTATCAGCAAAAGATAATTTTTTTTGTTCACTGGCACTATAAAAAAAAATCCATTTTCAAACAAAAGCTGAAAAATTTAACTTTAAGCGGTAAGAAGATTAAAAATAGAAAAAAAATTATTTAAAAAAAATTTAATTCAATTTTTGTATTTAAAAAAAAATGTTTTGGGGATAGTTTGCCCTGTAGATTGATGAGTAGTGGTGCCAACCTATCAATCTGAGGGTCGCAGGTTCATTTCCTGCCCAAATCCTCCTGGAATTAATTTTTAGTAAACAAGGAAAAAGAGATATGAAATTTTAGCAAATTTAATTGATAAATAATTAATAAAACATTTTCATTATATTAATTAAATTAATTAATTAAATTTATGAACATTTTATTAAATTAATAAAATTATTTCATTGAATTAATAAATGATTCATTAAATTAATGAATGATTCATTAAATTAATGAAATTATTTCATTGAATTAATGAATGTTTCATTAAATTTTTGAAAATTTAATTACATTATTAAAATTATATCATTAAATTAATAAAATGAAAAAAATGCACTCTTACTGACAAACCCTGTAGTAGAAAAATGTTAATATAATTAGCATATGTATGTGCTTTGTAGAATCGATTATTGAGATTGATACTTTTAGATATCCACTTGTAATAACGTTGCATTACCCCAGCACAGGTCCGAAACGCTTAATCTTAATGAACTCTTTATCGTGAAATATTTTTTAGTTTTCATTAAATATCAGTCCTAGTCTCGTGAGGCTTACGTGCGCAAAATCGCGGCGCTCAATATCGATTTTAATTGCAATTTCGATCGATAACGACTGACGCTATTCTGGTCTCGAATAGACCACTGTACCGTTGTCATGACAAATATAGTTGGCAATGGTAGCCACCTTAATTTGCCGCTAATTAAACTACGACAACGCCACTCGCAATAAAGTTTCAAATTTTAAATACTGACGTTCTGAAAGTTTCCTGTCTCTTATGAGTATTGCAACAAAAATTCTTAATTGATTTTACGACCTAAAAAAAAATAAATTAAAAAAAAAAATAAAAAAATATAATATTTTCTTTATTGCTGCCAATAGCAGATATTTGCTTGCTTTTTTATTTCAAACTATCGCAACCTCCATAGCTAAATTGCTGCTAAGACGAAATCTTTAATTTTTCAATCAGCTAAAAAAAATTCATTACATAAAATAACTATAACAAGTCAATAAAATAAAATGACAAAAACATATTTAAACTGACATGATGATATTAAAGCAAAAACTTGAGGTAAAGAAAAAGAAAGAAAGTAATTTTCAGCTGCATTAATGATAGGAAACGTTTTTGGTTTTAGTTGGCTTGACTTGGTTTGGTTGGCAGCAACAGTTATGGCAATATTGAATTTAGACTGAAAAATTATAACTCCCTTGTCTCTCGCTCTCTCTCCCTTTCTCACTCACTATATAGCATCTGTAATACAAAAATAGATTTAAACATAAAAATAATAAAAAAAAAATGTCAATCTAATTGAAATTCTAGACAAAATCTTCCGCAAATTACCTTCATTGACAAAAATCTTTAATACCCAAACCAAAAATTGAAAAAAATAAAAAGAATTAAGCCACACTTACACACAGAACAGCATGCAAAAGGTATGCAACAGACACCACAAGATGTGACAAAGCATACACATGCCCGTATTTTTCTTTACTCGCCTGCATATGTGTGTGTGTGTTTAGTATAAATATTTAAGAAAAAATAAAATGATTGAAAGTTGTTGTAGAAAAAGAAAAAAATCTTTTAGAAACTACAAAAATGTTGCACAACACACAAAGAAGAATTAAAAGAAGAGCAAAAAAAAGCAACACAAAACTAAAGCGCGTTTGTTGAGGTTCCGGTTTAAAACCGGATACGGAAGTGGTGTTGCATTGAGTGTCGTTTGTTGTATAAAAGAATATCATCAACAACCTCATCATCATTATCTTGCTCCTGCTATGGCTGCGGTATATTTTTGCTGTGTTTTATACACAGCTGTATTATTGCCACCATAATTTTCTTTATTCTTTGTTGTTTTCCACATTTAATTTTCAGTGCTGGCAAGATTTATATATTTTCGATTTTCTTATTTCACTTACAGTTATTGAAAGTAGATGCTGTGCTGCGATTTCTTTCATTTTGTGTAGATTTCTTTAAAGGGAGACAGGTTAAGAATGTTTTGTTTGTTTTCGTAGGAAAATCTAAACGTAACAGCAGCTAAAGTTTGTTTGTACAAAAGCTGCTTACTATTCCCAAACAGTAAATGAAAAATATTAGCAATGAAATAGCAAAAACTAAAACAAATTTAATATTAAAAAAAACAGAGCCATTCTGTATATCGAATGCTCAAGACTAAAATAATTTCAGACTTCTTACAGGATACGTACAGATATGAGCGAGAAAATTTCTAAATAATTTGGTAACTTAGCTTGGAGATCTTTGAGCTTAAATCCGAAAAATATGAAATAAATTACACAGAAAGAAAAATGTAGCTTAAATTCAGTGAACCGTTTGCATTAAAATTGTTTCATTGATTCCATGAAAAATGAAAATGAGAGATAAAGAGGGAATGAGTGATTGCCATTTTTAAATATTATTAGTTTTTTTTAATGACTTACACTGAAAAAAAAATCTGCAATGAATATAAGAAAACGATTTTATTAAAAATTTTTTTTTATTGACTCAGTGAAATATGGCATAAATTATATGAATTAATGAAATATTTTGAATGTATTAGTTACATTATTTCATTAAATTGATTAAAAAATTTAATTACATTAATAAAATTTTTTCATTAAATTAATGAATGTTTATTCAGTTAATGAAATATTTCATTAACCCATATTTTTTTTTTGCCTGCTCAAGAAAATACGCCTTATTAGCAGTTTCTTTTTTGTAAGTCCAATTTACATCAAGTTAAATTAAACTTATGAGTGGCTTTGCCATATAAGTATCACCATTTTTGTCATGACAACGACACTCATAATCAAACAAAATTGAAAGCATTTTTAAAAATGTTTATAAGTTTCCTGGTATTTTTGCCTTCCTTAACATATTAGGGCGTGTAAGAAAACAATGATGACTTCTCAACCACTGCATAGCGAAATAAAAATCATCTTTAGTAAAAGTCGTCTTTAGTAATGGCATATTTTAACAAAATTTGCACAGTTGCTTTTAAGCGTTGCAAGGCAAAGCATACATTTTTGCAAAACTGTATATATTGCCTTGAATTCTAAGCTTCAATTTTGAAACTGTTTTTTTCTTTAATTTTGCTTTTTTATAGCCAAAGGGCTATTAACAAAAAGCTTTAAACGCTACAAGCTGAGCTCACTTTAAGCTTAAAATTTTTTTTCGTGTCTATTAAATAGAGTTTCTTAAAAAGTTCCTCTTGCCCTCTTTCTTTAAGCTGTTACAGCAAACATATAATGAACATATTAACGACGACAGTAGTATAGAGTATAATTTTGTGCCCTCTAGAGATGAAATTAATGTCAAATTATGCTTTACGCATGTAAATTTTAAGCGTAAGTGTATCAAGTTTAAAAATAAAGTATGAAATAAATAAGAAAAAAATATATTTATTTATATATATTGTTGTTAAGCAATAAAACAGAATATCTAAAAAAGATTTAAAAATATAAAAAAATGAAAAATTGCTGAGTATAAAATTTAAGTACTCTGTAATTACTAAAGGTATGAAGACGAGAGAAACATTAGCCTTGTTTCGACTAAAATCGTAGTTTAATTTTCGAGAAGCTTTTATTACGGCTGAGGAAGTTGTGCTGAAAAATACGACAGCGCATATCTCAAACATACTTTTTCAGCCTCATCATGCGTGTCGTTTTTATAGTAGAATTTGCTTCATACTAATATAATACATATAGCCGACTTTGTAATATTTGTCACCCTATTATTAAGAAAGTCGTAATAAGACCTATGGTAAGCGGTGCCACATTTTTTTTACAATGATTTCAGTCAAGTTCCTGGCGCTATTGACACAGATGTCACACATCAGCACATACCACACCAATTTTACTCATGCGCTGTTAGCAGTGTAGGTCTTCATGTGAGAGGTCCCTTAGACATCATTATTGTTTGCCCAGCAGTATGGTTATTGATTAATTAAGGGCGTATCGTACCCTCGTGTCCTTTATTCATTGAGAAAAGTTCTATTTTTTAAACAAAATTTTTCAAGTTGCAAAATAAAGTTCTTGTTTTAGAGATCCTGATCTCTAGCAAATACAACTTGTATAGCATAAATTTATGATATTTTTTATAATAAACTGAAAAGTTAGATGTGCTTAAATATTTAATACCCACTTTTTGAAATCTACAGGGAATATTGTTATGAAAACGGGAAAAACACTCTAAAGTATGCGTTATAAGAGTACACAAACCTGCAGCTAAATACTGCTGCTGCTTGTGTGAGTATGTGTGTGTATGTGCCTGTGCTTATGTTGTTGTGTTGTTGCTTTGGAGAGGAAACCTGGGGGCATTGTTGTTGATAAAAAAAAAAAGAATAAAACTTAATTTAACATACGACTTTAGTTTGAGTATGACTGCAAGGCAAAAACAACAACATTATCTTGATTATCAGCAGTAGTATCAGCAGCAACAACAATAATAACAATAACAACAACACAATACTTTTTTTTTAACAATTTGTTTCGTCACATATTTTTTGCTACAATAAAAACAAAAAACTTATTCTACATTATCGCTCATAAATACGTACATCCATTCCTTAAAAGAGCAGGGGCGCTGAATAAAATTCTTTACTAAATTGTTACTACACACACAAACACACAAAAAAAAAAAAGAAACAAAAAAGTAAGATAACAAACCCTGTTAAATATTCTAAGAGGGCATCATCATCTTCTAATTCCCATTCTTCAAGCAGCACACACGAATGTATTTACAAATTTAAGTTGAATGTTTAATCACTGCGTGATATAAAGTGTTTTCGCAGTAACTTGTTAAGAAAACATCAACGCCCGTTACATTGTAAGCATTCATTCATTCATTGAAAATGTCTTCAAGCCTTCAGTCATGTTATTACATCCAAAGGAAAAGAACTTTGTGCGTAAATATGCTAAGGGAGTTACTTACTACCAGCTAAAGGTTTCTGGCATGTAACCATAAAAATGTAAACATGCGAGTACTTATAACTGAGAAGACATAATTTTACAAAGTGTTAATGTTGCCTTCAATAATTTTTTTTGTGTTCCTTTGCTACTTTCTTTGATTGTTTTATCACATATTACGAGTATTATTATTTTTCATTTTAATTTAATGCGTCAATGATTTTGATTATTTCTCTAGAGGCTTAATATAACTTTGCAATTTTAAACATAATTAAAAAGATTTTTTTTAATTACCCATTAAAATTTAATTAAAAGGAAAATAAAAGAAAGGAAAATTCAAGCCAGCAACAGCAATTTAATGGCAGCATAGCTAAACTGCTTTTTCACAATTTAAAGTTTTCTAAAATCTAGTTTTTGTTTTTTTGTACTGCAACAACAATCTAGAGATTCAACAGACGTTTAGTCTGTTTCAACACCAAGAGGGAAGAAAAAATTAAATTTCCCTTACTGAAACGGCTAAAAATGTAAATCAGTTTTTGCTATAGATTTTTTGCTCTCGCACTATTTTGAGCAACATATTGCAAGGATTTTCATGCAACGCATCCAGATTAAATTTCTTTATGGTTTTAGTAATTTTCAAGTGCAAAATCGGGAATACTAAAAACCCTTAGAGCAACAGCTATATGAAAATTTAAAAAAATTTTAAAAATAAACCAAAGAAACTTCTTAATATTTGGGCAGTAATTTGCAAATCTAGACGACCACCCCTTTAAAATGATGATATACATCCCATCTCGTAATCTTCTATGGTTCGTCCGGAAGTTGCTAAAATACCTCAGAGCAACAGCAGTAGAGTATATGAAAATTACAAAATTTTTTTAAAAATAATCCAAAGTAACTTCTGAGTATTTGCGCAATAGATTACAAATCTAGACAGTCTGCTCTTTAAAATGATATGCGTTCCATCCTGTAGTTGATAATATAGCTTTATAATGGTGAACGAATTTTAAAATCGGTGCCGTACTTTCCCTCTATAATTTTAATATGAATGAAATTTCATAGCAACATATTTCTCTTTTATTTTTTGAGGCAAACGTTAATAAGCTTTATAAGAAATATTTTTTTTAATCATATTTTTGGTTTCCTTTTATTTCTCTTGATACAAAATTTTCTTTAAAACATTGTGTGATTCTTAATCATTTACAAATTAAAATTAAAATTTATATTGTTTTTCTAATAAATTTACCCACTTGATATTTGGTCTGTTAAATACACATACAAGCAGCCTATAGATTGTATTCGAATAAACATGCATTATCAGAAACATTTACACACAACTTGTGCTGTGTGTGTATCGACAAATAACAATAAAATACATGAAGCATAACATTTGATATCACTGCCTACAATTTCACCTCAATGCAATATAACTACAATACATAAATAGTAAGAACGCTAAAGAACAGGTTCAGTTATGATTTAATTTTATACTTATAATTTGTTTAAATTAAATTAAAATAATGGAGCGCCCCTAATATTTATGTACGACTGTATAACAAACAAACTTGTGTACATAACAAGCTGCTAAATGTTAAGCAGAGTTAACAACGTTTAATTTACAGCGTTGTTAATATTAAATGTCAACGTACAATTTGACCACTTATAAACCTGTGCATACACACACATCCACACAAACAATGAATGGCAAATAGTTGAATATAACTTTGTATATAATTAAATACACGCACAAATCTAAACTTTATAATACAATGAACAACATGAACATAAGTTCAAATATACTCGTAGAGTTGCAGGCATGAGTAGTGCAGTTGTTGTATTGTTGAATGCCAAACAACTAAACTCTCTGTGTATGGTGCTAAGTAGTGAAAATGCACCAACAAACAAACTATTTATACCTAAACATGTACATAGCGTAGTGTACTTTATTATGCAGTGCTGGAGGTAAGCTAAGGGTTTTTGTTTTGTTAAAAAAAAAAATTAGGGATCTTGAAGCATTTGAAGATGAAAGAAACTCACAATCTTGTAGAGTATGTGTTCTAAAGAAATAAATCCGAATTTTTTTGACTTGCTTAGGTAACAATCGAACTTACTATTAATAAGTTAAAGCAATAATAATTAATTTTAAGGATTCTATAAAAAAAAAGCTTTTCTAGCTTTATTTGTTAAAATACCAGCAAGTTCCCTGGCTGCTTTTTTACGACAGATAAAGTAGCATAGCCAATCATATCTCTCTTTCTTCTTTTTCTAAAAAAAATTAAATTTGTGTTAAAGAAATTGAGCCTGGAAAATTAATAAAACTTTGTTTTGCCTATAAAAATTACAACTCACAACCAATTCAAAAGATCAAAGCTCACTTAAAGAGCCACTTTTTACTATTAGTTATTCTGTTTTGAAAATTTTTGAATGAAATTAAATTCTCTCAGGTGAATAGAAGTTCTCACAATTTTAAAATAATTACGTTTGTGGCTCCTCATCAGTTTCTAAAAGAAAAGGTTTCAAGATATTAAGCAAACATAGCATTCATTTTTCACAATTTTAATACATTTAATATTTGAGTCTACATGTGAGAACCCTCCTATCTCCTCTCACTTCCTTTTCATATGTTATATACACAAGTGAGCGTGCAAGTATGTTTATCTGTTTTCTAAATACACACGTGTACAAATATTCAATTATCAAACAAGTTAAATATGTATATACGTTCGTACATATATATTCTATTGTATTCATACTCATTCATTCACTTCTTCATTCATTTCCATTCAGACACAAGTATGGTCATATTTATTGCAGTTGTGTATGAGTTTGCATGATTATTTATTTGATTTATAAATGTTGTTTATTCATTATTTTTGATTTTCATAATAATTTTCTATTTATTGTCTAAATAAGTATGCGAATGCATTTGAATGTGGCTGATGTTCATAATTAGTTTCTTTTTTTGTAATGATTTTTGCTACTGCTGCTACTACTGCTCTTGTTATTATTATTGTCCTTGTATTTATCTCATTATATTGGTAGCAAATGTATTCTTAAGCATACCTATGCATACACCTACACTTGCAGATATTTTATGAATACAATAAATAAAAGAAATGTAATTAATTATAAAATTTTTTCATTTAAATTATTCAAGTACACAAAGTCAACTGCATATAAGAAATGTATTTTAAAATAAGTCGGAATATACTGTATCCTTCATAAATTAAATATAAAAATTATATTTCACACGCAAATAAAATATTTTTATTTTAACGTTGTCAAATAAAATTATCATTAATAAAATTTTATAACTAAAAAATTAAATTTATATCCAATCAATAAGCTTCGTCGAAAAGCCACCGGTAAATAAAGAAAAATCAGCTGTTGTTGTTTTCCACGTGGTAAAAAACATAGTTTAAAAAAAAAACACTTTCAGAACAGCTTTTTGTAATAAGAAAAGCAGTTACCAGTTTTGCCACAAAACTCCATTTTTGTGAAAAAACAGAATGTTTGTCACAAAGCAGAAATTTTGTCACAAAAGACAACGTTTGTCACAAAAGACAACTTTTGTCACAAAAGACAATTTTTGCCACAAAAGACAACTTTTGTCACAAAAGACAACTTTTGTCACAAGAGACAACTTTTGTCACAAAAGACAACTTTTGTCACAAAAGACAACTTTTGTCACAAAAGACAACTTTTGTCACAAAAGACAACTTTTGTCACAAAAGACAACTTTTGTCACAAAAGACAACTTTTGTCACAAAAGACAACTTTTGTCACAAAAGACAACTTTTGTCACAAAAGACAACTTTTGTCACAAAAGACAACTTTTGTCACAAAAGACAACTTTTGTCACAAAAGACAACTTTTGTCACAAAAGACAACTTTTGTCACAAAAGACAACTTTTGTCACAAAAGACAACTTTTGTCACAAAAGACAACTTTTGTCACAAAAGACAACTTTTGTCACAAAAGACAACTTTTGTCACAAAAGACAACTTTTGTCACAAAAGACAACTTTTGTCACAAAAGACAACTTTTGTCACAAAAGACAACTTTTGTCACAAAAGACAACTTTTGTCACAAAAGACAACTTTTGTCACAAAAGACAACTTTTGTCACAAGAGACAACTTTTGTCACAAGAGACAAATTTTGGCACGGTAGTGCTTGCTCTTTAATAATCTAATTAATTTTTGTGGGATTAAATATACTTCATTGAGCCTCGTTGATTACTGTATGCCCACTTCAGATCTCTAGCAATGTTTCCTTTCTTGTCTTTACATGGTTCGCCACAAGTAAAGTTACTGTTTACGAAGCAGTAGGGCTATGAAAGGAGATTACCGGGGTGTTTAGCGAGATAGTCAACTAATTAATTGTCCATGTTACCCTCAGAAGTGGGACCTAAGGTCAGCGTCCCATTGCCGGCTCTATGTATGTATGTATTGTCTTACTACCGTTGTCCAAAGTTTTTCGTCCTTCTTGACAGAAGCAATTTTACTGTGATATTTGGGTTTACAATGTTCTGACAATAGTTCAACGTAGAGTTGATGTCATTTCTGCTGAGATTCAAAACAACTTCTGGCTTAATAAATTCCGGGCTAACGAGTTTGATTGACTGTCATTTGCCTACTTCGGCTTTCCATCAGTCCTGGAAACGAAGTTTGCTCCTCTTTGCGGTAGTAAGGCACAAGTGAATTTGCTATTCACCCCACAGATTGGCTTTGAACTGACTGCTGTTACAAACGACAGTTTTTGTTAAAAATATTTACTTCTTTAAAAAGCAATATTTTGGTCGCAAAATATCAGCTCTTAAATAGCAAATTTATCAGAAAACTACTTCTGTCACAAAATCTTCTTGCCAAATTCTTGAAATCGACTTTATGAGAATTTTTTTAAGCAAACATGTCTCAAATATTATATGACATGACGTCCATATTTTTTTCTTTCCTTAAACTTAATTTTTAAAACTTTTTGGCAAAATTATGGACATTCACATGTTTTGAATAAATAAAATCAAATCAAAACAAACATTTACCTTAACATTTTATTTGTATAAAAAGCAGCAAACATATTCTAATATAAACTAAATATAAATGAAAGAATGTAACAAGAAATTGTGTTTCTATTTCAAGAGTATTTGCCTTAATGAAAAAAATTGACATTTACTTGAGTATTTGCAATTAAAATAAACAAAAAGTTTTTAGCAACAATTTTATTTATTTACATGAGGTATTTGTTCTAGTATTCTTGTCTTGCACAAATAAAATAAATATAAATTCTATAAGATTTTCCTTAAGATTTTAATGAGTTAAAAAGAGTATTTAAGACAAAGTATGTGTCTATAAAATAATGTCCTTAAACATGAAGATGCATAAGGAAAGTACTTTTATTAAATGAAAATGTAAAGATGAGAATTAAATAAACGCAATAGGGAGCTCTTAAAGGACGTAGGGATAATTTTTTAAGCAGAATATGAGTATTACAGTGGGTAATATAATATGACATATTTAAAAATTTAAATAAAAGTGTATACGTAGATTTTTTAATTTAAATGAATTTAAAAAAATAATAATTTTTGTATGAAATATAGAGCACTGGTTTACACTGGCTTTTTCCCTTGTTCAGTTTTATTAAACAAAAGTTCACTTCTAATCATTTGGTATACGTGTTTTATTTACAGCCAACAGTAATATTGCCAACAAATTCCTGGCAAATGTTTATCTTACTGTTACTGTTGTTTCCTTTAAACAATATCTGTTGTAAAGATCTATTAAAAAATAATTGTTTGTTTTTTTTTCTACTATATTGCTAAGTCTTCTATGAGTTCACCCTTTAAATTGTTAGTTTCCAAAGACCTTGTTGTTGTTCCATAGAAAACCAACAAACAACAATATTTTGTTAAATATTGTTTTTGTACATACACATTTATGAACTAAAAATGATTTCAATTTAAATATCTAGCCCCATATTTACTTGCGATATAAAATTAAAATTGAAATTTATTTAAGAAAAGTAAATATTTAGCAAAGAAAGAGATTTTCGGCAGTCAGTTGTATGTGTATGAATTTGTTTATTATCATAAAATGTTTAGGAAAATTTCGTATGGAAGGAAACTTTACCAAAAAACTTAATTTTTGATTCAAGTGCGGTTTTAGGAGGGGCAAAATTTTGTAGCAAATAAAGTTTTAATACTAAAAATAATGCTCAATAAATTTATATCAAATGAATACTGTGTTAGGTAATTTATATAAATTCTATATGTTTATTTGTTTGTTTGCTTACTTGCTATACAAACTTTTGTTTTCCAACGGATTTGTTTAAAATTTCGTACTTGTAGTCTCTATACTACAAGAAAGGTCAGGCCACTTATTACGCCCACTTTTCAATTATTTTCTTGCCACTGTTCAAAAAGTGTGTGCTCGTACTTAATTTTAACCAGTTTTAGAAACTTTAAAATTTGCTGTAGTGGACATTTTAATTGAAAGAGACAAAATAATCTGTAATATTGAAGTGACCACCTCTTCTTAAATTTTGATTTAAAGTAGTAAGAAATTTTTTTTTTTTTGCATATAAATTTTTTTTTACTTAATTATTTATAATAAAAAACTATTTGCTCTAAGTGAAATTAAGCAAAGGAATGTAAAATATTATTAAAAATTTTTTAGTGTTATTTTTTTTATTTTTACTCTATATTAATAAGACCTGGCCATATATCCTTTTTTTTTAATTTTTACAAAATTACATTTTTTTTGCTTAAATATTTTTTTAAGTGCTTAGAAAGTGAGAAATAAATAAGTTTTAGTTTAGTTTTTGTCTTTTACTGAATTGCACCAAGAATTTTTTTGTAAAAATTTTTTTCAAATCAAATTTTATTAATTTTATAAAAATTCCTTTAAAAGTTTATTACTTCACATATTAATTGTTACTTAAAATTTTATTATTACAAAAGATTTTAATTATTTCAATTAAACTTCTTATTTAATATTTTTGTAATTCTTCATATTTTTTTGCTTATAAAACAAAATCACTTGCTGATTTTTACCAATTGCTTAAACTTTCTGTTGAGTTTGTGATCCTAAAGTAATGAATACTTAACTACAATTATTGTTATCCTTTTGAGAAAAGAAAAGATTTATCGCCTTGAATAAAAATATAAAGCATATTAGAAAGAAGGTTTAGAGGAAAATGTATTCAATTCACGCTCAATACAATCGTAAAAATCCACATGTAAACAAAATAAATTTTATGAAAAAGTACAATTGAATATAAGTGTCTTACGAATTGAAAAAAGCCTATAATATTGCCTACCTGACTGTCGTCTGATAAATGTAACCCTTTTCTTTATTTTTAATTAAATCACACATTTTTCTAAATTTTTGTTGTTGTTCTGCATTTCTAACACAAATATTTATTTGTTTTAATAGTAGAAATGTTTGTTTTTTTCTTTCTCTTTAGCTGTTAAAAAAAATTAGTTTGTTGAGAGAAAGTGGCAAATAAACAAACGACGGTGCTAAGATATAAGAATTCTAAAAGTCCTTCAATGACAAGCATTATTATATGGTTAAGAAGTAAACATTACTATATGAAGATGAAATAGTAAACAAAAACTAATCTCAATATAATTCCAACATAAATACTTAATATTTATGTGATAAGGTCTTGGTGTAGAGAAAAAAGGTTACACGTAAATCTTAGTAATATTTTTACTTACTAGGAAATTGTGGAGTAATTGTTTTATTTTTGTGTTTTTTAACTATTTTGAGATGTACCCAAAAATTACTTTTTCAATAATCACTACAAATGTCCAAAGTTTCTTAGTTTTTCTGCAGAAAACATCCAGGGTGTCGGCTGGAATAGAACTTGCCAGCTTCAGTATACTACCCATTAATTTATAGCAGTTAATGGGGGTAGTTTTAGATTTAAAAAAATATAATTTTTGTTTAAGTGAAAAAAAGGATATATGGGCATCTCTTTTTGTTTTAGAGCAAATAAAAAAAAAGTAGTTCAAACAATTTCTGCTTCTATTTTACATTCTTTTACTCAAATTCATGTCGATCAGATTATTTTTGATCGAAAACTTGCGTTTTAAAAAAAATTTATTTCCAAAAAAAAAATTTTTTTATATATTATTTTTATTTTTTAATTGTAAACCAACTGGAATGTAAAGCAAAGTGTCTTTAAAACAAATGCAGTAACATTTGAGCTGAGAACAAAATATCAATATTTGTATCAGTAATTACGCACACATATTATTTATTACGCGCTATACCTTTCAAAGAACAACAGAAATAAATTTTCTTTTTTGATGAAAATTTAATTTTAGCAGAATTTGTTGTTTTTCCTGCCTAATATTTGCTCGCACAGTTTCTTAACACTTCCACCACACATAAATACAAACAAACACTCACTCACAATCATAACCTTTCTCTAAATACAGCTGATGTTGTTACTAGCAAAAATAAAAAACAGAACCAAAATAAAAAAAGCAGTAACTGTTGTAAAGCCAAAGTAAAGGAAAATAAAAATATTAAAAAGATAAAAATAAATAAAATTCTTGCCATATATACAACTTGATAAACGTTAAAAAGAAATTCACTGCCGCTTGAGTATTATGTAAACACAGCAAATAGCAGCAGCTGTAGCATCAACAGCAGCATCTTGCTGCTACAACTACACCAGTTAACGTTAACACATACCCACACACACTTGAAAAGGATTTTTTCTTAATGCTGCTTGTCTTAAATATGTTTGTTAAGGTTTGAATTTTTTTTCTAGCTAGTAGGAATACAAAGCGGTAAAGATGATGACGCTTTAAAATAAAATATGAAAAAAAAAAACAAGAACAATAACAACAAGCAAAACACTTGACATGCGGCTGTTGCCACATGCAAAATAATAACATACACACGCTTAAACATAAGTGTTTATATTTGTATTTCTACACAGGCATACACACTGCTATAAATAAATATTTTTGTATATCCTTGTTTAAATAGAAAACATGTTGTTTGTATTCACATATATGATGGTTTTTATTTCTATTTGTTTGTCTATGATTTATTTATTTTAATATTTTTTATTTCTTTTATTTATGTGTTTTATATCTTTTTCAATAAACAAATTGCATTTAAATGGCTCATTAATAAAACAATAAGCTTGGGCGTGATTGGGCTCTTGTTCATTCATAAAAAGAAAGAAAAAAATTTAACTAAATGCTTGAGTAGAAAATACCTCATTAATAAGACTTTTTATTAGATTTGGTAAACATTTTAATTGAATAAGAATTTTTCTCTTTAGCATTTATTTCTTTTGCTTTTGCTTAGGCTTGTTAGGTTTTCTTAAAAAAAAAAAAAATACTTTGGCTGTCGAATGAATTAATATTTCAAAGATTTTCTAAAGCCTTCAGTGTAGTATAATACATCAGCTTGTTACAGTATATCAAAGTAAAGGATGCCCCAGTTAGAGTGCACTTTTTCAATTTAATATAAAAAAACGTATTTCTTGAGAGAGTTGTGATATTTTTTTGGATTGTAAAGAAAAGATTAAATATGAAATAAAATATTCGCTCGGGCAATTCGTTAACTGAATGCCAATTTAAAAAAAAAAACATATTTTCCCATGAAGCAAATTTCCATCTGAATGACTTCATACATGAAATTGGCGAATTTTGGGGGCTCAGAACACTCTCATGCAAACCATGAGTAATAAATCCACTTACAACAAGCAACTGTCCGCTGCAGATTTTAGCCAGTCTTAACTTTTTTTGAAGATGAGGCGGAAACTTTAGCGACTGCGAAACGGCATGAATATGCACTACATATGGTTTTAGCCAGAAATCAGCAGCTGCCACACAACCCTTGAAACAATCGATTTATTATTATTTGTACACCCTCTATGTTGACTTAACTTCTGTAACGTGAAATATCTAAAGTAATTATTTCCTTAATTTGCAAACAAATCTTATGAAAACTATTTACATACTCATACTTGCAAATATGTACAACGACAGATTTATAAAAATAAATTATTTTCACTAACAGTGTGGCATATTAAAATATGGAAAGAAACACAGGCAGAGAGATGGAGGGAGAGAGAGAAAAAACGCACAATTAAGTAAATTTTTTATGAGCACGAATTGATGTTGTTGAACAAATAAAAATATTGAAATAATAATTTTTCAATTAACATACATACGAGTACATAAAACCGTTTATGAAGGAATATAATATGATGTATGGCAGGTGGGGGTTAAAAAAGAAATTACTAAGCTCAAACATGCATTTCTATTTTATTTGTGTGTATTTGTTTTGCCAACAGTGAAGGTCATATTAAACATTAACCGAAATGTAGCAAATGAAAAAGGGGTAAAACATAAACACTTGCAGTTAAAGAAAAATAATAATAAATAAATAATTCATAAAAAACATTAATACAAATAAAACCCACCCATTTGCTAGTATTGCATGCCAGTGTTGTTAACAGTCAGTCAGTGTAGCAAAGAGCATGTTTTGCTAGCTAACACTTTTTTCGTTTTTAAATGTCACTCTTGCTATCAAGCATATCACTCATATTCAATACTTGTATAAAACATTTAAATGTAATGATTGCGTAAACAACTACAAGTAATTAGGAAAAATTTAATACTAATTGAATTTATATGAATACTAAAATGTTAGGAGAAAAACTCTTTCTCGTAAGCATTTAATTTAATTGAAATTTTAAATATTTTTAATGTAATTGAGCCGTGCTTGCAAGCCTTAATAATTATTTTTATTCATAAAAGCTCGAGATCTTAATCTAAAAATATCTATTGTGATGTCTGTGGAAATAAGGAATGAATACTTAGAAGTGGGACTTGGACTTACACACAGAAAACAACTTCGATTGTGAGAGCTAAATTTATTTCTAATCAAAAATTAATTTGTGATAATCAAATTTTTCAGTTGTAGCTACTAAAATTCGATAATACAGTCCAAAAATTAGTTCTGTTAAAAATATTTCTAGCTGTACGACCAAATTTCTATTGTCAAGATTAAAAATATCTATTATCACAACTGAAGTTTTGATTGGACACAAATTTAGTTCTCACAACCGTAGTTCTTTTCTGTTTGTAGGACTAAATTTTTCCAAATAAACTTTAAAATGTCTCTTCTGAAAAACTAAAAAAGTTATTGCCAAAAAACAAATTCGCATACAAAATCTACCTGTCACATTGTAACGGAATTAAATTAAAGAAACTTGAATGAAAAAAGTAAAATACTAGGCCACCAGAATAAAAATAAGGTGGATTATTGGAAATGAATTTCTGTTTTTTGTTACAATCTCAGAAAGAATAAATATTTTCGCATAAGACTTGCATCATGTTGCAGATTAGGAAATGGGTGGGCTACATGCAATACTTTGAATAAAAAGCATTTTAATTGACAAAAATCCTTATTACCCTTTAACCGTTTGATAAATTAAAAAAAAAAACAATTAGAAAAAAGCTCATTGCCCGCTCTAGCACCTAGTGAAAGCTTAATTTAAAAATAAATATAAATTAAGGCTACGAATTTTGTTTAAATCAATTAAAAATTTAATCAATATGGCGCTTTTTTTTAATTAACTTTTTTTTTTTGCAGACTTAGTAATTGAAAGCTTTTGACTATTAACCAGTCGAATCAAGTAAACTACCAAAAAGAAACCACTAATAATGGTGTATTCTCGCTAACAATCAATTTTTTTTGTATTTATTCAAAGGAAAGCCTTTCTAATAGGCTATCAGTTACAAATACAGCAACATAAATACAGTCTTTAAATAAGTATATGCTACATACAACTAAATAATATACTGTTCACTTGTATAGTCTTCCAAAATGACATTAATAACCAAAGCTGATTTCCAAAAAAAAAAAAGAATAAAAATATGAACAAAAATACTTTTTGTCACTAACCACAACCTACAATTTTACAATTTACCTACAATCATTAGGGGTATTCACACTGCAGTGTAAAGTCCCCAATATAGAGTGTACATATATAAATATAAAATCATTGTAAAAAATGTTTTACATACAACAACAAAAAGCATTATGTTACTATTTTCTAATACATCAAAACTACAATATGAAAACCCAATGTAAATACATTTTACAAATGTGTAAAACAGCTGTTGCCAAACGTATAGTTTACGTTTTAAGTGCTTATTTTTGAAAAATATATATAAGTTGCTTTTATTTTATTAGTTTACAATATTCAGCGTAATGAACGCTTTGTAGTTAAAATTTTCTGAAAATACACTTACGAGTAATTGTAAAAATACTTCCAAGCTTGAATTCCTTTATTGTTTATTAAAACCTAAGACTGTTTAAATGACTGACTGACTAACAAGTGAATTTGTCTAAATGAAAGCTGTTTTTAATATCAATTACTTTTTTTTATTTATTTCCTTTTTGCTTGTTTTGTGTTTTCACTGTTTGGAGGACTAGTATTTTTATAGTCTATTTTTAATAAAAGTCAACTAAATACTTTATTGGCTGTTGTTTAGTTGGTAATACTAAATAAATTTATTTATTTATTGATAGTATCTCTGTAACATAAGGTGATTACTTGTAAACGTTAGGTAAAATTAAAATGGTAACAAATACAAACACACATTCATACAATTATAAGCATAAAAGTTTTTATAACTGTGTAATTACCAATTCCAATGTAAATAAGAGTATTATCTATTTGATTTTTATGAATATTAATAAATATGTGTGGGTGTGTATGCTTGATATTCTTTCCTTAAAGATACATATGTCAAGGTATGAGTAGTTTTGCGTATTACTGTTGTGTTGCTATTGTATTGTTGTCATAAATGTTTAATGTGAATTATAAGCGTCTAAAAGTATAGGTTTGAGTTTGAATATGGAATTTTTCCTATTGCTATTTTAATAAAAAAATTTAACAACTTCCGGAGAAACCATAAAAGATTACGGGGAGATCGTCTAGATTTTTCAATCTCTTGCCGAAATACTCAGAAACTCCTTCAGATTATTTTAAAAATCCATATACCTCAGTGCTGAAGGTCGCAGGGATTTTTACCATTCCCCACTTTGCCGAGGTACCATTCCCGATTTTGCCCATGAAAAGTACCAAAATCAAAAAGGAGTTGAATCTGTAGGTTCTAAACTTTACTTTCTGGATGTGCTTTAACATTTTCTAAAAAATTCGTAGTTTGTATTTTATAATGCAAAACAGAAACTGCGAAGATCCCTAAGAACAACTGTACTGGGGTATTAGGGAATTTCAAAAATTTTTTGAAAATAGTCCAAAAAAACTTCTGAGTATTTGAGCGGTAGATTACAAGCCTAGATGATCTTCCTTTTAAAATGATATGTGTTCCATTCCGTAATCTTCTAAGGTTCATGCGGAAGTCACTAAAATCCCTGTAAGCAATAGCACTGCGGTATATGGAAATTTTAAATTTTTTTTAAAAATAGTCCAAAATAACTTCGTAGTATTTGGACGGTATATTACAAATCTAGCTGATCTCTCCTTTAAAATAATACGTGTTCCATCCCACAACCTTTAATGGTTGCTGGGAAGTTTTTTGATGTCTATACAAGAATGGGAATACAACAATTTCTCTCCCTTTTAAATGTGTCTGTAATAAAGGGTTGGTTACTTGCAATATTCTGCTGTGCATAGCATCCGATATATCGGACGGAGTGTATTCAATTTAATTAAGGTGTCGTTTTCATAGTCGAATTTTTTAAGAAGCAGTTGCCACAAAGCACTCAAAATTAGGCCTCTAATATCAAACCGAGATATGTTGTCGTTTTATGTTGTTTACAACGACATTGTTTGTATAATTCTATGCCTCCCTTAAATCATAAAACATTTTAAAAACTTTATGCTTTAAAGGGTTAATTAGGATTAATTGTTATTTAAAAACACTCTCACTTAAAAGCTTTTGTTTTATTTTTAAGAAGAAAAAAATTTTTTTTTAAATTCCAGAGTCCATCATCGTTATAATATAAATATTTTTCAACAACTTACATGACTAACTAAATAAAACAAAACAAAAAGAAAAAAAAAACTAACGCTTTAACAACAAAAATGTAACACTTTTATGATGTTCTTGGAAATCATAATGGTGACAGCAACAAATTGTCAACACGTACGATTCCACTATTTCAAATGTAAACGGGGTAATAACCATTTCAACATTTCTTTAACTACTCTTTATGTGTTTCTTTTTCTTTTCCCTTTTTTTTTGTTGCTTTGCTTTAACCATAGTTATATGGCAGCATTACTTCTCTTTCACTGGTAACATTTTTAGTGGAGTGTCATTACAAATCTAGGTTATATTACAAATTTTCTTTTCATGCTACTTTTGCTTAGCTTTTCTAGTTTTTTTATTATTATTTTTTTTTTTGAGTACATTTACTACTGGCAATTTGTTTGTTTGCTTCTATGTGTGTGTGTTACGTTTTCTTGCCGTTTTAAGTAGACAAACTTTGTGTTGGATTTGTTTGTTCAACAAGGACGTTTTGGTGGGTATTATTACATGTCCTTTTTTTTTTGTATTTTGCCTGCTATTGCCATTGCTGCTGCTGAAGTATTAACGTTATTATGCGTTAAAATATTAAGAATTGTAATAAACATTTCATGAAATAAAATATGAAATGAAGAAATATTAAGCGAATGCTTGGTTCTTCGGTTGGTTGGTTGGTTGGCATGTTGATGTTGTTGTTGTTTATGAAAGGAATTGAATTGTAGAAAATTTATATTAAAAAGTTCCCCATACAAAGGAAACGAAAAAACAAAAGGATATAATAAATTTGAAATAAACTTTTTGTTTAAATAATATGTTTGCTAATTAGAAAGAACGATGTACAACAACAGCAATAGTTAGTGTAATAAAAAGCAAATATTTACAGAAACTTAAGGCCTAAGCAAGTAATTGCGTATTGAAAGACAAATTATCTCAACCCTAAAAGACTTAGAAATTACAGAAATTTTAGAAAAACAATTAGAGCATGTTTTTCAATTATTTTTATGATCATCATCCACTGATATTAGTGACTAGTGTGCTGTTTAAATCGATAAAAACGTTTGACATTTTAGTCTTTTTGTATGAAAACATTTTTAAATTTTGATAGAAAATGTTCGCTATCGAATACCACGATTTAGCTTCAGGTCTTCGTCAAGACCTACCAGAGTCGTAAGTATATTTTTAAGAAAGAAGTCAAGAAGCTTCAGGTATTTCTATTGTTTAAATAAAAATGGCTGACACATATTTTTTTATTGATGGCACTTGCGTATGAAATTTATTTTTGGCAACTTAAAAAGAAAAATTCTGTAAAAATTTTCATATTAAAATTTCTTAAGTATCAAAAACTAAAAAAAAAAACCATTAAAAATGCTGATACATTTCGCTTAGGTTTTCTTGTGAAATTCATTTTTATTAAATTTATTTGTTAATAAAAATTTATTTTAATTTTCAAAATTTTATTACTTCAAATCAGCAGAAATTCAACTTAATTTTGATAAATATTTTGCTTAAATTAGAAATGTCTATTTCTTAACTTTCTTTTTCTCTCTTCCTTAGGATTTAAAAATTTCCATTACAATTTAATTAAATATTCACACTAATGGCAATTTAATATAGTTTTGATTACAACACAAAATTTTATTAAATTATCACTTTGTTTAAACTAAAATTCCCTTTGTCCTTTTGGATAATCAAATTGTTCTCCAAGCTTAAGCAATAAACAAACAAGAAACGACAACAACAAAAGAGTGGTTATAATAAAAAATTTAACCTCTAGATTATCTAAAATTAGCGTGTCATAGTATATTTTTTATGTGTATGTAAATACATAGAAATTACAAAACAAATACAAACGTAATAAATGTTTGCATGTAAATAAAAAATACTCGGTTTTGTTACAAGTATAGGGTGTAGTTTATAATTTTTTTTTATTAAAGATTTTGAAGAATAAAAACACACAAATTATGAAGGTAATTTTTGCTTGCTCTACTTGGATTTCAATCCTACATTTTAAGACAAGAATAAAATTCTATTTCACAACTTCTTGCCTCTGGCTTTCCTGCATTTGAAATTGCAATGTAGAATTAGAATCATGAGCAGGAAGTAGTCACCTGCGCTCAGAGAAAAAATTACAACAAACGATGTCAATAAATTATCAACTACGTTTGTGCTTACTTTAAACACGAATTATTGACAACGTAAAGTTGCAGAATTGACAACGAATGGTGTCAAATTGACACCATAGTGGTGTCGAAATGGCACCGTACTGGTGTCGAAATTTAAATATAAATTAAATTGAAATTTCTTGATGTCATTTGTCCTGCGGTCTGTAGACTGATAGAAGCATCTAAAAATCTTATGACAATTTGTTTGACAAGTAACACAAACCAAAAACTCACCCTTTTAAGTAAATATGTATGGCCAAAAGTACTTGTCTGTACGTATGTACGTCTGTCGGTAATAAAATTTTTTACTCCTGTCCTATACCACAGACACACACAAGTCTAAATACCCGTGATATTTAATTATTAAAGATAATTACAATGTGATTTAGACATGTTACACTCTTGCTATTGCAAAACAACAGCAATAATAATGTTGATGACAACAAAAGTGACAACAATAAAATATTGTTGTAATTACTGTTGTTTTTTTTTTTTTTTTTGTTGTTGCTTTAATAAGTTATTTTTAATTGTGCATTTGTTATACAAGGTGTTATAATTGTCCCCAGCATTTAAAGTTTAGTTTAATTTCCGTTTACCTTTTTGTAAGTACATACTCGTACATACCGGCTATAAATTTTATTCTTTCAGTTCCTTAATTACTGTCTGTAATGGTACGAGAGATCTGCAAGTGATTAACCAAAAATTGCAGTTGTTAAATTAAAAAAAAAAAAAAAAAAAAAAAAAAAAAAAAAAAAAAAAAAAACTACCGAAAACAAACAGATTTTGGCCATTAACAATTTCTGAAGTTTTAAAAAATAATTGTCAAAGTTTAGTGTGGGAGTTTAAAAAAATTGTAATTTTTTTTTTTTTTTTTGCTTATTGAATTAGTAAAATAATTTGTGAAATAAATAAATAAAATGACAAAAAATGTGGAAAATAAAATAATGTTCAGCGTTGCTATCAAAAAGTAGATAACAAGTGACAGTAACAAAATTTTTTGAGAATCCTTTTACTGCTCAAGTTCCCTTGAGAATGACTTTAAAAAATTACTCTAAATCTTTTTTAATTTATTTAAATAAACTGTCCTTAATAAAATTTAAAAAATTTACTAACGTTGTGTTTTTTATTTCTTTCTTTTTAGGTGAGTGTCTTTGATGTCATACATACATATTTGATTTGCCAAAAATCTTTTAAGGGTAAGCTCTAAAGCTGAAAAAGTTAATTAATATGTTGTTTTTATAACACAAGCGATCAAATCGTTTCAAAAAATTTTATGGAAATCACTCAATATTTTTAGTACTTTTCATATAAAATTTCCAGACGAGTGGCTTGCTTGTGTTATAAAAACAGCACATAAGACAATAAATTGATAGATATTTATGTTACACTGTTACAAAATTTTTACTTAGATATCCAGTTTTAAATTAATAACTAAAATAGATTTATAACTAAAAAATGTATATTTTAAAATTAGAGTTATTACTTGAAAAGCAACCTCTTCTTGCTGCTCAGTTTTGGAATATACCAAACGTTTTTTTCCTACCCTCCATTTGCTGTCAACTGATCTTCAGGCAAAATTCTCTCTGGAAAGAGTGCTAAAATAAGTTCTTCTTCTCCAGAAGTTTTGTATAGAGCCTATAGCCAAAGTTATCCCTTTCTCACAAAATATTTTGTTAACTTTTAGTCAATCACTTTAATATCCTGCTTTGAATTCTATAAAACACCATCAGAAAAATGTTTCAAAACCTTTTTCTTTACAGAATAAAATATTTAAAACAATATTTAAAAGCAAACAATACAATCCTTACATTCTAAGCCTCCTAGACTAAATGAAATGAGACTAAAGAAACCTTCCAACCAAAATTTTATTCTTAAAAAAAATATTCTATTTTAATGCTTCTCCTGTCTTTTACATTAAAATGTTCACTGGGTATTACTGAAATAGCAAAAAAAAAAAGAAAAAACTGAAATTAAAAAAGCACTAACTTGAAAATTTTGCTGGTAGAAAATGTTATAAAGTGCTACACTGCAGTGTAGCACTGAAGCCTGGTATAAACCTGTTTTTACCTTATACCACACCCACATATACAATCTCAATTGCTTTCTTTCGCAATTCATTTAAAGGGTGTTTTTTTTCAGTTGCACGGTTTTAAATCACCGTAAAACAAAGAAATATATTTTTAATATTAATGAAACGGGGCTTGTTGGATAGAAAATGTTATGAAATTAATGGTTAAATATGATTTCGTCTATGTGGCCTTCACAGTCTGCAACACCAATTTTCTCAAATGTTGATTTCCAAGTGTTCAGTTGTCTCAAGTTCAAGTGACTTTATATAACCCTAACGAAAGTAATCCAATGGAGTTAAATCACACGATCTTGGAGGCCAATTACTTGGATCATTATGTGACATTATTCTTTCATTTAAAGTTTTGTTGTGAGTAAATCCAGTGCACAATAAGTTTGACTAACAAAATCATTATTATTATTGCCAGCAAGGGCTGTAATCGCTTTGCGACCTTTAAGATCCTAACTACAATCAGAGACTCCTTCCGAATCTCGTAATATTTGTAGGATTAATTATACCTAGATCTTCTGGCACCAACGCCCCACTACCTAAACAGCTGAGCATGTTTCGACATTTGCTATCTTTCTCGATAGAAATGACAGGAATCGTTTTGTACCAAATCTATTCTACTCATGTGATAATAAAGTCTACTGTGGCCCGTGAGTAGCAATCATTTCTGGTGAGGCTTAAAACAACCTCTGGTCTAATGCGCTTGGAGCTAATGAATCTCTTTGACTGCCGCATGCCCTTTTCGACCCTGCAGCAGTTTTGTCTCTCCTCCTCCATTATTTTGATAATAAAATTTCTTCATTCATAATGAAAGTAAACTTAACAAGAAGCGTTTATCAGCTGTTAAATAAGCTGTCAAATAAAACAGTGCTGCCAACTCAAAATTGTAAACTCCTAAAAAACATCCGTAATTTATATGAAGATATAAAGTTTGCAATTTGAGTGTATAAATACTTTAAACTCACATAAGTGATGATGATGATGAAATAAACGCATTTTAAATACTATAAAGCAAAAAATAAAAAAAAAAAGTTTGAAAAAGAAACCTTTTACTGTCATTTAGGTAAATGAAACGTTATAAGAATGCCGTTCAAGTAAACTGTCTAAAACGGAAGTTAAGGATAAAAAATGAAGAAGAACATAAACCAATTTAAATCTTACTAATTACTTGAGAGACAAATAACAAAAGGAAAGTTGAAAAAAAAAACAAAATAAATAACAGTAAACGTTTCGCTGTAAACGCAAGATTTTGTTAAAGAATAGAGCAACATTTTACGGGTATTAAGCTAGAGTTTAATGTGTGAGAGTGTGTGAAAAGCACATTAATTGTTAAACAGGTGGATGAGTTTAAAATCAGCACACAAACTCTGAAACTAAAAATGTCTAGATGCCAGCTCTTGCTGTCCGTCTCTCAGCACGTCTGTCTATCTCTTGATACACCCTGAAAACTAAGAAAATCTATAGCAGAATTCTGCAGCAACTTAAACACAATTTTCTTTGTCATTTACAGGTCTTCTTCATTTCATACAATAACTTTTGCGTTTCTTTCTTTTCTTTTTTTTTTTAATTATTCTCGCCATTTGTACACTTAAACCAAGACAATTTACTTGTCTTTTACCTTTTCACTAACTTGGCATCATCTACATAAGTGTAAAAGTAAATGAGTTTCCATTTTTTTTTTAATGAAAATAAAGCAGGAAAAAAGTTGTCATTAGCTGCAATTTTCTAGGCGTTAAACATACTAAGGACCTTTTTATATATTTTCCATTTAATTTCTTCTTTTGCTTAATACTCTTGTGTTACCAACATCAACATCATCTTGGCTGGCTGGCTGTATGTGCTTTGCTTGCGTCTAAAGGTTTGAGTGTATTTAATTCATATCTAAGCTGACAATGAAATAGTTAAGCGTAATTATCAAGGCGGCAAATGAATGCATTAAATATTAATTTTCATTTTTTTTTTATTTTGTTTCTCATGCCTCAACAACAAACCAACGTCTTGTCTTCTCTTTTACTTTCATTTACAAACTTTTCTTGTTGATAACGTATTGCAGCTTGTGTTGCGGAAAAGAGAGAGAGAGAGAGAGAGAAAAATCTTGTTGTATATTAAGTTATAAATAATTTAATATTGAGCAATGAAAATTACATTTTTTATAATTAAATTTCTTATTAAAAAGCAAGACAAGGCGCTTGCTTCAAAAGAAAACCAATTAAAAGATTTACATTTGTATGGAAAATAAAATAAAAATTAAAAAAAAAAAAAAACAAGAAAATCATTTTCAAGAGAAAAGAAAGGATGAAAGCAGCAATGTTTCTTTATTAGCCCTAGAATTAAAATCATTATTTTATTTTAAAAAAATTTAAAGCAAAAATATCTCTAAAGTGATCTTGCTATGTCAAGGGAAGTTGAGTGTTTGAGTGTAAAGTTCAAGAACTCTTGCTTGCCAAGTAATTACTTTGTTAAGTTTTAGCCTGCAATTTAACAAGCTGACTGCCATTAATTAGAATCGTAAGATTATGTTTTGCACCACCTATTCAGCAATGCAATGGCATGATGAAATGATTTAGACTAACATTTTATCATTAAAATACGGGAGAATTTCCCTAAACCCTATCTCCGACACCGTCCATTAAATATGCAGCGAGAAATTTCTATCTTACTGCCTGAAAAGCCGAGCACTCACAGAGAAGGCGATTACTTTTAGATAGCCAACATTTGTGACAGTATATGTTTAAGGAAAGTCCCAGTCTATCAGTGGGCGTGGCTATACCCCGTGATCAACCAATCACAACCATTAGTCTAAAATTGTACTCTCTATTCCTAAGCGCAGCTTAACTTCATAGATAAAAATTTCATGGTTTCGATTTTAAAAACTTTACGTTATTTTTTTATTAACATCAATGTGTTTTGTAACTTAGCAGTTGTCAAGAATTTGTGTGTTGAAGTCTTTAGTGTCAAAGCGTAGAAGGTGTTAATTAATACGCTTTACAGTCATGCCTAAATTAGAGCGTCAAGCGTTTTTTATCTGTCAAAAACTCTCATGCCCATACAAAATGTATGCAGCATAGTTAAATAGCGTGGCGGCATAGCTGAGCAATATCAAAATTTAATTTTGTAGTGAAGTTGGCTGCAGAACAATTGTTTATTTTTGTTTTGCTATTTTTAATCTGTAATAACATGTTAGTTAGTTTTTTTTTTTTAATTAAGAATTTTTAACGCTACTTTTGTTTGTTTTTAGTTGGTTTTATTAAACAAGATGATTAACACTACTGTAGAAAATACGCAACGCCAGCGCTTTAATTTAGAAATGACGTTTTAATATCAATAGAAGGTGCTAAAAAAAGCTTCACATTCTCCTTCAATTATCTTTGCACTGTTACTGATATTCTGCATAGGCAGCGATTTTTAAGAATTTGCAAGGTGTTGTTATCTCTTTTTAAAAGAGGGTATAAAAAGAAAATTAAGAGCTCAGTATGTCCAAATTAGCTCTTCTGGAGATTAAGAAAGATCTCAATAATGAATTAGGTATGACAAATTATGAATTTACTAAGAATACTACGCTAGTAGCAATTTGGTATTCATTTATTGTGAATATCCTGTTGGTTGTAATGTTAATTTCTACTGAAAGTGAAGCCTTACAAGTTTTCTTTTATCTTTTTTGTTTCTTTTACGCCAAGAGCAATACACGTGAGTTTTATGCTGCCATCCTTTTACTTTTTTGTTGATTTATAAACATAATCTTCTTTAAGAAAAAATATTAATTTCAACTTTATAATTATTAAAAAAAAAGTGTAGTTTTTTTAACAACAAAAAAAAACTTTTTGCCATCTAAAACGACATGACAAAATTCTACATAATCTTTTAGGATAAGATGCTCTATTACGGTGTAAGTCTAGTTTTCTTTTCTCTTTCCAGGTATTTTTTTTTGTAGGTTTTCTACAAGATAGAACGAAAGAATAGCAAAGAAAATGTATTAGCTCATGAATAAATGCATATATTTAAATTAAATAGGGCTACTTGCAAAGTTCACTGAAAGGAGTTGAAATATAAATATTTACACAGATAAGCTGGCAGGCTAGCACACGCACAGCCACACAAAACTATATAACCCCATAATATTTGCACAAAAATAAAATTCAACAACGTTGCAGTTTCTTGTACAAAAAAAAAAAAAAAAAGTTAATAAAGGGGAGCAAATAACAATAAAAATAAGTAAAATAAGAGAGAAAACTAATAATAATGTTGCATTTTGATGAGCTTCTCGTATTTTGTGTGATACCCTTGGATGCTTGAGTTTTTTTTTTATTACAAGCAGGAAATACATGAATGAATGAGTGAGTGAGTGAATCATTTGTGGCATATAAAAGTGCCTGCCCCTCTGGTTGTTGATGTATTTAAGCTGGTCTAAGCTAAACACTGTTAAATATACCACAATTTAACAAACAACAACAACAACAGCAATATTTATTTACAAGTTTTTTTTGCTTAGTTGTTTGCTATTACGCTATTTTGTAGCCGCTGCTGCTGCTGCATCAAGTTGCATAAGAAAGGTATTAAGTCAACCAACATGCAACTTTTTCTTACTCATTTCATTTCATTATTTTCTCATTTTTTATTTTTCTGTGATTTCTGCTGCTGTTAGATGTAAATTTTTTGTTTGTGTTTAAGGCACAAGTGCTTTTAATATGAATGAATAGCTGAAAAGTTTGTTTCAGGCAAATAAAATGAAAAAAAAAATGTGTATTTATATTTTGCAAAATTGTTGTATTGTATTGTTGTTGTTATTGCAACTAACCACCGCTGCTGTTGTTGACTGACGGACGAGTGGTAGCAAGTTAAAATCTCAATATAATTCAACTTTATTAAAATGGATATGAAGTTTATGATTATGATTTCATTTTGTGGATTTTATTTTTAATTTTGCTTATTTTGTTTTTAAAGTTCATAATAAGACGATGATAATGAATGTTGCTCTACAAAAATAACAACAACAAATAATCATTTTTGAAAGCTTAAAAGTCAGAAAAAGAACGCAAAGTGGCTGAATATTTTTTTTTTAATTCTTACCTAAGACTATTTCTCTCCCATTGTCTATTGGTTTGCACAAAATGTCTATTTTTATTTTGTATTATCATCAAAGCTTATAATCGCACTGCAACCTGTAAGATGCCTTACAAATTTCGTCATTGTTGTGTGACTCATTTTACCATGGGTCACTATCCCACTGCCTAAATAACAAAACAATTCAAGATTCTTTATTAATCTCATTATTGTCTCGCAAATCATTTTATTTAGATTTTTTTAGTCTACTGTCCCACTGCCTAAATAGCTCATTCTGCCACAAAATCCACTCAATTATTTTCCAATATTTTCTACCTTTCTTGACAGCAAAAGAAAAAAAGTCATCTCTTCCCAAAGCAATTTTGATTCAGCTGATAATTGAGTCTTCAATGCTCCTTAAGAAGTTCAATGTTGACATTCTAGCATTATTGTTATTATTATCACTATGGGCTATAAGATCTATTGTGTAGCCCAGTTCCTAACTACAATGCGAGACTCCTTACGAATCTTGTAATTGTTGTGGGAGTAATCTTGCCTAGATCTTTTGCGACCAATGCCACAGCTGGGCACTAGCAGAGGATATGTTCCGACGATGCCTGTCCTTCCCGATAGAACCGACAGGAGTCGTCTTATACCACACCGATTTTACTCATGTAATAGTTAAGCTAACACTGGCCCGTAAGTCATTTCCTTTCATTAATGTCATTTCTGCTAAGGTTCGAAACAGCATCTGCCTTAATGAGCTCGCGGTTGATGAGTCTCCTTGACTGCCGTATGTCCACTTCGGCCCACCAGCAGTTTTGTTCGTGATTAATGGCTCTTCTGGCGCAGGCCAGCTTCGACTCTACAGACATCTTGTAGACTTAGTTAGACCCTATGACTTAGTAAAAGCAGAAAAGTCCTTTTTAGCTAGATAGTCCGACAAGAAGTCTCTCAGAAGTCTTGCCCTAAGAAAGCCTAAGGCTGGATAGTTAGAAAAAAACATGTTCTGAGGTTTTGTTATGTAAATCACAAAACTTGCTTTACCTGATTCTAAAATTAAACTACACTGAAAGAATATTTCATTATTATGAAATTAACGACAACGTTTTATCAGATTAATGGAAATATTACATTGATTAAATGAAAATGAAATGAAAGAGCAGCCCTCGTATCATTCCACCTCAATGTTGTGTAAAGTGTTTAATTTGATTATATTTAATTTTCCATATTAAATTGCCTAGCATAACTCTAAGGAGCTATTGTATTGCAATTTATTACCGCCAATGTTCCAACCAAATGAATGGCAATTTAGATTTGAAAGAAAATTTAAAATTAAAAACATTTATTTTCGGCTTTTTTAACTTTCTTACTTTCTTTCTTTTTCTGCATTCAATTCTAGCATGTTTTTGTTTTGTTAAAACCCTTGAAGAAATCCAAAATATATAAAACAAAAAAATAAATGGAAAAGAAATTGAATTCAGGTCACTATTTCTTTTTTACTAAGTACGTTTGTCTTTGCTGTTGCCGATTTAATTTCAAACACGTTTTCTATTTCGAAAGTTTTAAATGTTGTTGTTGGTGTTGCAGTTGCTGCTTGTGTTATGTGCAGTCGAAATATTTTATTGCATTTGGGTTTTTGTCTTGCTTGTTCTTCTGCATTTTGAAAATTTTTCATTGAACTAAATGAAAAACCATTGTCGCAGCAATAAATTTATTGTTTTCGTTAACAATAAAACTTTAAGTAAAAAACAAATATAACGATAAGAATGACAACAATAACAACTACAAAAAAGTAGGAGGAAAAAAAAATTAATTTTTTGGATAAAAGAATAGTTCATTATTTTAGTTGTTTTCTTTATAGGGTTTTTTAAAAAAAATTGTTTTTTTTATATTTTAAGAAATCCTTACTTACATACGTAAGCGGTTTAGCAAGTGCTTTGCTTGTTGCCTTAACTGATCTTATATTTTGCAGAAGATTTACAAAGTTGAAAAGCAATAATTTGAAGCCGAGCTTAAGCTTAAAAACCTGACCGTATTAAAAGCCAACTATTGGCGGAAAATAATGGCTGCTTTGCTTTTTATGTAAACACTTGAGAATTCTTTGTTAAATATGCTCAGGCCTAGAACACGTATTGAGGCATACGACGACTGCGTAAACAGAAATTCGTTGCATAAATTCGTTTAATGAATTTTATTACGAAGAAAAAGCAGTTGCGAACGTCAATGTAGCTTTAAAAATATATATTTATGTATTTATAAGCAACGAATATTCGCAACGAAAAATTCGTCATTCGTGCCAGTTGTACTTAACTCATAATTTTTAGACTCTTTCGTAGTTATTGGAAAGCACTAGCTAAATCATGTTAAATTGACTAGTTCGTTTTATATAAAAAATTAACCAGTCCAGTGATGGGTTCCTTTTATACCCAAATGTAATTATATGTACCCTAGCTTTAAATGAAATTTAAGCTGAGGCCCAGGCATACCAAATTAATGCTAAAGCCTGGAAACGTAAAAAATTGAATTAACAAGAAAAACATTTTGATATTTTTCAATTAATTAATCAATAAACAAAAACAGCTTTCTTTACTAAACAAACGTACTAGAGGTTCCTCAACTTTTGCGCTAAAATGACATTGAATTTGTTATATAAAATCCTTTATATTGAAATCCTTTTTATGTTAAAGCTTGTTGCTGTTAAAATTTCTTTGTTTTTAAAATAATACGTTACAGTTTTAAGTAGTCTTTTTATTAATTGATTTTATTTTGTTTAAAATTAAAATAACATTGAAATTGAGTGAGTATGCGCACCATGAGAAAATTACCAATCAAGTTCAGTAAAGCCATTGGACTTATCGCTAGGCTAGGGACAGATTTACATTGAATTTTCTCTTACAAACTTGCCAGTTTCATTTTAAAACCAACTTCGTTTGCAATTTTTTTTTATTTTTACTTCATTTTCACATGTTTGCAAAGCACCAAAATAGTGAAACAAAAAAAAAAAAAAATAATAAAATCATGAAAACAAAAACTTGGACACAGCAAAAGAAAAATTACTTTTATTGTCCATTCTTTAAATACACAATCACTAGTTTATAAAACTGCTGCTATTGCTGGCTACTGGTTGTCATTTCGGGTAGTATATTAAAACAATGACTGTTTTAATGCTGGTTTATGCAACCATGTGCTTGCCTTAAATGTGTTTAAAAGATTGTGTTGGCAAACTTAATATTTTGCTGTTTATTGCAGCCGTTGCCTTGTTGCTATTTGCTACAATTGAAATTGTGTGTTTTTCCTTCTGTGAGATTTGTTATATTTTTCTTTTGGATTTTAAGTAATTTCAGCACGTAATCTGCCATTATTATGCGACGACTACAGCTTAAAATGTGTTTTTTTTTTAGACTCATCCGCAACGACAACAACAACATTAACACAATTTAAGTATTGGGTTGAAAATAATATAAAAAAAAAAAAATATAAGAAATAAGTTTTATATTTTATATTTCAAGGGACATTTGTTAGTTACTCATTGGTAAAACTTTGGTTTTCTTTTCTTCAGAGCAGTCTACGCTTAAGCTAAAAGAAATGAAATAAAAAATTTATAAAAAAAATAACAGCAAAAGGAAATTATAACAAATTTAGTGTTTTTAATGTGCCAAGCAATAAGAAAGATGGCTGGCGAGATTCATCTTTTTGGGATGTTGCTTTGAATGACAATAAAATTGCATTGTGCAATTTGCAGATGGCGCATATTTTTAATTCATTTTCAAATAAAAATAATAAATAAAACTCAGAATTTGATGAATATTTATTTTGGCATTTTTAAGCCAAAAATTAAAAGAAAAAAATTCTTTAGGCATAAATTTAAAAATGAGGCAGTTAAATTTGCAAAGAGTAATAGAGAAATGAATTTTTCTTAAACAATACAAATTTGAGAAGCTTCTTGGCTTCTCTGCAGAAACAAACACCCAGAATCTAAGCAGAAATCGAACCTGCGACACGCAGATTGATAGGTTAGTGCCTTCTTCACTTTCATACTTGCTTGCTTATAGCACATTTTCAGATCATGTTTTTTCCCTCCTCCTTTTGCTCTTATTATCAACTTCTCTATGATTTTCCGATGGAAATCATATTTAATTTGCACTTAAACTTACTGGCCTAATTAGCTTTGGTCGCTTGATTTTGTTGTCTTTACAAGTTTAATTTTTTTTTGACACGAAAATTTAAATCTTTTTTCTAATTAAATCTCTTCTCAATTTTTAATTGACCCATTTCAAAAAGTGGTTCCATTTACGACCACTTTTTAAATTCATTTGCTTATGCAAAAAAATACCTTTTCTGTTTTAGCCATAATCTTGCTTGTAGGATTTTTCTTAACAAGCCTCAGTTTGGCTTTAATAAAAGCTCTTTTGTTAAACTAATTGAAATGTTGTGTAACCAGTCTTTTTGTTTTGTAATCATAACAAAGAATAAAACGGACAGAAAAAAATACAATAATTTCTCAATCAATTTCCTAAACCTTTGGCCAATTAATAAGCTTTTAGAAAATGATTTCTTTTAATATCTTCATCTACTTACTTTCTTTCACTTGATGCCATTCTCACAGTCTAAGCAAATTAATTGTTATCATTATTTAAACATAACTTTTAATAATAAATTTCTCAAAGTTTTATTTATGTTGTTATGCTGCTTAAATAAAAATAGAAAAACAGACAGAAACACAGAAAACAAATAATAATTTATCTGCAACACTTAATTAAAAACTTAAAATATACAATTCTCCGGCATTCTGCTACAATTTCTAGCACTTTATGCATTTATTTATTTTACTTTCTAATAAACTAAAATATTTATTCATAACAAGAGCAACAACTTAAAACTTTTTAGTGCAAGAACAACAAGCCCAACGACAAAATAAAGCAAATTCATTCATTAATAATTTGCATAAACTATTGTCAAGAAACAGCCAAATAAACAATTGAAAAATTGACAACCAGTAAATGTTAATACACATTTTCATTTCTAGACTCGTGCAAGAAGCCAGATTGCAACTAGCTCTCCCACATGACCATAATGTTTCTTAGCGAAAGATTTTCTGAGAGCTTTGAAGCTCGTTAACAAAATTTTCATTATGAATATTGAAAAAAACTGGTCTTGACTCATTTTTAATTTCGCTGGTGCTTATTAGACTTATCAGTAAGGTTGTTTAATAAAATTTGTAAAAATCAAGCCTACACAAAGTATTTATTTTAAGCTTTTGCAAACAAGTTGTTGCTTCACTGTAATGCGTTTCTAAAAAGGATAATTGAATTAAAATTTTTGTTTCAGTGGTAAACGACAGCGAGCAACTGGTATCAAACTTTCAACATTTTCTTCATACAAAAACACGAAAGTTATGACAGCTGTCATTCAATTTATTTGATTTAGGCCCAGTACTTTATTTAACAACTTCATAACAAGTGGGATTTTGCTGACAGGTGCGTGTTCAAGCAAAGAAAGTTAGAGTTCTTCCCCCAAAGAGAGCAAAAATTTATGAAAAGTAATTTATTCTTCACTAATAATTGCTTCCCTTCCCAAAACATTAATTTACAGCCGCAACTGCTTACTGATGTTTTTTCTATTCTTGCTTGTTTTTGAAGGGAGTGACAGTATTTGTGTGTGTATGTTTTTGTTTGAGTTTTCAATACAATATTCAATATTTCTTGCATTCATTTACTTTTAATAAGTTTGATTGTTTTTACGCCATTTCCATTACATTCTTCAAACAACAAGTGCAAGATTGTCATGTTTTTTCTAAGGATTGTGCAAGTATTGCTACTGGTAAATATTTTAAGTTGTAAAGAGTGTTTTAGATTTTCACAAGCATTGTGCAGTGGCAAAACATGCAAAAATGCTTTTCTAGTTTCAAGCCTATAGGATTTTTATATGGGCTAGATTTAATTTCTATTGCTATAAATTTCTTACCCCCTTTTCTGGGCATATTTGAAAGAGCTTAGGGTGTGAAAGGAGTAAGCTTAAAGTGCTGTAGTATTGTTAGGTACCCCTATGAAGGAGGTAATGCTTACCAATAATATCAAAGTTTCGTCTGCATAAAATATTTCTCAAAACACTGTTGATTTAGAAAACCGCCTAGCATACATAGTTCTTAACTGAAGTGTTTTCCTAATACCACATTACCGTTTTAGCTGCATTTTTACAACTGCCAACATTAAAATTTTAATTTATCAAGTTTTTTTCTGTTGTGGTAATTTTTTTTTTTTTTAGTTTTTCTATTAAAACTTTTTAAGACTACCAGAAAAATAAGGAATCTTTATGTTTTACTGCTGATAATGATAACTATTTGCATGAAATAATTATGGCATATAAATATTATTTGCAAGATGTAAAAATTGTTTCAATGAAAATAGTTTTGTAACTTAAAAATTTTGCCAAATTTTAAACAATTACAAAATGAAAAAGTTTGATTAGTTGTAAATAGCATGATAATGATAATATAAAAAATAAATTACTAATTGGCAAACGAATCATAGAAGACTACGTAATTAGAAATTTATTGCACAAATACTCAGATATTATTAAAAAGTTTTTGAAGGTTCTATATATCGCCGTGATACACCCAGAAAATAACTTTAGTTGTGAGAACTACATTTTTTTAGTTGTATTAACTAGAATTCTATAATATAGACAAAAACTTAGTTCTCTTGATAATATTTTGAACTGTAAGACCGATTTTCTATTATCACAATTAAAAAATACGACGGTTACAACTGAATTTTTTTTGCTGGGAAACAAATTTAGTTATTACAACCGAAGCTGTTTTATCAGTGTATATATACAGGAAGGACTAATATACCCCTCATAACTGCTAGTGTAGACTACAACCTCTTTTAAATTTTCTGAAAACTTTTTTGTTTAATTAGTGGATTCCTTATTGATGAATTCGCCGTTTGCTCTAACTGCCCAATGGGGTTACTCTTTCTATTTATTTTTTTTTTTTTGTGAGGCGTACGTTTATTATTACTATTCTTCTGTATAATTATAATCAAATAAATAAATTAATTAAAGAAAATATTTTAAGAAAAACTTGCCAAAAGCTGGCCATTCCCTTTATAGCGAATGAGAAGACAACTTTTTCTTCTCTTCGAATTTAAATTTTTTTTAAACTTAAATCAAAAGGAAAGGAAAACAAAATTCAAAGCAATTTCTTTGAAAAAAAGTAGCTCAAAGAAAAGTGAATTCAAAAACAAAAAACTTTTTGGAACTTTTATTTTTCTTAACTAAACAGCCACAAGCAAGGCTCTTCCTCGACCTCTTAGATTTCCAATAATCTCACCCTCAACAAACCCCTTTAAAAAGTAGTAGGAAAAAGAAAAAAAATTTAATTTAAGTGTCTTTTATATGTCTGTCTAACTTGTAGTCATATGGACACATGATTCTATGACAAAATGTTGCCTGTCTATTTTCCAAAAATATGATGCAATTTATAACATATATGATATTTTTGTGTTGTGTATAAAATATGCTTGCTTTGTGGCTGTCATTGACATATTTGTTGTCATTTAAAAACATTAAAACAACAGCAACAAACATTCCTTTGACTCATCTTTAATGGCTTGCTGCCTTCTCTGCCAGCCAACCTTCTCTTTCTTTTTCATACATATTTGATGGCCTGGTGGATATAGTATGATGACTCTTAGATTTATATTTAATGTTGCGGATGTTTATTTTTATGTTATCGATAACTTTTGCTTAAAATATAGTCCAAACATACATACAAGTGGTACATTTTATGTTATTTCCTATTTTTTTGTTTTATTTTATGTTTGCTTTAATGGCTTTTAACAAGAATTATTGCCTGGCTTAATATGAAACGGTCATTGGTATCATTGCTAATAAAAACAGAGATTTTTTCCATTAATTTTTTTTCGGTTTTTCTCTTTTTGTTTTAATGAAAATAAAAGTAGTTTAGATTTTAAATCTAAAAACATTTCTATAATTTTTAGCCTACAAAAAAAAAAATTGAAATAGAAAAACCCACTAAAATATTGATATTATTTAAAAACCATTAGAGAAAATCAGCCGGTAGGACAAGTTAAAAGTATTTAATTTAAAAAGAAGACTTGTGTTAAAAAAAAATCTCAAAATAATTACGAGATTCGTAAGGAGTCTGGAATTGTTTTAATTTTGATTTAAATCAAATAATGATATTAAAAAAAATTATTTTCAAATTCTTGTTTGTCTGCCTTCTAGGAAAATTATAAACCTTTTTTTGAAAATATTTAAATTAATATTTAACATCTCCAAAACAAGAGATGGTCTGTCGTTTAGAGAGTTTGATCAAGTTATGGGCTATACAGTGAAAGTATTTAATACAATATTCAAAATATTTAGATGGTATTGGGAAAATTTAAATTGCATTTGGTAATTAAATTTTTATTTCAAATTTTAATAAAAGGCTCTCTTAAATTGATTGCAATTCTATGCCAGGACTAGAGTTGATTTCATATAGAGTTATGTTGGTGGGGGCTAATCTCTGTTGTTATCTTTCCAATTTCGCTTGTCTATAATTGATCTCAAAAAATTTATTAGTCTACTGTCTTTCTCCCAATTATACTATTAACACAAATTAATGTTAAGCATTTAAACATTTTCAACAAATAATTCAATAGCAATCTTTTCAAAAATCTTTAATTTTTTTTTGGGGGGAGGGGGTTATAGCAGGAGTCGTACCATATAGCAGCATCATTAATTAATAGCAAATAAAAATGTTGAGCCCTAAAACATTATAAGCCAATATTTTGTTAACTCTAAAAGAGACACAAATATAAAAGAAAGAAAAAACATTTTCTTCACCCTTCGAGACGTTATATATGAACCCACCCACATGTACTCGTATGCGGTGTGATGGTGTATAACAAATTGTTTTTAAAAGACGATGACAGCAAAATGAAGAAAAAAGCAAAAACTAATTTTTTCTGCTGCTAAAAAATATTATATTTATCATCAATTAGATATAGATTGTGCGTCTGAATTTTTGTTGTTGAAAAATTACCAATAAAATGCTAATGCAAAAATCGTAAAGCATAAGAAAGTAAAAAAAAATAATAAAAATGAAAGAAAATTATACAACTTAATGAAGACAACCCGCAGCATTTTCCGGTTTCACTGACGGCGTCAGTAGTAGGACAAAACAGAAAAAAAAATGTTATTCAATATCGTCTTCATCATCAATATTATTAATCGAGGCAAGCAGTAAACTTTTTATTTAGAAGCATCAAAAGCAAACGTATCACTGTTATTGTCATTATAATATTCTTCTTCTATTTGTGCGTTTGTTGATGTTGTTATTGATGCTGTCGTCTCATCATCATTGACATCATTTCTCGCATCTAATACAATTTTGCTGTCATTTTTTTTATTATTTCTTAGTTTTTCTTGATTTCAAATATTTTTTTTCTCTCTTTTTAAAAATTTAACAATAACAAACAAATTTTCTTTAAATTAAAAAATTCACCAGCAGCAAAATTTAGCAGTAAAAAAATTATAACAGAATGTGAATATATTACTTTCAGAACTTAAAAATACATTTTCTTAGAAAGAGAATAGACATTTGCTAGATAAAAAAAACTTATCAATAAATTTTTTTAAGTATAAGAATCGATAAATTTTTTTTTAAAGGTTTTTGTTTCTTCCTATTTTCGATAATTTATTTTTCCAAAAATTTTTCTATAAATTTAATTTTTTCATTTAATTGTAAATTCAATACATTTTCTTGTTTGTGTTTCTTTGTAGTTATGAAGTAGCTTCACTAAATTTAAATAAAATCAAGAGTTGTACACTGATTTTATAAAACTATTATATGACTAGTTTTGTTAAGACCATACGCCTACAGGAAAAAATTATATTTTTGTTCTATTTAAAATTTTTTTTTTAAAAATGAAAAATTTAAAAATTTTGCATAAAAAATTATAATATTTTTGTCACAACTTTCACGATATTTTTGAAACTATTAAGCTAATCTTAAAAGAAATTTTGTAGCAGAATTTTGTATTTTTTTTAAATCCAAATTGAAAACAAAATCTACCGATAATATTCATAAATATCGTGTCCCTTATCGCATTTAATCAATAACGATATATTTTGGACACGTTACATGATGGATATTTTTTATTAAATCAGTGACTCCATCTTACGTCCTAAGAAAAAGTTTAAGGCATTTCCTAGGAAAAATAAAAATTCGATTTTGTAGTTTAAAAAAAATTAAAAAAAAATTTTGTTTAAAATTTTCTGCCTTCAAAAACGTTTGATAAATTTTATTAAAAAAAAATCGATAGCTCATTAAGAAAATCGATAAATTTCAGTTATCGAATGTTATCGATAATTATTTAAAAAATTTAGTTTTTAAAAATATATTTTGTTAGATTTTTCAATTTACAAACAATTTCGATAAAATTTTCTTTTCGATATGTAATATTTATCTATTTGATATTTTCATACAGAAATTTTTCCTTTTGTTTAAAATTCTTGTGCTTCCCACCGCCATTTTTTTTGTGTAGCCCTCATCTGCTAGTCCTGCAAGTAAACTGAAGTTTCTTTTTTATTTTTGCAAATCTATTTATTATTACTTTTGTACAAATACGGGGTAGTGTCTTGCTAATGATAGGGGGCGTCTACACTAATTTCTACCTTTTTTTGTTTTGCTTTTGCCCGCAGTTGGAGTATTGGTTAGTTAGTGAGTGTATGTCTTTTGGTATTGAACCCCTACTGGGGGTTTTTTTTTCTTGGTAAGAAAAATAAAATTGCAAGCATACACCCAACAAGTACAATTTACCAAACCCATCGTTTCTTTCTGCAGCTTTTTCTATGCTTGCTCTATTGTTGGTAGTTAAAATGCTATGCCTGAATAAGTTTCCATTTTACGCTATTGTCATTGTATCGACATTTGAAGTAAACATCCCCAGATTTGAGCTGCCGCCGTTGTTGCCGCTGCACTACTTCTCTTTTTTTCTTTTTTTGTTTGTTATTTTGCCAAAAGCAAAGACTATATTTTGCGCGTGTATATGCATAGCATGTGTACGTGTGTGTTTAAACCTAAAATCAAAGTTTCGCGCGTTTGCCTATCATAGTAATTTTGGGTAGCTGGATTACAGCAGCTACTCGTACGAAAAATGTAAAAAAATTTTAACAGTTTCCTTTATTATTGGATTTTTTTTTTATTTGGAAGCAACATCACATAGACTTTGATGATGATTTTTCATTGCTCAGTTTTAATTTTACACTTGAGTTGATTTTTGTGTTCGCTTCACAGCTGATGAGAAAGTTTAATGTCAATGTTTCTTCTTCATACAAGTGGCAATGTTTAACCTTTACATATAGATATTAAGCTCCTGCTATACAAATACTTTTTTTTAAATATTTTTATGCAGGAAAATTAGAAGCAGGAAAATCAAGAAAAAAAAAGTTTACTTTAATTCCCTGCTGGTTCCTTTGGCCTAAATTTGTTTTAACAAAACGACAGCAAAAAGAAAAATCACAAAAATAATAGATTTTATACAGTCAAATTGATTTCAATGCGATGATCAGCTTTTTCTTTTGTTTTCCTTTTTGGTGCATAAGAAAATTCCCCAGAAATTGTTGTGTTCTTTTGTGCAGGAATTTAAATTATTTTTATAAAATTAGTTAATAATGTATTGAGTAAAAGAAAATTTCTTAGTTTTCATCAGCACAAAATTTAGTCAAAGAACTCTAAAAGAAATAAAATTTTTCTTGAAGAATTTAATTTATTGATTTTTCATAGGCAAAAAATGCTGGACTACAGCAAATAATTTCAAACAGGTTAGATCACTAGTCTTTAAACTAGAAGCATTTTGGCAGTAGCTATGCTCTAAAGCAAAAACACTAAGAATTATTTGTAATAGGTTTATCAATATTTTACCTTTTTGTAATGTTAGGTTGAACTGTTTCAGTAAAAAGTCAATCAAAGAAAAAGTAGCCAGGCGTGGAACTGGGGACTCCTACTTAAAAAATTTTGTAATAGGTACCTATACGATTTTAGAAATATTAAATTCCTGATTACAATTTGTATTATTGCTGTCACTTGTTATTTTGTTTTCTTCTGCACCAGCTTTTTATAAACATTTGCTTAATCAAAAACATCAAAAAAAAAAAAAAAAGAAAGAGGATCCTAAGGGCGTATGTGTGTAACATGTTTCACATTTAGTTTAGTATAAACAACTAAAATACAAAGGAAAATACGAGTGTGTTCACACGAATGCATACATATCACATGTTGTATAAGAACAAAAGACAACAATTGCAGTTTTGAAATCCTTATTTTTGTAGCAACATCTAAACCAAACAAACAAACAAACAAGAAACCAGCACCAGACAAAAAAAAACTTTAAATTTATAACACAACAAATACAAGAAGTAACAACAGTAGTTACAAAGAAATAAGTCACAGCAAAAAGCACAGCACTACGTACTTACATATACAGCTCACAATACAACTACATATAACAGACAAGCATCACTGTTTGAATGTGTTGTATGTGACATGGTTAAACTTAAAATCATTGCATGGTCACGTGTCAATCTTTAATGGATGTGTTTGAGTTTCAGTTGTTGCAACAACATTCACATAAACTGCATATCTAAAACACTATATTTTCTATTGTATTGCATTATCTACTATATCAAATGTTTGTTTGAAAATTTGTATTTCCTTAGCAAATACGAAGGTTTAAATTTAAATTGCATATGATTTCAAATTAAGATTTTGCTCAAGCAATAAATGTTTGAAAATAATTAGAAAGAATAGCCAGCCTTGTGACCCCAAGCTATGTCAAACCATATCTATAATTAACCTTGATTTACTTAACCTCTTTAGTAGCAAATAGTAAAACATTTAAGTGTTTAAACTGTTACCTGTATTAAAACTGAGTAAAGAAAAGTTGATTTAAAAATTATGTTTTAGTTTAGTCTTTGGTTTACTAATTGATTAGACAATGTTTGTAAAATCTTAAACTCATATTAAGGCCTTTTAGAAAGCCTCTGCTTTCCTTAAAGAAGAAACTTGAAGTTTTAAAGTCATACGGAAAATTACAAAAATGTCAAGTTATTTAAACAGCTACGAATAACCCGGTCACTGCTGACAGAATAGAGCTCATGTTGCAAACTCTCCCCAGGCCTAATATTCATTAAGAATTCCAATACTTCTTTAGGGGATTTGTCTGATATGTCAGTCTGCTATTGGTAGTTGAGTTGTGAACCATAAAAAGGGCACTAAAGTAGTCGCAAGTTGTCATATTTTACGAAATCGGTATTTGAAGGAAAACATGTCCAAATTAGACCATTAGAGTTCTGATGTTTCCGAAACCTTCGTTACCTAACCTGCAGAGGTCAAGTCTTTCAATTGCAGCTGGAAGTTTTTTTTCTAGCAAGTGCAGCAAATGTCAGTCATTTCATATGAAAAAAAACTGCTGCTTTGTTTATAATAAAAAAATTTTAATTTTTTTTTTCATTTTCTATTTTAAACTTCTTGCAGATAAATCTTGCTTTATTAAAATTTAAATTTATTTATAACAAAACAAACATGATTTCTCCCCTCTCAAACTGCCAGACAAAATATGCATTCGGTTGCAAAATTTGACATTTAAATGCTAATAAATCGTTAAGATTTTTTGTTAAACTATAAACATCACCCAAACACATAAAATATCTTGTCATACAAATAAAAAATATTAAGTGAAAAATAAAACACATAAAAATTATATCTCATTAGTACAAGCATTTGTAAAATTCATTGGCAGCATTCAAAAAGACTCTGTGATAGAAAACTTAAGCAGACACTGTGATCATAGGATATGACATGTTTAACATTTGCTGTAAATAAAACCAAGAAAAAAATATAACAAGATTTGTAATTTTTTTTAAGCAATTGAAAAAAAATTTACATTTTATTATGCCATAAAAATTCCTTAATAATAAATAAGAAAATAATAATTAAATTTAATTTTAAATGGCAGATTTCATAGTAGAAACATGCTTGTTCTATTAATTAACATATAATAGCACAGTGTACAGTGGGACTAACAAGCTATATTTTTCTTAAAATAAATAATTTTTCTTAAGAAAAAATTTTATTTTGTAAATAGTTCTATAATCAGCTACCTTACTTTTTTTTATAAAGACAAAACATATTTGTAAAAAAAAAATGTGAAAACTCTCTTCCAAGTCTCTGCGATAGCTTCTTGCTAAAAATTTGTATTTAACTGGAAACAGCCCTCTCAACCAACATAAAGGACAATGCTTTAATCACTCACTTTCTAGAAATCTTAATTATTAAAGCAAAAACAAAAATATTAATTTATTTTAATACAAAACCAAGAATCTTTTTAGTTTGTCTGCAGAATACACCCAGAGCTTAGGGAAGAATCAAAGCCACTAAAATACTAAGAAGAACAAAAGTTAAACAGCACATGAATTTGCTTCCAATCCAAAATTCTTTTCTGGTAACCAAATTTTTCAATAGCAAAAATCGTAACTCGATAATACAATCCACAATTTAGTTCTCTCAACAATATTTTTAAATGTATTTTTTATCGATAAAAAAAAAAAAGTTTAACTAAAAATTAAACGATATTGTCGATCTTTGATTACAACAATGAAAAAATTTGATTAATATAGCAGAAGAAATTTAGTTCTCGTAATCGAAGTTGTTTTCTCAATGTGTCAGTACCCAAAGCTATGATTGAGAGTGCTGTACTGATGTGCTAAATAGAAACAGGGAATATAATTTTAAGCTGCTTAAGGCTGGAAGAAACTTTAGTTGTGAGAGCTAACTAATGTTTTCTAGCCTAAGCATGAGATGAAGGTTAAAACAGGAGTATAGTTGGAAATTTTTCTGCTGCATTTTTTTTTTATTTTCTCTGTAAAGTTTCAAAACTAACAACTAAATGCTTTAAAATTTCCCTTAATTTTAATTTTTTTTAATACTTTTTTGTTACTTTATTTAATTCTACTTTAATTCACTATATTCTCGTGTTATTTTATTAAATTTTGATTTTAAGTCTTAACTTTTTCAATTAAGAGAATTTTTTAACATTCAAACTCATGTTGACTTATGTTAGATACTGCTTGCTTTTAAAAGTATTTTTGTTTTTATTTTATACTAAATAAATTATATTTTTTTAAAAATTTTCCGCTGACTGTAACTCATAAACAAAAATATTCCCCACGAAACGCTTTATCAATTAAATGTACATTTTAAGGACAATACGTACGACAATAACTAGCACAGACACGTACACATGTATGGATGCATGAATATTGAATTTGAAACTAGCAGAGCATATTGTTTTTCATATGCATGTTGTTTAGCATAAATGATATAAATTTATGTACTTGTTGTAATAATACACTTGTTGTATTTTGCTAACTGTCGCTTCAGTTTGCACCGCACATGTTTGGGAAAAAATTACAAGCAAGCAAGCAAGCAAAAACGTTCATTTCTGTTCTGTTTAGTGTCTAGTAATGCTGTTCGCTGAATCTTGCAATGGGGTGTAATGAGAGCCCACATTGAACAACAAAAATAAAAATAAAAAAATTTTGAAAAATCAAAATTTGTAGCTTTCACACGTGCTTCCTATTAAAAACGCACTGAAAGGCATTGCAACAAACCATTTAAGTCATAAGTGAAATTTATTAATGCTCTGATGAATATTTTGCTGTTTTTGTCTTTTTTTGTTTTTATTTTTTTATTTTTAAATATGTACTTCTTCCTTTGAAATGAAGTATTTACTTACTCTTGTGTACGCCTTGTCTATTGAAATATAATTTTTAAAAGCGATTGCTTTGCTCTGCTCATTAACCCATTAACCAGAAGTATGAAAAGCTTATTTGCGAAAAAATAAAAGGGTTGATTTTATTGAACACAACAAAACAAAACTCATTAGCAGAGACTTAAAAAGATAGATGTGACAGGCAGTTAAATGATTTAGTGCCATTTAATACTGGCACATAATTAAGGAAATGTTAAAGGTTTATTAATAACCCTTTTAACTTCAAATTGTCAATGATGCTTCTTGCTCTTGGTACTTTAATGATTGATGATATATTTTAAAAGGGTCAAATCTTGGAATTTTCAGATATTAAAAAAATTTTTTTTAAGGTTTTCTAAATACAAGTTTTATTTTATATTAAAGTAATTCACGATATGGAATGCTAAAATTCACTTGAATTTTAAACATTAAAACATAAACAAAAGCAAACCTAACAGCATTTGCCAAATGGGCGTATTTGTGATAGAACAACTTCAATCGAAATGTCTAGATTATATCACAAAACAAAAAAATACTAAAAGTTTGATCATTGTATTCAATATTAAAAAAAAAAAATTTTGTTTTCATATCTTTGTTAACTTAAAAAAAAAAATATAACTTTCACTTACAAGTAAAACAAAGAAAACTATGTGAGGCCAAATCATATCGAGCAGCTGGTATTGAATTTTTCATACAAAAAGACTGAAATTACAATAGTTTTCATTTGATCTTGAATGCAGTGATTTGCGCCCTGTTGGTTGTATAGTGTATGTTGAAAGAGTATTCTTTTTTTGTAAAGAAAAATTCGATAACATTCGATTTCTAAAAATAAGTTAAATTTATGTCATCCCTAATTCTCTTTTGAAAAAAAAATTAATAGCTTGCATTAAAAAAAAAAAATACTCCGATAACTTCTATATACATACGACTTGTAATTAAGAATTTTAATTTTTTTTCATTGCATTTTCTTTATTTATATAAAATAACATTAAATTTCGATAGAAGTCGATTTAAAGAAAGTTATCGATAACTTTGTCTAATGAACATCAGATAATTTTCTATTTAATTTTTATTAACTCAATTCAATTTTGATAACAATTTACAATTATAAAAAAATACTTCGATAACTTCTTGTAATTAAAAATTTTCCTTAACATTTCAATTTTTTTTCAATTCTCATTTTTTTAAATAAAATTGAATTATATTAGGATAACTTTGGTTATTAGTGAACATTTTTTATTTAATTGTCATTAATCTTAATTAAATTTATATGAAAACTTCCGATTGTCATTAAAATTAAAAAAGAAAAAAAATACTCCGATAACTTGTAGTTAAGTTTTGATTGCACAATTTCTGTTTTTGTTAAAAATTAAAATTCGATAACATTTTATTTAAAGCAATGTTATCGATAACTTTATTATCGAGCATTAGAAAAAAAATAACTTACACATTTTCATGAGAACAATAAAAAAAATGTTTACCAGCAAATTTTTCGACATTTATTTGTATATCTGTTTAAAAATTACAATAACAAACAATTATAAGAACACAGGTTATTGTGTGACTAAAAGTAATCGATAGCTTCCGATAGTAAATGTTTTTGAATAAGTTTAATTTTTCAGTAATTGTTTATATCTTCGTTAAATTTCTGTATTTTACAATTTTTCGATACCTTTTGTTTTGAATTTAAAGTATTTGAAAATTTTTAATAATGTCCAAAAAGTCTGTTACTAGAGGGTTAATATTTTCTCTAGTTCTTTTATTTTAAAAGAAAACAAAAATTGACAGTCTCATTTATCAATTAAATTGAAAAAGAATATAAAAAATTCACCATGTAAAACATTTAAAAAAGAAAATTTTTTAAAAAGTAATTTAAGTTAGCGAAGTTTAACGAAAAAAAAAAAAACTGATGTTTTCTATAGGAAAAAATGGTCTCTTAATTGTAATTTGCAATGCATTTAATCTAAGCTAAATTTCGTTTAAACGAAAACAGCACAATTTCTTTTTAAATTTAAAAGAAAAATAACTTAAAGTAGTAGCAGCAATAGTGTTGCAATTTAATACTGCCAACCCGACTCTTTAGGCAAAATAATTTATAAGAGCTGTCACAGTAATGTCAATGTAAAATGGCAATAGAAAAAATAGAAAAATTAAACATTAAAGGATGGCAATGGGGGAATACGAGTACAGCAAAATTTTACTTCACATGATGATGTTTAAATCATTATTAGCATAAAACTCCCTAAAGGAGCCTAAAGAAAGGCGATGCTAATAGAGATGAAAATGAACCAAAGTCAGAGCTCTACAGCTAGAGAGCATCATTTTAATGTTGGAAGATGATATTGGTTGCTGTTGATGGTTGTTGTTGTTTGCTTATAAAAACAATTGGTCATATTAAAAGCTATTAATCATCATTTACAATACATGAATAGACATATAACAAGATGACATCAAAAACAACATTCAGAACAACACACCAGTACCAAAACAACGATGCACACTTACTCATTTACAAGCAATTGCATTTTAGCAACTACAGCCAGCATATTGTTAAACACAGACCAATAGTTACTGCTGCAGAATTTATAACAAACGAATGTATCTGGTTATTTAAAGAAGACAGTAAACACTTGTTTACTTTAAGTTTGTTTTAAGAAAAAAATTAGTTCAATTTAAATCATTTGTTTCATCAAAATCTAAACAAAATTTTTAATTACATAAAAACTTATGTAGTTTAAAGGAAAAAGAAAGAGATAATAAAAATAAGAAAAGATGTTTGGCAATTTAACAACAAAATTGAAAGCTACAAAAATCAATTGAGTTAAACAGTAATTTGGAAACAAATTATTAAGCAGCTTCTAGTGAGCAATGACTTTTTACTGTCGCTAGTAAATTTCTGATGCCTGTAAAAGCATCCAAATTTTCAACGCCTACTATTTTAAGCAACAGTAAAAATATATTTAAAGCAAGATAAATAAATAGGTTCGTTGGAAAGTTGTTAAAATCTCTTCGAGCAATAGCACTGATGAATATTGAAATTTCAAAATAATCCAAAGTAACTTTCGAACGAGCCATAGAAGATTGCGAAATGGGACATATATCATTTTAAAGGGAAGGTCATCTAGATTTGTAATCTTTTGCCTAAATACAAGGAAATTACTTTGAGTTATTTTTAATTTTTTTTTTTTTTTGAAATTTCCAAATACCACCGTGCTGTGTCTTTGCGGGGTTCTTACAATTCCCCATTTTGCCGAGGTACCATTCCCGGTTTTGCCCATGAAAATTTCCAAAATCAAAAATTAATTTTATTTGTAGGCTCTAAAGTTTCTGGAAGTGTTTTAACATTTGCTGAAAACTTCGTAGTTTTTATTTTATGATGGAAAACGGAATCTGCGAAAATCCTTAAGAACAACACTCTCCACTCTCCACTCCCCACTTTGCCGAAGTACCATTCATGATTATTTTATTTGAAAATTACCAAAACTGAAAGGGAGTTTACTCTTCTCAATGCATGGATCAATTTGTCAAACATTGAAACAAAAAATGTCAAATTAAGTTGAGCTAAAAACTAGACGTTCTATTTGAATCAGCCTTTATTACAGATTTCTTAAAAGTTAAGTACTTTTGCTTTTTTAATAAAAAAAAATTCCGTTTTGCTTTTCACTTGTTAAATATCTCAACCGTTAAAGCTACTGTTCTCTTGCTGTCTCTTTTTATTAAATCCAAAAACACCTTAAATTCTATCTTACTATCACATTACTTTGTCTCAGCTGGAGCTGATGCGCTTAAGTCTTTTAATATAGCAGCCAAGTATTGAGTTTACAATTTAATTGTTTTGCGGTATGGTTTGTCTTTGGCCTTTACTTGAGGCTTAATTTCTGATGGCATGTTGTTTTAATGCAACAACATCTCTACTCTTTGTATTAGATTAAATCAAACTAAACGTAAATGAGTATCAAATGGATTAAAGCAAAGCAAATAGTGAAAGTAAATTATAAAATAATTTTGCAAGACTTAAATATGGGAAACTAAATGTAAACAGAAAATTAATTGCTAATATTTTATATAAAAATATATTTCTTAAATAATGAAAAATCTATTAAATAAATTTTGCTTAAAACTTTTGTTCTTTATAAGTTTTTAAACATAAAATGTAATAAGTAAAAAGCCAACTACGAAACCAGGCTTTTTTTTAATAAAATTTTATATCTTTAGACCCTAGAAAATTAACCATAAAGCAACAATGTTCATTAGGGCAAAGGTATATATGCGTGCTGTGTGTGTGTGTGTGTGTTCTTATATATAAATAAATAATTAATTCATATCTGGTTTGTGTGTGTGTGTGTGTGTGTGTGTGTGTGTGTAACTATGGTTAAAAGTGTTGTTGTACAATATTGTACCGCATTGAGTTTTCAATTTGACTAACGTTGTTAATTAGCCACTGTGCTAAAGGCACTCCACAGACATACAAACATAGTACATCAGGCGGAATATTTTATAAATACACTAACATACACTCCTACATGCAAATGCTGCTTTTACCCAGTTAACATTTTCTGCAATTTTCCATTAAAATTCAACTGCAAGTGGACAACTTGGTAGAAGAATTTAAGCAAAATTTATTAAAGAAGCTGTGTGAGTCAGTCAATGCGAACATATTCATTAAAGTTACTGAAAGAATTCTGAAATTCATAGTTTTGAATATTTTAATATTTAACAGAGCAAAGCTCTACAGGCCTGAAGAAATGTTTAAATTTTTGTCAGCGACTTCCAGGCTATCAGTCAAGAATGATAGAATGACAAGCAAGAATGATACGCATGAGACGGCTTACAACAAGAGCTTTTTTACCTTTCAGTAAATAAGTCTTGCCCTATAAGATCTTAAAGCCGGATAGTCATAAAGCATGTTTTGAGGTTTCGTCATACAAACCTTAAGAACTTGATCTCTGTCAACACTGCCAGTCAAATGGCAGATAAATTGAGTGTCACTGTTCTTTTAGGGTAAATTCTGGGATATATTCCGCCATAGTGTGATGAAGCACATAGCTTGTCTGAGTTCAGTTAGCAATTCCCAATGTTTTTGAAAACTTTGATTCGATTCAGAAACCATTTTTCTCCCTAATGTAGCCCGTAGTTATGAAAAAGTATTGTTATGGTCCGATGAATGTACGTTGCCAGTATGCCTTGTTATTCAACAGAACATAAGGTTATTATGCATCCAGTTCATTCAGATATTGTCTTTCCCCTAGTCTTTCTCCTCAAATATTGTCTAGCACAATTAAGAATAGCGTAAATTTTCACACGAATTTTCCCTAGAAATTCGCCCATTAAAAGTTCCGGCCATAGATACTTGCTCTAGTAATGCCATTTTCCTGTTTTTAACCGTCCTAACTTTTAAAGTAATTAAAATATTTTAAATATTTAAAAAGGTATTGAAAGAAAACATTTTTAACTTTGAAATGGTGTATCACATATGTCTAGATAACCACAGGGTGCCGGTCTCTGCAGGCCACCAAAGTCAATGGCCAATGTCAGGAATTAAGATTCTAAAGTTTCCTACATGTTTAGAGCAGGTCTTCTGCCATAATGAGGTCAAATATTTTTAAACATCCTACCAGATAAGAAAGCTTCCATTCTTTTGGAGAAAAAAAAATTTATTTTTTTAAGTCTAGAGTGAATTTGAGAACTTGTTCGAGAGATTGTTTGCCAACTTGCTTAAAGGCCTCATCGAAAGTATTTTTGAAATCTTGTTCGAAAATTTGCGATTGTAAATAAAAGTTAAATCTATCGTATGATAGATTTTTAAAGTGTTTTAAAGTGTCAGCGGCAATTTAAAAAAAGATAGAGAAAGGACGAAGGCCACAGAAGCCAGTTCCTATAATGTTATTAAAACGTAAATATATTTACTATTAATAAATAAACAAATAAAAAGATAGAGAACACCAGCTTACTAAAATTACCCTCGAGTCATTTAAAAAAATAAAGTGGACTTATAGCACTTTCAAAAATATTAGCTTATCTGTTTACTGTCACAAAATTTTGTTTACTGGTTCATTAACATAAACTAAATACACACAACCAACCATCCTTACTTTTAGTTATTTAATATTTTCTATGAAATCTACATTTAAATTTTCCCATTAATTAAATACATTCAATGTATATGTAACATATTTTTTAAGCACACAGATACATACACCTACAACATTATTTCAATTCAATAAAATAAGTATGTATTGTGGCTTTCAATGAAAATAAAAATGAAATAATAAAAAAAAATCTTTTAAATAAATTTAAGTAATTGGTAACTAAATATATAAAAGAATTCTAATAAAATTAGATTGATAAGTTAAATCAAATAGTGTGTAATAGTGGAAAACAAAGCCTGCACAAAAATTAACTTGAAATCAGTTAGAAATGCAATTTGTAAATTGGAAAAAAGACACAAAACTAATCATTAGTGAAGAGCAATTAAGAGAAATATTAAATTGAAATAAAATAGAGAAGTTAGGATTAACTATCAACTGGGCTTGCAGGACTAGAAATAGAATATTTTATTTAAGCCCATTATAACAACTTTCGATAATTAAAAAAGGATTTTGTAAGGCAAACAACTGGTTTTTGGCTAAAACTTTAAAACCGAATTTGGTTAAATTGTTAAGGACACACTATCCGATATTTAACTTAGCAATATTTTTAATTTAATGTCCAACCAAAAGCTTGATATTTGACTTGTAAACTTTAGCTATTGGTAACTTGTAAGCGCCATTACTCGTAGTATTTTTATTAAGAGTTCAAATTTGTCATGTTAGAAACAAACAAAAATATTCAATAAAATGGGACTCATGCCAAATTAACTTCAGTGAAAGCTAAAAGTAATTGCCACCATCTAATGAATTTTACCTCCTCTTAATTATCATATAAAATTTTTAGTAAAACATTTTCAACTCATTTGGAAAATTACCAATAAAGAGATTTTATAACATCAAATTAAAACCTAAAATTCATTACATCTATATGATGTAAAACCTCAAAACTTCACATTCACTTGCAATCACTTTTAATTCAATATGGTTTTTAAATAAACCATAAATGCGCACACGTTCGTAAGAGTTATACGCACTCTTGTGTTAATATTTAAATATTTATGTATGTAAGTATGTCGTCTATTCAAAGATATACATACACGACTTTTAAGTAAAATGGCAAATCCGTAATGTATTTATGTAGGTATGAGTGTGAGCAGGCAGACAGTGATACAAGCATATGCACACATGCAAAAGAACAAGCCTAAACCTTTACATTTGCAAAACATAAATACCACTCAATATTAAGTGTCTAAAAGTCTCTTAATTAAATTCCATTTTGCAAAGTTTAACCACAAAATTTACTTAAAACGAACTTAAACACAAGTACTTTTCTACCAAAAGTACTTCAAAAATTAGTTGACCGTATTTTAATGACTTGTTATTTTATGTTTTATTTACTTTTTTCTCCTTTTGTTTTTGCTTATTTTCTCTCTAGAGAAATAAACAAGAAGCAAATAAAATTAAAAAAAAAAATAAAAAACTAGAAGCACCAATACCGCTGCTAAGTATGTTCAATAACTGTGCAACTCAAGCAGATTTTATTGTTATTCCAAGGCAACCCTGCCTACTTAATTGTGAAGACACAATTAGAGTTTTTGGGTGTGTGTCTGATTTGTTAAACTTTTTGTTAAAAAAGTCTGCCAGCTGAATTTCTGGGCTGTTAATCTGGCTCGCTTTTTTTATGGGGTAAGAGGAGATGTCAAAACAAGCCACCAGTTTTTGTGTTTCTTTTCAATTTTGTTTCGCTTGCACAGTGCCGTTTTCTATGGCCAGTGAATAAATCATTTACCAAACCATTTCGCAACCGATATCGAATATAAATTTTTTTTCAAAATTTCGATACGAGTTGTGCTCGCATGTGGTGATTTGTCACCACAGTTTTCCTTCAAGTATTACCTAGTTCTAATTAGGCAGCATCACTTCAATAACGATTTATTTTTTGCCTAGAGGCTGTCTGTATTTTCTAAAGAGAAAGCTTTTGCAGATTTCTGTTGTCTTTAAAATTCATAATTTGTTTGCTTACTTTTAGTTTATTATACATATAAAAAAGCCAACTACATACTTAATTTATTATAATTTATTTGGCAGCTTAATATTTGAAAACTGCAACTTAAAACCTACAAATTTAAATGCATTATTTACGCCAACGAATAAACTGAAACTAAAAGAAACTTTAACTTGCAACAAAACAAAAAAAAAACTAAAACATAAACTTTTTATTATACAACAATATGGCGTCTAAATACAGACTTTCTGATTTCCGGTGACTGTTTAGTTTTACGTATTTTCGTGCTTTTTTAATTTTTTTTTTGTTAAAACTAAAGTTTTCAAACAAAAGCAGAATATAAAATTAAACGTACGTATTAACGTTTAGTTTTTTGTTTGTTTTTTTTTTTTACCCGATTTTTGTATACAATAATTCTTATTTAAAACTGACGTTAAACCATTAAACTTTATACGTGTAGTTTCTCATGTTTATTCTAGATCTACATGCTACATCCTACATTCCCATCTAAAAATATTTAGGATATAATAATTCTTTACTTTATTTTTACATTTTTGAAATGAAACTCTTTTTTTGTTCTTTCTTTCTCTAAACAATGTTCTTTAGTGTGGCTTTATAGCTGAAGGCCATTTTTGCCGTCATATGGCTAAAGGGCCTGTTGCAATACAGCATTTCCGGTTAAGCAAAACACATATACATTTACACATAACCTAAACCTAAACAAATTTGTGTACTCGTATGTACAAACATGCTAAGCATGTTTTGTTAAAAATAGTCTAAAACAATCAAAACTATAAAACAATTGTTTTTATTACGTAAATGTTTTAGAAAAGTGTAAGGGAACAGATATTCTGTTCGTTGGTACACAATGGCATGAATTGTTTTCAATGAGGTACAAGGTTAAAAACTAAATTTTATAGTACAATAGAAAACAAAAACAAAATTTATGCCCAAAACTTATGCAGCAGGCAATTTTTGTTGTTGATTTTTATTTTTTTTTTATAGTTTTTAATGATTAAAAACCAGCAACTATTAAAGTGTGGGAAGAAGGGTTATAGATTATGATTAGAATTTTTCTAGCAATTGAAAAAGCTACATTTAAAAAGGCTTGAAAACAGCAAAATGGCTTAACACTTAAATAGTAAAATAAGTTAAAATAATTTAGCTTAATTAATTATTAAAAATCAGTAGTTTTATTTAATTTAAGTCAACTTTTGCCCTAAAAACTTTTTAAAATAAATTTCTGATTTGAAATTTAACAAAAACTTATTTATTTCTTACTTTCTAAACACGAAAAAAAATATACAAACAAAAAATTAAATTTTTTTAAATGTTAAAAAAAAAGGATATATGAACAGCTCATGTTAATGTAGAGTAAAAATTAAAAAAAAACAACTCAAACAATTTCTGAGAATATTTTACATTCCTTTACTTAACTTCCTTTAGAGCTTGATTTCCTTAATTTCCTTTAGTAAATTTGAATTTCTAATAAAAAAAATAAAAATTTAACAAGAATAATATTTATGCAGAAAACTATACATTTAAAAACCCAAATATAAGCAAAATATAGATTTTTATTTTTTTTTAAATTCTAGTCGAGCTAAAAAAATTTCAAGAGAAATTGAACAAAAACTTATTTATTTCCTACTTTTAAAACACCCAAAACAACATGCAAGCAAGAAATTTAATTTTCTAAGAGGTTAAAAAAAAGGATATATGGCCACCTCTCATAGATTTAAATTAAAAAAGAAAAAAAGTAGCTTAAAGAATTTCTGAAATCATTTTACATTTCTTTACTTAATTTCATGAAGATTAGATTAGTTTTGGATATAAATTAAAGTTTTAAAAAAAATAATTGAAACAAAAAAATTTTTATAAAAAGAAATTTTCCTAAACTTAGTTAGTTTCACTATTTTCAACCATTTTTTAAATAACAGTCAAGCATACACGAGTATTTCATATCTTTATACTGTGAGGAGTTAAAGAAGACTTATATAAAAATCCAACAAACTAGATTTCCGAATACTTGTAGAAAATGTTGGTAATTTCTCTAAAAGCACTAGTCCCGTGACTAGTTACAGCAACATTTTATAAAAAAAAAACGATCAAGCTGTCTGAATATATTCTTGAAATTTAGAGTAATTGCTTCAATAGTACTAGAGTCCAGTAATAAATTAAAACAAACTAGTGTAAAAAATTGTCCAAGTAAAGGGCGTGAAAATTTTCATTTCATGCTGCAATAAATTGATTGTGTGGCAGCTGGTGCCGTCTTACTGAAACTACAGCAACCTATCACATGTCACAATTCTGTTGCAAATTCAGATTTAAAGAAAGGAAAGGTTTTCTCATCTTAACTAAATACTAATGACAGGTAATTTTTATATTTAAATGAGTGGCTGGACAGACCATTAGATCAAAAATTGAACTTAGGTGGCCTAGCTAAGCAAGCTTCAAACTTGAAAATAGAAATTTCCCTTCTAAAAGTGAAAAAAAAAAGTTTTTTTGCGACAATTAATTTTAGCCTGAATGGAATACTTTTACTAAAAATTATTTTGCTTTTTACTCTCACATCAAATTAGTTTCAAAATTTAATGTGCATAAATATTTAAATATGCCAAATTTAATGTTTGAATGGATAATAACCAAAAACAAATTATAATTAGAAATAGAAATGGAAATAGAAATGAAAATACAGATAACTGGTGCTAACTTTTTTGTTGTTGTTATTTTTATTCTATCATTAACAATTTATAAAACACATAATAGAAATGCACATACAAATAATTAGAATATAAAATATAATGGAAATGAAATTAATTTAAACTGTGCCATGTCAGGCATGAAAAACAAAAACATTATCATGATGTTGAAACATAGACTAGTTGTGCAAAATAAAAAAAAAATAATTTAATCAAAATGCTTTAAAATTAATAAAATATTTTAATGATTTCAATTAAATTTCTAATTAGTATTTATTTATTTTTGTAGCAGTTTACGCTGTTATTGTTGCAAAAATTTCAACATCAAACATTTTAATTGGTTCGCGTGTGTGAGGAAGTGTTTATTATAACACACAAGACCATGGAAACGATTGTGATTTTTTGCAAAAGAACAAACAAACAACAAAAAAAAATAAAAAACAAAAAGGTTACAAGACCATCTCTACTTTCTGCTTTTCATACTATTTGATATCACATGTTACAAATATAATAAATTTAATTATCACTTTTTAATTATTCAGCTTTTCTATAGAGCCCTTAGTCTTTGTACTAAGGTTGTGAAATTTCTTTATTTTTTGTATTCAGCATTTAAATCAATATCTTGTGTTTGGTTATTAAAAGAAACAATTCTAACTTGCAAAGGGCAGCAAAGGTTTTTACTTTAATATAGACAGCTATCATTAGCAAGGCTTTCATTATCATTCTTCAAAGAAAAGAAAAACAATCACACTAAAAGAAAACTTTGTTGATAAATAAGGCAAAAAAAAGAAAAAAACTACACTAGCATACAATTAAATTTATTAAGAACTGTAATTACACTGTGTTACAAAGTAACCAAATACACAAGCACAGTTATTACTTTAAGTAATTTCAAGTACCTTCAACTTGATGAATTGTTATTTTTTTTAAGTTGGAATGCTCTTCAAAAGAAACTAAATATGAAGTTTAAGATATTTTTAAGTTTATGGCTTATGTAAAATAACACATGTATTGCACATGAATGAAATGAAATTAAATTTATTAAATAAAAGCAAACTTTATTGAGAATGTGATTGTGGCTTATTAACTTTAATGTTAACAAATAATTTGTGTAAGTTATTCTTAAAAAATGGAAAACTTTTTTAACAGTGAAAGTGTAAATGTACTTTTATTACAAAGCAGACCTATTCTTAAAAACACCATCTTCTGAATCAAGCAGCCTTAACATAAATTTTCATGAGTCTCTTTGACAGTTTTTCTTTTTTATTCTAGAAAAAAACTAAGACACCTGGTTATTTTTGCATAAAAAAAAGCCTGTTATGAAAAAAAAGTATTTTCAACGAAAAAAAATTGAATTTTTCATAATTTGAAACAGAGTCTTAAGCAAGTAACCGGTTATATGCGTGTTATAAAACGACAACTTATGGTTTAGTTTGAAAGTAAAACTGAGCTATTAAGCATTTACAGCGCAAAACTTGGTTATTTTCATTAAAAAAAATTAAGTTTAAAAAAAAACCGGTTATATATAGCACAACCCGGATTTTTTAACAAAACCGGTTATATAAAAAAATCAAAAACGTGTTATCCAAAAATTAATTTTCAGCCAACAAAAATAATATTTATACTGGCACAATATTTAGTCTAGTTTTAAGTACTAACCTACTAATCTGTAGGTCGCAGGTTTGCTTCAGCAGAAGCCTAGATGCTTCGCGGACTTGTGTTGTTTAAACAAAGATTTAAAAAAATTTTGTCTTATTACCTTCTTGCCCGAAATATTCACAAAACTATTCCATAACAAACAAAAATTTTTGCCGATAGTCACCTTAAAAAATTTTACTCAGCTTGTAAGTAATTACAAAACTGATTTTATTTTTAAATTTCTTTTTCTAAACAAAAAATTTTCTAAAACAAAATTTAAATTCTATTTCACAAAATATATAATAAGAAGAGAGCACAGCACAAGTTTCAAGGAAATACAAAATTTCTTCTTCAGAAAACAAACAACTAACTAAACTAAATAGTGAAATGAAATTTAAAATGCAAGAAAGAAAAAATTGAAATGCATAGCTACCGATACAATAAAAAAACAATTTCTTTATAATAAACAAATAAAGAACTAAATGGTAGTTGAAAAAAAAGTCTAGTATAAATTATTAATAATTTTTAATTTCCTTGATGACTGCAAACTTATTAAAAACTTCAAGCAAAACAATTTAATGCCAACCAAATTACAGAATTGTTTGCTTTTTTCTTTACTACTAAATATTTTTAAGGTTTGGAATTAAGATTGTGTTGTTGTTGTTGTTTTATGCGTTAGTTTTTTCCGTCCGTTTTTATTTCCTGCAGTTAAAAGTAAATAACAACAAGGACAACTTTAGAAAATAATTGCAAGCAGGACACACTGTGTTTGTTGGCATTTAAAAGCAGCTATTTGAAGCATGATAATTTTTTTAAATGACTATTTGTTGTTGTGTATTTTGCTCTTATTTAAAATTTCTTTTTTTGTTTTTATTTATTTTTGTTTTGTTGTTGATTGTGCTGTGCTGCAGTTATTATAATTATTGAAACAACAATTTACCTGGGCACAAGTTTGTGCTCGTTTGTACTCTGAAAAGAAATTATAAAAACAAGTGGAATTTTTTTTTTTTTTGCTGCTCTCTAAAAGCCACTACAAAAATGTTTAAAGTGCAGTTGCATAAAAACTTTATAATAAAACTTTTGAAAAGAGAAATTACATTTTGCTGATTCTACTTCGAAACGGGAAATGAAAATGACAAAGAAATGGCTTTAAGTAGCTGTTGTTGTTGTTCTACAAACAACAAGCCTCAATTAAAATTTTTCATTTTTTATATTTTTTATTTTGCAAAATATAGCAGCTCTGTTGGCTGAGTTTTAAATTGATAGTCAAAAGCTTAAGTCATATTATGGCTTTGGGTTTAAATGATAGAACAAGCAAAAATGATTCTCACAGAATTAAAACGACAGCTGCAGCTTCACGAACTGCTTTTCAATTAATTCAATTCAATTAATATTTCAACAATATCAGTCATTTTATTCACATCATTTAAAAATTATTAATTTAATTTCACTTTCAAATGTTCTTTTGTTCTTATTTTTCTTGGGGTTTGTTTATAAAATGTATGAAATTTAATAAAAGTGTGGCAATATTGTTGAAAGAATTTGTGTTTCAAATAAATAGATTTTATTGTAAGACTGCTTTCAGCAGAGAGTTTTATATATAAATTTTTATGGAAAATATCCTTGAACTCCAGTTCAGTTAATGTAACTCTTTAATTTTTTTTATTTTTAATATAAGAAAGGAAACTACTAATAAATTTTATTTGTTGATTGTTAAAGTACTTTTTTGAAAGCTTCCACCCATCAATCTACACGCCTAGACAGCACAATTTACAGTTTTAAAAATGCAAATTAAATTTTTTTTGAATAGTGGCAGTCAACATAATCTTAAATAATTTGCAACTCTTAAAAAAAAGTAGAGAAAAAATTTCTTTTTCTGGGTTGCAGGTTAACCCAAATTTCAGTTTTGTATAATTGAAAACTAAAAACTTATTACAACTACACTCAAATATTACAAATAAAACAAAATTTATTTTTTAGCTACGAAATAAGTACCGGTAGCAGTTTCAATTAGCATTGACTTTTTTTGCATTTTATAACACACAGTGAAAGTAACATTTTCTTTTATTTTATATTAATAAAAATGTGACACTTAATACTGACATCTAACGCCAGGCATGCGTAACATCTGACAAGAAAAAAAACATCCTTTGAAATTGCCGGTACCGGCTCTTGCATTAATTTATCAAGAGTGTTTTGTCTCTCCCCCTTATATTATAATATCATCATAATTTGACATGACTATTGCCACACATAGACAGACCTTTGTGTAACATTTGCACAAAATCCACCAGCCGCTAGTTGACATTCCCAAAGTGTTTGAATGACAAAATACACAGAAAATCTAGCACGTGTTTGAGTTTATCTGGAAAACGTGCTTAGATGTATTGTACCAGAATATTGTCATAGAAAACTTAAACTTTAGCCAACTATAGCAAATATTACATACAATCAGTAATATTACTTCAAATTGTAAAGGACATTAAAGTTTGGGGAGTTTGTGTGGCTTTTAACAACCATACAAATGCTTAATTGAATGAATGCAACTTCTTTATGGTATTAAAATAACTTCATGTTTTCATTAATCAATTAAAAGCACACATAGATGGGGGATACAATTTAAATTGACATCAAAAGTTTCTAGAAATAACTTTATTATTTTCATATATTTTTAACACATTTTTGTCCTAAATAGTCACATATAAGCGGTATAATTATATTTAAACAATATTAATTTTAGCAAGATATGCAGGACATTTTATTAAAACTACCACTGATTGTTTTTTTAATCGACTTATACCACTTTCAAAAATAAATTTAACATTTTGTTGTCCGAAATATAATTAATTTAGTCCTAAATTAAGTATTGAAAAGTATGCAAAATATTTCATGTTATACTATTTTATAAGAAACGAAGGCTGGTTTTTAAAATGGTTAATAATATTTCTATTAATAGTCAGGTTTCACAAAAAAAAAAATTGTACCAAAACAAAATGATTCTTTTAATCCTTTTGAACAAAAAATAAAATTTTATAAAAAAAAAAAAAACAAATTTTGTTTCAAATACATAAGACATTGTCCACATTAGCATTATCAGTAAGAGTTTTTTTCTAATTAAAAAGCAGACAGGTTTTCTTAAGGCCATCTTATTTTAAAATACAATTTTTTTTAACCAATTTTGTAAATCTTTCCATATTCTCTTTAAGTCCAAAAAGTAACTTCATTCCCAAAACCTTATTGGTCAATTACAAGTTATGTTTTATGTGGTTACTGAATCCTTATTTTTCTTAAAAAGAATATTATTTTATTGCCTAGAGCATTATTTAGCAGTATTAAATCAATTATTTTTTTTTTCGATTTCATTCCATCCCACTTTTCTAATTTTTCCATTTCTTTTCAATTTTGTATGCATTGCGAATTGATTTTATCGTACAATTTTGGTTTTCAAACAATTAATACTATTCACAGATTTTGTTGGGTTGCTCAAATTTCAGGATTTTGTTTCTGCCGTAATAATGTATTACTGGCTTTGTAGTATGCTGGTCATTACACAGATTTCAATTTGACCATGTAATATCTGTATATTCATAGAATGTATTTGTGTTCCCGCTTTAATGCTGCAATAATATCAGGGATGTTTTGTAGTTGCATTTGTTTTTCACTACAGTTGCTTGATTCGTTGTGGTTATTAAGTGCACTAGTAGCACAACTAACATAGTGGTGTCAATCAAGAGGGTATTAGCACAGTACAACTTTGTACTGAAGCCAAAAAGTACAGTGGGATTTTTTTAACATTTTCAATTGACTTTTCAAATGCATAATAATAAAGACTTGAATTTTAATGCACACTTTTTCTTTGAATGTTTTAAAATGAAAATCACTCTGTTTCGGTGTTCAGTGGAAAAACTTCACACATTTTGTGACAAAAATTTTGATTGCTTAGGAATAATCATTCTTTCGCAAAAACAAATTTTTTTTTATTATAAGAAATTATGCTTGTCATAAAACTTTTGTCGTCAAAAATTTACTCACTGTGTTTGTAACAAACTACACTTCTTAGTAAATAATTTTTGTCCCAAAAATATGTTTTTACTATAAAAAAAATTCTTATGTCCCAAAAAATTTCTCTGTATTATTTAAAAAAGCTTATTGTCCAAAAAAAAAATTGTTTTTTCTTGCTACAAAATACATATTTTGTCTAAAGTAGTCTACTGTCACAAAATAGGCTGCCTTTGTAAATATCTGTATGCAATGTCAAAGCAATGCTTAATAAATCAATAATGGATTTGCAGCACTAAAAATCTAATGAATTGCCATTTTAAATAATACTATGGCTATTTGCAATTTTGTGGCTAAAAATATAACTTTAGGAATGCCATACTTTATCAAAGTTTGCACACTTGCGTTTAGAAATTTATGACATTGTTGCTTTACAAAGCATCAGAGGTTTGGGAAGGCAGGCAAATTTGCTTTTCACTAAAAAGTTTTTAGTCACAAATTTTTTCTTGTCCTAAAAAAAAAAGTTTTGTCACAATATTTTTGTCCCAGAAAATTCTTTTGTTCCAAAAATCCAAAATTAACAAATAATTTTTTATTTTCACAAAAAACTTATTTTGCTATCCAAAAAAAGGTTTTTTTTTTTGTTCTGAAAAAAAATTTTCCGTGAAAATTGTATTGTGACTCAAAAATATTTTTGCCACAAATTAAATTTTTTTTTTTTGTAAACAAAAAAATTTATTTTGTTTTATAAATAAATTTGTTCTTATAAAAAATTATTTCTTAAAAAATCCTTTTGTCAAAAAATATATTTTTTTTCACAAAAATTGTTTTTTGGGACAAAAAAAATTTATTTCCTGAAAAAAAAAAATCTTTTGTCCCAAAAATCCTCTTGTCACAAAATATGTTTCTTTTCTCAAAAAATTTATTTTTCCGAAAAATTATTTCCCTAGAAATGTTTTTTGCACAAAAAATTATTTTCTTTCTTTTTGTAAAAAATCTCCTGCCATAAATTTTTCTTGTCCCAACAATTTTTTTATAGCTAATCTTTTACAAAGCAAATTTTTTCACAAGAAATATTTTATTTAAAAATATCATAAAACTTTCTAAGAAAAAATGATAAAACTACCGGAGATTTTAAGTTCCTAAATTTTCTGACCAAAATTTTTATTTTTAAAAAACTGTTATTTTTTCAATGCTTTTTTTATATATTTTTTTCAGTGTTTTAGGTAAAACGTCTCTATTATAGCTGTGGTTCTAGCAAGCGGTTAGTGTAAGATTTGTGGGGGATGAATGTGAGCCATAATCTTGGCTTTTAGCTTTATTTTGTAGGGTGTATTAGTTTTTTTATAATGAAATAATAAATTAGTTAATAGTGGGTGGATGGGCGTATATAATTGGTATATTGTTAGTTGGCCTTGTAATTCATTGTTGCATAGCTCTCTACTAATTGCTGTTTATTCTTAAATAATCAAACAGACAATTTTAATTAAGTGATTAAGCGGATTACATTCTTAAAGGCGATTAAAACAATTGTTAGCCCTAAAAGATTTAAGTTGAAAACTGAAAGCAGATTTTAGTAAAACAAAAATATAAAAACATTTTTTTACAAAAAACTAAATTTTCTTTTTTTCTTTTTTATTTACAGGTAAGTGCCTTGCTGCTAAATAATACTTGTTTTATATAAAAACTTTTCATTAAAGGTAATTGTTATAAATAAAATAAAAAAAAAAAAAATAAAAAATATGCTGCTCATAGAGGGCCTTAGCTTTGGGCGGGTTTTGGTGTATTTATTATAAACCTATTGAAACCGTCCAAAACTGAGGCCTTATATGATGCTTTAAAAACCTGCTACAAAAGTTTTATAATTTACATTTTTAATTTAAATTTTATTTATTTAATAGCTTATTTATATTAAAGGTTGTGTTTAGATAATTTAACTGATAGCAAAAAGAAAAAAAACCTATTTAGCAACAAATTAATTAATTCACACAAATGTCCCGCATTTATTGCTAAATGTCATAAACTATAAACAGGATGTTATAAATTTTATTTGTTCACAACAACAATAAAAAATAAAAAAAAAACCTATTATTCAAATTGTATTAGGAAAAAAATTTTGTTATGAAAGGACTTTTTTGTGGCTATTTGAATGTGAATATAGTTTGACTTTTTCAATGCCTTTTAGACGTGAAGAATCACTATATTTCTGTTAAAATAAGATCAAGTCAGAATTCTTACATTATTAAAGTTCAGTGGTTGTTGATGTTGTCCATTATCTGAAAACAAAATTCGAGAGATTAAAAATTTCTAAAAGTAAAAAAAAGTTATGACATAAAATTCTTTAAAAAATATTTTTTATTTTTAATATTCTTAACGCAAGGGAAGAGTTTACTTTAGGGAATTTTTGCATTTTTTTTGGGCTTTCTACTACAGCTTTTTATCCAAATATTTAAGTAAAATATAAAATACTCGTTCAATTGAGATGCCTATAGCCTTAGCCACCTTACGTATTTTCATTCTCCGATCGTCGAACATTATTTCAGGAATTTTATCGACGGTTTTTTCCGTGATGACCTCTTTTGAGCGAGGTGGTGATACGATCTCAATGGAAACCATATCTTAACCATTAAGTTCTCATAGTATTTATCAAGTCTTTCTTTGGTTTCAGTGATGATTTGTAATACACGAGATTAACTTTTTTTCATTTTTGTAAAATTCACGAGGTTTTCTGCTTTTAACAGCTGCCAAGCACAAACTAAATGACGCAGCTTGCTTAAAATTAGATACTAGCTAACAGTGTTATATTCAAAGTTACTACGAAGTTACTAGGGAAGGGTCGAGGCTGCCAGTGCAAAATACCAATACCTTCTGCGGCATCCCTCTCTCTGTCTGCAAACAACAAAGAACAGATGAAGAGACGAACGGACGTGCAATACAGTGAGAACGACTTGGCCTAGGTTAGACTGTAATCGCAGTAGCCAGTACAGTTTTTGTAAACCTGAAGGTTTACCATCGAAGGACTATTGTAGAGGTTGTCAAGACGAAGAAGAGGAGGAAACTGTGGAACACCTTCTCTGCCCTGGAGGATGAGCGCTACCTTCAGCGTCTTACTGCACTGTCGATTATATAGGTCGGCATGCTATATTTTTTCATTAAAAGTAGCAACTGGTTTAGGTGTCGGACTTGTTTTCTTCTACTTTCTCACTTGCTTTTCTTCTTCTATGTCTAGTGATATCCGTCTTTCTTCTTATACAGATATCACAAAAAGACCACGTCAGAGTATACAAGTGAGCACCCGTTTCTTTGTTTCTTTATTCGTTGGAGCCTTGTGCAACCTAACCAAACCTACCAAAAGGTACTCAAACAGCCCCTTTATATTTGTACCTTCTTGTGGGAATACTTCACTTTCAATTTAACGAAATCTTAACCATCAGTTAGACATTTTATAAGTTGATTTCTTGTTTAGTATTTCGAAGAACATGCTGACCTCGTTTTCTAGGTAAAATGATTGAAACAAAATCATACTTTCTTTCAAGTTGAGAAATATGCGATTCTAGGTTTTCTCGCCACATACCGTTGGCAAGCAAATAACTCGTTTTAAGACTTTTGATGCTTGCAAATTAGCACTGTTAGAAGAAAAATTTTTCTATATTTTTTACAGTCTAACCTAAGTTGGAGAGGCAAACAAAGCGTTAAACCATCGTACCTAAATAATAGCGCTGCCGGTGCATATTCTCTACAGTAGCCTTAATTATTTGTTTAATAAAATTCACTGAAAACAAACAAAAATATAATTAAAAACGCCGGATTAAAAAAAAACTAGCTAAAATGTCGTTACTATTCAACAATAACAAAAGAAAATAAAACAAAAAATCGTTTTGCAGCCAACTTCACTACAAAATGTGCTGCCATACATTTTGTGAATTTTTGGTAGATAATAAAAATATAACTGTAAGACTTTCGCTTTTAGCAGCCGAATAGTTAATTTTAATTCCCTATTTGTACTTTTCTTTAAAATTAAAACTTAGCTCTGTAACTAATAATATCCTAAATAACCTTTAAACCCTAATATAAATTTCTTCAATGTGTAGTGTTGCAAAGGACATCCAACATCTAAAGTAAAAAAATAAATAAATTGGTTTGATTGTTATTATGAGGCACTATTTAAAATTTTAGTGCAGCGTTTCAGCTTCTTGTCTCTATTTCTAGTCTTTATGACGAAATTCAAATAGTTACCTAAACTAAGTATTCATCCTTTGAACTTGTAGAGTGTTTATTAAATACCAGTTAAAAAAAAGGTTACAAATCGTATTTATTAAATGTGTATTTATTTGTTTTGCTTTTATAGTTTTGTGCATAGTAAATCTCTAAATAATTAATTTATTTTGTATCCCTTTTCTCTTATATACTTTTGGTATTAATTATTTAATGGTTTTTTATACTAATTTAAACTTTAATAATTAATAAATTATTAACTCTCTTTTGTGTACAAAACTGTATTATGTGATTTGTTTTTCTCGTTAGTTCCCTAAATGCTACTTCGATGTAATAAAATTAAATCAAAATATATTTTATTATTGGTAAAATAAATTTTGTTAAATTAAAAACAAAAAACTATTCATTCACAAGTAATTTTAATTTACGAGTATTCAGTGGTTATCATATAATCGAGAACAACACAATAGATCTCCTAAACAAATTCTAAAAATATATTATAGTTAGAAATATTTAATAACGCAAAGCGTATTGGATAAATATGCCCTTAAACTGAAAAGAGATTTACAAATACTAAAAAAAAGGAAGGGTTACGTTAAAGCATATTTATCTCCACTCACTCAATTTTTTGTCTGTTTTTAATTTTATAGAAGAATTTGGAAAGTGAAAAATATGAAAATTTTGCTAACTTAGTGAAAGGGATATAAGACACGGCACAGTTGAACTTGTTTTTTTCTCTTGTTTATATTTAATAACTAATTTTTTTCTTATTAATTACATAAAATTGAAATCAATAAGATGATAGTGTTGTCAAGTTTTTAATTCTAAAAAGCACCGAAATGAAAAAATACGCATATTTCATAACTAGCAACGAATTTCTCTAAAATATCAACCCTGCACATGACCACGCCTACTATTTTTAAAACCCAAATTTTTATTAAAACTTAATTTAAAAAAAAAAAAAAAAAAAAACTTTTTTAAACAAATTTTCTTTTTTTTCATATTCTTTTGCCTTTAACAGATTCACATACACATTCTCATACATTTGCAAGTGCGTATAGTGTTTTTTTAAAGTTTCCTTTTTTTGGTGTAGTCATTTTTTGCATGCCCTTTTAAACTCTAAACAGTTTTTCTTTAGAAGAAGAAAAAAAAAAGAGAAATAATTTTTCTATGCAAGAAAAAAAAACTCCCCTCAACCAATTGATTTGATTTAAAAATCTTTTACACAACAAAAAAGCAAATAAACTAAAACACAAAACAAAAATCTTTGTTGAACAAAACTTTGCAAAACTGCAGTAAACGTCAATTCTAAACAATAAAGACACTTCAAATCATAAAGTAATTGAGTGGAATTTTGTGCAGTTTTATAGGATGATGATGATAATAATAATAATGATCATCATCATCAGCTTCAGCACACAAAAACAACAACAACAATAAACTCATTTAAACAGAAAGTCAAAAAGCCATAGAAATATAACAAACAACTGGAACGAAAAGATTTATCTGTATTAAGACAACATAAATCTAGTTAAAGGAAAACTAGCAAAAAAAAGTAAGAATTTTAAGTTGAATACATTTTTAAATTACAGTTTTTCATTAAACTTTTGAAGCAGAAAGGATTTTAAGTATGAAATTGAAAAAAAAAAACAAAAATTTATGTTCAATGAGTACAAAAGCAAAGTATTTAGTACAAGTAGTTTAAGCTTTAAAAATATCTTTCAAAAGATTTAAATTTTGCGGCTAACACTTTCTAAAGAGATCGTTTAATTGGCTTTACAGCAAAGATGTGCAGAAATCAAAAAATATAAGCGTCTTTAAAAAACTAGAGTAGATTTGGGTTAAAGCAGTTGATTTAAAAATTCTCTATAGTGATTTTTGATTTTTGACAATGAATGCTTACATATTAAGTTGTTTTCTCAGGCTGCTGACTGTGAGTGTAGGCAGGAAAATTCAAGGCAGTGAACTCAGCTTTATTTATAAGAATTCGGGCTTTCAAAGACCACAACTTGAAGAATTTTGCATATTAAATTTGGCTTTAAAAAACAAAAAAGTAAACAACGACGTGTGTTTGCTGTGTACAGCCTAGAGCAGATAAAACTTGACTTTATATTTTATTGAGGTCCACAACTGTTTCAATATTTCCATGAACTTTTATTTCAGCAGTCAATAATTGTAAATTTTGCTTCCGCACAAAAAATGCTTTTCGCAATCGCATAACGGAATGAATAATTAGACCCAATATGCCCAACAATGGCACATGGTTAAGAAAATTATAGCGTTTTTTTATTAAAGCGTGATCCCTAAAAAAGAATGTTGGTGGTGCGTATTTCTTACAGTAGTGTTAATCAACTTGCTAATAAAAACCCCTAAAGTTTATATATATATAAAGTTCAAAACGATAAATTAAAAAGTCTAACTTAAATGTCATTACTAGTCAAAAATAACAAAACAATTGTTTTGCAGCCAACTTCATTACAAAAAACACTGTCAGAATAAGATTTTGCAATTGATCAGCTGTCATGAAAATTTTTGACATATAAAAAACGCTTGCAGCCCTAATTTAGGTATGACTGTTAAGCTCTAACTTTCAATTTTTCAAGATTCAAATTAAACCAATAAAACCAATTTTTTATTTCATACAAACTTGACTTTTTGCGTAAATCAAATTTCCCTCAGGCGAAATTAAGACATTTAATAAGCAGCAAAATTTCCATTTAAATTCTATTTCAACTTCGTTCGATATTGCAGAATGTAATTTGACCTCTGATATAAAAGTTTGCTTACCTACATAACGTTTTACGTACAAGAAAACTTAGGTATAAGTGAACTTACCTCTAAGTGAACACAAATTTTATTATAATAAATATTCAGTAATTTATGAGAGTAAAAAAAAAATCCTTAAATCCCCTTTAATACAAATATTGTGAAAAGTTTAAAAGGATTTTATTTTTTTATTATTAATGCTCGTAATACTTTTGCTCTATCAAACGCACTTTCGTCTGCCCATTTATCACTCATCCTTTTTTTTTACCTCACACAATAACACACATGTTTGTATGTATGTATATAATACAAGTCAATGGTTTTATGACACAAATTTTAAAAGAAAGCATAGCAGCACCTTTTCTTTTGATGGGTGGATGTCCTGTTTGTTTACTTACGTATAGTGCTGAATCACTATTGGCTTGAAATGGCAAGGAATATGGTTTTACAAAAAACCCAACGGAGTAATAATAAAACATATGTTAATACATACATACGAGTATTATAAATTTCAACTCGAATGGCTTTAAATATTTTCCTGCCTATTTTATGAGATTTTATGTTTATACCAGGTCGAGTTAATGTTCCTTTTGCTTTTGTATGGCAATAACTTATTTTGTGTATAAAAAATAAAAAGCAAAATTGTTTCCATATAAATTATCTTTAAATTGCATTATAATATTTTCTTCATTTTACGTAAAATATTCGTACACAATGGCATCTAAAGTAAATTGAGTTAACAAGCTCTCCCATATACACGCATGCATACTCGCACATATTTTATTTTTATTTTCTGTTATTATATTTTATTAAAAGTATAAAAAAAAAAGACCTGCACAGAATATTTAATCTTATTTTTGGTAAAATAATGAAAAAAGGGTTTTACTCAATGAATTTAGAGCTCTGTATTCTTGTAATCAGTAAAGGATAAAACGAATTAAAAAGAAGTTAAATTCGGTTCTGCGGAATCTTATATAGCCTTCACTATATTTTTAATTTTCATTTAGCACATTCTTGTTTAATATTAAAATAAAATATGCTAAATAGATATGCAAATTGATTGATTAAAATAATTTTCTTTGAATATAGTTTTTTAAGTTCTGAAATAGTTGACTAATTTTAAATAAAGAAATTCAAATTACCAACAAAAATACTTTAAATTTTTCTTTTAACATAAACCCGCAGAATATCATTTCATTAAACACAGCCTTAAAATAATTATTTAATTTCCGTGAAATTAACGATATCTTGCACTCCGTTCATTAGTGCGATTCAAAAACTTTTAACGTTTCAACATATTGTTATTTTTAACAACACATTTTGTTGTTTGCTCTAACAAAAAAGGCATGCAGTAGTTATCTGTTAACTTATCATGTACAACAATCAACGAAGGCTACGGATTACGTGTACGGCAACGAAATAACTAAATTATTTTTTTGTTATATCGTTAAAAAAAAAAAATTGAAACTTGTCTTCGAGTGACCTCAAAACGATTATTTTTTTGCAAAACACCAAATAACCATTTCATCTGTTTTAAACATTTGCCATTTTTATGATTGGATTTACAGAACAGAGCCGCGCCGCGCCGCGTATGTTGCCACTGTATAAAACTTCCAGGTCAAAAATAAAAGAGACATTTTTATTTTCCTTATATTTTTTTTTTTTGCAATCTTAACGATTAGTTGGTTCTAAAGTGAACTAGATCGACTCTGTGATATTAAAATATATTAAGAAGATCCATTAAACTTATAATGAGATATCAGGGCTACTGTGTTCATAAGATTGCAATGAGAAATCTGTCTCTCGAAGTCAGAATAGCCGGGCATTTGTAGAGATGATGAAAAATTCTCTACTTACTCTCTAGTGGGGGAAAGCTGCGACAATTTTTGTTGGAAGGCAGTCCCAGCTTGCTGGTGTGGGTTTGTTATTTCACTCAGATTTGATCTCATTTTGTCGACTAGAAGTCCTGTTAAGCTGTGGGAATATATTCCAGATGATACTAATTTTGTCAATAGACTTTAAATTCAACATTATCCAATTTTTCCTTAAATTTTTTTTTTTTTTTGATAAGAGACTTTGCCTTTAGCAATCAAAATTTTTAAAACACAAGTCGTTTATTTTAATCAATTTTTTTTATATTAAAATATTGCTTTATTGACAGTTTATTGTAAAATAAGTAGATGTCAAATACAAATAATGAAGAGTTTTAACATTTTTTTATATTACTTATCTGGCAAAAGCTTTCTTCTTTTCCTTGATATTAAATTAAATTAATACAAATAGTGAAATAAATTGAATATTCTGCATAAAATTGAATTATAGCTTAAGAATGTGTATGTGTATGAAAAGCCTTTACAAAAACCACAATCAAAAGAAACTACATACACACTCATATTCATCTTTGTATGTAGGAAAGGAACACAAAAAGGAAATCAAAAGCTGATTATATTTTCCACTTACGTTACTCATTTATTATGCATTTAAAAAAAAAACATAATACAATAAATGAAGACAAACTTATAGCAAATGAAAGCGAAATTGAAATATTTCATCATCAACAACTACAATAATAAAATAAATAAATAAATAAAAAGAAAAGAAAAGAAATGAAAAAAAATTCAAAAAAAAAAATTATCATGCACCCTTTTCTTGTTAAGGATAATGATATAAAGGTTTATAATGTAATCATTAGGCCTCAAATGTACTCATATGAAAATCAGTTACAAGGAGACATACCACAGCTGATACTAAAAACACTGACAATTTTCTTACGTGTATATGTGTGTTGTGGCGTTGGGGGGTTTATACTCTTAAGGGAGTTTAAAATCCCTTTAAATTGTATAAGCAATAAATAAATATTACAGTAAAGGCGCTCTTGAACTTTAGTCATTAAAACTTTAGAGGCCAAAAACCTTAATAACTTCACTCTTACAATTGAGAAAAAAAAATATAAAAGAGAATAAGAAGTAAAGAGGAGAAGAGTAGAGTGTAGAAAAGGAGACAAGAGAAGAAAAAGAAGCATATTTCACGACTTAAACTGATTACAGATTCTCAGAAATTCATTTAGTTAGCCAATGCCTGCGATATACAGTGCAGAGAAAGAAAACAGTGAAAAGGAAAGACGAAAATGATAGAAAAGAGAAAGAGCAAATAGAAGACGAACAGTCTATCATCAAGTAAACCAATTACTTTCTTTTATTAAGCCCACCGATTCCTACTGTATACAGTCTTGGTCAAACTTAAGCTTTGGTAGTATTATGGCATAAACACTTGTATTCCTCGCTTATGTGTGTTTTCTGACACAAGTATCTAAGATGATTACTTGCATCACACATATTTCCTTTCTATTTCCTTTTTGCCTTCTTCTCTGTTCTTTCTTACAGATCTACGACAATTATATCAGTCATATTCACTTTGTCTTTTTTTATTTTTATCTGTAGCTTTAAATACATTTGCAAAAGTCTAGCACACAAAATAATGTGTATTTATTGAAAACTTTTACATCACACAGGATTTCACAAGTAGCAAATACCACTAGCAGCAGGCATTAAACAAATTGTTGTTCATAAGCAGAGAATAATAAAAAAAAAAAAAACCAAGAAGATACCACCATGAAGAAGAAAAAATTTAATTTTTCTTTAGTCAGAGTGAAATTGCAAAATTTTTTATGCGTATGGTAGGAGCTTTCCAAATGGTTTATTTTGTGCGTTGTGTTGTAATACCAAGTAGGCGATATACATACATATTTATTCATAAGTCTGAGTGCTATAACAACAGCAGTAAGCAAACACAACAACCAGAAAAGGATAAATTTGACTTTACTTTAGATTGGTTTTTATGCTTAACTACCAATATAACTGGAATATGTGGCATCCATTTAAGTTAAATGTACTTATGAACATGAACAGCCATATTTACGCACTTGAATACACATGCACTTAAACGTGCCCACCACCTAAATGTTTAGAAAACACTCGTACAAACGAACACACATACACGAATTTTTACTCAAAATATAGCTGCTGACACAAACATATCAATTTATTGAGCTGCACATACAAGTGTTTGTGGCAGTATTAGTAAAACACACCGGATATTATCTTACTCCTTGTATCTTGTTGGTAAATGTCTATCGATATTTCTACTCTAAATCTTACTGAAGGTAAAAAAAAAAACCTTAACGGAAAATGTTCTATTAAACTCTTGCAAGCATAGAACACTGTGTGCGTGTGCTTATAGTTGAGTATGTCTGGCTGTAGTAAGGCCACTCGACCGGGTTAAATGCCGCCACAGGATGTCATTCGTATAGGATTTATCGAATATTATATGAGCCAAAACGCAAATGAGATTATTTCATTCATATACTCGTATGTATCCTGTATGTCAGTTGCTGTTGTAACTTGAACTTTGAAATGGTAAAAGGTAAATTTGTAGCACACAAACGTATACACAGTAATAACACTTAAATAATTTTCAAGGAATTTAAATGAAATTGTGTGACACACTCTGATTTTAAAGTATGGGATTTTTACCATCCAGTTAAAAACGCTTTAATAAAGATTTTTCTTAAGCACTTGATCCTTAAACTTAGAAATATGTAAAAGATTATTTTAGGTGAGGGAGTACGAGATTTAATTTAACATATTGCTGGCATTAAAATGAAATTCAGTTTACCCATTCTCTTTTTTGGCCAAGTTTCTCTACAGATAAATTTTTATTTTTAAACTAAAATATTTTTTCTTTATAGAAAAAATTATTTAGTTTGGAAGCTTTTTTCTATAGAAAAAACTAAATAGCTAACTATTCCTAATTTAAATTCTTCTCTCTTAGAACAACTTTCCTTTAAAAAATTGTAACTATTATAGAACAAATTTTAACTACAGAAATTTTGCTTTTTGTCTAGACAATTTTCTTTATATAAAAAACTCAATTAGAGTGAATTTTACTTACGAAAATCGTTCTAAATTTTAAATAATTTTGTCATAAAAAAAATTACTCCAGGTTATGGAAACTTTTTTTATTTATATAGAAACACATTTACTGTCGAAACCGTTTTTAAATCAAAAATTGCTTTAATTGAGTTTTCTGTGTGACTCTAGTCTTAGTTTACTTGCGAACAACTTTTCTTTAAAAAAAGTGCTTTAATTAAGAAAAATTTGCTTTAGCTTCGCAGCTTAATGTTTTTTAAGAAAAAAGAAGAAAATTATATTCAAAAGAAACCCCATAATTTCGAATTAAGTATTTATTTATATATTACCTTTTCCGTCTTAACTTTTGCCCTTTAGCATTTAAACAATTAATTCTTTTTTTTTTTTTTTTTGTGTATTCATTATTCCATCTCATAACATCTGTCCTTTTTCCTAGAAAATTGTGTTAAACAAATAAATTTTCATGTTAAATGCGTTAAATAAATCAATTTTGTTCATATTAAAATGAAACTTTTTCTTATAATGGTTTTGTATTTGTACTAAAAGAATCTTCAAGTGCTTACCCAGCAGGTCTTGTCATCAATGCGATGACAGCGAGGCGTATAAGTAGGTTTTTGAAAATGGAAAGATATTTGCTCACAATTTTTTAACGGAAAAAATTATGCTCGAAATTAATTAAATATAAAAAAAGTAAGAGAGTGAGCTCAAGTAAGAGGGAAGAGAGAGAGAATAAATAAAAATACTAAATAAAATGTAAAGTCAAAACCAAATGATTTCCTTTCACTGAGATTTAAGCAATCCCATTGAATAATTTTTCTTTAACTACCGCTTTTGTTTTAAGCTAATAAAATTTTTTTTAATCTAAGAACAATTTTGAAAACGATTTGGAAGCACTAAAAAACAATTGATGACAATTTAGCTAAATAGAAAATAAATCTAAAAACAAAGGTATTGTTCTTTACTTAACGTTTTCTGCTTGATTTCAAAAATTGATTTTTTTTTTACTTAAAACAGCTTTAACAAGGATTTGTTAGCAAGACTATAAGCAACTCTATATAAAACAATGTCATTTATTCTGGCCCTAGTATGCCTTGATGTAATTTGTTTTTCACTGTTTTCTTAAATTGTAAAAATTACCCAATCATTTAAAGATTTTAATACATGACAAGTTAAAAGGATTTGTCATCATACCAGACACGTTGCATGCCATTGTCTTTCACTTTTTCTTTAATACATTTCTGTTTACAAATTGTTTTTCCAAAAATATATTTAAAATAAAACAAATATTAGAAGAAATTCAAGCTACAAAAATTGAACAATACTGTCATTATATAGGACATAGTGCATGATATTGTCTTTTAATTTTTCCTCAATAAGTTTCTGTTTTATAATTTTTTGCAAAATTATTTTCAAAATATAACTTTTTTATAAAAAAAAATTTAAGATGAACAATTTAGACGACTTTGTCATCATACAGGACACAGTGCATGACATTGTCTCTTACTTTTTCCTCAATAAATTTCTGTTTTAAGAGTTTTTAGCAAAAATATTTTCAAAATTTGACTTTATTATTAGAAAATCTTCAAACTTGGGAATTTAAACGACTTTCTGACACAGTGCATGACATTGCCTTTTACTTTGTCCTAAATAATTTTCTATTTTAAGAATTTTTTTAGCAAAAATGTTTTAAACATACCACTTTTTTATTATAATAAAAAATACAGGACACAGCGCATGACATTGTCTTATACTTTTTCCCCGATACATTTCTGTTTTAAGAATTTTTTACCAAAATATTTTGAAAATAACAATTTATCATTAGATAATTTTTAAGTTAAACTATTTTGTCATCATGTAGGATACATTGTATGAATGACATTGTCTTTCAATTTTTGAACAATAAGATACTATTGGTAACAAACAAATTGTGATAATGAAGTAGAAACTTTTAAGCTGTCATCAACTGTATATTACTATGCCATCTTGAGGACTGATTGGCACTGCTGGATTCATTTTCTACAAACAACTTAAAATAATTTGGAAATTTATTTAAATACATTTATTTATGTATGTATAGAGCATACATACTTTGAGGTTTTCGGTTGAAAATTTATTTGAACAACTATAAAAGGAATAACGTGGTCATGTGTAGGTTTCTTTCTTATATCAATATTTCTTGATGTATTTCATGGTAATGGGGTTTACTTTGAAAAAGGAAAGCTTTCACTCCTATAAGGCAAAAAGAGTCACTAGGCTAGAGTTAAAGAATATGAAATAATTTTTTCTCAACTTAAGTATAACCACAGTTAAAGCAACTTTCTGTTATTTTATTTATTTAAGAAAATTGGCTGCAACTTATTAAAAAAAATATGCTCGCATGTGTTTGCTTTAAGAAAAAGTTTCTTGAACTTGTTTGTGCGCTTTCAAAAAAAGAAATAAAGGAAGTAAAATAAACATGATTTTCTATTTCTAGTCTGTGAGTAAGTAGAAACATGTTGTTTTAAACATTCTTTACTAATCACTTTTATAAATACCTAACATTTTTTCTTGTAAACAAGTACTGCCGCTAAATTAATATAAAAGAAAACCGTTTCATTCAACCCTTTCTTTTTCTGGCATTTACAACTTTTAACTATTTGTTATAGTTTAAGGAAAATATATAGTCAGTCTTGTTTAAAACCAACATTGTCTACATGTAATAGTTAATGTTTAGAAACAATAATTATAAGTAAAGAAAATTTATTGTTATAAACAAGTTTGTATGTTTAAATAAAGAAACTTGTATAGACCAGCCTATTAGAAAATTCTAAACGAAACTTATAAATTAGAACAGGGACGTATAATAAAGGAAATATTTTGAAGGAAAACTATTTAAGTAACAACTGGTTAGAAATTATTTTATGCAATCTGTCATAAAGCCAGCTTTAATATTAGTCTGTTTTAAGCTTTTGTTTATTAGCAAAATGAAGGGAATATTTCACTTCAAGTGAACTATAGCCTCTTTTGTGGATTTTTGGTGAAAACAAAACACTAAAATTTGGTTTTGTTTTCAATATGTGTGATTTATCCGCTACTACACCGACAACGCCACTCGTAATATGGCTAAATATTTAAAAAAAATCGTTTGGAGGTAGATCACATGAGTACTAATTAATAAAACAAATATTTTTCATATTATAAAAACAAATTAAAGTAAATTATTTTAACATAAACCCTTGCTGGTTTATCTTATTTTAACAATTATAAAGCAATTTATTTTAAGTATCAATTAATAAACATACTTTTCAAAAGGGCCCTTTTTTGCAAAGGTTTTTTTTTTGCCAAATCCAACCATCCTTACCCACTTGTTATTTTTTCACCAAAAGAACTAAAATTTCAAACTGTGTTTTCTTGTTGAATTATTTATATTTTATTTTTTTTATGTTTTTCTTGCTATGTATGTGTGTGTCTATTTTTTAGGCTGCGTGTCTGGCAATGGATGTTGTCAACAACAACACTGACATTCATTCAACACACACAGCTTGATGTCTGAACTTTAGCTGCAAAATACTGGCAAAGTATCTACTGCTTTTGATTTTAAGTACTAGAAAATTTGTACAATCTTAAAAACAAACTGTAGTTGTTAAAAAAAAGGAAATAAAATAATTTCTTGCTTTCTTTAACCCTGTTCAACTAGTGAAATTTGTTAAAAAAAAAAGTTTAGTTAAAAATATAGTATGCGGATTTAGTTTGAGTGTCTATAAAGTTGTATGCTTTTTATTAAAGTAGGGGTAGTGGTAGCACCTTTCAACTTTATTTTATTTTCTAAAAAGTTTATTTTAAAAAAAAAAGTACATTTTTTTACGGCAACTTTAACGCTAAAGTACTTATCTACAAGTACACGCTGTGCAGTGCAGGTTGGGGACAAGGCAAATTTAAATTGTAGTTTTAATAATACAGTTTTGTAACTAAATTTAATACATGATTTTAAACTAAGAATACTTCTTAACTTTTAAAAGTAAATTATTTAAAATCATGTTAATGAGAAAGCAAATAATCCAACTTATATAGTATAATAATAAAAATTATTGTAATTCCCCAGAAAAAAAATATTTTATTTGCAACAAGGAAGCAAAATTGTCTTCTTGCAATTTTCTATATAAAAAGCAAATAATTTTTAAATTTTGCATTAATGTTCCATTTCAATTTTGTTCCATTTCAATTCTGCACCGTTCCCCAATTTAATATTTCAATTCCATTTTGTTCCATTTCAATTTACCATTTTAATAAAATTACTAATTCATTGTGTTTCATTGCAATTTAGCTCTTGATAAATGTTGCAATTCCATTTTGGTGGCCTCCTATTTCAGTTCAATTAAAAGGAATGAAATGCTTGAAATGTATAAAATATATTTAATAAAATTACATGCGAGTAAAATTAAAAGTTTCTTAAGGATAATGAAAATGAATGACTAAGAACAAAATTTTATAGCAAAAGAGAGAGAGAGAGCAGAAAATAGTTACCAATAAAATTCTGTTAAGGTAGTATAAAATATGTTTACCCCATATTATTGTTGTCTTTATGACAATGAGCATTCTAATCATCCCTATTATTTTATATTTATAAAAGCAATCAATCATGGATGTGTGATGCAATTTGCTTATAAGGAAGAGTTTCTTACTAGTAAACTGTTGACTAAAAGCCAATTTAACACTGGAACCCGTAGTTGGTTTCTTTGTGTTTCTCTTAATTTGACTTAAGTAAAAATTTACCTGTTGTCCCAATCAACTCAATAACTTTATTGTGGTTCAGGGATTGTCAATTAACGAGATAACAATGAAAGCAATATCATTTTTACAGCTTTTAAAATTGTAGTCCCAAATTTTTCAACATTGCCCACACAGATTTATTAAAAATCCAGAGAAGAATTTAAATGCCCAAAAAATTTTGGTTCCACAGAATTTCAGCAGAATTCAAATCTACCTTCCCCAGCAGATTGCTAAGTTAGTACACCACCCTCTAATCTATAAGGGCAGCTCTAGTTAATTCGTGTTCACTGTTTTATTTTTAGACACAAAAACTTTTAATTTGTCTAGGATTGATTTTACGAGTATTTCTTATTTTCTTTTTATAATTGCTTTGTTGGTTAACTTGGCCCTTGACTGTCTGCTATAAAATTTGGTTTGCTTAGCAAGTTCTTTTTTTTTTTTTTTTTTTAATAAAATAAAAAATAAAATTTTTTATGTTTTTATTTTAGTTGTAGTGGACTTGTTTCTTGTGTTGTTTATTCTTGAGATTTATTTAATTTACTACTTGTTTTGATTGAAATATTACTCGTCATCTTAATGACAGTTAAGTAGTATGAGAAAGAGAGAGAGAGTTTGTTAATTTTGTGAAATTTATAGAGATTTTGTTTCGCCTTAGTAAATATAGTTACTCGTTAGCAGTAATAAAGGTATTAGGAAAGCCAGTAAATAAATTAAAGTGTAAATTTTTAACACTTGATTTATGTTATGCTTGTTAAAAAAATGCTTGTACACAATACCAGACAAGTTTTTGAATAAATGCCAAAAAAAATAAAAAAGGTAAAAGTAAAGGAAGGCCTGTTAAAAAGGCCTTTTAAAAAGACTTATAGTCAAGGCAAGGAAGTTCATATACTTAAAATTGCAAAATAGGCAATAAAAAATTATGAAAAATATGCATTCAAAATTTATTTATTAAAATTTTTTTTTTATATAATATAAATATAATAATATAAATATAAAAAAAATTTTACAAAATATTGCGAAATATAATGAAAAATAAGAATTTATGGCAAAATATGCATTTAAGGCAAAATATGCAAAAATATGCTCTAACAAATTAATGCCATTTTACTGAAAATATTGTGATTCGCAAAGATATTAATTTTAAATGAGTCTCAGAGTAACGACAACAAAAATAAAGTCCTTTGCCCTGCTTATGACTGGCTTTTAATAATAAATACATTTTTTAATTTTTTATTTACTTTGAAACTTTTTTTGTTGTAGTTGTTATTATAACTACTGAATAGCTGAATATCTGATTTAGCTGTGCACCTGTTTAATTCAAGTTAAATGTAAAGAAAATAATAATTGAAAAGCGGCTCATAAGTTGTATTAAAAAAAATATCAAGAAATTCAATTCCTTTATACAATATCAAACTTTTTTAAATTGGATATTATTATCAAGTCATTTATAAACAGAAAACCTAAGAAATATTTTGTTTCTTTTGTTTGTGCCTTTTGGTTTCTTTTAACAAACAAGAAAGAATAAGTTGCTTGTCATTATAAATGCACAACTTAAGAATAAAAATTTTAAAAAATAAAAAATAATAATAAAAACCAATAGGGATAAAAAGAAAGTATAAGCAGTAAAGGCAGACAGTTTTACAGCTAAAAAAAAAAAAAAAAAAAAAAAATCTTGAAACTTTTATCATTACAAAACAATCTTTAAGTTACAATTAGCATTAAAAAAAGACTCCTTTTTAAATCTTAGAAAAAAAAAATAGCCCTTAGAATATGTTCTCTGAAAAGTGAATTCCCATATTATTATAAAATGATTGCTGGTGATTTTAAATTGCCGGTCATTGGAATGAGTTTAGCTCTGGCTATAAATTGTACATGATAAATTTGTTTTGCTGCAAATAAAAAATAGAAAAAAAACTCCTCTTATTGAACAGCAATTGAGATTAAAAATATAAAACAAATTGGCTGACATTTTGCAGTGTCTTCCATTGCATAAACCAAATGTTAAAATTGTTATGGCATAACAAGATAAAAAGCAAAGAGTAACAGTAACTGTGGTAAAAAAAAAGTAATGACGCAGCAATTGACGACGTCTAGTCTAACATTTAAAAAGACAAAAAATAGACAAGAGAAAGAAATTTGCTAAATTTAAGGCTCAGTGATAAAACATGGGATCAGAAATCCGCTTACAAATAAAATTTTAATTGTTAAAAAATCCTATTCACTCTTGTATGAAGTGGATCATTTTTTTCCTGGTTATTCATCAAAGTTTTCATAACTGAGATTTAAAAAATATTTCTGTCTCTTGATGTGCATTTAAAATTTTTTTTTTTATTTTCCATCTAAAAAAAAAATATATTCACACAATACTTGCATGATTCATTGCCTCTCTAGCTGTTTGTCAATCTTCTCTGCATGTAGAAATAGTGCATGGCCAAAAACGTGCTGTTTTTTTTAAATATTTATATTGCAGTTACTTACGAGTTCAACTACTGTAACACATTCTTAAGCAGATACACGATACAACTGCAGCAGTGCTAAATACATCATGTTTATCTCTGTTCAGTTTCTTGAAATATTTTCATTTTCTTTGCATTCTTCATTGCACATCCGTGATAATAATTTGTCAAAAAACTGAAAATCTTTTATAAGTTTTACAGCTTCCTCTATTTTAGATTTTGTTTTAGCTGTTACAAGGTCCTAAAATCCATATTAAGTAACAGAAAAAAGAAAAAAAAAACTTTACAACAATTTATCAATATTAAACTGTTTGCAGATTTGTAAAAGCCAAACATTGTTTTGGTATTTCATATTTTTTGGCTGCTTTTCTTGTTGTTGTGACTTATTGAATTTTCGAAAAACTGTCTTCTTAAGTGTATTTTCTTTATTAAAAAATGTTTATGATTCATTAAGTTTTCTTTCGTGATGATTTAATCATGCTTACATGCATAATTAGTGAGTCTGTTTAAATAGAAATTAACGTAGTCGTATGCCAACAGATTATGATCCCGTAAAAAAATATCGTTTGCGCAAAGATGACTGGACATTTATCAGAAGCAACAAAGGATCACCTTATCTTCATATTAAGAAATACATTAAATACTTATTGTTAAACCTAGAGAAGGGATTGGTTAGTTGGTTGGTTTTCTTTTCATGGAAGAGTGACGACCATCAATTACATTTGTAAGATTCCGGGAAGTGTTTTAGACCCACCTTGTGACATTAAACTATTTAAGAAAATCCCTTCAAAAACCCTATCACCGATATCTTCGGTAGGCCAGAAGATCTGTAATGCGATTCAGTAGCTTTTATTACGAACATTCGTATCGCAAAAACAAGTATAACGATATTTTGTCAGTCAGTGATTGCACCAATCAAACGTAAGATTCAGTGAAAGATGAACAGTGCAAAACGAATATAGAGTCAGTGAGCGATGAATGAAATAATTAGAAAATTACATTCAATTTACTGAATCCCTCATTTTAACTACTTCGTACATGAGTACAGTGAAAGCTTAATATTCGTTTACTCTACAACTGTGTTGCTCCTTGAAGTTTGTGATTCTATTACTAGTTTTCCTTGGAATCACTTTACAAGTACTCTTCTTTCATTCTTGTGTCACAGCTTGGTATTCTCTCACTCTAAAGGTACTTTAGCGAACGTGCAATTAGGCGAAGATGATCTGGCCTAAGGCAGATAGCAATCGCAACAGAGATTAACTGGGACTCTAGGGCGCTGGCAGTAGCAACAGGCCACTGCTATTTTGGCAGTCATGTTAAGAGAATGGGTTTGCCTTCAAGTGACTACTGTAGATGTTATCAAGACGAGAAGGAAGAGGAAACTGTAGAACAACTCTGCAAGTCTACTGCCCTAGAGAAGCAGCGCAAGATCCACTTTGGAAAGTGCTACATGCTCGGTCGCACTGCGCTGTCGACTATAAAGGTCGACATGCTATATGACTTCGTTAGACGTAACAATTGGTTTAAGTGACAGACTCATCATCTTCTTCCATCTGTCTTTTTATTTTCTTTTCTATCTCTAGTACTATTATTCTTCATAAAGCAACCACATTAGAATATCCAACGAAGTGAGCCCAGCTTCTGTTTTTCTTATTTGGGCACCTTGTGTAACCTAACTTCACCTACTGTTCCTTCTTGGAATTACAATACTGTTTTTCTGTTGAGTCACAGTAAATAATTTTGTTACTCCACAAACACTGCTCTTCTCTACTTGTGGCAGACAGAAGGGCACTTCGAATAAAATATTTTTAAGTTCCAATTAAAATTTCAAATACATGATTTCATTCTCATAATATTTTTGTTTGTAATTTTTAAGTATAATTTTTATTTTGGGCTCAATGTTTCCTTTTCTTGCTTTGAACTTTTCTTTTCATTTAATTCTTTAAAGCAGTTTTATAGATTTAAAATTTAAATATACCCAGTATAAGTATTTTCTGGTCTTGTGTTTCTGTTTTTATGTTTTTACTTTGAACTTTTTTTTATCTGCTTTCATACTAGATATTTATTACGCTTGTTCCTGTAAGTGTTATCGCCTTAGGACACTGTCTGACACCTTTACTTTAATATTCAGGACTTTTTACTTTTTTTTTTATGATGCTGTTTAAATATCATTACCAGACCCAAAGATTTTTTTTTTAAAAAAATCTAAATTTTTATGCATTTGTTGTGGGCTTTTCTTTAATTAAAAAAAAGTTGCTACTGTAATTATGTACAAGCATGTTTATACAAATAAAATATTTAAAAAAAAATTTTCTTGTCTATATGAAAGCGATTATGCAAAAAAAATTTGAAATACTTTAATTAAATTCAAAGATTTTAAGGCGATTAAAATAAAGTGCACATTAAACTTGTTCAGTTGGTAGTTGGTATGAACAAAAAAATAACGCCCAGCCCTACTACTAACATGAACTTAAATCTTCCTTCCTTTCTCTCTCTCTATTTGCCACTTTAAATACATTTAAATGGGTTTAACCAAAAAAAAAAAATTAAGTAGAAATAAAATCCTTTTAGAAGTTAAAGTGTGGCTTATGCAGGGTTGCAGAATGTATAGAATTTTTGTAGCTGTTGCTAACAACAATTTAGCATCTCTCCTGCAGATAATGATATTAAATTTCTTTAGTATCCAAAATTACAATTTAAACTGATGGATTTTAATAGATTATTTCACTAAGGGGCTTATAGAATTTTTAAGTATATTCTCTTTTAATATTGATTTAAACATTTAAACCTCTAAAATTGTGAAAAAAAATATGACAACAAATTATTTATTAATTGTGTATTCATAAGGCTGCTTAATAATGGTTTGTTTTAATTTAATTAACCTTAAAAATTCACTTCAATCAAATAATCAACAAAATTTCAACATGTCTCCATGGAAATAAATATTAAATACAACCATACAATCACTCATATTTAGAAATGAGCGTATTTAGTGCAATACAAAAGTTTACAGACACATGACTACTTATTTTAATAATGAAAAGAGAAAAATATTCAGCTGAAATTTACAGCTTAACATAAAGTAATAGCTAATTAGTGAAAACAACTCTAAAGTTATGGTCATTCAAAGGATATTATACATCCACCTTTGGGATAATTTAATTTTTTTCAGCACTGTATCCTATATAATACAAATTTATTGATAATACCCTAAAGTATTAAAAACACGCACTTCAATTGAAATTCCAAAAAAAAAAGAGAATAAGAAAATGATGGAAAAGCTGTAAGGATATCGTGAGGTCTAAGACAAACAGAAACAAACTGCATAACATATTAAAACATACAAAAGTGAAAATGAAAGATATAAAGCAGAATGAAGAATGAAGAAAATTATTATTATTATTTTATCGAGTGAGTGTAGCCATAACAATGAATGAATGAACAAAAGAATAAATAGATGAATGTCATAGAACAATTATGCTATTGACACCAGAACAATAACACTTTGATAAACATACCCAGGAGACACATGCGAGGGAACATACATACATACTCATACATAAAACAAAATTAATAGATCCATTCAATAGATAGTAACACATGCTATAAATATTTTAAGCTTTAATACAAAAGCACACCAGTACATAGTCAGGGACAAGCACACACATAACAAATTTTAATTTTGCTTTTTTTTACTTACCAAAAAAATGCAATTTTACGCGATTAAATAAAAAAATACCAATATATAGAACCTTGACTTCAAAGCATACAGATTTAGTGTACATCTACAAAGCAGGACATTATTAGCAATCTAATGCATAATGAGCAAAATACAAAAAAAAATTATTTATATTAATGAATACCAGTGGGGGTAAATACTTCAAATACACACACATACAAATGCTCTATACACTTAAAAAAATTATTTGCACAAGCAGTGAATCCATTGGAATGCATTCAAAGCAGCCAAACAAAGTACCTGAAAGGTTATTATGTATTTCGATTCGAATCCCAATGACTTTCGCAAGGAATTTCAATTCCAAAGAAAAAGCTAATATGTAGACCTTTTGGAAGTCCATCAGAGTTGTATTAACAATGTTGAGGGTCACTTTAACGTTTGCTATTAAATAGAATTGAATCAGCTGATTCATAATAGAACAAAAAAAATTAAAAATAATTCGGCCTTTAGTCCGTTAAAGCTGTGATTTACTATCCTATTTATTCCTTAGATCTGTCAAAATGGCATCTGGGCTCAAGAAAGTGGATAGTGAGTTTCTATTGTGAATATTAAGAAAAAATTTTCATACCCAAACCAAATTTTATTTAAATTAAAAATATTTAGCACGTAATTTTCTAACGTAGATTAAGAATTGCTTATCTCTTCACTCGATTAAAGGCAACAAAAATAGCATCTGTGCTCAAGAAAGTGGATAGTGAGTTTCTATTGTGAATATTAAAAAAAAATTTTCATACCCAAACCAAATTTTATTTAAACTTAAAATATTTAGCACGTAATTTTCTAACGTAGATTAAGAATTGCTTATCTCTACACTCGATTAAAGGCAACAAAAATAGCATCTGTGCTTAAAAAAGTGGATAGTGAGTTTCTATTGTGAATATTAAAAAAAAATATTATTTGACAAGACTGTACGATTTGCTAATTTCATAAAAAGTTTAATTTTTATACCCAAACCAAGTTTTATTTAAACTAAAAATCTCTAGCACTTAATTTTCTAATGTGAATTAAGAATTATCTCTCCACTCGATTTAAAGGCTACAGCTTCTAAGGAGACTACGTCAGACAATCCATTTGAGCCCCTTTTTCTCTAACCGGCCTGCTCAACCTTACCTTTGTAGTCGTGACTTGTCTAAATTACTACTAGCTGATTTGAAAAAGTGCCAGATGATAAATTTGTATTTTAGCTGATGCCTTAGACTAGCAGTAGGTTAGCCTGTACAGATAATAGAATATAAGGTGCTGCCTTTTATTGGTTGTCAGCAAAAATATTAACTTCTGTTTACCTTAACGTTCCTTTCTACTCAGTAATTTTTACGGCTCCGACATGCTGTTACTTTTAACTCCATATTTTTCTAAGGAATGTGTCATTCAGTAATTTTTGGTTAACTTTAGGAGTTAAAAATTCACCAATAATATGAATACCCTGTTCAACAGCCAAAAAGGCTACAAATTATCATGTACAACAACCAAAAGTTTATTGTTTATATTTTTTTATTAAGTCATTGGCGCATAACCATAGTGGGTTTCTTTTTAAAAACGATATCAAAAATAATAATGCTTGTATTCAAAAAAAATTAAAGTAGACTTGAAATTAATATTGTGACAAATTTGTATGAAAAATTTGTCATAATTTATACTTGAAGTCGTTATTAGTCTATTTGAAGACTTTTATTTTGCGGTTAAGTAAACACCCCACGAATTCTGGCTTCAGCTGACAGTTAAAAATTTTACTGAATCTCAAGTTTTTTTTAATTTTAGGGTAACTATTTATAACCAAAAAAATTTCTTTAAAATTGCTAAAGAAGCTTTTAGAATAACAAACATTTCCTGAAGACTCGTGTGAGCGTTAGATAAATTTTTGAATTAAACTAATACCAAATTCATCAAAACCATTTTTGTTTAATGAGGGCTTAAAACAAATTTCACTTGGAATTTTTTTTTTTTAAAGTCCTTATTAAACAAATTTGTTTTTTTAAATATTTTTTCAGTGTATAAAACGTAGTTAAAAATTTATCTTTTGTGCTCACTCCTTTTAATGAATTGGAATCTATGACAAGGAGTCTGTTCAGCGTGTTCACATTTTGTTAATAAATATGTATGTGAATGGCAAGCAGTATGAAAGAAAGAGAGTAAGAGAAAGTACGCTAGAGTGTTAATACAACATGCATGTATTCATTTTAACGTCTGCATGTGTATATGCATGTGCATGTCTGTATATGCGAATATGACCATTTGTTTTGCATGCATGTATTAGTTATCTATTGTAGGATTTGGATTAATACGTTCGTTGTATTAAAAAAAAGAAAACAACGACAGCTTTAATAAAAAAAATTTGATGAGTTGCATAGAAAAATTCCACTAGGATTTAGTGAAATTAGTTATTGTTAAATGTGAGCTTTTTTTATTTTTATGAAAGAGAGAGTGTATGTAGTTTATAAGCTGTCATATGTTATGATTATTAGTTAAATAAAAATAGTGGCTCAAGTGGAAAGAATGATAGAACGAAGTGGGCGGCAGATAAAAGTAAAAAAAAAATTAATAAGGAATTGTGATTTAAGAGAGACCAAACTAAAATCATTGACTGCATTTAAAAGTCAGTCGAATAGTCCTAGCCGATATCGAATAAATACGATCAAAATTTTAGTCTTTTTGTATGCAAAAATATTAAAATTTCAATAGAAGTTACTCGATATCTCTAATTTCAAGAGAATTCTGTTTTATTCTTTTAGTTTTGAAAGTGCTGCCAAATATTAAAGAAAAAAAGCCTCTTCTACACTTCAGAATTATTGACATTTTTTTTAGTTTAGTCTGTGTCTGACATATCCGAAAAACCACAAAAATATTTTATAAATTCAATGAAACATTTTCATTAAAAATTTGTTCATTGACTCAATGAAATATTTCATAAATTAGTTAAATTTATGAATTATGTTCATGGGTTAATGAAATTATTTCATTAAATTAAACAAAATTGCGCAAAACTAATGAACTAATTCAATAGTCTGAAAAAAAATCTGAAAAAAAAAATATATATTTTTCATTAGATTAATTAATAAAACTTAGAATATTTATATGGAGCAAAAGGGGCTTCAATAAGTTTCTAACATAAACGCATTTCATATATGGAAAGTGTGTGACTCTTGCTAAAGAAATCATGGTCACAAACTTCTAGGCAAGAATTGAGCCAGTGGTATTCAGCTTGTAAGGTCACTGCTTTTTCTATTAGCTTATAGAAGTAGTAGCTTGCAATATACCTTCTTAATAAGATATTGGTAAAATTACAAAGTTTTTAGTAAAAAAGTTAACTCAAACGTTGTGTTCCAAAAATAAACTAGAAAGAAAATCGAAACAATATTAGTTGGAGTTAAGGGATATCATTAAAAAAAATATTTATATTGTTCCATTCTCGAAAGAAAATGGTGACTCAATAAAGAAGGGGCACTTCAAAGTATTGAAAAACTTGGCAAAAATCAGTCGCAATGACCCCTGCAAGTGATGTAAGGAAAACCAAGAGAATTTAACCTGTTTTCGTTACTTGGAGAACAAATCATCTAACTAACTCTTCGAATTCTTAATCGACATGCTATATGGCTTCGTTAGGAGTAGTAATTGCTTTCTCATCATCTTCCTCTTTCTACTTTTATTATTCTTATTCATTTCCTCTCACTTTTCTAATTATATTGCTGTTCTTCTTCACTTCCTCTAATACAAAAGGACCGCATCAGAGGACCCAAGTAAGCCCAGCTTCTGTTTTTCGCCCTGTGCAACCTAATCGAACCTAGCAGAGCACATATTGTATTACTGCAATGATCTAATTTGATCTACAAACGTTTGACATGACGGACAAATCATCCAAGGATATCTTTGAATTCTTAATTATTACTAGATTTAAGGAGCATTTGTAACATTGATCTATTCGGTCTTCTAATTTTGTCTTAAGTTCTATAAAGATTAAAAATATTTTCTCCATGTTGTTATTATTATTGTTCTCTATAACTCAGCTTTTATTCTGTTATTACACATGGCCCCCCATTTTTTTCTCTTGCTTGCAAAAACTAAAAAAAAAAGAATAATAATAAAGCGTTATCGCTTGTTAGTATTTGTTTTTGCTTTTAATCAAGGATTAAAATGACATCTGTTAATAACGTAATATTGAACGATTTATCTTTTTTTTAGTACAACACGAAAAAAAAAATATAATAAAAACGTTTAAATGACAGACAACTTAAAAAAGTATTAAAAAACATATTTTTAGGATTAAAATGATTGCAAAAATAAATCAATACGTAATTATAACTAATACTCAATATAAGTGGTTGGGGTGTACGAGTTTGCTATTAACACAGTAAATTATGAAAGCAGGAGAGAAGCAGAACAGAGAGAAAGAAAAATAAAACTTGTGAAAAAATGATTGCCTTACTAATACATAAGTCAAACACCAACCAGTTTCATTTTAGCCATCGTATATGGCTTAAAATGTTTGATAAAAGACACGCAATTTCTAAAATACCTAATACTTGTGAAAAGTGGACAGCTCAACAAAATGAAAATGAAAATTTTATATTTATATAATGCTTTACATATACATACACTAAAAATATTTATCCCACTCAAGCGAGTTGAAATTGCTTTTTCAGTAAAAAAAAAATTATTTTTTAATTAAGGCTATATTTTTTTTTTCAAAAGTCAAAGTACCGTTTGTACAGGTTATACTTAGATATTTTTGAATTTAATTAAATTGTATACCTATCAAATGTTTTATTCATGTTAAACAGTCACACCTACATTGGCTTGGCAAGAGTTTTATATCTGTCAAAAATTCTCATGCCCATACAAAATGTATGATAGCCCTGAGCGGTCAGAAAATTACAATGTTGACAGCACGTTTTATAGTGAAGTTGGCTGCAAAACTAATGTTTTTTTATTTTTGTTTCGTTATTGTTAACCCGTATTTACATTTTAGCTTTTTTTTATACCCTTCACTGTAAGTAAGAAGGGTTTATGATTCCCACTGTAATTTCTACACCATATATGGAATACCCTTTAAAGTAAATATTTTTATTATAGGATTGTTATTAATAGCGCAGTCAAATAATCTGTTTGCCTGTCCGTCCTGGCGTTGAAATCAACTTTCTGACATCCCTGGATGAAGTAGGTTAGAGTTTAGCATATTAATTTGTCAGCTGTTTCTGTCTTTCAGTTGCTATTAAAATTCAGCAGGATCGGTTAATAAATGGCGAAGGGACTAGAGAAAAACAGAGACTACTTTTATTTATGACCATTTTTTTTGGCGTGTTTTTTTTTCTAAAACACAAAATGAACAACAAAATATGGTACACAGTTTTACTAGATACAAAAAATCTAAAAAACCGGTTTACAACTAGCAGAGAAATATCCAAAATTCAACCGAAATGTTAGATTTTCATTTACATAATTTTTTTTTTATAATTAAAATGGCTATTTTGTTAAGCTTGAGGTCTTATTTTTCAAAAATTCAATTTTTGTAGCTTCTTCAGGATATAATTATAAATTTTTTTTATATTTAAAAAGAATGTGGAAATTGTAAAATATAACTATTTGGCCAACACAGTGAAGGGTATATAAGACTCGGCGCAGCCGAATTTAACTTTTATTTTTATTTTGCCAAAAATTTCATTTTGCTATTAAACATTTAAAATATAAAACTTAACAAAAAATGTTTCTTAAGCCAGCTTTACCATATTTAAACCTACTTAAATCTTAAGGTGGTAGAAGCAACCTGAACCAACATGTTTTTCTTGGAAACAAAGTAAACAACACATGATTATAAAGACCCTAAGCAAACACATACGATTACATCTCCTGCTGTTACCTTACACAACTTAAAGTTTGTACATGCATATTTGCAAAACCAAAAATGTGCTACTGTACCAGCCAACAAATGTATGTAGTTGAAGAAGCCGAAGGCTCTTATACTTAAAAAAAAAAAAAAGTTTTTACAAACTAAAATATGTCCATACTTTTTAACGGGTCACGAAATTTACCTTTTGTTTTTTTGCTTTCTTTTGGAAAGAAAAATAAAGAAACTTTCTAAGGTGTGTCACGTGTAAAAGTGTCACACATGTGTAAGTATGCACATGCATGTTAAAGTCACCTTTTTACTGCTGCTCTATATAAACATCTTTTGTTATATCTGCTTCAACTAATCAAACACTAAAGTCCTTCTTAAAGTCCCTCATTTTAACTTAAATATGACTCACACAAAAAGCATTTACTTTTATATGCACAAATACATACGTGCACATTTATGTGTAAGAGTGTGAGTAATTTAGTGTATTAGAGTGTCATGTGTATGACAAAATCTGTGAATAAAACTTATTTTACCTTGACGTTCTTTCTGTGCTGTTACTTGTGCAAATTGGGGGTGTAGTTGTAGCTGTAGGTGCAGGTGTTTGGGTATGTGTGATTTGCTGCGGCGTTTCACGTCTGTTTTTTTTTTTTTTTTCATTTCTTGTGTGTGTTTTATTTAGGTTTTACTCATTTCACCATTAGAGTCTTTTCATTTAGTATTAAAACCTCAATATTTAGTTGTGTTTAACTGCTGCAAGGATCTGTGTGTGTGTGTGTGTTTGGGTGTGTGCTTGTGTGTGTGTGTATTTATGGCACTCCATCAGTTGATGTCGTCGTCGTTAGTCAATTACATTTGTTTATTTATTTAACTAATGGAATTATTTTTTTTTTCAAGATTTGCTTTGACCGTATTTATTCTTAAATGGTTTCTTACTTAATGTGGCATACAGTGGGTATCTCATCCAAAAACGCAAAATAAACGTTAAGAATTGTTTCAAGTATTTTATTATCATGGGGCTATAATTGCAGACCAGTTTCCAGCTACAATCAGAGACTATTTGCTAATCTTGTAATTGCTGTCGGATTAATTATACCTAGATCTTCTAGGACCACTGTCCCACTGCCTAAGCAGCTCATTCTGCGTCTTGCCAATACACAGAATATATACCGATATTTCCCGTTTTTCTTGATAGAAGATTTTACTCATGCAGTAATTTAATCTACAAATGGCAATTCAACAGCTTAACGTAGAGTTTTACGTAGTTTCTTTTGCGATTCAAAACAGCATCTACTTTATTGCTTTGGAGGCTAAGGAGCTTCTTTGACTGCTGCATTCCCACTTTGTCTCTTCAGCAGTCTTTGCCTCTTCATCAGTCCTTTCTCTATAACACGAGTAAAGTTGTTGTTCACCCTATGAAAGCGATATACTACATGCCCATTTAAATATTTTATACTTTTTAATTTAATTTTGAGTGTACTGAATATGCTAAAATGGAGTATAAAGAGCCATTTAGAAGTAGAATTAAAAGGGGGAACGAGGGCTTTTGTAATACTATTGTGATGTTACAAATCTTCCCTCAGTCTAGTATTCATTAAGAATTCAAAGACTTGCTTGGGTGATTTGTCTGTCATGTCAAACTAGAGCATTACAGTGTCTTCGTTACATAATTTTCCATGTAGAGTTAGTAAAATTTATTTCAGCAGATTCAATTCCAGCCTAGATCCTAAGAGTTTTCTACAGACAAGCCAAGAAGCTTCTTGAATTTTTTTTTACTTAAGAATGTTTTATTATTTGGTTTTAAAAGCCCACTGTTTTTTGTACTACTACTACTACTACTGCTACCCACGTCTACGCTAGGAGTAGGTGTGTTATGCTTAATCAATGTTAGCCACACAGTCAGTTTATCAAGTGTTTATTTTATGTATTGGTGAGTGAGTAAGTGCGTTCCGTTCCGTTTTAGGTTTTCTTGTGTAAGAGTGCGAGTATGTTTGCGTGTTGCATGTATGATTAGTTTGTATTTTTATGTGTATTTTATGTCTATGTATGTCAAAAAGCTTGTTGTATTACATGTGCTACGTGTCTTTTGTTTAATATTTTGCTTTTATTTATTTTTTGATTTTTTTTTTTTTGTACTTGCTGTGTTTTGTTTCGCTTAATAATTCTCTGTTTTGTTTTATTTGCCAACATCTTAATTGATTTCGATGTAATTGACAAGATTGCCACAGGGACTGTCACCAAAAAAAAAAAAAAAAAAATAGAAAAAGCTGAAAAAATTAAATAAAAACCAACTTACTTAATCAAGTTAGTTTATTTGAAATAATAAAAGATTACACGACTTTAGCACAAACAGCTGTGTAGCTAAAAATAACTTGACAAAGACTTGCAAAAATAATATAAAAACAAAAGAACAAGTAAGAAATACAAGTACGAGTGTATTTTAACAACTTAAATTAATTTAATTTAATTTGGAGGTTTTGTTTTCTTTTAATCAGGTTTTTCTTTTCATTTTCTTGTTAAATAAGTAAAATAAGAAAGTAATTTCTTTGAAAGAAAAAGCAACAAAAGTAATTAGGGAAAAGTAAAAACTGTAAAATTAACAGGTAATTTTTTTATACCAAAAATAAAAAAGAAAGTAGTTTTACTTGACAGCTAGAAAAATTAAACAGCAGTCCATAAGACTTACTTGTTATTAATTAAAGCAGCACCATTTTTATTTGAATTTAATTTTAATTTTCTTTTTTTTTAATGACAATTTTAATACAAAAAAAAAACTCTAAAATTCTTTAGTCACAGTTTTCAGTTGTTCTGGTTCAAAGCCTTGCAACTCAAATGTTCAATTTGTCTAAAATTTTATTTTAATTATTGACTATTTTTTTTTAATTTAAAGTGCATAATTTTTCTCTGTGTTTACACCAAATTTTTACAAATCCTTTAAGATTTTTGTCCAGTATATTTTCACAAATTGTGCTTTTGTTTGTATCTGTCGCAGTACTTTACGTACACTTTTTAAATACCATCTCATGTTCATCAACATTTTAAATATTATTTCGGTAAATAATAATTGAGTTACGAGCTAAATGAAATTGTCATATAAATTATAAAGCTGCATAAAAAGCAAACATAAACAAAAAAATAAAAAGTAAATTTGCAAATAAAACTCGTGTATGTATGGCAGCTTGTATTCTTTTACAAACAATATTTTTCATGGACACAGCAAAGTGTATAATATGCCAAGTTTCATAATTTCATTCAGGATTCTTTATTTTAATTTTTTCATATATTTTTTTTTTCTTTGTTTATTTTGCTGTTTTTTGTTTTTATTGGAATTATAAACGAAAAATTCCAACAAGTAAAGAAAAATTAATAAAAAAATTTTATGTTTGTTGTTGTTGTTGTTATATTTTATGTTGTCCTGCCTGCTTCAATCGTTTTGTAAATGATACACGAATTTAAATAATGACAAGAAAAAGTCATTCAGCGAGTAACATCATCTTCTTTTACTTTAATGAGATGTTGGTTTGAAAAGTATTTTAAAATTATAAATAAAAAAAATTATACAAGACTAAAACGATATTTGAAACATTAGATCGAATGCCTAAATGCAATGGCAAACCAGTAATGACGTTGCAGCACTGAAAAATAGATCGTTATTTAAAATGAGGCTAAAGCTAAGTTTATTTGCAATTTTGGGGTGGCCCTACTTTGTCAAAGTTTGCACAGTTGCGTCTAGAAAGTAGCAGCTGTTTAGAAAAAGGCAGCAATTTTTTTTTTTTTTTTTTTGCCTAGAGAATAGTCCAGTTGGTCTCATGAACGGACGTATGAAATAGTGAGAATGCTGTGGATTCAACCAAAAAGGTTACTCTGTATGGCCATGCAAAAAAAAATTTTACAAAATTAAATATTTGATAATTTACTTTGTACATTTGTCTGATGGTAATCCGCTCTGTAATATCTTAGACACACAAATATCTTGCGACAAGCAAAGAGATTTCGCATCACAATACAGAGAAGAATTTGGTGGCAATGATATCGAATTACTGGAACTATGTAAGAAGAAGAGGAAGTTATCAGAACGAAGACGAGACTGTGAAACTTGTTCTGCTCAGTTCTAAAGAATTAGCGTAAACTTCACCAGAACTTGAAGAGCTCTGCGTACTAGGCCTTTATGAGTTGAGCTCTATAGAATTTAGCAGCCTATCTGGTTTCGTGAGAAACCTTAATGGCTTTAAGATTTGCCGACTTGTTCTTTTTTTCAATTTAGCTCTTTCCTTTTTTAAGTTTTTTTTAAATCGATTTTCTTTCTTTCTTTTCCACTTCACACTTGATCCAGTGATCGTGTTCAAATTGTTTAGATCTATACTCCCTCCATCCATCACATTGATTGCATAAGTCAGCAGGCATTAATTGAATTAAAGTCCTTAGACTTAGACCTTTTTACACCCTCAACTTGCTATCGATTTCACTTAACAAGTATTTAAAAGGTGATCAGAATAAATCTTGATAGTATGAGTTCTTCCTTTGAAGGTGCAAATTAGACCAGTTGATGCCAACAATATATTGCAGCCTCCCTAATGTGAAATAAAAAAAAAAAAAAAAAACATTTTTTAGTGTTTTTTTTTTTTTTAAGAACAAAGTTCTAAAAGACTTTTCAGTTTTCTATTTGTTTTTGTTTTTGTTTTTATTTTTGTCTTTATAAAGGCATTGGAATGGGCTGCTTGCAATCATTATTTTGGTCTTGTTATTTTTTGCTATAATTACGTTTGTGTTTCCAGACTCTTGTGGCAGTTAATACTTTTCTTTTTTTTGTTTTGTTGCTGTTGTTTAAACCATATTGACATTTATGCTCAATATTCTTGTATTTGCTCATTTTAATCCGCTTTGGTTTAAATATTACAATTGTTTTTATTTTGCCTCAACTGCTGATGATGATAATGATGACGAACAACTGACGACTGACTATGATTGCCGGCCGTATTGCATTGTTATTGGGCATTCATCTTAATACTGATTACATTGATCTGTATTGGCTGTTATGGATGATAAAGCAACTTTATATGCCCAAATAGTCTGCTGGTGACAAGAGAGAGGAAAAAGGAAAACGAAAACTTTGAACATCCTAGTTTAATTATGTAGAGTTAATCACTGGTTCTTTACAAATTTTTAATTTTGAGTGTATGTGTTTATATTTTGATTGTGTAAATTTTTTTTTTTTTCATTGTTGTATTTGCATTTATTATTTTTATGATAATTGATTGATGCTGACTGTGACATTAAAGCCATTTTTCATTAATTTCTTATTTATATGCAATTTTCAATTGTTTATTGTTCGACAATATTATGGCATAATTTTTTTTTATCGCTACGTGGCTTCGTATAAATAAACTCTCCAATCCATAAAATGGAAAAAATGTTTAAAAGAAAAGTTAAACATTTGGGACTTTATTTTATTTTAAAAATGAAAAGTGAACTTTTAGTGAGACACTCTGTGTATATTTGAAAATCTTTTAAGTCGACCTAAGTAAAACAAAGAAATGCTGTCACAATTAACACATTTAACACGAGGTTGTAGGTAAAGTGTGTGGTGATAGCGAAAACATTCATACAAATGACTTATAAGGTCTCTCTCGGGCAGGAATTTGCTCTGTCATGAGATTAATGACTGAAGAGCATTGAAACGTAAGCAGTTTTTCATATGGCCACGGATATGGAACACTCTATGAGGCATATTTTTGTGGAATCTTTTACTTCTCTAAACAAATACAAAAAATTAACTTTAACTGAAGAGTTAGAGGATTAAACTGTTCTACAAAAAAATTTTGTTCGTAATATTCGAACTCTTAAAATTTAACTTTACCAGCAGAAGTGCTGTAGTTGGTGCAAAAATGTCCAGCAATATTGCTTCCTCACATTTCCAAAACTTGTTCATACAACTACGAGATTGTTGAGTTGTTTTAAATAAATTTTACACTTTTCCGTGTTTGGTGTCATATTAACATTATTCTAGCTTTTTAATTTAAGTGACAGAAATAAAAATAAAATTTAAAAAAAACACTTTTAAATTTGGTTCACTAAAGCTTGTACCGACTTAATACTTTTCAAACCTTATAAGGGACGTCATCAAATTAACAACAAAAGCAGAAAAAAATGAATAAAAAGAAGTGATAAAACGAATGAATAAAAAAAGGATGAGAAAAGAAAAACTGCCAGCTAGACAAAACAGTGACAGTTTTATGACGCTATAATAATAACATAAAAAGCAACAACGCCAATGACAGTTAAAAAGATACGTTTATAAAGGTAAAGATAAAAATTATTTGTATTCATAATAAAATAAAAATTAAAATTAACACAGCATTATACTGTGTACATGTTAAAATGCATAAAAAACATATTTTGTGAAAACAATCTGAATTGGTTGTATTGCAGGAATAACAGTTATACCTAAATTGGCTTTTTAAACGTTTTTTATCTGTCAAAAATTCTCATGCTTGTACAAAATGTATGAATCATACCGTACTAAAGCGGTGGCAATGCCGAACAGTTGCAAAATTTAATATTGAATTTAATAGTGAAGTTGGCTGCAAGACAATTGTTTTTATTTTTGACCAGTAATGACATGTTAGCTAGTTTTTTTTGTAATTTCGCGTTTTTAGCTCTATTTTTGTTACAAGCTGATTAACACTATTGTAGAAAATACGTAGACCAGGACCAAACACAGCAAGTTTAGTTGGGCAAGTCTTAATTTTGTAGGAGAGAGAGGAAAGAGGAATGGAAAGGGGTACAAACTTGCTCGTACTCGGCAATTCCTTTTTGTTCTCTCTTCGTATCTTTTATAAAGATGTAAAAAAAGAAGACAGGTAGCTTGAGGGTGAATGAATGACTGAATAAGAATGCTAAAATTGCCGAAACAAAATTGCTGTGTGTAGGAATGACGCTTAACCATAAATACTGGGTACTAAAAAAACGCTTCGCTTGCTGCTCTAATTTAGTTTTGACTGTTAGGGTTTTCACATAAAATTTTGACTTTGGTTTTTGAGTTCAATAACTTACAAGTCAATTATTTTAATTTTTACTGTAAAAATGTTGAAAATTTATGCCAACAAAATCTTTACTTCTTTAATATCTTAAACAGTTTCTCTAAATCATGTCAAAGGCTTGTCTGCAAAAAACACCCAGGATCTAGGTAGGAATTGAACCTGCTACAATCAGATAGAGCAACCGTTTAAATCCAAAACATCTCTCATATGGTTTGTGCTGTTCTGAAAAATCACTCAGGCTTACCAAAAATGTATAAATGCCAAGAATTAAGGGCATTACCCTCAGGACACCTTCATTGCTTTTTAACTACGACTGACTCAAAAAATATTTTTTAAAGAATCAGCAGAAAAGTGTCAAAAATAGGAAAGCCTTTGGAATAAGTTGTTTTTGATTGATAAAATTTCCATCATGCAAAATCTAACTCATGCATATGTTTGACACTAACACAAGTGAAAAATTTTATTATTTATTCATGATCAACATCAGCATCAGCATCATCATCATCATTATAATTCTATAACAAATTTTTTTTGTTATGTCACATCAGGCAGCTACACATGACAATCACCAAATAATAGAAACATTTGCTCATATTTATGCTACAATTAAGTAGACAATCACTGGCATGTGTTGCTCAAAATTAATATTCTATTCATAAACATTTCATCGTATTTAGTCACATTTATAAATTCGGTATGAATATAAATTTGAATGAATTGAATTGAATGACACATTGCCAACAAACGCATATGTGTTTATTGTAAATAAAAATTAAGCACAGCATATATTTAGGTGCTTTTATTAAACGAAATAAAATTGCATATTTTTTGGGATTTTTTTTTTTTTTTTGAAATTCCCTTATAAAATTTAATTTTGTTGACATTTGTTTAAACGTAAAATAAAAATTTGTTATAATGCTTTTCAAATCTTTTTTTTTTTGCCAATATTAGAAATGATTGACTGCCAGTCTTGTTGGATTGCTGTTGTTTGTATGGGAAATGTTATTATTTGGCAGGTGTCAGTTTTCTGTTTATTTATTTGCTAGGGAAAAACAGATGATGATGATGTTGTTGATGATTTGTTGACTCAATATTTTTATTATTTGTTAAATATAATAATAAGAAAATTTTTGTTAAACAAACCTTTAGTTAAAAATTAAGTTATTAGTTAGACAGTTCACCGCTTAACTTTAGACAAAAAACAGAGAAATTCTTAACAGTAAAAAGCAGTTTTGGCCGGTAACAGCATTAGAATAAAGAGTCACCTGCTTACTGCAGCGAGAATAGACTTAATGCAACACTAGTCTAGTAGTCATTTAAAATTCAAAGACTTTCTTAGTAAATTTATCTCTTGTATCAGACGATTGTAGGTGTAGTCAAGAATGATATTAAAATTTTCCGGCCATGTAGCACAAATGACAAAAAAGAGAAGAAAAGAGAAATATACGAGTATTATTTTTTTCTTCAAATTTTTTTCTTTTTCTGGCAATCGCAGGTTTGATTCCTATCTAGACCCTGTTTGTTTTATTTAGACAAGCCGAGAAACTTCGCGAATTTGTGTTATTTAAAAAAAGATTAAATCAAATTTCTCTCTTTATTACACTCTTGTCCGAAATTTTCGCAAAAATCATGCACATAGTGTAATCTTGTATTTTTATCATTCTTGTGTGTAGTGAAAATGGGTTCAAATTAGACCATTAAAGTTTTACAAGCTTTATTCTGCTCGTTATTGGTCCTCGTTACATAACCTGCAGTGATGTTGGTATTTGCCAAGTGTTTTAATATTTTAAAATGCTTGTTTGTGAAACCAGTCACAATACGAACTCCTGTAAGTCATTTGTACTCTGCCCGAAAACGTAATGGCATGAATATTTTTAATACCTTGTCTTCATAAATGAGAGAAAATTCATATAAATAATTAAATAAACCTTAATTTATAACACCTTTCAAAGAATTAAATGCATTATTTTCTTTCTTGCTCTCCCACTTCCAAATGCTTTAAATTTATAGTTTTTTTTTACCTATAAAACCAACTAGGAGTACATAAAAGCATTAGATTAACTAACCCACTCTTTTGTATGACGGGATAATGCTATGAGGGTATGTGTGTTTGTATGTTATGTTTGTGCTGCAGTCGGAAACGGAAATGCATTGCAAATGTTATTTTTAAGACATTTAATTTTCTTCCTTTATGTATTTGGGTCAATTTTTTTTAAATAGAGTGTTTAAAGTTTAGTATTATATTTTCTGGGGGCTGAAGTTTTCTTAAAAAAAAAAAAGTTTATTTTCTTAGTTAATTTCCGTAATATTGTTGTCGCTTTTTTCTTGTTGTTTGTTTCTTGTTCTTTTCTGCAGTTTGCTAGTTTGATATTTTACTTAAGGTGTGTTTTAAATATTAAACTTTTTTCAATTTGAACTTCTTCTCCTTTTCTTTTTTTTTTTTTTTGTTACTTCATTCAAGACAAAATACGTGTTAAAGTATTTTAAGTACGCCATAAATTGTGACACATCCGATAAATTGTTTATGGTCTTGCTGCACGCAACTTATACTGCTTTTTTTGCTAATGACCTGATTTTTGTATTTTCCTTTTTTTTTGCTTGAGCTTTTCTTTCTTACTTTTTTGTGGTTGTTGTTATTTTTGCCTTTAGAAAAATTAAAAAAAACCGAGGTTTTTTAAATTATTTCATTTGCAATTTGTTGCTGTTAAATGGCTTATTTCGTGACAAGTTTCAGTCTTTAATAATTTTATAAAACGTTTTATTTTAAAAGCCTTTAAGAAAAGGGAAAACTCTTTGGATTTTGCCTTGTTTATTTAATAAAAAACATATTGATGTAAAGAACAGGGAAGTAAAGTAAATTAGCGACAGATAAATTAAGAAGTTTTTTTTTTTAATCTGCTGTAGAGATGACAAACAAAGAAACGTTAGTAATTTTATTTGTAATACTTACAATGCTTACTTAATAAAAGGCTGCTTAAGCACACTTGCAATTGCTTAAAAGCACTTTTTATTATAAAATATTACACAAGTAATTTCAAGTATGCTTGTGCAACTTACTCGGAAGTTACTGAGGACCCAAGTGAGCCCAGCTCTGTTTTACTTCTTTCGGGCGACCTGTTAACCTACTGAGTATTTTATTTTTAAAGAAAAACATTTTTGAAAACTCGAAGTTCTGCTCCAATTGACACATAGCATAGCCAAAACCCTACTGCTTTCAAACTGTATTGAATAATTCAACAGCATTTTCAATATTTCTAATAAATATTACAAAATAAATAAAGTTTTGGTTTGTGGTTGGTTTCGATTTAATTAAATTAAATTAAATGACTTTTTTTTTCTTGTGAGAAACGACAGCTTTTTAATATTCATTTAATGTCCAACATTTAAGTTTAACTAAAAACTTTGTTTTTAAAATTATTTGCGGTAACCATGAATTAAACAATGTGCGAGTATTTTATTCTTTAGTTTCCTTTCTTTTTTTTATTGTTACCTAAATTGAAAAACTTTTTTCCAAATCAAACTTATTTGTTAGAGCATAAAAGCAACAAACACACATTAAAATTAACCCAAAAAAATAAAAACCTTGAACACCAGCAAACTCAATAATAGAAAATAAGTAGGGTAAGGTAGCTTTGATTTAGCCATTCATACACCCAAAAGTATACATAGTTTCTTTATCACTCTGTTTGATTTCTTCGCTTGCAAAGGTGATGTTACACGAGTGTGTGAAATTTCTATAACAAACTAAACAGAGCGTTCAAGCATATAAAAATAAAGTTTCTTTTTCACCTCAGCCATTTCAATTTTTTGAAAATTTCTTTTTATTATAAAAAATTTAACCGCTCACACTTTTTCACTTATTGCTATACACAAAAATCAAATAAAACTTGTTTCAAATTAATCAAAGTAATTAAAAATTCTTGCAAGGTTTTCCAATAAATTTATTTTATTTTTATTTTCTCTTTTTTTATATAAAGTGTGCTGTGGTTTTCGTATATGAAATCAGGGCACTCTTGCCTTAAAAACAAAACTAACACACGAGTTTGTTCTTTTGTTAAATTATTAAATTTGGTTTAATGAAATGCTGCAGTAAAAAAAGAAAAAGCCAAAAAAATATTTTGAGCACATTAACCAGTTTTTAAGTATTTAATTTGGTTGCTTTTCACTTCCTTTGATTTTATATTTTTTTTTATTTTATTTTGTGAACATAATTAACAAGTTAAAATACATAATTTCATCTGTGAATTGTAATTGTTGGTGAAAAACAAAATTCAATAAAACTAAAACATTTTTTTGTTAACTAAACTTTAAGCTCTTGAATAAAAATTTTTTTAAGGCTTGATAAAAAAAAAATTAAATTTACTATTCAAAACTATGAAATTGTACATTTCCAAAACAAATTGTATTATAATAAAAAAAATGTTTCCAAGTATTTTTTTTTTTTTCATTTTGCTGTCTAATCATATTTCTTTATATTTGTATCTTATTTTATCTTTGAAAATAATGAAAAATTCGTAATTCAAACGCAAGTTAGAAACACAATAAACAGAAAAATTCTAATATGAGTACTGGAGAGATACCATGATTTACCTCAATTTTTTGTAGCTGCTTGGTTTCGTTGCTGTTTTTATTGTTCAGCTTGTAACTAAAGTATCAAAGTCTTTTTTTTTTTTTTTTTTGTTAGTAACAATTTTCACTTTAGATGAAGTTTTCTGCTTTATTGTCTTTTTGTAAAAGTTTTCTACACTTTTGATTTTTATTTTTCTCTGTTTGTTAAGTAGCAGTGAATAACAAAAAAAAAAAATTTATATAATAAAAAGCTATCAAGAATTATATACATGAGTGTTGAATCTACACATAGAAAACAAGAAAACAACTTCGGTTGTGAGAACTATGGTTCACAACTAAACTCTACTTTAGTTGTAGCTTTGATATGACAACCTATTTGTGTTCAGAAAAACATACGAAAATGACAATTCATCAGAAGCAATTGTTTTAATTAAAACTTAACTGAGTTGAACTGAGTGAACCATTATAGGGGCATTAAATTTGTTTCCAGTCAAAAATTCAGTTGTGATAATTAAATTTTTTAGTTGTAGCAATCAGAAAGAAAAAGGACCTACGATATCTTATGCGTGAAATCTATACCTAAGCCATCAGTTAATCTTGCCGTATATAAGGGAAACTCCCCAACGGAAACTCGTTTTTCCAAGTGTATAATGCATTTAAGTCCACTGTTCCACAAGCTTATGCTGCTGATATTAGTGTTTTTATTGATTCGATGTCTTCTTTATACAACCTACAGTCATCATCATCTGCCAAGCTTTGAAAGGGACATTTGCTGTTTTTCCGTTGCAAGCCTTTAATTTTAGTTTTAATAAGATTTCTGCAGACATCTCACTGGTGTTCATTTTTCCACGTAGAGTTATTAATTATATAGTAACGAAAATGAAAAGGCAGCAGAGAAAATAATGGGTCACTGTAATGGCATAATTTGAGGCAGTTTTCGTTACTTAGGGCATCCCTACCAAGAATCGTGTGACATGACGGACAAATCACCTTAGCAAGCTTGTGAAATCTTAAAGAATACCAGACTCTGGGAATCATCCCAGTAACTTGACGGTAGTGTCACAATAGGTCTATTTTGACCACATTTAACAGCTGACTTGTAACCGCTCTTCATTCTAATTCTAATTGCAGTTTCGAGAAGCACAGTTAATTGTCATAAATTTTCTGGTCAGGTCTTTAGTAGAAGGTCATGTTTTATTGCTAATTTAAAAAATTAGAAGCTTCCGATGTTATTGATATAAAAAAATGAAACATTTTTTATTAAAGCAATTACGTTTTTTAAAACTCACAATTGTGTGCTATCTACAGCAAACACGTCCAACCAAATACGATATACCACTCTCATGTTCTATGCTAACTGCAACACCAAGAGAGAATAGAGGTTTTTGTCTTATTATTCAGAGAATTCAGTCAATGCTTCAGCTAGTACTGATTTGTTTTAATCAGGCATTTCAATTTCAGCACATTTATTGTCAATATTTTTTTCAAATTATTTTTGTCCCATTAACACGACTTTATTAAACATAATTATACCATATATTGGTATAATTGTTTTCCACTTTAACCACTTTTCTTATTCACTGTTTTTACCTGTCTTAAATAAACTGCGTTGATGTGTTTATTTGTAAAGGCTTGTTGTGTAAGCCTTTTTCAAAGAGTTGTTTTTATTTTTTTGTGTTTTTACAAAATGTTAGGAGAAAAAAAACCAAAATTAAATAAACTTTTCTATAAATCTTTGTTAAGGCCAAGACAAATGAAATAAGCCAAAGTTAATGAATAAAATCTCGTTTAGTCAGTGAAATAGTGTGAAAAATATTAAACATCAACCCGAAATAAGCGAGAGAGAGAGAGAGAGAAGTAATGAAATATGTGTAGCAACAACTCAAACACAAACTTCTTTAGGCAGAGGTAATCATGTTTGAATATTAAAATACGCACTGGTTTGCCATGGTATTAAAAGAAAACTTTTTTAAGAATAAAGAGCTTTGAAATGAAATCTTGAGGTGTGTTAATCATAAATTAATTAAAAAATAAACAACATTTTGAGTTACATGAAAGATAAAATTAAATTTATTTCAAAAATTTATCTTAATTGGAAGACTTTTGTGTGTGTGTGTGTGTGTAGTTTTTGTAATGGTAATAAGTGCTTGCTTTCTGTCATAAGATTTCTTGAAATTGTAGAAAAAAACTGAAAACGTTGGGCTTTTTTAATTTTTTCAAATTGCCAATATTCCACAGAAAAATTTTTATTCGAAAATTTATTACAAATTTTTTACTAAAAAATAAATTATTTTTTCTTTATTTCACCTCTAAACTTAAAATTTTTCTACTTGTTGGCACTAATTAAATAATTTAAGCTCTTTGAGCGTAATGTGCTCATTGAAATAATTTTTTTTATTAATTTTCTAAATATGCGCGTACTCAATGAATTTAATAAATTCATAATGTTCATTTTAGTTGAAAATTGTAAGAGCAGAACAAAAAATCCAGTAACGAAAGCTTGTAAATTGTTTAAATTGTTAATTCAACTACACGCACACATTCAATTGCATGATAGATATTTGGAAAACAAAATTTTCATCAAACGTTAGCAAAATTCATTTGCTACATAATTTAATTAAAATCATACGCTCAGTTACGCGTTGAACTGAAATAAGTACAGTTAATACAAAAATGAAAAACAACTAAAAGTTGTTAGAAGAAACGGTTTTCTGTCTGTTCTTACGAGTGTAGGTACTTATTCATGAAGAATATGCTCACCTGGTAAAGTTCACACTAAAACTCTGTTTAACTGGCATGACGAGCCTTTAACAGTCCCTCTAAACGTATATTTCATTAGATTTTAAGGCTTAAGTCGATTCCATCTGAAGGGTATTTCTCATTAAAATTTTAAATTAAGATTAATTAAAATTAAGCATATTATATAGCAGATATCATTAGTATAAAATGTATACAAACCAGCATCCGGAAATTTTGCTGCAGTCACTCCTATCTCTTTTTAAGCTTTTGTTAACATCAGAATACCCTGAAAATTGGCTTACAATTTGAAGAATAATGTGAAAAATCTTGCTGCCAATTTTTATCTTAATCCAAGCAAGAACTTGCTTACCGCTCATATATCCTTTATTTTCAAATTAAAATTTCAGCTGAATTTTGCATTATAAAGTAATTAAAACATATTTTCTCTTCTAAAATTGTATTTTACACGACTCTAAAATAATAAATTTAAAATTTTTAAAAGCACATAAATTTTTTATAAAAAATATTTAGTTTCAGCTTCAATTATAATTAAAATCTTAAGAAATTTAAGAACTACAAAGATAATTATGCCGTTAAGCTCTCTATTTTAACTTGTTCAAGATTATATTTAGCTCTCATATATCCTTTTTATTGGCTATTAAGCTAAACTTTTTTCAAAAGGTAAAGGTAAAATTCGTAACTTCTTCTAGTGTCATATAAATTTCATTTCAATTCATAAAAGAACTGGTCTTCTCTACCACACATCCTTTTTACAAAGAATGGACTATTAAGCTAAACTTTGTGCTTAGCAAAAATTCCCAATTATTTATAGAGTCATGTAAATCACTTTACCTGTCATATATCCTTTATTGAAACAATTCTAAAGTCACTGAAAAACGACTTTTTTTAATATTTCTTAATTTTTGTTTAATATTTCTGCTAAGTTTTATTTTTATTATTCCAAATGTATGCTTGAGCAATTTTAATTCTAAGATAATGAAAATTTCTTAGTATTTACAGAATGAGAGTAGCAAACTTTCGGCTTTTAGAATTTGATAGTGAAAAATTAGAATTTTTCTTTAATTTTTCGGGCTTAAGTAACACTGTTATCTTTTATTTAATTTTTTATGTCGGTAGTGAAATTTTTTAGATAATCTTCTGAAATCAAGTTATCAATGTGTTGGCTGTTAGTTTATTTTTGTTGGTCCTAAAAACAAGTTTACTTGTCACGTTTGGTTTTTTCTCAGAAACAGATGAACATGCCTACTTTCCAGATATCCTTGTGGCGCAACAGCGCTCAATAAATAAGTGGTTCACATTCAACATCGGCCCTTAAAATTTAACCACACTTTATATTTTTATGACAGCAGATTTCTTAAGTAATAAAATTTTTGTGTGGATATTTTATTTTAATCTCCGACTTCGAAATGATGTACGAGCTTACTTTTTAAAGAAAAAAACAAAAACTTTTATAATTATTACAAGTGTGTACTTGTACAAACAACCATTAAAGAAGCGTAATGGTAGCAAATTAAATGCAGCCAACCATAATGTTAAAAAAAAATTTATATAAAAAGTTAAAATATTAAAAAAAGGAAAAAAAAAGTGAAAATAAAATAGCAACAAACTTAATGCTAGATATATGCATACATATTTATTATTTAACAGCCAACTTAAAACCCTCTTATTTATACATATTCAAAAAGAAAACTCTTTATATACTACGTACCTGTCTTAAAACATACACAACACATGTGCAACCTTCTCATACTACTAACAATTTAAAAATAAAATAAAATATTTCAAAAACATTTTCAAAATAAAGAAAAAAAACAGAAAGCAGAAATATTTTAACAAGTGTAAAGTACAACTTTATAACCTTATATATACTCGTATCTAGTAGCGAACAACAATAAAAATGACAACAAACAATGCAGCACAAAAAAGTAACATCACCAGCCATTAAAACAAGTCTTTCTTAAACTTTGACTATGAAGTGCAACAAAAACAACAACAACAATTATAATAAAACAGCAAACTGTCATGTATACTGCGATAATAATTCAAATAAGATTTACAGTCATACATGAAGAAACGAAATTAATGCATACCCGTACAACAACAAAAAAAACAACTAAAAATAGAAAAACAACAAAAGAAAAATAATAAAAGAAACAAATGCTTAACAGCCGCAAAGTATGCAACAATTTATTTTTTTAAATGAATAACTTCATCATTATATTCATAGCCTTTCATTTACTCACATACACACACACTCACACACATTTAAACAAATTTAGTAAAACAAAAGATAACGTTATAACACATACTTAACGGTTTAAAGACAAACAACTACAGCAACAGAGCCAACCAACAACAATACTAAATTGCACCACAAAATGTTGCATACATTAAAGGCATAAGTAGCCGGTGAACAACAACAACAAATAACATTTAGAAGAACAAGGAAAATTTATGATACCTGTAGTTGATTACGGGTATTTTATTGCCTTAAATGGATATATTTCTTCTGTAGGATTTAAACTTATTTTTTGTTTGTCTAGATTTTCTTTGTTTAAAAAACATTTTATTAACATAAAAAAAAATTAAATCTCTGATTATTTGTTTTAAGATTGAATAGTATCAGTAATAAATCCCCCCCTATTTTTAAAGATTCTTTTAATTGTTTATGACTTTTTCACTTGGGTGGGTATTTCCAGACTGTCAATCAAGCACTTATCTGATTTTCTAAAGCATTAACATTTCTAAAATCCTTATCTTTTTTATTATTTAAAAAAAAGTATTATTTACCTCAACGAATTCTAAGCTTTTTTTCCATAACTTTCAATATTTTATATCAGCCATTTTAATTACTTAGAATAAAATGCCCTTTTGTTAAACTATAAAATTTTATTAAAGTTCATGTAAAGCTTTCCGGTGCTCCTTAATAACTTCTTTTTTCTGTTTTCCTTTTTGCATTTGTTTTAACATAAAAACAAAAAAAAAACCGGAATAGATTTTTTATGATTTTTAACAATTGATTTTTCTGGAAAATCTATTTCAGTTTTCATTAAAAGAATATGACCAGGTATATGTGTGTGCGTGTGGGTGGGATAAAAAGGGAGAATATGTGCAAGTGTACAATCAAGTTTATACATTTACATGTCATCATCACATGTCACAGTTACTTTTTTGTTTATTATTATGAAAATCTCTGAACTACAATAGTTGATTGTAGTTAAAACTAGAAAAAGATGCATGAGAGCGTGTAGTGCAAATAACAGGACACTATATTTTAGAGAAAGCATAGGTTGAACTAAGAAACCCCTTATACATATTTATGTATAAAAATCTAAATAGAAAATTTATTTTTTTATACTCATAAAATCAAAACCGTCTGGAGGTATAAAAATCAGACTGTATTTACAATACCAAGAGTCTCGTATGTAGAAGAGATTACAGTACAGCACAGCAAAGAGTATAGTAAAATGTAGTAGGAACCAGAAGAACAGAAGAGAAGATAACGCAAGCAGCAAGTTATTGCTCTGGCATGCGTTTCTGTATATGCGCTTAATTTGAGAGCAAAAATTGTTCATGATCTGGATGTGACATGTATCTAGACAGCATAATTTTTTTAACAGAGAAATAATTGGCTGAAGGCGTAATCTAGTTTTTTATTACTCTTGCATAAAAAGCAAAATTAAAAAAAAAAATTTAATTTCTTCTGCATAAGGCGTTTTGCAGAAGGCGTAATCTAATCTTCTATGTTATTATTAACATATTTCAAAGTTATTCTTTTTTTTGTTTTTACTTTTCAACCAGTTTTTTGCGAAAGTGTCAAATATTTTGACTTCCTGATTGCCATATGTAGGGTGTTTGAATATCAAGGATATAAAAATCTATGAATATGAGAAACAAAAAATATTGAAACTTGTTACTGCAACTATAACAACAATATAAGTGTGGTGTTGTTGTATATTGTTTGATAACAACATGTTGTAATTGTGCATTTTATAACAAAACACTTATGCAAAATAACAAACGGTACAGGTATACAAATGCACACAAACACATACACACTTACTTGGGTAACAATTAAAAAATATACAAAAACTAGCACAAGCCATGCCATAACACAAGGGTGTCGTCAGTAAGTAAATATTTATACGAAGGCATGCACGAAAAGTTACAAAATATGACTGACTATTATTTATAGCAAAAAAATTGTTTCTTTATTTCTTACAGCTCTTGGTTTGTTTGTAATAATAATGAAAAAAATCAAATTTTAAAACCCCGTTGACACTTTTGTTCTTTTTTTTTAATTGTGTTTGAAATATATTTATCAGTATGTAGCGGAAGTTGCACACGTTGCGCGTATAAATATTGAAATGATTGCAATTTTATAACGCCATCAAGTAAAACAACAGATGGCAATTATATTTTTCTTTTTACTCAAAAGTGTTTTTCTTGTTTTTTTTTTTTTTTTTTTGTTATTATTTTTTCATATTTTTAGTTTTAGTATTGGAAATGTTGTTAGCATATGTAGGTTTCAATGTTTGAGTATTCTGTTGTTTATAAAAATATTTAACTACAAACATACTCCATACATAAATTTTTCACAGAAATTTTAATTGTTTTCCTAGCAAAACAGCACATAGAAAAAAAGCTTTTATGAAAAAGAAAAGTATTCATGTGCTTTTCTATGTTAGACCTTAGTTTACATGTAAAATAGTTACAAAATTTTACAAAGCAAAACAAGTATTCAGCAGTTACATGAAATTTTTAATTGTTGCCTTTAAAACTTAATTGAGAAACATATGTTTTCAGAAATCTTTGTTTAATCAAATTGTTTAGAAAATTGTGTAGATAATAAATAAAAATATGAACTTCAACATTAAATTAAACAAAGAAACAAGGCCTGTGTCTTGTAAAAAACAAACAATTCATATTTTTAATTTCGCTTATTCTTGTTAAATATTAAAAAATTTAATTTTAAAATATTTAATGAAATGGAAAATATTGATTAAAATAATTTTCTTTGAATACCTAAAATAAATAATTAATTTCAGTTAAAGAAAATCAAATTAATAATATTCAGCATAAAATACGTGCAAGATGCTTATTTTTATTTTGTAGGTAAACAATCTTTATATTGACATTAAAAAAGAAACTTGTACGAAATTGTACAGCCAGGCTTTCTCTGAAGAAAACTATCGTTTGCTTCTACTTCAGAAAACTAAAAATATTTTACACCATAATTTTTATGAAAAGAAAATCGCACTATAACATAAGGTTTCTATATGAAATTGAGGCTCATTAGAAATATTTTTTCTCTTTGACAAAATCACTTACTTGTTTGCTTGTAGTGGCTTCTTTGAAACTGTCAATTAATTTATTAAATTGTTGTTGTGAAAAATCTTACGTAAAAAAAACGTAAAGGCAAGCGAAAGTTAAGTCAAAAGTTAGTGAGCCTTGTTTTCAGTCGAAAATTACTGACCGTTAATATGTGTTTTACAGTAAAGGAATAATTTTTAAAATGTTTTTCATAAAAATATTTTTGACGATTCATACTTTGAAATTTTCGAACAAAGTATTGTTTAATGGCTTGGCTTTAGAAATAATGCCTTATATAGTCACTTTTTTATGCTTATTTTTTCTAGATCCTTCAGAACTGGAAGAATAATACCCAAAGTAACTCAATCACTTCTGTTGGCTGTTGGAATAATTCTTCTACTGCGTTCCTTGACCCAACTTTTAATTGAGATTCTTGAACAGTGCGAGCAGCAGCTACTGAAAGACTTCTAATTCGTATAATTAACACTTCTATCACTTGCACCTTCTATGCCGGTTGAAACACTTCTCTTGACTCTTGGCTGCTGCTAGTTCGTCATTTGAAGAAAACTATTCCAGTACCAGTCAAGAATTTGAAAACTGTTCAGCTAAAGCTATTGTCATCGGACACCAGCAGGTATAAAAACGAAGAAAGACAAAGAAGTCTGAATGTCTTAAATAAAACCCGCCATATGTAAAGAAGTGTATTTACAAAGCCAACAGGTTCTTGATTGTTAGGTTGGTATAAGTCTAAGGGGTTATCCAAAGTAACAGATAAATTAAAATTGATCCCTCTAAAATAATATATTCTCCAGCTAATGGCACAAAATGTTTGAAACCATTTTTTCTTGTTTATTTTCTCGATTTTATTTTTATTTCATTAAAACAACCAACAAGTTAAATGAAATTATTGTTGTTGAAATGATGTTTTAAGTTTGTAAATCAAACCACAAAAGTATTCGTCAATTGTGTAAACCACAATGGATTACCAAGCCACCAAATAACTACCAACATTATTTTCTAACATGTCTATACATTCATAAATAGCTGCGTGTTGTATACATTAAATTAAATTTCAAAACATGTTTAAATTATTAAATTAACTGAGTCTTTATCTCTGTCATTTCCTTTTGTCAGCGTTAAGGGAAAATTTAATTATCTTTATCCACAATGTTTTCTAGCTGTATATAATTGTTAAGGAGAAACAATTTAAACCGAATATCGTTTATTAAACCATAAAAACAATGAATGGCTGTCGCCATAACGCCACTTATGAATTACAAAAACCACCCAAAGCTGCTTTCTCTCTCTCTTTCTCTATCGTTCTCGATGTCATAGAAAAACTATACACTAGCACACGTTCATTCTTATCCATAGCAATTTTGGAAACAAATTACAAAGTCTTTTAGATAAATATTAAATAAGAGATGAACTACAAAGGACATAGTGTACTCGCTGTGTTGGAAGATTGATAATGGGTGGCAGTCATTGTTTTAAGCTTACTTGCAAGTGGAAATGGTAGCGCATATAAATTTAAAATAGTTGCTTGTTCCCAAAAGGTTAACACACAAAGATGTGTTAATAAATAAAATACTTGAACTTGCTTTAGTCGAGGAACACACAGTACAGTTTTTGAGCTGAAAATTTTATAAAAGTATTGAACTTAGTGCTAGAAATTTTATATTTTTACTTGTGTCCAGAAACATCACTTTTCACAACACTTTTTTGTGTTAGCAAACATGTTGCTTAAACAAGAATGTAAATGAGTAAATGGCAAAGAAAAAAATTTGTTCATCAAGCAACGAAAGGAGTAAGCTGTTTTCTTTGGTTCTTTTTTTTTTTTTTTTTGTGCTTGTAATTTAAGCACATATTTTCTGTTCAAAATCTTGACATTTCTTAAACACAACTCTCACACTCTATAACTCCACCTTCTGGCCAGTTAAGGTCTACTGCTTTGGTGTTTAGATTATTATACTTAAGTATTCTTTGTTATTTATTTATTTTCCTTTTCTTTTAATTTTTTTTTTGTTGTTGTTTGAATATGATACTTATAACAAGCAGAAGGCTGGCAGGGTAAGCTTGATTATATCGGTTGACTGTCTGGATTGGATGGTTGGTTAGTTTGTTTAGTCGGTGGCTGGTGCAAGTTTGGTACTTGTCCCTGACACAGCCATTGACGCATGAAATAATAATATTTTCTTTAAAAACCATAACTAATACACCACTACAAAAACAATAACAACAACACTTGCTTAGACTCTTACAATGGCACTAACAGAAATAATAACATAAAAAAAGGATAAAAACTCTAGTTACCAGCAAAAACAACTCTTTCTCTCGCTCGATATAGTAGAAAAGCTAAACAGAATATCACATCATGCAATATAAACGAAAAACTGAGGATAATGCATGTAATCATGATGAATATTATTATGTATACTGATAATAATCAAACACACAAACATTTTAAAATCTTAAAGTCAATTTAAAATAGAAACGAGGGTGGTAGATCTAAATTTAAGCAAATTTAACAACAATGAAAGGCAAGTGAGCTCTAGGAAAGTTTAAAACCAAGAAAAGAATTTAAAAACTTAAAAACTTTTTGCACTTTATATTGAAAATTAAATGTAGGATTGCTAAAGCAGAGAAATTTCAGCTATTCAGATTTTTGCAGAAAATATTTAGTAAGGCTCTCTTGCCATAGAAAAAAAAATTTTTTAATAGGTGTCCCAGTAAGACTGCATTTTTTTTAATTTAAAATAAAAACACGAAATTTTTGAGTGATTTGTGGGGAATACGTTTAGAATGAAATATCCTAGCCAGCAATTCATTCAATGGTTAAGGGAGCAAAGTGAAACGTTTTGGAAAACAGTTCTCCCTAGAACAGCATTTGAATGGCTTTGTGAATACAAAAAAATTGTAGAATTTCCGGCTCAGAAAATCCTCAATCAATCAAATTAATCCATGAGAACAAATGCGTCTCCATTAAGTAACTGTCTGGGGCAGGCATTCATTCACAATGAAAGGCATTCGTTAAAGACCATGATAACGGAGTTCTTGTCACCTTAACTCGGCGGTTTGGATTTGGACGACTTGTGGTTTCAGCGAGACGGCGCAATGAAATGAAAAATTTAAACTTTTACTGAGACGTCCATTATAACAAAAATTAGATTTCACTAAAAAGGCTGTTTGAAAAGAAACTAAAATTTCCTGCATTTGAAAATTCTCATATCTGAGAACAATATAAATTTATTCAAAACTCCGGCTCAACCCTTAACTGGATTCTCTGAAGAATTATTTTCTGCTGCCTGGTTTGATATTTAGAAAATATCAGTAGCAGTTTTTGATTTTCTCAAAGCCAAACTGAAACTTGAGTACAATTTTTATTTCCATTCCATAAATATAGCCGTTACTGCATATAACCCAAGCAAACTATCCTTAAACGAATAATAACATCTTTATTATTTTGAGCTTTAAATTATTTGAATCATCCTCGATTTTTAGTCATAAAACCCAGGAAAACTGTTATTATTGTTTCAAACTAGAGATGCACTACGTCTCTATGAGTTTTTTTTTTAAATCACTTCATTAAATAGAAAATAACGAGAATTGAGCTTGAATATTTTGTGGGCGGCTGAGCAAGTAACCACGATCTATACACATCTCGCTGTGGGATTATAATTTTAAGATTATAAAAATTGAAAGAGCAGAAAAAAGTCTATCTGATATTCTTGAAACAAAATGGATTTTTATTTACTTGCAACAGCTTATTCTTGTATTATTTTTTGAAGCCCTTACTTGGATTTTCGAAGCAGGTTTCTTGCGACTTAAAGTCTTTTCTACATTAGGGGCGATTTTTAAAGCTCCCAAATTAGTTAGTTTTTAGTCATTTTCATTCCTTAAGTCTCTTGGATCTTAAATTAGCATATAGAAAATTTTTCTATTGACATTACCCGTACGAGTTGTGTGTAAGACATTATTCGTACGGTCATGAGTATTTCTAAAGCTTTAAGTTTTTGTCATCATACCTAGCACAGAAATAACTGCCTCAGGTCAAAGTGTTTGAGTAAATTAATGGCATAAATCAAGGTCTTCACGTACCCATCTCTAGCCACTTCAGGGTTCGTGCAAAAATAACACCAAAAAAAAAACTCTTATTAAACAGTTTCTTTCTTTTACTATTTTTTTTTCTTTCTTTCTTTTTATTTTCAATCCATTTTATTTTATCGTTTGACATTCTAAAGGGTTGCAAGAAACGTGCGTTTATCGTGCCATTGATTGGTTATATGAGATAACAAAAACAACATTAGCCAATGTTAATGATAAAAAGAAATTATAATTTTATCGTTTAAGCGTAAAATACAAAAACCTTATGAGAATATTAAATTATTAAATTAAAAACAAAGGAAAGAAGAGATAACAAAAAGAAGAAAACAACAAAGAAATCTTTTAAGTAAATTTTGTTGCAAAAAAAAAAAATTTATTTTTTCAATGACTAGAATTCTTTGTTCAATTAAGGAAGAAAACGTTTAAGGGTTTTGCAGCTCACTCTAAAATGGAATGAGATAATGTCGTTTGTAATTTAAGGGGATTAAATGCCGAACCGTGTTTTATATTGAAAGAGACCACTTAAAGCTAAACTTGTTCGTACTTTCGAAAAACTAATCGCTACTAAAGCCAGCAATGGAAATCTTGCAGCATTTAAGCATCTGTTAAGGATTTCCTATTATATATAAAACGAGTATATCGCGTTCTAGAGCATTTTTTGTGGAGGATTGTTGCATAGCACAGCAGGTTTTATTAGATTATAGCTTTCGGCAATAAAATCAAATGGGTTATGCTGTGACAAGGATCGAAGAAAGCACTTGATCTTTAATAACATTAACTTCAATGTAAATTGCCTTAAATATAAAGAAATGGGCTGCATTATTAAAGCAAATTCTTGCAACCATAGTGAGTTGATAAATTTTGACATTTATGGAAAGATTATTTAATTAAAAAGAAAATTAATACGAGTCTATATTAACAGTCTCCGTAAGAGTGCTCTTTTTCATTTTAAAATAAAAATATATTTTTTGGGAGAGTTGGAATTTTTTTTATTAGATTGAAAGAAGTCACTGTTAATATCACAAGGTAATTTTTGATTATTAGCAAGCTCAGCTCTCACAACGGAAATTCTTTTTTATGTATAGTTTTAGTTGCTTCAAGTACAGATCTAAGATTCCTTACGATCTTTATTTTTTGCTGGAACTTAACTGCTCCTTTTAATATTGGCCAGAAGTTAGAATTTGGTGAACAATTTAAATTTCTTAGAATTCCAATTGGTTTACAAGAAAATTGCATTAGTTTTTTTTTTCTTTTTTGAGATAACACTTGCTGTAGAACTTAAGGTTGCTGTAAAACATATTTACAAGATAAAATCAACAAAAAGTAAAAAAAGAAAAATTAAATTGCTAAGAAACCCCTTTTTTTTACTTAGCAAATCCACATGTAATCGCAATTCTAATCACAAACTATTTTTAGTCAAATCATTGTCAAGCATACAACTTGTTAAATTCATTGAAAGGTCCCTCTAACAATTTCTTGTCAGAAGCTAAGCTAAAACCTAAAGGATAAACTAAAGGAAAAGATACATTTACATAAGTTTTTTTTATTTTTATTTTTTTTTTTTCATTATGATTATTTTATATATATTTTCTTCTACTAAATTTAAGAGTCTACATGGTAAATAGAAAAGGAAAAAAGACAACAACAAAAGACTTTATTCTGCCTGGTGTGTAAAAGAGTATGACTGCATCCATCCTGTTTGTTTTGTTAATGCAGTCAATTGGAAATTTATTCAAGCTTAAAAATAGACATTCAATACAAAACATGAGGACATTAATGCACACACACACACACATGCACTCACATATGGCCAGATAAAGACAGCAGCAAAATGATAGAAATTTATTTTAAAATCAATTGAGTTATTTGTGCAAAAAAAAAAAGGACACTCTAGCCAAGTCAAGATTTTGTAAAGAAAATCAAAATAGAAAAATAAATGCATGCATGTTGTATTTTGTTAGTAAAAGGGGAAGATGTACACATTTTTATTTTATTTTTTGTGAAAATACACTTACATTTGAAGTGTCTTAAGAATAGCCGGCTAAAAAGGAAAGACAGTAAAAGTAAACTAGATAATTTGGGGGATATATACCGAAAATACTTAATTTGAAAAAAGGTGTTGTGCTCCACATTTTGTATAATATTCCTCTCCAGATGGGAGCTAGTTGATGCTGTAAAATATTCTAGATATAAAGCCAATAATTATATTATAATTATATACTAAAGAAACTAAGCAACTTACAACGAAATATCGATATAACATTTAAATTTATATAATACAACCTCAAGCTTAAAAAACTAGCTGCTTTAATTAGAAACAAAAACTCATTTTAAACGAATTTTAAAGCAAGCCTTTGTTTTCCTATCTTTATTTCCTTAAATCAGCTTAAAATTCAAAATTCAGCTAAGAATTCATCTCCTTTTATTGCTAGAAACGAAATATAGATTCATCAACAATATAAAATGAATTAAATTATCTAGTTCTCTTCAAGTATTTCTTTTCCTTTCTTAATAAACAGAAACATTTTCTTTTGATATACTGGCTGCACAAGAAGCAAAAAAAAAAAATAAAAAAAGTATTAAAAACAAATCACAAACATAGATGCTACGAAATTTATTGGTATGAAATTGTAAGTGAAATTGTTAGCATTAAAAGTTGCAGGGGGTGCACTAGATTTGTAACTACTTAGAACATCTGTTTACGGTCACATGTCACGTTGTTATTGCCGACATCATCTTAACGTTGTCTGTACGTACTACGTTTGCATTATCAACACACCAACAAACATGCATAAATATTTGTGTGACAGACTGTTTGGTTGTGTGTGTGTGTGTGTGTGTGTTATATTGTTGTTTTTGTGCCTAAAAGCTTTAACAAACTGCATTAAAAACATTTCCTGTACCAAACCAAACCAAACCAACTGCTGCTGATAATGATTTCTCTTTTTTATTTTTATAGTCTTGACTAAATTTGTATTTTTACCAAATTTTTATTTGGGTTTTATTTCTTTTCGCTTTAGTAGCTTTAAAAAAGAAATCTTTTTCTTCTCTATTTGCCTTTTTTATTGTTTGCTTAACTTTTGTACATGTCGATGTAATGTTATGTTTCTGTATTGTTAAGTATATCATACGTATATGAATATAAAGTATTTGTTTTGGTGTGTGCCAGAGTATGTATGTGTGTTTAGGTATTCAGCTTTAAACATAAAAAATGTCCCCATGGGTTGCATACTTGTTATAGATGAGTAATTCCAGAATAGCTTGAGTCTGGAAAAATTTCAAGTCTACATGACTTGTCTTTCTGTTTAAAAATTACCTGAAGAAAATAAATCGAACTGAAGTGCTGATTATGCAATGTGGGCTTAAGCTGTTGTTTCTAATCCTTTAATGAGCTTATTTTTGTAAGCCTGTAAGTGAAAATCCTGCTTTAACCTGCCAAACAGTTGTCCGAAAAAATTTCTCTTTACTGAGCCAACATTACTGAATTGCTTAAAAAATGCCCCCTTCATAATTTCTGTCAAAGCGTTAGGGGTTTCTTTTATCACTTTTCAGTTAATTACTTGTTGAGCCGGGAAAATCGTTGCTGCCAAAAGCAAATCGAACAGAAAAAATAATTAAATGTTCTTCCCAAAATTTAAAAAAATTATTTGGATCTCAATACTTGTTGCTACAAAACTCTTTTTCTTAAAATTAATTGTGGATCCCAGGCTGTTAATAATCCACACCGACTCAACACTTGTTCCCACAAAAATGGCTGTTGGATTGTTCAGACAAACTCTTCAGTTATTCCCATAGAATTTATTTTCTTTTAAAGTTCACTGTGGATCCCTGCTTCTTGAATAATCACAGAAATTAAACATTTCTGTCTACAGATCTTCCTTACACAAAAGGTAATTGGGGATCTGGGTCTATTGATGGTTCCCATAGACTTAAAACTTTATTCCTGCAACATTTCTCTCCCTAAAAATTAATTAAGGATCGTTGCACAAAAACTCAACACTTGTTCTTACAGAATTTCTCTCCCTAAAAGTTACACAAACTCAACACTTGTTTCTATAGAATTTCTTTCCCCAAAGTTAATCCTGGACTGATTCACACAAACTCAATAATTCTTTTTATAAATTTTTTTTCACCAAAGATTAATCGTGGATATTTGGCTGTTGATTGTTTACACAAACGCTAGACTTGTTCCTATTAAATTTGCTTGTCTTAAAATTAATCGTGGATGCCTGGCCGTTAGCCATTCACACAAAAGCTTTACTTGTTTCCACAGAATTTTTTTCCTTTAAAACTCATTGTGCATCCGTTATTCTTAAATAATCACAGAAATTCGACATTTGTTTCTACAGAATATGCTGTCACAAAACTTAATCGTTTATAATTAACACACACTTAAGACTTGTTCCCTCAGAATTCCTCTTCCTAAAAGTTGCACAAACTAAACACTTATTCTTTATAATTGCTTTCCCCTGAAGGAAACTTGGCTGTTGATGATTCACACAAATTCAGCTCTTTTTTCACCTAAAGTTAATCGTGGAAACTTGGCTGTTGATGATTCACACAAACTCAGCTCTTTTTTCACCTAAAGTTAATCGTGGAAACTTGGCTGTTGATGATTCACACAAACTCAGCTCTTTTTTCACCTAAAATTAATCGTGGAAACTTGGCTGTTGATGATTCACACAAACTCAAAACTGGTTACTACAGAATTTCTTTCCTCAAGTATCTGCCTGCTTATGATTCAGGAGTTGGAATTGTTTTGTTTAATTCTTATTCGATTCTCTATTCGAGTCTCTAAGAAGGCAAATTTTTTTAATTTTTTGTAACTTCAGCTCACCAAGGACATTCAGCCTAACATAAAAAAAGCCGCTTTAAAAAATAACTTAAAAAAATTGCTGCAAGAATTATTATTTTTTTTTTTTTTTTAATTTCGTTCCTAAAGAAAGAAAGAAATATTTCTTAAAGAAGAATCTTTTTAATAATTTTTTCTTTCAACTTTGTTTTGTTTGCTGGGCATGCACATGTTGTAAGGTTAACTTTGATTGATTATTCAAAGTTTAATGGGAGCTGTGTGTATGCAATGGTATGCCTGTACTTATAAGTGTATGAGTTTTTTTGGGGGGTTTTGCTAAGTGTTAATTTTTACATTTTCTTCTGTCTGTTTAGCATTTCATTTCAATTTGTAAAGATACTTTGTGTTGTATTTGCAGTTTGTTGATTGTATGCGGCTCCAACTATCTCTACGGCCTTCTAATGTTCTTTCACTTTAAATTTTGTTGTTGTTGTTGTTGTTTTTTTTTCTGTACTTTTAAAGCATTTAAGCCGATTTGCAAACAATTGATTGACAAGTATTTTAAGAGACACTTATGCGTCAATATTTTATTGAGACATTTCACATGTTTATTTAATCAGTCATACATGAGAAAAAAATCCATTCATTATTGATTAAGTACTCAAAAAGTTTGTTAGGGTAGATAGAAATTTTTCAAAACATTTTTCAAGTTTCTGGAAGTAATTATTAGTGTTACAAAAGATTTTAGTTTAAAGTAATTGGGTGCTTTAAAATAATTTAAAATTGTTTTTTTAATTGTTTAAAAATTTATTAAATAATAATTTTTTTTTCTATTCTTCTCTTTGCAGGTATGTCAAACTTTTATTTGTTGGAAATACTATTACCCTGTAAGTGTGTTTGTTATAATATTTTTCTCTTAATTTGCTGTTTATGTAATACAGCCGTATAACGTGTCAAGAAAATTTTTATGAAAAGTACGTTAGAGTTCTTCATCTAAATTTGATAGACGAGCTAAGCACTTGTGTTATAGAAACAGCTTATAAATCTATACTAAAGTTTAATTTCAAAACACAATAAAATTCCTTGCTCATATAATTATGTGTTGATTTTCTAACACAAGCGATTGGGTAACTACTCCAAAAAAATTGTTTATAAATTGTTTGTGGTACAGAAACAACACATATGTAGTTAAAAGTTTGATTCAGTGCACTAGTTGCTTTAATTAAGTGATTGTTAGCAATGAAATAGAACCAAGCAAAAGGGAGAAAATAGCTCCATAATTGAAACGACTTCACAAACTGTTATTTAATATTTTAACATTTCCACAAGCCAGGCTTTAAATAAAAGTATTTCTACAATTTTGACTGCAATCAGGCTTTGCAATTAATTCAATTCAATTCAATTCAATTAATTTAGAAATTTACAAAATTATTAATTCAATTGAACTTTCAAATATTCTTTTGATTTTCTTTTGTTCTTATTTTCCTTTTTGATTGTTTACAAAATGTATGAAATTTAAAAAAAAGTGTGGCAATATTGTTGAGAGCCAAAATAAAATAAATTCTAATTTACGACTGCTTTCAGCAGCGAGTTTTACATGTCAATTTGTATGGAAAATATCGTTAAGCTGCAGTTCGATTTCATCATTAACACAGTTCACAGAAGAAAAACAAATCACTTTGGAAATATGCCAGCAGAAGCGTTAAGCCAGGCTTTTTGCTAAGACTGGCAAAAATTCCATAAACAGTAGTACTTGTGAAAAGCTTTTACTTAGTAGGCCTTTCAGTTCAAAACGGAGTTGTGCGACTCTAATTGAGGGCCGTTAGGCCCTTACGTAAATCAGGCCTTTCAATAGACCTTTATTAGCAGGCCTTTTTTTATATCTTTTAAAGAAAACGTTTAAGAAAACTTTTTGAAACAAAGAAATATAGAAGTGATGACCCGCAATGACAGCTTTTTTCTACGATTGGAAAGCTATTATTTAACAGGCTTTAAAAAAACTTATCAGCAGGCCTTGTTTAAGTATATTTTAGAAAGGAAACTTATGAAAAAAAACTAGCTGGAATGCCCAACATGTTTTTGATAAATAGAAAAAATTAAAAATATATTAAAAGAAAAATCCTTTAAATTCAATTCTAAAGAAAAGCTTTCGAATTTTGTGTGTCTTTCTTTTTAATAGTCATCATTCCATTTTAATAAGCAATAACGCCTTAAAGTTATAACAAATAATGAACTCCTTCAAAGCCACTGCACGTTATCCTATACTTTTTCACTTTTTTAATAACACAGGCCTAAAAAATGAATTGTTTTTTGTGGTGCTAAAGGTTTGACTGTCAATTTGAATACCTGTGGCAGCACACTTAGAGAAAAATAAACACCGTGCTTTGTCAAAATGACCACAAATGGTTTTTGCTCACTCTTTTCCTTCTAACTGAACGTTTAGTTTTCTAATTTATCTTGATGTTCAATTTAAATCTTCAATTGCTTTAATAACCACCCAAATAATTCTTTTAAATCTTCCACAAATTCTAGAGTTTAAAATGTATTTCTATCAAAAACTTATTTTGCTTTTATTTAAAAAAAAAAAAAAATTAAATAAAACTAAAGCCAAACACAGTTGCGGAAATTGTTTTGTAAAATCTTTTAAAATTCCTTTAAATAAAACAGCACAGCTTTAAACTAAATTCAAACAATCAATAGAAATAAAATTTATACGAATAACGTTTTGGAATAACGAGAAACCAAAACGAAAAATAAAGAAGAAATCAAACAAATTGTGTTGTATGGCTTTTGTTTATATTTCGTTACGGCTGGGATTTTCAATTCAGACTCTCTAACACAGTATTTTATTACATTTGCCAATTGTTCATTCACTCATTCAAACATTCATTTTCTCAATTCCTTGGGAGTGTGTGCTAAAACAAATAAAAATTTAGAACTTTTGCTTATGTCTTTCCTAATACTTGTACGTAAGGTTGTTGGTAAAATTCAAATTTATTCGTTTTTTTTAAGGAGAAACAAGCTAAAAAAAAAAAAAGGCTGTAGTAAATAAAATTCATTTATTGAAATTGGAAAAGTCTTTTCAGCATAAATAAAAGTGTAATACACAATTTATAATCTGTTGGAGATGAATATAATAAAATTCCAATGAAATAGCCTGATGTAAAACTAAACAAAACTTTAAAAATCTATGACATGAAAAATCAAAAGAAAATTGATCAGTGATGGTTGGCAAAATGCAATATATGATGGAAAAACTAATTTAAAGAATAACAAAAAAACAAAAAGAAAAACTTTGATGAACTTCTTAATGACTTGAAAAGTTTAAGGTATGAAATGTAGAAAAGTTCTTTTAAAATGCAGGAATTTCATTTTGAATTAAGCCTTTTACTCATTTGCAACAGTTTTTGGGATATGTAGCACTGCCATACTTCATTTTGGAGCCGTCAGTGTACCACAACTGCCGGTCCTGCTCCAATAATATTGCACGATTTTTCATTCACTGATGATAATCCAGAGCCAAATCACTTCATTTGCCATCAAGCAACTCGTATGGAAATTTAAACAAATTTCAAAACCGATAGTTAAAGTTAAAATTTTATAAGTCAAGTATCAAGCTTTTGTTTAAACATTAAATTAAAAATGTGGCTAAGTTAAATATCGGCTAAAAAGTTTTAGCCAAAAACCGGTTTTTCGCTTGACAAAATCCTAACTTTTACTATCGAAAGTTGTAGAAACAAGCCTAACATTACGATAGTTGAGTTGGGCCCAGTTTTTTATCTATTCTTTCAGAGACAGCGAGATATGAGAAGAGTTCAAACAGTTTTTTATAAATATTGCATGTCTCACTAGGTCTGCTCTAAGACTGTTTGCTGGCTGCAACCCCCTTAACTGCAAAGTGTAACAAAGTGAATACAGTAATTCTTTCTAAAACCAGGGCTGGGCATGATTTCAATTATACCGAAACTGGTAAATCACAGTGTGTTAAGAGTTAGCGCAAGTTTAGGAAAATTGGTATATTTGCCCAAAATTTGCAACTGTGAAAACCAGAGAGAGAGAGAGAGAGATTTTATGTAATACATATTTTTAGGGTTCGTTCGTCAACTAACTTAGGCAAATAATGTGGATGTATTGGAACACATCCAATATTTAACTTATCGATATTTTTAATTTAATGTTCTACCAAAAGCTTCATATTTGACTTGTAAAATCTTGACTTGAACTACCGGTAACTTGTAATAAATAAGGGCCTTTAAAGATTTTTATTGCTGCCTGTTCTGTGATTTCAAATAATTATTTTTCTCTTTCTCTTTTCCCAGTTGAGAAAATTTTTCTCAAAAACAAAATTTTTCCTTAAGAAAAATAATATCCGGGAATATTAATAATTAAGCTGATTACGTTTTAACTTTACGCACAATTGGCTAGATGGTACTCAGTAGCACCCATACTCATTTTAAGCCAAGAGAAATTTCTGTCCCTAATATTAAATTAACTGCACTGTCATCTATTCCCTTAAGTTTAAGGCGTAGGGGAGTTAGTCCAGTGATTGCTTGTGAGGCTTATGTAGGGTATGTTTTTATTTATGCCCCAATTCAATTATCAAAAGCATCAGATAATTTTTATACATTCCCACAATTAGCAACTGTGAAGAAAAGAGAGTAAAGAGACTATTTTGTACGATGCATATTTTTAGGGGCGTTAAGTGGATATATGTTTTTGAGTATAAGCCAAGGCAACTTTTTTCTTATAATTTTTTTTCCCCATGAAATGTTTTTTAGAGTTTAAATGTTTTATTAGTTAGTTTTATTTGACCTTTTTCTTTTTTAATTAAAATGGCTATTTTGTTAAGCTTGAGGTCTTATTTTTCAAAAATTTATTTTTATATCGATATTTCGCTTCTTCAGGATATAATTTTTTTATTGTATAAAAATCGTCCAAAAATTGATTTTGTAAATTTTATTAGAGTCTGTTTTAGTTTCATTTGAGAAACTGTTTTCCAGCAGTACAACTTTGCTTCATATTATCCTGCAATATGTGTCAAAATTATTTCTTTTTATAATTTCTATAAGAAGCCAATATTTATGTCAGACGTAATTATGTACAGTAATTTCGAGACTTATAACAAAAGTAACAAAACATATGAGTATGTAAAGCAACATTCCACTTTAAAGAGTCTTAAGGAATGAGGTAACATGTCTTGAAAGTTGCTTAAGATCTCCATAATCAATAAGTTTAAAATGGAATCTTGCCATTCTATTTAAGGAGGGTAAGGCCACCATGTAAACAAAGAATAAAATAAACTTTATTTTAACTAAAACTGCTTGCTATACTTTCCCTTTACTTAGTTTAGCAGTAAGGCTACCTTGCAATTTCCTTTTATTACTTAACTTATTTTATGATAATACCCCCCCGAAAAAAATAAATAAAATAAAACATAAAAATATGTTGAGTAATAAAAACTGCTACTGCTGGAATAGGAAGCATAAAAGTATTAAAATAAAAAAATTAAGTTATTTGTTTGTTAAAGTTCATAGATTTAAAACAAGCTCACAAGCACACATCTGCTTTAAAAGTTTCTATAAAAATAGAAAGCATAAGGGCTTTTTTTTTCTTAAGAAGACGACCCTTCCTGAAGCTTTTTCTTTTCTGGCCGTCTCAAGTGTTTTATTTATGGTTTATGGCTAAAACGATTTTCAAATTTATTTAATACTTTTATTTTATTATTCTTTTCTAACTTTTGGCTGTATGAATTTACGTTTTTCAATTTTTATGTTTCTTTACTGCCTGAAAGTAAATTTATTGTTTTAACTTTACGTGTTAGACTTTTCACCTTTTTTACGGGAGCGCAGAACTGATAGGAGGTGCAGGAGTGTGTGTTGTATTTTCAATTTATCACCACAATAAGGTCAAATTTGGAGAGGAGCGTTATTCCATATTGACGGCAAAAACTAAATTTTTTTTTGTACTTCTTGCATCATAAAATATAAGAATATGGCCTTTTTCATGGCCATTAGAAGTCAGCTGAATAATAACCATAACGTAAAATACTTTTAATTATTTTTCTTTTTTCTTTTTTAAAATTTTTGTTAGAAAACCCAAGCAAGGTGTGCGTGTAGTTATTTAAATTGAAGTTTTTGGGGCTGGCATGGAACTGCCTTCCTTTAAAGAGTCATAAGGCAGGATATAATTTAGCTAATTTGGTTTATTTTTAAGGGCTATTAATTTAACACAATTTCTTATAGCTTTAAATTAAGTAAAAGGATTAGCATGGAAAGCAATAGTTTTTAGAATTTACAATTTTTTGTTTGGAAAATAGATTTTTTTATTAAATGACCTGTAAGTGACAAATAATTATCTTTTACTTTCATATAACAATAAAATTATATTTTCATTTGAAATTGAGACTTCATTCTTCTTGACTGTATTAAGAATGTTGAACAAAGACCGCCTTAAAGTCATTGATCGGTATTTTGTGAGCGGGATGCTTCGATGCTCCATTACCCTTTGCACGAATTTCTGGCTAGCATATTTTATTTCATACCTAAACGTAACACATCTTCTTTACAATCCAATAAAAAAAATCACAATTCCTTTAAAAAAAATAGTTGCTTTTATTTTACATTGAATAAGTGCACTTTTACTGAAACGTTCTAATTTTTATTATCAGAAAAAATTTTCTGATTTACAAAATGGTTCGTAAAAAAATTAAATTTTCTCTATGTAATTCCTGGCTGCATATTGGCTGTTTATCTGAGTGAGTTTAAAAAAGAGCAGCGTCATTGCTTTCTGCTTGAGCTTTAAGTTTACTGTGATTTAAGGCCAGTGGCAAATTCGAAATAACACAAATATTTTTTTATAATAATTAAAACCTCTAGTTTTTTTCAAGCTTAAGGTCCGATTTTAGTTAATTAACCTCAAGTGTAACAAAAAAAAATTCAAAAGTCTTTAAATGAAAGAGAAAAGGTTAAATAATTGTTCGTTGAGCCACTAGTAGTAATTCTTCTTCTTCTTCTTCTTAGCTGGCTTACACTTCAATCTCCTGCGTATTTTCTCCAATTTGAGACGTTCAAATCGGTGAGATGTTGTTGGACCTAATTTTTTTAGCGGTGCTTTTTATGCCCTCTGCTGGGCGCAGGCCTTCGGAATCTTACTCGAAAATGTTTCTAGCCTGAGCATATTCGTTCCGGGGCATAAAGCAATATTTGCAACTTTATGCGCTTCACCAAATCAATGTCGGTATACAGCTCATAAAGCTCGTGGCTCATATTATGTTGCTAGTCCCCGCTAACTCAAATTGGTCCATATATTTCACCAAAAATTTTTCTCTCGATTACGCTTCATCTGAGCCATACAAGGGAACGTTTAATATGAGTGTCTTGTAGACTGTTATATTCGTTTTTCGCTTAAGGGCCCTTAAATATTATTTATTAAACCACTAGCTTTTTTGTCCGTCAGCTATTGAATGACCTTTAAAGACAATCTCTTAAATATTCATTGAGGGCGCCGCCAGTCCTCTTTGGCTTGTCAACAATCGCCCACTTCCACTATTATATACTCCTGCCTTTTAGCCCACTAATTGATTTTATTAATTGAGTTTTATAAAACTCTTTAAAACAAAAAAATTTATTTTTCCAAATAACTTCAATATGACCTTAACACGTTCATCTATTCAATATCCTTAGAATCACATATAAACTGACTTTGTTTTTTATGTGTTCATATGAAAATTAAATGAAAAATTTGTACAACCTGATTGAATCTACTTAATACAAACAGAATTAAATAAACACTCAAAGTATGATTGGGATAGAGAAAAAAAAATTCCTATTAAATAAATAAATACAGCACGGAAAAAAAGAAAGAAATAAAATAGAAACTAAAGGAAAATGTTGAAACAAAAAAAAAAAAAGAAAAACCTTTCAATAATTTCACTTAACACTGGGGCATCATTCAAATAGTCAATAGCAAAGACAGCAGCAGTGTAGCATTAATAGCAAACAACAAACCAACACAACGCAACACTATCGTAAATCACTAGCTGATGCAGATGCATATAAAAGTCAGCTTTTTCTGCAATTTTTATTAAAGCAAATTGCAGAAATCACACATACGAAAACATTGCCATGATCCTGTTCTGGTTCAATTTTTCTTTTTTCATTTTAATAGAAAAAAAAAAATACATACAAACACTTGTAGTTGCTACAATTTACACAAACGCATGCATATTCCTACACACACACAGATGTAAATAGTTAGATATAATAGCGTATAAAAGGTAAAAAATAAAATAAAAATTTTACCAAGTACAAACGTGAGATTCAGTGGAAAAAAATCATACACAAGAGGAAATTCAAAAACCAACAACCCGTATACATAATCGTTAACAACCATGTTGAATGTTGTATAGTTTTATATCCTTTGCTGGTGTTTTTTTTTTTTTTTTTTGTATGAGTTTATAACACTATAATTTGCCGACTGCAGAATAAACCCATTAAAACGCATGGAATTGCCATAAATTAATCGATTTTAAACCAAATTTCTATTTATACTGAATGTCGTAATAACAAACATGACCTGAATAAGCTAATGCATTCGGTTTAAAATAAAACTGCTTAGGAATTTAATTGCATATGATTAAGATTTGAATAAAGTCATGCAGTCAGTCATTGAACAATTCTGAAGTCTACTCTGCCAAGTTCTTCTAGTTTCTTTGTTTGAGTGTAAGTTGTATTGTTTATGGCATTAAATATTCGTATCTTGGAAGATTCCTACTTCTACAGGTTTGGAAAAATTCACTTATTTCCTTACTTCTGCTAATACTATTGAGTGTCATTTCACAACATTCTCAGTTTGCCCCTGGCAAGACTCCTACTTCTGCCTGTCATTTCAAAACTTCTCTAGGATTGGAAAATTTCACAGTTCGATTAGGTGCCACAATATCAAATTTTTGCCAAAAAGCTATGTTTTTTCTTAGATAGGATGAAGTAGCATTGACGGACGATGGAGTTTTTAAAGGATTCTATACATTTTCTTATACTAAAGATTTTTACAGAAAATGTTATCTTGAAGAATTGACGCATCGATTGTGAATACAACAAGGAGTAGGCTGACTAAGTAAAGGATTGGCCCTCTAATTTAACTTGGACTAGAAAGAAGAATTAAGGAAACTTAGAAAAATCCATGATTTTCTGGTAAACTAGATCGCTGATAAGGCTAAGACGGGAATTAAGCTAAGAAACTAAGTAATGGAAGTGTGTAAAAATTAAACACAGCAGAAAGAAAAGGCTTGATGCCTTTTAGGTATACTAAAACTTACGTTAGTTTAAATCACAAAGGGACCATATCAGAGGTTCCAATTGAGTCTCACTTTGTTTTCTTATTATGGGTCCCAACTAAGTATTTAGACTTGAAGTCCGAATGGAAGCAAATTTTGATAAAAGCTTTAATAACAACATCTAGAAGAGTAAACAAAAGCTGGTTTATATTCTGAACATGCAGAGCGACAGTCTGTAAAACAATTTCCGGTTAAAAAATTTTGGTTTGAGGTATCTCTTTATCATATTATTTTTTCTAAAGGACAAAGTGTAACTGAACAGCTTTCTTTAGCTTGTATTCCTCAGGAAATATTACCGGAATATTCTTAGGATATCCAAAATAAGAGAGAACTCACAGGGGCAGACCCAGAGACCCAGAATAGCTAAGCTTGTATTTTTGTTTTTTTTTGCTTGAGGCGTCTTGTTCAACTTAACCTAACCTTAGCTTTCAGTAATAATTAAGAGCTACTTACCTGCTTCTACTACTATTTTCAAAGTCTTGTTGCTATAATCTAATGTGTATTGCGGTTGGTTTCTATAGTGTTAATAGCAGCAACCATTTTTTAAGCAATAAAAACACAGGCATTTTGATTTATTACTATTATTCCTGTTACCTTGTGCTACTTTACTTAATGTAATTTACAGTTATAAAAACGTTTTATAGTTACCAACTGCAACAGAAACAGCAACAACTACAATCACTACTTGCAATTTTAAGTAGCGAAAACTCAAATACCAACCATAAAATTAAGCATCCACAGCAGAAGAACTATTAAACACAGCAAAGAATATAAAATTCTTAATAAAAGTCAAATAAAAATTGAACTTAATAAAGTAGAAAACATTTTCATTTAAATTATTGAAAATTTAAATTAATTTTCAAATAAAATTTTTTTATTAAATTATTAAAGACGAGAAATGATTGCAGCTGAAACTCATATATAATAGATATACGAGCCTTATTTCAGTTTTGCTGTGAGCTTAGGTGTTGCTAGTATTTTACAATAATCACCATTACAAGCCCGAGAGCCATAAATTAAAGTTAACTAACAAATACTTATAGCCAAAGACAGGATCATGTTGCTTTTTTTTTGTGCTCTAACGGAAAAGAAAATAAAAAAGCAGCAAAAGAAAGCGTCAAAACTGTAGCATCATGCATATGGATGGTTTAAGTTGCAACCATAACCAAAATTAACTAGCACCACATAAGATAATTCTTTTACATTTACATGCAGTAACATTGTGCCACTTACTTACATACACTAACTGTAATTTAAATATTTATATCCTGCTACAAAGAGAAAAAAAATAGGGAGCAGGGTTTAACTAACAAAATCTAACAAGTACTTGTGGATAATTTACTATGAAAAAATAAAAATTATTGGAGCCAAGGAGAAAATCGTGTAGAAAATGCTAACGTGATAAAGATGTCATCCAGAAAACCGAGGGAGGAGCCTGGCAATCAACAACTTTTTAGTGTAGAAAAATTTTATTTTTACTTTAGTTATCGTGACAAAGAAAACCTCAGTGGTGAGGTTTTTAAAATGAATAACTACTCAATTTTAACTTAGTGAAAGAGTCTATGGGGAGTATCTAAATGTCGTCCTAAGATTTTGCTTTTTTTTATTTTTTTATTTTTACATAGAGAGAGACAACAAAGTGGTCTTTTGATTCACTGTCAGTATCTAATCATTAATGGCATCTTATTTTAGTTGTCTACTTCAAGCTGTAGCTCTTTATTTTGTCTACAGCTGGTACTGCCAGTCAGCGTTGCCAGGACTTTAACTATATTTCCCTAAAAAAAACGCTAGAAAAGGCTAAATCATGCCGAAAAAAAATAAGCTATAGCTTAAAATTCAAAATTTTCTTAATTCTTTATTACATTAAGATTCTTTAATTATAATTGTTATAAAAAAAAAAATAATATCAAAAACTAAAGAAAATAATGTCGTTTTCCACATGGCTTGAAAATTACCAAAATCAAAAAGGAATTTAATCTGTAGGTTCTAATCTTTCGGGAAGTGTTTTAACATTTTCGCATAATTTCGTAGTTTTTTCTATGATGCAAAGCGGAAACTGACAAAATATTTGAGAACAAGTAACTTCTGAAAATTTTGGTGGTAGACCTCCTCTTTAGAATTTTATGTGTCCCATCCCGTAATCTTTTGTAGTTCGTCCGTAAGTTGCTAAAATACCTCAAAGCAACAGTACTGGAGTATACGCAAATTTCAAAAATTTTCAAAATAATCCATAGTAATTTCCGGACGAACCATAGAATATTAAAGGATAAGACATATACCATTTTAAAAGGAAGGCTGTCTAGTTTTGGAATTTATTACTCAAATACTCAGAAGTTACTTTAGGCTATTTTTAAAATTTTTTTGAAATATCCATATATCCCAGTGCTGTTGCTTTGAGTGATTTTTACCATTCCCCATTTTGCCAAGGTAGCATTCCCGATTTTGTCAAGGAAAATAACCTAAATCAAAAAGAATTTTAATCTGTAGGCTCTGGAAGTGTTGTAACATTTCGTAGTTTTTATTTTATAATGCAAAACGGACAAAATATTTGAGAACAACAGTCCTGGAGTATATGGAAATTCAACAAAATTTTTAAAAATAATTCAAAGTAACTTCTGAGTCATTGAGCAATAGATTATAAAATGGGCAGTAAGTACTTGGGCAGTAGATTATAAATTTAGACAACCTTAGCTTTAAAATGATATGTGTCCCATTCCGTAATCTTCTATAGTATTTAAATACTTTTGAGGGAATTCAATTATTTTTCAACTTCAATATTAAAAAATAATATTTAAAATTCCTTGAAGTAATAATTTATTTTTTGATTTATAATGCTATTTCTATTCTGATATTTTGCGAGCGAGCAACCTCAGCATTACTAAATAACTGAATACTAAATGGAACAATTAATTAAACAATTAGGAATAAAGTGCATTTTTATTTTACAAGTTAGAGGTCAAATACTTTTCTTAACTTATGAAATTACCTTTGTTCGACTAATTTATCAATTTCCATATCAAAGTTTTATCGAAAATATTATTTATTTATTTATTGGCTGCTGTGGCCTTCGTCCTTTTGATCAAAAATATTAATTTAGCTAAATTGGTCTCAGTCTCAGATTGTCATTTTTCCAAAAAAGGCTATTTAAGGCTATTTTGAAGAAACAAAAAAGACCAAGGAAAAAAACTGGAGGCCAAATCATACATTTTGAGGCTAAATCTAGCCTTAAAAATCCTAAAATAGCAACGCTGCTGCCAGTCAATCGTTTGCTCTAGAGTTTTAAGATTTGGCCTTTATGAACGCTTCTCTCTAGTTAATTTCACTTAATTAAAAACAATAAAATGCTGTGCAAAAGAGCTCATCATTTAAGGATTTTCAACTTTCCATTTTAAACTTTCCCATAGGGCACTATCAAATACTTAAGTATCAAGTAAATCTTTTCATATTATTTTATCTCAATATACACGGTTTAAGGAATTATGACTTTTTTTCTCATAGTAAATATATGGCAAACTAGATCATATAATCCTTGTTCTATACAAGTATGAATTACAGTATAAAAACAGGCGCATGTTTTTTTGTTTATGTTGGTGCTTCCAGTATGTATTTCTAACTAGTATTATTTTTATAGTCGATTTTTTACATGTTTTTATTAAAACACCATCATGCCTGATGGTGTTGCTATATTTTTTTTTTTAATCTCTTTTTTGTTTTAGTTTTTGGTTCCCGTTTTTTACTCTTGTAGCATAAAAAAGATTAGGGTTTAGAGTATTACAATGGAGTAGCAAAAAAAAAAAGAAAAGAGAAACCACATATACTGCAACAGTGCCAGTGGGTAAACTGGGTGCTAAAAACGAAGCAAGTGTGTAATTGCTAGTGGCAGTTTTCTTTCCTGTTGTTGCTCGTATCGTGTTGCAGTATGTTTATAAAAGGGATTTTGTAGTTTTCTTTGCCAGCATTAGAAAAAGCGACAGTCAGACAGACAAACCAGGCAGCTCAGCTTTATATGAAAGAGCTTTAATTAAACTGTTGAATTCATATAACTAGAGCGCAGAAGAATTTTTGATAAAAGAAAAAATTTTATTAAACTACAAGTAAATTTTAATATTTCAAGTAAAACATATAACTGAATGTTAAATGAATACTAAGGTTAAGTCGTTACATTCGATATTGAGTAAATTCTATCGAAATTTTCAAATGATTTTATATAAAATGCCGAGCATTTCGCATGCACTGATGAGGGCCCTTTATTACTTAAAAATAAAACGCAACTTTTGAAAGAGTAAACAAACATTAAAACTAATAGCTTTAGTTTAAGCTATTTTTAAAGCTCAAATTAAAAAACCTGAGCGTGCTAATGAACCCTTCTTAAGTATCGTAGAAGGTCCATGTACATTTAATCAATTTTTAATTAAAGCTGAAGTCTAAAATGTTCCACAAATATCATTTTGTTAGCCAAATATACTTATTCAAATTTTCATAAATTAATTTTTATTGTTCAGTAGTTCTAGTTTTAACTACGAGTACAAAAAAAAATTGTAGGTTCGCTGACCTTTAATTTGGCAAACATGACTTGCTCTCAATCTTTAAATGATGCAACTGGTATGCCAGGCCGGTAATTAACTCATAGTCAGTGGGAATAGTTAACTACTCCCATTGAGAACTAAAACGATGATTGCCAACATTGAATCGAAGACAAAAAAAAAAAAAAAAGAAAACATGGTCAAACCAGTCAATTACTGTTAAAGACAGCAGCTAACATACACAGTTCTTCTCTCTTCGCATACTCCTGTGTAAATGGCTTAACATTTTCTCCTACTACACAAGAGATTGTAAAGCAAAAATCACTGCATGACATAAATAAAAGGGAATGAAAATTGTTTACTTTCTACCTCTTCTTTATTACTATTTGTTTTAGCTAGAAAAAAGCACATAGAAGAAAATACACAAAAAGAAAAAAAAGGGTTCATCACGAGACATATTTACTTGCCAAAACCCTTTAAACCATACCAGCAGACATACTCGTAGTATGCAGCACACGACATAAACTTCTTCATCATCATCATCATCTTTGCCATCAATGCTGCCAATATCATTGTTAAACCTGATTCTCTTCTTTACTGGTAGCAGTGGTTGGTCTGTTTATATACATACGTTTGTCTGCTGGGTTTTGTTAGTGGATTGCATTGCCTTTAGCTCGTTATAATTGCATTGTAATATGAAAATAGTTGTTGTTGTTGTTGTTGTTGTACTTCAGTTCACGTTTTAAGCCCTTTAATTCGTTAAACATACATACTCGTAGTTATACACGTGCTAATAATCCTTTCCTTCAATCTTCAATACCTGATAAAAGGGTTGGTTGTAAGCATTTGAGTGGAAAATAAGAAAAAAAAAAAGGCATTAAAGAGATGAACAGTAAATTGGTCTACTAATTTCCATTCTCATTTGACGTTAAAGTCATTTATTTCTTATAGAATTTACAGCAGACATTTTAGTAACTACAAACAAGAGTCAAGTGCCAGAACAAGTGCAAGCACCTACTGTTGCTTACTGGCTTTCCTGTTTTTCTCTTAAAGTTTTACGGGAAAATCCTTATATGAGGTAAGGAAATTTGGTTTGTTTTGTGTTTAGAGGGCAAAATCGGTTTTATCGGTTACTATTTGGCACTTATTTATGTGTCTGCTGCAAATGAACAAAACACATGTTTTTTTGCTTTTAAATTACAAACTGCAAATATTCAAGTTTAAAACAGTGCAGCTCAAACATTCTGCTATTAACTTGTCGGACGTGTTCCATATACAATTAAGGCGTATCAGTACAATATCTTAAACTCTCTTGGTTTTTTTTAAGGAACTTGAACTAGAAAAGCTCTTTGTAATACCACTCTTCGTTTACATTTCAACAAAGAAAAATATCACATCAGTTCTTCAACAGATTTCACATGTTTAGGCAACACTGTCTTTTTTAAATTTTTTTTGTTACCTTTCCCGTTGCTTGTTTATAAAAGTAATTAAAAATATCTGTATGTCTGTGCAAAAGGGATACAAGAGATTATTTTTCGTATGAAATGTAATTTTATTGCAAATATTTTTCTATAGCTTTAATCGATTTTTGTATATGCACCTTTCATATATTTTTTGGTTAATTCGTTTTGTATCTATTTCATTTTATTAAGAGTACCACGTAACATACATATGAATGTATGAATTTGCTTAACAAAATTAGTCGATGTGTGTTTTGTAAATATGAATATTCCATAATTTTAACCTTAAGGCATTTTAATAAACGTAAATAAAACACTTATCCTTTAAAATATTTGGTGGAAATCATTAAAAGTGATATTTGCTTAAATAGCTGAGGGCTATGTGGAAAATATCGTTGGCAAATAAATGCCAAAAATAAATGTTAAATATCTTTCAAACAAAAGGAATTATATTGAAGGGAGTATATTATTACAGGGTACTACTTTCCTGGGTGGCTTTATAATTATAATTCTGGTTCACTAAGAGCTTTTAAATTATAGTTTAATTTGAATGATGTCATACAATTTTATCTGGACCTTGTAAAGCCAGTTTCCATTAGTTTTAGTTTTCTCTATTTTAAAGGCCAAGCCAAACTCTACTATTGTGGTAAATGAGAGTAAATAGAGTTTCTACTAAAACTAATTAGTAGCAGCTCCCTGCTGAGATTCTGGAGAGCTTCAGGATTTTGTTTAGAACTTTGCTTTTTGTTGTATTCAGTTTTGAACTACAGAAAATTCAATAATTTTAGGGCTTTTATCTTGAGCTGTTGTACTGCAAATCGAATTAAAAATCTTCAATATCTGTATTTTGCTTTTATATCTTTAGTTTTCCTTTCTTTCTGAAAGATTTAGGGCTTTTATTAAATTTTATTTTATAACATTTTAAAACCTAAATATTCTTAACCACTTTTTTTGCTTTAATCTGTAAACCTCTCCAAATGTCATAAATGCAACACTGCAACACAGCCGGCTTTATTTTACTAAAATTGCTGGTCATGATGATAGTGACGATGGTCACTGTGTGGTTAATGCTAAATATGCTCCGCATTTATTTTTAATTTTTTTTTTTTTTAATTTTGCTTATTTTCTACTTCCCCTGACACAATTCTGTCTATTGCGTCAAGGTTTAATTTTTTTTTTTTTTTCATTTTGAGGTTTTCTTTGTTGCAGTGGTTTCTTTTTTAGCAACATGTGCTAAAAAAATTTTTTTTGGTTTATAAAATTGTGTATTAAAGAACATTGCTGTGTGGCAATACATAATTTAAGGCCCTTAAAATATTTAATAAACGAGTATTTTACTTAAAGAGAATTTTATTTAGAGAGGGGCAATGAGAACAAATATTTTCAAAGGCATTTTATTATCTTTGCTTGTGCTTTGCTGAACCGTATTTCTTTTAATTGACAAAATTGTTTGCATTGGGAAATCTTGCAAACAAAAAAAAAAAAGATTCTTTTACGTGCAGCAGGCAAATTAGTTGCTTTGACTTTTAGCCACTTTAGCTTTTGGGTTGTACCATTATTTATGGCAAAATAACAACATTGCATGCTTTGAAATCATTTAACTGTTACTAGTTAATGTTTCTATTTACAGTTTAGAGGAGCTGCTATTGTTGCAAACACCTAGTTTATGCTTTCATTAGGTTTTACATCAAAAAGACTAAAAATAAAGCAGCCACAAATTTATCAAAGTAAATTCGGCTGTGCCGAGGCTTATACACCCTTCACGGTGTCAGCAAAATATTAATATTTTTCACTTTTATAATATTAAAAGCATAAAAAAATATGCCGAGTTAAATATGTTTTAACATCACCCTTAAGTTTTTTAGTATTTGTAAATCTCTTTTCACTATCAAATACGTCTTACATCATTAAATATTTCTTTATATGTTTTTAGTAGTAGTTTAACGGAGATTGTCTAGATTCGTAACCTACTGCCCAAACACTCAGAAGTAACTTTGGATTATTTTTAATTTTTTTTTTTTTTTTAATTTCCATATACCCATGTGCTTTTGCTCTGAAGGATTTTGGCAATTTTCGTTTTGCATCATAAAATAAAAACTAAGAAATTCCTGAAAGCGTAGAACTTACAAATTTAATTGTTTAGTAATTTCCTGTTGCCAAAATGGGGAATGATAAAAACCCTTTAAAGCAAGAGTACTGGAGCATGAAAGAATTTCAAAAAAATTTTAAAAATAATCAAAAGTAACTTCTAAGTATTTGCCCAATAGATTACAAATCTAGACAGCCTCCCCTTTAAAATGATATGTGTCTTATCCCACAATCTTTAATTGTCCATTGGGAAGTTGCTAAAATCACTTAGAGCAACAGCACTGGGGTACATAAAAATTTCAAAATAATCAAAAGTAACTTCCGGACAAAAAATAGAAGATTGCGATATGGGACTTAAATCATTTTAAAGCGGAGGTGGTTAAGATTTGTAATTTAGAGCCCAAATACTTAGAAATTACTTTAAACTATTTTAAACAATTTTTTTTAAATACCCATTCGAAATAAATTTTTAAGCCAAACATACATATTTATTTAAATATTTAGATCAATAAAGACTTTCAAACTAACAGCAAAAATCGAAAAAAAAATCCCCTTTTTGTGATCGTAATGCTATTACACTAAAGACATTAAAAACACACAAACTTTTTTATATTTCGTGTTTGTGTTCGTTTTGTAGTTTAGACAAATCAAAAATGGTAAAAAATAGAAGTAGTACCGGTTTTTACTAAAGCGATCAGGCTGAATTTCAATAGCAACAATTTGACAGAAACAACTGACAGATTCGTGTACTACAATTTTTTGTATGTTGTCTAGGGACTTCAGAAAGTTGATTTCAACTATTTGACGGACAGACAGACAGACGAACAGGGCTTATTTAACTCCGCTATTTATAAGAATCCAGAATAAATATACTTTATAAGGTGCCTCCTGTACGGTGTAGAAATCACAAACGAAATCACAAACTTATTTATATCCTTCTTACTTAATAAAAAAAAGTCTAGAAATATATTCTTCACATGCATTTAGTAGCAGTTGCAGCCTCTTAACAAACAAAGGGCAACCAATATTAAATAAAATTTTGTTTGCTTTATTTTAACCCATTAAGCAACAAAATTAATAAAAAAAAAGCTAGAACAAGTTATTAATTAATATTTTTTTTGCATTGGAAGAAAAGGCTTTCTTGTCACAAAAACCACAACTTGATTTTATGATCTAAAATGGCCTCAAGCATTCAAGGGTTAATAAAGTTTATGCTTTAACAAAATAGTATGTATGTATGTGTGAAGGGTGATGGTATGTTTGTATATATATATGTCTGTGTTTATGTACACACTTTAGCGTTATTACTCTATTGAATTTTGGCGTGTTCTACTTAAAAGATTGACTGACATTTTGACTAGAAGTCTAACTGACAACGCCATGCATGTAGTCCTGAATGAATGAATGAATGAATGCATGAATACTTGTGGGCTGGTATAGTTGTTGTTTGAGTTTTATACAAGTTTCTATTTGCTTTTTTTCTACTTATTTTTTGGAGTATTTAGTAGACAGCGAATGCAACGTTGCAATGTTGCTAATACGTTTGCAAGGTAGTTTGGTATTGTTTAATAATGTTTAGATTTTCTGAGTGTGTAGTGTAGCTTACTTTTAGGGTTTGCTCATTAAATAAATTTGTTGTGGCAGTTGTTTTGTGCTCTTTGAAATAAATACAGTGAAGGGCAAATATTATAAGCTCAAGTGCTTTAATTAAAAATTTCAATAGTTAAAATTAGGATTTTGTAGGGCAAATAAACGGTTTTTGGACACACTATCCGATATTTTTAGTTTAATGTCTAACAAAAAGCTTGATATTTGACTTGTAAAATCTGAACTTTAATCGGTAACTTTTACTAAAGGGCCTAAACATTTTTTTCATTAAATTGTGATAGATGAGCAGAAGCTGTAATTGTTTGAGTATTTTTATTATTATTATAATGAGCCATAATTGCAGCTTAGTCTTCATGAATTTTGAATCTAGGTCTTCTAAGGCCATTAAGCCACTAATTAGCTCCTTATAATTATTTCCATTGCTGAGCAAATGCACTGGAATTATTACTTATAAATTTTACTCATGCTTTAATTGAGTCTATAATGTCCTGCCAGGAATTCAACGAAGGGTTTGATGACTCTGCTTGAGGTTGCATAACTACCGGACTTGTAGACTTTTTCTCTTTTGCGTAGTAAAGTACAAAGGAAGTTTCATACCGCAGAAAGGCTTGGGATTCAGATTTTCTTTCTGTTCTTCTGATAAAAAAGTAACTTCTTTGTCTAAAGATCAAGAAATTTATAGAAATCCCAAATAAATCTCGATAGGAAGGAATAATTTTATTGAGTAAATGTAAGCCAAGAGTTTGGTTTAAGTAAAACTTATTTTACATTTAACTGCCAGAATAGACTTATTGCTTTATTACTCTCATATTACAAATACTTTCTAACTCGAGAGTTAAAAACCCAATTTGTTGCTTTAAAACAAATATAAAATTTAAAAATTTCCTAACAATTTTTGCTCTACATTTTTGTTTCAAAAATATATTTCTCCCACTATACACGAAATACTCATGCTCCAACCTCTACCATGTCCTTAAATGTAACATTTTATATTCGTGTTAGCGTTTTATATATTTTAGTTTTCAATCTATTTAACAAACAGTCAGAGCAAGCCTTTCTGGCTATATACGTGCATACAAACAAACAATTTCTTTACGCCTTTTTAATCTACCATTGAAAATTAGGCTTGTTGTTAGCACATTGACACGTTTTGCATAAATTTGCATTGCAAAGCGAATAAAACAACAACAACAGCAAAATATTTTTAGACATTTTATGCAAATAACTTAAAAAAAAATTACTCTATTCATTTCAGCTTTTATAGAAAAGTCTAAAAATTTTGTATTTTAAAGTACACATGCGGCATTAATGCAGTTTGATACGAGAATTTTTAGAAATTTAAAAGGGTTCTTGCAAATGTTGTTGTTATTGTGTTATTTAAAAAGAGGAAATACTCTGGTACTGCAACCACCACCCTGCTAACTATTTGGTCAACATCATTTCAATTTAATTTTTTTATTTTTTTTTTTTTTAATTCTGTCCAAATGGACTTTGAATAAAGATTTTCATACATTTAACATTTAACATGTTTTTTTTTGCAGCAACCGAGCAAAAGCATGTCTAAAACCTATTTTTTATGTTGTTTGTTTTTTCTTCTTTTCAAATTAAGGTATTCATTTGAAAGTGGTTTTTAGAGTGCCACATAAGCAAAAGGACACACACGAATTTTTAAATTATTAGAAAAAAAGAAAGAATAATTACAGAAAATTAAAACATATTCGTACTAAACATAAATTTCCATATGCTTAACTGGGAACTGTTTGAAAAATAAAAAAATAAAAATATTTTTTTTGTTTCATGTGCTAGGTATTTGATAAAAGTTCAAAGATAAAATTTCAATTAAACTTTATTTTTTGTCATTAATGGTTGTAATGTTAAGCTAAGATTTATGCTAACAAATATTTGAAATGTTATACTTTCTAAAGGGTGATGTTTTAAGCGTTTTTTAACCTTTCTATAGCCCAGCAGGTTAATAAACCTCTAAAAGCGGTTGCTAAAATCGTAGGGCTCATCAATATGAGCTACTTTCTGTCACTTAAGTCATCGTAAATATTCCAAAAGTACAGGGCTTCCATATGATAGAAAATCACACCGATTTCCAGCAAAAGTTGAATAAAACTCTTTAATGAAATAAAAAATATTTAATTGATTGTAAGGGACATTAATAATTACTGGTTATAAGGCGGTTTATGGGTGCTATTTAACTGATACAGATAGAAATAATATTAAAAATAACAAAAATAAAAGAATAAAATAAAATAAAAATAGAATTAGAGTTAGAGTTAGCGATAAAAATATGAATAACGAAAGAGATAGAAAGAAATAGAAGATTTGCTGCAGGCAATTGTAAAGTTTTTCTTTAATTTTTATATAAATTAAATATTATTTATTATGTGACCAAGTTCACAACCATCTAAATAAAAGAAAAAAGATTTGATTGCTCTATTTACACGAAAACCTCAAAATGACTTAATGCATTTTTTTTGTTGTTCTTCAAATTCTCATTTTGCCCAGTAATTTATTTTTTTTTTTAGTTTTGCAAGCATTTCATTAAAACAAAGTGTATTTAGAGTACTTTTATTTATTTTTTTTTTTGTGCTCTTTTTTTTCCACTTGTCGCTTGTTTTAGTGCTGCTTCTTCATTTCTTTAATATCCTAGCTAAGGACCTATGAGCTAAAGAAAAAAAGAAAGCAAACAAACCAGCAAACGGAAAAAATACAAGAAAAAAAAAACGTGAAACGCCAACATACTTAAAGTTTAATTTTCACATAAGTTGCACAAAGACAATCGAAAGTGTCGCTTTAGAACTCTATTAAAAATCTCTTAGTGTTTATTTAAGATGAAAAAAAAGAAAAGAAAAGAATATATTTAAAAAGACAAAAAAGAAAAGCCAGCCAAATGAAGACAATGACGGTAACGCTGTCAACGTTTGAGCAAAGTAAAAGATGGCAAACCTTTACGAGTAAAATGCTAAAAAAAAAAAAAAAATCAAGGAAAAAAACAGTCAAGGCAGAAACCTTGAAAAGATATTACTTGTAGGTACGCTACTACAGCAAAGAATAACAAGCGACAACAACAAAAACAACTATTAGTAAAACAATAAAGACTAAAATATTTATTTTAAGGATAAAATAAAATTCAGTAGGGCTTAAACAGCAAGTGAGTGAGTGCGAATGAGTGCTACTACACTTTTAACACCAGCAAACACTTTAAAATAAATATAAAGCAAGACAACAGTCAGCTATAAAAGTAATAATACACTAAAATTTCTAAATAAATATTTAAAATGGAAAAAGAAGAGAAACAAGAAAAAGTCTTTTTATATTTGTTGGCAGTAAAATTTTTACTTTAACTGTAGCTTTAAGCAAGAATTAAGCAAACAAAACGTAAATTTTAAAAGAACAAAAAATTAAAGAGCATAAGCAAAAAAAGAAATTAAACAAAACCAAACCAAACCAAAACTACAATAAGGACGCTTTAATAAAATGAAAGACAAAAGCAAAGTACTTAAGAAAATACTAACGTAGAACAGAGAATTACTACAAAGAAGAAGGAGAAAATCATCAGCTCATAAGGAGTTGAAAATGACATTAAAGTAAACAAACATTGAAAGTGGGTAAAACAAAAAAAGGACTTTAAACAAATGCCATTAGAAGCAAACCTGGATATTTAGATGAATAGAATGGCATAACAAATTTCTCAAGTAAATAAAATATATTTGTGCACAACCACAATAAATAAATCTAAAGATAATAAATCTTTTAAAATTTGAAGCTTAAAGCCTACATTTAAGTTATATCAGGGGTTTGATTTATAAAAAACCCAAAATACACCAGTTGTGCTTATCTTATCTTATGTCTCTTTGGTGGATACAATTCAAAAGCTGCTGTCATTAAGATTTATTTCAATATAGCGTATACAACAATTTGGGTGTGGCTACAGAGAGCTGAATTTAAGATGGAGATTTTAAGTTTAAATAACTAAAAATTTCAAATATAAATCAGTGCAGATAAATTTATATGAACCATAACGTATGAGTGAAGGAATGTGCGAGGCAGTAAGACTAAGTTAGCCCAGACTAGATCACTGGTGCTTTATACATCTGAATTAGGCAATGTGGTGTTAGAAATTATGGGCCCATGCATTGATAAACTATCGAATGACTACTTCAAAAGTTGTTAGAAGGAAGAGAAGAGGAAATTTTCGGACAGCATATATCAACGAGATTTTCCGTTCGGGTAGCGCTATCTTAAGTTTAAGTTTGTGATGCACTTTTCTTCTTTTTATTTTTTTTTTTCTGTTCTATTTGTCGTCTTTACCCCTTTTCATAGTATTTTTGACATTTTCCTATGACTGTCTCTTCTTTATGTTTCTACTCCTGCAGGTTTTGCAAAGGAAACACATCAGGAAACCCTAGTGAGTTGGCTTCTCAAGCTTACCTCAACCTTATCTCTTTATCATTAAAATTTTTTATAAAAAGCAGTCTGTCTTTTTAGCAGAATTGCATTTTTGTTTTGTTATAATAATTTTTGGGCTCAGATATCTTTTGTAAAAACAAGGAAAATTAAAATTTTAATACCCAAAGAACAGCAATTATAATTATGAGAAAATAATCCTATAAGTATGCTTTATTAAACTACAATTCTATTTATAACTACTAAAATTGTAAAGCATACTTTGCAGGTTTATTTAAAGCAAATAAAGTAGTGCATAAACCGAAAATAACTGATGTCATTAAAGTAATGAACCGTCTAGTTTTAATACAATTAAAATATTTTGATTCACTAGTTATAAAAAATTTATACTCGCCTCATTGAAAAATGAACACAAAGTGCACGATATCTGCATACTCCTACACTTGTTACTTTAATTCTTTTTTCTTTTCTTTTTTTTGTGCAACAAAATGCACTAGCTGCCCCAGTAACTCGTTAAATATCACATCGACAATTGTACCTTTTTTTTGTTACTGTTCCTTTTTTTCAAAACTTTAAGTATGTCTGCTGTGTTCATGTGTTTGTTTATTTAAAAATGCATTTTGTCTATTTTATAATGCACATATAAAAGCAAACATTCACACAAATATTTTTTTTTTTTTATAAAAAAAAAGATTCCACTTTCTACCTCTCTTACTCTTTATCACTATTATTGTGCTGTCTTCTTTGTTCTATTTTTCAGTTGTTTTTCTTTTTTTCTTAATGAAGAAAAATATATAAACTTTTATTTCATTCAGGTTTTTTGATGCTGCTGCTGTTGTTGTATTTACCAATTCAGTACATGTTACGTGCAAATTTGTTTAAATCCTTTTAAGTGTTCAAGTGTTGTGTTTTTTGTTGTGAGTACGTTTGTTTATGTACATGTGTTTAATATGAATAAATGTATGAATGTATTTGCATACACATGCTGTATGTGTGTGTATATTTTATGGTAGTTTTATGTATAGTTAAAAGCTTGTTCATTTTTTTAAAGCTTTTCATACAAATTTTTCTACAGCTGAATATATTCCTTTTTTTTAAATTATCATTTCAGTTGGTTTGTTTTTTCTTTATTAAATACAGTTTTGTAAAATACAGTGAAAAAAACTAAAGGACTGAATTAAATGTTGGTTGGACTATCCATACTAAAATAAAATAATTAGAAATTCTTCACGAATGTGATAAATGTTGTGGAATTAATTTTACCTAATTCTGGGTCTAGTATCCAACTACCTAAATTGCTCTCTGGGTAAACGCACAGAACATGCTCCCACATTTCTTGTCCTTCTTGACCAAAATGACAGCAATTTTCGCGTACCACTCCCATTTTATTAATGCGGTAGTTAAGTCTACAATATGCTGTTACAAATTCATTGTAGAAACTGATGTAATTTCTGCTGAAGTTCATAATAACCTCTGTCCTAATATATTTTGTGTTCAAACGCCACCTTGTGTAGATTCGCCTTGGGCCATACGTTACTATAATACATAAATAAAGAAAATGCTGACCAAAAAATCACAAAGTACACGAAATGCATTTTTGATTTGAACGCCCATTTTCGTAAAAGGCTTCAACAATCCTAACACGCTGCTCAATTGTGTATCTCTGCATGGTTGAATTTATCAAGCACTGAAACAAAGATAATAAAAAATTAAGCTAAGAAAAAAAGTTGAGGTGACTCACAATTAACATCGTGCATTATAGTTGGACTACCCTTTATAAAACAAATATGGCAAGCGTTGCCATATTTTTTAAATTTAATTACTACTTCGAGAACCGTAGTAGGGAACGAGCTTTCTAGGGCTTTCAGTTAGATTTAATATTGTTAATAATAAAATTATTAACACTTTTGAGGCTTAACGCCTTAAATGCTCTTAGGACTGGTCTATTGCTGCAGTTAACACACATTTAATTTCCCTTAAAGGTACTGACTGACTATCCTACACGATCGTACGATTATGTCAAAATAATGTGTGACAGAATTCTGTCCTACTTGAAGAAATCGCTTTAAAATGGCGAACTTTATGCCACACTATTATAGAAAAAAAGATACAAAAACATATGTTTACTCATCTTAATACTTTTAAAAGTATTAATTTTCTTCTTTGCCACAAAATATCTTTTTTACAAATATGTACAATGAAAAATAACTTAAATATTTGTATAAACAAAACACAAGTTTGGTATTGTTGCTATTTTTCTTCCTTGAACTCTGATCGCACAGATAAAATTTATTTTATGAAAATTTTCATAACATTAAAAAATCGGACAGACCTGTCAAAAAGTCTGCTGGTTCAATACACACCTTCATACTTTTTTAGCACACATGGGTTTTTAGACAGATCGTACGACTAAGTAGGATAATGAGTCAGTACCTTCAGGGAGATTTTTTACGGTGCAGCTTGTGTTTAAATAAAAACATACATCATGTTACATATAAAACATATTTTTTTTCTCTATAATGTGTGTTTGCTGTTTGTCAATGTGTTAGCTTGTATATAGATATAATTGTATGAGTGTATTAGCATCAGCTCGTGTATGCTGCCTTATACAAATGTATGCACTGTTTGAGGCAAGTGCGTGGTTGTTCTTCTTATTTGAATGCAAATTGTTGAAAAGGAAACAAACAAATACAGAAAAAAACAAACTATGAATTCATAGCATTTGTATGAATGATTTTAATAAAAAAAAAAGAGAAACATGATTTTTATTTTAATCACTAAAAATATTTTATTTTAATAGCATTAAATGAATGTAGAAAAGTTTTACAATTTTTTTCTCTGTCTCTCAGACGCACTCTCTCCTTCTCTTTTTATTTTCAAACCCCACACACTTTACTTTTACGAAAACAAACAAACGAACTGAAAAAAATATCCTATAACCTCCAGCACATCTTTATTATATGACTGCCAAGCAAAAGTTTTTCAAAGGTAACAAAAACATAAATGCACATAAAACAAATAACTATTTATGGTCAGGGCGCTTTTAAATATGAAAGTTTTTAATTATTGGGATTTTCTGGGTTTTTTTTTTTATAAACACACACATTAATAACTGCATGTGCTTACATTATAATTTTAATAAAAACAAAACTGAATTGACGTATAATTACGTTTGAATATGTATTTTTACTCTTTTTAAGAATTAAAACAAAAGGCTCTTTCAAGTATGCCAAAACACATTTTAATTTAAATAATTCATATTAAATACAAAAAAAATTTGAATGTCCTGTCCTATCACATGTTTTACAAAATGTTAATGTAAACATTTCGTTTGTTACTTGTTGTACAGATTTAATGGATGCCATTTAAAATGAAAGTTTTATTATTAAAACACAATTTTATTCCAAGAAGTTTCTTTATATATTTTGCATTAAAAACAATATTTATGTAAAATTATTAAAAACAAAAAAGTATATTCCAACAGCTGTGAATTAAATGTGATTACAAATGCGTTTGTTTGAAATAAAGAGTGTCCCAGTAAGAGTGCCCATTTTCATTTTTCAATTAAAACACATATTTTTTTGAAAATTTATAATTTTTTAATTGGCTTACAAAGAATCCATGTTAAGATTAAGTATGAAATAAAATATTCCCTACAGAGAAGTAAAAGCCAATTTAAAAAAAAGTCTTCTCTGATAATAAAATCCTCATGTAATTCATTTTTGACAGTCTTTAGTTGTTTGAAGATGAGCTCGAAATTGTGGTGACTGTGAACAAGTATTCGTTACAGAAACAGGATACCAAAGTTTTTATAATTTCAACTGATTGGCAGAGATTTGGACGACAAGTGGCTTCAGCAAGACAGATGACACTTGCAGCATGAAATATAAAAGTCCACTCTCTTTGGAAGACCTTTTATAAACAATTAAAAAACGCATTACGTTGTACATTTTCAGGCCTTAAAAAAATTATAAAAGGTAAACAATATTATAGAGAAAAAGAAATGTTTAGAAGAAATTAAAAATTTATTGTTAAAACTTAATTATTTTAATTTCTTCCTTCAATACAAGTGTAATTTTAAAGCATTTTCATTCTATTCTGTCTCTAACCATTTATTTTTTCTATTAGTCGCTTTAACTTTAGTTCAGCATTTTTTATTTATTTTTTTTTTTTTTTGAAATGCTTTTACTCAGATTTGTCACAAACAATAAAACTTAAAATTAAACCAAAAATAAAACAAACCAAAAACAAAAAGTATAAAAATTTCATAAAAACTAAATAAAAATATTTTATATTTTTGCATTAGTTGAAGAAGTTGTTGTAGCAGTGGCTGAGTTAAAACTAGTGGCTGTAGTTGGAAGTTGAGTTGAGAAATTATACTCGATTTAATTTTCCAGTCCAGTTATTTTTAACAGGGTTGAATGCTTTGGTTTTGGTTTTTTTGGTTAAACTCAATACCATTACGAGAATATAAATTTACATAGAAAACTCTCTTTTCACTGCAACTTGTTCTAAAAAAAAACAAAAGATAAACCCATCAGTAACACTTGACGCTTTAACAAATTAATTCGTTTAACAAATTAAAAGAAATAATAGAAAAAATATTTTTAATGAAGACTAAGTGCAGGACATACCATGCAATATATGTCATGCATCATGACAAAAATAAATTAAATTATCGTTAATGTGTCTTTAAAGCTTAAATTTGTTTTAATGTTTTCTTACAATTTTCTTTAATATTCCAGATTAAGTTATAGAAAATGAAGCGCATCTTCAAATTTAGGAAAAATAGAAATTTTTTATCCCAAGACTGTAAATAAAATCACACTTTTCATATATTGTTTTAACAAATTTTTCTTTAAAAATAATGGGCCATAATCACAGTCACAGAAAAGTAGGCTTTTATTAAGAATGAATTTAAAATGATTTTTAAAAAGATACCGACTTTAGTGTGTCTATGATTATGGCCCAATGTTTCTCAAAAAATTCGGAAAAATATAACCTGGAAGCTTTAAGCTGCAAGCCTTCCATATCAGTGAAAATTTCTAAATAATTTAAGGGGGCCCCCTTAGACAAGTGTTTAGTATGCTAACCTATCAATCTGAGGTTCGCATTTTCGATTCCTGACCTAACTTTTTGTGTTTTCTGCATACAAGCAAAAAAGCTTTGCGGATTTGTGTTGCTTAAAAGAAAAAACCTTTGAAAAAAAAGAAAAGTTTCTATTTACCTAGATTCTATAGAAAGAAGAAGACAAGCATTGCTATACTTGCTGTCACTAGAAGAAAATGAAAACTACTGTGTCTTCTGATTTAAAAGAAAACTATTTTTAAAAGTTTCTTATAAAAAACCTGCAAATTAGAACTAATTTTTTTTCGAATTGAAACTGTATTAAGCCTCAGTAAATGTACTTTTTTAATAAATTTACAGGTTTTAAAAGATTTTTTACAAGTTTTCACTTTTGTCTCATTGACGACCATGTGTAAGACAATGTCTTTTACTCTAACATTCTTAATTCAAATATTCTTTTACCTTATTTGTTTGTTTTTAATATTTAATACATTTTTGTATATATTTTCTCTTGTATCTCATTGACGACCAGGTTTAAGACAATGTCTTTCATGTTGTCGTGTACAATTCAAATAATCTTTTAACAGATTTTGCTGGTATGTTAGTTTTTTTTTTATATGTAATAATTTTTTTTATATATTTTCACTTTTATCTCATTAAAGACAATGTCTTTCATGTAGTCGTGTATAATTTAAATAATCTTTTAACAGATTTTTATGATATGTTAGTTTTTTTTTTATATGTAATAATTTTTTTTATATATTTTCACTTTTATCTCATTAACGACAATGTTGAAGACATTGTGTTTCATGTTACCGTGCACAATGGTGTTTGTAAAATTTTGTCAACAAATTGCCAATGACCATGTATCCTAAAATAATTTATATTAACAGTTAAGCCTGCTGGGCAGCTTTTTTATTGGAATAAAAAACTTAAATCTGTGTGTGTGTGTGTGCCTGTGTTTGTCTATAAAAGATTTTCTTTTTTTTTTTTTTATTTAAAATTTTTTGATATTTGAGGTTGTGCGTAAAAATTAATTAAATCACATTTTAAATTGCAAGATAGCTTTACACTAGTACCCACACATACATACATACACATAAATCTATTTCCTGTATTAATTCTATAACTATACGGTTTAAGAAATTCAACCAAGGGGAAGCTTAAAAGGGGAATGGGCTCCATATCAACATTTAAAACTGTTTTTTTTTAATTTGTAGTAGTTAACTGGACAAAATAATCTAAAAAGGAAACTAAAACAGGAGTCTTTAATTAATTTAATTAAAACCAAATGAGAAAAGATTTGATATTTACTCACAAATTTTTAATAAGATTTGATGCCAAACTCACACCACTGAGAACACAATAAGAAAATAAGCAAAAGTGAAAATATATCAGAGAGTGTTTAGTAAATTAAGGCAGTTTTAAAATAACAAGGGTTACAATACTTCTTGAAGATCATATTTGGCAGTAGCTTACAACTACACAAGCATAGACATATTGATTATTGTCTAATTTTAGTAACAAATGGCTGCAGCCTCAAGCAAAGATTTCTAAGCAAGAAAACCTGTTTTGTGTGAAAATATAATTTTATGCATTTTCAAAGTTAAATTTTTTTTAAGTTTTTCCAACAAAACTGAATTTATTTCCACATTAACGATGACAATAAATAAAAGTTTAAGACGGCCATGTACTCGTATCATTCAAATATGTCCCTATTACAAAGTAAGACTCTTGTTGAAAAGCCTTACTTCTCAAAATTGGCTTTAGTTGCTTGAATATAATTAGGAAATTGTATGCCCGTATGAGTGCACTTTTTCTTTTCATGCTGCAATTAATCGATTGTTTCTTGTGCTGTCTGGCAGGTAAAGCCATCTTGCTGAAAGTACCGTTCAGTTGAGGCTATAAGAACTCTGTTATCACGGTATCTCGGTCTCATTTTCAAAAAACTAAGACCTGTGCAAAATCCGCTCCAGAAAGTAGCTCGTTGTAGGTGCTTAGTTTCTCATGAATTGCATGAAGAGTTTTTGAATACCAAATTTCACAATTTTGTGTATTCATGAAGTCTTTAAATGAAAATGCTGTTCTTAGGAGAAGATGACTTTTTTTCAAAATATTTTAATTGACTAAAATGGCTATTTTGTTAAGCTTGAGGTCTTATTTTTGAAAAATAAGACCTCAAGCAGATATAAAAATAAATTTTTGAAAAATAAGACCTCAAGCTTAATTAAAAAGAAAAAGGTCAAATAAAACTAACTAATAAATATTTTAATTGACTTCACTTTGCAGCATTACCCACTGAAAAATTTTCCGGCTAGAATATTTTATTTCATAGTTAATTGGAACATGTCTTCTTTACAATCCAATAAAAAAATCACATTTAGTTAAAATGAAAAAGTGTAGTGTTACTAAAACACCCTTTAGAAATTTTTTCATTAGTACGTACATAATAAATTTTATTTAATTTGTTCAGAAATAGAAAAAAATTATTACTCAGGAATATATTTTTTTTATTAAAAAAAAAAAAGGTTTTTTATGGGCAAATAATTTTTTTTAGTAAAAAGAATTTTATTTTTACCGGAATTGAAACCTTTTTGTTGAAAATTTGAAATTAAATTCTGCACAAATTTTCAAATCTTTTTTACATAATTTTTATGAGCCAAAACAATATATAGAAAAACAAAAATGAGTTAAAAACGTTAAGATCTTAATTTTGTATTTAAATCTATTGTTTGTGTTTTTAGTTATTTATGCAAAATATTTAGTAAAATTTTATGCTATTGTTTGTTGTTTTCAAATGAGACTAAATAAAACAAAAACTTTTGAAACACATGTATTTTGTATGTTTGTTGGTGTTGTCGTCACAATGAATTTGTGTTGTTGTTGTATTTATTGTTTTTGTTGCTCATATCCTTTAGGGAATTTTCAATTTATTTTTGTCACTTAAATCATGTTGTATAAAAACCAGTTTAAAATGCGAGAGAGAGAAAGACAAGGTATAAATGGAATATTGTGTTGGAAAAGAGTACTTTTTAGGCACGGCAATTCAGGTTTGTTTTAGAAATAAAATCATTTTAACTTATTGTTTTATAGACGTTTCTATTTCTCACTCTCAGCTTACTCTCTCTTTTTTTTTTTTTTTTGCTTTTAACTTTAACCATTGACGACAATTTTGCAATTGTCCTTCTGCTGGTTTAATAAGTGTTATGTCTGCATATGTAAGCTAAATGCTGTATATGTGTCTCTTATGCTTTTTATGCTTGAGTTTGTGTGTGTTTGTTTTGAGTTTTTGTATATTGTGTGTGCGCTCTATTCATTATTTTACGATTGAAGTTTCCTATTTCCGGTCGTTTGCATACACATATTTGCAATCATTATTGTTTATGAATAAACTCAGTTATACATATACAACAGCCCAACCCAGCCCAGCCGAGCGCTGCTTAGCTTGGCTTTCTTGTTTATTAATGCTTAGAACTGTGTACTGCTTGGCTGGTTGGCCGGGTATTTAATTTGGTGGGCGGGTGTGAGTAGCACTAGCTGACTCAAAAAAAAAAAAGGTTATTTCCTGTTTTATTGTCATACTACACATTTATGCTTGTTTTATTGATTTTTTTAAGCTTAACTTTGCGTGTGTGTTTCTTTAACAAGTTAATTCTAGTTTGCTTTACAAGCATACATTCATTTGTATTTGTCTATTTGGTTGGAAATCTATAGAAATGGCATTTATGTTTGATTATAATTTCTCTTTTTTCTCAGCTTAAATTAAAATTCATGGTGATAAATTTATAAAATGGACTAAAAATATTTAAAAGCAAAATTTCTTTACAAATAATTTTTCTAAACTGATAAATATATTTCATGAAAATATTGATAGATTTCTAAGACTTGTAAACTATTTTTTGTTTAAAGAAAATTCAAATTTTTTTTTGTAAGTAAAATTTCTTACAGAATTTCTGTACGACTGCAATTATACTCCCGATAAATATTTTTTTAACGAATTTTTCTTTTTTTAGTAGATATTTAAAAAAAAATATTTTTTTGTTATTAAATTAAAGAAAATTGCTCATAAAAAATCCGGCCGTCTTACAAAAGATTTTTAGAAAAGCCTTGCATTAAAAAAAAATTTTTTTCTAAAAATATTCAAGGTTATTCTGTAAGAAATTTTGTCCTTAGTAATTTATTTGTAAGCTTGGTTTGCCACTAAAAACTGGAAGAAGTTAATAGATTTTTATTTAGAATTTTTCTTTCTCAATTAAACACAATTACATGATTTAAACATTTAATTTCAATTTGTACATACTTATTCTCTAATGAGAATTCATTTAAAAAGGTCATAAAGGACAAGTGCGTAATTTGTATGTTTTAAATTAAAGCATTCATACTACAAAGCTAAACATGAAGTAACATGAACAAGTCCAAAAACATACCCCCATGCATGTGCCTACACATAGTTTCAGCCAAATCATACTTATGCTGTTATGTTACATAAAGTGGCCAAAAAAAAAATACAGAGGAAAAAAACAAAGAACAAAATGAGAGAAATAACAACAAGACCTTAATTTAATGAGCACAAAACAATTTAATTACGAAAAGCAAATACAAGTGACAACTTCTGCCATTTGGAGCTGAAAAAAAGAGAGACCCAGAGGTTGCTTGTATGCAAAACTCATACATTTGAAGAATAACAAAGTGAACATGATTCCCTAAAAGGTGTTTGTTCTGTTTAAATTTTAGTATTATAAATTAAATAGAAAACAGGGAAAATGAGTTGGGGGTGACAAAAGTTTGTAAACAAGTTCGGGTGAATTTTGAAAATTTTTTTTTTTTTGCTTCATAAACTTCCCAAGAAAAAAGTTTTGAATAATTTTTTTTGTTACTTGTTGTTTTCTTTAACAAAAAAAAATTTAAGAAATCAGTCATTAATAGTCTTTTTTTTTTTTTTTTTTTTTTTTTTATTCAAAAAAAGAAAAAAATTCATATTGAGAGGTCGTTATTTACACATCATTTAATTTGAAATTGTTTGAGCGGTAGGAAAAGGAAGCAATAATAAATTCCATACAGACAATTAAATGTGTAGAAAAGTTGATTATGTCTGAATGGGCAAAATATAAATAAATAAAAATGTATTATAATAAATTTTGATGAAAACAAAACTTTATTTTACATACAAGACAAAAATTTCAATACGATATCGTTTAGCCAATAATTTTTAATTAAAAAAAATATAAAAAATAAAACATTTGCTTTTAAAAAGTAATCCCAAGCTGTTAAAAACAAGCCTAGTTAGTAGATATTCACAAAGTTGTAATAGAGATTCTAGAGTTTGTAGGCTTGTTGTATGAAATTTTGCTTTGATTGTACGAAATTTCATTAGAGTTTTGTAAAAACAAGAATCGATAACGAAACCGAGCACTAAGACACTAGTTTGGTTAAACAAATTTTTCAATTTAAAATTATTTTTAACTAATACCATCCATGCAAAGCAATTATTTCCAATTTTTCTTGCTCAACATAAAAAATAAAAAATAAGTAATTTGCTGACATAATTTTTGTTTATTAACAAGCAACCTTATTCTAGTTACTAGATCCTTGATGCTAGATTTCATATCATTACAAAACCATTTTCCGGTAGGTATAATTTAATTTTTCTAGCAGAAAAAAAAAATAAAAAATAACGAACCATAATAAGCTAAAAAAGCGAAATAAGAAAAAGAAGAAAAAGAAAAGAAAATTAATAGAAAAATTTAATTGCAATTTGCAATTGTGACTTCAAACGCAAATTATAAACATGAATGGAAATGACAAGCAAGGACCCTGAAAAATTTATTTTTTTTTTTTAATTTTTTTTTTTTTTTTTTATTTAAATTGCAGTAATAAATATAAAAATATCCTGACTGGTCAAGCTAAATTAAAGGCAAAATAAGATGAAGAGATTTTATTAAAATATTTCTGTGCTTGCTGTTTTTCGTTTTCTATTTTAAACAGCCTCAGCAGAAAATGAGGGTTTCAAATATAAAATTTTTTTTTTGACTTAACGTTTTATAGAGCCACCCATGGTCTTGCTTAGATTACACAATTGTTCTACCAAAAAAAAAATAAAGAGACAGTATTTAACTTGTATTAAGCAGACAGCTAGCTACGCAAGATAAATATAATTAAATTATAACAGCCAGCCAGCCAGCCAGTAGTGAGTGAGTGTCCTGCTAGGATATGATGTTTTTTAAAACTTGTAAATTTTACTGATTTGTCGCCTGTTATTATTGTTATTATATATTGCCAGCGAAAGTGTACATTTTTAAAACAAACATCCCTAAATAAATCCTCTTACAACGACTAATAACACTTAATGGGCTTTTTTTCTGAGAGATTTTCTCTATTGCTCTTATACGCTTTTGCCCACAGCTTTTGCTTTCTTTTAATTCTGTTTTTTTTATTAAAGCTTATAAAATCATAATTTAAATTTGAAAAAGAAATTTTGTTATCATCAGCAAAATTAATTTTCTGTTCTTTTTTACTTTAAAATAATTTTCCTTTTTTTTCTTGTGTATCACTTCATGTAAATTAATTTTTCTTCTCTCTCTCTTTTTTGTTTTTTTTTTTTGGTTACTGCAAATAAAGTTAAGTATTGTGTTAATGGTAGAAAAAAGATCATTTAAGGACGTAGTAACAGAAGCCGGCTGAAAAATATGGAAATTAAAAAAAAAAATTATAAAACAAAAATAAATTCTAAAATTTATTTAAAAAAAAAAAAAGAAAAACAACCTCAAGAAATCAGCAAAGCTTCTTGACTTAGCTAAAGGAAACACGAGTAGCCTTATATGAATGTCTGTTTTTACCCAATAGCTGGTTTTTCCAAAATATTCTTTAGCTTTACCTTCAGTAACCTCAAGCTTGACTTCAACAGTGAAATGTATTCTGCAATTTTAAGCCAGCAGCCATTGGTTGTTTGGTAGGTTTATATGACGTCTTGACAACAATCAATTAAAATTACAATATTCCGCTTTGAAGCATCTAGTCGCCAAGGCAACCTAGACCTACCCTGTCGCATTGAGATATCTATGTATCCCTCATTACTCAAATAGGCCGTTCATAAAAACTTTTTAGAGAAATTTGTGTCTCGATGCCATAATAACCGGGCACTTGCAGAGAAAGTGAAGAATTGCCTTCTTACTTTCAGCTAATCGGACGCTGCCGCAGTTCTATCTTGTGAGAGTATATGCCTATCGCCCAGTGACCAGTACTGACAGCTCCTTTTCTAAAAATGTCCTAAACGGCAACTTTTAAACTGAAAGCTAAACCATATTTCATACAAAATCTTACACGTCTTCACGTCTATCAAATTTAAAATTTTTTTCAGATAATGCGTAAGTCGTTTCAAAGTTTTGTTGAGCAGTATAAAGCAGTCTCTTCCAAAATCTCATTTTTTTTTTTTAACAAACAAAAATGTATCAGTAGAATTTAAAAATTCTGACAATTAAACAAATTTTTTCTATTTGTTGCATAGTGTTATTTTTAATATATAAAAAAAACAAATTAAATAAGTTTCTCAGAAAGTCCTCCCAGTGTGATGCCAACAAATTTTTGAAACAGTTGCTCAGTGTTTTAAAATTAATTTTTTTTTTTTGGGGTTTTTGTTTGTTCCCTTTTTTAAATTTACATTTTAGAATTTATTTTACTAAAAGTTTGTGCAAACACAAAAGAAAACACAGTTTTTGGCATTTTTTTTTTTAATTTTGTTTGTTACGTGCAATACTTCAGGTGCAATAGCAGCAGCGACATCATCCGCCGCCAAAAACTGTAGCTTAATTTGCTACAAAAGCTTTGTGCCAAACAAAAATGAACTCAACATATTAACAAACTGTTTTTAAAGTAGTTGAAAGAAGCCTTAATACAAGAAAAAAAAAAGGAAAAAGAAAGAAAAAGAGAAGAAACTTTTTTTTTACCTTCACACATAAGAATTTTTGCAAAATGGCGTCAAAGTTTACAGCGCGTGAAACGCAATGTGTTTTTTCACTACCAACATCCTCACCCTCTCCCTCGCCCGCTTAAAAGTAATAAGTTTTCTCACAAAACGAGAATAAATTTTTATTTTATTTTCTTAAAAAAAAAAAAGAAAAAATTGTGTAAAATAACAAAATGCTTTATTTTTCTGTATTATTTAAAACAAAAACTAAACCAAGTGTAACATGCCTGAAGCGCATCTGTATGTTCTTTTTTGTTAACAAAAAAAAGTTTTAAAAAATAACAAGAAAAGCATCATTTGTGTTATTTCTTTTGTTGGTTCTTTATTTTACTGCTGAAGTGATTAAGGGAACCTCTAAGAATTAAATAAGTATTTTTTAAACGGCAAACGAGATAAGAGAAAAATTAACAACAACAACAACAAAATATATAATTTCATATCTCAATGATATATTTTTAAAATATTTTATTAGAAAGTGACAGAAGTGCATATGAACTGTGTTACAAACGAACACGATAAAATTAAAAAAAAAAAATTTTCTTTGGTGGAGAAATACTCAGAGATTTCTTAGGTATACTTAAAAGGTATACATACCATTCACACGGCCTGAATGTTTTCTTTTTAAATCCGCTGAGAAACTTAAAATCTACTGGTTTGTAAGTGCATGAAGGCACATTTTGGGGGTGTTTGGCAATTTCCAAAAACAGATTGTTGGTAATTTTTTTTATTTATTTATAATATATTTAATCCTGCGAATAAAATCTAAGACTAAATGTAAATAAAAAGCGCTAGCTGCTTAGGCTATCTGCCTATTTTTCGAATTTTTAAAAAAATAATTATTTTTTTTCATAAAATTATGACATTTTTAATTTTTAAAAATAAAAAAACATTTAATACTTAACGGTTTTATTATTTTATCTTAAAATCACTTGTGTAATGAAAATAAAATGAACCGTGAAATTAATAAAAAACCGAAGGGTCCCAAACATGGCATTCAATATCAAATTAAAATTATTAAAATTTTAGTTTTAACTTTAAGCGAATAAACTCACGCTAGAAAATTTTTCAGTACAGATTAATGAATGTTATAAAGAAGCTAAAAAAAATATCTTTTAGAAAAGAGGGTTAATAAAATATATTAATTTTTTATTTAAAATAACTTTTTTATTAATTAAGCTTAAGATCGCATTTTATAAATTTATTTTTATATCGATATTTCGCTCCAACTGGCTTGGCTGTTTCAGGATATAATTATAAATACAACCTCAAGCTTAATAAAATAGCCATTTCAAATAAACCTACGGAAACTTGTCACCTGGTTTCCGCTAACAAAATAGATCTATTGTGACACTCGCATACATTAATTTTTTTAAATAAAATATAATATTTTTTTGAGGTAAAAGTCAAGTCAAGTTTATAAAAAAACACTTTGTTTTCTCACTTTACAATTTATCAATTATAAATATTGAAATCTTTTCCATATTTTTTTATACAAAAATTTTTATTCATTTTCATTTGACTTTGTAACTTTTTGTTTGTTGGTTGTATCAAATTACGTACTTAAAAATTAAGTCCTCAATTTAAATTGCTTGATTTGTTTTAATTGTGTTTATTTTTATTTTATTTTTTTTTTCTTCTCTTGCCATATAAAAATCTATAATAGTCTCCTCTAATCTCAACTTTGTATTCTGTGTGTCTGTTGGTCTTACCTAAAGTAATTGACAAATTTATCCCTGGTGATATTTATCAGTAGCATTTAATTCAGAAGTTTGTTGGAAAGTAACTTTTTGATTTTGCATATCCAACAGGTAGTTACAACCAAAGGCCCTTGACTAGTTTTAATGTTTCCGGTTTGGTTGTTGTTCTTTATAAGTCTCCATGATTATATTTTTTGAATTTTGAGCTTAACATTTACCAGCTAGCTTATTTCATATTTTTATGTCCATTTTAGTTCACCTTCTTGTTCCATTTTTTACATACGAGTACATACATATCAAATTTCATGTGTATTGGCTGGCTTATGTAAAGGAAGTGCAAAATCAAATATGTTTATTCTAAAAATGTATTAAATTTAAATAAATTAAGGCAACACTAAAGTTCAACTAAATTTTTTCTATTTAAAAAAGTCAAATCTTAAATTTTAATTTCCTCCAATAAATAAATACTAAATTAAGGGAATATTTTTCTACATACGAAAATTTCTTTTGGTTTTCAAAAATTCAAAAATTTCTTTTAGTTTTCAATATACAAAAGAAGCCATCGTTCGCATTTCAAAAAAATAGGCCTTAAATATTTCTTTACTAGTGGTATTTTTCATTGGTAACATTTTCGAAAAATTCGACAAGAAATTTTTAAAATTCATCCTTAATATCTTTTAAAACTTATCAATTAGAACTTTTAAATTTATAGAAGAAAAATATTCGAAAATTCATATGAAGTTCGAAATATTTTAAAAGAAAATATCTAAAAATGTACTTTAAAATCATTATTTCCAAGCATATAGTTCACAACTCAACTCAATTGCGTTGTAATTGAAACAACTGCTATTGATGAGTTGTAATATCGAACAACTAAAACTGAGTTGAGTTGTGAACTATAAAAAAGGGGCATTAATTTTTAATTCAAAACCAAAAATTATATTTAACCACAGCCTTTAATTTCTAATATCTTAGCCTTTTTTTCTATTTAAAATCAGTTATATTTCTTGAATATTCTATATTAAATACGAAAGTTCGATCAAACATAATCATCAAAAGTGTGGTTTTTAGTTATTTTTTTTATAAAATTTTTGTTTCGTTTCAATAAATTTTTTCTAAGCTAAATTCCAAAGCATGTTCGAAAATTCGAAATTAAGTTCGAAAATTCGAACATAATTATTTTTTTTTTTTGAGAATATATGTTATCTTAAACAAAGTTAATTTCAAATCATATTCGAAAAGTTCAAAATTATTTTCGAATATTGGATTAGGCTTCAACTCTCTTTATCTTTTTTTTTTTTTTAATAAAATTAGATATGCTATGCCCTTCAGTACTTATTGTACTCATGAGAATATCATGAGTAAAACAATAAATTTTAAAACCAACACAATTTCTGGAATTAAGCACAAAAAAAGGTTTTAAAAATTATTAAAATATTATTTGTTTACTTAAGTTGTATTCTAAAGAATATTCAAAGATTCGTAGTTGCAAACGTCATTAAAAATTTAGTTTTGTTGTTTTCTTTAACTATTCGCAATTAAGTTCTAAAGTTAGATCAAACTTTAAACTGATTTCTTTTAAATAAAATATACCTATTTAAAGTTCATTTTTAAATTCAGAATTTCGAACTTGATTTAAAATTTTTTTTTGTCTTTGCTATAGTTATTTTTATTATTTGTTTAGCTGTGCGCCCTAATGAAAATTTTTTACATACCTGCCAAAAATTTTATAATATTTTTTTTTCTTACACAAACCCCTTCACTACCAATTTAAATAACATGTAGCAATGGTATATGCAACAATCATAACAAAATTTTAGTAACAAGAGTTCGATGTTCTCATATGAAACTGTTACATACTCACATAAATGCTCATTTACACGTACAATGTTATATTTTGCAAAACCAATTGACAATTTTAAATTAAAATGTCCAACAAAATTATCTTTTTCTATATAGAATATTTTGTTGTGTTTTTTGTTATTCGTTTATTTATTTTTTTTTTGTTGATATAGAATTCAATATATGTAAATGTGTTTGTATTTGGATATAAAATTTGATACAAATTGTATGTACAATTTGAGGTTTTTACAAAAGCACACAAAAAATGTAATATTGCAAACAAATATATTTTATAAAAATAAATGAAATTTTTGAGGTTTTAATCATACCATAAAAAATTTTTGTTTTTTGTGTTAGAAATTATTTTCCAATAGGAGTTTTTCTTGGTGAATTTATTTTATTTATGATGTTTTTATTTGTGTCTATGTGTTTTATTTTAAAAAAATATATAACTAGTGAACAAATACATAAATATGTACTCGTATGTATGTAGTACTTATATTCGTTATTTATTGTTGTTTCCAAAATTTAGTTAGAGGTCATAAAACAAAGAACGAACGATAGAAATTTCATAAAAGAAGTGACTCCTTTTTTTTGTAAAAAAATGAGACTTAAACAGGGTTTAATACAAAAATACAATTTTTAAATTTGGAATTCTTTTCTCCATTATCCTTTTGAAAAAAATTAAATTCGGTTGTGCCGAGGCTTATATAGTCTTCACTGAGTTCGCAAATAGTCATATTTTTCACTTACAGATTCTTCTTAAATATAAAAAAAAAAAAAAAAATATAATTGCAACGACTAGTTTATTAAGTCGTATTATAAAAATTTCTTTATTTATTATTGCAGCGAAATATCAATAAAAAATATTTTTTTTTATAATACGAACTCAAGCTTAACAAGCTAGTCGTTTCAATAAAAAAGGACAAATAAACTTACAAATAAAAAATTATATAAAAATTATATAAAAATTAAAAAAAATATTACAAATATTAATAAAACGTTTTTTTGCTTTAAATAACAATTTTTTTTATTAATTCTGAAATAAATAAATAAACAATTTGAGTTCAAGAACCTAAAATTAACAATCTCTAATAAAAAATGCTTTTTGAGTACCTTTTTTAAAAAAAAAAAGTAAAATACCGACAGCCACTCAATTTTATGTAGGCATTGAACAAAATTTCTCAACCAACATATTGCAAAAAAAATAGAAATATTTTATTTTTATTCCTCTGTTCTAGTTTACATATGGAGTAATCCACTGAAGATTCAGAGTAGCGTCTTATGAAACAGCTGTAAATACTTATTGTACTAAGTAAACAAATTTTAAAAATTTTCCATGAGAATATCATGTTGAGAATAATGCATTTTGCAAACCAACATAAATTAGAATTAAACACGAATAAAGATTAAATTTTGTTAAACTTTATAATTCAAAATAATTTAATATTTTTTATAAAAGCTGTTGTTTTAAGTGGTATAGGTACATCCAGTTTTATGAAAAAAATTAATTGGCGGTAGATAGAGATACCACCTTATTGAAATTAATTTTTTTAAAAGGACTTTACCACTTTTAAAAATAACAGCTCATATAAAATTTACTGCTTAAAAAAAATATTTCCAACTCTAATATTTCAAAACTACATACCTATAAGCAAAAACAATTATTTTACATGCATACGCACATACTGAATGCATACATACATGTAGTGCATGTCTGTTAGTACATACTCTTGATATGATTGTGAAGTTTTTTTACTTTCTATGTAAAAAAAGCATTACCACAATTTCTTTAATTATTTTGCTAAGTTATTAAGTAGGTTACTAGGTAACGTACATATGTAAGTATGTATGTATGTACGTACATACATAACATTTTTTATTAATAGTTTAACTGTTGGTTACTCGTATATCTCTTAGTCAGCTGTGCTCATCATTGATTTTATTTTATTTCTTAATCATTTAATTGCTCTCAATAATAAATGAGTAAATTTTATTAAACCACAACATCATTACATGATTTCATTTCTATAAAGTTCAAATTATACCTCTCAAAAAAAATATTTACTTAACAAGTTTTCTCTATATTGATAAAACACAAACAAAGACAAATGCTCTATTTATTTGCATGCACTACTTGTATGCTTGTATTTTCTTTTATCAACATAGCCACGGCAGAATTAATAATTCTGCCATGAACATAGCAACAGGTTCTTCAATCGTGTTAAATCATGATCAGATGACCCATGTAATGTATGTATATAAAAAAATATAAAAAAAAAACACATAACATTGCATTGTTGTTGTCTAACAGTTGTTTACTCTGGTTGGTTTTGCTCCCTTCGCTCCGCTCTCTTCTTATTCAGCCACGCATTTGATTGATTTGTGTGATTTAGGAAATTTTTTATATGAATTTTCATATGCTTTTACAGAAGAGCTGTTTAAAACTTGCAATCTCTTATGAGAAATTTTTAAATGGGTTAAGTGTTATGCAATATACAGCATTTACAATATTTTCTTAAAGAAGAATTTTTAGAAAACCTTTACAAAAAAAATTTTTTGCTAATACATATGTATTAAATAAAGTTCATGAACGATATGTATTTTATTATAGCAATATATTTCATGCACACATACATATGTTCGTATGTGTGTACATAATTCATCAGTGAAAAAGACTTAACTTTATTCTAAATATCAAAACTGTTAATTTTTCAATAGTTTATTTAACATTTTTTTGTAACATGTGTCTGTAAAGATATTGAATTTAGCTACATACAATTTATATATGTACATATGCACATTAACATACAAACTAGTGTTCCCTTTTTTTAATTGTTTATATATGTAGGTCATGGCAGAATTCTGCCATTATATAGGCAGTTGACAACAAACCTGCTTAATTTTGCTAAATCTTGAACTAGTCTCTTAATAAAATTCTTGCTTTTTATTATTGATATAGTTGATACGTCATTTACATATCTATATACATATGTAGGTACTCATATTTCTTTTGCTCCCCACACTCTGCTTTTCAGCCACATACTCTTCATTGATTTCGCTTTATTTTTATTACTCATTGAATTGTTCTATAATGATCATAAACTACTATCAAAAAATAAATTAAAAAGCAGGGAAAACAAATTATAGAAATGCGCATAAATATATACATATGTTATATGCCTATAAATAAGTAAAAAAAAACATGTATGCATGTATGTATGTCCAAATAATAAGTGCATATGATTACCTCTGTATATAAATACATTCATTTACATACATACTTACAAACAAACATGTTCTTATTCTCAGCCGTTGTCATTTTTCATTTTAGAAAGTCATTGATTAATTTAAATATTAATTAAAACGTATAGAATTTGTTGTAGAAAAACATTTAAATAAAAATACAATAATTTATCTTGTCTTGTACCTATGTACATAGGTATTTTTATTTTATTACAACAATTGCTTTATCTGCATTCTTAACTCTCTCTATGTTGATAAAAAACACAAGCAAAGACAATTGCATGTATTTATGTCTGTTTGTATGTACTACATACTAAAAAAAAATATTGTTTTAATAACACAACAACAGGTTCTTTAATCGTGTTAAATCTTGATTACATGATGAATGTAGTGTACGCATAAACAAACACATATAACAATGCATTGTTTTAGTTTAACAGTTGTTTACTCACTATGGTTTTGCTCCCTTCGCTCTCTTCTTATTCAGCCATGCACTCTATATTGATTTGTGTGCTATTTTTTGGCAATTTTTTTTATATGAATTTTCATATGCTTGATTTATATCAACTGCGTAATTTATGAAGTCAAACAAGAATACGCTTGATGAAGGCATTTTAATTGATAGTGAGTTGTTCTAGCAAGTAAACCTAATTCGCGAAAGTATTTTTTAAAAGTGAAAAAGGACTAAAAGTAAAAGTGTAGTGTTTGATTTAAAAATTTGTGTTTAGGGAAAGGAATGCGAACATGCCAATTTTCCAAGGGTCCAGGAGGCAGGCAAGCTGTCGCAGTTTTTCTTTAAGAAATAATAAATTTTTCGTAAGCAAATTTTTAACTTCATTTTAAATATATCAATTAATAAATTTTGTTTTATCCAAAGGATAAGTGAATATGCCGATTTCACAAAGATTGATGACAGTTAATTAAAGTGTAGTGTGTGTGTGATTATAAAATTTCTCTTAATGGAGGTATATGCGAACATGCCAATTTTCCAAGGGTCCAGGAGGCAGGCAAGCAGTCGCAGTTTTTATTTAAGAAATAAAATATTTTTGGTAAGCAAATTTTTAACTTCATTTTAAATATATCAATTAATAAATTTTGTTTTATTCAAAGGATAAGTGAATATGCCGATTTCACAAATATTGATGACAGTTAATTAAAGTGTAGTGTGTGTGAATATAAAATTTGTTTTAATGCAGGGATATGCGAACATGCCAACTTTCCAAGGGTCCAGGAGGCAGGCAAGCAGTCGCAGTTTTTCTTTAAGAAATAAAATATTTTTGGTAAGCAAATTTTTAACTTCATTTTAAATATATCAATTAATAAATTTTGTTTTATCCAAAGGATAAATGAATATGCCGATTTCACAAAGATTGATGACAGTTAATTAAAGTGTAGTGTGTGTGTGTGAATATAAAATTTGTTTTAATGAAGGGATATGCGAACAAACCAACTTTCCAAGGGTCCAAAAGGCAGGCCAGCCGTCGCAGTTTTCTTTTAAGAAATAAAATAATTAGGTACTAAAATGTTTAACTAATTTCGAAGTGCATCAATTAATAAATTTTGTTTTCTCAAAAGGGTATGAAAATGTGAATATGCCGACTTCATAGATTCATGATGCAGATTGTAGCAAGAAGCAGTTGTTATAGTAGCAGTAACCAGCCGAGTTTGTTTAAAATATAAAATAAGGTAATTTTTAAAACCCAATTCTAAGGCATTTAAATTCTAAAAATTCAATTTTTAAAGCTTAAAAGGAAAAAGCCATAATCACAGTCGATTTTAAATTCATAAAATTCTTATGAACAAGAGTCAGCTCTTAATAAAAGCCTACTTTTTGTTTTTAAAAATTTTCTTTTTTTAAATATGTACTTGTGTTTTCATTTTATTTTAAAGACTAATAATTTTTTAAGCTGAAATTTTTTTGTTTACTTGAATTGTTTAGTTCAATTAACTAAAACAAAAATGTTGCTTCTTTAAACACAAAATAATCTAAATTTTTCTATTCACTTGCTTAATCCCTTTAGAGTTTGTTTAGCACTTTCTTTTACATTTAAATTAGTTAATATTCTTGCCAATTTCTTTTCTATATGCTCGTACATAATGTACAATTGCCGAACAGTGTGAAAAACGTGAAAAACTTTAAACAAACCAGCTGAATGCATTTTAATGTAATTTTAGGCAAAAAAGGAACAAAAAAAAATTAAATAACAAAGTAAAAAAAAAAAGCTACATATTTTGAAAACCTTCCACCTTTTTTTCCACTTTACTCTTCTTTTTTGTAACCAACTCTATATTAAAGTTTTATTCTTTATTGTGTTTATTTTTTTTGTTCTTGCTGACTGTACGTAACTACCGTTCCAAAAGTATTCAGTTCTCCCGGGTAGATACAGGGCGAATTGTGCAGAGAAAAAAAAGATTAAATTGCTATTTTTTACTTTCCAAAAAAATAAAATTCATACAGATGAAAAGTCAGTGATTTAAAGGTGTAAAATAATTAAAATATTATTTATAAAAACAAAATAAAAACTACATAACTTTAGGCAGCATATTTAACATGAAAATCATGTATCATATTTTTAATGAGGCTCATTTTAAATCTATTTTTGAAACAATTAATTCTTTGAATTCTGCTGCCTTTTTCCCCAACATTCAGCTCTCAGCTTAAAGTTACAAAAATTTTCTTTCTGTGTGTCAGTCTGCTTGTGCATTTTTATGTTGTTGTTTGCTTTCTGCTATATTTCAAGTTTTTAAGTGCAATTAGTTCGTTAATAGCATGAAAATTGTAATTGTAAAATTGCACGAAAATCTCCATTACGTTTCTCCAGTTCTCTCTTCTTTTTTTTTAAGTAAGTTTTATTGCGAAACAGTTGGTTACTTAAGCCATAAAGAAAATTATTCATTTTTAGTTGCAGTTTAAAAGAAATTTTGACAATTTTAAATATTTACGAGGCTTATTTTTAAAAAAATATATTTTTGTTTAATAAAGAATAAATCAATTTTTTTTTTTATAATTAAAACGTTAAAGTTTTTCAAGCTTAAGGTCGTTTATAAAATCAAATGGCCGATAATCAAGTCGGTATCTTTTTAAATAGGATTTTAAATTTTCATAAATTCCTGTGAACAAAAGTAAGCTTTTACTAAAAGCCTACTTTGTTGTGACTATGACTATAACCTAATAATTATAAGCCGACCTTAAGCTTGAACAAAACTAAAAGTTTTAATGTAAAATAAAGACTTAAGAAACATTTTTTATTTGAAATATCATTCATTCAGGTGTTGTTTAAAATGAAATCCACTTGAAGCCTATTTAAAACAAAGGCTAACTTTTCACTTTGTAAGCTTAAATTAAGCATTTTTAAGTGTAAAATGTGAACACTGGCCTTACCGATCATTCCCTCAGGATATTGCTAGGTTCACTGGTGCTCATTAGGTTCATTAGCAAATTTTTCTCATTTACTACTACTTGAGAACTACACTAAAGAATATTTTTCATATATCCCCTGAATTTTGTCATTAATTCCTGAAAATATTTATATCAATTTGTCAACTAATAACACTTTTAATTCGATTAATGGAAAAAGTTTCATTACAATGAAATTTTTTTCAAAATAATATTTATAGCTGTAAAGCATAAGCTGACTTTACCACTTATACCCTCATGATATTGAATGGTTTCACTGGTACTCCTTAGGCTTATCAGGAAACTTTATTTAATTTTTTGCAAAGTGTAATTTTATATTCTCATCTAAATCTAAATTGTAACAAAAATAATAAGTAGGGAGGGGGGAAGGGGGATACTGAAACAGAGCACTACTGGCATTATTTCATAGAATTCATGAAATATAATTCTTTCAGTGTACAACAATATCAAAAATAAAATGTTCCACTCTGTATAAAATCAGGCCAGGATTCAATTGTGAAAGTGACACTGAGAATAAGACCGATTATTTTATACAAAATATCGATCAATTTCATACGCAAGCGAACGTAACGTAGTTTTATAGACACAAATATCTAGCGATACTCAAAGAGCAAACGCAACTCATTTAGCTTTCCCATCACAATACAGAGTTTACCATTCTTTAAGTACGTATGCCAGTTTTCTTTGTATAAAATAATTTTAAAATTTTATTTTAAGTTGCTACGTATTCAAGGCGACGATATGGCCTATTAATACAATTAAACTAAACTTTTTCATTCTGATTATTTCTTTGTCTAATTTATTCTAATTTAAATTTGGTTTTTTTAATAAAAAGCTACTAAACAAAAGCTTTTTATGTAGCAACTTGAAAAAGTTCAAACTGTAACATTTAACCACCACCCCCTTCTCCCAGTTGTTATATTTACTCGTATATATATAAAAAAAAAACAAACTAAGAAGTTTATCCTCTAGTTATAAGCCGTATTTTCATTTCATTTCTATATGAATTCAATTTAAAATGTTCTTTTTAGAAAAAAATATTGCAATTGTTTTGACTTGACACAAACTCCTCTAACAAATCGCATTTAAATTTACCTGCCAGAGCAAGCAGAGCACAGATACGCATTTATTAAAAAACCAATGTATGCGTGTGTGTGTGTTTCAAGTTCTAAAGCACAAGGCGGCGTTACATTTTTTTTTTTGTTTGTAAGATTTTAATGCGCATAGTAAAAGCACATGATTGTTTGATAATTTATAGCATTTAATTTTCTTATAAACTTAAAAATTTGTTAGAAATGTTTTTTAGAAATGAACAGAAAGAAAAAAAAAACAAGGATATAGAAAGACTAACACAAGCATACATAATTATTTCTACACACTAGCATTAGGTAAAAGCTGAGATGGAAAATTCTGTACTTTTGACTCTTTTTATTTAACAAAGGAAAAATATTTTTTTGATAGAATAGAATAGTTAAGAATACAATAGTATTCTAGTTGTAAGAACAAACAACTTGGTCTAACCTAATAAAAAACGTTTTCATTCATTTCTAACAACTAAAGGGCTGTTCAGCTAAATACGAACTAAAGTTTCGTTTGCATTTGTCAGAAAGTTTCTGAATACCGAAATCGTTAAAATATAGTTATACTTATTTTAGAATTTTCGTAATGAAAGTTATTTAATCGCACTCAAATTTTTTCTATTCGAATAAACTATTTCACCTTAATTTCAATATATAAATACATTGAATTAAAATCAAGTAAACCTCATTATAATTTCGACAAGCATAATAAGGCAGAATATGATGAATCTTCAACTGCGCCTCCTCCATAGCCAATACGATATTGTTAAAAGTGCAAACAAGTAGGTATTTTTTCCTCTCGCTAGCTAACAAATCCTATTTTTATATTTCCTTATGAGTTCCTTCTAGTTTGCTTTTAGTTTTTAAATAAATTTACTGTGCCTGATAAAGGAATTTAGATTTGTTTAAAACCTCCCCGCCCCTTCCTTTACATAGACACTTTTTGTATGTGTATGGCTACATCTTGGCAGAAGGTACGAATTATTGCTTTTACAAGTTTCTTCTCTACGTTTGTTAAACGTAAATTTTAATTTAAATTTTATATGCGGCAATAATAATATAAATTCATTCCTGCACGCATCATAAACGAGTTCAACTGCCTACGAATTAAAACAAAAAAAAAATAAAAATTATTATTTGACTTTTGTTAAAGTCACAACACAACAAGAACTAGAGGTGTAAAAAATGTTAAAATTCGTATCTAAAATAAAATAAAAGGGCTGGCTTTTGCAATCGCTTGGCTTTAGGTTTATCATTTCCACAATATTAATGCGAGTACGTAACGCTCTTTTTTTAATTTTTGTAAAACACAATTGAAATTAAGGTTTTAGTTATTTTTATGGCTGTTGTTCCAGAACAGCAAATGAAAGACAGAACCGCAAGAAGGGATGATGTTGTAATGTGGATTTCGCATTGAGTTGGCTTCTGCTTACAAATTGCGTGCATTCAAAATTGTGTTCTATTTTTATTTTAATATTTTATTTCTACTGAAACACAATATTAATAGTTGTAATATTTATGTTTATATTTTTTTGTTGTTGTTCTCTACTTGTTTTCCCTGTTTTATTTATGGCACTTAATTTATTTTTAAGCGCAAAAGGAAATTAAAACAATAAAATAATGAAAACACAGAAATCATTGTAAGTGGAATTTTGGTTGAGAGTAAAATGAAAAAAAGAAATTTAAATTAACCCCCAAATATAAACAACAATAAAAACCAATTAGTCAGGGCAATTATTTTAAATAAAAAAATATTATTTTATATTACAAAAAAAAATATATTTCATTAAAACAGCAATTTTGTTTTATATAAAAATATATGAAATAAGGAAAGTATTAAACTTAATACAAATTAAACAAGCAAAGGTCTTCATGCAAATGCAAGTTTGTTAGCATTATTCTAAGACCATATCCTTCTAAGTTCATATTTTTGAGCATCACAATTTTTCCAGGAAAATGTCATAGATTTTTTAGTGCATATATTTGCATATTTTGCCTTAAATGATGCATGTTTATGCATATTTTGTTATAGTAATACAGTAGAGCTTGTGAATTAAAATAAAATTTTTTAGTTTTTTTATAAACTTTTCAAGCTGATCTTATTGAGTGCCTGCATTTGCTACTGGTATCATGTATAAGCAAACCACAAAATGTATTCATTCATAAATTGACAGAGAAATAATGCTCTTGTAAGAAACTTCTGCATTGATTTAAACATGAGCATAAACGAAAGCGTTTATACCAACACATTTTTCGAATGCAACAATATTTATGTAAATCTACCAAACACCAAGATTTAATGTAACATTTATACTTGTATATGCAACTGCAAGAACACCACCAACAACAACAACAACATTATTATTAACATAAACATGTGTATGGAAGTGAATATCAATATGGTGAATCCTTAAATTTATCAATGTTGTATAAGTAAAAGGATGTGAATGAGGTTAAGCTCAAAGCAAGTATAGTTGTGTCCATGTAGAAGATTAGATTTCAGTAGCATTCAAGTAAATATGAATAAAATTGCTGCTGCTGGTCTACATTTAGAATTATCTTTGCTTTCGATACAAGTAAACACTTTATACTGCTGGACTAGCAAATATTAAAAAGCAAAAAACTACAGCTAGAGCTTAATATAAGTATATGGACATTGAACATTTTTAGTTAACAAACATTTAAGTACCAGCAAATATCATTAACATCATTATGACCATTAATAGCTGGAATGATGTTTAAACAGTTGCAAAAAATCTCAGGTTGGAACAGTGATGCACATCTGTCCGTGTAGATGTTGAAATTAACTTTCTGAAGTCCCTAGCAGATTTAAAGAAAAATTTAGTGTGCCATTTTGTTGGAAGTTCCTGTTTTCGAGTTGCTATTTAAATTCAACTCAATCGGTCTATAAATTTCTGAGCTATGAGCTCTGCAGTACAACTACCTCTATTTTTTTAAATCATTTTTATGTTTTTTTTTTTTTATTATTTTTTAATTTGTCTTAACTACAAAACGAACACAAAAATGTGGTACGCAATTTTATCGCAAATAATAGAGAGAATCTTTGTGCAAAAAATCAAAACAATCGATAAACAATTGCCTGAGAAAAATCAAAAATATAGTCGAAATTTTAGATTTTCATTTTTTTTTGTTTTGGAAAATTTTATTAAGCTAAACATGTGCTTTCTCCTTTAACTAAACATCATTATCCATCTCATTAAATCACATCAACCCTAATCATTTACTGTCTGTCTCCATCGCTTAACCAGATACAATCCAAGCTGGTAAACAGAAATTAACCAGCGCTTAAGGCGAAAGCAGAATTTAACATAGTACAATTAGAAGCAGCAGCGGCAACAGAATATACCTATAGTGACTATACTCTCAAGTTGCAAGTCCTCTCAAAGTCTAGTATTCAATAAGAATTCAAAGGCTTCTTTGAGTGATTTGTGTGCATTTCACACGGTTGCAGGTAATGATGCCCTAAGTAACGAAAACAGATTTTACAGGTTGACTGCTTAATATAAAAGCAAGTTGCCGCTTAGCTATCCATTCCTAATACACACATATTGTTCCGAGAAATTCTAACTTATTTTGATAGCCTTTTACAACAACATGAATTAAAAATAAAGGCTTTATGCCCAAGAAAGTTACAAATCTTCTAACATTACTGCTAGTAGGAGAGGAGTGTCATGTGTAAATTAGAGTGATTAGTTGGTGTTTTCTGCATGCAAATCAAGAAGCCTTGTGGATTTATATTGCTAAACAAGCGTTTAATACTTACAAACCCACCTAATATTATGAGTTATCAGTTGTTGTTGTTAAGGTTTCTACCAGGCTTAAAACCAGTTTTTGCAGAGACCTTCAAATTAAGTAATAAAGAAAAATAATTTTATTTTAAGTTACTTTACTCTTAACTCTAATCTCTCCTAAACTATATCTGTTCCACTTTATTCTTTTTTTAATGCTATTAAACTTTAACCTGTTCTATTCTATGGTTTTTTTAAATCTTGCCTCTACCCTCCTCAATATCATATTTACATATCTAATGTATTAAATTGTTATTGACACACACCCACACACACTTATACAGCGTTCACATAATTGAACATTTTGGCCAAAATATAATTTAACATATAAGAGTTTAACTTGTGCTGCCTGCTGCCTATAAGTAAATACGGTTAGAAGTTTGTGTATTTTATTTACGTTATAATACGAGTAAATAAATACATAAGCATGCGTAGACATACACACACATACATGGTTCATTAAATATGCAATACAATGAATTGTGTTTTTGATGTACATGTCGATAGTAAATTACAATACACCAATACCAAAACAGTTTGGTAATAAATTATAGATCTAAAATACTTTGAGAAGACCGAACCTGTAATGGAATAATAGCAAATATTTTAAGAAATTATTTGAAAATATAAAAAAAGGAAGCGGATTAAGATATTTGAGAGGGCCGGCCGGAGGTAATAAAAAGTGTGCTCTGTCTTTTTAATCTACTTTGGAACGTACAAGTTCGTTTCAAGCTACAAACTCTGCACACAGAAGACAACTTCGGTTGTGAGATATATATTTGTTTCCAATCGAAAAATCGGATGTGCTTACCAAATTTTTTAGTTGTAGCAACCAAAATTCCACAACATTGTCTAAAATTTAGTTCTGTTAAAAACATTTCGAGCCGTAAGATCAATTTTCTGTTGTTACAATTAAAAAAAATCGATTATCACAAAGGAATTTTTCATTGGTAGCCAATTTGGTTTTCACAACCAAAGTTGTTTTTCAAAAAATAATTGTGCATGTCTAAGCTTTACTGCGATTTTCAATTGTATTAAAACTTTTCTTATAAATTATTAATATTTCTGTACTAAAAAGGAAAAACCGCTTAAGTCGACTTAAATAAATATTGACTAATTGCTGCTACTAACTCAATAACTTCAGCATTGTGATTTTTTATAAAAAATTGTAGGGTTGCTAAAGTTAGGGCTCTCTAAAATGACTTAAATAGACATTAACAATTTTTTTATATTGTAATTATATCCCGTATTTATTATTCCCTTTTGTTACTATTTGCTTCATTAATATAAACACATGAATTCTGAGTACTACACACATTTATTATTATTTTTGGCCATTTATTGTAACAGTTACGAATTTTAACTTTGTATTTACTTACTTGCACTGCATACACACTTTCTCCCTCTTGCTCTCTCGCTGACTGTGTGCCTGCCATATACTTACATCAATTTTGTTTTATATTACGCAGAGTGTATTTGAATATTTTTGTGAAAATGTCTGCAAATGCATGATAAATGTGAATGAATGACTGCATTTAGTAGTGCATAATAATAATAATAACAAGAATATTGGAACATAAAAGAAACAACAATGCATGCACACTCATTTACATCAGCATATTAAATGTTAATTTCAAATTTACATAATTTGTGTAAACAATAGTGTAAAATGGACTTTAGATTTGCGATTTATGTGTGTACATCAGATATAAAATAAAATATAATTCGCATAATCAGTTTATATTATGAATACAATATCTATTTTATAATGTAAAATATTGTTTACTACTGAGTCACTGAATTAGATTACAATACTTTTTAGAATAGAATAGATTTTTGTCAATTGGTCAAACACATGAAACAAAATTTGGGTCACAGCAAACTGTTATTAAAGCAATTTTACAGTTTTTATTTATTTAAAATTTGAAAATAATAAATGTTTCAATAATAGAAATTTAAAAAAAAAAATTCAGAATTTTTGTATTTACGTTCTTTTTACTTAAAAAATGTTTACTCATAGAGTAAAGAACCGGACAAACCGGATGAAAATACAAACGGGAACAAACCGAGTATATATATATCACTTGACCTCCTTCATTTATAAACAATGGAATGTCTGGGACACCAGAGGTAATTTAGAAACACTAAATGCAAAATACTTTGAAAACGGGTTTCAGGGGCTCTGGTCAAAAAATTACTCAGCAGACAAAAAAAAGCTTCATATATTTTTTAGCTAAAACTTTACTTTTCAGTTTTCGGATTTACATGTTTTTTTTTTTGTATTTGCTTTTTTTTTAATTTGTCTGAAAATATTCTTTTCATACCAACACGGCTTATTTGTTTAAAAAAGTGACAAGATTAAACCCTCATTTTATTGAGATTAAAAAAGTAATTATTACTTGGGGTTTTTCCAAGAGTTTAATGCAAAGTAAATTCATTTTTTTTTTTGGATTTTCCAGTAGGCTTTTTATGAGTCTTATAAATCACCCATTATAAAAAAAAGAGTTAAACACGAAGACAAAGGAAATATATTTAAATTTATTATTAGCAAAAACAAAATGGAATATGTATGTAGTTAAATGGCAGGCAGTTGTTTAATGTTTGCTGTTCACTTTTCTGGAAAATTTATTAAACATTATTAAGTGTGTGAAATAGAATGCGTGAACAAAGGAAACCAGACAAATTAGGCGGGTATTAATTTAAAAAAAAAACAACTCATTAAGTCACAATAAAATATTGGAGGTCTCTGAATTAACTACACAGTGAAACAAAAAATAAAGTGCAAATACCTGGGAAGTGATTTTAGTTTTCTGTTCAACTTTTTATTAAAAGAAAAATTTTAGAGAAATAAAAATTTAGGCCATTTTACTCAAATATATCAGCATCATCAGATCAGTATCCCGTTGAAGTGACCAACAATATTCTGAAATCATTTTTATTTAAATTTTTTCCCTAGCCTGTTGTTTATTAAAGGTCTTAAGCTAAGTAGTGGTTTCATATACTGCACCCAATCAGCTGTTTGTCGGATATAATGAAATATTTCAAAATATTATACCTGACTACTCATGTTATAGTCTTCTGCTGCTATAAATTTTTTTTTTTTTTTTTTTTTTTGTAAATTGATAAAGCAAATTTGAACTTAAATTTTTGATTTATTTTTTTCTATGTATGTTGACACCACCCTAATATTCTTTTAATATTCTTACTAGTTTGTTCTAAATGCTAACGCTAAATAGGAGCTTAAGCTTATTTTTTTTTTTTTTTGCCATACACCTATTCAAGCACATTTTATTATAAGAGAGACATTTTCATACTTGAATTTTAAGGCACATGTTGCAATGACGCCTGTTAAGTTTGCTCTAAAGCTCATTGGTATACCTTTAACATTGAACCATGCTTTAAACGTGATTTTTTTTTCAAACCTTTTCAAACAGCCCTTATTAGTCAAGCATTTTTTTATGATTACGAAACCCTGGCAAAGTAACTACATACATTTACCATTGTGTATTTAAAATTTTTGACAGTAAAATTGTGCGTGATTAAATGTTAAATTGTTTTTTCTTTATAATTTGTTTGCAAATTATTGTATAATAAAATTTTGCTTTTCCATTTTTTTAAATACAAGCATTTTTGCCGCAGCTCAAAATATTTTTTGAGAAAAAGAAAAGGGTCGAATTATATTTTAGCAGTGCCAGGAGTAAGAGTTGTATGTGATAAATGTTTTATTTTATGAAATATTTTACATTTGCAAAATGTTGGCATGTAGCTTACCAAAAAGGGCAAAATCATATCATTTCTTGTCTGCTGTCGTCTAGTATTTTAAAGGCTTACACACTTAACTCAACCCTGCTGTACTTTTGCTTACTTGAAAACTGCGTCAGCTGTTTCAAGTAAATCAGTCGTTGTGCTAAATATTTCGTAGCCGTATTTAATAAACTACGACCCAAAATATTTACTTACTGACTGCAATACAACATTTTTGCCAAATTCTAGATTTCAACTTATTCTTGTAATTTTTCCCCTTTTCAAATTATTTCATTTCACTTTTTTCCTCTTAATAATATGCAATTTAGAATTATGCTGTTGAAGCATGTAAGTGATTGATATCTTAGCATGTTTCAAGTTTAAAATGGCAGTTTATAAGGGAGCAAACTTAAAATAGAACTCATAAAAACAAAAATTTAAAAACCTCATTACCAGATGTTGCTTGAAAAAAATTTGTTTCAAGCTTTAAAAAAACATGTAAAGGATTTTTATAAAAAAAATCCAGCTTTCAAAAAGAAAATGTTAATTTTGCCTCATTCATTAAGCCGTTTTTTTTTATTTAGTTTTAATTTCATTTGTAAGCAGATTGAGTAGCGCTAGCTACTCACAAAAATATTGTAAAGATTTGGTTCATTTAAAAACAGGAATAGCACAACAAAAGAAGCATAAAAATAGATGCCACTAATTCAAAAGGATATTGAAATAATTTTTTTTGTCATTTACTTATTTTGAACATCCGTCACTTTTAAAGTTTTCTTTAATAAAAAAATAAATTTTTTCAAACAGTTTTGCCAACCGAATAAGCACCCTATAACCAGCAAGCAGAAAATTAAACCACTTGACAAACATTAAAAAAAATTTGCATATAAAAAAAAATTCTTTCGAAATTGTAAATACAATAAAAAAATATTGGACCATAATCATAGGAAACAAAAAAAATTTTTGGATAAAAATCTATTCTATAAACAGATAAAGAAACTGTTAATTTATAGGAATTTATAAATTTAAAAGGTAATCGACCTTAGCCCGACTTTATTTATAGGACAGTCTTTAAATCGAATATAAGAAATCATCGTTATTTTCTATAAAAAAAAATTAAATTTGAAACATAATAGCGAATTTCGAATTTTTGAACATGATAAAATTCATGATAATTTTCGAAAAAAATAATAAAACACATTTTAGATATTTAAATTACAGCAATTCAAGGGTATAAAATAAAAATTACAAGACCTCAAAAGCCTGGAAAAAATTTAATAATTCTAAATCCATAAAATTTACGAACACAAATTAATTTTCTTTTTAATAAAACAAAATAATTTTCTCAAAAATAATAGATATAAGTTTTCAGCTTATTAATCTATTTTCGAATTATCATTTACAACTTTTACTAGTAAGAAAATAATTCTTTAATAATAAAATAAATGAAAACACATTTTTAGCGTTCTGAAATCAAAAAATAAAATTTCGAAATTAAGTTCGAATTTTCGAACATAATCAAATATACTGAAATTATTAAAAATAATAATTGGCAGTAATTGAAGTCCATAGAATTTTTATTTTTTGTCTTAAATTGCATGTTTCGGAAATCTTTTTAGTTAAAAAAAAGAAAGTATGAAACTATAAAAACTTTATTTTAATTTTTCAAAATTACTTTTGAATTTTTTTTTAACAAAATTTTTAAGCAATTAAACCTTGATTTGTTTAGATTTTAAAAGCTGTTATTCTAAGAAATAAATAGTTTTTCGAACACAGCGAATTGTCAAAAATTATGTTAAATAAAAAAACTAAATATTGTTATCAGTATGGGCCATAATCGCTCCGCGACCTTTAAGATCTATTGTACAGATTAAAGTAAATAATTTTTACTAAATATTTTTTTTAAATTAAAATTTTTGAAAGTAATCTTGTGTCATGAATTATAATTTTCAAGCTAAATTTGAATATTGGAAAAATTTTCGAACATATTTAATATGTTAACAAATATTTTAATTAAAAAAAATATTTTTTTTAAATAATTTTCAAAGTAAAATTCGCAAAAGCTATTTTTCCATTATGAAATTTTATTGCAAAGCGAAGTTCGAAAATACATTTATGCTATAAAATGATTAAAAAAAAAATAGTGAAAATTATTTTTCATTCAAAACTTTTATTGACAATATCTCGTTAATTGAAATCCGCATCAGTTTCTTTATTCTAACATTTTCAAAAGTTTATTGATTCTTTCTTAAAAATTGATTTTTCTTAAAAATTTCGAATTGAGAATTAAGAAGTTTTTTTTTCTTTTCATGTGAAAAATAAATTAAGTTGTGAAAAGTGTAGTGTTCATACAAATGTAGTTTTATCTGCCCAATTTTTAGCTGTTTTTCAATTTTTCACTGCTTGCCTCCTTTAGATTTTTTGACCATTTATAATCATCATTGGCATACATGTCGTGTTTTAAGCTTTCCGCTATCAAACATTTTTTTTCATGGCCAAAACTTTTCTTATTTTGTACGGTAGAGAAATTTAATTAATTTTATAGTTGTAACTTCCGCTTTTGATGTCATGTCCTACAAATTCTATGTAAGAATTTTATTCCAAGAAAGAAAACAAATAGTTACCCAAGCGATAAAAGAAAACGCGAAAAAGAAAAAAAATTTGCATATTTGGTGATGGCAGATTTTTTTTTGCTCAGTTTTACATTTCATTCGTGTCCTTCATTATAAAATAGATTTTATATTGAAGTCTAAAACTATTTTTTTTTGTGCAAACTATTATGTTTTCGTTATTTGCATAAGACTAATTTTATTGAATAAAAGGGAATGGCAATGCAACAGCAGAGAAAAAGCAGGGTAAATAGAGTAAAACAAAGTGTTTGTTAACATTCGTATTGCAGAAGTTTTTCAATATAAAATTTAATTTTGAAATGTTTGAAAAATTGCATAAATTTTTAACAAAAAAACTTTTTTTATTCAACCAGAATTTGAATTAAAAACGCGATCGAGTTATTAGGACACTATGGCCTAATACTACCTAAGTTTAGTGTTCTTTGAGAATTCATAGACTTCTTTGGGTGATTTGTGCACCTAAAACACAATTTAAATAATTTTATTTTATTAAAAAATTAAAAAACAAAATTTTTCTGAAACTGTATTTTTTAACTCACATATTTTGTTGTCAAAAAATCGATAACTCGCTATCGAGTATTTAAATTAACGGGCCTTATATCACTTTCAAAAATTACAGCCCACCTTTTAAAATAAAATTGCAAAAGTCGAACAAAATTCTTAATTGTCTAAAATAAAATTGATTAATTGTGCCAGCTTCAGCTGCTTTACCAGCTTACGAAATTTATAAAAAATATTTTGGTTTAAATTAAAATGTATAAAATAAACTCGTTTAGAAAATTTATTTAATAAATCTTTAATTACACAAAATTTTTTTTAATATGCCCTTTATAATTTGAGCTTGTTGGCAATTTTTTTTTAAGTAATGTAGGTAGCAAGGAGTCTGCTTACTACATACTTTACTGCTGGTATGGTTTTTGCAGCATCTGTTTAAGATTAATTTTGTGAACTTGTTTTTTTTTAAAGATGTTTAATAAAACCTCTTTTTTTTTTAGTAGTGAGCAGGTAGTTAGTTACCTTTTTCATTTGCTATTTACGTAAGTATGTATAATATTACTTTACTCTTAACCTAGTTGCAGCAGCAATGTTACACCAAACACAAAGCAACATCAAAAAGCATATAGTGCGTTCGTGTAAAATTACATGCACTATATGTTGTATAGTGCAAAACATTCTTTTTTAATGCAAAACTTTTATAAGAAAAGAAGAAAAAAAATGTTGTTTAATAGAAAAAAGGTAACATTCCACTCGACAGTTTGAAGTGCTCGTATGAACAACAACATACGTTGAATTTATATAAAGTGCACTTGAAAAAATATTCTCATACGTTACGTATGAACATACCAGGTTGTGTTTTACTACATGTAATTATGAATGTGTATATAAAAATGTAGAAAATAAAAAAATGAGAGCTTTTATGTAAGCAAGCAGCATACCTGACCAACATGGCTTTTACTTTTTAATCTAAAATTAGCTGAGACATAAAAAATTAGATCTTAATTAGATGTTGAACACAAAAACAGGTAGTTGAATGATGCAAAGGATAGGTGGCATCCAAAAAGGAAATTTACAAAATGCTAAAGGGTTTTAATTAGACTAGTGTAGTAGCAGAAGGTATTTATTAGCTGTTAACAGAAACGGAGGAAGTTTTTTTAGGCTTGGCTGTAAGTGGGCTACCTTATACTTTCTTAAGACATTTTTATTGCAATAATTTAGTTGGCATTTTCAGGTCTAAAATCTTTGTGGTCGATTAATATAACCCCCCAAACTAAAGTCTTGAACGCTAATAAATATTAGCTAAATGAACAGACACTAACTAATAGTCTCTCTCTCTCTCTCACAAACTTACAAGAATACGTAGACACACATAAATCATTTACAGATGACGGCTGTTTCATTACATTATGCTGTGCATTCATAAAAAGAATAACCATAAAAGCCAAACCAAACACAGATATCTATACATGAAGTATATGAATCGTTTTAATATTAAATCACACTAAAAATTCATGAGATTTAATGATGGAAACACTACATAAGCTTTGCATAGGGTAGATACTAAAACCTAAAATAACTCACCTTAAAGGTCTTTAACATAAACAAAAATGCAACTGCATTTCATCTGTTTTTGCTAGATATGACTACATCATCGTTCCAACCTAACTAAAGGTAGTGACTTCACTTATGTGAGCATTATTTGCAAACGGTTTCCTGTATATTTTTAATTAAGAAGAATATTCAAAATATCACACTGAAATTTCATTTATTCGTTTTTATATTTTCTTAATTCGACAGATATGTCAAAAAAAAATTAATTTTCAAAAATTTATTTAAAACAGATAGAAACAAAACTTCACTTTCTTTTTTCTACCAACACCATTTTTATAATTAAAATTCATTTGCTGTTTGTTCGCTATACAACGGGCTAACTAAGGTCGCCATATACTTTAGGACCAGCTCCACCCACTTTTATTTGCATGAGTCACTTTGTAAACTCGTAAAAATGAGTGAAGTTAAGTAAGGCGAGTTAAATAGGTTTTAACGTAACCTCTTACGTTTTTCAGTATTTGTGAGTATCTTTTCCGCATTTATGGCATATTTTTTAAAATATGTCTTACGTTAATAATTTTTTTTTTGAAATTTTCATATGCCCCAGTGCTGTTGCTCTGAGAGAGTTTAGCAACTTCCGTTTAACCGAAGATTTTAATTCAGTTAAAAAAATTAAATGTGTCGTAACGTAAAGAAACACTGTCGAACGCATATGGCAACATTTGTTTCTAGGCAGGAAGGATCTGTTAGTTTGTCGCTGATAAAATGTACTGAACTAGTAATTTTAGAGCGCTAGATGCCGTGCAGTTTATTTTCAAACTACCCACTTGAAAATTTTCTTTTATTAACCCAAAAAAGAATTCATAAAAATTTCTTTTAGAAAATGCTCACTGTTATTCTGACTTATTTTTTTTTTTCATCCTCATTTTATTTATTCTACTGGCAAAATTATATTCAAAGCATATTTTTTCATTTAACAACTGTTAACTGTTGGTTAGAAAAAAAAAACAGCAAAAGAAAATAAAATAGATTGTGTCTTTTTCGTTTTATACAACAGCCGTTCAATGTCACATTAGTCTAGCATTTAGTAACATGTACCATTCTAAATATTCAAGGATGTGTTTCCAAGTCATACACAATACCTACTATGCTTACGGATTTTTTTCTGCACTAGCTTCTGAAAAATAAATTTAAGAAAAAAAAATGAAAAACCAACAAAAGTGAAAAGTAAAGCTATGCAAAGAATCCTTCTCCCATTTCTCATTTCTGTTAAATGGGAGCGACCAACCGTTTGTTGGCTGCGTTGTTGTGTTAAAGCATGCATGTCTCTTTGTTTTCTAATATGTATTTACACTAACAAGCAGCAATGGCACACATACACTCACATGATGCAAAAAAAAATAAGCGTTTGTCATAAACGTTTTCACACATGAGTTGGTTAAAAAATTATGAGGGTCGTTTACGTTTTATATTAAAAGAGTCACATTTCTTCCTTCTCAGATTCAAATTAAACTTAAATTTAGTGTCTTTTTTGGCAATACTCTAACTTGGTTCGTAAGAAATTTATTAATAAAGAAAACAAAAATATTTTATTTTTGTAATTTTATTATTTTAATTGAAACTTTTAAATATTAAAAAAATATTTTGTTTCAATTATTTTTTTTTTTGTTTCATTTTAATTAATTTTGTTTAATATTATTTCAGTTTGTTTTTCATTTTACTTTAAGAAAAACAAAATTATTAGTCAAATAAAAATTTTCATTAAAAAAAATTTTTTTTAAATAAAAATTTTATCAAAAAAAAATATTTTCAATGAAAAATAAAAAAATTTAACTTTCTGAATTTCTTTTATTTTTTTTTAATGAACAACTAAAAAAATTAATTGCATAAAACCTGAGGACTAGATTTTTTTTATTTTGTGAAATATTTGACATTGAGTTTCATATGGAATTTGCCACGCCCACTTTTTAGATTCTCTAAAAATTTTATTTAAATAACACTTCTTAATATTAAATTTTTTTTTTAATTTTTTAATTAAAAAAAAAATAGACTTAAAGATATTTAGTCGCTTAGGCTTTGATTTAGTTAAAGTAATCAAATTTTTAATTTTCAAGACTAAAATAATGCTAAAACGTAACAAAAAATTTAAGTATTTTATATAGTAAACTTTGGTACTAATAAATATGGGGTGTTCCAGTAATAGTGAACTTTTATATTTTATTGTAAAAAGGATATGTTATATTTATGTATGAAATAAATATGCTAACCAGTAAAGCGTTCAATAGATAATAGATCAAAGTGTAGTCAAAGCCAATTTTTTTGAAAAAAGTCATCTTCCGATGAAGCTCATTTTCGTATGAATGGCTTGGTGAATACACAAAATTTTGGAATTTGGGGGTCTAGAAAATCTAGAATAAGCAGCTGTCTGGTGAGGATTTTGGTTAAGCTTTAGTATTTTGAAGATTAGGGCTAAATTACTGTGCCGGTGAATGACATACGTTACAGCAATATGACAACGGAGTTATTGTGGCCTCAACTAGACAGCATGGATCTGTATGACATGTGATGACAGTTACCATCTGCCACATAGCGCTTAAAAAAATAGATTAATTTCTATATTTTTTTATCTAAAATTCGTTGCTTAAAAATCTCTAATATTTCTTTGGTAGTCTTCTTCAGTCAAATAAATTATAACAGCAAATTTTCAATTCAAGACCTAAACTTGAAAAATATTTATCAATATGATGTCATTGCATCAAAAATCAAATAATTTAATAAAATACTTTCAATAAAAAAATAAAATTAAATAAAATAGAAAGTCTCAAAATCACAGCTGCTGTTCTCTTTTAACAACTGACTATAAATTTTCCATTATATTCTTAATTTGCTTCCTCAGAGCCTTTTGCCAAAATACAAATTCATGTCTTATAAAGTATTAATGCAACTAAATGTTCTAAACAGGTGTTAAACTCATTTTCTTTAGCAAAATAATATTCCAAACAATTGCAAATATGCTAACACTGACAGTTACTTTACTTTATATTTACTAAAACGAAATAATAAAATATTTAGCAAATAAACTGTTGCCAAAAAAAAAAAAACACTAACAAGAACAAAAATTAAAATTTTTCTTCTGTTGTCTTGTATTTCAATTTTGTTGTTGTTAAGTCTTTAGCAAATGCAAAATATGGATGATGATGGTATTGTGGCAACAAAATTCAAGCAATACAAGTAAACTGTGCAAAATTTGTGAAATGCCATGGATTTTTGTACTCTTTTTTGCTTTTTCATTTTCCTAGATTTTTTTATGCTGCATTTACACAATAATCTACAGATGATGCTGATGATGTTGCTGGCACTGCATTTTTATGACGTGTCAGTAATAAAATTGTACATAAAATTTTGAAAGAAAAGTAGCAAAAAAATAAAGCACAACTAAATTAAAATTTTAAATAAAAGTTTTAAACATAACAGCAAGTTTTATACAGGGAATAATTCGTTTTAAATAGTTAATTTTTTTTTGTTAAATTATAAATTTTTAAAATGTTCAATTCGAGCTTAACACTCGTTTTGGCTTGATAAAGAATTATTGGAATAATGTCGCCATTTAAATAAAATTAAAACTTGCATTGTAAAATATTTACAAGAAAACATAATAGTTATAGGAAAAGTAATAGAAAGTAATTTTTTATTAAAAAATATAATCAATCAATTATCTGAATTCAAAAATAAAATACTAGTAATTTTTAAAAAAATATTATTACCAAAGCCTTTTTATTATAACATAAGGCCATGCGTGATTCAGTCTTCTACACTACTATATTTTTTCCTACTTAAAAAATCTCTGCAAAATGACTAAGCAGACAGATTGAACAACTACATACATAAATAGCATTATTAAGTACCACTAAATATAATTTAGTACCACTAAATAATATAGTGAATCACGGGTTTTTCTTGAAAAATTTTTATCGATAAATGTTAGCAAAAATAACTATTGCAATAAAATTTATTTTAATCCTGATTTTTCGACCTTTTTATCTGAAAATAAATAAATAAATATTGTTTAAGCTTTTAGGTCTGTTTTTTATATATTTAAATTATTATTAAATTAAATTGCAATGTTTTTATAATAATTTTATATTGAAATTTGATTTAATAATAATTTAAATATGTAGGAGTGTATATAAAAAAGACCTAAAAGCTTAAACAATAGTTATTTATTATTCCAGTAAGAATTAAAACAAATAATATTACAAATATTTTATTACATAAAAAAATTTTTTTTATCGATAACTTGTTATCGAAAATGCAGCAAAAAATATTCAAAAATTTTTTTTACTAAAAAAGTTTTGTTAGTAAAAAAAATTTTTATCGATAAGTTATGTTATCGTATATTTTGCTAAATAAAACAAATTTGTTGTCAATAATTTTAGAAAAATATTTATTTTACAAAATGATTAAAAAAATTTTTTGTTATCGATAAACATTAAAAATAATTATTGTTATCGGAAATTAACACAACCATTTAAACATAATTTTTTTTTTAACAGTAAAACTAACTCAACCAGTAAAAAAAATGATATTTTAAAACCGTTTTGCTGTTAATTTTGTTTTAAAAAAATTTTTTTTATCGAACATTTTTATAAACAAAAACAAATATTTTCAGTGATTTTAGAAAAATATGTATTTTAAAAAATTAAATAAAAAAAAGTTGTCGATAAATTATTTTTATGCATATTTGTAATTAAAAATTAACTTAAATAGTAAAAACCCAAACTTTTTTTAACTAAAAAAGTTTAGTTGTTAAAAAGTTTGTTATATTTTATTTTTATTTTTTTATCGAATATTTTTCCAAGCAAAATAATTTTACTGTCAATAAATAATAGAAAAATATTTAAATTTCAAAATGGCTTTAAAAAAAAGTTATCCAAAAATTCTTTTTTAAATTATTGTTGTTATCAAACCAGTAAAACTAAATATTTTTTAACTAAAAAGGTGTTAAAAAAGTTTTTTTGAATAATTTTTTAGCAAATATTTTTCTTACAATTTCGAACAAAGTAAACCTTGATTAGAGTTTATTATTGCTTTTGCTTTGAACTATTTTCTCAGGGTTTTTTAAAGGCTTGATAATTAAAAATTAACACTTTTCTTTTATTCTTTACATTCACAAAAACTTGAACCATTACTGCTGATTTAATGAAAAAAAACTTATTATTCAATTATAATTTTTTTTGCTTGCTTTGTTTCTTTTAAATATTTTTCTTTTTTTGTTTTGTTTGAAACTTAATTCAGTCTCTCCCTGATTTGAAATTTATAGACGCTTTTGTTAGCGATTTTTTTTTCTTTAAAATTTTATGTGCTGGATTGTAACAAATGGTACTAAAAGGGAACTAACCACAAGTATGTATGCATGTGTGTTTTGTTTTTATTGTTTAATATTATTCATTTTATGAATATTATAACGAGGATAATATAGAGTGTTTGTGTCATATGTTATAAATGCTTAAATGCATTTGCTCATATAGCAACAATGTAATCCTTTACAGGCTCATTATTATAGCCAACCAAATAATAATGATAATAAAAAAAAATAAAAACATGGAGTAGCAGCAGCAGCAGCAGTAACAAAAATAAAGTGTCCTCCACACAAACTGTAATTACGAGCCCATGCATACATATTCCAACAAAAATACTTTATCACCAACCAGTCAGGCATAAATGTGCGCGACATCTCATTAACAATATGCGGTGATGGCCGCCAATGCCACTGTGTGTTAAAAATTATTAAAGGGTAATACGAAATTTAGATTTAGATTTAGATAGATAAAATTTCAATTAAAAAAAGAATTGATAAATTTTCCCAGCAAAAAAAAAATTATAAATTCTGGGAATATTAAAGGGGAATATGTGGCCCATAAAATTGCTATGGAAGTGTGGTTCTCTTAGGATTGATTTCTGTGTATAAGAAAATAAATCGGAACAACGAAATTAATGATTTTTATGAGTCTTAAAGAAGTTAAATTCAACTCAATGATATTTCGAAAAATTTCAATATCCTTTGATTGTTTCTGTTAAACAATTATTTAACAGCTCCTTTTGTGTATCAGTTTATTATGGTGCTACAATATAATGTTTTTTAAATATTTTATAGCCAAGTCTAAAAAAAAATTCTTTTTTGTTTTGTTTTTGTTGTTTAGAGTCCCCATTTCCAGCATTTTAATACCCACATTATCCTTAACCACAATTGTTCTCATATAGTGTGGACCAGTCACAGCCAGCCAGCTAAAAATAGACTAACCCATTATTATTTTAACTAAAGCGTAAAAATATTTGTTAAATACAATGAATTATGGCTACTAAAATTTGGCAATGATGGCATCATATTGTTTTAGAATTTTAATTTTTTTTTCTTTAAGCAACGGAAGAAAATTGCACTAAAATAATTTTAATAATAATTAACACAAATTGTATTACTTGACAAAATTAGTTATTTTTTTCACTGAAATGACGGACTTTAAAAAAAAATATAAACAATTCATTACACCTCATTTCTAAAATATTTATTACATATAAATGATTAGCTTAATTTGGTTAAAAAAAAAAAAACCAAAATTTAAAACCAAATTTGCTTCAAGGAATTTCTATATTATTTTTAAATTGGCTAAATGGTTTCAAAAATACGATATCATAGACGTTGTAACGAAAAAAAATTTTTTATGGAATTTTAAAATTTTATGTTATCGTATATTTTATTAACAAAAAAAATTATACAAGTAAAAATCGGTTATTGGTTATTATGGGCATATAGTGTTAGAAGTCCTAGCAAATAAGTCTATGTGCACAAATTATCACTCAAGTTTCATTTTCATTTGATTTTTTAGTTTTTTTTTCGAAGCTCATACCGAGATGTTAAATAATTTTTTTAACAGTAAAACATTAATTTCTGACTTACCTGGCTCTTTAGAGAACTTAATGCAATTTTTTTAGATAAAGAAATTTTTTTTAAATATTTTTTTAGTATTTATGGTTTCACTTCGCTCTTGATAATCAGCTTTTTATTTAAATTAATTATTTTTTTGTTTAGTTTTTAATGTGACAATTAATTTATGATTTCACATTACCAAGAGTGAGTAATCTGGAGCCAAATCAAGCATTCGTTATCGAACGATTTTTTTTATTTTAATTACTGGTACATTGAAATTTCGATCAATATTGTATGCCGTAATTTGCCGCCAGCTCTTTTAAGAATTTTTTTAAATAAATTAATTTTTTGTTTTTTATTTGTTTTAATACGCAGAGCCAACTTTCAAAAAAAAAAAAAAAATATTTTTGCAAATGAAATTAAATTTTAGGGGTTGAAAAAAGAATTATAAAATATGAATTAAAAATATGTTTTTTTATTAAAATGTAACAAGTAGTAGTAGTAATTTAGTTATGACTTTATTACAGCAAATGAGTGTGTGTAGCTTTTTTTTCAATCACACACTCTTATCAATTTTTAACAACATTAATGTTAAACCAGCCAAAACCAACCCAAACAATTTTAAACATACGAGTGTGGGTGCATAAATACATTTGTGTGAGAATATTTAAATACTTGCACCAGTTAGGAAATTAAATACACAGAGCAAATTTTGTAAAACTCCAAAACCAACATCAAAAATTTATAAAAATTAAATAGATTATTTAGAGGGAAAGGAAGAGTTTAAATACAGGCTACGACTTTTTCTTTGCTGATATATAAATTTATTGAGTCTTAATTAAAAGATATTGTACCAAAATCAAATCATAGTCACAAAAAAGTAGTATTTTTTTGATCACAAGAATTTTATGAACTTAAAAATGCCGACTTATTTATTTAGTCACTCTTGTGGTACAAAATTTGTATATTTAAATATTTTATTGACAATTTTTTTTAGCACTATTTAGCAATTAATTAGCAGCTCGCTGGCAAATGCATTATGACTAAGCTTTGTCTTAAATTCGGGCCTTATAAAACAAATTAGCTAGTAATTAATCAAAAACAGACATTTGTTATAGGAAATGTTCTTAGAAACACGCCTGATCGTTTTTTCTACGAGGGCTTGTTTAACCAAGCATAATTTTGATTTATTGTTTATTAATTTCGTTGTGAAAAGTAAATTTTGCACTATTTTTATATATTTTTATTTTAATTTCTCTCACTGTCTGTTTTTTTATTTTATTTTAGCATGTACAAAAACTAAGTTTAAAAATACTTTTGCTATATCAGCCACAGCATAACTTTTCATTCTAGTCTGGCTACTATTTTATCACATCCATAAAAACACAGCCAGTCAGGCACAGAATGGCCAAAGAGTGAGTTGAGTGGTGGCAGTTAGATAAAGCAAAGAGAGTGTATAAATTTCAAAATGTGACCGCATATGATTATTGCACATGCAAATACAAATGCCCTTAAATACTAAAATAAAAGTTGAGTTTTTTTTTTTTACAAAATACTAGACATAATATGACAAACAGCAGACAATGAATGACATTGACCAACGAATGGTCAAAGTTGCAATTTTAGCTTTTTAACACAGAAATTTTCTACAAAAGCCAGCAACAAAACAAAAATAAATAAAAAAAGGAAAAAAAAGTAAATATGCAGCGCCAGTACTTACATGGAAATGGGTGCGTGTGTCTGAAATAAAATACACAGCAGACGCAGACGTACAAAAAAAAGTTTGAACGGATCATTAATAAATGTTAAAGTACGTGTGAGATTTATGACAAGTTAATTACAATTTAACAATAATTTAAATAATAAATAAGAAAGATAGATAGCTAGAGAGAGACAGTGAGTGATAGAAAGAGGGAGAGAGGTAGACAAAAAAAGTAATGGAAAGAAGTAATGTAACACTTATTAAAAAACGAAACACTTTAAATAGACATGAAGAATTTAATTAATAAGCTGTTATTTTTGAAAGTGGTGTAAGTCTGCTTTAAAAAAACAAAAATAGCGGTATTTTTATTATGGTATAGACATCACTTTACAAAATTTACCTCAGACTCATTTTTTGAAAAAAGTGGACTTATACCACTTTCACAAACAACGGCTCAAATATTGTTTTAGGTGTGAAAAAAAATTTTTTTAAAATAAAAGGCTAAATAATTTAATAAAATATTTAAATTAAAAAAATATTTCAGGTTCCTTTCTTTTAATAGGGTGGCAAATGAAATGTGCTACGTTAAGAAACTCAAGCAACTTTTATACTGGCAGTTTTGCCGTCAAAAATTTTACTTTGAAAGGATGTTACAGACTCGACTCTAGATAGCTGTGTACAATCCAAATATGACCTTCATATCATTAAAAAAAATGTTTTTTTTTATTAAATTTAAATAATTTAAAATTAAAAAAAAGTTGAGTTGACTACACTTAAAAAAACCCCAACCCAATCATGAATATTCCCCAGAAATTTTTTAATAGGGAAAATTTTAGCTTTTGACAAACAATTTCTCTAAATTAATGAATACTTTATAATAAAAAAAGAAAGAGGAAATTATTATTTATAATTGGGCTGATTATGTTTTATTCTGGTAACTTATTTCATTCGCCACCCTGTACTTAATATGCATTTGCCAAAAACTATTGAACCCTGACCTTTAATGCTTTCATTAAATTGCAATGCTCTCATATTTGACTTTTATATTTAAAGTCAATAATTTATTTTGCAATACGAGCATGAAGTGTTCAATAAAACAAGCAACAACAAAAAAAAAAAATAGCAAATTGTTAATGGTCACAAAAATTACACATTAAAAAAAACGCTATGAAAATATTTATTTTATGTACACACGAGTATTCACAATCTGAGCTGAAATATATGGGCAAATAATTTTTTTTATTGGTTCTTTTAGTGGCCATTTCATAAAATCAAATAGAGTAAGACAAAAAAAAAAAAAAAAAAAAAAACAGCCTGCTTTCCTATACTCGTGCATATTTTTATATTTATGAGGTTTACGAGTTGTCTGTTAAATGTAAAAAAAATGACAAAAAAAAGTTGGCAAAATGTATTTGGTCTTTTGCAGTTTTATTCACATTAAAAACTTTAAATTTTTTTTTTTATTAAAAATTCAAATTATTTTACACTTTTTTTTGCTTACAAATTACTTAACTAGGTTTTTATAATAATTTAACTTTGATAACCCTTTTCAAATAGGGAAACCAAAACTTAAAAAAGAGTAGTAGTAGCACCCACTAGCTAGCTATCGTTCGCTTGTAGAAAAAAAGGCTGTTAGTATTTATTTGTGTAATTTTTTAGAGGTAAAATAATTTTTTACTTCCTACAGTCATACCTAACTTGGGGCGGCAAGTGTTTTTTATCTGTCAAAATGTAGCATACCGAAATAGCGCGCCGGCAACGCTGAGCAATTGAAATCTAATTTTGACAGCACATTTTGTAGTGAAGTTGGCTGCAAGACAACTGTTTTTATTTTTGTTTTGTTATTTTTGATCAATAATGTTAGCTAGTTTTTTTTAATTTAGGCTTTTGAACTCTATTTTTGTTTGTCCTTTAGTTTGTTTTACTAAAACAGATGATTAACCCTAACCCTACTGTAGAAAATGCTCAACCGCCAGCCCTCTTATTTAGTGATGACGCTTTAAAATAAATAAAAGACGCTAAAAAACGCTTTGATTGCTGCTGCAATTTAGGTTGGACTGTTAAGCTTATAAATTGCTTTATAAAAGCGGTGTAACCTTAGTTTTCTGATGAAATATTTTTGTTAAAATTTTTTATTTTACTCATTAAATTGAAAGCATGTTAATTAATTAATGTTATTGAAACAAAACATTTCAATATATTTTCTTAATTCCCAACTGAACCATATTAACACAATATTCCTTTCTTTTCTTTCATTTCAGGTAAGTGCTTCAAAATCTCTTCTTTAAGCTCTTTAAACAAATTTGTGGCAGGATGAAAAATAAGTTAAATTTTGTGTGATTAAATATTTTGGTTGTACGTAAATCCTTCTAATGACCAGGTAAATTACAAAAATACAAAAGAATTATATAATTTAATTAGATTAACAACTTATCTTTGCTGTTGCTAAATAATTTCACAACTTTAGGGACTTCATAGCGAAATTTTTCAAAAGGAAAAGTTTAAGACAATTTTTAAAAAATGTTTCTAAGCATTTGAAAATAAATGAAGAGGATTTTAGAATTGTGTAGACCGTTCGATACTTAATTTTTTTTTTTTTAACAAATTGGTGTACCTGCCCAATGGACATAATGGTTCTTGATACCGAACATACTGAAGCAGATGTTACTCTGTACTTCAACAGAAAACTATTTTTTCAAGCAACACAAATCGCGAAGCTTCTTCCTCTCAGCGTTTAAGCAGGAATTGTACCTGTGACCCTCGGTGATTGATAGTACACTATCGACAAATTACGGGAGTTCCCTGAAATGACATCAGACTCTATGCTGCATAGCTTTCAGGATATTAAAGACTCCAGTACCGCTTGTATAACATTGACATATTAAAATAAGGCAAGGAACGCCTGTGAGTATGCTTGCTCTAAGACTAAAGCACTTGCAGACTGACTTCTTCAAACAAAATTTTTTACGGTTAATCTGTCATCTCCTCTGTGGTTCTTTCTTGGGAAAAAAATCAACTCAATATTGCAAGATTTTAAAGAGTATTTTAAAATGTACCACATGATAATATTATCGTAAAAAAACTGAGCTGCTAAATGCCCAGGTTTATATCAACTCCTTAACTAACTCTTCAGTTGGCTTTTATCTATACAAAAGTGAGTCATATGACAAATATATGGCGTTTTTTTGCATCTTTAATTCAAATTCTTTTATTATATTACCTACTTAATCATTTAATCTTAACTTGCTCTGCTTGCTTTGAAATGCAGTTGTCTGCCCTTTATAAATATCTAATCAGCTTTTTAAAATTCTTTTTACCTTAAGCACTTGGTTCGTTATTGTATTTTATGCGTCTGCACACAGCTCTGAAGCAATAATTCTTAAAACTCCCAAATGCAATTGTAACTTTTAGTATGTACTCGTATTCTCTTTTTTTTACATACCTTTTGTTGCTCTTGGCTGGGCCAATAACAAGCTTTTATTTTAAACGGCTATAGCATAAAAGTAAAAGAAAATAAAAATGAAAAAAGTAATACAACCCATACTACCACAGACCTGTAACCGGCAGTAAGCAAATTTCTAGTAATACAATGGTTTTCTAAAACAAAAAAATATGAATTCAACTAGTAGAGAGCAGCAAAAAAGATTCCCAACTCCATGAATGTTTTAATACTTTATAACCACAAATATTAAAATAGCCACATGGCATTAAACATTTTTTTCTCTGGTTAAATATTAAAATAAAATTTCAACTAAAAGAAGAAACACAGAAAAAATAAAATAAAAATATACATTTCTAATGGTGACCATGGCAATGGCAACTAACTAAATTGTAAACTCCACTTCACAAGCTCACATAAATACATAAACAAACGCAAAAAGCCAGTCATACGTGTAAAAAATATTAAAAATCCTTATAAAGAAAACTGCAAACCCGCTAAAAAAAAATAAAAGCATAAACTTGCATGCAGTTTTTTACGTTAAAGCCCTCTCACTCTCCCTATCGTTCTTACTCTTTCTCAGGCGCTCTTGTGTCAGCAAAAATTTACACAAACATGTACGCGGTAGAGCATACTAGACAACATATCACAATCTGTATTAAAAATATTGCATACATTTGGGGATTTTTCGTTTAATTTTTTGTCTGTTAGCTGCTGATTGTTAATTTTCATGACTAGTTTTTATACTTTTCTTTTTATTTTATTTTTAGTTGTCTTTTTCTAAGTCAAAGATGTTTTTTTTTTCAACTTTTTTATATTAATGCTGTCATTAAAAGCTTGTTGGCATTTCTAAAGGGATTTAAAGAAAATTCTATTAACCCTGACTATTGACACTAATCGATAGCAATTGATTTAAGTTTACGGCGTTGGATAATTTTTGATATGTTAATAAGTCAGCAACAATAAATCTTTGGCTGCAACTCAGTTTATGGAGAAAATTCAAAAGAGAACGTTATTTTTTCTCTAAGGTTGCTTTAACTTTCAACTAACCTTCATTATGTCTTTCTGAGTAAACCCAAGATTTTCTGAGAGAAGAGACTCTTAATTTACCAAACTAATAAAACAACTTCGGTTGTAAGAACTAAATTTATTTTCAATTAAAGAAATTCAGTTGTGCTTGTCGAACGTAACAATAGAAAATTGGTCTTAACGCTCAAAATATTTTTAGGAGAACTAAATTTTGGTCTATATTTTAGAATTCTGGTTACTAAAATAACAAAAACTGAATTTTTGATTTGAAACAAATTTAGTTCTTACAACTGAATATTTTTTTGTGCACTAACCGCCTTGTCTATCTCTCGCAGAGTAACAAGTTTGTAGGATATGCCTGAATTACAAAAAAGTCGCAATGTCAGCAAGGCAAGATTTTAAATTAGACCAGCCTTCCACACTAACTTTCTGTATTATTTGTGTTTGCCTACAAAACAAAAACCAGTTATTGGTATTTTATGTAGACCTTTATTATTGCAAAATAATTCCACTCTGAATCTATCAACTTAATTTTCTTTTCGTTTTCAGTTTAGTTTAGCAGTCACTGTACTTTAAATTTTTTTCTGGAATTCTATTCTGGTATTCATGAAGCATGTCTTTGACCTTGCTTTGCTAGTTTGTGCTGAGTAGCCCCTCTCTTCCTTTCCTTTTTTAGTGTTTTTTAATTTTATAATAAAGTCTAGTAAAATATTTATGAAACACTAACAATGTCGCCATTTCATTTCATTCCATGCCATATTTTCATTTAGCAAATAACTTTTCCTTTCTGTTGTTTCTCCTTTTGTCAACATAACCATTTTTGATTGTTAAGATTCAACAATGTCCCAGACATATTGTTATAAAGCCACATGTACTAGCATATTTAAACAAAATACGTAGAGTACAAAAAAAAAAAAACATTCAAGCAGCGAAAAGTTTGTTGAATATTAAATACTCGTTTTTATTATATTTTCACATATTTTGTCGTTGTTTGTAAAATGGCTTTCAATGAATGACATGCATGATTTAGATATGCGAGTATATAAAAGAAAGAAAAAAAATTTTATAAAGAAAAAATTGGCTGCAAAAACTTAATGAAATTCAGGCTAGAAAATCTCTAAAAGGGTCAACAACAATCACATTCTTGTAATAGACTTTCCATTGTTCGTATAAACTTAATATTTATAGGAAAAAAGGGTTGTTGGCAAATTTATATTTATTTATATAATGACGATATTAAGAAATTTTCTTAACATGCCAACGATTTTTTTTTTATTTTTCTTAATAGCAAGAGAATTAATTCATTTTCTTTATTACCAAAGTTCTTCTTTTAACACATTTTTTAATTAAATTTTTTTAATTTGTTTTCAATCAAAAATTTAGTTGTGTCAATAATTTTTTTTTTATTTATAGTAACCAGAATTCCATAGTACAGACCAAAATTTTGTTTTTCTAAAAATTATTTTGAGCTGTTAGACTGGTTTTCTCTTTACAAACAAATGTCTCAATGTAGAAGAACTTACTTAAATTTTATTACAAAAAACCACATCAAGGGATCCAAGTTTGCTCTCTTCTGTGTTTCTTTTATTGGAGAACAAATTTAGTTCTCACAACCAAAGCTGTTGTCTCAGTGTAGAAAAACCTACTTCAATTTTATAACAAAAAAACCATATCTGAGGACCCAAGTTTGCTCTCTTCTCTGTTTCTTTTATTGGAAAACAAATTTAGTTCTCACAACCGAAGTCGTTGTCTCAATGTAGAAGAACTTACTTAAATTTTATTACAAAAAACCACATCAAGGGGATCCAAGTTTGCTCTCTTCTGTGTTTCTTTTATTGGAGAACAAATTTAGTTCTCACAACCAAAGTTGTTGTCTCAATGTAGAAAAACCTACTTCAATTTTATAACAAAAAAACCACATCTGAGGACCCAAGTTTGCTCTCTTCTCTGTTTCTTTTATTGGAGCGCTCTGTACCCTGTATCTGTATTATTTCTGAAAGGTTTTGAACAGCTTTTTGGTAAACATTGAACAGCAAATTGTTATTATTTTTTTTTTCTTTAAATATTTTTGCAATTAAAATTTCAACCATATTTGCGGCTCTCACTTGTGGTTTTTATCAAAATTAAAAGGTTTTCAAATTTATTATTTTATTGCTAACACTTTTAATATTCTTTCCATTAGATAGTATTCAGAGCAGTGAGACAAGGTCTATTTCTTTATGCCTCAAGCCAAAAGAACATCCAAAATTAACTGAAAAAAATTAAACTCTGCTTTCTAAAAGACTTACGCACTCAATATATTTTCTGGCCTTGTGTGTTTTTTGTGAGAATTTAAATATATATATTTTTTTGACATTTTTCATATGCAAACACATTCAAATGAAACTGTTCATATACACCAACCGACAGTAATTCACTTATGTATGCACTAAAAAATGAATTAAAATGGAATGGTTTGTAGGCAGGAACTGCATACACAATATTCATGAGCACACAAATGCATTCACAAATCGTAAAAAGGAATGCAACCGAAAAGTATACTTCAAAGTGAAGTTAAGTGCGGTCTGGTTGAAGTCATTTCGATGCCAGGGACAAAAATTTTTGCATAAACTCTATACAAAGGAGAGTGATGAATCCAATGGTTATATATTTTACACATGATGATAAACAGAAAAAAATTATTTAAAATAAAATACGCATAAGCGTATTCACACAATCAGACTTTTACACTTATGGAAATGTTTTGTTAGAAAAAGACGATTTACTAATAGAAGATCTTTTTATGGTTAATATTGAGCCATAGTAAAATCATGATCTTAAGACTCTATTGTGCAGCTCTCTACAGTTTTCATAAATTTTGTAAACATTGTGGTCTTCAGTTTACCTAAGTCTTCTTCGGTACAAGTGTATTTTTCTACCGCAGAATGTATCTCTTTTTGACAGACACCAGAATAATCGTCAGCAATTTTTCTTATGGGCTAATTTAGTCTTCAATGTCTTGTCGATGATTTATATGACGTGTTATTGTTTAAAGTGGTATGAGCCCACTTTTTTTAAAAAAATGAGTCAGTAGTAATTTTCATTTTATGCTAAAATTATCGCTAAACAAATTTTCTAAAAAATTGAACTTATATCACTTTCAAAAATATTAGCTCATAAATATATTCATTTCTCTTGATTCTATAAAGACCTCAAGGATTTCATTTCACATTTGGCTGTAGTCTGCTACAAATTTCAGTTCATTCCATGAGGGTCATTTTGTACCCTCCAGAACCTTTGGCCAATTAATCTCTTTTCTTTTTCTTATTTTCGTAACTACTGCTGTTTTAAGGGCTTAGTCTAGAGTATATTGTTTTGCTCCCGTAGGCTTAGTTTAGCTTTCAAGTTACTAAGTGTGTATATGACTAGCGCATAACTCTTCAGGATACCCATTGAACTCGTTTCTCTTATTTTTCAAAAAGAAATGAAGTGCAATTTCAAAAATTGAGCCATTTTTTACTGCCCACAGGAATTCTGGATCTTAAAACGATATGTCTGTAGCCTTTTTAGCCAGATAAGTATATACTTTTTATAGTCTACAAATAATTGAAGTCCTCTCTGTCAAGCTTGCACGAATCCTTTTGTAATAATTTGTAGTGCCGGCCATATAATTTAAAACCATAAGTAAAACTTTGCAACCTAGTTGTACAACTTGGTTGTACAACTTGCTTGAAAAGTCAATAGAAGTTTAAGGTAATTAAAAAAAATCAAATAAACTTTTTATTGCTCTAAGTGTAATTTAAATATGAGCTTGTGTGCTTAAGCTTGTGTGGAGCCGCGACAGTGTGTGTGTTTTTCAAAAAAAATTTTACCACCTTTTTTCGCATGCACACTTGTCTGCCTGTGTGTAAGAGCTTTATATGGCTGTAGTGCTGAGAATTGTAACGTAATAAACAAATATCCGGATGTGCGTTTTAATTGGAAATTTACAAAAAAAAATCACATAAAATACACTTGCACCCATCCACAGCCTTTTACACTTAAGTAGAATACAGCAGAGCAGCGCAGAGAGTACCTGATAAAATTTAAACGCACTCACTCACACGTGCACATTTAAAATATTTGGCCATAAAGTGTTATGGTTGGCAGTTATTTAAAGCAAATTTCTTTTGGAGCTTTGCTTAATGAAATAAAGTTAATGAAAGCATGTGTGCGGTGAATGTGAATGTGAGTATGTGTTTGTTATAACTGCAGTATTTTGATGTCTTGCAACATTTTGTTTACAAAACGCAATAAATTTAAAATAATTACAAAATTGTGTTTCCTTTTTTTATATTAAAATATATTGACCTCTACTAACCCTTGTTGCTTTAAAGGTAAAAGCTAAAATACCTTAAAGTAACTTGTTTTTGTTAAATCGGAAATTTTTTTCTAAAAAATATTTTAAACCACATCGAGATTTGAAACCTGCTTCTATTTAAAAGAAATCACTTTATTTTTTATGAAGATTTTTTTGTTTTGTTTTTTTTTTCAATTCATTTTACTCTCAATTAAAATCTCTTGTGTATTAAAGAAACAACTTCAATAATATGTACTGGTATTAGAATTCTCTGAACCATTTTATTTTTTTTGCTTGTGCTTGCTGATTTTACTGCAGCACAGCATTACAAACAACAACAAAGGTCAACCCATCAACCATCAAAAATTTTTATTAAACTCCCAAGCGACATTTCACATTTTTCGGACAATTCATTTTCGTATTAATATTTTGTTATATGAAAATAATAGTAGAAGAAACTTGTGAGAGACAGAGTGAGAGCTAAACAATAATGCAAGAGTTTCAGTTAACCCACAACAATGTTTAGCTAGGAAAGTGTGCAAAGTTTAGGTAAAATTTTTCTGTCTCGAGCCAGTTTTTGGTTGATCATCAATTAGCATTACAAGATTCCGTTTTGAACTACAAACTTCTGCAGACAACGTCAGAAATAAAAAGCATTAAATAATTAAAAAAAAAAAAAAAATAATTTTAATTTTTCGTAGATGTAAGGCCAAATTACGAAATTCGATATCAATCGAAATTTCCATTCAATGTCTGGTAAAATTCCTGGTTCCATAGCCTAATAGTCGCACTTGATATCGAATGTAATAATTTTAGTTTTAGTTTCTTCTTGTAAAATAATTCGATACGGATTTGGCTTCTGAAATTGCAAATGGAATTTTTTAAAAATTTATCAAAGATCAATTATGGGATAACATAAAAGCAACTTGTTTGCTGCTTACAGCTTTAAATGTTGAAAGATTTGTCAGTATTTTTCCTATTATTTAGCCAGTAATTTTGTCATTCAGATTCTAGTATCATCCATGGTAGTCATGCGTCGTTGTTAACATCACATAAATAATCTTCGCAAATAACGATTTCTATCGTACCGAATATTTTTTTTAGGAAAGTTACACTTGTTTCTTCCATACGAATTATTCGTAATAAAAGTTACTGTATAGCACTACAGGTTTCATCAGCTATCAAAAGTTTACAAGAGCTAAAACAAAATCATACTTTTTAAAGATCAAACCAGTGATAGACTTGCTTTTTATAAGAACGTTTTCAATTAATTCATTCCAGTGCATTTGACTGATTTTTTCTTCTCGTGATTATTTCATAATCAATTTTTATGAAATTACTTACTGGGTTATGCGTACGCTGTTGTATTATTTAAGTAAAATATACCCGAAAAATATAAATTGATATGTGTATAACAGTCTTCTGTGCTTTTTGGCAGATTTTTAATAATATTAACGTACGAGTAAGGTGCTCGAAGTTTATGCCTTGTATTTAAAAGCATTTAAATTTTGCCAGCACTAGATTCCGCTGGCTTCAAATTCAATTCGTTCAATTCAAAACTTTAAGCAGCCAAAATAAAATGGAATGTTATTTAAATCAAAGACCTACTTACCGTCAATCTAGGCTGAAAAGAAACAAGAAAATATTGAGGGGTTGCAGATTATTCAAATTAAAAAAAGTGTAATTTTTGCTGGAATATTTATCCTTTGCCAAAATGTTTTTCTTTGTTGCTGCCTACGCCAGTAATTTTGGTACTTCTCTCGCATATGTCTCTCTAGTGTTTGTTATTTCCCAAATAATATTTTTCCTGCAAAAACTAACAATGGCCCTGACTCATATAAAAATTGTTTTAAATTTGTTTTTTTGTTGTTGTATGTACATATGTATTTGTTGTTGCCAAATCCAATTTACCCACTAAGTCGGTATTTTTTGGGGGTTTATTGATTTTCAATTTGCTTCATACAAAAATTAAACAAAATACTTTTGCTGGATATGTGGTAAAAACTATAAGGCGTGTGTGTGTGTGTGTGTGTGTGTGTGTGTTGGCCTATGCTGTACGTATTTTGGAGTTAATGTCAATGTAGGGGTAATATTTTCTGAATGAAATGACAACTTTAGCACAGTCTATCAGAGTTATTGTTAAATTTTGTTCGTAGCTGTTGTTGCTTTAAAAATAATGCTGCTTACAGCAAAATGGTTGTGGATCTGTACGTACAAAGCGTGCATATATTTATAACACACATGTAAAGTCAAAAATTCTGCTGGCTTATATGCCAAAGGGAATTGCAAGCAACAACCTCTCTCTTTTAGTAATCGTCATCATCATCATCGTAGACAGACCATTGTCAGCCAGCAATTAAGTATCGTCACAAATATTCACACTTTTATACATTTTAAAGTAACTCACTGACTTTTACTTTAATTTAAACATTCATTTACTTACTTGCACTTGGTTGGCTTAACTTAAAATGTCAGTCAGCTAGTAAGCCAGCCAGCCTATCATTTGTTGCTTTATGCAATTCAATTTTGTATCCTTGTTTTTAATAATAGCAATAATTATATAGGAGTATGCTCTCACTTGCCGTAATTTATGTTCATTTTAATTGTTTATTTTTTTATTTAAAAAAAAATGTGATAAAACAAATTATTAAAATACAGAAATGAAGCATGGCAAAATAATGATATGCCACGCAAGAAGAGATTTTGGAAAGGTTGCTGGATCATATATTTCAATATCTGTAGATAATCTGATTTTGAGCCTGCTAACGGCCACAAAATGGTTTTAACCCTTGGCTTCAAGTTAAATATTTATTTACTTCGTTACATACTTTTTTAGTTAAAAATTTGAAAACTTACTCAATTACTTATTTGACCACTCGGTTATCTAGTTCGCTACTTTCTTGCTTCCCTACTTTTTTGTCTACTCATTTAGTGACTTACTGTATTACTTATTTACTTCTTTTATTAATTGCTCACTTACTTAGTTAAGTACTCAGTTACTTCTTATTTAATTTTTTAATTGATGACTTGCATAGTTACTTACTTACTTCTATTTTTAATTGTTCACTTACTTAAATAGTTATTTATTCATTAACTTACTTAGTCAGCTAGTTACTTTCTTGCTTCCTTATGTGCTTACTTACTTACTTCGTCATAGACCTAATTGATCACTTACGTAAGTACTTACTCAGTTACTTGCTTACTTCTTTTTTTTTTTTTGCTTAGCTACCTAATTGCCTACTTCTTTACTTACTTATAGGGCTAACTAGTCACCTACTTAATTATTTATTTGTAATTAGTAATTTAGGTACTTACTTAATTATACACTTGCTTACTTACTTGCTTACTTACTTGCTTACTTACTTGCTTACTTAATTGCTTACTTACCTGCGTATGTGCTTGTCTACTAAATAATTTTGAATATTTAGTATTTAATTTCACATTTAACTAAAGCTCACATGTATTGCTTTTATTTGCTCATTTGCAAAATATTCTTTAAGCAAAACGGATTTCTTTACAATAACAACAAAAAGAAGAGAAATAAAAATATAAAATTTGCAGCGTTTATAATGGTAAATCATATTAAATTAAACATTTTATTATTTGACCACTACGATGCACAGAATACTGTATTGAATGGACAGTCAGGGAATATGCACAGAAAAAAAATATTATAAAAAAAGGATAAACTATGATAAACCAAAAAAAAAAAAAAAAAAAAAAAAAAAAGAAACAAAAAACACAAGAAATTAAACCAAATAGCTCAGTTGTGGTAAATGAAGGACAAGAAAGAGAAAAAATACGAAATCCTGAATGCCATATGTTAACCCTAGAGATTTTATAAATTTATATAAAATGCGAATACTAAATGAATGGTAAAGTGGTATTTTATGGGCAGCAAACTGCACATAATACATTTAATATGAAAGCAGTGCTTTAGAGTTTTTCTTCTTAATAAAAAACCAAACGTAAACGTTTGTTTAAATTTAAGGCTTCTTTAAAGTTGTTTCTTTTTATGTAAAAAATTAATTTATTAGTTTGTGATTAATGAGGCGGAGGGCAGGATTGCTTTAAACAAAACAAATAAATTACTAAATATACGAGCAAAAGTTTTAAATTAAGTTTGATTAAAAAAGCAAAAGGTGTAAATAAATAAATTAATCATAATCAACTTTATACAACACAAGCATGTTTGGGAATTTAGGTTAAACCACAATAATAAACAATTTCCTACAGCAACGAATGCTTAAAACAAAATGAAACGAATAACCACAAAGTTGAAATACCCAGTAAATACTAAAGGTTTGCACAAGCATACTTGAAAAGGCTTACAAACACTTTTTATTATAAAATATTACACATGTTTGTAGTGAAGTGCAGCCCTTTTAGTAAATACTTCAAAACAGAAAAGGCAAACTAAAAAGGAACAGAGTAACAGTGATTATTTAAACGCTCTATAAAACAAACAACAAACACCAGATGTTGCCGGTCAAAACCACCAACGCTTATTCTACAACTACAACTTAACTTTCTACTCCAGCAGTCTAACTTTAAATGTGACACAAATAGTCCTGCAAATTTATTGGTTAAATTTGTTTTTTTTTTAGTGGATAATACCTACCTGCAAACGTGACAGCATCAGGTGTGCCAAAGTTACTACACTCCACAATAAAATAAACAATATTTTGCCAGGCATAAAGCAAGAAAAAAAACTTATTTGCCTTTGTAATTTCCTGTTTTTCTGCTTTCTACGTTTGTTACTTTTACACATAATTTTTGTTTTTTGCTACAATTTTCTATAATTTAGGCTATAAAATACAATGAAAAAAATATTTAAAGGTTGCAGATTAATGAGCCAACATTTAAAATGATGTGCTTTGTAACTATAGAATTGTATAGCAAACAAATAGGCCTTAAGAAAAAAAAAAGATGTTGGGCTAATGACACGTAAATTCTAACTAATTTGGGTCAATCTATATGACCCACACCTGGGTCAATAAACCTGCTGTAAATAAAAGACCTTAAATCATACAAACATTTCGAAAAGCTTTAAAAAAGTTAAAGTTCATTTGGGAATTTTTAGATTGAAAGTAAATTGAACAAGTCAATGTTATTAGTTAATCAAAGGCTTTAGGTTGAGGGCTTGCACAAAAACTGTAGAAGGCTCTTTCAAAGCTAATTAAAGGCTTATTTGAAAACCCTAAACAATTAAATGTGTTTTTTCCATAGCTCGTTAATTAAAGGGAATTTACAGATACAGCAGTCACAAGGATCTTATTTATTTATAGATTTTTCTGTCACTGAATTTAGAATTTTTTTTTGTGAAATTTTAAATTAAACTTTCGAATTTTAGTTACACTGAAGCCGTTTGGAAATGTCTACAGGCTTTTCTTTATGCCGAATGATTGTAATTTAAGCTGGCATTTTACTATGGATTTAAAACTTTACAAATGAGAAACCCTTTAACCATATCTTTATTTTTGCCACCACAACGACACTCATAATATGGACTATTAATTAAGTATTTTTTTTTTTTAAATTTTTTTTTCTAAAAAAATTTTTTTTAATTTTAAACACTTAAATTGCTCTTTTGATATTTTTCAAAATAAATTTTTTGCTAACGTTTCTATTTGCTTCAAGCAAAATGAGTTTGTTGTTGGTGTTTTGTGTGAAAACAGCATCAACAAACAGTATTACCATCATCATCATCATCATCATCATCATCATCATCATCATCATTACCATCATCTAGCCGGTAGTAAAGGCAAAATGCAAATTTAAAATGGTACGCACTTATTGGGTGTTAGATTTTCCTTTTTTAAATCTTTTAAATCTTAGTTAACTGTAATGTAATTATGAGCGTTTTAAAGTGTGCGTTTTAACCAGCTCTGTTGGTGGTCATGTGTGTGTGTGTGTTTTTTTTTTTTTGTGCTTGGAATTAAGTTGTGAAAATATTTTTGTTAATACTTTAGGTGTGATAATGACCATACGTATGCAGATACGTAAAGGTTTTGAAACCAACAAACCCAGCAAACAAATTTGTACCATGTTTGGTAAAATGTTAACTATAAATCAGAGTTTTCAAAGAAACAAAGCGAATTGTTGGCAAGTATTTCGTTTTGTAGTTTTTCAGAGTAAAAAAACTAAGTGTTTCAGTTACATAATTTTTTGAAGTGAGTGAAGATAAATATGTTTTAACGTAACTCCTTGCGTTTCTTAGTATTTGTAAATATATTTTCAGTGTGTATGACCTATTTATAAATATGTTTAGGAGACATATAAGTACATACATAGATACAAATGTGCATAAATACGCTGATTTCTCTAAGAGATTGCAAACGAACCATAGAATATTGCGGGTTGGTACACACATTACTTTAAACAAGAGGTCGTTCGTCTAGATTTGTAATTTATCGCCCAAGTACTCAGAAAAATCTTTGGATTATTTTAAAAACAAATTTTGAAATTCCCTCATACCCCAGTACTCTTTTTCTGAGGGATTTTTACCATTCCCCACTTTGCCGCGGTACCATTCCCGATTTTGTCCAGGAAAATTACCAAAATCAAAAAGGAATTTATTCTGTAGGTTCTAAACTTTCTGGAAGTGTTTTAACATTTTCTGAAAACAAAATTTGTGTTCTACTGTCCGTTCGTCTTAGTTGCCTAACCTGCAGCGGCCGTTTCGACTGATGTTCATATTTGCCAAGTGCTTTTCCAGTAATGAATTTCGTGACAATGCAAATTCCTGTCCGAATCAGTCCCCGTAACTCATTTGTTTTCTTCTAAGAACGCAATGGCAGGAACAGTATAAGTTAAAGTTACTACTCAATACACCAGATTTTCATCTATACAACTCTGCGCTTCAAGCGCTGTCAAATGTTCATATTTTGTAAACGAAATAAGCCTATCTTTTCTGCAATCATTTTCCGTTAAGTGCAAACAGTATTGAAGTTTATCATGATTCCTTCGAGTATTTTCCATATACAATTTTCTGATTTCTAATTAGAGCAGTTTTCACTTTATGTGTATAATTTCCATCAAACTGCTTACTTGAAACATAAATTTTCTGTCAGCGTATGCATATCCATGCTGCACATATCAACACTCATACACCCCGAATATTTCCATAAGTATTTATTAGAACACCGAAACCACAAATAGTTAAATGTTACACATTCATGAATAAAAGTCATACACACTCATAAAAGACAAAAAAAAATATTAAAAAAAAATCCTCGTTAAAATGCGTTGAGGCAATTTTTAAAATTTTCTATGGTTTATGAAAGAAAAAAAGAAAAGTGAACAATTTTTTATACTGCCATCATTGAGTCTTTTTTTAGTCTGTTGTAACATCCTTATTGTGGTGGTGGTGGTGGGTATTATCAACAGCATAACCATTATCAACATTATCATTGAATTGATGACCAGTGCGAAAAGGGGGGCTTTCAAATGGCTGACATATCTTCGCCATCGCCATCATCACTAGAGTCAGGTGTAAATTGAAACGATTAATCTGATTGCTGGTTCTTAAACATCATAATAATCTTTAATAAAAATTAAGAAGTATAAATTTAGTGCTCAGAAGAGAAAAAACAATTTAAATTTAGAGTCAATTTACTCATTTAAGACCAAATAAGCTGGTTAATTTTTTGAAATATGAAATCATGGTTAAAGAGAAAGTAATAAAACATTTATATTTTTCTTGGGAAGACCCTTTTTATGAAAAGAAAGAAGCACCTGAGCAGTGTTTTTCAACATTTGTTTTAAATTTTTCATAGAAAATGTGACAGCAAATAACATTTAGGAATCGCAAAGGTACCCCAGAATGGCTAGGATGTGAACCTCATCTTACCTTCACAATACTTTTTAAATTAACTGACTTGAAGTTGATAATTCCTTGCTTTGTTGCAAACTAAACAATATTTTTAACGTCATGGGCTGTGTGTCAAACCTAACCTGACGTAACAATAAGTTTAAAATTATTTCTTTGCCATAAATGTAATTTTTTGCTATTAAGCGATGTTTTGTTTAAAGTTTACGACTTTGTAAACACTATCTTTATCAATTTTACTCCCCTGTTACAGGTATAAAAAAAAAATAACAGGACATAATACAAGTGAGCTCTAGTCTAACTTTTTTTTGTTTCCAACTGCCTTAAAGTACATGCTTTTTCCTTAAATTTAAGTACCTTATCTGCTTTATTTTATCTCAGGACTGAATGCAAGTGAGCTCTAGTCGGACTTTTTTTTTTGTTAAATCGAACTTAAAGTATATAAATGTATTTTTTGCTATTAAGCGATATTTTGCTTCATTAATGTTGTTTTTTAAATTAGCTGACTTCAAGTACAAGCTTTTTTACCATAAATTTTTTTTGCTATATATGATATACATATAATGAAAATTGATGACTTTTTAAACCAAATTAGTTTGAATTAAATGAATTTTTCTGTTTTTTTTAAGTGAAATTAATTGAGACTGAAGTTTAAAAACATTTTTCAATTAAACAGCATGTGTTTAGCTACTGGCAACTCTATTTCATTTTTGAAGTCGCCTTTATTTAAAACAGATTTTCTGTTAAAGAAACTAAAGAGCTTGCAGATTTCTTGAAGCAAAATCTAAGAATATTTAGTATCAATTAAGCGAGGTTTTTAATTAAGCAGCATTTCCTTACATAATTTCAACTTTATTTTAATTCCGAACTCACTATTTAAAACAGATTTTCTGTTAAAGAAACTAAAGAGCTTGCAGATTTTTAAAAGCAAAATCTAAGAATATTTTGTATCAATTAAGCGAGGTTTTTAATTAAGCAGCATTTCCTTACATAATTTCAACTTTATTTTAATTCCGAACTCACTTTTAAAAGGTAACTACATTTTAATTACTAGAATTAGATAGTTAGCACTATTTAGTGTCAATTAAGCGAGTTTTTTAATTAAACAGAGTATGCTAATTCCTCTTAAATTTAAAATCATTTTAAACTTTAATTTAGGGCAAACTGACTTTGTTAAAAGAAATTTGTTTAAAATATTTGACGTCAATTAAGCGAGTTTTTCAATTAAAAATGTTATTTTATTTAAATTTTTTATTTTCTGTTATATTAACTAAAATAATGTGTCAATTAAGCGATTTTTTTCAAATAAACAGCATAGACTTAGCGGATTTTAAGTCCATTTCATTTTGAATTAATTTTTGTTTCAAATAGATTTTTTCTTAAAGGAACTTAAGATCACTCAACGTTTTAAAAAAAGTTTATTGAGAATATTAAGTGTCAATTAAGCGAGGTTTTTAATTAGACAGCAGGGGCTTAGCCAATTTGAAATTCGTTTCATTTTGAACAGATTTTCTGTTAAGGAAACTGTAGAACTGTCAATTAAGCGAGTTTTTTTAAATTAAATAGCGTGTGCTTACTCGATTTCATTTATTTTTTTTTTTTTACCCCTGACAAACAAAATTTATGCTTTAATTTATTTCATACATAATTTTGTGTAATCTTTTTTAATTTTCCTCTTAAAGCGTAATAAATAAATATTACTTTATATGTTTTCTTTTCTTTTTTTGTCTTATAGCCGCCATATCACAATTCCATATTGAAATACTTATTTCCATAATAAATAAATCCTTGAAAATAAAACTTGTGTGTAACTTTTGCTATGGTACTTACTTGGGCATTTGTTGTGAAGGGGCAAAAGTCAAAATGTTGTGTGTTAACTTGGGCCAGTGGAAATTGTGTTTGGGTGAAGTTTATGAGTGGCTGTGTGTGATAGAGTTTTTTTTTTTTATACCGAACCATAAGATAATCAATGTGTCTGACTGGGCCAGTGCCATTTGGGAGCTTTAACATATTAGCACATGCACGTATAAATTATTAAATCTGCCGTCTATTTGTAAAATTGTAACTGTACCGCACATAAATTGTAAAATTACAGCAGTTTTATACGTTTTTCATATTTTTTGTTTTTCTTGGTTGTGAGCAAGAAAAAAAAAGAAACATCCGTTTATGCTGTGTGTGTGTTTCTTATTTTTTTTTTTTTTAACTGCTACAACACTTGTGCCTGCCTGCCAGCCAATATACACCAGAGAAAAGTGGCTGGCTGGCTGACTGGCTAGAGGAGTTCCAGAAAACAAACCAACATTGAAAGCTTAAACATTAAAATTGGGTGCTGCTGACCAGACAGACAGACATGCAAGCAGACATAGCCGGGCAAACGGGGCTGTTGCTTATACCTAAAAGTTGTATTTAGTGTTGAGTTTGCTGTTGGTGCAGCAGGTCATTAATATTGCAACCAACCAGTGTAGTATTATTAGGAGCACTAGGGCCAGTAGAGAGAAAAAAAATACACACATTCATAGTTAACCACACCATAAATACACACACACATACAAACACATACAAACACATACAAACACATACAAACACATACAGATTTTTTGTTCTCTTTGAGGTTGTTGTAAAAAAATTTTTTTCTATGAAGAAACGTTTAAATTTGTTGGCCTTTTATATACAAACATTTTTTGACTAGCTACATTGGTTTAGGGTTGTTGCTGCTGCTGCTGCTACTGTTTTTTTCAGTGTTGTTGTTGTTATTATTATTATTATTATTGTTGCATATATGCAAACACTTTTAAACCACTTTTAGCCCATTTCCCTTGAGAGAAATTAGGAAATTGCATTTTGGCAATAGCAACGGAATTGCGCTAGTTGTAAAAAAAAAAAACTACAACCAACAAAATGCCTCCATATAAAACATTTGCAACATCAAAAACAAAAAGAAAAAAAAAGCCAGTTAACCAATTTGGCTACTAACAGCAAATAATTTTATAAACTCTCTACTCCAAAGCATTATTTAATGGAAATCATTATCATCATCATCAACATCATAGGGACATCATCACGGTAACTGTGCTCTAATGATTGAGCAGCTACTATTCGTTAGTGTTCAATAAACATTTTAAAAAAGCAACATAAAATTAATACCATCAATGGAAAGTTCACGCCAAAATTTTCTTTATTCGCATAGCACATTTGATAGCTGGCAATAATAATTTGTATGTTGCTTATGGCTTAAAATAATAGATAAACATACACACATACACACATTTTCTCTTGAAGGCATAAGTACTACACCACCGCTTGCATTTCTATATTCATTGATTTGTAGTGCATACATGTAGTTGTAGTGTTGGTTGGTTGGTTTGTTTCTTTGTTGGCTTGTGTTCAGGCATGTGTGGTGATCTATTAGCCTCCATTATGGCAAACGGAAGTCACAATGGTGCATGCAATATACATTTGCTTTTCAGACACACACTTACACAATCATTCGTTTTATATAAATTTATTCATACATGTTCAATTTGTTTGTTCATACATACATGAGTTGCAACAATAGTGCCTTAAGAAAGAGCATTCAATTTAATTTTATTTATATTCTGCTTCTTTGAAAATCTTAGAAAGAAAGGGTATAAGGTGAATTGGGGAATAGGCGGGGTATAAAATTTGAATCTAAATTTATTTCATTAATGATTATTAAAGAAAAACAAAACAAAACAGAAAATACCAGGAAGTGTTCGTAGACAGTTAAGAGGCTCTCCTGGCAATCGAATGTTACACCTTCTGCTCTTGCTCAGTTATCCAGTTCAGGCTCTAAAATTCAAGGCAATGACGTTCCATATAACGCTTAGTAGCATCAGAAGCGGTATTCTAGAATATTACCAAAGGAAAGCACACATACGAGTATGTATTAAGACGTGAAAGGTTGCGCATCAAATTTGGCCTCGCTATAACGATAAACGAATGCTCAGCTGTGAGGCAGGAATGTAAAGGATATTTCCAGACTGGTGGCTGTAATAACTGGTCACCGAACTACCCTTCCCCGTGAATTGTTATAGCTGGCAGGCATTTAAAACTACGAAGATAGTCCGGCTCTACAAGTACCCGGCTCTTCTGGCTTCAGCACACAAATTTTGTTAGTGCATATTTTATTAACGGTCTACCTTTGATATCGAAGCTAAGGTTACACGATCTTCTCAGAGTCACAGGGTGGCTCTAGAGAACTTTATTATTCAATTGTTTTGGTGAGTGGCTGGTTTAAAACGGAATCTTGATATTCTAACTGATAGCAGTCAGGCCGACGCAAAAACCAATCAACCAACTACGAAGGAAAACAAAATGTTTTCCATTTACTTTTTGGTTATCGTAAGTTTTTTTTTTTTATAAAACGACATTTATATGGATTTACGCATTACACAGTGATGTGCTATCAAGCAAATACGAAGGTAAACGATTAAATTACACAGCGAGTTGCTATCAGACAAATGCGAAAGGTAAACCTTCGATTCTCGATTTCATATCATTTTTATTTCGCATCGCAATACAGAGTATTTAACCCTCCAAGGAAGCCAAATTTGACTGACTGATTGGAATATTATAAACATTGTAATTCCTCTCTAACTGAATTTTATATGAAAACATTTGCCAGATTAATTATTAGAATATGACACAGTGATGTTCTGGAGACTAGCAAATGAGTAGACTCAAATTAAATCAATGCGATCAAGTCGAGCAACAGTTCTCCATGGTTCTTCACACGGGTAATTAAGATGCTTATCATGTTTTTAATGTTGATGGTTGTGACAAGCCCTTCCTGTAGCAGAATGCTACCAGAACTGTGAGAGAGGGCAAATATTAAAGCTTCTGAAATTTTTTAATTAAATTTTTTTTGCTACATCTGTACTCTCAATTGCTTAAATGCCCAACAAAGCTTTTGCTTGGGTTGGTCTTCTCCTGCCTGCCTGCTCTTCCTCCTGTAATTTTATCATAAACTTTATGCAACACTAGTTATAGCAAGTGGCATTAACCAACAAAAAAAGAGAAAAACATTTTTAACAATCTCAGCAGCAGCACCGGTAACGGTCGCAGTTAAAATCAAACAAGAACAAGCCGTGGCAACATTAACAACAATAACAACTACACCAAAAACATACAGACATTCATGTAGTTGTAGTAAACTTAACAAACAACTGGAAATTGCCAGAGTTGAAAATTTATTGCAAATATTGTTTGAAATATGTTCCTTAACAAACACTTGCTTGTTTGTCTATATGTAAAACGTATTTTGTACGTACATACTTCCATTTTCAAGGCAAATTTTAGAAACTATAACACACATACTTACTCTATCACAAGCAAAAGAGTATTAAAGAAAGCCCAGCAAACACAAAGTAAACAGAGTAATCAATTTTTGGCTTTATTTTTTGAAAATAGTTTTGTCATAGTTCAAAGAAGGTCACAATTGGTCTAATTATGAGTGTCGTGGTTGTAAGTTAAACAGCGACATGTGACAACCACCGCCATTTTTTTTATACTCAGTTTTATTATTAGTGTCCTTTTCGTAATCTAATTTTCGACAATTTAGTGGCCCTGACATTAAATATCGTGGTCGTGATGAAAACACGGTCATATTCTTTACAGTCAAATTTATGACGAGTTAATGGCTCTGAATATTAGTGTTGTAGTCATGAAAAATCAGCGATATCTGACAACCACCGCCATATTATTTATACTCAGCTTTATAACGAGTGTCCTCCTTGTAGTCGATTTTGCCACAAGCCAGTGACTCTGATTGAAACAGTAATAGTTGAAAGCCACCGCCATATTTTTGATACTCAGTTTTATTATTTACGGGAGTTGTTTTCATAGTCAGATTTGCAACAAGCTGATTATGAGAGTCATAGTCTTCACTCAAACTTTGATATATCGCAACCACTGACATATATTTCATATTTAATCTGAATACAAGTGCTGTTCTCGTGGTCAAATTTCCAATAAGTTCATATAAGTTAGCTGACCAGCATTTTCAACTATTGCTGTTTGTGTCACGACCACTACACTTATTATGAGAGCCATTAGTTGGTTTTGAATTCGACTACGAGAGCAGAAATATGAATATAATTTCGATTAATTTTTACACCTACTTTTACGCTCTTTTTTTATCAAATAGTTTTTTTTGTTTATTAAAATTTTAGTACATAAAATTTCTTTATCATTAGGAAAATCCCCATAGACTGGCACGCCCTCTTTTTAATATAAAAATTTTAGTTTTTTTTTTTAATGATTGAAATTTCTTACAGATTTCTCTGTAATTTGATACATATAGTCTCTATACCACCAGCTAAATCGTTATATACTGTTTCAACTGCCACGCCCACTTTTTTTATAAAGCAATTTATCTAATTTTATGGAGAGAATTCTCTATTACGGATGTCGTACTTCTAGTCGAATTATCAACCAGCTAATTAAAATGTATAGCGAGAATACACATAATCAGGCTTCATCTAATTAAAAAACTTATTTTTGATTATCATTTTTCATTTGAATTCACATCTGCCTGTTTGCCGGGAAAAGCTTGTGATGAAAATTTTGAGCACAACCAAAACTGTGTGAATATTTAAATGAAAATATTTTAAAAGCAGTAAAACTAATAAATAATCAAATACTGCTCTTGCATTTTTCGTTTTGTGACGAATTTAAAAATTATTGGATCGTGTTTATGGGGAAATTTTAATACAGGAAATAAATGAAATGAAAAGTTTGAAATTTGATTTTTTTTATTTAAATCAGAAGAAATCTTGCAGCTAAAGGCAAATGACAGGGTATCATACCTGTATTCCGGCTTTTTAGCAACATAACTAACGACTATGCTTCAGCTAATGTTGCTTTAGATATTTAGCAAGTGATTGATTTAAATTTGTTTGTAAGGCAAATAAAAATGCAATCAAATATCTTTCACCTCTTTTGACACTTAACAAGCAATACTTGTTTGTTTGTCAACATTAACTAATGACAACAAATGTCATTTATTTAAATAATCATTTTATTTCTTTCTCTTCAATTTTGCAAATTGCAAACAAGCATATCCATTTCAATGACAGATCAACTTAAATGCCTGCTGAGCTGATGATGATGATGATGATTTTCCATAGAAATGCAAAAAAAAAAAGACTCGCACAAAAAATACTTATAAAGGCAGTTATTTTGTAGCTGATTTAAAAAAAAAAAGTCTTCTTCTCTAAGTAAAGGCAACATTAAATGTCTGATTTGGCTTGCTATGCATTCATGCCAGTCATCATTCCCTGTCAAGTTATTTATTTTTTTCTACTAACGTATTTTTTTGCATTTTACAGTTTTGAGTATTTTAACTAACACATAAACAATTATTTATGCTGTCTCAGCATCATTTTGCAGAAATTGTAATTTTCTTTTCATTTGTCAGAATTTAAAACAGGACACAGGACAAGCTTTTACACAGGCCACTATTATTCAGAAAGAGTGTTGACGAAAAATGCAACACGTATCACTGTCAATGTACAAACATGCATACATATATACGACTCTCTCTTTGTTCTTTTTGCGTATGTATACTTTTGACTAACTGTCTTAAAGTAAGTAAGTGAGTGGTGAGGGTGAGTGAGTCCCTCTATTGGTAAATCAGGCTTTCTTCTTAGTGTGAAATATTAAATGAATTTTATGGAAATGCATCATGTTGATAGTGATTTTATTTCATTTATTTTATTTTTTTACAAAATTTGCTGCTGCAGCTATTGCGTGACTCCGTTTGTTTCTTAAATTTTTTCTTCGTTAAACTTCATCATTATTTTTTTATGTTGAAATGTATAAAGCAAATTTAATGACAGTATTACTAATGGCTAAGCAAGAATTTAATAGATGAGCATTAGATAGAATCGGTGTTAGTGAACTTGTGAGGTCGCTATAAAACAGTTTTTCTGATAAAAATTTCTAGAACGAAAGTCGTTTGACAAAAGAAGTCGATAGACTCAATATTGAGTTATGAGGCGTTGCTCGTGTAGTGTTTTTTTTTAAAGCACATGACTGTACGGCTGCTGTGTGAATCCTCTAATTATAAAAAAAAAAATTCTTTAGTAACAAGATTTTTTTCACTATTAAAATTTTTGCTGTCAAAAAATTTTTTCTTAGAAAAGACCAATTTTTTTTTTTTAGAAAGTTTATTGTGTAACAAACCGATTGAAATGCCTTAAAGATTTTATTTTCCATAAATCTAACCTTTTTTTCTTGTTATTTTTATCGTGCTTTTTTGAAATTCTTACAATTTTTACCATTTTGTGCTTATTTGATTGCCGCCTGTGTGTAGTAAATTGCATGTGTCTGACAAGAAAACCCGTGTTTGAATTTTAAACTTGAATGGTCACCCAACAGTAGTAGCAGGCAGCAAATCAAACTTACAAACACGACAACTGCAGAAGCAGCAACATCATCATTCTCATCATTTACGGCCATTGTGTACCTGGAATTAAAAAAAAAATAAATAAAATGAAGGAAAAATATAACTGACGCACGTATTTAATTTTTTTTTCTCTTTTGTTAAATGCATGCTTCATGCAACTCTTGTTGTTGCTGTGTTTGGGTACACAGCACCAGCAAGCAGCCAACAGTGAATGAAAACAAGAAAGAAACGTGCCTTTCTTTACAGTTCATCATGTTTTTATTCTTCTTAATTTTTGTTTACTCCCCTACCACCATTCTTGTTGTTTTCTTTTCTTTTTCTTTTGCTTTTTTTTTTAATTTATTTGTTGTACTGCCAACATTTTGCGTTACATTTAATAAACACTTCTTTCTTCTGTGTTGTAGGAGATCATAGTGCTTTGTGTGTTTGTGTTTTGCCTTATAGGTGACTTGACTTTTTGGGCTCAATTCTTTTGGAATTGGTAGTAAAAAGAGTGCAAGCTAAAATGGCAGTTTATAGTAAAAAAAAAAAAAAAAAAAACGAAACAAAAAAAAAAGCAAAGTCAGTTTGGTTGGCTGACAGGCAGACTGCTTGTTTGCTTGGTTGGTTGTTAAAGCAAAAAAAAAAATTGCAATCAACTCTCATTTAACAGCATCATTTGTCACTTCAGTTTATGGGAAAAGTATCCTGTCGAGTAGCTGTTGTTGTAACACTTATTGTTGCATTTTTATGGCCGCCATAAGTTGTTGACTGTTGAATATTTATTAATGTTGCAGTTGGCCATGTTTATACTCTCATAGTAGCTTTAGTTTAAAGATTTGCAAATAAAATTTAATTCCGTTGCTTGTTTTTGTTTGCGCAACATTAAAATTAATGTTTTTTTCTTTATTAAGAAATTTTTGATTTATTTATTTGATAAGGTAGGCGTTTGAGGAAGTAACAGCAGGTTCTAATAGAGGCTGAAAGGTATTTGAGCTACTATACTAAGGCCAAGCAGGGTAAGAAATATGCTGTGTGAGCATAATGAACTATTTTTGCCATTAACTCTGTGATGTAAACTAAAAAAGTCAAGTAGAATTTGCCACTAGAAATTTTTTTTTTAATAGAAAAAACATGCATTAATTTGTAAAAAGAAAATATTTAATGAGTGTTTCCTATCAAAGTTTTAATTAATTGTTTTAGATGACTGGTTGATAGTTGATTTTTAATGAAGTGTTTCTTTTAGAAATTCTCTCATTCTGGAAGTAAGAAGTTTGTAATTTCTACCCCGTACATGAGGGATTCTATATCCTTATAAATAGCAGAGTCAAATATGCAATGTCAGTCTGTCTGCTTGTCTCTCTGTCCCTAGAGAACGTACAAAACAGGATAGAATACCAATCTGTCAGTTGTTTCTGTTAGATTCTTGCCAGAGAAACTCAGCTGGATCGGTTCATAAATAGAGCAGCCATGAGTAAAAAATTGGTACTACCTCTATTTTTTTTTTTGAACATTTTTGATGTGTTTTTTCCTTATTTTTTGGAAACTACAAAACGGTTTGTAATCTATTGCACAAATGCTCAGAAGTTACTTTGGATTATTTTTAAAAAAAATTTTGCTGTTGCTTTGAGCGATTTTTACCATTCCCCACTTTGCCAAGGTACCATTCCCGATTTTGTCCAGGAAAATAACCAAAATCAAAAAGGAATTTAATCTGTAGGTTCTCAACTTTCTGGAAGTGTTTTAACATTTTCTGAAAACTTTATAGTTTTTGTTTTATGATTCAAAACGGAAATTGCCAAAACCCTTGAGAATAACAGCACGGGGGTATAAGGGAATTTCAAAATTTCAAAAAATAATCCAAAATAACTTCTGAGTATTTGGGTGGTAGATTACAATTGTAAATGACCTCCCCTTTAAAATGACCTCCCCCAAAATATTCTATGGTTCGTCCGGAAGTTACTAAAATACCTCAGAGCAACAGCACTGGGATGTGTAGAAATTTCAAAAAAAAATTTACAAATAATCCAAAGTAATTTCTAAATTTTGGTAGATTACAAAGTCAGACCACCTTCCTTTTCAAATTATATTCATCCCGAAATTTCTGAATATTTTTGTGGTAGGTTACAAATATTTAATGACGTAAAACGTATTTGATAAATGTTCCATTAATACTAAAAATATATTTACATACTCGTATACTAAAAAACGTAAGCTTTACGCTAAAAAATATTTAACGCGGCATATTTACCTTCACTCACTTAATTTTTTGTATGCTTTTCATATTTTAGAGGAATGGCGAATGTGAAAAATATGAATATTTTGCTAACACAGTGTTTTCTCTTCACATAAATATTATAATTTTTGTAGCTTCCTTTCAGAAATTCTCTCATACCGGATTTTTTCTCTTGAACTACTTTTTGATAATTAATTTTTACATGACCCATATTTCCCTTTTTTTTTAACCTACTTAAGTCAAATTAATTAATAAAAAAATTTATTTCTTTTAATTTCAGGTAAGTGTTTTTAAAGCACATCTTTACAATTACTTGAACGATGAAAACACAGCAACGCTATAAATTTTTTATGTGATTAAATATGACAAATTTCAATTGTACGATAAGCATTTTAATGATCAGGTAAATTAAAAAAAAAAACAGCATTTAATTTGGCTAACATATTAGCTTTGCCTTTACTAAGTAAATGCATTCATTGAATTTTTTCCAAAACATATTGCCAACAATGTTTGTAAGCCCTTTGTGTCCATTCTACAAACTTTAAATTCTCTAAATAGCAAAATATTTAATTAGTGAATAAATAAGTTCAATTTAAATTACCATTATTCTTTCTCTCTTATTATTTTACCATCAATTGGTTTCTTTTTAAATATTTTATAATGATTTGTTAATGTACACACATTGCACAATAAAAATTAATTAAATGTTGATTTTTTTTTTTTTAACATGTCTTTCACAAATGCAAAATTTAAACCTTTTCTTTTTTTTCGTACATACTACACATGTACGAGTACATACATTTTTAATTTGTTCTAATTTATTGACACACCAGTATTTATTTAGTAAAGTTAGACCAACTGCTGTTAGCAATTTATTTAAATCATTATTCAATGCTTAACAAATGTATAACAGAATTATTAATTAATTCACAGCACACTGTTGAAAAACAAATTTTTTTTCTGTAAAATTTTGTGTGGACATTTTTATATAATTTGTAATGCAGACATAATGGCAGTTGAGTAAAAAGTTGATATTTTAAAACTAATAAATTTTATTCAAATAAATAATTTTAGTAATAAGCTTTAAGTTTTGCTGATGAGCTAAAGCAACAACAGTTAAAACTTTTATTGGCATTTCAATGATAAAAATTTCTAGATAGTACCTACTTAGCACTAATCTGTAAGTGTTGTCATTACTATAAGCATTAAGGGTGGCTGATGAGCTAAGAAAACACTAACGAAACTCACAAAAATTTTTCGGAAACATTTACTGGGTGTGCATATTTATATTATGAACTGCATTAAATACATTCATTAGGGGTTACTGAGAAACACCAGCGAAATTATTATTACCCTTTGCTACCATAACAATTTCTTTAAAGCAGCCACTTGTTGTCAACTAAATGCTTAAAACCTAAATAAACACTACGGGTTGGGTTACTGATGAGCGAATAAAGCACTAATGAAATTATTATTGGCACTATTTTTCGAAATCAATTTTCTTGAAAGCACCCAATTGCATAGAGTATTATGAATTAAATTAAATGTCATCATTAATATTTTTAATCATTAAGGGTTACTAATGAGCTAGAAAAACACTAGCAAAATTTTTATTACCCTGGTAATCAAAAATAATAGTACCCTCTTTGTGCCAACAAAATGCTCAGCTCATTAACTAAATGTTTGTTTTTAATTTAGGTGTTAAGGGTTACTGATCGTCATACCTAAATAAATTGGGGCGGTCAAACGTTTTTTTTTTTTTTATCAAAAATGCTCATGCCCATATGAGGCATAACGAAATAGTGCGGCGATAACGCTGATCTATTAGAAAATCCAATTGTGATAGCGCGTTTTGTAGTGAAGTTGGCTGCAAAACAATTGTTTTTTATTTATTTTTCACCAGTAATGACATGTTGGCTAGTTTTCTTTTTTGAATTTAACGTTTTCAACTTTAGTTTTGTTTGTCTTTAGTGGTTAGTAGATGATTAACACTAGTAAAAAGTAAGGATGAAATTTTAATATAAATATTGGGCCCAAAAAGCGTTCCGATTCCGCTTTAATTTAGATTTGGGCTGTTAGAAAAATTATTATTTATTTGCATTTCAAACTTAACGATTTCTCTAAAGTTTGTCAAGAAAATGTTCAACTTATAACCTAAACCCTACTTTGTCGTAATATAAATATTAAAAATAAATTAACGAAATTATTAGAACCACTTCAATCACAACAATTTCCCTAAAGTACTCACTTGGCGTAAATAGCATGTTAAATTCATAAAATAAATTTTATAATCATTAAAATAACCACTAATGAGCAAGCTGGAAAGCAATTATTCTCAAAACAATTTCTATTTTAATGCAGTAATTGTTTTACAGCCAACTTCACTACGTAAAGTACTGCCAAAGACGATCGTTAAATTTATTTGCTTCATACTTTGAGCAAGAAACGATTTTTTTTTTTAATTTTTTTTTTCTCGTTTTTATTTCTTCATTGACATACAATTTTCTTAATGACCTCCATCACATCAATATAAAAATTTATTAAAAATATCAAGCAATTGTTTTAAAGTTATAAAAAAAATTTAAATTATTTTTTGGGAGTTTCATTTACTTAGATAATAAATTTATTTTTAGCGTAAGCGCTTATCAAACACCTCTCAATTAAAAAGAGGTGGAATGCAATTAAGAAAAAATTAAGGGTTAGGCTAACACACAAGAAAATCATAATTAAATAATTAAACAATAAATGTATGATATGAGTAAAGCATAGTTCATACAAAATTCGCTCACATAAGCCATTTAAAGGAAAAAGCTTATTATGCATAAAGAAATCCAATCGGTTGAAGAACTTGAGAAGTTTAAAAACAAAAGAAACAACATTACTTGGATACTTTAAAGACTTTAACTCGGAATCAGCAAAGACTTTCTTAAAATTCGCCGATAAAAACCGCGAAAAATACCGTTTTGGTCATTCAAGTGATAGTTCTGTTTTGGAAAATGCCGGAGAAGCAATAAAATTGTTCTTATTCGTGCACCTCATTTGGCAAACATATTCGAAGATTCTACCGTCAAATTTGAAGGTTCATCTGAGTCTGATTTGAGTACAAAGAAAATTTCCATGGCTTAGTTGGACACCGTACACAAGATTCTGTACGTGATTTCCAAAACCCATTAATTACTGCCTATTATTCAGTTGATTACATTTATTGCTTTTTTTTTTTTTTAGAAAATATTAAAAAATTAATTACAATTCATTTAATCTTATGAATTTTCTCGTTTTTACTTTTATGGATCCTATTTTGATCTACCTGCGCTGCATATTTGTTGTTTAACATTTTTAACATATTTTTGGCGCCACGACCGCTTTTCTTTAATGTGCCCAATGTTGTTCAATTGGCCTAAGCTGCCAAAACTTGTAGTCATACCTAAATTTTCAAGGCAAGCGTTTTTTATCTGTCAAAAGTTTTTGTGCCCATAAAAATGTATGAAGCATATCGAAGTAGTGAGGCGGCAATGCTGAGCAATTAGAAAATCCAATTTTGACAGCGGGTTTCGTCCAAGAGCATAATGCCTGGTATACCGTATTTGCCCCTGTCCCGCACTATGAAGAGCAACAGTGCCAACTTCTAGGATTTTCTATCCTAGTGACAAATAGCATTTAGTTTAGATTGAAACCCTTTTTTATATAAAACAAACTTGAGCATAAAATTATTTTCTGACAAAATATTTACCCTGATTACGAATTTCATTGTTGTAACGAAAAGAATTATATGTTGTGGTATGCGTTCATATTAGTACAACAGCGATATTTCAGAAGCCTTCATTAATTTTTATAAAGAACTAAATCCAACAAATGAACTTGTGTAAGCTGAGGCTTCAGAAATGTTTCTTTGGCAACATTCTGTACTAATCAAATTTGCCGCGAATATTAAATAAATTATCTTTTTAATTAAATGATTTTTATTTAACTGATAAGATTTATTTTATCTATCTTTAGCAAATTATGGCTGTTGCTTGTCAAACCTTTAATAATTCATAAAAAAATGTTACCGTTTCTTAAACATTTATCAATACGACCATTTTTTTTTTTTTTTTTTATTTATTTAAAATATAAATACAATGAGAATATTAGCTTTGTTATATGAAATATGCGGTTTATTTGTTTAAAGAAATGCTATAAATAACAACCATCTGAGTGAACATTTTAAAAACAGTTTAAAAGTGACAGCGCAACGTTCAGCAAGCTGTATTAAAAATTGTAAGCGCGCCGAGCTTAATATTTATTTACTTTTACAAAAAAATAAATAAAAATAAAACAAAAGTAATGCAAAAATTATACTTAAATAAAGGCCTTATGTTAAGGCTAACTGCGGACTATGTTATAACTTTAATATTGTTAATTCTTGCTATTAATTTTTCGGATATTGTTACGTATTCAGTAAAACGTGGTTTCTTTTGTAATGATGAATCTCTAAAGTATCCTTATCATGAAGATACCGTACAAGCCAACGTATTGAAGACTTTAGGCTTTTATATGCCAATTGTGCTCATAATATTGGGAGAAAGTGTGTTGTATTTAATTGAGAAAAAAGGCAACCACCAGGATAATGGTTTGGCTAAAGCTTTTCACAAACTTCATTATAATTTAACCAGCTTCTTGTGTGGCTTTGCTATGCATGCTTTCTGTATGCATGCTGGTAAAATAATTATAGGCCGCTTGAGGCCTCATTTTTTTGAACTTTGCCAGCCGTATCGCATACTTGATGGCAGTACCTGTGATAATCCCAAAAATCATGGTGTTTATATAGAAGACTATGAATGTAATACAATTGATGTGCCCTACATTAGTAAATTCATGATACATGAAGTTCATAAATCGTTTCCCAGTGGCCATTCTAGTTATATGTTTTATGGCATGATTTTTTTAATTCTCTATTTGCAACGTTTTTCTCAAACACTCAGACAAAACCATATTAATTTGGGCATTTGCATGGTGATTGTACAAATGTTTTGCGCTCTACTGGCCTGGACAATAGCTGTGAGTCGTGTTACTGATAACAAACATCACTGGTCAGATGTTTTAGCTGGCAGCTTCGTGGGGGCAGCTTTTGCATATGGAATTACACTGTATGCATGTCAGCAGTTGAAAAGTGTGAACAACAGCAGCAGTTGCCAGAAGGGGGGCATTAAATCATCAAATTCAGATACAACATCTACCACAACATATAACGCAACTACACCATCTACTGTCTTAGTGACCTGCCAATAAGGATAATTATTAGTTTCTTTTTAAATTAGCTTTAACAATGTTGTTGATAATAATAAAGATGACGGCGAGAGAGAGAGAGATGTGTAGTTGCTGAGTACATCCTGTTAATTAGTCAGTGTTGTATATTGCCGGCCAATTGTATTATTATTTTTAGTTTGTTTTTAAATTGTTTTGCTCTTGTGGTTTTTCTGTTTTATATTTAAGTGTATGAATATTTTTAAAAAGAAACTGTTTTTTATTTATTTATAATGGAAAGTGAATAAACGAAATTAATTCATTTAGAAAAAAAAACTTATCATTTTATTCAGCTGGTTTCTTAAATTTTAAATTAGTATTGTTTTTTTGTTGAACAAAAAAAAAACACAATCTGGGATTACATTTTCTTGTTAGTTCGCCAGCAATTGAATTAAAAAAACGGAAACAAAACAAGGGAAGAAAATTATTTGCAACGAGGGTAATTTGCAGGATATTCATTCATGTGATTGATATCACAGAGAAAGGGAACAAAATTTGAGGAAAATGCATGAATATGTCTTTCAGATTTTAAGAATGATAAGACAGCGCTGTGAATCCTCTAATTGATTATATTTTGAATTTTATCAATTAAACATTTAATCTATATAACAAAATTTTTAATTGAATTAATTAATCAATTTATTTAACTAAAAAAAATATAATCAGTGCTGTTCTGTATTCCGAATCCGAATATTTTATTCGAAATTGAAAAGTTCAGCACCTTATAACTACTCTGTGGTCCATTCTAAAATTTTTAAAATTTTGTTTTGTGAAATTATTGGTAGAACTATAATAAAAAAACATAAAAGTTTTCATTTAATAAGAAGAAAAAAATTTAGTTTCACATTCTTTTAAATCCGTGTGGAATACATAACATGCACACGAATATCAAATAAATACTTAATTAATTAAATTCAAAATTTAGTTATATTCACAATTCTTTTCATTAAAAGTGTATCTCCTTTTTTTATTTTTTTATTTTTTTAAGTGTTCTGTGGGAGGTAGAAAGTCTCACGAACCTTAGCCTTCTTTTTTTTAACGATTTCTAAAGGTGTTTAACCGAATAATGATTTCCCTTGTCATATTATCTTCATCTTGAATATTCCATTTGATCTTGAAACTTGCACGTTTTGAACTCTAAATTTTTTCATTTTTGCTCTTCTGCTGTTTTTTTAAATTAATCAATAAATTGAAGGTGAGCCAAAAAATGATAAAAAGTTTGCAGGTATTTTAATAATAATCATACCTGACAATTGTAATACGATAAAAGGTGTTGGTTAAAATAAAAAAAGTTACTAATCTACGCACGATACTCCACTCAAACAAAAAAAATTGGAAAACAATTATTTTCCCCTTAAGCATTTCATAAATATTGAATTGAATTTTTATTTTCAAGAATTACAAAATTTTAATAAACGAACTAACTCATCATGTGTACAGCTAAAAATCTTGGTATTTTTGTGTAGTTGCTGTTGCAAAAAAATTTTTAAATGAATTTTTTTTATTTTTATTTTCTCATGTACAAAGCACTTCCCCATTAATAAATTATTAAAAAAAAAAATTTTTTTAAAGATTATTTAAAAAAAATTAAATAAATTGTATTACCTTTGCTTAATCACACTCATGCTTATCACTTGCTTCGTCAAAAATCTTTAATCGCATAACGTTTAATCACATTTTTTTAAAAAAAAAAGTCTAAATTTTAATTGCATCTTATCACACAAGCAATTGTTTTTTTTTATTAAAAATAAATAAAATCACGTTTTGACTTCTGCAAAACACGAATTTAAGTCAAAAACAAAGCGTCTCCATAAGCAGCCATTTTAAAAGTGAACTTTAAAAGTATTTACGATATGCATGGACGTGTTAGCTGATGGATAGTTACAACCTCTGCTCCTCTTTTCTAGAAAAGCTAGAGTACAGGGTGCCCCCATACATTGGCAGGTAATTTACTAACATATCAATATAGGTTCGATTCCTGCCTAGACCTGAACCGCACTCAAACTGTCATATTTTCTATGATTCTGTCAGAGCAATCAGGCTCAGCTATGGCGTCTTCTATGTTAAATTTTAGGGCCATTTTAGGCTTTGTAGTTCTAAAGACCTAAAAGTTAAGAAAACTTCACAAAAAAAAAATTCTAACGCATTAAAAACGCACAATCTAGGTAACTACTTCATACTAGCTTAATATGAGATGAACATGAACACAATTCGCTCGTACCCTGAACTCAGGGGCGTAAACTTGTCACTAGGTAACTACGGCGATACTACTATCATATTACAATCTAAATCAGATACCGCCGTGGGAGATTTGTCAGACGGTTGTAGTAGTGAAGTTCTAAATAACGAAAACGGGTCCATGTTAGACTATTTCTGTAATACACTATAGGTTTTTATGTCTCCTCGTCTGCATTCCATAACTTGCAGAGGTTATTTAGACTGACCTTATTTGTCAAGTATTTCAAATCTCTCTCTCATGAATCTCCTCAATAAATTTCCAATCGACTTTGGCTTAGTAAGTCATTTTTTCTTTTCCAAGAATAGAACAGAATGAAAGTGTTTTGCTACAATAATATCCCTTTGCTCTTAGTCAAAAAAATTTGATGTAGATTTTAAAGTAAAATTTATGAAAAAATTATATGAAAAATTTCGATAACGTTGACTTTAAAGTCTACTTTCAGCCACTAACTAAAACTGAAGTTCAAGACAATCCGCAGAGTAGTTCTGAGTGAGTTCATCTGCCTGCCCCCTCTTTTCAAATCCACTATAACCTTCTGTCCATATTGGATAAAATCTGTTGTTAAATGCTAGTCTCTTCAGAAGTGTTAGACAATCCCACATCGGTAGTGCGATTCAATAACTTTTGACTTTTAACCATGTGTGTGTTAATTTCAACTCAATACTGAAAAAGTATTGTATTTAATTTTAGGGTTAACTATTTTTAACCAAACATTTTTCTTTAAAATTGAATGGTGAATCGCACTACAGTTCTGATTTTATCTCAAAAGCACTGAGTGGTAGAGTAAGGCGAAATTTACTTAAACCTTAAATTTATTAATATAAAAAAATGCCGTATGATATTATTCCAGAAAGAGCTATGTAAAAAGCAATCCAACAACTATTATGAGAAGTCTTGCTGGCCTTAGTTAGGTATTGAGATGCACAACAAATTTTGCAGGTAGTGGTGCTATTATGGCCCATATTGATAATAATAAATATTAATTTAATTTAACAAACACGCTTTCCATTTTAAAGCAGAGTCTCTTTGTCCGTCTGTCTGTTCTCTATATTAATTTATTATAAACTTTTTTAATCAGCAAAAACTGAATTAAATTTTAGTTGAATTTATACTCTACAAGTGGCAGCAAGCATTAGTTTAATATTTATTCAAAATAAATTAAAATAAAAAAAAAACAGTTTTAACACCAACCAACAACAAAAAATGTTAAAAATAAGCAAATTGCAATATTTGAAAATCGCATTAGTGTACATGCTGCTAGCGTTGGCTACAGTGTGTTGTTTTAATATTAAAAAGTTGTTAGCACCCGCTCGTAAAAGAGCATTCCAGTGCAGTGATGACAGTTTAAGCAAACCTTTTATCGATGACACGGTGTCAACACAACAATTGTTCCTATTGGGAATTTATTTTCCCATGACTACCATAGCGATTTGTGAATTGATTTATGTGCTGCAAAAAACTGAACTCACGTCGTCCTGGCTTCTTAAATTCATATTAAAAACCATCATAATCTTGACTTTGTTTTTAAGCGGTTTATGCATAGAGCGTCTTTATAAAAATGTGGTTAAAATAAAAATGGCACGTTTAAGGCCACACTTTATAACAGTATGTGAACCAATTAATTTACAGGGAGCCACCTGTGCAGATTCTGGTTTTCGGGCTACCATGCAGCAGTACAATTGCAGCTCCAATTCATTTCCAAAATGGGCAGTTACTACAGCATTTACCTCCTTTCCCAGTGGTCACACCAGCTTAATCTCCTACTCTATGGTGTTTTTAATTTGCTATCTGCATTTGGTTTTCTTGAAACTAAATCCTACTAAATCTGCTACTACAATGGTTTGGCTTTTCATTTTTCAAATCTGTTGTTTTTTTATGATTTTGTTTGTGGCCATAAGCAGAGTTTTGGATTTTAAACATCATTGGTCTGATGTATGTGTTGGTTTTATTGGGGGCTCCAGTATAGCTCTAGTACTAAATTATTATTTGAAATGCCAGCTGCAACATATAGAAAAATGGTTGGAGGAAATTATATTGTTAGACGATGCTTCAAAGACGACAGATATTGAAATTGCCCAGCCTGGGGTTAAATGTGAAAATGTATATGTGTAAGATTTACTAGAATTCTTTACGTTCAAAATAGCATTTTAATTGAACTGTTATGCTTGAACGAGTTTTTGTGTTATTGAATTCTTTTTATAGTAAAACAAATGCTTAATTAAATATAAAAATTATTACCACAAATTATAAAAGCTAAGTTTTATTAATTTTATTAATTTAAACTATAAACAAAAATACATTTTTGTTTGGACAATATTAATAGAAGTTTTACACTTTAATACTGAGTAAAACATCTTGTAAAGAATCAGCTTATATGATCTGAAATATGATAATGTGAAAAGAATATGTAAGAAAAATCATATGGCTCTCATTATTTTTATAAAATTTTCTAAATTTCCCTGATGCAGACTGTATTTTTGTGTATTTTCCCATAAACATTTTTACAGTGTAAAACCCCTAATAAACAAGTTTTTTTTTAATATTAAACTAATTTGTTTCCTTTTACAGGAAAATATTTTTGTTGACTCAAATATAGTTTTTTTTTTAAGTCACTCAATTTTTCACACTCTTCATAACACTTTAATTAATGTGTTGTTTTCATAACAAAAGCAATCAATCAACTTAACTAAAAAAATTTGTATGAAAAACACTCAATATTTTGTGTACTTTTCATATAAAATTTACAGACAAATTGATTGCTTGTGTTATAAAGACAGCACATAAATCACACTTTATCCATGGAATGCATGATTATTTTCTGAGCCCCAAATTCGCCGATCTTGTGTATTCGCATTTACCATAGCTGTTCAAGCCCTCAATCAACCTCATTTCAAGTGTCGAATTTACTTTCAGTTTATATAAAACTTATGGCTGGTATTTGCCACATATTAATTTTTTCATCACGACAACTACTTAATAATAGAGGTTTTTTAAATAAAAAAAAAAATACTAAAATTCAAGTGTTTGTGTCATTTTTTTTATGTAAAATTTCAACGAGCTTAAAAACTCGGCTTTTATTTGAAAAGTAATTGTAAATATTGAACGCATTGTGCTTTATTCTGTAAATAATTTTTTAAATTCTGGCATTAATGACAGCAACTAAGCGATCTGTTTGATATTTCCTTATTTATTATTAAATAAAATCACACAAATTATTAAGTAACATTTGATTCGGTTATTTTGTTGCCTCATTTTTAATATTTTTTTTTTCTCAAATTCCTAAGCATAAATGTGCATGTGTGTACACGTTTAACTTTGCTTTATAGTTTTCTGTAATTTAAAATTAAATTCATTTTTTATGACTTGTGTGTCTCTTGTTTTCATCAAGTGTGTAGTTAAAGCAATTAAATTTTCTAATTGTCATTAAGTAAATTACAATTTTATGTCTGGCTCTATTTTAAATTTATCAAGAATGCATGTACGCGAGTACTTTCGTTATTATTTGCTTTGGCTTTTTGCTGCTACACGCACGCCTATTTGTGTAGGAGTTTATTTTACTGAAATAAAAATAATATTAAAGGATAGTTGATACAACGTGTGAACAATTTAAAAATAATGATTAGAAAAAAAAAGAAACTTATAATATACACACACACATGCTTATTTTAATAAATATTATCTCTCATTCAAATGATTTAAAGTGATAATAAAACAATTTAAGTACAAATAAGCAAAGTTGCCACGCAAAGTCAGTAAAACACTGCCATGTGTTAGGATGTATAAACTGCAAAATAAGTTCTTGTACCAAACCTAAATCTGTACACCATTTCCTATGAATCCCGGGTTTCATAGGGTTTAATTTACAAATATTTAATAAAAAAAGAGTCCAACAGTCCTCATAAATTTAAATTCTCTGCTTTTTTTAAAAATGAACATTGATATCAGACTACAGGACTGATTGTGATTATTGTGGCAACACCGGTCATATGTTTTATGTGAGGCCTGAGCTAGAATTACTATCGCAATTTCCATTTAAATTCTATTGAAATTTCGATCACTATCAAGTGCTATAATTTGTCCTCTTATTGTGATTGTCGTTGGCTTGAAAAAAATATTGTTATGTGGCAACGCCGGTCATATGTTTTCTATGATCTCGTCTCTAATTCAACTGCGAGAACGACACTCGTTTTAAGGCTGAATAAAAATATTTTATTTTCCATTAACCACCACTTTGTTGTGCTAAAGCTAAAAATAAATATTGGAGGGTTTTAAATAAAATTCTATTAATATTGCTTTAACGGCAACACTGTATAAATTATTTACTGCTCATACCTGTTTGTTATTATTTTTATAAATGAAAAAATTTACAACATATTGTTAGGAGGAGTTTATTACTAATCAGTTAATTATGATTTTTAATCAGGTTACCTGCTACCACGTCATGGCAATAAATAAGTTTAAAAAAAAAAATTAAATTTTTTGAGGGAAATTTTTTCACTTGCAAAAGAAGTTTTTTTTAATTAAAACATATTTATCGAATACGTCTTACGTCACTAAATATTTCTAAATATAGTTTTAGCATTTATGCCATATTTCTAAAAAAAATTTAAATTTCCATATACCCCCGTGCTGTTGTTTTGTGGGGTTTTTACAATTCCCCACTTTGCCGAGGTACCATTCCCGATTATGCCCATGAAAATTTCAAAAATCAAAAATTAATTTAATCTGTAGGCTCTACACTTTCTGGAAGGGTTTTAATATTTTCTGAAAACTTTGTAGTTTTTATTTTATGATGCAAAACGGAAACTGCCAAAATCCTTGAGAACAACAGTACTGTGGGGTGTATAGAAATTTCAAAAAAAAAAAAATTTTAAATAGTCAAAAGTAACTTTTGAATATTTGGGCGGTGATATGATGTGTTCCATCCCACAATCTTTAACGGTTCGTTTCGAAGTTGCTAAAACCACTTAAAATTTAAAAATAATTCAAAGCAAATTCTGAGTATTTGGGTGGTAGACTACAAAGCTACCGCCTTCCTTTTTTGATATTTTAGAAGAATGTGGAAAGTGAAAAATAATATATTGCTAAGACTGGATTCAGCCGAATTTGACTTGTTTTTATTTAAATTTAAGGATAAGAAACAAATGTTATTGCTCTCATATAAAAGAAATACCTACTAGAGCTTAGTCTAGTCTAAAGCAAAGGAAAACAGAAAATTTTTCCTCACAAAATGCTAAAAATTTCTCCTTTGAAGTTATCAATGTGCTACAAAATTTCCTTGCCTAATTAGTTTAATAACTAAAGCTTGTGTTGGAATTATTTTCACAAAATGTATTCGTACATTAAATTAAATTTATTTAGAAAAAGAAAAAAAAAACTTTTTCGCTTGCTGTTCATTTCATCAGAAAGTTTATCTCTTTTTTTTAAATTGTTTTATGAGAATTAAAATTTTTTTTTTTATTTTAGATAACTAACCTTTTTTTCTCGTAGTCAGGCTGAATTTAAATTATGTTAAATCTAAATATGACTCAGCTTTATAAATAACAAGCAGACTGATAGACCTTTTTTTCGGTTCAGTAATTAATTTATAATTTTTTTTTTTATTATGCAAAACAAAGGCAGCTGTTTGGGTTAAAAATATGTAACCAACTTTAAAATATACAACAAAAAAAAAAGAAATATCAAATGGATATTTAACAAAGCATAATCATTAATTGAGCTGTTATTTTTGAAAATGGTATAAGTCCACTTAAAAAAAAATTAGTCAGCGGTAATTTTAGTAAAATAGTGTCGATATCTTACCAAAGTTACCTCTAACTTTCAAAAGTGGTCAACAACCTTTCATTTTAAGCAAAAAATTGATGTTGTCGTATAGTGTATCAGATTCACTTAAGTTTTAGCCAAAAAGCTGTAAAAACTAGCTGATGTACCATCTAAGCCCATAAAAGGAATTTGGAGTCCTGTCTCCAAAAGAGGTAATTATGGTTTTAAGCCTAGACAAACTCCATCGAATCCACTCAAAAACACCTCATGACACCCCACTAAGTTGGCGCGGTTAAGACCTGTCTTACGTTAAAGTAAAATAGAACTTCATCCAACCAGATCACATGGGCATTATTTTCTTAATGAATGTTTTTGGTACTTAACTTTAAATAAGCACAGACTGGCTGGTTATCAAAGAGGCCTTATGGCACACCTAATAAGAACTCGTCAACGAATTTAACCTAAAATAAGCAGACTAATTATTATAGTTTTAAAAGTGTTCTCAAATAAGTTGGTTTATCTAGTTTTAGAAGAAATATCTTGGAAACCAAGTGACTTGTCCTATCGAACTTGAGCTAATATAGTAATGGCTATGGCTGGTTTTAAAAAAGACCTCATGGGACTCAATTGACTTGATTAATAATGATTCTCCATCGCTGACTAGTTTTAAAAGTGAGCATTTGTCACCCAAGTTACTTGGAATATTAATGACTCTCTGTCAAACTTAAGCTAAAGTAGGAATAGACTATCTAGTTTTTCAAGAGACCTCATGAGACTCCAGTAAGTAGACTCGTCATCACTAGCTGATTTGAAAAGAGACCTTATATTACCCAAGTGAATTAGTTTTTTTAATGACTCCGTTCGCGAGTTGTTTAAATATAAAAATACTCATGGCATTCAGGTGAGTTGGTCTGTCGAACTTAAGTCGAATTAAATGGCAAAATCTGTTTGTAAGACATGCCTCATGAGACACAAGATAGTTGTCCTATCCCTGGCTGTCCAAGTGAGTTGGTCTATTTACGACTTTCTATCGAAATTAAGCTAAAAATAAGAATCGACTGGTTGGTATTAAAAGAAACCTTATGACATCCAATAACTGTTTGTGCAGCTTAAGCTAAAATAGACATAGACTGGCTTTCTACTTTCTTGTAGTCTTTTCTATGGAATAGCCCATATTTAAAATGCATTAAAATGCTTGAAGTGCAAACAAATGTCCACAATTAACATGTTGTTAATTTTGCGAATTTGTTTTTCTCTTTTATTGAATTTGAGACAAAATGGAATATTTAACAATAAACTTAAACTTAATATAGTGTCGTATGTCTGGACAAAAATGATTTGCATTTCCATAAAGCGACTGATTGGTGAGCCGATAACAACACTTACTTATTACTTACATAAATGTGTTTGTACAATATATTTCTTTTTTAATAAACAATAAGGAAGAATAAATTAAAATGACCATATTTGTTATACATATTTTGTATGTTTGACAGTTAAATTATAAATTATAATAGACTTGATAATGACAGTGTTTTTATTTTTTTAAGTGACTTTAAGGCATGTCTTTCGTAAAAGATTTTGCTTGCTTCATAATTTATTTGTCACTAACTAGAAAATTCATTTGAATCGGCTACTAAATCTCGGCCCAAACAGATTGAAAACAATGAAATGAAATTTTGGGAAGACATGACTTGTAAGTCATTGCACACAACTTGTCTTAAGGATTAGAACATAATACACACAATAAAGAAACAAATTGTTTAACTTAAAGTGAACTTAATTCTAGGATAAATATTTTATATGACTTTTTTTTGGTTTTTATTTAAACTAAATATTTACAAAATTTATAACTTAAAATTTAAATTTTGTTTAAAAAATTCTTATAAATTTGTACAATCATTGTTGAACGTATTTGCCACTTGTTGTTTTATCGTGTATGGTGGGGGAGTAGTTGCCAATACTTCATTCAAGGTGGCTGAGGTATCTTGTCTGGTTAAACCTGTCAGCCTTAGAGTACCAAAATCTGTATACGACGTTTTAAAAAATTTACTAACCAAATAAGCATTTATAAAAGCACCCAAAACACCAATTAAAGAGCCGGCCAAAACATCTGACCAATGATGCCAATTGTCCATTATACGACTAAGAGCTATAAACCAGGCCAACATTAGAAAAGAAAATTGTATGAAATGTCTGGTGAGATCAGAACGACGCCAGTGTAAGCGTTTTTGCAAATACATTGAGATGTAAACAAAAGTGTAAAAGGCTAAACAGGCATGTCCACTGGGAAAGGAGAGTCGTGACTGGCGTACATCTTGTATTGTAAAGCCTGTACCTAAGCAGAAATAATTCTCCACATAACGATGTTGATTAACCAAATCATAACAGTTGGTGCCATCTGATAATTGCGGTTGACATACAGCCATGAAATATGGTCTTGGCCTCCCTATAGTGAATTTGCCTACTTCAATAGCATTCAACATTAGCAGTAGACCAAACATAAAGTAAATAAATTGTGTAAAACAATTTTTTATCCAAATGGCTATTGTAAAACCAAATATATGACAGGTGTGGCCGATTTCGCCTCTGTAGTATTGTCTGGCGTACTCTGAAATTATCAACACTAACAGGGGCAGTAAACCCAGCAAAAGTGCCAAAGCTGTAACAGTTACTGTGTTATCCTTAAAAGGATAACGTATAGTTTCATCATCACAAAAGAAACCACGACGAAAAGGTTCCACAGCATATTCAAACACTGCTATGGGTATCACCAACACAATTAAGATAACAAAATCGATCCAAATGCGTCGCACTGAAGCAGGATTTTGTGTTATTTGTTTAGTATCGCCATTGCTGGTGGGCGTATTTGAAGGCATTTTGTTGAGGTTGTGTGGCAAAAAGGGCTGTTAATTAATTTTGAGGTTTTTTTTTTGTTTGACTTCAATTCAAGGTACTACTGAGAAGGCCTCTGAATTTTTTTAATTAAATATTTTTTAGTGTGAATATTTTTTTAATTCCAAAAAATTTTTTTTAAGAATAATTTGATTAATAATTAATTTTTTTAATAAAAGTTTTTTTAGTTCAAAAAAATTTTTTAAATAATAAATTATTAAAAAAATACTTCTATTAATTGCAAAAAAAAATTTCTTGGAAAATATTGTTTTAAAATCAATTTTTTTTTAATATTTTTAATCTAAATTTAATATTTTAAAAAAATTTTAATTCCAAAAAATTGTTTAAATAAATTTTTAATATTTGAAAAAATTTTTAATTCAAAAAATTATTTTTAAATATTAATTAATTAAAAAAATACTTTTTTTAATTACAAAAAATTAATTTTTATTGAAAAATATTTACTTAGCTCAATTTTTTTTAATTAAAAAAAGGTTATTTTAAATTTTCTTAACTCAAAAAAAAAAATTTTTATATAAATTTTTTATAAAATTTTTTTATTTAAATATTTTATTAACATTTTTTTATTAATTAAAAAAATATACCTTAAAAATTTAATAATTAATAAATTTTTAATAATATTTAAAAAAAAAAATTTTAGTTTAAAAATTAAAAAATTTTTTTTTTAGTTTAAAAATTTTTTAATTTCCAAAAAAAAAATTTTTAATTAATTAAAAAAATTTTTAATTAAAAAAATTTTTTTTAGTTTAAAAATTTTTTAGTTTCCAAAAAAAAAAATTTTAATTAAAAAAATTTATGAAAAACTTTTTATAATCGTTTTTTTATAAATTAAAAACCAAAATTATTTAGTTTCTTGTTTTAGGAGGGGTATCTTGTTTTTTTAGGCTCTTAGTTCTTAGTTTTTTTCTTGTTAAATTTTGTTCTTAACTTTTCTAATAGTTTTCCTGACTTTTAAAGCGTTTTTAATAATATGTATATACGAGTATATATATATATATATATTTATTTTGTTATATATTTTTCATGTGCACTGATTTTAGGAGTTTAAAATGATAAGTTTCCTTTCCACTTAAATACTCGTTTTGAAATTTGTTTTAAAATATTAAATGATTTTTATTTTTCAATTATTTTTAATGCTTATTTTGTTTTAGTTTTTATTGCTTTAAATACCTTTCTGTTATATTAATAACAAAATATTGCAAAAACTATGTTTTCCCTGTAGTACCTCGCAGTTATGGCGTTTAGTTGTGCTTCAAATTTTGTATGCAGTTTTTAATTTTTTTTTTTTTTTTAATAATTTTAGATATTTTAAATATTTTGTGTTAAGTTTTTAATTGAAAATAATTTTCGTTTAAAATTTTTTATAGTTTAATGCCTTTTTTGTGAAGAAAAGTATATCAAATTATTTGAAAATTTAAGTTTTGGTTTTTTTTTATGGAGTCTAGTCTAGTCTTTGGTTTTGATTAGAATGTTTCTGTAAAGTTAAACATTTTTGTGTAAAGTTTTTAATTTTTAACCATTTTTCTTTTAATTTTTTTTATGGTTGAACTGATTCTCTTTTATTACGTTATGGAAAACCTTAGTGACTTTAGGTTTAGTTAATTTAATTTAGGTCTAGTGTAGTTTTTGGTGTTGACTAGAATGTTTGTATGAAATTTTGTTTATAAAGTTTTTCTAAACTTTAATTTTTATTTTTTAATAAATCCTTTTCTGTTAAAAGAAAATATCAAAATATTTCTACGTTTTTAAAAGGCCAGTATTTACCATTTGGTTTTAATTGGAATTTTTGTGTAATATTTTTAAAAATTTTTGTGTTCGTAAATTATTAACTTTCCTTTATTTTGAGGTGAAATTCACTTTTTCAGAAAATATCAAAATGTTTTTAGATTTATTTTGGAGGACTGCCGTTTGATATAAATTCGTTTTTTGGTTAACAATTTCGGGTTTTAAAGTTTTTATTTTTAAATTGTTTTTTTTATTTTATATAAATTTCTGTAATGGGAATGTCAACATACTTTTTTCACTGGGTTGCTTAATCTCGCTTACAAGAAAGAAATATTTGTTTTAATAAATAATAAGATAATAAATCTTGTCTAATGGAGCACCTCCACTTTCTTTGGCATGTTTTTAATTGTAAATAGCTTTTCGTTTTTTACTGTTTTTATCAGTTTTTAATTTTTATTTTTTGCTATTATATTTTCTGTTAAGTGAACATTAAACTTTGTATTTCAAAATCGTTTTTCAGGTCCTGGGGTAGTGTGTGATTTTGTTTTAAATTTTCTTTCAAGTCCTTTTCGTTATTTCTTTTTGTTTACAAAGTTTTTAATTTTGGATTATTTTATTGCTTTAATTGGTTTTGTGTTACATGAATATCAAAATATTGCGCAGTACTTATGTTAGATATCTGACTAGCCTGGCATTTGGTCTTAGTTCGAATTTTGTGTGATTTTTTTTTTAATTTACAGCTGCCTTGGATCGTAATTATTTTAAATTATTTTTTATAAAAATCTCTGCTGGTTTAAAATTCCTTATTGTTTTTTTTTTTCAATTTTAATTCGCCACGTTTTACTATTTTATTTGTAATTTTTGCTTATTCATTACTGTGCCTAACTGTTCACGCTCTGTTGTATATTTACGTTAATATTATTCATCGTTGTTTATTAAAATTGTTTATTTAACTGTTGTCGTAGTATTCAATGCGCATCGTTGTTGTCGCTCTATCGTTTGCTGAATTTAGACTGAAGTTTATGCTTGTTCATTTAGAATTAAATTCCAGAATTAAACGTATAAAAAACGATTTTGTATTTTTTTTTTGTTCCTCGTAACCAGTGAGTCCCAATAGCAGTTGCTTTGTGAAGATCTTTTTAATTCTTTAATGTGACTGACTTTTTCTTATTCTGCGGGTACTTGTTTTAAAGTTGTGCTGGTTGTGTGTGGCTCAACTTCATTTACTCTTTATTAAGATAATTATAATTTAATTGGTTTAGCATTTTTATTATAATTTTAGATTTACAGGCTTAATAAAAATATTTAAAACAAAAAAAGCGGGATAATAATGGGTAAATCACACTGTAAAGACAAGATAAAAAAGTGTCATTAAAAAACATGTTCATAATTTTGTTTAAAATTAAAGATATGTGCTCTTATCCAAAAAAATTTGACGTAGACTTTAAAGTAAAATTGTTGAAAATTTTATATGAAAAATTTCGATAACGTTGACTTTAAAGTCTACTTTAATTTTTTTTGGATAGGGGGATGCTGTTTACACAAAACGAATAAATCCATCGTCTAAAAATATTAGTATGGGAAAAACTATTTTTTAAATATTTTTGAGTGTTTTTTCATAGAATTTTTTTTTTGCCAATTGGATTGCTCGTTTCCTTTAAACCTGTTTTTTGTTTGCTAATCACTAGGTAGAAAAGGTGACCTTTTAAAAAAAATTATTGAAATAATTTTCTTAATATCTGGTTAACGCATTGAAAAGCCACACAGTAAACCTAAATATTTTCAAAGCCATAAGTTTCTTTTTAAGATGGTAAAGGTCTTCAAATTAATATAGAAAATTTAGAAGAAAAACTCTACATTTTTTGAGAACGTTTAAACGAGTTGTGGGGCTGTCTTAACTAATTAGGGGTTAAATGAAAATTTAAAAAATGGACTTATACCACTTTGAAAAATAACAGCTCATATATTGCTTACTATTAGCCTTCAGCTAAGAAAGAAACATTATTACACTGATAAATGAACCGCAAAATTTGTAAAAATTTTTGCTGTGATTCAAGATCACCCAGATAAGATAATTGAAAGAGACAGACATACTTAAGTATTTGAAAGAAATTTACAACAAGTAAAACAAACAAACATTTAATCTAATACAATCTTCTTCATATGTATGACTTTTGAAAAGCAAAAAGTAAATACATATATTTCTGCTTTTATACTAGGGTTACATCAAGAGTGATAGAAAATAATATTACGCCTTCGGCAAGTTATTTTTCTGCTTGAAAATCAAGAGCAAAAGAAAACAAATTTTGCTATTTCTTCTTTTTAATTAGTCCTGATATACATCAGAGTTCCAAAAGAAACGAAACGTTTCGTAAACGTTTGTCATAAAGTCACAAATGTTTTAAAATTTTTAAATCGTTTTGTATAATGTACAAAACGCAAAACAATTTACAGCAAAAAATTCACTATTAAAACGATGGGCTTTTGCGTACAGTCTTCTTCTTGTTATGTACCAATATAATCGTATATTTTCGTACAAAGCAAAAGCCGAAACGTATTTTTTTAATGAATTAATCCTTCGTTGTTTATATACTAGTAAAAACATACCACAATGCCTCATGCAAACCATTATTTACTGCGTAGTTGTGCTCACACAAGAAACCAGACAGTCGTGCTTATACATATGTGAATTAGTGTTGCGGCGCTGCTGAATTTAGCTAGTTTTTATTTTCATATAATACATTTGTTTTTTCTATCACCCTAAATACGTTTAAGTGCAGGGCACAGTTTTTTTTTAGGTACCAATACAAATACAAAATAAATCACAGTAAATGTTTGCAGTACTTTTTATTTGTATTTGTTTTTTTTTTTTACTCTGAAAAAAAAAAACTACAAAAAAACTTTATTCTTCTTAGTTTTCTATCATTCTTGGGGGTACATCGTATATTTGTTTAAAATTTTTTGAGCACACTGCAATTTTTTACTTAATATAATATCTTAAATTAAGCATAAAATCATACAACTTAAAAAAAAAAAAACAATAACAGTAAATGAGGTCAAAGACTGGTCTTAAAATATTTCTATTTAACAAAAATATTTACCCGTTAAATAATGTAATCAAAAGTAAATAAAAACAAGTGTCAATAGAGCAAGCAAAAAAGAAAAAAGCAACAACAAAAATGTAGTGATAATGAAACAAGTGCAAGTTTTCTCACTCACCTACTTAAATTGTTATATAAAGCAATAAAAAAACGACTCAAATTAATTCAATCAAAACTATTGCTATAGGTTTCAGCATATTAAATTGACCATCCTTGTTCAGCTAAAATATTTTTTTTCTTTTATATGATTTTGTTAAATTTTTTTTTTGTCTAAAAGTATAAAGCCAACTTTTAATATAAATACAATATTTTCTAAAATTGTATTTTTAATTTTTTTTAAATATATGAGTTCTTTAAGTATAACTTAATTCTTTTATGAATTTAGATAGCGATATGTATCATTAACATTACCTAATTACATTACTACAATAATCAATTGATATATATATAAAATATATATTAAAAACCTTTCTGCTAAATCTGCCTTCATCTATTTTTCTCTGAATTAAATTACCAAATAATTTATAAACTGAGATGTCAATAGAAGTTATATAAAACAGTTAGTTAGTTCTTCGTAATATTTTAAAGAAAAATACTAAACTTATGTATTATGTATAAACAAATTAAATACAAAGCTATTAAAACCAAAAACAGAAAATTTAAGTTTTTTACAGCAATTAGTTTTAATCTATTTATATATATTTAAAATAATTATGTTGTACTTCTAAGTATTTTTTATAAAAGCTGTTTTTTTAAGTGGTATACGTCCAGTTTTATGAAAAAATGAGTTGGCGGTAGATAGATATACCACCTTATTAAAATTACAGCCAATTATTTTTTAAATGGACTTATACTACTTTCAAAAATAACAGCTCATATAAAATTTACTACTTAAAAAAATATTTCCAACTCTACAATTTCAAAACCATACATACCTATAAGCAAAAACAATTATTTTACATGCATACGCACATACTGAATGCATACATACATGTAGTGCTGCATGTCTGTTAGTAAATACTCATAATATGATTGTGAAGTTTTTTTTACTTTCTATGTAAAAAAAAGCATTACAACAACTTCTTTAATTGTTGTCCTAAATTATTAAGCAGGTTACTAGGTAACGTACATATGTAAATATGTATGTATGTACGTACATGCATAGCATTTTATATTAATAGTTTAACTGTTGGTTACTCGTATATCTCTTGTTCCCTTTACTCTTTTAGTCAGCTGTGCTCATCATTGATTTTATTTTATTTCTTAATCATTTAATTCCTCTCTATAATAAATGAGTAAATTTTATTAAACCGCAACATCATTACATGATTTAATTTCTTTAAAGTTCAAATTGTACCTCTCAAAAAAAATATTTACTTAAGAAGTTTTCTCTATATTGATAAAACACAAACAAAGACAAATGCTCTATTTATTTGCATATACTTCTTATATGCTTGTATTTTCTTTTATCAATATAGCCAAGGCAGAATTAATAATTCTGCCGTGAACATAGCAACAGGTTCTTCAATCGTGTTAAATCATGATCAGATGACCCATGTAATGTATGTACACAAAAAAATGAAAAAAAAAAATAACATTGCATTGTTGTTTACTCACTTTGGTTTTGCTCCCTTCGCTCTCTTCTTATTCAGCCATGCACTTTATATTGATTTGTGTGCTATTTTTTTTTGGCAATTTTTTTTTATATGAATTTTCATATGCTTGATTTATATCAACTGCGTAATTTATGAAGTCAAACAAGAATACGCTTGATGAAGGCATTTTAATTGATAGTGAGTTGTTCTAGCAAGTAAACCTAATTCGCGAAAGTATTTTTTAAAAGTGAAAAAGGACTAAAAGTAAAAGTGTAGTGTTTGATTTAAAAATTTGTGTTTAGGGAAAGGAATGCGAACATGCCAATTTTCCAAGGGTCCAGGAGGCAGGCAAGCTGTCGCAGTTTTTCTTTAAGAAATAATAAATTTTTGGTAAGCAAATTTTTAACTTCATTTTAAATATATCAATTAATAAATTTTGTTTTATCCAAAGGATAAGTGAATATGCCGATTTCACAAAGATTGATGATAGTTAATTAAAGTGTAGTGTGTGTGTGATTATAAAATTTCTCTTAATGGAGGTATATGCGAACATGCCAATTTTCCAAGGGTCCAGGAGGCAGGCAAGCAGTCGCAGTTTTTATTTAAGAAATAAAATATTTTTGGTAAGCAAATTTTTAACTTCATTTTAAATATATCAATTAATAAATTTTGTTTTATCCAAAGGATAAGTGAATATGCCGATTTCACAAATATTGCTGACAGTTAATTAAAGTGTATAGTGTGTGTGTGAGTGTGTGAATATAAAATTTCTTTTAATGAAGGGATATGCGAACATGCCAACTTTCCAAGGGTCCAGGAGGCAGGCCAGCCGTCGCAGTTTTCTTTTAAGAAATAAAATAATTAGGTAGTAAAATGTTTAACTAATTTTGAAATGCATCAATTAATAAATTTTGTTTTGTAAAAAGGGTATGAAAATGTGAATATGCCGACTTCATATAGATTCATGATGCAGATTGTAGCAAGCAGTTTTTATAGTAGCAGTAGCCAGCCGAGTTTGTTTAAAATATAAAATAAGGTAATTTTTAAAACCTAATTCTATGGTATTTAAATTCTAAAACTTAAATTTTACATAGAAAATGTTTAAAGCTTTAAAATAATTTTTTTAGAGATCATGATTATTCATGTTTTATGTACAAATATATATAAAAGCTTATCATCATAAAGCACTGTTTGTTCGATTATTAAGCACGTGTAACACATGCCTTTTTATATACATATACTCGTACATATAAAAAATCTTGTGTCTATAATTATTTTTTTTTATGCTGTAATTCTTAATTTTAATTATCATTAATTTTTTTTGTTATGTTTGCTGTCGCTTGTTAAAGTTTATTGATCTTCATTGAGTATTACGCTTCATCAGCGTAATTATAATCAACTTGTTCATCATTGTAATAATGAGAGCTATCTATGTATGTATCATCATAATGATGTTTTTACAAAAATTTCTAATACATACTAGTACACATATATAGGCCTACAAACATACTAATGTACGTACTACATTGTCTACTTTGTTTTTAATTGCGTTAGTAACAACCAGCTTTTGATTTTTCTTTGATATTTTTCAACAATAGAAAAAATTTTTTCATTTTTTGTCATTATTTTTGTATGACTCATAGCTATGAAAATGTGGTATTTATAAACTTTGCAAATACTTTTCATCTAAAAAAAAACTGCTTCATTTAAATATAAAAAAAATTAACAAAGTAAAGGCAGTGATTCACTATCCTCTACAATTATCTGAATTTGTAAAAAAAGATATTCGACATAATACTGTTTTCTGTTCAGAACAAAAATTTGTATGTAACAGGTGGATTCAGTAGTAAGTAGTGTAATTAAGCCACAAAAATGTTAACGATTTTATAGTAAAACTACTAAAAACCTTTTTTTGTGGCTGTTAAAATATTTGGAAATTAAAGTCGTGTTCTTTACGACATTAAATTAAAATTATTTAAAGAACTTGCAGTGTGTCTCAAAGTGCTTGTACTATTTTGTGTTAATTAAATATTAATGAATGCACTTCCGTTTTTTATTTTCCTCACTCTACCAAAATACGAAACTTTAAAAATAACTTTTTCTTAAATTAACGTTTCTTGAGAATATTTCATAATAATTTTTTAATTCACCCCTCAAAATATGAAAACATAAAATTTAGTTTAATTTTTTTTTATGCAGTTATAAATTTTGTCTGCTCTTTATTAAGATTAATGTTAACTGTCAATTTAAAAACTGCTAAAGCAAGGAAAGCAAAAAAAAAAAAAAGCGAAAAATGCCATAAAAAATTAACTCTAATAAGTTTGTAATCCACTCTAAAACTCCCATATGCATAAAGACACAAAAAACTAAAGCTAGTTTAGCCTATTGACATTTAGTGTTATGGGTGTGACAATGATGTGTGTGTGCCTACAAAGGCCAGTCAAGATTACAACAATGATGATGGTATTTGATGTATGTAGATCAAATAAAAATTAACAAGAAAATTTAACATTAACAAAAAAATTCGATTAAAAAATTACACGAAAGTACAGAATGCCAGAATATTATGAAGACAAACGAATTGACATTTGTTTTGGTAGGATAGAAAATTTGTTGAATAGAAAATAGAGGCGGTTTTTTATTGTAATAGATTTCAAAATATTTTTTTTATAAAAAAAAAAATTCCGTGTTGATGGTAGTATTTAAGCACTTTTTTTTATAAATTTAAAATAAAATAAAAAATAAATTTTCTGCCACAAAGCAAACACTAACGCAACCCTCTCATCCAAAAAAATTAAAGTCATTGATATCGAAATTTTTCATAAATTTTACATCAATTTTTTTTTTTTTTTTTTTTTTTTTTTTTGATAAGAGCATTACTGTTTGAGAAGCATTCTTGACACGCCTTCTATACCAACTATTTACTTCATATCATTTTTAAATATTAAAGGGATATTTAGATTTTCATTCAGTGAGTAACAAATTTGTTACCAACTAAATTCAATTGTAATAATCAAATTTTTCAGTTGGGATGTAAGAAACGCAGTGTTTTAGCCAAGTTACTAATGCGACCTGAATTCAACATCTTTAGCAAGCCATGGCCTAAGATTTAAGCAACGATAATGAACTTGGAACGCAAGGCAATTACGTTTTTGACTGTGTCAACGACTTTCTACCTTTAGACCAAAAATATATAATTAAAACAACTGAATATGTAACAAATTTGATTCTGCTCACCCAAAGTTGTTTCCTTCGTATTCTTAAAAAGCTTTCAAACTGTTTCATAACACATCGATAAAACAGCTATGTAATATAAAAAAATTTTTGTTTCTTTCAAAATCTTATCAAACTCTGAAATTCATTTGGGTCATCTAAACTTTTTCTCTCTTGATCACTTTAAAGCTCACGCAAAGAAAAAATATGGTTAAGGCAATCATATTCTTTTGAAAACATAATATGGTTAGATTTATGATGGTATATAACCACATATATTTTTTAGCCAAACAGAAGTTAAAAAAAAATTTTTTTTAAATTTTTTATGCAATTTTTATAAATTTTATTTTTTTTTTTATTTTTTTATACGTAAATTTTTTATAGAAATTTTTTTAAATAAATTTTTTAAAGAATTTTTTTTTATATTTTTAAAGAATTTTTTTTAAATACATATTTTATATAAAAATTTTTTTTTTATAAAATTTTTTTTATATAAATAAATTTTTATTTTATTCTATTGACTTCATTTCTATTAATTTTTATTTATTTATTACATTATTCAGTGGATATAATTTTTTTCCAATTTTATTTGACTACCAGGATTCGAATTTTGGAATATTTAGCTAAGAATCATTAACTGCCCATTCACTCATTTTGGTCACAAAGCTCACTTGAGTTTGAACGATTAAGTTTTTGTTTTACTCTTTTTATTTATATGATTGCGGAAGATATTTTTGTCATTGTTATGTTTATTATAATCATAACATGTTTACTATAAACATATGGTTATGATAACGGTAAACATGGTATGATTAAAAATAACTAGAGACATATTTATCATTATCATAATTAACAAATATTTTTGCCAAAAAAAACCAAATTCAACCATATTTTTTCTTTGCGTACAGCTTTAGTTTTTGTAACGGAATAAACAGATTCACATTAAATTTAACTAAAGACCGTTGTGATGATGTTGATGACCGTTGACCCCTCTCCCTTTTTGCTGTTGCATGCCTCATAAAAATAAATATTAAATTAAACTTTGATCATTCATCTTTCTAACTACAATATACTCATCATGTCTGACAATGTGTCTTGATTGTCGAAATGATGTCGAGTAGCCGAGGGAAGCGGGTGGGGGTATGTGAATGATCATAAATTTTACTTCGTGCTTGTTTTTTTACATGCTGTCTTGTTTATTTATTTCAATAAAAGCGTACGTACTTCATTAATAAAAATAGGGTGCAGAGGGGCTAGTTGGCGGGTTGCTTAACAGTCAATTAGATTAACCATATTTTTCTGTGCTCGTTTTTTAAGTAAATTAAATTTAAATAAAAAAATTACACTTAAATTTAAATTTAAGAAAAAAGCGAGTGTATTATGACGATTTAAACGACTGTTGTTTAAAATAATAGATATAAGCTGTTATTTTTTAAAATGGTAAAAGTCCATTTTGACAAAAAAAAGTAAGATGGTGACCCATATCTTAATAAAATTAAAGCTAAATAATTTTTTTTAAAGTGCACTTATTACACTTTGAAAAATAGCCGCATATATATAGCCCTTTGATTTAATTTATTTCAGTTGCACTAACAAATAACTGGGTATACTTGCTCAAATCTAAATAAATCTGAAGCACACCTTAAAGTTGATAATTTTTTTCTGAAATTTAATTTTTTTTGTTTGTAGTGTTTGCTAAACAAATATGTAGGAATTAAAAAAAAAAGAACATTCACCACTTGGTACAATATGCACTTATAGCCGCATGAGTAGCTTTAAGGTGCTCACCTAACCCTATTGCAAAAATAAATTTTTCCCATCTAATTATTGATAACATTTAAGAGGGTTTTTAAAGATTTATTTGATAGTGTTTTTCACTAACTTAAGGTTCGTTCGGATATAACTGAACACTCCCTTAATATTACCTGCCAACGAATAATACTCGCACTCGTTAATGGTCCTGTTTTTTACGTTTTTTTTTTTTTATTTTTCCATTATATTTAATGCGTCTTATAAATTTCTTTCTTATCTAGTAGACTTTATTTATTCACATTTTTTATTTTTAGCAGCAAATAGCAATAACCTCTTCAATATAGGCCAAAAATTTATATTAAAATTTCACTTTTTTGTTTGCAATGCATGTACCAACCAACCAGTATTTCCATTTAATAATTTTTCTTGCATTTCATTTCAATTCATTTTCATTTGAAACTAGATTTTAGAAATTAATTTAATGATACATTCATTTAATTTAATAACTAGTTTTTAAAATTCAAGATCAGTCGGTTACACTTGGTTAATTAATAGCAGCAGCATGTCTGTTGGTTTATATTTCATTACTGTGATGGTATTAATTGTTTCAGTAGTTTTCATATAAAGTAAAAAATAATAAAAGAAATGAAAAACAATTTCTGTTATTGAAAACATGAAACTATAATTTTTTGTTATGGTTTTCCAATTACGACTCATTTTTTTTTATCAAACCACTAAACAGACTTTTTTTTAAACCACCACTTTAAAATCAAAATGTGATTTGTTTAATGATTTAATTTTTTTTTAAACTATTTTATATATTTTTTACCCCACAATTTTTTATTTTGTTGCTTTCTTTTCTTTTTATATAAAAACGTCTAGCGCCTAGAGTTGTTGATTAATGTTTGATTATAAGCGCACTTTAATGCCTCACTTGCGAGTGAGTGCGTTTATTAAATTACAAAACTCTTACTACGTTTTACAACTGCTGTTTGCTGTGATCTTGTTGATAAATAAATTCTGTTTTGCTGTTATTCACTGTGTTCCTCTCTTTTGTTGTTGATGATGACGTAGTAACTGTAGTAGAGAATTGTCATTAAATATTCCTCTTTAGCGCCGTTAATTGAATATCAGAAATATAAAATAAAAAAAATAAAAAACAAGAAAAAAATTTACATGACAATTAATTGCACACGACACATTTCTCTGGAAAGACTTTTTCCCATACACTTGCTCATTAATAAATGCAGAGAGGGCTAAATTAAATTATAAATTTCTTCAAATTTAAATTAATTCAATATTCCCTTAGTTTTCATTACGGTGTAATAACTAAAGGGCTGCACAAGCATACTTGAAATGGCTTACAAGCAGTTTTTACTATAAAATATTACGCATGTGTGTAGTGATGTGTGGCTTTCAAGTACGCTCAGCCATATTTTGTTCTATAACTGATTTTTTTTCCTACAACATTAACATCTCTGCTTGTATTTTGTCATTTTTATAACATTTGCCCTCTCTGCCTGTCAATTTGTATTAAATTAATTTGTAAAACTAAATAACATCACTTTATGGTTTAGAAAGAGTTCCATTGAAATTAAAAAAATAAATTAATAAAGAATTGTAGTGTAAAAAATAAAATAAATTAAATTAAGGTGGGCTTTTAAACAATTAATATGTTTAGGAAGAGTTTTTCATTAAACACTGTTTCCAAAAAAAAATTTTAAATTTATTTTCTAAAGCCGAACAACTTTGTAAATCAAATACATACTTGATCGAAAGCTAACGCTTTGAAAATTATCATTTTGGAAGGTTTTAAGAATCAATGATACATTTTTTATTGTCTTTAAAAAGTCGGTATTTTTGTAAAAACGATTTTCAAATTCATTAAATTTTGATTAACAAAAGTTAACTTTTAATAATATTGCCGTAAAAACAAATAATACAAGTGTGTGTAAATTTATCTTTCAAAATAACAATCACAACTAAATTGTATTCTTCTCTTCCTAAAAAGGCCTCCAATGTATATTGACACTTTTTTAAAATTCGTACCCTTCTGTAAATTGATGCAGCATTAAAACATTTTATTATTAATTAAAATGGCTATTTTGTTAAGCTTGAGGTCTTATTTTTCAAAAATTTATTTTTATATCGATATTTCGCTCCAATTTTTGTAGCTTCTTCAGGATATAATTTAAAAAAATTTTTTAAAATTTTCAAGGGAGAAAAAAAGTACCAAAAAAGAAAGATAAGATTTTTTATTTTATATTTAAACTATTTTAGTGGTATTTTTTGTTTTATGTGCAAGCCTTGGACCGTGACAGTAGAATTAAACGGTCCTGGAAGATATAAGCAAAAGGGATAAGTTAAAGGGACATTTTTGGTCCTTTTTTATTGATTTTTAATATTAACACAACCCGGTAGAACTACAAGACTGAGCTCCAAATGATTCCAGTCATGGTTTTTTGATATTAACGAATCTAAAAGTACGAGTTTGTACTCAAACGATCTGAAGCAAGGTGGAAAACCACAAATGGAACAAAATGGTACTTTTTATTGGTTTTATTAGAAACATAGAAATGTGAGTCTTCAACAAAATCGCTCTCGAAGTAGCAAATTCAATCTAGTTTGATAATAAAATATTACATCATTATGTGTGCTTGCAGCCGTTGCATATGGCTGCTTTGTTTTCTTGTATGAGTAAGTTTTAATTAACCAGATAACTAATTCGGTTTTGAGAATAGCATTTTTTAGTTGCTACGATCAAAATTTGGTAATACTGTTCAAAATATAGTTTTTTTTAATAATATTTTCTGTTGTCACAACAAAAAACTTCGCTTATCGCAACTAAATTGTTAAATGGTAACAAATTTGATTCTTATCTATGAACGTTATTTTTTTTTTATCAACTTCCTTCTCTATAAACAATAAAATTCTTGTGTATTGCAAGCTTTTTTCTTTATTTGTTACATATAATCCACACTTTTACAGATCTTTTTTTAAAGAAAAGCTTTTTTTCATAATTAATACAAAAATGAGCTTTTTTTAAAACAAAAAAAAAAAAATTGTCAAAAAACATGTTTTAGCTTTAAATTTACATTGTAAAATTTTATATTGCATGTTGTGGTTGGTTGTCTGTTAATTATTTAATTTAAAATGAGCTGTGAAATTTTTAATTCAAAACACATAATTTTTTTTTTTGTATGTGTGTTAATTTGTTGTTTTGTTTTTCTGAACCCAGCATCAGTATGGGTTTTCATTTTTTTTTTTTTTTTTTGTTCTTAGTAATTGATGTCTTAGGAAGACCCACTTAACATTTAATGACCCTGAATAGTCAGCTGAAGAATATGAAAAACAAATTTTTTTTTTTTAACAAATAAGAAACTTGCTTGCAATAACCAACATACATTCAGTTTTCCAAGATATTTCTGTATGTACATGCATTTGTATTATAAAATCATTAAGTGAAAGAAGTCATGCCTCTTTTCTTTTTCTTTTGCTCGCAGCATCATTATTATTAAATATTTTTAATGGTAAAAGTGTGTACCAGTGGCCACATTTAATTAGACTAGTGAAATATATCATTAATTTAATGAAATAATTTCATTGAATTTGGTTGAAAAATTATGAATTCTTTCAGTTAGTGCTTATTAGCTAATAAGTCGTGTATGGGGCGATTAATGGTAGTTAAGTAAAATGTGTTAAAATTTTTAAGCAAAACTTTGCAATTTGACAAACGTTTGCATTCCTTTAAATAATTATTTAAATGACCAAATAGTATTTGTTACAACACTCACTGTTCGTATATTGCACATGAGTTGTGCTAAAAATGTTTAAACTGCAGCTGAAGTTAAACCATAAAATTGAATTATTTTTTATTTAGTTTTTGTTAGAAATACCAGGCTAAAAATACTCAATTACATATTCAAATTAAACATTAACTAATTTTGTATGACAGTTTGACACTTTTGAGCTCAGTTTTCTTCTTTTTTTTTGGCTTCTTCCGTTCATTAAATAGTTGCTACTTAAAGTTAAGATTATTAAAAGCAAAAATTATTTCATTAATGTATTACAACGTGCTTAATTTTATTTCCGCTGTAACATTTGCAATTTATGTAGTAGCTGGTGGCCAAATTTCTTTCTTATTAGACCAAAAAAACTAAAATATCAACTGCAATTTATTACGTAAAAATATTCCCCAAAACATGTATTTTTGAAACGTGACTAAAATCTATAAGAAAAATTGCCTTGTAATGTGTCGTAGTTCATTATTATTTTTTTCTTCTTTATTTTGCTTTTTGGGTATTTATTTTGGGATCATATTTCTGTAACATGAAATTCATGCGAATGTGATGTAAAATACGAGTATTTATGAATAAATGCTTTTTTTTTTAGCAGTGTTTCATAAGTTTGACCGGAGCTGAAAATATTTAATATCTTTTTTTGGTGGCAATAAAAAAATAAATAAAAAAAAATTTAAATTCATATAAAAATATAGGCTGCTTATTGAATAAATTTTTTGTTATAGATATGGCCTTATAGCCTGATGTGTGCTGCTTTCCCCAACCCAAAATGTGTTGCTTGGCAGTGCAACAACGTCATATATTCCTAAACGGAACTGTGTTAACTTTGACAAAGTATGGCATTCCTCAACTTATATTTTTTTTACCAACAAAATGGCAAATAAACGCAGCTGTAGCATCATTTAAAGTGGCAATGAATTTTGTGAAACAGCATTTGATTTTCAGTGCTGCAAAGTCTTAACTATTTTAGAAAAGCAACCATTTCCTTTCCAATTTAGCTCTATATTTCATTGGTGCTCATTAGCTTATCAGCAAACTTTATTGTTTTCTTTCAAATTATCTTAATCTACAGATTTTTAAGACCAGCCTAGTGCGGTTCTTTACTTTATAAATTGAAATTCCTAAAGTAAATTAAAAAAATCTATTAAAAAGTTTAATTTAATGTGTTGTTTTTATAACACAAACAATCAACTCGTTTAAAAAATTTTTATGAAAAGCACTCAATATTTAGAGTACTTTACATATAAAATTTCCAGACGAGTTGATCGCTTGTGTTATAGAAACAGCACATAAATCAATATATTAATTTATTTGGAAACAAAAAGTTTAATAAAGGTAATCTATGGGTGCCTAATTCCAATTATTTAACTTTTTTTTCATTAGACGCTATTCTAAATCCTCAGTTTGTTAACCTTGCACACATTTTCTTCGTCGAATCGACGAACATCGTTTTTTAATTTTTTTAAAATGCCAAAAAAGTGGGCTGAAAAGTGGTCGTGGCAGATATTTTAAAAGTTATTATGCTCTTCTTCATTGAGCTACAAATAGTAGACTTGGACATAATCATTCATTTCACTGAATCGTTCATTTTTTTCAAGTCATTTAAATGAACTCTTCATTTACTCGTTCATAGTTCATTGCGGTCACTGTACGATGACTTGTGACTTTCGCTCATCATTCCTTTCGTACACTGTACGATGACTTTCGTTCATAGTACCTTTTGCTCATTTTATTTATTATACACAGTATGTACTACCTTTAAAATGATATATAACTGCAACTGTTTAGTGACTTCAAACAAATGTAATTAATTAGCAATTTAACGATTGTATTCGCTTTAGGTTTAAGCCTGCCATAAAATTTTGCTACATTCTAACTACTTTAAATCAAAGAAAAGTCAGTGAACGATGAACAAAATAATTGAAAAATATTGAAACGTCCGAATCGTACATTTAAACTAGGTCGAACATGAACTCTACAAAAATAATGAATACCATTTTTATACATTTTTAATATTAATTTTTCCCTAATTTATAGAGTCTTCTCTTCTACTGCAATATGACTTTTTTGTTCTGTGTTGAATAACACTCGCTTAACTATTCTTTTCATCAATAATTTAACAAAACTTTTTGTTAAAAATAAAACACATAAATCACTGCAAGACACATTATTTGTTTAGCAAAATACTCATTTTATTTATTCTTTTTAAATTATTCTGATAATCAAAATTATTCTTTAGAAAATAATTTATTGTCAATTTAATTTTTTATTTATTTTTGGAATAAAATTGTTGTTCTTATTTAAAACCGTTAGTAATATCTGTTATACTATAGCTAGAGAATAAAACTGAATTTTATGTTTAAAACTTGCCATCGATTTGTGTTACATGCGAGCATCAACCGGTCTTAAAATTTCAAAACATTTACATGACAATAAAACTCACTCAAATGGATGGGAGGTTATTTTTGTGTGCGTTGCTACGTATTGATAAACAAAAATATGTTTTTTTTTCTTTTTTTGAAATGTTAGAATGCATACATTATGATATTGAAGATGCTTGTTTTTAATTTTTTGTTAGACTAAAACATGTTTTAGAAATTTACTAATCAACTAGTTTAAATCAAACATTTAATGGTGAAACACAAACGTTTTTAATTTAAATAAATGCACGGATTGGAAATATTTTGAATACTTAAAGTTGAATAAAAAATTGTAAATTCATCATTTGAAAACAAAAATGTTGTGCTCAAATACTAACACCCGTTTTCTGATGAGGCTCATCATAGACATTTTGTTGTTGGCCAGTGTTTATTTTGTGGCCTTGGTGTTGTTACCTTTGCATATGAGCGTCTCTCAGCGTGGTTTCTATTGTGGCGATGAAAGTTTATTATATCCTTACAAACCCAACACTGTGTTAAAGCGTTTACACATCACTATTTTAGTGATTGCTGTACCTGCTACTTTGGTGTTGTGCATAGAAATGTTGCGTGTTGCATTTCCGGCTCAAAAGAAGACTGCTAATGGCAGTTATCTGCTAACTAAAACACCTAAACGCTTTACATTTGTTAACATCAACATACCCTTGTTTGTCAGTGAATGTTATATAACCTTGGGTATTTATCTATTTGGTTTGGCTTCAGTGTTAATTGTTAGCAGTATAGCAAAAACAACAATTGGCCGCTTGGCACCCTACTTTTTTGAAGTTTGTCAGCCTTTATTGGCTTCCAATGAAACAGCCTGCAGTTCCAGTGAACATTTTGGTATCTACATTGAAAATTATACTTGTACTTCTTTAACATCTTCAACGCATTTACTTACTACCATGCGCCAATCATTCCCCAGTACTCATGCCTCTGCAGCCGCTTATGCCATGCTTTTTATGGCCATTTATTTACAGGCCCGTTTACAAACTGGTTGGCTAAAGCTATGGCGTACATTTGTGCAAATTTCGGGTATTTTAATCTCCTGGTTGGTGGCAGCTGAACGCATAATAACCTATAGACATCATTGGTCTGATATATTAGCGGGGTTAATAATCGGTTACTCTGCAGCTCTATTTATGACTCTGTTGGTAGCTGAGTTTTTTAAAAAAGCACCAGTTAAAGCACGCAAAGTACGAGAGGATAATTCAAATAATATTTATGGTTACTATACGATCATGCCAAGACCTAGATACTACTAGTTCAAATTAAATTACGAGTAAATAAAAGCGTTATTATGCTTGTCGAAATCGTGCTCGAAACAAAGCAATGGGGCGAATTTCTAGTACGTCTTGCAATTTTTATAGCATCGACTTGATTTAATATAATAAATTTTAAATTTCATTTTATTTATCTTCCTATTTAGTATTTAAGTCAAATATATTTGTAAATAAATTCTAGTTTTATAGAACAATTGAATAAACAACATTGAAATCGAAAACCAACATATTTTGAATTTCATTAAATTAATTACATATTTAAAAAAAAATTTTTTTAACTTGTTTAGTAAGCCCTTTACTTGTTTCTAAACAACAATTTTGTCAGTGGAATATTTTCTACAGATAATTTATTTCGTTATTGAAATTTTTTTTATTGAAAGTTTCTTAAAAAAATATTTTTTAAATAAAAAATTTTCTAAAAAAAATTTCTATAGAAAAATTTTCTACAGAAAAATTTTGTTACTGTAAAATTTGTTTTTGCAAAACTTTCTTAAAAAATTTTTTTTATTGGAAAATTGTCTAGAAAAATATTTCTTTAGAAAAATTGTGTACAAAAAAATTTCTATAGAAAAATTTATTATTGAAAAATTTTCGGCAAAAAATTTTTGTTATTGACATTTCTTCAGAAAAGTTTTTGTTATTAAAATATTTTCTACAGAAAAATTTGTGTTATTAAAATATTTTCTACAGAAAAATTTGGTTATTGAAAACTTTTCTTCAAAAAATTTTCTACAAAAATTTTGCGGAAAATTTTTTTTGTTATTTTGAAAAATTTTCGACAGAAAAATTTTTGTTATTGAAAATTTTTCGACAGAAAAATTTGTTATTAAAAAATTCATAAAAAAATTTCTTTTTATTTTTTAAATGAAAAATTTTCTACAAAAAAATTTTTATAGAAAAAATTTCTACAGAAAAATTTTGTTGTTAAAGAATTTTCTGTAGAACAATTTTATTGAAGCTTTATTGTTAAAAAAAATTTTGTTATAAAGAAAAATTTTGTTACTAAAATAGTTTCTACAGACAAAAATTTAGCTAGTAAAGTTTCATAGAAAAATATTATAACGGCCAAGGAATTTTGCGGAAAATACGTATCTGATTTTCTTTTCTTGGGCAGTCTATGATAATTGATTTTAGATCACTTTATATAGTGATCACCTGTTAGCTTGAATTCTTAGAAGTATTTTTTTTTTAACTTTTAAAATTTAGTATAGATTTGTGTTAAATTTTTATGTTGCTTTGTTTTTTATTCGTCTTTTTTGTTTTGTTTTCCAAATTGACCCATTTCTTGTATCATACGTTCGTGCTAAAATTGCATTTGTAAACAAATTTGAATATAAATTAAAAAACTTCATCTCGATATCTCTTTCATTTTTCAAACCCTTTTACTAAGAATTTTTTTAGCAATAACAAGCAAAAATATTTACTATACAGCAACCAACCGCACCAAAGCCATCGTGTGATAATTAATTACGATAAAGCCGCCAAACTTGTAATTTATGCTGCAATAAGCTGTTTGTCGTTTTAAAGCTGTTTGTCGTTTTAAAGCTGTTTTTTGTTTTGTTCTCCTTTTATTTACTTTTGTCTTTCAAATGCTTAACATGTTTGGAAATGTTGCATTCAAGCATCGCTTACCTGTGTTACACTGATTTAAATATTTTCTCGCCAGACAAATTCCTTAGGTAGCAGGTTCTTGCTTTTGCTGATTTTAAGAATTCTGAACAGAAAAACCAACCCACATTTTAGTGAATAAATAATAACAAAACACGCATATTTAAGTTTGTTTTACTACATTTTTTTCTTTAATTTTTTTGTTTTAATTTATAAATCCAGTCTTAAGATTATTATAAAAAATGTATTTATTAATGCTTGTTTTCTATATGTCTGTATGTAAATTTTTACTACCAATAAGAGTCTTTTTTTTAAATTCAACTCTTTTGCTTAAGAATTTATACTAAAATTTTTAAAATAAATTAAAAAAAAAATAGAACAGGTTTATTGAATGAGTGTAAATTTTTATAAAAAAAAAAAAAATAAAAGAATTACAGTGGAAGCTGTTTGAAGTGGGTTGTATTAAACAATTAAATTTATAAGCTTAAGCTGGTATAGAAATGAAGCAAGAATTATTTAATTTAATTACACAATAGAATTTTTAAAATGAGTTATTAAGCTCTTTATAATTTGTAACACTTATTGAAGTGTGTTTTAAGCAGCGACGGTGAATTGTTGAACAATTAAATTCGTAACAAAATTTATCTAAGGTATTTATAAATCCATTTTTTCCATTGCTATATTAAACAGTAAAATGTATTACAAATAATTAAAATTTAAAATCCTTCATTTTTATTTACTCTATTAACAAATATAAATTTCAAACCTACCAGCTACCAATTGGTGGCCAAGTAGTAGTTGTATTCACATAACTTTCTGTTAGAGATTTAGCGAATGTTAGTAGTGATGTTACGTTGCTGATGTTATGTTGCTGAGTTACGTAAATTGACCCACTTTTATTATTTAAAAAAAATTAATTTTAAATTCTAAAATATTTGAATTTTAAAGGTTATAAAAATACTGTTACGTTATTAAAAAAAAGCATTACGTTATTGATAAATTTCATCAAAGCATATAAATTTTACTTAATAATTTTCATATTATAAAAAAAAAATTAACGTTTTTTGCTGAAAATTTTAATGCTTGCTACGTAATTTGTGAGCTGCATTACGTGACTCATGAATTTCATTACAGAATTTATGAAAAATTATAAGACAATAAAAGATTGACATAATTTGTTATAAAAAAATTTTTTATAACGTTAACTTAAAAGCCAAGCCGAGTTACGTAAATTATGAGTTACATAAATTATAATTTTTTGTAAATGCCACTTTCAGCAGTAAAAGCTTTTTAAAAAGCTGTATTATGTGTGAAAAAACTTCGTTGCATAGCTCACAAATTCCGTTACGCATTCATAAATTGCATTAAATTGGTATAAAGTTATTATAAAAAGATGCTTTGGAATATGCCTTCTAATACTTGTAATTTGTGATAATTTAATGAAGTTAACTATTTTTTGTGGTTTAACGTTAGACTTACTTAAGATTTTAAATGTATTTTTGAGTTACGTTACGTAAGGTAGTAAAAGCAAAAAGAAATGTTAAAGACTTTTTACATGTAATTAAGGTCATCGCTAATTATTGTGTGTTAAAGCTTAACTATGGTGACATGATCATTACGTAACTTATATCCTTATTAAAATTCACTTTATTTATGTATTCGTATATTGATTGCAGTTTGTTTACCTTTATGTTTGTTTAACAAATATTCAACTTTTTCAACAAGCATTTGTGTGCTAGAGATTTTATTTCTAAAATTGTTGAACGCACTTTCAAAACTGCTTTTTGGCAGCCCCACCTTTTTAAATTTTTTAATCATCGTTAATGATTTTAAATATCTTAAAACAGCTTCCACTGTACTGTTGTAACACTGAGAAGCTACACAAATAAGTAAAAATCTTTATTTAAAAAAATAAAACTTATAAATCTATATACACACTATTAAGCCAAAATAAAATAAAATAAAATAAAGACTTTACAAAAATGTATATTGAAGGTGGACAGGTAGCACTAAAAATAATCAAAAACTGAAGGCATACAAAATGCACACAAATTACAAAATTACACAGCTTTATTTTTAATTTTTTTTGTATTAAGTTTTTTTCTTGTTGCTTTGTTTGCTTTCAACAAATACGTCTGTACAGCATTTTGTGGCTGTTTGGCTATATTTGGTTGCACACTTAACTGACTACATACATACTGCTAAGTAAAGATTATTTTTCTTTTTGTGATAAATATTAATTTGAAACTTAAAGAAAAAAAAAATTCCAATAAAAAAAGAATTAAATAAAATAAACAACCAAAATTAGGCACGCAAAAAAAAATTTTTTTAACATGTTGCTGATGCATGCAACATTTTTTAAAGGCTCTGCTGCTACCATACACGTTTGACTACTTTCACATCATCAGCTTACGACTTAACACGAGCATCATCATCACCATCATCATTATTGCCTCCATTAAGCAGCTGATGTTGCATGTCTAAGGCACATATCCATAGTTGTGATAGGTTTGGGCATATTGAGCCTGTTGTTGAGCGGCCGCTGCTGCAGCTACAGCCGCCGCTGTGGCCGCATGAGGATGTGTCAAATAGGGTAAGGTTCCAAAGGTATAAGCTGGCAAGACAGGCGGTGTATTGTTTGATTTATTAGATGAGTTAGTAGGTGAAGCAGCTGGTTTAGCCGGAGGCTTAGGAGCTATGTTAGCATTAGGTCTTAAGGGTTTCTTAACAAATATTTTAGCCATAAAAACGGCCACCACAAATGCCAATAAAGAGCCCAAAATGGTACCAGCCAACACATCAGACCAATGATGCCAGTAATCAGATATGCGTGTCAAGGCCACATACCAAGCAAACATAATGAACAAGAATTGCAGTAAATGTTTTAATAATTTTGAGGCACGTGTACTTAAAGTTGCCTGCAAATAAATGGCCAAATACACCATGCTATAAAAAAATATGCTGGCGTGACCACTGGGGAATGATAAACCCAGCTGGGCCAAGGTGTTGGCTGTATGATTTTGTCCCACGCACTCATATTGCTCTATGTAGCGACCAAAATTAAAGGAATCCTTACAAGTAGAGCTGTCTGGCAGTTGGGGCTGACATACCGCAAAAAAGTGAGGTCTTAAACGTCCCACTGTATATTTTGATATGTCGGTAGATACCAAACACAAGGCCAAACCAAACAAGTAGTAACCAATTTGTATGTAGCAGTGCATTAAACGTTCGCCTATGCGACAACCACCTCCCGATTTGGAATTGTTGTGCTGTGATGATTTTCTTTTTTCAGCTGTTGCCGGAGAAAGTTGTTTAAATAATTCCACAACAATTATAACTGAAGAGGGCACGGCCAATACAATTATCACCAACAATGCTACGCTAATGGTGCTCTCGCGAAAGGGATACTGCAGTGATTCATCGTTGCAAAAGAAGCCTCTTTTATAGGGCTTAAACCATTTAGTTAAAGCCACTTTTGATAAGCATAGGCCAGCGAATATTAGTAAATCGAAACTAATACGAGCTACACTTTTAAGACGTTTCATTTTAATAAAATCCGAACAAACAACCGAACGAACGCACTAACACACACTAACGTTTTTAAATAATTTTGTTTTTATGTTTTCAAGTTTATTATTTAATTAAAAAAAAAAGAAATCCCCGCTTTTATTTATTTTAATCTTAAAGACGCGCGTTCATTCCATTTGCTTGGCCACCTGCTTTTTAAGGGGTATTTTTTATTTTTATTTTAAAACACACTTTAAAAATATTTCTTTTTAAAACGTTTTACACGTTGTGTTATTTAAGCTGAACATACCTGCAGTAGGTTTAAATAATGACTAACTTAAGCCAGCATTTGCTAAGCATGTTTAAGGTGTCTTTCTGTGGTGTTTAGGCTGGCTTGCCAAAATATGCTCAATCAAAACGACGGTTACCATTAAGACCGACTAGAGTTGTAAAAGAGAGTCAAGTTTATTTATTGTTTATATGAAAACAAAAAAAAAAAAAAAATAAACGAAATTTATAAATACTCTCTGCAGAAAATATTATATTGAAAAAATAGTAATATTTCAGTGCTGTAAAAGTATTAAATTAATTAAATATGATTGAGGTTTTTAGGAATTTATTTGACATTTACTTTTACTCGTATAATAAAAGCCTCTGGGTTGGTTTATAATTTTAATCAATCAGGGCCCAAATCGCTCAAATCGTCATATTCAATGTCGAATAAAAATAATCGAAATTTTTACTTTTTTTGTATGAAATATTTTTTTTTTGTTAATCTTTAAATTACTCCTTCAACAAAAACATTTTTTTAAGGAATTATTTTACCCGGAATATCCATAATAATAATAATTTTGATAGCCTCAGTCTAATTATAAGTGGTGCTCTCGTAGTTGAATGCCAGCGTTGTTACATTTCACTGTTTCAGTGGCAGAAAGCCACAATTTAACTCCTGATTACTGCCATTTATGTTACCTACTGGGGCTGGAATGCCAGAGGGTCTGGCTGGCTATTTGGCGGTAGACCATTTTTCGTCCCATGTGGGCTCCAACGCTTTCTCTGGTGATCCACGGAACTCAAAAAAAAACTGCTTTGAGCTCAGCAAATAAACAACAAAAAGAAAAACCTCAAACAAAAAAACAAACTTACACAACGCCACATTTCATTGGCAATATTTCCTTATTGGAGACGCAGTTGTTTCGCCTTCCATATAGGCCTATTGTAACACTATTCTTATGTTACAAATGCTTCCTAAATCTAGTATTCATTAAGAATTCATAAATTTTTTTTACAAGATTTGTCTGGTATATCATACGGTTGTCCAGGGGAGTTACTCTTTATTGCGATGCGAAAGAAAAACCATTCGCATCTGTATGATTTTTACATTGAGTTGCGATGCGTTTTCTTTCGCATCGCAATAGAGAGTAACCCCCCAGATTCTTTCTTGAGTAAGGTCAGGCGTTTGAGCCATATTGGCTTTCATTACCCTGCTGTACCACCTACCACCGTAATCTGGCAATGATTATAATTCATTCTTTTATAATCTGCCTTTTCATACATAAAAGTCGAAGTTTTATTTGTTGTACTCGTGCATATTCATATTTCAATCATTGAAAAAATGCGACGTTACTCACTCACTGGCTTGTTATCAGTTACTTTGGTTACCCCGTTGTTGCTGCTAACAGTTACTCGTTATTTGTGTAGCTAAATGAACGACTGTGTGTGTGCATAACTAATGTTTGTTGTTGTTAGTTTTTAGCTACAAAAGACTTATTTATTTGCTATGGCTTAAAGCTTTTGTTTATGAATAATTTTCTCATGATTTTCTCATCAGCTGTTTTGTGTTGGTTCATTGGTTGGTTGGTTGCTGTTATTTGTACTCAACCTGTAGCTCTGCAAGTACGTGCTATTTTTATTTGTACGTCTTTTCGTTTTATTGTTGTGTTATTTTGCATCTCATCTTCAGCAGTTTGTTTTACGTTTTCGGGTTGCATTTTTACCTGTGTTGCATGTCTTGATTTGTTTGTTCTGCTTGTTTTGTCAGCATCTATTTTTGGTTGATTGCTATTGTTTTGTATCCGGGGGATTCTTGAATCTTTCTTCTCACATTTGTAGGCATACAACCGGTTTAAACAACTTGTAGGTACTTACCTACCTGTTTTCCTACAACATCAAGAAAATTCATCATGTGGAACACGCTGCTTGTGAGTTCTTCAAGACAATTTTTTTTTGTTTGCTTGTTTGCCTTTTTTTTTTTTTTTTGTTTGAAGTTTATGACGTTATGGAAAAACCCCTAAAGAAAAATGTTAGTTTGTTTGGCTGCTGGAAGGCTAAACAGTAGTTTATTTCAGCTGCCCTGGTGCATTTAAAAACAAAGAAATTTAATTAAGATTAAGAAATTTAATAACGAAAATCTTTTTGAGAACCATTCGAATGTGGTAATCTTCTCCTAATCTGTAGACAAAAATTCATCAAGAGTTTTTTTGAGCCCGATACAACTTAAGATCGTGGTTCACTCTTCAACACAATCTTATGATTTCATGGCGAGACAAAATTTTATCCTGATTTAAAGAATAATTTGAAAATGACAACCTATATGATATGCAGCATTACATGGCAAATTTTTAAAAATTTATAAATATGAACAGAATATAAAATTAAAATATTTTAAAAAAGTTATTTAAAAAAAAATTAATAAATATTTTCTCTTTTTCTTTCCAGGTAAGTCAATGAAATGCTATGCTTGCTATATTATCATTTGAATATTTAGGTAAGAATAAACATTTTACATAAATTTCAGTTTTAAATAAATTAATTTAAAAAAAAAATCCCTAATTTATTTGAAAATATAACTTTTTGATGTATTAATTTACAAGCCATTGCAATCTTGTCCACTTTTAAAATTAAAAATTAAAGTTTTTGAACTGTAAGAAATTTGGAAAAGCTTGTATAATTTTTCATAATAGAGACTTTGGCTTCAATAAAACTTTTTATGTAACTTAGATCTTTTTTGGAAACATGAAGATATCAAACCTTAAGTCTGAATGCTTAAAACTAGGACTATAATTTTTTTCAAGCTTGAGTTCGTATTATAATTATTAAATTTTATATATATCGATATTCTGGTTCAACTTTGTGTAACTTCTAGAGGTTATAAATTTTCCTTTTCTACCACCCATAAAGAATGTAGACCATAAATTCGGCATCACTTTGCTTGAATTTTTTTTTCTCAAATACTCTTCAGTATAAAGTCGTCACTCTTTAAGTGATTCAGCAGCTTTGGGTTTTTTCTTTTTTATAAAAGAAATTTTTTTTCTATAAATTTCGTGAGAATAAAATGAGTCAGTGTTGCTTTAAAAAACAACTCCAACTAACTCTTTTTTTATTTTTATTTTTACATGTTACTAAAAACACAAATCAGAAACAAAATGTTTTCCCTCCTAAAATTACCACAATCTTTTGTGCATCTTAATATTTCACCTTCTACCTTTTAAATACTAAATAAATTAATCTTTATTTTGCTATTCACTTTGACTGCCAGCAGCCCAATTTTTTTTATTTTTATATTTTTAATATCATATATAAAAAAAATGACGTATTAAGATCATGATGATGATGGTGATATGATGGCTGTTTGATCATTTGTTTTTCATGTTTACACAATATAATTCCTCTTAACTTCTTATGGTGGTTGTTTTGCTTAAATTTGCATAATTTTTGGTTTTATCTCTTAGTGTTGTCTACACACTCGTATTTTGGTGTGCCTTGTGGCATTCACTCACGAATTCACTGAAGCTTTACTCTTTAACAACAAACAACAAAAAAAGAAAATGTTGCATGTCTACCGGTTTAAGTTGTGCTTTTGATTTCATTTGATTGGTTTTTACTTGCAGCAAAGTCTATTGGGTTTTCTCAATAAATTTACAAGTAAAGTGCTCTATAAGTAGTGCTTTTTAAAATGCTTCAATGCAGTTGTTGGTGTTGTTAGCTTTCATATTGTTTTTAATAACTTTTAAATTTAACCCTTGATGTGTTAGTTTCTATTTTTTTTTTCTTATATTGTGGGTCATTTGGGGTACATTATGCATGCTAGAAGTGTAAAAAATTATTTCCAAATTTATTTGATTTTAATAAGAGTTTTTTTTTTTAATACTAAAAATTTATTTTAGCAAGTTTTTTAAAAGAAATTGTTGAAGAGTTATTTAATTTTAAACAAGAATACGGATTATTTCTCTCTTTACACATCACATCTAGAATTAGAACAATAGAACGAATTTTTTCTCTCAATATGGGTGCCCCCATAGTAGGTAGCGAACTAACCTTTTACCAATGTTGGGGTTGCAGGTTTGATTCCTGTCTAGACTCTGGGTGTTTTCTATAGACAAGCCAAAAAGCTTAGCGGATTTGTGCTGTGTAAAAAAAATTAACAAGTGATTTAGGCGGGTTTAGCACTAGGTTGTAGTGGGGATTTGCCTACCAGATAGGTTGAAGACTATGATTTATATCGCCTCTGTTAACGGCAAGAGAAAAGGTGAAAATAAATTTTGTAAATATATTTGGCTACAAGATAAGCAGGTGCAGAACTAAGTTGTATTGTGGTAAGAGATAATTGAAGCCAACTCTGTCATTGAACTCAGAAAACTTTGGAATATATTTTGTACAAATATCTACCTAGTGGCAAGACACTAACTAAGATACTTAAGCAGTGAAATACTGGACGCTGAAAATCTGATTAAAATGACGGACTACCTCAGATATCGGGAGTACCTGAGATATCTCAATGTCATGGGGTGGATTAGGTCACTTTACGGCTACATAGTCTTGGCGAGTAGGTAGTTCAAAATTTAAACTTGCGATTCTAATTGAGGCCCATTAGGCCTCACCAAACCCACATTGATAAATAGGTGGGCTCTCATTGAACTGGTTAATTGGCTTTAGTCGAGGTCTAAATTTTGAACAGTGAGCTTAAAAGATCCTCTGGCTCGTGTTAGATATGACCTATTTAAAATAACAATAATAAGCCCACATTGCTTTTAAAAATAGTGAAAAGCCTCAGGCTGTTTAACTTACTCATTCCTCATAAAATTCTACTTAACTCTTTGAACACACCAATGTTGAAATTTTAACATAAACGCCACAAATAAGGCAAAACTGGAAAGGTACGTGGTACTGTGCCAAATTTACATAAATACGAAAAACCCTTTGAAAAAAGGAGGGAAACTTAAGCATTATTTTGATAAAGGCCCAAATGCAAACTTTCAAAACGCTGATACACTTGAAGCAGTTGTCAGAACCTTGTTATTTCTAAGTATTTTGTTGTTCAGTGTTATTATTCTACGCATCTGCCCTGTCATAGTCAACTAAGGAGATGCTTAGATTAGTAATCAGTAAGTTTTCAATCGGAAACTACAGCTAATGTGCACTAGTTCTTTGAACTGCTTATTGTTTTGCCTGCACTACCGATCTTGTTTTCTACACTGACTATATCTTCTTTTAAAATTCTCTTGACGGCTCTTAGTTGTTTTCCAGCTTAAAGCGAACAACTAGTCCTTTCAATCAAAATTTAAATTTCTTCAGCATTTCTAGCTTCCCAGTTTTTTTTTGTTTGTTTTTTAATTCCATATCTAAATACTTTTAAACCCTAAACGACCCCCAGTTACTTTGTAAGGTTAACTTCACAACTGGTACATAATACGTTTAGGTAAAGTGTAAATTAAAGATTTTTTTGTACTTTTTTACATTTTATTTGGCGATTTTTCGTGCTTTATCAATTATACTTAACTTCAATAAAAAATTTTATAAAAAGCGGAACAGATTTCTGTACATTTTCATATATTCTTGTATGTGTGTATAGAAAAAGTAGAAATCAAATCGCAATTTTGTTTTGAAAGTTATAATTAAAATTATTTTATGTGATAAATGAATATTGAATATAGTTAGACCACCAGACCATACCATATCATGACAGCTGTTAAGGAGCTCTTTATTAATAACAAGATACGAGGAGAGGGGAAAATCTAATAATTCATTTAAAATTATGAAATTAGTAAGTGCTTGATGAAAGAAGGAAATTCACTTCACATATTTTTAGTGTGTTTTATTTTGTTTTTCTTTATCTACTACTCGTGTTTTATTATTAATTGAATTTTTTTTTTTATTGTGACGCTTCCCTCTTTTTTCGTTTAGTTTACTTTTTTTTTAATCAGTTAATTTTATCATACTTTTAATATCTTATCTTTGTGAAAATATTTTAAATTCTTTGTTTATTATCATTAATTATTTAATGAATATATTTTGCTATTTGTTATTAAACAAATTATACACACCTTTTATTGGCACCTGTTTCTTGTCTCTCGCAACAAGCTTGTCGTTACTCACACATATTTTGCTTGGGTTTTTTGTGTCGCACTTCTAATAGTTGTCGACTTGTAGTATCGTTTATAAATAAGCTTATTTAAAAACCATTTGGGCTAAATAAGATTGCCAAGCTCATAGAAATTTAATATGATAAAGACTTGTTATGTTAGTGAATTTGCAATCGGTAACATAATCTTAAAGTAAAATTAGTTTGCAAAACATTATGTGTTTAGTAAATATAAAAAAAAACAGATTCCTGCCATTTACGAGTATTTAAAAATGTTTGATTTTGTTCCTTAATTTAACGAGTTTCTTTTTCTATATTTTTAATATCACTAAATTCAATGGGCCACAATCATAGTCATAAAAAAGTAGGCTTTAATTAAGAATTATATGAATTTAAAGTCGTTTTTAAAAAGATGCCGAATTTAGTGTGAATATGATTATGGCCCAATGTTTTTGCTAGAATTTGGATTTAAGAAGGTAATCTGCATTCTTCACCTATAATAATTTATTATTATTATTGAAAGTAGACCTAGGCCCCTCCCTTATTGCAACTTGTTAAAATTAGAATATTGTGGGGCAAATAACTGGTTTTTGGAACTTTGAACCAAATTTGCTTGGCAACCCACTAATCTAATACGATTAAGCAAAAAAAAAAAAAACAACAACCACAAAAAATGTCCACAAAACCTCTTTTAAAAATATTTAGTTGTTCATGCTTAACTTGCCTGCTGCTTATCAAATAAAACAAATACCCCAATAATTTGTACGACAAGTACTTGCAGACAATCGCTGACTATTTAATTCGTTTGTCTCATAACATTTTCACTTATCAATTTAGTATGAATTTTAAAAAACTCGCAAAAACTAAATAGAAATTCTTGTTTTTAATTTTAAATTTTAAATTAGACAAAATAAACACTCACTATTTGTGTGTGGCACAATTGTTAGTATCTTAAACACATAAGAGAATTTACTCGTAATTATTTATTCTACAATATTTAACGACGACTTCTTTGTGTAGTTAAGCAAAATAACGTTCTGTTTTTCTATTTACGGGGTTTCATTTAAAGAAAAATAATAATTATCATCAAAAATATTTATTGCAAAATATTATTAGTGGAACTCTCTTGAGTTGAATGTACTGCAAAATATAAAAGATATTTCAAGATAAGAATGGTTTAAAAAGAATTTTTTACTTATAATAGAATATGAGAGGTTCAAAGTAAAGGTGTAACTGGAACAGCATAGCTGCTATAGTTAACACTAAAATTCCTCAGAGCAATTATTTTTAAAATTTTTTAAAAATAATCCAAACTAACTTCTGAGTATTTGGGTGGTAGAGTAAAAAATGATATGTCTCCAATCCCGTAATCTTCTAGGCTATGTCACGGGGATATATGGAAATTTATGGTATAGTTCTTTCTTAACCTTAGTGTAAGACTTTAGTTTTAGAAAAGATTCTAATTTTAGTAGTAAATTTAATCTTTTTTAAAACTTTAGTTTTAGTATAAGACTTTAGTCCTAGTATTAGACTCTAGTTTTAGTATAAGACTCTAGTCTTAGTATATATAAGACTCTAGTCTTAGTATATATAAGATTCTAGTCTTAGTATAAGACTCTAGTCTTAGTATAAGACTCTAGTCTTAGTATAAGACTCTAGTCTTAGTATAAGACTCTAGTCTTAGTATAAGACTCTAGTCTTAGTATAAGACTCTAGTCTTAGTATAAGACTCTAGTCTTAGTATAAGACTCTAGTCTTAGTATAAGACTCTAGTCTTAGTATAAGACTCTAGTCTTAGTATAAGACTCTAGTCTTAGTATAAGACTCTAGTCTTAGTATAAGACTCTAGTCTTAGTATAAGACTCTAGTCTTAGTATAAGACTCTAGTCTTAGTATAAGACTCTAGTCTTAGTATAAGACTCTAGTCTTAGTATAAGACTAGGCTTATCATAAGATTCTAGGCTTAGTATAAGACTCTAATCGTAGTATAAGACTAGTCGTAGTATAAGACTCTAGTCTTAGTATAAGCCTGTAGTCTTAGTAAAGCTTGTGTAAAAGAAATATTTAATTAAAAATTTGAGAAATATTCTTCTGACTAATGAATCCTTAGACTCAGCTTACTTAGTGTAGCGTACTTATAGCATAACAAACTGCCATTAAATAATAATTTGACCTAAAACAAATTAAAGTATTCAAAATATTTTAAAATTTGTTTGTGCGGAAACGCCTTTAATTTAATGTCCATAGTTAAGCTTTTGAGCGATTTTTAAATAAAGTATGAGCTTAATAGTCCCCGTTCTCTTCAGCTGTTTTATGGTTAAAGTATCGGTTCGCTTAGTTTTTAATGATTATCATTTAATTGATTTTTTTAAATTTTCTTTGTGAGTTTTTGTTTACGTTTTTACTATTTGCCTTGTGTCCGATACATTTGGTTTTAATTTTGTGGTTTTTGTTTTATGATATTTATTCCACTAGCAATTCATAATTCAGAGCATCTTATAAAAATCGGCTTTTGATAATTGATATGTTGTGTACGAGTATGTGTGTTTATTTGCTATGGCAATTTTTTTTAATATCATTTCCAATTTGTTCAGTAATAATAATAATTTGACGAGAGATTTTTAGCGGATTTATTTGCATGTGTTTTTCTAAGTTTGCAAAACCAGAAGCCTTATAAGTAATTAAGACAGAAAACCTAATAAAAAAAAAGTATTTGAGAGACTAGCTAGTGTTGGTTTTAAATGGTCGTTTTCTACTGCTTTTCAAGATTTTGTTACAGTGGGTGGGCGAATTTAAGTAACAGTAACTGTATCTGCAAAACAATACCACCCACCCTCAAACTTCTCTGCGGCTAATGTTGGTTGAGGTAGAAAGAAAACTTTAAATTCTTTTTCAAAAGCTTTAATTTATAAAATTTTTTGTTTGTTTATTATATTTTTGAAATGAATCAGGAAAAGGAAATTTTCAATTTTTTGTTTAAAGTTTGTGAAAGATCTCCCTAGAGATTTTATTTTTCTTTTTATCTAGCCAGTCACAGATATTCATTTGTCTTCCTGTGTATTTATTTCTGTTGCATTATTTTCACATCACTTGAATTATCGTGTTTTGGTATTCGATTATCTTTCAAATTAAATTTGTCTTTGCCAAATCGCAATCATTGTAAAAGGTGTGAATTATGAAAGAGAGAAAAAAAATTGTAAAAAACACTGACTGGCTGACTTGACTGTACTGGCCAGAAACTTACTAAACTGATTGCATGTCTTTGACATTTTATTTATTTTATTTGGTTTTTTTTATTTCTTTTTTTCTTAATTTATCTACCGTCTCAACTACTTGTGTTTGTTTTGTCAAAGTATCTAGCTAAATTTTGTGGCACGTTTTTATGTCGCTTGGCACATAGTTAGCCAGGCAAGCCATTTTAAGTGCGATCACATTACAGTAGTTGCGCGACAGTTACAATTTTTATTTAAACAATTCGTGTATGTACGTACATTTCTTGATTTTAATCATGGCACTGTAATGTTTTTTCTTTTAGCCGCCAAGATTTACAAAAGAAATGAAAAAAAATAAGACAATAAAACATTTTGTCATTGTTTATTTTATTAAGATTAAGACGCTTAAAATGATTTTTTCTTGCAATTTAAATTTTTTAAAAAGAAGCAATTACTTTGATGTAGCTTAACTCCTCTGGTAATTACAAATCTTCTGTGTGTTAAATTGCCACTCCCTGATATTCAATAATCAAGGGTACATATTTTGACTTAAGAAGTCAATTTAGTTTCTTTTTTTTTTTTAGCAAATTTTCAAAGGTTTTTCTTTTTCATATGCAGAGTCATTGAAATTGTAGTCAGTCTCAAGCAATTCTAAATATTTACAATGCTGCCGCCACTATCTAAGGTGTGAATCAAATGTTGTTGTTGCTGCAGCAGTTTGTTGTCCACAGCAGCAGCAACAGCACAACAAGAGAGATCTTGTGATTATTTTCTGTTGCTTGTAAGATTTGTCTACTTCTTTGTTTTACTAATAAATAATTTATGCAGTTGCACGTATGTTTGATGTATTGTATTTTACTATTTTAGCCCAAAAAAAGCAAAAAAAAAGAGAGATAGAGAAAACTGACAAAATATGCGGCCATAAACAGTCAATCAGTCTGTTTGCCTTTTTTTATTTTTTTTTTACAAATGTTTGCCTTTTGTTAAGCCTTCAAGTTTAGCATGATTTTCGCGCTTGTTATAATGATGTCTTTTACATGAATTAATGGTTGGGAGGTAGTAACTGCAAATAAATAAAAAAAAAAAAAAAAACAAAAAGATCTTGTCAGTTTTTTGTTAAGCAGTTGCTTATTTCTAAAGTTGACAATGTTGCTAAAATTAGTTGCCAGTTTATTTATTTTCTAGGTTTTTTTTTATAAATTAATTCCTTTTTTATTTACCAAGTCTGGGTTTGGGTAAAGTCAGTGTAAGACTCGATTTCTCTATAAAACTAAAAATTCATTATTATGATTAAATATAAATATAAAAAAATTCATCATATAATTGTTGATTCATTAAAAAATTTAATCATTATGACACTTTAATGTGACCAATATAATCATTTCTTTTGCTCAGCTAAAAAAATCCATTAAAAATTTAATCAATATGAGAATGCGACTTAATCAATACGGCCAATTCTTTTATTCACTTACAAAAATTTATCATATTGATTAAATATTTTATTGATTTAATTTAAAATTAAATCAATATGATCAGCATAATATATTTTTATTTTCAAGTTGCATTAAATATGAGATCTGCCTGATAGCTCCATGACTTTTTTTTTGTATAATTTTTTATTTATTTATTTTTTGGCAGGGCAAAATCTTTATAAGATTTTTTGACAGTCTTATTTTACAGTATAAAACCCTAATAAGCGTTGAATGTAAAGTGTTAGTTACCTTAATGTTTTCGTATGTCATTTTGTCTCATTTGTCAACAATTTTTTTTTTTACTTTAGAAAGTTACTCACTGTGGCATCTCCAATATTATAAACCTGTCCCAAAAAGAGTACTATCAATAAAATAATAAACGGCGCCAAGGTAGCGCCATTAATAACGCACATTTAACCCACCAGCTAGTAAAATAGTTTACACTATGCAGAAGAAATAATTTTATATGAAAAACTTTTAGGACCTTTAAAGTTTTAGTCCTCTAAAATAACTTAATAAGATATAGGCGGGTTTGGCATATATCCATTTGTTATTTTATGGCGCATATACCCTTCTCAACTTAGGTCTTACTTTTTTGATGATAAGTTCGAAATTGTGCTGACTGCAAAAGGTATTTTGATACAGTACCATGATAATTCTTATGGCTTCATGGAGCTGGACGACATGTGGTTTCAGCAAAAAGGTTTCACTCTGCCACATAGCGTGTAACACAATCGATGCAACATGAAATTAAAAAGTGCACTTTTACAGAGACACCCATTATAATTACTGCTTTGAGTGGTTATATCAAAAGTATTTTCTCGGGGATGATTTAGCCCCCTTGCTTAATACATACCAGTTTAAAATTTAATATTTAATGACTTCATTGAATATTTTTTTAAATAATTTTCTCCATGTCCAGCAATTACTCTATCAATACATTTCCTTATCATTTTATTGTGTAACTTAAAGTACAATACAACTTCAAAACTGAAAGAAGAGTCAATTCACAGTGTTTTAAATTGTAACACAAACACACACACAAGTTTTTATAACAATTGCAATAGCAAATACAATTTGTGTACTTTTATTTTTATTATTTACTCATACGCATTGCAAATACAAATTTGTTGTAATTGTGTCGTGTTGATTTTTCATTTCGTAAAATCAATAAAATGATTAAATCAGTGTTGCCGTTCTGAATTTATTATTATTTAAGGGCCATAATTGAAACGCAACTTGTAAGAATTATCGTATTGCAAAACGCAAAAGAATAAGGCTTTTGGAAAAAAAATTTTTCTGTAACGTGAAAGTTATTTTGAGTTTTAAGGACTAGTAAAATTTTGAGACAGCAAACTATACTGTAAGCAATTTTGCCACCAAATGCTTGACTTAACTATTTACACATTGTTAGTCTACCGCTATACATATGTATTGCCTTTAGCTTCCAGCTTTGCTTTTAAATAATAAACATATTCCATTTATTTGTGGTTTTGGTAACTCTAAAGTAAACCGAACTCTCTCACGAAGCTTAAAAGAAATGAAACAAAATCTAAGAACAATAACAGGGAAATTTTTTGTTTATAAAAGCAAATACTCTAAATTAAAAATATTGAGAGAAGTTTGTTGTTGCAAATATTTTGCAATTGCCACAACAAATACAAATATCACATGCGACGAGAGTGTAGGAATAATTATTGTTATTTCATAAGTTTAGTCATAAGTTAGATATTTTTATTTGTTTATAAAAAAAAAGAAAGAAATAAACACAAAAAATCACAAACACAAATCAATTTGTGTTTTTTTGTTGTTCTATTCTAGTCAAATGCAAAACGATCAGTCATTGAAAAAGAGTAATAAAAAACAATACAAAATAAATAAAAAGAAAGAAAATCAAAATCAAAAACAACGACTACGACTACTACAACGACCCACTAGACGAAGTAATTGCAGTCGTAATCGTAAACATCGTCGTTAAAGTCTTTATTTTATAGTAAAGTAAAGGGTGGTTTTTTGTGATATGGCAGATTTTCATGGCAAATGTTTGAGAAGTTCATAAACATACTCACGGACACACTCTCAAACGCACTCTAGAACGCTCTTTCGAACTATGTCGAAAATGCTATAGAACACACTTTCGGACACATTATCTAAGACACTCTCGAACATGCTATCGAACATATACTCGATTATGCTTTAGAGTACATTCTCGAACACACTTTCGAACACACTCTCGAACATGCTATCGAACACATACTCGATTATGCTTTAGAGTACATTCTTGAACACACTTTCGAACACGCTCTCCAACACACTCTTGAACACGTTTTGTTGCACTCTCGAACATATTTTCGACCATGTTTTCAAACTTTTAAAATTTTGATTCACTTTAAAAATAAATTATAAGTCAAAGTTATAAGAAAATTTCAATAAAAATGCATATTTAATTTTGATTTTTTTACTTTTAAATTTCTTCACACTTAATACAAGTTAGAGTGTGTGTTGCATTGGATAATATTTATAAAGTTTGAAATCAAATAAACTAGTTACATCCAATTTGTATGTACAATTCGAATAAGTTCAGTAGAACTCAACATTTTAAAACAGTGAAAAACTTACCAAAAAGCAGCATACTTGAAAGCCACACATTTCAAGTAAGCTTTTGCAGTTCTTTATTATACACAATGTGCTTTAAACACTTTCTATAGTGCTGCAAATGGAAAATAATTGGCGTCTGCTTGGAAATACTTAAAATTCTTAATTGCATATTCTAAAAATTTAGGTTGTATCAAACAATCCCTTTGTTTTGTAAGTCGTTTAATTGCTAATAAGCAAGTCCTTCATTGAAAAAAATATATTTTTTTTATTATAATTTTTTTTATATATCATAAGCCAGCTATAAAAAAAATTACTCTTTAAAATCAAACATATACAGTCTGGGTTGTTTAAATCAAACATACGACCAAACATAACAAGAAGTTTTTCTATATGTTTGAGCAATAAGTATTCATTAAGGTGGTAGTAGTAGTAGTAAATGTCGTTGATGCCAACGTCGTCGACGTAGCAGTAATTATAAAAAAAAGGAGCTGCTGCAATCGCCCAACTCAAATAGACAAACTACGACAAACGATTCAAACAGATCAACACATTGTTGGTTAGTTGTATTTATTCCACAACAACAACTCATTGAGACCAGCAGAGACCCAAATTGACGGACCAGAAACAAAAAAAAAAAATTTTTTTTTAAAGTATGAAAGAAACACAAAAATAACAAAGTTTTTGTTTGCATAGAAAACCCTAGTGCTAAACGGACAGATAATCAGAAACACGCGCAATATTTTAAAAATGCATAAAAAGCCGTTATTTTCTTTATTACAACGACAACAAGTACTTAAATGGTAAATGAAAACAAATTGTAATAAGCGGTGCAATAAATATTAAAAAAAAAATTTTTCAATATAAAACAAAATCATAAAATTATTTTGACAAAACTTTAAATTTCTTAATGAAATCTAAAAAAAAATGTGACAAAGAAAAAAATTTACAAAAAATGTTAATTAAAATCAAAGTGAAATAATTGTTTATGAAAAGAATTTATGAATGAAATTTTAACACCAAAAAACAGAATTATACATAAAAAAATAAAATAAGCCAAAAAGAAAACCAGATCTAAATAATAAACGGAAAACTTAATGGAAATTTAATAAATAAAAAAAATATTTAAAAAATTGCTTTCGGAAACTTTCTTTTTGCATCTCATCTAAATTTTTTTTTAGAAAAAAAAAAAAAACTATTTTTCAAAATAAGTCAGCTGCCATCGCTTCCTTTCTCAGTCATATTTTCAATGAAAATCTTAATTTAAATCAAAAGCCTATCAAACAATTTGTTTTTCCTTGCTAACAATGTGAATTAAGAATTAATTTAGGCAAATTTTCTGAACTTTAAGTAGCTACTATGGGAATACAACATACTGTGGGGCAGAATCCAAATATTTTGGAATTAATTCAGCTGTTCCGAAAGGCATAAAATTGGACTAGTACCACTTTCAAAAATAACAGCTCATATGTTTGTATAAAGGCCGGGGGAGATTTCATTAGAATAATTTTTTCTTTTCATTATTTCAATTTAAATTTTTTTTTTAATTTACAATGTATAAAAATGATTAATTGATTGTAGCTGATTAGGTGGTTGTTGCCAGTAAATTTTATGATAAAATTAATTAGAAAAAAAATACTCGTTTAGTCCAAATTGATAAGAATTAAACAATTTTTAGGTAATTTAATCTGAAATTTACACATTAATTTTTTATTTGAAATTTTTCAGTATTAAAAAAATAAAAAAATAAAGTTCAATTATTATGGCAAACGGTATTTGTATTTTGCTTTATATTTTTCATATCACTCACTATTTATTAATTAAGAAAAATTTAAATAAAATAAAATTAAAATTGTGTTGCATAACACACAAAAAAATAAAATAAAATAAAACTTTGGCTCTGGTGACTGCATAGAAAATAAAAACTTGATTGGTTAGACATAATTAAATATATAACCATCAACATAATTAATAAAATAAATAAATATAAATCATTTAAAAATTTATTTTATATATTAAACGAAAAAAATTAAATGAAGAGACAAATTAAGAAAGAAAAAAAGCAGTTTAAATATTAACAGGTCGATTATGGTTAGCAACTACACTTCAGTTGCCTTGTCAATGGGCAACGCATTTGAAAAACTAAAATTGCTATTATGAATGGCAACGATTTTTAGTTGGCAAGAAATTATCGAAATACAAAAAAAAAAAAAAAAAAAATAAATAAAACGAAACATCAGGTGTTTTTTTCAACGAAATTTGTTTTGAAGAAATAGGGAATTTGGGATAATTCTAATTCTCTGAAGCTACCGAAGCGGTTTTTTAATTTTTTTAATCTACAAAAGTGGTCTCTTTGAAATACAGTTAGCTAGCTACAACCATCAGCTAGCTAGGCACCAGAACCACGGTAACCAACTATAGGCTCCACTAGCACCATCACCACCAATCCTAGGTCCCATCACCCTCACCGCCATAACCATCACCAGCACTACCACTACCACTACCGCTCCCACTACCACTACCTTTATATTTATATCACAGCAATCACAAAAAATTTTTTGCCGAAAATATGTTCTATAGCAACTGAAATTGGCACATTTTAGTTGCCAGTTGCTTTCTGTAATAGCAATTTGACAACTGGCAACGCAATTTAAGATTGCTTGCTATCCATAATCGGCCTAAACATGTCGAATTTCCTCAAATATTTTACAGTGATCTTTGGCTCTTTAGCTAATCAATTTGTGACAAACAATTTTTGAAAATAATAATTTATGGGCAACAAACCATATAACAACAATAAAAAAGCAAAATTTAAAAAAAATGATAAATTGGATTTTTTTTATTGTTGTTTAAAATTGAAAATATTTGTTTTGGGAAAATCAGCAATAAATTCTTTTTCAAAATAAAGTTGTTGTTGAACAAAATTATTGTCTGCATGAAATTCAATACATTCACATTCAAAAATGCCATTAAAATCTTCAACTACAAGACAAAAAAATTTTTTTAAGCAAATATAAATCATCATTGCATTATATGAAATTAAATTCAACAATAAAAATTAATTTGCTGTTAAATTTATTATTGGCTATAAAATGAGTGACATTAAATCAAGAAATGAAAATGTGTAGCTCATGAGTTATTAACAACTAATTACAAAATTGATTTTTAATTATCAAGCATATCCATTAGATGCATATGAAGTTTTTATTTCCTAAAAATTCTCTTTTTCTAACAAAATTTTTATTAAAAAAAAAAAAAAAAAAAAAAAAACTGTCATATCTTTGACTACTTAAATTCATTTTAATTACATATAATTTGGTGTGAAATTAAAAACAAAATACAGAAAATAAAAAACATTAAATAATTTAAATTATTTAAAAGTTGCATGAGCTTAACCGAAGTAAGTTTTCAAATGGGTACAAGTTTTTTAATATAGCGAGTATTAATAGAAAAAACTAGACAATTGGGTGGTGGCAAATAGACTCATTAAGTTTCCAAGCCACAAGTAAAGCTTTATTCAAAATTCATATGGCAAATTATGCTAGTGTTTAGCATAATTTTAACAGCTTACAACTAAAAAAAGAGCTCTGAAAATATGTGCCCAATAATTCTACTTAGATAATGGTTAAAAAAAAAAAAAAAAAAAAGAAGGAAAATAACTTTTAACTAACGGCCACATTTCTGAAATTTTTTATAGAAAAATATTTACGACGCTGATTATCTTATTTGTTTGTAAGCCATAAAAATTTTTTGCTTTCCTATGGATTTTTCTGCAATTTATTTTTAGGAATCGACCACGCCCATTTTCCAATAGAACGATTTATATGGCTTTCTTATTTAAAATGCCTTGCTTTTCATAGCAATTCTATTAATTTAGATGAAAATGGCTTTTTTATTTTAAAAATTTTAATTTACAAAGTAAAAAACGAAGAGATCAGATCGGCCAAAAGACCTATTTTTTATAAATTTTTTTTTTTTCGCAAAAAAATTTTTTTTTTATTTTGGAAAATTTTCGATATATACATATTTTTTTAATTTGATAAATTGTAAAAAACATATTTTTCACATATAAAATTTTTTTGTACGAAATAATTTTATTAATCATGAAAAATTTTTAGAAAGAAACTATATCTTTGAAAAAAGTTTTCCGAATTGAAATTTTTTTTTGGCTTATTTATTTGAAAGTTTTTAAATAAAAACTTTCAGAGCAGTTACACAAACACCTTACAATTCTGCTAATAGAATTTATATATCAATAACCAAACATCTGCTGAAGACTTAAAAAAAAGGAAAAAATTTAAATAAAAATTGTTTAATAACCAAACAAAATATTGCATAAGCAAGACTACAGTACAAAGAAAAATTAAATAAAAAAATAATAATAAAAATAAAAATTACATTTAATTTTATAATAATAATATATTGTAAATTAAGCAAAAGAAAAATAAAAACTAATGAACAGAAAAGTTTAAAAAAAAATGTAAAACAAAAACAAGGAAACTTTAAAGACAACAATTTTGAAAAGTGCCAAAATTTTACATAAATTAAATAAACACTCAGTATTTAACAAATATCATTAAGCCTCTGAAAAAAGAAATAAAAAAAAAAACAAACAAAAACATTCCAAATAAAACACACAAACTAAAGAAAAACAATTTTAAAAGCAACTAAAAGCAAACCGCATTAAATGAAATTGTGTTTTGGTGTACATAAACGTTTGTATGGCTTAACAATTTTTAAAGCGTTAAACGTGAGTGGTGGTGCTGCTGCTGGTGGTAGCTAAATTTAGTTCCTGCGCTTTGTTTTTTTTTTTGCTGCATTTGCTGCCCCTGTACTCCCGTATATGGTTGGGTTTGCTGCTCACCAACAGCGACTCAAAAATGCTTTCATTTCAAAGCGGTTTCTTTTGTAATGATCTCAGCATACGCTATCCGTATGTTGAGAATACCATCAGCGTACCCATGCTGTTGGTTTACATGCTGTTGCTGCCCATGCTGTTTATAAGCGTGGTGGAGATAATGCGTTTATGCCACAATTTTCGTATGCGCTGTTATCTACGCAATGTGGCTTCTAGTTTAGGCTATTTCAGCTTTGGCTTTATAACCACTTACTTCACCACTGTGCTGTGCAAAAATGTTATACGCCGTTTAAGGCCACATTTTTATGCCGCCTGTCAGCCGAAACTTAATGATGGTTCCAGCTGCGAAGATGATAAAAATCGTATGCTATTCTTAAGGCAATTTCATTGTTCCAATACGGGTTTATCGGCTATGCAACTTAATGAATTGTTTGTCTCATTTCCCAGTGCCCACTCTTCGCTGTCATTCTTCTCCATGTTATTTTTGGTATTTTATTTACAAGCCATATGGCATAGTGGTGGTAGCATACAGCGTGCCTTAAGGCCTATGCTGCAGTATCTGTTCCTCTCGATGGCCATGTTTATATCGTTGAGTCGTGTAACCGATTTTTGGCATCATCCATCGGATGTGCTTGCTGGTGCTGCGATAGGTGTCATTCATGCCACTTTAACTGCCTTATATGTGGCTAGATTCTTCCAAATAATATCCAACACAAATAAAATTGGCAGCTTCTTACCGCAACGGTCAGGGACAGAGGGAGTGATTGTAACCCACAGGTTGAAATCAAATTTAAAGAAATCATCTTTAGAACATACACCATCAAGTGTTAGTTTTAATCATACACTGCAACAATTGCAGTTGCAACGTGAAGATCAAACCTCCGCCTCGAATACAGCATTATCATCATCATCATTACAGACAACACTAGCAGCCGCCAAAGAGCATCTCATAACATCTAATGAATGTGTATGGAAATAGGGGACATGGCTTAGTGGTGGAGTCAGCAAAAAGACAAAAATTAAAGAAAAAAAGAAACGTATAAAATTACTTTGTCTGTTTTCGCATTCAACGATTTTATTTTTCTTTTTTTAATTTTGTTTTATTACTTTTTAAGTCCATTATTTAAATATTGTTGCTGTTGCTTCTAGTGCTGCTGCTGCTGGCTGTTATAGGCTATAAAATATTCTTGTGGATTTAGTTCTTTTTTTTTTATTTTCCCATGTTGTTTGTATAATTTTTTTTGTTGCCAACAATTATTGTAATTGAGAAATTATTATGATGTGTATTGAAATGTGATAACCTTTTTTAATTTTTTTTTATTTTTATTTTCTACATTTATTTGTATTTATAAGTATCTGTTTTAGCAGACAGTATTGGGCAAAATTGTATGTAGCATTTTCCATAAACTAAAAAGTTATAGGACATTAAAGAAAGTTCACATTTCTCTTTGATTTAACTTTCATTGCAAAATTTTTTTCGATTTTTCTGCAGAGAAAAAAAATATTATTCACCAAATAAATATTTTTTGTCACATAATGCTTTTCTGTTTGGAAAATTCTATGTCGATCTTTTCTAGAAGTTTGCTTTATAAGTTTTTATTCTATGTAAAGTCAATTTTCATTAAAATCTCACTAATGGAAATTAAAATTTTACCCTGACGGACGATAATTTCTGCATTTAGTAAACAGCTGTTGTTTTGAAATAATATTTTCGGTGTAAAAAAAAAAAATTAATGAATTTCGGTTGAATTTTTTATGTTGCTCAGCCAACTGTCAACCGATTGCTTTCATATGCTAAGCAGATATTATGATTGTTATTTTTAATTAAAAAAACGAGCTTATGTCCGTTCTGTTTTGCGCATAAAATATGCAAAAACCCCACCCAGAAAATGTTAAAAAAAATAGAGGTAGTCGCGGTTTCATACTCATAACTCCTCCATTTATTTATCGATCCGGCTGAATTTCAAAAGCAACTGATAGACGGAAACAGCTGACAGATTGGTATGCCAAACTTTTCTGTACGTTGTCTACGAACTTCAGAAAGCTGATTTCAACAGCTACACAGACAGACAAACACCGCTAAATCAGCTTCGCTATTTATAAGGATCCATAATATACATATATATTTTATAGGGTGGGTGGTACATGTACGCTGTAGCAATTACAAACGGAAGCACACACATATACTACATATATCTTTCGTACTTGCAGTGAAGGGTATAAAAATATATCTGGTTAGATGTAATGAAATCACCAGAATATGGGTGCTCTCTCTTAATCGTATATTTAAAAAAGCTGCAATAATTTTGTGCTTCACTGTCTGCTTTCTGATTGTATGTAGGCTTAAGTGTAGTAGTAAATAAGCTATTGTATTTTTTTATGCCAATTTATGATGCATATAATTTTTTATGATAATTTTTATTTTATGTTTTAATTTTTTTTTTATTTATATTTCGTTGTTATTTATTATATTAAAAGATATAAATTTCAATAAGAAACAATGTAATAATTATACTCCTATTGGGAGGGTGTGTGTATGTTTGTGTATAAATTCTGTAAATACATAACGAGACATTTACACAAAGGGTACAAAGAATAGTGATTGTAACCTCATTGTGTTAAAAATTACAACAACAAAAATGTATATATAAAAAGAGCATCCTGTAAACTTAATTTAAGAAAAAAATCTGTAAATGTTATGAACATAAACTATTATTAAAATAGCCAATGGGGTGCGTTCGTAAAACGTAACTGTTGTGCAACTGTTAAGTGTGCATCTTAGAAACGCATAGTTGAGTAATAAAAAACTAAATTAATTTTAGCCAATATTTCTTTAAAATATATAAACTTCTGTATAGATGATTTAGTGGTCACGCTTATTTCGCCAAATATTTGTTAAATGTGATCGTACCTTAAGACGTAACTGTTGTCAACAGCTGTGTACTTATGAACGTACCAATTATCATTTTAGGTGATAAATTCCATTTGCCAATATCATTAATAATATTTTTTAAGGTTCTAAGATAAAAATATAAATAAGACAACTTATGAATAAGAGTAGCTTCAATATTAGTCATTACTTGCCTTCTCCAAGTCGCCATAAGACAGTTCTTAAGTACAGCTAAATATTGAAAAATTTGCAGCTGAAAATAGTCTGAGTCGAATATTTTCTCTCAGGAGCGAATTGATTTGAAATTACAGAAATTAAATCAAACCTAATCTATAGTTAAATCAGCTGTAGTGCGATTCAATAAGTTTTACTACGGACATTCGTATCGAAAAACAAGTATAACGATATTTTATCGAATTCGGTATTCAGTAAACTTTCCGACAAACATTTTGGATATGATAGAAATGGTTTTTTTTTAACTTCGTCGCAAACTGCACGAAGGCAGTTACATGACTTAAGTAATATCAAAGTTTGTATGTAAAGCTGACACTGTTGCCCTTTAAAACAAAAGATTTTTTTTTACAATTTGATGATTGAGGGTATTTGAAAATTTTGATTTAAAAAAATTTGATTAATAAATTATTCGAATAATTTCATAAGTTCAGTTAAAAACTCGTTATATGGAATAAATTTTTTGTTTAAATCAATGAAAAATTTAATCAATGCAACCCCTTTTTTAATCTTTAAGCGCCGCCAAATTTTTTTCCAATCGCTTCTCATGTCTTATCTTCAAACCAGAAAAATATAGCAGCCAAAAGGTGGAAATAAATAGTTTTTTTTTATATTAAAATCAAATAAAAAGATTTGCTTGGCGTTTTTTTTTTTAGCTTATTTAATATAATTTATTTATTTTAATTTAAGTAATTTAATAAAGTACTTTAACACTATAATTATTGTACACACTTTTGCATTTGTTGCTTTTATAAGTCTAGTACTATTTATAATAAAAAAATTATTAAAAATAATTTTTAAATTGTTTTTTTTTTTAATTTATTTATTTCATATGTATTTGTATTTATTCATTTAATGAAAGTAAATTTCTTTTATTTATTTGTGTTTGTTATAAATATTTAACACATTCTGATTTATTTTATTTAATTGACAAATAAATTTCATTTGTAAAGAAAATATATGGTTTTATTAAAAATAAAACTGGAAACTGCCTCTTAGCCATCTTTCTGTACAGAATGTTTTGGCATATGACTTGTCACTTTTGTTGTCTATCAAAAGTAGAACTCTTGATGAGAAACTAAACTAGGCTTAGAAATGTTAAATTTAACAAAAAATTAATAATAGCAAAAGCATTTGCAAACAAACATTTGTTTTGCAGCCAACTTCATTAAGTAACTTTCTGTCAAAACTGTTTGTATTCGCTTTAGACATTTATCAGAAGTATTTGCAAGTTCAACTATCAGACTATCTAATCAGGGTGATCACAGTGTTAATCAGCTGCTTTCTTTTCTCTTCTTTTGCTTAAGTCTAGTATAAGTAGCCGGTTCTCTTGTAAGTGTTTGTTAAAAATTTTGAGAATTTAACAAAATATTAATTTTTTTTTTAAATTCCAAATAGAAATTATTACATAATTTTGAGAATTTTTATTCATGTTCAAAAAGAAAAATTTATATTTTTAAATTAAGTACTTTTGCTGCTCCAAAAAGAGTACTATTTTGTTTGTTTAAAAATATATATATTTTATGCCTTTTTTTCAAATATTTTTTTTTTTTTTTACTTTAATTGAATTTAATGCAATTATTTTAAACAAATTGATTTATTAAATTTTATAATTTGTTCAACACTTTAACATTTATTTTTCTTTCTTTAATTTGTTGATGTCTAGTATTTAAGTAAAATATTAAATAAATAAATCTACAATTGTGTACATTAAGTTTTAATTTGCATTTCTTTCTTATAAATGTAATTTTACTTGTGTTTTGTTTGATTAAAATCGAAAGTAAATTTGCTTTATTTAATTGTTTGTTTTGTCTATAAGCTACTGACAAATAACAACACAATTTATTTTTGTTCTACTAGCTTGTTTGCCAAATAAAAATATTTAAAAAAAAAAAGAATTATGAAAAAAAAAATAAAGTTTAATTGCGCAGTTTTTTCATAAAATAGTTTGTTGACAGAAAAAATTTTCTTTTATAAATATCAAGCAGCAGGCAGTTTAAGAAATTTTATTTAAGTGTACTAAAGTTCAAAACGGTATCTTGAGTTGCTAATTGATAGCCCTCAGGCAAGCTAAATTTGAAATAAATTGTTTTCTAGAAAATCGGCTCCTAATTAAAGGAAATTTAATAAAGAAAAAATGGTTAAAGAAAACAATTGCCTATCCTAGAAATCCTTGTAAAGAAAACCAGCTACAGAAATATTTAGACAGCATCTTACTAAAATAGCAGATAATTTACGTTTTTCCTTTAAAGTGGACTTGTATTATTTTCAAAAATAACAACATACAAATACATTTTTTTATAACTTGTTTTCTATTTATCATTGCTTTTGAATAACAAATTTTTATAAATATTTTACTATTAATTTTATTTTTGATATTCAATTGCAGGTTTTTTAGTGTGTTTTTAGTAAATAACAGATGACTTTGTTTTATTCCTTTTTTTTTTTTGCATTTTTCGTAAACATATAAAATATTCAATTACTTGATTAGAGATGGAAAAAAAAGTTTAAAATTTAAGTGCATTTGAGAAAAAAGAAACGAAAAAACAAAATATGTTTATAGAGAATAAATAATTTTGTTTCCAATAAACATTTCAAAAACTGATTTAAACAAATTAGAGCACAATCCAGCAATAGCTATACACATCGATACATTAAGTTACAAAAATAACGAAATTGAATGAGTAAATGAAATTCAAAAAGGTATACAAAGGCGACAACAATTTAGATTTTTTTTTTAATATTTTAATTTTTATAGAAATTTTAATTGATATAAAGAATTTTAATTGATATAAAGAATTTTCTTTCACAAATTAAGAAATTTAATTTTTCCAAAATTCCTAGTCAAAAATTCAACATTTCAGAAGTAAGAAAAAATATTTCAATTCTTTTAGGAGTAAAATCATGGGAAATATAAGTCCCAATGGCGCTATTATACCAAAACTTAAGCTTTACAAATGTCTAAAATTTTTAAACTTAAAAAGTTGATTAAAAACGATCTTATTTTTGATTATAAAATTTTTGTCTTTACACATTTTTCTAGAATAAAAATATTTTGTTAGTTTTAGTTGGTTTTAGGAGAAAAAAAATTTTTTTTTTTGAAATAAAATTGGATTGAAACAAAACATTTGGTATATTTAGATGAACAAAGGATAACAAAAAATTAAATACAAATACGCACACACACACACACACACACCTGTAAATACAATTATCGTATTTCATGATTCGTTAAATTTACATCTTTGTATAGAAAATAGAATCTTAAAATAGAAAATACAAAAAATTTTGATAAAGAGATTAAAATAAGAAAAAGTAAAATGATACTCTTTTTCCTCATTTAAACATTTTCATCATTCGTTTTTCTATTTAATTTCTCTTCACTTTGCAACATTTTCTTTAGATGGATTTTTTATATAACCAAGAAATAAGGAAAACAACTTTGATTATGAGAACTAAATTTGTTTTCAATCCAAAAATTCAGCTTTTAAAACTTTTTTATATTTAAAATGGCTATTTTGTTAAGCTTGAGATCTTATTTTTCAAAAATTTATTTTATTTTTAAATAAATTTTTGAAAAATAAAACTTCAAGCTTAACAAAATAGCCATTTTAATTAAAAAGAAAAAGGTCAAATAAAACTAACTAATAAACTTTTTTATATTTTAATAAAATTTTCAAAATCAAAATTAATTAAACCACGGTTCAAATTGCGGCATTTTTTTTTTCATGCAAAAGTAATAAAATTGCGATAGTTTTCATTCGCTACTTAATGCGTTGATTTTATATCCCATTTCAGCAATTTGCAAGTTTTGGTGCGATAATTCAAAAAATTGCGAAAAATTCCTTTTACAGAATTGTCTTTGTAAGCTAAACAACCTTATGTATGAAATATTGATTTAAATGTGGAAATTCAAAATATTTTTTTTAGAAAATTAATATGTGGTTTTTCAACATAATCGGTAAAATTACACTATGCAACAAATGGACAAAAGATAATTGTTTTTTGATGTAAAATATGCACGCAAATATAAAATATGGCTGAGCCAACCATATTCTGTTGACATCATAGTATGATTCGCTTTATGGTTGCTATAATCATAAAAGTGCTTCCGTTTTAAACATTTTGGGCCTAATGATTCATTCCTTTCCGCATTTTTTGTGATTAAGCAAAATTTGCAATTATCAAATATCAAAAATTTAAGAAAAAATACAAATTAAAATTTATGTTTGAGTTTAATTTGTTTTATTTTTGGAAAATAATTTCGTTTTATGTATTTATTGAAAATTAATTTTCTTTCTGTTTATTTTAAATTTATTTTGCTGTTAAAAAAATTTAATTTTTTTCTTATAACCAACAACTGAAGAATCAACACAATTTATTAGATAACAATAGATACATTTTTAATTCACAATCCAAAGAAACAATTGAAAATAATAAGATAATTATTCCCCATGAATTTGCATATCGATCGATATTCCTGTCCGTTAAATTTTCCTTTCCACACGGAATCAATAAATACGACCTTTTATTTTCAACCATATTTTTTTAATTTAATTTAAAATATTATTTAAATTTAAAATCACATATAATAGAAATAAATTTGTGGATAAATACTGATTTTGTTACCGTTAGAGTGAAAGTACTCAGTTTGGGGAAAAATTAATTTATTAACGAAAGAAGAAAGTAATAATAATGCTTAGCAAACTTTTGTTGTATCTTGTGTATGATTTTCAATGTGTGATTGAACCAAACAAAACCTCCCTTAATTATTTACAATCCACAATCACTAATAATATTTATATAGTCCTTAGCTGATAACTATCTTAGTAATTTAAAAAAAAAAAATTACTCAAAAATATAAAAAAAAATCTTGAATGCTTTCCTTGCAAAATTAGATTTGATTAAAATTTCTTTGTTAAAAGTAACAATTTTAGAAATGTCTAAAAACACACTGTGAGGTAATTTAAGAAAAAAATTTTTAGCTAGAAATTCTATATAAAATGTTACATATGCCGTATTCCCAAACAAAAAATACCTTCATTGTTTTGGGTATGTTTATATGGGATGTGATGCCTTTATTATGTGTGGGTGCTCACACTAAATAAAAATAAGACAAATAATAATAATGATGATGGTGATGATTTCAATGCCAAGCAGCAGATTCGTTTATAACATTTTACACAATGTGTGTATTGTAATGTGTAACCAAAGAAATGAAATGATATTCTAAAGAACAATAAATGGTATACAATAACAGGACAAAAAAAAAGGAAATAAAAAGAAAGGATATAGATACTACACATACGACATTGTCAACAGATAATAAGTAATAAAATTACTTTTTATGAATTCATACTTACGCCTGACTAAAACTTGTAGTGATTATGCAAAAGCGCAAATATGTTAAAAATAAATAAAATAATTTTTATTTATTTATAGCACATGTGTAAATGAGATAAAAGGTGTGGTGTGTGTTTTCCCGTTCCTAGAAAGAAAAATTTATTAAATAATTCTTTTTTAAAGAATTTTTTCAAAGTAAATCCTAGTTTTTCCAAAATAAAGCCTATTTTGTGGTCCTTTATAATTTCATTTTTTGTTAAAATTATTTTTTGTAAAAAATTTTTTGAACGAATTATTATCATGGATTAATATTTTTCTTTTTTATAAAAGACGAAATTTTCTTTCTTTTTTTTTATTTTTTTAAAATGCTTTCTGATGTATTATAAATACAATATTTACAAGGAAACGGAAGTGTGTATGAGTGTGTAAGCGTGCATACAATGTTTGAATATTATCTTGCTGTGTTGTAATTTTACAGAAATCTATGATTATTTGCTGTAACTTAATTTACAAATTCCATTCATATGCTCTATAACTCTGTATAATTTTGTTCAGGTGCATTTTGTATGAATAATATTTAATTTTCTCTTTTTTTTTTTTTCTCAGTTTCTCATTTTCTCTGCATAAGAAATTTTGCATAAAAATACGAAAACAAACAAGAAATTAAAATACAAGTCCAGAAACAGACAAGCACACAGGAAGCAAACAATTCAATCGTTTAAAAAATTTGTAAGGAAAACTCTGAAGTCAAGTCTATTTCTCTACAAGCGTGCATTCGTTTAAAAACAAATTTGTTTTTGTTTGCAATAAAAAGGTAGGTATGAAAGAGGCTATCGTCCACCTTAAAAGTACACACTCGTAATAGACTCTCAATTTTTAAAATATTTTTGACGATTGGATTGTGTGCTTCCCAGGAACAGCACGTCCTTTTTTTTTATCAAATTTTAAATATAATTTAAAATGAAATAATTCGATGGCTGAATTGTAAAACAAAAAAAAAAAAATTATTTCAACTCACCGCACTAGGGAGCTTAGAACATTTTTAGAATAATTTTCATACAAAACGTCTAAGCGATTCAATTGGCTGGGTTACAGAAACACCACCACATAACTTTTATAATTAGTATTATTCAATCTTATAACGAGTTTCGTTGTCGAAGTCAAATTTTGTGTCCCATTGGTATAAAAACTATGGCCGTTGCCATATATCATTGCTTTCATCTTAACTACAACACTGAAAGTCATTACATTACTGAGTCATATGGACGATGAGGCTCTCTATCTCTTACTATCTTTCTTGTATTTTCATTGCTTAAGAAAGTTTGTAAATTATGGGTAAACCATCATTGTAAACAATGTTGGGTAGACAAAGATTACAAAGAGGCTCATTTGGGCACAAGATAGATGACTAATCCCTAGTGCTTCCCAAGCAAAGAGTACCAGCAAAAATTTTCTGCCTTTAACCCGATCATCAACAAACACAAGAGTTGCGCAACAAACATGCGCAAATCACTTGCCAAGTGCGAAAGCCCTCATTATTAGCCCTGTGTCAGTATAAGAAAAAACATTCAAGATCTCAAAATGCTTCATTTTTAAACCCCATTTATAAAAAAAAATTTTTTTTACACATTCTTTTAAATTTAAATAAAACATATAAAGCAAATTTCTGAGGAGAGCTTCCTAGTCCAGAAAATACTTTCAGAAGTTAGCCACAAAACACATGTTCTAAGATGTCGTCATGCAAATTGCAAAGCCTGAATTGGCTGATGGTAATACTTCCTATCTTAATTGTAGATCAACTAAAGAATGTTTTTATTTTTAAAATTTTCAAAAGTTTCAGTTGTTTATTTTTAAATAACACATAATGTGTGCTGGGCTTACTTTTAATATTGTTGTTTTATTTTTTATTTAAAAAACAAAATTTTTATGCTTCGCTCCGCTCCGTTCATATGATTGGAAAAGTTGTTCTTTGTATTACGATTATTTTGTTAGTTGGTTTTTCCTTCTTTGCCTACTTTACGGGCATTTAAGTCAAAATAAAGTTTACTAAGCACTAACACATACCCAAACTCCTTGCAGAAATTACACACACAAAGAGCTAACAGAAATAATATTAAGCAAATACATAAACATACACTCGTTCAATTGCTGCATAGAGGTAAAAAAACAAAAATTAAAAAAATTGAAAATAAATTTATATTTGTAAATCATTTTTACTCTGCAGTCAGTGTAAGCAGAAAAAAAATTGAGGAGACATATTTTCAATAAAAAAGGCTTTTCAATTTTTTTTAATATGAAAGCTTTATTTTCCATTTATTTAGTTGTTGTTGTACTCCATCTTCCATTTCTTAAAGTGCTTTAATTTACCTTTTAAATTACAAACCTACACACACACTCACACATTCTTACATTTATTGAATGTATGATTACATGGACAAAGAATAAAACACAAACACAACCCATATACAGGGAAGTATGAGAAAAAAATGTAAACATACATAAATAAACAAAATACGCATGGCAGTGATAAAGTCACTGTTAAGAAAAAATTATTAAAATTTTTGTAAATAAAATTTCCTAAAAATAATCCAATAAATGGAATTTTCTGCTTAGTTTTAATTATCATTGTAGCGAAAATAACTTTTACATAAACAAAGGATATATGACAGATAGGTGTATCCTGACAACTACACAATTATAATTTTACAGATAGTTTTATAATATAATTCTACAAATAGTTAACAATTTCTACTATATTTCGCAAATTTTTCTAGCTTAAAATGTTTGTTTTTTTTTTAAAAGGATATATGAGTGGTAAGAATATTCTTGTAGAGATCGAGTTGGAATTTTGCGGAGAGGTTTTTTATAAAATATTTATCAATTTTCATTACAATACATTAATATTTTTTATTTAAATACATTTTTTTTTAATAAATGATATTGGAGGTAGGCATATCCTAGCAATGATAAAGCTGAAATTTTAAATAAAGCTTTATGATATCAAAAAAGTTCGCAATTTTTTGTGCATTTTGCTTATAAATTTAGCAAAAATAACTTTTTTTCAATAAAGGATATATGGGAGCTTTGAGTATCCCTGCAGCTACAGGGCCGTAATTTTACAGATATTTTTATGACATAATTCTACAAATAGTTAACAATTTCTACTAGATTTCGATAATATTTCTAGCTTAAATTTTTTTTTTTTTTAAATAAGGATATATGAATAGTGAGAATATTCTTGTAGAGATTGAGTTGGAATTTTTTTTAAAAACGTTTTTGATCTAATTCTTAAAATAGTTATAAATTTTCATTACAATCTGATAATATATAAATATTTTTTTTTTTTTTTAAATAAATGAATGATTAAAAATATAATTTTTCAAATAGTTACCAATTTTTTGTTGCATTCTTAACATATTGGCCGCTGAAATTTAATATTTTTTAAGGAAAGGATATATTAAGTTTTTTTTTAATTCTTTAGGCAGCATAATAAAATTAATCTGAAAATATTAATGATATTTGGATCATGTTTATAGCTAAACATGATTTTTTTATATAATAAGCATATAAAAAATAAGGATTTAAAAAAGAAGCTTTTGCCAAAAAATGATTCGTATTAAATTAGTTAGAGAAAATGTTAATGTAGTTTTAAAAATGCTTGCCAATCTTTTGATTCTAAAAAAAGGATATATGGAGCACACGCATGATCTTGTATCGATGACCATCAAATTTAACTAAGAACTAGCCATGATGTAGAAAGCAGTTTATTTGAACTTTTAAAAGTTGAAATTTTTTTTAATAAAGAATATACATCAGCTGATTTTGCTGAAAGATTTATTACACGGTTTTAAAAATAATTGCTGATTTTCCTTAAAATTGTATTTTTAAAAATAAAGTATATATGGGGAAGGGGCTTATCCTTAACCCGAATAAGATGAAACTTACTAAAAACATTAAGCACAGGATTTGACATATGGTTATAGACTTTCTATAAATTTTGTTTAAAATTTTAGCTAGAATTTAATTTTTTTATATATAGTGCTTATATAGTAGTTTTACATATTGAAAGCCTTATTAGTTTGTTGCGTGTGTCAATAAATATTTTTTTGTGTAGACAATTCATACGAATACGATTGCATGTCATTCAAGTAAATTGAAAATAATATTGAATTGTTAAGTGTTTAAAGGATTATATTGTGCAACACAACAAATATAACAACAACATGTACATGAACAATAACATCAATCAGTTATAAGAGAAGTGTAATAAAAGAAAGTATGAAAAATTTATTTTAATTCATTTATACAATTTTCACAATTTTATTTATCCATTTTTTTTCCTCTCCCTCTGCTTTTATGTATTTCTTGAACATTTTTGTGTATTAAATTCTTAAGGAAAATCTTTATCATATTTTTATTTTCATTTCTTTTTATTTTATATTTATTTGTATTTTTAATGCTTGTGCAAAAAGCAATTTAAATTATTGTTGAACACAAAAATAAAAAAAGAAAGATTTAATAAAAGAAATTAATTTTATTTTTTTTATGAAAGAAAACATAATATTGTAAATTAAGGACATAAAAAAGAAAACAAAATACATGAAAAATAAATTTAATAAATTATATTTTCATACGTAAACACAAAATATGCTTAATTGGTTTTAGAGCTTAAAAGCAACAAGAGTTGGGGCATTATCGATAATTGAAGTTAAATTCAGTTATTGAGAGAAAGTGATACGATTTTTTTATAAGCGACTATGTGATGTGGGTGTTTGTGTGCTTAAGCTTTAAAGGAAACGGCTAGGTTATTAAGCTTGAAGTCGTATTACAATATAAAAATTTATTTATTTATTATTGGAGCGAAATATCGATATAAAAATAATTTTTTATAATACAAGCTTAATAAACTAGACGTTACAATAAAGAAACATCAAATAAATTTACAAATAAAAACTAATATAACTGTTATTTCTTAAAACACTGTGTACCAGGTTTTTTTCTACTTTAGACGAAATACACTATTGACTCATAGCTCCACCATTCATGGACTGATCCGGCTGAATTTCAGTAGAAACTGAAAGGCGGAAACAGCTGACATTTTGGTATACTAAACTCTTCTGTAGGTCTTCTAGGGACTTCAGAAAGTAGATTTCAACAACTTGACGGACAGTCAGGCTAAATCGATTTCGCTATTTATAAGTTTTCAGAATATGCATACTTTATTATAGTGTGCTCCATGTACAGTGTAGGACTTACTAACGGACTCACCCCTTTTTACTAACAGTCATAAGTAATTAAATGAACGGTAAGCAATTCTAAACTACATATTTAAGGGAACTGGCATAATTGAATAAAATTATAATTTATATCTGAAAAAAAAATTAAGTTTTAGCCACAATTTTAGTTTGAGATGATTTACCACACAACAATTTGTTAAAAAAAAATTTTTTTTACATTTTATAAATTTTGTTATCTTCCTTCCACGCCATCTACTACCCAACCATCTCTACTATTACATTTTAATTTTTCCCAGTTGATTGAGTTTTTTTTTTTTCGTTTTCTTACTACAACTCATTTTGTTGTCAATTGACCACAAAAATTTTTTTGCTGTTGATGTGTATATACACGACATGAATTTTAAAAAATATAAAAAGAAAACTTAGATGTCCTTTGCAATGTTAAGTAGTGCGTAAGAAAGTCATAATTGGATGCATGTGCAAAAAAAAAGAAGAAGGAATGAAACCTAAGCAATACTTTTTCGTTTGTAGATACATACGTACGTACGTGTGAGAGCTTACTTTTCTAGCTTTCAATAAATGCTTCAATGCATTTTATTCACGTGCTAAAAAATATAAGGGTCAATTGGTTTCCTTTTTTTAAAGTTAATTTTTGTTTTTTGGTAACTTTGTATTTAGCTTGATTGGGTCTCATAATTTTTTTTCTTTTGGGATTTTACTTTATTAAGTTTAAAAGTTAGAAAAAATTGTGTCAATAAAGATAAAAAGCTCTAGTGGTAGTGAAATGATAAAATAAGGTCAGTCGGTGATTTTTTAAAAGACTCCAAATTACTTTTTAGATACTTAGTGAACAAAAAAAACTGGCCATTAGTTTTTTGTAAAGAAAAAATAAATTTATTTGAATTTTTTTTTGTTCAACACAAAGTGTAAGCCAACTGTTAAACAGCTTTTTTGAAATGAAATTTTCTGGGCCAGTCCAAAAAAAAGCGCTTAAATTTCAAATAGTTTTTGTAACAAATTTTTCTTAAAGTCAAATTAATTTTAGAGTCTAGAAAATTTTCAATATTACTACAGTAAATTTCTTTAGAAAAGAAATCTTTATTTATAGAAAATTATTTAAAAAAATTGATGAAATCTTTTTCTTGTAGAAAAATAATAAAAAGTAAAGTAGATCATTTAGTCAAAATAATCATTATCTAGACTACTTGAATTGTTTTTTTTTTCTAAAGAAAATTCCTTGGAAATGTCTGGTCTCTAGGTGATTTTTCAGTAAAAAATTTGTAAGAATTGGGCAAATTTTTCTATAGAAAATTTTTTCAGCATAGACAACGTGTTGTATAAAAAAATATACTTTTTCTATAGAAAATTCTTTTTCAATGGGCCGGATTTTTGTAATAGAATAATCGTCTAGTATAAAAGGACCTGAAATAAATAGTTTTTGTAAAAAAATTCGTGTAAAATACACAGTTTTTTATATAAAAATCAATCTAAAAATTTTGAAAATGTTTTAATAGAAAAATTATACAGTTGTGAAACCTAAACCTCCTAAAACTAAAACTGATAATAGGCCTGATTACGAGAGACGTTTTCATAATGAAAAGAATGATATAGAGCAACTCTGGCCATATGTTGTACATGAGGCTCGTATTGAGTGTCGTTTTCGTAGTTGACAACCTTAATAATAGGCTGTCTTAGTCGAATTTATGACAAGCCGGCGTGTCACGACATCGACACTCATAATCAGGCCTAATATAAAACATATAATCGACTTTGCCACATATATATCACTCTTTCCCGTGTTGCTATATATTTATCACTGTATTCGCTACAACAACGACTCTCATAATTAGTTGTAAATTAGACTACGATAACAACACTCAAACAAGACTGAATGACATTTACTGAGAAAAGTTTTTTAGATAAAATACTGGGGGTTTTTTTTAAACAAAATTTCTCTCTCTTTTTCTGGCTCTCATACAAAAACTGAAAACTTCTACTAAATAAGAAAATTTGGTCGTATTACGAATTTCGTTGTCGTGTTACAGTAGAGAGAACAACAATCAAAGTAAAGCTGATTTTATTTTGTGCTTAAATGGCCAAATTTATAAGCAACACATTTTTGCTTAACTAAAATTTTTTTTTTTTTTTTTTAATTTTTTAAGGAAATTAATTATATTTATTTAATTAATTTTTCAATATTTTTTTATTTATTAACTTAATACTGTTTCTTTTTTTTTCAGGTATGTGAAAAATTATTCGTATTTTCTTTTAGAACTGTAAGTACTACTGCATAAAATATATAAAAATAAAAATCCAACACCTGATTAAAACTCTACAAACCAAGATTTATACAAAAAGCTTGATATCTATAGCAAACAATCTTTAAATGTCAAACAAATATTTAGATTTTATCAATAGTATTTCGCACTACTACTGTTGAAACTTATTGATAAACATTAACAAACACTTACATATAAAAGAGTGACTAGAAAATGGAACTGCTAAACAAAGTACAAGGAAAATAAGCTGGAAAAAAACTTGCTCTGTTAAACCCAGCAGTTTTGGGCTTTAATATTTGTTAGCTATAATTTAGTTCACACAAAAATATTTCGAAAATAATCATTTTTATGTGGGCATAAAGTTTGCATACATTTTTCGAATTAAGCGTTGAGAAAGAAAATTGCATATAGTTCTCAAAACTGTTCAACCACAAGTAAATGTTTTATTAAAAAAATAAAACACTATTCCCTACAAAAGCTCGAACTGGATTCTGCAGCCAATTTTTTAAAAATATCCTGTAACTGATTGCTGCCAATTTAATAAAGTTTATCCACTGTCTCATATTTTTGAAATAAAATTTAACTAAAAGAAAAATAATCACTCACATTATTTTTCTTATTTGTATATTTACTCCGGTTTTGACATTTGCTTCACATACTGATATTAAATTTTTTGTTCTTTCCAAATCAGCGTTCTTCGACTCAAAAAAAAATCTAAATAAGGTTCTTGTCTCTTAGCATACGAAAGAAAACGTTTCATTTTCATTGTGAAATAATTAATACGTATATTTTTATTTGTTAAAATTTTTGGTTTTTTAATTTCCAATGGAATATTTGTTTAACAAAGCCTAAAATTTTTTTTTTAAATTACATATATAAAATTTATTATACTTTTTTTCAGCCTATTCTTGTGATTCTTTTCTTTAAATCTTTTAATTTTCATTTATTAAATGAAGAGTATTGACTTCACTTTTAGAACATTTTCTAGAACTATTGGGGATTGAATGCTGCACAAGTTTTCTTTTTAACAACTAATCATGTGCAGTCGTGTTTCAATAGCGTTTTTTTCTTTTGCTAAATTTAGGTTGTTCATTTTTTATTTTGTGCCAAAATACTGCAAGAAAAAAAATTTTGATGTTACGATTTCGTAACACACGTACCACAGTGCTTACTTAACAATGAGCGCTAGCAAAAGAGTAAGAACTAAGCTGAAGACAAGTTAGTCTTTCAGATTTACACTCAAACGTACTCACGCTCGCACACACACACATTTATGCTCCTCGTTCTCACACTAATAAATAATATTAAGGCAAATAATCCTGTAAATATAATATATATCAGTAAAATTTCGATAATCAGCCAAAAACTTGAGTTAACAGACTTCAGTTAACTAATACATAATGAGGTGTTATTGTTATATATTTTAAAATATTTATTTAATCCTCTTATTTAAAAAAAAATTGACGTAGACTTTAATGAAAACTTTATGAAAATAACGTTTACAAGTCCATGTTAATATTTTTTAGACAAGAGGCCAGCCCCTTTTATAAAAGCAAGTTTAAGCCTAAGTAGACCAACAATATAAATTTTAAACTTTTCATTTATTTACCAGAATTTTATAACAGTTTGTATATGACTTGAGCTAATGCAATTCCAAAAAAGAGGAATTTTTCAAAAATTCATAATAAATGAAGAAAATAGTTTTGGTTTTCTATTTAGATCACAGTTTAAAAAATATTTTCCAATAATTTTTATATATACATATTTACTTTGTTATTTAAAAGATTTATTTAGCAAATCTGTCTTAAAAATGTCTCTAATAAACTTGTCATTTAAAAAATTGGCATTAAATTTATAGCAGTTTTAGTATATATATATTATAGCAGTGTTAGCAGACAATATAACAGTTTAAAATATTAAGCTATATAAAACTTGAAAGAAATTATTAAAGTTTTAATAGACAAAGTAGAAATTTTAATTAGCACAATGAGGCCCGTTACAACTTTCGATAGTTACAGATAGGATTTTGTAGAACAAATAACCGGTTTTTGACTAAAAATTTCTAATCAAATTTGGCTGAATAGTTAAATACACATTATCAGATATTTTACTTTAAATATTTTTAATTTGATTTCCAACCAAAATCTTGATATTTGACTTATAAAGGGTGTCCCAACAAGAACGTAAGATTTAAATTTTAAATAAATTACTGATGCAGCAATTGAATTGTTTCTCTGGCTGTATGACATGTGGCGCCGTCTTGTTGAAACCACAAGCCCTCCACATTCATTTCTTCAATTCTAGACAAGAAAAAACTGGTTATCATTTCACGATACCGAACACCATTGACTGTTTGCGCTTGACCTGCCTCATTTTCATAAAAAAAAGGTCCAATGATTGCTCCAGCCCAAAAACCACACAACACAGTGACACGTTGAGTATGCATTTGCTTCTCGTGAATCACTCGAGGATTTTCCTCACCCCAAATGCGACAATTCTGCCTATTGACGAAGCCATCAAGATGGAAATGGGCCTCGTCACTGAAGATGATTTTATCGGCAAAATCAGCATTTTCATGTTGTCTCTCCAATACCCAATTAACGAACTCCCTTCGCTGTCCATGCTCATTTTTTACTAACCTCGTACCTTCTACTAGCAAACAATAACAATTGTTCAAATGTCAAACAATGACACTTCGAATGGCGCCAAATTTAAATCTTGCGTTCTTGTTCGGACACCCTTTATGTTAAAATCTTAACTTTAACTATCGGTAACTTGTAATAATTTCTCTAAGAGTTTTAGTAATTTTTTTTAACAACTTATAATAAAGTATAACAGTTTTAGCAGAAATTATTCTCTATTTATAATAATAAAAAAAAATTTTCTATACAGTATAACAGTTTTAGTTGAAAATATAATAGTATTTACTAACAATATAACAGTTTGTTAGGAAGTATAACAATTTTAGTAAAAAGTTTAATGTTACTAGTAGTAATTATAACAGTTTTAGTAAACATTAACAAAGTTTATAATAGTTGTTTCAGAAACTTTAACCCTTTTAGTAGTCAGGTTAACTGTTTAGTGTAAAGTATTTTTTTACAAGTTTATTTCCATTTAAAAACAAATATAACAAACTGTGTATATATAACACTTGCATATTAAACTTGTTGTATAACAATATACTTTGTTTTGTAACTACATATTTCACTTTATTATTATTTTTGCGCTCCACTGGTTTTTTTAAGGTCTCTCAATAATAAATATAAAATTATTTTTCTTTAACTTAAAATTTTCCTACATAATTTATAGACAAGTTTTTTTTTCAACGTCTTTTTGTGTCTTTTTCGCCCAACCGTTTTTTTTTCCTGTAGTTGTACTTACATATTTTACATTTAAAATGCAAGAAATGCAATGATTTCTTTGCTTTGCCTTTGGTGTGTGCCAAACACCACAACAAAAAAAAAAAAAAAAAGCTAAAAAAAATATGTGCTAAAGCTAGCAAGAGACAGAAAAAAATTAAAAAAGAAAACCTCCCGGTATGTACTTGACTGTCGAGAAAACCTCAACACCAACAGGAAAAGGATATGTTAAGCCAATGTAAACTCTGGAGAAAAAAATGCAACCAAATGAAGTCAACAACAACAAAAAAAAATAAATATGGAGTAAATGGCATCAAAGAAACAAATTTTTTTCACTTTTAGCCAAAGAATTCATACTTGACACCTTTCAAAGTTGCTGCTGTTTTTTTCTTACTTGGCTGATCTATAAATACACAGCTCGGCTCATACCATAGCATTTAGTATGGTATGAGTAGCAGTATTTTGCCTCAAAATATTGATGTAAAATGTCTAAAGCAAACCAAATAATAATAATAATATTGAAAAAAGTAAAATTGAAAAAAAGCTACTTTAAACTGTCATACAGAGCTCTAGCTGGCATGTGTTAAGATACTTTACTTACAACTGGCTGTATGTACACATATTCATATGTTCATACATGTTGTTAATATATTATCTGCTTGAAATGTTCGCTTCAAACAATTTTTTCTAACTTTTACTCGTTATTGGGGTTTCTTTCTGTCTATTTTTTTTTTAATCAGCCTTACTGTATGCATGGTTAGTTAGATTTCTATAAAACGCAAAGAAAATATGTAGAACCAACATACATAACAAGTCAACACATTGATATTTCGTTTAAGTCTATGGATTTAACGCAACAACAGTGGTTTAGTAGAGTGTAAATTGTGAAAAGGGGAGTGCTTAGTTTATTCATTGAATTTTTATTTCAAATAGAATAATTTTTGAAGAAAATTAGAGTTTTGAAAACCTCATGAAGTGCTAATTTCTATAGAAGATCAGATAATGTATTTAGATTCCTAGTTTCTACCTACCATATGATGTCTGCTTGATCCGGTACTCCACCAAAGTAAACTAAGAGATCATTTGAAGAGTGTTTATTAAGATGGAGGTATTTTCTTCATATTTTCCAATCTAATCAGTTTTCAGTTCAACAATTTATAAATTCAAAATATAATTAAAATAAAAATCTTTAGTTCGAATTTAGTTCGGAAAGTAATTTCAATTGAATTTCACTTTTTATTTAATTTTATATCTAATACCACTCAAATCTCCACGAAGCTTTTTGGAATGTCTGTAGAAAACACCCAGTGTCTAAGCAGTACCCGAACCTGTGACTTCCATATTCATAGGCTAGTGCATTACCCATTTATTTACGGGTTCACCCCGTAATGTAATTAGTTGCTAAACTAAGCAAACTTTCAGAAACTGTCAATCTGTAGCTGTCTTTATTTTCAGTACAGTGAGAGCTGACAAAATCTGCTCAAATGTGTTTGAGAACATGTATCACTCCAACTGATATTCAGGAAAGCAGTTATTCTTTTAAAGAATTTCAAAAATCAAAACTTTAAATTGTCTTTTTTTTTTTTTCTTTTTGTCAACTCTAAAACCACTGTAGTTGTCTGTTTTCAATATGTTAGAAAAATATAATACAATTTTGTTGACATAACGTTGACATGTTGAGACATCACATTGGATTTTCTACTTTATTTTCTTGTTGCTATTACACACTTCATTTATAATCAAGGCTTAGTGCAAAACTATGATTTGACAGTTTAGTTAGAATAAAAAAAAAATTAAAGCACAGACAACCTGCAGTAAAGACTGCAGGCATTGTTTATTTAGTGTCTTAGCACACTGAGAAAATAATAACGTTTGTGAGAACTAGATTCAATTAAAAATTTAGTTGAGAAGTTGTGAAGTTTTAATTGTGACAATAGAAAATCGGTCTAAAGGCTCGAAATATTTTTAAGACAATTAAATGTTGAACTGTATTTTCGAATTATGGTTGCTACAACTAAAAAACTGGATTATCGCAAGTAAAACAAATTTTGTTCTCATAAGCGCAGTTGTTTTCTGTGTGCAAATAACATATTTTTGGTTTCACAAAAAGTTACTCAAATATAGAAGCTATGGAACAAAGGCCATATTAACTTAAGATGTTTGTATCACTAGAGGTATATTCTACTCGCAGTGACTAGTTCTCCTAGGGGTTCTAATTTGAACTATTTAATCCAGGTTTGCATTCCATTAGAGTAATACCAAAATTATTCTTATTTTATAACCTTTTAGAGCAATTGCGGGCGGGCATTAGTTCTGATAAAGCTACTGGCTTTAGTGCTGGATCTAATGCTGGCACTGGTGCTGGTGCTGGTTCATCTACTGCTACTAGTACTGCTACTAGTACTTTTATTGCTTTTGCTCTTGCTCTTGCTCTTGCTACGGCTATGTCTATGGCTCTTGCTCTTCTTGCTATTGCTCTTCTTGCTATTGTTACTGGAACTGCTGTGGTTGCAAATTGGAGTAGTCATAGAGAGAAGTTTTTGGACTACTCCCATTTAGCTCAAATTTGTGTTATATGGTTTGGTAGTAGCGTATTTTAATGTTTAAAAAAACCATAATTTTTTTGCTTTGATGTAGTTAGTCCTGATGCTTTTATACTCGTGTATGGACTTGTCTAATTTTTTGTACACACACAAATACACTTACGAGCAGTTTAAAATAAGAACTCTCTAAAACACACACAGTTAAAATTGTACTTTAGTTAATTATTAAGTTCCATTGTCTATTTTAAGGCATGACAAACCTTTTTATTAAGCTGCACTTCAAAATAAAGGTTTTGGTTTCTGCTCTAAGTAAAATTTACTGATAAATAAAAAGCTTTGCTTAAACCAAGTTTAAGCTTTGTTTGTTGTTAAATTTAATATTTTTTGTTTTTGATGTTAAAATTTCTTTAACATTGTTTGTCCTTAATAAATCTAAATAATTTCATTTCAAGCTTATTAGTTGAAGTGTTTTCTTCAAATTAAATAACTTTTGCTTTTATTTTCTTTTTTTCTCTAAAGCTTTTATGCGTTTTATTTATTTCTCTTTGTGGTTTTTGCGTCATTATTGTTTTAATGTTTTACTTTGATTTTTTTCAACATCCATAAGTTTTCTATTAATAAATACGATGAACATCTGTAGACTCGGGATAAACAAATTTATGCACAGGCTTTTTTTTATTGCATAACATGTTCAAGCTATAAATATGTTTTTTTGTTATTGTGACTTTAAAAGCAGCAAAAATTTAAGCCACAGAACATCCTTTATATTTAACCCTATTTTGGTGTTAAAATAACCCAGCACATAATTTAAAAGTTTGAGTAGAAAATTAAAAAAAAAAAAAAAGTAAGGCTAAGTGTTACTTAAGGACTAATGTGCAATTCTCTTAAAAAATGTCTATGAAAAACACTTAAAAATATTTTTAAAAAATTGTGTGGTTTTCATAGGAACTTTTTTGACGGTTAGATTGTTGATTTCCTCTAAACAGCACATTACTGCCATACTTCCTCCAATGTATCTATTCATCAAGCTAGAAGTCTTGCCGTTCATTGCAAAAGCTCATCTTGGCTCTCTTTTCAGAGAAATTGCTGAAACGAATGCCAAATTGGTAAACCTAAGCGATCACTGTCACTCTAAATAAAACTTTAAGCACAATTTCAAGGTTACATTCCAAATAGGGTTAATTGCTAAGAAAACAGACCCAAGCCCGGTTTGAAGTCACAGGCTCTAAAACAGTTGTAGATATTATAGCAGAGTTATTTGGTTAAAATCCTGAGAAGAAGAGATAAAGTAGAGAGAGACACTAATAATATTAAGACACATTTTCATTCACTGTGATAGCCCAGCAGTATTACAGGCACACACTACTTTCGAAGTAAAATCAAAACTGCTGTGGGATTGTATAACATTTCTAAAGAGTCTATTTTCACGGTCTACGGTACATACAAAATCTCTATACTTGAAGAAAGCTCAAAATACTTTGGAAGCGACCACACCCATTTTTGTGCCCACATCTTTGATAGCAAACGTTAAATAGTTTTATACGATTAAAATTATATTTTTCAATTAATTTCTTTAAAAAATAAGGCGCTCTCCTTGCTCTAAGAATTCGAACTCGTATAGGAAATAATCAAAAGAGAACCGGGTGAAAATAATTAATAAAAATAATTAATAAAAATTAAAATGACATGAATTGACTATTTTGAATGAAAGTTTTAATGCAACAAAATTTTTCTTTAAACCAGTTTTAGTCTGAAAAAAACGTAAGAAGATTTTCCAAAAATACAGGCCCTGAAATAGGTAACATCACGAGGTTGCCTACTTTGCCGACATTTTAAGCCACCTTATGATGGCATTGGTTGCTTCAAAAATGTAATGGGTAAAGAGTTTCGAAACTCTACTTCAAATCGCTATTGCTATTTAGTAGTTTAAAAGTTCTGTATTGGCTTTTTCAATTTGGCCCCACTGTGCACGTTTTAAAATATTTTTACTGAATCTAAAGTAAGATATGTTTGAAAAAAGACTAATTTTTTGAGTTATGACACTGTGGAAGTAAATGGGCAATATATACACTGGTGGTTTATTTTTTATAATGCAAAACACAATATTATGGTTTGACCCATATTCAAATTTTTTTTTTTTTTTTTTGTAGAAGTTCAATTTATTAAAGTCTCCCAAATAAAAAAAAAACTCCCATATAAACCATATTTGAACATAAAATATATTTTGATGCTTAAAAGCACATAAATTTAAACAAAATATGTACATAAATATTAAACATTTTGTTGCTGTTGTTGTTTTTTCACACAAATGTGTTCAGGCAGTGATCTGCCTGACTCGGCTGTACACAACAAAACACACATTAAGACGCAGTAACCTTTAACGATTAATCAAATGTCAAAAACATAAAGAATATTTAAACAAGAAAGAGCAACCAATATTTGTTTTTTGGGATTTTACTTTTTTTTTTTTAGCAAAATCACAAAAAAAAGAGCCGAGCACTATGGAGAAGTAAAGTATAAAAGAGAGACGTTTTTAGTTTTTATAATTTTTATTACAAGCCCTAGAATATCTTCGGATTTAGAGGTCTTCACGAACGAACAATCCAATCCAATCGTGTAAAGACACCATTTACACAGGGAAAGTTTACTTTGACAAATTTTGTTGAATTCTCTTTTAAACTTTCTTTGGTGTTTACACAGGGAAAGTTTTGTTTCTCAAATTTTGTTTTGTTTTCAAATAAAAAGTTGCAGCTAACTACAGTTATATAAACTACGAACAAAGAACAAAACGAATTTGCGAGTACAAGAAAGTCTGTACTGCCTCCCGTTCTCTTCACCCCTATCTCCTATAAACTCAAGACTTTGCAAAGTAAACTTTCCCTGTGTAAATGGTGTCAAAGCTTGAATTTTTATAATAATTTTAATTTTTTTTTTTATAAAAATTTTCGTGTAAACAGCACATTAACTGTCAAATTCATAAAAAAAAAAATTTCTATAATAAGAACTTATTAAATAAATTTTCCATAGAAATTTTCTGCTGTTTAAAGAAAATAAAATTTTTCGTGTGAAAAAAATTTAATCTCTATTCGTGCTTAATTCGAATTTTTTATGGTGTTCCAAATTCCTTTTATTATCCATGATATTCTGATGGAAAACTTTTGAAAAAAATGTTTACTTGGTACAATAATTATTAGGAGTGAAAGCATATCCATACAGCTGTTTCATCAGACGCTGCTCTGAATCTTCAGTGATTTACTCCCAGGTCTTGTTAATTTCCTGAACAAACATTTGAATTCTTATTTCGTTATACCAGTCCAAGAAAATTTTTATTTATAAAATTTTTTTATAGAAATGAAATCAAGATTTTTTTTTACAAAATTATTGTTTTTTTTAGACCATTGTGCAATTAGCTTGAACAAGAATTTTATTTTGATTTCTTTCACTTTTGTTTTTTAATGTTTGCATTATAAATCTTAAATAAACAAATTATTAAAATTATTTGTGTGTATGTGCCATGTACGAGTATTTGCTTGCCTTCAAATGTTTGCCAACATATGAAATTTTGTATGTTTGTTATAAAAAGGATTTGAAAAGTATTTTATAGGCAGGCGTTCACTCTAATGGAAAACAAAAATGTTTTACAGAAAAAAAAGGTTAAAATTGTATAGAAGTTTTTGTTTAAGTTAATCAGTTGATTTCAAGCAATTGAATTTTAAAAAGAATATTTTGCCCACACAAAACAATAAAAGTAATTTCATAAATATATTTTCCAACAATATGCGATATTTGAAAAATCTTATTATTGATTTGTTTCATTTCACTGGCCTTAGAAAATAAATGTTTATTTGTGTAGTAGAACCACAAAAAATTTAAATAAGCTCGTTATGATTTCTGTTTACTTTTTTATGTGTGTCTTCAAATTAAATTTATGCAAAAAAAAAGGTAGCCAGTTAAAAATAAAGTGGGAATGATCCTTTTTATTGCTTTCTGTTTTAAAAAATAACCCTCTTAATAGCCATAATTCACTAAGAATAAATTCTATTTGCAATAACAATAAATAACCAGCTTTGACCACAAAAATAAAATAATAAAAAATAGAAATAAATATGAAATAAAACTTTGGAAATTAAATTTAATTAAAAAATATAAAAGCTCTTTAAAAGTTTATAACAGAAACATTAAACACAGAAAACAGCTTTGGTTGTGAGAATTAAATTTATTTCCAAACAAAAATTCAGTTGTGATAGTCAATTTTTTTTAGTTGGAATAACCAATTAACACAACCAATTCATACAATTATAAATATTTTTGACAAAAAAAAACCCAAACATTCTTGGATGGCAAATTATATGCAATATTTTTATTAGAAAAGAAAATGCCATTAGAGTTTTGTAAATTAGTTTGTAGACTAACAGATTTTTTAAGTAGCCAGTTGTCTGGCATTCTGTTATTTATTTCTGAAAAATCTCTAGCACAATTATATTTTGTGGTTTTTTACGTCAACTCAGAATTTGAAAAACTCTTGCCTTTACTCTCGAAACTATGGGGTAATTTTAGCAATTGCAAAATTTGCATGTTCTGGTTTTTAAGTCGTTGATGTTGAGTTTTGTATGGAATGTAAATACTACATACGTGATATTTTAATCAATTTCTTTTGTGTATAATTGTATAAATACATACACTTACAAACACTTATGTAAATAATTTTTTTTTCGTTTATTATTTGTCTTAAATGACCACAATTTCATCAACGCCAGCATATAATCTGTTGTTGTCAAACAAACAAACAAACAAATTTTGTAGTTAAAATTAATAAAATTAAAATTCTTTATTGTGAATTTATTCGTCCATACAAACAAAAATAAATTAAGTTATGACATGACAATTATAATGACAATAATGCGACAATAATACTCTACTGATTGTATGACTAACTAACAAAATGATGATGGAATGTCAGTAGTAACTCTATGGCTTTGACAGCCACCCTGCCTGTGAGCCCTACAAACTCTATTGTTGAAGATGTTACAGAATTTCTATAAAATCACAAAATAATAAACAAAATATAAAAACACATTTATTTTGTGTTGGTAAAAATTTTTTACTTCATTGGTCATGCATTACATTTAAATTAACTAATTGTCAGTTTGACCAGATGCGCTGAGAATATTAATGGCTTTGGCGAAAGCACTAGTGAAGTGAAGTTTTAAAACAAAACTGTTCACTCTGCTTTTTATGCTTGTTCGGATACAAAAGATTTCACAAAACGTGACTGAATAGTTGTGCTGTTGTTAAGCTTAGGGCAAGTATGTGACTAATAGTTTATAGTAAATAAAAATACAAACACAATAAAACAAACGACATTTAAGACTTTTCTTAAGAAATTGTTTGTTTTTTTAATTCATTTCTATGAAAAAAAAAATTAATAAAAAAAGTATTTGATTAAATTACCTTACAGTATTTGAGGCTATTCCATAAAGCACTATGGCTTGACCAAGAAGGACTACGGCTAGAAAAAGAAAAGCTCAATAGCATAACATGGGGCTAATTTTAACCCGATTTCATTATTTGGGATAGCGGCTTCCAAACTTTCTGTTACTGCGACCCTCATAAAAAAAAAATTAAAATGTGGCGGCCTCCAAATAAAATAAAATAATATATAAGTGCCACATTTCCAAGTTCCAAGCCAGCCGAAGTTTTTTTCCACTACTAAGCGATTTCACTATATTGATTTCATGGCTGCTAAAGTAGAAAATCTAGTTTCGCATAAATATGATGTTAAGAATGGTAACAGCATTATTATAGCTCTGTCCGTCAAAATAATATAAATAAAGTGTTACTATCAATTTCCTGTTTTAAAGAAGTATCGCAAGATATTTCAATCAGTTGTTCTTTTTCTAAAATTGTGACAATTTAAATGGAGTGAGTGAACATAAATATGCCGAGTTCAATATGTTTTAACGTAAGGTTTTTTAGTATTTGTAAATATCTTTTTAGTATTTATGATATATTTCAACGTAACCCCTTACGTTTTTCAGTATTTGTAAATATCTTTTTAGTATTTATGATATATTTCAACGTAACCCCTTACGTTTTTCAGTATTTGTAAATATCTTTTCATTATTTCTGTTATATTTATCAAATACATCTTACGTCATTGAATATTTTAACGTAACTCCTTACGTTGTTTATTATATGTAAATACCTTTTCAGTATTTATGGCATATTTATGTCTTACGTCATTAAATATTTTAACGTAACCCCTTACGCTTTTTAGTATATGTAAATATCTTTTCAGTATTTATATATATCAAATTAGTCTTAAGTTATTAAATGTTTTTACGTAACCCTTTGCGTTTTTCAGTATTTGTAAATATCTTTTCAGTATTTATGGCATATTTATCAAATACGTCTTACGTCATTGAATATTTTAACGTAACCCCTTACGCTTTTTAGTATATGTAAATATATTTTCAGTATTTATGGCATATTTACGTCTTACATCATTGAGTATTTCTAAATATGTTTAAAGTATTTATGACATATATATAAATCTGTTTAAAGTATTTATGACATATATATAAATATGTTTAATTATTTTATTATTTTAAAGGACAGATCGTTTAGATTTATAATCTACTGCTCAAATATTCAGAATTTACTAAAAATAAAAACTTATTGTTAAAAAAAATTCCTATATTAGTCCCATTGTATTATTAATCATTCTAAATATTACCAACTTAAACAATTGCTAAACTGTATTGCTTTATTAACTAAAAAAAAATTTTAAACGTTTTCTGAATTCTTTACCAAAAGTAAGAAAAAAATAATAAGAGAGGAAATAAGCATGTAATGAGTCATTTATTTCTTCCTCAACAAGCTAAAGAAATTAATCTTTCCTGGTTTCATGGAATCACGACAAAAACAAAAATAATAATTTACAGTTTTATATATTATTTTCTTCATTTTATTGCTTATCAAATAAGCCATAAATATTTTTTTTTAGCTAAATTTCTCTTTTTTATTTTTTTGGCAATTTAACACATGCTTCCCTGTTTTACAGCGGAAACCTTTCAAATTTTAAAATGACCTGTTATCCCGCAGTGTGCCAAACAAAAAAAAAAAGAACTTGATACAACAGCAACAACAAAATAAAAATTTAAGTATAAAATAAATTATACTTACCTGTTGGAGGTTTATTTCTTCTCTAACCATTTTTTTCTTTGTAACATTGTCAAAGAATGTTGGCTTGATTTGTTTGTTGCGAATTTAAATTAACATTTTTCCAGCATGTGTTTTAAATGTCTTTGTAAGATTTGTTGGCTTTATTTGGCATTTTAAAATTAACTTTATTCAACAACTTAATTTCATTTTAACTTCTGCCAATTACTAAATTTCTATATAAAAGTAAAAAAAAAAAATTGCCAAATTAAAAACGAAGAACATAAATTTCAGTTATAAATCAAAATTAATGTCAACATCATTATGTTTTTTATTATTGCCCTTAGAAGCGTAACATGTAAATAAATAAAAAAAAATTAATTGAAAATATAATCATGACTAACGAAAATTTAAATTGAGCTAGAAGCTGCTGATAAATCAAATTAAAAAAAATGTAAGTTAGTTTACCTAAGAATAACCTACCCAACTAAACTCTCTTATACTCCAAAAATATTTAAGTAAACTATGTTATACTCAGATTTTTATCTTATACTTTGACTATAGTCGTACATCCAGATTCTTATATTCATACTGTAGTTTTATGCTCGTACCTACACTGCCATCTGCTTGTGACTACCGTATTATATTAAGATTAACAGTCTTACATTCACAACGCTAAGACTGGAGTCTTATACTAAAGCTAGAGTCTTATATTAAGACTGGAGTCTTATATAACACTAAAGTCTCATACTAAGACTGGAGTCTTATATAAGACTAAAGTCTTATACTAAGAATAGAGTCTTATATAAGACTAAAGTCTTATACTAAGACTGGAGTCTTATATAAGACTAAAGTCTTATACTAAGACTAGAGTCTTATATTAGGACTGGAGTCTTATACTAAGACTAGAGTCTTATACAAAGCTGGAGTCTTATGCTCTGACTACCACCTCCGTCAGAGGGTACTTCATTCGCCAATTTATGTCCTTCATCAATTTCAATACAAATTAATTTTTAGTCACTTCAAATCCCTTCAACACAGGGCATATTAATATTCATATTATTTCTCACCATTTTGCATAATTTTACGTTCTCTACTTAATTATTCCCGCACTTGACCACAGACATTTTAAGCTGAAAATGTAAATTTCTCTTAATTTAATTAATATTCTGCATTTTAAATACAATAAATTAAATTAAAATGCAATGAACCCTCTAATTTTTATTACAAAAATAAAAAAAATTTTTTTTTTTTATCAAAAATATTAAATTAAAAATAAACTGGAAGGGAAAATCACTAGCAATTGCTAACCACCATCATCGTTGTACAGAAATTTAACAGAAATAAAAGCTTAAAATCATCAACTTTATTAAAATAACAATAACAAATTGTCTAAAGACAACAACTACAAAATTTATTTACATAAATTAAAAGTTAATTTTTGTTTCCATTTTCATTTTGTAAAAAAAAAGAAAAGTCTCTAAAAAATAATTCCATCAAATGTTGGGGAAAAAGTATAAAATGAAAAAAATGTGTGTTTGTGGGAGACAACACAAAAAATAAAGCATCAAGTCAAGTTCTTGTTGTTGGAAGTAAGAAGGGTGCTTGGTAGCTGGCCCGCAAATTAAAATCTTTTTGACCATTTAAATATATTAAAAAAAAAGATTTTTTTCTTGTGTTCTAGACCTCTCTTTAGACAGGCTACATAGAGCAACGACACGAAGGATATGCTTAAATTATGTATGCCAAACTATGTCCTCAGAAAAGGAGACTTGAATTATTTAGCAGCAAAAGAAAAATGTCTATCCTTTCCAAAAATTTTAATACTCGTATTTTCCTCTTTGCTGCTGTTTGCTCTTAAAACTATTTGTGAGAGTTTTTGGGTGCAGTTTAGTCCATTTAAAAATTTTTGCGTATTTTTCTGTTTTGTTATTAAAAGTATATTTTCAGTTTATTTACTTTCATTTTAGTGCTAAGAGTAGACTAAAATATTTAAACAAAAAAGAAAATTATGCAGAAAATAAACAATTTCTTTTATACTTTTCTGAACGTAAATGAAATTTCATTAGGAAAGACAAGTGTTTGAAAAATAAAATTGCAAAAAGGATATGGAAAACAAATTAAACAGTTTTATGTTTATGTACGTACGTGCATACATATGTATGTACTACTGTGCAGGAGATGTTGAATACGCATATAGAACCCGCTAGAGCATTTGTCATGATTATCTTAAATTAAAGTCTTTAGAAACCTTTCGATTAGTCTCACGGTCTAAGCGTTTCACCCTCTTAGTGTATTAGGATCCTTTAAAATATATCAAAAATCTATTTCACAAGGAGTAGCCTTCAGAAGAAATTATAGGCTTTACCACCGAGCACGTACAACAGAATTAAATTAAGATCTATAATACTTCAGCTGATTTTTCTTTTATGTTGTTATAAACAGTGTGTCTCAGTAAGAATGAACTTTTTATTTTAACATAAAAAGATCTATTTTTTTAAGTGAGCTGAGATTTTGTTATTGGATTATAAAGAACACGTGTTAAGTATGAAATAAAACATCCGCCCCGGAAATTCGTTCAATTTGCAATGTAGCAAAGTGAAGCCATTGCCAATTTTTCGAAAAAAAAAAAAAATCTTAGATGAAACTAATTACCATCTGAATGGCTTTCTGAATGCAAAAAATTTTCATGCAATCCATGAGAAAAAAGTCTTCTTAAACTGCCAATTCAAATAGTTAAAAAATTTTAATTGTCAAGAATTTTGTAGAAAGAATTTATTTAGAAAAAATTCTTATTTTCTTTAGCTTTGAATAATTAATAGATTTTAATGAGATTCCTTTTTACTGTTTTGACAACTAAGAACTTCTAAGATGCCATAAAGAACACTTAACGTGTAGCTTTTGCTAGATTAGCTGCTGGTTAACTTCTCTCACTGTAAAAATAATTTTAATAAAATTCATGCAGAAATTTTGTTTGCAATCAAAATCTATAAGTTTTGGAATTTTATTAACTTTTAAAAGGACTACAGGGGGATACTTCGTTGAAAAATATATTTATGTTTATAAATTATGAGACGGTTACGACTCCATAAAGCAAGACAACAACAAACTAGCACTAACTTGAAAGACAAACACCTAACTGAATGTGCACATAAATAAGGATATTGGTGAGAAGAACAAGTTTTATTCTTCTCTATAAATTTTTAGCAAATTTCGTTGCTTTATTTAGGCTTAGTTTTTTGTAGGGCATTAGCTGACATTAATGTCAGTACTATGTTATAGAGCAGAAAGACTAGCGCAGTCTGGACTTTATTTATTTATTAATTTTTTTTTTATAAACAACAGAAATTTCACAAAACTTCTCTGCAGAGCTAATTCAAAGTCTAGGCAAGAATTGCACCTGTGATACCCAAAGCGATAGCTTAGTATGCTGCCCAATCATCTACAAAACAACACTCTTTTTTTATAGAATTTCCCTTCACAAAAATTTCTGGGTCAGCAGCTCAAGTAAAGAAATGAGAAAAAGACTTTGTCCGTAGAGCTAATTTTGGTTGGTTGGGTATTTAAAATCGCAAGATTCTAACAACGTTGTGGAATGCTCATTCCATGGATTTGAAGAGCTTGTCTATTAGTCAATTAATGTCACAGAATATGTGAAAGTTATACTTTAAGTATTTTGATTTTAAAGTCTTAAAAGCCTTTAAACTCGAATTCCATTTTTCCTGGTTTTAGTAAAAACAAAATTCTGAGCTACTTTTAGCTCAATTTAATTAAAAAGTATTTTTTAGTAATTAAAGGACAATTTTTTGATAAAACTAACCCTTTTCCTTCCAACACTCACAGTTATTGAGAGAGCCTGACATTCTGACAGTGTCTCTGGTTTGCTAACACACATTTATTAAAATAATTTTTGCTCCTCCTGTTATTGTTTATCCTGCTGCTTGCTTCATTTCTTTGTCAACGTTGTTGTTGTTATTGTTATTAAATATATTACTCATGACTGACTTACACACATATAGTTGTTGCTGTAGTAGCATTTGTTGTATGTAAATTGTACTTACCAGCCTTGTACACTTGTGTATGTGTTACATGTTATTTGTATTTGTTGTGTTACTGTGTGGCAGCAGCATAAACACGTAAATTAATCTGACAAGTGATACTTTTAGCCCGAAGCCTGTTGTTTGCTGTGAACACACGTCAAATATGTTTTATTTAACAAAAACAAAAGTAAGAGAAATAAAACAAAAACAGTTATTTTTCCTTACATTGTGGGCACCATATTTTATACAAAATATTGCACTACACGTAGTGGTCATTTCCAGTGTTGTTTTGTGTACGAGTATGATGATAGTGATGGTGATGATGATGATGATGATTGTAATATAGTTGCAGCTACTGTATATGCTACTGTTTTTAGTGGCTGACTTTGTAGGATTTCACTTCTCTAGTTGCTGATGAGCTTAAAAAAAAAAAACAAAACACACCTACATCCTTTGCTTTCCTGTCTTTCGACTGTGTACGTTTCCTTTTTGACTGCAAAACAATTACTATACGACATGCTGTCGTATACGCCCGGTAGTTTTAAGACGTATAAAATCGTTACTACAGACTTGTAACCAATAGAAAGTGTTTAGATAGAAAAATCCTTTAATATTTAAAACTAAGCAGAATTTTCAGAATCTTCAAGCTTTAAAGATTTAATGATAACTTCTATAAAAATTAATTTTCTCCCATATAAAAATAGGGTTTGTTTTTTAAATCCCCTGGGAGAAGGATGCTTTTAATGAGACCAAATTAATTAAAGAACTTACTGAACTTTTTATTTGAATTTACCTGGGAGAAGGACGCTGCTAACTAGCCTAGTTTAGGTTGCTCAGAGCACCTCAATAAGAAAAAGAGAAGGGGTTCTCTAATGTGATCTCTTTGTGATATTTGATAATAAAAGAAAAGAGAAGAAGGATAACGATAGAAAGACGTCAGAAGGGCAAACGAATCAGGGAAATAATAAAAGAAAGAGACGAGTCTTTTACCTAAACCAATAACTATTTACTTCTAATGAAGTTAGTTAGCATGCCAGTCCGATAGCACAGTGAGACCCTGAAGCTAGCGCTCTCTGGTAGCTTAACTTTGAGGAATTTATTATATTGATTTCATTTTAAATAATTTCTTAACAGCACAGAAGATTTCGTAATTGAGAAAAAGGAGCAGACGCCCTGTTTGGGCTAATTTATTTAATATAAAATTTTTTTTTTTGTAATTTCTGCTTCAAAATCTAAAGCTTCTCCTTAAAAAAGTTTTTTTTTTCTTTCTCTTCTCTCTTTTACAAGTATCATACAAGAACCATATCGAGTACCCATGGCAGTCATCTTCTTCAATTTGATTCATCATTTAAATAGAATTTTTATTAATATTTCACTTGTAGTTTTCTCCATTAAAACATTAAAATTTATGTGAAAAACTAGGGGATCGTAATAACATTAAAACCTTAGCTTCCAAAGGTCTCTGATGCATACTTTAAATAACAGAATTAGGATTTATTGTAGACTGAGCAGGAACTTGTCAAATGCAGTAACAGTAGAACACACTACAAGCTATAACAAAATCGAAAATTTAGTTTTTTTATATGAAAAATTTTTAAATTTCGAAAGATGTTGCTCGATTTAATTTAAATTTCATAGTGCAAAATGTGTGTACATAAATGAGTCGCCATTAAAACCGCTTTCTTACGTCTTTCCTAGCCATTGTAGGCAGATGCTAACAAAAATTACTTTTTGTTATAGGCTGTGTCAAACCATTGAGAGGCTAAAGGAAAATTTTATCATTCAAGAGTTGCAATTGAAAATAATTTTAACTAGATTTCTTTAGACATCAAAATGTTAGCATAATTTAGAGTTTATTTCTTAAATTTTATTTATTTGGGTCTTGTTGTTCATTATTAGACATGTAATCTAAAAAACTTTGTTCTCGGTTGTTGATATCCTTTTAAAAATGGCATCATTGTAAACACATAGTAGTACAAAATTATCTGATGTGGTATTTGGTTTTCTTTACTAACACCCTTGGTCACACAGTACTCGTATGTGTATGATCTAACAGCACTGCTGGTTTATACATATAATCACTCAGTCTCACTATTTCTTCGTCTTTCTGTCTCTCTAGCTAGCTGTCTGTATATGTTGTTTCTTTGTCCATTTATCATGTTGTTGGTAATAAAAATTTGTATGTTGGTCCTCTCATCATCATCATCAACAGAAAATTGCTAAGAATTTGTTACTTTGATGCGTAACTTTAACTTTGAAAGGCCACAAAAATAATATTAAAAAAAAATAGTAAAACTAAAAATTATTACACTGCAGTTGGAAAGTAATACAAAAACAAATAAAAATAAGTAAATTAGAGCAAGAAAATTGTTTAACACAATTCTTTCTTATTCGAACATTGAAGTAAAACAATTTGTGGGCATGCAATTGTAAAGTGTAACTTGAAAACTTTAATTTTCCTTAAAAAAAAAAATTTTTTAATTCCTGTTTTTATGTTTTACATATTTTTCGAAACACACATTCAAGAACAAAATCTTGGATTATCTAGGATAATTTTTATTAAACTTAAGATTTTGCTTTTTACTTTCGTAAATGAATAATTACTTCACTTAAAGTAACCATTTAATATAAAACTAAAGATAAATTACGGCATATGATATCGGTCGAAACTTAAATAAAATTGCATTGAAATATCAAGCGATATCTTGAATATATTTAAAGCTAAGGCTGTACCAATAATCGAACACGTCAGAGATAAACATACTAGCAAACAAACATTCGCACCATCATAAGCCTCTAACAAAGTGGTATCTGCTGCTGACCAAATTTCTCATACAGAAAGTGGTTCACTAATTTTAATAAAATATTGCACCTGGAAACAAGGTGGTGAATTTTTGTCTTTGTCTATTTTTAATAACTTTTTTAAGTATTTAAAATTTATAGGCCCCTAAAGCTTTCAAATAGCTGAGGTTGCCTACTTTGGCGCCATTTTAGATCATCCTGTGTTGGCATAGGGTACTTAAAAATATAAAGGTCTAAAAGTTTGAGTCCTCTACTTTGAACTGCAATTGATTTCATCTAAATCCGTCAAGTAGTTTAAAAGTTCTCTATTTATTAGCACTTTTTCAATTCGACCCCACCCTGTGTGATATGTTTTTAAATAAAAATTAAGAGGCAGCCTTTACTAGCAATTCTTTCTTCTAAATTCAAATTTAATAAAATTTAACTTCACTTTTACGATTTCATGTTATGTGAATCTTTGAACTTTATATTTTTTTTTTAATACACAATTTCTCCAACTTGGGCTTAAAATGTCGTAGTTGATACCAAATAAAATTGATTGAAATTTTTTATTTGTATGAACATGTCAAACACTGTTGCAGCCGTTGAGTGCAGTTTCAGATTAAGGAAACCTTTTGTTAGCACTAAAACAAGACTGTAACTTTTAAAAGTGTTATTCTGTCACCAATACCACTTGTTGCCAAGTCATACAGCAGTGTTTACATCCAGAGAAAAATATGACACCATCCGTTGCCAAAATGATCGCAAATTTGGTCAATAGTGTATCAACCACGCCTGAGCTCACTTCGAGAACGCATGGTATCATTTTAAAAACGCATTATTGACAACATAGCATTGCAGAATTGACAACAAATGGTGTCATATGGGCAATATACTGGTGTCGAAATGATACCAGGTAGTTTTGAAAATGACAACATACGTTGTCAATTTGACAATGTTTGTCAATAAGTAGAACATTTGACAACATATTGTTGTCAATTTCACAACGTACGTTAACATGTTGACAACGTACATTGTCAAAAAAGTAAAATCGGAGCTTTTTTCTAAGCTGACAACCAGCCATTGTCGATTTGTTAAACGCTAGTTAAAAAATTTAAAACACTAGTTGTCAGTAAAGTAGACAACGGGATGGTGTCAAAATGACCACATACGTAGTTGATATATTTGGCTCAGTGTGCCCAAAAATACTCAAAAAAAACTAAATATTTCGAGTGTTTTTCATATACAATTTCCAGACAACTCGATCGCTTGTGTTATAAAAACAGCATTTTAGTCTCCACTCAATTTTCTATTACTGCATATTAACTTCTTTTCAATATATGAGCTGTTATTTTTTAAAGTGCTTTAAGTCCACTTTATAAAAAAAATTAATTAGCGCTTATTTCAGTGAGATGTAGACCTAATAAAATCACCTCTAAACCAATTTCTAAAAAAAAGTGGACTTTTAGCACTTTCAAAAACAGCAGCTCATTTATAAATTTTCCTATTAAATCATTGTTCAGTTACTTCCTTCCTTCCTTTAATTTTTTTCATTTCACCAGCGTTATCCACTCTTCCTTCTCTTTCTATGTGTCTTTTTTTTGTGGAAATTTTTTTTTATTTAAACAAACAAAACGAATACAATAAAATGTTAAATTAAAATTGACAACTACATTGATATGTTTGACACATTGACCGATATTTTAATAAAACATAAACCACTGAATTGATACAATATTCTTTGTTTTAATTTTTAACAAATTGTTGTTCACAGCTAACCCTTAATACCCGGCAGTTGTAAGGGTCTTTATAAGATTTTAAAATATTTTTATAAAAGCATTTGATGCAGCAAAGATGTCTTAATGCTCTCTAAACAAAGAATAAAAAAAAGTGGGAAAGCCTCGAAATTTCATTCACGATACGAAGGATAGTTTTAATGGTTCGTAATTAAAGACTTTTTTTTTTTAGGGGAAAGAGTTCAATCCTTAGTAAATATATATTAACATCCTCATATTGTCAGCCTTAATGAGTAGATTTTTCTTTGGTTATTGTTTTCTAACTTATGAAATATAAATTTGTCCAAATGTTTCTTTAAACTGCTGGGTAAATAACCATGTAAACCTTTATTTATTCACAATTTATGTATTGATGTCTACATTTAAATACACACCAACACATATACACACACATATTCATCTATTTATTAATGTTTAAGTGTATGTGCGGCCTATAAAATTGATTGAATGATTGCTTTCATTCATATATATTTGGTTAAATTCACATTTACGCTTTAATGAACATGCAAATGTGTATGTTTGTATATGTATGCATTGCAAACTTTATAAAATATTTTATTATTACAATAGCAACAATCATTACTATTTATTACAAGTATACGAGCACATAAACACACACATATTTGCTGTTCTAGTGGTTATTGCTGTAATTGTAAACCTAAAAGATGAGGTTATTGGTTTTGTACTCTGCTCCATTATCAATTTTTAATGGATTGATTTAAAATTCATCATGATGAGAAATATTTTTGTTCATTTAAAAATTTTGCACTAATAGTTTTTAATAGAAAAAACTGAGTGAAAAACACTAAAAATTATTATACATTAATATTCAATGTTAAACTTTGTTTAAGTAGAAGATGGTATAGCTACTCAACCTGAAAGAATATTGCTATACGCCTTCCCAGGAAACTTGGGTTACTCTATTCCACCTCTTGTCTACAGAGACTTCGTTAGAGATGATTTCCAACCTTCTTGCTTCTTTTTACTTGCGACTCTGTCTTGAGAGATCTTGATGGCTGGGTTTAAGAAGAGCTAATTTCCCTCCTTCTTGCTTCATTGTACTTGTTCCTGAGTCTTGAGAGATCTTGATGGCTGGGCTTAAGAAAGTGATAATTTCCCCTTCTTGCTTATTTGTACTTGCTTAAGAAAATCTAATTTCCGTTCTTTTACTTCTTTTTACTTGCTCCTGTGTCTTGAGAGATCTGGTTTGCTGGACTTGAGAAGACCTAATTTCCGTTTCTTTGTGCTTCTTTGTACTTGCGCCTGAGTATTGAGAGATTTTGATGGCTACGGTTGCTATATTGTTTCTTGTTTTTTACATTTAGTTGTGTTAAGAGTCTATAAAAGAATTTTTAAGAAAAACCCCTAAAAAAATGTCCGTATGGTATCCAAAAACTTTGTAGCATTATTTACGTTAAGTCATAATTTCTGGCATTTTTATAAAATAGGATTACAGCTCTTTTTTAGCCACATTAAAGACATAGATAATTGGAAAAGGAACATCATCGATGTTTTTCTGTTAAGGAGGATGTAGGACAAGACTTCTGAGAGACTTTTTGTTGACTTACAGAACAATAAAAGAGCCTTAAATTCATTAGAAGCCTAAATCTTGAACAGTAAAAATTATCATCTATACGAAATATTGCCAGGGCTAGGCAACATGGTTGTTCTGTATAAATAAAATAGAGACGAGTTGGTTACATCATTTATAACTGCGGGATAGACATGATTTATCAACCACGACCATTTTTGCCTTCACTTTTCAACTATTTAATGATTATAACCATTTAAAAAAATTTTTTTTGGTATAAATTGGTACAAGGCCTATGTTTACTTTCGGACCAGGTAAAACCTGGTAATAAAAGATATTAAAAAAAATCTTTTCGCTGAAGTTGGGCATCAAATTGTAATGTTATTCTTGTTGGATATAAAGCAGTTATCCAAATTTGTTGAAGATTCTCTAGAAGAGCGGCTGTGGCTTAGGCTTCACTGGCAGATATATTTTTCGTTAGACCCTCAGCTTCTAATGGCTTTATAGAGAGTAGAGCTATAAGAGTTTTTCTTTATATGTATGATCGATCTTCTCTAGATACTTAGAATTTCTGCGGCTTATGCTTAGCTGGTAGATGTTTTGCGGAGAATACTCGACTTCTAATGCTTTTTAGACAGATAGTAAAGCTATAAATCGTCTTAAACTCTTACCAAGAGGTTGTGTCATATGCTCGATGTTCCTTCGATATTTAAAGTTGCTTTCAAACTACCTTAACTTTGGCTTATACTTGGTTGTACTTCTAGTTATATTTTGGCTTCTAATTCTTTTTATATAGAAGAGAGCTATAAATCGCCTTTGCCTATTTGGAGTTATTTCCCAAATTTTACTACAGCTTGGCTGTGGCTTTAACTTAATTTAAAGAGTGAGACTATAAATCATCTTGGCCTTTTGGTACTCCCTTTCAAATTGCTATCTAAACTTAGATAGAGCTTGTGCATCTTCACTTGATTAATTAGCATTTCTTTTTCTACAGTTTAATTTTGTGTTGTAAAGCAAAATGAAATCTATTATTTGAAGGAAAATGTATAAACGCAGCAGATGTAACAACACAAATTGCCCTGACCGCTCGCTCATTTCACACTAAACGTATTATTTAGTTATTTTAAGAACAAAGTGTTAAAGTGAGAATATCTTAAATATACATTTCAATCATTTCTACAAACTGATAAATATCTAAATATTTATTTAGAAATTCTTTGAAGCATTCTTTTGCAAGTTTTACTTGCACAAACAAAACAGCAAAAAGCTGACTACAAAATGTTGCATGAGCTGCTGGAATTGTATTTAATCAATGATTCAATATTTAAAATTAAATCAGCAGCAGCAGAAACAGTAAAAGAAAAACGTACTCATGGCAAATTGCAAAGAAATAAGATGAACAAAAATTATATACATTTATGGATTTCCGATATCAATTGATTTTATAGAATTATAAATACGACTTCAGTGCATACACAAAGGAGGTTGAGTGGCAACAATAAAAAAATAAAAAAATATTGTATCTCTCGTATAAAAGATTTAAACATAATACGAGTATAATCTAGGAATGACTTTTCTGTCTTGGCTACCAAATGCATTGCAGATGAAACAACACATACGGATTCGTATGAATGTATGACTGAATGCTTTCCTGATCTGATGTCTACATCAGAGCAGAAGAGTGAACTGAAACATAAAGCGCACCAATCGTAACCAATTTTATGCGTTTGTACGCTTGTACGTACATAAAAATAAAAAGGAATAAACTTTAAAAAGAATTCAATAAAAAAAACAATAAATAAATTTAATATTTCGATGCACATAAAAAATGATGTTAAAAAATAAACAGGCAAAATGGAAAGGAAGAGCATAAACATAAAGTGTGTAGGGGCAAAGCCAATAATGTAATTGTGATTCATTGAAGGATTTCAAAAAGAGAAAGCAAAAGCGTACTTGTATGTAATTCCTACTAAAGTAAATCAACAGATGGAAGTTCCAGTAAAGAAAAAAACCAAGCCAGTTTGAAAACATAAAGCTTTTACTAAAAATTAGAAAAATTAAATTAAAAAGCAAAGAACTAAACAAAGATATATAGAAAAGAGCTCACTTGGCTCCTCTTTACAAAATAAAAAATAAAGAAGAATGTACAGAGACCGAAAAGGGCCATAAAAAGTTGCAAAATTAAACAGTTAGAAGAAGAAAATATAGCCCAATAGAAAAAGAAAAACAATAATTCTGTGCTAATAAAAAAATGGCTTAAATCGAGTTGTGGTCGTAATTAATTTAATAAATTTATTAGTGTGGTTTCGGAATGGTGGGACATTATATTCCCCAAATAGCGAGATGATAGGGACAGTAAAACCTAGGTTAGGTTGGACATTGCGCAATAACAAGAAAAACATAAACTGGGCTCACTTGGATCTGCTGATGTGGTCCTTTTTTGATACCCGTATAAGAGGAAGTCAAAGAAGGAAAGCAAAGTAAATTTTATAAGAAATACTTTTAGGGCTTCTAAAGTTGTATATCTCTAAAATGACTTAATAAGGTTTTCCAATATTGCCACATAATTATAACATGATTAAATTTCGATTTTTAGTACCAGTTGCTACACTGAGCTAAAAATGTGGTCATCTTGACACCATCGCGTTGTCTATTGCTTTTTTTTTTGACAACCAGTATATTTTTTTTTAACAATCGACAACCGTTGGTTGTGAAAAGCTACTATTTTACTTTTTGACAGCATATGTTGTCAACTTGTACATGAATGTTGTTGAATTGATAACAATATGTTATTAAAGTTCCAACTTAATAACAAACGTTGTTAAATTGACAACGCATGTTGTGATTTCCACAACCACTTGGTATTATTTCGACAATAGATGGTGTTGATTTATCACCAGTATAAAGTAATTTCGACACCAATATATTGTCCATAAGACACCATTCGTTGTCAATTCTGCTGTGATTTGTTGTCAATAATGCGTGTTTAAAATGACACTATGCGTTCTCAAAGTGAGCACAAACACTATTGAAACCGGATGCTTTAATGCCTACTGTCGACAGTAAAGAGTAGCTTCATAGATAACGCTTATCACAGTTCAATTTTGTTAGAGACATTAGTTGCTTGTTGGCAGTTCTATTAGTCTTTCATGCCCGAATTTTTAGTGATCTCAGTTGGGCTCTATATAGGCAAGATAATCACAACGTGGTTAGATCAGACTGGCAATTTCACATGCTTATTCAGTTTAATTGACAAAAATATTGATAGTCTGCTGTTTAGAAATATTTAATTTCCATTTTTTTTTTCTTCGCTTTTCTTCCTTTTACCTTAGTGCTTCTTTCACTGAAGTCAATCTCGACTAGATTCTTTAGTTAACCTACAAAATTTATCTGCTGTTTAGAGGTGTTGAAAAAGATGCATGCCATAGAACTTCTCAATGTGTTCTTCTCTGCGCTATTTTTTCTTTAACAGATCATCCATCAAATTTTATAATGGAATGATGTCTTGTAAGTCTTCTTATCCATGTTTTACTTTAAAAAAATTAATAAATCTATTTTAAAGGCCGGAGTTTAGATTCCTGGCTAGACCCTGGGTGTCTAGTAATCTAGTCACCAATACTCTCTCTTTGTCAGATCACCTTGCTACGGCATCTTGAGAATAGCGATTCTTTATTTTTTGATTCTGAAACTTTCTTCGGCAAAAGAAATCAACTGAAGTTTTTAAAAATATAAAATCTCCAATAACAAAAATGTCTTCAATATCATTTTTTCCATATTGGTTTTCAAAAAACCAAAAAAAAAACAACAAAAACTTTCACAGTATAAATTTTGCTTTCTTTCTTCTTTTTCCCCCCATTCGTTCTCACTTGTTAGCGGCAAATGTTGCATAATACGTTTTTCGTTTACTTTGTTGTTTACTTTAAAATGTTAACTTTTCAACAAGATCAATAAATTTTTTGCTTACGTTGTTTCTCTGCTCTTGCATTGAAAAATCTATAAACAAACAAGTAACAGACAGAAGAAAAGGGTGTTTTGTAAAAGGAAGTATTTATTTGAAATAAAATATGCAAAAGTGAAATTCAATGGCAAATCTGAAATAAATTGATTAATTCAATAAATAAAGTTATTTTTTTGGTTGACTCTTTTATTAAAGTTTCAAGTTGACTTTATATATAACAAGGCAGCTGAAATTCTATAAAATGGGAGACCTTAAGGACAGAGTACCTTCTTGGAGGTATCTTTTCAAGTACGGAAATATCTACAATTTAAGCATATCAAGGTTTGCATTTTTAAGCTGATGATGTTTCAAGCTACAGCCTGCCTGATTTGTGAACATCACAAATTGGTTTTGTCATTTGAGCTTTTCCACCACCAAAATAAATCTGAGACAATTCAGAAGCACAACTCTGATCCAATAAAGTTTTAATAAATGAAGGATCCGTTCACTCAGCTGAGTCTACTCACTGCCTGAATGGCTATCATGACTTTCATGTATCCGTCATATTCAACTTGGTTTGGATATTTTTTTATTCTCTTCGTTTTTGTGTGATGCATAGGATCATCATAAATGTGTGCTCCATTTAGATCTAGGTTGATAGTAAAGTAAGTGACCATGATGAGAAAGAATTAAAAGAAAATAAAACTGGCAGATGTGTGTGAGGAAAAGTTCACTTAGTACAAAAATAGCGTATATGTGGTCTATGAAGGATGAAGGCTACTGCTGCCAAACCCTATCTATCTATCTTAAGGCATGGGACACTTGTCATTTTAAAGGGCAGGCTGCCTAGATTTGTAATCTTCAGCCCAAATACTCAGATATTACTTTGGATTATTTAAAAAAAATTTTTTTTTTAATTTTCATATACCTGGGGGGTTACTCTCTATTGCGATGCGAAAGAAAACGCATCGCAACTCAATGTAAAAATCATACAGATGCGAATGGTTTTTCTTTAAGGCATTTTTACTATTCCCCACTTTGCCCGGGTACCATTCCCGATTTTGTCAGTGCTGCTTTTAAGATCCTGACCTGTCCTGAGGCTTGAGGTAAAATGGGTTTTCTGCTTTGAACCTTAACTAAACTGAAATGAAATTTTGTAACTCCTTCCACTTTGTATAAACTTTACTTTTAACACAATTTTTTTGTCTACTCCTTTTTTTTTATAAAACCCAAACACGTTGTAGCGTACTAGCCTCCTTCAGATCCCAAATTTTATGATGATTTCTTACATTTATTGCAGCAAATTCATTGAACATTGAATACGAGTAGAAAAGCCATTTCAAGATGCAATTCGGTTCTCTGTACAATGAGTATGAGTTGCATTCATAAGTTATTGAGTCAGCAAACACAGCATTGCCGGTAAATTTGTTACACTGTTGATGTTGGCTCTTGAAAGTTCGTGATCGCTTTGACCAAAAAGATCTTCTTCATTCTTGCCATTAAACGAATAAAAATAAGAATAAATTTTGCTAAAGTTGAATCAGTCAAGCCAACCATTCACGGTTATGGGAACTGGGAATTGTATTCTTTTCTGTTAATATCCTCTGTGGATTTGGATTTTGTTGTTCTTGTTTGTTTGTTTATTTTACTTTGCTGTTTAGTTTCGTTATTATACAAATAAATGCTTGTATCGCGTATAGTATCAGCAAATGTTTTTGTATTTGGTAGTAAATAAATTTTATTACCGGCTATTGACTGTTTTTTTTTTCTTACTCTGCATTTCTTTAATTTTGTGTATTTTCTTTTTATTTAAATCGTTTTGGGATTTCAAATTTATGGCAAATGTTTAAATTTTGCATAATTGAAAGCGGATAGTTAACAATATTTCCATTTTTAGTTGTTAAATTGTTAACAAAAGTTGATGCCCGGTGTTGTGTTGTTTTAATGGACTTTTTTTTTTTTTTTTTTTTGAAACTCAACGATTTAAATAGAGAAAAGCTTAGTTGTTTTACAGTCTAGCTAAATCATTAAAAATTATTTAATTATCTGTCAAGTTATTTCAATTTAAAGGTTAAGTGGCTAAAGCATTTCCATATAAATAACTCGTTTAAAGTAACAAATTTTGCATTTCTTTGCTTTTCTTTTGTTGCCGCTAAAAGCCTTTTATTTCATCAAAGCAGAAACAATTTGAAAAGCTTTTAAATTATTTCATTTTCTTCCTTTTTATATACATATAATTAGCTTATTATAACGCTTTATGAAATACAAAAATTTCATCCCTTTTTATTAGCTTCCTTTCTTTCATTACATTTTTGTACTTCATTACAATTGTTTTAAGCATTTGCTTTTATCTCATACCAAAATGTTTGCCTTTTTTTGTGACTCCCTTTAATTATTTGGTCTTGAAGCTAAATTTAATTTTAAACATTGCATGCATAGCTGGTTTTTTGTTGCTAAACAAACCCTTAATAAACCTTAAAATATAAATTAAAGAAAGAAAACAACACGCCAGCCCCTTTGGCATATGCTGTTAGAATGCATTTTCTAAATGACCCCAAAAATATGCAACATTTCAATGTATGAATGTTAATATTTATAACTGGCAAATGTAAAATAAATTAACGCCATACACTGATAACACCACAGCTACATACAAAAACTAATACAGAAAAAGAGATAAAAAAAATCCTTTTGCAAATGCCAGGAGTAAAACATTAATTGGGTTTTATAAGAGCAGGGTGCTGTTAGTTATAAAACGGCAATTGCTTTTTTTTTTTTTTTTTGTTTATTAGTAATTTATTCAGTAGCTATACTTGATGTTTTAAAATAGACAACATTTTTTTTTCTGTTATTACGTTTCAATGACATACATATAAATTTGTCTGAGAAATTGTTGTAAAAAATTTTAATAAAAAGCAAAACGAGGTACACACAAAACAACAAAGTCTTTGGGGTTGTAATAACGGAAAGTTGATGTCTCCTGTTGGGTGCTGTGCCACTGATTAATTGCATTAAAAAGAAACCAATTTGTGGAATTCACCACAAAGAAATTTTACTTAACTGAAACGTCCTTTAATTCTGCAAAGGCAAGGCTAAAGAAAGGAGAGCATGTTTTATTTTCTTACCACTTTGACTTTTAATCGTGTAAATATTTATGGCAAATATTATACACAAAAGAAGATAATGGAAGGCTTAGGAGGTAAGCTACACCAAAGCAAAGTTTTGCAATCAAAAACAACAATCATACAAGGAATTCATAAATATTGAAAACATTAATTACCACAGGAATAAAACTTTTATTCATCATACAAAACCTGGAAAGAGAAGCATTAAACTGAAAGAATCAAACACATTTAATCTGAGCTCTCATGTGATTAGCTGTTGAAAGCTGGCCAATCTGAACCAGCAACATTGACACTGTCTGCAGCTTAACCTCTGGAATCTCTTCAGCAAACCGTAAAATCAAATCTTCAGAAATATAATAAGAATGAAATGTCTTTACGTTCATTAGAGGCCAGAAACTTCAGTGGGATTAACTAATTTCAATAAAAAGTTTGTTGTCTTGGCGAGAGGTGGTTCATTGATGGGTGTCAGATCAACCAATTAACTACGAGTAAGGAGAGTGTTTGATCTTGGCTTACTGTGAAGCAAATTAACAATGGTCAGAGAGAAAAAAAAAATTTGCAGGTGCGAATAACATTTCAAAGATAGCTGATCTGAGTTAGTAGCAGGAGATGGTAAACGAACTGCTCCAGGAGTAGAAGTAGTTAGTGCATACCTTTATTAAGTTATAGACTAAGATGTGTCTAGAGAAACTTCAAATGAACCAATCAAATTAAGAAAAGTGATTGATCTTAGATAGAGCATTGTTCATTATAAAATAAATAACCAACGATTAGTCTTCAGCAAAGAGAAACAAGAATTAAATTCAATTCATCTGATACTAGACAATCTGAGCCAGCAAACATGGAGCAGAAACTTCAGTTAGATTACATAATTACAATCAACAACACAGAGGGTCGGTGTAGATCACTTTATTCTTTGTTGTCCTGGCGACTAAGTGGTTCAAAACCGAACTATTGAACTCTAATTGATGGCTGCAAACCAACCATCCAACTATATGATAAGGAAACAAATTATCAACAGTCAGTCTTTATAGCTTTTCTCCACTACTTAAGGAAAGAAACAAAAATTTGCAGACACGATTACAATGAGATTTTATATGGTAAACATTTCAGAGCAAGCTAATCTGAATTAGTAGCATGAGATGCTAACTGAACTGCACCAAGGTTAGGAGTAGATCGCGTTTATTAAGAGCCATTAAATGTCTACAGAAACTTTAGCTTGATTATTTATTGTATCCAACTCGATTAAGGAGAGATTAGAGACAAGAGTCTTTGGAAAAACGTCTTTGGGAAAGTGTCTCCAAAAAGCCAGTTGTTTTGTTCAGTAAGAACTCATTTCTTTGAGAGTCAACCAAGAGTCGCTCAGATATTTTTCACTCACAAAGTGCAAGTACAAAACCCAGAACTTACACTGGCTGATCCTAATAAATATTTAATTTCTTATACTGATGATATCTAAACCATATTAAATCAAAGATTTCAGATTTCATATTGATCAAGAGCTGATGAATTGCTGAGAGACAGATGTAAATAAACTAAAGCTTATAGCTCTGAAGTTACTCATTGCCTTTACGAATGATGCATCTAATCTTATACTTTTCTGAGTTTCTTCAAAAGCAAAGTGAAATTTTGTCAAATATGTGGAAGCATAAAACAACTTTCGAAATGATATTGTTTCTCTGCTCATATTGTAGAATTTATAGCGATTGTTTTTCTTAGTGGCAAATTTTTCTTACTAAAAATTTTCTAAGAATATTTTTCCAATTATAGCAACTTAGACTAAATAAATAAATTCGTAGAGTGTTTTAACATTAATATAATGCCATTATTAATCCTGATGGTTTGTTGAGGCTTGTATTATGTACTGCGTGCCATAATGTCACAAAGGCAGTGTGTTGCAAGGGTTTTACACAAAACCAAGATTTCCTACTGTGAGTGTTTTGCCACAGTTTATTAAATTCTTATGTTATGCAACAGCACACAGACTCAGCTTTAGCGTTCTAAAAAAAAAAAAAAAGATGAATATCATAAAGAAAAAGTACCAGAGAATTTAAATTTTAAGAGAAACGTCGGTTTCCTGGTTTTACTCTTCCCACTCTGCCAATTCAATTTGAAATTACTAACCAACCCCTTAAATGACATTTATGTATTGTAGTGTTGTGTAGTCTACGGGTACCTTGATTATTTACTATTTAATTTGTTTTTGCAAATACGCACACATTAAAGAATGGTGTCAATGAAAATGCCCCCCACTGTTATCCGCTGGTAACTGGTTAGTTGTTGGTTAAATACTAGACCCATAAACTTTATATAGAAGACATGGCTGTTGCTCTAAAGGCAATATATAAATTTAACTCTTTCCAGAGCAGGGGTATTTATTTGCTTCTCTTCTTAACGCTGGTATTAATGCACACTTTGCAATGTTTGCACCCATACCCACATATACAGACACATAACCTGGGGCCACCTTTGATGTTCTATGTTATGCAAAATTCTCAATATGCAACCCCCCTTGAAAGGCTACTTTAGCAATGCAGTGCAGTGTTGTAAATAGTCAAGGTATTGCAGTTTAAATTTCTTGTATGTCCGTCCTATTGGTGTAGAATGTTTTATGTTGAGTGTGTGTGTCGGTGTCTGTGATTTGTTTTTTGATTTTCTTGTTGCTGGTACACATAATTTTCAGCAAAACCCCAGCGTGTTGAAGTGGTCGTCTTTACCCTGGGTTAATTTGCCTTTGAGTCAGTAGTGACTTGTACTTGACTTTTAAGTAACGCACATGTCAAAGTATCTTTTGTTGTATGCTAGTAATAAAAACAAAATAAGCATTTTGCTGCCACATGCCACAGTTAAAGTCTTTAATAAAAATTGTCATAACAAATATTTAATGAAAGTTTAAATCTAACATTTTATGTTACTCTAACAGTTAAGATGAGGCTGTAGGTAAGGAAATTTATCACTAGATATTTGACATATTTTAATTGCAGCTAAATGGCAATTAGATATGCACAATACTTTCATATCTATAAAATTCTTTAATATTTCCAAATGTAAGCATGAATGTATTTAGCCATTCTAGTTCATTACTTTTACTGAACAATAAGGGCATTAGTGCATATTTTAAGGCATATTTTGTACTTTTAAACGCTTGTTTTATGCGCATATTTTCGTTTTTTAAACGCATGAAATTCTTTGCCCTGGTTATAAGTTACTCTTTCATCGAACAGTATTCAAAGTGAAGCTGCTGTTTTAATTCGCTTTTTTTTAACTCATCTCGTCTATCATTTTATTTTAATTAATTTCTTTCAAGTTTTATTACGTAATTTAATTGAATTATTACTGTTCAATTAATGGCTTTAACTCTATAATTTGTTTAACAAATTTTAATTCACATAAAATTTATCTTCATAACTGCTGGAGTGTAACTGAAATGTAAATAAATAGAATGAAACTAAAAACCCAAAAAGTTTATTTTGCATGCATGCTTTAATTAAGCTGTTGTTGTTGATTCCTGGTTATATAAATCTTTAAAAATATAAAAAAAGTCCACTATAAATAAATGTGTCCTTACTGCAAACCAAAAGCAATAATTATTGTGTGTGTCTTATGATAAAGTATTTACCCCATAATCATCATCACCCCACATGATGATTTCAATATTGTGTCATGTTGCAAATGTTAAGGAAATTATATTTACAACATACATCATCATATGTTTCATGTTTCTTATTACTTCTTGTGCTGGAATCACATATCGGTACTTTTTTTTAGTGCTTACCACTCTATTTTAAACCGTTGCTAGTAGTCTGTTGCCTGGGTTTCTGTTACAATTTATGCTGTTGTTGACATTGTGTGCTGCTGCTGTTACTTTTTGTTGTTGTTGTCTCAAGTTGGTGGCAGGCTTTACACTTGAGCTCATATTTGCAATGTCTACAATGTTGTGTTGCTTCAGCTGTTTTCTGCTTTTCATTTTCTTACAAGCGACAACTTAATTTTTTTTTTTTACTTTGTTTATGTTCTGCTCTCCCTAAAGTGAAAATTCTTGTTATTTTTTTTTTTTTTTTAACCAAAGGAATTCTCAAGTATATTTTGTGAGTGTGCAATTTCTTATTGGTTTGTTTGTTCAATTCTTTCATTCATTTCTTGCAAATCTTTCTTTTTATACCCTTTCACTGTAGGTAAGAAGGCTGTATATAACCCTATGAAGTCTATACATTCTGGATTCTTATAAATGGCGGAATCGACTTAGCGCTATTGAAATCAACTTTCTGAAGTCCCTAGGCAACGTATAGAAAAGTTTAGTACATCAATCTGTCAGTTGTTTTTGTCAGTTTATTACTATTAAAATTCAGCTAGATTGGTTCATAAATGGCGGAGCTGTGAGTCAAAAACCCCTATTTTGAGAAATTTTTTGAATGGGTTTTTTTGCGTATTTTGTTAAAACAATGAAGCGGATAAAAAAACTTGGTATGCAGTTTCACTTGAAATATCAGTCATAATATCTGTGATAAAAATGAGAGCCAAAATTCTTGAGAAGAACAGTATATGGTAATTAAAAAAAAATTAAAATAGTTCAAAGAAACTTCTGAGTATTTCAGCAGTAGATTACAAATCTAGACGACCTCTTGTTTAAAATGATATCTGTCCCATTTCACAATCTTTAATGGTTCGTTGGGAAGTTCCTGAAATCACTCAGAGCAACAGCACTGGTATATGAAAATTTCAAAATAATCGAAAGTAACTTCCTGACGAACCATAGAAGATTGTTAGATGGAACATATATCACTTTAAAGGGAGGGTAGGTCGTCTAGATTTGTAATCTATCGCCTAAATACACAGAAATTACTTTGAACTATTTTTAAAAAAATTTTTAAGTTTCCATATACCCACTTGCCGTTGCTTTGCGGGGTTTTTCAAATTCCCTAATTTGCCGAGGTACCATTCCCGATTTTGCCCATGAAAATTTCCAAAATCAAAGATTAGTTTAATCTGTAGGCTCTACACTTTCTGGAAGTGTTTCAACATTTTCTAAAAATATCGTAATTTTTATTCTATGATGCAAAAAGGAAATTGCCAAACCCTTCAGAGCAACATCACTGCAGTATATGAAAATTTCCAAAAAAAAATTTGAGTATCCAAAGTAATATCCGAATATTTGGTTGTTAGGTTACAAATATAGATGATCTCCTCTTTAAAATGATGTATGTACCATCCCGAAATAATTTATGGTTCTTCTCAGAGCAACAGCACTGCGGTATATGAAAATTTCCAAAAAAAATTTTAAAATGATCCAAAGTAAGATTTGATCAGTAAGTTACAAATATAGATGATCTCAGCTAAACTACTACTAAAAATATTTAATATTTAATAATATGCCATTAATTCTGAAAATATATTTACAAATATTAAAAAACGTAATGGGATACGTTAAAGCATATTTAAAGCGGCATATTTATCTTCACTCATTTAATTTTTTCTATTGTTTTGATATTATAGAAGAATGTGGAAAGTGAAAAATATTAATATTTCGCTATAACAGTGAAGGGTATATAAGACTTGGCACAGCTGAATTTAACTTGTTTTATTTTCTTTTCTTTCTTTTAATTTTTGCAAAATTTTTCTGTTGATCTTTCTTTTTTATTATTTGGCTTTTGCAACAACATGTTGTTTGAGGTTGACATATTGAGTTGAGTGAGTTGTTTGCTTTAGCAGCATGTGTTGCATTGAATTGGTCCGGTTGGTTTGATATGTTGGCGTCATATAATTACAGTTTCAGTTGCATTAAAAAATTAATTCATCTTGCAGTTTTTTTGTAGAAATTTTTTTCGAATTCTTAAGTTTAAGAATGTTGTTCTTTAAAATATCTTAATTAAATTAAAAGGATTTTTAAAGCGGAAGAATTTTTTTTTTTTTGTATAAAATAAAATTTTTTTTATAAGACCAAATTAATTTGTACAATTTTTGTTAATCTTAACTTACGTTTTTCTGGCAATTTCAAGCCTGTAATTTTAGATTTTTGCTTTTCTGTACTTTTTGTTACTCTCAAAGCAAAGTTATTGCTGTCTTCTTGCAAATATTTATTTCCTTCTCTTCCTTGATATTTTGCCAGAGTTAGTTAGTTTTATGCCCTTTAGTTATTTTGTTTGCTGTTTATAGTTTGAAATCTTCTTTAACCGAAAAGAAAGACAGGAAAAAGTATAGTTTGTATCTTTAATAAATTTGTTAATCTTTCTTTGGTTAAAATTTATGACATTTTCGGGGAAGAATTATTTCTGTAGTATTAATGATTTAAGACTGTGCCTTCAAAAAAAAAAATATTTTTTTCTTATTCTACAGCGTACGTGTGTAGTTGGTTGATCTGTTTTATTTTATATTTTTTGATTCGTGGTAGAAGTTTATTAATTTAATACTATTTTTAAAAATGAATTATTAAAATTATCAAGCAAGAGTTCAAAAGAAAATTATAAATTTAAATATTAACTATGCGCCTTAGGGTATTTTGTATTAAAAAAAGCATTGAAACTGCATATTGAATATTAAATTCTTTTAAAAAAATTAAATTTTTTTGGAGAAAATATTAATTTTTTTTTGAATTGCTTATACTTATATTTAACTCAGCAATGGACTTGACATTCACATGAACGACATTGGCCACACATATGGCCATTAAACACCAGCCTAAAACTCTTACTGCAAATGTTGTCACGTCATGTGATGGTCATGTCAAGTAAAATTTATATCAATTTCATGCTGCTGTTAAAGCAATTTTGTGTCATTATCATGTCGTATTATGAATATTAATGTCATGTTAATTTCATGACAATATTGTGTCATTTACATGTTAATGTCATGTCATGTGAATGTCACATCAATTTCGCATCAATCATATCCAATAAAATTCAATCATCAATGTCAAACAAATTTTGTTTCATTGTCATGTCATGTTATGCATGTGCTATGTGAATGTAATCTTATTATTTTGTAATATCATGTTATAAATTTTAAGTTGATGTTAAGTCAATTTAATACCAATGTCATGTTGTATTAAATCAATGTTATATGAATGTCATGTTCATTTAATATCGATGTCACGTCATGTAAATTCGTGTTCATGTCATATCACTGTAACGCCAATGTGATAAGCATTCTATATAACGATTTGAAATAAATTTCTATGCCAGTGTTATGTATGTCATGTCATGTGAATGTCACAAATTTAGCATGATATTGATATGACATTAACATATAAATGACACGATATTGAGGCGTATATATAAAATATCTGACTAGCATTTAAACCATTCAGTCAGAAATGCTAACCATCAGTGGCTTGTATTTCAATCGAATGTTACATCCGCAGCTCTAGTTGGCCCCTGGCTAAAATTTCTTTAGTATGGACTACTGCATACAGTGGGTTCATTAGCATTGAACATGTTAGTGACGGTCGCTATACGGCTTAGTAGTCAGAATACATGAATACTACCTAACAGTAAGGAGACAATTTTTCACTTTCTCTGCCAGATAAAAATTTCCACTTCACTTTATTACTCCGTCGCCTTGGCGAACAGGTTCAAAAGGAAATATTCTGATTTAGTGAGGTCGCCACTTAAACCAACCAACCGACCAAGCATTTAAAGCGCTCTCAATATGTTCTACGAGTCAAAAAGATTTTTTCCAAATGTAGAAAATTGGTAAATGGAGATAAATTCCCAAATGAGTCATGATACTTGAGTTAAACGCATGTACAAATCTGTTTTACCTAACTGTTAGACACATCCCTCGCTAAAAAAAATGTCTTAGCTAAAATATTTTCACTTAACAGAATGCCAAAGTCACAGTTTAATTTATGCATGTGCGGGATTTATGGCAAAATTCAAATTGGATTTCGTTTGTAGGTAAAATTCAATATAATAAAAACAGCAACAAATAAAGGATATTCACTAACAAAAAAAAGAAAAAACTTCTAAGAATTTTATGAAATTGAAAGCTAAAGCTAAACATGACAGCTTTAAAAATAATTTTTAATGAAAATACAGCTAAATAAATTAATAGAGTATTTAAAAAGTAAAAGCAAAATTTGCGGTGTAAAACAAAAAAGAAACGCCCTGAAAAATAAACAGCAAGTATTTAGCCAAAGTGTCAAAAATGAGTTGAATAAAAATTTTTTAAATAATTTTCTGTCTACACAAGGATCTTGCTATAGTTTCGTACAAAATTGTTTATTTTTTTTTTTTGTGGCTGCTAGTGACTAACATGTGCTGAAATGAAAAGAGTCTACAGGAAATTAAATTAAAGAATAAAAAAAACTCAAATGAGTGGATAAGGCAGACAACAAAACATTGAAGTTGTTTTACGATCAAAATGAATTATGACGCCTTACCACGCATGAACGTTAAAGGATCATTAATAATATAAAAAGAAAAAAAAACACGAAACAAAAAGACGTACAAGACTGATTGCTTCACTGACTGAAAGACTGACGGTGGCGACGACAATAACGACTGGCTGGCAATGAAATAAATAATAAATAAATTATCAGTTTGTAGTGTTTTCTCATGCGGTTTATGCTTTTGCTGTTTAAGCCAGAAAATGACATTTCATTAAGCGTTACACTATTTTGGTTTTTTTTTTTTGTATCTGACAACTTAGTCCATGGTTTCCGAAAATGTTTTGTCTTCGCATTAAAACTTCATTTCATATTCCACTCACTTTCTTTATATTTGCTCACTTTATGTTCTCTATAAATTTACTGACTTTTACTTTTAGTGGGAGATACGTAAATGTATGTAATAGAGTGTATTTTGGGGCTTGCTCTTGCTTTTCATCTACCTTTTGTCTCTGCCAAGTGTTGAAATTTCCTTGCAGAACCTCCTCTTTGACACACACGTATTCGCCTATGCGGCTGTGAATACACTTAATATTAATGATGCATACGACTACTAAATATATATAAGGGAACAAAAAGTAACACACATAATGTATGAATATTTGTCTTAACATAATTTCCATATTGTTTTGTAATAATTTGCATTGTTGGCAATCATAATAAATAAGAATAAAATTGTTATTCTTACTCATACAACTTTTACTAATGTCATGTGTATGGGCCACAGTGCAAGTTGAACGTGAAAAATTAAATCAAATTTCAAAATGATTTTGATCAATAGACTACACACACACGCCAGAGCCTGCCGTAGCTTTGCACTAAAATTGTATCGAATCGGAGTGTGTATGGGCCGCGTAAAAAAAATCAAAATAAATTTTTTTTATTAGTGCTTGTGATCAATTGGAAACTAGAAAATGATTAATGTGGTTTTATGGCAAAAAAAGAATATTTTTTTATTTCCCAAAAGCAAATATAATAAATAATTTTTATTTTTTTCTTTGAAAAGGGAAATAATATCTCAATTTATCATTAATTCAACTTATTTCATATTCAAGTCCACACAAAAATATAAAAATAATTTTTTTTTCTAATATAATATTTTTGCATACAAAAATTCTATTCACTAAAAGGCATGACTCAGTCTGATATTAAATATTCAGCTTTAATACGAGTGTCGTTGTCGTAGTCGAATATAAAACATATGGCCGGCGTTGTCACATAACACTGTTTTCACCCGGAGAACGACACTCATAATCACGAAAGAAAAATATTTCATAAATTCAATGAAATGTCTTCAGTAAAAATTCTTAATGAAATATTTTCAATGTATTTTGAATGAAATTATTTTATTGAACATATACGCTTTTTACAAAATGTAGGTGAAGCAGTGGGAGGGATCACAAAAGTGGCTTTTAGAATATCTATCATTTTCCATTCTATCATCTAAAAAATGTTTTATACAAAAATATTAATCATTTCAAAAGTTATAACTACAAAACAAAAATTAAAAAAAATACACTATTTTTCAATAAAGAAATCATAGGGCCATGGTGTAAGAAAACCAACCAGGTGACACTGAATCCTGAATGGTTAAAGCCCCTTCTGTCAAAAGTAAAGAGACATCAATGTGTTAAAAATGGAAGCAAATTATTTGTTTCACTCTAGCCACCAGAAATAACTTTTGATAGTAGGGGCCTCAAAAACAATAACAAAATGGGGCTTTTAGTAATGTTGGTATTTTTGTATTTTTATCTGGTTTTCTTATACCATGAATGGGTCCAAAAAATATGCATCTCCAGCAGTGGGAAAGCATATTGGTTTTTGTGCTACAACTTTTGATAGAATGTGATATCGGCCACCTACTCAATACTATTTTTAACGCCTACTGCCATGCCCACGTTATGTAAAACCCGTGTTAAGTGGGCAAACAATTATAGCTTTGCAAGCATAAGGCCGATTTAAAAAAATATATATATATCGAAAGACATCCGGTTTCCTGTCCTAGCATATAGTGAAGGCTTAATCAGAGAATATTAATCCGTTAAAAATTTATGAAAAAAAATGCCAAAAATTAAACATTTCCGTTCGCTACTGTTTTCATTTGAACAGATTAATATTTTTTTAATCAAACCCTTAGCACGTGATAGGGAGGGAAATGGCTCACCTAGTCAATGCCACTTTTGCCGCCCACTGACACACCCACTTTATATAAAAAGTGAGAAAACGCTTGTATTTGCACTGATGATTTATTTTATAAAGGGTGTTTCTTATAGACGTATAGAACTTTAAATTGCAATAAAACAACGATGGATTATTCGATTGACATGAATTTTATTTATCCGAAAGATAATCTTGTGGCATTACATTTTAAATATGATTTCTGGCATATGACCGCCACGGCTGGCTCGGATGTAGTCCAATCTGGACGTCCAATTTTCGAGGACTTTTTCCAACATTTGTGGCCGTATATCGGCAATAACACGGCGAATGTTGTCTTCCAAATGGTCAAGCGTTTGTGGCTTATCCGCATAGACCAATGATCAGGGTAAAGTTGCTAATACTCATGTGCTTTGTTGTATTTTGGGCTTAATGAAAAGATATTGAGAGACAAAATAAAATTTTTCCAATTTTCTTTGAAACGACGGCTAGTTAATGAAGCTTGAGTTCGAGCTATAAATATTTATTTTTGTAGCTCTTATTTTCTTTTTTCTTTACTTTAAATTAATTTTGAAAAATTGCCGTGTGTATTTTTGTAAGATATTTAATAAGCATGCAGAGAAAAGGTTAAACGACTAATTTATGCCTAAAATGATTTGAAACGAGTTTTATCTCTTAAAAAAATTAAAAAAAAAACTACAGATTCTCACCTCTTGCTATCATATTAAAAGAAAGAAGCGTATTATTTTTTTTTTTTTTGTCATAATTCTAATAAAAGTCATAGCAAACAGCTAAAGCTTAATTTTAGCCATTAATTAAAAACCCACAGTCTAAAACAACAACAGCACGGCAGGCAGCAGCATGAACAATATTTATAATTAATTTATAAACTGTCAACAAAACGATATTTAATGTTTAACGGCTTAATGTGTCATTTATAATTTTTGTTGACGTATGGAAGCCGCTTTGATTAGGATGAATATATACAGCAAACAAATTTAATTACAGAAATATACACACACCCATACTGAAGCTTATACTCGAAAAGGGGCATATTGAAGGAATTTTTTAAGATAAACACAACAACATTTAACACAAGAAAAGATTATCAAACAATTGAAAATAAAAAAAAAAAAAATTTAATCAAACTTAAATATTGGTAACATGACGGCTGAATTAACACCTTTCTTGTTGAGGAAAGCGTTTCTCTAGGGTTTTAATTTTATTGTTTGACAAAAAAAAATTTTTTTTTTTAAGGAAAAACCTTAAGACTTATTTATTAAACTTAACGATAGCATTCCAGATAATAAATCTAATATTTCAATAATTGAAATTTTAAAAAAGCGCACGCAAAAGAAATTTGTTTTACAAAAATCTTTAAATCGATTAAAGGGAAACTTAAAAATTTTAAAATTATGACAACACCTTAGCTCTAAATAATTGAATTTCTGGGTAAGAATTTAAAAAAAAAAAATCTTAATTTGGCAGTCGAACAATTCTTTGTTTTTAAAGTGTTGATTAAGCCAGTTTTCTTTTGTGCTTTTAAATCAATTTAGAATAACTGCTGCCCTATAATTTATTTGATTTGTTTTGATCGCTCTAAAACAATAGTAAATAAATAATTTAAACTTAAATAAGCTGTAAAAGCCTTTGTATTATTTTTTTTAAAGCTGAAAACATAAAAAAATAAATAACTTTAAGCTGATTTTATATACGCGAGTATCTACTTAGTTGTATGTTTTGTTGCAAGACCTTTTTTGTTTTAGTACAAAACCAGTCAAAAGCCCACAACAACAACAGCAACTAGGTGACAATTTTTCAAAGGGATTAATGTTGTTATTAAAATGAAAGACCAACAATAAGAAAAGGTTTTTTTTTTAATAAAAAAAATACCTTAAAACCCACTGCTGTAGCTGTATTCACAGTTTAGTTAAAATTCCTTTTTGTTTTTCCAAAATAAAACTTTATTTTTTTACATTTTAAGCCTTTTTTTGTGCTCTTACTTTGATATTGTTTTGTTTCTTTTCAAAGAAAATACTTTAATGCTGATGATGATGGCGTTTTTGTTTTTTTTATATTTAACAAAAGTTGTACAATAACAAATAAATATAAAATTAAATCCTCTAAGGAATTGAAACAAAAGAAATAAACAGCAACCGAAAACAACACAAAAAAAAAACAAAAGTTTCATTTCATTTGGTTCTCTCTCTCGCCCTCTCTTTGATTTTATGTATTGGAAACTTTTTAAATCGAAATTGAAATCCGCTTAAGAGTTTTTTAGTTTTACTGCTTGTATTTTTTTGTTTTTGAATTTGGGGAATTACAGGAAATTGCTAAGAAATTATATAGCTGTAGTGCAAAAAGAAAGGGCAGGCTTTTGGTGGTTACTCATAGTGGTGCACAAGCACCAACTCTAGCCAAATTAAAGAAGTAAAAAGAATCTGGAAAAATAAATTACACCACTCGTATACGCATCCAATACACCCCCATGCAGTAATATTGATGATGGAAACTGTTTTTGTTTATTAAAAGTTTAATTTTTAAATTTCTAAACTTTTGTTTTTTTTTTTTAAGCAACTGTGCCAAGTTTGACAAGACAGAAAAGCCTCAACAGAGCTTTATTGTTAACTTCTTTAAGCTAGTTTTTCTACTTAGCATGTCATATGATGAGAATAACTAAGAAGCCTAAGACTATAAAACTCGGTTATAAAATATTTATTGAACAAAATATAAAAACTAAATCAAATAACAAGTTTTATATTAAAAGCTTTACTAGATACTTCCTTTTCTATAATTGTATTTTTTTTATTTTTATTTTTTTTATAACACATTTTCCACTCGTATTCCCTCAATTGTTTAGCAATAAAAAAAAAAACAAAAAACAAAAAATTTTAGAAACAAATAAAAATAAAATAAAAGTTTTTTTCTATAGAATTTCTTGCTACAACAAATTTTTCTATAAAATTTGTTGTTGGCTTTTTTATTGTTTCGCTATTTTCTGCACTTCATCAGTTTGGTTTCAGTTGTTTTATATTTATTTGTCGTCTGTAACAAATCAACATTGTGATTTTCTCACCCAAAACTCAATTTAAATCAAATTTAACTATGTCGTCTACTAAAAAGCTACACAAGAAGAACAAACGTACCAACGAATGAATGAACCGAATAAAACAGAACAGCAGAGCATCTTGTCTTACTGTCAATTTCAGGCAAACCAACAAAAGTAGAAAGCTGTGTTTTAAGACAAATCATCTCTTAGAATTTTGTATAATTTTTTTTCTTTTTTTTTTTTTGCACAGCAGCACGTAACTATATTTCGTTAGTGGTTGTTCGTTGTTGTCATGGCATGAGGAGTTTGTTTTGGCATTTTATGTGCAGCACAATTTTCCTTTTTTTTTTTTGCGTTTTCTAGTTGTAAAATTCGTTATTTAAAGTTTTCCAAATCAAATTATCAAATTTAAGCAGAGAAATTTTAGAAAATTTTATGCAAAGAAATGTTTTGTAAATAATTCCGTTTTGGTTATGCTGCTGAAGGTATTTTGCAAAATTTTTTACACACAAAGAGGCGTTAAGTAAATACGGAATGGCCTGCATCAAGCGTCCTATTAATTTAAGGTTTTGTTATTCTACAGAGCTGAGATCCCAAAACAGGTGGAATGCGCAAATAAATGGTAGATGCAGGCCGCAGCAAACCCCCAACATGGACTGATAAATTCAAAGAAAAGCTAACTACTTTCGGCTCAGGAATATTATCAAAATTATCTCTATCGTATGGGTAAGTCAGGAGATCCAGGCTGCATGTATTTAAAAAGATGCCAAGCACCCTTTTTTTTTTTGAGAAAGCAACAGATGCCACCCTGAGAGAGACAGATCGGGCTTCTGTTAAAATAGTTGACAAAATCATAGAGTGTGCAGAAAGACCTCAATGTTTTGCAACAAGACGGCGCACTAGAAGCAGAAGCTGTTGGAGAAGAAACATAGTTGCAAAATGACAAGAGTGCGAAAACAATTGAGGAATTACACCGAACGCTTTCTACACAGAAACAAAAAAGAGCACCAGAAGCAGAAGCTTCTTGAGAAGAAGTAGCAGCATTAAGCTGACTAGAAGTCAGCGGACTAAGATGTTTGTAAATTATGAATGGTCTTCTCTAGGATGAAGATACTGGGCCTTCTCGAAGTAAATAATGCAGAAAACCGTGCTGGGAAGCATAGCATCCCCCTAAAAAAGGAGAATGTAGTGTTTTAGAGGAAACACCACATGATTTAGGGATGGCGGTCTTTGCTTCATTACCCATCGAACCAATTTGCCGGTACGAATATTTTATTTCATACTTAATCGGAACTTCTTGTCTTTATAATCCAGTAAAAAAATCACAACTTACTCACAAAATACGTGCAATCTTACTGTGACACCCTTTATATACTACAACTCACTGCAGATCTCATTTGTTTTATTGCGCTAAATTTCGTTACCATTTTTATGACTTTAAAAAAAATATATTTAGACATTTGTTACACATTTGCTGTCAATAATTTGGGCAAGTTTAACTGTCATTCAGTTTTTTCAATAAGCTGAGGATACTTAAAACGTAAATATAAATAAATCTGGGTTTTATTATTGTGTTGGGAGAAGGCAATTGAATTTATAATGCCTTATAAATTTTATTACAATATAATCTGGTTATTGAATCATACAGTTTTATGATTTGATGGCAAAAACAGAATTTGTTTTCGATTTATTTTTAATAATGTTTGGGTCATAAAATATGGTCAGCAGGTAAAAGTGACTAAGTCTTAAAGACTTAGAAAAGCAAGCTTTCACTTATCATTTTCAAATTATGGATTTTATGTAGCTTTTTCCAGCTTACGCCACCACAATTACTCTTTAACTGCAAATTTGCTTCATATGCACTCGACTGCCAACATTAAACATTTCATGTCATGTGTACTATCCATGTTAGCCCTGTAGACATATTTTCTATTGAAACTTTTTACCCAATTCGATTTATAACGTTTAACCATATAACGTTTTTTTGTTTTCTTAATAAAATTATACAAACTTATATTTTAATAGCTCATATTTTTTTTAATAAAGTCATAAACTTGAGGTCATTATAAGCTTTTTTCAATAAAACCTCAAACTTTGTGACAAATCAAAATACAACAAAAACAATTTTAAAATAAATTTTTATGTTTTTATTTATACCACAATAAATCATTATAATTTTGCCAGATATATTTTTGAGAATTATAAAAATTTCCTTCAGAAATCTAAATAAATTTAGTTTTAATTTTATTAATTTGTCCAACAAGCAGATGGTTGAGGAATTTTTGCTTTGACAAAACAACTTTGGTTGTGTTGAAAAATTCAAATATTTAGTTGCAACAATAGAAATTCGGGTAACACAGCTCAAAATATTATTTAGAAAACACAATTTTTCATGTTTATTTTTATTCTAATATATATTGGATTGATTCTATTTGTTGCTGAATAGCTCTGTAGTTTCTATAGGCTCTAAATCATTTTTAATTAATCAACCGGCATCTTTTCGTCACTGGGTAGCCTAGTAGGTTCTATAGGTACTGATAAATCTTAGATTGATTAATAGTTGTTTGCTGGTCACACACATTTGTAATACGAGTTACAAAATCCTTGAGTTTTTTTTTAAGTTTAATAATCAAAACAAATTTGATATTCATTTAACTCACAATCAATACTAAAGATTTTCCTGTTCATCTTTTGTGTTTGCTTAAATAAAGAATTATAAAATTTTTAATTAAATATTTTGAAATTTAAACTCTTACTTTCTTATCCAAAAAAAAAAATTTAAGTAGACTTTAAAGTAAAATTTTAAATAAAAATTTCGTTAACGTTTACTTTAAAGTCTACCTTAATTTTTTTTTTGATAAGAAGTAAAATTTTTAAAAAATCTATGTTATGTTTACTAATAATACTTTTCCTCTATTCTTTTCTTTACAGGTATGTCAATCAAATCAATTTATTTTAAAACTTTTTACCAAAAAGGGTGAGTTGAATAATTGTACTTTCAACTAAACAAAAAACTCTTAAGTTTAATTCAAATTTCTAAACAAAATTTAATGGTAACACCAAAATAGCAACCCATTATATCTTGCTAATACGATTTTCTTCTATAAGGTAATTTTTTTAGCTGCAGGAGAATTTAAAATTAATTGAAGAAACAAACATTTATTTTTTACAAAAAATTGCTTCTGCAAAAAAAAAATTTTACTTTCAGCAAATTTTTTTTAATAAAAGTTTCTCGATAACAAAATATTTTTTTTGTGTTATTTTGCCAAACAAAATTAAATAAATTATTGTAGTATTAAAACAATTGCCAAAGCAAATTTTGAAATATTTCGTCAATTGTAATAAAAATAGCTTCGAATTAACACATTTTTTTATAGATAGTTATCGATAACAAAATTTTTTTAATAATTTTTCAAGTGCAAAATTTTACTATTAATTTGGCTTGTTAAAAAATTTTTTCTACGAATTTTCAAAAAAAATTTATCGATAAAAAATTTTTCGATTACAATAATTGTAAAAAAAATTTCTTTAAGCAATTGGTTTTATTAGTTTTTCTTTAGAAAATTTTTGATAATTTTTATATAACACTTTCTTTAGAAAAACTTTTCGATAACAATTTTTTTACAGATAACAATTTTATTAAAATGAATATTTTTTTATAAAAAAATTTTTTAAGAAAATTTTTGATAACAATTTGTTTGATAAATTTTTCAACAACAATCTGTTGATAATTTTCTTCCAGGAATAAAGTTGTCACCAAATTGATTTTGTAATAAATCTATTCTTCAGCTAACCGAATCGTTAGTTGCGCTGTTTTGTTACAACCAAATGTCGTTGTTTTTAACTCACAAAAATTCAGTTAGCATGTATCGATAGCGCTTGCTATTCAACGCAATGGCAGCCTTTGCTTATTTTAAAAGAAATAAGGACCGTGTCGTGTAAAGCGCTAAGCTAAATAGTCAATCTTAATGGATGTAAAAGTGATTCGTTAATGGCTTAAGCATTTTTTTCGCTCAAAATATAACAATTTTGTTTATTGACTTAGTAAAATAATTTCACTAAACAGAATTCTTTGATAAAAATGCTCAATGAATTTTTTTAAAGTAAATTTCCCGAAATTTGGAGCTTTGGAGTTAAACGAACAGAAAGGTTAGAACACAAACATTCTCAGCTGTCAAACTAGTTCTTATACAGCTAAAATAATCACCCTTTACAAGTTAAATGGTTTTATTATTTGTCTCAAATGATTATCTACTACAAAAATATTTGCTTGTTTATTTTCTTTGGAAAATGTTGTAGACCATAAACCAAAATGTCTCTCATTTTAGGCAGCATAAACTCGTGCATAATTTTTTTCTTCTAAACACAGCACAGCTTCCATTCATGTCCATGTACACATGAAGCACATACACACATGATAAATGCAAAATAAGTTTTAGAAATATTTATTCTATTTTATGCATATTTTTAAATGCATGTGTACGTGTATGTGTGCATTTAAGTGTATTAAATATTTTGGGTGTTTTGTTTGTGTGTCTCTGATAAATAATTTATTTTGAACATTTTTGACTGATTTATAGATTGTTACCGGTCAGTTTATTTTAGGAGTTAGTGTGTATGTGTGTGTATGTGTGTGTTGTGTGTCTGTCTGTGTTTAGATTTTAATAGAAAAGCTATAAAATCAACAAATATATATTTTTGCAACATTTTGTGACATATAAAACAAATTTTGCCTGAGCTATAAATATGCAGTACATATAAAAAGTATTTAGCAAAACATTAAGTATGTGTACGTATGTGTGTTTACAGCAAATGCACTAGAGCTTCATTTCATATATGTAGAGACAAGTTAGGAAGCTTAAAGAAAATTTTAAATTGTTAAATAAACTTAAATAAAATTAATTTTAAAGGCCCTTTTACATGAGGACATAAACAGCACTTGATTACTAAAGGAACGTTTAAAATCTACACAGTTTATCTAGGTTCAGGCTTCTTTAGACGACATGGTTTTAACTTGCAATAACACAAAGGCTAAGTTTTCGAGGAGAGCTACACCACAAGGCAGGAGAATTTGATAATTTTCCTTTAAATACTTTAAAAAAAATTTTGGTTCAATTTCAATAATTAAATTTTTATTATTTTCAATAATTTGTAAACCGCATACCGTATTTGATTTTCAAACACATACCATTGAGTTGTATTTTTTTTATCTTTTTCTACATTCAAAAATTTATGCACACACATCTGTGTATGCTTTGTAATTGTCTGCAATTTGCTCATATTTATGAATCAAGATTTATTACATTTCATTCATATAAAAAGCTTGTCCCAATATATTATTTTAATGGCAGTGACAATTTGTCCAAACAAAAACAAATTTTTTAGTACGAGAATGAGTCATGGTAAAACCTATTTTTCAATTGAATGAAAATATGAAAAACAAAAAGTCTACAGCAATGGCTGTTATTGGGGAACAAAATAGAGTTTCAAACGTAAATTTGAAGAAAATTTGTCAACAGCAAAACTTAATTTAAAATTTTTTTATTAATTTATTTGTTTGTTTGACATTTTTCTTTTAAATAATATGACTATTTTATTAAGCTTGAGGTTTTATTTTTAAATTTTTAATTATATCCTGAAGAAGCTACACAAATTGGAGTGAAATATCGATATAAAAATAAATTTTTCTAAAATAAGACCTCAAGCTTAATAAAATAGTCATATTATTTAAATTTTCTTAATAATAAAATTAATATTTTTCACAAGAAATTGCTTCTGCAAAAAATTTTTAACCTTCAGCAAAATTTTTCTAATAAAGAGTTCGAAATAGCCCAACCTTTTGGTAACAAAAAATATTTCTTTATAAAAAATTTTTCATAAAATTATTGATTTACTTAAATAATTTCAAAATCAAATTAGAATTTTTTTTTAAACAATTTTTCGATAACAAATTTTAAATGTTATAAATATGCAACGATACAAATTATAAATAAAATTTTTTTTAATAATTTATGGATAAAAATTTTTCCGATAACAATAATTGTAAAAAAAATTTGTAATCAATTTGTTTTATTAGTCTTTCATAAATAATTTTTAGATAACAATTTACCGATAACATTAAAAAAATATCGATAACTTTTCTTAAAATATTTTTTTTAATTAACATTTTTTTTATAACTAATTTTTAAATAGCAAATTTTTATATAAACGATTTTTCGATTGCAAAATTTTACTTTTTAGTTGTATTGGTTGTGCAAGTTTCTCCATACAAAATTATTTTTATACAATTTATCCGTACACAATTTTTCTATTAAAATAATTTAAAAAAAAATTGTAATCCATTTTGTACCCGTTTTTTTTTTTTTTCATTGAAAATTTATCAATAACAATTTTTCTAAGGATAATTTTTCGATAGTAAAATTTTTTCTAAAAATTATTTTTGATAGCAATTTTTCATTGGAAAAATTTTACTTTAATTTTATTTGTTATACAAATTTGCCAAAATATCATTTTTATACAATTTATTGATGCTAAATAGTTCGATTACAATTTGTCAAAAAAAAAAAATGTTTTATTAATTTTTGTACAGAAATTTTTTCAATAACAATTTTTGTAGAAAAGATATTTCGATAACAAGTTTTGTACTAATAATTTTTTGACAACAATTATTTTGTAAGCAATTTTATAATAATTTTTGTTTGTTGTATTTACAAAAAACGTTTTTATCAATTACAAAATGCTTCAGAGACACATTTTGTTCTTTACTTGTGTTTTTTCTTATTTTTTATGTGATTTTGTTTTGGTTTTGTTTATATTTACGTTCAAGAAACGTAAATTTTGCTTGTCCTCCCTGATACCATCCCTGTTAAATTATTAAACATTAAATCCTGAAATGCCTTAAAGTTCAATATAAAAAGTTGTAATAGTTTTTGCTTGAGTTTTTCTTCCAAAACTTGTTAAATACTTTTTTGTAACTTAGACCTTTTTATTTGTAAGACACAAAGAAAGTTTTTTACAAAGTATTTCTTAACATTTCTAATCCATTAGTTACGTGTATACCACCAAGTTCTTCAATCTTTTCCTTCGCTATTTTATTCATCACTCGAAAACAGAAAAACGTTTTTTTTTTTTTTACTTTTCTTTGCTTTTCATGCCAGCTGTAAAATTTCTCATTTCGTTTTTATTTTTAGTTACTGGAAATCTTCCTCACGCATTTAGTTAAGTCTCCAAACGTTGAACACTTGCAAAATGTGTCTGCACTTTGGTGTTTTGTGATTTGTATTTCTTTACATAAATCATGGCTCTAGTATACTATGGTGGCGCGCACTTCTTTATTTTAATACGAGCATTAGAGTATTTCTCTAACCATTCAATTGTGCAATTTATGCGTGCCGCATAAAAAAAGCTTTTTGTATGACGACTAAAGAAAGAAAAAAATTCATTTTAATAATATTTGTGCGACATTATTGGGGGACCTCTCAGAAAATATATGAACAACATTTTTTTTAAGTTGTTGGAAAAAAAAAAACAACGTTTGAAAACTTAGGGGCCAAAAGTTTATTATAAAAACGATCTAACTACGAGTACATGCATAAAGTTTCATGGGATTTCTTTACTTGTTTACTGCTTTAAAAAATACTATTTAAATATTTCCTCCATTTGAATTTTTCATACTAAAAAAAAGCTCGTGCCTCTGTCTTCTCTTAAACGTGGCTGTGGCATGAACATTTCCACTGTAAAGGTGTTGTTGTGTAAATTATGTACACTCGTATGTCTGAAAATTTTGTGTCACAACAGAAGCCCGGCTGCCTGCCAAACCAACAATAGAAACATGCGTGTCACATTAATGTATTGAAAACTACAATTGAATTTTTATTGTTGTTCATTTGGGTAAGATTGTTTTTAACTTGTGCAAAGAGTGGCAATCGCTAGGTAGTTCAAAGAGTTTTAGTGCTAAACACTGGTGTGAAATGCATTAAAAGTGAGAGCTTAAGACATCACAAAAAGTAATATTCACTTCTTGGTAAGCCATGCAATAAAAATAGTTTTTTTTATAAATTTAAACTTATAAATGAGAGTAAATTATTGTCAAAAATTTCAAAATCGAAAAGTATTACTTTAATTTTCTATAAAATTTTTTTCTAAAACATATTTAACATTTCGATAACAAAATTTTCTAAAATATATTTATTTTCTTTTTATTTCATATTAATAATTTTTTAATACAGAAAATTGTTCAACATTAATTTATTTCGCAATTTTCTTTTGGTAATAAGAAACTTAAAGCTTTAAGCAGTTTGTTCTTTTTTAAAAATTTAAATTTATCTTTTTTTGCAAACGTATTTGGTGTAGGAGAGAAATTTTTCTTTAACAAACAGAAACATTTTTCAAAATTTTTAGATAACTATGTTTGCTATCGATAACTTTCCGATAATTATTTTTTCTTTTTTTAAATTCCTTTTAATCGGAATTATTCTACAGAAAACTTTTCTTAGTTGTGTTTGGGGTCTTTTAAAATTTTTTATATCTATTAATTCGATAACAAATTTAATTTAAAAAATTTTTTTAAATTTTTGTTATGTTAAAATATTTATTTAGTAAACTAAAATGGCTATTTTGTTAAGCTTGAGGTCTTATTTTTCAAAAATTTATTTTTATATCGATATTTCGCTCCAATTTTTGTAGCTTCTTCAGGATATAATTATAAATTAATCAAATTATTAAAAATACATATTTCAAAAATTTTCTTGACAAAATTAAATTAGGGTGTTCAATAATAAGGTCATCCCAAACAAAATTTGAAAAATATTTAAATTTAGTAAACTTGATAGCTTCTAGACAAATAATTTTTTTCTCTTTTGATAAATAAATTAAAACAAGTTTTTTTTGGAAAAATTGTTTAAAAGAAATTTTTTCAATTGTTTGCTAACGATTTTTTTTTACCAATTTAATCTATAACAAATTTGGAGTTAAAAAAATTTTGTTAACAAAATTTTTGGTATATAAAAATTTTCTTTGTTAAAATATTTCTTATTAAGCCTGTTCACAAATTTAATTTACTTCGATAACTTTTCGATAAATATTTTATTTCTTTTGACAAAAAAAAATTTAAAAGAAACCTACATTTCTTTTTCGTAAAATTCTTTTATTAATTTTTTAATTTATAAAAAATTATCGAAAACTTATCGAAAGAAAACATAGTTATCGAAAAACTTTGAAAAATATTTCTGAAATCAATAAATAATTTTTTTTTATAAATGAATTTTGATCGTTAATCCCTTTTTAAAATTTTATCAAAAATACAGTTTTCATAGTTGTTTTTATCGATTAACCTGATAACACTTTAGTATTGAACATATTGTACTAAAAAAAAATTTTGTAATAAAAAGTTTTCTATTTCTGTAGGATACTTTTCGAAAAACAATTTTTCCATCTATGATTTTTCTATAACACACTTTTCGACTTCAAAATGTTACTCTAGAAAAAAATTTTAAGATTTTTTTTCCAACGATTTGTTTTTTTTTTTTTGGAAATAGTTAATTTATTCGTTTGAATTTTGTGTTAAGAATTGTTGTAAATTTTGCAGTTTTTTAAACCACTGTCTGGAAACCAACAATAATAATACCAACAATTTTCCTTTCAAAAAGAATTTTTTTAAGTTTTTTATGCATTTGTTTTGTGATCGCTTACATAAAATTTAAATAAAGGAGTAGATAGATAAAACACCAGGCTGTGGTGATTTTTATTTTTCTTAAAATTGTATTTACGCAAATTGGAATTCGTTAAATATGTTTTTGTTTTGTTTTTTTTAAGACCATAAATTTTCTTGAAACAATAATTTAAAACATAATTGCAGAGCATTGAGTATTGTGAACAAACAAAATTTCTCAAGAAACAATTTAACAAGAATATTAAGTCACTGCTAAATAATTTTTTTTAATACAGATTTTATATAATTTTTTTTTTAAATACGAGTTTGTGGTACATAAGATTATTTTAAAGTTTTTAAATATTATGTCTTAAAATTGAGTATTTAAAAATTTTAAATTTCAATCAGCTTAACCTCGTTTTATTTACTGAAAAACAAATTATTAATTTTATTATTAAATGGAACAGCAGCTTGCAAAATTTTTGCCATAAAATAAAACATTTTTCAATTGAATTGAATTAAAAAAAGAAAGTTTTTGAGACTAATAAGGAGGAAATGAATACCACAATCTTCTAAAGAAAGCCATAAAACCAAAGCAAAAGCACTTGAGAAAATATATTAAATATGCACAAGTTGTTAAATTTATTTTAAAATAATATATTTCGCAATAATTAAAATACCAATCAAATAAGTCCAGGGGGCTTAAAAAAAAGATTTTGACAGCAATTAACTTAGTGACTGTGAAACTGAATAAATACTTTTTGTAAGAGAATTATAATTTTTAAGTTCTTTTAAGAAAATAAAGGCATAAAAACATATCCTTATAGAAAATAACTTCTTTTGAGAGAATGAAATTTAATGGCTTAAAAATCCAAATTCGATATTCAAAATTGTTTAATTAAAAATTGCTCTGTCTTGTGTACATTGTGTCACTGTAATGGTCTAATTTGGACCCCTTTTCGTTACTTACGGCCTCGCTATCTATAATCGTTTGACATGACGAAGTCTTTGATTTCTTAATAAATACTAGACTTAGAGAGTATATTTTACAATAGCTCTATTGTGGCTGCAGTGAACAGCTGACTCGTTCCTGCTCCTAATTCTGATGGTCTTTGATGGTTTTGAACAGAGAAGAGTAATATTAGTGCGAAAACGATCAATACTTGAATCAACGAAATGTGGTCATTATTCTAATGACTCTTTGTCAGTGCTTGAATAATAATGAATTATTTAATCTCTGTTTCGCTATTTCAATATTTTCTTCTAAAATGCTGGGGAACTTTTTCAATATTTTATTTGATTGGCTTTTAGTTGCTTTTGATTCCGCTGTATCACTCACAGCTGCTTTTAGTTTCTAACTCTTACACTTAATACCCTCTGCTGCTTTTGTCACTCACCAACTATTCACTTCATGAGCAATTATTTAACATGTGTGATCCTTTGCGTTTATATTTATTTCTTTAAAGTATTATAAGTCCTACACTTTAAAAAAATTAAATTGAGTAAACAAGTACTTCTTCTATTTTTGGCTTCTTTTGTTCTTTGTCTACTCTCTACACCTTCTTCTCATTTTTAATAGCACTTAAACATATTAAGCAAATCATACAGATGATTGAAAATTATAAAAATAAATGTTTTTAAAACATTTATGGCCTGAACGTGTGATATTTTTATTATCACTATCAATTTGTTTTAATTTTATTTTACTTGCTCTCCATACACTCATAAAACGAGAAATATTTTTCTGTAATCAAGAGCATAAGAAACTGAAAAATAGTTTTCAAGATTTATAGCATTTTACCAAAAAGAAAAACATTTTTTTTTAATTAATTAAACTAAATACCGTATTTGCTTGTAAATGTTGGTTTCTTCTGGTATGTGTAGCATATCCTGTGGCTGTACTATTATTTCATTTTTATTGCAGTCTCAGTTTATCCTGCTGCTTGTGGAGTATTGAGTTTTAATATGCATTTTATTTTCTTGATTGATTTTGAGGATTATTTTTTCTTTCATGTTTTTTGGTTTTGTATTTTTATATTTATAAGCAGTTTGTGTTAGTGGTATTATTACTAGAATTTTCCTTTTGTTCAAGAATTTTTAATTTATTGTAGTGCAATTTTAGGTTTTCTTCTATTTTATTTATATAATTTCATCTTTGAAAGCATATAAATTGTAAAATTTAAGAAAAATGAGAATTTACAAGAGTAAATTGAAAACATTTTTTTGGAAAATTGTTTCTGCAATTCAAGTAAATTAAATTTTCATTAAAAAATAAATTAAATAAAGGTCATATAGCATAATAGTAAAGTTATTAAAGTTGCAACAGAGTAGACAAATAAAATGAAATAAAATGAAATGAAATTTAAAACTTACCTTTCATGAGAGATTTAATATGCTGAAAATATAATAAATAAATAAGTGGAAGCTGCACTATACTTCTACACTGAGAAAATTTTGTTCACAAATTTATCCTCTAAACTTTCTCGTTAATCTAATGAAAAATTAAATATTTTTTACTCATGACACGTGCCAGTACATTAACGAAATGCTACCCTACCTTGCAGTGCCACAACGTCACATATTTCTAAACGCAACTGTGCAGACGTTGACAAAGTATATCATTCCTAAACTTAAATTTTTAGCATTAAGGTTGCAAATAAACAACATCCTTTAAAATGTCAATGCAATGATTGACAATGCATTTGATTTTCAGTGCTAAATTAAATACTACTTTGACACAGTATACAGACATTTAGTAAGATAGCTGTATATTTCATAAATTCAATGAAATATTCATTAATTTCATGAAACAATTGCATTAATTTATATAATTTATAAAACATTTTCATTGAATTAATGCAAAATTTTAAGTTTTGAGTCACTGAATTTATGCCGTATATTTCTTTCAGTGTATCTAATATGCTTCTACTGTTTAACATGTTTTCGGTAAAACAAATCGTTTTGATTAAAACAGTTCATTTACACTTTGTGACTTATTTTGCTCAAAGCACGTCACTTGAAAGATATTATTAGAATGACATATGCCGCCTTTTGGTTATTGTATCCGAACCAAGTTGAATTTTTTATAAAATTTTTTTATTTTATACGCTTTTATATTTCATAATTAGTCGCAAGATGTCTTCTTGCGACAATTAAAAAAAATCACAGCTCTCTCAGAAACTAAATGTTTTTATTTTAAAATTTAAAAAGTGCACTTTGCTAAACTCTGCACAAGTAAACCTTGAATGCTTTACAAGCACTCTTTTTTTAATATATAAATGTTTTGCGAAAATCTTTAGTACTTACTCTACCTTCTTTATTTAGTAAGCCTCCATTCTATTTACTTTAAGTCCGTCTTAGACCTCATATTGCACCAAAATTTAATTTTCATTAAACCTAATCTGAGTATGGCGAACTTTCCTTTCAATAGTTTCTTTTATATTTCATAATTAGAGATTTCGTTGACTTCTTTGTTTTTTAAGAAAATAAATATTTCAATTTAATTTTATTTTTCCTTAACAATTTTCATTAAAACTTAATCGAATTAATAACAAATAATCCTCCTCTCATAAATGACTTACTTTAAAACTTTCTCTTTAATTTTCTCTTGTTTGCTGCTACTACCACTAGCACATTCAAACTTTTACCAGCAATTACTTTTATAATGGACTTTTGTACTTGAGTGTAGCAGCTTTCAGCAGCTCTATTTTTTGTATTTCAAAGTCACCAAAAAATTACTTAATTAAAACAGAAACCTAAAATGTACTCGTACACTGTAGGATGGATTTAGCTGTAATCTTATTTGATTAGTACAATTTTACTTCATGCCACACACCTTGATGATGTTGAAAGATGATAATGATGTTTGAATTACTGTGGTAACTAGTGGCTGTGCACCAAGTTGGTTGGCTGTTTAAAGGTCTTAAAATGGTAAACCAGCATAAGGTAAATTACATAGATGAGGAAGTTACAAACAGAAAAGCAACTCCTTTTAATACACAAAAATGATTGAAGATAAGTTACAAAGTATGAAAGAAAAGCAACAAAACAAAAAATTATGCGTTTCATATTAAAAAGTCACGATTCGTTATGAGTAAAAAAAACCAAAAAAAAACAAGAAAAACAGAAATGATTATCAAAAAAAATAAAAGAAATAATAAAACCAGGCAATAAGTAAACGAAATGAAAAAAGCGCTTTAACTACTGTCACAGTTGCTTATTGGCTGTATTAAACTACACTCAGAGAAAATAAAATAGAGAATAACACGGTCCTGTTTGAATTTTTTAAGTTTAGGGAATCCTTTTTTCTTTAAAATTCCTCAGTTGTTTTATTTCGGCATCATTTTATAGGCTGCTTTTCTTTAAGTGCTTAATTTCCTCTGCCTTTATTTTTTATTGAAAAATTTCTTATAAAAGTTTTATTTAGGTAAATTATTTGAATGAATTTATGGTGGATTTAAAATGTAGCGGCACTGCAGTCAGTAGGCTGTCTTATTCATCAGCAAGGCCTTTGTCTAACTCCTACTTTTTTGTGTTGATCTTCTATTTGACATTAAGTGGTAGCATTACAATAGTTTGCTTTTTTTTAACCTTTAGTTTTTTTTTCCTTTGTAAGCAACATTAAATAAAATACACCCTACACTGTTAGTGAAAATTCTGTAACCCAAAAGAAGGGCAGCAAGGCCAGGAATTTTTTAAATAAATGAATTCAGCTTGAATAGTCAGCCTAAAGCAGGATTTATTTTGGCTCATGAGGCTGCTCTCTTTTCTAACTGACGTGAATAATATCAGTGTCCTTCAACTAATAGAACTTTGTACTTGATCGTCCTAGTCTTCGGGGCTATTAAATTTGTTCTTCATCTACATTCATGAAGCCTATAGAATAGATTTTTTAATTGATATACAGCAAGGCATATTTTACTATTCAAAACGCCCATTCAATTTAACTCAGTTGGAAAGCGAAAAGTTTTTGGTTCGAAGGACCATAATTAAGTTTTCTCTCGGCTATGTTTTTCTTTTTTTTTTAATACAAACAGAACAAATTTTAAAAATATTTGGACTTGTAATTTTTATCTTTCTGCACCCTGGAAGATAATATTTATCTAAGCAAGAATAATAGAAAAGAAGATTATGACATCAGCAAGTTATTTGCTGTTTACATGCACGTCACATCCAGGGAAGAATTAACACGGTAAGGCATTTAGTACAACAAACACTGAATTAAAAAAACAAAGAAGGAAATTCTATGCAGATCCCGTCATACAATCACACACAGTCCTTGTACTTTAAGCACAAAAACAAAGGCCCGCACAGAATGTAAACAAATTTTGACAGTTTTGCAGACAAAACGATGGAGAGGAAAAAATTTTCAATTCTGCCAATTGAAAGAATTTTTGCTCTCAATTTATTTGCTACAGAACTAAGCCTAGATATGCCGTGTACCTAGATAGCTGGAAGTAGAGAATCGTTTTAATCTATTATTAAGTGGCTTTTAGAAACTAGAAGTTCTATTGTCAGTGTTGTTTTTCTACCATCAATCCCTTTACCTTGTAGTGCCATCTTTAGTGTCGTTTAGGTACCACCTAAGTTGCTGTAATATTTTTCCTTTTCCTATAAAGTTTCACCTTGACTTTTGCTTGTTTTTTTTTTTTCATTATTCATTCAACCCGTTTTCTTTTTGTAATTTTTTACATTGTGTTTGGTTTCTTGGTGGATTTCCTAAAACGAAGTAGATTTTATTGTACTCGTCCGCTCGTACACCTAAAAACGGTAATAGTAAAAACAAAAAACGTAAATAAGATGCCAATCTATAAATATGCAGTTAAATGAACCAAAAAGGTATTAAAAAATGTTGCTGTGGCTGCTTATATTTTTACCTACTCTATTTGATAGATTGTCCGTTTAGGTTTTATCAAATTTTTGTTGCTTCAAGAATATTTTATTTATTTATTTTTTTGTTTTTAATTTTTATTAAGCATGATATTTATTGTGTGTTGAAAATTAAATATTTTTTTTTTGTTTATCATCTTTATCATTTATATGACATCTCAAGTATTTATTAATTTACATACAAAATGTTTTGTTTTGTTTTGCTTTTTATTTTCTTTAACCATTTTTTTTAAGATAATATTGATTTAGAGTTTTTTTTGTTATTATTAATAAATTTGAAGGGTTAAACACAAAAATGATCTTGAATAATTCAGTGATTTTATTATGGGAAAACAATTTTTGGAATTTAAAAAATAAACGAGAAACAACAGCTTAAGTGGCATATCGCTACTGCTTTTATAGGATTATGGTGCGTAAATTAGAAAGAGAAATTTTGAGTCTTAATATGAAAGTTTTAGATGGCAATGAGAACTTTTCTGTAAAAAAAAAAAAAAAAACATTTAAATAAGATAAGAAAAGTCTATCTCTTTGCTGGTAATTTACTCACAAATAGAGGCCAAATCGTGGCATTCGAAATCGAGCAACTTGAATCAAAACTTTAAAATTATTTTATACTGAAACCAAATTTCTGATCGTTTGCATTCGATATCGAAAAATTGTCAAAAGTTTAACTTTTTAAATTGAAAATTTAAATACAAGTTGCTTGCCAGCAAAAGCGGCAATTTGTTCTCTGTCTCCGTTCTACAATGGAAATATCTAAGTGTGGAGAGGTAAGCTAGTTTTCTTTCAAAAATAGTTTTCAAACAAATTACACTTCAATTGGTAGGTTTCATTTGATGGCTTTCGAAATTAATTTATGAAGAGTAAAGTAAATATGTTATAACAGCTGACTTATAAGTTTGTGGGAACTTGTTTTAAGTCAGTGATGTAAAGACTATTTCTACTCAACTCTGTGCTACACTACACTTCTCGCTCCCTCCTCCAAATCTCTTCATTTTGCACTTTTTCACAACATTTTATCATTCATTCTTTTGTTAAAGTTTTTTATAATTATCACTAATTGCAACAATTTGTTAACAATTTGATAATTTTGTTTTAGTAAAACGTTTGATTTGTCTGCTAAAACAAAAAAAAAATTAATCTTGTAATTGTTGTTATTGTAGCCATTGCTTATTGTATTGCTTGCTGTAAATGTATTACATGTGCACACGTACATTTCAAACATGATTGTAACTTATAATAAATTGTATTTAAGTTTTGTAGCAACAACAGTAAATGTCTTTTTATATAGAGACATTAAGTCTTTTTAAACAAAAGTATGTATTTAGTATTTTTGTATATAAATTGGCTGGTTGGCTCTGGCTGGCTTTAGAACCAACCAGTGTGTACTATAGCTCATTATTGCTTTTAGCTAAATTACAGAGAATGCTATTCAGAGTTTAACATACACATACACGCATTAATACACCACCAAACCCAGCCATTAATGATACGATTTCTTATAGCAAAAGAATGACTAGAGTAAATGATTTTGATAAATGCACATACGTGCCTTGGAGACATTTCATTTCTTTTCTTTTTTTTTTTTTTTTTTTTTTATTTATTTCGTTTCAATTTTTTGTACGTTTTCCTTTACATTTTGGTGTGATATTAAAGTCTGCTGTCGTCTATTGGTTCTTAAATAAGTATCACATGAATAAAACTAATGATATCCGTGAAATTTTATCAGGGTTTACATAAATATGTGTGTGAAAAAATCAAATAAACAGAAATTTTTTCAAGTCATACCGAAGCAAATAGTTAAAAATATTTATTTCCGTTTGAAAGAATTTAAAAATTTAAATTAGCAATGATAGAGCTCTTTCTTTTTAGGCTTAAGGTTAGGTAAAAAGAAGTAAAAAGGGGGTAGGTTATGTCTCCATTACACATCCCACATGACTGGACATTGCAGAGTATTGAAACACTTAGCAAATATGAAAATCAGTCAAAATGACCTCTACAGATTATGTAACGAAGATAAAACGATAGAATATACTCGTACACTGTATTGAGCCGTTCTTTAGCATTTAGGTCATATTCCTACTTGTTTAATTGGTTTTAATTAGGATGCACTGAAGTAAATAATTCACTGACTTTGTATATGTATTTTCTATTGCTTTTGGCTTCTCCTTCATTTTAAGATTCCGGACGTTTCAGTTAATCATTTGGTCTAACACAATTTTCCTCTAGACAAGTGGCGGCCTAACGGCCCTCAATTAGAATTTCAAAACTTTTATTTTTGAATTTTTTTTTCAAGATTCAGGTCTTTCATGATTAAATATTTAACTACAGTGAAGGTACACAGAAATCATTTATTTCAAAAGGCCTTCACGTTTAATTTCGATTCTACAGATGTCAGAAGGAGATAATCTCGCTCTTTTTAGAAGATGTTGGCTTGGCTAAGTCACACGGAATTCACCCCGAAAATAACCAAGGTTTTTTTGTCGGTATGACAATATAGTGAGTCCAATATTTCACGCGCGGTGACGACCAACCGTGAATACATATTCCCATCTTTCACAAACAAATCTCTATTTAATTTGATTCATATTTTTAAGTTTGTCCTTGGTATAATACAATCTACTTCTAGACCCTCGAGTTCCATGATACATGACAATTACTTTTAGAGAATATTGGCACATATTTTTAATTAATATGCTTCTCCGAAGACACTTCGGCTGGAGCGTTAAGTAAATATTTCTGCTAATCCTATTTATGCTACAAAGATACTGCAGCTAATATAAAGGTAAATCTTTAGATAGTCCAAGACTCTATTGCTGAGCTGATCTTAGCTGGCCGTAAGAACAGCTGCAATGGCAACTTAGATGAAATTCGCTAATCTTCTGAAGCTTCATCGCTTGGCCTGCTTCAGAGATTAACATCTATTTAGCCACTTTAAAAATTGGCAGAGTTTGGATTATTGCTATTGTCATACCCTATAAACCTGCGAGTCATAACATCTTTTTCAACTCCGATTTAATATACGCTAAGCAAAAAATGATTTTATTAAAAGATTTGTTGCCTGTACATGAAAAATTTTCTATTCTTTTTATTCATAGAGAGTAAAAAATTGCCATCTTCAAAATAAATTGAAGAAAATTGTACAACTTTAAACCGTATCAAATCTATTTTTTTTTTTTTAATATAAAAAAATTTAAACAAAATTAGCAATGAAATAAAAAAAAATGCAAGAAAAGGAATAAAAAAAAGTGAAACCTTGACGAGTGAGTTGAACACAAAAACAACGATTTAAAAAGTACGTGAGACTAATTGATTTAATGTTAGTGACAAGAAGGAGGACTACACAAGTACGAAATGAATATGACTGAAAACAAAAGGAGTGTAAAAATGTGGGCATGTACTCTTATGTGTGTGCACAAGGTTAATTAATTTTATTTTATTGTGACATTGAAGTATCACAATGAAATAGGATTTTGTGGTTACAGTGTTAAAGATTTAATACTCTCGTAGACTTACCTACACCACAACCACAGCACATAAATAAATACCAAATTATTTTCAAATAAAATAGGAATCCTCACGAATTTTAGATGAGCATAAACAAATCAACCTTGTGTTCTTATCAGCTCTAAAACAGTTTGACATTTAAAGTTAAAAAAACAACAATGATTTTTTGCAATAAGATTATTTGAGATTTTTTTGAAGTATTTAAATTAATAAAAAAACAGTTAAATTCGGCTATTCCCTTCACTGTGCTAGACAAATATTCATATTTTTCTCTTTCCACAGCCTTCTAAAATATCAAAAACACAAAAATGTAAGGGAGTGAACATAAATAAATCCGAGTTAAATATCTTTTCAGTATTCATAGCATATTTATCAAATACTCCTTACGTCATTAATTATTTCTAAATATGTTTAGCAGAGATCCTCTACACCCAAATACTCCGAAATTATTTTAAAAAAATTTTTTTTTATTTCTACAAATCCCAGTGCTGTTGCTGTGAGTGATTTTAGCGACTTACGGATGAACCCTAAAAAATTACGGTATAAGACACATATAATTTTAAAAAGAAGGTCGTCTAGCTTTGTAAGCTACGACCCAAATACTCAGAAGTTACTTAGAACTATTTTTAATAAATTTTTAAAAAATCCATATACCACTGCTGTTGCTTTCGAAGATTTTAGTCACTGGATTTTTAATTTACCTCCCAAATACTCAGAAATTACTTTGGAGTGTTTTTAAAATTTTTTTGAAATTGCCTTATTCGCGCTTTCAGAGATTTTTATCATCCCCCATTTTACCGAGGTACTATTCCCTGTTTTGAACCCGAAAATACCAAAACCAAAAGAGAGTTTAATCTGTAGGTTCTAAGCTTTCTCGTAGTTTTCATTTTAGGATGCAAAACGTTAAAAAAAACCAAAATCTTTAAGGTTGTTTGTAGTTCTTATGTAAATAGGGTATGAAACCGGGTCAACCTTGCCAGAGGAATGAGTTAGCAGCAAGAGTATTTAACGCCACTCAAATTTATCTTTTATACAGCCAAACAACCAGGATTTAGGCAGGAATTAAACCTGCCATCTTTAGATTGTGATGTTAGTAAGTGATTATCATCGTTTAAAGTTTTACATTTTACACACTTGTTGAAAATGTTAAACATTGAATTTCCTTTTCTAATGTTAAGGACACTTGAACTTGTTAAATTCACTAGTTTTAACTTTGACCGACCTACAAAGCATTAATATAGCTTTTGGCATTTCGTTTTCCTATAATTTTTTTTCTTTTTTTTTTTTTTTAATTTATTATCAAACATGTGGCAAATTTTCACAACAGTGTCACTAGGTTACCTGTTAATAAAAGGTAAAGCCACAAGTCATTAAAAAATCCACAAAAAGAAAATGCAAAAGGTCGCGTTCAAAAAAAAAAATTGGGGGTATTTGATGAACATAAAGTCTAAAAGGAAAATGTACGTGATAACCAATAGAAAATAGTAGTACGGCAGCCTATAGAAATATTGTAGTTTTTGTAACATCCCTTTTGTTGCAAAAACCTAACAAAACCGGCAAATGGTGAGGAGAGTAGGAAGTGTAATTTTTTAGTTTCAACTTACATTTTGTATAAAAATTGTAATGCAAATCATGATATGAGATTTATTTACTAAAAAAAACAACTTACTAATGATTTGACTGCATTAGAGAATAGAAGACGAGAAGAAAGGAGAGGGAATGGGCAAGAGGATATAACAAATACATTCATTTTCTTTATTTGGTGTATTTACTGGCAAATGTGGCTTAGAAGCTATACCTTTGGTTTGCTGTTTGTATGTTTCTAGTTTTAACTCTTTGATTTTGTATGTGCTGCTGCTTCTTCTCCTTTTTTTTGTTGATATTTAACATAAATTTATCATTTTCATGATCATCTTTGTTTGTTCATTTTGAATTATTGAAAATACTGTGCGGCTCATAGTTTAACCAGACGCATTGCATTGCTGCTGAAGATGACTGACTGGCATAGTGGCATATGTAAAGTTAATGTTTGTAGTAGCAACTGTCAAAATATTAAAGCAGTAGCAAGTATACTTTGCATAGAATTATAGTATGAGTAACTGCCACAAACTCCATCACATCGTTTTTTGTTTCATTTCATTTCATTTATTTTTATTGTTTTCTTAAGGTCAGACTGCCCTTACAGTTCTGAAAATTGTTTAGGAAGTAAAAGATTGATACTGGGAAATTATTATTTAATTGGTTGATGTACCTTGCAGGGATGAGGCTTAAAAAGGATCAATGAAACAAAGAGCTAGGCCAGCCTAGGTTCAACCATGTTGGTTAGGTTTATGGAGAGACTGCGAACACTAAATCTCAAGCTGTTTTGGGAATGATACAGGGTATCAAAACATGGGCTTAGTGAACGAACACATCACCGGGAATACCAGGAATACCGGGCGACCTCCCAGTGTAAATACTAAAGAGCTTACAAGCAAGCTTGTGCAGCCTTTTAGTAAATACTATTATGTACGTAAAGAAGCTCCGCATATGCAGGCCAACCATTCACGCATCGAGCTCTGCCTAAGAAAGAGATACTAATAACAGTACCATCTATATTTACGCGCTCAGTAGAGCGGCATTACTTGCACTTAGTGCTTTCGAATTAGAATCAAAACTAAATTTTATTTTCCGGAATCAATAATACGAATTAATTAAAAATTGGTCACTCTGACCAAGAAAAAAATTGATTATGGCAACTAAACTGTCAAAATTAATTCTCATAATTGAAATTATAGTCTTTTCATATTTATTCGTATTTCTAAACCGTTGGGTATTAATGATGTTTTTTCCGAGTCTTATTTATATGCATGCTTTTTTGTGTGTAGGTGTGTGGGTTCCCTAGTTAAATGTGTGTGTTTGTCTGTATATAAATATTGTTCCTTTTTTTTTTATTTTGTTTTATGGCATGATCACGTAGTATTTTGATCACTAAAATCACGCTTTGGCGCTTGATTGAGGCTAATGGTGAATAATCAACAATTAAATATGCGCAGTCGTGTTTTCCCACTTCATAAACGTGCATATCAATGAGAGACTTCGACGACAATAATAATAATAACAAAAACAACAACAGCAACATCAATGCTAGCAACAGATATAGCAAACACCGCAACAAGAACAGCCGCAACCACTTTAGCAACTGAAATAATAAACCTCTTACAAACACACAACAACGAAAAAAATATATTTTCTTTGCTTTTTGAAATTTCTCTGCTATTGTTTCTTTCAATATTTTTATGACCTCTATAGAGTATGATATCTAATGTTTTACCCACATTCAATATTTTTTTTTTTTCTACGTTTATTCATTTTTAAAAGTCTTAAGATGCCACAACAACTCATCATTTTTTTTTTTTTCGTTAGTCTTGCTCATTTTATTAGACACTGACTCGTATGTAAGTAAATACAAGTAAGTGTGTTGCACGTTGTAAAGTTTTGATAATTCAACTGTTTTCTTTTCTTACTCCCAGCCTCTTTTTTCCCCATTTTATTTGGTTGTTTCTAAAGTTTTTCAGCAATTTTACACTGATTGTGTCAAGAAAGAAGTTGGTTTGGCAAATGTTTAAAATGTGCTCATAATGCACCTGGCTGGCTGGCTGGCTTAGCTGTTGCAGCAGTCAGTGTAACAGTACAAAATCTTCCATTTAAACACAAAGAAACCTCATCAGCCTTATTTCTCAATTGCAGTATTTTGTATTTGACAAAAAAAAAAATTAAATAAAAATCATATAGAAACCCGTAGGCAGCATATAAATTTTATAAAGAAAGTTTGACTTTACATTTTGTAAGTGTGATTTGATACTCTAAGCGCCTGTCTGCTTACATGGAATTATTAAGCAGAAAATTTAATTTGCAAATACATCTTCTTTTCACAAGCGTGTCGATTATTGTTCTGCACATGCTTGTCTGTACGCGTGCAAATGCAACTTTTTTTATGAAAACTTATTGGGTTAAAAGTTAAATAAGCTAAACATAAATCGAAATTGTGACAAGAGAAATTCAGTAATGCAGTCAAAAATAATATCAAAATAACTTCATTTTAAATTTCAATCAATACAGTTGAAAAATTTGATTACCACAACCAAATTCTTTCCAATTGCACTACTTACCATTTATTAATGCAGCTAAAAATTATTTTTAGGAATTTGTATTCGTTATAACTAAAAAAATTTTGTTATTATAACCTAGTTTGTTTTTGTTGTGGTAACTAAAATTTGGTGATTTTGTCAAAAATATTAATTATGAAAACTGGTAACAAATTCAATTCTCACAGAAAATATACAGTGCTGTTGTGTATTCCAAATCCTCCTAGTTTTTTTCGAGAATGGAAAAATCTGAATTATTTGGCTGTTCTGTATTCCACTTTCGAATTTTTTTTTCGTTTTATTCCATCTAAAAAAATGTTGGCAGAATGTAATTTATTGTTTTTTTATTTTTTAAAAATGTCAAAAAATACATGAAATTCAGTACAACTGATTTCCAAATATTTTCATAATTCATTTCATGATTTCACACGAAACACAGAACAGCAACGATAACTTCTTTAAACTGATGATTTGTTGCCACAACTAAAAAATTATGTTATCAAAACTGAAAATTTTTGTTATCACAACTGAATATTTTAGTTACGGTAATAAAAATTCGTTAGTGCAACAAAAGAATAATTATGAAAGCTACATTTTTTTACTTGCATTATGTGATTGTAATTATCAAAACTGAATTTTCTACTGGTAAAAATGCTTTTTTTTTGCAGAAAATATTTTCAATTCATTTACGAATAGGTTGGGCTACACAACTGAAAACTTCGATTGTTACAAGTTCATTTTCGGAGTACTAACAAATTTCAGTCTCACACTTTGTTTAAGTTTAATTAATTAACTTTGACGCAGAAAAATTACTTAAGTATTTATGTAGGTTTGTCAATGTATAATATGTATATAAAATTGACTATAAATTGTGTGGTTAGTACCTAAGAATGATAGAAATATAAAATTACGCCATCTCTTACATAAAATTTAAATTTCTTGCGTATGTAACACAAATGACGGCATATGATGTGGTCCTATTTGCTAATAATTTACAGCTAAATAAGATTGTCAAGTGTACAATCTACTTCATATAACGGGAGATCATGTGCATAGTGTAATCTTCTATTTCTGTCAATCTTGGTTAATTGTAAAGGACTGCACAAGCATACTTGAAAGCCACACATCACTGCCAATATGTGTAATATATTATAATAAAAGCTGCTTGTAAGCAATTTCAAGTATGTATGCTTGTGCAGCCTTTTATTTAATTCAAATTTCTTAATAAAAAGAATAGAAGTAGCTGAATACTATACTACGTACCTACTAGTGCAATACACAATCATACATGAAATCTACACATCACTACAAACATGTAATATAATATTTTATAATATATAATAAGCCATTCTTGTATATTGCATTAGTAAATACATATATACATACTTTGCTTTAAAAATATTAATATATGTACGAGTATATATCTATATATATACTTATGTGTCTCGCATTTTTACTAGCTTATGTATATTGAAAAAAAATTACTTAAAAAGTTTTCTCTATATTGATAAAACACAAACAAAGACAAATGCTCTATTTATTTGCATGTACTTCTTATATGCTTGTATAATTCTTTTATCAACATAGCATGGCAGAATTATTAACATAGCAACAGGTTCTTCAATCGTGTTAAATCATGATCAGATGACCCATGTAATGTATGCGTACAAAAAAATGAAAAAAAAAAACACATAACATTGCATTGTTGTTGTCTACCAGTTGTTTACTCACTTTGGTTTTGCTCCCTTCGCTCCGCTCTCTTCTTATTCAGCCACGCATTTGATGATTTGTGTGATTTTGGCAATTTTTTATATAAATTTTCATATGCTTTTACAGAAGAGCTGTTTAAAACTTGCAATCTGCTAGCACTCTTATGAGAAATTTTTAGATGTTTTAAGTGTTATGAAATAAACAGCATTTACATACAATATTTTCTTAAAGTAGAATTTTTAGAAAACCTTAAAAAAATTTTTTTTTGTTAATACATATTAAATAAAGTTCATTAACGATATGTAAGGCTGCATATTGTAGCAATATATTTCATGCACACATACATATGTTCGTATGTGTGTACATAATTCTTCAGTGAAAAAGACTTAACTTTATTCTAAATATCAAAACTGTTAATTTTTCCCCAGTTTATTTAACATTTTTTTGTAACATGTGTCTGTAAAGATATTGAATTTAGCTACATACAATTTATATACATATGCATATTAACATACAAACTAGTATTGAATTTTTTTAATTGTTTATATATGTAGGTCATGGCAGAATTCTACCATTATATATAGGCAGTTGACAACAAACCTGCTTAATTTTTCTAAATCTTGAACTAGTCTCTTAATAAAATTCTTGCTTTTTATTATTGGTATAGTTAATATGTTATTTACATATCTATATACATATGTAGGTACTCATATTTCTTTTGCTCCCCACACTCTGCTTTTCAGTCACATACTCTTCATTGATTTCGCTTTATTTTTATTACTCATTGAATTGTTCTATAATGATCATAAATATATACATGTTATATGCCTATATATAAGCAAGAGAACATGTGTATGAATGTATGTATGTCCAAATAATAAGTGCATATGATTACCTCTGTATATAAGTTAATTTACATACATACATACTTACAAGCGAACATGTTCTTATTCACAGTCGTTGTCATTTTTCATTTTAGAAAGTCTGATTAATTTAAATATTAACTAAAACGTATAGATTTTGCTGTAGAAAAACATTTAAATACATAGGTATTTATTTTATTACAACAATTGCCTTATCTGAATTCTTAACTCTCTCTATGCTGATAAAAAACCCAAGCAAAGACAATTGCATGTATTTATGTCTGTTTGTATGTACTACATACCAAAAAAAATATTATTTTAATAACACAGCAACAGGTTCTTTAATCGTGTTAAATCTTGATTACATGATGAATGTAGTGTACGCATAAACAAACACACATAACAATGCATTGTTTTAGGCTAACAGTTGTTTACTCACTTTGGTTTTGCTCCCTTCGCTCTCTTATTCAGCCATGCACTTACTGATTTGTGTGCTATTTTTTTGGCAATTTTTTTTATATGAATTTTTATATGCTTGATTTATATCAACTGCGTAATTTATGAAGTCAAACAAGAGTACGCTTGAAGAAGGCATTTTAATTGATAGTGAGTTGTTCTAGCAAGTAAACCTAATTCGCGGAAGTAATTTTTTAAAAGTGAAAAAGGACTAAAGTAAAAGTGTAGTGTTTGATTAAAAAAATTTGTGTTTAGGGAAAGGAATGCGAACATGCCAATTTTCCAAGGGTCCAGTAGGCAGGCAAGCAGTCGCAGTTTTTCTTTAAGAAATAAAATATTTTTGGTAAGCAAATTTTTAACTTCATTTTAAATATATCAATTAATAAATTTTTTTTTATCCAAAGGATAAGTGAATATGCCGATTTCACAGATTGATGACAGTTAATTAAAGTGTAGTGTGTGTGTGATTATAAAATTTCTCTTAATGGATGCATATGCGAACATGCCAACTTTCCAAGGGTCCGTCCAGGAGGCAGGCAAGCAGTCGCAGTGTTGCCTTGAGAAATGAAATAATTTAGGTAAAAAAATTATTATTTGGAAGCAAAGAATGTGTCAGTTAATAAATTTTGTTTTATCCAAATGATAGGTGCTTACATATATTGATTTCACAACGATTGATGACAGCTCCAGGGTACAGGAAGCAAGCAAGCAGCGGCTTTAAGAAATAAAATAATTTTGGTAAAAAATTATTAGTTATTAAAAGCGGATGTGAATATGATGATGTCGCCAAAATACCAGTTGCCGACTTCGTAAGAACTTATAATCAAAAACTTGTTATAAAGAAGTGTTAGTGATTGTGAATAGTGTTTATAAAATTGACAAAGATTCATGATGCAGGCAAGCAGTTGTAGTAGCAGTGGCAGCATTTGATTAAAAAATTAAATAAATAAGGTATGAAAATTTTATTTTATTACTATATAAATAGGTATATGTACACAGGTATACACTTTCTTGGCTGTAAAAAATTTTAAATTAAATTTATATTCTCTCTAAGCAAACAATAGCTTCTTTCGTACATTGGAATTGCAAACAAAATAAAATTTTTGTTAATTAAGCCTAGCGTTTGTTTGAGGAGAAATAGGGTTCCCTTAAATTAGTTGTATATTCATATCTACTTGAGCATTTCGGCGTGTTAGAAGGAGGTAGAAAAAGGTGTTATACTAGATAAATTTGTCTGCTTCCAACACTACTCAATTTATTTAAGTGTTTTTAATATCAATATACTTAATGCCCACATTTCATTCTATACCCTGGGGGAAATTAAAGTTTCTTTCAAAAATATTAATCTATTCAAAAGTCGTTTAAAAAAAATCGTACATTCAATTAAAAGTAACAACTGGGGGGTTACTCCCTATTGCGATGCGAAAGAAAACTCATCGCAACTCAATGTAAAAATCATACAGATGCGAATCTATTCGCATTGCAATAGAGAGTAACCTCCCTGGTTTGTGAATATATTAAAATAAAAAATATTTAACAAGAACATAAGATAATAATTGCCTCTCTGTTCAAATTAAAAAGACTTCAATTAGCAACTTTGTATAGATTTACTTGGCTACTTTTTGAATTAGGGTCTTAATCCATTCATTTTTAAAAAAAGCTTTGAAAACTCGTGTTTCATTTTCTAAATAAAAGTTCCTTGAAAAAATGTCAATTTCACTAACTTGTACCAAAAATATAGAAAAGAAAATTAGTCCAAAATTATATCTAAAAAATTTAAATTTCATTATCAAACCTAAAGCTTTTTTTTTAATTAAAAATGATCTTTTTATAATTATTTTATTAATAATGAAGTTTTTAATATTAAACTTGAGGTAAACTCACTCACTTTTATGATTAAATAAATAAAAATGTCTCAAATAAGGCAGCTTGCAAATAGGGAAGCCACTTAAATAAATCCTTTAATAAAATGGAATGAAAAAATTTCCAAAATTGCTGCCTCTCCTCCCCTACAGCCAATTTTATTTATAGCTTGTAAGATGTTTATTTGATTTGAAAAGATTCATAAAATAGACACCATCAAAATCATTAGAGACAGAGAGAGTGTGCCAAAGTGGGTTGTAGTAGCAACAGCAACAGCAACCGGCCAACTATACCGGTAAACCAAAAATAATAATAAAAATCAAGTAAAAACAGAACAACATTTGTCCCAACTCAAAGGTGTCAATTGATTTTATGTTTGTTGTCTGCTTGTAGCAACACATTTTCCTCTTTTTTTATTCGATTTATTTTAAATTTAATCATAAAAAGAACAAGCGTTATAGCAACCAACCAAGAACCACCAAAGAAGATGTTGTTGTATGTTGGTGGTGGGCGGTATTGGCATACTTACAATGTCATTATGAATAACTAAATTGAAAAAAAGAAAGAAATTGTGGCTGCATTTTATTTTATGCAACCAGTGAGTGCATTAGCGACAGTAGGAGGAGCAGGCAAGAGACTCACTGCTCCTGTTACAACGATCAGTTGCATATTGTTATGGCATAAAAAGCAAAATGAAAAGGTGCAGACAGTTTTATAACCAAGATGCCACCAACAATGAGCAAGAATTCACACACATAAGACACTTTCAAACATAAAAAAAAATCAAAAGGTTGGGGAAGTGACAGAGAGCAGGCATAAAGAAGGGAAGTAGGAGGCAGGAGTATGATTTGTTTACTTGCACTATAGAAGACACAAAAAGTAGCGAAATAAGATTTTTAAAATAAAGTGTCTGCTTATAAGGAAAAGTTGTTGCCGCATAAATTTGTTTGAATATTTAAAAAAAAAACTTTCTTTTTGTCTTTTACTAAATACTAAGGAGGCTTAGAACAAGCTGCAAAATATGTTTAAGAAATCTAAATTTAGTGGAAAGAAATTGATCGATATGCAAATTGCTAAAGCACGCTAAAACACATTTTATTTTACCAAAATTTTATATTTTTGCTTACATTTTTTACCTTTTCTTGAGAAAATTTAAGCGTAAACGAATTGTAGAAATTTAGCTATATTGTGGAATCAGTAATATTGCAACACCGCCCCGGTAAAGGTGATACCGCGGCAAATTTCGCAATCGGGGAACAAAATGAATAATTAGACCCACTATTTTTTGGCAAATAGCGATGTAAAATGTGAAACACAAACTGATTCACTACGCTTGCTAAAATCCAAAGTCATCGCATCCTCAAAATCATAAAGCCGAATTCATTTTCTTGGAAATTTTAATTTATTTTTTGTTTTAATTTTTAGTGTTAGAAATTTGTATATTTTTGTTTATTGGTGTAGGATTTGAGATTATAAAAAGTAAATTTTTTAAAATAGACAAATATTTCCAGAGTAAATTTTATACTTACAAATTTTTAGTGTATATTAAGGACACACTGTCCGATATTTAGCTTAGGTTTATTTTTAATTTAATATCCAACTAAAGATTGAAATTTGACTTATAAAATGGCTTTAAATTTACAATTTGAATGGGAAGAAACATTGGTCTATTTTAAAAAATAAAGTTTTTGGAATCACAAATCCTGCAACAAGAAATAAAAATCTAAGAAATTTGCTTTAAAATTTAAAAGCAAACGAATTCGCCTTTATGATTTTTGTTATGCAATCAATCTTGTATAAATTCGTCTTATTAAAATCCTTTCAAAATGTGTCAAAGCTTCTAATATGTTTGATATAATAGCTGTTTAATTTCCTCAATACGTGTTCACTTTTATTTTATAGAAATAGACTTAGATGTACTATGTGTGTGAACCCCCTTATTGCCTATTTAACATAAACATTTTTATTTTAACGGCAGTAAATAAGATTAAATATTAAAGTTCTTTTTCTTTTTTTTTTGCTACAGCTGTATAAATTACATTTTTTTTTGTACAGAAACAAAGAAGAAGTCACTCGCAGTAGTTTTAAAGTTATGTAAATCACGAAAAACAGTAACGCAGCACAAGAGTGCTGAAAAAATTTATTTATATTTTTAATGAATTTATAAAAGTTATCATATTTTTATCAATACGTTTTTGTATTGTTGGTATCTGGTGTTACGTTCTACCTTCAAGAGCGTTGTTGAAGCATTTTTTTCTTTCTTTTTTTTTTTTTTTGGCAACAAAAATCTGAAAGCTAATGTTGTTTAAGGACAATGACATTAATTTTTAAAAGCTTATTGTCTTTTTTCTTAAGATAAACAAAATAGCTTTCCAACTTCTGTTAGATTTTTTTAAAACCAATAACAGTTTTTATCTCTTACCTAAAGAGAGATTACACTGAGTTGTTAATGCAACACAAAAGGTATAAAGTAGGAGAAACATTAATAAACTTTTTAAAAGGTAGCATTATGCTGGTGGAAGGGGGACTAAGAAGTTAAAAAAATATAACCGAATATGGACGTGTGTACTACTCACGTTTCAAGCTTTGTAAGTTTATTTTAGTGTTAAATGTCATTTGGCGTGATAGTCAGTTTACATACACACATTCATTTACACGCATACTGTTTCTGTATAAACACATTTGGATTGACATGAAACTTGTATTCTTTGCTGTCATTCATGTCACGTTGACATTTACGTGTTTTTTTTTAGGAATAATATTTTTTTTAAGTAAAAACAATATTTGGTATTAAAAAGAGATATACATACGAGTACATACATACAAGCTTAATATTCAATATTTAAATAATTAAACAAGACATTAGAAAAATTACATAACGTGCAATAGAATACATATGCTAAGAATTTCTAAGGTGAGAGATGTAGGAAAATACAAACTTCTCCAAGAAAACTTATTGGATCATCATTCTGTTTTCTATTTAGGCACTCAGTGTTTTTAATTAATCAAAACAAGTTTTAATAAAAATTTTGGGCATCAATTTTCTATTCCATTAATGTTTTGGTTTGAAAAAATTCTTTTATTTTTCTCCAAAGATTTTTTCAATAATTCTTTCAATCCATTTATAATTTTTTGCATAATTTTTCAATTAAATAAATTTGTTTCTTAAATTTTTATTTGCTAAAAGAATTAATCAAGTTATTAACTACAACTAATTAATTATTTTTTAAATTAATATTGATTAACATAAAATGCGTTAATTTTAACTTAGAAATTCTTTGTTAATCAATAATGCTGGCAAAACTTTCTACACAAAAAATTGTCTCAATAAATCATTTAAATATTACGAAACAAGAATTTTAACATTTTACCTATATTAAAAATTTTTTTTTGATGTCTTGCTTGAATTTTTTTTTTCTAAAATTAATTTTTTTTTTTAAATTAATTTTTTTTTTAAATTAATTTTTTTTTTTTTTTTCAAGTTAAAAAACCAAAAATTTAAAAGCTATTTTAAGAAAGATATCAATTAAAACTTGTTTAAAAAAAATTTTAAGAAAACATAAACACCAACTCTGTTGGCAGACTTTTTTTAATTAAACAAAAAATCATGCCAAATAAAATTGGCTGTCAATATATATATTTGTTACGCTAGCAATTACTTCATGATTTTTTTTTAAGAATTCTTGAGCTCATCACAAAGTAATTGAAATTGTTAGAAATAAAGCTAGTGGGAGGGTTTGTGTAAGACTTTGATGAATTTAAAATTTTAATTTTTCCTTTGCTTGTCGACAATTCTTATTTCAAATTAACATTTTTATTTTATTTTTTCAAACAATGTCATTATTACTCCCCCCTCTATGAAAAACCAAAAAAAAAAAAAAAATCTTTTTAACATTGGAATTCTATCAAACGATATAGAATTCAATTGGTAGACCATCACAAAGATGGATGTTCTCAAGTAAAATATGTGTCATATATTGTGGTGAGTTATTTGTAAGAAGAATACAATTTTTGTTTATTTGCTTTACAAGTATATAAATACAAGTATTTGTGGTTGGGTTGGTTGTCGTTTTGTGTGTGTTTTTTCAATTTTTTTTCTTCAAATTACACAGATCATTAGTTTGAGTTTAATTTTGAGTTTAGTTGATTGAAATGATATTGAGTTTTTTTTTTCTCTTGAAATACAAAATAAAAATAATTGAAAGGGAGCTGGCTGGTAGTAGGAACAAAAAAAATGCTATCATTAATAAAAACTTTTAGAAAACTTTTTATTAAAAAGAAGAGATTACTTTTTGTTAAACTTTTTATGATTTATTAAAAGGCCATGGTTTTTAATTCAGGGAAGTCGCGGGGTATGTATCTGTAGTTCTGTACTTCTGTATAAGGCATGTATTTATGCATGTCAGTGTAAAGACTTTCGTAAGCTAATAAGTTAAAATCGCTTTATATCGACTTAAATGCACTTGACGCAATTAACTCAATAACTTCATTATTGTGGTTCTAGTATTGTGGGGCAATATATTGTACAATTAACGAGTTGGCAATAAAAACGTTACAGAAATAATTTTATAAGATAAACTTATATAGTTTTCCTATGTTGCCACAGATACTTACTAAACTTACAGTCAGGCATGATATAAAAATTTATCATAATGTTTGAACATCCCGTTCAAATAATTTTTTAGCTTTCTAAAGAAGAAAATTGTTATAATTTTCTCAAAAAAATTGTGGATATTGTCCTTAGGAAAAATTGTGGAAATTGTTTTCAAGAAAAATTTTTAAATAAAGAATGTAGAGATTTTTTTTTAAAGAAAATTGCTCTTAGAAAATTTTTTTAAATTTCTTTAGAAAAAATTATGTAATTTTCTTTTAGTAAAAGTTGTGGAAATTTTCTTTAGCACAAATTGAAAAAAAAAATTTTTTAATTAAAATTTGTCTAGGAAAAATTGTGAAAAATTTTTTTTTAGGAAAAATTGTAAAAAAAAATTAAGGAAAAGTTGTGGAAATTGGCCATAAAAAATTTTTGGAAATATTTTTAATAAAAAATTTTTAAAATTTTCTTTTAGTTAAAATTGTAAAAATTTACTTTAGCAAAAATTTGTTAAAAATTTTCCATAGAAGAAAATTATGGAATTTTTCTATGAAATTTTCTGTAAAGAAAAATTTTAAAAGTGTTTGCTTTAGAAAAATTAAAAAAATAATTTAAGGAAAAATTTTGAACATTTAAAAAAAATTTCTATGGAAGAAAATTGTGAGAATTTTCTTTATTGACAATTTTCTGTAAATTTTTTTTAGCAAAAATTAAAAAAAAAAATTTAAGAAATTGTGTAAATTTTTTTAATCCAAAATTGAAGAAACTTTCTTAATGAAAAATTGTTAAACATTTTTTAGAGTAGAAAATTTTCTGCAAGTTTCGTTTTTGGAAAAAATTTTTTAATTTCTTTTAGTGATAATTGCAAATTTTCTTAGTTTAGGTAGATTTTCTTGAGAAAAATGTGTTTTACAACAAACCAAACAGCTTTAGTTTTTAGAATTTTTTTTTTAATTTTTTTTTTTTAATTTTTTTTTTAATTATTAGAAAACTTTGTTTGGATTGTAAATAATTTTTCTATTTAAAGCAGTAATGCTGTTGCAAGCAACTTTTCTTTCGACTACATAAAGGGCTGTGAAGAGTTTTAAGTGTAAAACTTTTGTCTGTACGCTCTAGTTTATTTTTTATTTTATTTTTGACCAAGTGTTTTACCCATTACATTCGTTAATTAATTTCATAATTTTTACTTGTATGCACGATGAGTAATTTTTCAAACTAATCATTAATTATTATAACAACTTTAATGGATTTTTTGTTACACTTTAAATGTGCATGTTTGCGCTTTCACTTAAAGCACATTAAGAACAATTATATGAAATCTATATGAAGTATTTTAGAAAAGGAAAAGAAAAGAAAAAACACTGAAATACATTATTTTATTTATAATTTATGCACAACATATTGACGCCACTACTTTTATGCTTTAAGTAATAAAATGGGGAAAAAGATTTTTAAAATTGTTTTTGTTTTCTAAAAATTTTTTCCCAGATAGTTTTTGTTCAAAACAAAATTGTATTGAACAGACAGACAGAGCGACAGACTTATGAATATGGAAAGGTAGCCTAATGTTTTTTTTTTGTTTTTTGTTTTTTTTTTGTAATTTTAAATTAACAAGCAAAAGTTTGCATTTGTGTATATGCCTGCCTTTAAGTGCCTTCCAACTTGATAATAAAACAATTTTTTTTTTGTTTTCTCTTAGTTGAATTATTTCCTAAAAATATTGAAATAATTTCTAAAAATTTTATGTATTTAATTAACAAACTAAGTAATCAAAGCAACCAAGTTAAAAACTTAAAGTTAAATATTCATAAAGAGTTTTGAAGCATGATGTGTTAAAGTAGGAGTGACTACATGCATGTTGTTTGTTGTTTCTATACATGAAAAAAAAGTTTAATGTATGTTTGTTGAAAAGTTGTACAAAATTGACACACGATTGACAAGTGACAAGTTATGATGTTTTAAAAAAAAAATTTTATGATTAACATAAATAGATAGAGAATTTTAAAAGGCACTTTAAGATATAGCACCGGAAGTATTCAACAATTTTTTGTTTTCATAGAATTTTGTATAGCCAAAGGGTCATGATAGTTTCCAAATAAACCATAGCATTTAATATCGAATGAACTCGATCAATATTTAAGACTTTTTGTATGAAAAGTTTTTCAAATTTTGAAAGAAGTTGATTGATTACGAATAACACGATTTGGCCTCAGGTCTCATTAAATTTTACCCGAATTGTTGCAGGCATTATTAAATAAAATTGATGGTAATTTTAACAATGTAAGCTGAGTTTTATCGTCTTTAATAAGTTCGAGAGTACGTTCGAGAACATGTTTGAAACAACGTTATAGTCCAACTAGTTCAGTTGTTCTCAAACGAACTCAAATTTGGTCTCAAACATGTTGGCAATGATCAAATTTTAAATTAAAAAAAAAAAGTATTCGAAAATAGAAGCATTAGAATTTAAGTTTTTCCAAGATATAGATACAATAAACGATATTGAGTACCATTTTCATTCAAAAATTGCAATATTCTGTTAGTATCCAATCCTAGTAACAATTCTTATTAGCTTGGTTAATAGTTCCATGCTCAGTTTGCTTTTGACTTGCATTACCTTTAAGAAGTTCGAGAGTTTGTTTCAGCACATGTTTGAAAGCAATCTCTTTCTGTTGTGTCTAGTGGTAGTCATTGGTTTTCCTTAATCAGCAGGCATTCGATACCGATCGAAATTTTCATTTATATTCTATTGAACTTTTGATTGTAGTCGAGTGTCATAATTTATTGTTCCAGTTTTTGTGCACTAATTTTTTATCTCTTTAATTGTATTTTTAATTTTAAGAACGACTTTTTTTTATTATTATCCAAATGACTTTCTTTTGTCTGGTTTGAATAGGGTTGTTTTTTTTTTGGTGCCTATTCTCTTAAGTTGCTTTTTTACTGCTACAAAGCAATTTTTTTATTTTATTTCTTTTTTTTTTTAATAATATTTAGGCTCAAGTATGATTAACGATATGTTTACTTTTTGTCATGACTTTGTCTTGAACCAAAATCTTGAAAGAAAAAACGTTACTTGGAATAAAAAAGAGTGTCTGTGTATGTCAATTTATTAGCACAAAACTGCAAGCACAAAAGGAAGAAGACTTTTTTAATGTTAAAAAAACACATTGAAGTAGGGGATTATTATTAGAGAGTTGTTTGTTTATATTCCATATTGTTGATTGATCGGCTAGAGTGACACATAACTAGACGAAGAAACAACATTAAAATGCATGTGACATCAGTACAAACTAGAAATTACTGCTGAAATACGAGCATATTAAATGTAACTGTAAAGGAAACGAGTTTCTTTTATTCTCATTGTTTGAATAACTGAATAGTTAAAAGGGTAAGGGTACGAACAGCATTATAATTGACTAGATATACCACTACTTTACTTGGTTGGTTGTCTGAGTAGCTCTTTAGACCATTAAAATAAATAAAAAAAAAGCAAGACAAAAAAAAATAAATCTATTCTCTCTCGGAGTGGCTGACAAAAAACCTCAGCGAACAAAAACAAAATCATTTCCATCATCATGCAACATACAACATATGTATGCATACATGTTCGTCTGTTGCTTTGCATTATTTTCCATTAGCTTTGTATTAATTTTGGTTAAAAAAAAAATATTTTTATGTTTTTCTTATTTTAATTTTCCCCACATAATATTCCTTTCTTCTAACACATTCACTCATGGATTTTTTCATTTTACTCGTCTAGTGTTTGTCTGGAAAATGTATTAAATTTCATTGTTTGTTGTATATAATTCATTCATTCATTTTATTTCACTCATACTCGTATATGCTAATACTCACAGTATGTTTGTGTTGGATGTCAAACAGATTATGATTAAGTACAAATTGAACTTAAAATGTAAATACATAAGAGTTAAAATCAAAAAGTTACTTACAACCGAATAAAGGATTTTATTTTAAACAAGCAGAAAAGAAAGGATAAAAAAAGTTTAAAATGTTTGTAGATCTTGTGAGCTTTATTCTTCACAGAATAAAATGTTTTATAAAAAAAAAACTCCCCAATTACGAGTAGCTCTGCTAGCTGATCAGACTAATTGTTAGTGTTACTATCGTGACGTTATGATGGCTACACATTTTTTTATTAGTTTCTTATAAATTTGTCTAGTTGTCACAATTAATTTAATAATTTTATTATTGTAGTTTAGGGATATACTCCACAATTAACGAAATGGCAATGAAAACAATGCCGTTGACTAGAATCGACATAATTTTAGAAGAAAAATTCTTACAGCGTTTAAAGTTGTAGTCCTCTAAGAAGATTTAATACGGTTTTTCCATATTACCAAAGATTTAGGAAAATAAAAAGCTTGACAAACCCGATTGATTTCAATCTTATAAAAAAAGCCATAAATCATAAAGATATAAAGAAATTAAAAAAGGGAGAAAAGCTATTCATAATGGGTTAAGGTCTTTCACCCCTTTTTTATTATCAAATTTTATATTGACATTTCTTGTTGTCTTTAATTGGATATTTAAATGATTTGATAACAAAACTAACAAATTAAATTTGATGGTTGCAATAAAACAAAGAAAGCTGCTGTTGTCTTTGTCATATTTTGCTGCATTCTTTAATTTTCTTTTATCTACTTCAAAGTAACGAAAAAAGTTTTTATTTCATTTCTTTAGTTTTTTTTTCTTCTAGTAGAACAGTTTGTTGTCTGAAAAATAACTGCAGCTTTTGGCAATAAATCACTTTCCACTGAAGATAAAGCAATAAAAGTTTTTCTTTTATTTTAGTTTTTTTTTTGTGACTGTGAAAAGCCATTTAATTTTTTTTATTGTGTTTTTGTAAAAATGATAACTTAAACAAAGACATTTTCTGCTACCATTGACAAATGCAAGCCCAATAATGTCAAATGAAAGTAAAAACTGGGAGACACTTTGTTTTGAGTTGTAGCAAATTATTATATAAAATTTTCTTTAGAAAACAAATCCCGGGAATATTCATTACTTTAAATAATTTATGTTATTTGAAACACATAGAACTAAAAATTTTAATTTTGTGTCAAAAGAAGTTTTAGCAAGCAAATTTTGCTTGTTCCCAATTTAATAGTTTTTACTGTTTATTTGACTTGCTGCTGAATTAAGTGTTTGAATACTCTTCTGGCTTCCCGCTTTCCAAAAAAAAATTTTGACTGAATGCAAATAATTGCAAATAAAAATTAAAAACAAATAGAAATAAAAATCTAAAGTTAGAAATAAATATGTAATTTTATTGATAAAATAAAGGAAATGAAAATCAAATAAATTTAAAAGGAAATTAAACAAGTAATAGGTATTCTATTAAGTGCTTCTTATTATTATATTTAAATAAAGGAAATATAGTTTTTTTTGAAGGATTTGAAAGTGTTTTTCCGTTCCTTCGCTGGGAGTATTTTGCGTCATTCCTTCAAATTATTATATCTGGCTAAGCGTCTTTTATGCAATGCGCCAGCAGTATTTGATGATACAATGAAATATTTCATTAAATGAATTAATATTCCATTGAATGAATGAGCATTTTATTAAATTAATGAAATTATTTCATTAAATAAAAGAAATAATTTCATTAACTTCATGAAAGTTGTCATTGATTAAATAATAATGATTTTTCATTAAATTAATAACAGAATTCAATGGATGTAGGAACAAAATTCACTCAGTTTAGCTGTTGCCTACATTCCAGCGTTTAGGCAAAATAGTGGAAACTTAGCATTTATTTTAGTACTTTAAAAAATTATTTTTAATTTTTAAAGTAAAACTTTGACAATTTTAATTCAATTAAAGCTTTTGGAAAAATTTGCTAAATGATGCCATAGATATTTTAATTCTTTAAAAGAAAATGTTTGTTTAACATATTTGCCAGTACAATTCATATTTACCAAAAAAAAAAAGAAATACTGCAGCAATAAAAAACTAAATACAAACGAAATTCTTAAACATTAACTACACTTGCAGCATGTTACTGCTTAAAATGCACACATGTAGCTGCAAGTACAATTGAATACATTCTTATTACACGCATTGAAATATACTCAGCCATGGCAGAACTTTTCTGGGAGTATGTGTTTATATGCCACATCTACAAAAGTCTCAAGTACACTTTTGCATACTACATGCATACATGTACACACACACACACATACGCACTTGTTTCCTGTTTTCTACTTTTAATTTTAGTGATTGTTTTTTTTTTGTTCTTAATTTTTCTTCCTATTTTTGTTGCTTGTTCTTGTGCTTATTGTTGTCTCGTAGCCAGTGAGAGTCACTACTTTAAGATTTTGCAAAAAATTTTTTTGTAACATTTTTACAAGTCCTTGGGTTTTATTTTTTTCTATGTCTCTCTCTCTCTCTCTCTCTCTCTGTGTCTTTTTTTTTGTCAGTCTTGTGCACTTGAACCTCAGTATTTGATCCCTACTCTCTTAAGGATTAATATGATTTTAATATTGGTATGAATTCATGCTTACTATTGCTGAAGTTGTTGGAATTCTGTCTGTATATGTGAGTGTGTGTTTGCCTTGTTATCTTTTAGTAGAATAAATATTAAAAAAATACAAAAAATAGCATTTGTTATTTGAACAATGTACTCGTATTTATTGCAAATATATTTTTTTAAACTTAAATGACTTTATATACAGTTAAAGGCTTTAAAAATAAGTACATTTTAGTTTATTTACTTTTTTTTTAATTTAATTATTATTTTAGTTTTTAATGAATTTTCTTTTTATTTTTCTTTTTAGGTAAGTGCATTATTGAATTACAAAAATAATACTCTCCTACTGTAAGTACATATTTCAAATTTTTGAAGCTAATGTATGATCAAGTTCAATATAAAATCACTGTTAAAGTCAGATAACTTGCAAAATTGAATTGTTAATTGTTAATTGATCAATTAACAAAACCAACGCTCTACAGGATGTCGTATTTTTGACTAAAATAACATTGAACTTGAGTGTGTATAGGCTCCATGAGGCTCATATTCACTATATTTAGCTGCAAACTGTCTTTGGTTTACCCAATGTGAGACAGTATTGGCTAAACCACAGTCGTTAGTTCAGGCTGCAGCCTGTGACTTAAAAACTAAATTTTATCAAGCAACTTCTTTATAAAAAAATTTTTAAATCTGGGGAGCCCCCGATTCACTGTCCATATGCACTCAAGTTTAATACAACTTAAATGCTAAAGTCTGGCAACGAAAGAGATGCCAGCAATATAAAAACTATTTTAATATTTTTCATTAGTTAAGCATTTAAAAAAAAATTTTAAATTTACTTCACCAACGCACAATAGTCTTTTTTTTGGCCACAGTCATCAAGTTCCTATTTCCCACTCTCCACTAAAGGTCGCCGTATGTTTGCATTTGAGTGTGTAAATGAGTTAACCTGACTACTGAAGATCAGCTTTTATAAGCTGTAAAGCAAAACAGTAGCTTTATTTCAATAGTTAAGCAATTATCACTAAAAAAAATATTTTGTACTTAGCAAATGTCCCTATTATTTTCATCTTGTCTGTTAAGATTCGTAGACAAGTTTATCATCACCAGGGAGATAAAGTTCATGCAAAAATTGTATGCTTTTCTAAAACAAAATGCTTTGCAATTTAAAAAAATTAATTTAAAATAAAGTAAATACTGTTATAAAATATGCATACTACTACGTATTTTTGCATATCGTCATATGCTTTCAAAAAAGCCCTAAGTTACATTAAAAAACTTTTATAAGAGAAGTTAAACAAAATAAAATTATACAAACTTTTGAACATTTTCTAAAGTTTAAGTTTAATTTGTAAGAGTGAAAAATATTGCAGAAGCTTGAAGTTGGAAGCGTTGAATCAAAAAGTAAAATTTTAATATTTTTGTGACTTGGGGCTTTTTGGAAAACATATGTTTTTATATATATCACGTCATCACATGCTATCAGGCCCATTCCAAAAGCTTAAGAGTGACCGTAGACTTTTGAAGGTAAAGGCGCTATGGTTTTAGTTATCATGACTGCCAGATAAGGTTCTCTTTAAGTCTCTGGCTTTAGATTTTTGGCCAACATAGGGATACGTCGTGCATGCATTGGTTCCTGTCTGGAATCATATTTCTCAAAATATTTAGAATTGTTGACTGGACTCAAATCGGGGGCCTTTTAATTCTTAATGGAAACTCCACTTGTGGAGAATTTGGTCTATTCTGGCCACAGTGACTAGGTGATTAGTGCGCTCTCTCAATATAATTCTAAAATCTTCTAGAATAATGAGACTTGTAGGACAACACTTCTTGTTTGTTAACTCTCAGAGAAATACTTAGGGAGGGCAGCTCTCACTAAGTATATTAATTTTTTGCCAAAGCCCATCAATTAAAATATATTTGTAAACACATGTAACACTATTTCAACACTATTCTCAAGTTTCATTTCCTCCCTAAATGTGACATTTATTAAGAAATCTTAAGATTTCTTGTGCGCCACTTCAGACGGTGATGTCCTAAGTAATGAAAACTTGTGCAAATTAGATCATTTAGTGGCACAGTAGAACTCTTAGATCCTCATAATTATTTGAATCCCGTGACAAACTCATCGAGTCAAGTACAGTAAATCATTTGTTCTCTTTTGAGAACGGAATAACATTTACGTTTTCGCTACTTTGTTTCTTCTGTCTCCGCGCAAGTAACTCCTGTCCCTGGTCATTTTACCAACATTTCGGCAATATCTTGTCATAATCCCTGTATCTATTACTTTTCATGTTATTTGTTATTGTATTTTAAAACAACAAAAAGTTATCCAAAAAAAGTCTATATTTCAATGGTAAAAATTCCATTACCATCATCATTGTCAATGTCCTTTTTTTCTCTCTCTCTCTCTCTCTCTCTCTCTCTCCTTTTCTTTCTGTTTATTGTCCTCATGTAGCGGCATGTGCATTAACAGAAATTGTAGACACAAAAGTCTAATATTTCATGTTTCGTAAATGACAAAAAAAAAACAAAAGAATTTTTATTTAAACATTCATAATACTTCACATAAAACAATTGATTTTTTTTATTGTACTTGTGTATTTTATATAAAAATTTTCTTCTCTTACTTACTACTTCACATTACTTTGATTTTTTTTAGTATAAATAAATTTTAACGATGTAAATCTAAACCAATATGCGGGATTCTTTAAGATTATTGTGCTCCCTCCGTCCCATGTAAAATCCACTCATATTTAGCAAACTTGAAAGTTTATGTGATATTTTTTTCTTGTTAAAGCAAATATATTAAAAGAGGAATTTTAAAGGATATTTAGAATTCCAATATAAAAAAAAAGAAAGAAAACATTTATAGAATAGAAAATGCAATACAGCTGCTTTTAAGACTTTGCAATGTGAAACTCAAAAATAATATTGACAATTGAGGCTTACCTTAATATAAGTGGACCCAAACATTGTCAACTGTGCTCAGCATGCATATTCGGCATTTTCGTGGCCTTAATAGCCGCGTATTTTATTTGGACCCAAAATGTGAGCCTACTGTCGAGTTTCACACCCAAATTTCTCACAGTTTTTTGCGTGAATACAGGAAGTTAAACTATATTAATGGGGGAACAAGTCTTCAGGCTTAAGTTGTGCTTGTTGGTCTTTGTTTAAGGGTAATAATCAGAATTTAAGACTTCAGTGCAATGAAATTGACTGGTGAGGCTGGTTTAAAAAAAATTTCAGCAGCTCATCATAAAATTTATAATATTTTAAATTTTAAAATAAAAAGTTTAAAACAAAACTGAATTTTAAGAAAATTCTTCAGTTGCTGGTTTCCTAGTTCCTTTAGTTTTTTATTTTTTTTTATTTGATGACAAATTCCTGTAATTGAAACGAAAAGGGTTGCAATTTTTTTTAGCTGAAAGTGTCATCTACAATCATTTTAAATTTGTAAGTTGATTGTTGTTGTGAAAAATTTAATTACAAGACATAAGCGGTTCTCTGAAAACCACAAACAAATTTTGTTGCTTTTTATAACCATAAGACGATTATTAAATCGGTGGAGTGATGGAAGAAAGGACCAACTTTTCTTGTAATTTTATTATAATATAAAGTCTGTGCCACCACTACCACACTCTCCTTCTCTCGCTGTATGAGGCTAAAATGGTGTAAATAAGTGTGTGTGTGTGTAAGTTTATCACATGTTTAACTGAGCATGTATGTGTTTGGGCTTATATTTTTTTTTTTTTTCTAAAAACATTTATAAAGCGTGAAATTATGCATGTGGGAAACATGTTAATGTTGATGACGATTTACTTCAGGCATTTTGTTGGCTGTTGTTATGCATCAGGAGACATTTTACAATAAATTTGTAATAACAAGTTTAACACAAAAAAAAACTTCCAATTAAATATTGTTGTAAAAATGAATGGCAACAATTATTTCATAAATGTTTGAATGAGTGATGAATTTAAAAAAAAAATACAAACAAATTGTTATGAGTTTTGAAACTTTTTTATTTTATTAAAAATTATAAAATTATGTACTCATAATAACACAAGTGTAGGAATTTTTTGGCATTTTAAAAGCCCATCAATTAAAGCTGATTAACAGTTATTAAGTAAACTTTAAATAAGGATAAATTGTGGTGTAGCCTGCATTACCATTCAATTCGTTCATTTGATTAATAAGCCTTTTAAAACAGGATACAACTTTCTTTTCAAGTTTGCTTGCTTTTTATTTAATAAAAAAAATGTGATTATAAAATTAGTAAACATTCACTTACCCTTATTTCAAAGTAAAAATTAATTCGACAGCTTTTCTAAAGCAGGACTTTATTTTTCTAAAAGAAAATTAGCTGAACACATTAAGATAAAATTACTGTTTTATGTAATAAAGCAACTTTACTGATTCAGCGATTCATTAAATTAAATTTTCTTATAAAAAAAAAAAAAATATTGAAGAAAAATTTTATTTCCTAAACATTTTACTGGCATAATTTATTAATTGAATAAAATAATTTTAATGGTAAAAAATTCCTTAATATAATTTTCTTAAGCAAATTAGATTTCTATAAAAAAAAAGAACTTTCTCTGACCCTAATTATTTTATTTTTCTATTTCTAATAAAGAAAATAAAATTTTCTCACAATAAAAGCTTTTTCTATTTAAACGAAACCTCACAAGGTTTTATTTTATTTTTTCAACAAAAGAAATCTAACAGTCTAAATTGATGCGACAAGCGTTTTTATCTGTCAAAAATTTGTGGATCATATAGAAAATCTAATTTGTAGTGAAGTTGTAGTGAAGTTGGCTGCAAGACATTTGTTTGTTTATTTTTGACCACTAATGACATGTTAGCTATTTTTATTTTTAATTTAGCGTGTTTAACTCTGGTTTTGTGGGTTTTATTAAACAAAATGATTAACACTACTATAGGGAATACGTAGCGACAGCACTCTTATTGAGATATAATGCTTTAACCTAAATGCTGGGCGCTAAAAAATGCTCTGCTTGCAGCTTCAATTTAGGTTGGACTGTAAAATATGTAAAATTCGTAATTACTCGTAAATGTAATGAAATTTATAAATAAAAAAAGCCCATAAAAATTCCTAACAGTCAATATACTCGTATTTAATGTAGCTGCATAAAAACATGCGTAAATAATATTCACAATAAATACTGGCTTAACACCCTTTGGCTGCTGATAAATTAAAATTGAAATTCTTTTAATTTTATATTCTTTCTCTTAGAAGAAATATAAAAATCATGGAAGCATGATTTTTTTTTTAAAGAGAGAGGGGTGGAGTAGAAACGGTGGCGGTGACACCAATAAAACAAAAACAAACACAAAAATTTAAAACTCACTTTAGAAACGAACAAATAAATTCAATTTCAAAAGGGGTTAGGTCACCACTAGCACAACAAATATAATTTAAAAGAAAAAGCTAAAGCTTTCAAATAAAAAAAAATTAAATTGGTTTTCCAATACTGATGAAAACCAAATGATTATTGTGGCATTACATTACAGATGACGAATTACTTATGAAACCACTAGCACATGGATGGAAAATAAAATCTATTCACGCGCAGTAGCCTGACTAACGCTGGTACACTAAAATTGTGTTATAAAGATTATCGTAATACCGTCAGGAATGCCCATCTCTAGCAGCTAATCATTATGGATTTTGGGTGTTGCTAGAATTTAAAGTTTTAAAGGATTTACTGTGGTTAAAAACAAACTCAAATATTCACAGCAAATACAAGAGATTTTATATTAATAAGTTCAGGACAAAAGCAATAATATAAATAAAAAAGTTAAAGGGATAATGAAACGACGAGGGTAGCTTAAAAAATATGCTTGGTTGTAATAAAAAAAAAACTTGCGTATTGACTAAAGTTGTAATTGAAGCAACCAGTCACGAGAGTTTTCAATTTTTTTAACAAACGTGCACAAATCGACAACGGTTGGTTCTCAATTTGCTAACCAACGTTGTTGAATTTCCAACCTATTAACGAGTCATTTCAAAAACCCTATAAATGGTATCATTTTGACACCGCTTGGTGTCGATTTAACACCGGTATAATGTCATTTCAACACCAGTATGTTCTCAATTTAACACCATTCCTTGTCAATAATGCTTTGTTAAAACGTGAGCACTATTGACATCGTTAGTGGTCATTTTGACAGACCTAAGTCTAGTATTCATTAAGAATTCAAAGACTTTCTTTGAGAGATTTGTCTGATGCTCAGCCATTACGTTACACAGTACATGTTATGCTGTCTCTTATTTTCCGTTACTTAATCGCTTGGACTGATCCTCATATTTTCGCTCTACTTTCGTTTTATTTTAAAGCAGACAATTGATTATGCTCTTAGTGGATTTTAATAAATAAATCCCATTTAATTTCTTTATACTTTTTTTTCTCCTTTAGAGTTTGAGAAAAACAACATTTTATTTTCTTATTTTACAAATCGTTTCATTATTTTGAACCCTTTTAATTTTCATATCATAATTAACTGCTGCAATTTGTTTGAATATCCTCGTTCCCAAGAAAATCACTCAAACAAATAATCATCAACAAAACAAAACAAAAAAATGTATCCTGCATAATGAAGCAGTTTTTTTTCTGTTTTTGTTCTTCACTTAATAAATAATGAAGAAGAGCCAAACAAAATAGAACAAATCCTTGAAAAAATAAAATGAAATAAAATTGTTAACAAAAGCAGATTTTAAAATACAGCCCAAGCCTTTACAATTTTTCTATTGTTTTGGTCCTTTTTTTTACAAAAAAAAACTTAGTAACTTTGAACTTTCTCTTACTTTGGCCAATACACACTTAATCAAAAGCTTTAGTTTTGTTTGTTGCTAGTGAAAAGAGTTAAATGAAAAAGTAGAGGAAAAAAGGCTTTAAAAGCATTATGTATGTTTGTATGTCTGTGTGTACGACTTTTTAAATTCAAATAAATTACTAACTTTAAAATAAACAAAAAGAATCTAAGAGAATTTTAGAAAATAAAAAAAGGTCAAAGGATTAAACTTAAAAAAATATATATATCTTTAAAGGCCTTAATAAGTGAGCAGTCAGTCAATCAGTCTGTAAGCACATATAAGCATTTTAAAGTTATTTGGCTATACATGTAATGAAGCTGGCCAGGCTCCTAGAAAAAAAGAACTAAAGCTAAAACTATTTAAGTGATAGGAGGCTGCAAGTTATTTAAAAAAAAAATTTGAGCACTTGTTTCAGTTTGAAGGCTTCAAAATTCGGTTTAAACATCAAATTTCTTTTTTAAGCCTTAAAAAAATACCCTTCAAATTTTTTCACCTATATTTTTTCTTTTATTCTGGTTATTCTCCTTAACTAAATTGTTGAAATTTTTTTTTGTTCACTCAACTTTTCTTTCTTTCTTTTAATTTTTTTGTATTATTAATGCTTGCCCTTTTTCTATTTAAACTTTAAAGTTATTAAAATTTTGTTATTATTGCTTTGCTTAAGTATGCTGAGAAGCATTAACCTTTAAAAACAATAACAACTTTTCTTATAAAAATGTATAACCCCTCACGAATAAGTTTGTTTTTTTTTTTATTTTTTTATTTATTACAAATATCTTGTACCCTTTTTTTTGGAGAAAGTAGAAGAACTGAAATCCTTGATAAAAATAAACAAACTGTTGTTATATTTCCTGCCACATATTTCTCTGGAAATATTAGCGTATTAAACAAAATTGTGTGAAAAGCTCAAAATTGTTCTTAACAACTGCCACTTTTTTCTTTTAGTGTTGAAAGTCTTTGATTTGATTTGTTTTTCAGTTCCTTGTTTTCTTTGAAGAAAGACTTGAGTAACAAAATTTTTTTTATGAAATCGCTATAATTACATTATAGCTCTCTCGGCTTTATCTTGCCTTTTTAACACTTTCCTTTACATTTGTTTTCATCTTACATACTACATACATACGAGCAAATTCGCCCTTGTATTTAATTTGGTCCCTTTTTAAAAAGATTCTCTTTTAAATAGGATCCCCTAGACTTTTGACAAATTTCGCTTTGCCACTTTTCATTTCATTTTACTTTCAGTTTATTTTCTTATTTAACCAACAACCCGATTTTTTTTTTATGCTTACGAACTGCATTCAGATAGTCTGAATGATGCTAACAGCAACGCCATCTTGTTGAATAAAATTGACAAAGAAAATAGAAAAACAATTTAAACAAAAGGACAAAAAGAAGTAAATAAATAGCTGAAGGATTTTAGAGGCAAATAAAGAAAAAATAAAGATTAAACAAAACTAAAAGTACCACAAACATTTTGGCATAACATACGAGAGCTTTAAACTATTTTTTGAATTTGCAAAAAGCAAAAGAAACACAAAAGCAACAAACGAAATTAAATGCATTTACTGCTATGAATGGTTTGTTTTGATGTTGAAATTGTTTCAAGTTAATGCTTTTGTAAAATTCTTCAAATCATAGGACGACCAGTTATAAAGGTGAAAAAAGGTAAAATAAAAAATGTTAAACAAATAGGGATAGAGAGCTGTAAAAAATGTAAAAGGCTTGCCTAGTATTTAAAGACTGACAATTCTAACTCATTTTTCTCCTATTGATGGTTTAGAGTTTTTGAGCCTTGTATAATTATTTATTTTTTATACAAAAGCACCATATTTCTTTGACATTTAAATGAGAAACTTTTACATAAAAAGTTTGAAATAAAATATTGGATTAAAAAAATGCCTTTTTAGTTTTTTTTTTTTAATTTCCCTAACATTTTAATGGTTTACTTCCCCTCCAACTTCTAATTTTTTTTTTTTTTTTTTTGTTACTTTTGTTCCTTATGCTCTACATTTTATTTTTCGTTCTTTTACCAAGAAGAAAAAATTAGTTTAAAATTGTTGCCATGGTTGGCTTACTACACTCAATTATTTTCTGTTGTTTTTTCAAAATAAAAGAGGAGAAGAAGAATATAAAAAAAACAACAACTAAATTAAATTTGTTAATTGTAAACCAAAGGCAAACTTGAGGCTACAAAAATACAAAAATAAAAAACAACAATACAAAAAAGGAACTATACAATCTAAAAATGTTATAAATATTTAGTATACACTCTTAATTGTAACGAATTTTACTTTTATTTGTTTGTTTATTTGAAAATTAAATGAATGACTTTCTCTATTGTTGTTTTGTTTTACATTTACTGCAATTGTTTTGAGCGTAAGAAATTCTATTTAAATGTCATGTCAGGTCCTAGATAAAATAATTAAAATTAAGAAAAGAAAACAACAAATAAAACTAAAATTAAAATTAAGCTAAATCTCAACTGTAACGAGGACTAGTAAAAATTATACTGAGAACTTAAAAAAAATTAAAGTGCAAAAAAAAAAAAAAATATTCATCTAATATAGGAAAATTTTAATTTTGAGAAATTTGTTGAAAAAAAAAATTTTTAATTTTAATAAATTTTCTTTAGGCAAATTCTATTGGTGAAAATTTTTCTAAAGAAAAATTCTATTAATGAGAAATTTCAAATAGAACAACTTTTTTGGGGAGAAATTTCATATAGCAAATTTTCATTGATGAAAATATTTTCGGAGAAAAAATTTCATTGGTAAAAAGTTTTCTAAAGAAAAATTTCAACGGTAAAAAGTTTTCTAAAGACAAATTTCATTGGTGAGAAATTTTCTAGAAAAATAATTCATTGATAAGAAAATTCTAAAGAAAAATTTCTTTATTGAGAAATTTTTTAGAAAAAAAATTACTTTATTGAGAAATTTTTTAGAAAAAAAATTTCATTGGTAAAAAATTTTCTGTAGATAAATTTTATTGATAAGAAATTTCTTATAGAAAAGTTTCATTGGTGAGAAATTTCCCATAGAAAAGTTTCTTTGGTGAGAAAATTTCTTAAGAAAAATAGAATCAAATCAGTAAAGTGTTTTAATTGAAATGTTTTATTATGTTTTCTTTACCCGAGATTATTTCGTTACAAGAAGCACTTTTACGGATAAGTTTTTTTCAGAGATAATTTTGGTTTAAAAAAAATTTCAATAATACTCGTAATATAAAAATTAAAATTAACTTAAGTCGAGTGTTTACTAAACAAATTGAAACAATAATAGAATTGATAAATAAAAATAATTTTTTATTGAATTCAAATTAAGATATTGATCGAGGAGATAATCATTAAAAAAATGCCTTTCCAAATTATTTGGTTTTCTTGTGCGCTGCAAATTTGCACTATAATCAAACTTCTTAGAACTAAACTCTAATGCATATTAAAATGTTTTTTTATTGATTTCTATTTAATTTAATTAATTTAAACTTTATTTTCAATGGCATTATTCTTTGTAAAATTTCCCACTTGTTTTAAGCAATACATTCTGCCATTTAGGGTTAAAGTCTTTGTTGAAGCACTCTTTTGTTTATTTAAATATTTTTAAAAATAGAATATTTTTGTTTGCAGCATTAATGAAATTATTTAATTTTTTTGTGCACATTTTATGAGAAAATATAATAATAAAAACTGTTTTCTATTTACATACATACATTTTAAGTGGAAAAAATTTCTTTCAAAAAAAAAGCAACTAAAAAAATGATTTGGCAAAGGGAAAAATAATACAAAAAAATTTAAATTAAATTGAAAAGTGGTTACATGGAAATACCGTCGTTGGTGATAGGGAACAAAAAAATTTTTTTTTTGTAAATAGGGAAAATAACAACAATGAAACAATAACTACAATTATGGTAAAAGCTATACAACAGCTTTACAATAACCTACACATAATAAAAACCATAAAGAACGAACTCAAAATTAAAAAAAAAAAAATAATGCAGTTAAAGCTTTACACATCTTCTGGTTCCAATCCATTTACCCTTGCTTATTTTTTTAACGGTTACAATACAAGTGTTATAACTAGGGTTATGTGCAAAACATTGTTATGTACTTTATGGCGTCAGCATTAAGTTAAATAAGGGAGCAAAAATGTACTAGAGGGTGTTTTTTTTTTTTTCACTAAACCACACAACGCCAACATATCTATGCTATTGTAACATTTCTTCACACACAAACACTATTTACTGTTTCTTAGAGCCAGTTGAAAAATTTTATAAAGTTCTGCATTAAAAAAAATAACTGAAATTTTAATGGCAGTTTAATATATGTTGATAACTACTCTCAGACTAATCGACTAGCACACTATCCACTGGTCTACAGCAGAGCTTCCTTTTTGGTTTGTAGAAAGATTGGATAGGTTTTCTGCTCTTTCAAAAAATGGTTCCTTTAAAATTAAAATGCTGCTAGTACTCCTTTTAAATCAAGCGTCTTCTTAATTTCGGTTAAGTGATAAAAAGGTTCATAACTTCTATACAAATAAAATTTGTCACCAATGACATTTTTCTATAGAAAATTTGTCACCAATGACATTTTTCTATAGAAAATTTGTCACCAATGAAATTTTTCTATAGAAAATTTGTCACCAATGAAATTTTTCTATAGAAAATTTGTCACCAATGAAATTTTTCTATAGAAAATTTGTCACCAATGACATTTTTCTATAGAAAATTTGTCACCAATGACATTTTTCTATAGAAAATTTGTCACCAATGACATTTTTCTATAGAAAATTTGTCACCAATGACATTTTTCTATAGAAAATTTGTCACCAATGACATTTTTCTATAGAAAATTTGTCACCAATGACATTTTTCTATAGAAAATTTGTCACCAATGACATTTTTCTATAGAAAATTTGTCACCAATGACATTTTTCTATAGAAAATTTGTCACCAATGACATTTTTCTATAGAAAATTTGTCACCGATGACATTTTTCTATAGAAAATTTGTCACCAATGACATTTTTCTATAGAAAATTTGTCACCAATGACATTTTTCTATAGAAAATTTGTCACCAATGACATTTTTCTATAGAAAATTTGTCACCAATGACATTTTTCTATAGAAAATTTGTCACCAATGACATTTTTCTATAGAAAATTTGTCACCAATGACATTTTTCTATAGAAAATTTGTCACCAATGACATTTTTCTATAGAAAATTTGTCACCAATGACATTTTTCTATAGAAAATTTGTCACCAATGACATTTTTCTATAGAAAATTTGTCACCAATGACATTTTTCTATAGAAAATTTCTCATCATTGAGATTTTCTTGATTGCAGGTGTGTTGATAATTCTGCTAAACATAATATTGATACGTAAAGATTTAATTAAATTTCAATCAAAATCATACTTCTCCTTCTTACAGCACAAAGAAAAAAATTGAAATTTTTATTTTATTTTTTTTCTTATTGATTCTGCTATAGAAAACGTATTTTGGTGTAGGGGTCTTTTTCAGACCTCCTGCGTACTCTTTAATAAACAGTTGTTTTTAACTAAAAGAAGAAAAAAATAAACATTTTATTAATTTTCTTTTAAAATCAAGAAAAATTACAAACGAAAGCGAAATTTCACTCAAAAAGAAATAAAATAAAATAAACACAAGGAACCAAACAAGTACACAAAAAAAAAAACGTTACAAGAATTCCAATGTGCACAAAGAAAATACAACTTAAACTTTGCAATTACAGAGACAGACACTGACACATAAAAGCTCACATACACAGTTAAACGCACAAGGACATACAATCGCATTCATTCATGTACACACATCCTTCTGTAAGAGAACAATCATAAAACCAGACAATTGGGAATAGTTGAAATTGCAATGAAGTGGAAAAAAAGTCGACGTTGCATGTGAGCCAAAAAACAAACAAATATGTACAGGCATATAAAACGAAGCAAAAAAGAGAAAATAAAAAAATGGAAGAAAAAACATTGAACCATCTAGCCAGCCAACCAACCATTCCGACAGAAACACTTCTGGCCTGGCAGCAGATTCTACTACGCCAAAACAAACCGGCAAAAATTGCCGACGAAGAAAGATGTCAGTCACATCACATCACAAAAACAAACAAGAATAATTTTCAGAAACCAAACTTAAGAGGAAAATAGGCAAAATAAAACAAGAAAGAAAAATGTGTTTTGCGTTTGAATGATTCCAGAGGCTTTAACCGTAGGCCCTCTCACTCTGGTTACAAAAAAGAAAAAAAGTGGTTTAGGCATCAGTCAGTCAGTTAGTTATGTGTATGTGAGTGTGCATGTGTTTGACTACCATAAGATAAATAAATGGCATTATGTACCATTTTGTCCCCAAGTCTATGGAAAAGCTAAACGGAAACAACAGCTGTTGAAGCTGTTGCTGTTGCTGTTGCTGTTGCTGTTGCTGTTGCAACAAACATTTTGCAGATTAAAAAAATAAACAAAAAAGAAAGTAGTAAAAAGGAATTGTTCAACTGTGCTTGAATATTTTGTATATTTCATAAAAAAATTTTATATATCGATTCTATTCAAATCAATTCTGAAAGGAAATTTTATTAATTCAATAACGAATGTTGCCATAATTTCCTTACTGGTTTTTGGGTTTACCTGAATATCAAGATAATTTTTTTAGGGTTGGCAAACGGAGTCAAAGAGCTAGCTTTAAAAAAACTTTGCAGCAAAATCATCGCATTCTACATAGAATTAAAGTGATTGAAATTTTTGTATGGAAAAATTTTGATTAAAGGTGTTCGATAGCTAATGCCACGATTTGGCCCTTGATTTAGTTCTTATTTTGTTTCTTATATGGTTTATATTCCTTCGAATTTGTGAGTTTATTTTCACTGCACAAAATTAACATTAATTACAGCATACTTTTGATAATACACGGCTTGTTTATCAGTCTGGGGATTACAAATTTAATTCTAGCTTTTTTATGGTCTTTGGAGCCAACTTATGCACAGAATTATACTTAATTGCAGCAGAATATTAATGATACGTTGTCAGTCGATGGGTCTAGAGACTACAAATTCAATTCTTGTTGATTATGGTCCTTCGAACCGGCCATCTATATATTTAAGAAAGCATATGTACACTGAAGAAAGTCATCATTAATAGTAATACAATTAATGCTAAGAGTTCATGGAGAATACTTTTTGAATCTTATCTGTCCAATGTTACAGATTAAATTTACACTTTGTTTATGGTCCTTTGAACTACTCTAACTTTTGAAATTGGCTTTTTACTATATTCATACTAGAGTACTAGGGTTAGACTTCTGCATGAATCTTTAGGATAAAAAACTCTTGTTAAATAGAGCTATTCCTTAATACGTGCCTAAAAAAATCGGAATGAAAATACGCGCTGAAAAAGTTTACAAAAAAAAATTGTTGCAAAAAAAAAAAGTTTTTGTTTACTGCTTGCTATTGTCGCGTGTTGTTTGTTATGCACCATTGCTGCACAAGTTGAACATAGAAATTACCCAGAATAGTTGATATTGAACGGAAGCAAAGCAGCAAACAATGACAAGTTAAATACACAATATGTTTGTTTGCTTGTTAGTTAGTGTTTGCTTTTGCTGCCTAAAAAAGGCGCCTACAGCATCCGTTTTACTGCTGGTAGTCAAGCAAAAACTGCCTGCCACCGTGCCTGACTGATGTCTTTCTTTACCTACCTACGCCTACATTCCATACATTCTTAGTTTTTCTGCTTAACTCGTCTCTCTTTCAGGGATTGTGTTTTTTTTTCTGCCTTTGCAAAGCCTCCTGTTAGCATTTTTTTTATTTCGTCCTTTTTTTACTGTGTATGTGTGTTATAGAAAAAAAAAATTATACACAAAAAAAAATATGAAAAACAAAACTTTTATATCAATGTCGATGTCTATGTCACATGTAACTTATGAGCCTCCTAATGGTGTATAGACAGCAGCGCAGCACAAGAAACCTTTTTCAAACATACAAAATAGAAATTGTAGAAAAAAAATAGACGTCCTTCCAACCTTCCAAACAAAAAAGAATTTGTATTTGATTTTATAAATGCGCCAACGTCGCATAATTCAATCGAAAAAATGCCGCATTGCCAGAAATTGCACATTCATGAATGTTGATTGTGCCAAAAACTTTTGTAGACAATAAAATCATGTTTATATGTGTGTGTGTGTGTATTTGGGTGTGTATGGACTTGATTTCGGGAGTATAAACAGATTCCTTTGTTTTATTTGCGTTTCTTCTTACTATTGGGTTGTTTTTTTTTATTATTCATTTTGTCTTTCGACATAAATACTCGTAACTTAATAAAAAAGATATAATGAAATCGTGCGGAAATAATTTAGCTTAACGAGTTTGCATAGAAATACACACATTTAAAACAATTTAAATCAACCAAAATTGAAATTGTATTTCTTAGGAATTTTTCAATGCGACAGAAATGCACAAAGAAATTACTCCGAAAATTAATTTTATTTTAAATTGTTTTCAGCAACACAACAACAACAAAAATATTTACTGCTGCAATTGAAAGTCCTTATCTAAGCATACCTGTATGTATTGCAGAAATTGTTTTTATACTTGAATTCAACTTAATGCTTTAACATCCAAAGCATTCTAAAATGTAGTGAAAGGGTGAAAGTGTGCTCTGCGGGTAATATTATGGTGAAGTTTTCTGTAAATTCAGATGTAATTATTGCATTAAAAAATCCTCTTCTAGAACATTATAATGTTAAAGAAATTCCAAATTTTCTTTGAAAATTACGGGTACTTCACCTCTACTTCAGGACTTACGAAACACAGCCCGTGATTCTGGCAGAGACATAAAGGTAGAGAAAGAGATAGAGGTAGAGAAAGAGATGGAGGTAGAGAAAAAAAATAGAGGTAGAGAAAGAGATAGAGGTAGAGGTAGAGGTAGAGAAAGAGATAGAGGTAGAGGTAGAGAAAGAGATAGGGGTAGAGGTAGAGAAAGAGATAGAGGTAGAGAAAGAGATTGAGGTAGAGAAAGAGATTGAGGTAGAGAAAGAGATTGAGGTAGAGGTAGAGGTAGAGAAAGAGATAGCGGTAGATATAGAGATAGCGGTAGATATAGAGATAGCGGTAGATATAGAGATAGCGGTAGATATAGAGATAGCGGTAGATATAGAGATAGGGATAGAGATAGAGATAAAAATAGAGACAGAGATAGAGGTTGTAATAACAAAAAGAGAAACGGAGAAAAGAGAAGAATTGTGAGTCAGACTATGAATGGGAATATACTAAACAATTAGCTAAATTACGGCATTCAATAACGAACAAAATTTGCAATATAATTTTAATGGAAATTTTGTTTGCTTTCAAGTGCTTTAATTTGGCTTCAGATGTTGCTATTCACCAAAATACTTATAATCTCCAGGCTTCGCGGTTGACAAAGCAAACAAACTCGTAGATATTTAACAGTATTCGTGGTAGTCTTGATAACTCTCTCAGCAGCCACTTAATGGGAAACTTAGTGCATAATGAAAACTAAAATTTAATTTCACACTAAAAGTAGTTTCTGCAAAAAAAAATTTAAGTACTTTTTTATTCGATTGGTCACTCCAAGATTTAAAAAAAAAAATTCTCTTTTAAAGCTTTTTATTCAAGAGTTTTTGCTATAGCCTTGAACGATTTTTAAATTTACTGCGTTATTACTTTTGAGTATGTACTTTTTTTTACTAACCATATGTAAAATTTTTTCTACTGTTTTCATTTAAGTATCCTCTTAGTTACTTTTATTACTTGATATGTTTTCTTTCTGCTACATTTTCTTCTTGTAGTCACTCGTTCATACACGCACACACACATGTGAATGCTTATGCGTGCAAATGGTGTTCAATCAGTTTCATTTTCACTCAATACTGACTCTGACTTTCTTTTGCTTTATTTTAAATTGTTATTTTTTACTTGAAGCATCTTTTCTGTTTATTTTTTTTTTTATATATTTTACTTTCCGATTTTCCTTTTTTTTTAGTTTTAGTTTGAAGTTGTTGGTGTTTTTTTTTTCTGTGTTTTGGTTTTATTTTAGTCTTATGGACACATACCAAAGTGCAAAGTGTTGTAAGTTAAATGGATGCTATAATGGCGTTTTATACTGACACTTCACATCAATTTAGTTGGATATTTATCATTCAAGTTCATTTGTTTGAGAATAAAATGTGAACGTGCATGTGAAAATGTGTTTTGCGACTTAAGTGTATTTGTGTGTTGGGAAATTTTGTTTTGGAGGGTTGTTATGTGAAGTGTAACATATCCTAAATGATATTGAGCTATAAAAAATATACACTAACAACAGATTATTTTTAATAGACGATCTTCTTCGTCTTTCTTACTTTTTCTAGCCTTTCTCCCAACGCTTAACATCACATTTCTCAAGTCAAAATTATAAAAAAGATATCACTATGGGCTATAATCGCACCGCAGTAAAAAAGATATAAAAAAATTAAGTTTTGCTAAATAAAAGGGCTGACAGACATTTCTTAAATCCTTTTTTTTTTCAGTATTTTTTTTTTTTTAAAGATATAAAAATTGCTGAAAAAAAAATTTAAGAAATGTCTGTCAGCCCTTTTATTTAGCAAAACTTAATTTTCACTTATATTTAAAATTTTAAAATTTATTGTTACGGTAAAATGCTGTAACACAATTAATTCACAATTAACTGACACAATTCAAAATAAGAAGGTTATTTAGTGAGAATGCATAATTTTAATTTGCATTTCGATTAGTATTTATTGCCTTTCAATTTTCCTCTAGGAATTAATACATACGTACCAATAAAAAATTTTATTTCATCAATACAGGATTGCTCTTTAATTTTTTAATCTACCCTCGCATAAAATGATTTAATATCTATGTTATATATTTAGTTCATCCTTTTTTTGAATTTTTTTTTTTGGAAATCTAACTTTTCTACTCACCAATCTAAATGGCATGTTCCATAGCTGGCGAAATACTTAGTTTGATAGAAGGAAAAAAATTATGTATAAAGCAAATGAAGAAGTTATGGGAATATTGATGTCTTCTCGGTAGCAGTTTTAAAGCACAGGCAATGTAAAAATAAATGAATGAGTGAGTGAGTGAATGAATGAAATGGTTGTTACTAAAATGAGCATATCAATAGAACAATTTAACTGCTATTGTTACTACCAATTTTTTTTCTTTTTCTTTTTTGTTATTTTTCCAGTTGATTGAATGTATATTAATACTAATGTTAACATTTCATTTTTATTTTTATGTGAAAGCTCTATTGTAAATAGTAGTTTTCTTTCACTTTTTTTAGGTAAATACTTGGTATCTATTTATTTAAAGTTGAATAAAATCATTTTATATACAAATAAAATGAATTAAATTACTCTGCACACAAGCTTAAAGAAAATTAGTAGAGAATAAAAAATTGTTGGAGAATCGAAGTAATCAAAACTATTGTGTCAAAATTTTTTTAATATATACGTTTTACATTTGACATAATATTTTCATTCTAATTTTATACTTCAATAAAATAACTTATATTAGAAACAAAACACATTCGTTTCAATAGGTTATGGGCCCAGATTGGCTTACATAAACTGTGACCAAGGGAAAAATAATTGGAAAATATAATTAAAATCAATTAACGGTATGGCCAGTGTGGTGCGTATAGAGCCGCTAAACGCGGACAACTATGATACGTGGAAGATGCAAATGCGTGCTATCTTAATAAAGAATGATTTGTGGTCATATGTTGACGATAGTTTGAAATGCCCCGAAGGTGAGGTAGAAGAAAATTTGTGGAGAAAACAAGATCAAAAGGCAGCTGCAGATATAATGCTTGCTATGAGTCCATCAGAATTGGGCTTAGTTGCGGAATGTGTGACTTCAAGACAAATGTGGTTAAGATTGGAAGGTACGTATCAATCAAAAGGACCTGCACGTAAGGCAACATTATTAAAAAGAGTGGCACTGTCTCGTATGCGAGAAAATGACAAGGTACGTGATCATTTAAATGAATTTTTTGATGCTGTGTCAAAATTAAAGGAAATTGGTGTCTTAATTGGCGATGAGCTTTTAGCTATTTTACTTTTGTATAGTCTTCCGGATTCTTTTGAAACTTTTCGGTGTGCATTGGAAACACGAGATGAGCTACCAAAACCAGAAATGCTTCGTGTAAAAATTTTAGAAGAATATGAATCAAGAAAATCAAAGGAAGATGGAAATGATTGCAGTGCATTATTTACGAAGAAAGAACAAAGAAAGCCAGGACAAATGAAATCGAAACAAAATAGTACATGTTTTAAATGCGGTAAAATTGGACATTTTGCAAGAAATTGTAAAAATAAACCTAAAAATTTAGAAAGTGCTCGCAACATTGAGGGAGAAAACAAATCGAATGTTTGTTTTACTTCAACAGAATCAGTGTTTTTATGTCCTAGCACTAGTACAAAGTGGTGTTTAGACAGTGGTTGTACATCTCATATGAGTGCTAGTATTAATAATTTTAAAGAATTAAAGCCAATAAATCAAAAACTTAATTTAGCAAATGATAATAATACTACAATCAGTGGTATTGGAAATGTTGAAGTTTCTGTAAACAATTATGGTTCTGATACCAATTTACAACTAAAAGACGTTCTTTACGTGTCTGATTTGCGAACAAATTTATTGTCAGTTTCAAAAATAACAGACAATGGCTATAATGTAATTTTTCGCAGAAATGATGCTGTCATAATTGACCAGAATAAAAAAGTTTGCCTCCATGCGGAAAGAACAGGTAATTTATATTATATTAAAAATTACGAAAATGCTGCTAATGTAGTTGAAGCTAAAAATGAGCTTGATTTATGGCATTACAAAATGGGTCATTTAAATGAAAGAGATCTAAAAGATATGGCAAAAAGTGATCAAGTTTATGGTTTAAATTTTAAGAAAGATCTTAAGTTATCAACTTGTGATATTTGTATTAGTCAAAAACAAGTATGTGGTAGTTTTCCAATAAACAAAAATATTCGAACCAATGATATACTGGAGATTGTTCATAGCGACGTATGTGGTCCTATGAGATGTGCATCTATATCAGGTGCGAAATACTTTGTTACATTCATCGACGACAAATCTCGGTGGTGTGAAGTATATTTTTTGAAACAAAAATCTGATGTATTTTCAGCTTTTCAAAAATATAAAGCAGCAGCAGAGACATTTACAGGCCGAAAAATTAAAATGCTTCAGTCGGACAATGGTCGCGAATATTGTAACAAGGAATTTGATTCATATTTAGAAAAATATGGAATAAAAAGGCGTTTGACAACACCTTATACTCCGCAGCAAAATGGTACGGCGGAACGTAAAAATAGAACTCTCGTTGAAATGTCGAGATGCATGATGAAACATGCCACTTCGCCGCCATCTTTTTGGGCGGAAGCTGTTAACACAGCATGCTACATCAGAAATAGATGTGTTACAAAAGCAAATGGTAAAATTCCTTATAGCCTTTGGACAAATAAAAAGCCTACACTTATGCACATGAAAGTTTTCGGATGCAAAGGTTATGTACTGAACAAAAATCCTGCTAAAAGTAAATTTGATTCTCGTTCAAAACAATGTATTTTTGTAGGATATTCGTCAGAATCTAAGGCTTATCGTATGTGGTCCCAAGATAAAAGAGACGTAGTTATTAGTCGGGATGTAAAATTTATAAATGAAAAGGGTTTTAATGATACATACGAAGATTTTTATGGGCTTGAGTACAATATTGTTGAAAGTGGAAATGAAAATTACTCTAAAGAATTTAATACGATGCAAAAATGTACAGAAAATAAGGAATCTAATGATGATACTAAAAATGTAAAACGTGCTCGAGGACGGCCAAAATTACAAAGATTAGGTACACGTGGACGGCCTAGAAAATTATTTCAAACCACAAAAGACGATGAAAGTGATTCACAAGAGGACGGTAGTGAACCATTAGTTCAGTCTGAAGAAGAGAATTTTGAAGAATGCGAATTGGCATATTTGACGACAACAGATGATCCTATAACGTATAATGATGCTATGAAATCACAAGATGTAACAAAATGGATAGCTGCAATAGAGGATGAATATTTAGCGCAAATTCGTAGTAAAACTTGGGAAATTGTTGAGCAACCTGATCAAAGAAAAATTATTGATAGCAGATTAGTTTTTCGAACAAAAGATGATGGTAGAAAAAAGGTTCGTCTAGTAGCAAAAGGATATGCGCAACGTCCGGGTGAAGATTTCCATGAAACGTATTCTCCAGTAGCCCGATCATCATCAATTAGACTTTTAGTGGCTTTAGCAGCTGAGTTACATTTAGAAATACATCAAATGGATGTCATTACAGCATACCTGAATGGAGAGCTTAAAGAAAGCGTTTATATAAAGATTCCGGATGTATTAATGCCTGTATTGAACAAATTTAAATCAGGACAGCCTATGGGTTCTAGTAATATTAAAAAATATAACAGAAATGTCGAAGAGACGGCTAATAGATGGCTACATGCAATATCTAGTATGAAAAATCCTGTTTGTTTGTTAAAGAAAGCGTTGTATGGCCTGCGTCAATCTGGCTTAATGTGGTACAACAAGTTAACAACAATATTAATTAAATTAGGACTAAAACCAAATACGAAAGATCCGTGTTTATTTTCGAAGAAAGAAAATGAAAATATTTTACTACTACTGATTTATGTAGATGATTTATTATTAGCGACAAATAATCATAAATGGTTAAATGATACTAAAACGTCATTATCTCAGTCATTTGAAATGAAGGATTTAGGTCCAGTTAAGCGTTGCTTAGGCATAGACTTTTACCAAAATCTTAAAATTAATCAGATTTTTCTATCACAGCGTAAGTATGCAGAAGCAATTTTAGACCGATTTGGTATGGCAGAATGTAAACCTGCATTAACTCCAATGGAAACAAACTGCAAGTTAGTGCATCCATTGACAAAAGACGATAAAGCAATGTCTAAATATCCTTATCAGCGACTTATAGGAGCACTTATGTACTTGGCGGTAACAACACGCCCCGATATTGCTTATGCAGTAAATTACATGAGTCAATTTAATTCAAATTATAAGGAAGAACACTGGAAGTCCGCTAAACGGATTCTACGTTACATAAAAGGAACACTTGATTATGGAATATTATTCAAAAGTAGCAATTTGGAATTGTATGGAGTAGCCGATGCAGATTGGGGAGCAAATTTAACAGATCGTCGATCTTATTCTGGTTACGCATATATTTTTGGTGGTGCAGTTATTAGTTGGGAAGCACGAAAGCAGCGAACAGTGTCATTATCCAGTACCGAAGCTGAATACATAGCTATTGCTGATGCAACCAAAGAAGCTCTTTATCTCAGAAGTATTTTTAGTGATATTGGTATTAACTGCGAACATGTCACTATATTCAACGATAGTCAAAGCGCACAAAAATTAATAAAAGGTTTTAGCTACAATTCGCGCACCAAGCATATTGATATACGCCATCATTTCGTACGCGATTGCATAAAAAATAACAATATAATTCTTGAATATTTATCAACAGAAAAGATGCCAGCCGATATGCTAACGAAGCCACTTTGCAAAATCAAACATCAAACCTGTTTAAATAATTTGGGCTTGAAATCATATCAGCAGCAATGATTTAGTATTTCTACTTCGAGGGGAGGTGTTGGAGAATCGAAGTAATCAAAACTATTGTGTCAAAATTTTTTAATATATACGTTTTACATTTGACATAATATTTTCATTCTAATTTTATACTTCAATAAAATAACTTATATTAGAAACAAAACACATTCGTTTCAATAAAAATAAAAAAAATTATAATTTAGAAATAATGCTGGCAAATGTGTGATTAGTTTTAACTGTTTGTTATGCGTTGTATTCGGGTAATCAGTACTACTTAATATTTTTAATGAAAAAATAATGAAAACAGATAAAGAAGCTGCACATAATAGCAGCCAAATATCGGTATAATAAGCAATAACTCTGAAGCAGCGCGGTGAGATATTGCAGGTAGCACTCTCCGAAGTAAAGCTCTTGCTTATCTCCAGTGCCGAAAAAAAAGACAGACAAGATATTTCACAGTTGACTTCTCCTTTTCCTCATTCTGCCAAATTCTGTAGTAGTTATTTGATGGCAAGCCCATTCTCCTCACATGGTTGATAAAACTGCATTAGCCAGTTATTGTTGTCACCACATTCCTCAACTAGATTCTCTGGAGTGACAGTAAATTTCTGCTTCAACTGCTATCTAGTTTGCGCCGGATCCGTTCGCTTGGTCTTCGGAACCGTATTTTAATGTAAAAATATACTCTCGATCTGCTGTTTGCATGCCGAGAGAGCATGTCGCCATATTACTCTGGCAGTCTCGGCTTTGGAAGTCACTGCAATAATAGAAAATTTTCTAATACAAGGTTTGTTAGGAAAATATATTTTTAAGAGAACCTGAACTGATCTTGACTAGAAGCCTGTAATTAAAAAAAAGAAAAAAAAAAACTAAGTAGTCAAATCCTTATCGTTTGATTAGATTTATGAGAGATTTTCCTCTCAGGAAAGTTTACTTTTAGAAAGAGTTTTACGTTAGGGAAAATATTTTTAAATGAAATAAATTGTTTTTAATATTCCTCTCTTCTTTAAAAAAATCTTTTCATAAAGAAAACTTTCCTTGACTAAAAAAGAGCCGTAAAGTCGCCTTATCTTTTTATTGGATTTATGAAAAAAAAAAATTTTTTTTCAGTGTAGGATTAGTTTTCTTTTAAACGGTTTTAAGAAAGGGAAAATAATACTGAATTAACTAGTTTTTTTAAGTTTTTCTTTTATCACTAAAAATATAAATTTTCACAAAGAAAACTTTCCTAAGCTTCAAACCGAAAAGAAGTCTCTTTAACGACCTTTAACATCGAAAACATATTTTTTTTAGGTTTTAGTTTTGTTAATAATTTTTTTTTTTTTTGAGTTTTAAAAAACATAAATTAAACTTTTAAATTAGCATTGTTTGATCTTTTAGACAGAGTATTTCTTTATTTGTTTATTTTTTTTTAATACTTTTGTTAACCTTTTGATGCCTTGCCCTTTTAACCATTTTTTTTCTCATACATAAATACTCGTATTTAGTTTGCCATCGTCATCATCATCATCATGTTAATATTTCACCTTTATATTTACAATATGTTAATCCTCCTAATAACCATATAAGTTTTCTTTATGTTTTCGTTTGTGCTATTTTTTTAAAACTTATTTTCTTGCTCTGTTGCTTTGCTTTTCCAACTATTTTTTTTTTTTTAAATAATAAGTATTGAAACCCCCCCAAGTAATAATGAAAATGTCAACTGTAAAGTTGCTCACATATTCTCATCAAATTCTAAATCGCATACAATTTCCAATGTGTTGCTTGTGTACGTATAAACTATTTATGAGAAAGAGAAAATGTAACTGCTGTTCCCTTCTCTCCCTGCAAGCAATTTAATAAATTTATAACAAACTTTTATAAGCTAAATGAAAGCTAACTACAATATTAAGTTGATAAGCTGAGTATCAAATTATCAAATTACTGTGACTGCTTTAGCTGAAGTAGCTTAAGTGTGGCTGGTAAAATTTCGATTAGTTTTATTTTTACATTCAGTTATAAATTAATTAGTTCCCAAATAGTCTATTTAGATATTGAATAATATTCTTCGATTTTGAAAGTTTTGTTACATGTTTTTTGATATTGAATTTGGAGATTTTTCAACGGGTATTTCCCTTTCAAAAGCAAGGTCTTGAAAAATAGCATTCACAGTTCACAGAGACAGTTTCCCTCAACTTATTCGTTCTATCTCTTAGTTCTATCAGGTAGAAGAATATTGTTGTAAATATTGCTCAATTACTCAATTACAATAGTGTGTCATAACTCGAAATATTTGTTTTTTTATTTTTATTATTATTAAATCTAAAACTAAAACAAATCCAAGGCTCTTCACGAATCTCGTGGGGACGGTATCTCGTTTCCCAGGTAGCTAATCCTAACTCTTAAACACCACTGGTGTTCTAGACAAATACAACAAGAATCGCCATATATTATAGCACACAAATTTTATTCAAGTGGTAGTTGAGTCTACTGTCTGAACTGTCAACAGTTCATCTGCACTTATGACGATTTTCGACGAATATTCATTTCGTAAAGTTCGTCGTACGGCTCAGATGTGTTATTTCAGCGAGAGTCAAGCACTATTATCTACTGCCTTAGCATATCACAATGTAGGGAGTTGGCTCTATGATCATCATAATCTTAACCTCAACCTTCTCTTGTAAGGAAATAATTAGCTTCAAGTGTTTTTAAAAAAATACTTAGTTGAGTTGCCTGCAGGGTTGTTAAGCTAGTGATGTAGTTGTGTAGAGAGTAAGTTCGATGTGCATGTGTTTGTCTCCTTTTTTCCTGAAATTTAAACGAAAACTTAAGCTTTAGGCTCATAAACTAATCTAACTAAGTACGAGTATCATAAAAAGCAAAAGATTTTATAATAAAAATTCTGTGTGTGTGTATGCGGATAATTTAAAACCTAAAGGATGAGACAACAAAAATTATGAAGGCTTAAAATTAAGGTGTATCACTGTAAGATTTAATTTAATTTTCTCATCTAAAGAATTATAGATCTGATGAAATCTCTCCTTTTTATGAAATAAATTGAAAATTTTTCTAGAAGTTGCTCAATATCGAGTGCTGTGATTTGGAAAAGAAAACGCAATATCCTATAGCTGGCCTGAATATAATATATGATTTTTAATTAACTGTTAATATCATTTCTAACACGATAGTCACTAGTTAACTAAAGATCTTGGCTTAATGTCTAAAACTTTATAGACTAAATGAGAATTTTAAAAAACTAAAACTTATAAAAAGCTTTAAGGCACATTGTTTCTTTTTCAGATTTTTTTTTTGCAAGTCAAAATTGTTCTTCTATTTTAAAGTCTGGCCTCTTTTTTACACAAACTAAGATTATCCTTATTAAAATTATGAAATGCCTGTTATACTCATAAAAAGAAAACTAACCTGGAAAATCTTTAAAAACAATTTTTTTTCTTCTAAGCAAAATGACACACATATGGCTGGGCATGTGTGTGTGTGCAGCATCTACGAGTTATACTTATGTTTCTACAGACTTTCCTATTACTTTATAACATTGTTAAGGACTCCAAGAAGACAGCATAAAAATAAAATAAAAAGAAATATCCTTTTACTTATTTCCCTACACCTTCCTTCCTTCCTATTATTAAAGTGCCAACAATTTTAATATTTTACTATTTATACATCCATGTATGCATGCATTTATGTGTGTGTAAGCCTCTTCTAGTGTCTTTTTATTATAACAAGAAAAAGAAAAAGGTAAATAAAACCTGTGAAAATTGCATAAATATCTAAGAGAATTGTGGATAAACTTACATATGTATGTGTGTGTTATATTTACACATACTCATAATTGAAGTAGGCCTTAGTGCACACACATACATACATACATACACATTGTCACATACGCAAATAGACATCTTTATTTAGATTGTAAGAAGAACATGAAAGACTTAAAAAAGAAAATAAGAAAAATAGAAAAAACTGTGGTATTGTGGCATGAGATCATAAAATCATAACATAACTTGTGATTTTTTATTATAGTTTTTATACTTCCTTACTTACAAACATACATGCGAGCATACTCCGGTATAGCAAAGAAGAGCACCAGAGAGTCGTTTCATAAAAAAAGGTCAAAAAGTTAAAGTGTTAAAATGTTAGCGAGAATATTGTTGAAGTATGTAAGGTTTAGTTATCAGGGAGTTTTGGGAAAAGGTACTTGCATACTTGTAACACTAACTATTGGATAATTAAAAAACATTTTAACCTAAAAAAAGTTAAAAGTAAACGAGATTTGCTTTGATTAAATTTTGGTTTTATTACTTTAGCTTTCAAGTGGCAATTAATTTTAGCGTAAAACACACTTTCAGCTATTATAAAATTCTAGATACTGGGTTCCAAGTGATTTTTGGTAGTCACTAAAACAAAAGTAAATTCACTCAGTTGTACTCTATTTCTTTTTAATAAATACATTCAATTTTGTCTCTTGGACAGTTGGAACAATATACATATTTAAAAAAATTGTGCGGACAAAAATTTTGTTCGGATAAAAAAATTTATTCAGAAATAGTTTTTTGAATTCAGATTTATTCTCATAGGTACTGCTATTTACTCTACTATACAGGCTATCAAATAAAACTAAATTCTCTCAGTAGTTGCGGAAAAAAAATTTTTGTTGTACGAACTCTATTTTTTTTTTTTAATAAATAATTTTCACTTTGTCTGTTAGACAGTTAGAAAAATTGCAAAAAATTGTGCAAAGAAAAATGTAATGCGGAAAAAATTTTGTTCGGACTAAAATTTTATTCAGTTTAAACTTAATTAGCACACCCTAAACTTAGCCTATTAGTTAGGGTGTGCTAATTTACCGGGTCTCTTAATATATTAAAAATTAAGGGTAGCTTTCGGCTTAAATTATTTTTTTTTTTTTTACATTAGGTAAAATTTACAATAATTAACATCTTACTGCTTAGCTGCCACAAATGTCCGCAGTCATATAATCCCAAATATTTATTTATTTTGACAACCAAAGTAAAAAGTGACAGGCATACATACATACCGGCATGTGTTTCTTTATTCCCAAAAGAAGCTTTTGTTATTTTTAAAACTTCAAAAGCAACAAAAGTATTATGAAAAATATAACACAAATGTGTATCATTGCCATTGTTGCCAAAAGACTAAGCATACAATCAGACAAGACAAGCTAAAGAAGCTTCTGGTTAAGAAGAAAAGAAAAACAGGAATTACAAAGAAATTTTTGAACAAGTTAAATACTACAGAGAATACGAAGGAGTTTCAATTTGAGCAATGAGAGAAGAGGATAGAAGAAAAAAGAGTTATCAAACAAAATCTAACCAAAAGACATACGAGTACATTTCAAGTTGAAAGTTTGTTTTTCATTTTTTTATTTATTTCTTTACCTTAAAAAAAAAACTGACTGACTGACATTATTATTGTTACTATAACTCCCCCCTTCATACATTTAGCATCGATTGTTTGTTCTAACAAGGATCACAGCCAGCCGGTTGACAAAGAAAGCGCAAAAGGTTAAACATACACAAGGGCTACCTGTCACATGACTTGATAACACTGTTGACAATATTGCCAGCATTTTTTGTTGGTTTAAATAACAATGAAACAGTATTATTAGAAAACCAATGAAGGTGAAAGTAAAAAAAGATGGCTAAAAGAAAAAAGAGAAAACAGATTAGAAAAAAGTAAAGTAAACACAAACAGTAAACTAGTGTAAGTTGGGCAAGGCTTAAAGTGGGGGTAGCTTAGATTTTTATAAATTTTGAAATTAAATAAAATTAAAATTACAAAAAAAAAAAAGAAAACTTTAAAGCATTTTTCAGTTAATCAATAACTAAACAAAATTGAAAACCATTTATTTTAAATGCTTTTATTCAACGTTGTCAACTCGATGCTTTTAAGCTTTGTTTTTATTTACGTCACATAATCTCTGAGGGTTTGTTACGATGGTCTTTCGTGTGAATCTTTAAATCAAGACAGTCTGCAGAATGCTGAAATCAAACTAGTAGCTAACTGTCTGCCTTCTTTAATATAAACTTTTGATCCCAATAATTTATTGTTTCAATTCAAACTATTTGTATATAATAATTTTATTAAATTATTCGATCTTATTAATTTATTATTAGTTAATAAATATTATTCAAGCTTGAGATCTGAATGAAATTTAATTTTAATTTATTTTAATTTTAATTTTCCAATATTTCGACTTTCTTTTGAAGGTCTTCTTCAGGGAAATTTATTTTCAAAAGAAAGTCGAAATATTATAAAATAAAAAGAAAAAAAAATTTTCATTCAGATCTTAAGCTTGAATAATATTAACTAATAATATTTGTATATATTTTATATTTCATTAAAATGGCTATTTTGTTAAGCTTGAGGTCTTATTTTTCAAAAATTTATTTTTATATCGATAATTCGCTCCAATTTTTGTAGCTTCTTCAGGATATAATTATAAATTAATCAAAAAACTACAAAAATTGGAGCGAAATATCGATATAAAAATAAATTTTTGAAAAATAAGACCTCAAGCTTAACAAAATAGCCATTTTAATTAAAAAGAAAAACGTCAAATAAAACTAACTAATAAATATTTTATATTTCATTATTTTGCACACACACACACACACACGCACACAAAATTTCAAAAATTAATTTTAAAGACGCATTTATTCCGAGAACAGCATATAATTTTTATTTTTTGAATTAATTTGTTTTAAGGTTTACTTGGAAAAACTTTACTTTTACTATCTTGTAGCAAAATAAATTTTATTTGAAAAATTCCAATCTCTCTTAAAAACTTGCGTTGAATTTTACAATAAAAGATTTTATTTATAAGTTTGTGTGTATACCTCAAAGTTTAATCAATGTGATCACAAAGTCTTCACTTTAAACTCATTCAAGTTCGAGTAGGTATTGAACTTTAATAATCATCGAATCATTAAATACTACTAAAAAGTAATAAAACCAACGATTCACTTAAAAGTAAAGTTTTTTTAAGCCTGTGCTTTTTTATATTCAGTTTTTATTGTTTCTCTTATTTTTAAATAAGTGCCAGTTCGTTGAGAGATTAAGCTGGCAAGATATTAATCGGTAAAAAAAAACTTGTGGTTTGCACTAGCAGTGATTAAATGTTTTATAAAGAGACTTGAAAGTTTATTTGAAAAAAAAAGGAAGTCTTTGAAAATCAGTGTCAATAAATTTTTTATTGAGTTGAATCAGTCTCCAATATGGTCAACTTGTAGGCTCTGGTCTAAATTAGTTGCAATAGGTAGCAGATAGAAGGTGTTTAACTTTAGTCCTCTATGTGTCTTCTTTGTGATATCTGTAGCAGAAAAAATAGGAAGTAGTTATGGGGCTACAACGACGTCAAAGAAAGATAGATGTAGGATTAATAATTTTAAAAGTAGAAAGAGGAGAAAAGAGACAAGGAAAACAAGTTAAATTCAGTTGTGCCCTTCACCTTCCACATTCTGCTTAAATATCAAAACCGTAAAAGAAGTAATGTTTTTTAGTATTTATTTACGGCATTTTTATCAAATACGTCTTACGTCACCAAATACTTCTATACTCGTATATATTTTTAGCAGTAGTTTAGCGGAGGTCGTCTAGATTGTTAACCTACTGCCCAAATACTCAGAAATTACTTTGGATTATTTTTTAAAAAAATTTTAAATTTCCATATATCCTCTGAGGGATCTTGGCAAATACACTATTTCGTACAAGTACTGGCTATATGTTTTATATTTTGGGTTATTATGAGTGTCGTTGTTGTGAAGTTGGAAAGGCAGTACCTTTGTTTTACATTGACTTGTCATAAATTTGACTACCAGAACGACACTCATAATAAGTCGATGAGCTTGTTATAAATGAAACTGCAAAAAACGATAATAAGGTAACACAATACCATTAGGTTGATTGTTTAGATTGGTTTAGAAAATAGATGGAGAATTACGTGCTTTAGATCAAACTGAAGTAAAACGTAAAGTAACACTAAATTAATTGATTTATAAATTGTGACTTCTAAGCCAGAATTACAGATCAAAGTGATCAATTTTCTTTTACATATTAAAGTTCAAAATTAAATTTTTTTAAAATAATTTTTAAAAAACTTTTGTTCTTTTATGTCTAGTGTAAACAAAATTTTAAGCGGTTATAAACGTTTGTCTTTGTTTTAGTGTTGTTGAGGTTGGTTTGGCAACATATTTGCAATTGCTTACGAAAGGTTATCACTGTGTCTACTCAGTGACGATCTTCTTTGCCGCCGTCTTGAAGCAACAGTACAGCAGAAAAATGCGTTTTTCTTTTGTATTCATTTAGGTTTAAAAACAAAAACAAAAATTATTCCTTTGCTTAAGACAAAAAAGCACAATGCAACAGAGGTGATGGCAAAATTAGCACTGGGAAAAAAATTATAATATGCCTGCCATATTATGAGAGTCGACAATGACAGTTTTAATAAGGCTGAGTAATAATGGATGGCAGAGAATGAAAAGGGGGGCTTGTTGTTTTGTTATCTAGAAAATTATTTCTTATTTTTGGAAATTCATATAGAATTTTTTCAACTGGTGTAGACTGTTATTACAGCTTTGTAACAGTCATACCTTAATTGGTACGGCAAGCGTTTTTTTAATTGTTAAAAATTATGATGCCCATACAAAATGTATGGAGCACATCGAAATAGCTTGGCGACAATGTTGAGCAATTGGAAAATCCATTTTTGACAGCGCGTTTTGTAGTGAAGTTGGCTGCAACACAATTGTTTTCTTAGTTGTGACCAGTAATGACATTTTTGGTATTTTTTTTATTTTTTATTTAGTGTTTTCAGCTCTATTTTTGTTGTATTTTATTATCGCTACCGTAGAGAATACGCACCGCCAGCGCTCTTATTTATAAATGACGATTTAACACAAACACTGGGCTCGCAAAAGCCTATTTTTTAACCACAATTGTTGTGTGGTAAGTCTGCCTACAGTTGATTCATTCATATTTTTGAGATTCTTTTTTGCCTGACACAAACACAGATACACAGTTGAGAAGATACCGTTTGCTGTTTGTGTGCAGCAAAATACGAAAGTATTGTTTAGTCTTATCGGTTTAGGCTGCATGCTTTGGTGTCTTGTCTCTTCTTCTTCTTCCAAAAAGGTTATCAGGTTTATAGCATTTGGAGGTCAAGTCAACATTTTTTTTTAGTTTTTAACCAACACAAACTGTCAGCAAAAATAAAAAAAAACGTCTTCTTTGTTTAATGCACTCTTTGCTATGTACTCGTATGACTCGCAAATTGCAATTGTATAAAATTTAAAAAATTAAAAAATACAAAATTGTGACTGTTGCTATTGCTGTTGCTGCTGTGTTGCTGTTGGTTTTTGTGTTTGCTGGTGGGCCTTATTTATGGTTGCCGTTGAATGACTAATCTCAAGTCAATACAAAAAGGTGGTCTAAACTGTTTGCCCAGTTGTGTTGGCCACAAAATAAAGTTTCTTTTTTTGTTATTTTATTTTATTTTTTTAAATTTTGTAATTGTTTTGTGGGCTGTTTTTATGTTGTAGGACTTGATGCATATTTAAGCTTATAACGATAATGACAGTTAAAGTTGTATAAATACGAGTATGTGAGGTGGTTTTTTTTTCTTTGTATTTTTGTTCTACAAAAATTATTCATAAAAACGTTTTTTGCATATTAAACATTGCCAACGTCTATAGCGTCCAATTATTCAATTACGAGGGATGTTTTAATAGATATAGTTCAATTTGGAGGTACATTCAGGAATGTTAATACCTTTGAGGGCTTAAACTCAGGTCGTCAAACCAACCTTAGCTAGTGTATGATTGTCTGAGATTTTCAGTCTACCACTAGCTATAGTGCTGGTTATTTGCGAAAGTCTGAAGGCATCATCCTCCTCTTGCCGTTGTAATGATATCTCTAGCACTACTCCGTATTGTATTTCAAAAATAATTGTTAAGTTATTCATAGATTTTTAATGATTTAGGCCATATTTAGCTTAACTCAGAGAACTTTTTGAGCAGTTCCTTGTTCACTGTTTAAGAAAATTAATTTATTCTTCACGAAATTTCCTAGTTTCTCCAAGAATCTGCCATTTGCTGTCTTAACAAAAACAGCGAATTGTGACAACGACGGTTATATGTTCTATATTGACTTGTCGTGAATTCGACTACAACAATGCCACTAGTAATAAGGCTAAATGTTTCAAACATCTAACACTGAAGGATAATTTCTTGACTTTTTTTAGTCTTTTTTTAATTCCTTTTCATATTTTAAAAGCAATAACATGATGTTGTCTAGAAATCGATTCTAACCTGTCTGATCTTTCAAATCATTTGTTTTGCAAAAACTACGTCATTCGATATCGATCGAAATTTCCATTTAAATTCTTTTAAAATTTGGTTTCACATGGAGTATCGTAATTTGACCCCTGAATAATGAGAAAAGAACTAAATTTTGAACCGTTTTGAAGAAAAATCGTTTATGGCAACTGGCATTTTTTTCTTTAAAAATTTAATTCTGTGTGATCTGAATTGTTAGTCAGTCCCACACGTATAAAAATGCATGTCACACTTTTCGGCCCATTGTAGTGGGATGAAGCTCTTTATTCATTCTGTTTATTTGTTGTTAATAATTTATTTAGTGTAATAAATACAACAACAAAACAATATAATTAAATTGTGGTCAACATTTCTTAGGAACAATTTGTAGCACAGAAATGGTATGACTCATTTACAATTATAAAACAAAAACCACAAAATAGCAAAATTGTTAAATTGTAAAATTCAAATGAAATATTAATTGTGTGTATAATTTAAATGGGCAGTGCAAACTCACAAATTTTTAGCTCAATTAACGCTTTAAAATTTAAAAAAAAAAAAATTTCTCTTAATTGAGACAATTTTGGTTTTGGGAACATAATTTGTTATCAGACAAAAATTCAGTTGTCTTAATAAAATTTTTAGTTGTAATGACGGAAATTCGGTAAATCACTGTGAAATTTAATTTTTGGAATAATATTTTTGATTTCACCACCAACATGCTTTTGTCACAATTAAAAAAAAATCGATTAACCCAATTAAATTATTCAAACGACAACATCAAAGTTTTTTTCTCGGTGCAGCATTAGCAAATCAAAGGAAATCATTGTTGCAACAACATCTGTTTTTCTTTTCTGTCTATCATCTGGTTACTGTGGAGGCGTTGATTTGTTAGAATTTGTTGAATTACAAATCTTGGTTATTTTTTTTTTTTCATTTCTTTCGACAAGATTTCTTTCCGTTTTATGCTGGTGATTTGTTTAGTATTTTTTTTTATTTTTTGCTAAAATGTTTTCTATCAATTTGCGGCTTGTTTTCTTAATCAAGTAAATAAATATTAAACATTTCTTGCTGGTTAGCTACATACGTACATACAATTTTTTTTTTGCTTTTTTTTATCTGTTTAAATTAATATTTATTAATTTTATTGAACATGATTGATGCGGTGCTAGGCAATGTATAGTATGCCTTTTGCTAAATAGTTTGACTTGACTGATGACTTATTTTTCCCAGAAACTTGTTAAATTTTATTAAACCAAAAAATAAAAGAGTAAAAGAGAAATACATTTATTTGAAAAATCATTTAAAATTAACTCAAGTCATGGATGGTTTTTTGATAATGAACTTTAATTAGCAAAGAGTTTAAATTCCCCAAGGGTTGAAGAAAAATTATTGAAAGTAAAAGCAAAAAGTTGCTGGCTAACTGGATGTACAGTACAGTAGTTTTTCAAAAAAGAAAATAGCTTAAGGATAAAGCAAATAAAAATAAAATACACACATAAAAATTACTGTTATAGGCAACTTACTTAGTAGCCAAGTGGTGCCTTATTACGAGTTATATTTTCCTAGATGTACTTGTCATAAGCTAATTCACAATATATGGCCGGCGTTGCCACATATCATTGTTTTTGTCACGAATAAGAATCATAAGCAGCCCTAGTATTTCTTTTAATTCTGGTTTTGCGCTACTTATTAACATCAAGAATCAAAGAAAGCGAAAATTTACGCTATTCTATGCTAAGAATGTTTAAAGAGAAAGACTAGAAGGGGAACATTTATTATTGATTTCAGGCAACCAGTCTGCACCGCTGGGCTTCAGATCACTTGAGCTAAGATGAGATATTGTAAAGAATTATCTCTCATCACTTAACAGACTTGTAAATCATAACAACCAACACATTGTGTTGGGCCACACTGGCAACGAGCAGCATATTGCTTGGCAGAGAGACGGGCTCGTCATACGTTCATAGTACCAGAATCCTAATTTGATATTTCTAAGGGACACATTATGAAAAAAACTGATTGAATGACAATCCTCAAAGCTCGTTGACTGGGCCTAGACTATATCGCGAAGTACATTTTAACAGTTACTGTTCTAAAATTGCAAAGAAGAACATGTACTTTGTGACTGTCCGGTCTTAAGGTTTTATAAGGAAAGACTTCCTCTTGACTCCCAGAAAGTAGCAAAGCTCTCACTGAATAGGGTAATTGGTTTCATTCTAGGCCTAGAATGGAAACAGTGTACGCATGGGTCGAGGAACATATGGCCTATTAATACTAATAATAATAATGACCGCTAGATTGAATAGGTTAACCAAAGAAAAAGATAGACAAGGGCTTACATAATATGATAGCCGCTGCAAGACAGTACGAAATTAACTCAGTTGAGTTGAAATTGAAATTAAAATACCTGCTACTTTTGTGTTTTATTTCTTTTTTATTTTCAAATTTGAAACAAAAATCTTTTGGAGTCTCAAATTCCTTAAAAATCCTAACTCACACTTTCATAATTATGCCAACACAGATTTATCCTCAAAATAAATTCACATATTTGTATAGAATTCCTATTTTGGAAATAAACAAACAATAAGAGAAAAGCTGTTTAACTGTTCACGTTTGAAAATTGAGCCTCACCTTTAAAACCATAAATTTTTGGTAAAATGCCAAAAATAAATTAAAAACCATAAAAACAAATATCAACAGCAATAATGTGCACCAACAATAAAACCAACACTTGGGAAAAAAAAAATTAAAAAAAAAAACGACAAATAAATTGCAATTTAAAAGGCTCATTATGAGGCACATTCTAAACGATTGAATCTTTTGCGGTCACATTAAATATAAAACTTTTTTAAATGCTCAAATAACGCAGTTTTTTTAAATGCCTTATGATACCACGACGCAGCCGACTAAATGCTAAATGAAGTGTGAGTGCAATAGAAAAAAAAAAACAAAAACAAGAAATACCATAAAGCAACATTTAGATAATTGTTTTTAGTGATTTGGCAAAAAGCGCTCACTTGAGAACAAGAACAGCAGACCACCACCACAAAGCCCGAAAATTAAAAATGGCAAAAAAGGTACTGTTAGGTATGACAAAACACAGTGGAGCTAGATTACTAATGGAAGTACTGGGAAGTTTCTGGAATGACTAGAGGCCCCCTTTAGGTTTTTAATTCAGCAACCAGTTGAATATAGTGATTTGCCTGTACATTTAATAAGACTGATGTTTTTTTTTTTACTGTAAGGAGTATTTTTTTAAAAAAGATGAAACACAAAAATTTCAATGGATTATGATTATAATTCTTTGTATCAAATCAAATCTAAATTTTGCTTTAAATTTTACATGTTAATGGTCCTTCGAACCAACAAATATAGAGAGTTTTTTCTGTACTGCATAAGTTACGAACATGCAGGTAGTTGAAGAAAAGAATTCAAGCCTTTTTTGAGGACCTGGGGGGGTTACTATGTATTTCGATTCGAATCGAAAAGGCTTTCGAAGAGAATTTTCAATTTTCAATATATAGAAAATTCGAAAAAAAATTAACATTTTAAAATTATCCTCAAAATTATTAATACAACCGTTCTATTTTCGAAAATTCTACATATAAAATTTTTTTTTCGAACTGAAAATTCTTTTCGATAGACAATTCGATTCGAATCGAAATACATAATAACCCCTCCTGTTCTTACTGCTAAGTAAAAATAGGTAAAAGAAGAATGAACATTTAAATAGCACGGTTATTTAATTTTATTTTTTATATTATTTAATTAAAATGGCTATTTTGTTAAGCTTAACAAAATAGCCATTTTAATTAAAAAGAAAAAGGTCAAATAAAACTTACTAATAAATTTTATATTATTTTATTTTATTTTTTATATTTTATTTTATTTTTTATATTATTTTATTTTATTATTAATTTATTTTTATTTAATTTAATTTTTATTTTATTTTTTATTTTATTTTTTATTTTTTTATTAATTTATTTTTATTTTATTTAATATAATTTTTTATTTTTATTTTATTGTATTTTATTTTATTTAATTATATTTTTTATTTTTTTTTTATATTATTTTATTTTAATTTTTATATTATTTAATTTTATTATTAATTTATTTTTATTTAATTTAATTTTTTATTTATTTATTAATTTATTTTTATTTTATTTAATTTAATTTTTTATTTTATTATTAATTTATTTTTATTTTATTTTTTATATTATTTTATTTTATTATTAATTTATTTTTATTTTATTTATTTATTAATTTATTTTTATTTTATTTATTTATTAATTTTTTTTTTACTTTTTTAATTGACTTGATTTACTTTTTTCCACTGTGACTGATACTGATATTTTTGCTCCCACCATTTAGCTCGTTAGCTGACAACAAACACAAGAAATAATTTTGGTCTATGTATTGCTTTAAATTGTTAACAAAATAATAATGTTCCAAAGAAAAAAAAAACAAAAACAATTTAAAACTCACTGACAGTGTTTAAACGTTTATGGTTTCATTCTTTTTTTTTTTCAATTGCTTACTAAGAGTAAAATTATTTTATGCCGTTTTTTGCTGTCCCTAGTTTTCTTCTAAACGAAAATCAAAAAACCGCTGCAAAACTCAATTACTTATTTGATTCGAAAATCTTAGGCCAGTCGTCTGTCTATTCAATTGCAGCTTTGACTTCATTTCCAGTTAAAGGTATGAAGTAATTGAAAATGTTTAACAAAAAAAAGTAGTATTCGCATATAAACACATACACACTCGCATACATAAATTGTTGGCAATTATAAATAAACGTTTTTTTTTTCGTTTTCTTTCGTTTGAAAATCTATCTTAACAAAATCATCTAGAAATAAACAAAAACAAAATTATTAAAATGTTTAGAAACAGCCAAAAATGGTTCAAAAAGCCTTAAACAAGAAACAAAATTTAAAAAAAAAAACATAAATAATTTTTATGTCTTTCCAAAAATGAGAAAAAAAAATTAAGAAAAATACTTGAAGTAAAGAATTCTGCAAAAATTGTGCAGATTTTTTTTGTGAACCCCAGAGCATTATTACATGAATACACTAAATGTTATGGCATAGCATAAGCGGGGAAAAAGGTGGAGACTTCACTAAATTATTTATTTATTTAATTAAATGGTTAATAGATTCGTACATTCACATTCCAATATCAAATAGGAGCCTTTTTGAGCAATGAAATTTGAAAATTTTCAATACTGCAATTGAAATATTTTTTCCATTAAAAAAAAAAATCAATCAATTTCGCGCTACTACAAAAATTGGAGAATTACAGATGCTGGGAAAAAGGTTGTTATTTAAAAAAAAAAAAAAAAAACATTTTTTTTTGGAATAACAATTGTTGTTATATGAAAGCAAAATAGCAGGAATAAAACAGTATCAGAATATGTGTACTTTTATAAGGAGTTTTTTTACGATTTAATTTTAACTGGATGTAAATTAAAGCATTCGATATGGCAATTAAAATATTTTCAATATGAATAACTTTGCAGCTCATCAGAAAACCTTTAAATTTTTTTACTGGCAGCTTATTAGAAACTCTTATGATTTTTTCACTATTAGTGTTGAAGTTGCGGAGATTTTATTAGAACTGTTGCTGCAGCTCATCAAGCAGTCACGATTTTTTCACTAGAAGTTTTTCACCTCATCAGAAAATCTTTCATCGAAGCTTTACAACTCTTTTTTTTTCGTTTAGCGAAGAATTTTCATCTCATCAAAAATTCTATTATTTTTTTTAATTAGATGTTTTATAAATTGTCAAGTAAAGTTTAAATTTTTTTTCCTACTGGTCGTCAGGAAATCTTTCTAGTTTTTTCCGTTATAAATCATTTTCATTCAGTTTTTCAGTTCTTCAGAAAATTTTCCGTTTTTGCCCAAAATCAGCTGTTTGTCAGAAAATCTTTCGTTTATTTCACTAAAACTTTTACAGTTCATCACAATATATTTCGCTTTGTTTCATTGAAAGCTTTGTAGGTCATCAGCAATCCCTTGGATTTTATTTATTAAAGGTTTTTGCTGCTCATCAAGAAGCCTTTAAAGTAATGACAGTAAAAGTCTCACCATTTAATAGGAAACCTTGTAAAGTTTTCAAGCATTCAGATGCTTAGACAAAGAAGTTCAATTATTGCCAGTTTTCATTTTATAAATTCCAGTTACAAATTTTTTTGCAAGATCTCATAATTTTTTCTTTTTTTTGCATTTCCAAGCCATTTTCCCCTTTTAACTTTTATTAAAATATTCTTGCTCTATATGATTGCAGACAATTGTGTTAGCTAACAGCAGCTATTTGTTGGGTTGGGCTTTTGCAAATCAAATTTAATTTTTTTTTATTTTCCACAAATGTTTATTAGCCAGCAGGCCATCTAAACGAATGTTTGCTGGCTTGGTTTACTGTTTGCTGAATCATGAGTTAAACTTTTTTGTTTTTGGCAAGAACCTTATGTTAAACAGTATTTGTTTTAAAATATACGTTTGTGCAGACTATGTCCGTCTGGTTGTCTATCAGTCAGCTAGCAGCGGTTTTAAGTATTTTACGCTTTTTGCGATAAAATCTTTTTAACAGTTTTTTTTTTGATATAAGCACGCTGCTGCTCGTATTAAATGACCAACAAGCCAAGACAGAGCTGCATACGAACTCCTACTCAAACCAGTCTTAGTTTAAATTTTGTTTTATTTTTTTTCCTTTAAATTTTGCCTGCTGCTGATTGCTGATCTTTAACAGTTTAAATGTTTAAGCCGCGTTTGGTTTCTTTTTTTTTTTGCATTTTATTGGCACAAGATTGTTGTCTTTGCAGCATATGAGTTGGCGTTTGGTAAAGTTGGTTTTGAAAAAACAAAAACAGCACACACATACACACAATAAACCATATCAGCTACAGTAAATCTAAAATGTTGTTTAAAAATTGTTTTAGTTGTGGAAATGGTCAACAAATGGCATTATTACTGTTTTGAAGAAACACTTTTTTTTTGTGATAATTTAAAACCCAATAGAAATATTGAACACAAATAGACATGCCACTATAACAAAAATTGAGACTAGTTTTTTTGTATTACTGCAGAGATTGAGTGGGGTTTGGCTGGCAACCAATTCAACTTGCTAATAAAAGATTTGATGGCTTCTGTTTTGAGCTCTCAGCAGAATTACAATTCTGTTGAACTCGTTTTCCAACTTCTACAAATATAAGAAAGGCCGTCATGGTGTAAATTCTGTAACCTTTCAAGCAAAAATATAGCTGTTGATATATAAGTCTAGATTTCCTAGCAGGGTTTTTTTTTCTTCCAATTTTTTCTTATTTTATATTTTGCAACTTATTTCGATTTTATTTTCATGGAAGGTTGAAGCGCTGAGTGGCGAGCGGAGATCTTGTCCAGGTATACAAATAATTGTCTTATCACACATTTAACTTTAAAACTCTAGTTACCACCACCAGCGCTCTATTAGTTAAAACGCGCTAGAGAACATTTGTAATTCAACGCTTGACTTGACTGGGTTTTATATTTTGCTTACGATAAGATTGAAAATTATAGTCTAGGATATCTTGTGGTTTGTTTTGTTATGCTTTGGACATTTAAATAAGAAAAGTTCAAGCAAACAAACAATAAAGTAAATTGAATGGTCAAATTATGCTGGCGTTTATGTGCTTTTCCATTAAAATTGCTTAACTTTTAATGTTATGTTTGTTTGTTTGTTTGCAGTGACTTAATATACAATTAACCATAAATGTTTCTTTAAAAATATAACAAAATGTCTGCGGCATATAATTCTTAAAGAAAACATTTTTGTAATTTAAAATTTTTTTATTTTTTATTAACGCTGAATTTAGTTTGAAAATTGTAGGATTCACCACTTCTTTCTTTCAGTTGTGTTAAGTAGATTTTCATCTTTTAAAAAGATTTCTAAAAATCTGTCAGACCCATAAAACTAAAAAACAGCTCAGAAAAATTTTTATTACGGAGTCTAAATCTTGAAAGAATCTTGTTTGCTGTTTTTCTTTTGTTCGTATATCGAATTATATTTTTATTTTTTAGCCTATTCGTTCGATAATTCAGTCTGATGTTCCAGATTGGATAACACATCCCTCTTCTGCTCAACTAGAACAGTAAATGTAATATTCGATTGTGGTGAAAGGAGAGCCGTTTGACTATATAGGAAGATGTCTATTGTTTCTCTGATTAAGCGTACAGAACCTAGCATGTCCCCTTGATGGGCAGAATTAAACCGACTATATGACTATGTGAGAAGCAACAATTAGTTGAACATTCCTCTTCTTATCCTATCACTTTTCAGTTTCTTGCTCTCCTTTGATTTTCTTTCTATCGCTATTTCAACCTATAGAGGTGAAAATCAGACAACTACTCTCACAAGCTGCCTTCTAGTTCAACTTAATAAAATCTAATCTAAATTCTACCAGAGATATTTTGCTTACAACTCAGGGAATTTTTTTTTCACAAAGAAAAGTTATTTTGGGGAAAAAAATGCTTGCAAGGAAAAAAGTGTCAAGCTTTTGCGGATTTTTTTAATCTATAATTACGCTGTTAGTTAATAGAACACCCTTTATATTTATTAAGCAAACCTTGTATGTTTGTCAAATAACGAATGGCATGCAATAAAAGCAATAAACATTGACAATAATTGGCAAACATTTGATGCGTAAATTTTGCATAAATTAACGCGTGAATTCAATTAAAGTCAAATAAACATTCAGCACAAATTAATTAATTAATTAAATAAAATCTTAAATGAATTGCAAGGTGCGAGAGTTGATTTCAAATGCAAAGAATTTAAAACGATCGATTATTTTATTAATTAAGATGACAAAAATATATTTAGTTAAGTTTATTGATAAAATATTAAAAGGGCAATAAAAGTAAATGAAGTATTTTTGAAAACTATGAAAGAAGAAAAAAATTTTGAAAATACTTTCAACATTAATCAAACACTTTCTTTTTTAAATCAAAGACAAGAACCTGCAATTAAGCTGTAGCATATAACTGCCTAGAAATAGAACTGCTATTGCTAACTCCATTAGCAATTTAGCTTAATAAAACTACAGTTAGTTTGTAATAAATTACTAATTTAGTTTTCAAGTTAGAAAAGAAAAATAAATTTTACAAATTTCCATTTCATATTTAATAAAAATTTTCTACAACTAAACAAATAAGCATTTGCAGTCATGCCCAACACAAGTTGTTTAAACAGTGGCCACTGAGTGGCTCAGCAGATATAAATTTTTATCGGTTTTAGATATTTATTTGCAAGCATCAGTGTGTATGTATGTGTCACTGTATGTATGTGCATTAGTTTAGTAAATACACAATTGAGTTAAAATTTTTCTATTTGTACAAAAAACAAACGAGGGAGCTTTTATAAAAATTATCTTTTTAATGCCCGTTATTACAACTTTTTGGTTTTTTCTTTCTGATATTTAATTTATCGATATTTTTAATTTAATGTCTAACTAATCTTAACTTTAACTATCGGTAACGTGTAATAACTTAATGATTCCGTCCTTAAAAATTTTAATTTTAACTGGTCTCATTATGTACCTCAATGACGGACTAGTCCAGTGATATATCATTTTTAAAGCATGGTGCTGGCAGTAGTTATTTTGCTCTTGCTATTCTTCTTTTCTAGTCTTCAGTTGTTTTGAGCATCCCTCGAAATTACTATCCCTGATTAATATGCTTTTCATATAATGAGACTCCACACATACACAACTGTATGTTTGCATTAAAAATGTTGCAGATTTTTCCCCCACCCCCCAATTTACTGGCAAAATATAGTGCTGCTGCATTTTCTAATATTTATGTATTTTGTATAAAATTTATTATCCTTACAAATTTTAAAATAAACATACACACACCAGAGGGCGATTTTGTCTGAAATAAATAGAGAGAAAAAATAAATATTATTTTGGCACTAGAGGATTATGAGTAAATGAATGAAAAAAAAAGAAACTAAACCAAATAAAAATAAACTCCAAAAAAATAGTCGTTTTTATCTAAACTAAAATATGAAAATGAAAATACTCGTTGTTTAATTTAATTTTACATTTTAAATGAAAAAAAAAAAATACAAGCTGGAGCAGCAGCTACTAGTTTTTTCCAAAATATAAATAAATAATTTCGTTTATTTTAATTAGACATTTTATTTATTTTAAGTTTTGTTGCCATTGTGTGTGTCGAAATGAAATGAAAAAATAAAAGAGGGTCAAGTTTAATTAACAGTATTTTAAAATAATTTAAAAGCACATAAAATAATAATAATTTTCATTAAAACTGCTTGTGTGCGCTAGTAAAAAAATCATAAAATTAAATTAAAAAAAAAATATTTTCTCTTACAGAATTTATTCATAAAAAAGTACACACTTACTTGTTTTACTATTTAATTAAAATAAAAAATTAATTTTTTTTATTCTCTTTTTCATTGCAGGTATGTGCTCTTTTCTTTCATAATTCCAAAAATTTTATTTATTTGCTTTTGTTTTGGTAAGTTTTTATAATAGTGTACCCTGTAAAAACTTATTTAAAAATTTTGTTAAATTGAAAAAACTATGTTTAAGAGTTGTACCTCCAATATTTTTATTACTTTTACACATAAACTATTTTACAATTAAAATCATAAAATGAACTAGAAATTTTTGATTTAATTTAAAGCTTTTCGACACACGAAATCATATTTTGCTTTTAAAATATTCGTAATAATTTCATATAAATATTAGAAAATTCTTTTAATTGAAAACGTTATTTTTATCAATAACAGAACTGGGGCCCTCGATAGCAATTAAATTTAAATAAAAATTTCGTTTAATATGGAATGTCATCATTTGCCTTTCTTGAATCCAAATTCTCGTATTCGATAGAAAAGGAAATTTATTGCATATTTTATTTTCTCTGTCGATTATTCTTCGAAGTAGCTCGAATGCAGCGATTTGATTTCTAAATATTGACATGCTTTTGAATTCAATCTTTTTTTGCCTTAACCAATACAAAATTTCTACTATTAAAATCAAGAAAAACACATTATCTACGACATTTTTATCCTTTTAAAGCATTTGATCAAGAGATTGTCATAATTTTGATTTTTTCTTGGACATGAATGTGAACAAAACTTTATTATAATGACATTGTCATTAGCATAAATATGAACATTGACATGAACATGGACATGAACCTAATATTAATGTAACTTTGACTTTAAATGAACATATTTGACAGTTATTGACTTTGATATGTACATTGAAATAGATATGAAAATAGACATGAACATGTGGAAATGAACTTTGAACATAAACATAATATTACCAAAACTTTGATTTTAAAGTTAATGGTAAATTGAAATTTTTCTTTACATTGACATAGATATAAAAATTATCATGAACTTTGACTGTGACAAAGTCATTGTCAAATAAATATGAATATTGACATGGACATGAACATATACATAACATTATTATAACTTTTGACATTTAAATGGTCGTTGATATAAACATGGACATTAACATGACCACGAACATTAACATGCCCATGAACATTTTAACTTAAATTTTATTTAACTTAGAGTTCAATTTATAAATCTATGTCATGACTGTGACAGTGGTAGAACATTGACGAAATATTCTCAAGCTATTGCTATGACATTAATATGTTGTAGGCAGTTTCGTTTTAGTGTTAGTAAAATTCTAGTTCTGGTATTGCTTATTGCTCTTACTAATTTTCATATGGTTTTAGTGTGTTGTACACTGAAAGAATTTAGTTCATTAATCTAATGAAAAATTTCATTATCAGGCTAATTATGAATAAAAATTTTTATAAACAAAATTTCTCCCAAAAACCAAAATTCTCCCAGGGAAAAAATCTTTGGGAATATTCATAATTGGCATGTATATGGCAAACAATTTCATTACATTAATAAAATATTTAATTAATTAAGTGAAATATTCATTCATTACATGAAATATTTTTTGAAATCAATTCAAAATTCTTATTTAGTCTAATGAAAAGTTATTATTGTTCATTATCAATCATTTCATGCACTTGCATTTTAAGTCGATTCATTTTTAAATATTTTTTTTTACCTGTTCATGAGCTCATACATACTAAACAGTGGCATTAGGAGAAAGTTTGTAAGTGATAAATCAGTAATAGCTATTCAGTAGACTTGTAACCTCTTTTGATTTTTGATAAAGAAACAAAGATTTTTTGTTTTGCTGTTACAAAATTGTACACTGTCACCCTGAAACAAAGTTTTCTTTTATATGCTTTCAAAATTCCATAATCATTTTTCATACAAAATATAAAAAAATAAAGAAAACTGCAACAATAGCTTTCTGGAAATAAAACACACCTTTTTCTTACAACCCAGCTAAAAATAAATCTTGTTGAAAGTTAGTTTGTTGTTTTATTGCTCTTATAGATTTGATTTGTTATTTAATTTTCCAAATTAAACACGCCATTTATCTATTAAAAGCCAATCAAAGGAACCTTAATAAATATTAAAAGAGAGTTTCCTTTGAAAATAGATTTATTTTCAGACTTGAAAAGACAAAAAAATAATTTTGTATATAAAAATTTTTTTTTTGTCAAGTTTTTTAAAGGCCTATTGTTTAAGCACAACACAACATGAAATGCGTTTTTTGGCTCAAACTACATATATTGAATTTGTGTGTTAATTTTGTGTCATTCACTACTACAGCAGCCAGCACTAATGGCATAAAGTTGACATTTTCTAACAATAGATTAGGTGGGGCAATACACTTTTGTACGTGTTTAGTATGTAAGCTTTGTTGTGGGCTTTTTGTTGTTTAAGTGTGATGGCCGGGTAATAAATCGATAGCGACCAGTTAGGGATAGTAATGAGACTGTGTTGTAAAATGCTAGTGAAAGTGTGTTGTGTTAACAAGTTTTTGGTTGACACAAAATTGATTACTTGGCTTCGTAAAAATTAATAATTTCAAAAAAATAATGTTTTATAATTAATTTCTTTGTTTTGAAGGCTAGTTTTTTTTTATAAAAAGAAACCTTAAATTAAAAAAAGAGTTAAATTTAAAATTTAGCACAAGCGTTTAACTTGTCTACAAAATTTTTATGAATAACTCTTAATATTAATATAATTTGTGTTATAAAAACAAACAGCACATTAATATTAAATAATTTGAAAATAATTTAATTACTTTTTCGAGAAGTTTTTTTTATTACGCTAGACAAGCACTGAACAACTTGCCTAGAGTAAAGCTTACAAGTCGATTAGCTAGAGAAATAAAACTAAGTAAAATGAAACTTGTAAAAACAAAAAAGAAGCGAAAAAAATTTTACATATACCAGCAAGAAGACGAAACAATAGGTTTACTTGCAACTAAAAAAGTAAAATTTTTTGTAAAAGTAATTTTAGCACTAATTAAATTCATGCATGTTACAAAATACAATGAATATTAAATAGAAAATAAAGAAACAAAGTTGCCAGATTTGTTAAAAAAATATTTTTTTATTTGAAAATAAAAAATTTATAATTTTTTATTTTTTTTTTCCAAATAAAATTTCCTTTTTGCAGAATCTTTGTTGTTTTTTTTTTTTAAATTACCTGCCTCAATTTTCTTAAAATTTTTTTTTTCAAACTGGCATCTCTTGCATTTCGTAACTATTGAATTTGCCTGTAACAAAGTAAAAAAAATTTATTTTATTTTATAGTTGCAAACAAATGTAACGTAAAATGAAAACATAATAAATTAAAATCGAATAAAACAAACAGCTAAAGCAAGAATATTTGTTTAAAATTACGTTCATGCAAAAACAATAAAAAATGAAGTTTTTCGTGGTGTCTTCTTTTTGTTCACTACCATTATAGCAAGCCCGCCCAGTTAGTTCACAAAAAAAAGGAAAGAAAACACATTAAGCTTGCAACGAAAATTTTTCAAAATGCAAACTTTTAATTTAATTTTATTTAATAGCTACAGCCAATTTTTACACGCTTTATACTTCCTAAAAAAAAGCATTTGCTACACAGCAAATAAAAGAAAACACAGACAAACACCGAGACCGAGAGACTAAAATTCCAAAAGTGTATAGGAAAAAGTGTGAATGAAATGACGCGCCAATTGTAGACGACAGAACATTAAAATAATTTCATTGAATAAATCAGGCAATGCCAGCAAAAGGGAGGGAAATGTCTGTAGGTATGAGGGGAATTGATTTTTTTAACAAATATTTTTCTAAAACAAAGGGAATAGCTTTTTTCTGCACATAGAATTTTTGTCTTTCATTTAATTTCCAGCACAAAAAGTAATTTTTTTTAAGTTTAGAATTTAATAAATTTAGCAAACATTTTCAACTTTTGTAAATGAAAATTGTTAGTAAAATTTGTATATTTCTTTGTTTATACCTTTTGCTAATATAGCAAATGTTTATTTACATAAAACTATTTTTGCTACTTAAAGTAATGTTTCCAAATCGTTTACTAAAGACTTAATGTGAGTACACTAACTAAACATTCCAATGTCATTCTCTTTGCTATTGCAAAATATCGAAAAATATTTTTTGTGTAGAACATTATATATTCTAAATCATTTTGCTATAGAAATCTGGCTATATTTTTATTAAAACTTATTTATTCCAGACCAAAAAAAAAATGGCTAATACAAACAATAGATTTATTTTCTTAGAAGCATTTGCCATAGCAAATGTAATATGTTTGCCCTAAAACTTGTCTTCTTGTAACATCAATATTTTTTTTTGCTTTTTGCTACAAAAACTAATTCATGTTACATACTGTTTAATGGTAAAGAATCTATAAAAAATTAATATGCCTTTGAATCTATTACACAAAAATATCGTTCTATGGAAAGTAGCAAAATCTCTGTGCTCACCTCAAAGAAATAAATATTTTCCCAACTTTCTACTACAAAAAAAATCTATTTTAGACGTTTATTTTTTGGGAAAAAATAATTTCAGAATAATTTTGCTAAAAAAATCTGCTTTAAAAACATATGCTACAGCAAATTTGTTTTAACAAAATGGATTTTTTTGTTGCAAATTTTCTGCTACAGAAAGTAAAATTCTACCTGTAACAAAACGTTGATTTCAGTATATGTTTTTTCTACACAAATGCTATTCTAAAGCGTTTTTCTATAGAAAATGCTACAGCAAATGTGCCTTAAAAAATTTTATATATTTTGCTACAAAAATTAAAATTTTTCTTGTACCGTTAAATTCAAAATATTTTGTTTAGAAAAATGCTACTCTAAATAGTTTTGTTAGAGAAAACTGTTTGGCTTTAAAAACAAATATGTAAGTACATACAGACATACATAATTTTTTTTTACAAAATCTTATAGAATATCGCAATAGCAAATTTTTACCTGTAAATTAATGTTTTATAGCAAAATATCTGTTTCTATCCCTGATGCTACAAAAAAATAAACTTTTTTTATAGCAAAGAATCTAGTTATCTCAAAATATTTTTATTAGGAAAAAAGTCTTGTTTTCCGATTTTATTATATATTTTATTTTGCTACAACAATTTCAAATTTTTTTTACAACACTTTTGCTACAAAAAACAATATGAGTCCTTTAGCAACAGATTATTTTTTTCTCAACATTTTGGCTGGTAAATGCTAGGAATAATATCTTCTCAGATTTTGTCTTGTTCTTAACAAGTTTTTGTTGCAGGCAGCAAAAGCAAATTATTTTTTCACAACAAGACAACAACTAATAAATATTCAATTATGGATTTTTTCTACAATTTCTGAAAAGTTTTTTCTCTTTTTCAATTTTCTTTAGTTTTTGTTTTTTTTTTTTTTGCTGGTTTCTCTTTTAGTGTGTTTCTTATTATCACTGAAAATGCAAATAGAATTGTTGTGTTTGTATGTTGTTTGCTATCATTTATTTATTTATATAATTTTCTTATTTTTTTTTTATTCTATTTGTTTAACGTCTTTTTTCATTAAATGTCTGCTGTAAAATATTTTGTTTTACTTCCGTTTCCTGCAACTAGCAACTTCTGCTGTGTCTATAGCTGCCTTTTACCAACAACTACCACTAACAACATCTACATGACACTTTGGTTGATCAATTAACTTATTTTTGTTGTTGTGATTTTCTTAAAAAAATTTTTAATTTTATTTGTACGAATGAAGAAAATGAATGAATTGCGCTGGGTTAAAGTGAAATTAATTAATCAAAAAATGAATGAAAGAAAAAGAGTGCGGACAGTAATTGTAAGAAAAAATGTGATGTGACATAAACTAAAGGAAAACATTTAAATAATTACAAACTTAGTCTATTGTCAAATAGTGTAAAAAGATAAGGATTGGTGGTAGGTTACGAGTTTAATGGATGGGTAGTGTGCTAACCTAACAGTCAGAGGATGATTCGTTCGGTAGGTGTTTTCTGCAGTCGAGCAAAGACAGAGGACGTACAGCTAAGCCACCAATCAATATGCTCTAAATTAAAGTAAACTTTCATTTGCCAAACAAGAAATCCCCTGCAACGCTGTACAGTTTTTCATTAATAATAATAATTAGAATTAGAACTAGGAGCAGGAACAACTCACCTGATTACTGCCTCCCGAATAGACTTATTGTGACATGATTTATTAAACAAAATATCCTTTGTATCACTACACAGTTTTTTTTTGTCCTCATTTGATAGTCTGATAGAAATCAAGAGTAAAAAATTTTTTTCTAAAACTTGAATTTAAAATTTTCTTTTAATTCGCTTTGGTTCAACAGGTCGGCCCAAGATAGAAGGGGGCTGACATGGATCCTCCAGCAGATACTTGCGGAAGACGAAAAAATTAAGAAAAGATAGCGATAGAAATACATTAAAGAAATAAAGATTTGCATTCTAATTGTAAGCAAAGGGATTACAGTGAGAAATAGAAGAAAGAAAAAGAAATAAAAAAAAGAAGAGGAAAAAGAAGAAGGGGAAGAAGAAGAGGAAAAAAGGGAGGAAGAAGAAGAGGAAAAAGGAGGAAGAAGAAGAGGAAAAAAGGAGGAAGAAGAGGAAAAAGAAGGAAGAAGAGGGGAAAATGAGGAAGAAGAAGAGGAAAAAAAGAAGGGGAAAAATAAGAGAGAAAAAGGAATAAGAAGAGAGAAAAAAAGGAGGAAGAAGAATTAGAAGAAGAGAAACAAGAAAAGGAAGAAGAAAAAGAAAATTCGAAGAAAAAAGATAAAAAAGAAGAATAAGAAGAAAAATAAAAGAAAGAAGTAGAAAATGAAAAAGAAAGAGGAAAAGGAAAATAATAAGAAAAAAAGAAAAGGAAGAGGAAGAAAAAAAAAGATGAAGAAGAAAAATTAAAATTCAAAGAAGAAGAAAATAAAAAAAAGAAGAGGAATAATAATAATAAAAGAAATAAGAAGAAGAAGTAGAAAATGAAGAAGAAAGAGGAAAAGGAAAAGAATAAGAAAAAAAGAAGAGAAAGAAGAAGTTTCTGAATTTTGTTTTTAATATATTCTCGATTTTATTTAATGCGAACTTTGGATCCAATTCAATTTCAATTCTACAAATATTTTTGATAAGAAAAAAAAGCTTTTTCAAAATTTCTAAAAAAAAAAAAACAAAAAAAAATTGGAATGGGTTCTTTAAAATCTTAGCAAAGAACAACAAAACCCGTATATTAGTGGCTACTGTCGCAGGTTTGACCCTGGATGGTTGGTCATAAAAAATACCCTTTAGGTTTTGCTACTTATGGCTCTTAAGACAAAAAGAAAAAAGGAACCCATTACTGTGATTTAATCTCAATACCCACCACCCACCTTAAGTTGTAAATTTTTAAATCTTTTTCTTTAGCTTAATATTTTGTATTTTACTTTAATAAATTGTTGGTGGTCATAATATTTAATGTAACAAACAACCAACTTCTTTGTACAAAGTTAAGCCATTATATAATGTTTTTGTCAACGTTTTTAAATTATTATAATAATGCTAAAATGCTACGCCACTTTTTTATTTTTATTTTTCTTATTCACTCAACTACATAAATGTACTTAAGAAAAACTAAAGTTTTTCACTATTTAAACAATATTTTCTATTATTTTTTTTTTTTTTTTGAGGATATTTTAACCAGAAAAATATTATTTTTCTAGTCACTTCTTTATATTTCAACGCGTATTTACATCTTGCCATATTATGACAAATATATAAATTACACAAGAAAAATAAATACACAAAAATAAAAAAGCAAACTCTTCTCAAATAAAATTGAAAATGTCATATTTCGACGCAACTTGTGGGATATCAAACGGTTAACCAACCAACCCACCAAACGAAAATCCTCGTTTGCTTGGCAATTTCTCTTTGACAAACTAAAACAACAAACAATTTTAACAATTTTGTACATTGAGTTGCAAATGGAAAAATTTGTTTTAGTGTCATTCAATGTGAAAGCAAAGTACAACTACGAGGCTTGGTAGCAGGCAAAGCGAATTTATGTAGATAGTGGTAGCAAGCTGACTGCATTTGACGAATTCGTTCATCATTTTCTTTCAAATTGTCAACAATTTTTACATTTTTAATTAAAAATATACTAATTTTTCTGTTTCCAATTGTAAGTTGAAATATATTTTTTTATTTTTGATCGAATTCATCATCTTGATTTAATTTATCAAATTCGCCTTTAGACTTATTTCGTTTTAGTTCTATTTGCTTTTGTGTTTACCAATATTTAATTGGTTAGTGTTGGAATCACCCTCCTATGAAAAGGAAACATATTTAAGCCACGTAGAATAAATATAATTTACCTTTTGCTGGGTATTTATCCTTAAGCCAAAGTTAAACTTGTTCTTGCACAAACCAAAGAAAGAAAAAATAAAAATAAAATAATAATAAGAACGTATAAAACTAGAAAGTATTAAAAACGAGTTGAAAAAACAAAAAAAAAGGAAAAGAAAAGAAAAACAGAAATAAACTACCCCAGGCTTAAGGTAAATGCAACAACTATTTCTCTAACACTACAACTACTATGCCAGGGGTACCACCACTATCACACAGGTACAAACTTCAACTTTTATTGAGGCAGTCATCGGTATCATAGTTTAGTCATCGTTGTCATTGCAAATGTAATCATTATTGTCATCATGGACATTTAAAGCTAAAAGTAGATGCAACAACTACATAAATAAACTTTTTAGATTTGTTTCAGGCTATTATATTGAGGGTTGGTAGGGGGAGTAACACATACCTCTTAGATTTCACTAGCTCGCTGGCAACTCACCTTTATGCTTTACTACTTCATGCCAACCAACAACTTCACTTGAATTTGCCTAAGGTTGTCATGTAGCATCATAATACGAGTATCTTTTGCTCATAATCATCATCCAATTGCTGGTGTGTAACGATTGGTGAATAGTGTTTGAAAATCAAAATATAGTTTTCTTTAGTAGCGAAATATTTGATGTCAGGTGTGTTGCAGGGATTTAATGCCATAAAGTCACAATCAACAACTAGCCCAGGCCAGGGCAAGCCAAGCGACACCTACATTTACCTACATTAGTTGGAGGCAAAAAATTAAATTTGTAAGCTGGCAAAATAAAGAAAACTTTTTGTGGCAGTTAAATGTACGAGTAAGAAAGAAAGCAAAAGAAAAAAAGACTAGTGAATCTTAAGTGGCACATTAGAATAAGAGATTAAGGGATTAATGTATTAAGTAGTTGGAGCACCACACAAAGGAAATGAAAAAAAAAACGTACTTGCTTCTTACACACCCTTAACCTTAGCTGGAAAGGAAAAATGAGATTAGAAACAAGGCAAAGACCAACCTGGCAAGTAGAGTTAACAGAGTTAAACTAAGATTTTTTTTATTTGAGTTGCTTGGAATAATATATTTCTAGTTGTTGCTACCACACCAATGTAACAGAGTAACAAAGCCAACCACTACTCTCTGTGGTCTGCCTTCACTCCATTCCAACCGCTAAATATTTTATTCTAGTTGGGTCTCTGGTCATTTTTAATCTATTTTTTCTATGGCCTGACTAAGGCCAAATTTTGTAAGATTCGATATATTTGTTATGAAATTTGAATGGAACTTTCTCGATATTGAACTCGTTCTAATATATTCTGATAAAGACTTTTTTTCAAAATGATAGACTTTGTCCAAGGAAGTGGTGTTTTATATTTTATTTAAATTTTTTCTGTTTTTTTCTAAGAAAATGTTTCAAATATTTAACTAAATATTTTTCAATTCACATTTTCACTTTGTCATTTTGTTAATTCCTAGAAGCTTTTGTAGAAAATAAAATTTACATCTTAAGAAAGTCCTTGTTGCATTTTGCATAGCAAACAGGAGCCTGGTAAGCTGCCAGAAAGTCATTCAGGTAGCAAGCACAGTAGATGATGCGGCATTTACTGCAGCTTTAAATAACTGCAAAAGTGTTATACACCAGCTCTTTACATTACTTTTTTTTTTTTTTTTTTGTTTTTTTTTTTTTGCTATTATTTTTCTTTCTTGTCTAAATAACTTGGTATGTACGAGAGTAAAGAAGCTCAAGTAGTTTGCGACATTTTGCAAATGTTGACAGTGTGAAGGAGGAGCAACCTTCTGCAACAACTTCAATAATAAAAATAATAAGAATAAAAAGAGGAAAAATTAAGCATAATATGGAGAGCACATGCCAGGCATACTCGCACCTATAATAAATATAAAATAAATGAAAGAAGTAGGAGCAGAAATGTAAATAAACGATGACGAGTTTGTATGCTGAGTGGCAAAGGAAATAAAAAAAAAAAAAGAAAGAATAAATATGGAAAACTAAACACAGGAAAAGGAAATCATCTTTATAAATGATGGTGATGATGAAGACAATAATGATAATGCATTGATGCTAGATGGATGGATATAGATGAATGAATGGATGGATAGATGGTTGGTTGGTTGATGCATTTCAACTTGCACATTAAATACTAGATGATGCCTCTAGCTGCTTGCCTGATAATCATAATAGTGCAACATCGTGCAGGTGGTACTAGCGGTTTTTTTGCTTTATTTTCCTTACTGCACTTTTCCTTTTCTTTTAGCTAAAGATTATCATGATGAGTTCGAAGAAAAAACTTTTGATTTATAAAAGCATATGAGTGTGTGTGTAGGTGTGTAAGGATGTTGGGGAACAGGTAAATACTTAGTGCGTACATATATTGAGATAAATAAGGATCATACTACAAGTGATATAAATCCACAAAATAAGGAAGTTGAAGGAAAGAATAAAATATAATAAAATCTTAAAAAAAAGGAAATTTGAAATATTAAATAAAATCTGAGTAGAGAAAGGAGAGAGAATAGAGAGAGAGAGGGAGAGTAGTTAGATTTATAAAGAATTCTATTGGTAAAGCTACTACCATCACATCATGTTAATGGTTTACACTGAAGAAAACAATTTTATTAAAATTGTTTCATTAATTCAATGAAACATTGCATACATTAAGTAAATTAAAGAGCAATAATTAAATTATTTCATGAAATATTAGACCTATTGCAACACTAAGGTTATTTTAGTTAATTGGCGTCTACATCTTACTAAAATTACAGCTAAATAATTTTTTTTTTTTTTTATTTGGATTTACACCAAATGATGGTGAAGTCTAACCTTAAAAACGTACTCAAGAGAAACAGAAACCAATAAAAGAACATAAAATTAAAAATCCATCTCTCTTCTAAACTTATTTTTAGTTAATCTGTTTTACAACAGCAGTATTTTTAATTAGCATTTTAACGCTGTGAGGTCCCAATTTTAACACCAAGTTAAACAAACGTTTATAGTGTATCTAAGAATTTAATGCTCACTAAATGATTTTAAAACAATAAATTAATAAATTATGTGTATAAATTTATACAGAATACAAAACGCCAAGCAATAAAAAAAATATTATAAAAATTCTTTTATATTTATTTTTATTTTATTTTTCAATTTATTCTAATACTAGAGATGATATAGTGAATGATTTTTAAGCACTTATTAAACTAAGCTAATGGTTTTAGGCAGTCTCTCTCTCTCTCTCTCTCTCTCTCTGGCTGTCTTCCTGTGTCGATATCTTTCTGTTACTTTTTCTCTCTCTATTTCCAAATCTTTAACTTTCTGGCTCTTCCCCTCCCTCTCTTTGTGTTCGTATCTTTTTTTTAATTTTTCTTGCCATCTATTTTTCTTTCATTTAAACATATGGGAAACTGTCTCCTTTTAGAATTTCACGCCGAATTTATAGTTTCACGAACTTGATTTACTAAATTTTTCCTCTTTATTTTAGCTCCAGTTACCTTTTCCAATCATCCTAATTTAGTGCCAAATATTTTATTTCGTTTCATGTCCGTCTTTTTTTTTTCTAATTTATCTTGAACTTGTCTTGGCGAATTGTCAGCTGTGAAAGTGGCCTTGTGGATTCTTATCTTTGGCAATATTTCCCTACTATTGACTTAGCGTGTGCCTTATGCATTTTCGGATTTTTTGAACAACACAAATCTGCGAAACTTCTTGTTTTGTCTGCATGGATCTCGAACTCTTTGCTTGATTGATTTTTTGAAATATTTTTTTTTAATGTGTACCGCCGCTACCCCAAGAATTATTCTTACAGCCAAACTCCTAGATTGATGGGTTGGTACATTATCCACTAATCTAATTGGTAAATTTTTTCTTAGGTCAATTTACCTTGCATTTTGCTTACATCTCTTGTAGGGATCTAGATTTTATATAAAAGCAGGCCAGTGGATATGCAGCATTCATCGCAGTTACCTGGTTATGTTTCGTTGTCTGCTCCCCATTGTTATTTTAAGAGTGTGTGTTCCTAGTTTTGCACTTGTAGAGATTTTGAATATTCTGACTTAGATTTTTAATAATCTTCACACAATTTCTGCGGCAATATTTAAAAATAACATGTGTTATTAAGTTATTTTAGAGGACTACAACTTTAGAAGCCCTAAAATTTTTCTTGTAAAATTATCTCAATATTGTTTTCATTGGCATTCCGTTCATCAGGAAATGCATGGCCGCAGCAGAGCAATAAAGCCACAGCAGCACAATTTTTATTTTAGTCGTCTTAAGCGGGTTTTTATATTAGCACAGATTTAGTGCTATAAGACTTTTCCACCGAAGATAGTTGAACCTGCTAAGTTCTACTTAGTGGAAGGGGATTTATGTGCTTTACCTTGGCTTTAGAGTTATTAAATACAAAGCCAACTCTTTCTGTGCCCCCTCCTGAACAAGGTTGATTTTGAGTTACATGAATGACTGCTGGTAAGCTAACTAACTGGGGGGGGTTACTCTCTATTGCGATGCGAAAGAAAACGCATCGCAACTCAATGTAAAAATCATACAGATGCGAATGATTTTTCTTTCGCATCGCAATAGAGAGTAACCAATCTCCCTGTTCTGTTTTTAGTTTGCTGATTTCATTACCGTATTGAAAATCAAGGGTAATAAGATACATTCTTGCTTACCTCTTCCGAACGACTAAAACTCTGGCGACTGCTCTTACTATCATATAAAGTTCGCTTGATAGGAGTCATTTTATCGGTTCATTTATTTTGTAAGTTTTTAATGTGCTTCACTGTATTTGAAAAATCATTAAATAGCAGGAAAATTAGTGTTCTGCACTCAACTGATTGTTCCATAATCATCTTGAGAGTGTTAATATAAAAAATGATTTTAGCCATATCGGTTGCGCTAGGTTATTAAAAATTCTGTTATTTCAATTTATTATCACTGAAATGCTGCAATAAAAATTGCACGTAATCTCTTTCTCCTCTTCGCTCTAAAAGGTTTATCATTCACTTAAACTTTTTTGAAACCAGAGTCAATGACCCCCTTCCACTACTTTTAAACGAATTTAAATATAAAATTTTAAATATTTCTATTTATTTTATTTTTATTTATATAAAAATGACTCATTCTTGGGTGACAGGCAACAGGCACTTTTGTGTTAATAAATTTTCAATAATTTTTTAACAGCCATAAATAGTTAATTGCCATAGACACTGATAAACGTAAAGTGCTGCTTGAAAAAAAGCAAGAAAAACTTTAAAAATCTTTTTATTGTCCAACCAACCAAAAGAAAAGAAAAGAAAAAACCTTTAACCCAAAACAAGAGATAATGATAGGCAGCAGGCAAACAGTGCAGTGCAGCCATAAAAAAATTCAATTCTTATACGTAAAATGTCGTTATTGATAGTAAAAATAATATACTTAAATACTCACACACACACATACACACGCAATTTCCTAGAGGTGATTCTCACTTAATATATAAAAAAGCATAAGTGTTTTTGTAATAAAAAATTTAATATTAAATTACTTTACTTTGACAAACTGCTCATAAATAAACCATAAAAATTATATTTAAATAAAGAACAACATTTTTACTAAATTACAAAAAAAAAATACCACACACAAACTTGAATAAAAAAAAATTAACACAAAGTGATAACAACAACATTAAAGGAGGAAGTGCAGTCAGATATGTGTTTTGGAAAACAAAACAAAAATCTTTTAAGTTAAAAACAGAACCAAAAAAAAATAATTTTTATTTCAAATATTAACAGCTGCCTCTTGTTAAATTTTTTAAAAGATTTGCTTATCACAACCCACTTACACGCACCAGTCAGACATACGCTTAATACAAACTAATCAGGGACGTTTTTTCTTTTAAATTAATTTTCTTTTCTAATTGTAAAATCAAGTACTCTGGGTTTTGTTTTCCAAAAAAAAAGAATAGATACAGCTAATCATTAAGTAGTTTTATTGAAAGATTTAGTATTTTCTGTTAAAAAGTCAAAAATACTTTCTTTTCAAGTGGGAGCAGCGAAATTAAATTTATTAAAAAACTATGCTACTAGAGAGCCTTTAAAATAAATAAATTAGAAAAAATATATATACAAACTGAAGTCTTAAAAATAGAATAAGGCTCAAGCCTTATTTATAACTTCATTTAAAAGATCCAACCATAATGCCACGATGTTATTTGTGAGTCACACCTTAACAGCAAGGTTTTTGTCATTTCATTTGTTTAAGTGTTTGACAAATTCAAGTTTTGACAAATTCACAATTGAGCAGCTCGTTAAGATTGTTGAAATCTTTAACGAAAATGGTCCTTCAAATCATAAATGCATTTCGTGCACTTTGTGAATTTTTTGGTCAGCATAAGCGACCAAATGTGTACACAATCGGGAGAATTGTGAGACTGTTTAAGCAAATAAAGTTTGTAGGATATATTCTGTGAAAACCATTACTGATTTTTGCGATACTGATGCAGAAGAGCCGTCCACCTCGACTCGTCGGATGATAACGGACTTCCTTCTTATGGCCAAAAACAGAGCATATAGATCAGGACGGTATGTGGTTTCAACTATATGGGGCCACTTACCATACAGCCAGTTATCTCATGTCGTGGGGATGTTAATTGACCATGTGATTTGACACCGTTGGACTTCTTTCCAAAATCTAAAGAATGAGATAATTCGGCACATTAACAACATTGAACCTCAATTATGTGTCAGAGTCATTGAAAATATGGATTATCGCATAGAGGTATGCCACCGACTCCGCTGCGAGCATTAGGCCGATATTTTGTTTTACACATACATAATTGTCATAGATCCTTCTATCATATTAAAAAATATTAAGAAATTTAATCTTTATTCGTGCTTAATTCGAAAAATGCAAAATGCATTATTTTTCATGATATAATTCTTTGCTACACCTTAAATTTCTTGTGAACAAATTAAAGGGAAATTTGTAAAATGCTTAAGTTAATTTTTGTTTTATTTTTATTATTATTATTATTGGTTTATATGCTTTGCCTAAGACCACCAAAGCGTTGTTATTATTATTTTCCCTTTTTAATAGCTCAAACAGCAAGCTACGTACGAATGCATGCACATATTCCTTTCCTCACATGCATTACCATGTCAATCAATAAAAAAATTTTACACACTCAATAAAAATATAATTTTCATCTTTACATTTTCATTGCTCCTTTTAAATAATTTTTGTCGTTTATTTTTGGGTGTGTGGTAAAAAATTACATGCTCCTGTAAATATTTAAGTAAAAGGCAGAGTGAAAGCAGAGTGTCATAAAATAAAACTAAGACAAATATGCAGAAGCTGCTGCTAAAAATGTCGTTCAAGTTTATGTTTCAATATGGAAAACACGACACAACAACATCATCAGTAAGCAAACACAATAACCAATTAGACTAGAGACCCCCTAACTTAACACACTTAACGAAATTTCCTGAATGTGGCGTTTGCATGTGTAGAGTATGAATATCGCGGTTCTTGTAATAAAGTGGGCTGTGGAGTAAGTACTTGCCAGACAACAAGGTGTTAATCGAATTATGAGCATATGTCGTATGCATTACTATTCTTTATACAAACAACATTTATAAGGCAAATCCAACTAACGTACATTAATGGATGGTAAAGGAAAGTAGTAAACTTTAACCTGTATTTGAGTACCTACACATTCAAAGGAGTCTAAAGAACCGTTGTTCATGCTAGAGCACATAGATGATGCTCAAACCAGACATTAACAAAATTTGGAAAAAAAAAATTAGAAATTGATAGAGAAAGAAATTATATGGAAGGAAGGAAAGGAATAACAAATTTTTGCTAACAAAAAAGTTTGATTCTTTTGAGGATCAGCCTTAATGGCCTCTGTAATGAAGTCGTAGAGACGCAGAATATTAACTTAGGGCATCACTACCTACAATCTTCAAACATGGAGCACAAATCGCCCAAGGAATTCTATGAATTCCTAATCAATTGATCTGTCATTTGATTGACATTGTTGATAGACATGTCTATCACAGCATAGAATAAACTTTCTATCAAGTTTTTAAGGGCATTGTGGAAAATGTGTTAGAAACTTTGTGTACATGTAATTTTCTATCTCTCTCTTACACATTTCTGATAGGGTTTGAATATGCGAATATTGTCACGTCACAATAAGTTTATTCTGGACGAAATTTTTTAAAGTATATTAACCGGATGTGCCTTAGCTATGCATGATATTTAGGGGGACAAACTACATAATCTGTGTTATTATACGATTGTCAAAGTCGTAAGAACAATAACCAAAATTTTCTATTACAATTTTGAGAATCGTAAAAAAAGAGTTGATCTATTCCTTAAGAAACTTTTCTCCTTTGTTTGACTTTAAATTGCTTCTACTTATATTTGATTTTTATTTTCAAATTTATATTTGAAATTTATTCTATTTTGCACAAAACTAAGTAAATGACGAGAAAACCAAAAACGCTTTTTGATAATAAATGAAGAGTAACAAAGCAAAAAAAAAAAAACAAGCAATGAAAAAAAGGTTAAAGATGAAGGAAAGAGTTCAGTAATAAAATCATCATCACACCAACAACTCTAGAAATACCGCAAACATCAGCTGTCAGTTACGTTTCTGCTACACCTACAAAAACTAACATAACACTCCACCTTATTCATCAACGCTACAAACATATGATCGTCATCATAATTACGGCAAATTTATAAAGATGTCTAAGTAACAAAGTTAGTTAAATGAAATTGTACAAAAATTTTAGTTATACCTAGAGAGACAGACAAACAATGAGAGAGAGACAGACCGTTGACATACATATTCATAGCTTAAAACATGTTTTGTAAACTGTTTGTTGTGTGTCACTTAAAATACAAACTGCTTATGATTGCAACAAATAGAAAAGCAGTAAAGAAGCAATGGAAACGTTCAACACCTTCAATAGTATTTATGTTCCCTACAGAAAAAGACATTAGGAAAAGGAGGATTACAAACAATTTATCAAGACTAAATTAATACAGCATTAAACAATTAAGTAAAAGCACATGTAAAATTTTTAAATTAGCAAACATGTTGCTTCCATATGCAGCAACGTAAGTAAAACCTTAGGCAGCTGTTAACTATCATTCGTAAATTTTCAAGTTTGAGAGTAAATGATACTGAAATTTTGATTGATAACTTAGGTGAGATGTTACTTAGTTGGTTGCTAGCAAACTTTAAATATCATTGATAGAAAAATAACGGCGATAATTTCTGACTGTCCCGCCTTAGTATCTTGTACTAAATATTTCTCGAAAACTTTTTGTTAACTCCCATCTTTACACAGAATGATTTTCTTCATTCGAAGCCTAAATCTGGACTAGTGAAAAGATCCTATTTGTATGTGTAGCCTAATTTACTAATACTTCTTTTCTTCAGCTCTAGTTAGCTAAAGTGTTTTATTTAGAAGCCAAATTGACCTCAAAATCCGAGATTTTTTTTAAATAGAAGAGAGTTCTATTTACTTAGATAAATTCTTAGAAAATAATCACAAAATAAAAGAGGGTATTCTGAACTTTAGCAGAAATGGCTTCAGAAGCTGTCTTGGAAGCTGAAATGCTAATAGGACATTGTAGATTCAATTAACTCTTTGCTAAAATGTATGAGGTGGCGAATGATTTCTGTTACGTGGAGATCAGAATATATGGGCACTCCCTTTATAGGCCTAAAACCCAATCGAAACTATTCTGAACCTCAGAAGAAATGACAACAAACTATGCGTTGAACTGCTAACAGAATATTAATGATTAAATTATCTCTTCCATAAAATTGGTGTGCTTCGTGGAGATCATAAAAAAAGGATGTCATTGGAATGGCAGACTACTTGAATAAAATAAATTCACGAATTGGTAAAAAAAGGATTACAGGAGAGCCATAGTGAACTTATTAAACCCGAACACTTAGGACAGGCTTGCTTTAACCTCAGACCCTATACTACGTTGAACCCTTAACGAACTATTTTAGACTAAATTATTTACTAAATTACACGAAATATCTAAATAAAATAAAGCCCATAGTAATTATATAAGATTCGTAGCGAGTCTTTAATGGTTTTAGTTGGGCATTAGATCTTACAAGTTGCATTATTATAATGACCTATAATGCTCGTACTCACTTGAATGTACTCTGCAATACTCTTTTGGTGTTCTCTTCCATCTTTTTAGAACCCAAGTTCGCAGCAGCTTATTTGATATTTTATTTTATAGTGTCTTTCTGGTTGAAGCAAATACAATTTTGATGAAATTAAATGTGTAAAAGTTTACAACACTGTTTTTTTTTTACCATTAGAAATTAATGCTGCTTATATGCATGAGTGCATGTACCACTGTTTCTGTATGCGAGTATTTATCTAGATGCCTAGCATCTACGAGTACTCCCTACTTACTTTTGCATATATTTTGATTAAACATGCATACGTTTGCATTCATTAAAATTTTTATTTTAGTATTTTCTAGCTAAAAATTCTTGTATTGGGTTTTTGCTACATGAATGCAACTCCGTTAGTCGTCTATTTCTATAGTAAACGCACGTGTAGTAGATGTTTTCATGTTGTTCATGTGCTCGGGTGTAAGTCCTGGTAGGAGTTTTCAAACATGAGTATGTTTGATATGTGAGTGAGTGCGTTTGAGTGTGTGTATCTGCGTGTGTATGTCTTTAAAACTGTGTGCGTTAAAACAAATTGAAACTCGTTAGTGTCACCAAATGTTTCAAACAATTTTGTGGGCGTTGTGGTATTTTTGGGTTACTTGACATCTGACAGTTGGTACAAAAAAATAAAATAAAAATAAAAATGAAAATAAAAACGAAAATAGTTAAATAACCCATTATTTAATTGTACATGAAATGAAAAAGAAAATAATGTATTTGTGTGCATGCGGTTCAACGAAATTTATAAATAATTTACACACACACACACACACGAAATAAATTTTAAAGAAATACATTTTTCTTTAAAGAGAAATTTCATTTATATTTTCTTTATAATTATTCATTTAAAAGGAATTTTTATATGTTCCCATATGAAGTCATATGGCAGGATCTCAAAAAGTGCAAGGTTACGATATGGTTGTGCTCAGCTATTTAGAAAGAATAGGAAGCATATTTCCTGGCTTGTGATTATGATTAATAGTCACTGGTCGTTGGCTATACATGCCGAGAGGCACTACATACTGCCTTTCTATGTAGCGGTTAGGCACTGAAGAAAGCGGCATCAGCTTTATGGCAGGGCTTCACTATACTCTCAACTATCGTTAAAGGTAGTACATAGTTGGTTTACTTGACGCAATTATTTTTTTCCTGTTTTTCTACTATTTTTTTTTTTTTACCTCTCCTTGTCGTTCCGGCTTTCTTTGACATCTTTCTTTCGATAAATTGTTTCACTTTTCCTCTTATACAGATGTCAAGGACTACATGAGAAGACGCTGTGCAGCCTACCCCAGAGCGCACCACTCCTGGTCTGTTAAGAGTAAGGAAACAGTTTTTTTTTTCATTCTCTATGACTGGCCTCAAGTTTTATGAACCACATTTTTGGATTATCGGGCTAGGTGACCTTTTGAAATAGCTCAATGCTATTCAGATCCCTTCATCATTAAACGATGTAGTATGTGGTTCAAAACGAAAACTTTAAGTTCTAATTGATGGCCTTTGGCCGCCACATAAATCAACCAACCGTCTCACCTTAGGTCTCGAATGAAGCCAACTTACTTATTCATTGAGAACTCTTGTGTTTTCTAGAAGGTATTGACAAAGTAAATATATGTTCTGGATTCCTTAGAATCTGCATTGGCTGATGCTTATATTTCCTAATCTACCCTGGTGATATTTAATTCCATAGAGTATTATAAAATACCCCAAGTGGTTTCTGGGATGTGCCTGGTGATAAAGCGCCTCTCCTATCTTGAATCCAGTTAGCCACTTCCAATGTTTTAAGAATTGCAAAACCACCCAAAATCTAAAAAATTTCCTTTGAAAAATTTAGATATTTAAACAGATTGCACAGCAGTCTATCGAAAGAGGATCTTCAAAATAATTAAAGTACGAATTTATGGAATATAAAACAGGCTGGCAGAGAGTTGCTTAAAAACAATTATGTTTTACGATTCCCCCGCTTCTTAACTCCTTTATGGACAATTTTTAAGCCTCCTTCGTCAATTAAATATCACCACCAGTTTCTTAAAATAAATTTGTAAAGCTGTTAGCGTTTTTTATAACATAAACTAACGCAAAAAGAATGTTTGTGCTCATTTAATTAGTTTCTTCTTGTTTTAACTGTTAAAACTTGTACATACATTCATGCCTAACTGCATGAGCCATGGAACTCCTACAATAATTTTACTGTATTAACAACCTTTAGACCATTAAGAAAAGTTTCTGTCAACGAAATAGACGACTAATGTTGTCAACAATGCAATTACCAAACACTCCAATGAAATAAAGCGTATGATAAAGAAAAAGAAAATATGTTGTATACGAGTATGTAGTACATATGCGGTTCATGCATACACACATACGTAAGAGTCTCTTTCTTTCAACTCATTTTAAATGTCACTTTTGAATTGCAATTTCAAATAAAACCGTTTACCACAAGACATTGGGACCACATACAACGATAAAAGACACATGCTATTTACGCAAACGATAATAACAGTTTTAAAAGTGAAGTAACCATCACGACTATTAAGCACTTGTTCCGTTTCTTCTTTCCAAGCAGCTAAAAAAAAAGAAGTAAAAAGTGTTTCAGGAAATTTTCTAAATAAGTTAAAGGAGACTTGAAATAGCTAAAGCATTTATTTATGTTTCAGGAAGTTTTAGAAGATGCAGATTTAAGTCTTGTCTTAACACTGGGCCGAACTATTTGAGAAAGATTAGTTTTCCCACTAAGAAATAAATCAAATGATACTTGATAAGCTTCTGGTTAGAAAATTTACTTAATCTAGAAATTGAATGAGAAGGTTTTCATATTTCGAAAAAGGTATGCCGCCCTCACCGAGATGCACCTTAAAGATTCTCCTACACAAGATAAATACATTTTCCATTCCAAGGCACACCAACATTTTACAGTCTTAAGAAACTAAATTAGTTTGCAATAAGTAGGAGATTCAAAACAGAATTTTACGTCAGGCCGCCACTTCAGCCAACCAAGCATAATCCACCTTGTGATGCAGCCAAGTCGCCTCATACGATACCAGATCGTTTTTATAGAAATTTTTTTTATTGAATTTCGGTAGAATTATTTCGACATTTCATTTCATTTTAACCCATTAACAGCTTCTGCGTGCTCTGAGTATTTTTTTTTTTTTTTTTTTTTTTTTTCAAATTAATCTGAAATTTTGCAATTAATCAATGATTCGTGTAATTAAATTAAATTTAAACTTGAGCTTGAATTTGAATAATTTTTTAGGTGTAGAGTGCGCAAAAATGCGTACTTTTGTATGCAACGTAGCGTATAAATGCATTCAAAGATGGATTGATAGATATTTAGAGGTTTGCGTTTATACGAGCACAATGAATGAGCATACACACTAACACATGTAAACACACATAATTTCAAATATACATTTGTTGTGTGTGTGTGTGTTATTGGTTAGTAGTTAAAGTGAATTGAAGTGACAATATGTTTGATATTGTCAGCGGCAATCGGGACAGAATTTTTAAACACCTCATGTGCACTACAAGGAAGGAGCCCACTTGCACACAGCCACACGCAAACTTATACTCATATACCCCTCAACATTTAGATGTAGATTTAAATTTCTGCCACCCAAATAGAAATAAAATTTATGCAGATGCCAAAGAAGTGACAAAAATCGTAACGAAAAGTCTTGCTTTCTTGTTTTTTTTTTTTTAAGTTTTATTTTTATTTTTATTTGTATCCAGCAAATGGCAGTTGCGTATGCATGTGTGTGTTCTATTGAAATATTTAGAATTTATATTTCAACACCTCTCAATGCTTAACGCTTCATTTGCATGACATCATTGAAACGTGATCATCAGTTTCTGTGAACATTGAACTGTTAGTTGGTTTTTTTTCTTTTGCTGCGCTGCTATTTAGGACTGGCTCTGACTGCTACTAACTGCTCTGGTGTCAGTGGTTTTCTTTTTGAAAAACCTCCTTTTAAAGTAAGCAGCAGCAGCAACACTCACATACACACAAAAAATAAAAATAAACAAGAAGCAGAGAGAACCATTGAACTCCTCTTAGTACTGCAAAGCGCATAAACAGAGGATACTTTTGCCATAGAAACAAATATAACGGATATGATTAATATGACCCAGAGACGATGCTCATCAAGCAAGAACGGCGTTGTTAGTAGGGGGAACTAAGAATTTTTAGGCTTTCTTTTAGAGGCTACTCATTACCAGTTCCTTTATAGAAGCTTAAAAACAATTCTTTGACAGAATAAACTTTTTTATAAAATAATTTTCTTTTCAAATTAAACGTTTAATATGAACGCTACTGCTTAACAATTCTCTTAGCAGTTACTTGTGCAGTGTGTGGTACGTTAAATGTAAATTATAAACCCAATGTTATGTCACCACTGAAACATTAAAGTGACAATTACACTTACACTCTCGCCTCACTAAATCGACAAAAAGTATGTGGAAAAAAACAGACATGTACCGACTGCGCTCGTATATGGAGAAAATTTATAACAAAAATTCAAATTCGCAAAAATCAACCTAAAGATATGGAAGTTGATGGGCAAAAATTGCATTTTAAAAACGTTAAAAATGTTGCCATCTTTTGCATACGACAAGTAGTAGGCCAGGCATCCTAACATTCATATAAACGCATTTACATATATTCATATTTGGCTTCATTTATGTATACGTGCACGAGTACTTTTCTATTTGAAGAAAAGAGGAAAGGGAGTAGAAGGGGGAAAAACATTTAGATAGACATCATCATTGTCATGTTGGTGGCATTAAAATTAAGCAACAATAACTGCAACGACAATAACCCAGTAATAGCTGAATGCAAAGAGAAACTGTTAGTTATTGCAGTTTGGCCAATTTTTTATTAATTTTTTTTTTTTTCCAACAAAAGCAATTGAAATTGCTTGAAAGGTGAGCCTCAAAAAATAAGCGATTTTCAAAGAGCACTACAGGGAAAATCTTGGGTGAAATGATTATATAGGCAAATTTGTTTTAATAACTTACACTGAGAAAATTTTGCCTTTAATTTAGTAAAAGTTTAATTATTTTTGTCGAAGATGTTAAGAAAACAAAAAATGTGGCAACGCCGCCCATATCTTTTGCAGTAATGCTGTAGAACTTTAGCTAAAATTTCTACAACCATAATAAAGGCCATTAATTTAATGTGTTGTTTATACATTTAATAAAATAAGTTCATTAATTTAATGAATTATTCATTAATTTAATGAATTATTCATTAATTTAATGAAATAACTTTATTAATTTAATGAATTATTCATTAATTTAATAAAATAACTTCATTAATTCAATGAAAATATATCCTTAATTCACCTAATTTATGAAATATTTTGCTAAATCAATGAAAAAAATTTAATAAAATTGTTTCATTGAAATAACGAAACATTTTTGTTTCAGTGTAGCAGGAAATCTTTATCATTTTATTAGAAGAATACATCTTTTGTTTTATTTCTTTCTATACACAAGTCAGCTATCCCTGTTACTCATGTCAGATTAGATGGAATTTAAATTTCTAGTCTAAAGGAAGGCGATTACCAGGGTCTTAAGACGTGCAAGGTTGCACGTCAAATATGGCCTTACTATGACGGCAAACGCTCTGTTTAGCAGGACTATGAAGGACATTTTTAGACTAGTGGCTGTGATTAATAGTAACTGGGCGATAGACACCCACTTTGACAGGTTGAGACTACACTTTAACGTAAGCTGTAGCAACTGGCTACAGTTGTCAAAATTTAGATTTTTCTTCTTGCTGCCTATCTCAGCCTACAGTTTTAGTGATTTTTTCCACTTATTTTTCCTCACCTGTTTCACATTTTCCCTATTAATCTTTTAATATGCTGCATTAATAATTTAATTTTTTTTTTACTTTATTAAAACATTCAGTCCTTCATATCTTTGTTTCTCTTTTCTTTTCATTTTGTTTTTTGGCAATAGCAATTGTCAGAAATGTCAAATCGTATGCAGTATTAGCGTCAAATGTAAATGAAGTTAACCGTTGCCATAAGTGTTTGCCGCTAGTTAAGAGTTGAACTACAATCATTTAATGGCAAGTTGGTATTTCAAAAACTATTGCCAGAGTAATAAGAGAATATTAAAAGTAAAAAAAAAAATTATTCCAAGTATTTCTGCTAAATTCTGGTAATAAAACAGTTAAAAAACTGAAAACGTGATAGAATATATTTACTTTAAAAAGTATTAAAAAAAGTTAGGGCAAGTATCAAAGGTAGATCAAATCAGAGTAGGAGTCAAGCAAGAGTCCAAACCCACCCTAACTGCTCATGCTACAGAGATTGAATTTAATAGCGGGCGACTTCTTTCAAAAATCTCAAAGTATTTCATACAAAAAGTTTAAAAAAAAATATTTCTTAAAAATTGCGGCGAAAATGGATTATGCTATACAAAATGGTAGTCTACATTAAAATATCATCGACCTGTGAGGGAAGGAAGAATAATAGAGACAGCAGGTAGATAATATTTTGACTTGTAGTGAGCTCCAAAGCTGCAACTCTAACTTTACTTTTACTTTTGCCACATTGGCAGCATTTTGAATTTAAAGGCTTTACTGTTATTGAACATTCAACAACAAACATCCAAAACTGGAATTAAGCCAACCCAAAGCAAACTTTACTACTTTATTTTGCAATAAATACTAAAACTAAATATAACCTAAATTGAAGCTCGTTTACGTTTTATCACTAGCATAACATCACATCACATCACATCACTGCTACACACAAACATACTTACAAACCTGCAACAAAATTTATTTAAAAAAAAAAAGCAGGCTAAATTGTGCTACAACAAGACTCTAACTTCGCTTCTTTTCCTAAATTATCGATTTCTGAGAAAGAAGAAATCATTTAAATCACCATATAAGTAAGCAGAGATGATTGTTAAAACATAATTGTTGTTTTAAAGCAGAAAATTTATTGTAGTTATTATAAATGAAGTCGTTTTTACTTTTTTTATGCCAGTTTGGCAGAGAAATGTAGTTGCTGTCATACATCCTGTAATTGCAAATCTAAATTTAAATACAAAAAAAAAATATTTCTATTTTAAGAGGACAAAAGCTTTACACTGCGTGTTTAATGATTTTTTTTTTTATTTTGCATTAGCAGATTCAGTTCAATCGGCATAGAGTATATCAAAATAAGAAGTTAGCGAGCTGCTAATTAGTATGTCGCTTTGGCTTTTGTATGTTAATCTTCCTTTATTTTATTTATTTGCTACTTTTTTCCGCTAGGTTTTTAGTTGGTTCTTTACTTTTATGCTTAAAGTAAAGAGAACGCATGTGTTCAACCTCAGAGCAATTTTTAAGCACAGAAGCACAGCTCAAAAATTGTTTATTAAAAATTAGGCCTAAATGTGGGTATGAGAGGTCTAAAGGTTAGGCTAAGTTAGGTGGCAAAGCAAACACAAAGGAGCTCACTTTTGCGCTGTGATGATGCCTGTATAAGTGGAAAAGTGTAGAAGGATAGCTAGAGAAAGATATGAAATAAATAGCAGTCAGGTAGCAATAAATAAAGAATAAATCAATTACTACTTCTAACAAAGCCAAATAACATAACCAGGCTCTGCAGGTAGCTTTCCCCGAAGGAAGAGTACTTCCTCTTCCTTCTCATCTGAACAATTTCTGCAGTAGTTATTTGAGGTCAAGCCAAGTCTCCTTCTCGCATGGGTACAAAAGTATATTTAGCAACCTTCGCAAAATTATAAAGTTTTTAAATACGAAATTTTATCGTACAAAACTGTCTTTAACCACTTTCTGCCAAGTTTTTTATTTTTTAATTAATTTTGTTGACACTGAGAGGATTATTTGGCAACTGCTTAGTTTATTAGCAGCTCGTTGACAAAAATTTTGCAGGCGTATTGTTTTGACTAAACTCTAGGCAGATTACTTGCCAAAACGGTAAGCTTGTCGTATATTCATACGATCATAACCAACACTAAATTTGGAAGAGTGAGTAACAAAGCTGTACAAAAGATCCTCTGACTGGCGCTACATACTCGTATGTTCTAGTTATAATAATAATGCGCTAATTTCTTTTCCGCTTTTTTCTTAAGAAGAAAGCAAAAGAATGTTTAAACTATAAGCCAAACTTTCATATAAAGTCTTACATTTATTTGATATTTAAATTCAGTTTCCAGCTCGCAACAGTTTTCTTTTTATTCTATGAAAGACTGACTGCTTTGTGTGTCAACGTGTTAATTAAATTTCACAGTAAGAAGATTAGCAACCATTTAAAATAAATAAGATTTTTTTTTTTTGCTACCCATCTAATTGTTATTGTATAGCTGGAAATGGATTTCAGGTATCTGTTTAGAGCTCATGTGTGTCTATCTATCGCCCTCTACATGTGTATGTATGGGCATGCTAATTAAAAAGAATCCTTTTAGTGTTTAGACATGCATGTAATTTGTAACCGTGTACAACAATCAGGATTATATACAGTTTCCTTTTATTTTTTATTTTATTTATTTATTTTATTTTTTTTTTTTTTACAAATTCATACACAGCTTTTGTATTATTTTTTTTAACTTGTGGGTGTATGAAATAAATAATGAAAACTAGTACTACGAGTATGTACGATAAACTTAATCTAACACCACATGGCATTTTGTGAAATGATTTTTTTTTAAATAAATTTTTTGCAGTTTGTGTCTGCTGGTGGCGGTGTTGTTCTCTTCATAGAAATCATTTTAAAGGAGTTCACCCAGTAAATTTTAAAATGCATGCAAGTTATACTGAGCATCTAGATAAATGAAATTTTGTTTCTACAGCCTTTATTCTTCTGTTTTTTTTTTTCTCAGCGGTAGGAGAATATTTCTATTTACATATAGGTGAGGTTAAGTTAGGTTGAAACAAACCCGTTCTTCATGAAATTGATTTACAAAATTTTTAATGGATTATTGGTGCTTCAAAGTATACTTTGAAATTACTCGACCGCATACAGGAGAGGGCGAAAGTGGTTATCGGTGGCAGTAGGGTCACCGGAACACTGTCGCAATGTGGCTTGTGTTTCACTTTTCTATCGTTATTACAACGGAAAGTGTTCTGATGAAATTAGGGATCTTGTTCCCGAAACCCGCTCATTCAGACGAACCACTCGTTTTTCAGCAAGAGCACATCCCTTTGTGGTCGATACAATTCTCAATTGTGATCTAGTTTGGGCGAAATCATCTGGCACTATGTCACATATCCGTTAGGTGAGTCACAAAATAATGCTTCACTTTCTTACCGTCTGCTTAAAATGACTGATAACAAGTTATTCTTTGAGGTGTTTCTTTAAAGAATTTTTTTTTTTTTTTTTAATTAAAAAATATTTTTTTTTGGCTGCCTGTGCAATAGGAAGTAAAGACGGAAGTAATTTCTGATATCTTTTTAATCCTAAACAGAAGTTTGTTGTTTTAAGGCTTCTCTTTCAAAAACACTTGTTGTTAATTTCATTTAATTTTTTTTTTAACAAAAGAATTTAATATTTTTTATATGCTTTTCTTTTTCTGTTCAAACGTAAAAAATTCTTATTTTTTTTTTTAAACATGTTGCATGCACAATGACTCGAACGAACCTAAAATATTGATCGAATTTCATTAATGAAATTGCACATTTTTTTTCTATTTTATTTTAATTTTTCTTTTATCTTGTTTTGAAAAGTATGAAAAATAAAGTTCGTGGAACTTAATTGAGTTTAAACAAAAAATTTTCATTATTATTATTTTTTTTTTAATTGAGGTTTTACAAAAGGAAAAAAAATTGCATTACAGCAGATATATGTACTTCTTTTTTTTTGTTTAAAATTTTTGTATAGCTTTCGTGGTGTGTGTGTGTGTCATTACTTCTTTTGATGTATGCGAATTTTGTTTGAAACAACAAGACAAGAAAAGCTTTAAACTGAAGTTTTCATACTGGACAACTGGGCTACAAAGCAAATATGATAACAAAAATGAAATACATAAGTAAAACAACAACTCCAAAAAAAAATAATTGTTTTTACAGCTCAAATAACATCAGGGTACATTCTATGTTTGCCCTGACTGATGTCCTGCTGTTGCATTTAAACTTCAATTTTACTACAGGTGTTTGCCTAAAGGTTGCATGCAAATACACACACACACATACATACACACTGTCATACTTGCCCATACATACAAGATGCCTTTAAACAACAACAAACAATTTAAGCACAGAAGCTCCCAGTGCAACTGTGAAAGGTTCTACTTATGACAAAGACTGCACACAGTGTTCAATTTTATGTTGTATTGTAGCTGATTATTGCTTTTTACAGAATACGTGTGTCAATATGTGCTCTGTGTGTGTATACCCTGCAGTTCTGGGTACAAACATTTTTTTAATTTAATAATGTTGAGCTGTGTTTAGCAAACAGCTTTTAAGGAATATTTTTTTTAAGAAAAAACCTAAGATTCAAGCAAAATGGAATACTTTGATTAATTAGTCTTGGATCCAGTTAACACAAGCAATTTTTATTGCATTAGGGTTATAAATTTCGCACTTGTTTCAGCATTTTTTCCAGAAAGAAAACTTAATGCGTGAACTGCAGCGTTCGTAGTTCACCTCACTTCACTCTAATAAGATTTTGTGAAATTATTTTATACCAGAACTTATGGGTATATTTATGCCCTGCCATTATTGTGGTTGTTGTTAATCTTGGTCAGTCATGTGTGGTTTAAAGTTATACATACACATACGCACGTATCGCTCCTTAACTTCGGAAGTGTCTTAACTAAAAATATTTTTTTTTAGTTAATAATTTAATGTTTTCTCAAAATTTTTGTGATCTATTGTAAATATAAAAATATTAAATAAACATTTTAAAAGGTCTGCTTTTTAAAAGCTTTTTCATAAAAGTAGCAGCAAGTAGCTCCTTTTAAAAATTACGTTTTTTGAATTATGACACTAATAAAGTAAATGAGCGCTATGTATGTTCTCTTCCTTTTGATGTGTTCCTTGTTTGCTTTTAGTAGATATTTGTAAATTTATATGTGAAATTAAAAAATGAAAAAAAATTAACATGAACAGAAATTATTTGCTTGCTACCGGTATTCATTTACTCACCCACTTCTCTTGTCTTGTGTTTCATGTTTCATCAATTCACACCGTCAGCAGGTACACACGTCAGTCCAATAAACTAATCATATGTCCACTTTGTAATTCTAAAGTTTTGTTCTCCTTCACTGTGTGTTTTTATTTGCTTTTTACTCATTTGCAAAGTCTTCTTTTTAACAGCAATATTGAAATTTCAGTGTTTTCACCCAATTTAATTTTTGACACAACTCTTTTCTTTTTATTATGTAAATGAGATAGATGCTTGTTGTTGATATATTTTTAAATTTGTGAAATGTTTAATTAACATTTTCTTTAAATTAGCTTAAAAAAGCTGTAAGAAAATGATGAGTTGTTTTAATGATCCAGCCAGGAAAGACATAATTTAACGTATAGAAATATCAATCGCGATGCAAATTACAATATTCATTCACTTTGTGGTTTTCTCTATTTTACAAGTTTTTAAAAATTTTAAAAATATAAAATTTTGCACAAACTATTTTTTTTCTCTAAATTATCCTTGAAATATAATATTTATTCTTATTATATGAATATTGTTTCTTAAAAAAATAAAGCTTTAATTTCACTCAAAAGTAAAAGACTCTGAAGACGAACTTCCAGTTTCGTAGCAATCAAAAGACTTAAGACACAAACTTGACTTTTATAAAAAAGTAAAAGATTTGGAATACAAACTTCCAGTTTCATAGCGATCAAAACAATTTCGCAAAGGCTTTCTAATTCTATACCTGCCGAATTAAACTTTTTTAATTTAAAATACAAACAAATTTGCTTAAATATATTTTGGTTTCCTCACAATTTAATTAAAATTTTTATATCAACAATTTTCTCTCTTAATTAATTTTTTTACAGTCTCCGGCTCTCCCTCTCCCTCTCTGCTTAAAACCATCTTTAATAAATATTTAAAATTTTCTTTAAATAAAATTATAAAATTGTGTGTATTTTGTCGTACAAACTTAATATTATTAACTTATTTAGGAAAAATGATGACAACTTTACTTAGCAATATCCTTTAATGTTAGTGTATAACTTTTAAGCTTTTCGTTAATCTTTTTACAAAATGTCCTTGTAATATTTACAGCTACTTAAACAATCAGCCAAATTTTCTTAAAGAAATATCCCATTAAATGATTAAATGATTTTGTGAGTGGAAAATTATGATTGATTTCTCTTTGTCTTAATAATTCTCTAACAATTATTATGTGTGTGTGTAGGTGTGTGTCTGGATAAGTGATTGTGTGTGTCTGTGTGCTTAAATTAAGTCATTTTGAATTCTTATATTAAAATCTTATCATTAATCTCTCTAAATTACTAATTCATGTAATAAATACTACACACACTTACATAAGTATCTCTTGGTATTTAGATAGTTGAATGGTAATTTACCTTAATAATTCGTTGGCAGGAAAAAACTAACTACCTTAAATAAATACTGAGCAAGCAACACCACCAAAACAACAACCTGTTAGTCTACTAATCAGCATTTAATAAGATGATGATGGTGTTGCTTTGTTTTTATTTTTTGTTTTTCTTTTAATTCTTATTTTCTTCTTATGCAATCTGCTGGTTTGGTATTTGAGTTGTTTATTTACTCTTGTTGTACTCTTATGGGTTTTATAGACACGTGGGCTTAGCTAATAAATTTTTTTTAACTAATTGTTAATTGAAATGATAATAAAAAAAAAGGAAAGAAAACTAATTTTAAATAAACAAAAATATACAATTTCTACATTTTAATCAAAAATTGTATAAATAAATGTGGGCCACCTTTAACACAAAACAATTTTCTTTTTGTGTTGTTGTTTCAATGCAGGCAGCAGGTGAACTCTCTTTCTCCACTCGTGTGAGAATTTCCTAAATTGTGTTTAAAAATTGCCGCAAAGCCAAAACACACATGAGGGAAAACCATTTTTTTTTTGTTTATCCTGATAAGGACTTCAAACATTTAAACATACAAAATAGACGCCACTTCTAAATAAATACATTTTTTAATAAATTTTCCTTAGAAAAATAGCAATAGAAAAAAAAAACAAAAGGAAATGTTTTTCTTTTTCAACTAAATTAAATCTATGTACGAGTATGTATTTGTTTTGTGGGATTTTTAGGTTTAGGTTCAATTATTTGTTTTTGACATAAACCTAACAAGATTTTAGTTTATTTTTCTAATACCTAACCCTGCCAGCAATATTGTAGTCGATTATTAATAGAAAAAAATTATTTGCTATTTTAATTAAAATAACACAAATTTACATTGGATATAAAACTAACTTTTAACCAACTCAAACAAAGTTAACTTTAAGTTAGTTGATGACTATATTCAGCAAGAGCAAAGTTAATATAAATAAATGATTTTATTGGAAGTTTTAAGTAAGAGTTAGTTTCAGCTGAGTTGCTTGCTGGTTGTCCTTTTCTCTTTAAACAAATACATAAAATACTGAAAAAAATACATGTTTGATTATACTGACCTGAATTTAAAAGAATTCATATGATGATGCGATGCGGCAAATGTTGCTTAAGCAATAAAAAAAATAATAAACAAAAATTCCTAATTTGACAAATAAAAGTGTAAAGAAAATTAAGAACATTCTAATAAATTAGAAACAACATTTCCCTGCAGTGCTTGAGTTCAAATAAACTATTTGTTGTATAATAAACTAAATAAATAAATGAGCTGTTATATTTTAAAGTGGTACAAGTCCGCTTTGTAAAAGATATACATAAATGCCACTAGTAATTTTAGCTATAGAGAGATGGTGTATCTCTATCCTACTAAAATTACCGCTAACTCATTAAAAAAAAAAAAAAAAAAAAAAAACTGGACTTATACTACTTTAAAAAAATAACAGCTTAAATAACTACATTATGAAAGTGTCACTCTTCAGTATAAATGATTTATTGATACAGCTTAAATCATTTGTAGTCAGTCCTTTTTTGGAAAAAAAAAATCTATTTAAACAGAATTCAGGGGGCTAATTCTCACACTCGTGATCGAAATAGTATTCGTATCGAAATTAATTTCGATACGAGTTAATTTTCTGATGATAACACTCGATACGTAACGAATCGAGTTATTGTTTCAGTGTTGTAAAAAACGTGCCGAAGTACGTTTGCCAACACCGAATAAATGGAAGTAAAATGTAAACAAAAATATATGTTTGTATGAGCAACAAAAAGTGAAAAGTTCAAATTAAATTTCAAATAAATTAAATAAATTTTAAAATGGATCCCGTGTTGTTTTTTTATTCAGATTCTTCTGATTCTGACGAAACGGAAAACCTAAATGTAATAAGAAAAAAAATAAGATGCAGCATAGATCCCTTAAGTTTGTCAAGAAACGAGTAAGTGTAATTTGTTTTTTTTTTTAATAAAACTAATAGTATTTGTTTTATAGATTTAAAAAACGTTTTAGACTTACCAAGGAAGCATTTAATTATGCCCTTGGAGAACTGCAGTTTGAGGGGCATCTCTATTCTGCTGTTCCACCAAAAATTCAATTGGCAGCTACACTTTCAATTTTGGCGTCAGGTGGGTTCCAACATTGTGTAGGCAATGACCTATTAATTGGAGTAAGTCAAAGTGGTATATGTAAAATCACAAGGCGTGTCATAGAAGAGATGGAACGTAAGCTTTGTGGTCAATTTATACAGTTCAACCCTAGAAATAGTGATGACTGTAAAGAGTATTTTATGTCAAAATACAACATTCCTGGAGGTATGCAAATAAAACACATACATTTGACAAATTGTTTATTATTTTTTTACAGTTATAGGCTGTGTGGATGGAACGCACTTCGGTTTACAGAAGCCTCCAAATGAGCATATGTTCTTTAATAGGAAGGGCTTTCATAGTATAAATTCCATGGTGGTAAGTATATATTATTGAAAATATTGCATTACTGTTTTTTTAAAGCTGTATAAAATTTAAAGATATGCGACCACAAGCACAAAATCTTGGCAATTAATTCAAAATATGGAGGAGCAGCCCATGACTCTTTTGTGTGGAAAAATTCTGAAGAAAGAATTCTGGTTGAGCAAGAGTACAACAACAATTTAAGAAACTTTTGGCTCTTAGGTAAGAAAATTTAAAATTTTTTTAGAAACTTAAAATTAAAATGTTTATGTATGTATTTAAAAATTTATTTATAGGCGATTCAGGATATCCATGTGAACCATGGTTACTAACGCCATACCGAAACCCACAGGAAAACTCTATGGAATCGCGGTTTAATGAAGTTCACTCAAAAGCAAGGTGTACTGTTGAGAGGACAATAGGAATTTTAAAGGCTCGTTGGAAAATTTTATGCCACGACAAAAGAAGTCGTTAGAGTGCAGAAAGGGTAGCCCAATTTTCTAACGTATGCGCTGCATTACACAACATGTGCATACATTTTAAAGTGCCCGATTATGAAAATGTACAACAAGCAACTGATAGGTACCAGGTGCCTGTAGTGGATGATGCAACAGAAACAAATATAACAAAAATTGGGGAAAAAATTCGTGACAACATAAAAAGAAGTCTTTGTAACATTTAGTTATATACATACATTTATTTAAATTATCACAAATTCATTTTAGTAAGCACTTAAAACTAAATAAATAAAAAAAAAATACAAATAATTGCACACTTTGTTTACACATAAAAAAAAAACAATTAAGATGAATTCAATTGAGATCAGTTTACGTAAGTATAATAAAAACTAAAAGTATAATAATTCACTCAAATGTGAATTTAACTATTGCATCTCATGATTTAATTTCTCCAATTCCTTTTTTCTTATCATAAACTCTATTTCTTTTATTTGTATAGTGAGTTGCTGTTTCTTTTCTTTAATTTTGAGGCTTTTTGCTTTGATATCAATAAGTTGACCAGAAAGTTCGAGCTCTTTTTCCTTTAACTGGAGCTTTTTATTTTTTATTTCAATTAGTTTATCCAATCCGCTTAACAACTCGTTTTGGTATACTTCTGTAGACATTAAATTTTGTTGCAACAAAGTTGTTTTACTTTGTTTTAGACTTTGGTCCACGGTCGGTAATTCCTTACAACGAGCTTTTTTCCTAATTGGCTCTGATTTTTTTTCCTCTTCACTTTCAATAATATACGAAATATCATGTAGCATATTCTCATCTCCATTGTCAGGCAACAACTGGGGGGACGTACACAAATAACTGATACTGCTTTTTTGGGATGTAGATGCACAATTACCCGTACCGTCGTCTTGCGGCAGATCTTTAACTATTTGTGATCCAAAACTTTTAACCGTTTTCAGACCTTCGACTGCGACTTCTATACCCGCAGCAGCCAGTATTTGTTCTTCTACATGGGAAAGAACTTTTTCCTCATACGGTCCACCACCAGTTTTTTTCTTCGATAATTTATTAAAAACAAATTTACTTTTTACGTTTTGCTTTTGATCAGAGTATACCTACATACATATATATACATATATATGTAAAAATTCAAATTAAGTATTAAAAAATGTATTTTTTTATTTATATACATATTTACCTTGCGCCACGACTTTACATCTTTTGCTGGAGGGCCGGAGGCGTTTAGCTTGGCCGTGAGTTGCACCCAAAGTTGGTTAGCCTTTGCTCTCCCTTGCGAACTATTTGGCAATATGCCCTTTGCTAAGTCTGTGTGCTGAGCCATGAAATTTCCAAGAATTTCCTTCTGACTATAATTAATTTTTGATATATTTGACCTAAAATGCTAAAATTATAATTTTCACTCTTTATTAATAAAATATTGCTTACATTTTCTTTTTTATCTTTGTTTGCACTTAAATACGTTACTAATTTTTTGTTTACGAATGGTTATTAGCTTGCGAACAAAAACTCGCACGCTTGCGTGTTAATGATTACTCGGTATCGAGTGTCATCATTAGAAATTTCGATACGAGTTACTCGATAGCGAGACAGAGAATCCCAAAAACTATAAAACTCGATCCATCGAGTAGGATTTCGCTCGCATGCGAGTGTGAGAATTAGCCCCCAGCCTTGATTGTGTGTTTCCTAAATGAAACAACTTAAATTTTTATAATTGTGAAGCTACACAAAATTGTTGCAAAATATCTATATATAAAAATAAATAATTATTATTCGACCTCAAGCTTATTAAAACAAACTTTTCAGCTTTTAAATATTTCCTTGTTGTTATTTGCAAAGTACTACAGTGAGATAGATTAACTTAATTGTGAAAAAATTCTAAACTTGTTTTACGATTTTAATTAAATATGGATTAATTTTTAACTGGTTCTATTTTAAAATATTTTTTAATTTTCCATAAAAATTTGATTTTTTTCCTTACAATTTTTTTAATAGTTGCAAAACTATTGGGTTTATTCAAAAACTATAAAGGTACGACTTGAAAAAAAAATTGTTGTCGAATTTCGGGGTTTTTTTTTTTAATAAGTAGAGTTAGTAAATCTCGGAAACCAAAGAAAATTAAAACTAAACGAAATCAGCTTTTCACTTCATTTGTTCCAAAAGTTGACTTAAATTTTTTGCATAAAATTGGGGTGGTACATGACGACAGAAGTCGTTTCTATCAAGTAGAAAGGCTAGAAACATTGGAATATATTCTGTGCGTTTCTGCAGCAGTGAGAAGATGCAGTGGGATTTTGGCCCCAGAGGGCTTAAGTATAATACATCTCGCAACAAATATGAGATTCGTGAATAGATTTGGATTGTTTTATTTGAAATACAGGGTGTCCAGCGCCATTTTGGTAAACATTAGTCTTGACAGTTCGTATTTGGCAGTCGTGAAGTAGACACGTGGCCAATTCATTATGGAAAAATATTCTATAAACCAAAGTGTTTTAATTACCAGGATTACAAGCAAGTTATTTCTAGAAATGATGATGTAGATTGGCCTCCACGGTCGCCTGATTTGACTGCTCCGGGCTTCTTTATGTGGGGATATCTAAAAAGCAAACCAGAAAATCTTGAGCAACTCAAATAAAATAATCGTGATGAAATTAATGAAATACCGCGTGAAATGTGTGAGAATGTAATGAGAAATGTGCTAAAAAATGCTCGCATTTGTGAGACTAACAGAGGCGGACATTTATCTGATACGAGTATTATATTCCATTTATCAATATAAGATCCACTCTCTTTCATTTAATCAAAAATTATTCCCGGCGGACACCCTGTATAATATGAATTTTAATTTTGTCGCAAAGCTTTTTGAGTAAACTATTGATAATCATAAATGCCTTTAGTAAAGCTATTCTATACATTTTTATAAAAAAATTTAGTGCTGGGTTATAATTGGGCTGTTAGTTTTTGAAAAAAAAAATTTTTTTTTAATGTGATTTTAGTAAGATGATGCCACACAAAGTTGAAGCAAAATATCCATATAAAAATAGGTAATTATAATCCGACTTCAAGGTCAAATGAATATTGAATATGATTTTTTAGATTCATAAAAATTTTCTTAAAAAAAATTTTTTTTTTTCTCTGTAATAACCTAACAAGAAAACCTTGCTGCTGGTATCCTTTTACAGAATTTATTTAAAATAACATTTTATAATAATATTATTTTTAGCAGACACATTTTAACATGTTCTGTGTGATGAATGTAAGAGTATTATTTCAGTTTGAGTTCTGTTAGTAAACTAAACACAAAAATGTTGTTTGTTTGTTCGTTTGCAGAGCGTCAGAAAAAAGAAACAAAAAGTATCTATTCATCATCTAACTATCGATTCAAGGGGAATAATTGCAGCTTTTATGCTATAAGCTCCCCTTAATTTTATTTGCTAGGATATGAAGAGCAAACCCTTTAATTTTTTTTTATTGTTATGCTTTTATGCTTCTAGCGTTTTGGTAACTTAACGCACTTTTTAACCTTCAAATGTCTCCTTAAGCTAAATTATTAACGCTTGAATATCTATGCAGCTTTAGCTGCAAGCAGCATATTATTGTGTTTACTTATTTCTGCAGTAGCAGAATTAGCATTAACCGTAGCAGCAGTTAAAGTCATCTGTGCCAGCAGCAGCAACAACAGCAGCAGCATTAGAAAAATGTGAGATGTGTAATTGTTATTGAGGTATTCAGATACATAGATATTTTTTCTTTATTCTTGCTGTTTTGGTTTATTGTTGAGAGCTTCAAATTGAATTATCATAAAATGTTTCTAAACTCTCTGTGTAAATAAGCATGTACCAGCACTAGTACCAGCAGCAGCAGAGATACATTTAACGAAACTTGCGCATTTACTGCTGCATAAATTTAACGAAGCTCTTTAGTTGCTCACACACACAACTAACTCTCTTTTTTTACTTGGCCGGCTCTTTGCTCATGTTCATTTTCCTTTTATATTTTAGCGAGTTTAATTCTCTGTTTATGTTTGTTTTCCTTTTTTTTTTTCATTTCTAAAATATTGTTTTGGTTTTGGTTTCGTTAAGTGTATCTAACAATCTCAGTAATTTTGCAAATAGTGGCAGAGAGTGAGAGAGAGAGAGAGAGTATAATACTGAGGTTGTTGTAAGGTGAGGGAGTGAGTTATAGATTTTTCTTTTTTTAATTTAATTTTAAAGGTTTAAAGTGTGTGAGAAAGTTTTAGTTAAATTCCTGGTTGTAAGCCTCTAATAGATTTCCTTTCTATTTTATTTTGTTATTTTTTTTTGTTTCGTTGAGTGTATCTTTTAGTCGTCTGTTGGATTTGCGCAGGCCACTGTTTTTGACTGTGCAGACTTTAGCCTGTTTGTTTGTAGCTCTGCTTGTTTATGCTAAAAGAGTTTCTACAAATGTGTGCGAGAGTGTGTTTGAGTGTGTGTTGTGTATGTGTTCAATTATTGAATCTATAGAATTGGTACTCGTTGTATACGCACCAACTTCAAGATACACAAAAATTCTTTCATGCATTCAGTCTTAAAACGTCGCTCGCTGTTTATAAATCGCATTTACTAAAAACGAAAGACCGGCGGCCGCGTTAACAAATTTTATTTTTTTTTCTTCTCAAAAAAAAAAAAAGTTTTTCATACACTACACGCTGCTGTATGCTCTACCTTACAAAATAAGTTTGCATGAAACCATTTAAAGAAAATGATAATTTATGTTTTAAAAAGCATTAAGAAAGCAAGAAATTTTGTTGGAATTTACAACACTTAAATCCTTAAGAATTTTTAAATGTCAAGAAATCCTTAAAGGGCTTGTGTAAAGTAAAGTGTGTAAAAGTGTTGGAAATAAAGAAAAAAAATTGTTAAGAGAAAAAAAATCAAAATAAAAAAGAAAATTAAAACGAAAAATTTTAATCAACGAAAAATTTAATAAATAAAAAGAAATTATAATAAATTAAATGAAATTTTCCTAATTAAAGAAGAAGAAAAAACAGGTTTCTAAGAATAATTTTGATGTTAATAGTTAAGCAGAAATGGCCAGCAATGCCTATTGGATTAAATTTAGGCTTAGTTGAAACAAAATATTTTAAACAACACCCCCTCAAACCTAAAGTGTGAGTGAGTGTGTTCTTCTTTCAAAGGAATCTCCTAAAAAAAATCGAAAAATGTCTAGGGGCGGGCATATGAAAGCTTAAGGCTTAAGAATTTAAATAAAATTTTTATGCCAACATTATTGCAATAACAACAAAAAATAAAAAGAAAATTGCTTAAGGCTATTTAATAAATAAATAAAAATGTTTATAACTTAAACACACAAAAAGCAGACATTTACTGAAAGCAAAAAAATTCTTAAAAATAAAAAAATCGAGAATTTTTTTTTTTTAAATAAAAATAAATTTTTTGCTGGAAGTCGCAGTGCAACATAGAAAAAACACCAACTTAACAAGTCGTCACCCGCTCTATTCTGCTCTAGAAAGAAAAATTTTAAACAAATTCTTACTTTCCTTAACTTGACGTTTTTCCTTGGAAACATTTAATTCCTTTTTTTTCAATTTTTCGTTTACAACAACAATTTATTTGCTTGAATCTTAAAACGTATTTTTCTAATTGCAAACAATTTGGCGGGTATTGAACCGCTACTAAAAGCCTTCAAAATTAAGTTCTCAAAGCAAAATCATCATCATCCGGCATACCGTCACGCTGAGAATATCTACGACGGTGGCACTGATACTGACGACGACGAATGTCCTTTAGAATCGTCCACTATGAATCCCTATGAATATGAAACAACACTTGATTGTCGTGATGACACTAGAGCTGTGGGTGGCGGTGGCGGTGGTGGTGTTATTGGTTCAATGACACCAAGACAACATTCACATTTAAATAATACAAATACTGGTGTTGTATCACAACAAAACACACTACATCACCAAAATCAACAAAATTTACAATTACAACAACAGCAACAACAACAATTACAACAGCAAGGTGATTCACAATCATCATATTATGATTATGAATATCAACATTTGCCACATCGTGGCAATGATACACAGAATCCTCCATCATCGACATCAACAGCAGCCCGCACACATGGTAGACAAGGCAAGTTAAAAAAAAAAAAGAAAAAATGAAATATTTGAAATGAAAACTAAAACACAACATTAGGAGAACTAAAGGCCGAAAGCATGCTGTTATTATACATTGAGGCTATTGAAAAATAATTTTAAAATAAACAATCCGTAAGGATTGTCGAAATATTAAAAAAAATTTAATTCGCCTATTTTTAATCAAGGACCTTAGGTGAGGTTTAATTGAAGAGCTTAGGATAGGAAAGGAAAACAGAAGGGGCTCACTTGGGTCTTCCGATGTGGTCGTGATACCTACATATATAGAAGGAAAAATGTCAAAGAAATAGGAGGGATATAGCAAAAGAAACAGAAGTACGTCATCTGAACCAATTGCTACTTCTAACAAAGTCAGATAGCATTACGGCCCTTTTGCTTAAAACATTTTTTTGTTAAAATTTTTTAAACTAAATAAAAAACATTTGCTGCAAAAAAATTTATTTATTTTATTAAAAATAATTGTTTAAATTTTTTTTATAAAAAAAAAATAAAAAATTATAAAAAAATTTTCTTTTTATTGAAAAAAATTAAAAAAATTCTTTATTTAAAAAAATTTTTTTTGTATTTTTTACTACAATATTATTAATAAAAAATTATTAAAAAAATTTTACTACAAATTTTTTTTTACTAAATAAAATTTTTTACCAAAATTTTTTATTACAAAAATTTTTGTACTAAAAGTTTTTATAGAAATTTTTTTTAATTAAAAATTTTTTTGTGTTAAATGGCTGTACTAAAAATAAATTTTTATTAAATTGTAAATAATTTTTTAAATTAAAAATATCTTAATTAAAAATTTTAATTGATTAAAAATTTTTTCTTTAAACTTTAGTAAAATATATTTTTAGTACAGCTATTTAATACGAAATTTTTTTTTATAAAACAAAATTTATAAAAAAAATTTCAAAAACTTTTTTATTGCAATAAATTTTTTTATTAAAAATTTTTTCGTGTAGCCACTTGGGCACTTAAAAAATATATTTTTTGTAATCGTTTAACAAACCTTGTCTGAATTAAAATTGTTTATAAAAAAATTTTTTCCTTAAATGTTTAATGAAACAAATTAGAAAAAATTCAACTATCACAACCAAGTTCTTTTCTGGTCACAAATTCAATGTTGTGAGTTGTTTTCTCTATTGGTAGCAGTTAACTAATTTAATTTTAATTAAAATTTTTATGGAACTTGAATGCCTGAATTTGGCCTCTAAATTTTTGCTTAATAAAAACTAAAATTCTCACAATCGAAACTGTATTTGGTTAACATAAAATATTTTAAAATGGGTCATGTAAAAGGGTATTGATAAGCTGCTGTACAGCTGCAGCACGTTTGCTTATTTAGCAAGGGCTGTTATAGGTGCGTCATTATATGGGCGAGTGAGTGTGTTTGTATTAAAATAATTTATTGCTTTTAATGAAAATAGCTTTTTCAAATTGAAATTTTAAACTTTATTTTCTTTACTAAATTCTATAATTTTTTTTTGTTTGGTTTTTTAAACATTAAATCGTCCAAGAAATTTTAATTCAAGTAAATCTAATTAAATTAGAACCGGTTTAGATTCTTTGATAACTACTTGCCTAGAGCACACAAATTTCCCAGCAGTCTATGGCTGCCACAATATTTTCCACAGCACTTCATGCTGTGATATGTGTGTTTGTGATTTTAAAACATTTAAGAATGACACAAACTACTGCTGGCTGGCTACACAAAAGGCAGCAGCTGATTAATGTGTAATATTTCTTGCAGTTTCTGGTATTAACTGTGAAACTAATACGTTTTTAAAAGGTTATTTTGGAATTTTTATTTTACAATTCTAGTTGAAATAATTTTTGAAAAACTTCTGCTTCATTTAAGAAAATATAGATTTAAACCAATTTATAAATTAGACTTGTATTTTTTTTTCTTTTTTAATTTGAAAAATACTTACAGCTTTTTAAAAAAAAAATAAAAGTTGCTTAACAAATGCTCGGATATACTATTTTAAGTAGTTAATTAGCAACTGTGTTTTACTTTTTACTCAATAGTTAACTCCAAATTGGGAATTCGTATCTAAATAAATTTTCTCTGGGAACTTGCTTTAATTAACATTTCTATTTTCTATTTGTAGTTAAAGTAATATTTCTAGAAAATAAAACTTGATTTCTTTTTTACCTGTAACATGTCGATTATGTATTTTTTGCTAAATCAAAATAACTTCAAATCAATTTTTTGATAATGGCTTGAAAATAATATTTAAAAGGTTTTACTTGCTTTTAAAAATATTATTTAAAAATTTTTTTGTAACACAAGGTTATTTGTGAAGAAAATTTTTGTTTAAAAAAAATATGAAAAAATATTTCTTCATATTTTGTTTTGTTTTCGGGCATTGTGTTTTACAAAATGAAACCCTAAAAAGTTAATTAAAAAACTTAATTAATTGTGCAGTTTTAAAATTGGTTAGAGAAGTGGTAAATATTACAACACAAAAATTCATTAAATAAAATTTAAAAAAAAATCTATTCAAGTAACATTTACTTAACATTTTCAAAAATATTTTTATATTGTTTCAAACAACATGGCTTAAAGTAATTTTCTCTGAACACCATAATTAATCAAATAATGATTTATTTTAAAATATTTATGTACAAGACAAAAGTTAAATAAAAATAAATAAAAAAAAAAAAAAAAAAAAAAAAAAAATTAGGTAAAACACTAAAATTTTTAATAGTTAAATAACTCTTGACTGGCGATGAAAATATTTATACCAAAAGTTAATTACGTTACAGTTAGAGTTAAAGTTTTATGGGAAATATAAAAACTAACAGCCTTTTTCATAAAAAATATAATGGCAGCTTGTTGGCTTTTAGTGACTGTCTAGCAGCAGTCTAACTAAATTTTTTAAAATTTTCAAAAATGCAATTTAGCATCTTTAAAATTCAGAGTTTATATTTACATACATAGAATATTTAAAAAAATGTGTTATGAACAAACTTTTGCCAACCAGCTGCTATAGTAAATCTGCCTTCTAACTAGCAGCTTGTCAGAATAAGTGTCTAGATAGACAGATCGTGTTGCTATGAAAAAGGTTCTAAGCATTTTTATAAAATTATCAAACATTCTATTTTAAAGTAAAGTTAGCTATGCTTCCAGTTTTATATTTAAATATAAAGACAATTTTAAATTGTCTATTATTTCACATAACTTGATTTGCCAATAAACTTGCCGATAAATTTAATCCTTTACTTTACTTAAAACTAAAATTATTAATAACTATAGCTGAAACCAAAGTGTATTTTAAATTAAAGTTATCGATATCTGTAATAATTTCTATTTGGAATTTAAAATTTTTTAACAAAATATTAATCTTTATTTGTGCTTTTACTCATGATATTCTCATGAGCTATTTATTTATTTATCGATATCTTTTTATTTTTGGCAAAATTATTTTAAAAAGTTATCGAAGTAGTGGATTTTTGTTTGTTTTCAAGTTATTTGAAATTTTTTTGCAATTAAAGTTATTGATTACTTTATTTTATCAATAGTTTTAACTATATTTCGGATTAACGTTGTCTAAATTTATCGATAATTTTCTTTTCAATAAATTGCACTTTTTCTAATAAATTTTTTAAAGTTATCGCTAACTTTATTTTATTAATAAATTTTATTTTAAATTAAATTTATCGATAACTTTATTTTATAAATAATTTTTTACTTTATTTTAAATTAAAGTTATCGATAACTTTATTTTCTTAGACTAATTATTTAATTTACCTATAATTTTTTTTTAAAACAATATATCGATATTTAATAATCGTTAAAAATATTGAAAAAGCATTCTTTACAAAGTTTGTATTGTTTCTGATGTAACATAATTTAGCTAAGCAATAAATTTAAATTTTTTTCGATTTTTAAATAAAGGCTTTGGTCTCGTTTGCTCTCTATACATATAATATAATTACTGTTTATGTATTAGAAAATTCTTAAATAACATGTCATATTTATTACGAGTTTATTTAACTTTTAAGTCTTTCTTTATTCTCTTTGAATTTAAAAGTTTCCTAAAATTAAATAATCTTTTAACACAATAATTTTTTTGTAACACAACAACAATATCAAACAACATTTTTCATTATAGCGGCATACAATATAAACTATTAAAGTTTAATTTGTTGTTGTTAAATTTTTAAAAGAATTTACTACGTAAATATGTAGAAGATTATTATAAAAAAAACTTTACTGTGTAATGTTAACAGCATTAACGAAATATTAAATATGATTTACATCTTGTTTGTTGTAAAGTAGAAAACCAACAAAAAAACAAAAAACTTCAAAGAGTTTGTGTCTAGTATTTGAATCTAGAAAAATAATAAAGTTAACGATGATAAATGTGTAGATTTTGTGCTGCCATTAATACTAATTTTTTATTGTTTAATTTTGTTTTTGTTAATACTACACATACTTACTCGTACTATAGAAACTGTTGTATTATGTTGGTCTGTATAACTTAATAAAACTTAAATAAAATAAAATTCTCTGAGAATAATTAAATATTTAAAGCTTTAATACTACTAATTAGGTACTTAAGCTCCTTTAGTGCTGGCCATTATTAAGCCAACAAAACTTTTAATGTAATTTGAACTATTTTAATAGCAAAAAACAGTATTAACAATAAATAACATAAATTCCAAAGTAGTGGTTTCCCCAGTTTAAAGAACGTTATATGATGCCAAGCATACTTATCAATTAAATTTTAGAAGGTCTAATTTTAAAAAATTAAATAAATACCCTCGTATCTAAAGAAAAAAAATTGACGTAGACTTTTACTTAAACTTTATAGAAATTTTTCATATTCTTTCTGTTTAAATTTTTCTTTTAATTTTCTTATTGAAATTTTTTCTTTCATTTTAAAATTTAAAAAATTTATAAATAAAATATTAATGAACAAATAATTTAAGCTATAAAAAAATATATTATTGTTTTGCATTGACAATTATACTTTTTAAAATTTTTTTTACTTTAATTAAATAGTAATAGAAGAATAAAATAAATTGGTAATCGATTTACATCTAACATTTCTTTCGAAAAGCCAAAAACAACAACAACAAAATGTAAAATTCTATGAAATTGTTATATCTTTGAAAAGTTGACGATACTTTTGGTTAGTTTATCGATAACTTATTTTAAAAAACGTTACCAATAGTTGATTTTATGAAAATGTTTTTAACATGTAACAACAAAGAAAGCTCTATAAATGTAAATTTTTATCTTAAGAAAAGTTATCGATAACTAATTTGCCTAATAGTATGTTCAGACGAGACAAGGTTCGCTCTCTTTCGAGGGTTCACATCCCAATCTCGAATGAAACAGGAAGATTCGCCATACAAAATTAAGTGAGCGAATCTGCAGGTTTCATTTTGAAACTCTTGCCGAAACCATGAAAATTTAGTATCATCCCTAGTTTCTATCGCTAGTTTATCTTAACTAGCTGTCCAACAAAACAAATTGTAAACAAAGAAATATTATTGTTTTGCAAGCATTTCAATGTATTAGTAAGAAACAAAGGAAAGAGTGTTAAATTGCTTAAATATAAAAATAAACATAATAAATAACACAACATATTAAATTATTTGAAATAATAAATAAATTTTTTATAAATTATTATTTTTTCTAAAAATACATATATTTATATATTAAAATTTACCTTTTTTATCCATTTCAAAACTAAAAAACAAACGCGGGCAAATGCGAAACAACAAAAAACAAAACAAAGCAACTGTCAAATGAAACTCATTATGTGTCGTCTGAACGCAAATTTTCACAATCGAGGTTCAGACAGCGAAACCAGCATTGAAACTCGTCGTGTGAACATGCTATAAGAATTTTTAAACTTCTGGTTAGTTAGCGATAGCTTATTTTTAAAAACTTTATCGATAGCTGTTATAATTTTCTGAAAATTTTTTTTCATGTAACAACCACAAAAAATCAATAAATGTAAATTTCTATTGATATGTAAATCTTGAAATAGTTATCTATTCTTTTGCTTATTCTTATAAAAGTTTTTTTTTTTTTTTTCAATAGACAGCTTTTTGTTATTGCTGGTAGTCTTTCATTTTCAAAAATTTATTTTCAAGCTTGATGTTAAATTATAATTATTTATTTTTATATCAATATTTCGTGCGAATGCTTTTTTCTCTTGTTAAAATATTCCAAGAATGTTTTGTTAGCTTGTTGTGTACAGATTTTCAGATTAATTTTTAACAAAATTTTCATACAAATTGTTATTAATTTTTTTTTTTTTTTTACTAAACGGAAATCTGTTTTTATTTTCTTCCTTTGCTTGCTTTTATTTTTTGATGATTTTTATAAAATGTCAATAGCAAATATTTTTCGCAATTTCTTCCTTTTTTTCCCTAAACAGGATATAAAGATTGAATAAGAAAAAAAAACCTTTTTCTTAAGCAAGTTGGGTGATGAGTTTTACTCTCTTTTTTTATGTAATATTTTTTTTTCGTACTTCATCTTCTGTTATACTTATTACTTCCTGACAGCTGTCAAAAAATATGCTAACACCACTAACTGAAAATATGCAAAAATATGCGCTGGATTAAAGTACGAGTACAAACAAGCAAAAGCAGCAACGAAAAAAAAACTACATGCCAAATAACAAATGAAACACAAGCATTTGAGGCAAAAAAAAAAAAAGTAATAAATAAAAATAAAAAACATATAAAATCCATGAGTTTATGTAAATTATGAAAAATACTTAAAGAAAAATCTTGCACAGAACAAAATCACATACAAATTGACAGTTTTTCTTTTACCAAAAAAAAAGATAAAGAAACTGAAATAAAAACGGAAATTCAAATGTCAATATGAGCACAAGAGCAATAGAGTAAAACGTTTGTATGACAATCGGAAAAGTATAAAAAAGAAAATAAAAATCTTATTTTTTCGTTGCTGCTTTTTTTTTTGTAAACGCCCCTAAAACAAGAAAATTAACCATTCAAATCATAATAACAAAATTTTATGATTTTAAAAACTAAATTAGTTCTAGTCTATTACTCTACGCTCTTTCCGTGCTGGTTTTTAATTTTTCTTAAAAGACTATTGACCCTGGAAAACACTAACAACGTTTTCTCTCTGCTGCTGAGTGAGTTAAGGTTTTCAAATTGAAATTGTGTGTATTGATTTAACTGGGAATAAAAATGTGTGTGTGTGTGTGTGGGTTAGTATTTTGAAACCACTTGAAATTCCTTTTTCAGGTACTTATTTCTTTCGTTTTCTTTTAATTTTTATTTTCCTTTAAGGTTTTACACAAATTTTCCTGCCATTTTTCAAATATTTAACAGATTAACAGAATCATTTGTAAGTGCAGCTGATATGACATCATTAATGTCATGTAAACAAAGGCTTTCCTTTTTTATTTTTTTTTTTATAAAAACAAATTTCTTTTACTGACGCAATTTTTATTTGAAGAAAAAAGAAAAATAAATGATACAAAAACTGGACAAACATACGTACATTGTACAGAAAACAAAATTGAGGCCACAAAGTAAAAAATGCCATTCGTAGTCACCACAATTTCGGCCTGATCTTCAAAAAAGTAAGACCTAACCAAACAGTTGTATGAGAGTTTTTTTGACGCAAAAATTCGACAATTTTGTTTATTCAGTTCGAAATGCGCGTCCACAGACTTTTTTTTTTAAATAATTGACATTGAATTCAATTTGCTGTATTATTGCCCCTTGAACGAATTGCCCTCGTGAGCAAACAACTTCGGTTGTGAGATTTAAATTTGTTGATTTTTTTAAGCGTGACAACAGAAAATCAGTTTTACAGCCCAACATATTTTTAGCACAACAACATATTATTCTAAATTAAAGAATTCTGGTTACCACAACTAAAAAAAAAAATTAATTATCACAACTGAATTTTTGATTGGAAACAAATTTAGTTCTCGCAACCGAAGTTGTTTTTATTTTCAATAAAATTATACGAACAAACCTTTCGTTCGCATTTAGCTGATACCCTTATTCTTAGTAAACATTTAGTCCAACATATTCCACTGGCTTTTTAATGGCAGTGGTTAGCAATTAGCTTTTACTTTACACTTCAATGTTCCACATTCAAAATTATAAACTGTCATTGACCACATTGCTTGCATGCTCCCGGAATCCACTGTTTTATAAAAAAATACTAAAGCAATAAACTAATTTTTGTTTATAATAAAATTTAAGAGGGCTAATTAGTTGTAAGTGTAAAGTTGAGTGAGTTCTTGGCTAATGGTTGTATACATATTTTTCACAAAAAAAAAAAGAAAAGAAAATCCACAGCCTGTTTATGTTCCACCCAGAATGGCTTTTATGTTATTTTTAAACAGAAGTAACAATAATTTTTTCTTGCTTTCTTGCCAGATTTGTAAACAATTTTTCAATTTGTTTTTTATTTTTTTCTATTTTTCCCATTTTTATAGTGGGTGTGTTGATATTCCAAAAAAAAAAAAAAAAAATTCTTAATGAAATTAAGTGACCTTGCCACACTCCTCAGTCTCAATCTCATACTCATGCTCATGCAAATGAAATCATTAATGATTTGTTTATAAGAAAAAAGGAAAAAAACAACCGCTACGAATAAGTAAATACACTTACCAACAATTTTAAAACAAAATCATTTATTTGTTTGCCTAAATGAATTGAGTTTTGTTTAAATAGTGGCGTAGCAATTTTCTTAAAATAAATTTTGCATGTTTTGCTTGTGTTTAATATGGTTTTCTTTTGTGGGCTGTTTGCATTAAATATAAATTTTCCTGCTTGCGGTTGTACACTGAATAAAGATTTCTAATTTATTACTTTGTGTAAACAAATTTTAAATTTTTTCTTGCTTATTTTAAGTATTTGATTTTTTATTTTTTTTTTTAATTATTTGAATTTGCTTTGCAGCATTAAATTGAGGGATTTTTTTTAAGGGCGTTTAAATTGTAGCCTCTAATAAATAAATTTAAATAAAACGTAAAACGGAAGTTATAAAATGCCAAATAAAGTGGTTGAATAAAACTTCTTAAATTTTAATGACAAGTAAATTTATTATAAGAAAAAAAAATATTAAATTAAAATGTGCACAATTTTTAAGGCATATTTTTGTTTAAAACCTTAAGAGGAATATGTCGCCAGACTATTGCAGTTATATTGCAAATCTTTTGTGTGACTTGGTAACACTGTAAGGCATTAAAAAAATTAACTTTCAATCTAAGTAAATTGTTATAAATTTCACTTCTAATTATGCTTAGAGTTATTGAAATTTGCGCTTCATTATCACCAGAAGAAGTCATGTCATCACTGATACTACTCTCATGCTATAAATACTACATTAGTAATAAGGCTAAATATATAGTACAAGCTGTAAAAAATCCTGTTAATCCAAATAATTATATCACTATTTCTTGTTGGTTATTTTGTTGCATTAATTTAAACTGCTTTTTATTAAATTATTTAGTTTCAAGACGCCCACTCCTTGTACGCTTATTTTACTGTAAAGAAATTAAGTAACTCAATATCACGTTTGTTTTTCTCCCTCTCAACGCTGCTCATATACCTACAACATACAACATATTCTCATTTAATTCACAAAAGGATTCAAAACAATAGCCAGTTTGCTGGAGAACATAAAAATAAAATCGAAAAAATTTTGCAAAAATATATAAGATTCTTTTTTATTTAAAAAATCAGCCTTTTAGTGTATAAAACAGGCATCAACAAAAGTCACTCACTACCACCACTACAGCTTTACTGCTGGTGCTGATTGATGGGCATTAAATTACTAACACCTCACACTCTCACATAACAATTACTCATGTGTCTCATGCCCACACTCATTCTTCTGTTCACTTTTATGTGTATATTTCAAAGACATCACACTCATACAAACAACTGTTTTCTTCATTAAAAAAAAAAAAAAAAAAACTCCCAAAAAGTGGTAAAAAAAAAACTTGGAAATACCCGACTTTTTTGTGTTTTTTGTTTAAAAAATATCATATGACTTTTAATGTCTGTTATGTGGACATAAAATACAATAGTTTTTATTTTTGTACAACCTTTTTTTAATTTTTTTGTTGTTGGCAGCACCAGCTACAAACAAAAATATAAAATACCACCCTGATGTTTTAATGAAAGAGAACTCGGAACATCCTTTTCATTAGAAATTTTTTATTTTGTTTTGTTTTCTTTCCAAAACAATAGAGAGAAAAATAATAGTTAGAAGAAAAACAAAAGAAAAACGTTTACCAAAACTAAACATAAAAGCTATAAAATACTGGTATTTAAACACACAAAAAAGGGAGATACCTAAAAGGGGAAACATTTATTACAAGTTAAAAATACTTTTGTTAAGGCTAAGTTAATTTAAATAAATGAAAGCATTTCTTTATGTTAAAAATCTTTAATAGATCAGCCATATTAAAGCTAAATTTATAATTAATTCGTTGCTTGCACCCAGTTTGGTTAAGTAATTTAAGCTTAGAGTAAAACCAGCGTATGTCTTAAATTTCAGAGAATTGCAATTGAATAACATACATATTTAATAATTTAAAAACCAATATTAATTGTTGTATCGAAAAGTGGGCGTGGCCAGCACAAAAGTATATGGCAAGTTGCTTTTAAGCATAGAGCAATCCGATTCAAAAAAAATTGATTTTTAATCATTGAAGAATAAATAAAATTTATTTTTAATTTAAAAGTAGGCGTAAGGATGGGCGTGTCAGCTATAAAATTAGGAATTTCTGAATTAAATTTAAGAGACATCCCTTAAAAAGTAAAATATTTAAAAACTATTTCATTTGAAAGATGGGCATATCAGATTTTTGTAGGATTTTGAATAGCTTATGCAATAAATTTAATGTATTCAAAAATATTGAAAAATAGAATAATTAAAAAATATAATTTTAAGTGTATATAAATCGAACTGTATATTTTTATTATATAATCATTAAAAAAATTATTTAAATTATTATTTTGAGAAGTGGGCATGGTCTGCATAGAAATATATTGCAATTTTCCTTAAAAATTTTACAGAAATCCTTTAAAACGATGGATTTTTAATTATTGAAGAACAAATGAAAATTGTTTTATTTAAAAGTGGGCGTGTCAGGTATAAATATATGTATATATTGTATTTCGTAGAAATTTATTTTTTAAACTCATTGAAAAATAGTATCATTAAAGAATTGATAAAAATTGTTCTATTGAAAAGAGGGTATTTTTGCTAGTACAGAAATTTCACAGAAATCTGTATAACGAACAAACAAACTAATACACAGAATATTAATTTCATCAATTTATGTGCTGCTTTTATAACACAAGCGATCAACTCGTTTAAAAAATTTGTATGAAAAACACTCAATATTTGGAGTACTTTTCGCATAAAATTTCTAGGCGAGTTGTGCTATAAAAACAGCACATTAGTCTTTTTATTTTTTAATATAAAATAATTTTTTTTTGTTAACAAAATAATATTTTTGATGCTTTACTTCTTTTAACTTTAAAAGTTGACAGACAATACATATAACGCTAAATTAGTCTCACTGTTTTGTTTTTGAAAAATCTTACCTGTTTACCTGCTTAATGCTAGTCTTGTCTTGTTTAATCATGTTACATCAACATCAACAACAACAAGACCATAAAGTACATAATTAGTATAAAGATAGTGAGTGAGCATTAAAAGCAGCAACCAAGCCGTAAATAATGTTATTATTTTTAACTATAGAAAGTATTTTTTGTTTTTTCTTTTCTTCTTAAAACACAAAGAAATTTTTGTTAGAAAAATAATGCATTGGCTATTAAGTAAGACAAGCAGATCAAACAAATCTAATCTAGGTAAATAAATCAAAGGTTGTTTCTTCAGAATAGTGATTAAAAGGGTTTCCCTGTAATAGAAAAAATAAGCAAACAGTGTTAAGGGTAAAATTTATATATTTTTTCAATGGATTTAAATTAAGGTTTTTATGCAAAAAAAAAATTATGTAGACTTTAAGGTAAAATTTATGAAAAAATTATGTGAAAAATTTTAATACCGTTGCCTTTAAAATCTGCTTTATTTTTAATTGTTTTTTTTTTTTTTTTTTTTTTTTTTTTTTTTTTTTTTTTTTTTTTTTTTTTTTTTTTTTTTTTTTTTTTTTTTTTTTTTTTTTGATAAATATTAATTGTTCTATTGAAAAGTGGGCGTGGCTACCAAAAAAAAGTATGTGTCAACTCTAGTTAAAACTATTTATCTTTTTTTTTTTTCAATTCAATTTATAATTCCTTCAGCAACTACTCAATTTTAAAGCAAAATACTCGTATAAAAAATAATATTTTTATTTAAAATTTTTAAATTAAATTAAATTGCACTTTCCAAAATAATAATTGTAATAATTTTTCCTGCATGCTGATCTGATCATGATCTACGAGTATATGAATAAAATTTAGTTTGTTTGTTCATTCGTTACACAAATTTTGGTTTTCCAGCAAATTTTTTTTGAAAATTAACACATATAATCTCTTTTGGCCCAGCCACGCTCATCTCTACGCCTACTTTTCAAAGATTTTCACTTATCACTGTTAATAAAGATGCCGTTACGTAATCTAAGCCTGAAATTATGCTTACGTTGGCGGCTCTGCTAATAATGCTAGCAAAGGCGTAAGCTACTTTATAAAGTAGTGAATGGCTGTATTTATTTGTGTTTTCTTTTATAAGGCGATGGAGTTTGTTTTTGTCCCGCTTGAAATAAAATTGGCCAAAGATATTCATAGCGTAATTCTATAAGTAGCTGCCAATTTTCCTTGCAGCTTTGATCGTGATTTTTAAATTAAGGATATACGGTGAATTAGCTTGTTTTTGTTCTGTTTGACATAAAATTGGTCACACATGTTTGTAGCGTAATTCTGCAAGTAGTTGCTAATTTTTCCTGCATTTTTGATCATGCTATTAAATAAAGGAAAGATAGCTTGTTTTTGTTCTATTTGAAATAGATTTATTTCAGCATAATTCTACAAATTCTATTCAATTAGTTTTTCCAAATTAAAGTTCTTCTGAAGAAAAATTTACCTGATTGGAATTTAATTTAATAGACATATTTTTCAGTATTAATATACTCGTACGCTTGTTCATACTTTACAAATCACTGTTATTTTCACTTTCTGTGCCAGTAAGCTAAGCAGCCATAACTAACTTACTACAACAGCTTTTTATCCTGCTCATATTTTTGTTTTGGGTTTTAAAAATTTTTAACATTTATTATTAAAGTTTTTCAATTTTTTTTTTGTTGGCCCTTTTGGCTGTAAAAATATGCGCCAAGTAGCAGTTTATCCTCCCACACCCGTTTTTTTTTTTAGGTAAAACACTTTTAAAGTATAAAATCACACAATTTTGGGTGGAGCGTAAGTCCTTAATACCTAAACAAAAGACTATAACAAGAAGGATATTAAGAAAGAAGTATTATTGATTGTTGTAGAATTTTGTGTTTTAATCTTTTTAAATTTGTTTAAAGAGATTTTCTTGGACTTAAATCTTCCGTCAACAATCTTTTTTTTTTCTGTTTCTTTGACTTTAATACGAAAAACCTTTTTTCAATTTTCTTTTTCTTTGTGCGTGTGTTTTTCTTTTTTTTTTAACAAGGGCTTTGATTTTATTTATTGTTAATTTTGTAAGAAAAAAATTCTAAGGGTTTTTCTTATTTAAAAACTTTTGTTACATCCAATTTATTGCTGCCTTTAAGTGCCAACTTGAATTCTGAAAGATTTTATTTTGAAATTATAAATTCTATAGACTACTTGTTTTAAGGTTCATTTACTGTTAGCTGTCTTTAACTTTAGTCTGAAACTTCTATTGAGTAATCCAAAAAAAATTGTAAGCTTCATTTTATCTACACTAATAAAACAACTTCGGTTGTGAGTACCAAATTTGTTGTCGTTCCAAAATTCGGTTCTTGTAATTAATTTTTTTTTATTGTGACAGAAACTGTTTTCAATAAATAAAATTTTGATTGGTACAACAAAAAATTTTATTATCACAACAAATTTTTTTTTAATTGGTAAAAAATTTAGTTCTCACAACCTACTTTGTTTACTCTATGTAGGTTTTCGGCAGCAAGAAGCTCGTGTTGCAACTAATTATTTTTTTTTTTTTTATAAAATCATTTTTATAACTTTTTTAAAAGTAAGACCCCAAGTACCCTAAATATTTTTCTCTTTAATTATTTTTAGGCCAGCAAGGAAAGGTGAATGGAAACAAGTACACTGTCGGCTGTAGTGGCAATTCACTGTACTTTCTCATTCATACTAACAATTTAAATATTTAATTGGTACAATTGAAAATTTTATCAATATTATGAAATATTTTTAATTGAAAATTTAATCAATGTAACGATTGTTTTTAATTGAAATCTTTCACTGATGCAATTAAAACGTTCACCAGTGTAGCAAATTTCAAAGAAATTTTAAGAATCAAAGTTCATTTAAGCATTGAAAATAAAGCTGTGTGAACAACTTTACAAGCCGATAAGTGTCGTTTGAGGCTTGAAATTTGTATTCATACTCGCTTGTTTAAATTTATTTATCTTAAAACAATTTTGTTTTTATAAATAAAACTTTCCACAGCTAAATTGAAAGTATAAAATTAAATTGATATTAAATCTGTGGTTGGTAGCCCAAGTTGTACTTTAAGATTACATTTTTTAAATACTCGCAAACTCTCCTCTCTGCCCCCTAAACTTTACATGGATGCTCGTCATTAAGCATCTCATCCAGTATTTCATTATTTAGTAATGGCGCCATTTATATTATTTCTTGTGCATTTTTTTATTCAACTTCTTAAAGATTAATTTCTTGTGTTTGAAACAAAATAAGTAAAACAAAAATATTTATAAAAAAACTTTGTTTCAATCTACATTTTCTTATCACAGGAAATTCTTTTATACACATTTTGTGTATAAAGAAACAACAACAACAACAACAATAGTAAGCAGAAGCAGAAAAAAATATTATTATTATTTTTATACTTATGTAGTACATTTGAACCACATTTAGTTCAAATAATATCATTTTACAATTATTATTATCCATTTCTGCTGCAAAGCAACGAAGAATAATATTGTGAACAAGAAGGAAAATCGGCAGCAGCACTAGCAACAACAGCACCAAAAAAAATATCTTGATAAAACTAAAAATGAAAATGAAAAATAAAATTAAATACACCAAAAAAAGAAAAGGAAAAAAAACAAATCAAAAAAGAAAGCAAAGAAAAACAAGAAAATAAAATTAAGAAAAGAAAAACCTCTTAAACGTCCATAAGTAAAGCAAAAAAGAAAAGCAAATATGCATGAAGAAGAAAGAATCAAGAAAAAGGAAAGCAACACATTTAAATATGAAGAAGATACTCTAGGAAAAAAAGAATCATCATAAAAAATTGAAATAAAATAGTAGAAATCCATAAAATTTTTGTGTCGCAGTTGCTGCTGCTGCTGCCACCGCTTTAGATGTTACTTTTTGTGATTTTGTGAGGACCAAAGCAAACATAAAATAAATGACTGGGAAAACATTAAAAAAATCAAATCTCTTAAAGTAAAAAAGAAAAAAAAAATAAACATAAAAATGAATAAACATGAAAATCTGCTCAAGTCACGACGATGAAAATATGTATAAAAAAAAACCAAAAGCGAGGGAAAATAATCAACAACAACATAAACACAAGTAAAATTAAATATTTCTTTAGAATATTTTCCAGCAAATATTTAATGTTGAAGTAGTAAACAAGAAGTCATTATAATAGCTGAGTGCCTGTACTAAACATTAGGATCGAGCATTATGGCAATTTAAAAAAAAAAACTTGTCTTTTGGCCCAAAAACTATTTTAGTTTTTATTTTGATTTTGAAACAATCAGCTGTCTATTCTTTTTTACGAGTTAAGCGATTTTTTCTTATTAGCACAGATTTATAACCTTTATTTAATAAAAACTATCGATAACTGATTTTTTTAAAGAAATTCTAAAAAAATATTTTTAAATTTAAAATAATTATTAAAAAAAAGTTATCGATAACTTTCGTCTTGTAATAGATAACAGTTTTTGCTAAAAATGTACTCTTATAGCATGTTCACACGACGAGTTTCAATGCTGGTTTCGCTGTCTGAACCTCGATTGTGAAAATTTGCGTTCAGACGACACATAATGAGTTTCATTTGACAGTTGCTTTGTTTTGTTTTTTGTTGTTTCGCATTTGCCCGCGTTTGTTTTTTAGTTTTGAAATGGATAAAAAAGGTAAATTTTAATATATAAATATATGTATTTTTAGAAAAAATAATAATTTATAAAAAATTTATTTATTATTTCAAATAATTTAATATGTTGTGTTATTTATTATGTTTATTTTTATATCTAAGCAATTTAACACTCTTTCCTTTGTTTCTTACTAATACATTGAAATGCTTGCAAAACAATAATATTTCTTTGTTTACAATTTGTTTTGTTGGACAGCTAGTTAAGATAAACTAGCGATAGAAACTAGGGATGATACTAAATTTTCATGGTTTCGGCAAGAGTTTCAAAATGAAACCTGCAGATTCGCTCACTTAATTTTGTATGGCGAATCTTCCTGTTTCATTCGAGATTGGGATGTGAACCCTCGAAAGAGAGCGAACCTTGTCTCGTCTGAACATACTATTATAGCATGTTCACACGACGAGTTTCAATGCTGGTTTCGCTGTCTGAACCTCGATTGTGAAAATTTGCGTTCAGACGACACATAATGAGTTTCATTTGACAGTTGCTTTGTTTTGTTTTTTGTTGTTTCGCATTTGCCCGCGTTTGTTTTTTAGTTTTGAAATGGATAAAAAAGGTAAATTTTAATATATAAATATATGTATTTTTAGAAAAAATAATAATTTATAAAAAATTTATTTATTATTTCAAATAATTTAATATGTTGTGTTATTTATTATGTTTATTTTTATATTTAAGCAATTTAACACTCTTTCCTTTGTTTCTTACTAATACATTGAAATGCTTGCAAAACAATAATATTTCTTTGTTTACAATTTGTTTTGTTGGACAGCTAGTTAAGATAAACTAGCGATAGAAACTAGGGATGATACTAAATTTTCATGGTTTCGGCAAGAGTTTCAAAATGAAACCTGCAGATTCGCTCACTTAATTTTGTATGGCGAATCTTCCTGTTTCATTCGAGATTGGGATGTGAACCCTCGAAAGAGAGCGAACCTTGTCTCGTCTGAACATACTATTACATTAAAATAATAACCAAAAAAAAAATTAACGATAACTTGTGTTAAAAAAAGAAATCGAAGTTATCGATAATTAGTTTTCTAAAACATTTTCTGAAAAAAAAAATTATTTTTACCTTAAGGAAACAATGCTGTTTTGGGAAATTTTAAATTAAATTTTTTTGATATGAACTGTTATATTTGAAAGTGGTCCCACTTAAAAAAAAAATAAGTTAAGGGTAATTTTAGTAAGATAAACACACCAAAATTAATGCTGACTTACTTTTTAAAACAAGTAGACTTATACCACTTTCAAATATAATAGCTCTTATACAGAATGTCAATTTTTGTTTAATTAAAGGCTTATTAAGCGTTTATTAAACAAAAAAGTTGTTTTATAAATTATAAAAATTTTGTTCTCAAACATCTGAAAATCAATTCAAATTTACTTTATTTTATTTATCTATTTTTTGTTTCAATCAATTTTTTTTTTTTTTTTTTTGGGAATTTATTATAAAAGTTTATTTAAAAATTCTTTTTGTTATTAAATTTTCTTTTACTTGTTTTTCTCGTGGCCTTCATATGCATGTGCAAAATAAAATAAAAACACTTTTTTTTTGAATGAGCATTGGCAGGCCATTAATGATTTATAGCTCAATTTTACTGCAGTCATTTTGAATTTGTAAACTAATCCACCCCAAATGCTGACACTTGTGATGCAAACCCGCAGCACCCTTCTTTTTTAGAATAAAATTTAAATTAGAATAAAATGTTAAATAACAACACAGCAATAATAACAAACATAAAACAAAGTTTTTTTTATGCATACGTTTTTGTTCAATTTCTATTTTTTTTTTTTTTGCTTGTCAGTGACCTAAATAGCAGAAATTTTAAAACTAATTCCTTTTAATGGAAAAAAAAAAATATAAAAACAAATTGTCTTTTTATTTGATAATCCTTAAAAACAAATTAAATTAAATTAATAAAAAGGAAGTGCAGACTTTAAATGAAGGGGGCCTACTCTGTATTTCGATGCGAAAGCTAAGTATTGTGCGTTTGCTCTTTGGTTATCGCAAGATATTTGTGTGTAGAAATCGACGATGACATGGACTTATGCATTACAGAAAATGGTACTACCAGAAAAATGCAAAAAGTAAATAATCAAACATTTAAAGATTCGATTTCATACAGTATTTTTTCCCAGAAACCCCCAGCTTTCAGTTACTACGATCTAATAGCGTGTATAGTTCTGTTATGATGTCACCTCCTTCATTTAGAAGATAACGAAAAATCTGGAAAACCAGAACAAATTTGAAAAAATAAAAACAAACTTGAAATTTGGACTTGAAAATATCAGATCTGATCCAAAAGTTGACTTGAATTTGTAAACAAGAAAGTGTAAACTCAGCTTTTTAAAATTTATTTAAAAAAAATTAAATTCACGTTAAAGGAACTGTTATGTTTGAAAGTGGTATGAGACCACTTTAAAAAAAATTAATGAACGTTAATTTATAAGCACCATCTTACTAAAATTATCGCTGACTCATTTTTTTTAAGTGGACTTATACCAGTTTACAAAAATAATAGCGTTTCTATAACATTTAGTGCACATTTCATTAAAAATCGTTTATTTTTCGTGTGTTTTCATTTGCTAGTTTTAGTAAACTTTAGGAAGGCTTTATACTCGTATATATTTTCTACTGCGCATTTCCTGTAGCGATAAACAAACATTATTTTAAAAGTTACTACATAATTTGAATACTGGCATAGATGTTTGCGTTTTTATATTTTAAATATTTTGTTTTATTTTTCAATTAATCAAATACAAAAAGGAACAGAAAATGATGATAAATCACTTAGTCATAATTTATAACCCATTTAAACTTTTTTTTTTTTTAATAATCTTAGACACATTCATTCATTGAAAATTATTTAAGCTAATAATACACATTTTCTTTGTATGTGGAATAATAATCTTTATAAATTTGTTTAAAAAAAAAAAAATAAAAACATGGAATGTAATTTCGTTATTAAAAGAAAATTTCATTGAAAACAATTTGTTTCATTGCTGTAGAGAATAGCGACTTTTTAGTAGTAGCATTCAATGCAGTATAAAGTCTTTGGAAATTGTGTTTTTCTTATATGTAACAATTCGATCAAATTTTGCTCGACGCATGAAATAAGTCGATTTGAATTCTGATTTTTTTTTAATTGGTTTTTGTATTCAACCACAAATTTGATGGTAACATGAACAAAAAAATTATAAATTATTTCGTAGCTATTTAGTCGATAATTATTTTCTTTCTTTTTCTTTTTCGAGCTGTTCTTTATGAAAGTGGTATAAGTCCACTTTTTAAAAATATGTCTTGGCGTTAGTTTTAGTTAGCTATAGACACTATCTAACTAAAATTACCGCTGACAAATTAAAAAAAAAAAAGTGGACTTATACCACTTTCAAAAATAACGGCTTAAATATTTATTAGGTGAAAAAAATGTTTAAAATAATTAATAAATTCATAAAGTAATTATAAAGTTTTTTCACAACTGGAAAATGTATACCGAAACTTGTAAACAGTTTAAACATTTTCTCAGGCATTTTCTAGCCGTTCCTTTCTTTTTAATTGTAATAATTTGTCTAGCCTTTTTTTATTAGAGCACTTGTGTTGGTTTTTTTTAATATAAAATTTTTCTTTAAGCTTAAAAATCAATAATATTTGTTTCTTCTAGACTTTTGTTTTAAAAATGTTCAATTAAGTTTTCTTATTTTGGTTATAAGCCTTCAATAAAAAATTTAACAATTTTTTTATATTTTATTTTATTTTTTTTTAAATCTCATAGTACGTGTTTTGTGTTGTTTATTAACCACAAAATTTAACACTTGCATGTTATATTTTAATGACTAACCAGGCCTTTAACAGTAGCTGTTTGAAGAGATAGATAGAAAATAAAAAAATAACAAAACTTCTTTAAACTTTTAATAAAGCGTGAAAATATTTATTTGCTAAAAGTATCAAATTCAACATTTTTGTTAAATGAAATTCTGTATGCCAGGAAAAACTTGTATCACACTCAGTTACTCACACCCTTGCCCTTACTTTGACTTACATAAATTGCGTGAGTGAGTATATTTTTCTTTTAGTTTTGTTAGAAACTGGCATGAGTAAGAAAAATCGATATCAAATAAATATTACAAGAAGGAGCAACCAAAAAAAATAATAAAAGTTTGCTGGTTTGTATTTTTCAATTTTATGATGATGATCCGCTACTAGATACATATACCAGCCAGGGGCGGGAGTAAGAGTTGAAAGTTATGGTTATATATTTATTTAAGTTTCAACTTTATTACGTGCCAAATAGAGAGCTTGAGATATCATAGAAAATTTAGTTTTTCTTTTCTTGCTTTCTCAATGCTTGAGAGACAGAGTAAAAATTGTTAAAGAAAACTTAAAATTTGGCTAGAAAAATCATAGATAATATAAAATATAATTTCGTTTTGGTTTTGTAACAAAAACACATTCATGTTTGTTTTTTTCACAAAATATAATTTTTTAAAAAATCTTTAAAGACTTTCCCCCGTATCCAAAAATATTAACGTAGACTTTAATGTCAACGTTAACAACATTTTTCATATTTATAATTTTTAAAAAAATTTACTTTAAAGTCTACGTTAATTTTTTTTTTTTTTTTTTTTTTTTTTTTTTTTTTTGGATAAGAGCATTTAATTTTAAAGTTTCTGGCGGCTACTTAAGCGTCTAGCAAAGTCTAACAAAAAACAACTCAAATTAACGACTTTAAAGCAAAATGTTTAAAAAACCATAAAAATGGTTTGCTGGCCGGTTTTATAACATGAAATTTTAAACGTGTGCAGAAGACATTTTTCGGGATTTGAAATCACTTTGAGAAAAATTAATTTTGACTACATTGCCTGATAAATGTCTTTAAAATCGGTTTGAGTAATTTTAAATTAAAATTATAAAATTAAGATTTTATTGAGACTGTCCCCAGAATTTAGCTATTGCCACTAACAATTTTAAATTAAATTTAACAACTGCTGTGTGCTAAGAGAAAGAACGAATAACAATTTAAAAAATTTTAGGCAGAAAATTAAATAAAAGGGTGTGAATATTTTTCCAAAAGTAGCAACAAAAAAAAAGTACTAGTACTTAAGCATTGAGCAAGTGCTTGGTTTAAAAGAAAAGTAGTAAAAACAATTCCGGAAAATTTTGTTGGCAGCAGCAGTGCGTATGAATAATTTTAAGAAAGTCATACTCATTTATTAAGAGTACGAGCAAAAAAACTGCTGCTGTATTTTATTTAATGAAATTTTTGTTAGTTATAAAGCATTAAATGTATACACACACTTATCTACTTGTACATTAGTATGCATTCACTTCAATAATTCTCATTGAGTTTGTATTTGTTAACATTCCATTATATAAATTTAAAATTATTTTTTTTTTCCTTTTCTTGTTTTTCTTATTTAAACTAACATTTTTTTCCTATACTCCTTAATTTTTTATTTATTTTTTGTTGGAAATCTTTCTCTCAATTTGTTTATTTTTTTTTTTTGCTCCCCTAGAAATAAGATTCCAGGGCGACACGTTTTTAAATCTGCTACATAGATTTTTGGCTGCCTTTAGACTTTCAACTACGTTTATAACTCTTTTTTTTCTTTTCTTTTTTCATTTTTCTTTTCTTTTTCCTAACAAATAAACCCTAATGTTGCCTGTGAGAATATCTGTCTTTTTGTGTGTGTGTGTGTGTGTGTGTATTAGCCAGAGTTTGAAACGTGACAAAAATCTTTGTAAGAAACAGCACAGATAAAAATTATTTTTTTTTTTAGAAAATTTTTTCTTAAACTCTACAGCTTAGATAACAAGGATAAGCTTGCACATTTAGTAGTACATGAGCAGTGAACGCATTGTAGTTTGTCATCAGCAGTAGTAGTGGGCATTATTGTTTGACAAATTGTTGTCAGAACATTCCTTAAATTATGAAATTTGTATTTTCAAATAAAAGTAAAACAAGCCAAGTCACCGAATATGAAAGAAGTTTTTCTTTTATGAAAACAGTTGGCAGCAAAAGATGAAAATTCTTTGATAACACGCTTTCAAACCAAAAACTTATTCAACTGCAATGGCAAAAATGTCTTTAAAAAAAGTTGAGTACACTTTTAAATAACGTTGGCCTAAGTTGACTTAAGAACAAATTTCAAATTTTGTTGTAATTAGAATGACAGCGGGAACAAGTCACCTGGTCATTGCGGCCAAAATAGACCTATTGTGTTACTACCCTCATGTTACAAACTCTCTCTCTGAGTCTAGAATTCATGAAGAATTCGGACTTTTTTGGGTTAATTGTCCGCCATATCTGCCCTGATGAATAAGTTTCTTTTATTGAAGTTGCTGTTTTTTATGTACATTGAACTGAGAACAGTTCATACTACTTACTCGTATATTTTTTATGAAAATGTTAAAGAAAAAGAAATACTTAACTGACTTTGTAATAATTTTACTCCCTTCCCTCTCTCACTTGGTTGTTTTTCATTTGTAGCGTTTTAAATTTTTTATTATTTTTTAGTTTTGCAATTTTCAATAGCACATTTTCAATACAACAAACAAATACTAAGAGTATGTAGCATGCAAGTATGTGTGTATTATTACATTATAGTTTTTCCCAATAACCATATTTTCTCTAATATTTTTTTATATTTTTCTTTTTTTTTATGTTATTGAATTCAATACACACATATACACAGTGATATTTTTTTATATTTTGCTGTTTTATGTGTAAAACAATTTTTATAATTAAATTTCATTCATTGTCTGTGAGTGCATTGTAGTAAGTATTTGTTGGTATTTAATCCATAAAAAGATAAATTCTTTTCACACTTCACACCCAACCATATGCAGCTTATGGTAGGATGAGTTTGAATGTTTGTTTGATTTCGATTGCTGCAGAGGGAGCAGAGAACTTGTAGAAAGTATAAAATGGGGGGTATTTATTATAGTGTTTGTATATCGTCTTCACTTGAATAAACCTTTAAGCATTATAAGCCATATATATAAAATTCAACATAAACACTTTCAATTTCAAAACCATAAAAAAATAATCAAGAAAAAAACTTTACTTTTATAACCGCAAAGGTAATAAATGTAACAGAAAAAAAACACTTGCAAGCACACACCAACTTTGTTAAAGTATATAATAAATAAATATGTATGTAGCAGCAGCTTAAGCAGAAAGCAGCAGCAAAAATTAAAAAAAAAAAAAAAAAAAAAAAAAAAAAAAAAAAAAAAAAAAAAAAAAAAAAAAAAAAAAAAATTATAAATAAATAAATGTTACAAGGTTGTAATATGCTCGCTGGTGCCACAGCACAGGTGGAAAATGAGGTCGTTAGAAGGTTGAACTTTAATTTAGAAAAAGAAAATATAAAGTTCAAACAAATTATTAAGGATTAAATTTGAAAATAGTAAAAGTTGAATTAGAGAAAAAAATTTACTTATTTTTATACTTGAGTTCATTTACAAGTTATTCAAAGTAACTTAAGCTTCTCAATTATTAAAAAAAAAAAATTACTTCAGAATAAAGTATTTTCTAAAAAGAATGAGATCTTAGGCCTAACTCCAGCAGTCGTGAGTGATAGGGCTGCATTATTGATTCCTTAAGGAAAGGAAAATTTTTGAGGAATAAAATATCGATCGATATTTTAATATCTATAATTCATTCCTCTCTATTAACGATCTTATTATTTTGAATTGTGTTATTTAATTAAGAATTAAAAAGTTGTGTATTGTGAATGAGTTGTGCAGCTGTTAGTGATAGGAAAAAAAAAATATTGCATTTTTTAACCCTAAACTCACTCATTTTTAATACACCAAGTTCTTTCTTCGTCGCTTATTTTTAATCCGAACCACATCCAATTACATAGAAGAAAGTAGAAAATGTTTTTGTTTGGCTATCAATTTAATTTCATTAATTTTACTTAAAAAAAGCAAAAAAGATTTCTTGATTTTTTTTTTCATTTTCAATAAGTAAAAAGAATGTTTATCGATTCGACGAAAAGAAAATTCATCCAGGGTTAACATAAAACTAAATTTTAAATAAACAAACAGAAAATTAATTTTCAGTAAATTAAACAAAAAATAAAACAAATTAAGCTAAAACATATTTGATTTTTGTGAAATTTTATAGTTTTTCTTACAATTTAAAGGTGGTTAAATTTTAAGGGCCGATGTTTCAAAAGCTTTGTAAGTAAGCATTCGCAGTTGCTTTACTCTTTTGCAGGGGATCAGTTTTATTTTTCTATTATTTTTAATTAATTTATTTTTATTTTAATGTTTTTGCTACTTTCATATATAAAAATTTTAATTTAAAATTTATTAATTAAAAGTTTTATAAAAAAAAAGCTTTTTATTTAAAGTTATTTATTAGCTACTGCTTAAATAGTTTTTTTAATTGCACCTTTTAAACACCTTTAGCATTTTTAATGCTGTAAAAGCATCCGCCTCCGTATCCGCATCAGCATCAGCACCATTTATTCCCTTAACACGCTTATTTCGCACGAAAATCATTGAATCAAAATTGAATTTTCACTTTGAATATATTAATATTTAAACAGTTTGAGTAGAAATTTATACTTTAGCTAAAATTTGAGAGGGTGACAGAAGACACTAGAGATATTTTAAAATAAGAAAGAAAAGAAAACAAGAAAATTTTTGAATAAAAATACATTTTTTTCTTTTGCTTATGAAACTTTGTAAAGAAATATTTGAATTTTCATTTTCATAAAGCATAAGCAGCAAGCAAGTAATAGCAAGTAACTACATCTAACTACAGCTTGCTATATAGTTACTCTCTTACTGCTTGTAGCATAGAAAAACGTATTAAAATATTAATGAAATTCCAGCACACAAAACTCACTCACACTTACCTTTAAACACTTTATATGTTGCAACAACTGACAACAGCAGTATCAACAACAAAGATTAAGTAGCAAGGGGGGACTGAAAGCTCTCTGAATGGCATTAAAGGATGTTGCTAAGAAATTTTTTTCTTTTTTTTTTTTTTTTTTTTTTTTTTTTTTTGCATGGACAAGTTTGTTACTCAAAACACAGATATTTAAATAAATAGCAGAAGACGGTTTAGAAATGATGTTTGTTAAAAAAAATAAATTTTTATTATAAAAAAAAATTCTTTATAAACTATTTAGCATTTTATTAAGTGTTTTTTCATTCCTTTTTTTAAAACCATTTTAATTTTTTTAAAGCAATTTTAAAACCAGCCTCGTGTGGCAAGCATTACATAATATTGTAAGCCAACGTATAAAGATATTTTCCAAAACACCTTTAGCAAAAATTACTTGGAAGAAGATATTTAAAATCTAGAAACTTTTTTTTTTTTTTTGTATTTTTCATTTTATTTATCTTTTTCTAAATATTTGCTGGGCTTTTGAGTTTTCTGTAAAGATTGTAACAATTTTATTATGACGATTTAAATTGCGGTTGCTTACGCTTGTATAATCCTGAGGTGTGCAAATTTAATAACTTGTCATCGTTATATTTTACTATTTGGCCAAAAATTTTACACTTAAAGTGAAAAGGTTTTGAAAAAATTTTTTTAAATAATTTTTAAATAATTTAATGATTAAAAAAGGTGCTCCCCTAGATTAGTAAGGGGTAGTGCGCTAACCTCACAATATGGGTTTCGCAGCTTCAATTCTTGCCTAGACCTTGGGTATTTGACTGTGAAAATAATGCTTTGAGTATCAGATTAGATATTGATTTAAAAATGTGCTGTTCTATCAAGACAAGTGCACACGTGTGATATGAGAAAAATTCTTAAATTGGGCTACAAAATGCTATGGCCCCCTGCAACTATTTGCTTTTTCCAAACCAAGAAATTGGGCTCAAATGAAGAGGGCCTTAAGAAAACCTATTATTTGGAATTTATAAAAAATTGCAAAAACGCCTGGACTAAATGTATGAATCGAAAAAAATATTGTGTTTAAAAATACAATGTTTTTTTTTAACGAAAAAAAAAAGAAAACTTTATTTAAAAAGTCCCGGAGCTATCAAACAGCCTTACACACTTACACTGAAAAAACAACTTCGGTTATGAGAACTAAATTTGTTTCCAACTAAAAATTCAGTTGTAACCGTCAAATTTTAATCGTAACAATAGAAAATCATTCTTAAAGCTTAAAATACTATTAAGTGCATTAAATTTTGGTCTATATTATGGAATTATGGTTACTACAACTAAAAAAAAATTGTTTATCACAAATCAATTTTTGATTTTAAACAAATTTAGTTCTCACAACCGAAGTTGTTTTCTGTGTGTACACTGAAGATAACGATTGCCTTTTACGAAGTTACCAAAAATTAACATTCGATGTTGTATTTTGATGGATCTCTCATCCTGCAATATTTTTTACTTTTCCAATTAAAAATTTTTTTCTTGAATTAAAGCTTAAACTGAAAAAAAATGTTTTTTTAAGTTTGAGTAATTTTTTTAATAGATTTTTTTTAATTTCTTTTGCTGTTTAATATGGCTTTTCACTATTTGTTTTACAATTTGTCATTTTTGTTTAATGTTTATATGAATGCAATGAGGTTGTGTGTGGGTGTGGGGGTGTTTGTCTCTATCTATTTTAAATGTCAAGTCAAAGTAATAAATTTATTTTATTTAGAAAATTTCAGCAAGAATATGAAAATAAAATTTCAAAAATAAAGAATAAAAAATCTCTACCCTTTTTGGGTTGGCGCTTTATTCCATGTGAAATGAGTGTGTATGTGTGTGTGTGTTGTATTTCAAACTTGACATGTTTAAACAAGCACAAAAACAACAATATAATTTTTAATAAAAGCAAAAATAAAACAACAACAAAACTAAAAGAAAATGTTGCTTGCAACTCTAGCATAAACATTTACATTTCAATTGTTTAAAACAAATACACACACACAAATAGTTAAGACATACTAAGTAGCGAAATGGTAAAATAAAAAAATGAATGAAAGAAATTTTGGGAATAGCAGGGGGGGTTAAGGAAATTAACGTCTTTTTATTTTAAGGGAAAAAGGTTAGAGATAGTGGGGTAAGGGGATTTTTTCGCTTCCTTTATTTTATTTTTTTTTTATTAACCAAAACTGACTGTCATTCATGTGCTTTATAAGCTTTTTTTTCAACACCATGTTGTCATGTTTTAATTCTGCTCTGTAGAACAAGTATACGTGTATAAGAGGTTCATAAGAAATTTATTTTTTTTTTTATTTTTATTTTTTGGCAATAAAACAATAAAATCTTATTTTTATATTGAAGCACATAAATTTCTGTTGGTGTTTAAAAATATTTGCTAAACAAATTTTTTAAAAAACAGTAAAGAGCATTTTTTATGTTAAAAAAAGCTTAAAATATTTCCAAATCAGAAAGGATGTCCCAGTAAGAGTGCATTTTTTGTTTTAAAATAAGATGACGTATTAGATATGTGCCGATTAGGTACGGCATAAAATATCCCAGCCGGCAATTCGCTCAATAGGTAATAGAGCAAAGTGAAGTCACTTTATATTTTTCGAAAAAGTCATTTTCGCCGATGAATCACATTTCCACTGTGGAATGCTTTCATAAATACACAAAATTGTTGAATTTGGGTTTCAGAAAATTCTTGAGAAACAAATGCATTTATAACGAACAAATGTTTATTGTGAATTTCAGTCAAGCCTTATAAAGTTCACTGTGAACGTTACAAAATGTATTGTGGCCTCAACTAAATGCCACATGTGGTTTCAGTAAGACGACGAAACCTGCCACACAGGGGCGTCAAATAATCGACTTATTGCAGCATGAAATGAAAAGGTGCTCTCTTACTGGGACTAATTTTATGAAACAAAACTGTTTAAATATATAAATTTTTTCTTTTTTTTTGCATTTACTTTAAGCCATTTTTAACACCCACTGTTAATTTATCACAACAGAAAAATTCTTTGTGAGTATTTACTTAAGTAATAATTTTTTTTCCATATGAAAAAAAAAGGAAGTTGACGCCATATTAGTTGACGCCCTTGCTTCATTCTTTTTTATTTTATTTTTTTTTAAGTATTTTTTCTCTTTATTTTTTATGTTTAACAAGTTGTCAACAGTAGCAAATTATTTTATAAAATAAATAATAACAATAAAAAAAAAGTTTTCTTTTCATATTCATGAACAAATAAGGAAAATGTTCTGTTACAATTTAATTGTTTGTATGACAAGCGTTGTATGTACTCGTATTATACAATAAGATCACATATCTAGAGCATACGTGGAAGGTAGTTTTAAAAGTAAATGGTCTTTGGTTGTAATGCCTGGCAAAAGTTGCCTTTGTAGCCACCTATTACTATTTAACACATGTAATGGGTGTCTCAGTAAGACTGCAATTTTTATATTTAGCTTTTCTTATATTTTTGTGTAAAAGGCACCCTCTAAAATTTGACAGCTGTCACGTATGTTTATTCCTGTTATTAAAAATGAAGTACTTTATGAAAAAACAATGCGTTATAGTTGTGATACAACAATTATTCAAAAAAAAAAAAAGTCATCTCCGAAGAAGCGCATATCCTTCGTGAATTCACTAAATTGTTAAATTTGAGGCTCAGAAACCCATGAGACACAAATGCACAAATAACGATCAACAGTTTTTGAGAATACTTCAGATAAATAAAATTTGTAATTCTTTAAAAAAAAATCAGTTTTATTAGAAAGATATGTTTCTAAGCTTTTTGTAGAGCTTCTGCTCACATCTTCAGAAAAATCCAAATTTCGATCGGTATCATCGAGTACTGTAATTCGTAGCCAAAATTGAAATGAATATATATTTTCTTTTCGTTCATTAGTTTAATTATTATTATAAAACAAAAACCTAATAACTTACTCACCCTCATATGTAAAACCAGTAAATTATCCTGTAGATTACATATTTATTTAAGGTAATAAATGCTTAATTATTTATTGACAATACCAAGTGTTTAATTATCTTGATAAGAGTTTTATTTTAGAAATGCTTGAAAAAAAAGCAAAACAAAAAACTGCTTTTTTCAGTGATAGGGAATTAAATGTCATCTATCGGTGAACTAGTTTCTATTGTATTTGATGGGAAATTATTGGCTTTTATGCATACAAAATTGTTGTTAGAATAACCAACTTGTTATTTAGGTTTTTATTTTTGGATAAATTACAAATAATTTGATTCAACTTAACCACAAGTCTTAAGGTATTTATTATGTAATAACTATTTTAATGAAAACAAACACAAGAATATAAATTGGTTTTTATTGTTAGAAATAATTAATTAAAGGCTTAAAAAGTTCACCATTTTGGGAAGGAAAATTTCCTTCCCTCGCTAAACATCTGCTTTATTAATTCAATGGGTTATTATGAATAATTGTAGTAGGTTATATTAAGCAATTAAAAAAACCTTTTAAAATGAACTGTTGTATGGCTGGCTAACCTTCCAGCCATATTTTTGCTTTAGAGCGCAACACTGTCAGCTAATCTTAAATAAAAAAAAACTCTGGTAACTTTGACTAGGCATTTCTAAAAGCTGGAAAAAAATTTCCAAAAAATTACATTAAAAAAACCTTTGAACCATTTACTCAAATTCATAAAAAAAAACCCCTTTGAAATGAAATTTTTAACTCTAAAGTGAAACACAGTCATCTGTTTTTCGATACAACTCTGCCTGCATATGTTGACAATATTGAGCATTTCTCATATGATGCTTATCTATCCATCTGAAGGTAGTGTGCTTATCTATCCATCTGAAGGTCTCAGTTTTAATTCCTGGCTTGACCCTGAGTGTTTTCTGCAGACAACCAGAAAAGCTTAGCAGATTTGTATTGTTCCCTTAAAATCACTTTTCTTACTGATCAAAGTATCCGTTTTAAAAATTGTTAGTGGCATCTGCATTTGCATTTTCCCAACCAACATAATTGAAATTAAGCTTTAATAAAGTTCAATTTTTTTTTTATCTAGTCTTCTTAATGTTCGTTTATTATTATCTATTAAATCAATGTTTGCAATTTGTTAAAGTATTTAATAAATAAAACAAAACAAAAAGTTTCAAAATTCTTTTTCTAAATTAAATTATTTTAATTTTTTTAAGCTCCTGAAACTAAAAATAAATAAAAAGCAACACTAATTAACAGTCAGTCAATGAGCTAATCTAGTGGCTCTTAAAAAGTTTTATAATAATGTTATAAAACTTTATTAAATTCACAACATTTTTCTAAACAAAAAATAATAAATCTATGCCCACAGCAAGCAGAGCATGTTCTCCCTTCCTCCTTTTTTTTTTGTTTTCTTTGCCCTCTAACATTAATTTTCAATTTTGTTTTTGGAACATTATAAAACTAAATTAAATAAAAATACTCATGTAGCAAGTATAAGTTAATAATAATAAAAAAAAAATCTTACAGAACTAAACTTTATTACATGAGAATTGTTAAAAAAAAAGAAAGAAACTTTTTACATTATGTTCACTTTTTTGCTTCATACTCATTTTCCAACTTATTGATAGAAAATGAAAAGAAAACAATCAAATGACAACTGTCAACAAAAATATTTTTTGTTGGCTCTATCTTTCTCTTTTTCACTCTTTTTAAAAATAAAGTTAAGAAAAAAAGTAACTTATTTGCAACAAAAACAAAATTTGGAGGATTGAAATTGTAAGAAAGAAAGTTTTTCTAAAACTAATAAATACGAAGAAAAAAATAAATTATTGAAGAACTATTTATAACAAAAAAAAAAAAAATAGTTAAAGTTGTTCTAAGTAAATATTGAGTCAGTGGCAACCTATTTTTCGTTTTTCTTCTTCTTTTTTTCATATACCACATTTCAATTGTGACAGTTGAGAGAAAGTTTTCGCTAAAAAAAAGATTGACAAAAAGATTCAAACTTTACATGATTAAAGTTATGATGCAGAATGTAATGTGTTCTTGCCGAAATAAAACAAAAACAACGGTGGATCTTTGGGCAGGAAATTTTCTAAAACTAAAAATTATTTAAGTCAATAGCTCTCATTTAGTTAATTAGTTTGAAAATATTCAATTAAAATCACCAGAAAAAGTCAGCTAATAATTGAGAAATCTAAGCCGAGCGCTTAGCATTGAAATATCAGCAATAACTCATATAACTCTTCAATGAAATTTGCACTCTGGAATCTGTGGCCCCCATAAAGATGGTGAAAGACTGCTGAAACGACATTTTTAAAAAATATTAAAATAGCTTTTGCTGAATTCTTGCTCTATTTTACTCCGTTCTATCAAATAATAAGCACTCTATTCTTTGCTTATAAAGTCTGAATAATAAAAAGATTATTTTGTTGACGATAGTATGGTTAGGTTAAGTGAGCAAAAAGAGGACTTACTTAGGTCCTCAGATGTGGTCCCCTTGTGATAAAAGAAAAATGCTATATTTTCCCGTCCGTTGTTCTTCCATGTGGGCTGTTTTTAATATAAAAATATACTCTCAAATCGATGTTTTCATACTGAAAGCGGGCTTTAGCAGGAAATGTCGATATTCTGCTCTGCCAATTTCGACCCGTTAGTTAAAAAAGTATAAGCACTCATGAATATTGCTGAATACTCGTGAGTTTTGCTGAATACTCGTGGGTATTGCTGAATACTCGTGAGTATTGCTGAATACTCGTCAGTATTGCTGAATACTCATGAGTGTTGCGAGCCTAAATGTTTGAATTAATAGCTTACGAATTTAAGTTTGCTTCACTGTACCACTTACAAGAAATGTTAGAGCACAAAACAAAATTATTATGATCTTCTGTGCAAATAAAAATTCTTTGTTAACAAACTCTTATAAAAAGCTTTTCTTTTTTTTTTTTTTTTGTTTTTTCTTGTGGGAGAGAAGAGCATTTTACTATAATTTTCTAGTTAGTTTTTATGATTTCTTTAGGGATTTTTTGTTTGTATGCCCCTTATGTACCAAACAAATTGCATAAGTTGTGCACATATTGTTGCGCAAAGTAAATAAAAATAATTTTTTTTGAGGGCCAAATTTGACCATTACACTAAACAAATAATGAAATAGAGCATAGCAATAGTAAAGACTATTTATGTACAAAATTTAAAAGAATTTTTTTTTACTTTTTTCTATTTTCTTTGCTTTTAAAACAAATTTGAATTGCTGGGATCTTTTTTTTTTTTTAATTTGAATATTTTCTTTTATATTTATGGCATAAATATCACTTGTTCTATGTGAAAGCAACATTGTAAATCCATTAAAATACAGCAGACATCTTTAAGTGGCTGTTAAGTTTTTTTTTTAAGAAGAGCACAGAGAGGGGAGTAAAAAAACACATTAAACAGTGAAAAACACTGGCAAGAAAATCATTAACTTTTAAGGGATGTTTAAGCAAGCAGCATAATTTTTTTATTTTTGTTGAACAACGAAAAAAAATATTGAAAAGACGTTTGTTTTCAGTCAAAGTTAAATTGTTTGCTTGTGCCAGGATACACCTGTAAAAACAAATAACCAACAACAGCAACCAACCACACTCCACTCAATTGCAGTTGAATACACACACGTTTTTTTTTTTTTTGTTTTTTTGGACTGAAATAAAACAAACTCATTTAGGCAACATAAAAATTATTTATTAAAGCTTTTAACAGCATAAAAGCAAACACAGACAAACCACGTGGAAGATGATGAGGATTACAGTATGCATACATACCAGCAAAAGTACAATGGCTAGATATGTACTCGTACATATGTATGTGTGCACGTGTAAAAGAGATTCAATAGTCAATTCTTTTAGACGACCTCTGCCTCTGCTAAAAGAAAGAAATCACAAAGAAAGTTACAATAAAAACACACGCGACCAACAACCTAAAATATACACAAATTACAAAAACATAACTTAACACTTACACATACATATACAGAGCTGCCTAAATACCCACAGATGAAGACACGCATTTCTACAATAAAATAAAATAAAATAAAGCCAGCAAGGAGGTACGTGCGTCATACAATAAAAAGCATTTAACACGTAAAATCCTTATTGTATGTGTTTAAGTAAGAGTATTGAAAACAAAAAAAATAAAACAAAGTGTATGGAAAACAAATCTGAAACGAAAAATCTATCAAAACATGCCATCAAAAGCCAAAGAAAATTTTTATAAAAACCCATATGCAATCCTTAAACATTAGCATACACGTTTATGTAATAGAGAGAGCGAGAGAGAGGGAGGGAATAGGAGACAGAGAGTAAAAGCATGTGTGTATTATTTTCTACAGGAGGCTGTTTACAACTCATATCTGTAACTTAAAATTTTACAATTGTGTTGGCTAGTGAATTAGTGCTTTTACTTTAAAGCTTTTCTACGTTGACTTTCATTTAGTAAAAAGTATCAGCTGTTTTCTTTATAGAAAACTAGATGCTTTTGCCAAGTCTCGCCCGGCCCCCCGGTTCTTTATTACTTGAGTCGGTATCCTTAAGGCCAAATTCATAAAAACCTTTTTTGCTTAATAAGAAGAGATTTCCCATAGAATATTTGCTTAATAAGCTTTTATTAGACAAAACTATTTTTTTATGAATTTGTCTGTTAGTGTATAAAGAGCGTATGTAGCAATTTTTAAAGAAATTCGTTTAAAAAATAAATTTTAGTCGGAAAAACATACATCCCAACAAATACAGACATTTGTCACTTCTTAAAGTGGCTTATGCCTTTGCTAACATTATTAGCAGAGGCGCCAGCTAAAGCGGTAAATAAAATATTCCAAAGCATAATTTCAGGCTTACATTATGTAACGTCACACATTTTTAGGTACAGTGGTGAGTGAATATTATTGTAAAGTGGGCGTAAAAATGGGCGTATTAATGGCCTTCCTAGGAGTATAGAGATTATATGTGTTAAATTTGAGCCAAATCCGTTGGAAAACAATTTTTTTTTTTTGCGAAGAAACAAGCAAGCAGATAAAGACAGATATAGATACGTTGACAACATGTAAATCTCTATTCCATAGATTTCTAGCTTACTTAGTAAGATATTTTACTCTACAATACGATTTTACTAATTGAAAATGTTTCAGTAATTTGTAAACAGCCTCTTTTTCCATTTTAAATGTCTATAGGTAGAGAATTACTTATGTATGCACACATCCTTAAAAGCAAATCACGCAAAATGGCTTTTAAGAAATATAACAAACAAAAAAAACAAAAGAAAGTATGTAAAAAAGAAAAAAAAATAAGAAGAATTAGAGGTACGTGAAAACAAAAACAAAACACGATTTATGTTGTTTGTTTGGTTGCCTTATTATAGCTTATTTTGGTTTAGTGGAGTTTCTGTGTTCTTTGCTTAAAACGGTTTCTTAAATTATTATCCCTACAAAAATATGTTTTATAGGTTGCAGCTTAAATTTATTTTATTCAAGAACCATGAAGGATATACCAACTAGACAGGCTAAAAGTCTAAGCGTTTGAAGGCAGAGATTATACCTTTCTTGACTCTAGTGACTAATATGGCCGATTATTAATTAGCATTCATCCTCACTCATGATGTAGAATATTTTTATTTCTTGAAAAAGTTAAGTAACCAAACAGCTCTATTGGGTCGCTCTTTTTTATTGTTGAATAATTTGTCAGAATTATGCAGTTTTGCCTTACCTTTAAGTTTTACCCCGGAGTTATGAGGTTACGAATGCCGATTCGTAATTAGGATGCTTCCATACTCTCAAAAAGGTATTCTTCTATTGAGCCTTCTTGCGAGTATTGCGATACAAATTATCACATATTTTTAATGTCTATTTGTTTCCTGTGGCCTACTTTTGCCAAAGTAATACGGTACACCTAAGTTACTTTTATCCCTTAATCTCGACTCTAACGGTTAAGACCGCCCATCATTCTCACCTCTACAGATGCAGCTTTGTCTCTAGCGTTTAATCTGAAATCTTGGTCTAAGACCGGTAGTTGCTAATTATTTTTCTTCCTTTTCATTAAAAATATTTTCGTTTGTTGGAAATATTAGATATTTAAGCAGCTTTATTCGATCTCTTTTCAATGCTCTTTAATTTACAAATACCATATCAAAGTAGAGTCCTACATTAGCTTTAGATTTTACTCTTGACTCCTGGGATTAAGAACTTTGATTGGTAATAGGTGATTTCGCCACCTTTCATATGATGTGCTGTCAAAATAATATTACATTTTTATTTGATCCTGATCATTTTTGACATATAAAACAAAATGCTTAATGTTCTAATCAAAACAGCGCAAAACTTTATTAGATTTTAAGCTTTTAATTAGTTTGTTCTGAAATCGGTAGCACCAGTTTGAACACTTCAAGCTGATTTTTATCAAGTTAAAAAATTTCTTTTAGAGCGTAGTTATTTTCCGATCTTTCTCTATCCCCCTGTCCATCTCTATCTCTATTTCAATCTATGTCTCTGGCTTTATCTCTCTCTCTATTTCTATCTCTCTTTTCTTATTCTTTTAAATTTTTTTTTTTAATTTAAATTACTAAACGCACTTGCTTTGATTTTATTCACTTGTTTAGTAAGTAAAGTTTTGTTTGTTGTGATTGTTTTCATTACAACACAAAAATGTCAATATTTGCTTGCTGACAATTACAGCAACTACAAAAACAGCTTTTACTTTTTCAATCTCTGCTCTACTCTGCTTTGCTCTCAGTTTCCCCTATTCATATTTAATGTCCTTTCTAGCTCTACTGGTTTCAATACTTACTGAAGAGCTGCTTAAAACATTTTAAAAGGCACACATCGCTACAAAGAAATAAGCCCTAACGTGCAAAACATTGAAATGCGACTTTTTAATGTATTATGGTACACCGTATCTATAAGTTTTTGATATATATTTAACTCTTGAAACTGAAAATAAAGTTCTTGAACTGTAAAATTTCTTAAAAAGTTAAGATCAGAGTTTTTGACTCCTGCTGTCAAAATTTTTAACTTAAGGCATTTTTGACAACACATGACGATTTGTGTGTATCATTTTGTAATTAAAAGTACTAGTAGGCAATTCAAGCTATGCTTGTGCAGGACTCTAGTACTTACTGAGTTTTTATTTCTTTTGCCAAGGATTGTTTTACTTACAATTTACAATACCTGTTTTGCCACAACATTTTCTATTTGACGTTTTGATTTCCCTATGTTTTTGTTTTACAGCAGAAAATAAAAACAGACTCACGCACGCACACACTTCAGTATGTGTTGGTTGGTTTTACATGAAAATCTTTAGAGATTTTGCATGTTAATCTTAAATAAATAAATTTTCTACAAGTATTTATTTTAGAAGTTTAATACAAGCAAAGCATATGTAAGAGCGTTGTCGTTTGTAGGCAAGTGTAAGTGTATTTATTTAAGTGGCTGGAGAAAGAAGTTGGCTAAAAAACATTGTATGTACGAGTATGCCTTTGGCAGCTGAAAACATGAATGGTAAGGGCAGGGGGAGACATGACGTTTAAAAGAAAGAAGCGCATGATGATGATGATGTTGATGATTTTGTTAATGTCAATATTTTGACAATTTAATGAATTCCTGACAAAAAAATTAAATTGAAATGAAATATATGTAAAGTAACTCTACACACTTACAAAAAGTTTTATTTCGTTTTGCTACACAAATTCTATAACCAAAAAAAGATGTATTTGCTGTAATAAAACAAAAAAAAAATTTTTTTTAATTTATGTTTGCAGCTAAAAATATTTCTTTGCTGGGTTTTGTTTTAAACAGATCAAAAGATGCCCCAGCCATAAGAAAAATTATTTAATATTTTGACAAAAAAAAAAAAAAAAAAAACATTAATATTAAAAAACAAAACGAAAAAAGATTTATGAAGCCATAAAAAATCAATTTAAAAAAAGAGAAAGAAAAAGCTTTAAACAATTTTTCAATATTTTTCTTTAACATTTAATAAAAAAACGAAAAATTCTATTAAAAAAAAAAATTGAAAATTTTACTTAAAACCTAAAGCTGCAACAAACAAAAACCAATAAAAATTTAAATAATGGGGCACAAGTTACTAATTAATTTTAATATGAGCAGGCCATAAAAAATTTGTATAATAAAAAAATATAAATCTTTAAACTCACTGAATTGAATCCCTGAAAATTAAGCCAATAGGAGGTCTAGAGCAGCAGATTAATTTTTAAGTTATCAAAAAACAGAAATAAACAATTTAAAAAATTAACGACCAGTCTGTTTTTATAAAATAAAAATGTGTGTTCATACGTAAAACAAACGGGCAAAAAAAAATAATTTAATAAGCTGTTTACAGGAAACGAACAATCCAATAGTCTAAAAAAATTTTTATGAAAAAACGGGCCAGTTTCACTATTTTGAAAGAAACTTAATTTTAGAATTGGAAATGTTATTGAAATTTGACCGAACTGAATTGAACTAATGTGCTGTTTTTATAACACAAGCGATCTAACTCATCTTTTATATGAAAAGTACTCAATCTCTTTAATGGAAAAGTTAAAAAGTTTTCTTCAATGAAATAAATTATATTTAATAAAAACTTCTTAAAATTACTTAGCTTTCCTTTACTATAGAAGAAGTAGAAAGAAAAAAAAAACAAACAGTTAAAAATATTTCGCATTTGCGCTTTTCCAAGATCATTTACCTCAAAAACACAAGAAAACCAAAGAAAGGTGGTTTTGTTATTTAAGAACGTTGAAAAAAAATATTGATTTTTCTTTGTTATTTTTTTTTTCGTCTTCTCTCATGCAAATTTAAAGCAACAAAAGTAATTGTTGCCATTTATTTGGTAATTTCCTGTCTCCATGTAAGTAAGTAGTTTCAAAAACGAATGTCAAGAACAGTTCAAATGTATAAAATACATGGAAATAATGAAATGAAAAAGGAGGCAAACATTTGAATTTCTATTTCAATTTAAGGATTTCTGTTTCGGGAAGACCAATTTTTTTTAATGAGCTGTAATTTTTTTTTTAAAAGTGTAGTATAAATCCACTTTTTATATTATTCAATGTAAGTAAGAAGGTTAGTGATTCCGTCTGTGTAGTTTCTACACTGTACGTGGGACACTCTATAAAGTAAATATATTCCAAGTCCTTATGAATAGTCAAGTCGAATAAGCGATGGTCGTCTGTTTCTGCAGTTGAAATCCACTTTCTGAAGTCCCTAAAAGATCTACAGAGGAGTTTGGCATACCGATCTTTGAGTTATTTCTGTGTTTCAGTTGCTATTAAAATTCAGCTGAATCGGTCTGTAAATGGTTGAGCTACGAGTCAACAACCTAACTACCTTTATTTTTAAACATTTTTTTCGTATTTTAACTAAACTACAAAACGGAATAAAAAAAAAACGTGGTACGCAGTTTTGTCAGAAATGACAAAATTAAAAGCAATAGGTGCATAAAGGACTGAGAAAATTTAACAGAAATTTTAAATTTTCATTAATTTCTGCTTTGTTTTTTTATGGAAATTTTTAATCTACACATGTGTGTACACAAAGCAGACAAATATATGTAGTGTGTGTGTCTTTTAAATTCATTAATAAATATATAAATTTTTATAATACGACGTTAAGCTTACTAAACTAACCGTTTCAATTATATATTTATTTTATTTTTAAAGAAATACGTTAAAACGAAAATTAAGAATATTTTTCTAAGTCAATAAAGGGTATAAAAGCCGAATTTAACTTCTATGCTTGGTCTCTTTCCATTTCATTAGGAAAGGATATAAAATTGAATGTAATATTATTAAGTCTCTTTGAAAGGTCTTCAAAGCCTCAACTCGTTAAAAAGTTATTAAACCTTTAAGTTATCATGTAAACTTTCTATTAATTTAATAATTTCCATTTATAGATGTTTTGCTTAAAAAGTTTTTTAGTATTTGTTTCTCGCATTCACTTCTGAAAAAAGTTTACTTTGTTGTAGCTATAATTTGTTCACTTGAAAACTATTGTTTTTTTTTTGTCAATTTAAACAAAAATATTTCTTGAAATCAACCCTGCCTCCTCTAGCGCAGTGTTGCTACCAAAATCTAACCACAAAAACTTAAAAACCACAAGTGACTAAACCAACTTGACTACCACAACTTGTTGGTGGTTATTAAAATGAAAAGTAAGGTGGCCTGCTAAATTCTTTTAATGTCATTTTATCACGAAATCTTTAAGAATTTCTGTTGTGCTTTTTTTTTTATTTAAAATAAAAAAGTAATACTTTTATTTTACTTTAAGAAAAAATAGCTTTTCATTTGTTTTTCTTTTTTCTGTAGGGTTGCATGCTACCAATAGTTGTTAACAATGCCAGAAATTTTTCTCTTTGTTCTCCAACAAGTCAATTAGTTAGGATTTTGTTAAATAAATAAATAGTTTTCTTAAAAATAAATTGCTAAAAAGAAATGAGAAGTAAAATAATTACCTGGAATGTAGCAAAATTTGTATAAGGGAAAAAATTCTTTAATAAAAAAAAAAAAAAAAAAAAAAAAATAATAATTCTGTAACATGTTAATATTGCTCTGTTTCCTTAAAAAAAAAGAAGAATTAAAAAAAACAGGAATAAAGTCGATAGTTTCTGGCATGTAGACTTTGAAACTATTTAGTTTCAGATTTTGAGAAATTTCACTCAGAAATTTTGAAATGAAAATTTGTATGTTCAAAAAATAGCCTAAAAGCGGTTTTATTCGCTAGTGGAATCAAAAGCTACTAGAATGCAGATTCCAGAATTAAATAGTTTATATTTAGAAAGTGTACAGATTTTTTAAAAATTTCTTTCAGAATATTTTACTGTGAAAATCTGTGGATTAAAATTTGTAAAACCCATTTCAAGGCTACAAAATAAGACAGCTAATTTTTATCGATTTAAATCTTGTTTATTAATTAAAATTTTTATTTTCTTTTATTTGCAGGTATGTACGCTCAAATTTTTATAAAGTTCTCATCACTCCATTTCATGTAAGTTAAATACTATAGAAATTAAAGAAAATTTTAAAAATTTAAAAAAAACTTGTCTAAAGTAATAGACAATAGTGGCTGTATTTGGCCAGAAGAAATTCTCTTAAACAGAAAACTTGCTTTGATAAAAAAAGGCCTTAGAAAAATATTATTATTATATTATTTAGAAAGGGAAATATTTTATTCATAACTATGTTAGTTGTTTTTACCTGGTCTCAGGTGGTCATTCACTTTGAAAGTGGGACTATTTAGAGTCGAGAGAGTCTAAGAAGCAAAGAAAGCCATTAAAAATATATGTAGTTTTTCATTGAAAATCCGCTTTCTATTGGAAAGCACAATATTTTATTCAAAACTAGCAGTTTTTACCCTGTCTAGCCCGAACCTCTACTCTGTGATTTGCAGTCCTTTGCTGTATAGTCATAGAAATCCTTTGAAAATAATAATAAAAACGTTGTTTTATTATTTTTTGTTTCGATATTGACACTGTACTGATAAATCAACACCATCTGGTGCCAAATTCATACCATTTGATGTCGAATTTGACAATATATTGTTGTCAATTCAATAACGTTCGTTAACAGGTTGACAACATATTGTCAAAAAGGGAAAATCGTAGCTTTTATTTTTCTAAGCTGACGATTTTTACAACAGACAACGCGATGGTAGTAACATTACAACATACGAGTACATTCTTACATTCTAAAAAAAATTTTTCTTTGAAATTTGTTAAAAATTGAAAAAAAAAATTTTTAATTCTTTAGTTGCATGTAATTTCTTGATTTTTATTTATTGCCACAGGATTTATGATTTTAAAAAGTTTAGTTTTTTTCAATAGACTACTTTTTCCAATTCAATTTGTAAATTGAAATAAATTTTTCCAATTTGGAATATAAAAGCTGATGAGCGATTTTGCTAACGCGCTAAATTTTTATGTACTCGCAGTCAATTTTATTAATAAAAATATAAATTCTTAACATCCCACAAGTAAAGTGATTTCGCTGGACTAGCTTCCCAACAAAAGTTTCATAATCAGCCCAATTATGAATGAAAATTCCCCGGGAGTTTTTTCACTTTTCCTTTTCTCTCTCTAATTATAAACTAAATTTCTCCCTTTTTTTTAGTAGCAAGTTATCTGGTATAGGGAATTTTCTCCCCAGGGAAAAAATCCTTGGGGATATTCATAATTGGGCTGAATGTAAATGTGAAACAAGAATTAAGCAGTCTGTCTGAATAGGCTTTTTGTATTCACTTACACATTACACAAATAGTTTACTTAAAATTAGACTTAGGAGTGGCAATGAATCATCTGGTCATTGTGGCCAAAATAGACCTATTGTGACATTCCCTTTTACTTAAGACCCCCTTCAATTGAATTTAAATTTTTGAAAATATTTTTTACGTAATCTTTTTCATTCTTAAAGATTCTTCTTCATTTTTAAAATATTTTCTTATTTAATTTTTCAAACATTTGTTCTATTAAATTTACACATAAAAAAAGAACATGTAACGCAACGCAAAATAAACACATGCTGAGCGACAACAAAATTGAAAAAAAAATCATGTTTCTGTTGTGATTTACGCTGTGAGTTTATGAGGCATGACGCAAATGCTTAAAACAAACTCTTAAGCAAAATACATACAATAAAGGGTTATTGAGAAATTTTATGTGTTCGCTTGTGTTTTTTTTTATTCTATTTGGAATTAATTTTTTATGACACTTTTAAAATATATCATAAATTCAATTAAATAAAATATAGACACACACAAGACTAAGTATACTAACTCTGCTTTATTGTTTTTGTTTTAAAATTAGAAAAAAATAATAATAATTAATCCCAGCCCTAAAAAGTCTTAATCTTTAAAGCTGCTTAAATTTTGTTTATTTGTTTTTGGCAACAATTTAATGTAGAAATAAATTAAATAAAAAATTTGTAAACGTTAGGGGGCGGCACTTAAACATTCTGTGGCATTTAAGGATTAAGCTTTTCTTAAGTCGACTTAAGTCATAGACATTTTTAAGCTGCGTATAAGTGATTGTCATAATTTTTAAAGTAGCTTATTCTTCCTACAACAGCAAAGAAAATTAATTTTTACCTAAGGCAACATTTTACTTTTTTTTTCATAAATTTGTTTTAACATTCAATCTTATCAATGCTAAACGTTCGGCAATCTAAAAAATTTTATTTAATTTAAAATGATATTAATTAATAAATTAACAAAAATAATAAGTTGCAGAGTTAGAAAATAAAATGTTTTACAAAAATATTGCTCGTGAAATTCTGAATACATTGATATTGAACATTTGAGTGGTTTATTTATATAAAAAAATATTTTGCATTAAATTTAACTAAAAGTCATCTTACGTGACAGTAAGAAAGATTAAAGTTTTAATTAGGATTTAGTAAAATTTTGTCCTTTTCGAACTTTAAGCTTGAAAAGCTGAATCTAAAGAGTTACAGCATTTTTTATTTTGCTAAAATTTTTTCAATCTACATAACTGTTGTATGGCTTAAATTATATTTTTTTAGTTTAGAAAACACCATCACCTTTTATATCTTAATTAAACTTTGTTTTTTTTTTGTTCGTTTTCTCTTTGTCGCCTGTTAGTTACTTAGAACTCTTGCTTATTAATTTTGTTGAAACTTGAAGTGCGAAAAAGATTTCATTTTTTTTCGTATCGTAACAAAATAATAAATTTTGTTTTCTTGTGTGGGCTTGTTTAAGTTAATGACAGACACTCTGTATGATTTTTATAAATCAATTCGCCAATTTGGCATTTGTCATCTTTTGCCGACAAAACGTTAAAGATTTTTTGAAATCTTTTGAAATTTTTTCATGTTGTGATTTAAAGTATGTGTGTATAAGTTTTTATTAAAAAAAAATACAACATCTGTTTCTTATTATGTAGTCGTAACTTATTTTGCGAGTTAATGTTTGTTTTGAAATCTTTGTTTTTTTTAAATAGTTTGTTTAAAATTAAATGATAAATGATGTGAAAATGTGTGGAATTTTTTGTAATAATTTTCTTTTTTTGATAAAACAAAGAATTATTTATAGATGGCTTACAGAAACTAAAAAAGTTAAGTTCTATTATTACAAGTTACTAATAATTGAAGTTGTAATTTTTATCTGCTCTTCGATTACATCTTACATAAAAAGATACTGGCCCGTAGTCACAAGAAAGTCAATAAAACAAAAATCATAAAAAAATATTTTTGTTTAATTAGGCGCTTATTAAATAAATTTTCTAAATAAAAACTGCTTATTAAGGTCTTAATAAAAAAATATCTTTTATGAAATTGAACGTAAATCTACTTAAAAGAATTTTATGTCAAGAAGTTCTAACGAACAAAAGCCGGCTTTTAATAAAAACATACTTGATTGGCACTATGATTATTTGCTACAGATAAGTTAAATGCCGTTTCATCTTTTCTAAACTTTTTTGGTTGAAAAAAAAAAAAGAAAACCCGATTTTTCAACTCACAAAATTCCAACTTTATTTTATAAAATCATTAAAAAAAATCCTGTTTTTTAATATCTTTTATAAAAGCATTAATTTTTTTAATATTTTTTTTTTTATTTTACATTAAGCCCTAGTTGAAATGGCTGTTGTTTTTTTTTTTAATCTTGCATTTCAGAGAAGAATAAATTCTCTAGTATTTAGTTACAAAAAACGTTGTATAAATTAATTTATAATCTTAAATTCTATTTAAACTAGGAAATCATAATTAAAACGGAAGTTTGTTGTACTTATTTAAATACAATTAAAAGCTTATCTGGTATTGAGTTTGTTGCTGCTGCTGGTGTTATTTCTAAATGATTCACACTTTCCTATAGTAATAATTAATTTCTTTAAATAAATTTATCACAAACAACAATGAATTGTGTAACGTAATATCGTAAAAAAAAAAAATTAATAAAATACGAGGGGAGGTGTGAAGCATTTAAAAATTATTTTTCATAAAGCAAAAGAAATTAAGGAAAAAATTAAAAAATATATAATAAAACGTAAACACCATCGTATTACGAAAAGAAATAGTTAATTGCCCCTTTGGGCGATATCACTTGAAATTCTAGCAGTTGCTCAATATTGAATGAAGCGATTTTGTGTCTGACTATCACAAAAAATTTTTTTCTCAATATTTATAAGACAATTAGTGAGCATCAATGCTCAATATGCTGTAATTTACGGGTATTTTTATTTAAAATCGTCATAGAAGGTAAATCAATATTAAGCTGTATTATATCGCTTGCCAAAGGATTATTTTTCAACACAAATTATCAATACTTAAGGTTAGGATATTTCAGCTTTCAATTACATCTTAAATTAAGTGATACTGATAAGCTAAGCTATATTGTATAATCTTCCCTTAACATATAGCTCTTTTTTAGCTCTAAATTCTTGTCATAAGCTTTAAAATTCTTACTTCAACTATTAGTATCTCGTGGTAATAGGCTTTAGAATAATAAAAACTATTTAATAATGTATTTAGCAGTGAGCATGAAAACAATGACAAGGTGCTTCTATTGCCCATAGCAATTTCTTAAGAAAATGACCTTCGAATATGAAATTTAAAAATTCTTTAAAAAACATTAAAACTAATTAAAAAAAGTGTTCAAATTACAAATTCAATTTAGTGGAATCAATTAAATATTTAATCAATCGTGCTATCATATTAAATAAATTTTTAATACATTCAATTAAAAATATAATTGATTCAATTAAATTCAATTTTATTGATTCGATTAAAAATTTAATTGGTTCAATTGAAAATTAAATAGATTTAATTAAAAATTTAATAGTTTAAACTAAACATTTAATTGATTAAATTAAAAATGTATTTCATTCAATTAAAAATGTAACTGATTCGATTAAATTCAATTTTATTGATTCAACTAAAAACTTAATTGGTTCGATTAAAAATGTAAGTGATTCAATTGCACATTTTTTTAATTCAATTGAACATTTAATTAAATCAATTAAAAATGTGATTCAATTGAAAATTTAATAGATTTAATTAAAAATTTAATTGTTTAAATTAAAAATTTTATTCAATTAAAAATTTATCTTTTTAATTAAAAATTTTATTGAGTCAACTAAAAATTTATCTTTTTAATTAAAAATGTAATTGATTCAATTAAATAGTTTATTTAATGTTTATTAAAATTGATTAAATATTTAATCGACTTAATTAAATACTTGAGCTATTGTTTTTATATCTTATTAAAATTACCACTAACATTTTTTATTTTAAGTGAACTTATACCACTTTTAAAAATAAGCTGCATAACGTTTTACTTTAAAAAAAAAATTTATAATTTTTGCAACCTCCCTCGTATTTAATTTTAGTTTGTACGTAAATAAAACTCCAGGCTTAAAGATTGACTGGCTCTATATTCAACATACATTTACAAGCACTTAAACACAAAACCATCAAAGCTATTTAATCAATTAAACATTTTAATAATAATTTAAAACAAAACAAAAAAAACATTCTCATTAGCAAACCGCAAATGAATGAAATGCACACAGACCAACAACAAACGTATTAAATGATATCCGCACAATGACTTATGCATCTACATGCATGCATTTCTATATGCATGTTTGGATGCAAGTATGTGTGTGCGGTAGTGTGTGTGTGTGTGTTTTACTATAAGCTTTACATATTCCAATAAATTTTATTATTGCGCTTTTTGCATTTTCTATGAGTTTATTGTAGGCCTGTGAAATTATTATTAAATTACTGACTGTTTTTCGTACATAAAATTACAAACATAATTTTTCCCACATTAAAAATATTGTTGAAAATTAATAACAACCAACACATACAGCAGCCAACCACAGCAGCAACATTCAAAAAAAATAAGAGAGGAAAGTATGTGTTGGTATCATCATAAATTTTAATTACAAACAGCATTTAAAGATAGCCCGGCAGTCAGACAAACAGCCAGAGAGACAGGCACACAAATACATAAGTAAATCTCCTCAGTGACTTGGCTGCTTTATAACGAACGTACATACATACGTACAAGTTTTATTTATTAACGAAATTGTTGTCTTGTTAGTGTTGTTGTTTTGGTAACTTTTTCTCTCTAGTAAATAAATTGAAAAACATTATTTTCATGTGCAGATAACAACAATAATTTATTAACACTATATAGAAGCAGGTCAAATATTGTTGTTGTTAGTGTTGTTTCTGTTTTTTTTTTCTTAAACAAATTACAACATTAAAGAAGTAAGGAAACTATACAAGTTGTGTTTATTCGTTTTTGTCTTTGATTATAATTTTCTTTAGTTGTAGTGAATAGTTTTATGCCAAACTTGCAAACAGGTTGTTTTGGTCTTAACCTGAACCTTAAAAATTTTTCAAATTATTTGCCTCAACTCTCAAGCAAATTGCAAACTTTAACTCGTAAGACATCCTTAAATTTTCCTTCTACTTGTTTTTGTGTGTTTTCTTTTTGTTTCGTTTTTTTTTTTTTTCATTTTCATCAGCATCAAAAAACACGCAGCCAAAGGAAAAAAAAGTAAAAATGCTTGTAGATGGCTTTTGGCAGTTTTAAGCATGATATCTTATAATACTTTAAACACACACTAAGAAAAACGTACAACCGCTTACACTGTTAGCTACTTGAATACGGCAACTATATTAATTAATATCCATGTAAATTTACATTAAAAATCTTTTACTTATTAAAGATAAAGTATTTTTATTCAGAATTGTAAAGCATACGAATCGCCTCTCTGCAAACTAGGTTAGGTTGCGGAGGGCGGCGTCCTAATAAGAAAAACACAAGGGGGGGGCTCACTGGAGTCCTCTAATGCAGTTCCTTTGTGATACAAAATTTAAATAAATTTGTATACACAAAATTATTTATGCAAATAAATTCATTTTAAAATGAATAAACTATTTAAGTTGTCAAGTTACGAGGCCTGGATTTCAACTAGCCCAGAAAAGTCGCTCAGACAGTTAACAATAATATATAAATAACGCCATAATAAATTATTGAGAGCCCTCGTAAATCAGAGGGTAGTGCACTAAGCTTAATAACAGTCTGGGTTAGCCTGCGTGTTTTCCTTAAATCCTACTTTGCAAACATGTTTTCATTGCATAAACTAAATGGCTGGAGTGTCATCTAAACCCTTTAACACTCATATTTTATGGCTTTTTATTTCTTCTTGAAAAATATTATTAAAGAAAACTGCAATTAGCTACAAATTATAGTTTTCAAATATCTAAAATTGAGTAGCAGCTTCTTTTTTGGGTTTGAAGAAGCAATTTTTTTTAGTAAATCATGACATACTCAATTAAATCACAGTGTATTTAAAATGTACACGTTCTTAAGCACACATTATTCACCAACTAAAGGTTAAGCCAAGACAAAAGAGTTGCCAATTTGCGAAAAGAAAAAATAGATTTTCCAGTACTTAAAAGTTAAGAGGCAACAAATTTCTGATTGAGAAAACGCAGAGAGAAAAATAAAGTCAGAGAAAGAGAATAGAAACAGTAACAGCCTATGAGGCCAAATTGTCTTATTTATTTGATATCGAGCAACTTTTATCGAAACTTTTCATACAAAAAAAAAAAATTTAAATTTTTAAAATTTTTATTCAATATCAAATTCAAAGATTTGAGCCAAAATTCTAGATATTTTGAGTGAAAATGGTTCAGTGACAGGGGAAACTAGAGAAGGTAGCTCATGTGGATATTTCAATGTGGTTCCTTTGTGAAAAATTAAAAATTTTAAGATGGTTGATTGGTTGGTTAATTAGAATCACAAGATTCGGTGTTGAAAAAAAGATAACAATAGAAAGACATCAAAGTGAGGAATCAAAAGGCTACAGACTCAAATTAAGAGACAGAAAAAGAAGATAAAGATTCCGCCATAATATAAATCAATTCCATTGGTGTTTTACAGTCTAGTCTTTTTCCAACATAGCTGAAGGTTGGCTACCAGCAGTATATTTAATTTAGAGTATACCTTTCAAACATCTTGTACTACGATAGCCAATTTGTTGGCTGCTCTATCGCTACCATTTTTACTGCATTCCTCAAGTAGCCTGAAAGACCCACAAGCCCAAAAGTTCACTGTTCACGATTTAAGTTTTGCCTAAAGTCAATTATCCTCTTCAGTGAGAACCCGCTTATTTTTCTGATAGTCAACAAGAAGTCTCCCAGCAGTCTTGTCCTAAAGTAAATATTCTAAGCTTTTGCAAAATCGATAAGGCGATTCTGTAACTTATTTGTATCGTTGGTACACAGCTGTTGTTTTCTATACAACACAATCATTTTTATATGGCAATTTTGTGCACAGAACCACAGCAACTGCAGTGACTATCCTATCCTACACTTACACAGGGGATATCTAAGATCACAATGCTCGATCAACCATCCCAAGACGCAGAATTATCTGCGTAGACAGAAAGAAAACTTGGATAAAATGAATCCCACAACAATTACTTTATTTCTGAAGAGTCTTGGATTGTTTTACTTGGGAATTGGGCTGTACAATAGATCTTACTAGTTGCGCGGCAATTATAGCCCACACTAATATTAATAAAATAAACTTCTGATTATTTTGCTTCTTTAAATAAAAGTTTCCAGAATATTTCCATAATCCAAATGTCTACTACCTTTAGTTTTGTATCTGGATTCATTGTTGGCCCATTTCTATGATAAAATTACCTGGTTACTCTTTAACAAGTAACTATATTACAATGAGTAGTAATTTTTTTGGTTGTCTACTCGTATGTACACAATTACTAAACACAATTTTGATAAACCTTCATATAAGAAAACCGGCCAAAAAGTTAGGCCTTGGGGGAGGATAAAGCAAACACTTACAGTGTGTTATTTTTTATGTTTTTGTTTTTGGTGTTGGCAGCTTTTTTTTTCTTCTTCAAAAAGGTCAATCAAGAACATGCACACAACACACTCGACATAGTTTGATAGGAGCCACAGCAAGCAAAAAAAAAAAAATAAAAAATTAGACAGGGGAAGCAACTAACAACAGCAATATCATCAGTTGTTGTTGAGTTTGTTTGTTTGTTTCTAATATTTAGCTAAAGCAGCCAACATACATACTCTTACTTACTCGTACTTGTTGTAACCAAACATTAACAAATGCACTATCATCATCATCATCATTCCATGCTCCTGCTCATGCTCAACCTCGTCATATCATCCGCAGCGGCATTAACATTTTTTTTTTTTTTTTATTATTATTTTCTTATGCACAATAGCTGAAAGAACATTATACCCACTGCATTAAGCTTTTGTTGCTGCAGCAAAATCGTATTCTAACTATAAAAAACAAAAATGGAAAAATGAAAAACCTAAAGAAATGTGAATGAAAAACACAACATAATTTCTCTACATGATGTTTTTAATGTTTAACAACCATGTAGTGATGATAATAATGCAATAAAAAAATAGTTGTGTTGTTGTTGTTGTTGTTGTTATTGTTGAATACTTTACAAAAAGATATACATTAACACAACAACATTAAATACATACCAACTTTTTGTTGTTCTAACAAAAAAAAAGAAACTGCGAATGAATGATGTTATAAAAAATATTTATCTACTTTCCGGGTAGAAAATATGTCAAGATTATAATTGAATTTCTAGAAGAAAAAAACCATATTTTCTCTACACTCAGAAATTGGGTGCACCCTTAGATGGGTAGTGTATAAAATAACCTGGGTCGCAGGTTCGTTTCTTCCCTAGATACTGTATGTTTTTCTGTTTTTTTTTAGTAATATGAATTATATTGTTACGTTTTTACCCTTTCATAAAAACGTTTAGTTTATTACGGTTCGGTATTGTAAAATAAAACACAACATCATCACACTACATCATTAGTAAATTAATAACTTCTTTTTGTAGTATATAAGCGATAAGTATTCACTTAACACACTTCCCTCGTACAAACTTTATTAGTCGAATGGAACTTGTTGTTGATGCAAACCCGCAGCAACTAATAAAATTAAAAACTTTTACTTGCTACTCTGCAAATATTTGTATTAATTAAAGACCCTATTAGTTGGGTATTTGGTACGCTAATAGCAGCCGTAAATGAAAAAAAAAATCCCCATTATGCTTTAGTTTTACAGTTAGAAGTTTTAAGTCATTCTAGGCAATTGCCTGTTTATGCAACAGCATTAGAGAAACAGAGAAGTGGGTTTACAAAAGAAACCGTTTCTAAACTTAATTTAAAACCGAATTAAACATGCTGCAACATGTTTTGGCATGTTATAAGCAACTACATACTCGTATGCATAAACATTAAAACATTTCTAATAGATTGCCAAACTTCACATACAACAGTTTTGGCAAACCAACAAGAACAACAACAACAACAACAGCAGCAGCAGCAACCACTTTTATGTCAATACTGGCACAACTTGCGAAGGAGTAAAGTAGAAAAATTAAAAAATTTAAAAAGAATTTATGTACTGGCAACTACTAATAAAAAAAAAGAAATAGAAAAAAACTTCTTGTGGTTGGCAAGCAAGCAAGCACCACAAACAAGCATTATTTAGTTAAGGAGTTCCATTTACAATTTACCGCAAGGCTCTCCAAAGACTCTAGATTTAAACAAACAAACATTCGTCTAACACACAGCACACATTTATTACGTTCAGTGTACTCACAGAAATATGCATAAAATGCAGCAGCATATGCTTTCCCTTACAACACGATAAGATGGGGCACAAGTACACGTACGTACTTTAATAATATAACGGTTACGTGCATACACACACACATACGATTTGGTTGCTTTTGCACTTTTGGTCTGCAGAGCAGGTTTATGTTTTATAGTTTTTTTTCATATTTTAATTTTCTTTCCTTTTATTTTTTTATAATTTAAAAAAGTTGTTGAGGAATTATGGTTAGAGGTCACTGCATTTACATGATGAAGTTCACGTTAAATGATCATGAAGGGGTTATAAATGGCTATGTAGTGCGTATATTTGGGGGCCCTGCCACCATTAAATATTTTTTAAAGCTTTTTTTTTTCTAAGTGGTTTATGTGAAAACTCTTAACAAATACATACACATACGCATAGCTGTACATTTGTTGCTTCATATATAAATAATATCTACTTAAAAATATAAAAATTATTTACCAAAGTAATAATAATTTATGTGCTTAACATTTTATTACTTAAAAAATTAAAAAAAAAAAATATATGTTGCAAGAAATATAAGAAGAGGGGTACCTTAATGCAGTGACTACATTAAACTTAAACTAAAAAAAAAACTACTAGAATTATAAAAGAAACACAAGTCATGTAGCAGTAATTTAAATACTTTCAGCAAAGAAAGCTGATGCAGGCATAAACACAGCATTATCCATTAATTTAACCACATAAGCCTTTTCAGCAAAATACGATTAAAAACATATGGCACACATATCCTTAAAAAAATTATTTTTCAATTAAAACATTAATTTAAAAAAATAGTTCAACCACTTTTACTTTCACAACTATCTATAAAATATTTTTTCCTTAAAGAAAAATCATTTATATCACTGTTAAAGTAAATGAGCAATATCAAAGTCTAAAACTGAGCCGTTATTTTGGAAAGTGGTATAAGTCCACTTTTGAAAGACAAATTATTTAGCCTTAATTTTGGTAACATGGTATGTAAAACTTACTTAAACTAACGCTGACTCATTTTTTGCACAAACTGACTTATACCGCTTTTAAAAATAACAGCTCATATATATATTTAAATGCACCATTTTGTGCAAAAAATATTATTATTGAATTTCGATTTTTAAATTAGAAAAAATATTTGATTGAACTGAATTGAACTTATGTGCTGTTGAAGGCTTGTGTTATAAAAACAGCTTATTAGTTTAATTCAGTTCAGTAAAATATTTTTTATGATTTCATGATCGAAATTCAATATTTATTCCCATCCTAAAATTAAGTTTTCTTTCAAAAGTAAGTGTTGGGCAAAAATTTTCTTACGAACCTTACAAACGCATATTCTGGCCGATTATAAGTAAAAAATTCCTGCAGGGTTTTTTTTCCTCTTACCTTTTATAAAAACCTAAATTTTTTCTGGGAAAAATTCCAGCGAATAATAATTTTATTAAATTATTCGATTATAAATTTATTATTAGTAAATATTAAAATAAAAACAATCTTAAGATTGAATAATATTGACTAATAATCCTGGAAATATTTATAATTGTGAATGGGGCTTTTAAGGGCTTGTGCTGCAACTGCTTTCAATAAAATAAATTTTTTGCTTCAAAAAATTATAAAGAAGCAAAAGTTACTAAAATATTATTTCCCATCAAAAAATAAAAGAAGCGGAACAAATCAATCAAAGTAACAAAAAATTTCAAGGTCTTTAAGATTGACCAGTTGAGCAGAAAACGTAAGCTATAACGTAAAATATAATATTTTTTTCGAACTGCAAACAATTCATGCAATTTGCAATAAAATATTTGTTTCATTTCTGTTTTTTTTTTTTATTATAAACCTTCTTACACATTAATAACAAAACAATCGATCCTTTTCTGCACAAGGAAACACATTGAAATTATAAATAAAAAAAATAAAATTTTTTTTAATGGAAACTGCAAAACTGGTTGCGGGCAAATAATGGAAAAGAATTGCAGTTAAATAACAGCAACAACAACAAGAAAATAAATGTACAATTCAACTGATAGCCACTCAGGCTGTTCCTTGTACACTGCCAATACTCAATATGGAGTGTAGTAGACATTAAACATCAGCAGCGGTTGTTACAATAGATGAGTGTGGTGGCTGTTGGTTGCTTGGGTTTTTTTCTATTTTTTTTGTTGGTTTTTGTTTTAATAGTTACATTGTATTATAGCTTTTGTCGTCGAGGTTATTGTTGGCTAGCTGTAGGTTTTTGTGGCACATTCAATCGACCAAACGATCGAAAAGCTTTAAAAATCAAAAGCAATCAAATTGACAAAACGTCAACGTAATAAAGCGTTGATAAACCACAGAGAAGCAATTGCCAACAATATAAAACTTCAACGAGGTACAGACCAGTACATGCAATACAATCAAAGAAATATAAAGAAAAAAGCAGCAACATTTTGTATTTAATACTTGGCAAGAAGATACTTGGGTACATGAGCTCTTTCTTCAACGCAGTCTCATAATGTTTAGGTTAAGAAAATACAACAAATTGATTAGCAACAACACACATAATGTCTGGGTTACAAAACGTCACTACAAAACAACAGTCTCTTTTAAAGAGTTAAGAAGAAATACAATAAGTTTTCATATAGAAAATAAAATGCCATGAAATACACATACATACATAGAACATAAATCAGGCAGGCATCAACTACAATAAGCAATACTCTATTGATTTTTATATGTGCTGGACATAAAATCATGCAATGTTGCCTGCCTGCTGCCCCAACAAAATGAAAACAATTGATAAGACTAAAAAATTAAATGCATCTTCTAAGTTCTAGCTGCAGCAGCTTAAAACTAAATTAAACTTTAAGCCAAAACGACAAAAATTATGGCTACAGAGGGAAAATCCCTACAAATTCTGGTCATCAAATTTTGCTGTATAGAAAAGCGTTCTATTTCTTTAGTTGTCAGTTTTTTTTTTTTTTTTTTTTTCATTAGTCTGAAACCGATGTTGCTTTTACTCAAACCAACAAATATGCCATAGTACTATTTGTTTCAGTTTCAATCATTCAAAATGATGATTGTGCAAATAAAATCGTTTACAAATTTTGATAAAATCATGGTCGAGCCACGATTAAAAACTGATTGTTTTTTTGTATGCTGTTCCGCACCATTGAATCTGAAAAGCAAAATACATGCATATGCCTTGATTAAAACATTTAATACTACAAAACCGTATTTCAGTATAAATTCACATAAACAAAAAAACACCCCTATTTTACAACGCAGTAGTTTTTGCAAATAGCATGTGTAATCGTTGATTTAATGTCTTTTTGAAATTTCTTTTAATTCTTAAAAACAATCATTTTGTAATCATAGGTTAAACATGATTTAATCATGATTTGATCGATTGTGCATAAAACTATTTAATCAAGGACAATTAACCAAAACTGCTATTTTTTTTAGTTCACCCAAATAATTTTCTGAATTCTTAATAAATACTAGACTCTGGGAGGATTTGTGTCACAATAGGTCTATTTTGGCCGCAGTGGCCAAGTGTCTTGTTCCACTCCTCATTGTAATTCTAGTTATCTTTTCCGCATAAAAAGTGTACTTTGATATCTCCCGTTCGCTCTGTGTCTCTCTCTTGCTTTCTTGCTGTTTCTTATTAACTCAGAATTGCTGCTTTAAAAATTGTTAAGTGTGAACTGGGATTTGATTTTCAATTCTAGCCAAATCAATTAAATTAATATTTTTGATTTAATTTTTTTCTATTATTCTTATTTTTTTCCTATAATTGTTTGAAACTAAATTTGCCTTCTTCTTAGCTGTAGTTAAAGTTAAGGGGGTTATAAATTCTCTATTACTAGTTTTGCTTACATAAAATTTTTGTTCAAACAAATTATTGCACGTATTACATACGAGTGAGTACAAAGTTGGTTAATGCTGGCAAGCAACAAACAACCAAAAGATGCATTTGATGCAATTTATAAGGCCTACACAAACCCACAATTCTGCTATTATTTTTTACTATAACCAATTTTGTAGTTTTTTGCTATTTTCCTTAACAATTTAACAATAAACGATCTCTTTGAGCTGCAGAGCATATGAAGCAAAAAACACATGCACTAACAAAGTATGTAATTGTAAATATAATTCAAAGATCGATATTGCTTATGTATGTGTGAGTGTGTGGGTAAGTGTGCGTTTGGATGTAAGTAAAACTATTTGCAACATTTAGAACCTTTTTGTTCATTTGTGGCATCGATTTTTTTTTCCTTCACATTATTGTGCCTGTTGGGATATTTTTCCCTTTTACAGCTTGATTGTCGTTATATTTTTTTCTTTTTTTTTTCTTCGATAAATGGTTGGTTAGTTAGGCTGCCTGCCTATAACACAACATCAAACTGAAATTTATAGATTTGTTTTTTTTTGTATTTTGTTGTACTTTTTGGTGCATTTATGTTGTCCACCATATTTGGCTTAAAAAAAAGTACCAAATACCTTCTTTATAGAACAAAAAAAACAAGAAACAATACGAGGAAAAATGGGAAAGAAATAATCTCCAGATATAAATTTTTGTTTGTAATTCTAGTTTTTGTCTAGTTTTTTTTTTTATTTTTTCTGCTTTACTTTTTTGAAAATGTTTGGCATGTTTTAAAATGGCTTTAAAAGTCAATTGTTTATTGTAAAAAAAAAAAAAAAAACACACACATAGTGCAAAAATTGTTTGCGTTTTACAATCATAAAAATAAAAATTGCTTAAATCTATTCATGCCATTGCGTTAAATAGCGCCTTTAAGCTGTTTGATGTCCAATTTTGGTAACAAAAAATTAAATTGTTTTTTTTTTGTTTCTTTCTCCCTCTTAAAATTGATTGGGAAATTGCTGAATGAAATGTCGGTGTTTAACAAAACATTTATTTGTATTATTAATTTTTTAAAACAATTTAATAAGTTAAACAATTTTTTAATGATCCGGTTCTTGTTAAGAAAAAGGCAACATAAATTTTAAATTTTACATATTAAACAAAAGTAGAGTGAATTTGTCTGCTGTTATTGTTAAAAATGTTGTCTACTTTGAAAAAAAAAAAATTTGAATATAGACAGCATCTTTTTTTAAAATTACCGCTTACTAATTTTTTTGTTTAAAGTGGACTTATGAAATTTAAAAATAGTAGCTCATATACTAGCCTACAAGTTTAATTGTAATACTAGTGGAATTAATGTTTTTGCCAACGACCTGCTAAGTAAATGCACATTTATTGCCTAAAAACAACATTCGAAATTTTAATGTTTTTTTATGAAAAAAATTAAAAATTTTGATAGTATCGAATGCGACGGTTTGTGCTCTGAAAAAAATTAAAAGCTAATTAAAAATATTGTAAAATTGTTTTAATGTTTTAATTGAATCAATTAAATATATTCACAATCAAATTCATAAAAATTATGCGACAAATGTCTTTATTAAACAAAACTTTTTTTTTATGGATTAATATATAAATTTTTTAATATATTGATCACATTTTTAAGTCAATTTGATATTTTTTTTTAATTAAAATTTTTAATAGATTTTTAATTTATTTGTGTGTATGATAGTCACTAAGGAGAGACACATTAAGTGGTATAAAACTCACTAATAGGCCCAGGCCTATTATTCATTTAAATTTAAAAAGTAAAAACCCGCTCTTTATATAGATTTAAATTTGTAGTAAAATTAATTGGCCTGATAAAGAGTTCCCTTGTCGTGGCAGAAAGAGTAATATGTGCCAACGACGCCGGTCTTATACTTTATACTGGTTTATTGTAAATTCGACTATGGGGATGGATGACACTGGTAATAGCGCTGAAGTAGTAGGTTAAAAATTTCCCCTTTAAAATTTTTTTGAGATTTTTTTTTACATTGTGGCGCCTCTTTTTTTTTTTAAACTCTGCTACTGAAAGCAAACAAGGGAGAAAGAAACCACTCTTAAATGACACTTAACGAATGTCAAGAGACATAAATTAGGTTTAGTGATTTTTGCTTTGGTTTTTTTTTTGTTTTTGTTTTCTTGTAATAAACCTAACGATTGTCTGACATGTGACAGTTCAACACAGAGACAGGTTGTGTTTTATATGTACGTAATATGCGCCTGCTCTTTTGATATTTAATACACACAAAAAAAAAATAATAATAAAATTTATTAAAAAGAAAAAAAAAACAAAACACATGTTTTGTAGAATGTGTGGCAAATGTAGAGATTTTGATTTGTGGTAATTTAACCAAACAAAATACACTTTTGACATGATAAACTAAACTGTTGCTCAGGAAAAGTAACAAAAATTTTTAAATTAATTTTTATTTTTGAAGAGATTTAGACTTAATTATGGAAAAATTTTTCATATAAATTTGTCACAATATCTACCTAAAGTCTACTTTATCTGTTCTTTAAATGCAAGCATTAGTGTATAGATTTTTTAGTAAATAAAAAAAAATTATGAGTTTTTTCAAATCGAATTAAAAAAAATTTAAATAAAAAAAAATAAAAAAATTATTTTTTAAACCGAATAAAAAAAAAATATTTGATTTGAAATAAAAAAAAATTATGAATCTTATAAAAAAAAAATATTTTTAGTTTTATGATTTTAAATTAAAATAAATTATGAATTTTATAAAAAGAAAATTTTTTAAATCGAATTAAATTTTTTTTATTTGAAATTAAAAAAAATTTCTGAATTTTATAAAAAAAAAAATATTTTTTTGATGGATTTAAACCAAATTTAAAATTTTATGAATTTTATAATAAACTATATATTTTTGATTTTTAAATTCTAAATTTTAAAAAAAAATATTTTTAAATTGAATTTGAAATTAAAGAAAAATTATGACTTATAAATATAAAAAAATTTTTTTGTTAATATTTTTATATGAAATTAAAGTAAATTCTGAATTTTATAAAAAAATTTAAATTTTTAAATCGAATTAATTTTTTTTTATTTGAACTGAGAAGGATTTGAAAATCAATTCATTGGAAATTTTAATTAAATTTTTTAATAGGCCGTGTGTACTTATTTAAATAGAAGAATTTTTTACACAGAATTCTAAGATTTTGTTATGACATGCCGCTGTTATAAAAATCCTGAAATCGTATATGATTCACCTTAACTGGAAACAATTAATTATCAGTTGAATCTTAATGCATTCACTTCATTTCATTTCTCATGTCATTTTTATTAAGCTCTCAGGGATTTTTTTGATGATATTTTGATTGATCATTTTATTATTCAAACATACAGCAAGTAAAAAAGACAATTACTTTTAAACTTTATTTTTTTTTATTTGGTTTTTGAAAATCCATAAAACCGGTTAATCAATGAGGGCGCTTACAAGTGTAGTTAAAAGAGTTGAAAATTTTTAAACAAAAAAAAATTTTTTTATTGAATATTTTCAAGTACTCGTTTATTTAGTTGGGGAATTTGCGTAGGTTGAACAATTGCTTTGAAGAACGCCTTTAAAAAAAAAAGTAGATAATTAAAAAAAAAAACAAAAGAATAACGAAACTTATAAATATAAAAGAAACATTATTTTTGGAATTAAAAAAAAAAAAAAACAGAAGAAGCTGAAGAAAAAATAAAGTAAATTAAATACAACTATGAGAAGAATCTCTAAGAATAGCCAGCCATTGAGCCATCAAATGATTGATCATTGCTTAAGATAATGACAGGGCATTAAAGCAGACATTAACAGACCCTTCAAGGCTTCAATGAGCCAACCAAGTGTGTTTATGGCAGCACAATAACTAAAAAAAAAAAAACAAGTAAAAAAGAATCACCAAAAATAATATTTAAAAATGTTTACAAAAGCAAATTTACATGTGTTGCTGTTGTTGCGGTTGCTGTTACAACAAAGAGCAGCGAGAGCACATCACCCATTGCTTTCCGACTACAAATATGGGGGATCATGCTGTCAAAAATTAAGATTTATGAATATTTTGTTTGTATATTTTGTATATATAAAAATAACTTGCTTGTTTGTGTGTAAACTTTGCAATGTGTTTGACAGTGACAGCTGTAGCAAAAAAAAAATAAATTTTGCCATATCTTTTTAAAGTTTTTATTCCTGTTATGTTTTGTAATTTATGAGTCTTAAATGAATTTAATTACGCAGAAATTTTTTTAATCAGTTTAATATTACCAACAAACACACCTAACAAAGTGCTAGAGTGTTAAATGTCATTAAAAACAAAGTGACAGTTTAATTAAAAAAAATTACCAACTTAAACTTTTTTTTAAAGAAAATTGATTTCAAAACAAATTAAGTCTTGTAAATATATAAAAATCAATATTGAACATAGAAAAATATTTTTTAGTCAAAAAATATTTTTTTTTATTTAGTAAAATACGAGGACAATATTTCTCATATAAACATAATTTTAGCAAAAAAAAAATATATATTTTTTAAAAATGACTAATTTAATAAAAATCTTATTAACAAAAGTCAGCTCTTAATAAAAGCTTACTCTATTGTGACTGTGATTATGGCCAATTATTTTTTATTTAGTCAAATACAACTCGTATTTATTTGACTCTTCGTTTCTGCGCTCCTCGTTGACTCGAATATAATCAAGTAACTTCAACTCTTCTGATAGTCTTTTACAATTCGGATTTCAGCAGTTTGTGCAAATTAAAGTCAACTTTTGATTCAGCGTAACTAGAAAGTGTGGCCAAAATATGTATTTTGAAGCATTGATTTTAAGTCTATATATTGATTTCTTTTGTTGAATTGATTCTCTTTCAAATGAGGTATGTCTAAACTAGGCAGTTTGATTAATTCTCTTTTAAAGTTACTGTTGTGTTCTCATACCAATTTTGACATTCTTTTACATAATTAATTAAAAAAACTTTTTCGTGTTTGATAATTTTAAAGGATTCAAATAGGGAACAAAAAACACTTGCCGCTACTCCTTTCTATTCTCTTCTCTATCTCTCTTTCTCTCTCTCTTAATCCCATAAATTCAAAAGTTGCTTAACTAAAATTAGCGTGTTTGTTCCCAGACTATGTAACTGACATGACGTAAATATTGCAAGCGACTTGTTAGAGGGCTTTCACATTTGGCGAGTCAGTTGCGCAAGTATATTTTTCATCTTTTTATATTTTCCTTTGAACTTGCATACAAAACTTTACTTTTTCTTTCTTTAATTTTTATAATTCCAAACATTTTATGTAAATTTCCACCATTTGAAATAATTTGTAAATGAACATCTGCCATTATGAGGCCTAATCCTTTAAACCTTTAAAAATACTATGCACTTGCTGTCAATTAAAATAAACCACTTCTTACAGCTAAGCCTCTTTTATTTTATTTTTTTTTTTTTTATTTAAACAGTAAACACACCATACAAATATATAATATTAAAAAAAAAAGCCTTTTTTCCTCTTGTTATATGAAAACATCAATTGTAATTATACCCCTAAAAGCATTTCAACACTTACAATGCCAAAAAACCAAAACAAAAAAAAAATTTCTTTTGACACCTTGTAAATGACAGTTGAAAAGCAGGGTTGCAAATTTTCCAATACATACAAATAAATGACAAATATTTTCATAATCTCAGCATTACAAAAAAAAAAAAAAAAAAAAAAACAAGAAATCAGCAGACTAACTGCTACCCTTTTCGTTAAATGACAATAAATCAATTTTGAAAAAAAAATTTTTTTTTTTTTGCTTTTACAATGCAGGAATTATGAACTAAAATTTGAAAACAAAAACTATTTGGCTTTGCCACCACATGTCTTTTTTAATTATAAATTAAATGTATTTATATGACATTATTATAAACTAGCAAAAACAAAAAATGAAACAAAATCATCCTTAATGTGGTGTGTTTTTCAAAATGCTATTTTAACAAATTATTATATATTTTTAAAAAAGGCTAGGCCAGCCCAGCATCAATACAACAACCAACCATCCCTAAATAAATCCAACTCTAACCCACTACCACACTATTATTATTATTTTTGTTATAAGCTAACACCCTTGTAGCATTTCTAAACAATAAATTTTTGACAGTAGTTATAATTAATTGCAATTGTAGCATAAAAATGCAATTCAATGCAGTTTGGCGCCATATTGTCAAGTTGTGCTTGGGTTACAACTAAACTTTAGTTATCATGTAACATGTTTGGTATTTTAACATGTGTATAGTAAATGTCAAAAGCATATAAACAGGTCACAAGCTACCCATCTCCGTTGCTTTGTTGCCATCGAGTTACTTACTACATGTTCATAGCCAAATCTGTAGTTAATTTGTAGTACAACACAAAAACTAAAGCTGTAAAATTTAGCTACTTATCAGAGATGGAAAATCGAAATTTAAAAAGAAAGTGAAAAGTTTTTAGTTGCAAGTTGTTTTGGAGACAAAAAAAATTTGTACGGACAAAATATACGTTCAAACAAAAATTTTTTTTCTCTCAAAATATGTTAAAAACAAATATAGTATTCCCGAATATTATTCTAAAAATTATAAACTTAATGCACAGAAAAATTAAGATAAAAACGATTCAGACCATTTTAGTTTTACATTCAAATCCAAACAATTTTATATTTTATGTTCAATCGACTTTTTTATTATTTAAAAACTAACCAAATTTTCCATCTGTGCCATTTACTATGATTCGCCTGGTGTTTGGGAGAGAAGGAGTCACCAGGCGCTAACAAATAATTTCATTTTTATGATTATTGCTGAAATTGAATGCCAGAAATATAAAAATAATATAAAAAAAATACCATTTCACGTAATAAATTTTTATTGCCATCGTTTGACAACTGTTAATGGTTTTACTAATGTACATATATCACAAGTTACCGTTAGTTTATTGATGTGCATGCATGCATATGACTCTCATAAGTCAAATGGCATCAGATTGATTGAGAGAAAAACAGAATATATAAAAAACAGGAGGGAGATACTATCTCCCTTTAATTTTAGATTAGTGATAGATTTGGGGCCATTATTACAACTAAACAATAACTAAAAGTAGGATGTTATCGGACAGATAATACCATAACAGGTTATACAACCTTTAACAGCAAAATTTTACTATAAAAAAATTAAAAAAAAAAATTTTTTTTGTTAATTTTATAAGTAAAAATAAAAATTTTTTTTAATTTTTTCAATGGCTTGCAGCAGCATTTTCTTGTGCTATGCTTTATAACTCCTCAAGGATATTTAATGGAACTTTCAAGGGGCTTTTAAAACTTTTAAATAAACTTGCTGTTGGCTGATTCGTTAAAATAACAAAAGCATTTATTTTAACTTAAATTAAATTATAGACACCATTTACACAGGGAAAGTTTACTTTGCAAAGTCTTGAGTTTATAGGAGATAGGGGTGAAGAGAACGGGAGGCAGTACAGACTTTCTTGTACTCTCAAATTCGTTTTGTTCTTTGTTCGTAGTTTATATAACTGAAGTTAGCTGCAACTTTTTATTTGAAAACAAAACAAAATTTGAGAAACAAAACTTTCCCTGTATAAACACCAAAGAAAGTTTAAAAGAGAATTCAACAAAATTTGTCAAAGTAAACTTTCCCTGTGTAAATGGTGTCATAACACAGCCTACCAATGCAGATCTCTAGCAATTATCAAAATAAATGCTGCCTAACTGGTGATTATTTCACTTTACGGCTACCAAACATTACACATACAGGCTTTGCTTATTTGCATTTAACAACATTGTTGCTTTACAAAGGAATAACAAACATTTAATAAAGCAGCGTATATTATCATTTCTACCGCCATAGTGTAGTATAGCTGACCTTTCTTCCACCGTTGATGAAAAGTGTATATTAAGTTGCTTCATGCACTTGTACTTGTCTTGAAAAAATATGAAAATAAGAAATTAATAAGGAGAACAAAACAAAAAAAGAAACAGAAACAGAAAATACTACTACTACTTATTTGAGCTTGAGCACACTTACTGCAGTGCTTGAGGCGTTTTAAAAATGTAACGAAAACTGCAAGCTCTTTCAAAACAAAAAAAAAATTTTTTTTTTGTATGTCTGACCATTGAAACAGACAAACTAATGAACACTGGGCAACTTCAAATGGTCATATTTTCAGGTTTGCTTGTTTCTTATTTTCTTTGTTTTGAAATGCCGCTTGTTTTTTCTACTGGCCTGAGTTTGTGGGCAAACAGTGAATGAGTGAGTGCAGTTGTAAGATGCCTTAAGGCATGAAGAAAAAGAAACAAGGTCTTAATTTTCTTTACGTTTATGTTAAATTATTTATATGTGTGCGTTTTTAATAAGGGAATACATACATACATAATTTGAAAATAAAATTTGATAAGAAAAAAAAAATAAATAAAAATTCAACCATAAAAGCAATTTAAAAGAAATTTAATAAAGAAACTGTTCTTGATTTTTTTAGGAAAAAAACTGCGCTTTAATTTATTTTCAAAATTACTAATAATTTTTGTTTTAATTTATTTCTTTTCAGGTAAGTCCATTTTTATATTGTACAAACATCTTTATCAGCTTAAAAAACATGTTTTGTAAGTACGAATTCATATTAAAATACCTTCGAAATTTATCACAATTTAAATAAGCGTAAACATGCACCAAACAATTCTTGTTTAAGCTGTTAATTCTGAAAGTGGTTTAACATGGCTTTTTAAAAAAAAATTAGTTATCGTTATTTTAGCAAGATGTAGTCTTTATCTTACTAAAATTAGCGCTAACTAACTTTTTTTTTTTAAGTAGTCTTATAGCTCTTTTTGAGCTTTATTAGCAATAACTAAATTAAACCCTAAAAATTATTCTTTAAACCGGTTTTGAATGTTTGGTTGTTTTACAATTAAATGAACTGTTATATTTTAAAGTGGTATATGTCCACTTTTTTAAACAATTAGTCATTGGTAATTCTAGTTGGTGTTCTTATCTTACTAAAATTATTTTTTTTAAGTGGTTCAATGATTAGGAATTTCTATAAAACATTTATTTAGTTACACCAAGGAACTAATTTTTATTTAAAAAAAAATTTTTTTTAATGAAATTTTTTTATTTTGCTAATAAAAAACAATAAAAATCCTCCTCCTCGCTGCCTTCTCTTACTTTTCTCGCTTACTCTTTAATTCTCTCTGTTGCTGTGAAACTGACAAACAAAATTAGCAACCATTTAAATTTTTTAAAGCATTCAAGTTAAACTAAACTAATAAATGAAAACAAAAACAAACAAAAAATACAATTTCTGTTATAAAAATATAAAGCTGGGAAGGTGTTAATTTATACGCTTTAATTATATTTAAAATAATGAAAATATTTTGCATAGAAAAAGAAGAAGGGAAATAGAGAACGAAAAAAAAATCCGTGATGTTAATTTAAAACAATTTTAATTGAATAAAAAAAAATTGTTTAACAAACATTTTAAATAATGTTATTTTATGTTTAAATTAATTAATGTTTTGCGCAATTGCAAAAACAAATTGATAAATAATTACAAATTCTTTTAACGTTTTATAATTTCCATCATTAATTTTTTTTATCACATTTTTTTTTGTTTGCAACATGATTTTGTCATTTTGTTTCATACAGCTCAACCTTCAATATCCATCATAATGATTGTCATTTATTGACTGTTCAAAAAGAGAAAAGTAAATTTATTTAATATCGGCTTTTTTCATAATGATTTGAAAAAAATCTTTTTTTAGCAAAAAAAAAAAAAAATTTTTGTTTCTTTTTCATACTTAGTTGGCGTTAATGTGCGTTGCAAGTTGTGAAGAGCAAAAACAAAAAAAAAGGGTACCAACTTAAACTGGTATAATAAAGCTCGGTGTCTGGGTAAAACGTAAATGTTTATGGCATAAAACATTGAAACTAATTCAAAATGCCCGACACGCAATCTCTTTTCTGTTAAAGCGGCGACTGTAGCCATAAAAATATAATGTGTTATGCATAAGAATGAAAAGTTTTATGAGTAAAAAAAAGAAAAAGAAAAGTCTAATGAAATCAAACATTACAGTTTTTCAAGATTTTTTTTTTTTATGGTAGAGAGTTTCTGGAGAGTTAACTAAGCTTAACCAAGAGAAAAGTAGAAAAATAATAGAAAAGTAAGGGAATATAAACTTGGTTAAAATAATGTAACTAAACTTATTAAATATCTCTAGAAATTAGAAGAGATAAAGTAAGCATTTTTGATAAGAAAATAACTTAAGACTTAAGAATTAGAAGTGGGAACGAGTCAGCTGGCTGTAATAGACACTAGTGTCATTCGATCGAAGACGTTTATGCTCATGTTTGTGTAACTAAAATGAATTTCATTTCACCAAATATTACCAACACTAGTTACAATATTCTAAGGGCGAATTATGGCATTTGTTGTGCATCAAAATTTCACCGTAATCTCTGCCCCCTACTTGCAAATGAGGTGACTGATTTATAAAAGTAAATTTTTTCACCCTCTTGCTGAAAGCAGCTAATCAATTAAATTTAGTATTTCTTAAACTCATTTAAACTGCTATTAAATAAAATATCTTTTAATATATGTATATTTGCATATACATACAAACTTAAGTAGATATTTTGCCAGCATTTTATTTAAATTAATGCGTAGGAATTTTCTTCATTTAAATTCTTTTTCGTATGCATTTTAGTCATTCTCCTTTTATGTCATTATATTGTAAATTATAGTCATTTTAAATAGCTTGCTTTTGACTATTAATAAATAAGATTTTTTTCCTGTCCTTCCTTATATACTTTATACGCTTCAAAACAAATTTAAACAGATTTTCAAATCACCATATCCATATTTCTTTCTTGCCTTGCCTTGTCTTGCCATTTGTATATATGTACTAGGCTAGGTATGTAACAATAGTGTGTTTTAGTCGTCCGTGGCAGTCATCATTGCCTGTTTTTTCCATGCAAAAAAAAAGAAAAACTTAGCAATGATTATGGCAACTATTATTACTACGTTACGACGTCTAGTACAAGGCAAAGACAAAAGATTCTTTTAGAGCAAAGCCAAGAAAAAATATTGTGCATATAAAAACATATCAACAGCGAATATAACACTTTGGCGCTTTTAATAAAATGATAAAACAGTGTGGGCAATTTAGAGGTTCTTATTTTGTATTGTTTTAAATCAACTGTTTTTTTTTTATAATTATTAAAAGAGAATAATGGTGAATAAAGCTTAAATAGAAATGTTTTCTTAATTTTTTTTATTACTTAATTTTGTAAGCAACACAGGTAATATTTTTTTTAGTTTTTCACTTTTTGTTTTAAAATTAATATTTTTTTCTAAAGGCTTTTCAAAGCTTTCCAATATAGTAGGCTTCACTGAAATTTCTGGATGCAACAATGTTTTCTGCATTAAATATGTATGGCTGTGCATGATAGTAGTAGGCATCATTGCTTTTTCTCATTATTTTTATTTTTTTCTGTTTTTTTTTTTTAGTTAATGTTAGTGCAAGTGTTGGTGCTAGTGTTAGGGATTTTTTTTTTGTTATTGTGATTGTAATATGGCGGTGTGCTAATGCAATTTTCCACTTAAACTGTCGCCATTTATAGTGTAAGTTTTCATATTATAATTTACAGCAAACATTTTAGACGTGAAGAAAGACAAAAACAAATTGTGCCATATAAATTTTAATAAAAAGTAAACGAAATGCAAAATATTTTTTCTTTAACAAAAAGAGAGAAAAAAAAATTAAGAAATTGAAAAGGAAAAATCAACAGGAAACCAAGTGAAGGAGTTAAATATAAAATTAATAAAACAACAACAGCAACAAATTAAAATTAAGTTTTATAGCAAAAATTATCTTTTAAAAGCCATAATTTTACAAAGAATTAAAGAGCTGATAAGTGTAATGTGTAAAAGAGGAGAAGTGTACTATTTACACCAAGCAACAGGATGACGTTTTACCTAACAGCTTCTTTTTAAAGCGACCTGTTCAACCTAAGCTTCAGCCTAATGCCAAAGAATTGTTTTTAATTAATTTATATGAAACATAAAATTAAATTTATAGTTTTTATTCTGCCCTCTATTAGTGTTGCAATTTTTGTACTACAAAAAACCAAAAAAAAGCTTTTGTTTTAAACATAAAAATTCAAAAAAGAAAAGCTGTAACATCAAAAAATCGAAAAGCTTTAAAAAACTTTTAAATCTAAATAAACAACTGATCTTAGTGACCAGGTGATTAGTTGCCGCTCCTGTTTATAATTCTAGCTAAATTTCAAAATAACACTGGCAAATTTCCAGAAGATACGCTGATGACTAGTTTTCGAGCAGTGTATGAGAAGCTTCTGGAAACCTCAGAGGAGAGGATATTTATTATAATGGGCTAAAAGCGTTCCACTGTCTCGGTAGCTCATTCTTTAGACGTTTCCTATCCTTGACAGAAACCTCAGGAGTCATTCTGTACCCCACAAATTTTGTTGATGTAATTTTGAAAAATGTACTCCTGTTTGGCTAAATTACAAATTAAGTAATAAGAACCGCGATTGAATGAAATCCGCCCAGCTTGATAACAAAGTGGCAATGCCGAGAGGAAGAGTTGGAGTAAAAATTTTGTTTAAAAAATTTTTATTCTCACTGAAAAAATTTTCTATCTTTTCATTTCTTTAAGCAAATTAATAATTAATTGTAAAACTCGATTTGTTAATTTAAAAGTAAACCAGCTAAGAAACTTTGTAAAGCTTTTAAATAGCTTTAGAGAATATTTTTTTTATTTACTTAAAAAAAATTTTTTTGTTGTTGTATTTTACCTTGTGTTGGCTTGTATTAAATATGGGTTTAGTTAAAGAGTAAAAACCAAGCCTCTTGGGCAAATTTTTTTCAAAAAAATTTTTTTTTTTGCTGTTAAAAGCATAAAGTAACATATCTATAGTTGTGTTTAGCCAGGAAAGAAAGAAATGTGTGTAATAAAAAAATTGTTTTTTTATAGAAACAACACATGTACGCTACAGTCTATCAGTCAAATTCATAAAATAATATTTTTTATTAATTATTTCCCATTGAAAAAAAAAAACTTATTTAGGGACTAAAGAATTCAAGTTATTTTCTGTTCTAATAGTGGGTTTTTGTCTAGACTTTAAAACTAAAATCCTCAGTAAAGTTAAGAACAAATCATTCAACATTTTACTTTACGTTATCTTTTAATTTAAGATCTAACCAGAAGCTAAAGCCAAGTCATCGAAAGTTTAAATTATTTCTTAGAAAAAAGCTAGAATTTCGAATTAGAATGCAACGATTTGGGCTTTGGTTATATAAAAGACTTAAGATATCCTAAATTTAGCTATTGGTAGCTTTATCAGCTCAATTAATCATTTAATGAATTCGTAATTCTACTTTTATATACTTACACTAAAGCTCCGATTTTCATCGATGCTTCATTAGACTTGCATTGCTTTTGTAATTTCGTTACATTTCGATTTGCCTTGCAGCATGACGAAAAACATTTTTTTTTAATTCAGCAAACCTTTTACTGGCCTTAGTGTATTTACCACAAGTGTAGGGTAGTTTGTGTGCATTCATTTATGCCTTTTAAAAACTAAAATGTTTAGAAGCAAGTATAGGGGAAAAGAACGCGATTGCGTGTATAAGATCCTTTACAAAAAAATTAATTTTTTTTATTTTTTCAGTATGATTAAACTTCAAGGAGTTAAGGTTAAGAGTAGGAGTAGAAAACAGACAGACAGAGAGAGAAAAAAAGAACAGAAAAATTCTGTTATTGTATTATTATGGCATGTATTTCTATAGCAAAATACATACGTACGATCCAATAGAGCTGACAAGAAGAGGACTAAGGCAAAAAAGCATTTTTATTTACTTTTTTTTTTAGTTGTTTGGGTACATACAACAAACCAACGAATAACAAAAAACATGCAATGCGTACCAAGCACCTTTTGTTTAGTTTTCAGCAAACAAATTGAGTTTTGCTTAGAAGTAGGAGGAGGAGGATATACTTTTCTAACTCAGGCATGTATGTATGTTGCAAGAGATAAGCTTACGATCGTTGTATGCATGTAGTCTTACATGGGTTAGTTGTTACAGCCTACATGCATGTTTTCTTGCATTACATACTCGTTTTATTGTTATTTTAAAAGTATGATTATATCAGTGTCTAATAAGAATTTTTTTAAACTAAAGTTCATCACATAAGCAAAAAAATAAGGAATAGAAAAAGCTGCAACCAACAACAAATATGTTTTATTGTTTAGCTTGGGAAACTTTATTTTTTTTTTTTTTCTAAACATTTACTTACACATTTTCTATTGCGATTACTTATACTTATGTAGTTTTCTTTTGCCTTCGGCTTCATCAAATTTATAGGCAGTCATTGTTGGCAAAATAAAAATTACAGAAAAAAAAAACAAATTCAAAGAAAAACCCCAAGTCTTCCACAACAGTTTGCAACTAAATAGAGAAATGTAACTCTCCTCCACTTATTATATTAATATTGAAAAGTCATACAAAGAAAAAATTGATTTAAAAAACCTTTTGTGATAGTCAGTTGTTTAAATAAGTTTGACATGCTCTTACCATATTCATATAGTTAGTTTTAATATCTTTTGATAGGAAAACTATAAAAAAAAAATTATTATTTTTTTTATATGTTCTCGAGCTTTGTTTTCTTCAAGCGACATTTTAGTTAAAGAAATAATAAAGACAGTTCATTTTAATTAGTGTGGGCTGGTATGGACTATGTTTCACCTATCATTTTTTCATAAATTTATAACACAATGTTGACTGACATAAAAGACCATAAGAGGATACAAACATGCACAGTCGAACATAATAAAAAGTAAAGGATTAAAGCCTTAATCATGTAACTTGATTGAATTATATATTTTTCACAAATAAAGACATTTTTAAAAGTAACAAAAACAAGTTAAATTCGAGTGTACCGATACCCTTCACTGTGTTCTTAAAATATTAATATTTTTCACTTTTATAATAGTAAAAACATACAAAAACTTAAATGAGTGAAGATAAATATGCCGAGTTAAATATGTTTTAACGTAATCCCTTACGTTTTTTTTAGTATTTGTAAATAAATTTTCAGTATTAATGGCATATTTATCAAATACGTCTTACGTCATTATAGGTTTTTAGTAGTATTTTAGCGGAGATCATCTACATTTGTAACCTACCACCCAAATATTCGGAAATTATTTTTGAATTTTTTTTGAAATTTCTACACACTCCAGTGCTGTTGCTCTGATATATTCTAGCAACTTCTGGACGAACCATAGAAAATTACAGAATGGTATATATATATATATATCATTCTAAAGGGGAGATCGTCTAGTAATCTACCGCCCAAATACCCGGAAATTAATTTTTATTATTTTTAAAAAAATTTTTAAATTTCCATATACCCCAGTATTGTTGTTCTCAAGGATTTTTGCAGTTTCCGTTTTGCATCATAAAATAAAAACTAGGAATTTTTCAGAAAATGTTAAAACACTTGCAGAAAGTTTAGAGCCTACAGATTAAATTAATTTTTGATTTTGGTTAATTTCATAAACAAAATCGGGAATGGTACCTCGGCAAAGTGGGGAATTGTAACAACCCTTCAAAGCAACAGCACGGGGGTATATGGAAATTTCAAAATTAGGTAGGAGTCCTCTTAAAGTCCCATTTTACCACTGAGTTGTATATTCTTACAACTTTAAGGACCCAAGCTGGCAGGTAGGAAGGCAGGCAGCCATGCATGAAAACAGGGGTTTAGTTCTGTAAAAGCCATACCAAAATAAGGCAATAACTGTAGCCTTCAATTTGTGAATAATAGAACTTACAACGGTTGCAGGCTTAAAAATTAGGGGGGAAAATTTCGTTCTTATTTATTCGGTTCTGGTGCAACAATTTGGACCCAGTTTTCTTTCGCTTACAATTTTAGCAAACTCGTTGCTGCTTAATTGTAAAGTTGGCCTTTTTATTTAAATTAACTTTTTCTCCACTTTTTTAATGCAAATTGTTTGCTGGGCTTAAACACTGCAAGAATGTAAGAGTGAGCCTGTGTGAAGATTGGAGTGCGTGGAAGATGAATATAAATATTTGAGTGGGATTTTATAATTTTTGTTTAATGCTGTTGTTGCTGTTATTGTCACAGCACAGTGTTTCTGTTTTGTTAACAGACAAATTAAGGAATTTATTCTTTCTTAAAAAAATTTTTTTTTAATGTTTTTTTTTTTTTATATAAAAAAATTAACTTTTGTTTCATTGTTTATGCCAAATGAATGAATTTTCTTTAATGTCTGCTGTGGTTATACATACTCGTACGTTGCTGTTTCTGTTAATTTAAACTTCTTCTTTTTGATTTTATCTTCTCTTTTTCTTGTGTTAAATAAAATTAAGGTATTTTATTTGCGTGCTCTTGTGGCACGCACATGCCGACAGTGATTTTTTTCCTACATGAATTTTATTATTTTTATGCTGCATGTACTTTGTATATGTAGTCATGTCTCTCCATAGTCCCTTTTATTTAATTTTATTTTGTTGTTGTTTAAGCATCTTTCAAGTGTTTCTTTTTGTTTTATTGAATTTAAGGAATTTTAAGTTCAACAAAAGTTCGTTGAAAACACGAAAACAAAATAAAAAATACAGATTGATTTTAATTGTATTAAAAGCCAAAAAAAAAAAAAATATAAAAAAATTAAACAATTTTAACCCAAAAGTGTAGTTTAATGTGGGTGCCACTTTTATGATTTTTTTGTTGTTGTTGACTGAAAACATTTTCATACATGTTTTAATGTTGTTGCTACATACAAAGGAATTATAACACAGAGTCGTCAAAAAGTCAGAAAGTCAGCCAAAAAGAACTTCATACTGCTTAAAAGCACCATCAGCTTCTTAATGTTATTTTTGTTGTCATCTTTGCTGGGCTGTGCTTGTTGCTGTAACTGAATATTTATAATGGGACGCGCCAAGTTTAACAGTGTGGACAGCTAAATACATTTATCATATTGGCTGTGCTTTATTCAACCTGTTTTGCCCCATTACATGGGAGGAATATTGTGTTCAACAACAAGGATACAATTTTATTTATCAAAATGGGTGTTCTGTTCGGTCACTGTTCCATTAAAAAATTGATCTGGCAGGTCGCATAATAAGAAATGTTACCTCAACATGTGAGTATTGGGCTGCATAAAGAATTTGGATTCTATTGAAATTTCGATCGATATCTAGGCCAAATCGCCCTATTCGTCATCGAGCAGCTGAGGCATTTCACGTAAAACGGACAGAGAAAAAAAGTAGTGAGGTCGTAGAATTTGTTTTTATTTGGTTTAATTAAACAAATTATCGGATTTGAGAATATAATAGTTCATCCTTCATACGATTCTTCTAAGTGGAAAATTAAACTTATGAGTTGCAGAAAAGCTTAAGAGCCTAATGAAAGACTCAACTAAACGAATTGCATCGCATGCATCATATATGCCACCTTTTAGGTTTTAACTTTTTTTTTTTTTTAAATCTTTTTTTATTGTTGTTGGTGTTGTTAAAGTATATTTGCTTCAGTTTCAGTTTATGTTTATGCGTAGGTGTTGTTTGTATATGAATTTTGCAAGATTTTCCTTTAATTTAGTTTGCATGTGGGTATGGCTGTCTGGCTGACTGACTGGTTGGCTGTGTTGGGATTTTAAGGCTTTTTTTTTTATTTTTTTTATAACAATATTGCGTGCTGATCTTTCTATTTTATTTTATTTTTTTTTTTTAATTAAAAAAAAAAATAATTTTTTCGCTTTAGAAATCAGCCTTTTTTTCTTAATATTTTTGCAGGAATTGTGGAATTGGTTTTTAAAAGACAATACTCTTTTTTTTTTTTTTTTTTTTTGTTATCTAAATGATTTATAATGACGTGTTGCTTCGTTTATTTGTTTATTTTTTTTTTTAATTTTTTTTTTTAATTTTTAATGAAATGTTTGATACTTTTAATAGTGATTTTTTTAAAGGGGGAATATTAACTAAATGTTAGGTGAGAAAGAAAAAAATGTTGGGTGCTCTGGATGAATAATGACCATAAATATGAAACTATTTATTCAAAATTGCTTAAGTTGTAAAAAGATTTTGCTAAGAAATTTTCGAACTTGGGCAGGTTTGTAGACAAGAGCTGGATAAGCTAGTAAGATCGAAGCACAGGGGTGAATAACAACTTCATGTGTGAAAAAAAAACCGCAAGGTTGTTGGACATGCCACAGTCAAGGAGAAGCAAAACTTTGTTTGAGCCTTAGCAGAAATGACATTAAACTCTACTTTGAGCTGCTGACTCAACTATCATATGAGTAAACTTATTATGGTACAAGACGACTCCTGTCGTTTCTCTCAATAAAATCAAGAAACATTAACCTGTGTGGGTAAACGCAGTATGAATTACCTGGGCACTGGGACACTGGCCCTAGGGGACCTAGATATAATTAATTCTACTATAGTCACGAGATTCCTAAGAAGTCTTGTATTGTTTTAGTTGGGAATTGAACTGCACAATAGATCTACTAGGTAGCATAATAAGAAATGTTGCCTCAACATGTGAGCCTTCAGTTGTATAAAACTTAAGTTTCAATTTATGCCAAATTCCGGTATATAATATCGAATTAAATTTCCATATGGATTCTATTCAAATTTCGATCGATATCTAGGCCAAATCGCCCCATTCGACATGAAGCAGCTGAGGCTTTTCACGTAAAAGCGGCCAGCGAAAAAGTGAGGTTATAGAATTTGTTTATATATGGTTTAATTATACCTCTAGTGCGTATGAAAGGAAATCATCACTTTCTTTAAAATTTTCAAAACTTTTCTTTTTTTAAATTTAAATCAATTTTGGCAATTTGAAATAAAATAAATGATAAGCGAATTTGCTAATGCAGCCACCTTGTGTAGATGCTGCTTACTTTAAGGTATAAAAAAAATTGTTACTGTACAATAGAGCTTAAAGGTTGCGGTGCGATTATAGCCCATAGTGATAATAATATAAAAAAATTGTTAAATGTCTTCAATTTTTTTCTTATTTTTTTAAATTCATTTTATACCTGTCTGGAAGTATTCAAAGTAAACAATTAAAAGTAATTCGTAAAGATAAAACTATTTTGTTTTCAATTTATTTTATTTTTATTACCAGTTATCATTGATTTTAATGATATTTTTAATGTTCTTTAAATAAAAAGAATTTTTTTTGTGTGTGATGGTGATGATGCACCAACCAACCAACCGAGCAAGCGCAATATTTAATATGCCACATTAGCAATACAATTAAAATCATTATAATTATCTAGGTATCTTATATTATTACGACATATTATTTTATTTTTTCTTGTTTTCTCTCCACATTTAATGGCATTTTAAACTGGCTAAGGAATAAGATTTTAACAAGACACACACAAACACAACAAACTCAAACAAATGTTGAAGGAAAGCAAAAAAGGTTTTTTTTTCAAGACGAAAGACAGCCATCCATGTACGAGAGTATAATGATGGACATAAACTATGTAACTTTACGCCTGGCTATAAAAAGGCAAAAAAATAATATTAAAAACTTGTATTATCATACGTATTAAATTTCCGTTTTTGTAATGGGCTTGGAATCGTTATAAGAAATAATTTTTATTTTTATTTTTTTTTATTTTTATTTTTTTTTTTCCTTTTTTTCTTTCTATGCAACATTTAATATTTACTCATGTTAACAAGTGCCATGACAAGATGTTCTTTTTTTTCTGTTTTCGTTTGTTTGTTTTTATTTTTTGAAACTAAATGATAAGCGGGCCTTCATTATTTAGCTGGTTGGCCAGGCTACTGTTTTTAGGCTAAAATGATGACTAACTATTTAATGCGAAGGGTGTTTTAGAATTGAAATTAAAAACCATTTAAAAGCTTTTATTTTATATAATAAAATAAGATCAGTACCAGACACAGTATTTTAGTTGAGCAACTTTTTCTTAATTCTTTTTTAAAATTCATTCATTCATTCAGCATTAAAGCTACTTGTCTTTTTCTTTTTTAAAGCTTTAAAAGATACAAAGAGAGAATAAAAAGGAATTGGGGAGTACGATCAAGTTTGTGCCTCTTTCATTTCTTCTTTCTTACAAAATCAAGAATTGTGCCATGTGTCTGGTCTTGGTCTAAATAATGAAGCTGGCAATGTATTAACTTTTGAAGAATAATTTCATTTATTTCCATTTTTTTGCGCTATTACATGCAATTCAAAAAAATATGAAAATTTTTTTTGATATGAGCTGCTCGTTATATTTAGAATACCGAGATTTGGCTTCAAGCATGTTCTGAAATCATGATGATTTTAAACCACCAACGATTTTAAAATCATGTAGTGATATTTTCTGGACATCACGAGAGTTTTAGCTTTTAGTAGTTATTTTTAATGTCTTGGTATCATCAGCCCTAGATGAAAAATATTATTTTCAGCATCATACAGGTTTTGCAAGATAAAATCTCAGAATGTGTAAACAAAACCCCTGAGAGACAAATTTTTGTTGGCTCGTGTAAAAATACGACAGCTCTCACTGAACGAAATAATTGGCTTTATGTGAAGCCTACATTTTGAGAAAACTTTTTGTTGGCTTGCGAAGAAATAGAAGGACTGTCACTGAATAAATCAATTAACTTTATACGAGGCCTAAGTCTGGGTTGAAAAGTAATTATTATAACTCATTGAAACCAGCTGTAACTTGTTAACAATGTCTGTTAAATCAATATAATTGAAAGTATTTTCAATAATATCTTGAAAAAAGTAAAGGAATTTCATTAAAAAGAATACAATCGAAAGCTACTGGGATGAAGATTTCAGAACTTCATAGTTTCTATTCAGAAAGAGTGCAGCTTTTCAGAAATTTCACTTAAAATGTATTATAGTGAAAATTTTTGGGTTTAAAAAATAGACCGAAATCGAGATGGTGCGCTTCCATAGACTAGTGGGTTCGAAAGCTACTGGAACTACATATATAGTTTATATACGAAAAATGTATAGATTTTAAGTGAATTTCACTCCTCTGAATTGCGGTATAAATTTTTTTTTACCCACTGTGCCGAATTATTTTTTTTTTAAACAAAAATCCGCGAAGCTTCCAAATTCCAAAGGCATAATAAATTTCGTTTGTTTTTTTTTTTAGAAAAATTTTAAAACTAACCTCGTATGAATGTAGCAATATTATTTTAACATGATGAGTTGCTTGTATGTGGCAATATGCTGTCATAAAAATCAATTATTATTAGAGTTTAGGTTTGTGACTGTTTTAGCTTTTCGTTTTTCTTAAGAAGTAAGAAAAACAAGCAGAAGACGAAACAGACAATTTAGGTGTCTCTAGACACAGACTTTGATATTGTTGTTGTTGTTCTAACTCTCGGTAGCTTGAATGGTTTTGGCTGACTGCTTTAATACCCCAGCAAATGACATTATGTCAATAATTTATTTATTTATTGTTGTTGCATCGTTATGTCCTTTATGGCAAAAAAAAAAAAAAAAGAACGACAGGCAATACACAATACAGCACACAGCATCACATTCACATTCATAATCACAAACAAAATCAAAATCGATTTGTTTTATTTATACAGAAAGAAATTCTCAAGTTTTTACCAGCAGCACGTAGCAAACGTGGTATGGCAGATGAATAAAGAAGTTTATGCTGTTTGTGTTTGGTGTGCAGTGTTGGGTTTGCCTCATAATGCTCATCTTTATTTTTTGTTGCTGCAACCGTATGTACTTTGCAGTACCTTGAGTTTCTTTTGTTTAATGCAACTTTTATATGACACATGTTCTATGGCAATTGTACATGTGTAATGGCATGTATTCTCTGGTGGAATGAAATATTTTTGTGAATTGTAATTTTTTGTTCAATTTTAATTTCAATTTTTTTTTTTTTTTTTCACTTTTTGTAAGTAAGTCCCTTTCTTTTGCCTTGTGTTTCTTGTGTGTATTTATTTATTTTATTGCAAGCAAGTTTGATTTTTTTTTTATTTAAACAGATTGTTACTTAACAATTTGTTAAGATGACGCTTATTTTGTTGCAGCTGGAAACGAAAACATTTTTTTTTTAATTTTACAATTTACGTGTGTGTGTGTGTTTTCTTTTTATGCTAGTATTTGTGTTGTATGACAATTTGTTAACTTGATTATTTACAAAATACTCATACATCATCGTTATGGACTGTCTTGTCATACAAGGATTTCAGTTTGTTAAAGAACTTTACAATAACATTCTTTAATTTCCTTTAAATAATTATTTAAACAAATCAATTTTATATGGCAAAAGGAATTTTACTTTTAAAATGAAATATGATTGAAAACATTTAAGAGACCAATCAAAATTTATTTGTCATAAAAGTTGAAAATGGTTGAGCAAGAGGTATGATTTTCACAATAAGAATTTTAAAGAATTTAAACAAAAAAAAAGGAATTTGTTTTTAAATGTTTGAAATATTTTCAAATTGCTATCTTCGAGTTGTTTATTTGAAAAAGTTTTACAAGGCTCTTGGTAAATAAATTAATTTTCTTTAGGCAACAAGTTCAACACAAGGCTTCCACCAAAAATGGCCAGTAACAGACACTCTGGAGACATGTAATTGAATTGCATAGCAATGCCTTAACTATTAGCAGTTATAGACCTCTCTACACTAGGTTCAAACATTTTTAAAGTTGTAAAAAGGATGCTATTAGCACTTCAATGATAATCTTGCAATTTATTTCAGTTTCTTTTCTATCTCACCTTCTTACTCTATCTTGCACCTCTTTTTATTGTAGTTTGGTCCTTGCAGATGATGCAAAAGTATAACACAGGAGGATCCAACTTGTTGTAAACTCCTTAGTTTAGGTTCGCTGTTCAATCCAACCTAAGACTTGTAAAATTTTTTGTAGCGATAAGCCTGGAATATGACTTTTGTATATATTACAGTAACTATCTTTATATATTTCGCTGGCGCTCATGCAGCTCGCCAAGAAAAATTTTTTTCTGATCTAGTAGCTGTTGATAAAGAATTTATTATTATTGATTATGGCCCTTAAAGGCCCTAGAACTACGTAGTTGTCGTTGATGCTAATGCAGCTCATCAGGAAAATTTTATTTTTGATTTTTTTAAAAAAAAAAGCTGATATAAAATGTATTATTATTGGTCAAGTGTTATAACAGCCTTGAGAACTGGGTAGTGTTTTTCGCTTGTGCTCATACAGCTCATCAGAAAAATGTTATTATTGTTCTAGGTCTAGTATATGTTGATATAGAATTTATTGTTAGTGATTATAGGCTGTAATAGGTCTCAGAGCTTCGTGTAAATTATGACGTTTATTCCATTTTAAATTTTATAAAATTGAATGCTGATTAGTCTTTTATTTAGCTCCTTGTTCATCTAACAAAATTCTAAAAATTATTAAAATAACCCCTAATTCACTTTTTTTTAAGTGGACTTGTACCACTTTCAAAAATAACAACCAAAAAAATTTTTATTTTAGTTGCCCCAAACCAAAATCGGTAACACATAAAAAATTATATCTATTTTTAATATTTTTCTCTGCATTATTGCTACAATTAAAAAATTAGATTATCACAAATGACTTTTTAATAGGTAACATAATTGCTTCTCACAACCGAAGTTATTTTCCAAGTGTGCTTAAAAATTAATTTAAAAAAAATTATTATTGCTTTTTATTATATAATATTTTTTAAGTTATATAATTCTGGGTTGACCTTTTTGCTTCTGCTCGTATGACTTAGTGCAGCTGCTTCGTATAAATCATTTTCTTTTCAACAAAAAGAAATTCTTAAGCAGTCAAATAAAATGCAAATTTTGTGCTTTATTTTTATTAATAATTTCCATAAGAAAATATAAAACTGAATGAAAGAAGTTCTTGTTAGGTTTTGTTCTGTTAAGAGTAGCTCACAATAAAGATCACAAAAAAATAACCTAAAATGGCAAATATAAAATCAAATAATAACGACATATTTCTTGCTTAATTTTCTTTTAAATAGAAAAAAAAACTACATTTAGTAAGCAAAGGAAAATGCATCAAACGACAATCACTTTAGTAAAAAAAAAAAATTAAAAAAAATAGAAAAAAGCAAAATGGCAGTGTATGAAATCAGATAAAACTATCAATTTCTGGTCACTAAATAAGTAAAATAAAAATAAAAACAAATTCCTAAACACATAGTTACAAAACTCTAGCAGTAGTTTGATACCGGGATTCTGTAGAACAGTGTATTCCATACTAGAAGCATAGAACCATAAATGCAAGTTGGATAAATCAATGGACGGCTTATGAAAACAGAACCATAATAAAAACTACAGCATCAGCACCAGTAAGCAGCTATTATTGTGGTCAAATGTGATGTTGTGTTTGCATGTTGCTTTTGCTGGTAGTTAAAATACAGGCTGCCACAATGAATGACTGACTAACTAACTGACTGACTATCTTACTCATGCTTAAATTGACTTTTTTTATTATTAAAAAATATATATATAATCCTTATGTAGTTTTAAAGCTCTTTACGTATACCTTGTTAGGTTTAAATAGAATAACCAAAATAAGTAAAAAAAAAAAATTTATAGAAAATGCAGTGAAAGGTTTAAAAAATTGAGAAATTTCTTCTTTTGCTTTTATGAAATTAAATTAAAGTTTGATAGGTTTTCTTATCCTAAACGCTTAGAAACTATAAAGAGCCTATAACACTTAACTAGTTCCATGAGAATCTCTTCTTATCGGCATATAAATTTTTTAAAACTTTCCTATGAGTCATTGTCAATTATCATAATTTTCCATACTTCCTGACATGTCACTGAACTATTTTAAAAGCGTTAGTTAGAAAAAAAATACCATTTCGAATGAAAATCAACGATTCTAACCGATTTGGCTTTCACAATGCAACTCTTTCTTTCTTTATACTCTGATTTTGACATTTCTTCATTCTTCATAGTTAAATCGGATTTTTAAATCTTTTTTTCTACACATCGTTCGCCTGAAAGAAATCAAAATTATTTTTTTTTCACTCAAAATGCGAAAGAAAAAGGTTTTTTTATGGTGGAATAGATTATAATTACATTTGTGATATAATTCATTGAATCAATGAAATAATTTTGTTGATATAGTAAAAACAATTTTTAATAATTCATATAATTTGTAATATAATTATTTCATTATATCAATAAAAAAAATTTTACAAAAATTGTTTCATTATTTTACGAAAATATTTCTTTTTTTACCCAACGCTCGAATTGCTGTACTTGTACTTCTCTTCAATAAAGCTTTCACTGTTCACATCACTTTTTTTTTCTGTTGCTTTCCCACACAATGTACCTACCGTACACATCCACACAATTTATCCAAATCGTTTAGAGAATAACCAAAAGAAAATCATCTCTTTTGTAGTAGCTCCTTATAAAGAGACAGAATGAAAAAAAAACTTTCTTCTTCTATGCCTTGTGTTGGCAACTACTTTTTTTCTTTATGGCAGTCATATAGCATCTAAACACAGCTCCTCTTTTTTGTTTTTTTTTGTTCCATCATGGTTTGGCATCTTTTTTATATGGTTTTATGGACATTCATTCCTTTTGTTTATTTGGACACTCTGCAGATAATGATTAAAATAATGAAGTTTGATAGCATATTGAAGCCGGAATTGAGCAGAGAACAATACAGCAGCTATAGCAACTAACACCCAACAACACAACATTTAGATAATGATTAGCTGATAGGGGAACAAACTTTTTTCTATATTGCAATTTAAAAATGATGAGTTTTTTAATGGGCTATAGAGAAGCAAAAGGTCAGTTAATGGGAAACCACAAGTCGGAATTATAATCTTCCGTTAAAGTCAAAGCAAAGATCTCTGGAAGTTTGTTGTTTAACAAATAGAAAAATTTTTTCATTTTTATGTTTTCTATTTTTTTTTTCATATTAAAAATATTTTTCTTATTTTATTTTCCATAGAAAATTCTATAATTTAAAAATGTAAAAAACTCCTTTGGAATAAATTTCCGCAACATACATATGTAACATTAAACTGTTTGACAAAGTTTAAAAAAAAAAGTGCTGTAAGAGCATGATTATAAAAATGTTAGTGCTTGGCACTGAAAAAAACACTACACCGATATAAATCGCTGACTCCAAATGTACATAGGTACTGAGATTTTTTTTTTTTTAAGTTTGTCAACTAAAAATTTTAGTTCATTAAAAATTATAATTCAGAAAATATGTCCATTAATTAGACATTATTTCTGAAAATGGTATAAGTCTATTTAAAAAGCAAAATGAGTCCTATGTAGATAATTTTAGTAGTACGGTATCTATACTTTACTACGAATTACCATTAACTAATAATACAACAAGTCATTTGCTTATTTACTTTAATAACAGTGTCATATTTAAAAAAAAAACATGATTTTACAAAAGAGCTGTTTAAAATTTGTAATCTGCTAGAACTTATTGGAAAATTTGTATATATTTTAAGTGTTATGCAATAAACAGCATTTACCATATTTTCTTAAAGTAAAATTATTAAAAAACTTTTACAATATTTTTTATTAATACACTATTAAAGTTCATGAACCATACATATGTATGGCTGCATATTGTAGCAATATATTTCATGCACACATACGTATGTACATAATTTATCAGTGTTAATTTTTCAACAGTTTTATTTTTACATTTTTTTGTAACATGTGTCTGTAAAGATATTGAATTTAGCTATATACAATTTATATATGCACATATACATACCAACTAGTGTTGCCTTTTTTTTTATATGTTTCTGTAGGTAGTTGACAACAAACGACCTGCTTAATTTTGCTAAATCTTGAACTAGTCTCATAATAACATTCTTGCTTTTTAATATTGTTCATGCATTACTGTTATTTACATATGTACTCGTATGTACTTATGTAGAGGTACTCATATTTCTTTTGCTCCCCACACTGCTTTTCAGCTTCATTGATATCGCTTTATTTTTTTATTACTCATTGAAATGTTCTATAATGATCATAAACTACTATCAAAAAATAAACTAAAAAGCAGGGAAAACAAATTATAGAAATGTCCATAAATATATACATATGTTATATGCCTATATATAAGCAAAAAAAAAAGTGTATGCATGTATGCACATATGTCCTAATAATAAGTGCATATGATTACCTTTGTGTATATACATTAATTTACATACATTTATAAACAAACATGTTCTTATTCTCAGCCGTTGTCATTTTAGAAATCCATTGATTAATTTAAATATTAATTAAAACGTATAGAATTTGCTGTAGAAAAACATTTAAATAAAAATACAATAATTTATCTTGTCTTGTACCTATGTACATAGGTATTTATTTTATTACAACAATTGCTTTATCTGCATTCTTAACTCTCTCTATGTTGATAAAAACACAAGCAAAGACAATTGCATGTATTTATGTCTGTTTGTATGTACTACATACTAAAAAAATTATTATTTTAATAACACAACAGGTTCTTTTATCGTGTTAAATCTTGATTACATGATGAATGTAGTGTACGCATAAACAAACACACATAACAATGCATTGTTTTAGTCTAACAGTTGTTTACTCACTTTGGTTTTGCTCCCTTCGCTCTCTTCTTATTCAGCTACGCATTTCATTGATTTGTGTGATTTTTGCAATTTTTTATATAAATTTTCATATGCTTTTACAGAAGAGCTGTTTAAAACTTGCAATCTGCTAGCACTCTTATGAGAAATTTTTAGATGTTTTAAGTGTTATGAAATAAACAGCATTTACAATATTTTCTTAAAGTAGAATTTTTAGAAAACCTTAAAAAATTTTTTTTTGTTAATACATATTAAATAAAGTTCATTAACGATATGTAAGGCTGCATATTGTAGCAATATATTTCATGCACACATACATATGTTCGTATGTGTGTACATAATTCTTCAGTGAAAAAGACTTAACTTTATTCTAAATATCAAAACTGTTAATTTTTCCCCAGTTTATTTAACATTTTTTTGTAACATGTGTCTGTAAAGATATTGAATTTAGCTACATACAATTTATATACATATGCATATTAACATACAAACTAGTGTTGAATTTTTTTAATTGTTTATATATGTAGGTCATGGCAGAATTCTACCATTATATATAGGCAGTTGACAACAAACCTGCTTAATTTTGCTAAATCTTGAACTAGTCTCTTAATAAAATTCTTGCTTTTTATTATTGGTATAGTTAATATGTTATTTACATATCTATATACATATGTAGGTACTCATATTTCTTTTGCTCCCCACACTCTGCTTTTCAGTCACATACTCTTCATTGATTTCGCTTTATTTTTATTACTCATTGAATTGTTCTATAATGATCATAAATATATACATGTTATATGCCTATATATAAGCAAGAGAACATGTGTATGAATGTATGTATGTCCAAATAATAAGTGCATATGATTACCTCTGTATATAAGTTAATTTACATACATACATACTTACAAGCGAACATGTTCTTATTCACAGTCGTTGTCATTTTTCATTTTAGAAAGTCTGATTAATTTAAATATTAACTAAAACGTATAGATTTTGCTGTAGAAAAACATTTAAATACATAGGTATTTATTTTATTACAACAATTGCCTTATCTGAATTCTTAACTCTCTCTATGCTGATAAAAAACCCAAGCAAAGACAATTGCATGTATTTATGTCTGTTTGTATGTACTACATACCAAAAAAAATATTATTTTAATAACACAGCAACAGGTTCTTTAATCGTGTTAAATCTTGATTACATGATGAATGTAGTGTACGCATAAACAAACACACATAACAATGCATTGTTTTAGGCTAACAGTTGTTTACTCACTTTGGTTTTGCTCCCTTCGCTCTCTTATTCAGCCATGCACTTACTGATTTGTGTGCTATTTTTTTGGCAATTTTTTTTATATGAATTTTTATATGCTTGATTTATATCAACTGCGTAATTTATGAAGTCAAACAAGAGTACGCTTGAAGAAGGCATTTTAATTGATAGTGAGTTGTTCTAGCAAGTAAACCTAATTCGCGAAAGTAATTTTTTAAAAGTGAAAAAGGACTAAAGTAAAAGTGTAGTGTTTGATTAAAAAAATTTGTGTTTAGGGAAAGGAATGCGAACATGCCAATTTTCCAAGGGTCCAGTAGGCAGGCAAGCAGTCGCAGTTTTTCTTTAAGAAATAAAATATTTTTGGTAAGCAAATTTTTAACTTCATTTTAAATATATCAATTAATAAATTTTTTTTTATCCAAAGGATAAGTGAATATGCCGATTTCACAGATTGATGACAGTTAATTAAAGTGTAGTGTGTGTGTGATTATAAAATTTCTCTTAATGGAGGTATATGCGAACATGCCAACTTTCCAAGGGTCCGTCCAGGAGGCAGGCAAGCAGTCGCAGTGTTGCCTTGAGAAATGAAATAATTTAGGTAAAAAAATTATTATTTGGAAGCAAAGAATGTGTCAGTTAATAAATTTTGTTTTATCCAAATGATAGGTGCTTACATATATTGATTTCACAACGATTGATGACAGCTCCAGGGTACAGGAAGCAAGCAAGCAGCGGCTTTAAGAAATAAAATAATTTTGGTAAAAAATTATTAGTTATTAAAAGCGGATGTGAATATGATGATGTCGCCAAAATACCAGTTGCCGACTTCGTAAGGATTTATAATCAAAAACTTTGTATAGAAAAGTGTTAGTGATTGTGAATAGTGTTTATAAAATTGACAAAGATTCATGATGCAGGCAAGCAGTTGTAGTAGCAGTGGCAGCATTTGATTAAAAAATTAAATAAATAAGGTATGAAAATTTTATTTTATTACTATATAAATAGGTATATGTACAGGTACACACTTTCTTGGCTGTAAAAAATTTTAAATTAAATTTATTTTCTCTTTAAGCAAACAATAGCTTCTTTCGTACATTGGAATTGAAAACAAAATAAAATTTTTGTTAATCAAGCTATCGTTTGCTTGAGGAGAAATAGGGTCCCCTTAAATTAGTTGTATATTCATATCTACTTGAGCATTTATGCTTTAATTTGCACTTTCTTACTTTAATCCTTACACTTTTAAATAAATTTAGGCGTGTTAGAAGGAGGTAAAAAAAGCAGTTATACTAGATAAATATGTCTCCTTCCGACACTACTCAATTTATTTAAGTGTTTTTAATATCAATATACTTAATGCCCGCATTTCATTCTATACCCTGGGGGAAATTAAAGTTTCTTTCAAAAATATTAATCTATTTAAAAAAAAATCTTACATTCAATTAGAAGTAACAACTGGGGGGTTACTCCCTATTGCGATGCGAAAGAAAACTCATCGCAACTCAATGTAAAAATCATACAGATGCGAATGGTTTTTCTTTCGCATCGCAATAGAGAGTAACCCCCCTGGTTTGTGAATATATTAAAATAAAAAATATTTAACAGGAACATAAGATAATAATTGCCTCTCTGTTCAAATTAAAAAGACTTCAATTAGCAAATTTGTATAGATTTACTTGGCTACTTTTTGAATTAGGGTCTTAATCCATTCATTTTTAAGAAAGCTTTGAAAACTTGTATTTCATTTTCTAAATAAAAGTTCCTTGAAAACATGTCAATTTCACTAACTTGTACCAAAAATATAGAATTAGAAAATTCTATCTAAAAAATTTAAATTTCATTATCAAACCTAAAACTTTTTTTTTTTTTAATTAAAAATGATCGTTTATAATTATTTTATTAATAATGAATTTTTTAATATTAAACTTGTGGTAAACTCACTCACTTTTAAGATTAAATAAATAAAAATGTCTCAAATAAGGCAGCTTGCAAATAGGACAGCATTTCAAAATAAAATACTTTCTAAAACAATAAGCAGATAAATATCTAAAATTCACTTGCTCTGAAAATAAATTTTTTTCTGCATAAAATAGTTTTTGATTCTGAATTCTCTCTTTTTAAGAAAGTCTTTAAAATTGATAAAAAAAAAAAATTTTTGTGTGAAAAAAAAATTTTTGTTCGTACAAAAAGTTTTAATGTGGCTTTTTTATACATTTCAAAATAAAATACTTGTAAAACAAAAAAAGCGGATACCGAATTAAAACTAGATATCCATCAAAATTTGCTATAGAATTTAAATGAAAATTTCGGTAGATATAATTTTACAAAACGATGATTTTAAACACAAAGCAATCAACCATGAAAGCAATCGCTTTTCCCTTTTTAATCAATCCTTACAATAAATTTATACTGTTCATTCAACTGATTTATTTTTCTTTTAATGCCCAACCATAAAGCAAATTTAGAGCAAGTAAAGCAAGAATTTTCTTTAGTCAAACTTAATAAATTTATATTTATACTGTTCAGCATACATACGAGTACCTTTAGTATGACTTTAACGGATTTAACTTCTTTTTTTTTTGTAAACTTTCTTGTAAAAGAAAACTTCTTAAAAAAATGCAATGATTGAAATTGCAACTGGAAATTATTTTCTGGTGTATTTATATTTCTTTATTTTTATATATTTTTTAATATTCTTTTACTGTGTTTACACTTCCTTAACATTAAAAATATTTGCATAAAAATTGCTTTTACTTTTGGACTTTTTCATTATATTTTCTCCCCAAAAAAAGAGGTAGATAAACAAACTGTTGGGAAAATCATTAAGCAAAAACAGTAGTTTTTATGCACAGGTATTCTATTCCGCACACTGTTGACTGAACCACCTTGCAACCAACAACACCTGTATTTATGTTTGTATTGACAACATTTACTACTTCTTTTTTCTTTTCTTTTGCTAAAGCAAAAACCAAAAAAATGATTGTTAATAATAAAAAAGTTGTTGAGTTTATTTTTAAATTTTGTGATATTTATCATAAAGGGTGGTCCCTCTACAAACATACATATTTGCACAAAACTTACAGTTTTTTTAACGTGGTTAGTTTAACAACATTTGTGCAACATAAAGTTGTTTGGTTTTGTATTTTATTTTTATTTTTTAAAGCCATAGTTGGCTGGCTAGTTGACTCTTCTTTTTCTGGGTTTAGGGTGCCAACAACACGCGGCTGGGTTTTCGTTGTAAAAATAAAAATAAAAGTTGTCGTTTATTTTATTTTTGGTGTAAATGTGTGTGCTTAAAATAGGATATCCGCCTTAAAATGCGTGACAAAATGACTTGAAGCAACAAAAATGAAAGCACAGAGAGCAAAGAAAGAAAAAAGCAAAGACCAAAACTGCTGCAACAAAACAAAATCATAAACCACAGGAGAGGAATAACTATGTAACTAACGTTTGATTGTAAGGTAAAAGAAAGTTGGTTGGTTTGGTGGCAAAATTAAATTTTTTAAAACAATTTTTATGCTGAAAACTAATAATGCTACAATAAACTATGAAAATTACTACTTAAGTCTTGTCAAGGTGGTTATTTTAAAAGTAAATTATGAATATGAATTTTTGATTGGTAACAAATTTACTTCTCATAACCGAAGTTATGTTATTGTAGTAAATAAACTTTCGTTTCGGCCTATTGAGTGCAATGATGATGCGAGTCTGCTTCAAAACTTAAGTAGAAAGTCAAATAGTCTTAAGAGCAAAGAGATAGCAGCTGAGTCTTATGGGGCCATGCACCAAACGAGGTATCCAATCGTCTTAAAAATTTGAATGAAAAACACTCAATTGGATTTGATATTTGTTTCTTGTAAACAGCACATGAGTCTTTTTGTAACGCTGCTATATATTGAATGCGTCTATTTGACCTCTGGAGGGTTAGTATATATTTCGAACTTTTCGAAATATCTTTCGAAAAGAATTTTCAATTCGAAAGAAAAATCTAATATTTAAAAAAAAACTTTCGAGTTGTATTAACAATTTTGAGGGTAATTTAAAAAATTTTAATTTTGTTTTCGAATGTTCTGCATAACTATAATAGTTTTTTAAATTGAAAATTCTCTTCGAAAGCCTCTTCGAATCGAAATACATACATAATAACTCCAAGGTTTTCTAATTTTTTTTTTTTGTTAAATTCCGCTTATTAGGACAAATTGAATAAGAAGTTGTTGGAACTTGTGGCCTTAGTTTTCTGCATTCAGTTTTTCTTTATTTTATTTATATTAGAATGAATGGAAAGTTCTTTACAAAAAGCTTTATTTGGTATTATGTGTTTCATTCATAATTACAAACACTTGCTTTGACTTGAGACAAGTATTTTGTTAAAAAAAAACTAAGCGTTTCTCTAGTGCTTAAGGTTGGTGGTATTTAAATCAATTTCTTAAAAAACAACAAATATTTTGCTTAATGCTTTCAGTGCTAGTGTTTCTAAAAATAAATGAAAATAAAAAGAAAGGGATGAGATGAGTTGATGATGATGATGATGATGGCCAAATAATATGATGACTGTTTGCAAATGTCATTGGCATGAGTTTCTTTTTAAAAAGTTTAGTTTCTTGTTGTTTTACAATTTCTTTATGTATAATACAGACATACTTACATAGAGTTTTTTTATGTTTTTGTTTATACAAAGTCAGTCGTTTAAATATCGTACATTATGTAGGAGTTGACTGACTAACTGACATTTAAATAGTTAAAACATTAACCAAACTTTATACAGCCACTGACTGCTGACTGACATCACCACCACTACGCTACAAACTCTGGCAATTTAACTTCCGTTATTGAATAAAATGGAAAATATTTAAAAAAGAAAACTCACAAGAAATAAGCAAACGAACTATGGGTAGTAGTTTAAGTATTTTCGTTTTAGTTTCTTTTTTTCACAAATTTTTATTTATTTTCATAAAAAAAAAAATAATATGCTTGCTTAAATATAATAGTTTTTATTTATTTTTTCTTAAAAAAAAAGCTCAAAAACCAAACGCAACGCGCATAGTGGCAATTTTTATGCATAAAAAAATTTTTTTTTCAAAGTGCATATACTGGCACTTGCATCTCCATTACACTACTTAAGCTTTTGCTTAAAATAAAATAAATAAAAAAGGCAAAGAAAGAAAAGAAATGCCATAAACTGCAGCAGTCTGTTTTTTTTTATTTTGGTTCTGCCATATTTCGCTTTAACATTCTTTTGTAAGCCAAACAAACGGCTACAATTTATTTAAACTTGCAAACTTGGTATACCGAGTTTTTAGCAACAGCAACTGTTGGTGATGGTTTATACAGCGACATTATATAATTTTTTCTTTCCTGCAACCACGTACTTGTGAGTTTTACAGCCAGACACTCCCACCCATAACACCCGCACCCACACACACACATTAAGCTGGCATTTTTATAAGCATTTGTTTATAGCAACAATCCAATTCAGTAAGGTTTTTCTAGCTTTTATTTCTTAAACCCCCCGTCTTACCCTTAAAAATATTACATAATTTTTTTTTTTTAGTTTTCATACTAAGGATATGAACAACAACAACATAAAAGCAAAAAAAAAAATGTAGGTGAATGTACTTAAAATGTACATTGAATGCAGTTTATTATAAACTAGAAAATGTAAATAAACAAAAATAAAAATAACAACAAGAAAACGTAAAATGCATTCATTCCCCACTTAAAGCCAAAGTAGCACCTACATCATCCCTATGCTAACCATTAAAACTTCACAATTTACAATTCATAACACAAACACATGCATTTTGCCGCTTAGAAAAAAAATTTATTTTTATACATACCAAAAAAAATCCAAAGAGAGGCAAATATTTTAAACAAGCTTTTAAGCTTTAGCAAATATATTATTTGCCATAGTAAAATGTGCAAGTAAATTGTCGTTTGGGGCTTTTAGCCCCTCATAAAAAAAACATTTTTAGTTTTAAGTAATTTAATAAATTTTATGAATTCATAAAGAATTTTTTTCGAAAATTACGAAAAACAGTAGTAGAGCGCTATACTGAATTAATGAATATTAGAGAACTTTACTATGGGGTTAGTTCTAGATCCCTGCATTATTGTAACTCAAAACGGAAACTTGTGTGCCGTCGAGTAAGCCAATCAATCATATTCTGGCAATAAAAGGGCGATCAATTAAATTATCTAGGTTTAGTTTAAAAATTAATCATTAATTCGTGAATTTTATAGATCACAAAACCGGATTTGTCATCCAAACTATAGATCCGAATCATCCTATCCTATTACTGCGTGCTGGTAACTTCTGGCACATGCTAATTCTTTTGCCATTTATAATCTCTTTTTTTTCTGCAAAATTGAGTAGTAATATAGACTACTTTAGGCACTATTCCGATGTAGTAACAAGTTGAAAGTATCTGGCTTTAATGTGCAAAATACCTTTTTTCAATTAAGTTTAATTTTGCAGTCCATACGCACGTGTATGAATTAGGCAAATTTTTTTGTAGGGTACATTAGTCAATCAACTAACATGTCAACTAATGAAAATCGTATCGTCAATTCATTTCATTTAAGCCCTGAGTAACATTTAGAAATTTTTAGAAGACAACCCAAAAAAGTCGATAATATGAAAAATTAAGAAATCTTTTTTAAGATTTTCACTGCTACAATTAGAAATAATATTTTTAAACTGAAGCTTAAACTAAACAAAACTTTAAAAAGTTTTGTTAATTTTTCATATCGACTTTTTTGGGCTACTCTAAAATTTTTAATGAAATCATATGACGCTATGGAAGTGCAAATTTAATGCTGTTAAAAGAAATTTGTTGTTGTTATTTTGATACCCATTTTCTAATTAAAATTTAATTTGTAAACTTATTTAATTACAATTAATATAATGTTTTGTATCAGCTTGTAGTAAACTCGATTAGCTTGTCGACTACGAGAATTACTCTCAAAATAATCCCAAATGTGTTGCCTTATTTTGTTTATATTTTTTTTTTTGTTCAATTTCCTAAAAATAATTTCGCTTCAATTAGAATATCCTGAATGTGACCTTATCACTTTGATGTGCACCTTGCATGATTGCACATGCTACGAGCTTAGTTTTCTTTTTATTATTCAATTGCCGACCTGTTTCTTTTATAAAACAAACATACTCGACCCACTGCTCTGCTATATTGTGTTGCATTGTTGTCATTGCAAAGAAAATGTCTCCATTTTATTTAAACAATTGTTTTGTTATTGTTGTAGTTAGTAGTGCTTTAAACATTTAAGCACTTCAAAAATAACAACAACAAAAACTGTATAAAAAAACTTTTGTTTTCTTCTAGTTATTGTGTTAGAAAAAAAATATTGCTAAAAGGCATTCCTTGCAACAATAGTTTTTTCAAGTCGTTTATATGGTTTAATGGTGACCATTTGCCTGGCCCCAACTGCTGGCTGGTTAACTGTCTAAGTGTCCCGTTACATCCATTTTTTTTTTTAAGAAAAGCTTTTGTTTAGAATTTTTAAATAGTTTTTGTTGTTAATAAAAGACAAAAGCAGCGACTATTTGTGGGGTTTTTGTTTCTTTTCATTTAAAGCCTTTAATACTTGTTTTTTTTTTATTATTTTTGTGCATATAAATGAAACATCAAAAAGGGGAAAGTACTAGAATTTTAAACAATTCTTTAAAAAAAAAACTGTGCCACACTTTTTTTTCATTTTATTTTTTTGCAATTTTCTCTGTGGCAAGTTGTGGCAATTTTTTCTTTTCAAGTTTTTGGTCCATTGTTTTTATTGTGAAGCAGCAAAAAAACAAAAGAAATAACTAAATAATACTAGACTCAAGTGGTCAATAAACTGTTGATGTTGAGAACAGCATAATAAACAAGATTTTCTTAATTGCTATTTGTTTTTATAGAAAATCCTGCATTACGTAAGATAAAGATCAAAGAATATACAACATACATAGATACTAAAGGGCTGCACAAGCATACTTGAAATGGCTTAGAAGCACTTTTTAATATAAAATATTACACATGTTTGTAGGGATGTGTGGCTATCAAGTATGCTTGTGCAGCCCTTTAATAGATACCTACATATGTAGATATCGTTATATGTTTTGAAAACAGCTTTGAATTATATTCAAAAAATTTTAGAAGAGAAGCGAAAAAATTTCACTAACGGTAATTTTATTATGTTATCGCTGATAATTTTTTTTTTTATTTTTTTGAAAAGTGGATTTGTACCATTTTCAAAACTAACAGCTCTATTATTATGTATGTAAGTTATTTTGTTTTCTAAAATTGAAAGCAAATCTTGAAATTAAACGAAAAACGACCCGACCCTATTTAAGTAGTTCATCATTTTTGCAAATCAAACTGACAGTTATTGCGAAAAAAAACTAAAAACTTTTATATTATTATTGTATTCGGCTTCTAGTACATATAAAAGCAGAGCAAGGGCGGGGGGCTTAAAAGAAGTTCTTTTCATTTTGTTAAATACTAAAAGAAACAACATGTGTGTGAAAGTCTAAATGATGAATGTGTTTCTAAGATGAAAAAAAAAAATTAACATAATTTTTTTTTCTTCATCCATTTGGTCTTGTTTATTATTTTTTTAAGATGAGTAATTTTTTTTTTTTTGAAAGTTAATTCATTTATTGTGTTATTTATATTAATGTTTGTTAATAAGTTACACATGTCATAATTTTTTCTTTCTTGTACAAGGGATTTAAAAAAAAATATAGGGAAAACGAAGACAGCAAGAATAGTCATATTTGTACTAGTAAATAGTATCTATAAATTTTTTAAATGTAATAATTTTTATTAGCTCTTCAAATTTTGTTCTTTAATAATATTTAATTAAATTAAAAAAAAAAAATTCTCAACATAAAAAAAATCTGTCAAAAAGTGAAAGCAGCAGTCAAATACTGCCACACCAACATTAACTTTAAATTAAAGGCCACACTCCAGCAACATAAAAATTAGAATTTGATAATTGATACTTAAATAACAGATTACAATACACAACCACCCACCCAGCCTTTATTAATCTCAAATGGGTTTTTTTAAATTAAATTAATTGAAAAAATACAACGAACCTTTAAAACAAAATTTTTTAATAAAAGCAAAATTCATCTGGCTGTGTCTGCCTCTGTTGTAAAAAGTGATTTTTTTGCTATTATCTTTTTGGCAACACTAGTTTTGACAGCTCACGCACGTTTTGTATCTTGTGTCACTGTCAAACATCTTCAGTTTGGTCTATAATTCTATAAGTTCATCGCGCGCTTCTTCCATTTTATGGTCAGTTTAATCGACCTACTGAGGCTTCTATTCGGGCTATTGTAACAAAATTTCGCACCAAATTTACATTGTTGGACATTAAACCACCAACACGCTTACGTAGAGTGCGAACTGAAGAAAATATCGCAGCCGTATCGGCCAGTGTTGGTGATGACCGTGAATTATCGATTCGGCGCCGTTCGCAGCAATTGGGCCTCTGTTACTCAACTACGTGGAAAATTTTGCGGAAGGATTTGGGTGTGAAGCCTTATAAGATACAACTGGTGCAAGAATTGAAGCCAAACGACCTACCACAACGCCAAATTTTTGATGAATGGGCTCTTGAAAAGTTAGATGAAGATCCACTTTTTTATCGAAGAATTGTGTTCAGCGACGAGGCTCATTTCTGGTTGAATGGATACGTGAACAAGCAAAACTGCCGTATTTGGAGTGAAGATCAGCCAGAAGCATTGCAAGAGCTACCAATGCATCCACAAAAAACAACCGTTTGGTGCGGATTATGGGCTGGCGGCATCATTGGGCCGTATTTCTTCAAAGATGATGCGAATCACAACGTTACTGTGAATGGTGAGCGCTACCGTGCGATGATAACAAACTTTTTTTTGCCCAAAATGGAAGAGCTTGACTTGCATGACATGTGGTTTCAACAAGACGGTGCCACATGCCACACAGCACGCGAAACAATGGACCAATTGAGCGAGTTCGGTGAACAGTTTATTTCACGCTTGTGACCAGTCAATTGGCCGCCCAGATCGTGCGATTTAACGCCTCTAGACTATTTTTTGTGGGGCTATGTTAAGGCTAATTTTCCGATAGTTCTTATAAAATCACCTTTTATATTTGTTTGCATGTTTGTCATAGCTTTTATTGCATTAGAAAGCGACTGTTGTTTGAAAAGGTTACTTACTGCTCGAAGCTTAAAAAATATTTATCAGGCATGTTCTGAAAATCATAATTTGTTAATGTGATTTTAAAGCCCAAAAAAGGTGCTCTGTACATATAACTTTGTGGTTTAAATAAAGCTAAGATATAATTATAAATTTATCCTGAAGAAGCTACGCAAGTTGGAGCAAAATATCGGTATAAAAATAAATTTATAAAATAAGACCTCAAGCTTAATAATATAGCCATTTTAATTAAAAAGAAAAAGGTCAAATAAACTAAAAAATAAAACGGGTTTTAATGAAAAAAATTCGTTTTTAAAAAATCGGAGTTTCAACGCAAATTTTATTTTTTTTAAGAATACAGTCCCAAGTTTTGAAAACAAAAAAATCACAATTTTTTATTGTATAAAAAGAAAAAAAAAGCAAGTAAAAAGAAAAAAAAAATGTTTCATAATGGGCCGCAACTTTGTACAGAAATGCTTAATGTGCTGTTTTTATAACACAAGCGATCAACTCGTCCGGAAATTTTATATGAAAACTATGCAAAATATTGAGTGTTTTTCATATAAATTTTTTTAGACGAGTTTATCGCCTTGTGTTATCAAAACAGCACATAAAATTTCATTAAATTACATTCAATATCGCATAAGGCGATTTGAGCTTAGATTTGAAATCAGCCCTCCCAATCTGTTTCTGATTGTATTATAAATGACAGCACATACGTTTTTCGTTCAATTTTCATTTAATTAGAATTTGCGTGTAAAAAAAACGAGAAATTATTGCTAAAAAAATTTTTTTTTTTAATTTGGATTAAATTTATTTAATATCTGTAGGCCAACTTATTCGCTAAAACATTTCGCTAATAAAACTTCATGCATAACTTTCGCATATCATTTCAATCAAGCAACAATAATTTTCTTTCACAATAACAAAAAAAAAAAAACTTTGCTCTCTTGCCTGTTTATAAATAATTAACTTGATTTTTAGTTTTCATATTATGATTTAATTCATTTTTATTTATTTAAGTCAAGTCCCCTTTCAGCAAAAATGATTAATTGTCTGAAAACATTACTTTTGTATTTCCTCTGACCGCTTAATCTGAATAAAAAAAAGAAAGAAACGCTTTGAGTTTGACATTCATACACTCTGCTGACTTTAGCACGTACATGAACGCTCGTCTTCATGGTAAGTGGTATAGTTCTGTCTATAACTTACTCGTTAGACTATCAAGATGTTTCTTTGCAAAAAAAAAAAAAAAAAAAAAAAAAAAAAAAAAAAAAAAAAAAAAAAAAAATAGCGTAAATAAATAAAATAATCTAGCGCTCCATAGAAATCATTTTCAATCTTTACAACATACTTTCTTCATAAATAAATGAATTTCAGAAGCAAAAAAAAAAAAAAAAAAAATGAAGACAACAGAAAATATTTTATTAAAAGCTTTAACAAATACTTGTGCTAAATAAAAAAAACTTATTTTACTGTGTAATCTACATCAGCAAAGCGACAATAAAAAATATTTGTAAAGAAAACTAGCAAGGAATTTCTAATGAAAACTAATTTGCATGTAAACACACTATAATAGAAATTCTACAGAATTAAGAATTGTTTGTTGTTGTTGCTATTGCAGTTTTTGCATGTAATACACAATTGGACTTAGTTTAAAATACTACATACGAATTGGGACTTGTACACTTACCTATAAATACGAGTACATTATTCGCAGTGTGCGTTTTGAAAAGTATTTTTTAATGGTTAACTAGCTAGGAGAGCCTGTAAAATGAGTGCAACTCAATTATGTTTTAAATAAACTTTGATTAAAATAGTGCAAATTATATAAAAGAAAATAAAAACGATATTGTGGCTTGATTTTGTTTAATTTTTCTTTTTTTTTTTCTTTTTCAATTTATGAACAATTCAAATAAACAAATCATATCAATTACTTTAATATTATTCGCACGAACTGCTTTTGGTTGCCAATTATATGCAAAATTTCGTCCGTTTGGTTGGTTGGTTTGCGTAGCGAGCTGACAGCCATCAAGATTCCGGTTTGAACCAGCTACTTGGCAAGTCAATTAAATAATAAAGTGATGAAGACCCACTCTGTGTCCTTAAGATATCTGAAAAGATCTGCTAATACTCCATAAAATTTTCATGTAGAAATTTGTGTCTAAAAGCCAGAAAAGGAAGTGAGGGGTTTTCTATATACTCAGGTGCCCCACAGCTGCGACAATTTCCCTTGTCGGTGTGGGTGAGAGTCGCAGAGTGACTAGTATTTATAGCCACCAGTCTGCAAATATCTTTTTTAATTCTGCTCAATAGCTGAGGGAAGCATTTATCGTCAAGGCGAGGTTATATGTATTTGACGAGCAATCTTCTCCGTTTATTTTAATGCATTTAACTAGTTTAAGCTCAAAATGCTACCTTACTTCCCCATCTGCTAAAGGGCTCACTAAGCACCACTCTAGTCTCCCTGCTTGAGGTCTTGAACTCCATATTTTCGATATTTCATACAAAAATATTCTATACGATAAAAATCGTTATTTGCTATGATTATTTATTTGCTGTTAACTTCGTTGCAAACTTTGAATATTTTTGTCGGAAAGTTACTGAATACACTTGTTTTCAATACGAATGTTCGTATTGCTGAATTTACTGTGACCCGTTATCAAAGCAGTTAAGTGGCTCAAAATTCTGAGCTCTTAACTACATAAGTAACTTACTCACTTGGCACCGCTAACAGTCTCCCTGAACACCATCGAATGCTGTCTGTATGTTGTCATTTTTTCCACTTCTCACTCAATGCGAGAGATTTTAAATAAATTTTTATTTACAATTGGGTTCTGCTTGCTCTTGGCTCTGCCTACCTTATCAAATATCTTACTGTTTAAACATATTTTTTCTCTTATAAAAATTTTATTTTTATCTCTAAAAAACGGATATAAAATAGTTTCTTATGAAATTCAGGGTTTTTTTAATTTTAAAATAATTTAAAAACAAATTTAATTTTAATTGTATTTTTATTTAAAAAAGATAAGCGTTTTAGTCATTATTTATTAAAAGAAGACGGGGAAAAAGAAAATTCAATTGGCCAGCCGACGAATCACTCAGTTAGTCAGCCAGTCAGTCAGTCACTTTTTTTTTTAATTTTGAATATTGAGTTCCTATAAAGAATTTTTGTATATAATTGTTTTGCTTACATACATGTACCATATAAGTATGTAAGTGAATGGCGATAAAAAATTTTCTTAACGGCCAGGCTTTCTATTTTGATGCCACACGAAAGCGCAAGAAAATTAGTCACTCACTTTTAAGTTATCGTTTGTGTGCTATTGCTCTGAGTGATTTTAAAAACTTTCAGACGAACCATAGAAAATTACGAGATGGGACATACATATGTCATTTATAATCTATTGCACAAATTCTCAGATTACTTTTAATTTTTAAAATTTTTTTTTTATTTCCATATACTCCAGTGCACTGGAGTATCCAAAGTAACTTTCGAACGAACCAAAGAAGATTGCGAAATGGGACATATACCATTTTAAAGGGGAGGTCGTCTAGATTTGTAATCTACCGCCCAAATATTCAAAAGTTACTTTGCACTATTTTTAAAAATTTATTTACAGTGAAGGGTATAAAAAAATTAAGAGAAATTTAACAATGAAGCCCGATATGGTGAATGTAGGGTACCCATTATTGTTTTGCTTTTTATTTTGGACGTAATGCCACAATGCTCGACGATAATGTGAATACTAAAAATTCTAGAACAATAAATATCGGTATACTTTATGATATTTCTTCCGAGTTAGATCTAACCTTAAACTTATGCGTTCAGATTTCCTTTTTTTTTTTTTAATTTTTTTCATACGAATTTACTGACAATTAAGTTATTCGTTTTTAAATTCTAAAAATGCTTAAAAATATTTTAAAAATGAAGCGTTTTTCATAAAAAAATTTTATAGCATTAAAAATTGTACTTCTCTTATGAACAGCCAAATATTTTTGTCTAACTTTAAAACGTGTTTCCCCTAGAAGATTTGAAATATTTTTTTTTAGCTTAAAATTATTTCACACAAAATTTGTATTTTATTACCAACTTTTTGGGCTAATAAAAAAAGTTAAATCAAAAGTTTCTTTGAGGTAATTAAAATGAAACAACAACAAAAATGAGCTATTTTCAATTTGTTTTATGTCAAGAAACATAAAAAAGCAATACCACCACACAAGATACACCAGCCACAGTCACACAGCCACAGGTCTTTAATTTAATTTTAAAAATGACATTCCAACACTTGGCACTTTGATTTTTTTTCTTGATTTTTTTTCTTGATTTTTTTACTGTAAATAAGAATTTCAAATTAATTTTTGTCAATAAATTGAAAAAAGCTAATCACAGAAATACGATTAATTTTATGGTTGGAAAAATATAAATAAAATGAAATTTTTCTTGCAACAACTTAAGCAAGTAAAGCAAAGCAATGCAGTACACCAGCACACTTTTAGAATTAACAATTAGTTTTTGGAGAACAAAAAAAAAAAAAATTAAAATTAAAATTCCCTTCTTGATTTTCAAAAGAAAAAGACAGCAAACAAATATATTTTTAATGCATATTAAAAACAACAAACCGTTAAAGGTCTTTTTTCTTACTTTTGATTTGCTTTGCACTGGATATGTGTGTGCAGGCATCTATGTATCTTCCTTTAGTGCGTGCATGTTGTGTGTATTAATGCAGTTTGTTAGTTTGTTTTTGTTGCCTGTATGCATCAAATGTCAAAATGACATTTTAATTTTTCTACAATTTGTTAGTGTCATATTATTGTTGTTTTGCTTTCTACTTTCATTTAAGTATTCCTTTAACGTTGCATTAGTTTTGTTGCACTAACATTTTTATTTTTCATTTTCCTTTTTTATTTTTTTTATATTTTTGGTAAAGTAAACATATAAAACCCAATTTTACTAATGACAAATGACAGCTGAGCTTAAACATATGCACATTTGTTGTTACTGTTTTATATCTTAAAAGAAAAATAAACAAACAAAAAAATTAACAAACAAAAAATTAAATTAAGAGCTTTGAACAACGAGGCCAGTATATAAATGAGTTAGGCAAGCAGAAAAAGGAAATGCTACACTCGCAAAGAATGTTTTCATTAATCCAATGAAAAAATTTATTATTTTTCATTTAATATCACTATATTTCGAATTATGTCAGAGAAAACTATGATAAAATGTAGGAAAAATGTTTCATTAAAATTATGAATTTTTTTTAATTATTACAATTATGCCAATGCAAACTTTCATAAAATATAGTAAACGTGTTTCATTAGATATATGAGTTTTATTCATATATTATTTCAATTTATTCATTAATATAATGAACAATTTCATTTAACCTCATTCATTTCACCACTTAGGATTTTGGGTAGAGTCAAAAAAAATAACATTAGTTTTTTTTTGGGCTAATGGTAACCCTTTTTCTCTACCTACACCCATCAGCAGTAATATCAGCAAAAGCTTTTTAATAAAAAAGAAAAGAAAACTTTTCTTTTATTTTTTTTTTTTTAATTTTCTTTATAAAAGAAAAATTTAAATGCATACACATCACATGCCCATGCACACATAGCTACTACTTAAAAGTGTATGTGTTCTAGTTTTCCATAAAATTGTTTCTTTACTCACTATGTGCATATGCCCCTAACCTCCTTCCCTAATTTTCTTTTTTTTTTAACAGTTTTCTACTCTCTACTTATTTTTCTCTTTTTTAATTGCTTAAAATGTACGTAAACTTCCTAAGAAAGTGGAAGAAAAACAAAAAAAAAAAAAAAAAAAAAAAAAATAATAAAAGAATGGTGGGTAAGAAGGAATGGGGTTGGTTAGTGCGAACAATCGAAAAAGGCTTACAAAAACTACTATTAATAAACGCTAAAAAAAATCAAAAATCTGGGTTTGTTTTCAAATAAAGAAAAAAACTAATTTGAGGGTTTTGCAGTAACAAAATTTATTTTATATACGTAGACAAAAGTCAGGGTTAGATTTCTCAACTCGAAGTTTAACAATGAAAATATCAAGTAAATTTTTTTTAAAAATATTAAAAATTAAAAAAAAAAAGTTTTATTTTCAAAGTAGCCCTGACTTATGTACTTACACATGTACGTAGAGCTTAAGATCTTGATTCAAGCATTAGATCTGGGGCCATTTTACGGCCTTTGATATCAAACTAAATTTCCATTTAAATTACATTGATAGTTGGCTCTATATTGAATGCCGTATTTTTTGCCCGGTTGTTTGATCTGTCAATAAATGCATTTACACTCTACATCTAATATTGTGTCCTTCAAAATTATTTAACTCTTTTGAATAGACGTTTAATATAGCGATATTGATGTGGCCTAGACTGAATAGAAATCTTAGCAAAGATTTACTGGGACTCCAGAGAGCTTAGTTGACAAACGAGTCACTCCCATGCAGGACAATGGGTCTTGCCATTTAATGACTAGAAGTTGTCAAAACGAGGAGCAAGAGGAAACTGTCTAAAACCTTCTTTACTTTTTGCCTGTTACTTAAGTATTAGAGTGGAAAACCTTTTCTACCTTTTGCGCGACACTGGATGATTAGTCACTTCTCTATTGCTGTCCTGCTTCACTTTCCTCTTATACAGATATGACAAAGGGACCACATCAGAGAACCCAAATGAGCCCCCTACTGGTTTTTATATTGGGGCGTCCTGTGCAACATAAACTAATCTACACTTCGGAGAGCGCTATCTAGCCCCTACTTCTTTTAGACCTAGGCGGCTTTAATAAATTTCTGTAGCTATTTTCATTCTTCCTCTTATAAATTTATCATAATGGGACCACATCAGAAGACCTAAGTGAGCCCCCTTCTGCTTTTTTTTATTAAAGCACTTTGTGCAATCTAACCTAACCTTCGAATAGTGTGTTGGAGTTCTCTTTTAAATTTTAATAAAATGTTAGTTTTATGAGATCAGGGTTGAATTTTGTGGAGTTTTTGATTACTTTAGCAACACACATCGCTCACTTACTGCAATAGTGTCTTAATTTAAAAAACACAATTTTACATGTGTTATAAAAGCAGTACATAAATTTTGCTGCTAATTTTTGGCTTCTAAAATTTTGTACAATTTTAAAAATGATTAAAATTTTTTATATGAAAAATTAAATTTAAAACAATTCGTTACTTCCATAGAAATCTTAAAATTTCGACTAGAATTCATCTACTACTACTGATTAGAATAAAGAAAATTTAGTACTAAAACTTTATTGCTTAAACTTTAGTGATAAAAGTCTTTTAATAAAATTTAAGTACTGTACTAAAATTTTAGTACTAAAATTTTTTTACTTAAAACTTAGTAATAAAACTTTTCTAATAAATTTTTATTAAAAAAAATGCTAAAGCTTTAAAAAGTATTTTTAAACTTGGAAACAAATTTTATAGTATAGAAAAAATTTTAATTTAAATAATTAGTACTAAATTTCCTTTAAAAAAAGTATTTGAATACAACAATATTTTAAATAAATCCAATTTGTGTACAAGTTTAGTACTAAAAATTGTCGTAAAAAATATTTGAGGCTCTTAATTTTAAAGCTTGCAATTTGCTAGCACTTTTATAGAAAAAATTTTATAAATTTTTTCTGAAAACAAGAGCGTTTGGAATACTTTTTGTGTTAAATTAGAGGCACATGACCAATTAAAAAAAATTAAAAATCACAGGTGCTAGAAAATTGAATTCTGAGAAGAAAAATTTTTTATGCAAATTTTAATTTTTAAATTTATTTGCCTTTAAAAATTTGTCAATACAAAATTTCCAAAAATTATTAAAGTAAATGAGCGCTATGTTTTTGCAAAAATTTTTGTGTGAAAGGTGACCATAAAAAATATTTTTTTTTAAAGATTTTGTTCAAGTAGCATAGAAATGTATGAGATGAGAAAAAATCGTTTTGTCAGCTGATACTAATAAAATCAATTTGTTTTGTGACATGTAAATCATTTATTTATATTTATTATTATTACTGTAATTATTTTTGATGCCATCATCATCATGATTTAAATATTTTTTCTGTTTAATTTCTAATCTAAATCAGTAAATCTTTAAAAACAACCAAAGCACGTTTCTTAATGTTGCTTCACATAAATTGCCACAATTTTATTTTGAGAATTTATTTTTATTTTTCTGCTATTCATTTAACTAACAACAGAATTTCGCCATCAATTGTTGATGTTGATTGTCATTGACTTTATTGACATTTTGAAAATTACTTTTTTTTGTTTTGTTCAAGATTTATTATTATTTGCACAAAAAAAAATCGAAAATAACAACTCACTCAACACAATTTTAATACAATGTTTGAAATTAATTTATAATAAAATAAAAAAAATCAGTCATTTTAGTGAACAGTCATTTAGCCATCAAATTATTTAAAAAAAAAAAATAGCTAAAACTCAAGGTTAAGAAAATGATAAGCTAGAAAAATATGTTTTTCATTATTAATCACGAAATTATTATGAATTTTTTGTAGTTTTATTTTTTTTAATATTTTTTTTTTTGCTTGATTTCTAAAGAGTTTAATACGCATTTTGTTTTTGTATGTTTTAGCTAAATAATAGAGTAGACTTTTTGCTTTTAAAATAATTAAAGAGTAAAATAAATATTTCAGTAATGAGTGTGATTTTTTTTTTATCAAAGGAAGTTTATTCATGCTGTTTCTACAACACAAATTGATTGATTCGTCTAAAAAAATGTTTATGAAAAAATTTTATTTTGTGAATTTTTCCTTATAAGATAAGGCTGTTGCAGTAAGAGTGAACTTTTTTATGTCATACAGCAAAGAAATTGATTGTTTCACACGTTGTGTGGCACACGTCTTACTGAAACCATATGTGCAGATTCATGTCGTCCCTTTGAGGCCACAAGTTACTGTAACGAATGCCGTTCACAGACACTGCTATTTTTGAAAAAATAAGGAAGGTCTGAGTAAAATACACACAGGACAGTTGCTCGTTGTGTGTGCATTTACTTTTCATAAATTTAATAAAGATTTTTTGAGCCCCAAATTTCAAAATTTTCTATATTTACGAAGCCAATTCAGATGGAAATGCCCTTCATCTAAGACAGATGTTTTTTTTTTTCTCGAAAAATTTGCCAAGACTTTACTCCATTGTCCATTAAACAACATTAAGCAACATGTTTTGTTTACAATCCAATAAAAGAATCAAAACTCTCTTTAAAAAAAATACATATTTTTATTTTATGAAAAAGTGCTCTCTTACTAGGACACTTTAGAAACCTCCTTCTTTCCCCTTGTCGCTATTTTTGTGTTAAACTTAATAGTTAAAACTTTTTATTTAATTTCTTTTTTATTATTACAAGTGTTTGATATTTAAGAAAACATAATTTTGTGGTAAAATAAGACGCTGTATTAAAAACAAACCAAAAAAAGCGAAACTTAATGTTCAATATTTTTTTAGGCTTCTGACTGTCACAAAATCCAACAACAACAGCAAGTCAAGTAGCATGTTCACACAATTTTCTTTGTTTACTTTTTGTGTTCAAAATTCTTTATTATTGTTTTATTTTTTTTTATTTTCTGATGTTTTTGTAATTCCAATTCCCCTACCAGTCTGAAATTCATGACAAATGCATTTTTAACAAAGTTTAGTTGTGTAAATTGTTTAAAGACAACAAACAGCAACAAAAAAAACCAACATTCAACTTAAATACCATGAAAATGTTTATGGAAAAGACAATTGTGTCATCATAAGAAAAATGTTTTTCTTTTGTTAAAATTTTTTTTTCTTGTTTTCTGCTTTTTGAGTCTTTTTTTTTTTTGAATTGTCAAATGTTTGATATTTTTTTTAAATGCTTTGCTGGTTGTCAGGGATTTCTTTTCGTTTTTTTTTTCCTCAACTTACAACATACAAGCATAATTATGTGGCATCACGTTATAGGAGAGACGTTTTATTATTTCTTTTTTACTAAAGAGATCATAGAGATCAATAGCTTGAATTTATGTTTTTTTATTGCCCTAAAAATTTAGAGCAAAGGGGGCTATTAAATTTTATATATTTTTTTTTTCTTTGTTCTATGCTTTCATACATTTTTTATTTTAAAAAAAAGTAAACACAATCTTAAAATAGTTTTTGAATATCTTTCACTCAAAATGAAATTTTTACACTGTCTCACATGTTTTGTCATATTCATAAAATAATAATTTTATAATATTCAAATTGCCTTAGCCTTAATGTTAACCACAGAATAATTACTTATACAGAATAACCAGCAATGATGCTAATTGTGTGTACAAGCAAGCTTCCACTCTCGTGAAAAACAAAAAGAGATAAAAGGTCAGAGACGTATCTAAACTTACAAATCTATTCTCTTCTGTTTTTATACAGAATTAAAGCTTGGACTTGTGTCTAGTTGCTAATTATTACACCGTTTTATAGAGGCGGGACTACCGGGTAGTATTAATATTCGTAAGAACACTTTTTTGGAACATGATCTAAATTCGAATTAGTCTATTCTATATCTGTGGCATTTATGCAATAAATGCTTATGGCTTATTAAGTTATTTTAGAGGACTACAACTTTAGAAACTCTGATTTCTTTTATTTTGATTCTAGCAAATGGTATTGTTTTCACTGCCAGATGACTAATTGTAAAATATATCGCCCCACCATTCCTAAGGTCTAAATAACAAAGTTATTGAGTTAATTGCAATAACAAGTTCATTTTTATTTAAGCCGACATAAACTATTTTTTCTTATTAGCACAGTAGACTGACAATTTTATAAAAAAAAAACCTAAAAATTATACATTAAGTAATGTTGACGAAGTACCGATATATAAACCCAGAAAAAAAATGGCCACCATCAGTTGTCAAAGTGACCACAAACGGTGTCAATAGTATATCAACTACATTTGTGCTCATTTTGACAACATAGCTTGGCAGAATTAACAAAGAATGTTGTCAAATTGACACCATGTGGTGTCAAAATGCCAGCATTTGGTGTCGAAATGATACCAAACGGTTGTTGAACCGATAATATGCGTTGTCAATTTGATAGCGTTTGTTAATAAGTTGAAAATGACATTTGTACAATACATAAATTTTATATAAAAATTTTTTCTATAAATTTTAAATTATTTAAAAATATATTTTTCTTTATAAAATTGTCCTTATATTATAAAATTCGTTAAAAATTATTGATTGTATTTTACTCTGAATCATTTATGAATAAAAAAGAAAAATTATCTTTTCTTTTCGAATATCAAAATATTGTTGTAAAAAAACTAACGTTTCTAAGGAGTTTCCATATTAAAAACACAATCTTTAATAATTTAAAGTAATAGTTTTTTATTTTATAGAAAAAGAAAATCCTTTAAATATAGTTTCCTTTTTTTATCTCTTGTGCCGTAATTTTCTATTTCGTATTTTAATTTAAAAAAAGAAATGAAAACTAAAACATTTATTTTCCATATAATCACAAGTCATTAATCATTGTATATTTCTTAGTTTTTATTTTTAGTTTTAGTTTTCGTTTTAGTTTCTTGTACAAAACAACAACATACATTTATTATTCCATTTTGCATAGACTCTAGACTGCTTGCAGAATATTTTTTTTTTTTTCGAAAACAAAAAGTAAAAATAGAAATTAAAGTTCATGTTTAAAAACTCTAACCTCAAATCAATAAAGTACTTAATTTACCACTGTAGACACATTACCAAGAATATTAAAAAAAAATTCACAATGCCATCATGCCACTCACTCATTCATTCGCTTATACCCTGAATTTTTAGTTACTTGTATTTTTGCATTACAAGTTTAACACATAAAATACACTGAAAGGATTTTTTTTATTTAGATAGAGAAAAGTAGGAATCAAAAAAATATTTCTTAATATATTTTCAAAAAAGCCTTAAATTACAAAAAAACTCAAATGCGACGTTTTTTAGTATGCCTACGAGTATTATAGTAATTTATTTAAATTTACATGCTCTGCAAAAAATGTTTTTGATAATGCTCATTTAATATAAACAAGTGAATACAAACGACAAATTATTTGAGCTGAGTACGGCAATGGTAATTTTGCAAACATGACCAAACTTTTCTAAAAGGGTATTAAGCTCCTGATAAAATAGTACAAAAATATTAAAAAAAAAATTCTTTAAATAAACAAATTTTTAAATTATTTACTTATTTAATACATAAAGATTTTAAGTATGTACTAAAATTTTGTAAAAAAAAAATATTTCTAATAAAATTTATCTTTTTCTTTCTTTTCAGGTATGTACTTTTAGAAACCTAAAATATTATTTACAAATTCCAAAAGCGATATTTGTGTTTTTTGGTGAGTTAAAATTGACTTGCATCAATATATTTTTTAGGAAAATTGTTAGTACTAAATTAGTACATAAATTGGATTTGTTTAAAATATTGTTGTATTCAAATAAATTCGTTAAAAAAATTTTGTACTAAAATTTTTTAGTACTAAATATATTTTAGTACTAAATTTTTTTTCAATATATTTAAAGAAAGCAATATTTTTTAGTAGCTAACTTTAATTATAAAATTTCATAATGATTTTTAAAATTCGATTTCTGTTATTTAAGTAATATCCCCAATAAAAGTATCCTTTTAAAGATAAAACTTTCAATTTAAAAATAGTTGCTTACATAGTAGCTAAAATCTGCTGCTTAGATATAAATCTTTTTCGTAATATACTTGAAATGTATATTACTAACATTTTACTATAATACAAAGCGTTTCGTGCTTTTATTTTAAAACCAAAACTTTAATAATTTGATGTTTCATTTTAGTATATAAATTTTTTTCTAAATTTTAAATTTATTTCTAAATTTTAAATTTATTTCTAAATTTTAAATTTATTTCTAAAATTTTAAATTTTGTTTAAAAATAGTTTTTAAGCTTTAGCATTTCAGTATCGTTTTTAATACACATACAATTTTAAGTACTAGTCTTCTAGTGTCAAAAATTTAATACTAAGTTTTAAGTAAAAAATTTTAGTACAATATTTTTAGTACTACATTTTTAGTATAAAATCTACAATACTAAAGTTTTAGTAAAAGATTTTTATCAATAAAGTTTTAGTACTAAATTTTATTTATTCAAATCAGTATTAGCGTTGAATTCTAGTCGAAATTAAAGTTTTTTATGAAAGTAACGAATTATTTGAAATTTAATTTTTCGTATTAAAAATTTTAATTATATATTTTATCAAGTTTTAGAAGTCAAAAATTTTTTAATTTTTTTTAGTAACAAAATTACGCAATTACCTTTTTTTTAAAGTGACAACTTTCCCAAATGATTTTTTTTCATAACTGAGCTTAATTTTTTAAACACTTTAAACTTTAAGAAGACTGAATTTTTATTATTAAAATTTTTGTAAAAGATTTTAATTCAAATTGGGAAATTTTTTGCTACAAATTTTAGCACTAAATTGTAGGTGTATTAGAATTTTAATTCTATCGATTCGATAATAAAATTTACGCAACAGTGGAAATGCTAAAACTGTTGAAATATAATTTTTTCTTGCATATTTTATATAGCAAACTAGCTAAACATTTTTATAGAAAACACTCAAAAATGTTATAAAATATTTAGAGTTTTCCATACATATTTTTTTATAGACAATTCGATAGTTCATTCCTTGTAGTCAGTGTTTTAATATAAAAAAAAATTTCACCCTGATTTTATCGACAGATTTGATTTTTTGTTTTTCTTTTAAGTAAAAATTTATTAATGGGTTAAATAAGCCAACTTGTGCATTTGTATGGTTCTTGAAAATTATCCATTAAATTTCTCAGTATGTAAGTTTTCTTTACTAGTCTTCAAAAATTAAGAACCTTTAGTTTCGTTGCTTTTCTGTGTGTTTTTCAATACTTTTATTATTTTTCTTTTAATTTTTGCCTCCTTTTACCACCGATTGGTGTTGCACAATTTATAATTTATAATTTTTTTTTTTTTTTTTTTTTTTTACAAGTGGTTGCTGTTGGAGCAGCTATGTGGATGGATGTGTGTATGTTGGCATAAAAATGAGTGTGTTAAAAAACTGATAACTTAAATTTAACGATATGTAAATGAAGCTCAAAATTCAGGCACTTTACTTGTTGTCTCATACACATGCATGCAACTACATTTAACTGCAGTAGCAACAGTAATAGCAAAAACAAAAAACTCTAAAACTAAAAATTTATTTAACTTCGATTTGTTGCTGTTGCTGCGACTTCTTGTTGTTAAAGTTGTAATAGTGTTAGTGTTAGTGTAATAAAAAACTCGTAAAAGTTTTCTTGCGTTAAATGAAAAGCAAAACGGAAGTTTTAAGGAAAAAGTTTAAAATTCATATACATACAGCACATGCCATACATACATTTAAAAACAAATAACAAACAAACAAACAATAAACAGTGGGCTAGACATTTAAAAAAGTGAAGCTCTAGGTTTAACTAAGAAATATCATTAAAAAGCTATATATCTCTAATCCGATTTAAAATTTGAAAGAACTAAACATTTTAATAACAAGAAAAGGTTAGACAAGTAAATTTTTTTACTAGATAACTTTAATGAAAACTTTTTCCTGCTTTATTTCTGCTTAAAGAATTTCTAAAAAACCTTTAACAATTTTTAATAAACTGATTAATATTCTTAAAACAGTTCTAAAATTCACACTTTAAAAATAAATTAACTGTGCTCACCCTTCTCCCCACTGTACAATGAATATTGGATAACTAGAGTAGTAGTGGAGTAGAGTAAATGTCAGTTAGTTTTCCAACAATGATTAATAGTAGCTGATCCTTAGCTTTTTTACTACTGCCACTTTATATATCTCAATTTTTTTTTTAAATATTCTCTCTCTCTCTCACTCAGAAATATATTTCCAAACACAAAAAAGTAAGGGTAAAGAGGCTTAAACAAAAATATCTTTAAGCCATAAAAAAAGCAAAATCCTGCAAACAAAACATGCATTGAATTTTTGTAGCTGTCATCCACTCTACAGACATTTATCTATTTTAAAGTTGAAGTTTCTTCCTTTTTAATTCATTTTTGCAAAATTTACTTTTAATTGATCCATATGAGCCAGAGCAGTTGTCGACTATTTTTTTTACCTTTTTTTCATGGTTACTAGTTTTGCAAACTCTTAACACTTTTTGAAAATGGTATTATCAAATGTCCACAAATTAAAAGTTGCTTTTTTTTTAGCCAATGTCTGTGTATTGGAGTTGTTTCTGCATATTTTTTTGGCATGTTTAAAAGGATGTAGATGAGAGTTTGCTATACGTACATATATGGTGAAAAAAGTTTTAGAATTTGTAAAAAAAAAACGTTAATTTGTAAAAGATTAAAGTTTTAAAATTTTTTTATTTCTCTCTTTCTTTTTTACATGCATTAAATTTGATTTGTTTAAGGGTTATCTTTAGTAAAACAGGAATAAAACTAAAAAAAAATTTTGCTTCAAACCTTTTTTTTAAGTTTAAAAGAGGGAGTGTTATTGAAATTAAGCAAAAAAAATTTTTTAATTAATTTTTTTCTGTTCACAGAATTAAAAACATTTTCAATTAAGTTTTGTTGTCAAAATGTTCAGTTACATAAATTTTTTTCACAAGAAATTAAACCAGGGAATTTAAATTATTTTTACTTCTTTTACATAAAAATCAATTTGTTTTTTTCTAGCAATTTAATACTAAATTTAAAATTTAAATTATAATACATATACATAAGTATGTAGTTATACTCGTTGTAGAAAAAATTATATTATAAAAATTTGTTGTTACATGTAGATTCCACAAATATCACAGAAGTTTTCGCCTTTCTTGCGTATTTTATAATATATTTATAGCCAAGAGTTCATTTTACTAAATGTCAGTACTTTATAAATTTTTTTTGGCTTATTATTTATCTAATTTTTATTTACATATAATACAACTTTAGTATAATATAATAATAATATAATTTTAGTACTAAAAATTTTAATGCAAAATATCCTAGAACAAAACTTTTTTGTGACTTAAAATTTTAATACTAAAAATTTGGTACAAAAAAAATTTAGTACCAAAAAATTTAGTACTAAAAATTTTAGAACGAGAATTTTTTGATACTAAAAATTTTAATACTATAAAATTTTAGTATTAAAATTTAAAAAAAAACCGTACTAATTTTTTTACACTTCAAAATCTTAATTACATGCATGTATATACTCGTATATACAGAAACAAAATTTTCCTTACGAAATTTTAAATACTTAAAATAATATTTTGTACTAAATACACTAACCAAAAATTGAGAACACATCTATGCTAAAAACATGATTGAATTACTAGTAAAAAGTACAAAAAATTTAAATATTGTAATTGAGTACTAAAATTTTAAAACTTAATTTAGTACTAAAAATTGTTAGTTTTAAAAATTGTTAGTTTTAAAAATAAGTGCCTACACAAACAATACTTATAGAAGTTTTTATTTTTAATGGAAGTCTGTTTAATTTTTGAAGGCCCTAAATATGCTTCTATTAAGAAAAAAATTTTTTTTTGGAGGGAGAAATAAAAAGAAAAATTAAAATTTTTGTTTTTAACCCGCATATTAAATAGCTATTAACAAACTCTTATTTTAAAACTCATCACTTACTGATATTTATTTAATCAACTATTTTTTTTAAATTTTTTTCTTACTCATTTAAATACCTTAATCTAAAATTAAAAAGCGCTTTTTATTTCTACTTAAATTTTCAATATCAGCAAGTTAATAAGTCATTTCTATTATAATTTTCTTTCTTGTCTCCTTTTTGTTTTCGTTACGACTATTTATTTTGTAACCAAATGTTTTAAATATTTACTAATTACACTTGTTAGAGTCGTCTTCTTATCTAGTAAGACCCCCATAAATTGAAAGAAAACTACTTTAAGCAAATTTTACACGGTCGTTACCTTTTGTAAACTAAATTAAAATCAACGGAGCGTCACCAACCACCACGATATAAAATTAAAAAAAAAAATAATAATAAGACATTTAAACCACCGTATAGCACACAAAATACACTTATTACACACATCATGGCATAGTGTAACTTTGAAATGAATGTCAAAAAAGTAAACTATCAATTATAGAATATTATGATGGAAAGAAAATGACGACAACAGGAGGAACATTTTGGGTGTGGAAAATTAAAAAAAAAAGAAAACACTCCTTATTTTTTAAAGTATCAATTTAAAAAAATTTTAATTCAATAAATTTTTTATATTTAAATTGTTAAATGTTAAAGCACAATCTTTGCCTACCCCGTTTTTCTGTAGGTGTCCAACTATGGTTTTTAGTGTATAAAAATTATAGAGGCCACGACAATCGCTCAATTGTCTCCACTTTTCTCCATTAAAAAGCTAAATTATAGTCAAATTCAAAAAGCCAACCAAACCAGCATTTTTAAATATTTTTTTCTTCTTTTAAATATTTTTATTCTAAAATTTTTAGAACATATTAAAGTTCTACTGAAAATTTTTTTATTTGAGTTAAATTACTAATTTTTAGAGTAACATTTTGTTCCCAAATTTTTTGTACAAAAATTTTTTTTTTAATTTTTACCTTTGCATTTTGAAATTAAACAAAAAATAAGTTATTAATTTTTAAAACTAAAAGTTTTAGTTCTAAATTTCGTTCGGAAATTATTTTTATCAAATATCTGTTACAAAATAGGAAAATTAAGTTACTAATTTTTAAAACTAACAGTTTTGAAAACTAAAATTTGTTTTAAAATTTTTAGTACTAAATTTGTATTAGAATGTTTTTAAAGTTTAGTTTTGACAAATAATTTTTAAAGAAGAATACACATTGCCAAAAGCTAAAAGTAAAACTCCTGAAACACGAGGCATTATAAGATTCCATTTCTTTCGTAATGTAATTCAGAAACCAATTATGAAAGTGATGCTTTTCGAAGTGCTTTTTAAACACTTAAAAAAAAAACGATTGTCATATTTTAGGAGCAGAAATTTGGTATGTGTCACTAACTGTTCTTCAAGAATTTCAGTACTATTTTAGTACCTCAATTATATTTAGATAAAGTTCACAAAATTTTCACCGCGTACTGCATTTTATAGCTGCTGAAATGCGCATTTTATTCACTTGAAAAGTTTTCTAAAAAAGAGTAACTTCTTGCCAATAACACGCTAGTTTAAATTCATAGATTTTTCCTAAGAAATAAGAGTACTTCCAGGCTGTCACTGTATGGTTTTTACACTTTTGTTTTAACTTCTTTTTGCTGGGTAAATTTATATATATATTTTCGAGATATTTCGCTTAAAAAACATGCCAAAATTGCACTTAAATAGTCATTCCTGATTCATTGATGCTGCTTCAGTTGCCAAGCACAGCTGAGTTTATTCTCACATTGTTGTACTGCAAAGTAAAATACATTTTAAGAAGCCCCCCCCCCCCCCCCCCCCCTCTCTTTATTAATTTTTTAGTTTTACTTTCAATTAATAGATTTTAATATCTCAGTCTTAATTTCAATTTGTTTTATTCCGCTCCATTTCCGTCTTGTTCGCCCATTAAATTATTTTATGCTTAAACAATTTAATTTTTATACAAAAAATTGTATTTAAAAAGAAAAAAAGTAGTTTCACTGTATTCGTATGCATAAGGTACTAATTTAATTCAGTATTTCTTTAAAAGTGTCAATTATAAAGGTCTATATTTTGCATAAAAAAGTAACATTTCGTTACTTAAATTGTATTTTTTTAGTTTCTTTTGCTTCAAGCTAGAAATGTTTTTAATGTTTTTCAGTTTAAAACATTTTTCAGCATTATGTGTTTTTTAAATAAGTGGCTAGTCACGCTATTTAAAAGACTTTCAACCTCTTGAATAGCACAAAGACCTTATGTTGGAACACACAGCACAGTATGTTTTTATTAGACTTGTGCGTCGTAGTTCATTTTAGTGAGCGCTCCTCTTAGTTCTAAAATTAAAAAGGAATAGTTCGTTCATTTAGTTCATTTGATCTTTTGTATCTTTATCACTTATACTTTTGACTGTCGTTGAACGTTCTTTATTATGTAAAATGATATCGAATAGGGGTTGAAAGGAATTTTTACGAAAATAGAAAGCAAAATTACAAAACAAAATTCGAAAAATTTCCAAATTTAGTTTTCGATTTCTTTTTTATAATGTAATTCATAAAGTATTTTAGTCACTATGGCTAAAAAAAAATTAAGGTTTAATTTTAAAATATTAAAATCACGCTTTTTAGCAGGCATAGTAAATTTTCTCTTTTTCAGTTTATTTATTTTAAATACAATTTTTGTAAAATAAAATAATTTGCAACTTTCGTTCCTTCGTCATTGTTTTCGTTTAAGTTTAGTTCGTTCGTTCATTTGTAGGTCGTTCATTTAAAATAAAGAGCAAGGAAATGCACTATAGAAATTCAAAACACGGACTAGTTCGTTCAGTTCAAATAAGTGAATAGTACAATATGAATAGTTCGTTCGTGTACTACCCAAAACTAGTTTTTATAATTTCAGAAATTAGTTTTTAAGTAATTACAGAATAGTATATATTGTATATAATGAAGCTGTTAATAGAAGAACTTTTTGAAAGCAGTTTTATTTAACTATTTCGGTTTTTTTTTCTCAAATTATTTTTAAAGAGATTTTCAAAAATTAAATTCAAAAAATTCAAAAACTCACAAAAAAAAATTTTTTTTTTTATTCACTTTTTTATACCACCGTGTAACAACAGGCTTAGATGTTTATACAAGCTTCTTAACATAATGTGTTTTCTTTGTGTTGCCATTATTAAAATGCTTGATAACATTTTTATAGCGAAAACATGTTTCATCATGTCAGAACGAGTTTCTTATTCTGCTGATAAAATCAAAGATTTTAATAAAGTTATTAAATTTTTTTTAAGAAAATAAATTAATTAAAAAAAACTCAAGTAAAAAAAATCAAAATTTTTTTTCTACTATTTAATGATTTATATAAAAAAAAGTTTTTGCAATATATAATTTTCTTAATGTATTTAAAGGGTGTCTCAGTAAGAGTGTACTTTTTCGCTTAAAAATAAAAACACTTATTTTTTTATTGAGTTGTGATTTTTTATTAAATTATAAACAAGACATGTTCCGATTAGTATGGAATAAAATATCCTTTCCGGCAATATGTTCAATGGTCATTGAATCAAAGTAAAGCCCAGGTCATTTTGCAAAAAAAAAAAACATCTTAGATGAAGCGATTTTCCTTTTAAATGACTGAATATATAAAATTGTCAAATTTACGGATTACAAAATAATGCTGCCATTCATGAAAAACAAATTTACTCACAACGAGCAGCTCAGCTGTCTGGTACGGACTTTGCTCAGGACTTACTTTTTTGAAGATGAGGCCGAAATTGCGTTAACTGAAAGCATTTTGATAACGGTATTTTTTGCAGCATAGATATGCACCACATGTGGCTTTAGCAAAACCATTTCCTCTACACAGCTTGTGAAGCAATCCATTTATTGTAGCATTAAGTGAAAAAGTGCACTCTTACTGAGACACACTTCACATACGTACATAATTGTCGTAATTAACAAATTATTTTTATAGAGACGAAACTTTATATGCTAAAAACGTTTTTTCTTTTTTATTTTCTGTAAATTAAGCCATAATAATGGAAGTATTATTTTGAAAATCAGGGTAAATGACCTTTTTCTTAGCCAAGTAATTTCATGTTTTTTGGTTTTCAAGAAATTAATAATAATTAATTTAATAAAATTTTATTTTTGAATTTGCTTTTCATTACATTCTGGATTTAAATTACGGCACTCGCTATTAATTGAAATTTAAATAAAATTCGAATGGAAATTTCAATCGATAAAGAATGTCTTGCAAATGCAATGCATTTGAAATTGAGTTAAAAAGAAAAAAAATCTCTACACGATTTTTACGCAATTTAGAAATATTAATTAACTAGACGATGAACAAAATTTTTTTTTGCTGATATATCTTTTTTTCAAATTTAATTAATTTTTTTTTATATAATAAATAAATTAAAATACGTAAGAAGAGAATTAGGTGTATTATTATAGCTCAGGTTTGGTGGGCTGATATAGTCCACAATTAACGAGATGACAAACAGTGTAGGATAGTAATAATCTTATAACATATAAAAAAAAGCTTGAAAAACAGACAGTTTTTCCATATTGCCATACAAATATATATAGTTCCCTTCTAATGCTTAAGCATTAGAACAATCAAGGGGTTTTTATAGTCCTTCAAGTCAAAGTTGGCTTAATCAAAAACGATTACAGTATCAATTTTCAATTTTTCCCATGAACGAGTATACAAGAGACTAACCCCAAAAATATTTAAGATTTTATTAAGAATTTTTGTTAACAAACCTTCAGCCTATCACTATAGTAAACTACTAACCCTCGTATTAATTTACAATTTTTTTAATTCATTATAAACCACAAAAAAAAAAAAAAATTAATAAATTGGACTGTTTTTTTTCCAAAGAGAAAAAAAGAAGTTACCACCACCAAAAAGAGACCATCTTAAGTATGTATGTGTTTGTTGGTCATGACGTTATTACATGGAGATCTCCGCACATTTTTTAATAACTATAGAAACCAAAGAAAGTTGAAAAAAAATTAGAGCACATAATTGTACAATTATAAATTGACCAACAATTTTGTTCACGAGCGCTAAAAAAATTCTTAAGGGAGGGTAAAAAATATGCTTAGTGACAAGTTACTAAACATATTTTTAATATTAATTCTTAATGATGTACGTGTAGGTACTTGTTTTCATATTTTTTTTCTGTTTTTGTTTAATAAAACAAAAAAATTTTTGTGCCTTATTTAACAAAATATCAAATTTCATGTGGTGGTCCTTGTGTTATATATATTTTATTCAATATTTTTTAAATTTCGTCATCATATCATATCCATTGGATGTGGATGGATGTGTACTAACGTATGAATGTCATGGCTGTCAAAACTTGTTTACAAATATTTTTTTTTGCTGTCAGTATTGTCTTTTTTTGTTTGTTAGGATTTGTATAATTTTCTTTTATTTTATGATTTCCATATCAATTTCAATTTGTTTTATTATTTTTTTGGAAAGCAAAGGAAGACTACAAAAACTAATATGATGAAACCTTCTTTATTGCTTTTAATAGATCTGGTAGATAGATGGATTTTATTTTTGTGTGGCCTGTGTGGTCTTTAAAAAAAAATTATCTATTTTATCTATTTATCTATTTTTTTTTATAAAAATTCGACAGAAGCAGGCAGTTTTGTGTTTGGACTATATTAAACAAAATAAATAAAGAAAAAAAATTAAATCAATTAATATAATACGAATTAAAGAAAAACAAATTAAATTCGGCTGTCCTGAGTCTTATATACCTTTCACATATTTTTTATTAAAATTTGACTTTTTTATTTAAACAAAGTTTAAAACAAAACTAGATATACTTTATTGAAATAGATGCCCAACTTTTGATTTTATTCTAAATAAAGTAAAATACCCTATTTTGTTTCTTTGATAAATCGTCTGCTACGATCTTGAATTAATTCGAATAAAATTTTCTTAAAAATTATTAGATATCGAATGCAGCAATTAGGCCATTTGAATTTGCATCTGTACTAAATGCGGGTATTTATTTGATTTTGTATCTTTCCTATTTAAAATTCTGTTTTGTTCTTTCTTTTTTTCGTTGTTTTTTTTTCCTTTTTTTAACGGGTTTTATATTACTTTTTCAATTTAATAACCACTTAATAAATTTTGCCACATTTACTGAGCTGCGGATGGTCTACGCTTGTCATGCATGGTTATGTTTTTAAATAACTTAAATTCACACAGTTTTTCTTAGGGTTGCTGACGAGCCCTAACCTTTTCTTTAGCTTTCTTTAACGCTTGACTTCAATCAAGCTGGTTTTATCTTAGACATAAAATTTTCTCAGTTTTTGGTACATCCGGCATTTGTTACTCATATTAAGAAAACGCAATTTTTATGACTTGACTAGTAAATAATTTTTGATATATAAAAAATAAAGTAAAGCAAATAGAAAATTGACTAAAATCCTCAGGAAAAACATGCTACTTTAAGTTATTGATTTGAAACAAAATGAAAGAGCCAATTAAATTAATTAGAAATGTAATAACACAGAAAGCAAGAAAAAAACCACAAAGAACAAAATATCAATTTAATGTTGCATGTCTTAAAAAAAAAATAAAAGTTTATATAAAGTATATATTTTTTTCTAAATATAAACACGCCTTGAAATATGTTATTATACTCTTATAAGTTTAACTACAAAAAAAGGAAGACCAAAATTAAATAGATGAACGTTTTGTTTTTTTAATTAAAAAAACCTTATTGTGTTTAAAAAAAATGTGTGGCATAAACTTTTGGAGTGTTTAAAAAAATAATAATACATAGTATATATTGAGGCGTAGTTAAGTTAAAAAAGGATATTATTAGAAAACCACAAAATTAATTGAATTTTTAATTTCTGTAATAAAAGGAAACTCTAATTATGCGATTAAACATTAATAAAATATTTCTTTTGGTATCACGAAATAATTACAATTAAAATTAAGGTCAATAACGAATGAAATATATAAACTTGTTGGCGAAGTGGTTGATTTGTGCTGGTGATACGAAATACGTTTTGAAGCCTTTTTCTTCTTTAGTTTTTTGTAGCCTATTTTTAGGTTAAATTTTTTTTTGTGCCTAAAAGTATACCGTGCCTAAAAGTATACCCATGTTTGCTTTAAACTTTCTTTTTTTTTTTTTTTTTTTTATTGAAACAGCATCAAATGTCAGAAAAGGAAAACGTTTAAAATAAAAATCAATCATCTTAAGACATAAAATTTTGTTGATTTTTTTTTTATATCTTTTATTTATGGCTTTAAACACATTAAAATAAAAGGACCCTGTTAACACAGCACCAGGTGACGCAATAACATTGATATTATTGGTGGCTTCGGCATCATGCCTGTCAAAAGCTGTTTACATTTTGACAATTTAAATTTTTATTATTTTAATCATTCGTTTTTCTTATTAAAAATCAAATAAATTTTTTTTTATATAAAAATATTTAAATTAAACCCAAACAAAGGTTTGATGAAGCAATCACTTTCCCAAAATTTAAAAAATAAAAATCGGCCCCTATTTTTTTTTTTAAATATGTTAGTTACTAAAATTATCCTTTACTAACTTGTTTAAAAAAGTGTACTTATACCATACCACTCATGAGTATGCCTCTTAAGACTAGTGGATAGTGTTCTAACCTCACAATCTGGGTGTAGTAAATTCGATTCCTGCCTATATTTGGCTGTACAACAATCCCTTGGAGCAAGATGCATATGGCTTTTTTTTTCTTAAAAAAAAACTTCAAAACGAGACGTACATATTTTATTAATATCGTTGAGTAGTTACTATAGTAACAATACAAGAATGAATCTGCCTTGGCCGTAAATTATTTTTTTTTACTGTGGAAGTTTTTTGTTTTAATTTTTTTTTTACTTTTACAGTACATTTAGTTTTATGTACCAGATTTATTTTTTTGCTGCTTTTCCTTTTAACAAAAAGATTCAGCTTAAAAAATTTGGCCATTAGAGAAAATACTAAGCGACAACACAAAAAAAAAATTTTACGTAATTTAATACCAAGAATTAAATCAACAACATAAAATTTTATGATCTAGAAAAAAATTCTATTATTATTTGTTTCCCATTTCTTTTCTTTATTGTAGTCTATTGACAGTTTTTGTTTTGTATTTTGTGTTTTTTTTTTCTCTAGTAAAGTCAGAAATGCAAAACTTAATTAAAAAACCATTAAGCTGGCATAGTAAAAAAAAATAGAAAGCAAATTACAAAAATTGTTGTGTTTAAGACTGTGAAGAATTTAAGAAAGGGAGGGTTAGAACAAATTGCAAAGAAAAAACAAAAAATAACAAGAAAAATATTTTGGGCAAAACTAAAGTTTCGTTTCTAAATATTAAGAGTTTGAAGTTTCCCTTGATGCAAAAAATTTTAAAGTTTATTTATTTACAATAAATTAAAAATTGTTTGAAAAACTATTTTTTTAGCAAGTTTATTTGGTTTTTGCTTAAATGAATTTTTATTATTTATTTAAGCTTAAGTTTTGAAACAACGTGTTTCATTTCTTTCTTGGAAAATTATATTGCCTACTTTTTGACCTTAACAGTTAGTTTTAAAGTTGCAGTTTGTTTAAAAAAAATATATATAAAAAGAATTTTTAAATCGGCCTCATTATGTTGGTCATTTTGGTAGTCGATATTAATACAAAACATAGGGCCAGCGTTGTCACACATTTTTACATATTTTAATAAAAAAAAAAAAAACAGCTAAAAAATGCTTACGGTAATTAATTTTGTAAATAAAGATTTAAAAAAACTACTGACAGGGAAATAATTTTTGTTAAGGCAAAATAAAAGAGAAATTATTATTTACCATGAAATTCAAATGTTAGCAGAAACAAAAAAAAAAAAAAAAAAAAAAATTCTAACGAAAAGAAATAACGACAAATAACAGAAATCTAGAGCAAAAATAATAATTAAAGTAGCCTTCAAATAGGCCAAGAGTTTTAATTACTATAAATAAAAAAAAATAAATAAAATAAATATTTTTTTTTTTTAAATAAGAGAAAAGCTAAATCACCAAATAATTAAAAGTACAGCTTACTCGTAAAAGCAGTCAACACTTTCTTTTACATATTTGCTCTAGTTTTGCAAACTTTTTCGTCTCAACTATGAATTTAAATATTAAATTAATCAACTACATAGCCTAAAAGCAGGCAGTAATTTTTTTAAGTACGAAAAAAAATTTTAAAGAAAATTTAGTCATATTTATATATGTCAATTAAAATTAAAAAAAACTTTAAAGAGATCTTGGGTTTGACTTTGGCTTTGTAAGGTAACAAAAATTCTTTAAATATTTAGCCAAATTAATTTCTGGAAAGTGACAAATTTTTTTTAAATATTTGTTCTAATTATTCTGTTTTTTTCTTATGAAAGAAAATTCTTCGAGTTGGGGTAAAATTTTTCCCAGAAAAATTTTTTTTCTGGAATATTTATTAATTAAAATTAGGAGTGGGGATAATTCACCTGATCACTACGTTCAGAATATAAATAAATAACACTAAAACATCTCCTTTCTATCTTAAATTAAAGACTTGAAAAAAAATTTAAAAAAATTCCCTTAAATTTAAAATTTAATTGCAAGTTGCTAGAAAATTAATAAAAAATATTTTTTATTTTCTTGTGTTTTCTATTTGTGTTTTTATTTTCAATCAACCCACATTGTGTTAGAAATCTGCATATAAAATTCAATATATTCCCTGTAAAAAAAAGCTTTGTGACTTTATTTTAAAATTGTGTTCTCATTTAAAAATGTTTTCATTTCAAAACATAATCAACATATAACACAGATATTGTGTATTAGCTAACATATTAAAAGGTTATTCAGTAAATTTACTGAAATAATTTTATTTGAAGAAATCCATTTAATAATCGTACAAAGTGGTGGAATTTAATATTAACATAATTATAAGTTTTTAAGAGTAAAGTTCCAATTTAATATGCATAATGAAATTTTATTAATCATTTACATTTTGTAGCCTACTTTACACATACTATATTTGGTATTTTAGCTTTGTTAGTTTTCATGTAAATTATATTTAATTGCCTACAAATTGCAAATTTCAAAAACATTTTAATTCACTAAATGAAGAATTAAAATGATATTAAACTATTTCAGCTTTTAGTGGCTTATTTAATTTAAACAAAAAATATTTTCAAGTGTAAAATAATTACAATACATCTACAGGTCACCCTGAGAATAGCTTACTTGGAAAATAAAATTTTCTTTTCGCTTTTAAAAGTTATTATCACTTACAGCACACTTTTGGGGGACAATTATTGTTAGTCAATATGTTTGCAATTTATACAAAACTAGACGTTTTTGCCCGATCGATATTTAATTACGTGAATCGGTAAACTTAGAGAGCGAATATAATAATTTTAGAAAAATCCATTTACAAATAGAATTTTAATTGTAAAAAAAATGCAGCTTTTCCTACATAAATTTGGAATACATTTAAAGTTAAAATTTGTGACTATCATGAATGCGAGTATAAAATTAGTTTAGGCAGTTTTTTAAAATATATTTAAGATAATCCAGTTTGTAAGTACTGTTGTGTTAGCCTGGAAAATTCTCTTTAAATTGTTACACTTGGAGCAAAATAAATATTAAAAAACAAAATAATTTTTTTACTCATTTGATTTGTCTTATATATTTAATAAGAGCAATTTTAAATTATAATATTTATTCTACTTTAGTGTTATATTTTATTGCATATATTTTTGATAAATTTAGTATAAATTTCAAGTTTGAATTTCGGCTTACCATAAGGCCAAGCATAAAATTGTTTAGGAAATTTTTTAATTTAATTTTAAAATGATCCATTTTAAATATTAAAATAGAAAAACTAGTAATTCAATGCAATAGACAGTCAAAAAAATTTAAAGTTTTTGCATACTTTTTGGAACAATTAAAAAAAATATTTTAAACTAAACGAGAGCTAGTGTAAAATTGTTAATGAAATTTTTATATTAAATTTGAAAAAAAAAATACTACAGTTTTAATATAAGTTAAAAAAAAATCGTAAGCTGAAATTTATAGTATATTTTAAAGAGTAAATTTTATTAAAAAATATTTACATACTTTTTGGGTTTATATAAAATAAAACAAGCTGTTGTAAAAAAAATGACTTCAATATGAAAGTAATAAATTTCCAAGAGGTCACATAAAATTTTATGTATTTATTAATTTAATTTTATTTTAATATGTAACTTTCATACAGTCAATTGCTGGTTTTTCTTTTGCTACTAGTATTTAAATTATAAACTGTTACAATATAATTATTTTTTGGTATTTATTTTTCTCATATGAATATAAATTTTATTATTATTTTTTCTTTGCTTTCAATAAAAGAATTTCTGTGCCATTTTCCGACATTTTTTTTAAATACATAATGTATTTTTATTAACTTTTATTTACAATAAAGTATTTTTAACCATTTTTATTTTTTTTTTTTGCTGTTCGGATTCTATATTGTAAATGAATTTGTTAATTTTTTACCTTTTATGTGTAATGCTTTGTATTGTTTGTTATATTGGCAAATAAATTTGCTGGAAAAATGGGTCAAATTATTTTATTAAATATTTAACACAAATCGAATGAATAAAAAAATTATTGTATTTTAATATTTATTTTGCTCTAAGTGTAACAATTTAAAGAGAAAAAATTAAATAAACAAAAAGAAAAAATAAGCAACAATAACAACAACCACATAACATTTGCAATGCATATTAAAAAAAAAAATAAAGGCATGTTTAAATATGAAACCCAGCTGTTACAAATGCCTCAAAGCAACAAATATTTTATACACAAATACAAAAGCACAAACACATTTTGCACACATACATACATACATACATACATACATACATACTTCTTGTATATTTTTATTTTTGTAGGTAGGTTTTCTGTCTGCTCACTCACTTCCTTTCTTAATTTAAAATTTTAACATTGGTTGATGCAAATAAAATACAGTGGAAAAGATTATACAAAAAAAAAAAAACTATTAAACCATGTGAGAGGTTTAAATTTAAATGCATCAGATATCAGATATTCAGCATTGTTACGGGACCCAAAAAATAGGCTTAACAAGTAAAATTTCTTTATTTTTTTTTTAATCCAACCACTGTGCATGCATAACAAACTAAGCTTTTGCAATTTTTGCTGCTACTGGTTTTTTTATATAATTTTTTTGTTTTTGTTTAAAACTATAAATTAACGTTTATTCTACAATTTGCATGTGTAGATAACGCTACCACCAGCACCACTACTACTACTACAACTACTATTACAATTAATAAAACACACACAAAGCTTTTTGCCAAAAACCACACTACAAAAAATGCAATTTTCTACTACAACTATTTAAAACTATTCAACAAAACAAGTGTGCGTATTGCTGAGTGCTTATGTGTTTGCGTATGTTTGTGTGTATGTAAGTGAATATAAAGTTTGAATTTGAATACTTTATAGCATTAGCTAGTTTCGATTTTCATTTTCTACTAACAAAAACGCATATTAAAATTATGCATACACAAACCAAACAAATATCATAAACATACACACACACACACCCATAGAGAGAGAGAGAGAGAGAAAGCAAAATATAAGAAGTCTTATCTACTTGGCAATTTAAATGTCTTTTCTACTCTTCTTCTATTTGTTGTAACTGTCTCTGTATGTGTTTTTTGTACTTCTTTCTCTCTCTATATAAATTTTTGCGCCACTCCTCTTGGCACTTGTTTTAATTTTAAAACTCTTTGGTGATTGAACTTCTTCTCTCTGCCAGCCAGTTGTTAATGCTTGCATTATTTGCAATTGTAGTTGTAGTAGTAGTAGTAGTAGTTATTGTTGTTTTTGTTTTTGTGTTTATTACGTAGCATTTGCATAAAGTTTTAAAATTTTGTGGTAGAGCATAAGCATGCTAAAATTATGCAGCATTTTAATTAATATTTTGTGGCATGCTTTTGGGCTGTTATAATATGGGGTATGTTGGTGTGAGTATTTTATATAATTCTTCTTTTCTATCACCCTGTTCCTCTACTTCATGATTTTTTTTTCTTTTATAAATACATAAATGATGCTGTGGGTTTGTGTAGTTGTATAAGTGTTGGCTTAGTAATTTTCAACAACTAAACGAACTATTTCAGCCATGAAACCTATTCAAGCTAAAACCGTCTAACAAGAGTAAAAAAAAGTTTATTTTTTTTTAAATAATTTTTTTATTTGTTGTTTTTATATATTTTTTAGCCGCATTTGCTAAAGGAATTTTTTCAAAAAACAAATACTGTACAATTTTTGCTTTAATTTAAATAAGCACAGAAAAAAATTTTATTTTATTATTTATTTTGATGTATTCAAAGTAAAGTTTAAATTCACAAAAAAAAAAAAAATTAATTTTCAAAGTCAAAAATTTAAAAAACAAAAAAAATTTCCAATTAAATTTTGTATGAAAATTTTTATGTTTTCTATCAAATTTTTTCTAAACAACTTATGTGATGTTTCCATAACACAAATGTTCAAACATGTGTAGAAATTTTATATGAAAAGTACTCAGTTTAATGTGCAAATTCATAAAAAACATTTTTGCTTCATAAGTAGGTTTTCAATGAGAAATTTGTTTAATAAGCACTTATTAAACAAAATGTATTTTATAAATTTGGCTGTAAATATTTTTTCTACAAATTTTTTTAGACGGGTTGATAAACAACACAAAAAATTTTTAAATTTGTCCGGACAAAAAAAAATTCCGAACAAAAATTTCCTTTTTTTTGTGTAGTTCCTTCCATAAAGAGAGAAAAAATTTAAATTTTTTACGAACAAAAATGTTATTCAGAATGAATGAATGCGTTCAGCCTCTTCGTTTGCGTCATAACAACAATAATAAGTAGCAATAAGGCCTCTATTGCTTTTCTGGTTTACAATCGATTACAAGTCTACCGTTATTAAAAGATAGAAGTATAAAAAGCTCATCAATAGTAGTTGTTTTAATTTAAACTCATCTGAATTGAGTTGTAACCCTGATGAGGGCATTAAATTAGTTTTATAAACTTTTAATATCATTTATTTAGTTGGAGGGAGTTAGAAGTTAGCTTAAGCAAGAAAATTCAATTCTAATTGTTGAATTTTTTCCATAAATTTTACATTAAAAGTCTTGGTACTCGTCAGAAGTGTTAGGCAATGCCAGACCAGTTTTCAGCTTATCTCTAAGCCACTGAGTAGCTTCAATAGCGCAACAAAAATGCTGCAATAAAAATTGCAGAGAAATTTAATTAAATATCAAAATCAAATAAATTTCAAATTAATTAAATTCTCTTACTTTTCTAAAAATATAATTTTCCTCTACTTACCTAACTGTCTCGTTCGTCCGCTCTTTTCTCCCCACGCTAATTACTGCACACTTTGGTTATCACAACCATCAGCGCCTCCCTTGTTTTTGCTGTTTAAAGCAGTCGCAATTTAATTATATAAATTGCATTTGAATATAATTTTTTTCTTTTCTTGGGAATGGTTACAACTGGAAATGTGTTTGTTTGTTTGTTTGAAAATAAAATTACGTTAATAAAACTACAATATTTTCTTTTTTCTTTGTGCTTTCCGTTAATATTTCATGAGTAAATTTTTCTAAACATTTCTGTGTTTATATCGGCTAGTTATTGCTACTCACTCGTATGTTGGTATAACAAGTCTATAATAAAAATGATTTAATATGCCTTTAAGTGCAAAATAGTAAAAAAAAAAAAAAACAAAAAAAAAACAAAAGAAAATATAAAAAAATTTTTTTTTTATGTAGTGGCCCGGGAGTAATTGTGAAGTACTTGTATTTTATCATGAGCAAAACAACAAAAATCAATAGTACTTAAAGCAAGACTTTCTTTTTTTTTCTTTTACTGGCACTGGCTGGCTTTGGGTACTTGAATTTTTTTTTTCATAATATTTTTTTCGAGTTGAATGGTTTTGACTCATTTCAATTCAACTTTGCTATTCCACTTTAAAGTTGGCTGGCTGGTTGGCTGTCTGTTTGGCTAGAAACAAGTGCATAGCAAATCTTAAAATATAAAGCAAAAATAAAATAATTTTTCTCTCTTCATACTCTCAACTTGGACTTGTATTTACTATTATAACATAATTTTTTTAATTTGCAAGCGTGTTATTTTATTGTTACAAGTAGTTGTAGTAATAAAAGAAAGTAATAATAAAGCCTTAAAGCAAGCAAGCATATTGGCTCTGTGTATAGACTTTATAAATTAATTGGCTAAGCCAATATAAACATAAAGAAATCAACTAAGAAAATTAAGAATTTCTCAAAAGGCATGTTAAATAAATTAAAGAATTTCTTCTGAGCAGAGCTCAATTACTTTTCCTTAATTTTAGCTTTTTTCTTACTTAAAGGAAATTTCTGTAGTGGAAAATTAATATGAGTATAAGCTTAAAACAATAATATAAAATTAAAAAAAAAAATTGTTTTTACACAGCATTATTGCCTTACAAAATTTTCTTTTCAAGTTTAAATGCTTGTGTTACAGAAACAGGACAAGCCCAAAAAATTCATATAAGCAAAACACATGAAATGAATAGATACGTTTGCTTCAAAAACATTTCATTAAATTCCAAATTTTTTTTTTAAATAACATTTCCATCCCTGTGCCAAAAATTAATGATGGTTCACACATTAAAGAAAAACTTAAAATTTTCTGTAAATTTGAAACAAAGTATTTAATAAAAATATTTTGTATATTTGGTTTGGTAAATATCACAGAATAACAAGGATTTTAAAGGCTTAAGCCTGATATTTAAAATAATTAATGAACAATTTCAATAGAAATTATAACAAATTTGTCACAAATTATCTACTTTAAGCCCACTTTATTTCTCTTTGAATACCAGCCTAAACTTTCATAGTGAATTTGAGAACATACTGTGGTGTATGATGAAATATGGCCACTCTAGGCCAAAATTTTCAAACCAAAATTAATGTTGCCATAATTTATAAAAAAGAATTTTTTATATAATTATTGTTTACTTTCACTCAGTGTATGAAAACAAACCAAACATTTCATAAACCTTTTCAAAACTTATATATCGTTTTTTACCTGAGCAGAAAACAAAAAAAAAACCATTTCAGCAACAATAAACACAAAAAAAATATTATTGTTTTAGAGCACCAGCAGAAACATTTTTGAAAAATTTCGTTTGTTTTCATACTCTGGCATTTAGCAGTGTTGCAGCATAAACTTTGCTTGTGGCAAGTTAATGTGGCCCGTTTAATAGTAATTATCTTGTTGCTACTTATAATTGAGCTTTTATTTTTGAAAGTCCACTTGTTTTAAAAAATGAGTCTGCTGTAATTTTAGTTAGATGGTGTCTATATCTTACTAAAACAACCGCTAACTCAATTTTTCTAAAAAGTGTACTTGTACCACTTTCAAAAATGACAGCTCATATAACTAAGAAGACAAAACAAGATCACAAATTAAATTAATTTAATTTAATCATTGTAAAGTAATAATTTATTTTAAAATATTGTTGGCCCATAATCTTAGGCAGAGTAAAGTAGGCATTTAAATTGAAAGTCATTTTAAAAAAAAATCGACTTTGGATTATAAATCGTTTTATTTTGTGAATTACTGTTGACATTAAACTAATTTTTTTTTTCTATTTTTACTTTCTTTACAGGTACGTGGTGTTACATTTTCTTTATTAATTTAAAATTTAATTCTTGAATTGTTTGGTAAGTTTTTTATATCAAATTTTAATTGCCAAACAGAATAATATCTTGCTCTCCCTTATAAACAAATTGTCATTCTTAAATTGTTTGATAAGTTTTATAAACTTTTAATTCCAAACAATAATTATCGTGTCTTTAAAAATAAATTATTGGGGGTTTGTTGTTCAAGAAAAAATTCTTTAAAAATTTTTAAAACTTAAGGATTTGTTTTTTTTTTAAATATACAAACTACATATCGCTTGCTTACTTCAATAACTCAAAAAAATATTTTTTTTTTGTTATTAAAAAATACATTTTTTCTTAGTATCATATTTTTGTTTGTTTTTTATATGTACTAGATAAGCTCTAAAACTATCGAATTGATTTTAAAAAATTGTATCACCAATATAAAGCTACATTATCGGTGTGTAACATAAAGCTCTGGCCACTTTTACGTCCATTATTCAATGATTTAACCATTAAAATTCAATTTTCCAGTGGAATTTTTTTAAATTGGTACATAAAATTAAGAAAGCAACAAATACTTTTAGAGCGGCCATGTCTGTACAAACGCTTTTTCTGCAGAACAAAATTTTTTTTATTAAAAAATTTTTTTTTAATTGCACAAGGTATATATCGGCTATTACTTTATGAGTTCTTAACAAAACGAGTCAAACTTTAATGAAAGCGATACACAATTTTTCAACAAAATTACATCGATTTGTTAGTGCATATTTGGTCATAAATGCATGTTTTTGCATATTTTGTTAAAAATTCATATTTTTGGTTATATTTCGTATTTTGTATATAAAAAAAAATTTTGCTCTTTTCTTAATTTTCTGTTTAAAAATATCTTTCTATGCAAGGGTGAATTAATTAGAAGGTGTAGTCAAGGTATCAGGTTGTTTGAGTCCTGAAGCTGTTAAACAGTCAAAAAAAAGTATGGACTTTTTCAAGGAACTAAAGCAACAACATTTTAATGTTTGGTTTAGAATTACCTACACTTGTCGATATCGATCGAAATTTCCAACTAAATTGTATTGAAATTTCTATGGCTATCAGCGAATTTTGTTCAATTTCTATATTTCTAGAAACTTGGTGAAAAATTTTTGTTGTGTTTGTGTCCCCCTTTAAAGCTTTTTTAATACCCTGTAGAGTTATTTTTAAAATAATTTCCAGTGTTAGTGCTGACAACATTAAATAATTTCTTTTTTGTTGGTTTAACTTGATTTCATCTCATTTTACCTCTTGAAAAAAAAAGAGGAAGAAAAATATTTTTGTGTCTCAAATATTAAAATCAGGAGAAAAGGTATTTATTTATTTATTTATTGTTTAACTTAGTAAATCTTTATTTAATACAACAGCTTAAGGTAATAACACGTACATACTTACATACTTGTGTAGTGTTTATTTGAAATCTTTGTAAAACAACAAGTAAATAAATGTAATTGCTTAATGAACAAACAAAAATCTGATAAAAAGTTTGATTTAGATTTTAGTGTTACAAAATAGAAAAAAAAAATTAATAAACCTTTAAATTGACTTGAATCTCGTTGAGTTAAATCATATATTTTCTTAATCAAAATTTTGAAAGATTTTGGGATCAAACATCCAGCAAGTTATTTTGAAATTTTTTAATAGAAAGATTAGGGACAAATGGTTGATATCGAATAAAACTCTAAAAAAAATAATTTTTTTGTATGAAATAATTTGTGAAAAGCATTCAGCTCTGACGTCTCAGTGTCACCTGGTTTACTTGCACCAGGGTTAAACCACATCCACAACAACTAGTTAAGCTTAAACTCAAACTTTAATGGATTAAAAGTGTTTTTTGTTTAGGTTTTACTTGTTAATGATTTATAACGATTTACGGGAAATTTTAGCTACAAAGCGTAAGCAACTTTTTTTCTAACTAATAAAATGTAAACGACTGTAAAGCTAACACACACATTTTTCCTGTAGATAAGCTTGTTTTCAAACTAAAAGTTGACACCATTTAGCGACAGCTGTTCTACACAATTGAGTTTTCAAATTGTAGTTCTGAAGTGTAGAAAATAGGACAGGGCATTTTGTCGTGTGTAAAAATATTTTTAAATTTATTTTATTTTTACATTTATACACTCGATACTAAGGACTTTGCACTGTAGCGTAAATGCCGCTAATGATTTACATACAAGCATGTAAATGTCAAATTAAACTTTTTGTTACGGACATTAATTTTACTCACAATGTTAAAAAATTTCTTACACAAAGTTTTTATTTAAAAAAGATGAAATAAAACTCTAGCATTTATAACTACCAAAAATCAGTTGGTGTTTTTGCTTTTGTTGCGACAAGTCAAGTGTTGATAAGTTTTAGAAAAAAAAAATTTTTTTGTATGTCCTTTTTTCTTACTTCTTGTTATCCTAATTGTAGCGCATTATACATGTTTCTTTCATTATTATTTATTATGAAATGGTCAATCAAAGTAGATTTTCAGTCTCAAGAAAAAAAGTGTATGAGAGTGGGAGCAAAGCTTGTATTCGTTCTTAAATATTTTTTTTTTTTAGTAAAATTTGTTACATAAATTTCTTTTCTTTTCAATTTACGTACGTTTTCTGCTTGCACATTATTATAACAGGATATAAAGGAAAAAAATGTATTTTTGTTTAATTTTCACTGTTTGTCATCAAACAAATGAGACTGTGATTGACACACTTTCTTGATCAAAAGAAACACATAATTTCTGTTCTTTTTTTATTTTTTGTAGAGGGATGGAAAAATAAAACATGAAAACAAAATAAAGAAAATTGAAATTTTGTTACAATAAGAAGTCAAAAAAAGTAGAAAAAATTAAAAAGACTCATTTTACATAATTTGAAATTACGTTATTCTGTAATGAGAGCAAATGGTATTGAAATTTCGAGCATTATCAAATTCCATGATGTGGAACCTGGGCCTAGGAATTTTTACCAAAACCATTATTTCGTTTTCACAAATATTAAATAATTTAGAGAAAACTCAGCTGTATAAGTCCATTTTTAGAAAGAAAAATTAATCAGCATTAATTCTAGCTAGATTTCGTCCTTAACTTACAAAATAAGCGCTAACTCTAAGTGGACTTATATCACTTTTATATATAATAGTTTTTTTTTTTATATTGAAATGGGGTTTTTCTTTTAACAAAATTTTCCATGAGTCTCTCTTCTCCCATTGTAAAAAAATAGCTTAACTACTTAATTAATCTAACGACAATGTTTTAATCACTTTTCCCCCTTATTAAATCGCTGGCACATTTTTTTTACAAATTTTTTGCTTTAGCATTATGACTCGTAATTAATTTTTTGTTTTGTAAAACGAGGGAATTTTTTTTTTTTTTTTCAAAGTGATTTATTTTACCTTTAACCTTGCTATTTGAAAAAAAAATTAATATTCTTTCGTAATCATCTCTACGATTCCAGTTGTTGCCAGTAAACGCCTCCTGTATTTTATTTGAACTCTTTTGTTAAAAATTTTAATAAAAAGAGGCAGACAATAACACGATTTTCATACCAAAAAAATAATAATAATATTTATGGTGGCATATGTGTACTCGTAAATGGTTTTGTTATAACATACTCGTCGTACCCTACCCTGGCAGTCATTCAACCAAACTAACCAAAAATGACTACCAGCATAAATTAGCCTTCTTCTATACGTATTTACGGGTACAAAACAATGTGTATGTAAACATTTTTCTTTAAAAAAAATAATTTTTTTTTCTTTATGCACACAAGACTTAAATGGACAAAAATAACTTAAGAGAGCCATGAAAGAGCCTTCATTAGCAAAACAAAAAGCAAAATTGTACGAGTCAGTAGTAATAATGCAAATTTCCTTTTATGATTTAAGAAAATACAAAAAACTAAAAATATAAATACAGCCAGCCCAGGCAGGCAAAGCAATAAGCTGGCTTCTAAAGTAGCAAATTTTAAATGGAAAGGAACTATTAAAAGAAATGAGTCAAAAGATAAATTAGAGGCCTTTGAAAAAAACCTGCAAAAAACGAAATAAATTTATGTATGTGAATGTGAATGCTGTGTTATGGTCACAGGGGTAAAAGATCAGACAGGGGAGCGCTGCACATAATTTAACTGAAAATAAAATATGCCCCCACGCGGAAATCAACTAAGAATTATTGAATGAATAAATGAAGCTTCAGGCAAAAGTCAGCCTGTAGTAGAATAAAACATAAATAACCTGCACACAAAACATTTCAAGTGTTTTAACAAAAGGGAACTCACTCACACATTCACACACTAACTCACTCACTCACTTACTACTCCTTCATACTTTTTTTTTTTTTAATTATTTTTAGTGTGCTTACATACCCTGGCATGTCTACTTTCTATAAATAAATAAGTGTATGCGACATTTGAGGCATAAACAATATTTATTTCCCTTTGACAAAAAATTATTATTATTGTGCAAAACTTCCTTTTGATAATTTAAGCCTATTTATAAAATACTATTTAGTAATTTTTTCTCTTTCTTACAATTATACGGCCTGAAAGGTTTAGTACTTTTACAATAACAATAAAAAAATTTTTCTTTTTTTCTAAAATTACACAATTTTTACATTTAAATTACATACATAAGAACCATTTAGATTGTTTTCTATTAATAATCAATGCTACCAGCTAATAAAACAGCAAAAATCTGGCAACTGTAATCTTATAAATCAATTCGCCTCTTGGACAAAAAAGTTATTTCCTAAAAAATATTATTTTTATTTGCTAAAAATTTTTTTTTTTATTTCCTAAAAAATATCTTTTTTATTTTTTATTTTCTTTGAAAATAAAAAAATATATATTTTTTTTCTTTGAAAATAAAAAAAATCTATTTTTTAGAAAAATTATTTCTTGAAAAATAATTTTTTATTTGCTAAAAAAAATATTTTTTTATTTGCTAAAAAATATTTATTTTATTTTCAAAACAAAAGAAAAATTTCTAAATTTTTTTATTTAAAAAAAAAAAAAAAAAAAAAAAAAAACCAATAAAAAATTATTTTTTTTTTTAGAAAATTTTTTTTATTTGCTAAACATTAATTTCTTTGATTTAACAAAATAAAAATTATTTTTCATAAAAAATTGTTTAAAATAAATTCTCGAAAAATGTAATAGAATTTTTTCGCCAAGTCAAGTCTCAACTTTCGCTAAAACGAAATATTCCATGTTCAATGGACACCTAATCTAGTTGTATAGCGGATGTGGGCTGTTTTTGCCAAGTGATCAATTAATTGAAAAAAATTTAAATTAAGGCAGCCGGACTTTCCCATTGAACTCGTATGGGTCCCATAAACAAGTTATTTATTTAACAGAAACATTCCTATTTCAGCATTTTGCCCAAAAAGTTTTTACTTTGCAAAAAAAATTTAATTTTTAAAAAAATATTCAATTTTAAAATTAATTTTGTTTTCTCAGCAATTTTTATATTATAATTTTTTTTATTTTTAATTTCAAAATTAATTTTGTTTTCTGAGAAGTTTTTAAATTTTTTTTTTTGTTAAAGAAAAAGCATTTAGGGCATTTGTTAAGCTGTTGAATGCTGCTTCAAAAAGCTGTGCGTTTTTTTTATATTCTTCAATTGTTACTTTAGTTTATTTTACTTGCCACAGAAGCCAGCCAGCCGGGAACGTGCTACAGTTTCTTGCATTAACTTGGTTGGTGCTCCTTCTCAAGCTTTGGCATTCATTGTAAGGTAATTTTTCAACTGGACGTGAGGTCAGTTTATACATTTTTTTCCCTTTAATTTCTTATTTATTCATTTTTTTTTGTCTTGTTGCATACAACTCTTGCTCAATTAAGTTTAACTGCAACAAAATTGTAGATGATTTTTTTTTAAATATATTTTTCTGATTAACAATGATGATTTCTTTCTTCAATTCAAGTAAATAACTTTCATTATTGTGCTCTGTATTACTGTTGCCCAGTTTTGTCTGAAAGATGGGGATGTGGAGTATGATGGTGTGTGTGTGTGTGTTGCATGAAAAGCATTTTGTTTAATAAGAATTTTTGTTTCTTTTTTCCGTTTATTTGGTTGTTGCTTTATAAAAACTAAATTGTAAAGCTGCTATGGCGCTTCTTTAATGCTTCTTGAATGTTATTGTTGTTGTTGCTATAGTTTGAGTAAAAAAATGTTAATAATATTACATGTACTTTGGTAGATAAAGAACTTTAGTGCAAGAATGGAGGATTTAAACAAAATTAAGCCTTCATTTTCTGGCTCATTTTGTGGTTTAAAGTCTGCACTTTTTTTTCGCCTTTTCTTATTTGTTACAAAGCAAATGAATCGTTGAACAAAAAAAGTTTTTTTTTTGTGTTGCGGGCTCACACAAATCGGCTTTAATTTTGCGGGTTTTTTGTGCTTCTTTTTCCAAGTATTATTTAAAAGCAACATACTCTTAGCTACTACTAATACGACAGAGAACTGAATGCTCTTTTTTTTAAGGTAAATTGACAATCTTGTAATGGAATGTTTTGCAACAAAAAAAACACCCAAAGCAAAGAATACAATAATTAAGCTTTAAAAGTTTTATGTTTTTTATAACTGCTTAATAGAAAAATTGTGTTAACAGCAACTTTATTTAAAATGTTAAGCTGTCATAATTGAAAAATGGCTGCGAAATTAAATTATTATTTTAATTGTAATAAAAAAATTAATTGCAAAGAAATTTATCAATCCAAAAAATGATGCTAAATAAATGTAAAACACTAAAGCCACCACAAAAACTTTTCTAAATTGTTCATTTGGTTGCATGGCCCAAGGTTCTGTTTTCAACTGTCTGCTCAGCTTTACTAAATTATTTATAAGGCCGTGTTCACAATCTTTAGTTATTATTATCCCTGTGTAAGTGATACAAAAAAGAATGAAGTGCAAATAAGTGGAAGTTGCTGTCGAGTACAACAAGAATCTGTTTTTGGAATTTGCCAAACACCCCCAAAATCTTGAGTTACCGTTTAAAAAAACCGACTTTTCGTACCTTTATGCCTTTACAAACCAGTAACTTAGGTGAATATCAACGGATTTTGAAAGAAAACATGAGGCCGTTTGAATAGTTTATATGTATATCTGGGAGTATTTCTCAAACGAACACTTTGGGTCATAATCATTGTCACAAATAGTGGCCTTTTATTAAGAGCTGACTTCTTCATAAGAATTATATGAATTTAAAGTCGTTTGACTATGATTATGGCCCATTTTTTTTTTAATTTTGTTCCCATTTTTCATTTTTGGAAACGTTTTTACACAGTAGTTTATAAAGAATTAATAAAATTTTTTAATTAATTTTCAAAATATGTTTATTAATGAGTAAAACAAAACTTTTTTTTTCTAAATCCTTTAAAATTTTTACGAGTTATTAAATATAATTTTTTTCCATTTCACTCAAAAATGTGTGCTTGGCAGTTTTTTTAAACTCAGCATCATCAGTATCTCGTTCAAGGGATAAAAAATATTCTGAAATTATTTTTATTTTAGTTTTGAAACCATTTCTTGGTGAAAACTGAACTAGCCCAGGTTATCTGGGAAGAAGTCCAAATGTGACTGCAGTAAATTAATTTTTATGGAACAGTTGTTTGAGACAGAGAAACAAATACATCTAAATATTTATAGGAGTTGAGTTGGTGTACAAGAACAAAATTATATCATATTTATTATGCTTATTCTCTCCCTTATACACTGAATCAAAAAAAGCGCTGCAGTATCAACAACGTATGTGGTCATTTTGACACCATCCTGTTGTCAATTTAGTTGACAACGAGTGTTGGAAAAAAAATAGCAACGATTTTACTTTTTTGACAATGCACGTTGTCAAATTGGTAACCCATGTTATCATTTTTTTAACAAACGTCAAATTGACAACGAATGGTGTCGTTTCTCTGGATTTACCAGTAGTAACAAATACTGGTATATTTGTTTGGACAACACTTGTGGGTACTTGTAGGTACACGTCTTAAATAGAGATATGGCTTTTTAATTTGTGTTGTGCTGTGTTGCTTTATAAGAATTTTAAGGTATTTTCTACCAGATAATCAGCAAGTAATCTAAAGCTGCTGCTGGTAGCAGAGTAATATTCTCTTCTTCATTATATATTTTTTTTCGTAGCCAGATGTTTATTTGTCGAAATACCAGCTTTTTTTTGTTATTCGTCTTTCAGCATAATCTTTACATTTTAATCTTTAGGTTTTTTTTTATTCCTGTTTCGTTTTCTTAAGTAATTAATTATCAAAATTAAGTTTAAATGAATTTATTGTAGAGATATTCAGGTATAGCAAGGTAAAGCAAGCTAGGAGGTAGGAAGAGGGAAAGAGGTACATCATGAATAAAATAACATGATTTCATATAATGAATTGGCTCTTAACATCAGACGACTGCAGAAGACTGGTGGGCAGGATATGACCACTAATGCATTGTGTGTTGAAATACAAAATAAATAAAAAAAACTTGAAGAAGTTTATTTAATTTAGTAGTTTGGTTTTCCTTTCTTTTTGTTTTTTGCTTTTTGCCAAGCAAAGACGTCTACCTCTAAAAAAAGACGCTTTGTGTTTATCAACTTCACTTCAAACATTCTTGAGTTAAAATGAATTTTAAATAAGTGATTAATTGAATTAAAAGGACCAATTAATTTGAAAAGAAACTACTATAACTCAGAAACTTACTATGAAATGAATTACATAAAACGAGAAACTTAAGTTTTTTTTTTAATAATTCCAAAGAAAAAGAAAGTCGTTGAAAAAAATTGGGTTTCTTTTTTTGAGTCCTTTAAAGGTCATTTTCTATAAAAATTTGGGTTTAAATTGAAGTTTTTTATGAAAAAATTTCCTTAGAAGTTGCTCCATAATAACAGTGGCCATCAAATATTTCATATCAAAAATTTTTTCCAATTATTTTAAATATTTTTCCTGTTAATTTTAAAATAAACTTAACTTTATTTAAACTTAATTTTTTTTTTTTTTTTTTTTTTTTTTACTTATCGAACACGTCCTTTGATAGTCACATAACAATAAATAAATGACCCCTTTTTTTTTTTTTGTTCTATAACACCAAATTATGTGTACCATTTAAAAGAAGAAAAAGAGTAAACCAGCGATATTTTATAATTTATTTTCAAATTAATTTTGCGGTTAACCTCTCATGGCAAACAGCGGATTTTTATTATTTTTTTTCTTTTTTTTTTTTGTATCATTGAGATTTTGCCTCATAAATTAGTAAGCATCAACAATAAATTAAGAAGAAGAAAAATATGTGTGCTACACACACTCTCACGCTTTTGCACACACATACTCACACACCCAAATGTATAATTTTTTTATTTCAATTTTAACACTGATTTTAACCGTTTTCCATAAAAGTTTAATAACTCTAGGGAAAACTTTGAACGAAACATGAAAAGCTTTTGGTTTTGACATTTCAAATTAGGTCAGCTGTTGTGGAGTGGCAAAACGATGACAATAACAATAACAACAAGCAGAAGATAAAAAAAAACTAAATGCGATATAACAACACATAAACAATTTTCATTTGTGTGGCAGCAGGGCAGGGTTAAAAGTGAATTTTAAATTATAATTATGAAATTTGTTTTTCATGAAAAATAAGTTCACAGTAATTCTCAATGGATTTTCATTCATTATAAGAAATCAGCTTAACAGTTCAAACATGATTAATGGCTTGACACAAGAAATTGATAAAAAAAAAAACTTTATGAAAAAATTAATTTGTAATTAAAAACAGGTGATGTTGTGCGTGCTTTCAACCAGAATAAAATGGTTATTAGGCAGCGAGTGGGAGAGAGATTCGCTCAATAGATATAATTTCAATTAAGCAACATATTTACCTTTAAATATTTTAACGTTTTTAAACTTTTAGTATAAAAGTCGATAGAATTTTTAAATTAAATTACAATATTAGTAATCACTCTTAGTAGCACTTTTTATACAAATTTTTCAAGACTCACATCCATTTTAATTTTTTTAACAAACTTAACATGCGTTTATTCGAAATATCGAATATAATTTCGAAAACTCAAAATTAATTTGGAAAATTTAAATGCAGGAATTGGAAATTAATTACAAAAATTTTAATATAACTTCGAAAATTAAAGCTTTATTGACGAAAATTCGAAATAAATTAAAAAAGTTTAAATTGATTTCTAAAACAAATTAGATAATTACAAAAGTTTAAATTTAATTTCGGAAATTTCAACGTAGTCTTAAAAATTAGAAGTCAATTTCAAAACTAGGAATTTAAGTTTGAAAACTCAACAATAAATTGACAAAATTTGAAATACATTTTTAAATAACGAACAACTTCCGAAAATTCCAAATTAATTTTAAAAAAATTTTAATCTATTTTGAAGCTCCCAACGTAAAATTAGAACGCAGTTTTGAAAATTCGCATTTAATTTCAAAAATTCAAAAACAAATTAAAATTTTAATTATATTTGGACATTTTAAAATCAATTACGAAACTTCAAAAATTAATTTCGAAAATTCAAAACTTATTGACCAAAACTTTAAATAAATTTTTAAAAGTCCAACAGAATTTGAAAACCCAAAATTGATTTCGAAGAGTTTAAAAATGATTTAAAAAAAATTCTAATTCAATTTTTAAAATTCAAAATTAATAACAAAAACTCAAATGTATTACGAAAATTATAATTTCATTTCAAAAGACAAAATTTAATGTCAAATGTTTAAAAATAAATTGCTAAAATTCGAAATGAATTTCTATATGTCAAACAAAATTTTAGTATCAACTTCGAAAATTCTAAAATTAATTTCGAAAATTCTAAAGTACTATCTCGATTTCTAGAATTCAAAATTAATTACAATTAATAATTAAATTTGAATATTTCAACTTATTTGGTTTTGAAAATTCGAATTGAAAAATTATTTACCAAAATTCAAAAATAAATTTTGTTTCGAAATTTTTAAATAAATCTTTTAGTTCGATTGTACAATAATAAATTGCTAAAATTCGACATGAATTTCTAAATTTCAAACAAAATTTCAAAAATCAAAAATTAACTTCAAAATTTCGAAAATTCAAAAATAAATTAAGAAAATTCTTACTCGATTTTAACATTTCAAAATTAATTTAAAAAATTTTCAAATTAGTTTTGAATATTAAAAATCAATTTTGAAAATTCGAATTCAAAAGTTACTGAAATTTTAAAATAAATTTTATTTCGAAATTTTAAAATAGATCTGAAAATTCGATTGTGCAATAATAACCCACAATAATGATATTAAATACAGTGAAGTGTTTAAAATAAACAATGAATTTAAATATTGAATTTTTTTTTTTAATTTTCAAATTTTGAATTAGTTGGAATTATTTAATATCAATTTGTATTAGTTTTTCAAAAATCGAATATTTTTGTAGTTTGAAAATGTTTAAAAAATGAAAATTGCAGAAGATATGAGTCTGTTTTAAAAATGCATTTAAAAGTTTCATGGCGTTCTATTGTTATTTTTTATTATTATTATTATAAAATGCTTATGTCAAAATGTTTTTATATTTTTTTTTTGCATAATTTAAACATTTTTATATTTGCATTCAGAAAGAAACAAAAAAAAAACAAATAATTTAAAATATTCTTATTAACACTGTACGCGGGCTAGCTGTCAATTTGTTTTAAATTTATGTTTATGTTCATTTGATAATCATGTTGTGTTTAACTATTTTATGCTTGGTTTGGCATATTTGTTCATGTTACAAGTTATAAAATGTTTATTTAATATTATAAATTAATTTATAATTTACATAAATAATTGTATGATTTTATGCGATAAACGCCCAACACAATTACATGCACAAGTGTGTATGTGTGTATGTATAGTTGAGCGTTTAGCGTGTACATCCAAGACACATCGATTAATATTTCCCTGAGGTAATTTGAGATTTTTTTTTTTTTGTTGGTTTGTTTGCCACAAATGAACAAGATATTTATGCTGTTAACACTTTATTACACAAAAAGAAATTCCCTTAAACAAATCATTTCATTTAAATCAGATAACAAGAGAAAAAGTAAAAGAATTTCCCTTAACATATTCAAACACATGTTATTTAAATGCTAATTTTGAGAGTTTAAAAAAACGAAATATTTTTCTTTAATGAAGTGTCTTATGGGAGCAGAATATTCACCACAATAAAAATGATGGTTTTATTGTTTAAGAAACAAACGTTCATAATTCTTTAAGCCGTTATTTTTGAAAGTGGCATAAGTCCATTTAAAAAAATTTTAGTAAGATGTGAAAACCATTTTACTGAAATTACTGCTAGCATTTTTTTTTTAATTGGACTTATATAAGTTTTAAACATAACCGCTCATTTAATTTTTCCTTCTTTTATATAGGCTTTTGAGTTAATTAAATTGTTTTCCAACTGAAGTATTTGTTGTTTGTGTTACAAAAATATTTTATTAAGAGCCGGTTTCACATTTTCAAAAAATTGCCAGCGTTGACACTCTCCAATCAAAAAATTGATTTGGTTTTCTGTAAATAATTTGGGCCTTCGGGTGGTTATTTATGTCAACAGCTTCACAACAGAAGCACATATTTTGTTACTAATTGAAAAATTCATTTGGAATAATCGTAGCTTTTAGGATGCTGCACTGAAAATCGAATCCGAAGTTTCAACTATAAAATTTTGATAAAAGCAACTGAGTTTTTTTTTTTACTGGAAACAAATTATATTCTCACAACGAAGGCCCAAACGCACAGCTTTCTAAATGCTCAATGGTATAGAATACGTGTGTGCGGCCTTAGTGTCTCATAGGACAAGACTTCTGGCAGGCTTCTTGTTGACTCACAGAACCACAGGTGGGCTCTCACTGAACAAGATAATTGGCTTAATTCGCAACCTATATGTTGAACAAATAATTTTATGGTATTTAAAAAAGCTCCTCAAGGTCGCGGTAAAGCAGTGTGGGATAATACTCGTATTTCTGGCAGATTTCTCACTAAATACGATATCCTTGGTTGGTTTAAGTAGCGTTAACGATCTAAAAACTGTGCTCTTAGCTATCATTATTAAACCTGATCCGATTCCCCGCGGTATACAAGGCTCAAATAGGTATCGATAGTTTAATATAGTAAACGTTGGAATCAGCACATGCAGGTTCCAGTATTTTGTAAGAAGCAACCTTATAAAATGTAATTTGTAGCTGACCTGGGGCAAAATTCCTGTCAGAATTTGTGTGAGCTCTAGCAGATTAAGGGTTCACACTCAAAAAATCTTTTATACAGCCAAACTCTCAGGCTTCAGCAAAGATTGAGAGTTTAGTATACTACCCAATAATCCGTAATGACTTTTCAAATGATGGTTGGTATACTTCTGAGCCAATTATAATTGGCTCAGTGAAGTTACTGGCACCGCTTGGCAAAATCATGAATTCCTGCATGGCCACTTTACTGCTGTCATGGCTGTTAGTTACATTAAAAAAAAGCGGTGCCAGCCAAATCGCCAATGTGAAATCTATGGAGGCATACAAGGGTTAAACATAGGTAGTCTTGTCACAAAACAAAATTTTTCCCTTAAACTTTTTTTTCCTATAAAAACCAAAAACACTAATAAATTTTGTCTTCAATACTAAAAATGGAAGAAAAAAATCAAGAAGGAAAATTTGTTTTTGACATTTACTAATGATTGTTGGTTAAAACGTAATAATATTCGATATTAAAAAAAAAATAAATATAGAGTGAGAGCGAGAGAGAAAGTACGAGAGTAAATCTTAATAATGCCCTCTAATGAAATGTCGACTTAAGTCATAACTCACACAAAAAATTCAAGTTTATAGTTTTACTCAAAATGAATAAATAAATTGTTTGCTTCAACTTTACCAACAACAACGAGGGCTGTCTTAAAACTAGATAATAATTTATAGTACGAGAAAGAGTATTTAAAACAGAGTCTTCTGATTTTAAATAGATACTAGTCGATGGCTGCCATATAAAAGAGAAAGAGAGGTATTTGGCTTCGATATTTTAAAAAGGTTTACTTAAAGTCTCTTGTAAATATCTTAATATGCATGAAAGCTACAAATTAGAGGCAAGCCGTTAGAAAAATCATGGTGTAAAAACCTTTCTAGGACTCGTTCTTGGCTATATGAGTGTATATGCCTAGCTGCACACAGAAAATATTTAATTTTGGTTGTGAGAACTAAATTTGTTGTCAATTAAAAAATTCAGTTCTAATAACGAAATTTTTAGTTGTAGTTACCAAAACTTACTGTAATACCGATTTTCTACCATCACAATTAAAAAATTCGATTATCACAGCCAATTTTTTTTATTGGTAACAAATTTAGTTTTTAAAACTGAAGTTATTTTCTCAGCTCAGTTGCGATGATATAAAATTTAAGAAGTCGAAATGTTTACAAAAGCTTAAAGGTAGCCGTCATTATTACATTCTTAACAACTTCATTATAAATCACTTTCAATAGTAACTTTCTTGCTCTTTATAATGTTTTATTTCCAGTTAGTTTAATTCATTTCACTACCCTCCTGGTGAACCTTCCAAATTCAAAGAATATTTTTCGAGCAGGCACAACACAAAAGCAGATTTGAAAAAAAAAAAAAAACTTATTGAAATAAATCGTTAGATATTTAAGCAGCAAAAGAAACAAGTTAAACAAACAATCAACTACAATAAATAGAAAATGACATGTTAAGATTTATAGAGAAATTTCTGTTCTGTTTTGCTACTTCTTATGCCCATCCTACCACCAGCCACTACTATTCTAGATACTAACTGCCATTTTTCTTATGAATATTTGACAGCTTTTTCGAAACAAATAAATTGATAAGTTAAAGCTTTTGGATAAATAGGAAAACATAAGAGTAACATTTTTATTAAATTAGTTATTTAAGAAGGTTAAAAGTTAGTATAGTATGTAACGGGTTTTGCAAAAGGGGCTTCTAAACTTGTAGTGGACTTATTGTTATAGTCACATCTGTCTAATTGGCTGTCATTTAGAGTTTCATGAGCGGCTAATTCATCACACGAAAAATTCCTGCTGTTTGGTGGAGACTTTTGTTTGGAATCGTTCTAGTTTCATAATGCGAAAAATCATGTTCAGCGATGACCCCCAATTTTCTTTAATGGCTGGGTATAAAAACAAATAAAATTTGGAAGTTACGACGATAACAATTCACCTGAGTTTTAAGACCGTCTAATGCATCACGAAAAATTCCTGGGGGGTTATACTCTGTATTGTGATGCGAATGCTAAATGTTTTGCGTTTGCTTTTTGGTTATCGCAAGATATTTATATGTATAAAACGATAAACCAGACAAACGAAAAAAGTAAACGATCACGCACATTAAATGCTGTTTGGTGTGGAATTTTGTTTGGTGACGTTCTAAGTATTTATTTCATTAAGAATGACATTAAATAGGTCATTACCTAAGTTCAGCTGCACCAACTAGGTTTGGATGGTTGGTTTGCATGACGGCCTAACATCCTTCAAGTGGAATCACAAAATTCCGTGTTAAACCCCCCCACTCGCCAAGACAACAAAGTAATAAATTGACTTAAACTCACCCTGTGGTATTGATATCTAATCCTATGCCCGATATCTTAAGTAATGTATCCATGAAATGTGTATAGAGAGCCAGGCACTCATACAGAAAGTGAAATACGTCTTCTTACCAGCCTGCTGCTGGCGTGCCTTGTGAACAATTATCACAGCCACTAGTCTGAAAATATCTTTCCTATTCCTACTTGTCAGCTGTGCAGAGGGTTTAATCCGATAATAAAGACACCAACGAACTTTTTGCAACTACAACAGGCCAGCCTTATAAGTTACACAGATTTTAACATAATATACATTTTCTCCGAGCGATTTGAGGGAGGTGATAGAAACTGTATAACACTTTCTTGTGATTTGGTTCTGTTAAGACCTTTTCTTTTCGAATTTTCAAAAGTTGCGGGTGCAATTAAACCATATATAAAAAAGTCGCTTAAAGCTACTACACTGAAACAAATTATTTTCATATAGATATTCTCTGAATTTTGTCATTAATCCAATGAAAAGTTTATTACTTTTCAAACCAATGACAAGTTCCTTAAGACTAATGAAATATTTATTTTATTTAATGAATTAATTTTATTAATTCAATGAAATATTCAATCATGAAATAATTTGATTTATTTAATAAAGAAAATCCATTAATTTAATAAAATATTCATTCATTTAATGAAATAATTTCATTTGAATGAATTAGTGCATTAATTAAATGAAATTTTGTGACTAGTCTAATGAAACGCTATCGTTACTTGTAAAATAATAAATGATTCTTTCAGTGTAACCTATGCAATAGTTCAAATATAGGTTGATTTATGCACTAGAATCGTGGAAATTTTAACATTTTGAAAGTCGACATTTACACGACGCTATATTCAACATTAGCCCTTTCACATCTTAGTTAACCTTTATTTTTTGCAGTTTAAAGTTAGAAAACAGTTACTGTAAAACCCTTTTTATGTGTGCTTGTTTGTGTGTTTACCTTAAATTTGGGTCAAGTTTAAGTTTATGAAAATAAACAAACAAACAAACAGAAAACAGAAGGAAGGAAAGAAAATTATAAATGTATTTATAAACATATTTGCAAAAATATTTATTTATTTACTTTTATTTAAGTTTGTTTTTTTTTTTCCTCTTCTCATGACAAGATTGATAACCACTTCTGTTATAGGGTTACATTTTGTGTTTATATGTGTGTGTGTCTTATTTTACTTAACTGAAATGATTAATGTTACATATTTTTTTTATCAAAAGAAAAGAGCCCATTAGACAGACCGACCAACCGGCAGTCTACTTAACAACTTCTAGCTGACACGATTTAAATAAATTCCTTTCAAATGTGTATGTGGTTAAATATCACTTAATGTCTGTTAATGTCATTTACAACGTATATATTTCTTTAAAAAAAAGAGAAAGAGAGAGAGAAAGTAATAAGACGAAGAAGAATATATATTGAAAATTTATTGTAGTAAACGAGTGTGTTGGTTATATATTTCTTTGTTAAATGCCAAGTAAATGAAATTAAAACTTTACCAGCAGCAAAAAAAAAAAAAAAACGAGGGATGTTTTATCTACATCTTTAACATAAAATAGACAAAACAAACAGAAACCCTTTTAAAAATATAGTCATTACAAAGGCAGTAGAGAGTTAGAAATCTTTCTTTATAAAAATGATGATTAATTACCAGCTCTGGACAAGCTATGAGTAAATGGAAAATTGTTTAAAAGCAAAATGAAATAATAAAAATATATTTTTAAATAAATTTTTTTCATAAATAAACGAATGGCAGTTAAGGGCTGTAAGACTAAATCGTATTATGCAACTCTCGCTTTTCCTTTATATAATTAGTTTTAGCACTAAAGTTGGCCATAGTTAATTCAATAATTCATTTCAATTCTTTATTTCGTAATTTAGATCTTAAGCGTGTGACAAATTCGTTATAATGGCTCCCGTGCTCAAGTTCAACGCAATATTAGTTAAAAAATACGGCAATATTTATCGTGTTTGTGTAGTGGATAGTGTTGTTGTTATTAATCGATCCATTAGTTGAGAAAAAATCAATCATTTCGAAATTGCCTAAATTTATCAGATTGCCAGACATTTGCATTCAACTCGAGGGTGTATGGGCTCCATTATGCAAGTTTTACTTACACCATGCCATTTTTATTGCTGAAATTTGGAGTTAATACTTAGTATTTGGTCATGGACTTCAGGAATTTGACTTCATTACGACGAGTATAAAATGACATAATAAAACTGTTTATCTAAGGATCAGCTTGGCAAACATCTTTATTCCGACAGTAGATTGTAAAATTGATTGCAGGGAATCGCACAGCGAACAAAAGCTGTCGATATCGCTGAACCCAAATTTATTCGAATTCTAGTAGCTTAAGTTTTCCCAAAGTTTTCGCTAATTAAACAGTAAAAATCATTTTCATTCCTGTAATCCAGAAGGTTTGGATAGCTCCACTGTGTACATTTGGATTCGATAGTAAAATCGGCCGAATTTCTATGTCTAATGAATGATTTTTTTTTTTTGCAAATACAAAACCCTCTAAATTTCACGGCTAAAGTCATAAGACATTTTTTTTTTTTTTTTTGGAATAAGGGCTTTAAACGGGGGACAGACATATCAAATTATGCACTTGTGACTTTCATTTAAAAAAAAACGCACACAAATGCATGATTGATGTTGAAATTTGATATGTGTATCACCGCTTTTAAGCAAATTTTTTGTGGGACAAAAATGTATTAAACAAATATTTTTTTTTATGAATTTGGCCTAAGATACACTTCAAACTATAAAAAATTGTGCGAACAAAAATTTTGTTTGGAACAAATACGTAAAATCTGCTTAATAAGCATATACTAAATAAATGATGTCAATAATTTTGTTTTAATACCCCAAAATATAGGAAATTAGTTAAAATAAAAATTTAAGTGCTTCCATTACTGATGAAACCACTGTGCTTTACGCTACTCTTGTTTTAAAATTTTATTCTTTATATTCAACAGCAAAAAAAAAGCACCAAAAAGAATACTTATGTAAGAAAACAATAACAGTCAATAACCGTATATATGCATACATACATGCAGATATACATGTAAGTATGCATAAAAAGCAAGAAAAAAAGAAAATTTTCTTATTATTTTTTAACCAAAGAAAAATTTATAAAAATATGTAGTTCTGCTTCTATTATATATATATATATATACATGCATGGATACATACATACATAAATATGTACAAGTATATATAGTGATACATACACACTGTATTGTATGTAGGTTGATAAGTTATGTATAGCATGTTATAACATATTAATCCTTTTGCCTGGCATCTTCATAATCTTTGTCTATATTTTACTTCCTCGAAGCATAAACTGTAGCCATGTCTAGAAAAACATACATACTCGTATGTATATAACTCGAATTTGCTGCCTAATTTGCTATGGATTTAATAGAAGAAAATGTTTGTCTTTTTTGTTTTGACAAATGATGCTTTCCTGTATTTATTAATTTAAAAGTTAATTCTTTCAGCTATCTTTATTATTTTCAATCCAATTTTTATAATAGAAGAAAATGAGCTTCAAAATACACATATTAAGGTTTGAACTAAAAGGCAGTTTTTAAAAAGCAAATATTTATTCTTATTACTAGATTACTAGAGTCGCTCTTGTAGTCGAATTTACGACAATACATATCACTGTTTTCTTTACAAAAAAGACACTCATAATCACGGCAATTACTAAGTGCTAACCTCCTATTTGGCACAAGCATATACATACCTACATAAGTAGTTTATTATTATTACTACTTACATATGTATGTAAATATATACCGCGACCCAAAGGATATTTTTTACAACAAGCATTTATGTAAATTTTTATGAAAAACAAAAAAAAAATTTTTTTTCTGGAAATTTTAAATATTTTTTTCATACAATTTCTAGCCGTTTTTATCGGTATATTATATGTGAAAGCCACACATCATGTGCAATATTTTATAATAAAAAGTGTTTGTAAAACATTTCAAGTATGATTGTGCAGCCCTTTAGTGTGTAGACTATGTTAATATAGACTGTTGTTGAATTTTTTTATTTAATTTTAATTGTCGACAACAAACAACCTGCTTAATTTTGCTAAATCTTGAACTAGTGTCGTCATAAAATTTTTGCACTTTAATAATGTTGTTGATGCTTTTTTACTGTATTTTATATAGGTACTCATATTTCTTTTGCTCCCCACACTCTGCTTTTCAGCAACATACTCTTCATTGATTTCGCTTTATTTCTTTTTTATTACTCATTGAATTGTTCTATAATAAGTAAAACATATAGAAATGTCCAGCAGTAACAATAATGTATAGCAGTAACAATAAAAAAAACATGTGTATGTAAGTATGTTCAAATAATAAGTTCATATGATTACGTCTGTACATACGAGTACATAATTATTTACATATTTACATACAAACATATTCTTATTCTCAGCCGTTATCATTTTTCATTTTTAGCAAGTCATTGATTAATTTAAATATTAATTAAAACGTATATATGTATGTACATACCTAGAATTTTTTGTAGAAAAACAGTTAATTAAAAATATATACAATAATTTATCTTGTCTTGTATATATTTATTTTATCTGTAATAAGCATCAAATGTTGCTGCATTTCTCACTCTCTTTATATTGATTAAACACAAGCAAAGACAATTGCTTTACTTACTTGCATGTATTTATGTCTGTTTGTATGTACTACATACCAAAAAAAAATATTATTTTAATAACATAACAACAGGTTCTTTAATCGTGCTAAATCATGATTACATGATGAATGTAGTGTACGCATAAACAAACACACATAGCAATGCATTGTTTTAGTCTAACAGTTGTTTACTCACTTTGGTTTTGCTCCCTTCGCTCTCTTCTTATTCAGCTATGCACTTTATTGATTTGGCTGCTCTTTTTTTTGGCAATTTTTTTTATATGAATTTTAAATTGCTTTATGTATATCAACTGCGTAATTTATGAAGTCAAACAAGAATAGGCTTGATGAAGACATTTTAATTGATAGTGAATTGTTCTAGCAAGTAAACCTAATCCGCGGAAGTAATTTTTTAAAAGTGAAAAAGGACTAAAGTATTAAGCTTAGAAAAAAAAAGTGTGTTTAAATTAGACTGTAATGAACAATTAAATGTAAATGAAATTAAAATTTTTTTTTACAAAAATGAACTACAATGAAGTGTGAGTGTTTGTTGAATGGATATGCGAACATGCCAATTTTCCAAGGGTCCATCAGGCAGGCAAGCAGTCGCAGTTTTTCCTTAAGAAATTAAATACTTTTGGTAAGCAAATTATCAGCTAATTTTTAAACAGATCAATTAATAAATTTTATTTTATTCAAAGGGTATAAAAATATGCTGACTTCGTGAAGATTCAAGCAGTTAAGTGCAGTGAAGTGTTTTTATTTGTGTTATTGAAAGGATATGCGAACATGCCAACTTTTCGAGGGTCCAGGAGGCATACAAGCAATCGCATTTTCCCTTTAAATAATAAAATAATTTAGGTAGGTAAATTATTATCTAATGTATAGTGTATCCATTAATAAATTTTGTTTCATCAAAAAGGTTATGTGAATATGTTTGTGCTGATTCCGTAAAAGCATTCATGATGCAGGCAAGCAGTATATGGCAGTATTTGTTAAAAATTAAATAATCAAGGTATGCAAATTATTATTAATATAAAATAAGTTAATGGATTGGAGGCTAACTAAATAGATAGATACATAATTATGTACATATGTATATATTAATTATTAATATATTTTGACACTATTTTCTTTCATATAAAAAAAGCTGTTGGCTTTTTAGTTTATTCATCTCTTTTTTGTTCAAAATAAATTGATAGCTTTCAAACATTGTGGATTTAGAGCAATTAAAATTTAAAATTCTTGCAAATTTAGATGATAAATTAAAATTTAATTTTTAAATTAAAACAATTTTTTTTTTATTTTGCTTTCGTATGTTACAAAATTTTCAACACTTTTTCGACCACATTGTTATCACAGTTTAATAATGATTTTTAAAACTTTTGATTTATTCATGTTTTTTTTTTCAAATGATAAGCAGAGCAGAGTAATTCAAGCAAACTTTTCTTTGTTTAGATTATTTTAAAAATTCTATATAAAAAAAATTTCATCTTTATTGCTGGTTAATTCCAATTTTATTGTAAAAAATTTTTTGTTGTAAAATATAAAATTTTGAAACAATTTTTATGTAACTCCTTTTTTTTTGCACAAGAAGTGAGTGAGTGAATTCAACCAAAATAATTTCTGCACTGAATAAAAAATAGTAAATAAAAATATTTTTTTTTTTTATTTTATTTATAAATTTTTAAAATGCTCGAATTTCTCTTCTCTGCAGATAACAATCTTTTGTACGAGCTAAAATAATTAATAACCTGTGGTATGATTGTTAATGGATTAAATAATATATTATTGTTGTTGTTCGAATTTAGCGCTAAAATCTTGTTAGCAGACAAAAAAACAAATATTTTAATTAACACTAAGTGACAATAAAATAACCGCAAACATTTTAAAATGTATAGTTTGGTAAACAAAAAGACAAGAGAAAAAAATTGTTTTTAAATATATAAAAAAAATTTTTTAGCTTTCGTTGAGTTTATTATTTTAATTTAAAATTTATTTGTAATTGAAAATGTGTCATCCAAAAATTGCAAGAGTTTCAGTTAAGCTGGTATAATAAACTAGTAGTCAATAGTTAATTATAGATCATGTATAATATACTACGACAGAATTCACCCACTTGTTCCTTAGAACATTTTTGTCTGCAAAAAAAATTAAAAAATTTTCAAATAAAAATTTTCTTGAAAAACAAGAATTATTTCAGGCTTGAGATCGGATTATAATTATTTATTTTTATAAAGATATTTCGTAGCAACTTCGTGTAACTTCTTTTTTTTTAATTTTTTGAATGTCTTCCCACAAATAAAAGTTCTTTATAAGCTATACATTACATGCACACACACGTAATAATGATTATTAAATATTTCTTTTTAAGTCAAACTCTAATCAATTTTCAATTACTTATGTAAAATCCACTTAAGTAACGCAAAAAGAAAACTTTTGCTAGAAAAAGAAAATGAAAAAAAGTTTTAAAAAGGGGAACCAAGAGGAGTTGGCACACTCTTGCTTACAAAGCCACATATGTACTACATGGTTCTTTAATAAAAGCAAATAAATGTCATGTTTATTAAACTTGTAAGAAACTCTGACAGCCAATGCAATAACAAAATCTATACTAAACCACTTACTCATATGATAAAAAATTAAAAAATATGTGTGTGTTTGGTAAAATAAGAACCAAAAAAAAATCTAAAAGAAGATAAAGAATTAAGACTTACAAATAAATAGAAAATTAATTTCCAAAAATTTCCTTTTACTAGCTAGTATTTACCAAACCAGATAAAAAAAAAAGTATAAATGTAGGAGGGTGATCAATAAAAAGTTTTGCATTGGTTTGGTGATGGGAAAACAAAATTAAATTGAAATGTCATACATTTTGTATGCAAAAATTTTTAAAACCTAAATTCTTTAAATTTTTTATATAACATGCCTAAAGTTTGAATTTGCTAAACCACTTTCCGATCGTAGTCAACAATGTCTGTTTTTAAAGTCAAGTAATTTTTCTTATTTCAATTGTCAATTTTAAATTCATATTGTGACAAATTTGTCATAATTTCTACTTGAAGTCAGTCGTTATTAGTCATATTGAATACAAACCTCGAAAATCTATTATGCTAGTCAATTACAGTATTGCTTGCAGGGTTAAGGTTAAAAAAAAAAATATATGTATATATATATATTTTCTATGTGTGTCTGTTAGGCAATAGAAAAAGCCATAAAAGTCGCTTAACTTAATACCAAAGTAATAAAACTGATAATATCCTTTATAAATATAAAGTTCATTTCATAAATTGTAAGAACCAAATCCAATGAAACAGACAAGCCAAGAACATACTCGTACATTCAAACTCAAAATTTTTTTAAATCTATCTAAATACTTCTTTAATGCATTTATTTTTGTTATTGAAAAATAAAATTCACGCAATTTATTTAGGGTATGTGCTTCTTTTCTTCTCTTGTCAGCTTGTCTTTCTCTCTAACCCTACAATTTTTCTGGCTTCTATCACTTTTCATATGGCTGGCTGACTTACGAGTACAAAATATATTTTTAACGGACAATTGTCAATTTGATTGTGTGTTTATTGTTAAGTTATAAATAAAGTAATAATAAAAAAGTTATTTTTGGAAGTGGTACAAGTCAATATTAAAATAAAAAGTCAGTGGAAATTTTAGTAAAATTACTGCTCACCAACTTTTTTTTTTGTTATTTTTGTAATGGACTTATACTAGTTTCAAAAATAATAGCTCATATATAATTTTTTAACTTATATATCAAAAGACTTTTCTTCTTATACTTGGCTTTTATTAGGTCGTTTGTTAAGAATTCAAGCTATCAAACTCAATTTCTTTTTTTACTTTTACAACATATCCTCTTTTATTTTTCTTTAGATATTGTAAATATGATTATCGAATAAATGTTAATAACGTGGATAATGCTGGGTTTATGAAGAAAAAAAATTTAAATTAAAGCAACTTTAAATACATTTCTTTTATAGTTTTGTATCTAAAGCTTTTTTTAAATTTAACCACTGAAACAATCGCATCGTTTAGCAAATTTTTACAAAACTATGCTTTCAGTTATAAAACATTTTTCCTTTTTTAAACAATTTGATGATTTTTTGTTCAGTAATAATAGTAGCAAAGAAGATTACGATTTCAGCAGAAGTTATTTCTCTGTTTACAAAAGTCAGCTACACATCACATCAAGATTCATGTATAAGGGTGATTAAATTGAAAGCAAAAATTATTCATATTGTTTTTGGTCTAGATATGACGCTAAACTGTTTAAAATATAGAAATGACTTGCTAGAGGCAGAATCTTCTTTGCTATTATTTTTGTTGTTCGTTTTCTATAATGAAAACAAGAACTATTTTAAGAGATGTGGGTAGTAGTAGTTTCAATTTCGAAAAAGATTTAATTTAAATTTAATTTAAGTGATGGTCTCCTTTTAGTTTGTAAAGTATTGAAAAAATAAACGTTTTCCTTCCTCCATATCTTTAGATTTTTAAGGAAGATGTAAATAAAATTAGGAAAATTTAAATTTGTTTAGGTCGTCAGAAACTCTTGTTGTTCTTCCTTTTCTCTCTTCATTTCTTTTTCGATTCCTTTTGGTTTTCTTCTGTGCTTTTGACTGTGGTAGCTAGTGGGCTTATATGGCAGCAATTGCTTTAAGTCGTACAGGACACTTCTATTTTTTTTTTTTCGTTTGCTTTTCCTTTTTTGCTCCTCAATTCCTTACTCTGCTGCTGCGTTGTCTGGGGAGTGTTTCTTTTCATTTTTCGATTCGTTACACTGCTGCTTTCCCTCCTTAAGATCTTGCTATCGCTACTTCTGCTTTCTTTTTCCTATTCTACAAGTAGCATGGCTAGTTTTTTCAAGCTTAAGGTCGGATTAACATTGTAAATACTTTAAGAATTATAAAGTTTTGGTGGTTTTAGCTTAGTTTTAATTCAAAGATTTAATTTTTTTATAAAAATTATTTTTAAATACAAACTATTTCGTATTTTCTAGACCAGCCAATTAAACAAATTTTTTATGGAAAATTTGCTTAAGTCCTTAATAAATAAAAATATTTTTTATGAGTTTGGTCGTTAGTATTTTAAATATAAAAAATTTAATTCACTTGTAACAATTGGCAAAGTGTCTACCAACAGTTAATTGTGAACAATATTTCATTGATTCAATAAAATATATCATTAAATTAAAATGTAATGACATTTTTCATTGGATAAGTGAACAAAATTCTTTCAATGAAGAAATAAAAACCGAAAACTATTTTGATATTTAAAGTGTCGTTGAATGGAAAATAAAAAAGTTCTTGTTAAAAAAAAGTCCTTTATTATTCAAAGTCATCAATACAAGGCCTTTCAATAAAATACATATATTTCAATAAAACATAAATTCATGCAGAATAGGTGTGTCTATGTACAAAAGCAATGCACAAGCCAACTTGAAAAACATATATCATTACAAACATGTGTAATATTTTATACTTGAAAGTTCTTGTAAGCAATTTCAAGTATGCTTGTGCAGCCCTTTAGTATGTACATATGTATGTAGTATGTGTGTTCTGTGTATATGTGCATGTTTTATTGGTATAACGCACATTATTTTGGTATTTTTAAAGAATTTATTTTCTCATATTTATTAAATTCTTTTTATGCTGCTTCATCTTTTTTTTGTACATGTGAGTGCTTGAAGTGTGTGTATGTCAATTCCTGGTTGATGCTAGCAGTAGCTCTAACTTCAGTAGAAAACATATGGTGGCTCATAACGCACGCCTGCCCTCATAACAAAAATATTTTATAAAAATATGAAAATGAGGAGCAGGATGGTGTTGCCAATAACAACAAACCATAAAAAAAACTACACAAATAAACATACAATACAAACTCGCTTGCTCACACACCAGTCAGTCATCTTTTAAGGACTATTATCCTTTTTTCTTTTCTCTTTTTTTTTTCTAACAGCAAATATTTTTGTTTATAAATTTATATTTTTCCAATAACAAACAACAAAATGCTATATAAAAAAAAGCTTAGAAAATAGATAAGCATATTTTTGTTGTTTTCTTCTTTAGAATGTATGTGTGTAATATAAAAAATTGATTAGATTTTTTTTATTTTATAGATTTTTTTAGATGCCTTTATTAAGTTATTGGGGATTTATTATGACTGTGCAGGAAAATAAAATTAAACTCAAAACTTTTTGAAAAATAAATGCAAATTGCTTTAAAGTTAATTGTGTTTGAAAAACTTTCTATGAAATGAAATGATTTTTTTTAATTAGATTTTTATTAAAAAAATTTATTTCATTAATTCGATTTTTATTCCAAAAAATTTTTTTGTTATTTTTGCATAAAAAAATACCTTTGAAAACAGCCCATAATTAGCAAGCAGTGAAATTTATTTATTTAAAATTCATTTGCAAATTTGATGGATTTTATTGCAGTGAGAAAATAATTTTATTAATAATATCAACTCAATAGCTTTTATTTAATTCTTTTTTTTTTTTTTTTTGCTCTTAATGAAAGAATTTTTAAAGTTTTATTTTTGTACCATTCGTTAATAGGCAAAACCAGTTATTTACAGTTTTAGTAGAAAATTTGTGTCGGCAATAAGAAAAACATATTTGATAAAACATATACAGTTAATTTGTCTTATAGGCTTAAGGCCAAATTCGTATAAAATTATGTATATATGTAGATTTTTGTAATATGCATATGCTAGAATTGCATGTGTACACTTAAGCGAACTGATGAATCTTGGCATAAAATAAAAATGAAAAAGAAAACAAATAAAATAAAAATAAGAGTTTTTAAAATCAACTTGATTTTGCTAATTATGTGTCATTTATATTCCATTGAAATTTTAATCAATTTCAAGTGCCGTATTTTGGCCCCAGTTTGATAGTTAATAAATTTAGAATAAATTTAATATAACTTTTTTTCGTATTTTTTTAAAGTACCTATTTTCTACTTCAATTTTTATTCATTAAACTAATTTTTGTTTTTATTTTTTAATTTCTTTTCAGGTATGTGATGACATATTTTCTTTATACAAATTTTTAAATTGTTTCTCAATTGTTTGGTGAGTTTTTGTTTAAAATTTTTACTGCCAAACTAAAAATATCGCTTGTACATAAAGATTCAGTTTCTATTTTATTACAGTAGCTTTTTTTTGCTATTAAAAGAAAATATTCGTGGTGTTCTGCACCCCGTATTTGAAAAAAAAAATTGTGTTTAAAAGAATTCATAATTTTTGGTGTTCTCTAAACCGAATTTACATAATATAAAACCGAATTAAAAAACTTTTCGAAAGTATTAATGTAATACCTGACTAGAGAACATGAACAAATTAAATTAACACAAAAATTGAAATTTATTTTATTTTATTTATTTACTTTTAATAGTTTTAAGGTTAGGATTTTGTGGTTGTCCTACACAACTGGTTTTTTGGAACCAAATTTGGGTGGATAGTTATGGACACACTATTCGATATTTAACTTAGCGATGCTTTTAATTTAATGTCGTGACAAAAGTTTGATATTCGACTTGTAAAATCTTAACTTTAACTATCGGTAACCTGTAATAATGGCCCTTAGTAAAATTACTTACATGTTTAAGTTTAAAAAACTCAAAATATTTTCAAATTTTCGTTTCAAGTATGAAAATTAATTCTCACTTTTTTGTTCAAATTTGTAGAACCTCTTTTCGACAATAGCAGACAATGTTTGTTAATTTAAAAAAAAAAATAGATTTTTATTTCGCTCTGTTCGGCTCTGTTTAGTAAATTGAATCGTTTTGAAAAACATATTTTTAATTTATATTTGAAATTTGCGCAGCATTTGTTTACTCGTTTTTAAAATGAATAAGATTATGTTGATTCGTTTTATAAAAAACCAAAAAAATGTGAATTTGTTTTTAAACGATAAATTTGTTCGAATTCGACTAAAACAATTCTTTAATATTAATTTCAAATGAGTTTTTATGGGTTTCAAATTGTTTGTTCTCATAGAGAGTTTGTTGCAAATGATTTTGAGCATTATTAAATGTAAATTATTGTTCGGGCTTTGGGGCAAGTCTGAACCAAGTAATCCTCTTCATACAAGGCCTAGATCTACAATAGTAAACTAGTGAATTTATAGGATATAGAAAACATATTGGTATATAAAGCCTATTCTATATTCCGAATTAAAAAATCGAATTCCCAAATGTGTTGCTAAGCTCAAAACTTCAGCACTGTTTCACCAATTTGGCAAATTTTTGCTTTTATATTTGTGTTAGGGGATAAGGAAGGTTCTTATGTAGAGTAAAACTCGTTTTTTTTTTTTTTTTTTTTTTTTTTTTCTCAAATTTTGTTAGTTAACCAATTTTGTCTTTGAACTGTGTAGCTGTTTTTTTTCTTGTTAAAAACTTCATTTATGAATTTCTAAAAAAACAAAAAAACACTTTTTAAGGCATTTATATTTTATTTTTATTTCCTGTTAATAACCATTATTTATGGCCGATTTTTTTTTCATTTAGTTTTTAGCTGCTGCTGCTGCAACTTGCTATTATGCCATTTTTTCATACTAAAACATTTTTTTTTTTTTGTTTTAGTAATAAAACAGAATTAACTATAGTGTCTCTATTAATATCCTGGTTACGTGTAACGACCCTTTTAATGGTGCTGCTTTATAGTTTTTATGCTATTATTTTGCTTTTTACAGCAAAAACAAATGAGAATTTTTTTATTTTAAAAACGGCACTTTTTTTTTAACTAAACCTTTGCCCCTAATAGCTGGTATGGCAACAACAACAAAATTAGCTAAACGTATAACTTTGTGTTAACAACAGACTTTTTTTTTCTACTTTTTTTATGGCGTTTCATGCAACATTTTTATGGTCATTAAGGTAAAAGTTAGTTGTTGGGGTTTTCTTTATTCACATTTTTTTTACGTAAGCAAATAGCTTGACTTAGTTTAATTGCATTTGCTTAGAATATGAACAAAAATAAATTGCTAAATGAAAAGTAATAAAACTTCAACTTTTTTTATAAAAAAAAAAAAGAAAGGAAATATTTTTTTTTTTAATTTTCTAAACTAAAGAAATCTTAAATTTTGTTAATGAAACTTTTTGGCTTATTTAAAAAAAAAAGCAAACAAGCAAGCACAATATTACAAAACTTTTTATTTTTCTTGATTATGTATTTATTTTATAACTAGCCTGTACCCCTAAAAGTATGCTTCTGCCATACTTAGAATCTTTGTTTCTGTAAGGTCAAAAAGAATTTCTTGATTTCTTTTTTAAACACACTTGTAGTTTCTATTTTCTTGCATCAAACTTTTTTTATTAACAATTTTTTTTAACTTAAAAATAAATACAAAAAAAGGTCGGGTAGGTATGCCAAATAAATTTTTTCTTACTCAAGAAACTGCAAAATAAAGCAACACTTGATATATATATATATATATATATATATATATATATATATATATATATATATATATATATATATATATATATATATATATATATATATAAACACACATACATGCATACTTATACAAATAGAAAACCGAAAAAGAAAATCCAAAGAAAATTTTTTTAAAAAGAAAACGCGCAAGTTTAACAAGTTTTCATGCTTTATGAGTCTCCAAAGAGTAGTAAAAGAATAAGAAAAACACAAATAAAAAAAGTATTGCATATTTTTAAGCAAGACGTCTAAAGAAAGTACCGCTACATTTGTTGTAAGTAACCTCCAAAAAATTTCTTTCTATTAATACTAAAAGAATTGTATTAAAAAATAAGAATAACCCACAAAAAAGTCCTAAAAAAGATTTAAGCCCAGCAACGTGATTATTTAAAAAAAAAATAATATTTTTTTACCAGCTAAACACAACTAAATAAAATGTACAGAATTTCATTAAACTCGGCTGCTCTTGGCCAAAAAGGTTTATCGTATTTACTTACAAAGATGTTGGTACTTCAAGTACAAGTGCTTGCTTGCTCTAGCTGTTCAGTAAAAAAAAAATGTTTTCTAAACACTTAAAAAATTTTCTAAACACAAATTACAAAGCCCAAACAGGGAAATATAATTAAAAAAAAAATATGAAAGAAACTTAAATCAAATATCTTGCTTATGTAAATAGTTTCTCAAACACCGTTTGAAAAACACAAAACCAGGCAATCGGTCTTATACAAACCTGTGTATACATTGGGTCTAATAGCGTTACGCATACCGATCTTTACGAAAGAGAATTTTTTAATTTTTGCCGTTAATTTGAATTTCTTTATTGATTTTAAATATTTATTAATTATGTTTGGTTTAAAAAACGCTTGCAAATGCTTAAAAAATTAAATTAAATTATATTTATTTAGCATTTCTATTAGATTTCTTTCTCAAAAAAAATTTTTTTCTTTTTTATTTTAAAAATTCAGTGCCGACAGATGTTTAATTACTTTTAAAAATAAAATTTTGAGAAAGGGTTTTTTTTAGAAAGTGAAAAATATTAATATTTGGCTTACATAGTGAAGTCTATACGACTCAGCCCATCGGAATTTAACTTGTTTTAGGTATAGAATTTAAATAAATTTTTACTGATTAATTTTCATAGAAAGCAAATACTGCATCTCAATTTTAAAAAGGGCTCCAGGGCTTGGTTTAAAAAATTTCCTGTCTGTGTGTTATTTTCCAAATAGAGTCTTAATTAATTGCACCACATTAGGTCTAGATGCAACAATATAGACCGCTCTCAATATTGTATTTTTTAGTCAACCCATTAATAGGTTTGGATTTTGGTCCCTTTGCTATCACCGCATAATGAATGTAACTGAAAATTTTCACACTACTTTTCAATTGAATCGCCTGATGAAATATTGTAAACTTCTCTTGCATTGTATATTCTAGTAAATTTTTGTTTAAAGTTTGCATTTTAAAATTTTCAAAATAGTTTTTAACCGATTGCACTAAATAAGAGATTCATAAGGAGTCTCGGATTGTAGTTGGGAACTGGGCTGCACAATAAATGTTAGCGGTCGCGGTGCGATTATAGCCCATGGTGATAATAAAAAAGATCATCATTGCCCTGATGAAACATTGTAGGCTGCGCTTTAGATGGTATATTCTAGTCAGTGTTCGTTTAAGGCTGTCTTCTTTTAACTTTTTAATCGTAAATAGGTTAGTATCGAAGTTTATTTGCGTTTATTTCACCTCGTTATCCAGTTTAACATTTTTCAAAATAGTTTTTTAACTTGAGTGTCTCAAAAGGTATTATCTAGTCAATTTTCAACTAATATTTTTCTTTAACTGTTCAATAGCTTTATCCAATAGCATTTATCCCCCTCAAATATAAAATATTCAGTCTTAAAAAAGAATAAATCATGCAGTCGAATTTTTTGACAAGTTAATCTATTTTATTACGGCCGCCGATTAAGAAATATGGCAGCTCTTCCCATGTGTTTCACATTTACATTTACTTTGTCAAATTTCAAATTCAGCTGCGACACTTATTCATAATCAGGATTCTGTATCCAACACCGTCTTTTCAAATGCAAAATTTCAATAAGTTGTGTTCTTAGTGTTCCTGTCAACAAGATAATTTATAAAAAATAGTTCTTCAATATTATTTTACACAAGTTCTAAATAAAAAATATAAATATTTGTGGCATAATTAAAAAAAAAATCTTTATATAATAAGAACTTTTTCATCAATTTTTCTACAGCAAATTTGTTGAAAAATATTTTTCTTTAATAATGACATTAGAGTTAGAAGAACATTAAATTTTTAATTTTAAAAAGTTTTAATTTAAAAAGCCTTTTTTCATTCATAAAAAGAAAATAATCCAAAACCTAACAGTTTCTTGATTCTGCATTGTTTTAAATATATGTACATAAATAGTATGACAAGTAAATGTAAATAAAAACTGTTATTTTTATTTAAATAACACAATAACAACTTCTTTAATCTTGCTAAAACATGGTCAGGCCAGTTAATGACGTCAAAATATTTTTCTTTTAATTCTTATTTAAATACTCAGATTTCTTTTGCTCCCCACAGTCTCTCTCCTCATTCAGCCACGCACTCTTTATTGATTTCGCCTTTTTTTCTTATTTACTCATGCAATAGCACTATGTTAATATTGTGCGTGTACATTCATACATACATATTTTTTTTCTCTAAAGTCTGACTGACATCAGCAATATTGAAGAAAACGCATTAATTGTTAACGAGTTGTCGGAGTCAGTAAATCAACTAAAATATTAAAATTAAATAAAAGTGAAAACTGTATACTTTAAAATTAAATAAGTAAATAAGTGTTTAGTAACTGGTAGTGAAAAAAAAACTCTTTGTTAGTGATGGACAGTGATTAAAAATTTTGTGACGCCTAAAGGATGTAGTACTTGGGTTTCAATGCTCCATCATGATGAGGTTTTTCTTTAGTTAATAAAATAATTAAGGTACGTAATTGTTATTACTAAAAAGTATGCAATTCCAAAAAATTTACCTACATATAAAAATACATCTCTATTGCGTTTAATTCTAAAATTAAAGTTTATTTAAAATTTTTATAAATTTGAAAATCTTTTAATGTTTTTTGATTATTCATGTTTTAACAAGTTCTACGCACGTTGTACACATGTTTATGTACTAGAAAATATATGCAGAAGCAGTAGTAAATTTATATATAAGCAGTGCACAAGCACTTTTTATTATAAAATATTACTCATTTTCAAGTATGCTTGTCCATTGTCTTAGTACATACATCTATATGTAAATGCATTTATACATACTCGCCATTTATTGCAATAAAAATAATGATGGAAATTTATAATGTAAATTTAAAGTCAACAAAATCTTATAAATATAAAAAAAAAATTTTTAGTTTTTTTATTCGAACAACATAATTAAAATTTTTTTCTGCCATTTAACGTAAAAATGTCAACAAATTAAAAACTTTTAAAAAATATTTGGTTTGAAGTTGGCATAAGTAAGAAAACTGGACAGAAAATTCTTTATAGCGTTATTCATACATTGCGGCTTTAAAAATCGCTTTAAGATGGAATAGTGACTGGGAATTATTTTCGACATGAAACTCGTATGTGTATGGAAAAACCTGTGAAAAAATCCCAGTTAAATTTTATAACTTGTGCTAATTTCATGTTTTCCATAAAAAGTTTTTAAAAGTTATGGCACAGTTGCAGTAAATGAATAATATGTATGTATAAGAAAATTTACATATTTATGTACATAAGAGTTTAACAATCTCTTGTTAAATCTTGATTATTCTTAATTTAATAAAAAAAACTGTACATACACACTGACCTAAATACTTATATGTACATATATATGCATAATTAAGAATACACATCATGTAAATTAAAAAAAAAAAAACCAAAATTATTTCAATTTAAGATTCAGTTAAAAAAAAAATTTAATTCGGCTGTGCCGAGTCTTATATACCCTTCACTGTGTTAGCCAAATATGCATATTATTGACCTACCACATTCTTCTTAAATATATAAAAAAGTAAAAAACAAATGAAACAAAAAATTCTGTAATTGAAAGGGCTAATTTATTAAGCTAGAGGTCGTTTTATAAAAATTTATTTATTTATTATTGGAGCGAAATAACTATATAAAAATAAATTTTCATAATACGATCTCAAACTTAATAAATCAACCACTTCAATAAAAAATTATCATAAAAATATTATATAATAATTATTTTATTAATTCTAAAATAAATAATGAATTTTAGTTCAAGAAACTAAAATCAACAAGTTCTGAGAAAAAATCCTTTCTAATTTTTAAAAGCAATAAAGTGTCTGTTGCCGCCGTCAACAAAGGGTTAATTCCAGCAATCATTTCTCTTTAATATTTTTCAATTTCGTATAACATACATATATTATTATATACGTACATACATACGTACATCGTATGTTTTTACAGCTTTAGTTTTTTGCCTCAGCCAAGTACATAAATAAATATGTGCATAAGCTAACGGTCACTTACCGTTTGACAAAAAATAAGTAGACAAGAAGAAATCTTAATATTGAAATTTAGTTGAGTTTCAAAAGCGAGGCAAATAACTAATAAATTTTAAAGCTCTACCTCTACCTCTAATTTACCTTTTATAATTTATTAATTGTGAAATACATTATTATAATAAAAAATAAAAATAAATAAAAAGAAAGGTTTTAATTAAAGGTATTAGTGCTATTAAAAATTAGTTTCCTTGATCTCAACAAGTCTTTAAAATTTATTAATCTTTAAAGTAAAAACATAAAGTTGTTAACCATATTAAAATATGGAAATGGAGAAAACCATCATAGGCCACAGCTGCAATAAGTGTGTCCAGTTGGATAATGACCAAATGGTAATGTGTGACACATGTGATAAATGGTATCACTACACCTGTGTAGGAGTGGATAATAATGTGGCTAATTATAGTTGGAACTGCGATTTATGCGAACCCATAACAGCCACCACTACCACTTCAAACAATACTGTAGGTCAGACTCTTCCGAGCTCATCTTCATCACCCGTCATAATTCCAACAGTCACTACAGCGTTTGCTATAAGTGCCACAAGCAGTCTATCCCCAGGCATGTCACAGCCGACACAAAATATGGTAAACGTCACAGGTATACATCCTCATGATGCCTTTACAACAAGTGCGATCACATCTGTAAATGCACCGCTGTTCACATATACGGCATCGCCGTCAACGAATTTATTCAACACTTTACAGCAACAAACGCGAATGAGTACCTACGTCCAAAGTACGATGAATAAAATTGACGCTTTACAAAGGCAACAAATGCATACAGCTCCAGCATCAATAGCTCAATATGCACGTGTAAGACAGCCAGTTACATTGCCTATTACTTCACAGCAAGAACAAGTGATGGTGAACAATCACGCACAAAGTTCAATAAGCACGAAGGATAACTCTGACTATTCACAACTGCAAAAAATGCTACAACTACAGCGCTTAGAAGAAGAAAGGAAAATCCAACAACAGTTTTTGGAACGTAAGTACGAAATATTAGCTAAAAATATCGACTCGCCTATGGAGCAAATTAGCCCCTATGGTTTTGGTGTTAATCATCAAACGAGTGCACAAGTACACTCTGCAAGTGGTTCGACAAGTACTGCACAAATACTGCCGGCAAGTGGCGTGGTAAATAATACGCATATACTATATCCAGGTGGGATGATAAATAATACACCAATAATGCCCACAAGTCGCTTTGTAAATAGTGAGCCATCATACAGTATGCAAGAGTTTAACCCTACACCTTCACAACTAGCAGCTAGAGGCTCAATACCACGCGAACTCCCTATTTTCAATGGCGACCCAGATGACTGGCCAATTTTTATTAATAGTTTCCAGAATAGCACAGCTATTGCCGGGTTTTCTAATGCTGAAAATTTGGTACGCCTTCAGAACGCTTTAAGAGGAAAAGCGAGAGAGATGGTCAAAAGTAAATTGCTTTTACCAGCACTTGTCCCGAATATAATTGAGACGCTTCGTATGTGTTTTGGCCGCCCAGAATATATTTTGGAGCGTGTAATAAACAAAGCAAGAGCTATGCCACGTCCCCGAGAAAGACTCGAATCAATAATTGAGTTCGCTCTGAGCGTCCAAAATATATGCGCGACAATGGAATCATGTGGACTACAATCTCACCTCAACAATCCTTTACTAGTAAAGGAACTCGTGGATAAACTACCAAATCAGCATAAGCTAAATTGGGCCATGCAGCAGATAGATGAAAAGGTTCCAGTTATAAAAGGATTTAGTGACTGGCTTTATCAAATTGCGGAAGCAGCCAGCAAAGTCGTAACACCAAGCTTTGGTAAAAGCAACGCCACCGTGTATACTCACGCAAAAGTCAAAACTCACGACAATAAAATGTGCATCGTTTGCAAAATTAACTCACATAAAGTCCAGCATTGTGACCACTTTAAAAGCTTGCAGTTAAATAGAAAATGGGACATCGTAAAGATCAACAATTTGTGCCGTCAGTGTCTAAACACACATAAAGGTAAATGCCATAAAAACAAAGAATGTGGCATATTGGGATGCAAGTATAAACACCATCCACTGCTACATAGAGAGTGCAACGACCAGTCAGCCTCACAAACTGTAAGTACAAACCGAATTTATGATATACAGCGGAACGTACAAATTAACACGCACCAATATGATGCTAATGATAATCCATTTTTTCGTATATTGCCAATCCGCATTCACCTAAAGGAAAACATTATTAATACCTTTGCCTTTTTAGACGAAGGTTCCTCCGTCACTTTAGTGGACCGTAGCATATTTAATAACATGTCTCTCGAAGGAACATCTGACCCTCTTTGTCTGCAATGGACAGGTGGCACCACCCGTGTAGAAAATGATTCGATCAGAATATCTTTCAAAGTATCCAATATTTACAACAACGCTAAGTTTACGCTTTCAAATGTACACACCGTCAACCGTTTAGAGCTACCAACTCAATCTGTAAATATGTCCGAAATGGCGAAGAAATTTCCGTATTTAAGAAATATTCCTATACAATCTTATAATAATGCAAAGCCCATGATTTTAATTGGTGTAAATAATTGGAAATTGGCCGTCCCAATAAAAATACGCGAAGGTAGTGGACAACAGCCAATAGCCACTAAGACAAGGCTCGGATGGGCAATACAAGGCGGCGAAGTGAGTACTCCAATGCAACATATTTTGAATATACACACGTGTACCTGTCAAAAACGCTATGAAGAGTTACACGATGTTGTAAAAGATTACTTTAAATTGGAGACGCCTACTTCAGCAAGTCCACATGACATTGCTAATTCTGGTGCACTTGATACACTTAAATCTTCATGCCAGTACATAGATGGACAATACGAAGTTGGCTTAATATGGAAAAATAACGACGTGCAACTACCCGAAAGCTACGACACCGCACTGAGTCGGCTAATGTGCCTCCGCAGAAAATTCGGTACAAATTCATCACTTCAACAAAAAATGCAAACTCAAATAGACAATTTGTTACAAAAAGGCTATGCTAAAAAGCTAAGCCCTGCAGAAATAGCGCTTCCTAGGAAAAAGGTATGGTACTTACCAATCTTTATCACCTTAAATCCTAATAAGCCCAATAAAATACGCCTCGTGTGGGATGCTGCCGCTAAGACAAATGGCACCTCACTGAACGATTTTATGTACACTGGTCCAGATTTACTCAAGCCTCTAGTCGATATTCTCCTCGCATTCCGCATAGGAAAAGTTGCAATTTGTGGGGATATCAGCGAAATGTTCCACAGAATCAATGTCCGGGAAAGCGATATGCACGCCCAGCGGTTTCTATGGTGGGACAAAGACGACGACTTATATCAGCCAAGCACATACGTTATGCGCGCGTTAACCTTTGGCATAAATTGTGCTCCCTGCATCGCTCATTATATTCGTGACGTTAATGCAGAAAAGTTTAAAACACAATTTCCTCGAGCTGTAGAAGCAATTCAAAACTACCACTACGTCGATGACTTCATTGACAGTGAAGATACCGAAGAAAGTGCCGCCTATCTCGCAAAAGAAGTAGCAGCAATTCACGCAGCTGCGGGCTTTAACATACGCAATTGGGCTTCTAATTCAAGTTACGTTTTAAGCCAGTTGTCCAACATATCTAAAGAATCTCAAGATGCCAAACAATGGGGAGCCACAGAAAAGGTTTTGGGTATGTATTGGGACCCAGTTAATGATGTTTTCAAATATCTATGCAGATTTGCACGCCTAAGACGAAATGTAATTGCCGAAGATATTGTACCAACCAAACGAGAGTGCCTTCAAGTCTTGATGTCCATCTTTGACCCATTAGGCTTCCTGTCGTGTTACACTATTGGTCTTAAAATCCTGCTCCAAGAAGTTTGGCGTTCAAGTATTGGGTGGGACGAGCAATTAAGCGAAGTCCTGGGCACAAGGTGGCGTCAATGGAAAGCCACAATACCTCTCATCATGGATGCCGCAATCCCACGTTGCTATTCTCCATTACTGCACAATGCTGAAAGTGTCGAACTGCATACATTTGTCGACGCCAGTGAATATGCTTACTCCGCCGTAAGCTATCTGCTCGTAAAAAGGGATGGCGTTGCAACAGTCACCCTCATAGCCGCTAAATCCAAAGTAGCGCCCCTTAAACCTCTGTCAATACCGAGGATGGAATTACAAGCAGCACTACTTGGCGTCCGACTGGCAAGTAAAATAAAACAAATCCGTCGTCTACCCATAAGTTCAAATCTTTGGTGGTCAGACTCTAAGACCGTGTTACAGTGGCTCCACATGGATCCAAGAAAATTGCAACAATTCGTTATGTACCGCGTAGGCGAGATTTTGGAGCATTCAAACGTTGACGAATGGAGGTGGATACCTACAAAAATAAACCCGGCTGATATTGCCACGAAAACGACCGCAAAAAAAAAAGATATTGATTTATGGCTTAGTGGCCCTGAGTTTCTGCGTAACGACAAATGTGAATGGCCTAAATGTGATGACCTAGGTCCGCCTGACACTACTGAAGTAAGACGCCACGTACTAATAGTTGACGCAAGAAACAAACATTACGATTGTTTGAATGTAGAATACTTTTCAAAATGGAAACGACTTTATAGAGCAGTGGCAACGTTCATTTTATATATAACTAAACTAAGATGCGCAAAGCAACAAGTAGTAGCTCCATGCAGCATCAATTATGAGATGATTCAACAAGCACAGCGCTTCGTTATCACAATAACACAGCAAAGCGAGTTTCATCAAGAAATCGTCACTCTGAGGCATCGTCAAAACGTCGAAAAGACAAGTAAGTTGCACCCATTAAATGTATATTTAGACGAATACGGAATTATAAGGTGTCGCAATCGAATTACACGCCTCAACAATCACGAAAATGAAATAGTTTTGCCAACTGACCACCACGTCACCTTTCTTATAGTGCGTTCATTTCACGAAGAATTTCACCATCAATTTCACGAAGCCATAATAAACAAAATAAAATGTCAATATTACATATTTCGTTTACGCGTATTATACAAGAAAGTACGTGCATCATGCCAAATATGCAAAAATAATTCGGCTATTCCGCAACCGCCACAAATGGCCCCACTTCCTGCAGCTCGCTTGGGGGCATTTCAACGCCCTTTTACGTTCGTCGGCATTGATTATTTCGGTCCTTTACTGGTATCTGTTGGAAGAAGGCGCGAAAAAAGGTGGGGCGTGGTATTCACTTGCCTTACTGTGCGTGCCATCCATATAGAAGTATCACACAGTTTGGACACAAGCTCGTGTATTTTGTGCATACGAAACTTTGTCGCCAGGCGTGGAACGCCTCGAGAAATATACACGGACAACGGCACGAACTTTAAAGCAGCTGCAAAGATCCTAAATGAAAATATAAATCATATAAAATATTCAAACATATCCTCAGCTTTCGACGAAATAAAATGGATATTTAACCCACCTAGTGCCCCCCATATGGGCGGAGCCTGGGAAAGACTCATAAGATCAGTAAAAAACGTTTTGTACAGCTTGTACCCCAGTCTTAAATTTAATGACGAAACCCTAAAAAGTGCACTGTGCGAGATAGAATCGATAATTAATTCTCGGCCGTTAACATTTGTCTCAGTAAACCACGAAGATGATGATGCCATAACTCCTAACCACTTGTTACTCGGCTCCTGCGATGGCTACAAACCCTTTTTCAATGAATATGATAATCTACGTCAGCGATGGCATCAGACGCAATCATTTGCAGATCTCTTTTGGCAACGCTGGTTGAAGGAATACATCCCTATAATTTCTCGCAGAACTAAGTGGTTCGAAAAGGTACCACCCGTATCGATTGGCGCCATAGTAATTATCGCCGATGAAAATTTACCTCGAAGATGCTGGCCTAAGGGTAAAGTTATTGACGTCATGATGGCAAAAGATGGTCAAGCGCGAAGTGCCACAGTCAAGACACAGTTTGGTGTAATGCAAAGGCCAATAACAAAAATAGCTGTTCTAAACGTCGGCAATGAATAAGTGCAAGCTCGAATACAACTCGCTTACGGGTCGGGGAATGTTGCCGCCGTCAACAAAGGGTTAATTCCAGCAATCATTTCTCTTTAATATTTTTCAATTTCGTATAACATACATATATTATTATATACGTACATACATACGTACATCGTATGTTTTTACAGCTTTAGTTTTTTGCCTCAGCCAAGTACATAAATAAATATGTGCATAAGCTAACGGTCACTTACCGTTTGACAAAAAATAAGTAGACAAGAAGAAATCTTAATATTGAAATTTAGTTGAGTTTCAAAAGCGAGGCAAATAACTAATAAATTTTAAAGCTCTACCTCTACCTCTAATTTACCTTTTATAATTTATTAATTGTGAAATACATTATTATAATAAAAAATAAAAATAAATAAAAAGAAAGGTTTTAATTAAAGGTATTAGTGCTATTAAAAATTAGTTTCCTTGATCTCAACAGTGTCTACAGACGTTTCAAATTAAAAAAATAATAAGTAATTAATAAATTAATTACGCAAAAAACACACTAAAAATTTAAAAAAAAATTAAGATAGCTCAACTGAAGACAGAAACTTTCAACAAATTGGCATGCAAAATTTTTCTGTACATCTTCTAAAGACTTCAAAAGAATTTATTACAACACACACGGACAAACACGCCTCCCCTCCAGAATATATAGGGTGTCCTATGTACGGTGTAGAATTTACACACGTAATGACTTTTTGTGAAGGATATAAAAAAGTTATTTTTAATTGTTGAATTAAAAAAATTTTTGGAAAACGGGTAAATCAACTAAAAAGTCGAATTTGCGTTTTCTGTAATTTAAGGGGGTTTTTTTTAAATCATTGAACTTTTATTTTTGAAAGTGGTATAAGTCCACTTTAAAAAAAGGAAAAAGTTAGCTAAGCAATTTTTTTTAAAGTGGACTTTAACACTTCCAAAAAAGATGTTTTTACGATTTAAAAAAATTCTCTTTTTCTTAGTTTTATTAATTAAAATATTTCTCCTGTTGCAAAGCAAATCTTTAGCTCCTCTTGCATATTCGCTTTTTCATTTAATTACATTCAAACGTGTTATCATTTGGCAAATAAATTTCAAATAGTTTTTAAATAAAAACTATGTATTTAAGACATAAATCAAATACACAGTGCTCGTAACATAAAATTAATACATTTAATAAAAATATTTATTTATATATAAAAAAATTGAAGTTTTACAACAGCTTTACGCTGCTCACGTACATACATATATACTATATATGCAAACACCTAGATACATTAATTTATGATGTTTACTTGTCTATTTAATATGCACAAGGTATATTTTGCTCTCAAAAACACTAAAACCACAAAAAAAAAAAAAAAAACATAAAAATTCACAAACCATAAAAAAAACTCCAGAAGTTTTGTTACCTTTTGTTAACAAAAATAAAATGAATATTTTTCTTTTTAAATATATTTACAATACGACAATAAAGTTAAACATTACATGCACCTTTTTTTTTTTGTTGGCAATAGCATCATCTAGTAGCATCCCTGCTCTGACACTAAATTTACTACTCTATATATACAAAAACCAAACACGTGACTTAAATATAAATGATGACCACGAATAAAACAAAGCACATACTCCGTTATATGGTTTAAATTTTTCCCCAAATCAAAAATCTAATAATAAAACACTAAAGCACAGTTGTAAATAGAAAAAAAAAAATATTTTACTAACCCAACCACACATGGGCCAAAATACCACTGAGACTTAATTTTATATGCAGGTGTGTTAGTTAAAGAACGTACATATATAGGTAAACGTGTGGTTGGCAAGTTGGCAGTTTGTTTAGTATAAAGACATTTTTTTAAGATTGAGGTAAACAAAATTTATATACATAATTTTTTTTTAAATCAGGCGATTTTACAGTTGTTAAAAAACTTTGATAAAAGTTGTTTAAATTTGTTTTTTTTTTTTTTTTAATTTCACGTTGTTTAAGTCCTCTCGTCTGGGTCTGAATTACAAGATTACTTATTGAACAAAATTTACATTTTAAATAAATTGGAATTACGTTCAATAATGAGTGGTGAAATTTTGTTAAACTATCAATTTCAAGAATTGACCTCCAGGATTTTTAAATTTATTTTCATCCCAATTTTTTTTTAGTTTTTTTAATGTCTAGAAATTTAATAAGAAAAGTACTCAAAACATTGAGTGTTTTCCATATAAATTTTCTAGACATTCGCAACATGTGCTACATCTAATTTACATATGTACATACATATGTATGCAAAGATGATAAATTTCATTAAAACGGTTGGATTATAATTATTTATTTTTATATGGTAATTCGCTTCTACTTGATGTAGCTTCTCTCTCTCACTATTTGGTATAATTTATAATTTTATTTAATTTTTATATCTTGAGAAATCTATACAAAGTTTTAGCGAAATATCGATTTAAAAAAAATAAAAATGAAAAATTGCTTAAGACAAAAATTGACTTGAATTAACTCGTATTATTGAAGTTCAGGCATGGTGGGGCGATATACTACACAATTAACGACATGCCAATGAAAACAATACCACTTGCTAGAATCGCATAATCGGTCGTTCCATATTGCCACAGATATATACAGTATATTAATGGGAATTCATATCCCTTTAGTTTTGGTTTACATTGAAAATGTAATAATTTTGTTTAAAGTATTAATTACTTTTGAATTACTCGTGTATAGCTTGTTTTTAAACATAAATTGTTGCTCCTCTTTCTTTTTTGGTCAAAAATAACTACTATGTCATTTAAGGCTTAAAATTATACAACCATTTTTTTAATGACTATCTTAATAGCATTTTTAGTACAAAAAAAAATATATCTACATATACTCGCTTTGCCAAAGGTTTCAAGCTTAAATGCAAATAGCAAACAATATTAAATGACCTAAAAGTAAGCTTTTTAATGGTCAATTTTGTATTCTTTAGTTTCAACTGAAAATCCTTGTAATCTTTTAAAAGCAATAAAGCAAAATACAGTAAAATATGTTTTTGAACAATCAACAAAAAAAAAGTACACCAAGCTCGAAAACATAAACATAAATAAATTTTAAATCGTCCTAAAGTAGGCTACACTTTTTTCTTGCTTGTCATAGAAATTCATACAAAATAAAATCCTCTGTATAGCAATAATAGATAAAAGCAATAAACAAGCATATAAATTTAAGAAAAAAAGGAAAAGGGAAACTAAAATAAAACACAAATATTTATAAAATAGTAACCTAATAGTAAACTTGGCCTTCTTTATTACATATTTAAAAGTTGCTCATATGAGCAAAACACTTGCCTCCCTGCAAATATACTATGAAGTGAAAGACAAATAAAGAAAGCAAATATAAAACACAATGTTTAATTGTCTAACACAAGTGAAAGCTTAAAAATAAAAGCAGCAAGCACCGAGCATCCAACTGAAATACATTTTTCCTTTTAGACTTAGTATCGTTTACTATTTCCTTTGCTTGGGTGGCTGGCTTGGGCTTTACTTTTTTTTGTACCCGTATATTATCATTTTTAATGATTTTTCTTAACTTTCTCTCTCTTTCTTGCCACTCGGTTTTACACTCTAGTGGCCATTAACTTGCTTGAAACAATAAATTTACCAACACTATAGAAAATTTTACAGTTATTGCTGTTGTTTTATATGTATGTCACCGTAAAATGAGACAAGACAAAGTATGCTTCTTGCTACTCGTATCTAAAAGAAAAAAGAAAAAATAATAATAGTAGAAGAGAAAAACACAAATTAAAAGCACAACTACAACAATACAAGTTTACAAAAAAAAAAAAAAATTCGAGAAAAAGTGTCAAGTACCTTTTTAAAAATGTCTTCATTTTTATAACACATACAAAGTGACATACATTTTTGTTGTTCACTGTAATTTCTCCATTTTTAAATACATCCTTTAAATACTATTTAGGTGAACACATTACCCAGTAGCTTAGAATATTTACATAACAGTAACTTGGTTCCAAAAAAATGATGTTTATTCTTCAGGTTTTATTATGGGTCGAGTTCCCGCTCCTAATACTAAATTATACCGTGGCAAGTTGAAGCAAATGAAAGCATCAAAAACAAAACTAAGAGCAGAATGTCTTGAGTGTTCTGAGAAGGTACTCTAAAGCCACCTCAGATAGGCCATTCAAAAAATATGCAAAGAGAAATTTGTGTCTTGAAGCCTGAAGGGCCGGCCACTTGCAGAAAGCTGAAGAATTGTCTACTTACTTTAACAATACTCATTCGAAACACGTTATGGCCTTGGGTGTGTTTACTTGTGGCTGAAATGCTGAACGATTTCGTTACAATTAAAGTTTCTCTTTAATTATACTGAGATATATAACAGAAGTCTCATTCCTCATCCTATCTTATTGTCTCTGCGACACATACTGTCACACTTCAAAATTTTAGCGGGATACCAATCTGATCCCCTTTCAAAATAGACGGGTAACTGACTTCGTGACTGTGTGAGCCTGCACCCACCCATAAAAATGCTTTAGATATTTTTATTTTACACAAAGTGATTGAAAAAGTTTTATTATTTTATGTTCTCCTATAACAGTTGAAAGGAAAATTTCAATCGATGTTCGAGAGAGGGTATTTAAAGTTTATCTTGAAAATTTCGATCGATATCAATTGCCATAATTTGGCCCCTGCCTTCTATGTTTATTTTTCCTCTGAGCGTCTTACAAAGTTTTCACCATTTAGGATAAAAATATCAATAATTAATTATTTATCAGATCTATAGGGCAGCACTTGCTGCTTATTATTAAACACATTCTCATATACTCGTGCAAACATAGTTGGTGGGTAAATAAACGTGTATTTCTTTATAACTCATATACTTTCACATATATTAAAACAATACTTGTGTATGTATGCATGTATGATTGGTATAGATATTGTTAACATCTAACTTATAAAGAAGGTTAAGTATACTTGACACTTTCTGTTTAAAGTTAAAATTTATGACAAAAGGTTACGTTAATATGAGCTCTTATTACTCGATAATAAGATGAAAAATAATAATAAAAGAGAGAGCACAAATTAGGTGCTAAACAAAAGCTAGTATCCATTTAACATAACCCGCATGTAGGTGTTTAAAACTTACATAATATTGATGTTAAAATGCTTCTAACAAAGAAGCCGTAAATCAATAAAAAAAAAATTTTTTCCAAAAAAAAAGAAGGAAAATCAAATAAACAAAAGTACTTGGCAGTAGATCAAAGTATTTCACATACTTTTTTTACTTACAGACAGAATGATGGGTTGGACGGGTAGCCTAATTTTAAAATAGGGCTTACTTTGTTAAGGGAAAGTTGAAGCAAAAGGTGTAAAAATTTATATGAAGGTAATTTTTTACTTTCTGTCACTTAGTAACAGTTTTGGGAAACGACTTTATCATACTTATTAGTTGATGTAGTTCCTACAAGGACCGTAGAGTTATAGAAACAATTTCATTCTCTAAATACCTTAAAGGGTATAAAAAAAATTTTATTTAACGATTGTTTTAAAATTAATTTTCTGATTTTTTTTTCTTTTTTGCTTAAAAATTAGTTTTAAATTAATTTTATTTTTAAGCAAAAATTAAAAATTTTAATATTAAAAAAAATAAGCTGTCAATTGTAAAGCATTTATGTGAATTTAAAAAATATACCAACGTTACTAGCAACAACAAGAAAAAAATCAAACATTTAGTTGGTGGGTGTTGCTAAAATATAGCAAGAGTGTAGTGGCAACTTAGGAGAGGAGAGGAGAGGCAGAAATAATAAAAAGTAAAGCATACTTTTTCATATAACAAGCATTTGCTGTCAATTTGAAGTAGTATGTCAATATTTGGCTAGCAATACATCAACAATGTACTAGTAAACTTTGCAAACTTCAAACAGTAACCAATAGCAAAAATCTAACAATACACACACACGCATACATACAGTAAGTTGCAGATTTCATTTACAATAATGAAAAGCCAATATTTAGTGCTACAGAAAATCAAACATTTTACTATCAACAACAAAAATCAATAACAAATATTAATACACACGCACAAGCACAAACACAGCGGTGGCCAACTTTGAACAAACGGATTGGCATAGTTTGCGATGCACTCCTAATTCTGGAGGCAATTAAATTTACTACAGCGATGCTTTGGATATTCCCAATTGAGTGGCATGTCGACTAGTAGCATCAGTTACATTCTGATACACACTTCCTTGCAACTAACCGTTGTATACAAGGTGGATAAACCTTGAGTGACTGATGTGATGTATCTCTTGAGAACAGCATGAGATGTTCTTGAGATTCCCAATTGACAACTACAGCCTCCACAGATACTCCTGATAATTATGTATTTTGATTCGAATCGGAAAGGTTTTCGAAGAGAATTTTTAATTTGAAAAAAGCCAATTATGTAGAAAATTCTAAAAAAAATTTAAATCTTTTTAAATTAACCTCAAAATTGTTAATACAACTCTGCTGGATTTTCGAAAGGTCTACATACATATTAGTTTTTTCTTTCGAATTGAAAATTCTTTTCGAAAGCCATTTCGATTCGAATCGAAATACATAATAATACCCCAGAGCAAGCAATAGTTGTTTGTGGCTCACTACCTACCAAACGCTTATTCTCAAAACGGGTAATTAAGCTTATCATGGTTACACTAAGGGCTATTGTTGTTATTATTTATCGTTCGAAAACTCTATATATAATTGAAAAAATTGTACACATTCTTGTGCTGCTTGTGATAATTTTAAAAAATTTTGTGAGAATGCAAAAAATAAAATAAAATTATTTTAAGCATTTCAAAACAGTCAGTAGGAGTTGGCCTACTCTGTACAAGCAAGCGCAAGCAAACCAGGCAGAGCCAGGCCAGCATTTAATTCTGACAGAGAAAGGAAAAGTATATTTGTATGTGTGTACAAATGTGCGTGTGTATGTATGTATGTTTCATAAGATAGAACAAAATTTTTATTGGCATAAAGTAAAAATTTTTTGAAACATTTTTAATTGTTAGAGGCAATATTTTTGTACTGTTGCTGCTGCTGTTGTTGTGGACAGCTGGTTGATGTTGTTTGTTGGTTGAATGAATTTTACTGATTGCAACAAATTTTCTAACTAGAAAAAGTTATTGTTAATATCGACATGTACCCATATATACATATGGATGTGTGCGTGTGTAAATATTTTTTTTTTTTTTGCATACTTTCAAGTTTTTAGTGTTACATGTACGGGCACATATGAAGAGTACCTACATAATTAAAATTTAACAAGTTTGTAAAATCATTTATCAAATTCATAAAATAAATTTTTTATTAAATTCCAAAAAGAAAAAAAATTTAAAAAAAAAGGTCAAACAAAAATAATTTTAATATGAAATATAAATTTGTATTTACGAAAAAAGTCATAAGACATTATTTGAAAATATTCTAGGAAATCAAATTGTCAAAATATATTTCAATTTACAATTTGAATGAAAAAATTACTCAATATAAAAAAATTAACTTATGAAAGCGATGGTGTAATTTTTTTTATCGGGTGCCATGAAAAAGGACGCACAAAAAAGAGCTTTTGTCATTATTAGCAAGTTTGTTCGCCATTTGACTGCTTACGTATTAAAGTAACAAAATTTTTTTCTGCCTAAGCATCAGAAGGCTTATACCAAACCAATCACCAATGTCGATTGAAAAGGCTAGTTCGGTGATACATTTAAAAAATGCCTGGCTATCTTAAAGAATACATATTTCGGTACTTTAATTATCGAAAGTTGTATTAGCTTTCATTTTTGAGACGCAAAATTATTTTCTTTTCCCCTTGCAACTGCTTTTGTTTGCAATGTTGTTTTGTAATTTCCGCCACAGTACTAACATGGTTCATTTTAAATCCATCAATGTACCATAACTACCTCTAAATTTCATACAGTATTTTGTGGAAATGGATTTTGAAAAAAAAAATCAAATTCAAATCAATTTGAATTCGGTGCGATTTCATTATTTTTACCAAGTATCTGCAATACTTTTTTTAAAACTTTATTTTCTAAATTTATTTTTGAATTCTTTGTTTTTTTTTTTTAAATTTCAATACTGCAACATTGTCTAAAAATTAATACTCAAAATCCATCCAAATTCCATCTATGGCGTAAGTTTAAATATCAGGAAAATTAGCGCTTACAAAAAAATCTTTTTCTCTGATATAATACAATTTGTCTCTTAAGAAATTTTATTTCTAATTAAAGGCTTTTAGGAATTTAAGAAAATAGAAGAAGTTTTTAGTTCTAATTAAAGTGTTTTGTAGAAAAGAAAAGAATTTTAAAACCAACAAATTTTTACTGCAAAACTAAACTCATTTAACGCTTTATTTATTTTGTTAATTTGAAACTGTTGTTGGTGCATTTTATAATGAGTTGCTCACATTACCAAACAAACAACAAAAAAACTTTAAAATTTAAAAAAAAAAAAGCAAAATTAGGTCATGTCCTAAGCCACATGAACATATACTATGTATACATACACATTGAATTGCTTCCTTTTCAAGGAAATGTATTACAAAAGCAGTTAAAAGCAATTAAACAAATTAGTATTAATTTTAAATTGCTGAACACATGAATGATTTAAGTAGCTCTGGTAATTTGCCAAAGTCCCAGTTCATACAATGCAATTTTAATTGCTGCATTTCTTAACAGAATTTCTGTGCTACTATTTAAAAATTGCTTAAATCGATTGAAATAAAAATTGACTTGCTGTCGCAATTCACTCAATAATTTTTTTAATGTGGTAGGGCGATATATTTCGCAATTAACCAGATCCCAACAAAATCAATAAAATTAGCTAGAATTAAAAAAAAGATTTTAAAAGAAAAAGGAATAAAGGACCTCTTTTCGTCCGTTTTGTTTTTTATTTATTAAATTGCTAAGAACCAGTTAACACTTTGCAATTTCTATTGCTGCAATTCTGAGTTAATAGTACAAAGAGAGCGAGAAAAGAATAAATTTTTATAAATGAGTACAAATTGGGGACCGACTTGTAATTAAAATTAAAACAAGTCACCCAATCATTGTGACACTACTCTCATGTTACAAATTCTCCCTAAGTCTAGTAAGTATTTACTAAAAATTCATAGATTTCTTTAAGTGATTTCTCTGCCATTTAAAACGGGTTCAGGTAGTGATGGCCTAAGTAACGAAAACTGATATAAATTAGATTATTACAGTTATATGTTCATCTGTCTCGTTTCTACTGATCCTTATATTGTGCAACTTATTTTTACTAAGCCATTTGTACCGAGACCCAAAGGATCTTTTGTATAGCTTGTGGGTGCGACTTATTTGACACTTTTTTTTACTTCCTTTCACGTTGCAAGTGCCAGTTCACACAATACAACTTTTGTTGCTTTAATTCAGAGTTAATATGGTTTATTTTCATAAATATTTTTAATTTTGAACAACACAAATGTGTTTGGTGTGACTGTTGTGGATTTACAGAAAGAAAATATTTGATTAGCACACCTACAATATTCTCCTTTGTATTAAAATGTCAATTAACATAAACACAAACGCATTATTTATAAGAACCTCATCTTTTTAAGTGTTAAAATTCCATATTAATTCATGTATTCAGCCAGCAGCAAACAAAAAAATAAAAATTAAATATTTAAATAAATCTCTAACAAAAGCCTAATTGTTTATACATAAAAGAAACTTTTTTCAAGGTTTTATTTTTTCTCTCTTTCTTTGTATGTGTGTTTGTAATGCGTAAAAATGTGTGAAAGTTAAACAAGAACTTTTTAAGATTTAATTAGGCATTTAATTATGGATTAACTTGTGTTAAAGGTATATTTAATAAATAAAATAAAATGAAATAGCTTTAGGTGAATATAAAAAAAATTAAAATAATAATATTTTAGTAAAGCTACCTATGTATGTATGTATGGTTTGCGTTGCGTTGCGTTATAAAAAGAAATAGACAAACAAAATGGGTATTAAAAAAACAGCAACAAATGTATGACATTTGTTACGAAACTGCTGACAGGATATTGTAAACTCAATTACCACATTATTGTAATCAATTTGATTTGGTATATGAGCTGATCCCTTTCGGGATCATAAGCGTACTAAATACAAAAAACATTTTATTTAAATATACTCGTATATATAGTTAAATTAGGCGTCTAAAAAAGAATTTTGAATTTTTGGCCACATGTGATTTTATCGATATCAAATGCAAAGTAATAAAATTTTAGTCATTTTGTATGATTTTGCCTGTGATTAAAACCTTCAGGAAATTAAAAAAATTTTTCTAAATATTTTTCAAGACACATTTTCCATTTAATTTTTAAAAGTCTTGTGATTGAGAGATTTTTCCTAATAATAATGAGCTGTTTTTTATAAAACAAGCGATTAGTTCGTCTGGAAATTTTATATGTAAAGTACTCAAAATATTAAATGTTTTTCATAAAAAATTTTTTAGACCAGTTGATCGCTTGTTTAATAAAAACAGCACATAAATTTACTTTAAAAAAAATTACTCAAGCTTTAAATTTCTTTAACATAAATCTATGGGATTGTTCTATAAAACCTTAAAACGCTTATTTGCTTAATTGCATTTTAATACAATTAACAAAATAAATTCAAGAATTTGAAGATTTAAAGAAAAATGTCCGCTAATAATTGTAATCATCTTTTTTCACGGTTCCTTTTTCCATCTTATTTACATGTCCTTTTTTTAATTTTAAACATTGTGTGCGACACCAAATTTTATATATTTTTGTTTTCGTGTCTTCAAATATTTCTCCAACTACTGCCGCACACACCAGGCCGCAGCAGCATTACGACAACACAACAATACAGCTGAGAAAGCTGCTAATTTTTCATTATAATTTTTTTTTATCACAAATTCTTTCCCTTGTTTAAATCCCCGTCCTTCTTTTAGCGCTAAAATCTCTAATCCTTGCTAAAGGCGTTTTTGCTGTTTGTTGTAACTGGAGTCTCTACTCCTGGAATTTTAATGCATGGATTTGTGTAAATGGTTGTATATTCATGCGTATGAAAAAATATACTTTTGGCCAAATTTTTCTAGTGTGAAATTTTCTGCGGATTAAATATTATTTTTCACTACGCTGCACATACATAAGGCTATTGTGTTTGGTTTATTTTATTTATTTTTTAAACCATATTTTAAAGAGTTGGCCAAAAATATAGATATTAAAAAAAAAAAATTTAATAGACGTTATAGACTCAATTAATGTCCCTATTATGGGTCACAACTCAACTCTGCTTTAGTTGTAATTCAATAGTAGTTGTTGCAATTACAATTCAACTGAGTTTAGTTGTGAACCATAATAGGGGCATAAATTGTAAAATAAAAGTGTATGTGCTAGAGCATAACTTATTGACTGAAAGGATAAAAAATGATTAGGGGTTTCTTGAGAAATCTGCCAAAGATATCAAAACATCTAACATTTTTCTACTGTTACTATAGCAGCACTTAAATGATAACGTCGTTTTATGTTAATTAGAAAAACGACAAACCGATAAACTTTCTCTTCGGAAAGTGTTAAGTTAAACCTTGAAACTTCAAAAACTAGCAATTTCATTATATATTTTATATTGTTTAATTTTGTTAAATTTCATCATATTTGGTGACTTCAGCATTGGCCTGGCTTATTTTGATTTTCCGGTAATTTAATTTTATTTATTCACTTTTGTATTACTGTTTTCCTTTAATAAATTTTATAGGCCGTGTTATTTAATGGCTTGTTTATAAGATTAGGCGCATAAAATGCTTGCCATTTACAGTTAAAAGCACAAAAATATTACTAGAGTTCTTTTTTTGTTTGTTAACAATGATGATCCTTTAGATAGAAGAAAAATAACTTGACATACACATTTACAGTTAGTTGGTTGTTTAGAGCCATTTAAGCCTAGAATTTGCTGTTACTGACAAAACAATGCTCATCTACTTCTATCATTTTTTTAGTTGAGCCATTTCATTAGAAGATAAAATTTACGTTACATGAAATGAAAAAAACTAAAATGAATACACAATCACTGTTGTAAAAATGATAAGCTACTTATCTAACAACAAGAACAAGACAGACTTTGTTTGGCTTTAAGAAGAAAATAAAAAAAAGGAACCGGACAGCAATTTTAGTAAATGAAATATAAAATCTTGCTAAAACAAATGAGTGTAAGAGAAAATGTCAGTGAAAAAAAATACTTTAAATGGTGAAGAATAAATTTAACAACAAAATACATAGCAAATAATTGTGCTTTACAGTCTAACCTAAATTGGAGCGGCAAGGGGAAAGCCCTCTCTAAATAAGATCGTTGGCGGTGTGTATTTTCTACGGTCTTGTTTAATAAAAATGCTAAACTCAAAAAAAAACTAACTAAAATGTCATTACTGGTCAAAACTAAGAAAACAATTGTGTTGGAGCCAACTTCACTACAAAACGCGCTGTCAAAATTGGATTTTCCTATTACTCAACATTGTCGCCCAGCTATTTCAGTGTGTTCCATAATGAATATTGAATTTTAAATTTAATTTTATTTAAATTTTAATTAATAAAAAGAGAGTTTAAAAAAATTTGCCATAATCATTGTCACAAAAATGGTATTCTTTTATTAAGAGCTGAATTTTGTTCATAAGAATTTTATGAATTAAAAATCGTTTTAAAAAAAGATACCGACTTCACTGTGACTATGTGCTTATGGGCATTTGTTTTTAATAGTTTTTAGAATATAAAACAAGATATTGAGAAACTTCAAAAAAAATTTAGTTTATGACATAATTAAAGCGATATGGACGTTTCGTTTGTCTAAGTCATTCTCCACATGGTCTACAGTTTTTTAATTCGAACGTGTGTACACAACAGACATCTTTCTGTATTTAAAATATTATTCCAAAGCCATTTTTTTAACACTTTTTTTTTTATTTTTTATAATGCAGGCTTCCTTCTCGAAGGAGTTACGCCCTCGGCACCACCAGATGTACCACCTAGAAATCCCACAATGAGCCGTATGAATAACGGCCGTTTAGTAGCTGCTAATCCAAATGATTTGGGTGTCGATTTTGAGCCTTCATGTTTGGTGCGTACACCCTCTGGCAACGTTTACATTCCCAGCGGTAATTTAAGTGAGTACAAAAAATAATTTTTTTAATTTTTATAAGAAAAATACAAGAAAAAAAATCTTAGTAGATTTTAAGTAGAACTAACAATTTTGTAAACAGACCCCAAACAAAAAGCCTAAAAAGAGCGTGAGAGTGAGAGGTTTAGAGCGGGAAAGTGTTACAACATTTAGTAGAGCGGGTATAACCAGTCAAAAAAGTTAGTTTCTTTTCCTTTTTTTTTTTTTAATTGAGATTTTTTCTGTCAACATTTTTTTTTTTTTATTAACACGATTTTTCTTAAATTTTTCTGATTGCCAGTGGCAAACCTCTGCAGCAGCACTTTTAGCTTAAATAAACGAGAGATTTTGAATATTTGCCATTTAGCAATCAACATCAGAAAAGAAAATACAACTGCCATACAATAGTGTTTTATTTTAGAACAATTTATGTGTGATTTAGTTTTTATATGCAGACATAAATTTTTCTTTTTTTTTCTATATTGTTGTGCCCAAAAGTGTGCTTTTGTCATACAAAAATCTATTGAGTGTTAGTTAGTTCATGATTTATTTTTTTCATTTTTTATATTTAATGTTAGATTTAGTTTGAGAATATTCTGAATGTCGAGTAGAACTATAAGTACGTACATATGTAGGTATAAATCAGGGATGGTAAATTTAGTTTTTTCAATAAAAACAAAAAAAAAATCACAGAATATTAACTTATACAGAATACGCGACATGTATTTTTGAACTGGCCACGCCCATTTTTGTGCGCGCTTTTAAACAATTTTCATTCGCCGCTGTGTAAAGAGATGTGTGCCCGTACATAATTTAAACCACTTTGGTTGGTGCCTCTGAGCCACTTAATAAAGTAGTAACTGGCTGTATTTATTTGGAAGGGTTTTTAATACTATTTTTAAACGGATTTATCTAAAAATTGGTACATGCGCTCTCTAAGGATACCGAGTTACGTAATTAAGAACCGGGCCGGCCGGGTATAATAGTCGTTAATAAATTTTAAAAGTTTACATTTTCATTTTCAAAATTTTAATTTAACACACTTTTTATCTTGAAAAACAACCAGTTAGTTTTCCCATTTCTGGACGCATTGGCTATAGAAATATTATCATAGAAATTCAAATAACAAATAGAAATATTTTATAGCACAATTTCAGACAAAAAACAATTTGTTTTTTTTTTTTTTTTAATTGTGGTAAAAAAGAAAGGTTATCAACTAGAAAATATTTTAAAAAATTTAAAGCATTTTTAAAAATTTTTTCAATACAACTTTTGCTAAATAGATTAATTAAAACAAAATTTTAAGTAAAGGAAGTTTTTTTTCTAAAGTTCGGTATCTTTGGGACATTGACTGTAGCTATTGTCGTGCTTACTTAATTTGAATATATATAAAAACGGTTTTAAAGTGAGTTTTGCCACAGATTACAAAAACAAAAAAAGCAAGATTTTCCAAAAATGTTAAAGCATTTCTTGGTATTTGTTTAATTTTTGAAGTCTAACTTAAACAAATGTAATTAAATAATTAAAGTGAATGCTTTTAGTTATTCTCTTTTAATATAAATTTTAATTTAATAAATTAAAGGCAACGAGTAACGTTAATCAAAAATTTAGATTATGTATTTAATAAAAAAAAAACTTGAAATTTCAATCCATACAATATCGAATACAATGACTTGAGCAACCCAACCCATCTTCTTGCCCTGGGTTCTAAAAGCATACTAGATTTTACCACCCACTTCTGACCATAATAAAAATAGTTGATCTCTTAATTGTTAAATTCGGAAATTTCCACATTTTTTTTTTCAAAAATTCTTAAAGCATGTTTCTTGTCAACCATCATAATAAGGAAAGAATAATAAATAATAATTAAATCCAAGTAATTAAAAAAAAAAGAATAACTAAACAATTTTTTCAAATCATATTTAAAAGCGTGCCATGTAATCAATTCTTGAAGCCTAACTTAAAGCATTCTCTGTAATTATTTAAACTACTTTTTGTTTTCATCATAATAGTTAAAGAATAATAATTTTTATATTAAATTCCATCAAATAAAAAAATATTTTTAAAGCAAATTTTTTTAGAAAAACTATCATAATTTTTAAAGCATATTTTAAGATGAGTTTTGTAATGAATTCTTACAATTCATAGCAATATTTGTAATTATGTAAATTACTTTTTGTTTATTTAATTTTAATAGAAGCCTAGTTTAGCTTATTGCCTTCTTTTTTTCTATTAATTTAAAAACTGAAATATTACCGACTGCTCTCTTAATCACTTATTCGAATCCGACCAGCAATTTGTGCACAATAATAATTTTAATTTTTTTTAAAGCATATTCTGTTAATGGCGGCTGTCAAAGTTGTCGAGGAAATTTGACAGCATCAATAAAAAAAACATATGGGAAGCGCTGTCACATTTCTTTTTTATCATTGTCACTTTGACAACCATCATAATAACGATAAATTGCTTTATAACTCTTTCAAATAAAGAGTATTTTTTTAAATAAAGTTATATAAAAAAATAATGGCCCATAATCGTAGTCACACTTAAGTCGTTATCTTTTTAAAAACGGTTTAAATCGATAAAATTCTACTAATCCTCTCTTTGTAGGATTATGGCTCAATGAGCTTTCCCAAAAAATTTACATAAATTTTTAAGCCTATTTTTAAGGTGCAGTCTTGAAGTAATTTTTGAAGCCTAATTTAAGGCCTTTTTAAATATTTTTTTTTTATTTATTCATTTCAATAAAATAAAAAGCTTGGCTAGCAAAGCTTAATGCTCTATTTTTGACAGTTTTTTTTTTTCAATTTCCAATTGCTTTCAATGAACTTGTATTGCCCAAGCCACTTGTTTTAATCATATACAGCAATTTACACAATTTTTTTTTGTATAAAAAACACTATACTTTGTGGCAATTTTTATGTATTTAACTAACATTATGGAAATTTATGCGCATAAATTTTAACTTGTAGAAAAAACCAAAAAAAAAAAAGTAAAAATAAATTTTTAATCAATGAAAAACTAAATTTATAAATAACAGCACAAAATACAATTGTAGTTTTGACCCCCTTTAAAAAAAATAAATTAACAAAGAAAGTTTTTTTATTTTTATTTTTGTACATGTATAAAAAAGATTATTTAATTTTTTTTACATACAAATTGCTATGAACATTTGGCTTAATTTACGTTAGCATTTGTTGTTTGTATATGCGTTCCTTTTTTTTTGCAAATATTTATGCATTCAATAAAATTTATAACAACAACAAAAATATATTTTTTATTTAATATGACTTTTTTACTTTTAATAATAAAAAACAAATATTAAATTGATGAATTTTACTTTACAAAAAATATATGTATTTAAAAAAAATAATAAAATCAAGCTAAATGTTCATTTGATTATGAAGCTAAAAGTTAAAATATCAATTAATTGAGAAAAATAATAAATTTATTGCATAATAAAAAAAAAACTATAGAGCAATTTCTAATTAGTGTTTTTTGTAAATTTTGTTATTTGATTTAATTAAGCACGTCACCTCTTTCTTTTTTTTAAAGCTAAAAGTAAATTTTTAATAAATTTTAAAATGTTTTTTATTTAAACGCCTTAACATATGTTTTTCACCTAATTATATGCTTTAAAAAAACAAAAACTAAAAATGTTTGCTTGTTTTATTATTTAATTTTGTTATAACAAGAACGAAAAATTAAAAAAAAAATTTATTTTTTTACTTTATGATTTTGTGTTACTTCATTAAATTTTGTTGTTATTACGAGTATTCGTTTTTTTTTTTTTTTTTTTTTATTATTTGCATTGTTACAAAACACTTGCTTCTCATAACTGAGTATTCAAAGACTTACTGCTGCTGCTTTCCTTTTTCCCTAAGGCTTTCTTGCCTTGGCTTACCATTATAAAGTTTACTTGTTGTTTTTGTCGCTGTTTCTTTACGAGTTTTTAATAAACCTCCTAAAAAAATTATGCTGCAAGAAATTGTTTAAATTTATAAACAAAAAAAAGCGTCTGGGCCATAACTCCAAGAAATAATTTCGAAATTTTTGTTAAACTGCTTAAAGCAAAAAATAAAAAAAAAATATTTAAGTTATTAAAAGTCTAGGTGCTGAAAATAACAACTATAATTGTAGGTTCTTTGAGGTTATGTGATAGTGAGACATTCCATCTTGGGTGTCCCGCAGTTCCTAAATATCTGTTGGATTTTTTTTTTAATTCTTTAAAAAAAATTTCAAAAAGTAATAGTTTTCTATGTCATCAGGTTTGAATTTTGTAGATTGTTTGCTTACTTTACAAAATTAAGGTCAATCAAATTGAATTTAATAAAAAAAAAAAAAAGCCAGTTATTGAGGGAAAAATCATTTAGCTGTCGTGATTAGCAACAGTTTAGAAAACTTACGAATGAAATGAAATCGTGTGCTTAAAATTTATTTGAATAAGACGGAAGTCACAATACAGAAAATGTTACTTTAAAATTTCTTTTATATTTTTAATTGTTGTTTTTAGTAAACAAAAGAAATTTTTCTTTAAATTTTCGGTTTTAGTGTGGTAGTAGGTAGGTTTCTAATGAAAAAGAAATGTTGGTCTAGGAAATATTAAGAACTGTTAAGGAGTTAAGCTGTTAAGTTTGAGTATCTCTTTTTTTTCAACAATTATTGATAAATTTGAAAAAAAAAATTTTAATTTTAAAATTTTATTAGCATTTAAACATTTTTAAAATGTGTTTTAAGTTTTTTTTTCTTTTGATTAAAATCTTAACAAGAATTGTCTCTAAATATTCCTTATTTTTAAAATGGGGTTTAAGCTTATTTTAACAATTGAACTTTTTAGGTTTTTGAGCTTTAGTTTACAAAGAATATCTGAATGTTAGTACCCAGCCTTGGTCCACAAGGGATTAAATTAAAATTTCAGTCAATATTGAAACTTTAACTAGTCATATCAGTTTTTTTGTTTTAAAATATCGTAGTTAAAAACTGAAGTTACATTATAAATAGTTATCCCGATAAGAAAATTTTTTTTTCTTGGTTTTGTTTTAATATTCCTAATGTTTGATAAGGCTGTCCTGCATATTGGTGGGCAGCGCGCTAACCTATCAATCTGGGGCATCGTAGATTCGATTACTGTTAAAAAATTTAATCTTAGAATTAATTTCTAATATCAAATTTTAAATAATAATAATAATCTAAGTTTGATAGCCAACTTAGTTTTCAGTATTTTTACTTAACCATGTTTTGTTGTTGTGAAAATGTTGCGTTAATAAAAAAAAGCGGCTCAATGAAAGTACAATTATTAATTAATAATTTTTCCAGTAATTGTTTAATAGAAAAAAAATTGTTTTTTTTATTTAATAATTTTTTTTTATTAAATTACATTTTTTTAAATTAAATTAAATTAAAAATTTTTTAATTACATTTTATTTTTCTTAATTAAAATTTTCATTATTTTTCAATTAATTTCATTTAATTTCTATTAAACGAACGCTGGTTCAATTATTCTAAGTGATTGATATTCAAGCGAACACATCAGAGTTAAGAGAATATAGGAAAAATTTCTTTCTTTATGAATGAATGAATAAAAATAAGCTTTTTGTTTAATATATATTTTTTTTCAACAAATCAACATAATCTATCTAAATACAATTTTGATTTTATATTTTCCTCATTAATTTTTAAAACAACTTGGGGATAAACAGAAAATATAAATAAACGGCTACAATTTTCCTATAGAATTTTTTTTTTTAATTGAAAATTTTATGAAATAAAAATACAAAAGACCTTCTAAACAATGTTTAACTTGTTTGGCTTTGTTTCGCTTTTTTTTTTGCGTTAAGTAAGAAAAGAATTTTGCATACATAATTAAAATTACATTGCATATGTTAAGGCGTAGTAGCATACATTACGTATACATAAATTTGCATACGTTACTAACTAACTAGGGGATCGGGCTGGGGGTTGCTTTCATTTGTCATACTTTACAGCATTTTTTTCTTTCTTTGTTTTTCTATGTATATGAATTTCTTGCTTGCTAACTTTATTTTTTCTAAGCTTTTTAGCACATAACATTTTATGTTTTTTTCCTTTTTTTCTTCTTTTTTTCTTTAATAACATTTTGTATGTTTGAATGAACGAATGAATGAATGAATGAATGAATGAATATTATTGTTGTTGTTGCTGTGTTTACGTAATGAAAATGTTAATTAAAATAATGTATTACTGCAGCTAGACTCTTATACAATAGCCATACAAACACACATACACACAATTACAGTTGTGCACTGTATATGAAATGGTATCAGCAGCAGCTACTACATCCTCCAACATACTCGTATCAAAAATTGTCTGTGTCCTGTTACGGCTTATGCTGTCTTGCTATAAATGCATGCAAGTAAATGTAAATTTAAAAGAATAAAAATAAGTATGTTGAGAGTAGGTATGTGTGAGATTTTGTTGTATGCCTGAATACCAGCTTAACTGTATGTGTCATTTATGCTTTGACGCCATTTTTATATTTACCGTAAGTCTAGTTTGACTAACTCACACACACACATTCAAATGAAAGAATTTATTAAAAAAAAAAGAGGAAAAAACGGAAACATTACTCCATTATTTTTTTTTTCTTTTTTTGCCAGCAAGATTTTCATTACAAATTTAAAATGTTGTTTTAATTTTCCAACACACATACCTTTAGATTCAGTCAGTCAGCCAGTGCTAAAGGTGACACATTGAATAGAGTATGTAAAGGGTTTGTCAATAAGAGAACATTGTTTTTTTAAATTGTAATCAAACAAAGGAGTATTTATTATTACGGTTGTCAAAGTTGTTGAGAAAATTTGACAGCGTCAATAAAAAAAAACATGGGAAGCGCTGTCACATTTCATAATTTTCATTACGACTTTTTCAACTATAATAAGTTGAATAAAATTGTAGTTTCAAGATAAGTTAAGCAGCTTTGACAGTTACAAATGAAAAGTGACTCAAGACCACACAAGTCGACTATTTTTTTTAGCAAAAATTTAGTGATAAAAATTTCTAGTTAGCTCAGTGCACTTGCAACAAAAATGAATGCTTCAGACTACAGTATAGAAATAAAATTAGGAGCGGGAATAAGCAGATTTAAATAAAATTGCTGTTGGATTTCCAATAACCCAAAAACAGCTTACTTTTTGACGTATTTTATCACAAAAGAACCACTCATAGGACTAAATCAGCTCCTCCTTTTCATTCTGTATCTCCTATATTATGCCGAAATTTGAAAATGATTGTTGTCTGGGCGAAATATGTCATCACAACTACCACAACTCAAGAAAAATCAATGAGCTGTTTGCTTGTTGCTGCATATATATGTGTAAAGTCTAAGTGATTGGTCTAAGTCTAACTCATGCACCAGCTTTAACTTGCAAAATTGAAGAATCTACAGCAAATTGAATGGTCGACTGGCCTAAAGCGCCAGGCTTTGAGCCATGCAGCTGCGAATAGTTACTAACTTGCAAACCTTAAAAATTATGTCGTATACAGCCAAGTGAGTTTTCGACTGACTTTAATTCGTGCATCAGCTTTATTAAGCTACCAGGTTCTAAAATTTTGGAGTCTACAACGAATTGACTTTTAATCAGATTCAAGCTTGAACCAGAAAAGCATTAAAAATGGAGAGTCAGTGAGCGGCCCGCTTTAAGTCATGCACCAACTTTAAAATTTTGCAGTGTGTGTTGAGCCGACTTTAAGACATGCCTTCAAAAATTTATCGTGTGGTCATTGTATAGAAATCCAATTCTTGAGAGCTTTGAGGAATTGACAAATTATTATTAAGTGAATCAGGAATGTCCTTTTTTTTATTTTAAAACTTGAATCGTTTGAATAGCCGTTGGCGTAAAGTGAGAACGACTCTAGGAAGACCGATTATGTTGACTGACAAATAACAGCACTTTAGGCAAAAAGATAGAAGACTTTAAATGAGCCTCCATTTTAAAATAAAAATAGTTAGCGGTAATAATCTGATAAAAATTACAACTGACTCATTTTTTATAACATTTTCAAAAATATAAACTCATTTTATTGAACAAGTAGTTGATAAGGGGGCTTAAGGATCACGTTAGACTATTTGCATAGAAAAGTTTTAATGTTTTAAAGTAAATTTCGAACAAGAAATTGAATTCATTTGTAACAATTATCAAAGTTTCTAGCACTAAGATCAAGTTGATTAACCCTTTGCATGCATTTATTTTGACGTTGTCACTATTATTTAACTAGTAAATATAATGAAAATAAACAAACAGTAAAGTAAAGCAAAAAATATTAACGAAAACAAAAATACAAGTATGATTATGTTCATGACATGTGGCATGTGGCAAGAAAAGTTGCATGTGGCAAGTAGCCCATTTCCTGCTCTAACACATGGTGCAAGTCCATGAAGAGAAATTAATTTCCGAAAATCCACCTACTGCTGGTTCTGTTGGCCTGGTGTTTCACTTTTTTCGCGCAAGTTTTTCAAATTCAATTTTTGGATAGAGCGACAGTTACAGTTTGAATAGAATTTTGTGTTTTCGCAATAACTCAGGAATGGATGAATATTTTTGAATGAAACTTGCACCATGTGGTAGAGTGGGAAATTGGCTACCTGCCACATGCAACTTACGGTGCCACATGCCACATCCACTTGACTTCAAAAGCGTTTTAATTAGAAAAACGCTTATAACTTTCTCGGCGTTGGAGCGATTTTGAAAAAATGTTCCACAAAAATGTAGCCCACTTCCCACTCTGCCACATGCTGAAAGTTTTATTAAGATATCTTAACCCATTCAAAAGTTATAGGTAAAAAAGCAAAAAGCTGATCGACCTGAACTTGCAACATGCTATTTTTGTAATGTTTTTAGTTTTTTTGGTACAACTTTTGAACGGCTCAATATTTTTAATTGAAACTTTCACTAGGTGATAGAGCGGGAATTGGGCTATAGTTCCCTCGAACATTTTTTCGAAATCGCTCAAACGTTTAAAAAGTTATAAGCGTTTTTTCAATTAAAACACTTTTTATGCAACTTATTTGTGGCATGTGGCAAGAAAAGTTGCATGTGGCAAGTAGCCCATTTCCTGCTCTAACACATGGTGCAAGTCCCAAGCAAAAATATTTATCCGTTCAAAAGTTGTAACAAAAAAACAAAAATTAATTCCTAAAAATCCACCTACTGCTGGTTCTGTTGGCCTGGTGTTTCACTTTTTTCGCGCAAGTTTTTCAAATTCAATTTTTGGACAGAGCGACAGTTACAGTTTGAATAGAATTTTATATTTTCGCAATAACTCAGGAATGGATGAATATTTTTGAATGAAACTTGCACCATGTGGTAGAGTGGGAAATTGGCTACCTGCCACATGCAACTTATGGTGCCACATGCCACATCCACTTGACTTCAAAAGCGTTTTAATTAGAAAAACGCTTATAACTTTCTCGGCGTTGGAGCGATTTTGAAAAAATGTTCTACTAAAATGTAGCCCACTTCCCACTCTGCCACATGTTGAAAGCTTTATGAAGATATCTTAACCCATTCAAAAGTTATAGGTAAAAAAGCAAAAAGCTGATCGACCTGAACTTGCAACATGCTATTTTTGTAATGTTTTTAGTTTTTTTGGTACAACTTTTGAACGGCTCAATATTTTTAATTGAAACTTTCACTAGGTGATAGAGCGGGAATTGGGCTATAGTTCCCTCGAACATTTTTTTGAAATCGCTCAAACGTTTAAAAAGTTATAAGCGTTTTTTCAATTAAAACACTTTTTATGCAACTTATTTGTGGCATGTGGCAAGAAAAGTTGCATGTGGCAAGTAGCCCATTTCCTGCTCTAACACATGGTGCAAGTCCCAAGCAAAAATATTTATCCGTTCAAAAGTTGTAACAAAAAAACAAAAATTAATTCCTAAAAATCCACCTACTGCTGGTTCTGTTGGCCTGGTGTTTCACTTTTTTCGCGCAAGTTTTTCAAATTCAATTTTTGGACAGAGCGACAGTTACAGTTTGAATAGAATTTTATATTTTCGCAATAACTCAGGAATGGATGAATATTTTTGAATGAAACTTGCACCATGTGGTAGAGTGGGAAATTGGCTACCTGCCACATGCAACTTACGGTGCCACATGCCACATCCACTTGACTTCAAAAGCGTTTTAATTAGAAAAACGCTTATAACTTTCTCGGCGTTGGAGCGATTTTGAAAAAATGTTCCACAAAAATGTAGCCCACTGCCCACTCTGCCACATGCTGAAAGTTTTATTAAGATATCTTAACCCATTCAAAAGTTATAGGTAAAAAAGCAAAAAGCTGATCGACCTGAACTTGCAACATGCTATTTTTGTAATGTTTTTAGTTTTTTTGGTACAACTTTTGAACGGCTCAATATTTTTAATTGAAACTTTCACTAGGTGATAGAGCGGGAATTGGGCTATAGTTCCCTCGAACATTTTTTCGAAATCGCTCAAACGTTTAAAAAGTTATAAGCGTTTTTTCAATTAAAACACTTTTTATGCAACTTATTTGTGGCATGTGGCAAGAAAAGTTGCATGTGGCAAGTAGCCCATTTCCTGCTCTAACACATGGTGCAAGTCCCAAGCAAAAATATTTATCCGTTCAAAAGTTGTAACAAAAAAACAAAAATTAATTCCTAAAAATCCACCTACTGCTGGTTCTGTTGGCCTGGTGTTTCACTTTTTTCGCGCAAGTTTTTCAAATTCAATTTTTGGACAGAGCGACAGTTACAGTTTGAATAGAATTTTATATTTTCGCAATAACTCAGGAATGGATGAATATTTTTGAATGAAACTTGCACCATGTGGTAGAGTGGGAAATTGGCTACCTGCCACATGCAACTTATGGTGCCACATGCCACATCCACTTGACTTCAAAAGCGTTTTAATTAGAAAAACGCTTATAACTTTCTCGGCGTTGGAGCGATTTTGAAAAAATGTTCTACTAAAATGTAGCCCACTTCCCACTCTGCCACATGTTGAAAGCTTTATGAAGATATCTTAACCCATTCAAAAGTTATAGGTAAAAAAGCAAAAAGCTGATCGACCTGAACTTGCAACATGCTATTTTTGTAATGTTTTTAGTTTTTTTGGTACAACTTTTGAACGGCTCAATATTTTTAATTGAAACTTTCACTAGGTGATAGAGCGGGAATTGGGCTATAGTTCCCTCGAACATTTTTTTGAAATCGCTCAAACGTTTAAAAAGTTATAAGCGTTTTTTCAATTAAAACACTTTTTATGCAACTTATTTGTGGCATGTGGCAAGAAAAGTTGCATGTGGCAAGTAGCCCATTTCCTGCTCTAACACATGGTGCAAGTCCCAAGCAAAAATATTTATCCGTTCAAAAGTTGTAACAAAAAAACAAAAATTAATTCCTAAAAATCCACCTACTGCTGGTTCTGTTGGCCTGGTGTTTCACTTTTTTCGCGCAAGTTTTTCAAATTCAATTTTTGGACAGAGCGACAGTTACAGTTTGAATAGAATTTTATATTTTCGCAATAACTCAGGAATGGATGAATATTTTTGAATGAAACTTGCACCATGTGGTAGAGTGGGAAATTGGCTACCTGCCACATGCAACTTACGGTGCCACATGCCACATCCACTTGACTTCAAAAGCGTTTTAATTAGAAAAACGCTTATAACTTTCTCGGCGTTGGAGCGATTTTGAAAAAATGTTCCACAAAAATGTAGCCCACTGCCCACTCTGCCACATGCTGAAAGTTTTATTAAGATATCTTAACCCATTCAAAAGTTATAGGTAAAAAAGCAAAAAGCTGATCGACCTGAACTTGCAACATGCTATTTTTGTAATGTTTTTAGTTTTTTTGGTACAACTTTTGAACGGCTCAATATTTTTAATTGAAACTTTCACTAGGTGATAGAGCGGGAATTGGGCTATAGTTCCCTCGAACATTTTTTCGAAATCGCTCAAACGTTTAAAAAGTTATAAGCGTTTTTTCAATTAAAACACTTTTTATGCAACTTATTTGTGGCATGTGGCAAGAAAAGTTGCATGTGGCAAGTAGCCCATTTCCTGCTCTAACACATGGTGCAAGTCCCAAGCAAAAATATTTATCCGTTCAAAAGTTGTAACAAAAAAACAAAAATTAATTCCTAAAAATCCACCTACTGCTGGTTCTGTTGGCCTGGTGTTTCACTTTTTTCGCGCAAGTTTTTCAAATTCAATTTTTGGACAGAGCGACAGTTACAGTTTGAATAGAATTTTATATTTTCGCAATAACTCAGGAATGGATGAATATTTTTGAATGAAACTTGCACCATGTGGTAGAGTGGGAAATTGGCTACCTGCCACATGCAACTTATGGTGCCACATGCCACATCCACTTGACTTCAAAAGCGTTTTAATTAGAAAAACGCTTATAACTTTCTCGGCGTTGGAGCGATTTTGAAAAAATGTTCCACAAAAATGTAGCCCACTTCCCACTCTGCCACATGCTGACAGTTTTATTAAGATATCTTAACCCATTCAAAAGTTATAGGTAAAAAAGCAAAAAGCTGATCGACCTGAACTTGCAACATGCTATTTTTGTAATGTTTTTAGTTTTTTTGGTACAACTTTTGAACGGCTCAATATTTTTAATTGAAACTTTCACTAGGTGATAGAGCGGGAATTGGGCTATAGTTCCCTCGAACATTTTTTCGAAATCGCTCAAACGTTTAAAAAGTTATAAGCGTTTTTTCAATTAAAACACTTTTTATGCAACTTATTTGTGGCATGTGGCAAGAAAAGTTGCATGTGGCAAGTAGCCCATTTCCTGCTCTAACACATGGTGCAAGTCCCAAGCAAAAATATTTATCCGTTCAAAAGTTGTAACAAAAAAACAAAAATTAATTCCTAAAAATCCACCTACTGCTGGTTCTATTGGCCTGGTGTTTCACTTTTTTCGCGCAAGTTTTTCAAATTCAATTTTTGGACAGAGCGACAGTTACAGTTTGAATAGAATTTTATATTTTCGCAATAACTCAGGAATGGATGAATATTTTTGAATGAAACTTGCACCATGTGGTAGAGTGGGAAATTGGCTACCTGCCACATGCAACTTATGGTGCCACATGCCACATCCACTTGACTTCAAAAGCGTTTTAATTAGAAAAACGCTTATAACTTTCTCGGCGTTGGAGCGATTTTGAAAAAATGTTCTACTTAAAAAGAAATAAAATAAAAAAAAAACATTTTTTTAACAAAAAATTAATAGCAGAACTAACAACAAACGTTATGCTTTACAAGTTATTTGAATTTCACTCTAATAAATCTTTGTCCTAACTGTGCAAGGTTTAGTTAATTAATTAAATTCCTTTACCCAGTGATTTGAAAAATCTAAAAAAAAAAATTTATATTTTCCAATAATTTCAAAAATTAGTATTTTTTAGTAGTAACAAAAAAATTTTGGCATTTAATAAATATTGAAATAGTAGAATTTACAAATTAGCTTAAAACACATTTTAAATTTCATTAATAATTCGCTTAAGTTTCCGACGTGTTTTAACACTGTCTAGAATTAGGCCCACATGAAACATTGCAACTTTGTATTCTGTGTCACATTATTAAACCACTCGCTTTCACGCTCATTAACATCAGCCATAGGCACAAGCATAGGAGTACAACTGAAAATCATAGAAACAAATAACTTTATATTATTTAATATATTTTATTTTTAAAATTGTATTTATTTTATTTATTAATAACACACTCGTAGTAGCATGGTAGATTATAAAAAAAATTATTCTACGGGGGTCACTCTGTGGGATGTACTATTTTAGTTAGTGTGTTTCACATAGTACCCTCGTAACATGATACAATACTAAACGTACGAAGCGGTGTTTTGTACAACGTGTGATTTTAATTTGTGCCATTTCTTAAAATATTTTTGGAATCGTACGAATTGAAAACGGGCGTTTCACAGAACATCTTAGTTGCTTGGTAGAATAGTTAGGTGTTTTGTGCAGTGTGCGATTTCGATTCGTGCGGTTTCAAAAAAATATTTTTGGAATCGTAAGAATTAAAATCGGGCGTTTCACAGAACATCTTAGTTGCTTGGTAGAATAGTTAGGTGTTTTGTGCAGTGTGCGATTTCGATTCGTGCGGTTTCAAAAAATATTTTTGGAATCGTAAGAATTAAAATCGGGCGTTTCACAGAACATCTTAGTTGCTTGGTAGAATAGTTAGGTGTTCTGTGCAGTGTGCGATTTCGATTCGTGCGGTTTCAAAAAATATTTTTGGAATCGTACGAATTAAAATCGGGCGTTTCACAGAACATCTTAGTTGCTTGGTAGAATAGTTAGGTGTTCTGTGCAGTGTGCGATTTCGATTCGTGCGGTTTCAAAAAATATTTTTGAAATCGTACGAATTAAAATCGGGCGTTTCACAGAACATCTTAGTTGCTTGGTAGAATAGTTAGGTGTTTTGTGCAGTGTGCGATTTCGATTCGTGCGGTTTCAAAAAATATTTTTGGAATCGTACGAATTAAAATCGGGCGTTTCACAGAACATCTTAGTTGCTTGGTAGAATAGTTAGGTGTTCTGTGCAGTGTGCGATTTCGATTCGTGCGGTTTCAAAAAATATTTTTGGAATCGTACGAATTAAAATCGGGCGTTTCACAGAACATCTTAGTTGCTTGGTAGAATAGTTAGGTGTTTTGTGCAGTGTGCGATTTCGATTCGTGCGGTTTCAAAAAAATATTTTTGGAATCGTAAGAATTAAAATCGGGCGTTTCACAGAACATCTTAGTTGCTTGGTAGAATAGTTAGGTGTTTTGTGCAGTGTGCGATTTCGATTCGTGCGGTTTCAAAAAATATTTTTGAAATCGTACGAATTGAAATCGCACTCTGCACAGAACATCTGAGTTGTATGGTAGGTGTTTTGTGCAGTGTGCGATTTCAATTCGTGCGAGGTCTGTTTGGAAATCGCACGAATTGAAATCGGGCACTTCACAAAGCGCCTTCGTAGCATGAGAGAGAAGATGATGGCATGATAAAAGCAGCAACAGCAAGGTATAGTAAGCAGAAGGTCATACTAAAGGAGGTATACTAGTAATATGGTATTGTACTGTAACATTAGCAGGAGTAGGTGAATGCATCCGGTTGCTCCCATGCACATGCGCCCAGATGCCTACATGCTCACATATATGCTCATGTGCACACATGCGACCATGCACGCAAATACGCACATGCGCCTAGATGCGTACATGCTCACACATATGCTCATGCGACCATGCACGCACTACGCACATGCGCCTAGATGCGTACATGCACACACATATGCTCATGCGCACACATGCGACCATGCACGCACATACGCACACGCGCTCCTAAACAAAACTACGCACATGCGCATACATGCCCTCATGAACATATATTTATGCCCATGAACACACATATGCACATGTGCTCCTGAACAAAACTATGCATATGCGCATACATGCCCCCATGAACATTTATTTATGCCCATGAATACACATATGCACATGCGCATGCACATACACATGTACATACATATGCCCATGCACACACTTGCCCATGAACATACGTATGCACATGCGCATACAAAAAACAAACATACATATACATAAATAGATACGTAATAAAAAATACATGCACAGATACGTAACACTGACTGTAAATGAATCATTACATACATACATATATACTAATAGATTCGTATATACATACATATGTAATAATAAATACATAAATAAATACGTAGCACTGAATACAAAATTACATACGTACATATATAGTAATATATACGTATAAACATACTTACATAATGATATATACATAAATACACATATATAGTAATATATGCGTATATACGTACATACGAAATAATAAATACATAAATAGATACTTAACACTGAATACAATACTTAAGGAACAATATATACATAAATAGATACGTAATAACAAATACATACACAGATACGTAACACTGAATGCAAATTAATCATTACATACATACATATATACTAATAGATTCGTATATACATACATACGTAATAATAAATACATAAATATATACGTAACACTGAATACAAATTTACATACGTACATATATAGTAATATATGCGTATATACATACTTACGAAATCATAAATAGATACGTAACACTGAATACAAATTTACATACGTACATATATAGTAATATATACGTATATATATACTTACGAAATAATAAATACATAAATATATACGTATAAACATACTTACGTAATGATATATACATAAATAGATACGTAATAAAAAATACATGCACAGATACGTAACACTGAATGTAAATGAATCATTACATACATACATATATAGTAATATATGCGTATATACATACTTACGAAATAATAAATACATAAATAGATACTTAACACTGAATACAATACTTAAGGAACAATATATACATAAATAGATACGTAATAACAAATACATACACAGATACGTAACACTGAATGCAAATTAATCATTACATACATACATATATACTAATAGATTCGTATATACATACATACGTAATAATAAATACATAAATATATACGTAACACTGAATACAAATTTACATACATACATATATACTAATAGATTAGTATGTACATACATACGTAATTAAAAATACATTAATAGATACGTAATAAAAAAAACATGCACAGATACGTAACACTGCATATAAATGAATCACCATATTCGTACATATATACTAATAGATTCATATATACATACATACGTAATAATAAATACATAAATACACATATATAGTAATATATACGTATATACATACTTACATAATAATAAATACACAAATAGATACGTAACACTGAATACAAATTTACATACGTACATATAGAGTAATATATATGTATATACATACATACGAAATAATAAATACAAATAGATACGTAACACTGAAAGTAAATTAATCATTACATACATACATATATAGTAATATATACTTATATACATACATAAGTAATAAGAAATACATACACAGATACGTAATAACAAATAAATAAATACGTAATAATGAATACATAGTTACTACTACATACGTGCATATATTGCAATAATTATATTATATTAATAATAATTGTGTATTCGTAGTAATAGATACATACAAGTCATAATAATGAGAATGATATATTGCGAATGAAAATGACACCATAATTGTGGTGAGATTGAATTCCTTCTGCGGTTGTCGAACTTGTAGAAGTGCTGTCATACAGTTCTTTGTTACCACTACAATTTTGACAAACATAAATAGTTGCAATGAGACTAAAAATGACGGTAGGAATATGTCCCTATTACGATTGCCGAAGTTACAATTGAAATTGGACAGCATCAATAAAAAATCATATGGGAAGCGCTGCCTCATTTCTTTGTTTCCATTGCAAACGTAATAAAGCAGTAAGATAATGATGAGATAATAATTATTATAAAAGAAAATGATAATCCCTATTCATATAAAATTAGTAATTATGTATGGTGATTATAATGATTTTATATTAAATATTATTTAAACTTAAGGTAGATATTCAATTAAAAATTGTTTAATTTTGTTTATAAATTTGTTGACGATCTTTTCGATTGAATTTGTCTTTTAAAGAAATAAATTCACTTGAAATATCAATTGCTTTATCGAAATAATTAATTTCCCTGAAGGAAATTTTGTAAAACACTTATATTTGAGCATCTTAAGTTTGAATAATATTTATTATGATAACACTTAAAGATCAAATAATTTAATAAAATAATTATACTGTTTATTTAAAAAATAACATATGCATTTGATTTATAAAAAGATGAAATATATGTTATGCTGTTAAAAAAATATTTACTAAACTTCATTCTTTTTTATAAATAATAATAAATAAATAATATAATATATATAATAATATAAGTAATAATAATAATCTGTGGCAATAAGGAAACCGGCTTTTTTTTACAGAAGAATAATTTTAAAATTTAAAGGTCATTTTGAAAAATTACTTAATAATCACTTGCCCTCCGATCATCTTTGCATTTCTTGAAAACAAAAATATTTAATGTAATAAAAGTTATCACGATAACAAAACTTAAAAGTGCTTTTTCCAAATTGTATGTAAGCTGAACAACATCTTACGTGCAACTAGTAATGTCACTTTCTTATATAAATATAAAATCGGTTAGGCCATTTACGATTAAAAAAATAAAAAGTTTAATTTTTGGGAAAATAGCTTATTTTAAAATATTACTTATTGGGAACGAATGCATGTTTTGGAAAACAAACTTTGCTTCTGAAATTAAATTAACGCAATAACTTTATTATTGTGGCTCAGAGATGATGAAACGATATATGTCACAACTAATTATTAAAAAATAATCACCCTTATCATAAATATCATTTCCATCCAATTTTGTTCACTTTCACTGGTATAGCAATTATGAATGAATTCCCTGCAAATCGTAAATAATTTTTTTCCCTTGTTTTGTTCACTTTTTTGCTTTAATCTGTTCACTTACTTTTTGCTGGCGAACACAAGTATGTTTGTTTGTTTTTTTCTTAAAATTTTATTTAACAAGCAGAATTTAGCAATTTTTTAACAAAAGGATTAAAAAGTATAAAAAAATTCAATTATTTTCCTCTAAAATTGTTTATCCACAACACCTTTACTACAAGAACCATTCGTAAATTACAAAAATTTATTGAAAGCTTAGAAAATTTAATAAATTCTTTTTTATTATACATTCACTCTGCACTGATAAACAAAATCTCACGTGAGATTCCCGATAACAATTTTCCCTTCGAGGGGAATGAAAATTTCGGGGGAACAACAATTTCACTTTTATTCATGATAGGGGTGAATAAAAAAAATTTGAAAACGAAATAATTTTATAAGAAAAACTTAGGAGAATTGAAAAAGATAAAAATGTTTTTTTTTATACACATTGCCACAGATATTATAATAAAAATTATGTTAAAACTAGTTGACTTCATTTGTGCATGTATATTGTATTACGTAAGTCATTAATTAATGAATCCCTAATTACGATTAATATTAAGATAATGGAAGACTAAAATCATAAGAAATATATTAACGATTTAAAAAATTTTACTTAAAAAAATTATTTGTGAAATAGAAGAAAATAACAAAATAAAATAATAATAAGATAAAATAAAATAAAAATAATAACAAAATAAAATAATAAAATAAAAGAAATAAAAGTATTTAAATAAAATAAAATAATAACAAAATAAAATAATAATAACGAAATAAAATAAAATAGTAATAAAATAATAATAAGATAAAATAAAATATTAAAATAAAATAAAAAAATAATATATTAAAAAAAAATAAAAGAAATAAAATTATTTAAATAAAATAAAATAACAATAACAAAATAAAATAATAATAACGAAATAAAACAAAAATAAAATAATTATAAGATAAAATAAAATAATAAAATAAAATAAAATATAAGAAATAAAATTATTTCAATAAAATAAAATAATAATAACAAAATAAAATAATAATAACGAAATCAAACAAAAATAAAATAATAAAATAAAATAATAATAACGAAATCAAACAAAAATAAAATAATAAAATAAAATAATAAAATAAAATAATAATAAGATAAAATAAAATAATAAATAAGATAAAATAAAATAAAAATAATAACAAAATAAAATAATAAAATAAAATAAAAGAAATAAAATTATTTAAATAAAATAAATAATAACAAAATAAAATAATAATAACAAAATAAAATAATAATAACAAAATAAAATAATAATATCGAAATCAAATAATAATAACAGAATAAAATAAGAATAACAAAATAAAATAATATTAAAAATATAATAAAATTAAAATATATATCATTATTTATTTAGACTTATTTTTATATATAATTAATGATTATTGAGCTTTAGTCTTGTTTTTTTTTTTTTATAAAATTATTTATTATTTTTAATATTTCGCCTTCCTGCGGAAAGCTTCGTCAGCAAGCTTATAATTTTCCTGACGAAGCTATCCACAGTAAGGCGAAATATTGAATATAATAAATAATTTTATAAAAAACAACACTAAAGCTCAATAATCATTAATTATATATAAAATGAAAATAAAATAAAAAATACATAATAAAATAAAAAATGTAAAATAAAATAAAATAAAAAATATATAATAAAATAAAATAAAGAATATATAATAAAAGAATACCAAAATAAATTAATAAATTGAAATATTATACAATGATATTAAAATAAAATAATATAACACGAAATAAAATAAAATAGTATCAAAATAAATATATTAACAAACATAATATACCTATTGGCATTTACTTTATTACTATGGCAGTGTTCTGTAAAACGCTACTATTTGAAATCGTACTATTTGCGAATAAAAAGAAAAAATTATGAAAATCTAAATGACACGACTTTCTAAATTTTGTTGCGACTTTTTTATATTTAAAATAATTTCAAACTAAACTAAATTTTGAAGAATATTTTTTTAAATCGCATCATTTGAATTTGTAGCATTTTCATAAACACTTCCTTATACCCAAGATATTAATTTGAATATTATATAACGAGTTTCGTTCAATTATGTAATTTATTATAATTTTTAGACAAAATAAAAAAAATAAAATAAATTGTCAATAAACGAATATTGTTAAATAATTCAAGAAATAAACTTTGGAAAAATTTTTGAGAAATGTAATAAAAGACAAACATACAAAAAAAAATTAATTGATTTTAAATGAAAAATTTTTTTAAAATAAATTTCAATTACATAATTGATGTGATACTCAAAGAATAATAATAATGCTTATAAAAATTAATAAAATACGTAACACATTAATTAAAGTTTCTAAATCAAATTACTTAATTAAAATTTCAATATATTGCATAAATAAATAAATAATTCGTATACACTACATAAAAGTTTATAATATTAATGAGAATAGTAATAATAATAATGTTAATATAATAATTATAATATAATACATAATAATTATAATATAATACATAATAAAAAATATTAATTAAAAATAAACTTATATATAAAACAAATATTTAAGGTGGCTTCCATACAATACTGAGCTATTAAATGTTAATACTATAGTATAATTAAAAAAACAAGCGGCACTTTTAGGCCAAGAAGTTAAGCTTCCTGCCAGAAACAGAAATAAAACTAGAGAATTTTTTCAAGTCCATGTTTCCTAAATAATTGTCTGTCTACATATATATCAAAGTGTGTGTATATAACTTATTATTAGAGCCGTTTTCTTTGTTATAAATAATGCAATTTTTTTTAAAGGACATATTTATGGTTTGATTAACTAAAAAAACGAAAATTATAAAAGAAATGTTTTTGGGAAAGCTTATAAACAAACAAAAAAATCTAAGGCAAATGGTATTTTTTATTATTAACTAATTTTTTATAGCTTCTAAAAAACGACTCGATATTTATAATTTATAATTAAACAACGAACCTAAATATTTTTTCTGAACATACACTTTTGCAAGTAACTAGAAATATTTGGTGGCCCTTCTTTTTTTCTTAAGCTAGTATGGAAGCCAATTTTTTTTATAAATATAAAAGTAAAATAAATTGGACTTACCCAAGAGAATAATGTTATAAATGTAGTCAAGTTTTTAAAGCTGGAAATTTTGTTTTGGTTGAAAGCGTAAAGTTGAGATGCAACTATTTTTTAGTTGATGACGCTGTCTTAACGAAATATGTGGCAGATGGAAACATGATATTGTTGAAAATGTTTTAAAAGTTGCTTTAAGTTGGATAAGATAAGTATTTTCCAGTCATCAACACCATCTTGAGGAAATTTGTGGTAAATATAGCTTAGCCTCTCAAGCTGATGAATCTTAGCTCTTGAAGAAATATGTGACAGATGGAAACATGATATTGTTGAAAATTTTTTTAAAGTTGCTTTAATTTCGATAAGATAAGTATTTTCCAGTAACACCATCTTGAGGAAATTTGTGGTAAATGTAGCTTAGTCTGTCAAGCTGATGAATCTTAGCTCTTGAAGAAATATGTACTAGATATAGGCAAGTTTTTCAAGCTGATGAAACTTTAATAGTGTTGAACGTTGATTTCTGAGGAAGAAAAGTAATAAAAAAAAAAAATAAAAAAAATAAACCAATTGCAAATAAATTTGAAATCAAATTTTATACTTACTAAGGTATTTAAATTTCACATAACAACGGAGATTTATGTAAAGCTGTTGAAACTCTTTCGGGTAGTTGTATTATTAAGTGATTTTAATGCGTATGATGAAAAGTCGAGTTCATAATGAAGAAACTTATGAAGGAAAGATTAAAAATGCAAATTACGTTAAATAAATAGTTCCTAAATTTTAAAGTATTTATTGTACTTACCAGATGATCAAAATTTCAAATGATAGGAATAATGCCAACTTTTAAAAATTGTTGATTGCTCAGTTACCAAGTAAGTATTTGCTCGATATGCTTTTATGTAGTGCTAAGGACAAAAAATGAAATTAGTATTGCTGAGGAATCCAAAAATAATTTGCTGTACTTACCTAGAAATTACAATTTCTAATGCTAGGGATTATAGACAAATTTAAATTTAACTCATTAAAAGTTGACTCTGTCTTGAAGGAATATGAGTTGAATATAGACAAAAAATTTTCAGCCAGTAGAACGCAGTTGGTGTTAAATAAGGCGTATATGTATGTTGTATTTAAAGTTGACTTCAGTTAGATGTGTTGCTGAGTAGTCTTCGTCTTGAGGGAATATGTGATAGCTGATGACCCTTAGTTGGTGCTGAGAACGTAATTTCAATATAATTACTTTAAAATTTACACAATCTTAAGGAAAGTAAAATATGATTGATGTGGTGATATTTTTGGAAAAGAACAAAAATAATATTGTTACTGAAAGTTAATTTTAGTTGTAATATAAAAACACGAAGCCAAATTTTTATTGAAATGAAATATGATCTTCAGTTAACTATTCGACTATTACTTAGCCACTATTATTCTTATTTCTAGTAAACCAAAGATCCCAGATTCATTTGTAATTTTTATAACACAAGGTAGCTTGAGCTGCTACTGAATTACAATTACAGAAATTATGTACAAAATATTAATTCGTTTATTCAGTCCTCACAAGAGAATCGTAATTAATAAAAAATCAATATTGCTGAAGTTTTTTTTTTTACTTCTATTTTGACAGAATTAGTTTTACAAACACATTATCATTCACAGAATACTATATGACCTGTTATTTTTGAAATTAATAAGCAGTAATTTTTATAAGAATGTGTCTATTTTACTAAAATTACCGCTGACTCAATGAAAAAAAAAACTGCAGTTACACCACTTTCAAAAATAACAGTTTATTCATATCTTGGTAAATTTTTGTTGAGACTAATAAGTATATAAACTTCTAAATTTAAATACTTAAAAGCCAAAGAATGTAACTCCACAAAAATTTTTAATAAATTGGTACAAGCATTTTAAAATTATTAATTAACCTTCGATGATAAATAAACGGAAAAAGCCAAGAAAGCTAGAAATGTATTTTTACTTTTTAAAAATTTTTTTTAATGAAATAGGTACTATAAATTTTTTTATTTAATTATTAAACTCACATTTCACACACTTTAATTTAAACAGTCTATTTAAACATTAAATTTATTTGGTTTTAATAACTTAAGTCAACTTCCTTCAAGATCTACTGATCAACTAAAATGCAATCATTGAACATGCTTGATATTGACTAAAAAATACTACGCAGTTAATATTTCTCTATGTTATAAATACATACGCGTGTATATTAACAAACAAAAAAAGAAATGCAAAATCAATAATTAGTACTATTTACTCAGAGTACACGAGTGAAGAGCAAAATAAATGTAAGTAGTAGGTATGCATTCAATGAACATTTTTTTGTGTTATCAAGTGACCAAGCTGGTATTGAAGAAAAACATTGCCGAATTCTCATAGAGAAATTAGGTGAGAGAAAATAAAAAAAATATACGAGTACGTCAATGTTGAGCTTGGCTGAATAAGAGATTAAAGCTGGAAAGTAAATGTTTATTAAATTACAACTAGACAGCAGATATGTATGTACAAGTATGTAAAGAGAAGTTTTATTACAAGAACTTGACCTTGATTTTGCAGAATTAAAGAAATAATCGTCATTAAAATGAAAATTAAAAAAAAAAAGTAACAACACTTCATATTTACATACACATTAATGTACGTATGTATTTATATGTGAGTTATGTAGGCATGCATGGTTTTGCATATGTATCAATATTATATTTGCATTACGCAATGTTAGTAAACTGCCAGGGTTAGGGTTATGGGCTATATTTTTTAAAATAATTTAATTATTTTTTTTAAATTAATTTAATGAAAGATAATTAAAAAATTGAAAAAAATTTATGTTGAACGAAATCATGTACTTTTATTTTATTTATAAAAAAATATGTAAGGAAAATAATTTAAAGTGCAGGAAAGAAATTTTTTTTTAAGAACTTAAAAATGTTTCTGACAGTCTACATACACACATATGTGCATATACAAATAAAATAAAATTTACATAATACAGAGATTAATGCAGGTCACACGGGAATTTTTTAACCGTTTGCACTAGACGCTGCTTTAGTGCCATGTCCTTTTAAAACTCGATCTTTTTATTTAACATATGGGATGTATAAGCGAAAAAGGCCTTAAGTGCAAAGCATTAAAAGGAATTAAGGAAATATGTGATATCAACAACAAAAAAAAAGATAAATAAAATAAAATTGGAAAACAAATTTTAATATTTTTTTTAAATATTGAATTAAATTTTATTTTTTTTTTATCATTTGCAGATCCTCTTCAGTGAAATTAATTATTATCAGAAAAAAAAAATGATTTTAAATTGAAGACCCTAAGCTTGAAAATATTTACATATTAATATACCATACATATTTTTCTATATGTATATTTTTTAATTATGTATGTATGTATGTACTTATTTGATTCAGAAAATCATTATGAATATTTAAGCTAGACTTTGATATGGAATCGATTGTAATGCAAGTCCAGTAATTATATAATATATACATATTATGTATATGTACATGTATCTAAATAATTTTTAAACGAAATGCGTTGTGAGTATTAATAAGGTTATGCTGAATGTTAACTTAAAAAAATAATTGAACAATTATCATTTCACTATGTGATATGATAAAATAAGAATAAAAATAAGAATTCAATGATGAGCGTGGCTGAATAAGAGAGTAGAGAAAAAGACAAGAAATATACACAAGTTAATTGCAGTCAAGACAAGAACGTATATATTAATATCGCTTAATGACTTCAATAATGTCATAACTCAAAAAATGTTAACAGACTTTTTTCAACATTTTATTTTATATGATGTAAAAATATCAGGAAAAATATTTTAAACACTAAGCTTCACAATAAAATAAAAGATGGCTAACTTTTATGGTTTTCAATTTGCTAAAAAAAATTAAATATATTATTGGGAAAGCTGGAGCTTTTAAAGGCAAGTTAATTTTTTCTAAGCATCTTACTTTATGTTCTTTACAAAAGTATCACTATTTTCGTCTGGACAACGACATTCATAATCAGGCCTGTTATAAAATATTACACATGTTCGCAGTAATGTTTGCATTTCAAGTATGCTTGTGTAGTGTGTAGATATGTAATGCAATATTTTATTATATACATAGATACATAAATTGAATAATTTTTAAAAGAAATGCAATTTAATTATAACAGGTTTATATTACGTACATGGTAAATAATTATTGTTTTAACAAATATTAAGCTCAACAAGTTTCAAAAAGCTTTTAAAAACAATTAACAAAATTTATAAAAGTAAAAATCAAGAAAAATATATTTTTTTTTGTTAAAATAAATATAAATGTATATACATTAAACAAATTCATTGTTTTTTATTTAATTTTTAAAAACCTTTGCCATAATAGAATATATGTACTCACACACAAAAAAGTGTGCTGCACAACACAGTCCATCAATGACAATAAATGAAATATTACTGTTCAATTATTAAAAAAAATAAAAAAAATCTCAACTGGTTTGAAAATTTGTGGAAATTATATGTAATAAATACTTAAAATTTACCACAAACAAAAAGCCAAAGCATAACAAAACCTAAGAGCTGAACATCAAAAGCTAATTATTATACAATACAAGCCTTTATGAGCATTTGATAAATAAAACTAATGTGTTTTATTAAAATAACTAGACCACCACATATAACACCAACTAATTACATTATGTACATAAGTACATATTTTTTTTAGATAGAATATTTATTTCCATTCTGTTCATATACCAGCAAAATAATGCAATTATAAAAACTTTTAAAATGTGTAATATGAAATATATTTAATGATAAAATAAAAATAATAGATACAGTAGATGTTCACAAATTAAAACTCTAATGACCAATTTTTAACTTTGTTTAAATACGAGTATTTAATTATGTAAATAGAATTTAAATTTAAGCTGGAGTCTATAAATCACTGAATGCGATATCGAGTAAAATTGATAGAATTTTTTCATTTTAGTATTATGGCCACCGGATTCGAATAAAATTGTCTTCGAACCTGTATAATCTTAGTAAATAACATTCGATAGCAATCTAGCGCGGTCAACAAAAAGTTAAAAAAAAAAAAATTAAGTTTTATTTAGTTTTAGGTTAAAACAATTAGTTATTACAAGTTTTAATAAATTTTCATGTTTAGAATTTAAAGAAAAAGATGTCGGAAAAAGCAATTTGCACAATTGTTGCCTAAATTAATGCTAAAGTTCTTTTTTATTTACATGCATTTGACAAACATTTGTGTATAAATCTATTACAATTTAAAAAAATTACGATTCGATAGATATCGTATGCGGAGATTTGCTTACTTGAGACGTATCGAAATACAATTCGATAAGATAGTCTACTCGCTATCGAATGCGGTGCTTAGACCCTTGTTACTTTATTTAACTATTTCTTCTTGCCTTCGAAGAACCTAGCCCACAAAATGTGAACCAGGAAAATATCGTTTGCTGAGAGTTTTCTACAACACGATTTACTCACTCATTTCAAAAAAATATTTTTGTGCTGCCATACGCATACGTGAAAAAAGCGACGAAGACATTTTAAAATATTGGAAATAAGTTTCCTTAATTGGCCTTTCAAAATTTTGTTAGTAGTATTTTTGGTAGAATTTTTACAATATATTACCCTCCAAAGCATAAGTGACATTTTTTAAAGTTAAAAATAGTGGACACTCAGTTTAATTTTGGTTTGAAAATTTAAATAATTTTAAAAAGAAAGTTTTTTTTTATTTATAAACATTTACTGTTACAATAATAATAATAATAATAACCAACAAAAGCAATTTAACATTTTTAATAGGCTGTAAAAATAAATATGTAGTAGCTGTTAGTAATTTTTTTAAATATTTAAAATAATTAAGTAATAAAAATCTATTTATGTATTTTTAAATATTGTACAGCAAGTGAATAAATTACATTAGTTTAAAGAGCTGCTCATTAATTAAAAAATATTTTTAACTACCACGAGTTTTATTATTTAAATTAATTCAATGTCAGCTTTAATTAGACTGAAGTTTTTGTTGGTGTTATTTATATGAAATGACTATTTTTAGGCTTGTTGCTTGATATATGTATGTACATTTGTAGAAAAATAAGTATTTTTTATACACACACACAAACACACACTTTTTGGTCATATCTTGCTTGGTTTTCAAGATATCGACTTGATTTCTATTGCGTTGAATTCGATTTTTTTGCGGATAGTGCAAAAAATTCACTAAAAACTATTTACCACGAACTACCGCAAAAAAAATTGCGAAAAAGAAAAAAAAAGGTATTTAAGACTATTTTGAAAATGAAAAAAGACTAGAAAAAAGCTACAGGCTACATCATAAAATGGCAACATTGGTTGTCACTCTAATGTAGTAATTCCACCCACTAATGATAGCGAAAGAAAACAAAAACTTTCCTAAAAGAAATTTTATTCAGAAAAATTTAATTGTTTACAGCAAACGCTGCTTTAAATCAAAATATTTTTTAATATTAGATTTTTTTATTTAATAATTGAACTGTTATATTTGAAAGTGTTATAAATCCACTTGAAAAAATAATGAGTTATCGGTACATTTAGTAAGATACAGATATAATTTAACTAGAATTACCACCGACTCATTTAAAAAAGTGAACTTGTACCACTTTCAAATATAACAGTTCAATTGATAAAAATATAATTTTAGAAATAAAAAAATGTTAAACCTAAAATTATGCTTTAAATTTTTATTTTTTGTGTATGCCTAAATTTACTGTTAAATTCAGTGCATGTGCTAATTTTCTTTGTATGTTGGCCTGCATTACCACTCAAAAATATTTTTTTTTGTTTTGCAATTTAATTTTGATTATTTTTCAAACACACACACAAAACCCATGTGTATTTGTATGTGCAGCTTTTAAATTGTTCTATTCCCATTAGTGTCGTCCTCTTTTTTTTTTTTGACATTATTGTGTGTTGTGTTTTAAAATGTTGCTAAACTATATTTCAAACTTTTATCTAAATATTTGCTTTTGAAACAAAGCAGCCAATTGTAATATTAACACACATTTTGCCATATTTGCATTTATGTGGTGGTGCTGTATACACTACACATACATACATTCGGTATATGCACAGACAAACATTTAAAAAGTATCTCTTCCCTCAGGAGTTTATGTAAAACAATAAAAAACAAAAATAGTACAAAAAAAAAAAAAAATATGAAAAAAAATGTATGTAGATTTTTTTATATTCGAAAAAAATTTTTCAACAAGGAAAACTAGGAAAAAAAAATGGGGTTACTTTTGTAAACAACAATAGAAACGGCTGGAGCAATTTTTTATTTTCCTATTTTTTTCAAGGCTTTTTAAATTGCGAAAAAAATACATACAGAATACAAAAAAACTAAAACTGATTCACTTTGAAAATTTAAAGAAATTTTTTTATTCAGTTTTTTTAAAAAAAGCTGTCACAGTTTTTTATTCAAGCAAAAGAAAAGTGTGGTCTAATTATTTCTTAGAAAGTAAGAAAAAAAACCTAAGAAAAATCTTATTAGAAGAAGCACACTAACCTCATTTATAGCATTTTTCGTAAATTTGCATTGAAAATAAAAATAAAATACGAAATTACAAATATACAGAAAGCGCAGTTAATGCTTGAAATAATTTAATTCCCTAAAAATGGGCATTAATTAGAATCGCAAGATTTTCACCAAGCTAAAATTATGTGGAGTGATGCAGGGACCTAGAGCAAATCTCCTAGTATTATCTATTGGCTTATGAAGGATGTCCCAGTAAGAGAGCACTTTTCAGTTCATGTTGTAATAAATCGATTGTTTTACACGCTGTGTGGCAGGTGTCACCGTTTTGCTGAAAGCAAACTTCGTTATCAAAAAAAGTAACTCTGAACTAAAATCCGCACCACATAAATAGTTGTTCCTTGTGGGTGCATTTGTTTCTCATAGATTGCATGAGGATTTTTTTATTGGAGAAATTGACTTTTTTTTCGAGAAATTATCATGGACTTCACTTTGCTCCATTACCCATTAAACGAATTGCCGGAGAGGATATTTTAGTCCATACTTAATACGATTATGTCTTCTTAGAAATCCAATAAAAAAAATTACGTGTTTTTATGTTAAAATGAAAAAGTGCATTGTTACTGGGACACCCTTTAAATAGCAAACAAAATATTTAAATTTAAAGCATACATTTCGGCTGTTTTCTTTAAAGTGTTTACTTAAATTTTTTTTTAAGCAAACTTTCGTGCAATATTTATTATTAATTTACAATGCCATTTTGTCGTACAAGAAATTTTTAATGTTTTCTCGAGAGTCTTTATTTTCTTTATAAAGTTCATTTGTTGTTTGGAATTGTGTTTGTATGTTTTTGCTTTCTTTTGGTATACGAACACAATAAACTGCATATTATGCGCATATTTTATAAAGTGTAACACACATATGTTGCATATTCTTGATTAATAGAAAGCAGTAACAACAACAACTAGTAACTAATACAAAATGAAAAGAAGAAAGGAAAATGTAAACTCTTATGGATGCATAAGCTTTGATTTTTAATATTTCACACAACACTGTATCCTAAAAATGTATGTAAAACTTAAAACAGCCAAAGCACACTTATTAAAGTGCAATATTTCATTTTCCGTCGTCTACTCTTTAGGGATTTTAATAATAAACTAAATATAAAAGATTATTATGTATTAAATAGCTTTATAAGAAAATTTCTTTGGTAAAGTAACCAACCAACCATTATTTTCTTTTAATAATATCATTTTTTATTGCTATTTATTATAATAAAGAAAAATAAATTTAAAATTTTTAATTTCTTTTTAAATTCTGAAAATTTTCTACTAAAATGTTTTCCCTAACAGCAGCAGCAGTAGCAGCTAACAGTTTTGCCTTAAAGTATACTTCATATTTAAATACTTATGTATGCATGTATGTGTATATGCACATTTCTGCACATTATTTTCTAATATTAAGATGCAAATGCATTAGTTAACTTTCTTCTTCAAGAGCAATTTCAACCCTTCTTTTATGATTTTGAGTGAGTATTCCCAAAACCATTTAAGTAATTGAAATGAATTTGATGTTTTGTAGATTTAAAAAAAAAAAAGAGAAAAAAAAACATTATGCTTTAAAATGTGTGTGTAAACATTTTGAAAATGAAAATTTCCAGCTAAGAAAAACTGATGTTTATTTTAGAAAGCATGAGTAAAACTAAAGGCAACAAAATAGAAACGAAAAACACATGTGATGTGTACGTATGTATGCAAATATATGCATATTAGAGCATAATTTTAGAATTTCAGAATTAGGAAAATTTGCAATATTAAAGGAAATGATCAAAGGAAAAATTAAAGCCTTGAATTGCAAGGCTAGAAAATAAACATTTTTCAAAGTGTACTTTTATTAAAAGCAAGAGCAAGAGCAAAAGAAAACTAAAACTGAAACTGAAATGAAACTTAAATTGGTAACAAACAAAAACACAAACAATGATCAAGGATTTTTTTCTTCTATAATAATTGTAAGGAACGTTTTTGAAGGATTTCCTTAAAAAAATGATTTCTAAGTCAAATATTCTAATAAAAATTATAGAAATTTTGTAAAAAAAGAACTCAATTTCTGCATTTAAAAAAAAATTATTCAAAGAGTGCTTTACAACTCCTTGAAGTAGGCAAAATTTAATTGAAATTAACAATTATTTTTTAAACTCTTAATAATAAAAAAAAATTTGCTATATTAAAATAAATTAAAGAAATTCTGAAACAGTTTTTGGACAGTTTGCAATTTAATTAAATCGAACTAATAAAAATTAAATTTTTACATGTGGTTATTCCTTCATTTTAATTAAACATGAAAAAGTGAAAACCGAAGAGGTAGTATTTAGTTTGATTCAAGCTTTGTTTTTTTGTATTCAAAATATTTACCCGCTTATGCAAAAAATATTAAAGTCAACGCAATCGGAATTTTTTATAAATTTTACTTTACAGTCTACGTTAATTTGTTTTTTTTATAAAAGCATTAAAATACAAATTTTTCTTGAGTTTTTTTTTAAGATTTTTGTATGCGAAATGTAGTTTTTATTGTTTTAATATTTTAAATTTAAATTTTTGAATCACAAACTTTCATTATAGAGTTTCTCAAAGTAAATTTCACAGCAGCATAATTATGACATCTGAACTTACAAATAAATTGTTTTTTTTTTTTTTGTATTACTGGGGTTACCTTATACATAAATATGCCTTGAGTTTGTTTTTGCAAATTTTTTTTAAATAGTTGTTGTATGTAAAATAAGCTTTTCAGGGTTTTTAAATTTAAATTAACTGCCAGGGCTCAATAAATTGTAATTTATCGTTCGCTTGGCCTTACCTTGTTTACGGCAAGCCATGTCGCCACAACAACAGTTTCATAAATCAATCGTCAGTTTCAAAGAAAACCTGCTGTAAACTAGAAATGTACTTTAAAAACGCAGCATGATGCACTACGTAAGCTCTCAACGAAAAAGAGCAGAAAAAAGAATATAAAATTCACAAAAAACAAATTGTAAACAAAAAAGCTTCAAAATTTTTTTTTTTTTTTTTTTATTTAAAAAGAAAATTGTATGTTGGTTGTTAAAAAAAAATTAATATTAGAAGATAGAACAAAATTTTAATTTCTAGTTGTAGCGGTTTCTGTGCGTTTTGTATTAATTTTATAAGGTAAAATATACAAGCGACATTTGAATTCGTACAAAGAGAAAAAATATTTTTTAGTGAGCCGCAATTTCATATAGAAATGCTTACGTTATTGTTCGATTTTCTTTTCATACGAATTTTCTGGTAAAAATTTTTTAGGGAGCCGCAAATCAGCTGTTTTTCACCTAAAGTAGCAGCGAACGATAGTTTTTTTTTCATAGGGAGCCTGGCCGTTAATTTTATAGCAAAATTTAAAATTTTATAAATATTTAAAATATTAAATTCTCTAGCATTTGTGCTATTTTTTTTTGTATTCATTAATATTAGTTTTGTGATATGAAAAATATTTTGAAATAGTGACTGCAATACAACTTATAAGTTGATTGCACCTAAAAGTAGACTTAACAATGTCTGATTTATTTATTTTTATTTATGGCATTTTATATGCAGTTTTTTTTTTTAAGTTTTGCTGCATTAACATCAGTCACAGTGCTCTAATAGAGCTCTTTCTCATGCAACTACTACTATTGGGAGGAAAACTGCATTAGTAGCTATATATTATGTATTTACACATGTTCTAAAGACAGAATAATAAACTATTGACCTCATTTTCTTTTATTATAGGAAATATTTATGCAAAAAAGCAACATAAAATACAATCAACTTTCAGTAAAAAAAATGTACAAACTATAAAAATTATATATTATATAAAGACCTAAAAGTATGCTGTATTTAGGGGTAAAACAATATATTTATAAGTATGCTTTACAATATGTATATTAAAAAAAAGAAAACAATAATTTATAAAAACGTCAATACAATATAGATTTATGGCAAACAAAAACAATTTCTTTAGATAAATAAAATCAAATAAATTAAAATAAATTTTTTTAGAAAATGCCATCATTTATTAAAATATTTCCAAAGTTGATTATTTTCAAGGCATAGACTTTAAATGGAGAATATTTAAACATTTATCATTGCTTTTCTTAGCATAGCAGAAGAGAATAAAAAAAGAGACAAGAGTAAAATAAAGCAGTAAAGCAGCTATAAATCCCTTAAGCAATTTATATTATCAAAGCCCCGTTAAAAACTTAAAATACAACAAAAACACTGGGTGTTAACTAAAAATGAACTCAAAATGACAACTGTCAAAATGTTGAACAATATCATTAACAAAATACTTTGCTAGAATTTTTATTTTTGTTTCTTTCAAAGATAATAAAGACAGAAAAGTTTACTTTAAAAAACTTCTCTTCTAAACAAAAAAACAATTTTTTTTATTAAAAAAAATTTTCTGCATTTAAATATTTATTTACCTTTAGCTAAAAGAAAACACTAACTGATGCGCCTTAAAGTATATTGTTTGAAATTTTTTATAAGAAAATTATATGCTTTAGCCATGCATGTCATTTGCACTTATTTTATGGATTCTATCTATGAGTTTTGTTACGTTACACTAAAATAGTTTATGTTTACTTTTTGTTTACGCTCGTGTGTTATGTCTAATGCAGCATATCCTAAGATAAACTTGTTTTTCCGATGCTTTTTTTTACTGTTTAAAACACTTATGTATAGCATAACATTAGGCTAAAGTGAAATAATATCTTTAACAGCAAAAAAATAAAAAAAACAACTAATACATCAGATCACAATATGTGTCTATTTATCCACAATACCAAGACACGTTTTCTTACTTGCTCTTCAATGAAACGTGCCACCAACCAACAACAATCTCAGTACCATAAACAAGCCCTTCTTTCGTTTGGTTACTTTTTTTTTCATATTCTTACACCACCTTTTGCCACAATTTTCTTATACTATTTGCTAAAGCTCTTCTCTGTTACACTTCATAGGTTTTATATAGTCAGCTAAAACGGGTGCTGCTACACTACTACATTATACAAACTGTCTGCATTTTAAATGTTTCAACTAACTATTTCTATATAAGAACGATAGTTTCTGTTTTATATAAAAATTAAGGATAAATTTCCCTACATTTGTATTTGCAATCAGTTAAAATAAAGTTGAAAGAGGATGCTGAAGCCATAGATGCTTAAGGTGAGCGTAAGTCACTGAAATCATGCCATTTATTTTGTATGTCGAATAGAATCGTTTCTGACTTCAATAGAAAATTTATTGAATAAAATTTATACTTAACAAAACATCCCATTTTATGCAGTAGATCACCCTAAAGTTTTAATATTTTTTCTAAAAAAAAACTTGGCCCTTTTCTTGCAACGATATATACAAAAATGTTGTCTAATCTTGTGTACTTTTAGGCATTGACAAGTTGGTGTGTTATTTGTTTTTCAAAGAAATATGCCTACACAACTCGTATATTTTATGATTGTCATGGTGATTTATATTTTCTAGATGTAGATTTTTATGTATTTAGATATATTTTTTCGGCTACAAAAAAAAACTGTTTTAAGATTTTTGTCAACTCGTAAGCTGTTTTTATTTGTTTTAGCTATTGATAAATGAGTTTGTTTAAAAAAAAAAGTAATTCATACTGATTCATTAAAAAATCTAAATCTAAATGTACGAATGTATGTGTTTTACATACGTTTAAATAAATAAATAAAAAAATAACAAAATAAATCATACGCCTGTTTTCAACCTTAAATCTTAGCATACTTTCAGTTGGTTTAAATTTTTTGTATTTGTTTCTAAATTGAGTATTTAACATAAAATATAAATTTTTCACTCCACAAAAGTAATTGTAATTTTAAAGTTTAACAATGATATATTTGTTTTTTTTTTTTGCGGAAAAGATATAAATTCCTTTGCCAGATAGTCATATATCAAAAAAAAGGAAGTTCAAGATAATTGAAGTTGAAGTTTAATTTTTCTCCTAGCAAGCATAACTAGAAGCAAAAATATTTATTGTTCATTAAAAAATTATATTTTTTAAAGACACGAGCGTTGTACTTTCTCTAAACTTTCAAGTTAACTCGTACAATATTTTTCAGCAAAAATAACTTTCACAAAAAAAATCAGTAAATGAATTTAGGAATTATAATTCTGGTAAAAAAGTGCAATTTAAAAAAAAATTAATTTGTTTAATTTAAACAACAGCATTTCAAAGTATATTATTAGGAATTTTAAACACAATTTCGTAGCATACTTTAAGGCTTTAAAGTTTAATAACTGTATTTATTCAATTTTAGTTCGCAGCAAACTAAACGCAAAATATTTAAAATTCTGTAAAATAATTTTAAATAAAATTGCCTATTTTTAAGGAGGAAAATTTTAAAAAACTTAATTAAAATATAATATAAACAAAAAATTTTAAGTAATAAAATTAATATATTTAAAGCGTAGCATACTTTATGGGAAAAAATAAAATTAGTGGCCTATTATATCTTGCTAATCAGCTCAGTTAAATGAAGATGAAATAATTGCATTAGATGAGTCGACTCTTTTTTTTCTACTTTAAAGCCCATTAAAAATTAATTTTTTATAAAAGGTTAATTCGTTGCATACTCTTAAGGAAAATTTTTCAAAAACAACTTATTTTAAAAAAAATTGTAAGTTCATTACATATTTAAAGAAAAAATTTTATGCAAGTAGTTTAATAAATTACAAAAAAAAAAAATTTAAGAAAACTTGATTTAAATAAAATTTTAGTTCGAAGCATACTGGAAACACTTTTTTAAAAAGTTATGTATCTAAAAAAAATCATATTCCTAATATTCAAAGGAACATTTTTTCCAAAATAAAATTTAAGAAATTTTTTAAGCAAACTTGATTTAAAAAAATTTTAATTCGTAGCATACTAGAAATTTTTTTTTAAATCTTATGTATCTAAAAAATTCTTCTTCGCAATATACTTTCAAAATGCATTGCATACTTGAAAGGAAATTTTTTCGAAACTTGTTTGAAAAATTATACTTTAAACGTAAATTTAAGAGACAATATAAAAAATTTTAAATCTTAGTTAAAGTATGCTTCTAATTACAATAATAATATCAAGGTATTGCAATTCATTGCATACTTTAAAGAAAACTTTTTTTAAAAAAACTGTATTTTGTGGCATAGTTTTAAAGAAGTTTGAGAAACTTGATATACAAAATTTTAATTCGCAGCAAATATCTCTAAGAAATCTTTATTTAAAAAATTTAATTCGTAGCACACGTTAAATATATTTTTTTTAGAAAACTATAATTAAAAAATTATAATTCGTGGCATATAAAATAAGAAATTAAAAAATTTTAATTCACTGCATATTTTAAAGAACAATTTTTTGTAACAAACTTAATCAAAGAAAAATGTAATTCATGAAATAATTTAAAGGAAAAATTTTTTAGGAAAAACTTCGAATTTTATAGCATACTTAAAGTGAAAGAAATTTAAATTTTACTTTGAAGCATACTTTAAGGGAAAATTTTAAAAGAAACTTGAATTAAAAAATTACATTATGCCACGAAAAAAGTTGAATGAAAAATAATTTATTTAAAAACAAAATTATTATTTTAGTTAATTACATAATATTGTTTATAATTTATTGTTAGGAGTATTTATGAATGTTGTTTAGGAGATAAGCCTTAAACTTTTTTATATTATTTATTAATTTATTTTTAGGTAAACAAAAACAATATTTCGTAGCATACTTTAAGCAACATTTTTTTTAAATCAAAATTTGTGTAATAAATTTCAGCTAATTTAAAATTTTTGTTTTTTGTTTCTGTGCAAAACATATTGAAATTAAATAAATATAAATTATATTAAAATTATGCAAATGATTTAATTTTGAACAAAAATATGAACATATAAATATATTTTTTTTTTTGCTAGAATTTACATTAAAAAAAAACTAAATAAATGAATTGAAAAAAACAGTACGTGCATTTTGAATTTAATGATTGTAAATTTGACAATTTTTTTTTAATTTATTAAAATATCCAATAAAAATTAAATATGCTGTGTGGAATAACTTTTGAAAATCAAGCTGTTATTTTTGAAAGTGGTGTAAGTCAAATTTGCTTTTAAATAATTTAGCAGTAATTTTAGTAAAATGTTCTATATCTTACTAAAAATTACCGCTCACTAATTTTTATTTAAAGTGGACTTTGTTACTATAAAAAAATAACAGCTTATTTATTAGTAGGTTAAAGTTAAAGTTTTAAATTTTAAAGAAAAAGATGATGTAAAAAATAAACAGACATTTTCATTTATTCCACTTTACATACCCTTTGGGGAACAATAATTTATAATAAAATAGTAATGAACCAACAGAAAATTCTCAACTCTTGCTCTCGTCTACTTTTTTCCATTTTTATGGAAGGAATTTTTATTATTGCCGTTTTAAAAATACAAAAATTCCTTGACTCTACAAGCAAATTAACCCTTTTATATTTAAATTAAAGGAAGCATTGCCACCCTCTTTTCTCTTATAAAAAAAAAAAAAAACATTTGTAAGTTTTTCTTTTTTTGATTCATCAACAACAGCTACCATCAACATTTATTCAGGCATGTATCTGTATGCGTGTGTGTTTAAATTTGAAATAAAAAACCGTGTAGAAAGTAAAACTGCTGGCTTAACTTATTAACACTTATCTTATCAACGGAACAAAAAAAAAACAGTCTGTAGGTGGTTAAAAAATGATAGATTGTAAACAGCCAGTTTAGAAAAAAAAGAGATGGTGGCATACACAACACAAACAAACATCAATAGAAATCGATTTTAAAAACACAATTTGAAAAAATAAGAAAATTTTTCCTTGATTTTTTTAACGTGTTTAAGTTGAAATCAGTAAAATGAAAATTAAGTTACATACTCGTACACATACGCATGAATACGAGTACATGAATATATATTCGTGTGTAGGAAAGTCAGTAAAGAAAGAAAATGAAAAAAAAAAATAGTTAGTGGTAAATTGTACTCTTTTAGCTGATACATTCATGCACTCAACAACAATAAAACCCAATTTGGAGAAATCAAGAGAAAAAAAACTAACGCACATATAACCTTTACCTTCTTTTGCACAGAGTACAAAAGCAAGGAATGATTTTCCTGATTTTTTTAAACACCAACAACTCAATGTAATGGGTAATTTTTTTAAGGCCCCTAACCAATGAAGCTTATTGGCTTGTTTGCAGAAAGCATCCAGGATCTAGGCAGGAATCGAAACTGGGACCGCTAGTACGCTAAGGGCTAACACACAGTATAGCAGTTTCTTAGACAGTTACCCTTTCGTAAGTTCTAACAGACTTGAAAAAGCATCTTAATATTTTATATCCCGCTTATTATTCGGTTAAGTTTGTAATAGAGACGTAAACTAACAAACAGTTTGTTAGAGAGTTAACCCTTTCGTAAGTTCTAACGAACTTAAAAAAACATTCCGCTTATTATTGTTCAGTTAAGTTTGTCGTAAGACAGTTATCCTTAAAAAAAACACCCTTTACACTCATACATACATACATCAAACTAAAGCTATGTACAGACGGTTGTCAGATCTTACAATTATTGTCAGAAAATGTTCAGAATATGTCTGACAACCGTATGAACTTACAATTATTGTCTTACAACGTTGTCAGAAAAAGCATTGTCAGCACATTGTAAGACAATAATATTGTCAGACATCTGACAATCGTGTGAACACTCTTTCTTGCTATTGTCAGACATTGTAAGCTAATTTTTTATTGTCAGATGTATTTAAATTAATGCACCTGACAATGGTATCATTGTCAGAGAAATATTTCTATTGGCAATACACATAAATTTTAAAAAACAAACCAAAATTTAATAAAAATTAAAAAACAAGTGAAATAAAACATGGATAGCGATAACACCTTCGTCATAGACTGCAGCTTTGAGCAATTACCTCTATATCATTTTGCAGTGGCCAAAAAGGCCTGAAGGTGGGAAAAAATCAAGGGACAAACAAAAATCTTACAGTAAAAAAGTAAAATCTATGTGATGACGTTAAAATATAATCAAACCAATAAAAGAAGTTAAGGTACGGCGAAGTTTATGGAATGCTGGTTGGCTGGAATATAAACTTTCCAAAAATTGTTAAGGCAAGAAGTCGTAGATTGCATCCATGTAAGTTTGAATAATTGCTAAAGAAAATGGGCAAGTCTCCGCACATCAGTTGTTATAAAAAAAATATACCAAAAAATTCAGGCCAAGTCTCTGACGAGCAATTTCAAATTGCTTGTATGTAGATACTTCAAGCCGATGATCTTTTTTAAAGCACGAAAGTTAACAAATCTACTCAATCCAATTCCTCTATGCAATTGCGTATATATTTAGCAAAAACACAATATAAACAAAATACAAACATAAAATAAAACAATTCTCTTTCAGTTATGTTATACAAAATATTCTAATTAAATAATAATTTCTTTTTGACAGTTCTGGCAATATCTAACAACATATCTGACAATTTTTTCTATACAATAATCTGACAACCGTTTGAACTGACAATATTTGTTGGCAGATAAATTTATTGTATGACAATTGTCTGGCAATGAAATTGTAAGGTTTTCTTACAATCGTCTGAACTGGCAATTTATATTTTGCTGACAATGTTTTGTTGTCAGAGCATTGCCAGGCCTTACAATATTGTCAGATCTGACAACTGTTTGTACATAGCTTAACGAGCAAGTACCAAAAATTTGCCATTTTTTCTCTACTATGCTCTTCAGAGACAACAACAACAAAAACATTTAACTGATTGTGATTGCATGGGGTGGGGTGTAGGAAGGAATGTGTAGAACTTGCTGAGCTTGTTTGTATGTACTTGTTTTATAGTATGAACTTTCTTGAATAATTTTTCTTTACTTTTGTATCAAACACAAGTTTTGTTCGTTTTACTTTTGCCCTTCAATTCGGTTCTTTTTGGTTTTCTTTTGGAAAACGAGTACTATTTTGCGTAAACATTTTTTTTTTCATTTGGGTTCCTCTTCTGTTGGCATGATTTTTTGATTTGCTATACACCTGGGAATCATGCTTATAAACGGGAATAAATAATTGTATGTATGTATGTGTAAGAGTGCTTGGCTTGAGTGTGTTAAACTACAACTTTTATTTATTATTTTTTGTTATGGTGGTAGTAGTGTATGTGTATGCACTCATTTTCAATTGCCAAGTTGGTTGTTTAACGTCAAGAAAATAAATTGTCTGTGCGTGCAGTAATTGGAAATTACATTTGATTGCGATTGTATATTCACAATTGGGTATACTTGGTTGTATAGAGAGATGATTTATATATTAGCATATATGTATGTATGTATGGGTATAAGGTTTTACGTTTACAGCAAGCACATCAATATTTCTGTGGCCACCAGCAATAACCGTTCAAGTCGAAAATCTAGCTTTCCAAAGAAATTTATTTTCTTTCTACACAAAATGATTTTTTTTTAATAAAAAAAAAATTAAAAAAATAACATGGCTTAAGAAAATAAACTTGCGAAAATAAGAAAACTCCCGCATTCATCTAGTGACAACACAACATTAAGATTAATTTTGATTTTTTTTTAATAATCATTAGCATAGTAACAAATAACTTTTGCATTCAAATGTGAATGCAGAGAGGACAAGAAAAGTTAGAAGAGGATATTTCATCTAACAAAAAGGTAGAAAAGCTCTCTGCTCTTATTTTTTTTTCTATACACTAAAAATGAACCCTCAAATTCATTGGTAAGAACGACTCAAGCGATTCCCTTTAATCTATTTTGTTGTATTTGTTATTGCCAGGAAAAGGTTCTTATGGAAAAGTAAACAGAGAACGAAAGCTTTTTTCGTAAATTTTTTTTTATAGAAAACAAAAATAATAAATGAAAATTTGTTTTTGTTTTCAACATAAATGTACGAACGATAGTGTCTCGTTTGCTTTTGTGAGACCCGACCGCAAGAAAGTAAAAATACCGCTTTCCTTTTGATATGTGAGCGTATGATTGTTAAATATATTAAATTAAATAATAATAATCATACAGCAGTAGGTACCATCATAATTATTTAATTAATTTATTTATAACTGGCAGAAAATTAACATCTTATACATAAATAGAATTCATTTTGTTTGTTTGCTTGTCAGCTATAAAAATTTTTGTTTTCTTACTAATTTTTCGGTCATTTTTAACGCCCACTTTTTGAAACTTTAATCGAGAATATTTATGATTGGGTTAATAGTTTTACACTCTATTTCTTATAAAATCGTTTAGTTTCCATTACCGTAAAGCTCAACTTGTTGAATTATTTAAGGTTTTAAAATTTTTTTGCAGCTAATTTACTCTGTAAAACGACTTAGATGGTTATAAAAGTTAAACATAGATTAATTTGATTTCATGGCAGTAGATATTTCTTTTCCCGATTCACATTAATTTACAACTCTTACAGCTTGATAACTTAAATTATTAACTTGCACTGCTTTAATCTCATTTTATTACAATTATTTAATAAAACCTTAAAATATGCTACATTTATATTGAAAAGGAAATACCCCAAATAAATTATGCAACAATTTTCTTAACAAATTATTTTGGCCCCCCTCTAAAAACTAATTCAATTCTGCGACACTTTTATTTAAATGATTTTCTTTTTCAATTATTCTCACCCTAACGCACAGACAAGTAGCAAAGCAAATGATTTTAGAATTTTTTTTTTTTTTGGTACACTTATCTGCGAGTACACAATTATATTTTAAATTTATTTCTCACTTAAAAATGCTATTTATTTATAAAACTTATTTTTTTTATTTCTAACGAAAGAAAAAATAGAAAATTGTTGAGCAACAAAAACAGAAAAGGGGAAAATATTTTAGAAAATTTCTAAGAATAAAATTTAATTATAAACTTGTAAGGTGAAGTGTTGGAAAATAATTTAACTGGCTTTTTAATAAACATAAAATATATAAAATTTAGCAAAACAATTCTCGCTAAATAAATAAATATTTTTCAAGTTTAAGGAAAATGTTATTCACCCTATTATGCAGGAGAAACTTTGACGACATAAAACTGACACAAAATCAACCAAAAGTTGCTGGCGACTTATATAATAGGGGTGATTATGTGATATTTCGACAGTCCTTTGAATATCTGGTTTATGCTAAACAAATTTAGGCAAACTTCAATAATAAACTTTTTTTTAAAAATTTTTCTTTTTAAATAAAAAAAATATTTTTTTTTTAATCATACAATTTCTTGAATTCCAAAAATGTTTTATTTTAAAACATTTTCATTTTATTAGTGGAGAAAATAAAACGTACAATAATTTTGTTTTATACGTAATTATTGTTTTGCTTAGAGGGAGGTGGTGCCAGAAATACTATAAATTTTATAAACATTTTTTTAACACTTTGTAACATTCTTTCAAAAAAGTAAAGCATACTTCTAGTATAGTTTAGTGCAACAAAAATATGATTTGATTTTAGGAGGCTTACATTCAAACCAACTGCTTAATAAACATTTTGAAAGTAATTATAAGATTTTTTGTGAGCTTTGTGTAATAAGGAAAATTTTGAGAAAAGTATACAAACAAAACTAAGAAAAATGAAAAAAATTATATCTGTGCTGATATACAAAAATCGCTTAAGTCGACTTAAGCAAAAATTTTATGTATGCCGCAATTAACTCTAGAACTTTGTTATTGATGTATGATATTACACATTTAGTGAGAAAAAATACTGTTTGCTAAAATAGAAATAATTTTATAAGAAAAACTTTTAGGGCTCTATAATGTGATAATGAAACATATGCCACTGATATCTGTTTATTAAAGTATTTCATACGACTACAACTTTAAAAGTTTTTCTTCTACCAAACGGTATTGCTTTTGATGGAACAAAAAAATTGTTTTTAGTTAATTTTCTAAAACATCAAAAAAAAATATTCTGGTTACTGTAATAATAATGAAAAAAAAAAAAAAAACCAAATGAAAGTATGCTAGAAAATTATGAGAAAATTGGCCATCTTTAAGCCTAAATTTTTAATAAAAATTATTATTGACTTTCCTGGAATAAGATGTCATCGAAAATCTAGATTTGAAACACAACTTTAGCCTAAATTTTTGTTGACTTTCAAGAGATGTATGTAAATGGGACCTCATTGAATACGGCTTCATCCAAAGATTAGATTTAAAAACAATGAACTTAGAGTTTTAGAAATGGTGTGGGTAAAGTTTTTTTCAAGACTTTTTTTGTACCAATTGTATATGTTTTGTAGTTGTTCTTTTTCTTTACTTTTTTCCAATTGTGCAAATCATTTTTCTGTATAATTTTCTTGTCTTTTTCTTTAAATTTTCATCACTTATCACAATCATTTTATGACGAGTATTTGTAAAATATTTAAATTGCTTTCAATACACATATATCAATTATTTATGAAACAATTCTTGTTTTAAATTTTAAAGTGTACGCACAAACACACGGGTTTACCTTTCCTTTTTTTTTTAATACTCGTTTATCAATATTTCTAAAAGTTAAACTAACATTTTGCAATAAAATTAACACATTATTGTGAAAAAACCTATAAATTATGTAAACAATTTTGTCTTGTCTATATTATTTAAATAAAGCCCAGGAAACAATTTTGTTTTAAGTTCAAACAAAAGAAATCAAGCTCAACAGTATAAATAAACCAACGAGGGGTTTTATAATAATATAAGTTACAAAGTTGAAGTTTTATAATATGAAAAAGTCACAAAGAAGTAGTATAGGAAAGGGTTTTTAAAATGAGATAAAGGACAAAGAAGTGGTATAGTAAGAAGTTGTTTAACAAGATAAAATTACTAAGAAGTGGTATAGTGAGCAGTTTTATAGTGAGATAATTCACAAAGTAGTAGTACAGTAAAGAATTTCTTATTGTAGCACAATTTGAGCGCCACCCTGTAAAAAGCTCTTAAGAAAAAACCCGTTAATTAGAAAAAGCTCCCAAAACAGCAAAAACATGTAACAAAACTAACAATCATACATATTTAAATATGCTTACATGCACCGAAACACACACATGCAGTAACAAACACACACATCTGCATTTTGTGCAGCACTAGTAGCCAATTGATATTTTTAAGGCATGTCTATGTACATATATGTATGCGAGTGTCTGTATATGTAACGAATAAAGTCAAATATAGAAAATTGACTATACAAATTTATTAAATAATTCTTGAAAAAAAAAAATGAAAAACAAGAAATAAAATAAAAACATACAAAACAAATTTTATGTAAAATATTTGTTATATTTACTACTCAGTATGCAAATAAATTTATGTATAAATATTTATGCATATGTATGCATGTATGTATGTATGTGAATGTGTATTTTGTGTGTACGAGTACAATAAACAAATAAACTGTATGCAATTTTCATCAAAAATTCATCATCATCAACAATAATATTTGACAGGAAAAATACTACAAATACAAATTAAATATATGCTTTCACTCTCCCAACCATGTCCCTCTCCTTAAACAAACGACAGCTTAACAAAGAATTATTTAAACTTCTAAATAAAATTATATAAATCATACATTCCCCTAATTTTATATAACATAAATAACTATTATGAAACTTATTAAAATAATTCACACACACATATATCCTATATAAAAAAGGGAACCTAGAAATTTTTTCACAAGTCCACTGCGCCTCAGTTTGCAAAAAAAGTACCGTGAAAATCTACCCCATATCCTATCTCACAGATCCTGTCAAATTACGAGAAATTTTATTTTTTTTAGATCAACCCTCAACAAGAAGGTGCCTCATAATACAGTTTATCCATAAGTTAACCCTTCCATCCAGCCTACTTTTTTAAATTGAAATCTTTCTCTTGTAAACTACCGCCTGTTGTTTATATGTCAACTCCGCATCATCTTGTAAAAAAAAAGTACCTTACAAGTCTAGCCTAGATTCTACACCCGTCCTATTCACAAAATAAATTTATGGCCTGTCCAGCGATGTCACAAGGAAACCAAAGCAAAAATAATGTACGAAAATTTGTTTTTATTTTCAATACAAATGTGCTTTGCTTTTGTTCACTGAAGTTAGTCTTTTGTTTTACAAATCAACTCTGCATCAACTTGCAACAAAAATTACCATGATAATTTAGCCCCCATAGTATTCGAATAAGGGGCCGGAAAAATCCAGGCTATTTGTTATCTTCTATTAAAAAAAAAAACAAATTTAATTCAAACAGAAACCTGTTGTAAACAAAATGTCTCAGCACACTGTTAATATTTTTTCAGCAAAAGCAATTTTACACATATTTAAAGAGAGATAGACATTTACTGTCATCAATTTTAAGTATTTACAATTCCAATAATAAAAGAACAAAATAAAAAGAAATCAATTTAAAGCACAAAAATATCGTTTACGTTTATAAAATAATAGTAATAATAAAAATGCCAATAATAACCAAATTTAAAATAAAATAAAAAAGAATTTTTCTGTATAAAATTATACATTTTTTTTGCTTCAATTAAAAAAATCTACATTTATTAAATGTTTCTTTAAATTAACTAAAAAAATTGTTAATTGAATTTGAATTAAATGAAATATTCTTTTTAATTAATTAAATATTCAGTCAATATAAAATTTTTTTTACTTAAGTCAAATATCAAATTTTTGGTTGGACATAAAATTAAAATTATGGATAAGTTAAATATCGAATAATGTGTCTTTAATTGTCAACTCAAATTTGATTCCAAAGTTTTAGCCAAACATGGGTTATTTGCCCTACAAAATCCCAACTTTAACTATCGAAAGTTATAATAACGGGCCTTAAAAAATTTCGTCACATCAATTAAATTCGTAATTAAATTAATTAAATATTTAAGTGAAACCAATAAATATAACAATTTTTTTAATTCAAAATTTTAATTGTGTATGTTTTACTTTATGGAAAATTATTTTAGCTAGAATTTGCTTTAAAAAAATTAATCATGAAATGAGAAAAGTTTTTTGTTAAATAATAAAATTTAATAAATTCACTTGAACACACATACTAATTTATACTTGCTAACATTTATATCATAAATATCATTTAAAAACTGATTTTCATTGAAAAGTCATGTATATATTTTGCTTACTTTTTGGCAAATGTAATTTAATGCTAATTATGACAAATATGCTGTCAACAACAACACAAATTGTTACACACACACCAACTAATCTTAAAATTGTAGCAGCAGTTAGTTAGCAGCAGCAGCAAATGAATTTAAATTTTAACAAAATAATCACATTGCACACGTTTGCATTTTAATGTTGTAATTTTCTACAAAATGTCTCAAAGAACGTGAGCATTTCATAAATTTATAATGATTTATGACAATAGTAAAATTCTTATAATTTTAACTTTTGAAAGTAACTAAGAAAATTCCTATAAAATTTTACTTTACTTTGCGTTTAATGTTGGCAACAAAAAAAATCAAGTTTTATGGGTTGGTAGCAAGAACAATTATAAAACACACACATAGAAAATTACGCTACGTTGGGCCAAAGAAAAGTTCAGAAATTACAACTAATTTTACCAAGAATTTTCTATAGATTTTCTTCTTTAGAGAAAAAGGTGAAAAAAGACAAGATTAAGTTCTTTGCAGAAAGCAAGAAAAAACGAAATTAAAGTGGGTTAAAGTATTTAAGTTAATTAATTAAACAAAAAAACAACAACTTTATATTCATATGCTAAATGTCCAATTTGACACAGAATATAGTATGTAACTTCAACTGTCAAAATTGCTACATGTGCAGAAAATTCCAAACTGCATATGAGCTGGTATCTCAAAAATGAAAGCGGAATTTTTAGTAAGACTACTGTTAACTAATTTTTTTTAAAGTAGAGCTGCACCACTTTTAAAATTAACAGGTCATATAAAAAAAATTATATGTGTAGGGACAAAAAATTGTCAATGAATCGATTTCAAATTAAGGAAAAATTGATTCTTCAAACGACACATAAGGAATGTCTTAATAAATTGTTGGCATAATCTAAATTTTTCACAAGTGAAAATAAAAACTTGGAACATTTTAAAATGAACTCAAAAACAAACAAAATCCCGTCCAAAAATTTTAAAAAGCACTAAAACCTAAACACACTTAAAACACTAAGTTGATTAGGCTGCATTTAACAATCAAACTTCTCGACAACACCGCATTTCAAGGCTCTCTTTTCTTTTCTCGTGCTTACTGTTTTTTATTTTTGTTTTTTTTGTATCGTTTTGTTTCATCATGTTTTTATATAAATTGTAAGTACGAGCAGTAAATAAAATTTTGCTCTTTTTTTTTAGTACATACAAAGAAGTAAGCTGTTGTTATAATTTTTTGCCAAGTTATGCTTGAGCATGTTTGATTTTATGCAATTTACAGTAGCTGGCAAATGGAAATTTTAAACGAAATTTTTAAATATTTTAAATAACTTCTATTTAAAAAATATATGTAGGACAAAGATTATTATGAAATATATTAATAAAAAAAATGAAATAGAGAAGCGAAACAACTATTTTTCTACTTAAAAAAAATTGGAAAATAATAATTATGAAATAAGCATTTCTAATTAATGTGAAATAAATATCAAATCAGGACTTTCTTTTTTAATAGGTATAAAGTATTAAAGTCGTTTATGCATGAAAATAAGAATTTGTATATTTAATACAAAAATTAAATTTCTTTCATTCAAGAAAAAGCGCCACACAACAAACAAGAAATGTCCTTAAAGAAAATTTTACCTAAAATTATAAGAAACACGAAACTGATTTTTTTTTTGTTTAAAAAAAATTCTATCACCAGAGAGTTAATTTTTTATACTTTTTCAATATAGAGTAAAAGTTTTTAGAAGCCACTTCTATCAAAATTGTTAAATTAAACAATATCGTAGACAATAAAATCGTCCCAAATGTAAAAGCCTACGAAAGCGGACAAAAACGCAGTACTAAAACATGTTTTTATTTTCAACAAAAATAAAAACAAGAAAAAGAAATAAGCCGAAACCTTTAAAGTATTCAAGCCTAATGAAACCAAAATAATTTAAAATTTAAAAATGCAAGCAATCAATAGAAATCTAACAAAAAATTGATTTGGTAAAAAGTAGCAAATTCTATTTTTGAAAATAATTTTGATGTACAGACCCAGTACATCAGGCCACAAAATTTTTAACAATTTTCTAAAATGTAATAATTTTAATTTCATAAAATTTATGAAAGAAAACGAACTATTGCATTTAAAAAAAATGGGTTTTCGTAAAAATTACAATTTCATAGGGTCATAATCGATATCTTATTAAAAATGATTTTAAAATCATAAAATTCTTATGAACAAAAGTCAGCTCTTAATAAAAGCCTACTTTTTTGTGACTATGATAATGACCCATACTATTTAAGAAAGAAAAACTTTAACCTTTAATTAAAAAAAATAATTACAAATTTCATTAAACAATTTTCCCTTTGTCGATTTAGCAAAAAAATTGGATTGAAAAAAAATTTTTTTTTAATATTTAAATTTGTAAAATTTTACTACATTTAGTATATACTAAAATAAAATATATTAACATTATATTTAGGGCAATTGTTATAAGTTACCGATAGTAAAGTTAAGATTTCATAAATCAAATATCAAGCTTTTGATTGAACGTTAAATCAAAAATAATGGTAAGTTAAATATCGGATAGCGTGTCTTTAACTATTCACCCAAATTGGGTTTCAAAGTTTTAGCCAAAAACTAGTTATTTGCCACACAAAATTCTAACTTTAACTTAATGGTAACATAGGTAAAAGCTGGGATGCAGGGGGCGTACTGTAAAACAATGCGATTTCAAATCATGCCGTCGTTTCGTGAAATAAAATTTACTAAAAATCTAAATCATAGATCAAATCATTTTACATATCACATGAAATTAATAATTTAAAAATTTAAATAGCTCTTACTCGATAACTTTCTTTTTTTCTTTCAGGTACAAATTTAATTTTAAAAATATTTAATATTTAGCAAGCATTATTAACGTTTTTTTTTTAATTTTTACGAAGAAAAAAAAATCATAATTTTTTTCAAATAATTTCCAACATTTTTTTTTTTCAAATAATTTTTCAATCGTTATAAAAAAAATTTTTTTACTATCATAATTTGCAGAAAATTAATTTAATTTTTTTAAATAGCAAAATGTGAAATCGTAGCGTTTTTTACAACACCCTGCCTGCCGTGCTTTAATATGTGTACTGCTGTAATATATTAAAAAATGACTTACCTTTTTTTTTTAATAATGTTGTTTTTGAAAAGGTTGCCTTTGTCTGTGATGAGAAGAACTGTTGAGCTAACGAACGATGAGGCGAAACTACAGATCAGCTAATAGAAATAAGCAAGAAATATCACAAAACTAGTTTACACACTTTATAAAATTTATAAAAAAAATTTAAATAATTTTACATTAATTTAGGTTCTGTTTAGTGAATTATAGCCTTTTTTTTCTTAAATCAAAATGTAGTTCCACTATTTCATTTGCATATAAAAGTGATATATTTTTATGGGGCCTAAAATATCGCATTCTTATCAAATAAAATTAAACCGAATTTAATATGTATAAAAAAAAATTGTATAGAAAATTTTTTTTATAAAATTATACTTTTTAATACCCTATAGGCAGGATAATTTTTTAAGTTGACTTTTTTTTAATAAAAAAGTTTATAATCACTTCTATTTGACTTTTAAAAAGGCATTGAAATTGCCCACTTATCAATAAAATGTATACGGAATTCTGTTTTTTACTTTTGATTTGGAGAAGGTTTATCGTGGAGAAAATTTTAAAGATGTTTATATTTAGCATAAATTGAAACTAAATTAAAAAAATACATTAAAAAAAGAAATTAAATTTAGACTCGGAATTATTAAATTTCAAATTAAAAAAAAAACACTTAAAATACAAAAATTTACTATTTTTCAAGTGTTAAAATCAAAAATATAATGGATTTAAAAAATAAATTAAACTTATTTTTATATTTAAGCAGCAGTTTTCGGTGTTAATATTTTTACAAAAAAAACTTTTGTTTTATTTTTTTAAAGATTCCACCAATTTTGATTTAAGAAAGAAATATTATAATTTTATTTTAATGCACTGGAGTTTATTAGTTTTTATTTAAATAATTAATTTTTTTTCCTTAAATTTTATTTGAAAAACATACATACAATACCACTTTTAATTCACTGATATATAAATATATTTTAAAGTCTGTTCTTCTGACCTGTACCGACTTAATGTTACCGATTAACTAAATGCTTAGCATTGAAGCGAATGTTAAAAAGCCTACATGCATGAATGTATATACGTAAATAACAAATAGTCTCATAGACATCATATTTCCATACCTCTGGTATTTTTTTCTCTTTTATAAAAAAGAAATTATCTCCTTATAGAGAAGATAAATAATTGCTCACAACTTTTATCTTATTAAATAAGATCACGGGAGAGTATATATATTTTTTTCTTTTTAAAGAATTTTAAACAACGGGTTGCACAAAAATTATGATAAAGTTCTTTTATATACTATATAATAAAAAAAACCGAATAAAATATTCAGTTTTGTTTCCTATTTATTTTATTGCACTGATTGCAAATATTTTAAAAATCTCTTAAAAAGTGAACTAGCAACGCTATTTACAATAAATGAAGAAAAAATTTATATAAAAAAACTAAAAACAAACTCAATGATAACATGTACTTAAGAAAAAGGATGCCACCCTTACTATATTTTCTTTAAAGCTAAAAAAAATTTATTTAATTTTTTGTAATATTTTTTATGAAGTTTTTTTTTTTTAATAAATGAATTACTTTCATTACACTCCTATACTTTAAACAATACAGCGTTTTATTTAATTATATTAAAACAAGTTGACGACATCCTTTGTATTTCAGTTTCTAAGGGATTTTAATTTATTGTCTCGTTTTTTTTTTGTTTTTTGCCAACAACAATAATGGATTAAATATAGTATGTATATACTCTGCTCTTGTACTGTGTATTAATGTATTATGTTTTCTAAACAACTAAATTGTTTTTTAGAAAAACCCTGGCTGACTGGCTATTGTTTAAAGAACAATACACCGGCCATACAAAAGCCATTTATTTTTATTAAATTTAAACAAGACAAAATTTATTTAAATCTTCAATCAATGTTTTGTCCAACAACATAAATAAAATTTTAATAAAGCTGAAATTATTTGAACATTAAAAGTAAAATAAAATTTAACTAAAAGAAAACACGATAATTTGCAGTTTACGGAAAACGAACATACGAGTACACTAATTTTTGATTAATTTTCTGACAAATTCTTTAGACAATTGGATTGGATCCTATAAGTAAGCAAATTTGCTAATTTGTAAACAGAAAGTAAGCCACTGCATTTTAAAAAAGAAAGCTCTTTCAGACCTTCCTTAAAACGTCTTTAAAAACTAACCCTGGGGCAACTAATCTACATGATGAACCAGTGTCAAATTTGCTTTTGCTTCATAAAATTTTTTATAAATCAAAATGTATAGAAACTCCTAATTCCCTGTTTGTTATTTAACATCTTTTATAAAAAAAAATTAAAGCTAATTAATTTATTCAAAAAGTTTGTACAACTTTATGGCTCTAATAATAGCAAAAACGAAAAAAAAAACTTGCACTAATTTCTTTGTGCACAATAACAATAAAATTATTAACAATATGCAAATGTGTATTTCTTTTTAACATGACCTGCCCACTAATAAAAAACGGGTATTTCGTTAAGCGCGTAGATACCAAAAATCCTTATTTGTTTGCAAAGCCTAGTGATCGTTTAAATGTCCACGCTAGCTTTGCTGCATAGGCTCATTCTATGGCTCTGGTGCATGGATCTGATTGCAATTAAAAATGCACATCTCCTCAAGTGAAACAACCGTGCCCTAAAATCGCTCTTATAGTATATCTAATGTGACAAGAGCTGTGTGACCCATAGTACCATCTTGTTAAAACCATATGTCTTTGTGTCAATAGCATTCAATTTAGAATGTGTTATCTTTTAGATACGGCTACAGCTATGGAAAGCATTGCCATATTTCTTTTGTTTTTGGCACAATTTAGACAACCGTAATAAAGCAAATTATTTTCAAATTTTTTGTTAATAAATAACAAGCTACTATCAATTCTCTAATTCACAAATGCCTATTGAAACACCCATTATACCTCATAGCTCGGTATTTATAGAAAATATTGCGTGCTGGGAATTTTAGTCATAATTTAACTATAATTAAAGTCAACTAAACTACATTTTACAACTTTTTAAATAACCCCTTTTTTTGTTGCAAAGTTGCTATATAACATATTGCTGCAATTTGCCAACTCCATTAATTAAACAAAAATATTTTAAATAGAACCAAAGAAAAATTTATTTAAAAAAAGAAAATTAAACATGCAAAGGTCAAGCTAAATTTAACTATAAAAAAAAAATAAAAATATAAAACTTGTTAAAAAAAAAACAGCTATTCCTTTTTATATAAAATTTTGCAATTGTGGACTCAGTAAAAAGTAAGCCGAAATGAAATGGGCAAAAGTGACATTAAAGTCATTAAAATAAATCTCAGCAACTTTTATAAAATTTGATATGTATTTGTATGTACATGTGTAAAATGGTTAGGCAAACCTAAAAAGATTTTATTTATTTAAATGCATACACATATAGTATTTACAGTTTGAATTGTAATCAGCTTATTATTTGCTAAAAATACAAAATAGCAAAAATAGACCACAATTTCCAAATAAATTCTTTTAGGCACGCAATATTTTCAGTGATTTTTAAAACAAAAACAGAGAAACAAACATATACTTCAGGATCAAACAGCCCCCTTATAAGAATAATATCATAAAAAACAAGAAAGCCATACAAGTTTTGAAAAGATTTATAAAGGGAATGAAGGGTTAAGTTTTTAGTTATTTAAAAAGAAAAACAAATAAAAAAAAACTGAAAATATGTATGTACCTACTAGATATAATCTAATTAACTGGTTAGGTTAGCTGGTAGCTACTGTTTTAATACGTTTTATGACACTAAAACTCTACTGTACCTTTTTTATATTATTTTTCTCTACTCAAAATAAATTAATAAATATTTTATTTTAAGTTAAATTAAAATTAAAAAGCAACACGTTTGCGATTGTGACTTCAATTTACAAGAAAGGTGGTTCGTTCTGTAACTTATAATCACCAAATGTTTGAGTATACTAAAGTAAACTGGTGTATTTACCATGAAACAAACTCTAAAGAAGCAATTATTCTAAATAGCTGGCCCATAATCATATGCCCCTATTACTCAACTCTACTTTAGTTGTAAATTTGATATTACAACCTGTTTGTGTTAATACTGATTACAACTCTTTGTTGCTGTTGAGAAAAACATACAAAAATGACAACTCATCAATAGCAGTGTTTCAATTACAACTCAAGTTGTGAACTATAATACGGGCAATAATCAAATTAAACGTTTATAAATCTCTACTAATTTTTTTTATTTATTTTTTTTTAATTAAAAATTTGTCGGGACTTGCTAATGGCAACCTGAGTTCAACTTTCAACGAACTATAAAATTAAATCAATTCGAGCTGAGATTTCTTTATCAAAAATTATTTTCTGTCAAAAATAAGGATATCGCGTGTATTTCAAAACCCACTGAATTAGCTTTAGCGATTTACAAGTAACAATGTGATATTACAATCGTAAATTATTTTATTAAAGAAAAAAAATAGGTAAAAATATAAAACCTAAAAAAAGAAGAAAATTTAAAATTAAAGTCAGATTGAACAGCTAAATTTTGGTTTGCTGCCACTACTACCAGGAGATTTTTTTGAAATTTTGGTGTGCTGACATGTGAAAAAATTTATAATTATTGTGTAGGTATAATCCTGAACTTCATATCTATTATTGTTAAAAAGCTAAATTTACCTCATTAATTTTTAAAAGCAATTGGTTTTTTTATTATTATTTTTTATTAAAAATTATAAAACACAATGCATTATGAACAATTAAATGATTGTAATAAATACAAACCTGTAACTTAATTGCATTTAATATGAACAAAAGCGAAAACAAATTTTTTTCTCTATTTAATTTTTAAATGAATTTAATTTAATTTAATACACATTGACAGCAAGTATAAAATTTATTTAAAAATTCTAAATATGTAGATATACGAGTGGGTGTTACAAATGATAACAAAAATACATCAAGTGCCGACTAAAATTTTTTTATGAAAACTACGCATACACATTTTTATATGTATGGATTGTTTCGTTTCTGTAAACTCTCTGCACATTAATTTTTTTTTTTATTATTAATAAATTTTTTAGGGGAAAATATAATTTTTAATTGAGTGAAAGAAATAAATCTATACCTTCAATCTAGTTAATTTTATATTTCATGAACATAAACTTGAACAGAGTTGCTACTATTTTTTATTTCTTTAAAAAAGAAATTGACTGTGGGCTAAAAAAAAAAGGTTTAAATACGAAATAAATAAATATTTAAAACTTTAGCACTTTAACTTTCATTCTTACACACACCTCGATAAAAATATGAATAATTATTTTACGTTCAACAAAAAAATATTTTTTTTAGCTACAAATGCTCTTTCTGCATATAAAAATAATCTAAAATCAATAAATTTAACTAAAATAATAATTTTAGAAAAAATAATACAATTATTTTAGCTACAATGTACCTATTTATTATTTAAAGCAAAAGAAAAAAATCATTTTACTAAAACAAAAACATTTGCAATTTTTTATAAAATTATTTCTTTTATTAATTAAAGGCTAAAACGAAATCTAATAAATTTCTTTTAAAGAAAAATTTGTTTGTTATAAAAATAAAAAATAGATACTTTAATGAAATACCAATTTGCCCCCAATTAGTTTTTATTTTATTATGTTTGTTTTTATTTTTATCCACGTTAGTTTTTGAGTTGAGACATTTTTGCGGCAAACGTACAATTTTTTTCTTATGTGCTGTTTTTATAAAACCATCGATCAGTTCTTTTTGAAATTTTATATGAAAAGTACGTAAAATATTCAGTGTTTTTCATACAAATTTCTTGCGTTATAAAAACAGCATATTAATACTATTTGTTTTTTTTTTTTTAATACAAACATAATTCTGTTTTTGTTATAGTTTTTGCTAAAACTGATTAGTGAATGACGCAATTCATTAAATCCTTTTTTTTATTACTCGTGATGTTTTTTGTGAAAAATTGTTATAAAATTAATTTCCGTTTCAAACTTTTTGAAATGGATTTTATCAAATATCAACACACAAACAATACGCCCGTCATTCGACAATCACACAATGCCAGAACAAACAAACAAAAAAAAACCGTTTTATTATGGAAAAACCCAATTAAATAAATAGATAAAAGGAAAATTTAATTTCCTTTTTAGATTTACTCCTACATACACACACACACATATATATAGCAAATATAAAAATCTACAAACGTACAAAATTAATTAGTTTTGGTTTTTTGAATACATATTTAATATTCTTTTGAAAAAAACACAGTACATAAAATAAAATTTTATGATCAAAATCCTTATCAATTACAATTATCTATTTTTAATTTATTAAAAAAAAAAAATAAAAAAAAATTTCATTTGAAACAAAAGAACATAGCAGGATGGTGTACGGAAACACATTTTTTCTGCAACACTAATAGTATGTTTCCAGAACAATTCGTCTACAAAATTTGCATGAAAAACACTCAATATTTTGAGTATTTGTCACATAAAATTTCTAGACGAGTTGTTTGCTTGAATGTACATTTGTATGTATGTATGTATATAAGCATATTTGTATATAATCTTATGTGTATAAAAAGCATATTTATTGCACATACATATGTACTTATTAGCGGAGAAACAAATGCCCAAGTTCCGTTTCGTTTCTTTGTTAACTCTGCTCATTAGAGCATGATTAAGCAAGCCTCAGCAAAAAATTACTAAAATTATTATTACTAAATTTATTACATAGACGTTAAATAATATAAAACTTCTTAGTCATTGACTTGATCATGTATAAAAATGTAAGGAACATACCTTAAAAATTACACAAACAAGGCTTGATGATTGACTGGAAAACGCACCAGAAGATGAAATGTATTTTTATGTCACTAAAGTTTCCTTTTTTTCTTGTCAAATAAGTTTTTTATTTATTAATTAAACGCACACTTCACATACTTAAACTTAAACAAAATACTATTCAGTCCATTACACACATTAATTTTAACGTGTTTACTTCTTCAAAGATCTGCTTATCAATTAAAGCGCTGGCATTATCATGTTTGATACTGATTTACATAGAAAATACTACGCAGTTATTAATTCTCTCTGATATGCACATAAAAAAATAAAAAAAACAATAAAAAAAAGTCAATAATGAGCATCATTCTGAGAAAATTGTGTACGTATATACGAGTACATACAGAAGTATGTAGGTATACAATGCAAGCTAATATTTTATATAGACTCAAAAAATTGCCGAATTATCTTAGAGAAATTAAGTGAGAAAAAATAAAGCAAAAATATAAATCAATGTTGAGCTTGGCTGAATTAGAGAGTGAAGCAAGAAAATAAATGTTATTAAATTACAGCTAGACAACAATAATGTGAGAGTATGTAATGACTTGACCTTAATTTTGCAGAACTAAAAAAAATTGTTGTCATTTTATTAAAATACATATCTAAAAAAAAGTAACACTTCATTTGTTAATGATGTTTGCAAGCATGTTTATGCATACGTACGTATGTATCAACATTGTACTCGTATTTAAAATTACCATGGTTTAGAGGTTATATTTTTGTGAATAAAGATAATTAAAAATTAAAAGAAAATTTAGCAAATTCTATACTGATTGTAGATATCTTGAATTTATTAAAACAAAAAGGTTTAAAGGGTTATAATTTAAAGAAATAATAAGTAAAAATATTTAAAATGTTAACGAAGTTTTTTGCAAAACTAAAATTGGATAATTAGAAGCATACTTGAAACGGCTTACAAGCACTTTTTATTATAAAATATTAGACATGTTTGTAGTGATGTGTGGCTTTCAAGTATGCTTGTGCATTGCTCTAGTATACATATATGTACCTACATAAATTAAATTAAATTCACATAAATATATATTTTAAATAATATATATTTAAAAAGAATTATGCAAAAATATGTATTAATTAAAAAAAAATATACGAAACAAATTTTGTAGGAAAATTTTACATTAATAATTTGATTAAATTATTCGATTTCATAAATTTATTATTATTTAGTATTAATCAAGCTTAAGATTTTAAAAAATTGTCTTTATTTAAATATCGGAAAATAAAAAAAAAAACAATTTTTTAAGATCTTAAGCTTGATTAATATTAAAAAATAATAAATTTTACATTATTTTTTGTAAAAATATCAAATAAAAATCATATGTATTTTGATAAATTTTTCTCATAAGTGTGCCAGGAAGTTGCAACAAGCTTTCCTACAATACGATAAAAGTTTTGAATAAATGATAATCATTATAATAAAATTATAAGCGGTTTGATTTTAATACACATAAATTACTTTTTATGAGACAACAATTGTTTGCTAGTAGCAAATTAATTGTTTGTTTCAATGATGTCTATTAAAGAATTAAAATAAAAATTGCAAACAAAAAAGTATTTCACTAGATTTAACCCGCATTGCAAAAAAAAATTATTTTTTCATATTCTGTACGTATGTTTGTACATAAAGTTAAACAATTTCTGTGACAGATGTCTGTCTGTGTTTATACTATGGGTAGTGTATTTTATTTATTTATAACTGTCTTTTATGTTGTTTTGTCTATTTATCATATGTAGCCAGCTATGGCGTTAATTTTATATACATAAGTATGTGAATATGGATGTACATACATCCTTGACAAGTGGAAAAACTTAACTTTTATAACACCAACAAAAAAATTAACACACACGCACTTAACCTTACTGATATCTATGTATATTTCTATATACTAAAGAGCCACATATTACTACATACATACATACATACATTTATGTTTATGTAGTACTTTACAATGAAACTTGCCATTCAAGCCATGTTTGTGCAGAGCTCTAAGTATGTACTGCAAGTATGCAAGATTGTTCATGGTAAATTCAGTTAGGACTTGTTTAACAATTGACAGTAGCTGTACAATGTCAGTTAACTTTGTTGTTATTATTATCGTCCTATTATTCTCTTTTTCATTTAATTTATATGTATGTAAAGAATACATATGTATATGCAAGTATATAACCACTCGCATTTATATTGCACCTTACTCAAATGAGTAGCAAATATGAAAATTAAGCTGCCAGACAGTAATTATTAAATTAACCTAGCGTTTACACATCCAAGTACAAGTACGAAAAACTCAATGCACTCACATTTTTTCACTTGCAGCTAAATTTGTAAAGAAATTCTCTTGCAAGTAAATTTTTGACACTTGCAGAAAGTTGAACGTCAAAGAGATGAACATTGTTATGTACCAAGCAAAAAATTGTTGACAAAAAATTCTGGTTTGTGGTAAAAGATTAATTTAAAAATTAATTTTTTTTTTGTAAAATAAATTAAAATTTAAATACATATGAAAGGCAAATTATATCGTTTTAATTTATAAATATAATAAAAAAAAAGTAATAAATATTGTTAAAGCCAACTTTTTCCATACAAATATATGAACTGTTATATCTGAAAGTGGTATAAGTTCATTAAAAAAATTATGAGTTAACTAAAAATCCGATTTTTGCTGTTCTCTCTAATATGCTTTTATTTTGTAAAAGAAATAGCGTGACCTTAAGCAAGGTCCTAATAGAATTACTGTTGACCAATTTAAAAAAAAATGGACTTATATTAAAAAATAAGTGATTATGTTGGTAACTCTAAATTATAAAGTAAATAACATTATCAAAATGAAGCGCCACAATGTCAGTTCTCTCTTCGACAGCATTTTTAAAATGAACTTTTACTTTCATGTGTAAACACTTGTGCAACTTGTAAGACAATAGACTATTTTTTCGACATTTTCGGCGATAATACGTATACACAATTTGCAAGCCAATACTTTCATGTGCAAAGGCACTTTAATATATGTAATTCAAGGGAGTATTCTTATTTTCATTTTTAATAAAAGTTAGGTTATGTTATTTTAAACAGGCAAGTTAAGCCGCAGTGAAAAATTCAGTCATTTGTTATTTTTCGTTGTCAAAATTACATACGTATCAACAATTTTCGAAAAACAAAAAGAAAAGAACTTCAATTGAGTTAAAAATTAAAAAAAGAAAGTTTTTCAATTTAATTTAACATAAAAAAAAAATAATTTAATTTTTTCATAATTGTGGTAGACGCAAGGCGATCTATACAAGGTGATTGCGTCTCGAAAATCATTACAAAAACGAGTTCATTTTCTTTCAAATTCTAAAATTTTTTTTAACAAAATTTTATCTTTTTTCGTGCTTAATTCCAATTTATGTTGGTTTGCAAAATGCAAACTTGGGAGTAATATACTGATGATTCAGAGTAGCAAATGGCTATATGGATATGCTTACCCTCTTAGTACTTATTGCACTAAGTAAACAATTTTTTAAAATTTTCTATGAGGATATCACGAAAAATTATGCATTTTGCAAACCAACATAAATTGGAATTAAGGACGAATAAAGATTAAATTTATAATTCCAAATAATTTAATATTTTCTTTTTTGAAACATGAAATTCGTACATTTTGTTTATTGGTGCGGAATAATGATTCCAAAAACGGTTTTTTCTAAATAGACTACTTTTTCGGATTCAAATTGAAATAAATTGCGACTAATTGAAAAATAACTGCTTATGAAGGGAATTCGGTAACTATAAAGTAAAAAATTTCCTCGCTTTAAGAATGAGTAACCAAGATCTGGCCACCTTGTACTTAATTGTTAATTTAACAAATCATGAAATAAATATTATGGCCAAGTTTGTAATATTACGATATGAATATAAATAAATTAATATGACTGTGAACAGAAAATAAAGAACTGTCTGGTTTTATACTAATTATATACGAGGTGTATTTGAAAATTAATAGGTATAAGTTGTGAAAAGAGTTGTATTAAATTGAAAAAATTAGTTAGCGGTAATTTTAGTGAGACTTCACTGTATTACCTTGCTAAAATTACCGCCGACTTATTTGTTTAAAAAAAATGACTTCTTCCACTTCCAAAAAAAAAAAAAAAAAAAAAACAGCAGCAGCTCATTTAACAAAAAAAAATTTTAATATTCCTTGTTATTTATTGAACGCATTTCGTATGTGTTGTTTTTTATGGGAGCGAAGTTCGTCCTGTTTTTTTTTTTGTTTTGCAATAAAACAAACACAAACAGAGGTTTTTAAATGATGTGACAGTTTTTTTTAATAAATGCATATAATAAATTACCGATAATAAAAACAAGCTTCAATAAATATCATTTAAAATAAAAATGTTGACAAAAAATAAAATAAACATGAGTTTTTTTCAAGTTTACGAAAATTGCTTTAAAAAAATTTAAGAACGTTAATAAATATTTAAAACATAATTAAATGAAATCATTTAATAATTATAAAAATTATTTGTGAAGTGAAAACAAAAGCATTTTATTAAAAACAGAAACTCAATAAATGAACATCGCAAACACAAGGATTGGATTAGGCAGTTTGCAAGTATAAAAATGCCTAACAAAAAACTTTTTAATTTGCGGGGTCAGTGGTCAGTCATGTTATCGGAAAAAATATAAACAAATTTAAAAGAAGTGGCAACGTCTAATATGTTACACCTAATACTCTTTTTACATGAAGTTTTTAGCACAAATTTGGTTTAACACGAGTTAAAAAGAAAAAAAATTCTCTTTTTATACCAAATGTTTTGTTTTAACACGATTTTTAATATTCTTGAATTTGATATAAGCAGGGGATTCCCTGAATTATGTTAGGGTACACAATGCTCCCAAATAAGAAAAGCAGAAGCTGGGCTCAAGTGGGTACTTTGTTATACCTGTATAAGAGGAAGTGAAGAAGAGTGATAGGAAAGCAAATAAATAAGCAGACAAACGGATTACTACTCCTCAAGAAGCCATATAACATTGTCGACCCTTATAGTCGACAGCGCAGTAAAACACTGCAGGTAGCGCTCTCCCTAAATTATGCATAGAGTAAACACGTTATGCGTTTTTTATGTAATTTAGTTGGATTTTGAGAATTTAATTAATGAATTAAAAAAATGTGTAAGCACGAAATAAATGAAGTGAACTCTAACAAGAAATTTTTGATATTTTTTACACCTCTAATTCTCTTTTTACACGAATATATTTGGAACGTATTTGGAAATAGTGTTCTTGATTAGGAGCTATTTGCGTAAATAAGTTTTTTGCAAATAACAAATCAAATTTGATACCGTTTACGAAATTTGCTATTCACTGTAATTTTATTTGCAAATAACAGTTGCATATAGTATATTAAATATATGTCATTTTGAAATATAAAATGTGACAAGTCATATGACAAAGTCGTCATGTTTAAAGAAGCCTTTCTTAAAAGAAAACTAATTTCATAAATTCTTTAAATTAAAAATATAATTATTATATAATTTCTTTCATTTATTAGAAATTTGTTAGTCTCAACTTTTGCAATTTGCATATCTCTGACAAATTTATCATGCTGCCAGACTTTTTTTATTTGCTCAATTTGAATCATTACTTTTGTTTTTTTGTTTATTTTACAGTTAAAAACTTATTTTTTCCAAATAATTACATGTTTTTCATATGAATGTTGGCTACATCATAGACAACAGAAAAGTTACTACCATTTGGAAAGAATTTTTTGTTTGTTTATTTGGTTTAATATGACAATAAAATAAACCAGTTGAAAATCATGTAGAATTGTTAAAAAAAAGAAGAGCAAACAAACTACATATCAAAAAACTGCAAAAGTTTCTATAAAATTGAAAAAAAGTTTTCATTTATTTTTCTTTTCAATTTTTTTTTTTGGGATCAACGTGCAGTGAGTTCAGAAATGAAACTATTGTTTTGAATTAAACACTTTACTATGTAGTTTAGTGGACATGAAACGTGGTCGATAGTTCGTTTGGGAGAAAAATTAAAAAAAAAAAAAACTTTGCAGCTCCAGTTTGGCTAAGGATAAATGTTGACGTGCCAATTTCCTTTTATTTATTTTTTAATAAATGTGGTAACGTTTTATTTAGAGTTTTGGCAAATTCTTTTCTTTTTTTTTAATATTATTTTTTAAATTGAGATAAAACTTCATACGTGCAAAATGTTTACAAAACAATTTTTGACATTTATTACAATTAGAAAACAGCAACTAAAATAAAAACAAATAGACATTAGAGAATACAACAAATACACATGGAGAGCAGCCTAGTGAGCGAAAAGAGAACAAATAAATAGCACCAGTGCATGGTTAAGAAATTAGTTAGAAAACTTTAAAATTGACAACAACAATCATTTGTAAGGTTTTATTAGAAAGTTTTGAATGGATATTTTTGGATGAACACAAACATATAATTGGGAAAGTTTGTGTTGACAAAATAAATTGACAAGTTAAAATGGCTGTTATTATTTATTATTATCATAATGAGTATTTTTAAGTTGAATGCAACTGAAGTCTAGTTAAGACCGTTTTCTACTATTACAGCATCATAAAGTACTCAGATATGTCTCATTTAATTCACAAAATATGATCTTACAGGAGAGCTATTTAAAGTTTGTAAAGCGACTATTTGACGATAATGCGCGGCATGTCAGCAAAGTATGAAAAAATGCCATCATGCTCGCATAATAGCGACAAGTTGATGTTTTACATGCCGCGCAAGATCATACTGCTCGTCATACTGCTCATAGCCACTACGGAAGGATATCTACTACTTCTCAAACAAGCAATTAAGCGTTGAACCCGATTTTCATTACCAATTCTTAATTTTATTTCGATTAAAAAAAAACACGTTTATAAAAACTTTATTATTTAATGAACTGAACTGTACATTATTATTTATGTATTTAATATAGCCTGTAGTTTTCCACTTCACTTGTTTTTGTTGTTGTTATTTTTTGTTTGTTTGTGCTTATGGCTTAAAAACCAACAAGAAAAACAATAATATAAATATAACCAAAAACCAATAATTATAATGCTTATACACTTTAAACTTTTAATTTATTTAATGGAAATTATCGAAATTAATTGAAATTAATGTTTATTTACAAAAAAAAATAAAAAATAAAAAAAAAACCAAAATAAATGCACATAAATTTATGAGTTTTCTGTTTTACAAACATTTCAAATGATAAAATAAATTTAAAATATTAAATGTACAGTTGAATTCGGATAAAGTTGCGCAAAATTACTCAAAAAAATTCACTCAATTGCACAAAAAATTCAACAATTCACAAAATAAATAAAGCCAAATGTGGATAAACGAAAAAATCGTTTAATTGCAAAAATGACTGATTATGATAAAATTAAATCAGTCGAATTTAGATAAGCGTACGTTATTTAAATACAAAAAATCTGCTAATTGCATAAGCTTTTCAAATAATAAAACAAATTCAGTCAAATTCGGATAAAAGCAGGTTTTTTCATTTCAAAAATTAGTTAAAAACATAAATTTTTTAATTAATATAACAAATGCAGTAGAATTCCTATAAACGTGTACATTGATTCATTGAAAAACTCGCTTAATTGCAGCACCAATTCAAATTATGGGGAAAAAATCGTTTAATTGCAAAAAAAAGTATCGAATGATAAAATAAATTAAGTGGAATTCTGTTAAACATACGCTTTTTAGTTGAAGAACAATTTTTTCCAAGATTAAATTTGTTAACAAGCACTGGTAACTTTGACCATCGGCTAGATCCCAGGGTCTGAACATGAATCGAACCTGCGATCCCCATTAATCTACAGGGCACCCTTTCAAATGATAAAACAAAAGCAAAGGAATTCTGATAAAAGTTAGTTTTTTTTTATTATTAACAAATCTTCCATACGATGAAAGAAAGACAGAATAAACGATAAAGTTACAAACGATAAAATTAATACAATGGAATTCGAATACACTATTAATACGCTTAATTGCAGCATTATAAAAAAAAAATATTTCATTTCCAATAAACGTATGAAGTTTAATTTAAAAAAAATCTTAATTGCAATAAAAAGTATAAAACGTCAAAATAAATTAGGATAAACATGTACCCCATTATCCGAAAAAATTAACACAGACTTTAAAGGCAACGTTATCGAAATTTTTCATAAATTTTAATTTAAAGTCTACCTCAATTTTTATTTTTTTATTTTTTTTTGTTGAATAAAAGCAGTACACGTTATTTAATTTTAAATAAAATAAATGCAGTATAATTCAGGTAATTGGAAAAATAAATATATTCGATTAATTAAAAAAATCTGTTAATTACAAAAATACTTCAAATAAACTGAGTCGAATTGGAATAAGTGTACACTGTTTATGTAAAATTATCGCTTAACTGCAACTAAATGCTTAAATTATTAGTTTTATATAATTGCAAAGCTGTTTAATTATGCTTGAAAGAAGAAAACAACCCTTTAAGCCAACACACGAAACCTGGACTGAAATTAACGATTTGCAAACTCAACTCAAGCTCATTTGAAAAGTTTAAATTTTAACCTTTTTGTGTTATTACCGGTTGCAACTTGTGGTAGTGCGGTTGTTTCAAATACAACACAACTGAGTGGAGTTGTGAAACATAATAGAGGTACAGTTTTCAAGTGAATTTAATGCAATTCAATACCGATTTTTTGTAAAAAATAATGTGAAAATTTCTGGAAAAGTTGCGCTATAAAAAAATTATAAGCCAACCTTAAGCTTTGGGCCCTGCATTTGCCGTACACGTTTTAAAAGAAGATTTAAAAAAATTCCACTCAATTTTCATAAATTCATAGCAAAAAAAAAAATGCGAAACTTGACACTTGGCGTAAAATAATGTCTGTAACTTTTAGTCTTCATCAAACCGTATTCCACTGTACAGCAAAAAAAAAAGTTGGCAAAAAAACAAACAAATTTATTTATGTAGGTGTGTATGTATTTAAATTAAAAATTATTTAAAGAATACTAAATCATAAGTTCATGCATATAGCATGTATACACACATATACACACGTACATACCGGCATACAATAAAGAATTTAAATAACTATTAATCTTTTGTAAATTAAAAATTAATGTAAACAGCTAAATTTAAATAATAAAATTGAATGGAAGTTTTTTTTATTAAAAAAAAAATCATGATTAGAAAATTGACGACGAAAAAATTTAATTCAAATAAGAAAATAAAAATAGTTGCTTATGAGGTAGCTTTTAAAGCTGTAAAAAAAGACAAGTAACTTGAATACTGAATGAAGAATTTAATAAAATTTTAAAAATTGCCAAAACAAAATTTTTGTGTGCGGAAACAACAGCAATTTTAAAAGAGAATTAAGAAAAAGTTACGCAACTAAAATTGCTTTGTCTATACCCGGACTAAATAAAAACAGTAGTGGATACAACCGCACTAGAGGTGCCTAAATTGTACGAGTTTTAAACTTGAGCCGCCCAGAAAACAAAGGCATCATGAAGGAAGTTTTAGTTTTATGTTTGTTGATTTGAAAAAAAGCATTTGCATATTTTAAAGGCTTCTTCTTGGCAGGGATGTAAATTTTGTTTTTAATCTAATTTTTTTTTGTCTTAAAAAAATTATTAAAAATAAAAACTTTCAAGCATTAAAGTCACATACATTGCAATAATAAAAACTCTGGCAAAATTTTGCAAATAATAAAAACCTAAGGGGAAAAATGTACACAGCTGTGTTAAATTGATTTTGTGGTTTTACACGGCATTTCCTTTTTTTTTTTTTTTAGAAAAGAAAAAAATTAGTTAAGCAACAACAAAAAACAATATTATAAAAAGGTTTTTAAGTACGAGTATGTGTTAACCATTATAAAAAAAAAGAAGAAGAAAAATATATAAACTTATGACATTTAAATGGCATTAAAAATTATACAACGAAGTAACATATTTTCTTAAGACAAGAAAACAAAAACAGAAGATTCTCAGTTCATTTCATTTCATTCTTTTCTTATCTTTTTGTGAATGCCTGCATGAGTCCTGAAGGGAATTATTCTTTTTTAATTTGGCAACACATTGTAGTTATGTTACGAAATAATAGTTTTTTAATAAATAACATTTGAGTTTGTATTTTTTTTTTAATTCCTCAAAAAAGGAACGAATTTTTTTTAGTTTTAACGTGAAGAAAAAATAATTTGTTATTCTTTTGTAGGCTGGAAACAAAATGTTCAATAATTACTATTGTGCAACATACGTTTGCATTCAACACTCAATATGACTCTTAAAATAGCTCAATTTAGAGTTAGTAACTCTAAAGGATCTTTTTTATAGTCCATGCGTTCACTGTTCGAAATCTCTATCTCGAATGAAACCAGCTACCTATCATAGGAATCTTACTGTACGAGGCAATAAGACCTAAATAAATTCCTTTGATTTTATTTGTTTTTTACCTCACTTACCAATTATAAAAAAATTCTTCATGTAACTACCAGTGAACCATGGAACAGCTTACAGCCCCTTAATAATTCCACGCTTTATATTTTACGCTTTATTCCTTATACAAGGTGGGCTAAAAGAAATCACCCTATTGGAAGATGCTCTTATTTTTGCAAATGGCGGCCAATGTCAAATCTGTTTTGACAGTTGTGAACTAGACAGATGTAGAATACAAGTGAACAAGCCATGGAGGGATACACTCTCCAAGAACGCGGAATAATCAAAGTGGACGATTTTTCGACCAAAATCATAATGAGCGACGAGGCTCATTTCCACCTCAGTGGCTACATGAACAAGCAAAACTATCGCTTCTGGGGCATCGAAAATCCACGAGTGATGTACGAGGAGCATTTACACCCGCTCAAAGTGACTGCATGGAGGAGTCATCAGGCTGGTCAAACGACAACAGTGGACGGTGCGCGTTATAGGGCCATGTTAACCGAATTTTTTCTGCCGCAATTGAACGAATTAGGACTAGAGGACATGTGGTTCCAACAGGACGGAGCAACGGCACACATTTAATTTTCATTTAGAAAAAAAAAATGAGCCAAACCACATCGGATGACTTCTTTTCGCCCACCTTGTATTTTTTGTCATCAAGCTTGTGCCTAATTTTATAAAACTTTGTTTGCAAGATAAAGGAAGAAATGAATATTTATGGTAAATAAATTACAGTCACCCTTCTCTTCTAAGCACTAAATAATAAAACTTTTTGCCATTTCTTTAATTTCAGTTCCTTTTGTAAGAAACATGCATGTGATTTAAAGTTTTAGCTTTAAGTTGAACAAACACAGGATGCGTTTTTTTCAAAACTTGTTATTAAATTGTTATAATTTATAAGGGTTTTTTTATCTTTAATTTTTTTGTCTCCCTTTACTTAACATAATTTGCAAACAAACCTACATAAAGCAAATACAAGGATTTTCTAAAATATAAACCAGACTATTTCTCTCTCTCTCTCTCTCTATCTTTCCATCATTTTCTCACACTAACTGCTTTGGAGAACCCTTGGTTTTTTTTTTTTAACGGAAACTCGTTAGTCTAAGCACCAGCGTAGAAAAGTACAAAATCCTATAAAAGTTTAAAAAAGAAAAAAATGTACCTCAGAAATGCTCACAATTGTATAAATAAACCTACCAAAATTTTAAAACTGTTATACTGCTAACTCACCTACAATAATTTGTATGTGGGTGGGTTTGTGTGTGTGTTTGTATAAGTATTAACGGAAATGAAAGTGCCAAGACGGCAGGCAATTAATTTGCATGGCTAAGTAACAGAAAAACAAAAACAACTGTAGCAAAGCAGTTACAAAAAGTTTTGTTTTTTAAACCGAAAATTAAACCTTGTTGATAAATTTTAATTGAGGAAAGGAAGGAAGGAAGAAAATAAAATAAAACAACAGCAAAACTTATAATAAAATAAATTTCACCTTTTCTAAAACTGAACTTTTAAATAAAAGCAACAATATAAAAAATTCTCTTGATTTATGATGATTTTTAATGACTTGCCATCAATCTTTGCAGATAATTTGTAAAAGTAAAGTGTAAAGCATCATTTATTTTTGGGCTTAAAAAATAAAAATAAAAGAAAAGCAAGGAAAGCAAGACAAAGTGCCCAGATGCGCATCTTATTTATTTTTTAGAGGCGGAAAATTTAAGTAAAACTTAAATTTTTTAATTGATGTTTAACTCAAAAAGTAAAAATTTTTTTCAAATAGAAAATAATATCGTAAAAAATTATAAGTAAAAGATGGAGAAAAAAAGACTTACCAGTCAAATTGTAGTATTTTGAACCTGTAAAGAGAAAAAAATTTTAATTAATATAATTTTTAATTTAGTTTTAAATATCAAATCAGCTATATACATTTTTTTATTTTAAATATATTATATATTTTGAATTAGTTTATGTACTTTGTATATTTATTGATTTTTAAATTTAATTACGAATTAATGGCCGGCGTTGCCACATATCTCGTTATTTACTTATTAATTTTTTTTTTTCATTTTAAATTTATTATTTCATTTATTTTTTTTATATTTATTTCCTATTAATTTCTTTATTTTTTTTTTTAAATTTGTTGATTCTTAATTTTTTATTAATTGCAATTCTTCAACTTTTCATTAAAATTATTTTAAAATTTCCACACAATTTGCTCAACTTAGGAGTTGGGCGATGTGGCATTTGTGTGTGTGTCTTTTTTTTTTAATTTAATTTTTTATCTTACTATCCTCTTTAATTTCTTATCGTTTAATTTTTAGCAGTTGCAATCAAAAACATATTTTAACTAATACCATATTAACGTTGCTCGTAACTCCAGAAAAAAATTGTTATAGAATTTTGTTTTTTTTTTCTAGGTTTGCCCACAAGTTAGAGATGGTATTTTTAGTTTTTTCTTCTATATTTTTAGAATTTTACAAAGTTTTTCTTAAATAAGTGCATAAGCAGACAGAAAGAAAAATAAGAGAAATATTTAATTTCATTTTGTTGTGCCAAAACCAATACCAAATATTAAGTTAATTTCAAATTAAACGTTAGTTAGTAAGTGAAAAAGCGTGCGATTAGCAACAAAATTTTTAATAGTGAGTGGACATGATAGAGGGGGTGGAGTGATAACAGAATACCACGTTCAAACTTCAATTAAGGAGTCCAACTTTTTATTTATTTTATATTTTTTTTCTGTTAAGTTATCAAGCAACCAGAAAACTATCTATCTATCTTATATATTATTTTATTTGCTAAACTTTTGCTTGAAAAACGTATAATTTTCTTTTTTAGAAAACTTTATTTTTATTTTACATTTAGGAATTAATTGTATTTATCGTAGTACTAAAAAAGTTTATAAAAACAATTAAATGTTTTTAGTTCTTTTTTTTAGTTTTTACGTACTTTTAAAAAGCATTCACTAGGAAGCTGAAGCTGTTGTGTTAAATTTTACTTTTTTTAAAGGAAAATAAATTTCTCTTTAATTTTGCCATTTTCCACTTTTGGTATTGAAAACCATTTGTTACTAATTATCGTGGCAATAAAATTAAAGTAAATTATTGTAAAGGGAATTTATAAGCTTCTTATTGCTGCCATTTAAAAAAATAAAAAGAAAATAAATGTAAAAGTAAAAAAAAAAGAAAGATGGAGTAAGAAAAAAATGCGTTTATAAAAATACGCAATCAATATACGAGTATAAAGTGAAAATTAATTAATATTAATTGATTTGGTAATTTTGTATGTTTCATTTAACGTTTGTTATAGTACGTCTGGCATTGGTTTACGAGAAAACAAAATTTAATTATTATAAATTAAGTAATGAGTTTAAAAACAATTTAAATGAACTTCAAATTAAATTATATTAATTAAAAACAAAGCTGAGTTAGAAAGATTTAAAAAAAAAATAAAATACTGATCTTTGTAAATAAAATTGATTTCTGTTAGTTCCGATTACAGTTTTTTTCAAATCGCCATGCCTATTTACCGCCCCCTTTTCAATAATTTTATCATCAAAACTTTATTTTCTAAAGGATTTCTCTGAAATTTGGTATGAATAATCTCTAACTCCAAAAAAGGTAGCCATATACTTTAATACCAACCACGCCTACTTTTCAATTTTCAGATTAAAACTATTTTTTAACAGATTTCTCTGAAATATAAGCAAAATTGCCATATACATTTGAAAGGGCCACGCCCATTTTTCAAAAATGTAATTTTTAAGTGGATTTCTTTGAAATTTAATACATTGGCTCTCTTTCCTCAAAAACGACCATCTAATTAACTAAGGAACCGAGCGAGACCAGTCACAAACAGCTAGTACACTTGTAAAAATAAAAAAAGTATTTAAAATTGAATTAAATACGTTACTTATATACTATTCTCATGGTACAAATCCTTCCTAAGTCTAGTATTCTGTAAGAATTAAAAGACTTTTTTGGGTGATTTGTTCGCCATGTCAGACGAAAACCGATTCAAATTAGAATATTACAGACATAGTACATGTTCTATAGTCTCTTCGCCTTCGTTACATACCACTTGTACTATAATTTGTTTTTTTTTTTTTATTTCCTTGTCTTTATAACTGTTTTATTAATAACTAAAAAAAGGATGTAAAATATTCTTTACAATTTTTATGTAAAAACAACCTTCTACAATCGGTTGGATTCAACCTACATACTTGCTTTCAAGCCTTCGAACAAAATGTTCATTGGCAGGGGGTTTTTAAATACAATTTCAACGAATAATATGCACAGATAAGTAATTAAAAATAAATTTTCTTATACGCACACAAGCACATACAATTATTTTTCTTTTTTCTTTATCGTGTGGCCTTTTCTTTCATATTAATTTCAACTTAACGAACAAGGATATTCGTGGGTAAATGGAATAACGTAGAAAATATATAATTTCTGTTAATATAATCAGCTTTAGTAATTAAATCACACTTGACTGGCAGTTTTCAACAAGAAGTAGGTCTTTTATTATAAATAGTACGAATAAATATCTATAAATATCTTATTCAATTCAATACAATTACAATAACCTCCCTTCTCTTTTCTTTGCTACAACAAACATTTAGATCAAAAGCACCAACCATACACCCCAGTAAAACTGAAGCTGAAATAAATTTGTGTTTCAGAAGAAAAAGGAATTTAAGAACTTAATTCTTAAGCTTATTTTATTAAAAGAAATTAAAAATATTAAGAATATTTTTATGCTCTTCTGCTAACAGTACGTATAGTGGCGGCTCTGTGAGCATGACATCTAAAGGTTTTGTCAGTTTATACTACTGACCGTTTGCTTTTTTTTTTCTTTATGTACAAGCAAGCCTTCACAGTAAAAATTTTTTTTTGTCTTAAATCTAGCAAATGAGCTGTTATTTTTGAAAGTGTTATAAGTCCACTTTAATAAAAATGTGTTAGCGGTAGTTTCTAAAAGATGATGTCTATATCTAACTAAACTTACTGATCACTCTTTTTTTTTTTTTTTTTAAATTGACTTATACCACTTTAAAAAATAACAGCTCAAATGATGAAAGTGATGATTTAAAAATTGTAAATTCCTTTTTTTTAATACTTTGATTTCACAAATCATTTGATTAGATTTTTGAAATAAATCATGTCTATACCCGCGTATTAAAAGCAAAGTTAAAATAGGTAAAAAACGAGGGTTTTATTAGATGTCTGGTTGGTAATGTGATTATAAATGTTATCGATATGCAGCTACCATACAAACCAAGTCAGCCAGCCAGACAATCCCTGTTTTTTGCCATTAAATACAATTGAAAAAAAGGAGTAAAATAGCAAAAAAAAAAAAAGGAAAAATAATAAAATAAAAAATAATAGCACAAAAAAGCTAAAAACATTTTGGAAATTGAGATGAGTGAAAATGAGTTTGGACAAATAAACAATACTCGTAAAAAGGACACACGGAAAAAAGAAAAATTACGCACCCTTAAATAGTGATAACAAATAAATGTTTAGACCTTTAGGAATGGCTGTCTAGCTGTTTGGCTGTCTGGCTTGTTATTTGCTACTGCCACTTACACGTCACTTAATCGAATTATCATCATCAAATATGGCGTCAAACAATTTTGAAAAACCAACCCACATACACACACAGGCAGACATGCAAGTGTAAACCCTGCAAGCAATTTGTTAACCTACTAACAAAGCAACATATTTTAAGCGATTTTATAAAACAATTGGTTTTCTTTCCCATCTCGGTAAGTCCTGAATCAAAATAATGAAGTTATTGCGACAACACGTTAATTTTTACTTAAGTCTACTTAAGCAATTTTTTTTAAAGCCAGATTTTTGTGCAAGGCAAAATCAAAAATTTTCTGCAGCGGAAATTTTTAAAGCACTAAAAACCGTTGTTAAAAGCTGACAACACAGCGACCGGGGTTAATGAGTTTCCTTCTTTGGTTTCACCAGCAATCTCCTAGTAAGAAATAGTTAAGCGGCACTAGGTGGTCAAACCACCTAACATAGTCGTATTATTGATTCTGCAGGGAAAGGAAAATTTAGCGGAAGGAAATATTGACCGATATGCAAATTGCTAATATTTGTTACTGTGAAATTATCTTATTATTTTAAATTATTTAATTTAATTCTGAATTCAAAAATTGTCTATTGTGAATGAATTGTGTTAATTTTTCGTTTTAAATAAACAAATAGAAAATTTATTTGTTATTTGACCTTTTTCTTTTTAATAAAATGACTATTTTATTAAGCTTGGGGTCGTATTGTATAAAATATTTTGCTCCAACTTAAGTAGCTTCTTGAGAAAAGAAAATTAATTTTTTTTTTACTAAAATGGCTATTTTATTAAGCTTGAGGTCGTATTGTAAAATTTATTTTGTATATCGACGACCTCAAACTTAATAAAATAGCCATTTTAATAAAAAAAAAAATAATTTTCAATAAATAAAACGAAATTATTTTCGAAAAATAAAACAAATTAAGCTAAAACACATTTTATTTTTGCGAAATATTGAATTTTTTTTGACATTTTTGTTGATTTTTAATTTTGTTTTTCGTGAGAAAATTTAAGCGTAAGCAAAATGTAGAAATTTATCTATATTGCGAAATCAATAATAGAAAATTTTGCTTCCGCACAAAGAATCGCGGTATTAGACCCACTATTTTATTAGGAAAAAATTACTAAAAGGGTCGTTATGAAAAGCAGCAAATTGTAAAAATATTTAAAATACTAATAAATAAAATATTAAAAAATAAAAAAAGGAAAAGAAAAAAGCCTGTTTAAGCTTTTTGTTTAATAAATAATGGACCATAATCATAGTCAAAAAAATTAGACTTTTTACTAAGTATTTTTGTGTTATTTAAAGTTTTTGGAGTTGCTGACAGGGAATGTGTATAGCAGGAGAGTCACCCCGTGCAGAGCGCAAATTTCTATGTCCGGTTTTTGGTCAGTAAAATTTGGTTGTTTGAAGTTTTTTTTAACTTGAAAAAATTTACTAAAACGTTAAAAACCAATGTCAATATTTGAGGTTGCTTTTCATTGCCATGCTTTTCTCCTTGTGTTTTCTGTTTGTATTTATCCTTACAGCAAGTTAAATCCTTGCTTTAGCAAAGTAATCTGAACAAGAAAAAATATTAAAAAAAAGATTTTTTGAAAAATACTTTGTCTTATTCCCTTAGCTGGTTTTTCTTTTTCAAAAATAAAAGATGTTAAACAAACCTAAAAAAGCAAAATGTTGCGTGTTGCCTGTATGGATCTTAGCTAGACAAATTCTGCAATCCCCTACAACAATTTTGTTTAGGTGTGACTTTAATAGATTTCTTTAAGTTTTTTTCTTTTTTTTTATCTTTCTCTCTCCCCTAATTTAGTTAATATTTTTTCTTTGCTTTAAAACTTAACGCTCTTATTTAACAAACGTTTACAAAATTGTTAGAAAAAAAAAAATTTAACCATTTGAAATGAATTCTTTAATAAATTAAATTAATATTTTTTTAATTTTTCTATTTCTCGTTTGCTTTTAGATATGAACAAGGGATCACCAATTGATTATAAAAGTGGTTCGGCTTGTTCGACACCCACCAAGGATACCTTAAAAGGTTATGAGCGTTCAGCTAATAATTGTATGGGTCCTGTGCTTCCGCCCCGTAGTGTTATGAGCGGTATACCCTCTCATCATTATTCGGCACCCATGAATTTTCGCAAAGATTTGGCGGCCCGCTGTTCAGCAAAATGTATAGCAATTGTAGCCGTATCAATATTTGTAGCCATGTGTGTTTTGTTAATAGTTTTAACAGGTAATTTATAAAAATAAAAAAACAAAAATAACTGTTATACGCCGTTATTATGAGGAGTGGCTTTGTTATTAATGGCTCCATTAGTAAAATCGTATCATGTTACTTTAAAAAGTTTCGTATTTTTTTTCTACTTTAGGTTTCGGTTACTAAAAATTTATCAAAACAGTAAAAATTTTCAATGTAAAAATCTATATTCTATAAATTTCTATGTTACTGAAGTTGCCAATACGTTCTTTGTAAGCGGTAACAGTGTTAGCTTTTATCAGCTGATTCGCAACTTGACGATACGATCTTCCTAATTAAACCATAAGGCTCTGTTTGTAGCTAAATTATTAAGCTTGCTAACTATAAATTAAAAGCTTTAATAATTTGTTTTGCAAGGAAGGGCGGAGATGTACCTCCCCCCCTTGACAAAGCCCTACTCATAGTAAATAAAACCCTTTTTCTTGCTTTCTTTTTGTAACGAATTTTTAAATATTTTTTGTTTATTAATTTGGTGAATGAATTTAGGTTTTGGTGTTCTGCATTGGTCTCCTTCTGCCCCCTGTACAGTTCTAGTCGGCAATGAGGCTTCTGAAGTGACAGCAGCCAAAAGTACTAATACCGATTTATCAAAACTACATAATTCCTCGCTACGCTCAAAATCTGGACAACCCACCATGGTTACAACGGCCACCTCATCGCTGCCCTCATCTCAGGCAGCTGCCTCATCCTCTGCTTTTCAATCTACTTCAGCCTCTTCTGTGGCTGTGGGTTCAGCGGCAGCCACATCTTCATCCTCCGCCTCTTCATCCTCGTCGTCATCCAGCCTGTTATCATCATCAACTTCACTGTCATCAGCATTAGCAAATGCCAATATTGGAGGTAATTATGCACAAGTTTTAATTATTTTTAAATGAGTTTTTACACACAACAAGAAAACAAACAAAAACTGTTTTTTTTTCACTTCTTTAGCACATAAAAATAAAAACGAGTAAAGATAATTATGGACAAAAAGAAAATCTTTCTTTTTTTTCATTTAATTTTTCATTTCTTTTTTTATGCTTCTAAAGAAACAACAAAAATCAAGACGGTTACTACGTTGAGCTTAATAATCAAGTTTTGTTGATTTTATTTGTTTTTATTTTCTTTGCTGGTACCTGCTATCCTTCATTTTGTATTTTTTTTTTTTTTCATTTAAAATTTTAAACCTTTTTCTCGTGTTTAGAGAAAATGCTGACAAGTTAAAAAGAAAGAACTAAAATAAAATGTTGGAAATAAAACTGTCATTTCAGTTTTAAAGTTTTTGCTTTTTACATTATTTATTTTCATTAGATACCAAAACTAACAAAAAAGAATTATAATTTAAATGAAAATTTTTGCTCAATATCGAATGATATAATTTGGCTCCTGATTTCAAATCTGCGAATCAATTTTTTTTTTATTTTCGAGATATAATGTTGTGTCCTAATGAAAAATGTGACACGACACGACTTCAACACGGTTGGTTCTATTTGCTAAAAACGAAAATCTGAAACTACGCAACAAAATTTCCTTTAAAAACAAAACAAACAAAAATTTCTTTTTTATGCAAAATTCAACAAAATTTAATTTTTAGAAAATCATTAAAAATAGACAGATAAAATTCCGGCACTTTTTTCCACAAGCATATAGCCTCAGCCTTATAAGTTCTTGACAAAACAATTCATATTTTATTAAAATCGTTAAAATACTATCAATTTTATTTACAACCAGCATTTAACTTGCTACTTCGTCAGCGAAGTAAAGGAGTGAAGATAAATCTGTTTTAACGTAACTCCTTACTTTTTTTTTTTTTTTTTGTATTTATGGCATATTTATAAATATGTTTAGGAGAAATATAAGTGCACTGGATTTTTTAAGACCAACATTTTGTATTTTCTTGCTTTAAACTAAAATACAAAAATTTAAACAACCCACCTCCTTCCCTTTTTAAAGAATTACTAAGGCAAAACCAATATCATTTTTAAATAAAAACAAATTTTTAGCATTTCAAAAACCTTTGCTAGTGTAGAAATTGTAAAAATTTCTTTTACCTGGTTTTTTTTTCTTTTATTAAACAACAAAAAAAAAACTTTTCCTACACTACCACTACATTTAAACCAAAATATAGATGATAAAACTTTAAGACGACGACAGATAGCAAAGATGATGTATGAAAAATTTGATAAACAACAACAACGACAACAAATGCAACAATTTTTACTAGATAAAGGTTTACGTTATCGCAGAAGTTTATCAGCTAAAAGTTTTGAACACTTAATTAGAAAAAAAGACAAAGCAGAAAATCCTTATGATAATAATGATGAAGCTGAAGTTGAGGAACAACAAGAACAGCAGCAGCAGAAAAACTTTATTAGGGATTTTATAAATAGTAATACAACGACTGCTATACCTTTTATAGCAGATTTTAAGGATAATAATAATGATGAGCAAGAGATTGATGATGTTTATTTTAATAATGAAGAAATTGTAGTAAATAATTTCAAAGCGTTCTTTGAGTTTGATAATCAAGAAAAATTAATAAAGGAAAAGAAAGAAGAAGAACAAAAAGAGGAAGAAGAAGAACAAGAAGAGAAAGAAGAAGAACAAGAAGAGAAAGAAGAAGAACAAGAAGCAGAGAAGAAAGGAGAATATCTTGCAACAACTACTACTAGTGGTAGTACTACTGGTTCTGCTACTTTTACTACTAGTAGTAGTGCTACTGCTGCTACTAGCAGTAGTGCTACTGTTACTGCTACTTCCTTAAATGAGGACTTTGCATTTTTTTTATCCTCATTTGCTGCCACATCGGCTACACAATTCCCTTTAGCTGCCTTACCGCCTGTGCCATCACAGTCACCTTTTGCTGACAAACAAACTTTTAAAATCAATAACATATTAAATCTCAAACAAAATGATAAAATTGTAAATAACAAAGAAAATATTATAAAAGCCAAACAAATTTATAGCAATAAAGATAAACTTAAGGAACAACAACAACAACAACCTAAAGAAGTTAACAAAATAGTGTCAACAACAAGAACCGTATTTGGTGATAGCTCTGCCTCATCAACTATTTATACAACAGAAAATCAAGAAGAAGAAACCACCACAAAATTGTGCACAATTTTTGAAAATTATAATTATGATGAAGAACAAGCTGCTAATTTGGAAATGGAAGATTTAAATTTAGATTTACAAAATTCTAAAGAAAGTTTTCAATATCCAATAACAGAAACCATTCAAAACATTGATAATGAGGAGGAGGTGGGGGAGGAGCAAGAGAATTATAAAGAAGAAAAAGTAGAAGAATTTGATGACAGCGGCAATAATTTTCAAATCAATCACTCAAACTTTATTAATACAAAAGCCTTAAATATTAGCCAAAACCAACAAGATTTGTTGAATGACAGCTATGATGACAATTCAACAAAACAAAAACAAATAGAGCAAATCACTACTGGTAGCACTGACATTAATTTAGCTAAAGATTCTTTAGAAAATCTCATGTTAAATGATGATGATGGTTTAGTGCCAGCTGTCAATGCACATCATAACCATTTTATGGACATGAATTATGTACAGCAATTAGATGACATTGACATTGTTAAATTGGAACAGCAAACGTCGTCTGACTCTAATGAAGAGCAGGAACTTTATAAAACTGTTAATTTAACAAAAAATAAAAAGGAGGAAGTGAAAATGAAAATGAAAGAGAAACCTAAATATAAATCTCAATTAAATACCTACAACATGTATAAAAAGCAACAAAATGAAGTTTCATTAACACAAGATAAGCCCTTCTTAGCACCAGAAAAAACAATATTTTATGAAAAACCCTTTACAACAGCGCCAATTTTAACGAACAGCAATTCAATACCTGAACATACAAATCATTTTGTTAATACTAACAATAATGACAACAATTTAGTAGATAAACGTATTATAGTCAATTTAACAATAGCCTCAAATGATGGTACCGGTAACATGTACACTTTACATGTTAATATACCGGCCTTTGATCAAGCCGGACAAGTACAAAATATGCAACAAGTTTTAAAACATGAACAAATACCTGCAGCTACATCGTCTGCTTCTGCTGAACACCCTGCTAAAGAAAATCTAAAAGCAGAAATTAAAGAACAGCCTGTAACTACCAAAGCATATCAAAACAGTCCCTATTGCATACCAGAACCACCACCGCCTATACCAGAATGCCCCTGTAATTGTGGTTTATATAAAAGCTACCTTAGTGGTTCCGAATCTAGTTCTGACAGCGGCTTCTCTGTAGACAATTTAGACCTAGACAATAATGACTGGTTTCAAATACCTGCTACTACAGTCAAGGCTTTAACTGAAACTATTACTACTTCAACTGCTACAACATCTCTTAATACTGTTACACCAGCACCTTCACCTTCACCAGCCAAATTTTTAACTAATCTGGCAACTCAAAATTTTGAAAATGTTAATGCTAACGATAATAATATTAATATTAATGACGATCATAATGATGATAAAAATGTTGTTGATTTTATAACAACCACTAGTAGTAGCAGCAACTTTACTAATCATATTAATATGCTTGATTATGTTACTGATGATGATAATGATAATGATGATGATGATGATGATAATTTTGTAACTAATAAAATAATTGTTAAAAATTCTAATAAAAATGGTGAAAAGTTTGCATGTCCTGATGTTATGCCCATACTTATACTTGAAGGTGATTTGTATTAATTTTTCTTTCTCTATATTCTCACAATAACCCCCTCTCTGTCTCTCTGTTAATAATGAAAACTAATTTTAAATTAAATACTAACTTATTAACAAGGAAATGTAAAAATACTTAAAAAGAAATAATAATTAAGAAACTAAAAATTTCAAAAAAAAAAAAAAATACTGACTTAACGTTCTCTTAGTCGTATTTAACAAGCTAATATAAAACATATAGCGAAACGAAATATATTCCAATTAACAATTTTAATTAAAATTTTCCCTTTAGTTAAAAAGTTATCAGAATGATTAAATATTTAATTGATTCAATGAAAACTTTAATTGTTATAATTTAAAAATTATTTTTAAATAAAATATTTATTTGAATTGTATTTTGTATGAAAAAATTATCTAAACTAACTTCATATTCATGTTTGCAAATTTATTATGAAATTATAACAAAAAAAAATCATCATCAAGTAATTTAACAAAACATTAATTCATATTGCTTTCAAATATACAGTATTGGCTTTCAAACATCAAAATTATTCATACAAATTTTTTAAAATACAGTAAATTTATCCCAAAACAAAAGAAAATCATTTAACTAATTAAATGAGTGGTTATTTTTTAAAGTAGTATAAGTCCACTTTAGAATAAAAAGGGTTAGCGGACTTATACCACTTTCAAAAATAATCGCTCAAATATAATCACGATTTAAAAAAATTAATTAAAAATTTCATCATTTAGGGTAAACAGCTGTGCAGCACATTTTACAGATCTCTGAATTCCCGATTTCACCGTCTTTAGTTAAAATGATAATAATATTGGCTTAACTGCAGTCTATAGTTAACTCAAGATTGTGAATTGGTTTGTTCTTAAAAAACTGCACCAACAAAATAAGCTATAGCAAAAGGCTAGTCTGAATTTGAGTACCACAAATAAATATGAAAATTAGAATATAACTTCGTTTCTGATAACAGAATTTGTTACCAGTCAAAAATTCAACTATTTTCATCAAATTTTACAGTTGTAACTACTTGTATTTCGATTCTAATCGGAAGGGCTTTCGAAGAGATTTTTCAAATTGAAAAACAAACTACCGTATAAAGTAAAATCTTAGGTCTTTGCGGCCTGTTGTTAAGCTATTTTATCTTATCTGATTCTATTAACTTTGTAGATATAGCCCAGCAAAATGTAAATAAACATCAACTTAAAACTAATTAACAAACAATTACCAGCCAAATCGAAGTATTCGAACGATATTTTTTCAAATTATCTAAAATTAAAAAAATCGATTGATTTCATACGAAATTCAATGCAACGATTTGAGCTTAAGAGTACATTTATATATATTCATACTCATGTTGCTTGCCAAGATACTTATAAAAACACACCCAACACTCAACCTTTACCCCTGCCAATTACTACAAACCAACTAATTTTAATTTACAAATTTATCTTACGCTTTAAATATTTTTTAATCTAATAAAACAAAACTAACCCAATATTATATGGCTTTTTTTTTCTCTTTCTTCTCCTTTATGGGTTTATTTATTTTGAATACGCTTCAAACAAATGAAACAATTTCAAAAGGCGCACGAACATTCCCGGCTCGTAGTTTTCCCCCAGATGGCACAACTTTTGGTCAAATAACTTTAGGCCAAAAGTTAACCAAAGAAATACAACCATACAGCTATTGGAATATGCAATTTTATCAATCGGAACCGGCATATGTGAAATTTGATTATACCATACCGCGGGGAGCTTCAATAGGTGTTTATGGTAGGCGTAATGCTTTACCCACCCACACACAATATCATTTCAAAGAGGTACTTAGTGGTTTTAGTGCCAGTGCCAGTACCAGATCAACTAGAGCGGCTCATGTAAGTATTTCACTTCTGCTTTTAGTTTAGATTGAATGGGTTTTTAGTGTTAAAACTAAGTATTTTGAAATAAACTAAAACTAATGCTTTTATTAACCAAATAATAATTGTGTTTTCGTCTTTTTTTAAATATATTTTCATGCTTTTCTCCATACACCACCAACCAACTCCACTCCAATCCACTACTCATTTTTACTACGTAAAATCAACCACAAATCAAAACACAATTTACAAACTTCATCTATTCAAAACATTTTTCACTTCATTTCGCCACACTACACTATCATTTCAATTATCCTTAACAACTTCTCCAAAACGGACACCAAAAACAAAAAAAAAAAAAAACGGAACGGACTGTTTATTTGTATGTGTGTATTTAATCATTATGTGAATGCAGCAATCAATAACACGTGAAGTTACCCGTTATATGGAACCTGGTCATTGGTTCGTTTCACTTTATAATGATGATGGTGATGTACAGGAAATAACATTTTATGCCACCATAGCCGAAGATATGACACAAAATTGTCCAAATGGTTGTTCAGGCAATGGCCAATGTTTGTTGGGTCATTGTCAATGTAATCCTGGTTTTGGTGGCGATGATTGTAGTGAAAGTGTTTGTCCTGTATTGTGTTCACAACATGGTGAATATATAAATGGTGAATGTATATGTAATCCCGGTTGGAAGGGTAAAGAATGTTCATTGCGTCATGATGAGTGTGAAGTGGCCGATTGTAATGGTCATGGTCATTGTGTTAGTGGAAAATGTCAATGTATGCGCGGTTATAAGGGAAAATTCTGTGAAGAAGGTAAAATTTATTGCTCCAATTTTCAATAGATAATTTGTTATAATTTTGTTTTTTGTGCTTTAGTTAAAAAAATATTATTAGTAAATATTATTCAAGCTTAAGATCTCAATAAAAATTGTTTTTATTTTAATTTCTTTTGAATAATAAATTTATAATTTAATAAAATTATTAAAAAATAATAATTTTTATCAGTAGTAAGAATATGGGGGTTCTGGCCCAATGGAGGGAATTTCTTGGTTGTTTATGAGAAATTCAATGTAATGGAAATAAGAATTGTAAAGCAGTTCCTAAATAGTTATAAAATGATATTTAGTCATTTGATCTGTCAAAAATAGCTAGTGTGCATAAAAAGTAGCATAATGAGTAGCTATTGTGAATATTTGTTCCAGATTTTTTTTGACAGGTCTTTAGGATTTTCTCATTTTATCAAAAGTTTTATAAAATAATAGTTTTTGTGCAAGCAGAGTTGTTTTTTTAATGATTGATGAGAGAAATATTAGTGTAGCATATGCGTAGTTAATTTGAAGCGATTTTTGAAAGTCTGAAAAACAGATTTTCTTTTTATAAAATCGTACGCAAAAATAAGTCATTCAATACGAACGAATTCTCATAAGCAGCATAAAATTAGCCCTATTGAGCCACTTTATACCCAAGTTTATACCATTTTGCTATATTTTAATTTAAAAAAAAAATTATTATTTGTGCTTCTCTTTTAGTTGATTGTCCTCATCCCACTTGTTCGGGACATGGTTTCTGTGCGGAAGGTACTTGTATTTGTAAAAAAGGTTGGAAAGGTCCCGATTGTGCTACTATGGATCAAGATGCCTTACAATGTCTGCCAGACTGTTCAGGGCATGGCACCTTCGATTTGGACTCACAAACTTGTAGCTGTGAATCAAAATGGAGTGGTGATGATTGTTCCAAAGAATTGTGTGATTTAGATTGTGGCCAACATGGTCGTTGTGTTGGTGATGCTTGCACCTGCGATGATGGCTGGGGTGGTGAATATTGTAATACAAAATTATGTGATGCACGCTGCAATGAACATGGCCAGTGTAAAAATGGCACCTGTTTGTGTGTAACTGGTTGGAATGGTAAACATTGTACCATTGAAGGTTGTCCCAATTCATGTTCGGGTCATGGTCAATGTCGTGTCAGTGGTGAAGGTCAATGGGAGTGTCGCTGCTATGAGGGTTGGGATGGTGCAGATTGTGGTATAGCTTTAGAATTAAATTGTGGCGATAGTAAAGACAACGATAAAGGTAAAAATACAATTTAAAACAAAAAATTACATTTTTTAATCAAATTAAAATTTTCTATACAACAGATGGTCTAGTAGATTGTGAAGATCCTGAATGTTGTGCCAGTCATGTGTGCAAAACTTCACAATTATGTGTTTCGGCCCCCAAACCTATTGATGTTTTATTACGTAAACAACCGCCCGCTATAACAGCCTCATTTTTTGAGCGCATGAAATTTTTAATCGACGAAAGTAGTTTACAAAATTATGCCAAATTAGAAACCTTTAACGAAAGGTAAGTTGTTTGAAAGATGTGATTTACAATTTTATTTCTTAATTTATATTATTATTAACAATTTCTTATTTAATTTGAATAATAAATAAAATTGGGTCTCACAAAAAGAATTATGAAAAAGAATTTATTTGTGTAAAAACAAACTTCATCAAAAATGTTGAAACTTTGCAAGGAAATTTTCACATGTACAACAAAAAAAATATTTAGTTTTCAAGAAACAAACAAATACTTTCTAGCTAAAGCTTTAAGACTTTGAACTAGAAACTTGTGCAAGATTTCGTACAGCCTAATAAGAGGATCAGCCTAAACGAAGACAAAGATACAGCAGAACATGTACTATGTCACTGCAATGATCGAATTTTGACCTGTCTGATATGGCGGACAAATTTTAATGCAGAGTTTCGGATTTTGTTTCTATTCAAATATAACAAACCGTTTTTAAGTAAATCTTACATGGGTTATGCCACTCTTGAAATTAGGAAATACTGTATATCTCAGACACCAGAAAAAAATTAAAAAAAACAGTGCAGATTTGAAATCAAAATACTTTGGAAACATTTTTTCAGTTGTTGTAGTCCAAAACCATGTCTAATTTTAAAGGATATCTGTTTTCTCTCTTGACTGCTTTTAAAAAGGTTTTTAATATGGCAGGTGGGTTCGTAAATTCGTTTCCAAGTTAAGGTGTACGCCACTAATTCGTGTCATTAAAACAGTTATCACTAAGGGCGGGGCCCAAAAACTTTTTGCGTAGAGTACGCTTGTATTGAAAGCATAAAATAATTATTTTATCGTCATTTGTTAAAAAAAAAAAAAAGGAAAGTTTGACAAGTTTCTGCAATATTTTTAACTTATTCAACTGAAGCTTGATTTGTAGTAAATTTGAAAAAGGGCTGTTTTGAAAACATATGACGAGTTTTTGTTTTCTAACAAATCAAATGTTGTGCATGATTTTTACTCAAATTGTTAGTTTGTGTGGTTTGATTGATTAGACATAAAAATTTTTAATCACACACAATCAACTAAAAATGTGATTTTTGCAGTTCTCTGATTCACCTTTTTCAAAATAATTATTTGTGAATCTAGTTGCAAGATTTTGGATGTAAGATTTAGAAAGAATATTTGCGTGTTACAATTTCTTTCAAAGTTTTAATATTTCACATGAGTTAAAAGAAACTGAAAGCTTTTCATTAAATAAAGCTCTCTTTATACTAGTTATATGTTCTAAAAAAATTAATTAAAAAAAAAGAAAGAAAAACTAACATCACTAGTTTGCAGTTTTAGTTTTATGTTAAGTGTATTTACTTTTTAATTTTTTGGTATTTTGGTTTTTGTTTTTAAGTTTTGTGACCCTGTCTATAAAAATCCTCATCCTAGATCAAATAATAACAAACATATCCCACGTAATTGTATATGTATATTAATACTATTATAACAAAAAAAAAAATAATTATAATAATCATCTGAAAACTGAAAAAATTTAAATAAAATGTCCTTTGTTTTATATACAAACACACTCAGTTTATATAAAAAATGGTTTTCAAAACAAGAACTTTGTTTTCCTACGAACAAGACATAGAAATTTCAATAGTAGAAGCTTTGGCAACTGTTACAATGAATTCAATTTCTCTATGAAAGTGTTGAATCTCTTTGTAAAACTTTCTTAATATTTATTAATATTATTACCAGGCCATATATAACGCGACCCAAAGGATCTTCTGTATACCCCATGCGTGGAAAATTCCACTTTTTTACAGTGGAATTTTCCACTTTCAAATATAACAGCTCATTTCTCAATTAATTAATTAACAAAAACGATTCCGTTCACTACGCAAACGCACTAGAGCCTGCTATACTTTTATTAAAATTAAATTGAACTTGAATGGAATGGGTACTTTTTTTGTAAATTTGAATGAACAAAAAATTGCAATTAAATGTTGATAGAAAAATAAAATCAACATATGGAGGCGTGGCCTTTGTAACAGACACCTTACAATTGCCAAATCTACTTGTTCTTGCTAATACAAAAAAATCAATGAATAATAAATTGCTTTATTTTATATTGATTTAAAAAACAAAGTTCTTGATGACAAACCCCATAAACAAACAAAAATTATATTATAATACTACTTATTATAAAAAAATTAAATAATTCAATTAGGAAATGTTTGGTTTAGGGTTCATATTATTTATCGTATCATGGGAATTTGTTTTTTTTTTTTCTTTTTAACTTTTAATTTAACATTTAACTTGGGAATTAAAACAAAATAACTAAATAACAAAAAAGAAAACATTTGCTAATGGTAAAAATTTTTTCTTTGCTCTTTTTTTCTCTTTCTAATAAAACACATTCGCTCGCGCGTGCTCTCTTTTAACAACTACTACCTCTCTGCTATCATCACCTACATATATTAAACACACGATAATAAAAACTAATTTTTCTCTCATTAATTAATTAAAAATAAAAAATAAAACTGAATTGTAAATATCAAAAACAAAACTTTCAAAACCAACAAACAACAAAAAAAAATTTTAAATCTAACACAATTCAACCCCAAACTCTAAAACAAAAACTAACAGCATTTTTTGGAATTATTTCAATGCAAGGTAAGAAAATGAATGGACTACTTGGAAACATTAAAAAAACTAATTTTAAAACGCTGGTTGTTTGGTCTTTTAAAAACACGGTGTTACCTAAAGTAGGAAAAAAGCAATTACAATATATTTTTAAAATGACCTAGTGTGTTAGTTGTGGGCCTGGTTGAGCACATATCCAGTTTCAAATTGTATAATTTTGAATATACCCCCACCCCCTCTTCTCTCACAAGGTCTCAAGTTAAAAGAGGTTTCTGCAAGACTTCGCAGAGTTTTAAATACTCAGTCTTATTACGAGCATTGTTCTCTTAGTCGGTATTGCAACAAGCTAATACCAAGCATATGGCCTGTGTTGTCATACACCACTATTTTCGTCAAGATAACAACACCCAAAATCAGGCCCAATACTTTAAATCAATCAAATTCAAAGCTTGTATTCAAAGAAAATTAAAGTAGACTTGAAATGGATGTTATGACAAATTTGTATGAAAAATTTGTCATAATTTATACTTGAAGTTGTTATTAGTCTCTTTGAATACCAGCCTAAAGCATTTAAAAAAGGGTCCTGCAATAGGGACTGCCGAACTCTGTTAATTGCAAAGCGACCGTCTGTCGCATTGGCTGCAATGGACACATATAATGTTCAACCACACCTGAGAGTAATAAAATTATCTATGTTCTGTTCGGAATTATTTTCTTTGAAAAACCATTTTCAGCGATGAGGCCAGTGTAGCAGGATGAAGAAGGGATACATCAACAAACAAAATTGTCTAATTTGAGACAATAGCAATTCAGTAATTGGTATGGATTTTGAGCTGGCAGCGTTTTCGGTCCACATAATTTAACAGCAACTGTCGAATTTTACACAATATCAACAGCGATATTTGTATCCCGAAGAAGTTAAGATTTCAATATCCAAAAAAAGTCACAATTTGGTGTTATTCAATTCAATTCAACTGCGATGCAAGAGAGTCCAATGTATCCCGGTTTAGTGTCGATTTTGGCCTTTCCGAGTATCAATTTAGCTCAAAGATTACCAACTTCTTTTAGCCTGATAGGGACAGTTACGCGATGGGGTTTCAAGAGAACGGCGCTAAATAGCATACATTTCAAGCTATATTGGACATTCAACATGAGCGATTTAAGGCATGGCCAGCTTATTTAGAAATTATGTGAATTGGTCACCCTCGTTATACTTTTTGTTGTAGAAATTGCTCAAGTCACAGGTTCATGCGAATAGGCCTCAAAAAACTCACATTACAAAGGACGCCTTTAGACAACTTTAAGCTGAGATGTAATCGTCGATGTCAAGCGACTTTCCAAAATTTTTGAAATTTTGATGGATTCCATTTGATGTCTAATAGAATGATTTGGACAATGATTTATTCACTGGCTATGGAAAATGAGAAATTTGGCATGCATAGACAAAACGTCGGCAGATATTACAACTATGTTGGGTCTTTCATATTAATAAATAACGATGATGACATTTTCTCCACACTTTGTTTAATTTGACCATAGAAAGCGATTCGCTTTCAATAAGCCCAGCTTTTGTGTATAGTTTTCAGGAAAAATGATAGTTGGTAATTCATTTTTGGTGAAATTACAGAGTGACTTCTTCAATCGTAAAACATTGACAGAAATTTTAGTCTTTTTCCTATAAAATAATTTAATAATTTCTGGTCTCTGGTTTACAATTACACAACTAGATCATTTTAAAAAGTATTTTTCCACTGGTAACACTGTGTAATTATAGTTTCTCAATTTTTTTGTTTTCTTTTAACAAATAAACGTAATTTTTTCTTTTTTTTTTAAATTAAATTCATTTCTTATTACTTATCATTATTTTTATTTATTATTCTTCTTTTCTTTCACACTCATTTCACAATTATTTTTTTTTTTTCGTTTTTATTTTATTATTTTCCTTAAAGTTGAATGTTTTTTTTTTTTTAAATAAAAAAAAAAGTTAAAAACAAGTTAAAGGCCAGTTTTTATATTCAAAACTGTTGTTTAATTAATGGGTTTAAATGAAAATATCTACCTATTGGGTTGTTATATTCTTCTAATATTGTATAATTCTTTCATTTTTGTGTAAAAAAAAAACCTTAAATGTTCCGTTACAAAAAAAAAAATTATTTTATGTTAATTAAATGTGTTTGTTGTGTGTGTTGTGAAATTTTTTTTATAATTTAATTAATTTAATTTTAATTAATGTTTAGTTTTTGAAAAAGCTTCTTTGTAATAAATAGTCAAGTAAACAAACCTATAACTTTATTAGGCTGTGCCCTTCGCCCTCTTGAATTTTCATTAAAAAAAAACTAATGCCAACTTTTATTTTTTCTTTTTTGTTTTTCTTTCTTTTCTTTTTCTTTAGCCGTTCTGCTGTTATAAGGGGACGTGTAGTTACCTCTTTGGGTATGGGTTTGGTGGGAGTTCGTGTCTCAACTACAACTTTATTAGAAGGTTTTACTTTGACGCGCGACGATGGCTGGTTTGATTTGATGGTTAATGGCGGTGGTGCTGTAACTTTGCAATTTGGTCGTTCTCCCTTCCGTCCTCAGTCAAGAATCGTGCAAGTGCCCTGGAATGAAGTCATCATTATTGAAACGGTCATTATGTCCATGTCGGAAGAGAAGAGTTTAGCTACTACTACTACCACTCATACTTGTTTTTCTCATGATTATGACCTTATGAAACCGGTGGTGTTGGCTTCTTGGAAACACGGTTTTCAAGGGGCTTGTCCGGATCGCAGTGCCATTTTAGCAGAATCTCAAGTCATTCAAGAGTCTTTGCAAATACCCGGCACCGGGCTCAATTTGGTGTATCATTCTTCCAGAGCTGCTGGTTATTTATCCACTATTAAGCTGCAACTAACCCCCGAATCTATACCCTCTACTTTACACTTGATCCACTTAAGAATAACCATAGAAGGCATTTTGTTTGAGCGCATATTTGAAGCTGACCCTGGCATAAAGTTTACATATGCCTGGAATAGACTCAACATCTATCGTCAAAGAGTGTATGGCGTTACCACAGCCGAAGTCAAAGTAGGTTATCAATATACTGACTGCAAGGATATTATATGGGATATACAAACTACAAAACTTTCGGGGCACGACATGTCAATATCCGAGGTTGGAGGCTGGAACTTAGATATTCATCATCGTTATAACTTCCATGAGGGTATATTGCAAAAGGGTGATGGCTCTAATATCTATTTGAGGAATAAACCTCGTGTTATATTAACCACTATGGGTGATGGTCATCAGCGTCCTTTGGAATGTATGGATTGTGAGGGTGTTTCTTTGAAACAACGCCTATTGGCTCCTGTAGCCTTGGCTGCCTCTCCTGATGGCAGTTTATATGTGGGTGATTTTAATTATATACGACGCATAATGACTGATGGTACTGTGCGCACTGTTGTTAAACTTAATGCTACTCGGGTGAGCTATCGCTATCACATGGCCTTAAGTCCTTTGGATGGTATTTTGTATATCTCTGATCCAGAATCTCATCAAATTATAAGAGTACGTGATACCAGTGACTTTTCTCAGCCTGAAAAAAACTGGGAGCCTATAGTAGGTTCCGGAGAACGTTGTTTACCTGGCGATGAGGCTCATTGTGGTGATGGTGCTTTAGCGAAAGATGCTAAATTGGCCTATCCCAAAGGCATAGCCATATCCAGTGATAATATTCTCTATTTTGCTGATGGCACCAATATACGCATGGTAGATCGTGATGGTATTGTAAGCACCTTGATTGGCAATCACATGCACAAGTCCCATTGGAAGCCCATACCCTGTGAGGGAACTTTGAAATTGGAGGAAATGCATTTACGCTGGCCTACCGAATTGGCTGTCAGTCCAATGGATAACACTCTGCATATCATAGATGATCACATGATTTTGCGTATGACTCCTGACGGTCGGGTTAGAGTCATTTCAGGACGTCCTTTACACTGTGCCACCTCTTCTTCGGTATATGATTCCGATTTGGCTACTCATGCCACCTTAGTAATGCCTCAATCAATAGCTTTTGGTCCTTTAGGCGAACTTTATGTAGCCGAAAGTGATTCACAACGCATTAACCGTGTCCGTGTTATTGGTACAAGTGGTAGAATTTCAGCCTTTGCTGGTGCAGAATCCAAGTGTAACTGCTTAGAAAGAGGTTGTGATTGTTTTGAGGCTGATCATTATTTGGCCACCAGTGCCAAATTTAATACGATAGCTGCCCTAGCTGTAACACCAGATGGTCACGTTCACATAGCCGATCAAGCCAATTACCGTATACGTTCTGTAATGTCCAGCATACCAGAGGCTAGTATTTCACGAGAATATGAAATCTATGCTCCAGATATGCAAGAAATATACATATTTAATCGTTTCGGCCAGCATGTCATGACCAAGAATATTTTAACCGGAGAGACTACCTACGTTTTCACCTACAATGTAAATACTTCCAATGGTAAATTAAGTACTGTAACCGATGCTGCCGGCAATAAAGTATTTCTACTACGTGATTATACATCACAGGTTAATTCTATAGAGAACACCAAGGGTCAGAAATGTCGCCTGAGAATGACTCGCATGAAAATGTTACATGAACTTAACACACCCGATAATTATAATGTTACTTTTGAATATCATGGTCCTACTGGTTTGCTTAAAACAAAATTGGATTCTACTGGACGTTCATATGTCTACAATTATGATGAATTTGGTCGTTTGACATCGGCTGTTACACCCACCGGACGAGTTATTGATTTAACATTTGATTTGAGCATTAAGGGAGCTCAGGTTAAGGTGTCAGAGAATGCCCAAAAAGAAATATCCATGTTAATACAAGGTTCCTCGGTAGTGGTGCGTAATGGTGAGGCTGAGTCCAAGACAATGGTGGAAATGGATGGTTCTACAACTAGTTTGACATCTTGGGGTCATTTGTTGCAAATGGAGGTGGTACCCTATCCGGTATTGGCAGAAATATCACCCATAATTGGAGAAAGTTATCCAGTGCCAGCAAAACAACGCACAGAAATTGCTGGAGATTTAGCTAACCGTTTTGAGTGGCGTTATTTCGTTAGAAGACTGCAGCAAGGTAAACAAAACAAGGGTCCTCGTTCAGTTACCCATGTAGGACGTAAATTACGTGTTAATGGTGATAATGTTTTGACTTTGGAATATGACCGGGATACCCAGTCTATTGTGGTAATGGTGGATGATAAACAGGAGTTGTTAAATGTGACTTATGATCGTACCTCACGTCCGGTAAGTTTCCGCCCACAATCTGGAGATTATGCTGATGTTGATTTGGAGTATGATCGTTTTGGTCGTCTGGTCACCTGGAAATGGGGTAATCTACAAGAAGCCTATACTTTCGATCGTAATGGCCGCTTAAATGAAATTAAATATGGTGATGGTTCATCCATGGTTTATGCCTTCAAAGATAATTATGGCTCTTTGCCCTTAAAAGTAACCACACCACGTAGATCTGATTACCTATTGCAGTATGATGATGCGGGAGCTTTACAAAGTTTGACAACTCCTCGTGGTCATATACATTCCTTTTCGTTACAAACTTCATTGGGATTTTTTAAATATCAATACTACTCTCCCATTAACCGTCATCCATTTGAAATCCTGTACAATGATGAAGGACAAATTTTGGCTAAAATCCATCCTCATCAATCTGGAAAAGTGGCTTTTGTGCATGATAATTCCGGACGATTAGAAACTATTTTGGCCGGTTTGTCTAGTACCCACTACACTTATCAAGATACTACCAGTCTAATCAAATCTGTAGAGGTACAAGAGCCTGGCTTTGAATTGAGACGTGAATTTAAATATCATGCTGGTATCTTGAAAGATGAGAAACTACGTTTTGGTTCAAAGAACTCTTTGGCTTCTGCCCACTATAAATATGCTTATGATGGTAATGCACGTTTAACTGGTGTTGAAATGTCTATAGAAGATAAGGAAATGCCCACAACAAGATATAAATTCAGCCAGAATTTAGGACAACTAGAAGTGGTGCAAGATTTAAAAATAACACGCAACGCTTTCAACCGTACGGTCATACAAGACTCATCTAAACAATTTTTCACCATCATAGATTATGATCAACATGGTCGAGTTAAGAGTGTTTTAATGAACATTAAAAGTTTTGATGTATTTCGTTTGGAATTAGACTATGATTTGCGTAATCGCATCAAGTCGCAGAAAACTACTTTTGGACGTTCTACTGCCTTTGACAAAATCAATTATAATGCTGATGGTCATGTTATTGAAGTATTGGGCACCAACAATTGGAAGTATTTGTATGATGAAAATGGCAATACGGTGGGTGTGGTAGATCAGGGGGAGAAAATTAATTTGGGTTACGATATTGGAGATCGTGTTAGTCAGGTGGGAGATATTGAATTCAATAATTATGACGCCAGAGGCTTTGTGGTGAGAAGAGGAGAACAAAAGTATCGTTACAACAACCGTGGCCAACTGATACACGCCTTTGAGAGAGAACGTTTTCAGACTTGGTATTATTATGATGACAGAAGCCGTTTGGTTGCCTGGCATGATAGCAAGGGTAATGTTACCCAATATTATTATGGCAATCCTAAATCACCTATGCTCTTGACTCATATGCATGATCCCAAAAATGGCAAAACTTTAAGATTCTATTATGATGATCGTGACATGTTAATGGCGGTAGAAACTTCTGAGCAAAGGTTTTATGTAGCTACAGATCAAAATGGCTCACCTTTGGCTTACTTTGATATGAATGGTGCCATTTTAAAGGAAATGAAGAGAACGCCCTTTGGCCGCATAATCAAAGACACCAATCCAGAATTCTTTATACCCATTGATTTTCATGGTGGGCTTTTGGATCCGCATACTAAATTAATTTACACAGAAGGACGTTTATTTGATTCCACTGTGGGCCAGTGGATGACACCTTTGTGGGAAACTTTGGCCACAGAAATGTCTCATCCTACAGATGTGTTTATTTATCGCTACCACAACAACGATCCTGTTAATCCAAACAAACAACAAAATTATATGATTGAACTAGAATCTTGGCTGCAATTGTTTGGCTACGATTTAAGCAATATGCAAAGTTCTAAATATACCAAGTCATCACAATACAATCCACAGGCCTCTATTAAATCCCAAACTCTGGCACCAGATTTTGGTGTAATTTCAGGTTTAGAATGTATTGTAGAGAAAACCAATGAAAAGTTTAGTGATTTTGATTTTGTACCAAAACCTCTACTGAAAATGGAGCCCAAAATGCGTAATCTTTTGCCACGCGTAAGCTATCGCAGAGCAGTTTTCGGTGAGGGAGTTTTACTATCACGTATAGGCGGTCGGGCCATGGTTAGTGTAGTGGATGGTTCCAATAGTGTGGTGCAAGATGTGGTATCTTCAGTTTTCAATAATTCCTATTTCCTGGATCTACACTTTAGCATACACGACCAGGATGTATTTTACTTTGTTAAGGATAATGTTTTGAAATTAAGAGACGATAATGAGGAGCTACGCAGACTAGGAGGCATGTTTAACATATCAACACATGAAATTACTGATCATGGTGGTTCAGCAGCCAAAGAATTAAGATTACATGGTCCTGATGCAGTGGTAATCATTAAGTATGGCGTAGATCCCGAACAAGAACGACATCGCATATTAAAACATGCTCACAAAAGAGCCGTAGAAAGAGCTTGGGAATTGGAAAAACAATTAGTGGCAGCCGGCTTCCAAGGACGAGGCGATTGGACAGAAGAGGAAAAAGAAGAGTTGGTATCACATGGTGATGTAGATGGTTGGATAGGTGTTGATATACATAGTATATACAAATATCCACAATTGGCTGATGATCCTGGCAATGTGGCCTTCCAAAGAGATGCTAAACGTAAACGAAGAAAGATTGGCAACAATCATCGTATGAGCAAAAGCCGTAGACAACAAAAATTAAAAGATATGACAGCGTGAAATCAAGTTTATCAAGATTTAGAAGAATACGATGACAACGATAAATTTAAGCAAACATACGAACAACTATACGAAGTTGTACAAGAAGAAATAGATATAGTAGATGATGAAAATGATATTGATGATGATAAAAAAGACTTGGTAAGCAACTCAACCGAAGATGATTTGTATTATTAAATAAACTAAACAGAAAAAAAAAATTAAAATAAAAAAGCAAGAAAAACATAAAATGAAATTGATAAGTCCCAAAAAAAAAACACACACACACAATTATTAAAAAGAAAACGAAATAAAGAATTTATGGAAAAAAAAATAATTTTTTTTTTTAGTTAAAAAAAGAAAGAAGAGAAAAACTTTATTGGGTTTATAAATCTACAATAAACCTTTCGAAAGTTTCAAGAAAATTTCATAAAATTTGTTTTAATGTTTTAAAACATTTTTCTGCTTTTAAATTAAGTTAAAAATTTTTTTTTAATTTTTTGTTTGAAATGAAATTATAAATCATTTTTGTTAAAAGAAAACTTTAAATATAGCAGGTACATAAATTGTAAAGTTATTAGTAACAACAAATCAACAAAACAAATCATTAAGATTTATATAGTTTTGTATTAAAAAAAAAGTAACGTAACAGAATCTCAAGTCTTAATGATTTAAAAATAAAAAAAAATTAACAGAAAAAAATAATTATAAATGTTTTTATGTAAAAGAAAAAAGAAAATTTAACATCAATGTGAGAAGTTATAAAGAGATTCTACCGAGATTAAGAAATTAGCTAAAAACAAAATGAAAAAACCGTAATATTTGTAATAAAAATAAACAATAATTATTATTATTAATTAAATAACATATTTATAAATAAAATAGTAATTGATTTTAGTTTAAATCTTTTAAAATAAAAACATACACACATACCCACACAAACACACATCCAGAAAATCAAACTAAGTATGTATTAAGATAATATTAAAATTTTGCCATATTACAAATTCTTTTATTTTTTTATTTTAATTTTAAACTTATTTTGTTAAAAAAAAAAGCTTTAAAAAAAATATACACATAAAAATAAGTTTTTATTACAATTATTTTTCGGTTTTTTTTTTCTTCCCATCAAGTTATTATAATAGTTCTATAACGATAAACATAAAAAAAATATAATGCAATCAGACGTGTCATAATGCAAAAAATAGTGCGTGTTAGCTTTCTTTCCCCTTTTACAGAAAATTTTATTTTTTTGGTTATGCTATAAAAAGCCGTGATTATTCACAATCCTACAATTTCATGGCAAGAAAATTGACAGATTTTTGGTTCTACTTAAAAAAAAAATCACTTCAAAAAGGAAAAAAATCATTTCTCTTATGCAATCAAGTAATTCCACATGCTAACTAACTACGAATATTTATTTTTTTCACAGGCCAAATCATCGCATTCGATATCAAGCAGCTCCTATCGAAATTTTTACATATACAAAACCACCCAAAATTACTATAGTTTTCATTCGATATCGAATGCAGAGATTTTTGACCCAGAACTGTTTTCAATACTATTGCAATATTAATTTTATTTTAAATGGGAATTGAAATTAATTTTGTCGTTTTTTTTTTGCTCTTCAGAACTTAAAAAAAATTTCATAATTTTTATTTTAAAAGAAATTTTAATTTATTAAAAGATTTACAAACACTATTTTCAGAAAAATTTTCAAATTAAAAATTGTCTTGGAGGCATAGCGCCCTCTGTGAAAACCCTTATTTTGCCATTCATTGACTTAAAAGTGTGTTTATGTTAAAGTTAAGTTAAAATGTTGACAGATTTTAAGCCACTTTTAAGAAGTTAGTATTGGGCAAAATGGGTATTATTTATGCTGTTAGAATTATTTTCCTTGTAATATTATTGAGCATGTTGTTTTGTCAATAAATAAATATTAACATCATTATCATTACCTATTATTATTATTTTTACTGTCATTATTATTATTTAATATTAATTTCAAAATGCCATACGATTTTTTAAGTAATTTAGATTTTTTTTAACGATATTCTAATAATACTATGCTCCTCTTTATACCTATAAAATTTAATTTTTTTTCTTAATAAAAAAAATGTGCTTATTAAACTGATAAAAAAAATATAAATAAACAAAAAAATTATTATAAAAAAAAAAATAAATCCTGCGTTTCTTATAAACATACATTACATATAAAGTAAATATAAAAGCAGAATATTTATAAATTATTGTTTACTAATATTTAGTGTTGACTACTTAAACTTTAAAATAAAAACTAAAAAAAAACCAGAAAGGAATATATTTTTTAAGGACCCTGTATCATAAACACTGTTAGAAAATTAAGTGATAGTTTAAACAAACAGAAAAAAAAACAAATTGGCTTTTAAAAGCATTTCAAAATCCCCGATTAAATCATTAAATAAAAAAAAACTAAAATAGCCAATGAAAGATTAACATTGTGGTTTAGCAATTTTATTAAATAAAATTATTTAATTTTTAAGGCATATAAGTAAAAGTAAATATTAATTTAAGCGTAATTACCTTTAAAACAAAACAAAATCCTTCTACTTTAAACATTAGAATTAGTTTAAAAATGAAACAAAAGAAAAACAAAAAAGTTGTGTAAAATTTAACAAAATTAAACAGAAACACTTTTGTATTACACAAAAGTTATTCTAAAACACCCAAAAAATAAAACCCCCTTAAGCTTAGTATGTGTACATTATTATGAAATAAAATATGTGTAAAAATGCAATATTTCTTTAAAACTTACAAAAAACAAAAAAAAAAAAACAAAATAATAATTTTAAATTTGCAAATATTATGGAAAAAAAAACTAAAACAGACAGTAAAATACGGAAAAATTAAAAAAAAAACAAAAATGACTGATACAAGGAATATAAAACTTAAATAAAAAATAAAATTAATTGGATACAAAAATTTCGTTGAGAAGAAAATCACTTAAGATTTTTAAAAGGTAAAGAAAACAAGCAAAAAGAAAACTATCAATAATTTGCATTTATTAAAAAATCCTTTATTATTTGCATTTAATTTATTTAATTATCTTGTTTTACTTTAATCAAAATAAAATGTAATATTTGCAAAACCTACACCCTACACAAACACATATATACACTCAGAGAGACACTCATATAGAAAAGTAAGTTGAGAAAACAAATAAATTAACTAATTAACTCCCCTCCCCCCCTCCCGTCAGCATCCCCATCAAATGAGAACATCCCTACAAGCAGCAGTGTAGTCAACTACCAAAATAGCTCGTGTAAAGCTAACTTTTATAAATTAACTACAAAGTAAGGCAGAATCTACCCAAGTCAACGCCTACTTATGTAGATACATAATATGTGCGCTCACACTGGGTCCAAATTACAGTATTCTATATCGATTGAAATTTTCGTTCAATATCGAATGCTGTAATTTGGTCCAAATTGTAGCATTAGACATTAGAAAAAAAATTTAAGGTGTTATTTTTGAAAGTCCGGTTTTGGAAAGTAATATATACAAACCAACTTGTTAAAATTACCGCTAATTAATTTAAAAAAAAAACAAGGTTGACTTACACCACTTTCAAAAATAACAGCAGAAATAAAAAATTTTTCTTTCAATTCGCCTAAAAAAATTTCTTTACAAGGCATTTAAATTAATATAAATTTCATTATTTTACTTCACACATGGCTAGTTTTTTAAGACAGACTTTAATCTAATAAGTAACTCTAAAGTAACTCTAAATTAACTCTAAGTTAACTATTAACTGCTCTCTAGACAAAGTTGAAAAAGTGACTTGTCATATGATTTTTTTAAAGGTCATATGTACCACAACCCAGAGGATTTCTTATACAGGCAAACACCCAGGGTCGGGTCTTTTAGTTTTGCTGAAAATTTAATGGTTAGAGTTATCTTGTCTATGGGCTAGGTCAACACAATATTAAAAGAGTCTACTGCACTAAGAATTAGTTAATTTAAAAAAAGTTAGTTCAATTGCCTACAGGAAGCCTTCATTAAACTGAGAGAAATACATACGAATATATTGGAAAAATTTTCACCTTCCCTCTCCTGTATTACAAACCCACACACACACACTTCCTCTTTCTCTCTTGCTCTATCAAAAATAAAAAAGATCCTTATATATAAATACATTACATACAAACACACATATAAAATTATATGCATAAAGTATATAATTAAATGAAATAAATTAAATTAAAGAAACACAATTTTACATGCATAATGAAAAACGTAAAATAATAAAATAAAATACTTTGTCATAAGCATTATATATCAATTATATATGATGGTAAAAATAAAACAAAAAAGAAAAAAATAAAAAAACAAAATAAAATTATTTAAAAAAAAACAATAAAAAAATGGTGGTTTTATTTATTTAATTTGTATTAAAAAATTTCAGAATACACTAAAAAGAACAATTGCCTATCGTAAAAGCCAAGACCTGAACCCAACAAACAGTCGTACAAGGTCTATCAAAAATTTCAAATTATATATACAAAGTGAGACGAATTAACTAAATTTATAGAGCTCGCATTTAACTCGCTACTTCGACAGCGAAGTACCATACTGTCGCTAATATAATTTATGTGAGTGAAGATAAATCTGCGAAGTTAAATATGTTCTAACGTAACCCGTTACGTTTTTTAGTATTTGTAAATATCTTTTTAGTGTTTATGGCACATTTATCACATACGTCTTACGTCATTAAATATTTTCTATATATTTGTAACTTATCACAAAAATATTCATAAATTTCGGGATGAATATAATATTAAAAGGAAGGAGGTCTAGCTCAAAAATTACTTTGTATTATTTTTAAGATATTTTTGAAATTTCTACACTTTCCAGTGCTGTTGCTCTAAGGTATTTTAGCAACTTCCGGACGAACCATAGAATATTTTGGGATGGGACATATATTATTTTAAAGGGAAGGTCGTCTACATTTGTAATCTACCACCCAAATACTCAGAAGTTACTTTGAATTATTTTTAAAAAAATTTTGAAATTTCCTTATACCCCAGCGATGTTGCTCTAAGCGGTTTTAGCAACATCCCAACGAACCTATAAAGATTGTGGAATGGGACACATATCATTTTACAGCGCAGACTGTCTAGATTTGTAATCTACCGCCCAAATACTCAGAAGTTACTTTGGACAATTTTTTGTAATTTTTTTGAAATTTCCATATTTATTTTTTGTTGACCAACTGAGTTTATGATACTATACCCACTCTCGCAGCAATATTTAAGCCATTCCGAAGCACGAATAGAACTGAAAACTTAGCAGTAACAAACTACAAGTCTTTTCCCCGAGACACAGATAAAAAAACTAGTAAATTTTGGAAAATATTTAAGTATGATTAACACAGAGCAAACCATATACTGAGGCCGTTTCCACACAACCCATAACTACACATACGATACGTTTATTCATACATACAGATATATTTCAAAATTAAACTTAATTGTTTGTAGGAAAAAATCAAAAAATTTTTGTTAATTATTGTTTTAAAATATGATAAAGAAAACTTTATTACCAAAATTACAAGAAGATATACAAACTGATGAAGAACTCAATATATTTTTAGAAACGCCAGGATTATTGGGTTTGTAGAAAAATTATGTACCATAAATAGATTTGGTTAATAAATAAATAGTTTAGTTTTAGATATATACTCGGCATGGTGTGGGCCTTGTTTGGGAATGGTAGGTACTTTAAGAAAACTTAAACTAGATGTGGGAGGAGATAATTTAAATTATGCCATAGTAAGTAATGACAAGCTTGTGATAAGAAATACATGTGTAGCTTAAAAATTAAATCTAAACAAATTTTTAGTGCAAAGCTGATACCATAGAAGCATTTAAAAGATTTCGTTGTAAAAGTGAACCGACCTGGTTATTAGTAAGGGTATATTAAACAAATTACTTACATGACTTACTTGGGTATATAATTTGAATACGTATACTATTTGCAGAATCATAAAGCGATTAATATTATTGTTGAGATCAAGGAAACTAATTTTTAATAGCACTAATACCTTTAATTAAAACCTTTCTTTTTATTTATTTTTATTTTTTATTATAATAATGTATTTCACAATTAATAAATTATAAAAGGTAAATTAGAGGTAGAGGTAGAGGTAGAGCTTTAAAATTTATTAGTTATTTGCCTCGCTTTTGAAACTCAACTAAACTTCAATATTAAGATTTCTTCTTGTCTACTTATTTTTTGTCAAACGGTAAGTGACCGTTAGCTTATGCACATATTTATTTATGTACTTGGCTGAGGCAAAAAACTAAAGCTGTAAAAACATACGATGTACGTATGTATGTACGTATATAATAATATATGTATGTTATACGAAATTGAAAAATATTAAAGAGAAATGATTGCTGGAATTAACCCTTTGTTGACGGCGGCAACATTCCCCGACCCGTAAGCGAGTTGTATTCGAGCTTGCACTTATTCATTGCCGACGTTTAGAACAGCTATTTTTGTTATTGGCCTTTGCATTACACCAAACTGTGTCTTGACTGTGGCACTTCGCGCTTGACCATCTTTTGCCATCATGACGTCAATAACTTTACCCTTAGGCCAGCATCTTCGAGGTAAATTTTCATCGGCGATAATTACTATGGCGCCAATCGATACGGGTGGTACCTTTTCGAACCACTTAGTTCTGCGAGAAATTATAGGGATGTATTCCTTCAACCAGCGTTGCCAAAAGAGATCTGCAAATGATTGCGTCTGATGCCATCGCTGACGTAGATTATCATATTCATTGAAAAAGGGTTTGTAGCCATCGCAGGAGCCGAGTAACAAGTGGTTAGGAGTTATGGCATCATCATCTTCGTGGTCTACTGAGACAAATGTTAACGGCCGAGAATTAATTATCGATTCTATCTCGCACAGTGCACTTTTTAGGGTTTCGTCATTAAATTTAAGACTGGGGTACAAGCTGTACAAAACGTTTTTTACTGATCTTATGAGTCTTTCCCAGGCTCCGCCCATATGGGGGGCACTAGGTGGGTTAAATATCCATTTTATTTCGTCGAAAGCTGAGGATATGTTTGAATATTTTATATGATTTATATTTTCATTTAGGATCTTTGCAGCTGCTTTAAAGTTCGTGCCGTTGTCCGTGTATATTTCTCGAGGCGTTCCACGCCTGGCGACAAAGTTTCGTATGCACAAAATACACGAGCTTGTGTCCAAACTGTGTGATACTTCTATATGGATGGCACGCACAGTAAGGCAAGTGAATACCACGCCCCACCTTTTTTCGCGCCTTCTTCCAACAGATACCAGTAAAGGACCGAAATAATCAATGCCGACGAACGTAAAAGGGCGTTGAAATGCCCCCAAGCGAGCTGCAGGAAGTGGGGCCATTTGTGGCGGTTGCGGAATAGCCGAATTATTTTTGCATATTTGGCATGATGCACGTACTTTCTTGTATAATACGCGTAAACGAAATATGTAATATTGACATTTTATTTTGTTTATTATGGCTTCGTGAAATTGATGGTGAAATTCTTCGTGAAATGAACGCACTATAAGAAAGGTGACGTGGTGGTCAGTTGGCAAAACTATTTCATTTTCGTGATTGTTGAGGCGTGTAATTCGATTGCGACACCTTATAATTCCGTATTCGTCTAAATATACATTTAATGGGTGCAACTTACTTGTCTTTTCGACGTTTTGACGATGCCTCAGAGTGACGGTTTCTTGATGAAACTCGCTTTGCTGTGTTATTGTGATAACGAAGCGCTGTGCTTGTTGAATCATCTCATAATTGATGCTGCATGGAGCTACTACTTGTTGCTTTGCGCATCTTAGTTTAGTTATATATAAAATGAACGTTGCCACTGCTCTATAAAGTCGTTTCCATTTTGAAAAGTATTCTACATTCAAACAATCGTAATGTTTGTTTCTTGCGTCAACTATTAGTACGTGGCGTCTTACTTCAGTAGTGTCAGGCGGACCTAGGTCATCACATTTAGGCCATTCACATTTGTCGTTACGCAGAAACTCAGGGCCACTAAGCCATAAATCAATATCTTTTTTTGCGGTCGTTTTCGTGGCAATATCAGCCGGGTTTATTTTTGTAGGTATCCACCTCCATTCGTCAACGTTTGAATGCTCCAAAATCTCGCCTACGCGGTACATAACGAATTGTTGCAATTTTCTTGGATCCATGTGGAGCCACTGTAACACGGTCTTAGAGTCTGACCACCAAAGATTTGAACTTATGGGTAGACGACGGATTTGTTTTATTTTACTTGCCAGTCGGACGCCAAGTAGTGCTGCTTGTAATTCCATCCTCGGTATTGACAGAGGTTTAAGGGGCGCTACTTTGGATTTAGCGGCTATGAGGGTGACTGTTGCAACGCCATCCCTTTTTACGAGCAGATAGCTTACGGCGGAGTAAGCATATTCACTGGCGTCGACAAATGTATGCAGTTCGACACTTTCAGCATTGTGCAGTAATGGAGAATAGCAACGTGGGATTGCGGCATCCATGATGAGAGGTATTGTGGCTTTCCATTGACGCCACCTTGTGCCCAGGACTTCGCTTAATTGCTCGTCCCACCCAATACTTGAACGCCAAACTTCTTGGAGCAGGATTTTAAGACCAATAGTGTAACACGACAGGAAGCCTAATGGGTCAAAGATGGACATCAAGACTTGAAGGCACTCTCGTTTGGTTGGTACAATATCTTCGGCAATTACATTTCGTCTTAGGCGTGCAAATCTGCGTAGATATTTGAAAACATCATTAACTGGGTCCCAATACATACCCAAAACCTTTTCTGTGGCTCCCCATTGTTTGGCATCTTGAGATTCTTTAGATATGTTGGACAACTGGCTTAAAACGTAACTTGAATTAGAAGCCCAATTACGTATGTTAAAGCCCGCAGCTGCGTGAATTGCTGCTACTTCTTTTGCGAGATAGGCGGCACTTTCTTCGGTATCTTCACTGTCAATGAAGTCATCGACGTAGTGGTAGTTTTGAATTGCTTCTACAGCTCGAGGAAATTGTGTTTTAAACTTTTCTGCATTAACGTCACGAATATAATGAGCGATGCAGGGAGCACAATTTATGCCAAAGGTTAACGCGCGCATAACGTATGTGCTTGGCTGATATAAGTCGTCGTCTTTGTCCCACCATAGAAACCGCTGGGCGTGCATATCGCTTTCCCGGACATTGATTCTGTGGAACATTTCGCTGATATCCCCACAAATTGCAACTTTTCCTATGCGGAATGCGAGGAGAATATCGACTAGAGGCTTGAGTAAATCTGGACCAGTGTACATAAAATCGTTCAGTGAGGTGCCATTTGTCTTAGCGGCAGCATCCCACACGAGGCGTATTTTATTGGGCTTATTAGGATTTAAGGTGATAAAGATCGGTAAGTACCATACCTTTTTCCTAGGAAGCGCTATTTCTGCAGGGCTTAGCTTTTTAGCATAGCCTTTTTGTAACAAATTGTCTATTTGAGTTTGCATTTTTTGTTGAAGTGATGAATTTGTACCGAATTTTCTGCGGAGGCACATTAGCCGACTCAGTGCGGTGTCGTAGCTTTCGGGTAGTTGCACGTCGTTATTTTTCCATATTAAGCCAACTTCGTATTGTCCATCTATGTACTGGCATGAAGATTTAAGTGTATCAAGTGCACCAGAATTAGCAATGTCATGTGGACTTGCTGAAGTAGGCGTCTCCAATTTAAAGTAATCTTTTACAACATCGTGTAACTCTTCATAGCGTTTTTGACAGGTACACGTGTGTATATTCAAAATATGTTGCATTGGAGTACTCACTTCGCCGCCTTGTATTGCCCATCCGAGCCTTGTCTTAGTGGCTATTGGCTGTTGTCCACTACCTTCGCGTATTTTTATTGGGACGGCCAATTTCCAATTATTTACACCAATTAAAATCATGGGCTTTGCATTATTATAAGATTGTATAGGAATATTTCTTAAATACGGAAATTTCTTCGCCATTTCGGACATATTTACAGATTGAGTTGGTAGCTCTAAACGGTTGACGGTGTGTACATTTGAAAGCGTAAACTTAGCGTTGTTGTAAATATTGGATACTTTTAAAGATATTCTGATCGAATCATTTTCTACACGGGTGGTGCCACCTGTCCATTGCAGACAAAGAGGGTCAGATGTTCCTTCGAGAGACATGTTATTAAATATGCTACGGTCCACTAAAGTGACGGAGGAACCTTCGTCTAAAAAGGCAAAGGTATTAATAATGTTTTCCTTTAGGTGAATGCGGATTGGCAATATACGAAAAAATGGATTATCATTAGCATCATATTGGTGCGTGTTAATTTGTACGTTCCGCTGTATATCATAAATTCGGTTTGTACTTACAGTTTGTGAGGCTGACTGGTCGTTGCACTCTCTATGTAGCAGTGGATGGTGTTTATACTTGCATCCCAATATGCCACATTCTTTGTTTTTATGGCATTTACCTTTATGTGTGTTTAGACACTGACGGCACAAATTGTTGATCTTTACGATGTCCCATTTTCTATTTAACTGCAAGCTTTTAAAGTGGTCACAATGCTGGACTTTATGTGAGTTAATTTTGCAAACGATGCACATTTTATTGTCGTGAGTTTTGACTTTTGCGTGAGTATACACGGTGGCGTTGCTTTTACCAAAGCTTGGTGTTACGACTTTGCTGGCTGCTTCCGCAATTTGATAAAGCCAGTCACTAAATCCTTTTATAACTGGAACTTTTTCATCTATCTGCTGCATGGCCCAATTTAGCTTATGCTGATTTGGTAGTTTATCCACGAGTTCCTTTACTAGTAAAGGATTGTTGAGGTGAGATTGTAGTCCACATGATTCCATTGTCGCGCATATATTTTGGACGCTCAGAGCGAACTCAATTATTGATTCGAGTCTTTCTCGGGGACGTGGCATAGCTCTTGCTTTGTTTATTACACGCTCCAAAATATATTCTGGGCGGCCAAAACACATACGAAGCGTCTCAATTATATTCGGGACAAGTGCTGGTAAAAGCAATTTACTTTTGACCATCTCTCTCGCTTTTCCTCTTAAAGCGTTCTGAAGGCGTACCAAATTTTCAGCATTAGAAAACCCGGCAATAGCTGTGCTATTCTGGAAACTATTAATAAAAATTGGCCAGTCATCTGGGTCGCCATTGAAAATAGGGAGTTCGCGTGGTATTGAGCCTCTAGCTGCTAGTTGTGAAGGTGTAGGGTTAAACTCTTGCATACTGTATGATGGCTCACTATTTACAAAGCGACTTGTGGGCATTATTGGTGTATTATTTATCATCCCACCTGGATATAGTATATGCGTATTATTTACCACGCCACTTGCCGGCAGTATTTGTGCAGTACTTGTCGAACCACTTGCAGAGTGTACTTGTGCACTCGTTTGATGATTAACACCAAAACCATAGGGGCTAATTTGCTCCATAGGCGAGTCGATATTTTTAGCTAATATTTCGTACTTACGTTCCAAAAACTGTTGTTGGATTTTCCTTTCTTCTTCTAAGCGCTGTAGTTGTAGCATTTTTTGCAGTTGTGAATAGTCAGAGTTATCCTTCGTGCTTATTGAACTTTGTGCGTGATTGTTCACCATCACTTGTTCTTGCTGTGAAGTAATAGGCAATGTAACTGGCTGTCTTACACGTGCATATTGAGCTATTGATGCTGGAGCTGTATGCATTTGTTGCCTTTGTAAAGCGTCAATTTTATTCATCGTACTTTGGACGTAGGTACTCATTCGCGTTTGTTGCTGTAAAGTGTTGAATAAATTCGTTGACGGCGATGCCGTATATGTGAACAGCGGTGCATTTACAGATGTGATCGCACTTGTTGTAAAGGCATCATGAGGATGTATACCTGTGACGTTTACCATATTTTGTGTCGGCTGTGACATGCCTGGGGATAGACTGCTTGTGGCACTTATAGCAAACGCTGTAGTGACTGTTGGAATTATGACGGGTGATGAAGATGAGCTCGGAAGAGTCTGACCTACAGTATTGTTTGAAGTGGTAGTGGTGGCTGTTATGGGTTCGCATAAATCGCAGTTCCAACTATAATTAGCCACATTATTATCCACTCCTACACAGGTGTAGTGATACCATTTATCACATGTGTCACACATTACCATTTGGTCATTATCCAACTGGACACACTTATTGCAGCTGTGGCCTATGATGGTTTTCTCCATTTCCATATTTTAATATGGTTAACAACTTTATGTTTTTACTTTAAAGATTAATAAATTTTAAAGACTTGTTGAGATCAAGGAAACTAATTTTTAATAGCACTAATACCTTTAATTAAAACCTTTCTTTTTATTTATTTTTATTTTTTATTATAATAATGTATTTCACAATTAATAAATTATAAAAGGTAAATTAGAGGTAGAGGTAGAGGTAGAGCTTTAAAATTTATTAGTTATTTGCCTCGCTTTTGAAACTCAACTAAACTTCAATATTAAGATTTCTTCTTGTCTACTTATTTTTTGTCAAACGGTAAGTGACCGTTAGCTTATGCACATATTTATTTATGTACTTGGCTGAGGCAAAAAACTAAAGCTGTAAAAACATACGATGTACGTATGTATGTACGTATATAATAATATATGTATGTTATACGAAATTGAAAAATATTAAAGAGAAATGATTGCTGGAATTAACCCTTTGTTGACGGCGGCAACAATTATGTTTGGCTCAAATGTACCTAAATTATTGGCTCTAATATATGCCGAACTGCGTGTTTTACAATTAGCAGCAGCAGGAGATTTTTATGAATTAAATGAATATCAACCGGAAGAGATATTACGGCGTCAAATTAAGGAAGAGGCCAAAAACAAAGCTCTGGCTTTGGAATTGATGAAAAAGGAAACCGAACGTTTGAATTACCTAAATGAAGTGACTGATAACATTATGGAAAATTTAATAGACATGGGTGTTACCATATTTGGACCCCAAGTTGGTCGTGATGTAATGAAGCAAATTTTACAAACAGCTGAAGGTTTAAAAATACAATGTAAAGACCGTAAAACAATTAAAATGTGTAAGGAAGATTTCAAAACAATACACTTTGATTGTCCAAATCCTCTGAGCAATGAAGTTTTGGAACACTTAGAGGGTAAAGAATTAATTGTTTGTTATTGGAAAGTAATGGGAGATGGACCACAAGTACCAAAATTATTAAAAAATTTGGCTAATGAATTGCAAATATCACATATACAAAAAGTTTATGAGGACAATGAACAGGATATTGTTATACCGCCACTTATAGAACCTATAGATGTTAAAATCGATGTAGAAAATGAAGGTATACTTAATATAACTTATAACTATCAGTTTTTTCTTTAATTACATTCCTCTAGATGGTGACAATTTCTCAGAAAAATCTGTAGAAAAAACTGTTACTCCAAAAAAATCTTTAGAAGAATATTTGTTAACTGATGAGCATAAAGAGGAAAGTTTTGATGATGAAGGCGTGTATAAATTATCCAAATCAACTAGTGATGTTCAGCCAGCTGAAGGTCAAAAAGTTGAAAAAGTTTCAAAAAGAAAATCGCATGATACTAAAACCGTTCGCATACCAGCCATATGGGTACCAAACAATCAACGTACTCATGCAGCATTAATATACACTTACTTTCGCAATCAAACGGTAACATTTTTACCACCAGATCCCCAACCAGAACCACCTTATGTGGTAATGGCATTTGATGCATATAAGAAAAAGGATGTAATTGTACATGCTGAACGTTTTAACCAGGCTGTACCAATGTATGGTTTCTTTACCAGTGATGAGGCCGATGAGGCTATATATATAACTAATTCTTTGCACAAATATAAAATGGTTACTGAGTAAGTAATTTGTATTCTGGTGCTCTATATGTGAATGTTATTCAATTTCGTTGCTATTTTATGTGTTTGATTTGTAGAAATGACAAAGTCGTTTTAAAGGTGCAAAGGGTTACATCGCGTACTATGCTTGATTTGGTGACATATGGACCCAGTTATGTTAGTCCAAATCTCTTAGCGGGTGAACATGATGTTTTAAAATTTTTTCCTCCTTCATATAAAACTGCCCAACAGCAGGCAGAAGAAGAAAAAGCTGAAATGCTAAAGAATCAATCAACAATTCAAACTCCTGCTGTCAAGGGTATGAAAAAACAACAATCGAACAAAATTAAAGTGATATTCGAAAGCCAAAAGCATTCTAGCTCACATAAGCTCTCACTGAAAGAAAACGCTAACGATTCTTTAAATTCAACGTATATTTCAGAACCTTCTAGTAATTCCAATATACAACTTGAAAATGCTGCAGAAGCTGCCTAAGCTGAATTAAACAAATTAAACTACTAATAGTGTTTTCGTGTTTCGAAAAGGGCATTGCATTTAAAAAATTTTTACACTTTTTACGGCTGCTAAGTGTAAATTTTTTTTAACATGTTGCAAAATGAAATGGCTCTTTTCTATCAACGAAACCATTTTAATAGTATAATTTATATTAAATTTAAATAATTTTGTAAAATCAAATATTTACCTATACTAGGAAAAATGTAACCAATCAAGTATATACATATTTCTTCCAGTCACTCAATTTGCTTCAGAAACTTGTTTTAAACAAAATCTCATATACGAGTACATAGTAAAGAAGCGTTTGATCATTTTGAGTTACTTGATATGACGCAAAGAAATATGCATGCACTTACAATTGAGTTCAAGCAGAAACATGAAATTTTTAGAATAAAACAAAATGTTTGCAACTTTTATTTTACAAAATAAACCAAGTTCACTTGAAGTTTAAATTTCTTTAATTGATTGTTATTCAAATTGTAAAGCTAGGTCACATTACACAAAAATTTGTCGAAATAAGCATAACCACTATGTTCTTTACATATACGCTTATATATTTTGAAGAAATTTTCACTTAGACGAGTTTAATCTTTTATTAAAATACACCATACTTGCATTATCATATTTTTCAATCAATTTTATGTAATACAAGCATTGTATTGTATCAAAATATTTGGTAAAAGTGGTGGTTACGCTTATCTCGACAAATATTTGTATAATGTGACCGCTCCTTAAAAAATTTTAATTTTTGCATTTAAGGAAATCTTACAAGACAATTTAATGTCAGGAAAAATTTTACATTTTAAGGAAAAATTATTTTTATTTTCGCTGAAGTATGAATTTCATAATAGAAGTGTTATAGTTCGAAACAACTAATGAACCAAAATCCTTATTACGAACTTTTTTAAATTATGCTGTTGCTATAGAAATGCTCATGTAACTTGAAAGTTTAATCAATAAATTTTTGTATAACAAGAAATAATTTTACAAAAAAAAAAAATTAATAAATAAAAATTCTTTGCATTCATTACAAAATTTTAAGTTACGCACATATTTTGGCAAACACAGTAAAAAAAAATTAACAAAAAAAATTCTGCACAATTTGACAACAATTTTAACTAAAAATTTAAAAGAACAATGGCCAAAAAGGGTGGTGTACAACAGCTACAAACTGATATACAAAATGATGAAGATTTTGAAAAATTTTTAGAACGTCCAGGTTTATTGGGTAAGCACATACATACATACATGCAACGTAAATATATTTTACTAGTTCGTATATAAAAATCGTTTTAACAAGAAATTTAAAACAGTATTGGATGTTTATTCCGATTGGTGTGGTCCGTGCTTGGGTATGGTGGGCAGCTTAAAAAAGATTAAATTAGAAGTGGGTGGTGATAATTTGCATTTGGCTATAGTAAGTGTTTTTATTTTAAAGTTGACCAGCTTGTAATAATAAAATTTATCAATTTCTCTTCAGTGTAAGTCAGACAATATAACGGCTTTGAAAAGATTTCGTCGTAAAAGTGAACCTACTTGGTTATTTGTAACGGCAAGTTTTCATTTAATTTGAAATAATTTTAATTTAAAAATTTTTTCTATCATTGTTAGGAGGGCAAAGCCATTAATCTTATGTTTGGCACTGATGTACCACGCCTAATGAAACTTATAACTCTAGAACTGACTATACTCAAAGAAGGCCTCAAATCGCGGCCTACTTATGAAATTTCCGAATATCAACCCGAAGAAATAGCCAGACGCCAGATTAAAGAAAATGCTGAAGCGGAAGCTTTACGTATAGAAACTGACGAACGTATTAGAAAACGTTTGGCTTATCTAACATACGTTACCGATACGATTATGGAAAATCTTAGTGATATTGGAGTGACCGTTTTTGGACCTCAAGTACATCGTGATATGTTTAAAAAGATTAATGAACCAGCCGATGTATTAAAAATTCAATGTAAAGATCGTAAAATGATACAAGTTACGAAAAATGACTTTGATATTATACATGTGAAATGCCCCAATCCATTGGATGAAGACGTTTTAGAGCAATTGTATGGTAAAGAGGTATTGATATGTTTTTGGAAATTACCTGCCGATGGAGAGAAAGTACCATTAATGTTAAACCAGTATGCTCATGAATTAACGAAAATACATACCCAGCCACCAGACGAATTTAATGAAGAGGAACAGACAACTCCAGCTATAATTGCACCAGTAGATATTAAGGTGGAATATGAGATAGAAGGTTAGTTTCTTTAATAAATTAATTTAAATTTAATAATTTTATTTTAAATCTATAAACAGATGATGAAGAATGCCATGAAGGGGTTAATACTGAACCTGCAGAGCAACCAGCTGAAGAGATTACTGAAGCTAGAGATGTAGACGAGGCCGAAGAAAATGAGTATGATATAGAGGCAGTTAGTGAATCACCAGCTTCTGAAATTCCTATGCTTGACCTTGATATTGGCTTAGAAGATATTGCTACTAAAGAGTCCGAGGAGAAACCACCTGAAATATCACTGCGTGTGATTCGAAAAAAACGCACTTGCACAAAAACTGTTACCGTACCACCGATTTGGGTACCGGGTAATCATCGTACTCATGCAGCCCTCATTTATGTCTATTTTCGTAATCAAACATCATCATTTTTGCCACCTGATCCAGTGCCAGATCCGCCTCATGTTATAATGGCTTTTGATGCATATAAAAAGAGAGACTTAATAGCACATGCTGAATCACATAAAGATGAGGTTCCATTTTATGGCTTTTTCACAAGTGAAAATCCAAATGATGCACAATACATAGCAAATTCAGTAGCCAATTACAAACCGGTAACAGCGTAAGTACTAAAAACTGAAACTTTTTTATTATTCCAATTTGAATAACTTGCAAAAAATTATACTAATTTTTTTTATTTAGCAACGACAAACTAATTTTAAAAGTCAACAAGGTATCTTCAAACACTATGCTATCTTTGGTAACGTTTGGTCCCAGTTATGTTAGTCCTAACACAGTGATCGGCCATGAAGAAGCAAAAAAATTCTTTCCTGACACTTATAAGACAGCAGAACAGGAAGCAGCCGAAGAAGCTGCAAAGGCACAAGAAGGTACCAGAACAAAACGTAGATCCAAAAAATCAAATAGAAATAAAATTGCAGAAGCAGCTGTACCTTCTACAAGTGGTGAAGATGAAAGTGGTGATAGTGCAGCAGAAGGTGATGCTGACGATCAGGATAGGGAAATAAACTTAGAAGATGATTTAAACACAGATGCTGCTGAGGAAGATAAATCTAATCCAGCTGTTGAACAATAATTTAAATGAAGCCACAATGAATTTAATGTCTCTATATGTATCTATTCAAAGTATGTACACACATATACACGTATGTAATAATAAATGTTTATTGATATAAATTTTTTTTGCATATGCTATAAGCATATATGTATGAATCGGCGTTTATAATCAGTTTCTGTGATATACATATGTACATATGAAATTGAAAATTCATCAATCTTAATAGTTTGTCACATAGAAAATAAATGTATGTATGTATGTATATAACGGTTATTTGCGGTTTTTCTTGTATAGGACACATGAATCTTAAATAGACTTACCTTAACTAAAAAGATCCAAATTGTATGTGCTCGTTTGTGTCTCTCCTCAGATGATCCTTGTACATATTCTGTATGTTGTCTCACAATTGCAAAACTTGGTCATAGTCAATGCACTAATTCACAAACTTTCTTAAACTTTATTTCCTAAACACTTGCACTTTTCTCGCGTCACATTTTCTACTAAACGATCTGACCTAGACATTTCAATAGTTTCAATTAAACACGTTTATCCAAATAAATTTCGGTCTGCACTTGATTGTACCTATCACAATCATTTTTACTTTTTTTTTAACAAGTAACTGTTTTCCGTGAATGCGCTTCATGTACAAAAAAAAATTTTACATATTTAAAAAAGTATATAAAACACGGCTGCCACATTTTCAAATTTAACTACACTAAGCGATTTTAGATTTAAAAAAATTAATTTTTTGACGATTTTTAACGCGAATATTGGACAATAAAAAAAAAGAATTTTTAAAACAATACTTGCAATTTAACCCATTAGCGGTCATGAGTGGCATACAAAAAAGCAGATAGTAAAGAGTTTCTAAACTAATGAGGCGCGAAGTAATTGGAATAATTCTAAAGAAATACAGATATAACGGTACATTAAATACAATAAAAAAAATTTGTATTATGTATGAATATTAAAAAAAAAAAAAAACAAAAATCATATACAGTTATTTTAATTAAAAGAAAAGTTGAGATATGTTCTGTTCAATTTTGCATGTGAGAGAGAATACGTCACAAAATTTAACTATTTTTAAGACGTAGTTTATAAACAGTTTAAGACCGAGGAGACTGACTACACTTTAATTAATAATAAATAAGAATTTTATGGTAAAATTCTATGTTCTTATTCACAGCAATTACTAATTTTATTTTATAGAAAATTTCTTATATTTATTTATGTCAATATAAATAACTTACAACTAATATATAGATAACTAATTTTATTTACAATGACACTGTCTATTATTAGCCGAATAATTATTTTTTTAATTATATTGCCTTTTAAATGTAACAACATTAACTTAAAATTATGTTTAAATGGTAAATACACAAAACTATAATCATTTTTTGTTTTGCAGAAAAATTCACATAAAAACCAATTTAATCGTTTTTAAAATAAAAAAAAATAAGTTTTTTAATTTGTACTTTTTAAAATGTTAAATCTCATAGTTTTCTTAGACAAAATTTTATAAGTTCATGTCAATAAATAAGTAAAAAAGAAAATAAATTAAAAAACAAAAACCAAATTAAAGTAAATTAAAAAGTGCATTTTAAAGCACATAAATTTTTATAACTTTTTTTCTCAATCTCTCCCACTTTCACTCTCTCTCTCTCTCACTTTGTTCTTCTGTCCGTCTTTCGCTTTCTATTAACCTTTTTTTCTTATTCGAATGAAATTTCCAAAATAACTTCTTACATATATAAAATTGATTTTATAAAGTGAAATTTTCTTGATTCCGATTTATAAACCAGGGAGAAGATTAGGTTAAATTTGAAAACAAAAAGTATTCCCACTTCTGGCCAAAAAAAAATTTATAAAATTAAAAACAAAAATTTAATAATCGTGCAAAATTTCTTGTTCTTGTATCAAAATAGTCATAAAAGTTAGTTATGTTAAAACTTAAAAAAAAACCTTTTATATCACAATAAAATTTTAGTAGCAACAAACAAATAAAAATCAATATGACTATAATAAAACATATTTCCCTTAAAGATTTAGCACTTTCGGCATGATTGTAAGATTTTGTTATCTCCTTTTTCATTTTGAATAAATAGATTTTGATAAACACACTGAGATTTTATGCACTGATTGATTATAGCTTTCTGTATTACATATTTACATATGCATATCTACATACATAAGTTTTTTTTTTTTAATTAGAAGATATGGTTTCTTTATTGTAATTAATTAGTCGTATGAAACCATTTTCATAGCCTAGAGCTATTAAATTTTTACCATTTAGATTAAAATTACAACGTAAAGTATTAATGCGCATAAAAGGTATCATATTTACCGGCGGACATCTATCCTCACTTAAATACGCTTTCCTATCACTTTCTTTAAGCTGAAAATTTAATTAAACAGAAAGAAAAGTTTTATCTTATTTGTAGTTTTTTAAACTACAAAATATAATTATTTTTTTTTCTTACCTTAATAAGCGATTGAAATATTAAACCATAATTTTCCTTATAGTCTTCATCATTCATTTTCCAATCATGGTGTACTTGAGTGGTATTATTCTTTTCAATGCCCAAATTCAACTTCTTGAAAGGTTTACCATTTAACTGTTTTATATCCATAGTATACAACATACGTCTGTCACCAAATTTTTTACTTAAAGAACATTCATAATGCAATTCTTTCGTATCAAGAAATACTATGTCACCATTACTTAAAGCCGATACACACATATTTTCTAAGGGTGTATAATGCACTTGTGTAACACTAGAAGCCATAACGTCCACTTTATTCTGTTGAAACATAATGTTTGCAGGATTTACAGCCATTATACAACGACCATCTGTGTAGAAATAGGAATAATTTTAAATTAAAAATTATAGTGCTTAAATTTTATTTAACAAATTTTTTATAGTTATTATTAAGGCGAATACATAAATTATATTAATTAGTTATTCATGATTCTACACTGGCAACACTATCCACATGTCGGATAGAGCAGGACCACATACAGCAATTTTAGTTGAGCAATTCTTGATTTTGTAGGAGAGAAGAAAGAGTAATGGAAAGGGGTACAAACTTGCTCGTACTCGGCAATTCCTTTATGTTCTCTTTTCGTATCTTTTATAAAGATGTAAAAAAAGAAGACAGGTAGTTTAAAAGCTGAATGAATAACAGAATAAAATTGATAAAATTGCTGAAACAAAAAATTTATGTGTGGACAAAACGACAATTTTAAAAGAGAATTGAGAAAGAATTGCCCAACTAAATTTGCTGTATGTGTGTAGTTCTGTTCTTAGACGGGTAACAAAACGGCAGCTCTCGACAAGAAGTGCAAACTTCCTATCCCCTCTCTCTTATACACTCAAAAATAGTTGCGCAACTTAATGTTTGTTCGCCGTCTTATCAGAAGAAAGTAGCGTTGCCACTCAAAAAATTTAAATCCAAATATTCTTTAAATTTTATTTAAACTGGGGCCAAATTGCGCTATCCATCAAAATTTCTATTGGAATTCTACCGTAATTTCAAACACTACAGAGTGCGGTAATTTGACTCCCTGATTTTCCGTTTCAATTGAAAATTCATGTTAAATAAGAAGCACACAATTTGATAAATTTTTTTATAAATGAATTTAAAATTTTTGAGCGTACATTTGGCTTCAGCATGTTTTATATATCAAAAAACAATGTTTAAAAATAATACAAACATAAAACATTATTATGTAAAAAATCAAGTAAATGTCTTAAGAAAGTATTAAATTTTCTCCAGTTTTCCATAAGATTACATACTAAAAACATTAGATAAAAAAAAATTAGTTATAATATATACTTACTATTAGGTATCATATCACAGTAGCTGTATAATACAGTTTCCCATAGTGGGCACCAATCCATGGACAGCAATATATTTTTATTACCTTCTTCTTTCATAAGGACAGGTTGCATACAGTTTTTAATATCATAGATAACAAATTTTCGATATGCACCGGAAGCAGCCAACCATCTAGGACCACAAGTATCATAGTGCACAGCAAAGCCTGTTAATTTAAAAAATAAAAATAATCACTTGCATTTTTAAATTATGTGCATAAACCTACACTTGACACGTTTTTCTCCGACATAAAAATAATTAAGAGGTACGAAATTTGTAACATCTTCCACTAAGAAACGATTGAGGTTTTGTTGAGCATCATTGGTTACATCCCAAATGCCCAAGAAACCATTAGAAAAGCTGGCAAAAATGTGTTGATGTCCACAATACTAAATAATTCAAATAAAGAAACTAAATATTAATTCTTTAATTATGTATTTCATAAAACTAACCTCTGACCAGCATATTTGTAAGCATTGTGTATGTAAGAGAGTATGTTGTTGTATTTCATTTTTATGAAAAATATCCAAACTTAACAGAAAACTTGGTTTTAAATCAATCAAAGTAATATTTTCGTTACTACTAAAGTTTTCTTGAGTGGCTACAAATTCAACTTTTATTGGTAAACTGTAGATTTTTATATCTGAATTTATAGTTGCTATTGCAACCAAGCCCAAACGATTGGAGGATTCGTCATAACCACCACTAGGTAGAAATGTTAAATGATGAACTGGGCCATCACGTACCACGAAACCATAATGTATTTTAAGTTCTGGGATTTTATTGTTTTGAGTCACTTTGAATATTAAAATAATGTTGTGATGTTGTTTGGGTTTGCTAAATTTTATATATTTAAACATTTCTTGTCGATAGACAACCACCAGATATTGTTCAATTATATCATCAGGTAAAGGTAACCAGGAACAAAGTTTTACCGAAGCTCCCAAAAAGAAATACGTATTCACTAAAATGCAAAATAAGAAATAAAAAAAAAAGAATTAAATAACCCGTTTCTAGGTATTTAAATATTTTAAAGTTTTACTTACTTTTATCGCTAATGCTTTCATATCTTTTTAATTCCGACCATTCGATGTTTTCTTCTGGCTCGCCTAATACAGATGTTAAGGTCTTTTTATTTTTGAAATTAAATTTCATTGAAGTTGTTTGCGTAGGCAAATAAATACTGTAATCTGGACAGTTGATTGTGGAATACTGTGGTGGAAATTCGGTATAAAGAGGTTTACTGGAATAGTTTGAAATTAAACTGAAAAAGAAAACAAGAAGTAATTTTTAATTTTGTCGATTCTGCTAAAAATTGCATAAATTTGCTAATACGAGACCTGCATAGCAATCTATACATATAAAAGACTAACGTTACTGACTGACTTATCATGGTATATGTAAATTTCAAAAAAAAAAATTTTTTTAAATAGTCCAAAGTAACTTCTAAATATTTGAGTAGTAGATTACAAATCTAGACAGTCTCCCCTTTAAAATGATATGTGTCTCATCTCGTAATCTCTTATGGCTCGTCCGGAAGGTGCTAAAATCACTCAGAGCAACAGCTCTGAGAAATTTCAAAAATAAGGCAAAGTAAATTCTGAGTATTTGGGCGGTAGATTACAAGTCTAGATGACCTCCGATTTAAAATGATGTGTCCCATCCCGTAATATTCTTGAGAAATCGACGTATTTATGCATATTTGAACCTAAGCACTTATTTTTCTTAAACATATTTATAAATATGTCATAAATACTAAAAACTAATTTAGAAATATTAAATGATGTAAGACGTATTTGATAAATACTAAAAAGATATTTACAAATACTAAAAAAATAATAAAACGTAACAGCAAAATAGGTTTCTATAAACATAAATTGAAATTTACTTACAAGCTTTTCCATTTTTTTAACACTTCTTTGTTGAGATCGGTAAAGCGGCCATCAAACACTTTAATGCAATAATTTTTTTTTTAATTAAAAAATAATTTTATAAAAAAAAATACTAGACATACACACCTTCTTTTCGTTTTGTTTGACTTAAAGATTGATTTAAATTCCTGCTATAACGTGTTTTTAAAAGCTTTCTAGAACCTTTTTTCGCAGTATGAACATCACGATAATCCTCCGTTTCATCTGATTCATTCTCAATCTCATTATTAGATTCAATCTCTTCAACACCTTCAGATAAATCATTATCATCTGAAGACTGTTCATCCTCCGTTTTTAAATTACAATCAGAGTCTGAATCACATTTTTTTTTAACACGACCATTTTGATGGCTTTTCATTACATGTTCAATGGCTGTCTTTTCATTTTCAAATACTTTATATCTACAGAAAATACAAAAATAGCCCGACTTTATATGTTTGCAATTTTTTATATGTTCAGATAATTCCTTGATATCTTTGCTAGTAAATTTGCAAACAGCTTTTGGACAAGAAGCTTTGCCAGCTTTTTCAATTTCTTTAGACCATTTGGTGCTAAAATCACCTTGCAATGGTGGTACATATCTAATGCGGGTTTTCGGATCTATTTCGGTTTTGGAGGTACTTTCAACTTTTTCCAATTCTTCACCCAAAGCTTTAAGTTTATTTTCAGCTTTAATAGTTGAAGTACGCTTTAAGCGGCCAGTGTTACCAAATATTTCTTCTTTTTTCTCAACACTTTCATTTAGATTTTCAATGGAAGCTTGATCTTCTAAGGCACTTTGGGCATTACAGGAACGTGCATGAATTATAAATGTTGTTTTGGCATAATCTCGTTTACAGAACTCACATATAATACGAGTTGCTTGCACACCGCATGAATCAATGTGCATTAATAGGCCCAAAGCAGAACGGTATACTTTTTTGCACATGCGACAAGTAAGCTCTTTAGATTGTTTTATATAACTTGTAATACTATTGAAAATGGTAGTACGATTTTCAATGTTCTAAAAAAAATAGACATCAATGGAAAAAGTACAATAAAAAAAAGCCAGTTTTTGTGCTCTACGATACCGAAGTTAACTGAACTTCCCCCATCCAGAATTGAAATTCAAAGACTTTTTTTCATAACCCCGAGGCCAAATCAAAGCCTTTGATTGATATTTTTCGTTTTTAAAAGTATCTAGAAATATTCGTAATTGTTCTACTTAAAAAGGTAATTTGTAAGAAAAGAAAATTTCTTCCCCAACTTAAATAATTTAACCATAAAGCTGTGTGGGAATGTTAATAATATCGGAGAGGTGAAGCCAGTGTATATGATTTATTCAAAGCACAAAAAATCGTGCACAAACTCTTATTAAATCATGTTCGAGGCACCATTAAAAACTGATTGTTTTTATGCTGTCCGATAAGATTCAATTTAAAAAGCAAAATACAAACATTAATAAATACTAATATGCAAAAAGGCATTAATTAAATCAAAGATCGCACAAATTTGAGCCAACTACTACGTAGTAAAATAAGGACTTTTTTTCGTGTTTATTTATATTGAAATGCGGGTTTGTATTGTGTTTGAATTTTTCTTTTTAGATTCAATCGAACAGCATAAAAAACAATCGTGCCTCGAACATGATTTAATCAATGCAGTGTACGATTTTTACTCAAATTGTACGTTTGTGTGGTTTGATTGTTTATTTTTAATTACGCAAAATCAACCACAAATCCTATTTCTACAAAAAGCAAATGTGTACTTAAACTTCGGTATCAAACACTACTAACTACTTATTTTTTTTTTTTTTTTTTTTTTTTACTTACCGGTTTCTCCTCTCCAACTTGCCATCCCACTCCATAATGTTCTGCTAAATGTAATTTCCATTTTGAGGGCTGTGTACGAGCCAAACATAGCCCACATTGCACTGATCCTAGTGATTCAGGCTGATTTTCGGTTAATATCTCATCAGTATCAAGTTGTTCTCTTTTTGTTATTAACAAGAGGCGAGGATTAAAATTGCACTCAGTATTAGATTTACGTTTTCTACCTGTACCACTTGATTTCAATGCTTCATTTTTAATCAAACTCAGTGTGGGCGTTGTTATGGGTTCTATATTTTCCATAGTATTATCCAATTCCTGAGTTTTATTTAACAGATTACTTGTTTTAGATTCGCTATCAGAATTTTCAATTTTAAATTTTCTTTTCACACCACGCTTTTTTGCAGAAATTGGTAAAATAGTCTGATCTTCGGAAGTGTCAGAAATTGGTAATTTTTTTATATTATCATTAGAAGTATCTGAAATGGGCTTAGCTTTAGCTTTTCCCCTTTTTCTTTTGTTTGTTGAATTTTGAGGTGTTTCGGTTGTTGCTGCTGTTATGGTTGTGTAAGGGGTTTCAGCTTCATTTTGCAGACTCAATTCTGTTGGGCTCGAAAGATCCTTAGTTTTATTGGTCCTTTTCTGCGGACTTTCATTTTTATTTACAAGTTTTTTCTGAGTTTCTCTTTGTGGTGTAGCATTTATATTCGGTTTTTGTTTAGATTTGATACGATTTGATTTGTTGCTTTGAGGAGAGGAAATATCTAAAAGTTTATCGTTTGAGGGCTTTTCTTCTGGTTTTACAAAATCTTTAACAATATTTACTTTATCCTCTTTGACTTTTTCCGTATTATTTGCAGTATGCTGAGAAAGCTTCTCTTCTTTCTTACTTTTTGTTCTAGCTTTTGATTTTAAATCTTTCAGCTCTTCACTTTTCTTATCAAATTTTTCGTTACCAATTTGACAGCTTAAACTGTTTGAGTCTGTTTTTTCGGGGCAAGTAGTTTCTGCACTAGCATTTTCATCAACATTTTTCAAAATTGTTTGCCTTCTTCGCTTCGCTGGTGTGACCTTCTTTTCTTCATTACACTCGAGATGTGCTGCAGTAACTTTAAGGTGTTCCTCAACAACGTTTGCTGTAACTTTAGTTTTAGTTTCCTTATCTTCGTTACATTCAGAATCTGTACCCGAGCTTTGCATAACATTTTTCAGAATTTGTTTTCTTCTACCTTTAGTGTATGTAGCCTGGGTATCTGTAACAGAATCTTTAAAGATTTTAGCTGTAGTTTTTTTGATTTCGTTACTTTTGGTGTCTGTACCAGAAGTTTCCATAACATTTTCTATTATTATTTCTTTTTTGCTTGTAGTTTTAGTTTTCTTTTTTTCATTACACTCGTTATGTGTATTTGAATTTTTAATATCTTGTTCGGTTTTATTATCAAATACTTTAGTTTTATTTTCTAAAATCTGTTCTTTATGCTCAGAATCCATAGACAGCTTTGTAGTTTGGCCCTTAGGCGAGTTTTCTTTATGGCTAAATGCTTCGTTAGCAGCATTTTTAGTTGTTGTTGTTAAATTAGCAGGTTTAACAAAACTATGTGCAGCTAAGTCTGCTTTTTTTGTTTCTTTAGCTTCAATCACAACACTTTTTGCAGTTATAATTTCTTTACAAATATCTTGGCCATCATCTTCATCATCTACTGGTGATGTATCATCAGTAATATCAGTCTCTTCATTACGCTTGGCATCAAAATTCCAGCGTTTTTTTAAATGATGTAGTTTTTTATGGGATGTTGTTGGGGTGGGTAATTCACTATGTTTTGATTTTGTGATTTTATCAAACGTTGGTGATATGGCTTTACCGGTAGTTAACCAATTTTTTAAAGTACCTACACATTTGGTTTGTATATCTGGTTCATTCTCTTGCTCCTGTCTGTCCTGTGCGTTATTTTGAAGACTGCTGCTATTGGAAATTTCTTCAAAACCTAAAAACTCATTACCCTCTTCACAGTCTTTCATAATACAATCATCATTAGCATTATCATGATGGTCATTGTCATCAGAATCTGTATCACTGTGAGAAGATTTTGCTTTTGAAAAGTTTCTATCTACCAGAGTTTTACGTAATTTTTTACGTAGTTTAGTGGGCGTGGTTATATTAGAATCATGTGTACTCTCGTGACATGATTCTTCTGTTTCTGTTTTAGCTGGATTTATAGTATCCTTTAAGGTATCAAATGTTATGGCAACATTTTTCGCTTCAATTGTCTGAGAATAAGAACGAGTACGCTGTTTTAATGGCGAAGATGTGCTTAATTCCAAATCCAAAACCTTAGCGTGTAAATGCTGTAGCCTTTTAGCTGTTTTTGGTGTTGTTGTTGAGGAGTCTGTTTCTGCGGTACTTTCTTTAATTTTTTGTTGTATATTTTCTTGTGATTTTAAATTATCATCACTTATTAGATGTGGACTTGTGGAATATCTTCTTCTTTTTGCTGCTAAAGTTTCCATTAGACTGTCTTTTGTGGATCCTTCAGAACTCTTTGGTTTTTCTTTGAAAGGCTTACAAGTTTCCTTCTCATTTCCAGAGTTTGCTTCATTATTACTTTTCATATTTTCCATTTGTTGTTGTGTTGTAATTTCTTCTTTGTTACTGTTTTCTTTAGGTTTTAAAAGTGCTTTAGGGCCTTTAACTTCTGAGCATATCTCTTGTGTTCCACTTTTGCTGCCAAGCTTTTTAAATGGTATCTCTGGACTATTTAGAGTTTCAGTTATTGAAGCCTGTTTCACCACATCTATAAGAGAAATTTCAGCTTCGTTCATTGTTTTTAAAATGTCATTGCATGAATTATTTGAATTCTCTGCCAGCTGCGTTTCCAGTGTTTTTGGAATGTCTGGTTGTGGAGTTTGTACAGCTTGTGTTGTTTTATTTGTGTCAGATTCTCTAATTTCAAAACTATTTTCATTAGCTACTATAACTTTTTCATGCTCATTAATCGCTTGAGATTTAGTGCAAGTGATTGTAATGGGTTTTCCATTCCCTGCTTGTAATTCATTAAGCACTTCCTTTGCAGATATTTTCTCTTCATGTAACGTATTTTGTAATTTACTTTTGTTGGCTGTACTTAATAACTGTTCGGAGCTTTTGTCAATTTTTGTTAAACCTTTTGGGTTATAATCTCCTGAATTTGTATTAACGTTTAGGTTTGCTTTTGGAATGTCAATTTTATCATCAATTAAGGATTTATTTAGGATATTATCTCCATTATTCGTTTTTATTAAGGATGTGAGTTTATCCTTGTTGTCGTTACCAATCGCTACTTTAGTGAAATGCTCATCCTGTGAGGTTGTATGTTGCTGTTGGCTACCAGTAATTTTTTCTTCACTACCATCAGCTGTTATTGCTGCTTTAGACTTAAATTTGTCACCGCCATCTACAGCGACTATAACATGCACTACTGGCAAGATTTGCTGAACAAACTTTTCTTTAGTTTCTGTTAAATTTTGTACGACAACTGATTTTTTTACAGCAGCATTACCATCTGCTACTTTAGTGCTCAGTTCATCAGTGTTGTCAGTGCTCACTTTCTGTTTAATTGGTTGCTTGATTGCACTAATTGTTGTTGATGTTGTTTGAAAAACTTTTTTTATATTTTCATTATCAGAAATTTTATTTTCTGCACTAGCAACTTTTGAATCTTTAGCAATAGCATTTTGCTTAACAGAATTATTTTCTTCATTTTTATTCACATCTGATAAAGATTTATTTGTTGGTTGACTACCGGGTTTATTGCGCTGTACTAAATTGATTTTACCTTTTTTAAATTTCGATACACGTTTTGTAGCCACTGAAGCAGTTTTCGAAGAACTTATTTCATTGGTGTCATCCACTTTTGTTAATATATTTTTGTTACATGTAGATGCAGCCGTTAGCTCATTGTTGTCATTAGCTTTTGGTGTTAACATTACTACATCCGGCTGTTTTATTAGTTCTGGTTGTGCTTTTGGTTCCACTTTTTTGCTATTGGATTGTAATGATGAGTTTGTGGAAATGATATCTTTAGTAGTGGTTTCAGTCTCCAAGATTTGGATTAAATTATTACAAATTTTATCAAAATCTGTACTATCTGGTATTTCCACCGTTTTAGTTAGTAGTTTATCTGTGTCTACTTTTTTCTTATCAGAAACCTGAATTACGTTTTGAATTTTTTGATTAGTTGTTTTAGTTTCATTTTCAATTTCAGTTTCACTAAATTCCTTTGGATTTTCTATCCTACTTTGTTGTGTTTGGCTGTAGTTTTCATTTGCATTAGAATTTAGCATAGTGTTGGTTGTTGTTACAAAAAATTCATTTGGCTTGGCATTGGAAATTATAAGATTTATTTGCTTGAAATCATTTCCAACTTTCACTTTAGTTAAATCAATATTTTGTGGTTCTTTGAGTGGCTCCAAAACCAGTTGGCATATATTTTGATTTGGTATAATAGCATGCTCTACACGCTTTTTAATTTCCTTACTTGATGACTTTGTGCATGATGAAAGCATGTCAAGTTTTATATTATCATTTTTACTTTTTGTTGCAAAACTTTCCTGGCCTACGTCAGTCGCATTATTTTTGCCATAACCTTGCAACTGTTCATTATTTATTGGCAGTTCATCGGTATCTGCTAAATTTTCACCCAATTTTTGTATTTCTATTTCTTTTATAACCGTATTATGAAATACTTCAAGTGTTTGTAATTTTTCTGTTGTTTTTAAATCCAGCATTTGTGTACTCTTCGTATTTTCCTTAAAACTACCTTCCATACTCTCTATTTGCTGACTTTTTATAAAACTATCATTTTGTTTAGCTTTCATTATGGGTGTAGAAGTCTTAGTATATGCTGTTGGTGTTGTTGGATAGAAGGGTATGCGTATTGGTGATAGATTCATGGTACAAGCCGCATTTAAATTAAGTTCTTCAGCAGATATTTCCAAACTAGTTTCTACACTGTTAGAGTTTATATCGCCAAGAGATGCTATAAAGTCTATAGCTGAAAAACATTCTTCAGTTTCTGAGGGTTTATCAATAATTTCCACTACTGACTTGCAATTCTGCCTTAAACTGGAACAAGAACTTTCTGTAAATTCAGGGGAATGTGCATGGGTTGTATCTGCGGTTTTATTACTTATTAAAGGTGTTAAATATAACTGTTTATTACAATCAATTGTTGTATTATTCTCAAAACTAATATTATTATGTAAAACTTGCTTAGAAGGTTGTTGTTGCTGATAATTAACATTGTCTTGAACTGGTATTTGCGAAGGAGCTAGCCTAACAATTGTTTCTGTATTGGGCATTGTAATATGACCGGTATTTTTATTAGACATTTTCGTATTGACCGCTTTAGTATTAAGAATACGCATTTTCGTAACCTTTTGTTGATTTTTTTCTGTTGTGGTGGCTGTAGAGTTTTCTTTAATTTTCTTAGCCAGTACGGCTAATTGATTAGCTGGCAATTTAAGTTTATTAGCGTTAATAATAATTCTATTTTGCTTATTAGCAATTATTACTCTTTCTTTAGACATTTCCTTTGTTTGCAATAGTGTTTCTCTAGCGGTGGCATAAACGGGAGTTATAGCAGAGCTAGCTGAATATTCATCAGTAGTTTCTTCTTTTATTACAACTTCAGGTATGGGTTTATGAGGATTAATAAAACCTGGTGTATCTGTTTTAGATGTAGATAATCTTAATTCCGTTAAATCGATCATTTCATCTTGCGATAAAACTTTGTTCTCTAAAACAACTAAAGAATTTGCAAATGAAGAATTAGGACTGCCATTTGATTTTGTTAAAGGTTGTTGGCCAAACGTGCCAATTTTATAATTTGAAAATGTAAAATTTGCTTGTGCTCTATTGCTGTCCGAAAGATCGGAGTAGGCTGCATTCATAACAGGATACGGCCTTTTAAAGGAACCTATGGTAGGCAAAGGCGTTTCTTTTGGTACAGTAACCGTTGGATAGGGTACTTTCAGTGGAGAGACTTCAGCAAAGTCCAATTTTTGTTGACTCGACTGCTTACTGCTGCAAGAGTTTTGCTGTATATTATGTGTAGTTTTTATATAAGATTTTGGCATCTCATTTGAAAAGCATCTTTTCTGTTGTTTAACATTTTCTTCTTGAATAGTTTTTGTTTCTTGACTTTTAATTATAAAGTATGATTGCTTGCTAGGCAATTGTTTGCTATTTTGTGTATTCGTTGAAGGCAATATTTTGTATTGTGTTTGATTTGGGCCCGGTTTTATAGAAGCTTTTGGTATTGTGTTAAGCGTTTGATTCTTATTAGCTGCATTAGTGGTTTTAGTTTCAGTATCTTTTTGGAAATCTAATTTTCGTGCAATATCTTGTGGAGATTTCGGTAAGTTTTTCAATTCAATGGGATTGGAGCTTATTTGTGGAGTTGAAACTGCGGCCGGTTCTTTTAAAACACAAAAGAGTGTTGGTGGTGTTTCTTCTGTTGGTGTTGTTTTTGTTGTCGATTTATTTATGGGACTTTCATACGCTAATGCTGGTGGTTTCAAATGTTTAGCAGCAGTATTTGCATTACTAGTTGTTTCAATGTTTTTCTTCTCAAGTAATTTTTTATTAAGTAAATGTTTAACATGTACCAAACGCTGATGTGAATCTAAATTTGCCAAACCTTGTTTTTCCTCTTCGGTAAGCACTTCTGGTGCTGTTATTGTTATTTTGGGTAGTTTTATTTTTTTATTAGTTACAGTATATTTACCTAAAAAGAAAAAGAAAAATAAAGATATAAAACTATATATATGTATGTATATATTATAATTATAAATAAGATTTGAACCTGGCTTCCCAAAATATGGAAAGTCTAAAAATTCTAGACAGTTTAAAGCTCTGAGCTAAAGCAGTCAAAGCAAGAAGCCTAGTAAATTGTGCAATACTTACAAACAATTTTTTCTTTTTATTAATAAATAACAAATATCATAAAAACGACTATTAATTTAAGATTTTCTAGCAAGGAGCCCGCCCGAACGGGCACACCCTTTACTTTAATTTTTGAATGTTGTAACACAAAAGGGTTTGGTTTAGTTACGTTTCGAACTCCGAGTTTTCAAATTTGTGTGTTTTAAAGACAGAACGCTTAGCCGTTTCAGCCAAACAGTTAGTTGTATTTCGGTGTTATATGTTTTACATAAACTTGGACAAAACAAAAATGAAAAAAAAATTTAAAACCAACATACTTAGTACATAGTTTTTTATTAATATCAAAATTACAAAAAGTAATTAATAAATAAAACCTTTTTAATTTTTATTAATATAATAAATAAAATGAAAACGATATATGCAAAATTTATTCAGATAAATCTAGTATTTATTATTTATTTATTTTTTAAAATTTATCTTTGACAAAAAGACGTAATACCTACCTATATCAAATTGTATTTTATGAATAGTATTTTATGGATGTGCTATCCTTCTTAGCACTAATTTTATCTACTAAACAATCAATAAATATATTTTCTATGGGAATATTATGGAAAATAAAAATTTTAAAACCAATAGTATACTTTGGGATCTACGAACTTCCAATGGAATGAAAGGCAAATTTTTTGCTTTGGTTCTTTTATAGATAGGACGGATAAAAGACATTTTTGTTAGGCGATGATATGAATAACTGTATTTTTTGAGAGAATGCGTATTTATTTTTATACACATATGTATATGAATGAAGTTTTAGTTTTAATTTAAAATTTTTTTTACTTGATTTTTTCTGCAATCAACTGACGAATAGTCAGTTAGTATGAAATTTTATACTGATAACAGGTTCCTATGTCGCGTGTTCTATACTTATATCATACAAAATGTTCCAAGTAGATAAAAGTAAAAAAGAAAAAAATTTCTATTCGAATGTGGTTTCTTTTGTAGTTTACATATAAAAGGAGGAAAAAACTAGTCCAATAATAGGAATTTTCTAATATTAAGAAAAGGTCTTACATTATATAAATTGTACTATTTAAAGTTTACTATATTTTATTATCATAAAAAAAAAATCAAAATATATATAAAAAAGAATTACTTCCTAGCCAATAACTAAAATTCAAAAAGATTTCAAACATAGCATACAGCGGATATCAGATATATGTAGAATCAGATATATGTAGAATTGTTGCAGATACCTATTTTATTTTCATAAAATTTATGAAAATTTTTTAGAAAAAGTAATTGAACATTTTATGCAAAATAAATTATATTAAACTTTTTTAATAAGCTCAAGCATTAGAATGATTTATTTTGAACAAAAAATATGTATGGAGCAGAATTATTTTGCAAAGTTGCTAGATAGATGATTTAATACGTAAATAAGTTTTTAGAAAAAATGTTTGGCATTTTATTTTATAATTAAATTTTTCAATATGATAGTTATCCTTACATAAAGCGTTGCATGTTATGAAATTATTATAACATACATTAAACGTACAAAGCTGAGGTTACACCGTACATCCTTACATAGGCATACTATACATTTAATCACAAGCACATACTATGCACTTGCATACAGATAATATGCGTATGTATATTTTTTATATATTTAAATTAAAATAGGCCATTCAATATAGTCTCAATTGTTTATATTGCAAATTTAAAAACAATTATGCAAAATTTAAGTAATAAAAATCTCATGATATAAAAAAGAACAAAAATTTTCCTTTTGCGTCGTAAATATAAAATAAGTGTAAAACTGAGATGTAAATTGGTACAACTTGGCATCGAACCATGGCTTCTTTCAATAATCAGCCTCTATAACCTCTGAGCTATTGACATATATGTAAATTACACAACAAATTTTCAACATAACACAAATTTCACAGACAATTTGTAATACAATTCCCCACTTATGTAGAATAATTAATAATTGTAATTTATATGTAAGCAAACTTTACCTGACGACTCCTCGGCATTTCCTGAATTTATATTTTTTGTTTGAATAGGATTTATTACAAAATTAGACGAAACTTTATGCGTTGGTGACTCTTCGATATTTTTTATATTTATATGTGTTGTGTCATTAGGATTTATTATAAAAGTCGACAAAACTTTAGGTGTTGATGACGCCTGGTCATTCGTTGTCTTGTTTAAGTTTAATAGCTTACTATTTTGTAAAGATTTTTGTTTGCTTAAAGCTTCAGCAATTTTTCGATCTAAGCCAGCCTGCTTCAATTTTTTGGGATCTAAAGGCGTTATTTTACGTATTATACGCTTTACACCAACATTAGGATTCGCAACTACTGCATTATTTGACGCATTAGTAGACACCAGATTTCTGTAATTTGTTGATGCTCTTACCACTGATGACACTTCACTAACATGTACCTTACTTGTTGGTACATCGAAATTAGACTTATTATTTTCATCCATAATGAAAAATTATTTGATAACACTCATTAATATTTCACAATATATAATTCTTTTACTGATTTACACAAAATTAATTAATTTTTTTACATGATTTCAGTATTACTTTACTAGACATTTTCTTTTCACAATGCAGACACAAACGACGTCATAAGACGCGTGCTTTCTTTTCCCATAAATTAAAAATCCATTTTCACTGGTAATATCGTGTATACTTTATTTAAATATCAATTTAATAAATAAACCTTTTTTTGTATAACACTTTTTATAGTAAAATGTTTTTGTTTAATTTCCAATAAACTAGCAAACTTTTTTAGAAGCACACCTCGCTTTAATTTCTTTCAATAGATTTTATCAAATGAATTTATTTTTAGCCACATTTTGACAGGTAATGTGTTTATAGAGTTGCCTAACTTTAAAATTAAGTTTTTTCTTGGCGTTTTTTACACGGCAAACGTTTATTGAAATTTACGTACAAAATCATTAGAAACTGAATTCATTAAGCATTATATTTAGTTAAAAATTAAAAATATATATTCATTTAAAGAACGAAAATAACTATTTCCTTTACACAACAGCTTAGTTGAAAAATAACACGTTTGTTTAATTACCATCTCCTTCTGGCAGTTTAGTCCAACTTAACGAAAATAATTTTTCGTGTTATCAATCATGACTCTGAGCTATCAGTTCGAAGGCATTACTCTGTGTTATCAATAACTTTTTCCATGTTTGTGTGGTATTCCCACAAAATTAGAAAATTTTCAATAGAAGTTAATTATTTATAATTAATTTAAATAGATAAATTGTAACCGCAACTGTTCATAAAATCAGCAATGGATTTTCAAAATCGAGCTGGAGGGAAAACTGGTAGTGGAGGAGTGGCTTCGTGGTCAGAAACAAATCGTGATCGTAAAGAACGCTTAAGGCAACTTGCTCTGGAAACAATTGATCTAAATAAGGATCCTTATTTTATGAAAAATCACTTGGGCTCCTATGAGTGTAAGCTATGCCTCACTTTGCACAACAACGAAGGCTCCTACCTGGCACACACACAAGGCAAAAAACACCAAGAGAATTTGGCTAGACGTGCCGCTAAAGAAGCTAAGGAAGCTCCCTCTATGATGGCACCCGAAAAACCTCGTGTAGAGCCTAAAAAGTTTGTTAAAATTGGTCGCCCTGGTTATAGGGTTACAAAACAACGTGATTCTAATAATGGCCAACAGTCTCTACTCTTTCAAATCGATTATCCTGAAATTACAGAAGGTGTTATACCGCGTCATCGTTTCATGTCAGCTTATGAACAAAAAATTGAGCCGCCAGACCGTAAATGGCAGTATTTGTTATTTGCTGCTGAACCTTACGAGACAATTGGATTTAAGGTTCCCTCCAGGGAAGTGGAAAAAACTGAAGGTAAATTTTGGACGCATTGGAATCGTGACACAAAGCAATTCTTTTTACAATTTTCCTTCAAATTGGAACCGAAAATTTTACCACCTCCACCACCAAATCTACATCGTGCTCTGGGTCCACCAGCTGGTTTTCCTATGCCTGGTCCACCACGTCATATGTTTAACGGAGTTCCACCACCGCCACCAATGGGCGTTCTGCCGGTACCGCCGCCACCAATGTGAGAAGAGGAGAATTCTGTTTCCCAATTGCAATCTGGAAATGGAAATAATCTATAATTTTGTAAATGAATTTAACAATAAAAAATAATTACATATAAACAGACACCTTTTTTCATTTTTATAGATTAAAAAAATTTAAGTAGGTATATTAATTTATATTTTTTATATATTTTCACTTTTGCATTTTCTTGGATTTTGTTATCTATAAATTAAAAAAAATATTTTTCTTTTTCTTAATTAAATTAAAACTTATAAAGAGTTAATAGTAACTATTGTATAAAAAAAAGCTTAATCTAAAGCTCTTGTTTAAATATCAATTAAAAAACCTATTCACAAGTGCAATATAAACTCGACTATTTACTTGTGTCAAGGAGGGGAGATATATATTTTGTATGTATCTATATACACATATTTATGCCAATAACTTAATTAAATAAATTTAACAAGAAGCTTTGAAGTCTTAAAAGAGCAATCTAAGATTGTTCTACTTAGCCTTAATGTACATAAATAAAACATAAAAAAGAGAACTTTTTACAACATTAAATAATTAAAAAATAGATAGTAATTTACTTTGAGCAAGTTTAGCAAAAAAACGAAAAATGCAAGTTAAACTTAAAGTTTTTCTCGTTTTTTATAATTCCGCTTAGAAGCACATCTATTAATAATATCTGAAACATGAGATTTATGTTCAAAAATCTTCATTATTTGAGTTTGAGCATCACTAACGCCATCAACTATAATTTTGCTACGTTGCATGTTGCCCTATTAGAAAAAAAATTATATTAAAAGAAATATGTTATTAATATATACGCACAAAGTTTTAAAACTTAAATACCTTTAATAAATCGCTAATACGCTCAGTTTCAGTTGTTATACCATTTGATTCCATTTGTTTTAGCATTGATGACAGTTTTTCATAACTCAGTGATTCATTTTCACACTAAAACAAAATTTTTACATATAATTTTTCTTTATTTTTGGTTTATGAATAATTTTTTTTATTCCATTAAACTTACCAAATCTTCCATTTGAGATTTTAAATGATATATTTTCCAGCCATTAATTTTCCCTAAAACATTTGTTTGATTTGCCAAATCCATTATCGTTGGACGTCTTTCTTCTCGTGGCTTAATATCTGTGTAACGCTGAAAATGATTGTATGCTGATTTCCAAGACTGCTTGTAGGTCTGTAAACAAATTAAAGATTATAAATAAAAAAAAATTAAAAAAAAAAACAAATCAATATGCATGTATGTACTTCATAATACTTACACTCATAAGTGTACAATTTTTCGGGCGTTTGAGTATAAATTCAACGGGTTTGGTATTTTCCTTACCATTGACAACTGCAAAAAAAGTAAAAAAAAAATCATGATTTAACAAGTTTCGTTTATTTTTAAGATACAAACAGAAAATAAAACTCTTTTAACCTTGAAAACCTCAATTATTTATTTACATTAATATATAAAAATTATGATCTTACCTTCATGTCCCCCACCAATGGTAGCATTTATTGCAGTTGTACCATTTGCTATCACATTGGGTTCATGACATACTGCACTGGGAGGAGGATTTGTTACTACAGTTGTAACACTATTATTGGCTTGAGGTGGTGGTAAGCTTAAAGATGTTTGACTTTGAGTTGATAATTGGCTATCATTGCTAAAAAAATTAAAGTATTCAAATGATTATATATGTTTTTATAAAAATACAAAAAAAAAACGTACGTTGATCTTCTAGATTTTTTACGTGGAGGACAATCTATAGCACCACCATTAAGACGCTGTTGTATGGTTATAGAAGGCGTTACTGCACCACCATGGTGATGTTGTGGTTGCTGATGTAAATTATGTTGTTCTATGGCCGCTAAATTCCTTGAAGTTATTGGAGTACCCGGTATAATATGCTGCTGGGGAACCACAGAATGATGATTGGAGTAAAGCTTTAATAATAAATTATATAACAACGAACAACGAAAATTGTACAAACATTCAAATTTTTAACAAGACCGTCACAGAGTAAACATATTTTTGTTGGGTTTATACAAAAAAATACTTACCTCATTTATAGGATTAAAATGAGAATCAACAGTTGAACCTACACCTCCTGGTAACCGATTAATAATCAAGTTATTATCTTGTATTTGTTGTTCTACTCCTGGCGATGAATTAGCTGATACGGTGGTACTGCCATCTGAAGAAGCTGGTGATTCAGCTCGTGAGGTTCTGCTTGAAACTATGTTTACTGTATTGTTATTATTCTTTAAATTTGTTGATGACGATGAAGAATATGTTGTATTAGTTCTTTCTTTTTTAGTCAAAGCTTCAACGGTCAAAGTGGATGTAGAGTTCAGAGTACAAGATGTTACTGGCGTTATGCTATATGGACTTCCTACAGATGAAGACGCTGGGGATGTATTAGATACCATATTATTAGAACCCATAGACAGCAGGGTAGGTTGAAGATTTTTGGCTGCTCTCATAGGTGATCCTTCTACATCGCGTTTTCGCAAGAAATTCGAAACCATTGCCGAATTACCTGAATTACCACCTGATGTTACTTTTATAGATGTCTGCAGTGGTATGACCATTTGATTAGTTTGTTGGCTGTTCATAGTACTAATTGAAGTAGCACTTTGAGTCACTGAGGCAGGTATAATTATTTGAGACGTTTCTACTCCGCCACCAATCGTTGCTCCCGTACTTGACTGTAGTAATTGAGGAGTAGACTGTGATACCGTTATTGTGTCTGCTACTGCTGTAGATAAATTATTTGTATTAAGTTGACTAAATCTTACAGGCACAGCTTGAATTTGTGAACTAGCATTTGACACCGGTATTTGCAGTTGACCTATCGTTCTACCACACGTTGACGGTACTACAGTAAAAGTGGCCGTTGTAGATTGTCCTCCAGAGTGTGTAGCAAATGGCAAGGAAGAAATAGAAAGATTAGCAGCAGTGCTGGCAATTTGATTTTGTGACATAGTACTGCTAGTCACTGTAGTGGTTGTAAGTGACAACACTCCTGTAGATACTTGAACCGAACTTGCAGGCACAGATTCATAGTAAATAGTACTACCTGGCTGCAAAAAAGCACCTGTGGCTACATTTCCCGTTGAGGTTAACACATTTGTGGCTACATTATTCGAAACATTGATGCCTGCCTGTGACGTATTGATACCGCTGCTGAGACTATTTGTGCTGCTACTGCTAAGCGATCTTTGCGATGCAGGAGCGTGATGTATAAAGACATTTGTTGGGCCAACACTACCAGCATTATTTGAACTACTTGTATTATTGCTATTTTCCAATGGTGTTGATGCTGACAATTGAGCCTGCGTTATAACCTTGCCCACTGTTATAGCATTTGCATTTTTAATTGGTGTCATAGTACCAGTTATAATATTGCCACCACCAGTACCTCTTGCACCTATGGCTAATGGTACTACAGTTGCTCCTCCTGCAGCTGTGGTACCTGCACTTGATGTCACTATATTTTGAGTTGTCAATAACTGGCCCCCTTGAGATACATTTACCAATTGTGTGGTAGCATTTGTTGTTAAATTAGTAGCCCCTATATTGGCTGTTGATATAGAAGGTGAGTTACTGCCAGTACTAATGTTAACACCGGCCATATTTTGTTGTCCTAGTGTTGAGGGTCCTCCAACAGATGTCGACGGTAATTTTCCTATACCTAACTGGGTAATAGTTAAAGAAGGTTGTACCTTGGCTGCCATCGTTACAGGAGGACGTATACCTAACGATTAATTCATAATAAATGGATTTTAAAAAAACAGATAATAACTTGGTTTTATTAATTTCACTTATTTTATTTACTAAACCACATTAAAAGCCAGAAATTTTACTTGTGTCTTTATTTTAAGACCTATTTTTTTTTATTTTTTAACGTAAAATCGTTGAAAATCTTGTAAAATCTTTACGCATTTGTTTGTTTGTACCTTCAATAGCTTTTTAATGACTGAATGTGTTCTGTGTCTAGATTTCAGTCTTAGTTTTTGTTATTATATTTATTTATTTTTTTTACACAACTATTTTAAGTGTGCTGTTGTCATTGTGGCAATTATAATTGTATTGAATTTTCGTTTTTTATACGGTTTCAGTTTCTGGTATGAATCATTATATTCTTGCCCTTATTCCATGCATTTTCAATAAGTTTGTATGTAAACGTCGTATCATCATTATTTATTTATTATGTCGCACAATACATGGTTTTTACAAAAACAAAATTGTGTTGCTACATTCTGGTTGATAAGACGGATTTTATTGCATTTAAAACTAACTGCTAATATAATTTTGTTTTCTCGTGTTAAGAAAAAAACTTATTGAAAACACATATTGAAAACACATATTTCTATATAAAATAATCCTCAAAAAATTACTGAAGCGTATTAGTCTCTGGGCTTGATTCTCAATTACATATAAATAATAAGTAAAATTATCTCATACAATATGTATGTATGTATGTACCCCGTTGGGGGCAAACTTTTGAAATATACGCCTCCTTGTCGGTGTCCGTTCTGAAGGAAAATTTGGCATTCGATATCAAACGAAATGTTAAATGGAAATTTCGTGCGATATGGAATACATAACACAATTTGGTAGCCGTATACTGAACTGTTTTCTTTCAGGAAATTTGTTTACTTTTATTTAAGATAAATGTTATAAATAAAAAAAAAACGAAAGAGAAAAAAAAAAATATCGATTTCATTCGATAGCGAATGGTGACGATTTAAGCCCAGTTGAAGAAGATAAATATTTTCTTTGGATTCAGTATAGAAAATATACAGCAACATGTTTCTTTCAATAATTTACGCTCCTTATTCTAATTATATTAGGGGCCTTGAACTATAAAGACGAACGATAGCTACATAAACATATTGTTTTTGTTTTTAAATACAAATGTACGAATATGTTATCGTTCGTTTTTATGGGCCGGGCCGTATATTTCCACACCATATTTTAAATATAAAGTTTGAAGTGACTGCATTTATTTACACATCATCTTGATTTATGGTTTCATACTCTTTTTTTATTAATTTATTTAAATTATGGTTTATATTTTTTTATTTTCACTATGTGAAAGAACCGAAAATAAGCAACATATTAAATGAAGATTATTTTTAATTGTCTGTTAATATATAATAAGGATTATTTTGTTAAAACATGAAAATTAGTATTAAATACAACCATTTCTTTTATAAATGAAATGAAAAATTAAATCAACTTAATCTGAACATAAAGATTTCATTTTAAAGCAAAAAAAAAATAGGTATTTCTTTTTAAGAAAAAAAATATTAAATAAATTGAATTAAAAGAGAAGCAAAAAAAAAATACAATTTCTCGCCTATTGACTAAAAAAATTTGTAAATTTATCTACCATCCAACTGGGGAAGAACCAATCGATTGATCAATGTTATAAAACTGTATAAAACTTTTTAATGGTCGGCTCGATTTGGAAAATTATATCAACACATTCTCACATTTTTATTGAATTGGCAGTCTCAAAGTAAAATATTTTCCATAACAAAACCGTAACAAAATGTATGCTACTAATCGGTTTACTCAATTTTGTAAACAGACGAAAAAAAAATTATTTAGTAAATCAACTTACCTAATTTGTTTGTACCTGCTGTATTGACAATAATTGGTTGAAGCATTACATTAGCCGCTAAACGTCCGGATGTACCAATTATTTGCTGTGCCGTTCCACCAGGCTGTTGTTGTAGTTGTATAATACGTGCTGCTGATAAATTTGTCGAAGGTAAAACATTAGCTGATGATGTTACCCCTGTAACGGTAGTGCTACGTGGCGAATTTAAATTGTTGTTGCCAACATTGGTATTAGAAACGCCAGTTGTCATAGAAGGAGTTAAATTTGGTGCCCTTATACTAATACTGGTTGTATTTAGTTTGGCAGCAGAAAATGACTTTGCAAATGGAATTGGCCTTATTTGACGTGGTGCACCAGATGTACCAGCAGCTGCAGTTGATAGTGGAGTGGCAACAGCAAAGCGCGGACCTGCAGAACCAACAGATGTTTGATTAAACTGTTGCTGTTGTTGTTGGCTTAAAGGTTGTGAAGTTGAGACATTGGATGAATAAACAAGTGTGGCCTGATGCCTGGGTGGTAAAACGGTAGCAACATATGTTTGCTGTTGTTGTTGTTGCTGTGTAGCTGCTGACGAAACTGTCTGTAATGGAGCTAAATATATACACAAACAAACATATGTATTTGTATATTAATTATTTTTATTTTAAAAATATATACTTACATTGCACTTGATTCGATTGTGAATTATTTGTTTGCTGTTGATTGTTAATACCTGCTGTTTGCAGAGCTGAAGCAGTACTAGTGACTACTGTACCGCTTATAGTGGCAACTGAACCGCTTGCTGAAACAGGAGAGCCACTTATACCCTGAGTCGTTATAATACGTTGTCTGGATTGATGCGGTATGGCACGTATTAATTGCACTTGCCCCGTAGGGTTAGCTGCCATCCAAGTAGTACTGGTGGCTGGTGATATGACAGTTGTGGCCGGTGATGACGTGTTGCGACTAACAGCTGTGCCACGAACAAAATTTCCCGTAGCTGTTATGCCTGTAACTCCTGCTCCCGTAGCAGTGACTGACCCTGGTGTTGTTCGTATTGGTGTAACTAAACGTTGACCCCCAGGTACACCTAGACCAACACCAGTCATTTGTGTAGCGGTAACGCTAGCCCTGGGTAAATATGTAGCTTGTGTGGCCGTTCGTGTTACTGTTATCGAAGTATTTGACACAGATCTTGCTGCTGCTGTAGGAAATGCTGTTATTTGTGTACGTCCTGGACCAGCATTTTCTAATTGCTTTATCATTGAAGGAGTCATTATGTTTCCCATAACAACTCTGACTTGTGTTGATTGACCTCCCGCACCTATGGCTCTTATGGATGTTGCACCTGAAGAGTTTGTTTGTGATGTATTCAAAGCTATTGGTGTCCCGCTCATAGAGGTGGCTACGGCTCCACTATTACCAACTTTGATTGAACCAACAGTGGATAATCCACCACCTGTTACTATAGTACCTGATGTACCTACACTACCGGGTGCTTGGTTTAGACTTGCTAATGTTAGCCCACCATTATTTGCCGTATCTATAGTAGTTGTTTTAACATGAGTAATTTTGGCTGCAACAGGATTTAAAGAAAATAAATTTGTTACACTTGTGGAATTTTTCAGTTGAATGGGAGCATGGACATGTGCAATTTGTGTATTATTGGTATTTGATATTGCTGTATAAGAATTAGAAGATGTAGTAGGTGTCGGAGTTGGTGTTGTTGGTGAAGGCAGTGGTGAATGTGATTGTTGTTGTAAAGATGCTGGATGTGGATGGGGTATTAATTGGGTTTTTATAATTTTAATAGGCTCTGTTAAAAATGAAAAATTAATAAAATGAAAAAAAATATATACATATAAAAACAATATAAAAATATAAATTTTCATAACTATACAGCACCATCTTGCTGGAGAACAGACCAGAAGCAACATGCCTTATTTATTTCCTCCAATACTATTGAATTATGAATATAATAATGTACTACATATTTTTCTGATCTGTCACCACAAAACACTCATTATTTAATGAGGTATCCAAGCATCAAACTCAAGTGTAAAGGAAAAGACTCCACACTACCCGTGCAAATTTATATATGCAATATTTTTTTTTTAATAACAAAACAACAAACAATCCCATATTATTAAATCTTTATAAAATTGGTAACACTGCCACGAATGCAATAACAATAGCAAAACGAGATAAAAATATGATAGATACAGAAAATATCAAAGAAAAATAAAAGGTAAGAAAAATATTAAGCACGAATTGATAAATTTGCAGAAAAATGACAAAATAAGTAACTATGAACATCTATTTGGTATACAAATATACATATATTTTCCATAAAACTAACCTCCACTGGTTGTTGTATTTGCACCTCCTCCAGGTCCTGCGCCACTACCACCTCCTGGTCCTGGGGCACCCCCACCTACTGTTACATTGCTGCCATCCGACGTATTCATTTTATTTAGGAACGCAGTATATTTATTGATAAAAATTCTATTGTAAAATAAACAAATTTTTATTTTTTTTTAACAAAAAATAAAGTCAGGAAAAGTACAGCTTGGCGGTTTTCCGTTTAGCAAATACGTTTTTTCTCAATGCATATACACACATATAGGCATGTAACTTGTAAAAACACATTCACACACATACTTTTTCTTTTACAAATTGACACATTTTTCTTTCCTAACTCACCTTACTTTTATTTAGAAACCTTATCTTGAAATAATTTTGATCTTTTTTTAATACAGAACGCACTGCTCTTTTTCTTTTCTAAATTATTCTAATTAGTATATGATATTTTTCCAAGAGTGAACTACGAAAATACATCCACACACTATGAAGATTTTTAAAGAAATAAAAGAATAATAGACACAAAGCAAAAACACGGAAATTTTGCGTAATTCATTTAAACAGTGTTGTATTTTGGGGATGCCCATAAATTAAATTTTTTTCGAATATAATTATTAACCATTTTGCTAAAAATGTTGGAAAAATGTTTTTTTTTATATTATTTTATAAAAATTTAAACTTTAATTCAATATATGAAAACGTCTTATGTATAAAGTTTAAAAACATTTTATATATTGATAATTTGGTAGCAGTATGGTAGCGCTTCCCTCAGCTGATAATAAATTTTTTTTGTTTTGTATTTTTGTTGTATTTTTTACTCTTTTCTGCACATTTCCATTATTCATATCATATCATTTACCAAAATACACATAATCATAAAAAGATTGTAAATTCATTTCCCATATTGTGGTAAGAATTATTTTAATTGAAAATAATTTATAAAGATGTGGTTAATATTTAAATTAAAATACATAGATATCATTTGCTCTCTCAACGCAAACGTAAACGTGACCACAAACGTATTACTTTTCCAGAGAGTGCAACGCGTACATACATCAAGAAATATTTAAAATTTTCTGATTATAATATTAATGGGCTCAGTTATTTCTCAACTACCAAAACAATCTGTAGTCGTTAATATGTCTTCACCACAGGCTCAATACGTGCAAAATATTATAAAGGATAATAAGGTTGTTATATTCTCTAAAACATATTGCCCATACTGCACTATGGCCAAGGATGTAAGTATAACCTTGAAAGTTTTCTTAAATGGAATAATGATTAGTATTTTATTAGCAATTTAAAAAATTATCTGTCAACTTTCATGTTGTTGAGTTGGACAAGCGAGATGATGGGGATGAAATTCAAACGATTTTAGGAGAAATTACTGGTGGTAGAACGGTACGTCAATAACTTTTATAAATTTTAAAACGTTTGTTCCAGAATATATTTATGAAAGTTAATATTTCACAAATTGAAAAACTTGTATCTGTATATAAGTACCTATATATGTATGTGCTTATGATTGTAGGAGAAAAGGTGATTCATTATAACTTACTTTTAACTATTATTTTAAAATATATATGCACATACATACATATGGGACAAGTATGAATTAAATTCAAAGTTAAAAAAAGTATTTTAAAATGATTTTTTCTTTTTAATATTGTGGCAGTAGTTCCCCATTGTAGTTGTACGAATTTTCCAATTGCCTCTTCATAATACTATTTTTTACAGGTTCCTCGCTGCTTCATAGATGGAAAATTTGTTGGTGGTGGTACGGACGTTAAAAAAATGTACGAAGAAGGAACATTGCAAAAACATTTTAGTTAAATAAAAAATTTAACCGATATATTGCTTATCCCAGGAAGAGGCAACTAAAAGCCCTTGTCAACACTGAAGCTTGAATACCAATAGTGTATAATAATACAATGTAATGTATATATGTAGATATAAATTTATTTAAGTTCATACATGACTTAATAAATTTTTTATTGTTGTCAATACCTATTGTTTACAAATTATAATTTTAAAAAAGGTTGATTTCATTTAATAAATATTACAAATTCAAACTACACGTAACATAAATTCTTGATCATTAGGACCGTTCTCGGGAATACGACTGCAGTCTTAAAATTTAACTCATTAAACTCTGCCATCCTAAATACCAAATAAATTTTTTATTATGATCCTTCAAAAATCTACAAGTGGTTTAACAAATTACTAGCTGGTTTTGTTAAGTTTTTGAACAATGTAAAATATAAAAAATTTTATTGTAAACTAAAAATAATATATTTTGAAACGATGTGAACCTATTCCATTTTTAAGGTACAAAAACAAAATTTTAAAGTGAAACCAAACAAATTTATTTATAGTAATATGATTAAGATAATGGTTGACAGTGATTTAACATCATGAAAAACATATAGAAATGTATTTAAGTGTAAAACTTGAACTTAGAATTTATTAAAAAAAAATAACTTCGAGCAAAACCACTTCAGTATTTTTATTCTTCTACTGAATGAGTGTAACACAAACTTTAAATTACAAGATATACCTTATATGTATATAAATAGTTTATGAGTTTAGAAATCTTTTATGCACAAAGAATTAATAATCCAAAGCCCATTCGTTTTCTGCTATAAAAGCATCAACAACTTCTTTCATAGTGAAATTCGGTATGAGCTGGTCTTGTGTTAACTTGACCCTAGTCACTGGATCAAAATGTCCGACACGTTGTAAATGCTCTTCGATATCTTTTCGTTCGTACGTAATGCCAGAAGGTGTTATCACTGGATCTGTCAATATTTCAAAACTTATCTTGCCACACAGGTAGTCTGGTACATCACGTTTTCTTCGACGTTCATCAACTTTGGCAAAAATGTTATTAAGCTCTTTGACATGATCATCAGACTCTTGCTCTATTTCTTGTTGTTTATCTTTTAATTGCTCCTCATTTGTTGTTTCGTCTAGCTTTAGTTTTGCTAAACGATTCTCCATGTCTTCTTTAATAAGTCTATTCAGATAGGATTGCAACTCGATTTCTTGACAAATACGCTTTTCTTCCATAACATTCCAACGCTTCTTCCGAGCCAATCGCAGCTGCGATGTTATGTCATCGCCAAAGTTTTGCTTCTGTTCTTTGGACAAATCAAAAGCTCTTTGCAGATGCTTAATAGCTTCATCGTACAACTCCAGTTCCATTAGACACTGACCTAAGAAGAAATGAGCCTTCAAAAAATTTGCATCGATATCAAGAGCTCGACGACAATCTTGACAGGACAATTCCCAACGTTTTAGTTTCAGATGACACAAAGCCCGATTTGTGAAGTAAGTTGCATTGTTTGGATTTTTTATTATTGCCTTTGTATAGCAATTGATTGCGTCGTCATATTTTCTCGCAGAAAACAAGCAATTGCCTTGTTCTTTCAGCTGCAGGTCTGTTAAATTAGGGGTAGTGTAAATATGTTTGCTACTCATTATATTTTTTTATTGTAGGATTTCCAACAGTAATTATTTTAATCCAATTATTGTTAGTAATTATTTTTCTTCGTCCAAACTTAAACTTTACGTAGACTGTTCATTGTATAATTCTTAGATTTTAAAATATTTTTCTTTAGGAAAATATTTTAAATTATAAATTTTTATTTAGGTACACTTCTTTTAACTATATTGAATTTTTTTTCTCTGCATGCGAGCACATATTTACCCCCGTCTACACATGTTATAAATATTGCAACATTCAAATGTCAAAGTTATGTTATTGTTATTGTAGACTGCAATATATATCGCAATAATTGCTAGCAAAAAAATTGCGAACATATTAATCGCTAGTGCAAATATAAATATTTCTGCATAGCTGGCAATGAGGCAACAATTACATTTTGATTTTAAAACAAAGTATAAACAAACCTTAAAAAAAAATAGAAAAATACATAAATTTAGCTGGAGCCACTAAGCTCGGTGCTGGAGCAGCGTGCACTACACACCATAGAGATTATTACATGATTCTTACTTGTTTTGCTGTCTTCAAAAAAAGTATGTAAACCAAGAGACTGGAACGCAAAAATATTTTATTTCCAAATTCCATCATGTGGCCTTGCAGAAGAATTCAGAACTAGTAAATTTATATATGAGTTGCCTTAAGTATGCATACATGAAGATGACACAACTAAATACACTGTACGGACCGCAATCTTTGACGCTATCGAGATGAGGCTATGATTTTCTGTTCTTCTGACCTCACTGGCATGTCAAAAGGTTTACAATTGACACTGCTCAATATTGTATTATGCATTAAATTGGAATGTGAATCGTATGTCTCATCGATGCATGTAACATTGCATTTTGAACTACAACTTTGAAAAAGCGCTGGAGGACATTTAAAAAGATCTCAAATTGTACACGAAGATTTTATGAAAATTTTGCCAAGTTAATTTATAGCCGCTTACACTACTCTGCTTCTAAAATAAGTGGCATTCGTTCCGGTGGAAGAAATATAGATGCTTTCCATAGCCGGACTTTACAACTTAATTAATATATGTGTTTTGTATGTATTTATACTCTGCGCTCTTAGTTCAGTATATTATCAATAATATTTCCTGCAATTCCATATTATTAAAGGTACATAATATTTTTTTTCTTTTTTATTCAATTTCTGATAATTTGATATTATAAGAAATGCAGAAAAATTGGTGTTAACCGCCGATATTGGTTTATATATTTTTGTCCCATCAATTTCTAGTAGTATAATGTGGGTTGGGTAGTCCTAGTTCTGTGAATTCAAAGCCAAATTGTCAATATGGTAGCATGGCTGGTACATCACCACCAGCTTACAATCTCGGAGGATGGAAATTTTAATAATCCTAATAACGATTGACACAGAAGTCCAAGGATCGTTGATCATTACTTTTTTAGTCAGTTCAGAAGCACCTACTAGCAATCATGATTTTATTACTTTATTAATTTGTCAGGAATGGGAGTAAATTCCCACCTTAGGTAATTTGAGTGTGATTAATTTTTATTTTATTTATTCAATATATGCAGCCTTTTGGCTAATTTTTATTTTAAATATTAAATGATGGAAACTGAATTCAATCTTTTCTGTTTACATTGTGTTAAGTTTAAATAATTTATAATTTTTTTTTTCTTCGTCACGGTGGCCATGTGGTGGATAAAAGTTGAGAAATTAGAGCAACAAGTAAAGCATGCCTGTCCAAGGAATCCCTCTAGCCTGGATGAACCTCCACTGTTTGCCTGTACTCGGTTATTGTTGTTTGTATTTTATTAAATGTATTATACGAAAACATAAATTGCAATCGCGATTAAAATTTTGGAACAATCTGCTTTCTTGTGTTCGTACAGAAGTGAACAAGACAATGTGCAAGGCAAATTTATCAATTTGCTTTGTGCATGGCGTAACTATATAAGGTGGTTGTAACTCTACAGCTGCTTTTTGTTTCCTTTTGTTTTGTGTTATATGTAGTAAAATTTTTTTTTTAATTTTGTGTACGAAATTTGACACAAACAACAAAAGAGACGCCTGTTGCTTCGAATTTATTGTTTATTTTATTTATTTCAAAATAAATAGAAATTTACTAGTATAAAAATTGTGTACTTGTAAATGTTTTTTTGGTGCTTTGTATTTGCCTTGCTAAAGATGGCAGCCCTCAAAGCGAATTCGTGTATAGATTCGCTTTGTTTTCGCTCATCAGCTGTTATATTTTAAATTGTCAAAATGTATTTTAATGTACAGTTTGAATTTACTTAGAACACTGTGATTTAGTTTTTTTAAAGCTTGGAAAATAATTTAATTGTTTTTGCAAATAAAGAAATCACTCTTTCATTCATTAACCTTGAATTCACCCGAATTGCTTAACTTGCTTTTTTTTAGCTTTCCTAGGCATTCTTTCACATCAGTTAACCACCATTGGGAGAGCTAAGGCAATATCTTAAATAGTTTATAGTAATATAAGACCAATTTAAAATTAGAATGAGGAGCGGGAACAAGTCACCTGGTCACTGCGACCAAAACAGACCTATTGTGACACTACTCTCAAGTTACAAATCCTCCCAGAGTCTAGTATTCATTAAGAATTCCGAAACTTCTTTGGGTGATTTGTCCGCCATGTCCGACGGCTGTAGGTAATGTTGTCCTAAGTAGCGAAAACGGGTCCAAATTAGACCATTACAGTGACACAATATGTGTTCTGCTGTCTCTTCATCTTCGTTAATATAAGACCAAGATTACTGTATTATCATTTCGCATTTAAATTGGTAAGCACAGTTTCCTTTTAAAAGAAATTGCTTAATTGTCTTAAAAAATAATTAGTTATAATTAATTAATTAAGTAGAGTATTTTTAATATATGTCTAAAAAAGTAACGTAATTTGACATTCAAATGTTTGAAGGGTGATTAAGCATTTAATAATTGCTCTAATGCTTGCAAGTAAAAAATAGCCATTGTTATTTCTAATGATTCTGTTGTCAATGCTGTTGCTGCTGCTGCTGCTGCTGCTGCTGTTCTGTATTACAAAGCCTGTTTCCATACATGAATAATTTGATTAAGCTGCTACTTTTGTTTAAATGAACGAGATTATTTTAGGTTGCTCTCCTCCATTCTACTCCAATGTCTTAATTTTTTTTTTTCATTATTTCTATTAGAGTCAGTTAAATATAGAAATGTATGACATTCGGCATTTTTCAACATAAAAGATCGAAACAGATCAATTCTAATTTCAGTTTTTAATAAAACAGTGACTGCAACGTACGTATTAAAAAAACATACTAATAAATTTTATATAATAATCAATAAAAGTAAACAAACATTGAACAAAGTAAATAAATCAGGTTAAAAATATTGTTCAAACTAAAAAAAAAATATTAGGTGTGTCAAAGTGTGCAATTATACTCAAACAAAAGCACGTACATAAATATATTTTTTAATAAATAATAAATTTTAATAAATTCTGCAATATTAACTTTGTGTATTACGATTTATGCGTCCTACTCATTATAGTAGTGGTGTGTGTTTTAGAAATGTGCTAAGCTTACATGATTAGCTTGTAAATGTTATTGGGCGATAGCATGTTTAAATAATTAAAATTTACAAATTAAATCAAATAATTTGCTTTAATTAACAGATTAATTTAAATGACTTAACAAATTCTCGACACGCTGAAAGAAGCATATTTAAAATTTTTTATCCATGTACCACCTTTTATTTAGTATAATTATTTTTTGTATCTATGTATTTTTTTATTTTTAGAATTATGAAAACGAGCTTTTTGTTATTTGTGTTTCTTGGCATTTCCGAAACTTTTTGCAATGGACAGTTTTTTTATCATCAACAGTTAGCGAGTGCATCACAACCGTATGCTCATCCATCGGTTGTGGCAAATTCTGTGCGTGAATCACAGTTGCCGCCAGAGCTTTTAAAAAGTAGCCGTTTCTACAACAATCCTCACATTGCTGCAGCATTAGCAAAAGAATCATGGTTTACTGATAAAGAAATGCCAGTACTTGATCGTGAAGCAGAAAAGATACCCCGTGATATGGTACATAAATTGTTTAAAAATGCAGGATGGATAAAACGTAGATAAAATTAAACTACATTTATATTACTGTTAATTTATTTTAATGCATTATGATTTCGTTAATGTTAAATAATCTGTTATTGTTATTTTTGTTGTTTTAAATTTTTAATTAATTAAAATAATAGATTTAAGTTACTCATATACTCGTACATATGTAAGTAAACACTATGCACCCGCCGCAAATTAAAAAAAAATTGAAAATCGTATTTTTAGTAGGTATTACAGTCGGAATTAGTCGTTGCGAATAAAATACTTTTTAAAGAAACTCAATGTTTTATGCGAGCCATTTTTAAGTAATTTAATAATCAAGAAATTAATAATTAATACTTTAAATTTCATAGAGACAATACTAACTACCTGAATTTTATGTAAATATGCGATCGCAATTGGTTTTGATATGTAAGGTACCGTTTATAAATTAGTTAAACTCAATATATACTAATTTATTTCTCTCTCATATAAAAAAGTGTTTTTAATATACTTTTGCTTTGCTCTCTCTTTATTTTTTTCTACTGTAATAACGTACCTTGAATTACAGCCAAAATTTGCAGCCAGTTGAAATGCTTATACATAATACCTAATACACATATATACAACTAGCTAAAAATTACACCACACTGAATGCCCAATATGGCGGCAACTTTTTTTTATTATACATACATGGTGGGTATCTACATGTATTAAATTAAATATGATGATTTCTTACTTTTTTTAAGTAACACTTCAATTTTAACTTATTATTGCTTTGCATAAACATTTTTAATAAACAGAATTTATTAATTTATGAATTCTGTTTTTCATTTTCCCGAAAAAAATTAATCACACCACCGAGAAACACCACACGTACCTACTTCAAGTTGCGAACTAGATTAGAAAAGAAAGAGAGGAATTTTGTTTGATTTTCTATACACTTGCGTTGTTTCTGTTTTTATGTTGCCCGTTAGTTTTTTATCCGAGTGAAAGAAGAAAACACATAATCCGTTTGTTTTAAAATGCAAAAAGTATGAACATAATAAATAATAGTACATAAATTTTACATAGTGATTGTTGTTTTTTAAGAAAAATAAAAACACGATTATTAGTTCAAAACGGAAACGAACCAACGGCAAAATTGACAGACAAACTGAAGACATTTCCTTGCTTATAAAAATAAGGATCTTTTCGTATTTTTTTTTAGAACTCGTTAATTTTATAGAAGAATCTGCATAGCCGAATATAACTTGTTTTTATTTCGGAATAATAAATTAAAAATAAAGGGCCGCACAAAACCATTTGAAACTCACATAATAGGTATATTGTACACTAGAACAAATCGCAGTTTCTAGTTTCATTTGTATAGTAGAACAAAATGTTATGTGCAACAGAACAAGCATTAACACGTTTTTAAAAATTTCCCGTGCAGTTTTAACAGTACTTGTGTTTTGTGTGCAAGCAGTAGTGACGTCATATTACAGTAAGCACAGTATGTACACTAGAACAAAAGCTTCATATATGTATTTACTAAAGGGTTGCATAAACATACTTCAAAGCCACACATCATTATAAACATGTGGAATATTTTATAGTGAAAAGTGAGTGGAAGAGTGCTTTCACACTAGGCAAGTCTCTTGCGCAACTCTTGTGTTTGTAGATGATCGGGTTGAGGGGAAGAGATTTTTTACTTTTTCAGTACACAATTGCCCGTACTCGGCAATTCGTTTTGTTCTTTCAATTTTTGTGTGTGCCTGTGTGTTTAAGTGATTTGTTTATGTTTTTAATTTGTTGTACTTTGTATTATTTTGTGAGTGAGTGAGGGAAACAACAAATAAGAAATTAAAAAAATTTGGAATTTTAAGTGAAAGAAAACAAATAAGTAAATATATAAAACGTTAAAGATCTACTTGTCCAAGTCACTTGCTGCAGTATGAAAAAGCTCTAAGCTATTTCAAGTATGCTTGTGCATTACTCTAAAATTTAGATGGTTAAGGTTTTTACACATATATAAGTACATAAATACTTATCCACATACACATACACACACTTGTATTTTTAAAACACTCAATTATGCATTTGCTTCTTTCATTTGTTTATAAAAACTAACGAGCAACATAAAAATAAAAACAACGCAAGTGTAGCCAATCAAACGAAACTTTCTCTCTTCTTTCTATTTCCTTCCTCTCTTTCTTTTCTAATCGAGTTTGCTACCAGAAGTTGTTACGTTCGGTTGTGTTTTTTTGGGTAAAGTTATTAATTTATAAAATAAATTAATTTGTTAAAATGCAAATTATTTATTGCAAAATAATAAATAGTAAAAATTTACAGTGTGTTAAATTGCGTTGATGAAGTGTAAATAATAAGAAAGAAATCTTCATATTAAATAAAATACATGACACATGGTATATGTCTATAAGAAAAAAAATGGAAAAAAAGATGCCGCCATTTTGCGGAAATATTGTAGTTGTGTTCTTTAGCTTTGTTGTGCATAGCGGTGTGTGTGTGTATGTAGTTCGAATTAATCTGCACTACAAATTTTGGCAGTGAGTGATTAAGGTAAGTTGTTAGTTTTATTCCAAGAAAAAATTTTCGTCCTATTATTATTTTTTTTTTTGTACTTACATACATACTCGTATTTGTATAAGTGTATGCATTAGCATATCATTTTTATTATTGACAGAAACTTAAAATTAATACAAAAAATTAAAAATATCAGAAACATTGCCGGTTAATCGTCAAAATATTTATGTAAATATGTAATAATAAAACTAATTAGCCCATATTAACCAAATTCATACATAAGTAATAATAAAAAACAATAGTTTTTAGTAAAATAAAACAATAATTAATTGTTATAATGACGCATTATTTAAATAAAAAAAAGACACTTTTATAGGTGTTCATTTAGTTATAATAATGTCTGTTTTCGGGTTGGTAGTAGTTTGCAGACTGATAGAGAGCAGGAGTGGCAGGCTCATTTACTTGCACCTCATGATAATTAGTGTAGGGTTCATGTTCAACTACTTCGCGTACAGTCTGGAAGGGATGATTAACGACAATGCGTCGCTTGTGGAAACTTTCGCTAGGAGTTGATTCTTTGGGAGCAGCCGTAGATGCTAAGACTCTAGAACCTGGTGGGCTTACATGGCCAGAAGTACTTTTTACATTAACATCGATATTATGTGGTTGAATGTTTGTATGAACAGCTGCTGATTCAGCGGATGATGTCCCATCACTACTTGCGGCTGCAGAAATACTACTGGAGCCTTCTACTATACGCATAAACTTCTGTTGCCTGTTACGGTTATTTTGCTCGGGTACTAATTCGTAATTTTCACTCGTCATTGTCTTAGATTGCTGGTCACAATCAGCTTTTGTTTTAATATTCGGTAAATATTCGCTGTCCTTATCACTTAAATTTGCCTTTTTGCTTTCATCTTTGTCAGTGTCAATTAGTTTGCTTTTGTCGACTTCATCTTTTGAAGCTGATTCTTGTTTGGGCTCGCCATTGCTGGTTACAGAAATTTCCAATTTGGAATTGTGCATTTGCTCACGACCATCGTCCATCATCATGGGTCTTATTGTTGAAGCAACAAAAATTGCTTTATTGGCGTTATTAGATAAATCATTTGGAATTTTTATTTCAACATGGGCTTGTGCTGCTTGTTTTTCCATTGTGTTTTCCATTGTTGGTTTTTTTACATCTGCCAAAGGTTTATCACTTTCAAGTATTAACTTTTCCGATTTTTTCTCATTTTTATTTTGTTCTTCATCTGAATTGAGACGCATTTGGGAGTAGGGTGCGCTATACTGTACACGGTTGTCAGTCTGTCCGGCTAATTGACTTCTTTGATTAGACTTGTGATATTGGACAACCTGTGATGAAACCCTGGCTGCTGGTGTGTATGCTGGTCTCTGAACGTATTTTAATTCTGGCATTTGTTTCGCCTGAGCATAAACAACTACTGGACCGCGATGATTTTGCATGTATGCATTTATTTCACGCACTTTAGCAGTTTCCTCAATGAATTTTGTTTTGGGTAACTCTTGATTTCGACTTAAATAGATATTATGCTGACTAGGTGACAAAACAATTTTATGTTCATGTTTTATTATAGGCTGCTGTTGCGTTTGTTGTTTTTGCTCGACCACTCTCGCTGAAGATGCCTCTTGCAGTCTTGCTGGTTTGCTCTCTTTACGCAAATCAGACTTGCTAGCGGTGTTTATGTATTCAGCATCGAAAGATAAGTCTTCTCTGGTATCTTGATTTGATTGGACAGTAGTTCGTTGTGGTGAAATATTTGCCTGAGCAGTTGAACGTGCTTTGTCCTCATAATTTCTGTGGCTATATACTGGTCTAGCGGCAGCTTTGTCAGTCTCATCGCGGGAATATGTGAATTGATCAGCAGATATTTGTCTTTGATTTCCATGACCATCGGTAAGAACTACAATTTCTCTATGTTGAGGTTTTGAAGAATCATCAGCTGTCGCAGCAGCAAAATGACTTCCTCCAATGTAAGCCTTATTTTGAGTAGATTCAGCAATTCCAACATCTTTGGAGGATTGATCGTAAGTTGATGCGGAAGATGAGTGATGGTCGGGCACGTTTTTATTGCTGTAAGTCTGATGGGGAATGTATTGGTTGGTTGGGTGGTTTGACGAAGATCCTGCATTACTGTATATAAGATTGCTAAATGTTTGTGTATTCCTGTTGTTCATGTAAGCTGCAGCCACAGCTGGATGTGGATGACCTAGAGGCAAAGTTGTTTCTTCCTTTAATATTTTGGCAGATGGTCTCTCGAGTTCTACCACAACTGTACCAGCAGGTTTAATAACAACTCGCTCCTCAATGTCGTAAAATTCTTTTTGTATAGCAGGATGGCGGACTTCATATTTTTTGGCTTTAATTGCTGGTTGAGCAATTTGTATAGTTTTTGTGACAACAGGTCGTTGTTCAACTGGATGATAACCGTCTGCTCCTTGCTGGCGATTATAGACACTGCCATAATAGTCACCATAACCGCCATGAGGTTCCTCAACTGCAGGTGGAAATTGATTGTAGAAATGGGCATCAGAGTGTCCATCGTTATATTTGTAGGTGGGATCATTGTAATTTGGTTTATTATAACTTAAATCAAAATTAAAGCCATCTTTACCCAGAAGTGTGGGTTTTTGATTAAGATTAATTTTAAAACCACTGCCGCTAGGAGAACTTACGCTTACACCTGGCTTTGATGGTGGTAGCTCAGGGGGTGATGGTGGCGCTGCGACAGGAGTGGCCACAGGCTGATGGTTAGCAATTGGTTTAACGACATCAGCAGAGGGCTGGCTACTTTCTGCTTTTGTAGGTAGAGCAACCTGTCGTTCAAATTTAACAGCACGTTGTGAGCCTTCGTGTACGGATGAAGATGCCAAAGTATGTTGCATTTCTGGCTTTGCTGACTCATATACCTGAAACATTAACATTTTAATTGGTATGAAAATTATTGAATAGCGGAAATTAAACTTACCGTCTCAACAGTTGGTCCACTATGATAACTATGAATGTAACGTTCAAATTCCATATTTTGCTTATCCTGTGGACTAAGGCTTCTAAATTGACCATGGCTCTGGTGAACTTCACGATTCGGATTGTAAAATGTTCTTTTCTGATTTTGAGAATGAGAACCAAAGTATCCTTCTCTCTCTTCACTTTGAACACGTTCAGTACGATAATTGGCAGTAGACTCGCGGTTAGAATTTACATCCTTGACTGCATTTTGGTTATTTGTTAAATCAATTTGCTCCTTTTTATCTTCAACTTTAATTCTAGCGAAACGGGGACTTTTATCGTCATTATTAAATTGTTCAACAGAGTCAGTAGGTTCCTTCAGTTTAACTTGATCGCTGCGCAACTCTGCTATGTTGGAGTCAATACTTGAATGTTGTTGAGTGAACGATATGTTCACATGTGTAGTTGCTAATGCAGTGGCTGTTGTCAGCAGCGTTAAAAAAATTGTTATTTTCATTTTAAAATTAAAAAAAAAAACACTTTTTCTGGTTAATATTTGAAAGGAGTTTATTTATCTTGATAAAAAAGTTTTAGATCCTTTTAAACAAAAACTGTTACTGATGCTGCTATTTTCTAATGATGAACTGAAGCAGATGAGTGAACGATTATTGTAAGAAATGTTTCGTTTATATACAAAAATCTCACCTAAAACAAAATTGTATTTTGGTTGGAATAAACATGCATACTTAATATTATATTATATGGATACATTTACGGGTATAAAACAATCATGCATACACTCAGATGCACATACATAAGTGTGTTACTATGTTTGTATATACTACACACATACAAATTCGTACAACAAATATCGTATTATAAATATCACATCTTTGGAATTTAATTTCATCCAAAACTAAATGTAATGAATTGTTTGGTGGCATGCTAAAAAATAGTTAAATAAAAAAATACCGGCCGGTTTGAACACACTCAAAAATTTTTGTTCACAAAAGTAAAACTTATTCAAAACTACAAAGGTTGGTAATGACTTCAGTTTTGTATACGAGTATAAATATTTTTTTTAGATAATTTTTTTTATAGCTAAAAAAGTTTAGAATTATATTTGTGACTGACTCAAATATTTTCAATATGAAATTATCTTTCACCTTCTTTTCTGAGTCAAATCGCAGCTCTCAAGTTTATAGGATTGAACTTAAACGAATAAAACGTTTTATTACAATATTTCAGAGCACATAGTACAAGCTACTGGAACTCAGTATGACTGATTTCAAACGGACTGTTAACGAGGTAGTTTACCGAGCAGACTTTTTATTGGCTCCCAAGTGAAGTTAGCCAATATCTCACTGAATATAGTAATTAACTTCATACCGGGCATACATATATAAAACAAATTACCATACTAGACTTAGGGAGAATATGTAACTTGAAAGTAGGGACCAGGGGACTAGTTCAGGGTCCTGATTCTAGTTCTATAACAGTGAAATAATAGGTTATAGCCAAAACGCTTTAGATCGTAATAAGTGAAGTTCTGAAGTCCTTGCCTAAATAAACCATATAAGAAATTGTTAAAAAGTTCAGAAGATCCTACAATACATATCGTCATATGATTTTAAAAAAGTTCTAAGCTAACAAAAAATCAAATTAGAATTTTTGAATAATTACACTGTACAACAAAATTGAACTTTTTTTAAAGTAAGATTCTCACAACTGATTTTAGTAAAAGGGGATCAAAAAAACATACTCGTGTTTTGCATCTGGGCTTAAAGTTTTCCCCATTTTCAAATTTTGAATGTGAATCGACGTAGGTAAATATGTGAATCCTCCAATTTAGATACATGCAGTTCAGCAAACTTTATAAAACCCTCTAACTAGGATGACTTTTTTGACCCCTAATTTAAAAAAGACAAAAAAACCCATTACTTGAAGAGTTAAAGGTTTAAAATGTTTCAGAAAAATATTCCTTGTAATATTCTTATGAGTTTTTGTTAGTTTCTTTTAAATTAGGGATCAAAAAAAGTCCCACTAATTGAAGAGGCTTAAAAGGTTAAACAAAAATATTCCTTATAGTGTTTTACATAAGTTTGCTGAGCATTGATAGCATGTATTTAAAGTGGAGGATTCATAATTAAAATTTGAAAAAAGGGGCAACTTTAAGCCCCATATTGAGATATATTCAGATGTAAGCTTTCAAAACGCCAAAATAAGTGTAAATTTTTTTTGGGTTCCCTTTACCATAGTCAGTTGTTAGAACATTGTTATTTTTTTTTTTGTGTTGTACAGTGTTATGATACACCGAATCAACTTATATTTTCCTGTGCAAAATTTTTCACTCTTATAATTAAAAATAATATTTTCAAAATAAAACAATTTTGGAAAATGTGGATTAATCTTTCATTTAGAGAGATATTTTGCTTCTCATGTAAATTAAAAAAAATTTAACTTAAGGCTTTTATAAATTTATGTGATGATATGTCGATGTATGATTTGCATTTGTTTTAATTTAATTTTTTATTGACAACTAACACTTTTTGCTTAGTGTAAAAAAAAATTTGGGAAGATTGATTCATTACAAATACCAGCAGCTAAATATTGAAAAAAATGCGACAACATTAATAAGATCTGTTAAATTCTATTTTGTCAACTTGTTCTAAATGTCTAACCCAGATTTTCATTAAAGGCATTATACTATAGAAATACATTAAATTTCAAACAACTTTAATTTGCGAAGAAATTTTTTATATTATTAGTATACACATTAACATTACATGTGTATTTATTATTAATTTTGGTTTTCGCTTCATAAATAATAACTTTTTTTAAAAATGAAGGCAAATCCAGTTATGTCTTTTGTGTGGTTTTTCTAAAATTTTCAAAGAGTATTCCAAAAAAATTGTGATTATATCTAGATATTTAAGAAAAAATTTACGGGCTTTAGTCGACTATACATACATAAATTGCAGCAACTGTTGCACTTTTACAGAACTTATTTTTTTTTTAAATAAATTAATTAAAACTTCCAAAAATGCTCCATTGTAAACACTTTTTTCTTTTAATTTATTTAACTTCAATGTATGTTTTTTGTTGTTGTTTCGTTGACGGTTTAAAACGAGAAAAAAATATTTTATTTATGGTAAAATCAACATTCTTATTTAATTGCCGGAAGGTCAACTATTTAATGCTAAGATGAACTTGAAATCGTTACTGCTGCAGTTGACAAAATAGTCGTTGAACTGGAACTACTTACTTGTATTAAGACAGTTGCTTGTATTGTATCACAAAAAACATAAAATTTTAAGACATTTTTGGAATTGACAACAAAATTTATTAAGAAAATTCTACAAAAAAAGAAAAATTGCAAATTTAATAAATTCCATAGAAATGCAAATAAATAGAGTTATGTCACTAAGCCTATTAACCAAAATGCATGCATATCATTAATATAAAGAAAAACATCTTTAATTTGTATACAGTGTATAGAATATACAAAATAATAAAGATATCCGTCCCATAATTTAAGAATTTAAAGTAGCTTTTCTATGTCTTTGGCAATATCCATGGGGTCGGTAGTTGGGGCATACCGATTGACAGGAATACCTTCTTTATTTACCAAAAATTTTGTAAAATTCCATTTAATAGCACTGCCAAGTGTACCACTTTGTTTTGATTTTAAATAACGATATAAGGGAGCAGAATTTCCACCGTTTACATCAATCTGAATATAAATAAAAGCAAAAAAACAATAGTAAAACCATAAAAACTCATAATTTATTAAAAATACCTTTTGAAAAACATCACCAATATCAGCTTTAGCATCACGTAAATGGCAAACCATAGCTTCGCCATCACTTTCCGGCATTTGTGAACCAAATTGATTGCAAGGAAAATTCAAGATTTTCAAACCTTTCTCCCCATATTTCTCACGTAACTCTGTTAATTTTTTATAATTGTTTTTGGTTAAACCACATTGAGAAGCTATGTTTACAATTAAGACAACATTTCCTTTGTATTTCTCTAGAGAAACTTCTTCTCCATTTGTATCCTTGACTGTAAAGTCATAAATGGTTTTATCGTTCTGACTGTCTTCAAACATGGTATCGGACTGAAAGTAAAATTTTTATTTTACTGTATTTGTATGCTAATTATTATATCTAATGTGTACATATACGCATAGTGCACATTTTCTGCAATGACATCATAACTCATAAAAAATTTAATTTTACATAACTTTATAAAAAAAAATTAAATATTCTCCTTATATTTTATTGATCTTTGCGCACAATATATAAATACAAATGGACTTCTCATTATTAACTTAAAAAACATTTTTTGAGCTATGACATTCTTGTACAAAGTGAGCAATACGTGCATATATATATTGTATTAGTACTTTTAGAATATATAATGGGTGTTAATAAAAAAGTAGCATGCTAAAAATAGTTTAACCTTTAATGCACTGTAAAAATTAAATTTTTTTTTTTAATTTTTTATTTTCTTAATTTATTTTATTTTATTTTTCACAAAAAATTAAGAAAAACGGAGTCTGTCCAAAAAATTCCAAACTTTCATACATATGATTTCTTTATGCTCCAAGTTTCAGTTTTTAGAATTAATGCTTATGGTTAAGATTACGTAAACCGTAATTGTGGAAGGTTTTTTTCGGGCGGAAATCTAATTTCTGTGTAAAACGAAGAGTAGAATCAAAATTATTTTCACGAGCTCAAGTTGTTTTAAATGGCTATAGAATATAGTGGAGGGGTATGGTTAAAAGGGATGTGTTCACTTTAAAATGTCTTAAATAGAACCTCAATGTTAAGCCTGCCTATAAACTTTCTGTTCTAAAATTTTTTTACAACTTCGATAAACTACTTTTACATGATTGAAGCATGCAACCTTCATTAATATTTTGTCGGGATTAGTAAGATTTTGCCTAAACTTTAATGGCCTTTTATTTATTGAGAAAAATGTAAAAAAAAGTTTCAATATTTTCTAAAAAAAGTCCTTAATTATTTTCTTTTTAAGAAAAGATTTACACAATGGGAAAAATTTAACTTTTTTCCAGAAATGAAAACGACATAAAACAATAACTACATATATAGTAACACTGTGCAATTTGAATTACTCACATCATTATTAGCAATTACTTTTGAATTGAAGGTCGAAGAAGTATGTGCTGTACAACTAGCCCAGGTAATTGGAATGAGAACTAAGCAAATGGAAGTTCTATTGATTAAATGATTAAGAGGCAGTTGTTTTTGTAGTTGTGATTCGTGCAAGAGATTCGATCGCCCTTTTGTGAGCAATTGACTCATGTAACACTTATTATTATAATGTATGCCAATTCTGCCATAAGAAATTGATGCATTTTTAATACACTTTATTAATTTAGCTGGAAACATTGCAGCTGAAAATAAATCCAAGTTAAGTCATTTAACAACAGAAACACATATTTTAATTAAGCACTTTGGAGTAGGTATATCAAATCGGCTTAGATTCATATTTGAATCAAATATTTTAATAATGCATACATAAATTTAAGCTGCGAAGGAAGAATAGCGATAGTAAATACTTTAAATTTAAAAATAGATAATGGAACTTTAGGTCTTTATTGATATGTCGCAATTTGATTTTGCAAATAAATTGCTCGTATAAGCCTGAACAAAATTTAATGAGCAACTTGTAATTTATTACTTGATTATAATTAGAATACAAAAATTGGAAATTAAATTACATTTAAATTGTAGACATAGTAATAAGATGCCAAGCTCGCAAAAATTACTCCAATTGTTAAAAGTGTTTTAGAAATCATTTCAGGATAATGCAATTATTGACTGTCTATAAAAAAATAAATACATAATAGAATTAAATAAATTTTTTCGTAATTAGAGTAAATTTATATCTTCATACTTAAGAAGCCCCCAACAATTAATATTTCTCGAAAAATGGCGGATTTCCACATAAATATAGTATACATATGTAGGTATATACGCATATAAATTTTTTCAATAATCAATAATCTGCTGGATGTATAATTAAGCCCAATATTAAAGATAGTAAGCAGTTAAAAAAAATTATTCTGCATACAATTATCATTCTACTGCTGAAAAAAATAACTACACACGAATTAACAAAATTTGCAAATCAATGGTGCAAAGTTCAATCTTTTACTAACTTTTTTCTTTTCTTTAACTCATCGCAAATAAGCTTAATAATACATCCTATATATATATATTTATATAATATATTTATTAACTCACAGTTATTATTTTAAAGAACTTTGAAAAAGATAAGTCTTATTCACTTTTATTAAAGTACTGAAAATCAAAGCAGAGAACACCTTCAAAATTATATTTAAAAAAAATATGTGCTTGTATATGTATATGCCGGGCCCAGCTGCGAAATATTTACTTTAGTTCTCTAAATGTCATTATTTATGTATATACTTGGTTTTTTTGTGTTTTTGTCATGATACAAAATAAACAGGTAAAATGTACAGCCCAGCTGTAGCGGTTTTGCTAATTCCATATTTTTCAATAACTTTCAACTTATAAAATAAAATTAAGCACATATTTTATGGTATATATATATTTTATGTAATACTTTATATATTAAGTTGTTTTACATATATATCAAAATATTGAACAGTTATAGAACTTCTAATGCATAGTAGTATGACCAGTTTAACTGTCTTGTCTTGTGACATGCGTTTTAGCTCGTTCTTCTTCTTGCTCTTTTACTCTCAATAGCAAAAAAAATTTTTTTGAAGTTGCACAAAACAAAAAACAACTAAACTAATGAACAGTTGCTATAAAACGGATGACAAATTAATTATTACAAATGAAAGTTATTAATTATTTGTTTAAGATTAATAAATAAAAAAATATGTAATGTGAAGTATAAATTTTTAAAAATTAAAATTAATTGATACATATGCAATTAAACATTAAATTTGAGTTAAAATTGAGCTCTTAAAATCGTCAAATAAATTGTGTAGTATGGCAGCTAGTTGCAGGAGTGCCAATTAAAAGATTTTCTCTTCGATGAATACAAAATTTTCTTTTGTGAAATAGAATTGCAAAAGAAAAAGTATATTTGAAATGAAAAAATTATTATAATAAATAAATAGGCTTAATAAAAGTTTTTAATTTACATAACATATATAGAATGCAATGGTGTCTCATTGATTTAACCGGAAAATTGTTTTTGAACTACATTCGAGTCTGGTGAAAAAGACCATTTTATTTTGTACTACGATTTTTTGTTATACTAAAACGGTGACAAAATGATGCTTTCGTCGATAAACAATTCATTTGAGCAGGACACTCATGACACTGATGCGAACTGTGATGGGCCGGACTTGGATTTTATGTATGCAGACGTTGATACATATCAAAATGAAATTGCCGAATTGTACAGCTATACAGAATTCAGTGAGTTTCAGCAGAATGTTAAAGCATTTGAAGATCAAATGGAAATGTACGATCTACCTCCCAACTGGCAAAAATTGGACGCTCATGCTCAAAAGGGTATTGTTATGAAGTTAATTGACCAATTGGAAGTATCAAATCGATCGTTCCGTATGCAAGCGGCTAGATGTATTTTGTATTTGGCACAAGGATGTTGGGCAGAGGTACAATCAGATGAAGAACAACATACAAACACAAGAGATAATATCATTGTGCTTTATGAACTGGGCGTTTTTTCATCATTTATTGATTTACTGAATATGGAAATAGAAAGTGCATGTTCTCCTGACATTGTAGCTGTTAAAATTACTAATGTTACGCTAGCCGATTCTGCTGACTTGCGTGTGATTTTATCAGTGCTATACACAATTACGGAAACCATTCGTAACGAAAAGGATAAAGAAAGTGAGGACTATCGAAAAATAGCGGAATCATTTATTCAAGAAATAAATAGTCCTCTGCCCGATGGCGAATTGTTGTCAGTGAAGCTTCTTGGAATGATAACTCGCTTTTGTAGTGGAGCAGCACCACATTTTCCAATGAAAAAAGTTGTTTTACTACTTTGGAAAATATCATTAATGTCTTTAGGTGGTATGACAGTTCTTAAGAATCTCAAAAATGAATATCGCATAAAAGCAGGCTTAGATCCTATTCTGGAAGATACGCTTGAGGTAGCAAAATGTATGCGAGCAAGTTCCCCACCTGCAACTGCAGCTGACTACTTGGACAATCAAAATTTGAAGCGTAATGCCTTCAGAAGGTCTCTTATGAAACAGAGGTTTTTGGATGAACAAGAACAAATGGACATGGAGTTGACTCCTGGCAATGAAAGTGCACCTAACGGTGGAAGCAATGGATCTGGCAATGGTGGTGGTAATGGGAGTAATCAAAACGGTGAAGACGATTATTATCGAACTTTTGAAGATCCTTCATCTACTACAACCACGTCTGGCATGGCAACTGCTAATCCTAATAATTTGCCTAGTTATAGTGCTCAACCGTCAGTTCAAGCACCACAAATCTCAACTTGTTTACTTTGGACTCCTAAAGTTCGACAGAAAGATATTGATCAGTTCTTGGATATATCACGAAATAAGTTCATTGGTTACTCCTTAATTGATGACCACGAAAGCTTAGCTGGTCTCCCACAACCCATACATGAAGGTGTGGAAACTCTCAGACGCCACATGTATGTGAGTCTCGCTGACATTCAAATAAAAAAAGAAGAAGAAATTGCCCGCAATCCGATTTCAACACAAGAAGATGAAATTTTATTGACACCGGCAGAAGTTCTTTACCAAGCCATATTACCAAATTTACCGCAATATATGATTGCATTGTTGAAAGTTCTTCTAGCTGCTTCACCTACATCCAAATCGAAAACAGAAAGTATCAATATTATGGCGGATGTATTGCCTAAAAAAATGCCACTAACGGCTACACAATCTACAAAACTTACCGTTGATATGGGCCGTCATAAAGAAATTATTGTCAAAGCCGTTTCAGCTATAATTCTCTTGTATTTGAAACACTTCAAGCTTAACCACATCTATCAGTTTGAGTTCATGTCGCAACATTTAGTCTTTGCCAACTGTATTCCTTTGGTATTGAAATTTTTTAACCAAAACATTACCGAATTTGTTAGCATGAAAAATACAATTCCATTATTGGATTTTCCATCGTGTGTGATTGGTGAACAACCTGATTTATCAAGTGAAAGTTTCGTTTACAGTGGTGATGTCACTGATAAGCCATATTCTTGGCGAAATGTATTTTCATGTATTAATTTGCTACGCATTTTAAACAAACTTATCAAATGGAAACATTCACGTGTAATGATGCTGGTCGTTTTTAAATCAGCACCCATTCTCAAAAAGACTCTTAAGGTTAGGCACGCAATGATGCAGTTGTATGTTCTGAAACTACTAAAAATGCAAACAAAATATCTAGGACGGCAGTGGCGTAAATCAAATATGAAGACGATGAGTGCCATTTATTCGAAAGTACGTCATCGACTTAACGATGATTGGGCCTTTGGAAATGATTTGGAATCTCGTCCATGGGACTTTCAAGCTGAAGAGTGTACTTTACGTGCATGTGTAGATCGATTCAATTTACGAAGGTATCCTGAAGCCACTCAAAAATGTGGAGCTGGTGGCAATAATGGAAATTCTGCCAATAATTCTGACAATTCTTCTTCTGGCAATGTTCCTGGTGGTAATATTGATGGTAATGGAGGGGGAGGAGGTGGAGGCGTCGGTTATACCTTAGGGGCAACAAGCAATAGTATAGCTGCCAGTGTTGGTGGACAATTGCAAGATTATGGAATTGAAGGTGGATTTCCGAGCGATGAAATTTTAACACATTCAGATTTTGCCTTCTTCGGTCATTCTGGCTGGTGGGATCGCAAAGTTGAATTGACAGATTATTTTAAAGCAAATTACTCAATTTGGTTAGAAGAAGAAGTATACAACAACCAAACCGATTGGGATGCTCTATAAGATAGAACCAATTAATAAAAACAGTAGTAAGTATTCAATAAGAATAAGTTTATGTGAAAACAAAAACTCTTCCAATTATAAAATCCGTAAGAATTTCCTTTGATTAAAGATCAAGCAATTTTTATTCATATTAAGATAAAAGTTTGACATGGGAAATCTTATACGCTCTATTTATTTATGATTGAGCTGAATACGCAAAGTTTGCTGGTGTGTTTCTGCCAAGAAGAGTTCTATCACCTAGTATGCTCGTTGGTGCTATTATTCCTAAAAAAAGTGAATGAATGCTTATATTTTAATTGCAGGTAATATTTCGTAATTAGAAAGCTGGTAAAAGTGCTAAAAATTTTAAAAATGATCAAATGTAGTAATGCAGTTTTAAATTAAAAAAATGGCAACACAAAAACATGGGATCAAACAACTTTAAAGCATACGCTGGCTTTCCAAAACCTATTCTGTAAGGAGTGATTGGACAAATATATATGCATGTATGCGAAATGCAAAGTATAAATCGTAAAGTATACATATATTGGATAATGAAATGATTAATATTATTAAAATCAAACCGTGTCATCATACCCTTGTCGGAGTTTTTCGATTATTGATATAATTAACATAAAAATATTTGGAAGTATTTTATTATTTTTATTAGTTTAAAAATATGTATGTATGTACTTTTTGTAAATATTTGCATCATTTACATATTTCTTTTCTTTTACAATGGTAAACTTTTAGAAAATAAATTAATTATTTTTTCTATATTGGAGTAACATGTTAATCAATTTGGTAATATTTTAAATCATGGCTATTTATGGATTGTCTAAGAAAATATGTACACATACATACAAATATTAAAAGAACAAGATATATACACGCTTTATAGTTTCCATTTCTAAATAGCAGTACATTGATATTACATATTTGACACGGATTTGGAAACTAAAAGTAAAACTTCTCGAAAAAGTTCTGTGCTTTTAGAATATGGGAAGATAAAAGTACACTTAAGTATAAAAAAATATTATTTAGAATAAGAAGATAAAAATAATAAAATGTTTAGAATATATAAAATTGATAATTTATTTGACCTTTTTAATTAAAATGGCTATTTTATTAAGCTTAATTATATTGTGAAGGCTACGCAAGTTGGAGCGAAATTTCGATATAACAATAAATTTATACAATACGGCCGCAAGCTTAATAAAATAGCCATTTTAAAATAAATAATTTTATTAGAAAGGTGAAAAAAATAAATAAATGAAATTGTAGTGTTCATTTCAAACTGAGCAGATGTATTAAATTTTGTTGGGAAATAAAGTAATTTTGCTAATCGATATACATCGTTATTTCATTAAGCAGATTTTTATTTTGTAAGTTTTTACTTTTTTTAATAGAAAAATTTATAAAATTAAAAAACACCAAAAGCTGTTTTATTAACTTAATTTTTAAACATGACACCCTGTGCCCGTTAATAGGTTAATGCATACGAAAAAATCTAACCTTGCACATTGAAGAAAACATATGTTTTACTTCTGCTGAGTTTTACATAGAAAATTTCATGTAACTTGTATGAAAATATTAAAAAAAGATAATTTTTTAAATCAATTTAAAAGCTGGAACATGTTGTATTTACGTAAATCTCAAGAATTGGCAATTAGGCAAGTAAGACAGAAAAAATTTGGGAAAAATCTAATGTATCAATTTTTAATTCAGACATGTAGCAGCACGTTTATTAGCCGGTGGAAATCGTAATTATAGCAAGGACTATGATTCTTCCGACGATGAGAAAAACCCTAAGAAACCATCGGTAGAAAAAGAAAATATTGAGAAACCTTTGTCAAGCCCACCAGCAACTAGTGGTCTCAATGAAGAATCTGCTTCAGAAAAATTAAATCGTTTGTTAGCTTCTATGCAAACGAAAGATGATCACATGAATTTTGCAAAGCGCATGGACATCATTGCTAAGCCAGGAGAAGCTAATAAGAAGAAAAGGTTGCTAGAAAAACAAGATGCAAAGTCGAAAGATATATTTGAGGCTGCTAAAAATGTTGCTTCTCTGTTAGGAGATGGAAATCAACAACAGGAAACAGAAGCAGAATTGCTTGTTAGACTGTTAGGAGGCAAACCGACTTCCGTTGATGTCACTGCAGAAAAACAAAAAATACCCAACAAAGAAGATATTAGTCTAAGTGAGCTCATTGTTGGTATGAAAATAGATCGCAGTCAACAACGAAGAGACTCCATTGAAACACGTAGTGAATACGTAAGACGCAGCATGGCTAACAAAGGAAAACAACAGCAGAAATGGCAACAAACATCCCAAATTAGTAGACGTCCCCCACAAAGGAAAGGTGACGAATTTTACACCGATAGTGTAAATCTTACTGGTGGAGAACCGTTAGGCATTTTCACCGACCCCTCCACATTAAAGGATTCGTTTGAGTTGCTACCAACATGGACACATTTGCATGAGCAGTCTCTTAAAATTCTGATTTCACAACCGCCTTCAAATTATTTCGATAAAATAGCTAGGTGGACTGCGCAGGGTAAAGTTTGGCGTTTTCCTATAGATAACGAACAAGATTGGTTGGATGAAAAGGATGTAGATTTCACGGAGCATATATTTCTGGAACAACATTTGGAAGATTGGTGCCCAAATCGGGGACCTATACGACATTTTATGGAATTGGTTTGTGTGGGTCTATCAAAGAATCCTTATATCACAGCTAAAGAGAAAAAGGATCATATTATGTGGTACAAGAATTACTTTGAGTCGAAAAAAGATATTTTAGGAGAATTGATGTCAAAAAATCCAAAAATAGATAAAAATATTAGTGATCAAAAACATAAACAAGTGGAAGCTTAAATATTTATATTCTAATTGTAGTTGTTTTAAATAAACTGCAAATACCTATAAAATTGGTATAAATAAGAAACTTGAAATTTTTTTATTTCTGTAGAATGCACTTTATAAGCCAAGGGGAAAATTTATTTCATAGGTATGAAGCAATTTGATGAAGGACCCTTTGCACCCAATTGTGAAAACGGCTATTACCCATATTTAAGAAAAAAATAATTATTCAATATAGAAAATCAGTCTGATTTATATTACAAATATATGATTGCATGTATGAAAATAGAATGAGTGAACTACCCCGTGTTAAAACAAACTTTCCTTCACATCCTTTAAAATGCCGTTTCACTACTCCATTTTGTTTCTACATACGGACATGTAAACTACTCAACGTTTATTTATATAAAAATGGAGCTTTTGAAATTGTAAGATGACAGCACTCGCAAATCAATTGAGTAAATTTTCATTAATAAAAAGAAGAAGATTTTTTACAGTGTTGATTTGACATTATGAGAAGTTAAACGTGTTGGGAAACGAGCGGTCGCAATTACAGAAGTTAACGAAAGAAAAAAATCATTTAAATTTTTAAATAATTAGATTTATTATTTTGTGCGGTGGTAAACGAATATAAAAATATAACAATTTTAAAAATTAGTTTTACAACTTAGAAGAATCAAAAGAAAAACAAAATTTTTAAGAAAATTTTTTTTCTCTAACTGTTGCGCACACACCTTTTCATTTAACCACACACAATAGAGGCAATAATAAGAAAATAACGTAGTAAATACGATAAAAATATATTTAAAAAAATAGTCACTTAATGTGTACGTAAATATAAAAAATACGAAAGATAAGAAAAACACAATAAGAAGCATGAATAAAAATTTATTAAATGAGTTCAAAAAAATATCATAAAGAGCAAAACAAAACAAAGAAACAAAAGTAAATTAAAAAAATATTAACTGAAAAACGGCGAAACGAATACTATTTTAGATGTACATATTTAAAATATTTTTAATTAATTAAAAATGACTATAAAAAATGTATTACGTGCTGCCTAAAATATTTTTCTTGAGTAAATTTGCTTTGGTCAAACATATAATTGAGTCATTATAGTTGGAAAAAAGTGAGAGGGAGTGAGAAAAAAGTATAAATGAGTGTGCTTACTAAATGAAAAGTGCATTACTGTTAATAAGAAGAAGATTAAAAAAAAAACAACAGCGAATATACGAGCCATTCATTAATTAGTACCTATTTTGTTAAATTTTTTGTTTTAAAAATTAAATTTTTTTTAGTGTAGTAGTTGGTTTATTCACGCGTAAAAAAATTGTGCAATAAGAAAAATTACTTTTAAACATGTTATATTGTTAAATTAAAAAAAAAGAAAAGTAAGTAACTAAGATGAGATTAATAATTATTCAACATAATTAAAGTTATGATATTGTCAAATTTTATAGGTACGGACTATAAAAATATTAAATTGTGATAATATGTGATACTGAATATTGCAATTTGACGTTGCTATTCATAACATTTTCTTTTCCATTTTTATATTCCGCTCAAAGCTGCTACTAACTAATTTGACACGAATGAGGTCTTCAAAACGTAATTGAAAAATTCCGTTGTCTTTTTTTGTACATACAAATATCAAGTTTCGGTTTTTTTCTTTTCTGAAAACACTCAAAAGTCAGATGCAGACTAAACAAAACAAAAGGAAAATTGTAAATAAACACTCAGCAAAGAATAATAAAGAAAGAAAAACATAAAATATAAAACTGGTTGAATTTCAAGTGAACTTTATATCATTTTTGTCAAAATGTGATCTACTGAATTAAAAATAATTTTTAAAAATCAATTTAATCCGATAGATGTGAGTGTATGTACTTATGTACCGTGCAGAACTTGCTTGTAGTAAACATACGCATGTAAAGTGTATTCCATAAAAAATTAGAAGCATTCAAAAAGTAGTCCCAAAGTAGCGTCTAAACTTTTTTTGTAATGTTACTGCCCGAGATCAGTTCGTATAACAATAAACGCTTATGGGCAAATTAAATGTTCCCGGGCTTCATAACATAAGATCATGTTGAAATAAAACTACAAGCTCCATATATTCCTTATATTCTTTACTTAGTGCAGTACGGGTATTCAGCAAGTAAATTCTGAAGTGATTTGTGACAGTTTTATTTCTAACATTTGAGGTTTTTTCATTCGACATCGTATAATAAGCTTGGGTGTGTTTAATCGCCAGCAGAATAACGTACGTAATAAAGTTCGATTCGAAAACTGTTTCAAACACGAGTCCTAGAATTAGCTGGTTAAATTTTTTAGTTGGAAGTTGTAATTGTTTAAGGAAAAACGATTAATAGACTTCAAAAAGCCTTGTTTGTAACAACACATAGCGTCATATGTTTTCAAAAAAGCCCAGTTACATATAAAAAATTTTAGAGCAGAAGCCAAAAAAATTTATTTGAGAAATTAAGGAAACTTTTTTAGTTTTAGCTTTAGTTTAAGAACGTTACATTTAATTGCAGGAATGAAAAATTTTTATACGATGCATAATATATCAAAAAGTCGGATTTGATTTTTATGTAATTTAGGGCATTTTTAAAAAAACATATGACGACATGTACATATTTAGATGCTTAAATTAATATTTAATAAATATATGTATGTATACTAAAATTTAATTTTATTAAACTTTGTTTCTCTTCTCTTTTCAGATTTAATTTATGATCAGTCTACCGCCTAGTGTTTTAAATTTTATTTTATTAAAAAAAAAGTATATATATTAATATATTAATTAGTGATTTCGTTAAAAATATATATATATATATATATATATATTTTAATAATTTTTAAAAATAATACAAAAGTGCATTTTTTGTGTGAAATATATAAAAAGAGGATCTTCTTTTAATAATTCAAAAAATCAAAATCAACTTGATTTGTTCATCGCAGCATTCTTGATCCACTTAAGCCGTAACGAGTTTTCTTTTTTTTTGTGTTGGAATATATTATTTTTATTTTCTTCGTACAACATTTTATGCTTAAATGGATGCAACATCTATAATCACACAAGTCGCCCGCGATGATGAGCAGCTAAATGTTTATCCCAATGAAAAAGGTTAGTGCAAAGATTATGTAAATTTATCTAAATAAAAAATTGTATTGAATTTATATAAAATAATTGCATTAATGAAGTGAGGCTGAATTATCCCAATATTACAGCCTCAGCAAGTTATTTTCTTCTAAATATATGTAACTGTTTCTTGATGGAATCAATTCTCGAAATCAATTGCTGCTTCTCATAGAGTTAAGCCTTTCTAAGGCAGATATCAGACTAAAGATATCAGACTAAAGAAAGTAAATAAGCTTTTATCTACATGACATTTTAAAACGTTAATAAAATTCTTAATAATTAGGAGCTACATTTTTACCTTCACTGTAGTATATACACTTAAATTCCTTAAGCCACATACCTACTCTGCTGTCTCTTGATGTCATTGAGTTGATTTTAGTTGTTTGTTTCGCCCGTGCTTTGCTTAGTTGAGTGCAAAGTTTTTCAGCATGATTCATTCTGCAGGCTTTTTTCTGTTACAAGTTTCTTTTTCTTTTCTATTTTTCTTTCATAATTTTATTTTCTTAAGCTGGTTATTTTATTTTTTTAAATAATTATGTTTCCCATTTAATAAAAAAAAAAACAAAACAAAAATTAAATTTAATAAGATGTGCGAAAGCAAACGGCTTGGCATATTTAAGCTTTTGAATGAATAAATTAAATATTTTTAGCTTTTTGCTGTTGACCTTTATTATTTTTCTCAAGCTGTTATTATTATTATTGTTTTTACTTCTTAAAGAATGTGAAAGTTATCATTTAGTAAATTCATTCATTCATTAATTTTTTTGCTTTTTCTTTCTTTTTTTACACACTTGCCGCATTCATTTTTATTCATAAATTTTCTTTTTTTACCTGTCTTCTGTAGGGGCTTTTTATTTAAATTACACTAAAAAATTTCTTTTTTGTTACCTAAAAAAAGTAAATGCATGCACAAAAAAGTGTAATAAATAAAATAATTATGCTTTATTCATATTAAATAGTTTTTGTTTATTTTTTAAATCACATAATTTAAATTCTTGCGTTATACAGCCACAAAAGCAACAAATTTCTTTATACATTACTAAAAAAGTTGATTGTTGTTTTAATTACTGTTTGGTGGCTTTCACAAGCTTCATCACTTTTCTTGAAAATTGTATGTATTCTCTTTTTAATTTAAATTTTATTGTTTTAATTTTTAAAATAAATTTGTCTTTAATAAAAAAAAAAAAAGATTAAGCCGTATTTGTGATATTACGCACAGTGGGGTGCCTGTATGTATGTTAGTTTTTTTTTGGTAATACATATCCCGACTAATGCTGTTCCATTGTAAGGAAGAAAGTTGTAGTTCTCTCTGTTGCAAATCGCACTTGTGAAAGTACCTAAAGTAGGGTCTTTGTGTGTAAGCTAGTTTTGGTCTGACAGAGTTGTACTTCTCTCCGCTTGACTTAATTAGAAAATAACTACCGTGAGCCATAAAAAAGACTTGCAAAATAGCTTTGTGTGTATGCTAGTTTTGTTCTGTACTACTTGATTTATTTTATTTGTCTTTAACCAGATATATGAATTAAAGTAAGCCAATCTCAAACATATTAAACATGATCTGTAATTTCAAAATAAAATTTCACTCAACATCTCTAACTACTGAAAAATTTTATCACAATTTTATTTAAATACATAGTAAGTTTTTGTTATTTTAATACAATTAAGACAAATTTATTAAAAATGATTGAATTTTTTTAATATTTTAAAATTTTAAATTACATCCCCCTTAGTAAGTATTAGACCGAGTTTGAGATCATAAGTCGCACAGTAGGGTCTCTGTGAATATGACAGTTGACAATTCAGTACGAGTAGTTATTAATATGTTTTTATTTTTTATTTTTGCCAACAACAGTGATTTCCTGATCTTCATCAATCAAACTTTAAACATAATTTAAATAATTTGTGATTATTTGAACTGTTATTTGTTAAGTAGTATAAGTCTACTTTTTTCGAAAAGTGAGTCAGTGGTAGTTTTAGTATGAGATGGTGTCTATATCTTACCAAAATTAACGCTAACTCATTTTTTTTTAAAGGGGACCTATACCACTTTCAAAAATAACAGCTCATTTTTTTGTTTGGGCTTAATTTTCGAAGCATTTGTTTATTTAATTTGTTGTCTGTAATGAACCTTAAAATTTGACATTTTTTTTTGTTATCTTGTTTTACAAAATCATACGTTTTTGTTTTTACCTCTTAAATTATCGAAGGTAATTCCAAGTTTATTGAACTTGAAACACAATAAAAACAAAATAAAGAGAATTGTATGTAAAATGTAAGTGTAGATAAAGTCTAATGAAAAGTCAGAAAAAAACTCTTTTTTTTTGTTTTATACGTTTTGTAACGAAAAGTCAATGTAGTAAACTGAGGCAATCTGGTCTGGTCTGGTGCAAAGTTTTCTTTTTCTTTCTTTTTTTTTATAAATATAATTGTAATTCGTTTGTTCTTTTTTTTTTTTTTTTTTTTTTTTTTGTTTAAATCAGCTGCATTTATTTTTATTTATTTAATTGTGTTGCTTGTCTATCAAATTTATTTAATTTTGTTTAAATTAAATGAGAAATTAAAAACAAAAACCACCCACACACACAGTTTTATGAAATTTATGATGTGAAAAATGAAACTAAAATGTTACTGTTCCGAATTTATTTCGCTAAAGTAAATGTGAAAGATGTCGTTTCTGTTCGCAGTGATCAGGTGACTTGTTCCCTTTTCTACCCAGCAAAAATTAGTGCTTGCATGGAAGCATTTTTGTAAGGCAGACTATAGAACGGAATCACTTGTAGTTGCGCATTTATAATGCATGATTTTTGTTCGCGATGAGCCCTTAGAAGCAATAGGTTTTGCTTCTACAAAATGCTTGTTTTATGCATTCTATGATGCATTAAATTGATGTTCTATAAAAAAAAAACAAGAAACCACTTCAGCCACAAAGCTCTGTTAAGTGTAAAGGGTTGAGTGTTTGTTTTATTTTCACATTCAATAAATACTACGTATGCGAAAGCAGGCACATAGTCACAGTCTGTACAAATGTTTCTTGAACTCTTGTGTACGTTAGTGCTTCCTGGAGCAATAAATTTCTATTTGAAACTAGTTTCTTTTTGGTAAAGAATTTTGTACTACATTTAAGTTTTATTTTGTTTATTTAAAGATGCTCTCGTTTATCATAAAAAAAAACATTTGAAAAAGTTTTCTTCAACACCATGACTTTTTAATGCTTCTATGGAAGCACAAAATTGAACCAAATTCCATTTTTAGCTTTTAAGAGTACATATTCAAGCGCTATTGCATTCTAAAATGCCATACATTGCTTCGAATCTTCTCTATCAAATTTTTTTTAGCTGGGTAGTAATAAGAAGTATTGACAACAAGTTAAAATAGGCCAAAAGTAATAATTGGAACTTTGATTTGTTTGTCTTTGGCTTCCTTGTAATGTTTGTTGTTTTTAGTTGTCCATCACTATCTGGTCATTAGTCGTGGGAAAAATCTAATTAAAAAAAAAGTATGATAGTTTGAAAACAATATGTCAAAAAAATACAAATAAAAATTTGACAGTCGTATTGCTCTCACTATTTTTAGAAAATTGTCTAAACGTTTATACTTTTCATTGTATCAGACATATAAATAGTTAAATAATAATAATGTAATTGAGCCGTGGAAATCTTAATATATAAAATTCGACTGTACGTGTGTTTGACATTGTACTCCCCCTAAACGGCTGGACCGATTTAATTGAATTTCTGTGTATGCCTTTGGGTTACGCCACGGTCTAGCACGGTCCTTTACTCTATGAGTACAATTTCTTAGAGTAAAAAGATCGAATATACAAAAATTTTAAGGCAAAACAACGTTTGCCAGGTCAACTAGTAAGATTTAATTTTTTACATTCGTCAACTGACAAAATTCAAATAAAATCTTAAGACTTGTATTGCAGGGTAAAACACGCCTACGATTTTTGTTCTATCAAAATCCCATTAAAATCTTAACAGTGTAAAACCCCCATTACCGATATATTCTCAGGTCTGTATGATATTCTCATTTTATAAAAACTTTCATAAAATTTTAAATAAATGACTGATGCAGCAATTGAATTGTTTCTCTGGCTGTATGACATGTGGCGCCGTCTTGTTGAAACCACAAGCCCTCCACATTCATTTCTTCAATTCTAGGCAAGAAAAAACTGGTTATCATCTCACAATACCGAACACCATTGACTGTTTGCGCTTGACCTGCCTCATTTTCATAAAAAAAAGGTCCAATGATTCCTCCAGCCCAAAAACCACACCACACAGTGACACGTTGAGGATGCATTTGCTTCTCGTGAATCACTCGAGGATTTTCCTCATCCCATATGCGTAGCCACTTTCAAGTTATTTTTTAAAGTTGGAAAAAATACTGTTAGAGTTTCTTGTGCAGGATAGTGAATCACGGCCTGCACTTGAGATGAAGAGCAACACGAGACTACTCAAATAGAGCTTTCTGACATTTCCCTCTACTCTCTTCTAGGAAGGGAACTTCAATACTATAGAATCTTTAGCAAGCTCTTGGTTTTAAGGTCATTAGCAGCTCTCCTCATCATTGTAGTTATCTCGCTTATGATTTAATTTTTAAAAGGGGCTTCAAAAGTGTGTCAAGTTAGGTACACCGAGTTAAATATGTTTTTCAAGTAAGGCGTTACTTAAAAAACATATTTAATTTTAGAATTTAAAGAAAAAACCACAAATACTTTTTCCTGTTGTCTACTACCAATACAGTATTTGCTTCCAAGTCTTTATTTGTCCACATTAACAGAAACACCTACCTCACAGACATCATATTTGGCAAAAGTTGAATTTTTTAAAATTCACAAATACGTATATTTTTTGAAAGTAATTTTCCTGTTGTCTACTCTCAATATAGTGGTATTTGATTCCAAGTGGTCATTTGTACACATTCACATAATCATGACATCATATATTGCAAAAGTCCAATTTTTAAAAATTTCTTAAAATATTCACAAATACTTTTTATATATATTTTTTTTAATTTTTATATTTTTAAAATTTTTTAAATATTGACATAATTTAAAAAACTTTTTAAATTGTTTTTATTAAAAATTTTTAATTTTTTTTTTTTACTTTTGTATATGTAAATCGATATTTCAGTGCATATTTAAATTACTTTTTCATAAGGCGTTACGTCAAAAACATATTTAACTTCACACACGTGGCTGCAAAGCATTTTTAGCCCCAGCTAGTCATTAAAAAAAAAATCACAAATTTGGCCTTAATGTTCTTTAAATAAAATTGACTAAAAACTGAGTTAAAAACTGTTTGTTTAATAATTAAATTGATTGCTAAACATTTTTTTTTTAAGATTTTTAGTTTAAAACGCAATTGTTGTTGTAGCTGTTGGCTGTTGTATGTGTTTATTTTTATAATTTTGTTAAGCTTGAAAAGATGCTGCACAAAATGAATGATACAATATTTCTAATACACACAACTGGTTAAACAACTTTTCAAAAATTGTATTTAAGCTGATTTTTTTTATTATTATTATTTTTTTTTTATTATAAAGTATATATATACTATATACTCGTTCAAATACATTTTTTTTTAAGTTGAGTTGTTTATTTTGTTGTTAGTTTGCATTTTTTTATGTTATGGACTTGTTACTTTTTGCTACGGGTATTTGTTTATTTTAGTGATTGAAATGATGTAAACTGAAACCTACACAAATTGTTTTTTAGTTTGTCTTTTCGAATATATTTCCGTTTTTTTATTTTTATTTTTTAATTTTAAAAGAATTGCTCTCCATACCCTGGTTTGTTTTGACGTAGTACATTCAAGTCAAGTTAAATATTGTTGCGTTTCTGCAGTTGCAAACGTTAGCGAAAAAATAAAAGCCAGTCATTTAAATTTGTATTGTTAAGAGTTAATAAAAACATATTAAAAAAAGCATAGAGAATTCCTTATTGATTTGTTTTCTTTTCATTGAGCCAATCAAGTTGACAATATCATCAGTGTAATATTTTTGTTTTTAAACAGTTTGTTAAATTTATTTAATTAAAAACCATTGATAGGAAAATAGCTTTAAAACACAAATTTTTCAACAAGAAATTTTGTTTTGTGAATTAAAATTAAAACAACGAACAGAGATAATCAGGCGTGAAAAATTATATCAGTTGTAGGAAAATCTTGACCACGCCTACATAATCTTAATTAAAAAGAACGTAAATCAGTAAAATCTGACGCGGTTCTAAACTAATATTTTCTGTGTACATTTATTAGGCCGGAGTCCATAAACCAGAGATGGCTTTTTTGACAAATGCTTGTGGATTCCACATAATTCTACTACACTTGTTTGTCATAACTCAGGCAAGGTTACCACTTTTTATAATTTTTTAGTTTGTAAGTCTTCTCATACGTGGCAAATGACTTACGTAAGCCTCTTGCGCAACTCTTGTGTTTGTTGATGATTGGGCTGAGGGGAAGATAACTTTTACTTCTCCAGTACCCACTTGTCCGAACTCGGCAATTCGATTTGTTCTTTCCATCTTCTTTTGTGTGTTTGTTTATGGGATTTGCTTATGTTTCTGATTATTGTATTTTGTATTGTTTTATGAGTAAATGAGAAATTAAAAAATATTTGAATTTTAAGCAAATTAAAAAGAAAAAAAGAAAATGTAAATTTTTGTAATGTGAACGGTTGGGCAAGTTCAAAAAGAAATATAAAAATATTTAAAACATACTTGTGCAAGTCACTTGCCAATGTGAAGGGCTCTAACGAAATATTTTGGAATATATTGTTCTTTTGCTATATTGTTCTTTTAATTTTATTTTGCGTGAATTAACTACAATTGATTGTCATAAATCAGTAAGGTATTTGTTTTGCATATGTTTTATTCTTTTTTCGGTATTTCTCTAAAAATTTTTTTGAAAGAAAAACTCTTTACTTACATTACCAGTATCTATTAAAAAAAAATTTTAGCCGGCCAGTACAAACTATTAGTGCTATATAATCAGTGAGTGCAGGAGCATATAAATAATAATAAAATTTCTATATAGAAACATATATACTTTGAAGTACATGCTAATTAAAAAATATTATGTCATACACACATCATAATTTATTCGTTTCTATCAAAAATTATAATTAAAAAACCCATTAAATTGACAAAAAAAAAAAAAAAAAAAAAAAACACATATATAATTTTACACTCTTCACACGTGTGTCATTACAGTTGCTGTTGTTGTTATAAAAGTACTTTGCAAGTCTATTGTTTAAACATAAAATAAAAATTTTAAATTCACTTGTTACCTTATTTGTTTTAGATGTTAAATATTTGTATCATGTTTCTCTAGTTTTTTTTCTTTACTATAAATGTACATACATATGTATGTACATATATATATAAAAATATAAATTTAATATAAAGTTAAATTATAAATACCAAGATATTTTCATTCCCATACATAAATACCCTGCAAGCAATTTGGTAGCTGACAACTAACTCAATGAATGTCGTTGTCATGACGAAAACATATTCTAAAAAATTTCACAAATACAATTGTGGTTGTTTTCCGTTAGGTCCCATTTCTTCTTTGGCCACAGTAGCCTTCATCCCTTAGAGACCAGAATGGATTCATCTCTCTATAAACCCCTTTAAATATGTGAAGAATATTTATGGATTTTTTTTATCGCATGCGATATTTTTAAAAAAAACCTATTTATCTTCACACACATCTCTAAAAATATCAAATAAACATTGATGAAAGATGTTCTTTGCAGAAAAAAATTAAAAATTTAAAAAATTTTTCCCATTGCAAATTTTAAAAAGCTCTACTTTAAAATTATGTTTTTTGTATTACGACAATATTGAAGTAAATGAGTGATATGTGGACAATATCTATATCATCGAAAATACAATGCTCGTTAGCCAACCCATGTCCTCTTAAAGCATATCCACGAGTCCAACAGTAGCACCACACATTTAGTGACACATTTAGCCATGCGAAAGCTTGTCAAAAAATTGCAATTGGATTTTCTGAAAAGTAAAAAAGAGAGCGATTGTGCATAATTTCACATGACTTACGCTTCACCTGAAAAAATATAATTTTTTCACATTCTCTCGATTTTTAAAGGGAATTATATATTTAGTTAGTTACCTTATCACTATGCTTTGCACTTTTCATTGTTTTGTGTAAAAAAACTCACACACACACACACACACAATTTTAATCTTATATTCGTATGCTGTTATTTTTACTTGTTTTATTTAATCTCATTTGTGGGCCAACATTTGTTTTGTTTAAAATTTCAAAAAAAAAAGACTTGGTTTTTTCTTTTAATTTTTTTTTCTCGATTTTTAAGTATTTCAAGGTTTAACTTCATGTGAATATCGTTTTAATTTAAATTTATGTATAACATATTCCTCATTAGCAGCAACATTGTCATAACTCAAAATGTGATGTTTAGTTGAAAGGTAATAAAATGTAATCGGTATAGAATTTGGTTTACATTCCATTTGAGGATAGGCTTTTAATAGGGCTTCCAAGTTCTCAGGCTCAGCTTAGACACCCTTTAACCTTTAATAAAATTATTTTCTTTTGTTGGTAAAATACACTTTGTCGTCTTGCAAGGCATCAAAAATTATGAAAAGGAAGGCATGACGGCCTTCCGTTTTCAACTACAAGCTTTAGGGCTTGCTAATTTATCAAAATTATCTAAGTAAATCAGAAACCCAATAAATACTTACAAAACTCATTCATTGTAAGTCGTGTTGTATATCCCGTATAAGTAAATCATTACAGTGGGGTATGGGTTGTGCTTTGTAAACACAATTTTTTTTTTTGCATGATGATGATGATGATGTCTTTCATACACACTAATTCTTGCGTTTGTTTTTAAAAAAGAAGACAGAACAATGAGAAAAACTTTTATGATTTGATTTAAGTGTTCGTATTCTGTTTGTCCAGTGATTTTGACATACATACGTAGTTACTGGTCATACAATTACACAATGCACAGACATTATTTAGTTGTGGACAAATATTCTTCAATAAATTTGCTGTCCGCTGTCAACAACAAAGAAATAATCAAGTGAAAAAATAATTAAAATAAATAAATGTTAAATAAGCAAAGCATGTATTTAAAATTTAACTGTTTTGATTTTTGTTGAAGTGAAATTTTAAAATTTTAAATAAGAAATTATTTTTTTTCTGTTTTAGAAATATTGTATGCTCCTCTAATTTCAAAAACTTGATTTAAACAATGATTTTTTTTAATTAGTCGTTCGTTCTGTCAAAAACAGCATGTACGAGTATGCACCTATTGTAAATATTTGTCACAGATTTTTTTTACAGTTTTGTACGATTTTCTCATTTTATGAAAAATTTAAAGTTACTGCTAGAGAAATTCACGTAGTTATCAAAGAGTCCTATTGACCAGACACACTAGAGTCAATTAACTTACAAATACGAATAATGATTCATGCTGACTTTGCAAAAAGTGTTAGAAAGCATGAAAAAATATTTTTTGAGTCTGCTTAAACAGTGTAGAGAAGCAGACAAAGTTACTTGGGCAGCAGCAGTGCTGGGGTATGAGGGAATTAAAAAAAATTTTAAAAAATACTCCGAAGTAATTTCTGCCCAATTCGGTAACAGTTTACTAATATAGAGAACCTCCTCTTTCCGTGGTTCATCCGGAAATTAACAAAATCCCTCAGAGCAACAGTATTGGGATTTGAGGGAATTTAAAAAAAAATTTTAAAAATACTCCAAAGTAAATTCTGGCCAATTGGACGCCGGATTACTAATAAAGAGGATCCCCCCTTTAAAATGATGTGTGTTTTATCCCATAATCTTTTATGGTTCCTCCGGAAATTGTAAAAATCTCTTAGCACAACAGCACTAGGGTATATGGAAATTTAAAAAATTTTTTTTAAAAAACTTCAAAATTATTTCTTTGTAAATGGATGGCAGATTACAAGTCTAAAGGATCTCCTCCTTAAAACAGTATGCGTCCCATCCCATAATCTTTTATGGTTCCTCTTGAAATTGTAAAACTCCCTCAGAGCAACAGCACTATGGTATATGGAAATTTCAAAAAAATTTTAAAAATAATCCAAAGCAATGTCTGAGTATTTGTGCGATAAGTTTTAAATCTAGGCGACCTTCTTTTAAAAATGATATGTGCCCCATTCCATAATCGTCTATGGTTCGTCCGGAAATTGGTAAATCTCTTAAAGAAATCAACAATCTGTTATTTTAATTATTATTGAATCTTAACATTATTTCCTTATAGTTTTTCATATAACTGTATATATAAATTATAGTTTTTGTTATAAAAATTAAATTTGTGACAAGTCTGCCATATTGTTTTGCCAATTAAATACCAGATTTTTTTCTTTTGATTTACAAACTCAAGCAACAATTTTATTTTTTATTTAAATTTACTTGCCTAGAAGCTATTAAAACTAATTTTATACAAAAACATACATATTTAGTACATAATTTATATTATTTAAAAAAAAATTAATTCATGATAAAGTCTACAACGAAATCTTTGTGACAACTACCAACCAACTGCACACATTGATACATTTACTGCAATACAGTTTTCTTTATTTACTATTCATGTAACAGTGACAGATTAGTAATTACAGATGTCTTCTTCTTTTTACAAGAATTCTAAACAAAACATTCTGCTGCTGCTTCAGTAGGCAGGTAAATAAATGCTGCCAGATTACAGTTTTTTTTTATAATTTTTTTAAAATTTTGTTTTAAAATAGTAATTCATAAACTAAATTAAAATAAAATAAAATATTTATGAAAATGTGAATGAATGCATATTATCTGTGTAGACGACTTAGTTCCATTTTCTTTATTGTTTGTTTGTATGATGTAAATGTAGTTGTAAGTAAATGCTCTTAACAAAGGAATTACGGGTCACTGAACTTCTTGTATGTTGTATTTGCTTTTATTGCAATATGTACATTATTGTGTTTTCCTTTATTTGTTAGGGTTTACCATAAATACGCATGTTAATTTACAGTGTGCGCCATAAGTACTCCTATTATGGTTGAACTGTTCCAGAAAAATTTTGTCAATAAAATTTATTTCTCTAGTTATGGACTATAATTACACCGAATTTCTTAATTATAAGTATTCTTGTCATGACAAAATTACAAAACTGCATTCATAATAAGGCGTGTGTGGTCTTCACCTGATTTGGAACGTTGATGGTTTAAGAAAACGATGTAAAAAGATTTTAATTTCTTTTTGTTGTGTTGCAAATCCGTCTCGTAAATGTAGTGGAATGCATACAATGATGATGATCATGATGTGCTATACTTTAACATGATAGCCAACGGCTTTAATTAAAGATTTTCATCTGTTTCTGCCCTGTGCTATTCATACCGCTTCGTTGTACTCATGCTAGTTGGCGTAATGTTCATATAAGTCAAGTTGTTTTGGTACAACCTCTTCGTCGTGCTCCTTGTGGATTGCTTTTATATTCTGGGACTTCAAGATATGTCCAATCCATTTAAATTTTCACTCTACAGTATCCACATCAATCGGACACTAGTTTGAAAAATGTAGGCGTTCGATGTTACTAATTCTACTTGGCCAGAAGCGCATAATTCGGTGTAAACAAAAATTGGAGAAGCTTTTTAGTTTTCTACTAGCTTTTTTATTCAGTTTTCATGCCTCAAATGCATACATAGTGCAGTATTGGTTTAACGCATGTGTTGCAGAGTTTTATTTTAAAGTCACGGTGCATATTTTTTTAGGCCACTGTAGTGTATGACTACTTGGTACGTGTTTTCTGGTGCTGCTTTTGCAATCGCTTTATTTGTTATTGTTGTAACATGTGTTTTTCATCGTTGTTGGTGTTTTTTTTTAAATGTGTATGTGTGCTGTTTTTAATACTTACACACCACCTGCGAACGACCGTCTGCTGCTATTATTTTTATTGCACATATTTTGGGGTATTTTGTCTGTGCAAAGAAAAATTGTTTAATAAACGGTTTTAATTTTTATTTTTGCACCAAAACAACTTTCACTATCTGTTTGTTGTTGTTTTGTTTGTTACCTTAAAAGGGTTTGGTGTTTTGTTTACTTATTTGTTTGTTAAGAGATTTAGCTGCTCCCTTTAAAAAATATATAAACATAAATATTGAATTTTAATTGCAGTGGTTCTTCTAAAACATAAAAACTTCCTTTAATAAAATCATTTCTGTTTTGTTACATAAAATATATTGACAAATATGTGTATCTTGTTAGCTTGTGTGCTGAAAACATCCAGTGAGTAGGTGGGAATCGAGCTTATAACCCTTGAACTAGTGGGATAATGCATTACTTAGTGGTCTTCTTAGAGGCCCACAGACTAGAACAAACTGATTAAAATTAGCAGAAGTCAGCATTTCTTAAATTCGACTTTGGCCTTAAAAAGTGTGTTGTTGTCGGTCGCGTATCCTTTGAACTTTAATTCTATTAAAGGAAATACATAGAAATAAACAAAATTTTGTTTATACGTTTTTGTACATGATTAGCACTAATCCTTTATGTAAAACATTAACATTTATGCTACAATATACATACTTGTACACAAACAAAAAAAGTAGCAAACGAACTAAAAAAAAAATTAAAGATAAAAGTCTTTTAAAATGGGAAAAAGTGAGAGAGGAAGATGGAGTCGTGAGGTGTGTGGGTTTTACCATGCAGTCACACAGCAAAAGTATGTAAACACATAAAATATGAATGCAAGTACCAAGAACAAACATCATTTATGCATTGCATACAGTGGCAAACATAAATTAACGCTCAAGACTGAGAGAGTCAAGAAAATCAGCAAAAAATTTTCTCGCATTTGCTTTTAAGAAATTCATGTGATATTGTAACTTTTAAACCACTATACCAGAGACCTGAAGCCGGGGTGTATGATTTATTCAACGCCAAATAAATCGTGCAGAATCTCTTATTAAATCGTGTTAAATACTAATGGTTTTTTTAAACAAGTTAAATTCGGCTGTGCCGAGTCTTATATACTTTTTATTGTGTTAGCGACTGTTTTCGTCACGATAGGGATTAAGCCTATTAGCTTGTATTAAAATTCATCTAGGAGGACGTCATTTGTAAGCAGGCTGATTAAAAGTTAAAAATTTTTTTGTTTCACTGTAAGATTTGTTAACTCATTTTATGCCCTTGTAAAGTCTGTCACCTTTTTTAAATTTTGTTTTTACTTTGTGTTTGTATTTAGCATTTTTTAATGCTGTCTGCAAATATAGAAAAACAAAACAAGTGAATTACCCACAGACTGACAGAATTCAAGATAAATACTCAGACGAACCAGCAATCATTCAAATAGACGGACACACTCGCATACACTTTTTAATCTACAGAAATTTTTAAACTACATATATTACTTTTTTCCCTCTATATTTTGGTAGCAGTGTATTCATTTATTCATTCACCCACCACCCATCTATCCATCCATTTGTTTTATTTTGGTTTTCTGGGGTTTTTCGTCTTCTTTTTTTTTATTTGAAAGCTTTTGATAATTCTATTCATTTCCCTGATAGGCTTGCAGCGCGTGCTATTCATTGTAAACTAGCAGACATGCAGACAATCATACATACACATTTACAAACACACTTACACACACAAACGCGCATTCACACAATTGTTTATACTTAAATTTTAATTAACCGGCCAGTTTACTCTGTAAAATATGCCTTTATTAAATTTACTTGCCCTGCATCTGTTTATGCGGAATCCAATCTTAAAGTATGTTTGATGTACAAGCGCACGGTAGGGTTATTTGTAAAATAAAATACTAAAACACGATCTATAACCAATATTTTTCAACAGACTGACACCAGACTTAGAGCCGTTTGCTCACACAAACAAGGATCTGTCTTAATACACAGAATACTAGATTACAGCAATCGAACGGGTTCTTTGACCTCTAACATATTAAAGTCGGGCTTATTCTGAACCTCAAAAAGAATTGTTTTGAAATCTATACTGAATGAAATAATGAAAATTCAATTATATGATGAGCAAATGGTTACTACTATTTGAGTTAGAAAAGACAGAAAATTTTAACACATGTTCTGTGTGATAGCCCAACGAGTGAAGGCACAATTTAGCCTATTGAAAAAGTGGAATATTATAAAAAAAAGACCACAGTAATTGTCGAGAATTTTAAAGAGATTTCAGAACTGTGCCACTCATATTCCTAAATGCTACCGGAAAATAGAAGTGACTGAAGATAAATATGTTTTAACGTAATCCCTTACGTGTTTTAGTTTTTGTAAATATCTTTTCAGTATTTATGGCATATTTATCATTAAATATTTATACTCATAAATATGTTTAGAAGAAGTATAAGTGCATGGGTACAAATATGCACAAATACCTTGACTTCTCCCAAAGATTACGGAGTATATGGAAATTTCCAAAAAAAAATTTAAAAATAGTCCAAAGTAACTTCTGAATATTTAGGCGGTAGATTACAAATCTAGGCGACTTTCACTTAGAATGATATGTGTCCCATTCCGTAATCTTCTATGGTTTGTCCGGAAGTCACTAAAATCCCTGAAAGCATCAGCTCTGGGGTATATGGAAATTTAAAAAATTCATGATGCAAAACTTCTTCTATAAATAAAATTAAAGATGGTTGTTTTAAGGTGGGGATGATAATTCCTGTGTTATGATTTCTTTTTGATAAAAATTAAATTAATTGTGAAACTAAGAATCTATATTTAACTTTTCGTGTAAAACGAAATGATGCTGATTGTGATGGAGATGGTGATGATGATTTTGCTATAATCTATTTATAGTAAAGAAGTAGTTGTTCACATTTGTTTTCATGTTTAAACGAGAAAATAAAAAAAGGAATTAATAAAAATATAAAGAAAAATTTTTTTAAATAAAAAAAATAAAATTGTGTTAAATAATTTCATTAACGGCTGCCCCCAGCAAGCAGCATCTTTGAAATTTTTGGCGTAACACACACCTTGGAACATGTAACGTGTCAAAATTTTTATTTTTTTTTATTTTTTAAGAAAGAAAAATATAATTATAAACAGGAGAGCAGAACTAAAAATAAATTTTTTTAAACAGTTGGTTCAATACATCAACTAAGAAAAGATGGAGCATAAGAGGGGTGTGTATGTGTGTATATTCATGAGACAAATGGGTGTTTATTCTCATTTAAGAGTGTGCAACAAATTGGTGCACACAAGAACCACAAGTGCAAGTGTGTAACTAAAAATTTCCCATTAACTACTTGCTGGTTGGTACACTATGCGATGTCACATCATCTTATTTTATGTGTGGATTGAGGAAGAAAAAAAATACATGTACGATAGCTGCCGTAGCAAACAGACTTTTTTATAACGCGAGCATTTATGGCCTGTACATTTGTATAGAAAATAAAAACAATATACGAAAATTGGCAAGTGGGTGAAGTTAAATTCGTCGAGTTAAATTTGCAAAACCGAAAATCCTTACCAAAGGTAATGAACTCCTCTTTCGGCATCTGTAACTAATTTTTATATGGAATAAATTTTCTTTAACAAAAAAACTAATAAATTCCCCCACACACGTTTCTTCGACGGGAAATTTTGTATAATGGCTACACAAGAAAATTTGCGGGGACGGGCACTCCCTTTTCGGCATCTGTAACTAATTTTTATGTAGAGTAAATTTTCTCTAACAAAAAAATTAGTTATTTCCCCCACACACGGTTCTTGGACGTAAAATTTTGTACAGTGGCCACACCAGAAAAAGTATATTGACTAAACTAAAGGTAATTAACTCCCTTTTCGACATCTGTAACTAATTTATGTGGAATAAATTTTCGGCCTGCTTGGCCGTTACACTTAAAAAATTTAAATTCATTTTAGTATAGTCCACTCCTCAATTTTACGTTACTTGAGAAAGGGTCTATATGAATTTTTTAGTTTTGAGTTTTACTCTTAGAGACAATCCCATTCAGGTCTATTTTTCGATTTCTATTATTTATTTGTACGTACATAGAAAATTTGGGCACTTTCTTAAAAAAATACTGAACTGATGCTTCTTATTTAATAATATTAAAAAAAAAATTTATATTTTTAATTGTTAATAAATAAAAAAAAAATTCTTTTGAAAACTAATTTTTTATTAACATCATGTGGAGTAAAGTTAACAAAAGTGTGGACGTATTTAGTACCTTACAAATTTATCTTTACACCCTTGAATATTTTTTAGTTTCAATTTTGGGTTTATCTGTAGTAGTTCCGAAGATATAAGAAGTGCGATTTTACCCGTTTTTTTTTACCTCCTTAATGTTCGAATTTCCAAAAATTTGTTCTTATTTACTCGTCCTAGGTACCAGCTCACCGAATTTCAAGTCCGTAGCTTTGGGCAGGAGATGATGACAAGTCAGTTAGTAAATAACTGGGTAAGATGCCCAAACACAGTATTTCTAATTTTTTTCAAAATAACTTTTTTGTTTTTTGTGCTGAAATGTTTGGCTGGTGGTTTAGGGGTTTTCTTTTCATTTTTTTTTTGTTTTAAAATACATTTAAATACTTCTGTGTTTAATTTTATTTTAAGTACTTGCTGTTATATTTGTATTTAAATTTTATTGTAACATAAATTGAGGAAAAAAAAAGAATTTCCTTCTATTTATATGTACAACACTTATACATGTGTGTTTTACATACATATATAAAAATGTATGTGCTCTGTAGAATATATTATGAATACATATTGTGTATGTAATAAACATTTTGTCAAACATACACATTTCTGCTTGACATAATTTGCTGTAAAATATGTTTAGAAATGTGGGCAATGAGATTTATATGTACGAGTTATATTTAGTTTTACACTATATTTTGTGAATACTTTTTTTTTAAATAAGAGTTTTTTTTTATTAAAAATTAATTAAACAAATTTACTTCTACTCCTGGTTTGGTCCTAGTTCTAGTTCTACTTTTTTTTTGTTTTTTAAAGTTTATTAAAAAAATAATAATAATAATTCTTATTATTTTATAATTAATTTATGTTTTACGAGTATATTCTGACGTGCATACTCAAATTAATAGCTCGTCCTGAAGCCTTCAGTCAGGACACAGAGCTACATATTTCGTAGCCGTTTTTATATGTATTTTGATATAAACTATAATTTTTTATATAAAATATGTGAATAAATATGTGTTTAAATTAGATGTTGTTGTTTTTGAAGTTGTTTTGTTTGACTTTTTTTGAAGTAAGAAATATTCTTATAGTAAATTATATTTTCTTATAGAAAGATTCAATAATAATAATTAAAAAAAAAAATAAAAAAAAAAAAAATAAAAAAAAAAAAATTAAAAAAAAAATTAAAAAAAAAAAATAAGGTGGTACTTAGTGCGTTCTTTCCATAATTGTTTTTATTTCTAATTCTGCTTCCACTTCTAGTTCTAATTCTGGTTTTACTTTCACTTTCATTTTACTTCTACTTCCACTTTCACTTCTATTTCTCGTCTAGTTCTACTTCTGGTTCTACTTCTGGTTCTACTTCCACTTTCATTTCTATACCTTCTTCTACTTGGACTTCTAGTTCCAGTTCTAGTCTTATTTCTAGTTGTAGTTCTGGTTCTACTTCCACTTCCATATCTACTTCTACTTCCACACATACTTTCTCTTCTACTTCTCGTGCTAGCTCTAAATCCGACATGCTGGGACTGACCTTCAACGTACACTGTCGCAGCTACTGGGCACCTGAGAGCACCTCCCTTTCTCTGCGAGTGACCGGGTCTTGTAGTGTCGGCGCACAAATTTCTCTGTGCATTTTTGGTGGACAGCCTATTAGAGGTATCGGGAATAGGGATAGGGAATCTTCTTAGGTACCTCAATGCTACAGGGTGGGTTTAAATCACTGAATTATTTTGTTGTCTGGGTGAGTAGATAGTTCAAAAATTATGCCCGTTACGTGGCGACGTAAAATAGTAGTAGTGAGACCCAAAAATACAACTGGGAGGAGGCAGAAATTCCTAGAGACACGCAAATTATATCATGTATCCAAAAAAATTTTTGCCTGGCTTATTTCGTTTAAAGATTTAGTTATAATAATTAGAAAAATTAAAGTTTTTGAGTAAAATATACACTAAGTTCTTTCCCCCCTTCAGATTTTGTAAGAAGTAAAAGCCTGAAACTTAAAACAAGCTTCCTATTTTTAAAACTATTTTGCTACGAAAAAGAAACATATGTACCTTTCGACCGTTGTTACAACTTGAAGAGGTTGTATGTAGTATTGCCAAGTTTATAAGCATCTTGTATGAAGTTATGTCTAGTTTGCACGAAAGATAATAAAGATCGTGACCTTTTTTGAGACTCGTTGTAGAGCCTGAGTTGTTGACTCCAAGTCTTATTTTGACCGTATATTTTAACAATTAAATTTAACGGCTGCAAAATGTGTACTCGTATAAAACCTTAAAATTTATTCATTAATTATATTTAATTTTTAAAATTGTATTAAAGTGTGTAACTGTATAATTAAAACAAATATATATACACACTCTTACTCTCTCACACGTACATACGAGTTTCATGTAATTTTTCAAAAACAATAAATCAACGTAATTGTGTTTACTTTTAAAACTCGTGACTGAAAAATAGTACTTATTATTACAAACTATAATTGTTATGTAAACGTCATTATCATCATATTTAATCCAGAACACAAAATATAAACATATATTTTCTAGCACACAGTATTTAAACTTTTCCTCTCCTCTCCTCTAGTTCTTTTCTTAACTCAGTTTCTCCCATGCATCCAACAACATTTTATTTCTTAAACAATAAAAACTAGAAAACTTAATAATGTTTTTACAACAACTTTTTAATATAATAACTATATTTTCTATTCTATTAATATAAACAATTTAATAGTAGAGTATCAAAATAATAAATTTATAGTTAAAATTTCTAGACGAGATGATGACTTTTTATTTTGTGGAAACAGCACGTTATGTGGACTGCTTATAAAGAAATGCAAAGATAACTAGTGCGGAAATAAATAACTTATTAATCTGGGAATAGGTTCAATTAATATTTGTTCCTTAAAAAACAGAGAACAAAATATAATAATAATACTTTAGTTAAAATAGTTAAATCCCTCACTGGGCAAATAACTTTGTTTGTGTAAACTAACTTCAGTTGTAATTGTGACAACTGAAAAATGGTTCTTAAAACTCGAAATATTTTTAAAAGAACTAAATTTTGTATGCTATTATAGAATTCTGGTTACTACAGCTAAAGAATTTAATTATCACAACTGAATTTTTGATTGGAAGTAAATTTAGTTCTGGCAACCGATGTTGTTTTCTGGGTTTACTTAAGAAAGTAATAACTCAGCTTTTTGTCGCAGGTATTTCATGAAAGAAAGACATTAAAATAGCTAGTTACTTCTGTCTGTTTTATGTCAAACACCAACAAATAAACCCTAGCAATATTTAGTTTTATTAATTTTTTTAGTTAGACCAACTAAAAATTAGAAATAAATTTTTTTTCAATTTAAGTAATTCTGTCAAAGAGAATAAGAAATATCCAAACATATTCTGTAAATTTATCCAACGGTGGAAAGACGCTGAATTAACTACTTAGCCAGTAGCATACTGGCTTCAGGAAACTTAGGTAAAATGAATCCCACAACATTTACGAGATTCTTGAGGAGTTTTGAATTGTTTTAGTTAGGAATTGTGCTGCATAATAGATCTTATAGGTCGCAATGCAATTGTAGTTTAATAATAATGTAATAGTACATAATAATAATGATTTAAATAAGTGAAGTAAAGTTCACCTAAAAAAATCGTAAATTAATTTCTTTTTTGTAATAAAACTCACATTCTACTAACTAATGATTAGTTACCTTTAATTCATGAAAATTATAATCCCACTAGATAGAACTAACTTGTAACCAGCTACTAAATAGTTAATTTTAAGCTAGTTGAAAAATCATTCGAGAGTTTTATGCTACTAAAAAAAGGGCTAGGATGTTACAGCATTGTTGGGGAACATACAGGGCAATTGCTTCTATGCTAATCTTGAGTTTATAGGAGAGAGAGCAAAAAAGAAAGGAAATGGGTATATGCTTACTCGTAGTCGTTAGTTTTATTCTGTTGGTATCTTTTAAAGCTGTCAAAATAAGAAGAAGGCAAGTTACTTGGTTGTCTATAAGACTGCTAATAAAATTTTCATATGTGGACACAATGGCAATTTTGAAAGAATTAAGGCAAAGTTGTGTAGCTAAATTTACTTCATGTGTTCTCGGACATTAAAAAGTAATCTAAGTAGCTAGGATATGGTTAGTTTTAAGTGTTTGCAGTATTTAAAGTTAACTAAGTTGCCTTTAGGGTACAGTTTCTTCTCCATTAATATACTCTTATACAAACACACACACATGTAAATGTGTTTATTTTAGATTTCTATAGCTATTATTTCTTATAACAGACATAATAGAAAAAAAAAATTTTTTATTATTATTTTTACATTTTGTTTTGTTTTTTAATAATTTTTTAATGCCTTTTAATGTTTTATAAACTGACGTCAGTGTTTTGTCTACATATTTTTGTTTCTTTTTTTGTTTTTTAATGTCTTTAATGACATATTTTAATTGGTTGTGCTCAAACATAAAAAAAAATGAGTGAGTGAGGGAGAGAGAGTGTAATGACCTCTGATATTTTGCATACTGTTGCGATGCATTTTAGCAAGTTTTATTGAAGTTACATAAAAATCCAAGTAATTACGGGAAGTATAATGTATTATCTGCTATAGTAATTATGTACTCGATTTATGTGGCCAGTCTCAACAATAGTTTGTTATGAGAATTGAGATTATTAATTCAAACACTTGATTAAGTGTGCCTGCTGTTGACGTATATTGGCCGCTTTATGTAACACACTACAAATAATATTTTTGTGGCAGCTATAAATCTTCTAAATCTTCTATTAATTTGTGCTCAAAAAAGAATTGACAAAAAAAGAGTTAAAGGATTAAAATGTTCTGCAAAAATATTTTTCTTAAAAATTGGGAAATTTTAATTTTTTAAATAATTTAAATAATATTGTTAAAACAACTAAATTTTAAACTATTTTATCGAATTTTAAACGTTACAATTACAAACTTCAACTGTCATAACTGCATTTTTAACTAACAACGAATTTAATTCACACAACCGATGTTGTTTTCAGTACAACTGCTATTCTGAAATAAAAATAAAAAAATTGTTTTTAGTATTAAAATTTTTTTTTTTTGTCTCACTCTCACACTAAGTCTATATTATTAGTTTTATTTGTTTTGATATTTTATTGCTTTTCTCGGGCCGAGTTGTTCTGCTTAGTGAATATAATTTTGTTTATTTTGTTGTTGTTTTTATTTTCCCTGTTGTGATTGTCTATAATATGTTATTGTTTTTACCTTCTTATTTAACCTGCACATTTATCAGCTTAATTAAGTTTTAAATTATACTCGTATATAATATTGATAAATTGTGATTGTAGACTTGTTTAATATTGTGTTGAGCTAATGAAAATTTAATTTTGTTTTTTTTTTTAATTTTTAATCGGTAAAATTTATTATAAACTTATAAGTGCATGTTTGTGTGTTACATGTTAATTGTAAAATTAATGTGTCTGTAATTTAAATTATTTTTTTTTTCAATTATAACTATTGTAATAAAGCTAAAAGCACTGAATTGACAACACTGCCAATATCTAAGGTTTGCTCAGGTGCAAGGAAGAATTTTAAAGACCATACAACTAGCTTAAGTCTAAACCTTAAATTACAAGATACTGCTAAACGTTTGATCTGCCCCTAATTTCCCATTTAATTTTAGGTTTAAATTTTAACTGAAAAATAATTATATAATTACAAACAGCTTTAATCATTCTAACTACCTGCTGAAGAGTATCTCAGTAAGAGTGCACTTTTTAAATTTAGCGTCAGTTTTGTGCAAGTGGCCAATCTGAAATTTGGCAGATGTCAAATATGCTTTTTCCGATTAACAAAAATGGAGCGCTTTACAAAAGAGCAACACCTTATTATTGTGGTGGAGCAAAAAGAAAAAAAAAAATCATCTCCAATGAAACGTAAATGTTTCCATCTGAATGGCTTCGTGAATACACAAAATTGTTAAATTTAGGTGCTCAGGAAATCCTCACGCATAACATGAGAAACAAATGCGCCAACAACGAGTACTTTTAAGGATTTTGGTCAGGCCTTACTTTTTTAAAGATAAGGTCGAAATTGAAGTGACTGTGAACGGCATTCGGTAGAGAAACATGATAATGGAGTTCTTGTGGCCTCAACTGGTTCTGGAGGATCTGAAGAACATGTGGTTTTAGCAAGACGGCGTCATCTCCCACACAACGCGTGAGACAATCGATTTATTATAACGTAAAATGTACTTCTACTGGGACACCCTTTGGCTAGAATGCTATTTTTGTGTAGATATCAACTCTGAAATTTAATGATGCGAAGTTGCATTTTTGAATATCATTCGCAATTTATATATTTGTCTACATTTTTATGTGTATTTTTGAAAATCCTTTTTTTAATTTATTTATTTATGCAGTTTTGCTGTACAAAACTTCTTTATTTAGTTTCGACGATATTTTTTAATGCTTCTTAATTTTTTTGACTTGCTAGCACACTTGACAGCTCCCTAGAAGGCAGCTGGAAGGTTTGTAGCAGCTAGTTGGCAAGAATTTAAAATGTTCGTTGTGACTTAATCTTTTTATTAGCAAGGTGTTTGTTGAATAAGATTGCTTAGAAAGTAGTGTCGAAAGTAGTGATATGTGGCAACGCCGGCCATATTTTTTATATTAACTTGTTGACTACGTGAACGACACTCGTAATAATGCTGATAATCTTACGTCAGAGATATCTTTACAAAGCAATGCACAAGCAGACTTGAAAGGCTTCACAAGCACTTTTTATTATAAAATATTACACATGCTTGTAGTGATGTGGGGCTTTCAAAAATGCTTGTGCAGTGCTCTAGTAAATACTTATGAATTTATTTATATCATTGGCAGAAAATGAACATCTTCTATATAAACAAAATGAATTTTTGTTTGTTTGTTTATTGGCAAACTATACACAGTTTTGTTTTTCAACGATATTTTCTGAAATTAAAAATTTCACAGAACAATATTTTCTGTGTTTTTGCGCATTGTTTTGTGTGATCGTGTAGCCACAAAAAGTATTTTTCTCTTAAGATTTTTCTGCTAAATTTTGCAGTCTTTGAGCGAACTCAATTGAAAACTAAAAACGAATCCTACTGATGGAAATATCTTAACGAGCATGTGTTGACCTTCATGTACACAAAATATAAAATTTTTTTTAGGAAAAATTATTTCCGCAATGGGTATGACATATGTATCTGTCAGCTATATCTCTTTGACTAGTATGTTTTTCAAAATATTCAAGTAAATGTGTTCCAAAATGTTTTTTATTTAAAATTCAAGTAAATACTTTTAGCTTTTAATTTTATTCATTTAAAATATGTATGTATTTGAAAAATTAATTAAAATTTTTAAATATGTGTTAATTTGTTAAAAAAAAAATTCTTATATATTTTATTTTATTAATTTTTTATTTCATTTTCTGTTTAATTGCAGGTACGTGCCAAATCTTTTTTTATTATTATTTAAAAGTATCTGCTATTAAATTGTGCATTTTTTCCGTTGTTGCGGAAGAGGGTAAGTCAAGCTATTAATTATATTTGTAATTGGCTTGTTATAAACAATTTTTGTGTTGTTTTTTTTGCACCATAAAATATGTATTTCCAAACAAATAAATAAAAAGAAAAATGTCATTGACTTAATTTTTGAGAATTTTGTTTTAAATATTTTGTAAACATTTTAAAACTTTCGAATTCATGTTAAACAACAATATGAGGTTGTTATTGCAGATATTTACCGCTACCGCTTAAGACTTTTTTTGTTCCAAAGTGAGTGAAGATAAATATACTGAGTTAAATATGTTTTAACCCGTTACGTTAGTATTTGTAAATATCTTTTTAGGACTTATGACATATTTATAAATATGCTTAGGAGAAATATAAGTGCCTGGGTACGTTGACTTCTCAAGAAGATTACGGAATGGCAGGGAGGTCATCTAGATTTTTAATCTACGGCCCAAATACTCAGAAGTTACTTTGGATTATTTTTAAAATTATTTTTGGAATTTCCAACGTAGCGCCTTACATGAAGAATAAATTTAACTTCACACACGTAATTTAGCATTACTTTGTAAACTCTTTAGGTGTAAAAAAGAAAATATCTTCTAAAATATAAGATGTTAAAAATTACTGTGTGTAGGGGGAGGGAATAGGCTGTCCAAATCCCAGAGAGAAGGAGTATATATAATACTAGGGACTTGTAAGTAATATCATTATAAAAGATCTCACAATCTGGGGATTTGCAGGTTCGAATCCTGTATCGCCTTAAAAATTTTTTAAAATAAAGAAAAAAATAAATTTTTTTTTGCTACTGTTTTCCAGTGGAAGATATGAATTTTGGCTTTGATAGGGCACCATGTGGTTACAGCTCATTAAACAAAGCATGTCTTAAGCAGCTGTCTTAAAAATATATTTTGGCTGCCTCAGAACGTTTATTCACTTTTTTTTTTTTTTGGACGTCAGCACACACAAATTATTTAAAATTTAAACTGCCAACTGGAAGGATAGTCTCATTTCTTGAATTGCATAGAAAGAAAGCATAGAAAGAATTGTGTAAAATTATTGACTTCCTTTTCAAATTTTTTCATATTTTAGTTTTGCCACAACAACCTTGTGTCACTATTTTTAGAAACTTGTTTATTTCGTCATGTAAAATTTAGTTTGTTTACATACTAACATTTTTTTAATATTTTTTTTTGTGTATAATTTATGTTTGTCATTAAAATATAATAACTTCGTTTGTTTTTGTTCTGTTTTTCTACATTTAGTTTTTTTGTTATTGTTTTGTTTGTTTGCCATTTCATGTCTTATATTAACCATGACCTTTTCTTTTTTATTTTTCTTCGCTTACTGGCATTCTAGCGCCTTTTGTGTATGCTATTAATAACACCTCATACTTGCAAATATGTACGAGTATACATGTGATTATCCACTACTCACACACTTACACTTATAAAGCGATTTAAAAAAAAAGCTGTAAATTTTATGTCTTAAATTTATTTAATTTTTTTTTTATTTTTTTGTTTAAAATTTTTGAATTTTTTTATTTGCCTGTTGACTTAATTCTCATTTTGGCAATTGGTGTAACAATATAAATATTCAACTGTTTGGCCAATAATTTAACAAGACTTGGAAGTAATCCACTGATGATGCAGAGTAGCGTTTGCTGAAATGCATGCTTTCTCTCTTAGTGTATTTTAAAAATTTTTCATGAAAATAACATGCATTTTGCAAATTAAAATAAATGCAATTAAGCACAATTAAAGGTTAAATTTGCTTCAGTTCACTAATGTTTTTCTTTTTTAAGTACAAAAAATATTCTCTGAAGTTCATTGGATTCTCCTGTTACATCTCACTCACATGATCATGTTGCTTACAGCTGCCTCTCTAGGGGTCACAACATTGGCATGTGTTTTGTCTCACGAAATTTTTATTATTTTTTAGTTTAAATAAACCAAACAAATTATGAACCAATTTAAAGCTTTAACTAAAAAAATATATTTGTATTGAATAAATTAAATATTAAATTACATTTTGTAGTATAAACATTTTATGAAGGAAGGAAGCCGGGAAGCTTTTTCTCCGGGTTACTAGAATATTAATTATTGAATTGAAACTCATTTTGGCATTCGCATTCGATATCGAACGCGACGAGTTTTTTGTATGAAATAACTTGAAAATTTCGAGGCTTCTAGAACTGAAACTAAAGGAACTATTGTCCACCATTGGTTTTTTTACATTCGTGTCATAATGCTAAGCAAAACACTGTACGCGCCCTAGTCAGTCACTTATTTGTGTGTGGTAGGGGTCTTTCGTCTTAAATTTTGACTTGGGAAGGCTAAAAATGTTTTGCAAAATTAAAATAAAAAAGAAAATAAATAATTGTTATAAAGGATATGGTTCTTACTTAAATAAATATAGAAGTAAAATAAAGGTTTAAGTTAAACACAATTTTTTGTTGTTGTTATAAATAGATGAGTAAGAGTTTATTTATATTTATATACGTGTGTAAATATTGCTGTTGTAACAGTTATATAACAAAGGTTAAAGGTTGGTTTTTTTTTTTTTTTTTTTTTTTTTTTTTTTTTTTTTTTTTTTGTATTAAGAACTCAAGAACGTCTAAGAATTAATTTTTTGTTGTTGAATTTTTTTAAGCATAGAAAACAATACAATGTTTTATTAAAGAAAGGGTAAGAGAGTTGGCGTCGTGGGACGTTAAAACAATAAAAAGTGTCTTATAAAAACAATAAGTAGCGAGAGTAATAAATTAAATTAAAAATATTTGATAGACATTCAAATAACATGCGAATAAAATTAAATATTTTATCATCATGTTTTCTTTACTTTTTCCATATTCTTCATAACAATGCCATATCCTTAATGTACAGTGGTTTTGTTAAATTCAGGGCTTTCTTATACAGAAATAAATTATACATTTTAATTAAAAAAAAATTAATTAAACTTTTAATTGAGCTAATTGAATATTTAAACAATATGATAGATAATTTTTTTAGATAAACTAAAATACTAGAATACTAATACTAAAATCTTGGAAAAAACGTATTTTTTTTCTTTAAATAAAATGATTATTTCACCATGTATTTAGTTGCTTTAAGGTTCAATTTATTTCCTTTATATGCGATTTTAAGATTAAATAAAAAAACCGGTTAGTGTTTAACGCTTTTTATTTTTTTTGTAAAATTAAAAAAAAAATTTATAACATTTTGCCCAATAACTTGAAAAATAATAGTTGCACTAGAGATGGATTTTTAAAAACCAGTCCCGTTTGGCATCTCTAAGTTGCACTTAATACAAATGATATATAATAAAATTTTTTGAAATATTTCGAATAATTCGTTTTAAAATTCACATCTTGTGTGCAGAAGCCTCTTCAAAAATCTCATATTTTACAAAAAAAAAAATCTAAAGAAAAAACTTTCGATCGCATTTAGCTGAAAAATTTTGCGAAGTTTATTTAACCAACTGAATTTTGTAAACAGGGAAATAACTTGCTGAAGGCGTAATCATCTTTTCTATTATTCTTGATGATAACTTCTCGTTTGGCTTACCGGTGATGCCACAATTATGTTTGTTGATAAATCTGGCGAGATGAAAAGGTTTCTCGTCTCAAAAGAAAAATTCCATATGCAATTAGAGCTCCGGTAAAGCTCAAGGTTTAACTGTATTGTTTAGTGAATTAGAATGAATTAGAATTACAATAAAAATTAAGAGAATTATGACACTACACTCAAGTTAAAAATAGACCCAGGGGTTGTACTCATTAAGAATGCAAAGACTTCCTTGGGTGATTTGCCATGCCAGACGGTCGTAAAAAGTAATGCCCTAAGTAATGAAAACGGGTGCAAATTAGACCATTACAGTGGTTATGTTCGCCTTCGTAACATAACCTGCAGAGGTCGTTTCAACTAATCCTAATATTCGCCAAGTGTTTCAATAATTTACAGTGTCCAGTCATGATTTCCGTGACAAAGCGAATACCTGAAGGGTCAAGTGCTCTCTTCTGAGAACGAAATGGCATGATTATTGTCGCTACCCTGATATCTCTTGTTTTAACCAATATTGCAACGGTTCTCTTTCCAATCACTCCCTATTGGTTAGCTAAGGTTGGATAGTGTTTGATGGTCTGTAGTTTCTGGGTCAGTGGGTGTCTGAACCACAAGCTTGTACAATTTAAGAGAAGTTGATTTAGCAACATTCGTTTACAGCTTAAATATGTTCCCAGGCATGTGTTGCCTAATTTTTGTAAGTGCTATATGTGTTCCATAAATTGTTGCTTTTGTTCGCTTAAATCTTAGTAATGGAACGTTGCCAGATTATGAAAAATATTTTTATAATGAAAATAACAATTTTTATTTACAACAAATTTAAATACAAATTTTTAACGAGCACACATACAGAAATTATTTTCACACTTACTAAAAAAAAATTTAAAACTCTTGGCGACTTTTGTTGGTTTTTATATGTTTTCTTGTGTGTAATTTTCACAAGGTTGTCTGACGTTTATAAATCTACAATGACTAAACATTTTTGTGTCTTTTTTATTTTATTTGTTTTTAATAAACATTCATGTGAAATTTATATTCTTATTTAAATTGATTTGATTTATATATTTTTGTTATTATTTTTTTTTGCTGGATTTTAAAAATAATTTTTAAGAAAAAAAAAAAAAAAAGCGTCCTTATTATTGACCTAGAAAGTTTATAAATATTTGATTTAATTCTTTTTTTTTGTATTATTTTGTGTTTGTTTGCCTTCACTGTCTATTTATAATTCACTTAATAATTTATCATATATTTTTTAATGCAATTTCTTATGCTCGAATACATTTTCGCATCGACAAAAAAAAAAAAAAACTGCTGTTGTGCTCAATAAACTGTTTGAATGATGATAATAATAATTTCATTTAAGGGAAATTATAGGAGTTTCGTTTTTATAAATAAATATAGGTTGGAATTAATGGAGTAGATGTTGTAAGTTAAATAAGCATAAATGTTAAAATTTAATTTATTTTATTATGAAATTTATGTGTACATAAATTTAGCAGAGTGAACTAATTTGTGTCTATAAAAAAGAAATCAAGAGTCGAAAACAAAAGAACTGGGGGCAAGTTAATTTTACTTGCATAGAAATTTTGATTGCTATCGATTACCGTAATTTGGCCCCTGATTAAAGCTAAAGTTTCTCTTTATTTTGCACTCAACTTTGCAAAAACTCATGAGCTTTCTAAGTTTATACAGAAACTCCTGAAGTTGTACTAGCAGTTGCAGAGTGTGTAAATAGTTATGTGTGTGAAGATAAATACGTCTAGTTAAATACGTTTTTTTTAAATATCGCATGCGATAAAAAAAAATTTTCATACATATTCTTCACAAATGTACTGAATTTAAAGGGGTTCATAGAGAGCTGAAGCCATTCTGGCCAAACCCTTCTATCTCAATGAATGGGACCTAATGCAAAATAACCACAATGGATAGGGCTATCATCCTGGGAATACAGTTTCTCCCAATTGTATTTGTGAAATTTTTTAGAAAACGTTGAAAAGTTCACTTAGTACAAAAATAGCGTATATGTGGTGGTCTCTGAGGGATGAGGCTACTGTGGCCAAACCCTTCTATCTCAATGAATGGAACCTAATGCAAAACAACCACAATGGATAGGGCTATCATCCTGGGAATACAGTTTCTCCCAATTGTATTTGTGAAATTTTTTAGAAAACGTTGAAAAGTTCACTTAGTACAAAAATAGCGTATATGTGGTGGTCTCTGAGGGATGAGGCTACTGTGGCCAAACCCTTCTATCTCAATGAATGGGACCTAATGCAAAACAACCACAATGGATAGGGCTATCATCCTGGGAATACAGTTTCTCCCAATTGTATTTGTGAAATTTTTTAGAAAACGTTGAAAAGTTCACTTAGTACAAAAATAGCGTATATGTGGTGGTCTCTGAGGGATGAGGCTACTGTGGCCAAACCCTTCTATCTCAATGAATGGGACCTAATGCAAAACAACCACAATGGATAGGGCTATCATCCTGGGAATACAGTTTCTCCCAATTGTATTTGAGAAATTTTTTAGAAAACGTTGAAAAGTTCACTTAGTACAAAAATAGCGTATATGTGGTGGTCTCTGAGGGATGAGGCTACTGTGGCCAAACCCTTCTATCTCAATGAATGGGACCTAATGCAAAACAACCACAATGGATAGGGCTATCATCCTGGGAATACAGTTTCTCCCAATTGTATTTGTGAAATTTTTTAGAAAACGTTGAAAAGTTCACTTAGTACAAAAATAGCGTATATGTGGTGGTCTCTGAGGGATGAGGCTACTGTGGCCAAACCCTTCTATCTCAATGAATGGGACCTAATGCAAAACAACCACAATGGATAGGGCTATCATCCTGGGAATACAGTTTCTCCCAATTGTATTTGTGAAATTTTTTAGAAAACGTTGAAAAGTTCACTTAGTACAAAAATAGCGTATATGTGGTGGTCTCTGAGGGATGAGGCTACTGTGGCCAAACCCTTCTATCTCAATGAATGGGACCTAATGCAAAACAACCACAATGGATAGGGCTATCATCCTGGGAATACAGTTTCTCCCAATTGTATTTGTGAAATTTTTTAGAAAACGTTGAAAAGTTCACTTAGTACAAAAATAGCGTATATGTGGTGGTCTCTGAGGGATGAGGCTACTGTGGCCAAACGCTTCTATCTCAATGAATGGGACCTAATGCAAAACAACCACAATGGATAGGGCTATCATCCTGGGAATACAGTTTCTGCCAATTGTATTTGAGAAATTTTTTAGAAAACGTTGAAAAGTTCACTTAGTACAAAAATAGCGTATATGTGGTGGTCTCTGAGGGATGAGGCTACTGTGGCCAAACCCTTCTATCTCAATGAATGGGACCTAATGCAAAACAACCACAATGGATAGGGCTATCATCCTTGAAATACAGTTTCTCCCAATTGTATTTGTGAAATTTTTTAGAAAACGTTGAAAAGTTCACTTAGTACAAAAATAGGGTATATGTGGTGGTCTCTGAGGGATGAGGCTACTGTGGCCAAACCTTTCTATCTCAATGAATGGGACCTAATGCAAAACAACCACAATGGATAGGGCTATCATCCTGGGAATACAGTTTCTCCCAATTGTATTTGTGAAATTTTTTAGAAAACGTTGAAAAGTTCACTTAGTACAAAAATAGCGTATATGTGGTGGTCTCTGAGGGATGAGGCTACTGTGGCCAAACCCTTCTATCTCAATGAATGGGACCTAATGCAAAACAACCACAATGGATAGGGCTATCATCCTGGGAATACAGTTTCTGCCAATTGTATTTGTGAAATTTTTTAGAAAACGTTGAAAAGTTCACTTAGTACAAAAATATCATTACATTTTTATTATGTGTATACTCGTATGTGTACGAGTATATATACATGTTTAATAAAGAAACAACAACCTGTAATATAAATAAAAGCACAATGTTGCTAAAGTTTGGTATGAAGTCTTCATACTTGTCATCAGAGCTTTTGCTTGTTTGATCTAGCGTTTCTAAAAAGAGTTTTAAGAAAAAAAAAAGGTATTCAACTGTTTGAAAAAAATACAAAAAAAATTAAACGGTTAAAAGCACACCCTCTTAGTAACGAAAGCACTCTTTTATTTATACATATTTTAAAAAGAAAAATCAAAATTGTTTTAAAATAAAATATTTTTATATAAAACTCTAAAAATATAATAAAATATGAAAAAAATACTGTTTTTCAAGAACTCATTAAAATAATTATAATTATTTGATATAAAACTGAAAACTCCATTTAACTTTATACGAGTGTTTTTTTTTCTTTTAATTTTATATTTATATTACATTAAATAATTAAAAATAATAATAGTTTAAAGCATTATATGCTTTAACAATAATAATAATAACAAATGTGATTTTATAACTTCAACATTAGGAACAATAAGTTTTAAAAGTATATAATTTGTATATAAAAAATGTAATTTTACAAGATATTGCGACAAATGTAACAAATCAAATTGTTAGTATAGTTAATTTTTAAAATGTTATTGTAATATGTCAGACACTCTGCGTGGATGCCTCTCTTGCAAACATTGCATTTAAAAATCGGTTTAAGCGTACTACCTTCACAATGTATACATTCAATATCACTATTGCCAAACTTAATTAAATCAGTTTTGATAATATAACGATATTTATCAGGGTGAATTATATCATGCAAAGATTTTTTAATTAAAATTGCTTCAATTAGTTGAATACATAAAATACCACAGTTATAAAAATCTTTCTGGATGTAGTGGGTTGGCATTTCTAATTTCCATTCGGATTCTGAATTTTCTAAGCACTGCAGAAAGATTTCGAATTTGCTTTTACACTCATTTCTGCCTGCTGTCATGGGATCAATATATATAAAAATTTTTTCTGCTGTGTTTATGTATACAAATGTGAAGTGACTTATTGTATGAATTGGTATAATTATTTTTTTTGTCTGACTTTTTATAAAGTTTTTTATGCTTCTTATGCTTTTTGTATTAAAAATTGCTATTCCAATTTCACATGGAAGGCATTCACAGTCTATTACATTATTTTTTAAAAACAATATCTGGCAGTAAATTTCAATAATATTATTAAAAATTTCTTTTCTTGGATTTAATGTCTGAAATTCGTGTAAATAAATACAACGCCCAAAATCAGGTATATCTTTGTTTAAACTTTGGTATATATGCAAGTAATCATATAATATTAATTTAATATTTTTTGGTGATTTCATTTGGCTAATTTTTGTTTTATAATTTTCATCTGTTAATAGAAATTGTTTTTGGATATTCATTTTTATTGAGTTGATGCTTTCTTTAATTTTTTTTGGGGTTCTTTTCCATTTATCCTCTATTAGGGAATCGTTTTTTATTTTTGTGGTATTATCTTCAATAAATGAAAAAATTTCACAAATACAATTGGGAGAAACTGTATTCCCAGGATGATAGCCCTATCCATTGTGGTTGTTTTGCATTAGGTCCCATTCATTGAGATAGAAGGGTTTGGCCACAGTAGCCTCATCCCTCAGAGACCACCACATATACGCTATTTTTGTACTAAGTGAACTTTTCAACGTTTTCTAAAAAATTTCACAAATACAATTGGGAGAAACTGTATTCGTAGGATGATAGCCCTATCCATTGTGGTTGTTTTGCATTAGGTCCCATTCATTGAGATAGAAGGGTTTGGCCACAGTAGCCTCATCCCTCAGAGACCACCACATATACGCTATTTTTGTACTAAGTGAACTTTTCAACGTTTTCTAAAAAATTTCACAAATACAATTGGGAGAAACTGTATTCCCAGGATGATAGCCCTATCCATTGTGGTTGTTTTGCATTAGGTCCCATTCATTGAGATAGAAAGGTTTGGCCACAGTAGCCTCATCCCTCAGAGACCACCACATATACCCTATTTTTGTACTAAGTGAACTTTTCAACGTTTTCTAAAAAATTTCACAAATACAATTGGGAGAAACTGTATTTCAAGGATGATAGCCCTATCCATTGTGGTTGTTTTGCATTAGGTCCCATTCATTGAGATAGAAGGGTTTGGCCACAGTAGCCTCATCCCTCAGAGACCACCACATATACGCTATTTTTGTACTAAGTGAACTTTTCAACGTTTTCTAAAAAATTTCACAAATACAATTGGGAGAAACTGTATTCCCAGGATGATAGCCCTATCCATTGTGGTTGTTTTGCATTAGGTCCCATTCATTGAGATAGAAGGGTTTGGCCACAGTAGCCTCATCCCTCAGAGACCACCACATATACGCTATTTTTGTACTAAGTGAACTTTTCAACGTTTTCTAAAAAATTTCACAAATACAATTGGGAGAAACTGTATTCCCAGGATGATAGCCCTATCCATTGTGGTTGTTTTGCATTAGGTCCCATTCATTGAGATAGAAGGGTTTGGCCACAGTAGCCTCATCCCTCAGAGACCACCACATATACGCTATTTTTGTACTAAGTGAACTTTTCAACGTTTTCTAAAAAATTTCACAAATACAATTGGGAGAAACTGTATTCCCAGGATGATAGCCCTATCCATTGTGGTTGTTTTGCATTAGGTCCCATTCATTGAGATAGAAGGGTTTGGCCACAGTAGCCTCATCCCTCAGAGACCACCACATATACGCTATTTTTGTACTAAGTGAACTTTTCAACGTTTTCTAAAAAATTTCACAAATACAATTGGGAGAAACTGTATTCCCAGGATGATAGCCCTATCCATTGTGGTTGTTTTGCATTAGGTCCCATTCATTGAGATAGAAAGGTTTGGCCACAGTAGCCTCATCCCTCAGAGACCACCACATATACCCTATTTTTGTACTAAGTGAACTTTTCAACGTTTTCTAAAAAATTTCACAAATACAATTGGGAGAAACTGTATTCCCAGGATGATAGCCCTATCCATTGTGGTTGTTTTGCATTAGGTCCCATTCATTGAGATAGAAGGGTTTGGCCAGAATGGCTTCAGCTCTCTATGAACCCCTTTAAATTCAGTACATTTGTGAAGAATATGTATGAAATTTTTTTTTATCGCATGCGATATTTTAAAAAAACGTATTTAACTAGACGTATTTATCTTCACACACATTAAATAGTTTTTCTAACAAAAAGTAAAGAAATTTATATAGTTTATTTGGTTCTTCCTTTTTAATGGAAAATGTTCAGTTTTTCCAGCTTAAGATGTCGTTATTTTATAATTATTTATTTCGATGTCGATATTTCGCTGAAATTTTTTTCAGCTTCTTTTTTGTTTTCTGATAAAAAGAATCTACATAAAGTTGAAGCGACCTTAGGCTTGAAAAGACCAGTCATTTTAATTAAACTTATGTAGTCTAAATATTTACTCTGCATATGTGTGTTGACGAATTATTATTAAAACTGTTGCTAATAGCAACACAAGTATATGTTTTTGTCATTTTTAGCATATGCTTTTGTGTTAAATTTTTTAGCGTTTGTAATTCAACAAAGTTTTTATAAAAGAAAATTGTTTATGTCTTAATAATAATAATACACTGAACTGACTGCATGATGGTATGCATCAACCAAAAATTATTACAACGATTTTGACATTTTTTATTTAGATCACCGTTGTTGTGTCGTTCACATTCATTAGATGCAACCCCACCCTTAAGCTACTTTGTCATGTCACTGCAGTGTATTTAATATACAAACAACAACGTACATACGTACATACATTTGCACAACATTTCTGCAGTTGTAAATAATTTTAACCAACAAGCAGCACTTTTATTAAAAATAAAGAAAAAAAGCACACATAAAAAATATTCAAGTGTAAGATAAAAATTAAAATTAAAAAAAAAAAAAATGCTGAAAAGTTATGAACAACTGCATAAGTTGGCATAAAGCAAGTCAAAAACAACAACAAAAAATATGAGCGCCATTTTTAACACTCTTTTTGTAGGCAACAATTTGTATGCAAATATGTAAGACAGAAATACACAAACAAGAAACTCAAAAGAATAATATAAAAATAAGAAGAAGAAGAAGAAACAAAACATGGTTTCTTTGTAAACCCTTTATGTAAATTTCAACAAATTCAAGGCAAAGCTATTAGGCTGCTCCAAAATTCTACAGAAAATTTTTTCTTAATAAAAAAAAAAAAAAAACATGATTTAGTAAGGCTTATAAACACAACTGGGACAAAGAACGAACTTCGTACAGCGCGATGAATTCCTAGACAAATATTCGCTGCATAAATTTGTCCAATGAATTCAGTTACCACGAAAAAGTAGTAAATTTTTTTGTATTTAAATTTTTAATTGCAATAATATAATTTTTTTATAACAATACAAATTCACTTCATGGCTTGACTGTAGAAAACATACAGAGTTCTAAGCAGGAGTCTAACCATCAGATTAATAGTTTAGCACGCTGTCGACTTATCTACAGGACACCCCCTTCATTTGACCTTTCAAACAGTGATTTTTGTTTCAGTTATAATTATTGTCACTGTGCACACTTGCAGTTTTTTTTGTTAACACAATTTTGATTCTTTAGTTCAATAAACACTTGAGTGTGTAAAAATCGTTTGTATCAATTAGTGGATTGTGCTTCAATTAAATATTGTCTCTTTTCACACTTGCAGCTTTTGGTCAAAGCAATTCGGATTCTCCAGCATACCACAGTCATTTGGAAGTTTTAATCACTTATTTTTCATTCAATTATTGGAAAAAATTTTTTTTTTAAATACTTGTATCTTCGTATCATTAACAACTTTATTCAATTTAAAATACTTTTTGTTTGTTTGTGTTAATATTTTTAGCAAAAAGTTTCACATGATGCTCTTTTATTTTATATGATTTGTTTTACATGCGCCATATTGCACAGGAAATGTTTTCAAAAAGGCTCTAAGTTACACTTAAAAAAATTTTTATAGGAGAAGTCAAAAAGTCTCTTATTATGAAAAATTATGCAATCTTTTTCAATAACTTAATTTTTAATTTTACAAAAGAAGTGAAAAATATTGCAGGAAGTTGAAAATTGATGCAGGACATCATAATACATCCAAAAGTCAAATGTTAATTCTTTGTACCTCAGGGTTTTTTCGAAAACATATGGCGATATGTAGATTTAAATTGTAACATACTCGTGCACAGCTTACTTGTTAAAAATGAGGCTATTTATTTAGTGCATTCGAGTACATTATGCGAAAGCAAAAATTCATGAAAAGAATTCATGTATTTCTGTAACATAATTTTTTTTTGTGTTGTAAACATTAACATTAATATGAAATAAGAGAAAAGTGAAAATCGTTATAAGGTAGAGATGGTATCCCACAGCTGGGGGCTAAAGAAATTTCTATAATGTTACGCCGGATCCTTGAAATAATGAAAACAGTTCTTTGTGAGAAGAAGTAGGTGAAGATAAATATGCCGAGTTAAATATGTTTTAACGTAACCCGTTACGTTTTTTAGTATTTGTAAATATCTTTTCAGTCTTTACGGCATAATTATAAATATGTTTAGAAGAAATATATAAGTGCTTAGGTACAAATATGCATAAATAAGTTGATTTCTCTAAGAATTTTACTAATTTGCAAACGAACGGGATGGGACACTGTTAGTGTAATGTGTGTGTATGAGCTATTGGCCGTATCACCAAAACTCGAGGTTGTATATTGTTCCACGCAGGCACTTGAACCAGGAGGAAGCAAACAATATGTATTAACAGACACATATCATTTTATTTGTAATCTATCGCCTAAATACTCAAAAGTTATTTTGGACTATTTTTAAAATTTTTTTTTAAATTTCCATGTACCTTAGTGTGGTTGCTCTGAGGGATTTTAGTGACTTCCGGACGAACCATAGAAGATTTCGGGATGGTAGACATCTCATTTTAAAGATAGATAGATTTGTAATCTATCGCCCAAATACTTCGAAATTACTTTGGAGTGTTAAATTTTTTTTTTGAAATGCCTTTATACCCCAGTACTGCTGCTCTGAGGGACTTTTACCATTTCCCACTTTGCCGCGGTACCATTTCCGATTTTGTCCATTCCGTAATCTGTTATAGTTCATCGGCAAGTTTCTAAAATCCCTAAAAGCAACAGCATTGGGGTTATAACATCTGTGAACTTTTCTGCCTTTGTTCCCGATAGTCATATTTCGCCCAGAATTTTCCGGCTTATAATTTTATTTCGCAATTTTGTGTAGGAAGTTGAAGAATTTTACACTATTTTTAATTTGGACACCCTATAATTTGATCTTGTTAATGTTTATGAATACTAGTGATACAGTTCTGAAATCTCTAAACTCCTTTCTTTTGGTCCCAAAATTTTAAATTTTTGCAGATTTTTTTAGTTTTATGCTTTCTTGCAATTTCCTCTGAAGACTCATAGAAAAAATTTTTTAAAATACTAAAATTGTGTGTAGCCATTGTTAGCGAATGGTTTTTTTTCTTCTATATTATACATATATATAGAAAGTTTTAGTTTTGGCGACACCAAAATCGCTATTGGTCAGTGTAGCAGCCAGACCACATGCCATCCATATTTTCTCTGTTAGAGCTGTATCCCAATATAGCTTTTACAGAGCGAAGTACCAAGTTGAATGTTAAAAATTTTATTTGAAATTTCAGTTTATTCGTTATAGGTTTTTATTTTATTTTTACAAATGGTGTCAATGGTTCTGTGTTGGCATGCAACGAAACGCACTAGCGCCCATTTTTTTTGTAACTAAATTATTTTTTTTTTGTTGTTACATTTTGTAAATATATATATATTTTTTTTCATATAAAAAACAAACGACCTCAGCAAGTGAGCACTAGCAAAAGCGTTAGTCTCTAGGGAACAATAGTTATAGAGTGTTTGTATGTATGTAAGAGTGTGTATATTTGCTTGTGCATAGTTGTTGTTGTTGTGGCATTATGCCTAGTTAATAAGTAAGAGTTGTAGGTTCAAATTGAGGTCGTCATTAGTTTGTTTAACTTGAATTAAAAAAAAACGCGTTTCGTATGCAACATTCTTTTTAAAATTGAGTACCTACCAGTATAACTACAAGCGTATTTTTATATAAATGAGGTTAGTGTATAATAGAGATACTTAAAACTGATTTTATGTATGAACACACATACATATTAATGCACATAAATATGTCTTCATTTTTTTTATGCGTTTTCTTATTTCTTTATTTCCATTTCTTGTTTTTACTTTCTGCTTGAGTAGATCAAAAATACTAGTAAGCAAAAAAAGGTCTATGAAAAAAATAATAATAAATAAAATATAAGGTAGCGAGTGTTAAGTATGTGTGTGCCATGTTATAGTAATAAGTCTTTGAATTTATAATTTGAGGTTAACCACCATTCATTCATTTATTAATTGTGGCAACACTTTGTACACATGTATACACACGCTCACTTACATTCAAAACATACACATAACTAATAGGCAAACACAACACCACCATCTCCACCACCACCACCATCTCCACCGCCACCTCCAACAGCACCAAAGAAGCCATACAAATGTTTAACCAAAAATTCTTGTTTAGTTTTCCGTTTTTTTTTTATTTTTTATTTTTTTTTTTTATTTTTTATTTTTTTTAATTAAAACTAAATTAAATACATAATAATTTTTGTAATTATTAATATTAATTATTATAATGATGTCATATCATTTTTATAAAGACGTTCCCTCTTTTTGGGCTTTCAGAAAAGGCCTTACGTCTTTTATAAATAAATAATTCTTTCCTGCGAATATACTCGTAAAATATTAAATATAAGCCCAGAAAACATATGCTTCATAACTAATTAAGGCCCTTAAAGTTTGTTATAAAAAATGCACTGCTTTCGTCAACTTGTTCTGTTTTTTTTTTCACAATTGCTTTTATTAGCTTAGAAAATTATCCACGGGATTACTTCGTACTTTTTACAATTCCACCACAAAGGACCACACCATTACATTCGATATCGAGCAACTTCAATCGAAATTTTCAAAATACTGCATAAAAAAAACAAAATTTTCATTCGATATCGAATACTTCGATTTGGCTGGAAGTTGATTATTTAGCAGATGGTTTTTGTCTACATTCGATTTTGTCACCACATGAAAGAACCCATGTAACCTCCATCCTTATGCTTTGCCTTCTTCTTTGGGCTATTGTCCAAGCTAATCTACCGTTAGTTTTCTAAAACTCCTTTCAACTCCTTCTGTCGCATACTCTGATTGGGGTTAATAATAATAATAAAAAAAAAATCCTTCAAATAAATTATAATATTAAAAAAGAAATTCTTTTAAAAAAGTTTGTAGTAACAAAATTTATATTGAACATCATTTTCCTAAGAATGAAAAATCATTAGCCAGGACAATTGGAATCAAGGCAATATTTTTTATTAAAAAAAAAAAATAATTATAGCAATTTAAAAGTCCTTTCTGTCGCTACAACTTTGAAATATTAGCCTCAGCAATGAACGAAATTTGTTTTCCCTCTAAGAAAATTTCGCTTACTGTAATTTTATAGTCATTTAATAAGTGTTATTGATTTTTTTCTTGTAGTTTTCTATATATAACGAGATATTATTTTTGTAGGTCAATAAAGAAAGAACTCTCTTTTGTTAAAAAAAAGATAAGATATGAATATTAAAAAAGAAAAAAAAATAATCAATTACAGTCTTTAAAACGAGAAGGTGTACAGTAACTTCAATTGAAATTCGTATAGACACGCAACATAAATAGAACTTTTTTAATTGAACTTTATTTTTGTTTTTTTTGAGGGAATAACTGAATTGGGAAGTACATTATTTGTATCATAAAATGAGCTGTTACTCTTGAAAGTGGTATAAGTCCACTTGTTTTTAAAGAAAGAGACACCAGTTATGTTATAGTATTTTTTAACTTATTTTTGTTTTACTTAATTAGATTTACTTGAGAGTATCGGACTTGGTGATACAAAATGTTTGCAAATCTCCTTACTGCGAGATGACTGGACAAGTTTAGAAAGTTTTTTTTAATAATTTTTAAATCCGTATACTGCTTTGCACTGCAATATAAAATGGAATTTCAATTAAATTCTCTCCAGTTCATTTATTATTAAAATATTTTCTATTCTCTTCCCTTGGGCATTATAAAACTCAACTTGTCCACTTTTATTTTGCTTTTTTATTTATAATTTTTTTTGTTTAACTTTCAAATCACGTGCGTCAAGTGAGAAGTTAAAAAAAATTTTTTTAATCATTTTTATTTAAAAAAATGTATTTTTTGTTTATTTGCGAAATATTTTTGTTTGTTTGCTGGCTTGTAAAGTTTTTAAAAATGATTAAATGAGCACTTATGATATCATCTTTCGATTTTATTTTATTTTTTTTTTTTAATTATGACAACCAAATAATCACACTCGCTCTTACTTCTCATTATTTATGTTTTGCATTTAATTTAAAGCAAAAAATATTATAGATTAAAAACCAATAAATTTTAAACTATTATCAGCTTTTTTATTTGTTTTAAATTTAGAGTGTTTATTTTTTTGACATCGCAGTTTTGTTTAATTTTTTCTTTTGATTATTTTTTTTTTAAAAGGTGTCAAAACCATGCTGAATGCAAAAATTGTTTCTTTTATGCTACAAAATATTAATAACAGTATTTTTTATAGAATTTAAGTAGGTTTTTTTTTCGTTATAATGGATATGTATAGTCCGACTTCAACACACAATCTTATCGTTTATCAGGTTAGGTTGCACAGGACAGAACAATAAGAAAAATAGAAGTAGCTCACTGCGGTCCTCTGATGTGGGTCCCTTGTCAGATCTATATAGAAGGAAGAAAGAAAAGGATGGAAAAAGATATCAAAGAAATAAGAGACAGAAGAATAAAAAGCAGTAAGCCGCCTAAAACAATTGCTGCTTCTAACGAAGCTAGATAGCATGCCACCATTTGTAGTCGACAACTTAGTGAGACGCTGCAGGTAGCGTTCCCCGAAGTAAAGCTCACGGTGATCCTTTATTGTCGGGCAAGTGCAGAGAAAGTGTTCCACTTATACAGTAGTCATTTGATGGCACACCTATTCTCTTCGCATGGTTGCTAAAACTGCAGTAACCTGTTTTCTTCAACTTAAATAACTTACAGCAGCTTTTACCATGTGGCTCCTTGATTAACATTCGAGTCTGCTTGCAGGGAGGGAAACTAGATCCTTTTTTTTAAACAAAAAGTGAGAAAATTCACAGTAAAAAATTTATATTGATAAATATAAAAAAATCGTTGGTTAAGAGAGAGTGTTTCTTTAAGTCCGATAGAATTTCAAATTGTAAATAGGAAAAATCAGTAAACGAAAATAATATAAAATAAATTATTTTGGGAATTTCGTAGCTATTCTCGAAAAAGCGCATTCTAAACGTCTAAATTTAGAAATTTAAACAGAGGCCCGGTACCTGTCACCAACGACGAATCAATAAATTTGTATCTTCATTCCTTTACAGCAGCGATATCGTCGTGGTGGACAAATCACTCAAAAAAGTTTTTGAATTCTTAATGAATACTATACTGTGGAAGGATTTGTAACTTGAGAGTAGTGTCACAATAGGCCTATTTTGGCTGTAGTGACCAGGTGACTTGTTCTAATTCTAATTCTTGGGTTAGAGTAAAAATTTATATGCAGTCTAATGCTTTTACGAGTAATAAAACTTACCGGCTTCGTTTGTTGACTTGTTTTTTTTTGTTCTGCTTACATTGTTTTATTTTGTTTATTAAAATTATTGTAACAAAATGTGTCATCATTGTCTGTCTGTCTGGTTGACATTCCCAACAACATATTGCGGCTGATTGCTGTGCTGTGATGCTTATAATGATGTTACAGATGATGAAAAGACAGAGAGGAGAGAGACTGAACGAGAGCATAGCCTCATGATTGTATGTCTGTATGTCTGTTTTTTTTTGTGCATAAGTTTGATTTATATTGCAGACATTCAAAGTCAGCACAATTGTAACTTGTTTTGTACTTACCTACTGGCAGCTTGTAAGTTTACGCCAAAAGTTAAATGACACACAATGGCTGAGAAGATGTTAACGTGTGCAAAACACAAAATAACAAAACGAGTAAAATAAAAAATTAACACAATTGTGGCAAATGTTCTAACAATAACTTTGACATCAGCTTGTTCTGTTAAAAAAAACAATAATTTTTTTTGTTCTGATTTTAAGTTCACTTACAACAAAAAAAAGAAAAAAAAAAAAAACGTAATTGCAAAAGGAAATGGGCTGTGAAAATTAGCTATTTTACTGAGACGATTAAAGTTTAAATCATAAAAAAAAACAGGAAATTACTTTTCGAAGAGAATGTAGAAACAGTTTGATACACAAAATGTTATTTTAGCCCTTGTAAATTAAGTCCTAAAATCGTTAGAAAAAGTTGTAATTTTTTTTTAATATTAAAAATAGTGGCTTCAGAAAATATTCGCAAAATTTCAAGTTTGTGGTGGACCTGGCATAGAACTAAAAAAGAAAAAACAGAAGGGGGGAGGGTGCTCACTTGGGTCCTCTGATGTGATTTCTTTGCGATGCCTGCTTTATTAAGTATTTCCTATTGGAAATACAGAGCAAGAGATCTATAGAAAGATGTCAGAGAAAATGGGAAGTAGGAAAAGAGAGAAACAGATCATATGTACGAGGGCTGTGACTTTTTGAATATAAAATGTTTTTTTTTCGGCAAATAAGTGTTTTATTTTCCAACATCATTTCCTTTAAGATCAATACATGATCAAACCATGGACTAAAGTTTTTTTTAAATTATTTTTTTATTCCTTTTAAATAATAGGTTTTCTGAAAGCCTTCAAAATAGGCGTTTATTTCGGCAATGATTGCGGGGGGCTGAAGCTAGAGAACTTGTAGCTTAATTTATGGATTTTTACCTTAATGCTTAATCAACACATCAAATTCACCTTTTTTTTATTTTTCTTAAAATTCACAAGATACAAACTAAATGACTCAGCTTGCTCAAAATTTGACAGTAGCTTATTCAAAAATGGTGGCTGCATTAAAAGTTACAGCGAAAGAAATTCAAAAAGTCACAGAGTTATCTAACAGCCCTGTATGTACTAAAATTTCCTTTAATATTTCTTTTTAATTTTTTTTTTTTAATTTTACCGCTGCTATTGCTGGGCTAGTCTAAAGTAATTTTTCATTGCAAAAAAGTCTTTTTTTTTTGAAGGTAAATAAGTACCTTTGGGATACGTGACTTAAGTACTGAATGTTTTATTCTTCTAGTAAAGAGCTTTTTTTCGTTTTGTTAACACAACGACTTCATTAACCTGCCTTGTTGGCAATACCTGTACATGTTTTTATTACTGCAGTAAAAGAAAATATTTTTTTTTTTTTAAAATAATATTTAATAAAGATGTGTTATGTTTGTAATAAAATCATAAAAGAAAAATATGTATGTGATTGATGAAAACGTGTAGGTATAGTACCTAGACACTGTTGAGCCTTGATTTGAAACCGTAAAACGCTTAAATTTTTCAATTACGATTTCAAATCGCAAGCATACACTGAAGCGAAATAGAAAATAAAATGATGAACAATTCTTTTTATTTAAACAGAAATTAAAACAAAAATTTAACCTTTTTTTAATAAAAAATACGGCATTAAAAAATTTATTTTGATGTTGCCAATTGTGTGTGTCAGTGGTTTACTTATAAGTTGGCGTTTTCAACAAACAGCTGGGTTTTTTGTATGAAAAGATTTAAAAATTTGAACAATTAGGACTCGATATCGAGTGCGACAATTCAAGTCAGATCTCAAATCACCGCATTCGTTATTGAGCAACTCGTATCGAAATTTAGAAAAATTTTTCATATTAAAACCGTAAAATTTTAATAATTTGCATGCAATATCGAATGCAATGATTGAGTCCTGATCAATTTCCTTAAGGAACACTGAGAGAAAATAAAAACTACAAATTACAAAACATTCTAATCAATTTTAAAGCAAATCAAGCATTTGTGATTATCAAGAACATTTTCTTATTTTTACTATATTATTCTTAAATTTACGTTACTATAGTTCCAGCTTTCAAAACATTTTAATTTATTTTCCTCTTTTTCATAAAAATTTGAATTCATTTTGTTACCATAACAAAATAACAGCGTTTGAGTTTTTAAGTGTTAGTTGTTTCGTAAGAACATTTCTAGTTTTTTTTTGCGTGCAAAATGTAAAAAAAAAGAAAAATTAATTATTCATTTTACTTGCTTCCGATTGCGTGTGCTGCATGTGGGGCATAAATACCTGTGCTGTCTATTTCTCTTTTTTTATACCCTTCACTGTAAGTAAGTAAGAAGAGAATATATAACTTTGTGATTCTGTTTGTAATTTCTACACCGTACATGCGTCACCCTATAAAGTATATATATTCTGGATCCTTATAAATAGCGGAATCGATTTAGCGATGTCCGTCTGTCTCTCCGTCGTTGAAATCAACTTTTTGAAGCCCCTGGGCAACGTATAGAAAATTTAGTACACCAATCTGTCATTTGTTTGTGTCAGATTATTACTATTAAAATTCAGCTAGATTGGTTTATAAATGGCGGAGCTGTGAGTCAAAAATCATGACTACCTCTATTTTTTTAAGCATTTTTTGTGTCTTTTTTGCGTATTTGTCTAAAAACCAAAATAGACAAGAAAACGTGGTATGCGTTTTATAACAAAAAAATGTAGAAAAAATCTAAAAGATCGGTCCACAACAAAAAAAATCAAAAATACAACCGAAGTTTTAGATTTTCAATAATTTCAAATTTTTTTTTTGCGTTTTATATCTAAAGTAAAAAAAAAGTAGCAGTTTTTTCAGATATCATATTCATAGTACCTGAACCAAAATTCAGCTAAATCGGTCCATAAGAAATTTAAAAAAAAATTTTAAAAATAGTCCAAAGTAATTTCTAAATATTTTGGCGGTTGATTACAAATCTATACAGTCTCCTCAAAATAATATGTGTCTCATCTCACAATCTTTAATGCTTCGTCGACAAGGTGCTAAAATCACTTAAAACAACAGTACTGGGGTATAGGGAAATTTCAAAATAATCCAAAGTAACTTCCGAACCATAGAAGATTACGAGATATCACTTTATAGTGGAGGTCGTCTAGATTTGTAATCTATCGCCCAAGTACTCAAAAAAATCTTTGGATTATTTTTAAAAATTTTTTGAAATTCCCTCATACTCCTTTTCTGAGGGATTTTTACCAGTCTCCACTTTACCGAGGTAGCATTCCCGATTTTGTCCAGGAAAATTATTAAAATCAAAAAGGAATTTAAACTTTCTTTTTTAACATTTTCGGAAACATTCGCAGTTTTTATTTTATAATTCAAAACGGAAACTGTCAAAATTCTTGAGAACAGCAGTACTAGGGTGTATGAAAATTTAAAAAAAAATTTTTAAATTATTTAAAGTAACATCTGAGTATTTATGTGGTAGATTATAAAAGTAGATGATTTCCCCTTTAAATGTTGTGTGTCCCATCCCGAAATAATTTATGGTTCTTCCGGAAGTTGCTAAAATACCTCAGAGCAACAGCACTGGGGTATATGAAAATTTAAAAATAAATTTTTAAAATGATCCAAAGTAATATTTGGTTGGTAGGTTACAAATATAAATGATCTCCGCTAAACTACTACTAAAAATATTTACCCCCAAATTCATAAAAAATATTATGTGCTTATTAAGGGCTTATTTGACAGACTTCCATGCAGTATTTGTCAAATAACCCCTTATTAAGCACATAATATTTTTTATGAATTTGGGGGTTAATATTTAATGACATAAGACGTATTTGATAAATATAACATAAATAGTGAAAAGATATTTATAAATACTAAAAAACTTTACTCATTTAATTTTTTCTATGGTTTTGATATTATATTATAGAAGAATGTGGAAAGTGAAAAATATCAATATTTCGCTAACACAGTTAAGGATATATAAGACTCGGCACAGCCGAATTTAACTTTTAAATAATGATGACGTTGTCGTTACACGTCATCAAGCTTATATTCATTTTATATACGCGTGTGTCAAAAAATAACTTAAGCTTCGCATATTAATACAGAAAAAATAAAGAAGTACTGCAGCTGACACTTGAGCAAATTTATTTTAATTTGAGTTACACACATTTTGCTTGAAAATAAAACTAAAAAAAATTAAACATTTTGCTGATGATGGGTGGGTGTGCCTCTGTTGTGTTCTTGTTTCTTTTTCTGTTTAGAATTCTCGGTATAAATTTAGATACAAAATGAATGAATAATGAAAAAAAGGCGTTGTTGGTAAAAGTGTTTAGTGCAAAAAAAAAATAATAATAATAAATTGATAAATATAAAATAAAAATGTATAAATAATAACACAGTGAAAGCTCCAATAAACGGTCATTCATCATGCTAAAAGATTTTTAAAGGCCAATAGAACTTAACAAATTATTACTTGAATTACTAAGCTCAACTTTTTTAATAGATGTGATCAGTATCATAAAATTTATAAACATTTTAAAAGTAATGGCTGCTGTAGCATTTGTCCAGACAAGGCTGAGACATAGACTATCAATCACGGCTTCTGTGGAAGATCATTTAATCAATTTCTTTCAATTGCAGAGAGCATTAACTAACAAACTCTTTGACATTTGTAATTATGTTACTCCGGTAACATAAGTCACTAATTTGTGCAACTTAAGCTGAATTCACTCACTCGTTCTGGAGAAATTTTTGTTCGTACAATATGTTTTTATACAAAGTTTAAACTTTCTTTCTTTGTAAGACACAGCATAAAAAAATTACATTTTTTGCTTACAAAAATTTTTGTTCAGAATAAATGCTTGAATTTTATATTATAAAAGACTTTGGTATTTCTATGGCACACATAGCCTTATATCTAAATGGGCCTTCGGTAAGTGAGTGAAGTTTAACGTAACCGTTTACGTTTTTTAGTATTTGTAAATATATTTTCAGTATTTATGTCATATTTATCAAATATGTCTTACGTCACTAAATATTTCTAAATATGTTTTTAGTATTTATGTTTAATAGAACTATAAGTGCATGGGTACAAATATGCATAAATACGTTGACATCTCAAGAAGATTACGGAAAGGGATACTTATCATTTTAAAGGGGAGGCTGTCTAAATTTGTAATCTACTGCCCTAATACTCAGAAGTTACTTTGGATTATTTAAAAAAAATTTTTAAATTTCCATATACCCCAATAACGCCTTACGTGAAAAACATATTTAACTCGGCATATTTAAATTCACACACGTATAAAATCAAACAGATCATTATAATTTTTACATAATCTTTTTTATATATCAGCGTTCGCATAATTTGTTTGAAGACGTCTGAGATAAAGTGGTGTAAAAATTCCAGTTGTTCTTAGTGGCACGGTAAAGACGATTAGCAATTCGCAGCACACAGACCCATTTAACAAATTTAAAATAAAACTCAAGTCGATGGGACAGTCGACTGTCATTATTTCATAATATAAATCAATGAAAGAGAGTGAAAAATGCATCCGCAGTGTAGCGGTTTTAGGTACTCTGCTTCCATTGAAAAAGCACGCTTAATTAAAAAAAAATTTTAAATAAAATTGAAATAATTTCTTTTGAGTATTTCGTAAACAACTTTATTTTCTTATCTAGCGTTTTCTATTTCTTATTGAAATTCTAGAGCGTTAGTTTCTCTTTTTAGTTTTAATTTTTTTTATAATATATTAATTTAATAAGTAAAGTGTCATGTTTACCACCTGTTCAGCTAGTATATAAATAATAAATTTTTTATCTTATTTTCTTTTTTAATATTTAAAAAATATACCAGATGTGCTTTTTTTATTTTTTATTATACCCAAGTAATTTTCTTTCATTGTAATTGTTATTAGCAGCAGCAGCGGAATAACCTTCATAATTTTCTTTATATATATATATATATATATATATATATATATATATATATATATTGTGTGCGTATGTGTGTATTTTATTTATTGTACAATAAAAAATATAATTAATATCTTATCTAGAAAAAAATTGTTGCAACAAGTGAACAACGAACATTCATAAATTCTTATTTATTATAATTATATTATATTTTGTTAAACTTGAATTCCCAATAATTTTATTACACATATTTTAAACACTTTTAAAGGTCGTATAATTCGTAAAGTTGTAAGTTCTTAAATAATTTGCTGCAGCCTTACAATAGCACAATTCGTGTATAGAGTACTGTAAGCGAGATTTGAGCACATTTGCAAAATGCAGTGATATCTTGTGTCTGTTTAGCACCTGAATTGTAAATTAACACAACTAAGGCTGAACTGAATACATTGTTCCGAACAAAATTTTTGTCCTCACCATTTTTTTTATGCAGTTTCTGTTACAAAGAGAAATTTGGAAAAATCATTTCAAAATTTTCAAAAATTCTTACAAAAAAGAGCTCAAACTGCGTATAAAAAATTGTATAGACAAAAAATTTTTTCCGGAACAACAGGCTGAATGCAGCCAACACTTTTATATGGTTTTACTCTCTTCAAAACAATAGCTTTTATCTACAAATTAGCATCACTACAATGTGATACATTTTCCTTTATTGGTTTTTACGCTCTTCTTCTTGTTTTTTTAATATGTTATAACGATTTTTTTGTTCAAAGAAAATATTTACTTTGACGTATTTATTATTAAATATTATTGTCGATATAGTTTTCTTTTTCTTTATGATGATGATTTGATTTGTGTGTTTCAAAATAAAAGAAAAGAAAACAAAAAAAAATTAAAGAAAATAAAATCAAGACAGCAAGACTCGCCAAGAAAAACCGTCTTGTAACAATAAAAAAATTTAAATTATGCGTTGCCAATGGATTTTTCTTAAAGAAAAATAAGCAAGAAATAAAAACTTATAATAAAAATACATAAAAGGGAAGTGAAATTTTTAAGAAAAAAAAAAAAAAAAAACAAAGAAATAAAAGAAAAGAAAGGTTTTAAGGTCAAAATTGCAAAATAGAATTTTTATTAAGCCACAAAAAAAAACGTGAAAAAAATTTAATTTATAAACATAAAACGGAATAAATTGTCATTTTCTTGTACTAGCAAATATGATTATTTTTAACTGCTCGATTTTACTAATTTTTTTTATTTAGCTGCAAGACTTCACAGATTTTGTTTTATTAAAAAACAAATGCTCAGTGTTAAAAAAGATAAAAAATTTATAAATTCAAGACAACTTTTGGATCAAAGTCACTTAAAGTTGATAGTATTTTTCGAATCTATAATTCCTTTTTTCAAATTGAATTTGGGGTCAGTATCTACTAAATGATGGAGGTGACGTGACATACATGAGCACCAAGAATGATAAAAATACAAATTTACGCCATGTACATGATTTCCCGTTAGATGACGTAGATTGCCCATTGTTTAAAGAAAAAATATAATACATTTCTCTCTCTCTCTTAACTGTAAATTATTAGCCAATAGGAACACATCGCGTGACGTCATTTGTGTTACATGCGCAGAAATGGCGTAATCTTGTATTTCTATCATTCTTGATAAATTACACAAAGCTTACCACAGCGTATGAGCAATAAAAATTATTAAGTCATACAAATTAATAATCATCATACGTGCTGATGTTTGTTCATGTTTTAAATGGCTTCTTTAATTGATACTAAAACATGTAATGAAGCTTGATGATTTAAATGCTACTTATTAGTGTAATAAAAAAAAAGAAAACGAGTTAATTATTAAACATAAACTTTAACGTTTAAGGTCATCCATCAGAGTTGTTTGTTTTAAAAATTATTTTTATTTAATTTTTGTTTTGTTTTAAAAAGTAACTTAATGTTTGTGTCTGAATACATGAGCACTAAGTGTTTATGTGCGGTTTAATTTTCCCCTTTCTTTTGTACAACATTAAATGGAAGCACTTTCAATACATTATACGAGAGTGTACCTAACACACAAAACAAGCTTCCTTGCCACCCGCTCACTTATCACTAGGAACTACCACCAGCAAATGGAGTTTTTTTTTTATATTTTTCTTTTATTTTAAATATTTCATTCATCAGTGTTTTAACACACACAGAACTTTTTCTTTACAAGTTATGTATGTATGGTGTAAAGCTGTGTTTAGTTTCATTTGAATTGAGTTCAGTTGTTTTAAAAATGTTTGCACAATGGCTGGATTGTAAAATTTTTTTAGTAAAAAAAGCAAAATTTTGTTGAAATTTATTGCTATTAAAATTAACAAATTGTGAAAACAAATTTGATCAACCAGCGTTGTGAACTCATTGCTTTTAGCACTGTTTTTAGTGCTTAAAAATAGCATGACAGTTATAATTGCGACATAAAGTAATAAAAGCAACATTTCGATATGAGTCGCTCGATATCGAATGCCATGATTTGGCCCCTGCTTTCTGTTTTTTTTCCTAAAATTTTTTTGTTTTTAATTTTGTTGTTAACCGTGCCACTGTTTTCTAACACCCTAATAAGTTTAGTAGCCTCAAAGCAGAAAAGCCTCATTTGGAATTTTTTTTTTGTTACAGTCTGCCTATTTTTTTCTTGACTTTGCAAGTTTATGCAAAGGCAAGAGCTGCTATTTATACTGTTTATACGAGGTATATTGCAAGAATTTGTAGTTTCTTTATAGTCTGCTTCATTTTTTTTTTAATTTCGTCTTTATAAGTTTCTTAAGGCAAAATGTTGTTTTTCATATGAGGTGTGTTGCAAATTAATTTAAAATTATTGCTGCAAAAAAACAACTAAACAATAGAAAAGTCTTAAAACTTAAAAAAAAATTTTTTTCTATGTGTGTAAAGATAAATACGTCTAGTTAAATACATTTTTTTAAATATCACATGCGATAAAAAAAATTTCCTTACATATTCTTCATATACGAGTATGTACTGAATTTAAAGGGGCTTATAGAAAGATGGCTGGAATGGGACCTAAAAGAAAACAACCACAATTGATAAGGATATCATCCTGGGAATACAGTTTCTCCCAATTATATTTGTGAAATTTTTTAGAAAACGTTGAAAATTTCACTTAGTACAAAAATAGCGTATATGTGGTCTCTAAGGGATGATGGCTACTGTGGCCAAAGCCTTCTATCTCAAGCAATGTGATCTAATGGGACAAGTATTATTTAAAGGGGTAGGCTGTCTAGGTTTATATTCCGTCGCCCAAATCTTTTAGATCGTTTAGATTTGTAATCTACCGCCCAAATACTCAGAAGTTACTTTGGACTATTTTTACATTTTTTTTTTCAAATTTCCATATACCCCAGTACGGTTGCTCTGAGGGATTACTTCATCTCTCTATAAACCCCTATAAATTCAATACATAAGTGAAGAATATGTATGTAATTTTTTTTATCGCATGCGATATATTAAAAAAAAGTATTTAACTAGACGTATTTATCTTCACACACATAAAATTTCAATAAAAAATGCACAATATAAACAAAAAAATGCTATTGTTTTTGAAATTTTTGTATTCACTACTTAATTCCAAAAGGAAAAAAATGTATATAAGCTTGAGGTCAGATTCCAGAAATCTAAAATTATATACAATAAATTAAGCTTCCACGAACAACCCTCGTACAAAGAAAATTTTACAACAAAATACTCATATCAACAAGTGTGCGCAGGCTAGAGTTGCGAGGGTGCTACAGCAACAACAGCAAAAGTTTACATTTAAAAACAAAGAATACGAAGTAAAAGTATCCAACAAATATGAAAGAGAAATCGTAGAAAAAAAAAACTCTGCTAAATATAAAAAGAACTACACAAACACACACACAGTTTGTTCACAAAACTAACTACTTTGTTGTTCTTTAATTTCTCTATGGAAAAAAGATGTAAAATGGTATTTTGTTCTTGTTGTTACTCTATTATGGCTGCCAAAAAGCCGACAAAGGCCATACAAGTCGTAATTTACGTTTATAGAGACGTACAAAAAAAAGAAAACGTGGCTGTGTAATTTTAACAAATACAGCCGCAGCAAAAACAATAACGAGTAAGCAAAATTTGTTTAAACATTAAAAGAAAAACAACTTTCAAAAGTTCTCTCACTTTATTTATGGAAACAAACATTTAAATGTAAATTAAACGAACTTTTAATATTTACAAGTTTATTTCACCTTTTGTTTTATAATTTTTTTTTATAGTTAAAACAGTCAGTTTTTTTCTTTAAATTACAAAAATAATTTCATAAAATTTAATTTGAAATTTTGTTTGACCTTTTTCTTTTCTTATTTATTATTTATTTTCATATCGATAGCAGAAAAATGGTGCTTGCCTAGAAGCAATTACATAAGGCATGCAACGATAGAGAATCACTTACAACAGCATGATTTTCTTTTAGGTGATGAGCCAAACAATGCATTCTGTAATGTTCTTTATAAAAAAAAACCAAGAAATCACTTTTTTTAATTAACTAAACTCGAACCAAGGAATCTGAGGGCAGACAACCGTTGTATATACACAAGTGTTTTGAGTGTTCCCTAACGTTAGCGATGCTCGGAAGCAATAAATCTAAATTTGAAACCGGAATTTTGTACATTTAAAAGCTATTTTCGTTTTATTATGTATTTAGTTAAATATGCTTTCGTTTATCATAAAAAAAAAACATTCGTAAAAAGTTCTCCAAAACTATGACTTATTTAATGCTTCTGTGCAAGCACAAAACAGAATAAAATTTTATTTTTAGCTTGTGAAAATACAAATTAAAACCCATTGCCTTACGCTACTGCTTCCCAAAATGCAATACATTGCTTTCAATTGTCGCTATTGCTTTTCAATCAAATTTTTTTTGCTGGGTAATAATTAGCTGAAACTAAGTGGATATTTTTTTTATTAATTAGACATCTTTTCCTCCCACAATTACTTAAATTAATTTTTTTTTGCTTTTCTAAGAAGTTTTAAAAGAAATTTAAAAAAAAAAATTAATTTTCTAGTAATCTGCATTTTTTTTCTATTAAAATTTGTTTTCTTAGTTGAATGAAAATGTTAAAATTTCTTTTTAATGCTTCATAATTTTTATGTACATAAACAAACAGCCCTCGTGACTTTGCAGCAACTTTAAATGACACAATTCTGTCAAATTTTGAGCAAGCGGCATCATTTTGTTTATGTTTGGCAGCCATTACAAGCAAGCAACCTTGTAAGTTTAACTAAAATGGAAAAAAAGCGAATTTCGAGTCTTGCTCAAGTATTATTCCAAAAATCCTTAAATTGGGTTACGAACTGCTACCTCATTTAGCATATTCTCTAGTTTTAGCCCCCTGCAACTATTTTCTTTTTCCAGTTGAGTTTAATGATTGTTTGAGAAAACCTCGTAAGAATAAAAAAATGGACTAAATGTATTAATTTATGTTAAAATATAAAACGTTTATTTGCTTAAAAAAATTTTTTATTCAAAAAGTCATGGTGTTATCAAACAGCCGTCGCATATATACAGACAGACATTCCTACTTATTTACTTATGTATGTATGTATTACTTTGTGTAACGTATGCAAATGAAGTGTCAATATTACCACTGCCTGCTACATAAAGCCATAAAACTAAAGTAAGCAGCCTGTTACAAACCTGAGGATAATACACTCTTTAGTGCTGCCAGCAAAGTGTGTAAAATATTCTCTTCCTCTGGCTAAAGTTTTGTATTTTTTCTTCTGTTTGTTTTATTTTCTTAAAACTTCCTTTATACTTAGCGTTTTATTACACAGTCCTTTAATCTTGATATCATATGAAAAACAAATATGTTTTAGTAACTAGAGATGGAGGTCTTGTTTTCTTATTAGCTTAGCCCCAGTTCACACAAGCCAATTTTATTGCTAAATTTTGTAAAAGTATTCGTTGAAATTGTAAAGAATGTTTGTTTCTGCATACTTACTTTAAACGTAACACATAACAGAAAAAAAGTAAAATTTTGCAGATAAATAAAGCGCAGCTTACCATTTCCTACTTTTCTTTATTCTCACTTACAGTCATACCGACAAGTGTTTACCTGAACAGGCAGTTAATACATACCTAAGCTGAAAATGCGGTCTGTACACCTTAACAAGTGTCTTCTCTCTTCCCTCTCTCTCTCTCTCTTTTTCTCTCTTCTATTAACTGACAATTACAGCATTAATAATTGCCTAGCGTGAACTAGATCTTAGGGCTGTATATTTTCTACTAATTAAAAATTATTTAATATACAAAAATGTTTGTATACAGTCCTCCTATTTATGTTATTAATCTATTTATTATTTATGGGCTTACTTTATCTATCTCCTTCTATATCCATTTTAAATATTTATTTATTTGAGATCTGTGTGTGTGTTTGCGTGTGCAGTAATTTGTGTTTTTGCCTGCTTTTATGAGTATGAAATCTTTAAAAGGATTTAATAACTTTATTATTTTGTCATTCACCTTTGTTAATATGGTTGGTGGAAATGATAGCAAGCGCTAATAAAAAATACATGCAAAAATTAAATCCAGGGCCCAAAATTAAAACAATCGAAATTTAAATATTTTTGTAGGAAAAAATTTTAAAATTCGATAGAAATTACAACGATTTGGCCTCAGTTTTAATAATTTTTTTTTTATTAATTTCTAAAGTTTTTCCAAATTTGTATTCATGAAAATAATTTTAATTAAAATTAATTTATTAATTAAAATAAGAAATTTTTATTATTATTAATATTTAATATTAGAAACTAATTCTAAAATTAAATTTGTTAGTAAGCACTGTTAACTTTGACCATCGACTCCCAGGGTCTGGTCAGAAATTGAATCTACGACTTGCAGATTTATAGGTTAGCACCCTACCCATCAATCTACAGGGCACCCTAAAAATATGAAGAAATTAATTTATATTATTTAATTGAAAAAAAAAAAAAAATATTAATTTCTAGGCTGCTATAAATATTTTAAAGATTATGTTGTTAAGCATAATATTAATATTTTTTTTTTTCAATTAAATAATATAAATTAATTTCTTCATATTTCGTGTGACTAACACATCTTTTTAAAAAACTCTTTATTTAAGGATATAGACATACAAAAAATTATATCTTTTATTTTTCATGTTGCTGTCTTTACTAAAACGAAAGAACAAATTCGTCTTCTCGTGTATTTTTTTTCTTTCATATTTTATTAACTGCCTTATGCAAGTATAAGTACATATAAGTACTTTAAAGTAAAAGAAGTGTAAATAGTCATGCTCTTAAAGTAAGATGAATATAATGGCCTCAAATACTTACATGCATGAAATTACATACATTACGTATCATGTTCGACTAAATGTTACTGGTACAAATGCACATAAATAAAATTTTAAATATATGCACATACATACATGCATACATATCGTCATAAGATTTTTAAAAAGCTTTAAAATAAAAAAATTCAAATTTGACTTTTTGATACAGTTTATCAATTTAGGCGTTCCCACTCTTTTATATAAATAAAATTAATTTTCTGTTTGTTTATTGTTTTGCTCGCTATACAAACCATATATACTTTGAGACTTGCCATGCCCATTTTTTAATTAAACTTTTTTTATAGTTTTTTTTTTTATAATGGAAATTCTACTTTTTAAAGAATTTCTATAAACTTTGATACATACTTCAGAGACCATGCCCACTTTTTAATAAAAAAAAAAAAAAAAAACTTGTATATTTTAAGCCATTTCTATAAAAATTGTTTTATACTTTCTCTACAATTGAAGTAAAGTTTCCATATAATTGTGGACTACGCCCACTTTTTAATAAAACTATTTAGATGGATTTTTTAATATTTAAAATTCAATTTTTCAAAAAAAAATTTTTTTAAATCCTTCGTATTGAAAAAACAATTTTTCTTCTGTAAAATTTTAAGCACCTAGTGCGCTTGTGTAACGTTTGGGGGAAGGGGCCGAGTGTTATTGTTAATGGAGAAATATCAAAATTATAAGTACTAATGTGAAGTGCGTATGGGTCAAAATAGGGAAACTATTTTTTTTAATTTTATTAAATTTTTCTGTAAATAAATTGTAAAAAAAACTCACTATTCCAAAATTTTATTTTCCATCCCTGTTATTTATGTAATTTTTTTTTAATTCCAGTCAACTATTCTTTTCTTTCTTGCTTTTAATTTTTTAATTGTTTCTGTTTGAAGTTGCTTTAAAATTCCATTAAATAAAATCTCTTTATAAAATTTATTTTGTTAGATTTTCTGCGCCATTGCTTTTTTTCCAGCTTGTATAATATTTGATTTATTTTTTTTATGGTTTTGCTAGTATTGTATCCCCCCCCCCCCCCTTTTTTTTTCTTTTTAGATTAAGGTTGATATTTTTTATAGTTTGATATTTTCTTTTTGTGTGCTTTAGTGATTGTGGTGGTTAAAGTTAAAAATAAACAATAACAAAATGAAAATAATTTACAAAAACACTTTGAAATCATACATTGAATTGCCAGATTAAGGATTGCTTAGCAGGGATTGCTTTTTTAGGGGTATCATAGTTGTAGTAGAATTTACAAATTGATTTTAAATAAAGGGTGTCTCAGTAAGAGTGCTTTTTTAATTTTAAATAAAATAAAAATTCGTATTTTTTGAGAGAGTTGTAATTTTTTATTTTATTTTAAAGAAGAAGACATATTCCGATTAAATGTGGAATAAAGTAATTTGTGCAATAGGTAGTGGAGCAAAGTGCAGTCATCTTTCCTCATGAAGTGCATTTCCAACTGAATGATTTCATGAATACACAAAATTTCACCCGCAACGAGCAACTATTTGGTGAGAATTTTTTGAAGATGACTTGCAGTGACTGTGAAATCGTAGTTATTGTGGTATCTATTTTCAGCAAGAGAGTGGCACCTGCCACGCAACGCATAAAACAAACTATTTATTGTAGCATAAAATGAAAAATTGCACTCTTACTGGGATACCCTATATTTTATGACCGACAGTGCCATGTTAAGGTTCAATGCCAAAGTCCAAAAACGTGAAAAATTTAAGCATCAAAATGATTTAAATTTTGTTTAATAAATTGCTTAATTAACAAAACAAGAAGATAAACACTATGTCGTAATGGTTGTAGGATTTAAATTACCTGACACTGAGCAAACGTTTAGAATGTATTCCAAAGTTTCTTTTTTAAATTTTATTTTAAATTATTTGGCACAATAACAAATCTGGCAATATTGATTTTTTTGTTCAATGTCCAGTATCAGGTTATTGTAGGTGGCTGCGTATGCGAGTGTTTTGTGTGTGTGGGATCTCTTACCATCAATCCCAAATTTGTTTTATGGGATTTTTTTTGCTAAACACTTTCAAAAATAAATTTTGCCACCAATGTCAATGTTATTTAGTTTATTTACAGTAGTTTGTGTATTTATGTATGTTATGTACGTGTTTGTGTTTGACTGTGTGTGTCTTTTAGAACATTTAAATTAAATACAAAATATTTGTAGATGTCTTTTATGGAATTTATTTTTATTTCTCCGAGAATTTGATTAGTTTTATTTAATTTAATAATGTTTTTTCTTTATTTTAGATTTGAAATATCAATTATTAAATAAAAAGAGCATTTAAAGGTTGCAAAGAAAGAACTGCTTGGTTGGCTTAAATAATGAAATTTAAAATGAACTCTAGAATGTATTTAAAATTGTCCAGCCACTGGTTTGTGCTGGTGTACTTATATAAAGTTTGGCGAAATTAACATTCCAACTAATATTCGGCCCTGGCGAAATTATGGCTGAATTGAATGGAACCCCACCACATCTTTTTAAAAAAATTATTATTAAACAAAAATCGAAAGTAACCAGTTTTTGTAGAATCATTATTCAGCTCAATACTGTACATTCCTTAGTAGTGCAATTCGTCTGTGTGTATACTTATGTAGCCGTGCACACAATCTATTATAATTTACTCTTCAAAGAACCTTCAACAAGTATCCCTTCTTTTTAGTTTGTTATCTAGTTTTTCATGTTCCTTTTTATATAAAGGCTTCAAAATAAGTTTGGAAAACCATAAATTAGCATATTTTTGGGAAATTTCAGTAATAAACAATGAAACAAAAGAGAAAAAATATATTTTTATTTTATAAAAGTTTTAAACATGATAAAGAGCGCACAAAGCTAGTGTATGTAAGGACTATTTAAACAATACATTTTAGAATCTTTTGAAAATTTTGTGTATGCGTGCATAGATAAATATTTATTTATATGTACATATATATATGCTTGACACAAGTGTTTTTTATTATTTTTTATATACACAAGTATCATCCATTCATTTACACTTTCATAAATGTGTGTGTGTGTGCTTGCTTATGTGTGTCTCTATTATGTATACTACAAGAGTAAAATTGAATTGTTAAATTGAGGTTTGAAAACAACAACAATAACTATAGAAATAAAAATACTAAGAAAAATTTAAACCATTAACGCCCAAAAAAAATTATTAAAAAATAATTTTTTGTGAAATATTATTATATTTTTAGAGAAGATTAATTTGGTATAAAGAACACTTTTAAGGTGAAGAGCATTAATAATCCATATTGCCAAAGAAGGGGTTAATAACCAGGCTTGGGGGGCAAAAGCAAATTTTTTCTTTTAAAATTAATAAGATTTTTATATTACATTTAATTAATAAATAAAACCAGCAATTCGACAATTTTGGGTTATTCAAATTAAATATTATCAATAAAAAATAAAAAATATGAGCCCGGTTAACAAAAAGTATAAAAATATTATTTTAAATATTTGAACAATAACTGATTAATTCACTTAAATATTATCATATGATAATTTATTTTAATTACATAATTAATAATTCAAATAAATATATAATAAAAATTTTAATTAAATTAATTAATTTCTCTTAACTAAATCAATAAATAAAAAAAATAGTGAAAAAAAATGTTATAAAAATTTTTTATTTATTAATTTAGTTAAATATTTACACGAAATGTTAATTTATTTTAATTAAATAAATTAATTAATTGCATTAAATTTTTTAATTTAGTTAACGCAATTACAATTTTAATAAAAAAAATTTAATTCAAATAAAAATTTAATCAATAAATAAATTAACTTAATAAATTAATTAACTTAATAAATTAATTAATTAACTACAATATACAATACAATTCAATATTTAATCAATATCATAATTTATTTTAATTAAACAAATTAAATAATTGAATTAAATATTTCATTAATTTGATTTTTCTTTAACACGAAAAATTAAAAAAAAATGTAGTAAAATGTTTAATAAATATAACTTATATTAAATTAAACAAATGAATTAATTTAATAAAATGTTTACTTAACATCATAAAATATTTTAACCAATTAAAATAATTATTTAATCAATTAATAAATACTAAAATAAAAAACAAATGAGATAAATACAATATATAACTCAATTCAATATATTAATTTATTATAATTATATAAATTAATTAATTTAAATAAATATGTTAATTAAATTAATTTATTTATTTGAATTAAATCAATTAAAATTTTAATCGACATGAACAAAATAAAATTAAAATAAATCAAATAAAAATTTAATCAACACGATTATTTATTTTAATCAAACAAATTTATTAATTCAATTGTATAACTAAATTTAATTATGTTTTATTAAAAAAAAAAAATTGCAGTTCTTTTATAAACAGCAAAGTATAAACTAAATATAACAAAAACAATAAGTATAAGTTTCTTACTCTTTATTTATTAATTTCTAAAAAAAAAATGTTTTTTAAATTACAGCAAAAATAATAATAATAATATATATTATAAAACAATTAATAAAAATATATCTTTGCAAAGGCTTCTGGTTCGCATTTATCAGCTAATGCCTCGTTTGAAAGGAGAATGTTGACAAATATTTGATCAAGTTGCAAATTCGCCGTTTTTGAATATTTACTATACGTCTTGTCAGGAGCATTGAACTTCGACTCTATTTTATTTTTATGGAAATAAAATACAAACATAAAAAAATGGTGAAAACTCTTGTAATACGGAAAATGTAAAAAAATTAATTTGTTATTTATCAAATAAAATATTCTTCTTCAAAACAAAAAAATAAAAAATAAAATTATTGTTCGATACTGTTAAACAAAAAATATAAAAAATACGCTTTTTGTACGTGTAAAGTATTTATAATTTTGTATTAATAAATAAAGCAAAGAACAGCCATAATGCAGAAAACTTGATCTTTTCCTAAGGCAGCAGTTCACAAAACATTTTTGTCTTAATTTTGTGGGCAACTAAAAGTCACGCAAGTGCTTGTTGCTAAAAGCTTCTGTTTTTTTTTTTCAGCAACTTTTGAATGAAACATAAAACCAACTAATGTTCCAATAAAATGTAGCCCATTTTCCACCCTGCCACATGGTGCAAGTTTCATTCAAAAATATTGGTCCGTTCAAAAGTTATGGGGAAAACACAAAATTCTATTCAAACAGTAACTGTCGCTTTGTCCAAAAATTGATTTTAAAAAACTTGCGCGAAAAAAGTGAAACACCAGGCCAACAGAACCAGCAGTAGGTGGATTTTTGGGTTTTAATTTTTGTTTTTTTGCTACAACTTTTGAGCGGATAAATATTTTCACATAAGACTTGCACCATGTTGTAGAGCAAGAATTGGGCTACTTGCCACATGCCACTTTTGCTGCCACATGCCACACGCAAGTTGAATAAACGGCGTTTTAGTTTGAAAAACGCTTATAACATTTTAAGCGTTTGAGCGATTTTAAAAAAATGTTCTAGGGAAGCATAGCCCATTTCCCCATCTATGATCCAGTGGAAGTTTCATTTAAATATATTAATCCGTTCAAAAGTTGTAGCAAAACAAAGAAATAGTAGACAAAAACGGCATGTTGCAAGTTCCCGTCAATCTTGTTTTTGGTTTTTACCCTATAACTTTTACATGGAACAATATTTTTAAATGAAACTTTCAACATGTGGCAGGGTGGGAAATGGGCTACATATTATTTGAATATTTTTTAAAAATCGCTCAAACGATTAAAAAGTTATAAGCGTTTTTCTAAATAAAACGCTTTTTAATTAAAGTGTATGTGGCATGTGGCAACATAATTGGCATGGGGCAGATAGGCAATTTCCCACTCGCCAACATGGTGCAAGTTTCATTCAAAAATATTGGTCCGTTCAAAAGTTATGGGGAAAACACAAAATTCTATTCAAACTGTAACTGTCGCTTTGTCCAAAAATTGATTTTAAAAAACTTGCGCGAAAAAAGTGAAACACCAGGCCAACAGAACCAGCAGTAGGTGGATTTTTGGGTTTTAATTTTTGTTTTTTTGCTACAACTTTTGAGCGGATAAATATTTTTACATAAGACTTGCACCATGTTGTAGAACAAGAATTGGGCTACTTGCCACATGCAACTTTTGTTGCCACATGCCACACGCAAGTTGAATAAACGGCGTTTTAGTTTGAAAAACGCTTATAACATTTTAAGCGTTTGAGCGATTTTAAAAAAATGTTCTAGGGAAGCATAGCCCATTTCCCCATCTATGATCCAGTGGAAGTTTCATTTAAATATATTAATCCGTTCAAAAGTTGTAGCAAAACAAAGAAATAGTAGACAAAAACGGCATGTTACAAGTTCCGGTTGATTTTGTTTTTGGTTTTTACCCTATAACTTTTGAATGGAACAATATATTTAAATGAAACATTCAACATGTGGCAGGGTGGGAAATGGGCTACATTTTATTTGAATATTTTTTTAAAATCGCTCAAACGATTAAAAAGTTATAAGCGTTTTTCTAAATAAAACGCTTTTTAATTAAAGTGTATGTGGCATGTGGCAACATAATTGGCATGGGGCAGATAGGCAATTTCCCACTCGCCAACATGGTGCAAGTTTCATTCAAAAATATTGGTCCGTTCAAAAGTTATGGGGAAAACACAAAATTCTATTCAAACTGTAACTGTCGCTTTGTCCAAAAATTGATTTTAAAAAACTTGCGTGAAAAAAGTGAAACACCAGGCCAACAGAACCAGCAGTAGGTGGATTTTTGGGTTTTAATTTTTGTTTTTTTGCTACAACTTTTGAGCGGATAAATATTTTCACATAAGACTTGCACCATGTTGTAGAGCAAGAATTGGGCTACTTGCCACATGTCACTTTTGCTGTAACATGCCACACGCAAGTTGAATAAACGGCGTTTTAGTTTGAAAAACGCAAACTTTTTTTAAATTTTGCCAAAAATTTTGAACTAGAAAATTCTAATTGCGAAATTCGGATTCAGCATGTGGAAATCCGACGTATAGGGTCCCGGGCCATTTTCGCCCAGCCGTTTCCGAGATAAACGCAAAAAACAAAATTTGGCCAAAAAAATTGGCTATGAAAAATGTTTCCGTTATTGTTTTCTGTATTTTTTGAATAACTTTTGAATGGATAAATATTTTTGAATGAAACTTGCACCATATTGCAGAGTGGGAAATTGCCTATCTGCCCTATGCCAATTATGTTGCCACATGCCACATCCACTTTAATTAAAAAGCGTTTTATTTAGAAGAACGCTTATAAATTTTTAATCGTTTGAGCGATTTTAACAAAATGTACCAATAAAATGTAGCCCATTTTCCACCCTGCCACATGTTGAAAGTTTCATTTAAATATATTGTTCCATTCAAAAGTTATAGGGTAAAAACCAAAAACAAAATCAACCGGAACTTGCAACATGCCGTTTTTGTCTACTATTTCTTTGTTTTGCTACAACTTTTGAACGGATTAATATATTTAAATGAAACTTCCACTGGATCATAGATGGGGAAATGGGCTATGCTTCCCTAGAACATTTTTTTAAAATCGCTCAAACGCTTAAAATGTTATAAGCGTTTTTCAAACTAAAACGCCGTTTATTCAACTTGCGTGTGGCATGTGGCAACAAAAGTTGCATGTGGCAAGTAGCCCAATTCTTGTTCTACAACATGGTGAAAGTCTTATGTAAAAATATTTATCCGCTCAAAAGTTGTAGCAAAAAAACAAAAATTAAAACCCAAAAATCCACCTACTGCTGGTTCTGTTGGCCTGGTGTTTCACTTTTTTCGCGCAAGTTTTTTAAAATAAATTTTTGGACAGAGCGACAGTTACATTTTGAATAGAATTTTGTGTTTTCCCCATAACTTTTGAACGGACCAATATTTTTGAATGAAACTTGCACCATGTTTGCGAGTGGGAAATTGCCTATCTGCCCCATGCCAATTATGTTGCCACATGCCACATACACTTTAATTAAAAAGCGTTTTATTTAGAAAAACGCTTATAACTTTTTAATCGTTTGAGCGATTTTAAAAAAATATTCAAATAAAATGTAGCCCATTTCCCACCCTGCCACATGTTGAAAGTTTCATTTAAATATATTGTTCCATTCAAAAGTTATAGGGTAAAAACCAAAAACAAAATCAACCGGAACTTGCAACATGCCGTTTTTGTCTACTATTTCTTTGTTTTGCTACAACTTTTGAACGGATTAATATATTTAAATGAAACTTCCACTGGATCATAGATGGGGAAATGGGCTATGCTTCCCTAGAACATTTTTTTAAAATCGCTCAAACGCTTAAAATGTTATAAGCGTTTTTCAAACTAAAACGCCGTTTATTCAACTTGCGTGTGGCATGTGGCAACAAAAGTTGCATGTGGCAAGTAGCCCAATTCTTGTTCTACAACATGGTGCAAGTCTTATGTAAAAATATTTATCCGCTCAAAAGTTGTAGCAAAAAAACAAAAATTAAAACCCAAAAATCCACCTACTGCTGGTTCTGTTGGCCTGGTGTTCCACTTTTTTCGCGCAAGTTTTTTAAAATCAATTTTTGGACAGAGCGACAGTTACAGTTTGAATAGAATTTTGTGTTTTCCCCATAACTTTTGAACGGACCAATATTTTTGAATGAAACTTGCACCATGTGGCAGGGTGGAAAATGGGCTACATTTTATTGGAACATTTTGCTAAAACCGTTCAAGCGATTAAAAAGTTATAAGCGTTTTTCTAAATAAAACGCTTTTTAATTAAAGTGGATGTGTCATGTGGCAACATGATTGGCATGGGGCAGATAGCCAATTTTCCACTCTGCAATATGGTGCAAGTTTCATTCAAAAAAATGTATCCATTCAAAAGTTATTCAAAAAATACAGAAAACAATAACAGGTAAAAAATTTTCATAGCCTGCTTTTAGGGGCTACTTCAATTTGGCCAAATTTTGTTTTTTGCGTTTATCTCGGAAACGGCTGGGCGAAAATGGCCCGGGACCCTATACGTCGGATTTCCCCATGCTGAATCCGAATTTCGCAATTAGAATTTTCTAGCTCAAAATTTTTGGCAAAATTGGAAAAAATTTACAAGAAAAACGATTTAAATTAATAGTAGATATGGCAAGAGGCGATGATTGTGCCATGCGGGAGGTAGTTCAAATCTCAGTCTATCCAGTGGTGAAGGTTTCATGAAAAAATATTTATCCATTCAAAAGTTATTCAAAAAATACAGAAAACAATAACAACAAAAAATGCTACTGTGCGCCTTTTTATTTTTGGTCTTTTTTGAATAACTTTTGAATGGATAAATAGTTTTGGATGAAACCTTCACCACTAGATAGAGTAGGAATTGGGCTATCTCTCGCATGGCACAGTCATCGCCTTTTGCTCCGCCTACCATTTATTCAAAACATTTTTCTTGCAAATTTTTTTCAATTTTGCCAAAAATTTTGAACTAGAAAATTCTAATTGCGAAATTCGGATTCAGCATGTGGAAATCCGACGTATAGGGTCCCGGGCCATTTTCGCCCAGCCGTTTCCGAGATAAACGCAAAAAACAAAATTTGGCCAAATTGAAGTAGCCCCTAAAAGCAGGCTATGAAAAATGTTTCCGTTATTGTTTTCTGTATTTTTTGAATAACTTTTGAATGAATAAATATTTTTGAATGAAACTTGCACCATATTGCAGAGTGGGAAATTGCCTATCTGCCATATGCCAATTATGTTGCCACATCCACTTTAATTAAAAACCGTTTTATTTAGAAGAACGCTTATAAATTTTTAATCGTTTGAGCGATTTTAACAAAATATTCAAATAAAATGTAGCCCATTTCCCACCCTGCCACATGTTGAAAGTTTCATTTAAATATATTGTTCCATTCAAAAGTTATAGGGTAAAAACCAAAAACAAAATCAACCGGAACTTGCAACATGCCGTTTTTGTCTACTATTTCTTTGTTTTGCTACAACTTTTGAACGGATTAATATATTTAAATGAAACTTCCACTGGATCATAGATGGGGAAATGGGCTATGCTTCCCTAGAACATTTTTTTAAAATCGCTCAAACGCTTAAAATGTTATAAGCGTTTTTCAAACTAAAACGCCGTTTATTCAACTTGCGTGTGGCATGTAGCAACAAAAGTTGCATGTGGCAAGTAGCCCAATTCTTGTTCTACAACATGGTGCAAGTCTTATGTAAAAATATTTATCCGCTCAAAAGTTGTAGCAAAAAAACAAAAATTAAAACCCAAAAATCCACCTACTGCTGGTTCTGTTGGCCTGGTGTTTCACTTTTTTCGCGCAAGTTTTTTAAAATCAATTTTTGGACAAAGCGACAGTTACAGTTTGAATAGAATTTTGTGTTTTCCCCATAACTTTTGAACGGACCAATATTTTTGAATGAAACTTGCACCATGTTGGCGAGTGGGAAATTGCCTATCTGCCCCATGCCAATTATGTTGCCACATGCCACATACACTTTAATTAAAAAGCGTTTTATTTAGAAAAACGCTTATAACTTTTTAATCGTTTGAGCGATTTTAAAAAAATATTCAAATAAAATGTAGCCCATTTCCCACCCTGCCACATGTTGAAAGTTTCATTTAAATATATTGTTCCATTCAAAAGTTATAGGGTAAAAACCAAAAACAAAATCAACCGGAACTTGCAACATGCCGTTTTTGTCTACTATTTCTTTGTTTTGCTACAACTTTTGAACGGATTAATATATTTAAATGAAACTTCCACTGGATCATAGATGGGGAAATGGGCTATGCTTCCCTAGAACATTTTTTTAAAATCGCTCAAACGCTTAAAATGTTATAAGCGTTTTTCAAACTAAAACGCTGTTTATTCAACTTGCGTGTGGCATGTGGCAACAAAAGTTGCATGTGGCAAGTAGCCCAATTCTTGTTCTACAACATGGTGCAAGTCTTATGTAAAAATATTTATCCGCTCAAAAGTTGTAGCAAAAAAACAAAAATTAAAACCCAAAAATCCACCTACTGCTGGTTCTGTTGGCCTGGTGTTCCACTTTTTTCGCGCAAGTTTTTTAAAATCAATTTTTGGACAGAGCGACAGTTACAGTTTGAATAGAATTTTGTGTTTTCCCCATAACTTTTGAACGGACCAATATTTTTGAATGAAACTTGCACCATGTGGCAGGGTGGAAAATGGGCTACATTTTATTGGAACATTTTGCTAAAACCGTTCAAGCGATTAAAAAGTTATAAGCGTTTTTCTAAATAAAACGCTTTTTAATTAAAGTGGATGTGTCATGTGGCAACATGATTGGCATGGGGCAGATAGCCAATTTTCCACTCTGCAATATGGTGCAAGTTTCATTCAAAAAAATTTATCCATTCAAAAGTTATTCAAAAAATACAGAAAACAATAACAGGTAAAAAATTTTCATAGCCTGCTTTTAGGGGCTACTTCAATTTGGCCAAATTTTGTTTTTTGCGTTTATCTCGGAAACGGCTGGGCGAAAATGGCCCGGGACCCTATACGTCGGATTTCCCCATGCTGAATCCGAATTTCGCAATTAGAATTTTCTAGCTCAAAATTTTTGGCAAAATTGGAAAAAATTTACAAGAAAAACGATTTAAATTAATAGTAGATATGGCAAGAGGCGATGATTGTGCCATGCGGGAGGTAGTTCAAATCTCAGTCTATCCAGTGGTGAAGGTTTCATGAAAAAATATTTATCCATTCAAAAGTTATTCAAAAAATACAGAAAACAATAACAACAAAAAATGCTACTGTGCGCCTTTTTATTTTTGGTCTTTTTTGAATAACTTTTGAATGGATAAATAGTTTTGGATGAAACCTTCACCACTAGATAGAGTAGGAATTGGGCTATCTCTCGCATGGCACAGTCATCGCCTTTTGCTCCGCCTACCATTTATTCAAAACATTTTTCTTGCAAATTTTTTTCAATTTTGCCAAAAATTTTGAACTAGAAAATTCTAATTGCGAAATTCGGATTCAGCATGTGGAAATCCGACGTATAGGGTCCCGGGCCATTTTCGCCCAGCCGTTTCCGAGATAAACGCAAAAAACAAAATTTGGCCAAATTGAAGTAGCCCCTAAAAGCAGGCTATGAAAAATGTTTCCGTTATTGTTTTCTGTATTTTTTGAATAACTTTTGAATGAATAAATATTTTTGAATGAAACTTGCACCATATTGCAGAGTGGGAAATTGCCTATCTGCCATATGCCAATTATGTTGCCACATGCCACATCCACTTTAATTAAAAACCGTTTTATTTAGAAGAACGCTTATAAATTTTTAATCGTTTGAGCGATTTTAACAAAATATTCAAATAAAATGTAGCCCATTTCCCACCCTGCCACATGTTGAAAGTTTCATTTAAATATATTGTTCCATTCAAAAGTTATAGGGTAAAAACCAAAAACAAAATCAACCGGAACTTGCAACATGCCGTTTTTGTCTACTATTTCTTTGTTTTGCTACAACTTTTGAACGGATTAATATATTTAAATGAAACTTCCACTGGATCATAGATGGGGAAATGGGCTATGCTTCCCTAGAACATTTTTTTAAAATCGCTCAAACGCTTAAAATGTTATAAGCGTTTTTCAAACTAAAACGCCGTTTATTCAACTTGCGTGTGGCATGTGGCAACAAAAGTTGCATGTGGCAAGTAGCCCAATTCTTGTTCTACAACATGGTGCAAGTCTTATGTAAAAATATTTATCCGCTCAAAAGTTGTAGCAAAAAAACAAAAATTAAAACCCAAAAATCCACCTACTGCTGGTTCTGTTGGCCTGGTGTTTCACTTTTTTCGCGCAAGTTTTTTAAAATCAATTTTTGGACAAAGCGACAGTTACAGTTTGAATAGAATTTTGTGTTTTCCCCATAACTTTTGAACGGACCAATATTTTTGAATGAAACTTGCACCATGTTGGCGAGTGGGAAATTGCCTATCTGCCCCATGCCAATTATGTTGCCACATGCCACATACACTTTAATTAAAAAGCGTTTTATTTAGAAAAACGCTTATAACTTTTTAATCGTTTGAGCGATTTTAAAAAAATATTCAAATAAAATGTAGCCCATTTCCCACCCTGCCACATGTTGAAAGTTTCATTTAAATATATTGTTCCATTCAAAAGTTATAGGGTAAAAACCAAAAACAAAATCAACCGGAACTTGCAACATGCCGTTTTTGTCTACTATTTCTTTGTTTTGCTACAACTTTTGAACGGATTAATATATTTAAATGAAACTTCCACTGGATCATAGATGGGGAAATGGGCTATGCTTCCCTAGAACATTTTTTTAAAATCGCTCAAACGCTTAAAATGTTATAAGCGTTTTTCAAACTAAAACGCCGTTTATTCAACTTGCGTGTGGCATGTGGCAACAAAAGTTGCATGTGGCAAGTAGCCCAATTCTTGTTCTACAACATGGTGCAAGTCTTATGTAAAAATATTTATCCGCTCAAAAGTTGTAGCAAAAAAACAAAAATTAAAACCCAAAAATCCACCTACTGCTGGTTCTGTTGGCCTGGTGTTTCACTTTTTTCGCGCAAGTTTTTTAAAATCAATTTTTGGACAAAGCGACAGTTACAGTTTGAATAGAATTTTGTGTTTTCCCCATAACTTTTGAACGGACCAATATTTTTGAATGAAACTTGCACCATGTTGGCGAGTGGGAAATTGCCTATCTGCCCCATGCCAATTATGTTGCCACATGCCACATACACTTTAATTAAAAAGCGTTTTATTTAGAAAAACGCTTATAACTTTTTAATCGTTTGAGCGATTTTAAAAAAATATTCAAATAAAATGTAGCCCATTTCCCACCCTGCCACATGTTGAAAGTTTCATTTAAATATATTGTTCCATTCAAAAGTTATAGGGTAAAAACCAAAAACAAAATCAACCGGAACTTGCAACATGCCGTTTTTGTCTACTATTTCTTTGTTTTGCTACAACTTTTGAACGGATTAATATATTTAAATGAAACTTCCACTGGATCATAGATGGGGAAATGGGCTATGCTTCCCTAGAACATTTTTTTAAAATCGCTCAAACGCTTAAAATGTTATAAGCGTTTTTCAAACTAAAACGCCGTTTATTCAACTTGCGTGTGGCATGTGGCAACAAAAGTGGCATGTGGCAAGTAGCCCAATTCTTGCTCTACAACATGGTGCAAGTCTTATGTGAAAATATTTATCCGCTCAAAAGTTGTAGCAAAACAACAAAAATTAAAACCCAAAAATCCACCTACTGCTGGTTCTGTTGGCCTGGTGTTTCACTTTTTTCGCGCAAGTTTTTTAAAATAAATTTTTGGACAGAGCGACAGTTACAGTTTGAATAGAATTTTGTGTTTTCCCCATAACTTTTGAACGGACCAATATTTTTGAATGAAACTTGCACCATGTTGGCGAGTGGGAAATTGCCTATCTGCCCCATGCCAATTATGTTGCCACATGCCACATACACTTTAATTAAAAAGCGTTTTATTTAGAAAAACGCTTATAACTTTTTAATCGTTTGAGCGATTTTAAAAAAATATTCAAATAAAATGTAGCCCATTTCCCACCCTGCCACATGTTGAAAGTTTCATTTAAATATATTGTTCCATTCAAAAGTTATAGGGTAAAAACCAAAAACAAAATCAACCGGAACTTGCAACATGCCGTTTTTGTCTACTATTTCTTTGTTTTGCTACAACTTTTGAACGGATTAATATATTTAAATGAAACTTCCACTGGATCATAGATGGGGAAATGGGCTATGCTTCCCTAGAACATTTTTTTAAAATCGCTCAAACGCTTAAAATGTTATAAGCGTTTTTCAAACTAAAACGCCGTTTATTCAACTTGCGTGTGGCATGTGGCAACAAAAGTTGCATGTGGCAAGTAGCCCAATTCTTGTTCTACAACATGGTGCAAGTCTTATGTAAAAATATTTATCCGCTCAAAAGTTGTAGCAAAAAAACAAAAATTAAAACCCAAAAATCCACCTACTGCTGGTTCTGTTGGCCTGGTGTTTCACTTTTTTCGCGCAAGTTTTTTAAAATCAATTTTTGGACAAAGCGACAGTTACAGTTTGAATAGAATTTTGTGTTTTCCCCATAACTTTTGAACGGACCAATATTTTTGAATGAAACTTGCACCATGTTGGCGAGTGGGAAATTGCCTATCTGCCCCATGCCAATTATGTTGCCACATGCCACATACACTTTAATTAAAAAGCGTTTTATTTAGAAAAACGCTTATAACTTTTTAATCGTTTGAGCGATTTTAAAAAAATATTCAAATAAAATGTAGCCCATTTCCCACCCTGCCACATGTTGAAAGTTTCATTTAAATATATTGTTCCATTCAAAAGTTATAGGGTAAAAACCAAAAACAAAATCAACCGGAACTTGCAACATGCCGTTTTTGTCTACTATTTCTTTGTTTTGCTACAACTTTTGAACGGATTAATATATTTAAATGAAACTTCCACTGGATCATAGATGGGGAAATGGGCTATGCTTCCCTAGAACATTTTTTTAAAATCGCTCAAACGCTTAAAATGTTATAAGCGTTTTTCAAACTAAAACGCCGTTTATTCAACTTGCGTGTGGCATGTGGCAACAAAAGTTGCATGTGGCAAGTAGCCCAATTCTTGTTCTACAACATGGTGCAAGTCTTATGTAAAAATATTTATCCGCTCAAAAGTTGTAGCAAAAAAACAAAAATTAAAACCCAAAAATCCACCTACTGCTGGTTCTGTTGGCCTGGTGTTTCACTTTTTTCGCGCAAGTTTTTTAAAATCAATTTTTGGACAAAGCGACAGTTACAGTTTGAATAGAATTTTGTGTTTTCCCCATAACTTTTGAATGGAACAATATATTTAAATGAAACTTTCAACATGTGGCAGGGTGGGAAATGGGCTACATTTTATTTGAATATTTTGTTAAAATCGCTCAAACGATTAAAAATTTATAAGCGTTCTTCTAAATAAAACGGTTTTTAATTAAAGTGGATGTGGCATGTGGCAACATAATTGGCATATGGCAGATAGGCAATTTCCCACTCTGCAATATGGTGCAAGTTTCATTCAAAAATATTTATTCATTCAAAAGTTATTCAAAAAATACAGAAAACAATAACGGAAACATTTTTCATAGCCTGCTTTTAGGGGCTACTTCAATTTGGCCAAATTTTGTTTTTTGCGTTTATCTCGGAAACGGCTGGGCGAAAATGGCCCGGGACCCTATACGTCGGATTTCCACATGCTGAATCCGAATTTCGCAATTAGAATTTTCTAGTTCAAAATTTTTGGCAAAATTGAAAAAAATTTGCAAGAAAAATGTTTTGAATAAATGGTAGGCGGAGCAAAAGGCGATGACTGTGCCATGCGAGAGATAGCCCAATTCCTACTCTATCTAGTGGTGAAGGTTTCATCCAAAACTATTTATCCATTCAAAAGTTATTCAAAAAAGACCAAAAATAAAAAGGCGCACAGTAGCATTTTTTGTTGTTATTGTTTTCTGTATTTTTTGAATAACTTTTGAATGGATAAATATTTTTTCATGAAACCTTCACCACTGGATAGACTGAGATTTGAACTACCTCCCGCATGGCACAATCATCGCCTCTTGCCATATCTACTATTAATTTAAATCGTTTTTCTTGTAAATTTTTTCCAATTTTGCCAAAAATTTTGAGCTAGAAAATTCTAATTGCGAAATTCGGATTCAGCATGGGGAAATCCGACGTATAGGGTCCCGGGCCATTTTCGCCCAGCCGTTTCCGAGATAAACGCAAAAAACAAAATTTGGCCAAATTGAAGTAGCCCCTAAAAGCAGGCTATGAAAATTTTTTACCTGTTATTGTTTTCTGTATTTTTTGAATAACTTTTGAATGGATAAATTTTTTTGAATGAAACTTGCACCATATTGCAGAGTGGAAAATTGGCTATCTGCCCCATGCCAATCATGTTGCCACATGACACATCCACTTTAATTAAAAAGCGTTTTATTTAGAAAAACGCTTATAACTTTTTAATCGCTTGAACGGTTTTAGCAAAATGTTCCAATAAAATGTAGCCCATTTTCCACCCTGCCACATGGTGCAAGTTTCATTCAAAAATATTGGTCCGTTCAAAAGTTATGGGGAAAACACAAAATTCTATTCAAACTGTAACTGTCGCTCTGTCCAAAAATTGATTTTAAAAAACTTGCGCGAAAAAAGTGGAACACCAGGCCAACAGAACCAGCAGTAGGTGGATTTTTGGGTTTTAATTTTTGTTTTTTTGCTACAACTTTTGAGCGGATAAATATTTTTACATAAGACTTGCACCATGTTGTAGAACAAGAATTGGGCTACTTGCCACATGCAACTTTTGTTGCCACATGCCACACGCAAGTTGAATAAACAGCGTTTTAGTTTGAAAAACGCTTATAACATTTTAAGCGTTTGAGCGATTTTAAAAAAATGTTCTAGGGAAGCATAGCCCATTTCCCCATCTATGATCCAGTGGAAGTTTCATTTAAATATATTAATCCGTTCAAAAGTTGTAGCAAAACAAAGAAATAGTAGACAAAAACGGCATGTTGCAAGTTCCGGTTGATTTTGTTTTTGGTTTTTACCCTATAACTTTTGAATGGAACAATATATTTAAATGAAACTTTCAACATGTGGCAGGGTGGAAAATGGGCTACATTTTATTGGTACATTTTGTTAAAATCGCTCAAACGATTAAAAATTTATAAGCGTTCTTCTAAATAAAACGGTTTTTAATTAAAGTGGATGTGGCATGTGGCAACATAATTGGCATATGGCAGATAGGCAATTTCCCACTCTGCAATATGGTGCAAGTTTCATTCAAAAATATTTATTCATTCAAAAGTTATTCAAAAAATACAGAAAACAATAACAGGTAAAAAATTTTCATAGCCTGCTTTTAGGGGCTACTTCAATTTGGCCAAATTTTGTTTTTTGCGTTTATCTCGGAAACGGCTGGGCGAAAATGGCCCGGGACCCTATACGTCGGATTTCCCCATGCTGAATCCGAATTTCGCAATTAGAATTTTCTAGCTCAAAATTTTTGGCAAAATTGGAAAAAATTTACAAGAAAAACGATTTAAATTAATAGTAGATATGGAAAGAGGCGATGATTGTGCCATGCGGGAGGTAGTTCAAATCTCAGTCTATCCAGTGGTGAAGGTTTCATGAAAAAATATTTATCCATTCAAAAGTTATTCAAAAAATACAGAAAACAATAACAACAAAAAATGCTACTGTGCGCCTTTTTATTTTTGGTCTTTTTTGAATAACTTTTGAATGGATAAATAGTTTTGGATGAAACCTTCACCACGAGATAGAGTAGGAATTGGGCTATCTCTCGCATGGCACAGTCATCGCCTTTTGCTCCGCCTACCATTTATTCAAAACATTTTTCTTGCAAATTTTTTTCAATTTTGCCAAAAATTTTGAACTAGAAAATTCTAATTGCGAAATTCGGATTCAGCATGTGGAAATCCGACGTATAGGGTCCCGGGCCATTTTCGCCCAGCCGTTTCCGAGATAAACGCAAAAAACAAAATTTGGCCAAATTGAAGTAGCCCCTAAAAGCAGGCTATGAAAAATGTTTCCGTTATTGTTTTCTGTATTTTTTGAATAACTTTTGAATGAATAAATATTTTTGAATGAAACTTGCACCATATTGCAGAGTGGGAAATTGCCTATCTGCCATATGCCAATTATGTTGCCACATGCCACATCCACTTTAATTAAAAACCGTTTTATTTAGAAGAACGCTTATAAATTTTTAATCGTTTGAGCGATTTTAACAAAATATTCAAATAAAATGTAGCCCATTTCCCACCCTGCCACATGTTGAAAGTTTCATTTAAATATATTGTTCCATTCAAAAGTTATAGGGTAAAAACCAAAAACAAAATCAACCGGAACTTGCAACATGCCGTTTTTGTCTACTATTTCTTTGTTTTGCTACAACTTTTGAACGGATTAATATATTTAAATGAAACTTCCACTGGATCATAGATGGGGAAATGGGCTATGCTTCCCTAGAACATTTTTTTAAAATCGCTCAAACGCTTAAAATGTTATAAGCGTTTTTCAAACTAAAACGCCGTTTATTCAACTTGCGTGTGGCATGTGGCAACAAAAGTTGCATGTGGCAAGTAGCCCAATTCTTGTTCTACAACATGGTGCAAGTCTTATGTAAAAATATTTATCCGCTCAAAAGTTGTAGCAAAAAAACAAAAATTAAAACCCAAAAATCCACCTACTGCTGGTTCTGTTGGCCTGGTGTTTCACTTTTTTCGCGCAAGTTTTTTAAAATCAATTTTTGGACAAAGCGACAGTTACAGTTTGAATAGAATTTTGTGTTTTCCCCATAACTTTTGAACGGACCAATATTTTTGAATGAAACTTGCACCATGTTGGCGAGTGGGAAATTGCCTATCTGCCCCATGCCAATTATGTTGCCACATGCCACATACACTTTAATTAAAAAGCGTTTTATTTAGAAAAACGCTTATAACTTTTTAATCGTTTGAGCGATTTTAAAAAAATATTCAAATAAAATGTAGCCCATTTCCCACCCTGCCACATGTTGAAAGTTTCATTTAAATATATTGTTCCATTCAAAAGTTATAGGGTAAAAACCAAAAACAAAATCAACCGGAACTTGCAACATGCCGTTTTTGTCTACTATTTCTTTGTTTTGCTACAACTTTTGAACGGATTAATATATTTAAATGAAACTTCCACTGGATCATAGATGGGGAAATGGGCTATGCTTCCCTAGAACATTTTTTTAAAATCGCTCAAACGCTTAAAATGTTATAAGCGTTTTTCAAACTAAAACGCCGTTTATTCAACTTGCGTGTGGCATGTGGCAACAAAAGTTGCATGTGGCAAGTAGCCCAATTCTTGTTCTACAACATGGTGCAAGTCTTATGTAAAAATATTTATCCGCTCAAAAGTTGTAGCAAAAAAACAAAAATTAAAACCCAAAAATCCACCTACTGCTGGTTCTGTTGGCCTGGTGTTTCACTTTTTTCGCGCAAGTTTTTTAAAATCAATTTTTGGACAAAGCGACAGTTACAGTTTGAATAGAATTTTGTGTTTTCCCCATAACTTTTGAATGGAACAATATATTTAAATGAAACTTTCAACATGTGGCAGGGTGGGAAATGGGCTACATTTTATTTGAATATTTTGTTAAAATCGCTCAAACGATTAAAAATTTATAAGCGTTCTTCTAAATAAAACGGTTTTTAATTAAAGTGGATGTGGCATGTGGCAACATAATTGGCATATGGCAGATAGGCAATTTCCCACTCTGCAATATGGTGCAAGTTTCATTCAAAAATATTTATTCATTCAAAAGTTATTCAAAAAATACAGAAAACAATAACGGAAACATTTTTCATAGCCTGCTTTTAGGGGCTACTTCAATTTGGCCAAATTTTGTTTTTTGCGTTTATCTCGGAAACGGCTGGGCGAAAATGGCCCGGGACCCTATACGTCGGATTTCCACATGCTGAATCCGAATTTCGCAATTAGAATTTTCTAGTTCAAAATTTTTGGCAAAATTGAAAAAAATTTGCAAGAAAAATGTTTTGAATAAATGGTAGGCGGAGCAAAAGGCGATGACTGTGCCATGCGAGAGATAGCCCAATTCCTACTCTATCTAGTGGTGAAGGTTTCATCCAAAACTATTTATCCATTCAAAAGTTATTCAAAAAAGACCAAAAATAAAAAGGCGCACAGTAGCATTTTTTGTTGTTATTGTTTTCTGTATTTTTTGAATAACTTTTGAATGGATAAATATTTTTTCATGAAACCTTCACCACTGGATAGACTGAGATTTGAACTACCTCCCGCATGGCACAATCATCGCCTCTTGCCATATCTACTATTAATTTAAATCGTTTTTCTTGTAAATTTTTTCCAATTTTGCCAAAAATTTTGAGCTAGAAAATTCTAATTGCGAAATTCGGATTCAGCATGGGGAAATCCGACGTATAGGGTCCCGGGCCATTTTCGCCCAGCCGTTTCCGAGATAAACGCAAAAAACAAAATTTGGCCAAATTGAAGTAGCCCCTAAAAGCAGGCTATGAAAATTTTTTACCTGTTATTGTTTTCTGTATTTTTTGAATAACTTTTGAATGGATAAATTTTTTTGAATGAAACTTGCACCATATTGCAGAGTGGAAAATTGGCTATCTGCCCCATGCCAATCATGTTGCCACATGACACATCCACTTTAATTAAAAAGCGTTTTATTTAGAAAAACGCTTATAACTTTTTAATCGCTTGAACGGTTTTAGCAAAATGTTCCAATAAAATGTAGCCCATTTTCCACCCTGCCACATGGTGCAAGTTTCATTCAAAAATATTGGTCCGTTCAAAAGTTATGGGGAAAACACAAAATTCTATTCAAACTGTAACTGTCGCTCTGTCCAAAAATTGATTTTAAAAAACTTGCGCGAAAAAAGTGGAACACCAGGCCAACAGAACCAGCAGTAGGTGGATTTTTGGGTTTTAATTTTTGTTTTTTTGCTACAACTTTTGAGCGGATAAATATTTTTACATAAGACTTGCACCATGTTGTAGAACAAGAATTGGGCTACTTGCCACATGCAACTTTTGTTGCCACATGCCACACGCAAGTTGAATAAACAGCGTTTTAGTTTGAAAAACGCTTATAACATTTTAAGCGTTTGAGCGATTTTAAAAAAATGTTCTAGGGAAGCATAGCCCATTTCCCCATCTATGATCCAGTGGAAGTTTCATTTAAATATATTAATCCGTTCAAAAGTTGTAGCAAAACAAAGAAATAGTAGACAAAAACGGCATGTTGCAAGTTCCGGTTGATTTTGTTTTTGGTTTTTACCCTATAACTTTTGAATGGAACAATATATTTAAATGAAACTTTCAACATGTGGCAGGGTGGAAAATGGGCTACATTTTATTGGTACATTTTGTTAAAATCGCTCAAACGATTAAAAATTTATAAGCGTTCTTCTAAATAAAACGGTTTTTAATTAAAGTGGATGTGGCATGTGGCAACATAATTGGCATATGGCAGATAGGCAATTTCCCACTCTGCAATATGGTGCAAGTTTCATTCAAAAATATTTATTCATTCAAAAGTTATTCAAAAAATACAGAAAACAATAACAGGTAAAAAATTTTCATAGCCTGCTTTTAGGGGCTACTTCAATTTGGCCAAATTTTGTTTTTTGCGTTTATCTCGGAAACGGCTGGGCGAAAATGGCCCGGGACCCTATACGTCGGATTTCCCCATGCTGAATCCGAATTTCGCAATTAGAATTTTCTAGCTCAAAATTTTTGGCAAAATTGGAAAAAATTTACAAGAAAAACGATTTAAATTAATAGTAGATATGGAAAGAGGCGATGATTGTGCCATGCGGGAGGTAGTTCAAATCTCAGTCTATCCAGTGGTGAAGGTTTCATGAAAAAATATTTATCCATTCAAAAGTTATTCAAAAAATACAGAAAACAATAACAACAAAAAATGCTACTGTGCGCCTTTTTATTTTTGGTCTTTTTTGAATAACTTTTGAATGGATAAATAGTTTTGGATGAAACCTTCACCACGAGATAGAGTAGGAATTGGGCTATCTCTCGCATGGCACAGTCATCGCCTTTTGCTCCGCCTACCATTTATTCAAAACATTTTTCTTGCAAATTTTTTTCAATTTTGCCAAAAATTTTGAACTAGAAAATTCTAATTGCGAAATTCGGATTCAGCATGTGGAAATCCGACGTATAGGTTCCCGGGCCATTTTCGCCCAGCCGTTTCCGAGATAAACGCAAAAAACAAAATTTGGCCAAATTGAAGTAGCCCCTAAAAGCAGGCTATGAAAAATGTTTCCGTTATTGTTTTCTGTATTTTTTGAATAACTTTTGAATGAATAAATATTTTTGAATGAAACTTGCACCATATTGCAGAGTGGGAAATTGCCTATCTGCCATATGCCAATTATGTTGCCACATGCCACATCCACTTTAATTAAAAACCGTTTTATTTAGAAGAACGCTTATAAATTTTTAATCGTTTGAGCGATTTTAACAAAATATTCAAATAAAATGTAGCCCATTTCCCACCCTGCCACATGTTGAAAGTTTCATTTAAATATATTGTTCCATTCAAAAGTTATAGGGTAAAAACCAAAAACAAAATCAACCGGAACTTGCAACATGCCGTTTTTGTCTACTATTTCTTTGTTTTGCTACAACTTTTGAACGGATTAATATATTTAAATGAAACTTCCACTGGATCATAGATGGGGAAATGGGCTATGCTTCCCTAGAACATTTTTTTAAAATCGCTCAAACGCTTAAAATGTTATAAGCGTTTTTCAAACTAAAACGCCGTTTATTCAACTTGCGTGTGGCATGTGGCAACAAAAGTGGCATGTGGCAAGTAGCCCAATTCTTGCTCTACAACATGGTGCAAGTCTTATGTGAAAATATTTATCCGCTCAAAAGTTGTAGCAAAAAAACAAAAATTAAAACCCAAAAATCCACCTACTGCTGGTTCTGTTGCCCTGGTGTTTCACTTTTTTCGCGCAAGTTTTTTAAAATAAATTTTTGGACAGAGCGACAGTTACATTTTGAATAGAATTTTGTGTTTTCCCCATAACTTTTGAACGGACCAATATTTTTGAATGAAACTTGCACCATGTTTGCGAGTGGGAAATTGCCTATCTGCCCCATGCCAATTATGTTGCCACATGCCACATACACTTTAATTAAAAAGCGTTTTATTTAGAAAAACGCTTATAACTTTTTAATCGTTTGAGCGATTTTAAAAAAATATTCAAATAAAATGTAGCCCATTTCCCACCCTGCCACATGTTGAAAGTTTCATTTAAATATATTGTTCCATTCAAAAGTTATAGGGTAAAAACCAAAAACAAAATCAACCGGAACTTGCAACATGCCGTTTTTGTCTACTATTTCTTTGTTTTGCTACAACTTTTGAACGGATTAATATATTTAAATGAAACTTCCACTGGATCATAGATGGGGAAATGGGCTATGCTTCCCTAGAACATTTTTTTAAAATCGCTCAAACGCTTAAAATGTTATAAGCGTTTTTCAAACTAAAACGCCGTTTATTCAACTTGCGTGTGGCATGTGGCAACAAAAGTTGCATGTGGCAAGTAGCCCAATTCTTGTTCTACAACATGGTGCAAGTCTTATGTAAAAATATTTATCCGCTCAAAAGTTGTAGCAAAAAAACAAAAATTAAAACCCAAAAATCCACCTACTGCTGGTTCTGTTGGCCTGGTGTTTCACTTTTTTCGCGCAAGTTTTTTAAAATAAATTTTTGGACAGAGCGACAGTTACATTTTGAATAGAATTTTGTGTTTTCCCCATAACTTTTGAACGGACCAATATTTTTGAATGAAACTTGCACCATGTTGGCGAGTGGGAAATTGCCTATCTGCCCCATGCCAATTATGTTGCCACATGCCACATACACTTTAATTAAAAAGCGTTTTATTTAGAAAAACGCTTATAACTTTTTAATCGTTTGAGCGATTTTAAAAAAATATTCAAATAAAATGTAGCCCATTTCCCACCCTGCCACATGTTGAAAGTTTCATTTAAATATATTGTTCCATTCAAAAGTTATAGGGTAAAAACCAAAAACAAAATCAACCGGAACTTGCAACATGCCGTTTTTGTCTACTATTTCTTTGTTTTGCTACAACTTTTGAACGGATTAATATATTTAAATGAAACTTCCACTGGATCATAGATGGGGAAATGGGCTATGCTTCCCTAGAACATTTTTTTAAAATCGCTCAAACGCTTAAAATGTTATAAGCGTTTTTCAAACTAAAACGCCGTTTATTCAACTTGCGTGTGGCATGTGGCAACAAAAGTTGCATGTGGCAAGTAGCCCAATTCTTGTTCTACAACATGGTGCAAGTCTTATGTAAAAATATTTATCCGCTCAAAAGTTGTAGCAAAAAAACAAAAATTAAAACCCAAAAATCCACCTACTGCTGGTTCTGTTGGCCTGGTGTTTCACTTTTTTCGCGCAAGTTTTTTAAAATCAATTTTTGGACAAAGCGACAGTTACAGTTTGAATAGAATTTTGTGTTTTCCCCATAACTTTTGAACGGACCAATATTTTTGAATGAAACTTGCACCATGTGGCAGGGTGGAAAATGGGCTACATTTTATTGGAACATTTTGCTAAAACCGTTCAAGCGATTAAAAAGTTATAAGCGTTTTTCTAAATAAAACGCTTTTTAATTAAAGTGGATGTGTCATGTGGCAACATGATTGGCATGGGGCAGATAGCCAATTTTCCACTCTGCAATATGGTACAAGTTTCATTCAAAAAAATTTATCCATTCAAAAGTTATTCAAAAAATACAGAAAACAATAACAGGTAAAAAATTTTCATAGCCTGCTTTTAGGGGCTACTTCAATTTGGCCAAATTTTGTTTTTTGCGTTTATCTCGGAAACGGCTGGGCGAAAATGGCCCGGGACCCTATACGTCGGATTTCCCCATGCTGAATCCGAATTTCGCAATTAGAATTTTCTAGCTCAAAATTTTTGGCAAAATTGGAAAAAATTTACAAGAAAAACGATTTAAATTAATAGTAGATATGGCAAGAGGCGATGATTGTGCCATGCGGGAGGTAGTTGAAATCTCAGTCTATCCAGTGGTGAAGGTTTCATGAAAAAATATTTATCCATTCAAAAGTTATTCAAAAAATACAGAAAACAATAACAACAAAAAATGCTACTGTGCGCCTTTTTATTTTTGGTCTTTTTTGAATAACTTTTGAATGGATAAATAGTTTTGGATGAAACCTTCACCACGAGATAGAGTAGGAATTGGGCTATCTCTCGCATGGCACAGTCATCGCCTTTTGCTCCGCCTACCATTTATTCAAAACATTTTTCTTGCAAATTTTTTTCAATTTTGCCAAAAATTTTGAACTAGAAAATTCTAATTGCGAAATTCGGATTCAGCATGTGGAAATCCGACGTATAGGGTCCCGGGCCATTTTCGCCCAGCCGTTTCCGAGATAAACGCAAAAAACAAAATTTGGCCAAATTGAAGTAGCCCCTAAAAGCAGGCTATGAAAAATGTTTCCGTTATTGTTTTCTGTATTTTTTGAATAACTTTTGAATGAATAAATATTTTTGAATGAAACTTGCACCATATTGCAGAGTGGGAAATTGCCTATCTGCCATATGCCAATTATGTTGCCACATGCCACATCCACTTTAATTAAAAACCGTTTTATTTAGAAGAACGCTTATAAATTTTTAATCGTTTGAGCGATTTTAACAAAATGTACCAATAAAATGTAGCCCATTTTCCACCCTGCCACATGTTGAAAGTTTCATTTAAATATATTGTTCCATTCAAAAGTTATAGGGTAAAAACCAAAAACAAAATCAACCGGAACTTGCAACATGCCGTTTTTGTCTACTATTTCTTTGTTTTGCTACAACTTTTGAACGGATTAATATATTTAAATGAAACTTCCACTGGATCATAGATGGGGAAATGGGCTATGCTTCCCTAGAACATTTTTTTAAAATCGCTCAAACGCTTAAAATGTTATAAGCGTTTTTCAAACTAAAACGCCGTTTATTCAACTTGCGTGTGGCATGTGGCAACAAAAGTTGCATGTGGCAAGTAGCCCAATTCTTGTTCTACAACATGGTGCAAGTCTTATGTAAAAATATTTATCCGCTCAAAAGTTGTAGCAAAAAAACAAAAATTAAAACCCAAAAATCCACCTACTGCTGGTTCTGTTGGCCTGGTGTTTCACTTTTTTCGCGCAAGTTTTTTAAAATCAATTTTTGGACAAAGCGACAGTTACAGTTTGAATAGAATTTTGTGTTTTCCCCATAACTTTTGAACGGACCAATATTTTTGAATGAAACTTGCACCATGTTGGCGAGTGGGAAATTGCCTATCTGCCCCATGCCAATTATGTTGCCACATGCCACATACACTTTAATTAAAAAGCGTTTTATTTAGAAAAACGCTTATAACTTTTTAATCGTTTGAGCGATTTTAAAAAAATATTCAAATAAAATGTAGCCCATTTCCCACCCTGCCACATGTTGAAAGTTTCATTTAAATATATTGTTCCATTCAAAAGTTATAGGGTAGAAACCAAAAACAAAATCAACCGGAACTTGCAACATGCCGTTTTTGTCTACTATTTCTTTGTTTTGCTACAACTTTTGAACGGATTAATATATTTAAATGAAACTTCCACTGGATCATAGATGGGGAAATGGGCTATGCTTCCCTAGAATATTTTTTTAAAATCGCTCAAACGCTTAAAATGTTATAAGCGTTTTTTAAACTAAAACGCCGTTTATTCAACTTGCGTGTGGCATGTGGCAACAAAAGTTGCATGTGGCAAGTAGCCCAATTCTTGTTCTACAACATGGTGCAAGTCTTATGTAAAAATATTTATCCGCTCAAAAGTTGTAGCAAAAAAACAAAAATTAAAACCCAAAAATCCACCTACTGCTGGTTCTGTTGGCCTGGTGTTTCACTTTTTTCGCGCAAGTTTTTTAAAATCAATTTTTGGACAAAGCGACAGTTACAGTTTGAATAGAATTTTGTGTTTTCCCCATAACTTTTGAACGGACCAATATTTTTGAATGAAACTTGCACCATGTTGGCGAGTGGGAAATTGCCTATCTGCCCCATGCCAATTATGTTGCCACATGCCACATACACTTTAATTAAAAAGCGTTTTATTTAGAAAAACGCTTATAACTTTTTAATCGTTTGAGCGATTTTAAAAAAATATTCAAATAAAATGTAGCCCATTTCCCACCCTGCCACATGTTGAAAGTTTCATTTAAATATATTGTTCCATTCAAAAGTTATAGGGTAAAAACCAAAAACAAAATCAACCGGAACTTGCAACATGCCGTTTTTGTCTACTATTTCTTTGTTTTGCTACAACTTTTGAACGGATTAATATATTTAAATGAAACTTCCACTGGATCATAGATGGGGAAATGGGCTATGCTTCCCTAGAATATTTTTTTAAAATCGCTCAAACGCTTAAAATGTTATAAGCGTTTTTTAAACTAAAACGCCGTTTATTCAACTTGCGTGTGGCATGTGGCAACAAAAGTTGCATGTGGCAAGTAGCCCAATTCTTGTTCTACAACATGGTGCAAGTCTTATGTAAAAATATTTATCCGCTCAAAAGTTGTAGCAAAAAAACAAAAATTAAAACCCAAAAATCCACCTACTGCTGGTTCTGTTGGCCTGGTGTTTCACTTTTTTCGCGCAAGTTTTTTAAAATCAATTTTTGGACAAAGCGACAGTTACAGTTTGAATAGAATTTTGTGTTTTCCCCATAACTTTTGAACGGACCAATATTTTTGAATGAAACTTGCACCATGTTGGCGAGTGGGAAATTGCCTATCTGCCCCATGCCAATTATGTTGCCACATGCCACATACACTTTAATTAAAAAGCGTTTTATTTAGAAAAACGCTTATAACTTTTTAATCGTTTGAGCGATTTTAAAAAAATATTCAAATAAAATGTAGCCCATTTCCCACCCTGCCACATGTTGAAAGTTTCATTTAAATATATTGTTCCATTCAAAAGTTATAGGGTAAAAACCAAAAACAAAATCAACCGGAACTTGCAACATGCCGTTTTTGTCTACTATTTCTTTGTTTTGCTACAACTTTTGAACGGATTAATATATTTAAATGAAACTTCCACTGGATCATAGATGGGGAAATGGGCTATGCTTCCCTAGAATATTTTTTTAAAATCGCTCAAACGCTTAAAATGTTATAAGCGTTTTTTAAACTAAAACGCCGTTTATTCAACTTGCGTGTGGCATGTGGCAACAAAAGTTGCATGTGGCAAGTAGCCCAATTCTTGTTCTACAACATGGTGCAAGTCTTATGTAAAAATATTTATCCGCTCAAAAGTTGTAGCAAAAAAACAAAAATTAAAACCCAAAAATCCACCTACTGCTGGTTCTGTTGGCCTGGTGTTTCACTTTTTTCGCGCAAGTTTTTTAAAATCAATTTTTGGACAAAGCGACAGTTACAGTTTGAATAGAATTTTGTGTTTTCCCCATAACTTTTGAACGGACCAATATTTTTGAATGAAACTTGCACCATGTTGGCGAGTGGGAAATTGCCTATCTGCCCCATGCCAATTATGTTGCCACATGCCACATACACTTTAATTAAAAAGCGTTTTATTTAGAAAAACGCTTATAACTTTTTAATCGTTTGAGCGATTTTAAAAAAATATTCAAATAAAATGTAGCCCATTTCCCACCCTGCCACATGTTGAAAGTTTCATTTAAATATATTGTTCCATTCAAAAGTTATAGGGTAAAAACCAAAAACAAAATCAACCGGAACTTGCAACATGCCGTTTTTGTCTACTATTTCTTTGTTTTGCTACAACTTTTGAACGGATTAATATATTTAAATGAAACTTCCACTGGATCATAGATGGGGAAATGGGCTATGCTTCCCTAGAATATTTTTTTAAAATCGCTCAAACGCTTAAAATGTTATAAGCGTTTTTTAAACTAAAACGCCGTTTATTCAACTTGCGTGTGGCATGTGGCAACAAAAGTTGCATGTGGCAAGTAGCCCAATTCTTGTTCTACAACATGGTGCAAGTCTTATGTAAAAATATTTATCCGCTCAAAAGTTGTAGCAAAAAAACAAAAATTAAAACCCAAAAATCCACCTACTGCTGGTTCTGTTGGCCTGGTGTTTCACTTTTTTCGCGCAAGTTTTTTAAAATCAATTTTTGGACAAAGCGACAGTTACAGTTTGAATAGAATTTTGTGTTTTCCCCATAACTTTTGAACGGACCAATATTTTTGAATGAAACTTGCACCATGTTGGCGAGTGGGAAATTGCCTATCTGCCCCATGCCAATTATGTTGCCACATGCCACATACACTTTAATTAAAAAGCGTTTTATTTAGAAAAACGCTTATAACTTTTTAATCGTTTGAGCGATTTTAAAAAAATATTCAAATAAAATGTAGCCCATTTCCCACCCTGCCACATGTTGAAAGTTTCATTTAAATATATTGTTCCATTCAAAAGTTATAGGGTAAAAACCAAAAACAAAATCAACCGGAACTTGCAACATGCCGTTTTTGTCTACTATTTCTTTGTTTTGCTACAACTTTTGAACGGATTAATATATTTAAATGAAACTTCCACTGGATCATAGATGGGGAAATGGGCTATGCTTCCCTAGAACATTTTTTTAAAATCGCTCAAACGCTTAAAATGTTATAAGCGTTTTTCAAACTAAAACGCCGTTTATTCAACTTGCGTGTGGCATGTGGCAACAAAAGTTGCATGTGGCAAGTAGCCCAATTCTTGTTCTACAACATGGTGCAAGTCTTATGTAAAAATATTTATCCGCTCAAAAGTTGTAGCAAAAAAACAAAAATTAAAACCCAAAAATCCACCTACTGCTGGTTCTGTTGGCCTGGTGTTTCACTTTTTTCGCGCAAGTTTTTTAAAATCAATTTTTGGACAAAGCGACAGTTACAGTTTGAATAGAATTTTGTGTTTTCCCCATAACTTTTGAACGGACCAATATTTTTGAATGAAACTTGCACCATGTGGCAGGGTGGAAAATGGGCTACATTTTATTGGAACATTTTGCTAAAACCGTTCAAGCGATTAAAAAGTTATAAGCGTTTTTCTAAATAAAACGCTTTTTAATTAAAGTGGATGTGTCATGTGGCAACATGATTGGCATGGGGCAGATAGCCAATTTTCCACTCTGCAATATGGTACAAGTTTCATTCAAAAAAATTTATCCATTCAAAAGTTATTCAAAAAATACAGAAAACAATAACAGGTAAAAAATTTTCATAGCCTGCTTTTAGGGGCTACTTCAATTTGGCCAAATTTTGTTTTTTGCGTTTATCTCGGAAACGGCTGGGCGAAAATGGCCCGGGACCCTATACGTCGGATTTCCCCATGCTGAATCCGAATTTCGCAATTAGAATTTTCTAGCTCAAAATTTTTGGCAAAATTGGAAAAAATTTACAAGAAAAACGATTTAAATTAATAGTAGATATGGCAAGAGGCGATGATTGTGCCATGCGGGAGGTAGTTGAAATCTCAGTCTATCCAGTGGTGAAGGTTTCATGAAAAAATATTTATCCATTCAAAAGTTATTCAAAAAATACAGAAAACAATAACAACAAAAAATGCTACTGTGCGCCTTTTTATTTTTGGTCTTTTTTGAATAACTTTTGAATGGATAAATAGTTTTGGATGAAACCTTCACCACGAGATAGAGTAGGAATTGGGCTATCTCTCGCATGGCACAGTCATCGCCTTTTGCTCCGCCTACCATTTATTCAAAACATTTTTCTTGCAAATTTTTTTCAATTTTGCCAAAAATTTTGAACTAGAAAATTCTAATTGCGAAATTCGGATTCAGCATGTGGAAATCCGACGTATAGGGTCCCGGGCCATTTTCGCCCAGCCGTTTCCGAGATAAACGCAAAAAACAAAATTTGGCCAAATTGAAGTAGCCCCTAAAAGCAGGCTATGAAAAATGTTTCCGTTATTGTTTTCTGTATTTTTTGAATAACTTTTGAATGAATAAATATTTTTGAATGAAACTTGCACCATATTGCAGAGTGGGAAATTGCCTATCTGCCATATGCCAATTATGTTGCCACATGCCACATCCACTTTAATTAAAAACCGTTTTATTTAGAAGAACGCTTATAAATTTTTAATCGTTTGAGCGATTTTAACAAAATGTACCAATAAAATGTAGCCCATTTTCCACCCTGCCACATGTTGAAAGTTTCATTTAAATATATTGTTCCATTCAAAAGTTATAGGGTAAAAACCAAAAACAAAATCAACCGGAACTTGCAACATGCCGTTTTTGTCTACTATTTCTTTGTTTTGCTACAACTTTTGAACGGATTAATATATTTAAATGAAACTTCCACTGGATCATAGATGGGGAAATGGGCTATGCTTCCCTAGAACATTTTTTTAAAATCGCTCAAACGCTTAAAATGTTATAAGCGTTTTTCAAACTAAAACGCCGTTTATTCAACTTGCGTGTGGCATGTGGCAACAAAAGTTGCATGTGGCAAGTAGCCCAATTCTTGTTCTACAACATGGTGCAAGTCTTATGTAAAAATATTTATCCGCTCAAAAGTTGTAGCAAAAAAACAAAAATTAAAACCCAAAAATCCACCTACTGCTGGTTCTGTTGGCCTGGTGTTTCACTTTTTTCGCGCAAGTTTTTTAAAATCAATTTTTGGACAAAGCGACATTTACAGTTTGAATAGAATTTTGTGTTTTCCCCATAACTTTTGAACGGACCAATATTTTTGAATGAAACTTGCACCATGTTGGCGAGTGGGAAATTGCCTATCTGCCCCATGCCAATTATGTTGCCACATGCCACATACACTTTAATTAAAAAGCGTTTTATTTAGAAAAACGCTTATAACTTTTTAATCGTTTGAGCGATTTTAAAAAAATATTCAAATAAAATGTAGCCCATTTCCCACCCTGCCACATGTTGAAAGTTTCATTTAAATATATTGTTCCATTCAAAAGTTATAGGGTAGAAACCAAAAACAAAATCAACCGGAACTTGCAACATGCCGTTTTTGTCTACTATTTCTTTGTTTTGCTACAACTTTTGAACGGATTAATATATTTAAATGAAACTTCCACTGGATCATAGATGGGGAAATGGGCTATGCTTCCCTAGAATATTTTTTTAAAATCGCTCAAACGCTTAAAATGTTATAAGCGTTTTTTAAACTAAAACGCCGTTTATTCAACTTGCGTGTGGCATGTGGCAACAAAAGTTGCATGTGGCAAGTAGCCCAATTCTTGTTCTACAACATGGTGCAAGTCTTATGTAAAAATATTTATCCGCTCAAAAGTTGTAGCAAAAAAACAAAAATTAAAACCCAAAAATCCACCTACTGCTGGTTCTGTTGGCCTGGTGTTTCACTTTTTTCGCGCAAGTTTTTTAAAATCAATTTTTGGACAAAGCGACAGTTACAGTTTGAATAGAATTTTGTGTTTTCCCCATAACTTTTGAACGGACCAATATTTTTGAATGAAACTTGCACCATGTGGCAGGGTGGAAAATGGGCTACATTTTATTGGAACATTTTGCTAAAACCGTTCAAGCGATTAAAAAGTTATAAGCGTTTTTCTAAATAAAACGCTTTTTAATTAAAGTGGATGTGTCATGTGGCAACATGATTGGCATGGGGCAGATAGCCAATTTTCCACTCTGCAATATGGTACAAGTTTCATTCAAAAAAATTTATCCATTCAAAAGTTATTCAAAAAATACAGAAAACAATAACAGGTAAAAAATTTTCATAGCCTGCTTTTAGGGGCTACTTCAATTTGGCCAAATTTTGTTTTTTGCGTTTATCTCGGAAACGGCTGGGCGAAAATGGCCCGGGACCCTATACGTCGGATTTCCCCATGCTGAATCCGAATTTCGCAATTAGAATTTTCTAGCTCAAAATTTTTGGCAAAATTGGAAAAAATTTACAAGAAAAACGATTTAAATTAATAGTAGATATGGCAAGAGGCGATGATTGTGCCATGCGGGAGGTAGTTGAAATCTCAGTCTATCCAGTGGTGAAGGTTTCATGAAAAAATATTTATCCATTCAAAAGTTATTCAAAAAATACAGAAAACAATAACAACAAAAAATGCTACTGTGCGCCTTTTTATTTTTGGTCTTTTTTGAATAACTTTTGAATGGATAAATAGTTTTGGATGAAACCTTCACCACGAGATAGAGTAGGAATTGGGCTATCTCTCGCATGGCACAGTCATCGCCTTTTGCTCCGCCTACCATTTATTCAAAACATTTTTCTTGCAAATTTTTTTCAATTTTGCCAAAAATTTTGAACTAGAAAATTCTAATTGCGAAATTCGGATTCAGCATGTGGAAATCCGACGTATAGGGTCCCGGGCCATTTTCGCCCAGCCGTTTCCGAGATAAACGCAAAAAACAAAATTTGGCCAAATTGAAGTAGCCCCTAAAAGCAGGCTATGAAAAATGTTTCCGTTATTGTTTTCTGTATTTTTTGAATAACTTTTGAATGAATAAATATTTTTGAATGAAACTTGCACCATATTGCAGAGTGGGAAATTGCCTATCTGCCATATGCCAATTATGTTGCCACATGCCACATCCACTTTAATTAAAAACCGTTTTATTTAGAAGAACGCTTATAAATTTTTAATCGTTTGAGCGATTTTAACAAAATGTACCAATAAAATGTAGCCCATTTTCCACCCTGCCACATGTTGAAAGTTTCATTTAAATATATTGTTCCATTCAAAAGTTATAGGGTAAAAACCAAAAACAAAATCAACCGGAACTTGCAACATGCCGTTTTTGTCTACTATTTCTTTGTTTTGCTACAACTTTTGAACGGATTAATATATTTAAATGAAACTTCCACTGGATCATAGATGGGGAAATGGGCTATGCTTCCCTAGAACATTTTTTTAAAATCGCTCAAACGCTTAAAATGTTATAAGCGTTTTTCAAACTAAAACGCCGTTTATTCAACTTGCGTGTGGCATGTGGCAACAAAAGTTGCATGTGGCAAGTAGCCCAATTCTTGTTCTACAACATGGTGCAAGTCTTATGTAAAAATATTTATCCGCTCAAAAGTTGTAGCAAAAAAACAAAAATTAAAACCCAAAAATCCACCTACTGCTGGTTCTGTTGGCCTGGTGTTTCACTTTTTTCGCGCAAGTTTTTTAAAATCAATTTTTGGACAAAGCGACAGTTACAGTTTGAATAGAATTTTGTGTTTTCCCCATAACTTTTGAACGGACCAATATTTTTGAATGAAACTTGCACCATGTTGGCGAGTGGGAAATTGCCTATCTGCCCCATGCCAATTATGTTGCCACATGCCACATACACTTTAATTAAAAAGCGTTTTATTTAGAAAAACGCTTATAACTTTTTAATCGTTTGAGCGATTTTAAAAAAATATTCAAATAAAATGTAGCCCATTTCCCACCCTGCCACATGTTGAAAGTTTCATTTAAATATATTGTTCCATTCAAAAGTTATAGGGTAGAAACCAAAAACAAAATCAACCGGAACTTGCAACATGCCGTTTTTGTCTACTATTTCTTTGTTTTGCTACAACTTTTGAACGGATTAATATATTTAAATGAAACTTCCACTGGATCATAGATGGGGAAATGGGCTATGCTTCCCTAGAATATTTTTTTAAAATCGCTCAAACGCTTAAAATGTTATAAGCGTTTTTTAAACTAAAACGCCGTTTATTCAACTTGCGTGTGGCATGTGGCAACAAAAGTTGCATGTGGCAAGTAGCCCAATTCTTGTTCTACAACATGGTGCAAGTCTTATGTAAAAATATTTATCCGCTCAAAAGTTGTAGCAAAAAAACAAAAATTAAAACCCAAAAATCCACCTACTGCTGGTTCTGTTGGCCTGGTGTTTCACTTTTTTCGCGCAAGTTTTTTAAAATCAATTTTTGGACAAAGCGACAGTTACAGTTTGAATAGAATTTTGTGTTTTCCCCATAACTTTTGAACGGACCAATATTTTTGAATGAAACTTGCACCATGTGGCAGGGTGGAAAATGGGCTACATTTTATTGGAACATTTTGCTAAAACCGTTCAAGCGATTAAAAAGTTATAAGCGTTTTTCTAAATAAAACGCTTTTTAATTAAAGTGGATGTGTCATGTGGCAACATGATTGGCATGGGGCAGATAGCCAATTTTCCACTCTGCAATATGGTACAAGTTTCATTCAAAAAAATTTATCCATTCAAAAGTTATTCAAAAAATACAGAAAACAATAACAGGTAAAAAATTTTCATAGCCTGCTTTTAGGGGCTACTTCAATTTGGCCAAATTTTGTTTTTTGCGTTTATCTCGGAAACGGCTGGGCGAAAATGGCCCGGGACCCTATACGTCGGATTTCCCCATGCTGAATCCGAATTTCGCAATTAGAATTTTCTAGCTCAAAATTTTTGGCAAAATTGGAAAAAATTTACAAGAAAAACGATTTAAATTAATAGTAGATATGGCAAGAGGCGATGATTGTGCCATGCGGGAGGTAGTTGAAATCTCAGTCTATCCAGTGGTGAAGGTTTCATGAAAAAATATTTATCCATTCAAAAGTTATTCAAAAAATACAGAAAACAATAACAACAAAAAATGCTACTGTGCGCCTTTTTATTTTTGGTCTTTTTTGAATAACTTTTGAATGGATAAATAGTTTTGGATGAAACCTTCACCACGAGATAGAGTAGGAATTGGGCTATCTCTCGCATGGCACAGTCATCGCCTTTTGCTCCGCCTACCATTTATTCAAAACATTTTTCTTGCAAATTTTTTTCAATTTTGCCAAAAATTTTGAACTAGAAAATTCTAATTGCGAAATTCGGATTCAGCATGTGGAAATCCGACGTATAGGGTCCCGGGCCATTTTCGCCCAGCCGTTTCCGAGATAAACGCAAAAAACAAAATTTGGCCAAATTGAAGTAGCCCCTAAAAGCAGGCTATGAAAAATGTTTCCGTTATTGTTTTCTGTATTTTTTGAATAACTTTTGAATGAATAAATATTTTTGAATGAAACTTGCACCATATTGCAGAGTGGGAAATTGCCTATCTGCCATATGCCAATTATGTTGCCACATGCCACATCCACTTTAATTAAAAACCGTTTTATTTAGAAGAACGCTTATAAATTTTTAATCGTTTGAGCGATTTTAACAAAATGTACCAATAAAATGTAGCCCATTTTCCACCCTGCCACATGTTGAAAGTTTCATTTAAATATATTGTTCCATTCAAAAGTTATAGGGTAAAAACCAAAAACAAAATCAACCGGAACTTGCAACATGCCGTTTTTGTCTACTATTTCTTTGTTTTGCTACAACTTTTGAACGGATTAATATATTTAAATGAAACTTCCACTGGATCATAGATGGGGAAATGGGCTATGCTTCCCTAGAACATTTTTTTAAAATCGCTCAAACGCTTAAAATGTTATAAGCGTTTTTCAAACTAAAACGCCGTTTATTCAACTTGCGTGTAACATGTGGCAACAAAAGTTGCATGTGGCAAGTAGCCCAATTCTTGTTCTACAACATGGTGCAAGTCTTATGTAAAAATATTTATCCGCTCAAAAGTTGTAGCAAAAAAACAAAAATTAAAACCCAAAAATCCACCTACTGCTGGTTCTGTTGGCCTGGTGTTTCACTTTTTTCGCGCAAGTTTTTTAAAATCAATTTTTGGACAAAGCGACAGTTACAGTTTGAATAGAATTTTGTGTTTTCCCCATAACTTTTGAACGGACCAATATTTTTGAATGAAACTTGCACCATGTTGGCGAGTGGGAAATTGCCTATCTGCCCCATGCCAATTATGTTGCCACATGCCACATACACTTTAATTAAAAAGCGTTTTATTTAGAAAAACGCTTATAACTTTTTAATCGTTTGAGCGATTTTAAAAAAATATTCAAATAAAATGTAGCCCATTTCCCACCCTGCCACATGTTGAAAGTTTCATTTAAATATATTGTTCCATTCAAAAGTTATAGGGTAGAAACCAAAAACAAAATCAACCGGAACTTGCAACATGCCGTTTTTGTCTACTATTTCTTTGTTTTGCTACAACTTTTGAACGGATTAATATATTTAAATGAAACTTCCACTGGATCATAGATGGGGAAATGGGCTATGCTTCCCTAGAATATTTTTTTAAAATCGCTCAAACGCTTAAAATGTTATAAGCGTTTTTTAAACTAAAACGCCGTTTATTCAACTTGCGTGTGGCATGTGGCAACAAAAGTTGCATGTGGCAAGTAGCCCAATTCTTGTTCTACAACATGGTGCAAGTCTTATGTAAAAATATTTATCCGCTCAAAAGTTGTAGCAAAAAAACAAAAATTAAAACCCAAAAATCCACCTACTGCTGGTTCTGTTGGCCTGGTGTTTCACTTTTTTCGCGCAAGTTTTTTAAAATCAATTTTTGGACAAAGCGACAGTTACAGTTTGAATAGAATTTTGTGTTTTCCCCATAACTTTTGAACGGACCAATATTTTTGAATGAAACTTGCACCATGTTGGCGAGTGGGAAATTGCCTATCTGCCCCATGCCAATTATGTTGCCACATGCCACATACACTTTAATTAAAAAGCGTTTTATTTAGAAAAACGCTTATAACTTTTTAATCGTTTGAGCGATTTTAAAAAAATATTCAAATAAAATGTAGCCCATTTCCCACCCTGCCACATGTTGAAAGTTTCATTTAAATATATTGTTCCATTCAAAAGTTATAGGGTAAAAACCAAAAACAAAATCAACCGGAACTTGCAACATGCCGTTTTTGTCTACTATTTCTTTGTTTTGCTACAACTTTTGAACGGATTAATATATTTAAATGAAACTTCCACTGGATCATAGATGGGGAAATGGGCTATGCTTCCCTAGAACATTTTTTTAAAATCGCTCAAACGCTTAAAATGTTATAAGCGTTTTTCAAACTAAAACGCCGTTTATTCAACTTGCGTGTGGCATGTGGCAACAAAAGTTGCATGTGGCAAGTAGCCCAATTCTTGTTCTACAACATGGTGCAAGTCTTATGTAAAAATATTTATCCGCTCAAAAGTTGTAGCAAAAAAACAAAAATTAAAACCCAAAAATCCACCTACTGCTGGTTCTGTTGGCCTGGTGTTTCACTTTTTTCGCGCAAGTTTTTTAAAATAAATTTTTGGACAGAGCGACAGTTACAGTTTGAATAGAATTTTGTGTTTTCCCCATAACTTTTGAACGGACCAATATTTTTGAATGAAACTTGCACCATGTTGGCGAGTGGGAAATTGCCTATCTGCCCCATGCCAATTATGTTGCCACATGCCACATACACTTTAATTAAAAAGCGTTTTATTTAGAAAAACGCTTATAACTTTTTAATCGTTTGAGCGATTTTAAAAAAATATTCAAATAAAATGTAGCCCATTTCCCACCCTGCCACATGTTGAAAGTTTCATTTAAATATATTGTTCCATTCAAAAGTTATAGGGTAGAAACCAAAAACAAAATCAACCGGAACTTGCAACATGCCGTTTTTGTCTACTATTTCTTTGTTTTGCTACAACTTTTGAACGGATTAATATATTTAAATGAAACTTCCACTGGATCATAGATGGGGAAATGGGCTATGCTTCCCTAGAATATTTTTTTAAAATCGCTCAAACGCTTAAAATGTTATAAGCGTTTTTTAAACTAAAACGCCGTTTATTCAACTTGCGTGTGGCATGTGGCAACAAAAGTTGCATGTGGCAAGTAGCCCAATTCTTGTTCTACAACATGGTGCAAGTCTTATGTAAAAATATTTATCCGCTCAAAAGTTGTAGCAAAAAAACAAAAATTAAAACCCAAAAATCCACCTACTGCTGGTTCTGTTGGCCTGGTGTTTCACTTTTTTCGCGCAAGTTTTTTAAAATCAATTTTTGGACAAAGCGACAGTTACAGTTTGAATAGAATTTTGTGTTTTCCCCATAACTTTTGAACGGACCAATATTTTTGAATGAAACTTGCACCATGTTGGCGAGTGGGAAATTGCCTATCTGCCCCATGCCAATTATGTTGCCACATGCCACATACACTTTAATTAAAAAGCGTTTTATTTAGAAAAACGCTTATAACTTTTTAATCGTTTGAGCGATTTTAAAAAAATATTCAAATAAAATGTAGCCCATTTCCCACCCTGCCACATGTTGAAAGTTTCATTTAAATATATTGTTCCATTCAAAAGTTATAGGGTAAAAACCAAAAACAAAATCAACCGGAACTTGCAACATGCCGTTTTTGTCTACTATTTCTTTGTTTTGCTACAACTTTTGAACGGATTAATATATTTAAATGAAACTTCCACTGGATCATAGATGGGGAAATGGGCTATGCTTCCCTAGAACATTTTTTTAAAATCGCTCAAACGCTTAAAATGTTATAAGCGTTTTTCAAACTAAAACGCCGTTTATTCAACTTGCGTGTGGCATGTGGCAACAAAAGTTGCATGTGGCAAGTAGCCCAATTCTTGTTCTACAACATGGTGCAAGTCTTATGTAAAAATATTTATCCGCTCAAAAGTTGTAGCAAAAAAACAAAAATTAAAACCCAAAAATCCACCTACTGCTGGTTCTGTTGGCCTGGTGTTTCACTTTTTTCGCGCAAGTTTTTTAAAATAAATTTTTGGACAGAGCGACAGTTACAGTTTGAATAGAATTTTGTGTTTTCCCCATAACTTTTGAACGGACCAATATTTTTGAATGAAACTTGCACCATGTGGCAGGGTGGAAAATGGGCTACATTTTATTGGAACATTTTGCTAAAACCGTTCAAGCGATTAAAAAGTTATAAGCGTTTTTCTAAATAAAACGCTTTTTAATTAAAGTGGATGTGTCATGTGGCAACATGATTGGCATGGGGCAGATAGCCAATTTTCCACTCTGCAATATGGTGCAAGTTTCATTCAAAAAAATTTATCCATTCAAAAGTTATTCAAAAAATACAGAAAACAATAACAGGTAAAAAATTTTCATAGCCTGCTTTTAGGGGCTACTTCAATTTGGCCAAATTTTGTTTTTTGCGTTTAGTTCGGAAACGGCTGGGCGAAAATGGCCCGGGACCCTATACGTCGGATTTCCCCATGCTGAATCCGAATTTCGCAATTAGAATTTTCTAGCTCAAAATTTTTGGCAAAATTGGAAAAAATTTACAAGAAAAACGATTTAAATTAATAGTAGATATGGCAAGAGGCGATGATTGTGCCATGCGGGAGGTAGTTCAAATCTCAGTCTATCCAGTGGTGAAGGTTTCATGAAAAAATATTTATCCATTCAAAAGTTATTCAAAAAATACAGAAAACAATAACAACAAAAAATGCTACTGTGCGCCTTTTTATTTTTGGTCTTTTTTGAATAACTTTTGAATGGATAAATAGTTTTGGATGAAACCTTCACCACGAGATAGAGTTGGAATTTTGCTATCTCTCGCATGGCACAGTAGTCGCCTTTTGCACCGCCTACCATTTATTCAAAACATTTTTCTTGCAAATTTTTTTCAATTTTGCCAAAAATTTTGAGCTAGAAAATTCTAATTGCGAAATTCGGATTCAGCATGTGGAAATCCGACGTATAGGGTCCCGGGCCATTTTCGCCCAGCCGTTTCCGAGATAAACGAGAAAAACAAAATTTGGCCAAATTGAAGTAGCCCCTAAAAGCAGGCTATGAAAATTTTTTACCTGTTATTGTTTTCTGTATTTTTTGAATAACTTTTGAATGGATAAATTTATTTGAATGAAACTTGCACCATATTGCAGAGTGGAAAATTGGCTATCTGCCCCATGCCAATCATGTTGCCACATGACACATCCACTTTAATTAAAAAGCGTTTTATTTAGAAAAACGCTTATAACTTTTTAATCGCTTGAACGGTTTTAGCAAAATGTTCCAATAAAATGTAGCCCATTTTCCACCCTGCCACATGGTGCAAGTTTCATTCAAAAATATTGGTCCGTTCAAAAGTTATGGGGAAAACACAAAATTCTATTCAAACTGTAACTGTCGCTTTGTCCAAAAATTGATTTTAAAAATGCCACATACACTTTATTTAAAAAGCGTTTTATTTAGAAAAACGCTTATAACATTTTAAGCGTTTGAGCGATTTTAAAAAAATTTTCTAGGGAAGCATAGCCCATTTCCCCATCTATGATCCAGTGGAAGTTTCATTTAAATATATTAATCCGTTCCAAAAAAGTTGTAGCAAAACAAAGAAATAGTAGACAAAAACGGCATGTTGCAAGCTCCGGTTGATTTTGTTTTTGGTTTTTACCCTATAACTTTTGAATGGAACAATATATTTAAATGAAACTTTCAACATGTGGCAGGGTGGGAAATGGGCTACATTTTATTTGAATATTTTTGTAAAATCGCTCAAACGATTAAAAAGTTATAAGCGTTTTTCTAAATAAAACGCTTTTTAATTAAAGTGTATGTGGCATGTGGCAACATAATTGGCATGGGGCAGATAGGCAATTTCCCACTCGCCAACATGGTGCAAGTTTCATTCAAAAATATTTATCCATTCAAAAGTTATTCAAAAAATACAGAAAACAATAACGGAAACATTTTTCATAGCCTGCTTTTAGGGGCTACTTCAATTTGGCCAAATTTTGTTTTTTGCGTTTTTCTCGGAAACGGCTGGGCGAAAATGGCCCGGGACCCTATAAGTCGGATTTCCACATGCTGAATCCGAATTTCGCAATTAGAATTTTCTAGCTCAAAATTTTTGGCAAAATTGAAAAAAATTTGCAAGAGAAATGTTTTGAATAAATGGTAGGCGGTGCAAAAGGCGACTACTGTGCCATGCGAGAGATAGCAAAATTCCAACTCTATCTCGTGGTGAAGGTTTCATCCAAAAATATTTATCTATTTAAAAGTTATTCAAAAAAGACAAAAAATAAAAAGGCGCTCAGTAGCATTTTTTGTTGTTATTGTTTTCTGTATTTTTTGAATAACTTTTGAATGGATAAATATTTTTTCATGAAACCTTCACCACTGGATAGACTGAGAACTACCTCCCGCGTGGCACAATCATCGCCTCTTGCCATATCTACTATTAATTTAAATCGTTTTTCTTGTAAATTTTTTCCAATTTTGCCAAAATAAAATTGAGTTAGAAAATTCTAATTGCGAAAATCGGAAACGAAATTATACTGTTTCGTAGTCTTTCGTTAAAATATTGGAAAGTTGATACTAAATTTAATCGTATGGAAACTTTTGTAAAAGTTGCTGCATATCGAGTGTGCTTCACTCTGGCATTAGCCCACATAAAAATGCCTCTAAAAATTGGACGACTTTTTTAATAAATTATGAGAAAGAAGTTGCAAACATTTATTGTTTTACCGCCCTTTACATACACACATCTATGTATTTGTGTATATTTAACTGCTTTTCTTTCTTTTAATATAATGACTTAAATTGTTATACATTCATTTCTTTTGTTTTCGCCATTTTCTACATTGACAACTTTATATGGCCAGACAACAAAAGCATCATCAGCATCATCATCATGCTGTAGCTATTTATCACTTGTATTTATATATAATTTTGTTCTGTAACACCTAAACGTATGCAATACTAAGCGTGAACATTTCATACCTGCAGGCAATCTCACAAATATATATTGGAGGATTCTAATTTTAAATTACCTAAAGATTAAGGCAGAATCTTTCCTAGTCGATGCGTAGAATGAGTGCGTGGGGATACTGTTTCACCTGAAAATTAAATGACATACGAACACTTAAGCTGACGTAGCTGACGATATGATCCTATATCCAATTTAAACCAGACAGAAAAAATTACATCAGACTACTAACAGCACGTTGTATACTCAATTGGTATGTTACACAGTGATTCATTTCGTTTGTGCCGAGACGGATTAGAACCGTCGGAAAATTTTTGTGCGCTTGGCAAAGTTCGCTATTTAAGTAGTGGATATATCGCCTTATATGTTCCACACATAAATAAGTTAAATAAACCGATGCATAAAGTTTGGTATTTTACCAAATAAAAGGTACAAAATAGAATAGAAACCTTAATGGGTAGGGGAACATTGCGAAGTTGCATCAGAAAAAAATGGAACATTAGTGAGTAAAGAGAGGATGTGCAATCTGAACGTTTCAATTTCATTCCGTTCCATTAACCTTTCAAAACTCAGCGTTGTAAATTTGTAGCTCATGCTTAATTTTTAAAATAATAAAATCTATTTCATGTTAAATGAGTTGTTTGCATAGCTTTAATATTTGTAATATGAATATAGTATGTACATACGTGTTTTGCACTCTCTTTTATGCATGTATTTATGTTATATTTTTGTATTTACTCCCTTGCACAAGCTCTATGTTTTTCTTTATTGACAAAGAATATATAAAAATTGCATTTAAAAAAATGTTTTTTTTTAAGGGACAAAAGTATTTTTGTACGTGTTAGAATTTTTGATGGAGTTTGCATTGTTTTTTGTATGTACGAGTATTAGTGAGAGCGTAGTAACTTTCAAAATATTTATTTTTTAACAGTTTTTTTTTTTAATTTTAGTTGAACTTAACTCAACGGAAAACTAAATATTAAGCCAACAACGGATCAACCGTGGTTGTAATCTTAAGAAGTTATATGAAAAATCAAAAAGTTGAGCAGCTCAGCCTGTGGCCATCATAATAATTTGCAAACGAACATGTTATTTATAGCAGACATGTAGAGTTATGTGCTATTTATAAAAACCAAACAATTGAACAATTGTTTATAAAAATTACTTTAAAACACTTAAAAATTTATTTCATTGTCGTATTCGATATCGAATCAATTTGATAGAAATAATTTCAATAGGATTTACTCGATATTAAAGGCCTGTTCTAAATGCGAACGAAAACTTCATTTCCATAATTGCATTGAAAAGAGAAATAAATGTTTTCGTTCGCAGCTGAACAGGTCTTAAATATTACGATTTGGCCTCTGATGACGAAAAAAGTGATATGACCCAACGCCAATTATTTGTTTTCTATTGGCTTGTCGTAAAATAGAGTACGAGAATGATACTTTTACAAAGCTTAATATTGTTGGCAGCATCACCGAGTTTCTAGGCTCTGAGTTGAGTGTAAATCAAAATAAAGTATAGTTTTTTTCAACTGTTTTTTTTGTGAGATATTCTAAAATTAAATTCTATTTTATAGTGTTTTTTATCTTCTCCTTCTGCTTACCTTGCAAGTATTTATTGTGTGATTTCCTTTTTTATGTTTCTAAACAAAAGTTTTGTTTATTGTCTGCTTCTAGGTGTTTAATGTTTCAACAAAATACAATTAGGATTTGTTTTCTTCTGGTTATCCACAATTAAATTTAAACAAATCGTTTGCAACATTTAGTTTTTACAGCTTTTCTTTACTACACTTTTTGTAACATCCCCCTTTTTCCTATCTGGCATAACAAATCTTATGCAACAAAAGTCGTTGCCCTTTACAGACAACCTACTGGCAAACAAAATTTTGTTTACAAGACTAAAATTTAATCAACGCCTCACAATGACATTAATTTGTTAAAAGCTGGTTGATGTTTTTTTTTCTCTGTTTTGTTTTTTTTTTTTTCATTAGCTGCACTGACTAAGGAATATCTCCTTGTATTTAGTTAGAAATAATAACATCATGTTGACATCCTCATGGCTGGTTGTTTTTTTTTTTCTCTATTTGATTTATTTATGAAATGTTAACTGAAAAAGGAAGAAATACATAAATAGTAGGATGTTCCTGGCAAATAGTTTTAAATTTTTATTTCAAAAGGAAAATTAAAATGAGAGAATTTATTTTACCACTTCCTTTATTTGTTGTTTAATAAACAAGACTTTGATAAAAGCAAATTTATATTTTGCTATGACATTTAAGAATGTAGTTATATTTTTTTTTTGTATTTCTGTAAATAGGCAAATTTCAAATTTTTATTTTTCTTGTTTCTAGTTATTCACAAAAAACCTCGAATTATATAATAAAAAAAAGAATTTATAAGGAAACCTCAGAACTGCGCCAACTCGATTTTGGCCTGATGTTGTAAACCCAAGAATTTTTACAGTAAAAATGATACTTTTGTTCTAAAGGAAACTTTTTTTTGGCCGCGCAGAAATTTTTTTAAAGTCTCCCCTACAAAGAGAGATCTCAAACTACATATAAAAAATATTGTACGGATAAAAAGTTTGTTCCGAACAAGCGGCTTTACTCGTTTTTTCAACAATATAACACTCATACATGTGGCTATCACAAAGTGTCAACCAATATGTGTACGGAAATTGATTTTTAGATAAAGGGAAATCGGCAAAAAACCATTTGCTAGAAGAAAAAACCCAATTAAATGGAAAAATTTTACAAAAAAAAAAAAAACTTGTCTTTATTTAACAAGAAAAAATAACACAATCATACACGCACACACACACACACACAGAAAATAATAAAAAGACAATTTAAATTTAAAAGTTCACCAATTTAAGAAAACTGCGCAAAGGAAATTTTTCCTCCTTTTTGCTTTCTTTCTCCCTTTAGAATATTTAGCATTCACTAACAGTAGCAGACTTAGACTTCTAAGGGAATGGTGATACTGTGATCCTCAGTGTAATATGGCAAAGATTGAGATCAGGCAATACAGATATTTTAGTTTGCATGTACTTCGTGACTGCTTGGACTTAAAGTCTCTTTGGGGAAGATTGCTAGAAGAGAGCCAAGTAAGCTCTCAATAAAACAAGAAACTGCTACAAATCTTCCCCAAGTGTACTATTCATTAAGAATTCTATAACACCCTTAGGTGATTTCAGACGGTTGTAGAAAGTGATGCCCTAAGTAATGAAAACGAGTCCAATATGTCTTCTACTGTCTCTTCATCTTCATTATATAATCTGTATAGGTAGTTTCTACTAATTCTCATATTTGGCATGTCTTTCAATACTTTTAAGTGTCCAGTTCGAGTCCCGGCCAGTAAGTCATTTGTTCTCCTCCAAGAACGGAATGGCATGAATGCCGCTCCCTAAACTTTAGCTTAAGAAAGCTCCAAGCCATTACGCAGAATGGTGCTGGCCAATGAAATCACTAGCCGCACCTTTTCTCGTGAGTTCGTCTACCTCTTCATTGCCTACACATCCGCTGTGACCTGGCACCCACACTAGATGACAGATTTAAATCAGTTTGGATTATTGCATTATGGCACCGTTTGTCCTTTTTGTCGAGCTGTATTTTTTTCTTTAATGTAATCAATCATTTCTTTATTGACTAGAAATCTTACAAGTTTTTTTAGTTTTTTGCTTAGAAGTTAACGAAATTCCGTATTCAATCAATTTTTGCAACCCTTAGAAAACAGTGAGAGGGAGAACCATCATTGATTTATTGCTCACTTATTTGTAAATTAACTAGCAAATAAAAACGCACATTGCTCCGATTCTCTTACCAACATACAAAGAAAAAGGCAAAGGATTTGTTGTAAACACACATAAAAAATGTTAGTGGGGAAAAACGCATTTAAAAGCTTTATTTAGAACACGGTTACCAAAGAAGCCAGCAAATATTGAAAGCTTTGAAACAATGTACTTAATTAGTAATTTTCTTAACTTTTAGGAATTATTTGTACATCCTGCAAAATTTAAACCCTTTCTTGCTAATTTATTCTTGCAATAGAATACTGTGTAAAAATTGATAACTGCTAAATATCTTTTTATTTTTATAATTTCTCTTTTACTTGAAAGAAATCACTAGTTTACATTTCATTGACGTACTGAAGAAGTACATGCACAAGGAGACATTTGCTAGGTTTGTTGAATTAATACGTATAGAATTTGTAGTTCATATACAATGTGTGTCTGTAAGTAATACCCTGTTATTACTTACAGAGGCCTTTAGTAATCAGGCCTTTTTAAAGTCAATATTCATAGCAATTTCCTTCCAGTGAAGAATGATACTACTGTCATTTCCCAATGATCTTTCGAAAATTATACTTACAAAAAGCAACAATTTTTTTTTTTGTGTAATATTTAAACTCAAACCCCCTTATCCAAAAAAATTAACGTAGACTTTAAAGTCAACGTTATCGAAATTTTTCATATAATTTTTTTAAAATTTTACTTTAAAATCTACGTCAACTTTTTTTGGATAAGAGCATAAAACTACCAAACTGATTATTTCACCAATATAAAGCTCTATTATCAGCGAAATCTTTAAAATTGATCAATTTTACAAATAGATTAGTTCCCAAATCTCTATGAGAAAAATAGAGAGTCTCTAAGTTAATAACTGCCACTTTAAGAGATTGTCCTTGTGCTTTAGTAGTTGTCATGAGAATGTGGTCTTTTAAAATCAAGGATCATAGCAGTTGAAGTCAAAGTTATTCAAGCTACATACAAAAAATGTCCACAGCTTTTATTTTAATCAGTTTGCTTGTTTCGAAAATATTTGATAAGCAATGCAAAAGAATATGTCAACCTTCTTTGAAGCATAGAGAGCGTATGTACTTAATTTCAATAAAAACGTTGTAAAAATAGGATTTCAATCAATAAAAAAATCAATTGCAATGATGGTCAGTCGAAAAGTACATGGAAAGCTTCCTTCAGGTTACGTTCTCTACGTATGCAGCAAATTTCAGAGGAATACATTGAAAAATAGAGTTTCATGCCCCTATTATGGTTCACAACAACTCAGTTGAGTTGTAATTGAAACAACTGCTATTGATGAGTTATCATTTTTGAAACTTTTTCTCAACTTCAGGTACACAAGTAGGTTGTAATGAAAAAATTACAACTAAAGCAGAGTTGAGTTGTGAACAGTCTAAATTTTATAATTAAAAAGTGTGCGTGGCCAGTCCAGAACTACACAATGATCTTGCTCAAAATTTGAAAACTCGGCCCTTACGAGTAGCATAGCACAGAAAAAGATGGAAATGCCAAACTGAAGAGTAGCGAATTGTCATAATCATAATCATGGCAGTACTTGGTCATTAGAAAAATATTTAATGAATGCCTTAATATAAGAAAAGCTTCTAGATTCTATAGAAGGTTTTTAAAAAGGCCCTTTTACTTTTTTAAGTTCTTACCGTTAGCTATGTTGTGTTACAATACGCCTTTACATACACAGTCACGTACACTATTGTGTACCTGTTGTCTTGTTCTTTATTGAAAGCAAATAAATGCAATTTCCGTTAAAAATTAAATTATTTGTAATTTAATTTTGTTCTAGTAAAGAAAGTGAAACTTGTGATTATTTTGTTTTGTATTGGTATTGCTAAACGTATTATTTTAATAGGGTTACTTAAGGTTTTTATCGATTGATGTTAAAGAAATACCTACATAAAAACGTATATGTACTTGATTTAAAGTAATTATATACTTTTCTTTATTGGTATTGTTTGAAAAAAAAAATAAAAAATAAAAGTGCTTGTAACAAAATGAAATACGAGTGTATGTGGCAATTGATGTAAGAAAGTCATAAGAGCCCCCACCCCCCACAGAACTTTAAATTGTAATTATAATTTTATGACCACAATAGCACCACAACCTTTAAGATCTATTGTAAATTGTACAAATTAACACAAAAATGTGATTATGACAACAAAATTTGTAAATGGTAACCAATGCAATACTCACAACCAAAGTTGTTTCTGTGTACTCGTTTGGGTATGTGTGTGTGTGTGTGTAATATAATAATTAATGGAAAATAAACACAATATTTCAATTTATATAATTATTGTTGTTGAATTACACTAAGCACCAGCATCACCAGCAGCAGTACACAGTTTGAGTTAATTTAATTTGAGCTGCAGAAATCGTATTAGAGTCAAGTGAAAAAAAATTACTATTGTAAATTGTTTAAATGTGTAAAATATATAAAAAGCATTTCAATATTAATTTTTTTGTTCTTTAATTCGTTAGTGCTTTGTTTTGTTTTGTTACCATAAAACCGTTAAGCTGTAACAGTCAACAGGAGTTAGTTTGAATTTTTACAATGAAACTGAGGTTACAAAAAAAAATGTTTTTATACGAGTAATTCAATTAATATTGGCTTGACAGTTTAAAAGCTCTATTTGTAGCATTTTACTTATATATTTTAACAATATATCATTTAATCATTCAGTCTTATTTAAGTATTTTAAAATTTGAAATTTGTGTGAATTACTTTTACTTACATATATATCCTTATACTCGTATTGTGCGAGTATGTTTGTAGGTTTTTAGTTGAATTTGTGGCCTGCAGTGGTGTTTAATGCAGCCTGAAATTGCATTTTAATATTGCACTACACACACCCCTGCTTACAAGTTTATATGTAAATAAATACACGCACCTAAATACTCAACTTAATTAAGTTTTTCCTTTTTTTTTTTTTTTTTTGTTCTATTACTTCCGTAAAAACGTCACGCAAAATTGTAACGAACGTATTTATTATAAATTTTTTATAAATGTCAACGTTAAAACGTTTTTTTTTTTTTTAACAAAAAGCAAGCGGTTATATTTCAAGTATGAACTCATTCAAATGTGTGCTTGTAATTAATTCATGTTTTTTATAAACTTTTTTAGGCAGGAAAAAAAATTTAAAAACCTTTTATAAAGTTGGTAAAACATCATTTTTAGTTTAAAAAAAAATTCAATTTTTTTTAAAAGCTTAAATTTTTGTCACGTAAGAGGCATTAAACAAATTTGTATTTTATTTCCGTTTAAAATTATGATAACCTTTATTAACCACTTATATGCAATATTAATTTATTGGATTTAATATTTTATTTAGTGTGTGAAATATGCCTTAAAAATAATTTTTTTTTTTATTTATTTAAAATCAGTAAGCCGTCTCTACTTAGCACGCAAACTATTTATTAATTAAAAAATAAAATTCGTTCATAATCAATATTTGAACTGTTATATTTGAAAGTGGTATAAGTCCACTATATAAAACAAATGAGTCAGCGGTAATGTTAGTAAGATGGTGTTATACATATATTACATAAAAAATAAGACCAGAATGAAATGACATTGAAACGTTGATAGATCGGGTAATGGTGCGGAATAGGGCTGAAACACAATACAGGTAAAACGTTAGTAGACAATCTAGGCGTTTCATTTGTTTCTGATCAGATTCTGCACCGTTCCTCAACAGTTTAAATCTGTTTTATAAAATATATTTTGTAATAAAGTGACTATACAGTGGAATCAAACTGTCTGATTGATTTCCTTAACATAATTTGATAATATTGAAACTGATGTAATTGGTTTACAAAATAAAGATTTTAGAAAATACGCTTCTATTCTACTTAGTAATGTCATCGCCTATAATTTGACGGAGAAAAAGCTACAGGATGGTATCTGATGAATGGAAGAAAACCTTGAAAAAAAAATTTTTTAAGCGTTCCCCCTAAATGTTTATACCCTTTATATAAATGCCGTTATTAGAACCTGGCATAAAACTGGTTAATCGTTTCTCTTCCTTTTCATTAGACATTGTTTTTGTTATCATTTTTATTTATTTTTTTTTTTTTGGTACTAAAACTAAACAATGGTTTTTCTATTATTACAGATGAAGTGGAACGTTTAAAACCACAAAAGCGCGGTTTCTTTCAATCAATTTTATGCTGTTGGCGGCGTAATCGTACAAAAACAAATCAAAATGGTACACCAATTGATGGTTCAACAACACCGCCTCCATTACCGGACCAACAAAGGTACCTACTACCTCAGGTTAGGCATTCGGATATGCACAAAAAATGTATGGTTATCGATTTGGATGAAACATTAGTGCACAGTAGTTTTAAGGTAAGTAAGATTAAATATTTATAAACAGACACATACAAACAAAAAATCCCACACACACATATGATTTTAAAAAAGGCCAAATTTACATTTTAAAAAAAATTTGAAAGGAGAAGCCAAAACCTCTATTTAAAATGAAAGATTAACCAACACTTATAAACACTTTTACAGTTTAAGCCTTAGTTTAAGAATGGTGTTTTTATTTGTAGGAATGACTTACTTAGGGAAATGGGGAAACGCTTAGCCTACCCTATTACCCTTTTACTCTATTACCAGTAATAAACTTTAAATAATAGAAAGTGTTATATGGAACCTTAAGAACATTCATTTTGTATGCTAAAACTTGACCTGACAAAAATTGTTTCAGTATAAGTTTTGACTCACCCTGTACAGATTTCCATATGTAGCCCACTATTTGCCACAAACTCACACATTAATTTATTTTAATATTTTTAATGTTATAAAAATAATTTTAATAACTTTAAAAAACATGTTTACCAGATTAACATAAAATGTCAGTTATCTTTACACATATGGGTGTATCCCATACACACACTTGTGCGTAAATTTAATGACGTTAATACACTTACTCATGGATACACATACTCGTAAGTAATTTAAACGAAAACATGTTTGTGTATGTTAAGGTTATCCACAAACCTTGTATACGAGGTATGTTTAACAAACTCAAGTCTATTTATATTGATATTGCATGCAGAGAGTGAGCGTCCGCCAAAAAAAAATTACTGCTAAATAGAAAGTATTTGCTTTACCAAAACGCTTTAGTGGTCTAGATTGTCATGTGTTAGATTTTTGTTTGTTTGTTTTGCTAATATGAAGAATTTCACTTTATGATTTAAAAAATTTTTTTTTTATATTAAATTATTTATTTTTTACGTTTTCACAAAATCGCATATGCGGAACTCCTTTTTTCATTAACCATGAAAAATGATATCCTGTGTGCAGGTCATTTTCTCATGGCCATTTATCTATAATTCCTTTTGTATGTGCTTAATTGTTGCTGTCTGTCATATTGCCATTATTATTATTATTCTTATATTGCTTGGCATCTTTTAATGCATTATTTTTTTGTTTAGACCAACTAAAATTTAAAGTTTTTATTTTTTTAATCTTTCATGATTTTGTTTTTTGTGTACATCAAATGTCTAAAATAAATGGTGCATCATTTTCTTCTCATGTTATAGCATTTTCAAAATGTGTTCCATACGTTAAGGCTATTTTGTCTATATGAAATTTATGAACTATGCCAAGAGGAGTAGTAGCATTTATGACTGCTTTTAGGCAAGTGTTTTATTTTTGTATTGTTTTCATTGTTCTGCATGTTTTTTAATGGGTGTTCTACCACAACAATCAACTGCTATTTAGGAAAATAAAAAAAAAATAAAAACTTAATTTACAATGCAAAATATATATTGCCTTTGAAAATTCAGGTTTTTTAGGTTTCATTGTAGCGGAAGTGTTTAAATGTTGTCCTGCCCAATTATCAAAAGAATTTTGGCAAACACAAGTGCATAATTTTTTGGTAAATTTACCACCAACTACAACCTATCAATACTTGAATGATTCATATTTTGGCACACGTTTCATAAAACATTTGATACTTTTTGTTTTTGTAAAGAGAACTTTTACTTTTGAAACTTTTATAATATTAACTTTTTTGTTTTTGTTTCCTTTACAGCCAATTCCAAATGCTGATTTTATTGTACCAGTTGAAATTGATGGAACTATTCATCAGGTGTACGTTTTAAAACGACCCTACGTTGATGAATTTCTTCGAAAGATGGGCGAATTATATGAATGTGTATTATTTACAGCATCACTAGCCAAATATGCAGATCCTGTTGCAGATCTGTTAGATAAGTGGGTAGTTTTTTTTTATAATTTTTAAATTTAATTTCTTATTGATTAAAAAAAAAAAAAAAAACTTTGTTCAGGTGGAATGTTTTTCGTGCAAGACTGTTTAGGGAATCATGCGTTTATTACAGGGGTAATTATATTAAGGACTTAAATCGTCTGGGACGGGATTTACAAAAAATTGTTATTGTTGATAATTCACCAGCTAGTTATATATTTCATCCAGATAATGCGGTAAGTAATTTCATAATAAAGTACTTAAACCCTTTAAAACAAAATTTATATTTGAACCACAAGAAATCAATTACAACTGCCTACGGACCAATGACAGCAGAACCTCAAACTCCACAGTAATTCTTTATTTTCTATAGAAAATTTTTTATTTTTTAAGTCTAGATTTTTTACAGAAAATTTTGAATTTTTAAATCTAGATTTTCTATAGAAAATTTTGTCTTTTAAAGCCCTGATTCTTTATAGAAAATATATAGTTTTTAAATCTGGATTTTATATGCAAAATTTCCAGTTTTAAAGTCTTAATTTTTTTTAATTTTCTCTTTTAAGTCGCTATTTTCTATATAAAATTTTGAATTTTTATATATGGATTTTCTTAAGCTTTATCGCTCTCTCTTTTCTTTCTTTGAAAAAAAAACAGCAAATTATTTAAAATATTTCTTATTCGTATTTTTATAATTGTTTTTTTTTTTTAACTTCAAGGTTCCTGTCAAATCATGGTTTGACGATGCCAGTGATTGTGAATTATTAGATCTGATACCTTTGTTTGAGAAATTAAGCAAAGTCGATTCTGTATATAGTGTTTTGTGCAATTCAAATAATCCCTTAAACAATCACAATCAACAACAACAGCATGTACAGCAGCAGCAACCACAGAACCAACAACTGCAGCCAACACCACAACATCAAATAAATCAACAACAGCAACAACAGACTATAACAGCAACAACTATTATAACTCAAGCTTCAACATTGTCCACACCAACAATATTAACGTCACAGCAGCAGCAGCCACACCAACAACCAGCAAGTCCGCCCAATTTAAATGATTTAAACAATAAAACGTAACATCAGTGGGAATTAATGTTTATTAATATTTAATTTTCAAATTAAAAAGAATTTTTTTTCGTTTTGTTTAAAATTTGCAAAAAAAAAAAAACAAAAAAAAAATAAAAAAAACCGAAGTGAGAAAGCACGTAAGAAAAGAAAAGAAAATAATGCATATTACACAATACAATACATATTTTTTTAAAAATAATTTACTTTTTAAGATTTTATTTGTTGCAAAGTAAAAACAAAAAAACATAAATTAATATTTTAAAATATTTAATATTAAGTTTGTTTTTATATAGACATTTTTTTTTAATTTGAATAATAACAGCGATATATCTTTATTTAATAAACACTTGATTTAAAAAATAATAGGTAAATTTGAAATTGTGTGAAAAAAAAACAAAATTTGTAATATAAAAAACTATAAAAGATGCAGCATACAAAGAAATTCGTCTAAAATTTATTAAAAAAAAATCAGTGGAAATGTTAAATTGAAAAAGAAAAAAATAAGTAAAAATATTTTAGTATTCGTATGGTCGGCCAAGTATGAGAGTTCAACAATTTCATCAGAAGATAATTTTTTTAAAAACCATTCAATATCATATTCAAAAAAAATTATGGAACAATAATACGGTGCCCCAAAATCTACAACAGCTTTTATTTCGTTTAGAAAGTCTACATCTTTAAGGCTAAATTTTTCATAAAAAATTTAACATTAGTGGAATTCATCCTTGGAAGTATTTTTACAATTAATGTTTATTTACAGAAAATTTTGAACTATAAAGCGTGGTCGACTTTTTTCTGATAACTGTAAACTAATAAAATGTAAACACCTAATAAAATGTTCTCAAAACTAAAAGTTGCCACCATTTAGCGACAGCTGTTGTCATACTTCTCTAAACTTAAACAATAATAAAACGTATTTACTATGGGTTTTCATATTGTATTTCTGAAGTGCTATAGAAAATAGTAGGATAATACATTTTATTAAGTGTAAAAAATTTTGTTATTTTTACAATTTTGTACGGGGCACAAGATTTTTTATACCGATATTTTTCATAGAAAATGCTATCTTTTTGAAAGCTTGCTTTTTTAAAACAAAAATTTGTGTTTTCAAGTCTCTATCTTCTATAGAAAATTTTATTTGATTAGGCTTGATTTTCTATAAAAAAAAAATTCTTTCAAGACTTTATTTTCTACAGTAATTTTTGCTTTTTGAAAGGACGACTTTTTATAGAAAATTTAGCTTTTTTTTTGAAGACCCGGTTCTTTTTAAAATAGTTTTGGTTAAGTATCTATTTTGTATTTTTTATTTTTTTTTTTTTTCCTTTTTAAGGCTTGATTTTCTATAGAAAATTTTGCCTTTTTTAAGACTCGATTCTCTTTCATAATTTTTTTTTTATCTAAATATTCTATTAAAAGTTCTACTTAAAATTTAATCTAATAATAATTTCAATATATAAAAAAGAGACGTAAACGCTTAAACAATATTTATTTATTTATTTTTAGGTAAAAAGGTCAAAAAATCAAGATTCTACTTTTTTTAAACTTGATTTTCTAAAAAAAAATCTTTGAGGGCCTATATACATTTGCTTTTTAAAAAGACATTTTTTAATTTTGCCCTTTTGAAGACTAGATTTTCTTTAAAATATTTTTGGTTTTTAAGTCTCAATTTTTTATAATAAAAAAAATATTTTCGTTTTAAAGTTTAAATTTTGCTATAAACAAATTTTTTTAAATCTTGATTTTCTAAAAAAATATTTTCCTTTTGAGACTTGATTTTCTATAGAGGCTTTTGCTTATTTAATAAAACTTTTGTCTTTTTCTATAGAAAATTTTCCCTAAAAATTTTTTTGTCTTGAAGTCACGATTTTCTATAGAATATTTCCCTTTTTTTAGGCTCTCTACTCTCGATTTTTTTATAAAATTTTGTTTTTTTTTTTTAGGCTCGATATCATGAATTCAGTTGTAAAATATCACAGATTTTAACTTTCAATGCAGTCTAGTACATTTTGTAACAATAACGGCAGGTATAATATTGGTTTTATTAAATTGTTATTTTTTTCTGCCCATTATTCATATTCATTGTGTGCATATATATTTGCTTGCTATATATTAAAAATGAGAATAACCCATCCATTACTTGAACTAAAACTTAAAATTAATTTTTTTTGATTTGTCGTGATTTAAAATTTTAGCTTGATTGTTTCAAATTTACCTATGCTTTAAATTATTATTAAACTATTTTTACAGTTTTATTTAAATTAATTTAACCATTAATTTCATTTAAGACATCAACCCTTAAAAAAGAAATAAAATTTTTCTAAATAAGTGTATTTAAATATAAAAAAATCATAAAACTTTATATAATACTTATAAAAAATTGAAACTATGTAATTTGTATACATACCTATATATACATATATATACATACTAATTTATATATAATGGTTAATTAACCAAAAACCCTTTTAATTTTATAACAAACCAGAAAATTATAAGCAAAACTCTATATATTTGCAATAACAAATAATAATAATAATTATAATAATGATAAAATTATGAAAACAGAAAATAAAAACAAATATTTATATATTTTTTAATAAATATCTAAAAGAAAAAATATATATACAAACATATGTATAATGCAAAGAAATAATATTATATAAAAATAAAAACATATTTTTTAATACAAACTTAAATATATAAAAAAAAGAATATAACATACTAAATACTACTTCCCTGCCCTCATTGACATATTTAAATTTAAATTAAAAAAAAAAAAAACTTCAAATACAACAAATCCTTAATCATAATCTAAGCCCGCCTGAAGGTATAAGAGAGTTTTTTAATAAATATTTTACTTTACACACAATATTAAATTATTTTTATTAGCTTGTTCATTTTTAAGAAAATGGCTTTTAACAAGAAAAAAAAGAGTCTTTATTTAACACATTTTTTTTTGTTTATTTTTTTATTATGTGTTTAATTATTTCTCTTAATTTTTACTTTATTTTTAATTAATAAACATTTATCGATATTTTTTTTTTTTTTTTTTTTTTATTAAAATGTTTTTAATATTAAATTTTTAACATAAACGTAAAAAAATATTCAAAAAAAGAAATGATAATAAAATTTTAATTTTACCACCAACGTTTTTTATATTTATTTATATAGCAGAACATAATTAATTGAAAATTAAAATCAACAAAATAGTGCAGTTTTTAATGAAAATTTCCGGGCATAATTTAAATGGCGAATTTTAAAATATGTGTCGTCTTAAAACGAATTCACATTTTCTAGTGTTTTCTAAACCGAATTCACATAATTTTATTCGTTTTAAATTCGAATAAACGGACTTGTCGAAACTTATTATTTTAATAAATTACTAAATACTATAACAAAAAGCAATTGACACATAAAGTGTGAAGACTTTTTTTATTCATTTTATTAAAATTACATTTAAGTTCAAAAAAAAAAGTTAATAAAAAAACTCTGAAATTTCTTAAAATTTTCGTTCTAAATATGATTAGTTTCATGAATAAAAGCAATTTTTTGGTCAAATTTGTATGATCATCACCACAAAAACCACTTTCCTAAAAAAAATTGTGTTAATTTTAAAACACAAAAACTTAACTTTGACATTTAAATAAAAATTCGAACTTAACTTAACAGCCATTTTTCGGGTTTTAAAAATTTTTGGTTTTTTTTTAACGATTCGATTTACACAATAAAGCCGATTATAACTTTCTAACTAATTAAGCAGAAGAATTATTTTTAATAATCTGGTAAGCCCAACAGAAAGCATGGAGTAAAGAAAAATATTGTAATCTAATAGTTTTAACAAACAAGCTTTAATTATTAGAAAAAAATGCAAATAAAAATTTGTGAGCATTAGACTCATACAATTTTTTGAACAGTTAAAAATTTAACAACCTTAGGCTGTATTCATACACTAGTTACAGAAAAAAAAGTTTTATCGTTCAATATTTTCATCAGAGAAACTTCAAACTACATATTTAAAAAAAAATTGTGCGAACAAAAACTTTGTTCGACACAATAAGCAAAATTTATCTTTAAAAAAATTTACATATAAAAAAAAAATGTGAGGACAAAAATTTTGTACGGAAGAAGTGGTTGAATACAGCTTAAGAGTACTCGGTTGTTGATTTAAATTTTTTCGTTAAGAAAATTTTCATAAAAAAAATTATGCGGACAAAAATTTTGTACAGAACAATTGATTGAATCCAGGTTATGAGTATTTGGTTTTCTATTTTTTGTTCCTTAAAAAAATTTATCAGAATAAAAACTGAAAAATAGTTTCATCTGTGGCGGCAGAAACATCTTGTATGGATGACTTGAACACCCAAAATTACCTTTGGACTCAAAGTTTAGTTTTACATTATTATATTTTTGTAAATTAGCAGTGCTGTTGTGTATTCGAATATTTTATTTAAAAGTGATAGCTTTAGTACCTCTTAAGTGCTCTGTGCCCCATTTGTGGATTTTTTTTTTTTTTTGCTTATTTTAGGTGGAATATATATTTTTTAACATTTTAGTTTTTATTTTGTATTTCGTTTGTTGCTATTTGTTTTTATTTCTATTTTTAAAATTTAGATTATTAACCATTTTAAAGAACTCTCTAATATTTTAACAGTTTTAAGAGCTTAAGAAAAAATTGAAACACAAATTTTTATTATAAGCTTAATTAGCCTAATGACTTTCTAATTAATCATCTAAATGAATATGCTTTAATATTACTTTCTTTTAATTATTTTTAAAATACATAGCATGTATTAAAAACAAAAGACCAAGCTTTGACAAATTATAACTAGATAAGAAGTATAAGTATATTTATTATAAACTATTTTTCTAAATACAATATAATTATAAAAATAAAAATAACACCAAACAAAAGGAAACCATAAAAGACGTCCAATCTCGACTTTAATAGTGTTTCACACCAAAATGAAATTTAAAAAACAAAAATTAAAAAGAAATAGCATTGATAGAGTAATAGCGCCCTCCTTGCCAAACCTGTGCTAGGTTTAGCACAAGGAACACTACACAATACATTGCTGGCACCCCCAACTCCTGAATAAGATGCTTTAATATAGTCAGCTACTCATCTTAAGGAAAACCCCGATCATAGAAAACATAAGAAATAAATTATGATTCCATGCTGCTTGAATTTATTAAATTAAACTATATATATATATATATATATATATATATATATGAGTATATATGTAGTGTCATTGTGTGAGGGGCGACTCTTCTCTTTTAAACATGTGCAATAATACCACACGGTCTATAGAAGATGTGCATACATTTTTGCTAAAAACTGTGCAAAGCTTATGAATTTATTTGTAAAGTGTACTCGTATACATAATCGGCCCTATTTTGTAAACCGAATTCACATTTTTTAGTGATCTCTAAACCGAAGTAAAATAATTCTGTTCGTTTTAAAACTGTATAAACAAAACTGATTGAAAGTAAATCGAATGTAATAAAAGATTAGAAACATGAAAAAGTAATTAAGGCATAAAATTTCAATACTTTTTTATTCATTTAAGTAAAATTACTTTACACTTAATACATTTAAGTTAAAAAAACAATTTATAAAAAAAGATGTTCGCTGCAAGTGTGAAGAATAAAAGCAATTTTTTGCTCATATTCCGACAACAGTAAAGTTCTGTAAATTTTATAATATAAAAACTTGACTTTGACGTTTAAATATAAATAGAACTTAACTTCAAATGATATTTGTTCGATTTTAAAAATTTCTCGTGTTTCAAAACTTTTCGGTTTACAGAACAGGTCCGGATTTGAAAAATTTCCTTTCACAAATACTTAATATTGAATGTGACAATTTGCCCTGTCTGTGGATATTTCTATTTCTTTCAATTTCTATTCAAAATTTTTTTTTTTAATTATCAAAATGTATAGAAGAGAGTAAACTTAAATATATTGGTGTGTCGCAAATGTTTCCGAAATAAAATATAAACCCACCTAACTATATTAAACTATATTAAAACAAATCATAGGAATGACTAAACTTTATTGAAAAGCTCTTAAAACTGTTGAAATTTAAAAAAAATTATACTGAAATTAGTTTGCAAAAAAATGTCCAAAAGTGAATCCACATATTTTTTATTAACATAATAAAAAAAACGTTAAAAACGGCTAAAAATAACTTTTTTGATAAATATATTTATGAAAACAATAATGCTAAACTCAAAAAAAAAAATTATATATATATATATATATCATAGGCTTAAAATTAGTTTTAAGTATGAAAAAAAGGAACTAACAAAAGAAAAATAAAAAGGAAAATTATATTTGTATTAAACTAAGTACTAATCCTATGCCCTTCTTAAAACTGAAATCAAATTTAAGTTTCGCTTTAATTTTGTGTAAAACTTAAAAAAAAAATTTAATAAAATTTCTGTATGGTGAAAATAAGTATTTTTATTTTTTCATCTATCTATTTGTAATAATCCCAAAATTAATAACGAAATACAAAAAGGCATAATTAATAAAAGAAAAAAAAGCAAACCATTGAAATTGATGGAAATGAGAGATAAAAAATAAAAATAATTTTGTTTTATTTCAAATGGGTATTTAAAAAGTGAAAATAAATTATAAAAAATTCTGCTACACCTAACGAGAGTTGAGTCATGATTCAAATTTTTTTATTACTTGTTTCAGTAATTTTTCTCAGCCATTTGTGTAGCGATGGCTCTCACTTTTTGCACAGATATTAGTAGGACTGTCTTTTCTGACAAAACTGCATACCAAGATTTTTTATCAGCTTTGTAATTTAGACAAAATACGCAAAAAAACGAAATGGAAAGGAATGAAAAACCAAAAATTGTGTTGTATTTTTTATTTTTCTTGGTCATTTGTGGACCGATCGTTCTGATTTTTGGTACAGTCATTATAACTGTTACATCTGATAAAACTGCTACCACGTTTTTCTGTCCGTTTTGTATTTTAGACAAAATACACAAAAAACCCAATCAGAAAAATGGTCAAAAATAGCTCCGCCATTTATGGAACGATCAATAGCAACTGAGATAGAAGTAACTGAGAGATAAAATTTCGTGAGTGTGCGTAACATTTTTTTTAGGATTTTACAAAAATATAGGAAAACTTGCTATATGACAATGGTACGCTAGCTGCAACTCCACTGAAATGTGGAAACTGATAGTAAAAGCAGCGAATATTTACTTTTAAATCTAAGTTCATAATAAAAAAGTTTGTTTAATAAGAGCTTATTAAACATATGTGAAATTCTGTACTTAAAAAATTTGTGTTAAACAAACAGTTTTTGTGTTATTCATAATTCATTGCAAATATGTTCAAGAATATTTTTGGAATGTTTTTTGTATTTTCAAAAGTTTTAATTTCTACTAGTTTAAACTTTCTTACCTGAAATTTTTGATTTGTTAACTGATTCCCTCCCCTTACTCTTGTTTTAGGCAGCTCAGATGAAATTGTTTCCTCACAACAGTCGGTATACATTTTAAGGTTATACTGTTTTTAATTTTTTTACACTTTATCGAGGCAACACTTTATAAATAAAACTGCATTTATTTAAATAGTTTTTATTGAAGTTTTTGTTTGTCCTTGATTTATTTTATAATTTTTTGTTTTTGTTGTGTTGTGTTGTTTTTTTATCTGTGATTTTTATAATGTATGTCTTCAGATCCTATAATTGTGTTAATAATTTTTTAAGTGTTCTTTGGTAACTTTTTTAAATTTTAGAATTTTTTCTAAGTTTTAAGTATTAAACTCTTAATTTGATTTACACATGTTCGTTACATATAAATTTAAATATGTTTATAATGACATTTACACACAAATAGTACATACATAGAAAGATATTTTTTATTTATATAATATTAATTTAATTTAAAAATTTTATCAATTGTAATTACAAGTGAAATTATATATTTCATTTAAAATAAACTTATCGTTTCCTTTTTTTTATTTTTTATTTAGTTAAATTATTGCTTAAATTCTGGTTTGATTTTATTTTTTTTTTTTTCTGGTAATAAATTCCACATAGAAATAAATTTTTATATAAAACTATAAAAAGGCGTTTGAGGTAATCAATGCATAAAAACATTTAGAGCAACATTTTTTTTACAAATGAACTGTGTGTTTTAAGTATTTTTTGCTAAATATTTTTTTCTTTATGTTATTTGTGGACTTGCGTAAATTGCCTTAGTGTCTTATAAGCACATAATAATAATAGAATTGCAAAGAACATTTTACACCGTGTTTAATGGCTGTTGTTTTTTAGAAAACACTTTTTACAAATATTTAGAATATTTTATTATATTAATTTGCAAAACACATCAAAATTACTAAATCATTAAACAGACTTATTATGAATGTCACCATGATGAACGTTGCCACCCGTAATTTTAAAATACAGTTACTGTAATTCATTTACAAATAATTGAATTGTAAAAGTAGAAATCTGTGCAACACAATAAAATAACAGAATTCACTTTTAGAAGTATTTTTACAATTAATGTATATTTCACATTTAATAAAACTGGCAACTTTAGTTATAAAAGAAAAGAAATAATATAATTCACATTTATAGAGAATACTGCTCTTTTATTGAAATAACGACAGCATCAATGTAAAATATATATGAACATACATATCTTGATGTTTTCAAAACAGCCCTAACTCACATTAAAAAAATTTTGTAGCAGAAGCCAAAAATAATATCTATTATGAAAAATAATCCAAACTCTTAAAATTTGTTTACAGTTTAAGCTACTTTATTTTTAATTTTAGAATTAAAAAATATTGCAGGAACTTTTAAATTGGTTTGGTATAATACATTAAAAAATCGAATGTTAATTTTTTGTAACGTAGAACGTTTTTGAAAACATATGACGATATCATATCAACTTTTTTTAATAACATAACGCCAGTCATAATTAGGCTGTTTGGAGATACCATTAATTAATCTTAAAAACCCTACATTAGTTAAAATATGACTATTCCTGTAAAGCAAAGCCTTTAAAAATTAAAAAAGTTATAGGAAAAAAAAACATTTTTTAATAACACTTAAAAAATTATCACTGTTTGTTTTAATCCATTTTCATTTGAGAAAACTTTGTCTTAATTTAAAACTTTTTAATTTTGAAATGATTAATTTTTCTTTTGTACATGAATGTGCATGTGTTAAGGTATAGACTCCCTAAATATTTGTAGACTCTAGTTAATATTCAGCTTTAAAACACTTGTTACAGAGAAAGTTTATATAAAAATAACAACAAGCCGAAAATCAGTACTTATTTCATTTTAAACAAAATCAGTCACAATTTGCTAATTAAATGGATGACTTTTAATGCTGTTTTTTCTATAGAATAAAGTGAATATCAATTTTGTTGAGCAGCACTTTAAGCATTACGAAAATAATTATAAAAATGGAAAAGTTAGTAGAATTTTTTAACCGATTTTGGCCTATACAGGCTAGGTTATTATAAATAAATAAATAAATCATGTTCTATTGATGTTTATAAGTTTGTTTGGAGTTTTGTTTGTTATAATTTTATATTGAAATGTTTATAGTAAAATGAATACTCTTATTTTTTTTAATTATTTGTTGTTTGTATTATTTAAATGCATTTTTAAGTAACATTTTCCTTCAGTTTTTATATTTTATATAAACAATTATATTTAGGTATAAGATAATTTCATTTGAATTGAATTTAATTGGTTTTCTTTTTATTTTTTACTTAAATTTTGTTAAAAAATAAAAGTTTCTTTAAAAAAATGTGTGCTGTATTTTTTTAGTATAATTTAAATTATTTATTTATAATTAAGTTATGACTAGACTTAAGTGCAAAGATAATTTTTAAAATTTCTTGTTTAAATTAAACATATTGGGCAATAATCATAGTCACACTAAAGTCGGTATGTTTTTAAAAACCACTTTAAATTCATATAATTCTTATGAACAAAAGTCAGCTCTTAATAAAAGCCTACTTTTTTGTGATTATGATTATGACCCTTTTTTTAATAATTTTTATATGTACGAATGTTTTGTATTACAAAATGTTACGGTATTTTTTTTACACTTTTGTTAAAAAAAAAAGTTTATTATATTTGGTGTTTAAATTTCGTTTCTTATTTACGATTAATTTTGTTTAAGTTAACATGGGAAAATTTTTTATTTAATATGAACTTGATATTTAGTTTTGTATTTTGTGAAAATACACAGTATACTATTGTAATTAAAGTTAATAACTGTAAAGTAAAATGTTTGAGTTGAACTTTATTTTTTCAAATTAATAAGTAAACTACAATTTCATAAAATGAAATCCGACTAGGTTATGCTTATCGGTAGTACACTTGTCTTCTAATTTTATTTAAAAAAATAGTAAATGAATAAAAAAAATGTTTGTTGTACCATTCTGACAACATTAACTGACAATATAAAACACGAAGAAATGGAAAAAAAAATACAGTTTCTGCTGTTTACAAAAAATTTTGGAACCAAGCTGAATGATAGGTGATCTGCATATGTATGTCTGTAATTTAATTTTTTAAAAAGACAGGTTGTCTTTTACGACTCCTCTACCGTTCTCGAATAATAATGCGAGCAATTTTTACAAAAGATTCGCAAGGCAATTTCATTAACTAAAGGCTTTGTCAACTATTATTGTTTAGATGTATTAGCAAAAACTATAAAGTATCAAACCGTTTTTGGAATATAGGTTGTACACATGTGCAAAAAAAATCCTGTGCCACTGAGATTAAATACAAAAAATTTTTAAGTTAAGTATGCCATTTAAAAAATCTCAATAAATATATTAATAATAAAATATAAATAAATAATGTTCAACTCATATATTTATAAGTACATACATATTTCTTGTTTATTTTTATTTTTTTATATATATTATCGTGGCAAATTATAACAATTCCTAATAATTAGCTTTGTTAGTATAAAAATATATTAGACAATGATATAAATTTAGGATCTCAATCTGTTTGTTTAACAATTCCTACAGAAAATGATAGTATCAAAGTGGTTATGTAATAGGGTTACATGTTCTTTATATCTTAAATAAACTTCCCACTTGAGTAGCTGTTATAATGAATATTGTCATAAATTTTTTGGATTTTTAATTTGCTATCTCAATGTTCAAGTAAAATGCACTTAATGAACATGAATGATCTTTAAACTGGAAATTAGCAGCACTTTAGCACTATCACTTCGTAGGATATTATTCGTCTCTGAAAAATACTTTTGCAGAGTTGTCTTCAATATGTAGGCATAACTATTAACTCGTTATAATAAAAATATATGAATGTGGTTTTTGTTTCAATTGTTATTAGTGTAAGTTAAGAAAAACCTAAAAGCTATTAAACTAATTTACACGTCTTTTATATGTATAATACGTATGTATGTATATATGTAGGCTCTGTGGGTAAATATAGAAAGATTTTGGAAAAAGGAAGGCTGTTAGCTATAAGCAAAATCTTGAAAATTGTTTACAACGGCACATAATTATTTAACAATTTTCTATATGTAGTAGGTTTTATAGAGAATCGGTCTGCGATGACATACGTTTGCATTGGTTATTTTAAATATAAAAATTTTTTTAACTTCGTTGAGTATTGAGTTTATCATATGTTTTCTTATAAGGTGGTTTAAATTACATTTACGACATAAAATATGGCTTTTTTTCTTGAGCAGCACTTTGTAAAAAAATAAAATTAAAACTAACACTATTGGAAATATTAGCACATATTAATTAATACTTTCTAAATAAATACTTATACTTGCAGGTAAAAAAGCTTTTTTTGATGATTTTTAAATTCATTTATAACGTAATAAAGGAATAAATATATCATACATAAGCTTAAATTTTCAACATATGAAAGAATCTAAATTGTAAATATTTGAACATAATCTAATAATAATTAAAATTAATGTCTCCATTAAGAAAAGAAAAAACAAAAAAAAATTACACATTACCTTGGTTAAATGTGCTTTTCTTTGATTTAAACATTAGCTATGGGTGCTTTGCGCGTCATCGCATCCCGATTCGACTTATCCTACACATACTGATAATTATGAGTAGTTGCTGATGATTCCTGGCCATTGCCAAGCAATGGTTCCTGTTCTATAGTTTTATTTGCTTGCACATCATAATCATAATAGTTCATCCAATCAATATGTTTTGGTTTAAATAAACCAAAACATGAACACTCCAAGAAATCGATCAGATTATTAAAAGCACCACGAGTAAATGGTGACTTTCCCTTACGTGCCTGAAAATGTCGATACCTTCCACGGTTCATACGTTCGTTAGTGGTCATACCTAAGCATATAACCTGATAAGTTTGACAAATTGTTAACAATATAACCCATGTCATGTGAAGTAGAGCGTTGGCCATAACCCATCCAATCCAAGCGTTACAATTACCAATAGCACGTAAAGCAGCTAGAAAATCTTTACATAAAATAAGTAATAAGAAAATATATTAATATTCATATTAACATATTCATATATATTCTCAAACAAAAGCACAAACAAGAAACACATAAAAATTTAGTCAATAATACGATGTATTTACTTATTTACTCAGTGCTGTCATAACAAAGCCTATAACGTCAAAAACATATTACGTAGTAATGACAATTCAAGTAGGGCTTAAAACTACAAAAGCAAGCTAATATTCCTAGCTTTCTGGCTACCCAGGCAAAACCAACAGACAAAACAACCCACTTAGCAAATCAAGGTAAAAAAAAAATAAGTATTTCCAATTGAAGTTATATTCAAATAACGTGCACTGACTAAATGTTATTAGCAGTTGGGGCATGTGGTGGGTAGGCGGATCACAAGGGAAGGAATTTGTGTAATTATATAGAGTGATGGTTGCATCGAACACTTAACCCTCGCTGCCAAATAGTCCTGCATAGAAACAAAAACAAACTAAATAATGAAAGATCTCTACGAGGGATGTACACAAATAAAATATATACAAATAAGAGTTTCAAGCTAATAAAAAGTAATTCCACAAAAAGAGTCTCATAAGAACCATAATCAGACACTTTCACTATTAACTTATTACTAATTTCATTTAAAATGTATAAGCCTACACCATCACTCTCAAAACCGCCACTACCATTACAAAGAGTTTTAAAATAATCTTTCATACACAGTAATTTTGTTTTAAAAAAATAATTTCACTCACCATCAAAATGTACATTGCAGCTGCTCATATAATACCAAGACCCACCATAAACCATCCAACCACACATAATCAAAAGCATCCATAGAAAACCCATAAAGTATGTATGATTTTTTAAGCCAATGCAGTTGCCAACCCAAGGGCAATGATGATCAAACCGTGCCACACAACGATCGCAGACACTGCAATGTTTTGAACGTGTGGGACGCCTTACTAAACAGCCAGAGCAAAATGAGGATGGCTCAAACCCAATACCACCAAGTTCTGATAACTCCACAATAGTCTAGCGAATGAAAATATAACCGAATAAATAAAAAATTATGAAACCAGCATGGGAGCATTTAATTAAAAGTACCTTAAATCTTTGTTCCTGTGTTGGCTGTATAATACCCGGATCACCTTTCCAAGATTTTAGAAAACAAACCCATAGGCCACCTGAACATATCAAGAAAAACACGGTCGTACCAAACGATACAGCATCCACAATATACACAAACCACGTTATATAAAACCATGCTTTCGTAGCGCAATATACGCTTAATGGGAGTAAAGCCATTAAATGATCATCAAATAATGCCTTCCCTAAGGTATGAAATATAGCGTAGAGACAACCCAATAAAAAGAACTTAATAATGTACAGTGTATTTAAGGTGAATATAACACCGGCCAAATAGAAGGCTGTAAAAGGGCACGCCACCATCGACCACCAACGTAATCGTTTGTCATGTTTGACACGACTCACAAGAGATCTTCTTTGTTGTGATGATAAGGAAGCATCCCTAACGCGTTCCATTACTTTTTCGCTTATCCAAACAGCACCAACTTGTGCTTGGAGCATTATAAGTGGTGTGCAACCCCGTAAATTGGGCACGTCTAAGGAAGCTTTGGATTTTAAAACTAAAGTACTTATCGCTGAGGAATTACGTGCCAATATAGCCCAATGTAAGGCAGTGTTGCCATGTGTGTAATCAACCATTGCTGGGTTAGCTCCTAACGTGAGTAGTAAACGCACTGGATCTAAGGCGCAAACCTAAAAATTTTAATGAAAATAGTAATTGTATGCAAAAACAAAATTTTTTTAAAATCCTAATGAAAATGTAAATGAAGGCAAACCTCGCAGAATAAATATTGATTATTGAAAAGTTTTCCTTGTAGTAATTTTATTTTAAGATCCAATCGAATTATTTTCTTAATACATACAAATTAGAAAAAGTAAAAACAAGTAAATATAAAAAGAAAACTTGTTGTGGGTTAGCAAAAGCGTAATAGTGGAAAGATGTAATACTTAAAATAGTTAAATTCCTTCCAATTATTTTTATTTTTTCGATAAGAGAATTTTTTAAAGTTCCGAAAAATTCAATACCAGATATTACTATTTGGAATTTATAGATTTATTATTTTTTTAAGTTTATTTAAGTTTCTTAATTTAGCACTAACCTTCCAAGCTGCCCACATTAATGCGGTCATACCACAACGGTCCTGTAAGTCAGGTTCAACTCCTTTTGCTATGAAATACGCCACTAATGCTGTGTGCGCAAATTGAGCTGCAATATGTATGCATGAACAGCCCTCAGCATCACGTATCCGCGGATCAGCTCCGGCGGCCATTAAAAGAACAACAGCACCTAAATGACCTTGCCTTGCAGCCCAATGCAGAGGCGTTGCATTAAGTTCACCTCCTAATGCATCAACTACAGCACCCTTTTCCAAAAAATATTTTATAATATCACGGCGGTTATTAATTGCAGCCCAATGCAATAAGGTAACCGTTTCACTATCCGGTTGATTTACATCCCAACCAGATTCGACCAATTCTTTTACTCTTGCTGTAGCCCCATATTGAGTGGCTTTGACAATGTCAAACCCACTGTAATCAAGTTCTACGGGTACACTCGGTGGTTGTTGAGCCATTAAAGCTCCCTGTCGTTCGACTTCGCGTTCTCCCTCCGTGTTGGGAGCACAAGACCCGGTCGTTGCTACATTGCAAGCACTTTGATACATGTTGTGTGGTTTGTTAAACATTAAAAACCTGTATATTTTTCTTCTTTACTTTGTGATTATTCAATAGCCAAAATTTTCTTTATTATATTCGTTCAGAGGATACTTTGTGGTGCAAGTGGTGATTCACCCACCTCCTCCTTTTCATTTATTGCTTACAATTGCACGATTTGCACTTTTACACTTTAAAACATTTTTCTATACAACACTTTTAATTCGTAAGAATTATTAATACAATTAATACAATAATTTTGAAATATTTATTAAAGTCCACGTAAATATTTTTACAAAAAAATTATTATTTTATATAGCCTCGAAGAAAAAGTTTTTCTGGAAGCAGTAACTTTTCTTAACATGACAGTTGTAATGACAATAAAATCTTAATTCACAGCTGCCAGATAAAATTAGCATAAAATCGTCAAAACAAATACACGAAATCGTTAAAGTTGTTTTTATGGATGATAAAACAGAACAAATTATATAATAATTAAATATTAAAATTTTTTATAGCAATTGGTATTTTTATAAATTTATATTATTTTGATTTCCTTTTGTACTTTTTTACTGGAAATCAGGGTCATCTGTGCTGTAGTATAGTATATGTAACATGTACATAATTTGCGACTTAAAAATTAAAATACTTTTAATATTTTGAGTTTTATTTATTTATTCTATAATAATAAAAAGATAAAGTAAATATGATTTACCTATAATTTACCTGTATTATTCTACATATACAATTATATATTACATTCTCACATAAAAGTAAGTAATTGAAGGTAAGAGAAAAAATCGCTGAATTATCGCCACTCTTTTTTGTTTTAACCGCGTAAATTTATGTTTTATTCTTTTCCTTTTGTAAATTACGAAGTGCGTATTTTTTGTTTTAAAAGTTAAGAGCAAACAATTAATAAGTCAAAAAAATTTTAAAAACATATAATATATATAGCACAATGAGTAACGGCATAAATAAACGAAAATTTGGTGGAGCTGGTGCAAATACTAATGGGACTTCAAATGGTCAGAGCAAAAAGCCAAGAAACTATGAAGACGAGGATGACGATTTGGCTGCTCCATTTGAGGTAGAATTTAGCAATGATGATATGGATATAACACAAATTATGGGCGAAGGACCGGAAAATCAACAGACGTCTGTCAAATGGTCTCGTGTAGATCCACCAGAATTAGACTGTGAAACAGATGCTTTGATATTTCAGCAAATTGATGTGGAAAATTATATTGGTTCTCCTCTGCCTGGTATGCCAGGTGCCCGTTTAGGGCCGGTTCCGATTTTACGCATGTACGGTATTACTATGGAAGGTAATTCGGTTTGTTGTCATGTTCATGGTTTTTGTCCATATTTTTATTTGGCCGCTCCTAAAGGTTTTGAGCAAAAACATTGCCATGAACTGAGGGTCGCGTTAGATAAAAAGGTTTTAGCTGATATGCGCGGTGGCAACAAAGACAATGTGCAAGAGGCTGTTTTAAGTATTGAATTAATAGAGCGTTTAAATATTTACGGTTATCAGGGAGATACGAAACAAAAGTATATTAAAATTACATTGTCGATGCCAAAATTTGTTGCGGCAGCTTCCAGACTGTTGAAAAAAGAAGTGATCTATAACTCCTTCGATTTTCAAGACTGTCGTGCCTTTGAAAATAATATCGATTTCGACATACGTTTTATGGTCGATTGTAATGTGGTTGGATGTAACTGGATTGAACTGCCTCCCGGAACATGGCGTCAGAGAGGTCGCAATTCAAAACCTTTACCAGAAAGCCGTTGCCAAATAGAAATAGATGTGGCATTTGATAAGTTTATATCACATGAGCCAGAAGGGGAATGGAGTAAAGTAGCGCCTTTTCGTATTTTATCTTTCGACATTGAATGCGCTGGTCGCAAAGGTATATTTCCTGAACCTAAAATGGATCCTGTTATACAGATCGCTAACATGGTTATAAGGCAAGGAGATCCAGAACCATTCATACGAAATGTGTTTACGCTTAAAACGTGCGCTCCGATAGTGGGAAGTCAAGTACTATGTTTCGATACTGAAAAAGAATTGTTGGACAAGTGGTCCAGCTTTGTACGAGAAGTAGATCCAGACATCTTAACAGGTTATAATATAAATAATTTTGATATTCCATATCTCATTAATCGTGCAGCGCATTTAAAGGTCAAAAATTTTGAGTACTTAGGTAGAATAAAAAATATACGGTCTGTTATAAAAGAACAAGTTTTACAGTCTAAACAAATGGGTCGTAGGGAAAATAAATACGTTAACTTTGAAGGTAGAGTGCCATTTGATTTACTTTTCGTTTTATTAAGAGACTATAAACTAAGATCGTATACCTTGAATGCTGTCAGTTACCAATTTTTACAAGAACAAAAAGATGATGTACATCATAGTATAATCACCGATTTGCAAAACGGCGATGATCAGACTCGCAGACGTTTGGCTATGTACTGCCTTAAAGATGCCTATTTGCCTTTAAGATTGCTCGATAAACTTATGTCAATTGTTAATTATATGGAAATGGCCAGAGTTACAGGAGTAACCCTAGAATCACTGTTAACAAGAGGTCAGCAGATTAAAGTATTGTCGCAGTTACTACGCAAAGCCAAAACTAAAGGTTTTATAATGCCTTCATATTCTTCTCAAGGTTCAGATGAACAGTATGAAGGTGCCACAGTAATTGAACCCAAACGGGGTTATTATGCAGATCCTATATCAACACTTGATTTTGCTTCTCTGTATCCCAGTATAATGATGGCTCATAATTTATGTTATACCACGCTTTTGCAGCCAGGTCTAAAAGACAAATTAGGTCTAAAAGATGAGGATTACGAGAGGACACCATCTAATAATACTTTTGTTAAAGCTGCAGTACGTAGAGGATTGTTGCCAGAAATCTTAGAATCTTTGTTAGCTGCTCGAAAACGAGCCAAAAATGATTTAAAAGTAGAAACTGATCCCTTCAAGCGTAAAGTGTTAGATGGTCGACAATTGGCCTTAAAAATCTCTGCTAATTCTGTGTACGGCTTCACCGGGGCTCAAGTGGGCAAATTGCCCTGCTTAGAAATATCTGGTTCCGTAACAGCGTATGGCCGTACTATGATAGAACTTACTAAAAATGAAGTAGAGTCTCATTACACCAGAGATAATGGATATGAGAATGATGCTGTAGTCATATATGGGGACACCGATTCAGTCATGGTAAATTTTGGCGTTAAATCTCTTGAAAGAAGTATGGAATTGGGAAAAGAAGCAGCCGATTTGGTGTCTGCAAAATTTGTGAGTCCAATAAAGTTGGAATTCGAAAAGGTGTATTATCCTTATTTGCTAATTAATAAGAAAAGATATGCCGGCCTTTATTTTACTCGACCAGATACTTATGACAAAATGGACTGCAAAGGCCTTGAGACGGTGCGTCGAGATAATTCACCTTTAGTAGCAAATCTAATGAATACATGTTTACAAAAATTACTTATTGAAAGAAATCCTGATGGAGCTGTAGAATATGTTAAACAAATTATATCTGATTTGTTATGTAATCGTATTGATATTTCACAATTGGTTATAACAAAGGAATTGACCAAAACAGATTATGCCGCTAAACAGGCACATGTAGAACTAGCAGTAAAAATGAAGAAAAGAGATCCTGGCACGGCACCTAAATTAGGAGATCGTGTTCCTTATGTTATTTGCGCAGCAGCGAAAAATACTCCAGCTTATGCAAAGGCCGAAGATCCTTTATATGTGCTGGAGAATAGTGTTCCCATAGATGCCAATTATTATTTGGAACAACAACTATCAAAACCTTTGCTAAGAATATTCGAACCTATTTTGGGTGACAAAGCTGAATCAATTTTATTAAGTAAGTGAATGTTTGTTTAGTATATAGCATTTAAAATTTATTTATCATTCTTAGAGGGCGAACATACACGTACCCGGACTGTAGTTACTTCAAAAGTTGGTGGCTTGGCTGGTTTCATGACGAAAAAGTCTTCTTGCTTGGGTTGTAAATCACTTATGCCTAAGGGTTACGAAAATCAGCCATTATGCCCACATTGTGAACCTAAAATGGGTGAATTGTATATGAAGGAAGTGGTAGGTAAACGTCAGCTAGAAGAAAAATTTTCACGTTTGTGGACGGAATGCCAAAGATGTCAAGGATCGTTGCATGAAGAAGTATTATGTTCTAACCGTGATTGTCCAATATTTTATATGAGACAGAAAATTCGAATGGATTTGGAAACGCAAGAAAAGCGTGTACGACGCTTTGGTATCCCTGAATGGTAATACACAAGTACAGTTTAACAGTTGATGTTAGAAAGAATGAATTCTTGTTTAAAATAATCAGTATAAATTTATTTTTTGAGTTCGCATCGAAATAATGTTTAATTTTGATTATATTATACAATTAAAAGTCTTAAGTAAAGAACTAGGAAATATTTGTTAATTAAAAAATGTACCAAGTGTAAATTAGGAAGTGGTTTTGTGATATTGATATTAAAGCAAACCCAACGTTCTATTTAAATTTAATACTACAACTGTATACATACCTATAAAAGTCTTTTATAGGTATGTATATATATAGTTACTGTACTACATATATTTTATCATTTATAAGTTTTTTTTATACTAAATTTATGTATAAAAGAATTCTATAAAATACTTTCTTTAAGATTAAGAAATAATACCCTAAAATCATAACGGGTATGAATAAACTGTTTGTGCTCTCTTCATGGACTTGTACCGCTATAACAGAAAGGACACAAAACAATTGTTTGTTATAAATTTGTTTGATTTTTGTTATTTTTAATTGCATATTTATAATTACTTAAAGTTACGAACAAAGAATAGACAGATGGTAAGGGAGAGGCGGGGATAGAAGTTAAAGAAATAAAACGGTTCATTGATATAATTTAACGTATAGGGAATTGTTTTTGGATTAAATGAGAGGAAAAAATGTTTAAGTAAATACGACTATTTACGACTCTGTAAAGTATTGGATAGCCAATCCATAGCTTGGTCAAGTCCTTCACCTTTAGTCGCAGAAGTTTTAAAAATTTGGAAAGTACGATTTTTAAGATTTTCCAAACCTAATGCATGATGGACTTCAGCCACAGTCATACAGCCTTCCATATCTTGTTTATTGGCTAATACTACCAAAACTGCACCGGCAAGTTCTTCCTCCTATAATATAAAAACATGTTCAAGTCATAATCTCAACCAAAATAAATTTTGTTACCCTTAACATGTATAAAAGCTCATCTTTGGAAATGCCTATTCTATCACGGTCTGCAGAATCCACTACATATATTATAGCATCTGTATTGCTGTAATAACAGCGCCAGTATGGTCTATTCAAAAAAAAAAAATAAAATTATACAATAGTATTGGCTTTAATATATGAAACTTTTATTTACCTTATACTTGTTTGTCCACCCAAATCCCATACTTGAAATTTTAGATTTTTATATGTCACTTGTTCCACATTGAAACCAATAGTTGGTATAGTGGTTACCACTTCTCCTACTTGTAATCTGTATAATATTGTCGTTTTACCAGCTCCATCCAGGCCCAGAATTAATATACGCATTTCACGAGATCCCAGTAAGCCACGAAAATAACTTAATACTCCTCCTGTATATTAAAATAAAAAAATATACACATCCTTTTGCTAAAATGTTGACTCACTACGTCACTTTTTTGTTGTTTGTACTTTCCTTCTCTCGTTTTTAACTAAAACGTTTCGTTTACTTACCCATATTTTCTTAATATTAATTGTTTAGTACGTTTTAGGATATAAATTAGCTGGATTAGTTTTTATTTATATTTTTTAAATTAATTTTCTTTAAAAATATGCAAAAATTTTAATCGCTGTTTAATATATTTTTTTTTCGTTTCAATAAACTGTCAAATGAAGCGGTTAAGAATGAGGAGTGAAATGTCAGCAATAACAGATAAAAACAAATAAAAGAAAGGAGAATTTACAAACGGTTATGACGTGTCGGCATAATGAAAATGCTGCCACTTATTGAGAGTTAATAAAAAATAAAGTAATTTAGCATAGCAGAATTAACAATATGTAATATAAAAGCCATTTGATTTATAATTAATTTAATATATGTATATATTTGAAAAATATTTATTAAGAGTAAACCTTAGTTTTATATCTGTGATTTAGTAATAGACTAAATCTTTATGCTCTTATCCAAAAAAAGTTGACGTAGACTTTAAAGTAGATTTTTTTGTATAAGGGGGTTAGTGTTTAGTAAATATATGCCTTAGTTGAGGGATTTCAGAAAATATCCCTTCATATTTAGAAATACGATGGTAGCTCTTAAGCAATCGCTAAAAGTTGCCACTTGTAGAAATTTTTCCGTAATGCTTTTTTTTACAACCATGGCGGCCATTGTCAATTTTTTGTGGATGTCGCGTTGTGTGAAAAGTGTTTAAAACTGCAAAAATTATTAATTTTTATTAAAAAAAAGAAGAAAAGTTAAAAATTATATTTGATCAAAATAAAATTGAAAAAGCATTGTCAAATAAAATAAGTGAATTATCCGTAAATATTTGAATCTAAAAAAATACCCCTATATTAATATTGAAGGTGGTTGCATTTGTGTGTGTAAAGTGTATAACAAAATTTTTGCAGAAAAATAATTTTTTTTAAATTGAGATTTTCAAAGCTTGAAAAATAAGAAAAAGCAAAAAAATGACTTCGCCTTCACCGGCGAATAGTCCAATGCCGCCTCCGCAGGCACCGAGTCCCATGGGGCCGCCGCCTCAAAGCCCGGCTCCATCACCCTCTCCTCATAGCCCTTATACACATCCACCACAACAGGGCCCGGGCGTTCCACCTGGTCCGGGTGTGCCGTCAGGACCATCGGGACCTCAAGGACATCAAGGTCCACCTCACGGGCCTCCTCACATGCAAGGTCCACCTCCTGGTACAGGACAACATGGTCCACCGCCTCCTGGCCATCCAGGAGGACCATATGGTCATCCAATGCAACATGGGCCTCCACATGGTCCACCTCATGGTGGCCCTCAACACGGGCCCATGACTTCGCAACATGGTGTCGTTTCACAACATGGGCCACCACCACCTGGCCAGCACGGCCAACAAGGAGGTCCCCCAACAGGACCCCCTATGGGCCATGGTCCACCATCTCATGGTGGCCCACCTCATGTTATGCCACAACAACAACCTGGTGCACAAGGCGGACCCCCGCCTCATTTAAATGGACCTCCCGGACAGGGACCCCCGGGTCCCCAGGGTCACCATTTGCCTCCTCATCATCAAGGCATGGGTAATTGTATACACACATACATATATAATTTAATTTAAATGAAATACTGTAAAACAATCAATTTGCAGCTCCTCATATGGGAATGCAAATGCCACCTCAGGGGCCAAATATGCCACCAATGGGTTTCCAAACTCATGGTATGCCACCTAATGTAAGTAACTTTATTGTATATATTTATTCGTTCCATAGATAGTTAAATATAAACATTATATTATGTGACATTTATTGCATGCAATTTATTTAAATTCAAACTCAGTAAGTGCATCAGCTTCGTCAATTAGTTGTTTTACTTCCTTTAAAAGTTTCTCAGTTGAGGCACAAATTAAGTCTGGTTTCATTATATTAAAAAGAGTTCCACTTGTATGAGTAATAAAACCACCTGCCTCAGTTAATATAACTGCACCGGCAGCAATATCCCAGGGCTGTAAATCTTCCACATGAAAGCATTGAAAACTGCCTTTGGCCACATAACACAATGTTAAGGCAGCACTGCCACAACCACGTGTACTTAATATGTAAAAAAAAAATTATGAAATCACAATTTAGTAAAAATCACAGCAAACTTACCCAATACCATTCGAAGCCAATTTGCAAAGGCGTTTCACATTTTTGTCTCTTATAGCTGGTACATGTATCAAAGATATTTCATATCCCACTACAGCATTTTTAATCTGTAATTAAATTGGGTAATACGATTTGATTGAGATTGCTAATTACTAGTAGTTTTCTACAACGATTTTGGTTCATCAAAATATTGTATGGCAAATAACAAATTTGTTAAAACATTTCAGAATAAATTATTTAAGGTGTAATAAATAATTTTTGCATTAAAAAGAGAGAACAAAAATGAAAATGTCTTAAGATTACATTCTTTATATTAAGTATATTTTTTGATATTATCACTTAAAAACAAGTTAAATTAGCATTCAGTTTCTCTAACGTTATCAATATATACATACATACACATATATATTTCAATAACTTTGATTGTAATTTTCTTTATTCCTTAAAACGTTTTGTTTGAATTGTTATAAACTGTTACCTCATTCTAATTTTTAAAGAGCTTCAGTTTTTACTTGTTAAAAATTCTTTTATTACTGATATAAGTTGTAGCGCTGTTTGCATACTTTATATTCTGCAGATTATAAATTCAAATAAAATGGTTTCATGCATACATACATATTTATTTAGTCGACATCATTCTTTGCTTATTATTGCAACAATGTCGTAACTCGAAATGAAGTAAATAAAATATTTTGCCCATTCCAATTTTCAAAACAAAAAAAATCCAACAGTTCTCTTCACAAGTGTGTTGGTAATTTGAATTTGATTTTGCTGTAAAATCAATTTTGTTTTCGAGTTATGACATTATTATAGCAAATGTGCAAATATTTAAAACGCTAAAGTAATCTTTATTACTTTTAAATATTTCTTTGTAATATATCAAATATATTCTAAATGATAAATTTTATTTGATAAATGATTTCACAAAATTAAACTAGACCAACTTAAGCTTTTTGTTTCTATTTACTTAAACCTATGCATGAATTAATATAGACATATACATATGCATATAAGAAAAAAGAAATAATTTATAATTTGACAAAAGGAACAGAATAGTAGTTTTGCAATTACTTACTGATGTACAGTTTTTCGAAACATGTATTGGTCCACCATTCAAATAAGCCCCGTGTCCCTTCCAAGCTGAATACATTTCGTTTGCAATTGGATTGTAAACAATACCCACAACTAATTCCTTATTGATAGTCAGACCTACGGAAATACAACAATGTGGTATACGATTGATAAAATTTGTAGTACCATCTATGGGATCAATAATCCATGTTGGAGCATCTGTTAATTCTGCCAAGCGCTTATTAGCGGCAGATTCTTCTTCGCCAATAACTTTTGATTCAGGAAATTCGGTCTGTAAGCCCAATATTAAAAGATCTTCTATTTGTTTATCATAAACTGTTACTAAATCATAAAATTCCGATTTTACTTCAAACGTTGATTCAGATTTGAAGTAGCCTTCACGCATTATAGGTCCGCATTTCATTACCAAGTTTAATGCAACATCGTAATATTTTTTTAATTCTTCTTTTGTTGTTGAGGACATTTCAATTAGAATTTAATTGTTATTTTTATAATCAAGTAGTTTGTTTTTTCGCAAATATATTTTACTTTGCTTCAAGTATCCAAATGTTGATGAGGCGAGTATTTTATATAAACTAAATGAAATTCAAAGAGTGTGTAATCGAGAGCAAGAGTTATACTCGAAGCTGCCAGATGATGTGGACTGAAACCGTCATTTTACCGCAATTGTTTAATAAGTTGTACGTTATAGACACTTTAAAATAAACTGGCATCTTTAGTTCTCTCTAAAATCACATGCAGTTTGCTAAACTTAAAAAAGCTTTCTCCCTTTTTTATAAATAATCATACAGTCAAACATCATGAATGCAAACTTTTTAACATAGAAATATACATACATATATTATCTAGCTAGAACGGTTAAACTACTAAAGATTTTAAACGATATTACTAGGTACAAACAGCTTAAATTTATTTTTTAAATAAACTTTTATTAAAAAACAAAAAAGTTAATAGACAAATACTTCAAAAGTAAAAAAAAATTATTGGTACTACTTTAACTTCATATGGGCAGGTAATAATAAGTATAAAAAGTAGAGAAGTACATATATACAAATTTTAATTTTGCTCCTCTCCGCCTACTGTCGTTTGCTGGTCAGCAATACGTATTAACTTCTCGACTTGGAGACGTAACTTTTCAGTACCAGCACATATTAGATCTGGTTTCATTATATCAAATTTACCACCATAAGGATGTGTAACTACACCACCAGCCTCTTTAATGAGCAAATAACCTGCTGCACAATCCCACGGATACATATCCTCAATATGAAATGCATCTATATTACCTGATGCTACCATGCACAGCGCATCAACAACACATGAATAAGATAACAACCTGTAAATAGTAAATACAACAAATTATTATATCGTATGTACATATGTATGTGTTTACGTATATAAAATATGTACATTAGAATAAAAACTAGAAGCGGGGACAAGTCACCTGGTCACTGCGGCCAGAATAGCCCTATTTTACATACGTACACAATTATTATATTAGTGAATATCTGATGCGCTAGAAAAAAAAATTAACTCTGAAAGAACTGCAAATATTAAAAAGATAAGTCGCAATTTATTAAATTGCTGTCATATAACATCAGTTAATAGAGGATGAAAAACGTATTCTTGCATCAATTAAAGAAAATAAATAAAATTTTTGCTTTTAATAAGTTAAGTAGGTACATACATAGTATATGTCGGTATATAATTTTTTCTTCAACTTAAATTTAAATGAAAAATATCATTTTTTTATTAAGAAATTAAGCATTTTTATATGTGTATTGATAAAAAAAAGCCAAAAATTATCAAATTCTAATTTATTTATTCAACGTAGCAATTTGCTGCATTATGTTTTGGTTGTTTTCGAAAATTTAAAATTTATAAAATAATTCTTAAGCCCCTGTGTTCTGTATTTCGAACGGAATTTATATTTTTGTTTCTTATTAAATAAAATTTAATGTATGTACATATATACATATATATGCATGGAAGCAGTGCACTAAAAATCAAGAATAACATAATTTTTTAATTTTGTTAGCAGCACTAGCTTTATGGATTGTAATAAAAAATCCGGTTCTGTTTGCATTTTTCTGAATTCAAATTATAAATTCTCAATTATTTTTTATAAGTTTTTTAATAAGAGAAGGCGATTTTGCATTTTTAGTAACAATGACATACATTGTTACGTATGTATGTATGTATATCTTACCTTCTAGCTTGCGAACCAATATAATATATACGTTTAATATGCTTGTTACGTATTTTTTTAGCATGCAATAATGATACTTCGTAGCTCACGTTAGCGTCGTTCATCTAAATAAATGTTATGATAAAAAAAAAACAATTTGGAATATAAAAATATTCATAAATAGCACAAACTAGGTATTTAATTTTAAATAATGTATCTAAATGAAATTATTTAGCTTTATGTTAGTAGGCAAAATGCCATATAATTTTTTGAGTTGTAGCGTTACGTATACTTGATATAAATACACACATGTACATACATATATATGTAGGTACATATCTACATCTATAGATTAATGCTTAAAGAGATAGCGTTGTGATTTTCTCCATAAAAATTTAAATAAGATTTCTCGGCGCGCAATACGAAACTGCAAATACATACATAACATATGTATAGTTACATACGTATTTATCATTTAAAAAAATTTAATTTAATGTTTACTTGACATCTGGTTACGTAATGATTTCTAATTGTAATGATGTAATTAGAAAAAAATGGATATAATTTTTATATCTATGTATGTAATAATTTTTCAAATAAGAATTGTATTAGATCGTGTCTCATGCCAAAAAACCTTATCATACATACCTTTTCGCACTTGCTAACGGTAATAGGTTGACCATTACAATATGCTCCTTGTCCTAATTTTGTGGTATAGATTTTTTGTTGTGGTGCCACATTAACTACACCTAATACGATTTCTTTGTTAATAGCCAAACCAATCGAAACACAGGTATGTGGAATTTTAGCTATAAAATTAGAAGTTCCATCAATTGGATCAATAATCCAAGTTGGTTCATTTGTTAGCTCTTTTGTTATGTTATTATTTTTAGCTGTATCTTCTTCACCAATAAATTTATGATTGGGATATTTTTTTAAAATCTCAGACCACAAAAATTCTTCAATGCGATTATCATAATCGGTGACAACATCATAGAAATCCGTTTTTATGTTAACTTCTTTCGTATTTAAATTGTAACCTTCCATTAAGATTTCTCCAGCCTTTAAAGCTAATGGATAAATGAAATCGTAGAGTTCATTTATAATTGCTTTGGAGGCCATGTTTCTGGTATTCTTTTTTCATAAAAATAGAAACAACTTTACTTAACTTTCAAGATTTAAAATTTATATATATTTTTTTTTGTTTATACTCACTTGATTTAAACAATTGCTACCGTTACTGTTCGATGTTTTGTAAACACTGACAAGTTTTCAATTAAATAATTGTGTATTTTTTGTTTTACCCGAAACGGGTTTATGAACACTTTGTTCTGTTCCTTACGTCTTCATATAAAGAACTTCTGCTGTGCTCTCTGCTAATATTAACTTTTTTTCTTGCTTGTATGCTACATGTTATGAGTATATCAGATTACAAAGAAAAAAACGAAACAAGTAAAATCAGTGACGTATCTTGAAAAAAAAAATTAAATTATATTATATAAAGTCAACATATTTACACTGAGAAAAGATAATATTTTTTTGTCTGATCTCAACTAGCTGTAGATCATAAAATTTTATTACCTTCTACAATTAACAAATAGTCAAACTATTTAAATTATATTTTCAAACTGTAGAACACTTTTTACACAAATTTTTCAGCAAGAACTGCATAGGTATTACGGTATTACCCTATAAATATAGATTTAACATTTAACTATTAGCATTGGTTCACCCAGAGAAATTTCCGTTTAAAACTGTGGTTAAGTATTTCATGCAAAAAATGCTGAAGGATGACCGCTAATTTTTACTTATTTAATAGAGACATTTTTACAATGTCTCATTTTATAGCTTTTTGAAATATCTCTTATCTAATTTGTTTGCTGTGAAGCTTCAGAGATAATTTTAAAAAACAAGCATCTACCTACTTCTTTCAAGAACAAAGCATTATATACATACGCGTATAATATATGTTATTTATACCTACATATATTTTTAATCGTTATAATGATTTATTTTGTACAAACATACATATGTCCATACATACATATATATATATATTTTTTTATTTATTTATTAAATGCCACTATATGGTAAGCCACTAAGGCCAATGTAAACTATCTAAACACATCTATTGTATATATAATTATTTTGTTTTTTCTTTTTTAAGTTCCTAAATTACTTTATATACTACATCTCTATTAAAGTTTAAAAACATTACCCATACGATTAGCTTTTGCCCGTATTTATTTTAATAGTTTTGAATTGCAGTTTTAAAATCTTGTTTTTTCGGTATACTTCCAAATATGTAACTCTAGTTTCGATTTTATACAAATAATATATTTTAATTTAGGGTCCTCCAACTGGTCCAGGTCAAGGTCCACCGGGTCCTCCTGAACGTGCTGGGCAGGAAAATTTACATGCTTTGCAACGTGCGATTGATACAATGGAGGAGAAAGGTCTTCAAGAAGACCCTCGATACACGCAACTTCTTGCAATTCGCGCCACTTCAAAGCATCAACATTTAACTAGCAATCAAATAAATATGTTGAGAACGCAAATAACAGCGTATCGTCTGTTGGCACGCAATAAACCAATCTCTATGCAAATGCAACAGGCATTTCAGCAAGCAGCCCAGCAACAGCAACAACAACAAGGACCCCCTGGACCAACTATACCAGGGCATCCTGGAGTACCTGGACCAGCTCCTGGCCCTCCGGGACCACAACAATCCGGGCAACCTTGCACACCACCACAATGTCCTACACCGCCAGCTTCACCTTATGGACAACCACCAGGTGCAGGTAAAATGCAACCACCACCTCACGTGCAACAACAACAACAACAAATGCCGCCTGGACAAATTGGTCAGATGGGTGGTCCACCACCTGGTCCTCCACCTGTCCAGCAAGATATGCATCAAATGCCGAATGGTGGAAAACCTCCAGGACCTCCAGGAATGATTGGTGGAGGGCAGCCTCTTATATCAACTCCTATGCCCGCCACTATGGCAACCCAAGGCATACGTCCACCAGGACCTGCTGGTATGCCACCTCAAGGCGTTCCAAAAGCTGGAGCTCCCCCACCGCAACAACCAATGCCTAAACCAAATCGTATAACGACAGTAGCAAAACCTCAAGGTTTGGATCCCATTGTATTGCTGCAGGAAAGGGAGAACCGTATTGCTTCTAGAATAGCATTGCGCATGCAGGAACTGCAGCGTTTACCAACAACTATGCCAGAAGATTTAAGATTACAAGCTGCTATTGAGCTCAGAGCTTTAAGAGTTTTAAATTTTCAGAGACAATTACGAACTGAAATTGTTCAATGTACCAGGCGCGATACTACGTTGGAAACGGCAGTTCACATTAAAGCTTATAAGAGAACTAAAAGACAAGGATTAAGGGAAGCCCGTGCTACAGAGAAATTGGAAAAACAACAAAAATTGGAAGCAGAACGTAAACGCCGACAAAAACATCAAGAGTTTCTGGCAGCGGTTTTGCAACATGGCAAAGATTTCAAAGAATATCATCGTAATAACAAAGCTCAATTGGCTAGAATGAATAAGGCCATTATGAACTATCATGCAAATGCAGAACGTGAACAAAAGAAAGAACAAGAACGCATAGAAAAGGAACGTATGCGTCGTTTGATGGCTGAAGATGAAGAGGGATATCGTAAACTGATTGATCAAAAGAAAGATAAACGTCTGGCTTTCCTACTGTCACAAACCGATGAGTATATTAGTAATCTTACACAAATGGTAAAGCAACATAAGGACGATCAAATGAAAAAGAAAGAAGAAGAACACAAGCGCTTGATGCAGTATAAGAAAGAGTTGTTAATGACTGGAGAATATATAAATATTGATGACAGTAGCGTTGCAGCCGATTTACATGTCACTGTTGTGGAACAAAGCACTGGCAAGAAATTGGTTGGAGAAGAAGGCCCTCTTTTAAAACACTTGCATAGATGGCTTGATCAGCATCCTGGTTGGGATTGGGTAGAAGATGATGAAAACTCTAACAATGAAGATGATGATATGAAGAATAAAGAAAAAGAGAAAGATGATGAAGGAGAGGAGAAAATCAAGGAGGAAGAAGAAAAAAGTGATGAACAAATTATTGAAGATCCCTCAGCTTTTATTAAAAAGGCTAAAGTCGTAGACGATGAATATCGTACAGAAGAACAAACCTATTACAGTATTGCTCATACTATACACGAAAAGGTTACTGAACAGTCCAGCATTATGGTGAATGGTCAACTAAAAGAATATCAGTTAAAGGGTTTGGAATGGTTGGTTTCTTTATATAACAACAACTTGAATGGTATATTAGCTGATGAAATGGGTTTAGGAAAAACTATTCAAACTATATCCCTAGTAACATACTTAATGGATCGAAAAAAGGTTATGGGACCCTTTTTGATTATTGTTCCACTATCTACTTTACCTAATTGGGTTTTAGAATTCGAGAAGTGGGCTCCTTCTGTTGGTGTAGTCAGTTATAAGGGTTCCCCACAGGGCCGTAGGCTTTTACAGAATCAAATGCGTGCCACCAAATTCAATGTTTTACTAACTACTTATGAGTACGTTATTAAAGATAAAGCAGTATTGGCGAAAATCCAATGGAAATATATGATTATTGATGAAGGCCATCGCATGAAAAATCATCATTGCAAGCTTACCCAAGTTTTGAATACTCATTACATAGCACCATACCGATTACTGTTGACGGGGACACCATTACAAAACAAGCTGCCCGAATTGTGGGCTTTATTGAATTTTCTACTTCCTTCTATTTTTAAATCCTGTTCCACATTTGAGCAATGGTTTAATGCTCCTTTTGCCACTACTGGAGAAAAGGTTGAACTAAACGAAGAAGAAACTATTTTGATAATCAGACGTTTGCATAAAGTTTTGCGTCCTTTCTTGTTGCGACGTCTTAAAAAGGAAGTAGAGCATCAATTGCCCGACAAAGTGGAATATATTATCAAATGCGATATGTCTGGATTGCAAAGAGTTCTTTACAAACATATGCAAAGCAAGGGTGTTTTACTTACAGATGGCTCTGAAAAAGGTAAAGAGGGTAAGGGTGGTGCTAAAGCCCTTATGAACACTATCGTTCAATTGCGTAAACTTTGCAATCACCCGTTCATGTTCCAGCACATTGAAGAGAAGTTTAGTGAGCATACCGGTGTGCATGGTATGGTTTCCGGACCCGATCTTTACAGAGTATCTGGTAAATTTGAATTACTAGATCGCATCTTACCGAAACTTAAAGCAACAAACCACAGGGTTTTACTTTTTTGTCAAATGACTCAATGTATGACAATTATTGAAGACTATTTGAGCTGGCGTCAATTTGGTTACTTACGTTTGGATGGTACAACAAAGGCCGAAGATCGTGGCGAACTTTTGCGCAAATTCAATGCCAAAGATTCGGATTATTTTGTCTTCTTGTTGTCTACGCGTGCTGGAGGTCTAGGCTTAAATTTACAAACAGCTGATACTGTAGTTATTTTTGATTCTGATTGGAATCCTCATCAAGATTTACAAGCTCAAGATCGTGCTCATCGTATCGGTCAGCGCAATGAGGTGCGTGTATTGCGTCTTATGACTGTTAACTCAGTAGAAGAACGTATTTTGGCAGCAGCTCGTTACAAGCTCAATATGGATGAAAAGGTCATTCAAGCTGGTATGTTCGACCAGAAGTCAACAGGCAGCGAACGTCAACAATTTCTGCAAACAATTTTACATGCCGATGACGCTGATGAGGAGGAAGAAAATGAGGTGCCCGACGACGAAATGATCAATATGATGATTGGACGTAGTAAGGAAGAAATTGAGTTATTCAAAAAAATGGATATTGAACGAATAAAAGAAGATGAACGCATACATCCAGGTAGGGAACGTTTAATAGATGAATCTGAACTTCCTGATTGGTTGACTAAAGATGATGATGAGGTAGAACGTTGGCATACCTATGAAGAGGACATTATTTTAGGTAAATATAGTACACATTCATACATATGTTCATGCATACATACATACAAAGAAGTTTTCACTTGTTACTTTACTCCCTTACGCTGTTCTTGTTATTTAAGGCCGTGGTTCTCGTCAACGCAAGGAAGTTGATTACACTGATAGTCTTACAGAAAAGGAATTGTTGCGAGCAATCGATGATGGTGCAGAATTTGATGAAGAAGATGAAGAGGAAGAAGCCAAACGTAAACGGCGTAAACGTAAAAATCGTAAGGATGATTCGGACGATGATTCTTTAGTGGGACAAACAATTAAGCGCCGACGTCGTCAAAACATTGACAAGAAGTTAAAAAAGCAAATGGCTAAAATAATGTCCGCTGTTATTAAATACACACATGAAGATGGTCGCATAATATCTGAACCTTTTATGAAGCTTCCATCCAGACAACGTTTGCCAGATTATTATGAAATTATTAAGAGGCCGGTAGATATAAAGAAAATTTTACAACGTATAGAGGACTGCAAATATGCTGATTTGGACGATTTGCAAAAGGACTTTGTGCAACTTTGTCAAAATGCGCAAATTTACAATGAAGAGAATTCCTTAATATATTTAGACTCTATAGAGTTGGAGAAAGTGTTTGTGAATGCGAAACAACGAATACAGGCACAATCAATACAATTAAGCGGCGAGGGTGGTAATCCATCAGATAACTCAGATAATGAAGATAATTCCGGACAAGAGAATTCGGATGATGAAGAAATTGCTTCAACATCAGCGGCAGCAGTAAAAATGAAACTAAAACTTAATAAAACCATTGCTAGTACACCATCTACCCCCACACCCTCAGCCTCAGCAGCAGTACCAACTGTTAGTGCATCGACAAGTAAAAAGCAAACTAGACGTAAACGTTCTCAAAAGAAATATACTATATCTGATGACGATGATGATGATATGGATTAGCTACCACTTGGAGTAGTATTTTCTTTACAGCATCAGCAAATAAACAATGAACTTTTTATCACTGATAAGAAGAATGAATAATTTTATTAAAATAACTAATGTGAGGTTTTGGTTTGCTTAAATTGTTAATATTTTTGCTAATCATTATTTTTTTATTATCATGATATAAGTATGTATTCACATATTAGCTTAAGAATTTATTCACTCTACAGGTTTTATGAAATTTGTTTAATATTTGGCTTTTTAAATATATTTTCTTTAAGAATTTCGTTAATTTTCGAACATTTGTAGGTATTTCTTTTTAGATTTCCTCTCCTAATTGTAATTTATTAATTAAACTTTAAAAATTAAATATGTATGGCTATTACTTTTTAAATTAGTTTAAAATACATACAATTATTCACAGAAATATTTGGTATAAATATAAAAACAAGAGATAGATAGATAAATTATGAGTGTTGTTGCCGTAAAGAAAACCCTTACAAATGCCAATGGTTGGTGGCCATGTGTTTTATATCGGCTGGTTTCAAATTAAAACAAGGCACAAACATACTTGAAAGCCACAAATCAATACAAATATATGTAATATTTTATAATAAAAGGTGCTTGTAATGTATTTCAAATATGCTTGTGCATTGCTCTATTCCGAATTCGATTACTCTAACAACTTTCCTAACGAAACTGAATAAAAATTATATTTTTTTTCTATAATGTGTTTAAGTGTTTAGTGCACAACTGAATAAAGAGTTCAATGATTTAAATAAAATAAGCAGCAACAATAATTTAGACCGAAGTCAATAGATCATGAACGTGAAAAGATATATGATAAAAAACGAAAACTTAAAGAGGAAAAACAGTTAAATTCGAGAAAAAATCGAGATGCCAATTTGTCTAAGAATTTATTCCTGGGAGTCTATACATAAGGATGTAAAAAAATCTTCAATTTCACTCTAATATTCTGGATAACTTAATTTACGTAACACTTTTTTTTAAATTCAGATGCGAAAAGCTATAAAATACGTTCCTAAATAAAAAAAATATGGGCTAGTTCTACATATGACAGCATATACATATTTAATAAAAGATTATATGCTTAAATATATTTTAGCCTAAAGGCTATTCTATAGATATAGATGAAACATATGCATGTTAAATTTTATGTTACTTTCAAAACTATATTAGTCTTCAGGGGTTAAAATAAATGGCGTTTTATAGTATCCACAAGTAATTCTGTGTCAAACAGGTGGTTTTAAATAAAATACCACAAAAAGTACACATTGTTAAGAGAGTGTTGTTATTGTTATGTAAGAGAAATTATATGTAACTTGTTTTCCAAACACTCTTTCATGTTCATACTTGCACAGTACAAAAATCTCTGAAACAAAAATATAGGTTAAAAATCACATTATGTACAGAAGGCATATATGACTGTTAAAAAATATATCGTGAATTCATAAATGTTAAAAAAATACAAACTGTAGATATAAATAAAAGAAAATACCACAACATTTAGTTTGCGGTAAGACTAGGTGAAAGACGTGAAGAACAAACAAAATTCGTTAGTAGCACAATTCCAATGGTTATTGCTGTTGTTTTTAACAAAAACACAACTAACAGCATCAAAAAGCGGCCAAGACATGAAAACTTTTCTGAGTGAGAGTTTTGCTAAGAGATGGAGAAAAAAATCAATGTGTATATAAAGTTGTAGTGTTTAGGAGAGTAGTGTGTGAATAAAATAATCAAGAAAAATTTCTTGTGACATGAATGGATTAGTATGCTGCCAATAAGACGTGGCGTTGGATGAATAAGTTTTCTAACCACGTAAAACTGTAACAATATTAAATATATAAATACATAAAATATATTATATAGTGTTAAAGCAAATGTAAAATAGTTTAAATGAAACCAGTTGTTAAACAAATTTCGCTAAAATTGAATTCGTAGTACATAGTGAAAGTTAAAAAAAAAATACATACATACACAGTATTTCAGGATAAAGAAAACAAAAAATGATCATGTGCAATTTAAAATTTAAAAATTAGCATTGTTGCGAATGATTAGAAAATAAACTGGATTACATTGAAATATTGCTAATTGTGTAAAAGAAAATATTATGTCTGCAAATACCAGTAATATTTTACATAGACGTAAACCGTCTAAAAACAAATCAAAACAGTCTATTAGTTGCAAAGATCAGTTAATAACCGCTGCTGCAGAGGCCACAACTATGGCTCAAAATGTTAAAAACGAAAGACTTCAATCGGACAGAGAAAGCAGCAAACTTGAATATAAGAAAAACCACAACACAGCAAACAACAACAGTTACACAACTACAACAGCATTTAATACTACAATACACAACTTATGCAATGGCAACATTACACCCATAGTTAATTGCTGTCGTGATATAAATTGTTGTCTAAATGCAACATCCAAAAACACATTAACCACATGCCAACCGCTCTTGAGAGACTCTACAACAACAATATCGAAAGAGTCTAGTCTTAGAAGTTCAATATCCAGTTCTAGATCATATTCAAGTTATGCAGGAGAGCAAGAAAAAAATGTTGCACCTGAAAAACAAATCCAACTGGTTGGGGCTTTACAACCTGATAAGTTTGTTATACAATTAAGCTTAGATCTTTTGGCTTGGTTACTTTTTGTGTTGGGTTTTTTAACGCGCTTTTATAAACTATCCTATCCTCGGAATGTAGTATTTGACGAGCTGCACTATGGTAAATTTATAAGCCACTATGTAAAAAATGTGTTCTTTTTCGATCAACATCCCCCGCTGGGTAAACAAATTATTGGTTCGGTAGCCCAATTTGTGGGATTCAATGGAAACTTTACGGTATCTCGTATTGGCTCAGAGTATAGTGATAATATACCTATATTTTGGCTACGTTTTGTGCCAGCCTTATGTGGTAGTCTCTTACCCAGCACTATTTATCACCTGCTACTAGAGGCTGGGATAAGAAAATGGTGCTCTTTTTTAGGTGGCCTTTTGATAATTTTTGATAATGCCTTACTCACCCAGTCACGTTTCATTTTAATGGAGTCTATGCTGTTGCTTTTTAGTACCAGTGGTTTATACTTCCTGCTCAAATTTCAAAAATGTAAATTTCCTCAGTTCAGTTGGTTGATTTACGGTCTCACTGCATCCTGCCTACTAACCTGTGCTATGTGCGTGAAATATGTGGGATTTTTAACATTTTGCTTGGCCGGCTATATGATTTGGTGTCATTTTTGGGATTTGATATTTGATGTCACTAAGTCGGGTAAGTAAATAATATTTTATTAAGTTTTTAAAAATTGATTTACTACATACTGTAAAGTGGAATTAAAAATAATTCAAAACGTTCGATATTGAAATTATTGGAAAGCTTTTAATATACATACCAAAATATATTTATTATAGAATATTTTGAATATTTTATATTTTCATCGAAAGGATTATTCGACTCCAGAAAAGTGATGTTAAAGTGGCTTAAGCACATTTATTATTGTATGTTTTAAAGAATAAAAACTAATACCATTAATTGTCCTTTTTATAGCTTTTTATATAGTTCTACATTGTGCGGTACAATTTATTATGTTCAGCATCATACCTGTATGTATTTATTTGGGTGTATTTTATATACATTTAAATACTTTGTACCGCGCTGGACCACATGATAGTGTTATGACAAGTGCATTCCAAGCGTCTTTAGAAGGCGGCTTAGCTTCAATAACTAAAGGTCAGCCCATACAAGTGGCACATGGTTCACAAATTACACTTAGACATACACACGGTCGTACATGTTGGCTGCATTCACATGCTCATGTTTATCCAGTGCGTTATCGCGACAAACGAGGGTCATCACATCAACAACAGGTCACGTGTTACTCTTTTAAAGATGTCAACAACTGGTGGATTGTAAAAAGACCAGAACGCGATGATTTGGTAGTGAATGATGAACCTGATGCTATACGTCATGGTGATTTAATTCAATTAGTACATGGTATAACAAGTCGAGCTTTAAATTCGCATGACGTGGCAGGACCAATGACTCCTCAATGCCAGGAGGTTTCGTGTTATATTGACTATGAAATCAATATGGAAGGAGAGATTCTGTGGAGAGTTGATATTCTCAACAAAGATACCGTAAGAAAATAAATCTAATTTTTATGGTGAATGTAATTAGAAAATGGGGCTCTTTTTTTCTGATTAATGTAGGAGGGCTCAATTTGGCATGCTATTAAATCTGAAGTGCGTTTAATACATGTTACGACAGGAGCTGCTTTGAAGTATACAGGACGTCAGTTACCTGCTTGGGGATTTAATCAACATGAAGTTGCTGCTGACCGCATTATAGATCAAAAAGATACCATATGGAATGTTGAAGAACATCGTTATACGAAAGGTATTATTATTATTAATTGTTAGATAATCTAATGGGTGTAATATTTTTTTAATATTCCCTTTTCAGTACATGATGAACGTGAACGGGAAAAACAATTGCTGGCAGCTGAGATGATACCTTCAAAACCGACAACGCTTACCTTTTTTGATAAATTTCTCGAACTTCAATCGAAAATGTTATGGAATGGTCCACAAATACAAGAACATATGTACAGTTCTGAGCCCGTAGAATGGCCTTTGCTTTCCAAAGGTATAGCCTATTGGCTGGATACTGAATCTAATGGACAAATACATTTATTGGGAAATATACTTATATGGTATACATGTAGTATAGGTATCTTAGTATATATAATCTTCGGTTTATTTTACATTTTACGTCGGAAACGGTTATGCTTTGATATCGATGAGTTTGAATGGCAGAAATTTGTACATGTCGGTCATATATATTTTGTTGGATATTTAATACATTACTTGCCTTATTTTTTCATGGAACGTACCCTATTTTTGCATCACTATTTTCTGGCATTTTTATTTAAACTGCAACTGCTCTGTTATGTTATCGAGCATATAGATTATTTGTTAAGGAGTTATTTCAGTTCGTCTCTTGGGTTGGTAAGAGCATATCGCTTGGGTGTTATAAGTTGGTTTGTGGCTGTAGTCTCGGTTTATATACGTTTTTTACCATTGAGTTATGGCTTTGAGAAACTAACTGTGGAGGACGTCATCAAATTACGTTGGAAAGATACTTGGGATTTTGTTATTCAAAGGCATGCAGGTAGTTCATTGATCATATAGTCTTAATATTTAATTTGTGTAAAAAGAGAAAGAAATACTCTTCGAATAATTAATTGTAATTAATAATTAACGATGTTTAAAATCTAAACAAAAGATAATAACAGTGTATAACTTTACAAAAGACATAAAATTCATTGAAATATAAAATGCAGTAAAATAGAAAATAAATTCTTATATGTAGTATATATGTGTATGTATGTACAATCTTGCATTTTTGTTTTTGTTTAAAATGGTGTTTTTCAAGAGATATGTATGATATCAAAAAGAATGTTTTAACATAAAAACAAGTAATTTAGTATTTATAAACACTCGTTATTTAAAATGTGATTATATATTACACCGCATAATTCATATTAAAATATTAGAGCATACTTAAATACATACCATTTTTATTTTAAACTAATAATCTGTAACGAAATTGACATTATCGATACGTTCTATGTTTTCTGAAAACATTTCATTTTATTAATTTTTGTATTTTCAACTCAAAAATAAAAAGCAAATCCACGTTGAACATAACTTAAACCAATATCAGACCCAGGTGGAAAGTCATAGCGCAATTTCAAGTATTTTTGAGAAGTCCAAAAGAGGTAATTCTGTAAAAAAAAAAAAAAAAAAAAGATTATACAGATGCAATTATTTTAAAAGCTGCAATATTATGAACGTTGCAAAAATTTAGCTTGATTTTAAATGATTTAAGAATATCCTAAGCTGTATTATTTTAAATAAGTGTTTATTTATTTTTGTTAAAATTAATTAGATTCTTGATTTAAAAACATTTCGAAATAAGTGTGTACGGTACAATAAATCAAATGAACTCTATACTTACCTCTTCAATTTCTTCCTCCAAGCCTGACATTCGATAATACACACATAATGAAGAGCGTTTTTCTTTTTGTACGATTTCTACCATAGAATTCAATAATGATGCTTTCAAGTTGCGACAGTAACTTATATCTAAATGTTTAAGTTTAGGACATAAACGTAAAATCTTCAAAACCATTACAGCACACAAATTTTGAGCATGTCTTAGACATAAAATTTCTAAACTATTAAAGGGGGAACATAAACATCCTTCACATGATTTAAAATCATAATTACACAGAGCCAACAATTTGAGGTTCGAAGGATTTAAGTAATTAAAATCAACAGTCCATGTGTCTTCAACAGGTAAAAAGTGAAAATCAATGGCTAAGCCCTGCAATATCGAGCCTTTCTCACGCAATATATAATAATATTCCTTTGTTTCATAGATTTTACAATCGAATGTATCGACGTTTTGTATGTTTTCTACAAAAATATCCTGATCGAGCAATACTTTTAAGTGTTTAAGACTTGGCAGTTTGAGTACGTGTTCCAGCACTGGTTTAAGAGAATTTAAATTTAATTTAAGCTCTTGCAAGTTCAAACATGTGGAAATTTCTGGCCCCAACATAAGTCTGGACTTTTCAAATATGCGCATATCTAATACTTTCAAATATTTTAAATTTAATAATATATCTTTAAGATATTTTTCTTGAATTTCAAACGGTTTAGTCTGTTCAACATACAAATGTAATTCCTCCAAACACTTTAAATTTGTTAAATAGTGCCCTGTAATAGGCACAGTAATGTGCAGATACTTTAAGTTAGGCACTAGTTTTGTCAACAATTCAATATCTTCATCCTTGGGATAACAATCCATAATTTCATCGTTCAGTACACACCGTTCGATGCCAGCAAAATGATCAATGTTCTCGCATTCCTCAATTTCTCTTAGAAAGACATTCAAACACTCGTCAATTATGTGCAAGGTGTGGAATTCATCTTTCATGGCTTGCAGAAAATATTCAAAATCTTGAAAGTTTGGCAATAACATTGGCAGTTCAAAAAAATCTAATATTTTGTATTCAGGTTGACGCTTCCACAGCCCCACTATTATGTTATAAAAACGTTTGCAGCTTCTGGCCACTTGTATTTGGTTGGGTAAATCAAGGGTTCTTTTGAATATGCATTCCAAGCAATCATCATTTAGGTCTGTAATATTGGTCGAACTTTTATGTTTGGCTTGTGAAAGAGTCGGAAAATTCAAATAAGTTAACAGTTTTATTAAGAAAAAATAGTGCAAGGATGTAAGCGCGTATGTATTCGACTAGCTCACCATCATTATTTTGCTGATCCTCCATTGCCTTTTTACTTCGGTATAAAATGAAACAATAATTATGGAATTTTTAATAAATGAATTTATTGTAGACGTACGTATGGATTTTGCTTTTTAGTTCATCTGTTTGGAATCGCAGCTGTTTTAATTTCGAAAAGCTATCATCTAAATTTACATTGCTGCCTAAGCACCAACAGTAGCGATGGCACTGTTAACATTAAAGGAGCTATAATATGTGAACCAACAACCCACGTTACCATGGTAGATTATACAAAGTAACAACAAATCTACAACAGACATTAAAATGCAAAAACAATAAGGGTATAAAACATCGGCGCAGGATACTTACACTGTTCTACTGTCACTACCTTGTATAAATCTGCCATGCAGGTGACTAATGCATAATATTTTCTTTTTCTATCAGATGTAAAAAATTCTTTTATAAGGGAAATTTTTTTCAAAAGTCAAATTTCCCCTGGGAAAAAATTCAGAATCAAGCCAATCACTAAATAAATAAAAAAAAATCAGTATGGCAGCACTCATACTGATAAAAACTAGAGATTGTTACAAAAACAAGTCTGCAAAGTATTAACAAAACGTGAAAAAAAAACAATAATCTATGAGTGAAACTTTGCAGGAAATAAAGTTTTAATTGTAAGCAGTTATATTTTGCCTAAAAAACAAGTTTTCCTAAACTATGGCAGGAAGAGGTAGAGGTAAGACAGGTTCCCTTACACAAGAGCAATTACAGTCATTAGGATGTGTGGGGAAGGATATGCCTCAAGTACAAACGGCGCCCCCGCCTACATACCCACCTTTAATGTCGAAACCCGTAACGTTGGAGGTAAGACTCAAATTTATCTCAAACCAGTTTTACATTTTATTCATTTAAGACTACACCGGCACAAAGCTATCAAATATTGTGGAAGGAGGATTTTCTTAACCACATGAGGGACTCTCCCTACTTTCTTCAGACTTTAGAAAAAAATAAAATAAATAAATCTATTTTGAGTTTTGGTCAACAAAGTGCAGTAAGATTCTTTATAATTTAGTAAAAATAATTTCAACAGAAATGAAAATTTCAGATGACTATAGAAACCAATAGGTTAAAAACAAAAGCAGAGTTCAATTGGAGTTTAATGCCGGCTGAATTACAAGCTGCAAACAGGAAACGCAAGATTGGTGCAAAGCTTAAAAAGAGTGTAACAAGCAATAAAACGGAAAGTATTGAAGATCGTTTAAAACAACTAGAAGAAAAGGAAATCAATGAAAACAATAAAGATACTGCAAACAAAACTAATTCAGATTCCGAACAAGAAGCGGATGAGGATGAGGTAGCAGATGAAGAAATGGACGATGAGAATGACTATGGTAATAGTTATTTTGATAACGGAGAAGCCTACAATGAAGAAGATGACAACTTAGATGATGGTCCTGTATATTAAAAGAATTAAATATCTTTTGTTTTACGTCTTCGTTAATTTATTACAAAACACTTTTTTTAAATAATAAATTATTATTGACTATTTATTCATAAGTGTCTGGGGGACTGAAGTTGAAGTCAACGATGTCACTAGTTTTTAGCTTAAAAATAAATAGATTAGTATTTATTTGAAAGTAAAAATTAATTATAATTATAATTACCACAGTGATGCTGCCGACCAAACACACAAAACCAGTCAACAAAATAGCATTGTATTTAGCATTCTGACGACTATAGTGTTCCTGCCAATCCCCTTGTGGTACGGGCAAATCATTCATAGTCACTTTTGTGTCATTACCATGGTAAGCAGCACGGGAGATGACACCAGCTAAAAGAAATCAAACGATATCCGAGCATTATTCCAGTTATGTAATTTTTAAGGTTAGTGCAACCAATAAAATAACATACCATTCTTTAACAAAAGGCCCTGCTTAAAAATATGTTTGACCAACATTTTTGTTTATATCTCAAAATAATACTAAATTTAATTGAAAATCTTTTGCTTTTAATTATAAAATTTTACTTGCTGTATTCCTGAATCGGAGAGCAGTAGTCTAATAAAAAAAATTGTTAAATTTTTTAGTATTTAGGTACTGAGCATTCAATACCAAGTATTGAGTACTCGACGGTAGTTACAATATCCCAGCAAAAAAGTGAAGTAAAAGAAATGAAAAATTGAAATTAAAGACTGACAGTGCTTCTGAGGTCAAACTAATACAATTAACAGTAGCATGTCATTCGAAGCAAATTATTTTTTTCTAAAAACTTTTCACTGAATAAAATGCTCATCTTAGAAGCTATAAAATGCCCAACGAGGTGACATTTATTTGTTATATTATATATAATAATTTTGAACAGTTCTGTTGGTAAAACAGTAATGAAATTATTGAAGAAAATGTGGTTATTAAAAATTGCCTTCCATATGAGGCTGAAAATTACTTCTTTAGCACCTAATATATGGCAGCCGTTTCTTCGTGATTAACCGCATTTATTTTATTTTTTGCTGGGATTACTTATCCCGAAACAATCAGTGATAATGCCTTGCCATTTAGGATTTTTATTTTTATATGTAATATTAAAAATATGGTAGCTTATACAGCACAGCTGATTTTTTATTAAAAATTAATTAATTTCAACAAACGTTAATTATAGGCGTAGCGTTGTAAATGTAAGCTTTTATTATACGCATACGAGAAAACTAAAATATTACTCAAAAAATATTCAATTAGAAATACGTATAAATCATGTTATCAATTGGCTCATTGGCCAATGTTAAACATATTTTACAAAAGGAACTCTTTAATGGGTGCGGTGAACGATTAATCTCTGTAGTGACCGTAACTAAAACATTTAAGAAGAAACGGGCATGCTATTTATGTATTGCAACCACACCTCCGCCCGTGCCACAAGTCACAGTGTGTTTGGTAAAACAAACCGAGCAGAAAGATGGAGACTACAAGAAAAAGCGTATATGGCAATTGGATGAAATCAAATGGATAGATGGTCGAAGCGAACAGTTTGACATCCATGAGTTCGATGTTCAGGTTGAGAAACTTTACAAATGGTATGCTATTAACTTGCATGAAAGGCAGAACTTTATAGCAGTTTTGTACAAACAAATTCTTAAATATGGGAGAGGAGCTAAAGCAGAATTTCGAAATGTACCATCATCTTGGTTATTGGATAAGTCACCAGAAAAAATAATTTCTATAGATAGTACAGGTCGTGCTATTTTACATGAATCTTCAAATGATCGAGATGGTAGCGGACGTGAAGGAATGCGAAAAAATGATGGAGAAACCGAGGACGAGGAGGAAATGGAGTTTTCTGAATTTACAGCATTGACCGATAAAGAAGCCACTGAATTGTCAAAACTATTTAATGAATGTGATTATGCAGTGAAAGATGCTGAACTATTAATTGAAAAGTTGTCAAAAGAATTACATGATTTAGATGGTGTAAGTTTTAAATTTGAAATAAGTAATTGATTTATTTATTAAAATTTTTGATAAGCGATACAGTTTCAATATTTATTTTACCAATTCCATTTATTTATTTTTTTTATTTGTTCCTCTAGGCAAACATGCAATCCGTGCTAACTTCCGAGAAGCAAGTTATGATGTTAATGGAACACATAGATAAAGCTATTGGAGAAGCTGACAAATTTGAAGAACGTTTAGATACATATGAAGAAATTTTGGGTCATGCTAAAGAGACAATGGAAAAAATTGGCGGCAAAAACGCGATGATTAAAATTGCTAATAATAATAACATTAAACTCAAAGAAGAACTAAATCAAATTATTGTAAGTAAATTTTTGTTAATCATGATCGCATATTAACAATACATACGATTTATTTATTTATCTGGAACTAGCTAGAACCTAAACATTTTTTCACATTGACAAATTTTTTTTATTATGATACTCTGAATTATTATTTTTATTTTAAGACTACTTATTTATTTTATGCTTAGTCGCAGCTAGACTTCCCCGTCTCATATCAAAAGATATTGCAAGCACCCGATTTAAAGACACCTGAAGGACGTAAAGCAGCAATAGCGGCAGCACAAAGCTTGCAGCAGGCCCTAAATAGTGATATTGACCCCTCCCTACAGCGTTTAGTAGCAGTACGAGACCAAATGAAACGTTTTGAAAATTGGAAAAAGAATTTCTTAGTGCCTGTGATAAAACATTTAAATTGTTTATTCATTCATTTATCCAACGAAATTGGGGATATGCCGTTATCGAGCACGGAACTAGTACTCCCTAATCATTCATCCGTTCACCATGAGTTAACACCTTATACGGAGTTAATGCATTGGATAAAAGCTATGGATCGTACAAAGTATGATGGTCTTACAGCGGTTTATACAAAATCCTTGAGCAAAATCTATGAGCGTGATATAAGAAATTTTTTTACATTGGTAAGTGTATTTTATTTTTCTTAAAATGTAAATTAATGTTGAATTAATTTTTAAAGGCAAAATTACAAATTTCCGACAAACTTCGTAATTCCCGAGAAGATTTAGATATGTCGACATCGTCGACTTCAAAAAAAACTACTGTTACATCTGTTGCTTATGGTACTTTAGGCGTAAATAAAGACCAATGGGGTGCTGGTGTAGATTCAGCCGACCGCGACCGTTTTGATGCCGTTTTGGAAAAAGTTTTAGCTGAATTAGAGCCTATTGCATTGCAAGAGCAAAAATTCTGTATACATTTTTTTCAAATGGATGTTATAAGCCCAACAACTCGAGCTGGGAATTTAGATGTGATGGAAAAAAGTGTTGACATGTCACAATCTTTATTACTATCACCTTCTTCGTTAACGGGAGCTGGAGATGGTGAGATTGTTATTGTTTTTCTAAAAATTTTTCTTTAATAATTTGGTTTGCAGCACAATTTCCTCAAAAGAAAATTGATCGTCAAATAAATGAAGACGTTCGAAGGTTGATGAATGCATTGTTTGGTAGTCTGGAACAGGAACTGATTAATTTCATACAAAGTTTTGAACGGTTTGATTGCTTGTAAGTACAAAAAAAAAATTTTTACCAAATTTAATCGCTCATTAGAAATTGTAGAAAATATTATTTTTCCCTATTTATTTTATTTTATTATATTATTTTTTTGTAATTTAACTGATTTACAAGTTATATCCAACAAATTTAAAAAGATAAGCATAATAATAGGAACAATTTTGAAAATTTCACTTATATTTAAACCAAAATAACAAAAATCAACAAGATCAGAAAAACACGAAACGCTAGAATTTGGTTGATACTATTATGGAAAACATTTAAAAATTGCTCACCCACACATATTCTATTAAGCATCATATTAAAAAGTAAAAAAGTGTTTACTTATTTTGTTTATAGCTATTCTCTTTATGTATTGGAACGTTTAAATCAGCATGTTATGTCAGCCCAAGATACACATTCGTTTTTGAGTATGACTTTTGCTTCTGTATTAGTTCATGTCAAGCGAAATTTCGATCGTTTTATGCAGCAACAATTACAGTCGGTACGCGATTCAAAGTTGCCTAAACGTTCGAAATGTGGTATACTGCCTTATGTGGAAAATTTTGAATATTTTTCTCAAACAACGGAGGATTTCTTTAGAAAATCAACACGTCGTACTGACGGTGAAAAATATATACAATTAATAAATGCAATTTTCGAGGGCATAAATACTCATGCTAAAGATCATCCAAAAACTCCTCTACAAGTAGTGCGTATGGAAAATTATCATCACATGTATTCTTTATTGGCCCGCTTAAAAGTTCCCAGTTTAGATGAATTAAAAAAAGAGGCCAAGTCGCGTTACAATGAAGCATTGACTAATTATGTTATACAATACTTTGGAAGGCCACTGGAAAAATTAAATGTAAGTTTATTAATTATGTCATAAGCATTTATCTACTATAACTTTTAAACTTCTAGCTGTTCTTCGAAGGCGTCCAACAAAAAATTGCCCAAGGCGTTAAAGAAACAGAAATCAGTTATCAAATGGCATTTTCAAAACAAGAACTACGCAAGGTAATTAGTCAATATCCCGCACGTGAAGTAAAAAAAGGTTTGGAAAATCTTTACAAAAAAGTGGAAAAACATTTGTGTGAAGAAGAGAACCTCTTGCAAGTTGTATGGCATGCTATGCAAGAGGAATTCATAGTGCAATATAAATTCCTGGAAGAACGCATACAAAAGTGCTATGCGGGTTCAATGATAAGTTTAGAATTTAATATTCAAGATATTTTAAATTTCTTTTCAGATATAGCGCGTTCTCATTAGGCCATTCAAATATACATAATAAAATTAAGTGTATTTTTATTGAAACTATATTGTATTACGTATTATATTAATCATAAACATTTATTTATTAATATTAAAAAAATAAAAATATATCAATTTATTTAATTAATTTTGTGTATTTTGTCTTAGTCGTACTCCGAGAGATTTTACGTGCTTTATTATATAAAAATATTGTACGTTCATATTTATTTATGACATTTATTAATATAAGTGTTCCAACGATTAAATATTGTAGAAGACAATGGTCAATGAAGACAATGGTCAATGAAATTATATAAAAATATACAGACGAAGAACAAAATGTATGTATTTTTAGAGGAGAATAGTCGACGTACATAAATGCCAACATCTTTGGTAAACAGTATACTCTTTATAACTAGATTTATATTTGGTCCTAAGATCCATGAGTTATCTTCACTACTTTCTGTTAGTTAATTTAAAATTTCTAGTGTTTTTTTTTTTGTTCTTTTTAATTTTGATGAATTGTTTAATTTTATAGGTACTTTTGACTAAAAATAACAGTATTGCTTCCTCACGTCATTTTTAAAAAGTTTTGCTACACAACGACAACCCTTTTGTAAGTCCGGATTCCTTGTCCTGCTCTCTTCTATTAAATTAAGGTTGCCAAATTTGGAATTTAATGTTACCTGAAATTTACATATGAGATGGCTTATTTTATTGCATACCCTTATACCTTTTATTTTATTATTCTTTTTATAAAGCACAAATCAAAAATTTAGTTCTTTTATTTATATTCAAATAAAAGCCATATTTTTGATTTGTTGTATCAAGCCATTTAATATTTGTGGAAATTCTGTATCTAATAGGGAATTTTTTGGGGATTTTTGTATTAAAGTTTAGGGGGAAAAATACAAACGAGTGCTTATTGATTTATTTGTTATGCTTCTCTTTTCAGTGCAGTTTTAAATGCGTAAAGAGATGTGTGCAATTCGGAAAGAAATTACGGTCGCGTTTAACTTAAATTAATAATAAGAAAAAAATAAGTTAACTACAATTTGTTTTAAAGTTCTCATTTAATAAGATAAAAAAAGAAATGTAATACATATTATTTAAAGTGTTTCTTATAGTTTATTTAATGAAAACGGTATTCTGTGTGAGTTTGTTTGCTTGTGTAGCGTGTTTTTTTTTTATAACCAGCAACCAAGAATTTGTCAAAAAAAGTGAAAAAAAAATCATTTCAATGAAAAATGTTTTAATAAAAAATTTATAATAATTTTAAATTTAAAAAAATATATATATAAAAGTATATAATGCGACTACTAAATGTTCATATGTTCACTTCTGGGCGACGTTAAACCACTTACTTTTGCTTCCTGGTGAAACAAATGATGAAAAGGGGAACAACGTAAAACTAGAATCAAACAAGAAATTGTAAGTAGGAATAATGTTTTTGTTTTTGCTATTGTTATTTTAAGATTAGTGTTGCCAAATTTTATCATTAAGTCCCAAATTACACGCTGAAATTTTTTACAAAGCATAAATTATGTAAAATAATATGTATATATATATGTATATACGGTATGTATGCATATAAATATAACACCATACTGATATCCATACATAAATAGATTCACGTAATCATGTGCATATATCAATTAGATGACTATTATCATGATTATTTACATATCTATATAATTTAAAAGAATTTAATTCTAAGATTAAATTTGAATTTAAAAAGCATTAGCTAAAGTATTATCTCCCACATGCCTTATACACACATGGTCATTAAAATAAGTACCCTGAAAGTTTCTGTGTTTTTGTCAAAAATTGGTTTTATTGGTATCGAGAGTAAAATTCTTTAAAGATAAGAATATTTTAGTAGTCAGTAAAATGGATACCCATTTTTTAATTGATAATAGCATAAAAATAAGTTAAAATAATTACCAACATTAATGCTAGGTCGATAAAGTACATCATTACATGATGGAAAAGCGCATTGGGAATGGAATAACAGTACAATTAGTCGCATAAATTCAAAGCAAATGAAATTGGGCAATCACCAAATTTAGTTGCTAATCCTCTAAAGTTTCGAAACATAATAAACAGTTGTGGTCGTGCGAAAAAGGCGTAATTACAGATTAATACGTTGCAATGCTGCGCAGGACATCATATTGGCAAAAATTGTGCGGTGTTAAATATGGGACGACTTCAGTATACCTTTACAGATTTTTGGATGTAATATAAGTCCACCTTTTTTATAGAAATGGGTCGGCGGTGATTTTAGTAAGATAGTGTGTCTACCTTACTAAAATTACCATTAAGATGTTTTTTAATGGACTTATCACCATATCACGTGGCGCAGGAATTAGTCTGGTACATCTTAGTGCTACACAGTCGTCAGAAATATAAATCGTTTTCCCGAAGGCGAATATCTAGTCTGCAAAATAAAGAAAAAGAAAAATCGCCCAATATTGTTAAGATCGTTGTCTTGTGTAGATACTCCAAGTTGGGCTCCATTGGAACGCTGCACATTCTTCATTCAATGTTAAAAAATATTCAAAAATAAAATTAGTACTTTTGAATAACAAACTTGTCGTCACTAAATTGCATTTCTGGGTCTTTGGCTGTTTTTGTTCTTATGCTCTTTTTACTTGTTGTTGTTATTGTCTTTGTAATAACTGCTATTTTTTTTCCAAGTTATCTCTTTGCGGTGGTTTCCTCAAACATGTTTAACCAGTTTTATTTTGATGAACTGTTTGTTTTTATTAATCTAGCTAGGTGTATATATGTACATATATGTATGATATATAAGGATGTGTGTAATATTCATTATGCACTAGTTTGCATTTGTATGAAGATCAATGTTTTGGTGATCGTTAAGTTTTTTTTTTCTTTTTTTTTTTGATTCGCTTTGCTTTTTTCTTTTTATATTAAATTTTTTGTTTCACATAAATTTGTTATTATTCTAGTTTCAATTATGTTTAATCATGAAAAATGCACTTGCCCTTCATAAGTTCATTGAATGATATTGAAGTAAAGGTGTTTTTCCTTTGCTTTTTAAATGACCGCTTTAACAAAATTATAGTGATATTGAACAAAGGATTATTTGTCCTTAAAATAATCAACACAATCATTAAATTTTTATCAAGAAAACTTTTGGTTTTTCTGAATAAAATTTCATAAATGGCAGAATGTTCTATGATAAAATAAATTTAATTCGGCTGTGCCGAGTCTTCTATACCCTTTACTGTAGTAGCTAAATATTCATATTTATAACTTTCCACATTCTTCTTAAGTACATATTAAAAAAATAAATATGTAATATAAAAAAGAAACGGCAAGTATTGATAAAAAATTTTTTTTTTGGAATACCTATTTTTAGTTAAATCTAAAATAAATAATTAATTTCATATAAAGAATTTCAAATTAGTAGCAAAAATCAAAAATTTCTCTTTCCATAATTGGAATTAAGCACCAAAAGATTTTTTTTTCATATTATTTAATAATATTAAATAATATTAGGCTGTACACTTTTAGAATTTATTCACTGTAATAGAGATTCATTTGCTCAACAATTATAATTTGATAACAGAGATTGCATACGAAAATTCTTTATAATTGATAAATACTTTCGATTAAACAAGGCAAATAATATTGATGTCAGAAGATTTTATTTGTTCATGTAAATTACGTGATGGTTTTTGCGACGCAAATTAATTTGTGAAAAATAATAGAAAATAGCTAAACTGAATAGAAAAGAATGCACAATATGAATTAAAATTTTTTTTTTTTTTGGAATAAATTTTACACGTACATATATACAACACTAAGAACCATTTATAGTTTTTTTTCTGTGGCGCGGTTAAAATTTCAAAAAGACATGTTTCGTGTGAAGAATATTTAGTTATTCTCACTTTAGTCATGTAATTGTTGTGTAATCTTTTTACCAGTGTGCAATAAAAATAAAACTTTTTGAGTGAATAATATGAAACAGTACAAAAAAAGATTCGACAGGCCTTATAGAAGGCCTTTTAAAATGGCTATAAGGGCGCTATATTCATTTCTTTTACAGACGATGTTATTAACGACCATTCTTGTGAAGTCATCGAATTATTTTCCCTATTAATAAATGTTTCATACACTTCTTACATCTTACTTAGTTTATAATTTATTCATTTTAATGAAATCTAGGATTTATAAGTTAATAAATAGAACCAAATGAAAATAACTCCAGGGCTTTCAATAATAAAATATTATTTATGTATGGAAATGTTAATTTCACTTAAATGTTTCTTTTGGGAATAAAACGAGCTTATCAAGTTGTATAAAGTTATTTATTAATTCATATCCAATTGCTCTTTGCAAGGTTTAATTTATATGCAGCGTAAGGATTTTCATGCAAATGCACGTTTTTACTTAGTAATTTAAAATCGAATCTCATCAAGCAATTCTCCGAATTTGAGAATTTATTGAGAAATTATAATACATTATTTTGTTGTTGCATATTTTGTTATAAATGCATATTTTTTGTGCATAATTTGTATTTTTTTATATTTGAAATATTCAAAAACCTGCAAAGTAGCATTTTAGTGCACCATGTTCTTCTTCTTTTCTCATATTTAAATATGAGTATGTTTTGTATAGTTTTTGTCCAGTACTATTGAATAATTTTCGATTCTTAAATTCATCAAAACAGCCAGTCAATTGAAAAAAGAGTATTTTATAGGAACTAGAGCTAAATACCATTGACCATGGAATCTCAGATATTAAAGTTCGTTTTGACCTGCAGTTACTTTTGGTAGTCTATAGTCTTGTTCCTTTTTTTTTCAACAGATTAAGATGGATCATTTAAATGAAATATTTCTATTTTAAAATTTTCCACTCTTAATTTATCAACCATAATTTCGAAATTTCTATACATTTCAATGAACAAGAAATCTTTTACTTAATCAAGTAACACTGAAGCTTAGCAATCGTACTTGCAATTCAGTTTGTAAAGAAATAGCAACAAGATGCAAAGAGAATAAACATTTTAAAAAGAAATTACACGGGAGAAAGACTATTTAGATTTTTAAATCAAGTATCTACTGCAGCATTTAATCGGATATTTCATTGACCACATTTCTTAGCAAAAATACATAAAAAACATGTTGTTGTAAAAAGTTCTTTAAAAATATGTTGTGTGAGGAGGTTTTTGTTAGTTTGCAGTTAGTAATTTGAAACTCGTTCAAGTTTTAAGAATGCAGGCGTAACTACAAGCTATAATAAACTTGAAAACGTTTGCAATGAAAGCAGTATGAGATGTTATAAAATTCTGGTTCCTCTTCTACGAGTTCATTCTCACATGTACTCTATCTACTCTTAATAAACGTTAGCTAATGTTACCAAAAGTTACTAACAAACTCTACCAAATAAAGTATTTTTCTTTTACATAAAAAACAGTAATTTCTCATAAAGACTACAACTACAGCAAAAAGCACAAAAAAAAAAATAAATTAGACTTGTTGAATAAAAGTAAAACAAAAATAAAAAACTTTATTTTTCTTCATTAGAATTAAAAAAAAACTGGTATGGAAAGTGGTGCAATTTAAGAACAAACTCTTTTTAAATTCTCTCAATTTAAAAAAAACCAGTAGTTCTATATGTAAACCTGACTTTATAAATAAACAAAAATATAAAGTTTATTTAAAATCAAATTAAAAATGTATAAATAAAAAATATGCTTTATTTACTCGAATTTCTACACAATTGTACTCCATTTTTTTACGAGTTTTTTTCTGTGTTGCTCATTAAATTAAATTAAAAATAAACCTACTAAAACTCCGAATATTGGTTTAGCTCATGTGAAATGAGTTAATTATATTAAAGTTAGGATCTATACAGAAAAAGTTATGAGTCAGCGAAACATTTTCATTCGAATTAAATGTTTAATTAAAGCAGTTAACATACTTAATTGCGAGTATATGACAGTAATTGAACTAAAGATATCAAGGAATTGATTATGTATTTAATTGATTCAGTTGATTTTTTTTTAATATTTCACTGATTCAATAAAGTGAGTGAATAAAAATATGACGAGTTAAATATGTTATGTTTTTAGTATTATTTGTAAATATCTTTTTAGTATTTATGACATGTTTAGGAGAAATATAAGTGCATATGTACATATATGCATAAATACGTTGACTTCTTCAGAAGATTACGGGATGGGACACATATCAGAAGTTACTTTGGACTATTTTAAAAATATTTTTGAAATTTCTATATACCCCAGTGGTGTTGCTTTGAGGGATTTTTACCCTACTTTGCCGAGGAGTACCTCCCCATTTTGCCCAGGAAAATTACCAAAAACAAAAAGGAATTTAATCTGTAGGTTTCAAGCTCTCAGAAAGTGCTTCCACATTTTTCGATAATTTCGTAGTTTTTATTTTATGATGCAAAACGGAAACTGCCAAAATCTTTGAGAACAACAGGGAATTAGGGAATTTCAAAATTTTTTTAAAATAAGTCCAAAGTAACTTCTGAGTATTTGGGCGGTAGATTACAAATCTAGACAGTCTCCCCTTTAAAATGATGTGTGTTCCATCTCACAGTCTTTAACGGTTTGGTGGGAAGTTGCTAAAATCACTTAGAGCAACAGCATTGAGGTATATGGAAATTTCAAAATTTCAAAAGTAACTTCCGAACGAACCATAGAAGTCTGCGAGATGGGACATATATCATTTTAATGGGAGGTCGCCTAGATTTGTAATCTAGCACCCAAATACTCAGAAGTTACTTCAGACTATTTATAAATTTTTTTTTAAATTTCCATATACCCCAGTGCTGTTGTTTTCAGGGATTTTAGTGACTTTCGGACGAACCATAGAAGATTATGGGATGGACACATATCAGTTTAAAGGGGAGGTCGTCTAGATTTGTAATCTATCGCCCAAGTACTCATAAATTACTTTGGAGTATTTAGATTTTTTTTTTTTAATTTCTATATACCCCAGTGCTCTTGCTCGGACTAATTTTATCAACGTTCGAACGAGCAATTAAAGATTACGGGATGGAACACATATTATTTTAAAGGGAAAGCTGCCTAGGCTTGTAATATATTGCGCAAATACTCAGAAATTACTTTGGATTATTTTAAAAAGTTTTTGAAATTTCCATATACCCCAGTGCCGTTGCTCTGAACTATTTTAGCGACTTCCGTCTGTGTCCGTATGGATGTTGAAATCAACTTTCTGAAGTCCCTAGAAGATCTGTAGAATAATTTAGTATGTTACTTTGTTGAAAGCAAAATGTCTTCAATTTGCTATTGAAATTCAGCCTAAGGAAAATTTTTTAGAGTGTCGTGGGACGGAGTATACCTGAAACTTAAGGTACTGAGCTCTCCTTTCGGCATCTTTAAATAATTTTTACGTGGAATAATTTTTTTTTAACAGAAATATCATTAGGTGCTTTGAAGGGGAATTTTGTACAGTGTCCACTCCAGAAAAGGTGCGAGGATAAATTTTTATAAAACAACTTCAAGGTTAATAAACAATTGAAAATAGAATTAATTTGTAATGAATATTTTTTTTCTAAAAGACATCATTATCTTGTGCCAAGATTTTGTTAAGAAATTTATTTCAAAAATAAATTAATTTCTCATGTCTGAATGTGCTACCCTAGCTATTTCTTGGAAAGCCTCTAAATTATGTCTAATAATTCAAAGTGCATCTTATGCTAATTATACTCACTTATACATCAGGGAAATGTACATTTTAATTAAAGAAATAACTAAAGGACGATGAGTGGTAGCTATTTTAATTGTGTTGTGACTTTCTCTAAATGCATTCATTATCTACCTTTTGCAACAACCACATGCTGATTGTCTGATCTACAGGTGGTACCATTTAATTTGTCACATACATGGCTGGTGAAAATGGTAAAACAAAAGATAATTACTTTTCTACAAATTCAATGCCGAGCGATAACAGCTACAACAGAAACATTTTTAAGGACGATAACAAATTAATGAAATTTTTCCAACTTTAAGGCGAAATCTAATGACTATGACTTCTATTTAAATATATTCGCTGTTAAAATATTTTTCTTTTTTATTTATTTATTTTTTTGTTTCTACACTCTATATTATTATTCTCACAAAAGAAGAAGGAAAAACTTGATAAAATTTTGCAGTTTTATAAATTTTAAGTGCACATTTTGTAAAGATTGATTTAACAAGCAAATGTTGCCATCAAGACTTAAATTTTAGTCAATAGTGAACTAAAGATTGATTAGTTTGCCGTCTAAAGATCATGAAATCAGACCTTCGGTACTTAAAGAATATTTTTCTAAATGAAACATAACAGAAAAATAAATTTATCTTGAGAACTAACTATTGAATTATGAAATGAAATTCCTTTAGAAAAAAGGGTTAAAGCCTTTTTATATTAAGATTGTTAACACACTATGTGTATGTATACAGTTTTAAAGGGTAAAAAAATTTAATTCCTTAAAACTGATTCATATCATTAAAGCCTGTGATTTGTTTTAAACAAGGAAAAAATAAAAAAACAAGAAATCTCCAAAAGAAATCCTTTGTGATTTTTTTAAATCTTAACAAGTGATTTTGTTTTTCTATAGAATTTCATTGTTTAAATAGATTTTGATTCGTCATGAAACCATCATGCTCACATCTGCTGGGAATTTCCTATTTTTATTACACAGTTAGTTTGCGTAATTGTTTATTTTAGAATTGTAGTTATTCTTGGATTTGTATTTCACTCGTTGTTATTTATAGTGTAGCTGCCTCTTTTGTTAAAATTTATGGTTTTATTAACAGTTCACACTTTTTTTAATCCTTAAGAAATGAATGTGTTAACTGGCTGATACACACGTCAAATTGCAACATTAATTTATCTATTTGTATGCGTTTCTTGTTGTACTCGACAGCACCTATCAGAAAAATAATGTCACTTCTCAGGTATTTTTTTTGTCGCACTGTGTAATCTGCCAAACGAGCAAAAATACCATGTTAACACATTTCCTGAAAGCTTAGAACCTTCAGATTAAATTCATTTTTGGCTTCATTAATTTGCAAGAGTAAATCGGGAATTTTATGATTCAAAACGGAAATTGCCAAAACCCTTCAGAGCAACAGCACTGGAGTATATGAAAATTTAAAAAAAATTTTTTTAAATTATCCAAAGTAATTTCTGAGTATTTATGTCGTAGATTACAAATGTAGACGATATCACCTTTAAAATGATTTGTGTCCCATTCCGAAATAATTTATGGTTCTTCCGGAAGTTGCTAAAATACCTCAGAACAACAGCACTGCGGTATATGAAAATTTCCCAAAAATTTTTAAAATGATCCAAAGTAAGATTTGGTTAGTAGGTTACAAATATAGATGATCTCCTCCGCTAAACTACTACTAAAAATATTTAATATTTAATGACGTAAGACATATTTGATAAATATGTCATTAATACTGAAAATATATTTACAAATACTAAAAAACATAATGGGGTACGTTAAAGCATATTTAAGGCGGCATATTTATCTTCACTCATTTAATTTTTTCTACGGTTTTGATATTATGTTATAGAAGAATGTGGAAAATTTTATTTTTTAAGTTTTTTTAATTGATAATATCCACATTTTAAAATTATACAATATTAACTATCAGTGGGACAAGTTTCTATAGCGAAACCAAAAAAGTACATGCTCAAAGAATTTGTGTTTAAAAAAATTCAAGAGAATGACATGGACGACATTTGGTTTCAACAAGACGGAGCTTCATGTAACACACACATCGGTATTTTGCGCTCTGTTTTTGAAAACGGAATAATCAGTCGAAGTTGTGATGTCAATTGGCCGCATTGGAACTGTGATTTGTTTCTATGGATGCCATTAACGATAAATGTTGCGCAAACCATTCAGAGACAATTGAAGCGTTGAAACATGAAATCGAAGTTGCTATTGACGACATTCCACCTGAAACAATCGAAAATGCCGATCCGAGCCAATCGTGGTAGTTATATGAATGATATAGTATTCCATTCTTAAATGACAAAGTTCAACTTTTCCAATAAAACCAGACATTTTAAATTATAATCAGTGCGTTTTTTTATTGCCAAACCAATTTTAAAGTTTTAAATTGTCCACTCCCCAGTATTCTAATTGAAAAAAAAAAAAAAAATAATAAAAAAAAATTTTTTTTAAAGATAAAAAATAAAAAAAAGTAAAAAAAAAAATTTTTTAAAAGAAAAAAAATTTACAAAGTCATTCCAGTCATTTGCTGCAACAAAGCCAAAAATACGAAAATATAACTAAGTCGATTTAAGTGAAAATTGACTTGCAATTAAATTAACTCTATAACTTTATCGAAGGCGCGATACTGTTTTGCTAGAATCGCTTTTAAGGACAAAAAAAAAGTTAGTCCTTTATGATGACATAATAAAACATCATAGGGTTTTCCATAATGTCACACGCTTTGCAGAAACAGAAACAAGTTGTTTCTCTTTGACCATAATCGTCACTTCATGTAAAATATGTTCAGCTGGGTCTACACAAATAACATTGGCATAGAATAAGAATACAAACATGCTTCTAATTTTAGTAATTTTAGTAAAGAGCCTCGTTTAAGGGTTTGTTTGCTTATCTTTTTTCAGCCATATCCACTATAAATAAAACAATTTTTGAAGACTTTACGACATTTGTTTCCGTTTGCCACATTAAACAAACAGCCTGTTTTTGTTTGTGTTTGAAAAACTACACATACTAAAATATGTAAACATATATACATACATACATACATACATACATACATAGATACTCCTGCCAGTTCAGCGTATAATAGCTGGTGTTAAAGTGCTGGTTTGTCCATGTCTTTTATTTGCACAACCGATAACAATAGAAGTTGGCTAGTAAAATGAGCAAAACAGAAGTTTTAAAAAATCGAAGTATAGATATAATGAAGAAAAGAAAGAAAAAAAAAAAGAAGTAAATAAGTAGTAATGAAACCATGAAAGTGTAATACGAGTGTTAATGAAATGAAACACAGTAAAGGAAGATAAAACGAAAAAAAAATAGTCAAGAATTAATTTAAAATAATTTAACCTAAAACTTCATTATGTAGTTAGAAAAAAAAGCAGGGAGAGAAAGTTTATGCAAACGCAAAACAGCTTTTTTAAGTCGACTTTTGTCCTTGCAAATTAAGAAATTTGCTTTAACACCTGTATTGACATTTACGTGAGTGAAGATAAATATGCCTCAGAATTTACTTTGGACTATTTTATTTTTTCTTCTTCGAGTTAAATTTTCTATCACCTCCTTTTTATTTAAAAAAAAAATTTTTTTTTTGTGAAAAATCATAAATTTTGTATTGAATTTATGAACTCGGAAAACACGAATTTCCTCTAGACAATTGACTTGCATTTTTTTTTTTAGAATCCATCTGTGAGGTTTCAAAATCATTTTCCATAAAATTTCTCTCATTCTGTTCACACTTGTTTTTATTTAATATAATTTTTTCTAGTTTCCAATTTAAGTTTGTTCTTGTACTAAAACGGCTTTTAAAGGCATTCAAAATGAAAGTCAACTTATGTTTTAATATATAGTAATGACAATAATAATTTTATTAAATTATTTATTAGTTAGTTTTATTTGACCTTTTTCTTTTTAATTTATAATTATATCCTGAAGAAGCTACAAAAATTGGAGCGAAATATCGATATAAAAATAAATTTTTGAAAAATAAGACCTCAAGCTTAACAAAATAGCCATTTTAATTTTATTAAATTTTATTGCATAAAAAATGCTATAATTCATATTATTGACGCCTGTAACACAATTTTTAAGTTCATGAAGATGTTGTCTCTGGTTTATAAGAGACCGCTTAAATAGAATAAGAGAGTAAAATGTTTTGTTATAACTACGACTTTATCAGAGATGAAAAGCTAATTCTATTGTGAGTTATGAGTACAAAATCTATAAGAACAATTGAAAAATACTGAACATTGCAAAAAATAAATAAAAAATAAAAAACAATTTTCAGTTTCCAACTAATTGTGATAGAGGAGACAAAGAGAAGTACTTGCTTAGCAGCGTTTTGGTTCTTCGTCATAGTAGAGTTTAAAGTTTTCGTCTTTTTTAATGTTGTTGCTTTTGCTCTTTGAAAATGTCAAAGTAAGCACAATTTTTACTGTTTGACAACTTTAGGGCTCAAACAACTATAACCCGCTGATCCACTGACTACAGCATATAATGAATTCGCATTCAACAGAAAGATATTTTTAAACGAAAAATGAAGAAAAGATTTATAACAAAATATTTCAAAATATTTTACAAAATATTACTAAATATAACGAAAAATATGCATTTCTAACAAAAACATGCATTTAAGGCGAAATATGCAAAAATATGCAGTAACCAATTGGTGCCATTTTACTGGAAATATTGTGATTCGCAAAGATATTATTTTTAGGTGTGTCTCAGACAGGTGTGTCAGGACAACAAACATGCATTTGCATCAAGTCCCTTGCCCTGTTTATTACAATAACAAGCCATTTGATTTACTTTCTACAAATCGTATTTTAAAACGAATACTATTGTGAATAATTTATGCGCTTCCGTTTATATTTTAACTCGCAATAGTCTTATAACAATTCCATATTGAAAGCTAACCCAGTGTGTATTATTTTTATTTGAAATACAGAAGAATTGAAATAACTTCCAAACACTGGACAATTAGAGAAATGTTAATTCGTTTTCTAACCCAATTTTTTTTTCGTATTTAGCTTACAGAATATATTCAATTAGCTTTAAAGGAATGCAAGGCTATGTGATCGTTGTGGGTGAAGGTTTTTTATTTAAAATGAAAGTGTTTTCTTTCTTTATATGCAAATTAATGTGTAAAAAATTTTTAATTTTCTATCTTTGGCTTTAATTATTATTTATGTATTTCTCTTCGTGTCGATAATTTTTTCCTTCTCTTGTTTTTCTTCTCTGCTTAAATGTTCACCACTAGTCTCTTCATTATCAATTTCAATAAATGGCTTACGAGCAGGTAGCGTTTGATTTCAAGTTGTAGTTACTTTTCGAGAGTGTGTTTTGCAGGTGATGTTGTTGAAAATTTGTTCAAACATTTTAGTTCTATTTCTGAAACGGTTTGCACAATGTATTTGAAAAAAATGTATAACCGGTAGTAATAAAAAAAGATGCAAAAAATAATTGAATAAGAAAAAATTTTATAATTTAAATAAATTTAACCACAAGTAACGTATTAAATATCGTCATCATTATCAGTAGAATAAATAAAGATGAATAATTTTTATAAAAATAAAATTTATTGTTTACCAAGAATGTGTCAAATGTTTAAAAATAAAAGTTCTATTCTCCTGTTTTAATTTGTAAAAATTGTGTGAATGTGTATGAGTGCCTGCGTTTCAAATAAAAAAATTTTATCATTAAGTACACACACTCATAAAAAAAGAATAAAAATAAATAAAGCGAATTTCATGATACTGAATTGAAATATAAAAAAATACCTAAAGCTGTTTTGTATCTGTTTAAAAATAATAAAACAAAAGTATGAAAATAATGCTAAATTCAAGTGTAATTTAATAAAAAAAATTAATAACACAAAACTTAGAAAAAGAAACAAATTTTATTTAAAATGATGCCCTTTCCCAATACTTGAAATATTTGAAAATTAAGAAATTTAGTTAAGCTGCTGCCTAATACTTACTGGCTTATGTTTACAAATTATTAAAGTGGTAAGAAAAAAAAGAATTTTCAAAATTAATTAGTTTAACAAACAGTTTTAAACTGTAGGCCAAACAGCTTAACGTCCATGTAGCCAAATTAAATGTAAAAAATTAATTTCAGGTTTTCAAAAACTGATTCCATAATAATTCAATGATTGCTCCATTGAATGGAGTTTTTTTTAGAGGAAAATATAAATATGTATGAATGTAAAATAAAATTAATAAATAAAAAATTTAATATTTGTAAATATACTTATTTTTTTAATACTGGTTTAAACTAGAGCTGTGCACGTGCCATGATTTTTGTTTGGTTTACGCACTCGTGGAATAGTAAGCATTAATAAATTTAATTACTTATGGGCTATAATAGCATCGACATCTAAAAGATCTATTTTGCAATGGTTTATCCAACTAAAACAATCTTAGATGTCTTACGAATTTCACAAATGGTTTGGGCTTCATTTTACTTAGGGTTCAATATCCAACTAGCTGAGATCCAGAAAAGTCTCTGATTTAAAGCGTTTGGTGTATTTCTCAAAGAGTCCTAACACTGTAATACCCCTTATTCCGGTAGACTTTCATTTGCGTCAAGCTTGCTTAGCTTTAGAACGTATGGGCATACTAATATCTTGAATAAGAATTTTTTTCATATTCCAATTTCATAAATTTTATCCGAAAAATGTGGTCTGGCTTTATAATAAATATAATCAAATCTAATAATTGCGCTCGTGTATATCATTTCTCGTAAAATATTTATAGCTTTTCAGGCAATATAAAAATTTCACAAATACAATTGGGAGAACCTGTATTCCATTGTGGTTGTTTTCCATTAGGTACCATTTCTTGAGGTAGAAGGGTTTGACCTTCATCCCTCAGAGACCACATATACGCTATTTTTGTACCAAGTGCAATTTTCAACGTGTTCTAAAAAATTTCAAAAATACATTGGGAGAAACTGTATTCCCAAGATGATAGCCCCATCCATTGTGATTGTTTTCTATTAGATCCCATTTCTTGATAACGAAGGGTTTGGCCAGAATGGCTTCATTTCTCTTTAAACTCCTTTAAATGCAGTACATATGTAAAGAATATTTATGGAATTTTTTTTATCCCATGCGATATTAAAAAAAAACATATTTAACTAGACGTACTTATCTTCAAGCACATAGGCCGCACTCACAAAAGGTAGGCTTTTATAAGAATTATATGCATTTAAAATCGTTTTTAAAAAAATACCGACTATGGCCCATAGTTTTTAAACTATGTTTACATTTTTTAAAACGGGATAATAAATGGTTAAATAAATAAATTTTGAATACTTGTTTTAAAATTGTATTTTTGCATATTTTGTGATTTTAGTGCATGTTTCCTTGCATGAACTTCTATGTATTTAATATACTAATTCCGATTTTTTTTAGTCAAAAATCCTTGTTACAATAAAAGAAATTGATGAACAAAGTAAAAATAATAATAATAGATTTTTAAAACGTCTAAAAAGAAAAGTGATCGTTTTTTCAGCAACAAATTTCTTTTTATAATTTTTTCTAAATTAAATTTTATTGGTATTTTTTTTTTGCTAATAAAAAAACAATCTTGAAAAAAATCGCTTAGCAAAGTTTTCATGCTCTAATAAATTTTAAATAAAAATAAAAATTAAGTAGAAATAAAAAACCAAATCAAAGTACTGGGAAAATATTAACCAGAAGAATTAAGTCTTTATAGTGGCTTTTACCAAAAGTTAAGTAATTGTCGTGCCATATTTTATTATTTCTTTTCTTTTTTTTTTTCTACTAAAAGATAGAAGTCTGTCTGTCATCTGTCAAAAGTCAAGCCACTTGAATAATTCATTAAAAGAAAACTTAATTAAACAATTTATGCATTAACTTTTTTCTTTACTATTATTATTTTCCTTTATTATTTCACACTAGGAATTAATAATAAGCAATTAAACATAAAAAATTATATAATTCTTAATTAAGTTATGCAAGAAAAGCAATTAACTAGCTAACATCTTGATACTCGACTTTTAAAATGTGATCTCTGGTGACATTTTTTTCATTCTATTTTTATTTTTATCTTCAGTGTAAAATAATTTTTAAGAACAGTCTAAACACTTTTCACTTTTTGACATCTCAATTAAAAGTTATCAGGTCAAGTTTAACTTATTATTTTTATACAGTGTTATTAAGTGGCATAAAACACACACACACACAAACATTTTGGTGCAAAATTTAATTCATAATGAAAATGAATTAAATGCAAACAATGGCAAATCAAATTCATGCACGCTATTTTCATTGAATGCTGGCTGCATCATATGACTTGCAGGCAATAAACACTCAGAGAAAAAGTATGGTGGAATTAATAAATAAATAAAACGCTTAAAAAACTAATTTTCAACCAAAAGTTGTTTTGTGGGTATAAAAAGGATTTTCAGTAAAATGTGGTGCACACAACCTCTACACTTCTTTACAATAAATCTTAAAGGTCGCGGTGAGATTATGATTAGACTTCTAGGTTGCCCCATACTTAGAAAAAAATGCCAGATCATTCCCACTCTTCAATTAAACAATTTAATTTTTTTTCCAACGGATTTGTTACACACAATTACTACACTCCTTTTGAATAGTTTAAGCCAAGTTTTTAACGGTACATTCATTCGGTGTCATATATGTCACACCCATTTTTAATTTTTTTGAGTTTTCAACAAAATTTTTACCCATAATTTAAAAGCTCGCGTAAGACGGCGTACAAACAGCTGTTTAAGCCCTTACGATAATTGGTTTTTTTTTCAACTATTTTTAATCTAAAATTAAAAGCTGCACGCAAAAAAAATATGGTTGAATATGGTCACCGCAAACATAGTTTGCTTACCAAAATATTATTGTTAATTTGAAGCATCTAATTAATTATTTGATCACAGTAACCATGTTATATGGTTGAATTTATCATATTATTTTTGATAAAATTTTAACTGAAGCCATAAATATGTTTGTGGTAAACATAAAAATGAGAAAAATATGATTGAAAATAAATTGTTTTCTATTTTGTCTCTTCCGCAAAAGGAGTATAAAACAAAAACTTAATCGTTGAAACTCAACTGAACTTTGTGGCTGAAGTGCCGAGTTAATGGTTCTTAACTAAATATTCCATAACAGTTCGCAACCTGGTTGAGTTAAATAAAATTGAAAAAAATTCAAACCCGCTCTATAATGTAATAAATAAAAATAAAAAAACGAAATTTATTTATACAAAATATTTATATAAAAAATTTATTTAAAAAAAAATTATATTAAGAATGTAAAAAATAAAAAATGGTTTTTCACGCTCTATAGAAACATAATACGCATATGTGACAGCGCATAGAGAAAGGGACCTAAGGGTAAAAAAAAATCAATTTTCACTTTTTTTTTTTTTTTTTTTTTGATGTGGACAACATCTGAGCATCGAATGAGACCGATCCCATGCCCCAAAAGTGTTCCCTCCCAGAGATATGCGCGTTTTATGAAAGTGAAGTACACCAAAGATACACGTATTTAAATCTTTAAAATTGCTTTCCTGAACAAAACCGGTTTTTACCCTTAGGTCCCTTTCTATTTTGCGCGTCACATATAGCATTTTAGTGGTACAAAGTACTTGTTTCGGAACGAAACCACATTGTAGATTTGTGGAAACAACAAAATATAGTTTCAGCTGTCTGCGAAAGAGACATGAAGTCAATATATATACTACATATTCGCTTTACCGGCTCTGGTTTTACTGTGTGCTTAAAGCACACACATTAATTTCTCCACGTGTTATTTTAATAATTACTTTGTATAGCATTTGGGAAATTTACATTTTAATTATTTCTATTATATAATTTTTTACTCCAACGAAATGCTAGCGACGGATGCATTTTTAGCATGAATAAAATAAAGAAAAAAAAATTGTAATTAAATTTCTGATGTTATTAAATCACACTAAGGCCGGAAGGCTTGTGTATGTACGAATAATAGCTGTAAAAAATATGCAACAAATTCTAACATCAAAAATTTAAATTAGAATCTTTATAGCTTTCATAAGAGGACATGGGAAGGAAATTGGTTTAGATAATTAAGATTGAATTTTTAAATTTGGAAAAATTGAATGCTTTTTCATTGTAAGAGCACTGATCCACCTCTTCAGGTTATGTAATGAAAACCAGGAGACAGCAGAACATATACTGTGTCACTGTTATGGTCTAATTTGGAACTGTTTTCGTTACTTAGGGCATCACTACCTATAAACCTCTAACATGGCAGCCAAATCATCCAGGGAAGTCTTTGTGTTTTAAAGAATGTTCTCATTTAGACAGGTGAACATTTAAAAGGGACACATGTAGTTTGGTAGGAAAATAGGGGTTGAAAAGGGAGGGGGGGGGGGGGGGGTGGGGTTGGTAAACAGCATCGTTTTTGGGTTCTGTATTCGGGATACGTTTGTTTATATTTTATTTGTTGATTTTGATTTACTTTTTTGTGTGCAAATAATAGCAATAATAATGGAATGTTGCCGACAACTCGTTCGTCTGTGTAACAGAAAAAAAAAACAAAAGAGAATTTCAGATGTTCTTCTTTCAAATGTTCGCCTGTCTAAGTCACGACTTTGTAACACGCGAGTAGTACCGCAATATTTATTCTGCTCGGACTCAGAATAAATATTGACAACGGTCTATTGTCATATAACATATCATTATTGGATTATAGAAAACTGCAATTTTGAAGGTCCTAGAAGTTTTTCTTATAAAATTATTTCGAATCGAGTAAACAGTATTGTTTTTGTGGAGATCTCTTTAGTTGTGGAATATACCGCCTAAACCTTAATAATTATTGAGGTAATTGCGATAAGTTTTTACTTACGTCAACTTGGGATACTTCTATACTAGCTAAGCGAAAAAAAAAAATTAAAACCAAATAATTTGGAATTTTATTTATTTTGCTTAAGTTATCTTTCGAAATGGGGATGTTTCTTGTTCACTTTTGTACCAACTTTAAAGTCTTTAATGTGAAGAGTTTTAGTTACAAGAATCTTAGGTTGAATAGGCAGCTCAAACAAGACGAAGGAAGGGGCTCATATGTATCCTTTATATTCTTCCTTTCTGATACCTGTATAAGGCAAACAGTAAAGAAGATAGAAATAGACACTAAAAAGAAGAGGTCGTCAAGTGAGTAAACTAAATGTAGAACTTTTTTTTAAATTAATACGTTTTTAATTATTTTTTTTTAACTTGTTGCTGGCTGGCTTCCCCGGGCTATTTTTGTTCAAAACAAACCATACGAAAAATAATCAAAAAGAAACCATTTCTTTAATAATCATCATTACTTATATGCACGGTTGCACTTGTACTTTTTAAACTTGTTTCCATCTATCTACATAAATATAATTTTTTTTCTTTGTTTTGTTTTCTTTATCTATTTTTCTCTTTATCTAAAACGTCAGTTGTTCAGATATAAAGTACAAACATGGTTAGTGTAGTTAATTTTTTTTTTTTTTTGGTTTGAAGAGTAGCATTCTGTTTTGGGGTGAGAGTGTTGTGAAAATTGTTTTTTTTTTAATCTACTAAACACATACATATAAAGGAATAAAATAAAAGGGTAATACAATTTGCGTTATGAATTTAAGAACAAGCGCAAAAAACTTCTAATATGACAGATTAACAACAAAACTTTTGAAATTAGTTTTCAGTCGCTTAATTTATAATTGCAGAAGTCATTTTACATTTGACACTTTGCCTCACAATCAATTAAAAATCCCAATTTGAATTTTGAAAACATATGCCGATATGTAAGTAAAAAAATTATAACTTAATAATAGTCATGGAAAAATGTCTTAAGTCCAAGAATAATAGAAAATAAGACTACGGCTTCAGCAAGTTATTTATCGCTTTTTAGATATACTCATACTTCACATCTAGACTAAAAACAAATAAACGAATAGAGAGCAAAATCTCATAAAACATACTAGAGGTCTGCACAAGCATACTGGAAGTCCACACATCAGTGCAAATATTTATAATAAAAAGTTTTTGTAGGCCATTTAAAGTAAGGTTGTGCAGCCCTTTAATACATAGGTGACGTGTATCTAGCCAGCTGAGTTTTGTAAAGAGAGAAATAACTTGATGAAGGCATAAACTTGTTTTCTCTTGTTGATCAAAAATAATGAGACTCATAGAAAATGTTGCAGGGTCAATGCTTTGCAACTAACAAATATGAATTTGATAGCATATTAGGTATTCTGCATTGTAATGTGAAATAAAAATGCTATGAAATCAAACTATTTTTACTCTTGATCCTTTACGTTTACCATTTGTCTGTAAGCATTGCCTTCTCTAGTCAGCCTTGATACCTGTTTTGTTTTCAATAACTAAAAAAAATATTTTTATTGCGAACTCGGTGAAGGTTTTGTGATTTGGCATTTTAGATGTTATCTGCAATTGATTGCAATTAAAAAGTAAATTTTGTAAGTTGCTTTCAGCTTTTCTATTCAGCTGAGTCTATGCTACTTACAATTTACATCTAATCAGGCCTTAAATATTAAAAATTTATTGAATTAAACTCCGAAATAGTATCAAGACATTAACACCTTTTATTAACACACTCTTTCTATATAAAATTCACATTAATTTACCTTAAAAAAGAACACACATTAAAATGTTTACTTGCTGTCACTGCCAAATTTTAAACCATAATAAGGTCTGCAATAATTTTAGCATTTAAGTATTCGATTGTAAATAAGAAACAAACAAAAAATTTATGTTACAGTCTGTTAAGCTTAAAAACATTTAGAGGCTAAAGAGGGTCACTCAATTTAGTAAGTGTGGTTCTATTTATAAATAAAAATTCTTGGAAACTTTCTTGTAAGCACTGACAAACTCATTACACTTGATATTCCCACTTGTTGACGACTGAAAGGTGCATGACTGTTAAGTTTGTGGTGGTTGGATAAAATTAACAAAAAAGGAAAAGAAAACTTTTTATAAAACATCGACAATTATTGTTCTAATTAAATATTTGAGGTTATTGTTCCATTATATAGTGTGTTAACAAAGTGTAAAATAATGCAGGGATTCACAAAGGTGTGTTATTAACTTATGTTGTTGTTGTTTTAATAAAATTTGATAATTTTCTTTACAAACTTATAAAACATGATAATAATATTAGTTGTCTTTAAAGAATGATATTTACCAAGATTTTTAATTACTAAAAAACTTTCAACAATTTTCAATTCAGTGGCGACAAAAATAACCCCAAAAAGTTGAGTTTTTAAAAAATCATTTGTGGCACTAACATGGAAACTGTATGTTTTTAAGTGTTAATGGACGGGCTCAATATAAATTTTTAAATCAAACATATTAAAAAGGTTTCTCAATAACAAAAAACATTTTTTTTAATTTTTTTTACACAATTTAAAAAAAAAAATTAAATAAAATTTTTATAAAGCTTTTATAATATGTATGTAAATAAATTTTTTTATTGATATTTTCGTTTCTGTTAATTTAAGTTAATTTTTTCTTTGAATTCTTTTCCAATTTTATTTGACTCTACCATAATCCGAAATAGGGCATATGCAGTTAAAGGTACTGACTCACTATCCTACTTAGTCGTACAATCTGTCTAAAAACGCATGTGTGCTAAAAAAGTATGATAGAGTGTATTGAACAAGCAGACTTTTTGACAGGTCTGTCCGATTTTTTAATGTTATGAAAATTTTCATAAAATAAATGTTATCTGTGCGATCAGAGTTGCATTTTCTATGTTCAAGGCAGAAAAATAGCAACAATACTAAGCTTGTGTTTTATTTATACAACTTTTTAGGTTATTTTTCATTGTACATATTTGTAAAAAAAATATTTTGCGGCAAAGAAGAAAATGAATACTTTTAAAAGTATTAAGGTGAGTAAACATATGTTTTCGCATCTTTTTTTGTATAATAGTGTGGCATAAAGTTCGCCATTTTAAAGCGATTTCTTCAAGTAGGACAGAATTCTGTCACACATTATTTTGACATAATCGCACGATCGTGTAGGATAGTGAGTCAGTACCTTAAGAAGCATTAACTCGCCACTCAACCACTTCAGCCACAAAGCGTAATTGAGTTTCAACGATTAATTTTTTGTTTTATATTTATTTTCCTTATTTATATGGTTGCTAAAGAGAAAAAAGAAAACAATTTATTTTCAACCATATTTTTGTCATTTAATTAAACATATTGGGCCATAATTATAGTCACAAAAAAGTAGGCTTTTATTAAGAACTGACTTTTGTTCATAAGAATTATATGAATTTAAAATAATTTTTAAAAAACTACCGACTTTAGTGTGTCTAAGATTATGACCCATTTTGTTTATTGCAATCATAACATGTTTACTATAAATATATTTATGGTTTCAGTTAAAATTTTATTAGAAAAATTATGATAAACTCAACCATATCTATGAAGGTAAACACAATATGGCTAAAAACAATTAGAAACATGTTTATCATGATCAAAATAATGTTTATCTGTTTCAAATTGATAATAATATTTTTGCGGTGACCATATTTTTTCTTTGTGTGCTATTTGTTGTACAATTACGGAAGAGCTTTCGAAACCTCCAGAGCGCTAGTATAAAACTTTAAAAGTATTTTTCTAAACTTTGTTGTCAAAGTCTGGTGGCTATTACAATTCCAAATTCGTTCAAAGAAATTTATGTATGTGGCGTTTTTAAAGCATAAAGTCGCTAATCCTTCTTGTTTTACGTAAACTCGAATGCAAAATAATTGAGTCTTTACCCAGATGGCCTGCAGACTGACAAGTTATGCCCAGGGCCCGAGGAAAAAGGTCGCAATATGAATTGACTAGAAGAAAAAAATCTAAAAATTAATAAATTAAATTAATTACCATTTAAATTTTAAATTACAAAATAAAATGAAATTCTACATTAACAAGCGCTTTTTTTTATGAAAAATAAGGTTTTTTTAATCTGAATTTCTATTTTTAAAGACACATGGAAAAAAAGAAAGTTTGTTTGTAGTTGTTTGTTACTTCAGTGAGTTATTTAACTAATGACTGGTGTTCTCTCCTTGTTTTAACTGGGTCTCTATTACTTGATATCAATTTTTAAATAAACAAAATAAAAATTTGTCATTTAAAAAAAAAGCTGTAAACAAAAACTTTAATATTTAAACAAAGATAATATTGTATTTCAGCAACTGTTTACATTTAGAAACAAAAACCAACTGATTAAATAATTTTTTTATAAAACAACTTTGTTGTTTTTTGTTTTTTTGTTTTATACTTTTGAACAATAAACAATTTTGAAACGTATTTCTTATTTCTTTATTTTTTATTATTAAATTTTAAAATAAAAATAAAATTGTTGTCTAGTTGCAGAATATTTTATTCAGTTTAAAAAGAAAGCACAAAGATAGATGAATAGTTTTGCTACGGTTTTTACAAATTTATTTTGAATAGCTAATAAGTATTCACATTTTATTAAAAACTAAATTCACATCTTTTTATGCATGCATTCATACATACATATATAAATAAGTAAGCAGCTTTTAATTTTTTATTAATTGAATTGAATTATTGGTTTCTTGTAGGGAGCAAGGAAATGTATAAAATATACAAGAGTGTCATACACCATTTAAAAAAATTGTCATATTGATTAAATGTTTAATTGATTCAATTAAACTTAATAAACTAAAATATATGAATAATTTACACACTTTTTTAGTGCTTTAATCTTAAAATGTTTTTCTTAAATAAAAATTTATATTTTTTTGCAGATTGAATGAACACAAGTGCAAAAAAAAAAACCTGAAAATATAAAAGTGAAAAGAAAATTTTAGCAATATAAGTATAAGTACGCGTATATTTGACCAATATTTATTATCAACATGAATCCATCATTTAAGACCAGAACAAGTGATGAAGCACTTGATGAACATTTACACCAACTGAAAACCGCAACGGCCCAAAGAAAACAAAATTCACAAAATTTAAATAAACCGTATGCAGCCACCAAACTGTTAATACATAGCAAACCACCCACACCACCACCCCCACCACCACCACCACCCATAGAACAAATGCGCGTGCGCAGTGATTCCACAGCTACAAGTACAAGTATTTATGTGATGGGCAATAATTCTATAATAAGAGATCCCTATTCGAGTAATACCACAACTTTGGATCGCAAACAAGAACATCGTTTGTCATGGCTAAATATGCGTCGTAGAGCTGAGGGTAGCGGTAGCATAAGTGCTGACAGTAGAAGAACCAATAGCGTAGTACCGCCTATAACACCTTCACCACAAACTACACGCAGTTATATATCGAATATAACAACGAATGAATTAATGACATCTAATGGTAATGGTCGTGTTGTGGGTAATGGTGGTGGAGGTGGTGTGGGTAACATAAGTGGTCGCACCACAGCCACTTCAGGACGTGTTAGTTCCAGTGGTATTACTACTATCAGTGGTAGCAATAATACACTGAATGATATTCATTCAGATTATCACAGTCAAGATGTGGGTGCTGGTAGTGAATTTCATAATTTTTCACGTATTGGCGGCATGTCACCCATGAAACAACATCTTTCGGCGAATGGTAGTTTTAATTTAGCCAATGGCAGCACTGTAAAATTATTAACAGCCAACGATGATGAATCAAATCAACAGGTAAGTTTGTCTTATATCACATATAAATTTTAGAAATATTTTACTTTTTAATTGAACTACAAATTATATCTGGCGATCAATTCGTCTAAAACAAATTTTATAGATATTAAAATATCAGCTTACTAACCTATCAATCAAGAAAACTGTGAGTTCAATTCCTAGCTAAATTCTGTGTGGTTTTTGCAAGCAATGAGCCAACAAGCTTTGTAAATTTGTGTTGTTCCCAACAATAATGATCTTTATTGATTCTCTTTAAAATAATATGTGTCCCATTAGGTCTCATGCCTTAAGATAGAAGGGTTTAGCCACAGTAGCCTTCATCCCTCAGAGACCACATACACAGTATTTTTTTACTAAGTGAAATTTTCAACGTTTTCTAAAAAATTTCACAAACACAATTCGAAGAAACTGTATTCCCAGGATGATATTCCTATCCATTGTGGTTGTTTTCCCTTAGGTCCCGTTCTTTGAAATAGAAAGGTTTGAAAAGAATGGCTTCATCTCTCTATAAGCCCCTTTAAATTCAGTACTTATGCTAAGAATATGTATGGAAATTTTTTTATCGCATGCGATATTAAAAAAAACATATTTAACTAGCAGTATTTATCTTCACACACATTCAACAGTAAGGGATGTTAATGGTTTGCATAAAGTGAGCTTCAAAAAGTATATGACGATATACTGTTATTCCTCACTTATAAAGGGTCCGCCATCGAACGTTTTTTTTTTTTTCAACTAGTGCTTATTTCGTGATTGGTAACACTTAGCTCATGTCTGATTTGATAGATAATTAGTTTTATCCTTCCGCTGCAAGAATATGGTTGTGTTTTCGCTTCGCTAAACACTGCGATCGACTTACAGAAGATGCTGATTTTGCCAAAAAAAATCATCTTTTCAGATGAAGCTCATTTTGATCTTATCGGGTATGTAAACAAGCAAAATTGTCGCATTTGGGGCACAGAAAACCCGCACGCATACATTGAAAAACCGACGCACCCAAAACGAGTCACTGTTTAGTGCGGATTTTGGTCCAGAGGCATAATTGGGCCATTTTTCTTCGAAAATGAGCAAGGAGTGGCCGTTAGTCAATGGCGATCGTTATCGGGCCATGTTGAACGAATTTTTGTTCACAAAAATTGAAGAGGAGGATATTGGCAACATTTGGTTTCAACAGGACGGCGCTACGTGCCACACAGCCGAAGCTACACTCGATGTTTTTATAGCATTTTCAAAAAAAAAAAAGTTATTTGGCGGTATAAGACTTGTTTTTTTGAAAATCTTCATCATTAGATTGTGAATAGGGCTATTATATTTTTCTGCTGCATCCTCAGCAGAATAGCATTTAATATACTTAGAATTAATGTGCTGTTTTTATAAACCAAGCGATCAGATCGTCTGGAAATTTAATATGAAAAGTACTCAAACTATTGAGCATTTCTCATACAAATTTTTTTTAGATGAGTTGATCGCTTGTGTTGTAAAAACAGCACATAAGTTTTTTTTTTAAAAACTTAAGTTTTTTATTTTATAAAAAGAATAAAATAATTTTTTTATATGAATTTTTGTTGTTAATTTTGCTGTTATGGTTCAACAATGGTAGACATCTGTTTTATTCTTGTGCATTTAAATAAACTGAACTTAAATAGAGACAAACAGACGGCACAAATAATAAGACCATACCACCACTTACCCTCAATTAAAATGCAGTAATTATTATAGTCTGATACTACGCTATATACACACATACAAACATGCAAGTCTATAAAGAAATAAAAAAAAATTAAATGCAATAATGGAACCCTGTTGAGTTCATATTAAGGTGGCTCCATATAACAAATACAATTTTCTTTGTTTGGTTTTCAAAGCTCAGATATTATTCTTTCGAAAATGCTAAAAGTTAATTAATTTGTATGAAATGAAATGTAGATTAAACGAAAGTTGTACTCCAGAGAGGAATTCTTCAATTTTGCTTATGAAATTAAAAAAAAAAAGAATAAAACGATTCCTTATTTTAATTAATAATCACCACTATTCCAGCTGTCGTAATCACAAAATGACGTCGTTTATTATCGACGGGTTTTAATTGGTATTGCAGTTGTTGTAAAGGTTATTTAACGACAAGTCTTTGCTTATAATTGGTATTTTATAAGCAAATGCGACTGGGATATTGTATTGAAGAGACTATGATTTTGTCGTCAACAATTTAGGGAACGTTTAAAAGTGTTAACAAAATAATAAAAAAGAAATAAGTCAAAATTAAAAGAAAACTTGGTATGCAGTTTGTCATTTTTTGTCTTACATTTTGTTTTTTCATTCATTTTTATTTTGTATCTTTTTGTAAATTTTTTTAAATTACACATAAAAGACATAAAATGTTACAATACATACATTATTTCACCATCTAATATGAATACCCCTTTTACTCGTAGCAAATAGACACAAGTTTTGAAATTAAATGTCATTTTGTAAATCGCCGTCATGTGAATATGCTGAACAAACAAATGAATGAATGCTCTTGCAAACAATTTAAAATATTCAATTAACAAACAATTTGTATGGGTTTTAACGTCATGTTTCATTGTTGTTGTTCAATTTTGTCTGCTAAATTAAATTGTTTTTTTTTTACTGCAATTATAACTACTAATTTTGAACGGTTTAATAAATTGTTTTGACATTTGATTGACATATTGTTTGTGTTTTAATTTTTTTCTTCTTTTTTTTGTTTTATTTTTAATTGAACTTTGTAATTAAAATAAATCCTCCAAAAGACAAAATTATGTAATTCATTAAATAATGAATAAACCTTAAAATAAAAAATAAATATTCAGAATTAGGGCAGCAATAATTCCATTACAAAAAATAAATAATAATTCAGTGCATTTTTATTTTAAGTTTTAAAACAAAAAATTGCTGGTTAATGTAAGAAAACAATTTTTTAGTTTGTTTTTTATTTTACTCTTCATATGCTCCTTCGCTAATAATTTATTAGCCTTTGATGCTTGAAAAAAGTAAATTATTTTGTTATTGTTTCTTATAGGGTAATGGCTAGTTATTTTGTTGCGTGTAACACTGCTAACTTCTTTAAACTTATTTTAATTACTACACTAGATGCAATAAGTTTCAATCAATGGCAATTTAAAGAAATTTAAATTATGTTCAACTGTGTGCAATAGGGTGGTACTCAAATACAATTGGAGCAAAAAAGAAAGTTAATATTTGCAATAAAAGGCATATAAAAGATCGTTCGGATTTTTTTTAGAAATATTAAAGACAATTTTCTTTCAAGTGCTCATAAACAATTGAATTAAAATAAATTTAACCTGTCACCGCTCTCATTTGTTGTTACTCGTTCATTTGTATCAACTAATATCAGCTTCAGTCGGCCTCCCAAAAAAAGCATTTTGATTACGGAAGCTAGTTTGCTATCATGATAGTTTTAGTCGATCGAAGACTCGCTTTCTAAAGCCATCATATCCAATTTGATTAATTTTTATACGATATCGAAGGCTATGATGACCAAGGAAATTATTTAATCAAAATGACTCGATATCGAAAGCGGCGATTTAGACCCCAGCTCTCAAAACTTATAATGATAATGCAGCTTAAGTGTGAAATTGGGTTCGAAAAAATACAATTAAATCCTTTGTCTGCTTTTGAAAAATGTGGACCTACAATTTCCGCCTCAGCACTGGCAATTTCCAATTTAAAAAAGTGTAAAGCTAGAATTTTTGACTAAAGTCCCAGCAATTAACCAATTCTTAACAAAATTTCTTGAATAATTTATGTTTTACTATAAAACTAAGGTCACATTACACAAATATTTGTCGAAAAAGTGTAACTACTACTTGTTGGCAAATATTTTTACAGTCTAACATGACTTGTATTACATAACATTAATTCAAATAATACAAAAATTAAACTAATCTACTCCAATTTTTCTTCATAATATAAAAAAGTATATGTAGCTGATATAGGGGTTATGCTTATTTCGACAAATATTTGTTTAATGTGACCGTAGCTTAATTTAGTTGTGGTTAACTCTTTTGCCTTTTAATTTTCTAGAATTCGAGTCGTTTCTAAAGAAACTATTTATTAGCAAAGTTTATTTTTTTGTAGTCCATCAAACTATTTTTAAATTTAATTTTTATTATCTTTTGCTTATTTTCATAATCGTATATTCTTTAATTTCTAACAACATGCGCACAAAAAAGTTTCAATAATACGCGAGAATATTTAAAAGTCAATTTAATTTGAATTTATTAAACTATTTTGTATCAGTTACCGGTTCGTTGCTAACTGCGATGTAGCGTGCAAGTTTATTTATTTTGTTTTTTTGCTTTACTTTTATAGTTTTTCTTTTGTGAATATAAAAAAAATTGTTTATAAATTTTTTGATGAATTTTATTTTTCAAGTTTACCGCAAATTGTTATGTGTGTGTTTTGCAAATACTAGAGTATTAGATGTAACGTATGAGTACGTTATTCAAGTAGCAAACGTCTATACTTCCTACCCTTTGCAGTCAGTGAGTGCATTTGCATTTTCACACTTGTTATTCAAAGTCAAAGTCATTATTTGAATAAAAACAGATGCAAAATAGTAGCAAAACAAAAAACTAATAAAAAAACAAACTTTTTTTTAGGAGATTCCGCTTAGTGTACATACAGAGAAAAACAGGGAGAGAGAGATCAATTTATGTTATTTATCTGAAAGCTTTAAAACTAGGTTAAATAGGCTATTGTTTTATAAAATGTTTTCTATTTTATTTATTGCTACGAATGGTTTTTTTGTATTTACATCAAACAATTTATTCGATACATTTCAATAGAAAATAGGGTGTGTAGTTTAAATTTAAATGATAAAAAATCAATTAAAACATAGTTGTTGGTATTTTTATGTGCTAATAAAAGTTGATCAAATAAATTTCAGCAGAAATTCAAATATATATTGACTATAATCAAATTAAAATGCCTACAACTTTTTAATAGAAACGAATTAATAAATCATTAATGGCCGGTTTTTTGTATTCCAAACACTCAAATCACCTGAATATTTCAACAAAATTAGTGCGATGTTTCTAAAACACAAGCGCTTCTCTTGCCTAGAAATTTTATATGAAAACTACTAAAAAAAATTTAATATTTTTCATACACATTTTCTAGATAAGTTGATTTGATTTGATTGCTTATGTTCAATAATACCTTATTACTGTAATTAATCCTAAATATTTTTAAATTAAAGCCCGATAAAATAATAAATATAAAAAAATTTTAAACAATATAAAGATGTATGTAAAGATAAATACGTCTAGTTAAATACTTTTTTTTTAAATATCACATGCGATAAAAAATGCCCCTACATGTTCTTCACATAAGTAATGAATTTAAAGGGGCTTATAGAAAAATGAAGTCATTCTGGCCAAACTCTTCTATCTTAAGGTATGAGACCTAATAAGACTCATATTACTTTAAAGAGGAGGCTGTCTAGATTTGTAATCTATTGCTCAAAAACCTCAGAAATTACTTTGGATTATTAAAATTTTTTTTTGGGAAATTACCATATACCCCAGTGCTGTTGCTCTGAGTGATTTTAGCAACTTCCGGACGAATTGGTAAAGATTGTGGGATGGGACACATTTCATTTTAAAGGGGAGGCTGTCTAGATTTTTAATATGCCGCCCAAATACTCAGAAGTTAGTTGTGTGGTTTTATTTTGACAATAAAATCTAGATACATTTTAAAAAATAGTAATGAAACCGATATGGAATTTATGAAAAATTTCAAATCTAAATATTAGATTTCGCTGCAGTGTAAATGCACAGCTAAAAACATCTTTCAAACTCTTAAACGCTTGTGTAGTTAGCCCTTTCAATTAAATTTTAAAATGCATTTCATTTTCATTCTCTGGTGGTAATTTATTTATATAAAATCATTATGATGGCAACTTCTGCTAGTTGATTCATAGATTTTGTAAAGCATACCTTTTGGCGAATAATTTAAAAAATCCACCACTTTTGGCGGCCTGTACGAATGAAAAGAAATATTTTACTTAAAAACTCATGAATTCAAACTGACGAACAATACCTTTTATTAAAATCAAATGTACTAATTTTCATATTTTAGGTTCTATTTATATTTCATATTCTAGTTAAAATGATAATATTAATTTAATGCAGTTTAAAGTTATAATTTTATTTAATATTTACGCGCAGTTTATATTCAAATATCAGGGGAGTAACAGAACACACAGAACACACGCATACATACAACACACGTATTCACAGAACACACGCATGCACACACAACACGTATACACAGAACACACCCATACACACACAGACACACAACACACGTATACACACACTAATGACACATTACCGAGAGAGAATTTCAATTTTGTGTAGAAAATAAAATCCAAGTTTGTTATTTAAGTCTTTTGTTTTTCTATTTAATTTTTTTATTTTTTTGCATGCAAATTATAATTATAAGGGGAAATATTACGTTTTTTTTTCTGTTTCTGTGTTTTAATAATATTAAGAAGAAAAAATGCTACGGTGATTGAACACAAATAAAATTTAAACTCATAAATAATTAGTTGGAGTTACAGTAATACAAGTACATATTTAAACATCAAATTGGCTTAAAAATTAAAAACGTAAAAAAAACAAACAACAAACCATTCGCCTATTTGTAGTAACGATAACAATGGCCAATAAATGATTTTGTTTTCTAAAACTATGTTTTTTTTTTTTTTGTTGTAATAAATGTAAATATAATAATCAAACTAAAACTTATAATCTATTATTTTGTACATCAGATGTATTTTTTTTTCTACATTCAACTTTAGTTTAATCAACTTTAAATGGTGTTTTTCACATTTTCTTGTTCGCTGCAGCCTTGTGAACACCACTTGCCGGTTTTTGTTTTCTTAAAATTAATATCACACTGTTCAAGTTTAAATTTATTTTTTTTGTATGCCTAAAAACAAGTTTTTTGTTTAAATACATTTTGAAATGTTAAATTCAATGTTGGTGTTATTTATTATCAATTTAACTTTGGTGGACAATATGACGTAGTATTCAATTGCCTTATTGTTAATTTGCTTAAACGTTACATGTATCTATGTAGATATGTATAGTATGTATATGTGTCCACACATCATTATCGAAACATTATTTCGATAGTGATACTTTTAAAGGCACATACAGTGCCGGTAAAAATAATAGCTCTGATTGCAGTTATTTTATTTACTACCGTACTAAATTCCTATTACGTATCTATTTCTGATATTTTTCTAATACGCTGTGATATAAAAAAATACGAAACCTCTCTAAAGGAATTAATTTTATATTCCCAAAATTTCTTTACTGATGTAAAATCTGTCGGTGAAAACTATAGCAGAGGACATTGCCTGACTATTTTTAGCAAAATTTTTTTTTCGATCTTTAAATTACCCTTCAGAAAAAAACTGAAAGGGGATCCATTTAAGGAATTATTCGGCTCGGAATATCCATTATGCCATAAAAAACACAAATTTTTTAGTTTATTATTATACATATCGTACAGTAAGTGTATTTAAAATACTTTTATAAATTTATATAAAAAAAAAAAGAAAATGCCAGATGTGGCACGTTGAAAGCATTAGCAAAGAAGAATTATTATTCAAAGAATGAGTTTAGAAGGCAAAAATTATGCAGAAATAAGACAGTTGTCCAATTTTTAAAATAAAATTATACGTAATATAACATATAATAATAACATAGTCTAGAAAAGTTATAAATCGTAGAAGACCGGCCATGTCTTTATTATTGGCAAGCCTATTGACCAGCTATATTAAGAGGAACCACTTCAAGCCAGCTGGAGAACTAAACAAAAAGAATTACAGATAAAAGTATCTATCCAAACAGTTCATAGTGTTTTGCATTTTAATCCCAGAAAGTTTTCATTGTTATCAACAAACGTTTAAAATTAAGTTGTGAACTCTTAAACTAACCGTTTGTCAGTTTAATATAAGATTATCTATCTTATATTAGACGAGCAGCTCCAAGCATAGAATACCAATCAAAAGGACCATGAATCACAGAGTTTCAAGCATAATAGCGTGGGCATGTTTTTCACATTATGAAACTGTGCTACATCATTAAATAAACCACCAATGGACCAAATATCTACGTTGATATTTTAGAAAAAATAATAATTTATAAAATAGTGGGAAGAATGGGCAATGACTCCAAGAATACTAACAAAAAGGCTCGTTAGTTGCCAGTTTTTAGCCAATAATATGAAAAATGAACTGGTCTTAATATGAAATCTTGAAGCTGAAGTTAGGAAAAATGTGTATGAAACAAAACTAATTAAAAACGAACAACTTTGGGCTGTAGTTGAGAAACCGTATGAAAGGAACTCCTGATAAGCACCAAGTTGAAGCGCTATGCTGCCGTTAGTGCCACCAAAGGCCATGCGACAATATATTGCCATAAATAATCAATTGAAAAATTGGAATTTTCTTCAGTTTAAAATGTTTTATTTTTTTTCCGGCAAAATTTAGTAAACTATTTCTAAATAAATAAATTTTATTTTTTTTGCTAAGCATAAATACTTCTTTACTTTTTTTAATTATTGTCGAAAAAAGTGCTATTTTTTTACAGCAGCTGTAAATAGGTTCATAAGTACTCGTATACACTCATACGTGCTGTTTTTAAAATTGTGTTGAATGTCGGTCATTTTGGTTACTTCTGTTTGTTTGTTTGCTTATTTATGATTAGCGTGACAAATAATACACAGCAGTTTTTTGTGTGTGCTCTATAGTTTTTTAATTTTATATTTTTATTAAGTGTTTAAATATGTATTTCTTGGTGCAGACATTTAAAAAAATTTTCTTATAAACAATTCGGTCAACAAGCAGATAATAACTACTTTGGGAAATATCTTTCTTAAGCCTTCTAAACGTAATTTGAATTTTAAAGTGACATTTTTAATAATCTACACGCGTGTTTTAGAATAAATTAAAAATAATTTTTTTTTTAAATAAATAATATTTTTGTAACGTAATGGTTTGTGGAAGGTATTAAATACTGAAAAAATTTTTTTAAATGTTTTCGTTTCTAAGTTCATAGTTATCTGATAATCTTTGTTAATGAATTGATATATAAACTACAACTTGCCAGATTTTTTTTTAGAATTTTACCGTCTGGCAGCATTGGTGTCGTCTATGGAGACGACATGTTTTTTTACATGTATTTTTTATTTGTAAAATGCACATGTTGCATGCCTATCAAAATTTGTTACTCTACAGAAATCTTTTCATTTTTAAATTTTGTGAAATTTAAAAAAAATTTTAAAAATAATCCAAAATAACTTCTGAGTATTCGGCGGCAAATTAAAAATCTAGACGATCTCCCCTTTAAAATGATATTTTTCCCATCCCGTAATCTTCTATGGTTCGTCCCTCAGAGCAACAGCATGGGTATATGGAAATTAAAAAAAACAAAATTAAAAATAATCCAAAGTAATTTCTGACTATTTGGGCAATAGACTACAATTTTAGACAGCTTCTCCTTTAAAACAATATGTGTTCCATCCCGTAATCTTTAATGGTTCGTCCGAAAATTACTTTCTACAGACACCATATACATATGTATGGGAAAGTTGAACTTTTGAAAATTTATCAAAAAATTCACAAGTTAATTTCAGGGATCTCACTACTATTTTTCTGTAGTACTAACTCTATATAGTGGTATTTGATGTCAAGTCCATATTTGTTCACATTGACCAAAATTTCTCACAAACATGATGATGTCATGTATGACAAAATTTTAGTTTCATAGTTTATTTTTTTTTTTTTTTTTTTTATAGTTTTAGTTTTTCTATTTTTCTAAAATCGTTTTAAAATTGACAAAAACTTTTTTTAATTTTTATATTTAAAATTTATAATTTTATTTTTCGTAAATTTACTTTTGATAAATCGATATTTCACTGCATATTTAAGTTGCAAATTAAGCAAAATATTAAAAAAATTCAAAAACGACATTGCCGATCTAGTTCAATATATCTGCACAATTAATAAAATATGCTTTCAGTAATATATCCTTTTAAGAAAAATAATATAAACTAAAATTCAATTGTGGTTTGAAAATGTTTCAATTTTTTCACTACCTTTTTTAAAGCACTGTTTGCTTGCCTGTATATATTTCTATTCATTTTATAAGTAACTTATGAATAATTAACTGTTTGTATGTAATTTCCACTATTCTGGCGAAAGTGAGTGGTAAGATGACTAACTTATTTCTGAGTTTTTTATTGCACATTAAAATAAAAATAAATAAAAAATGCTATTCATTGTGATTCGCAGCAACAAAAATATTTCATAACAATTATTGTTTTTGTTTTTCTACTATGTAACTTTTAATTAATTTTATTTTATTTATAAATACTCGTGCATATATTTTATTTATTTGTGGTAGTTGTTGCATTAAAGTTGACAATCATTAAGTTGGTCTAATGCTTTGTATGTATACATTTTTCATTGTATTTTTTTTTTTTTTTTTTTTTTTTTTTGATTATTAAATAATATTAATAGAAAAAGGAAATAGTTTTGAAATATGACTGACTAAGAGAGACAGAAAAGCCATTAAACTTTTTTAACAGCAGTAGAAGCATTTGCACAAATGCTTGTGAAAAATTAGAGTGTGAAAAATGACAAGACAGTAAAAAAACATAAATTAAATACACAATATTAGCAACAATTAACAATGGCAGCAATAGTATACTAACATAAATATTTACAATCAGACAATAGAATAAATAGAAAAGTGCAAAGTTTGTTTGTAAGTAAATAAATTTTTCTCTTTATAGCTTTTCAAAAAAATTCTTGAAAATATTATTTTTTACTGGGTGATGCAAATCAGATATGTCAATGTCAAACAAGTGCTCTCAATTTATATTAATAGTATAAACAGAATTTACTCTGGTTGGAATATGTGAAATTAAAGAGATCCCTTTTCTAATGGCGTTTTCTTTTCTCACTTGTGGCATTAGTTGTTTGTTTCGAGACAGAGTAAATTTAATGCTTACAAAATAAAGTAACAAACCAAAAACCGGCGCATGAAGTGTCGAGCACCATACACTAATGGCGTCTTTTATTTAAAAAAAAAACATTTTGCCTTTAAATTATGTAATATTTTAAGCAGTTTGCCTAAAACTGCACTAAGTGATGCCTATTTTATGCTTTCAATAGAAGAAAAATAAATTTTTAAATACAAATTAAATAATTTGCTTAATTGTATTAACAAGTATTTGCAACAGTTGCAAAAATGGGGTGTATCTCGCCGTCACTTATAAATTGAGTGTAAAACATGTACCATTTTTGCGTCTAATATATGCAACATGTTGAGAACAGAACGCGATTTTGATTTTAACTATTTGTTAGAAAAGAATATGCCAAAAAAGAATTATTCATTATTTTTCAACCAATGATAGTGTTTATTATTAACACATTAAGTTAATTCAATGAAATATTTAATTAAATTAATGAATCAATCTATCCATTCTTTTACTCATGATATTCTCATGAGTTATTTATTCAGTACAATAAGTGCTGAAGGGGATAGCATATCTATATGGACCATTTCATCAGACGCTACTCTGAATCCTCAGTAGATTACCCCCAACGTTTCTTGCAAACATTAGAACCTTTATATTGTAAAACCGAATGACTAAATAAGAATTATTTGTCAATAGTTGCAAAACGATTCAAATATTCAAACAAGAAACTCAGTAAGCATTGAACCGAATAAATAAACAAACTTCCCAACCAACATTTCAATATTGCAAACTATTTATTTAAAAGCAAAAACTTAATATTGCATGAGAATATTATGAATTAATTTAGGACAAAATTTTATTAAAATAAAATCATGTTAAAATATTCAAGACTAAAATAATTTTTATAGTCAAAAAAAATAAATAAATAAATGCCGTTACTAAGTGCGACCACCTTAATAAAAACTAAAAAAGATTTTTTTTATACTACAACTATTAAAAAAAAGATTACAAGTTGTAGTCTACAGTTTCAAATTTCACACATGTTACAATTATAGAGAACAAAATAAAAACAAAAGCTAAAAAAAAAAATCACTGGTCAACTTTAAGCTGCCTCGGTAGCTCAATGAAAATTACACAAATCGTGTGAGTGTGTGTAGTAAATATATACAAACTCATGTGTAAATGTGTACTTAGTGAAAGGGACAACATTGTTTTTTTTGCTTTTGCTTTTGAAGCTGGTACTAAAGAGTAATCGTTGCATGTTTCTTTGTACTTTAGCAGCAGCACTCGAGTTTATAAAGAGTGTCACAATAAGGGTTAAAGAATTTAAATTTTGAGCCACCGCTTAGGTAAACTAAAAATGGTAAAATAGTTTTTCTGCCTATTGGATGTCATACATTGCGTTCATATTGATTTGATGCACGATGTGTAACCATCTTGCAAACATTTTAAACTTCCTATTAGTTAAAGCAGAGGATATTATTCTAAATCCTCTAAGAAACTTAAAATCGGCTGATATTCAACTAAGTGCATAAAGGCACGAAAAACCGTTTTGTTTTTACCAGTAACTCAAGATCTTGGACGTGCTTGGCAAATTCTAAAAACCGATTTTGTTATAATCGCCAGCACCTACCAGAAAAATAATATCACTACCCAGGTATATTTTTGTTAATATTGTTACACCCTTTATTTATATTTCTTTTTTTTTTATATTTTGTTACCAACAAAAGTATTTATTTTACATATTCTGTTGTTCAGTATTGAAATCGTTGGTTGTACTTACATTTCTTTAATAAAATTGCAACATTTGTTACCTTCACGCCCGTGTTGATATTTACTCATCTACTCATATAACTGAAAAGCAAACTATATTGGGTATTATTATACTCGTACTTTACTTACTTCTTAGTAATCAGTTTGTTGTATTAACTTTTGTAATACTCTAGGTAATGCAATTATTTTATTTATTTTTGTTTTGTTTTAAGTTATGGATGGCTATTTTGATTGGCTTCTTTTTATAATCAACAAAAAAAAAAGTAATTAAAAAAAAAGGGAAAGCAAAAAAAGAAACATAATTATAATATGTAAGGCACTTTTTCTTTGATGCCTTAAATTAATAATCGGTCATTAAGGTTATAGAGATTCTATGCTTTGTTTTATGTTTATTAATATACAAGAGAGGGAACGAACGAGAGAGACCAAATTTACGATATAAAAAAGGTCAAAATACATTTGGTAGGCCCAAATTTTCTATCCTTCACTGTAAGTAAGATGTGATTCCGTTTGCAAATTCTACACTGTACATGGGACACCCTTACTTATAAATAGCGGTGGCAAATAAGCGATAACCGTCTGTCTGTCTGTTTGTGTGGTCGTTGAAATCAACTTTCTGAAGTCCCTAGGCAATGTACAGAAAAGTTTAGCATACCAATCCGTCAGTTGTTTCTGTTTGTCAGTTGCTATTGAAATTCAGCCGAGTCGGTAAATAAATGGCTGGGCTATGAGTCAAAAACCGCGACTATTTCTATTTTTCTGAGTGGCTTTTTTGCGCATATTGTCTTAAATACATAACGCAGAAAAATATGTGCTATGCAGTTTTATCAAAAGTGACAGTCGTACAATCTGTGCAAAAAATCAGAAGGATCGGTTCACAAATGGCTAAGAAAAAACCAAAAATTATATTTGCGGTGACCATATTCAATCATAATTTTTCTTTGCGTGTAGCTGCTTAGTCGAAATACACACAATAAGCCAGTTGCCTTGTCGCATACCGAGACATGAAGTTCACGTCGTGGGCTATAAAATAGCGAACTATTTGACCAAAAAGACCCTTTGTTTGTACTCTTGGAAAGCATAACAAATTAATTTAAAAAATGTGTTAAAAAAAATTTTGTTTCACCCTAGAACGTTAAACCCCGCCTGTGAGTTGCACCGAATGCGGGTTTTCCGTATTTCATTTTGATGAAACCTTGTTCTTAGCTTGTATTTTATTAACTTCTAAACAAAATTTAATGCATTTTTTTTATTTTAGAAAAATATTTTAAAGGCAAAAAAAACTCTTATTTTAAAAAAAAAGTAGCCTCACAGCGAGGTTTAGCTTAAAGCGTTAAGAAAAAAGGTTTAGTTATCTAGGCTTAAACTAATTTTAATGCTGCAGCATCGCAAATTACTTGCTTTAGGTTGTTTTAATTTCGTGGTACAAATATTTAGTTTTTCATGACTAAACGGTACTCGGACATTTCTAATTTTGTTTTGCCGGTGTTAGGAAATACATTTTTTTGCAAGCAAATGTATGACTGTTCTTACCTGAAGTTTCTTACCTTTAAAACGTTTTTGCTTAGCTTTAAAAGAATATTTTAGGAATAATTTGTGAATGCTTCAAATTCCTCGCCCTGTTCGCTATACTCCTAACTTTTATCAAAGCTTAATATTATTAATTGGCAGTAGGGTACAAAGTTATTTCAAATATTTATTTCTTGAGACACATCAGACATTAAACTTGCATTCATTCATTCATTCATTTATTTATTTATTTACCAAATTTTAAATTTTATTTATAATTTTGTTACGTATTTTTCCAAACTTTAATTTTCAATTTCTTGTTAAACTAAATTTGATTTGGTAATAATAATTGTAATTCATAAAAATAACTTATCGCTGCCTATAGAGTTTTGTGTTTCTAAGAAACGTTTCTTTTTCTTTATTTTATTTTTTTTTTTGCTTTAACGTTTGTTTTTATTAGTTGTTAAAATCACTTTCTATTTAATCAACAACGCTTTTCATTTTAATATGAATAACCGCCATTCAATGTTTCGCAAGTTTGTTAATTTTTCTTTCTTTCTAAAAAAGAAATCACAAAAAGCCTTTCGTTTTTTGTTATGTAAATTAATAGAAATTAAAAAAGTTACTTTACTATTTTTATTACTTCATTTTATTTAAACAACTTAATTTTCTTGAGTTAATACAAAATGTTATAAAACAGATAAATGGATGACTTTAGTACAAGTTTTGCTCTAGTTTTTTTTATGTTGTCAAGCTTTTATTAGCTTTAATAATTTAAATAACAAATAAATATTTTATTTATTTAAATTGGATATTCATAGTTTTATTCATAAACACGGTTTTTTTAAACGAAATTGAATGTTTAATTTAAACAAACACTCGTACAATAAACAAATTAAAATAATCGGCCTGATAATGAGTGCCGTTGTCGTTACGACGTTTCAAAGTCGAAAATGTTTTCATTCAACCCTTTTTTACATTTTTAAAATATCTTTATTACTTCAAAAGTTAGGATATTTGCAAGGGAAGAAGTCAAAATGAGCCACTGTGCGTCGGCCATATGCTGCATTTCTAGAAAATAAAGCGAAATGTTTAAAGTAAATGCTCCTTCGTTTTTGGTTTCAGTTTAAAAAAAATTATTATTGCTCAAATTCCAGGTAGGAATTTGGCCCAAAGTAAATTATAATCGTTCTAATAATGTATTGGGGCTCCAAAAACTTCGCTAGTGTCCTACTACGCAGGGAGAAAAGTGTGGAAGGCCAAGATGGGCATGCGGCAGTCAGAGACACTCATTAACCCCGAACGTATTAGGGCAGAGGTTGTTTTAAACCTCATTGCGGGCCATTGTAGACTTAACTATCACATGAGTATAATCGGTCGTTTCTGTCGGGAAGGACGGGAAACGTCATAGCATATCCTGTGCGAGTGCCCAGAGGTGACAAGATGCAGAATTAGCTGTTTAGGCAGTGGGATACTAGTCCCAGGAGACCTAAGCATGATTACTCCTACAACAATTATGAAATTCGTAAGGAGTCTAGGATTGTAGTTGGGAACTGGGCTGTCCAATAGATTTTAAAGATACCCACAATAAGGTAACCGTATTCTTTTAGCAAATTGAGCAATTCCACCCACGTCCTTACAAAATTATAATTTTTTTCAACTAATTTAATTTGGTCTGCATAATAGATGTTAAAGGTTGCGGTGCTATTATAGCCCATTATGATAAAAAATTGGGGCTCCATAAACCTCAATTGAGTAATGTGGTTGCAGCGATAACGGGCCATTAAAATAGCTTATAAAAGCGAGAACCAGGAAGAGACTATGGAACACCTTCTCTAACTCTAGCTTTGCTCTGTCGACTATAGGAAACGCCAGACTATATTGCTTCATTAGCATTTGTTTGTGGCTTCAAAATCTTCTTGTCTTTCTTGTCTTTTCGCTTTCAATACCTTACCGTTCGGCTTTCTATCTCTGACGTTTTTCTATCGCTACTTGCATTAAAAAGGCATCACATATAAACAACAGAAGCTACATTGGCTGATTTTTTTTATTTTCTATCCTATACAGATGATATCTTAACACCCTATTATGGTTTATAACTCAACTGTACTTTAGTTGACATTTCGAAATGTAGGCATACCTCATTCAGCGCTTCTGTTGCATTCCTGAAAATTAAGCGTTAACAGAAACAGCGTTAAAAGAGGTGCTATAGCGTTAATCGAGGTATGTCTGTACAACTCTTGTGTTGACAAATAAAGAAATTAGTTGTTGTTTCAATTTCAACTCAACCGAGTTGAGTGCCCGGTAAAAAGTTACCCTTAAATGTCTGAGCTCACTCTTATTCTAGTACTTTGTGGAATGAATTGTTATTTGGTTCAGGAATCTAAAGATTTCTGGATGTTGTAAACAACACAATACAATGCAAAATTATTTCATTAAGAAATTCCTTAAGTAACAAAAGATTTTGTTTCAGTTTCTGTTCCCCATAGGCTTAACTCAATTCCGCCTCTGTTCTTTTGCAAAAAAAAAGAGGAACAAAAAAAATATCAATTAAAATTTAAAATTCATAAAGCATATTAAAGAATTTATTAGTTATTCAATTAGAAATTCTTATAACATTTACTCTTCTAACGAGTTGTTTTTACCGCTTTGGCAAGCAGTTGAACATAAAAACAAAAATATTTCAATAAAAGCCAATTCAATTAAATTATTAAAAGAAAAAGTACACAGAAAAGCGTTTAAAAATAAATAGCTAGAAAATAAAAAAAGTCAATAATTATAACTGAGTGATAAACACTTTTAGTTAAAGAATTTAAAGTTGCTGTTTATGTCAATATGTTTTTGAAATCGCTCTAGTTGCTATAAAGTTACAAGTTTCATTTCAATAAAAGCACTTGGGCATGACGTATAGCGAGAGAGCTCATTTCATTCTAATAAATTAATTCATTCAGGAATTACAGGAATAATATTCACTAAATTTTACATTCATTTTTTTCAGTTTTAAAACCCTTAATTTAATTCGCACAGTGTACTTTTGTGCTTGCAAAGCTACCGTTTCTTATAAATAACTACCTGCATGTTCATTGTGCAAGTGTATCAAAATCCAAATACAAATACATACAAACGTTATTTGATTTGCATATCATATTAAAAGTGAATGGCACATGCTAATGCTAAGGCTGCTATAAAAATTTATGCCTTCAACAAGTAAAAAAATGCCAATTTAAATGTGCAATGAGCTGCCAAAGAATTGGTCAAAGAAACTTAAGTCTTGTATGTAACAAATTAATTTTATTTCAGAACCTGCATTTAACTCGCTACTTCGTTAGCGAAGTACCATTAAAAGGGTAGATCGTCTAGATTTGTAGTTTACCGCCCAAATACTCGGAAGTTACTTTGGACTATTTAAAAATTTTTTTTTTGAAATTGCCATATAGCAAAGTGCTGGTGCTTTCAGGGATTTTAAGGACTTCCTAACAAATATAGAAGATTACGGGTTTCGACTCATATCATTTTTTTTTAAATAGTTCAAAAAACCTTTTCAGTATTTGAGCGGTAGATTACAAATCGCGACGACCTCCCCTTTAAAATGATGTGTGTCCTACCTCGCAATCTCGCTCGGAAGTTACTTTGGAACACATATCATTTTAAAGGGGAGACTGTCTAGATTCGTAATCTACCGCCCAAATACTCAGAAGTTACTTCGGACTATTTTTAATTTTTTTTTTTTAATTTTCATATGCCCCAATACATACAATTGGAAGAAAATGTATTCCCAGGATTATAGCCCTATCCATTGTGGTTTTTTTATTAGGTTCCATTCCTTGAGATAGAAGGGTTTGGCCAGAATGGCTTCATCTCTCTATAAACCCCTATAAATTCACCACATATGTGAATGAATATCGCATGCGATAATTAAAAAAAAATATTTAACTAGACGTATTTATCTTCACACACATTGAGGATTTTCTGAAATTTAAATCCGACATTTTTTTGTGTTCCCGAAGCCATTCAAAATATGCTTTTCATCGGAGAAGATGATTTTCTCGTAAAATTGGCATTAATTTCACTGTGCTCCATTATATCTAAACTAAATAAGAATTATTTGTCAATAGTTCCAAAAAGTTTTAAATGTTAAGCTTTGTAATTCGAAATAAATTATTTACATATCCGACTTTAAGCTCAAAAAACTAGCCGTTTTAATAAATTTAACTACTGATAACTCCTAAGTGTCGGTGTCTTTAATTTTAATAAATGTGGAGAGTAAAACTAATGCAAAAAAATATAATTTAATGCTTTAAAAAAGCTATTTACCTATTCAAAATATTATTTGTTCATTAAATAAACATTTTTATTTATTTGAATATTAAACGTAAAAACAAAACAAACTCAATCACAGGTATTCACAATACACACTGACTTTCAGTGTTAAATTTTTTATAGTTTTCCGCATTTTGTATATCCGCTTTTGAGGCGGTGTTGGTAGAAGTAAACAACCAAACAAAATTGAATTTCAAACCAAATTACTTAATTAAAAGTATAAAATCATGTTTAGTTTAAAACTTTAAGCAATAAGTCTGCCTTGAATTTTGCCATCTTCTCAAAATTTCAAACAGAGTAGGTTTTGAATATTAAAAAAAAAAACATTTTAAAGTTTTTAGCGTTTAGCATTTAATTAACTTTAGTTTAAATAAGCCATTTCTAACTGTAATTATTTCATGTAGCATAAGAATAACGTACCGTACTCATCCCATCATTATCTTTCCAGAAGCTGGCAGAAAAAAATTAATGTCTCTCTGTCTGTATGTAAGAGTATGCCTGTTTTTCAATAGTAAATGCCGCCTACTTGTTTGCATTAAATAAAAAATCAGAAAACACTTGCATGTCTTTAATTCTTTAAATTTAATCTCTTTCTTTTTCATCTTTCTCTTCCATTTTTAATTTGTTCTTTCTGTCTAACGTTTTATTTAATAACGTGAGATTTTCTTGCCAGTTATATAAATAAAATAAGAAAATAGAAGTTAATATAATTTATAACAGTGAAGTAAAACTTTGTTTTATCAATCTATTTTCTTTTTTTTCTGCTTTTGTACGTTTTGCGTTTTCAGAAAAGCAGAAAAAAAAATTAACAAAAATTTGTTTGTAAAATTAGAAATCAGTCCTTATTTTATTCCCCATATGTTTAGCTTTATTTAAGAAAACCATTTATGTTACACAGTAAAGCAAAAAAGAATGAAGTGCGAATACTTTCCGACAAAAATATTCGGTACTAGACGTTCTGTAAACTTCGTCGCAACTTTCGAATATTTTTGTCGGAAAGTTACTGAATCGTACTTTTCTGGTAGGTGTTGTAGCACAACAAGAATCTGTTTTTCGAATTTCCCAAACACCTCCAAAAATCTTCAGTTACGGGTAAAAAACTGATTTTTCGTATTAGTTAAAGATTTTATTTTAAAATTTAAAAAAATTCATTTCATTGTTATTGTAATTTTTGTAAAATTATTGAAATATTAATTAAATTATTTTACCTTTTAGCAAAACGAAAATCATTTTACTCAATTAAACTACTAAAGGTGATTAAATACAAAATTAAAAATTAGGAAAATTTAAAACAATGAAATTCATAAAATAAATCTCTTTATGATTGATTAATAAAAATTGTTCAACTAATTTTCTATGCAAAATTTAGTCAATGAAATTTCAAATTGAAAAGAACTTCACTCACATAAATTTTAAATAAATAATTTTTTCTGTTACATTTTTTTAAGTTAACATTTTACATTTAAGCAAAAGTATGTTTTGTGTAATAAGCCCAACATTCCAGGTTCGAATCCTACTTGCTTTTTAACTGATTAAAAATACTTGTGTTTTTTTTTTTTTTTAATAAAAATTATTTTTTTAACGTTTAACTTGTTTACTTGAAATGCTAATTAATAAAAAAATTAACTGAAACAATTACATAATAATGAATTAATAATTTTTCTAAAACTAAAACTACTTGTAAGCTGATGCTGGTAAATTTTTTTTCCTATGCAATTAAGGGTTGCAGTTGCAAAGTGTTACAACCCTTAAAATTTTTTATGGAAAAGCATTTTGTAATATAAATTTTTTGCAGCATCCTTTTACAGAAAGCTATAACTATATCGAACTTAAAAAAAGCTTTTCTTTATAACAATGAGCTTGCAGTTATCAGCACAACAGCATTCATCCTCTTTTTTCTTTAAATGCATTTCCTAGTGCAAGACAGTTGCTCTACTACTTTTGCATGCTGCATAGATGAACACAACCTTATGGCCACCCACTCTATTTTAAGAGCTTAGTGAAAAGTTCTTTGTAGTTTCATGTAGTGAATTTTCCATTTCTAAAATTCCAGTATTCTTTTTTTTAAGATAAAACGATATAAATACAAGTTTCAATTGTAACATCTGTACGGCGGTCTAATGTTCCACTTTACTATTGGGTTGTTACACATCCCCATTAACAAAATTGTGTTTAAAATGAACTTAAAACTTTCGTCAAAAATGATTTAAACAAATAATTGCAACCACAACTACTTGAAATATAATTTAAAGAACTACAATGGAAAACTTAATTTCAGTGTCCCGGCTTTGTATATGGAATAATATTAAAACTAAAAAAACATCCAAAATGAATATCAAAAAAAAAAATCATCTCTTCTCACAAGCCAGCCCAGTAGATGTTATAGTATAGACCAGAAGGCTTAAATCCAGTTGCAATCAACTTTGATTGTATGATTGTACCACTTTCTGGAATACATGATATCCCTCAGTCTCGAGATAGAGCATAAGCGAGAGAGATAGAGAGAGTTTAAACCGATTTCAAAAAATGGTCAAAACAAAAATATATAAACTCAAAAATATGAAATAAACCATAGACATTTGTGGCAAAAAATAAATAAAATAAAATATGAAAAAAAAAATAGCAATAAAATGGCGGGTCAAAAATATATCAACTAAAAATGTGGGAACATGCTGTGATCGCCTCTTTTTATTTATTTTTTCTATTTCCCTTAATTAAATATTTAAAAATTAATGAAAAAATATTAACAATTGAATTTTTAAAAAAAAAATTAAGAACCAATTAAAAATTTTAATTAAAAATTTTTTTATATCAATTAAATTTTTAAATGAGCCAAAATAAATATTTAATTAAACTGAAAAATATATAAAATTAATTAAATATATAATTGATTCAATTAAAACTTTAATTGATTTAACAAATTTTTTAATTAAAATTTTTAAGTGGTTCCTAATTTTTTTCTGTGTTCCACACCACAATAATTATTTTTTTTTTTTAACTTAAATATATTAAAGCGCAAGTAATTTTATTAAAATTAATAAAAATAAGTTTTTAAATTTTATGTCTTCATTGTTTTTTTCATGTTTTTTTTAGTTATTTATTGCAATAGTAACCCATTCGATTTACTTTCCACAAGTTTGTTTATTTTGTTTTAAAACGATTAAAACTGCCGAATCAGAATTTTTTATTCGTAAGTGAAAAACGCAGTTCTGAGGTCCATTTTAAGAATTGTTAAAATTTCTTTTTTCTTTACTAAGGATGGGAAATTATTATTGAAATTAAAAATAAAAAACAATTTTTACTTTATTTTAAATCCATCACGTATCTAAATTCGGCTTAGAGAACACCAGAACAAAGACGAAATTAATTTTTTTATCACTTCAAGCTTAATAAAATAGCCATTTTAATCTTTTTTTAAAGTAGACTTTAAACTCAACGTTATTGAAATTTTTTTTCATAAATTTTGGTTTAAAGTCTACGTAAAATTTTTGTGGATAAGAGCACAAATTTTTATAAAAGGTGTGAAACGCAATTGGTACATAAATTTCTTAGTTTGATTGACTGTATGAGATGAAATTGTAAAAATTTTTAAAAGAAAAACTTTTATAAAACATAATATTCTTATAGGACATGCGTTCAAATTTATTAATTTGTTTTTTCCTGCAACACAACTTAAGTGTATCAGTCAAATTACCCACTTGTTGTAAATCATTTTATAGAAAAATCAACGAATTGTAACCATATTTTTTGCTAAGTTATCTGCAACACAACTACTCGTATGTATGTACGAGTATGTATGCTTTTGTAAAAGTATATAATAAATATGAATGCTCTTTTTTTGTTTACAAAAAAGCCTCAAGATGCGTGATGGTCATTAAATACATAAAAAAATTATATTATAAAAATGTAAATGAACATTAACTTTATGTCTACACTGTAAATAAATATAGAAAAAACAATCCACTAGTCCAGTAGCACAAGCGATTAAATCTTTTAAAAATTTTGTAAGACAAGTACTCGAAAATTGTAGTATTTTTTATACTAATGTGCTGGACGACTTGAACGAATTAGAGGACTAGGTTGGGAGACCTTTTTCGATATTTTATCGTAAGCGACTATTAGACAATGAGGAGCTGCAGGTCAGCACGGTATGGTGAAATACTATCCTGCTCGTGTAATAGCGAAAAATTACTGTTTGACATGTCGCGCATTATGGCTTTCAAAATTGTTTGACATTTTCACTCTCTTTTAGGTATCCTTTCATCACCATTTGGCGTTATCTTGACGACTACGTGTGTGATTGAAAACGGAATTCTTGGCCGCCACTAAAACCAAAAAATTCATTGTCAAATTCTTAAAACTCTGATTACCTTTTTGAACCTAATTTTTGCAATATCAATAGTTTTTCCCACGAAGCTTTCAAATTTGCTTAGATTCTTTTGGTATGATTTCTTGTCAAACAAGATCTTTATTTTCTTAACACACAAATGCAATCTAAGGACATCTGCTTTCAATTTGTTGACAGTTTGTAACCGGTTTTAATTATTGCTCAAGGTTTTTCAAATGCAACTTATATTTTTAATTGATTTTGAGAACTTGGAATGTGATCGCGTGCAATAATTATTTTCAGGTCTCTTTTTTCCATTAAGTAACTTGTGCTAAACTTTTTGCCAAATAACAAACCACAAAACCAGCTGTGAAAAATTACAATTTCTAGTCTCCATAATTGTTTAAAAATTTATTTCATGTGAACCTTTCTTTTCATATAATAAAACAAACTATAAAAAAAGGTTTCAAATTGAAAAATCTCCCCTAATGCTCATTAATTTTTTTCCTTCTTTCTATTTCTTAAATTCTTACCTACAAGCTATTAAATTCTTTTATTCTTTTTCCTTTTTTTGTATCCATAAAGCAAAGTTGATTGTTCCACAAACGTTTTTATATTTTTATTTTATTTTAATGACTCTTACCGAGTACGAAGACTAAAAAAGAGCTCACACAAATTTTATAAATTTTCTTTTTTTTTTAAACATAAAGAGAAGAATAATTAAAATTTGCAGAGCAGAAACAAAGCAAGTACCTAATAATTTATTTTTTATTTTTGTTATATCGTACAACTAATTCAGACTCTTTGGCGTTTTAAAGTTGTTCACCTACAGTTGAGCTTAAAATAATTATGAATTTCGTATAATTTGAAAGTGAATAAAATACAACCATCATTTGCAGCAAATTGAGTTTTTAAAATTTTTGATTTAAAAACAAATTAAACCTGATTTTATGAGAAATTTACAACAAGTTCAAGTTTGCTTTACAAACAGACCACCCACTAGTTTTTCATAATACTACACTGACTCACTTGCCCAAATACAATGGCCTATAATCATAGTCACACTAAGGTCGGTATCTTTTTAAAAACTATTTTAAATTCAAAAAACTCTTATGAACAAAAGTCAGCTCTTAATAAAAGCCTGATTGTGGCTCAATATTTTTAATACCGTACATTCATGCAAAAATGATTTTAAATATTAAATATGGCTTTCGATATCGAATGAAATTTCCATATGAAAACAGTGATACTCGTATGTGGTAAGGCCATATATTTTGTATTAGCTTGTAGCAAATTCGACAACGACACTCGTAATAAGGCTGATTTTCCCGTTTATGAACAATTATATTTTTAATAAAGAAGTTTATGCGCCAAACATTTTTAATGTTGCATTAAATAGTTAAAACAACATCTGACTCAACTCAGTTGAGTTGTAATTGAAACAACTGCTATTGAAGAGGTGTAACTTTTTTAAATTTGTAATCGGTAATACCATGAAAATATTGTAATTTCAAAATTTAAACTAAAGTAGATTTGAGTTGTAAACCATAATAAGTACAGAAGAGACAAAGAAGAACCCATATTGTCTCACTGTAATGTCCTTATTTAGTTCTTCTTTTGTTACTTAGGAAAGTCTTTGAATTCTTAATGAGAATTTGTAATAATAGTCCAGGTGACTCGTTTCCGCTCCTGAGTCTAATTCTAATTTCTAGTTTACAAATTCAAGTTAACTTTTGATACAGACAAACTGAAAACTGTTTTAATAAAATAAAAGTTGTCCATCGATTTCCACAAAATATGGATCGTGTTGTGTGAAACTCATGCTTGTAGCAAAAGACTACCAATTTTTAGCTTTTTTTAGCTTTTTATTTAAAAAAAAAATAAAAAATGTGTAAATTAAAAAAAAAAATTTTCTTCGTCACAACTTCTACAATTTCAAATCTGTTTTTGTTAATGTCGTAAGTTAAAAGTAAATTATTGAATATTAAAGGGTTATTATATACCTGCTAATTATACAACAACATATTGTAATAATTAAACTGTAAAATACAAAAATGCCAGTTTCATAGAGACCTTTTTTGAACAGCTGCATATCAGATCCTCTTCTTATATTATCTAAAATGTTAAGTTCTGCTAATGCAAACCATTCCGGCTTATGGAACGTTTTATCGGATTACGCGAGAACTTATTCCGTCTGACAGGACATACGAGTATTTGATTCTTGTTCTTAAATGAATAAAAGTTAAAAAGGAATAATAAAAGGTGATTTTATAAGAACTATCGGAAATTTAAAAAAAAAAACACATAAAATTCAGAAAAATGCATGAAATATTTATTTGGATCGATAGTTGGGTCGATATAATTTAATGTTTGAAGATTATTTCATGCAAATGTTGGCCGCGGCTGCGCCTCAAATGGTCCATCCGCTTAGTCCAATTTTGGCATACTCTTTCCAACATTTCGGCCGGTATCTCACGAATAATGTTGGCAATGTTGGCTTCCAGTGCGTCAATAGAAGCGGGCTTGTCCCTATAGACATTAGCCTTAACATAGCCCCACAAAAAATAGTCTAGAGGCGTTAAATCGCACGATCTGGGCGGCCAATTGACTGGTCCCAAGCGTGAAATAAACTGTTCACCGAACTCGCCTCTCAATTGGTCCATTGTTTCGCGTGCTGTGTGGCATGTGGCACCGTCTTGTTGAAACCACATGTCATGCAAGTCAAGCTCTTCCATTTTGGGCAAAAAAAAGTTTGTTATCATCGCACGGTAGCGCTCACCATTCACAGTAACGTTGTGATTCGCATCATCTTTGAAGAAATACGGCCCAATGATGCCGCCAGCCCATAATCCGCACCAAACGGTTGTTTTTTGTGGATGCATTGGTAGCTCTTGCAATGCTTCTGGCTGCTCTTCACTCCAAATACGGCAGTTTTGCTTGTTCACGTATCCATTCAACCAGAAATGAGCCTCGTCGCTGAACACAATTCTTCGATAAAAAAGTAGATCTTCATCTAACTTTTCAAGAGCCCATTCACCAAAAATTTGGCGTTGTGGTAGGTCGTTTGGCTTCAATTCTTGCACCAGTTGTATCTTATAAGGCTTCACACCCAAATCCTTCCGCAAAATTTTCCACGTAGTGGAGTAACAGAGGCCCAATTGCTGCGAACGGCGCCGAATCGATAATTCACGGTCATCACCAACACTGGCCGATACGGCTGCGATATTTTCTTCAGTTCGCACTCTACGTAAGCGTGTTGGTGGTTTAATGTCCAACAATGTAAATTTGGTGCGAAATTTTGTTACAATAGCCCGAATAGAAGTCTCAGTAGGTCGATTAAACTGACCATAAAATGGAAGAAGCGCGCGATGAACTTTCTTAACAAAGCACGCATTTTGGTAATAAAATTCAATAATTTGCAAGCGTTGTTCGTTTGTAAGACGATTCATGATTAAATTATAGACCAAACTGAAGATGTTTGACAGTGACACAAGATACAAAACGTGCGTGAGCTGTCAAAACTAGTGTTGCCAAAAAGATAATAGCAAAAAAATCACTCTTTATATAAAATCGGTCTGTTCAAGGTTTTAAAACGTTTAGCAACTAGATCCTGGCTTAAGTGGAATGTAAATTTTCGACCATTTTTCTCCTCCACTGTGAAAATTAATAGCGTTTTATTAAAGCCAACATCAAATACTTTAAGCAGAGATAAAAATAAGTAAAATTAAAAGAAAAAAAAAGAATAGTTTTCTTTACATTAAAGCTCGCTTAAGGAAAAAATAAATAAATAAAAAAATAAAGTGAGTTTTCAACAACGCCAACACCATCAAACTGAAAAAAGTGTTAAACTGATGGTGAGTACCTGAATGGGTAGAGCGTTGAATTAAAAAAAAAAAAAACAAATAGAAAAAAACAGCATTTTTTATGAGAATAAGTTGGTTCAACAAACACAAAGCTCTGCTTTACAATGTTTTAGCGTTTGTTGGTGTTTCAGATTGGCTTGAGGTGAGTGATTTGATTTCTTTTATATGCCACTGCCGATTGTGTGTTTATTTTTTAAGTTTTGTCTGAGTTACGAGTATTTCATTTTCATCATCTACTAAGACTTGAGCCTCAATTTGCTTTCAAACGCACATTTAGTTTTGCATTAAAGAGAGCGTGTGGTGGTTGTACCCGGTTGAATGTTTTTTTTTTACTACCTAAAAAAAGGAAATCAGAAATATATTATTTTTTTTTTTTTTAAATAAAAACACGTAAATTTACCGGAATCACTACGTTCAGATTGATTGCTGTCAAAATTTAAACTAAAAAAAAAACAAAAATAAATAAAGAGAGAAATTGTGAAAATAATTTAAGAAAAAAATTAGCAAATTAAGAAATCAGTCTGAAAAGAAAAGCCCATTAAAGAAAGGTGTAACCAAATATTAAAAGAAAAAAAGAAGGAAAATAATACAACACATTGTTGTGCGGGTAATAAACCATTAAATACGTGTTAAGCAAGTTTTAACTAAAAAAAACACAACTTTTTTTAATCATTTTATTCTTTTAATTGTTGTTGTTGTATTTATTATTTTGACACCCAATTTAGTTTAAATTGTTATTGTAGTCATTTGGATTAATTTTACTTATTCAAGAATTTTTGGTTTTTTCTTTTTTCGTCTGTTTTGGTTTCTGTTGCAAACTTGGAATATCAAGTATAATTTTTGAAGCCGTTACTCAGTTAACTTTATACAGCGCAATAGTAAACTGCAAGCTTTCTTTATCGTTGGAGCAGTTGTGCTCTACTTTTTTTTATTTAATTTTTTTATGTAACGAACTCATACGTGAAATGTGCGCGTGTCTTTACAAGTTTGTGTGTTTGAGATTTTACATGTGCTGGCTGGCTGGCTGGCTGGCAGGCCGCATAACAAGCCATGGAGATTTTTACGTTTTTTAATCGAAAAGAGTTCATAATGTCATAAATTACGCGCCATTTCGAAATTGTAAATTGAAAATAACAACAACAACAATAGCAACAAATATTTGTTTAATAAAATAATTAATAAATAAATTTAAAAAAAAAAAAACAGAATGACCTGGTCTGTCTTATCTCAAGCCAAGCAAATGATTATGCAAAAACAAAAAATAGCCCTGAAGTGATTCATTGATTTTCTACATTAAAAAAAAATGTCCAATCAGTAAAAATAAACAAAAACAATTTTAAATGTACAAACAAATTTTAAATTAAAACACGAAAAAGTGCTGCTAGTCAGTGTCTCCTCTAGTGTGTATTTTAAAATAATTTCATAAAAAAACCACTCTCTCTCAACACTGTGTGACTGTGGCTGTGGCTATGACTGTGGTGTATGTATGTGTGTGTGTAAAAAAATCTAAAGGAAAGTTTTTTTATGTAATAATTTCTATTTGGATTTGAATATTTACAAAATTCTCTTATTAAATGTCTTTAAATAAATTAAGTTTATTTTTATCAGCTAATTATTTCCACTTTGGAGAGGTGTGTGAGTGAGCGAGAGAGGAAAAAGACAGTGACAGAGAGAGACAGGGAGAACTTTAGGTTATTATTAATGTACAAGCTCTCCTTTTTATAACCAATAAAAAAAATTGGCCATATGGAAAATATGTGAACTGCTTTACATGTTATCAGTATATAACTTTTAAATATTAAAAATATAAAAATGAATACAAATTATGCACAAAAATATGCATTTTTTAATAAATTCTTGAATTCGAAAAATCAGAATCGATTTTAGGTTGCTGAGTAAAAACATGCATTTGCATGAAAATCCTTGCCCTACTTATTACCATTCTCGCAGTGGTTATGAAAACCAAGAAATGTGGCAATACTACCCATATGCAAAGTTTATTGTTAGAATTCATGTTTAATTTGAATTCAAACTAGAGTGCTTGTTGGCATAGTCACACACTTGTCGTGCTTTCTTAATTACGGATAAAAAACTAATAAATTGAATGTCATCCATCGAAGTTTACATATTTTTTATTTGCGATTGTAGTTGTAAGAGTTAAATATTAACAATGTAATGCATTTAGTACTTTTATTCACATCCATTTCAAAATCAAACAAACAGAGATCAGGTATTGAAAATAATCATAGAAAGAAAAGTTGCTTCTTTTCATTTTACTTTTCGTTTCAATTTCAGTTACTCTTAATTATTTTTTAGCCTTAGAAGAATAAACTAAATAAAAAAAATGTGATAAGAAATACAACCTTCAAGCTACTGGAGGGAGGGTTTTATCTAAAAGAAAACAAACTTAAAAAATTCATTATAATGGTTAGCTCAGTAATTTTTAAAAGTCCTTTAAGGCTTTTAAAAAATTAACTACCCTGAATTTTCTGATCACACTTGATCATCACTTTACAATATTTTTCTCGCTGAAAAAAAAAAAGAGATCACCGTTCTTACAGTAGTTAGTTATAATAAAGTCTTGTATATTTTTAAACTTGTCTTCGTTTATAAATCAAATATTTTATGCGAAGAGTATTAAAAACCCGTAAGTAAACTGTTGAACAAAATAATGCATTCGTATGCAAATTTTAATCTTTTGATATTTCCAAAGAAATAACGAAACATTTTCAAAAGTTAAAGAAGCAATCATTTTGAAATGAAATTGTCGCAAAATATTTGAAGTGATTTCTTGTTTTTTTCTTTAATTATTTTTTTTCCTTGAAATTTATCTAAACGTTGTTGTTGACATTCTTGGTGTGTTGTGTTTTATACATTTTTGTTTAAAATTCAGTATTAAACTCGCCAAGGAAAAAATATGTAAAAATTGTTTTTTATATCATAACGCAGGAAAGAAGTAAGCACCCACAATTAAAATGTTATTGGCCCTTATTGCGGGGGGATGTAGAATTCGTCAGCACCTATAAAAAACTGCCACATATCTTTGTTCTCTTGACAAGTTTTACATTCGTGATAAAACAGATTAAAGAAGCTTACAAATTCAAGTCGTCACAACTTCTACGATATCTTTGAAGCTACTGAGGCAATTTAAAAAACGACGTACGTACTAAATAGCTGCACAAGTATACTTGAAATGGCTTAAAAGCACTTTTTATTATAAAATATGACACATGTGTGTAGTTATATGTGGCTTTCAAGTATGCTTGTGCAGTCTTTTAGTACGTACCAAGAATAATAGAAATACAATATTACGCCTTGCGCATGATGACATAGTTTTTTCACTGTTTGAATAAAAAATAATACAGTGGACGCTCTTAAATTAGATCCACTTTGTTCCTGGGGTAGTTCTAATTTGCGAGAAGTTCTAAATTCCAAATCTTTGTCAATCTTTTCCAATATCTTTACCTAGGTTGCTAATCAGAGTGTTCTCTTTGCACTTATTTGGCATTTTATAAAAAAAACAAAATTTCATGTACACACGTTTCGAATTTAACTCGAAGCGTACTAAGAGAGTAGTGTACTAATCTATCAGTCGGGGGGTTAGGTTCGTTTTGGCGAGAGATAAAAAATTTCTGTAATTTTTACAGGCCGTGAATCACTGTTCTAAGAAAATCTGACAAATTTGTTTCCAACGATAAAAAAGCGCTATAAAATTTCTACGCATAATCAACTGTGATCTTTTTATAAAATTACAAATAGTAGACCCTGGGTGTTTTTTCAAGACAACCCAAAATGCTTCGTACACGCAAAAAAAAAAAAAAAAGATGGTTGAATAGGATCACCGCAAAAACAGTTTGTTCTCCACAAAAATATTAGGCCTGATTATGAGTGTCGTAAGCTTTAATTTTTTTTTTTATTTTTGAATACAAAGAAATATTTATAGCAGCTTCACTAAAATTCCTTTCATATCAATGAATTAATAAAATTGTAATCACGTTAAGAAAATGCTGTTACAAAAAATTCAAATAACTGCATCACATCAACGAAAATACCACAAAAACGAAAAATATTAAATAAAAAACCAAAAAAAAAAATTAATTTATTAAAAAAACTTAACGCTTTCCTTATACTTGGCTGCTGTGTTTAATTTTTTGTTAAAAAAATTGAAAAAATCGAAATCGAAAATCAAAGAAAATAAACTTTTTCAAGAACCAAATGCAAGAAAATGTTAATTTTTTATGCTCCGCTGATAATAAACGTTATAAAATCTGTCCGAAAATGGAAATACCAACAACAAAATATTTAGCAGATTATCTTTATGTTGTACACGAGGATGTGCCATTTCGTTATTATCGCAAAGTAAGTGCAATTTTTTGTTTGGTTTCAAACAAATTTTACATCAAATTCAATTTAAGTTGCAAATATTTTTCACTAATTCATTATTATTATTATTAACGCCTTTTTTTTATTTATTTATCTATTTTTTTTTGCATGTGTGTAATTAATGAAAGTATTTTGAATGAATTTAAATGGAAGTTGTTGTTGTATGTATTTTTCTCATTTAATATTTTTCTTTTAAAAAAAGGAAGTGTTTTGTGGTTATGCGGTTTTATCATGATTAAACCTGTGTGTGTGTGAATGTGTGAGAATGTATTGTTGTTAATAATTTAATTTGTTTACTTTTCAAGTTTAACGAACTATAAATATATTTTTCTTTTATCTATATAAAATTCATTTTCAGTTTGGTTATTGTGAACGTTTAAAGAACCACCATGTACATATATAGTTTACTCTTCAATTTCCGCATTTAAAAGCTGAGTTTTCGGTTGTTACATTTATTTTTTATTGCTTTTTTTACATTTTCTTGTACGAGTATTTCTGTGAAATTAAACTGGGTTAATGTACGTTTGTTTGGCTTTTCTCTTTTTATGTTTTGCCTTTTCTTTAACGTTTTTATTATCACTGTTTTTTCTATCATTAATTATTTCTTTGCTTTGCTAGAAAACATTAAGCATAAGCTTAAAACGCTAAGAATCTCCTAATTTAATTTCAAAGGAGGAAATCCAAATTTACAATTTATCTGCAAATATTATAAAAACAATTTTCTATATAAATAAAATGCAATTTCTGTTTGCAAAAAAGTTAAAATATAAAAGTACCATACCCATTTCTCCCTTTTGGTATTTTTTTCCTTACTTAAAAAATTTTTTTTAGATACATTTTAGTTGTTACAAATTAATGATAAAAAATTCCATCGAATTTCATTCTGGGCTAAGTTTTAATAAGTTAGTCATTCTGTCACTAACTTTATTCTCTTATAGTTTAAACACAATAATAAAATATGAGCTTCGTATTAGGAAAATTTGTTGTTATTTTCAGAATTATTAAACGAAATTTTCGTTTTCAAATTTCAATAAAAAATTCTGGGCCATAAGCACAGTTAAAAGTTTTATTTTATTCATAAAAATTTAAGTAAATATTTAAATTTAATTCTCTATAATAAAAATAACTTTTTCTGTGTTAAGTCAACCAAAAAAAAAAATTTAAATCTATAAAAGAATTTGTTTCATTTCAAACTACAAAATACCAAATAAAAATTTTTTGATATTTATTTTTAATTCTCAATTTTCTTTTTTTTTTATTTACAGACAAAATGTTCGGTATTTCGTGGTTTAGTACTTTGCATCTGCCTAAATATCACTTACGCCAATGTTGTGCGTTTTCCCCGAGAAATGGATAAATACGGCTTAGCGTATTTGATACCATACTTGTTACTTTTATTTCTAGTCGGTTTACCCATTGTCTTGTTGGAGATATCAGTGGGACAATTTTTGGGCCAAGGTGCAGCACACACCTGGAGGGCATCGCCCATATTTAAAGGTCAGTTTAACATGTTTTATATTTGTACAGAAGATGAATGTAACATAAAGCCGCTAGTATTCACTCCACTATCCTATTTAGTAGTGTGATTTGTCAGTATCAGATTTTTTTTTCAGGATTTTCTAATTTTATGAAAAGATAACAGTTTATTTTTATGTGGTTGATGAGAAAAAAGCAACAATGCGTAGTCATTTTGTGTCGATTTTTTATTGTTGGAAACAAATTTGTCAGATTTTCTTAGGATAGTGAATCACGATACGAACATTCGTATCGAAAAAATATTCGAAGTTTGCGACGAAGTTAACAGCACTTACATAATCATCGCAAATAAAGATTTCTATCGTAGCGAATATTTTTGTCGGAAAGTTACTGAATACCGAATTCATTAAAGAATCGTTATATACTTGTTTTTTTTTTTTTTTGATACGAATGTTCGTAATAAAAATTACTGAATACTGGTGAACCATTCACAATTTTCGAATTTTTATTAAAATTACTCGCACATATAAAAGGAGATTTTAAATCACCCAGTCGTCTAGAAGTTATGCGAATTGATTCGAAGCAAATCTGCATAATTTGGTAAAGTTGTTTAAGTTTCAATCCATTCGAGATGATTGGACAGATCATATTTAATTTACTTATTTAATTTTTGTAAAGCCCTAATTATTAATTGAAAAGATAAAAAAGTTCCATATCAATATACGAGTATAAGATTCGGCATAGCCTAAGAACTACTTGCTGAAACTAATTTTATTTTTATATCTTTTGCAGGAGCATGCATTATTAGCCGTTTTGCATCTTGGATGTCTACCATATGGGTTGCCCTACAGGCCACAATGGCTTTAGCTTATATTGGAATGTTTTCATTCAATAGCTTTCCCTTTAAAGAGTGTCTTGGAAATTTGAGATTGGCTGCGGTTTGTTTACATCAACTTTGTTTTTTTTTTTATAATAAATAACTTTACTTCATTCGTTTCACTTAGGATGGTTATGCATTAAGTAATATTAGCGGCCAAGAATGTATGGAGAAAACGTTTCTGACACCCTTCTGGGAGAATCCCTTCTTTTTCGGTTTATTATCGATTGGCTTGATCGGTTTATGGGCTGTTGTAATGCTGTGGTAAATACTAAATTCATTTATTCTGTTGTTGATCTTTTTGTTTGTAAATATTTTTGATGTTTCTCTTTTAGTACACACAATGGGCGCGTGTTGCGACGAGTTTTATTTATTTTTGGTTTGGTAGGTTTTCTACTACTTTGCTGCGTAACCGCCTGGGAAATACACAATTCCTTGGACAAACACACACCCTATTTTCCACCCTTGTATGGTTTTACTAAAGAATATCTGTACGAAAGTAATTTATGGTTTAGTGCTCTCATGCAAGTTACATACGCCCTAAATTGTGGGTTTGGTGTGTTGCCCATGATGACTGGAAAATTTTTATATAAAGGCGATGCAGTAAGAACTTCAGTGGTATATTTATGTTTTAATCTGCTGATAAACGCGATAGCGGTGACTCTATTTATGATACAATTCGATCATTCTGCTAATGGTGCTTATCTAATCGATGAATTGAAACCACTGACGACCATATACGATCGGATATTGTACGACAAACCCCACTACGAGCTGTGGGTAAAATTATTGCCAGCTTTGATTAACGTCTTGGTAGTTGTCTGCTGTTTTATAACCATAGTTGTGGGAATTTATACCAGCACAAGACTAGTACCGCGCCATCCAAACTACGTTATAAGTTTAATGGGTTTGGTGGGATCGATAATCTCATTATCCGCCCCTAAATTTTATATAGCAAGACTATTGGATTCCCGCATAGTGGGCACTATGATTATAACAGCTTTAGTATTTGAACTGATTGCCTTGACTTGGATATATGGCGTGAAAAATATCTACACGGATTTAGAGTTTTCAATAGGAAGACCGATTTACAAACTCTGGTTGGGTTTATGGTGTATTTGTCCCGCTATCTTGACTGGTCTCTTGGTGTGGTGGTGTTCTGATGATGATGAGTTTGATGTATTGGCCAGTGTGATGCCGAGATGGGCTCCCATATTGTTTGTTTTATTTGTAATCTTAGTCATATCTTGTGTGCAAATATTTCGGCAAGTGGAGTATAATTTCTTTGGCATGATTTGTGAGGCTTCTAAATCGGCCAAAGAATGGGGACCAGCTGACCCTTTAGCAAGGCATGCTTGGAAACAATGGCGGTCAGTTTGCCAAGATACCGGACAAAGAGATTTTACTTTGAGACGTCGTGGTACCAGAGACTATACGCATTCCATTAAAAAGGGTCAATACTCCACATCAAATAAATATGCCAATGGAGGTGGCGGTGCGGCTGGTACCATTCATAATCAGCATAATTGGAAATCCTCTACACCAGGCAACAGTTCACCAAATTATAGTGGTTCTGTATTTGGTGACTCTGCTATAGAGGAGGACATTAGTGTGGACAAATTTCCAGGTATTTCACAACAATTTGTGCCATTTCATAACAGTAATGAATCAACGAACAACAAACCGGTAAGAGAATCCAATAGAGCGCGTGGTCAACAAACACGTGCAGTCAATCAAATGTCACACTTACAACACCCACAAAAGCAAACACAACAACAACATCAGCATCACAATAGTCAAGTAGAATTGCGTAACACCAATCCCGACTCAACCAAACATCGAGAAATTGTCTACATTAGACGCTTATCCTCAGAAGAGGGACAACATGCTACACGCATAGAAATAACACCCTCAAATGAATCAATATCTTATGCTCCCACCCGCAATCCCACTGCCAAATCAAGTGGATCCCATGCCAATGCCAATAACTACGTAAAACGTTCATCTAGTTCCAGCAAAATGGAAAACAATCGAAATATTTCAAAACCCACACCTTCCGCGACCGACATTAACGGTGATCACATTTGCTGGCGTAAATTTTCCATGAACCCTCAAGAATATTCAACGGAATTGTGATCTTAAACAAGACAAGATATAACACAACGAATCTAGTGATTTTTCTCTATTTAAATTGTTAATAAGTTTAAAGCTTAAATCGAATAATTAAGGAAAGTTAATATTTACTAAGAGCAAGAAAAGAAAAAAGCCCAAAATATTTAAAAAAGACTGTACTAAATGGGTTAGATAAAACAAAAACTGAATTAAAATCCTTAATTATTAATTCATACAAACATAAGCACATTCCCAAATATTCTTATACTTAAAAGACTTTATTTTCATAGGAAAAAAAAACGGAAACGAATTGAATAGTAAATTAATTAATAGTGTTGTAAATATTGCAAATTATCTCAAAGTTAAGCTATTCTATTTACATCGAAAACACATACACATAAAGAAGTTTATGTATGAGGTGATAAGTGCAAAAAAAGCTAATAAATTCCTAAAGTTCTTCAAATTTTTTGTTAAGCTCAAATAATTAATTTAAGCTTCAAGTTGAAAAAAAAAAAAAAATACATAAAAGTTATTCAGTGGTTATTGCACATGGCTCTAATACGCAAACGAGTAAATTTTATTAACAAACAAAACTGCCGTTTGTTGCATTCTTGCAAGACGTTTTGCATAACACACTAAATTAAAATATACTTGTTAAGAAAGGTATTCCATTTCATTTGTAGAAACTATTTTCACTGGTGGAGTTGCTGAAATTCGCATTTGTAGTGTAACTATTGAATACTTTATTTATAAATAATAAATTGTTTTTAGAAAGTTCGAAAGTCGCTATATATTACAATAGCGTCTGTTGATTTTTTGTAGGTGTTTCAAACCAGCAATCAGGTTGACTCCTAGCAAATTTATTTATAATCCACTCAACTTTTTAAATATTTTTCAATAATTTAAGAAAAATTTCTAGACACCAAATGGTGGCTAATGTTACAAACACAGCACATTTTGCACTCATCGTTTCATATTGCATCTACGTACATTTAAATTAAAAGCATAATTTGTTTAATCATTTAGTTATTAGGGGGAATATATATCTGTGGCAATATGGATAATTCGCTTATGTCTTATTAAGTTATTTTAAAAGACTACAACTTGGTTTTCCTATAAAATTATGTCGATTGTAGCAAACGGTATTGTTTCATAAGTCCACTTAAGCGATTTTTTTATTGGCACAGATAGATTTTTAATGAATAACTGAAAACAGCTTACACAGCAACTATCAAAAATTGCCATAAAATTTGATGCAGCATGTAACGCATTTCCTCCCAATTTGCTTTAATTGTCTTCTTCTTATGTTTTTCTATTCGCAATTACTATATTTATAGTTCGTAATTACTTATCATTTTTAGTTTGTCTTAGGCATTTATTATGATTGTAATTTAATATTAAATTGTAAGTAGTTATTATTATTGTAATTAAAATGCAGTTTAAAAGTATGTACGAGTACGTGTTGTATTTCCATATTTCGTAGTTGTAATTTTAATATCTGTATGCATGAGTGTAAATACGTCTAAAAATTAAAAATACGTTAGAAACCAAATTATTTAAATTAAAAAAAAATTAAAGAATTAATTAATTTGTGAAATAAATTTGTTGTACTGTAAACAAGCCAAAAAACTTTAAAAAAAAATACGATGTCTATTAATTGCAGGCAATTAAATAAACGGCAGTAAAAGTATAGACAGCCCAGTTCACGCTATATCACGAAGTGAAAGTTTCATTTAAATATATTAATCCGTTCAAAAGTTGTGGCAAAACAGAGAAATAGTAGACAAAAACGGCATGTTGCAAGTTCCCGTTGATCTTGTTTTTGGTTTTTACCCTATAACTTTTGAATGGAACAATATTTTTAAATGAAACTTTCAACATGTGGCAGGGTGGAAAATGGGCTACATTTTATTGGAACATTTTGTTAAAATCGCTCAAACGATCAAAAAGTTATAAGCGTCTTTCTAAATAAAACGCTTTTTAATTAAAGTGGATGTGGCATGTGGCAACATAATTGGCATGGGGCAGATAGCCAATTTCCCACTCTACAACATGGTGCAAGTTTCATTCAAAAATATTGGTCCGTTCAAAAGTTATGGGGAAAACACAAAATTCTATTCAAACTGTAACTGTCGCTCTGTCCAAAAATTGATTTTAAAAAACTTGCGCGAAAAAAGTGAAACACCAGGCCAACAGAACCAGCAGTAGGTGGATTTTTGGGTTTTAATTTTTGTTTTTTTGCTACAACTTTTGAGCGGATAAATATTTTCAAATAAGACTTACACCATGTTGTAGAGCAAGAATTGGGCTACTTGCCACATGCCACTTTTGCTGCCACATGCCACACGCAAGTGGAATAAACGGCGTTTTAGTTGGAAAAACGCTTATAACATTTTAAGCGTTTGAGCGATTTAAAAAAAATGTTCTAGGGAAGGGTAGCCCATTTCCCCATCTACGATCCAGTGGAAGTTTCATTTAAATATATTTATCCGTTCAAAAGTTGTGGCATAACAGAGAAATAGTAGACAAAAACGGCATGTTGCAAGTTCCCGTTGATCTTGTTTTTGGTTTTTACCCTATAACTTTTGAATGGAACAATATTTTTAAATGAAACTTTCAACATGTGGCAGGGTGGAAAATGTTCTACATTTTATTGGAACATTTTGTTAAAATCGCTCAAACGATCAAAAAGTTATAAGCGTCTTTCTAAATAAAACGCTTTTTAATTAAAGTGGATGTGGCATGTGGCAACATAATTGGCATGGGGCAGATAGCCAATTTCCCACTCTACAACATGGTGCAAGTTTCATTCAAAAATATTGGTCCGTTCAAAAGTTATGGGGAAAACACAAAATTCTATTCAAACTGTAACTGTCGCTCTGTCCAAAAATTGAATTTAAAAAACTTGCGCGAAAAAAGTGAAACACCAGGCCAACAGAACCAGCAGTAGGTGGATTTTTGGGTTTTAATTTTTGTTTTTTTGCTACAACTTTTGAGCGGATAAATATTTTCAAATAAGACTTGCACCATGTTGTAGAGCAAGAATGGGGCTACTTGCCACATGCCACTTTTGCTGCCACATGCCACACGCAAGTGGAATAAACGGCGTTTTAGTTGGAAAAACGCTTATAACATTTTAAGCGTTTGAGCGATTTAAAAAAAATGTTCTAGGGAAGGGTAGCCCATTTCCCCATCTACGATCCAGTGGAAGTTTCATTTAAATATATTTATCCGTTCAAAAGTTGTGGCATAACAGAGAAATAGTAGACAAAAACGGCATGTTGCAAGTTCCCGTTGATCTTGTTTTTGGTTTTTACCCTATAACTTTTGAATGGAACAATATTTTTAAATGAAACTTTCAACATGTGGCAGGGTGGAAAATGGGCTACATTTTATTGGAACATTTTGTTAAAATTGCTCAAACGATTAAAAAGTTATAAGCGTCTTTCTAAATAAAACCCTTTTTAATTAAAGTGGATGTGGCATGTGCAACATAATTGGCATGGGGCAGATAGCCAATTTCCCACTCTGCAACATGGTGCAAGTTTCATTCAAAAATATTGGTCCGTTCAAAAGTTATGGGGAAAACACAAAATTCTATTCAAACTGTAACTGTCGCTCTGTCCAAAAATTGAATTTAAAAAACTTGCGCGAAAAAAGTGAAACACCAGGCCAACAGAACCAGCAGTAGGTGGATTTTTGGGTTTTAATTTTTGTTTTTTTGCTACAACTTTTGAGCGGATAAATATTTTCAAATAAGACTTGCACCATGTTGTAGAGCAAGAATGGGGCTACTTGCCACATGCCACTTTTGCTGCCACATGCCACACGCAAGTGGAATAAACGGCGTTTTAGTTGGAAAAACGCTTATAACATTTTAAGCGTTTGAGCGATTTAAAAAAAATGTTCTAGGGAAGGGTAGCCCATTTCCCCATCTACGATCCAGTGGAAGTTTCATTTAAATATATTTATCCGTTCAAAATTTGTGGCATAACAGAGAAATAGTAGATAAAAACGGAATGTTGCAAGTTCCCGTTGATCTTGTTTTTGGTTTTTACCCTATAACTTTTGAATGGAACAATATTTTTAAATGAAACTTTCAACATGTGGCAGGGTGGAAAATGGGCTACATTTTATTGGAACATTTTGTTAAAATCGCTCAAACGATCAAAAAGTTATAAGCGTCTTTCTAAATAAAACGCTTTTTAATTAAAGTGGATGTGGCATGTGGCAACATAATTGGCATGGGGCAGATAGCCAATTTCCCACTCTGCAACATGGTGCAAGTTTCATTCAAAAATATTGGTCCGTTCAAAAGTTATGGGGAAAACACAAAATTCTATTCAAACTGTAACTGTCGCTCTGTCCAAAAATTGATTTTAAAAAACTTGCGCGAAAAAAGTGAAACACCAGGCCAACAGAACCAGCAGTAGGTGGATTTTTGGGTTTTAATTTTTGTTTTTTTGCTACAACTTTTGAGCGGATAAATATTTTCAAATAAGACTTGCACCATGTTGTAGAGCAAGAATTGGGCTACTTGCCACATGCCACTTTTGCTGCCACATGCCACACGCAAGTGGAATAAACGGCGTTTTAGTTGGAAAAACGCTTATAACATTTTAAGCGTTTGAGCGATTTAAAAAAAATGTTCTAGGGAAGGGTAGCCCATTTCCCCATCTACGATCCAGTGGAAGTTTCATTTAAATATATTTATCCGTTCAAAATTTGTGGCATAACAGAGAAATAGTAGATAAAAACGGAATGTTGCAAGTTCCCGTTGATCTTGTTTTTGGTTTTTACCCTATAACTTTTGAATGGAACAATATTTTTAAATGAAACTTTCAACATGTGGCAGGGTGGAAAATGGGCTACATTTTATTGGAACATTTTGTTAAAATCGCTCAAACGATCAAAAAGTTATAAGCGTCTTTCTAAATAAAACGCTTTTTAATTAAAGTGGATGTGGCATGTGGCAACATAATTGGCATGGGGCAGATAGCCAATTTCCCACTCTGCAACATGGTGCAAGTTTCATTCAAAAATATTGGTCCGTTCAAAAGTTATGGGGAAAACACAAAATTCTATTCAAACTGTAACTGTCGCTCTGTCCAAAAATTGATTTTAAAAAACTTGCGCGAAAAAAGTGAAACACCAGGCCAACAGAACCAGCAGTAGGTGGATTTTTGGGTTTTAATTTTTGTTTTTTTGCTACAACTTTTGAGCGGATAAATATTTTCAAATAAGACTTGCACCATGTTGTAGAGCAAGAATTGGGCTACTTGCCACATGCCACTTTTGCTGCCACATGCCACACGCAAGTGGAATAAACGGCGTTTTAGTTGGAAAAACGCTTATAACATTTTAAGCGTTTGAGCGATTTAAAAAAAATTTTCTAGGGAAGGGTAGCCCATTTCCCCATCTACGATCCAGTGGAAGTTTCATTTAAATATATTTATCCGTTCAAAAGTTGTGGCATAACAGAGAAATAGTAGACAAAAACGGCATGTTGCAAGTTCCCGTTGATCTTGTTTTTGGTTTTTACCCTATAACTTTTGAATGGAACAATATTTTTAAATGAAACTTTCAACATGTGGCAGGGTGGAAAATGGGCTACATTTTATTGGAACATTTTGTTAAAATCGCTCAAACGATCAAAAAGTTATAAGCGTCTTTCTAAATAAAACGCTTCTTAATTAAAGTGGATGTGGCATGTGGCAACATAATTGGCATGGGGCAGATAGCCAATTTCCCACTCTGCAACATGGTGCAAGTTTCATTCAAAAATATTGGTCCGTTCAAAAGTTATGGGGAAAACACAAAATTCTATTCAAACTGTAACTGTCGCTCTGTCCAAAAATTGATTTTAAAAAACTTGCGCGAAAAAAGTGAAACACCAGGCCAACAGAACCAGCAGTAGGTGGATTTTTGGGTTTTAATTTTTGTTTTTTTGCTACAACTTTTGAGCGGATAAATATTTTCAAATAAGACTTGCACCATGTTGTAGAGCAAGAATTGGGCTACTTGCCACATGCCACTTTTGCTGCCACATGCCACACGCAAGTGGAATAAACGGCGTTTTAGTTGGAAAAACGCTTATAACATTTTAAGCGTTTGAGCGATTTAAAAAAAATGTTCTAGGGAAGGGTAGCCCATTTCCCCATCTACGATCCAGTGGAAGTTTCATTTAAATATATTTATCCGTTCAAAAGTTGTGGCATAACAGAGAAATAGTAGACAAAAACGGCATGTTGCAAGTTCCCGTTGATCTTGTTTTTGTTTTTTACCCTATAACTTTTGAATGGAACAATATTTTTAAATGAAACTTTCAACATGTGGCAGGGTGGAAAATGGGCTACATTTTATTGGAACATTTTGTTAAAATCGTTCAAACGATTAAAAAGTTATAAGCGTTCTTCTAAATAAAACGGTTTTCAATTAAAGTGGATGTGGCATGTGGCAACATAATTGGCATGGGGCAGACAGGCAATTTCCCACTCTGCAACATGGTGCAAGTTTAATTCAAAAATATTTATCCATTCAAAAGTTATTCAAAAAATACAGAAAACAATAACAGGGAAAAATTTTTCATAGCCTGCTTTTAGGGGCTACTTCAATTTGGCCAAATTTTGTTTTTTGCGTTTATCTCGGAAACGGCTGGGCGAAAATGGCCCGGGACCCTATACGTCGGATTTCCACATGCTGAATCCGAATTTCGCAATTAGAATTTTCTAGCTCAAAATTTTTGGCAAAATTGAAAAAAATTTGCAAGAAAAACGATTTAAATTAATAGTAGACATGGCAAGAGGCGATGATTGTGCCATGCGGGAGGTAGATCAAATTTCAGTCTATCCAGTGGTGAAGGTTTCATGAAAAAATATTTATCCATTCAAAAGTTATTCAAAAAATACAGAAAACAATAACAACAAAAAATGCTACTGTGCGCCTTTTTATTTTTGGTCTTTTTTGAATAACTTTTGAATGGATAAATAGTTTTGGATGAAACCTTCACCACGAGATAGAGTAGGAATTGGGCTATCTCTCGCATGGCACAGTCATCGCCTTTTGCTCCGCCTACCATTTATTCAAAACATTTTTCTTGCAAATTTTTTTCAATTTTGCCAAAAATTTTGAGCTAGAAAATTCTAATTGCGAAATTCGGATTCAGCATGTGGAAATCCGACGTATAGGGTCCCGGGCCATTTTCGCCCAGCCGTTTCCGAGATAAACGCAAAAAACAAAATTTGGCCAAATTGAAGTAGCCCCTAAAAGCAGGCTATGAAAAATGTTTCCGTTATTGTTTTCTGTATTTTTTGAATAACTTTTGAACGGACCAATATTTTTGAATGAAACTTGCACCATGTTGCAGAGTGGGAAATTGGCTATCTGCCCCATGCCAATTATGTTGCCACATGCCACATCCACTTTATTAAAAAGCGTTTTATTTAGAAAGACGCCTATAACTTTTTAATCGTTTGAGCGATTTTAACAAAATGTTCCAATAAAATGTAGCCCATTTTCCACCCTGCCACATGTTGAAAGTTTCATTTAAAAATATTGTTCCATTCAAAAGTTATAGGGTAAAAACCAAAAACAAGATCAACGGGAACTTGCAACATGCCGTTTTTGTCTACTATTTCTCTGTTTTGCTACAACTTTTCAACGGATTAATATATTTAAATGAAACTTCCACTGGATCGTAGATGGGGAAATGGGCTACCCTTCCCTAGAACATTTTTTTTAAATCGCTCAAACGCTTAAAATGTTATAAGCGTTTTTCCAACTAAAACGCCGTTTATTCCACTTGCGTGTGGCATGTGGCAGCAAAAGTGGCATGTGGCAAGTAGCCCCATTCTTGCTCTACAACATGGTGCAAGTCTTATTTGAAAATATTTATCCGCTCAAAAGTTGTAGCAAAAAAACAAAAATTAAAACCCAAAAATCCACCTACTGCTGGTTCTGTTGGCCTGGTGTTTCACTTTTTTCGCTCAAGTTTTTTAAATTCAATTTTTGGACAGAGCGACAGTTACAGTTTGAATAGAATTTTGTGTTTTCCCCATAACTTTTGAAAGGACCAATATTTTTGAATGAAACTTGCACCATGTTGCAGAGTGGGAAATTGGCTATCTGCCCCATGCCAATTATGTTGCCACATGCCACATCCACTTTAATTAAAAAGCGTTTTATTTAGAAAGACGCTTATAACTTTTTAATCGTTTGAGCGATTTTAACAAAATGTTCCAATAAAATGTAGCCCATTTTCCACCCTGCCACATGTTGAAAGTTTCATTTAAAAATATTGTTCCATTCAAAAGTTATAGGGTAAAAACCAAAAACAAGATCAACGGGAACTTGCAACATGCCGTTTTTGTCTACTATTTCTCTGTTTTGCTACAACTTTTCAACGGATTAATATATTTAAATGAAACTTCCACTGGATCGTAGATGGGGAAATGGGCTACCCTTCCCTAGAACATTTTTTTAAAATCGCTCAAACGCTTAAAATGTTATAAGCGTTTTTCCAACTAAAACGCCGTTTATTCCACTTGCGTGTGGCATGTGGCAGCAAAAGTGGCATGTGGCAAGTAGCCCCATTCTTGCTCTACAACATGGTGCAAGTCTTATTTGAAAATATTTATCCGCTCAAAAGTTGTAGCAAAAAAACAAAAATTAAAACCCAAAAATCCACCTACTGCTGGTTCTGTTGGCCTGGTGTTTCACTTTTTTCGCGCAAGTTTTTTAAAATCAATTTTTGGACAGAGCGACAGTTACAGTTTGAATAGAATTTTGTGTTTTCCCCATAACTTTTGAACGGACCAATATTTTTGAATGAAACTTGCACCATGTTGCAGAGTGGGAAATTGGCTATCTGCCCCATGCCAATTATGTTGCCACATGCCACATCCACTTTAATTAAAAAGCGTTTTATTTAGAAAGACGCTTATAACTTTTTGATCGTTTGAGCGATTTTAACAAAATGTTCCAATAAAATGTAGCCCATTTTCCACCCTGCCACATGTTGAAAGTTTCATTTAAAAATATTGTTCCATTCAAAAGTTATAGGGTAAAAACCAAAAACAAGATCAACGGGAACTTGCAACATTCCGTTTTTGTCTACTATTTCTCTGTTATGCCACAACTTTTGAACGGATAAATATATTTAAATGAAACTTCCACTGGATCATAGATGGGGAAATGGGCTACCCTTCCCTAGAACATTTTTTTTAAATCGCTCAAACGCTTAAAATGTTATAAGCGTTTTTCCAACTAAAACGCCGCTTATTCCACTTGCGTGTGGCATGTGGCAGCAAAAGTGGCATGTGGCAAGTAGCCCAATTCTTGCTCTACAACATGGTGCAAGTCTTATTTGAAAATATTTATCCGCTCAAAAGTTGTAGCAAAAAAACAAAAATTAAAACCCAAAAATCCACCTACTGCTGGTTCTGTTGGCCTGGTGTTTCACTTTTTTCGCGCAAGTTTTTTAAAATCAATTTTTGGACAGAGCGACAGTTACAGTTTGAATAGAATTTTGTGTTTTCCCCATAACTTTTGAACGGACCAATATTTTTGAATGAAACTTGCACCATGTTGCAGAGTGGGAAATTGGCTATCTGCCCCATGCCAATTATGTTGCCACATGCCACATCCACTTTAATTAAAAAGCGTTTTATTTAGAAAGACGCTTATAACTTTTTAATCGTTTGAGCGATTTTAACAAAATGTTCCAATAAAATGTAGCCCAATTTCCCACTCTGCAACATGGTGCAAGTTTCATTCAAAAATATTTATCCATTCAAAAGTTATTCAAAAAATACAGAAAACAATAACGGAAACATTTTTCATAGCCTGCTTTTAGGGGCTACTTCAATTTGGCCAAATTTTGTTTTTTGCGTTTATCTCGGAAACGGCTGGGCGAAAATGGCCCGGGACCCTATACGTCGGATTTCCACATGCTGAATCCGAATTTCGCAATTAGAATTTTCTAGCTCAAAATTTTTGGCAAAATTGAAAAAAATTTGCAAGAAAAATGTTTTGAATAAATGGTAGGCGGAGCAAAAGGCGATGACTGTGCCATGCGAGAGATAGCCCAATTCCTACTCTATCTCGTGGTGAAGGTTTCATCCAAAACTATTTATCCATTTAAAAGTTATTCAAAAAAGACCAAAAATAAAAAGGCGCACAGTAGCATTTTTTGTTGTTATTGTTTTCTGTATTTTTTGAATAACTTTTGAATGGATAAATATTTTTTCATGAAACCTTCACCATTGGATAGACTGAAATTTGATCTACCTCCAGCATGGCACAATCATCGCCTCTTGCCATGTCTACTATTAATTTAAATCGTTTTTCTTGCAAATTTTTTTCAATTTTGCCAAAAATTTTGAGCTAGAAAATTCTAATTGCGAAATTCGGATTCAGCATGGGGAAATCCGACGCATAGGGTCCCGGGCCATTTTCGGCCAGCCGTTTCCGAGATAAACGCAAAAAACAAAATTTGGCCAAATTGAAGTAGCCCCTAAAAGCAGGCTATGAAAAATTTTTCCCTGTTATTGTTTTCTGTATTTTTTGAATAACTTTTGAACGGACTAATATTTTTGAATGAAACTTGCACCATGTTGCAGAGTGGGAAATTGGGCTACCCTTCCCTAGAACATTTTTTTTAAATCGCTCAAACGCTTAAAATGTTATAAGCGTCTTTCTAAATAAAACGCTTTTTAATTAAAGTGGATGTGGCATGTGGCAACATAATTGGCATGGGGCAGATAGCCAATTTCCCACTCTGCAACATGGTGCAAGTTTCATTCAAAAATATTGGTCCGTTCAAAAGTTATGGGGAAAACACAAAATTCTATTCAAACTGTAACTGTCGCTCTGTCCAAAAATTGATTTTAAAAAACTTGCGCGAAAAAAGTGAAACACCAGGCCAACAGAACCAGCAGTAGGTGGATTTTTGGGTTTTAATTTTTGTTTTTTTGCTACAACTTTTGAGCGGATAAATATTTTCAAATAAGACTTGCACCATGTTGTAGAGCAAGAATTGGGCTACTTGCCACATGCCACTTTTGCTGCCACATGCCACACGCAAGTGGAATAAGCGGCGTTTTAGTTGGAAAAACGCTTATAACATTTTAAGCGTTTGAGCGATTTAAAAAAAATGTTCTAGGGAAGGGTAGCCCATTTCCCCATCTACGATCCAGTGGAAGTTTCATTTAAATATATTTATCCGTTCAAAAGTTGTGGCATAACAGAGAAATAGTAGACAAAAACGGAATGTTGCAAGTTCCCGTTGATCTTGTTTTTGGTTTTTACCCTATAACTTTTGAATGGAACAATATTTTTAAATGAAACTTTCAACATGTGGCAGGGTGGAAAATGGGCTACATTTTATTGGAACATTTTGTTAAAATCGCTCAAACGATCAAAAAGTTATAAGCGTCTTTCTAAATAAAACGCTTTTTAATTAAAGTGGATGTGGCATGTGGCAACATAATTGGCATGGGGCAGATAGCCAATTTCCCACTCTACAACATGGTGCAAGTTTCATTCAAAAATATTGGTCCGTTCAAAAGTTATGGGGAAAACACAAAATTCTATTCAAACTGTAACTGTCGCTCTGTCCAAAAATTGATTTTAAAAAACTTGCGCGAAAAAAGTGAAACACCAGGCCAACAGAACCAGCAGTAGGTGGATTTTTGGGTTTTAATTTTTGTTTTTTTGCTACAACTTTTGAGCGGATAAATATTTTCAAATAAGACTTGCACCATGTTGTAGAGCAAGAATTGGGCTACTTGCCACATGCCACTTTTGCTGCCACATGCCACACGCAAGTGGAATAAACGGCGTTTTAGTTGGAAAAACGCTTATAATATTTTAAGCGTTTGAGCGATTTAAAAAAAATGTTCTAGGGAAGGGTAGCCTATTTCCCCATCTACGATCCAGTGGAAGTTTTATTTAAATATATTTATCCGTTCAAAAGTTGTGGCATAACAGAGAAATAGTAGACAAAAACGGCATGTTGCAAGTTCCCGTTGATCTTGTTTTTGGTTTTTACCCTATAACTTTTGAATGGAACAATATTTTTAAATGAAACTTTCAACATGTGGCAGGGTGGAAAATGGGCTACATTTTATTGGAACATTTTGTTAAAATCGCTCAAACGATCAAAAAGTTATAAGCGTCTTTCTAAATAAAACGCTTTTTAATTAAAGTGGATGTGGCATGTGGCAACATAATTGGCATGGGGCAGATAGCCAATTTCCCACTCTGCAACATGGTGCAAGTTTCATTCAAAAATATTGGTCCGTTCAAAAGTTATGGGGAAAACACAAAATTCTATTCAAACTGTAACTGTCGCTCTGTCCAAAAATTGAATTTAAAAAACTTGAGCGAAAAAAGTGAAACACCAGGCCAACGAAACGGCTGGGCGAAAATGGCCCGGGACCCTATACGTCGGATTTCCACATGCTGAATCCGAATTTCGCAATTAGAATTTTCTAGCTCAAAATTTTTGGCAAAATTGAAAAAAATTTGCAAGAAAAATGTTTTGAATAAATGGTAGGCGGAGCAAAAGGCGATGACTGTGCCATGCGAGAGATAGCCCAATTCCTACTCTATCTCGTGGTGAAGGTTTCATCCAAAACTATTTATCCATTCAAAAGTTATTCAAAAAAGACCAAAAATAAAAAGGCGCACAGTAGCATTTTTTGTTGTTATTGTTTTCTGTATTTTTTGAATAACTTTTGAATGGATAAATATTTTTTCATGAAACCTTCACCACTGGATAGACTGAGATTTGAACTACCTCACGCATGGCACAATCATCGCCTCTTGCCATATCTATTATTAATTTAAATCGTTTTTCTTGTAAATTTTTTCCAATTTTGCCAAAAATTTTGAGCTAGAAAATTCTAATTGCAAAATTCGGATTCAGCATGGGGAAATCCAACGTATAGGGTCCCGGGCCATTTTCGCCCAGCCGTTTCCGAGATAAACGCAAAAAACAAAATTTGGCCAAATTGAGGTAGCCCCTAAAAGCAGGCTATGAAAATTTTTTACCTGTTATTGTTTTCTGTATTTTTTGAATAACTTTTGAATGGATAAATATTTTTGAATGAAACTTGCACCATATTGCAGAGTGGTAAATTGCCTATCTGCCCCATGCCAATTATGTTGCCACATGCCACATCCACTTTAATTAAAAAGCGTTTTATTTAGAAAAACGCTTATAACTTTTTAATCGTTTGAGCAATTTTAACAAAATGTTCCAATAAAATGTAGCCCATTTTCCACCCTGCCACATGTTGAAAGTTTCATTTAAAAATATTGTTCCATTCAAAAGTTATAGGGTAAAAACCAAAAACAAGATCAACGGGAACTTGCAACATGCCGTTTTTGTCTACTATTTCTCTGTTTTGCTACAACTTTTCAACGGATTAATATATTTAAATGAAACTTCCACTGGATCGTAGATGGGGAAATGGGCTACCCTTCCCTAGAACATTTTTTTTAAATCGCTCAAACGCTTAAAATGTTATAAGCGTTTTTCCAACTAAAACGCCGTTTATTCCACTTGCGTGTGGCATGTGGCAGCAAAAGTGGCATGTGGCAAGTAGCCCCATTCTTGCTCTACAACATGGTGCAAGTCTTATTTGAAAATATTTATCCGCTCAAAAGTTGTAGCAAAAAAACAAAAATTAAAACCCAAAAATCCACCTACTGCTGGTTCTGTTGGCCTGGTGTTTCACTTTTTTCGCTCAAGTTTTTTAAATTCAATTTTTGGACAGAGCGACAGTTACAGTTTGAATAGAATTTTGTGTTTTCCCCATAACTTTTGAAAGGACCAATATTTTTGAATGAAACTTGCACCATGTTGCAGAGTGGGAAATTGGCTATCTGCCCCATGCCAATTATGTTGCCACATGCCACATCCACTTTAATTAAAAAGCGTTTTATTTAGAAAGACGCTTATAACTTTTTGATCGTTTGAGCGATTTTAACAAAATGTTCCAATAAAATGTAGCCCATTTTCCACCCTGCCACATGTTGAAAGTTTCATTTAAAAATATTGTTCCATTCAAAAGTTATAGGGTAAAAACCAAAAACAAGATCAACGGGAACTTGCAACATGCCGTTTTTGTCTACTATTTCTCTGTTTTGCTACAACTTTTCAACGGATTAATATATTTAAATGAAACTTCCACTGGATCGTAGATGGGGAAATGGGCTACCCTTCCCTAGAACATTTTTTTAAAATCGCTCAAACGCTTAAAATGTTATAAGCGTTTTTCCAACTAAAACGCCGTTTATTCCACTTGCGTGTGGCATGTGGCAGCAAAAGTGGCATGTGGCAAGTAGCCCCATTCTTGCTCTACAACATGGTGCAAGTCTTATTTGAAAATATTTATCCGCTCAAAAGTTGTAGCAAAAAAACAAAAATTAAAACCCAAAAATCCACCTACTGCTGGTTCTGTTGGCCTGGTGTTTCACTTTTTTCGCTCAAGTTTTTTAAATTCAATTTTTGGACAGAGCGACAGTTACAGTTTGAATAGAATTTTGTGTTTTCCCCATAACTTTTGAACGGACCAATATTTTTGAATGAAACTTGCACCATGTTGCAGAGTGGGAAATTGGCTATCTGCCCCATGCCAATTATGTTGCCACATGCCACATCCACTTTAATTAAAAAGCGTTTTATTTAGAAAGACGCTTATAACTTTTTGATCGTTTGAGCGATTTTAACAAAATGTTCCAATAAAATGTAGCCCATTTTCCACCCTGCCACATGTTGAAAGTTTCATTTAAAAATATTGTTCCATTCAAAAGTTATAGGGTAAAAACCAAAAACAAGATCAACGGGAACTTGCAACATTCCGTTTTTGTCTACTATTTCTCTGTTATGCCACAACTTTTGAACGGATAAATATATTTAAATGAAACTTCCACTGGATCATAGATGGGGAAATGGGCTACCCTTCCCTAGAACATTTTTTTTAAATCGCTCAAACGCTTAAAATGTTATAAGCGTTTTTCCAACTAAAACGCCGCTTATTCCACTTGCGTGTGGCATGTGGCAGCAAAAGTGGCATGTGGCAAGTAGCCCAATTCTTGCTCTACAACATGGTGCAAGTCTTATTTGAAAATATTTATCCGCTCAAAAGTTGTAGCAAAAAAACAAAAATTAAAACCCAAAAATCCACCTACTGCTGGTTCTGTTGGCCTGGTGTTTCACTTTTTTCGCGCAAGTTTTTTAAAATCAATTTTTGGACAGAGCGACAGTTACAGTTTGAATAGAATTTTGTGTTTTCCCCATAACTTTTGAACGGACCAATATTTTTGAATGAAACTTGCACCATGTTGCAGAGTGGGAAATTGGCTATCTGCCCCATGCCAATTATGTTGCCACATGCCACATCCACTTTAATTAAAAAGCGTTTTATTTAGAAAGACGCTTATAACTTTTTAATCGTTTGAGCGATTTTAACAAAATGTTCCAATAAAATGTAGCCCAATTTCCCACTCTGCAACATGGTGCAAGTTTCATTCAAAAATATTTATCCATTCAAAAGTTATTCAAAAAATACAGAAAACAATAACGGAAACATTTTTCATAGCCTGCTTTTAGGGGCTACTTCAATTTGGCCAAATTTTGTTTTTTGCGTTTATCTCGGAAACGGCTGGGCGAAAATGGCCCGGGACCCTATACGTCGGATTTCCACATGCTGAATCCGAATTTCGCAATTAGAATTTTCTAGCTCAAAATTTTTGGCAAAATTGAAAAAAATTTGCAAGAAAAATGTTTTGAATAAATGGTAGGCGGAGCAAAAGGCGATGACTGTGCCATGCGAGAGATAGCCCAATTCCTACTCTATCTCGTGGTGAAGGTTTCATCCAAAACTATTTATCCATTTAAAAGTTATTCAAAAAAGACCAAAAATAAAAAGGCGCACAGTAGCATTTTTTGTTGTTATTGTTTTCTGTATTTTTTGAATAACTTTTGAATGGATAAATATTTTTTCATGAAACCTTCACCATTGGATAGACTGAAATTTGATCTACCTCCAGCATGGCACAATCATCGCCTCTTGCCATGTCTACTATTAATTTAAATCGTTTTTCTTGCAAATTTTTTTCAATTTTGCCAAAAATTTTGAGCTAGAAAATTCTAATTGCGAAATTCGGATTCAGCATGGGGAAATCCGACGCATAGGGTCCCGGGCCATTTTCGGCCAGCCGTTTCCGAGATAAACGCAAAAAACAAAATTTGGCCAAATTGAAGTAGCCCCTAAAAGCAGGCTATGAAAAATTTTTCCCTGTTATTGTTTTCTGTATTTTTTGAATAACTTTTGAACGGACTAATATTTTTGAATGAAACTTGCACCATGTTGCAGAGTGGGAAATTGGGCTACCCTTCCCTAGAACATTTTTTTTAAATCGCTCAAACGCTTAAAATGTTATAAGCGTCTTTCTAAATAAAACGCTTTTTAATTAAAGTGGATGTGGCATGTGGCAACATAATTGGCATGGGGCAGATAGCCAATTTCCCACTCTGCAACATGGTGCAAGTTTCATTCAAAAATATTGGTCCGTTCAAAAGTTATGGGGAAAACACAAAATTCTATTCAAACTGTAACTGTCGCTCTGTCCAAAAATTGATTTTAAAAAACTTGCGCGAAAAAAGTGAAACACCAGGCCAACAGAACCAGCAGTAGGTGGATTTTTGGGTTTTAATTTTTGTTTTTTTGCTACAACTTTTGAGCGGATAAATATTTTCAAATAAGACTTGCACCATGTTGTAGAGCAAGAATTGGGCTACTTGCCACATGCCACTTTTGCTGCCACATGCCACACGCAAGTGGAATAAGCGGCGTTTTAGTTGGAAAAACGCTTATAACATTTTAAGCGTTTGAGCGATTTAAAAAAAAATGTTCTAGGGAAGGGTAGCCCATTTCCCCATCTACGATCCAGTGGAAGTTTCATTTAAATATATTTATCCGTTCAAAAGTTGTGGCATAACAGAGAAATAGTAGACAAAAACGGAATGTTGCAAGTTCCCGTTGATCTTGTTTTTGGTTTTTACCCTATAACTTTTGAATGGAACAATATTTTTAAATGAAACTTTCAACATGTGGCAGGGTGGAAAATGGGCTACATTTTATTGGAACATTTTGTTAAAATCGCTCAAACGATCAAAAAGTTATAAGCGTCTTTCTAAATAAAACGCTTTTTAATTAAAGTGGATGTGGCATGTGGCAACATAATTGGCATGGGGCAGATAGCCAATTTCCCACTCTACAACATGGTGCAAGTTTCATTCAAAAATATTGGTCCGTTCAAAAGTTATGGGGAAAACACAAAATTCTATTCAAACTGTAACTGTCGCTCTGTCCAAAAATTGATTTTAAAAAACTTGCGCGAAAAAAGTGAAACACCAGGCCAACAGAACCAGCAGTAGGTGGATTTTTGGGTTTTAATTTTTGTTTTTTTGCTACAACTTTTGAGCGGATAAATATTTTCAAATAAGACTTGCACCATGTTGTAGAGCAAGAATTGGGCTACTTGCCACATGCCACTTTTGCTGCCACATGCCACACGCAAGTGGAATAAACGGCGTTTTAGTTGGAAAAACGCTTATAATATTTTAAGCGTTTGAGCGATTTAAAAAAAATGTTCTAGGGAAGGGTAGCCTATTTCCCCATCTACGATCCAGTGGAAGTTTTATTTAAATATATTTATCCGTTCAAAAGTTGTGGCATAACAGAGAAATAGTAGACAAAAACGGCATGTTGCAAGTTCCCGTTGATCTTGTTTTTGGTTTTTACCCTATAACTTTTGAATGGAACAATATTTTTAAATGAAACTTTCAACATGTGGCAGGGTGGAAAATGGGCTACATTTTATTGGAACATTTTGTTAAAATCGCTCAAACGATCAAAAAGTTATAAGCGTCTTTCTAAATAAAACGCTTTTTAATTAAAGTGGATGTGGCATGTGGCAACATAATTGGCATGGGGCAGATAGCCAATTTCCCACTCTGCAACATGGTGCAAGTTTCATTCAAAAATATTGGTCCGTTCAAAAGTTATGGGGAAAACACAAAATTCTATTCAAACTGTAACTGTCGCTCTGTCCAAAAATTGAATTTAAAAAACTTGAGCGAAAAAAGTGAAACACCAGGCCAACAGAACCAGCAGTAGGTGGATTTTTGGGTTTTAATTTTTGTTTTTTTGCTACAACTTTTGAGCGGATAAATATTTTCAAATAAGACTTGCACCATGTTGTAGAGCAAGAATGGGGCTACTTGCCACATGCCACTTTTGCTGCCACATGCCACACGCAAGTGGAATAAACGGCGTTTTAGTTGGAAAAACGCTTATAACATTTTAAGCGTTTGAGCGATTTTAAAAAAATGTTCTAGGGAAGGGTAGCCCATTTCCCCATCTACGATCCAGTGGAAGTTTCATTTAAATATATTTATCCGTTCAAAAGTTGTGGCATAACAGAGAAATAGTAGACAAAAACGGCATGTTGCAAGTTCCCGTTGATCTTGTTTTTGGTTTTTACCCTATAACTTTTGAATGGAACAATATTTTTAAATGAAACTTTCAACATGTGGCAGGGTGGAAAATGGGCTACATTTTATTAGAACATTTTGTTAAAATTGCTCAAACGATTAAAAAGTTATAAGCGTCTTTCTAAATAAAATGCTTTTTAATTAAAGTGGATGTGGCATGTGGCAACATAATTGGCATGGGGCAGATAGCCAATTTCCCACTCTGCAATATGGTGCAATGTTCATTCAAAAATATTGGTCCGTTCAAAAGTTATTCAAAAAATACAGAAAACAATAACGGAAACATTTTTCATAGCCTGCTTTTAGGGGCTACTTCAATTTGGCCAAATTTTGTTTTTTGCGTTTATCTCGGAAACGGCTGGGCGAAAATGGCCCGGGACCCTATACGTCGGATTTCCACATGCTGAATCCGAATTTCGCAATTAGAATTTTCTAGCTCAAAATTTTTGGCAAAATTGAAAAAAATTTGCAAGAAAAATGTTTTGAATAAATGGTAGGCGGAGCAAAAGGCGATGACTGTGCCATGCGAGAGATAGCCCAATTCCTACTCTATCTCGTGGTGAAGGTTTCATCCAAAACTATTTATCCATTCAAAAGTTATTCAAAAAAGACCAAAAATAAAAAGGCGCACAGTAGCATTTTTTGTTGTTATTGTTTTCTGTATTTTTTGAATAACTTTTGAATGGATAAATATTTTTTCATGAAACCTTCACCACTGGATAGACTGAGATTTGAACTACCTCCCGCATGGCACAATCATCGCCTCTTGCCATATCTATTATTAATTTAAATCGTTTTTCTTGTAAATTTTTTCCAATTTTGCCAAAAATTTTGAGCTAGAAAATTCTAATTGCAAAATTCGGATTCAGCATGGGGAAATCCAACGTATAGGGTCCCGGGCCATTTTCGCCCAGCCGTTTCCGAGATAAACGCAAAAAACAAAATTTGGCCAAATTGAGGTAGCCCCTAAAAGCAGGCTATGAAAATTTTTTACCTGTTATTGTTTTCTGTATTTTTTGAATAACTTTTGAATGGATAAATATTTTTGAATGAAACTTGCACCATATTGCAGAGTGGTAAATTGCCTATCTGCCCCATGCCAATTATGTTGCCACATGCCACATCCACTTTAATTAAAAAGCGTTTTATTTAGAAAAACGCTTATAACTTTTTAATCGTTTGAGCAATTTTAACAAAATGTTCCAATAAAATGTAGCCCATTTTCCACCCTGCCACATGTTGAAAGTTTCATTTAAAAATATTGTTCCATTCAAAAGTTATAGGGTAAAAACCAAAAACAAGATCAACGGGAACTTGCAACATGCCGTTTTTGTCTACTATTTCTCTGTTATGCCACAACTTTTGAACGGATAAATATATTTAAATGAAACTTCCACTGGATCGTAGATGGGGAAATGGGCTACCCTTCCCTAGAACATTTTTTTTAAATCGCTCAAACGCTTAAAATGTTATAAGCGTTTTTCCAACTAAAACGCCGTTTATTCCACTTGCGTGTGGCATGTGGCAGCAAAAGTGGCATGTGGCAAGTAGCCCCATTCTTGCTCTACAACATGGTGCAAGTCTTATTTGAAAATATATATCCGCTCAAAAGTTGTAGCAAAAAAACAAAAATTAAAACCCAAAAATCCACCTACTGCTGGTTCTGTTGGCCTGGTGTTTCACTTTTTTCGCGCAAGTTTTTTAAATTCAATTTTTGGACAGAGCGACAGTTACAGTTTGAATAGAATTTTGTGTTTTCCCCATAACTTTTGAACGGACCAATATTTTTGAATGAAACTTGCACCATGTTGCAGAGTGGGAAATTTGCTATCTGCCCCATGCCAATTATGTTGCCACATGCCACATCCACTTTAATTAAAAAGCGTTTTACTTAGGAAGACGCTTATAACTTTTTAATCGTTTGAGCGATTTTAACAAAATGTTCCAATAAAATGTAGCCCATTTTCCACCCTGCCACATGTTGAAAGTTTCATTTAAAAATATTGTTCCATTCAAAAGTTATAGGGTAAAAACCAAAAAGTTTAAATGAAACTTCCACTGGATCGTAGATGGGGAAATGGGCTACCCTTCCCTAGAACATTTTTTTTAAATCGCTCAAACGCTTAAAATGTTATAAGCGTTTTTCCAACTAAAACGCCGTTTATTCCACTTGCGTGTGGCATGTGGCAGCAAAAGTGGCATGTGGCAAGTAGCTCCATTCTTGCTCTACAACATGGTGCAAGTCTTATTTGAAAATATTTATCCGCTCAAAAGTTGTAGCAAAAAAACAAAAATTAAAACCCAAAAATCCACCTACTGCTGGTTCTGTTGGCCTGGTGTTTCACTTTTTTCGCGCAAGTTTTTTAAAATCAATTTTTGGACAGAGCGACAGTTACAGTTTGAATAGAATTTTGTGTTTTCCCCATAACTTTTGAACGGACCAATATTTTTGAATGAAACTTGCACCATGTTGTAGAGTGGGAAATTGGCTATCTGCCCCATGCCAATTATGTTGCCACATGCCACATCCACTTTAATTAAAAAGCGTTTTATTTAGAAAGACGCTTATAACTTTTTGATCGTTTGAGCGATTTTAACAAAATGTTCCAATAAAATGTAGCCCATTTTCCACCCTGCCACATGTTGAAAGTTTCATTTAAAAATATTGTTCCATTCAAAAGTTATAGGGTAAAAACCAAAAACAAGATCAACGGGAACTTGCAACATGCCGTTTTTGTCTACTATTTCTCTGTTATGCCACAACTTTTGAACGGATAAATATATTTAAATGAAACTTCCACTGGATCGTAGATGGGGAAATGGGCTACCCTTCCCTAGAACATTTTTTTTAAATCGCTCAAACGCTTAAAATGTTATAAGCGTTTTTCCAACTAAAACGCCGTTTATTCCACTTGCGTGTGGCATGTGGCAGCAAAAGTGGCATGTGGCAAGTAGCCCAATTCTTGCTCTACAACATGGTGCAAGTCTTATTTGAAAATATTTATCCGCTCAAAAGTTGTAGCAAAAAAACAAAAATTAAAACCCAAAAATCCACCTACTGCTGGTTCTGTTGGCCTGGTGTTTCACTTTTTTCGCGCAAGTTTTTTAAAATCAATTTTTGGACAGAGCGACAGTTACAGTTTGAATAGAATTTTGTGTTTTCCCCATAACTTTTGAACGGACCAATATTTTTGAATGAAACTTGCACCATGTTGTAGAGTGGGAAATTGGCTATCTGCCCCATGCCAATTATGTTGCCACATGCCACATCCACTTTAATTAAAAAGCGTTTTATTTAGAAAGACGCTTATAACTTTTTGATCGTTTGAGCGATTTTAACAAAATGTTCCAATAAAATGTAGCCCATTTTCCACCCTGCCACATGTTGAAAGTTTCATTTAAAAATATTGTTCCATTCAAAAGTTATAGGGTAAAAACCAAAAACAAGATCAACGGGAACTTGCAACATGCCGTTTTTGTCTACTATTTCTCTGTTTTGCCACAACTTTTGAACGGATAAATATATTTAAATGAAACTTCCACTGGATCGGTGATGGGGAAAAGGGCTACCCTTCCCTAGAACATTTTTTTTAAATCGCTCAAACGCTTAAAATGTTATAAGCGTTTTTCCAACTAAAACGTCGTTTATTCAACTTTCGTGTGGCATGTGGCAGTTCTAGGGAAGGATAGCCCATTTCCCCCTCTATTCCATAGCAAAGAGAAACATAAACATCAGCAAGTGTTTGATAGCATTTTTGTTATTCTTCTAGAACTGCTGATAAAAAACAAACAAACGTTTTCCTGAAATGCTAATATATCATATCACCTCTTGAAATATGAAAATAATGGTATATCTCGGAAACCATTGTCAATTTGTAAAAACGGAGTGCAGACTTAAAATCACCGGAATACTTTAGAAACAATTTTCACAAGTTAATTTTCATTTGTATACTTACGTAATCAAAACTAAACTGTATTAACACGGATACAGCCACATGTTTTAATCCAAAGGAAGCAGAGCTTTGGTTATACCCTGGGTGGTGGAAAAAGAAACTGCGTTATTATTGTTTTTTATTTTAAAATTTTATGATTGTAAAGTCATTTTTATTTTTATTTGTTTACTTTACTTTGTCTATACTTGTCGAAAAAGGTTTTACAAACTTAACAGTTAAGAATGTGTCCTTACTGTCGGGACTAACATAATTTAAAAGGAGAATGCTGGAAATGATTTAAATTGAACTGCATTAAAAAAATTTAAATTAAAATAAATAAATAAATTAATAATCGGTTCTGTTCTGCAAATCGAATCGTCTTGATATCATTCGAATTCGAAGTTCGAATTTTTATTTAAAAGTCAAAGTCAACTTGTTGTGTTATAATAACACATATAAATTGCTATTGTCGGAGAGTGGTTTTTGTTGTGATAACCCTATAAATTTAGTTAAAAATTTAGTTGGAGCGACAGTTTGAAGAAATATCAGTCAATTTTTTAAATTGATTATTTTTTTAACTTAAATCTAATAAAAGTGTATATAATTTTACTAAAGTGTATAAAAAAGTCCTTAAAAGTTTATGTCCTGATTGCTATTTTCAAATTTTTTTTAGTAATTTTTTACAATAGTAAATCCAGTTGCTCGACAAGTTTAAAACTAACAAAATCATGCGAATTCGGCTTAGCGAACACCAAAAATTATGAAAGAATTCGTTTTAAAACGAACAATTTTTTTTTAAATTCGGCCCAAAATGTAAAAAAAAAAACAATTTAACAAAATGAAACGATTTGCCAAAAAGCATTTCTTTTAATTTGAATTTGCTTATTGCATCATTTTCAGGTTTACAGCTAAAAATTAAATTGTAAATTTATAAAATTTCATTGTTTTTATAAACATTTAACAAGAAAAAAAAATCCTTAATCAATTCAAATCACACAGATACACCAAAACTTGTACATCCAAGGCCAGTTTAAGCAAAGCAAGTTTTATAGATCGTTCTATTGTTTTGTGTAAACAATTGAATAAATTAACTAATTAATTTATAGTATTATTAATTAATTAATAATTAGTTAATAAAAATGATTAAAAGAAAGGACAAGGATATTACTTCTCTTTCTGTAGAAATTTCTGAAATAGGTGCGAAATTTGTAACCCTCAGCTACCACTCTCAGTCCAAATATAACTTCAGGCATAACTTGAGTGTCATATTTCTAAAAAAAAAAAAAAAAAAAAAAATTGGTTGGAGGCAAGGGATAAATGCCATTTCGTTAGCGAAAGAAAACAAATGACTTACTAGACAATGTCACGGGATTCATGACTGGCCATTGCAGAATATTAAAGCTCTTGGCAAATATGAAGTTCACAGTCTAAACAACCTCTGCAGGTCATATAATGAAGACCTGTTGGACCCGTTTTCGTCTGATATGAAGGAAATCTTTAAATTCTTAACGCATCTAGACTTAGGGAGGATCTCTCACAACGCTTCTATATTAGACGCAGTGACCAGGTGACCCATTACCGCTCCTAATTCTAATGCTAACAAACGCTATGTAAAAATAGTCAGAGTTTTGTCAAATTTTTGTCAAGTTCCAAATGCTTTCTTTGATCGATATTGCAAGAAGAAATTGATCGATTGTTTTTTATATAAAATAAATTATTCTATAGAAGTTATTGCATCGGATGTGTCGATTTGGCCTCTGATTACAAGTTCATGTGGAATAATTGGTATCATCGTTTCCTGAATAGACCATGTGTGTTTTCAGTAGCAGTTTCGAGGATTTGTATTTCTGAAAAAAAAGGGAAAAAATTTAATTGAATCATTTTATTTAAAAAAATAAAAATATAATAAAAATTTTTCTATGTAAGTACGTAATCAGTTAAATTTTTTTTTTATTTTTAATTTCATTAGTCTACAATTTCCATCCAGGATACTGGTTAACTCATTTGCTGAGCATAGTTCGGTTACTCGGTAGAACTTAAGAAGCAATTGATGCCAGTTATGTTACTAACAGTTGGAATTATCGTGTCTAGTTATAGTCTACATCATACAGATTACACCAAGCGCTTCGATAATAATGTTAACTGCTCAAATGTTTAGCAGTCGGTGTTCATTGCAGGCAATACTGCACAATGATTTAAAATTTTTTTTTGTTATTAGGATGCTCTCGGTATTGCCTATTTTTACAATAAAATAGTAAATTTTTTCTGGTGGAGTTACTGTAAACAGTAAGTATACCAAGCAAAACCAAACTGAAAGAATAAAAATTCTTCAGGGCTACAAATTTGATTTATTCAATTTACGAGGAATATTTTTGTGAAACATTTTAACCCTCTGACTCTTTACCTTATGATGTTGGAGATGGAAATGTATGTTATTAGGCGAATTGAGAACGGTGAACGACAGTGCATAGTGTCTTTTGGTGTAAATAGCATCAAATATGAACTATATGAAGGCTAAACGAGGTATTTCTGTATTTCCAAAGAAATCCATGGGCAAAAAAAAATTTTTTTAAGCGAAGAAACACAAATAGAAGATGAATATGTCAGGTATTTTTTTTTTAATTTTTTCTTTAGTTTAAATTAAATTAAGAAATAATATTGTTATGCTTGATTAGTTAATTTTAATTTAATGTCGTGATTGTTTTGTTTTATTCATTTTATTGTCTTACCTCTATTGAAATAAAATATATCGCCCAATACGATCAAAAATAATCAATGAATGATTTTTTTTATATATTTTTCTGTAGAAGCGGTAATATAATTTTAACCACGCACTGCAAAAGCAAATTTTTTTTTTTTTTTTTTTTTTTTTTTTTTTTTTTTTTTTTTTTTTTGTATGTTAAGTTTTGACTTTAAAAGCTTGTAACATCATCATAGAAAACTAATAATTTGTCGTTGCCTTCTTTGAATGATCTTTTAGAAATATTTAGAAATGTTGAACATGTTTAAACGAAGCAATTAATTTGGTTAAAAATATAAACGAGTTTTATGCCAGCATGATTTTTGAAAATGTTCAAAGGAACATTTACAGATTAACATGCAATAAATGATACAAAAATGCTTAAAATAAGAAAAAAAATTAAATCAAATGAAGTAATAATAATAAAAAACTTTTAAAGGGAAATTAAATTATTAGAAATAGTTGGAAATAGTTTAGAAAATTTTAAAATCCCGTTTTGTGTTTATAAATTTTTATCACACAAGTTTAGTTGATGCCCATAAAACGAATAAAAAAGAACTACACGAGTAAGTAAAAAATAAAACATTTTTATTTTATTATGTATGTGAATTTTATCTTCTTTATATAATGAATTTTTTCGCCACTTCTATTTATTGTTTTGGTTACTTTCGAGGTGAACCTGATTTCTGGGTTTTCTATTATTTAATTAATTTTTTTTTTCTTTTTTTTTAGAAATTGCTTACGTCTAACGACGAAACTAGTTTAAAAGCTAAGAAAACAGTAAGCAAAAGTACTAAAATAATAAAATTTTAACTAAGCAATCCAAAAATATTTTTATTTTTAAGTGATTTCTATTTTATATTTATAGTCAATTTTTTTTTTTGTTGCTTAAATAAATAAATTATGTTGATTTCGGTATTCAAGAAAAAATACAAAATAAAAAACATGAGCGATTAACTCTTAGAAAATTTTCTATGAAAAATACTCACAGCCAAATTCATAACAAAAATATAGCAGCTGACTACCCAGCAACCAAAAAAAAAACATTTGAAAGCAATAGAGAATATTGGAAGGGATATAGTCGTCGCTATTGCTTCTAAATCAAGATTTTATTTTGCTAGGTTGTGAACAAAAAATCATCCTTAATAAATGCACTATTGTTGTATGTCTTATAAAGTTGCTTTCAAGTACGCACTATTTTCGGCTGGGTAACCACTCATCCTAACTAGCTGCTAGTCAGAATGCCGATTTTCCGTAGCAGATAGTTGGCATAGAGCTTATTCATAATATAATACATTTTTAGAATATTCCACCTTTGAAAATATCAACTCTGAAATTTACTAACGATAAGTTGCATTTTTGAAAATCATTCACAATTTAAAAGTTTCCTTACATTTTTATATCCTTCACTGTAAGAAAGAAGGGTATATGTAAGTTTCTGAATTCGTTTGTAATTTGTAGAGTGTACATGGACTACCCTATAAAGTATATATATTCTGAATCCATATGAATAGCAGAGTCGACTAAAAGATGTCCGTTTATCAATGTAAAAAAGAGTTGTTTCTGCCTTTCAATTGCTATAGAAATTAAGCTTGATCGGCCCATAAATGCCTGAGCTGTGGGTGACAAACCGGGACTACTTCTTCTTTTGACCATTTTTCTGTGTTTTATGAGTTTTAGGCAACCTGTACATAATTTACAGGCAGAATATTTTTTTTTTTTTGAGAATAGAAAACGCCATTAATTTACCTTTTGTGCATAAAGTGTGAAGAATTATGTAACATTAAATATTCGTTACATTATTATCACACGTGTTTTTCATTTTAATTAAAAGAAAATTAATTCATGAATATAGAAGTCACAAACCAAGCAAGCACTCTACTTTAATTAACAAAAAAATCTACTAAAAACTTTTTTTCACCGTTTAAAAGCATAACAAAGCTAAAACCGGATATTAAAAAAAAAAATTTTATTCATAAAACTCATAATTGCACGGTGGGCTAAATTAATAAAAGAGATCACGGATTCAAATGGCAAATGAGTCTTAATGCAAATGAATGACTTTATGTTAGCTGGATTTATGACATTTAATGAGAGCAATAATTTATTGTTTTCAATCAATGGCTACTATTCACTAGACTAAAGAAAACTTTTCATTGATTCAATGAAATATTTAATTACTCCTATGAAATGTTATTAGTTGAAAATTAATAATTTTCTTCATTGATATCTGACGAAAATTTTCCTTCATTGCTTGCTTTATTGAACTCATATATTTATTAAACGGTATTACAGCGTAAGTATTTATCAACATCAGATGCTACACACTGTTATCAAATTGAAAAATATAAATAAAATGATGTGTGTGAAGATAAATACGTCTAGTTAAATACGTTTTTTTTAAATATCGCATGCGATAAAAAAAAAATTTCATACATATTCTTCACAAATGTACTGAATTTAAAGGGGTTCATAGAGAGCTGAAGCCATTCTGGCCAAACCCTTCTATCTCAATGAATGGGACCTAATGCAAAATAACCACAATGGATAGGGCTATCATCCTGGGAATACAGTTTCTCCCAATTGTATTTGTGAAATTTTTTAGAAAACGTTGAAAAGTTCACTTAGTACAAAAATAGCGTATATGTGGTGGTCTCTGAGGGATGAGGCTACTGTGGCCAAACCCTTCTATCTCAATGAATGGGACCTAATTCAAAACAACCACAATGGATAGGGCTATCATCCTGGGAATACAGTTTCTCCCAATTGTATTTGTGAAATTTTTTAGAAAACGTTGAAAAGTTCACTTAGTACAAAAATAGCGTATATGTGGTGGTCTCTGAGGGATGAGGCTACTGTGGCCAAACCCTTCTATCTCAATGAATGGGACCTAATGCAAAACAACCACAATGGATAGGGCTATCATCCTGGGAATACAGTTTCTCCCAATTGTATTTGTGAAATTTTTTAGAAAACGTTGAAAAGTTCACTTAGTACAAAAATATCATTACATTTTTATTATGTGTATACTCGTATGTGTACGAGTATATATACATGTTTAATAAAGAAACAACAACCTGTAATATAAAAGCACAATGTTTGGTATGAAGTCTTCATACTTTTTGTACTAAGTGAACTTTTCAACGTTTTCTAAAAAATTTCACAAATACAATTGGGAGAAACTGTATTCCCAGGATGATAGCCCTATCCATTGTGGTTGTTTTGCATTAGGTCCCATTCATTGAGATAGAAGGGTTTGGCCACAGTAGCCTCATCCCTCAGAGACCACCACATATACGCTATTTTTGTACTAAGTGAACTTTTCAACGTTTTCTAAAAAATTTCACAAATACAATTGGGAGAAACTGTATTCCCAGGATGATAGCCCTATCCATTGTGGTTGTTTTGCATTAGGTCCCATTCATTGAGATAGAAGGGTTTGGCCACAGTAGCCTCATCCCTCAGAGACCACCACATATACGCTATTTTTGTACTAAGTGAACTTTTCAACGTTTTCTAAAAAATTTCACAAATACAATTGGGAGAAACTGTATTCCCAGGATGATAGCCCTATCCATTGTGGTTGTTTTGCATTAGGTCCCATTCATTGAGATAGAAGGGTTTGGCCACAGTAGCCTCATCCCTCAGAGACCACCACATATACGCTATTTTTGTACTAAGTGAACTTTTCAACGTTTTCTAAAAAATTTCACAAATACAATTGGGAGAAACTGTATTCCCAGGATGATAGCCCTATCCATTGTGGTTGTTTTGCATTAGGTCCCATTCATTGAGATAGAAGGGTTTGGCCACAGTAGCCTCATCCCTCAGAGACCACCACATATACGCTATTTTTGTACTAAGTGAACTTTTCAACGTTTTCTAAAAAATTTCACAAATACAATTGGGAGAAACTGTATTCCCAGGATGATAGCCCTATCCATTGTGGTTGTTTTGCATTAGGTCCCATTCATTGAGATAGAAGGGTTTGGCCACAGTAGCCTCATCCCTCAGAGACCACCACATATACGCTATTTTTGTACTAAGTGAACTTTTCAACGTTTTCTAAAAAATTTCACAAATACAATTGGGAGAAACTGTATTCCCAGGATGATAGCCCTATCCATTGTGGTTGTTTTGCATTAGGTCCCATTCATTGAGATAGAAGGGTTTGGCCACAGTAGCCTCATCCCTCAGAGACCACCACATATACGCTATTTTTGTACTAAGTGAACTTTTCAACGTTTTCTAAAAAATTTCACAAATACAATTGGGAGAAACTGTATTCCCAGGATGATAGCCCTATCCATTGTGGTTGTTTTGCATTAGGTCCCATTCATTGAGATAGAAGGGTTTGGCCACAGTAGCCTCATCCCTCAGAGACCACCACATATACGCTATTTTTGTACTAAGTGAACTTTTCAACGTTTTCTAAAAAAGTTCACAAATACAATTGGGAGAAACTGTATTCCCAGGATGATAGCCCTATCCATTGTGGTTGTTTTGCATTAGGTCCCATTCATTGAGATAGAAGGGTTTGGCCACAGTAGCCTCATCCCTCAGAGACCACCACATATACGCTATTTTTGTACTAAGTGAACTTTTCAACGTTTTCTAAAAAATTTCACAAATACAATTGGGAGAAACTGTATTCCCAGGATGATAGCCCTATCCATTGTGGTTGTTTTGCATTAGGTCCCATTCATTGAGATAGAAGGGTTTGGCCACAGTAGCCTCATCCCTCAGAGACCACCACATATACGCTATTTTTGTACTAAGTGAACTTTTCAACGTTTTCTAAAAAATTTCACAAATACAATTGGGAGAAACTGTATTCCCAGGATGATAGCCCTATCCATTGTGGTTGTTTTGCATTAGGTCCCATTCATTGAGATAGAAGGGTTTGGCCACAGTAGCCTCATCCCTCAGAGACCACCACATATACGCTATTTTTGTACTAAGTGAACTTTTCAACGTTTTCTAAAAAATTTCACAAATACAATTGGGAGAAACTGTATTCCCAGGATGATAGCCCTATCCATTGTGGTTGTTTTGCATTAGGTCCCATTCATTGAGATAGAAGGGTTTGGCCACAGTAGCCTCATCCCTCAGAGACCACCACATATACGCTATTTTTGTACTAAGTGAACTTTTCAACGTTTTCTAAAAAATTTCACAAATACAATTGGGAGAAACTGTATTCCCAGGATGATAGCCCTATCCATTGTGGTTGTTTTGCATTAGGTCCCATTCATTGAGATAGAAGGGTTTGGCCACAGTAGCCTCATCCCTCAGAGACCACCACATATACGCTATTTTTGTACTAAGTGAACTTTTCAACGTTTTCTAAAAAATTTCACAAATACAATTGGGAGAAACTGTATTCCCAGGATGATAGCCCTATCCATTGTGGTTGTTTTGCATTAGGTCCCATTCATTGAGATAGAAGGGTTTGGCCACAGTAGCCTCATCCCTCAGAGACCACCACATATACGCTATTTTTGTACTAAGTGAACTTTTCAACGTTTTCTAAAAAATTTCACAAATACAATTGGGAGAAACTGTATTCCCAGGATGATAGCCCTATCCATTGTGGTTGTTTTGCATTAGGTCCCATTCATTGAGATAGAAGGGTTTGGCCACAGTAGCCTCATCCCTCAGAGACCACCACATATACGCTATTTTTGTACTAAGTGAACTTTTCAACGTTTTCTAAAAAATTTCACAAATACAATTGGGAGAAACTGTATTCCCAGGATGATAGCCCTATCCATTGTGGTTGTTTTGCATTAGGTCCCATTCATTGAGATAAAAGGGTTTGGCCACAGTAGCCTCATCCCTCAGAGACCACCACATATACGCTATTTTTGTACTAAGTGAACTTTTCAACGTTTTCTAAAAAATTTCACAAATACAATTGGGAGAAACTGTATTCCCAGGATGATAGCCCTATCCATTGTGGTTGTTTTGCATTAGGTCCCATTCATTGAGATAGAAGGGTTTGGCCACAGTAGCCTCATCCCTCAGAGACCACCACATATACGCTATTTTTGTACTAAGTGAACTTTTCAACGTTTTCTAAAAAATTTCACAAATACAATTGGGAGAAACTGTATTCCCAGGATGATAGCCCTATCCATTGTGGTTGTTTTGCATTAGGTCCCATTCATTGAGATAGAAGGGTTTGGCCACAGTAGCCTCATCCCTCAGAGACCACCACATATACGCTATTTTTGTACTAAGTGAACTTTTCAACGTTTTCTAAAAAATTTCACAAATACAATTGGGAGAAACTGTATTCCCAGGATGATAGCCCTATCCATTGTGGTTGTTTTGCATTAGGTCCCATTCATTGAGATAGAAGGGTTTGGCCACAGTAGCCTCATCCCTCAGAGACCACCACATATACGCTATTTTTGTACTAAGTGAACTTTTCAACGTTTTCTAAAAAATTTCACAAATACAATTGGGAGAAACTGTATTCCCAGGATGATAGCCCTATCCATTGTGGTTGTTTTGCATTAGGTCCCATTCATTGAGATAGAAGGGTTTGGCCACAGTAGCCTCATCCCTCAGAGACCACCACATATACGCTATTTTTGTACTAAGTGAACTTTTCAACGTTTTCTAAAAAATTTCACAAATACAATTGGGAGAAACTGTATTCCCAGGATGATAGCCCTATCCATTGTGGTTGTTTTGCATTAGGTCCCATTCATTGAGATAGAAGGGTTTGGCCACAGTAGCCTCATCCCTCAGAGACCACCACATATACGCTATTTTTGTACTAAGTGAACTTTTCAACGTTTTCTAAAAAATTTCACAAATACAATTGGGAGAAACTGTATTCCCAGGATGATAGCCCTATCCATTGTGGTTGTTTTGCATTAGGTCCCATTCATTGAGATAGAAGGGTTTGGCCACAGTAGCCTCATCCCTCAGAGACCACCACATATACGCTATTTTTGTACTAAGTGAACTTTTCAACGTTTTCTAAAAAATTTCACAAATACAATTGGGAGAAACTGTATTCCCAGGATGATAGCCCTATCCATTGTGGTTGTTTTGCATTAGGTCCCATTCATTGAGATAAAAGGGTTTGGCCACAGTAGCCTCATCCCTCAGAGACCACCACATATACGCTATTTTTGTACTAAGTGAACTTTTCAACGTTTTCTAAAAAATTTCACAAATACAATTGGGAGAAACTGTATTCCCAGGATGATAGCCCTATCCATTGTGGTTGTTTTGCATTAGGTCCCATTCATTGAGATAGAAGGGTTTGGCCACAGTAGCCTCATCCCTCAGAGACCACCACATATACGCTATTTTTGTACTAAGTGAACTTTTCAACGTTTTCTAAAAAATTTCACAAATACAATTGGGAGAAACTGTATTCCCAGGATGATAGCCCTATCCATTGTGGTTGTTTTGCATTAGGTCCCATTCATTGAGATAGAAGGGTTTGGCCACAGTAGCCTCATCCCTCAGAGACCACCACATATACGCTATTTTTGTACTAAGTGAACTTTTCAACGTTTTCTAAAAAATTTCACAAATACAATTGGGAGAAACTGTATTCCCAGGATGATAGCCCTATCCATTGTGGTTGTTTTGCATTAGGTCCCATTCATTGAGATAGAAGGGTTTGGCCACAGTAGCCTCATCCCTCAGAGACCACCACATATACGCTATTTTTGTACTAAGTGAACTTTTCAACGTTTTCTAAAAAATTTCACAAATACAATTGGGAGAAACTGTATTCCCAGGATGATAGCCCTATCCATTGTGGTTGTTTTGCATTAGGTCCCATTCATTGAGATAGAAGGGTTTGGCCACAGTAGCCTCATCCCTCAGAGACCACCACATATACGCTATTTTTGTACTAAGTGAACTTTTCAACGTTTTCTAAAAAATTTCACAAATACAATTGGGAGAAACTGTATTCCCAGGATGATAGCCCTATCCATTGTGGTTGTTTTGCATTAGGTCCCATTCATTGAGATAGAAGGGTTTGGCCACAGTAGCCTCATCCCTCAGAGACCACCACATATACGCTATTTTTGTACTAAGTGAACTTTTCAACGTTTTCTAAAAAAGTTCACAAATACAATTGGGAGAAACTGTATTCCCAGGATGATAGCCCTATCCATTGTGGTTGTTTTGCATTAGGTCCCATTCATTGAGATAGAAGGGTTTGGCCACAGTAGCCTCATCCCTCAGAGACCACCACATATACGCTATTTTTGTACTAAGTGAACTTTTCAACGTTTTCTAAAAAATTTCACAAATACAATTGGGAGAAACTGTATTCCCAGGATGATAGCCCTATCCATTGTGGTTGTTTTGCATTAGCTCCCATTCATTGAGATAGAAGGGTTTGGCCACAGTAGCCTCATCCCTCAGAGACCACCACATATACGCTATTTTTGTACTAAGTGAACTTTTCAACGTTTTCTAAAAAATTTCACAAATACAATTGGGAGAAACTGTATTCCCAGGATGATAGCCCTATCCATTGTGGTTGTTTTGCATTAGGTCCCATTCATTGAGATAGAAGGGTTTGGCCACAGTAGCCTCATCCCTCAGAGACCACCACATATACGCTATTTTTGTACTAAGTGAACTTTTCAACGTTTTCTAAAAAATTTCACAAATACAATTGGGAGAAACTGTATTCCCAGGATGATAGCCCTATCCATTGTGGTTGTTTTGCATTAGGTCCCATTCATTGAGATAGAAGGGTTTGGCCACAGTAGCCTCATCCCTCAGAGACCACCACATATACGCTATTTTTGTACTAAGTGAACTTTTCAACGTTTTCTAAAAAATTTCACAAATACAATTGGGAGAAACTGTATTCCCAGGATGATAGCCCTATCCATTGTGGTTGTTTTGAATTAGGTCCCATTCATTGAGATAGAAGGGTTTGGCCACAGTAGCCTCATCCCTCAGAGACCACCACATATACGCTATTTTTGTACTAAGTGAACTTTTCAACGTTTTCTAAAAAATTTCACAAATACAATTGGGAGAAACTGTATTCCCAGGATGATAGCCCTATCCATTGTGGTTATTTTGCATTAGATCCCATTCATTGAGATAGAAGGGTTTGGCCAGAATGGCTTCAGCTCTCTATGAACCCCTTTAAATTCAGTACATTTGTGAAGAATATGTATGAAAATTTTTTTTATCGCATGCGATATTTTAAAAAAACGTATTTAACTAGACGTATTTATCTTCACACACATAATAAAATGTTAATCATAAAAAAAAACATGTTTAATAATAAAGCGTAAAAAATAGAATTTTGTCTTACTTTACATTGAATAAAATTAGATCTCATTAGTTTTTAAATTTATTAAGCAATTAAATATTTGTATCCGTTTTAATCAAACAGATTGAGGGAAACAAAATAAAACTAAATTAAAAAAATAATCGGTTAAGTCGACTTTAGCAAAATTTGAGTTAACGACACCGTTTTAATCTCCATTTTTAAAAGTAGCCATGGGCAAAGTTTTAATAAGTCTGTACGAATTTGCAGCAAGTTATAGCATAATGACTTTTCATTGCGCAATTGCATTTCGAGTTAGAGCTTAACAAGCTATAACCTATTTTTCCATATTAGAAAAATTATTTCACAACAATAGCAGCTCCACTAAGTAAAGTAAAAATTGATTTTTTGTCGCAAATAACTCAATAATTTTATTATTATTGTTCAGGGAAGATGGAGCGATATATGGCAATGAAAATAATACCGTTTACTACAATCCGAATAATTTTAAGGGAAAAACTTGTAAGACATGAGCAGTTTTTCCATATTGCTACAGAATTAAGGTGTTTGGCGATTATTTCAAGTTTATTGAAGTAAAAGCCAGTAAGAAAAAGTTCAATAACTTCTTTCAAGTAAAAATAAAGATAAAATACATTTATTTTATAAGAATTTTTTTGGTTTAATACAACAAAATTGTTGCTTGGCATGAGGTGCCCTTGAACTATAATCTCATTCATTAAATAAAACAAATTGTGGCAGAATTAAATGAACTTGTGTGCATTTTGCATTTGTTTGTGTTCACACTTTGCCGTTTGCGTTTTATACATAAGCGAAAGTTAAGTCTTGCATTTCCGACAAGTTTGTGGTTGTGGTATCGAATTAATTTTTTTTTTTTTTTTTTAGTTAATCGAAATGCAAGATGTGTGAGATTCCATTACATAACTAAAATTCTGTGAAACTGGTTTTAATGTCATGTTAGCCTTCAATATCATTAACACAAGTCAGAGTGAGTGTACTTGTATTTAAAACAAAATATATATTTTATTTTAACTAATTACCTGCTGTTGTTTTTATTTTATGAATTCTGCTTGTGTTCAGAAATCCTTTACGCAGAAACATGATTGGTGTCTGACTAAATTTTTTCTTTTTATTATTTTTCAAGTTTAGTTTTAATTTTTTCAGCCTTTTTTTTAGCTAAATACTTGAAACTTTAGAAAATGTAAATTATAAGAATTTATTTATCTGAGAACTGTAGAAACCAGTGATAGAAATGGTTTTTATGGTATAGAGACCGTAACGGTTCTTGTCTTTTCTAACTTTGTAAAGTTATATGTCGAAGGCCCAATATCAGTAAATAGTTACCCAAGGTTTAAGGCTATAAAGCACATGTTTGGTTTTTGAATACTTAGATTTAACAAGTTAAATTCGGCTGTGCCGAGTCTTATATACCTTTCACTGTGTGTTAGCGAAATATTAATGTTTTTCACTTTCCACATTCACTTTCTACAAAATTAAAAGAGTGAAGATAAATATGCTTTAACGTACCCCATTACGTTTTTTAGTAAATAGAAAAAAAAAATTTATTTCTGATTTTAGCGGTTTCTGCTCGTTTCGTGTTAATTTTATAAGAAAAAATAGCTAAGCGACAACAAGAAAACAAGTGAGTAATTTTGGCATTTGTATTCGTACAAAGTGAACAGAATATTTTTTAGTGAGCCGCAATTTCATATATTTAGAAATGCTTACGTTATTGGTCGATTTTCTTTTCGTAAAAATTTTCTTGTAAAAATGTTTTAGGGAGCCGCAAATCAGCTGTTTATCGTCTGAAGTCGAAACGAACGATAATTTTCTTCATAGGGAGCCTGGCCGTAAATTTTTCTAGTAAGCCTCGTCTTATATGCACCTAACCTAAATCATGCCTTCTAAAAATTAAGGGTCTATGGAGCAATAAATAATATTTAAAATTGTGTTGCGAAACAAGTTAATTTATAAATCGATTAAAAAAAAACAAAGGACAATTAATAAAAATTAAACAGTTATAAATGGCAATTACAATTTCAAATACTTGCAGTCATAAAATAAAAAAAATTAAATTACATTTCGATTCTATTAATTCAAATGGAAAATACAGGTAACTTTTTAAAACAAATAATATTTTGTACAGAGTTTGCGTTTTAATTAAACGACTAACAAGCGATTAAAAAGTTCGAGAAAAAAAAAACATTAAATGAACAATTAAATGTGTGTTATTTGCTTTACTAAGTATGTACGCAGTATATATGTATTTCCGATTGATACGAGTAAATGTTAATTAATTCTTCTATTTGAATTTGTTCATAAATAATTTGAATTTATTTAATGAGCAACCTGTTGTTAAAGTAGTTAAGTAGCTAAAGTGCCTGTTGGCAAATACTGGAAATCCTGAAAGACCTTGGGTAGCAGAAAAAAAATTCAAATTAAACCAAAAAATGAATTTTTATTTTAAAGCTGCTTAAAAAAATAAAATCTATTAAATTTTTTTTCTTTTCAAACGACATAATGGCTGGCTAGCTGTATACATTGAAAAAAAAATTAATAAATTTATGTCTTTATAAAATTAAACCAAAATATATTTGTGATTTACAGTATTTTTATAAATTTGTTTGTCATAAATAAAGTTTTGTTTTCTTTTATTCTTGGAGCATCGGTTGACAACATAATCCGATGCATATGGTGAGCAGCTGCATTTGACATATACATATGTGACAAGTGATATGACTTATAAGGAAAAATATATTACACAATTAGTGAAATTTTTATAAGAAAAAATTTCAGGACTTCTACAGTTGTAGTCTTCTAAAATTACTTCATAAAATTAGGGATTTCTTAAGTTCAAAATGGCTAACGACAAAGAATATAATAAATATAGGGGGGGCTCTAACCAAAACGTATTTCTGAAATCCAATTTTGTGAAACAATTTTGCGCCATCTTTATATAAGAATGAATTTAAGTTTTGACTTATTTCTGAGGTGTAAGTTTAATTTACACCATTGATGTTTTGAGAGACTTATAGTAGAATTTCAGGCAAAATGTTTTTGTAGAACTTTACCTTCTTAATTTATGGGTCTTTTCTTAATTAGAAGTTAAGGAGTCCCATTAGCTGAAGAGTTAGAGCTTTAAAAGGCTCCACAAACATATTTTTTTAAAATGTTTTTCATAACTTTGCTGAGTATTTAATTTACATAAAGTAGAAGTTTCTTAGGGTTATCTACACTGATTTCTAATTAAAATTTGAAAAAAAGAGGGGAAACTTTAAGCCTCATTTTGACTTAGGGTCAGATGAATACTTTTAAAACGACAAGACACGTGTTTGTTTCTTTTTGGTCCCTTTACTATTACCACTAATTAGAATTCTATTTTGTTGTACAACTATTTAAATTTGAACAATTTCTAAGAAAGTATAGATTTCATTAAAACAGTTTTATTACTAGAATTTCAATGAAATGGTTCATTATATGAAGGACAGCTTTTAAAGCTTTTACGGCTAAAATTCATTCAGCGAATAAAAAAAGTTCTAATGGAACACATTTAATTAATATAATTTTAATGAAATTTATTTTGTTAATTTAAAAACATTTTTTGGAACGCATAGACGTTTAGTTTTTCCATTATATTGTTAAACATAAAAAATATTAAAATACTTGCTACTCAAACACCTGTTTTTTCATGTTTTTTCATATGAAAAGAATTGAATTAAAAATTTTTTTTACAAGAAATATCGAGTGATTGAATGATCAGTAGTATTTGAAAATAAAACACACAGACACAAATTATTATTATATATTAAATACGGTTCTGTTACTTTCCTTTTTCATACAATTTCTTACTATTACTTTAAGAGTCTGAGAAGTGGTTGGTCATTGTTTGTCAATTGTGACTCTCTTTCTCTATTTATTTGTTCTTTTCTAGTTTCTTATTTAAAATTAAAAAAAAAAATTATTTAAAAATCAATAACAATAAAATAAAAGCGACAAAGAATAAAAAAAAAATTTATAAAATCAAAACATGTCTACCTACAACATCATTAGCATCATCAAGAATTCCACTGCTGACTTGATGATCATCTTTAATGGAAAAAAAAATTTAAAATTAAACAAAAAAAATAAAAAATCAACATAAAACATGATCAGCGATTACAAATTTTTTTTTTGCTAGATGCCTTTTTGACTAGATTTTAGTTGACTGAATTAATCAAAGGAACAAGTTTTATTTTCTGTTTAAAGAGTTTTTTATCTTACGAGTATGCGGATTCAAATAAATTTTAAATTGAAATAATTTATGAGAATTAAAAATTACTTTGTGCGGTAGTTTGTTGAGACTTTTGTTGAGCTAAAAATTATGATGAACTATCTCTTTTGCTTTTTTTGAAAAAATAAGGAAAAATTTTTTTTGGCAGTATCCACAAAAAAAAAATTCCAATTAAAGCCCATACGTTTATCTATCCAACGCAAAAGAAATCAAATCGACACTTTGAAAACTAAGCAAGTTATGACCAAAAATGTAACCAGTGGCGTCCTTCCGGCCAATTTTTAGTAGAACTGGTTACCTTTTTGGTCATAACTTGCTTAGTTTTCAAGATATAGACTTAATTTCTTTTGTTTTGTTTGTTTAAAGTGACGAAAAATTTTTTCGCACCATCCGCAAAAAAAGAAATACCAATTAAAGACAACGCGGGTAGTGCCACGCTCACTGTTTTTTTTTTTTTGCGAATATAAAAAAAAGTTTTTCCCGGAAAGGCTGTTGAACTGGTTACCAACATCTATTTAAGCCGTCATATTCAGTTTTGTCTTAATAGGAATGCTTTTATTTCATATAATGTATGTATAGTATGTGCATATAAATTAATTTATTCTCAAGATTTACATAAAATTTTGAGACATTTAAATACTATTTTATTGGATTAAAATATAAACGAGTTTCTTATAAAAGTTCAAAAACAATTTTAATCTTTCAAATTACAAAATTTTATATCACTTCCGGCAGTTGAAAATTAAAAGTTTATTTATACTAACTAGCGCTCATTTACTTTAAAAGTGACACAACTTTAAAAAAAATTTATTGCAATTTGAAAATCTTGATGCTTATCAATTATTTGATATCGAGTCCGATGATTTGGCCTAAGAAGACAATGAATAATAATTAGTTTTTTTTTTTTTAAAGAGCATGTGAAAGAGACAACAATTCAAAAATTCAGTGGAAATAAAATAATTTTTTTTGGGCAGACCCCCAAGATTACCCAAAACTGTTCCCGTACACAAAGTTTGGGTAAGTGAGAGAGAATTTAAAAAAGTAATAATATTCTTCTTCCTGCGTGTACTTTTTCTTGGGGCTGATTTGGTAAGATTGTAAAACAATCAGCTGTTGCAAAAGGTAAGCAACTAAAATATTCAAAAAAAAAAAAAAAATATTCTTAAGACTTTAAATAAAAATTTTAGTATTAAAAAATATTGAAAAATGTAAGTAAGACCAAATTTTAATTTGTACCAAAGTGTCGAAAAAATTTTAAACTAAAAATTTGGTTTTAGCTGTTGTCGTATTTTTAAACATTTTAGTCTCTAATTGAGAGTTATTTTTCTTTAGTCTCATTTGCCCGTACTTTACCCAAAAGAACGCAACTAATAAAATATTTGGTGAAAAAGTGAGAAATTTTATTTTAGAAAATTAGCAAAATATTTTATTAATTAACGAAATCTTGCTTGAAATATTGAGTAGACTATAACTAAAAATTTCCATTAACATTAATTAATAATTGAATTTTCGACTTTTCCCAAAATCTTCTTGTATGAAAACAATATTTAGTACTTTCTTATGTTTTAGTTGATGTTAGATTTCGCCTATTTAATATATACAAGCAAACATATTCATACCTGCTATATATATTTATTAACTTATTGTGCAAGAAGTGCCATAAGCCGTCACTGAATGGCTTTTATTAACCATAAAAAAGAATCAAGCATAAAGTTATACCAAAAAAATAAAATTAATGGACCATAGCTACAAAAAAGTAGGCTTTTATTAAGAGCTGACTTTTGTTCATAAAAATTTTATGAATTTAAAGGAGTTTTTAAAAAAATACAGACTTTAGTATGACTATGATTATGGGCTAATGTAAACGAATAGGTCTAATGCTTAAGGTGATAAATTTAAATGTTTTTTTTTTTTTTTTTTTTTTTTTTTTTTTTTTTTTTTTTTTTTTTTTAATAAAATGCTCTAACAAACTGGTTAGCCAACAATTCTCTGAATAAAAATGTTGAAAATCTGAATTTAAATTACAACTCCTGCTTACATTGCAACATATATATTTATTGTTTATATACTTAGATTTTTCTACTGTATAAATAAATATAATATAAATCTAAATAATAATAGAAAATAAGTAACATTTGTATTTTAATCAAATATCAAATATCAATATTGAAAAATAAATTATTCCTTAAATTTTGTTCAACGATATAAGAACTTAAGAACTTTTCAATAAAAACAAAAACTAATTTTCAATAGGTTATGGGCCCAGGAGAGCTCAATTGATTTATTAATTTAAAAAAGAAAATTAAATAAATTAAAGTCTTAATTGAAAAGACGGGATGACTTCTTCAATGTTTAGTATTGAAAAGTTAGATGAAACAAATTATGATTCGTGGAGCATACAGATCAAAGCTGTTTTAATCCATCAAGATTTGTGGTCTACTATTTCTGATGATAAGCCAATAGAACAAATGGAAATTGCAGCTTGGACGAAAAGAGACGAAAAAGCAACATCAACAATAATTTTAAGTATTACTCCAATTCAGATTTCATATATCAAAGGGTGTTCATCAGCAAGTGAAGCGTGGAACACATTGCTTGAGGTACATAGACCTAAGGGACCATTACGAAAAGTGACTCTTTTTAAACAACTTCTTAATATGCGAATGGGAGAAGCAGATTGCATTCAGAAGTACATATGTAATTTTTCATCAGTAGCAGAAAAGCTTTCGGAAGCTGGGATTGAACTTCAGGAAGAATTGTATTCAATAATGCTTATGGCAAGTTTGCCAAAGTCATATGAAAATTTTGTCATCGCCTTAGAGACTAGAGATGAATTACCAAAGTTAAGTGGTTTGAAATTGAAATTGACTGAAGAAGGTGAAAGAAGAAAGGGTGATAATCAAAGTCAACAATGTGAAGGTAATGTACAGGCATTCATGTCTCATACAAGTAAAAGATATAAAAATGTAAATAACAACAATAGGAATAATTATATTACTAACAACGAAGAGGGTAAACAAAATTCAAATAAGCAAAAACGAATTTTTAGTTGTTTTAAGTGTGGTCGAAAAGGACACTACGCAGCACAATGTAGAAATAATAAAATAGACGCAAATAAAATGGAACAACTAAAAATTTCACACTCATATTCAATATTTGAAAAATGCAATAACAATAGTATATTGAATAGTAGCGTTTGGTGTCTAGATAGCGGCGCTTCAACTCATTTGTGTTGTGACCGCAACTTATTTGAAACATTTAATACACATACAGAAATAATTGCACTTGCCGGGCAAAATAAAATATCAGCAGAAGGCAAAGGTACAGTTCATATCAGAGAATGTAACATTACATTAAACGATGTATTATTTGTACCAAATCTTCAGTGTAATTTTATATCTGTTGGTAGAGTAGCTCTAAAAGATATTGTGAAATTTGGAAATAAAGATGCAAAGATAATAGATAGCAAAGGAAAGACAATATTATACGCAGAAAGAGTTGGTGATTTGTTTTTGTACTCAGAAAATAATAGAAGCTTATTTTTGGCGTCCACAAATTTAAATGAAGTTATGAAATGGCATAAGCGTTACGGTCATTTAAATGTATCAAGTTTGGGTGAGTTGTCGCAAAAGAGTTTAGTTAATGGGTTGAATGTGAAATTTCCAAAAGAAATAAATTGCCCAACTTGTTTGAAAAGCAAATGCACAACAAAACCTTTTCCCATATCTGAAAGTAGAGCAAAAGAATTATTAGAATTAATACACACAGACATTTGTGGTCCAATTAATCAAAGTTCTCTTAGTGGTTCACGCTACATATTAACATTTATTGATGATCATTCAAGATATGTTTTCGTGTATTTCTTAAAAAAGAAAAGTCAAGCATTGCAGTTCTTTAAAGATTTTAAAACTATGGCTGAACGTCAGACAGGAAAAATGATAAAAGTACTTCGATCAGATAACGGCACAGAGTTTGTAAATAATGATTTTGATAAATTTTTAAAAGAAAATGGCATTATTAGGCAACTGACGGTACCCTACACACCACAACAAAATGGTGTAGCCGAACGTTTAAATAGAACGTTAGTAGAGATGGCAAGATCAATGATAGTGTCTGCAGGAGTAGAAGAGTTTTTATGGGCAGAAGCTGTAAATACAGCTGCTTACATAAGAAATAGATCGCTGACAAGAGCCCTAAACAATACTACGCCATATGAAGTATGGTTCAAACGAAAACCAAGTGTTGGTCATTTTAAAATTTTTGGTTCTTTAGCTATTGCATTAAATAAATCTCATCATCATAAATTCCGTCCAAAAGGAAAAGAATATATCATGGTAGGATATTCTGAGACGTCAAAAGCATATAGACTGCTAGAAAAATCAACAGGAAATATTATAATTAGTCGTGATGTTTACTTTATAGAACAAGATATGATAAAAATGGGAGTTGATGAACTTAAAAGTAGAGTCGATAAAAATATTATAACCATAGACATACAAGATGATATATTAAACAAACAAAATGTTGAACAGCAAGAAAATCTCATTACAAGCGATAGCGAATTTGAGTCTGCTGAAGAGGAAAACATAAACCTTGATGTTTTAATAAATGATACACAAAGTGTTGATTTTCATTCAGAAAAAGGTGGTCCAGGAAGACCAAAATTAGTACGTACAGGTAAGCCAGGAAGACCAAGAAAACAATATAACACTTTGAACATAATGAGTGTAGATGAAATAAAAATTCCTTTAACAATAAATGATGCATTATCAAGTCAGTACTCTCAATGTTGGTGGGATGCATTGCAGGAGGAGTACAAAGCGTTAATTAAAAATGATACGTGGGAATTAACAGATTTGCCTATAAATCAAAATGTTGTAGGATGTAAATGGGTTTTCTCATTAAAGAAAAATAAAGAGGGATATATTGAACGTTTTAAAGCAAGATTGGTTGCAAAGGGTTACGCACAAACGTATGGTTTAAATTACACAGAAACATTTTCCCCTGTAGTGCGTTATGAAACTATAAGAATGGTCATAGCCCTTGCTGCAGAATACAATCTCTTTTTACATCAAATGGATGTATCTACAGCGTACTTAAATAGTGACTTGAACGACGATGTGTATATGACACAACCAGAGATGTTTGTTGATGAAAATTATCCTAACAAGGTTTTGAAGTTAAAAAAGGCATTATATGGACTTAAGCAATCTGGTCGTCAGTGGAACATAAAGTTGGACAAAATTTTAAAGGAAATTGGTTTTAAATCATGTGAAAGTGAGCCTTGTTTATATGTAAAGAAAACAGATAATAACATTAATTTAATAGCTGTGTATGTCGATGATTTGCTTATAGCAAGTTCTAACGAAAAAGAATTAAAATTTATTAAATATCAAATAGCACAAAAAGTGTCTGTAGTTGATAAAGGACCTGCTACATATTTTTTAAGTATTGAGATTGAGAGAAAAAGTGCATCTGGAGAAATTTTAATTCATCAAAATAAATATATTAGAAATCTCTTACGAGAATATCAAATGGAAGAGTGTCGCCCAGTATCTACGCCACTAGAACCGAACTTTCAAATTGTGTGCAACAATGAAGGATGTGAAAAAATTAACGAAAGAAGTTTTCAGTCACTTATTGGATCGCTAATGTATTTAGCAGTTTGCACTCGTCCTGACATATTACATTCCGTTTGTAAATTAGCTCAAAGAAACAAGGAACCACATCAAGAACACATGACAGCAGCGAAAAGACTTTTAAAATATCTGAATAAAACAAAAGACATTAAGCTAAGATACTACAAAACTAACAAACCTGTGGTTTGTTATGCTGATGCTGACTGGGGTGGTGATGCTGTGAACCGAAAATCATATACTGGTTACATGTTTATTCTAGCTGGAAGTACATTCTCCTGGGAATCTAAGAAACAATCAACTGTCGCTTTAAGTAGTACAGAGGCCGAATATATGGCTCTGTCTTCAGCCGCTAAAGAAGCAGTATTTTTAAAGAAACTTTTGAGTGAAATTCAAATGCATTGTCCAGAAAAAATATTAATATATGGAGATAATCTAAGTGCATTACATTTAGTTAAGAATCCTATATATCATAGTAGAAGTAAACATATTGATATTAAATATCATCACATAAGAAATGTTTATATTGAAAAATTGATTGATTTGCAATATTGTAGTAGTAATGATAACATTGCCGATATACTTACTAAAAACTTGTCTGGGATTGCTCATACAAGATTAGTAAAGGCTATGGGCTTAATAAATTTGTAATTAAATATAATATTCTTAAAATATATGTGTTGAGGAGGAGTGTTGAAAATCTGAATTTAAATTACAACTCCTGCTTACATTGCAACATATATATTTATTGTTTATATACTTAGATTTTTCTACTGTATAAATAAATATTATATAAATCTAAATAATAATAGAAAATAAGTAACATTTGTATTTTAATCAAATATCAAATATCAATATTGAAAAATAAATTATTCCTTAAATTTTGTTCAACGATATAAGAACTTAAGAACTTTTCAATAAAAACAAAAACTAATTTTCAATAAAAAATTTAATTTAAGATAAAAAAAAATTCTTTAGAAATTTAAATTTAGAATTTATACAATTTTGGACCAGCATTTAACATAAAAACATTTCTTTTAGTTGACCTTGAATTTGTAAGAAAAAATATATCTGCAGTTCAACAACTTTTTTTTTACATTGAATAAAATTGAACATTTGTGTTGGTGTGAATATTAATGTGATCAAACATCATCTAATAATTTTATATTTATAATTTAGCAATAAATAAATAAACGATTTAAATATACGAGTGAACAAATAAACAATTTTTTGTAAAGTAAATCAAACCGGTGTTCCTTTTTACGTCAAACTATGTGCCAACAAGTTTACTTAAATCGCGCTTTATTCCCATTCAATATATCTACAAATTTTATAAATTATTGATTGATAACACAGGGGAACAAAAGTCCACTGTATCGAATTTTCCAAAGCGTTTGTATTAGTTTTCTCGATTGATTAAAGTGGGCTGATTACGAAAATGATACTGGTTTTTTTTAAGCTCTAGTCTTTTAGATTTTGCCAACTACTCGCATTTAGAGTGGCGGTGCATACACTGAGCCAAAAATCGCTCAACAATGTCAACAACGTATGAGGTCATATTGACACCATCCCGTTGTCTATTTTATTAACGAGTATTTTCAATTTTTTAACAAGCGTGTACAAATCGATAACGACTGGTTGTCAACTTGAAAAAAAAGCTAAGATTTTACTTTTTTGACAAACGTTGTCAAAATGACATTGTAAATTATCATTTCAATAACCGTATGGCATCATTTTTTGTTGATTTACCACCGGTATGGTGTCAATTTGTTTTGTGAAATGTGCACAAACGTGGTTATTGCCACCATTTGTGCTCATTTTGACAACGGATGGTGTCAGTTTTTCCTTTTCTGTCATTTTAAAGTGGTAAACATTTTATTTAATAATAAATTTATGAAATGTCTACACAAGATGTTGTTTTAATGCTCCAGCCGATTTTTGTTATTTGTGGCGCATAAACTTTGACTACATTTTTTAGTAAATATTTATTTACAAGCTACAGAAGTCATAGGTGAAACATAATGTATGCCAAAATTGTCTTGTCTTTTTGGGAGAATGAACAAGTGAAAAAAGATCTCCTCTTAAGTTCAGTACACTTTTGATTTGGCTAGAGGCCAGTAATCATCATGATATGTGTTATTATTCGATTTCTGTTCACAGACCTGTTATGTGATGATGCTTTTATAAAATTAATATGAATCTGTGGGATGTAACCTCAGAAAGTTAAGAAAAATTATTTGTCCTGGCACTATGAAAACAATTTCTGTATATAGAATGTGCTTAAATCTACATAAACAAAGATTAAAGTTAATTTAAGTATTAAAATTGATATCAAAAATTGGCCTTAATAGTGCTCGTGTAGGGATATAGTATAGAAAATTATTAACTGCCAAAGAAAAGCAATAGAAATAATTTTGTTAGTTTCTTCTCTTTGTTGTGCGCATCTTGCTCGCATTTTGAACAGATTGTGGTAACTAGCAGCTTTGGCGTTAAGTAGGAGTATTAATTTTAATAATTTTGAATTCATATTCCTCCCCATTATCAGTTTTTTTTGAAAGGTTTACCAGTAATTAAATGTTACGACAGCTTATGAAACTCCCCTAAATGGTAATGAACTTTTTAAAAGATTTTTCGCACCACAAATACACAAGAGCAAATTTATGTTTTTTGTTTGTTTGTAATGTTATTCATTAATTGCAATTTTTCATTATTGCATAATTCTTCAGAAACATGATTTGACATTTTCAAAAAGTATTAAAATTCGAAAAAAAAAATAATAAAAAAATCAAACAAACAAAAACAATAAAAAAATAACAATAAATTAAATACATAATTGGGAGATTCACAGTCTAATAGTCATATTGTTTTATGATAATTTAAAAAATTTTGTTGTTATTCAGCGTTTAATATTTTTTCAAAAGTACTCAGACTCGAGGGATTGCTCTCAGCAGCCATATTTTTGTTTTTTTTTTTTTTTTTTTAAACATATGACTTTACAACTATTGTGTGAATCCCCTAAATATATTGAAAATGAATTCATACAAACATTAATAAAATTTTATGCATGTACAGCCCAAACATACTAGTGTAAAAAATTGGGTCAAAATTATGGTCAGCTCAATGACATGAAAATCATTATGAACCAAAAATTAACAATAAAAAATTAAAAAAATTAAGAAAGAGATTAATGCTTCTATTATGGTTCACAACTCAACTCCGCTGAAACAACTGCTATTAATGAGTTGTCATTTTTGTATGTTTTTCTCAAATGCACGAAAACAGAGTTGTAATCAGTAATAACACAAACAGGTTGTAGGGTCGAGTTGAGTTGTGAACCATAATAGTGACTTAAGCGTTTCACTTGCCTTTCTAATTTATTTTGGACTGTAAAGGCCGGGTTATGCGAACGTTGAAATGTAGGAATGTAGAAATGTAAAAATGTAGAGCTCAACTATAGAAACGTAGAAGCGTATCATGTGTTTTCTATAGTAAACAAAGAAGAAGAAAAAACAATACATACACAATACGCATACATCCCATCACTGCTACATTTTGTTACGTGAAATTCTAATTTCAACAGATTGCTACGTTACATGTACGTTGCATTTTAGTCAGCTAAGCATTTGCATTGCTTTCCATATAGCAGAAACGATCAGCTGACTTCTACATTTTTACATTTCTACATTTCAACGTTCGCATAACCCGCCCTTAAGACTGTCACTTACTGGCAGACTCAATTTTTAGATCTGTTAAAAACTGCGTGCGTGCTCTACTAGTTAAAAGTCAGCAATTTGTTTTCACTCTAGAGAGAAAATTGTTAAATATTTTATTCTTAAAATAAAAAATATTTATTTATATCGTTATATAATACAAAGTAAATCATTGAGAAAAAATTAATCAGTGCTGCTCTATATTCCGAATCCGATTATTTTATTCAGAATTGAAAAATTCAGCATCTTAAGGAATTTTAAAATTTTGTTTTTGCTTTATTTTGGGTGGGAAATTATTGTTGGAATTAAAAAAACAAGAAAATGTACTTCCACATTTTCTTAAATCCGTGTGGAATACAGAACAGACACGAACTTATTCATTTAAAGAAAAACTTTCGACAGTTAAAGTTAAAATTTTGTATGGCAAATAACCGATTTTTGGCTAAATCTGCGAAGCCAAATTTGGGTGGATAGTTAAGGACACACTATCTGATATTTAACTTTTCGATATTTCTTATTTTATGTCCAACCAAAAGCTTGATAATTTACTTATAAAATCATAACTTTAACTAGCAGTAACTTGTAATAATGGCCCTTAGTGATGTAAATCAGCGCTATTTTTTACCATTTTTGTTTGTATGATAATATGACCATAACGAATAAATTTTGTTCCGAAAGGCTAGAAACTCATCAGATTTTAATGAGACTATGTAGGATATTGTATTAGTAATTATTTTGTTATGTAGGGTAGTAATTAAAGCTAAAAAAAAACAAAAACAAACTTTTTTACATACAAAGAAATATATTTTCGAAGACCAATAGGAGCGAACAAGTCTCAAACTTGTTCTGTGACATACAAAATACTATGACAGACGAACTGCCATTTATTATTAAGCTTGTTACCAATGACATGTGAATGAAACTCGGTAGGCCTACTGCAGTAATTTAACAAATTTTTATTGCTAAAGATCATCATCATCAATGTGAGAAAAAGTCACACTGTTTGATTGATTGATTGTCTTTGATCTTGAAAAAAAATGAATTTATCGTATGTTTAGTAAATAAACACATACTTTGTAATATGTTAAATTTATATTTTTTTTTTTTTTTTTTGAAAACCTGTTGAGTAATTATTTATATGCAGTAAACGTCCATGGCATATTCACTCCATAAAAAGGAACAACAAAAGTGTAGAAAATTAAAAAAAAAAAATTAAGAAAATGAAAACAAATTTCAATTAAACGACATTTTAGAGCATAACGTTACTACTAAACTAGATTTTTTAGAGAAAAATTTTCAGGCTAAACGAAGGAGAAGCACTTTTTAAGAGCAAAAAAAACTTCATCGTAGGGAATTTCGAGAGCTTTTTATTACAATGAGCTCTAAGTGCGGGCAAAATTAAGTTTTCTGCGACTGCCCAGCGGTGGCAAAACCCAGAATGAGCAGCTTAGGTAGTAGGGCATTGATCCCAGAAGATCTAGGCAATTACAACTGGGCTGCACAATAAAGCTTAAAGGTTCGCGGTGCGACTATAGCCCATGATAATAAAAAATAAGATAGACAATATACGGTCTCTATAATTCAAGAAAGGTAGCTGTGTAATTTTTGATTAGCCATGCCTACTTTTACTACAATTTGTAAACAAAATAATTTGAAATTGATGTTTAAATAAAAAAAAATCATATTTTTCAAAGGATTAATCTGAAAGTTGGTATTTCAAGGAGGGTTCTATCTACTTTTAGACCGGCAATTCCTCACTTTTACGATTTTTTAAAACAAAGAAATTGAAATTTTATTTTTTAGTATTGAAAATAAAAACTTTCTGACGGTTTATTTTGAAATACAACTCAAAGAGAGGTCGGCATGTACTTTTATAACATAATTTATATTATTAATTTTTACAAATTCAAAACTTCTAAGAAATTCTACGACCGAGCGAGACCAGGTAAAAACCAAAAATTATTAAACCATAAATCTAGAAAAATGAAAAGTTAGATAAAATATTACACAAAATACTAGCATAAATTAATAAAAAAAAGCATCATAACGATACGTGCTATTGTTATCAACATAATCATTTTAAAGTGTTGGCTTGCGGAGAGCAATACACATGCCTGTGCCACAAAAAAAGGGTGAATACACGATAATTTAATTGTTTATTTGACACAAAACAAAATCTTCCGTCAAAAGTATAATAAACAAAACATGATCTATTACCACTTACTTGATTATGTTTTGTTGATACTAGTCGTAATCTGTTTTTGTTTTTAAGTCACTTTCCAAAGACCCAGTAGAGTAATTTTTCCTTTTAGTATAAAAATCATTGAAACAAAATTTAAAAAAATTAAAGAAAAAGAAAATTTAGTTTTATAAATTTATTTCCCAGCAGACTGCAGACCTTTAGCTTTAATTTAACAAAATATATAATTTTTTTAACAATATAAAAACAATTGGGGGATTCACAGTGGCGTCCTATCAGTCATAAAGTTTTAAAGTCATATTATTTTATGATAGGTTAAAAAATTGTTGTTGTGTTTCAAACAAAAAAGTTCTAAAATAATACTTTTTCTACTGTGTTTAATAAATAATTTGTTATAAATAAAATTAGGCAGCTGAATTTTTTTATTTATATATTTTTATTTCATTAAAATTGAAAATTTCTAAATGTATTCAGGAAAAATATACTCGTATATGCATTTTTGCGGAATGGTGTTATAAAGAAATAGAGTGCAACAGATGAGAAGTCACTGTTAGAGTTTGTGATGAAATTTTTTTAACACGTCTTGCTTCCCTTATAAGATTTTGAGACTCCAAGATGGACGCTTTACGATAAGTTCGCAACATTTATTAAAAATATTTCATTAGTGTCTGCTACAATAAAGTTCACTTAAATTGAAGCAGATGCCATTATAGCGTCCAATATGAATTTTTGTACCTGTTTATTTATTTTTTCTTTATTTTTTATTACCTGACACAAATTTGAAATAGCGCACTAAGTTATGAGGGGGTAGCTCACAGCAGTCATATTTTTTCATGTTATTTTTTTTTTTTTAACTTATGACTTTATAACTTCTGTGTGAATCTCCTAAATACTCGTATATATAAAATATTTTTATTTCAAACTAAAATAATTTGTAAGAACTTTTTCTGCATAAACTCACAATAGAAAAGTATGTCAAGCGATTAGAAATGGATGGTTTTTATTGAAATAAAAGGCGGCCAGCCAGGCTTTGCTGTTTGCCACTTAGTCCAATATAAAAAAGCAACTAAATCTCTAATCAGTTTTATTCCCATTCTGAAACAATTAATTTTGTCTTATGACTATTTACCATTAGTTTTATATCATCCAGAGGTTATCTAAAGATAATAATGATCATAAAGATAAATCAAATTTAAAACAAAATTGCTCTGATAAAAAAACACCAGGTGTTTTATGATAGGGAGAAGGCACTTGCTGTTTAAGTATATAAACCCCTATGGTTTGTGAAATTTTCATTCATAATTCAAGAGAAAAACAAACGAATCACTGGAAAGCCCAGGCGAAAACGATTTTTTTTTTTTTAATATTAAATTTTTAAAACATAATGTGGAAAAGAATAACGATGTGTGTGTGCCTGTTCCACATAAATTATGTGGTGGCGGTTAGTATAAAAATTTGTTTTACTTATTATTAATAAAGTGGATAATAGTAGCACTCTAGCTCTGTGCTTAATTCAAACCATTTTAGACTTCCACGGGTCTCATTATTTAAAGATTTTGATTTAATTCTGGGGTCAGTTAACCCAGGTAGGTTGCACAGGATTCCTCGAATGAAGAAAAACAGACGGGTAGGAAGAGGCGGTGCTCACTTGGGTCCTCTGATGTCGTGCCTTTGTGTTACCTGCATAGGAGGAAACACGGATAGCAACAGAGAAGAAAACGAGTCCGTCACCTAAGCCAGTTGCTACTGCTAATGAATTCATATAGTCGATAGTGTAGTGCAATCCTGCTGGTATCGCTCAATGAAATAAGAGCTAGCCCTGATCCGCCAGGCAGGGTATACGCCCCACAGTTCACTTCGGTAATCTGATGTCCACGCACCCAGATAGATGGGGGTGAACTCCGAATGCCTTGCTATCCTATTTAAGGATGTGCGCCATCCTCGGACCAGATTGGATGTCGAATAGAACCTAATTGCGGTTCGACTGTCAGTGTGAATACGGATATTCCTACCAAATAATTCATGGTTCCACATTCAGTCTGTTGCTTTTCTTAACAATCAATCAGCTTGTAGTATGCTGCATGGATGACTCCCCTATCAAGAAGAATATTTAATTGATTCAATTAAATATTTAAATAATATTCATCCTTATTATGAACGTTGACCTCGCAGACGAGCTGAGCTGCACGTGCTGCAAGCATTGCAACTTCATTGTAAAAACACTTGTTTTTAACGAAATAGTGTCTTTTACTGGATGATAGATTTACTTAATTGGACTACTAGAATAAGACTAGTAATAAGGCCAAAAATTTTACTTAATTTAAATTTAACATGCTTCAGCATGTCTGTATGTAAATCAATTATTTTTGTTTTTCTTGTTTTTTCTTTTCTTTTCTTAGTATTCCGATTATAACGGAGGATATGAAGATAGAGCTGGTGAATTGGAACCAGTTGTATTCTCATATAAGAATTTTAAAAAGCATAGCAAGCATTCCGTGCAGGAAAGCTATAATATTTTCCAAGAAATATCTAAAAAATATTTAGAAAATAAAGAAATTTCATATAATGAATTACATTCCGCATACGATCGTAATGAAAATTCCCGTAGTAAATCTGAAACATATTTAGAAAGTACTGGCTGCCCTTCGCAATTTACGGGACAATTGCCTTACGCACATGATTGTCGTCGTTATTGGAATTGTAGAAATGGAAAAGGTTTCATACAAACATGTTCAGTGGGCAACTACTTCGATCCAGAGACCTCAGAATGCCATCATCTCGCTAGAACTAAATGTCGAAAAGCTATAAGTACATCAACTAATGGTAAGTTTTATAAAAATAATTTCAAATATTCCAAAAAAAAGAGCTGTTCTTTAATTGCAAATTGAAAACACAGAAATAGCCTGTCCCTCGAAAGTTTATGGTTTGTATCCCCATCCATACAATTGTGAAAAATTTTTACAATGCGCAAATGGCCAGACGTATTTAAAGAATTGTGGTCCCGGTACTGCTTTCGATAGCGTGCGCTTGATGTGTGATTACAAACGAAATGTTAAATGTTGTCCAAACTGTGCACCTGTAGTAGAGCCAATAACTAATGCCCCCGAAACCACTAGTAAGTATTTTAAGCGACGTATAGTTTAAAACAAAACTAACTTTTTCTATAAATTTTGAAGCTTACCTTACTACAACAGAGCTTGTAACCCCTCCACCCGAAACGACTACCACAACTGCTCTACCCGAAACGACTACCACAACTGCTCTACCCGAAACGACTACCACAACTGCTCCACCACCCTTAACTACACATGTTGCTAGGGCACGCATTGCGGTTTGCCCTTACGGTGCTAAAGGGCTTTATCCACATCCATATGATTGCACCAAGTATTTATTGTGTTCTAATGGAAAAACTACAATACAAGATTGTGCTTTTGGTACCGCTTGGAGTAATCATTTGGGCATGTGTTACTTTAAAAGTGCCGTTAATTGTAACCAAGAGTTCACAGAGTATAGTGACACAAACGCGGAAATAAATTCTGAAGGTAAGTTTCTTTGTTAGGAAATCAGGCTATCCCAGTAAGAGTGCATTTGAGCCAAGAAGCCATTCCAAAGGAAATGCGCTGCAACAGACTTTAAAAAAAAAATTAGCATTGACTTCACTTTGTTCTAATGCAATTATATTGCGTTGTTCTTATGTAAAGAACTGCATTTTTAATAATAGGACTAAAGATGTTGCCATTTGCACAAAAAACCAGTGCACTCTTGCTGAGACACAGTTTATTTGCATTTTATGACTTTGTTTTAATTCATATTAAAGCTGAAAACCGCTGCCCATCTGGCTATGAAGGCCACTACCAGCATCCATATGATGCGCGCAAATATTTGGTATGTAATAATGGCCAAACTATAGTACTGGACTGTGCTCCTGGCACATCATTTAATGTGGCAAATAAAGCTTGCAATTCAAAGGTTTAAGTCATAAATCAAACAGAAGCAACAAAAAATTAATGGATATTTTATTATATTATGATTATTATCATTGTTTTCCTTATCATTATTAATTTAGCTGTTATTTTTGAAAGTGATACAAGTTCACTTTTTTTAAAAAATCAGTCAGATGGTGTCTTTCCTTATCTTACTAAAATCAAATAAGTAGACTTGTACCACTTTCAAATATAAAAACATTTTATATGGCAAAAAAAAATGTTAGAATAAATTTTTATTATTTGTATTAAAAAAAAATTGTTTGTGTTTGAATAATTTTAATGAAGTGGTCTCATTTAAAGTGCGTCAGACTTTGAGGCAACCTTTGCAACTGAAGGTAGCACTAGTAATACAGACTTTTCCCGGGCTTACACGATGATTGGCTTTTGTTGAAGTTTTTTACTGTTAATTTTTTTTCTTTTATTAGAAAGGATCACTGATGAAGTCGTCATGAAAACAAACAAAAAATGTGGCCAAATTAACTATAAAAATATTTTCCATTCAAGCTGTGACAAGTGTAATGAATGTCAATACATTAAGATTAATCTTTAATTATTAATAATAATTTCTTTTAAGCTAAGAAAACTACATAGTGTCTCCCATGATGCTTTTTAACATTCAAGAACTAGTCAACCTCAAAATTTTGCAACGGCAACAAGTGTCAATTAAATGTTTAAAACTTGAAAATGGGTTTTATTGCCATCATTAGTCGTAAAAATATATAACCGAAAAGCGGAAATAACACAGTTATTAAAGAAAAATTAATCAAATTAATTGTCATAATACATACACACGTACGTACCAACTACAGTCAAGTGTCCTATAACGCGGTGTTTTTAAAACGCGATGCCCATATAACGTGGTCTCTTTGTAACACTTCTTTTTTATACATGAACATTCCAACAACTTAAATGGCTGGAAAAATGTATCTATGGCAACACTTATTCAATGTGTTACATTTTTGTATGTAAGAGTACATACAGTTTTATCGAAAAATTTGTTTTTTTTTAGTAATAAAGCATATTTAGTCCAGGTTTTGGTGGTAGACAACGCTGAATCATGCTAATGTTTTCCATAAATTAGCATCTGAAGACGTTAGAAGCAAGAAGAAACACCTTTATGAAGCAATCAAGAAATTTAAATAATTTAAGCTGTAATTAAGCTTTATTAATCATAAAAATAAAAAAAATTCAATTAAAAAACTAAGCCCCAAAATTCAGAAAATTATTGTTTGGCCTTTATAAAATAGTCTTTGGGTATTTCATGCTAGTATTTCAATGTAAAAGCTTTTGATGCGGTCAAGAGCATAGAGGGGGATATGTTGGTGGTAGTCATGAATGAAATGCATTTTTTTATGGTATGGGTGTAACTGTAGTTGTATGCAGAGGTGGCTGCAGTGTAATTTAATCTGTGTGATAAAATAAAACTCGGTTTTTTCATTTAAAATCGCCAGTTTAAATTTGTAACTAACAAATGGCTTTAGTACAGTGGTCGTCAAAACTAAAAATGAGCTTGTATTAGTGAGAGAATTACCCAGCAAACGCAAAATGAAGCATTTCCAATATAATTTATTTAAGAAATATTTTACCATTTGTCAATAAAACAGATACGTATTTTTTTTGTATTTTTTTTCTGCCCTTGCATTGTTTTCATCAACAACAAGTAGCCATTCTTTAATTTTTTCTACATAAATGTTTTTTACCATGTCTAAATTGTCCTTTCTTTTCTTGCCTTCGAAACTTTTCATGTCACTATGAAAAGAATCGTAATGTCTTTTAATAACATATTCCCTATTTTCTTTGAACATTGGTAACATAGAATACATTGCATGTTACCAAATGCATTATTTATCATGAAATATTTTTCACATATCATTATGTTTTTAAAATGTTCGCTGGACAAGGATTACTGAAAAAAGAGAAAAAAAACTGAAGCAAAAATTCGTAAGCATCCGCACATGTGTAGCCATCGGTACCTAAACCACGACTGAATACAAGAGCGTAAGAGTATACGTGTGATTGCTTTAGCACAATTGTGCTATGAGATGACGACCAATGCTTTAGTAGCATCACATGGACACGCCAAATACTCTCACATAAGTATTCTGTTTTATGAACAGAGCATGCCCAGCGGTGAGCAGAAGCAGTAAGTAGGCCTTCTGGAAGCCTTTACAAGGTTTTGTTACTTTATTTCATATTTTACATATGATGCCCTAGCCAGCCAAGGCCTTTTGCGTTCCCTTCTTTAACCATATATATTTTTAAACCAAATATTAAAAGTGTGTCTTAACTGCACATGTCGTTCAACCATCGGCCAGTGTTAATTTTTTTTTTATTACAAATTTTTAAATCAAATTTTATGTATAAACATTTTAGCTTAACTCTTTTGAAATAGATAAGGTTTGTATGTAAATAAAAATTTTTATTTCTTTTAAATTTTTCGTTTCTATTTTTTCTTTAAATTTTTTTTATTTGAGCCTAGCCAAAGTCTAATTCGATATCGAGTAAAATTGATCGAAATTTTTTATTTTGGTATCATATGGAGTATAATCTTCGGAAATATCATACGATAGCAAACTAGCTGTCGTAACCAAAACAAATTACTTTTTTAACGAGCACTTTCAATGAAAAAATTTAAAAAAATTAAAGTTTTATTTAGTTTTTGGTTGAAACAATTTTTAATAAATTTTCATCTTTTGAATTTGCAGAAAAAGATGTTCATCCATTTGATTAAAAATTCTTTTTGCACAATTGTTGCCTAAATGCACGCTACAATTCTTTTCTATTTACTTGCATTTGACAATTATTTCGGTGTGTAAATCTATTTTAATTTGAACACAACTAAGATTCGATAGATATCGTACGCAGTGATTTGTTTACTCGACACGTATCGAAATACTACTCACTATCGAATGCCGTGATTAGACCCTAGGATTCAAACTGGAACATACACAGAAAAAATAATGAGAAAAATTTTTCCCAGCAAACTTTTGTTTATGTTTTATTACATTATTTTTTTTTAAATTGTTTTCGTTTGATATTTTGCTTCTGTCCCAAATATTAATTGCGCGTTTGGTTTTACGAATTCTGTGGTAGATCTTATTTCAGTTAAAAAATTAAATATGTTTATGAATTTCGTTATTGAATATGATTTCTAGGGTTTGCAGTTAAGCAGATTAACTGGCGACTCAACCTGTTAAATTTGTACGATTACACTTTTAATATAAATTTAAATTCATTTATAGGTTTGAGAAGGAGAAAAGAAGAGAACAATTTATTTGCTATCATGTTTTTCTCACTTACATTATACAACAACAAAAAATAAACAACCTATGTGGGAGTAGGTAGGCCTTCCTGAAACGGCAAGCGAGCATTACTCAGGTCTAGAAATGTCTTACAGAAGGCCTTATAAATAAAGGCCTCAAAAATTTCACCGCTATTTGTGTATGTGTGTGTGTGCATTTATTTGCTTGTAAGTTTCCACAGAAATATGAATGAATACTAGCACCACATCACATCACAGCATCTTATATCCAGTATTCGGTTATTATTTAGTTATTACATTTTATATTTATAAAGGTCACTTGTCCGCCGCATGTGTTAATTGATTAAAATGTTGTTATTTAAACCTCAGGCTTCGGCTTCGCTAGTTATTACTGTAATAATCGTTTGCAAAATTTAAAAATAAATATTCAAATTATCAGCAAATAATATTTTACTCTAATAGCAAATTTAACAATGCTTGTTGTGGTCAGCTAGTTTGTTTCAGTATAAAAGATTTCTTAGATGAAATATTGTTGTTGGCCACTAGTACTGGTTAGAAACAAAGTTTTTTAGTTTATGTTGTGGAGAAAAATAATTTTTAAATGATTTCTCTTATGTAATTACCAGCTAAGATTTGTCTAGAGGTTGGTTGGCATTGTTGTGTGAACAGAAAGAATTAATTATTAAATGGCAGTAGCAACAAAACATAAATGTGCAACAAGTGTTGGATTTAATTACAAATGGTACCAGAGAGATCTTGATAAATGAATTCAATGCTTTATAAGAGCGAAGAAACACACACACACAATCAATACTTTTTTTCATTAAAAGTGTATTTATTTATTTATTTTGTAATATTTTCATTATCAATTGTCAAGAAATTTATGATGTTAGAAGGTAATGATTTGTTAAAAGACCAAGTCATTGAAGTGCACAACTTGCCGTGGCCTCATACGTAATTTTATTCAAGATTTTCTTAACATTTACGTAAGAGATATTTTAGCCAACTCCAAAAAAAAAATATAATAATTTTTTTTTTAATTTTTTTTTTTTTTGAAATTATCAAATAATTAATATTGCCTGCAAAAAAATTAGAGTGTTAAAGCAGTAATAGAAATGAATAAAAAAAACTTTAGATTGCATAAAAAATAAATTAAAAAAATTGTTTGAAATGAAAAAAGTTATAAGCCGTTTCTATTCTATTTAGAAAATTTGTTTGGACAACACTGACTGCTCGACTTAAGTTACTTTTTTATTTTATTTAATATTTACTTTTAAGCTGTCTATAAACGATGTTTTCTAAGTAAAAGTTGCAACAATGTTTAATCGTAACGAGATAGGCCTAAATAGAAGCTGTAGTTCAATGTCTTAAAAATATTATTTAGTCAATCAATCTATTAAATGACTTTTAAATGGTGAATTGAAAAAAAAATTATTTTTGCACGCTTTAAAACGCAGTAAATTTAGATTTTTCCATATTGTGTAAAATGTTTTTGGTTCTTGGTCCCTACTTCACCAGAAACACATTCAAAAACTAATGATACTTTCATTATAAAGGGAAGAAATTGCAAAATATAATTTTTTATTACTTAAAATTCTTTAAATAATTGACATAAAGTTAATCTACAAAATACAAAAAATAAAATAAAATTTGAAAAATAAACACCAAATCATTACTTTTTAACAGATAATAAATTGTATATTAAAATACATAAAAAAATAAAGTTTAAGCACAATGTTTTAATTGGAATTTAATGTTTTATTAAGAGCATAAAATTAACACTTTTCTGCTTGACTGTTAAAAAAATTAAAAACAAGTTAAAATCGGCTGTGCCGAGTCTTATATACCCTTCACTGTGTTTGAAAAATATTCCTCATTCTTCTTAAATAAAAAAAAAACCAAAAATTATATAATTGAGACAACTAGTTTATTAAGCTTGAGATTGTATTCTAAAAGATCGATATACCACTTATTCGTTTGTTTACTTTCCATTAAATGTGTGATTATAAATATCGATAGATGGTGTTTATATTTCCCCAAAATAACACTAACTAAATTGTTTAAAGCGGACTTATCCCATTTTCTAAAATAAAAGCTCAAATTAATGTTTTTTTAAAGGAATTGTCAGAAAATTTTATGCATGAACTCCTGTTGCTCTTAGAATTCCAAAGGAACACTATAGACCAGGTGAAAACAGCTAGTAATAATAATAACTAGAAGACTAGAAGATTTAAAATGTGCGTGTATGGCAATCAAATGTAATTGTTATTTTTGAAAATGGTTTTAGTCCACTATTTTAAGCGGTAATTTTAACAAGATATAAAATTATTTAGCAAGACTAAAATTACAGCCGAATAATTTTTTTTTACAAAAGTGGACTTATACCACTTTCAAAAATAAATTTCTATTTCTTCTTCTATAAAACGAACAGAAAAAAAAATAAATTAAAATAAACAAGTTTTGAATATTTTATTTTAAAATATTTTACTTTGTGGAAGAGCTAGGAGAGTGAGAACAAAGAACAAAAACGGGAGAATAACAATAAATAGAAACGAATTTCAAAATTATATTAAAAGAAAAAATGTTTCACATAAACAACCATAAAAATAATTTAAATAAAATATAAACAAGTTAAATATATCACAAAATTGCTTATTTATTTAATTTTTTTATAAACATAAAATCATAAATATTTATAGCGAAAAAAATTAATTAATTTATGCAAATTAAAAACAAAATTTAGAATATTTTGTTGGTTCGTTCATTTGTTTGTTTGTTGCACAATTTTCAAAATGATCAATTTAAGTTATTCAATTTGAGACAAAAATATCTTTTCATTATGTCAATGTAACAATTAAAGCAACCATGTAAGTATGTATGTACTCGTATGTAAAAAGTTTCATTTTGCTTTTTATTATAAATAAACATTTGAATTTTAAAAAATAAATAATTTTATTCAAAAAAAAAGTTTGTTTTACAACTTCATTGCCAGAAGCTAAAAGTTAAATTTTTAAGGGTTTGGCTTTTAAAATGAAAAAAAAGAACAAACGCTAGAATAGAAACACAATCTTAAAATTAAACATAAAAATTAACATGAACATGAACATGAACATTAATATTAACATTAATATTAACATTTTCATTAACATTAACATTAACATTAATATTAACATTAAACATTAACATTAAAATCAACATTAACATTAACCTTAACATTAACATGAACACGAACAGAAATAGGAAACAATTTTTAAATAACCAAAAATTATACGGTGTTAACGCTTTACAATTAAAATAATACGATTTTGACAAAGTGTTACGTAAAGGGTGTCTCAGTAAAGGTGCAGTTTTTAACTTAAGTCTATTTTTTTTTTTTTTGGGCAAGTGACAGCTCTGTTTCATATGTTTATACCGATTATTAAAAATGGGCCGCTTTAGGAAAGAAGAACGCGTTATAATTTCTAATAGAGCAAATTGAAGTCAATGCCAATTTTTTGAAAAAGTCATCTCCGATGTGAAGCGCATTTCCTTCAGGCTGAATACACAAAAGTGTAATATAGGGCATAGCAGGAGAAACAAATTATTCCACCACGAGCAATTATTTAATGCGGATTTTGGTCAGGCGACAGGATTGAGCTTTACCTTTTTTTGAAGATGAGGCCGAATTTGCGGTTTCTGTGAACGTTATTTGTTACAGCAACATTATAGCAGAATTCTTGTGGCCTCAACTGCACGACATGGATCTGGACGACGTGTGGTTTCATAAGACGGCGAAACCTGCAGCAACGATTTTTTTTTTTTTTTTTTTGGTGTTTTGTGAAATCTTGGGTTTATGCGAATAAGCCACTATCAATCCCTGAGTTAATCTCTGTGAAAATGCCACTGAAACTTTCATGAAGAGTGTAGTAGTCTGCCGTCAGAGCCGTAGGGGCCATTTGATGAATATTTTATTTCATACTTAATCGGAACGTGTCTTTCAAAAAATACGAACTTTTATTTTGAAATGAAAAAGTCCACTCTTACTCAAACAACCTTTAGTTAAGCTGGCTAACGAACAATTATTTTTCTTAACAATTGCTTTTGTTATTCTTGTATAGTAATGACATTTTAGTTATTTTAAATGAATCTAATGTTTTTAAATCTATTTTTTTATTCAAAACATTTAGGTCATTACAACTAAAAAAAAGCTACGTTTGATGCGTTGATAAAGGTGGGTCTGGGAAGACAACAGTTTATTCGTAGCACAGAGACAGCCACTCTATTCTCTATTAACGATGCGGTTAATATTGGGAAGATATTTCAAAACAATAATGAATAAAATTTAATAACAATAACTGTAGTTTGTATAAAAAAATTAAACAATTAATTGGAATTTGGAATCAAAAATTTTAATAAAATAATTTTTTCTTTTTTTATGCTAATTTCAAACACAATAGAATAGCTTTAGTCTAATAAATATGGCAAAGTGTCAGAAATGTTAAGTTAAAAACCAAACAATGAAAAAATGACCCTTAGCCGATTCTCTTTTTCTGTAAATAATTTATAGTAAATTTTTTTTATGTTTGTCATTTCAAATTAAATCAATTTTATATGGATTTTCATGATATTCAGCAAATATGGTAAATATGTGTGTGTGTGTATGTATGTTTTTAAAAATATGCTGTATTAATTTAAATCGAATTTCATTGAGTTTATGATGATTGTGATGAAAATCAGCAGCAACCTACTCATCGCCAAACCAGCATCATACTCGTAATCAATAATGAGAAAACAAAAAAAAGAAAAGAAAAACCTTGTCAAAAAGCCATGGTGATGGCTACAGTAGATTTAGGGAAAGGCATAAATAGTTTGATTAATTGTTTAAACACCTGCTGGTCTTCTATTTGGAAATTAAACATTTAAAACGAAAGTAGTAAATAGAGTGTTTTCCAGATGGGCAGTGATATGAAAACTTTTTTAAATAATTAAGAAAAAATTAATGAAACTGATTGCTTTAAAAATTAATTTTCTATAGCCTGTTCCACTGTAGCAGCTGACTCGTATGATAATTAAACATATACAAATAATGTTATTTGCCAGTAGCAATAATAATTATGATAACATTTTCAAACGATGCAATGGTAATCCACCCCCACCAACATGACCTCACACAACCAACGACAACAAATTCGACAAGCAGCAATTTTTAAACAAATAGCAACAACATTCATATCCAACTACTCAAGCATAATCACGTTAAGAAGCAAAACAAAACAAAAACAACAGCAAAAATAAAATAATCTTTTGCATGACTTTTTTTTTCTCTTCAAATTCAAATAATTTATGTCGTCTTGAATTAAACAAAATAGCCGTAAAATAAATAACTAAATATTCTGTTTTTTTTAATCTTTTCTTTTTTTTAATTGTGAAGCTTGTCTTAAAACTTACTGGACTACAGCAGTTTATAGCTCTTTTATAAGATGGAATTGAATTGCTTTTTTTGTCTGTCGATTCTTAATAGCAAAAGTTTGTGCACGAAAGTATTTGATGTTTAAAATATATAAAACGATTTAATGAAAAATCAAACAGATTTGAAATGGGTTATAAAAAGTTTTTATGGAAAATTTAAACTCAATTAAATTTTTTATGAAAATCACAAAAAATCTTTTAGGTTATTGCATTTAAAAAAATTCTTTAACAATACTCGTATTAACCAAAGATTTCTAATTTGTTTAGGGAATGCAAAAAATAGTGCCTCGTGGAAACAACTCCATATGGCATACAATGATAAGTAATCTTGTTTACAACAGGAAATATTTGTGACGGGCTGTATGTTTCAAAAAACCAGCCATTTTATTTATTATTTTCATATTTTTAGAGTCTAAAAAATGTGAGTGCTAAAAATTATAAACTTTTAGGTGAAGCTGTTGCTTATTTGTCTTAAGAGAATACAAATCTGGAATATTTGAATGAACAAACAACAAACGGTAAAATTGCGAACGTTTTCAATGTTTATAGAATTCCATTTTTAGCTAAAAATCGCTAAAATGTGTTTGTGGAAATTTAGCTACTTAAGGAATACTGCTGTTGATCACTAAAACCCATGCTGGTTTACCTGGTTTACGAGACGCCCTAAACGGCCTTCAATTAGAGTCGCAAGACTCCGTTTTGAGTACACAGAAAATAACAAACTTTTTCAAACGATTGTGAAATAAGTAAACTTTATCCGGGACACACTTTAAATTTTTAAACATACATACATGAGTACATTCATAATTTTGTATATACAAACTGAATAAATCAGTAAATGACTGAGTGTGTGTCAAATAATACAAATTTAAAGGTCGTCTGAGATACACGGTTTATTCACCATGCCAATTTCGATGCTTTGGAGCAAAACAGTCGGGCACTGAAAGCTGCTCATGCGCCAGTCTCATCTGTCTGTTTTTAATATCATTAATTTAAAATTTTTTGGTGCTGCTTGATAAGCCTACCTTAACATTAAACTACAAAATTTAATAATTTTTTCTTTATCTTTTTTTATTTCTACAAATTTTTAGCTGTAAAAGGCACATCTTAAATACGTTTTATTATTTTATTTTGTTAATTTATTTTTTTTTTTTTAATTATTTGTGTGCGTGTGTATGTAAGTAACTGCACGTATGAATGAACCGGTGCAACCAGTCTCATCATCTTTTGCTGAAATTTAAATTCAATACTTTTCATTTAATTTTTTTTTTTTAACTTGTGCCTGATGTTTTTCGTGTAAATGAATGACTTTTGTAGCTGAAAAAGATTTTTGGTCAACCAAAAATTACCAGGGGCGTTACACGTTAATCAACTAAATTTTATGGTTTTTTTCTCTCCCTCTCTCTCTTAAATACAATTGTTTTTGGCTTTTTGTAAGAATTAACTCTTTAATGCATTTTTTTTTGGCTTATTTCATCATTTAACTTTAATGTTTTTTGTAAACACACACACCGAATGATGTACATTCTTCATGTGCATGACAAAAAGGGGTTTTCAACAACAGCCAATTCAAATAAAATGAACAATTTATTATTCAGCTGTGCAGGGTATCTGTTTGTGGGGGAATTTCAGGCACTACCACACCTGCCTCCATTCGAATTACATTTGATGGTTATATCCACCAGCAGTGCGACTAGGTTTCTTGCATTGATCTAGGGCACGTTAAAATTTTGGAACAGAATTACCAGCATTGAAGCTGCAACCGATACTCAAATGGATTTGTATAAGCACACTAATCAGGGTGTTAATTCCTCAATGGAAGACTAGAGTACATACGAGTATAAAAAGGCTTTCTTAGTAATGCTATGAAGTTTGTTACGATGAATTTGGCGTGCGACTTTCATGTTATCTTTCTGATAGGTTTAGTATTATTTAGGCAAAGATTCCTGCCATCAGGGAAATGTGATGTGTCCTGTATGAAAAAAGGAAATAGCACTTCATTCGAGTGTTACATTTTCTGTTCTAGTTGGTCTTGTTTGCCAATAAACAACAGGTTGATTTTGAAAAGTCCACTTCTAATATGAATGCGTTTTGGTCAGCACTCACTGTGGCGCTTAGTACACTGAAGAGTGAAATTTTGGAATATAAAATAGAAAGGTCTAGGAATAGATGAAAGAGCCGAGACTGAAAGGTGGCAGACTACTTGAAATGTTTAGCTTCCCTAGTACAGAAAGCGTTGCGCTCAGCCGCTAAACCTTATTTCCACGCCTGTGGCTGTAACTACGGGTAACTTTATAATCAGTACACATGCCAATAAACTTGAACTGCTTTTAAGTCATTCTGCCGAAGTTTTTTGGTATCTCATACCGACTTGATTATTTTTAGAATTAGAATGAGGAGCGGTCACTGTGACACTACTCTCAAGTTACAAGCCCTTCCAGAGTGTAGTATTCTTTTCTTGAGATAGAAAGGTTTGGCTACAGTAGCCTTCATCCCTCAGAGGCCACATATACGCTAAATGATATTTTCAGCGTTATCAAAAAAATTTCACAAATACAATTGGGAGAAACTGTATTTTCAGGATGATAGCTCTATCTATTATGATTGTTTGTTTTCCATTAGGTCCCACTCCATTTTTGTGCTATTTTCGAGCGTAATTCAATTAGTTGTAACACTTGTTAAAACCGCTGAAACTTGCAAAAATAAATTCTTGTTGAAATACCCTTTAGTTATTGACACTTTTATACTCCAAAACCAATAAAAAAAAACAGCAAATGTACAAATAGTTTTTGATACAAGTAATAAATGATTCTTAGTTGCTGTTGATTTTTGTGCGCAAAATTGCTAATAAAAATTATCAAAAATGTTAAGAAAAACATTTTTGTTCTTTTAGTTTTTTTTTTTTTTTTTTTTTTTGAATATCAATTGTGCATATTAACTATGTGAATTATTGTTAAAGGTGTTTGGTTTTTTCTTTAATTCTTAATAAAATTTACAATTTTATTTAAATGTTTGAATTTTTGTTTTTTTAATTAACAAAAAAAAAAAATAAAAAAATTTAAGTTCTTCTTTTCTGCAATATTATTGCACTTGGCTTTACATTTATTTTAGATGCAGGTAAAAGAAACAAAAAATCTTTTTTATGGGCGTTGACGTCATTTATATCAAAGAATGTTCGTTGACATTATTGTATCATGTTGCTGTATCTAATTGTCGAACAATGAGCGCTTTCAATTCTAATCATTTGAAAGTTTTTGCAACAAAAACAATTTTTTTTAAATGTTTTAAGTGCCTTTACAGAAGCACCAAACAAGTAAAAACTAATCAGTTTTATAAGTTATTTTCTGCTTTTCTTTTTAATTAGATTTTTTTGTTATTTTTATACTGATCTGGCCAGATCAAGAGCTGAACTTAATGCGCACACACTTACCGGTAATCAGAGGATTAAACTGAAAAGTATGTGGTTGTGTATTTGTAAGTTTATTTGACCTTTTTCTTCTTAAATTGAAATGGCTAGTTTATTAAGCTTGAGTTCGTATTATAAATATATATTTTACTGCAACTTTGTGTTATTTATAATAACATGCTGACGAAACTACACAAAGTTGGAGCGAAATATTGATTTTAAAATAAATAAAGGGTGGTTGTGAGTCACACCTTAATGTCAAGTTATTAGCAAAACTTAATTTGACATTTCTTTGTTGCAGTGATTAACTAATTCAACCAATTCAGCAGCGCGTTAAGAATTTTGAATCCTTTTACGAAAATGGGCGTTCAAATCACAATGCATTTCGTGCACTTTCTGATTTTTTTGGTCAGCATAATCAACGAAATGTCTACACAATTAAGAGAACTGAGAATTGTATGCAGGAATTATGAAAACACCTGTTCTGCTTAAAACATTGCGGATAAGACTAAGGCTAAAGGATGCCATAATTCGGCACATTAATGACATTGAACTTCAATTATGTCTCAGAATCATTGAAAAGCCGTGGCGAGCATTTAGGGGATATTTTGTTTCACAGATAATTGAAATATGAAAACTAGTGATGAAAAGTTTAATGTAGTAGCTGACGTATTTGACAATCCATCTCCTGTGGACACTAGAGTTTTTTTTATACCCCAATTACATACATAGTACCTTAACAGATTCATTTGATGAACTGCCAAATATTGATGGTCAAATCACTAGTTTTTCTTTTAAAAAAATAAAGCTTCCAGATTGGATTCTTCAAATTCCATAATTATTAAGAATATGCCTGATTACTTTTTTGAAACATTAACAGGAATATTTAATTTTGGACTAAAAAATTTATATTTTTCTTCGGTTTTTAAAGAAGCTTAAGTAAGTCTGGAAATCAGTATATTAAAATGTTTAAATTACAAAAAGCAAAATAAAGAAGAACAAAAAACGAATTGTTAAATTTACATTAAAGGCATCAAAAAAGTTTTTCTTTAAAAAAATTTTATTAAAATTTTTTGATTTTTGAAGTCCTTTTAAAGCAAAACCACAAGATCATCGTAGTGGAAGCTGTTAGTTTCAGCCTTGAATAAATAAAATTTTAAAATAAAAATATTTTTTTTATTATTTTCTTTTTGCTCAATATTTTGAAAAGTAAAGCAATTGAGCTGTGAAGTATTTTAATTAAGGACTTTCATTTGATGAGTAGCAAAATTATAAACAAATGCATTTTGGAGCATTTAGCACCTCTTCCATTGATAGCCAACAATTAAATTGTTAAAAGCCCTTAAACCAATCGATGATATCATGTGTCTTTGAGCATAATGCGTCAATACAGAGCGTTTAAATTACATTAAATAATAACTGGTAAGTCCAGACAAGGCTAAGCAACAAGTTAATCGAGACACAAATATATATGTGTGTGTGAGTGTTAGCCAAACCTTAACTAGCCAGCTTTGATAGCTTTTTTGTTTTGTTTGTTTGTTTTAAGCAGTAATTTTTATGAAGCTTTGTTTTTTTTAAAGAAACAGAAGCAGCAACAGCACAAGATGTTAAAAAGATGCTGCTACTCTTGTTTGCAGGTTTGATCTGATCTGAGCAAAAGAAGAGAGCGTTTTTTTTTTTTGGTTTTGTTTGTTAAATCCACAGCAACAAGCAAATATTTTGCGCGCTTAATGTTGATCTTCTTCAATCGGTCAAAGTGTCTTTGCCTAGCCAACCACAGTTGTCGCCCAAGCTTTAAACCAAAAACTTACTCGTCACTTTTGCCAGGGGTATATATAGAAAATCTATAAGTTTTAAATGCTTAGTTGGTAACCCACACTCGAACTTATAAAAAGTGCTAACCAGCAGAAGAGGAAACCTATTCGCTTCTTCTAATTTAAAACATAAATTTGGCAGCTTGTGATTGCTGCAGCTGTTTGTTTGTTTAAATAAAGAAAATTAAAATATTGAAAATAGAATTTCAATAGAATCGTTCAAATTTAATTGGTCATATTGAATTTTGATGCGATTTTTGTTTTATTTGAAGAACTAAAAAAAAATAACTGAAGAATTACGTCTAACGCCTACAAATTGGATTAAACTTTGTGCTCAAAAATGGTAAAAAATTAATAAAAGAAAATAATAAAAACGTTAAAATATTTGAAATATCAAAGTGATTTATAAACTGCTATAAATATTAATTTACGGAAGACTGTTTAGTTTGGTTGGTTGTGTTTATCAAATGAAATTACAAAATTACAAAATGTAAACACGTCTGTTACAACTGCTGCTTGCACGTATATTGACATTTAGCCCCAGCGAATGCATCAAAAACTATAAACCTTTTTTTATTTTTTTTTGTTGTAACAGAAAACATAAATATTTAACAACAAGATTTGTAAAATCATTGAAATTACTTTGTTTAAAAAAATCCATCATTTAGCAATTTTTAAAATATTAAAAAAAAATTAAAAACGAAAATAACGACATCGTCAGATGCAAATGCAAACATCATGTTGTTTTGAATTAAAATTAAAAAAAGAAATAAATAAAAAACGAACGTTTTAAATCCCAAGAGTGTTAAATTTAAAAAAATGTTGTGTAAAACTTTAAAAATTTGTTTGGCTATCATTTGGTGTTTAGGCAAAAAAAAAATTATAATAATAAAAATCAGCTAAAACTATATTTAGCAACAAGAAAATTTTAATAATAAATTTAAAACAACAAAATAAAAATTATGAAATCATACACACACACACCATATGTTCAGTTCAAAATGCCACCACAAACTTGATGATCATGAACTCAACAGAGAATTAAAAAAAAAATTATAAAAATTTCACAAGATAAAGAAAATTAAAAATTATTTATAAAAAAGCTGAATTGCAAAATATATAAATCTTATTTGGTTTTATCATCTTGGCACATATATATTTTTTTTTTGATTCTTTTCCAAAAAAAATTTAATTTCATTTACATTGAAAAAATTCGCAAATTGTTTAAGGATTTTTAATTTCAAAACAAAAGAATTTTATTGTTACTCAATGCTTAATATAAAAATTTAAAAAAATCTCAATGTTAGATTTCTTAATAGTTTTGGGCAGATGGCCTTTTTTCGTTGCAACTAGTAGATGACTTTGGTATCATCTAAATGAAATTTTGTTAAGAATTTGTTCCATTTTATTATTCAAACTGAATAAAAAAATTTTAAATTCTGATAAATTTTTACTCCTGAGATAATAAAAAAAAATAGAAGTAAAGATGTGTAAAAAATTTAAGTTTAACTTCAATTATTACTAGAAAATTCTTAAAAGAAGCAACCTTAATAAAATAGGTATTGAATTTTGCTTTGTTTTATGTACTTTTTGTTTTAAAATTTTTTTATAAGAGTTTAGCCTTAAGAAAAAACTTTTTTTTGTTTTTTTTGCATTTAAAATTGATATATTGAAAGAATTTATTGAGTTTAGGAAAATGTCCTTCTCACCCGTTTTTTTTATTAAAAATTATAACAGAAATAATGTCCTGTAAAATAGGACAACATAACTCATTTGTATATAGAAAATTCAGAACTGAAAGCATTTGTTGCAGTTTGGTTTTATGTGATTAAATTAATTATATAATATTTACAAAAACTCGATTTTAATTTTTAAAATTCCTTAATAATTTGACAATTGGAATTTCGTTTCGGAGCTTTACAATTAAATTCGAAAATTTAAATTAAATTTCGAAAAGAATATAGAAAAATAAAAAGATTTATTCCGAATATTTAAATTTTATTCGGAAAGCACCAGTTAAAATTTCGAAAATTTAGATATAATTTTGAAAATGTAAAATTTTGAACTTTTAATTTAAAAAATTTTATGTTATTTCTTTAAACTTTATTTTTAGTTTTGATAATTCTAGATCTTGATTTCAAAATTTAAAATTTCGAAAATTCAAATCTAGTTTTGAAAATTTGATTGATCTTGATTTCGAAATTAAAAAATTTCGAAAAGTAAAATGTAATTTCGAAAATTGAAATTTTATTAGCAATTTAAAAGTTTTATTGGAAAAATAAATTTTTTTATTTGGAAAATTTGTTGTTTTTAAAATGTACAACTAATTTCAAAATTTCCGATTTTTCTTCGAAAACTTCAGTTTGATTTCGATTACATATTTGAATTTAATTTCGAAAATATTAAATTCTCTTTGTTAAGAAAATTTCGGTATAAGCCAAATTACGAAAATATATATAAATGTAAGAAAGGATCTATCGTTCGCTTAAACATTTATGCTCCAAAAAACTTTGACGTAGACTTTAAAGTAAAATTTATGAAAAAATTATATGAAAAATTTCGATAACGTTGACTTTGAAGTCTACGTTAACTTTTTTTCTTAAAAATTTTTTTTAAATGTTTGAATTTATTTTCAAACATTTAAATTCTTTTCTTAAAATATATAAAAAAATATATGACAACAGATACGAGGGCTGTTTGATAACTCCTTTATTTTTTTTTTAAACTTACCACCACCACTACGACCTTTTATTATAAACTTCCGTCAAATTATGAGCAAGCTGAATTATTTAGCGTGTGTTTGTCATTTAGTTTGAATTAAAAAAAAAGATGGAAAAAAGTGAATTTCGTATTATGGAAAAAATTCATAAATTGGGCTACCAGCATATTATCTAGATTTAGCCGTACACGACTCTTTGCTTTTACTAAGCACTAAAAAAATAGCTGGGTGAGGAGGTCATTACCGAAACAAATACCTATTTTGAGGGCTTTAAGAAAACCTGTTCTTTGGAAGGAGTAACAAAATTGCAAAAATGCTACTCTAAATGTATTGATCTGGCCTGATTATGAGTGTGGTTGACGTGACTAAAACAGTGATATGTGGCAACGCCGGCCATATAATTTACATTAGTCTGTCATAAATTAGACTACGACAGTGACACACGTAATGAAGAATATTGTGTCAAAAATAAAATGCTTTTTTGCAAAAAAAAAAAAAAAAAAAAATTATGTAAAAAGTAATTATCAAACAGCTCTCGTAATATAGAAATATTAAAAAAAAAAATTTTAACAAAAAAAAAAAAAAACTAATAAAAAAAATAATTTTCAAAAGAGCCTACTTACAACACCCACTTACAAGTAGAAGAAAGTGTTTTGGTTTGCAATCTTGCAAAGTTGTTTGCTATAATTCTGAATTATTTTAATTACGTTTTCACGATTTCAAATTTAATACTTTAACATTTTTTTTCAGTGTAATTTATTTGCTTTTTTTTTTTTAATATTTTATAATAACTTGTTAATGTTTTTACGACACTTGTCTTCTTCAACCAATTTTGTGTAAAAATATTGTTGAATGTCTGGGCGTATATGCATGTGTGTGTGTGTATGAAGTTTTCATTATTATTGTGCATCACCTATTTCTCTCAGTTGATAATTTAATTTTTTATTTTTCTCAAGTTTACATTAAGTCTGACATTTAATTGATAGATTTAGGCAATTAGTCAAAACCCAAGTTATCTCTACTCGCCTATAAAAGAGACGCGCTCACTTGATGGTGGTAGCGATGGTGTCTAGTTTTAATTTTATTTTAAATAGCCAGTTTACCTTAAAATATTTGTGAGGATTTTGTTTGAGTTAAGCATATAATTAAATATTAAGCATCAATTGATTTATTGTAGTGTGTTTGTGCAAAGAGAGTAGTCCAGTTTCAAGTGCCATAAGTGTGGTTGATGGGCAATGCAAACAAAATTTCTTGACTTTAAATGTACGACTACAAAACAGCAACCTTTTTTTTAAATTTTTAAGCCCAGTTTATAGTCTTAAAAACGAAAAACAAAAAATAATCTATCATTTTATAGAAAAATGTCAGGAACAGAATTATGCAAATTTGTATTTTGTCTATTTAATGGCACATGTAATATGGAACCAAAAAAAAAAAAAAATATTAGAAAAATTGTATTATAAGGCTGAATTAGACAAGCATACTTGAAAGCCACACATCACTACAAAGATGTGTAATATTTTATAATAAAAAATGTCTGTAAGCCATTTGAAGCATACTTGTGCAGCCCCTTAATGTTTACTTAACCGCAAAATAAAAGTGAACGACTTAAACAAAAATGAAAGGTATAAAAATAAAATAAATTACCCATTTTTGGTTGTTGCACATGGTAGTTTGTAGCCTTTTGGTTATTGTACACGGTATTCATATTAGTGGTGAATTTTTTAACTCTTAAACCCACGTTCGTTAGTTCAAAGACAAAAATATGGAGTTAAAAATAACTCCTTGTGAAACCCTTAAAATTTACTGAATCTCACTGCAGATTAATCTCTAAATTTACGATAAAACGATGTATGAAATGATTCAATGTGCTTATAATGGAATCTTTTTGGAAATACTAACCCAATTAACCTATCTACGAACGACATTTGATTTTTGTGATTATAAATTCTATATAGATTCCGTTATAGCTCCTTCACATGAAAAATTCGTTATGTGTTAAAAGAGAATAGTGTTGCCAATATTATTTAAAAAACCAAGAGATTTTTTTTAGTTACACACTAGAAAGCAAAAAAAATTTACTGCGAAACCATAAACTACTTTTTGTTTTTTTATGCACGAATACAGTTTTTGTGTTTTTCATTTTATAAAAACAGGCCGTCAAAGTCTAGCTAAACACGAATTACTAGTATTAGTGACCTTTAGTTTAAGTTAAATTATTGTGGTTTAGCCAATGTTATTAACAGCCTAAATTATATTTAAGTAGCAATTTAGAAATCATAATGAGCTGCAAAAGAATTCTAATTTAGGTAATAAATATTAATTTTTCTCAGATTATTTCTTTTGTTTTAAGACTTCAAAATATTTCAAGGAACACTGACTGCAGCGAGTTAAAAAAATAAAATGATTAACAAATTTCCGGGTAGTTAATTAAGAAAACAAGTTTGAGTTAAAAAAATAATTTGTTAAAAGAAAAACGATTAGCTCAAGATCTATTAAAAACTAATACGAAAGAAGTTAGTGTAGGAAACGTTTAACTACTCGTAAAATAACAAAATGAATTTGGCTCTGTGATCCTATAAATGGCTTTGTTAAAGAATCTAAACATCTGAATTATAAAATTTTAATTTTATAATTCCCCAAAAAAAAAAAAAAAAAAAAAAAAAAAAAAAAAAAAAAAAAAAAAAAAAAAAAAAAAAAAAAAAAAAAAAAAAAAAACCAACGTCCTTGAACTAATTAAATTGACACACATAATTTTTTTTTATGCATAAACAAGCAAAATTTGTTTCAACGAGAGAAAGAGTTCAGATAAATGCAAATGAAAGCTTCTTTCGCATAATTTTATTGAAAACAAAAACAAATTTTCGTATATTCATATTTAGCTGAATAGGCATTATAATAAGTACTCAATAAACATTTGAAGTAATTAACATATTCAGCATATTTAAGACACACATGAAAGATTATACATTAATGACTGGAAGCCATAATTTCATACAAAAACGAGGCAATAAATAATTCTTTAGAAACAAAGTTAAGTGACATAAGTTGTACTAACAATTTGTTGTTGTTTGCAATGGTAAGGCCGATCATCACAAAACCGATGTTACGCCGCCAACGACACAATTTGTTATCAAGATCGCCGGAAATTCAAATTTGCTTAAAATTTTTCGTTTCTAATTGAAGGCCGACAGCCCGCCACGTAAACCAACTACAAATATTATTTACTAGATGTTTTTACCGGACAAGACCGGGCCGATCCTTTATTACATGAGTCACTATCTTTGGAGAAACTATTTATTTAATAATAAAATGTTTAAAATTAGTTGTAAATTATTAATGTTTTGTATTTTACTTAATATAATTTTATCTTTTTAATATTTTTTTACAGAGGAGCGCAATTATTTTATTGACGCTGTGCGTCATTAGTATTTATGCTGAATCAGGCGATGAATTACTTCTGGTATGGCTAACGAATATTAATTTTATCACTTTTTATGTTATTCCATTTACTTTTTTATTTTATTTCTTAATTTCTTGTAACACAACAAATAGAGAAAAATTCGACAAACTTTTGAGGGTTACAGCTATCCACCACCTGAAAAGCCATTCACTTATCCACCACTATCACTTACAACTACTAGAGCCCCTATTGTAACCACACGCATTGTACCTCCAGCTACAAATAAACCACAAACACCAGCTACAACCCGTGCCACCTCTAAGCCAACTACACGCGTGCCAGCAACCTATTTACCACCAACAAATAAGCCGCAAACACCGGCCACAACACGCGCCACACCAAAGCCAACAACACGAGCTCCACAGACAACACCCAAGCCTGCAACTCGGGCCACTACACGTGCTACACCAAAGCCAACTACACGTGCTCCAATCACTACTCCTAAATCAACATTTATACCATCTACATACTTGCCGCCAACCAATAAACCTCAAACTCCGGCCACTACACGTGCTACACCTAAACCAACTACACGAGCTCCACAGACAACACCCAAGCCAGCAACTCGAGCCACTACACGTGCTACACCTAAACCAACTACACGAGCTCCTACTACCACACCAAAGCCAACTACACGTGCTCCAATCACTACTCCTAAATCAACATTTATACCATCTACATACTTGCCACCAACCAATAAGCCGCAAACACCGGCCACAACACGCGCCACACCAAAGCCAACAACACGAGCTCCACAGACAACACCCAAGCCAGCAACTCGGGCCACTACACGTGCTACACCAAAGCCAACTACACGTGCTCCAATCACTACTCCTAAGTCAACATTTATACCATCTACATACTTGCCACCAACCAATAAGCCTCAAACACCGGCCACTACACGTGCTACACCTAAACCAACTACACGAGCTCCACAGACAACACCCAAGCCAACACGTGCTACACCTAAACCAACTACACGAGCTCCTACTACCACATCAAAGCCAACAACTACTCCTAAGCCATCATTAGTGCCATCTACATACTTGCCACCAACTAATAAGCCTCAAACTCCGGCTACCACTCGTGTTACTCCAAAGCCCACAACACCTAGACCAACTACTCGCGCTACTCCTAAACCGACAACTAGACCCACTACACGTGCTACACCAAAACCAACCACACGTGCTCCAGTTACTACTCAAAAGCCTATCGAACGGAGCACTCCTGGGCCTACCTACTTGCCACCCACTAACAAGCCACAAACTCCCGCTACTACAAGGGCTACGCCTAAGACCACTACGCGCGCACCAACAACACCCAGGCCCACTACGCGTGCTCCAGTAACAACACCTAAACCCACTACTCGTGCTCCTGTAACAACACCTAAACCCACTACTCGCGCTACTCCAAAGTCAACAACTCGTGCCCCAACTACTAAACCTACTTTTTTGCCTTCAACGTACTTGCCTCCAACCAATAAACCACAAACTCCAGCAACAACTCGCGCCACTCCAAGACCAACTACACGTGCTCCAATTGTAACGACTGCACGACCAACTGAGGCGCGTACACCACCAAGTACGGTAGGTCCAACTTACTTGCCACCCACTAACAAACCACAAACTCCAGCTACTACACGAGCTACGCCTAAGCCCACTACTCGTGCACCAACAACACCCAGGCCCACTACGCGCGCTCCTGTAACAACACCTAAGCCCACTACTCGTGCTCCTGTGACAACACCTAAACCCACTACTCGCGCTACTCCAAAGCCAACAACTCGTGCCCCAACCACTAAACCTACTTTTTTGCCTTCAACGTACTTGCCTCCAACCAATAAACCCAAAACTCCAGCAACAACTCGCGCCACTCCAAGACCATCTACACGTGCTCCGATTACTACAACGAGAGCAATTGTAACAACTGCACGACCAACTGAAGCACGTACACCACCAAGTACGGTAGGACCAACTTACTTGCCACCCACTAACAAACCACAAACTCCAGCTACTACACGAGCTACGCCTAAGCCCACTACTCGTGCACCAACAACACCCAGGCCCACTACGCGCGCTCCTGTAACAACACCTAAGCCCACTACTCGTGCTCCTGTAACAACACCTAAACCCACTACTCGCGCTACTCCAAAGCCAACAACTCGTGCCCCAACCACTAAACCTACTTTTTTGCCTTCAACGTACTTGCCTCCAACCAATAAACCCAAAACTCCAGCAACAACTCGCGCCACTCCAAGACCAACTACACGTGCTCCGATTACTACAACGAGAGCAATTGTAACAACTGCACGACCAACTGAAGCACGTACACCACCAAGTACGGTAGGTCCAACTTACTTGCCACCCACTAACAAACCACAAACTCCAGCTACTACACGAGCTACGCCTAAGCCCACTACTCGTGCACCAACAACAACACCCAGGCCCACTACACGTGCTCCTGTAACAACACCTAAGCCCACTACTCGTGCACCTGTAACAACACCTAAACCCACTACTCGCGCTACTCCAAAGTCAACAACTCGTGCCCCAACTACGAAACCTACCTTTTTGCCTTCAACGTACTTGCCTCCAACCAATAAACCTCAAACTCCAGCAACAACTCGCACCACTCCAAAGCCAACTACTCGCGCACCAGTGACAACACCCAGACCCACCACCCGTGCTACCCCTAAACCAACTACACCTGCTCCCATCACTCGTGCCCCAATAACAACTACACGTGCGCCACAACCTAAACCTACTGAGAACTTCGATGGTTACAAATATCCTATACCGGCGATCCCTTTCAATTTCTAACTCTAGATCAGCTATTGTGAATACTGGTGATAATTTTTTATTAAGCACAAAATCATCACTGCCCCTCTTTATGTAAATTAGCCAAGTTTTATTATTTTAATTTTAAACAAACGCAAAAAGGAAAATAAGAACGCAAGTGAAACATTTATTTAAGCAAATAAAATTATTAGTTGTCTAGGGCTAGATAAATCTAGTCATTTTTTTATGAAACACAAAATCCACAAACTAACGAAACAAAAATTCTTTAAAAAGTTTGCAGAATTTGTATGCCATTAAATGCAAAATAAATTATTTGAATTAAAATTTATTTTCTTTTATAATAACAATTCAAAAGAAAAGGCATTCATTCTGAGGTAAATCGTTTTACTTTAAATTTTTGTTTTTTTACTATTATAATTCTGAATTCATTTGAAATAACAAGTAAGTACGTGTATGAATGAATGTATGTTTTAAGTAGAGAGAAGAAGAAAAAGAAAATAAAAGTACGAATAAAGTTTTAGAACAAAAACAATATTTTTTTTTTATTTAATTTAATTTCACAATAGTTTTTCCCTTGTCTCATTAATTCATAATTTTAAAATTTGTTTTCTTTTGTTCTTTTATTTTATTTAATTCAAATGTTTAGCTAAAAAGGTAGCCAAATGTACGGCAAAAATTTTCTTGCAAAATTATAAGAAAAATAAAAACAATAAGAATTGCAATTTGTGACATTTCGTATGATTTATTTACACTGTTTTGATTTAAGAAATTGAACTGACAATCTACGTTATTGACTTACTAATCCATCAGTGCTGCTTTCAAATAGCTACAACAGCAGGATTTTCCAAAACATTCAAATATTAAGAGAATAAAAGATAGCAAAATTGGAGACCCAATACCTCAGGAATTAAATAGTACCCATGAAGTGCAAATTCAAAGTACAACTTATTCTCTTAAAAACAATAAAAACTTGGAGCATTTCACGTGAAGCAAACAGCTCAAAAAAATTTATGTGGCAGTAGAATTTGTTAATATTTGGCTTCATTAAACTTCTTTTCCAGTTATAGCCCTTTAAAAAATAATGCTAATTGAAATTTCGCTGTTTTTGGAATAGATTTTCTAATAGCATAAAAATTTTAAAAAGTATTACACTTCGCAATTCGCATAGATTTTTCTTTTCCCTTGAGAAATATTTCACAACCAAACACATTTTTTTCGAAATTTTTCAAACTCTGGAAACGCTTTTACATCGTATTTTATAAATAAACCGTACAATTTATAAATTAATTTTCAAAATATGAGTAAAATATAATTTTTTTTTAAATTCGTTAAAAATTTTATGAGTTATTAAGATTTTTCCAGATATACGATTTTTGGCCATTTCACCCAAAAATGTCTGCTTGGCCGTTTTTTTTTTTAACCCAGCATCAGCAGTACCCCGTTGAAGTGACCAAAAATATTCTGAATTAATTTTATTTTATTTTTGCAACCATTTCTTAGTGACTTATTTAGCGCTGAACTGGCCCACGTTGTCTGGGAAGAAGTCCAAGTGTGACTGCAGCAAATTAAATTTTATGGGCATAGAGATAGTTGCACTTCAGAGCTCGTAGGCAGGAACTTGCAACAAATTGAAGTACTAAACTTTTCTGTAGATCTTCTAGGGACTTCAAAAAGTTGATTTCAACACCGACTCTGCTATTTTTAAGGATTCGGAATATTTATAAGCTGGCACACTTTTTGTCATTTTTTGTGAAGAGTAAAAACAAATAGTTCACAGAAAAAAATATGTAGTGAAAACTATTTATTCAAATAAAATAAATCCTTAAAGTTCTAACAATACGAGTATATAGTTACAGCAAATAAATATAAGTGACTTCCGCTTATTTCTAATAAAAAAAAAATATTTATTTAAATCGGTTAATTCTGCGAAACTCCCTTTCCATACCAGGAACATTTTTATATGCAAAATTTCCAAATAAATTATATGTTTGCATAATTTGAAAATTTGTAAGTAAGCAAAGCGGAAGGAAGTGTTTGTTACACACAAAAAATAATTGTGTTAAAATGTTAAAAAAAAAAAAAACACTGAAACTAGAAAAAATAAATCTATTAAAAATCGGTATTTTGACATGCAACAGTTTCGTATTGATATTGGTGAATGCAATTACTAAATAAATGCACTTCTATATACAAAAAATATAAAAAAAAATTATAAGTAGGATTTCCTGCTTTAAAACGAATTTATAGAAAATGTACAAATTTTAACCCAATATCGGACAGATATTAATTCGATACGAAAATCAAAATTTAGGCTTCATTATGGAAAAAAAATAAGAAAAATAAACGCAGTAATGAAATATTTCATGGTTACATTAACAGCTTATCAAGTCAGTCACACTGACTTGATAAGCAAGGGTTTGCCAAAAAGAAAAGAAAACAAAAACAAAAAACCAATAGACTTTTAACGTTTTTGCACAAACTTTATAGGTTGTTTTGTTGTCCCTTAGAAAATTACGGTACAATTACACTGTGGGTGTTTTGTGGCAGGGACTTTTTATGTTTTAGTTTTAATTTATTTCTGTATTTTTTAGATTTTTTGCTATTTATTGCAAAATTTTCCTTTTTTTAGTTGCTTAAAGTAAAAATACAGCTTTGCTGTAAATAAATTTAAATTTCATTTGTTTTTTTTTTTTACACAAATTACACACAAATTTAATAAAACTGAAAAAAAGCACTAAAACTTAAAAGGCATTGCGTTGAAAATTTTCAGTGTAGAAAATGTTAAAAAGTACTGAGCTGACAACGCTGTTTGTGGCATAGAAAGTTCTCCGATTCAAAGAATTTTTTCTCAAAATTAAAAATTTTTTTTTTTTTTGGAAAAATATTCAAGGGGAATATTTGTAATTGGTCCAATTTTATTTACAACTAGATATATGTTTTTGTCTGGTCTCGCGTCCGGTATTTTATTACGTGAGTCGGCATCTTTAGAGTGTAGAGAGCAAATGTACTAAATTTTAGAAAAATCGGTTTACGAATCAAATTTTAATATTTAAAAAATTCACACAAATTTTTACATAGAAGCACTTTATAAAGTAACTCATGCCTTTGCTAACATTATTAGCAGAGGCGCCAACTAATAGGTGAAATAAAATATTTCAAAACATAATTTCAGGCTTAAATTAAGAACGGTGGTGAGTGAAAATCGTTAAAAAGTATGCGTGACTGCTTCAAAAATATATGGCGATCTTGCTTGTAATATAGAGATTATATTTTTAAATTTCAGACCATCTACCTGCTATATGGGTGTTTTTTGCTTTTAGTTTTATGCGAATTTGCCCAGTCTGAAAAAAAAATTGTACTGACAAACACTCTATCATTATTCTTAAATGAAAACCCTAATAATTTTTTTTTTGTTAATTTAAAGGCCGTTTACGTGCACAATTTTGTTCAAATAAGTGAGCACTCAAACTTCAATATTTTTTTTCTTTAACAGAAAAAATGATGTGGAAGAAAGAAAGAAAAAAAAGAAGAATTCACCAAATTAATTAAAGGCATTTTATACCAATACAACATCCATCCATAAAAAGTATAACAAAAAACAAACAAACACTAAACAAATTAAAATTAATAATCATGAAATTAAATTTCGCTGCTTCAAATGAGTTAATTTCCAAGCGTTTTTTTTTTTTTTTTAATTATTGTTATTACAATTTCGTACATCATGTTGTTGTTGTTAATAATGTTTTTATGAATTTTATTTTCTAAAAAAAAAAAACTTTCTTTTTATGCATTTACTACTGCTAATCCATACATTTTGAATGTTTTTAAACATTAACTTAGATAATTTTTTAACAGTCTTTAATACAAATCGCAATGAAGCACAAGTCGTGTGGAATTTTATTACATTTAAAATTTGGTTAAACATAAAAATTCATTTATTTGCTTTCCTTCAGTCATCATCACACAAAATAAAAGTTATTCTTTAAGCTTCGCAAAAAAAAAAAAAAAAAAAGTTCCTTTAAATTTCATTATCAAGATTTTGATTGAGAGAAAAATGCATTATAAAAAATTGAATACTTTTATAAGACTAAAACCGGGTATAAACGATTATAAAACTGTGTTTAAGCAACGTCACCACATATTAACGAAATTGACAATTTTCAATAAATGTAATAATTTTTTCAATGTGTGTTTACTGATTGTAAGTAAAATTAAAAATCGCAAAAAGTGTTAATAAATAAATAAAAAAAGGAAATGTTTTATTCGTTAGCTTGTGTTGTGAAATGAATAAAAAATTTATGGTTTTTTTTAACAAGACAAGAACAAATTAAACACTCATAAGATTTTCAGTACAGGCTGAATGATAAATGATAAAGAAACTTAAAAGTTTCAACCACCAAAATAAAAGTTTTGAATTCAAAATTCCACTTTAAGCTTCAATCATTTCAATCTGTTTTTTTTGAAATGCTACACTATAGTCACTTTTTCATTTACGTATTTCGTAATTTGCTTTAGGGTATACAAAAAACTGTTTTATAACAAATGTAAAAACAGTAAAGACGTAATGACGTAATGTTTTAAGAAAATGAAAATAAAAAATATTAAAAAAATTTTTAACTCTTTGTACTTTTACTTCGTAACATTTTATCACATATCAAATGCTACAGCTTTTACGTAAACGTAGTAAGTCATCAAATTTTGACGTTACGTAATTTGTGATTGTAATCCAGGATTCTTTGCAGAGATGCTACTGATGACATATGAAGAAAACTCTTTAAAGGATTACTTACAAACTACGTAACACGTAATTTGAAATGATACAGCAGCTTAGACTCTTTTATAAATTTTTTTTTAATGAACTTTACGATACCAAATTAATTGAAGAAATTAACTTTGTAACTCTATTTGTAACATTTTTTAAACACCCTTTGCATACAAAAGCCTACTGGTTTTATTTAATAGCAATTAATCTAACAGTCCATTTTTGAAGCGTTACGTAATTTGGCTAAATGTTTATGAAATTGTTAAATCAATTCACACACACAACCAAACGGGAAGGAAATAAGAAATTTCCTGTAACAAAACAGTGAAAAATGTGAGCTTTTGATCGATTTATTTTTGTAAAAATACATAACTTTCTGAAGAATTTTTTTTCCAAATTCAGCACATCTCTTTAGGCATCGACAGAAAATTATTTTTCTATTTATGTGGAACAAAACATAACCTTTTAATCCTTTTTAAAATAAATATTGTGAGCGGAATATTATTTTGCGTTAGGAAAATATTTAATAAAAGACAAGATGATGTTTGCATGATTATAATTGTTGAGATTTCAGTTTCTAATCTTAAAAGCTATTAAAAAAATCATCATCAAAAAAAAAAAGTTGTTTCTTTTCTTTTCATTTTCTCGTAGTAAATTTGAAAAGCTTTCAAATGATAATAACAATTTTACTTATTTGTCAACTGCATTAATTTGATGGGTTATCTAGTTTGAGGTTTAGGCTTTGAATTACTTTTTTTTATTATCATTTCTTTTGTTTTTCCCTTTCATCTCTTTGTTTAATCTTTTAGACGTCTTGCTATCTCTTCTATATTTTTCCTCTTCTGCTGGTATCAAAAATGGACCAATAAAACCCACCAATTAGTTTACCCTGTTGATCCTAACTGACATAAATTTCAAAGTTTAAAAAAAAATGCAAATTTTTAATTTTGATATTTGAAAATGTGGAATAATTTTTTTTTTTTTTTAATTTCATTTCAGATGTCTCTTGTTATTGTTAAGGCATCAGCAATAACAATTTACCAGAATAGAACAGCAAGTGCGGCCAATGATCAAATTGCCGATAGCAGCAACAATTTGTCACAATTTCAAGCGACAACAAGCGAATTTATAACAACGAAACCGATAACAAATCACTTAAGTCACAATTACGATTCACAGCTGAATAAAGACAATTTAACAGTAACAAATCATATAATACGAACTAATATTATTGTTGGAACTGAAATAGAAGGTGAAGGTAAAGGTAAAGGGAAAGGCGAGAGAAGACCCAGTCTAACAGCAAGTGATACACAAGAAAATTTTAGTAAAACAACAGCCGAAAAAATGCGTACAAAATTGCAACAGCTATTACAGCGTGAAAATGAAAATGATGATGAAGAGAAACAGCAATTGCAACAAGATTTACAGCAACAAATGCAAGAACAGCTAAAACAACAATTACACCAACAAGAGCAACAGCAACAGCAGCAGCCACAATATGAACAGCAAACTCAGCATGCAATATTAAACGGAGAAAATGCTTACTTACTAGAGCGTATAGATGGTGGTGGTAGTATGCATGAGCAACCCATTTATGGAACATGGAGCGCGAAAGCGAGACGACCCCAAGCCCCCATATTGGCAGCCACAGCAACAACTACAACAACAACAGCAGCATCAGCCACATCAACTACAGCATATTTACAACCATCATCTTCCATACAAACACTGTTTACTGAAGTTGATGAGAATCTGTATGGCAATTATGGTAAACAACAGCAGCAGCTGAAACATCATCATCATTATGAACGTTTACCCAAGCGTTCATCAACCATGACACCCGTAAGACGTGAGCTGCATGAACAAATACCACGACCACCGCGTTTAACTTCACGCCAGCCTTCAATGAACTTGAGAAGACAATTTAGTGAGACTCCCTTAACAAATGATTTCTACAGAGATGAAACACGGCCAAAACCTTTTCATTATCCCTTCGAAGGTCCTTTGCCAGAGGAATTTAAAAAATTACAACAATCTGAAAGGGGTAACAGCAATTCCGGCCTGGAGGCAGATTCTCAGGTACACAACATACAGGACATATTGCAAAAGTTAAATTTGGGACCCGGAGTCAACAACAAAGGAACACCTTCTTTAATGATGATGCCAACGGGTTTGCATATTTCTGGTTCCTTTAAAAATCTAAAATCCAGTGGAATTGGCAACTTCTTTCGTGGTAAACGCAACAAGAAACAAATTCAAATGCAATTTCCCATGCCAATACCCATGCAAATGATGCCAAACCCCTACCAGGCACCAGTTATAAATTTAATGCAACAACCCTATCAACAGCGAATAGCCATGGAACCGTTTTATCCATTTAAGCCTCGTTCTCCCGGTGAAATTAACTTGTTGGCCATGCAACAACAGCAGCAACAACAGAAATTTAAAAATTCAAAAGGTAAAAAGCAAAAGAAAAAACAAAAAGACAAAAAGAATTCCTTGGCAAGTAGCAACTTAATGTTGCAGCAATATCCCTTTGCTACAGCTGCCCCAGAGGTGATCTTTCCCTCAATGTATCCACCATTTATGTCTATAAATGTAACACAAGCTCCCCCCTTACAAATAAGTAAACGTATACCTTTCAAGGTCAACTTGGATATATTCCCTGTAGTACCTCCAACAAAAAATTTCAAATCTAATGGCGGCTACATTATGGATGAGTCACGCATAGTTTCAACCATGAGACCACCAACGTTAATAAGGAATCCGTTTATGGAATATCTCTCAACACCTATAACGCCTTCAGCAGCAGCTGCAGCTTTAAATTTTTATAATCCCTTTGGCCAAAAACAGCCCTTGTATAATCCCGTAAGGTTTCCTTCCAATCCAATGCTAAATGTGGCACAAAGCAATAACATGCACATGGTGTATCCAGAGCAAATGCAAAAATATTTTCATCAACACCAACAAAAGCAACAGCAAAAGCAGCAACAAAATCTTTTTACAAACTTTGTTGGCAATCAGGGTAATGGCCATCAAACGCCTTTTCTACCCATAGACTGTGATCAACCCATACCCTCAGCGTCCAGTTCACAGTTATCACCTGGAAATTCAAAAACAAATCCAATTATGGTTCACTTGAATGTGTTTCCCAAACAAAAACCAGCTACCCCTCTTTCAACTAATCCCTTCTACAGCAATGTACCCCATGTACAACGCACTGTCATACAAGAGGAAAATGAATCACCACCACCTTTAGGTCCTATAGAGCCCCGTCATCAGGCGAGATCTCTTAATGATACAAGTTTAACTAAAATCGAACGTAGTGATAGCATTGAAAATATACAACAAATTCAACCTTTAAGACGGGACGATGATTTGGTTGATTTCGATCATCCCATTGTTGCGGAAAATTCTGACGATAATAATAATGCGGAACTACCTAAAGCGTCTGCCTTGGTCAGTAGCAAAGGTAATTTATCTGCAGAATCGCCTTCTTCTTCATTTTATTATGAAAGTCGTCCCAATGCGACAACATCTGTAAGTGGTGACAATACCAATACAAACTATAATGGAAATATTAATGGCAACATGGAACAAATGGTATCGGAAGCAAGAACAGCTTCTCTATTTCGTTTTCCCGTAGAGGATTTAATACAGTTTCAGGTACATGATGCCATGTAAAGAGAGAGAGAGAGAGAGAGAGATCGGCACAATTATATAGTAAAATCGTATCGTGGAGTTACAGCTCAGCTGCTTCAGTTTTTTATGTTGCAAATGAGCTGACACGTTTGACTGAAACCAAAAATGCAAAAGTACGTACAGTCTTAAGCAAGACGATACAATTTTACTAATTAGCATGTGAGTGGCCTAGATTAACGATTCAAATAGTTTTTTTTCATTATGCCACTAAGTGTCGTATATTAAAAGCAAATGGAAATTAAAATGGGTACGGTAGTACCGACTGGCAGTATAAAAATATGAAACTTTAAAAAGTTTCAAAGAAATTCAAAATTTATTTCTGCAAAATTTTGTCTCCATATCGCCATCTTTTTAAAATTTCTAAAAATTAAGCAACATAAAATTCAAATGGAAATGGTTTATTTTTCAACAAATAAGTAATTTATGGCGTGGCGTGTTAACAATAAATAATAATAATAATTAAACACTTTAATAAACGAAGTATGCAGCAAAAGAAAAGTGTTATTAGGCGCACATACATTTTTATTTATTTATTTATTCTTGTATTAATTTAAGATTTAAAAAAAACGCTAAAATACTAAAAACTATTTTTAATAAAAAATTTGTTACGCACTGTAATTTAAGATGATTGATTGATAAACAAATTTATCAATTGTAAATATTCAAGAAGCAATATTATTTTTTTAAATAAAACATTTATTTTAGAATTACACAAAATATAATTTTTATTTAAATCAATTTTTCTTTTTCATGAGCCTTCAGCATCGATAGACAAAAAGAATGAAGAACTTAATCTAATATTAGACAAATATTAATGGTTTTCTATTAGAGCAAATGAAAATCTATTTCAAAAGTATTTTCAAGCGCTGATTTCAAATCTCTACTTCGTTTTTATTCTTTAAATTGGCAGTAATTTTCTAAATTCAAGAGGTGACATAACATATGAGACATTTACGAGTACTTCATAACAAAGCACATCATTTTTAAATTCGCTCACTAGTTTCAAAGATAACGTAGAACTTATTACGTGTTTTTTTGCAAAATTTACAAATTTAAAGTTTTCAAAAAATTATTTAAAATAAAGAAAAGTATAAAAACAAAGTTTTTTTCTACTATAACTATTTAAGTTTGTGTGGCTTAGAAAAATAATGCCTTATTAAGCTTTTATGCCAAATGAAAATGCTATAACTTCTTGAAAAATTCTACAGACCGATTGAAACTTTGCTTTTGGTTATTTTGGGAATGTGAATTAACTAAAATTTTGCTTCGTTTGTTCTCTTGGTGTAGCAGGCATTTAAATTCTTCTTTAAAAAATGCAAATCTGCTTACCAAAATAAGACAGGGTGCGTACTAACCAACTAGCTAAGCCAAGAAGATTCGTGGATTTGTGTTGTTTAACTAAAAAAAGAGAGGCTACTTATAAAGTGTTATTTCAAACAAAAATAATATTTTTTTTTCAGCAACAATAAAAATAAGAATTATTTTATTGTTTTTGGAAAAAAGCATGTTTGCATTAAAATGTTTGTTTACGACTAGACGATTTTAAATTATTTAATTTGTTTTCATTTCTGTGATTTATTTTGTGATAAGATTTGAGTTCAACATGTGAATTGACAGATATCGTTTTATGGCCCTAGAATATTAATAATTGTTTTTTTTTTTTTTTAGTTTATTCTCTTCGTAAAAGTTTTGTTAAGAACACGTTTCAAAATAAAGTGTGGTTCAATTTTAAGGGTCGATGTTGATTTTGAATAAAACACAAATTATTTAAGAAATTATTGTCATTTCTTTTTATTACGATAATATGGTATGGTTCAATTATGTATGGAACAAAATATCGGCCAAATGGCCGCCGCGACCTCAGCGGCACACCTCTATCTGATGGTCCAAATTTTCGATGACGCTGAGGCATAATTGAGGTTCTATGCCGTTAATGTGCCGAATTATCTCTTCCTTTAGCTCTTGAATTGTTACTGGCTTATCGACGTACACCTTTTATTTCAAATAACCAAAAAGAAAGAAGTCCAACGATGTCAAATCACATCTTGGCGGCCAATTGACATTCACACCTCGACGACGAGTTGAGCAATATTTTCTGCAGTACGAGCATGCACTGGTATTTTCACATCTCCTACAGACCCGGTTTGCTCAAATTTTTGCACGATTTTTCCGATTGTACGCACATTTGGACGATTAAATTTACCGAAAAAATTACGAAGTGCACGATATGCATTTTGATTTGAACGCCCATTTTCATAATAAGCCTGAATAACTTTAACGCGTTGCTCGATTGTGTATCTTTCCATGGTTCAAATTGAGTTAGTCTGAAATTTAGAAATGTCAAATGAAATGCAGAAAGAAACTTGACGTTTAGGTGTGGTTCACATTCAACATCGGCCCTTAAAATTTAACCACCCTTAAGTAATTACTCACTGACTGGTTCATCATCGCCCGTCTGAAACGGCCAAGCTAAAGGCTTGAAATTTGATGGTTAGATTAATTTCAAAATAATTGGAACGACTAAGAAACTGTGTTTTTTTTTCTTTCTGAAATTTCAATATTAACGGTAAAATCAATAACTTAATTTTTACCACAAAAAATGTGGTAGTTTTTCTAACCTCATTTTATAAAGAGTAAAAATTCGTTTTCTTGTTTGTAGTGAATCAACTCTAAAACTACTAAACCGATTTAAAAACTTTTTTCATATATATCAAAAACGTCTTACGTCATTAAATATTTATAAATAGGTTTTTAGTTTTTTTAAATATTTATAAATATGTTTAAACACGTCGACTTCTCACAAATATTACGGAATGGACACATATCATGCTAAAGGAGAGGTCGTCTAGATTTGTAATCCCCCGCCCAAATACTCAAAAGTTACTTTGGACTATTTTTAATTATTTTTTTTTTAATTCCATATACCCCAGTACTATTGTTCTAAAGGATTTTGGCAGTTTCCGTTTTGCATCATAAAATAGAAACTAAGTATTTTTCCGAAAATACTAAAACACTTCCAGAACGTTTAGAGCCTACAGATTAAATTCCTTTTTGATTTTGGTAATTTTCGTGGCCAAAATCGGGAATGGTACTTTGGCAAAGTGGGGAATGGCAAAAATTCCTCAGATCAACAGCACTGGGGTATATGGAAATTTCAAACAATTTTTAAAAATAGTTCAAAGTAATTTCTCTGTATTTAGGTGCTAGATAATAAATCTAGACGACCTTTACTTTAAAATGATATGTGTCTCATTCCGTAATCTTCTGGAGAAATCAACGCATTTACACATATTTGTACCTATGCTCTTATATTTCTCCTAAACATACTTTTAAATATGTCATAAATACTGAAAAGATATTTACAAATACTAAAAAACGTAATGGGTTATATTAAAACATATTTAACGAGACTAAAATGTAAAAAAATTACAAAAAAAGGGTTATTTTGGTACTTTTTGTTTCTTTGACGATACCGATATCAAGTGATCCTAAACGAAATAAGAAGTTAAAAAAAGGCACAGAACCCCTTTGTTATCGTTGATGCACAGAATGAAGCAACGTTAATGAATAAATTGTTTTATTAATGTTCGCTGTATTTGGTTGATTTTTGAAGTCTTCTCTTACAACAAGTTTGGTAAAAAGCATTAACTAATTTCATTATTGTGTTTCCATAATTCAATGATTGTTTCATTATATCCCACAACACACTCTATGATAAATACTTTTTGATTAATTCAAATGTCTTTAATATTGACTTGTTTTAATTTCTTTGATAAATCAATCAAACATTTATTGAAAAATATATTATAATTTGTCATCGGCAAACGGACCAATATTGGCAATGTTAGCCATTAAAGCGGCAATACTGCTTTCCTCATAATTTCCGGTGAAATAATGTTCATAAGGACCAGAAGCAAATACACCAACATCATCAGCGCCATGAGTTGCAAATTTAAAAGGTACAGTGCTCATATAAGCGTAATCGGGCTTATCTAAATTAACTTCAAATAAATTGCGACGTCCATTTGTGTTAGAGAATGCTTCCGAATATCCAGGACCATTGCCATAGGATAGTATGGTATAGGGTAGATTATCGCTGGCCATTTCAGGAGCTAAACCAAAAATATTTTGTTTTCGATTCTTTGGAAAAAAAAATATATTTTTTATATTTCTTTAGTAAAAATGAAAATATAAGGCAACTTACTGGATAACCATTGATGGTCATAGTATGTGAATGATCAGCGGTTACCACTATTAAGGTATCTTCTTCAGAGGTCATTTGACGTGCTAAATCTACAGCTTTTGCCAGCTCCTCAGTATCCTCTAGAGACTTACGAGCTTGATTTATATGATGGCCCATATCGATGCGAGCTCCCTCCACAAACAAGAAGTAGCCTTCTTTATTTTTCCTTAATATTTTAATGGCCATCTCAGTCATAGTTGTTAAAGATGGTTGACTCTCTTCTAAATGTTTTCTCTTTATGTCACCATGATAAGGACAATGTGATGGACTGAACAGGCCCCACAAATAGTCTGTTTTACTTAAATCTATTGTTTGTAAGCCTGATTTTGACCATACATATTTTGCCAATTTATTATCACGTTTCTTCTCTTCTAACCATTCTTGTATTAAATTCCTGTTATCAGTTCTAGAGCCAGCAAAGTTCTCTTCATCTTTTAAAGTTTCATCAAGGAAATTGCTACGACCACCACCCAAAACAACATGCAATTCTTTACCCACGGGCCATTCCACTAACTGACGGGCTATATCTACATTAACATCTGCGCTGCAATGATCCCGTTTAATGACTTTATCGTTTTCCCAATCTCTATTGGCCGTATGGGCGTACATAGCAGCTGGTGTAGCTGGGGTGTCACCCGAGCAGTAGTTACTAAGCCCGTCCATTTACCTGCATCTTGAGCCCATTTGGCTATACTTTCTGTATGGGTTTTACTATCATTGGCTTTAAAACAGTCAAATCGTTTTACTTTGGCATTTACCCCAATGGTGCCGAGTCTGGTGTTCTCTTATCAACAGCATAAGTGCGTGACAAACCAAAATAAGGAAACTTTTCAAATGACACCTGCTTATTGCTGTCACCCATTAAATTCCTAGTGGCCGTTACAGTATGTACAGACATACCATCACCCAGAAACATGATAATATTCTTGGCTTTATTTGTATTAAAACCATTTAATTTTTGTAATTTATGTGCCAGTATATTTTGGGCCTCGTTTCTCCAAAATTCTGTGGTTTGCTCTTTATTCAATGGTTCTTCACTCTCTTCCACTAAGGCTACAGCCCCGCAGAATAATGTTAAGAAAATAATATTATTCATGTTACGATCTAACGTTACCAAACGTAAGAAGTTCACTGAACAAAATTTTCTTTTATACTTTCTTAAAAAATCTTTATCAGTAAAAGCAATTTTGTATTTAAAAAAAAAAATTATGGCTTTATGAAAACCAAGAAATTATGACTTGCCAATTAAGGAAATAATTTTTTATGGGCTAATAAAAACGAGTAGTTTAGAAGTTTAAGTTCAATTGAAAAGAGGGGACACCTATTTCTGCTAGTATCCTACAGGTAGTGCATTCTAAATGAAAGAAAACTTCAGCTAAGTTCCATGTTCTAAAATTAATTCTTTGAGAATGAGAGTTGTGTCACACATAATATTTAAAATAAATCAATTTTTAACACAATAATCGGTATAAAAATTAAATTTTATATTTTCTTCTACACTTTCATTTACAGCGAGGACATTCTCTTCAGCACACACATTTTCTCCATGTGTCAATGTTATTACAACATTTAAAGTTCCACAGTTCGACAGATGACTTGTTCAGACCATAAACCGGTCTATAAGTTGAATAAATTTTCAATGGTAGCTTTAGTCAAGCATCAATTTATTCATGATAATATGCCAAAGTATATTGATGGTAAATGTCAAAAACTGAACTCATTTACCAGTTAATACTTTCGTCAGATCGAAAGAACGTGAAATCCGAAATGTTAATCAAATTTCTCTCGTTGCATAGCTTTTTAAAATTACATTTCGTTTTTCACTACTTCTCACATACATACATCGTAAGTGCTTAACTATGAATACATGACCTTTGACTTCAAAATAAATTTTTAATTGGATTTCTTTCTTTTATTTGGGTGGTCATTTTGTTTTACAGGCCACATGTAAAACGACCCAAAGGATGTCTAGGCAGTAACCGAACCTTACTTTTTATAACAATAGAAAGAGATTTGAAATCTACATGTCAAAGCAAAAAAAAGAAAAAACAAAGTGCAGGAAAACGTGCTAATATTTAATAAACTAACTGAAACTTTGGAACCAAATTTTTGTGGATAGTTAAGAACACACTATCCGATATTTAAAATATCGATAATTCAATTTAGTGTCAAACCAAAAACTTGATATTTTACTTATAAAATCTTAACTTCAACTATCGGTAACTTGTAAATGGCTGAAATGTCTATAATGTTACCGGCTTTCTACTTTAGAACATGTTTCGTATTACACATTTTATAATTGTGTCTCATAATAAATACTTGAAAAAAACTATAATTTTCCTTATCGCAATTAATTATTAATTGTTGCTGCAATAAAACTTAAAAAAAAAAATTATATTATAAAAAGTTCACTGTGTGGAATTACTTAAAAACACAATAATCTGAAGAAAATATCATAGTCTTTCAAACAGTTCAACCCCAAACGGTTGGTAAATCACATTCAATGGCTCCTTTACAACATTTTTTAGTGACAACAATAATTATACTCCTGGTAAATGCAGGGCAATTGCTTGCTTATGTGTATGATGATTTGGACGAGAATGAAATGCATCCCAGTTTCAAAGAGGATTTTTTTAAAAGAAGCCCAGTATTCACTAGAGAAGAAGAAAACACTAATGAATTTTGGTTAAATTTGGGGAAAGAATATGTGCAAAAACAAAAACCACAAACACAAAATAGAAATGTTGCCAAAAATGTTATCTTGTTTGTGGGCAGTGGCATGGGTTTAACAACATTAGTGGGCGCTAGAAATTATATTGGTGGCGAAAATATAAAATTATCATTTGAAGAGTTTCCATATGTAGGCTTATCAAAAACATACTCTGTTGATAAAATCGTAGCTGATACAGGCTCAACAGCAACTGCCTTTTTATGTGGTATTAAAGCTAATTATGGTACGGTTGGTGTTAATGGCGCTATTCTACGAAATGATTGTCTTGGCATGAAAAACACTACAAATCATGTTTCTTCTATTGCCAAGTGGGCCATGACTTCAGGTAAATCAGCTGGATTCGTTACTACTGCACGGGTAACACATGCGGCACCCTCGGGTATCTATGCCCATACAGCAAATAAATTGTGGGAAAGTAACAATGATGTAGAGCAGGCTTGCGGTGCAAATCATGGTTTAGCTGATACAGCTTACCAATTAATACATGGCAATGTGGGCTCCAAACTTAAAGTAGTGATGGGCGGTGGCAAAAGTGCATTTTTAGATAAAACTTTCCATAGCAAAGGGCGGCGTTCAGATGGTCGCAATTTAATACAGGACTATCAAAAACAATCATCTAAGAATATGTTTATAGAAACTAAGCAACAATTGGAGAAGTTGGATTTAAAGGAAACACAGCGTTTAATGGGCATATTTCATGATGATCATTTGGATTATCATTTGGAAAGTTTAACTAAAACAAAATATACCCAACCAAGTTTAAAGGAAATGACTAAAAAGGCCATAGAATTTATGCAACAGCAAAATGAAGCCGGTTATTTTTTATTTATTGAAGGAGGCAAAATTAATATGGCTCATCAAGAAAACAAAGCTCGTCTGGCTATAGACGAAACAAAAGAATTTTCTGAAGCTGTTGACTTGGCACGCCAAATAACTAATGAGCAAGACACGCTCATTGTTGTAACTTCCGGCCATTCGTCCTCATTTAGTGTGGCTGGTTATCAAGACCGAGGTTCTGATATTTTCAGTTTATTGAGCAGCTTTAAGACTAAAGATGAGACACCCTATTCCCCCCTAAGTTATGCCAATGGCAAGGGTTACCATAAACACTTTAATGTTATAGACAGTAAACGTGTTGATCCAAATGTTATTTTGAAAGGAAATTACAATGATGTGTTCCCAGCTACAGTTCCTTTAATTTCGGCAACTAATAGTGGCGAAGATGTGGGTGTTTTTGCTTCAGGTCCTTGGTCCCATTTATTCACAGGGGTTTATGAACAAAATGCCATACCGCACATGATGGCATATGCAGCGTGTATTGGTGAAGGCTTAAAAGCCTGTGACACTTTATAGCATTAAAAATTTATAAAAATACAACACAAATTTATCAGTTAAACTAAAGTAGAAAAAAAAATTTGCTTACATTAATTACATAAAATATACATTGAGAAAAGCTCCCCACAAACTATTATATAATTTTAAATTTACAGTTCAACCTAAATAAGAGCGGCAAGCGGAGCGTTTTTAGCGTCTTCTATGTAATTACGGGTCAAAAATAAATAAAAATTGTTTTACAGCCAACTTCACTACAAAACGCAGTCAAAATTGGTAACTACATAGAAAATATTAAAAAAAAAAAATAAAAAAATAAAAAAAAAAATAAAAAAAATAGAGGGTCTTCTAAAGAAATATGAAGTCCTCTCAACACAGCTCATGCAAAATTGCACTTCGGTTTAATATTTTATCGACTTTACTAAAATACTAAACAGCGCCTAAAAATATGTTATTCTTGTATATTTCTATTAACCAACTGCAACATCAGCGTTGCCATTTTGGTCTTTTTTCTAGCATTTAGTCCGTAGCTTTTTTCTAGCCCTTTTTCGTTTTCAAAATAAAGTTCAAAAAGTTAAATGACTTTTTTTTTTTTTTTTTTCGAAAAATTAAAACAAATCATAAGCTAATAACCGCATGTCAGCACGGTATAATTAAATGCCATCATGTTCGTTTAAAAATTGCTGTTTGACATGCCGCGCATGATGGCTTTCAAACTTTTTTTTTTTTTGCTATTTTCACTATCCTGTGATGACATGCCGCACTTTAGATAAAAAACACCAAAAATTCACTCACAAAAGTAAGAACACTACAAGACTTTTTCTTACTTTTGCTTTAGTAACTCATTCTAAACAAACAATAAAGCCGACTAAAATGTAAATGGAGAAAAAAAAACTATAACCATGATAAGTGTTGGCGAAATAAAACATCACAAGTCACGACTCAGAAAAGAATGGCACTTAAAGTTGTAGTCACAGTAGCTACACATGGTAGGGGCTATCGATCAGCATTGATACAGTAAAATGTAAACAAAATTAAATTGGAGTAGTTTTAACAGTAGTGTTTGCAACAAGTACTTACAAAACAAACAAAAACACACAAAAATTATAAGAATTTCTTAAGAAAAACAATATATACTAAAAAAAACCAGTATTTTGAAGATACATACAACTCTCTCGGCAAACACTTATTTTTATAAACTCACCACTAAACTTAGATCAAAGCAAACTCACAGACTGAAGGCAAAAGGTAGCCAGTAAATATTTTTTAAAACAGGTTAACACTAGTTGAGATATTTTTGAAACGTTAAGACGTGTTTAAGCGCTTTAAATGCAAAACGGTAAAGTTTTGTATGACATAAGATACAGAAAGAAGCAAGAGAGTTATTGAGTGTTAAAATTAATAACAAACAAACAAAAAATTTAAAGCAAAAATAAAAAAGGTAAACTAAACCTACGATGGTCAAGCGAAAATCCAGTTTTATTTTTTTCAAATACAAATTGTATTGGTGCAAATTATTAAACATCAGCAAAAATTAAATTAAAAGTCCCACAAAAAAATATTAATAAAAGATTTCAATTAAAAGAAATTTGGTTATTTGGGAATGTGAAAGTATATTTTAGAAAGAAATAAAAAAAGATTTTATTTATTTAAAAAAATTAAACAATAACAACAATAATTTTTTTATTTTCTTGGTGAAAACAAAAAAAAATTTAATTTATTAATTTTTAATTTCATACACTCGTATTGGACTTCTTAACTAACCGCAATTTACGGTTGATTTTATATAAACCGTGTGTTCATTTTAATTTAAGTTTTCTCTACTTGAAATATTAAATAAAAAACATAAATAATAAAAAAAAATTAAAAATAACAAAAACCAACTGCATTTTGTATGCAAATTTAGTGCAAAAAGATGATGTTGATGATCGACCATTAGAATTGATGAAAACATTTTTTCTGCAGATTGAGATGTAAAGGCAAGAGCATAAAAAGCTCTAGAGTTTCAGTTTAGCTATTTACTGTTTGTTTTCTATTTCTAATTACAATTTGTTTGAATAGAAAAATACACAGAGTTGTAAAACATTTAAAAAACAAAAACTTTATCTATTAAATACACATAGTTGGGGTGTTTGAATAAATGTCTGAACTCGACACAGACTTATTTCTCTTCGAAAATACAATCGTTATAGATAGATACGACAATTCGACACCGTCTACACAAAATATGCTTTACCACATAGAACTTTAAATTTAAGGTAGAGAGAAAAACAATAAGACAAGAAAAAAAATATTTTTTTTTAAATTTATTTTCGATAGAATAGAATAGAATAGCAGAGAATAAAAGAGAATAGCATAGAATAGAAGAGAATAGTAGAGAATAGAATATAATATAATAGAATAGAATATAATATAATAGAATAGAATATAATAGAAGAGAATAGAATAGAAGAGAATAGAATAGAATAGCATAGAATAGAAGAGAAAGGAATAGAATAGAATAGAATATAATAGGAGAGAATAGAATAGAAGAGAATAGAAGAGAATAGAATAGAATAGAATAGAATAGAATAGAATAGAATAGAATAGAATAGAATAGAATAGAATAGAATAGAATAGAATAGAATAAGAAGAGAATAGAATAGAATAAGAAGAGAATAGAATAGAAGAGAATAGAATAGAATAGATAATAATTTATGTATAAATAGAATAAACAGAACAGTTTCATATCGAGGTAATTTAAGAGATGACATACGAGTATAGGGAGCGTAGATAACTTAGTGAAACGTAATTCATTTACGTACTCGTAGCTCCTTGTACATATAAAAACAATATTGTAAACTAATTAAAAATTTTAATTAAAAACATTGTTATATTGATCAATTAAATACCGATTTAATCAAAATCTTTAGTTGAGCAAAAAATTTGTCGTATGAATTAAATATTTAATTGATCCCATAAAAAAATTTAATTGATTCAACTAATCAATTTTTTTTTTATTTTTAATTGACTTATATTTTTTTCCTTGTGCCTCCCACCATTGTACTTCTTTACTTCCTTTTGCATAAGTAGATACGTACTCGTATGTAGTGTGCGTTGTCAAAAAGAAACCAACATAAAACTAAAATCATACCGCCTTCGTGTATTTTGCCGTACATGTTGTTGTTCTTGCTATATAATACAAATGATGATGACAACAGTGGTGAAGATGACAATGATGATGATGCTGATTGATAATGATGGTCATGATCATGAACATCATTATTGGTGAAATTTAAACATTTTTTTCTTTCATTTTTGTTTTTGCCACAAACTGCTGCATCTTCTTCTTATTGTATTTCTAAAGTTGGCTGGCGTTTTAGTGTAGAGTAGGCTAAAGTAGTTTATGTTTAGAAACTGTTGGATTTGTTTGTTTTTTAGAATACTTTGGTGGTGTGTTTTGAATGTGTAGTTTTAGAGTAACTGACTGCTCGTACTGCTTTAGTCATTCTCGCTCATAAAAAATACTCGTTTTAATTTTTATTAATTTTTTTTTTCCTTTAAACAAAACGAGTTTGAGATTTCTTTGCAATAGCATAAAAATAAGTAAAAAATTTACTTTTTCTTTTGATAACATTTTGTTTGTTCATATTAAACCCAGTTCTTTTTTTATTTTATTTTTTGCTGGTTTTCTACAGCATCCGTAGAAATTTGTTGGGTCTTAAGGTGAATGATAATTTCTTTTTAATTTTGCTTATTTTTTTTTTTTTTTTTCAAACTGAGGGAGTGTGAAATTGAATATTATTTTAAAGAAAATGAAATTATTAAAATGAGTTGCAGAAAGCTAAGAGGTTTGCATATTCTATAAAGTCACACAGTAAATTGAACTATTTTAGGTAAAATTATAGATGTAAAAACAAAGCTGTGAAGTTATAGCTCAACGTAGAGTTTAATGTCATTTCTGGTGAGGTTCAAAGCAACATCTGCTTTAATGCGCTCGCGATTGATGAGTCTCTTTGACTGCCCCATGCCCTGTTACTCTCTGGCAAAGCATTGAGAAGTTTAAAGCAGTCCCAGACCAATCTTGATTGAAAGGAATAGCCCGCCAAAGAGTTATTCTCTCCTGTACTCACGTTCAGTGAGTGTTATCAGTTGACTGAATGACGTGCGTAGAGAAAAGATGTGCGACATAAGTCGCAAAATCGCCTATAAGTTGTGCAAATTAATTAATACTTTTAAAGAAAATCTGGAAGTTAGTCCGACAATTCTCATAAATTTCGAATTATTTTATAAGATCATTTTTTTAGAATTCTTTAGGGATGTCTGATAGATTTCTGCTTGATTTGGTATGCACAAAATAAAAGTGATTTTATTTATTAAATATTGAAATATTTAATAAATTTATTCTATCTAACTTCTGAAGTTTAAATATCTGTTTGTTTTGTTAGTCGATATGAAATCTATACGACAAGCTGATTGTATGATATTCGACATTCGACATTCTTATTTATCATAAAAGAATTTTCCATTCCTTTAATTAAACTTTTACCATATAGATTTCTTTCAGAAAATTTAGCTAAAGATTCAAAATTCCCCTTGACAAAAATCGTATAGAATTCACATACGATGTTCACACAGTTCGTCTCTAAGCTAAAAACTAACTGAATGAGTGGAACAGAGTAGTAGCTACTTTATGCATGTACCTACTAGTACGTGCATTTAATTTTACGAAGTTCACATAATTTACATGGAGACTAAGACAACACACTGCTGAACGGATGTTTACACTTCAAATTACTGAGTATGAAAGCAAACAGTAAATAGAACGTGAGAATGTAGAACAATTTTTTTTTAAATTTACTTTTAGTTGGAAAAAAAATAAATACACGCACAGAAAGTACTTGAATAACGAAAGTGAAGAGAAGAAAGAATTAATTGAAGAAGGTTGAAAGTCATTTCAACAGTTGTCCCCTTAAATTTAATAGACTTTTGTACCAAGTCTTTTTATGACAGGTTTGACATTTTTAGACCGCATAACCAAGTTTTGGTTACAGCTTTTTTCTATCAGCTCTAGTTTCTAATTATAGGACAGTTTAAAAATTATTACACTTTACTTCGTTCAGTTACTGTGGTTGAAGAAAAATATGTTTTTTAAAAGATTTTCTTGAATGATTCGTCTGTTTTAGACCAAGAAAAAGATTCAAGCAGTCAGATTTATGATCTCTTGGTAACGATCTTTCATTGCACGAATATTTTGGTCAAAACTTTCATATTTCTTTTTACTGTACACTCCAAGATTTTCAGGAAATCCATCCAAATGAAAATATAAATAGAGTGCAGTTTGATGCTCATGTTACAGTCCAGTAGTGCGATTCAGTAACTTTTATTGCAAAACATTCGTATCGAAAAAACAAGTATAACGATTGTTCAGTAACTTTGCGACAAAAATATTCGGTAAGATAGAAATCGTTATTTGCGATGATTATTTACGTCGCAAACTTCAATAAAAAATTCAGCTGTTAAATGGGTTGTCAAATAAAACAGTGTAACAACTCAAAGTTGTTAAAATTTAAAAAGAACGATAGATTTTTCTGCTTTCGAATAAAATTTTGATAATGAGACCCAGAATTTCAAATGTTAAAAGCTTGAACGTTAAGTAAATCGTATACGACTGACAGAGTAGGGTAGTTTAAGCAATTTCAAAAACTAGAGCTACTACACAAATACCAAATTAATTTTTGAAAAAAGCTAAGCTTTGATTTTTGTAACAACAGAATTTTAAAGAGTTTGTGCTGTTAAAAGACCTGAACTCTGTGTAGCGGTGGTCGCTTGCTTTTGCATAATTCAATTGTTTAATCGTATGTAACAATATTTGATTTTTATTTAATTTGCTAAAGAATAAATTGAAATTCAAAGCAAACAAATGGCAACAGTTTTTTAAAGTAAATGAGATGTCAGTTGCAACTGTAACGATTTTATATTTTAAAAAAAATAGAAAAAAATTATTTCATTTATCAAATATTCACAACATAAACATTCACTAAGCCAACAAGTAGAAGCATGTTCATGTTTTTTTTTTTTTTTTTTTTTTTGAAATACCAACTGCAATAAAAATTCTTAAAAAGAACCGTGTTGCTCTTGAATGCAAATCTAAGACTCTGATTGTGTTAAAGAATATGTTTCAAACGAAATAACGAAAAAAATTGTTTATGAGCTTTTAATTCAGTTACTTAAGATACATTCTGTGCAGTATTGGTATCAAGTTTTTTTAAGCTCAAGGTTGTTGTATGAGACCATAATAGATAAAGTAAAAAATCCATTCAAAAAACAAAGTTTGTTTAAAAAAAAAATTAAAAAAAATATCAAATGTATTGCATAACTTAACTGCCCGTATGTAGTTAAACATTCAATATAGAAAATTAAAAATTTTTTGCAATTTTTTTAATGAACTTAACTTGAAACTTTTTAACAATTGCAGTCGAGTTATTTTTTTTTTTTTTTTGATATTTTTTTTTCATATTCTCAATGATGACCGAACACATTTAACTAACAAAATACAAAGTTAATTTTAAAAAAGTTGCTTATCTATTCTACTGCCCTTCAACACAAGCGGAGAGTAAGGAAAAAAATTTGTCACGGCCGACTCTTTTGGCTGCTATACACAAATTTCTTGATCCACATTTTAGGGATCGGTTAAGGGCACCTTCTCAAATATTTTTAAAATCGTGAGCTTTAATTTTTCTTTTTCTATGTCTGAACCAATTCTTTGACCCTTTAAATTGATATTTGTTCTATCCCGTAATTTTCTGTTTTGTTTGCAAATTAGTGAAAATTCTTATAAAAATCAAAGTATTTCTGCTAAACATATTTATAAAAAAGTCACAAATACTGAAAAGATATTTAAAAATACTAAAAAACCTTAAAACATATTTATCTTCATTCACTTTAAAATACAAATGTTGGTACATTTTTTTTACACCCTATTTAACAATCACAGCAAGAAAAACTAAATTGTATTCTTCTCTTCTTAAAAAGAAAAGAAAAATTCAATTGAAAATTCGAGCAAATAAGGGTACCCCTTTTTACTACCATTTCTAAATATGTACCTTTATGCAAATTAATGCAGCAAATAAATATTTTATTATTAATTTGTAACACTTTCAAAAATACCAGCTGACATATTATCATCTCAAAGTGCAGTAAGTGTGTTAAAAATATAAAAAAAAAAATTTTAAAAGTTAAATGTTACCAATAACTGTGTCCAGAACAAAAGCCAAACTTAATTAAGAAAAAAATAATCCTTTGAAAAAGAAAATTGCTCCGTTTAAAAATAGAAATACAAGAAAGAAAAAATCAACAGAAGTTAAACTTAACGTTAAAATGTTAAAAACAAGTTGGTGGTGGTGGTGGTGGCGGCCGTTTGACCACTTTTTGGTTAAATCATACGTGCAGTCATTAACTTGTGTTATAAGCGTCTCATTAATTGTGCCATGTTTAGTTAAAAGTCAAAGTTTAAATCAGCCACCACATTTTATAGCCGGCTCTGGAGATATGGCTCGATTTAGCCTCTCGGAAAACACACCTGTTGGCAGTCCCGTATACCAATTAAAAGGTGAGTTTAAGCAAATTTTTGTATTTAATAGAAAAATTTTTTTAAAGAAATTTGCTAATTTATTCAATAAATTAATCAAACAGAAATGGTGAAATTTAAGCTCGTGAAGGAAATATAGTACATTTTTGGGGGAAACGAAAAAGAAATTGGAGCTCTTGGCTGCCTTAATGACTGAAATTCTAACGTTATCGTTCACTTTTCTTTTAATTATAATTTAATTTTTTTAATGAGCTTCACAACAGTTTTTTGTCCTTTAAAGTAGAAGCCAACGATAACTTTCTGCATAGAAGGCCTTGGGCTCTAAAAACATTCCATAGAACCCTTAAAGTAGAAAATTTACTTAATTGCTTTTTACTGTCTAGACCTTAATTACAGCACTAAAAGAAAACAAAAATAAAGGAAAATGTACAATGATTTTCAAATGTGCAATAAAACGTTTGTCAAAATGACTCATACACCTGCCAAAAATTTGTGGCGCACACACCATAATGCAGTTTTTAACTAAATAATATTGATTAGGTTGTTGTGGTTTTTCTTTTTTTTCTTTTAGCACAAAAACTAGTAAAACTTCTTAAATAACCAAAATTAAAAAAAAATTTGTTATTGTATAACATGTATCATATGATTAGAAATAAATGTTCTAAGACCTTTTTTTTTAAATTAGATATGCATGTACAGGATGTTCTTTTTACATTTAGATAAGTTTAAATCACAAGAAAACAAAGAAGTATAGTTTTTTTAATATATCAATGAAAATTAATTTTCTTTCTGTTTGTTTTTATGTTAAAAAATTAAATTTTTTTCTAATAACACAATTCATTTACGACAGAAAACTTTTTAATTCACAATTAAATAAAACAATTTAAAATAAGAAGATAATTCACAGGAATGAATAAAAGCAATTTGCATATGGATGGATATGTACTGTCACCTTAGGTGCGGGTAGATTAAAAAACCTTCAAAACTAGTGCTAATTTTGTCATTAGCAGACTTTAATTAATCAAAAAATTATACAAACAATCTGGAAAATTTTATAAAGTGGACATTTGTTGCCCTGTGTTATATAATTAAATTAAATTTAATCAAGATTTAACAAGAAAAAAATTGCAGCTAAAATTTTAATTTAAAAATAAAAAAATTTTCTTATGAATTTAAATTTACTAAACAAAAGTAGAAAAAAAAAGTATTAGCAAACGTGCTTTTTTATCATTTGAAAACATTTAACATTTTTCTTAATAAAATTTAAATTGAAATTGGAAAGACACGTTTTATTGCAAATTGCATTGCTAAACAAAAACAGCAAAACCACACGCAATATTTACTTTAAGCCATTAAACACCAGCCAGTAACTTTATTTCTGACATCAACAGTATGTAAGCGACAGCTAATTGAGATATTTTTGTTTAAAAAATAAAATGCCTATTTTTTTACTGCAATAAAATAAAATATTTGCTTTTTATTTTTGTGATCTGCCCGCTTGAAGTAAAAGATGGTTTTTGTTTTAAGAAAAGCTTTAAGAAATTAAGAGTAGACGGGAAACACCATTTGATTTCTTTTACATATCATCACAGACAAGTCTGTGACTCACTTACAGCTTAATATTATTTCAGTGCCACTGTCTGTTAGCTGCATAAATTATTCAACTGAAGTAACATATTTAACAGTTTCCTTCAAAAAAAAATCTATTCCTGGATGTCATTAATAATTACGTCTGATACTACATTGATACACATGCAACAAAACCTATTTCGAATTTTATTTGACTTCCAAAAAGTAAATAAATAAATAAAAAATAATTGTGTGGAATAAAAACAAAAAAATAAAAATAAAATAAAATAAATTTTTCCAACAAAAATTGTGCAAAAAATATGTGTGAATTCAAACTTGTTGAATAGCTAAATAAAATGTATCCATCAACTAGACAAACATGATTTGTTTTGTTTTTGTTGCAGCTACCGAAACAACTTGTCTGTATTACAAAATGTTAATTTGGTATGTCATATAAGATGATCTAAACTGGAAGAAGTAACTCTAAGTCCAACACTGCAAAAATCAATTACGAAATTAAAGAACATGAAAAAGGATTTTTGCTCTCAATTATGTTTTTTTAAAAAGTAAAAATTATTATTTCCCTTTTGAAACAACAGCCATAAAATTAATAAAAACCCTTTTAAAAAAACAAAAATTTTCAAAGCCTTAATAAAGATTGAATTAAAAAAAAAAACACACCCAATTATCAATTAGACAATGTTATTCATTGAATAGAATTTCTCTCACATACGGCGAGTGGTTTTAAAGTTAAGCTACACCTAACGTTCAGCCTAGATTTTTGGGATAAGAAAATTCGTATTAAAATTTAAAGTAAAACTTTTATTATTGAAATAAATATTTCAGGTAATCAGAGAGTTGGAGTACCTTCCCCAACATTTTAACAATAAAAATAATTAAGCAAATAAGTTCTTCAATTACACATGTCGTTTTGCAGTTTTTCTACTATTTGCTTACATAAACTTGCTAATTACAGCCAACATGAGTGTCAAACTTTTGTGGTTTTCTGTGTTTGTATTCATACACGTTTATCACTTCATCTCGCCTCTTTTACCAACAATTTTTTTTTGTGAAATCCATATTTTTTTTTCTCAGTTTATTTACTCCATTCAACAATGGCCTGCTCTACATAGATACTGATAATTGTAACCTGGTTTTGATTACTTCATTCAAATGTGTTACATTAAATTAAACATAAGCAGGGTTGCTTACAAAATGATTTACATAAATAAAAACATTATGAAATTGTAATTGAGTTCTGAATTGATAAAAATTTGATTGTTTATTTAAAATTAAAAAAAAAATTTATCCTTTATGCACATAAACTAAGGCTGTGGCGACGCGTGTCACACAGAGCCTTAAACAATCGATTTATTGGAACATAAAATGCAAAATTACACTTTTACTGAGACACCCTTTACAATTGATAGATAAAGTTAAAGTTGTCCGATTTTTTTTGGGGTCATCTGGTAACATTGATTATGATGTTTGCAAGCAAACTTGCGATGTAGTTCATCGTGTACTAAAAGCGTCGTGAAAAATTCTTATTATTTAAATTGAAATTTACTCCTCGTAAGCACGTGCTAGTACCAAAATTCATGTGATCTAAATGTAAAAATGTTATATATTGAAACACAAGCCACCAGCTTTGGACTTCTCTTCACTTCTTCATAATGCAGTTGGCAGGCACTCGATCAGGAGAACAAAGTTGTTCACCTTCTCTGTGAGCGTTGGGCTCTTCTTACTTCGAAATATAGATTCCTCAATTCACATCTTATGGATGACCTATAGAAGTTATCACAGACTAGAGTACGAGAGGTTTTTATATAGAGTATGTGTGTTATTCTAAAGAGCAGCTACCGGCTGTTAAATCGATTGTCCATTGAAATTTCAATTAAAATTTGCGATCGATATCGAATGATCTCACGGTAGCTAATTCACAGAAAATTTCTTGCACCACGTTTAATAATAAAAATAAAAACAACTTAAATCATTTATTACATGTAGTCACACAAAATTTTATGGCACATTTAGATTTCTTTCTTTCTTTTCTTCTTTTTGTTGAGGTTTAACAATTGATGAATTAAAATTATTTCTTAATCGATTTCTCTGAAGAGCACAAAAGAATTGTAAAAAAATTTCAAAATCTATACAAGATATTAAAATGAAAGTTTTTTTTTTTTTTTCTTCAATGATTATGCTTTCACAATTACGATGCTTTAAAGTGCACAAAAAATGAGAAATAAAAAAGAAAACTAAACAAAATCTATCCAAAATGTGGCAAAATGTATATAAAAACCAATAAATCATTAACTAACTCACTTCCTATTTGTCCAAAAAACCGCATTTCTTTAAAGAAACAACTTTAGTTTGCATCACAATGTATCTTATGGGATGCTTACTCATATTATGTGTGGCTTTGTGAGACGTATGTAGTACATACGTGCGTTTCCAAACTGGTATCAGTAAAATTTTACACGCAATAAAAAACGCACATGTAGCATGTTCAACATTAACCCAACAAACACAACGTTTAAAGGCCCTAGCTCTATCGTAGCTTCTTTTACCAATCGTAAGAATAAATATAACCCTTACCCTCCTTGAACTAGTCGGGATAGAGTTGAGAGAGAGGGAGATTACATGCCAATTATGAATATTCCCAAGGATTTTTTTTAAATTGGGAAAATTTTGGTTTTTGGGAGAAAAATTTTGTTTATAATAAGAGAAAAGCTGTAGTCGCTCTGGCAAAAATCCATAAATTGGACTACGAACTGGTAGCCCACCCAGCGTATTCCGCCAATTTAGTCCTAAGAGACTATTTTCTTTTCTAAAACCGAAACCAACGCCTATTTCGGGGGCTGTAAGAAAACCTACTATTTGGAAGGCATAAAAACATTGCAAAAACGCTAGACTAAATAAGTATATTGAGCTAAAAAATGTTTATTCAAAAAGTTACTTAGCCCTCGTATATAAAATATTAATTACTTTTTTAATGGAAATAGCGAAAGTTGTGAGATTCCTATTGACAAATTTATTTACCAAAATTATAATTTCCTTAAATTTGTTTACACTTTTTAATTATTTTGGTTTTTGATTTAATCTTAATTAATTTGTACATGAATTTACATACAATTGCCTCAAATTAAATATGATAAAAACTCATATTAATAGTTTTCGTTTTAGTGAACTAGTTATATTTTCGGCGGTAAAACGAAGGGAGAGAGAGAGAGAGAGGGAAGGTAAAGATTAAATGTAAATATAATGACGTGTTTATAGAGGAAAAGTATTTATTTAGTAAAAAAAATTTTACACAGACCACAACACGCATGCTAGCAGGAGAGTGTTAAAGTAGAAACAAAAAGTTTTAAGATTTCATGCTTTGCGAAGCATAATTTTTCTAAAAAAAAAATAGTAAAATATTTACATACTTATTATTACTTGTATTAAAAAAAAATAAAACAAAAAGAAGTTCCACTTTATAAATACAATTACAACAAGCAACTAGAAATTTTAATTTAAAAAAAATTAACTAAACTTGTTATCGGTAATCTCTGTCTAGACTGTCTAAATATTAAAAAGGAAAATAAACGGATTGAAAAAAAACTAATAAAATTTTTTTAATTTTGAATTTCATAACGCACTTTTTAATTTTATTAAATGTTATCACCAACCAGGGTAAGGATTTTCATGCAAATGCATGTTTTTACGAGTGCTAACCGAGTATTAGTTTAGCGAAAAAAATAATTAGACTGCTGCTTCACCAAAACAAACGAGTGTACAAAAACGAGCTTAGGTACGGTCAATAGAATGGATCAAAAGCTCGAGCGGCTGAAAAGTGTTGTTCAATAAATAATTCATTTTCTTTTTCATTAAGTAAAATATATAAGTTAAAAAAAGCTTTAATAAAAATACTAAATTATATTTGCACGATTGGATCTACGAGGAAATCAAATTTTTGGTAAGACCCTGGGTTGATTGAGCCATACCCCTGATGGGCAAATAAGCTGCAGTGCAATAAAATAAATTTCTTTCATTTGCTTGTATGAAAACAACATTTTCGCAAAACAGAAACAAAAATTAATCATTTTATTTTATTTTAGAAACGGCAAATATTTTAAGCCAGATAGAACTTACGAAAGAGTAAACTACTTAACTATCAAACGTACTACGATATTGCAATCAATTTTTGATCAGTACACTCATAAGTAGTAGATGGAAGCTTAAAAAATATTTCATCCAGATTTAGTTTGAAAATCAGACTACTCGACTCTGTAATTTTGTGGCGCAATTAATCCGTACATGAAAGCTATCCATTCGCCGAACTGTGAATATATTTAATACCACTTACGCTCTAAATAATGCAATAACACTAACACGTTAAAGGAATATGCGCACTGAAGAGAATATTGCAACTAAAATGAAAATGTAAAAAAAATTCCAAGAAATTAGGTCTCTGTACAAATTAATTAAAATGGAAGTCTGCAATGCTCTTCCACTGCCTCAAATGACCGCATTTTTTTCAAACGTTAATGTCTTGCTGAATTGAATTTTAAAGCTGCTCTAAATTATTATTTTATTTATAAGCAACACAACACAAAACCGTGAAACTTCTTTACTTGTTGCAAAAAAACACCCAGGGCTTAGGCATTAATCGAACCTGCAACACCCAGATTTGTAGGTTAGTGCTTTATCCACTAATCTATGAGGACACCCTCGTTAATGTCTTTAGAAAAAAAAACTATTTAAATTGAGATTTTTGTGCTATTTTTTACAATTTAAATTTCCAATAAATTACAATAGCGATTTTGTTTAATAAATAATAAAACTAAAAAAAAGGTTGCATAATTGCAATCTATTAATTAATTAAACAAAAAGGGTTTAAGTTTTTTAAACGCAGCTGCAAAATGTGGAATTTAAAATGCACGATAAGAATAAAAAAATAACAAGCAGTAGATACATATTGCTGGAAGTTACGCATGCGCATAAAGGAGGCTTTAAGCAGAGGGTCGGCATCGAAAGGTATTGCTTTTATTACAATACAAAAAAAAATTATTTCGCTTGAAACGCCTTATCAATAAAGGAAATTTTCATTTACATCGGCGAAAGAGTGTTCCAATTATTGTTCGAATTCAGTTACAAAACCCCTTTGCCCGACGAAATGTAAGAAATTATTTTCATTTTAAATACGCTCGTGTTAAAGCTCAAAATAAAAATAAATCATGACAACAGCAAAAAGCCTGTCTGTCTACTCTGACAGAACTTACAATGTGTTTTTCAATTTACAATAATGATTTGTAATGTATTGAGGTGATAATGATTTCGTGTTTTCCAGCTCCAGTAAAATGCAATTACACACATTAAAAGCTACGGAATTAAAATATCAAGAAACCCAATTCTTTAACACAATTTCCACACAACAAAATAATAGAAACAACAACAACAACATGAATAATTAAAACTAAAAGGAAAGAGAGTATAAAAAAACATGAAGAAAACAAGTGCATATTAAAGGTTGTGGGAAGCTTTTTAACATTTTTTTCACGATTAGGAAATAATCTAGAATAAAATAATAATAAAAACAAGACTAAAAATTTAATATTAAACCTACGAGAGGTGTTCAAAAAAAGAAATTAAGGAAAAAAGAACAATCACAAAATAAAAAACTCTTAATTGAGAGCTTGTTTCTTTTCCTTTTTTTTAATTGAAAAATATTTTTTAATGATACAGGCCTCAACATCATAGAAACAATATACAGACAACATTGTGCTTAAATTGAAACGATTTTTGCGTTGAGCTTAAATAATCAGCTTCTTTTTAATTTACGTCAGAAAGCGCATCTATTAAAGCGTTGTGGCCTCCAGTTTAAGAGCCCTGTCTCAGCTTTAAAAGTAGAAAAAATTCCCAGGCCTTAAAATAAAATTTTAAAAATGATGTCATGCTACTCTGCTAAAAAAAAAAAATTTAGTTCAAGAATGTAAACATGGGAGTTGATAAAACTTGAGACAGCTATACATGCAGCTTTCATGTAGAACATAGTCATCGATAGAAGATACTTAGATTGGTTTAACAAAGCAGTTAGTATAAAACCCAAATTGTTATCATATTTTAGGCATACCCAGTATTATTTGCATTGCCATAACCTATTATTTATTATAAGTTTACTAACATATACTCGTATTCTAACTTAATTTAATTTAATATTTTCCTTCTTCCTATTAACAGGAATTGATCCAGAAGGCAGTCATCTTATATACAGTATTTCGGGACCAGTTTTTTCTGTTGATCGTGATACGGCTGTGGTGCGTTTACGTCAAGAGTTGGATCGTGAAACGCAAGATTCTATTGAGGTCATCATTAGTATTACTGATGAAGGAATTTATGGCAGTGAACCGAATACAGTATCACTGAGACGTGTTATACCCGTACGCGATTACAATGATAATTATCCAACATTTCTGGGTCGTCCTTATTTGGTCAGTGTGAAAGAATCTCTAGCAGTAGGTTCAGTATTAGAGGTAAAGCCCCCAATTATAGTTGTGGATCGTGATGTGGGAATTAATGCTGAGATTCATATTAAATGCCTTAAGGTGAGTTGTTTCTATTTTAGGCTACACTAAATTAATTTCATTGTTATTTTTGTAATAAGAATTATTCATTGACAAATACCGGTTGACCAATAGGGATTTTTAATTCTAGCATCCTTTTTCTATCAACATATCACAGCTCAGTTACAGATAATAAATTTACAGAACACGCTTGTGAAACTAGAATTTTTTCGTTTTACAGCATAACCTGTAACCTACTTTCACCTTAATTAAACTGCCTTCGAAACTTAATTGTTTGACTGTTTCCTTTCTTTTTGCAGGAAAATGATATTTGCGATACTTTTGATGTTACCGCTAATAAAATATCTGATGGCAATTATACAGCCTTAATAACACTGAAAAAACCTTTGGACTTTGAGAGCAGACCTACTTATATAATGACCATATCAGCTAGTGATGGAGCTTTTGATAATCCTCTTACAACTCAAGCCACCGTTTCAATTAGTGTTATTGATGTACAAGATCAATTGCCAGTTTTTACAAATGCTCCATATTCGGCCAACGTAGATGAGAATACCCCACCCGGTGTTAGAATTTTAACCATTAAGGCCATAGATGGTGACATAGGGATCCCACGTGATATTTTACTAACGTTAGAAAATGAACATTTTGGTCATTTTGAATTGATGCCATTTGGGGCACCCACAGAAGGTACCGCTGCCTTAATAACTACCGATAAACCTTTAGATCGTGAAAACCCAGAAATCTTACAAAATGGTGGTGTTTACGTATTCACTATACGTGCCACAGAGTTAATAGATGGAGAATTATCTGATGATACAACAACTACCCAAGTAACCATAGTGGTAAATGATGTTGATGATCATATACCGCAATTTAATGGTGAAATTTTTAATATTTCTATACCCGAAAATTTGGACACGGGTATGCCCTTGCCGGGTCTTACTGTATTTGTTACAGATCATGACATGGGTAGCAATAGCCGTTATTCATTAGTTTTGCGCGATGTTAGTAATTCTGAAAATACTTTTGCTGTAAGTCCTACGGAAGCCCAAGGACGCACGCCTATTGTGGTAAAGGTTTTAAATTCTTCACATTTGGATTATGATGTAGAGGACATTGGGAAACGTCAATTCTCTTTTGATGTTTTAGCATTAGTTAATGGTGTGGAACAATCAAAAGTCCGTATTAATGTACAGTTAATGGATGTAAATGATAATCCACCCATATTTAATCATACAAGCTATAGATTTTTAGCACCTGAAAATCTTACCGCCAACTTTCAAATCGGTCAGGTCAAAGCTACTGATAAGGACTCTGAAAAGTTTAGTTTCATTACGTATCGCCTCAAAGGATTTGGTGCAGACTTCTTCTATACAGATCCCTTGACAGGTGGTTTCTTTATTAAAAAGCAATTGGATTATGAAAAGCAAAGTAGTTATAGTTTATCGGTCGTTGCTACAGATGGAGGAGGTTTAGAGGCAAATGCTCAAATTTATGTGGAAGTTGTAGATGTCAATGATAATTATCCCATGTTTGAAAGTTCAGAATATTCGAGAACAATTAGAGAGGGCACTAATCGTTTTGAACCTGAATTTAAAGTACGAGCTACAGATATTGATGGTCCAACTCAGGGAGGCGGTAAAGTTCGTTATGCCATTGTTTCAGAAAATAGCATTTCTGGAAATGTGTTTAGCATAAATCAAATGACAGGAGTAATCACATTGCAAAAAGTGGCAAAATCAATGGATACCGAAAGAGGAGAATATGAATTGGTAGTTTCAGCTACTGATTTTGGTATACCACCCTTGGTCAACACTACGAAAGTTTTGATACGAGTAGGTATATCGGGTAATCAAAGGCCAATATTTAAGGGGCACTTTCAAAATATAGAAAATGTTCCCGTACTGGGTCCACCCAGTTATAGGGTATCGATACCTGAAAACGCTCCCGCCGGCTATAATATCACTACTGTAAAAGCCCATGATCCAGATGGTTTGGATAGTTTATTACGTTATCGCATAGTGGGCGCTAATGATAACTTTGAAATTGATGAAGAGTAAGTAAATGAAACTTTTTATGTACACGTAACAGGGATGGAACATTTAAGCGATCTGAATAAAATTTCTTTTAAAGATGAAAATTTTAACATTTTAAAAAAAAAGCAAAGCAGAAATATTAAATTCTTGTTCTAACAAATTAAAACAAAAAAATTATGTTCCATCTCTGCTACAAACGTTTTATATGTATGAATATCTAAGTTTAAAATCTTATTCTTTTAAAGATCTGGCCTTATTACGGTATCACCACACGCCCGCATAGACCGTGACTCTAACATGGATAGTTTTGAGATCACAGTGAATGCTGTTGATTCCGGTTTACCCATACCAGAGACAGCAACAACAACCGTGTACGTTAATGTCAAAGATATCAATGATGAAAAACCAAAATTTGAGCAGCATAGTTATGCCGCCTATGTATCAGAGCGTACAGATATCGGAGAACATATTTTAAAAGTTAGAGCCATTGATAAAGATCTCAATTCAAAACTTAACTACACCATTAAAGGCATACCATGTGCCACTTCTAAAGCGGGTGTTAGCATAATGAATCGCAGTAAGTATCGGGTACAAGATGCTTTTCGTATTAATGCAGAAACGGGCATGATTTCCGTTAACGGAAAATTAAACCACGATGAAGCTGCCGTTATTGTTTTGTTGGTAGAAGTCAAAGATCTTAATGCAGAAGTGAATCCCGATAATCAAGTAGATACCACTGAAGTAACTGTTTATGTGCAGTCTTTCCAGGATACTAATCCTGTGTTCACCAATAAAGGTTGGACTAGTTCAAAACCTGTTGTCAAAATGAATATTATGGAAGAAATGCCCATAGAAAGTGCTTTGTTTATATTACAAGCTGAAGATCCGGTGTCAAAATTACCCATACAAAGCTTCGCATTAGTAGAACCTTTAGAACTGGAATACTTTCATATACACGAGAGAACTGGAGAGGTTATTTTACGTAAGCGTTTAGATTATGAAGTTCTTGAAGAAGGCAAAACACAATATGAATTTCAAGTTAAGGCTAATGCACCCGATATGAAACGTAGTACCGTGACAAAAGTCAATGTGACCATAGAAAATGTTAACGATAATAGTCCCATATTTGAGGAACTATCTTATCGCGCCACTGTTGTGGAAAACAAAAAACATCCAACAAAGATTATACGAGTCAAAGCCACAGATAAAGATGCTGTTTTAACAGCACGTGATGAACGTTTGGGTTATCACAAAATTTCCTACTCATTGTATGGTGAGAATGCTAATTTATTTGAGATAAACAATGTAACTGGAGAGATAATTGTGGCCCCACATGCCATAATTGATCGTGAGCGCACTCCTCATATTAGTCTTCAAGTTAAAGCCGAAGATTCGCCTGGTCGTCCCACCGACTCTAAACAAAGTGTAGTTCAATTGCTTATAGATGTACTGGATGTTAATGATAATGCTCCGGTATTTAATCAAAAGGAATATACTGCCGTTATACCTGAAAATGTTGGTCCAGATGCTTTTGTTATAAAAATGTTTGCCTTTGACTTGGATGATGGGCCGGGCGGTGAGATAACATACGAAATAATTGATGAGGGACAAGTTAATAGTTTGTTTAAGATTAACAAGCAAACTGGTGAACTTAAAACGAAAAAAGAATTAACTGGCAAAGGACGTTCAGATCCATATGAGATACGTGTTAGAGCCCACGATAATGGTGATCAAATATCAAAACAAACATCACTTAGTTCAGATGTTAAAGTCACTATATTTATAGGAGATGTCAGTGCCAATGATGGCATTCCATACTTCATTGAACCTGAGTTGGGCCAAATGGCCAATGTTACAGAGGCAAGTTCAAGATATATAATATAAAACAAAAGTTTAACTATTAATATATTTTATAATTATAGAATTCACCAATTGGGACTGCAGTACTTCAGGTTAAAGCCAATGATCCAGATAATCCGGAAACTCCTTCGGGTACTCTGATGTATAAAATTTTAGAAGACACTACGGATGCTGAGGTCTTTGAAATTGACGAAACTTCGGGCCTTATTAAAACCACTGCAATTTTAGATAGAGAAGCGAAAGACGTATACAATTTAATTCTAGAAGTTGCTGATAATGGTCAACCCAAGCAATCTGTTACAAGAATTCTACAAATTAAAGTGCTGGACGTTGATGATCATAAACCTAGATTTCACCGGGAAGTGGTAAGACTGCATAAAAAACACAATTTATCTTAAAAAATTTGGGAGTTAATTTTTATTTTTCCATGTAGGATGACGCTCCTTTAGAGTACAAGCTATTGGAGGAGCAGTCTGAAGGAACAATAGTGGGAAACTTTTCAGCTATAGATGAAGATATAAATGAAAATGCTGCCATTCAATATATTATTATTGGGGGCAATGAGGAGGATGTTTTTAGTGTGGATAGAACTAAAGATAATATGGCCATTATTAAAACGACAAAACCCATAGATCGGGAGTTGGTTGAAAGTTATACACTCACTATTAAATGTTTAAAATTGGGAGAACCGACATATGCTTATTTAGGTGATGCTTATGATCGCCAAGATCTCTCTCATTTACAAGTTCATATTAAAATAATTGATATTGACGACAATATGCCGCAATTTGAATACCAGGACATGTTGGTGGGTATAAGAACTAATGTGCCCATTGATAGTAGGATTACCACAATAAGAGCAACAGATTTCGATGCTGAGGCCGAGCCAATTGTGCTGACAATAGAAAATGTTACTTTTGTGCCTCAATTCTATAAGCGCACCAACCATGTAAAAACAACCTTGTTGCACAATCTCTTCACTTTAAACAATCACACTGGAGAGTTACGTACGGGTGGCTCATTTGCCAATTATGTTGACGGTTATTTCAATATGAGAATACGGGCCAATAATTCTGTAAAAACGCAACGACATGCAATGAATAATTTAAAAGTGTTTGTTATACGAGACAAATCACTGCTAAAGTTTGTGTTCTCACGACTCGCAAGTGAAATTCAAAATAATTTACGCAGCTTCCAGGAAAAACTTAAAGAGAAACTTAAGCCCTTAAGTTTGGATATACACATATTGGACACTCAGGTACTGACGAGGCCCGACTACAGTTTAGATTTCACATCGACCAGCTCTTGTTTTCAAATGTTTAAAAATGGTTCAGCGATTTCATTGAATGAAATGCAAAAACTTATGAACTCTGATATTTTAAAAAAGCAACTCTTTGATATTTATGTGGAGTACGGTGTCAGTGAAGTTGAACTTTGTTCAATGCGCAAACCAATAGCGGCGGCTAGTTTTATGAGTTCGCCGGGTACCTGGTTAGTAATAATTGCGGCTTTTATTGGTTTAGCTGCTTTAGTAACAGCCTGTACGGCCTGTTGCTTGAAAAGAAAGTACGTTTTTTAAGTTTGCTTAAGATCTAGCAGGAAGATTTTTCTAATTGCAATTTGTTTTTGGTTTTTTTTTTTATTTTATGACAGATACAAACAACATTCCAAGCGCAGCTTACAAGCTTCCCGTTCCACTACGGAGACTTATGGTGTTGTGGGCATGCCAACAGTATATATGTCTTATACGGAACCCATTTATGGACCATTGTAGCAACCAGTCATATGGTTAAGAAATGCATAGAGTTAAGGCCACAAATAAATTTATTAATGATGCAGCTGTAATAATTTTATTTTTAAGTTTTAGCATTAAGGACTCTAATGTTACCTGTAATATTAAGAATTTCTCCTTTTCTCTCTCCCTGTCTTTCTACCTCTCTTAAAACTCTGTTATTCTTTCTTATCGAATTAAAATGAGTCGTTAAACACTATAAGAGCAGGGTGCTCCATATAGTTTTTAGAATTTGCAACATTGACTGTTTTGAGTTTAAACGGTCTAACATCCGAAAGGATCAATTAATAGTCTTTTATCATACGAATAACGAAGTTTTATAAAAACCATATTAAGCGTGTTATTAAACAAATTGAAAAATAATTAAACAGGCCTGTTCCAAAAATTTGTACTTTAAATCACAGAAATATGTGACACATTTAATTAAAAAATAATTTTGTATTTTTATTATTGATTTCAAATCACATGCTCATTTTTTAATCTATTTTTAAATTTATTTTGGTATTAAAAGAATTGGGTTTCATAAAAAACACACATTCAGAGAAATCCAATTGTCAACAAAAAAGCTCCAAATTTTTCTTGTTAATTATAAAGAAAATTTTATTGAAAGAAATTGTATTGCTATAATTCAAGTTTCTTCTGTGCGTTTGGTTTTAATTTTAAGGCAAAATATCCTAACGACAGAAAAATAAACAACTGAGTGACTTTGACATTTGTACACGCTCAAAAAGAAAAAATATTTTTTAGTGAGCTCCAAATGTCATATAGATATAGTTAAGCTTTTGTTCGATTTTCTTTTTATAAGAATTATCCTGTGAAAAAATTTTAGTGTTTGTCGTGTGAAGTAGAAGCGAACAATTAGCCTGGCTGCTAATTTTATTTTAAAATTTGTTTAAATAAAAAACTTGACGAAAAATGTAATCAAGTTTCATACTGAAGCATAGAAAACTAAAAACGGTACACGATAACGATTAAAATTTCAATAAAATTTAAATGGAAATTTCAACGCCCCTGCTTTTTGAAAATTAAAACCACACACAGATTTGTGATTTGTTATGACGTGATTTTGAACACGTGCCTGATTTAATATTTTTTTTTTTTTTACAACAACCTCAAATTCTAAAGAATATATGGACCACATTTAATTAAGTTAATTAATTTTAGCCATAAAGACTGCGCATATTATTTAAAATAATCAATTTCATTTTAGCTTAATATGCCTGTGATCTATTTTATTATCTTTAATTATTTAATTTTTTATTTAGTATAATAGTATTAAAAAATAATATTTATTTCAAAAACAATTAGCAGTTTTAAATTTAAATAATTTTTTCTCTCTAGTTTTATACAAAACTTGCAGTTAGAGTGTGATTTACCTTTTTTTTTATTAAAAATTTACGTAAATTTAATTTTTTGTTTCTTTAAACAACGAAATGTTCAAGTATGTCAAAACATGTTAAATAGTCTTTAGATCTAAAAAAAGAAAAGTGTTTGAATAATTTTAATAAAGTTTTAAAAAAAAAAATTTAGTTTGAATCAAGGCAAATTGGTAGTCGCTTTAGTAGCCTAGAACCAGCAACTATATTTTTGTATTTACTATCGAATCGTTAACTTTTTATTTTTATATGAAAAAATGGAGAGTTTTTCAATTTCTATGTAGCAAAAATGTTACATGGCTTCGTTAGGAACAGCCATTGGTTTAAGTGACGGACTCATCATCTTCTTTTGTATGTTCCTATCACTTTCACTTTTGTATCTCTAGTGCTATCCCTCTTTACTTCCTCTTATACAGGTATGACAAAGTGACAGAGGACCCAGAAAGTGAGCCCGGCTTGTGTTTTTCTTATTTGGGCCTGGAACCTGCATGGTGTAATCAATCAATCATGTGGCGATATGTTTAAAACTTTTATATTGAAGCACAGGCAAAAACCATTGCACCGGGATTTCTAGCCCTTAAGCCAGCTTCCAAAGAATTTTCACTTATTATGTTCTCAAAGCACTCATTAATATTTGTTAAATAAAAAATATTATTTAAGCTTTTAGGTCTCTATTTTATATATTTAAATTATTATTAAATTAAATTCCCATATTTTGACATTCCTTTGTGTGTCATTCTCAAGGAAAATAATTTTATAATAAATAATTTTATTAAATTATTCGATCTTATAAATTTATTATTATTTAATATTAATCAAGCTTAAGATTTTAAAAATAAATTTCCCTGAAGAAGACCTTCAAAAGAAAGTCGAAATTTTGGAAAATTTAAATAAAAACAATTTTTTAAGATCTTAAGCTTGATTAATATTAAATAATAATTTTATAATAAAATTATAAAAAAAAATTTTTTTAATTATTTTCCTTGAGAAAGACACGAAGGAGTGTCAAAATATGGGAATTTCATTTAATAATCAGCCTTATTACGAGTCTCGTTTACGTAGTGGAATTCACGCCAAACTAATATAAAACATATGGCCGGCGCTGCCACATATCACTGCTTTCGTCACGACAACGACACTTATAATCAGGCCTAAAAGGCCTGAAAGCTTAAACCATATATATTTATTTGCAAATAAAAATGTAAAAAAAATCAAGATTAAAATTCATAATATTTATTGTTTATTTATGCAACCATAATAAAAAAAAATTTCTCAAAAATTATTTTATTAGAATTAGAAGAAATTATCAAAAGATTGGAAGCACTGATGAGCCAGAAATTACAGGTTGCAATAACAATATTTTTGCTTAAATTCAATAAAAAAACACGCTTAGAGTTATAACACTTAAAGCCACTAAATAAAATATTTTTTTTTTTTTTTTTTTTTTTGCAATTTTATATTTTTATAAAATCAGGCGAATCATTAATAAATTTATTTATCTTATCTTGTCACACAAAACTATAAATATATTCGTATGCGCAGCTTATGAGCAGTGATTTTGTTTAAACAATTTATGATGTCATTCAGCAACTTAGGACGGTTGTCACTATAAATGAAAATCATTTTATGGACTCACTGAGTGATTTGAAACAATCAATAAACAAATATGAAAGACAAAACATTTATTACAAAAATGGTGTTATAAAAACATTTACAATGCAAATATTTGTAATGGCATTATGCCACCAATGAAAGGTATTTATACAAGACAAGCATATGGCAAAAAAGTGGCATATTTTATTTACCTTAAGTAGGTACGATAGAAAATTATTTTGATTTTATAGGTATCAAATTTTGATTGTGTTCAGCGATGCCACAAGAAAACGCAAGCGAACGAAAGCAAAGCACATATTTATTGAAAACAAAAACAAATTTTCGTACATTGTGTTTGCTTTTAACTTTGCTGTGTTTTCTTGCTATTAGAATTTTATATTTTATTTCTGTTATAATTGAAGGCCCTTAGGTCACCACGCAAATTTTAGTTTATTTGAATCACATTTTTCAGTTAACTTTCATAAAACTGTAGTGCGATTCATTAAATTGTATTACGAACAAAAACAAGTATAACGATATTACAATTTGGTGTTCAGTAACTTTCCGATGAAAGAAATCGTTATTTACGATCAATATTTTTGTGCTGTTAACTTCGTTGCAAACTTCAACAACCAATGCAGTTTTGGACGAAGTTAACAGCACATAAATAATCACCTCAAATAACGATTTCCGATTACCGAATATTTTTGTCGCTATATTTTTTTTTTCGATACGAATGTTCGTAATAAAAGTTCATTAATCGCAATACAGGTATTTAAAAAATAATAAATATAAATAGAAAAGTAAACATCCTGCCACAAATGCAGAAGAAAATCATGTCACAAATATATTGATGCGAAAAGCAATACAGCGCGATTAGTGCTAGTGCCAATGCGCTTACTGTCTTAGAACTATATTTAGCAAAATTATGAATAAAAATTCCGCTGGAGTAAATAAAAGATTTCCCTTTATTTTTACAATTATGGGAAAGAAAAAAATTCAAAATGAAAAAATCAGTTATTGCAACTTCAAGAATTGCAAAAATCAAGGCAAATAATAAATAACCAAGTGATTACACCTTTTTGGGCTTTCAAATCACATTGACAAAATGTAATTTTCATAACAAGCCTGACAATCATTGTAATTAACTGGGATTCCATGTAACATTAATAATCTCAAAATTTAGCAGTCCCCTACATTGCAGACTGCATTACTGGAAAATTAACTGCGAACTTTTTTCTAAATTTAATTTTTGTGCTTTAAAATAACTAAAATTTTTGTTTTTTTAAAATCACACAAGTACAGTTCACAAAATTTGAAATACAGCCAGCCAGTCAGTCCACTTGTAATTCTAACACAAGCAAAAGTAGGTAGGCAATAATAAGCCGTCAGACATCAGCACACAAACACAAAAGTTTGTGTGTGAATATGTGGCTGTGTGTTTGTGCATTTGAGTGTATTAAGTAGAAGTAAATAATAACAAGTTGTTGTTATTTTAATGTTTTAAAAAGTTATAATAATATCCTTGTACTTACCACACTTTTGCTTGTATTTTATGTTTTTAATTTCTATTCCCTCTACATGTTCATTATTATTATTCTTTATTGTAATTGTTTTTGTTTCAGCTTTACTTGTTTAATTTAGTCTCTCTCTCTCTCCATGTAAAGGAAAAAAACACTTCACTGCACCCTTTGAAAAGGTTGAAAATGAACAAAACGTTATAAACACTACTCCCTAATTGTACAGACGAAATGCAACAGATTAGACTAGAATAGAGAAATTGTGTGCTAAAACTTCAGCTCAATTTAACGAAATCGCTTTTTTAATACCGGATTTCTGTAAACAATAAGCAAAAAATCCAAAGACAAGATGTGATGGATCCTTAAAAAACCCATCCACAGAAATACAGTCATTCACTACTTTATATTAGCAGAGGCCCCAACTAAAGGGGTAAATAAAATATCTATTTCAAAGCATAATTTTGGGCACACTTCTTTATGAGTGAAAATTCTTGAAAAGTGGGCGTAAAAATGGGCATGACTTTATTATATATCAAATTTCAGACAAATCCGTTGGAAAACAGAAAATTAATTTTATTTATATAGATGATTTAAACTATAAAACTCCGCTTATGGGCGGCTTTTTTGTTACGAAATTTTTATCGGGCATCGTTAAATTAGCTCTCACTGTGTCTTCAGCTTCACTGTACTTATTTGCATGGCTGCTAACCCTGATTTTTATTATTTCACAAGTAAATCATTGTCGTTACTGTTGCAACAAACAAACAACCAACAATTTCATTTGAGCAAATATATTTATTTGTACGTTAAACATCCCTTAGAAATTTTTGACACATTTTTTTTTTGTTTTGTTTTGTGTAACAAGCACGAGCGGTGCGTACAGGAAGTAGCAGCAGCACCAGCAGCTAGCAATTTTAATGCAGGCTGGGTTAATGAGCACCACTACACATTATAAATCTAATTTTAACATTTTATTATTTATGAGTTTTTATATTTTGCTAAAAATTTGGTCCTTTTCATATTGTCGAAATGAAAATTTTGGGTGTTTCCTAATGACGTTTGTTTTTTTTTTTTTTTTTTTTTTTTTTTTTAATTATTTAAGCAAAGTTGACATTTTTCCTATAGTAACGTTTAACAAGCCTCGTTAGAGGTGTATTGCAAACTTAAAAAAATCCAGTTAGCTGGTTTTATCTCAAATTATATGTGTATATACGAAGATATACCAACAACATAAACAACAGTTTTTAGAATTTGATTTTATAAATAAAAAAAAGGAATAAATTGTAAAGAAGACTTACCTCGAGAACAGGTTACCATTAACTGTAAAGAGAATTAAAACAAAAAATTTATTTTAATTTTAAAAAAATGAAATCAAACCTAAAATAAAGAAATAAAAAAATAAGAAAAAAAATCTTAAATTTTTTACAGGCAACTGTATATCAGCACTTCAAGCATTTCTTATTTGTCAAAAAATCACAGGGTAATAGAAAATGCATAAAGGACACTCAAATATTTTAAATTCAATGCTTTATAATTGGAATGTTTTGACAGAACGTTTCATGGGAAGATTTGAATACAGTTTTGTGAATTTAACCCACTTCAGTGTATGTAAGATGGCCATGTACAAATTTGTGAGTCCGTTTATAATATCTACATCGTAGATGGGGTAATCAACTTTCTAAAGTTCCCAGATCATACTAAACTGTCAGTTGTTTCTGTCTTTCAGTTGCTATTAAAATTCAGCCCGATCAGTCCATAAATGAAGGAGCTGTTAGTCCAAAACCGCGACTACCTCTATTTTTGACCATTTTTTTTGGAAGTGAGTGAAGTTAAATTCGCAAACACGTAGATCATAACGTTTTTTCAAATTTAAATGTAGTGCTTCTTGGAAGGGAAATTTTGTACAGAGCGCACACCAGAAAAGGTGTGACGACGGGTCATACCCCAAACTGAAGGTATAACTTTTAAGTGACATAAATTTTTTTTAATAAAAATATCATTATTCCCCCATACACGGATCTTGGAAGGGGATTAAAAATCAATAAGCATGTAAAAAAAACTCATTCATAAAATGAAAAAATTTCATTAATAAAATGAAAAAGTTTCATTAATAAAATAAAAAAATTTCTTTAGTTAAATGAAAAAATTTCATTAATACAATGAAATAATTTTATTGTTATAATGAAATAATTTCAATACTAAAAATTAAAAAATTACAAAATTTCTTTAATAAAATAAAAAGTTTTCATTAAAATAATGAAATGATTTCATTCAAACATGGAAAAAATTTCATTAATTCACATAATTTGTAAAATATATTATATGTATGTAGCAATGGATCAATTATACAATTTTAATGAGGTAATTCTTTCATTAAAACTTCAATTGAATGATAATTGAGTAGACAAATAATTACGGATTTTAATTTTATTGGCTCAATAAGGCTTTTGCAAATTTAAACACTAATTTTTAAAAACTGTTGTATATAGCATAATTTCCTACAAAGCCTGCAAGAAAATTAAAAACAAAATTATTTGTTATGAAATTCTTTAGTTCATCAAATAAAAGGTGATTTTATAAGAACTATCGGAAATTAAAAAAAAAAAAACACATAAAATTCAGAAAAATGCATGAAATATTTATTTGGATCGATAGTTGGGTCGATATAATTTAATGTTTGAAGATTATTTCATGCAAATGTTGGCCGCGGCTGCGCCTCAAATGGTCCATCCGCTTAGTCCAATTTTGGCATACTCTTTCCAACATTTCGGCCGGTATCTCACGAATAATGTTGGCAATGTTGGCTTCCAGTGCGTCAATCGAAGCGGGCTTGTCCCTATAGACATTAGCCCTAACATAGCCCCACAAAAAATAGTCTAGAGGCGTTAAATCGCACGATCTGGGCGGCCAATTGACTGGTCAGAAGCGTGAAATAAACTGTTCACCGAACTCGCCTCTCAATTGGTCCATTGTTTCGCGTGCTGTGTGGCATGTGGCACCGTCTTGTTGAAACCACATGTCATGCAAGTCAAGCTCTTCCATTTTGGGCAAAAAAAAGTTTGTTATCATCGCACGGTAGCGCTCACCATTCACAGTAACGTTGTGATTCGCATCATCTTTGAAGAAATACGGCCCAATGATGCCGCCAGCCCATAATCCGCACCAAACGGTTGTTTTTTGTGGATGCATTGGTAGCACTTGCAATGCTTCTGGCTGCTCTTCACTCCAAATACGGCAGTTTTGCTTGTTCACGTATCCATTCAACCAGAAATGAGTCTCGTTGCTGAACACAATTCTTCGATAAAAAAGTGGATCTTCATCTAACTTTTCAAGAGCCCATTCACCAAAAATTTGGCGTTGTGGTAGGTCGTTTGGCTTCAATTCTTGCACCAGTTGTATCTTATAAGGCTTCACACCCAAATCCTTCCCCAAAATTTTCCACGTAGTGGAGTAACAGAGGCCCAATTGCTGCGAACGGCGCCGAATCGATAATTCACGGTCATCACCAACACTGGCCGATACGGCTGCGATATTTTCTTCAGTTCGCACTCTACGTAAGCGTGTTGGTGGTTTAATGTCCAACAATGTAAATTTGGTGCGAAATTTTGTTACAATAGCCCGAATAGAAGCCTCAGTAGGTCGATTAAACTGACCATAAAATGGAAGAAGCGCGCGATGAACTTTCTTAACAGAGCACGCATTTTGGTAATAAAATTCAATAATTTGCAAGCGTTGTTCGTTTGTAAGACGATTCATGATTAAATTATAGACCAAACTGAAGATGTTTGACAGTGACACAAGATACAAAACGTGCGTGAGCTGTCAAAACTAGTGTTGCCAAAAAGATAATAGCAAAAAAATCACTCTTTATATGATTAAATTTGTCTTACGCATTTTAGTCTGATGCTCAAAGAAAAAAGAAATACCATAAAATTTACAACAGTCAGAAAATCTGGTTTATATTTCAACTAATTTTTGTTAGAAATTGTTTTTTATTAACTTTGTTTTTTAACTGTGTTAAGTCTAGTTATACTTTACTACAAAACAGATCTGAGCAGCAGGTGTGTTAAACAAACATAAATGCGTGCCACTTTCAAAGCAATCCTTTTGACTCATTCACACTTATAAAACATTATTATTAATTGTCACTGTGTTGTCCGTTAGAGTGACACTCACTAACTTCAAAGCTAGAGGAAATAATTTTGGCCGAAACAGTGAATTTAACGGACTTGTTTGTTTCAATAACCAGAATTCATATTAAACTTGGACAGATGGCCAAGTCGGCAAAGAGTAAACAATAACAATACACAACAATTAACGTATCAACAACCTTCGAACCAGCAAATACAGCTAGAGTGACTGACTACTCGTATTAACAATTGCAACTTCCTTTATTTCTATCTCTCTTTTTATCGCTAGTTCTCTTTCTATCCTTTCAAACAAAAAGCAACATATTAATGGTTGCGTGATTTTGCTTCCAAAATTTATTTATTTTTTGCTCCTGTATTTACTTACTTTTCTTTTTTTTCCAACATTATCCTTAATCATTCATATGTGAAAGTATAAATTTAAATGATTGTTTGCTCTCCCAAGTCTTAAAATACGTTACATATACAAAAACAATTATGGTTAACAAACATGTAAACGAGGACTAACATTAAAAATATAAAACAAGTAAGAGAAATTGTTGAGAGATTTTGTAATGATTAAATGTTTCGCAACATGAACAATAAATAAAAAAAAATAAAATCAATCTGCTTTTTTTATTTTTCCACAGCAACGTTTTTTTTTGTTTTTGTTTTAATTGTGTAAGAAAATTTCTATATTTTTGGGGTAAAAAAAGTAAATTGTTTTTTAGCAAAAAAAAAAAAAAAAAAAACTTAAGCTGGCGAAATAAAAAACGGTGTTTTAATCCACATATAATCTCAGTTTAATAACACAGAGTTTAATTTATAGTTTGTTCGTATTTGGTGCAAATGTGTCATGTGTCCTTAATAAGGATTTATATCATCAATAAATTTTTTTAATTCCAACCAAAAAAAATTGCAAAGAACCTTTTTTTTATTCAACATTATTCGCCGCCACTAGATATTTAGGTATTTATTGAAAAATCTCGCGAGAACAGGATCTAAGCCTTAACAGTTTTTTCTTTAAAAGATAACGAACAAGAAACAATCACACAGCAATAACTTAAGCACCAAAGCGAGCAACAATCACGGTGAAGAACTAAGTTTAATTTTATTTTGGACTCTCATCGCAAATTGCTGTAGCGTATCACATGAAATTCGGGCTTATGGATTGATGGGTAGTGATGGGTAGTGCACTAAACTATCAATTACACAGGTCACAGGTTCTATTCCTACCAAGACCCTGAGAACCGATAGTCATAGTAACAAGTGCTTGTTAAAAAAAAATCAATTTTAAAATTAATTTTCAATACTAAATAAATACTCCTCTACTATTAAACAGGGTTTTACACTGTAAAACTGAATAAAAGGACTTGTCAAAAATTTAAATCAAATAAAAAAGTATGTGAAAACATATCATAAAATATGGATAAAAATTTAACACTCGTATGGCTCTCACCTTGTATATGAAGTAGGGTGTTTTTAACTTGCTGTGCTTTCTATTCATGAGAATAGCTTATGCTATGAATGAGAATTACTGAATTAATTTGTATGACGATTTGACGTATAAATATTTGGAAATTTGATTTTAGCATACATTTTCTCATTTAGTTTTTATTGTTTCCTTTTAATTGTTGTAAAAAATATTATATTGTGTCCCTCAAGAAATTTTTTTCGTACGTTGCAAAAAAAATGTTCGTACGTTGGAAAAAATTTAAATTGCGAATTTTTGTTTGATTATAATCCACCGTTTTAATTTACATGTGCCAACAAAATTTTTCTATCTTACAATTAGAATTAAGGTTCTTAAAGTGAAGCCTCATGCGGCCCATACACACTCAATTTCAATACAAATTAAATGCTAAAGTACGCCAAGTTAAAAAAATTTTTTTTTCCTAAATTAAGGGCCTAATCAACAAAAGAGCTACACATGCACTATACTAACGCAAGGTTGCAGTACTTGTGTACTAAAATTGAATTGAACTTGAGTGTGTAGGGGAGACATCATTTAAATAGATTTTGAAAAAGTTGGATATTTTTTGCTTGAATATTATTTAAGACTTTTGTCAATTTATGTGACGATATACTATAAACATACATATACATGTGCATGTTGATTCATACACATGTATGAAATTGCGCAAAAGAAAAACCGGTTTTCAATTAACATTTAAATTTATAAATAAAAAAAAAAAATTAAAAACAATAAACTCCACCCATTTTTTCAATGGTCTGTTTACATTTGGCCTCTTAACAAACCATAAAACCGTTGTTTATGCTTACACTTTCAAAACTTAGGTAAAAACAACAGAAATTATAAATAATTTTCATAAACTCCTCAAACCTTTTTGAAAATAATCATTCGTCTACTCTGCTACACATGAAAAGTCATAAATTTTCTTTGCTGCTGCTGTCTTATTAATTATTCACATTTACTTTATTCATATTGTTTTTGCTTGTGTTCAGATTTTGCCAGTGAAAATAATCTTCCTTCATTTTGCATTTTATAATAATATTTGTTGTTGTTTCTAACTGACATGACTGCATGAAAGATTCCTCCCTTCTTGAAAAGTCAACCAAATAAAAGTTTAAAAAAAGTATGTATGTGTGACTGTATGTAAATCAGTTGAAAATGTTAAGAAAAAACAAGTTAAATTCGGCTGTGCCGAGTCTTATATACCCTTCACTGTGTGCTAGGGAAATATTAATATTTTTCACTTGCCACATTCTTCTATACTATCAAAACCATAGAAAAAATTAAATTAGTGAAGATAAATATGCCGCATTAAATATGCTTTAACGTACGTTACGTTTTTTAGTATTCCGAAATATATTTTCAGTATTAATGTTATATTTATCAAATACGTCTTACGTCATTAAATATTAAATATTTTTAGTAGTAGCTTAGCGAGGATCATCTATATTTGAAACCTGCCAACTTTAGACTATTTTTAAAACTTTTTTGAAATTTAAAAGGATTTTGGCAGTCTCCGTTTTGAATCATAAAATAAAAACTACGAATGTTTCCGAAAATGTTAAAACACTTCCAGAAAGAAAGTAGGTTCTACTAAAAATTAAACTATTTTTTGATTTTGGTAATTTTCCTGTGCAAAATCGGGAATGGTACCTCGGCAAAGTTGGGAATGGTAAAAATCCCTCAGAAGAAGGGATAAGGGAATTTCAAAATTTTTTCAAAAATAATCCAAAGATTTTTCTGAGTATTTGGGCAATAGATTATAAATCTAGACAGTCTCCTCTCACAATCTTTAATGGTTAATTACAAACGGAATCACAAAGGTATATGTACCCTTTGAAGGGTATAAAAAACAGTTAAAAATTGAATAAATTAATTAAATTTTAGTATGGCCACTTGATTAAGTGCAACCAGTGAAAATTGTTTACAAAAGGAAAAAAATGACATTCAACTGTTTGACATTCAGAATTTACATTTATTTTGAATGTTGAAATTTCCACATTAACTGCAGTTTCTTTTACATGCATACATATTACGTATGTACGTACATACAAACGTATTTCTATTTAGGAAAGTGTAATTTGCATAACAATCATTTTTAAATGATTTTATTGTAAGTCGTTTCTGATTTTATATTCATTTCGTTTTTCTTTCATACGGGAAAAGGTTACAAATTAATGTGGTGTTGAATACTATTTATGCCTCAATGTAAATGTTTTGTACATTTTCCGTGAATTATGAATTTTTAACATTATTTGTATGACTTCTGATTATTTTTTATTTAATTTATGTTCGAATGAAGTATAATTACACAAGTTTAAATTTAAGTCAAGTCAACTTTTGGAGCAGAGCAACTGAAAACTATTTCCAAAGTACATATTTTGAAGCGCTAGTTTTTGCATCTGTATTTTAAAAATAGCCTCTGGTGGGGGTAAAAGTCCCACTACCATTTCGATTGCGCGCCACATTGGTTAGGTGACATTTAGCTCAGATTCGTCTAAATTTTATTATGGGTAAATATACACCACAAGAACGAACGGAAATAGTGACAATATCTATTGAAAGTAACCGTTACATTATTGCCACTCAGCGGAAATTGCATCAAAAATATCATAATCGTCCAATGCCTCGCAAAACCACAATTTATCGTTTACGGCCTCGTTCTGGAAAACAACGGACGCCTGCAGAGTCTCCGGGAACATCAATTCGGAGACGTGGTTCCCAATTACACATTTCTGATATGAAAATATGTTCCCGTACAAAATTCAATTAGTCTAAAAATTGCTAACGAGAGTTCCTGATCAACGAGTTGAGTACAGTACTGCAATCTTGAGTCTGTCTGGTGAAATTAAAGATTTTTCGTCTAAATTGATAATGACAGTGGCCACGTCAATAAACAGAACAGTCGGTTTTGGGGAACACAGAATCCTCAATTAATCAATGAAACATCTTAAAGCTAAAAATTACACAAAGTAACTGGTATTGTTCTGTGGTACAGCAGAAATAACATCACCAGGATTTATTGTAATTGTTTGCGACTGTCTGCAGCACACGATTAATTTATTATAATTAAACTTGTTAACTAAATGGATGACTGCTTGTACCTCTTTAGTTGAGTTTTTAACTCGAGACAATTTTGGATAAAAAATAATTCTTTTTTACGCTGATTAATCTTAGAATACTTTTAATCAATAGTGTTACAAAAACCCAATATTATATTACAAATTTTTAGAAACAATTTCATGCTTTAACGCGATAACATGACATTTGGCAGCATAAGAGTCATAAAATGGTTGATTAAAGTGATTTTAGCGTATTGATTTTGCCATATTTTTTTAACCCTTTTTTTATGGCATTTAAAAACTAACATCAAATTTAACACACGCACAAAGGCCACACAATAAACAAAAAAAAATTGCAATATTTAATTTAACTTGTAACAAAATCAACAGAGACAGTGCAAAATAGAAAAAAAAAAAATTTTTTAACAATTTTGCTTAAATGGAATCCTTTTAGTGCAAAATTCGTTTTGGTTGTGCAGTTACACGTTCCTTGAAAAGGATGAACGAGTATTTGTTTTTTAGTGAAATGCAGACAAAAAAAAAATAGGCATACGAGTACAAATACGAATAGTGTTGTATTGTTTATTACCCTTCTCGAATTGATTTATCTGCATAATACGCAGAGGCGACCTTTTAGAAATGTGTTGTGTTACTATATGAGTAACTCCACACAGCAGTAGATTTTGATCGTATTACGCAACTATTTTTAATTGTTTTTAAACGGTAAATTATAAAAAAAAAGACAACACAAAAATTTGATTTTTATTAAAAAATATTTTTTGTTTGTTTATTTGACCTTTTCTTTTATAATTATATCCTGAGGAAGCTTCGCAAGTTGGAGCGAAATATCAATATAAAAATAAATTTATACAATACGACCTCAAACTTAATAAACTAGTCGTTTTAATAAAAAAAAAATTGTGTTTAATCGAAATGTCAATATATTTTTATTATTATAAGCCAACGTTTCTATAGGGAGATATGAGGCATATGGCTATGGCGGCTATTATTAATGAAGCGCATTCTAAACTTTGTGAGCAACGCCAAATTGACCAACTTGGATCTTTCTCCACACTTTCGTTTACAGTAGCAATAGTTCCTGCGACGTATTGGTACAATTGCCAAATTTGGAGAGTATGGGGTGTGAAATCAATCAGTTCGGCGAATGTGTTGCTCAAATAGACGATTATAGGCGAATTGATGACAGATGTGGATAATTTGGTAGCTTGACAGCTTGTTTGACAATTAACGAAATGGAATTTTAATTGTTTTTGATCGTTTACTTTTTGAATTTGTGTGAAGTACCCCGTTCTTTAATGCTTAAGCGCATGTTAATGCCTTTTTATACAAATATCTTGCGATAAATAAAGAGCAAACGCAAAACAATTAGCTTTCGCATCGCAATACAGAGTAGCCCCCCTATTCTAAGTTGATAGGTTTTAGCCTTATCACACTCATCCTCCAGCATAGCATCAATGCATTCTTTTATAAGCCCCTCTTCTTCGAGACGTTATAACTCGATTTTGTTAAATTGCTATTCATTTTCCATTCACAAATACTCAGAAAAATCATAATCTAATTAATGATGATAAGCAAACCAAAGTTTTTCTTGTTTGTGCTCAATAGAAAAAAGAAAATTTTGGTTTGCATGTACAAAAGTTTTACAAAAATCAAGGGAAAAGCCAAAATATTTTAACATAAATTTCATTTCCAGTCAAAGACTAATCATTTTAAGTAAATGACTTTAGCCTTCTTTACGGAAATACCCATATGCTGTTGGTTGCATGCATATGAATGAATAAAAATAAAAGAACCAACCAGTCTTCTCTTTGAGTTGCTGTAGTATTTATGTGTTGCACGAGTATGTCAATGATTATGGTATGCTTAGAATGTAGGTTAAAGGATTTTCATTTATTTCCTCATAAATTTCCACCCGTTTGTTTTTTTTAATACTTTTTTTAAATAAATGAACGATGCTGCTCAAATGTTACAACTCTTTACCTTTACGTTGCGTTACTTTTTATCTTTTTTGTATAATTTTTTTTTTAGTAAAGCCGGATGTTTAATGTGGACGTGCGTGTAGTTATTTAAAACTTACGGCATATTGAAACACTTTCATTATTATTCATACTCGCTGTATGAAATCATTGAAGCGCATAAACATTGGATAAACAAACATCCTTCAAAGGATTCAATAAATGCAGTTTTGTTTAGTTTCATGTTTTTTTTTTTCTTTTACGTTTTGTTATAAATTTGAAAGTTTGCTGATGTTATTGTTTTTAAAAATCCCTTATTGTCACACTCTCTACGAGTACTTTGTTACATAAAAATATTTTACTTTCGACTTAAAAAAAATTAAATAGATGATTTTTAATCTACTAAAATCGCTTTAGTCAATATTTAGAGGGATTTATGTCATTCTGAACAAATATTTTTATTTTCTTTTTACATTTTAAAAATTTAAAAACTATTTTTTTTTTCTTGTTGGCTATTTGCAAATGTGGCTAAACATAATGAAGTCAATAAATTTACAAGGATTAAAATCAAATTGAATAGGAGGAGAACAACAAACAAGAAAAAATTTTAAAGAACACAAGTTTATTAAAAATCAATTTGTCGTTTAAAATTAATGAAACCAAGTAGCATTTCATGTATTGAATTAAAGATTTTTAACTGCGCAAAACAAATTACAACTCAAAAATGCATAATTTGATTTTAAGCCCGAGTTATCATATCGTACGCTTGCAATCGTTTTAATTTTATACAACAAAATCATTTATTATTCTGATTTATTGGCCATAAAAGCCGTGCGTACTTAAAAAACATTGTCCAGCCAAATGTTCAACCAAAACTTTCTTTAACATCTCACAAGTCTCTTAACCGTGGGGGCTGCAAGTTCAATTGCAATTCCAAGATTTAGAAAATCAAAATGTAAGTAGTAAAACTCTGGACTTGCTGTATGAGAAAATTAGTAAAACTCTAGTGCTAATGAACGGCATATGCAGGAAACAAACTAAATTGAACAACTTGACACCGCTAAACCTTTCACGAATTTCGTCTTAAAATAACGTAAAAATTTATTTTTTATGTCCATACAAAGCTCATGTCTTTAGAAACAGGACATGCCATTTCACTTGGACAAAATATAAATAAAAAAAATTACATTTTTATACATAAATTTCAAAATACATAAAATTTACCTACACGTTTGTGTAGCCGGGGACGGAAAGGGCTAACCGTTTATTTAGGGGTAGAAGAACCAAATCATATGTCCTGCACTTTGAGTCTAAGCAGCGAAAATGATTAGATTATTACTTAGGCTAACCATCCATTGGAAAGTATCGTATGAGATAATAAAGCGCCAGTGGGTTAATGAATATTGATTTCAGACATTTTATTTAACGAGTGTGACTTTGTGAATGATAAATGATAAGTTTGAGTTAGAAAATTTCGTGAAGAAGATATCATTTTGGATGACCCAAATCTAGTGTTGGCATTTTGTAATACTGGTGAGAATTTCATCACAGCTGGAGTGTTTCAACCCAACTGGAAGAATATTCAAGTTCGAATGATGAAATAAGATCTTGTGAAGACTAGAGAGATGCTTAGGTTAGAGATCTAATAGGCTATTAAACCCAAATACAAAAGAGTAGTGCATGACTAAAAATTTTAATTTTTTTATTACTTTCATTTAAGAGAAAATTAAAATTTATTATTTTAAAATTGACTTTATTTTGTTCATGTGCAGATTTTCTATTGCGTGTACCTGAAAATGCCCTTATTTACATGAATGAACTCCTAGTAAGAATTTATGTACTTTTTTTTTGTATTTAATGCTGTTTGCTTTTGTTCTGAGCCAATTGTTTTTGGCAGGTGACGCGAAATCGTCATCTATTGTTTTTATACTTCCATTCTCACTTATTTTGCCATTGAAACTTTTTATGTGCCCTTAAAATTTTCACCCCATATTTGTAGTATTTAAAATCAGTCAGTCAGTCAGTTTATGGGTACCTTCGTTTCTTTTTTTTAACATCAGATTTTTGAAAAACAATGTGCAGCATTTCGTGTATTTAGTTTTATTCAGGGTGGTTGGAATTTGATTTTAGTTTTTATGTTCTTTCTGTTTTCAGAGATTTTAGAAATGTGTATGTACATAATGAGCATTTTGTTTCTCAAGTCAGTTAGTTGTTAATTCAGAGTTTTGTTATTACAAGCTTCACAAAATATAAATAAATTTATTCAGTTGTCACTTAGTATTTTAGTAGCTAGTCAGTGATTAATCCTTCACGAAATTGGTAATGAAGTAGCCAACAACCTAATGTTGATGTATTCTCATGCCCACTACACGCAAAGAAAAAAAATGGTTGAATATGGTGACCACAAATTATACCTTCTACTTAAAGATATTTATTAATGGCCATAGCAAATGGGAGATGTAACAGGAATTGTAGTCTTTTAAAATAAGAAAAATTAAAGGTATTCTTGATACAAAAGTATTCTTTTCTGACTTAAGTGTATGTACGAGTATGATCCCATTTTTAATTTGCCAAACAAACTACTTGTTCATGTGCTCTTAGCCCTTTTACTGTTGCCCTATTCAATTTTTAATTCACAATTTGTTATCAATAAAATTCATTTCCAGATTCATCAAATGTTTTGGTAAGTAACCACCATGGAAAACTTAAAACAAACTAATGGAAATTATTGTTAGAAATTATTACAGTGGAATAATTTAATCCACATTGTGTCTGGTTTACTAATGGAAAACAAAACAAAATGTATTTAATGCAAGACAAAATATAAAAAAAAAATTAAGAAGAATAAAACTTTATATGAGGACGTTTTTAATACTAAAAGCACCCAGTAGATAAATCCCAACAACAACAAGAAAATTGTTACTCTTTATATTGAGCATTGTAGAAGGTGTTAAGATTTATCTTTGTCATCATTTATTTGTCAAAAGAAGAAAAAAATTTATTGAACAATAGAGAAAAGCCGTAAATACCCAGCAGGACACTCAAACTAGATTTTTAAAATGAGACCAAAGTAACGCACACAACAACACCAACAGCTTAAAAAGAAATTCAAAATAAAATATGAAAATTTCAACTGCAAATGTCAAACTGGCGGCAATGATCCAGGGTGGAAGCAAAAAAATTTAGATTCAAAAATTATTTCACTTATTGTTTGTAATAGGAATACATTTGGTAGGTAGTACATGTAAATACAACAAAAAGCTCATATATAAATAATCAGGGTCGGGAGAGAGTAAAGTAATTTAATAAATATAAAAATGAGGGGTAGATTTTTATCAATTCACTTACAAACATTCGATAATGTTTTACATTTCATAGATATATGAGCAGAATCTCATATAGGAGTGTGTTCTCTCAAACTAAAAATGTGAGACTGTTCACAAATGTGTTTGGCGTAAGAAGATAGTTTTCTTAGAAATAAATAAATTAAATATCATTTGACATGCCACTACCCAGCAAAACTCAGAGCTACAACACTGAGGTACGAGTATATGGCAATTTCCAAAAAAAAATTTTAATTAATCCAAAGTAATTTCTGAATATTAGCGCAATAGATTACAAATCTAGGCAGATTCTCCTTTAAAATGATATTTGTTCCATTAGGACCCATTCCTTGAGATAGAAGGTGTCATCAAATAGCTATTTTAGAAGTTTACAGGAAGAGGAAACTGTATAAGCCCTCCTCTGGCTTGCCCGGCTGCTGGTTAAGGTGACAGACTCATTTTTATTTTTCTTCTCTTACGATTTTCTTACTTCTATTTATATATCTTTCTGTCTAGTATTTTTTTGACATTTTTCGGTCACTATCTTTTTTCATTATTCCTCTTACACAGGTGTCACATCAGAGAACCCTTTCGTTTTTTTATTGTGGTGCCCTGTGCAACCTAAACAAACTAGTGCTGTTGTTATATTTTCTTTTTTTTTTTAATTGCTGGAAAACAAAGTATGATATCCAACTGTCTATATTAGTAACTAGTTGACCCGGCAAACGTTGTCTTGCCTTAATATTTTTATATATTCGATCTTCTTACACTAAGAAATCGTACTCATAGAGTAAAGAACCGTGCGTGACCGGGTAAAAACAGGTAGTAGGCAAATAAGCCAGATACCGACTATACCGCTACCTGCCGGGCGGATTTGTGACATTAAACTTTCCAAGATTATATATATACATATAAAGCTTCCTCTTCAATCACTCTATCTATTAAAAAAACCCGCATCAAAATCCGTTGCGTAGTTTTAAAGATTTAAGCATACATAGGGACAGCGAAAGCGATGAGTGGGCAGAGGCCGAATCTATCATAAAGGCCTTACTGATAGCTATGCCGCTTAGCAGTATAAGGAGTGTTATCTTTGAATATTACAGGGAAAGCTGAAACAGATGACAGGGTCTTCTGATACTCCGCTCTGCTGTTGAGCAGCAATAGGCAGAGTATATCTAAGCTAGAATAATTTTATGACTACGGCTTTTGATGCAACTCAACCACTTTACGACAATCCATGTAAAGTGGTAAGAAAAAAAAAGCACAACTCATTTGTGAACAGCCTCTTTATTAAGACAATATACTTAAATAATAAATGTTCTCTTGTTTTTGTTTTCTGATATATAATTTCAAATTTTTTTTTAATTTTTAAATAATTTTTCAAAATACTTTCATAGAACAGTAAATAGCTAATTTAAAAATAAAAATAGTAAAGTTACGGTCACACTAAACAAATATTTGTCGAAATAAGCATGGCCACTATGTCATACATTTATATATTTTGAATTAATCTAATTTTCTGTTAAAATATAAATTACTTGCATTATTACATGAATTAAATAAATTTTATGGAATATGTCATATGTCATATTAGACTATAAAAATATTTGCCAAAAAGTACTGGTTACTCTTATTTCGACAAATATTTGTATAATGTGACCGTAGCTTAAGTGAATAGCATTTTGCGGTACAAAAACAAGCTGAATAAAAAAAAACAGAAAAAGGAAGGGAATAAACAAGTTTCCGATTTTTAAGATTTGATAAGAAACCAACAAATAACAGAAACAAAAACGAACAATAAATATAAAAAAATATTTGTTACAGTTTGTTATCCCTCCACTTACACAGCATCAAATAATTTCATACATCATTTGGGAATTAACCAAATTTCACTTTTCCTTTTTTTCAATTTTGTTTGAAGTTCTCAGTACTTTCGCTTATTGTTTTCGTATAGTTTGTTTGGCTGTGTTTGTTGATTTTCACAGATTAAATATAAAACGATAACCATACAGAGAGATTATTTTTATTATTAGAAAATGTTAAATGTATCACAAAATAGATTCAATAGATTTTTAAACCGAAAGCATTTTAGCTAAAGATTATTGGCTCAAAAATAATTTCAAGCTGTACAATGAATAAAAAGTATACATATTGTTAAAGTTAAAAAAAAAAAACTGTTTTAGCTTAAATCTTGGGGGCTACTCTGTATTGCCATGCGAAAGCTAAATGTTTTGCATTTGCGTTTGTATAAAACGACGTTCACATGCACTTACGCATTAAAGAGCAGGGTACTACCACAGACAGCTACAAAAAGTAAAATTTCAAGCACATTAAAGATTCGATTACGTTCCGTTTTTTCACATTGCAATACAGATCAATTTAATATGCCGATTTTTTGAAGGGATGACCACTTCACAATTTTTATTTATTTTGTTTATCTATTATCAACAAGGGCTATAACAACAAAACAAACTGTACGATCTATTGTGCAACCCAATACCCAACTAAAACAATGCAAGACTCTTCACAAATCCCGTACTCGTTCAATTTACTTAGGTGTTCTAAAGCCACTATCCTGTTACTTGGGTGTCTGCATGTACCATTCAGTGAAAGTGAGTACAGTTGCTTCATGATTCATAATTTCTTGAACTTACACGCATTGTCATTAAACCTTTATTGACTTTGACTTTATTTAACTCAATATGTATAGACGATAGGCTTGTGTCCAACTACTTCAGGTGATCTCAAATGATCTCAAACTCAGTCTCGAACATACAAAGGTGGAGGTGATATTTTAAAAAAAAATTACTTTTTTGCTTCGAAATATCTTTCTGTTCATAGCGAATTCATTATGAGTTGTAGTCGGTGGATCAGCCAAATACTATGCGATAATCTGCTTACTTTGACATTTTCAAGGTGTATGGCATTACCTACTAGTTTTACAGAGTTGTATTTTGTAATCAATAAAACTGTGTGATGTTTTTGTTTCCCTTTTTCAATGATTCAATTTCGCTTTTAGAAGACTAACTACCAATAATAAAATTTCGCTTTATTTGACTAATGTAGCGCCATACATGATTAAGTCTGGAAATTTTTTAAACGAAGTTTTTCCCAAATATGTTACATGTCACATGCTTAGCTCATGCCATGCATCGTGGGGCTCAACAAGTTAAAAATCAATTTGATACAATAGATTCATTGATTTTATTGCGTGTTTCACTTTTTAAACAAAAATATCCTGACTTGAACCTTCCAGATGGGGTATCTGGTTGGAGGCAGCTGATTATTATGCCAAAAATTTTGGAGAATTTAAAGGTGTGGTAAACAATTTTAATTTCATCACATTTCATGCATTCTTAATTTTATATTTGCATATTTTGCGATTTTTAGTGCATGAACTTCTTTGCCCTGTTGTGAGTATAAGTTCATTAAGGTAGCTACATTTCAATAAAGTCCATTCACTTATATTTAAAATTAAATGAGTGACTATATGTATAACGAAAACGCTATTCATTGCTGATCTCTAGTACCACACTTATTTTAATAATCTGGTAAGTGAGTCTGCAATATCATTTCCGCAAAATAATAATTCCAAAGTCACGATTGAAGTTATTGTTCAATTATTGGGCATGTGGGCGATTTCATTGCTCTCATCCCGCTTTCCATACCAAGCTAGCCGTTTTCCTATTAATTATACAAAACTTTTTTCTCTTTTTTCTCTCTTTTTTATTTCTTTTTATATTTATCATTGTCAAAAATACATTTTCTTTATACATAAGTAATAAATACAATAAACTTAATAATATTTAAAACTTACATTTGATAAATATAAAATATAATTAAACAATAAAATGACTAGAGTTTCTTTTAGTAACAATTGTTTGACTGACTCACTGTTGACTTGAGACTTTAATTAATTTTTTTTTTTTTTTTTTTTTTTTATAAAAAGTTTACAAAAATATATGCGTGTTTTTTCTTAGGTTTTAAAATGGCTAAAAAAATATATGCTTAAAGTAGTTAAGGTACTTGAATTACTCTTGATTAATTAAAACAACCTTATTTTGTGATACTTTGAGAGTTGGCGAAATTATCTTTTATAAAAAATTTTATGTTTTAAGATTTTTTTATAAAAGAGATTTTCTACTCTGCATTTTGTTTATAGTAAGCGGGCAAAGATAGTGAGTGACATAAATTAAGCTGCCATTTTGTTACAAATGAATAGAAAAAAAAAGATCTCAGAAAATTTATCAACTAAGCAGTAACATGTTCTTTAGCGACATTTGGCACCATCTATAAATATGGCACCTACATAATTCAAATTATGGCACTACTTTTCCGCCGCGCTTTACAAAGAACTTTGACAAATCTACTCTAAATCTTAACAATAGATTTATGAAGTGCTTTATAATTAATACCTTAAAGGCCCAAATTCACAATCTTTAGTCGACTAAAAAGTCTATGATTTCCAAAAAGCCTTAAGTGAAGTTTTGCTTAGTTTAAGCTTCAGTTTAAGAATGTTATTTTTCATTGTAGGAGTAAAAATACTCCACGCAAAGTTGTTAACTTTAAGAAATGAAAGACAAATTCTTAAAGAAAACCGTGAAAATCCCTATTTATCAGCACCGAAAATTAATCAAAATCTTAGGGCGACGCTACGAACAAGTGTAACTGACGAAACGATTCGTAGAGTTTTAAAAGATAATATATTAACGGTCGCGTAGCAAGAAAAAAGCCTTTTTTAATGTAACTTTGGCCTTTAATGAGTGATTGGAGAGAGTAGCGCAACAATCAGGATATCATGCTAGTGAAAACATTCATGCCATTCGATTCTCGGAAAAGAACAAATGATTTATTGGGCCTGACTCGATCAGGTATTTAAAAAATTTTTTAAAAATAAAATATGGATATTTAAAAAAATCAAAGTAACTTCTGGACGAACCATACAAGATTACGGAATAAGACATATATCATTTTAAAGGAAAGGATGTCTAGATTTGTAGTCTAGCACCAAAATACTCAAAAGTTACTTTGGACTATTTTTAAAAAATTTTTTTGAAATTCCCTTAGTACTGCTGTTCTGAGCGATTTTTACCATTCTCCACTTTGTTAAAGTAACATTCCCGATTTTGTTCATGAAAATTACCAAAATCAAAAGGGAATTTAATTTCGTACTTTATTTTATGATGCAAAACGGAGACTGCCACAATTCATGAGAACAGCACTGGGGTATAAGGGAATTTCCAAAAAATGTTTTAAATAGTCCAAAATAATTTCTGAGTATTTGGGCGGTAAATTACAAATCTAGAATGATATGTGTCTCATCCCGTAATCTTCTATGGTTCGTCCGGAATTCGCTAAAATCACTCAGAGTTACAGCACTGAGGTATATGGAAATTTCCAAAAAAAAAAATTTAAAAATAGTTCAAAGTAATTTCTGACTATTTAGGCAGTAGATTACAAATTTAGACAGCCTCCCCTTTCAAATAATACGTGTCCTATTAGCTCCCATTACTTGAGATAAAAGGATTTGGCCAGAATTGCTTCATCTCTCTTAAGCCCTTTTAAATTCATTACATATTTATGTGAAGAATATGTATAGAAAAATATTTTATCGCATGTGATATTTTAAACAAACGTATTTAACTATTTAGACGTATTTATCTTCACACATATCAGTTGGTAGTGTATTGCAAAATAAACAAATCACAATTATAAATTTAAAAAATAGTTTTCTCTTGATATTGGAAATCTGGTACTAAAGTTAGTTTTAAGCCGACGATATATAAGAATTTTGAGATTTCGTGGGGATGGAAATTTCAGAATTGTAATACAATAGTCGATATGAAAATACAAATTGGATTTTACAAGTACATGTGGCTTACTTTTTTCGTTAGATAAAAGTTTCTTTGGTTTAAAGTTTAGTTACATTAAGATGTGCATTTGAATATGTTTTAACTTTACTATCTTATAATTATATATCACGCCGATTTTTATTAAAATTCTATTAAAACCTAATAAAGAGCGGGTGTTTTAGAAAACGTTATGATTTCAAATGGCAAGATTTAAAATATTTAATTAATTATACGACCGAATTCTTCAAAATTAAGTTTATATTAAATATGCTAAGCCTTAAATAAGCTGAAAGCCGTTCCAAAAGCTTATTAAAATTAGTTTTAGCAAAACGCGCGATTTGAAATTATAGCGTTTTCCAGAAGACCTCAGTCCTCAAAAGCTTCTGAAAATTATTTGATGAAAAATCATTTTATTTTTTTTTTATAAATTTGTAACACAAACCAAATCACTAAGTATTGCTCAATCCATAAGTAAGTATCACTTCCTTAACGTTATGCTACATTTCTATTTGTTAATACGTATTTTAATAAGAAACGCCGATATCGAGCAACTTCATTAAAAATTTCTAAATTATTTTATACAAAAGTATAAAAATTGTAATCAATTTAATTTGTATGTGAGAATTTTCGCTTAAGAAGTCTCTGCATAGATTTGATAAAACTATTTTTTATGTAAAACGTAAATAGTAACGTAAGCAATAAATTCTAAGCCTACTGCATAGATTTTAATAAAATTTTAAACATTTCTGCTATTGACCACAATATATGGTCCACCGACCAATCCATAATGAATATATTGATAGACCTATAACTAAATTGAAATTTGACGTAGATTTGCACAAAAAAATTTTAGTGTTGACAAAGAGAAAGAGTCACCTCACATACAGAGCAAATTTTTATTATCGTCTAATCAAAGAACTACACCCCATTGAAATGGACAAGGTCTGCGAGATGATTGGATGACATACAAAGGAAGTTTTGATTATTGTAGTTTTGCCAAACTTTAACAGCTTTAGTATTAATGATTTCGTTCTAAAGATACATGGCATGAAAACAGAAATCGGTGAAACGAGGAAATTATAATTATTGGACTGTGTATGAATTTAAGGACGGATTTTAAGATTAAAATTTATGAGTAAGTAGCTTCCGTGGGAAGCTGGGACGGTCTGATAGTTACAAATATAATATTAAAATAAAATCAAATAATAGAAACAACGTTACGTGACGTAAGCTAACTTTTCTACGCGCCAGTTAAAAATTTCAATTAAAACAATTTTCAAATTGATAACATTTTGCATTGAAACAATTAAATTAATTAATTGAGGCAATTAAATATTTAATCAATAAGACATTTCTTGTTAAATCAATATTTTTAATTAGCACATAATTTTTTTTTACTTTAAAAACGTAAATATTGACAAACCCTTAATCTTTTCTGATTTGTAATTTTGTTAGCAAAATATTCTAGATTTAGTTTGTGAACAGGGAAAGTTTTTTCATATGCAGCCCATACACACTCAAACTTAATGCGTTAGTGTAATGGATAGAGAAATATTAGAAACTATTTTGAAATTGCTTGGCGTTGCCGGCCTTCAGCAATGAACTTGAGTGTATATGGGCTCCATTAGAAATACTAATAATCAAAAGCTTTAATAGTAACATCAAAATTAAAGTAACTTTTTTTAATTTTCAACTATACCGCTCCATATTGTGCATACGGTTTTGTGGGTCCGGCATTAACCACCTGCTCATTAAAATCTTTCCAGGGCGGTGTTTGTGTATAAAAACTACTGTTATGATGATATTGCAACTCTGCTGAAGATTCATTTGCTGCAGGCATTGCAGCTGCAGTAGAAGATTTATTAAAGCCCGCATTTAATGCTGTCGTATATCCTGTTGCACTCATATTGTGTTTAATTGTGGGTGTAGTCAAAGCAGTTGATGATGATGATGACAATGATGTTGGTTTTATTTGAGCAGCTGCTTCAAATGTTCCCTTAAATAAATCGTATTTTTCTTGAGAGAAATTTGTATCCATCATTCGTTCAGGCTGGTATTGTTGATTATTGTAGTGGCGCATGCTACTCAAAAACTCTTGCTGTGTGAAAGTACCAGGACTTGTGCTGGACTGTGTATTGTAAGTTGGTGTACCATGCAAATTAAAATTTCCCTGATAGGGAGTTTCGCCCATAGCAGATGTTGTTGGTGTTAAATTAGTATATGCTACATGTGGAGGATAAGGTATTCTTCCAAAACCCATATAACCACCTCCCGGCATCATGTTATATGGCTGAGGATTAACAAAAATGGCATCAAAAAGTTCTTTAGTAATCCTTTCCCCACTTAAGGTGAAATTTTGCAATTTTTCCAAATCCAAATTCAAAGTACCACCACTAGCCAAAACCTGCTCTAGGGCAAAGATGTAATTGTGGGCAAAACGCAGAATTTCTATTTTTGTTAATTTCGTTTCCTCCGGTAATTGCGGCAACGTGACACGCAAACGTTCTAAGGCATCATTTAATGTGTGCATACGATTACGTTCCCGATCGTTTGCTTTTAAACGGCGAAACTTTTTTATGCGCACCACTTGTGTGGGACTACGTGAGCGTGTCATGCGATTCTTGCCGACGGCATATTTACGCTTTTGTCTTGGTTCAGTTGGTTGATCATCTCCACTCTCACCTGAAGATTTTTTACTAGGCGTAGAAGTCTGTTCACCTAATTTTGGTATAAATTCCAAATCCTCTTGTGGAGCTTTGCTAATGACATGCTCTACAAGAGTTCGTCCGCTGCGACTGCTGTGATTACTGCTGGTATCAAATAATCCTGGTAGTAAAGAATTTTCTAAAAGCAAATTATTAAAACCATTCACTTCACCACTTGTTGGAGCATTATTGTAATAATCTCCACAATTATCAAACACAAGTCTTCGTGGCTTTAAATGACACTCAGCGGTTTCAAAACTTTTTTCATAGCCACTATCAAAAGATGAATTATCATCATCTTCGGCAAAATCAAAAGAACGATCATCAAAACCGCTATAACACGAAGAAGACATACTAGTATTCAAAAATGTTCACAAATTTCACTTCTAATAATAGTTTTTCGTGTTCATATTTTCATTAGAATTTTTTTTTTTATCTTCAAATTCGTTTATTTTTTTGTTTTAATATTTTGTTTTTTTGTTTTGTGCCCATCAGCGGTTTGTTGCTGCCCGTATCACGTGTATAAACCAACTAAACAAATTTTAAGGGTGTTACTCGTATTTAATAATACCGCACCGCACGTTTATTACTTTACCAATCCTGAGAGCATTGGTCGTGGTCGTGAAGACGCCATTTAAAATTTATGTATTTGTTTTTCTGTTCTATTAAACCTGTTAAGGGGAGGGTTGCTTTCGAACTCTTGTATGTTATTTTATACGAGTGCATTAAACTCATTTATGAGTAACTTACAATTAGCCAATCAGAACGCTGCAACGATCAAATATATTCTGTTTGCTTTTGCATTATACCCTATAGAAATAATTGCGATTTGTGTACAAGCTCAAAGATCTAGCAAGAAATTTTAAGTTGAAACAGTTTTCAAATATACAAATTAAACGCATCTCTTAAAAGGATTTAGGAATATAAAAGTCATCTTCAAAAAAGATGATGAAATAAATGCTCAATATCTAAATTCATAGAAATTACGAGATATTTCCGTCCTTTGCTCTATCTATGAGTGGGAGTTTTTAGAATAAGGAGATTATACATATAAAAACTCTGGTATTTAATTAGTACAAAACAAACGATATAAATTAATTTGTTGAAAAGTGGACATAACCGACATGAAAGTAAAGGCTATATTTCACGATATATTTAGATTATGATGTTTACAATTGACGAATTTTAATTGTCATGAAAGATGTACTGTTGAAATAGAGATTTTTTTTTTGTTTTATACAAAAACTATTTTTATCAGTATTGTTGCTTTTAAAATACTTGATTAGTGCTTTTTCACTAATATTCTTCTACCAGTGTAAAATTTTGGTAACTAATATTTTTAGAAATACAACTTCCATGTTAGCTCTCGTGTGAAAGGATGCTGGGAGAGTTTAAAATTATTTAAAAAGTCAATTGCATAAGCAACATATTGATCTCGGTCCATGACTTTAGCATTAGATTTATGTTTTTGAAATTTCTAGATTTATATCTTGAATTTTACAATTTATATAATTAAAAATCCAATTTAAATTATTTTAAAAAAATAGGCATGGTCTTACCAAAAGCATATGAAAATCTTTGGTACACCGTAAAAACAAATATTCTGTTCATATACGCAAAAAATTTTGGTTAAAGCAAACATAGTTTGTTCTCCACAAAAATATTATTGTTCATTTCAAGCACATAAACATTTTTATGGACACGATAAATACGTTTCTGATGTGGTTGAATGTATCATATTATTTTTTTTTATAAAATTCTAACCATAAATATGGTTAAAAGTAAACATGTTATGATTACAATAAACATAATAAAATGAGAAAAATATGTTTAAAAATGAATTGTTATTTTCTCTTTTTCCTATTAGGACATCAACTTTGTACAAATTTATTTCTCTCTCTTTATCGCATCACAACACCTCTCTATCTTTTACTCTCTCTTTCTCTCTCCCCTATCAATTTAATTCTTCTTGATTTAGATATAAGCTTTTTCGTTATAAATATAATTCCAACATATTATAGTCGCCTAAGGGTTTGTATTCAGGGTAACTTTCATTAGATTTTATTTGTTTAACATGCTTCGATTAATTTTGTTGAGTTTTAACAAGTACATACATACGATTACATACAAGAACACAAAAATGAATTTCAAAAGCAACAACATCACAATTGTAATGTCAAGTTTATGCACTTCCGCACTAAAGCTTCTCATTCATTTTGTGGGCTTTATTGTTCAGCTTTGTATGGATTGACTATCTTGTAGTAAAACAAAAAAAAAGAAACGAAATTTATTTATGCTTTTTTTTTCTTCTTTCACTGTTAAATTCATATCTACCACGGAGATTGTTAGCCAACCAGCTTGTCATTATTGTTTTGATATCGTTAAATAATTTTTGTGTTACCACAAAATTGCATCTTGAAAGCTGAGAGAACATGAGAGAATTAAGTGAGGTATTGATTGTTTTTTTTTTTTTTATAATAAAAAAAGAGGAAAAACTGTGGCAATAGACAATATGTTGAGCTAATATTGAATCAGTTGTAAAGGTTTAAAAAAACTGTTGCTAGACAGGCGATTTTCATTACTCTGCCAATTGTACAAATTCGTTTACAACTATTTTATAAGTCTAGTTGTAGAAAGTTAATCTGCGCAAATCTGTGACTTTCGAGAACTTCGCTTCGATTTATAAAAGAATGTATGAATACATACGGAATTTAAGGCATAGCCGGTAGAAAAAAATTCGTTTAAAACTACACATATTAAGGAATTGTCTATAATTTGGCAATCATTTGGATTAGGATTGTGGCTTTAGATTACAAATCTAGATGACCTCCCCTTAAAAACGATATTTGTCTCATCCCGTTGCTAAAATCACTCACAGCAACAGCACTGGGGAATTTGAAAATTTCAAAAAAATACAAAATATTATGGGATAAGAAGTGAAATTTTCAACGTTTTCTAAAAAATTTCACATATACAAATGAGAGAAACTGTATACCCAGGATGATAGCCCTATCCATTGTGGTTGTTTTGTATTAGATCCCATTCCTTGAGATAGAGACCCTTTTAAATTCAGTACATATATGCAGAACATGTATGGAATTTTTTTTATCGCATGCGATATTTTTAAAAAAAAGTATTTAATTAGAGGTAGTTATCTTCACACACATTAATTTTTATCTAACACCCCTCAAACCCCAAATGTTATAATATACAAATTAATAATTTTCCCAAGGGAATAATTTTTTTTTTAATCCAGCACAGTTTTTTTTACAAGCGCAAAAAAAATACTAGTATTTTTAACAGTTTTTACTTCTCTTTGTTTAACCAACATTCCTTTTTTAACAACATTATTGGCTGCACGTGTCTCCGACTGTTTAAACAACATAATTTGTGGTTAAAATCCTGTAACATTTAAGCAACTGTTGCAATATTATATTCCACCCCCCTCCTTCTGTTTCCTTTTGACCGACTAAATAATTTTCAAGTGTTGGCACACTCCTACTTTGCATGCCCCACCACATGACATGGGCATTGTTCTTTAAACGGTTTTGACTCAAGGACTTTTTGTTTTTTGAAGGCTTAATTTTTATGGTAAAACATTTTTATACTCGTATATCATTCAACGAAATTTATTTATTATTTATTCAAAAAATACAAAAAAAATAAATAAATAATAAAACCCCTTTCTTAATTGTCTGTAAGTATGACACGTGTGTGTGTTTGTGTGCGTGTGCATATATACTCTTTTTAGGACTGGAAATGGTTTAGCGGGTGGTTGCATACAATTATTGTCACAGATCAAGTTTTGTTTGGCGTTTTGTTGTTAGTTAATAGTTAAATAAGTGTTGACATGTGTCAGTGTTTTTGTTGTTTTGTTGAACGTCGCTGCCTGGTATAAACGGTATCATCGTATTTGCATTAAGCGGTTTCATTATCATTCGTGTGTGTAATTAAATTATTATGATATCAAGATGAATGTTTTTCTTTCTTCTGGCACGTGTTTGGCCTTATTTTGTTAGTACAACTGTTAAAAGAAGTGCTTAGTAGTAGGCGGTGAACTTTAACAAATTACAACAAGATTTATTTTTATCAAGTAGATTTAAAAAAAAAACTATTTATCTAATCTTCTTGAGCTCTTTAGAATTATAATTAGTCTGTTATTTTCTAGCTTTTATAAAATAACAGAACAAACGTATGAAGCTTCCAGGCACAGAAAACACTCAAGTTGTAAGCCTAAGCTCGCGATATGCTATGGTATACAACACCTACTAGACAGTCCATAAAGAGCTGATGTTTTAAATGCTGCATCTTGTTAACAATACAGGTCAACACGAATTTTAAGGTCTACGGTTTACAGTTAATTTACAAAATTTTAAAGGGCCCAAATCACCGCATTCGAATCTCCTGATTGTTGTAGGATTCAACACACCCAGGTCCTCTGGGGCCAGCATCCTACTGCCTAGCTAGTTCACTCTGCGTCTTGCCACCAAACTAATATTGATCGGCAGGAATAGTATTTAGAGATATTTGTCTATCTGAGGGAATGATTATTCTGGTGCTGCAAGTGCCCTTCGTAAACATTCCCTAACGTCAATTAAGCCTGATTATCAGTGTCGTTTGTCGTGACGAATACAGTGATATGTAACAACGCCGGCCATATAATTTACATTAGCTTGTCGTAAATTCAACTACGACAGCGACACTCGTAATTAGGCCTAATAATTAGAAGCATGTGGTTAAAACTCGATTTTGGGAGATACCTAGACCTACCATACATACATGCATGTGATAGTGAGCTCTTATCCCTATAAATTACTTTTTTAATTGACTCCGTTTCTCGAGATTTACCATTACAAGAAAAAAGTAGAAAGTTGCACTATACAATTTGCAACAGCTCGAGATGTAACTATTGAATTCAATTAACAAAAACTATTTAACAATTAAGTGGTCGCACCTATTTTACAAGATGTTTTTCTTTTCTTGGTATAGAATTTTATATATTTTAAATTAAAAAAAGGCAGTTGTTAGGAAAATTTTCTGACACAGGGCTGCAGCTGCTGCCACTAAATTATTAATAAATTTAGAAAATAATAAGAATAAAGAAATTTGTGCACTAACCTGTTTAATTTTTGATAATCTCGTCATTACGAATGTTGATAAATTGTGTGGCAGCTTTTTTATTCCATTCTTGACATTGTTGTTAGTAAAAAAAATCACTATTTTTAACACTGTAGTTCAAATTGTGACGGGGCTATACCCTGAAACCAGCGTGGTTACACTGGTAATCACAATTTTGCAGTTTATTTATTTCTAAATAAAATTTAATTCGTTAATACGCGGCACTTACGATCACACTCTAGTTTCTTAAAATACTGTAGTTCAAATTGTGACGGGGCTATACCCTGAAACCAGCGTGGTTACACTGGTAATCACAATTTTGCAGTTTGTTTAGTGTGATTAGAGTTTGTCTGGCACTTCTGATACAACTACGAACTCGTTAACGTTCAAGCATAAGAGCTTCTTAATGCTATCACGATCACGCACTTTTCCACACATTTCAAGATCATGAAAACCTAAAACAAGACAAAAAAAATTGAAAAATTAAAAAATTAATTATTTTTATATAATTATTTATTTAGATTTTTCTTTTTATATATAATTAATGATTATTGAGCTTTAGTCTTGTTTTTTATAAAATTATTTATTATTTTCAATATTTCGCTTTCTTGTGAAAAGCTTCGTCAGGAGAAAACAAAAAATTATATTATTAATATTTCTAATTTTCCTGACGAAGCTTTCCACAGGAAAGCGAAATATTGAAAATAATAAATAATTTTATAAAAAACAAGACAAAAAGCTCAAAATTCATTAATTATAAATTAATTATTTTAAATTAATAATGCGTACAAACACTGCGTGCCACATAAATAGAACCGCCTAACACCATTTTTTCAGAAGGTTATTGCTTTTGTTTGCTGGCGTTTTCAGCAAGCAAACAACCATTATATGTTTTTAAAAACAAATTTTAGCATTTCTCAAACGGAAATCGTTTTGTCAGGACATGGGTGGTATCTTAAGGTCATATAAAATCTCAAATCGTAACAAATACTCTGTGAAAAACGCAGTTAAATTTGCTTAAGTGTGCTAACTTCACTTTGTAAAACAATATTTTGTTAATGACCTTTTCATATAACATCCAAAGAGCCCACTAAGTTTTCTCTCTCTGCATAATATAATAAAGCTAGAAAAGTTCAATAAGTTCTAAGTTCTACTTTCTGTGGATTTTTTTATTTCTAACAAATATATGGCCTTCCTTAACATCAAGGAATGTTGCCCCAATTTTAAAATAAAACCAAAATTAATAAACAAATAGAAAAGGGTTTTTTTTTATTTTGAGAGCTACAGGCAATTTCTATTTTTTTATTTGCATTATATGAGATAATCTAAAATTATAGTGTATATTTGGCCTTTATATTTTATATGTGAAGCAAATAATTTATTTATTATAGTTAAAAAAAAACACAATGACGAGAACACACATTTAAAATTTACTTCCTATCCTGCATCCCTATATACATTATAAAATATTACAGCGAACTAGTAGTGTGTCAGTCATTCATTCAAATAATTTGCCCTAAAGCTAATTGCATTCTAACAAGCCGCACAAAATTCAATTCGTACCGCTCCTTGTGTTTATTTAACAACTACATATCTACAGCTAGGAACAAAATTTGTTTTGCTTTTCTTTCAAAACATTACGAGTCCTTGTTACTGAACGTACTGCAATCATTATTTTCACTTTAGTTTTGACTATAAAAACGTAATGTGTGTATCAGTGTGTACATGTGCATGTGTGTATGTTAAAGTGCTGCAGGATTCTGTTTTTTTATATATATTTTTATTGAAACTTGATATTTAACTTCATTATGTATTTTTCTTATATCCACATGTAGTTTTAAAATGGGATTTTTATATTTTATTTCACATTTTACTTCGTTTTTATTATTTCACCCCCATTTTTTGTGTTTTGCCTGCTAGTCTGACTGATTCAGCCAGCCAGCAAGTCTTCCTTCCAACCTCTATATTTTATTATTTTGAAATAATTACTCTGTTTTACTACGCTCGGAGTAAATGACTGCCTGCAGTTTTATTTGATTTTGTTACTGCACCTGGAATTTGATTTGGTTTCTGGTTATTTTTATTATTCTTTTCTTTTTTGTCAGTTACTTTTGTGTTTTACTTTTTTGTTTTGAGAACTTTATCTGGTCAAAATTGAATTTGTTATGGACATGACTTTCTGATTATTTGTGAAATTGTTTATTTGTTTTAAAAACAAAATTAACACGTATTTTTGGAAATTTTTTTGAGAATTATTATAAATTTGTTTGCGCTTTTGGCTATAATTAATTTGTAAAATTTCAAGATTAATAAATTAGAGATTATAAAAGAAATTACAATTTAATACCAAATGGATTTGGTCAGGTTTGAATGTAATTAAGATTAACTAGTTCATAGCAGAATGCTGGGATACAATAAATCAATTTAAATAAAAATTGTTGCACCGAATAATGGCCAAATCACAGAAAAAACAACGAAATTTAAAGAATGTTCTGCTGTTTCCTTGTCTTCTTTGCATAACCTGCAGAGGTCGTTTAGACTGATCTTTATATTTGCCAAATGTTTTACTACTCTGCAATGGCCAGTCATGAACAATACGGTCAAGTTCTTCTGTTTAGCAGAGCGCAATAGTATTCACCGATAGTTGCAATGATAGTTCATACTTCCTTTTCAAAACCGGGATTAAATTAACAAAATAAATCGCTTTGGAACACAATAACTTTTCAAATTTTGGGAATTTATAAAATGCCTTAGATAGGGCACAAAACCTACAAAAACTCTATTTTTTCCTCGAAGTTTGAAAATACACTAAACTCCAATATCCTCTTAAGCCCGCACAATCTAAATAAAAGAAGAAATTAATAGCAAATTGAAATATAAAAGAAAAAAAATAATAGTAATTGAAAAAATTGCAAAATTTTCTCCCAAAACTGAAAAAGGTTTCTATTGTATTTATTTCACCCATCCATCATACTTAGAAGAAACCCAACTAAAATGAAATAAATCTTGTTAGTGGTAGGAATAAAATCATCTTTCATACGACAGACTGAAATGAGTATTTTTCGCAGTCACCCCTACAAGAAGAGCGCATATTGAAAGGCATCCTTTTTTAATAATAAAACCAAATTTTTAGTTAAATTCCAATAAATTTCAAAATGTTATATTATATTCAACAACGTTATACACACGATGGCAAACGTTTCAACCCACCATTCTGTGATAAGCCAGTAATGAATTCTAATCATGTTTACTCATTTCAAGGATTAATGGACTTTTTTTCTCTAAGCCATTGACTGACTACTGTATATTTGTACATTTTTAAATAAAATAAATAAAGTGTCTCTTCTATGATTTTGCCAATTTTGCAGTGAACATATTGTGCTTGTGCTTGACAAAAATGGTAGAGCGTTAAAAGACTGTAATCATTTGTATCAACACACTTTTGTTTAGAAATTGTCAAAAAAAAACTTTGATTGCTTCTTTTAAAAAGTTATTTTATTTGAAGAGATCTATTTAGTAAGATAATTTCTATTTATGTAAGGGATATGCTTTATAAATAAAATAAGATATGGTTTTTGATCAACATATTATTGTAATGCTTCAACATCTCATAGGTATTTTACAAAAAAAAAGAGAACATTATTTTAAACACCAAACATCAATACGTCCTATTCAAATAAATGCAGGCAATAACAGTGACACAGAAATAAATAAAATGACAAAAACTCTCTATTTACCTTATTATTGTTTGTTGTTGGCATTTTTGTGTTGGATTATTTACTTTTTGTTAATATTTTATGACACCACACTGACAAGGCAACAAACAGACACACTAATAAGGTTGGCAAGGACATTTGAGGGATACGACCTTTTCAATCTGACTTGTCCCTGTCTCCTCAAAAAGTTACTGCAGTAAAATACATTTTTGATTTACTTTAAATTTGCATAAGATATGCAGACATTCGATAAGGATCATTTTATTTGGAGTACCTATTTGGCAACGATTTAAAAAAATTGATTTGTGCTCGATTGGTAAAGCTGGTTACAAAGACAGTTTCTTAGATTGTTGTCACAAAGCAGTTAATAATAATTACAAATAATTTTGCCTTTGAGAGTTTTAATAGACTGAATCTAAAACCCAAGCTACAATTAGGTAAGTTTACTCTACTTAAAGAAGAGGCCGGGAAATGCGAATACACGATTCGTGTCACAAATCCATCTTAACAAACGTTAAGGTTTAACCTCCAGGCCAATTCTTTACTGTAGGCCTTCACTTGACTGCAAAACTAAAAAACTGACTCACAGCCAATGATTTTTTTTAGAGGTTGCGACTTTGCATAACACTTCTGTTATGGACTACAGCCTCTAGTTTGAGGAGATTGTTTCATTTCAATTGCACTTGGAAATTGAAGAGCTAGTTCATAATGAAATGTTTTTTCCAGTTTGACGACTTCATATATTTTTGGTTTGGGGATACTACGGCCAATGATAATAAAAATTGTGACGCTCAATGCACATTGCTTGCAAATAACATTTAGAAGTAGAACTATAATCATTTGAAAATAAATAAACTAAATAAATAGCACTTACCTCTACGCTTTACTAGAAGTCCTGATTTTGGGCTGATAAATTATAAGTATCGCCATTATTTTTTGGGAATATCAAACGATTTCTTTCAGAAATATATAATTGATACTTTCCACTATTAAATTATAACTTTTTAAATCACTTACATATTGTTCTTCATATTTAAATTAAACATACGTTTTCCTACTAAAACACCACACTTTTTTAAAATGACGAAATTACGTAATATGTATCTATACCTAATTAAATCCCCAACTAAAACTCAAAGCCGATTCGTTACTAAAATCGGAAAATATACTACGCGGCGGGTAAGCCGAAAGATATTTGGCAGCGGCGGCTAAGGAGAAAATGTATTTAAAAACAATCAATGAGTTACTGAATTAATTTTACAGATGATGTATGCATGTCCACAAAATTCCGAATTTAAAAAAAAATTAAAAACAACAATTTAAAAGATATTGGCTCTAAATTTAAGCAGTTCTTATCGATCACATCAGCTAGCAAATTTCTTGAAAAGTTTTTCGACGGCTGATAATCGACCATGGCATCTAGTAAAAAGAGACGAGAAATTATAATTAATAGGAATTTCCTATTTGGATATATGGTATATATGGATATAAATAAAAAATATATAAGCTATATATCGATGTATATAAAAAATATATTGTTTACTTAATATAGGGTCCGCCATCGAACTTTTTTTTTTTAACTAGTGCTTATTTCGTGAATGGTAGCACTTAGCTCATGTCTGATTTGACAGATAATTAGTTTTATCCTTCCGCTGAAACAATATGGTTGTGTTTTCGCTTCGCTAAGTGGGCCTGTGATCGACTTACAGAAGATGCCGATTTTGCCAAAAAAATTATCTTTTCAGATGAAGCTCATTTTGATCTTGGCGGGTATGTAAACAAGCAAAATTGTCGCATATGGGGCACAGAAAACCCGCACGCATAAATTGAAAAGCGGACGCACCCAAAACGAGTCACTGTTTGGGGCGGATTTTGGTCCAGAGGCATAATTGGGCAATTTTTCTTCGAAAATGAGCAAGGAGTGGCGTTACAGTCAATGGCGTTATCGGGCCATGTTGCACGAATTTTTGTTCACAAAAATTGAAGAGGAGGATATTGGCAACATTTGGTTTTAACAGGACGGCGCTACGTGCCACACAGCCGAAGCTACACTCGATCTTTTTATAGCATTTAAAAAAAAGAAAAAAGTTATATGGCGGACCATATAGATAATTTACATTTACCCTTTTCAACTATTTACAATTCTCCATTTTACTAAAAAAAATTTTTTTAAACAAACTACTTTGGGTACTGTCTTTATAATTTGTGTACACGAATAAACGAATGAATTTACAGAATGAAAAAAAATTAAGAGGGAAATATGTGATCGGGGTGAAAATATTAATCTTAACAATTAGAGAAGTTTTTTAAGTAAAAAATTTAATAAAAAATCGTGTTAAAAATCGTTGTAGATATGTATAAATATTTCAAGTGCCATCTAGTGATTGTTAAAACGAAAAAATTTATTTGTGCGAAATAATATCTTCTGCAAGAAAAGTGTATCTGCATATTGTAAAAAATGTGAACTTTACCTAGAGGTAATAAGTTCCACATATTATATATAAAAGCATATTTATGAATATGAAAAAATATGCCTTGTTTTATATCATATCAATCAAAAGTTTTTGTGTGACATTTAGGTATGGAACCAACAGTTTGGACCAAGTTGTAAAATTTTTACTGGGTATGTACAAAGAATTTTATATATATTTATAATTATATACATATGCACACATATGTATTTATTTATCATATCCTTTCGTCTTATGTATATCTAAAAATTGAATACTATATAATGAATATCCACGGATTAATGGGGCTGTTTCAGCATACATGAGTGTGTACTAAAGGGCTGCACAAGTACATAATTGAAAGCTACACATCACTACACACATGTGTAATATTTTATAATAAAAAGTACTTGTAAGCCATTTCAAGTATGCTTGTGCAGCCCTTTTGTGTGTACGTATGGTATATATCTCACTATCCTCTAATAACGTGTCAATAATAAAATCTAACATTTAATTTATTGAAATAACGAACGAATTTTTGAAAAGAAAATCACTTTTACAAATTCTCGTATTTTTCAACTTATTAAGTTCTTGTAGTAAAAACTAAAATATGGGGTTTTATTTACATAGGTCTAAGCATACATGTATAATATGTAGACTCACAGCGGTTATGTATGAAGCACTCATTCCTTATGTTTAGATCCAAGCTGGGATGTTTAACAAATATTTTCTATCATATTTTCAACTAATCATTTCTTTAACTGAAATACGCAATTGTCAAGTGAAATCTTTTTTTTTATGTTAGTGACATTCTTTGCGGTGTAATTTTACTTTTCTCTCGAAAAGAAATATTATTTCGCCTGAACAGAATCCTTAGTAATGTTTTAGCTTATAACTAATACTTACATAAAAATAAATACGATAAGAAAGGATTTCGCATTTAAAAATTTTTTCTGTTACAAAGAATAACAAAAATGAATTTCAATACAGCTCATGTTCTTTAAAGTCAAATTTTATTCAATTTACAAATTAATGTACACATATTAGATTACGGTATGAAGTAATTTAACTTTAAAACTAAATTATTTTAAATAGGAAAAATTAAACAAAACCAAGGAATATTCTTTATCATGCCTTGAATAAAACTAAATTTACCATTCGGATAGAAATTTTAAGAAAATAAACTAAAATTTTAGTAAATATTAAATTTAAATTGTTTAAGTCAAACTTAACTTAGTTTAAATAATAATTTCCTCTTCAAACAAAGGATGATCTTCCATTTCAATGACCTCTTCAATAACTGCTAAATCTTTGAAATCACATGTATCACTTGATGAGGAAGACAATTGTATAATTTCATCATACACTACAGGTGTTGATTTTTTGGCTGTTGATTCACCTATTGCCTGCCAATTTTGCTCTGCATTTGAAAAGCGTAACTTTAACCCACTTGCACTACGAGGTGTCACGACTAAATTTTGTTTAGATGATTTGGGTCCCGCTATACGACGTGCAGATTTTGGCCCATAATTTCGTGCAGATTTTGGACCTGTGAAATGTTGAGAAGTTGAACTGTGAGATGTATTTGGTGTAATTAAACGCCGTTTATGTGCATTTGCCATTAGAGTAGATAATTTAAAATCTTCTGAATTATTGGAATCATATTCTGAATCTGATGTACGAGGCTGATGTGTTAGTTGTCTTCGAACAGGTATTTTTCTTTTTACATTTAAGGGGTGATAGGTTTCAGAGGAACTGGTATTGCCATAACTATTATAAGAATTTGAGCTATCATCGAGTTCCATATATACTGAAAGTAAAAAAAAAAGCATTTAATTGATAATTATTCGTGTATATATCGTCATCTGATATCAAAAAGCCCTAGATTACAAAAAAAAAAAAAAAAAAAAAAACAAATTCAGATTTTAATTAAGAGGTTTTCTTTTCAATATGACTTAGGGCTTTTATGATTTTATATGACGATTTTCTTATGTATGTAAGACATAAAAAAGTGTTTCCATTTACTTTTTCTTTCAATGCGTCTACGTTTAGCTCTGTGTTCTGATGCATACTTTTCATAGTTTATGCGATGAAGTTTCACTTTAGGTTGTCGCAGATTGCTTAAGTCTGCGGGTGCCAATTTATGTAGTAATACTTTTACGTTTGTTGTTAAACATAATTTTTTTAAATATCGTGTCTCAGCCGAGCTTTCTTGGCTGTCGCTAGTTTCTACTGAATCTGAAAACTCCCAGCTGTTGTAATCTTTATCACTTTCGAATCTTTCATCTTCATTTGTTTTCAAATAATTTTTATCAGTTACTTCCAACTTGATCTGACGAGTTGTTATGTCTGCTTCATTAAATTCATCGCTTGATGGTTTAAGTGGAACTAAATTTGATTCATTGTTGTTTAATTGAGTTAAAAATGAGTCTTTGTCATATGACATAATTGCTTCGTTACTGTTCAACTCAACTTCGTGAGAAATATGAGCTGTTGCATATTGAAATGTAGAGTGCATTTCGATTAATTTTTCTGTTTTTATTGTGATTGTTGTTGGTATTATATTTTCAGAATTATTGGCTTCTTCTTTAATTGGGTTCCCTGGAGAAATATCTGTTTCAATCGAGTCTTTCCTATTTGATTTTTCCTCAGAATTACATACTTCAATTACATCTACTCCCAGTGCTCTTGATGGAGATACTAAAGCGTTAGATTGATTATGATTTTCTAAAATGTTAAGATATTTTTCAAACTTCGTCGTATTTTCCAATTTATTTGCATCATTAGAATCAACTTGATTTTCGTTTTCTAATAGCTGTAATCCAGGTTTATTTGTTACCACGATATATTCTTTTGATTCATTTATTCCCTTAAAATTTCTCTCTTCCCTATCAGTTTCGGAATATTTCTCTTTGTGGTCCAACAAGTTAACATTAAGCCATTTATTATTTGTAGAGTGTTCTTCAACAATAACTGATTCATTTTCTATGTTTTCTTGACTGAATGATTGTTCGCCAGGCATCTCAGTTGTTAACATTTTAGATTTATTAACAATATTATTTTTAAGTTGTTGTCTTTCAGTTTCTTCCATTTCTAGTTTCACTTGCATCCCTTGGAATGTTTCGCCCGGCGAAGAAATTTCATTTGTATTTTTTTCCAATGACTTATTGCCTGTGCTATTGTTCTTAATTGATTTGTTTTTATGTGTTCCAATTATATGGTTCTCGACGTCTATGTCCTCTTCTGTATTTACAGTCGCTCCTGATTTACTGATTGCATGTGAATTTTCTAATTCAATATCCATGTTTACACTATTACGTTTCGAATTTGCTTCCGTATTTGTTTCACTCACTTCTCCACTGTCTTTGTAGGCAGCTGTAGACATGTCCGAATTTGTGGTGTCATTGCTATTCTCTTCGTGTTCTGGCAACTAAAAGTAAAAGGAAAAAATGTTTTATTTTTATTCTCAAAAAACGTTTTCTTTTTTTATTGAATAAGCAATGAACAAATTTTAATAAGAATTAATTTAAGTAAACTTACTACTTGAATTTCCAAACTTTCGCCAAATTTATGTTTCACCACTAGAATTAAATAGAAAAAAAATGGTTTAACATTTTTGGAAAATGAAAACTGTTAATAGAATACAACTAAACCTTTTCCAACAAGCAGTTTATTTGGAACTAGTAATTCAGATGGTTCAGCCGTTTGAACATTCGTCTCGGTGTTCATATCAACTTGAAAATAAACATAATTTTAAAATAAGTTAATTTATATTTAAGAGTGTAATTAAAAGTACCGTTTTCATTATTATTACTACTACACATTCTCGTAGTTTCATTATATTGTGCAAATGTTTCTTCTTCCTGGTTTTCACTTAAGTTGGGTTCTTCTTTGACACGAAAATCTGCATTGTGGATAATCATTTCTGTGTCATCGATAATTTCCTTTTCATCACAACCTACAGGGTTTATTTCTTTATTAAGTGACTTTAATTTTACGGCAATTTGTAGTGCCGTTGAGCTTTCCATTAATGAAACACAATTATCATCAATTCTTTTCAAATCCGATTTGTCTACATTCCAAATATCGATTAAATCTTGAAAGCCTTTTGTTATATTTAAATATGCTGGTCTCTCTTTAAGGTTTTCTTTGAGATTTATTGTAGGTATGTCTTCAATTTCGGGTTCTGGTTCTGGTTCTGGCTCTGGCTCTGGTTCGGGTTCTTTTTGATTATTATATTTCGTTAAATGTGATGATATGGATTGTGAAGTTGGCGGTTTATAGTCGGAAGATTTGTCATCATTATTCGCAGATATTTTTTCTTCTTCGTATTCTGTATCGTCGTCTTTAGCTATTTGATGTCTCTTACGTCTCGTAGAGCGTGGTAGAGTTTGAAATAGGAAACTGGCCAAAGTAGCTGCCGTACGAGCACGTGTACGTCTTTTACCCATTAAAAATGGATCGTCTTCTTGGGAGTTTTCTTCTAAAAATTTTAAATTAAAATTTGAAAGACATAACTTTTGCGCTATTATTTTGTTAGCAATTAATTGGTAACTACTCGAAAAATTATCACAAGTACTAAAATTTATTTGTAAATTATAAAATAAAAAAGAAAATCTCCAAATTGAAGTAAAAAATTTTTTGTTGTGTAGCAACGCAAATACTTGAAGTTCTTAAATTTATTTTAATTGAAAATCGTTTTTTTTTGTTTCATCTTTTTTTACCTTCAATTTTTTCGTCTTCTTTTTTCCGAGCTGCTGCTAATAAGCTTCCCCTGTCCCTCCTCTTGCTTTCATACAAATCATCCTCGTCATCTTCAAAATCTTCTTCTTCATCTTCTTCCTCCTCTTCCTCTTCAGACTCCTTTTCGAATTCGGCACTATTTACAAGATTTTCATAACCCTCCTCAATAGTACCATAGTCTAGCTGTGGTCTCCTTTTATATTTTTCATAATCTATCACTAAGTATTTCAAGCGATCATTCGCTTCAGCCATATTAAGTTCCACAAGACGCATTTTCTCTGTGAAATTGTTCATAATCGTTTTACAGCGATTACGCAAAACCATCCAGTCAAGAGACCAAGCAAAGCGTCTGTTGCGCGGCAGAAATATGATTGTGAGCAAATCTTTAATTAAACTATCCGGTAGTCGTAAAGAACGCAAAACTGAAAATAATGGATCATAATCTGCTGTTGGATCATCGGTATTAGACATTGAAGCGAGCTCCTGAACATTTATGGTGGAACTTAATAGACCATATTTGGCTTCACTCATAACAAGTTTAACATGCTCATCAGTACGCTTACGATTGTTGCGTACGCCTAGACGTCTGATGGTATAGTAATTCTCAGGAGCAGGATTAAGATAAAAAGCGGTCAGCCAAAATTCTTGTTCCAAAAATTGATTATCTTTAAAGATATTTGCCAAATCTATAAAATGATATGAAAGTTTAAGTTCGAGATTTAGCATAAAAGTGGTGGTTAGGCCAGGGTGATAACGCCAAGTTTCAATCATATTTTGCTCAAACACAATTATCTTTGTAAGTATAACAACTTTTGCGAAACGCCAACCTTTGTATTCCTTTAAAATGAAAAATATAAAAGTTAATTAGATTACATTCATAAATACATGAGTTTTATTAATTATCAACTGGTTAGATTTACATATTATTCAAGGCAAAACTAGCCAAAAGGCAGAAAACATTTCAGAAAATTAATTATTATTAATAGCATGATCATTTAGAAAAATCAATTAAAAATTCTAATTTACTATAAACAGTGAAGGGATTACTATTTTAAATTTTACTCAAAGTGTAAATTGGGATATTAGCCTTTATTACGAGTGTCGTTGTCGTCAGTCATTATTTTATATTAGCTAGACGCAAATTTAACTACGTGAAACTAAACTTGAAATAAAGATTACGCCAAAAAGAATAAATCAAACTGGCTAGATTATAACTTGTATGAAGTTATAGTATGCAAATACTATGAATCCGCATACATAAAATAAATAGACAAATGAAAAATTTCGTTAGTTAATTCACAAAAAAACGTACCTTTTTCCCTAACACGTCATATACATAATAAAGTATACTTTCATTATTGGGCACATTTTGAAATACTGGGTCCGAACTTAATTCTTTTTCTTTTACTCGCACACAGTCCTGTTCATCATCCATTTCTTCGCTAACAGCATCTTCTCTAATTTCACATTCTTTATTCTCGGAATTATTATTTTCATGTTTCTGATCTGTTAGTGGTGCAACAATATCATCCCAATTGTCATAATTTCCAATATTACTCATGCGGTTTCCTTTACATATTTTGCTCTTAAAATCTGTTACATGTTTAACCGTCTGTATAATATTATGGGCATAACGTTGAGCTTCTATTTTTTGCATTTCATTTAGTATAAATAATTCGCTCTTTTCACGTTCATTTACATAAGCATTCATTAAACGTTTGTAAAATGGTATATTGGAAGTGAAATCATCTTCATTCATATTGTTTAGTTCCATTAATATATTGCCAAGCAAATAGCTTTTATAGCTTTGTGAGATAATACCAAATAAATTGCATAGTGAAGTATCATATTTGTTCCATATGAAAAAATCAAAGAAATCACGTTTTTGAACGCGTAAGTGGATATTTGTCAGAGCTATATAGCGTGCCGGTGTATACTCTAGATTACCCATGGTATGAAGAGGGGCAGAGTTTTGAAATCCTTGATAATAAAAACGTATATTGTTAATCTGCAAAGAATTTCAATTAGTTGAATTTTAATGACGTATAATATAAAACTACCCACCATATTATCAATAACGTAGCCTTTAGCGTCATCTGATTCATACACTGCCATAAGATAAATGTGACATATTAACATAAGACATTTTTTATCCTCGGGAGGTATATAAGGTCTTCTAGAACCTGACATTTCCAATTCCGTCTGATGCATTTTATTCCATGCGGCTATAACACGCATACATAAAGTTTTTACCATATCAATGGAGTATTGATCAAATAGTTTTACTAAGCGTAGAACGATTAATGGTAATTGCTCCAATTTAATATAAGAAATATCTTTAAAAATAAAATTTTATATAAGTAATCACTCTTCTAAATCTTTTTTTTAAAAGGCATATAAAGTAAAATCTATTTGATATAATGAATTGTTTATATTGAAATATATGTATAATTATCCAATTCGAAAAAAAATTTATATTTTTAACCGATTAATGGTTGTTTTAACAATGAAACTCTATTCTTTGAAGAATTTTCTGTTTCAACCACTCAACCTGTATCCGCACCAGTTATAAAGTAATAGTTTACATTGTAATTTATACTCTTATTATGGTTTGCAACGCAACTCAGTTGATTTGGAACTTAAACACCAGCTACAGATGGCTTGTAATTTTTTATGCTTTTGTCAACGGCACTAACACGAGGTTGTAATCGGTAATAACACAAAAAATTGTAATTGCAAAATTTCAACTAAAATGTAGCCTAGTTGTGAGCCGTAATAGGGTCATTAAAATAACTAATTTATTTATAGGCCAATGACGGAATTTGTCAAATTAAGCCTTATTAAACAAATTTACTTATTGAATAGCAGTCATATTTATGAAAACTATAGAAGCATTTCTAACAGAACTGTATTCATAAACGTTTTTCAAAGTCTTTAGTCTAAAATGAATGTATTGATTAAAAAATATTTGATTCAAAAATCGATTTTGAGTAAAACGTTTAGTTTATTCAGCCTTTCAATCAATAAAACATTTGACGAAACACTGTTCATATAGATTGTATATTCCCTTTTGGTATTTATAAATTGTACAGGTACTTGCCTTCATCAGTTGCAGGTGATTCCTCAGTCTCAATACATTGAGCACCGGTTTCAAGTGTTTTTTCCTTGGTAACAGTAAGGTTTATCAAATACATAACATTCCATGGCTTGAAATTGTACAACAATAGAAAGTCCCAATTGATTTGCATCATATCCGGCATACGCATCAATAACTCACGACCACGATTTAAACAAAATATTAAAGCATTTTTGAGATAATATTTACATTTATCCCATTCCTTACTGAACCAAATGTCTAAGCTCCATGGTACTAATAGCTTTATAACTGTTTCCAGTTCTTCAGGCAGTTCCCATTCGTTGGGATCGAGCTTTTGCTTGTAGTCCTCACACAGTTCCCAGCCATAAAGAACGATATTAATGCGTTCGTCATGCATTTTTGGAAAAATATCCAAATCACTTTGTTGCGTGATAAAAATGAATTTATACTAAAAAATGTTTAAAAAAGGATTAACAAAAAACAAAAATCTTTTATATTTTTTTTAAGATCTTACTATTTCCATTTCATTGTAGCCTACTTTTAAGGCACTTTCAAAATACTTTTGTTCATTTTTTATTTTAAGCGGCAAAACCGATTCCATTTTGCATTCAATTACTGATTTTTTGTTTTTTTCCAATTATATTTAAAACCACATTTTCTATCATTGACTTTTTGAATTAATTCTTAAAATTTTTATAAAAAGTCAAAAATTTTCTTTCACAAATTGTTAGAAAAGACGCCGATTGTAAATAATGTAAACAGATGATGATAAACAGCTGTTTATTGCACTTTCGTTGTACGAATTTTCGAACTTCTATATTTAATGCAGGGTGATTCAAGCAATTGTGACGTGATTCATATATATAAATAATTTTAAAGACCGTTATTTTCCAAAATAAATATTACATAAAAATTGTGTATGTAATATTTGCTTAAAGTACATTTAACAAAATAGAACAGATTAAGCTAAATTAGAGGTTTTTAGTAAATATTGTCTCAAGGCACCAGGTGATTATTATTAAAATTTTTTTTGTGGGGTATAAATGACAAAATTTTTTTGGTGTTTTTGCTTTTTCTTTTTATGTTAATTTTTTTTTATTGTTTCTTTCACCTACACATTTTTCTTTCATTGTGTTTATTTTTAGTTTTTTTTTTTAATTCTACATTTAGCCTTTTTCGCATTTAGCCTCGAAATTTATTAACTTTTCCTAGCCTTTTTTGTTATTAAAAAAGTAGCCTTAATTAGCCTTTTTTATAAAAATGTAAAAAAATCATACATAAAAAAATAAAACTGAAAAAATGCCTGCACTTATATTTCTCCTAAACATATTTATAAATATGTCATAAGTACTAAAACGTAATGGGTTACGTTAAAACATATTTAACTCGGCAGATTTTTATACACTCACTTAAATTTTATTAGCGACAGTATGGTATTTCGCTGACGAAGTAGCGAGTTAAATGCTGGTAGTAGACCACATAAGGTCTACTAAATTTATTGAACTTTGTTGTTTATATTGATTGTTTAATTTACTTGCTACCCACAATAGTTCTTTATTTAACTGCATAAACCCAATGAAAGCCGCAATAATTACTTCTACCCAATGCTGCTTTAAGATTTTAATCTGATTCTTCCCTTTTTAAGTGTACTTACATCGTTTCATGGGACAGTTTTAAAAATATCTTTAATGAATATTCATGCTGTGACATTATTATTATGTACTCCACAATTGTTTCTTCATATTCATGGATTTCATGTCTAAGAACATAATTAGAGTGACCAAACTATTTTATTTGACTGGTTGAGTCACAAATTGAAAAGGAATAAAAGTAAACTCACAACAACTAAATCATATTGTTAAACAAAAAAAATTATTAAAGCAAATGGTTTTATGAAAGTAGCGTCTTAGTACCGACATAAAATTAAAAGCTGTCATATTTCGTATTTGCCCCTTTTCAGCATATATCAAAATCTAATAAAACACCATTCCCCTTATCCAAAAAATAAAAAATTTACGTAGACTTTGTAGTCAACATTATCGAAATTTTTCATGTAATTCTTTCATTAAAGTCTGAGTCAATTTTTAGATAAGAGCATACCTATAGTATGTGTATATGTGTCTAATTGAATACAACATGCCCACTTGCTCTCTTTTCTGTCCTTCTGGTAGTAGGCTACGAATGAAGTAATTGTCCACCCCACAGAAAGGTTTCTGGGAAGAGTATCCGAGTACTTTTTAGCTACATAGTCTGCCATTTCATGTCTCGGTATCCATACCAGAGTAACCGAGTTCTTCTCTAATAACTCATGAAGAATATAGTACTCTTAAACCAACTTCGACGGAAAGCTTTAGCACTGAGTACTCTGCTCAAGTATTGACAATTCTACAGCAATCTCAATCGGAAAGAAAACTTGTTTCTTGGCTATCCGTAAGAATCTAAAGCACTTTAAAAAGTGGACTTCCGCCTGAAAAGTAGAAGTTTAAACTAAATCGTCGCATTCAATATCGAGCAATTCCCATAAAAAATTTAAAATTATTTTACACACAAATATTAGAATTTCAATTGATTTCATTCGGTATCGAAAGCGTCGATTTGGTCTCTGTTTTTCCCATTGCTTTTTAAAGGATAAAAATATTTAATTTTTCCAGAAAAGAAACACAATTAAATTTTGCCTCTTCATTTATTTCTTAAGTTCTTTTAAAACTCTGGGTAAATAAAGAAACACGAAAAGTTCAATAACTGCACTAATCATGTTGCGGTGTCTTATGTAGCAACATTATTTACCCATAATTGTTTTTATCAGGCTATTTCCAAAGTCTTCCGTTTTATGGAGCGTGTTGTCCCATTTTTTAGAATTTATAATTTATTTAATGGAAAATAGAGTCTAAAGTAGCAAAATGTAGCCTTTTTTTGAATAAAAAAATACTGACGATAACTTAAACAACAATAAGAATAAGAAACACATTTTAAGCTTAACAAACACCTACTATTTGTTTATTTTGGCTACAGTCTGATTTAGGCATTTCAAAGAAAAATTCCAAGTTTTACTCATTTTTGTTTTTCCCAATCTTTTTTTTTTTTGTATGTCAATGACTAATTTCATGTGATGGCATAATTGATAAAATTTTCTGTTAATGGTCTCCCGAATTTGCATAGATAATGAATGGGGTAAAGTGCTTGTGTGGAGTTTTGGTGTTACTGCGGCTATTAAATATAGTTAGTTTTGACGTCATTGTTATAAAGTCGCTTACCATACGTTTGCCTTTCCCAACAATATGTTAAATGTCACAATATTTTAATGGTTCTAATCCTGTTTTTTTTTTATTTTATTTAATTTTTTTTGTTTCATTTTCTACATTTTCTATCTAAACTGTCATTTGTCAAACAAACAATAATCTATTTATTGGAATGTATGTAAAATAACTAAAGAAACATGTCAGTGTTTAAAAAATTTCTATACAAACGCATAATACACCCACTTACATAAATAATATGCAAGTACATATAGTTCACCAAACGCAATGAGCTCTTGTCTATAAATGCAAATTCATCTCCTCTGGAGAGACCAGTTATCTAAAAGGCCTTAATAGCAGAATGCTGGTGCAATCACTTGATCAAACGCATACATCTATTACACCAGCATGCTGGCACAATCTTCATATTTTGCAAATAGTTTCTAATGTTTTTTAACAACTTTTTCTCTATTTAATTTTCCTACTATTTTGTTGTAGCATTTATTTTTTTTTAAATTCTCTTTCCATCAACCCGATCATCTACAAACACAAGAGTTGCGCAAGAGACTTACGCAAGTCCCTCTAAATGTCATAGAAAGATCTTTGAATTTGGTTTTATTATATTTACTTGTCTTGTGACAAGTACTTTTGGAACAATTGATATACAATTTCCCCCATCGGCAAATTAAAATTAAATCAAATGATGTTTTTCCTCACTAGTGAATAGTGTTTTCTTGCATAGTTTTTGAAAATAACATTTTGTTGTTTAGTAAATAATATCATAACAAAATTTATTACAACTTATTTATAAGTCTCGCATGAAAAATTGCGTTTTTGTTTGTGTGCGTATGTGTATGTTTTAAGAAGTGATATGTTAAATAATAGAAATTTTAAATGACTATAAATTTATTTTAGCAATAAAAAATACAAAAGACTATAACACAATTTAGGGTGGCAGCCATCTAAAAAAATATTTCAAGTCCCCTTTTACACTTTGGACATTGAAAGACAGAAATTATTTTATGTCATTTTTGGCTCTGAATCGAGAAATGTAATGTGAAGCGAAGTCAGTGAATGTGTGTGAAGATAAATACGTCTAGTTAAATACGTTTTTTTTAAATATCGCATGCGATAAAAAAATTTCCATACATATTCTTCACATACGTACTGCATTTAAAGGGGTTTATAGAGAGATAAAGCCATTCTGGCCAAACCCTTCTATCTAAAGGAATGAAATAGGGCTATCATCCTGGGAATACGGTTTTTATTAAATGTAGTTGTGAAATTTTTTAGAAAACGTTGAAAATATCATGGTCTCTGAGTGATGAAGGCTATTGTGGCAAAACCCTTCTATCTTAAGGCATGGGACCTAATGGGACACACATCATTTTAAACAGGAGGCCCAAATACTCAGAAATTACTTTGGATTATTTTAAATATTTTTTTAAATTTCCATATACCCCAGTGCTGTTGCTCTAGTCTACTCTAGTTAGTACTTTCATTTATAGGTTGTTCAATGACATTTAGAGCCTTTTCATTATACAGCAAATGTTTTTGATAATAATTTTGAAAGTGATTTTAAAGTTGCCCATTTGAGTGACAAACATTTCACACCTCCCTAATCAATTTATCATAATTTCTGGCTTCGTTCTAGCACAAGCTTTGTGTTTTATGAGAATAAAAAGTGAACAATAAAAAAAACACAAAATAAGAAATAAAAGTGTTTGTTTGTAAAAGCTGCCACAAATAGCGATATGCAAACAATATGGACTTGATGCTTGATGCATGAAATGGCATGAGCATCTCATACTTACTAACCAACAATGGCCGCATTTTCATTATTCATTTTATTTTAATTTTTTTTTTGTTTTTTACAGCTTCATGTTCATGTTTGTTTTCTTCTTTTCTATTATCGTATGCAAAAATATTAGTTTCTAGGATGCATTTTATTATTGGTAACAGTAATAGAAAATAAAAAATAAAAAATTATATAAAAGTTATCAATTGTTTTGTTTTCTCTCTGCCTGTAGAATATTAAGTACATTTTATTAAAAAAAAAAGTAATAATTTAAAATTTATTTCTTCATTATTCGATAATACAGTTTTCATATCTCTTTTTGGTTTTTGTTTTATCTTTCTTGCTGCAACGCATTATTAAATGCCAACATTTCATATTCAATAAAAATATTTATGTAGAAAAATTGTTTATTTATATTTGTAACCCATTTTCCATATTTATTTATTTTTATTTTATTGAAATCAATTTTAGGTTGTAATTTTATTACCCACATTAACAAATACCCTCTACAATAAAATATTTAATACAGATATACATACAGGTATTAGAAAACTATACAACAAAAGTTTTTTTATTGTCAATAATTTTTATTCATTTTCATATTTTTGTTTTTTAGCGAACCCCAAGCTAATTTTGTTATCCATCATATTCTATTTTATTGTGGCAATAATGACAGCAAGTGTGGGTTGCTGCCTTAGTTTGGCAAATTCATTTCATTTTAGTTCAAGTAAATCTGTTTCAGTAGGGTGGTGTTATTTTACTCTTTACTGTAAATAAGAAGGGTATGCTAGTATATAACTTTGGGATTCCGTTTGTAATTTCTACATCGTACATATATAGATATATATATATTTTCGGGGACCTTACGAATAGCGGAGTCGATTTAGTGATGTCCGTCTGTACGCCAAGTCGTTGAAATCAACTTTCTGAAGGCCCTAGGCAACATACAGAAACGTAAAGCAAAGCAATCTGTCAGTTGTTTCTGTTAGATTCTTGCTATTAAAATTTAGCCCGCGACTACCCCTATTTTTGATAATTTTCTGAGTGAGTATTTGCTTATTTTGTCTGAACTACGAAACGGACAAAAACGTGGTAAGCAGTTTTATCAGAAATGACAGCCATTATGTCTGTGCAAAAAATAAGAGCAATCATATAGACTAATTACTCCGCTAACCCATAAATACCAACCACAAATTTTCTGTGAATGTCGTGGTGTTTTGACAAACGCTTGTGGGTTATACTCACTCCATATGCCACAAATCTGCTTACCCATTCACACAAAAATGGGCTTTATCGGAGAACAACATGTTGAATAGAAATTCCGTATCAATATCAATTGGTGCTTCAGCCCAAATTTCAACAATTTGCTCTGGTTTAAGGTAGTTCATAATGAAATGACAAACCAAAATAAACAAACAGCAACTATCAGCTGTTAGATAAGTTGTCAAATAAAGCAGTGTTGCCAACTCATAGTTGTGAACCGCTAAAAAAACACAAAGCTGCATTGTTAGAAAAATCTTACAATGTTTTGCATAAAAATATTTTATTAAAAACTTTAAGATAGATTTTGCTCTTTTACTACATTAACTTTCCATCCCTAATATGTATTTATCAAGCAGCCTTTAGAAGAAAAATTTAGTTAAATTATTTTGTTATCATTTTAATTTATGATGGTTACTAATATCAATCAGTGGCTTGTCGCTACTATTAAATTTGAAATTAACTAATGTCGGCGGTTAATTGTTTACATAAGCATTTATCCATGTGAACAACATCATACATTTGATATTGATATACTTAAATACATTAATTGCTGCAATGCATATGTAAACATACATACATACTAAACACAAAAAAATATTATAAAAAAATATTTTTATGGAAAAACCACATTAAGTTTTTTGTTTAAAGCGGCCAGTAGTTTTAATTATTTTTAAATCCTAAAGAAACTGATAGAAAATAAATAAAAATTTATAATCAGAACTTGAGCTTTAAAAAACGAGCCATTTTAATTCAGAATAGGTGTGTTAAATAGTGTTTTAATAAGTATTTTGTATCAGAAAATATTTACAAAATCAAGATTATAAGTGTGACTTTTAGTGCTTTATGAAAAAAAGTTCTTGGCACCTGAATTATTCTAAAACCTTTGTTGACATGAATTTGTCACACTTAAATTTATTTATTTATTTTGCTTGATTTGTCTCAGTCACAGTGTTACATTTAACTGGCACATGTGTATCTAATATTTTTAACATTTAAATAGAAAATTGATTTATAAAATAATTTTTCTTTGTCTATGAAGCGAACATAATGAAATTAAATTGTTTTAGATTTTTTTTTACAATAACCTTACTAACGACTAAAGTAATTAAGCATGGGATCATAAGTGAAAAATAATTAAACATTTCAATTGATTAAATTTTTTACTGATATGCTATTTATAGTAAAGGAACACTACTAGTCGTCTAATCAATTAGTATGGAAAACACTGAATTTTTAAAATATTTTTAAGTGTTTTTCATAAAAATTTTATAGACAATTTAATTTTTCGTTTCTTATAAAAAAAAAAAAAAAAACACATAAATAACAATAAAATTTTAATAGAATCAATTAAATATTTAATCAAAGTGACAAAGAAATTGTAATATTAATTAAATTTTTAATTGATTCAATTAATATTTTAATCAATATTATAAATTTTTTAAATAAATTTATTTGGAATTAAAAATTAAATTAAATTTATTCTTTTCCTCAGTACATCAAGTAGCAAAGGCATATGCCAAGAAATTTCTTACGTACTGGGCAATATGGAAATTTCAAAAAGTTTTTAAAAATAATCCAAAGGTCGTCTAGATTTGTAATCTAGCGCTCAAATACTCAGAAACTACTTTGGATTATTTAAAAAAAAATTTTTTTTTTTTGATATTTCCATATACCCCAGTGTTGTTTTTAGTAACTTCCGGACGAACCATAGAAGATTACGGAATGGTACACCTTCTAATTTGTCAGAAGTTACTTTCGATTATTTTTAAAAAAATTTTCAATTTCAATATACCCAGTGTTGTTGCTCTGAGAGATTTTAGCGAATTCCGAAGGAAAGGTCGTCTAGATTTGTAATTTATTGCGCAAATACTAAGAAGTTACTTTAGATTATTTTTAAAAAATTTTTAAATTTTCTTACACCCCTGTACTGTTCCTCTAAGGGATTTTGTCAATTTCCGTTTTGCATCATAAAATAAAAACTATAAAAATTTCCTTCAATGTTAAACCACTGCCAGAAAACTTAGAGCCTATAAATTTAATTCTTGTAATAATTGTACCACAGCAAAATCCCTCAGAGCAATGTTACTGGGGTATGATGGAAAAATTTTTTTTAGAGACAGAGACAAGAAATGGTTATAATTTTAACTGACAAAATATAAAAATTATATTCGCGTTCGCTCACTCCTTTCATTATTTTATTAATAATTTAAAGCCGTTATCCCCTGTTAGTGTGCAACATCCGTCTCTAATTTTATCAAACTATTGAAGTGTAACCACATTAATAAAATGTAAAATTAAAGAACAAAAACCATTTTTAATTTTCATAACATGATATGGTTATTTGATATTAAATAAAAAAATAAATAAATAAATTAATAAAACATGTCAACATGTACGTGCATAATAGCAAAAACTATAACAGTTAAAATTCCATGTTTGATTGTTGTTTTAAATGTCATACAGAAATATATTTGCACGTGTATGTGTGGGTAAAGTGCAAAGCGTAAATACATATACACTCAAATATATGCATGCATGTATGTGTGGAGTTATTTAGTTGTATTATGGCTTTTCAAAAAGCACACAAAAAATTAAATTCTTAATCCAATTGATTTTTAAAGTCATGTCACTCACATACACCTGACTCAAAACAAGCACAGAAGTAAAAAGTGTCTGTTTTTAAGCTTCTGTTTTAAGTTTACTATGTTAGAGACTTAATTTAGATTTTCCTCTCTCTTTTTCTCTCTCTCTCTCTCTCTCTCTGAACGATTTGACTTAAACTTTTAAATTCTTCGAACTGCTACAGAAAATTATTTTAATTCCTCACCAATATTTTTATGAAGTCCATCGAAACCAATGAATGAATGAATTCAGCCTTATATTTAGAATCCATTTTAAAATCGAGTTATGTAATGGAAAATTGCAAAATGGAACGTATTTGTCAAGGAATGTATAATGGAATTTATGATAAAATGATGTAATGGAATGTGCGATAGGATGTATGATAGAAATTATGAAAAAAGTATGATGGACGGATGAATGAATGTCCAGAAATGTGGGTGAGCATTAAACAGAGCAAACGTTACTAAAAAGAGAGAGTGTGAGAAAGAGAGAGAGAGTTAGAGTGAGATAGAGAGAGAGGGAGAAAGTAAGACAGAGAGAACAAGATACAGATAGAGAGTGAGAGAGACAAATGAGTTTTTATTCGGAAAACTCTCAGCTTAAAGCTGTTTAATTTTATATTATGTCCGTACAAAGTTGAACTGGTTGATTGTGTGGTTGGTTAAGGATATAAATTTGAATCGCAGGATTCCATTTTGAACTACATTGAGATCCAGGCTTAGCATTGACAATGAAGGTTTCCTAATGTAATCGCCAATAACTCAAAGAACAGATTGTGTTCTTTAAGAGAACGAAGCCAGGCAGCAAAGCCCTTTTCATGCATATTAAAAAAGAGGATATCAATAAACATAGATAAACACGCAACACCATAAGCTATTTCCTGTACAAACACAGGGAAAACTTTATAGTGAAATCAACAATTCTTATTTTTTTAAATATTTTTGAGTAATTTTAAAACAATATTTCTATCAATTAAGAAATGCATTTGAAACAATTGAATTTGTTAACTGTAATCGTCTTGCTGAAACTACATGCCGTACAGATCCATGCCGCCGAGTTGAGGTCCCAAGAACTCTGTTATCACTAAGCCATTCAGATGAAAATGCGCTTCATCGGAGAAGGTTACTTTTTCGAAAAATTGGCATTGACTTCACTTTGCTCGATCACAGTTACATCACGATGTTTTTGCGTAAAGCGGTCCATTTTTAATAATCTGAATACACATATGTATGTGACAGCTGTCAAATTTCAGAGTTGCCACTTGGACAAAACAATAACATTAAATTTATAAAGTGCACTCTTTTTGGGACAGGCAAATATCAAAATGTATCTTCTCACCAAAAGCGAGAGGCAATTACGGTCTAAATCACATCACCGCTTGAGCTAATGCCTTATTGATGAGTAGGTGAAGCCTACACAAGTGAAGTATAAAATAAAATTTATTAATTTAAAAGAAAGAAAAAATTAAGCAAAAAATTTAATTGAAAAATTTTTTTTGTTTAAAAATTTCATTAAAATGCAAAAATCATTTTTAGAAACAAGTAACTCGGTTTCAAAAAAAATTAATATTTTTAATTGTAACTGAATGAGTTGATGATGTGTTTGTAAATATTTACAAAAACCGCTGTAGGTTTAAAAACATGTAAAAATGTAATTGTATTTTTTTAAAAATTATTAAAAATAATTTTTTCCAATCGTTCAATATTTAATTCTAAATTCGTTATTCCCAATTGCTTTCCAATAGACTATGCTGTGATTACAGTTAAAAGTTTTATAAAATAAAAAAAAATATTTCTTGTATATGTGCTTACACACATTCGTTTTGTCTATGTATTAGTTTATTTCCGTTTGTGTTTTATTGTTTTGCCTAAATGTTTTCGTTAATAATCGTTTTACGACTTCGTCTATTATTCTACAATTCACTCTTAGATGTTCGTGAATTTTTAACATACGATTAGTACACATGTACGTATGCATACTCATTTGTAGTTGTATGTTACGTATACGCTATATATGATTTTGTTGCGACACTTAATGTCAGAGTGTTGGTGTTAGACTCGTGTGCATACGATTTTCAATTGTAGGCTTGTTGGTGTGTTTACGAAATAACGGTATAAATAAATGGTGTTCAAACTGTTTGAAACCATTCATAGTCAATCAACAGGTTAATGCACATCGTCTAACTGAAAAAGAAAAGATAGAAAATAGAGAGACCGAAAGAAAGAAAGTGTTATTAAAAACTAACGAACGGTGCATTTGGAAAACAACCTAAAGAGAAAAAAATTAATAAAAAAGTACGTAATTGAAATAGTGTTTGTTTCCGTGTGTGTGTAAGTGTTTTCTGTATGATTATTAGAATAGCAACAAGTTGTTGTTTTTTTATATATATTTTTTTCGCAATACATTTTGTCTTCCTACAATCTTATTGGTGTCTGGTGCATTTAGTGTAGCAATTTAAACCTGCGCGTTAATTGAATTGTTATATTAAAATTAAATTGTGTATTTATTTTTATAACCCTTATGTATACAGTATGAACATACATACATATTAATACACTTTGTGGTTAATTCCTGTTTGTAGAGTAGAAATCCATAACATTTTTTTTTGCACAAAACATAATAATTTAATTTTATTGTTACGAGCGACTATTTCGAATGATGTTTTAAAAGAAATAAATTTAAGTATTAAAAAAAAAGCACAAAACAGGATTTTGGTAAAAAAACTAATAAAAATTAAAAAAAAAAAGTAAAAACAATTTCATAAAGTAAAGTAAGTTTGTTTTACATGAGTTTTTATGCGGCATAAAAAATGTTTAAAAAATGTTTAATTTAAGTTGTAAATAGAAAAGAATTGGTAAAGGCGTAATTAAAAATGTTTTGTAAAAAATACAAAATTACAAATTCCAGTAAATTTTTGTAACGAAGCAACTGAAAGCTATAAAATTATTCTTGATCACTCAGGTTTTTTTTTTCAAATTATTTTTCTAGTGCTACGCCATGTATAGAAGTATTAGTAAAAACCCCTTTATTCCTTTTTTTTTAATTAGAAAGTCTGCATTAAACTTGCCTTTAAATTGTTCCTACATCGTTTTTAAATTTATTTAGTAGTTTCAGAAATGTCATAGAAATTGTATGAAAAAAAATAAAATTTTTAAGCGAAATTTTTTAATTTTTATGTTCTTATAGAAAAAAATTTGATTTAGACTTTAAAGTAAAATTTATAAAAAAAAAAATTATATGAAAAATTTCGTTAACGTTGAGTTTAAACTCAACAGCAATTTTTTTTTTTTTTTTGGATAAGAGGGTTAATTTTTAAAAAATTATGAAAAATAGCAAAAGATAAAATCTGCGATTTTTATTCGAACAGCATAAAGTCTCATGAGTTTTAAAACAAACAAGTCATATTTCATCCAAATTAAAGCACAACTTTCAATTAAATTCACAATTAAGTCAATCTATCACACAGTAAGAAATATTGTCTTTTAATAACTTCGCTTATGTTTTTCTGCCGTGTATTTTGGCAACTGTTATACTTCTGAATCATTTCTGTAAATTAAGTAGAACCACTTTCAAGCTTTTGTCTTGTTACTTCCGTTATTTAGAAGATAACAGAAACCAGAATTAATTTAAAAAAAAAAACGCATCCATGTTTTTAAGCAGAGTCCCATGATTATTGATTAATAGATGTGTGTAGACACCACTGTAACTGAAAAATTTTTTTAAAACTTTGTTAACTATAATCTTTTAAATTATTTTAACCTAATCTATGCTAAGTATGAGCACAATAAATTAAAAATCCTCGACTAATCAATTATAAATTACCAGCATTTTGAATAGTAAATAATAGATTTTTGGCTGAACTATAAAATTAAATAATAGATTAAATAACAGATTTATCTAACATTTAATTTATCTATATCTTTCAAATTTAAGTTTAAGCAAAAGTCTACTTAAGAACTTACGTTTTTAGTCAGTCAGTCTAGATAAATTAATTTCAATTAGTTAAAAAAAAACATTTTGATTCTAGGCTAGATCGGATAAAGTATTTAAAGCAGCTGTACGTTTTTTGCTGTCATTCTGTGCGTGTAATTGTTTTTATGTTCAAAATACATAGAAAAGTGTTAGTGTATGACCGGATCTACAGTGAATTTCCTCCTTTTTATTGGACCCATACAATAGGGTAGTTTTTGTAATTCAGTGTTTCTTGTAGGGAATGCCTTACCGTGTATAATTCTGCCCTGGCCAGTATGATATAAAATTATTTTTTTGTTTTTACATGATAGAATTTTCAACTTTAATTTAACTAAATAAACAATATGCTTGTTACTCTTTTACCTCGGCTTTTATTGCAACTTGCTGCCGTCGGTCGTAAAGTATTTCATAGCTTTTTTTATAATAAGCACAACATTTTTTTTATGTTTCCCAGTAATAAAAATAAAATGTTTTCTAAGCATCACCATTCAATACACTTAACATAAATATTATAAACAAAAACAAAATATTAAAAAAAGAATTACTCAATAAATTGTCACAACAAATAAAGTAAGCAACGTAAATAAAATAAAGTTAAATCCTTTAAAAGGACAATCTTTTGATTAAGCTAAACTTACTTAGATGACAGTTCAAACAATAAAATTACATGCTAAAATTTTGATAAAACTTTTGCTTTAAATATTGCAGCCGCGAGGCTTAAATAGTGTTAGACAAAAAATTAACGCAGACTTTAAAGTCAACGCTATTAAAGTTTTTCATAAATTTTACTTTAAAGTCTACGTAAATTTGTTTTGGATAAGACTGTAACGAATCAAGTTAAAATTGAATAATTCTGGATTTTGAAGTCAAATTAGCTGTTAGTTTTTATTAATTAGTGAGTACAAATCTATCAATCTATCATGATACCAAAATGAAAAATTTCGTTAAATTTTACTCGATAAAGACTGCAGTGATTAGAGCTCTGATATTGTATGCAACACTTTTCAATATTTAGTAGTTTTTCATTATTGCAAACAATATATATTAAAATCGTTCACAATTTTCTGTTCTTTTACATTCTCTCCTTAAAATATGTATCCTTAAAAGATAAATTACACAACCCCTAAAAGTATGCTAACTAATTTCATTATCTTCTTGTGCAAGTGAACTTAATTTATTTTGTGATTACTGACATTTCCATGTCAGTTGAAGTGTTTTGATTAATTTTTAAATTAGTGAAACTTTTCTCAAATTAAATTTGAATTGCCCACCTGAGTGCAGATAGTGTATGCAGACATACAATAACACACATTTAACGTTTAAATTAAATAAAAAAAAAACTTCCTTTGAGACACCTTTGGGTAAACATGGTATTAAAGGTGTAGTAAATCAAGTGAATAAATCGTTACAAAATAATGGCCACAATCTTTATCGACATCTTGGCTATCCTGATTTTTATGGTCATCATACGAATAACAATTTACATACTTACACATACAGCCTATAAATTACAGTCTACACAAATCTGTCACTTTTTGTATTGCTAAGTGCAATCTTGCAATAAAACGGAAAACTTTTTTAGATAGATAAAAGCAACTTAACAAAAAAAGCCATTATGGATGATATTACCACCTAAACAAAGAAATTGTATTGAAAACGTGTGTTGAAACATTATTTATTTCAGTTATGAATATTCATGCAGAAGTAAAGATAAAAAATATGCAAAACTAAATTAATTTCAGTATTTTTAAAGAATAGCAACAGAAATATTTATATCTGTGCTAGCACGTAGTACGCAATCGCAAAAGGATAATTTTGCAAATACTCATTCAAAATTTTTAGTATTAGAATGAGTAGCGAGAACAAGTCACCTGGTCACTGCGGGCGAACTAGTCCCATTGTGACACTACTCTCAAGTTATAAATTCTCTCCGAGTCTAGTATTCGTTAATAATTCAAAGATTTGTCCGCCATGTGTGATGGTAGTAGGTAGTGATGCCCTAAGTAGCGAAAACATGTCCAAATTAAAAATAATATGTGATCTGATGTCTTTTTATCTTCATTACATAACCTAATGTTCAATATTCTACAATGTCCAGTCATGAATTCCTTGACAATTTTAATTCCTGACCGAGTCAGGCCCAGTAATTCAATCGTTCTCTTTCTAAATATTGTTGCAATTTTCTTGCTAGTCACTCCCTAGAGCTCCAAGACAGTCCGCAAAATGGTCCTAATAAACAAAATCTTGATTTTAATGCTAACTCGGATCAGAAAATAGTTTGAAAGTAGTTTGAAATAAATTTCAATTAAAATAAAACAAATACCAGAACCAATCCCCAGATTTTTAATTTAATTTGCCCAGTTGTTACATGACTTGAAAGGAAATTTTTATAAAAAAAAAGCTGTTCAAAATCAAAAGGTATTAATGAGTTGGTAAAAATGTTTAATTTATTTTTAAGCTGAAAAGCAAAAGCTTGAGAAGCATTATAAATTAAAAGTGAATAAACTTTGAACAAAACTTTTATTCTCCCCAAAACAAACTAAATAATTTTTTCTTGTTAACAAAAAAATCAACTTAAAGAAATGAAAATCAAATTTGTAAATAAATTCGTTTACAAAATTTCAAAAGTGTTGTGAAATATGTAAAGGACATTCATTCAGTCTATTGTTTGTCTACAAAAATCTACTTGGCTTTTTTTTATTTTTTTAACTGAGTGTAGAGAGTGGGTCGTGGTGCTTTGCCAGTAGAAAGCTGGTATTTTAAATATTAATTTAAGGTATTTTCTCTATTCATATTTTGTATGTAAATTACTGATGTTTGTGGGCTAAAAGTTCCTACAATAAAATTATATTTTAGTCTCTATAATAAAGTCCTCATAACCCTTTAGGCAACTTCCCTAAATAGCACGCATATCTCACGATTTTCTGTGATCTCTACATAGATACATATGCATGAATGTATGTTTATTTCTTCTGCCAATAATTTATTTATTAGCAGTTGTGTCCCTTTATTTGGGTTTATAATAGAAAACAGTAAAGAACATTAATACTAGTATCTTCTTCATAATAATCCGCAATCTATTAGAAATTTAAATATTTTAGAAATAAAAGTTCTTTACACAAGGAAATCATAATCCATAATTTCTAATTTCGTGTTTGGAATTATGGTTCTTTGCAAAAAATTTAAAAATAAATCAAAGAATACGCAAAGAAAATGGAAGAAAATTTAATAAAATTTTAATTTTAATTTGTACAACAGCCTAATTGGTCACTTTTCAAGAAGAGTCTTACTCATGGTTGATTTGAGGTTGCAATGGTTTGGTAAAGAGCAACTCGGTTTCTCTAGTATCTGTAGTGGGATATTTAGGAAGTTAAATGTCAGGCTATCTGTCTAAATGAAAGCCAAACTCTTTTCACAGACACACAGCCCTTTCACCGAGTTAACTGTGAAAATAAGTGGAATATTGGCCAAGATAATATGAATCCCACAACAATTATGGGATACTTAAGAACTCTTAGATCCACACAAAAGATTTTACAGGTTACAGTGCCATTATAACCCATAAATGATAACCAAATGGCTCAACTTGTCAACTTTAAGATCAGTTTTTATTAAGAGCATCGGTTATTTTGTAGACCTTCATATCTCTCTCACCAAAAAAAAAAAAAAAAAAAAATGAACCTGAACTGTGTAAAGACTAAATAATAAACTACCTGGAAAGTGGAATACTGGCCTCAGAAGACCAAGGTAACACACATTCCACAACAATTATGGGATAAATGGTTCAGTTTGTTAACTTCAAGATCAGATTTTATTGAAAGAATCGTTGAAGCGGGCAGTATCACCTCTACACTTACTATTAACCTTCTCACCTCTCTCACAAAAAAATTTGAGATTTTAACAGTTTTGCAATAAATACCCGTACTAATTACACAATGATCCACCTATTTGTAAAGGGTGCCTCAGTAAGAGTGTACTTTTTGATTTTATGCTGCAGTTAATAGATTGTTTTATGTGCTGTTGGCTGGTGGCCATATGTCGTCCACATTCATGCCGTCAAGGTCAGAAAAACTCTATTTAATGTTCCTGTAACGAATGCCATTTACAGCCATCGCAATTTCGGCTTTATATTCCAAAAAAATAAGGCCTTGACAAAAATCCGCAGCAGATACATGGTCGTTGATGGTGCACTTGTTTCTCATGGATTGCACTTCTAAGTCTCAAATTTTGACAGTTTTGTGTATTCACGAAGCCATTTAGATGAAAATGCGCTTCATAGAAGATGACTTTTTTTTCAAAGATTGACATTGACTTCACTTTGCTCCATTGGCCATATTAACGTGTTGTTCTTTCGTAAATCACTAACAATTTTAATAATCGGAAGCTGTCACTTGCACAAAAAAATCACAAAAAATCTAAAAAGGGCACTTTTACTTATTATTAGGGGAAAAGTGCGACATTATAAATTAACAACAAGTTTTTTTCTAAATATGTCGCGCGAACCAAGGGTAAAACATGTTACATGTTACACAGTTCCTTTTGCTACTCAGTTTACTGAAATTTGTGAGGATACATCAACATTCCTGTTAGCGAATTGTATTAAAAAAAAATATTCACTACAGCAGTGATTGCTTCGTTTTGCATACCAATCCTGAGTTTATATGCGATTCTTTTTATTATTATAACACATTTCAGCTATAATGTACCCACAGTGCATTGCTAACACAACATTCGTTATTTATACAAGTACATTTGTATTTGAATAGAACATCTTGTGCAATAGCGATTTTGTATATCTTGCACACACATTTTCGCACTTCTAGTGTTGAATGCGTAAATAAATACAAGAAAAATTTATTTAAATTTTTGTTTGATTAGGTTGTGGCCTATAGAAAACAAAAAAGAATGAATTAAACTTAAATAAAAAGATACTCTTCATGCATAATTGAAGTAGATTAACAAATTTGAAAAAAAAAGTAATAAAAAAAAAGTAAAAAACATTTAAATTGAAGAAATTATTCATAACAAATATAGCACCAAAATATGTACTTAAATCTGTTTGCAGGCTTGAACAAAATTTTTACAGATACCAGAAAAGACAAGCTTTTATGTTTTTGTGTGCGCTAATTGTAAATGAGACAGTAAACTGATTTTTTTTTTCAAAAATAAAAATGTTTGCTTAAAGTAGCTCAATGCACAACACACACCTTTAAATATAGATTCGAATTAAAATTTATTCGGTTTTTATTTCACGACAATTACTGAAATTAAATTTACATTAAATGGGCAACTTGAAAATGTCAATAAAAAACAAAGTTTTTTCTCGCAAAGTTGTTAATTTTTCAATTTAATAATAACGCCATTTATATCACTTGTTTAGTTGCTTATGGTTAGTGGTACACAACTCAAGTTTTGTGCTAAAGTCTGGCAATGTAAAGAGTGTGTGGGTAGTGGATTACGCAGTCCTTATCGTGACAACTTCTGCAGTAGATGTTGGATGGCAGCAACATTCTTTTCGCATATTTTCAAAGTTGTATGCTGCCACCACATCGCCTAATTGAGCTCTATAAAGCAAGTTAAATTCGGCTGTGCCAGGTCTTATATACCCTCCATTGTGTTGGCTGTATTGCTGTGCTATAACTTATAACTTTCTAGCTAGGACTGTTACCAATCTTTACTTTAAACTTTTTTTATTAGTAACTTAAAAATGTTTTCTAATTTACTTAATTTGAGTTTCTTTTTTCCACAAATGCCTATTTACTGCTAACAATTCATAATCAATGAAGTTTAAGCATAAATTTGCATTTCTCCAACAACATTGAGAAAAAAAGAAAAACATGACATGATAAGCTCGTTGGCAAAAAATAGAAAATAAACTAAATTTGCGTTTTAACAGAAAAAGTCTTTAAATAAAGAATAAAAGTTATTGGAAATAATTTTTATTTTAAATTGAAATTAATGAAAATAAATACGAGAGGGATAGAGGCATAAAATTATGCTTAGAATTTCATGTAATAAATTAATTCGAGTTGAGAAAATTATATGCAAGAACTTTTATACTTCACTTAAATAAAATATTCGATTTAATATGTAATTGAGCCTGCTGATGCTGTAGCATACATGAAAATGATTTAAAATTATATAAACAAATTTGATAAACGATTTGACAGCTTGAGCTACAAAAGCATCTTTGTCACCATCTTTTTACCAAGACGCGCAAATGTCAAACATTTGTGACAGCGTTACATTCTGGACCTGTTTTCAATTCTCTTTTTAAGGTCACCTAATCATAAATATAGCCATTTCCTCATTCTTATAAGTAGCACAGGAACTTACGAGGTTTTGGTAATCACTTGGTTTTTGAAGATGGCTAACTAATGCATCCAGTGTTATAAAGTTTTAGGTTACAGGACGGTCGACAGGGCCTTATTAGCTTGCAGAAGAGACATCAAGTTCATAGTTGACAATAGGGAAGTTGTCATTTGAAAAGTATTGGCCATATGTACAAGAGCTCTCTTTAAAGGCTTGTTCTTATCAGTTTTTATGTTTTGTACTTACGATGTTGATGTACAAATTCATTAAACTAACTCTGACTTGAGAAACATGATGTAAATCGTGGATAAAAAGTTGAGTAAGTAAGAGAAACCAAAAAATATCCAGTAGAAATATCGTAGTCGGGTGAAGGTAATGCAATTTAAAACCGAAAATGTTACAAAGTGAAAGCATTTGGATTAAAGTAATTAATCAACAAAAATTTGATATTCAAAAAAATTGTAATAGCATTATGAAAGAAAAAGAAAAATATGCACTAAAGGATATAAACTGTCATTAAGATTGCATCACCTACGAGTATAGTATGTTCAAGAGGAAGTTTGAGATCGTTTGATATCAGCTAAACAAGTTGGATCCAACTTTTAATTAGTGCATTTATTTTTCAAAATGGAATTTAATTTTTTTTTAATAAGCCAATTTGAATATGAATTAGCCTGTAAAATATTTGATTGTGCAAGCACAATTCCTTCTTTTTCTATTTTATGTTACATATGAGCAGAGCACGGAATCACTGTGGGATATTATAAGAGCATATGTATCTCACCACAGTAGGAAATTCATACAATTTCATACATAGAAATAAATTACAAGGTCTGTTTATCATTTAAAAATAATCAACATCTACTGTCATACATACATGCATACAAATGTATAACAGTAATAAGAAGGATACTTAAATCTAAAATCAGTATGAAAACAATCAATCTTCTTTGTATATGTTTGTACATATGTGCAATGAAAATCGAAACTAAGAGACTTGCTGTTGTTATTTTTATACCCTTCACCCTAAATAAAAAGGTTTATATTTAAAAGTGCTATAAGTCCACTTTTTTGTTAAAATGAGTCAGCATTAATTATAGCTAGATGGTGTTCTTATATTTAAATGTGGACTTATGCCACATTCAAATATAACAGTTTAGTTAGTCATTCCGTGTGTAATGAAGACCCAGTGTACCACCCTATAATATATATATATTTTCTGGGTCTTTAGCGATTTCCATTCGTCCATCCGTCTGTCCATGTGAATGTTGAAATCAACTTTCTAAAATCCGTAGAAGACTTACAGAAAAGTTTAGCCTATCAATTTGTTGAAACTTGCCGTGCACAGATTGATATTTGAATTCAGCCCCATCGGTCCATAAATGGCTGAGGTATGAGCTCAGAAGTGCACCTCTGACTATTTTTCTGAGTGTTTAAAATACAAAAGTGACAAGAAAACGTAGTACGCAGTTTTCTGAGAAATAACAGCCATAATCTTTTTGCCAAAAAATAAAGCAATCGGTCCACAAATGGCCGAGGAATATCAAAAATACAACCGAAATTTTATATTAATTTCTGTGTTGTTTTTTATAGAAAATTTTTTAAGGTGTTCATGTACTGGTATTAACAAAAACAATACGTGTTCGCGTATGATGTGAAACCAGACAATCGATCTTATTCAAACGTATGTACTCGTATGTACTCGTATGTGCGTCTTTCAAATGCAGAAATCTTATTAAAAGATAGTTTTTGATTTTTGCTGTTATTTTAATATTATTTATCTCAAATTAAATATTTATTTCAGCATTATGTTTGGCTTAAAAATGTTTACAAAAAATTTTATTATAAATTAAATAAAATTTATTTTGCATTTAAAAAAAAATAAAAAATTATATTAAAAAATTGTACCTGCAGAATAAGGATCCCAGAACGTGAATGTCGTTAATGTGAATTTCTCTAATTGAAATGAATTGTTTACTTTAGACTTAACAAAAAATGTTAAAAAAAATTATTTTATTTCACCAATATTTGAACTGTTATATTTGAAAGTGGTATAAGTCCACTTAAAAAAATTATAAATTATATCACTTTCATTTGTCATTCCATTTAAAATATTTTTAATTTTTTTTAAATTTAAGAAGAATGTGCAAAATTAAAATTATATAAGACTCGGGACAGCAGAACTTTATTTTCTTATTGAACGGAAAAAATCTTTTTTTTTAATATTCCAAAATTGTTTTTTTTTTTTATAAATACTTTCCAATTGTATTTGTGTTAACGTGATTACTTTTTCTTTTTAAGTTCCAATATCCACGTGTGAAAAATACTTCCATAAAATAAAGGTTTTGGTATCAAAAATGATTTTCCATTCCAAACATTTTCTTCTCATTGCATTACATCATTTACATACTTAACAAATAACGGTATATCCACAGTTAATAACATGCATATTGCACACTAGGGTCACTAACAATAATTAAACGTAAAGCGAGCTTCAAATTCACGTGATTAATTTTTTATGTGTGCTCGTAATAATAAAAATCAATAAAATATTTCATCTTGTTTTGTAATGACATGACAGCTGACCTCCAAATTGGTTTAAACAATTCCCTTAATCATGTATAAAAAACTAATTTTGCGAAACCAACACTCCATCAGCATATTCATGCTAGAAATTATGCTGGCAATGATTCTGCTAAGCGTAAATCTTAAGATGGTTTGTGTAAATGCAGATTCTGTCGGTATGGCTAAAAGAAATGAAGCTGGTCCCATGAATGAAATGGCTGAATTTGATGACACTAAAGAAAAGAGAGGTGCGTTCATAAAAAGTTGTTCAAAATCTAGTAAAAATTATACTTTTTTTAATTTCGGCTTCCACAGCAGACAATTTGCAAAAACGTCAGGATGGACAATGGAATAAATTAAAGGGTTCTTGGGGTAAAAGAAGTTCTAATTTTCCTGAATTGATTAATAATGACAAGAGAGGTTCGTCTTAAAACACAATCTTGGTCAAAATTTAGTAAAAACTTATTTTTCTTTAACTTCTGCTTCAGCAGCAGACAATTTACAAAAACGTCAGGATGGACAGTGGAATAAATTAAAGGGTTCTTGGGGTAAAAGAAGTTCTGATTTTCCTGAATTGATTAACAATGAAAAGAGAGGTTCGTCTTAAAACACAATCTTATGCAAAATTTAGTAAAAACTTTTTTTCTTTAACTTCTGCTTCAGCAGCAGACAATTTGCAAAAACGTCAGGATGGACAGTGGAATAAATTAAAGGGTTCTTGGGGTAAAAGAAGTTCTGATTTTCCTGAATTGATTAACAATGAAAAGAGAGGTTCGTCTTAAAACACAATCTTATGCAAAATTTAGTAAAAACTTTTTTTCTTTAACTTCTGCTTCAGCAGCAGACAATTTGCAAAAACGTCAGGATGGACAGTGGAATAAATTAAAGGGTTCTTGGGGTAAAAGAAGTTCTGATTTTCCTGAATTGATTAACAATGAAAAGAGAGGTTCGTCTTAAAACACAATCTTGGTCAAAATTTAGTAAAAACTTATTTTTCTTTAACTTCTGCTTCAGCAGCAGACAATTTACAAAAACGTCAGGATGGACAGTGGAATAAATTAAAGGGTTCTTGGGGTAAAAGAAGTTCTGATTTTCCTGAATTGATTAATAATGACAAGAGAGGTTCGTCTTAAAACACAATCTTGGTCAAAATTTAGTAAAAACTTATTTTTCTTTAACTTCTGCTTCAGCAGAAGACAATTTACAAAAACGTCAGGATGGACAGTGGAATAAATTAAAGGGTTCTTGGGGTAAAAGAAGTTCTGATTTTCCTGAATTGATTAACAATGACAAGAGAGGTTCGTCTTAAAACACAATCTTATGCAAAATTTAGTAAAAACTTTTTTTCTTTAACTTCTGCTTCAGCAGCAGACAATTTACAAAAACGTCAGGATGGACAGTGGAATAAATTAAAGGGTTCTTGGGGTAAAAGAAGTTCTGATTTTCCTAAATTGATTAACAATGATAAGAGAGGTTCGTCTTAAAATACAATCTTGTTCAAAATCTAGTAAAAACTTTTTTTTTTCTTTAACTTCTGCTTCAGCAGCAGACAATTTGCAAAAACGTAAGTCCGAACAATGGGAAACATTAAGGGGTCCCTGGGGCAAAAGAAGCTCTGACATCCCTGAGTTCATTAAAAATCAAAAAAGAGGTGGGTCTTAAAACAAAATGTTGTTCAGTATTTAGTAAAATTTTATTTTAACCTTGTGCTTCAACAGCAATGGAGAGATGTGGTTCTGAACAAATGGATAACTTAGGGGATTCTTGGGGTAAACGCAATGTATAAGGCCATTAATTAAAAAAAAACCTAGAATTAAAAAAAAAAAATTATATCTATTTATGGACTCTTTTGATAATTTTAAATTATATAACCACAAAAAGTATAAAAATTTAACTAAAAACTATCATTAAAAATATATATACGTATAATCACAAAAAAAAAAATGAATCAATTATTATTTTTAATCTTTAATTTATTTGGTTATCTTAGTCGAAAGTGTTATTATTTCATAAAAAAAATATTTAGCGAAAGCTCCTAAATATGAAGGTGAATTTTTAAAAGCTAAATTTTTAATGTATTTATTGAAATGAACAATTAGGCAGGGATTACTGTCTGCACCAATATTTCATAAAACTTAGTTTCACAGCTTGCATGTTGTTACAAAATCATTAAGAAATTATGGTTGATAACGGAACATCTAGAGTCTATAACGTATTCATACACAGTGCACACTAAGGACTCTGCAATTAAATGCTAATCAATTATTTAAATGTATGTTTTAATAATAAAAAAAAAATAAACCTTAAAGACCGCCACAATTTTCAGCAGACCTTGTTTTTTAAGCAAATCTTTCAATCAATGTACCAGTCAATTTGCTTAAACCAACACAGGGTGTGTATACTCACACTCCATACTCTCCTGGCAATAGTTTTGCTAAGCACGCATTTTAAAATGAACTCTGCTGATGCAGCTTGCCTTGATATTCCCATGTATGAAGAAGCTGACGTTCATATTTTACCTGAAGTAAATTGCGATCAAAAGAGAGGTGGGTTTTTTAAAAAAAATGTAGGCAGTTGAAAATGTATGTGAAATATTTTCCTTATCTTCTGCTCCAGCAGCAGCTCACCTGAAAAAACGTAAGATGCGAACTACCACTACACGCCGCTTAGGTCAGACTGAAAAATGGAATCGTTTGGCTGTTTACTGGGGTAAACGCAATGTTTTGGAACGTTAAAAATAATATGAACTGGTAAACTCTATGGAAAACAATCCAGATAAAATTAAAAAAAAATCGCTATTAATACCTAAATTTAAAAATTTGTTAAATGAAATGTGTTTGTGTGTACATATTTGTATTTTAGATCAATAAAAAAATTTAATCATATTTTTAAATAATTCTCTTATAAATCAAATATATTTTCATATAAATATAATCTTGATTATTTACATATTTTTCTTTTTAATTTTTAAGGTTTTAAAATTAATTTAAAAATTGTTTTGTTGAACTTCGTGTGTAAATATTTTGTTCGTGATATTCTTTATTAGGAGTGTCGTTGTCGTTGTTACGACAAACATTACCATAACACTCATAATCAGGCCTATTATATTCCGCCTTATTACGGTTGTCGAAATCAATTTTAAAAAAAATTTGTCAACGCTTGTCATATGCTTTATATCGGTACTGTCGACAACCTTAATAAAAAAAAGTGAAATGCTTCTTACGATTCTAGGATTGCACTCTTGAGGTTTTTTATTTTTGTTTTTATTCAAGGCTGAATTTTGAATAAAAACATTGGGCCATAGTCACACAAATGTAGACTATTATTAAGAGCTGACTTTTGTTCATAAGAATTTTATGAATTTAAAATCGTTTTTAAAAAGATACTGACCTTAGTGTGACTAGGATTATGTGCCTTTGTTTATAAATTCTTCCATTCATTTTTCGTCCATTATTTACAAAGAGCGAAAGCTCTCTTTTCTATTTTTCTGAGTGTCTAGAATTCGAATATGAGAGCGATATTCGTAAAAAACCTGAAGAATTATCACGTATAGCTATTCGAATTGTGAATGTTCCATTTATTGCACACATGACATCTCTAATTTTTAACTCTTTCATATTAATAAAAGCTTTTTTTCATTTTGCTTTAAAAAAATCAGTTCCTTTCAAAATGCACAGCCGAGTATCCTTAAATCAACATTGGGCCCATACCGTCATCTTACAAGCTCTGCTGGCCACAATGTTGCTAAGTAAAAATTTTGAAACTGTGTGCGCCAATGCTGTTACACCTGAAATTCCTACAGCTAGTGATAATGAGAATGATTTCATGATGACAGTCGATGAAAAAGAAGAATATGATGATTTAAACAACTCCCCTTGGGGAAAGAGGGCTGCTGGAGATGATAGCTTTAATGCGGATATGCTGCCTGTTATGGTATTTTTTGCTAGTCCAACTTCAATAGAACAATTAAGCAACAATGAAAATGACGACAACATTCTCACCCAAAAGAGGGGTTGGAAAAAGATGAACGTAGCTTGGGGTAAACGCCGTAATGCTGGCCAACTCATAAACAGAGGTGAATTTTTGTTACTTTAAAATTTAATTTGAAAAAAGAATATTGAAATTTTATTGAGTAGTAGATTTTGCGCCTTCTGTTTCAGCAGCAGGTTCTTGGGGAAAACGTGAACCAAATTGGAATAATTTGAAGGGAATGTGGGGAAAACGGGCCAGCAACTCTGCAATGTCAAATAAACGGGCCAAAAATGATCAATGGAATTACTTAAGAGGCAGCTGGGGTAAACGTTCAGCACAATTTCAATAAGCCAATTAAGATAACAATAACGACAACAATAACAAAAATAAGAAATTTCTGTGTAAAATAAATAATTAAAAAAAATTATAATTAATAGTGGCTGCTGGTATTTCTAAAATATGAACAAAATATATAAAAATAAGTATTAAATAAAATATATAAATAACAATATTTACTTACACTGATTACTTTAAGATATTCCCGTAAAATTAATGTAATTGTAAAACCACAAAATATATTTGTGTTCGTACTTTTTTTTATATAAATTAAAAAAATTTCAATAAATTAAATTGCATGAAAGCCGTTAAATATTTCAACTTTTACTTAACTGTTTGAAACTTTATAAAATCTATTGTAAAATATAAGGATATAAAAATTGTTTTTTTTAGTTAATAATTTGAATTAACAAAAAATATTTTAAAATTTATGCTGTTAAAAAAAATATTGTAAAATACACCAAAACAAATAATATGCTATATACATACACATATATAATTTAAATAAAATATTTTAATGGGAAGCATAAACTTAATATTAAAATTTAGACAACATTCTATTTGTGTATAGTGGATGTGGATGCTGAATTCAGAAGCCTAGAACCATTTCAATTAACTAATTTAAAATTAAACAAACATTACTTTAATAACAATAAATTAAAACAATAAAAATGCAGAAGTAATTTCAATAAAATACCAATGAAATTGAAACATCTTTATTCTTTTATTCGCATTAACCACATTCCCCCTTTATCATTTATTTGCATGTTCACAGGCAGAAAGCAGTTTATTTTAATGTGATGTAGGGTATTTGTGTGCTATAAATTAGAATTAAATTTAGGACATCATCTGAAACATAAAATGTTGAAAATAATCATTAACAAACTATTATTTTGCGTGTTTTCTTTATTATAAAGCCTTGGTCGTTTATTTTTTTTTTAATTCTGAGATGAAATCCGATATTAAATATTAAAAGGTACCCACTTTTACGTATAATATTTTTAATATTTTATATCCCTTTAGCTCTATTTAAAAAATTACTTGCTTATATTTTGCAAAATTAAGCACACAGCCAATTTAGACAATCTGTTGAGAACTTGAATTATTTTTTTGTTTTTAAAACTTAACGTGTAAAATAAAATTTCGGCATGAAATGCAGTCACGTCTTTATCATTCGAACATAATCATATGGCACCAACGCTAGTACAACTTGGCAGCACCGTTAACTTAACCTCTTGTTAACAACAGCTGTATTGTAAAGAAGACGCCGGTTAGACAATTTTATTATAGTGAAATATTTCAATTACTACAAATAAATTTATTAAATTTCATTATCATGAACTCGTTTTGGTAAGTACAAGTTTATAGATTGACAAAAATGTATTAATTTTTATCATTGGAACATGTGTCGTGTATCCCTATAGCACACCATTAAAAGAAAATGTTTTAGTGGAGCAAAGTTTAAACTTAAAACTAAAAGCTTCCACAGCTAAATATTACCTAAAATGGGGCTCAGTTAATATTGTCGTATTAAGTATTTTAATGTATGACATAAGTAACAAATGTCCCAATGCAAACTCAAAGTGGTATTACGTAGAATACCTTGCAGCGGTCATTGTTGGTTTGAGTATGTTGGCCTGCTTCCTAAAGTATTTCTTATACATATTTTACAAAAGGCCTGTGCAGGGAACAAAATATCAAAAAAATCTCATGAAATTTGATGACAATGGTATGTACCTATTTGTTGTGTTAAATGAATGTACAACCATATATATTTTTTATAAATATTTACAGATAATTCTTTTATCACCACCACTCCTAAACAGAAGGAAAAAAATGATGGCGACAGCCGGGATCAATACGTAAATAATACAATATTAAGTTGGCATTCTTCGTTTAACGAATGTAATTAATTTGTGTTTCTGTTGTTATAAACTCATTGTTTGATATATTTTTTTTGTAGCTCGTAATGCCAGTTCTCCTAACTGGAGTTATACACGCACTACGCCACCACGCCAGAGCTTAAGTCCCCAGCAGCAACATCAGCTGCATAATGCATCCTGGAATTCATCAATGATGAATAATTCAGCACTTACTTCCAGTACATTGGAAGATATAAGTTCTGCATTTGTATCTCCATATCAAAAATATGAACGGGATGAACAAATTACAGATCATGTTAGTTTGCAACGCTATTTAAAGTAAGTAAATACAATAGTTTATCCTATAATTATAGTGCATCCACAATAATTAAAACTGTTTTGATTTTATCTACGTGTGTTAAACTAATACATTCATAAAACTGGATAGAAACTACTATTTTCTTATGCTACTCTGTACAACAATAATGGACCATAATCATAGTCAGAGAAAAGTAGGCTTTTATTAAGAGCTGACTTTTGTTCATAAGAATTATATGAACTTAAAGTCGTTTTTAAAAAGATACCAACTTTAATGTGACTATGACTATGATCCAATAGTTCTGTTTAAATCTTGTAAAACAGGGTTTTTTTATTCCAATATTTTAAATATAAAAACTAAAAATGCTGAAATTAATGTTTTGTTTCTATAATACAAGCGATCAACTCTTCTAGAATTTTTATATAAAAAATACTCAAACAATTTTTAAGACGAATTGATCGCTTGTTTACAGAAACAGCACCAAATTATCCACAAATTACAAATAAAATTGAAAAAAAAAATTATTTCTTCATACGTATATTATGTGGAGTGTCATTTTCCAAAGATAAGATCGTCAATCAGACAAAGTCCACAAATTTCAAATTTTGTTAAAAAAGTAAAAAAATTTTAATGTTTCGGTAGAAGCTTACTTCCCTTAAGACTTTATTCTACATCGAATTATGTTAACAAATAATATTCTTTTTTCCAGGGATGTGTCTCGCAGAGAATACAGCATGACAGAAATTGCTGATATAAATCAAACATTTCAGAGTGGAGGTTCAATCAACTCATTTTGGAATTATTGTAATTCAGCTGCTAATTTATTGAAAACATCTTTATATCAATTGGCACCATCTTCAGGTAAGTTAATTTGCTATTCATTATTGTTTTGTTTATATCTAACTAGAGATTAATTTCTGACACGATCTATTTCCAAAACTAACATAACACAGAACAAGTCGCAATATAGAAATATTCAGTAGGAATGCAAAATAAATTTAATTTAATTTAATTTAAAATGTTTGCAAATGTTTGTTTCATGGGCCAGGCCCCATAAAAGCACACGCTAGTTTCGTTCGTACATTTGTATTGAAACCAAAAACAAATTTTCGTTTATTGTTTTTGTTTTCAATTCAAATGTACTAAAGAAGTTGTCGTTTCCTTTTACGGAGCCCGGCCGTTACTTATGCAAATACAAAAAGACAATTAAAATATTGAATACTATTTATATACAGCTTAAAATTGTATATAATATTACAATAATTATTTATTTATTTTTTTTATGGTTAACAAGCCATTTTTGCAGCAGGCTTTGATAAAAATTTTCTCATAATCTTAACATTTATTTATTTAGTTGTTTCATTAAATGTTACATTGTTTGGTTAGTTTTTAGTAAATCGGTTAATTAAGAAAAAAATTTATTAAATGGAAAACAATAGCCCGTTAATTGTTTTCCGCAGTTATTCAGTTCATAGTGTAATAGTGGTAGTGGTTGGTGACACAAAAAAAGTTCTCAGAAAAACAGAAAAAAAAAATTGTGAAAGAATAGTAAAATTAGAAACAAAAATATATAAAAAACCCGTTAAAAAATAGATATTTGAAAATAAATAAAAACAATGTATTTAGTGTTAAATAAAAATAAAAAGTTAGTATAAGATGTAAGAGGTTTTTGTATGCAAGTGCATGTGTACTATGTATGTATGCCTCTGTTTGCACTATATGATAAATCAGAGATTCCTAAGAAAAATCTAAAAATACATAAATAAGATGGTTCATATATGTAACGCCAAAACTTTTGAACGACTAGTTAGATTAGCATGAACGCTTTTGTGTTAGGCTTGTAATTTTAAGGAAACGCTTTAAAAAAAAAAAATTCCTATTAAAGTCAGATAATTGAAAAAGTTCTTACAAATAGAATTCATTAATGTTATAGGTCATCAATCGTTACCTGTTTAGACCATGACTATTTTATTTTGCATTTTGCAAAGAAGAAAAGGAAAGTGAACTTACTGCGGTTTCTCTGTAATACTTGTGGAGGGTAAAAAAGAAAGAAATCAAGTGTCTTCATAAGCATATTTTTCTAGCAGCTATTGAATACTAGTTTTAACTAACTTAAAAAAAAAATTTTCAATGTTGGCTAGTGTCATTAAATATTATTGTAATTAATGTCTATGAACGAAATCAACTTTATTTTCCATATTAAAGAGGTTCATCTGTTACTGTTGATAGATACGGTAACAACACATACATACATACATGCACATGCACATGCAAATATACATACAAAATAACATTCAAATGAAAATGTTTCTTTTAAATAATTTTTGTTTTTGCAACGTGAAATCATGTTTTTCTTTAGCTCCGGCCACACAAAATAAACAAACATCGAAGGAAGAAGGAGTCTTAAATATAATTGACAGTAACTCTGAAGTAATAAAACGCATTTCATCAGAAAGACTTGCACAATATGTGGGCAACCTAAGAACGGTATGATTTGACAGAACTTCCTTCGTTAAAACTAATTGTTGCACAAGCAAACACACATAAATATTTACTGTGGATATTATTTATGTGTGGGTGTGTGTGTGTGTGTTTTGTTTTCCTTTTCCTCTTATTTTATTTAATTTTTATTTTATAGTGGATCTCTTTTACCATATTGCAACGTTTAACAAAAGAAATTGGAAACATTGATGAATCATTTAAACAACGCGGTTTTCATGACATGCAAATTGGTGGTATTGGCTTGGAAAGACTAAAGAAAACGATAGAAAGTCAACAATTTGTAACATTACATATGCCCATGCTGCCAATGATAGTGCCATTTTTGGAAATGTCAAGCAATCAAGAATATTTGGTGCAACGCATTAAAGGTAAATAAGAAAGTTACTGAGTGATGGTTGTATACTTTCATTCACATCTACATAAATTTGTGTTTGTAGTTGTATTAACAAATACATATTTTTATTATCATTAACTAGATTTGGCTAAAGGCTCCTGTATAGCAGATTATCGTTGGAATTCTGGTTCTGAATATCTTGGTCTTAAATGGGATGAACATTTACCCACTGACTCAGCTGTATGTAGACAAAGAACGAAAAAAATTGTATTTTTATTAATAAAATTTCAGCTTATCTTACGTATAAAACATTTTTTGTTGTTGTATTTTTTCAGATTCTTTTTCATTTGTTTTGTGTTTATTTGGATACACAACTTATGCCTTTACCTCAAGGCGGTGGTCGTCCTTTTTACAGTCGTTATGTTATTATTGGTGAAGAAAAGCGTTCGGCCAAAGATACGGTGGCATTGGTACAAAATAAGGCTCATTGTGCCATATTGTGTACTAATCCTTTAAAGCCAAAATTCAATTTTATTAGTGATGGTGAAATACACAATTGTGCCTATGACCGCAATAATCTTTTTTATGTTATCATACAATTTCTGATTTATATGCGTTCCCATCAAGAGAGCAGCTTGGAGGGTGTTAATCTTGGCAAAAGTGGCATTAACATTATGTGTGTCATTGAAGACTGAAATGATTCTAGCACTGTGTAATACACAATGGAGGATAGTGTGACTGTGTTTTTGTTTGCTACGTTTATATATATGATAGTGCGTGTGTGTGTATTATGCGCACATTTCCTTGTAATGCGTATGAGTGTGTGTGTGTGAGTTTTTGAGTTTGCTGCATATAAAAAGAGAAGCAAAATATTTTTCGTACGCTTGAGTAATTTTCCTTTCATTCATTATCATTCGCTTTTTCTGTTTTTTATATTTTTTCCTGACACATTTTGACTTGTCCAACTTAATAATCCATTTTGTAATAAAGATTTTTTTAATAAAAAAGCTAGACAGTTGTTTTATTTTTTAAGCCACAAGTTTTATATAGGTATTAAATGCACAAGTACAGTTTTGTTGATTGTATTTATGTATGTGTGTGTATTATGATTTGGTGTAGTTACATTTTAATAAAGTAATTTAAATTATTTTATTAAATTTATTAAGACGAAATAATTAAATTTTTTCTCAATCACAAAAAGCGAAAAGGGTGGAATATATAAAAAATAGTGAGTTAGCGGTAAATTTAGTAAGATATAGATATCATCTAACTAGACTTACCTCTGACTTATACCACTTTCAAATATAACAGCTCATATATTAGTTTCTCATTCCGTGTGTAATTTCTACAATGTACATGAGCCACCATATAAAGTATATACATATATTCTGTATCCATATGGATAGCGGAGTCGATTTAGCAATGTCCGTGTAGATGTTGAAATCAACTTTCTGACGTCTCTAAAAGACTTACAAAAAAGTTTGGTATGCCAATTTGTTGGAAGTTCCTGCCCGCAGGTTCCTAGTTAAGCTCGGCCCAATAGGTCCATAAATGACTGAGCTGTGAGCTCAGAAGTGCAATTACTTTTATTTTTTGACAATTTTTCTGAGTGTGTTTTTTTGTGTAAAATACGAGACGAGCAAAAAAACATGGTGGGCAGTTTTATCAGAAATAATAGTCAAACGGCCGAAAGAAATCAAAAATACAAACGAAATTTTCATTAATTTCTGTTTTGTTTTTATGGAAATTTTTAAGCTGCATAAGTGCGTAATGTGTGTGCACACCAACAACAAACCAGGCAATCTTATACAAACATGTGTATGTACGTGTGTCTTTTAACTGTCTTGTATGTAAAAAAGACCAACAAATACAAAAATCTTATAGCAGAAGAAATGCTAGAGAGGATTTTTTTTTTTGGGTTTTTAAAGTTCTTTATTTGATATTAAATATTTAATGAAATTTATTTTGCATTCTTATTCGATGTTTTTCTTAAATTTTTTTTTATTAAAAAATTTAGTATCTACCAGCGTTGCCATTTGAGGCTAGATTTAGCCTTTTTTCTAGGATTTACCTGAAAATTTATATGCATGTAGTTGTAGATTATGTGCCTGCAGTAGTGAAAAGAAAAATTAACATACTCAACAAACCAAATCACTTCAGAAAGATATTAAAAAAATATTTTCATATGCCTTAAGCAAAATTTTAAATTAATTTCATTTATTAAAGACATATTTCTATTTCATAATTAAATAATAATAATTTGCTTCAGAATTTTAAATATTTTCATGTTGTATTGTAATTTGTCTGCTACATGGTTTGTAGGGTAAAGAAAAAAAAAAAGAAAAAATATTTGACAGTTCCCAGTACAATAAACGAAAAAAAAAATATCCTGTTAAAGGATTGCTTTTACCTTGTAAGTAAATATCCCTTGGATTTAACCTCTAGCTCTTTTCCTAGTCTTTCGTTTTCAATATAGCCCTAAAAAGTTAAAATGGTTTGATGATTTGTTATGCTTTTTTCTTTTTGAAAAAATTAAAACAAATCATACATAAACAAACTGAAGAAAATTCCAAAATTCCTAATTAACTAAAGCAATATTGTCAATAAAACTTTGATATTGAAATTAATGAAATTCCCTGATACATGAGTACTGATACTTTAAAGGATTTCGCCAATTTCATGGACAAACCATGGGAGATTACAGGATGGAACACACACCATTTTAAAGAAGAGGTCATCTATATTTGTTAATTGCCACCCAATAGGGCAAAAAGTATTTTGGAGTATTTTAAAAAAATTTTTGAATTTCTCTCATACTTCACTACAGTTTGCTTTGAAAATTTCGTAGTTATTATTTTATGACGCAGAACGGAAATTGCCAAAATCCCTTTAGGACAAAATTATTATTAGGGTATGAAGAAATTTAAAAAAAATTATAAATCTAGACGACCTCCTCTTTAAAATCTTATATGGTTCGTCAGAAAGTTGCTAAAATCACTCAGAGTAACAGCACTGGTGTATATGGAAATTGTGCCGAGAATACAACACAATTTTGGCATATTTTTTGGAAAATTGTATGAATTGGCCATTTGTTGGCCTGTGTAATCAAAACTTTCTCTATTTAAAGTTCTTTCATGTATTTAATTTTTTTAATTTATATTTAAGCGTTTCTATTTATTAATGCTAATAAACCATGATGGTCAAAGTAAACATGCGTGTATGCATGTTAGTGTATGAGTGTGTAATTAATATATATTGGTTTTAAATAAATTTCAAAATTAAATTCTTAATTAACAAACAATACGCATTATCTTCCTCTTACTCTTACTCGCTGTCACTCGTCGTTCTATTTTTCTAAACGCCTGTTGTTAATTAAATGAGTTATTAATGATATTTACCATTTACCACTAACATTTACACCGCATCCAACTCCTACACGGCGCATAGCAATTGTATTTACACAACGATGTAATATCAAAACCGCAACTACCACAGTTTTGCATATAAAATATGATATTGTTTACGTTTGTCTGCCGGTTTGTTTGTCTGACTGATTGTCTGTCCTTTTAGTTATTTGTTTATGAGTTGAGTGGTGTCTGTTCCTTAAATTTTTTTTGTTGCACTTTTGCAGTTTATAAAATTGTAAAAATACACAACCTTTGCATTATTTTTACACTCGTTGTTATTGTTCTTGTTGTCATTATTAGATAGCAAAAAGGTAGCAGTTAAAAATTACAACAACTAAATTGACAATAGAGAAAATGAAAAAAAGTTAATAGCAAAAAATAACAACAACAACAGCATGAATGTAACGACATGTGAGTTGCAACCTGAACGCGGTTCCATAGCAGACAGGTCTCATGTTGGACAGCAAACAAGTGTAAAAAATCAAACAATTACCTGCACAAATCAAAAGAGAATGCAAAAAAAAAAAAATTAAAATGCAAAACTTCAATACCACAACATTCGTTAAAGTTGTGCTATTTTATTGGTAGGTGTGTTTGGTTTTTACTATTTTTGCCATAATGATAGTCCCACTTGACCAAAACATTTACTAATAATATTGAACTGCTGAGAAATTCTTTTTCTTCTACTGTGTTTTAAATCAGAGTAAGAAAATTAATAAAACGAAACGATTGGTTTTGTTTTGTTTTGTTCTTTTCAGTGAATAAAACAAAATCAAAACAAAAACGCAATGCCGATTAATTTTATATTTGTTTTGTTTATGAGGACAAGAAAATGAGTGCAAAATCAATTGTTTTTGTTTGTGTCATTTTTACTGAAAATGACACAATGTTTTGGTTTTGCTTATGTAAAAACAAGGGCTGCATAAGCATACTTGAAATTCACACATCTCTACAAACTTGTGTAATATTTTATATTAAAAATGCTTGTAAGCCGTTTCAAGTATGCCCTTTAATATAAGAGCTTTGAAAAGTTTATGACTTTAAAATAAACGTTTTTATATTTGAATTACATCAAAACATGTATTTTGTTCAGATCTACATTTGCTTTTCGCATCAGATTCTAGAATTTAATTTATTTTGTAAGAATTTAAAAATTACAATATAGAATTTTTCTCAAAATTATAAAATAATTATCTTTTTTTTTTAAATTTCAGGTTTTCATGAGCTTGAAGTTCTACCAAATTGCAAGGTGTGAACGAGTAATGCAAAATATTTTGTTCGTTATCGAAATTTATAGTAGTAGCATTGAAAGGCTATCGTGAGTGAACAGTAACGAGTACGCGGTTGTGATGGCATTAAAAAGCTGTCATGCGTGAACGTCGTAAGTGATCGTAATGGCATTAAAAAATTGTCATGCGAGACTGTCAACGGGTTCGCGATCGTTAATGATCCTAAAGACATTAAAAAGATGTTATACGTGAACGTCAATCGCAAGTGATCGTGATAGTGTCGGGATTTAATAAACTCTTTCGTTTGAAAAAATAAATAAAATGTAAAATTGTGATTATATATTTTTGTATCATACCGGTTTCCGAGTATAACCCCTCACAATTTGAACTCCAGTGTTAGTGATTGTTTATCTACAAGATTTTAAAGGATCACAATTTATCAATTTCCGTCATAACAACAATAAAAAAAAACAGCAGGTGAGTTTATAACTTTTTTATATAAAAAATTTAATTTTTTAACGATTTTTTATGAAATTCCTTGTTGTTTATAAAATACTAGCTGAGTTCAGTCACAAACACACGTACAGTAAATATTTACTAAATTTTTATAATCTTCACTTCATTTGAAAAATTATTGATATCAAAACCAAAAATTATAAATCAAAAAATTTGTATTCTATTGATGTTTTCGCTTCTATTAATTTATTTGTGTTGAATTAAACATGCTTTTGATATTCTTTCCAAATTTATTTGGCTCTAACAAAAACATTAACTCGCCGCTCAACCAATTTTTGTTTTATAATTTTTTTTAATGGAAAAAACTTAGTTCAAGACATAAGCCCAAAATAACCGAAAAGTAAGCTAATAAAAATTTACTTTCAATCATATTTTTCTCATTAAATTAAACATATTTTGGTTATTGTAATCATAACATGTTTACTTAGGTTCCTGTTAGAATTTTATGAAAAATAATATGAATTAATTCAACCATATCTCAATGGTTAACAAAAAACATGTTTATCGTTACAATAATAATGTTTCGATGCTTCAAATGAACGATAATATTTTCGCGGAACACGCTTTTTTTTGCGTGTAGCATAATTTTTCAAAAAAAAAAAATCTTTAAATAAAATTCCAAAGCAAATTTTCTCTTATTAGGAGAAAAGCAAACAGTGAGAGAACTCTCGAGTAATATATATTCATAATTGAACTGATTAATTAACCAAAATATTTTATCGGTTTCTTGACTTTTTTCCATTCAGAATTGAGAATATATGTTTAGTTTTCAGTGATGCATTTTCAATTAAAAAATTTATAATGAGAGAGAAATGCTTTAAGCATAAATAACACTCTAAAATAAATCTTATCACATGTAACGAAGCATAATTGAAAATTTCACAAAATCAATTTAAGCTACAAAGAAATAGATTTAATCATATTCTTCTTTGATATTTAAATATTAGGGGAACTCACGAGAGTGCAAAAATGCTGTTTTTTCTAACAAACCTTTAGTTTGCTAATGTGAGAGTGCCCAATACATTTTTTTAATTCCCAATATATTAGCGAATACTGTTTGCTATTTATGGTCAAAGTGAACATTCACTTATTATTTGTCAATAACAGGTCAAGTGGGAATATTAGACCTGGATGATATAAACATGTACTCATTATTACTTAAGTGTGTGTAATGGAGATTTAAATTTAACCTAAAATGAGTAGCTTGCTGTTGGTCTGGGCATGAGGATGAAATTCAGGTTATAATACATAAAATGATGAGAGGACAATTATACAAAATGCAAATTTCAATAAACTATTTAAGCGTGTGTTTGTGTAAGGAGTTTATTAAATGATGCTATACACAGCAACTGCAACATTCTTTATAACTCTCATTTTTGTTGAAATACTTCTCTATGTTCTCTAGAAATAATGATGATTTTTCTGCTTTTTTAAACCAATTAAAAATAATTTAATATTTTCGCTTAAGCTGAAATATCATAACAGCATAAGAAATGTATTTTTAACCAGAAATAAAAATAGATTTAAATTATGTACTTGAAAATATTAAAAATTTCATTACTTTTCAACAACAGCAAAGAAAAACAAATTGTTTCGTAGCCAATTTTGCTCAAAATTATATGTTCTAATTGCAAAGCGTTCACGCCATGAACCGTAATGCATAACGAAATGACTCACCAATTTTAAAATTACTAATTCTGGCTAATTAAAAATATCAAGATGTTTAAACAGTATTCCGAACAAGATGTTAATTTCTTTTTGCATATTTACTGCCTTTTTTTTTTTTAATAAAACGAAAGAAAAATCAATATTTTGAACCTTTGAAGCCGAACCATCGAAGAAAATTCTCCTAGCCCAGTTTACACTCTAAAGAAACAATTGTCACATTACGTTGTATTTTTTACGAATGCATTTGTAGGCGATAAAGTTAGGTTAAGTTGAACAGGCCTTGAGGTTCACATGGTCTTTTTCATACCTGTGATAAGCTCGTTTCAAATTAAAAAAAAAACAACCATTAACACAATTCAGGTGTAGCGCATTCTAAAATAAAAGAGGAACAACTTAACTAAGTAAATACGTTTGTATGTTAAACAGTTAGTTGGTAAATTTTACAACAATAACAATTGCAACAAAACCAACTATACCATAATAACAGGAATTGTACACAAACAACAAAAAGGAAGAATTAAAGTATCCATTGGCTTAGAAAGTGTAAACGACACTTTTATACAATTTTACACTTCCGGTTTAACTTTGCTGTTGGTGTTCTCATTTACGAATACAAATTCTACTATGCTTTGTATACGAACTTTATTAAATTGAAACAGAACATAGAAATTAATGAATTTTAAAATTAGGGACATTCAAATAAAAATGGCTGTTTCGTAAAACATATTTTTTTCACTTTTTTTTAACTGGCATTTTCAGTATTATTTTTTACCAAATTTTTTTGCCTGGTTTCCTCCGCACGGTAATTTATTACATGAGTCGGTCTCCTTATAGTATAGAGAGCGTATCGTTAAGTTAAATTTAAATAATTTTAAAGGAAAAGCAAAAATAAATTGATAATATTAATATGAATTAACAAAACTTTTAGATTTGTTGAAAAACTTAAAAATTTTTTTTTTAAATTATGTATCAACTTTTTGGGCTTCTATTCTAAAATTGTTTAAATGTAACTTAACCCTTTTATTAAATGATATGATGGTATGTACCAATTTTTAGAAAAATCCTTTAATAAATAGAATTTCAAACGTTGAAAAACTCATACAAATAAATACAGATACTCACTAATTAATAAAGTGACTCAAGCCCTTGCTAGCATTATTAGCAGAGGCGGCAACTAAAGTTTTAAACAAAATATTTCAAAGCATAATTTCAGACTTAAATTCAGTACAGGCACACATCTTTATTAACAGGGATTAGTGACAATAATTGAAAAGTGGGTGGCCCTCCTTGGCCTATAGATATTACATATATTGGGTATCCTGATAGAGGATTTTTAGAAAACAATTGCAAGGCTTGTGTGTGATAAAGTTAAATTAGAAATTTTAAGGCAGAATTTAAGATTTTCTTCCTAATAAAATATAATAAAACCTTTTTAAGTAAATTTGTCATACGTCATGTCATCGTCACCTAGTGAATTTAAAAGATAAAAGATATTTAAAAAACTAACATCCCAAAACACTTTGGAAACAGTTTTCAGTTGTCCTGGTGAAAAACCGTGTATTTTTGTTGTTTGGACTAAACAACTTAATACCTGGAATTAAAATTAAAAAATGAATTCATGTATTCATTTTAAAAGCAGCCTAACAAGCTTTCCATTCATTAAAAGTTGAATATTTACTCCCCCAAAAAATCTTTTTTTAGCAACGCTTATGGCCACATCAAATTCCGCGAATTCTAAAATTTTTTCGTTTGCTTGTAAAAGAAAAAGTTCATCAAATAGTGAAATAGTTATTCGAGTCAATTTCAGCTCTTCTGCTTTTGTACTCTCATAATAAATTTTAAAACACACACACGCGGAGAGAGAAAACTAAAATAAAAACGAATACTAGATATAAATTCGCCAAACAATGATATGTGGTGCACTTTGTTTTTGTTTTAGAAATTCCTTTAAATCCTGTGAACAAGAGGCGTAACATTTAACTCCCTTTTATAAAAATATTTCCATTATACGTCAGTTGGCTTCTATTTTGTTTTGTTTTTATTTATCTTTTTTTTTTTTTTTTTAGAAATGATATCTATAGCTTTTGCATGTTTAGTTGTTGTTTTTGCGAGTGTTAGTAGTCGATGTTCTTTTTGTTTTCATTTACAAATCACTATTTTCCGATGTTGGAATCATAAAACCAAACAAAGAGGGGTAGTTGTAGAGGGGGGAGGAGGGGGTGAGATGTCAGAAATGGTAAAAACGACTATGACTATTTACTCGCACACATAGTGAACGCACTCAGCTACACATATTCATTCACCTACAACCTACATAAATACCCGACTTTATTAGATAAAATATAAGAGCAGCAGCGAAACACTCTCGGTCTATGTTGCCATTAACTCGCAATACAAACAATTAATGGTCCAAAAACATGCGTCTTAAATTTACAAAATAAATCAAAGTAAATCTGTTTAATTAAAAATTTTCTAAGAACAATGCAAACACTAACACCAACAAAAAACAAAAAGGAAGTAAGAGAATAGAGCACAATAGGATATAAAATAATACAATGGATTTGTATCGTATACAAAATGTCCTTAATATATTAACACGACATTAATAGACCCACATATGCACACTCGCCCACACACGCTTGTACTGATATTAACGCTACCACACACACACATACTTACTGCTTTTAAACTAAACCAACACAAAGTTGAACTGCCAATTAAATGATTTAGAAAAAAAAACGGAGAAAGGAAAACAAGCTAGTGTGTGTTAAAAGTATTGAAATAAATTTTACTTGAAAGCTTATAAAAATTCAAATTGCAGGATATAAATAAAAATGCTACCATCAAAGCAGATTGAGAGAGAGAGAGAGAGAGAGAGAGAGAAAACAAAAAACTGTAAAAATTTAATAAATTGGCTGCTGTGACATGACATGATAATAAAGTTTAAAAACATTTAGAAGCAGCAAAATGTTTGTTGAGTACAAGTAGCTACTACGTATGTATCTACAAACGAGTATTTTCTTAATAGAACTGACTAGATGATGGATTAGTTAGCTTTCATAAATATGCATGTTTGTGTGTACAAGTGTGCTCTGTTTTGTTTGTAGACAAAATCGTAAAAAACCGTTACTATGTAAGAGAAGTATAAAGACTTTAAGTGCCATGATGCTACGACAACATGCGAGTACTTAAATAAAAGCTATTTAGTTGCCAGCAATTTAATCAGGTTATTTAAGCTTGACAATTAAAATGTTTACATTTTGTTTTTATCTAAAAAGGGAAATAACAATTAGGCTCTCACTCACTCTTTATTACTACTTTAAGGGAGTGAAGCTGAATATGCCAAATTTAGTATGCTTTAACCATTCCAAATTTTGCCGAGGTACCATTCCCCAATTACTTTGGATTATTTTGATTTATTTTTTTTTTAACTTACATATACCCCAGTGTTGTTGATCTGAGGGATTTTAGCAACTTCCGGACGAACCATACAAAATTACGCAATGGGACACATATCATTTTAAACAAGAGGTCATCTAGATTTGTAATCTACCGGCGAAATACTCAGAAGTTTCTTTGAACCCCAGTACTGTTCTTCTCAAGGATTTTGGCAGCTTCCGTTTTGCATGATAAAATAAAAACTACGAAGTTATCAGAAAATTTTAAAACACTTAGAACCAACAGATTAAACTCCCTGTTGTTAACACTGGACAAAAATGTATAACTTGATTGATTGATTAGATGTTTAAGTGTTTAATAGGAATTCGTCACAAGGTATATAAAAATGTGAATGACAGAACAAATCTCCGTTTTTATTCTTCATGACTTCTGTTAGGCAAAAAATACTTATATATTTAATTTGTCTTGTTATATATTTTTATCGATTTTTCCCTGGAACTATCTGAGAAATAACAGTGGGTTTGTTTTTATTTTTGAAGTTGAAAATATCACCTTATGTCCTCCCCTCAATTTGAAGCTCAATATTTTGGAAATATAAAGTAAATTTTCTTTTTTCGTTACTCAAAATTCATTGATGACTCAATGAAAATTAATTCAGCTACCAATAATGTTTCAATATTAAATGTAACTAATAAATTCATCTAGCCAATGCTAAATGAAATATTTTATTTTTCAATTTTAAGAGATTTTGCCTTTCACATCGGCCCACAAAGAAATGATGGGCGACTATAGCTTCTTTCATATTAAATTTCAAGCCAGTATATATGGGTGGGCTTCAAGCTCTCACGAATTGTGACCATACCTTCAGTTGTGTTCATAGAATTAGTCAACTACTTTCTTCTTTCCTTCTGATTTCTTGCTACTTGTGCAAAAAATATTCTGATTTTTAATTAAAATCGTTCCTTTAGCCATAAACATGCATAATGCACTCGGAAACGAGCATTAATATTTTTTTTTTTTTCGATTTGTTTGTTTAAAATCTAATAGCGCAACAATAAAATAATTTTATCATTGGAAATTTTTTATTAACTAATAAATTTTTTAAATTTATTTAATATTTTTTTTTCCTCATATTCATAGCAAATTTCCGTATAAATGCACATACAGTCGTCGTATGTTGTAGTCTTATTACATTTATTTTGCATTTATGAGATCGTTTTCGAGTTTTCTCATCTTCATTTTCACATTTTAGTCTTTGGCTTTGCTTTTAAAGTGTTAGTAAATCACGGATTATAACGTTAAATTTAAGAGTAAATGATTTGTGATACTAAATTCGAAATAATAGTTTTTATGTTGAATATCAATAAAAAGCATTTTATTCGAAAATCCATTTGAAATTGTTACGAGTTTTTGGGTTTTTATGTAGTGAAAAATATGTGACGGAAAAAACAAGAGCATTAACCATAAAAATGAATCGACTATGTATTTGTGTGTGTACGTATGTATGTGTATGTGGGTGGCTTTGCTATAATTTGGTATGTAAAAAGTGCTTGCTACAGCTGTGTAGTTTTAATAAACAACACAAATAAAACTATTGTATGCTTGGGAGAAAATAACGAATTTTAAACACACTATTATTGTTACTGCATAATAATAAGGAAAAATCGCTTAAGTCGACTTAAGAAAAAATTAACTTATTGTTACAGCTATTATTGTTGTGGTTCAGTAATGCTGGAATCGTAATTATTTTAAAAGAAAAAATTTCAAAATAACTAAATAAGACATTAGCGGTATAATTACACTTAGAGAATTTTGTTTCTAAATAATTTTCAATGAAATATTTCATTTAATCAAAATTCATTTATTTAATGAAATAGTTTCACTAATATTAAAAATTAATTAATTAAAAATATTAAATTAGTTCAACCTTTCATTGGATTTATGAAATAGTTTTCTTTCACTATAGATAAGACAATTTCGGAACATATTCAGTGTTGGTTTTTATCTTCAAGCAAATAATGCTCCTTCCCCCACTATTTGTGAAAAGTCTAGAATTGCTTTTGTTGCGTATGATGTTAGCCGAGATCTAGGTTTCAAACAGTGAACTTACAGAAAGTCCCCTAGGCCTAGTAAATATTTCAAAAACTACCAAATTTAAATAAAATTAACTGCTCGGAAAAAAACAGCTAATTGGTTTTGAAAACATGATTATTGAAGAAACACAAATAGTCGAGATATGAAGAAAAAAATCCAAATTATCGATCTGTCACATTTTCTTTAGAGAGATTTCTCAATAGTTTTATCTTCCTCTGCTTTATTTTTGATTTCTTTCTTCATGTTTCTGGTATTGTTTCTGTAAATTTTTTCGTTAGAAGGGTGAGATCACTCTTGTTGAGAGTCAGTGTCTTTTGCGCGATAGTGTGATAAAGGGTTTCCTATGCTAAATAAGTGTCGCCACAGATTTCCACAATTTGGTAATAGAATTTTTAAAACTTTGACTGATAAATGTATCTGAAATTATCTCAGGTTGTTATTAACAGGACTTGTTTTTGGTTTTTTGATTTTCAAAGGCAAGGATATCAAAAATTCATCTCGTAGCACAAAGTCCAAGAAATTGTTTACTTGTTTTGCAGTCAGCAAACTGTTAAAAACTTTAAATAGGAGTTGCAAGGCTGAAAACCCATTTTAATAATATTTAATGCGATACTAATTTTAAATTAAATAAAATTCCAACCCACTCAAGAACTGATTTTATTAAATAATTTCTCATCACTAGTAAAGGGTGCAATAAAATGTACGCACATACCAGTATGTAACATATATAAAGTTGTATAAGATAGGGTTTTTAACACAAAATAGTTCTAACAATTTTCCAAATAATTTTTTTTTAAATTTCACTAAAATTTCATTTTGTAAAAATTTTAATTCTTTTAAAATTTTTCTTTTTAATTAAAAGAAAAGTTAAAGCGAAAATAAATTTATAAAATAAGACTTTAAACTTAATAAAATAGCCATCTTTCAAAACTTTTTCTTAATTTTATTTTGGTTTTTTTTTTTTTTTTTATAATTTGGAAACCCTTAATGAAATTCAATATTGTTAAAGTTTTAATATAAAAATAATATTGTGATTTGTTTTGCAGCACTCATATGGATTTTATTTAACAGTTGTTACAGTTGTACGATGCACTGTAGGAAATTTATCCATTTTTTTGGCCAAAAAGTATTTTTATGTTTATTTTTTGGAAATGTTAATTTTGCTTTTTTTTTGATATTAAAAACATGTTCAAAAATTTATATCAGAAAAAAATATTTAATGATTTTATAAGCTCCAGGAATAAAGTGATAGAGTGCAAGAAATTAATAATAAAGGTTTTAATATAAATAACCACAACCAAGATATCATACTCACCAACATCAGGATCATTTACCATTATAAAATTAACAGCCTCCTGAAGTCGTAGAAAGTAATTTTTAGCTTTAAAAAAATCAAAAACCGCGTTTTAATATCAACAACGTATATGGTCATTCTCATAACATCTCATTGTCTACTTTACTGCAACGTGTGTTTTAATTTTTTTTTGACAACGGTTAGTTGTCAACTTAGAAAAAGAGCTACGATTTTAAACTTTTTGACAACGCACGTTGTGGAATTTACAACAATACGTTGTCAAATTTCCAACTTATTAATAAAACGTTGTCAAATTGACTAAGCATGTTGTCACTTTAACAACCGTATGGTAACATTTTGACACCATTCGTTGTCAATTCTGCAAAGCTATGTTGTCAATAATGCATTTGTTAAAATGACAGCATGCATTGTCAAAGTGAGCACAAACATGGTTGATTCACTATTGACACCGTTTGTTCCCATTTTGACAACGGATGGTGTCATTTTTTCTCTGGGTGTAGTAATCAAACAAATGATGATCGATAAATCTGTGTCGATATGAAAAACCTCTTTTCTCTTATCAGTTATTTTATAAGACTACCCTTTTACCTTATTACCACAGAAATATTATAAAAAAAATTCATTTAAAAAGACTGTCTTTAGCTGTACTTTGAAATCAGAATTTTTAAACGAACTTTAAAATTTTTAATATTTTATAATTAATAAAAAATGAAAAAGAGTCGTTTATTTCTTCTTTAACAGTCCAACCTAAATTGGAGCGACAAGCGGAGCGTTTTTTAGCGCCCTCTATTTATATATATTAAAGCGTCAGCCATAAATAAAAGCGTTGGCGGTGCGTATGCTCTACAGTAGTGTTAATCATCTTGTTTAATAAAACCCACTAAAGACAAACAAAAATAGAGTTAAAAAACTTGCTAACATGTCATTACTGGTTAAAAATAATAAAAAAAAAAAAAAAATTAAAAAAAAAAATGTATTAAAGCCAACTTCACTCCAAAACGCGCTGTCAAAATTGAATTTTCCATTTATTTTATATCGACATGAGAATTTTTGAAACATAAAAAACACTTGCTGCGGCAATTTAGGTTACTTTTAAGCATAATTTAGTTTTTATTTTCTTGCCAAGAACTCATTTTTGCAACCCCGTTAACTTAACTTAAAGAAGAAATTTTCCATTTTGATTCTTTTCCATCTCTGTTTGTTGCCTACTTATGCAGAAAGAGCAATATTGTACAAACTTAAATGAGGATAGTTTAATATAGATGATGGTCATAATAAAGACAAGTAAAACTCCTTGCAAGTGTCTACTGAAATCTATACGAAAAATTAAAATATCTGTATGTATGTGTGCGTGTAAAAACTATTGAAGCAACAACTCTGTTTAGAAGAGTATGTCTAACATATTTGCTTATGCATGAAAATGCATACACAAATATTGTAGTATGTATGTGTGTGGGTATGTGTATGTTTTTGAATTTCCAAGTTAAATTGATTGCAAGATATGCGAATGTAAACAACAGTAAAAGTCTTTCAAGTTAAAGAAACTCAAAGAAAGTTTCTTTTATTTGAGTTAAACGAAATAATAATATTAAATGTTCTTCATGGTAAAAATATTTTCATTAAAAAATACTTATAACTTTAACAAACTACAGTTTTAAAGTAAATTAAATGCTTTTAATAATGCGAAGAAAACAAAAGTTTTAATAAAAAACAAAATGTTCTTCAACAATTTTTACATACATACTGTAGGGCAGTTAATCTTCTGCCCCTATTGTAAAAACTAAAATTTTCTTTTATATATTTTTAAATAAGCTGTGTATTATCTGTTTACTAGTTTGTTGGCAATACAAGGTTTTTCTCTATACTAAAAGCAAAATCTTCATATACAAGCATACTTTTCAATAGACCACATCTACTTTTATAAAAACAAAACTATTTTAATTGTTTTTTATAATAAAAATTCTGTTTTCCAACGGATTTCTTTAAAATTTGAGACATATTATATCTAACCCTGCAGAAAAGGTCGCTTTATTTTACTTTAATACCTGCCATGCCCACTTTTCAATAGATTTTTGGTAACATTTAAAAATAGGAGCTGCAGTAAATGTTCAAACGAAAGGGCTTTATGCAGCCTTTGGAATTGAAATTGCTTACAAGCATTTTTTGTTATAAAATATTGCACATGTTTGTAGTTATGTGTGGCTTTCAAGTATGCTTGTGCAGCCCGTTAATTGAAAACGCTATGCATTTTGATTTCAGAAGACTATAATTTCAGATGCTATAACAGTTAACAATGTACAAAAACAATTTCTTAAGGTTATAGCTTCTAATGTGGAGTCTGTCTGTGTTTTTGTCGCCTGGCTTTTTATAGGGCGCCCCCCGTAAAAGTGTACTTGTGAAATTTTGTGTAAGTTTTTTGTGCAAGCTGTCACATACGTTTATTCCGATTATTAAAAATGGACCACTTTACAAAAGGAATGATGGAGCTGAAATCAATGCTAATTTCTCGAAAAAAGCCATCTTCTCCAATGAAGTAGATTTTCATCTGAATGGCTTCGTGAAAAATTGTCGAATTTGAGCCACAGAAAATCTTCAGTTGAGGTGGAAATTGTGGCGGCTGTGACCGCCATTCGTGGCAGGGACATGATAACAGAGTTCTTGCGGCCTCAATGGGTGTGCATGGATCTGAGCGACGCGTGGCTTGTGAGGAACTTCATCGCAAATAAAATTAATAATTTTAGGTAAAACCATACATAAACTTTTTGTTATAGAAGTATCCTATTCCTATGGCCAAAATTTTGTAGACATTGTTTATATTGATCCCCTTTTTTGTAGTGTTTAATAACAACTAAATTACCTTTAAATAGAAATAAAAATTAAGTTCTTAGAAATTTTTTTAAAAGCTATAAAATTTAAAAAAAATTATGTTACAGGGTCCTATTCATGGGGCAGTCAGTGCATTAGCAAATCTAAGGGTTTTTCTTTCAATTTGGAAATATTAAAACTGGTTTCTAGTAAATATTGTACGATTGATTATCCTCTTAAGGTTATAATTTTTTTAATTGCATTTATAAAGTCAGCCAATTTTGACGTAAGAAATTATGTAACCAACAACAGCTTATTGATTAAATTACATTTGCTTGATGAAATATAATTTTAATAGAAAACATTTTAGCCACCACTGTACCTACCACCCACCATTATGTTTGTTTGTTTCAATTGCTTGTATTCCATCTATTTAACTTGAAATGGTGGCTGTGTTGCTCATTTTATTAATAAAAAGGTTAAAGTTTGAGATCCAAAATAAATGGAAGCGTATAGATTTCTTTTTACTGATTTTTAATATCATTTTATATGGCCTGACATAAAAAGACAAAATAAATAAATATAAATAAGAAAATACTTATTTTGTCTGTTCGTTTATTTAATTTTTATTCCCTAGACACAAGGCTGCCAATACTACAGGTTTTTGAATTGGGGCATAAAAAAGTAAATTTTAAGGCGGAATTTCGAAAAAAGTTTATTGTGTATGAGTAATTTTTCTTTTCTAGGACAGCAAAAATTTACAAAATATACATGGTCTAGATACTAGTCAGAAATTAAAAACTCAAAAGACCCATGGATAGGATAATCTGATAAAGATCAGGAGCCAAGTTGTGGCATTCGATGCGGTTTCGATAATTTTTATGTGATACTAAATGATTTTGTATAATAATACCGAATTATTAGAATATAGAGAGCGTACGCACCAACTTGTAGCGAAATCCGTTTACAAATAGAGTTTTAATTGTGAGAAAACTCATCCAAATACATGAATACTAAAGGGCTGCACAAGCATACTTGAAAGCCCCACATCACTACAAACCTGTGGAATATTTTATAATAAAAAGTGCTTGTATGCTTGTGCAGCCCACTAATAAAGTGCCTCATGGATTGGTTGAAATAATAATTTTTTTTATTACTAAGAATCAATCTTTAGAAGAGCTTTTATTTTCATAAATAAATCAATAAGTAAACACATTCGTACATACTCGTACATACATACATATTTGCCATATTGCTAAATAAATGAATTATTCATTAATGTATTTATGTATGTTGCCATGTTGCTTGTTAATGCAGGTTCAATTTATTTTATTTGAAATTGTATTACAAGAGTTTATGGCAGTAAATGCTTAGCATTAGTTCAGAATTAAATATATTTAATAACCAGAATACCAATTAAAGTTGAGAAAAAATATCTATACAAAAACCATTAACAAGGCGACACTCACATACACATATACAAAATCTTGGCTTTAAATACTCACAATCAAACAAATTCATAAAAAAAAAATTTAGTTTTGTTTTAAAAATGATTTATTAAGCAAGTTTTGGTTAAGAATTTATTTAATAATTAAATTTAAGAAATCACGTGATTGTTTTGCTTTCCATTTTTATACCCTTCACTGTAAGTAAGTTTCTCATTCAGTTTGTAATTTCGCTCCAATAAGAAAAACAGAAGGGGGCTCATTTGTGTTCTTTCGTGAGGTCTCTTTGTGATACATGTGCGAGTATAAGCAGAAGCGATATAAAAATGATAAAGATATGGGAAGCAGAAGGATAAAGAAAAGTAGAGAAAGAAAAACGAGTTCGTCAACTAAAGCTAGTCTATGGAATGTGAAATGTGCTAGGGCCCAGCAGTGGCAATACACAGAATGAGCTGCTTAGGTAGTGGGGCACTGATCTCAGGCGACCTGAGCATGATTAGTCCTCAGTTACGGGATTCGTAAGGAATCTAGTACTGTAGTTAAGAACTGGGATGCACAATAGATCTTTAAGGTTGCGGTGCGATTATAGCCCATAATAATAATGTGGCTACTGCAGTGAAGGATATGTTAGACTTTATGCGAATTTGAACCAAAAAATTTTCAAAATCTCATTTTATTTTTAGCTCAAAGAAAGGTAGAGCGTTCAATAAAATTTGCGTTGTTTAAAGTAGACTACAAGCCTTCAAAACCCCAATTGAACGTTTATGAATACTGAAGTTCTGCTAAAATTTGTTTATTGTCGTCTTTTGATGCTGCTGCATGTTTTTAATAAAATAAAAAATAAAAAAATAAAAATTTTACAATCATGATTTAAAATTTAAATTTTCCATAATTTTTTTTTTTTTTGCAAAATTTAGCAAATAGGAAACTCAATTAAATAATTTTGTTATTGCTGGACTAAACTCTCTTGTTAACTCTTTTAAAATTGTAAAATTATATACAAGAAACCATAACAATAACAACAACACAGTTAAAATACTTTTTTTTAAATAATAAAATACATAAAGATAAAATTAAATAAAAGTTGAACAAATCTAAAATCTGACTACGAAGTTTAGCAGCCTTAGTTATGTAAATAAGTTGGAAAAGCTCTTAAAGTTATGGGTGCAGCTCATAGATAATGCTTGTTTAAATAGTTGTTTGCTAAAAAAAAAATGTGTACGATGTGCCAATAAACATAAAGATTTAATTTTAAATTTTAAATGATTTTAAAACTAAAAGTTTTTTAAATTTATGTTAACTTTTAAAAGAGTCCTTTTCGCTATGGACTCTCCTGCTTATTTCTTCTAGCTGCAATTAAACGTTAGTATTTAGTAGTAGTAGTAGTCAGAAAAACAATAATTTGCAGTTGATAAATTTGAACAGCTTTAGTTGTTAAATAACAATATTCTGGAAAGCAAAAGTATTTACTTGCCGGGTGGCAACTTAACAGACTTAACAGTTTAAAGAAGAGTGACTAAAAACGGTGTCATTAGTGTATCAACCACGTCTGTGCTCACTTTGACAACGCATTTCAACATAGCATTTTAGAATTAACAATAAATGAAGTCAAGTTGACACCACACCGGTGATCATTTGGTGTTGAAATGATACCATACCGTTGTTTAAATAACAACATGCGTTGTCAATTTAACAAAGTTTATTAATAAGCTGGAAATTTGACAACATATTGTTGTCAATTTCACAAAGTTCGTTTTTTTCCAAGTTGACAAGCAAGCGTTATCGATTTGTAGACGCTTGTTAAAATAATGAAAACACTCGTTGTTAATAAAATAGACAACGGGATGGTGTGATTTGGATCAATGTAGCTCTTGCCAGATTCAGACACCATCATTTAAAGTAACAAGTCCATTGAAGCTTAATATCGCATATTGGCTGCAACAAAATGCTTTCAAAAATTAAAATAAAAGTGCTGCTAATATCCCTAAAAAATTTCCAAAACTTAAAAAATCCAAATTTCAAATTAGGCATCATAAACCAAACATGAACATGCGAATATTGAGTTTAAATATCCAATAATCAATGAGGACTAAAACAACGTGCCCATAAGTTAAGTAAGTTTTTCTATATGCGTACAAGAGAATAATTATACACACATACGCATGCACAAGCTTAACAGGCGTAGGCACTTACTTACATGCAAGTATAAATAAATAAATGCATGTTTATATGTAAATAAAAAGGATATATGAGCATGTACGTGTGTGTGTGTTGTTTTAGTATATTTACTTGTTAGCTGTAGAAGGAATACACACATACAGTGGGAATAAATTGTAAACCAACAACTTCAGCACCACCCTCAAGCTTACTTAAATTTCCAAAAAAAAGAATAGATGAATGGAACAGAATGTTTTCTGTTGTACAACGTACCAACTAATATTATTTTAACATCTACTATTGACTAGTCCACCTTAATAAAACAGCCATTCATACAACCACACAAGCTTTAATACATACAGACAGGCATACATAAGACAATACGCTTGTGGGTATCTGATTGTATGTCTCTGACCAACATTATTGTGGTTCGACTATGGATAATGCAGATATGGCACTTGGGTATACTCAATGTCAATTAATATTTCACAACACCAACTACAACTACAACTACTGCTATAGAGACACGTACATTATTACGTACATAGAGAATAATTTTGAGAACCCAAACGCATGCAACACAAGGTGAACTGCATGCACATGAACAGATTCATAAGCTTAAAATATTTTTAAAGTAGAACATTCCATAAACAATTTTTTTTTGTATTTAAGATATGCCTCTAAACAGTGCCAATTTGGAAAGAAAGACGTCGTTGGTATTCCAAGCGAAAGAATATTGATTTTTGTTTCTGCAAAGTAAAAATGTGAGCCACTATCTATCGTTCATTTAAGTTTTCTTTCTGAATAACTTGTGGGCACTGAATTAAAAAAAATGAGTTTCCGTTTACATTTTAATGTGAAAAAGATATGCCCCCTAGATTAGTGAGTAGTGTATTAATTTAAGAGTCGCATACTCGAGACCCTAGGCAGATCTAGAGCATTTTTTACATAAAATACAGACGAACTTTTGAATGGACGTACAATATAAGCAAGATAATATGGCCCAGACCTACTGGGCCTCCAGACAGTTCAGTTGAGGAATGTGGTGGCATCAATAGTGGGACACTAAAGTTTTAGAAGAATAGCTTTATCATCAAATGACTACTGTAGAAGTTGTTAAGACGAGGAGCCACACATTGCTACAAACATGTGTAATATTGTATAAAACAAATTGTTTGCAGGCCTTTAGTTTATAGTATAGTATAATTGCTTTCGAGGCGCAAATAACTGAGCTAAATTGGGCGACAGCAGGTCGAAAGTTACTGTCGTAGATTAGTGGTTAGTGTACTAACCTATTAATCATAAAGCGCAGATTGAATTCCTGCCTATACTGTGGGTATGTTCTGCCGACAAGCCAAGAAGCTTTTAGTATTTGTGATGTCTTAAAAAACATCCCTGTAGAAAAATAGAACGAAATAACTATGAAATTTAAAACCAAAAGCTTGCTTCTGTTAAGACGTTAGCAAGCTGATAAGGGCACTTCCAATAATGAATGCTGACGGTGAGTCGAAACTGAAGAAAATTTATTTGGCATTATCTTGCTTTTATCAGAATGAAATCCTCTAACAAAACCAAAAAGTGGGAAGCACTTCCCGCACGTTTTACATTGCCGCTATAAAATTTTGACCATAACTTGGACAACCGTAATAAGCATTATTAGCTTAACTAATTTAATTTATTATAGAGGAATTAACTAGAGAGTTTTGAGAAATTGGGATCGGGAAACAGAGTTTCAGTTTTGATCGGGTGCACAAGAAGCCTGTTTAGTGCCTTGGATTTAAGTTGTAACTAAATCTAATGGTTCTTGCCAGAAATTGTGCTCATGCTCACTCGCAGTACAAACAAAATTGATATTTAAAATTTTTCTCGCTGGGATGTGTTAATGTATTTCCACAGTTGTGGTTGTTGTTGTCTTTTTTTAAGTTTTGTTCGGTCATTGGTACGAGTTCTTCGTTCTATTTAATACAGCTTTTACGGTTATGAGTGGATCTCTTTTCTGTTGTTTTTTAGTGCAGCCAGTATCTGCAGCTAATAGCATTTTGGTTGCACAATTTTCATGTGTTTTAAAAAGATATTTGTTTGCTGTTGTTGTTGAACTTTTTCTGGTATGATTTTATACAAATGTAAGCAAGTACATATTTTGTTTCAATCACGTGTTTTGAAAGGCTCACCTGAGTAGCTAAGTAGCTGAAAGGACAAACATTTTCATAAAATGGAAAAAACTTATTTTAAATTTGTTTAGTTTAGTGGCGCGCTAAAACGCTTAAATGCTTAAACGCTTATTGTATCACATCATATTAATGTTATTGCTAGTTCTTAATACAAGCTACTGGTTTATTTTTTAAATCTATTTTAAAATTTTTGTAAATATCTTTTTGCATACACCCTTTTTCTCCATTCATTATGTGTGTACCGATTGATATTGAACCGTTGCAAGCAGCGTTGCCAGGAGCTAGAAAATAAATAAGCTAAATCAAATAAATAAAAGCAAAATCACAACAAAATCTAGAAAAATAGGTTAAGAAAAATTACAGCTTAAAATTCAAAATTTTCTTAATTTTTTGTTTGAAAAAATAATTATAAAGATTCTTAAAAATATTAAAAACATTAAGTCATATTTAGCTAAGAGGATCTTAAACTCGCTTTATCGTAATAAAAATCCCGAAACAGAGGCCTGTTGCACTCGACAACATTCTATTTTGTTTCACTTTAGCTAAAATGAGAGAAAAAAATGGCTAAATCTAGCCTTAAAAAGGGTAAAATGGCAGTGATGGCAGCAAGTTGCAATAAGTTTATATTTACTATGAGTTGCACAAGTAGTTGGTTTAGGTTTACAGTGCATAGCGAGTGAGTGAGTGAGTGAGTGGTATGATTTGATTTTGCAAAACATGGATTACTGAGTATCAAGCACCAATTTTCATTTTTATCTAGATTAGTGTTATTTGCTTGATACTCTCCACATTGGTTTTCAGGTAATTATGGTATACACAAACACTCGTGCATTTATTATTCTGTACGAGTGCCTGTGTCTGGACACACAAGTACAGGACTGTATGCATGTGAAGGCGTATTTGCATGTAGGAGAGTAAACTCTAATTTTTATGTTAAATATTGTATCCATGTGCTTGTTGGTTTGTATTAGCTGAAAGTCTAGTTTCGCCTAGCCACACATATAAAACCAAGTACTGGTGTAATGTCAATAATAACAAACTAAGAAAATTGATATTGATTCATACATACAAAGATATTATCTAGTTATTACTTCTGCATTTGTTTGCATGTTATTTAAAATTTTATTTTGAAATTCATTGTAATGGCATACAACATACAATAACAACAACATATTCATATTCATAAATATGAAAGCAATAAAATTCTATTATTAAATTGTATAAAGAAATAACTTTTTTGAGTAATCTTAATGAAGTTCATTTTAATATACAAAAAGCCATTAAATCAACGATCACACATATTGGAGTGAACTAGTGTATAGTAAAATGCGGGTGGTTTTTTGGCTTTGTGAGCAAAGCTTTGTATTGTTGAATGTTTTAATCAAGTCATATGCATATAAATATGCTGAAGCTTGTATTTGAATTTTGTCGTACGTACAGCTTAAAAAACAATAGGTTTTTGATCGTGCACGGTTTTTACTCAACTTGTGGGTTAAAGTGGTTGAATTGATTATACATAAAAACGAAATATGCGATTTTTGCAGTTCTCTGGCTTAAATTCTTCCTTTAAAAACATTTCATTTAAAATAAATAAAATGTTAATTTTTCTTAACAGCAAGAACATAAAAAAAATCATGCATTTGTTTTATTACACAAATAATTTTTCTTTTCATTTTCTTTTTTATTTCTGTACATGCTGACAAGACAGTGTGTCTTATACAGTGCATTTGATGTATAGCGGAAATGCTAAAGATATTTCCGGTTCGTTACTCAACATGTGAATGATTTTATGATGTGCTTTTAGTGAGAATGACTGTATACAATAATTGATGCAATTTAAATAAGACGTTTAATGATGATATAGAATCAAATAACTAAAAAAAAGTAAATGATTCCCTTTCTGAATGACAGGAATAATCTTAATGCTCCATTGTCTATTTTTCTTAATTTTTAAACTCAGAAGCAAGTCAAGTCTTTTGTGTTATTCTTTTTTTCTTTTGGTATTGTATTAAATTTATTCTGTTATTGTTGCTGTTGTTGTAACGATGATTTTAAATGAGGTTAAAAGAAAAACATTATTGTTGCTTAATTTATGCCATTTTTTTGCACGTTTTATAATTTGAGTTGACATAAAATTTGACATTAAAATAACGAATGAGAAACATTTAAAAGAAACCCTGCCGTAAACACGCAAATACACACGCTCACATTCACACTAAAACACCAACATTTTCTGCTAAGATAAACAAGACAATAAATTTCATTTTAGGCCACATAAATTGGTTTAACAATAAAGGGAGCAAGCATGCACCTCCTATTTCTGCTATTAAACAGGAACGCAAATCAACAGCAAAATGTTGTTGATTAGAATTAATTGTTCAACCTAAACGAGATTTATAATATTTCACTCTGGCACCAAATAAAGTTAATGGGGTTTTGGCAGCTGCTTTCATATTTTTAATTCAAGCAAAGCTACTGCTAATCGTAATAACATTTCATCAAAAATTAGCTCTTTAAATTGTTATTATTAAATTTTAAAGTGTAGGGTGTAGAACATAGTTGCACCGTGACCATTAAGATCTAATATGCAGCCCAAATCATAACTAAAAGAATGCAAGACTGCTTATGAATCTCTTAATTTTTGTGATAGTATTTTTAAATAAAATATCCCTGTGTGAAATGTTAAAAAAATTTATTCCCCATGACTGGTGCTAAAGGTAATATAACGTGACTTATAAAAAGAGAAATTATTACGGAAATATTATCAATGACTAAGTAAGAAATTTCTTTTTATGGTTTTTCTGTTTGTAAAAAAAAAATTAATTAATAAAAAAATATTTAAAAATATAAAATTATCTTTAAAATTAATTTTCTATTTGTTATAAAAAATTTTGTTTTCCAACGGATTTGTTTGACACATACATATAATCACTATACTGCAAGGAATGTCGCCATTTACTTCTGAATTGGCTACGCTCATTTCTACGTCCACTTTTCAATGATTTTCCACTGTTCATAAAGCTGTGTGCTCTTACTTAATTTAAGCCTGAAATTATGCTTTGCAGTATTTTATTTGCCACTTTAGTTGGCGCCTCTGCTAATAATACTACTAAAGACTTAAGTGGCGAATAGCTGTATTTATTTGAATAGAAGTTTTAAAGATTAAAATTCTATTTGTAAAAGGATTTCTCTAAAAATTGGTACATACACTCTCTACACTCTAAGGATATTGACTCACATAATAAAGACACGGGCCAGGCAAAAACATCTGCTATATAAATATAATAAAATCTAAACCACCAACTTTCAAAAGACATTCGTTTAGGGCTATAACTAGCACTTGTAATTTTAAGACCGGTACCATTTTAGACACCAAATCTGTAGATAATTTAAATATTTTTGGTTTAAAAAATATTTGCAAACATTTTAAATTTAATTAAATTAAATTTATCTTGCATTCTTATTGCACATTTTTCTTAGATTTTTTTATTTAAAAATTAACATTTTATTGATTTTAAAAATAAAATTTCGAAAAGGAATTTTTTTAGATTTCGTTAATTTGAATTTTTTTAACTAAAATTAATTAAATTAAATTTTAGGATTAACAAAAAAATAGGCAAAGAAACTTATTTTATTTAATATTTGGCATTTTTTTTAATTTAAGAAGGATGTGGAAAGTGAAAATTATGAAAATATATTAGGCAACTACAGTGAATATGTGTGAAGATAAATACGTCTAGTTAAATACGTTTTTTAAAAATATCGCATGCGATAAAAAAAATTCCATACATATTCTTCACAAGTGTACTGAATTTAAAGGGTGGTGAACATGATAAATGAAGTCATTCTGGCCAAACCCTTCTATCTCAAGGAATGGGACCTAATGAAAAACAACCAAAATGGATAGGGCTATCATCCCAATTGTATTTGTGAAATTTTTTAGAAAACGTTTCATGGGCGAAATCGGAAATTTTACCTCGGCCAAATGGGAAATGGTAAAAATCCCTTAGAGCAACAATACTGGGGTATAAGGGAATTTCAAAAAATTTGTAAAAATAATCAAAAGTAACTTCTGAGTATTTGGGCAGTAGATTACAAATTAAGACAGCCTCCCTTTTAAAATGGTATGTGTACCATTAAGTCCCATGCTTTAAGATAGAAGGGCTTGGCCACAGTAGCCCAGAGACCACATAGACGCTATTTTTGTACTACGTGAAATTTTCAACGTTTTCTAAAAAATTTCACAAATACAGTTGGGAAAAACTGCATTCATAGGATGATAGCCCTATCCTTTTTGGTTGTTTTCCATAAGGTAACATTCTTTGAAATAGAAAGTTTTGGCCAGAATGGTTTCATCTCTCTACAAACCCCTTTAAATTCAGAACATATGTGAAGTATATGTTTGGTAATTTTTTTTATCGCATGCGAGAATTTTTTTAAATAGACTTGATTTTATTTAGAAATTTAATCAGTTGTACTAGTAAAGGGTGTCCCAACAAGAACGCAAGATTTAAATTTTAAATAAATGACTGATGCAGCAATTGAATTGTTTCTCTGACTGTATGACATGTGGCGCCGTCTTGTTGAAACCACAAGCCCTCCACATTCATTTCTTCAATTCTAGGAAAGAAAAAACTGGTTATCATTTCACGATACCGAACACCATTGACTGTTTGCGCTTGACCTGCCTCATTTTCATAAAAAAAAGATCCAATGATTCCTCCAGCCCAAAAACCACACCACACAGTGACACGTTGAGGATGCATTTGCTTCTCATGAATCACTCGAGGATTTTCCTCACCCCAAATGCGACAACTCTGCCAATTGACGAATCCATCAAGATGGAAATGGGCCTCGTCACTGAAGATGATTTTATCGGGAAAATCAGCATTTTCATGTTGTCTCTCCAATACCCAATTAACGAACTCCCTTCGCTGTCCATGGTCAGTTTTTACTAACCTCGTACCTTCTACTAGCAAACAATAACAATTGTTCAAATGTCAAACAATGACACTTCGAATGGCGCCAAATTTAAATCTTTATATTCATTTTCATTTTCATTTACATTTTTGATTTGTTTTATAAATATTTTTTTTAGATTTTAAAACTGTTTACGGTATATTAAACCTTATTGTGGCCGGGAAAATCTTTTGCTATTTTCTTCTTTCCCAAACATAAGTTTCTTCTATTTAGTCAACAGGAAATCCACAAAACATGAATAAAAAATTGTTAACTCCCCTTTAAGGCAAATTCCTGTTTTCCTTTTGGTTTATTGTATTTTGTATTCCTTCCTTAACATTTTTTTTCAATTTAATTTTTTGTGTCTTTTTAACAAACGCCCATTTTTATCGTTATAAATCTTAGAGAAGTATAAAAAAAAATTAAAGTAAAATTAAAATAAAATAAAAAGCAAAATTGTGCAGGTAATAAACTGTGTCGTTCTTTGTATGTGTATGTTGAAGTTTTCATTTTATTTGCTATGAATTTCATATAGATTTTCTATTCCTTTTTTTTATTTCTTGATTTGTTGTGTTTAAATGGATCTCCTGTGTGTGTGTCTAATATTATTTATTGCATGAATTTGAAACATAATTTCATATGCGAGTATTTTTAATGCAATTTAGGGAAATGCTTTTCTAAATTTGCTCACAATAATACAAAATCTACATGTAAATACAAGCAATGTTTATGAATTATAGTGACAGTATTTGTGACTGACATATGACATCACCTCAAACTCTTTGTTTACCATAAAAATATTGTTTAAGCATTAAACTTGACTTTAATAAATTCACAAATTTTGCTGATACAATTTGCAAATTTGTGCCCTATTCAATGCAAATGCTTTAGAGCCATATTACGACATTCGATAACAATTGAATTTTATATTTAATTGTATTGAAATTTCGATTGCTATCGATATAATTTTATTAAATTTTTATTTAGTTTTTATTGTTTTAAATCATAACAGAGTCGATTGTCTTTCAAGAAGGCATATAAATATCTATGCGATTGAGGAATTAATTAACTGTGGGTAGGCATCTTCCTAAATAGTCTAGCGGTTCTCTTGGCATTTCAATCGTAAGTTAGGAGTACATCTTCTATTTTGTTTAGTCAATGTAGTGGTGTACTATCCATTCTGAAGCGTCAAGTATGGATTCTTTCTTACACTCAGTGGCTTTATTGGCAGAAGAAATAGTTAGGGCAAAAAGTTTAGAACCTTCAGATTAAATTCCTTTTAGATGTTGGTAATTTTCATTCGGCAAAGTGGGCAGTAGAGAGTGTTGTTCTTAAGGATTTTGGCAGTTTCCGTTTTGCATCGTAAAATAAAAACTAAGAATTTTTCAGACAATGTTAAAACACTTCCAAAAAGTTTAAAGCCTACAGATTAAGCTAATTTTTAATTTTGAAAATTTTCATTTGCAACATCGGGAATGGTACCTCGGCCAAGTAGAGAATTGTAAAAACCCCGCAATGCGACAGCACGGAGGTATATGGAAATTTCACAAAAAATTTAAAAATAGTACAAAGTAATTTCTGTTTAATTAGGCGGTAGATTACAAATCTAGACAACCTCCCTTTTAAAATGATATATGTATGTCCAGAATATAGCTGCTGAGGGCTCATGTTAAGCAACCTTTCAGATATCGCAATGTTGCGCTGTGGGTGTAGATGCCTTTATCACTCTAATTTTTTTTTTTTTTTTTTATTACGAACATTCGTATCGAAAAAAAATATAACTATATTTTATCGAATTCAGTAACTTTTCTACAAAAATATTGGATACGATAGAAATCGTTATTTGCGATGATTATTTATGGCTGGTAACATCATCGTAAGCTTCGAATATTTTTGTCGGAAAGTTACTGAATATCGAATTTAATAAAATATCGTTTCTGTATGTTTTTTCGATACATATGTTCGTAATAAAAGTTACTGAGTCGCACTACTGACTGTACATTTTTTTTCACACTCGTATCTAAGCAAAACTGTCAGTTACCGGTTGGCTCTCACCTCAAACCTAAATCCCAAATTCATTCATAAACGCCACACTTAACAAGCTTTTCAAACTTTTTGTTTGCTACTTCTATTTAATCAGATTTTAACCAAAAATTCAATTTATTTTTTTTTTTGTATTTTTTTTTTTAATTTGGCATTAAAACTCAAAACTTGAGCAACATAAGAAATCATATCAAAAGGTAAAATAATCGTATCAGGCAGAACAAAAAAAAAAAAAAAAGAAGAAAGAAATAACAACATCAACATTAACATTCGTATATCAAGAAATGTTTCACATGTTTATGTTTGATTCAACGCCTCTGGCTGATGTGTATCGTTTTATGTAAATTTTCCATTTAAATCAGATTTAGTATTTTATATTGTATTTATAGATTTGTATTGATACCATGTACACATACATGAGTATGAGGGAGTATATGTGAATATACTTATTCATATTACACACTTAAGTAACAGAAAATATGAATATTTACGTGTGTTTGCACACATGCATATACACATACTCGTATATCGCTATAAGAATTTCAAAAGGTTATTTTTTTATGAAAATGTTTTGTTCAATAGCGATATTTTGAGTCATAAAATATATTTGAAATACATAAAAAAACAACAAAAACTTAATTTTTGTGCCAGGCTCTTTATTTCGTTCAAAAACGAAAGCGTGAGAAAACAAGTGACTCATTTTCTCACTATCTTTATGGTTTTTAACGTAAACATCATGTTGCCGCAACAACAGTTTCATAAATTAAACGCCAATTTCAAAGAAAAACCGCTGAAATGTGTAAATAAACTTTAAAAACGCAACCAGCAGCCAGTAGAAAGAAATTTATAAACACACACAAATTCAGAAAGAACAAGTTGTAAACAAAAAGTTTAAAATGCAAATGAAATAAAAAAAATATTTTTGATGGCTGTCAAAAAATCAATTTTAGAAGAAAAAAAATTTTTCAATTGCAAAAGTTTTTATCTGACTGATTTTGAGATTGGTATTCGTACAAGAACTGTACATAAATTCTAACTTTCGAATTTCTTTTCGTTAGAATTTTTTGTTTAAAATCAAATCAACGGATCGTCATTTACAGTAAAAGTGAATTATTATTTTCTAAAAAATGAGAGTCTGTCTATTATAGTGTGATTGTGGTTTTCATTTCAAATTGATTTTCAGTTTTTTTTTTGCCAAATGTATGTTACGCCTTTGTGAATTTAAGCTGGCGATATTATGCTTTAATTTTGCATACAATTCAAGTCCATTTTTTTTTATGAATTTGCAAAATATTTATATCTCATTTATATAGCCTTAAATAAAATGCAAAAAAAAAAAAAATATTAATCAATTCAAACAATATTTTCATTATAGACTTAAGACATTGTTAAAGCTAAAATGCATACTTCTATTCTTACATACATACATATGTTATTAAAAATTTATTATACGTTGCAAAAGAAATTTAAGCAAAAATAAAAGCATTTACATAAATAAAAATCCTAGATTGAAATACTTGTAATACAAATTTGGTAAAGATGCCGAAAAGGATGTTGTTGAACACTTTTGTATTTGCAGTCTAATTATGTAGCAGCAATCATATTCAGAAAAGCTCACAGCAGTATTTAAAGTCGTTTGCATCTAACTATATATATTTTTAAACCAAACATATTAAAAATGTTTCTCAACTGCAAATGCCGCGGTTCAATTCCCGGTCAGCGCCAAACATATTAGGTCCTAATCATAGTCACAGAAAAGTAAACTTATATTAAAAGCTTATTTTTGTTCATAGCAATTTTATGGCTTTAACATTGGCCCATAAAAGTCACACTAAAGTCGGTATTTTTTTTTAATTGATTTTAAATTCATGAAATTCTTATGAAAAAAAGTCAACTCTTAAAAAAGCATATTTTTATGTGACTATGATTATGGCCCATCGTTTTTACAAAGAAACCCACTTTAGTGTGACAATGCTTATGTGCCTTTTTTTATTAAAATTTTCATTAAAAATTTTTAAATTAAATTGTATAAACTTTTTTTTTAAATCAAGTTTTTATGTAAATAAAAAATTTTTATTTTATGGATTTTTTGTTTCAAATTTATTTGACTACTAAAGGGTGTTTTTTATAGACGTATAGAACTTTAAATTGCAATAAAACAACGATGGATTATTCGATTGACATGAATTTTATTTATCCGAAAGATAATCTTGTGGCATTACATTTTAAATATGATTTCTGGCAGTCAAATCTGGACGTCTAATTTTCGATGACTTTTTCCAACATCTGTGGCCATATATCGGCAATAACACGGCGAATGTTGTCTTCCAAATGGTCAAGCGTTTGTGGCTTATCCGCATAGACCAATGACTTTACATAGCCCCACAGAAAGTAGTCTAGCGGTGTTAAATCACAAGATCTTGGAGGCCAGTTCACAGGACCAAAACGTAAAATTAGGCGGTCACCAAACGTGTCTTTCAATAAATCGCTTGTGGCATGAGATGTATGACATGTTGCGCCATCTTGTTGGAACCACAGCTCCTGGACATCATGGATGTTCAATTCAGGAATGAAAAAGTTAGTAATCATGGCTCTATACCGATCAACATTGACTGTAACGTTCTGGTCATCATCGTTTTTAAAGAACTACGGACCAATGATTCCACCAGCCCATAAAGCGCACCAAACAGTCAGTTTTTCTGGATGTAACGGTGTTTCGACATACACTTGAGGATTAGCTTCACTCCAAATGCGGCAGTTTTGTTTGTTGACGTAGCCATTAAACCAGAAGTGCGCTTCATCGCTAAACAAAATTCGTAAAATACGTATTCCGCACAGAACCATTATTTTCCAAATAAAATTGCACTATTTGTAAGCGTTGTTCAGGCGTGAGTCTATTCATGATGAATTGCCAAACCAAACTGAGAATAAATCACTTGACAGCTGTTAAATCGGTCGCCAACTTAAAGTTCTATACGTCTATAAAAAACACCCTTTATATGCAGTTAGGAAGTACTTACTCGCCATTCAACCACTACCGCCATAAGTTTTTTAAATTGAGTTACAGTACAGTGATATTGATAAAAAAAAATTTTTTTACAACTTTGCAGGCGTTACCTATTCTATGTTTTAAGACTATTCTTAATAACGATGGTTGCAATAGCAAATAAAACATTTTGATGCATAAATATTTCAAGCAATCACGCTCACTAAAAGGAAAAATATTTTGACACTGCACAATGTGAAAGCAAAACTATAAACATGAACACTTTTGTATTAAGTTGGTTTTATAAAATTATGTTATTGATAAAATGGCAAATCAAATCTGCTCTCAATGTGCTTTCAAAGAAACAACAAACTTTCTTTTACAAAATCAAAATTATTTTCTGTAGACGTAACTAGTGCTGGAGACTTGCCATTTCTGTTTAAAATATTTTGACTTGAACTTTTGCAACATAAATATTTTTACCAATAAAAATACATGCAAAACTTCAATGATTTTTTCCATCATTCGTTCTCGTTGTTACTACAACGGGGTACGTCGTACATGTCCATAACTTTAGGTAGAGTTTATTCAATACGTGACTATATTTGTCTTTCATTTTCTTTAGATATTTAAACCGGAAATATGATTTAGACTAATTTGACCTAAAGAATAATAAAAAGAAAGAGCTGTAATCTTAAACAAATACATACTAGGAAAAAAAGATTTTTTTTACATGAGAAAAAAACTTCAAATAGAATTTTTTTATATTATAAAATAAAAATAGATCAGTTAAGTTGAAGTAAATTTTGAATGAATTATTTTAATATTCATGAAACAAGTGCGAAAAATACGAAGTGCTATACTGTACTTCGAGACCAAAAGAAAAGCTTTCGAATTTGTGTGTCTCACACAGTCAAAAAAACTAATATTTTTTTTAAAATAAAATTTCATTTTAATAAAACTGTTTTGCTTTTATTCATCATTCTTATACCATTTAAATATTCAATATTTAAAATTTTTTTTTTTTCAAGGATTCACTAGTTTTCTTATTTTATTTTCATCAGCCTCTATATTCATTGTATAAAATTTTGAACGAGTCACATACTGAATCTCATTCTCTAACGCACAATAAACTTCTTCTATTGGCATTGTTATTTCCAATTCATTGGGCGTTAGCAATTTGCGGGCATCTTTGCGAAAAACTTCAATGCGTGCTTTCATTTCATCATGAGCCAAAATGAAACTTTTCAAAGCAAGAATGTTGCTTTTGTCATTGTTGCGTAAATATTTTCTTTCAATTATGTCAATATCGGCAATTAAACGCAGCAATAAAAAATCCGCATAACGTTTCTTTACTTCCAGCTGAGACAATTCATCGTACCAATGCATCGTGTGTGTATTCGACATGATAATGATGCTGATAAATATAATTAGCACAAAAATTATTAACAAAATCAACATCACATCAAATGGTTTTATTTCCTGATAGGAGGATTGTAAGAGACTTTTCCAATAGGTGAAATCCTTATTGTGTTGCTTGAGCTCAAAGTGTAAAAAACCAATCAGTACCAGTGTAAAGGTAGAATAAAAAGTAATCCAGGGATAATGTTGTTCGAAAATATAATAAAGTCCTTTTAAAATTTTACGAATTGTTTGCATTTTGGATCAAGTTGAGAAAGAAACTTATTTAGTCGTTTATATTTTTTTTGTGTTTCTCTTTATTTTTATTAATGTTGTTATTTTATAATTTAAATAAGAAAATTTATTTTTGTGACAAAAAAGTATTCGAAAAAATGTGTGTTTCTATAATATAGGAATTTTAGTAAACTTTTGAAATATTTTGATATTTTGAACACAGGGACTATCAGAATAATAATAAAAAAAATAAATAAATGTTTATGTTGTTTATTATTTACAGTCATACCTAAACTAGAGAGCCAAAGGTTTTTTATCAGTCAAAAAATCTCATGACCATACAAAACAGGTCAAGATTCAAATATTTTGCCTTGTTTTCTTAACGCCAACATCTTTAAAAAAGCTGATATCTAATATCAAGCTTTAGTTGGATAATCAAACTTATTTTAGTATAAATAAAGTAGTTGAGATTAACTTGAAAACTGAAACTTGCAATCGCTTTCACTTTGTTTAAACTATTTCACACATTGAGTCTTTTTTTTTTACAAATATTTTTTATGCATGACCTTTCAAATCCAATGTTATTGATTAAAACAAATATTTTTAAATTTATTGAGACATGTGTCGTTGAAACTAAAAAAATAAAAGAAACTGTTATCATTATTTAACTTATTTTGCTTTTATTGCTTTTAAAGGATTCTTTTTAAACATTTTTGTTACATTTTCCACTAAATTATTTGTTATTTCCGACATCATGTTTATTTAAGATGTCCAAGCATTGTTAAAAAAAAGTAATGGCATAACCCAGGTGCTTGTCTGACACCTACAAAAACACACAGCATTTCTGAAATGTGAAAAAATTTTCAAGTTTAAAGCAGACAAAGCAAAAATTTGGCACTTGCCACAGTTTAAGTTTACAAAAGTAAGTGTTTTAAAGTAACACGTTACGTTTTTTAGTATGTGTAAATATGTTTTTAGAATTTATAAATATATTTAGTAGATATATTTATAAGTCCATAAGTCAATATGCATGAATACGTTGCTTTCACAAGACGATTACGGGATGGGACACATATCAGTCTAGATTTGTAATCTATAGCCCAAATACTCAAAAGTTACTTTCGTTTATTTAAAATTTTTTTTTTTTTTGGAAATTTCCGCATACCCCAGTGCTGTTGCTCTGAGGAATTTTTACCATTCCTTATGTTGCCGAGGTACCATTCCCGATTTTGTACTGAAGCCCCTCTGAACTTCTTCATTAACTTGGTTTTATTAAATTATATTCTTAATACGAATAAAATGGCGAATCAACAAAAATTTCCTTTACTAAATCAAAATTGTTTTCAATAAAAATAATAGGTGCGAGAGGTTTGTCATTTCTGTTACAAAATTTTTTGGTTACATAAAATGTTATGTTTGACTTGTAAAACTTCAATGATTTTTTCCATCACTCGTTCTCGTTACTACTATAATACAAGGGGGTATATCGTACATGTCCACAACTTTAGGTGGAGCTTATTTAATACTTGACTATATTTGTACTTTCAATTTCTTTAGGTATTTAAACCGGAAATATGATTTAGATAAATTTAGAAGCACAAGAGTAAATAAAATTCATCGTATTTATTTCCGGTTTATATTATCTTCATTCTTTAACCTAAAAATCAATAAAAAGAAAATACAAAATTTGAATGAAGTTAAAAAAATACCAGAAAAGAACGAATTTTTTTGCAAGAGAAAAACTGAAAAAAATTTTAAATAGAAATTTTTTATAAAATAAAAATATGCCAGCCAAGAGTTGAAGTAAATTTGCATGAATTATATTAACATACGAATTGAATAGTTAAGGGTTATGCTAGGAACCAGCATTGTATTTATATGGTCCATGCAACTTCGTTTAATAAACGCCTTTCTGGTAGTGAAATGTTTACACCAGTTTTTCATCAAAGGTGTGTCGCATGCTAAATGCTGGCTTATCATCATAGAGCAGAGATTTGACCGGTTTATACATCTTTTTAACATTTTCTACGTAAGCGGAAGATTTCAGAGTTAGTGCTTCTTTGGTGTTTTTTTCTGCTGTCACTAAATACTTTTGAAATTTGTCCAATAAATACGACAAGTCAATTTCTACTTAAATGATTTTTCTTTATTAGCACAGCAATAAAGACTTGGGGAATAAAAAACTTTTGGATACGTATTTATGCAACTTTTATTGATTTTTTTTAAGTACCCGCTTTTTCTAGGTTTTGAAGCGTTTTGAAAGTCAAAATTTGACAATGCTGAACACAAAAAGCAGTCCAATAGTTGTCAAAGATCACGCCCAAAGTGGCTTTAACTCAACAAAGTGATGGTATTACGCGCTGTATGGTTTGTTGTGCCGTTCTTTTCGATTTGGATATGGATATATTCCCAGCTGTTTCTTACAAATTTTTCAAGTAGTGGACAGGCAGAGACCGAGTTTCTGGATCGATAAATTCGAGTCGTTTGTCACGGCATCAAATGGTGTCATTTTGACACCATTCGTTGTCATTTCTGCAACGCCTTGTGAAAGTGAGCACAAATGTGGTTGATACACATTGATACCGTTTGTGGTCGTTTTGACAACGCATGGTGTTATTTTTTCTCTGGCTGTAGTATTGAGCGTTATTTACTCCAATGACTTTATAAATTTGATTTAAAAAGAGCGAATTTCGAAAATAAATTTCTACAACTCGTAATAAATCTTGCATTAGTGGAAAAAAGAAATCAACCACTTCGTTAAAAAATCAGTTAGTTTCTCAGTTATCTATATCGGAAGTTCTATGACTCTAAGGCCCGTTATTATAACTTTCGGTAGTCAAAGTTAGAATTTTGGGGGGCAAATAACCGGTTTTGGGCTAAAACTTTGCAACCAACTTAGAGAGGATGGTTAAGAACACACTATCCGATATTTAATTCATCGATTTTTTTTAAATTTAATGTCCAACCAAAAGCTTGAAATCTTAACTTTAACTATCGGTAACTTGTAATAATGATCCTAAAAGACCACCCCTTACTTAAAGAACTACAACTCAACAATGATGAAATTTAAACAAACTTGCTGAAAATTAATTAAAAATATTCGCTATACAAACTTAAAAAAGGAAATCTTTTTATTTTAAAAAAATTAAACTGAAGTGTTACATCGAATGAAATCAACTTTAGAATTGAACTTTTTTTTTTTTTTTTGTTACTTTTTGCTTTTATTTAAAAGTTTATTGAAAACATACTCGTACTTAACATCTAAACAGACAAACTGGACTGTAATATTTTAAATACTTTATGCTCTTTAGTACACGTGCTGTAGAAATTGTTCAAATGAATCATTGTATTCTTTGATATCTGAAGGTATGAAGTGTTTGTTGCCTTTTTTAAATGTCTGCCTTACAGACGGCATTAGTGGATTATACAATTTTATTTGTTGGCTCACATGGTGATGATTAGTTTCAGGTGTGTGATAAATGGGAAGCGGGTGACCTTTTTGCTTTAGCTTAAATAGAGGTGGACGATGTGAAGGATTGTAAGCTGGCAGTACATTTTTGAAAGGTTTTGGTTTTTGTTGGTATTCGTAATAGTGTTTATGTATTGTTATGGGACGAAATCTTTTACGTAAACGCTGGCGCTTGCGTAGCTCTTGCAATTTTCCATGCTTGATTGTCTCTATACCGAACAGCAAGCTCAGAGCTGGTTTGATGAAAAAACTCAAGCCGATAAAGCCAAGGAAACCAAAAACCACTGGCGATAGAAGCGAGAACAAAAATAAAATTATTGAAAACGGATTGATGATGCTAAAGAATGCTATAAATTTGAAAAAAGGATAAATGACATGCTTTAAGTGATTGAGGTATTCCTTTTTCTTTTTCTTAAATATTGTATTTTTACGTAAAATGTATTTAATTTTTTTGATGGGCATTAAAGGATGTTGCAAAAAGGATTGTTCTGTTAACTCTGAATTGTAATCATAGTGTTGTTGTTGCTGATAATTTAAAGGTTTTTGTGCTGGACTGGCGTATAGTATGTGTGCAGGTTGTGCCATTAAAGATGTTTGCTGTTTAATGGGTTTCTTTTTTCTTTTATTTTTCTTGCGCTTTTTTCTTTTCTTTTTCTTCTTTTTCTTTTTGGCAGCCTTGTCTAAAATTTCATTATTTAAATCATTTTGTTCTTGTTGTAAAATTAATTGTTGTTGTTGTTGTTGTATTTGTTGCTGCCACTTTTGCTTCTGTTCATCCAGCCTTAATTCTTCCAAAATATTAAAAGATTGTTGGTCGTCATATTGATTTATAGGCTGCAGCTCTTTCCCCTCGTGCTGCTCCTTGGCTGTTTTTGGCTGTTGTTGCACCTTTCTCTCGTTAATTTGTTTACCATCATTTTGCAAAATATTTTTTAAAATATTTAATATTAAAGTTGTGGCTCGGTTGCAGTTACTGTTGAAGTATGTGGTTTCTATGCCAGTTTTATCAACATCATCATCATGATGAGTATCATTATTGTTGTAGCAGATTTTTGAAATATTTTTAATAACATGGCCATCAACTGTATGCGCAGCTGGATATTTTTGTAACTGAAATATCGTTTCTTTTGACGTCCTCTCACCATAAGTTTCAATTATTTCCGTAACACGCCATATTAAGCAAACTTGCACTAACCATTTTATTCGCCTCATTTTGTTGCAATTGTTTTTTTTAGATTTTTTATTTTATTTTATTTTTTGTTTGTGGTTTTCATTTGCTACTTTTTTTTAAAATGACTTTTAATATGACAAGTGAATTTTTTTTTCTTGCAAACTAATTTAATTTTATCCATTTATTTGGCTTTTTTTTTGTTGCAATTACACACACACACACACACATTTTTTGATTAAAATTTTACTTCCGTTCTGGGCAAAGTTTTACGTGCAACTGCTACAACTGTTAGACTTTATTTGTACAAGTTTGAATAACAAATCTTTTTTTTATCATTTAATTTGTCCAGTTTGTAGAAAATGTTGTAGAGTTAATGTGTCTGTGAAAGTGTATATCACTTAATGCAATTAAAGACCCTGTGTTGTCGTTTTGAGTTTGGCTGACTTTGTTTTTTAATTCTCTTTTTAAAATTTTTGTTTTTTATTGGCTTAATTGTTTTACAACTTGTAACAGCGTAAAAAACCCAGCGTATTCAGAAAATTTTTCTGCTTCTGTACCTGTGGTGGACTTAACTTTTATTACCTACACCCGCCAGACATTTGCGACAAATCACCCAAGGAAGTCTTTGAATATTAGACTTAGAAAGCATTTGAAACAAGTCACAGTTGCTTTATTCTGATGACAATGAACAGTTGACTTGTTAAGCTCCCACGCCCACTTAGTAAATTGTTAATTATATTTTTAAAGATTCTTTCTGAATTTTAATACGTAGACTCTCTTTTCTGCAGTGATTATAACTTAGAGAGTTAAAAACCGGGTAAAACAGCTAGTAAAACAATAATTTTAGTTTTCAAAGTTTAATTTCATTCGGCAGAGCTGTGCTCGCAAGTGAACACAAAAAAAGTGAAATTATTCTTGTTTTTTTATTTAAAACATGTTTTTTTAGTTGTTTTTATTAATAACTTGTGGCGACATTGTTAAATTAAGTGGAAACAGTCATAACAAAAGAAAATAAAATTATTTACTTGTTGGGTATTAAATCAAATATGTATTCCAATTTAAAATGATAACATTAACACACTTAATGTGCTGGTTGCTGGCTTTATGATTTGCTAAATGTGTTTATGTTTTGGTTGATCTTTGTGGTCAACTGAAAGAACAATAAACAAGGCCATAAAATGAAATGCTTTCATGTATCTAGAACAACATTTAATGAAATATTTTTGTAAGCGAAACAAAACTTCGTTTAGACTTAGATAATTTTGTTTAGATTTTTTTTTTTTTTTTAATTTATCAAAAAGTTACCTCAAGCTTTTTTCTTTGGCCTTTCCATAATTTACACCCTTATAATCCTTAACAAAATTTGCAGTCAAAGTTTTTTCATACAACACAAATTTAAGTAAAATTTGAAAATTCGGAGAAGTAGAAAATGAAATCAACAAAAATTAAGTTAAAATAATGAAAAATATAGAGCCTTTTGAAAAAATAAGAGTTGATTTAGTAGAAAAATAATATTATTGAAGAAATGAAAATTTGCTTAAAAAGGGTGATTCTATTTTGAAATTGTCTAATAAAAAAACTTTTATTTTCTTTTGTGGGTTTTTAATAACTGAACGTAAAGTACATGTTTTGGTTTGCTAATTATGATCGGCTTTAATTTTTTAAGCGGATGTCCACGCCTTAGAGTTTTGTGCTAGGGAATGTTTACGAAAGGGCACTCAGATAGTCAAGCAGCTCTAAGTGCATTAGCAAGATAATTCCTGCGAGCAAGATAATTCACAATTACTCTGGTATAGATACTGGCACATGGAGGTCAGGTGGGCAATGTAATGGCGGACTATCTTAGCAGAGTCCTTCTGCGCGGTGACCAAAAACTTCATACGTGCCTTACTGTGGAAAGGGGAGCCGAAAGAATCATAAAGCAGTCAAGAGAACTAATTAATCCCGAACGTATAGCAGAGGCTATTCTCAGCCTCAGTAGAAAACTTTGCAGAAAAATAAATTTTTTTATTTCAATATATTTTCTTCACGTGTGCACTAATTATTTAAATTTTTATTTAAAAATTTGTCATATTAAGGCATCATTTATTATTTTGTTTTTTTTGTTTAATTTTTAATTAAAAATATATATTTTTTTTTATAATTTTAGTGGTTACCTAATGACATGACGTTTTATTATCAGTTGATTTCAATTAATTGTACATGAGCATCATTGGAGCAATTGGTCAAAGTTTTCCAGCTTTCTCTTCAAAAAATAATTTCATCATATCCATATTTGGAATACGAGCATTTGAATTTTTAGTTCTTAAGGTGAGTACAACTCTTATTTTATTTTCTTACTCTTGTTTGAATGTGAATCACAAAATTCATGTTGGTTTTGGTAAACAAGTTTAAAATATCTGTTTCTTACATGACTTTTCTATTAAAATAATTGACAGAAGCCTCAATTTTTCAAAAATTTATTTTTAAATAAATTCAAGTTAAAGCATGAAAATGCATTAAATTTAAATTTGCGATATAGTGTCGGCATAGTGGACCTAATCCAACTGATGCTTCTCAGTAAGCCATGTAGTCCGCCGACACGTGCAGTTCATATTTAATGGCGGAGTTCTCATTGATTCTATTGCTAAGCAGAGAAAAATAAAGTGATCCACAATTTTCTCCTAAGGCCTAGACACGTATATCAAGGACGTTTGGATGTTGTGCTCTGACAACTTCGACCTTCCCTTTGACAGAATATTGGCCCTGTAATTCTGGAAGATAAAATTTTCAGCTCCATTTCATGGATGAGGGCGCTCAAAAAACTAGCCAACTAACACATTAATGCCGACAGTTCTGAGAAAAAACTATTTAGAAGAAAAGCTTCAACCTTGTGAAAAAAAACTTCAAGACACCAATTTTTTTTTTCTTCATGGAAAAAATTTATTTAAAAATTGTTTTCCGAATTTTTTGTGTTTTTGGCTTTGTTAGGTCGTTAATTTTGCGATCACCCTGTTACAATTGGAAAGAAATTTCTTCAAAAAGATTAAGTTGTTTGATTTCTGTTACATTTCCTATTTAGTTATTGGTAGAAGTGGATGTAAAAGCCCTAAAAGAATACGTTGCAAAAATGATAAAACTTTAAAAATTGCCAGATTGAGCAACAAGGATTTACTCCCACTTTGATTGTATTAGCTTAACGCTACATAAACACTTTAATTCCCTTTAATGATTTTTCGATTAATTGAGACATTTTCATAGTCCATAAATTTTAAATTTCTTGATTTTCTATGTAAAAATAGTACGAAAGTGGATTTTTCTTTAATTCGAGTAGTTACTCTTTTTCTATTCTTATTAATAACACAAGAATTTCTATACGTCTTTGCCTTCTGAACAATGTCTGGCACACTGTAAACTCTGCTTGAATAACCTTTTATTTGCTGTATTCTTAAACTATAATAAATTTAATTTTTTAGTTTCCTCTTGAATAGCAATCTTTTAAAAGCTTAAATGAAATTATTTGTGATATAAAAATATACTAAAACTGACATGAACTTATTTTTAAATGCATGAAACACATAAAATTCAAATAAAAAATGTATAAAGACTGGACTCAATTGATGTTTAACAAGCTGGATTATGTATTGAGTGCCATTAAAGGAGATGTTTATGTAGATATTTGCTATTGTTTGTAAGAAGAAATTTTTTGTTTTAAAAATTGATTTTAATTTCTCATGTGAGACTCATTTGTAAAGTGTAATAGCACCTCTTCTGTTTGCTTTTATTTATTTAAAAAAATAAGCAGCCTATCCTCGTACAGTTCGTTTAATTAATTATAATTTAAACCAAAAATACTTCCTCAAAAGTTTGAAAAGAATAAAAAAACATCAATGAAATTATATAAGCGTCCAATTGACGTTACTTAATGCACGTTGCCTTTTCTATTGGTTGAATAGTTTTAGTTTAGCATGATTACGTTTTGAAACTGCATTCTCATCAAGATAATTCACCTCGTACCTAAACAGATCTTCTAATCTAACTGTCGATAATTCAGTCGGGAAATCTGTGTTTGGAATTAAAACTGCATAAATTTTGTTCATTAATCAAATAGAAATTTATTTTATTATTCAACTAATAACAACGTTTTATTAGACCTATGAAATATTTCATTAATTCAATGAAATATTTATTAATTTAATAAAATATTTTATTAAGCTTATGAAATGTTGTCTTAAGTCTAGAGGAAATTTGTCATTGGTTGAAAAATAATGAATTATTCCTTCAGAAAAGAGCAAAAAAATTGTTTAATTTTTATATCTCGTATAAGTTAGTGATTCCGTTAGTAATTTCTATGCCGTACATGTGCCACCCTATAAAGGATATTCTATTACCTTATGTATTCCACAACTATGGCAGTAGACATTTATGCTTCTGTGCTTTCTATTTAATGCTTTATACCGTAGTGGGGGCAAGTCTAGGGCTTATGCCTAGATAATATTCAAAGTGTTCGCTCCTATTATTATTAAGCTTTAAAATCGTGCTTAACGATCGAACTTCGTTCGGTTGAGAGTTGTGAGAAATGAATTATGTAATTTTTGACTAAAAAAATTCAGTTGTCCTAATAAAATTTTATAGTTTTACCGACCGTAATTCGATAATGCTCTTTAACATTTTCTCTTTTTAATTATTTTTGAATGGATCAGCGAATTTCATTTTCATAACTAAAAAATGGTATTCCAATAGAACTTTCAATTGGTAACAAATTCGATTCACACCTCCCCCCTCGTTGTAATGGCTAGGAAAGGAACATTAGTTTCGAACGCCAAATTTTTCGCATTTAACACCAGAGCCTAAACCACAGACTAGGTTAGGTTAGGTTAGGTTAAGCAGGTCGCCCGAAAAGAAAAACAAAAGCTGGGCTCACTTGGGTCCTCTGACGTGGTCCCTTTGTGATACCTGTATAGAGGAAAATAAAGAAGAGGAAGGATAGTAACAGAAGAGTGAAGGGGAAGGAAAGAAGATAGAGAAAGGAAGTGAGTGAGTCCGTCACGAAAACCAACTGCTACTTCTAACGAAGCCATTTAGCATGTCGACTCTTGCATTTGACAGCGCAGTGAGACCCTGCATACGTCGCTCACCAAAGTGGATCATGCGCCACAGACTATCTTAGATCCATTAATATACACTATAGTGTCACTAACAATCAATTTTCCATTTCCTTCTATTTACATCTGAATGACTTCATGAATACACAAAATTGTTAAATTTGGGTCTCATAAAATGGTTTTGCAATCCATGAGAAACAAATAAACCCACAAATAGCAACTTTGGTTCGGAGTTTGATCAGACCTTATTTTGTTTAAGATGAGTCCGAAATTGCATAGATTGTGAAAGACATTAGTTACATGCATATGATAATGGAGTTCTTGCGGTTTCAGTAAGAGGCCGCCACCTGCCACATTGCAGCATGAAGTGAAAAGGAGACCTCCTTTCGTTGGAAATTAGAAAAGCATCACATAATAAAAAGTTTTCTTTCAAATCATATGAGTTTATTGTAGTATTGAGAATACAATAACAATGAGAAAATTAATTTAAGGACACTTTTATTAATATATCATGCATGTACCTTGTGCATAATATTTTCTATATAAATTACATAATAACTTCTCGTATGTGCTCATATGTTTGCTGCTGTTGTTCAACTTGCTGTTTATTATTTTCCTTCATAACTTTTTGTTTTATAATATTTTAATTAAAATGGCAACGTGCAAATATTGTATTTTTTTTATATTATTTCATTAACTTGCTACACACCTGTTGCTAGGGTTGCATGACGCGTGATTTTCTATTAAAATGAAATAATTAAAATGATTGGAAATACTAGTATGTATTTACCCAGTTGATAAATAAAAAGACAAACAATTTACTAGGACTTGTTTCGCCAATGCTTGACAACGCTTGGCAACAACTGGGAAATAAACTTTTTTCTTTGAATAACCACTAGTCATATTACAAACCGCATCATCCAAATTCAGACAATTTTGTGCCATGCATGATTCAAGTCTCTTTTGTCTAAAAAAATTTTCAAATATTTCCATGAACAGGTGACTAAAAGATAGTCAAAGCTTTAATTTATGACCTTTTCGCCTTGTTGACATGGCTTATTGGGTTATTTCATGTTTTTATTATAAATAAAAGTAAGTCTAAATGTGTTTACGTGTGTATACGAATACAAAGTAAACAATTTATTAGTTCAATGGTAAAGTGGATTATATTGCTTACTCACATTGTTGTTCTTCACTTTTTTTTTTTTTGTAAACAATAAGTTGGCAACAATAATGTCGTTTATGTTGCTGTTGAATGTTAAAAATAATTTTCTTTTTGTGTAATTAAATTAAATGTAAGCTGCCATGGCACTAAATAAATGAATATTTGCACCCTTATCAAAAAAAAAAAAAAAAAAAATTAACGTAGACTTTAAAGTCAACGTTATCAAAATTTTTAATTTTTTTCTACATCATAATTTTTTTTGATAAAAAAATGTTGCTCGGAACGATATTACCGAATACACACATCACATCGTGTTACTCTAAACGAAAACTTCAAAAACTTTTCCTCGTTTCCCTTATTTTATTAAACACCATGCAAAGTGCAGAGCATTTTTGTCGGGCAAAAGTTTCAATTGATTAATATTTTTCTTTTACAAATCGTTTTCCTGTAACTTTTTTGCTGCATATTCATTTCGTAAACTGAAAGCTTTTGTTATAGCAATTTTAATGTCTTTTTTTACATCTTAGCTTTATCCAGGTAAAAGTAAGAAATTTGTATACACAAACACACGAGTTGTTTCTTTCTATAATATCATCTTGATTTGTTTTTAACATGAAAACCCACAAAAATCGATTAAGTTTCATTCACTACCAGACCCCGCGTCGGTTAATAAATAATTACAGAATATTTACTTTACAACCACGTGATTTTAATTGTGTCGTCAATTACACACAAATTAAATGCATATTTTAGAAAACCCCAAGCGGAAGTAAATTGTTTTCATATTTTTTTTTTTTTTCAAATTTCAAAGGTAACGTTACTCTTTTATATGCTGCGAAAGACTTTAGTCCCATATAACAAATAAATAAATAACCCATATTTCTGGCACTCCATAGATAACATTCGATAGTGCAAAACATACTGTTTTTCTTAATTAAATCCATTAAACGCCGAAATACTCTTGGCCATAATATCACGTTGATCAGTTAATGATTGTCTAGGAAATAGTAATGGTTTGATTTCTATCCATTTAGGATTACATGCTGTACCACATGTGTCATCTCATCTTAAGCATATTCAGGTATATGCTTAGGATTCTTAATTGTCATGCAGGATTTTTCTAGCGTATAATTCTTATTCATCAAAATAAAAGTGTTTTGTTTACAATTTGTCCCGCAACTTTCTTAATTTTTTCTTCATCTTTCTTCTGCTAAATTCTGAAATTAGGCGGTCACCAAACGTGTCTTTCAATAAATCGATTGTGGCACGAGCTGTGTGACATCTTGCGCCGTCTTGTTGGAACCACAGCTCCTGGACATCATAGTTGTTCAATTCATCAATGAAAAAGTTAGTAATCATGGCTCTATACCGATCACCATTGACTGTAACATTCTGGCCATCATCGTTTTTGAAGAAGTACGGACTAATGATTCCACTAGCTTATAAAGCGCACCAAACAGTCAGTTTTTCTGGATGTAGCGGTGTTTCGACATATACTTGAGGATTAGCTTCACTCTAAATGCGGCAGTTTTGTTTGTTAACGTAGCCATTCAACCAGAAGTGCGCTTCATCGCTAAACAAAATTCGCTTATGAAAATCGGGAACAACGGCAATCTCGTTCGAAATAAAATTGCACTATTTGCAAGCGTTGTTCTATTCACGATGAATTGCCAAACCAAACTGAGAATAAATCACTAGACAGCTGTTAAATCGGTCGCCATCTTGAACAGTAATGCCAACTTAAAGTTCTATAAGTATATAAAACACCCTTTATAACAAATTTAGCCCAGTCTTTGTGGACTTTTTCGTTTATCAACATTTTTATTTATTTTCATTATATAGACTAGGCCATATGAACCGCGACTTGGCGGATTATTTGTAGAGCCATTAAATTCACGATTCAAGATTTAGGCATCTAGTGAAGTCAACTATTTATTTTGTTCAGTGAGAGATCTCATATTACGCAGGGGGTCTACACTATAAAACCCTCAGGCCAGACAGTCGCAAAGACATTCAAAGGTTTCGCCCTAAAAACTGTAGTGCCTGCATTAGCTAATCCTTACACTAGCACTTCAATTAAGATGATTTTTAAACTTTAATTTCCTAAGGGTTGTATTATTTGTATTTTGCTAAACTTGAAACATTCATTCAATTAGTATTAACTATTATGTAATTTAAAAATGAAAAATCTAGTTGAAAATGTTTACATTTTTAGGGCCCTTTCGTATTTCAAGTAACAGACAGTGTGTTACATAAAAGTTGCTACTGGCAATAATTTTTTTAAAATTAAATTTCATTACACTTACTTATTTAATTTACTTAAACCTTTTCATAATTGTAGAATTATGCGTGTTTACGATTGTCAGTTAAACTACTTATTTACTTCCACTGTGATTATAATAAAATTCATGTTTTTTTATTTTGTGAATGTTTATAATCAAAAGGATTTATTTTAATAAGGATCTTCTTTTCATTGCATGATTTTGTAACTAAGCAACTACTTACCATGACTGTATGAAATTATTAATAAAAGACAAAGAGAAAGATAGAAGGTAATCTAAATATGGAAATAAAAGTAGTTTTCTATTTGTTTGTTTGCTTGTGCGCAATGCAAATTTTTATTTTCCAATGAATTTGTCTGAAATTTGTTTCACGAAGTCCATGGGCATGGGAAATATTTTATTTACCACTTTGATTAGTGACTCTGATAATTTTAAAATTGCTACTTCGCTCTCTAAGGATGCCGACTCACGTAATAAAATAGGACCGGACGATACCGGGCAAGAACATCTAGTAGAGAATAAAAAAAAGCTCACAATGGAAAAGAAATGTTATTTTTGTTTTTTATAATTTCAAGTACTTTTAATTAAAAACAGAATATTGTCAAGCATTAATTGTTTGACTTGGATAAAATACTTTTAAATAAAATTGCTTATGACTGAACACCCGACTTCTCTCTTTTTACACGATAGATATGGTCCAAAAAAATTCGTTTAAAAAAAAGAAGAAATAAAAAATTTATCTAGAGTTTACTTCATTTATTTAATTCATTAATTATATATAAAAAAATTAATTAAATTGGGAAAAAAAAGAATATCACCAGAATAAGTTTGTTCATCATTTTGTGAAATAATTTCTGAATTAATATCTCTAATTTGCATAAAAATCGCATTTAAACAATACAATTCGTCTATATTTAACTAGTGTTATTATAAATCAAATTCCCGTAAAAAGAGAATTAGGTGAACTTTAAGGTATAGTTTTTTTTTTGTCAACAATTTGCTAGTCGCAAAAAAGTAGGCTTTTATTAAGATCTGACTTTTATTCATAAGAATTTTATGAATTTAAAATTGTTTTTAAAAAGATACCGACTTTAGTGTTACTATGATTATGGGCCAATGTTTTTAAATGAATACGATATCAAAACAAGTTAAATTAAGCTTCGCTCTGTCCGCCAAATATTCATATATGTCGGTGCAAGAAATCAAAACAATCTGTTAGCCAATTGCTTTTTACTTTTTTTATGAAAAATTTTACTGTACATGTGCGTAAGGTTTGTTTCCACAAGCACGAAACCAGGAGGCGGTCTTATACAAACGTGTGTCTTTTGAAATAGAACTGAACTGCGCAAACAAAAATCTTATTGAAAGATAGTGTACAATTTTTGCGGTCATTAAATTGGCGCTTTAATAATTTCAATTGTATTTTTTTAAAAAATTTTCAGAAGTTCACCACATGCAATATTGATATATTCCTTCAAATATTCTCAATATAATTGTGAATTTTCTCATTTAATTTAATTTATGTAATTATTTGCTTGTGGTGAAACTTTCATTGTACACTTTTTAAAATCCTGCACTGTAATTAAAAGACACAGTCTTGTTGTACCAAAAATTAATAATAAATAAAAACTAAATACCTGACAGGTCGTTCTGTAAGCCCATTTTTTAATAAAACCATTTTAATTTCTGCTTCAACAATTAAGAACAAATTGCATTTTTTTCTTCAGACTGAAAAATTCGCTTAATTAACTCTTCAAAAATAAATATTATAAATCTGTAGCAGTACGGAAAAACCATGTGTATCTTATTAAATTGTCTTAGAGCAGTAAATACAACTTTTAAAAGACTTAAAAGGTTTTCTTATAAATACAATTATTTCAATTACAGCAAACGGCATATAGACCCACAATAATAAAGTTATTGAGTAAATTTTTTTTTAAATCGACTTAAGCGATTTTTCCTTATTAGCACAGATTTTAAAAAATGCTACAATTTAATTGAATTGGTTGCTTATTATTTTACTGTGCTGTACTTCACTTTTGCTGGCAAAAAATAAGAAAAATATTTTTATTTTCTTAAATTTAAAATTTTCCTTTAATCTTTGTTTAATTTTGAATTTTTTTTTTATTTAATCTCTCCATTTATGTGTTCATTTTTTAAAGCTTCTCGTATTCCATGATCTACTTTGTTGATTAACAATAACTTGGCAATAATTTATTTCATAGATTTAAACTTCTTTAATATTAATACAGATGAATACATTCAAGATGAAAAGCCCTTGTTATGGAAATAATAAAAAAAAATGCGTACTTGAAAGTTGAGTAAAATTATATGAAACACAATAATATAATGAGAAAAAATATATTAAAATTGCTGGCAAAATTAAACTGTACATTCAAGTTATAAACTTTTACAACACGATGAACTACAGTTCCTTACAAAATTAAAATCTGACAACACATTTCAGGCCTAAGTTGGAGTGCAAACAAAAAGAAATACGATACTACCGCCTAGCTCCATAGTAACAATGATGCCAAATTCGCTAGATAAATTATACGTTTTGTTGCCCTGGTGAATGCTGATATTGTAACCTGCAGTAACATGAAGACATTTTTGAATTTGTCAGTGTGTTTTAACTCACCAACCTTCAAAGTAAATTTTTTTTTTGTAAATAAAAAAAAATATTTTTGTAAAGATTTACTACAACAAAATAAATTCCCAATATCAATGTGTGCCTTAAAAAATATCTTATACTGACCTCAACTACTTGAAAATAAAAAAAAAAATATCAAATAAAATTAAGAAGAGTTTAGCTACGGTCACATTAAGTTGTTTGTAATGACGAATAAATTCTTTTAAAAATGTTTCCATTACGAAACAGCCTTTTTGTTTTCTGAAACAAATTTAAAACAAGTTGTTGCAATAAACAACAAAATACTTGAAAGATATATCGTTATATTTACACTATCATTATTTGTGTAAAAATATGAAAAAAAAATATGTCTGTATGTGTACCACTAAATACTAAAGGGCTGCACAAGCATTTTTGAAATGGCTTACAAAAACTTTTTATTTGTAGTGATGTGTTGCTTTCAAGTATGATTGTACTTTCACATGTTATTTATACGCTGTATACTGATATTTAAAAAATCTTCACCGAATCTTCCTCAAGAAAAAATTCATTTGAAATAATTAAAAAAAATATTTGTGAGAGAAATTTCTTTTGGAATGCATTTTATTTTTTTGGACAAAATAATTCTCTTCAAGCAAATTTGCTTATCAAAAGTAATTTTATTGTGTAGAATTCCTAGCAAAGCACAAAGCCCAGTCATTTGTAAAACTATCCTCATTGCAGGCGCTTTCACTCAAAAAGTTTATGTCTTTACATACGACTTGTCACTTCGGCAAGTCAAAATTGGCATTTCAAAGATTTCTTCGATTTTCACAAAATGCGTATTTTTTGCGTTACTATTGAACCTTAATTTTTTTCTGGATCTAATATTTTTAAGACTTATGTGACATGAATGTTTTTTTTTCCTTATTTTAATTTATTTTATTTCCTTTTTTGTATAACTGTGCGTATATTTCTTTTAAATGTTCCCTTTTGTAGAAAATACGAAATTTTATTCAAGTCCCTTTTTTATTATTCCATATATTTTTTTAGTTCTTTTCTTTTTGTCCTTTTTTTTTTGGCAGAGGAAAACGTTAGCACAAACCCACTTTGAAATTTAAATCATACACCAAATTGTATTGCATCTTTTTCGCTTTTCATATTATATTTATTTTTGTTGTGGTTGTTGTTGTATGAATTGTTGTTATGTTGCACTTGGCAACTTTTAAATGCTGAATTCACGGGATTTTGCCTCGTGACTTTCACCAGTGCATTGGAAAGGATATTAATTTCGCAAACGCTTTGTGTGTGTGTATTTTTTTTATTACATATTTGTTGTTTCTGCATAAAAATAAATTTTTTTTTTGGTTTTTTTTTGTTAAATAAAAATGAATTGCATTTAATATTTTTATTTCTCTTTGAATTATAATTTTTTTTTGTCCTCCCAATAAGAAATTCATGTGCAGAAGTTACAGTTACGTAATTAGCACGACAAGCAGAAACTATTGTAGTTGGGCTTAGAGGCTTTTCACAAATTTAAAATGCAAGAATTTTTTTTAGTGAAGGAATTGGGTTATTAACGGATTTACAATAGTTGCGTTGTTTTACAAATCTTTTTTTTAAGATATTTTTTGCGCTATCAGCGAATGGTTTTATGTAAACCTCGATTAAAATAAAAGCCCCTTTAACAATATTGACTTTCAGATCGCTCGTGCTTATTAATCTAAGACTTGTGTGTTCGTTTCTTGCCTAGGCCCTGAGTTAATTAGTATAAGATTTACAATCTATATATCTATATAAATATAAAGGAGCAACTAGTTAACTGACTGACAGCCCAAATTCTAAAGCTTGAAATTTCGTGTGTAGGTTCTTCTTACAAAGTGTAGGACAAATAAGATTTTTGAAAATTAAAATTATATCCCGAAGAAGCTACGCAAGTTGGAGGGAAATCTCGATATAAAAATAAGCTTGTAAAGGGTGTTTTTTATAGACGTATAGAACTTTAAGTTGGCATTACTGTTCAAGATGGCGACCGATTTAACAGCTGTCAAGTGATTTATTCTCAGTTGGGTTTGGCAATTCATCATGAATAGACTCACGTCTGAACAACGCTTGCAAATAGTGCAATTTTATTTCGAAAATAATGGTTCATAATTTTGATTTTCATAAGCGAATTTTGTTTAGCGAGGAAGCGAACTTCTGGTTGAATGGCTACGTCAACAAACAAAACTGCCGCATTTGGAGTGAAGCTAATCCTCAAGTGTATGTCGAAACACCGTTACATCCAGAAAAATTGACTGTTTGGTGCGATTTATGTAAAGTCATTGGTCTATGCGGATAAGCCACAAACGCTTGACCATTTGGAAGACAACATTCGCCGTGTTATTGCCGATATACGGCCACAAATGTTGGAAAAAGTCATCGAAAATTGGACGTCCAGATTGGATTACATGCGAGCCAGCCGTGGCGGTCATATGCCAGAAATCATATTTAAAATGTAATGCCACAAGATTATCTTTCGGATAAATAAAATTCATGTCAATCGAATAATCCATCGTTGTTTTATTGCAATTTAAAGTTCTATACGTCTATAAAAAACACCCTTTATAATACGACCTTTCATTCATTTAAAATTACAAAAGAGTAAAAACCGTTAAAATCGGATTTCGTATATTAAAATTAAAACTACAAAATATTGTACTAAAAAATAAGCGGTTGGCTATTTAGTACTTTTCTTAATATTTGTGTATGTGAGAGATAAAAAGGGTAAAACACTAATGTTGGTACTTTTTTAAACAAAAACTAAAATGTATTCTTCTCTTTCTTAAAAACTTTCCAATGTGTAATGGCACTTTTTTGAAAATCAAGCAAATAAAACGTAAAATTTTTTCCTTTTTGGCACTTTTCCTTACCCTTCAGTAACTTGATTGGTTTTATAATAAATTAAATCTAAAACAAATTTTTTAAAGAAGAAAAAATTTATTAAAAAGGGAGAAATGTGTTTGGCACTTTTATTTTTAAACTTTTTTAGTACAAGTTTTTTGTAGCATTTCCAAGCCTAGAACTGTGACAGTAGAACTAAACGGTTCTAAACAAAAAAATTTTACTTTTTGATATTATTATTATTAACGGACCTAGACCTATGGCACTGAGGTCTTTAACAAAGTAAAAAATTACAAAAGGAACCATGAGGTACTTCGCTAATGAAGTAGCGAATTTAATGCTGGTTAATTTTAAATCTAAGAAAAGAAGTAAAATATTCATTTTAAAAGTATAAATCTGAAAGAGCATTTTTTTTTCATTTCATATTTAATAGCTCTTAAGCTAATCAGTAATTAAATTCTAATTCAAATATTTATTAAAACAAAAACTACTCATCATAAAACGGAATATCATTGTCTCATAAGTTTTCATAAAAAAAAAAACATAAACGCTGTAAATGAAAGCACATAAAATTGTCTACTTAAATCAGACAAGTTAATGTTCTTTTTTTCATGGAATAATAATTTTAACACCCTCTTTAAAAACATCAATAAACAAGACAAATTTCCCTTTTAGTTACAGTTCATAAATTTAATGAAAATTCGTTTAAATGTATGACAATCTGCGTATAACAAATACTGAAAGTAATTTTTATGCTCTAGAGTTAGAAGTGTTTGACATTAGGATGGCACTTTACTATACAAAAAGATTAAATAAATTGAATCTGTAATCACAAAATATTGCAAAAAGAGCATTTAAGTTTAGAAAAATTAAAGAAAACGAATAAAAAAGTTATAAATGAACGGTATAACTGAAAAATATTTGTATGAAATGAATATTGTACCAGGTTTATGGTATGTAATTGGCATTTTCGTGCTTTTTTAATTCATTTAAATGAATTAAGTAATTTTTTCGTTCATTGTTTCCTTTGTGCACTGTACGATTACTTGTGACTTTCATGGTGACTTTCATTAAGAATATCTATTGTCCATTGTATTTCTTGTACAACAATGATTTGTAACTACAAGTGATTAGTGACTCTAATCAAATGCGTTTTTAAATTAAGCAGCAATTTTCGAAATGATTACAATTTGCAAAACAGCTACCTATCCTAAACAGCAAATGTTGCTGAACCGGGAACAGTGCAAGACGAAAGTAAGAAGTCAGTGAACGATGAACAGTGCAACCAAAGATAAAATTTAGTGAACGAGGAACAGTGCAAAATAAACATTAAGCAAAATAATTTAAAAAAATAGAGGTAGTACATGATGAGCAGGGCAAGTGACTTCAGGCAAATACATGTTTGTTGTAGTTACTCTGTGAGCCACCTAAAGTTAATATCTTTGCAAATCACAATATTTCCAGTAAAATGGTATCAATTTGTTAGTGCATATTTTGCATTAAATGCATCTTTTTGCATATTTTGTTATAAATGCATATTTTTTGTCATATTTTGTAAATTTTTTGGCAATATTTTTTCGTAATATTTACAACAAAAATTGCTCAAGCAGTTAAAAATCGGTTGTTAATAGCCAACCCCAGTCTTCCCATAAGATTAAGAAAGTGAATAATTTTTGTACAGTTTTCTTTAATAAAGGAGACATTCTAATGAAAGTATAAATTTGATCTATAAAAATTCTCTTAAACATTTTTAATTTTCTACCATTTACTTTTCAGCACTATAGCATGATGATTTTCATTTTGATTATGATTACTCGTTTAAAATCAAAACACACACTAAAACTAACACTAATGCACACACACATAGCCATACACACATTTTTGATGTTTTGATTTTTTTGTTCTGTTTGTTCTCTTAAATTCTTTTGGCCATAAGATTACCAGCAATACATACTGTGTGTGGTCAAACTGAAGTCATAAATATCTTGAAAAAGAGGAAAAAAAATATTAAAAAAAACCCACACACACACAAACTTTTGTAACTCACAAAAGTAACCGAAAAAAAGTCAACAACAAAGAGTCATAAAATCAAAGAAAATAAAAAGAAAAGCGAAAAATAAGGATGTGTCAGTACTAAAGTTAAGCTGGTAGTAAGAAAACAGCATCAATTGAAAATTAACAGAAAGGAAATACTCATACATAAAAAGAAAAAAAATTGTAAAAAGTGTGTGCCATACTGGAGGCCCAGCATAAAAATGTTTTATTTAGAAATCATGTAAGAAACAGAAGTACTTTTCTTTATACCAAAAAAATCTTGCTCAAGATTGAATGAAAGTTAATGAAAGTTGGTATTTGAGCATGACGTTTAAGTTATTTTTTTTATTTCCAAACTTTTTATTTTAGCACAGTGTTCTTACAGTGTATATGTAAATAATTATTAATAATATTTGGGCAATTCACAATAGTGTTCGTATCAGTTATTTTATGATAATTTGAAAAAAACAAATTGTTATTCAAACAAAAAAATTTTTAAATAATTAGATTTCTTGTACTGTGTGAAATATTTTGTCATAAATATGTAATAGATCCAAATTTGAAACAGCTTATTGTGCTGAAGAGAGGTACCTCACACTCATATTTTTTCGTGTTGCTTTTATAAACATAAAACTTTTTGACTACTCTGTGAATCGCCTAATTATTTAAAAAATATACAGAGATTACAAGTCGTTTTTTATGGCATTCATAAAATTCCACGAATTTTATTACATCGAGTTATACACATTTTATACATGATTTTATTCACAGACTCTTTTTCAGTGCAGTAAAAGCCTAGTTCAGTAATAGAATTTATATAAATCCTGTAAAAAAGCTAATTAAAAATTTACTCCTTAAAAAAAAGATGCAGAAATGTTGGTTGTGACTTATTTATTGTTAAAATTTTATTAAAAAATAGTATGATAAATTCAACCATAAATATGACGGTTAAATATAACTAGAAATATGTTTAACGTGATCATAATAATGTTTAGCTGCTTCAAATTAATAATAATATTTTTGCGTTTCCTCACTTTCAGAACATCACGGCTACGTGATCAAGCACGTTAACACTTGATTGGTCCCCTTACTAACTGGATCTGAAAATAATTGCACATATTTGGGAACTTATTGAAGCCATAAACCTGACTTGGTCGACCATTTCGCTCGATTACTGGATGATTCTCTACACAATCGGATTTACTTAACAACCTGTAAAAATGGAGCTTATTAAAAAGGCTTTAAAGTGTGAATAAAATTAAATTTTTTTTATTGAAAACTGTACAATAACATTTTTTTATAAAAGTGTGCTATTCATGAAACTCAAATTTGTAAGGCATTTGTTTTTTAATTTTTTGTAAAAACGAAACCAGTGTGTATAATATTGAACCTATTTACCTTTAAATAGAATAAAAAATTTGATAAAATTGTGGCAGTATGTCTCATGACGTTTCTTCCGGAAGAGGTGAATATTTATTATAATTTACGAGTAATTTAAATCTTGACAACATTTTAGTTGTGAAATGTTGCGTTTGTGAGTAAGAATCTGCAACAAAATTATAAAAAATTCTTCGTCGTGAAAGGGTTAAAAAAGAATCCCTGTTAAAAATGTTTAAGTCTTTGTATTCTCGACATGAAATTACTGGACATAAAATTGGGAGTTTGTGCCTTTCTTCTTTTTTTTTTTTGTTGCTGCAATTCATTCATTTTTTTTCACAATTTTCATTTGAACCAACTTGACTTTTAAAGTGTTTGTTTTTGTGTTTATTCTGGCAGTGAGTGGTTTGAATTTTCTTTTAAACAGTTTTTGGTTTTATTTTCTTGGATAGTTTTTATAGTTGGTGTCTTTATTTCTGCTTTTTATTTTCTTTCATTATGTAAGCTTTTCTTATTTTTTTTTGTATAAAGTTTCTGGTGTATTCAGTTTACAACTTGTATTTATTTTAACGTATTTTTATTTAGCTTGGCACTTTTACTAAGAGATTTTATGACTTTGGTAGCTAAAATTACGCTTTATGCGTCTTATGTTAGTTAAATGTTATGGCATTTTTAGTGGTTTATTTTATTTTATTTTTCTATTCCTGATTATCATTTTCTCTACTTTCTTTACTTTTTTTTTCTTTATAAAATTTAGCTTTTTCTTAAACAAAAACACAACCATAGCCCCGGCAAAGCTTTTAAAAAATGGTGCAGTAACAATGTAATTTTAGATAACGAAAAGAATGGTTTACGTGGCCATCAACTTTTAAGGTTTTTAATTTATAAATCAAAAAGATTTATGCTGTTAGCTGTAAATACGAATAAGAAATTTAAATTGCATTTTATTGCCACCGTTATTATGAAATGAAAATAATATTAAAGGGATTTATCATAGAATAGCCACACTGGCTATCTGTCTTGGCTTAAAGTGCATTGTTTATTAAAGAGTACCTTTGCTTTATACGCGCAAAAGTGTTAATTCTTTTTATAAGTTTTCTCTCTGATAGAAAATTTATTTTTTTGTTCTTCATTGCTTGAATCAAAATTTGGATCACCAGTGAAAAAAGTTTTGTCACAAAAATTCAAAACAAAGTAAACCAGCTGAATGAAATGCTAGACATGTGTTTTTGTTTTATATAAAAATAACGATAAACTGTCGTCATCCTAGCAAAGCTGTTATAGAATACCAAGTCAGTGATGACGACCAGGATGAAAAGCAAAGTTCAAATAAGCGACAAAGAAATTTATGGTGACAACTGGAATATCGTTTAATATCTCATATCCAGTTGTGCTTAGAAACAACAGATTGACAACCATCAGAATCCTTATGATTTACGGGCATTTTTATTATTTTGATATTTCATGTTATCTTCTCAATTTGTTGATTTTTAAATTATTGTTTTTTTTTTTTTTTTTTTTTTTTTTGTATAAAACATCAAAATTTTGATTTTTAAGTTAGTTTTTTTCAGCTGTCTTTTTAGGCCAATTTACTTTATTTTTCTTCTAGCTCCTGCCAACATTTGTGCTAAATTTATTTAATTTTTTTTTTTTTTTTTGCTTTTGTAAAACGATAAAAGTCATTGTTGGTTTTTTTCTTTTGTAATTTTTCTCTCTTGTTTTTGTAGTTGTAATTTGTGCTTGTAGTTCTATTTCTTTATAAACACATACGAATATTAACCGAGTAAACTTTAGATACACACAAGTGTTATTCTACTAACACAAGTGCATTTATAGTTGATTTCTCACTCTTTGAATGGTTTAGTTTAGTTTAGTAACACGCAAAGAAAGACACACTAATAACAACGCTACCCACTACCAACAAAAAAAAAAAAATATAAAAAAATCCAAATTATAGTTTCGTTATTTCCGCTTCATTTTTTATAAATTTATATTATTTCAGTCGTCGTTTTTCTTGTTTTTTTCCTACTCTAAGTGTGCGTGAGTTCTTTCTTTTTATTATTTTCTTTTTTTTTTTAATTGTAGTAAAAAGGAAACAACCATGTTAAGTCTTCTTAGAAAACCCTTTCAAAATGTTTTAAAAATGGCTTATATGATTGTAAGCAGTTAAGATAAGAGTGTATATCCTTATACTATCATTCATGCTCACACCAAGTACAGTTTTATTTTTTCTTTTTTTTCAGAATTCGTTTTTAATCCTATGAATTGTTACAAATACGTTTTTCGCTTTTAGTTTTCTTTATCGTTTCTGCAGCGCTCTTAACACTTGTTATAATAAAGTTTCTTTTATTATTTTCTCTCTTCTTTTACTTGTTTTCTGGCGTTGAAATAGATATACATTTTGTATGGCAAAGTAAAATAAAGTGAAGTTAATAGATATAAAGATCATTAGATTACAAAAGAATTAGTTTGGAATGAGATAAAAGATTTCAAAGATGAGCCAATATAATACGTGTTGGTTTTTTAAAATCCAATCAAATATGTTGTCACTAATGGCTTAACAACAGGTTAAAAGTTATCGATTGTTATATTATCATCGTTATTGTTTACAAAGGTTTGCTGCAAAGTCGAAAAATTTTTTAAATCGTTTGTTATATAAATAAAAAAAAAACAATTTAGCAACAATGTCACAAACAAAAACAAAACAAAAAACATTTGAAAGAACGATAACTACCGTCTCTGTAGATTGCTGGGTAGAGCACTAATCCTCCAACGATAAAAATATTATAAGCATTTTTCTAGTTATTATAAAACACTTTTTAATTAAAGTGAATGTGGCAACATAATTTTCATGCTGTAGATAGCCAATTTCCCACACTGCAACATGGTGCAAGTTTCATTCAAAAATATTGATCCATTCAAAAGTTATTGCGAAAACACAAAATTGTATTCAAACTGTAACTGTCGCTTTGTCAAAAAATTTAATTTAAAAAACTTGCGCGAAAAAAGTGAAACACCAGGCCAACAGAACCAGCAGTAGGTGGATTTTTGGGTTTTAATTTTTGTTTATTTGCTACAACTTTTGAGCGGATAAATATTTTCACAAAAGACTTGCACCATGTTGTAGAGCAAGAATTGGGAAACTTGCCACATGCAACTTTTGTTGCCACGTGCAACACGCAAGTTGAATAAACGGCGTTTTAGTTGGAAAAACGCTTATAACATTTTAAGTGTTTGAGCGATTTAAAAAAAATGTTCTAGGGAAGGATAGCCCATTTCCCCATCTATAATCCAGTGGAAGTTTCATTTAAATATATTAATCCGTTCAAAAGTTGTAGCAAAACAAAGAAATAGTAGACAAAAACGGCATGTTGCAAGTTCCGGTTGATCTTGTTTTTGGTTTTTACCCTATAACTTTTGAATGGAACAATATATTTAAATGAAACTTCCACTGGATCGTAGATGGGGAAAAGGGCTACCCTTCCCTAGAACATTTTTTTAAAATCGCTCAAACACTTAAAATGTTATAAGCGTTTTTCCAACTAAAACGCCGTTTATTCAACTTGCGTGTTGCACGTGGCAACAAAAGTTGCATGTGGCAAGTTTCCCAATTCTTGCTCTACAACATGGTGCAAGTCTTTTGTGAAAATATTTATCCGCTCAAAAGTTGTAGCAAAAAAACAAAAATTAAAACCCAAAAATCCACCTACTGCTGGTTCTGTTGGCCTGGTGTTTCACTTTTTTCGCGCAAGTTTTTTAAATTCAATTTTTTGACAAAGCGACAGTTACAGTTTGAATACAATTTTGTGTTTTCGCAATAACTTTTGAATGGATCAATATTTTTGAATGAAACTTGCACCATGTGGCAGAGTGGGAAATTGGCTATCTGCCCCCTGCCAATTATGTTGCCACATGCCACATCCACTTTAATTAAAAAGCGTTTTATTTAGAAAAACGCTTATAACTTTTTAATCGTTTGAGCGATTTTTAAAAAATATTCAAATAAAATGTAGCCCATTTCCCACCCTGCCACATGTTGAAAGTTTCATTTAAAAATATTGTTCCATTTAAAAGTTATAGGGTAAAAACCAAAAACAAGATCAACAGGAACTTGCAACATGCCGTTTTTGTCTACTATTTCTCTGTTTTGCTACAACTTTTGAACGGATTAATATATTTAAATGAAACTTCCACTGGATCATAGATGGGGAAATGGGCTATCCTTCCCTAGAACATTTTTTTTAAATCGCTCAAACGCTTAAAATGTTATAAGCGTTTTTCCAACTAAAACGCCGTTTATTCAACTTGCGTGTGGCATGTGGCAACAAAAGTTGCATGTGGCAAGTAGCCCAATTCTTGCTGTACAACATGGTGCAAGTCTTATGTGAAAATATTTATCCGCTCAAAAGTTGTAGCAAAAAAACAAAAATTAAAACCCAAAAATCCACCTACTGCTGCTTCTGTTGGCCTGGTGTTTCACTTTTTTCGCGCAAGTTTTTTAAATTCAATTTTTTGACAAAGCGACAGTTACAGTTTGAATACAATTTTGTGTTTTCGCAATAACTTTTGAATGGATCAATATTTTTGAATGAAACCTGCACCATGTTGCAGTGTGGGATTTTGGCTATCTGCCCCATGCCAATTATGTTGCCACATACCACATCCACTTTAATTAAAAAGCGTTTTATTTAGAAAAACGCTTATAACTTTTTAATCGTTTGAGCGATTTTACAAAAATATTCAAATAAAATGTAGCCCATTTCCCACCCTGCCACATGTTGAAAGTTTCATTTAAATATATTGTTCCATTCAAAAGTTATAGGATAAAAACCAAAAACAAAATCAACCGGAACTTGCAACATGCCGTTTTTGGCATGTGGCAACATAATTGGCATGGGGCAGATAGGCAAATTCCCACTCTGCAATATGGTGCAAGTTTCATTCAAAAATATTTATCCATTCAAAAGTTATTCAAAAAATACAGAAAACAATAACAGGGAAAAAATTTTCATAGCCTGCTTTTAGGGGCTACTTCAATTTGGCCAAATTTTGTTTTTGCGTTTATCTCGGAAACGACTGGGCGAAAATGGCCCGGGACCCTATAACTCGGATTTCCACATGCTGAATCCGAATTTCGCAATTAGAATTTTCTAGCTCAAAATTTTTGGCAAAATTGAAAAAAATTTGCAAGAGAAATGTTTTGAATAAATGGTAGGCGGAGCAAAAGCCGACGACTGTGCCATGCGAGAGATAGCCCAATTCCTACTCTATCTCGTGGTTAAGGTTTCATCCAAAAATATTTATCCATTCAAAAGTTATTCAAAAAAGACAAAAAATAAAAAGGCGCACAGTAGCATTTTTTGTTGTTATTGTTTTCTGTATTTTTTGAATAACTTTTGAATGGATAAATATTTTTTCATGAAACCTTCACCACTGGATAGACTGAAATTTGATCTACCTCCCGCATGGCACAATCATCGCCTCTTCCCATGTCTACTATTAATTTAAATCGTTTTTCTTGCAAATTTTTTTCAATTTTGCCAAAAATTTTGAGCTAGAAAATTCTAATTGCGAAATTCGGATTCAGCATGGGGAAATCCGACGAATAGGGTCCCGGGCCATTTTCGCCCAGCCGTTTCCGAGATAAACGCAAAAAACCAAATTTGGCCAAATTGATGTAGCCCATAAAAGCAGGCTATGAAAAATTTTTCCCTGTTATTGTTTTCGGTATTTTTTGAATAACTTTTGAATGGATAAATATTTTTGAATGAAACTTGCACCATATTGCAGAGTGGGAAATTGCCTATCTGCCCCATGCTAATTATGTTGCCACATGCCAAAAACGGCATGTTGCAAGTTCCGGTTGATTTTGTTTTTGGTTTTTACCCTATAACTTTTGAATGGAACAATATACTTAAATGAAACTTTCAACATGTGGCAGGGTGGAAAATGGGCTACATTTCATTGGAACATTTTGTTAAAATCGCTCAAACGATTAAAAAGTTATAAGCGTTTTTCTAAATAAAACGCTTTTTAATTAAAGTGGATGTGGCATGTGGCAACGTAATTGGCAGGGGGCAGATAGCCAAAATCCCACACTGCAACATGGTGCAAGTTTCATTCAAAAATATTGATCCATTCAAAAGTTATTGCGAAAACACAAAATTGTATTCAAACTGTAACTGTCGCTTTGTCAAAAAATTGAATTTAAAAAACTTGCGCGAAAAAAGTGAAACACCAGGCCAACAGAACCAGCAGTAGGTGGATTTTTGGGTTTTAATTTTTGTTTTTTTGCTACAACTTTTGAGCGGATAAATATTTTCACAAAAGACTTGCACCATGTTGTAGAGCAAGAATTGGGCTACTTGCCACATGCAACTTTTGTTGCCACGTGCCACACGCAAGTTGAATAAACGGCGTTTTAATTGGAAAAACGCTTATAACATTTTAAGCGTTTGAGCGATTAAAAAAAATGTTCTAGGGAAGGATAGCCCATTTCCCCATCTATAATCCAGTGGAAGTTTCATTTAAATATATTGTTCCATTCAAAAGTTATAGGGTAAAAACCAAAAACAAGATCAACCGGAACTTGCAACATGCCGTTTTTGTCTACTATTTCTTTGTTTTGCTACAACTTTTGAACGGATTAATATATTTAAATGAAACTTCCACTGGATCATAGATGGGGAAATGGGCTATCCTTCCCTAGAACATTTTTTTTAAATCGCTCAAACGCTTAAAATGTTATAAGCGTTTTTCCAACTAAAACGCCGTTTATTCAACTTGCGTGTGGCATGTGGCAACAAAAGTTGCATGTGGCAAGTAGCCCAATTCTTGCTGTACAACATGGTGCAAGTCTTATGTGAAAATATTTATCCGCTCAAAAGTTGTAGCAAAAAAACAAAAATTAAAACCCAAAAATCCACCTACTGCTGGTTCTGTTGGCCTGGTGTTTCACTTTTTTCGCGCAAGTTTTTTAAATTCAATTTTTTGACAAAGCGACAGTTACAGTTTGAATACAATTTTGTGTTTTCGCAATAACTTTTGAATGGATCAATATTTTTGAATGAAACTTGCACCATGTTGCAGTGTGGGATTTTGGCTATCTGCCCCCTGCCAATTACGTTGCCACATGCCACATCCACTTTAATTAAAAAGCGTTTTATTTAGAAAAACGCTTATAACTTTTTAATCGTTTGAGCGATTTTAACAAAATGTTCCAATGAAATGTAGCCCATTTTCCACCCTGCCACATGTTGAAAGTTTCATTTAAATATATTGTTCCATTCAAAAGTTATAGGATAAAAACCAAAAACAAAATCAAACGGAACTTGCAACATGCCGTTTTTGGCATGTGGCAACATAATTGGCATGGGGCAGCTAGGCAATTTCCCACTCTGCAATATGGTGCAAGTTTCATTCAAAAATATTTATTCATTCAAAAGTTATTCAAAAAATACAGAAAACAATAACAGGTAAAAATTTTTCATAGCCTGCTTTTAGGGGCTACTTCAATTTGGCCAAATTTTGTTTTTTGCGTTTATCTCGGAAACGGCTGGGCGAAAATGGCCCGGGACCCTATAACTCGGATTTCCACATGCTGAATCCGAATTTCGCAATTAGAATTTTCTAGCTCAAAATTTTTGGCAAAATTGAAAAAAATTTGAAAGAGAAATGTTTTGAATAAATGGTAGGCGGAGCAAAAGGCGACGACTGTGCCATGCGAGAGATAGCCCAATTCCTACTCTATCTCGTGGTTAAGGTTTCATCCAAAAATATTTATCCATTCAAAAGTTATTCAAAAAAGACAAAAAATAAAAAGGCGCACAGTAGCATTTTTTGTTGTTATTGTTTTCTGTATTTTTTGAATAACTTTTGAATGGATAAATATTTTTTCATGAAACCTTCACCACTGGATAGACTGAAATTTGATCTACCTCCCGCATATCACAATCATCGCCTCTTGTCATGTCTACTATTAATTTAAATCGTTTTTCTTGCAAATTTTTTTCAATTTTGCCAAAAATTTTGAGCTAGAAAATTCTAATTGCGAAATTCGGATTCAGCATGGGGAAATCCGCCGTATAGGGTCCCGGGCCATTTTCGCCCAGCCGTTTCCGAGATAAACGCAAAAAACAAAATTTGGCCAAATTGAAGTAGCCCCTAAAAGCAGGCTATGAAAAATTTTTCCCTGTTATTGTTTTCTGTATTTTTTGAATAACTTTTGAATGGATAAATATTTTTGAATGAAACTTGCACCATATTGCAGAGTGGGAAATTGCCTATCTGCCCCATGCTAATTATGTTGCCACATGCCAAAAACGGCATGTTGCAAGTTCCGGTTGATTTTGTTTTTGGTTTTTACCCTATAACTTTTGAATGGAACAATATACTTAAATGAAACTTTCAACATGTGGCAGGGTGGAAAATGGGCTACATTTCATTGGAACATTTTGTTAAGATCGCTCAAACGATTAAAAAGTTATAAGCGTTTTTCTTAATAAAACGCTTTTTAATTAAAGTGGATGTGGCATGTGGCAACATAATTGGCATGGGGCAGATAGCCAAAATCTCACACTGCAACATGGTGCAAGTTTCATTCAAAAATATTGATCCATTCAAAAGTTATTGCGAAAACACAAAATTGTATTCAAACTGTAACTGTCGCTTTGTCAAAAAATTGAATTTAAAAAATTTGCGCGAAAAAAGTGAAACACCAGGCCAACAGAACCAGCAGTAGGTGGATTTTTGGGTTTTAATTTTTGTTTTTTTGCTACAACTTTTGAGCGGATAAATATTTTCACATAAGACTTGCACCATGTTGTACAGCAAGAATTGGGCTACTTGCCACATGCAACTTTTGTTGCCACATGCCACACGCAAGTTGAATAAACGGCGTTTTAGTTGGAAAAACGCTTATAACATTTTAAGCGTTTGAGCGATTTAAAAAAAATGTTCTAGGGAAGCATAGCCCATTTCCCCATCTATGATCCAGTGGAAGTTTCATTTAAATATATTGTTCCATTCAAAAGTTATAGGGTAAAAACCAAAAACAAGATCAACCGGAACTTGCAACATGCCGTTTTTGTCTACTATTTCTTTGTTTTGCTACAACTTTTGAACGGATTAATATATTTAAATGAAACTTCCACTGGATCATAGATGGGGAAATGGGCTATCCTTCCCTAGAACATTTTTTTTAAATCGCTCAAACGCTTAAAATGTAATAAGCGTTTTTCCAACTAAAACGCCGTTTATTCAACTTGCGTGTGGCATGTGGCAACAAAAGTTGCATGTGGCAAGTAGCCCAATTCTTGCTCTACAACATGATGTAAGTCTTATGTGAAAATATTTATCCGCTCAAAAGTTGTAGCAAATAAACAAAAATTAAAACCCAAAAATCCACCTACTGCTGGTTCTGTTGGCCTGGTGTTTCACTTTTTTCGCGCAAGTTTTTTAAATTAAATTTTTTGACAAAGCGACAGTTACAGTTTGAATACAATTTTGTGTTTTCGCAATAACTTTTGAATGGATCAATATTTTTGAATGAAACTTGCACCATGTTGCAGTGTGGGATTTTGGCTATCTGCCCCATGCCAATTATGTTGCCACATGCCACATCCACTTTAATTAAAAAGCGTTTTATTTAGAAAAACGCTTATAACTTTTTAATCGTTTGAGCGATTTTAACAAAATGTTCCAATGAAATGTAGCCCATTTTCCACCCTGCCACATGTTGAAAGTTTCATTTAAATATATTGTTCCATTCAAAAGTTATAGGATAAAAACTAAAAACAAAATCAACCGGAACTTGCAACATGCCGTTTTTGGCATGTGGCAACATATTTGGCATGTGGCAGATAGGTAATTTCCCACTCTGCAATATGGTGCAAGTTTCATTCAAAAATATTTATTCATTCAAAAGTTATTCAAAAAATACAGAAAACAATAACAGGTAAAAATTTTTCATAGCCTGCTTTTAGGGGCTACTTCAATTTGGCCAAATTTTGTTTTTTGCGTTTATCTCGGAAACGGCTGGGCGAAAATGGCCCGGGACCCTATAACTCGGATTTCCACATGCTGAATCCGAATTTCGCAATTAGAATTTTCTAGCTCAAAATTTTTGGCAAAATTGAAAAAAATTTGAAAGAGAAATGTTTTGAATAAATGGTAGGCGGAGCAAAAGGCGATGACTGTGCCATGCGAGAGATAGCCCAATTCCTACTCTATCTCGTGGTTAAGGTTTCATCCAAAAATATTTATCCATTCAAAAGTTATTCAAAAAAGACAAAAAATAAAAAGGCGCACAGTAGCATTTTTTGTTGTTATTGTTTTCTGTATTTTTTGAATAACTTTTGAATGGATAAATATTTTTTCATGAAACCTTCACCACTGGATAGACTGAAATTTGATCTACCTCCCGCATGGCACAATCATCGCCTCTTCCCATGTCTACTATTAATTTAAATCGTTTTTCTTGCAAATTTTTTTCAATTTTGCCAAAAATTTTGAGCTAGAAAATTCTAATTGCGAAATTCGGATTCAGCATGGGGAAATCCGACGTATAGGGTCCCGGGCCATTTTCGCCCAGCCGTTTCCGAGATAAACGCAAAAAACAAAATTTGGCCAAATTGAAGTAGCCCCTAAAAGCAGGCTATGAAAAATTTTTCCCTGTTATTGTTTTCTGTATTTTTTGAATAACTTTTGAATGGATAAATATTTTTGAATGAAACTTGCACCATATTGCAGAGTGGGAAATTGCCTATCTGCCCCATGCTAATTATGTTGCCACATGCCAAAAACGGCATGTTGCAAGTTCCGGTTGATTTTGTTTTTGGTTTTTACCCTATAACTTTTGAATGGAACAATATACTTAAATGAAACTTTCAACATGTGGCAGGGTGGAAAATGGGCTACATTTCATTGGAACATTTTGTTAAGATCGCTCAAACGATTAAAAAGTTATAAGCGTTTTTCTTAATAAAACGCTTTTTAATTAAAGTGGATGTGGCATGTGGCAACATAATTGGCATGGGGCAGATAGCCAAAATCCCACACTGCAATATGGTGCAAGTTTCATTCAAAAATATTGATCCATTCAAAAGTTATTGCGAAAACACAAAATTGTATTCAAACTGTAACTGTCGCTTTGTCAAAAAATTGAATTTAAAAAACTTGCGCGAAAAAAGTGAAACACCAGGCCAACAGAAGCAGCAGTAGGTGGATTTTTGGGTTTTAATTTTTGTTTTTTTGCTACAACTTTTGAGCGGATAAATATTTTCACATAAGACTTGCACCATGTTGTAGAGCAAGAATTGGGCTACTTGCCACATGCAACTTTTGTTGCCACATGCCACACGCAAGTTGAATAAACGGCGTTTTAGTTGGAAAAACGCTTATAACATTTTAAGCGTTTGAGCGATTTAAAAAAAATGTTCTAGGGAAGCATAGCCCATTTTCCCATCTATGATCCAGTGGAAGTTTCGTTTAAATATATTGTTCCATTCAAAAGTTATAGGGTAAAAACCAAAAACAAGATCAACCGGAACTTGCAACATGCCGTTTTTGTCTACTATTTCTATGTTTTGCTACAACTTTTGAACGGATTAATATATTTAAATGAAACTTCCACTGGATCATAGATGGGGCAATGGGCTATCCTTCCCTAGAACATTTTTTTAAATCGCTCAAACGCTTAAAATGTTATAAGAGTTTTTCCAACTAAAACACCGTTTATTCAACTTGCTTGTGGCATGTGGCAACAAAAGTTGCATGTGGCAAGTAGCCCAATTCTTGCTGTACAACATGGTGCAAGTCTTATGTGAAAATATTTATCCGCTCAAAAGTTGTAACAAAAAAACAAAAATTAAAACCAAAAAATCCACCTACTGCTGCTTCTGTTGGCCTGGTGTTTCACTTTTTTCGCGCAAGTTTTTTAAATTCAATTTTTTGACAAAGCGACAGTTACAGTTTGAATACAATTTTGTGTTTTCGCAATAACTTTTGAATGGATCAATATTTTTGAATGAAACTTGCACCATGTTGCAGTGTGGGATTTTGGCTATCTGCCCCATGCCAATTATGTTGCCACATGCCACATCCACTTTAATTAAAAAGCGTTTTATTTAGAAAAACGCTTATAACTTTTTAATCGTTTGAGCGATTTTAACAAAATGTTCCAATGAAATGTAGCCCATTTTCCACCCTGCCACATGTTGAAAGTTTCATTTAAATATATTGTTCCATTCAAAAGTTATAGGGTAAAAACCAAAAACAAAATCAACCGGAACTTGCAACATGCCGTTTTTGGCATGTGGCAACATATTTGGCATGTGGCAGATAGGTAATTTCCCACTCTGCAATATGGTGCAAGTTTCATTCAAAAATATTTATTCATTCAAAAGTTATTCAAAAAATACAGAAAACAATAACAGGTAAAAATTTTTCATAGCCTGCTTTTAGGGGCTACTTCAATTTGGCCAAATTTTGTTTTTTGCGTTTATCTCGGAAACGGCTGGGCGAAAATGGCCCGGGACCCTATAACTCGGATTTCCACATGCTGAATCCGAATTTCGCAATTAGAATTTTCTAGCTCAAAATTTTTGGCAAAATTGAAAAAAATTTGAAAGAGAAATGTTTTGAATAAATGGTAGGCGGAGCAAAAGGCGACGACTGTGCCATGCGAGAGATAGCCCAATTCCTACTCTATCTCGTGGTTAAGGTTTCATCCAAAAATATTTATCCATTCAAAAGTTATTCAAAAAAGACAAAAAATAAAAAGGCGCACAGTAGCATTTTTTGTTGTTATTATTTTCTGTATTTTTTGAATAACTTTTGAATGGATAAATATTTTTTCATGAAACCTTCACCACTGGATAGACTGAAATTTGATCTACCTCCCGCATGGCACAATCATCTACTATTAATTTAAATCGTTTTTCTTGCAAATTTTTTTCAATTTTGCCAAAAATTTTGAGCTAGAAAATTCTAATTGCGAAATTCGGATTCAGCATGGGGAAATCCGACGTATAGGGTCCCGGGCCATTTTCGCCCAGCCGTTTCCGAGATAAACGCAAAAAACAAAATTTGGCCAAATTGAAGTAGCCCCTGAAAGCAGGCTATGAAAAATTTTTCCCTGTTATTGTTTTCTGTATTTTTTGAATAACTTTTGAATGGATAAATATTTTTGAATGAAACTTGCACCATATTGCAGAGTGGGAAATTGCCTATCTGCCCCATGCTAATTATGTTGCCACATGCCAAAAACGGCATGTTGAAAGTTCCGGTTGATTTTGTTTTTGGTTTTTACCCTATAACTTTTGAATGGAACAATATACTTAAATGAAACTTTCAACATGTGGCAGGGTGGAAAATGGGCTACATTTCATTGGAACATTTTGTTAAGATCGCTCAAACGATTAAAAAGTTATAAGCGTTTTTCTTAATAAAACGCTTTTTAATTAAAGTGGATGTGGCATGTGGCAACATAATTGGCATGGGGCAGATAGCCAAAATCTCACACTGCAACATGGTGCAAGTTTCATTCAAAAATATTGATCCATTCAAAAGTTATTGCGAAAACACAAAATTGTATTCAAACTGTAACTGTCGCTTTGTCAAAAAATTGAATTTAAAAAACTTGCGCGAAAAAAGTGAAACACCAGGCCAACAGAAGCAGCAGTAGGTGGATTTTTGGGTTTTAATTTTTGTTTTTTTGCTACAACTTTTGAGCGGATAAATATTTTCACATAAGACTTGCACCATGTTGTACAGCAAGAATTGGGCTACTTGCCACATGCAACTTTTGTTGCCACATGCCACACGCAAGTTGAATAAACGGCGTTTTAGTTGGAAAAACGCTTATAACATTTTAAGCGTTTGAGCGATTTAAAAAAAATGTTCTAGGGAAGCATAGCCCATTTCCCCATCTATGATCCAGTGGAAGTTTCATTTAAATATATTGTTCCATTCAAAAGTTATAGGGTAAAAACCAAAAACAAGATCAACCGGAACTTGCAACATGCCGTTTTTGTCTACTATTTCTTTGTTTTGCTACAACTTTTGAACGGATTAATATATTTAAATGAAACTTCCACTGGATCATAGATGGGGAAATGGGCTATCCTTCCCTAGAACATTTTTTTTAAATCGCTCAAACGCTTAAAATGTTATAAGAGTTTTTCCAACTAAAACACCGTTTATTCAACTTGCTTGTGGCATGTGGCAACAAAAGTTGCATGTGGCAAGTAGCCCAATTCTTGCTGTACAACATGGTGCAAGTCTTATGTGAAAATATTTATCCGCTCAAAAGTTGTAACAAAAAAACAAAAATTAAAACCAAAAAATCCACCTACTGCTGATTCTGTTGGCCTGGTGTTTCACTTTTTTCGCGCAAGTTTTTTAAATTCAATTTTTTGACAAAGCGACAGTTACAGTTTGAATACAATTTTGTGTTTTCGCAATAACTTTTGAATGGATCAATATTTTTGAATGAAACTTGCACCATGTTGCAGTGTGGGATTTTGGCTATCTGCCCCATGCCAATTATGTTGCCACATGCCACATCCACTTTAATTAAAAAGCGTTTTATTTAGAAAAACGCTTATAACTTTTTAATCGTTTGAGCGATTTTAAAAAAATATTCAAATAAAATGTAGCCCATTTCCCACCCTGCCACATGTTGAAAGTTTCATTTAAAAATATTGTTCCATTTAAAAGTTATAGGCTAAAAATCAAAAACAAGATCAACAGGAACTTGCAACATGCCGTTTTTGTCTACTATTTCTCTGTTTTGCTACAACTTTTGAACGGTTTAATATATTTAAATGAAACTTCCACTGGATCATAGATGGGGAAATGGGCTATCCTTCCCTAGAACATTTTTTTTAAATCGCTCAAACGCTTAAAATGTTATAAGCGTTTTTCCAACTAAAACGCCGTTTATTCAACTTGCGTGTGGCATGTGGCAACAAAAGTTGCATGTGGCAAGTAGCCCAATTCTTGCTCTACAACATGATGTAAGTCTTATGTGAAAATATTTATCCGCTCAAAAGTTGTAGCAAATAAACAAAAATTAAAACCCAAAAATCCACCTACTGCTGGTTCTGTTGGCCTGGTGTTTCACTTTTTTCGCGCAAGTTTTTTAAATTCAATTTTTTGACAAAGCGACAGTTACAGTTTGAATACAATTTTGTGTTTTCGCAATAACTTTTGAATGGATCAATATTTTTGAATGAAACTTGCACCATGTTGCAGTGTGGGATTTTGGCTATCTGCCCCATGCCAATTATGTTGCCACATGCCAAAAACGGCATGTTGCAAGTTCCGGTTGATTTTGTTTTTGGTTTTTATCCTATAACTTTTGAATGGAACAATATACTTAAATGAAACTTTCAACATGTGGCAGGGTGGAAAATGGGCTACAGTTCATTGGAACATTTTGTTAAGATCGCTCAAACGATTAAAAAGTTATAAGCGTTTTTCTTAATAAAACGCTTTTTAATTAAAGTGGATGTGGCATGTGGCAACATAATTGGCATGGGGCAGATAGCCAAAATCTCACACTGCAACATGGTGCAAGTTTCATTCAAAAATATTGATCCATTCAAAAGTTATTGCGAAAACACAAAATTGTATTCAAACTGTAACTGTCGCTTTGTCAAAAAATTGAATTTAAAAAACTTGCGCGAAAAAAGTGAAACACCAGGCCAACAGAACCAGCAGTAGGTGGATTTTTGGGTTTTAATTTTTGTTTTTTTGCTACAACTTTTGAGCGGATAAATATTTTCACATAAGACTTGCACCATGTTGTACAGCAAGAATTGGGCTACTTGCCACATGCAACTTTTGTTGCCACATGCCACACGCAAGTTGAATAAACGGCGTTTTAGTTGGAAAAACGCTTATAACATTTTAAGCGTTTGAGCGATTAAAAAGAAATGTTCTAGGGAAGCATAGCAAATTTCCCCATCTATGATCCAGTGGAAGTTTCATTTAAATATATTGTTCCATTCAAAAGTTATAGGGTAAAAACCAAAAACAAGATCAACCGGAACTTGCAACATGCCGTTTTTGTCTACTATTTCTTTGTTTTGCTACAACTTTTGAACGGATTAATATATTTAAATGAAACTTCCACTGGATCATAGATGGGGAAATGGGCTATCCTTCCCTAGAACATTTTTTTTAAATCGCTCAAACGCTTAAAATGTAATAAGCGTTTTTCCAACTAAAACGCCGTTTATTCAACTTGCGTGTGGCATGTGGCAACAAAAGTTGCATGTGGCAAGTAGCCCAATTCTTGCTCTACAACATAATGTAAGTCTTATGTGAAAATATTTATCCGCTCAAAAGTTGTAGCAAATAAACAAAAATTAAAACCCAAAAATCCACCTACTGCTGGTTCTGTTGGCCTGGTGTTTCACTTTTTTCGCGCAAGTTTTTTAAATTAAATTTTTTGACAAAGCGACAGTTACAGTTTGAATACAATTTTGTGTTTTCGCAATAACTTTTGAATGGATCAATATTTTTGAATGAAACTTGCACCATGTTGCAGTGTGGGATTTTGGCTATCTGCCCCATGCCAATTATGTTGCCACATGCCACATCCACTTTAATTAAAAAGCGTTTTATTTAGAAAAACGCTTATAACTTTTTAATCGTTTGAGCGATTTTAACAAAATGTTCCAATGAAATGTAGCCCATTTTCCACCCTGCCACATGTTGAAAGTTTCATTTAAATATATTGTTCCATTCAAAAGTTATAGGATAAAAACTAAAAACAAAATCAACCGGAACTTGCAACATGCCGTTTTTGGCATGTGGCAACATATTTGGCATGTGGCAGATAGGTAATTTCCCACTCTGCAATATGGTGCAAGTTTCATTCAAAAATATTTATTCATTCAAAAGTTATTCAAAAAATACAGAAAACAATAACAGGTAAAAATTTTTCATAGCCTGCTTTTAGGGGCTACTTCAATTTGGCCAAATTTTGTTTTTTGCGTTTATCTCGGAAACGGCTGGGCGAAAATGGCCCGGGACCCTATAACTCGGATTTCCACATGCTGAATCCGAATTTCGCAATTAGAATTTTCTAGCTCAAAATTTTTGGCAAAATTGAAAAAAATTTGAAAGAGAAATGTTTTGAATAAATGGTAGGCGGAGCAAAAGGCGATGACTGTGCCATGCGAGAGATAGCCCAATTCCTACTCTATCTCGTGGTTAAGGTTTCATCCAAAAATATTTATCCATTCAAAAGTTATTCAAAAAAGACAAAAAATAAAAAGGCGCACAGTAGCATTTTTTGTTGTTATTGTTTTCTGTATTTTTTGAATAACTTTTGAATGGATAAATATTTTTTCATGAAACCTTCACCACTGGATAGACTGAAATTTGATCTACCTCCCGCATGGCACAATCATCGCCTCTTCCCATGTCTACTATTAATTTAAATCGTTTTTCTTGCAAATTTTTTTCAATTTTGCCAAAAATTTTGAGCTAGAAAATTCTAATTGCGAAATTCGGATTCAGCATGGGGAAATCCGACGTATAGGGTCCCGGGCCATTTTCGCCCAGCCGTTTCCGAGATAAACGCAAAAAACAAAATTTGGCCAAATTGAAGTAGCCCCTAAAAGCAGGCTATGAAAAATTTTTCCCTGTTATTGTTTTCTGTATTTTTTGAATAACTTTTGAATGGATAAATATTTTTGAATGAAACTTGCACCATATTGCAGAGTGGGAAATTGCCTATCTGCCCCATGCTAATTATGTTGCCACATGCCAAAAACGGCATGTTGCAAGTTCCGGTTGATTTTGTTTTTGGTTTTTACCCTATAACTTTTGAATGGAACAATATACTTAAATGAAACTTTCAACATGTGGCAGGGTGGAAAATGGGCTACATTTCATTGGAACATTTTGTTAAGATCGCTCAAACGATTAAAAAGTTATAAGCGTTTTTCTTAATAAAACGCTTTTTAATTAAAGTGGATGTGGCATGTGGCAACATAATTGGCATGGGGCAGATAGCCAAAATCCCACACTGCAATATGGTGCAAGTTTCATTCAAAAATATTGATCCATTCAAAAGTTATTGCGAAAACACAAAATTGTATTCAAACTGTAACTGTCGCTTTGTCAAAAAATTGAATTTAAAAAACTTGCGCGAAAAAAGTGAAACACCAGGCCAACAGAAGCAGCAGTAGGTGGATTTTTGGGTTTTAATTTTTGTTTTTTTGCTACAACTTTTGAGCGGATAAATATTTTCACATAAGACTTGCACCATGTTGTAGAGCAAGAATTGGGCTACTTGCCACATGCAACTTTTGTTGCCACATGCCACACGCAAGTTGAATAAACGGCGTTTTAGTTGGAAAAACGCTTATAACATTTTAAGCGTTTGAGCGATTTAAAAAAAATGTTCTAGGGAAGCATAGCCCATTTTCCCATCTATGATCCAGTGGAAGTTTCGTTTAAATATATTGTTCCATTCAAAAGTTATAGGGTAAAAACCAAAAACAAGATCAACCGGAACTTGCAACATGCCGTTTTTGTCTACTATTTCTATGTTTTGCTACAACTTTTGAACGGATTAATATATTTAAATGAAACTTCCACTGGATCATAGATGGGGCAATGGGCTATCCTTCCCTAGAACATTTTTTTAAATCGCTCAAACGCTTAAAATGTTATAAGAGTTTTTCCAACTAAAACACCGTTTATTCAACTTGCGTGTGGCATGTGGCAACAAAAGTTGCATGTGGCAAGTAGCCCAATTCTTGCTGTACAACATGGTGCAAGTCTTATGTGAAAATATTTATCCGCTCAAAAGTTGTAACAAAAAAACAAAAATTAAAACCAAAAAATCCACCTACTGCTGCTTCTGTTGGCCTGGTGTTTCACTTTTTTCGCGCAAGTTTTTTAAATTCAATTTTTTGACAAAGCGACAGTTACAGTTTGAATACAATTTTGTGTTTTCGCAATAACTTTTGAATGGATCAATATTTTTGAATGAAACTTGCACCATGTTGCAGTGTGGGATTTTGGCTATCTGCCCCATGCCAATTATGTTGCCACATGCCACATCCACTTTAATTAAAAAGCGTTTTATTTAGAAAAACGCTTATAACTTTTTAATCGTTTGAGCGATTTTAAAAAAATATTCAAATAAAATGTAGCCCATTTCCCACCCTGCCACATGTTGAAAGTTTCATTTAAAAATATTGTTCCATTTAAAAGTTATAGGGTAAAAATCAAAAACAAGATCAACAGGAACTTGCAACATGCCGTTTTTGGCATGTGGCAACATAATTGGCATGGGGCAGATAGCCAAAATCTCACACTGCAACATGGTGCAAGTTTCATTCAAAAATATTGATCCATTCAAAAGTTATTGCGAAAACACAAAATTGTATTCAAACTGTAACTGTCGCTTTGTCAAAAAATTGAATTTAAAAAACTTGCGCGAAAAAAGTGAAACACCAGGCCAACAGAAGCAGCAGTAGGTGGATTTTTGGGTTTTAATTTTTGTTTTTTTGCTACAACTTTTGAGCGGATAAATATTTTCACATAAGACTTGCACCATGTTGTACAGCAAGAATTGGGCTACTTGCCACATGCAACTTTTGTTGCCACATGCCACACGCAAGTTGAATAAACGGCGTTTTAGTTGGAAAAACGCTTATAACATTTTAAGCGTTTGAGCGATTAAAAAGAAATGTTCTAGGGAAGCATAGCAAATTTCCCCATCTATGATCCAGTGGAAGTTTCATTTAAATATATTGTTCCATTCAAAAGTTATAGGGTAAAAACCAAAAACAAGATCAACCGGAACTTGCAACATGCCGTTTTTGTCTACTATTTCTTTGTTTTGCTACAACTTTTGAACGGATTAATATATTTAAATGAAACTTCCACTGGATCATAGATGGGGAAATGGGCTATCCTTCCCTAGAACATTTTTTTTAAATCGCTCAAACGCTTAAAATGTTATAAGAGTTTTTCCAACTAAAACACCGTTTATTCAACTTGCTTGTGGCATGTGGCAACAAAAGTTGCATGTGGCAAGTAGCCCAATTCTTGCTGTACAACATGGTGCAAGTCTTATGTGAAAATATTTATCCGCTCAAAAGTTGTAACAAAAAAACAAAAATTAAAACCAAAAAATCCACCTACTGCTGCTTCTGTTGGCCTGGTGTTTCACTTTTTTCGCGCAAGTTTTTTAAATTCAATTTTTTGACAAAGCGACAGTTACAGTTTGAATACAATTTTGTGTTTTCGCAATAACTTTTGAATGGATCAATATTTTTGAATGAAACTTGCACCATGTTGCAGTGTGGGATTTTGGCTATCTGCCCCATGCCAATTATGTTGCCACATGCCACATCCACTTTAATTAAAAAGCGTTTTATTTAGAAAAACGCTTATAACTTTTTAATCGTTTGAGCGATTTTAACAAAATGTTCCAATGAAATGTAGCCCATTTTCCACCCTGCCACATGTTGAAAGTTTCATTTAAATATATTGTTCCATTCAAAAGTTATAGGATAAAAACTAAAAACAAAATCAACCGGAACTTGCAACATGCCGTTTTTGGCATGTGGCAACATATTTGGCATGTGGCAGATAGGTAATTTCCCACTCTGCAATATGGTGCAAGTTTCATTCAAAAATATTTATTCATTCAAAAGTTATTCAAAAAATACAGAAAACAATAACAGGTAAAAATTTTTCATAGCCTGCTTTTAGGGGCTACTTCAATTTGGCCAAATTTTGTTTTTTGCGTTTATCTCGGAAACGGCTGGGCGAAAATGGCCCGGGACCCTATAACTCGGATTTCCACATGCTGAATCCGAATTTCGCAATTAGAATTTTCTAGCTCAAAATTTTTGGCAAAATTGAAAAAAATTTGAAAGAGAAATGTTTTGAATAAATGGTAGGCGGAGCAAAAGGCGACGACTGTGCCATGCGAGAGATAGCCCAATTCCTACTCTATCTCGTGGTTAAGGTTTCATCCAAAAATATTTATCCATTCAAAAGTTATTCAAAAAAGACAAAAAATAAAAAGGCGCACAGTAGCATTTTTTGTTGTTATTATTTTCTGTATTTTTTGAATAACTTTTGAATGGATAAATATTTTTTCATGAAACCTTCACCACTGGATAGACTGAAATTTGATCTACCTCCCGCATGGCACAATCATCTACTATTAATTTAAATCGTTTTTCTTGCAAATTTTTTTCAATTTTGCCAAAAATTTTGAGCTAGAAAATTCTAATTGCGAAATTCGGATTCAGCATGGGGAAATCCGACGTATAGGGTCCCGGGCCATTTTCGCCCAGCCGTTTCCGAGATAAACGCAAAAAACAAAATTTGGCCAAATTGAAGTAGCCCCTGAAAGCAGGCTATGAAAAATTTTTCCCTGTTATTGTTTTCTGTATTTTTTGAATAACTTTTGAATGGATAAATATTTTTGAATGAAACTTGCACCATATTGCAGAGTGGGAAATTGCCTATCTGCCCCATGCTAATTATGTTGCCACATGCCAAAAACGGCATGTTGAAAGTTCCGGTTGATTTTGTTTTTGGTTTTTACCCTATAACTTTTGAATGGAACAATATACTTAAATGAAACTTTCAACATGTGGCAGGGTGGAAAATGGGCTACATTTCATTGGAACATTTTGTTAAGATCGCTCAAACGATTAAAAAGTTATAAGCGTTTTTCTTAATAAAACGCTTTTTAATTAAAGTGGATGTGGCATGTGGCAACATAATTGGCATGGGGCAGATAGCCAAAATCTCACACTGCAACATGGTGCAAGTTTCATTCAAAAATATTGATCCATTCAAAAGTTATTGCGAAAACACAAAATTGTATTCAAACTGTAACTGTCGCTTTGTCAAAAAATTGAATTTAAAAAACTTGCGCGAAAAAAGTGAAACACCAGGCCAACAGAAGCAGCAGTAGGTGGATTTTTGGGTTTTAATTTTTGTTTTTTTGCTACAACTTTTGAGCGGATAAATATTTTCACATAAGACTTGCACCATGTTGTACAGCAAGAATTGGGCTACTTGCCACATGCAACTTTTGTTGCCACATGCCACACGCAAGTTGAATAAACGGCGTTTTAGTTGGAAAAACGCTTATAACATTTTAAGCGTTTGAGCGATTTAAAAAAAATGTTCTAGGGAAGCATAGCCCATTTCCCCATCTATGATCCAGTGGAAGTTTCATTTAAATATATTGTTCCATTCAAAAGTTATAGGGTAAAAACCAAAAACAAGATCAACCGGAACTTGCAACATGCCGTTTTTGTCTACTATTTCTTTGTTTTGCTACAACTTTTGAACGGATTAATATATTTAAATGAAACTTCCACTGGATCATAGATGGGGAAATGGGCTATCCTTCCCTAGAACATTTTTTTTAAATCGCTCAAACGCTTAAAATGTTATAAGAGTTTTTCCAACTAAAACACCGTTTATTCAACTTGCTTGTGGCATGTGGCAACAAAAGTTGCATGTGGCAAGTAGCCCAATTCTTGCTGTACAACATGGTGCAAGTCTTATGTGAAAATATTTATCCGCTCAAAAGTTGTAACAAAAAAACAAAAATTAAAACCAAAAAATCCACCTACTGCTGGTTCTGTTGGCCTGGTGTTTCACTTTTTTCGCGCAAGTTTTTTAAATTCAATTTTTTGACAAAGCGACAGTTACAGTTTGAATACAATTTTGTGTTTTCGCAATAACTTTTGAATGGATCAATATTTTTGAATGAAACTTGCACCATGTTGCAGTGTGGGATTTTGGCTATCTGCCCCATGCCAATTATGTTGCCACATGCCACATCCACTTTAATTAAAAAGCGTTTTATTTAGAAAAACGCTTATAACTTTTTAATCGTTTGAGCGATTTTAAAAAAATATTCAAATAAAATGTAGCCCATTTCCCACCCTGCCACATGTTGAAAGTTTCATTTAAAAATATTGTTCCATTTAAAAGTTATAGGCTAAAAATCAAAAACAAGATCAACAGGAACTTGCAACATGCCGTTTTTGTCTACTATTTCTCTGTTTTGCTACAACTTTTGAACGGTTTAATATATTTAAATGAAACTTCCACTGGATCATAGATGGGGAAATGGGCTATCCTTCCCTAGAACATTTTTTTTAAATCGCTCAAACGCTTAAAATGTTATAAGCGTTTTTCCAACTAAAACGCCGTTTATTCAACTTGCGTGTGGCATGTGGCAACAAAAGTTGCATGTGGCAAGTAGCCCAATTCTTGCTCTACAACATGATGTAAGTCTTATGTGAAAATATTTATCCGCTCAAAAGTTGTAGCAAATAAACAAAAATTAAAACCCAAAAATCCACCTACTGCTGGTTCTGTTGGCCTGGTGTTTCACTTTTTTCGCGCAAGTTTTTTAAATTCAATTTTTTGACAAAGCGACAGTTACAGTTTGAATACAATTTTGTGTTTTCGCAATAACTTTTGAATGGATCAATATTTTTGAATGAAACTTGCACCATGTTGCAGTGTGGGATTTTGGCTATCTGCCCCATGCCAATTATGTTGCCACATGCCAAAAACGGCATGTTGCAAGTTCCGGTTGATTTTGTTTTTGGTTTTTATCCTATAACTTTTGAATGGAACAATATATTTAAATGAAACTTTCAACATGTGGCAGGGTGGAAAATGGGCTACATTTCATTGGAACATTTTGTTAAAATCGCTCAAGCGCGTCGTTATTTTTTTTTTTTTATAAAAACCTAAGTTAGGTTAAGCCGAACATATAACAAAAGCACTGTCTTTAACTCGGCATGCGTATTTAAAATTGTTCAAGTAAGTCGTTTTTTGCGTAAAATTTTTTATTTTTTTTACATTCGTATACATATATTTTGTTAATACGATTGAGTGCTCTTTGTCCACATAACCAAACCCTCTGCTCGTATAAGTGTTAATTGAATCATGAATAATTTAATATCGCTCATACGTAATGTGTTTATTTATTTGCCAGAAAGTGTTGAAAGTGAGAAAGTCACACCAAAGCTGCTGGCTGTGTGGTTTTCTTGTCTCTTCGTATTCAGCAATCATTAATTTTATAATATTTGTCTTGCACTCACTCAGCTGGTATTATTATACTGTCATATGTTGCGTAAGCGTATATACATTTTAAGGAATGTAGTATTCTTATTCCGAGCCACGATGCCCAGTCACAACCCTTGAAATATATAAAATGACACAAGAATTGCGTTTGGACAATCAGAGCTAAAAATTGAATATAGTTTTTCCTTAACACATGAACATTTTCTGTTTTACTTTCGATAAAGAGTAAAACAAACAAATATATATATGAGTATCAGTTAACATACATAAATGTATCCTGTAAATGTTGCTAGCTTTAAGCACTTACCTCCTTTAGTTTTTACAGAAAGCAAACCACTATAATTCTCTTTCAATGCGTTTTTGGTGGTCAGCCTTTTGTTTAAACGCTGAAATATAATTTAAATTATTTTGTATTAAAGTGACACATAAAAAAGCAGCAAAAATCGTAACAAAAAGGAAAAACCTAACCTGAACAACATAAATAAATAAATAAAAACAGAAAAAGAATTAAAAAAAGAAGACTCAACTTTTAGGGGAATGTTGAGGATTTGTTTCAAGCATCATGCAAGTCTGCACTGAAATCGGTTTTAAGTTAAAAAAGAATTGTGATCAAGTTATAAAATATTTTTTTTTATTTATTTTTTTTTGAGTGTTTGTCTTTTCTTTCTGTTGGGGTCATTTTTATAATTCCATTTCTTTAACAATGTGTTGAAACTTAATTTTCTTTGGTTCCATAAACTTGTCACTCGTTGGACATTATTCTGTGTTTAACCATACAAACTGAAGTGTGAGCTTATACGAGTGTGCTGTGTCTTTGTTATGCTTTACTTAAACAGCAGCATCATGTCTAGTAGCAAGACAATTGTGTAATTTATTTTTAGATTGTATAGGGTGTCTCAGTAAGAATGCAATTGTTAAATTTCAAGTCAATTTATTTTAAGCAAGTTGCAACTATAAAATTTGGCAGTTGTCACATATATTTACTCAGGGTATTAAAAATAAAGTGCTTTAGGACAGAAAAACGTGTTCTAATGGCTAATGGCATCCACTTGTAGTCAAAGCAACTTTGTCGAAAAAAAGTCATCTTCTTTGATGAAACGAAGCCTTACTTTTTTGAAGATGATCTCGAAATTGCGATGACTGTGAACGAGATTCGTTAAGAAAACATGACAAAGGGATTAACTGGATGTTGACGACTAGGCGCCAATTAGAACACAGCGCGTGAAACAATCGATATAGTGCAGCATAAAATGAAAAAGTGCACTCATACTGGGGCACTCGTATATATTCTTTACTGTGTGCGCGCTTATTGTACAAGAGAGACTAACTTGCAAAGCTGGTTTTTCCTTTTTAATACACCAAATGTGTAATAATAATGCTTTTAGTTCTCTTTACTTAAAAATTTCCATTATACTCTTACGGTGACATGACAATACACTGAGAAACAAGTTTATTAAAATTTTACTTATTGTTCACATCTATTTAAGGCTACAAGCAAAAAAAAAATATGCAACATCATTGTTGTTCCTTTGAAAATAATGAAGAAATTGGATTGATATGGAATTATAAAGCCAAGAGCGATTTAAAAAATATTTTATTTTAATTATTTAAGCATTAACGCTTCAAAATATGTAATATTAGATGTTAGATAATTTTTTCATTCAAGCATCTGATTTGACATAAGAAATTGACATAAAAACTTTACTTTTTATGTTCGTCTTTTTACACTGCAACAAAAGTGAAACCAGCGTATGATTTATTCAATGCACAAAATTTTTTTGCACATTTGATTAAATCATGTTCGGGGCATGATTAAGAACTGATTGTTTTTTTACACTGCTTAATACGATTAATTTAAAAAGCAAAATGCAAATCAAAAATTTATGTTAAAAATTTTATAAAAAATATTTTTTAAACTGTCCGGGATTTGAACCTGAACAGCAGTTTTAGATGGAGATATAGGACCGATTACCATATCTACAAATTTGACTGTCGATGTTCGATACCCACCGAAAATCTAACATCGAAAGTTACTCAAGAACCGATGCTAAACAAAAAGAAGCAAATGGGCATGACGCAATGAGGAGCGGGAACAAGTCACCTGGTTAAGATTAAGTTAATTAATTAATTATTTTCATAATATTATCTGTTAATATAAATAAATAAATGCTTTTTATTCAGCTTCCTCAGGCTACTTTGGGTTCAAATAAATTGGGACGTGTGTATATAGATTTCAGTGTCACTGTATGCACTATATGACTGCTAAGTGAAACAGTTAAATGTAAGTGTATTTCATATCATTTCAAAATGTTACATCATCATGTATTTTTTTTTTGTTTTTTTTTTGTTTGCTCGACATTCCATTGTGGTCAGCTCCAACAAACCAAACAAATCCCACTTTTGTGTTCATTTTCTCTTGATTGTTCGTTCTGTACTCACTTTGGCTGTTCAATGTGCGGTTTTGTTATTTTGTATTATTATTATTTCTTTTGTTGTTGTCGTTGCTTTATGACTTGCATTGTTGTAGGGGGTGCTGCTGTTCATGTGTTAGTTATCATATTACGTTTATTTAGTCATGTGTCACCTTGGTTGATTGTATTTCCTTTAACTATTTCTCTTGATCTATCATTTTGTTATTTTCTTGTTTTTTTTTATATTTTCAGTTTCTGCGTGTGTGTTTTATTGTTGCTTTCTTTTTGTTTTTTTTTAAGTGTTAGTTTTCACAATTGTTGTTGTTGCTAGTTATTGTTTTAAATATTTTTTTGTTTTGTTGTTTAAAAGTTGTACGTTTTTATGATTAAAAGTCTTTCATATTCAGTCCATTTCCAAAGTGTACAAAATGTGACAAACTCAAACCAAACTCCCTTAGAAATAGAACAATGCGAGAGTAATAAAAATTTTTTTTTTATTATGCAAACTCTAAATACAAGTAATTAAGTTTTCCACAAATTAATTCCAAACACCGTATTTTTTTCTTGTAAATTTTAAATATATTTTAATTAAGTAGCTTACGAGAGTAAATGTTTCTCTGAAACCAAGAATTAGTTAGTTAAGCTTTTGTGTTAACCAAACTTTGTTGTGGTTTGCATCACTTTACTCTTAATTAATATTCACTGAAAGTAATTAAATTTTATTGAGTAATTTTACTTGGCAGCACCGTTGAATAAAATCTCATTTATTTTAATTATAAATTCTCTAGTGAAAACATACAAATGCCTTTACGACACTCAAAAATTTAATAGACTTTCACTTGTTTGCAGTAGTAATGTCACAAGCTATTTTCCACTTAAGGGTTGGAGATGTAAAAATTATTGTCATACTGCTATCTTGGCTCGTCAGCATTCCAACTAAAGGGTATCATATTTCTCTAGAAGGTTTTTCAATAACCAGATGACTAGTTCTAACATTCCAACCTAAATTTGAGCGTCAAGCGGAGCGTTTTAAACTGTCATCCCTAAATAAGAGCGCTGGCGGTGCGTATTCTTATTTAATAAAACCCACTAAAATCAAATAAAATAAAGTTAAAAACGCTAAATTAAAAAAAAAGTAAAATAACAAAACAAAGATAAAAAATGTTTTGCAGCCAACTTCAGTACAAAATGAGCTGTCAAAATTGTATTTTCCAATTGCTCAGCGTTGTCGCCACACTATTTCGGTATGCTCTATACATTTTGTATAAACAGGAGAATTTTTGACAGATAAAATACACTTGCCGCGTCACTCGATGTACCGGGTTTTTACACTGTTTGACCATACCTGAAGAAACCTTGGGACTTCACACAGCAACCTGCTTGAAACCATTAACCCTAAAAAAACTTTAGCATATGTGTTTTTTACAACAATAATTTTGTTTTATTATAATTAATAATTTTTTGTAGGTATAAAAACCTATTTCCATATTTTTTTCTTTTCTTTGTAGAAAAGGCGCCCTTAGCAGTAAATAACATCGCAACACTTTTAATTACTTGTGAAAACAAAATCATTAGCATAAATTTGTAAAATGCCAAAAAAACAAGAAAAACTTCTATTTTATTTATTTTGTTGTTGTTGTTGTAGTAAATAACTGAAGTAGTAGGCTGTCATCGTATTAAAAGTTATTAAAACATAAAACGTACAAAAAAAATATTTAATTATAAAATTCATCACAGAAAAAGGCAATACAAGCTTTACATTTTTAATGATTGTAATTTTGTATAGTGTGTGTTTAAGTGTATACAGCTAGTGGTGGGGTTTTATTTAAAATAATTTTAAGTTCTCTCCCTCTCCCTCTGTACCTCAATCTTTTATGTCCTTTTTGTGTTTGCAATTAAAATTTAATAACAAGCTTAATGACATTACAGGAATAAAATTAATTTAACAATAAATATTTTTTTGCTTTTCTACTTTATTTATTTTAACATTCAAGGTTGTCTTTTTTTCAGTTGTTTTTTATTAGTAAAGTGTATTAAATTAAATATGTCCGTAATGAGGATAATTTTGTAAAGTTTTTAAATCTAAAAAAAATTATTTTGCTTTCACTTTTCCTAGAAAAAGTTTTATTTCAAACAACAAAAATTTTTTTTTTATTTTAAAGGAATAGCAGCAAAAAACCTTGTTTAAATTGATTTTCGTTTAAATGTAAATAAAAAAATTTCATGAGATTTTTGAAATATGTAACCACATCAATATTACAATAAAGGAGGATAATGTAAATATAAAAAACAGCATTGCAAACTTATAAAGACTTTTACAGCAAAAAAGTGGTTCCTTAAAAACTTTCTCAAGTGTTCTTAAGTAACTATAATTATTTTTCATTTTATTTAAATAAAACACAACACGCAACCATCTTGCGCTTTTTCTATAAAATTTTTATTTGTAGGTGTTTGCCTTAAAGAGCACAATGGCACAGCACACACTCATGCATAATTAAAATTAATTGAACCTTTCAATTTTTCTCATAAATTTTTTATACACAAAAAGACAACATCAAAGATATTCAGCCTTGGTGTGGATTAGTAAAATTTATAATTCGTTAATGTTATAAATTCATTAAGTGTGTAGATGTCTTTGTTTTTTGTTCATAAGTAAAACTGAATCAATAGGGTGTCGTAAATGAAAAATAAAATTGAAAAGTTCATCATTTTTCATGACTTTCTCTCAATTCTTACAGATTGCAAACGAACAGAGAGTGCGTGTACGTCTGTCTAATGTATTTGGATGAAAATCATTCACTTACTTGCTCAAACTCGGTTTTGCACAGAAAATAATCTTTTCAGTTTTCTAGCTAAGCTGCCCAAAAACAAAGTGATGAAAGGAGTCTCCCAGGGGTCCTCCCTCTGGTGTCGAACTTTTGTGATAACTTTTCAAACTAAAAAAAAAAAAAGAAAGAAAGTAGAGCATGAATAAATTGTGGTTTTTGAAATAAAAATTTATAAAAAAAAAATTTTTTTTTTGGAATTTTTATAATTTTTTAAGAAAATTCTTTCTTTTTAAAATATATATTTTTTTTCTTGTTGTCGGTTGTTATACACGACTTTTGTGTCTATGTTCTGTGGTCGTTACTGTTTCACATTTAAAAGAAAAAGTAAAACAGAAACAGAAAACACAAAACTTTGTTTTTAACAAGTTTTGCTGTTTTATCTTTTATGTAGTTAAATTTATGTATTTATGAACGAGTGTGCTTGTGCATTTTAATTGGTAAACTAGGCATTCTTATGTTCACTCTTAATAATGCTTCACAATACCAGTAGAGGCATACCTCGATTAACGCTACCACTTTTAATGCTCTTTTGAATTTTTGAAAAAAAAAAAAAATTATTTTCATTTTAAAATATTTTTTATAGGTTTTCTTTTTCTAATTTCATATGATAATTGATAAAACTTAATTTACAGTACTTGGAATCTTTGTTTTTGAAAAAAAAAAAATATTTTATATCAAAAATAGTTTTAACTTGGAACTCTTAAAAAATGAAATTTTTGGTAAAATTAATAAAGTGATTTAAATAAAAAAATCAGTTGAACCACAGACACATGTTGCTAAGCAATCTAGAAAAAGTTTGACGTTAGAGATGAAAATGAATATTATTAGGCGAATTGAGAACGGCGCAGTGTCTTAGTTAGGAATGTAGCACCTCTTTTAACGTTGTTTCTGTTAACGCTCAATTTGAGTGCTAACCGTGGTATGTCTGTACATATAAACATCTTGCAAATAGAGGGTAGTGTGAAAAATTGTTGGCGCTTTTTTATGTATAATACAAAAACAATACTTTGAGTTAAATGTTTTGTAAAAGAAAATTTTCTTGCTATAAAAATTAGCATAAAGCATAATTGCCAGGGATTGCTTGGAATAAAAACATAATCTTGTCTATCGCCATAGAAACTAGATCGGTAAAGTTAAAAAATTCCAATTAAATTTGTAGAAAATAAATTGTGAGCTGTATTGCATTTCAGAAAATCATGTCTGAATTAAAGATTTGTATATTTGCAAGCATTTTATTATAAAATATTACACATGTTTGTAGTGAGATGTGTGGTTTCAAATACTCTTGTGCAGCCCGTTAGTATTTATATCTGTTTTTTTTTTTAATTTTTGTTTTCATTTTATTTATTCACTATTTTGTGGTCAAAACTTCTTGATTTTAACGCTTTAAGGAATTTTTTTTTTATACTAGTTTGGCAACTTGCTAGCGTCTTATTGAGAGCATGGTAGCAGCTCTCAGACAGATTTTTACCAATAATTGATAGCTCTTTAGCAGCTCTTTGTTAGCAGCATTTGACCAGCACATTGGCAAGAGTCTAGCATTTGTATTATAATTTAACACTTTCTTTGCAAATTTTATTTCTAAACTTTATTTTTCATGTAAAACTTCAACTTCTAAGCCGACCAACCTATTTAAACCATTAAAACTTACAAAATGCCATTTGACGTTGTTGTGCGAAAACAAAAACAAAGCCTTTTACTTACTTTAAGACAGACATACTCTTACTCGTAATGCCTAATTTCATATTAAGCCTTTGTTTGTGTGTTTGAGTAGTAGTCTGCTATAGATTTATTTGTATAGAGTATGTGTGTGTTCTAGTTTTGTTGTTATTGCTATTGTTTTTATTATTATTATTTTTTGTATTATTCCTTTTCCACTCACTCTTTGTTTTATGATTATTATGAATAAAATTGTATGATAAAAGAGGTGGTTTTGGTTTTTATTTTTGTTCACTTACTTCGTTTATTAATACATGCATGAGTACTTGAGAATGTGTGTGAGTGGGTGGATATATGGCCTTCTTTTCCTTGTATAGTTTGTTGTTAATGCTTTAGTTATTGTTTTTCTATATACTCGTACATACTGTCGTATCATATATTTTGTTCTATTTGAAAGAATCCTTCTTTTATTTTTTGTAAAAAAAAGCGTTTTTTTTCTTATTTCTAGTATTTAAATCATTGTTGTTGTTATGGTTTTTTGTTGCTAATAGCTGTTATAGATGAATAACTGACTGACAAACTGGCTGTTGTTTTTCATGATTTAACTGTAGTGGGCGTAGGGTAGAAAATGTTTTGACTTTTTTTTTATCATTTAATATGGCAACAGAGTATTAATTTAAGCTTTCATTTGGAAAGTTTATTATCAATTTCAAATTTTGTAAGACCCAATCTCAATCACGTTCACTTATTTTTATTGAAAACATGTAGTTTACAAGGCTCTTGTAAGCTTTATTTTATAAAATTACACATTACGCAAGAGTTGCTTGATTTAACGATACCTCTTTTAAGTATCGTTAAAAATTACAAATCTAAAAAAATGGTTATCATTGATTTTCTTTTTAATAAAAACAATATTTGATTTAATTTAAATCTACAAATTGAAGTGACAGATTCTCAAAAATATTAAATATCACCTTGGAATAGTAAGTTTTTCTTTTGTAATAATGATAAAATATAATTGAAATTCAGCATCAAATAGATTAAATTCGGTGGCGTAGAGTCTTGTATACCCTTCACTGTGTTAGCCAAATATGCATATTTTCCACTTTTAAAAGCTTCTTTACTTCAGATTTGTTACACTGGCAGCAAGTGGCTTAATGGGGCTACACCGGCAACGGTAGTCGTGTACCAATGTGAACTGTGAAGATGTTTTCATATCAACCCATGTGTATTTTAATTTTGATAGTTTGTAGCCTGTAGCCCGTTCCATAATTTTAATTCCTTCATTCAAAATTTTCAACTTTGTTTTTTAACTTTTCAATCAAGTTTTTTTTTTTAAATATTTTTATGGATATTTTCATGCTATATAAAGACCGTTAGGAGGTGTCATTGTTTCATTTTATTCTCACTCTTTTTTGGGTTAGCGGTAATTTTAACAAGTACATACACCATCTTACGAAAATGAACTTATTTATTTAATATCTACATGGCAGCGCAAAACTAATGAGGTAGTGCAGTTTTTGTAGTTGTGTGTAGACTGTGATTTGGCATGGAGCGATATATACCTCAAGAGTCTGGATTTATTGTTTTATTTGATTCCATTATTTCTGAGCCACTTTATTATTGTTGTGCCAGCTTGCACGTTCAGGATTTTTAATGAATGATTTATTTTTTTTCTTATAATTGTGTATTATTTGCTTCATAATTATTTTATAAAAAATATAAATTTTTTTTAATTATAAATCACGCCTTTTGTTGGTTGTTTTCTTAATGTTTTCTTTTCTTTCAATTTTTTCCTTCTTTTTTTAAAGTGAAATATTAATGACTTGTTATTATTTACTTACTAGCCCTATATACTCGTATAAATTGTTTTTTTAACACATACACACACACACACACACACACACATACAGACATTGCCTTCATTAGTTCTTCTCTTTCATTATTTATTTACGATGGAAGCAAACATTTTTCCCTTTTAAACATAATTTTCAATATAAATTTTTCATAAAATAAAAAAAGTATCCATTAAAAATGTGGAAATAGAACAGCAGAAAAGCAAAGAACAGACAAAAAAAATATTAAAATGAGTTTCGGAATTATTATTTTTATAGTTCATTTATATAATAATGTTTTTAAGTGTCTTTATATATCAGCCATTAACATTGTATTATGGACCATTAAATTAAATCTTTTGGTAAAATAACAATGTAATAACGTAACAATAATAATAGTTATTGTTTTAAGAAACAAAAAAAAAAAAAAAAAATAGCAAGAACGAGAGATGCAGACTATTAAATTTCACGACTGGTGTGTGTAGCTTTTTCAGAATAATAATTTATGCAAAAATCTACTTCTGGCAATAATATGCACGAAACAGTCTATTATTATTGTATAAATTACATCATTCACAACTTATACACATACATGTAAATATGTTTGTATGTATTAACAACAAATGATATAAAAAAAAACAAACAAGTTGTAAATGTTTTCACTAAATTATGATGTGAAATATTGCAGGTGATTTGTTATGCCAGTCAACAAAGCACACTGTCACGAGCTTGGCCATAAATTTGTAAAACTGATGTGGAAAATTTCATTTTTTTTTAATTTTTCTATAGAAAACACTTCTATTAAAATATATATAAAATATTATGTAAAAATATTAAGCAGTTTTTTAGTTATTCTGCCTCAAACTTAAAGTTTCTGTGTAGGAAAAAATTATAATATAAAAAGTATTTTCCTTGAGAAAGACACACGAAGTTCTGTCATAAAAATTGGAATATAATTTAATAATAATTCAAAATAGCTTACAAAATATTTATTTATATGAAAGTTACTCTGAATCCTCAGTATATTACTACTGCAGGAAATGAGGTTTCTACTGAAAATTTAGAGTAGCGTCTAGTGAAATGATGCATATATCCTCTTCGGTACTTATTGTATAAAATAAAAGCTCAGGAGAATATCATGAGGAAATATTTATTTAATTAATTTCAGATAAAAAGGTAAAAAATCAAAAAAATCAAACTCAAAGGAAGCACGACGGAAGACTTCTTCGCTATTCCTCTTTCAACGACCATTCAATTCAACCTCACCCAACCTATGATTATTAATTTTTCCCAGATTTCTTTTATGATGTAAGATTTAGCAAAATCAGGACTAACACACAAACCCAACATTCTCTTAAATTATTACTCTGAATTTTAAAGAAAATAATGTCTATTATAATTTTGTATTAAGTTCTTTTCAAACAGGACATACGCACAAATGAATACCAACAATATCAATTCAAACATAATTTTTTAACATTAAAATTAATCGACTACCAAATAATATTGTGGTGCATGATGATGATAATTACAATATTTAGATGTTGATGAATTATTGATGGTTAAAATACCACTTTAGTATCTGAAAGTAACTACATGAAATTACATTTTCTATACTTAAACCCAAATAATGTTTTTTATTTTTTTATTTTTGTCTTCCACCACCCGTTTCCCTTTCTGTTAATAGTCTTTGGAAAATGTTTAGCTTTTTGCCAAATAGCTAGACAAGAGTTTGTTTAAATTGTTTCAAAACATTCCCCATTCACATCATGACTAAAATAATAAAAAAAAACCAAATAAACAGAAGAAGGAAAAAATATTGTAAATGTATTTCCATTTGCAGTCATGAATCTTCCGTTCTAGGGTTCAAATTAGTAAAAAGTATGAGCTTTATGGCAAAATGTTGGTTATTGCTGGAAACAACTGTAACGAGTAAAAGAATAGCAACGACAGCAACAACATTAGTTGAATAGAGAAATTAAAAAAAAAATCACAAACACAAAATAGAATGGCAAACTGAACATACTACGAGTACATGTGTAATCAAATACTAAAGACAAAAAAGAATCAGACAGACAAGACACAAGGATACTGAATAGTGTCTACAAAAATTGTTGTATTAGATGTTAACATTCTCTACTGTTTTGGTAAATATATAGCTTTCAACACATTCAAATATCGGTGCCACCAGCCTTTAAAAATATTAAAAAACTGCAGTCTTGCCCCAACTGTCTATGAAAGGACAACTATCGGATGAAAGGATTTAAATTTTTTTATTTTTGTAGAAATTGCCTATTGATCTTGATCACACCATAACTTGTAAACGATTTTATTAATTGTTTTCAACTTTTTTATTTCAAAGAAAACAAAAATTTTTTAAGACAGACAAAAAACTAAAGGTCTATTTAAAATGTGTATCCTTTGACAGCTTTATCCAAGAGGAAATTTACATGCTTTTGTGCTAAATTTCTAAATAATTTTTCTATTGGATTTCTGTAAAATTATTTATTAAAAACGACTTTTATATTCCCGAAATGGTAACTATATCGCTCATTTACTTCAATAGTGTCGTTATTAAATATAAAAAACATTTTTAAAGTTTGCAAAATTTGCTAATTGACTAATGCAGCCCAGTTAAATACTGAAATTCGGCAACTTAAAATTTTTTTTGCAATTTAAAAATGATTTTGATTTTCTTTAAGTCAACAAAAACGAGCCAGATGTTGTCGTAATTTTGCAATAAAATTGCTTTCAACTTGAGTGTGTATGGCCAGCGTAATTGGAATGGAAAAAATTTTAAATTTTCGAATTTCAATCGATTTCACCCGATATCGAATGCCATGTTCTGGACCCAGAGGATTTTAAATAATGTTTTTTAATATAAATATTATTTATTTTTTTATATAAAGGGTGGTCCAACCATAATGCACGATGTTAATTGTGAGTCGCACTTGCCCCATACAGCCAACACAACAATGGCACTTTTGAACGAAAAATTCAATGGTCACGCCATGATCATGTGCTATAACACCGTTGGAATTCTTTCTTTGGGAATATTCCAAAGAAAAAGTGTACTTTAATAAGCCAGGATAAAGGATGCCATAATTCAGCACAATAACAACATTAAAACTGATTGAAAATATGGACCATCGTGGTGAGCATTCGGCCAATATTTTGTTTCAAACATAATTTTCATAGATTCTTCTAAAATAACAGAAAAATATGTATTAAGATAATTCTCGGAAAACTTTTTGTTTTATTTACAATTCACATAATGCGTTTTGATTGCGCCACCCTATATTGCAATGCTACGTAACTATAGATTATTTTATGCAACGTACGAGAAGAGGGTATATCCAATTTGAATATATTACCAGGATATGCGTGTGTGTGTTTATATTTCTTATTTTTTTGTATGTAAATGTTTGTGTGTATGCTGCTTTATTAAAAACAACACAATTCAAATGGCTTTATTAAACATATTCCAGGCACGTTTTCGTGCCATTCGTTTGTATATCTAACAGAAGTAATGTTGCAACGAACTGTTCAGATTCATCCATATAAAATAAGCCAACAACAGTCACTCAGTCAGTCAGTCAGGCAATTTTATTCATACAAATATGAATGCATAAAACGAAATGAAATGAAATGCCAACGTAAATTTGCACAATGACTGTGCCTTTATTAGGTAATGATGTTTCCTAACGTTGATTGCTTCAAACATCACTAAGATTAAAAAGAGATGCACGAAAAGGAATAATAATAAAAAAAAAACAAACCATAAAAAATTCAACTTGCATGATTGACAATGAGCGTTGCAATTAACAGTTGGAAAACATTTCTTGTGCTCTATTTGCACTCATTACTTTAAACATGAAAATATGATGTGTTTTTGGTTGATGCTTTAGTAATTCCAAAAAAATATGTTCAACTGATTACAAAGTTATTGTGTTTCGGCATACTAGATGTGCTCTGCATCCATTTAAGCCATATCACCACCACCCTCACCATGCACGGTTTGTTATGTAAACCTCTTGCGCAAAGTTTAACTTGCAATTGCATTGCAATGCATGAAATAATTTTTTGTTTACGACATTTAAGGCTAAATTTTTAACCAAAAAAAAATAAAAAATAAAAATACTTTTCGAGTAAAAAAATGTTTAGCCCTAAAAATTCTTAACTATCGAAAATTGAAATAACAGGCCTAAATATTTTAGTCTTGATTTTTTTTTTTTTTTTATTTATTTTCAACTTTGAAAATTATAAAGTGTTTGAGAATTTAAAGAATTTTTCTTGAATTCAAAAATAAATAAATGTCTCATTTTCATTTAAAATTTTGTAAACGTTTAAAAAGAAGAATTAAATCCCATTAAATAGCATACGAAAATAAAATTCAACTTTTTCCTCTTTTAGCTGAGTTTCAATACGGGTTGGCATTTATAACAATCACTTGATGACTATAGTTTTATGTTTTTCTTTTAGTGTTACGTGTGTAAAACACACCAGTGAACCAGTTGGCAAAATTTTTCAAGCTACAACAGTTGTAAGATTAAAGACCTTTATAGCAGTTAGCAAGTTTGTGTGGGAAATAAGCACTTGTTACCTAAATTCTAAAACCAAAATTGAATAAAAACATCAGCCAATATTTAGCTTATCGATATTTTTTAATTTAAATTTTAACCAAGCGCAGTTTATGGAGCAACTTGCCATGGCATGACAATTCAGTGATTTAAAAAAATTAAAAGACAAAAAAATTTAATCAACACAGATTTTAAAATTGATTAAATTTTTAATCAATACGACAACTATATATTTAACTTAACTAAAGGAAATTTTATAAAAAAAAAAAAATTCGATAACGTTAACTGTAGTGCCTGAGTCAACTTTGTTGAGTAAGATTGTATATATTGAATCGATTGAATTAAAAGTTGAATTAATTTGACAATCTTTTTAATTACAATTTTATTTATTTTTTCTTTGTGTGATTATGGTTGAAAGAGAAAGACTTTGAACACTTAGAGACAAATCTAATGCCACTATTATGGTTCAAAACTCAACTGATGAGTTGTCAGTTTTGAACGTTTTTGTGAACTGCACCAACACAGAGTTGTAATTAAATTATATCACTCAAGATATTAAATTCTATGTTTTGCATAATGTGGTTAATGTGGTTATTTCTTCTCTTTTTGTTTAACATTTGTTTAAAAATAAAAAAAATAGTCATTAAAACAACTAAAATAAAATTTGTTACAGATGCTTTTAGTTTTGTTTTTAATCTTACAAACATACTCGTACAACAAATACTTTTTATATAAAAAATATAGAGATGAAAAAAGTAAAAACATTTTGTGTACAAAATTCTTTCTTTTTTTTTTGTTGTTGCCTGGTGTTTACAAAAAAGATTTGTCGACTAAGCAAACTTAAACAATTAAAATCTTGTTTTTAAAAAAAAATTATTTAATTAAATTGGATTTAAAATTGTTTTTGGCTAAATGAAAAAGGAAAGGTGTTTGGAAATAAAAAGGTGTGAGAAAGAGTGTGTGTATGAACAAAAATGTCAAAAAGTAGGATTGGTATGACAATTAACTCTTTCGCAAATAATTATATAGGGCTTTCAATAAAAGATCTTTTAAAAACATAAAATTACTCTGGGTGAAAGCGGAGATACGACTTCAGCAGCAGCACCTTAACTAGATATGCCTGCCCGTTGTTGTTTCAAAAGAAAATATATCGTTTCCTTTGGCCGGCTTGTATATAATAGTGAAAATAACTCCTTTCTTAACGATCATATTCTATTGACTGGACATTATTGAATCTTATATTAATTTTAAAATTTAATTCAATTTGCTTTTGAAAGAATAAAAACGTTAAATAAATTATTCTTATATTTTTTTTATTTATTTATTATTCTTTGTTACCACAAACATTTTTGCTTTTTAAAATTTTTTTCTTTAATTAAAATTGTGTACATAAAAAAAAAATAGTAAATAGCATCATAATTGTAATAGTCTGGAGCAATCTTTTCCATGATACTTCAAATTAGGTGTTTTACTAGATGCTCACTCAGGTTATATGTATAAGATTCGTTTCAATTTTGTTTGTATTAATTTTGCGATTTTTTTTTTACCTTTACCTAGTTGCTTCTGGCAAAGTTTACTTCAAACAGCGATGATAATAATAAAACTAAAAAAAAATACAGTCAACTAACTTTTGTAAACATTCAGCTGTTTTTTTGTATTTTTTACGGTTGCTGGTTGACGGTTAGTGTCTGCTATTTGACACCTTAAAACCAAACCACCTCAAGTTTTGTTCTGGAGTGGTAGTTGTGCTCTGTTACAGTTACCTTGGTAACATAAGTTCGTTGTAAGAAATAACAAACTTTCACCCTTTCTCTTTCTGACCCTCAACTCTCTACCTCATCCGCATTCATTCATGTTCTATTACGTAAATATGCGGTTTGTAAAATACAATTTTAAAAGTTATCATCATGAGTAACCAACAGGTACTTAAAAAGCTAGAACAATAGTTTCCATCTCTGTTAAATTTATGAAAAAAAAAACAACTTTGTTTATCGTTTAACTTTGAAAAGGAAAGAGGAAAAAAATACCAACAAAAACCACCTTTAAATTATTCTAATTAAGTTTGAATGGCTTGGTTGGTGGAATGTCTAAATAAACGGTTGATTGTAACATCACCTCAGGAAAATATTTTTATATTAAAAAAAGAAACAGCTTTTGTAATCGGTTGCTTTAACAACTTATTGTTGTTGATTTTGTTAATGATGTTAATAATTTGAAATGTGTTAACAGTGATAATGATGACTTAAGTGTGTTAATAGTGGAAGGCATACTGCCAAAAGCAGTAAGGTAGAAAACATTAAAAAAAATTAATTAAATTAAATTTTAAAAGCAACCATTCATGAATAAAAAATAAAAAGCTATTCACCGGACAAATTCAAAGGTGATTATGGATTATTTTTTAATTACAACTTGTTGAATCCACTTTGGACTTACTTTGGCCGATAGTTATGCAAGTTCTTTTAAAAACCTGATGTTAAATTGCTGCATTCTTAATTAAGTAATTGTTTGTGTGAAATATTAAAAATATTTTATGCGACCGGATTTTGCATGATCAACACTTTAATTCCAATACAGCTTGTTGGTGAGCATCTGTCATCGAAATTATTATTTTTTAAGTGATTGGACATGTTTCTTCGCAGGCCAGACTAAAGAAAAAAATATTTCTTAAAAATGTATTTATTTGACAAAATTTTTTCTCGTAAGAACGCCAGAAAATTTTTCTTAAAGATTTTACGACGCAAACTAGATTAAATCCCAAAAATTATAATATTAAAATATATGCAGCTGCTTGAGAGGTATTATTAGTCTAGAATTTCTGCAGGGCTGTAGTTGAAAAAAAAAAACAGATTTATGTTTGTTTTAAATAACAAACAGATTATCTCTTTAATATAGAATTAAATAAATGAAGAATAAAAAAACACATACATTGTGCAAAAAGAAGTTTTAAGTCCTTTTAATTGCAAGATGTCACAAATAATGAAAAAAATACATGTGCTTGAATATCCAAGTAAAAACTACACAGTGAAGCAAAAGATGTGAGAAAGAACAGGTTCTAAATCGTCACATTCTATTTAAATTTTAGCCTTTTTGTATAAAACAATTTTACAATTTGAATAGAAATTAATCGATATCGAATGCAGCAGTTTGGGCTTAGTTTTATTAAAAATTTTCAATATCTTTTATAACTACATGCTAGTAGTGCGAACTTTTATCGAAAAAACAAGTATAACTATATTTTATCAAATTCGGTATTGAGAAACTCTCCGACAAAAATATTAGAAGTTTGCAACGAAGTTAACCTCACATAAATAATCATCGCAAACAACGATTTCCATCCTAGCGAATATTTTCGTCGGAAAGTTACTGAATACCGAATTCGATAAAATATCGTTATACTTGTTTTTTTTTTCGATACGAATGTTCATAATAAAAGTTACAGAATGGCACTTTTATTTATATAAAGCAATTTGATACCTTTTATAAAAAATTTTTTTATTTTATTTTATTTGTAAGCGGCTTGAAAAAGCTTGCCTTTTTTTCTGTTTTACACATAAAAAGAACCTTTTCCTTGGAAATCAATTACTTAAAAAGCAGTTACATATATGCTTTTGTTATTTTTTTTTTTCATTCATTTTGCTTTTGATTGATTAATACTTTGAATTTGTCACTTACACTGACTACTGCGGCCATTGTACACCGAAAGAAATTTTTATAAAACTTGATGAGATTTCCAACTTAATATAACGACTTTTAAATAGTTTTGTTATCCCACAGTTGAATACTTTTTTTTGGGAAAACTCACAATATTTTTTTTATTTATTTTTTGTTATGGTTTCACACACATAACGCCAGTTAAGAAATGCAAAGCCACAACATTTCATGTTGCATATCAGGATGAAAAAAGCAAAGCAAAAACCAACAAAGATTTAAATGGTCAAACAGGAAAAGAAATAAAAAACGGTGTGAGAACAAATACACAAAATGGAAAAAAATTAAATTTAAGTAAAGTTTATGAGTGACAACAAAATGAAACTTGATTTTATTGTGAGATAAACAATGACACAGGCTAACGGTCCTTGTATAGCATGAACTCTATAACAAAAAGTAAGAAATTTAATTCCATAAAAATATTTAAAAAAATCTTGATTAAAAAATTAAAAAACAAAATTAAAAATTTGGAATTAAAAAACAGGCTACAGGCTACAAACTGTCAAAATTAAAATGCACACTGGCTGATGTGAAAACGACTTCACAGTCCACAACTACCGTTGCCGCTGGAGCCCCGTTAAACCAATTGCTATTTTCATAAGCAGTATCTGTTTACTGCCAGTATAACAAATCTGAAATAAATGAGCGTTTGAAAATATTTTTATTTTTTATAACAGAAAATTAAAAAATAATTTTTTAATAAATTTTATATTTGTAAAAGTATAACATTTTAAAGCTGCCACTGAAATATATTTGTTTATAAGTAGAGATTTTGGTACCATCTTTTCCGATGAACTGCATTTTCATCTGATGGATTTGTTCTTGTGATCTCAACTAAACGGCATGAGTGTAGATGACAATTGATTTATTGCAGTATGAAATGAAAAAGTTTTCTCTTACTGAGAGCCCTTTATATACCTGACTACATAACGGAAGTCGCGTAGTTTGTAGCCTGTAGTCTGCTTAAGGAATAATTTTTTTAATTCAAAAATTTTTTTTCTTTTTTCCCTGGGCACTTAAAGGGTTGTTGTTGCATTTTCAGTCACTGAAATGTTATTCTAAAAGTCATCTCTGCTTAATTTAAATACTGCACAACGCATAAATCCTACCAGCATTGCCATGACTAACATAAAAAATAATTTTAAACGAACAAATATCAACCTCCATTTTCTTTTTTTTATATAAAAATTAAAAAAAAAATTAAAAATAAAAAGGCTAAAACCCTTAAGCTTTGTAGAATGATATGAAAAATTATTTCCTTAAAATTGTAGATTTTGGTTGCGTTGCTTTTTCTTGTGACTGACAACATGATTACAGAATTTGTTTTTGAAGGCGGATATAAAGTAAATTTTCCTTAAATATAAAAATATAAATCAGCTATAAAAAAAAAGAAAACTTAAGAAAAACTGTCAATCATGTGTTTAATTGTGTTGGTTGCTGCGATCAATTACTTTTCCGTCTGTTTATGTTGTTACTGACAGACAAGCCAATTTACCTTCTTTATACGTTACAAGTTTAAATTCGTCTGAGTTCAGTATTTAATTATTTTTATATGAAACTGTCACTTAGCAACTTTATTTTTCTTTCCCTTTGGGATATTTAGTCCCTTACACATATTGATGCGTTTTAAAAACACACACAAATGAATTAGGACTGATTTATTATTAATAAATTTTGTAGGCTTTAAGAAAATTGCTTTAATTAAAATTCACATACAGTGGACATCCAATAATACGAAAGGCAAATTTGTTGCATTGGCATGAACAAAAAAAATTTTAGTACGGGACAATACGAAGAAAGAATTCCTATATTGTTTTTTAAAAGCAAAAATTTTTTAAAAATTTGCATAGATGCTTCTGTCCTTTTTAAAAAAAAAATTCAACTCCAAAGCCGAAAGTAAAAATTTCAAATGAATTTTTCAAAAACTTTGACAGGCCTCAAATGAACGGCATGGATCTGCAGTGTGTTTCAGTAACATTTTGCGATACTAAAATTCGGAATAAGTAACAGAATATTTGAGCTAAAAAAAATTAATAAAAAAAAACACTATAAGATTTCTATAAACTCTCGAATAAAAGCACTTTTCAGCTAAATTTTTAGGTCCATCACAACACTTTCGCAACGCGTATTAATGTTATTAACAAAAAAAAAAAAAAACTTGACTTTGACTTTTAAATAGTAGCTCGAACTTAACTTGGAGTGATATTAAAACGATAGAAATTTGAAAAATATTTCGGTTTATAAAACGATTCGATTTACAGCACAGGGCTTTATATGCCTTCCACTTTAATGTCTAACATTTGATAAAGAATTAAATGTGTCAAACTTTCTTTACAAATGCTACATAAAATTAACAAATAATTAAAAACACAAACCAAACTTTAAACACTCCATTAAGTTTGTAAGACACATTAGTAAACACTAGTGTGGAGAAAAAAAAAATTACTTCCTTGTTCTTTTTATTTGTGTACAGCCTGTCTTACAGGAATAGTTGTTATAAAATATAACTACAACTACAACTTTATTTAATTTTTTTTTTTTAGTTTTTTAGCACAATACCTTGTCGTGTTATGCTTTTTTTCTAACCTTTGCCATGGTGTTAAAAGTGTATTAAATATCAATGTTTGCACCTCTAGAGAGCTGTTCGTTGCACTGTTGTCAACATCTAATCGTACTATAGTTTGTGTTTTTTTTTTTTAATTTCTGACGATAAGGGTTACAACTGCTTGGAGATATATATTCCAAAAAGTGTGACAAACTAAATAAAAATACTGACTGAAAAGTAAAGTAACAAAGAACCACTTGTTTGATATGTGAATATGAATGCGAGTAGATAAATAATTCACAACATTTCCTATCGTTACAGTTTCATTTGATTATACTTAACAGACAGTCCCCTGATAACGAATATCTATTGTTCTTAGTGCTTCTAGCTTTTATTGGTGTGCACTGTTTGTAATAGAAGCAGAAGATAAGAAAATTTATTTAAATTTAAAAAAAATTAATGAAATATAAAAATCGGAAGCAAAAAAAGGGATAATTAACTATTAAAAATTATATTCGTATGAATTGTAGTCAGCAACGATATTCTTTTCGAAAGTTACATTTAATAGCAAACGGCTGATAATAAAATAAAAAATCAACTCTTGTTGTGATTACAGATTTCCTTTTCCCTTTCACCTTTTTAAACTGTGTTGAAATATTAACATCAGGCCTCAAATAATGCTATTGTTGGCTGCTGGCAGTATTAGCTGATAGTTTTAATTTAAAGCCATATAAAATTAATAATAAATGAAATAAAAAATATACTTGTGTGCACAAGCTTCAGTGATAGTTGCAGTTGTTGCTTGTGCACAAAAGTGCTCATAATAAATTAACCTTTTTCAATTATAATCATAATTACAGACAAATTAAAATTCACTTAGCCTAAAAGCTGCTTGACAAATAGTATTTGTGTGTGTGTGTGAAACAAAAAACTGTAAAATGAATGTCTACACCCACAAGCACATATACATAGTTGACAAATTGTTAAATCCTTTTTTTTTTTGCTTTTGCTGCTGTTTTCATCAGCAACAAGCCAAGTTGATAAGCACCATTGAGAAGTTATTGCAACGTGTGCTTGCCTTACTGACTGGTTCCGTGTAGTGAGTTTGTTATTTTTTGTTGCTTGTCTTGTTTGCTGTTGTTTTTAAGGTTTATTTTTTCATAATTAATACGTAGAGTGTGCACGTTTGGCTGTCTTTATAGAAGGTGTACGCCATGACATTTTCATCATATTTGCAGCTTCTTGTTTATTTTTTTTTTTTTAATTTTTATTTTTGTGTCGCTTCTGTTTGACATGACTGCAATAATACTTTTGCCAACAACATTTTCCAATATGTATTTATAAGCAAAAACAGGCAATGGCCAACTTGCATAAAAATTGTTATTTTTATTTTCAAGGAGTCAAAAATACTTAAATTATGACATTTTAGTTTCTTTTCTTTGACTATTTAATTATTTATTACAACTTAACGTATGCGATAAGCCCATTCTTCTTACTTTAGTCTACCTACTCTCCATCGTTTCTAGTCCCAGTGCGTTTGTTGTTCTGTGTGTGTTGTAGGATCGCATACGTGTACGAGTACGATCCTACAAACATACTTTTTCAAATTGAATTTTTTTTCGTTTCTAAAGTCGACAATACGAGTACACTGAGAACTAAGTTAGCCAATAATCAAAAATTTTGTTGTAATAAAACGATCGTTTCAAGCGCTGTGTGGCAGGTAGCTCCTGTCACACAAATTTGATAATTTTGTGTGTTCACGAAACCATTCACATGGAAATTCGTTTCACCAGAGAAGATGATATTTTTCGCAAAATTGGCATTGAATTCACTTTGCTCCTTCACAATTATGACGAGTTGTCCTTTTGCAAAGTGCTCGAGGTGCCAAATTTCAAAGTTTGCACTTGCACAGAAATAAATTCCACTAAACTTAAAAATGGGCTCTTACACACAGAAAACAACTTCAGTTGTGAGAACTAAATTTGTTTCCAATCAAAAATTCAGTTGTGATAATAGAAATTCGGTCTTACAGCTCATAATACCTGTATTATCGAATTCTAGTTGCCCCAACTGAAAAATTTGAATTTTTTGATTGGAAACAAATTTAGTTCTCACAAGTGAAGTTGTTTTCTGAATTTTAATTCAATTCTCAAAACACCTCATGAAATCTGTGGCTCTCAGTAAGAAGTCCTAAACACAGAGAGAAAATAAAAATTTGCCTCTTCCCTAGCGGTTGTTGAAGCCATTGAAGAACTGCACTCTTCTGCTGGCGTTTGTAGCCATCATCCAGAAACCAGCATACAAAGAGTTTCATAGACATTTTTCTTTATGTGTCGTTTATTTAGTTCTTGTAAAATATTAATTTTTGTGCTGTGATAATTAAATTTATATTCATATTTCGTCCATTTTCTGTGTTGCACACATAAATTTTCACTACAGATTCAATTAAGCTCTATTGATTTTTTATTTTTTTTGGCAAGCGAAAAGAATTTATAAATTCTATAAAACAATATCAGCATATGATTTTATTTATTTATTTTTTATGCAAACTTTTATACTTCATCTTGAAAAACAAAATTTTTTTTTGTTACTGGTCACATTGAACAGATGTAAAAGTAAATCAAGTTTGCTGCGATTCATCAGAAAGCAAACAGAAGATTCAATAACCCGCTGAGTTTTACAATTTGCTATAAATTGAACAGCATCGTACCTACAGCATGCATGATGACAGTCAGTACATGAAAAATAATTTGTTGGCTTAAATGGTTGATAAAACGTACGATGCGATGCATTTTTCCTCACGCGTACGTAAAGTTAATATGCTAAAACAATTAATTAAAAAAAATTCTTATTTATTATGATACTGATGAAGATAAGAAGGTTGATTAAAGAAAGTCAATTCTGCTGTTGTGATTGCAGAAATCTTAAATACAAAATATTTACGATATTAATTAAGCGAAAAATTATAAGAAAAAGAATCAAAAAATTTCTTTCTGAAAGAAATTATGGCCGTGATAAGAATGATAGACTCAAGATAGCACCATCGCATGATTTCCATTGTTTGAAGAAAAAAATAAATAAATTTATTGTTACGTTTACATTATTTATTTATTAACGTAATCTTGTGTCTATCATGCTGGGTCATAATGTTCACAGAACAGTGAAAACAATTAATTAATCAAGCTCACAATCGATTAGAAAGAAATGCGTCAAAAGTTTTGCAGTGACAAAGAGACAAATGTTTAATGTAAATCAGGTAGAGTGAAACTATTAAAATCTTAAAGTGTAGCAAAAGCGAAAATAAATCTTTGATCTGTCAAAACACATGCCTCGAATAATAACGTTTGGCAGATCAATTGGAGGGATTATAGCAATACGCTATACTACTCGTATGTAGGCTTGAGATTATGAAAAAGGGCCAGTAGATTGACATTAAGCTTCAGAAGATGGTTTTTTACCTGTGGAATACGTTATCTGCCTATGTGGTCACATTAGCCAAATATTTGCTTACAGCTATATATTCAGTTCTTATAACCCAAATTGTTTTTCAGGGTAAAATTTAGAACGCATCTATTCCAAAGTACTTTGAAATTTGTTCCTTTCTGTTGGCTTGGCAATGACAGCAATATTAACAGTGCAGATTAAATTTTATAAAACAAAAAACAGTTTTTCAGTTTCAATTAAATTGTTTTTACTTTGTTTGGTTATTTTTTTTTTTAGTTTTAGTAAAATATGTGAATTTTTTTCATATGCTAATGGAAGGCGTGTAATTATTAGCTTAGCGATTTCGATTTTTTATTGCTATTATGAAGTGAAGCCATAAACTACTCGTTTATGTTTTTAAAAATATAGAAGTTTCATGACATTAATCCGCGTAATACTGATTTAAAATGAAACAAACATAAAAAACGAGTTTAAAAAATCTCAGCAAAACCACAATACAAATAAAAAAAAAATAAAACAAATAACAACCAAATCAAAATCACAAGTCCAAATTTAATCCGTATGAATTTTCATAATGGTTTAGTAATGGAGCATAAAATCTGTTAATTAAAAAAGGATAACAAAAATTTTAAAAAATAAAACAGAATTCTAAAGTCATCAAAGAGTGGAAAAATTGTTTAAAAAAAATATAACAACAACAATAAGAGAAAAAAAATATTATTTTAAGCTTGTTTGAAATGCTTGGCCTGCTTTTGCATTTGGCTGCACAAAACCAAATTTGGATATCAACAATTCAATTATTCAAACTAATATATTTAGAGCACGCCCATGCCAACATAAAAAATTAAAAAAAAATATTAATTTATTTGACTAGTTAATTTTTTTGTATTTTTAAAACTAATTTATTTCAATATAAGGTTTTTTATAGTTCAAGTTAAATTAATGTTAAGGACAAAAAAAGTCATAAAAAAATAGATTTTTTTTAATGAAACAAATAACAATGTCCATCTGGTATGGGTAAATATGTAAGCAATAAGGGGTCAGACGAACTAGAGAGTAAAAACGCGGCTATACTGCGGACTACCTTAAAGCACTATTAAGCTCAAGATTAGAGAGTGGCTGAAAAGATATTGGTTGAAGGCAAGGGTTCTAAAAACATACGTGCCATTCCGTTTTCGGAGGAAAACAAATTACTAATTGGGCGTGACTCGGGCAGGAATTTGCATTGTCATATGATTCATGACAAAGCATTGCAGAGTAATGAAACACTTTGCAAATATGGGAATCAATCTAAACAACAACCTTTGCAGAATATATACTGTGTCACTGTAAGGGCCTAGTTTGAATCCATTTTCGTTACTTAGAGCATCACTATTTACAACCGTCTGACATGGCAAACAAATCACCCAAGAAAGTCTTTGAAATCTTAATAAATACATGAGAATAATGCCATAATAGGTTTCTGTTGGCTGCAGTACCCAGGTGATCTTAATTATTATGAAAGAAAAAATTCAAATTTTATAAGTTTTATGCTGAATTCACTAACTTGCTTCGTTAAAAATTTTTGATTAAATAAAATTTTTTTAAATGTAAGAAATACTTCAAAAAGAAAGAATTTAAACTGACTATAAGAAAAACATTTTCATCATCATCCATTTAAAATTAATTTAAAATTATGTAAACTCGTTGACTTATCTGTGATTTTCAAGATTGGATGAAATATATAAAAACATTTATTTGTTAGTTTATTTGACCTTTTTCTTTTTAATTAAAATGGCTATTTGATTAAACTCGAGGTCTTAGTATATAAATTTATGCTTATATCGTTATTTCGCTCCATTTTATTTTTATAATTATATCTTGAAGAAGCTACACAAGTTGGAGCGAAATATCGATATGAAAATAAATTTATAAACTACGACCTCAAGCTAAATAAAATAGCTATTTTAATTATATAAAAAAATATTTGGCAAATATACCAAAATTATAGTGGTGATAACAAGACTCATACCAATTTTTATTGATTTTGTTTGAACTGAATACAAGAGATGACTCAAATGTTATTTAATCAACTTTAATATCATTAAAAATCACAACTAAAAATCACACGTTAAATAATTAATTTTTTTAAAAAGAGATAATTAAAATTAAATATCTGGGCAAAAAAAAAATTTTTAATCATATTTTATTACTATTTAAATAATTGCAACGAATCACAAAAAATAAAAAAAAAAGCAAAATATTTATTAATTGCGAGCTGATGTGGAAAATTAAATATGAAAAGCAATATTTAATTTAATTGCTTAAAAAAAAAAAAAGAAAAATATTCGGTCTTGTTCTGTAAACTGAATTAGAAAAAACTTTTTGTTTTTAAACGAATTCTCAAATTCATTTCATTTTAATTGAAAGCGAATAAAAGACGTGCCAAAAATATGACGAAGATTACCGTAATAAAGGACTAAAAAATAGTGAACACGTAAATGTTTAAGAATGTTTTATTTATTTAAGTGAACTTCTTTGCACTTTAATACATTTAAGTGAAAAAAATACTGTGAATTTTTAAATTTCAGCTGAATTAAAACTTTCCGACTTTTACGTTTAAGTAAAAATTCCAACTTCGCATTCGAATGATTTCAAAAGAAATGACTTGCAGAACACTAAGTAACAATTTTTTTTTTTAATTTCGTTTTTGAAAACGGTTTTATTTATAGAATAGGGCCGAATATCAATTTAATTTCTCTATTTGTTTAATTATATTAAAAATAATTTTTAATTAATGAAACTTTGTCTCTTTTTATTTATTTTTTTTTTGTTTCTTCAACTCCTAAACAAAAAATATGTAAATTTAAATATTTAATTCAGCTAAATTTATTAAGAATTTAATTTTCTGATCACTTTATTTGTATTGGCTAAATTGGGGCGGCAAGCGTTTTTTATTTATCAACAAAATGTATGGAGCATACCGAAATGGCGCGGCGGCAATGCTGAGCAATTAGAAAATTTAATTTTGACAGCTCGTTGTGTAGTGAAATTGGCTGCAAAACAACTTTTTTATTTTTACTTTTGTTTTGTTATTTTTAACCAGTAATGACATGTTAGCTATTTTTTTTTAATTTAGAGTTTCTAACTCTATTTTTGTTTGTTTTTGGTGGGTTTTATTAAACAGCACTCTTATTTAAGGAGGACGCTTTAATATAAATAGAGGGCGCTAAAAATCTTTCCTCTTGGATCTCTAATTAGGTTGGACTGTAAGGCTTTTATATTATAATAAGGAATTAGCTTCTTTTGACTATACAAGCAATTTTAATATATAAAAATTAAATGAAAATTTTATTTATTTTTTTTTTTCATATTATTTTGGTTTGCTAAAATAAATTATTTTCCCTGATATTCTTATTGACTTCTTGCCAGATAACCTGGGCCAGTTGAGCAATGAACAAAGCGAAAATTTTCAACAAGAAAAAGATGCATGGCAAACTGATGTGCGAAGCTAAATTTTCTACAGAACGAGTGGCTAAATTCAACCTAATTTTATTAAATACTAACGACAGAATTCACATTTATAAACGTTTTATAAATTAAAAATTGTTTCATAGAATTTTGAGAAAAGTTATAACGTAAAAAATAAAATATATAAGTTTGAGTACCTTGTGTATGAATTCCCACACTTTTACTACTGCTTTTAATTTCTTTTTATTGCTGTAGCTCGTTATCATGAATAATTATGCACAAGATGATGCTGGTACACACACTTAAAACAGGAAACGGAAGTTATTTAGTTGACATCATAACTTATGCTTTGCAAGGCAAACTAAATAACTGCAAAAAAGAGCCACTAATAAAAAAGCAAATCTAAAGAGAATAAAAAATTATCTGTTGCAAGTGTGCAAAGCAAAAACAAAAAATAATAATGAGAAAAATATGATTAAATTTCAGTTTTGTTTAAAAAGATACTCGTACAAGATTAACATCTTATACTAGCAGACTTTATAAAACATTAGCAGCAAAAATGACTTGCATTTTGTTGTTGTCTCATAACTAAAATTCTTTGCACAAGAATTAACGACAAAGAGAAAGACTTTAACAAGAAAAATTGTATTTCTATTAAAGAAATGAAATATTAAACAGAAAGCCAATAAAAAAATTTTATTTTGTTTTTCAAAGAAGGAAAATTTTGCAACAACAACTGTAAGGTGTTCAATAGAAAAATTGCTTGTTCTTCTAAGCCAAATCAATTTAACTAAAAGTTTCTTTATTCTTAAATTTAAACTAACAAACATGTGCCAGTTACTCTTTAACGCCGTATAACAGTGCCTGAAAACAAACGAAACTTTTCAAAAACGTTTGCTGCAAAACCAAAACAAAAACAACTTTTAGCAACAACAACACTGTTGAATTTAATTTGTTTTTATTTTATTTTCTTGTCTGGTTGCAGCAGAGTTCGCAAAAGAAACAAAACAAGACGTTTACATTCGTTTCGTTTTGTAGTTTTCCAGAGTAAAAAATAAATACAAATAAATAGTAATAAAAATATTTGATCTAATTTATTTTACATTGGTTTTGGTACATAGAAAAAATCAGTACCATTGACTTCCACTTAGGCAGCCGAAAACGAATGATGCACGAGGCATTGTGGTATACTCTTGCTAGTAAAACTAACGAGGAATAATTTATTCATTAAAAAAAAATACGTTTCTACTTTTTTTTTGTAGTCAAATGTACGATTGTATTGGTACATAACAAGAAGAAGACTGTGACATTTTGTATTTTGTTTTGTACTAAACGATTTAAAAATGTTGAAAGATTTGTGACTTTCCAGGAAACGTTTGAAATTTCCAACTCTGGTTTAAACTAATGGTACAATTTGTTCTCATGAGCAAAACTAATTCAAAATTAATGCGCACAACCTTTTCTTATTTTTGCTTTGTTGTGATTTTGACTTTGTTTTACTGACAACCGTTTCGTTTTGTTTATTTTGCTGCTCTGCTATATACTACCATAATTGCTAATTATTGATAATAATTATTTCAGAGATTTTTTATAATTATTCTAGCCAAAAGTCTGTATAATTTTGAACATTCCTTTTGCAGGCACTACTTAAAACTTGAAATAAATATTCTGCTTGCCTGAGTACAAGTTTATCATGTTGTGAATATTTATTTTTTATTCATTCATTTTAATTGACCTTTATGTATTTTTCTACTTAAAAACATTTATTTAAATAATAAAGAAAGAAAAAGAAAAAGAAAATGAAAACTAATTTGAACAGTTTCCATTTTGCTTGTTATTTTCCGTTCTTAGTTTTTTCATGTCAAAGCGCATTTTATCTTTAGCTTTTTTTTTAATTTTTACAAAGTTTCTTTGATTGTGGCTATGAAGCATTTCCGAAAACTTTTTAACAAAGATGTTTGAAATCTTCAGCAGCAACAGCAGTGAATCTAAATATTTAAAACTACAACAATAATAAAACATAAAGGAACTAGCTTTTGTGTGTGCATGTATTGACCATCATGCTCGTAGTAAAAGAAGAAAAGCTTTAAATTATGTTTTTTCCTGTTATCATCATAAACTATTTTACCTTGTCATTTCATATATTTGAAATTGAGTTAAAAAAAGATTTCTTTTTAGACAACATTTTTATCAAACTTTAAAAAACCAAAGAGTTTTTATTAACAATTTTTAGTTAATTACTCTGAGAAGAAGTCCAAAATGGCAGGATGGACATTTTAGGGACGTTGCAATAACAAAAATCGCTTACAGTTTTCAAGCCAATCCAAGCGTATATAGTGACCATTCTTGGAATATAAGGAATTTTTGTGCCCAATGAAAAAAAAAAATCCTTTGTAAAGTAGAATTTTAATTGTTAAATAGATGTAAAAGTGGGCGTAGCCCATGTTACTCACTGATAACGTAAATAATTTTTAAAATCCATTCAGTAGTGTAACGACATCTTCAAGCTGGTTACAGAAGAATTAGGCCAGTAGCGTCCAGGGTCGTACATGTACTAAAACCAAAACCACTAACTTTCATTTAAAAAACGTATTCGTCACAAAGTGTATAAAGAGTGCGCAATTGATGCCCTCCTTCGATATCGGAATGCTAAAGTGACTAGTCTATTACATGCACAAATCTAAAAAAAAAAACTGGTCTAGTGACATGCTCTTTGACTAGTTTTCTTTTATTCCTGCATCTTCATTCTACCTAAATATCGAACCCAGATTCTCCTCTTCAGTAGGCTAAGCTAAAAATTTATAAAAGCTAATATCTGAAGTTGCTAATTTCAACTATTTTACCACAATTAAACGACAATAATAGTCGATAGAGTTTAATTCAAGTTGTTAAACTCATTTCAAATGACTTCTATAAAAGAAATTATTTATTTTTAAGCTCAATTGAATAATTCAAATCAATATTAAATGTAGTAAAAATTTAAACTCTCAAGCAAGCTGAAATGCTTTCCAAAACGAATAAATAAAATTTCAGTTTTATTTAACACGCACGTTTTTTATTTTAAGTACAACATTAAACAATTTGTTGTTGGTAATTTTAATCTTTTTAATTTTTTTTGTTTTCAGTTGTACTCTCTAGCAAAATCATACTCTTCCTACATGCACTCACGTGCAAGTGTAATTATATACTCGAAATTTATTGGCAAGTTATAAAGTGGCTACAAAGGAATAATAATAAACGTAGAAAAAAGTAAAAGAGGCAAGACCACGACTGTAAGCGAAAACGTAATTTTTTTTTGGTAATTAACTTGTTTGATGGTTTGCTGCCAATCACAGACCATATTAATAGCCCAGCAAAAGCAGTGCAAGGCACGAATTAGTTACGGTTCTGTTTTATTTTTCTGCTGCATTTAATTCTTCCAAAATGATGATGACCATTTTTATCGCATATAAAATTTATTTTCTTTTTATTTTAAATAAAATAATACAAATAATTTTGTTATACTTTCTTTTTAGTGCTATTAACTTCAACTAGTAAAAGCTGTGCCGTTTGGCATCAAAATGTAACCCTTTAAATCACACAAAACCGGAAGAGTAATTTTTAATTTGTATGTAAGTAAGAAAGCACTATGAGCGACTAGCACAAGTATCGATTTAAAAATGTGTGTTACTGAGTATGTGCGCTATCAAGAGTAGTCGCTGTAGACTTGTGTAATGTGCAAGTGTTTGTGTACTAGAAATAATCATTTTGTCGTTGCTTTAACTTTAAGCTCGATTTATGTTTTGTAATTTGTGTTCTGCGTGACTTTTGACAAATACATTTCATTTTGTTTCTTTGGTCAGTCTTGTCTATACTCTCCAATCATTCCTGGGACATTAATACATCTGCTGGTAATAAATCCACACGCACACATTACTTATTTTATATTTCCTGCCAAAACCAGAAAAAAGAAGAAAATAAACGGAAGCAAAAACTACAGAGAATTAAAAAAGGCAGCCTGTACGAGGGGTTAATTTCCATGTAGGCATTCATTCATACCGTATCTTAAATGCTTTGAATGATCGACAAACTTAAATGGTATTTTGATAGCTTAATGTCAGTTTTACTCTTATTTTAATTGTTTTACCAGTATTTTTATTTCTTTTTTTTTTTATCTGCTCTTTGAAATCAACTTAATGACTGGCTGTTACTTAAGGACGTAAGCAAATGTTTTTTAGTCTTACTTTTTTTTTTTTTTTTTTGCTTTCGTTTTCTGTTACTCATTCACTACCCTGTCTGTCTGTTTACACAATCAGCAAAAGTATTTAAATGTTAAAATTCTTTTTCTTAGTTTTTCTTTTCCTTTTGCTTCACTTAGGAAGCAATTAATAAAATATTTAATGATGATGAAGTGTTTGGGATTTAAGGTACTACGTACGCCCGTTTGTGAGTGCGTGTATGTTTGTTTCTTGGCTTAAGAAAAATTATAATATTATTTTTCTTTAACATGTTCCACCAAGTTTGCAAAACAGAAAATATTTTTTAAGCTGCAAAATTAAATTGATTTTTCGTAAGATTTATTTTAAAGAAGCAAATGATTTATAAAGAAGTTTTTTTTTCTGCTTTTTAATTCGTTTTAATACAATTAATTTACTCTACGTTTGTTTGCTCTACGTGCATGTTAATTAAGAAAAGAGATTTTATTTTTTAAATAATTTTTTTTAATGGAAAAACTTTTAACTCAACTGAAGTTGTTGCAGCTGCTTAAAAATAAAATACGCTGATTTAAAATAATTCTACATACATTTTTAAAAGTATTTATATTTAATGATTTCCTTACATTTAAAAGAAATACCGGACTAAAGCTGCAGCACAAGTGCGCAATCAACAAATAGGTAAGTAAAATATTAATTTTATTAAAAAAAAATTACTGGAAGAGACGTTATGAATAGAAGGAAGTTTTTTTGCTATGAATCTTAAAAGAATTTAAAATACTAAAACAATGAATTAATAATAAAAAATAAAAAAAAGAGCAGAAATGGAAAAAATGGCTTACTTTTCAACAAACAATGTTTTTAGTGCGTATGTTGCCCATGTTTACTATTTGACAAATCTCCTCAACTGAGCTAATTTCGTCATACACAATACTAGCAAACTGATACTATCACTAATATATCAAAATAACATTACACAAAAATACTGGCATAAGCACTTGGTTGGGCAGGCATGCTGGTGTCATGCATGGGCCACTGAAATCTCTTATCTTAAAAGTAAGAACATAATATGCAAAAAATTACTTTGGATTATTTTTCATTTTTTTTTTTTAATTTTTACATACCCCAGTGCTGTTGCTCTTAGGGATTTTTAGCAACTTCCGGAAGAAAAATAAATGATTACGCGATGGGACACATATCACTTTAAAGGAGAGGTTTACTAGATTTGTAATCTACCAACCAAATTCTCAGAAATTACTTTGAATTATTTTTAAAAATTTTTTAAATTTTCATATGCTGTAGCTGTGCGAAATTTTTACAATTTCCGTTTTGCATCATAAAATAAAAACTAAAAAAATTTCCGCAAGTGCTAAACAACTTCCATAAAGCTTCGAGTCTATGGATTCAATTTTATAGTTTTTGTCATTTGCATGAGCAAAATCTTGACTATTATCTCTGCAAATTCATTCAGAGCAAGTATACTGACATTTAAATATTTTTTTTTTTTTAATACTCCAAAGTAATTTTTGAGTATGTCCCTTTTAATCTAATGCCCTGTTCAGCGATGTCACAAGAAAACCCAAGCGAATGAAAGCAAAGCACATTTGTATTAAAAACAAAAATTTGCCTTTATGAGGCCAGGCCGTTAATAAGTTTAATTACATTTTATGCATTTTTTTTTGCTCCTCTTATTGTTGTTTTTTCTTTGCACCTATCAACCAAGTAATTACCATATTAAAAATTAATGCTTAACCAATCTCAATAAATAGTAAATGTATACAAGTGTTTGAGAGCAAATGTCATTATTTGTATGTATGCACACACACGCTGGCACACACATACACACACTAATAAAAACACATTTACAGAAATAACCATTTAAAATATAATTAATGACCAGCCAATTATAAAAATGTATCGTTACTGTACAGCACACATACACACCCGCATGTATATTTATAGCCAGCAAACACTTAGCTGGGAATTCAAATTGAGATGAAACCTTTTCTTAAACCATTAATGTTTCAAAATAACTGCAGTCGTCCTTAACAAATTATGACGAATATATTTCTCTAAGTAAAAAATTTCCAGTTTTTTTTTAACCAAATGGATCAGACTATTAGCCAGTTAGACTGCATAAAAAGAATTAAGTTCAATTATCTTAATTTTGTTGGCCGTTGATGGATGTCGAAAAGACCTTTCAGGCGGCACTACCTCATTTAATTGAACAGCATTGAGGGAATACATTCGAGAAACGAAGTTCCCTTTATTTTTTCTTTATGTAGATCCTGAAGAAGACAGTACCTGTATCACAAGTCTTCTAACGCAACTCTTTAAATACATTTCATTCACATAATTCTCATTTCATGTAAGAAATTTTTAATTTGCCTCAAATGGATTATGACAAATTTATTTTTAAGTAACCACAACGTTTCTTAAATGTTTGTTGGGTAAAAAAGCACATTTTGGTGTTGCTGTCTGGCTTACATGTGTCCAATGAACAGTTTCATTAAAACCATAATAAATCATAAGAAGAACATTTAAATTAAACGAAATTGCAAAATAAACGTTGCTATTCTTATATGTGCTCGGCAATTATAAACTACCTACCACCGGATACATTAAGCAAAGTGAAGCGAAAGAAAAGGAAAGCTTTATAATTAAAATCTTTCAAAGAAATTTTAATAGCGAAATATTTTTAATAAAAAACAAAAAGAAAAAATTTACGATAAATTAAAAAAAATTAAGTAGCCAGAAGAGAAAATATTGCACGTATTAAATATGATTGTATAAAATGCTGGGTCTATTCACATCAAGCAAAATCTTAATTAGCTTAAGAATAAAATTGTGGACGCCTTATATTTCTTGTGTACTTTTATTTAATTTACAAAGTTTTGGTAAATGGTTACTTACAACGTCATAGTGTAATAAAAATTAAAATAAAATTGCCTTTACATTGTTTTTTGGCCAGGCACTCCCTTATTTCTTTCTGCTTTTCAAACCCTTTTAACTAGCATTAGTAGAACAAAGCTTGGCAGAATCGCCATGTAATAAAAATTAAATGATTTTGTAATTCTTTAGTTTTATTATTTAATTTTTAATTATTATTTAGGTTGAGCTAAAGTACCACTAAAAATTTGTATATTTTTCCCTTAGAAAATTTTGTAAAATTAAATTCAGTGGCAGCACTGAAGAAAAATTTATTAAATCAAATAATTCCCGTAATGAATTAAATAATCAACATTTACAATAGGCAGCATCCCAAAGTTGTTGACACAAATGGTGCTTATGAGGAGAAAAGCATTTTTCCCAAAGTGATCACTCTGCCAAACATCAATTTTTTTTAAATTTAAAATTATATCAATTATCAAAAATTGAATAAGAAACAAAAAAAAAATAAAATATTTGACCTTCAATAGTACGAAATTATACGGAAATATTATTGAACTCAAAGGCTGAAAGTACGTATACGAAACACAGTTCTGCGAAAAAAGTTTGAATTTAAGAAAGTGCCAAAACTATATGTTACCATAAAAGTGCGAAAGAAGCTTTTATTTACTTTTGTACAATAAAGTTTACAAGGAATTTCTTATTTTTTATTTAAATGCATGAACAAAATTTTATCTCTCCTTAAAATTTTAAATTCAAATGCAAAGTTTTTATATTTCCATTTTTTTTTTTATTTACGACAAGTACTTTCTGGCAGCTTAAAATACACTACATTCCACATTTCATTTTCTTATCCATTTCTTTTACCTGCCCTTAAACTAGCAAAATGATACATGAAATTAAGACATGCAAATATTAACGCTTGTATTTGTATGAGATACCAAGCTGATATATGCACAAATTGCTGCAACAATTATTTAAAATGTGTTTGGTTATGGCAAGTTTTCTTCATATTCAGCATAAAGTAAAACAAAAGAGCAATTGGATTGAAACAGAGAATAATAACGCAAAAAGTTGAAAACAACAAAATTTAACAATTATATTTATGGGAGCAATTATGCAAATTCCAATCGTATCGTAATTGGCTTGAGAAGCAGCGGAGACTTTAACTGACAAAAATCGCTACAGACGACTATTGGTAATTTGAAATTCAAGACACCATAGTAAAGCTTTAAGAAATTAAGTGCTCCTAAAACCTAAACTCCAAAAAAAAACTGAACCAATACATTTACATTACCAGTTCAAATTAAGAAAGTCTAGAAAAGCCAAAGGTCAAATTATAAGGCATTGGCGAGCAAAATGCCATCCATCTCTTTACATAAAACAGGGCAAATAAAACAGCAAAATATAAGGCTTGCCTGGAAGCAATTTTATAAAGAATACAAAGATTAGAAAAATTACAATGATGACGAGAAGCAATAGCTACATCTACTAAATAATTCTTATTTTATACATTTTATATAAATAATACTTTTTATTTTATTAAAAGAGCAAATTGAGGTAGAATTATAATTATTTATTTTTAATTCGTTATTGCGCTGCAGAAGCTACAAAAAATTAAAGAAAAATATCGATTATAAATAATTATAATCCGACCTTAAGCTTGAAAAATTAGTGCTTTTAATAAAAGCAAACGAATAAATTATTTTCATTCTTTCAAGACTTGCAAAGCTGCTTGGCTTGTCTACAGAAAACATTTAAGGTACAGGCAGGTACCCAAAAACCGAAAATAAAAAACATTATACTGATACCTCTTTTAATTTAGCCTATTTTTATAGAAAAAATGTTCACTATTTTTTTGTTTTGTTTTGTTTTAAGTAACTCTTGGAAATAAAATAAGTTATTTATTACGTTTTAGTAACACCTACTTAGCCCCATAATAATAATAACTACATGCATGTGTAGAATAAAAGAAACTAAAATAGTTTCAAAAGTTAACACAAGAAGGAGTACACAGAGTATGGTTGAAACACAAAACAACGACAGCATTTACAATACAAAATGAAACATTTATCACACATGAAAAGCATAAAAATGGAAAATACTGCAGCAACAAAATGAGTTATTTGCTTCAGTGATACGAAATATATAAAATTTATGATAAAAAGCACTGCTCTCACATACACAGCAAAAATATTTTTGCAACAAAATGCAATAACCACAAAGAGTAAGTAAATATGAGCGCGTGTTTGTACTTAGTTTTCACATGTTTTCGTATAACCTGCAGTCATAAGGAAAATATATATCAGACGAATTTAAATTGTTTTAACTGGAAAGTAATTACCACGAAGAAACATTTAAATGTGAAAAAGGATATTAAAAATTTATTTTTATTTAAAATAAGAAATACCTTATCCAGTAAGTAAGAAAGTTTTTTTTTCATTATACAGATTAATTTTCTTCATTTTAAAATGTTTGGAATTTTTTTTTTAAATCTAAATATTTTAGTTGTGGTTACATTTTCCAAAATATCAAAAATAAATTAATAAGCCTGCTGATTTCATTTAATAATTCATGATCGAAATTGCTTATTATTGAAAAAGTTCGATAAAGCGAGACTTATGAATTCTAATACTCGATACGAAACACATCGAATTAAAGCTCTAGTGTTTTACAATACTGAAACAAATGGGAAATCAAACTGAAGAAAAAAAAAACTGTAAACTTGAAAAGATGGTTTTTTGTGTTTTTTTTCTCTCCCCATTTTGAGTGGGACAAAAATGTTAGCTATAAATAAGAAATACCATTACTTTTGACATAAAATTTTTGTTTTTCTTTTCTTAATTTATAAAAAATTAACTTAACCTACGGTCAGACATTACGCAAATATTTGTCAAAATAAGCAAATATTTTTATAGTCTAACATGATTTGTATTACATAAAATTAATTCAAATAATCTAATATAATAATGAAAGTGTAAACTACTTTAAGCGTAAATTTCTTGAAATATATTTATAAGCTTATATGTAGATGATATGTGGTTATAATTATTCATATTAAATATTTATTATGTGGGTATATTTCAACATTGGTAATCACTACAGTGCTACCTTTTGAGAACATCAAATCAGACATCCAATTATATTCTTGCAAAAGAGTTTTTTCACTTTCTTCTTTTTATTTTAAAAATAGTTTCGTTATTTCATTTATACAATTTATGAGTGTTCGTTTGTAAAATATGCACTTACAAAGTGTGTAAATAATAAATAAATGTTTCTCTATAAAACGCAAGTAAGCAAGTAAATGAGTATAAATTTATTATTATCATGCCATATTAAGAAACAAAAAAAGGAATGAATGAATGAAGTATCATTTATGAATTTATGCATTTTAATATGTTCATTTTATTCTTAAAACACAAGCAATGCATGTCATCATCATTTACATTATATTCACTTCCTTCCCATGAGTAACACTTTCATAATACAAAAAATAAAAAATTATAAGAACCCTAAAGCAACTTTTTTCTTTTTTGTTGAACAAAAATATTTTCTTCGTTACATTGCATTTAACCAAAAATATGTAGATGCAATGTGGGAATATATGTAAGCATGTACATATAAGACGATATATGTAGTACGTCAGTGTTCGTCAAACTTTTTATGATTTAAAAAGGAAAAAAAAAAAAAAACTTGGAAAAATATTTGATATAATTTTATATAAAAGTTTGCTTTAAAGTCAACGCCATTGGTCACCATTGGGCAATCGCACAGAATATGTTCCAACATTTGTTGCCCTTCTTCACAGAAACAACAAGAATTTTTCTATAAAAGACCGATTTTACTCATGTGGTAGTTGAGTCTATATTGTCCTGTCAGCAATTAATTATAGAGTTTGATGTCATTTCCGCTGAGGTTTACAACATATTTTGCTTGCTCTTGCCCCGCAGACGGGCTCTCTCTAAGGCGTGAAATTCCGTTTGCACAATAGGTTTTCAGGTCACGGTGCTATTTATTTTCACTAATTGTGATTAAAAACAACAAATGTTTCTAAATTACAAGCAATGAGTCAAATAATTGGGAACGGCTGTATTACAGCAAAACATTTCCATTAAAAGCACAATCAGATCTTTTTACAAAACAAAAAAAGTTTTAAGCAATTCTTGTTTTCTTTTCATCATAAAAAATTCGTGCGTAAAATACACTCAAGTAATTTACGAATTTTCATTTGCTTGGAAACAAACATTCAAAAACAACAAAGAAAATACTAAAGAAGAAATAAATATGAAAAAAAAAGAAACAAATAATAGTTATATGAACACATGCAGTCACGCATACATGCACACATTTATAATAGTCAACATGAGTATAGAAATGCAAGCAGATACTAAATATTTTGTTTGCACTCGACTTGGAAATATTTTTAAAACTCAATGAGCATTTCTGCACACAGACAAATCAGAAACTTTGTTTTCTGATGGAAGAGTCAATTCAAGTGAATTGAAAAAAAATTTAAGAGGAAAATTAAATTGTTAATATTTCATTATTTTAAACACTTGGAAATTGTTAACAAATAAAATTAAGCGCCAATTAAAGTTTGTAATTGAAATATGCATGATAGTGATTAAATTTGTAATTGAACCAACTAAATATTTAATTAAAAATTAATTCGCAGACAATAAAATTTGTTTTCGTTTTCAATACAATTATGCAAACAAAGCTTTCGTATTTTTTATTAAAATTAATTTTTAAAGTGGACTTGTATCACTTTCAAAAATAACAGTTCCTGTATTCGAATTGCAAGAAATTTAATAATCTGGGAGCAAATCGTTACATTCTACATCGAAATTTAGGATTCAAAATTTCTAAAGAAATTTTTCGATATCGAATTTGGCCTTTGGGTTACATTATAATTCCTTTTATTCTGTTTGATTATAATACTAGAATAAAATGTAAAATGAGTAAGTGTAGCCACATCACCAAAGCTGCTTAAAATGGCCTCATTATTTAATAAATAACTTGGGTACACAAAACAATTTTTTCTACTTCAAATAAAAAATAAAAAGTCTGTCCACAATCATATAAAATACATATATGTGTTCTTCTACTCCTTCAATTTTACTTCACACTCTTTTTTTTTGTTAAATTTACATGAGCCCAGGCAATCGATATTATTACGTACTTAGCATGCCCGTTTGTTTCTTGGTAAATTTTGCTATTAAAAGACCGGAAGAGGCTACTGATACACACCTACCACGATTTGATAAAAAATTAATACAACATGACTAAAACAAAATTTTATTTTTATTATAAGTAAGAAAAAAAAACACGAAAGTGATTATTTTTCTACTTGCTTTTGTCATTTTTGTCAACGACATATAACATCATTATTAATAACAACTTCATTATGGTTGTCGGTATCATTGTCGGCATCATTACCCAAACAAAAAAAAATATATATAAAATGAAACCATTTGAAGCAAAAAAAAAAAAAAATCAACAACAAAGTGAACAAAAAGATTAGACGGTATAGTTGGGTACTTGAACATTATTTCAACCACTTTCAAGTAATTTCAATAATGGAACAAAGTAGCAACATTAGCAGCCAGCAATATTTGGAAATGAAAAGAAAAATAAAACATTTAAAAGAAATAACAAAATTTTTTTCATACATAAAAATCGTGTAGCAGAGCAAGCGCAAAGAAAATCTTAACATTTATCTATTCACAGAAAGCGAAAATTACCCATTCACGTTTTTGGACCAGATCAACTGAAAACTATTTCCAAAGTATTCGTTTTTTTTTTGAGCTCGTCTGAAATCTTTTTTAATTAGCTCTAATTTCTTAAATATCTTTAAATTCAAAATTTTACCAGACTTCTGTGAGATTTATTTAAAAAAAGGTTGCTGATTTTATTCATAAAAAAAAGGTTTAAATTCCTCAATAAAATTTCCTTTAACACGTATTTTTAAATTATTAAATTGACTCACTAGTTTCAAAGTTATTGTAGAGGTCCATCTAACTTAATCCAACTGTTGACTAAGTTAAATAACCTGTGTTTTTTTCTTTAGGGTTGATTGAAGCTTGACACTTAGGTTGGCTTCCAAAATTACTCAAGTTATTTATAAAATATCAACAGCATAGATCGAGTGTGTTATTGAGGCTTAATATAGTTCCCAGTAGTCTAAGAAGAGCGGGGAGTGCTTGAAGGCAAAAACTTAAAATTATCTTTAAGTTTTTTCATATAATTTTTTATGGCCTGTTCAGCGATGTCATAAGAAAACCTAAGCGAATGAAAGCAAAGCACATTTGTATTGAAAACAAAAACAAATTTTCGTACATTGTTTTTGTTTTTAATACGAATGTTTTCTTGTGACATCGCTGAACAGGCCATTAATTTTGTTTCCTTTTTTAATTTGCTACAATTTACGAAAGGGTTTAGTGTCCATGCATGGATTGACGCACTATCAAATTAACCAGATTTAATTTGAAATCCAGTCCTCAATTCGCTCAACTCATACACAATATCGTAGTTCTCATCGTACATCTTTTTAAAATTTTTTAAATTTTTGTAATGCAAAAACAGATTTCATGTCTTCTGTTTTTTTAGGAGTTTTTAAATATTAAAGTAACTTTTGGTAAGTACCTCGTATATATTTAAACAATAAAACGTATACTCGTAAGTTTTAATGTCCTGTTATGTATTTCGTTTGTTGCAAATAGTGATAAAGATAGAGTTACTATTAAAGACAAAACACATTCAAACTTGCATGTGTGTGCGTGGATAAATATAAGTGTTTGTACTTTTTAGTCTCTCTACATGAATGAGTGAATGGGAGTACGTTGGCTCGTCAGTGTGACTGTGTTTGCATCTTTAAGTGTATTTAGATGCTACAGCAGTATGTTGTTGTAAAGACATGCAGACACTAATCTTATGCACAGGCGTGACACTTAACAAATGATACGAAAGTTTATTTTTATATTTATTTTTTTCGTCCTCCATTTTTTTTTCTTTGCAAACCATAAAAGAACAACTTACTACCCGTGCTGAGAAGTCTTTTAATTTTACTTTAGTACTGTTGCTTTATTCTTTATTCTTCATTCTTTGTTTTGTTTTTTTTTTTTTAATTGTTAAAATTTTTTCTCTTGTTATTGTGTCTTTTCTAAAGAATGGCTTCAGAGTGGCATTTATTGCAGAAATATCTTTCAACTTTTCAGAGAGTGGAGTGGGCATGAAAAATTATTCATTTTAAGTTTCTGTTTTTGAGCTTCTTTTTTATTTTTAACAATAAAATCTATTATGGCATCACTTTACAGCGAAGTGTAACATTGATAAAAGAAAGTAGAAGTGCAAATAAACAAAAATATTTTATTAAAATCTGATTGTATTTAGTTTAAAGTTTTCTAATGAAACCCAAAAAATTATTTATATTGTGCAGATAAAACTGTTAGCAAAATAATTTAGAAATGCTGTGGTTCTCAATATATTTGTGTAGCTGACTACACGACTACGAATGCAGCACTATCGTCTGCTAGTCTGTAGCCTGCTGTGTTCTATGTGTTTAATGCTTTGCAATTATTATTTCTGTTTTAATTCCTTAAGTTTTAATATATTTCAGATACATTCCACCAATCTCATATAGAGTCATTCCAATACTTGCAGTAGACCAGCTAGAAAAAGCTGTTATAAAAAGATAGATGCTTATTCATGCTAAATTTGCTTTAAATCCACGAATACTTATTCCATTCATCAATATAATGGCTGTCTCAGTAATTAATCTGAAATTTGCCAACTGTCACTTAAAGGTATTTCGATTATTAAAAATGGAACGCTTTACTAAAGAACAACTCGTTATAATTGTGACGGAACAAAGTGAAGTCAATGCCAATTTTTTTAATAATTTGTCACAACATCAACTACCTACCAATTAACTTAAGAACCAGAGAATATAAGAAATAATGTTATGTTACAGATAAAAAATCTACTAGAGTATTTCAAGTATTTTTTTTTTTTTAAGGTTTTACAACACTAGAAACTTTCGTTTGGATCAGCTTACGCTTTGGGTTAAAGTTGTCACATTCAAGTATTTTAAAAAAATTTTATATCATATCAAATTTAAATTGATAATGACAAATATTTTTTAATAATTTCAATCTAAGTGGCTTTCGAAAAGAATTTTCAATTTGAAAGAAAAATATTATATGTAAAAATACGTCCTGATGATGCCGCCAGTCTATAAACCGCACCAAACAGTCACTCTTTGTGGGTGCATTGGTTGTTCGACAATCACTCTTGGATTATCATCCGCCCAAATGTGCCAATTCTGCTTATTGACGAATCCACTGAGATGAAAATGTGCCTCATCACTGAAGCTGATTTTCGTCGAAAATTGATCATCCACTGTTGCCATTTCTTGCCACCATTCTGACCATTGACGATTGTGTATCTTTCCATGGTTCAAATTGAGTTAGTCTGATATTGAGAAATATCAAATGAAATGCAAAAAGAAAACTTGAAGTTTAGGTGTAGTTCACATTCAACATCGGCCCTTAAAATTTAACCAGCCTTTAGAACTTTAGAAAATCCAGCAGAGTTCTATTAACAATTTTAACGTTAATTTTATTAAAAATGTTAATTTTTTCAAATTGAAAATTCTCTTCGAAAGCCTTTCCGATTCGAATCGAAATACATAATAACCCCTCAAGTCCACAACTCAATTGATAAAATTTCTTTTTATATTTATTGTTTTTTCTATTCATTTTTGAGTCTTGTTATTTTAATAAGGAAAATTTTAGTAGCAGAAGTCAAAATGTACTTACAGCAACACAAATGTAATAAAAAAATAAATAAATTTTATACAAAAAGTATATAAAAATTCAATTGACTAAAATTTGTGAAAGACACATTTGCAACATTCCCTCCCTCTTTTGAAAAACTAAATGCAATAAAAATATGATAAAAATGAAATACGCTGAATAGTTTCGAATTGTTAACTCGAGAATTACAATTTCTGAGTTATTCCGTTATTATAAGTAAAATATGTTGGTATGACTGTTTGTTTGTATTTAATTGAAGTGATACTTTGAAAATAGAAACGACTGAACTGGATACAAGTTGCCAGGACACTAACAGATATAACAATAGTTCATACTTGGTAGATTTTATTTTGATAAATGTTTCAATTTATGTTGAGTGATTGATGAATTGTAGATATTTTATACCCACACACAGCTACACTCACACATATCCCTAGATAACCGTAAAACAAAGTAGAAAAATAAACAAAATATAAAAAACTATAATTTTTTTTAGAGACACAATAAACAACCTCTTGCAACCTTCAGTGCAAGTGGAAGACGGTAGGAAAAATATGTTTTCAAGTTTGTCTTTTGCTTGCGCTATTCGCCTTTAAATCCATTAAAAAAAGTATATCAAAATTGAAAAATGTCTCAAAATAGAATAGTTTAGGTTAGGTTGAATAGGGCGCCTACTAGGGAGCCAGTTTTAACGTAGAGGTTTCTATAACCGTATGCAAGTTAGTAACATCAAGAGTGGTGCGCTAGCATTCTGAGCTGCTTCGGGTAAGAGCCTGTCACAAGGACAGGATACCCTTCAGGGACCGACCAGTGATTCTGTATTTGGTATCACGGACAAAGTCTCAGTGAATAGTTGGATTAAAAGCTGATTCTCACAATACAATTGAAAATTGAGTGCTGGGAGTCTGTAGACCGAAAATATTACACATGTTTGCAAGTATGCTAGTACAGCCCTCACACACATACACATTAATATATCAATGTGTGTATGTGTATTTATAGTTATAGACAATTGTGCTATTTATAACCTGGAAGGAAGAAAAAGTAGTTTAAAAGCAAACAAAGACGAAAACAAAAGTAAAGATAACTTCCATTACTTTAAGGATTAAAAAAAAAATAAACTTTTTAATGTCTATTTATGTTCACTTTCTATTTAAGTTTATCTTTGTTTAAACTTAATAAATATTTGAATCAATTGTGCTGATACATCATCAAAGCTTAACATTTACAAACTTAATATTTTGCAGACAACAAGGTATCAGTTTTATACACACAAATATCTTGCGCTATATAAAGAGTAAATGTAAAACATTTAGTTTTCGCATCGCAATACAGAAAAGCCACCCGGTTTTATAAAATTATTTAAATTATTATTTGTTTCTGATGATTAACTTGAAGCAATTATTGTTATTATTGATGTTTAATATTAGAAAAGAATGGGCAGATTGATAAAAAAAAGCACGATAGCTTTCAATCTACAAGGCATCTTTTGAAGGAATTACTTTTTTACATTTTAAATTGTTAGCTTTATTGGATTATAGTTATAAGGACATGTTATTTTTGTTACCAAAAAAAAATTTCTACGCCCCTGATGAAGCGTTACTTTAAAATAACATTGTTATTACCCTTCTCTCTGGAGGCACACCTGGTTAAATAAGCTCGTAGCTTGATGAACATAAATGTTTTAGTAATTGTGCTTATTTGCTTGTAGCTGTCCATTGGCAAAGTTTACATGGACGTCTGTATCTATGTATGTGTGTTTGTAGTCGTATGTACATTTCTATGTGCGGGTTTATTAATGTTTCCAAGATATTTTGTCTATTTGGCATTAATCAAAAAATTTAAGCTGTGATAGTTGAGTTGACAGATAAATGACCCCATTGTATTGACATGACATATTACAATAAAACAATTTTTTTAGTAATCGTCTTACTAAATGTTCTTTCAGCAACATTGACAAAATAAATTTTTATTTATAAACAGATTTTTAGAGAGAAAAAAAAAATAAAAAGTTTTACAAAAGCAGATGTTGGGTTGTATTATTGATTCCGCGAGCCAAGAAAATTCTAAGGGAAAGAACTATCGTGCAAGTTAAAAATTGCAGTGTTTATACCTGCAGAACCACTTTATTATTTTGCATCACTGCTCATTTTGAGTCAGTCACAATTTAATAAAAAATAAATTAAATGATTAAATTTAAAATGACCAAATAGAATTAAAGAAAATATATTTGTTATTGCAAAAACCAAAATATGAACTCGTGTGTATTAATTCAAATAAAAATTAAAATAAATTCTTTTTTTTGTTCTGTTAATGTGATTATACGAAACATTAATTTGAATGACATTTGGCAAACATGGCACATTGTGACAACAAAAATAAAAAACAAAAACTTTTTCACATGTCACGTTTACAGTTAAACATACCGGAAAATAAACATGTCGTTTACATTCACCTCTACACATTAACAAATTTTCTATACAAATTTCTTGTTGTATAAAACTATTTTTTTTTTTATTATGAATTTATTATCTATTATACAACATTTAAACAATATTTTTGTTACAACTTTTAGTTTAAAAACAGGACAAAATTACAAAATAAATAATAATAAAAAAATTTAAATCAAAGTTTGAATAATAAAGAATTTTTCTGTTTTATTGGAGGATGCCTCTTTGTCTTGAGGACAAAGTGCTAAGGCCTGGAAAACAGCACTAGTGGCTTGAGTGGTGCAATAGATTTTGCAGTGGCCAAAGTTAAATTATGTGTTTAATTAATAATTAAAACTTTTGAAATATTTATTTCAGGTATTATTTTCTTTATCGCTAATTTTTTGCACAAAACTTTACTTTTTATTAAAAAATTTCGTATTTTTCTATTTTTATTTCACCCGTTTCATAGCAAAACAGTTGCAATAAAAATATTCTTGTCTTTTACTGCTTCTTTCGATTCAGTTTTTTATGAATACCATCTCTCGATAGTAAAGTAACTCAAGGCGGCAATGTAATCCAAAAACAGAATGTCAAAAAAATTTTGTAATTTAGAGGCCTGTTCAATTAAAAATGTATTGAAAACATTTATGAGAACGAACCTTTCGTTCGCATTTAACTTTACAAGCTTTTATTATTAGAAAAATTCGCTTTGAATATGCAGAGTTAAGAGCTACTTAAGTGTTTTGATATTAAAATTTAATTAAATTTAGAAAATGGAGTAAATCTGTTTGGCAAATGAGGCTGATATTTAATACCACTTGAATTACAAAGTTCAAATGATTTCAGAACGTTCCTAAACTAAAGAAAAAAATAATTAGCTTTGGTCACATTACACAAATATTTGTCGAATTTAGCGTAACCAATTTTTTTTTTTTGGCAAATATTTTTATAGTCTAAAGTGACATGTATTAAATAAAATTAATAAAATTATTATTCATATTACTTTAAAATATATAAACTTATATGTAGTTGGTCAAGCTTATTTCGGCATATGTTTGTTTAATGTGAACGTAGTTTATCATTCTATTGTCAATATTGCCTGGCTTTAAATATGTTGTAGTCACTTTATTTTTCCCCCACCAAAGATTATTCGTTTCATAGACAATTAAATAAGTAAATTTATTGTAAAACCGATAAATTTATATAAAAAAAGGTTTTTTGGACAGGCAAGTGATATTGTTGTTGTTTCTGGCATTTTCAATAAATCTTACCTTGTAAAACTGCAATCAATCGCATTTGAAATCAATCGGTAAAAACACAAAAAAAAATTATTATAAATTTCAAACAATAAATTAAGTTTTCTTTCCTATAGATAAATACACAAGTAATATTTTTTTTTATTAATAATATTTTTTAAATTTACATTTTATTGTTATGATTGTATGTCATGTACGAACGAGTAGCTTCCAGTGTAAGAGATAAAAAAAAACCATACACACAAACAAAAATCAATGTTTACATAAGTAGAAAATATGAAAAATTATACATCATATCATATTTGCAATGATTTATGAGTTAATTCGTGTAAAAAATACATTTCGAACAAAAATATATTTATTTTAAAAAGTTGGGGGGAAAATGTTGTTGCTGTGTGTTGTCTGAAATAAATCACAGGCAAATCATTCATTATTTTGTATTTCACTTGTCATTTGCCTGTGTTGTTGTTGTCACTGTTGTGTTGTACTGTATGATAAATAACTGCCATTATTGCAGTAACAGCCGCCATCACTATCACTGACACCAAAAACAAAAACACAAAAAAAAATTATTTATGGTCAGCGATTAAAAAGAAAAATACTAATAACAAGTTATTATGGGCTATTGAGCCAAAATATTTATATAGACCAGAAAAAAAGCCCACTAGGAAGGAAATATTCTTGACATGAAATAAAAGCAAGTTTACAGCTAATCTTGAAAAATAAAGTGAAGATAAAGATAAACATCCAGTCACACTTTTGTGTTAATTTAATGTAATAAAAAACAGCTTTTAAACGAATTTATTTTAATAAAGCTGTGTGAACAGGCAGAGCTTAATTTAGATTTAAGAGATTTATTGTAAAAGTAAAACCGTCAAAGACCTCTCACGTATCTTGCATTTAGTCGCAGTAGGCCTTGCTTTTTGAGCCAGTGTTTTACTGAGTAGGTAGCACATTCTTGGTCTTTGCGCAAAGAAAAATTATGATTGAGGCAAACATAATATAGGAAAGCATATTCGAAAAGAATTTTCAGTTAAAAAAAACTAAATATGCAGAAAATTGGAAAAAAATAATATTTTTAAAATTACCTTCAAAATTGTTAATAAAACTCTGCTGGATTTTCTTTACAATTGAAAATTCTTTTCGATAGCCATTTCGATTCAAATCGAAATGCATAATAGCCCCTCAACTTTAATTTTTTGAAATCGTAGCCATACGTTTCCCGCCTCAGCGCTGACATCCTTCATTTCGAAGCCATCAGTATACCAGAACTGTCAGTTCCGCTCAAATAATTGTGCATCATTTGTAAAGTTAGCTGATAACCATTTCAAAACGTCTGAAGAAATTCAGGGTTTTATCTCTACTGCCAGAGACAGCAAGCTGCAGCCAGATTCAAGAACTCTCACCCTTGCTAAATTGAATTGGAGCGGTTAGCCTGAAGGCTAAGGAAAGTGAGTGCAGTGAATATCCTGAAGACCAGTGTAAGACGTGATATAATGAATCAAAATAAATTTTTACGCAATGAATCTGGTGGGTTACTTTGTATTGCGATGATAAAAAAATTTAGCAAATCGAATCTTCAGTGTGTTTGAACATTTACTTTTGGAATTGAAGTTTTCTGGTAATGCGTAAGTGCATGTCAACACACAAATATCTTGCGCTAACCAAAGACAAACGCAAAACATTTAATTTTCGCATCGAAACTGCTGCCTTATCACAATATAAAATAGCCTAACTGTTAAAACTCTAGCATAAGCCACGCCCTACTTCATTAGCAACGCTTGCCTTATATACGCTTTGCCATAAAGCTTAAATATTCAAGTCATATTTCTCTAAAAAAAATTTTTGTAATTTTGTTTATTTTATTAAGAGCTGCAATAAATGAAAAATCCACGCTAAAAAAATATTTCCTATTCAGCTTAAACAATAAAAGAATTCAAACAAAAATAGCAAAAATCCAATAACACTCCTTTTACAGATAAAACAAAAATTATTGTAGACCAATCGATAATGAATGAACAGAAAAAAAAAAAAAAACTTTGCTTCACTTTGCCAACAATTGCCAGTGATCAACGAACGGCAGTTAATACAACAAGTTAAGGAAAGAGAAAATAAAACGATAAACAAACTAAAAATAAAACCCACAACGACAAGAATTCAATGATGCAACAAAAATTAATGCAGAATAATGAAAATATTTTGATAAATCGGTTTGTTTTTATAATAAATGAAAAAAGCTGGCAAAGAAAAACATAAAATTGAAAACAAACCTCAAGTCATACACAAACAATTTTATTTGTCTTGCAAAAAAAAAAAAAAAAAAAGAACCAACAGAAATATCAATCATAAATGGGATGAGATATTTTGTTTATTTTTTTTTTTTTTTTTTAATTTTTAAAGAGCACAAAACAATCAATGTGCCATCTAGAATGGGTATCACAATCACTTCAATTAAATACTTTGTTAAACAGAAAAATACTTCAGGCTATTAATAAATAAATAAGAGAGAGAGAGAGATTTTAAAGAAAACGTGTTGAAAAAAAAAACCAAATTAAAACACATACGAGGTTGACACGGCTTTATCCGACAGCTGCATTTATATGAACTGCCATGGGGCTGCAAAAAAATGCTCTATGTTGCGGTAAATACAGCAGACGTGAACCATTTAATTACCACACAAGTACTCGTATTTATTGCTATCCACGATTTTGTGTATTCACGAGGTTATTCGTATGGAAATGCTCTTCGGCGAAGAAAATAACTTCGCGTTGTTCTTTCCTAAAGCTCTATATTTGTAATAATCGGAATAAACATACGTCACAGCAAAAGAATAAGCACTAAATTTAAAAATTAAAACTAATTCTAAGCCGAAATTGTACTGAATTTTTTTTCTCACTTTTTTTTTTTTTTTTGCTGGGTTGTAGTGATTTTTTCACTTCTTTTACTGCACTTTGTTTGCTGGGTTTGCATGTAAAAATAACAACATGCTGCCTGGCATGTTGTAATCCTGCATTTGTGTAGTTATAAATGTTTATATTGTATTCATAATGTGACTGTGCGTCTGTATCTGTTTGTTTATGTTTGCTTAAGCCTCGTGTGTAAGGATACGTAACATAAACAAACAAATAGTAACCAATATTTAAAAAAAAAATATGTTTTTGTTTTTCTTTACCTGTTAGCTTGACGAATTTGTGTTATAGTAATGATGGAATCAAGTGAAGTGGAGTGGAGTGGAGTGTAGTGGAATGGGTTCAGGAATATTTTCTTGTTGATGAGCATAGCTGGTAGCAAAACATTAAGAGGAGTGCAATGTATGTACAGAAAATGTTCAAATGCATATCACAACATTTGAGAAATGACTAGTTTGTTTAACGCCAGTGACTAATAAATTTTGCTTAACTTTTTTGTTAAATTAAATAAAATTAAAATTTAATTCAGTTTTATTTTAAAGCCATAGTTGTGCTTACATCTCGTTGTAAAACTCTGTGAGAGTGTTGGTTATTTTAAAAACGTCAAACATGAGTGACAGTCAATCAACTCAAACTGAAACAAAAAAAAAACCAAATAAAAACAAATGATTTTAGCTGTTCAGCATGATTTAATATGCCGTTTACTTAATTTTGTTTTATAAATTAAATTAATTACTTTTTTTTTTAAATCTCAGTAAAGAAAAGATTTATTTATGAAATAAACTTAATCAATTTAAATAAATGATTTTATTTGAAAATTATCAAACTTTTAACAATTTTTCAATAGCATTTCAAGAGTAATTTATAATTTGCTTGTCTTTTATAAAAATATTTAAAACAAGGTCTAAAATCGCACTGCACTCCAGTTCCTAACTACAATCTGAGACTGCTTACGAATCTCGTAATTGCTGCAGCGTTAATTATGCCGAGATCTTCTGATCTCATAATTCATAACAGGGCTGATTATATATTTTATTAACAAAATTAAATTATTTATCGAAACATGTCTTCTTTATAATCCAATAAAAAAATTCTATCTCTCAAAAAATACATGTTTTTATTTTCAAATTAAAAAGGCTACTCTTACTGAGGCATCCTGTATTAACATCCTTTGTTTTATTTTCTTATTTTTAAATCATATTCAACCTTTAAAGGTACAAAATTCATTTAATTATAATTGCTTTTTCTATGCTCAAATTGCTAATGTTTAATTAAATTCAAGGCTTAGTAATTAGAAAAACACAATGATTTTAGTGTTTATTTTTGGTATTATTCTCAATTAAAAAACAAAAAAAAAATTTTTTTGCTTGTAAATTAGTTTATTATTTTATTTATCATCATTAATTTATTTATTTATTTAATATTTTGTGTTGGTTTTGAGTGTCCTTTAACACTTTAAATATTTGACTGTCTTTAAAGGTTTTAAAACTAAAAGTTTTTCTTGTTTTATATTTTATATTTAGGCGGTCTAAAAGGAGAGCAAACAATTTTTGAAATTTTTTTGTGTTTGCTAACAAAGAAAAAAAAAACACAAAAATATTATTTAAATATTTACCGTCATTTCAAAATGATAAACAAACCCATTAAAAGCTTTTGTAACAACATCTTTATAAATGAATCATGACGAAAGTCCTTAATTCCTAAAAAAATAAAATCTATTAAATACTTGAGCTACACAGCGGGAAAACAACAGCAACAGCGAAAGCCCTTAGGCATTATTTTTATGTCTAAGCAGAGCTGTAGGAAGAAACGGCTCTAAAAAAATAATTTTAAAAATAAATTTATAAATGAAACACGTGCACTTTTATGTCAAATGGCAAGAGGTAAATATTTACTGAACCCTTAAAAACCAAATTATATTTTAAATCGTTTAATTAAAATGAAAAAAAAAAAATAATTAAATAAAACTTTTGCTGTCAGCCATACGAACGACCCACAATAAAAAACGCATAAAGTTGGTATGAATAAAAGCAAATCTAATTGTGGCCAAATATTCATTATTTTAAATTAAAATATGACTATCAGCGTAGCTGAAAAAAACAAGGTTAGAAAAAGCTAAATCACAAAAACAGCAAGAAAAAATGTTAAGAATATTAGAGCTTAAAACTTAATATTTTTTTTTTTTTTTTTTTTTTTTTTTTTTTTTTTTTTTTTTTTTTTTTTTTTTTTTTTTTTTTTTTTTTTTTTGTTAAAAAAATTCTAATAAACCCAAGAAGAAATTAATGAAAATTTAATATAATGGTTGTATTTTTGATTTTTCTTGGCCATTTGTGAACCGATTGCTCTCATTTTTTGCACTGATAATTTCTGAAAAAACTACGTACCAAGTTTTGTAGTCCGTTTGAACATATTACGCAAAAAACCCACTCAGAAAATTTTAAAAAATAGAGGTATACGCGGTTTTTGACTCATAGCTTAGCCAGAACCAATTGATAGATTGGTATAGTAAACTTTTCTGAAGGTGTTCTAGGGACATCAGAAAGTTGATTTCAACGACTACACGGAGGGACAGAGAGACAAATAAACTTTATAAGGTGTTGCATGAACGGTGTAGATATTACACACCTAATGCTAAACACAAAAGTGAAAAGGATATAAAAAATTTAAGTCATTTTGCCACATGGCTATAAATTTAATATTTTTAATTTTTATATTAAAGCCTCATATTGAAATTTTAAATGATATGGAATCCTATAAATTCAGTTGAAGTATTATATAATCAATTTGTTCTTTAAAATATCATTTTTGTTACACAAAACAAAATTAAATTTTAAATAGAACCACATTTATTCACAGTCATTTTTAATTTAATAATTTTTATGTGGTTGACATTTAAATTAAACATTTTGTTACTCGAACCCTTTTATTTTTTGTTTTGTTTTGTATTGCGTACTGAGTTATATTTTGTTAAAACAATTACCATAAACAGTTTTCGAATTGCTTTTTAATTAAATGTAAACAAAACACTATCGCACGCAGATGAAATTTAAACACACACAATCCAATCCCATAAACACATAAGCCTTCACACACCTTCTACATGCACAAGCTGATGTACACACGTAGTACGTACAACTAACGAACTGCACACACACTGTGTTACTATTTGTTTTACATGAATGTGACATGAATACATTCAAGAAAATTTATAACATGTAAACTTTGTATTTGTTATTATTGCTATTGGTAAAACATTTTCATGCTTCTTATTTAGTTAAACATTTTTTTATGCTTTTTAGTTAAAACAAAAAAAATCCAAACAAACAGTGGCAGTAAAAAAAAACAAATTTTTTCATTAAAAATTGTTTTTTTTTATTTTTTATATTTTAAATTGGAAACATTGTTTATAGTCCGGCTTAGTAATAGAATGTAAAACAAAACAATAACAACAACAACAAACAAACAAATAAATTGCATAGAATTTAACCCGGCACAATGTTGGCATGTGTATTTTCAAATGTTTTATTTTCTTTTTGTTTTATATTCAGTCGTATTGTTGTGTATTTACGGTCGAACCATTTAACAAACTAAATTTAAAACAGACAATATCCTAATTTAAACAAAAACATACAGAAAAAAATTAAATAATTTCATTTGTTTGTTTGGTTTTGTAAATTAAAAATTACAAAATGTATTTACATGTGATTATGTGAGTGTGTTGCCAAGCATTTTATAGGGGCTTGTAAAAGTGACCAATTCAATTTTATGTCCAGTCACGAAATAAAAATTATTTGTGACGAGTTTTGTGGAATGGGAACAAGACACTTGGTCACTGCGGCTGTTACAAATGCTCTTTGAGTCTAGTATTCACTAAGAATTCCAAAACTTTCGCGAACTATTTGTCAGACAGTTTTAGGTAGTGATGCCCAAATTAGACCATTCCAGAGACACAGTATATATTGTGCTCTTCATTAAATAACTTGCAAAGGTTGTTGCGACTGAAGTATTGAAAAGAAAATACGATGAAAAAAGAGTCACGACCTACAACTTCTTTTTACTTCTTAGGAAGGCACATAAGCCGCTGACTTTTACAGTCGCCAGAAAGGCTTTATAGCTAATTGGCAAGGGTTTTTCTCTTATTTAAAAAATATTTGTTAAAAAAGTGAGAAAAAGTATGCAACAAAATTTTGACAATTTTGTAATCAAAACTTTCTTTATTTTTAATTTTTTGTTTTATCATTTGGTCACCTTATATCCATAGAAAATTTAGTTTATTTTTAATTGTTTATTAAATCAACTAAATATTATATTATCTACTATTCTTCTTTAATAATTGGTTTTCTATTATAACTAAAATTTCAATTCATAAGCATGTCCTGGAAATATACACTAACTGACTGACTGTTTGCATTCTAAAATTATAAAACAAAAAATCAAATTCCTATTATTTATGTTGTTATATAAAACTACTATTATTTAGTTATAATTAAAAACTTTTATTTGTTCTGAACTGTAGTTAAATATTTGTTGGTAAATTGACAAAAACATGTGTAACGTAACAAGAACAAAGACAGCTTAACCCTATATATGACAGAAGCAGACAAAAATGCAGGCGTTATTAAAAAATATTTTACAAAATAAAATAAATCTCATTCAAATTATTATGAAAATCAGTTAATTACTGCTATTGCTTTTGGGGTTTTTCAGGTCTTTAAAAAATTTTTCATAAAAAAGCTGCAGGTTTTTTTCTCTTCTTAAAATTTATGCTCGCCAGCAGACATTTGACAACAATAAAATTTTACAGAATGAATATATTATGTTTTAATATTTCAAAGTAACAAAAAAGCCACTCAACTTTACTGATTTTTTAAAACGTATTCACGCACGAATTTGTGTGTTTGATTTGTTTTTTTTTTATACTAAATTTCAATTCAACAATACAGGAAATTCAAGCAATTGGCCAGTAAGCATGAACTGTTGGCGATGCATGTTTAATATATGTTAAACCAATATAAACACACACACATATAAACAATAAACAAAAGTTTCCATTTAACTTCTCTCAGTTGTCTGTTTATTGTCCAGCAACAATTAAATTTATTTATTTTTTTTAATTAAGTTAAAAAATTTAAATAGAAAAATAATAACGAAATTAATTGAATATTCAGGTGAAACAAATGAAATAGTGAAAAATTTTTAACGAAAACTTTGGCAGATGAAATATTTTATGTTGTTGTCCTTTTATTATGGGCAACTTATGCCAAAGGAAAAATTCACGTTCAATTAGCCAGAATATAACAGGGGACAGTATAAGAGTTTTCACACATCAACATTATGCTGATATCTGCACAGACATGAAGGTATTTAGAATGAGGAAGGAAGAGTCCTTTTTCTATATTGAAGTTTTTGACTCCGAGTATAAATGCACTATGATGCGAAATCAGCTGAAGATATTTAGGTAACAGGTAGGCAGCCAGTTAGACAACATGTAACTTCATAATTCCTACACAAGCTTTTTCTGTTTCTATACTAGCACAAGGATTTTCATGCAAATGCAAGTAATGGAATATAGGCCCTAGAAAACCCAATTAATAACAAGACTGGTAAAAAGTTTGGAAATATTTTAACTAGAAATTGGGCCCTACAGTAAATATTTTAAGTAGTGCAACAATTACACCTCATAAATAGCAAAGTGAAACAAAAAAGAATAAAGTGCATATTATTTTTCTGGTAGGTGATATTTAGTACAAAAAGAATCTGTTTTTATAATTTGCCAAACAACTCTAAAATCTTGAGTTACTGGTAAAAAAAACCGAGTTTTCGTACCTCTATTCAGTAACGTAGTTGAATATCAGCAGATTTAGATACAAAAATTGAGGCCGTTTGAATGGTAGGTATATTACTTAAGTAAACTTCAGTAAACTTTTCGGGATCTAAGACAGGAAAGAGGACGTATAAAATAGCAATAGTTTTTAATCTGCTCGTAAGCCCTAGTTTTATTTCGCTCAGTTTAGTTGTTCTAAAACGAGTATTTACAAGCCCCTTGAAAATGTTTTAGCAGTGCCGAGTGTAACAAAAAATTATAACATTGATTGAAAAAATTTCCATGCTTTTATTTTAGTTTAGATTTTTGAAAAGAAAAACAAAATTTATAAATAATTATTGCTTTTTAGGCCTTAAAAAAGTTTACTATTTATGAATTTTCCTTTGGTTGTAAAATTTTTTATTTCATTTGATCGATTGATAATCAAAAAAAACACAAAACGGAACATTTAGCTCAATTCTTATTTATTACACACTCTACGTATGTGTAATAAATATTTGTTTTTATGCCAAATAAAATCATCACTCATACGCTACCCATCATTAAGTAAAGCAAACAGTAACAAAACGTCATATGGAATTTTCTCTAGATTCGGCAACTAATCAACTGATTCAATGATGACCTTTAATATTCGAAATTTTAGTGATGAGTCCAATAGTGCAAATTTAGTTTATTTTCAACGTAGAGGGCACATTTTGGATATTGGGTTTGGGTTTGCATTTTGTTGTTGCCAAAAGCAGATAAAAATTTAATTGATTTATATTTAAAAAAAAAACGAATGTAAAAACATATCGTCTAAAGTTTTTTTTTTTTTTTAAAGAAACTGTGTTTCAGATATCGATAATTATGGTTTGACAGCTGAGAATGTGAAACTGTGCTGACATTTCTGTTCAATAAGGTTTGGCATCATAAATTTTTTAAGGCCAGAGCAACGCCTTTATTTAGTTAAAAAAAATAAATCTGTTCGCGAAGTTGAAGAGCACTTCAACCTGGTGAGCAGGTAATTCATATTGTTGTTTAATCAATAAGCAAAATAGCCGTATTAGAAAACGAAACGAAATGGACCATTTGGTGTGGCTTACACGGTTCTTATTTCTTTCCAAATGAGAGCATATAGGGTGAATGGCGAGTGCTATATAGTCTTCACGATTGAATTTATGTCTCTCAAAAATTAATTAGATAAACATCATCGTCTTGGTTGGAAAATTTAAGATTTCGTTCATTTTAGATTTTTTATAAATTAAAAAAAATTTAATTTTCTTAAAAAAAATGGATTTTCCATGAGAAGTAAAAAATTTATTTACAACAAAATTTGAAGGTTACTTCGAGTTACTAAAAATTATATGGCAAAGAAATTTTCAAGTTTAGCACATTTTAAAAACAATTTTTTTAATGAAATTTTTTATTTTTTTACAAACTTTTTTACAACATCCCACACTACAGCAGTAGTAAAAAATGTATTAAAATAAAATTTAAAGGTTACCGATTCTTAAGTGCTCTTCTAAATTTAATTAAGAAGGCAGTAGTCTCTAGAACTACTTTTAGTATTAAAAATTTAATTTAAAGCTATCAAACCTTAGGCACCACAAACAAAATTCATTTTTGGAAGGCTTACGGGAGAGAGCAGAGGTCTAAATTAAAAAAAAATATTCGTTATAGTTTTAATTACTGGCTGTTGCCCATCAAGCAATATTTTCTGCTGAAATATCATTTATCAATTTCAATTTTTTATTTATATTTTGTTTAAAGAAAAAACAAAATCAAACAAAAGTTTGAGGGAAAAAATGTATGTAAAAATATGTATTCGTATAAATATTTTATTTGACTGCTGTTGTATTGAAAGTCTTGCGGCAAGTTATTCAATTTATTAAAAGAACACCACCAGAGGCGATGAAAAAAAAAAAGTGGCAACAAAATGTTGCAAACAAAGCATCATTTGTCTTTTACACAAAATATGGGTTGGCCAATGGATGGTTGAACTTTTTCTATTTTTTTTTTTTAATTCTCGTATTTATTTTTTATTTTTCTTTTATTTTTTATTTGTATAATAGTTTGGTATCTCTAGTGGTGTTTCTACTTTATGTTTATTTTTTTTTATTGCAGATAAATAAATGTTGAAAATATTAGTTGTATCGCATTAAATTTCCATTCAGTTTATATTTTTCTTTTGCTCAGTTTTTCGCTTACTTTTGCTTTAATGGCATGTTATCTAGCTTTTATTTTTTTTCTTCTGCTTTTAACGATAAAGAAAAATATTGAAGTTTTGGTACTTTTACTGCAATATCAATAGCAACTGTTTTGTAAAAAAAAACTATTTTGATTTCTTTGAATATTCCTCAATTTCGTACTGGACTCTTTGCCCAACAGTTCAACCAGCATATTGAATGCTGCTTTAGTTTCAATGATTACATATTGCAGTTGCAAGTAAAAAAAGCCCCACAAGAAAAATCATTTGAAAGAAATGCTGAAAACACTTGAAAATTATTAAAAACTTTTTTTATACTCACTCGTACTTTTCAATTTGAGTTACTTTCTTTTTAGATAAAAAATGTTATTCAATAGCCCAAGACAAACAGGAAGAAAAAAAGGAAGCAATTAAATTAAAGATTGATGTGGCAGCTAAAAGAATCTGCAATATTGAAAATTAAGAATTTTGTAATAAAAAAACCACCTAAAGAAATAAAAAGAAACTCTTATTAATCAAGTAAATATGCAAAGCAAATAAATAGTTCTTGCACTTTTGTCAAACACTGTAACAAAACAAAAACTACTGCTGCTGCTCACGCTGCTCACATCTGGTGACAAATATTCTTGATAAGAATAAAACAAGAAAAAAGAAAACTTAATATTTACATGTTCTGAATTGAACTCTCTTTAGAGAGCAAGCTGTGTGTTGACCTAAAACTTTAAATTGCTTTTTTGCACAAAAAACGAAATTATTGTCAAATTGTTAGAAGCAAAAATTAAACAATAAAGCTAGTGGATTACCAAAGTCATAAATAAGTGGTTTCACTGTCGCAATTTCAAAAATGCCAAAAGTGTTAGTGTAAAAATATATTGTCGGGGTTTGTGAGCCAAAAACTGAAAACACTTGTAAACACCAGCAACAAATTCAACAAACAGTATAAAACTTGCATCAAGCAATTATTTTTTAATAAATAGCAGTCTAGGGAGTAATTTTACTATTTTTTTTTTTTTTAATTAAAAAATTAAATTTTAAATTCAACTATTAACTTACTCGTATTTAGCACTCAGTAAGCTCAAAGGTTTAATTATAGGCTTCGACAAGGATCTAATTACGATTTGCTCTCAGAAAAAAAGCAATATGTATAGAAATAAAATCAAAGTCTATACGTTATTAGTTGTGTGTCACTTTTAAAGAATAATTGTTTTTTTTTTTTCGAAATTGTAACACTGAAATCTGCTTATCAGTGGGAAATTTTTACTCTAGACTTTTTAATCAGCTTGCTGCTGAGATCTTTACTTTACACAAACGTATCAAATAGAAATAGATTCTTGTGGTCAAGACAAAATATTTGAAAAGCTTAAAACAAAATGTCAGCTCTTGTTGTTTAGGCTGTCACAGCAGACTTTCGGTAACAGATCCTGCTGAAATTTTGCTGATCACTTGTAAACATTTTAGTGTGAAATTTAATAGCAACGTTTTGTTTGCTTTATTTTATTTTAGTTATTTTGAAAACCACAAAACTACATGATTTCCCAAATCGTTAAGCACTCCGCTTTTAATAATCGAAATAAACACAATCGAAATAACAAAAAAATTATACTAAATTAAAAATTACTGGGACACTTTATAGAAGAAAATTATCATTATCTACAACTATAAAATTAAATTCATAACAAAGTTTTTATAATTTTAATATTGTTTTGTTTGGGCGGTTTTTAAACTGAATAAAACGAAAAAGAAATTTGGAACTCTAAATCCCCTTACTTGTTGTAAATATGTTTTGCTGGGCTATTTAATTTAAAGAAGTTTTAGCTACGAGTTAAATACTGAATGCTGCAGGACTACAGAAATGAATAAGGAACAAATTAAAGTTTTCAAAAAAGTTGAGGCGTGAAAATTCAACACAGTTGTGTAATTTTAACACAAAATAAAATGGAAAGCATAACACAAAACACAGTTTTAAAATAATGCAACACACTAGTTTAAAAATACACGTACACAGAGAGAAAAACAGTAGGGCGTCTAGTTCAAAATGGCAATAAAAGCAAAATGTCCACAAAATTTGATTTTTTTAAAAAACAAGATTAATAAGCTGTTAACAAAAAAAAAACGAAATTAATAAGAAACTTTGCTTTCATTTTTAAAATGTTATTAAGGGTCACCCCCCATTTGAAATTGTGCTTTAATGTGTGAGTGACATATTTAGTTGTGGTTAAAAAAGAACTCACGTTTTTTTATTTAATAAAAAAAAAAGGAAAAAACAAAGAAAAACTATTCGACAAACTTTTTGGTTACAACAAAACATATACATGAAAGTTTTTTTTATTTCTTACAGAACTTTGTGCAAAGTAGCTGCAAAGTAGCAGTTGTGAGCCGGGGAAGAAATAAAACTAAAAGTTCATCTTTTAGTTTTATTAAAAACAAAATCACGTAATAGTTGCTTGTGGCTGGTTATGTACTACAAGCACGTTGTTTGAGTTGCTTATTGTTTTCATTTTGAGGAGGTTGATTTCCTCAGTGACTTTTAAAAATATTTGAAAAGTCCTTTAAAGAAATTTTCAAAATTTTTAACCCAGATAAAGCGGGATTTTTTCTTAAACTTCAATTTTTATTTTGAAACTTAAATCGCCATGAGTTTCCAAAAAAAATTTTTTCTTAAAATTAATATGATCATTTCATCAGGCGCTACTCTGAATCCTCAGTAGCTTAATATAAAAATAAAATATTCGCAAGTAAATTATGGGATGGTTTACATGACAGCTTTGAATTAGAATCGCAAAATACAGTTTTGAGCCACATACTCGCCAAGAGTATGTCCTAGATTCAATTTGCGACATTAAGATATCTGAGCAGGTCCCCTAACTCTACTCCTGATATCTCTGTTTCGACGCCCTAAGAGGAAATAAATGAAGGCCACAGATTCATTTTTCGTATTTACATAAAAACAGCCCACTATTGTATTATTTTGTTAACATTTTATAAATTAAGATATAATGTTAGGCATTTCTGTTAATGTTTCGTATTAAATGCAACAAAATTTCAACTTGTAAGCAGTTGACCCTTCATTTTTTATTAAAAAAAGAAAACATGAAAGAAAAGAATTATTTATCTGGACTTACACAATTTGTTAAACTACAAGTACTTACAAATTTACATTTCAATATTACAAACATCCTAAAGAAAAGTGGAGTTGAATTAATACGTGCGAGTACATAGCAAAAGCTGTTATATGCACATAAGCTTTTGTTGTACGTACACATATTGCAAGAACAATACAATTATAGAGAGAATATTCTATAGAAAGCAGATGGACGATGGACACACACACACACACACACACATTCATGTTTATTCCTCAATATTTGTATGAATTCTAAACAAACAAGTAACTTTGTAACATTCATATACCCTAGTACAAATGCTTGTTGTAATAATGCCCTGTCAATATTTGAGCAAAGGAGGGCGTTGCTTAAAACTGTCAAGTACAATTATATTTACTTGTTTTTCTCATGCCTAATACCGACTTGGAATCATTTTACAATGTTGGAATATTTAAAGTAATTTAATTTGCTTAGAAATAAATATTTATTTATTCGAAAAAAAAAAACACACTTTATAAGAATTTAAAGTACAGCACACGCCTACTTTAAAATTGAATAAATAGAAAAAAAAAAATAATGCAAAAGTATTTGTGTATAGCTGCTTTCTTTTGTGTATAAAAGAAGTAGAAATTTGTTTACAAAATAAATTTGTTTTATGTATTTTGGTTTACAAAGAAAAATAAACGAAAATAAATTCTTAAATTTTTAAGTTTTGAAAAAATAGAAAAACAAATTAAATAAAATTATAATGGGTATCTCAGTAAGAAAGCACTTTATAAATTTACTGCCAACTCTCAAATTTGCCAGCTGCCAGCTGTCCCGTACAACTCGTTGTACTTGTGATGGAGCAAAGTGAAGTCAATGTCAATTTTTAGAAAAAAGTAATTTTTTCCAATGAAGCGCATTTCCATCTGAATGACTGTGGTGTCAACTGAACGCCATGGATCTAGACGACATTATTGAAACCAAAACACAGTGCATTAAACAATCGATTTATCGCACCGTGATATAATAGTGGGAGACAACAATTAGTACAAAAAGTCCGGCTTTTAAACTGGAAAACACAAAAGTCACTTTTATAAATCAAAAACTACATTTACTAAAACAAATGGGAGGAAATTTTGCTTTTGCTTCTAATAAAGATGTTTGCTGCTACGACCTTTTTGGTTTGAAACCTTCGGTTGAAGTTGTGTCCAGAAAACTATTTCGACTTAGCAACTTTAATGCCTGAATAAGTATATTAGAGAAAATATTTTGGTAGAACGAGTGCAAGAAGCAAATCTTATAGAATTTTTGCCAGCAGTAACTAAAATAGAAAATCTTTAAACTTAATTTTATAAAAAAATTATTCAATTTATAATTAAGGCCCAGCTTTTCGTATTAAAATGTTTTTTTATCTTTAAGTACGAATATCAGTTTTCCATTTCAAAATTAAATAATACTTAAATGGCCAACAATGCCCCTTAAAAGTGTATTTAAATTACCATATGTACTCAGCAGTTTTTTTATTTGCTTAAGCAACCAATTGAAACTTATCTTTCGTCTAAATAAAAATGGGTCATCTCCTATGTATACATTTTTGAAGATTTTTAAAATTATTTTTAATTTTTTTAGATTTTATTCTTTACTATTCATCACATTTTTCTTTTTTCCCAACAGCTGTGTTTCATTCAATGTCGATAACACAGTCGATAATTTCGTTGTGCTGCCAACATTTTGTCTTGCTTAAGTAAGACCAATAAATTGTTACTGGAAAACTGAAACTGTATTTGTATACAACTTTTAAATAACAATTAATTAATTGCTTATTTAAATACGTAGTCAAAAATTGGCCATAAAACACTTGTTTATAACAATAATTCAGATCATTCTGGAGACGAAACGGCTACGCCAACAGTAAAAAATTTGAACTCTATTATAGTTTTAATTTTATTATTAAAACCTCTTTGTGTTATTACTGATTACAACTTTGTATTCATGTAGTTGAGAAAAATATACAAAAATGACAACTCCTGAGTTGAGTTGCATCAAATCGATATGACAATTTTTCGCTAATTAAATATTTAATTTTTGTTAATTTAATTTTACAATATTTAAGCAAAAAATATATTTTAAATTAATTTTCTTTAAATAGCAAGCAGATTTAAAACAATAATTTGAATTTGTGGAACAAAGGAAAAATAGAATAGCAAAAGTGTATAAAAAAATGTTGTATGTAAGTATGAGTGTACCCTATTAGCAATTACAAAGATGAGAAAAATAAAAAAAAAGTCCTTAACCACTGAATTTGTCGGAGCTTATTTTTATTTTTTTTTTTAAAGTCATTGTTTTCAAACTTTTATTTAAAATGGCAGGAATAAAAAAAAACAAATACATACAACATTTCAAATATTGTGCTGACTTGTAATGGAATGAGCCACACACTCATTGACATAGCATACTATTCCCACCCTCCCACCCACATACACACACACACGTGCGAAAAAACTTGCAAATTTATATGAATAGCATACATTTCCCCCGTTTCTGTCGTAAATCTATTTTATTCTTCTATTGTCACTTGCAGTTTGAATTAGGAACAAAGAAAAAATAAAATAAAACTAGTAACACAAAAAAAAAAAAAAAAAAAAAAAAGAATAGAAATAAAATGTAAAAGTAACCATATAAATATTAAACTAAACATTTTGAGGAAGAGATTATATGTGTGTGTTGTTTTTCTTTTTTGCTTTTTAAAGCAAAACCTTCCTCCCTTTCTGTTTATAGAATCAACACATTATAAAACATTGTTTGAGCAGCAGTAACTTTAGTTTGATTGAACCTTTATCACTCTACAATTTCTATTAATCGTAACCCAACTGTTGTTTTCCTTTTGCACATTACTTTAATATTCAAGCCGACACATTTATATTTATTTAAAATATTTATTATAAAATGTTGTTGACAGTTTTCAACAACACAGAAAACAAAAAATTAAAAAAGAAATGTGGGCGAGTGTGTACTCAGTAACATAAAAATACAGTGACTGACATAATAATTATGGTTAGAAAATGCTCTATCTATTTTAGTAGAGAAGATAAAAAATCACTTGTAAACCTTTTTTAATAAACATTCAATAACAATAATTTTTTTTCGTATTAAAACGGTTGATTTTTATATATAAAAAAATAAGTTAAATTCTTAACTTTCTTAAAAAATAAAAATATATATAATTCAAAAGGCTAATTTTCTTTTATTTATTATTGGAGCAAAATATCAACATAAAAATAAAATTTTTATAATACGACCTCGAGCTTAATAAACTAGCCGTTTCAATAAAAAAAAAGTAAAATAAACTTACAAATAAAAATTGTTTAGCTTTAAGCCTCTACGGGTTTAGCTGCATCTTTCAACTATATGAAAACTAAGTATTTGTGACTGCTCTTTTAAAGTTCATACAAATACTGATTGCATTCAGTTATAAAACAACTTCGGTTGTGAGAACCAAATGTTAAAAATTCAGTTGTGGTAATCGAATTTTTTATTTTAAAAAGCAAAGAGTAATTCGATAACACAGCCCAAAATTTAATTCCCTCATTTTATATCTAAATTTGTATTTGTAATAGGAATAAAAAAAGACTTCTTTCTAAGCTATTTGGCTTTCGCCCTTCATACTACGAGTATATTTAAATTTTCACTGTGCAGGCATCTTGATAAATAGGGGAGCGAGATTCGAACGAAAACCGTAGGTTTTGCTACAAAGGAAATAATTTAATATGAAGAAAAACTAAACATTTCCAGAAAGTTAAGAAAAAAAGTTCATAATGTTATTATGAACTTGTGCTGGCTACAATAGTAGAAGAATCTTTACTTATTAATAATACTGGCTGGGTTTGTATGTATAGAACACTTCTTCTATACGTCTTTTATTAACCAAAAATATTTGCTTATAAGTTCGGCCTTCAAAATGTTATCGGTTCTTGAAAAGTGGGGGCTTTGCTTTTTTTCTTTGGTAACATATATACATACTTATATGATGGTTAAACACTTTTACTGATACTGTTTGTATTTGTGTGTACTTTATTTTGTTTTTATTGTTCTTTATCTTTTATTCAGGCTTTTATCTAAAAACAAATTCAAAAAACAAAAAAAAACTTTGCAAATCAGTAATTTTTTGCCCTATTCCCTTTACACTCTCAAAATTATTTACCTGATGATTTAGTACAACATCGTTTAAATAAAAAGCTTTAGTGGATTTATGTCACTTTCCATACAAACAATTCGTATTTAAAAAAATATCTACAAGTTTTTATACAACCCAAAGTTACGAGTATGTCTATCAAGCGCAGTCTTTCTTAGATATTTCAGTGCAAATGTGAAGTTGGTACATCCTCGTCGGACGAAAATAAAATTATTACCTTCTTATCAGTTTGTGTCCGCTGGCTAACATGTGCATGTTAAAAACGTGTTAAACTACACTTCAAGTTAGTAATAAACGAATAAAAACAAACTGAAAACAGTGATAAGAAATAGAGAAACTTTAAAATTTAAAAAAGAATTCTAATACAGAGAAATTCGGATAATGATGAGCTATCGCTTAAGTTTAAGCTTTGGCTTTAAAGATAATTAAACTAATTTTTTATTTTTTATTTTATTGAAACAATATGAAATTGTGATGCATAAAGGGTTAAAGGTTATAAATTTTAATTAGTAATTAAAAACGCTTCACAATTTCTTTTACATCGAAAAGCCTTTATATATTAAAAATTTTAACATTTGGTAAATAGTTTTCAATGGAATGTACATATGTTGCTCTTTGGCAACGCTGCTGTCTTAACATGCAGTACAAAAGAGAACATAATCATGTTGAAACATTCTATCTTGTATTGGGAGCAGTGGGTGTGCAAAGTCATTATCAACTTAAATTGAGTAGCTCTCTTTCATTATTGAGTTGCTTAGTAAAGAGGTGATTTGACTCAAATTCTCTTTATTAAACAAATAAAATAAATTAAAGAAAAAACATTAAGACATCAATGTCTGGCGTGAAATGTGTGTTTGATTCTTTTAAAGAAAATGAATTTCATAAGAATATGATATTCAACACTTGAATTTTCTGTCGTCAATTGCTAAAGTTTATTATTTTGTACGTTTCTTGATAATTATGTGTATAAACAAACAAGTATTTATAATAAAGCCCTCCTCCTTCCTATTAAGTGTCATAAACTATTATTTTTCATTTAATTATGAGGAAATGTTATTGATAAATTTTGCACACAACATAAAATTATACTATCTGATGATGATTTTTAAGGAATGAGATCAAAATAATTATGATATGGAATTCAATTTTATAAATTAAAAAAATAAGCCCCATCATGATTAAACCCTGGAATTTTTTTTTTTTTTTGGAAAATTTTTGATTTTGGGAAAGAAATATAAAAGAGAAGTGTCTATGAAAAAGCAGAAAATAAATTTTATTCATAAGACAAAAATAAAAGCAACTCTTTGGGTGTTTCAAAGCAGAATTGGGCCAATTCTTTTAAGAACACGAAGAGAAAATTTTTATATACGTTTCCTTCTCGATCTTCAAATAAAATTAAATTAAGTATGAATTTTGAGTAACAAAAATTCATTGTTAAAAAAAAAAATTGTAACTTTTTTGTGCAAATATTTTTTAGATGTCACTGCTGAGTTAAATTTTAGTAATTGGAAAAACAAAATTTTTGTTGCTGAATGTGGCATCTACTTGTGTGCGAATTTCATTTTAGGTTGCTTGTCAATAATAAAGTAATTGAATTTAGGTTTTCCTAATTGAAATAAAATTAAACTGTTTTCTTTGTATTCAATTTTACTTTTTCTTGTTAAAGTGTTGAAAGAAGAATGTGTATCATTTAATTTTCTAGTTCATTTAAGGCTTTTGAATTTTAGTTCCACCATTTAAATGAACAAAAATTTATTTTAATCTTGGCATGAAAAAATTCGTAATTTAATTTTCCTCTAAAAATATTTTGTTATGCGATGTGATAATTTCTTTAATTAACACAAATAAAAAATTTAATAAATTTGACAATTTTTTAACCCTTCACTGTAAATAAGAAGGGTATTCTGCCAACCTATAAAGTATAATTACAATTAGTGGAGTCGAAGTTTGCGACGCAGTTAACAGCAGATGAATAATCATCGCAAATAAAGAATTCTAGCTAACCAAATATTTTTGTCGGAAAGTTACTGACTACCAAATTCGATAAAATATCGTTATACTTGTTTCTGCTACTGAATCGCATTACAAATGAAGGGACGAATTGTGACACCCTGTGCAACCCAACAAAACCTAATCTTTGTCGTTAATTTTGCATTTGGTTTAGGTAACCAATAAATATTATTAATAAATATTATTCAAGTTTAAGATCTCAATAAAATAAATAATAATTTTAAAATTAATAAATTTTTTCAGAATTAAAATAATATTTTAAGAAAATTTTTTTTTTATTTAAAAAAATTTTTTTTATTGTTTGAATATTTAGCAAGAATGTGCGAATTTAAAAATAAACATTAGTGAAGCGTAACTTGTTTTCTTGCTGAACCCATGTCATACGAAACTTATGCTTGGTTAAAAGTAACCATATTTTCAGAGCTCTTATTTTTTAACGGTTTTTATTATTCTATTAGCCAAATGAATTTTAAAGTTTTTATGCGTCATCATTATCAATCTTTTTTAAAAATGCCACAGCTTGCTGTTGCTGCTTAGTGTTTTATTGCAAAATTAAAACACATAAAAAATTTTTATTTTGAATTAATGAAACTCAATTTAATTGAATGCAATAAAAAGTTAAAACAACAAATCTAACACACAATATAAAAGAGAGAACATAAAAATAAACGTCAAGTAAATTAAAGAGAAAAGAGGAAGACGACGTTAGCTGACTGTAAACTGTAGTTTTTTTTTATTTTTTTTTTTTTAAGCAAAAAATCTCTATGTTTTCATTTTCTCTATGTGTTGGCTTTGCATAAAGCACGAGTACTTTGATAATAATCTTATCAATCATTTTAAAACATCAGTTGTTTACGGCATTTGCCATCGCAACAATTACTACTTAATTTTTTAAGTATTTAATTCAATAGCGTGTTACTATTGCAAAATTTTGTTATTAATTTGTTTTTTTTTTTTTTCATTTTTAATTGTCGAAATTTGAAATAGTAAATAATAAAATAATCGTAATGAGTTAGAAAATGAAAAATCGTAGATCGTAGACTATTTTATTTCACCAATGTTATCATCTAATTGATTACTATTGCGGTGATCGTCTGTCATAATAAAATCCTTTTAAATATAATTAGTTTGAACTGACTTAATCTAGCAATCATTTAAAAATTGCTGAATGGAAATTTGAAATTTTTCAAATTTTTACACACCCGAATTAAATTGAGTGTTACAGATAAAGCTTATTAATTTTTTGAGTTCTTTTCATTAAAAATTTCTAGATGATTTAATCCGTTGGATTACAAAAGCAGCACACTAGACAATGACGTTATCATTCAACAATACTACTTATTCCGAACAAAATGTTTTTTAGAATTATATACAGTGTGAAAAAACAACTTCGGTTGTGAGAATTAAATTGAATCAATTGAAAAATTTAGTTAGGATAATCGAAATTTTTAGTTGTGTTTAACAGAAAAAAAATGTTATTATACACGATATTATCCTGTTTCGGTCGTTACAACTACAAAATTTGATTATGATAACTGAATTGTTGACTACTAAAAAATTCCGTTCTCATAACCAAAGTTTTTTTTTTTTATATGATTAAATAAAGATAAATAAAGAACTCAAACTAGGTAAAAAATATGTTTATGGATAAATATTTTCTTCGAAACGAGTGGGTGAATTCAGATTTATATAGTGTCGGTAGAAATTTAGTATGAAAAGTATGGAAATATTGAGTCTAGACACATTGATGGCTCGTGAGATATTTTTATACTCAAAATTTGCTTTAGCATTCCTACAAAAAAGAAAATTTTTATTCCAAATTTTATCAATTGCTAACTGAGGAGTAACAAAGAAATAAAAGAAAAAATTATAATCTTTAACGCGACCTTGAAACAATCGCTAAAAAAGAACAAGTTGTAATACAGATGTACGCATGCATATACAAACACTCGTGTTTTCTGCTATAATAAAAAACAAAAAAGCAAAAAAGCTATCAGATAAGAAATTTCAATTGTGTTTGCACTGAGCGTATGAAAAATTATTTCGAAAAAACCTCACCAACCACAATTTATAAAAGTATAAGATGTAAGACAATAAGAGCACCACGTATGTATCACAATCATAATAAAAATTTTAAAATATTTATAGCCAATTTTAAGTTGATTGAAAATAAAAATCAAATCAAAGCAACGTCTACAAAGAAAGTGTGTTAATTTATTTTCAATTTCGATTTCACTTCCTATAAAAAAAATGATAGTAAAACCAGCAACCAAACAAACAAGTTAAGTTGGTTACTCTACACTAAAGTTCTTTAATAAAAATGCACTATGGGACTTGCACAAAAAAAAATACAACTGCACTGCGTTTGGTTTTCTTTGCTTGTAGATAAAGAAATAAAATTAATTTTCTGTTCGTTTGTTTGCTACACAAATTCTTATTTTCTAATCTTCATATACTTTTTTACCGGTAATGCTCACTTTTTTGTAAAAAAGTTTAGATTAAAATTCTATTTTTCAACGGCTTTCTGTAAAATTTATTACTATCACGCCCACTTTTACGTTCACTATTTAATAAAACAATTTTGATTTGTTTTTAAAGCATTAAAAACTTATTTTTCAACTAATTCTTCTGAAGTGGGCCATGCCCACTCTTGCACTTACTTTATTTTTCAACGGGTTTCTTTGAAATTTAATACATGCCATTTCTCTCTATTATTACCAAATTACATATTTAATTTTTTACCATCCACGTCCGCCCACTTTTAAATTTAAATTGGTTTATTTAATTTTTAACTGTCTGTTTTTTGCTATTCGCTGATATTTAATACTCATAGGGTAAGCCCTGAAAGAATTTGATTCAATAATCCAATAAAAATTTTAATATTTTTCAATCAATGAGAAAGTTTCATTAGATTAATGAAATATTTTATTAAATTAATAAAATTGTGTGATTAGTTTAATGAAACAATGAATTATTATTTTAAGTAAAAGAACGGGCCAGACCGGGTAAAACAGCTAATTACGAATAATTTGTAGAAGTCGCTTGTTTCTGTTCTCATTTATGGAGAGAGTTAGAGAAAAATTTAACACAAATTTATGTGCATTTTTAAGAGGAATTTAATTTATAGGAAGAATTAGTTTTCATGATGCCATCACATGGACATTTTTTTTTTTAATGTCAAAGTACTTAACAAACAAGTTGATCTTTTCCTTAGTAAACTTTTTTATAAGTTTCTTATTTCCCATATGTACTTGTGAGTATATTAAAAAATTCATTAAAGATTTCATAAGATTACAAAACAGCTACATACAAACAAACTTGAATATGTAAGTCATTTTAGAGGACTACAACTTTAAAAACGATTCTAACATTCAGCTTGATTACAGTTAAAACTACCAACTCTAAAATTCAACTAGTCAATGCAAAACATTTACCTGAACACAATCAAGTAAAGCTTCGATTCTAAAATTTGTATATTTGAGAAAAACAAATTGGAAAAATTGTTCCAAAATAAAACAGGAGCTGAGAGAATGCTTAAAACAAATCCAAATCAGCCGCCATTTCGAAGGGAATATTATTACTCAAATCAATATTTAAGAAGCTAATAGTCCTATTGGCCACAATAACGGGCCAAACAGAGACTATGAATTATATGGCACAGAATTGGATCGATCACGTTTTTTACAAATCGGCTACTTGACCAAAATTGTCTCTACTTTTCAAGCGGAGCCAAAAATTGCTCTGCAAACAACTTTACGACAGTGCTATTTGGAAGTACTTCATAATTTTGTATCAGCATTGGACTTTTTGATACACGGTAAAAGCTTGCCATGCTTTTTGTCTTACTGTATACCACAAGTTTAAAAGCACAATTTTTCCAATGCAAAATACTAATTGATAAACGAGCAACAACACCGACAAATTTATATCCATCAAATATTTCCAATATGTGAAGATATATTTACCTTAAAAACTATCAAAAGCTGTTGAAACCATTTTTGAAATTCAGTTGTGTGACTTACCTGAAAGTAAAGAAGAAGAAAAAAAGAAATTAAATATTTTTAATTTAAAAATAAAATAAAAAATAGAAAATAAAATATTTTAATATTAAAAATAGAAATTATTTATTTAATTTTATTTTTAAAAAAATATTCTTTGCAAAAAACTATTACCAAAAATTTTATATAATTTTTTTAGCTTAAGAACGTTTTGTTTTACTTGTAGAAATGTAAAATTGTCAAGTTCTGTTCTTAACATGTTGCATACAAAAGATAAAAAATGGTACATGTTTTGCACTCAATTTACAAAGGAAAGTGAGATGCTGCCTTTTTTTTACAGATGTCTCAACCACTTGTTTTTACTATTAAGAAAATTATTTAATTGAAATAAAAGATTCAATATGTTCTTCGTCAGGATATTATTAATAAAAAATTTATTATTGATCACTTTTGAAGCAAAAATTAATTATTATTATATTTAAGGGCCCATGTTTTTATTATTTTGTGTCAACTGCTTATCAGCTTTCGGAAATCGCTTTAAGTGCTAAACTTATAAAGCGCAAAATATATATTAGTGTTAAATGTTTATTGAAAAACTTATTTTTATTTTATTGAAACCATAAAAAAGGCATCACTTTGTGTAGTTTTAGGTAACTGTTTTAAAATATTACATAATTTAAAAGCAGAATGTTTTTTTTTTTTAATAGAAAACCCCATTAGTGTTACAGATTATAAAATATGAATTTTATTTTTATTTTATTATTTGTTTTTTATAACTTTCCATTTATTTATTTATTTATTTTTTTTAATTTTTTATTGTTAAAAAAAGAAACTTAATTTGAGCCAGTACAAAAACTGTATATTTTTATTTTATTTACAGTTTTTATTTTATTTACTGCCTGTACGTACATTTTTGTTAATAACATCTTTTTTTATTTATTTATTTTACGGAATTTTTATTCACTTGCAATAAAAATTATTTTTACAAAACCTAAAACAACAACAACAACAAGATTGCCAGTTAAATTACTCTCAAATATTGTAAGCAGATTTTTTTTTTCGTTCATTTAAGTGCGAGCATGCCGCAAAGAACTTCGTTCCAATCGACTGACCGGCAATAACGTCATGTGCAGTTTTTTAATTTTAATTAATTAAAATGTTATGCAACGTATTTTATTTTTAAATTATACATCTTTGTGAACACAAAAAAAAAACATAATTTTAATAAATTCTAAATTAACAAAAATATAAAAAAAATTTCTTAACTTTAAAAAAAATTTTTTTTTCATCAAATAAAAATATCTTTACTTGTCACATAAATAGTATTTCTTTCATATGACGAAAAATGGGCGGATTTGTGCTTATTATAATTAAGTTTGTATAGGTATTTTGTAATTGTTAATAATTAATGTGCGCCTTACAGAACAATCCCATAGTCTAACAAATGTGTATGGAAAATAATTTAAATTTGTTTAAACGATTGTATTGCTCGTTTGCTGTAAACAGCACATTAATTGTTTCTTTGAATTCCATATCGCTTTAAGATTTAGGTGTTGTTTTTATAAAGCAAGCGATAAATTTATTTAGAACCCTTTTATGAAAAGTGCTAAAAAAAAATCAGTGTTTTTTATAAAAATTTTCTAGACTAGTTTTTGGTACAGAAAACTTGTATGGAAAGCACTCAATGTTTTAAGTACTTTTCATATAAAATTTCTAAGCGAGTTGATTGCTTATGCTACAGAAACAACATTTAAAAGTTAATTAAAAATATAGTGCAAACAACATTTATGTATTAACAAAATTATTTTCCCGTTACCAACAACATATTTTTCTTCTGTTTAAAGAAAATATAAAAGAGGGTGTCTGAACTGGGACCAAACCGACCGGGTATAAGTTGAGTACAGACCTACACATTCAATTGTGTAAATGAAAATAAGCAACGAACTCACAAATAACGTTTCTGGTTAAACAAAAATGTTTATACAAAATTATTGAGAAAAATTTATTTATTTTCAAATACCCAAGCATACACACACACATTTAGAGATTTTAGTAAAATTTCCAAGAATTTTATTGTTTTGTTTTTAAAGAGAGCAGGCACTCAATTTCAGATTCATTAATTCTTGCATCAAGGTCGATCGAACTCTAATCTTTCATAAATTATTACGGAGTGCTAACAATTCTCTTTAGCGAGAGTTGAGTTTGTTGAGTTAAAAAAATATATAACAAATTTTTTTTTTTAAATTAAATTATTTATAAATGCTCTTGCTAGTTAAAAATCTGAAAATGTCCCATAATAATAGTCAACTTTTATACAAAAGGAAGCTTTATTTTTTTTTACTAAGATTATGGCAAACGAAAATAATATGACAATTTAAGACTAATCAAGGTTGGCAAGCTGACTTTGAAAAAGCATTTTATTTTATATTTAAAATTTATACATAATTTTTTTCAGCAATGATAAAACTGTACGCCAAAAGAATACCTGAGAAGTGATATTATTTTTTAGGTAGGTGCTGTCGAGTACAACAAGAAGTCCAAATGTGAATGCAGGGAATGAATTTTTATGCAGCCATTTTCACCACATGCGGCATAGACGTCGCTTGGTAATCACAGCTGATATTATATAATATATTTTTAATATTTATAAAAAAAATCAAAGGTAATTTTAGTAAGATGGTGTCTATACCTTTTTTTTTAAGTAGACTTACACCACTTTCAAAAATATTTAGTTTCAAACAAACCAACACAATCATTTTATTTATTTCGAACTAATTTATTTATGAATGTGAATTGATTAAAAACAAAAGTTGGAAAGTTTTTTATACAATTCAATTAAAAATTTATTGCTTTGATTATTTATGACTTTTTAAAATATTTAAAACAGAAATGAGTTGTCACCAAACAAGCTAAATACAATGTTGTTTTTTTCTTTCTTATTTTACTTTTTTTTTTTATGCGATAGCAAAATGTGTGCATACGTCATTAGACTGTCGTGAGTATGTTGCCATCCATCATGCAGTTTATTTGCGTGTATCACTAAAGTACTCCTCTTATCACCTCACAAAATTAAATGGCGAATATCTATCAACAATTCTTAATAAAAACAAATGCTGCATTGATTCAGCAAACTATAGTCATTTAAAAAAAATATTTTAAATGGGAGGGAATATGTTTTTTTATATTAATAAAAAAAAGGAACTCAAAGAAAGAAGAATGCAGAATAAATATTTAATTTCAAATATATAAATTAGAATATCCATCTTTCTTGCTATAAAATTTGTGTATTTGTATTTCTTTTTTATACAATTTAACAAGCACACGTAAATTCACGATTGTTTGGTTTCGTGTATGTGAGCACAAATATTAGGCGCATCAGAAATTATTGAAAATCTAGAATTTCACTTGTATTTTTCTCGGCCATTTGTGAACCAATTGGTTTTATATTTTGTACAGATATTATGACTGCTGTTTCTGCTAAAACTGCGCGTACAACGTTTTATGTAGTTTAAAGAAATAACGAAAAAAAATACTCAGAATTTCAGAGCTCATAGCCTATCCATTTATGGACCAATTGGGCTGAATTTAAATAGCAGCCCGCTCGCAGGAAATTTGAACACATTGGCGTAGTAAACTTTGCTGTAGGTCTTCTAGGGACTTTAGAAAGTTGATTTCAACATCCACACGGCCAGACGGTTGAACAGCACTAAAGCGACTCCGCTTTTTATAAAGATTCAGAATGTATACACTTGATGAGTATCACATGTAGAAATTACACACTTAATGACAAACTTTTCACTTTTTGTGAAGGAAAAGCTATAAAGCGGCTATCAGACTATCATGCACGGCATGTCAGCACGGTATGATGAAATGCCATCTGATAGCTTTCGAAATTTGTAGATATTTTCACTCTCTCTCAGTTCCGAATAAAATATTCGAAAACGAGAAGTGAAACAACACTGATTATTAACAAAAATATAGGCGCATAACCATAGTCACACTAAAGTGGTTTCTTTTTAAAAACGATATTAAAGTCATAGAATTCCTATGAACAAAAATAAGCTTTTAAAAAGTCTACTTTATTGTGACTATGATTATGGCCTATAGTTTTTACGATTTTATAAATTTGGTCTTCAATAAGTTTTTTTTTAAGGTACATATCGCAATTATTAGGTGATAACAGGAATAAATAAATGGGGTGTACCCATAGATTAGTATGTAGCGATACAACATATCGCATATTCGATTCGTGCTTAGAATTTGGGTGTTTTCTGCAGACAAGAAAAAGAGAAAAATTTAATTTGAGTTGGATGCAGCTAAAAACGTGTATTAGAGCAAAAACCAACATTTTGCATCAAAAAAACTCAGCTACTCTTTCAACAGCAGAATGACTAAGAGTGTGTTTGGTCACGTTATTGACAAATGATCATGAATTTTATTTATTATTTCGGACAGAACTAACTTGCTATACTTTTGAAAAATAAAAATCAAGGAACAAATCTAGTGAATGTACTACTACTTTGGAAAGTAAATGTCAAAACTCTCACTGGTTGCCACCTACAATATTTATTACGCTAAACAAGAGATTATCCTACAGTTGAGACAAAAACAAAGCAAATAGATTTTTCCGGTTATCAGCATTACTCTCGCATACAACATGCTCACTGTGTTGTGCTGTGTTTTAATAAAAACTGACTGGACTGGCTGGCTGCCTGACTGCTGGGTTTCTTTTAAAATTTTTATGATCATATGTTGTAGGTATTTATGAGTGAAATACCAATATTTGAGTGAGTGATTTTTTTTTTTATTTTTTGTTCTACACACACTTACAATTTATTTCTGTTTGCAAACACAGTTTCTCTGCTCCCAAAACAATACTTGTTTGTTGCTGTTAGCAAAAATCATGTTAAAAAGAATAAATTATTTGGGCGAGACATTAGTCTGAAAGTAAAATCGAGACAAGGAGCATTAAAACACAAAACAAAAACGAGAAAAATGTGTGCATAATTTGTTATAAAAAAAATAAAATTAAAAAAAGGGAATTGAATAAATAATAATACAATTAAATGGTTATATTGAAATTGCATATATAAAAACAGACAGACAAGAGTAAAATATACAAACGTTTGTACATACATACATGCTTACTTAAACGAGTGTGTATGTATGTACATTGACAAAAAAGAAAAACAATAATTTTTATTGGTGCTTGATGCTGGTGGCAATTAAATGAATTTCAATTAATGTGTTACACATACAAATTAATCATGTTTTATTAAGAAAAATTAAAAATTAACAAAAAAATTTTAATAGAAACAGTGTTTTTTGTTTTCTTTTTGTAATCAATTTAAACCCTTCATAACTTGTGATAATTGTAAACAAGCAATTAAATCTAAAAAATAAATTGAAAGAAAGAAAAATAAAATGAATCGTTCAAGAAAAAAAGTTGTACGTCCACCAAATCCCTATTCAAAAGCAAATATATTTTCTCGCACAAGTTTTTGGTAAGTGTAGATAGTGACTTAAAATTTAAATTTTTTTAAAATAAATTGGCTGTGCTCTAGACTAAATACTGATAATACAAGAAAGAAACTTTAACATTTGACAATGTTATCAAAAAAAAAAAAAAAATTAGCAGATTTGATTTTAGTACCAATTAAAGTGAAAAAAAAAATAATAATTGGCATGCAACAAGTGTTTTTTTTTAATTAACTTAAAAAATGATAAAAATCTTACTGATAAATATTTTTTTAATTTTTGCTAATTTCAATTTTAATTTATTCGTTGGTGTTCACATGCTCGTTTTTCGCAAAAAATAACAGCAAAAATTTAAAAAAAATAAAATCAAACAAAACAAGGTTTTTTCCTTGAGTTTTTTTTTAAGAATTAATTTGATGAATCTTAAGATTTACAGCCTAACCCACGATATCGAACGTTAAGTTGTACATTCGCTTTTAAATGAATGGTACGGTAAACGCTCCTAATTCCGGCATGTCCTTGTAGTCGTCATTTTTGTTTTTAAAACTCACATAAATCGAAATAATAGAGAGTTTATAACTTATGAAAAAATAATACTCAACTCTCTATTGCAAATGAGTTTAACTTATGGAAAAGAGTAATTTATTCATAATTTGCTTTTATTCCGCAAAATCTGCAGGGCCAATTTTGAATGGGTTGGTGTAGCTGTTATTCGACACAATTTTCATATTATAATGGTTGCTATGGAAAGAAAAGAGTTGAAATATTGTCGTTGACAAATAAAAATTTGCCAAAAATTATAATTTTTTTTACTTTTTAATGATGCACAAGCAGTTGTCGTCATTGGGTGTCAGACTTTTAGTAAATTGTGTTTTGCCAGTAGTCGGCAGAACACAGCTGATTTTGCATTGAAAAAATTTAAAGGCAAAATAATATGTCGACAATAAAATGACGACTACTGGCAAATTTGGTTTATTTATAATAAAAAAAAAAAAAAAAAAAAAAAAAAAAAAAAAAAAAAAAAAAAAAAAAAAAAAAAAAAAAAAAAAAAAAAAAAAAAAAAAAAAAAAAAACTATAAATTACTCAATTTTTATAAAATAATTTTTAAAAACAGTTTAAAATCATACCCAATAATATACAAGATCATTCATAAAATGATACTAATTTAAAAAAAGCAGACACGTTAAGCTGCGACTACTGGCACATTTACCCTGTCTAATCAAACACTAACGTTCGATAATGTAGGCCAGGCTTATATAAAATATAAGTGAGAGTTCTTTAGTGTTTTTTTTAGCAAAAAAATTTTTTTTGAAAAGCAGACAGACGTTTTTATTGCTAAAAATTTAAATTGTTTTTTTTTTTTTTTTGGTTAGCAAAAAAAAATTCTCCCTAAAAAAAGTGATGTCATATGCACATGATAACTGACTTTTAATAACTGGTTAGTATCCAAAACTTTTGATTTAGATAATTTTTTTTTAATTAAAAGGGTGTTTTTTGTAAGATCAAAAGCTTAAAATTGCCAGAAACATAATAAAAATTCAAAATTTATTTATTTACCATTAGAGCAAGGCCAGATTAGATGAGAAAACTTGCACGTCTCGAGACCCTGGTAAATGATATAAGCTATATCTCGACAATGTACAGAGATACCGGTTCTGTTACAAAAATTTTGTTTAGTATAGAAATCAGTGGTTTAATAAAAACATTTATTCGTAAGATCAATACAGGACAGGAGATAAAGCCATTCTTGCCAAACCCTTCCACCTCAAGGAATGGGACCTAATGGAAAACAAGCACAATGGATAAGGCTATCATCCTGGAAATATAGTTTCTCCCAATTGTATTTGTGAAATTTTTTAGAAAACGATGAAAATTTCACTTAGTTGAAAATATGTGGTCTCTGAGTAATGAAGGCTACTGTGGCCAAACTCTTCTCTTTCAAGGAATGAGATACATATCATTTTAAAGGGAAGGCTGTCTAGATTTGTAATCTACTGCCCAAATACTCAGAAGTTATTTTGGACTATTTTTAAAATTCCCTTATGTCCCAGTACCCTTTAGAACAAAAGTACTAAATTATGAAGAAATTTCAAAAATTTTTAAAATACTCGGAAGTAAATCTTGAGTACTTGGGCAATAGATTAAAAATCTAAATAGCATCTCCTTTAAAATAATTTGTGTCCTATCCCGTAATCTTTAAGGGTTCATCCGAAAGTTGCTAAAATCACTCAGAGCAATCGCACTGGGGTATATGGGACATTTAAAAAAAAAAACCAGTAATAAAAAAACTAATTTCAATTATCAAGATTTCTTTAAATACACAAATTAACTTATCTTTCTTTAAATCAAAGATGTTGTTTTACATTTTGATTTACATAAAACTTGTTTGTTAATTAGGTCAGACTTTAGTGAAAAAGTAATTTGACAAATATTTTCTTTGTTTACTTTTTCTTGCTTAATTATTGATTTTTTTTAATAAAAAAAATTTTTAACTCATTTTGTTTACTCACCGCGAGACAAAGGAATTTTGTTAAACAAGACACTTTATTTTATTTTTATGGAAGGATGAAAGCGTGCCAAAATTGCAGACATTGTTTATTAAGGGCGTCAGAAGTAAAAAATATTGTTAAAAGAAACAAAGAATGCTCAGAATGCATATGGCATTGCAGCTACACGTGCTAGTCAGAGTTTCTTTGTGTCTTTTCAGTATGTATCCAGTCGAAAGGCTTTAGTGAGAGAAATAATTCATATGCCTGTTGGTATGATATGTGGTCTGTACAGGACTAAAAGAGGCATACGAGTGAGAATGTATTTATTTTTAAAAAAACGTGAAGCCTAAACTCATAATTCCTTATAAAAGGTGTTTGAGAAAGAGTGCACTTTTTCATTTCAAGCTGCAATAAATCGATTGTTTCACGCGATATGTGTGGAAACTCACTACAGCAAAGCACTTGCTGTTTGCAATGGAAACAACAGGGAAAATTTATTGGATTTATTGCCAAATCTTATAGAATTTTGCTGATCAGATAAGAAACTTTTGAAGAGTTTTAAAATTCAAGCAAATTTTTTAACCAAAAGCTTTTCAAAGAGCCAAAATTTAAAATTTCTTCTACTTAAAAAAGACCTTAATAACATTTTTAATTTGCAGCATTAAGTAACATTTACTAGTATATTATAATCGGTTTGAGATAACACTTTATGACTCAGTAATAAATAATTAAATTAGTTAATGGTTTTGCTATTTTAAAAAAAAAAAATATTGTTTACTCAGCGGTATATGCAAAGGCAACGCACTCTCTGTGGGTATTGCACACCCCTACAAAACAAAAAAATGATATGAGTCTCACAACGAGTAGAATGATTTAGTAGAAAAAGACTAGCGCATTTGTTACCAAGTGTGATATTGAAACAAAGGCACAGGCATAATTAAAACAATATGAAATTTGTTTACAAAAAAATGTTGTCATTTGAAATGATACTGCAAAATATTTCAGACTTCGCTTGACTACTAAATTTCTGACAAAAGAAATCATGCGTACTAAGAACGAAATAAAATAAACAAGAAACTAACAAAAGCAAAAGAAAACCAAAAAAAAGTCTGGTGTGTTTGGGTATTTTCTATTTTTTTTTTTTTTAATTTTAAATTGAAATTAATATTCCAAAAAATAATTTTGTTGCTTACGCAAAAAATTAACTTTCAGGTTAATTATTTCGATGCGAAGCCCATTCAGAAAAAACAAATTGTAAACAACAAATTTTCAAAATTTTATTTTTTAATTAAAAAGAAAAAATTTTTTTGTTGAAATTCAGTTTTTCTTTTAATTTCTCTTCACGCAAACGCATTCGCTTGGTTGGTTTTAATGAGAAAGAGTGACACGACAAACTTTAGAAAATTTTTGTGCAAAAAAAAAACAATTTAGAAGCAATTTATAAATATTTCATAAATCGAAATTCATTTTATAAATTTGGCAGTTTCATTTGCTAAAAATCAAAAAAGAATTTTTTAATTCAAAAATAAAAGAGAAAAAAATAATTATTTTTGAAATTAAAAATTAACAACAAAGGGCGACAAAATATTAATAATAATAATGGGCCACAATCATAGTCCCAATAAAGTAGGCTTTTATTAAGAGCTGACGTTTGTTCATAAGAATTTTATGATATCGACTTTAGTGTGACTATGCTAATTATTGATATACTAATAATTTTTTAATGATGTTACAATAATTTAAATTAAATTGTTTTTCAAATACAAATAATCACTTCGCATCAAAAAAAAAAAAAAAAAAATAAAAAATAAATAAACTCAGTTGACGTCGTTGCACTTTTTGCATAAAACATGAACCTGCTAAAACCTGATTTCATTGCGACCAGTAATTAGTAATTGCGGTCAATTTTTGTTTTTTCCTTTTTTTATTTTTTGTCATTTATTCTTTGAAAACCAGACGCGGAAATATTATGTTTACGCAAAATAAATAAATTTTTTTTAAAAACCAAATGTGACAACTAACACTCGGCTGCAACATAAAAAGTAATAAAAAATTTTACTTGAAACAAAAAGTTGTAAAAAAAAAGTTACAGATATTCGGTAGTATTTCTTTTTAAGTTTTAGTCTTGGAGTGTTACTCTTAGCATTTGTCTGGTAGTACCCCGCTCTGCAATTTCAATTAACCTGATTTTTTTGACTCTTTAGTAAAAAAAAAATAAAAAAGAACCCATAAAATGAAGAGTTAGAGCGTTAAAATATTTTAAAAAAATATTCTTTGTAAAATTATACAATAAATCTGTGATTACATCAGTAATATGTGTTTTATTTAATAGTTAATTCGTTCTGGATTTTAGGTTATGAACTATAATTTGAACTCATTATACTTATAATACTCACTGATTTTATGCTTTTTATACTGCATTTTTAATTTAAATTTAAGCGAAGTATTTTCTGGCTTTTTATTTGATTATAATGAAACTTGTATTTGTATCCGTCTTTTTTTGGACGAAGTTTTCTTTTTTTTATTTTACTATTAGGATATTAAATGACCGCTGTTGTCAAAAATCATGTGTTTGTCTTACAAATTTAATTCTAAATTTTTGTTGGTTCATGGAATAAGTTTTGATCAGTTTTATTCATTCACTTACTAAAATCTGTAGCTCTGTGTTACATTTTGTATTCTTTTAAATGAGCTATTATTTTGGAAAGTGGTATAAGTTCACTTTTTTTAACGAATTATTAGTCCTTTTAAAAACTTCTTTGCACCATCTTATGAATATTAATACTGGCAAAAGTGGATTTATAGCACTTTAAAAAATAACAGCTCAAATGTAAAGTGATGTATTAGATAAGCAACTTGACATTTTTGTTTTTCTAACGACATCTGATCAAAAATTTACTTTCACTTCACTGGGTGCAAAAAAAATTATCTTTATTTCTTATCGCTTGTAAAATACTAAAGTAGTTATACATACGGTTGTTTTTATAGCCAGACAAACATAATATTTTGTCATAATACGTGCATGTAATTAATTCACACTAGACAACTTTTTTATTATTTTTTTCCAGTAATTTTAGGTGCTGTTATCGAGTCGTCCACAAAAAAAAAATGTTTTTTTTATAGGAAACAGTCAGATGCATAATAAAAATTTGTTATGAAATTGGCATAACCAAAAAAGCTTAACTGAATTTTTATTGTAACAATTAAAAAAACTCAATTATCACAACTGAATTATTGATGGGTAAAAAACTTAGTTCTCACAACCGACGTTGTTTTCTCAGTGTTGTTTTGCCAAAGTTGTCAATCATGGCTTAAGTTATATTTAAGTGTTAGTTAACTAAAGATTAAAAATTTGAGTCTTTTAAAACTATAAATGCAACCAACAGTTAAATGTAACATTTTGTTGATTAATGTGCTGCTTTTAAAACAGAAGCGATCAACTTGTCTGGACATTTTGTATGAAAAGTACTCAAATATTGAGTGTTTTTCATAAAAATTTTTTAAATTACTTGATTGCTTTTGTTATAAAAACAAACTAAAATTTTCAGTGGTTTTCATAAAAATTTTTTAGCCTCTTAGATTGTTCCCCTTCTGTGAACCATCGATTCCATTAATTCTCGTCATTCGAACTCTGGTCATGGGACCTACATATATTTACTATTGTTGACTTAATTGTGTTAACAGGCAAATTTGAAATGACTTAAATTTGTAAGAGAATTATTTTGTAAGAGAAAACCATAACCAGTTTAATGCGGTTTCGCTTAACACAAAAATAATTTTTAATTTCTTTATTTATTATTACTCACTTGCTTACATATTGTTTTAAGCATAAACAAATTAAACTCTTTTTGTTTGAGCACACAAATACTTCAATAAAAAAAAAAGAGATGATAAAAAAAAACCTGTTCAAACTGGATGCGGTTCTCCCAGAACAAACAATGTAAATACTCATATGACACTGTGCTACAAAGTTTAAAGCAACACATGAAAACTAATACAAAGTAAAACCCTCTTACACATTGAAGTTTTGAACAAAAACAAAGTATTTTTTTGTAAACAATTTGTGTACAACTCATTACGACCATGAAGAATATATTGAAAATTTAAATAAACAAAGAGAAAATTGTAGGTTTCATTCAGCTGCAATTAGCTTTATGCTATAAATTTGTAGGTCTTTAGGTTCAAACATAATTTTTATAACCTTGAAATATTTGAAAAATTAATTATGTTCATCTAAGCTTGCTATTACGAATACAAATAAAAGTGAATGAAAACCAGGTCTACTCAGTGTGAATTGAAAAAGCGAACCACTTTCTTTCTAAACATATCGTTTTCTTGGCCTTAAGTATTTATTTTATAAATTAGTGGCAAATTTAAAAGCAAAACTTAAGTATTTAAACTAAGGACGAATGCCAGTAATTTTTATTTTTTTGCAAAATTTTATTTTTCAATTTAAAAGAAAATTTCTTTTTAGTTCTTAATGAATGAAAATAGTTATTCCACTTTACCACTTTGTAAAATAAATTAATTTCATTTTCTAATGTAGTTCCAAGGCCAATTTCTTGCAGAAAATTCTCATTAAAGAGAAATAATCTCGGACGCACATGCTTTTAAAACTAGATTTTTGTAGGTATTTTTGTTATTAGTTTTAAAATTGCTTCCGAGAAAATTTTATTCTTTGAAAGATTTTTTTGTACGTAGTTTGAGCTCTTTTTTTGTGTGACACTTCAAATTACATACAAAAAGAAAAAAAACCACAACAACAAAACTGTAAAAAAAAGGTAATGAGGTCACACGTGTGTGACAAACCAGGTAACAATTTACAAATCTGTACGTAAAACATATTGAAAATAAAAACAGTACAGTGCCAACGAACGGTATTTACAGTCGGGCCTACGAGATATCGAATTTAAATTTTACAAAGACATGAGTGCTGTTCCTATAACCCAGCCAAACACATCGTCTAGCAAACTAACTTAAAATTTTAGTAATTTACGCACAAATTTTCTAGATGACTAGATGGCTTAAAAAGCTTACTAAAATATTTAAAAAAAAATTATAAAAAGTTAATTCGTTCGACTTTTAAGTAAAGTTTTACTTATGAATGAAATAAAAATAAAAAATTATTTTTTAGTTCATCATTAGCTGCATTAAAATGACTTTTTTGCGATAACCTCTAATAATATAAAAACCATCACATGCTGCTGTTAAAGCGCATTCAAATTCAAGCTGCATTCCAGGCTTCTGAAGTAAGAAAAAAATGACAGCCAGTTCATATTTAATGGGAGATTTCCAAAGAAAATAAATTTAAAAAATAAGCTTTTTCCGTTAGTTTGTCTACAGCATTTTGATTTCATTTGAATGTCTCTGAAATTGAATTTTTTTTATTTACTTAAGTCAAATTATAAACACATGATTAGAAATATGAGCTGCTCTTGTATAACAAAAAAACTCAGCATAAGAACAGTGGGACAACAGCATGATTAAGTTTTGATTGGTAACAAATTTAGGTTTCACAACAAAAATTATTTTTGCTATCCATTGTCATGTCAAGACAGGACAAAAATGAGCATGATTACTATTATTATTATCCGCAATCAAAATATCCTAAAAACACTTCGTATTTACATTAAAAGAAAATCGATAGAAAGCAAAAACCTATACAAAAATGATCATACCAATTCCGTATTAATTTAAAATTTATTTCAATTGGTTATCGAATTTAATTTGATTTAATTTACTTTCAGGTGGACAACAGATATCTTTCGTTTGGGCTGGAAGAAATCATTAGAAGATACAGATTTGTATGAAATCCCTCAGGATTTAGATTGTAAAGATGGCACTGAACTATTGGGCAATTTATGGGAAGAAGAAAAGCGCACAAAAAAGAATCCGAATATTGTACGTGTGATATGCAAGGCCTATGGCAAACGTTTCTTACCATTTGGCTTTTTCTGTGCATTATTGGAGACAGCATTAAAGTAGGAAAACTCAAATTAAAAGTTATACAATTCAGCAAAATGTAATTGTGTGCATGTATTTTACAGATCAGTACAACCCTTATTTTTAGGAGGTTTGGTATCATACTTTGCTGCCGGCCAAACAAATGTTAGTGACAAAGAAGCTTTTTATTATGCCACCGGCATTGTTTTGTGTTCGTTAATGTTGGTAATGTCACTGCAACCGTATTTATTTTACGCATTTAAAACCAGCACTAGGATTCGCGTAGCCTTATCCGGTTTAATTTATAGAAAATGTTTGCAAATCTCTAAGAATTCCACAGATGATGGTTTGCGTGGCAAAGCCATCAATATCTTGGCCAATGATTTGTCTATGTTCGATTCGGCCTTATGTTTCATACAAGACTGGTGGAAGGGTCCTGCCGAATCTCTTATTATAGGTTATTTAATGTATCGTGAGATTGGCTTGGCAGCTGTAATTGGAATTTCTTTTATGTTGGCTTTTATACCTTTACAAGTTTGGGGTGCTAAGAAGGCGGCCAGTTATAAGGAGAAAACCGTAGAACGCACAGATTGGCGTGTCAAGTTAATGAATGAAATAATACAGGGTATTCAGGTCATTAAAATGTATGCCTGGGAGAAGTCTTTTGCCAAAGTTATTGGGTTGGTGAGACGGAAAGAAGTGAATGCCATAAAAGGATCCTCCTATGTTTATGCCAGTCTTAATTGTACCTACATGATCTCACCCATATCCATATTTCTGGCTTTAATTTCCTACATTTATTTTGGGGACGTGTTAACGGCCAAGAAAATCTTTACCATTTCCTCTTACTTTACTATGCTGAATGAGTCTATGGTAAGGTTTTGGCCCTTGTCCTTGATTTATGTGGCAGAAACTTGGATATCAATTAAGAGGTGCAATGAATTTTTACTGTACAATGAAGACACCCAAACCGAAGAACCCAGCCAGTATCATAAAAATATTAACAATCATAACGGCAAAGAGGAGAAATCTTCCCAGGAGCTGCTACTTAATGATAAAAATCAAACAGAAAATAAGCGTATTGTCAATTTAACATCTAGAGTAAAGAGTGTAAAACTAAGCAACGTGGTGGCCACTTGGGAGACTAAAGGAGCTGAGGGTTCAATGACAACACCGGCCTTACAAAATTTTAATACCACTTTTGAAGAAGAAACCTTGGCAGCCATTGTAGGTCCCGTGGGAGCAGGCAAATCTACTTTATTGAATGCCATTTTGGGGGAATTGAAAATAGAGTCGGGAAAAATTTTCATCAATGGCAAAATATCATATTGCAGCCAGGAACCCTGGGTATTCGAGGGCACCATTAAAGATAACATTATATTTGTGGAAGAATATGATGATCGGCGCTATAGGCAGGTATTAAAGGTATGCGCTTTAGAACGTGATGTCGAGTTATGGCCCAAACGTGATCTTACGGTGGTGGGTGAACGTGGAGTTAGTTTGAGCGGTGGCCAAAGAGCTCGCGTTAACTTGGCCAGAGCAATTTATCGCAAAGCCGACATTTATCTTTTCGATGATCCTCTATCAGCCGTAGACACTCATGTGGGCAAGCATATAATGGACTTTTGCATTAATCAATATCTTTATGACAAAATACGCATATTGGTGACACATCAATTGCAATATCTAGCCGATGTGGAACATGTTATTTTAATGAATGGCGGCAGTATTGTGGTCCAAGGCAATTATCAAGAACTACAAAAATCCAAACAGTTTCAGTTTTTGGCTCAATCCCAGAAGAAAAGTGAGGAGAGTGAAGATGATATAGAATACATTGATGAAGTATCCGAAGATGAAATTAGTCTGAAGACTCACAGATCTCGTTTGGCCTCTGAAAACACTACAGATTTTGATGTGCACGATATGGTGGTTGATGAAAAGGAAGAAATCGAGGAATTAAGCAAAGAAGCTCAAGCCGGTGGTTCGGTTAAACTTGATACTTACATGGTTTACTTTAAGGCCTTGAACAATTGTTGTTTATTTTTCATGGTGATTGCTTTGTTTGCCTGCACGCGTTTCATGCTCAACAGCATGGATTACTATTTATCCAGATGGTAAGTTTTACAATTACTCTATAATTTATACAGTTTCACTTGAATATTGGATTTTTACAGGGTCATTTGGGAGGAGAAAATTGCTTTAGAACCTTTCAATAATCCAGCAAATAATGTTACTTCAATTGACTTGGCTGTCAATAGCAACAGCACAAACTTAATTTTCAATAATGCAACTTTTAAATCAAATTATGACAGTCATACTGGTGAGAGATATGAACGTGTGCTTATATATTTGGCAATACTGGTGGCTACTTTAGTGGTTTACACGTTGCGTACTTTTGGTTTCTATTACATGTGCCTGCAGATTTCGTTGCATCTACATGATTTGTTATTTGGTGCCATAACACGCACTTCCATGTTGTTTTTCAATACAAATCCTTCAGGCCGTATATTGAATCGTTTCTCCAAAGATATTCGTACCTTGGATGTGGATGTGCCACGTACTTTAATGGACAGTTCATCGGTAAGTACAGTAAAGAAATTCAAATAAAATTCCTTTTTTGTTTTAATTTTCTGTTTTGTTTAGTTTATAATCGATATTTCTGGTGTTATGATTATTGTGGCCGTTGTTAATTATTGGTTGTTAATACCTTCGCTGGTGATTGTTTTTGGTCTGGTCATGTTAAGGCAAATTTTTGTCAATACAAGTCGCGACATTAAACGTTTGGAATCAATTTGTAAGCGTTGATTATAACTCTACTTAAAATACTTGTTTAAAAATAAAATCTTGATTACAGCTCGCAGTCCTTTGTATTCGCTAACAAATCAAACATTCCAGGGTTTGACCACCATCAGAGCTCTGCAAGCTGAAAAGGCTTTGGAGTCAGAGTTTTATGATCATCAAAATTCCAATACTTCTGCCTGGTTTTTGTTCTTCTCCTCGAATAGGGCATTTGCTGCCTGGATTGATTTACTTTGTGTGTGTTACATTTCCATAGTCACCTTTAGCTTTCTGGCTTTACATTCTAGTTTCAATAGTGGTGATGTGGGTTTGGCGATTTTACAATCATGTGCTTTAGTAGGCATGTGTCAATGGGGTATGCGTCAATCGGCTGAGTTGGAAAATCACATGACTAGTGTGGAACGTGTTTTGGAGTATACAAATTTGCCACCAGAACCTCAATTGGAAACGGAGGATAAGTTTAAGCCTCAAGAACCCTGGCCTAGTGAGGGACGTGTTGAATTCATTAATTTCAACTTGAGATATAATCCCAAAGATGAATGCATTTTAAGGAACTTGAAATTCACCATAGAACCCAAACAGAAAATTGGTATCGTTGGACGTACCGGTGCTGGAAAATCGTCAATCATACAATCGCTTTTCCGTTTGGCTTATAATGAAGGCATTATACGCATTGATGGTGTAGATATTGAAACTATTGGTCTTTACGATTTAAGAAGCAAAATTTCTATTATACCCCAAGATCCTGTACTATTTTCGGGGACATTGCGTTATAATTTAGATCCTTTGGAAGAGTATACAGATGAGAAAATGTGGCAGGCCTTGGCCGATGTGGAATTGAAGGAACATGTTACGAAATCAATGGGCGGCTTAGATTGCGCAATGTCAGATGGGGGTTCGAATTTTAGTGTGGGTCAAAGACAATTGGTGTGCTTAGCGCGAGCTATACTAAGACAAAATAAAGTCCTAATATTAGATGAGGCTACTGCTAATGTGGATCCCATGTAAGTTTTTATTTTTTTTATTTTATTAAATGAAATCAAAACAATTACTTTTTAATTATTTTGTTTTTTTTTTTTTCGTAGAACTGACGCTCTTATACAAAACACGATACGTAGTAAATTTGCCGATTGTACTGTGTTAACAATTGCCCATCGTTTACATACGGTTATGGATAGTGACCGCGTGTTGGTTATGGATGCCGGTCTTGCAGTTGAATATGATCATCCATATTTGTTGCTACAAAAACCTAGAGGTTTCTTACGCAGTTTAGTGGACGACACCAGCTCTGATGCCGCCGCTATTTTATTACAAGCAGCCCAAGACAGTTACAATTCAAAAGTACAAAATATATAAAATGTGACATTTCTAGTTTGTAAGTGTAAAGCCAACAACAAACATAAATGGACTTGAAAAAAACAAAAGCTTATTTTATTTAGGAAATAATTATATTAATTATTAAAATGAAAAAAAAAGAAACAAATCAATCTATTAATGTAGACGTATTAAATAACAGTCCTGTTCCGGTCAAAGCTTTCTTCTGTCTAGATTTTAGTTAGAAAGTGTATAAATTATAGGGCTAGTAAATTTTTTTTTTTTTACTTCAATTTTGTTTTTTGTTTCTTGAATTTTTTTAAGGCCAGTTTCGGGTCTGAAACTTGTAACCAGTAACAGGAACACAGCTGCTATTTCTTTGTATATGTAAATGTATGTTTGTAAAGTTTTTGTATCTCTTATTTTGTAATTTTTTTTAATAAACTTTCAATTGTAAAATGTATTTATGAAACTATTTAGAGAATTTATTAAAAAGGTAATTTTACTAAAATCGACTTGCTTTGTTTTCTTAAAAAATAATAAAAAAAACAATTCTATAAAAGACTTGGTTTTGTTTTTATTTGAAGACGTGAATAAAAAGGGTAAGCGATGGAAAAAAAAACCTGAAGTCTGCAGCAAGCCCAAGTGGATCTATAGTAGTTAAGAAAACTCATTAGCCTCATTAAGGCAAACACTGTGCTAATAAAGAAATGGCTTTGGACTGTAAATAGAAGTAAAATAGGTGCACTGCACACAGAAGAAAATTATAAGCCAATTAAAAATTATAATTAGAAAAATTTGTCAAATTGATTAAACTTTTAATTGAATTAATTAAATACTTACAAAAATAATTATTATTTGAATTAATTAAATACTTCAAAAAAATTATAAAATTGATTAAACTTTTAATTGAATTAATTAAATACTTAACCAATAATATTATTTTTTGTTTGAGTTAAAAAATTTTAATTTAATTTTTAATTTAATCAATTTGAAAAATGTTTCTATTAAAATTTTGAAACGATTTTTAATTTTATTTTTTTGTTTCTGTTCCTGCCGTTACTTTCTTTTCAGAAGAATTGTCGTGTTAAAAATTTTTTAGGGAGCCGCAAATTAGCTGTTTGTCGTCTGCAGTAGAAGCGAACTATCATTTGCTAGCTATCCTGGCTGTTAAAATAAATTTAAGCTACGAGTTTTTTTTAGTTTCTTAACATTTCTAGCAGTTTCCATTTCGCAAAAGAAGATTTAAGATTTAAAAAATTTTTACATTTCCATCCCTGGTTTATAGTGAAGTTTATTCATGAAAAAGCTTTTTCACAATCACTGACAATATATTGAGTTTTTTTTACACAAAAAATAATATTAAATTATTAAAAAAAAATTAATGTAAAACATTAAAAAGGGTGATACACACATCAAATTTTAACATCAATCATGGAAGTCATATTTATAGCTGGTGTGTGAATTTGACGAAAATCAAAACCAGTTTGATTTTTTGTACACGCACACACAAATGCATAATTTGATGTGTGTATCACTCGTTTAATAAAAAACACTGTTTTGCATAAACATACTCCCACTGTATTATTATTATTTTTAAGTAGTTTTTTTTTTCAATCTAGTAATGTCAATAAAAACATCAATGCCATTGCCAGCTTTTGTAGGTTTGTGAAAAAGCAAGAACAATTGAAAAAAAAATGCATTTCAAAAAAACAAATAAACAAAATTCACTCGTTTTCTTTGTGCGTTTGTTTAGTTGCGAATGTGTGCTGCTGCGAATGCTTAACCATATGCTGCTCTAAATGATATGGCAGTTGTAGTCTTCTTTTTTTACAGCATCCAAAGTTTAGCCATTCATTTAGGATGGCGTACAGAGAGAGAGAAAAAGAGAGAGAAAAAGAAGGAAACATCAACAGCTAAAATATTGTCTTTATTAATAATACGAAAACAAAAATAAAAATAAAAATAAAAAAATAATTTAATTAAAAAACTTTAGCAATTAAATGCAAACCGACTGAAATTGTCTTTAGTGGATTTTGGTTGAACAAAATAAACAACACAAATACACAAGCACGCATAACATACATTACAATCATACATTACATTTTATTTCAATGTATGCATTTGGTGCTACATGCAGTAGAAATCAAGGATGGAAAATTAGTTTTAAAATGGACCGCAGTTTGTTGATGAACAAGTTAAAGTAATCATTGCTGTGTTCGAAAAACTTAGCACACTGATATTTCTTAAACAACATAAGCACAACTGGCCAGAATGCAACGTGACAGCAACCCAGCTATAAATACTATTTACTCATAAAATCGGTTAAAAGTGGCATGTGTGGCTTACAATAGAATCGTGAAAATTTATGTTCAAAATTCTTGCTCTGTTCTCAAAACCTATAGAGCACATTGTCAAGCTTACGATGAGCATAATCGTCCATCTGAGCAGGAAATGGGCGACATTTACTCTCTTGGCATAATGTTCATCCAAATCAAACCTGGCAGAGACATGCAAATAATTCGTAGGAGAAATATTTGCAACAAGACGGCTCAAAATCAGATGCAGAACGCGCAATCATCATTCTGCTGAGCTAAGCAAACAATTTATCTTAAGAAATGAATCTCGTTTGTTACCTGGTTTCTGTTTAGACAACTTTGGACTACTTACTTGTTACTGAAATAAGATCGGATATGGTGGAAAAAGTAATGGTGTTCAATAAAGTTCTATGCTTCTAAAAAATCACATTACAAGTCAGTGAGCCACTATTTACTGGTACCAACTACACTTTGAGGTACATAAGATTGAAGTTGATTCTAGTCCTCAATGTGTTAATATTTTTTTCCTCTTATTCTTCCACATGCATGCACAAATTTTGTATTTCACTAACAAATATTTATATGAAAATTCACTAAAACTCAAAGGAAGAATACAAAAAAAAAAAAAAAAAAAAGTAAGTAAAAAAGTGAAGAGGTAGCAATTTAGATTGTTCGCAACAGTAATTTAAAAAATATTATAAATTTTTCTAAAAATAAAAAAACACTGGAAATATTTTATTAAATTAAGTCAATTAAATAAGAATTTTTTGAGTTTTTATTTATATAGAGGAGTTTTAATTAATTTTTACTTTTTCAAAAATAAATTTAATAACTTTTGGAACGCTACGAAATAGCATAGAGAAGAAAATTAAACCTAAAAAGAAGAAATGCAAATTAAAAAACAGAATACAAAGAGTTTTTTTTTACAAATTAAAATAAATTTGTATCAGCAGCAAAAACAAAAACTTTTTTTATGGTATTTATGCCAAGAGAAACTCGCATTTGTTTTAAAAATTTATTTGTTTAAATTAAAAGGAGAATTATGTGAAAGGTTTTCGGAAAATCATTGCATAAACCCAGACCTTCAGACTCAATTCATTTTCAATCAACAATTGTCTAAAAATATTAACAAAAATAAAAACAAAATGCGAAAGAAGACAATAACGAACTTTTAAATTTCGAAAAGGTTCTAATCCAAGAAAAAGAAAACCGGATATTTAAAAAACAAGCACTAAAACAGGTAACATGTCCACAAATGTCTGTATGTACTGTTTCTGTAAAATAAGTGATGAAATTTTTTTTAAAATAATTTTCATACACGCATTTTAGACGATTGGATGGGATGGGTTATCAAAGCGGAGACACTGACTCCGTTTCTTTACATAACTTAGGAGAGATAATTTTGCCTGATGCTCTCATGTATTTGCCAAGTGTTTTAAAACTCTTCAATATCCAGTCATGAATCCTGTGACAATTCGAATTGCTGATCGACTCAGGCTATGATTGGAATGGCATGAATGTTTTCACTACCCCGATACTTTTTATTGCTGCGATTCTCTTTCCAGCCGCTTCCTAAAACTGAACTTAATAGAGCTCCAAGACAGTTTTGCAGAATAGTTCTGGAGCATTGACAGCACCTTTTCTTGCCAGTTTGTCTGTATTCTCATGTCCCAAATCAAGTGAACCCTGTTGTTAAATGCTAGTATTTTTAGAAAAATTAGGCAATTGCAGACAAGTTTTGATCTTATCTGAAAGGCACTGAGTGCAAATAATGCCGAGTGAATATAGATGTGAATGTTACAATCTTAACTGTTACTATCGGTAACTTTTACTAAAAGTTTTTGCGTTTCTTGCAAAGGATGAAGCACTTCTTTAACTTAAAAAATATAAGACTTTAATTAATAATTTTTAAGGTACGTTTATCAGTCTTTCGGTTAGTAAAACAAAGTGCATATTATTTTCAAGAACAATGAAAGAAGGGCATTCCACTTTAGAAAAAAGATGCAATAAAGTTTATTTTTTTATAAGAAAAAGGGAATAAAGGCAAAAAAATCATTACACTTTACAAAAAGTAAGGATTTTAATAATAAATTTTGAAGCAAGTTTACCAGTTTTCAAGAAACAGGGCATTCTGCTTTAGAAAAATGTGCATTTTAAAGCATATTAATTTTGAAGGCTTTTTTGTGCATGTTTAGGTAAAAATAATAAAGTGTTTATTAATTTAAAGAATTTGCCTAAGTGCGATGCCTTAGAAAAGAAATCAAGCGTAATTCACGTTTCACAATTTTGTAATTAAAAAAATGGTAAACAATTTCTATACATTTTATGCTTGAATATTTTCAAAATTTTTTTTCTAACAATAAAACCCTTTGTGTTGTTAGCAAATACAGGCTTAATTTAGCTCAAGGATGTTTAAAGCTCACGCTAATACTCATTTTTATTATCGACATTTCACAGTAAGAAATAAGTTTAAAGAGCAAAAAAAAAAAAAAAGATAGAAAATGTTGGCAATTTTAAACTACCATAAGAAGAATATCCATCCAACTGATAAAATATACAAAACACGTCTTTGCATTTTGTGTCCCTTTGCTGTTTTCTATTCGGTCGGTTGGTATCTTTCATTCATTCAGAGCTTTCCAGTTACATGTTTTGTAAGAAACTATTCAAAATTCAAAAAGAAACGGCGAACAAAATAAATAAATACGAGTAAGAATACAAAAAAAATAAAAATCTATAAACAAGCAATATGAAGAGGAATCCCAGATTGTGCCAATCTATTTACTTAACTGCATCGTTGTGCAGATTATTTTATATACCGAGTAGGTACTGCTTTTTTACTTCCTTTTCTTATTTTATTTATTTATCCTTTTTAATTTATTTTATTTATTGTGTATGTGTTTGCAGTTGACTACATGAAGTATTTTATTTTTTCCTGCAAATGACATTGGAAAATCCTTATGCTGACTTATGACTTTAGGCTGGCAGCAAGAGGATGAATTTGCAATTTTTTTCTTATTTTTTTTCTGGGACTTTTCTTTCTTGATTCAGCCTCATTTTTATTTTTTTATTTAATTCTTTTCTTTTTTTTTCTTTTTTTTTTTTTGGCTTCAAAGAAATAATCAAATGCCTCATGTTCAACACGATTCTATTAAAGAAGAAATAAAATAAAAAGAAAATTTGCAATATTTTCCTGTATGTAAGCTGCGTTTGTAACAAAATTTCAAAGAATGAACAGGCGTAGTTGAGTTGATTTTATAATCAAATTAAGGACTCACACAGTCCCAATGTACACTACGCAATTTTTAATGCTGCAATTATTTTAAAGGAGTAGCAATTTGGTTTTACTACACCATTCTCTTTTCAAACACAAATGGTTCAAAACATCTTCAATAACTCTCTGTGTGCTTTCAAAACCTGAGCAATTACCTCAAAATATACAAACAGTTTGAATAAAAATGATCCTCCATAGAAGTGAAGTCTGTTATTTTATATATTTCTATTATAAATTTTGGTGATAGCTTTAGAATGACCTCAATTACACTTGCTAAAGGAGATTGGAGCAATTGTAGTGACTAGGATTTGTGGGGATTAGAAAAGAGAGAGAAACGCAGGATTAGTGTTTGTTTAAAGCTTAAATTTTAAATGAAAATTATTTAAAAAGGACTTGATCGCTTGCTTTACAGAAACAACATACATTTTTATGAATGTTTCTTTTCTTAACAATTTTTTTTAAATACGAAAGAAACTAAATGTAAAAGAATAATAAAATTGCTGCAATAAAAATTTCGTGTGTCAAAACAAAGGCAATTTTAGGCGACACATTGACAAAATTGCTGCATTAAAAATTGTTTGTGTAAATTGGGCTACACTAAAAATGACAAAGAATAATTTCTAACCATACGCAGGCTGTTCAATATTAAGCAGAATTACACGTAAATAAATTAAATGACTCTAGTTTCTCATTACATAATTTTTTAATTTATTTTTTAATTTTTGTTACCTTTCAATACATCTCATCCACAGCCCTGCGATTTTGCTTAACAGCAAACTAACAGCAACAAAAAAAAACTGTAGAAAAAACGTGTTTTTATTTTGATGACAGTCACGTTTATCAAATACCAAGGGAAAAACTTGTGCAGCAAAAAAACTGTTAACTTTGCAGTCAACGCTTCAATTGGATTTTTGCTTTAAAATTATAAAATAAATAAAATGTTGCATGAAAGACATTATAAAGGGAAAACGATTTTATGTACAAATTAAATTTAAAGGATTTCGCCAACAAAAAAAAATAAGTTTTTGTCGTGTCAGACAGTTTATTAAGTTAGCAAAATCAAGTATTTGCTTATAATAAAACCAAAAAAAATTATAATTTTTCAAATAAATATTTTTAATAATTCAAGTTTTTTACTGAATTTTTATAAATGTTTAAGTAAAATGAAAAACAAATAAAAAATAACCAGAAATAAAATACCTTAAAATCAAACAACTATTTGGAGTCAAATGTTTATGAAACAAAAATTACTTTCGGTGCTAATTTTAAATGAAGTTGAAAAATAAAATTCATTTCAAACTCACATTAATTTCTAGGCAAACTTACGAATCTCATGCCCGTATTATGGTTCACAACTTAACTCAGTTGAGTTGTAATCGAAACAACTGCTATTGCTGAGTTGTCTTTTTTTGTATGTTTTTACATTTTGGATAAAATATGTAAGCAAAAACGCACTTAGAAAAATTATAAAAAAAAATAAAGGTAGTTGCATTTCAGAGCTCATAGCTCAGTCATTTATGGACCGATTGGGCTTAATTTAAATAGCAGCCTGCTCCTAGGAGCTTTCAACAAATTGGCCTACTTAACTTTTCTGTAGGTCTTTTAGGGACTTCAGAAAGTTGATTTCAATATCCAAACGGACAGACGAACACCGCTAAATCGCTTCTATAAGACATGCATTGCTATATCGACTAGGCTATTACGTATATATATATATACTTTATAGAGTGGCACATGTGCGTTGTAGGAATTGCAAACGGAATCACAAATTTATATGCAGCCTTCTAACTTACGAGTACAGTGAAGGTTATAAGGAAGACCTAACATAGTTGTATAAAATATATAAACGCTAAATTAATAGAAGTCTTTTACCCTTCACTGTCATGATTTCCAAAACATTGTATTACTACGTTTACATACAATTCTAATGCGGTATTTGAAACTTTTCAGGTACGAGTACAAAATTGCAAAACAAATGCAACTATGTGTGCAAGATTTGATTGCCTTTTGGAGAATATTAAAAGCGAGCATACATATGTATATGTGTATGTGTGTGTTTGTTAAAGAGTTGTGGGCTGAAAGTAAGACTATAGAAATGGTATTGCCATAGAAATAGAATTGTTAGAGGCGATTTGTTGGCTATTTTTGTTTTTCATTTGAATTAACAAATTGTTCTAGAATTAAAAAATTTCATGTAAATTTTTTTTAGTATTTAACAAAAATGTGCGAATTTAAAATTATAAATAATTGGCTATAACAGCGAAGGATATACAAGAACGAATTAACTTGTTTTTGATTAAAAGATTTAGCCCTTTAACGAAATTGTTCATATAATTTTTACTTAAAGTCTGTCAATTTTTTATTTTTTTTTTTTGGATAAGAGCATTAATTATTTGTGTGTGCTAATTAATACTATAGTTGGCAATAAAACTGGTTGCTCAAGATTATTTGGACACGAAGCAATTACAACAATTGAACATTCGATATGTAATAAATTTACTTCGTGTTAAGAGCTGAATTAAAGCAGTGACTTTTGCCACGGCTTTAAAGATCATAAGAACTGCAGAAGGGTATTATGCTTAAGTAGATTTCAAAAGCAACATGATGTTGCCTTTCAAAATATATTATAAAATGTTTATCAGAAGAAAAAAAATTATTTATAAAATTTTCCAAACTTTCTAGTTAAAAAAGACATTCCAACAACATTCATCATATTTACCACACCTTAGAAGGATGAAAAAAGAAATCACTAAAATGAAAAGCAAAGAGAAAAAAGAATTTTTTTTTTCATGAACTTAAACGTTTTGCCAAGTTATCGGTGTCAGTTGGTGGTGGTATGCAAAAAAAAACCTATCAAAATGGAAAATCGATTAAAAATTAACAAAAGACTGCTAATAGTTTTAGTTTATAACAGCAGATAGCAACTACCAACCAACATACAACCAACATTGTAGTGATATGAGTTACAAAACATGAGAAGACATAACAAAAAATGGAAAGAGTTAAAAACAAGTAGATAAAAAAGGTAGAATTTCGTACTGGTGGGTGGCTATATTCCAAAAATTGTTGTCTGTAAATAAAAGCTGCATAAAACGAGTAGAAAATAATACAAAACAAGGAAAAGAAAATAGAAATGTGTTTTTCGGAAAAATTTTACTCACTGCAGCGCTTTAAATTTTGCAAGCCTTGTATGTCACTGCATTTGCTTTAGTTTTTGTTTTCTTTTTTTGCAGTTTTAACTCAAAAAGGTTGATTTTAAAATACTATTGTACGTACACGCACATGAGGCAAGGACTAGTTTGAAATAATAAATAGAGGCTTTTAGAAAAATTAAAAGTCTCTAGGGCGTTAAATTTATACGATTGTTTTTCAGGTTTTTGTTTTCTCTTCAGCTTAAACAGAAATATGTAAATCTGTGGCAGATACTGCTTTTAAAAGGCAAAAGAAAACAAAATGGAAAACAGAAGCTATTAAAAATTTTCAGCGAAATCAACATAAAATTGTTTTTAAAAAAAAACTAGTCGAAGAAATTAACCATAAAACGTCAAAAATGAAGGCATCATTAAAAAAAAAAACGACTTGTCAAAAATTGAAATCAAATCAAAAAAAAATATTGTGAAAACAATAAATCAAAAAATACGAATAGAGAGTCGTATGGCTCTCACTATTTTTAGAAAATTTTCTAAACTTTTATACTGCAGGCCTGGTCATTTTTGCATACAAGCAAAGAAATGACAAAAACAGCTGAAAATCTTAATGCTTGTAATTCAAATACCATTCGATTTTGCTCTTTCAAAATCTAATAAAAATCTTAACTCATTACGGATGTGGAAGAGAGCATCGTTTTTGTGTTAGGTACTCGGCGATACTCTTTGCTCACATTTTCTTTACTTCTTTTTTCCGCTGTTCTTTTGTGTACAATGTGTAAATTTTTTAACTACTCCCCAAATACTCAGAAGTTACTTTGAATTATTTTTAAAAAATTTTTTAAATTTCCTCATACCCTAGTACTTTAGTTCTAAAGGATTTTGGCAATTGCCGTTTTGCATCATAAAATTTTCGAAAATGTGAAAGCACTTCCAGAAAATTTAGAACCAGCAGATTAATTTGATAATTTTCCTAGGCAAAATCGGGTAGGCAACCTCGGCAAAGTGGGGAATGGTAAAAATCTCTCAGAGCAAGAGTACTGGGTTAAAAAGAAATTTCATAAAATTTTTTTAAATAATCCAAAGTAACTTCTGAGTAATTGGGTGACAAATTACAAATCTAGAGAGCCTGCCCTTTAAAATGATATGTGTCCCATTAGGTCTCATGCTTTAAGATATAAGGATTTGGTCACAGTAGCCTTCATCCTTAAGAGACCTCATATACGATATTTTTGTTCTAAAAGAAATTTTTAAAGTTTTCTACAAAATTTGAGAAATACATTTGGGAGAAATTCCCAGCTTGATAGCCCTAGCAATTGCAGATGTTTTCCATTAAGTCCCATTCCTTGAGATAGAAGGGTTTAGTCAGATGTATAAACCAATTTAAATTCAGAACATTTATGAAGAATATGTATGGAAAATTTTTTTTAACGCATGCGATATTTTTAAAAAACGTATTTAATAAGACGTATTTATCTTCACACACATCTTGAATTTACTGATTTTAATTAATTAATTTAATTAGTTTTTGTGTATAAACTGCCGTTAATAGGGAGTTGCGCAGAGAAAAACAAACTGTTTTTTCGTTAATAGAATTTCTCTTCCTTAACTTTAATCTATTCATACGACTGTTTCGTATTTTATGTTTAAACAGCATTTGGCAAACTTAATGCACTTAAGAAACTGTCTTTTACTTTATAGGGAATCAGTGCTGAAATTATTCTAGTTTAGCTGTAATTTACCTTTTAGCTCTCAAACAAATATTAAAAGGTAACTTTATCCAAAAGCCATTAAAAGTCACTTTTGAAAACTGAAAAAAAAAAAACTAAACAAACTTTTTAAAGTTGTGCAGGTAAATCTGCAACTGGCTTTAGAGTCACACTTTAGAGTCACTCAGTCTGTCAGCCAGCCAAGCAGCTACCCACTTCATTTTGTTGCCATTGAATGTAATCAGTAAGTAGAAGATAAGAGAAAGGGAGAGAGATAGAGTGGTAAGAGTATGTTGCACAACAAGAGAGGAGGTAATTTGTTGAGCCTCCTTTGTACTTAAAATAAGTCTGTGTGTTATTTTGCTATTAAATGATGTTATTTGTTACACTGTAATTTTGTCATAGTTTTCTTTTTTGTTTTGTCGTTACTCCCTTAGTCTTACTCGTTTCATGTTGATGTTTTAAATAAATTTTTCGCCAGCTTTTTTTTTTAACTTTCTTGCATTTTCCTTCTAAATTCATCATCAACAAGAAGGAAGAAGGAAAACTTGTAGATGAAGCATGGTTTCTATTAAATTACATTTACCATAAATGAGTTTTAAGCGTTGCAAGTTCAGCCTTTGCACTGACAACAATGAAAAAGTTGCAACAGTAGTTGTAGTAGCACTCATAGCAGCAGTTAAAGGCAGCAACACATAAATAACTAACTTGGCTTCAAGTTAATGTTGCTACGATGCAGTAACGGCAACAACAATAACATTAACAAAAAGATCAAAAACAACAACATCAATAAAACTCATTGTGACAACAATGGGGTTATTTTTTTTTCCACAACTACAAAAGTAATTTTTTATAAGCAGCTGCCTCAATGTGCCATAATGTGTGCGGAAAGGAGAGTTGTTGCTGGTGGCAACAGCTACAGCTTTACAATGTGAACTCAAAAAAAGTTAAGAAAAGTAAACAAATACAAGTTGCTTTTTTAAGGTTTTCATGCGTTAGTTCATACTAGTTGTTGCTGTTGTTGTTGTTATTCTTGGAAAAAGTCCTTAAGAAAATTAAATATTGTTGGTAAACTAATTAGAGACGATTTTCGTATATTTTTGTTTTTTCATTTGGTATTTTATTACATTAGAATGACTTGTGCTAAGTTTGGTTTGTAAGTAAGTTCGTTTGTGTGTATGTGTCTATCTATTTGAGGCATAAATAATTTGACTAAATTTTGTTTTCGTCTAAAGTGTAAATAACAATTAAGTGATTTTGTTTTAATTAAAAATTTGGCAAACACTCGTTTTTCTCTTTCTCTCTTATTACTACAATTTTGTTTTGTTTCAAGTAAAACGCGATAAAGTGACAAATGAGGAAAATGTTTTGACACAAATAAATTTGTTTTGAATAAGATTCCTGCTTTAGATGCCTACAAACATTCCAGCCTCAAAATTATGATCGATTTCTCAATATCTACTGCTTTAATTTGTGGCCAAAGTCCAAAAAAATTAAGTTGAGGCAGTAATTCATACTTTATGCACTTCGCGATTGTTTTGGTCAGCATAATCGACCAAATGTGTCCACAATCGGGAGAATTCTACACAAATTTTAGTAAACCGGGTCTGTAGGAAATGCGAAAACACTTAACTCATTCTGCGGAAACCATTGCTGCTGTTTGCGATGGATAGAGTGTCAGAAGAGCAGTCAACCTAACAATCGCAAGATGAAGAAATTGAGGATATGGACCTGTGGTTCCAACAGAATGGGTCCATTTGCCACTAGAAATTCAATGGCCGTGTTATTTCACATCGTTGCCGCCACGAGTATGTGATTTGACACGGTTCGACTGCTTTTTTAAAGGAAATTTTAAAGAAAAAGTGTACGTCGAGATAATTCGGATAAAGGCATGACACCGAAACCGTGGTGAGCAGTTTTTTTCACACATAATTGTCATAGATTTTTCTATCATAATAAAAAATTTTAAAATAATTCTCTAAAAACTTCTCTTTTATTTACAATTCACATCGTGCATGGTAAATGGACCACCCTTTATTTAAAAATGTGAAATATACAGCGAATGGCATAAAAGAGATTCGACACAGACGAATTTAATTCGTTAGAAGCACAAATCGGGATTCAATCAACTCGTATATATGCGCTTTGAATTAAAATATTTTAAGAGAATATTTAATAAAAAATATAACAATGTATAAAGAGATGTTGTTGTGGTTATGCAAAATACTTTTAACATATTTTAACGTATTTTTACCTTAAAAACTACCAAGAGAAGTTGAAATCGTCTACGAAATTCAGTTGTGTGACTTACCTGAAAGTAAAAAAGAAGAAAAATATAAATTAATTATTTTCAAGTTTAAAAATATTTTAATATTTAATAAATAAAATGCTTAAAAATAGGATTTCAATTTAAAAAAAATTCAAATTTTTTTTTTAATGAGTTTTCTGTTGATAATGTCAATAGGAAAAAAGTCGTTAAATTGGTATCCTGTAGCCACTAGCCTGAAAATTTTCTTCAAAGCATTCTCTATTTTCAGGAATAGAAAAAAAATTTTAATTTTATTCAAATAATATTATAACTATTCATCCCATTCATTTTGTATTCGTTGCCTTTTGTGAGTGTTTTAAAAGCAATTAATAGAAAACAGGCAATGAACTCGCTTTTTCTAATTGTTGTCTTGTAATGCTTATATGAAATTTATGTAAATTGTCAAAAATATCTTTTTTTATGATTGGATTCATAAGCAAAAAAGAAGCACTCATTCCGTTTTCTGGTATAGAAAGCGTATGTGCAAAATTTTACAGAAAACCATTGTATGGGCTTGTCCCATACAAAATTATATAGCAAACTTCCTTGAGAGAGATTATGTAAACCAAATTTCCTTGAAATCCTTTGAAAAAATATTTTTGTAGCGAACAAACACACAAACAGAAAATTAATTTTACAACCATAACCAGTGTGGTTAACTTTCTGCAAGTCGTTTAAAATTATGTGAATTCCTTTTAAAAAGAACATTTTTTTCATGGAATAAATTAATTTTTCTGTTGAAAAATTTAAAATAAGATTTTCTTGGAAATATTTTAGATTTTTATGCTGACTAGCAATCAATCATTTATTCTATTAAAAAAGAAAATTTTGTTTCGTCTTGTATACCTACTCTGCACCATGTATTCAATCATAAATTCTAAATAAAATAAACTGAACTTTATGCAAATTTTTAATTTACCATTATGTCAGCTTAAGGATAAATTTTTTTAAGGAAAACATTTTATACAATAAATAAAAAACAAACAAGAAATTTATGGCAACAGCACTAATATTGAAGTAAAAGATTTTATTTTACAAATATCTTCACTAAAAAAATAAAAATATTTTTTTTCGTATTATTAAAGTTAAACCAACAACAATAAAAAACCAAGTTAATGCACACAATTTCATAAAATTTACAAGCCCAAAATATAGAAAAAAAAAAAAAAAACAAATAAAAAAATTTAAACGAAAAAAAAGCTGTGCATACTAGAGTAAATAAGTAAATAAAAATAAAATTTCTGTAAACATTTCAGTCATTTATATGCACATTTCATTAAATAAATTGTATTGGTTTATAAAATAAATTTAAAACTCAAACACAGAGCCACATACAAAGCAGCACAAATAAATTTCCTGCAAGTAAAATAAACAACAGCAAGAGGATAAAGGGTTTGATATTGGACTACTGTTGACATACTCTGTTGCCACAAAGCATCTAAACAAAATAAGAAGATGAAAAACAACAATTACAGCAACACAACCTCCTAGAACTACAAACGAAAGTGTCTATGAAAAATTGGTAAAAAACATGAAATAAAAAAAAATCATCTGAGTATATTTAAAAGTGTCTTTAAACTTACAGGTGAAATTATAAATATCTATTATTTAAATCCAAGATTTTAAGAAAACTAAAACAAAAATAAAAAAGAATCCTTATTTGTCAAATAACAAGCAGAGCACCCAAACCTCAAACCAATAAATACAAATTTTTTAAACAATTTTTATTTGCAGCAGTTGTAGCATATATACATCTAGCTAAAAAAAAAAAAAAAAAAGAGAAAGAAACAAGAGATTTTAATGCTTGACTTACAAATTAAATAAAAATTACCGAAACAAAAAAATGTGTACAGTCTAACAAGGAAATTTTTCAAATTTACATCATTTATAAGGATAAATATATCTAGTCAAATAGGTTTTTTTAAATACCGCATGCGATATTCTTCACATACATATGTACTGAATTTAAAGGGGTTTATAGAGAGATGAAGCCTTTCTGGCCAAACCCTTCTATCTCAAGGAATGGGACCTTATGGAACACATATCATTTTAAAGGGGAGGCTGTCTAGATTTGTAATCTATTGAACAAATACTCAGAAATTATTTTGGAGTACTTTTAACAAAATTTTGAAATTTCCTCATGCCCTAGTACTTTTGTTCTAAAGGGATTTTGGCAATTTCCGTTTTGCATCATAAAATAAAAACAACGAGGTTTTCCGAAAATATGAAAACACTTAAAGAAAGCTTAGAGCCTACAAATTAAATTCCCTATTGATATTGATAAATTCAGGAATCGTAAAACGGCAAAGTAGGGACTGATAAAAATCTCTGAGTGCAGGAGCCCTGGAGTACAAGGGAATTTCAAAATTTTTTAAAAAAATCCAAATTAATTTCTAAATATTTGGGCAGTAGATTAAAAATCTAGACAGTCGCCCCTTTAAAATGATATACGTCCCATCTTGTTATCTTCTATGGTCCGTTCGGAAGTTGCAAAAACCCCTCAGAGCAACAACACTGGGGAGTATGGAAATTAAAAAAAATTTTAATAATACAAAGAAAATTTCCGAAAATTTTAAAACACTTCCTGAAACTTTAGAATCTACAGATTAAACTTCTTTTTGGTTTCCTTAATTTTCTGTTTAATTAAACCTTAAAAACATTTTTATTTTAACATTTTTAATATGACACAACTTTGCTCGTAATAAGTGAAGCATAAATAAATTATGAAAATCTGTTAAAATAAATAAGAAAATTTTCAACTCTTTTAATGAAAAGCGACTTACTCCCTCTCTCCCCTCGGCATTACTTTCTTCGAATGAATTGAACCCTTTACAGATTAAATAATTTCTAATTAAATTTAAAAGGCGCTGTAAAAGCAGACTGAAATACAATACAAAACAGTAGGAAAAAAAATAAAAATCTTAAATTTGTATGCAAATACAGAAAAATGTTGTTTAATAAACCAAAAACAAAATTATCATAAATACAATAAACAGAAACCTAAATGTCAATTTACATATTTATTTATGCGCTAGCGTAATTTATGTGCTTCTGTATCATTAAACTTTATTCGTGCTGATTTTAATTTTGAATAATTTATCATTTCCTTTTTATTATTAATGTTGACATTAGGATTTCATCATTATGTTGTGTGGGTTTGAGTGTATGTGTGCTGCTAAATAACTAATAATTTTTTTAACCAAATTTAGTGCAAAACGCTCACTGAGAAAACAAAAAAAAATCAATTGTGACCGTCGAATTTTTTAATCCTGACAATAGAGACAATCGATTTGACGGCTCAAAATACTGTTAAGAGGACTAAATTTTAGTGCATATTATTTCAGCTAAAAAATTTATTATCACAAATAAATTTTTGATTGGACACAAATTTAGTTTTCACAACCGAAGTTGTTTTCTGTGTACTCTCTCTCTCTCTGTTACAAAATTTACTTTTATTTAAATTTTTATCAAAAAAAGGTTCCATTGAACAAATATTTACATAAACGTGTATATATTTTGCAGAAATATACCCTTAAATTAGTTTAATTCTTATTAAAATGCAAAATACTTGCATTATTGTATTATTTGAATTATTTCTATGTGATACAAGTCATGTTAGTCATGTTACGCTAATTTTGACAGCAGCTTTATTATCAAATTCCATTGTTATTATTGAAGTAATCACACCAAAATATATCAAAAAGGAAATGTAATATTTTTGGAAAATTGTATGAAGTGGACATTTGTGTGTTGTTGCTGAACAAAGCGCGAAAGTTTAATTCTACACATTAATAATTAAAATGTTCTACCAGTTGCACAATTGCTGGTTAAAAAGGTGCCAAGAAAGTTTATAGTTTTAAAAACTGCAAAGGTTTTGCCAAAAGGTTAATAAGGTAATAAAATCCGAACTGGAAAACCCAAAAAAAGTTTTGTTGCTTGCGATAAGTTCTTAAAGAAATTACACCTGAGACGGAGTTTGCATTTTATGTGTTGCATAGTGAACAACAGCTAACAATTAAATATTTAAATGAAATCAAACCAAAACCTCTTGGTTCGATATAGTTTTCATGCTTTCAAATTTAACCATTTGGTACATAGACACGAGTCATATTAGTATTTATTACGGATTGCAATAATAAAACTAAAAACAAAAGCAATTGCAAATAAAACAATTTAAATTCACGCACTGCAAACAATTATTGAAATTAATTAAAGTGAAATGCATCATTGGTTAAATTTGAAGCCACAATAAATTTGTTTATGTTCGTACATGTGTTTAGATGGGTGGATGTGAATCACACTTATACTCCTACATCCTTACATGCGTTGTATGCATGCAAGAGAAGAGAAAGGAAGTCGAGTCTGTGATACAGGTATAAATTAAATAAATTTGTTCGCATACACGAGTATGTGAATATCTGTGTTTACTTCTTATGTAAATAGATTCGTGTAAGCGAATGTTTGATTGTAAAGGGTAACCAAATTGAGATTATAAAAATAAATTCTATCAAAATCAAAACAAGTTATTTAAATAGAAAACTGTTTCACAGGACAGCTCACCCTGTACAGTAACACAGTTTGCTTTTCTGTGCATCAATAAACCCTTACACATGCACATGTAGTGTTTGCATTGCATCCATCGTACTGTTATTGTTTGTGTAATTGTATTCAATTAAAATATTCATTTAACTTGCAGTTGAAGAATTCAAATGCTGCAAAAGGAAATTGCGTTTATTAAATCTTTTATCGCTTCCATTAAAGATGGAAAGATGGAGTTGCTTGATAGTTATGAATTTGCTTGCAACGACTTGCGTTATTTACACACACAAATTATTTAAAGCGTGCATGCAAATGAATTGTTTTTTAAACTTAAGGAATTGACAAGGAATAACTATTTTAAGTTGCTATGAAGAGCACTCATAATAAATAAAGAGTCTCGTAAACAATTAGGTCATATGTTTCTACACATGTGAAGGGAGAGCTAGCTGTGCTAGTGGGTCACGGTAATACTTGCATTACATGGCGTAGCTTGCTGGTCTCGCTTTAAGGTTTACTGTGGTCTTGGCGGTTGTTTAATCAGCATTCGTGTTTGCCAACAAAAATAAAATTTTATTTAAAAAAAGTTGTGTCCCAGCAAAAAAAAAAAAATATAAAAAAAATATATATATAAAAAAATATAAAAACAAATTAAAAAAAAATAAAAAAAAAATTTAGGAAAAATCACTTCAACTTCCACAAACATTTTTTTTCTAGAGACTTTAGAAAAGTTTAATCTTATTGTGCTACGTAAAGAATTTTTTGGATGTTTTATATTTATTTATTTACATTTTTTTTTTAATTTATTTTAGGATTAGCAAAAAATTATTGTTTAAATAAAAATTTTTTTTAAGAAGAAAGTGCAAAATTAATAATATGAAAATTTCATTACTACAGTGAAGGGAATATTAGATTCGTCACAGCCGCACTTAACTTCTTATCCATTCATGTACTCACTTTCTGGCCTACTTCTTCAATTTTCCCCCCTTTAATTACGCTTACACGCATAAAATTTTTACTTTGAATTAAAAAAATTTTAATTCTTTTTTTTTTTTTTTTCATTTTGTAAAAAAAAGAACACACACACATATGTACTTCGGTCAAGTCAAAAGCAATTTCGTTTCAAAAATCATTTCGTAATTCAAAATTCATAATCCTATTCACCAGTCGTGTGGGCAGGCACTGCGGCAGATAAAACAAAATTAGTATTACTTATGTGTGTGTGTGTGTGTGTGTGTTAAATAACAATATGTATATCGCTAGCTTAGCAGTGAAAAGGCTTAAACTAATCTCTTCATCAGTTCAATTAACCCTTAAAATGCTCATTGAATCCAGGTTTGCTTCCATTGTTGCGCAGATCTAATCATGTAAACACATTTCAGTTTTATGTATGAAGCTTATGATTACAAAAAAAAAACAAAACCTAAGCATGTTAAAGCTTCAGTTTTGCTTAATTTGTTTTTAAATGCGACCTACATTTGTGTGAGAGTAGGATACTAAGCCGACAAAAATATGTAACGGCAGCCATTCCGTTTCTGCTTAATGTGCACCCAGCCCCAACGGCAACCTAACCTTTTCTATAATAAGGCAACGATATGTTTCTATGTGTGTGCACAATTTTATGTGATACCCTTGTTGTACGAGTGCCACTTTTGATCAACTCAACAATTCAAGTGTAAATAATAGAAATAGACTTTTGTAAAATCAAAGCAAAAACAATAACAAAAAAAAATATAGAAAAATGTTTTAAAAACTTAAATAGTTTTAAATTATTTCAACATAGAAAATCGAATATTTCTCTTCATTGGGGGTGTATAGTTTTTGATACTATGCAGCGGTTATAACGAGCCTCATAGTCCTTGCTAAATCTTTTATGTTTTTCTAGAATATTTTTTCTTAAATCAAATTAAGCGTTTGATTTCTCCTTATTAATTTGTTTCTTTCAAATTTATGACTTGTCAAACAAAATGTTTTCGTTTGTGCTATTCAGTAAAAAGTGATTGCAAGTAAAATACAGAGCCTTGGGAATTACCCAAAATTACTTGTTGCAATTAAACGAGTTTAATCAAATACAACCGTTGGAAGAAAAGCTAAATAAAAGTCTATCATAAAAATAAGCTTTGTTGACTGTAAGTCGTCTTTTGCAAATATTTAAAGCGTTAATATTTGCAGTTTGTGGCTGCAAGTCAACTTCGTTAAGCATTTAGGGTTAATGTTGAGATTATTGAACTATAAACAGATATTTTCGTCAACGAATATTTTATTATTGTTTTTAATTTACAACTTTGTTTAAATCACACTTGTTAAGGTAAAATACGTGTTTGGAAATAAAATTAAATAAATTTACATTCATTTTCACTTTACTAGAGAAAAAGGAAAACAACATATCGAGACGAACTGTTTTTCTAAGCCTAAATAATTTGCAAAACAAATTTGTTCTTCGTAAGAAAAAAAATGTCGCCGATTGCAATCTGTTTGTTCGACTAAGAATGCTTTATACACAAATGTGGGTGTAAACGTTTTTCGAATAAGAAGTAACAAATTTGCAAAGTTTGCTAATTTTTTTCACTCCCTCAAAAAAATATGATAAAGAAAATAAAAACTAAATTTATAACTAGAAAAAATATTTTTTTTTCTGGAAGTGAAGCAAAAACTTTTCCAACTAAAATGTGCTAAAAAAAATTTGAAAGAGGAAAACATGTTGGCGGCAGCTTGTCCCATCATGAAGCAAAGTGTTTTTCATTGCTCTACAGTGTTTAAAGTGGGTGGCAGAGTGTGTGTATTTATAAGTTGTTTGTATTGTGTGTCTGTCAACTGCATATGAAAGCCTTTAAGTGCATAGCGAATAACACTAAACGACATGGTCCACCAAGTGTTTACTTTTTGCAGATGCCTTGAAGGGCCAAAAAAAAGCGACAAATATCCAATCGTTATATATGAATCTTACCTTTTGCTATGACACGCAGTCAGAAAATCATTTTCTTCACATTGTTTTCTTTTCATATTTTTTTTAGTCATAAAGAGAAAACTTAATTTTTTTGGTAAATGAAGAGCGAAAAGTTTTTTATGAATGCACAAAATTTCTAAGGAATTCAGAAGTTGAAAAAGTTTTGCTTTTATTTTTATTTGAATTTCCGATAATGTCTTTTTTTTTTTTTTTTTTTTTGTGGAATATAAATGATTATAATCAGTGGTTAGGCAACTCCTATGCAAGTGAGCTATAAATATTTTCACTTTAAAGCAGAATGAAGTAAAATTTTGGAAAAATAAAAATTAATTTAACTCAAAAAGCTTAAAGTAAAAAGGAAGTTTATTATTTGTTATTTCCTTTAAAAGCTACAACGTAAAGACATTGAAGCCACACGCAACGAAAAAAATCAATAGAATAAAAAAAAATGTTTATAAAAATTTAGGTAAAAACTAGCTGACCCGGCAAACTTCGTTTTACTTTCAAATTTTTCAATATTCGATCTTCTGACTCTAAAAAGGGCCGTGCAAGAAAGGTTAAAAATAGGTAGTAAATAAATAATAAGCCAGATACCGATTGTACCTCCACCTACCGCGCGGATTTGTGACGTTAAACCATTCAAGGTGTAACCCAAAGGCAAACACAGAAATTCAATTAAATCGGTCTAGCCGTTTAGGAGGAATACAATGTCAAGCACACGTACAGTCGAATTTTATATATTAAGATAAAAAAAATTATGAAATTTGTATGCAAAATTGAAAAAAAATTTTTTTAGACCTCACCGGTTGTTGAACTACAACATCTGCAGTTGAGAAGTATTTTTCATATGTTTGGTTTAAAAAAAATATTTATATGGTTAAATACTTTCATAAATCTAACCATACTATGTTGCCACCATAATATGGTTGCCTCAACCATATTTTTTCTTTGCGTGTGGTTTGGTGCCAGGTCGCCCAGCATAAAAAAGTAGCCATTGACCCTCACTTGAACACCATTATGTTAAAGTGAAAGACTTAATCTGTAGGGTTTTTCTCATTAAATGAAAAGTTTTATTAAATAATTCTTTGTGGGCGATCAAAGTATGGTTGTTGTGAAAAAAGGATTTTTTGTTTGAAGTGTAGCCCTTTTGAATGGATTTTTTAAAAATCTTTTAAATTTTCTTGCCAAAAACTGCTACGATTGTAAAGGATATTCAAAAAGAAAATTAATAACTGTCATTTAATTTACTTTTATGTTCAATAAAACGCAGCGGTAAAATCGCCACACTCTTAGTCGAAAAGCTTTAATCGAAATTTTGCAATTATTTTATTAAAAAAAACCATTTCCTCTCGATAACGAAATCAATGATTTAAGCGCCGTTATCGCAATCTATTTTTTATTAATTACCTTACGATGCTGAAGATATAAGCAGTTACATCAAAAATTAACTTTGTTAAAGGTTTTCAGCTATTTTCTTACAAATATAATATTGATTTGAATCTACAAAAACAATTTTTTTTCCAAAGGGAAGTTTCATTTAAAAAAAGAAAATTTTTTCTTATCAATTTGATTTTTTATGTATCACGCTTATTCCCTTTATATAAAAATGACTTTTTCAAATATACCTCGAAGTCATTGCTTTCAGTTTACCCAACTTTACCCTAGTGCTTGCTATCATTTACACTGGTGTAGCTTAACATCAACAAACTCTAGATTGTGTAAGTAGCAGTCATAAATCCTTTTTAAATCATAATTTTAGAAAACCTTTTACACGAGTTTTTTTTTTTTTTTTAATACTTTACTCGTTTGCACATTTTAGTTTCGTTGTGTTTGTTTTTTTGTTGTTGTTGCTGTTGTATAATGTAATTAGGAGTCCTTTGAGTTGCGCCTCTTTTGCTTTTACATTCAGCCAAATAGAGTAAATACAGCAATACAGAAAAAGATTTTTTAAGTAACTTGGCTCGGTCCATCAACAAAAACAAAAACAGAAAAAACAACATTTTGTGCACAAATAAAATGATTGTGATATAGGGATGTGCTCACTCTCTCTCTCTCTAACTCTATAAATGGTTTATAGTGCCCTTGGAGCACTTTAAAGTGGTGTTACATACAAACTCTTGCTAGTGCACGACAAATATAATAAAAGATACCATTTTTTATGCAGCATTCCTTGCTGATTTGAAAACTAATTATCTTTATGGAATTATGGGGATAGATACTTATAAATTAAAGTGTGTAGGCCTGTGTGTATTTTAATGCTAAGGGAAGAGAGCTTGCGATCTTTGTTTAATACATTTCTGATGATTAAAGTAAAGTCATGAAATAAATTATTAAGCAAACTTTTCTACATCGCAGCTATGTAACTTTAGCTTTAATTATTTTTTAATTAATAAAGGTCGGTCCATTCATAATGTACCTTAACCTCAAGTTTTTTTTAAAAAATACTTGCATTGACACTATCGGTACTAAAATGAGCCGAACATCGGTACATTGCGCAGATAGTGTGATCTTACCTTAAAGGCTTGTTCAGCTAAATGCGAAGGAAAGCTTCGGATTAAAAACAAAAACAAATTTTCCTGTATTATTTTTGTTTTCAATACAATTATGCGAACGAAGCTTTGGCTCACATTTAGCAGAGTGAAAAAAAAATTTTTTTTTATTTATTTAATATTTCTTTTCAATAATAACACTGAAAATGTAAATTTTATTTTTTTCTAACTGAATTGAAACCATTAAAGCAGGGCTTCTTTCTTGTTTCCATTTGATTGTTAAAGTTGTAAGCCATGTAAATAAATAAAAAAAAAAACTAGTTAAAGTAAATAAAAATGAAATACAATTTCTACTACAAAAAACTTGAAAGGAAAAGTTTTGAAGCCATGAAATTGTATTTTTCTTGTTTGTGACAAAAAATTAATAGAAAAAAAAACCCCCTCGACAAAAAACAAATTTATACAAAATAAATTTTTAATTTAAAATAAATTTTCATAAATCAAAGAAACAAGAAAATAAAAAAGGAGAGGGAATTTTTTATTTACAAGTGATGAATTTTGCTAAACCGGCAGTTGGGAAAGCTTAAAGGCAAGAAATAATTTAATTATTCGTATACTTTTTTATTATAAATATTATTCAAGCTTAAAATTTTATTATTTTAATTATTATTTTCCAATATTTCGACTTTCTTGTATTGAAAGTCTTCTTCAGGGAAAGTTATTTCTGGCAACAGCTCACTTTTTTCTTAAAAAATCGACTAAAGTCATCTTTCCTTATGAACACAAATTTAATTTAAGCAAAAAGTCCTGTATGTTGTGACACACATAATGGAAAAAATCATTTTTTTTTTATAATTTAAATTTAACCTAATGTTACGAATTGGTTTTTTTAAATAAAGTAATTATTTTTGTGTTTTTTTTTGCCACAATTAATGCAGGAAACTGTTTCATATAAAATAATACACACACTTTAGCATAAATAAATAAAGACATTCATAATTCTTGCTTTATGGGAACGATGACAAATTCTTGTTTAGCATAAAAATAAACAAAGAAAAGAGAACGAGTATGTATGATGAGATGACAAATAAAATGTAAATTTTTACACTTTGCTAAGGAAGAAAGCACATAAAAGAAAGATTCCCATAAATAAAAAATAGTTAGACGACTTGAAAAATATTGTGATACTTGATACACGATTTATTTCAAACAAACTGAGATGATGATTAATGACAGGCCACAGAACATATAACGTTAACGCTAACGCTAAAGCAACCGAGCGCTTTTAACACAATTTTTTTTTCCTTTTGAAAATTTCAACTTGCTTTGAATGGTGGATTCATGGCTCCAAAATTGGTGACATTGCTTTTTTTGGTGTCGCATGGAAGGAGCTGATGATTTAGATTTTTTTTTTTAAGAGGAAACATAAACATGTGTGAGAGTATGTGTATAGAATGTGTAAATATAAGTTATTGCTAAAAAGCTAGAAAAAAATTTGTTTCATCAAAAAATTCATAAGTAACCGAGTATACACACATACGCAGTATATGAAAAGCAAAAGAAAAAGCTTCAAAATGGAGGCATTATATGCATGTATTTATTTATACACTCTCATATATTTACATACCCACACATGTGTTTTTATTAAATGTTTGCATGGAATGATTAAAATTAATCGTTGCAAGGAGTAGCTGAATGGCATGACAACAATCCAAGGCAACATTAAAAGGGTGTTATGCCAAAGTCAAGAGAGAATTTAAATTAGCTGCTGCTACTTAGGCTTGCTGACAGGTTTGTTGTTATTTTTATTGTGTCAATTTGTTTAGATTTTTTTTTTTTTTTTTAATCCGAATACTTTTTTCTTCTTGTTGTATTTTAATGCGGCAAGTGTAAATATGATTTATGTAAATCACTTACATTTGTTTAACCCAGCACAGGAGGGTACAAATTTTGTAAGAAAAAAGTGTGTTAACTTAAAATTAATGCGCTGCTTTTGTAAGGCAAGCCATCAAATTGTCTAGCAATTACTTAAAAATATTTAAAAGAAAATGTTTAGTGTTTTTTAATACAAAAACATAACTGAAATATTACACATGTTTCTATGCTTTCAGGTATGCTTGTGCAGCCCTTTAATATGTACACATGACTTGATAGCTTATGTTACAAAAGCAGCCTAAAAAAACACAATTTTAAATCCTAGCAAGGATGTAGAGCCTAATACTTTTGAAAGGAAAAAGTAAGTAATTAATAATATTATTTGCTTAGGAAAGGTTTGTAGAGAACGCTAGACAGGTCTTAAAGGTGAATGAAGAAATGTGTTAAGTGTGTTTGGTAATTATGTTTTGTGTTATAAAAGAAAAATAAAAGAAATGGGGTTAAGGCCTGCTTAACTTGCAGGGTTAAAAGTAAAAAGCTTTAAAAACTTTAAGCTAGGAAATTGTTTAAACAAAGACATTTTTAAACTGAAGTTCAATGAAAAGAAACTGACTTTGGATGGAATTTGTATTTTTTGATTGGCAAAAATCGCAATTTCCTTTCTCTGGTATGTATTTATATTGATAATTGTGATGCCCTTGTAAAATCGTAACTTAACTTAATTAAATGTTGCTTATTAATTTAAAAAAAGACGTTTATTTAAATTAAATATATTTTTGCTTAAGAAAAAACCTTAATTTCTTTTGTCATGAATCTCCCTTAACGAGATTAATTTTAAGCTTAGAATATTTTGGTTGACTAAAGAGCTGAGCAAGACATTTTACAAAGTAGTACCCCGCAACAAACATGTAAAGTAAAGACATTCAACATAAATTAGCTTAAGAAACAAACTTAAAAGTTTTGAAGATTTATTTCAAGGAAGACTTTAAGAGGGAATTTAAATACTTTAATAATTGAAGCTAATCAACAAAGAAGTCGAAACTTGCCATACGCGCTGAACTCTCAAATAGATTTACTTCTATTGCTCAAGCCAGTGTGCGACGAACAAATCAAAATAAACTAAGCAAATACAGCAGTGTTGCCAACTTCAAGTTGTGAACCACTGAAAAACAGCCATTACAATACCAGAATAAAAAAATTTTCATCTGTGACGTGCATATTGTCTATTAATATCCTAGTTAGTGAATATTTAGCTGAAAACATGCATAACCATGTATGTGTACACTTCCATACTTAAACATACACATACATATGCATGTATGTATGTGGGTAAGCAATAAAACGATTACTGAAACTCGTGACAAGGCAATTTATCAAGCTCAAACACAAACTTTAATTTAGGGAATATAAATAAAATAAAACTGATGAAATTTGAAAAAAAAAACACACACACACACATACATATAGCATAAAAATATAGTGGAACACACATACTGAAGAGACAGGATGTTAGTGAAAAAAAAACACAATTTTTATATAAAAAATTATTTCACTAAAGATGCCTGTAATAAAAATTTTATATAAAAACATCCATCTGTCTATGGTTGCTTAACAATAACAACGAAAAAACTATTGCCAAGATCAAACAATATTTTCGAATATAATTTTTTTTTGTAAACTGATGTATGAGTAGTCATTTGTATGAAGGAGGAAGAAAAAAGGAATTGTTGTAGAATCGTAAATCAAAAGTTTTATTAAGCGCATTTGTGTTTTTTGCTTGTTTAACAGGATACATCATCATCATCATCATCATTTGAATTGCGTCTCTCAGATTTTCTTGCTATAAATTAAATGCCAAAACACTAACACACATAAAAACAAAAACATATTTTCATATGTAATACGAAAATAAATCAATATTTATCACGGTAACTAATTATTATTCTGTTTTAAAGTAAAATTAAGAAAGGAGTTTGTTTCTGTTAAAAATTCTTTAACTGTTGTGCGATGCAGTAACTTTTATTACGAACATTCGTATCGAAAAAACAACTATAACGATATTTTATCGAATTCGGTATTCAATAACTTTCCGATCTTGCTCAGGAAATTCCCTTGAGGAGCGCGTGTCGCGGTTTATCTCTTTAAAGGTGCAGGCAGCACCATCTGGACAAGTATTTGGTGCAGAAAATATTGCTCTTCTTCGATACTCATAAATCGCAATAATTTTATGAGAAAAACTTTGAAGTTCACTAAAATTAAATATGTTCTAACTCAAAAGTTCTAAAAATGAGTTGTTGTTAAATTCAAATTGCAAGTTCAAATAAAAAATAAAAAATACTTCTGTATGTGAATAAAAAATATTTCTAACACATAAAAATATCTATATTTTGGTCAAAGCTTTTAAATCTCAATGTTACACACACAGATTTTGATGTTTTTAATGTATTTTCTATAAATTAAATGAAATTATTATTAGAATTTTTAAAATTTATGATGGCATAATGCAAATAATTATTCATTTATGCCTTTAACTGTCAACATCTGAAAACAATATAGACAAATACAAAACAGAAAAAAACAAGTAACGAATAAAACTATTATTTATTTTAAAAACCATTAAGAAGAAAAATAAATCAAATAATTGCATTTAATATGGGTATGCAATCCATTGCACATAAACAATGCAAGTGGGTCACAAAAAATCTATTAAAAAAATTTATTTTTTTTTTCAATAAAGCAAAAGAACTTAATTTATAATTTTGTATTTCTTCTTAGCAAACATGGGAATTTTGTTATTTAATTTTTGCACTAATAGTTCAATAAGGATACTTCAGAAAGTGTTTGCAAACAGCACAAACCATACAAACGAGTGCACGAAAAAGAACATTTTGCGGAAAGAAATATCAATCGATATTTAAATTGTTATTATTCATTCCTGCGGAATTATCTTATTATTTTGAATTTTCTCTTTTAATTGTGAATTAAAAAAATGTTTATTGTGCATGAATTGTGTTACTGTGTCATTTTTTAACATCAAAATAAATTTTAAATAAACAATAAGAAAATTAATTTTTTAATAAAAAAAAATTAAAATATTAAAAAAAAAAACATATTAAGCTAAAACACAATTTTTGCCGAATTTTGTATATTTTCGCACGTTTCTGATCTTGTAGAAATTTATCTATATTAAAGGAATCTCTACCGTAGAGATGATACCGCAAATGCGGAAGAATTTTGCTTCCTTACAAAAAATGCAGAGCGGAATGAACAATTAGAGTTAACTGCGAATCGGCCGTTTTTTCTATCAACTTCATAAGTTTCAAAGAAAATGAGCCATAAAATGATTTTATAATGAGAAACGTCTGCCATGAAAAAATGGTTTACCATGCGTTAAGACTAGGACTATACACAGCAAGTTTAGTTTTGCAATTCTTTCTCAATTCTCTTTTAAAATTGCCGTTTTGTTCACACAAAAATTTTTTGTTTCCACAATTTTAGCATTCTTATTCAGCCTTCAAGTTACCTGTCTTTTTTTTGCATCTTATAAAAAGGAATTGCCAAATACGAGCAAGTTTGTATCTCTTTCCATTCCTTTTTCCTCTCGCTCCTACAAAATCAAGAATTGCTCAACTAAAATTGCTGTGTGTAGCATACAAAATATTTAAAACCACATTTTAGTATAATTTTGAAACAATTTGCTCTCTCTGTAGCAAATTACGTTCCTGCACTGGCACTAAAATGCACGTACAACTAAAAATCCAGAAAACTGCATAAATCAAGGCAAAGTTATAACAAAAAAAAGTGAAAATATTTACACACACACACGTCTACACACTGAAATACAAACAATTAAAAACATAAACGCACACTGAATGTAGATAATTTGTAAATAAAAATTCCTGTGTTTATCACAGTTTATCAAAAAATCGTAAATAGACAGACAGTCTATAAAAAAAACTAGTACGAGTAACTATTAATTGCTGAAAAACCCTTTTTTGATTTAATTTTTGCTATAAAGAGTTGTTTTCTGTAAATGCATGAAATAATTTCAAAATAATAAAGTTTATGTGCATGTGAGTTAGTAAATTTTATTTTCAAAGTCAATTATAAAATGTTATTCATGAGCATGCGCAAAAACACACTCATACACAAACATGCTAGCGTTAAAATTGACAAAGGCCTTCTGATCTTTATAAAAGCCGCCTTGATAATCCAACAAAATTTTAACTTTTCTTCAACGTAAGGCCTCAAAGAACAAGGTTTTTTCAGTCACTCATTTTCTATTGAAAAAGCGGGCCATTATCTTTTGTTTATTGGATAGAAAATTTGCTGATGTCATTGCATAAATTTCCATAAATTTTTTGCAGCATTTCCAGGTGCTGAATTATCTCTGATTTTTTAATGTAGACAAGTGACTTTACATAGCCCCAAAGAAAGTAATCCAAGGGGGTTAAATTCTACGATCTTGACGGCCAAATAATTAGACTATTTTACGAAATTACACTTTTATTAAACAATTCTTTGAGTAAATCAATTGTATCGCGCGCTATGTACGAGTAAGTTTGATAAAAAGTTTCAACAATTTGCAGTCTATGTGTAATGAAATGTGAAACAAAAATCAACTATCAGCTGTTAAGTGGGTTGTCAAATAAAACAGTGTTGCTGAATCAGTATTTTGAGCCTTTTAACATGTTGTTTGTATGCGAAAAATGTTTTACATAAAATTTAACTAAACTCTGCTCTACGCACTCGTCTTAGCTTAGAAATATTTATTCTAAAAAAGATTAGCGACCAGTATCGTAATGGTAATGGTCAATTGGGTTTTTTTTTAACAAATTAATTTTCCTTTAACAGTCTCATAGAACATTTTATTGTTACAACGTATAGTTTTTGCTTTTTTTTTTATTTTTTCAGCTAAAATAATTGACGGTTTTTTTCTTTCTGGGAAAATAACATTTAAATGGCCATGTTGTCGAATGCTTGTTATTGCGTTAATAGGTTTATCGAAATTATTTATGCACCAAAAGCAGCCAAAGCAACAACACTCATGCCAACCCAAAGTTAAATGCTCTGCTTTAATAATTATGGAGTGAAAAAAAGCCACATACCAGTACATAAAATTGCTACATGTAAGAAATACATGAAATAGATAACAAGGGAACCGCACAAAAGGAAGGAGAGCGAAAACTATATGAACTCATTTGGGTGACCTAAAGTCTGACCAAACAATCATTTTTATCAGACCATAAACAACAGATTGCACTAGATGTAATATCACAACACCAACAGCTAAAGTCCACTCACCAACTCACAATGAAGTGCTAAACCGCATAGACAGACAGACACGTTTAGTTTATTCCTCTGGCTGTTTTTAATATAAAATTTTGTGTGGCCTGTTGTAAATTACTAGTTTTTGTGTTGCTGCTGCTGTTGCTCTGTACATGTTATAAAATAGAAAACATGGCGATTTTTCCAGTTGTTTGTTATACCTTCGAATTTTTACTTCTTTTTTTTAGAAAATATTGGCGCAAATAGTTCTAATCCTACACAGAAAGAATAATTCATTATTTTTTAATCAGTCACAATATTTCATTGATTCAATAAATATATTTCATTACACTAATGAAACGTTATTATTGGTTGTAAAATATTGAAATTTTTCATTGTATTAATGAAAAAATTTCTTTCATACAAAAGCGGAAGAGGACACTATAACTTGCCAAATATACAAGTGCATACTAAAGGGCTGCACAAGCATATTTTAAAGTCACACATCACTTCAAACATGAAAAAATTTTTTCTTTAAGTAAACTAATGAAATAATGTGGGTATTTCTCAAAGCCAAATCTGAAGCACTTGCTTATAATTAGTGGAAGCTAAGGATTGATTACGAAGGGGCACTTGCTTCAACGAAATAGACAGTTTTCTCAAATAGCCAAGCAGCTCTAAATGCAGTGGCCTGCTATTCTTTCCAATCAATATTGGTTTGTGATTGATATAGCTTTCTTGATCATCTGTGACAGAGAGAAACTCGATTACTCTGCTATGAAATACAATGGAATAAAAAGGGCGTCTTCTGGCTTCGAAATATAAATTTCTGGATGCACATTTTACGGAGAGATTATCTGAGATATTGTAGAAAAAGTTAAGGCATCTTCGCGGATAGCTCAAGACCACAGGCTGGGTTTAGTTCGTTTTATTACTATATTAGCTTGGCGTGTGGGTATTTTAAAATGGAGTCTTGCGATTCTACTTGAAAGCCGTCAAGCTGCCACGTAAACAATCTGATAACCAACAGCCAAATATCCAATGTTTAGGCAGGAAATGAATTTGCGATGCTTATATTGTGAAGTTTCACTACCCACTCACTAGTCTAAGGGGGCATTCAATTTTAGTTTCCAAAGTAACTGTTTTCATTTTAATTTAGGAATCATGTTTAACAATAATAAAGTTCAACAATAATTAAAAGATTTTCTTTTATAAAAAGAGATTTAAAGTATAAATTTATTTGAAACTTGTCACGTTTTATATAAAAATGGAATAGGCCCCGCTGGTGTTCAATGTCTGTTAAAAGCTTATCTTTTTTTAACTTTCATAAACACACGCACACACGCAAATATACTGAAGCATAAATATTTATATAGACAGCATAAGGCACAGCAGCACATGGTTTATATGCTTGAAATTAAATGTGCATGACTGAGTGAACAGATGTAAGAGTTTGTGTGTTTGAGTACAATTTTAGTTGCATGAAATGCAATTAAATGATAATAAAATCGTGTAAATGTTGTGCAAAAAAGTTTTTTCTGCCCTTTTTTTTAAATGGTGTATAAGCTCTGTGCGCTTCATCTGGTAATATTAATGTTGCGCGTTTTTGCTTCAAATTATAATTTCTTTAACAGTTTTTTTTTTCCATTTTATTTTGATGCTGAAATGAACTGCAAAATATTATTATAACAGGCTTGCTTTAAAACCAGTTTATTAAAGAAAATTTAATAACTTTTTGGCTGGTTTTTCAGTGTGTAAAAAGAAAGAACTAAAAATTATTTTACATTTTGCACGAGCATACGAATAATGGGCAGGGAGTACATAAATATTATTGGCACAAGCAATTATTTTTGCAGTTAAAGGGGGAAAAAACGAAAAAAAAAATAGAGTTGAAAAAGAAGCCTTTACATTAAAGCTTTTAGCTACAATGAGGTCATAAAAGACTTAATATATCAATGTTATCTTAAGCTTAGTAAAGCAACTGCAATAGCCTTGCAAGATGTTTCACATACGTAGAGCAGCAATTTAATTGAAAAATAAAGCAGAATGCTGAATACTAGAATACACATTAGTCATATATAAATCACATTGGTAAATATTTTCAATATCTGATTAGATTTATTATGTATTAAATTCATGAAATTAAACTAGATAAAATAACAGGCTCTTGGATTATTAAATTGAATACCAAAAAATATTTTTTTTTTTAATTTAAGCAAAAGTTTAATTTAAAAACTCAGACCCAAACATTTTTATATGAGCGCACTTTTTTCTTTTCTTCATTTTCAATTTATTTTTTTTCCAATATGTGTTTGAGCGTGTGTTTGTTCATTTCAATTTGCAAAATCTATTTCAGTCAAATACTTTTTTAGTGCTTTCAAAACTAAATTAATTTATCTGGTGTCTATCTAATGATTCATTCACAAATACTCTTTTCAATGTTGTTGATTTCATTTATGCTCTCTTAGCTAAAACATACTAAACAGTTTATTTAGTACATTTTATGCCAGTCAATTCAAATTAATTTGATAAAGTAGCGGTCAAAAATCAACTAATCGTGTTATTTAAATACTTATTTATGGGGTTTCTCAGAGTAATAAATTAATTGATTTTTGTTGAATGGCTCTGTAGGTATTCATGCGGGTGTACATAATTATTTCCATATAAATTAAATGCATATTATGGGTAAAAATGTTTGCGGTAATCAGGCAAGTTATGTGTGCGTTCAAGGTTTATATGTTTTGTGATGAGTTGATTTTAATTTATAAAAAATTCTAATACAAAAACTTTTTTTTTTTTGCTTAAGTCGAACAATACAAAAAATTTCCTCACGCATCGAAAAATATTTTTTTTAACAATATCCTTGAAAATGAATATTTTGGTTTAGATAAATTAAAAATTATTATTTTTTTCTCTTTACTGTGGAATAAGAAAAAAATTAAACCGATTTAATTACAAGAAATATTTTCAAAATTTCATTTATAGTTTTCTAAGCCGAAGGACCATTAAACAAATTATTATTTTATATCTACAAATTTGAAAGAAATTTGTATGCTAATTACTACAATAAATTTTAAACACAGCACATGGCTAGAATCACATACACCTATGCTCTACAAATTGATCAAGATTGACGACAAGCATACTATATCGAAGCGTCATTTTATACGGTCAAATCAAACATTCAAATTATAGTCAAATCAGAGTGGAGTGTAGGAAAAATCTGTATATATTTGTAAAAATAAAACCGCAAAACCCATTACCGCGAAATATGAGAACAGCGGATTTTTTCCTTAATTTTAATTTCTTTAATTTATCAAAATATTAATCTTTATTTGTGCTTAATTCCAGAAATTAAGATTAACAAAAAATAATAAAAGAAATTTAATATTAATAAATAGCGAAATTTATAAGCAAAAGCAAAATAAAAAAAATTTTTTTTGCTTTTTTTTCATAATATAAGTTTTCCGATTTTGCTTTGAATAAACGAATACATTCAACAGTACGTCTACTTAATATTTAATTTTTTACTAGGGGAAAATATTGTTCATACGGTCGTTGTTTTCTGTGGGCATTAGAACGCAAAATAAATATTTTTAAATTTATTTTATAAAAATCATTAATTAATAATTCATATAAGAACAACTACATTTCATAAACTGCTGTGAGGAGTGACAATTTATACACCCCAGTACTGGCAGTTTCTGTTTTGCATCATAAAATAAAAAATTACGAAAGTTTCCGAAAATTTTAAAACACTTTCAGAATGTTTAGAACCTGAAGATTAAATTCCTTTTTGATTACAAATCTAGACAGGAAAAAGGGAATACTTTTTTCCCAAAATATTCAAAATATATGATTTAAATTTCTTCAATAGTAAAACACTTTTTTTATAGAAAGCTTCTCTGAGTGTTAAAAACATTTTTGTTAAGTTTCTTTAAATTACTTCTACCTACACTTTTTTATTTTAAGCCCCTGAAAGAATATAAAAAACTTGGTTGTAGTTTTTTTTTTTATATTCTCAAATTAGCTCATTTTGAAGTATAATCATGCCAGTTCGTTTATATGTAGGTAAGATTGTATACTCGTGTGTAATGAATGCTTTGATAAGAGTATGTAATTTTAAATGAACTTTTCTTTAACAATTTTTTACATTCATGTTTGAGCATAATTTCCATATGCGAAATTTTACAGTTTTCTATGTCTGGCAATGAAAGTTTTAAAGCAGAAGAAGAAACAAAAAGCAAAGTTGTAATCATTTTGTATGCAAATATTTTTAAGTAACTGACATCGGCTCACAAACACATTAACTAAATAGACGATTTTGTAAGTATGTGTGTGAATGTAACCCAGTCCACAAATGCGGTAAAAACAATAAAAGTTTTTATTTTTAAAAAACTATCAAATACTTTAAAGCTTTTTATTGATTTTTAGGCAAATATAAACTATTGAAGAAAAACAATTTTAAAAATTTACTTCTCTACCACAAATGTTTGCAATTTCCTAAGAATGTTTAAACAATGAAATTTTTAGTTTTAAACTCAAATCAACTTTGTTTGCTGGTTTGTATGCATCTCTGAAATTCTTTTATGTGTTAACGAACGTCAAACAAAAAATAGATTTTTTTTTTTAAAAACCTTAACACTTCAACACTTTTTAACATTTTTAACATTTCTTATTGCACTTTACAAAATAACAAAGTAATTACCACCTTGAAGTTTAGTCAGAAATGAAACTTTTTCCGAAGAAGAATATTTTTGTTGCTCTATTCCCTCTCAGTTGCTGAATTACAATTCAGCAACAAACAATTTTGTTGCTGATTTGAGTTTTAAAAAGTACTTCCTTTTAAAGAAAGCAGTCTTTAATTAATTTTTTTTTTTTAATTTTACTAATCTAATCTAATCTAATCTAATAGCGAAATCAAAAAAAAAATTAGTTTTAAATTTTCAGTAAAAAGAATTTTCGACATGGAATTCCTTTTTAATTAAAACATATTTTTTGAATATATGGGTATTAATTAGAGAATGATATTAGTTAACTGTCGATTATGTAAACTAATTAGACACAGTCGAGCCTTTAGTTTTAATTATGAAAGCTCATTTGAAACAATTTTGTATTCATTTTATTTTGGTTTTTTTTTTTTAGTTTACAGTATCTAGGTTAAGGCCTACCAAATGTTTTCCTCTTTTTTTAACTATAAAAATTAAACATGTCAGCTTAAGTAGCAGCGTTAAAAGTATGAAACCAACTTCAACTCACACAGTGTTAATTTGTACGTTATTTTAAAACTTATGTCAGTAAAAAGGAAATGGGAAAATATATAAAAAAGAAAACACTTGTAGAAAAAGTGTTTAGTACTTCAACACTGCAGTTTTATTGCAACTGCTAGCTTTCTGCCTCATCAGAGACTTTCAGTAACGATAACTGACTAACTGCTTCAAGTACTACTTCTAGCAGACACTTTACAGAGCAAAGAAAAAAATACTAAAATCAAGTAAATAAATAAAAAGAGAAAAAGAAAAAAAAGAAAGCTTTGTGTTGTGCTTTTATTAGATTTTTATTTTATGGTTCTCCACTTTAACACAAAAAAAGTGTTCGTTGACTAGCTGGTTCATTGGTTGAGCTGGCAGTATCTGCTTCATTTAAAATTTGATTATAGAAAACATACAATATTTTCAAAAAAAAAAAAAAAAAAAAAACTAATAGACAAGAGCAAAAAATTTTCTATAGAAGAGATATTTCAATGGGAAGATACGACGATGCAAGCATATTGAAAAATACAGAATAAAAATAATAGAAAGAAGAGATAACAAATATAAACGTGATACCTAACAGATGACGCCGATAATCATCATCAACATCATCGTCTTTATTTTCATTCATTATGATTAAACTTTACAAAATTGGAAAAGGTGGTAAATAACGTACAGTAAGTTCATTGCAGCGGATGCGATATCTGTTTAGACATTACCAGTTGCCAGCCAATAAAGTAGGCACACACACATAGACACAAAATTAAATTGTCTTGCACTTACATACTTAACTACTTACTAAAGCGGTTACACGATAGAAAATTAGGTTTTATCAAGTCAAAACTCTTAGAACTGAATAACAACTTTTAAGGTAGTGCTTTTGTGAATGATTCAAAGTCATTAACTTAAAATTAAATTAAAATATGTTATAAACAACAAAACTAAAAGATGTTTTAATAAAATTGTAATTCTGTCACTGAATGTTTAAATTTCCACTTTTGTGAAAGAAAAACAAAAAAATGAATGCGATTAAGTGATTAGCTGAAATTTTTAAATGACAACCTTTTGACTAAAAATCTATAAAATTACAGCTCGAATGGAGGACGAGAAGTTTCTATTTGTTTTTGAAAAGTTTTTAAACCAATGCAATTTTTCATGGCAGTTGTTAAGCTAATAGTCGTTTCTGATTAGTGTATACAAACAAACGAAACTTTTCATTAACGTTTGATGTGAAGTCGTAAACTTTTCCGAACTCTTATTACATTTACATGAGCACCACCAAAACAACAACGAATGGGTTTGGCATTCATTTGCTCATTTTATTTAGAATCGTACATTTGCCAACAAAACTAAAGCAAAAATAAATTTCGTAAAGTGATTGAATTGTTTTTGTTTTTATAGAAATTTTTAAGTACGTCTCGGCATTACAGGATTTAACTTGTTTTTGCCTTAACACGTTACAAGAGTTCTAATGAGCAAAACAAATACAAAATTAATCAGCACAAATGTTTTTTTGTTTTGTTTTACTCAATCAATACAAACAAAATCAATCGTTTCGTTTTGTTTATTTCTCTACTGTGTTTCTTGTAACGAATTATGCGAATTTTTAATAAAAACAGAAAATTATTTGTTTTAATTCGCTTCACAAAATGTGTTCAAAAAGAAATTTTTAAACAGATCACTTACGGATTAAAAAACGATTTCAATAGAGCTCAATTAAATACGTACTTCTCTCATGATACTAGGATTAAGTAAGCCGCACATTAATTATTAGAAATTCTCATAGTAATGCCTTGGCTTCGTCTCCTTTCGAAATCTCATTTATTTTTCTTTAAAGTGCTTGGAAAATTTACACAGTTATGTTGTCCTTTTCTTTTCAAAAAAAAAGTTTGGTTTACCTCCAACTTTTATATTTTTCCTTTTTAATTTGCCGTTAATTATTTACAAAACAATCCTATTTAAATCCTTGATTTTAGAAAATCTTATTTGTGAAATTAGAAATAATTTTTTATTCTACTGAAATTAACAACAACCAGATGCTTCAACTTCTTAATTCAATGTTTTTTTTTTATGTTTGTGTGTGAGTATGTGTTCTGCGGTTTAAGCTAAAGAAAAGAAGCAAAACCAAAATTACACAGAATGAAAAATACTCAAGTTAGTGTTGTTGAGTTGGTTAAATTACAAACGTTACGGCGACTAGTCAGAATAATATATGGCAAAATTCATTTAAACATGTAGTCTCCTGCTTTCATACAAAAAACACACCCACAAACGTAAATCTTGCCAGAATAAATAAGGTGGGTATTCCGCAATATAAAACTAAACCCAACAAGCATTTTTAAAGATTTAGCCTCTTTACCAATAAAAAATTAAAGTAGACTTTAAAATAAACGTTATCGAATTTTTCATAAATTTTACTTTAAAGTCAATTTTTTGGATAAATTTTTTATATAATGAAACTTGTCTCGTTTTAAAGTGCGTCATATAACAAACATTTAGACTTATTATGGGTAGCGCTTTCGTTGTCGAACTTCATTCACTATCGAAAATGATGGGTCCAGTAGCCAAAGTATGGTATTCGTTCAACGAGGAATGGCTTCAGATTTATTACAGAATTATATTGATTGTTGAGTTTTCTAAAAAATTTACTTTTTTATCTTAGAACTATAATCGCACCGGGACCTTTAAGATTTATTGCACAGTTCGCTGCCAATAAAATCAATGCGTAATTTGAAGATAAGAAAGGCTTTAATGAGTCCTGAATTTCTTGTGATGCTTTTTTTATTTTTTTTACAATAAAAAAATTGTTTTACAAATAGAAACTTATGGCGTTTTCTTTTCTAACAAAAATGTGGCAGAATCTTATAATCACTCAAAAATTGAATGTAAAACCTGTACCAGAACAGCACGCGATTTTGATTTTAACTATTACATTATTTTTTTTTTTTTTTAATTTGAAGCATGAAATTTGCCAAGGCACCAATGAAATTAAAGAAAATTATACTAATTTAAAAAAAAAAAACAAAATTTAATATTTGCTCGAGGTTGTTTGCCTTCAAATTTCTACAAAAGTTGAATTACTTTTTAGATAATAAATGAAAATTCGGAAATTTAAATTTCTTTTAATTACAAATGGGATGCCCTTAAATCGCAGATTCAGTACATTTAAGACCCTAAGGTTTTTGCAGTACAAAAGATTCTTTAAATCGCGGTACATGTGTTTGATAAAGAGAATTTTTTATTTCATTTTGAAGACACTAAAACGTGATGTCTCCTAATACTAAACCTGCTAGTGTTTGCAAGGCTCAATCGTCTGGTAGTTTAAGCAGCCGTAAGTACGATGTGTTGAATGACATTAAATATATATTATCTATGTTACGAAAGGCATTTCTTCTTTATTGTGGCTTAAATAAAAGATGTTGAAATTTAAGGAGAAAAAAAAACTAATGTAACAAAAAGAAGTGAGGAAAAACGAGAATTTAAACTGACAGCTGAAAGCATTAGCAGTTATTTTATATTTAGAAAACAGGTGAGCTAACAGAAGCAGCAACGGCAGCAACAAATATCATTTTAATGAAATTATAGTGCAATGAATTTGTTAAAGTAAAATAAAATACAAAGAAAAAACACACTCACACACAAGAAAATTGTTTTAAGGAGTTTTCTTTTTTTTTTTTTTAACAACCCACCATATGATGCAAAAATGAGAAAACTGGATAATTTAATTAAATTTCATTTCATTCAGTTTTAAAAGGTTCCATTAAAATTATAGTTTAACGTCTCTTTTACTCGTTAATAAAAATAAAACGCTAATAAAAACATAAATGAAAATGCTTAAGAATAGTTTAAAAAATAATTTAAAAAACTGCTAATAATAAAACTATAATATATAGAGATTGCATGTTTACCGAAAGTGTGAATGAGGGCACTTGATAGCAAACAAAATTTCAATATAATTTAAATAAAAGCTTCAATCAATAAGGAATTTCATAAGTTGGCGCCAGTCAATAAACTATTGAAAGGAAAATTTTGCAGAAAAAAATATCAATCGATATGGAAATTGCTATTATTCATTCCTGCCGAATTATTTTATTATTTTGAATTGTTTCATTTAATTGTGAATTAAAAAGTTATTTATTGTGAATGAATTGTGTTAATTTTTCAGCTTTTGGTGATGAGAAAAATTTTTTTATAAAAACAAAACCAGTGCTTGAACCCATTTTTGTTGTATTCAATAATAACTAAATTACCTTTAAATAGAAATAAAAATGGATTTTTTTTTTGAAAAAGTTGTGTTAGGATGTTCTATTCAAGAGGCGGGGAGTGTATGCATCTACATACAACAGAACTTATAGCGCAAAAATATTCAAAAAATGAGTTTAATGAAATTTTTGGAGCATTTTATTAACTGAACTTTTTTTATTACACTTAAGACAAAATTTGAAATGGTTTTTTTCACAAGAGTCTGGTAAGTATTTGTTTGAAATACTTGGAATTATCTTATTATTCAATTAGTGACTGTAATTTAGGTTTTGCCATCAGACAACATTTAAATTAAGACAATTAATGCAACAATTGAAGTGTAACTAGTACATAAATCAAAAAAGCAAGTATGTCGCCAATTATATTTTCAAGGAGGCAAAAATAAAAAAAAAAAAAAAACAGCAACAACTAAAACTGGCCATTAATTAAAATTAAGCTGAAGTAAATATGTATATGTATAATTAAAAGGAAAATTTCTAAGTGATTACATGATTTACAATTAAAATGTAACTTTCCACATCTCCTACTGTTTCACTTACGAATTAATTTTCCCTTCACCTTCTTCCGGCTGTTCTCTTTCTTATGCCATTACAAATATGAATAGAAATGGAAGTCATAATAATTTTCATTTAATACAGCTGGTCATATGTTTCTTACCTGGAAAAGAGAAGAAAAAAAAAAAAAAGAAATTAGAAAAAAGTAAATTTTTTTTTATTGGGTGTGTTGTTTTTGTTAGCAAGTTAAGTTACTAAATGGAATATGATTACAATTGTTATAACTTTTTTTAACTATACATTTTTTTTGCTCTTTGTAATTTTTAAACAAACTAAACTTTGTGCTCATGTAGACAACACTCAGTTTAACAGTTTAACTCAATTATGGTTTGAGGTAAATAAATACATGATAAAGTAAATATACGTTGTCTCTCTGCTTTAGTTAAACTAATAATTTGTAAAATGAACACTAGAAGAATAAAATAAATTTATAGAGACAAAAGAAAGTTCTGGGTTTAGCTGCTAGTAGGTGTTTTGTAAAGGAGTGTTAAGGAGAAATTACAATTGCACATGGAGGAATGGTTTAAAATTTATTAAAAGTCAACATACTCTTATACATTGGAACTACTACCTAGTAGTTGTAGCTACACACAGAAAACAACTTCGGTTGTGCCAATTAAATTTGTAGCAATAAAATTTTCTAGTTTCATTAGATTTAATTAATACACTCCAAAATTTTGTTGTCTTTAAAATAGTTCGAGCTGTAATATCGATTTTCTATTGTTGCAATAAAATAAAATCGATTATCGCAACTGGATTTTTGTTAACATTCGAATTTCCAAAAATCGCTTGTCATTTGAGTCAGTAAGCAGAAGCTACAGAATCTATAAATTTAAATAATTACAATTCAAATTTGAGCTTAAATATATTTCTTATTTTGCCGATTTGATATAGCAGCTATTTCACATAGAGTTTACTCATAACACATTTTTAGAATATTCTATCTTCGAGAATAACAACTCTGAAATTTAGTAATGCCTAGATGGGATTTTAGAAAATTATTTTCTACATTTCTACTCGTATCCTTTAAATAAGTATTTTTCAAAATATATTTAAAATTTTTTAGGGATCGAGAATCAGCTGTAGCTATGAGAACTAGAGAGTATGGCTTTTTATGAAGAGTAATAGAAAAGAAGAATAATAGATTAGAAAGAATTTACTTCTCTTTTTACTAAACTCAAAGAGGTTATATAATGTATTTCGATTCAAATCGTAAAGGCTTTCAAAGAGAATTTTTAGTTTGAAAAAAAAAACTTATTTTGCAGAAAATTAGAAAAAAAATTTATATTTTTAAAATTGCCCTCAAAATGGTTAATACAACTCTGCTGGATTTTCGAAAGCTTTTTCTTTCGAATTAAAAGCTTTTTTCGAAAGCCATTTTCATTCGAATTAAGCAATTTAAATTCGGAGCAAACATTTTTTTTCCTTGTTTTTGCTCTACATGTGACGTAAATCTAGACAGCTGAATTTCGTAAATAGGGAAATAACTTAATGAAGGCGTAATCTTGTTTTCTGTAATTTTTGAATTTTGAATATAAACGTTAATTAAGATGACAATTAAATTTTATATATTGTTCTCTCTCTTTGTGGCGGTCACACATAATGCCTTTTAAAATTTGCATTCACTAATTTTCAGTGTTTTTCTTTTCCTTTTCCCTTTTGCATGCAATTAAATGTGCTTCTTTGTACACTTTTCATTGTACAACGTGTAATGAATAGCTGTAAATTTAAGCCAGTCAGTCAGTCAGTCATTTTGCACCAAAGGAGGAAGTTTGAAATATGATTTTTAACTCAAGTGTTGCTTGCAAATATTCGCATGAAAGTGTGTATGTGTGTGTTTATCTCGTTTTCCTAACTTAGACTCTGTATTGCCTGCATGCAGAAACAACATGGAAAAAATTCACTTTTGCAAAATAGATATACAGACACAAGCACCTAGAGGAAGGGAAGAGCAGCAGTTCTTAATCTTACAAAATGAAAAGCAAGTAAAATTAACTAAAGGCCATCCAGAGGTTATAATTCAAAAATATAAAAATATTCAAACTATAACAAAATATTAATCTTTATTTGTGCTTAATTCCAGAAATTGTGTTGGTTTTAAAATTTATTCTTTTACTCATGATATTCTCATGAGTTATTTATTCAGTACATGAGAATATCATGAGTAAAAGAATAAATTTTAAAACCAACACAATTTCTGAAATTAGGCACAAATAAAGATTAATATTTTGTTAAACTTTTAAATTTCAAATAGAAATTATTACAAATATTCAAAATAGTTAGACAAGTAATTTATATTTAATTATTTTTTTAATGAGTTAATGGAATTTTAAACATTAATAATATTACAGATTTCTGTAGCTTTCTTTATGTCTCAATAATTTGCTTATTTTCTATGCTAAAATTCTTGTTGAAGTATTTCTATATAATTCTCATTTAGTTAAGGGAAATTTTTGTTAAGCCAATAAAACTTGTGGGCTAAAAGTAAATATTTAATATTTCTTTGCAATAAAAATTAATTTGAGGGAGTCACTAAATATTCTAGACAACTGCACTATTTTAAGCAAGAAACTCTGACAGATTTGTTGCCAGCTTTAAAAAATCTCTTCAAAATGGCCACACTGTTATACAAAAAAAAAAAAAAATAATGAAGCAAAAAAACTACTCCGATTCCACAAAGAAAATTATTTTACGAAACATAAATTTTTATTTTTTATTTTAAGTCATTTACAATTGCAGAAAAATTATTAAAAAGCCTGGTCTATATTTTCAAATTATTTTCACAAGCTTCTTACTACTTTAACATGTTTAATAAGAATGTCCTTTTTTAAAGCAAATGCTTTAAATTCAGTAGACGTAATCATGATAAAAAAAAAATTAAAAATAATGACAATTAAATTGGAAAATTTTCTGGGACAAATTAAGCATTAGCACGTTTTTAGGCAGAGATAAAAAATTAATTTCTTTTATATTTTACCAATGGCATAAAATGTAAACAAGTTCACTTTTAACTTTTCACTAATTTCCATAACCTGCATATGTATACACAACCCTTCCTTTAGATTATTTTTAATAAAAAATAAATATCATTTGTGATATGAAACCCAATTTAATATGTAACACACTTTGGGAAACTCTTAAATCACTCGTTTAAATTTTTTTTTTTTTTTTTTTTTTGAAAAACATTCAAGTGTTTAAGTCAATTCAAAATGATTTATAGCAACTGTTACTTTATGCAAAGGTGTAGAGTCATTGTAAAGACATTTAGGGATACTGCCCCTTTATTTGTAAACTAATTTCTTGTATTGTATTATAAAATGTATTTAAGCTTCTGTGCAAACAGACACTTGAAAATATTTCCAAGCAAATGCCACTACACAGACATTTACACACACACAGAAGTGAACGTCATCATCAGCACTTTTTTCCTTTTGCTGTGGGGGTGTCAAGTATGCAAAAATTTATTAGCAGGGTCTTCATTTATTTAAAACAAATTTGTAAGAAAAATAAAAATCCTGTTAAAATATTTCACATTTATAAGGAATAAAAGAGATACAAACTTGTTGCAAATATAGCCCGTTTTTTTTAGAAAAAATTTTATTAAGAATTTAATTTCCTTTCCTTGCCATTCCTTTAATTTTTCTTAACTTTCCTTTTTTTTCATTAATTTTCTTTTCTTTCCCTTTTTTCCCTTTCCTGTCCTGTTCTTTTCTTTTTTAATTTCCTTTCTCTTCTTTCTTCTTTATTTTCCGGTCCTTCCCTTTTCTTCTTTTATTATTTTACCTTCTTTTCTTTTCTGTTACCTCTTCCTTTCTTTTTCTTTTTTCTCTTCCTTTTATTCTCCTCTTCTCCTTATATTCTCTTCCTCTTTTTTTCTACACTATTCTTCTGTCTGTTGGACCTTACACTCTTCTATTTTACTCCACTTTACGGTAACTTATTTGACTTTACTTTAACCTGCTCTATTTTTAATATAATTAAATTTTTTCTTTTACTTTTTATAATAAACTTTTCAATCTGTACACGTTAGTTTTAATCGTCTGATAGCAAAAATATTTAGTTACTGACATTAACTTATTTGTAAGTGTGTATGCAATTTTATATACTTGCAGACATGCCCCACTTGTCCATGAAATTTGTTTACAATATTTGCCAAACAAGTTTCGCAAATGTTTTGCAATCAGAAAGTTTGGAAAATTTTACCAAAAAAAAGGTAACACTCTTACACAAAATGATACAGGTCAATACAGTAGCCTCCTAACTTCATATATCGCTTACTAGCTGCCGTAAACTAGTATGTAGCGTCACATTTAATGCTACATGCACTAAATGTGACTATCCCACTATGAAACTGCTAATTTATTTAAAATATACTTTGACCTATATAAAATTAAAGATGTCCTGATTGGGCTAATGTGCTGTTGCCATAATACAAGCGATCAAAATTTTTAGAGATTTTGATACAAATTTTCCTGATGAGCTGATCGCTTGAATTAGGGAAATAACAAATAAGTGTTACTTTGCAGGGATTATGTTAAAATTACTAAATAAATATGGTTTTAGTTCTAGGATAGTTGGTCCTACTAGAAATGCTTAAAATAATATTTTTGGAAGAAAAATTATTGTTTTTAAATTTTGAACTGAAAGTTTTTCATACAAATTTTTTAGACAATTTAGTTTTTCGTTACTTATAAACAGTATATTAATTAAGGTATTTTTGGTTTTTATGTAATAAATTCTTTGTTTTGATGAACAAGAGTTTTGAAGTCAACTGGGTTTTATGTAGACGTAGTACATGTGGCTGTAAGTAAGTGTGTTTGCTAGCGTGGCCATTATTGTGTATTCATGTGGTTTTATATTTTTAACTCAATGAATTTGTAATTTTTACTTTTACAAATTTTTAATTTCAAATGCACAAGCATACACACACTCACTCTCATATACCTAAACTCACTGAAAGCACATGCATAGAACAGGGATCGAGTCACGATTTTTAATTAAAAATATTCATTTAAAGAAAAAACGAGATGAATTTAAAATATTAAAAGCAATCAAAGCGTCTTTAACCAAATAGCTATTATAATGATTAAAATAAGTTTTAAGGAAAAGATAAACCTGGGAAGCATTCGATACCGCATGAAAACGATTGAATTTTTAATCATTTTGCTGGCAATAATTAAAAATTTTTGAGTGAAATTGTTCGATGCCAAATGGAGCAATTTGTTATCTAAATAAATCATTTGATTTCTAACAAAGAAATAATAAAAAAAAAAATTATACAGACATTCCCCTTTCTTTAACTGAAAGAATTTTGTTTAGATTATCTTTGAATTTTGTCATTGATTTAATGAAATTTCATTAATTTCTTGAAATATTCATTCAGTTAAAGAATTCGATTTATTAATACACAAAAAATATTTCTTTAATTCACATAATTTATAAAATATTTCAAATAAAAAGAAAAAGAAATTATTTGATTAATTTATAATTATATCCTGAAGAAGCTACAAAAATTGGAGCGAAATATCGATATAAAAATAAATTTTTGAAAAATAAGATCTCACGATTAACAAAATAGCCATTTTAATGAAAAAGAAATGATTAACCGATTTTATATATGTTGGAGTTTTTGACCGATAGCTCTGTTATTTATAAACTTTTCGGACTAAAATTCTATAGCAACCTGATGAGAGCAGTAAGCGACACTGATTGGTATGCTACACTTTTTGTGTAAGAACTGCAAAGCCTTACGTAGACAGACAGTCAGACAGACAGACAAATTATAAGCACTTTTTGAAGGATATAAAAAGAACATTTTCTATTGAAAACTTCTGGATAATTTGAACAAGAATACCACACACACACACACACACCACCAACATATCATGTCATAAATTTATTTTGTTTGCGTACCCTGTAGAAATGTCTGCACGAGCACGTGTACAAAATACATGAGTATGTGTACATCCTGCGTACATTAAAAAGCTCTCCTACCTCTACAGCAAGGCGGTACCCTTCTATTATTTTCTATCATGGCTGGAATGTCTGTATTATATTTTAATATTTTTTTATCTTTTATTTTTTTTTTCTTTTTTTACATTTTTAAACAAACTTTTGCATAGAATCATTGTTGCAACATTAATTACAAATGGATATCTTAATTTAATTTACATTTTTATTTTGATGTTAATGTTGAAAAAACAATGTCTCTAAATTTTAACTCGAAAGCAGATAGCAAGCAGCAGACTTTGTTTAACAGAAAAGTTTATCAACAACAATAAAAAAAAATTAAATAAAATAAAAAAGCAAAAAAAAAACATAAATTTGTTTAACAAAAAAAAAAAAAAATAATTGTTGAGAAATTATTTTATTTGATGTTAATTAAACCACAAACGTTAAAAAAATTAGTTGCTGCAGGCAAAAGTATAACGAGTAGCGGTGGTGGAATGAGATTTTATGCTCGAGTATATGAATATGTAAAAAAAAATTAAACGATTCATGGGAAAGGCCTACCACAGTCTGCTATTGGTGTATCTAGCTTCTTTAGAAGTAACAATTGACTTAGGTGAGGAACTAGTTTCTGGTTTTCGTTTTCTACTTTTATTATTTCCTCACTTCTACTTTCCTCTCAACTTCTTTGACACCATTCTCCTCATTCTTCCTTTTATCATAGGACTGAAGTAAGCCCAAAGGTGTTTTTATTTCATTGGGCCATCCTGTGCCATCTAGCCTGGGCTATATGCTGTAGTATTTTAAATCACATTGGATCAAATAATTAATTTATGAATAAAACATGAAAATTTTAAAGCTTTCAATGTACAACACTAAAAACACTAATAAGATTCTGGGGAGTTACTCCCTAAGCGATGCGAAAGCTAAATGCTATAAGAAGGCAATTTGGTACTCTATCGCTTACACAAAATTTTTGGAAAGAGGTAACACTGACATTGCAAAATCAGAGCCCAAATTACTGCGTTCGATTTCGAATTAAATCAATCGAAATTCTAATCTAAATTTACAAATTTTGATAGAACTTACTCGATATCGAATGCGGTGATTTGGGCCCAGATTTTGCCAGTAAAGAAATTTAAAGAAAGAAACCAAAGGAAATTACATCAGTTTGTACGTGTTTTTGATTTAAAATTATGGCCTGAAAACAAGGAGAATCTTAAGGTATAGGTACTCGATATATTTTCTGTTGTGAGAACTAAATTTCAATTGTGATAATTAAATATTTTAGTTGTGGTAAATACAATTCCCTAACATAAATCAAAATTTTGTTATTTTGAGTTGTAAGACTGATTTTCTATTGTCACGTTAAAAAAAATTCAACGATCACAATACTGCAATTTTAATTAAAAAAAAAAAAAAAATTAGAACACAATATTGATTCCAATTACAATTACTTGACATTTTTTTTAAACATAAAATTATTCTGGTAAATTAAGTAAATTTGTCTACCAACAACTGTAGCTACCCAGCCTTAGCACACTGTCTTGTGTCTAACAAAATTCCATGGGGAATAATCACTGCCATTAAAGAGAAAAAAACGAACCCTCGAAATATTTAACAATAGTCTATGAAATTTATAGAAATCGTAACACATTTAAAAAATATATTTTATTTTATTCATTTCTTGCAAACAATACCATAAAGAAAATTGCTTTTAAGAAAAGCAAAAGAAAAAATAAAAGAAACAGACAAACCGACAAACAAACCAAACCAAAAAGAAAAGGTTTTATTGTAAATTATTTGGATCGTTTCCAAAATGTGTTTTGTTGGTAACAAATAAAACAAAATGTAGTCACTTAAAAATAGATAAATAAATGCATAAATTTAGCTAAAACTTTGAGGACCAAAACGTTATTTAGATTACGAATATTTCGCTTCAAAATTTATTTCCCAACAAAATAAATATTATTTTGTTTATCTGTTTTATTTTTTTTATATTTATTATTTATTTAATGTAAGTGGCCTCTTTACACAAAGTTGTCTTCCGGTTTTTCTTTTTGTTCTTTTTTGGAACTAAACTCTTTTATAGAGTGTTTTCTTTGTTATCATTAATTCATCAAAAAAAATATTTTGAATGCCATTTATTTACTTAATTACTTAAAAAGCGTTTTTTAAACTTTATCTTAACAATATTTCAAATACAAGTTACCCTTTCTTTTCAAATTAAAATTTATTTAATATAAAAATTTATTTTTATTTTTATTGCTAATTTGAGTAAAACAAAAAAAAATTGGTTGATCGAATTCGAATAGAGAAATATGAAAAATAAGAAATTCTATTTAAAAACCAGTTCGGATAATAGAAAATAATTGCAATTTAACTAATCGATTTTAAAGGCTGTTGCAATAAGAGTTAACGTTTTCATTTCATGTTGCAATAAATTGATTGTTTCACGCGCTGTATGGCAGGTGGCGTCATCTTGCTGAAACTACATGTCGTCCAAATTTATGCCGTTGAGTTGAGGCCACTTCGTTATCACATTCCTCTAACGAATGCCATTCACAATTACAACAATTTCAGCCTGATCTTTAAAAAAAATAAGGCCTGACTAAAATCCGCACCTGACAGTTGCTCGTTGTGGGTGTATTTATTTCACATGAGAATTATTTCAGCCCCAAATTCTACAATTTTGTGTATGTACTAAACTTTACAAAATCGCGTTCGTTTACACAAAGTTTGGTAAATGAGAGCACACTTTGAGAGAATAAACTGACAGTGCGATGAATGAGTATTTTCTCATTTTTAAAACTTTAAACTACAAATGACACTTAAGAATTTAATTACATTTTAACAAAAATTAAAAACAGAAAAAATTTTAATCACACTTTCGAATCTGCCACGCCTACTTTTATTAGCACTTTTAATTTAATTTTTAATTTATAAAGGCAAAGCATTTCAAATGTGCAACAAAAACAGGAGCAAACAGTTAGTTTTAAATAGAAAGCGTTGTGCTGTTTTTTAAAGTAAAAATAAAATTTTAATAATGGAAATTGAGTTACGAAACAACCAAAAATTCTGATTTACAAAAGTGTGATTTTGGTACCACAAATTTTTATTTATTTTTTGCTTTCATTATTCTAACAGGATTTAATTCTAAGACTTAAATATTAACGAGCAGTGACAGCTATGATCATCGGCTCTGTTTAAATATATGTACGTATACGTTTGCATATACGAAAGATAGAAATTTTAAAGGAATTAAATAAACTTTCCTAAATGTTTAATATTTTGTTGAAAAAATGTTTTTTTATAGATATTTTACTTTACATTTTTTTTTTACAGTTGAAAACTTTTTTGTTTCATTACAGTGATTCCACATTAAACTAATTACAGGCTTTTTAGTGCTCCCATTACAGATATTAAAATAAAAAAGAGAAGCCATTAAATTTTAAATGTTTTTGAAAAACTTGAAGGGATTAATTAATATTTAATCAAATACTCGTACTTACCTATAAGCAAAGAAGCAGGTTTATATTGAATTAGTTATGCTAGACTGTAATCGATATTACAGGCACAGGCACAGGCACAGGCATAGGCAGAGGCACACACAACCGTACGTTTACGTATGCACACACAAACACTTACACATGTACATTTAAGTGTAACTAAAAGTTTGTTACAAATTTTATTTTATACTTCGTTTTCTTCTTTCAATACTTTAAAGTTTTAGTCACAGACAACGGGTTCTTGCCAAATGTTTTCAAACAAATTTTAAAAGCTTCAACTATAAATTGCACACGACATTAAAAAAGGAAAAACAAAAGGTACTGAAACCAAAACCAGATACCGATGGGAATTACAGCACATGTTTTCTAACGTTGTTATTTAAAAACTCAACACAAAAGTTAAAAGTTAATACGAGTACTTCGTTGCCACTTGCTCTTTAAAAATATATTTTTTTTTTAATTACAAATTAATTTTATTTTTTAGATTCAGGTTTAATTGGTTATTAATTAATTTATATATTTTTTGCTGTTTATTGTTAAGCACTTTGTTGTTTAAGCTAACGCATGTATGTATGTAGATACTCGTATGTCAGTAATTAAATTAATAAACTTTTTTATATTTTTTTGTAATTTTGCTATTAATAACTTTTTTAGCCACTTAAATAATTTTTTGTTTAAAATTTTTTTTTATATTTTTTCTGAGAAAAAATTTTCAGAACCCAAGAAAATATTTTCCAAGTTAAGCAAATAGTAGCAGAAAATTACAATAGAACCACTCCTGTCGATATGCCACTATCAACTGAAAACAATTGCTGATGACTATTTGTTTGCAAGTAGTATTGAGTAGAGTACGCCAGCAACCAACGAACCAACATAATCGACTGTGACTAACAAAAAGACAAACTAATCCAAGACACTCCAACAGGACATAAATGAATGGAACGAACTATGTATGCACGTACAAAAACGCAAACGGCAACATAACGAACATTAAGCCAAACATAGAAAATGATAGCAGCAGCAAATACAAACACACAAACAGAAACATACCAACGCACCCAATTTCCTATAAACTTCACACACTTCCACCCACACAACATCGTATTTCTTTCAAAATCGTATACACTCGTAGTAAGTATGTATTACTACTACTGATACCACACGTACATACATACGTGCGCATCCCTTCTTCTTTTATAGTCAGTATACTACACAAAATAACGACAAAAATCAACAAAAAAAAAAAAAAAAAAAATAAAAAATAGACAAACAACAACAAAACCAAAGTTAAAAAAAAAGTACTACCACAACAACACCAGCCAGCTATTACAACAATAACAAATTTGAGTTTGTTGTAGTGAGCGTAACTTTAGTCATAAAACATTTAGTACCCGAAGCAGTTACAACTCAATTGAGTCGGAAATGTCCTTCATACATGCAGGGTTGCCCATTTTATTTTACATGTGAAACTAAGGACAGAATTAACGTAAAGGATAATTTGTATTTAAGTAAATAATATTTAATCTGCTGGTAATTGTTCCAATTTAAGTCCTAATGAAATAGTTGTGAAACCAAGTAAATTTTGATATGAATAATTTTTTTTCAAAATTTCTTTAGAAAACCACTGATTTTAAGCGTCTATAGAATACTAAGAATTTTTAAATTCTATGGGCCATAATCATAGTCACACTAAAGTCGGCATCTTTTTAAAAATGATTTTAAATTAATAAAATTCTTATGAACAAAAGCCAGCTCTTAATAAAACAATACTTTCTTTTGACTATGAAAATAAACTCAAAAAAAATGTTTTCGTTTTTTATTGAATATGAAAAATTTTCTTTTTTCGACTTCGAGAAGAAGAGTCAATTTTGAAATATTATCACTAAATTTTACAAAATGCTAGAATAAATTAAATTGATTGTTTTTTTAAATAAGTAAAAAGTAAAAAGTAAAAGGTCTAGTTTGGCACCATGACAAATTTTTGTCTGACCAGACGTTGAGAATTACCTGCAGACAAGCTTTTGAAGTTTTGCAGACTTTTTTTTTAATAAAATAAAGAAATAAATTAAAGAAAAAAATACTTCTGATTTGTATAAACTTTTTAAAAAAACAAAAATGTTTTCTTCAAGAATTTGCCAGTTTTAAATTGAAATTTAGGATCCATTTTAATACCCATTACAAGTTTTTATAAAAAAAAAAAAAATTGTGAAAGAAACTTCACTAAATAAATTACATTATTTTGAAGATGCACTTAACTTAAGTGCATTCAGACGCAGTATTAAATGACACTCAGCTTGACATCATACAAAATGAAGAGCCAACTCCTACAATGAATAAAACTAAGCAGAAGTTATGACTAAAAGCTGAAGGAAGAGAAAGGCAACAATTCTGTTTTTAAAAAAATCATAATCAAACCTATTTACCCACTTTGGGTTGTCAACAACAACAATAAAATGCTGAATATCTAATACGAGTACAACAACCATGCATTTCCTGCTTGTTAAATGTACTTACTTTACTATTTGTCTGCTTCTTCATTCAAAGTTTAGTGAGCCCTAGTTCTTTTGACTTTTCAAACTAATCGGGTTGCGTCAAACGTTAATACCTATAAATAAAGGCTGGGTTTTACCAAGACTTGCATCGAACTGCTAACAAGCTCTCAAACAAGTTTGTGAATTCATTAAGAGGGATCCGAATTAAAAACAAATAAATCATGAATTACAAAAACATTACAGATCAAATAAAAATGAAATAAAAATCAATGCAGAGGAGTTCATACAATCACACACACTCTAAGTATTTTTAACATAAAAACAATGGCGCACACAGAATATCAGCAAGTTTTGACAGCTTTGAAGACAAAACGACTTCATAATTTTATTGTAATTTTAATACAATTAAGAAAATTATTAAATTTTCTAATATTTTAAACTTTAAATTTGGATGCCTTTTAGTATGTTTCGGCTGAAAGAGTTGCAAGCAAGTCTAAACTTGAAAATATTAATTCTAACTCATACATGTTGCTAGTAAATCTACTTAAAGCTTAACAAACGTTATTATTTATACGAGTTTTTTTTATAGATATAAACAAGTTTGATAGAAATATTTTCATAAGTAAGATATTTATTTGGGCTGTTATTTTAAAATAAACATTTAATAAAGAGAATATAAAGTCTTTATGTTCAGCAATAGTAAATCAATATGCTTTTTCATTTGCGCTTAAGCCTTAATAAGAAAATTTTTTGTTAGGAATCAATTTAAACAAGACTAGAAATTTTTCAAAATGTTCTTATACAAATTAATGTTTGTCTCTTATACAAAATTTATTTTACCAAAACAGCTAGTGTCATTTACTCTCATCAAACATATTAAACAACAAATGCTTTCTTACCCCTGCAACGTGTTGCAAATAAAATCCTAAAACTAAAAGCTGTCAGCTGCAATGAATGTTTTATATCGCATACAAAATATTCTCGACCTATACCACTAAATTTTATAAAAGCTCTGCTAGCAAGTATTGCTGAAAAACAAAAACTAATGAAAATTTTATTGCTGGCCACAAAGAGTAAAGAAAATTAACTAGAGAGTGACAAAAAAAAATGAACATAAAACATTAAAACAATGCGAGGTGGGGAGCAGATGGGTGTTAGAATGCTGTAACCGTGTGTTTTTGGTGTTTGTCAAATACTATGCATCAACGCTTTTGAGGCACGTGATGTTTTAAGGGCAACTAGAGCAATATTTGAAATTATGGTTGAATGACTCTAAAACAAACCTAAATTTACTAAGAGTTGTATTTAACACTTACACCCTACTTTGTTATTAAAATTAGCGAATTGATGTGTTTAAAATTATTATCTGTTTGCAGTAAAACAATATTTTTTTTATTTTTAAGGAGAAATTGTTCCCAGACTTTTTATCTCTTTTTTATTTTGTTAGTTTGCAAAGACCAATTTTAGTTTTGCTTTTTTTTTTAAATAAAAAAAGAGCTGGAATTGTTTTTATATTTTATTTTTACTTTTTCAAAAACTATTTGCTTTAAACACTGAATACTTTTATTACATTTAAGAGCAAGAGATAGAAAGAACAATTTTGAAATTGTTTGGTGTCAGGGGAAATTTTATGAAAGCCACTACTTAAAGAAATCTTGATAACTTTTTTCTATCCAAGTAATCTGCAACTTTTTTTGATTTTTCTAGGTTAATAATTATGTTAAGTTTCATTTTTGGTTGCTTAGTTGCATTCGAGGTTTCAAAAATATCAAAAGATTTTGATATTTTCTGTTTGCATAAACATGTTCATAGTCTGCACGTAGCATTGGATTTAATAATACAGAACATTTGGACACTGAAAAAAGAATTTAATTTGTCCGCCACTATCACTCATCGTATTCTGTAGTTTTTTTTTCAAAGAGACGGTCGCTAGAAGGCTTTATAATCGAAACCTTTCTGTTCGAACAGAGAAACTCTCGCTGCCATACACAGCAACTCCAGATTATCTGCTCAAGTGGGTGTCGCCAGACAGATTTTGCAGACAATAATTTATCAGGATTTAAACTTATTCCCCTACAAAATTCAATTGACTAATAAACTTAATTCAGCAGCCTTGACGAATCGCTGGGGATTTTGCAAAAAGATGCTTGAAAAGGTGGAACAAGATGAGAACTTGTTGAATTGTCTTTTCATGTCTGAAGAGGCTATTTCCATCTGAACGGCAACGTAAACAAATTTGTCGCATATGGAGTAATTTCACTGCATGAAAAGGAATTACATCTAATTCGTGTCACAGTGAGGCCATACATCTTTGAAAAAAACGCACTCAGCGCTACGTTGCTTAAGCAACTACACCGAAAGATTTCAACAAGATGATGCAACTGCACACAGATCAGCCATTTATGCCCAAAATACGTAGAAAATTTCAAGAAACTCAACCTTCGGTTGGCCCCTCCGGATGATGTAAGATTATTGTAAACAGAAAATGTAAAACTCGCAACCGACAAAAGTGGATGAACCAAAACAATCAATTCGACTACCTGTTATAGTTTTTTGTTACCGAAGTAGCTTCACTAAATTTTAAATAAAATCTGGATCTGCCCAGTAATTCAAAAGTTCTATATTTAATGGCAATTTTTTTTAATTTGGCCCTACCGTAAACTGTTCTCTAGCATAGTGTAAGCATTCAAATCGTAATAATTTTTATTTTTTTTTTTTTTTTTTTTTTTTTTTTTTTGTTAAAAACAATGATTTTTTAAATCAATAGTTAATTTAATATTTAACATAAAAATTTACCTTCACACTTAATGCCAAATCTTTAAAATATTTAACAAATGTTTGTTAGTCAAATATTCAGGTGCTTAACTAAAACATTTCCTTTGTGTACTCTTTCATGCACATTTGTTGCCATAGAAAACAAATTTTTGAGGGAGTTGGTTGAACACAATTTTAATCAAACATGAGTACAACACACACACATTCGCAAGTATGTTTACAGGCAACATAAATAAAACGAAATTATTTTTCTGTTATTTTTGATTATGTCGTTGTTAAATGCTCATGATATTTAAACATTTTGTTTTTTAGTTTGTATGAATGTACAAAAACACACCCCCACACATACACTTATTTTATTTTATTATTATACTTGTATGCATTTGTCTTCCTACATCACGTACAATTGTTTACAAAACAACTTTATTTTTAAATTTTTATGTTTTTTTGGTTTAATAGAATTTGAATTTTTTTTTAGCAAATAGTTTTCTTAATTAAAAAAGAAAAATTATATTAAAAAAAATAGAAAAATTGAGAGAAATATACCAACATACTAGGATAATATTTGCTAAGAATTAGAAGGATTTTTATCAATTTCATTAAATAAATTTCAAAAATAATATAAAAAAAATTATTTTCAGTTTAGAGATACAGCGAATAACGTATACTTGTTATTTTGAAAATATTAATCATACGTCATGTATACACATTTTATATTTACTTTTTTATACCCTTCACTGTGAGTAAGAAGTTTGTCATTCCGTTTGTAATGTCTACACCGTGCATGGGACACTCTATAAGGTATATATATTTTGAGTCCTTATGAATAGTGTAGTCGAATAAGCGATGACCGTCTGTCTGTCCGTTTAGTCGTTGAAATCAACTCTCTGAAATCCCTGAAAGACCTACCAAAGAGTTAAGCATAATAATGTGTCACTTGTTTGCGTCTTTCAGTTGCTATTGAAAAGGTTTATAAATGACGAAGCTTTGAGTCAAAAACCGCAATTACCTTTATATTTTTTTAATTTTCTGAGTGGGTTTTTTTGAGTATTTTGTCTAAACTTCAAAATGGAATAAGAAACGTGGTATGCAGTTTTGTCAGAAATGATAGTCGTAATGTCTGTGCAAAAAATTAAAGCAATAGGTCCACAAATGACTAGGAAATATTTACCTTACAACTTAAATTTAAAATTTTCTTCAATTTTTGTTTTTTTTTATGGAAACCGAAACCTACCTAATACCTAAAGACCTTAAGCTTAATAAACTAACAGTTTTAATTTAATAATTTGTTTTTTTGAAAGTAAAAATATGAATATTTGGCTTAAACAGACTGGCCTCAGTCGAATTTAACTTGTTTTATGTTAATTACACTGATCAATAGTTAAAAATTCCTTTTTCGAAACAAAGCGATCGCACTGAATTTTAAATACACACAATAACAGCTACAAAGTAATGTCTCGTCATCCAACTGCAATGTACAGTCACAGGTATTAGTGGTTGCAAAATAACTATTATTCCACTAAGTAACGCATACGGGAATGTGTTATAAACACGTCTGCAAATATCAACATGAATAAATCTAGCAAATAGGCAATTTGCCAATAACAGCAACAAAACCACAAGAAATCAGCATAACAAGGAAAAAAAAATTAAAGCAAAAAAAAAAAAAAAAAAAAGGAAGCCAACATATGAAAGGTTATATTTGAAAGTGGTACAAGTCCACTTTTTTTTTTAAATTAATCAGGCGTAATTGTAGTTAGACGGTGTCCTTACCTTACCGCTAACTGCTATTTTTTTTAATGGACTTGTACCACTTTCAAACACATCAGTCATATGCTTGTTACATTAAAATAAAAAAAAAGTGAAGGAAAAGTATGCGAAAGCAACTGCAACATTTGTTTATTTCAAAGCAGTAGTGAATGCGTTTAACTTTCAACATGCTGTAAAAACTTTTTCAGTGAGAGAAGAAAAAAAACTTAAATGAATAAAACAAATTATGTAACACACGTAACATAAAATAGAAATGCAAACAAAAACAAACATTAAACACAACCCCACAAGTACCCAAACATTTATGGCAGCCACCAAATATTCAAAGTCAAGACCATAAGAATAAGAATGGTAACAGGATATTTAAAAAAATGTAAACCAATAACATTGCAACCCCTTTTAAATGTCTAAAACATGTCTGCGTATAGAAAATCAAAATTAAAAACAACCAAGCGGGCAAATAAAACAGGTGCCGAAAAAAAAAATATTTGAAAGAAATGAATACCCGCTGCATTTGCATTTGCACTTACATAAAATATGTTTATGCATTTACACTTACTTGCACTATAAAATTCATTCTGAACATTAAAAACATGTTGGCTGGCTGGCTGTTTTTCTTTTTTCTCTTTTCTGGGGCCATGCAATAAAATAAAATTTTACAAGGTCGGAAATATGAATTTATTAAGGATAATAAAGTACATAACAAAGACATTGTGTTTTGTTTGTTTCCATAAGGAATGCAATTTTTTTCACACAAAAAAGAGGCAATTTAATTATACCCTTTAATTTAATGTTTTAATAAAATGTTCAGCTTATACGCTTTTATACAATTTTTTGTAATGGCCGGTCCCACTATGTTGCTTAAATTTTAAAGAACAAAAAGCTACAATAACAATTTTCATTTTTATTATTTAACAAGTAAGCGAGCGTTAAATTTAAATTTAAATTTAAAATGACTTAAGATTACATTTTTTATTTACAATTAATTCAAACGATGGGTGATTACTGATGGAATCTTTGTCGGGATCGCATTTAACAAAATGTTATTTAAAAACATTCTTGGGTGTCAGCCACAGCAGTCACAATTTTTAATCTGCCTGTAAATGAATGATAAAAGCTGCTAGAATAAAACCAGGGGCATATTACAGCACACGATAGCGATCGAAATTTCAATAGAAGGAAAAATGTGCCTTCAGTGTTATTGTCTTAATCAGCAACACTTTAGTTTATCGAAAATAACTACAAATACTCTGGCAAATTTTTTAGTGATAAATTTCCTATCGGTATGGATTGTTTTTAAAATTGTTTATTCATTTCTGTTTCATGTAAATAATGCCATAATAATACTTAAACGCTTAAATATGGACGTTTCAGTAAAGCCAAAGTAAATGTTATAACTCCTTTTATGCGGTATTTATTATTTAGTTGTCATTTTTAAATGTTTAAAAAATTTCCCAATTATTTACATTGTAATTGCAGTGATATATAACAACAATTTTTTTGGCGAAAAAAAAATCCCAGACAATTTTTATTAGTTTAAATATGTATTTTTCGTTTTCTCTTTTTTTTTTCTATAAATTTGCATTTAAATCACCGAAATGTCACCCTGAATCACAGACAGCAAAAATTTTGTAAAGGCTAAAATACAAACACGTAAGTGTTTGTGTGTATGTATAAAAATATACAAGTATGTGTGTGTATTATTTTAAGTTTAATAATAAAAGTACATACACTGAGAGAAATTATCACTAAAGAAAACTCAAGTGAGAGAATCACTCGGAATTAAATCAAAATTGTATAGAAACCCAATCAGGGGGGTTACTCTCTATTGCGATGCGAAAGAAAAACCATTCGCATCTGTATGATTTTTACATTGAGTTGCGATGCGTTTTCTTTCGCATCGCAATAGAGAGTAGCCCTCCAGTTTTTTTTTTTTTTTTTTTTTTTTTTTGTTCTATTTCCTATACCAACAATATTGTCTTTCGACATAACGAAACAGCCTTGGAATTTGTTAAGTCAAATAAATTCTTAGGCTTGAGTAACTATTGACTATGATTTAAGCAGTGATAAAGGCCTTACGTTAGTTAACTAAAGATAGTACATTTTCACCTTAATATCTCTTATTGCGATGTTTTCGCAACGTAAACTTTCAACTTGCTGGAAAATTTTACTGGAAAACTTAATTATTTGATTATTTTTTAAACATCATTTTCTATTATTTTTATTTAAATACAGTTTTGTTTTTCTAACATTTCTGTGATGTAATTTAAGCTTTTCTATTTAAAACATTTAAATTTTTTTTAGTGTAATTTTTTTTCTTTGGATTTTCTGGCTGCAAAACTTTTGTAGGCCTAAAAATGCATTTTGCTTTATTTCAACTGAATACAAGTCATGGTGGATGGATAGACAAACACACGTTTACACCATCAAACACCTAAACAAATGAGAAGTTGTCTAAAAGTATATCCTTTTCCTTTTGTTACTAAAACAACAAAATCTATTACTTCTTATAAAAGAGGATAAGAAACTTTTTAACAAACCAATTTGCTTGATATTTAACAATACGTTTTGTTCAAGGATTTTTTTTATTATTATTTTTATTTTGATTGTCAATGCAATCACATATTTAAAACACCCTACAAGCCGGCAATATAGTACAGCAAGTTCATTTAACACAAATTAAAAAAAAAAAATATGATGTGTGACAGGTGTTAGCTTCTAATTAAAACATTTGCCAAAGCCTTTCCTATTCCTTTGGTTATATATCGTACACAGCTGGACCATGTCCTTGGCCTTGTTGCATGTCTTCCTTTATTTTTTTTTATGTTTTTACTTTCTTTTATCACAGCCAAGTTATGAATATAAGTCCAGCTTTATTTTGGTTATAAAACCAAGTTTGCACCTAAATTCTTGGTTCGGTATGAATTAAAAATTTTCAAAATCTTTATTTATTTCTTGGTTGCTTTTTTCCCCTTAATATTTTTGTTAATTTTAATTTCACATTTTTTTGCAGATCTTGTCTTAAGTTCCTGCAGGATCGGGGAACTGCCTGGCTTCATGCCTGTTCTGTCACTGTTTCTTTTCTCTTCTTGACTTCTTTCCATAGCTATGCCACAAAAATACTTCACTCAACTTCTTCTAATCGTTATTTTTTAATACGTTTAAGCGCAACTCTAATCTCAAATCTAAAATTCAGACCACATTTTTGTAGAGTAAAAAGTAAGACGACGAAAAATTTTTTGGATGACGTTGAAGGAACACCAACTAAATATGTTGTAAATTTCAACATAACAGTTTGTCTATTTTTGCAACTCTCCCCACAACTTTTATGTCTTAAATACATAGAAGCAGAAGTAAGTAGTCAGCAGTCAGCAGTCGAGTTTTCCTGTCTGTTTTGTTACACTGCCTACTACTTTAGAGATATTTTTCGTTTTATTTTTTGTTTTTGCCTCTTCCGTGTTATTTTTGTTTTTATTTTGTCTTGTTTTCTGGTTGCGACATTTCCAAACGAGTACACTTCATTACGTGTATTTTTTTTACCCTTGCAATGCAATTTTTACTTGCACCATGGCTACAAATACAACAAAAGTCATCATATCAAGAAAGAATTATACATTTAAGATAGTTGTGTGATATTGTTATTATTTTTTTTCATTTTGCTCAACTTTTTCCTGCTGCCTAGCAAGTCCATTGTTTTTGGTAGTTTTGTTTTTATTATTGCACCCCCAAAAATAAATAGGGGATTTTTATAGTGCAAAAAAAATTGCAAAAGAAAAAAACCATGATAAAATTCTGTTACAAATAAATGGGGTTTCAATACAATTTTCCAAAGAGGGGAAATTTTTTTAGTTGGGAAATTGTTATCTTTTTTGTGGCTGCTGTAATTTCACCAGCTGTGATTTTATTAATTAAGTGCAAAAGCACATACAAAAAGTTAAAGAAAGCCAAAGAAAAATTGCTGATAATCATACATACTCTCACATTTTTTAATAGTGTTTCAAGGACGATTTTCTTATAACCACTTCTCAATACTCTCTGACGTCAGTGATGGGTTTCCAAGTGTAGTTGTGTATGTTGCGTTAATTTTTTTTTTAACTTTATATTAATATTTTCACAAATCCAAATTTTTTTAAATCGTTTATATTTTTGTTCCAAAATAAATAAACCGCTTAGCTTGTTGTTGGTCAAATGTGAAAGCATCAATTATGAAACTGATTGATTTTTTGTTGCATTTTGAAATGTGTTACATTGTCAATGTTCTGTACTTCTTTCTTAAATCCAATGGTTTGTTCAATTATAAAGTAATTGAAATCAGCCTTTATTTCATTTCAGGCAAACCCTTTACCGCATAGACAAACTCTGTGCTTTTGTCTTTTTTTTCTTTTTATTTAATTCCAAATGTATGTGAAAATAAATTTTATATGAAAGAAAGAATATATTTTTTGGTAGTGTTACATTTCTTTTTTTTTTTTTTTGTTTTGCACTGTTCCTTATCTTTCTTAGGCTGAAAAATGCACTTGCACTCTTCAGCCCAAAATAGAGACAAACATCCGTTCAAGTCAACCAACACACGCATACACACACTAAACTCACTCACTTACTGGCACTGGAAAACCCATGTACTTGCTCTTCATATCTACATTCAAACATGCATGTGGTACAAACTCTGTGCAACATTTGCAAAATTTTTAGCCCGAAATTCATGTTGTTTCTTACAGTTTGTTTCTGTCTAGTAAATTTTCTATTACGGGAGCATGCAAAAGTATAAGCGAAATATTTGTTCGTTTGTTTTTTTTGGCGAAAAAAAAAAATTATTTTAATTCATTCGTCCTATCAAGCGGAAATATTCACAAAAAACAAAAGAGAAAAAAAAAAGAATTTTGGTGTGAGTGTGTGTGTGGTTGTTCATGTCATAAAAATGTTAAATTTAAAGCTTTAGGAAGGCACTAAAAACTACTAAATGTGACTTACAAAAATATATATTTTTATACACACACATACTCATAGCTAACAACAACAATATACAGTATTAAATATATTTTAAACTAATTTTTCTTTTTGTTTTTTATGCCAACAAAAAGCATTAACGAGTTAAATTCGGCTGTGCCGAGCCTTATAAATAAAACCCTTCACTGTGGTAGCCAAATATTCACATTTTTCATTTTCTTTTTTAATATTACAAACAAACAAAAATAATAAAAAAGATTTCAATTAAAATAATTTTTATTTAAAAAGGCTTTTTTATTAAGCTTGAGGTCGTATTGCATAAATTTATTTTTATATCCATATTTCGCTCCAATTTGCATAACTTTTTCAGCAAATAATTATTTATTTTATTAAGATCACTTAAACTAACATAAAATAATTTTCTTTGATTTTTTTTTTTTTTTTTTTTTTTTTTTTGTTAATCCTACAATAACTTATTAATTTCAGTAAAAGAAATTCAAATTAGGGAGATAAAAATTAAAATCGTGCTGGAAACCTTATTTTTAAAGGCAAAAAATGTCTGCAGGTTTTCAATTTTTTAATAAAAATAAAAAAATTTAATAAAATTATCCAATAAGGATATAAAGAAAATTTTATTTAATTTAAAATGTTTGCAAAACATTTTTTTAACCAAATAATATCAAATAAAGGAATTCAAATTAACAACAAAAATCAAAAAAATTCTCTTTCAATAAGATTTCTGTTTTCGTAGAAGGCATTTAAAAGGCACACATACACGTTGGTATAAGAGCGACTGCCTGGTTTCATGTACAGCTTAAAAATTTTCATAAAAAACAACAACAAAAATTAATGAAAATTTTATTTTTTTATTTAATTTTTGGCACAAACATTTCCAACAAAATTGCGTAGAAATTTTTTGGGTCGTTTTGTATTAAAAAAAAAAAACATAAAACAACCAACACATAAAAATGTTTCAAAAATAGAAGTAGCTGCACTTGAGAGCTCATAGCTCAGGCAGTTATAGACCGATTGGTCTGATTTGAAATAGCAGCTTGTTTGAAGAAACTTCCAACAAATTGGCATGCTAAACTTTTCTGTAAGTCTTCTAGGGACTTCAGAAAATTGATTTCAACATACACACGGACAGATGGAAACAGCTAAATCGACTCAGCCATCTGTAATTATACAAAATACATAAAGGCTTTATAGGGCGACATGTATGGTGCAGAAATTACACATGGAATGCCAAGCTTATATTTACCCTTTTCACTTTTTTGTGAAGGGTATAAAAACAATTGTATTACAGAAGTATGTTAAGCCTTCAATGGCATGAGCTAGTATGGTTCCATGAAAGTGTGTGTATGTATGTATTTTTGTTTGGACTTAAGTGTTTTATGACCAAAAAATTTCAGCTGCTAAAGTGTTAAATTTCAACGCCAACATAAAACAACTTAAAAACACATCCGTATTTAACTTAAAAAAAGTTTTATTCCAACCAAATTCCAAATTTAAATGATTACGAATATTTACAAACATTTACAGGCAGAAAAGCAACAAAAAAATAAATAAATAAGCACGTGCCCATCATCGTTGTTTGCAATTTTTGATTGGAATATTTTTTATTTTATGAATAGATAAAAATTAAATAATTTTAAGCCCAATTAGCTGATAATTAAAAGCACTAAAAAAGAGTAAAACTTGAAAAATATCCGCTCAGAAAATTTGAAAAACATTAAGAACTAACAAGCTAAGTTAACAACGCATGTTTGCCGTGTAAGTTACTATATGAGCTGTGCTCATCCAGAAGTTGCTAAAATTACTCAGAGCAACAACACTGGGGCATATGGAAATTTCAAAAAAAAATTTTAAAATAGTCTAAAGTAATATCTGAGCGTTTGGGCGGTAGATTACAAATTTAGACAGCCTTCTTTTCAAAATTATATGTGTCCCATTAGGTCCCATGTCTTAAGATATAAGGGTTTGGCCACAGTAGTTTTCATCCCTCAAAGACCACATATACGCTTTTTTTGTACTAAGTGAAATTTTCAACGTTTTCTGTGACTGCTGGAGAGTCAAAGTGATGTCCTTGGCAGTTAAAAATACTCATTTTTCTTATTTCTCTAGGAAACAGCAACACGTTTTTAAGAAGTCTAAGGTGGGGCTGTTACAATGCATATAAACTTGCTAATGATATCTAAATGCCCAGTAAATCATACCGCTAGATGGTCTTTCATTTTGTGTTACTGGCTTCTCCAAAAAACTTACATAAATTTGTGCTTCAGTTACTTTAAAAAGTGTATTCTAGTTACACAGTAATTTCTGGTTTTCTTTATTTTCTTTTGCAAATTTTTCAAGGATATAAACAAAATGCAATATGGCTTTTTATTTGGTATCAATACTTGTTGTCTTGTATAGCTAGGAGTATGTATGGATGTATGTATGTGTTGTGGGGAGATGGTGGTGATTACAATTTATAGCAACCACAGATTGGAAAATTGGAACAACAAACAAGTAGCACTTGCATGTTTGTAACTTTTTTTTTCGTTGTTGTCTAGCTGAAATGTAGCACATAGAAAATACAGATTCAAGTGTTTCTCGCTTTACAAAGAATAGGTAATAGAAAAATAGATAGACACCGAAAACTCAGGGACAAATTTCAAATTATCCAGTTGAAATTGGCGTCATAAACGAATTTAAAAATTAATTTAATTTGAAATAAAAAAAAAATAAATTTTTCTTTTTTGTATTTCTTTAATTAATTTTATAAAATTCTGACTCTTCTGCTGGGTATTCAACAAAACCAATATCAAAACGATCAATAACAACAGCTATTGCAAAGTGTTTTGTAAAGATTCATGATTGGCCATTTTGTGGTTTTTAGAGAGGGGGAGAAAAGCAAAGGGAACAAAAACATGTGCCAAAAAACAAAGAGCCAACCAACCATCCATGCCCAGATATTACTGATAAAATATTTAAATTTGCAACAATATGTGGTATCATGCCATGGACATACAATACATTTTTACTTTAAGAAATACACACACAAATACACAGCCATATAAAAATACTTACTACAGAAGTAGGGTAGTTCTACATATCAAAAAATTTAAATAAAAAAATTAAAAAGAAATCCCTTTGAAAACATTTACAAAACTTTTTCCTAATAATTATGTTTTTACGACAGCCTAAATTCTAACTCAAATTATTCTTATCTTTTCACCAGTTTTTTAAAAGTTTAGCTTTTAAATTTATTAAATGAAAATAATTTAAAAAGTTTTTACTCCAAAGTGAAATAAACAAATTACGGGATTTATGCGATGACTAAAATGCAGGTCTTATTTATATTGATTCAATCAAAAATATGGAATTAGTACATGAGTTTTGATTTGGCAGATTGCCACACAGCCCACTAGTCTAGGGGCATGATTCTCATAAATATGAATGTATACATATCGGATTGTGATATAAGAAAGATAAGCTAAATAGATTTTATACCGTGAGACTTTCCAATAGTCAACACTATGCTAGGCTTGTAGCCTGAACGTTTCAGTAACTTGAACGATTCGGAAGCTTAACATTTTTTATTAATTCGCTCATTGTTCACTGACTTTTACTGTTTAGGTTTAAAACATCCAAAATTGGATTTAAAATAATTAGAATGTAACAAAATTTTGTTGCAATCAATTCAAAAGCAGCTGTTTCATTTAAAATCACATTTGATTGGAGTCCCTAATATAGTTTTAAATAAAACGAGATATATTTTATTAATTTTTGATTTTGTACCCAAATCTAATCATTGACAACGCTAAAATTTGTTTAGCATTTCAGATGTCCAGAATTGACTGTACTGAAGTGAATTGCGGTAAATTGATTTATCTTTTCGCTATAAATACTTATCCCCTTATCCAAAAAAATTAACCGAGACTTTAAAGTTAACTTAAGCGAAATTTTTAATATCATTTTTTCATAAGTTGTATAAGAGGATTAATATATTAAAGCATTTAGTGGACTCACGTAATATTATTATAGGAAAACATTCAACATACACGTTTTAGTGTCTGTTTGTTTGTTTATTTGTTGGTTAAATGTCATCATCAGAATGAAGGTAAACTGTATTAAGTATATTGGCGACACTTAACATTTGGCCATTTGGCTCTAATGGATTTTGATAACAAAAAAAGAAACAAGCACCACCACAAGCACTAAATATTAGAAAACAGAAAAGAAAAATATTCTAAAACAAATACAGCAAAAGTAGACAAAGAAAAAAATTTGTAAAATGTATTGTTTCATACAATTTGGTTTATTTTATCTGTTATCTGAGCCAACAAAAAAAAAAAAAAAAAAAAGCACAAAACAAACAACAGGCAAAATATTAAAAACAATAGCAAAAAAATTTATACAATATTTTTTCCTCTATAAACTATTCACTATCACTTTATTCTACTTTGGGATCCATTAAAGAACAATTAATAGAATGACAACAAACAAAAAGAAAAGAAAATATATGAATTGCTGAAGGATATTAGACAAAATCAGATATCCTGTTGCTTAATATTCCATCGCTTATTTTTATTACACCAAATTTTACCAAAAGCTAAAGCCTCTTTTTTCGATAGAACCTCATACGTATCTCGAGAACTATACGTAGGATTAGGATATCGAGCTTAATGCAAATCGGCACCAAACCCATTATAGCCTTATTTTATCTGTACTTACAACATGTTTACTTTCCTTTTTCAATATTTTTATTTAAAGTTTATTTTCAACATTTTGTTAAAACCCAAAAAAAGAAAAATATAAACTTATAAAAAGGTTACTTTTAATTAAAAAACATTAATATTTATGAACCATCATCGGGCATCGGAGTTGTAGTAGTACGGAATGGACAAAGCGGAGATCTCACGAGACATAGCAAAAGCACAATTGTGGATTCGGCTTGTGGTGCACTCGCTAATAATAAAATTGCCATCAGAAAGAGATAAATAAAAATATTTGTTGATCGCATTGTTTTTGAATTAAGTAAGAACGAACTTGTTTAACACTCAATAACTGAATGATAGACAGCAGCTTAACTTTTCGTATTTATGCAGTTAGCAAAACAAACAACAACAGCAACAAAAATTTATGTGACAAATTACTTTTTTATCTATTAAATTTAACAAATACGTTTGACATTTTACTGTTAACAAATTTGTTTGGTTAACACAATTTTAGTAAGAAAAAAATGTTTTTTTTTTTTTTTCAGAACACAAGCCAGAAGCCTAGTAATGCAAACTGTATTTTTCTAATAATGATTGTTGAAAAAAAAGAGTTAAGTGTTGCTGTTTAAAAAAAAAATGTCACAACAAAAAGGAACTTTAGATGAGTCTAACAGCAAGAATGATTAAAAAATATGAAAAATTTTTTCAATCAAATTTGTCTTTGTGTGTTTTTCTAAAATTATCAATTGGAACCAAACTTAAGCTGCATTGCTAGACTAAAAACTCTCAATTTCAGTTGCTATTTGAAATATTTTTGGCAACCAATTTTTTGTGAAAATAAAATACAATAAGTAAGCAGAGAGTTTGGATCCATTTATATGACAAACTGAAAATAAAAAATTATGTAGCAGAAAATGAGCAGCAAAGTCACAGCAGTACGCTAAAACAGATAAAATCTACTACAAAAAAAGGAAAAAGTAGGAAAAAGTCGAACCAAGAGACCATTTTTGTACTTAAAAAAAAAACTTTAAAAATCTTTATTAAAGAAACGCAGTCGGTAGCTCAAGAGGATTAGAATTATCTTACTCATTTTCAAAATAAAATTCGATGGAAAACCACATTTTCAATAGTTTTTACACTAAAAGTAAAGACACCATCTAACTAGAATTACCGCCGACTCATTTTAAAATAAGTGGACTTATACCACTTTCAAACATAACAGCTCATATACATATATAGATTAATGACACTAGTACTTAGCCGTAACAAAAACAGATCGAATTGTTGTTTTTATTTAAAAAAAAAAAAAAAAAAAAAAACACTTGTGTTGGCCAAGACGAATACTTAGTAGTTATACGAGGGTTGCCTTACAATGAAAAGACAGTGAATTAGTATTGAAAGTGGCTTTTTTATGATAATTAAAATAAGAGCTGAAATCAATTTTCATAATACTTTTTCTATTAGAAGAGAGGTAACAATTTTTAAACTATTGTTAAATTAAATGGACTTTACACGATAACAGCTCATTCATGATTATGTTTTCACTTAAGGAAATTTGGCTTAAATGATACACCCAACTGCTGCAATCAAAACAATATCAAACTCATATTGATTTTATACCAGCAGCTGGTCCACGCATACCACAAGCACATAGACGACCAATTGGCTGGCTGGCACAATCACTAGATGAAGCCAGCATGCTGTTGTCTTGTATTTGGCCTTTAAGATAGAATTCTGTTTTTAGTTAGCTGCAGACTATGGTTTAAGCAATGATAACTGGTTAACTAAAGATCGGGAATCGTACTTTAGTATTTAGTTTTGTAATAAAAACAAAAATTATCAAATAAAGAAAAAAAAATAGCAGCAGCCTTCGTAGTTGTAAGAGAATAATGAAATGTTTGTATTAGTTTTACAAATATTTAAATTGCAAAAATATATTTTACAGCTTATGAAGGTTATTTATTAGAAAATTATCAACAGAAAACAAATTAAAAGTTTGTACAGCTGGAGAAGAGTGCATGTAGTTAAAAGTGTATGTATAGGGTATTTTTTAAGGTCAATAAAACTTTGAAATCTAAAAATTAACACAAACAAATTTTGTTCTTTTAAACATGTAATTTAATGCATTCTGGATGTGCACTTTTACAGCAGATAACATGAACAATGTTGCCCTGCTTTGCAATTCATAAACTTGAACTTTCTTCGGTACTAATGGGGTGCACTGCACCAGCATACTTTTTATTATGAAATATTAGACATGCTAGGAGTGATTGATGTATGGCTTTCAAATATGCTTGCGCAATCCTTTATACGATGCATATATTTAGAGAGTGTGTGGTATAAAATGTAGCCACAACGGCCTTAAAAAATAAACTTTATATGGAAAAACAATATAATTTTTCAAGAACATTTGAATCTGCTTTTAATTGCGTTTTATAAAATTCTATTTGCGTCAAAGTTCTACTGCAATTAGTCAAACAAATATTTTTATTTCTTACAGTTTGCGCAAAATTTTTGTGTAATATCCCTGTAACACTTGTTTAAATATTGCTATCCTATTTAGTATTAAAAAACAATTGGCCTAATCAACGACCTATTTCATATAAATAGCCCTGATCTAAATATTGTCATTTCATTCAGTTCATTTATTGAAGACAGTTAAGCGTATCTGGCTATAATTTTAAATAAAATATAATGCAGTGCATAAATTTCTTCGTATATCTGTTGGTTGTGGCAAGTTTACTCTTGTTTAGTGCACCAATAGCTGAATCAACCTTTTTGCTTTTCGCTTGTTTACGTCGATCACCACTTTGTCCATTCCGTACAACAACGACAACAACAACAACAACAACTGAATAACTTATTTAAAATTTTAAATAAAACATGAAAGTGAGCGAAATGAATCAATAAAAGCACGAGAAAAAGAATAAAAATGTTTTTTTTTAGTTTTTATTTATTAAGCAAAATTAAAAAAATAAATTACATGGAATAAATTTCTAATTGATTCAATTAAAATTTTTATTGATTCAATTAAACATTTTTATTAATTCAATTAAATATATTATTGATTTAATAAAAAAAAGTTTATTAATTCAATTAAACATTTAATTGATTCAATTATATATTTAATTAATTTTTTTTATTAATGAAATAGTTAATTGACGCATACAAGTTTTCCTGCATGAATAACAAAAAATTTAAAGAAGATTTTTAATGACTAAGGCCATCTTTATAATATCCGTACTGCAAAGAAAAGTGAAATGACTAAAGCCACTTATTCAAAACTCGGTCCACACACATTTAAATTCAATACAAGTTTTATGCTAAACGTCATATCAAAATTATTTTGATTTTTTTTAATTAATTGCTGTTGTTTTTAAACTGATACATGCACTACAAAAATGTTTTAGAGTTAATGTAGTTTTCAGCTAAAATTGCAGTGAACTTAAGTGTGAATAGGCATTCTCTAGCGAAATAGTAACTTTTTTAATTTTTTAATACAAAAAAAAATTATAGAAAATTCTATTAATTTCTTTCGATATCGAATGATCTGTTGAAAGTGGGCTTTGTTAAAGATCTCAGCAGAAAAAACTATTTTTCTTATTTTTTTTTTTAATTTTTCATTACATTTTTAAATAAGGCGAAATTAGTAAGTTGACCGCAATGTCAAATTCACTCACCAGCTGTTGTTTCTTTGTGCTTTGCTGTCAAAATTTATATTTCATGAGGAAAAAGGCAGAACTAAAATAATATGAAATTTCACATTTTTATTTATTGCTGAATGATTTGAGATTCTAAAAAATGACTTTTCTTAAATGCGCTAATTTGTTCGATTTCAATTGTAAATTGAAATAAATTTTGACAATTTTAAATAAACAGATGCTCAAGGCAAATTGATAGCTGTTTGAATTCTCAGCACGCCCAGCTGTCAAAGTTTTTAATTTTATATGTCTGTGAAGAAATTTAAATTCAATAGAAATTAAAACAACAAAGTAAAAATAAATAAAATAAAAAATATTATAAAAAGCAAAAAGTGAGAAGAAATTGAAAATAAGTAGAAATTTATTATTAGTGTAAAAATTCCGGAAGGAAAACTGTCGTTTTTTCCCCTTGAGTCTATTTGATAAGAATTTTTGTTTTGGCTTTAGTTTTGAAATCAATTTTTTTTCCTTTGTTTTTTATAAATTTTATTAATCTGACAACTAGAAAAATTTACAAAAAATTCAATTTTAACGTTTGAAAATCCTAATTGAAAGAGAAAACAGAACAACAAAAAAGATGGAAAATTCTGATTCCACAAATATCTCCAACATTTTAGATCAATTTTGGCCTACGATATTTGATCATAATGAAGTTAAGAATGAAAAAAATTCAAAGAGACGGGAACAACTTTCAGCCAGCAACGGCTACGAAAATTATGCTGAATGTAAATGCAGTCAAATAGAGGAAACGTGTAACAAAATCATAGATGAGCCAGAAATTGAGCAACTACCCTATCGTGGAGAGCATAGAGATGATATATTACCCCTAGATCAGCAGCTGGCCATTATACAACAGGATATTGATATGCGAGAAAAATTAGCTAATGATTTTGTGCAACGTAAATTTCCTTGGTATATACAGCGACCTTTATACCTCTATGATTTCAAAATTACACCAGAGATGAAAAAAATTTTTAAAACAGCTTTCGATTACGATATACTGCAGAATATACAGAATTTTCAATGTTATTTAATGATAATTGATGTAGCTGCTGCTGTAACTTTAAAATATTTAGAATGCTGGTTAAAATTTACTCCTTATGTGGCCATAGTAACTGTCATACATGATCAGGAGCTTTATAGAAAAATAAAGAATTTTAATTGCCACCTGCAACCAGTTTTAAGGGCAGAAACTTCAACAGACACAACTTGGCATGAGGATTTAAATCGTTCCCTTAATTTGGGTGTGCAGAAGGCAAAAGAATTATTTTTATATGACGACATCAGTAAACCATTCGTTTTTGTATTCTCAAATAATCGGGGATTATGTGTTTGTGATAAATTCAAAATTTTAAAAAAGTTTTAGACATGATTTGCAATTAGTTAATTAATAAAAACGATTTATTTTAGATAATTTTTTTTGGGGTTCTTTTACACGAAACCATTTAAGTAAGAGTGGACTCTTTAAATTTAGTATCATTTACTTTTCGTGGAAGTGGCAAATCTGATATATGGCAGCTGTCATGTTTATTCCGATTCTTAATTGTTATAATTGTGAAGAAGCAAAGTGAAGTCAAACCAATTTTTGGAAAATAGTCATCAGATCAGAAGGGCTTCGTGAATACACAAAATTTTTAAATTTGGGATTCAGAAAATTCTCATGCAATCAATGACCTACAAATGTATTTACAAAGAGCAACTGTGTCGTGCGGATTTTTTTTAGGCCTTACTTTTTTGAAGATGAGCCCGAATTGCGGTGACTGTGAACTGCATTCGTTACAAGAACATGATAACGGAGTCTTGTGGAGTCAACTAGGCGGCATGAGGTGGGGTTTCGGCACCACCTGCCACACAGCGCGTGAGGCCACCAATTTATTGCAAGCATGAGAGCAAAAATTTTACTCTTACTGAGACACTTTTTATTTAGGGAAGTAAAAGACATTTTAAATTAAATTTAAATAATTTATTTGCTGAGTAGTCAATCTATCAAAAGTTTTAATAAAAACAAACTTTTTTATTTTTCAAATTTAAAATTGTATTGTCAACAATAACACTAAAAAAAATTATGTATCATTCGAAGACACAAACTATTATTGATGAAATATGCCAGAAACTGCATTGCTCGGAGTTGGCTGAGGATTTAGCAAAGGTAAATCATGCCCGTGACAAATTAGCGCAATTACAGCATCAAGAAATTTTCAAGAATTTGTATGCCAACACCGAAAATAATAAATTAAAAAGAAGCAACTCTTTTGGTATGCACAAAATATCCAACATTTTTTTGCAAACTCAACAAAGATTAGACCTGGACATGCAACAAACTAGTATTAACTCACTTGATGAAAATCTAGTGATGCCAGAGGAAGAACACGAAATGGAAAATAGTTTACAGTGCAACACTTTAAGTGAAGATTCTTGGTTGGGCTACTTTCGTGGCTATGAGATCATGGAAGAAAATCAGGAAATCTTTTCAAGTGCAAGTAACAAACAATGCATAGAGTTAACCTTAGAGGAAGACAATCATAGTATTGGAAATTATTTACGAGCTGGAATACGTTGTTTTATGATTGATCTTTTTATAGGAACAGAATTGGATAAACAGAAATTGATATTCAAATTAAGAGAATGTGAGCTGAAAGTATCCAGGGAATACGGTTTTCCCATCACAACAACATTGTTTGCCATGTTAAGTCCTCGTCTGCAATACACTGGCGTAATGGAGCCTAACAACCCTACACAGGAATTAAAAACGGATTCATTAATAGTGTTGACCGCAAAAAAGAAATACAGCTCCATTTGCAGTTGTAAAAAGGTCTACGTCAATGCATGTTTCTTAATTGAAGACTGTAGAATTGGAGATTTTATTTTAGTGGGCCCCTTCGTACAACTAATGGTGACTGAAGTATTAAGTGAAGAGCTCATATGCTTGGTCAAGGAAGCTGGTATATTAAGTTCTCGTTTGCCTGTACGTTTTCCTGCTAGATGTCGGCGACAGCAATTATCTGTAGAAGAACTGGAAGGTATAACATTTGCCCGTGAGGTGGGCATTAATGTGTTGGTTTCTTATAAGCCAGGCACTCCAGAATACTTAAATGAACTTTATGCAGCACTGCGTTTACTAAAATGTGACAAGTTAAGAATATTAACCCGTTTAGCTTTAAATGATTATGTAGAAGAGCAACACCATGATTTAGAATGGATTGCTGAAAGCTATGATGGCTTTTTTATAGACTTTAATTATGCTCAAAACTATAGCAAATGCTTTGAGAAAATTGAACAAGAGAATTTGTTAAGTCTGTCTTCAGCTGCTATGAGTTTTATGGACAAAATTTTTCAACTCCATAAACCTATAATACTAAATCCACAATTCATGGCCCAACGACAGCTGTATGTACAGCCATACAATGTTCCGCAGATTTATTATTATCCCGACAAGTTTATATTCTCTAAGAAAAATTACAATAATGCGTTTTTCTTTAATCAACTACAAAATGCTTTGAGTGCAAGCATTCCTTTAAAAGAGTTATCATTGCAATTATTTTGTGATCAGTCTGAATTGGGAGATGATACAATTGCTCGTGCCTGTGTGGCAGCTTCTTACCAGTGTCAGGCCAAAGCCATACTAGTTTGCTCACCCTGGCCCGATATGTCTATTAAATTATCACACTTTCGTCCGCAAGCTGCCATATACCACATATCGGAGGCCAAATCTATTGGAGAATATATATCACTCTATCATCACATCAATTTTATGCAATTCCAATTACATGACAAGCCCGATTATGCCAAATATGTTACAAACGGGTTTATATTTTGTTTAGCATTTTTGAAATCTAGAAATATGTTGCATGCTGGTGAGAACATAATTTTTGTGTTTGGCTCACAGTCTGTGACAAAATTATGCGACAAATATTTGGTGTCTAAATTTAATGAAAACAATTTCTCTAATAAATTGGAAAACATTTTATTTGCCTAAAAGTCGCTGCAATTACAAGACTGTGAGTTTTATGTGTCAATTTGTAAAAAAAAAAAAAAAAAAAAAAAAAAACATCGCTAAGCTCTGGTTCCGGGTAAGTATTTTTTATTGAATCATCACCATATCAAAAGGAATTTATACAGGTACTTGCATGCCCAAAGTGAATTTTTAGGCATCTCACATATTACAGCTGATGAGTGAATTAGCCGTTACTGTCATTTATACTATTTACATTATGCACAAGGCGAATTTCCCATAACATGTTTTTTTAGTATATTTTTTTTATTATTTTATTAAAGCCAATAACTTTTGGGAGAATTATTTTCCTTTTCATAAATCGTTCCCTTATTTTCACTTTAAAAATAAAAAGAAAACGTAAAGCCAATATTTATTTAAATAATTAAAAGTTAAAGTTTCTTTTTTGTTCTTGTCTTTCGTGTAAAATGAAATAAACAAAATTCAAACAATTCTGCTTTTGGTACATTTTACCTTTGAAGGCCAATCGAAATGCCAACAAAAAAACTACTTCGTATAAATTCCAATAAAAAGCAACAACTACAATGAGAGAAAGAGAGAAAGAGAGAGAGAGAGATAGAAAAAACTCTACCGATTTTGCAACATAAATCATAACTAGTAAAACTCAAAATATAATCCTAAATGTTGCATTTGAAGCACGTATTGTGCATCTAAATTTTAAACACAACCAACTATTCGGTATTTATTTTCGATTTTTCTAAATCTTTTTTAAGTGTACATTAAGTGAAGTGGTAAAAATACAAATGGCATGGACTCTAAATAGTATAATTCATAATAAATATTATACAATTCTTACAACACCAAGGGCGAGAACGCACACAAAAGCAAACTGCAGTCCTGATGATGTTGTGCTAAATAGCAAATGCTGGGGTCCATAACAGCAATTTTAAAGTGAACATAAACAAAACACGAAAAACAATCTAACAACATACAAATGCTACACAAAAAAATTTATAAGTAAAAATGTGTGTGTATGTGCGTCACTGGTATTTTTAGTAGTTGTAGTGGTGGCTTCTTTCATAATTGCTTTGTGAATTGTCATGCTTTCTTGTTATGAAAAATTTTTTATTAAAAAAAAAAGGCTTAAAATCACCTAAACATGAATTTAAAGCAAGAGGAAGAACGTGGATGCGCCTTCATTTATTAATTAATTAATTTATTTTTTTTTAAATTAATTTAATTGGGAGTTGGCTGGTTGGTTGGTAGGTTTACGTGGCAGATTCGCTAGACTCTGTTTTGCACCATTTACTCGCCAAGATTATGTGACCTAGATCCATCCCGTGACATTTAGATATCTGAGAAGGTCCTCTAAACTTACTACCGATATCTCAGGTAGTCTGGCCATCAGATGTACACCCCGATACTCGCCCAGAAGGTGCAATACTGTCTCTTCACTCTCAGGTGACCGGCAGCTTTCGTTGAAGGGCAGTCCCAGCCTGCTGGTGTGCTTGTCGATCTTCCAATGCCCAGTTAACACGGCCACCAGTCTGGAAATGTCCCTTCTATTCCTGCTTACTAGCTGAACAGAGCGTTTACCATCATAGCGGCGTCATAATCAACGAGTAACCTTACACGTTTCTAGACTCTGTCATCTGGTATTTTCCTTTTCCCAGTAATAATCAAAAATACCCCTCTTAATTTAATTTGGGGAATTTTAAACTTATGGAATATTTTTTCTTTTTAAATAAAATGGCTGTTTAATGAAGCTTGAGGTCTTATTTTATAAATTTATTTTTATATCGATATTTCGCTCCAACTAGCGTAGCTCCTTCAGGGTATAATTAAAAAAAACCGTATGACCATAGAAATATTTAAATAACTTCTATTTCTTACAGTATTGCACAAAACTGAACTTAGATTCAATTTACCTGTTTTTACATAAAATGTAAACAGCAAACTATGCGTTTGTCGACGTGCCAGTTAATCACATTAGGCTTGATTTTTATCAAATTCAAACACAACGTAAGCATGTGACTTCCATTTAAAAATATTGATTGATGTTGAAATTTGATGTGTGTATCGGGCACTTTAAATTAAAGTAAATTTTATTTTAAATTTGTGCTAAAAACTTTTTAATTTAATTTAATTTTTTTTTTATTTGCATCTACAAAAAGCAATTTTTGAATTGGGAAAACATGACTACTTCCATTTAAAATTGTTTTGTAGAAAAAGGACAATAAAACATTTTTTTTTAGATAATAAAATAACAAGTAAAATTGTATAATAAAAACAACAACAACAATAACAAGCTAAAAAGGGACTTTAGTAATAATTGCCATAGAAACAGTTTTCGTTATTTATATCATAAAATGTAAAATATTCTTTCTCTAACTCTCCCTGTCCCCCTCTTTTTTGATTGAGTTATTGTGCGTTAGATGGTACATCGATACATGTAATGTTTAGTTAATATAGAAAATACTTAACTACACATTTTTGCTATACTTTAAAAGGATGGAAAATAGTTAAAACCCTTGAAGTTCTTTAAATCATCTAGTGCAAACGAAATTTCTTAATAAAGTCCTAAGGGCTTGAAGTCTGTTTTCAAAAAATAAATTTTAATTTTCAATTAAGCAACTGAGTTAAGGCCTTTTTAGATTAAGCTGGCAAGTGTACATGTATTTTTGTATGCAAAAAACATTTGAAATTACATGATAGGCAATTGGAGAAAGTTTAAGTAGAATTCAGAAAGAATAAAAAAAAATATTTAATAATAACAACAACAAAATAAATAAAAGTAGAGAGATTTAAATGTAGAAAAAATAAACTACAAATATTTAATATTTCTAAATCAAATAGAAAAAGATAAAGTGAAAGAAAGAGAGAAAAAAAATATGTTAAAATGAAACACAAAAACAACATAAAGACAAACATTTTATGAGGAAAACACTTAAGTGCGTGTAATATTAGAATTTAATTGGAAAAGTTCGTCAACTTAAACAAAAAGAAAACAAGAACCATTTTAAGCCAATTCCCAGCAACGCATGCACAAACGTTTAAATAAAATTTATTGCTTTACAACACTGATGCCCAAACAAAAATATCAACTTCAGCCGGGAACTTAAGTATTCAAGTTAGAAGCAGTAAAGAAAAGAGTAAAAGTGTAACTTTAAATAATCTTGTTGGAAATCTCAACACATCACAACCGTACGTTCATCTTTTTTTGGGTTTAGTGTTTAGCGTTAGTGTTACAAAACTGCAGCATCTGAATTTTGTGTGATAATAAATTTAAAGTTTCGGCTTCATTAGCTTCAACACATAAATCTGTTCAAGTGACTTGCTAACTCTCTAAGGAGCAATTGTAATCATTTTACCGATGAGTTATTGAGGTCTAAGTTAGGGTATCTTCATATTAATCTAAATGCGGCAAAATGCGTTTAGATCCCTGCATCATTTCAAGCCGTTGTATTGGCTGTTCTGTTCTGTTTAAAATGGAGTCTTGAAGACCTAATTTAGCACTAGATTACAAGTAGGCACGACCGTTAAAATGTAATACCTAGGAAACCAAAAACTTGTGTTTTATGCACATTAAAAATTCAGTAATAAATTTAAAATTTTATTAAAAATTCCAAAACATAAAGGGCCACAATCATAGTCACAAGAAAGCTTTTATAAAGAGCTGATTTTTGTGTATAAAAATAACCATGGTCACACTAAAGTGGGTTTCTTTTTAAAAGCGATGTAAAAGCTATAAAATTCCTAAATATTAGCAAATTTAAGCTTTTAATAAAAGTCTACTTTTCTCTGACTATGATTATCGTGTAAAGAATTTTTAAAAAGACACCGACTATGATTATGGGCTAATGCTTCTAAAAAATATAATTTTTTTATTATTGGGCCCTGAATTTAAAAAATTATAAAGTTTAAATCTCACCAAAGTGTTTGTTGGGATAGCCACACACGTTTATTAATTTTACTTTTTTAAGTTAACGACCTGCAAAATCAATTTGTTTGGAAGCAAACAAGTTTTAATAAAATTGTGTTTCTTATGGCTTCAATATTATGTAAGCGCTTGGCTTTTAGCTTCTAAGATACGACTAGGAAAAAGGGGATTGGAAAAAATGAATTTTTTTTAAATTTCCATATACCTGGGAGATTTTAGCAACTTACGCACGAACCATAGAAGATTACGCAATGGAAAGCCTATCATTTTAAAGAGAAGGTTGTCTAGAATAGTAATCCCAAAAACTCAGAAATTACTTTGGTTTATTAAAAAAAAAAAAAAATTTTGAGATTCCTTTATTCTGAAGGATTTTTACTATTCCCCACTTTGCCGAGGTACCATTCCCGATTTTGCCCATGAAAATTACAAAAATCAAGAGGGAATTTCATCTGTAGTTTACAAGCTTTCTGGAAGTATTTTAACATTTTTCACAGTTTTTATTTTATGATGTAAAACGGAAGCAATAGTATATGGAAATTAAAAAAAAAAATTTTTTAATTAACCCAAAGTAATGTCTTAGTATTTGCACAATAGATTACAAGTCTAGACAGCCTCTTCTTTAAAATGATATGTGTCCCATTCCCTAATCTACAATGGTTCGTCCATAAGGAAATTTTAAAAACTTTTTAATAGTCGACAGTAACTTCTGAGTATTTGGGCGGTAGATTACTAATCTTTTCAGTTACTCTGGTCCAAAAATCTGAATATTTGTGTTATTTAGATGTTCTTGATGATTCGATTATTCATTTTGAATACACTCTAGGCAAGTTTTTTTGCCACAACTTCATGAGAAAATAAAAAAACGTTGTCTTTTAGCAAAACACTACTTTTTTCCGCACTGCAATTATTGAATAAATTAAAATTTATATTATTGAGCTTTTCAAAAAAAAAAAAAAAAAAAAAAAAAAAATATATAAATTGTAATTTTAATCCATTTTAAAACGCTGTTCATATACGAGTCATACACACATTCATATCTGGGTAATCCCAATGCACAACTTACATAAACAATTCATTATTTTTAATAACAAAATGTTAACGACACGCGATAAATTAATTTATTAAAAAATAAAAATAAAAACTCGTATAAAGTATAAATAATAAAACTTATTAAGTGAATTCATACAAAAATATCCACACAAGTAGGCAGCATTTTAAACACCTAGAAATGTGTTAACAGGTACATAATTGCTTTAAAAACCAACAACGACAAAAAAAAAACGTAAGCAAACATACAAATTAATTGATACGAATCTATGCACGAAACATTGTAATTGTAGCGATTTTTTTTATTTTACATAACAACGTAAATAAAAGTTAAAGACCTAGAGATACCTAGAGTAAACCAACTACATACACAGTGTGACAAGAAACGAAAAAAAAATGGTTGAAAACCATTTCAACCAAGAGGATAGAAAAGGAGCGCAATAATTTTTCATTATTTTACAAGTGAAACAAAAAGGAATGAATTGATATAGATGCTGTCGAGTACTTTAAACGAATTAGTTGCTTTCGGTACGGGTGCCCAATGATGATATTCATAAAGTAGCCTGGGCTATTTTTGCTTCCATGTCAAAATCACAACTTTTGAATCTGTCGCAAATTGCAACCGATATAACACATTCACTATAAGCTTTGGTATTCACCAAAGGACAGCTTCAGTGAAACACTATTTGGAATTCAGGAAGTAAAAAAAGTTTTCTTTATGACGCTTTCAAGTAATCCCCTGAAGATTCAGAGTAGCGTCTGATGAAATAGCTGCTTTCCCTCTTAGTGCTTATTGTACTAAGTAAACAATTTTTTCAAAATGTTCCATGAGAATATCATGAAAAATAATGAATTTTGCACATCAACAAATATTGGAATTAAACACGAGTAAAGATTAACTGTCATTCCAAATAATTTAATGTTGTAAAAGATAAAAAAAAGATTTAAAAAAAAAAGATTAAAAAAAAAAGCTTTGCCTACTTCAGCCATTTAATAGAAGCATTTTTGCTGCATAAAATACCTGTCTCTGATGATAAAAGTACATGCGTATGTAAGTACCCTGGTATATATCGTTTTAATTTATATTAATAATAAAAGGAAAAAAAAAATTACTCATTTTACTACTTAAATGCTTATTAAAATTAGTTTACAAATTGAACAAGGATTGACTGACTAATGAAACATCCTGTTCCCAACAAGCATCATAATCGATTCATTTTATTATAATTCTTTATTATGTTATAAATAAATTTATTAATGTTCCCTTACACAACTACATTCATATATACACTTAAATACATTTAAAAATGAAGAAGCACAAAAAATCATTGATGAAACATTTAAGCACTTGCTGGGTTATTTAACTTTAAATAGGAAACTCTTGGAAAATTAAATGTTTCAGCATTTTAAGTAAATATTTGCTTAAGAGAAAGTTTCAAAAATAAATTCTTTCCCTCATGACTTATTTAAGAAATCTATAAGCGGAAGTTGAGTTTGTTAATTTTAAGATTTTAAACTTTTTCTAATTAAAAATTTATTATTTTTGTTATTTATTTCGAAATTCTTTTTCGTGCAGTACTAATAGCCAGAATTTGCATAGGCTACACTGAAAGAAGCATTCATTATTTTTCAACCAATGAAACTGTTTCATTAGACTCACGAAAACTTTTCATAGATTCAATGAAATTGTTTTATTAAATGAAAGAATATTTTTGATTTTAAAATAATGAAATTTTTCATCGAATTAATTAAAAAATTCTTTCAGAGTAATGTGTGCCCATGTTGATTTATGGGACCAGTGGGGTTAGGTATTAAATTTGTGTTCAAAAAGAATTTAAAAAAAAAAAAATTATTAGAAAATTATTTTCTGTAAATGTTTTCGTGTTACTATGACATAAACTCACATTGTTCACAGAATTATGAAGCGTTGCCAGGCCTATTAAAGATTTTTTCCACATCACGGGCATATTAAAATCATAAAATAAATTTTTTTTCGATACGCGAATGTTCGTAAAAGCAGTTACTGAATCACGCTACAGATCGTTCTCGTTATATTGCATATCCGTTCTTCTCTTCATCTGTGTCTTACGTAAAAACATACTCTCAAGCTACTACTTGCATTAGTGTTAAGTGGTAGGCGGTAGGGCGTGTCGTTATACTGCTCTGGCAGCCTCAGCTCTTCCAGTTGCTCTGGTCTAAAAACTGCCCTGAATTTATCATGAATTTTAAATGAAACAATTTTGAAGTGAGTTGTTGTGAAAGTATTTAAATTTCGTTTTATGTATTTAACGTTGAAAAAGTTATTTTTTATTTGATATTAGGAATTCTCATACCCTTGTAATGAACGTTAGAACAATATAAGATCTTTAAAAGAAAAACGTAAAATAGTTTTTCAGCTATTTGCTTGAGTCTTACAGAAAGTCTAATTATTTTTTAATTATTATGCTGTTCAAAATAAGTAGCTTTTAATTTCAAATTATTATTCATAAAAATATTCTATAATAGATTTTAATTTAAATGTGAAATAGCCACCACGAAATAATTAAATTCAAATGAGTTTCACAAAATATACAACAATTTCTATTAAATTATTTATTTAATATTTTTAGCAAATAAAATAATTTTCAATAAAATTATAATTTTAATTGCCTCAAATGCTTTATTGCTCATAGATGTGTGTTTCAGTGTGTCTGAGTGTGTGTGTGTGTGTGTGTGTGTTCACTTTGTCAGAATATAATTTAATAGTTTTTGATTAAGTTATATAATTTTCGGAAATGTTCACAAAACGAATCTTATTCCAATTACTTGTCTCTACCAATGAACAAGTAATTTTGTTTTTATTCTAACTAAATTTTGTTGTTGCTGTTTTATTTATTTGTGGTAAAATGTGTTGGTAAACACAAATTTAGTTCTCATATTAAATAGAAACAAATCTTGTCTTTACTTGGAAGCCACTACTGGCAAAAATAATTTGTAACAAACAATGATTTCATGTTTGCAATTACCCGTATAAAAGCCCAAAAAAGGCATTTTTATGGAGTTTATTAAAATTAGTGAAAAAAGTCAGAAGCTGTCAAGTTCACACTATTAACCCATTATGAGCTATTGGCTATTTAAATACATTGTCATTGTGATACTAAATGGTGTTGATTCAAGTTAATGACCAACCACCTAACTATCCCAATAAGTTGAAATTATTTTAATAAATATTTGTGTTAAACAATTAATTTTTATCTTTTTTGAAATGTCGCATTTTGAATTTATAAAACCATCATGCCTTTCGTTATCTGTGTAGCATAAAAATAAAATAAATTTCTTGGTAAGAAAATATGTATGCTGTGCTGTTGTTGTTATTATTATAGCCTGGTTGAGTTATGCAAATGATGTTAATTAGAATTTCATTTCATACTTATTTTTGCTTTGATAACAAGACAACAAAAACCACCACAAAGAGAGAAAGATTTTAAATTATTTAAATGGGATGTGATGCATATTTACAACAACTGCAACTACAACTATGCTTTTTCCTTTCCAATTTGTAATTTACTCATATTAATTCTGATAATTTTTGAAAGCAGAAAGAAATATTACTGAGAAAGTGCCAAGTGTAGTGCATTAAATGTTTATTGTTTCAAAAGTATTTCCTTACTTCTGCATCCTCTTTATATTCCTTTCTTCTTTCCAATTTTGGGTTTTTTTAATAATTTCAATATTAAATTACCGAGTATTTTGGCGCATTGCCACCATATGTTACTATCTAAATAAAAAAAAAGAACGATAAAAAAGCCAAAGTTTTGGCAAAAAAAAGAAGAGACTGAAATAAATAAATTGTAGGCTTTTTAAATAATATGGGTGTTTGCATTTTTAAATGTAAACGAATGACGTGACAATTTTTCTAACCTGCCACAACGTTCCTGATAGAAAACTTTTTTAAATGGTGTAATAATAATTTGATGGTGCTTAAACTAAAAAAAAATTTAAACTGGAATGTTGATGGTCTTTATTTATTTTTAACTCATAACAAGTAGCAGTGATTCCCTAGTCACTAACTTACGCAAGTGATTCACTAGCCATGTGGGCAACTTCAGTAGCAATAATATAGTGATTTTCTAGTCACTAATAACGATAGACAGTCGTGCACCTAAGTGATAATATCACCAAGCAATCTGTTGCCTCTTCTACAACCTATAAGTGATTGTTTAGTCACGATAGCCTTAGTCTACGTCAGTAGAATAATAATAAATCTAGATGATTATCAACTACTCCATAGGGCTCACAACTACGCCAAAGGAAAAAAAACTACAACACGGCACAAGAAGATCAACCTCAAATCATTCTTCAAGTTTTTATTAGAATTAAAAGAAATTAAATTTTCATTAATACTATTTCGAAAATTTCAAATGTTCAATAAAATAACTTTATTAAAATTAAAAATTTTGTGCTATTCGTACTTGTAGTAACCCGGTTATAACCAGTCTAAGCTACCTGGCAAAGTAACATCCTTACAAGCTTCAATTAGAGAGTGGCCGGTTGTAAGGAAATCATCATATTCTATTAATCTTTACCACATATTTAGATGCTCGACACTTGTTCCTTTTGGTCACATGTACAAGCATATTTATTCTTATTATTTTTTGTTTGTTTTTGTTTTTGGCTGGTTGTTTGGATTATTAACAAAGTTAGATTGTTGTCTGCCAAATAACACTGAGCTGCTGTGATGCCATTATCATTGTTTAGTCCGCTTCAAGGATGTGATTATAAAGCTTAAGTTGTTTTAATTGTGTTTGTTGTTTTAAGTACGTTGTTATTTATTTCGCCAATAAATACAAAAATCTACATATTTTTTGGTTAGCACCCAAACAAAAAAAAAAAGATAAGCAAATTTTGCTTAAGAGAAAACAAGTACGAGTTAATGTATTCAGCTGTGACACGTTATACACACAAATCCCCTTTTTTTAAGAACATATGTACTGCGACCCAAAATATCTTTTGTACAGCCAGTACATCTACGGCGGCATTCTATTTAATTCTTAACTCTCCAGCAAAAGCTTGCATTACCAAGTGAATAAAAAGAATCTATTACTCAATAGCTACTGAAGTAGGTAATTCTTTTAGGGTGTCATCTTATTCAATCTTATTCAAGTCTTCTTTTAGTACATTTTTAATGGATTCAATTCAATACTTAATTAGTATGAATTATTTCCGTTCATACTACATAACGTAGACGTTGTCGAAATTTTTCATATAATTTGTTCATAAATTTTTTTTAAAGTGTACGTCGATTTTTTTGCATTAAGTGGGTTAATATTTTATTAAATGAATTACAAATTTAATCAGTCATCACTATTATGCTAGTCGCCGGTGAGTAGAAACGACGCTGACGATATAAAAATGGTATTACTGAAGTCGTCGTTGATGATAATTGATTAAGTATTAGTCCAGTAACAAGTATGTTGTCTTTAGTGAGGAAATGAATGCACATGATAGGATATACATGGTAACTAATAATTTATGCTAAATGTGTCATCGATTTTTTTTTTTATGTATCTTTCGACCTTTTTGAGACCACTTGGTTCTACAGCCGTAATTTTTTATGGAACTTGAATGCTCAAATATCGAAACATATTTTTCCCAGCGGTAAGAAGACGTAGATGCAGGTTCCAGAAGACTTCGGTAAAATTAATCCTATTACAATTACGAGATTCGTAAGGAGTTTTCGATTGTCTTAGTTGGGCACTAGGCACAATAGACCTCAGAGGCAGCAGTGTAATTACAGCCTATAACAATAAATAAGTGCTGTTTCTATAGCACAACCGATCAACTCGTTCAAACCTTTTTTGCAAAACTTTTCATAACAAATTTCTAGACGTAGGATTTTGTGCTCTAAAAACACTCATAAATAAGTAATTTTCTAAACCATCCCATTATTCATCTAGAACTTTTGTACGAGAAAAAAAAAAAAAAAAAAAAAAAAAAAAAAAAAAAAAAAAAAAAAAAAAAAAAAAAAAAAAAAAAAAAAAAAAAAAAAAAAAAAAAACACTCAGAGCAGTTGAGCGACACTGATACAAAAACACAAATTAGTTTTTTCAGTTTATTAAAATCTGAGACCAAATGCTCGCATTGAAAATTCCAGAAATTTCAATCGTTTTCATTCGATATCGAGTGTGACGATTTGGGCTCTGCTTTAAGTTTTCTAATTTTACAGCAAAAATTTTAAATTTAGAAATGATACAATTTCAATTTAAATAAATGTGATACATGTTAATTGCTTTATTATATTTTTATTTTCAAAGTAATATATACTTTGGCCACTAACAGAGCACCAAAAGCACTGTTAGTTATTCTAAATATAAAGTTTTTAAAATACTTTAATGTAATAACTTCCTTTCCCCTTATTTTGTATTCAACTCTCACAGCATTTGAGCAATTATTATTTGAATTAATGTAGCAGAGATAAAACACTTGACAATTATAATAAATAAATTATTAATGTTACGAGTCTTTATTAAATTTTTCGACAGTGCAAGTTTTTTGCAGTACTTTTATGTATGCGAGGATATAAAACTAAAAAGAGTAAATGAAATTGAAAATAACCAAGAACAGAGTTGGATAACTGATTTCTTGAAAATTCAACTAAAAACTGTTTGTATTGTATTTTTCTCTCTGTATTTTCAAACAAAATTAACGGTTTTTTTAACATTAAAATTAAAATTTTGAGAAAAAAAAATGGTTTTTTATCAATAGAAACATATTCAAATATTGTGCTATTAATAAATTATATTTTTAATAATGTTGGTTGGTTTGATCTGACGTACATCAATTAGAATCTCAAGATTCCGTTCTGAACCACCTACTCGCCAAGACAACTGAATAACAAAGTGATCTAGACCCACACTGTGATATTCAAATATCTGAAGAGATTATCAAAAACGTAAGGTAGGCCGTTAATAAAATGTCCTGTGAGAAATTTTTAACTCGAAGCCAGAAGAGCCGGGCACTGACAAAGAAGGTGAACAACTGTCTTCTTGTTCTCAGATGCTCAGACTGTCGGCGTATGTGACGATCGTCCACTGACTATCAATGTTATGAATCTGTAATTATTTTTCCTATTCCTGCTCAACAGCTAAGCAGAGCGAGGCCATATTTGAAGCGCCACCTTGCATGTCTTGGTATCCATCTTCCTTCCTTCTGTATTCAAGAATTGCTTTTGGTATGGCGATGATTGCCAATGAAGCCATTGTGTGCCGAAAAACATACCAAAGATACATATGTCAGCCTGATCTCCCAGATTAGATAACACAGCCCTCCATTTGTCAAATAGATTGAAGTGCTAGGAGAGCCGTTTGACTATCTACGAAGATGCCTGATACCTTTATCGCCGCAGAACATCTTAGGTCAGTCAGTGTACACCCTCTTGTCACTTCTTTTCCACTCACGTTTGGAGGGGAAATATTTAATTAACTCAGTTAAACATATCATATCAAGAATTCACAATATTTTTGTTTAGTTTCTACAAACCATTTACCTATCCAACTCTGAACACATCAACCGGAAATAAAATACTTGTAATTATATTCTGAAGTAGCATTTTCATTTTAAACATACGCACTTTTTTATATTATTATTTTATGCTTGTGCAAGTCATATTTTAAGCGAGGGTTAGACCAAAAAGTACTCAGAAATAGAAATTAGATAGAGATATTTTTTATGTTCTTTCCAGGAAAGTATAAAAAAATTAATACAAAAAGAAAGGGCTCCCGAGTTTAGAAAAAAAAAAACTATAATTTTACAACAATTTTGAAACAACCCTCCAATATTTAAGTATTCCAAAGATGAACATGGTTCACGTGGTTGGCGTGAATAGAAAAAAAGCCAGTGTGGGCATATTCTTGATTTGACAAAGTCACTAGGCTTAAGAAATAATTCGGTGAACACTTAATTAATTAATTAATGACAAAATTACGAGCAAAACAAATTGATACATGATGGGTAAATAAAAGTCACTTGTAGTAGCGGCCATCTCTATTATGAATGAGTGAACTAAACATAAACACAATAATTAATTAAGCTTAAGTTTTCATAATGTTGAGTCAAGTGACTGCTGTTGTTTTAGTACTCCTTTTCTGAATGTGTTTTCTCTTGTATTTCTTTATTGTTGTTTTTAGTTTTAGTGCAACTTAAAGTTTTCAAACTATTACAACTTTATTTTATTTTATTTTATTGTGTGCGTGTGTGTACACGTTCTTGCTACTGTGGTTGCATGTAAATTTACACAAAAGTTGCTCCTTTTTTACTGTTTTCTTTCTCTCTCTCTTTCTCTCTGTCCCTATGTATCACACACAGTTTGTGCTCACATTTTAAAACAGCAATTCATTCATTTGAACTTTAATGAAACATTTGCTTTACAGTTTAAATTTACATAAAATTATGAAAACCAAAAAAGAAAAGAAAAAACAGTAGAGACAACAGCTAAAACAACACTGAGTTCCTGAAACAGAACAAGTTGTTTGGACTTGTGTTCCATTTGTTATTTTTGTATATTAAAGAATGAAATGCAGAATTATGTATGTTCAATTGCTGGCTGCATTTAATTGTAATCAAAAACAAAATTTTTGTATCTCATGAAGAAACATTTCCCTATAAAAAAGTTATGATGCGTTAAAAAAAAGTAGCGATTTTTAACAAAAACTTTTCATTCAATTTCTGTACACACTCGAAATGCTAAAATGTATTTTCTATGTATAAAAAAGCTTTAATTTTTATAATGTATTTGCCATCAAAAGGAATTTTTCATTACATTAATAAAATTGCTTGAATTGCAGCTACTTTAGAGTTATTGCTGTTGAATAGATTTTAAGTATCAAAAATAATTGTAGCAAATAATTTTATGCATTAAATAGTTTGCTTCCCCTTAACAAATATAAAGACTTTTTTAGCCCCTTAAATTTTGCCACATTGTATTAACAAATAGAGTGAAACGAAATTAAATTTATACGAGTGCATAGCAAAGTGTTGAAATAAATTTGTATAACCACCCTTAGATAATAGTTCTTAATACAAAATCACCAAACTAATTCAAGACTATTTATTTAAAGCAGACACCGTAAAACTTAAACTTTAAAGGAAACAAGGTGACCATGTGGTAGGATTATTTTGTAATTTAATTTTTTTAAGTTACGAAAGAAAGTCAAACAAGCCCTCTCGTACCAATGAATTAAATTTTAAGAAATTCTTAAGAGTTATCATAGTCCTTAGGGCTTAGTAAAGCCTATTCTAATGAGTTAGCATTGCACCCATTAAAATAACAAAAAATAAGTCAAAATTAGCTAAAGTATTCATAGTACTTATCTATACTAGAACACTGCTTTAGTCAATTGCTAAATTTTTAAAGATTAACCGCCTTATCTAAAAAAAAAAAAAAAATTAACGTAGACTTTAAAGTCAACGTTATCGAAATTTTTCATATAAATTTTTTATAACTTGTTCTTTTCAAGCCTACGTAAATTTTTTTTTTTTTTTGGATAAGAGCATAAATAATTTAATAAATTATTTTTAAAAATTTATTAGTTAGTTTTATTTGATCATTTTCTTTTAAATAATATGACTATTTTATTAAGCTTGAGGTCTTATTTTTATAAAATTTATTTTTATATCGATATTTCGCTCCAATTTGTGTAGCATCTTCAGGATATAATTATTATATTTATAATAAATATAAAAATAATTTTTTTCAAAATAAGACCTCAAGCTTAATAAAATAGTCATATTATTTTTAAAAATTTCTAAATTTGGAAAATAAAAAAAAAAAACTTTCTGAAGCCTTTCATTTCAATTGTAGCAAAATTATGAAAGATTTATGAAGAATGATTTTTTAGCAACTTTCTTTTTGGCAGCTCAGCTGTTTTGGTTAAACATGTTCAGCTTGGTCTATAATTTAACCTTGAATCGCCTTACACTTGCAGATATTTTTTGTTCCGCAACAGTTGACGCATTAAAAGCCAATATTGGATAATTTATTACTGAGATACCGGCCGATATGTTGGAGAATATATGCCAAAATTGGACAGAGTATAAAATTTTATTTTTAAAAAAATAAATAAAATTTAGAGAACTATTTGAGTCGTAGTCGCGATCAATAATTCCTTTTAATCATCTTTAAACATTGAATTATATAGATCGTTCTATCGACTCAAATATTTCTCTAAATTTTTTTTATTTTTTTTATTTTTTTTTAAATAAAATTGTATATTAAATTAAAAAATCACCCAGTAGAAGATCCAAATTTTTTTCAACATTTTCCTTTATTTACTGGCTATTTTATTACTCTTGAATAATTTTGTTCAAGCTTTTTAATTTAATTTTAACCGTCACATGGTCACTCTACTCACATTAAATGCTTATTAGAGCCTGGGATATTTAAATTTTTTTTTCTTTTTATGTTTTCTACTTTTGCCTCAAAGTAAATCAATCTGTGTCAAAAGTGTTTGTCTGATATTCTAATACTCTACATATGAATAAGTACAAGAATATGGATGATTATAAAATATTCCAAGCCCTGCACTGTCTTGCCTTACCTGATCTATACTCTATATAAAATGAAAAGGTTTTAAATATGTCAACGTTATACAAAAAAAAAAGGAAAAGAGACATTATTAGTTATGTGTACGAGTGTATGTAGCTAGAGTTTCCGTGTTAGTTTGCCTACACCCACATGGCTTTTTTCACTTCCTTTTCTGTTTTTTTATTTTTTCTTAATTTTCTATTCTTTTCTGCACATGTAGTAAATGATGTTGGTACAAAGTTAAGGATTTGATATAAAGACGTTTACTAAACATAAAAGAAATTAATAGTGCGGTGACTACCTACTAATACGTATGCCTTTATGTGTCTTAATGTACTCGGCTGTACTCGTATGTGTGTAAGCATACAGTTTTTAATATATTTATTTATAGTAATACTGATTTAAGTGAACACACATTGATTGTTTCTTAGACAAGCTGCTGGTTACGAGAGTTGTGCACAGTTATGAAGCAGCTTTCTATGGGCATGACAGAATTTCTGTAAATCCCTTTAATATTGCCATCAATTTTATATAGCCAAATGAACACAACTACCCTTAACTTAGTTTAGTTTAAAATATTTTTGTCGAAATACTTTTTTTTTTGTTTAAATTCGAGATATGTTGTTTAACAAATTCTTGATATCCTCGAAAAAAAAAAATATATTGAAAGTCAATGCAATAAATACTGAGAGGAACTCAGATCCATATGGTCGTCATAACATTGTTCCCAAATATTTATTAACAAGCCAGGCCCCATAAAAGCGAACGATAGTTTCGTTTGTACGTTAAAGAAGTTGTCGTTTGCTTTAATTAAATCACAGAATTAATGCGCCAATTAATAAATTTATAAGATCGAATAATTTAATGAAATTATTATTAAAAAAAATTTTTTTTTATATAACGAGTGCAACAATTTGTTAATTGAAAGAAATAAATATTTAATTCAGTCAATTAAAAATTTAATCAATATGAAAATATTTGTAATGAAAATGTTCATTTTTTATGGCCCAATTTTCAAATTGTATTATAGCCCTGTCTGTGGCTTACAGACAATTTTTTCAAATATGAACTCAATATCAAAATGAAGACAGCAAGAACTGTCAAATTGGTAAAATAAACCTTTCTGTATATTGCTTAGGGACCTCAGAAAGTTGATTTCACCGACTATACGGACAGACAGACACACAGATGTAGACAGCTTATTCGACTCCACTATTTATACTTTATAGGGTGGGCTATGTACGTTGTAGAAATTACAAGGGTATAAAAACAGAATGATATGCATGTGTGTGTACATAATTTAAACAACATGAAGTGTTATGATTAATTGTTGGAATTCAAATGTAAATACATTCAGGCAGGATATAACACTTACTTACACTAAAACTCTATGCCACCATTAATTATTTGCTTAAATACACTGAATACTAAAAGAAATTGTGTTTGTAAACAAATGCTACCAGTGTAAAACAGAGACAGCAAATAAAATTTAATAACAATGCAGTCCGCCATATTAAATAAAATTGTAAGGACATTTTTTAATACCTAAATAAGCAGACTCTTGATCATCATTTTTAATATGGTGATTATAACGGGGGTTTACTAATTTTTAACACTAACTAAACGAGTATTAGTGAAACCTTTATTGTTCTATTTGGGTATGTGAGTCTGACAGTGATCGCTTAAGGTGTCTGCCATTTCTCCCTCCGCATCTCACAAGATGAAATGAGCAGTGAACTGCAACTCTTCTTTCTTGAAGAATAAATGAATTGGTAAAAGGCTTAACAAAGACTTTCAGGCCAGCGGTCGGAGTAGACCTCATTACTCCTGTTGCATAGACACAGGCTAGTCTACGACTTTGCTAATTCTCCTGAAACAGACCGGAGCAGCATAAGCAATCAGCGGTCTGGTAATCGCAGTGTAAAGCCACAGCGATATTTTAGGATTTAGTCCACAGTTTTTACCAAACAAACTTTTACTGCTAAATATCGCAGCCCTGGCTGGTTTAGCTTTTAATCACAAGCTAATCAATTGCTCTGTGTAAAGTAAAGGCCGTTGATTACAATGGCAAGGAAAAACTGTCATGCAAAAAACACTATTGTGGCTTAAAAGCAACTCTGATCGTACAGAAATAATAGATTTTAAAGTGAAATTATTAGCGACAATAGCAATTTAATACCAAAAATTAATAGTAATGAAACATTTCATAAAATGAGAAAATCGTACAGATCTGTCAAAAAATCTGAAACAAGTATTCACAATAGATACTCACAAGCCTACTTTTTGTGCCCACATGATATTTTGACAGATCAAACGACCAAATATGATAGTGAATCAGGGCCTTAATCAAACCCTACATCTTAGTTTTTTGTCTTATTATTTATCGTACATATTTTTAATAGAGTTTCTTTTTTTTAGCATTTTTTTTTTAAATTTACAGTCGCGTGACATTTTGGCAAATGAATCAAAGCAAATAGGAAAACTATTACTGCTATAACTAGAGAAGTACGTGAGTAATTGCCAATTGTCCTTTAACAAAATAAATACTCTTGTAAAACAACATTCCAATACAGCAGAACACAACTGTCAAACATTTGCTAACATTTCAAAGAAATCAATAAATTTAATTTACTAAAAGTCATTTTAATTAAAATCAAAAAATCCTTAAAAAATGCAATTCGTTTTGAAAATTTGTTTGTGATTGTAAAAACTTTAACATCATGCTTGATTGCCGTTAAACGTGTTAGTAGTGTTATCACACAAGCTCATACAAACATTTAGAAATTTAAATGGTTACAGCATTGTATTGTTTTGTTTTCCATGAATTCTATAAATACTCATACGAATTCTACCTATTTGTTATTATTCGTATGCAAATCCATAACGATAGTACATGAGAGTATTCAAATGAATGATTTTAAACGAAATTCTCTACACACACATTCTTACACAATTATATGCATTCACATTCGTATTAAACTTAAAGTGTTTCTATGCAGTTACAAAGGCTACAACCATGTACATGTAACGTTGCTACATACGAGCAGTTACTTGCAATATGGCATGTGGTTTTAGGGGAAATGTACCGCTGTCAAAGTGAAAAAGGTTTTTTTTTTTTGCTCAGTCTACTTAATTTTGTTTGTTACTAAAGGGTGCTTTAGTTTTCACAAATTAAAATACTTAATAATTAATTGATATTTAAATAAATATTTTTAACCTTTTGAGTTTAAGTTTTTTTCCTTAAAAATATTTTTATTTCCTTTTTTAAGGACTCTTCAAAAAATGTTAAAAGAAAATTAAAATTTTTGAATAGAAATTTACAGCAAGGAAATATTTTAAAAATTACTACAAACTGCTTCAACTAGTCCTTGGTAGTACATAAAAAATTATTTTCAAGTCAAAAGAATCAGAGCTCAGTTTTCGTACTACATTTCCTTCTATTAATATTGAGATGCTTTAAAAATGGTTTATTTCCTTTAAATATTTTCATATAAATGAATACATATTTACATCTCTAAACGTTTTAAATGTATTTTAATCGTTGGACATAACAATTATGCAAACACATAAACACACACTCATCCATATGCACGCATGTGCATATAACAGACACACACACTCATAATAAAATATAAATTTCCACTTCCATGTGTGCATACCCTTGCAAATATTTGGAAAATAAATACATATGCAACTCGTATGTATTTAAAAAACATTTAAAAAAAAATACTTCTTGTTTTTTTGTTACGAGTAGAGAAGTTTTTGCAACATTTATTTATATTGTTCGAGTTTTAAATTGAGTTTTTATAAATACAACTTTAGCAACATTTACTTTATTTTGTTTTCTTATTTTATTTTATTTTTTTTTTAATTATAAATAAATATCTGAAATGTGTATTGGGCATGAATGAATGTGTGTTACATGTTGCAAAATTAAATTTTTTTGTATATATTTTTTACAAGAATATATGTATTTGTTTGCTTTGAATTTAAATTGATTATTTTTTATTTTAAATTTAACACACATAAATGAATTAAAAAATTTTTTGTAAATATTAAAGAGTTTAAAGAGAACATCATAAAGTTATTGGTAAAAAAAAAATTAATAAAATCCATTACAAAAACAAACATAAATAGCATTAGTTAAAAAAAAGTATTGCTGAAAAATAACAGTAAAATTTTTAGTAATTCATAGTAAAAAGAATTTTTGTGTTGAAAGTAATAGCAAAATTTGTAGCAAAAGTATTAGCAAAATTTGATGAAGTAATTTTAATAGCAAAATTTGTAGCAAAAGTAGTAGCAAAATTAGATGAAGTAATTTTAATAGCAAAATTTATAGCAAAAGTAGTAGCAAAATTAGATGAAGTAATTTTAATAGCAAAATTTGTAGCAAAAGTTGTAGCAAAATTAGATGAAGTAATTTTAATAGAAAAATTTGTAGCAAAAGTAGTGGCAGAAGTAGTAGTAAAATTAGATGAAGTAATTTTAATAGCAAAATTTGTAGCAAAATTAGATGAAGTAATTTTAATAGCAAAATTTGTAGCAAAAGTAGTAGCAAAATTAGATGAAGTAATTTTAATAGCAAATTTGGCCATAAAATTAATAGTTTTTAACAACAAAAATAGAAAAGTTAGTAGCAATGCTAGCAATTTTAATATCTAAAGTAAAATCAAAAGTAGTAGCATTAGTAATATGTTTGGAACTAAAATTAATACTGGTACTGTTAAATTATTACTAATTTATACTTTGCAATACAATACTTTGTTTTTTTAATAACTTTTCCAACCTAGTTAGTTTTATGTTTTATACGTCAATGTAACAAAAATGAAAAAATACATCAGACATTAAAATACTTTCTTTAAGAAATCTACATATAAAATATTGTGTACATTTATTTTATTTTTAGGCTATACAGAAGGACACAGAACTTACAACAGGTACCAATAACAAAAAAATAGCGAATCTAGTAACGATAATAGAAATTTTAATACCAAAAACGAATAGCAACATTACTAGCATTAATAATAGACTTCGAAGTGAAATTAATTCCAATAAAAATAATAAATATAAAAAAATAGCAAATCTAGTAGCGATAATAGTAATTTTAATACTGAAAATTAATAGCAACATTAGTAGCATTAATAGTAATTTTGCGAAGTAAAATTAATACTAGTAAAAAAATATAAAAAATAGCTAAATTAGTATATGTTATTACTGATTACAATTCTGTGTTCGTGACAACTCAGTTGAGTTGTGAGCCATAATAGAGGCATAAAATAACTGCAGTCAGTACTATTATTTTTACCGGCACTGTACGCGTTATATTTTTAAACGCTTTTCTATAAACACAAGCTAAAAATTAAAAAATTTTGCTAAATTTATCTGATCTATTTAACCAGCTGCTGTTAAGCAAAGAAAACATAGTTCTCTTAAAAATAATTTTTATGTTTATGTTTATGTCTAAATGATACGGCTTAAAAAAAAAACTTCTTAAAAAGTCGACAATAAAAACTAAAAATAAGAAAAAACTTCAAAACTGCACAAAAAATGGTTAAGCTTCGTATTGTGAGATTTAAACATAAATTTCCTATAAGCTGTGTAGAAACAAAATATGAAAAAAGAATAAAGCTAAACAAAAAACAACAGAAAAGCGATTAAATAAATCCTGTTAAGATGAGTATTCTTTTTTTTTTTTTTTTTTTTTTTTCGTATTGTGTGGACCGAATTGAAAATGCCGTTTAACTTTAAATTTTAAAACTAGTATGAGTACACTGCCTAGTATGAGTACAAAGCCTATGAAATGATAATTTAAAAAACAAACTATAAAAAGCTAAAAAAATTATGTGTTTATGTATGTTCCCAATGAAGTAACTATAAAAACAAAAATGAACTAAGTCCAAGATTTTTTTTTTAATTGACAAAAAAAAAACAACAATTGTAGGAATTTATTTTATTTAAAATTTTGGGAGTTTATTGATTTGGAATTAAGTTTGACACCCTATAACTCGATTCCGGTAATGTTTATATATATGAGTGAAATCTTCTACATCCTTTCATTATGTAATTTTTTGAATTTTATCCTTTTTTTTTTGCAATTTCCTCTTTTGAAAATGTTAAAGTTGTGTGACAAGCTTTTCAGTTCAGTTCAATGTTAAAATCGAAGAACATTTGAAAAAGACATTCAGGTTTAATGCAAAATATTGGTAACTGGCAATATTCTGCAAATCTCGAATGCTCAACATTGTCAAATTAATTCTTTTCTTTTTAATTCGTTGCTCAGGCATTTTTTTTTTTTTTTGACGCCTCCATCAAAAGTGTATGCTACCCATTGTCTAACTTGTCTTAAGGGTATTAATGATAAACCAAAAACTTTTTTAGTTAAACTTTGGGTTTTGCTTTCATTATTATTTGTTGTCGCTGTTGTTTTTGGTTTTGCCAGTGTTTTTTCTTCTTTTTTTTTTACTTTCAATATTTTTATTAAAGAGACAGGATGCACTTGCATAAATGCTTGCAAACCAACGCCAGCAGTTGCGGCACACATTTTCATTTTAAAAACAAAAGTAGAGACAAAATATTAAAGGAAAAAAATTTTATTGGAAATTTTTATTTCTCAAAATGGTTGATATAAAATTTAAATTATTTGCAAAAGACTAAATGACATTTAATAATTAGATAAGACCAGCTACATCAATCAATTGTTCATTTAAATAGAGTTAAATCAAATTAAGGTGATTTTATACCGAATTGCTGATTTTTTTTTTTTTTTTTTTTTTTGTATTCCAAACTTTAAGTTTGGTTTTTCCTTCTAAATTTCTGAACAGCCCCCCATTTTACATTTTGTTCATTTTGCTCTGCTTTCTAGTTTAAGAATTTGAATGGTTGCTGCTGGCAGCCCTTTGTTGCCATGTTTAAATTAAGGGAATCTGAGTATAAATAGTGTGAATCCTTAAAGGAAAGATTTCTCTTTAAGTAAACAAAATTTTTTGTTGTTGCACTTTTATATTTTTTGTTCCTTAAACATTTTGTTTTTACTCTTTGGGCAAGATAGTTTTAAATTTCATTAAGAGGAAACGTAGACTAAATTTAAACAAGTTGTTCACTTTATTCGTTGTTGTTATTGTTGTTCAGTTTATTTACATTGCAAGTGTTTGTTGCTACTGTTGAATTGCATTAAAAGACTTAAGGCATAAAGAAAGAAGAAGCTATGAAACTTGAAATGATTAGAGATGGTTTTGGAAAGATTTCTTATGGAGATTTAAAAAAAAAATTTTTGTTTGTTCTGCTTTTGTGAGAAATTTTAATTTGCAAAAAAGAATGTGTAGTAACACACTCAACCTTTACCGTCCACAAACATTATGTTCTGCTAAATTGGAAGCAATGAATCTATTCATTGGCACTTATCGGATATTAAGACTCCGACATGTGAAATAGGACTAAGTGTCTAAGTGGCTCAACCCAAATATGCACTTGACTCCTTGAAACTAAACTTTTTATTTAATTTTTTTCTTATTTTCTTTTATTTTATTTCTTACTTGCAGACAAAAACAGCGGTCACGCGGCAGCTGATAAAAAGAAAGATAACAAATGCCATAAAATTCCTTACTTTCGCGATGCAGAAAGAGAAAAAGATCGCCTTAAACGTTTATATGCCAACCACAAGGAAAGAAAATATACTGCTGAGAAGACAAACTATCATCAATCTAAATATAAAAAAGCTGATCACAGTAGAACAACTCATTGCCGAGACTTAAAAAATTCCACTTATGCTGCGAGTCAAGCAGTTGCTGCTGTACATTCATCTCAACCTCCAATTGTTTATGTGCCAGTGCCGATTCCAATGCCAAATTATTTCAACATTCCATTTCCATGTTATAATACGATGATGACTCCTGTACCTACACCTGTACCAGCACCTGTGCCTGTACATTTTCACAATAATCGAAATAATTACAATTTCACTGCATTCAGAGCTACAAATTTCAATTACATTAATAATTTAAAATATAAATATCACAGAAATTATTAAATTTAGGGTTTTCCTTTTTATTAAGTAAGTGGCTGATGGTTTAGTAATAAGAAAATAAAAAATTTAATAAATCTATTGAATCTTTGTAAATGATTTTATTACAAATACAAAAAAAAATCTGCGTATTTTTTCCAGTGCCTCATATTACATAGTACTTTGTGCATTTTGAATGAGCAAAAAAAAATGTTTAGCAAATAGTAAAGGTGTTGTATACGCTCCACACTTTCTTCTATGGAGTAAGAAATCCTGCTTGGTAATTAGTTTACTTATGGATTTTACAGATATCCAGCTTTGGTATGCTTTGTACTAACAGATGTGTTTACCACGGTTGTGAAATTTACTAAATTGGTTTAAAGCTACAATATTTTCTTTAAAAAAAAAAACGCTGCCACTTAACAAATGTTATAAAACGGACAAAAATATTTCTTTGAAAAATTTGAAATTTGAAAAGCAACCATGTTATCATATCTAGTAGCTAAAATTGAACAGTTTTATGTTAAATGTTACAACATAAAGTAAAGACAGAAACCATTAACTTTAAAAACTATTAGCATTTAAAGTCGGTATATAATGTGGATTTAACATAAATTCGGATTTAATGTTAAGTCACACCAGAAATTCTGTATGTACTAAAGGGCTGCCCCACATGACAACAAACATGTGTAATATTTTATAGCAAAAAGTGCTTGTAAAACATTTCAAGTATGTTTGCGTAGCCTTTAGTATTTATTGTGCAAAATGATGTTGCATTCTATTTGGGAATTTAATTTAAGTGAAAGCGAAAACAGCGGTTGGTTAAATTCAGGACGACACTATAGTGTTTACAGCTGTTAACGTGCAATGAGTTGTTAATTTTAGACTTAACAGCTTTTCTGAAATGTTCTTAACCAATTTTTCATTACCACAACAGCATTTGCTGCAAAGCCCGAATTATTTTCTAAAACCTTTTAGGGCTTTTCACAATCTTGCCTTAGAAAAGTAAAAGGCTTCTATAAAATACAAGTTTTACAATTAATAAACAACAGCACAATTGCTAAACAAGCCAGAGTAGAAAAATAAACAAAACGGAACCTTTACATTCGTTTGGTTTTCGTAGCTTTCAGGGACTCATATAAAAACAAATAAAAAGAAATGCAAATATTTGGGCTGATTTATTTGGTAGCCAAAATATATAAGAATGAAAATGAAAAATAATTACGCAGTAAATAAATTATTTGTCCAAGGCAAATGATTCATTCACTGAAAAAAAGCATTTCTGCTCTGCTTTTTAGGCAAATGTTATGATTGGAATGGTATACTAAAAGAAGAAGACAGAGCCCAAAGCCAAAGGTTTCTTTCTCTTATCCTAAACAGGTTAATGTAGACTTTAAAGTAAAATTTATGAAAAAATTATATGAAAAATTTCGATAAAGTTAACTTTAAAGTCCGCGTTAAATTTTTTGGATAAAAATTTTAATTTTTTCAATTATGAAGCTAAAAATTTAAATATTCTTAAACAAGAACTGAGACTTTTCCACAATAACTACGATTATTCTGAATGAAGCTATGGTGATCTGTGAGTATAAAACTTCTTCTATCATTAGAGATTCCTTTGCCAAAGTAGTCTACAATGTGCAACTGAATAGACAGTTGGCTTCATTTCATCTTAAACCCCACCCCATATAAAAATATACATAAAAACTTTTTAAAAATAAATTTATCTATTTATGCTGTACATGTACTTTGTTTTATTTTAAAATTACATTTAGAAATTGTGATTGGGGTTCTCAAAATATGACTATGAAAGCAAGTATCGATGTACTCGAATGTAAATTGTACAAAGATGAGCATTAAAATAAAAAATAAAAACAAATAAAATATAATTTCAGCATACACAGCCCTCAGTTAAAGTAAATAAATAAAAGTACTTATAAATAAATAAATGCATGTAGTAAGTATAATGCATTCAGCCATCTGCATCTGTTGGATTGGCTGTTGGTGGAGTTAGGTGAAAAAGTAGCGAGTTTTATTTATTTTAAAAACTAAAAGTAGTGACACGAGTGTGCGCACACATGTTGTCAACCATATTTATATTTATTTATAATTATTTTCTCAGCTTTAAAGACATTTTGTAAATTGCTTTGCAGACGTTTCTATTTGTATTTATAAATGAAAAACAGAAGTTGAAATGCAACTTCTATTCGTTGGTGAATCATTTTACAGGAATATTTAATGAAATAAATTCTGTTTTTTATTTATTTTTTTATAATTATAAACACATAAAAGACATTTTTTTGTCAAGACTTTAAAAAACTAAAGAATGAAATTTAAAAATCTATTTGGATGGGAGTATCTTACCAAAGCACACACTTCTTGCAAGTAAGTTTTAGGGGCGACTATTTTACTTTATAAAATAATTAAATTAAATTACAATATGGAAAACGTAAACATTTTTTTCTTCTTTATGTGACAACCAAGAAAAAATTCTTTATAAGAAAAAAACTATAGAGGAATGCAAGTAGAAAGAAAAATATAAAAACAAACACACTCACACTGCACTACATTTATACGTGATAGTTTAGAGTAAAAAGTATTTGTAAGCCATTTAAGCTTTACTTGTGCATAGCTCTAGTACACACCGATAAGTTTGCTTTAGGTATATTTTCAACAGAGCTCTGTAAAAGCATAATTGAAAGCCTCACATTACAACAAAAAGTGCTTGTAAGTCCTTTCAAGTATGATTGTGTATTCGTCTAACTTTTGCTACAAATAAAATGAACGAAAATTGCACTATTGTTTCCCAGCACCGTTATGAATGCCACTAATAGAGGAGGTTAGTATTTCATTTTTCTGTTTAAAAAAACCAACAATAAAATTTTTCTATTTCTTTATCTTTGGCTTGTTTCTAGGTTCTATAAAATTTTAAAATTTGTTTATTTTCTTTTTGTTTGTTATTTAACCTTCCCAAGGACAAACAAACAAACTTTTTTTTTTTATTTTCTAAAAAAAAGGGGTGGCTTTTTTAATAACTGAAATGGCTTATAAATATTTCTTTTATTTACTTCTTTTAATATCACTATTTTGCTCAAGCTTTTGGGACAAAATTTCCAATTTGTGACAAAAAAAACAGTAGTTGTGACACAAAATATGGCTTAGAAAATGGAAGTCATTAGCAAAATGTAATTTTATATAAGTTGGGAGAAAGGATATGTATATTTTATTAAGTCTTCCTTGTTTTTAAGTTCTCTCAGTCAGCTGGTTTAATATAAAACAGCTTATTTGCCGAAAAAGAAAATTTATGCAAAAAGTCACGGAGTTGTCATATATGCCTTTTATAAATCAAGCAGCTGCCCAAATTAGAAATGAACTAAATCTCCAAATAAGTGAATTAACTAGCTAAAATCGTTGTTATTTATCCCAATATAAAACTTTCTGGACTTTTTGGCAAGTTACTTTATCAGCGACTTAATTTACTAAGAATTTTTTGGTAGGATAAATTGAAATTTGGATTGATATAAAGTTTTAAATTACTTTAAATGTTCTTCAAACTAAATACCGCATTAAATATTTCTCAAAAAAAATTTTTTGTAATGAAATATTTTAAAAAGCTAAAAAGCCTCCTTTTCAAGTAAAGTTTGGTAATCGTATTTAAATTTATACTCATACTCGTGCATAAACACACAAGCCCACATGCATACCTACGAGTACTTTCTTTCATATAAAAGTATTTAAATAAATATTTATCATCTCATCTAGCAGCAACAAGAAAAAGAAAGAATACAAAATAAAAAAAAACTCTCATAATTGAGTTTGCAAAAATGAAACGTACATTAAATGAGTTCATTATCCTTTTGTGTGTGTCTATGCCATAAGGCAATGTGTTTGTTTGTGTTGGCATCTAACTACGAGTAGTTCCTTAATGTAGGCTCCACTTGAAATTCTCTTGACGTAGGTCAGTTATGTGTTCTGTCTTATGTATGAGTTTGTTTTGAGAATTTTTGGTATTTGTGCATGTGTACGTGCATGTATGTAAATACATGGGCTCGTTCATTCATATGCGTAACCACAAAACTTCTCTATAAGCCAAACAAACAATTTCAAACATGCTTTACACTAATAAATTTCAAATACTAACACACCCTGACGACACGATATCTTGGTAAACTTTTTTGTTTTGTATGCCTCTTGTAACATTTTACTTTCAGGCAGGCTCTGTGTGGCTGTGTGTGTTTCCTTTTATTGTTTTCAGTTTTAACATTGATTTTCTGTTATATATTTTACTCATTTCCCTTTTGTTGTTGTTGCTGTTCTTTGTTGAACATTAGCAGCACAGAAACGTTTAGCTGGAGGAGAGGTGAAGCAAAATAAATAAGAGTGAACAATTTGCGTAAAAGGGTTAAAAATAATATCCACAAGAATTTCTTTTCAAGTAATAAGCTGTTGCTTGCGTATTTACAAAATTGTTTACTTCGCTGATTGCTACTATTTACTGCCAGGTTTTTCATAAGTATCGCTGTGTATCTCTCAAGTATTTTAATGCTTTGAAATTGCTAACCCAGCAAACGTTTAATGCCCCAATTATCAATTGATAGTTAATTAAACAGATTTTTAGTTATTCAAGGCCAAGGGAAAGATAGTCAATAGTTTCTTCATCATTCTGTCCAATATTTAAAAACAACCAACTTAATGCATAAGAGAAACAATTGCTTTATTATATTGAAATTAATTGCAAAATATTAACTGGGTTACTTTATAAACTTAAAAGAAAAACGGACAGGTGCTTTTTAGTTTTTTCTTTCTCAATTTATTCATGGTTCAGCTATTTTATACAAAAAACTTATTTAAGTTTTTTTCTTTCACAAACTTTTGTTGTTGTTTTTTTTTTATGTTTCGCTGATGAATTCATGAGAATGTTTTTGCAACTTTATCTTGTCTCTTTCTAGCTTCATTATTACAAAATAATATTCCACTTGTTCAGTTAACATCTTTTTTTTTTTATTTAATTTTCTTAATTATTTTGAAGCATGAAAGCGTTTTCTTTGAATAAAATTTTATGTTGACTGCAAGAATTATATTTTGAACGATTTTAAGAGAGCCTTGCAGTAACTGTATTCTATTGTGCCAATACTCTGAATGTTTGGTGTGGTACATGATAATTGCTGCCGCTTCCGCCAAGAACAGCAAGAAACATTGGAACGTGGAATACTGCCCCTAGGTAGAATTAATTCAACAACAATTAAGAGATTCATGAGGAATCTTGAAATGTTTTAGATGAGAACTGGGCTGCACAATAGATCGTACAGGTTGTTGTGCTATTATGGCCCATGTCGCCTTCGGTTGACATGTTTTTCGATGTTCTCTGCAACAGAAAGTCCCTTTACAGCAAAGATTTTATATCTACATAACCCCTCAATAAGGGTGGTGTGTATAACTTAGCTAACATGACCGTTATCTAAGCTGCTGGCCAAACTGATGTAAGCCAAAAACAGTAGCTTAAAACGTTTTAAGCTACGCTAGTTGTTCTTAAGAAAACTCTTCTTTTGAATTTTTATTGAAAATTCGGGGTTTGTGAATAGAAAATTTTTTTAATTAAAAAAAAAAATCACAAAATATTTCTTTTCTTAATTAATCAAACTAGAAAACAAGTACTTATTGGCTTTGGCCACCTTTACACACTCCAATCATTTTTTTTTTAAACTCTTAAAACGATGTTTGTGCTTGTGAATGTGTAAGTTAATTTTAATGTCTTCTTTTTAAGCACTTGTATGCATCTGCATGTTAAAAAAATGTGATGAAGATAATTAAAATACAACAGAGAAAGAGAGAAAATAAACAAAAAAAAAGGAACCAATTCGAGATATGTGATGCAGTAAATAAATTTCATCTCCAAGTATGCAGCATTCATATGTACCGTGTGTTTTAAAAATATTTATAAATATGAATGGCTGTGTGTGTGTTTGTGTATGGGATGCATGTGCATATAACACGTTCACACTTACCCAAGTTGAGTGTACTTTAAATCAGGATAAAATCATTGAATTATTTTAGCTCATTTTTTACACACACACATTCTTAAATACCAAATGCAAATGCCTGGCTGTTACATTCTGTTTGTTAGATTGTGTTGGTAATTCTTTTACAAAATGTTCACTGTGTATTTTGCTCCTGTTTTAATGAGTTCAGTATTAAGAAACACAAAGACTGTATTTAGACAGAAAAAACTTTTTTACGTGTTTTTATTTTGATTGAATGAATGGTTTTTGCTTTTGTTTTTTTTAATTTTTTTCACAATCTTAAACAAATTTTCTTGGTTTGCAACTGGCAAGAAGTAAAATTTTTTATCATTACTTGTGTTCTAATATCAGCCGCCCAAGATTATTTTTTTTTAAGAAAATATTCGAAAGGATGTTTATTTTCCAGCTAAGAACGCTGGGTCTGTCTAGGGTCGACAAAGGTATGATTCCTTTAAATTTATGCCACTACAGTCATGTAGAACTTCCTCGGATAAAGATGTGTGGTCATTTTGACACCATTTCGTTGTCTATTTTATTGACAATGAGTGTTTTCAATTTTTTAACAAGTTTGTACAAATCGACAACGGTTAGTGGACAACTTAGAAAAAAAAAACTACGACTACTTTTTTTACAACGAATGTTGTCAACTTGTAGCATTGAAAACAAGATATTGTCAAATTTCCAACTTATTAACACAAATTGTCAAATCGACAACTCATGGTATCATTTCGACACGAGTACGGTGTCAATTTGACACCATTCGTTGTTAATTCTGCAACGCTATGTTGTAAATAATGCGTTGTCATAGTGAGCACAAATATGGTTGATACACTACTGACACCATTTGTTGTCACTTTGACAATGGCTGGTGTCATTATTTCTCTGTGTGTAGAAGGAAGCGAATATTTCAATGCAAGTTTTTTTTTTTAATATTTCTTTTAAATGTATAACGAGCATTCGCAGTTAGATTGTGGGATACATTTGATGTGCCACCAGTAGCCCCAGTGACACTAGTATTAAAAAATTAATACTAAACTTTTTATTTTCTGGAATTATTTTTTTTTTTTTTTTTTTTCAAATAATTTTTTACATGATTTGTTTAGTTTAAAAAAAATTAAATAAAATTTCATATTTAAGTTATAAAAATTGTGGTTTATTTAAGACTTTACACGAAAAGTTACCTGTTATATTTTAAGATTAAATTAGAAAACTCAGTTTGTGTTGGCACTTACCTAAAAAGAAAAGAAAATAATAAAAACAAATTAATTATTTTATTAGAATTTAAATAAAACAAATTAAAATGATATAAAATATTTTTCCAGTTTAAGATCTTTATTTTTTTTCCCAATATTTCGACTTTCCTTTGGATGTCTTTTTTTTATTTGCTACTTCTAATAATTTAATTAAATAATCATAAAACAAATTAAAATTAAAAATAGTTAAGTAGCAATAGAAAACGCTAATCTAGAAGAAGCCTTTTGCAAGGGATATTCTACTCCAAATAGTACTGAAAAACATTTTAATACAAATTGTTTGCCCTTTATGGCAAAGGAAAGTATTTTATTACTCTACCTTCCCTCCCTACTCCCGTGCAAAAACAAAATTCTAAGCCAAATTCTTTAGCTTTTAAAACGTTAATACTGTAAACTTAAGGAAAAACGCTAAAATGTAATAATTTTGTTTACACACTAGTATTTAGATACTCTCCAGCCTATTATCCTTCAGTTCATATGCACCACTTACACAGCAACACATTTGAATACTCTTTTTATTTTTGATTCAAATACAAAGTCGTAACATGAGAACTCACAAGGCTTAAAAAAAACAATAACAACACTAAAAGGACAGAAAAAAAACAACAATTCCTCAGCAATGACGCTGCATAAGCAGAGCACATTAATATATTTTTTTTTTGTATCTCTTCTTTACACTCCTCTTCTGCTTCTTGTTCTTATTTTATTTCGAGTTTTTCCTTTTTAATCATCAAATGAAAGGAGCAGATGTTAAATTTTTTAAACATTTTATTTGCTGCTCTTGTTGTTGTTATTATTACATTTGTATGAATTCTTTATGTTTCGTGGCTTCGTTCAATATAATTTTTTTTTTTTTTGAGTAAATACAACAACAAACTCACACATCCTTGCATACACACACACACACAAACTCACATGCATGTCCACATTGATGTATGTAGTATTTTGTTGTTGCTGTTGTTTTGTTAATGCATGTGTTTTTTTTCCTTTTGTTTTACTTTTTGTTACTTAGACCTTTATTCTACGTTAGTATTTTTTGTATGATGATCAAATGCAGGCATGGAAAATGCAATTTCAATGCTTTTAATCAGAGTTAAGCAGGCGCAGCAATTATGCCGTCTGCCTATGCAACGATAATTCATTCATTCAAGCATTCAGTAATTAAATCGAGTGGCACAATTTGTTTATAGACGAATTTCCTATTTCTCAGATAAAAATTTTGCAAGTGGCAACTTTAAATGGAAATAGCATACTTGAAGGCCACACATCACTGCAAACATAAATAATGGAAAGAAAAATTTCGCAGAAACAAATATCGATTGGTTTGCAATTTGCCATTATTCATTCTTGCTAAATTATCTTATTATTTTGAATTGTTTTATTTAATTGTGAATTAAAAAATTGTCTATTGTGAATCGATTGTGTTACTCTGTCAGCTGTTTGTGATAAGAAAACAAAATTACAAGTTTAAATAAACAAAAAGAAAATTAATTTTCAATTAATAAAACGACATTATTTTTTTAAAAAAATTACTAAATCCAGTGAGTTGGAGTTTTAAATTAAAAATTAGAATCTTTAATTCAACAAATTCAATTTGCATTACCAAACTTGTGTGTCCAAAAGCATAGCTTGCACATGCGCTGTTACTTGCTTTTTAAAATCACAAATGTATTTGCCTTAATAACTCTTACCCCTAAAAATTATAAAATATTTAATCCAAAATTGAGTTTTTTTGTTTGTTTTCGGTGTGATTATTTCTTAATTGAGCACAAAGCAAAACACCTGTAGGATTTTTAAAACACACACACGCTTGTTTGTGTTTGTATGTAAATATGTAATTCTGTGGCGTTTGTAATAAATTTTTGGGAAATGAGTGACAAGATGATGACAAATGCCACCACAAGAAATAAATGTAAGCGTGCGTAAGAGGCTGTGTGTTTGTTTGCGTGTTCATGTTAATGTACAGCGTAAGTGTTTACATGTGTCTGTCTGTCACATTGTTTTTGGTTCACACTGAATTTTTTTGCTTTCTTTTTTTAAAAGAATTGTCATAAACTTGAATGGTGTTTATTTTTGCCAGTCATTTACTTATTGTTTTAGTTTTTTTTTTTTTTTATTATTTTGCTGGTTCCCTTGACCATCGCCAGCCAGCCAGCAAGTAAAACAAATTTAACGGCAAATGTACACATGGCCTTTTGCACAAGTTGAGTTTTTCCGAAATCATCATCATTACGTTGATCATCATCATAAGAAAAGCAGATGTTTCAATTTTATTGCATAAACAATTTTTTTTTTTGCAGCAGGCATAACAAGAAAATTTTTGCGAGTATAAATAACCATCACTTATTTTTTTTTTTTTTACTACCTTTAGGCAACAAGTTATGTATTTACGTATGTGAGAGTACTGGCTGAGCTTGGATAGAAAAAAGCACAAGCAAATCTTTTCATTATTAATTTAAGGCTCTCAAAACGTATTAATGATGGTAACGACTCATCATTTAAGGTACAAATTTTTGTACTGGGGGATTACTCTGTATTGCGATGCGAAAGAAAACGCATCGCAATTCTATGTAAAAATCATACAGATGCGAATGGTTTTCTTTCGCATCGCATTCTTTGAGGGATGAAGGCTAAGGCTACTGCGGCCAAACCCTTTTACCTTAAAGCATGTAACCTAATGGGACACATATCGTTTTAAAGGGGAGGCTGTCTAATTACTTTGGCTTAATGAAAATTGTTATAAAAACAGCACATACATTTTTTTTATTTTTTTTTTGTTGGTACATTAATTTTTCTTGGTACCTTGCCATCACTACTAGCGTTTTTTTTTTTTTTTTTTAATTCATAAGCATAAGAAAGTTTACTTATTCCTGCCATTCATTGCATAAAATATTTGATTTTTTCTTTTCCCAAAGATACTGGCTGGTGGCTTTAAAACGGGACATGCTATCCTTAAAGCAGGACAAACAATCATATTAACCGGAAGTCTGTTAATGTGTTTAATGTTTTTGTTTATTGAAAAATAAAACTGGATTTTTTTTTTTACTTTTTTTCTTAATCATTTTGTATTATATTACTTGACTGATAAAACCGCTGGAGTACTCTCAGCTTGTAAAAAAAATTAATGGCAAAATAAAATTAAAAAAAAAAAAAGATTAAGGAAATATTTAAATAAATACGGAAATAGCTAATAAAAAAAAACTAGAATTATTTTGTACAACACGCATTGCCAATATGAAAAGAATGTGACACTTTGACAATCACAAAAAAAAAAAAATGTGTGTGTCCGTAAGAGTGCACTTTTTAAATTAGGTGTAATTTTTTTCTACAAGTAACAACTCTGAACTTTGGCAGCTGTCACTTATGTTTAATCCGATTATTAAAAATGAAGCAAAGTGAAGTCAGTGACAATTTTTCGCAGAGAGCCATCTTCTCCGTGAATACACAAAATTGTCGAATTCAGAGCTCAGAAAATATAAAAATGCAAAAAAGCGAACTTTTTTTTTTTTTGGTAGTACGAAGCTGACAATATATTCTAAAAAAAAATTATCGTGAACATACAATAAAACAAATTTCATGAGTGGTAAAAAAGCAGGTTAGCCTTTAGGCTGCATATTTTAGAATGTTTTTGAGATTTTTCGTAACACTATCAGATAAGTCCTTTCAAAGTGTGAATCAGCCTCTGCAAAAATTTCTTAAGAAAAAACTTTTCCCCAGAATTTTAATAATAACGATTTTTACAGTAAAGCGTCTGAAGTGCAACACAAAAATAAATGTTGTGTAAAATTTTTTTAACTGTTGCATAATGTTATTAGGGCGATTCTGTTATTTATGCGAAAGTATTAAAAAAATTTAGGCCTATATGTTCAACAGTTTTCCTTCTCCCCTGTTAAACCGTAAACTGCTTCACTGTTCACTGTAAAATCGAAAGTTATTTGAATATCCTTTTTTATCGGTTTGGAAGTGTTTTTCTTCAAGCCATTTTTTGTGTTTAATTAACACGTTCATCTTTTGAATCGCTAATTATTTTTAAATAAAGAAAACTCTATTTTGACATTAAGTTATTATTAATCAAACGATATTTTATGTTACTCGTATGTAATTAGGAAAAATGTTAAAGAAACTGACTGGCGTTGAGACAACTCAATCAACGGCGTTTTATCTTTTATAAAAAAAATAGCAGTTTAATTATTGCAAGTACTTGCAGCATTAAAAATAGGTTACCCAATGAACTAAAGAATACAACAAACAGCACACACAATACACTCATGCATTTACATCCTACCACACTCCCATACCTACAATCCACCATACACACTGCCACAATAAAACACTGACCGAACCATTCATTTTCATGTTTAATATTGATGTGAGTGAGCACAGCAAAGAATTAAAGTCCCTCTTGCATGAGTGTAAAATGCTGCACAAAATAAAACAAAAAAAGGAATAAAAGAAACACAACAAAAATGAAATAAAACAACATGTACTAGATGATACTTATTACTTATTGCAAATTTTCAAATTTATCAGCAACAGCAAACAACAACATGAATCATAGAAACGAACATGGAATTGAAATCTGTAAACATGAAATCAAAAAAAAAAAAAAAAATAAATAAATCAAAAATAAACAAAATATAACAGGGGGATTGCAATGTGTAATTAATAAAATGAAAAAGGAATTGAAAATAAAAGTAGTTAAAAAGAAAGTGCAAACTACCACTGGCACTACTACGATTACTACTGCAGAGAGCAGACCGAAATGTATATTTAGAAACTAAGAATAATTTTTAATAGAATCAAAACATGTATATGAAATGCTTACTATACTGCACAACCAGCATCAAAAACAAACAAAAAAACTGGGAAACAATTTGGACTGAAACATTTTTTTTAATGCATCTCACATCAGACAGTAACTCAAATAATTTACACCACAAATGTGTGTGAGTAAGTGCATGTCTTTCAATCGAACAAAGACTTCAACCAAATAGTTGGCTTGGAACTTCCACCATTTAAAAAATCATGAATAACAACGTGTAATAAAAATGATATTTTGACTAGATTGTCTGGTACGTACAGACATGTTTGGCTATTGAATCAGAATCTTCCAGATCTTAGAGCTTCAATCGACTACATATTACCGTTTGATAACTTTTTTTAAGGTTATTTTCCCTTCAAGAAGGGAGTAGAAAACAAGTATTACAGTCCAACCTAAATTGAAGCGGCAAGCGGAGCGTTTTTTAACGCTCGGTATTATATTAAATCGCGCTGGTGGTGCGTATTCTCATCTTGTTTAATAAAACCCACTTAAGACAAACAAAAACAGAATTAAAAACGCTGAATTTAAAAAAATAGCTAAAATCTCATTACTGTTCAAACGTATTAAAACAAAAACAAAAATTTAATTGTTTTGCAGCCAACTTCACTAGAAAACGTGTTGTCAAAATTGAATTTTCTAATTGCTCAGCCTTGCCAGCGAACGAGAATTTTTTACACATAAAAAAAAACGCTTGAGGCGCCAATTTAGGTGTGACTCTTAGTGTTTTTTGGTTTTGGCAGAGGCATCAAGAGCACAATCTTTAAATGTTATATAAAGTGAGCTGGTGGCCTGTACAAAAATTTCTTTCATCGGCACTATTTGGCGGCACAAAATGAATACCAGAATTTCTCAATCTACAATTTAGCAGCTTATTAATAAAAATAAATAAAAATATTCATTTAAAAGAACACAATTTAAAGTATTTTTCTGTTAAACTAATACATTTCGAGCACTTCAGGTAATGTTGGCTGGGTTACTTAATACTCAAACCAAAAATAATCCAAAACATAAAATAAGCAACACATAACGAAGCAGCCAACATGTATGAGTTTGAAGGACACACAAACTAGTTATCAAAAGCGCAAGCAAGCAAACGAATCAGGCAAAGCATGCAAACAAAACAAGCAAAAGATATAAACGAGCGGTATGAATGGCATTGAAACGGGGGTTGGTTTTCATTTGCTCAGGCACGGCGCGAACAGTTGTTGTGTATCCTTCGAAGGGTGAAAAGTTTTGTTTGTATGGAACTTTTGCACCGTATTTGTATTTGCCAGCGGCCGAACGTTTTTTAAAACATTTTATATATTTTGAAGTCATTTTCCTTTCTATTGTTCTAATTTTATTTTCTGAGTGCATTTTTTTGCAACAAACAAGTAGAAAAAAGCCGCCGTAATTCAAGAAAACTTCCATGTTTTTTTTTTCTTTTTTAATGTTTTGTTGCACCATCATTGAAGTTACATTTTATTACGTTTTATTTATACTTTCAATAAAAAAAAATAAAAACTAATTAACACGATCTTGAATTAAAAAAAAAAAATTGTTAATTAAACTCGTTAATGGAATGCGTAATCGTAATCGTGTTTTAAAATGTGAAATATAAAACAAATAAAAATTTTAAAGGATTAAAAAATGCAGCCAAAGACTGCCTAAAAGAAAAGAAAAAGTTGCATAGAAAAAAGAACGAAAAATAATTTTTTTTAATAATTAATGTGTGCCAGAAGAGTTTGTTTTTACAATTTAAGTGAAAATAGAAAAAAAAATATTAATTGATTAAAAGTTGAGTTCAATTTTTTGCCTTCATAAAAGAAAGAAAAGTTTAAGTAATTTAATCATTTAAATTTAATACAACTAAAAAAAAGTGCTGGTGAAATAAAAAATTTAAAATTTAAGCTTTTTTTATGTGTTGTAATTAACTTTTATTTGCAACTAATTTTTTTTATATTTTTTTGTGTGTCATACAATTTGCATTACATTTTCTACTACAATTTTTACAAAAAGAGAAAAAAAAATTAAGAATGTACGTTCTACTGAGGAAAAATATCAACAAATTTTTGGATTAAAAGCAAACAACGGTTGGTATAGAATTTATTTAATTTAAGCAACATTTTTTTTATGTTAGTTTTTAATGCAATTGCCTGCTGTATGGTTTTGTGAAGAATTAAAAAGATACACACACACAGCCACTTTTGTTTTTTAATTGAAATAAACCACCACTCTTTTTCTCAACTGGCAAATAAATTGAGATTTCAGAAAAATATGGGTGGTGGTGGTATAAACAACAACAATAAAACATAAAATTTATAAACAGCAAAAAAAAATATTTATTTCAGCAACTATTTAGTTGCACAAGGCATGTATTTAATGAAAGTGCTTGGATTACAATTTTTATTTAACTTCTCTTTACAAATCTATAGCAACAGAAGAAGAACAAGTATTTTCTAAAGCAAATAACCGGTTTTCGGCTAAAACTTTAAAAGCAAATATGAATGGATAGTTAAGGAACCATATTTGATATGTGACTTATAAAATCTTAGCTTATATTTAGTAAAGGCCTTAACCGGGCACTTAAATGCTGAATTCACTAGCACACAACTTGTATCGAACTTTCTTAGTGCGTTTTTATTCAATGTTGCGCAAAAGTGATTAAAATTTTCTTTTATTTCAAAAACATTCTGAGCCACTACACTAAACATCAGTTATCAGATGTATTAAAATTTATTTTTGCTGAATAGCGATAATAACACAGGCCATCAAAATTTGTTTTCTTTTTGTGTTGCCCAAGGTTTCATAGTCAATTTGCATACGTATCGTAGACTTGAAATCAATTTTAGTTTTGTCGGCCACTAAATCAAACTAGACCTGTATAATAAAACAGGTAAATATATCTGTTAATCGTAGCTATTTCCTAACTGCCTATCGTTGCGAAGTTGCGTCAACCCTTTCTTATAAAAATCGTTACGAATTCGGTAACATTTCGATGCCGATACTAGTATTGGAGGATTTTGTCGACCAGTCGTTACGAAATCTTTAAACTTTGTTTTGTGGATAAGTTTTCTTACACCTCCAGAACGTGTAATTACTTTTACTGATGACTTGAATAATTTTTAAAGCTCTTTATAAAAAAAAATGGCATGCAGACATTATCAAGTAAACCAGCAGCCCCATAGCAGGGGGTTACTCTCTATTGCGATACGAAAGAAAAACCATTCGCATCTGTATGATTTTTACATTGAGTTGCGATGAGTTTTCTTGCGCATCGCAACAGAGAGTAACCCCCCAGAACTGCATTGGATTGATGTCGTTTGAGTGACCTGGAACCGAATTTCACTCCTGCTTTACTGAGTTAGCGGTATTATATGTTGCATCTTCGGACTTTTGAAGTGGAATCTATGACCTGTTGAAGCTACACATGGTAACTGTGGCTAAAGCTTAACGTTACTCAGGAAAATGGGCTTTGTTATCTTCGATTGTTTAAGCTTCACTCATAATATTACAAAAATATTTGTTGAAAAAAGCGTAACCACTATTTTAGGGCCTATAAATATTTTTTTATAGTCTAACATGACTTGTGTACGCTGGTCCATTAACAATGCATGATGTGAATTGTAAATAAAACAAAAAGTTTTCAGACAATTATCATAATTGTTTTTTATTATCATAGAAGCATCTAAGACAAGTGAAACAAAATATCGGTCAAATGCTCGGCATGGCTTCGGTAGAATATTTTCAATGACTGAGACATAATTGAGGTTTATTGCCGTTAATGTGTCGAATTATCTCATTCTTTAGCTTTGACGTATCCATTTTATTTTAAATATCGCCAAAGAAAGAAGTCACATCACATGATCGTGGCAGCAAATTAACATCGCCACAACATGAGAATTTCTCGCGTAAAAGAGCCATTGTTTCGTTAGATGTGTGGCAAGTGTCACTGTTTTGTTGGAACTCAATTTCTGGCCACAAGAAATCCGCGATTGTTGGGCAAGACGATGAGTCGAAGTTGACAACTCTTCTGCCACGAACGTTTTCTGCAAAACGAAAATGTGAGCACAATTCTCTCGATTGTGAACACATTTAGTAGATTATGCTGACCAAAAAAATTACAAAGTGCACGAAATTCATTTTGATTTGAATGCTCATTTACGGAAAAGGCTTCAATAATTGTGTCACACACTGAAAAAAAGAAAACTTGACATTAAAGTGTGACTCACAATTAACATCGTGCATTACGGTTGGACCACCCTTTTTTGTCAGTAAATTGAGCTACTCTAAGCGACAATTTTTCCAAAATATATAAACGTATTTGTACATGACAAGTGGTATTGGTTATTTCGATCAAAATTTAGCGGCACGTGATTTACTACCTGGGTCTTTTGGGATATGTACTAGCCGAGGTTTGTTCAAATAGTGATATTTAAAAATATCACTAATTTAAGCCCGTCGGCCCGCTGGCCTCGGTGTATTAAACACTCGATAAGCATTTTATAGCTTAACAGGAGCAGAGTTTTAGTGTAAACGTATACCAATTTCGACGTGTTATTCGCTATGTCTCTAATTAAAGCTGAGAAAATTATTCTTTTTATGAACGTAGGCCTGAGGGGCTATTATGTATTTCGATTCGAATCGAAAAGGCTTTGGAAGAGAATTTTCAATTTTCAAAAAAAAAAATTAAACTTTTAAAAATTACTCTCGAAATTGTTAATACAACTCTGCTGGATTTTCAAAAGCCATTTCGATTCGAATCAAAATTATTATGTATTTTGACTTTGTTCTACAACCAAAACATTCAGAAGAGTGTAGGTCATGGAAAGGATAAAGGGAGCCGTCAGTTTTAATAGAAAATTTCATGCTGTAGAATAAGAAGTGTGTGTGTGTAAATTAATTTTACAAATTTATCTTCCACGCTGAGCGAAAACATAAAATTTAAATGGATATGCAAAATAGTATTCCAAAAAATTTAAGATTAAATGTGTGTGTGTTCATGTATTCTATGAGAATTTAAAGTATCGAAATACCAGTACCGAAATATAATAAAAGAAATTAGACGAAAAAAAAAAAAACAAAACTTGTTAAACATTTACATACGAGTAGCAACGGCCGGATGTATAAACAGAAAAGTGTCTATATAAAATTGTTGCTTCAGATAGAATTCTTTATCTAGAAATCATAAAAGCAGATGTTTTTTTTTTTTATTATTTTTTACTTTTTTAATCAAATAAATAAAATAAATAATAAATTAAGTGGAGTAGTAGCCAGTCAGTCAGCCACTCAGTTCAGTAATTCGTTTATTTTACAGTCATAAGTCAAATTTCAGGCTGACAAAAAAAAAAAAAAAAAAAAAAAAAAAAAAAAAAAATTTGACAGATTCACAGAATTTCTTAGAAAATTAGTACAAATAAATTTTGATTATTGAAAGCAGTACTTGTGCCGTGATATAAAAGTTTCCGTATGTATGTAGGCATGATATTTTGAAGACACTGAACAGAAAACTGGAAGGCAACACAAAAAAAAATTATGAAGTAAAATGAAACAAAACTTTAGTTGTTTGGAAAAAAAAAAACAATAGTAAATAAATAAATGGACGGCTGTAAGCAACATGTTAAACAGCAAATTAATAGAGTAACAATAATTTAATACGTAGATATGATTTGTTTTAAATACAGAGACAAGAACTTTAAGCCTATCAATCCCGGGGTTACAGATTCGATACCTGTCTAGACCCTGGGAAGCCAAGAAGCTTCGCGATTTTTTGTTGTTAACAAAAAGAATTAGTTTTAAAGCCATTTTACACTACGCAATTTTTATTGCTGCTTTTTAAATATGATTTGTATTTATTGTTAGAAAGTAGGCTTTGCATTCATACATATTGCAGTCATCATCACAAATTATACAGTAACGTGAAAAAAAAGAAGTAGAAAATCACTACAAAAATAAAAGTAGTTCTGAGGAAAAACCGTATCATTGGATGCCCAAGTTGTTCTCTTTTTAAAAACTTTTCAAAAGAGCATCTAAGCAGCTATAAAATTCAATACTGGGTGACTGGATGTTGTGCTAAAATGGTAATGAAATTGCTAAGAAAATGTAGTGATTTTTTTTTGCTGGGTAAATTTGTTGTTTTAAAATAAAGTTTAACTTGGAAAAAATTCTACATTTTGTTTTTTGTAGCACAACACACTCCTACAAAATTAAAGAGAAAACTATATAACAAAACAAATTAAAAAGAAAAGAGAAAAAAGATTTTTTCATGTTATTGTTCTAAGTAAAAGATTTATAAAAGAAACGTGCAAAGAACGTGCTTGACATTAAAATATACACTCACACACCCACATACATACACATATGCATATGCACAGTAATGTGTGTGTTTGCTTGAATACGTTGTAGGTACACACATCCATGAAATAATTTATATGAGAAAATTGCCTTAAATAGTTGGAGTATATAACGGTATCAAGCGTAAATATTAAAGTTTGATCAGCATTTAACAAAAGAAGAAGCTACACAAAAAAAAATATTTTTGATTCAATATCTAAACCAGCATGTGTGTGTAAGTAGAGTAAAAAAAAGGCAAATGAGTATAAATAGAGGGTGGTCCAATCAAAACGCAGGATGTGAATTGAAAATAAAACAAAAAGTTTTCAGAGAATTAACCTAATCAGCCCCATTATGAATAAAAATTCCTTATTAACAACCAGTTATCTGATTTAGGGAATTTTCTCAAAAAAGGCAAAATTTGCCCAGAGAAAAAATCCTTGACATGAATATTTCTTATTACGACAGAAAGATCTTTGACAATTATGTGTGAAACAAAATATTTGGCCAAATGCTTGTTTCATTTACGAAGCAGTACGGCCCACTGAAGTTGCCCGCCCATAAACCGCACCAAACAGACACTCTTTGTGGATGCATCGGCTTTTCAGCAAACACTCGTGGATACTAATCTGACTCAATGCAGCAATTCCGCACAATTCTCTCGATTGTGGACACATTTGGTATATTACGCTGACAAAAATAAATCACAAAGTGCACGAAATGTATTTTGATTTGAATGCCCATTTACGTAAAAGTCTTCAACAATTGTGTACCTCTCCATAGATGAATTTTTCAAACACTAAAACTAAGAAATGGCAAAATAAGTTGGGCAAAAGACTTGACGTTAAGATGGGATTTGCAATTAACATCGTGCACTATGGTTCGACCACCCTTTACAACTACTTGTAGTTTAAAAGAGAGACCAGCAAATAAGAACTGCATTGCAAAAGCAACTGTGAGGGTATTATAGAAATACTTTAGATTATTTTAATTTCCCAAAAAAATAAAAAGAAAAACACTAGCAGCAGCTGTCTTATTAACACCCAAATAAAAAGAAAAGCATAAGCAAACGTTTTAAGCAGGCATTAACGCAATTGTCATGCAATATCGATCTCTGCGTTTTTTTTTTTTTTTTTTTTTTTTTTTTTTTTTTTTTTTTTAAGAACAAAGAATGGAAAACAAATGTCCACACATGGATTTTTCTAAATAAAAGAAGAAAAAAATTAATGAAATAAAAATAACAACAAAAAACAGATAAGAACCACAAAAGAATTGAAAAAAATGTTGCCATATTAATGAAGATTTTTAGTTCCAGGCATAGTCCCAGTGTGGACTGAGAAAACAACTTTAGCTGTGAAAACTAAATTTGCTAACAGTGAAAAATTCAGTTGTGACAATAGAAAATTGGTTTTACAGCTCGAGAACAAAATTTTGAACTGTATTGTGCAATTCTGGTTGTTACAACTGAATTTTTTTTATTAGAAAATAATTTAGTTGTCACAACCAAAGTTGTTTTCTAAGCGAAAAGATAAAGAGATTAGAAAAATTAATCAGTTGGTTAAAACTAACATTTTAATGGCACAAAGTACTAGCGCCAGAAACAGACTTTATAAAACAACAAATAAAACATGTTGAATTTGATTAATCGTCACTTACAATCTAAATAAAAGAGTTCTGATAACTGATTTATCGTAAGTCAATGAAACGTGTGAAAAAAATTCACATTAAAAAAATAATTTTTTACAATTTAGTTTTTGTTTTTAAGCTTGAAACATTTCGTTTCATTCATTAAAAAAATTAGTTTCAGGTCAATTACGAATAAAACTTCTCCCGCAGTATTTCAGTGTTTTTGTTTTATCATAAAAAATTCTCTAACTTGGGAAATTTTTTTCTGAAAGCCAAACTTTTCTGGGGAAAAATTTTAGGAAAATATAATTCGGGTTTTAAAAAAGTTTTTATAAAAACAGTTTCTGTTGTGAGAACTAAATTTGTTACTAATTAAAAAATTTTGGTGACGTAATCAAATTTTTATAGTTATAACAATCAAAATTCGATAATGAAATCTAATACTGTTTATATAATCCCGACGATAAGCTCGTCTAGAAAATTTTTTTAATTACTTTTTGCGTAAAATTCCTAAATTTAGTATTCTTACGTGTTAGTAATCATATTCATATTTGCTAATATAAAATGGGGCATATGCGTTGTCCAACTATTGTGTTCATAATCATTCCCAAATTACGATATTTCTTACCGAACCACATTTTTTTTTACATTAAAATTTCTATCGATATCGAATGCCTTAATTAGCATTCAGGCCTAGTGTGTTTAATTCCGTCATAATTTTTGACTGGTTTACTTCTATATAGACGAATTAGGGCAGTAGATTAAATACTTTCACTACTCAATATGCTCTAATTAGAGTATAAGTTACCCACTTCAGTTTTATGCCAAAGTAATTCATGAAGTAAGCAGTGTAAGAGAGGCTTTGGAAATATAAAAGCATTTAGTCTCGCCATTAAAGACTAGACACAACTGGAAGCATACAAGCTTACTTATACACATAAACATTATGTAGGTACATACGTAATCCACATCTACTAGTAAGTGCAGTTGTGAGTGTATTTGTTTGGAGACATGTCTTCCATACATGTGGAAGCCACATAAAAAAATTTTTAAATAAAGTCCACGTTATTTATAATCACAAAACTGTATGTATGTTCTGTATGTACAAGCATAAAAAAGAAACAAATTAAGAAAACAGTATGTACACACATGCATGTGTACGCAACTCGAAATAAAAAAAATTTTAAATAAATTTATAACAAAAAAACTACACCGTAACTTGGCGCAAGGCCCCCAATGAACAACAGCGAGTAGTCAGTCTACAAAACAAAGAGAAGAAAAAAATCATAAACTCAGCATTGTACACTCCCCACCCATTCAGCCTTCAATGACTGGCTGGTAAAAAACAAAAAAAAAAAAAAAAAAAAAGTTTTTTTCTTAAGATGAGCCGCCACACATTCTTGCAAGACTTTTTTATAGCTTCCGTAGATGCAAGAACACGATAGATGCCACAAATATCTCTGTGTATGAGAGTGTCTGTCTAAATTTTTGAATTTACACAAAATACAGTAATAAAACTTATAAAAAATGGGTAGAAAAAAAAGAAGTTCAAGTTCAGCATTTGCTTGACGATGACAACAAAAATTTTTTTTTTAAAGAAACGAGGCGAAGTTGATAATGAAGCTTTGAAAGCCAACCAACAACTGGTATAGGAATAAACAGTTAAGGCCTGCCTGCCTGCCTATTCTTGCTTCATGTAAACATTTATAAAAACGGACAAATAGAGAAACGGCCAGACAGACACAGACAGATAAAGCGATAAATAAATCGATTAAATAGCGAAATTCACTCTCAACTACACTCAAAGAAATTAATTAGCCACAAGTTCACTCACTTTTAAATATAATTTTATTTATTTAACATGAATGTTGAAAAAATAATAATAAATAAAAAAAAAATAATATCCATTGAACTAAATAAACAAAATTTCCCAGTAAACATTTTACAAATGAAAAAAAAAAATATTTTATTTTTATTCCTGTCCTCTCTTTTGAAAATAGAATAATTTAGTTCATTTGTAAAATGTTGGTTGATTGGTTCAATGCCTACTTTTATTTTCTGGTTTGAATTTTTTGAAACTTTTTGTTTGTCTATTGCCTAAAATTCTCATTTGGTCGATTGGTATAACGAAATAAGTATTCAAATGTTTGGGCAAGAATTTAACAAGACTTGGAAGTAATCCACTGATGATTCAGAGTATTGCATCAGAAATAACTATAAAACTACTCTACAATTTTAAATATGTTGGCTCTCAAGCGTTTGACAAATTGTGCCATAAAGGCTTTTTATTAAAGTTGCAGCAGAACTAACCTATATCGGCAGAAGGACTGTTGGCTCAACCCAACTTGGTCACACGTAAAGGTCGACTGATGGTTAAAAAGCAGGGAAATTTCGACACTAGAGCAGTTGCCTATGACCTGAACTTTTCATAAAATTCTCATGGGAAAATTTCGATTGTTCGAGCGGAAATTTATGCTAGGGAATGTGTGAGGCTTAGGCTGCACTGCTGGCCTTACACTCACCTATAGTAAGATCAGCCATTGTCATGGATTGTCTGTCATCTCTGAATGAACTTAGAATCCATAACAAAATCACCTGGACATAAGAGCCATACTGGCGACGAGCGAGTCGACTGATTGGCCAACAGAGAAGCCCATTAGGGAGAAACCTGGTTTCTGGTTGCTTACAAGCACTTTTTATTATAAAAAATTACACATGTATGTAGTGACGTGTGGCTGTCAAGTATGCTTGTGCAGCCCTTTGGTATTGATTAGCATCGCATAGTTAAAAATTATTTTACTGCATTTTTTTGCATACAATAGAAAATGTGTGCACAGATTGAACACTTTTAGTTTCATTGCATCTATTTCATTAGTGTGCTGGCGCTCTAATTTTTTTTATTTTTATTTTGTTTAATTTGAGTTGATGCTATTTGTACATTATCTTCATCTAAAGTTTGTTTTAATTTTATTTTATTTCAAGTTTTTCTTACACTTGACAACATTGTTGGGTATTTACGTTGGTAGTGGTGTCAAACACATACTCATATAAAAATATGGATTTTTGCTTCTTTAAAGTTCATTTCATTTCGCTTTTTTTTTAGTGTGTTTATGCATGTAATTTTGTGTGTATTGTACTCACACATGTTGTTTAAGCATCATAACATCATATGAAAAGTGTGCTGTGTCTTACTGTTATTGCAAATATATAAGTGCAAGAGAGATAGAAAGAGGAGTGGCAAAAAATCCAACAAAAATTAATACTAGAAACATTACTTGCACTTGGCTATTTTTAATATTTTTGTACCCCCAATGAATTTGCAAAAAAAAAAAAAAAAAAATTATAAAAGTATGTGTGTGCGTGTGTGTGTCTGTTTGTGTATAACACAAACATGGCTACATGATGAGCATAAGGATTAGATGAACACGAATGCACGCGCATCATTTAATGTACTTGTGTGGATTTGTAACACACATCTTGACATGTTCGTTTGCAGCAGCAAAGGAATTAAACTAAAAATAGATTAAAGAAAGTTTTTATTGTTATTGCAAGTACAGTGAGTCATAGTCCGATACGTACACACGCAAAGAAAAATATGGTTGAATTTATCATATTTTTTCTTATAAAATTTTAACTGAAACCATAAATATGTTTATAGTAAACATAATAACATTTTGTCTCTTTCACAACCATATAAAACCAAAACTTAATCGTTCAAACTCAGATGTGTTTTGTGGCTGAAGTGGTTGAGTGATTCTTAGTGATTCTTAGCTAAATATTCCAAAATTCGAGTCCTGGTAGAGTCAAAATTCTAAATATAAATTAATTGAAAGAAAGTTATTGGTCACTTTGTCATTTACTTTAACTGAAGTTAAAAAAAAAAATTAGAAACAGTTTTCTAAACCCTACTCACTGATTTGGTGATCTTCTTTTCTATTGAATTGAAAGAAACCCCGGTTTCTACGACATATTGTGGGCATGAGTCACAAATAATTAAAACATAAAGGCACCCATACATATTTTACAGTTACTGCTATCTATTTAAAATAAAAAATTATTATTAAAAGGAATCTACTTTTCAATGGGACTCATTTTTTGCTTTCACTCACTCTTTCAAGCAACCACTTACTTCTGCTTGGCCATTTGGCAATGTGTGTTTATGCATCATTTCTGTGGATTTAAATTTAAATGGTTCATTTATGCTTCAAATAGTAGAAGGTGATGTGCTACATATCCTTTTATTAAGGATATTTAGCACCATTTGCACCAGTTTCCTCTTTTTTTTTGTGTGAGTGTGTATGTGCATTTGTGTGGGCAAAGTGTAAAGTACACTTGCAAGCATTTGCATATTTATGCAACAAACGTAAAGGGAAAAAAGGCATACACACACACACACACGCACACACCAAACGAAAAAGAAACGAAATAAAGTAAGCACATTCTCGCACACGTAAATGTATAAAATTGCACATGAAGTGCATAAAAGTTGAAGGGATTAATGGTTGCAAGGTCTGCTTTATATTGGGTTGGTTTATTGTAACATAGTAGTCGTTGTTGCACACACTTTCAAATAAAAATGAATCCTTATGACAGTACCACACTGACACGATGCACCACTCTTTCATTTAAAACATTTCTACTGCCTTAGTAAATGAAAGGAATAAAATGCATTTTTTTTTCTTTTTTTTTGCATGCATATGCATCGTAACAATCTAAACTCGTACGAGTATATAAACAACTTTATAGAAAAAACAAAAACCGAATTGGGTAGGAATACAATTTTATAATATTTCATGTAGTTGTATTGGTTGGCACACAAGTATTACGTTGAAATTACGCTTAGATCAAGAACATGAGTAGTAAATAAGTAGCAGCAGTAGCAGCAGCACCAACAATAACAACTATATAAGCATTTGCTTTATGATAAACGACTATCTCTATTTGCTCTTTACATTTTATGCATTAAATTTTGCAAAAGCTTATGCGTTTCATCTACAACTATGAAAACTCCTGTTTGTTGCTGTTGCTATGTTATACCTGCTGTTGTTGTTGTTGTACGCACGAAAAGAAAATACGAAAAAGGAAAGAAGGAAACTGAAGGGTTAATACACGCTCGAGTGACTGTGTTATTCGCAGTAAAATTTGTTCGTTTTTTACGTTATAAAATTTTTAAATACAGTTTATGCATGTTTGTATGAGTTGTAAGTACGTGTATTTGTTTTAAAGCCATATTTTGCATAACGAATATTATAAACACACACAGCCATTCTCGCACACTCATGCGAAACTTAAAAGTTTCCACCAACAATCTCACACAACTATTGCTAGCACATGTGAGCTTGTGTGTGTATGTATGTGCTCAAGTTTAAGCAATTTACCCAGCAAACATATGGGCCAATGCTTAAGATTTTTATCTTTTATATTAGAAAAAAAAAACTTGGCCTGATGATCGTTTAAACTATTATTTTTTTTTTCAATTAATTTTAAATTACAAAAACTTAGTGGTCCATAATAGCGAGAACGGTATCATTCACACAAATTTTAAGCAACAGAATACAGTCGAAGCCTACAGTGAAAGAATAACTAATTTAAACAGCATGTCTGCATGTTGGACTTTTGAGTGAATTGGATTGGATGTGAGGTCCGTGATGTGGTAAAAATCGAAGTGACTGTAGGGTAGGGAGGATAAAGTGGAGGACCACAACAAGAGTTCTAGTTCTCTGTTATATTAATTTCGGCTGAATAAAATTTATTCATAGAATAAAATTCTTTTAGTGATTTTACCACCCATGAGACAGTCATTTTTTAATTTCTCTGAAATTAAAACAAATATTTACTCTTGGCCAGCCCTGCATGAATGCAAGCACACCTCTACACACACATAATCAAATATGCAAATACGCAAGCGGTTGTGTTTGTGTGCCATAATATTCTGTGTGAATTTTTCATTCGTTAAATTCAATATATTAAAATAATTTTATTTTATTTTCTTTATTTTATTTTTTAATAGGAAAGAGTTAAAAATGCATTTGTTGTATTGTTGTCTTTATGTTTGCCAATACATATGAACGAACATGCAATCGCAACCCTTTCATTATGGCATATTGTGTAGCACTTGCAACTAACGGAAAGAAATGCAGCAAAATATATAGAAAATAAAAAGAGTGTGTTAAGTGATTCACTTACACGTACAACATACCGCCACCACCATTTATTTATCTTGGAAATTGACAATTTTTATGAGTACCTGTGTCTCTGTGTGTGTACGCGGAGTTGTTATGAAATTAAATTTTGTAAAACAAGCAGGCAGCCTTAAATATTTGCACAGGCTTTTTTAATTGCAGGAATAGGGAAATTAATTGGTTCCTGTGTTAATTGGGGCTGTTAAATAAAATTACGGGTGCATCATCACGTTCATTTTCTTTGTTTTAAATTTCAACAATATTCCTTAACTGCTTGACACCGGTCTTTTACAATAATATGCTCTCATTAGGTATTCACAATAACCTTTAAAAAACACTCAAGTGTATTTTCTAACATAAAATCACAAGCAACAATAGAAGGGTCTAGTTTAAATTCTCTTTCCGGTTTGTGTGTGTTTGTATTTGTGCAAGTACAACACGCACAAATTAATTTAGACTTGAAAACAAAAAACTTTACAACAACAACAAAAAAAAAATATTTTCCTTGTGGGTTGATTGTATTTACGAGTATCTGAGAGTACTCGTACAAATAAGTGTTTCACCTTCACCTTGTAACACACATTCATTTATTTATTGTTACCGTTACTTGTTATACTCGCCCCCTCAAGTATTTTCTCTCAAATACACGACATACACCCACACACACACACACACACACAATTCACTTGATTTACATCCAGACAGTTTAAAATTTTATGAATGAATTCATTTGTTTATTTTTGGTTGTAAACAATTTTGCCTTTTCTAATATTATGGGCCAAAAACAAAAACAAACAAGCATTTAACCCACTCACTTTACACACTTTGTTTTGTCTCTCTTACAAATAAATTGAAAAAAGGACATCACATTCATTTTTGCTTTTACGCAACATTAATTTAAATTAAATTTATTTCTATGAATTTAAGTACGAGTATTTAGGATAATCAAGTTGTTAATCTGTTTTAATTGAAAATGTTGTTATTGTTTGCCAGCAGAAATATTTGTTTAATTTATAATCTGAATAGCGGGGCATATCCTGGAAGCCAATAAAAAAAAAAAGACCTCACACTTATAGCGATGGTTAACCATTTTCTAATTTTACGTTATCATCAGTGTGGGGTGGAAAATATTGGCATTAGCCAATATTTAATTTCTGCTGTTGTATGCAGACTAAAATCCTTGAGAAACTTAAAGGGAACTTTAATTAAATAAGACACTATAAAGTTCCTATTAAGCCGAGATCTGCACCATGAATGTGCTTAGTGACTGCTTAGCCTTAAGGTTTTTTAGAGAAAAACTAATGATAGAATTTTTTTTTCATTTTCAGTGAGGTAAGTGAGCTTTTATTGAATAAAATAATTCGCTTAATGCAAAGCCCGAATTTGTATAACTTTTAAGCTTTGTAACTCATTGGCCTCAGGGTCTTTTAAGATAAGACTCTTAGTAGACTTTTTGTTGACTCTTAGGAAAGTATTCTAGACAAACTAGGAATGATTTATTTATGTGGTTTTATGACTTACGGACCTCAGAGTCTTTACAGACAAAACTAAAATAATTCGCTTAATGCAAAGCCCGAGTTTGTATAACTTTAAAGCTTTGTGACTCACTGGCCTTAAGGTCTTAGTGGGCCAGTGACTTCTCACTGAAAAAACTCGATTCTTTTTCAAATCAATGAAATATTTTATTAATACATGGAAGTATTCATTTATTTAGCTTCATTAATATATTAAAAATATTTAATTTATTGGCATAATTAACAAAATATTTAATTAAATCACTGAAACAATTTTAATAAAATCGCAGCAATTGACTTAAGGCACATTTTTATTTCAGTTTAGGCCAGCTCTGTGGCTTATATCTTAAGAGTCTTGAGAGACTTCCAAAGAATGACTAGCTTCTTACGAGGCCTTCATACTTAGAAAAGATGGCTCTGGGCGCAGCACCTAGAACCGTTAATAAAAACAAAGCTCTTCAGTACTAAAGAATTAAATACACTTATTTATGTATGCCTTCCCTTAATTAAGTTATGTAAATTTCTGCTTAATGTACGAGTATTTTCGTTAACACAATTTTAATATGACCTACAAGAGTTTTAAATTAAAACACCTAAACATAAAAATTAAGTATTCAGTGTGTAGTCGTACAGTAAATTTGCATTAGAGCCTTAATGTTAATGCACGTTTATTTGTATTTTACAATTTATTTATGTATGGGAAGAGGAACAATAATTTGCAAAACTTAAAAAGTTCTTAAGTAACTAAATGTGTGCATGTTGTAAATAAGCAATTTGAATACAAGACATACGAGTACATGACTAGTAAGTTCAATGTAAAATTTAATGCGTGTCTGTACAAGTATTCACATTATGGCATTGAGTAAATGAAGGGCAAGCAAAATGTACAATATACAAACTTGGCTGTAAATTTCATTATAAGAAAACATGCTCAAATTGAAAACAATATATAGTAGCAGCAAGTATATATGTGTGTGTGTGTGCATTAACGAAATTTTTAATATAGAGCGAGTAAGCACATATGATAACTAAAGTAAAACACGTCACAGGTGTTCGTATCCTTGTACGGTTTCAAGAAGTCATTGCCGCTAAATTATACATAAGCTGTAGCTGTGGCTGTGGCTGTGGCTGTGACTGTGCTGTATTCAGAGAATAAGAACACAAGTTACTTTATGTTCCTGTTTTCCGTTTTATTTTCACAAAATTTAAACTTTTCTTTCCTTCTTTATTAAAAAAAAAACAAATTCACACATGATATTTAATTTTTTTTTTTCATTTCGTTGTTGTGCTACTTGTAAGGCTTGCGGAAATAATTGCAGCTTAAAAACTACAGCAGTAACTACAACAAAAAAGTTTTATGGTCTCTTTAAACTTTAAATGTAAAGAAACACAACCAACTGACAGTAAAGAATCGTTAACACAATCATTATAAATTGTACAAAAATGACAATGACTGAAAACAAAAATTCATTTTCATGCTTCATTAATGAAAAAATAAATAAATAAGCAACAACAAAACAAAAATCAATTAAACTTTGAATAAAAAGAACGTAAAATCCAAAAAAAAAAAAAAATCTGTAAAATCTCAATAATTGACAACAAGAAATCAAGCATTTGTTTATTAATCCTTCAAAAAGCAAAACATGAAAAAAATTCACAGCAATAACTGAAATAAATTAACAAACAAAAAAACTATGTAAAAATAAAAACAGTGCAGCTGCTCGTTTAATAATGAAAACGCGTTTTATTTACAATTACAATGTATGAAATATACAGACACACAAGCACACACACACGTCCACACTCCCCTATAAATGCACACACTCAAATTAGCAAAATATCTACTTTATATTCACGTATTTTAATTAGTTTCACTGTATATTCCTACAAAATATAACAACAACAACTACAACTAAAATAATTGAAATGCCGATACACAATGTGGCAAAAAAAAAAATTATTTTTAAACCGGCATACTGCGCCCCTACACACTCAATGTTCACTGCAATTTTACGATATCATCAGTTTAGAAAGTACGGCAACCTCTAGTTATGAAGTCCAGGGCAGAACCATACACGGTAAGGCCTTTAGTACAACAAACACTGAATTACAAAAACAACCTTATCGTATAAGTCAAATAAAAAAGGCGAAATCCAATGCAGTTTATATATTTTGAGCACAAAAATAATGGCGCCAACAAATTTTGACAGCTTTACAGCCAAAACGATGGAGAGCAAAAAATTTACAGCTGATTTTGATTCTGCCATGATTAACTTTAGGTTAATTGATCAATTAATTGAGAAATATGAAAACCATTATGATATTGCCTGAATTTTTCAACGTTGCCCGACTTTAGAATTGAATTTTTAGTGACTTGTGATTGTGTACAAGCCCCATTGGTGCTAAATAATGTCAGGACTTTTCGGAAAATTCTTTTTAACTCATTTTACTTTGAACATTTTATATGAGCAACAAACAACTTATTTTCTGTTGATTGCAGAAAATATCGAGTAAGGCGACATATATGGCTTTCCGTGGAAGCTAAAGTACTTACGTCCTGTATAAAACAAAAGAAAATTGCGAAAGTAGTAAAATTTACTTGTGAGGGCAAAATACGAAAAGAAAACCGGAGAAATAAAAGGTCTTCATTACCTTTGGCCGGATGCGAAAGAGCTGAAGTCTAACATCGCTGAGAAATGCGAAATTTAGAAAATAATCTATATTGCGGAATCAATACCGCAAGTACGAAAATGTATAATTGCAAATTTTGCTTCCTTACAAAGATGCCTTCGCAATCGCGGAACGGAATAAGGAAAAATAGTACTTAAAAGGAAACTAATTTTACTAAATTAGAAAGAGGAATTTTCTCTTTTTTCTTAAGCAGGCTTGGCGTCCGAAAGTAAGTAGGAAAAAATTTTTATTTTAAAAAAATCTACCTACAAAATTTTTTACTTAACCGTGTGGTAAACAATTGCCAACAGTAAGTAAATATAACACATAAATTGCAAGTTTCATTACATACAAGTGAGCACTTGAATCTAAAATAAAAAAAAAGAAAAAAGAAGAACCAAATTAACGCGAAACACTGCATAAAAATGAATTAATAAATTGTGTGCAAACTGTTTTGCACATGGTTACATTAATTCAGAAAAAAGGGTAAAATAAAATTTACCAAAAAAAAAAAAAAAAAAAAACATACCCACGAAAATAAGTGAATAAACCGAAATAAAATTTTGGGAGGTATGCAAGAGTGAGAAAGAGAGGCAACACTCAGAGTAACAAAGTGTTTGCTGATGGATGATATCACTGCATGCTGATTACAATGCACTGCCAACACATACACACACACACGAACATATATAAATAAATAGATGATGGATGGATGAATGGATGTACACATGCATGTACGAGTACTAAGCATATGTATGTAGCAATGTTGCATTTTACTCGTAGGTATGTAAGAGAGTTTACATGCATACATACCCGTCGTATATAGTTTTAAAATAGTAAATACTTATTTATGTATGTATGTGTACATGCACTTGTATTTGTTCATGAATATCAGGGTATTTTCATTTCTTTCTTTCTTTTTTTTTTGCATTATTTAATTCTTCTTCTTATTTTTCTCGTTGTATCAAAATTAGGTCAACAAGCATATGCATTTTGTAGGGGAATGTTATGAAAAAGAAGAAAAAAAAGTATATGAAACTTAACGAATTTTGAGAAAACAAAACCAAATCAGAATCAACGAAAAAAAAGTACTAAATTCAGATGTATGTATAAACATTCTTTTATTAAAGCAAATAATCTCTTTTTCCTCCCTCCCTCCCTCCCTTACTCCCCCGAATAACAAAGGCAAATGTAAAAAATTAAGCCAAATACCTATTCAATCATACATAGTTATATGTATGTAAGTGTATATGTATCCATCCATCCATCCGTCCATCGAGCCATCATCATCTATTCATTCATCACCAGCACTTAAATACACGTGTAATTAGTGTTTCCTCTTGCGAATTGTTTTACAGGCTCAAACGAACAAACTACTCTCTCGCTCGCTCGTGCACATAAAAATAAAACTTAAAAACAGTTTTTGAATATGCAGTTGTTATTTAATGGCACAATTATAAATCAGTAATTGAAAAGAGAAGAAACAAAAGAAAATTGAAAATGCTTTCCAATAAAATAAAATTAAAATCTATTTATGGTATAAATAATGAATAATCGACCAAGTGGACTTAAGTTATAAATGCTATCAGGTTTTAACAAGAAAACTTTACAAAGAACTGTCACGCCCTTGTGCTCAAGTAACACTACAATACGCCCAAAATAAAGTTTCGCAGTCAGCTGCATAAAATTTAATTTAATTTATTTTGTTACAATTCCTAGAACTTTTATACCAGTAAAACTGAAAAGTGCTTTCAAAATATTCGACATTGAGTAAAATTTATGGAAATTTTGCATTTGATGTCAAGTGGCACTCGATATCGAGTGCCATGTATCGCAACTGTAGTGAGTGAAGATAAATATGTTTTAACGTAACGCGCTACGTTCCTTAGTATTTGTAAATATATTTTATGGCACGTTTTACGTCATTAAATATTTCTAAATACATTTTTCGTATTTATGAAATATTTATAAATATGTTTAGGAGAAATATAAGATGATTATCTGAATGGGACACATATCATTTTAAAGAGGAGACTGTCTAGATTTGTAATCTACTGCCCAAATACTCACAAGTTATTTTGGACTATTTTTAAAATTTTTTTGGAATTTGCATATAAGCCAGTACTGCTGTTCTTAGGGATTTTACTAACTTCCGGACGAACCATTAGAGATAAACAAAAAGTTATTGCAATTTGTAATAAATTTTTAGCTTTTGAATTTGAAGAAAAAGATGTCAGAAGAAGCAATTGTTCGTCCATATCTATTATCAAAAATTCTTTTTGCACAATTTTTACCTAAATTCAGGCTACAGTTCTTTTCTAGTTACTTAAATTTGACAAACATTTGTCGATGTCGTAATTGTCAGGTATCGTAATTTTATTCGATATGTAATGATTAGACATCAGATTTAAAATCTTTATATCGTTTTATAATTTCTGAGATGTGCTGTTATTAGTTAAATTCAAAAGAATTACTTAAAAAGGAAATCCGGAATTCCGCATAGACCAAAAAAAAATTCAAAACTTTTGGTGAATTACAGAAGGCTATTTATTACTCAAAGTTTATATAAAAATTACCTCTTAAATATCAAATTATAAAATTCACTTCATTTACCTGAAACAAAACAGAGAAAAAAATAAATTAGTTTTTTTTTTAATTTTTGCAGACGCTGAAATTAAATTTTAATTAATTAAAAACGCAAATATTTTTCTAATTTTTTGATAGAACATTTTTGTTCTTCTGCTTTTCTATAAAGCATAATAATTTTATTTATGTCACACATTTAAACAATAAAAACTATTGTTTTTTTATATATATTAAATAGCGTCGTTCGTTATCGAGGTTTAATAATTTATTTTCAAAGACAGTTAAATCAATAGCAAACAATTACATAAACATTTTGTGCTTCATTCCAGGCATTCAATTTTTGTTATACTTTTTTTTTTATCTTATCATTTTGCTCAAGCCCTTCAGCCATTAAATATGATATAAATTAGAATTCATTTTATAGCATAAAAAAATAACAAAACAAAGATGTGTGGATGTTTGGGAGTGCGGTTTGCATCAAAACATTATTGATTTTTGACAGTGATGCCCAAACACAGACACTAAAAAATGTACAAATTATAGAAAATTCACTTATTTTGTAAGACACAATTTATATATTTCGATACAAATCACTAGAGAACGAATGTTGTTCTTTGAATTTATTAGTATTCTCAAAGAATGCCAAAAGGAATGTCTACTGAATCTTTCAATAGGAAAGCTAGAACCTTTTTGAAGACCTTTTTCCTAACGACGATGAAATTTACTAAATTGAAAATTTGAATTTTGCATGGGTATGACGTGTACTTTCAGGGACGAAATAAAAACATTAATAAAATATTAGGAGCATTTCAAGAAAAAAATAAATAATTTAATATTCTTTTTTTACTTTGAACATTTTTCATTAAAAAAAGTCTAGCTAAAATGTCATTACGGGTCGAAATAACAAAACAAAAATTAAAACAATTGTTTTGCAGCCAACTTCACTACCAAATGTCAAAATTGGATTTTCAAATTGCCGCCCCGCTGTTTCGGATGCTCCACACATTTTGTAAGGGCATGAGAATTTTTGACAGATAAAAAGTACTTGTTACACCAATTGAGGTATGACTAGAGCTGTTAATTTTGAAAGTGGTATAAATCTAATTACAAAAAAAAAAACATGACCAAAATAAATGGATTTCTTAATGAAATTTTTTTTTAAATTAAATACTTTACTCTAACTCACAAAGTAAAAGAGCGAAAGAGACCCCGCAAAATTTTTTTATAAATTTTCTAATAAATATTTTATGCATTAAAATTTATTAAAATAAAATTTTTTATTTACTTTCAGATATAGAAAGTTCATGCGCAATTCTGCTCAACTCTAATTGGAAAGTATTATCGACATGAAAGCATCACACAACAATAATAACAAATTTTAACTAAAACAAAACAAATTTTATGAAAATTTACAAAATTTTCTATAAAACAAAAGCTGTTTGTTTATACGCAGCGTCTAATGGAAGTAAAATTAATTTTATTAAAATAAGACACAACAAATTGTTAGTAAAGATTTAAATAAGCAAAACAAACAAATCAAATTGAGGGCAGACAAATAGAAATTGAAAATTTAAATAATTAAGCAATAAATTAATTGTAAAAGTTAAAAATACAAAACGCCACAAATTTAAGAGAAAAAAAAATTAATTAAAATAAGAGGAACCTACAAATTTACACCCCCAAAATTATTAAAAAAAAAAAGAAAAATAAATTTAAAAATTAATAACTTTAAATCCAATGTTTTTTCTAAATATTATATTCAAACAAACAAAAACCTACAAACATACATGCATATATTTTTATAAACAAAAAACAAAATAATTACTAAACAAAAGTACAAAATACAAATTTTTAACAAAAGTTTATTAGCAACGCAATAGTATAAATTAATTAAAACAACAACAATTATTACAACAGAAAACAACAAATTTTTTGTAACAAAACAAAATCTTTTTAAAACAAGTCTGATAAATAATTTAAAAAAAAATTTAAATCAAAAAAATTTTATTTAAAAAAAAGTTGTCTCTCTCTCTCCATCTCTTAAACAAAACGAAGACAGAGAAAACACAAAATACAAATTTAAAAATTATAAACAAAAATACAAAATTTAAATAACAAACAAATTCTGTTTTTCTTTGGCGCAAAATATTCAAGTTCAACAAATTAAAAAACAAAAACAGAAATTAAAAATTATAACAGTTAAAGTACAAAAATAAAAATTTTTTATTCAAAATTATTATTGCTAATATAAAATAGTAAAATAAATAAACAAATAAACAAAATATAGTCTGCACAATTACAAATTTTTTATTAAATTAAATAAAATTTTTAATCCAAAAACATAAAATACTCTCCACGACAGTCTAAACAAAATTTTCTTGCAAAATAATTAAATTAAATAAATAAACTTTATAACGAAATACGTACGTACAACTCTTATAACAAATTAAAAATAAATAAAAACACAAATTAAAATTCAAGTAATTTTAAAAAACAAACAAACAAATTTATTGCAAAAAGTGTTTTAAGGAACTTGTTATTCAATCCCAGTGACAAAGAAAAAAACAACACACCTACACTTGCATATACACTGACACACCTACAAACGTATAAAAATTAAAGCCCTAAAAGAATTATTTTGAAAAACTACCTCAAGAGTGTAAAACAAAAACAACAACAAAAAAGAACAACAACAAGTGTACAAATATTTCAAACAAAATTATTAAAAAAAAAACTATTTTATTTAATAATTAAATAAAATTAATTAAAAAAAAACTAAAGCACAAAAGTTAAGGTACAAATTTCATACAGACGCAAAAAAAACAAAGAAAAAAGTTAAATTTTAATTTCATTTTTGTTTGGTAAACTAAAAAAAAAAAACATTTAACGAAGGATACACAAATTTACGAGAAATAAAAAGTACAAGTAGAACCAACCAAACACAGCAAATGCAACAAATTTACTACGTATAACAACAAAAGCAAAACACACACACGAAACAAAACAAAAATTAAAATATTTCTGACTTGTCCCTGTTCCTGCAAGAGAGCTAACAACTACGGCCATGCAGCAACTGGTTAAATTTAAATGGCGTCTTCAATAGTGGCACAAACTGGCGGCGGTACACAAGAAACGTCTGCAAATACTTTACTGCAACACCAACATCAACAGCAGCAGCAACAGTTTGAGCAACATCATCAACAGCAACAACAACAAAACATATCAACTGTTGCTGATGTTACTTCAAGCAACTTGTCAAATGCCCACTTGCAGCATTTGAGCACATTAAGCCATCATTATACACACACTTATCAAACGCCAACAGCAACAGCTGTGACATTTCATCAACAACAACAGCACCAGCAGCAGCAATTGCAACAACATCAACAACAGTATCAGCAGCAGCATCAGGTGGCCTATACTGGCTTACAGCAACAGCAACAAAATCAGCAGCCTCTACAGCAGCAGTTATATGAGCAACATCAATTGCAACAGCAACAACATTGGGACTATTATGCCAGGCAACCACCGCCCCAACATCAGTCAGAACAATTACAACAACAACAACAACAACAACAACAACAACAACAACAACACAACCAACAGCCATTACAATCTTCAACACCCACTAGCACCAGCAACAATTCATCATCAACAACCAACAACAGCAGTAGCAATAACAACAATGCGGTGGTTACAAATGGTACCAGTTCCGTTACAACAATTGAAAATCAAGCAGCTACTAATCCAAGAATTGCCAATGCCAATAGCAACACTAATTCCAACAACAACAACAACAACAACAACACAAATGCCAGTTCAACCAGCAATAGCAATACCAATGATTCTGTAAGTTCACAAACAAACGGTTCCAACAATAATTATACACGCCCTTGGGAAATGGAGTCCAAAGACACAAATAGCAACTCCAGCTCTAATCCGATACAACCAAAGAGTGGCTTTGAGCCATTTTCAAAACTGCCCTCCTTCTCGAGTCAATTTCATGGTTTTGATCAGCTATTGGCCGATGGTACGCCCATACCGCCTGCGGCTTCCTCTACCAATGCGTCGGCCGGTTTAAATTCATTACAAACCGTCGCCATGTCGCCAGCTAGTATATCGGTTAGCTCACCGGGTATGGTGAGTGTCGGTTCACCACTTACCCAACTAACCAGTTTGCAAGCTAGTATAACACCGCCCTCAACAGGCTATACACCTTTGGGGGCACCACCGCCGCCAGTGCCACCCAATGCTTTTCATCCACATCATCGGCCCGCATATCCATTAGTCCCAGCTGCCTTGCCAGTACGCGATATAACTCCGTCATTGAGTAGCTCAGTAACGAGTGGTTATAGCAGTGATCCGTTGCTATACCAGCCACTTACACCTTCTTATGCACCACCCACGCCCAGTTCTTTAGTACCGCCCTCCTTGCAAACAAATACTTCATCACTGACCCTGTCATCGCTGTCCTCTTTGAGTAAAAAGGAAAATCCCATGTCAGCATTTGATCTCAATACAAATTCAAATGGCTCACTTATGAGTGCCACCACATCGAATACACCAAACACTTTAGCCACTCCCCTGGGTATGCACACACCCACACCATCATCCTATGATGGGGCTAGTAGTTCATCAATGATGGATATTTCCAACAGTGGCACGGGTGCCAGTAATGCTGGCTATCATACACCACATTCGACGGGATCTCATACACCGCATACTACTCAATCACACACGCCCACTCCCTCAACCACCACGCCATTAAAGGCAGATAAAGTTCTAAACTCACCGGTGGCTAGAGTGGATGCACGCAAAAAAGAGAGACGGAAAAATCGGGCCCATTCCTTAGAGTCTAGTGCCGATTCAGAGGCCAGTGCCATGGATGTAGACCCTAGCAATCCCGGACAAGTCGATGCTGTCTCCAGTACTGCTAATTTCAAAAGTCCCATATCGAGTTTGGGCATAGGAGACAGCAATGATGGTAGCGGTGAAAAACAGGTAAGTTCGAAAGGGAATTGCACAGATTCCTTTACACATTTTGATCAACCAAAATCAATTGTGATCAAATTCTTATAGATGCCTTCTAACATTTTCCAGTCAAAAAAGAAACGAAAACGTTGCGGTGAATGTATTGGCTGTCAACGCAAAGACAACTGCGGCGATTGTGCACCCTGTCGCAACGATAAAAGTCATCAAATCTGTAAACAGCGTAGATGTGAAAAGCTGACCGAGAAAAAGGTAAGCAACAGAATAACAACAACAACAAAACTTAAATTCATTCATGATTTCACACAGTTCACACACAGTGGCCCAAAAGCTTAATAGGAACCGGCTAACCAAAACCGGTTGCTAAACGTAAATTTACAAAACTACAAAAAACATGTGTGTGTGTATGAGTGTGCAAGTGTGTGATTGTGCATTTAAGATTTGTAGGTTTTATGGGTTTCATGTCAATGATTGTTTGCCAGCCACGTAAAAACGCGTTATTCAAGTTGAAAACATTAAAAAAAAAAACTGTTGTGGTGGACCTACAAAAACACCAGATGTTTATTCCTCCCATTCCAATGCATACCTTCAAGAGTGTAAGAGTTTGTAAGGATTTTTTTGTTGTTTTTGCTGTTGCCATTGATGTTTCAGTCGCTGTTTCAATTATTATTTTTGTTGTTATTGTTACGTTTGTTTCCTTCGTTTTCACTAGTTTAATTGATGAGTCTTCTTCCTCAGATGCTCCATCTTCATCTGCAATCCAAAAGAACATGTGTTTCATGCTTGCCATACACATGCCTTATTTTCTGCGTTTTAAACACGTTTTTAGCCCGTTGAATAACCTAAATAATGTGTGTAAATTACAATAACAAAAATACAAAGAAAAAAAAAGCAAAAGCAAAAGACAACAACAACTATAACTATAACAATAATAAAAGTACAGCTGATATCAAATAATTAGTAGTTGAAAACAAATGTAAGCAGCCAGGCAGGCAGGCATTCATCCTTTTCGAAAATCTTGATAAAAGTTAAGAAGCAAAAAAAAAAAAAAAAAGAGAGAGAAACAATTGAACAACAGAATGCAGCAAGATCTGCATTAATAAAAGTAAGTGTTATAACTGAAGATCTTTTTTTTAAAAGTTCATTTTTTTGTTCTGTTTGTTCTGCTTGCTGTTATGAGCGTATTTCCGTTTGTAATTTGTTCAAGCAAGTGACATTAATTATAATTGTCAGCATAAATTTAGACAGAAACTCAAAACAAACAAAAAAAGAAACAACAAAGACATCATCTGAAAGATACAAAAGATCATCTTACAAAAATATGTTGGCGACAAGATTTTCAAAAACTAGTTTCTGTTTCCTTTCAACAGGAAGATGATGTCCACATAACTTTACTCAGTAACTTTGTTTTTTTTTCTGGTTTTCTTTTTCTTGGAGTTGGTATAGAAGGCTTTTTAAACATTTAAGTGTTTAAAACTTACAATTAAGATTTATCATTTAAATATCTTTCAGATTCCTAAATAATTTTTCTGCTTCTTTTTAAGATTAATAAATATTGAGCAGCTGGCTTTTTGTCTGTTTTTTTTTTTTCTCATCAAGTTTAAATTCCCCAAAGCCAGCTGAACTTTGCAATGACCCACTAAAAATAATTTTGTTTTTCTTCTTTTTGAGTTATAAAAACAGGTACGAGTAAAAAAGAAAACGGAAGGAAGACCTTTTACATACAAGTACAAACAAAACTACTCCTTGCAGCACATTTCGTTATTACAGTTTGTTGTCAACTTAGTACTTTTGGTACCATTTTAAGTGCTTTTTAGTATTTCCTAAACGCACAGTTTTCGAGTTGAATTTAGTGTATTTTTACACGTCGTGGCATACTAAATTTGTGTGTCTTTAGCAGTCTAAATATGTCGCTACCATTCGTTCCTTCCTGTTTTTTTGCAAATATAAATCGTTGCCAGAAGAATTAAAAAAAAAAGTTTTAATAAATAAGACTAAAAAGTTTAAGAAAGAAATCAGTAACAAAAGAGTGTTTTTGTACCAGTTCGTTTGAACAAGTCAGAGGACTAAATTTGCACTAAAATCTTTCAAAGCAAGAGTACTGGGATATTAAGAATTTCAAAAAAATTTTAAAAATAATCCAAAATAATTTCTGAGTATTTGGACGGTAGATTACAAATCTAGATGAAATCCACTTTAAAATGATATGTGTTCCATTCTTTAATCTTTAATGGTTCTTCCAAAAGTTGCTAAAATCCCTCAGGGCAACAGCACTGGGGTATTAGAGAATTTTAAAAAAATTTGTTAAATAATCCAAAATAATTTCTGAGTGTTTGGGCAGTAGATTACAAATCTAGACGACCTGCCCTTTAAAATGACATGTGTTCCATCCAGAAATCTTCTATGGTTCGTCCAGAAATCGCTAAAATCTCGCAGGGCAACAGTAATGAGGAATTAGAGATTTAAAAAAAAAAATTTTAAATAATAAAACATTTCATTGAAAAATAATGAAGAAAATTGAGGGGATGTATGATATGAACAAAATTCTCTTAGTGAAAACTATTGATAGAAGAGAATAAGAATATCGGAATAGTTTATGGCAATTTTTATGAACCCTCCAGAACTACTGACGCTTTTGAGACGGTGTTTTTGGCAACTTGTGGTTTGCAGTTTGTCAAATGGAAAACATCTTTGTCATATTTTGTAGTGACAATAATTAATGCTTTAACGTGAATTATAATCCTTTTACGTGTTTATTTTAAAAATATCAAACTAAAAATAATATTTAGCTTAATTTACAAAAGACTAAAGCCATCTTTTGTAGGGCGTCTTCGTTTCTTGATAAGATTTTGTAGGCATTGTTTTGCTTTATAAAAAAAAAACAAATGATCTTATTTAAATCCTGGTAAACTGCCTTAGGAAACTCTCGTATTTTATTTAGGTGTAACGCAACAAGTGTTTTGAGAAAAAACTCTCCTTGAAAATGTAAGGACTTTGTAATCCGTTTTTTTCTTAATGTAGATGACATCGTTGATATCTTAATGCCTAAATTTGTTGCGTATTTCATTTAAAACGTGAGATATTTTTGAAATAAGTTTCTTTTTTTTTTTTTTTTTTGTTTAAGTCATTCACCCTTTTAGCCTTAATTGCACTAACGTTTTGTAGTTCCATTCATTAAAAGAAAACAGTTATTGATATTTTTAATAAAACAGCTGCATTCTCACAAAAAAAAAACCACGGCAAAAGCCAGTCAGCCAAACAAACAACACAGAAGAACTAATAAAAAAAGAACAACAGAAATGAAATCCTTTGATATCAAAACTCACAAACGTAACGTAACAAGGCATACGATGGAAGTACTTATGATCAAAGTATTGGCCATAAATAAACAAAAATTGAGCAAAAAAATTTACTCGAAAGAAAAATGGCTAAAATTTAAACGAGTTAGCGTTCAATGATCCATGAAAAAATAAAAACGTTGAATAAAAAGCTAGAAGAGAAAAATCAAAAAGAAAAAACAAAAACTCCCAAGTTTTTGCAAAAGAATAAATTCAAAAAAAGTAAGATAAAAGCGAAATTCTAGCGTGCATATAAAAATATAAAAAAAATTATCAAAGAAGAAGAATAATAAAAAAGAAATAAAATTAGAAAATCGCTTTTATAAAAGGGATGTTACGGGTATTAAAATTAAAAAAAATAACAAAATTTCCATTAAAAAAAATTTAAATAAAATTACAAAATGAAATTAATTTAAAAAAAAATATTTCCATTATTAGATTAATAAATTTGCTAGAGTATGTGTGTTTTACACTAAAACAAACACACACACATTTTGTATTGTCTGTTTTTTTTTTATACTTTTAGTCTGTCCAGCTGTCTCCTGTCTTAATAAAACTATTCTATTTCATCAGACTCACAAACACATTAATACTAAAGCCCTACAAACAATTGAAAATATTTTTAGTAGCAGACATTACGTTTTGGTCTCTTCTAGAAGATAGTTTTTTTTCATGCTTTTAAATTTTTATAAGAGGGAAAATTAAATTTTAGTATTTAAGACACAATAAACATTTTGAGGATTAAAATTTTTGTTATTAAAACTTTCAGTGATATTTTTTGCTACACGTTCCGTCAAGGCGAAGCTATACAAGTTCGGTGCACTAGCAATTCGCTCAACATTTTCTTTCAAAGCAAATTTTACCAATAAATAAAAATGGCACTAAGATTTGTGATTCTAAAAAATTTTACATTTCATATTATAAATTTAAATAAATTTTTCTAATTTCGAATATAACCGCTGTTGAGAGAATTTTCCCGGTCTAATTCAGAACGCTAGGCGAATATATCGTTTATTTACATCAAGGGTATCATTCAAAAAACATGATTTTACAGGAGAGTCATTTAAAGTTTGTAATTTGTTGTCATTCTTATAAAAGTAAAAGTTTTAAATATTTAATTTTTAAAAAAGCCCATACACGACAGAAGCCTGCACACGCAATCCATAGTTTGTGCTAGTGGTTTAGTCCACATTGCTCTAGCGATGATAACCAACAGATTTTGATATTTTACTGCTCGTGTCATTTTGCTGGGGGGCTCGGCTACTCTATATTGCGATGCGAAAGCTAAATGACAGAGAGTGGTACTACATTAAAGATCCCATTTTTTTGGTGTTTTGTATAAATCTCAGCTGTGAAAGATTAAAAATCGGACTCGATTAAAGCTCCCTTCCATTCAAATGCCTTAACTCTTTACGTTATTTTCATTTTTTTATTACATCATGTTGCAACTTTCTATAATCACAAACAAGATACTGAGAGAGCAGTCATTTCATGATCGTTTATCAAATTGTTTAGAGGGTTGGGTTGTTGTGATATTAAATGCGCTTGTGTGTTTTAAACTCTGATCGTTTTGTATGTTGCTTGCAGTAGGCAGTCCTGTCTGTCTGTTGTTATGAACTTTTGTGAACATCTGCTTGTCGGTTTCCTTTTCTCGTATGTTTATTTTTCATTGTATTCTTTCTACTTTAGTTCAGTTCACTTTTAAAAATTCGAAAGCAAAATAATGAAAATTATTTTTATTTGTTTCTCAAGCAAAAGGTATACGAGTATGAGTAGCATATAGACACACACATAATTCAAAATTTGTTGCAGACACTGTTAATAGTTAAAGGTCACGAACAGAAAAAAGGTCATTTGCCGCAAGGAATTAGTAAATTAAATAAAATTTATACAATTATATTCCAATTGATTGAAGCATATTATTTAAATTCAAACAGATTTTCAAGTAAACCGATAGTAAAAATGAGCCTTACAAACTGGAATATCAAAATTTAGGCTATTTGAGGCTTTTTCGAATCGAAATAAAGAAAGTGTTACAAAAAAATAAACGTAATGCAGAATTTATCTTGAGACTTAGAGACATAAGTAACCTTTACACTCTAAATGACAAAGAATGCTGATGACATTTAGACATGAAAAGAAAGCGTATCTGAGAACTATCGATATCGATAACTACGATTTGACAGCTGAGAATGTCAAACTGTGTTGACATTTCCGTTCAGTAAGGTGTGACAAGTCATAATCAATCGTTTAACGCCAGAGTAAGGTTTTCAAATTACGGAAATCTACTTTGGAAAAAGAAAGACCGACAAGCAAAGTTCATAGATAACTTTATCACAGAATTGTGTTTAGTGATGAAGCAAAGAATTTCATAAAATCGATAAAAATATAATTTTTTTTTATTTTTATATAAACTAACCTGTGATTTTTCTTATTATTGTTGTCATGATGAAGGTTGATAAATTGTAATCCTTGTAGAAATTTTGTAGATATGAAATCACTATTTTGACACTGTAGTCCAAATTGTGATGGGGACAAACCACCTTGAAACCCGAGGGTAATCACAATTTTGCAGTTTATTAATTTCTTTTAGAAAAATTAAGTTTATTAATACGCGGCACTAACTAAACTCACGATACAGCTTTTTTATGCCATCATGATTACTTTCGATCGCGAACACCCGTAAACGTTCCCGCATGACAGCTTTTTTATGCCATCATGATTACTTTCGATCGCGAACACCCGTAAACGTTCCCGCATGACAGCTTTTTTATGCCATCATGATTACTTTCGATCGCGAACACCCGTAAACGTTCCCGCATGACAGCTTTTTTATGCCATCATGATTACTTTCGATCGCGAACACCCGTAAACGTTCCCGCATGACAGCTTTTTTATGCCATCATGATTACTTTCGATTGCGAACACCCGTAAACGTTCCCGCATGACAGCTTTTTTATGCCATCATGATCACTTGCGATTGCGATTCCGTTAACGTTCCCGCATGACAGCTTTTTTATGCCATCATGATCACTTGCGATCGCGATTCCGTTAACGTTCCCGCATGACAGCTTTTTTATGCCATCATGACCACTTACGATCGCGAACCCGTCAAGGTTGCCATATAACAGCTTTTTTTAAACATCTTGATCACTTGCGTTCGCGATAGAAAATTACGCACCTTCACACATTGCAGTTTTATAGAACTTAAATTCCAGGAAAAACTGAAATTAAAAAAGAGAAAACAATTATTTTATGATATAGGAGTAATATAATTAATAAATTAGCTAAATATATATATATATATATATATATATATATATATATATAAACTTTTTTTAAATCTCAAAATTGTCTTCAAAAAATTATAAAATATAAATTAAAATTATTAACCTTAAAGGCTAAGAATTTTTTTTAAATTAATCTACGAATTTTGTCTCATTCATTTAATGAAAAATGCATTTAGGACATTCACACAGTAGTCATAAAGCCATACATATGTTTTCAAAGCAGCTGTGAACTGTGAGTAAGTCTATTGAGTACTAATGACAAATTATTAAACACATTAGAAAAAGTTTTGGAAAGAAAATTAAAGTAGACTTGAAATGCGTATGAAAAATTTATCATAATTTCTACTTGAATTCTTTTTTACTCATTTTTTTTTTTGAAGCACAAAATTTTTTTTAAATAATATGACTAAGATTTTATGACTGATAGGATAAATGTTCAACTAGCAAATTTATTTAGATTAATACAACAACTACTTGAATTTAGAATTTAAGTGGATGGTAAACTTTTTTTAGTTTCTGGGGATGCATGCCATTTATACATACATAAATTATAAAAATGCTTTCTTCAAATACATAATAAAAAATTGGAAAAAGTATAAAAGTCTGTTGAAATTGTATGCACATGTACTTTTGTACTTGTGGCTTAAAAAATATGTGTGCAGGATATTTGGTTTATTTGGGAACGTTAATGTGAGTGTAGCTTGACTCAACTACTTGTGTTTGTATTTACTTTAATGCATACTTGTACAAAAGACTCCCACATATCCTTAACATGCGTACATTCTTGTAAATACTATATGTATTTCGCATAATTTTGCAGCGTTATACATTCTGTTATTTATCGTACTTTCAGATAAACTTATTTGCTGGCATGTACCATTTAGAATGTTTATCATTTTAGATTTTAGTTTGTGATAGTGTGCTCTGTGAAAACAAACATACAATTATTTGTATGGCATGCATGTTCGATCGAAAAACATTGTACGAGTATTTCAACTACGCATCTTAATTTAAGAATAAATGAATACTACAAATACATACAAACAACATGATATGCTAGTTTTTAGGACTGGAGCCAAGCTAAAAAAAAAGCAGCTAGATTTGCTAGCATTATTAGCAGAGGCGCCAACTAAAGTGGTAAATGAAATATTTCAGGCTTTAAATAAGGACGAACAGACATCTCTATGCACGGTGGTGAGACAAAATCGTTGAAAAGTGGGTGTAAAACTGGGCGTGTGTGTTTCAAAAGTATATGACGATCTTCCTTAGAGTATAGAGATTATATGTATCAAATTTCAGACAAATCCGATGGAACACAAAATTTTGTATAGCGAAAAAACAAACAAAAAATGAATTTTATTTATTTAGATTTAGGAAAATTTACAGCGGAGGATCTCGCTCACTTATTTCTGTCTGAAAAAGCAGCCATTCTCATAATCGACTTTGCATACAGCCATACAAAATATATTCTCGACGTTCATAATCAATCCTATGTGAACTCATAAATTTACAGAGTTGATTATTTAGAAATTGGCGTAACGCAAAAAATTTCTTATAAAATAAACTCTATAATAAAGAGCTGCTAACGTATGTGCCACCGTTTTTATAACAAAAGCGATTAAGATCAAATCGTTTTAAATTTATTTGAGTACTTTTCCTATAAAATCTGCAGACGAGCTGATGGCTTATGTTATAAAAAGCATCACATTAATCGGCATACTAGTTAGCAGCTTGTCAAAACGAGTGGCTAATGAGCCTTCAAACTTTTGATTACGGATTACACTTACAATTTTAAATGTAAAATCCAGCTTAATAATCATAAAACACTAGGACTAAGACATAGAAAACAATTGTTTTTTTTTTTTTTTAATTTTGATTTTATTTTCATACAAAACAAAAGAGAAATTTTTTGGGTACAACAAGGTACAGCCTGGCACATGTATAAAAACATACTTGAAATGGCTTACAAGCACTTTTTATTAGAAAATATTACACAAGGTTGTCGTGATGTGTGGCTTCCAAGTATGCTTGTGCAGCCCTTTAGTATGTATATATATATGGGAGACGTGCAACATCATTTTAAATGTTTTATTTTGGTTGTTTTATTTCATTTGTTTTGTGTTTTAATTTTTTTTTTTTTTGTCAATTTCCATCTGCTGGGGATGCTGCTGTACGGTTATGAGTGCGTGTGTGCGCATATGAGTTTGTTGGCTGTTGTTTTTGTTATTTAATAAAAATCTTTATATTCTGTCGTTATTCTTGTTGTTGTTTTTAAAGGATTTATTATTGTTTTGTTATCACGTATTTTGCATCTGAAAAATGCATCTGCATTTAAATATTTTGTTTTGTTTTGTATGTAACGAATGCTTTAAAAATTTATTTATTTCACTCACACACACACACACATACATTTTAATAAAACCAACAATAATCATAAATGCATATTCTCATTTCATACTTTTTTATTTAAATGAAAAAATTTTATTTATGGAAAAAATTTATTATTTAATTTTTATTTACTTCTTTTTAAAATTTTTGTAATATAAATTAATGAATTTTTTGTTTCAAAGTTGTCACCATGTCATGTAAAAATTCTATTTCCACCGCTGTGTCAATTAATTTTTAATTACACTTGAATATGTAAATTAAATGATAAACAAATATTTGCTACTAAAACACACACACATACACCAATTACATGGCAGGTTTAATCAGGGCTTTATGAAAATATACTTGTGTAAATTTAATATTAAACACGTTCCATTTTTTATGCAAGTAATTAAACAAATTATTTTTGCCAACTAATTTATTTGTTTGCCATTTTTTTAACGTGACATTTATAGTGCGGCAAGATATTAAAAACTGTTATTTTTTAAAGTGACATTTTTATTTTACCAATAATTTATTTATTAGCAACAGAAAAGGGTATTGATTGTGTAATTCCACCTACAGTTAACTAAATAAATATTTGTGGAAAATTTTATTTATTAACTGGCTTTTATTTATTCATGTTGCTGCAATTTAAATTGTTTCATTTTTTATAGTAACCCAGATAGGATTAAAAAAAATTGATAGTCGAGGGATTTGAGTCTACTAACGACTCACTTTTGGTTGTTATACGCTACCCAAAAAGTGCATTTTTATACCAACTATTTACCTATTAATTTCTCTTAAAAAATTTCGGTTTTACTGGGTACCAAAAAAAATCTAGTTACAAAAATAACTAATCAAGCAATTAAACATTTTAATTAAAAAAAAATTGTCACCTTGATTACATTTTTTATAAAATTTTTAAATAATTAAATATTTAATCAATGTGTTACTTTTTTAATTAAAATGTTTAATTGGTGAATCTTTAATTTATATAAAAAATAATTCTTTAATAATAAATTTGATTAAATAATTTTTTTAATAAAAATGTGAACTAACCTGACTTTTTTTAACATTAAGAGCATTTTGACAAACACATAATTATTTACTATTTTGTAGACTTTTCTGGTTTATTTAGTTTAATCATTATTTTGATTACACTGTAGTTTTTTTAAAGTGTGATGTCGTGTCTGATTACACCCATGAAATTCGCGTCGGTAGTCACAGGTAATCATAATACAGAAGTTTATTTAGCACTTAAGACACGCACGCTTGGTTTGTAATTACTTACGATCACGACCTCGACGTTCACGCATGACAGCTTTTTAATGCTATCACGTTTACTGACGATCGCGAAACCGATTACTTTCCTTGACAGCTTTTTAATGCTATCACGATCAATTACGATCGCGAAACCACTGACGTTCACGCGCGACAACTTTTCAAGACGAATGGCAGCTTATGGGTGGCGGTCTTGTGTTACTTCAAACTGATGACAACCTAAAATTAAGAAAATAAAAATAAAATATTTTTTAATAAGAATCGTTCAAGTGAAAGCTCATTATTACTCTAAAAATTAAAATAATTTAGAAAATGTCCTTGAGAAAAAAAAATCAGAAAATTACTTTTTCTAAGAAAAAAAAATTTTTTTTTAATATAAAATACTTTTTTCTAAAGAAAAACTTATTTTTTAAAAAATTTATTTTTTTTTAAGAAAAAAATTACTTTTTTTTTTAAGAAAAAAATTTTTTTTAAAAATAAAAAATAGTTTTTTTAAATAAAAAATAGTTTTTTTTTAATATAAAATACTTTTTTCTTAAGAAAAAAATTATTTTTTTCAAGAAAAAATTATTTTTTTCAAGAAAAAATTATTTTAAAAAAAAATTTTTTTTAAATAAAAAATAGTTTTTTTTTTTAATAAAAAATAATTCTTTTTAATAAACAAACAAACAAATTTTTATTTATCATATTTATTTAAACAAATACACACAAACATATTAATTTTATAATTTTTTCTTTTTTTAATTTTATTTGCAGGAACCCAAAGCCAAGCAAGTACGTATTAAATTTCAAAACTTTTTTTATGTGTTTTTTTGTTTAACTTAACCTTGTTGGAATACAATAGCCACAAACAAGTATATAAACGTAAAGATGTGCAGCATATTTCTGCACGTATTGCAGAAGATCTTATGCCCTGTATTTTTATTAATACATGGCCGTGTAAGTTTAAAATATTTTTTTTTTTTTGCAAAAACATCAACTACAAAAATTTGTTTCCTCTTTGTCTAGTTTCAAACTGTGTATGAACACAAACGAAACTTTTCACAAACGTTTCCTGCAAATCTATAAACTTTTCAAATACACAAACAAAAACAATTGTCTTTGCACTCATCTTCTTGTTTTAGTTTACTAAGATATTGTTTGTTAAACAAAACAAAAGCAGAAATGTATTTCTTGGAGTAATGGAATTAGTTTTATAGGGAATTCAATCTACTAATTTATGTGTGTGTTCTTTAATGGAAGTCACCTGTATATGCGAGCTGTGTCTTCTGTATTCTATGAAAATTCATAGCAATCAGAATAATCTAAGAAGCGACAATACGTTATTTCCATATGATTACCCAACACCAAATGGTTTTAAAAATAAAATTTAATAAAAATTATAAAAAAAAAGAAATGGCCAACATACTGATTGATTTTTATTCCTATTTTACTTGTATCTGCATTGAAATGGTTATTGAAACGTTAAATAAACAAAAAGCAAACAAACCAATTAAAATATGATACTTCATGGGTATAAAAGGACACAACGAACATACCGAAAAAATAAAAAAAAATGCCAAATAAATAAGGAATACCAAAATATTGTTAAAGGCAGGTGGTTTTCAATGTGTATTTTATTTTGGTTTTTATTCTTCGTTTTTCGTTTTTGTTTTTATTTTGCTGGTTTATGAGTGTGCGAACGCTCTCCATATTATTATTTTTTTTTTGTTACGAGTACATGCTACTACTCTATGGATTCATAAGACTTTTTTTTATTTTTGATGAAAAGAATAAAAACAGAAATAAATAAATGCATAAAAATATATTCCTTAATACACAAAGTTCAATAAACTTTGTTGCAGGTATTAATTCCTGCATAAATAAATACTAAAAAAAAATAACATTAACAAACACGCTCTCTCTCTCTTCTCTCACATATATACACACACATACACATAAACTCTCTTAACTATCAAGATTTTCATTATTTAAAATGTTGTAAGCAAACCAAATATGAAATTGAAAGGATAACCATTCAGGATTCAGGCTAGTTGTTATACACAGAAAAAAAAGAGTGAAATAATTCTAAACAAAGAGGCAAATTAGTATTTAATAAAAAATAAAGTTAATAATTAATCTTAATATCACGTCACGAAGTAGGTAAAAGGTAGCAAATTTATCCCCTACGAGGACACCACAGTGTCTAGTCCATAAAATAAAAGCAACCACCGGTCCAGTGACATATTCTTTTTCCCCTAGACGTGCTTCAAATGAAAAAATTCTTAATTTTTTGGAGGTTTTCAAGAAAGTTCTTGAGCGTGAGTTAAAAAAATTTTGTTGAAATAAAACGTGGATTCATTTCGTAACATTCTGACTCGTTCATTTGGCCAGAGAAGATATTGAGACAGAGACAGAGACAGATAGAAAGAGAAATACGAATCCTATACCACACTTCCGAGCAAAAATTTAACACCATGACATGATTGATAGACAGACACCTTGCGTTATGGTTGGTTTATCTTTTTTTTTTTTTTAATTTTAAAAACTTTTGATCTAAACGATGCATTATTGCAAATTAAATAATAAAATACAAGTTGAACGAGTATTCATGTATGATAATGTTAAGCACAACTCTTGGATCTGCACAATTGTTGTGAATATGTTGAGTGTGTGTTTGTGCTTATTTGTGTGAATAAAATTTTACGTTTTCTCATGCATTAAATGAATGTTTGTTGTTGGTGTTACACAGCTTCCGATGATGGCTGTTTGAATGGTGCTGATGATGATCATCATCATCCACGGCTGATGACTGGCAGCAGTTTGAATGTTGGGCTGAATGTTATAATGGGTTGAATAAATGAATATGAAGACGAAAGGTTGTGATATTTTAAATGTTTAATAAATTGAACATATATAAATGTCAGTTACTTTACTCACACAAATAATTTATTTAAACAAACTGACTGTTTTTCAGTGTATAAATAAGCTCACACACATACACATTTAGATAAATGCAGAATGTTAATTCTAGCAACCAGCCATTCAAGCAGCCATTCATTCATTAAAATTACAAAAATCGCGGCAAATAATGATAATAATGAAAAAAAACACAAACAAAATAAATAAATAAAACAGCAAAAGAACTGATTGTTATGCGTAGTTAAATGATGATAATTTGTGACATCCTTTTTAGCACAAAAAAAAATACAAAAAAGAATTAAAGCGATAGTAAAGAAATAAAATAAATAAAAACAATCATAAATATGAAAAAGAATAATTTAACTGAAATTGTTGATGTAATACAGAAAAATCTTTTTATGACGTACACGTTTTATTTCGTACAATGTTGTTACACTGTGCTTAAGGTGCACTATTAAATACAATAATTATTTTAAATAAAATTTCAGTTTAAGCTTGCTCTATCAGCTTTAAATTATTAAAAATTGAAATAGTAGGAAAAATCCCCTGACGATTGAAGTAAATTTCGTGAAATCGTGCATAGTGCACAAGAAAATTCTAAAAAAAAAATTAAAAAATTTTCAAAGTGAGTGAAGATAAATATTACGAATTAAATATGTTTTAACGTATCCCCTTACGTTTTTTAGTATTTATTAAAAATATTTTCAGTATTTATGGCATATTTATCAAATACCTACAGTTAATGTTAGTATTTATGACACCTTTATAAATATGTTTAGGAGAAATATACTTGCATAGGTATTATGCAAGTATTTGGGCTGTAGATAACAAATCTAGACAGCCTTCCCTTTAAAATGATATGTGTCTTATCCCGTAATCTTCTATGGTTCTTCCGGAAGTTGCATTTATAATCAATTGCACATCGCCAGCTTTGTACTCACTGACTGCAGTATTTCTTTTTTTAGGTGACCCATTATCTTTATTGTTTTCGCTTTGTTTTTTTTTTTTTGTAATAAAGACTTTCATTTAGATAAAAATTATATTATCTTGCTGATAAAATATATTCCAATTTAAGCAACAATAACATGAAATATTAAACTTTTAAAAGTATTCATTATATTTTACATCCTTGATAATCAACGTTTCTACAATAATAAAAACTGTATGCAGGTGAAGGAAACAAACTGAAAAATTTACTTGAAATTTTGGTAAAGCATTTTGAAAAGAAAAACAAAGCAACGAAAATTGTTACTGCATACGAGTACATAGTTGGGTCTTGGAATGCTTAACTTAAAAACTAAATTGTTTTAAAAAGGGTTGATATTTTTATTACCTTTAGGGCATAACATTTGAGTTTGCACTTAAAGAAAAAATTACTAAAAATGAAATGAATAAGTAATTTAGATGTGACAATTTTTTTTTTAAATTCAATGGCATAAGCCATGGTTGCTTTTTTTTCTCAGCAACCAAAAAAACAAAAAAATATTTCATGAAACTTTTAATAAAATGAAAAATTACTACTCGGGTTTTACACTATAATACAATAGTTAAGATTTTCATTGAATTTTTAATGAGCAAAATCAAATGCTATTTAATACGACTGTCAATAAATCATACGAGGGTTTTACACTACAATGCAAGTATTAAGATTTTGATTGGATTCTGTCAGCTGTTTTTGCAAAAATGCAGCCCTGATACGAGTACAATGAAAAGTATAAAAGTTTAGAAAATTTTCTAAAAATTATGACAATCGTACGACTGTCATATTTCTGTTTGTATTTTTGTAAATTTTTGACAATTCATTTTATTCAGTATTACAGTGTAAAACCCCCTTAAATATGATAGTAAATCACGGCTTTGTACATAATGAAGTTAATGGAAAATAAAGCTTATTAACAACGAAATTTTTCTGAAAGTGTATTGCTAGTAAAAATTGCTATTTTAAACAAGGTCGTTATTTTCCCAATATAAGCAGCAACTCTAAGATATTTTAAAGCAGAAAAGCAGAAAGAACAAAACAATTAGAAAAACCCCTCTTACAGAGAAGCATTCATTGATTCATATACGAATACAAATACTTTTAAGACGTTAGCAAACTAAACACTGAGATAATGAAGCCATTAGTTGCTGTTATAATTGTAAATAACAGGTTGCCAACTGTATATTCTTACATACATATTCCCTTAAACTTACACACAATTGCTTCCAAAACAAAAAGCCACCTTAACAAATATGACAACAACCAAAGTGCAACTGCAATTCTGCAAATATCGAATTCCTTCCTCTCTTTAGTTTGACCAAAATGTAGTGCTTAACAAACCATGACACAACAGTCAGTTACACACTCGATAACGAATGTTGTAAATATTTATTTGCGAAATCTATGAACAGGAAAACAAAATCAAAGGAAACATTTGAATGCAACTAACCAGCAACTGTAATGACAAGCGGTGAAAGAGCAAGCAAACAGGCCTTTCAAAAGGCTTTTTCGGTATTTTGAAAAAAAAAATAAATAAATAAAATTTTATATAAACAAATTCTGCATTAGCTTTTGGGTGATTACCATTTTGGTAGGAAAAATTAAGTTTTCTTTGCCACTGTCATTTTATTAAACAACAGAAAAGTAAATAAAGGATATGACTACATATTTTAGAACACCTAAACCCAACAACTACAAGTATTCGCAAAATGAAAAATAAAAAAATTTCAAACGAAAAATAAATAAATCTGAGAACATCCGAATATCGACATAGAACACAGGCTAGATGGACGATGGGCAGGGCAATACAGTGAATTGCACTAGAAGGCTACATTGATATCAAAAAATGCGGTGGCAGCAATAACAGGCAATTATCACTTTGGCAATCACGGATATTCCATCAAAACGAAATAATTGCGTGGAAGTCAATGCGGCCTAATTTCACTATTACCAGATGTTCAATTGTCTCTGGTTTATCGACTAAATTTATAAAAATTAACTTGAAATATATTTTGCACCCGTAGATTAGTAGGCAGCGTACCAATCTGAAGGTCACAGGTTCGATTCCTGTCTAAGACCCTGGGTGTTTTCTGCAGACAAGCCAAGAAGCTTCGCGGATTTGTGTTATTTAAAAACAAGATATAATCACTTTTTCCTTATTATCGCAGATTTAAGCACTTTTTAAGTTGATGAATCGAAATTTGTTTTTCGGTTTCGTGTAAATACATTTCAGGACTACCAATTTTAGTGATTTAAAGAGATGAATGTTGTCAATTCAATTTAAGAAGTTTTTTTTTTTTTTTTTTTAATTTGAAGATTTTACATTAAACTTGAATGGATTTTCACTACATCAAAAAATGAAAAAAATAAGAAAAGTATTTTTTTATATAAATTTTTTGCTAGTTAAACAGCAAATCATGGCATTAACATCCCTTAAAACTGGTAAATTTATTAAAGTAACAAGCTGAAGCTGTGGTAACTTTTACAGCAACTCGTATAATAGAACAAGTCATGTTGTTTCTTGTGCTCGTTCTCGTTCTCGTGCTTGTCCTTGTCCTCTTCATCGGCTTATCTAATGCTTCTGCAATACCACACCATCAAACATTTAACAATACGTACTTCGTTCAGGGTAGTTTTCCATTTATTTGGCGTATATGTATTTTTTTCTGGAGTTTTAACACAAAACAACATAAACAACTTTGAAGTTTTAATATGAAAACGAAAAATGTGCGAAAAAAATCAACAACAAAAGTGAAAAAAAATTAAAAGTAAAAAAATTATTTTTGTTTTTTTTTTTTCCAACAGAAAAGTTATGTACCTACAACAGCAACAGCAAGAACTCAGAGAATTGAAAGCAACACAAATTGTGTGACGTATTTTTTTCTTTTTTGCAAGACACAAAAACACGGTTTTTTTTCACCAAGTGTCGAGTGTAAAATGGTGTAACAGAAAACCACAACAACTGAAAGAAACTAGGAAACGTTGAAATAGGACCTCAGCATTAACAAACGAAGCCAAAATGTTTAAAGAACAAAAATTAAACAAAAAAACTGGATATTTCGTTAAGTTTTTTCCATCATTTCAGAGTTAAGCAAAAAAGGAAAAAACAAAATCTTGATTATGCATGTGAGTTAAAAACGGTACACACCCGCCCGCATAAGGCACATTCAAAGTCATGCACAACACACGCAATCACACCTACACTGCACAACACAATAACCACCAAAATATGACCAAAACTTCGTCTTGATTTTTATTTTTAATTTTTGGTTTTTAGCTGAAAAATATTTAAAATAAAATTACAATCTACAGTGTATTGCATGCAAGTGTTTAAGTGTGTGTGTTCATATCTATTAAATATAAAACACAGTAAACAATCCTTATAAAGGACCATACAATTTACTAAAGCGAAAAATCTATCTGCAACAATTTTAATTCCTATTTAATCGCAAGATTACGATTTAAATCACTAAGTGCTAAAGGAATCTAGCATTAAGACACCTGAGAATCATAACTTAAAGAAAACAACTTCGGTTGTAGCAACTAGAATTCGATAATAGAGTAAATTTCTTACAAATATTTCGAGCTGAAAGATTTCTTTTCTATTGTCACCATTGAAAACTTTGAACAACTGAATTTTTGGATTAATAACAAATTTAGTTCTCCCAACCGAAGTTGTTCTCAGTGCTTTTTCTTTCGAATTGAAAATTATTTTCGAAAGTCATTTCGATTCGAATCGAAACTCATAATAATACCCCAAATTTTATTCTTATTACCAATACAATTCATTCACAATAGACAATTTTTTAATTCACAATTAAATGAAACATTTCATAATAATAAGATAATTCCGCAAATTGCATATCGATGGATATTTCTTTATGTTAAATTTTCCTTTCCGTGAGAAATGAATAATGCGACCCATTAATTGCAATTTCTTCGTCCAATTTTTCCTTGTTTTTTTTAATTATTAGGCTAAAAAAAAACAGAGCTCTCGTAAAGTCATTGGCCCAGCATGTACGTAATTTTAATTTCATAGTTTTTAAAACATTCGCTATCGAGCAACTTTAATTTCGTTGAGTGTCGAAGGCTTTCCTTTGGTTTTTCTTAGCCACTTTTTATATTTTAAAACATGTTCCACTGTATTTTCAACTGTGTATGTATCTATATATGTATGAGCTTCCTTTAATGCATACACTTTTATTTTAGAATTAAAAAAAAAAAGTTATTTTGAATGGTTGTTTTTGAATATTTTTTTGGTTTCCTTTTAGGTGACATCACTTTTTAGCTAAAAAATATTGTACGACAATAAACACTCATTTGAACTGAAAAACGTGCTTTTTTTTGTTATGGCTGCGTCATCACATAACAACTTCGTAACATTTAAGTTTAGTCAACTTTTCTGTTTTCGTTATTTTACAAATGAACGAATGCGAAACTAATGTTTGAATACTTTGGTTTTATTCCGCACTTTAATAACTAGATTTTAAGTAATTAAATATCAGTAGAAAAACTTAAAGGAGTTAAAAAATAATTAACAAACTAGATATTTGCAAAAGTCTAAAATTTAATGTTTAAGGTGACTGTTTAAGCAACTGATTAGCCACTAACTGTTTAAGAAAAATTACTTGTGAAACACTATTTAATTTTATCACTTATTTTTAAAAGATTTTATCTATTTGTGTAAGACAAACAATATAAATTTTAATCCTGAAGTTTTAAACCGACCGCACACACAGAGCGAAAGACAGAGAGAGAGACAATCAAAATAAAACCCCTCTCAATTAGTTTAAAAACTTAACTTATCTAAAACTTGTTAAGCATTTTAACTAAATATTGTGGAAAAAAATGTGTTAAGAAAATGCAGCTGAAAGCTTAAAGAAAAAATATGTCTGTTTGTTTATCTAGCTAAAAATGGAAACAGAGCAATAACGAGAGAAAAGGAGAGCTTGATTTTCTTTTATATTTCTTTTCTTCTTTCTTAGAGGGAGAAATTTTAGGATTAAAGATTAAAAATGCATACGTACTCACAAGAATATAAAAACATTCAGTTGTTTAGAGAAAATGCGTATCCTTGTTTGCAAAACTGCACGCACAAACCCTGACTCACACACACACATATACGCACATGCATATGTATGTACTCCCTTATAACTGTATGACGATGACTTGTGCAAGTTGAAATTAAAGTTTGTTTCTTCGTTTGTTTGTACTCTTTTTTTCTTCTTCTTTTTATCTACGCACTAACTTGTTCAGGAGTGTGAGTCTATTTATTACAAGTTGGCAAATAAAAACTTTATTACGCATCAAACGAAAAGGCAAAGCAAGAAGCAATTTTACTTTTAAATTATTAAGAGTTTTTGTTCAGCTGAAGCAAAAATTGTTAGTAAAACGAAATAAAAGTTTTAATACTTTTCTGCAACTTCTCTTCGAAAACTTTTTGAAAACAATTGAGTTGCTTGCCTGAACAGCACTGAAAAAAAAAAAGATTTAGTTTAAAGTTTCTTTGTTTTTCTCCCACTCCCAAAGAGTTTTTCTTCTTTTATTTCAATTTTTTATTTTGGTGAAATGCAAATTCAATTTACGTATTAGTTTTCTCATTTTGTGTATGTACCTACTAGATACATAACCATAAACGTTATCATTTGCTGCAACAACAACCTAACTCACAAAATGCCTTAATTTTTTTATTTAGTGTAAAAAACATTGGCTCTTAATCATAGTCACACTAAAGTCGGTATTTTTTTTAAATCGATTTTAAATTCATGAAATTCTTATGAAGAAAAAGTCAGCTCTTAAAAAAAGCATACTTTTTTGTGACTGGAATAGCGGTGATTGCCTATATTAAGTTTTAGGGAAAAATTTCATAGAAAAACAGACATTTAAAAATGAAGAAAACTGTTTAAATTAAAAATAGTAAAGTGGGCGTGGCCACAAGAAAACTATATTGCGCCCTACTTAGGAATATATAGACGGCAGTCTAATAAAAATTAGATTTTTAATTATCAAAAAACCGATTGCAATTATTTTCTATATAAATTCTAAAGAAATCCTTTGAAAATGGAATTTTAAGTATTAAAGAAACATTTTTCATTAGTTTGTTTAAAACATGAAAGTAAAGGCTGCTGCCATACAGAAGATGGTTACAAAGACCTTTGAGCCGAAATTAGCGCACCTTACAGAGAAACCTGTTTTGATCATTGATTTCTTCTCAAAAGCTTTATTGTAAATGCTTGCTTTTGCATGATGCTGTTTTGGTTGGTTTTCTTCTTTTCTCAAAACAACACAGCTGCTTTCTAAACACAAACACACTCAATCTATTTGCTATTTTGCTACTTTTATTTAGTTTATAACAAAATATGTATGTATGTGAGTTAGTGCAGTCTAATACAATCAAACTTAAGTTCTTTCTCGCACTTTAACTTGCATAAAATGTTAAATTGCAACAAAGATTGTACAACTTTGATAAAGAAAAACATTAATTTCTTCATAAATATTATTTCTTATTTTGTTTTCTTTATTAGAAAATATTTTTGCAAATATTTGTATAAAATTCCTTAAGAAATGCAATGAACAGTTGTGTATGAGAGAATGTATGAACTAAAATACACAACAACAAAAAAAACATAAAATAAAAAATAAGCAACGTTGAGTCCCCCAGTTTTATTGCCAAGAGATAAAAGTTTGAAAAAAGAAAGAACTCGGCACAAGAGCTACAGGGAGTAGTAGCAGGGAGTTTGTGCAGCTTTCAGAAAAAAAAAATTTTTTTTTATATAAATTAAAAACAAATAAAATATCAAACCAAAACGAAGAAGTATCTTTGTTTGCCTAAGAATATACACATTCAGTATGTACCAACACACGGACATATAAATTCATATTTGTTTACTGGGGCAATATTTGGAAGCCCTTGTTCTCTTGCCTTTATTTGCTCTTCTATAACATTTAAATTTATCATATCGAGTTTAACAATTAAATGCAAAACTGGGCCACTTTGGTCCAAGCTAAAAATATGTCATGGAATGTAGGATATCGGTTAGCTAGAGTATAATGCACTAGATTTGATTGTATTTAAAAAAATTAAAAATTAAATTTTTAAGCCATTTAAATGATTTTCTTCTCGATTTTAAAGAGAACACGAATAAAAACATTCTAGGAAATTTTTCAGTGGTGACCAGTGTACTTTTTTTAATTAATTTTTTTATTTTTAATAAAATTGATTATTTGCTGAGCTGTAAAAGCAATTGCAGCTTTTTAATTCATATGAAACAAAAAGGAGTTTGTTAGTTCTTCTTTGTTAAAAAGAAAATAAATATTAATTGCACTCTTGGAAAATCCTTATACAGAAGATGATGCTGCAAAACTTGTAAGACATACAGTTTCAGCTGTTACTGATGGCAGTCGAAAAAACTTATTGTAAAGTTTAAAGCGAGTGGGATTATTTGCATAGTAGGAAATAAGCTAAACTTTACTTTAAACTAGCACGATTGCTTAATAAGTTTTATTTGTGTATATACACTAGCATCCTTTGACAATTACTAAACGTTGCACAACACCCTACTTAAAGTATTTTATCCGTTTTGTAAATAAAAAGTTGTTTAAAGTTTTCATAAAGTAAAATGAAATTTTAATTTTTAAAAGGAATTTCACTTACTTGCATGTATAACGAACTAACTGCTGTCAAATGTACTACTCGTACACTTTTGTCATCCTGCACAAGTGCACATACAGTTTATATGTACATATAAAGCACTACTACTTTATGTCATGAGTGGTAAGTGTGTGCGAGTGCTGTATTTCACTAAACTGAAGTTGGCAATGAGCTGAAAAGAAGTAAGAAAAATATGAAGCAAAAGAAAAAAAAATTGTTTGTGTTTCAAATAGAAAAATACAATTAGAAATGAACAAAGGATGGAAATTTTGCTCGTTGTTGATGAAAATGAAAATGAAGATGAAGATGAAGATGATATGATTGTTGTTGGTGTATGTGGAATGTCTTAAACGACAAATGAAAGACTTTGAAATCAACTGCTAACAAAAAAAAAGAAAAAATAAATAAATAAATAAATAAAATAAAATGGAAGAAAAAATTATATAGAAAGTTTTCAAAAAGAAAAATGCTGTAATAATAGAATCACCAACCAACTCCAAGTAGTTTAGGGCAAAAAAAAAATTATAGAAAAGTAAATAAATAAAAATGAAGAAACGAATTTAAGAAATACTCGTACTACGTAGTTTTATGCACCTCATACACTTGGCCGTTGTGGTAAAAAAGCAACACAGATAAAGAAGACACATAAGAAATAAATAAAACAACAAAAAAAAAGGAAACAGCACACGTAAAGGAAAGTTTACTTTGCTACAAAGTTAAGGGAAAAACTGTAATGAAGTCAGGGCATGTCAAAAAGTATGGTGGAAGAAGGAGTAGTGACTGTAATATATGAGTTAGAGTACTCGTATTTGCTTTTCCATATACAGAACCTGTTCTTTTAAAAACTTATTTCTTAGCTTAAAAATTATGTCAAGGATTTTTTTTTTTTAAATTTGAAAAATTTTTCTTTTTTTAAATTAAATTTTTTTTTTTTAATTTTTAAATTTTGTTTTTTATTTAATTTAAAAAAAGTTTTTAATTTAAAATTTTGTTTTTTATTTAATTTAAAAAAAATTTTTTTTAATTTAAAATTTTTTTTTTAATTTTAATTTTTTTTTAATTTAAAAATTTTTTTTTTAATATAAATTAAATATTTTTTTTTAATGTTTAAAAATTTTTTTTTTTTAATTTTTAAATTTTTTTTAACAAAAATTAATCTTTATTTGTGCTTAATTCCAAATTATGTTCCATGATATTCTCATGGAAAATTTAAAAAAAAAATTTTTTACTTAGTACAACAAGTACTAAGAGGGAAAGCATATCTAACGCTACTCTGAATCTTCAGTAGATTACTCCCAAGTCTTGTTTTTTTTTTAATTTAAAAAAAAATTAAATTTTTTCTATAAATAATTTCTTTGATTTATTGCTTTTTGAAATAAAAAAAAAAAATGAACAACCATGAAAATGTATTTTGTAACTATTGAGCAAGACAATTTAGATGTCTAAATCTAAATTATAAATAAATAGAAATAGACTTCATGCCGATTGAATTTATGATTGATTCAGTTCAAAAAATTGTGCAATTGATTAAATTTTTTAATGAAATATTTAACTTCTAACAGAACCGTATTTGTTAAGTCAACTAATTGTGATTTATAATTAATATTATTATAAAAAAACCAAATACACAAATAAATTCATTTAAGGTGCTGTGCTGACTGTTGAAAGTTCCGCTTCAGTTCCTTACAAACTTTATTTTTTTTACTTCTAAAGGAAGACGAATAAATACAACAGCAGCATGTATAACAAAACAAAAAGCAACGACATTGTTAGCATTGTTGCTAAGAAGATGTTGTAAATTGTTGTTGCCGTTAGTAGTACATGAAGAAATGGAGTATCCTTAACTGTTTTCTATGTGTGAGTTAAGTATGTAGTGTTACACACATACAGACTTGAATATGTTTTTATAAGAAATAAAAGGAAATGTAGTGAAATGTTTGTTTGTTTGTTGTATTGTGAGTTTTACTCTTTAGCTATTTTTACTAGAGGAGTATATATGCTGCCACTGAATGTGGTAGTGAGTGAGTGGTATTTGTATTGGTGTGTTGCTGTTGCTGTTACTTGCTTGCTAAGGAATTACTTTAGCTATAATAATGATATCGCATTTACATACTTGCAGTTTTGTGCTTACAATTGCTGTTGTTGTTGTTGTTGTATGCCACACTCATTTTGGAGGTCTGTTTTGCATATTTACATTAATTTTATTTCAATTTATCTTTTTTTCTTTTATTATTTAATTTTATTTGCATTTCTTTTCAAACTTTAAAGTTTGTTGGGTGTTTTTTCTTTCTTTATTTGCCTTACATTTCTGCTCCTACACTTTATTTCTTTATGCTGTTGAACACATGTACATACATATATTTTGCTCTTCTTTGTAGTGTTATTTGCTACAGTTTTTTTCTTTTTTTTTTAATTTCACTGCTGATGCAGTTATTGCCATTGCCAAAGGACACGACACAACCAAATACATTTAAGTTTTTTTTTGTACTTGCATGATACGCAAACCATTTGCTGTGTTGGTAGGTCAATGCACGTACAAAAGCCACTTGTTTCTTTAAAAAAAAAAAAACGAAAAGTAAAGAAAACTCTGCTCAGCACAGAAAATATAAGAAGCAAAATAAAACGCACAGAAAATAGAATAGAAAAATGTTTAAAAAATAGCAAATAGAAAAAAAATGAAAAACAATTAAATAAAAAAATTTTTAAATGAATAAAAAAAATAACATTAAAACTACAACATGTACCAAACGTCATCTAATGGCATGGCATTTGGAACACAAACCTCAAAAAAAAAAAAAAAGTAAAACAAAAATGAAATGAAAACCCATGAAGATGATGAAAGTTTGCTCTGCTGAAAGGATGGCAAAGGATTTGCTGTTTCCGTTAAATTGTTTTTGTTAAACACACACAAAAGTGTTTCTTGCTTTTGCTGCATGTGTACTATTACTTTTTTTTTCAACATTTTGCTGTTGGCATTGCTCTGAATTCATTTCATTTCGCCTTTTTTAAACAGTTTTTTAATTTCATTTTTTTCAGTTGTTGTTTGTTGCTGGCTTTTCTCTTTAAATGCAATTTTCATTTGTTTTTTATTTCTTTCTTTAATTTTATTCCCCACATCGACTGCAGAATATTTCCAGCAATGATGCTGCCACTGCAGCAAAGCAAAAATAAAAAATAATAAAAAAAACACAAGTATATAAAAATGAAATGGAAAATTAAAGTGAACTTCATTAGAATTTTTTTGTTTTTTTAATTTTTGCATTTCATATTTTGTTGTTTTCCGTTTTAATAATTAAAATATGTACCCATCTTGTAGCCAGCAGTAACAAGAAAATTTCATAAATTAAATATTCTTTGTAATTAAACATTCTGTTTTAAATGTTAAGCGAGTGGTAGGTAGGTACGTACCACAGCCATTTAGTTTTAAACATAACGAGAATTTTCCCCTAATATAATAAGGCCTCGCATGTAGTCCCTACAATTAAAAAAGAATAGTTCGTTTACATGCATCATTCTACACTTTCACTTTGCCACAGGACATTAGCACTCACTCAAAAGCAAAACACACATTTCCTCACACCCACACAATGCATTAGGTACAGTTTTTACATGAAATTTGCAAAAATAGGGAGTATATGGTTATCCCTAAACGATTACACTTTGTAAAATGTTGCCAGCCGATATACAAAAGAAATCATCTTCCTGATTCTTAAGCACAAACTAAAAATTTTTTATTAAAAATTTTTCGCAATTAATTTTTTTTTCTAGAATTATATTCACATTGAGTTGCTAAAAATTAGGGTTGTCAATCAACTAGGGTAAAATTTCAGAGAAAGCACCCTTTAGCAACAATCTTAGGCAGAGTGAAATATTCTGTTAGGCAGGGTTAAGAAGGATTAATTATTTTCCCTCAGTTGTTTTTTTTTAATAGAAAACATATCAAAAGCTACTAAAACAGTTAGAAAATAACAGCGTAACACAAATTCACGTTTTACTGTTTAATTATTAAAAAACTTTATTTCACACGATAACTTAAAGTTTTGCCTTTTATAACAAAATTTTGCTGTTTGGCATTTTTTAACTACCTAGGACGGATCATAAAACTTTTTAATTAAGGGAAGTATATTAGGGCGTGTCATAACTCGAAGTAAAAATCTTAAAAGGCCTGTTTGGTAAAATAAAAAAAATAAAAAAAAAATAAAATCAAATTAAATTATATTAAATTAATTTAATTTAATTTAATTTAAATTAAATTTAATTAAATTAAATTAAAAATAAATTAAATTAAAGAGATGGTTAAAAATCTTACGATAAAAAAAAGTTTCATACATATTCTTCAAATATTTACTGAATTTAAAGGGATTTATAGAGAGATGAAACCATTCTGACGAAACCCGTCTATCTTAAGGCATGGGACCTAATGTGACACATTTCTGAGTATTTGGACAATAGATTCCAAATCTAGAAAGCCTTCCCTTTAAAATGATATGTTTCCCATGCCGTGATCTTTAATGGTTCGTCCGAAAATTGTTAAATCACTCAGAGCAACAGCATTGGAGTATAAGGAAAATTAAAAAAAAAAAATAATCCAAACAAACTTCCGGGCGAAACATAGAATATTAGGGGATAAGACATATAGGTTGTCTAGATTTGTAATCTACTGCGTTGATTTGGGGCTCTGTATTCAGTCAGTTAAAAAAGTTGATTTCAACATCTAGCTATCGGTGTGATAGCTTGATGGTCACTACTAATTCAACTGGCTTACCTATAGAGCCTTAGGTAGCATTCAGCTGCCTGTTGGGAACAAAAAAAATTTTATATACAGTTTGAAACCTCCCAGACACCTACAAATTATTTGCGCAAATATAAAATTGAATTTCCTATCTCTACACGTACTTATTCTCCCGCATTTCTCCTCTATGAAACAAATATTTAATTGCACAAAACTTAATACTTGCAATGGGCCTTATGAAACCCTGCATGTGCCAAAAGAATTTCACCCACAAATACACAGACAGATTTCAACACTAACAACAAAGCAAAACGGAATATGAGGGCGGTAAATTTAACCAACAGACAGATCAGCTATAACTAGATGATTTTATTTGTAGCAAAAATAAAAAAAACACAAACAAAATGTTATAATTCAATATTATTGTTGCTGTTTTTGTTGCTCTATCTAATTTGAGTTGAATCAATAAACACGTTGAAATGTAAGCAACAACAAATACAAAAATAAAATGCAGTCACATGAACATCTGTAAAAATTTTACACAACAAAAGCACCAACCAAAGCAACATTTAAAATTAATATCCTTTTTATCCTTGTAGTCATTTTCAATAACACGTGTGTATGTATCAAACTCATAAGCACACACACACACACACGCAGACGGCAAAAAAAACTCATGTGTATGTACTAAATCCATTTGCAATTTCTTTTATGTTATTTTTTTGTCTTTCAACATTGAATTGTTCAGTTTCGTTTGTGAGACGAAATGGTATTATATTCGTGTACATACACATATACAAGCACATAGTAAATCTGTGATGTATGAAAAGATTGCACATGTTTGATTTTAATGTTTTGTCTTTTGGCTTTTGTATATTTCATTTTCAATTTTATCTGGATGCTTAGAAACTAGAAAATAAATATTCCTTTGCATTATGTACGCACTCTACAGAAATAAATGTTACAAAAACTAAACAAAAAAAAAAATAAAATTGCGAAAACAGCAACAGCAGCAGCATCAATAGTAGTTTTGATATAAAAATTTGTAATCGCATATTAGAAAAATGTTACAGAGAGTAAACGACAATATATAGAATGAACACATACAAAATAAATAAAAATATGCTGGTGGTAGTTGGAATAATCATGCGAATGAATATCTTCTGTTACTCCATTTTATATAAACGTTGCTTTCTACTACTTGTTTAAAAAAGGAAAAAAAAAAAATAAAAATAAATGGATTTGAAGCAAATACTCGTAGTAAGTCGTAACTGAAAGGACCAGAATTCTACTGCATACATAAGCTCACGTACACACAAACTTCTTTATCTACATTTTTTTTTTTTTTTTGTTAATAAATGTGTTTTGCAGTACATATTTGTAGAAAAAAGAGAAGAAATAACTATAATAAGGGATGGAATATAAATTATTTTTTTAATTCGATTTCAACTCAATTAAATGTCAAGAAATGGAATTTTAAATTAAATTTGTTGCATATTTTTTTCCTCATTTTCATATCATACGCAAGATTAATAATCAACACGATGTATCTTTTTAAATTAAATTATTAATAAAAAAAGAAAATAATTAATAATGCAAGACACACACCTCCCCTCCCCCCTTTAACACTTAAAAATATTAATTCTAGTTTAGTTTTAAAGCGCTGGTGTTCTTTGGTAAATTATTATACAGTGAAACTTCGATATAACGAACTTCATTATAACGTAAGACTTAATAATATAACGCATTTTTATGAGTCCCTTGAAAAAACCTCTTTATTGCAAAGTTTTTCATACAAAAATGCTCTATTTCTATAAAGCCTCTAGATATGTAGCGAAATATTCTTTTAAACGGAATCATTTTTGAGAAATATAATATTTCAAGTAAGCCTATAAGTCGTTAAAGTCACGTTATCAAAAGCTTCTACATAACGAAGTATGTATCAGAATCTGTATCTAGAAATTGTATAAAAAAAACTGTAGGTACCCATAATGAATTTTTTTCGATTTTTTACAAATTTCGTTATACCAGGGCTTCACATATGTATTTATAATTCTAGGCCCATAAAAAATTGTTTGTAATTTTACCTGTTTAATACGATTTTACAGAATCTTTGAAATTGTTCATTTCTTGTACAAAATTGCTATGCGAGTATGTTAAATCCACTTACAGTAGAAATTTAGTAGTCAAGATCGATTTAAAAAATAAAATTCATTTTATAACACCAAAGGCAGCTGTCATTTTTTCTCCAAATTTATTTAATTATAAATAATTTTTTTTAAACACAACAAAATACATACGTGATTAACATCCTGTCATTCATGTTAAAACAATTGTGTCAATTATGATGGACTTGTGTCAACTCTCTCTCTCTCTCTCTCTATCTCTGGTGGACTTATGCTAACAACTACACATAATAACAACAGCAATATTGACAACCAATAATGATGCATTAAAGAATGAAACCAACAAACCAATTGTTTACATGTAGTTACAAGATCGCATACAGATATATTAAATATTTAAATCAATCTACACCCAACAAACATTTTAGTTTAACTGCTTTCTTTTTGAGTTTTAAAATTTTTCGATTAATAAAAAAAATATTTGAAATATTATTGGGCCATTATCACACTTACAAAAAAGCTTACTTTTCAGCTGTTAAGCAGGAATAGAAAGGATATTTCCAGACTAGAGGCTGTGATAACTGGTCACTGGGTGATCGGCAAGTACGCCGTTAGGCTGGGACTGCCTTACAACGAATACTGTCGCTTCTCTGCGAGTGCTATGTTCTTCTTCCTTAGAGTTAAAAATTTCTCGTCAAACATTTTATGAACAGTCTACTTGGGATAATGAGGAGGGTTATAGGAGATCTCTTCTCAGATATTTTAGCAGTAGGGTGCGTCTACATCATTTTATTATTCATTGTTTTGGCAAGTAGGCAGTTCAATAAGAGATCTTTGGATTCTAATTGATGGCCGTCAGTTCGCCACCCAAACTAACCTCTTATCACATCATCTTATACAAACGTCACACTTTATGTTTGTTGGGTTTTTAATGTATTAAAATTCTGCATGAACTTTATTTAGGGCACAGTGCCAAATTGTGTGTATGTGTGAAATATGAGCCCTTTTTTATGTAATTGTGTATCTTACATCTACTTTCTTGTTAATTCATTAACTTTATCAACCACAAAATGACTGGAAACAACGTAGGTACATACGTATGTATGTATGTGTGTGCGTACAAGCTTAACAATTTATTGTATTTCCAACACGAAATGTTTACCTTCATTTTTAACATGTTTGCCAAATGACGCACATATACAGATACAGCACGTACAAACAGTTAGAAGAGAACAAAAAAGCAGAGAAGAAGAAGAATGTTTTAAATACTGTTTGATGGTGGTATTCATTTCAACAATACCATAATTGTCGTCATCAGCCTCATCACTCTCATCATCATCATCATTGTTGTATTTGGCACTAGTTATCGCTGTCGTCATTATGAAAATTTACCCTTTTTTGTCTTATTTTTTTGTTCCATTTACGGCTGTATTAGTTGTTTGTGCTTGTATTTGTGTTGGTGTTGTAAAATATAAAACAACAACAAGATATTTATGTATACAAATTACGTTACGTTTAACTGACAGAATATGAAAACAAAAAACCTGACCTATGCTAACCCAAAAATACTAATCGAGAGCCTAAAATAAATTGAAGCAACAATACCTTTTTTGAAATCAACACACAACCACAACCACAGCAACAATAAAAATCCCAACAACAGTATCATTACAAAATAAAAGCAACAGGAGCACAAAATTGAGTTGCGTACTTAAAAGCACGCAAAAACCTATAAAGAAAAAACATACAAAACAAAAAAGCAATAACAACATCCTCATAAGCAGTGAAAGCTTAAGAAAAAGTAGAACCGATTCTTTTTTTTTTTTTTTTTTTTGGTTTGTCTCCTTTAGGTACATAAGCAGTGAGAGGCCAAGCAGTTTAACAGGGTGAACTGCAATGCTGAACAAAAAAAATTTTTTTTTATCAAAAAAAAATAAATAAAACTTTTTAATACATTTTTGTTGGTCTTTTCTTAGCATATAAATAGAATAATAAAGCGATTGATTTTATTAACGAAAGCGAAAGCAAGCCAGTCACTCATTTTTCACTGTCTTAAGACTTATATTTCACTTGCCGTTTGTTCTAACGTAAAACCAACACTTAGTTGGCCTAAAAATAATTTGAGCTGTAAGATCGATTAAAAAATGCGATGATCGCAACTGAATTTTTGATTGGCCCGCAATTGTGTCGTAAAATTCTATCGTTATCGTTCGATTTTTCAATTAAAATTTATTGGAAAAATATTTTTAGTTTACCGAAAAGCAGCGAACGAAAATAGTCTACAGCCTAAGTGAGTTTTTTTGTTAATTAATTCGATATTACTTGTTCCCTGTTAGGTTAATAGTATTTAAATTACAACTGAGTTTATTTTGAATTAAAATTAAGATCCGTGGTCCATTCAATTCGTTCTATCTTATACAATAAAGGGCTGCACAGGAATACTTGAACTTTTTATTATAAAATATTACACATATTTGCAGTGATGTGTGGTGGCTTTCAAGTATGCTTGTGCAGCCCTTACTCGACAGAGAAATTTTAGATCCCACACCACAGACATATCCCGTTTCCACTCCCGTCTATATGAGTGATAGATTTTGCTTTTCTTTAATACTTTTTGATTCGTCTTCTTTTTTTAATAAAAAATTCTCAATCGTTTTAAATAAACCTAAAGAAAAGATTTGTTGTCTAAGGTCATTTTATTTCTGTTGTTGTTGTGTTTCATTCAAAATCAGCATAATAAAAACTCAAGCACAGACCTTGAATTCCCCCTAAATTTCAATGAACAATGAGCAACATAATTTCAAGGTTAAGTGGCGAAATTAAATGGTAAAAACCCCTTCTACTAAGCCAAGCAACACCAACAATAACAAATTATATATTTTGTTTGATGATGGCCACCAGGAAAAAACAGTTTGATATAAAATTCAAATGAAAGGAGAGAACAACAAAACCAACAGAACAAGTGTTAAGAAAAACAAAAAAAGTGACACATAAACAACAAAAATGAAAAGGAAAACAGCAATTGAACAGCAGAAAATATTAAAAAAAAACAGGGCAACAAACAAAATGGAGTTTAGAAAAACATAAAAGTAGTGAAAGGATGAATAATTGGTAAGCAAATAGGCATCAAAGAACTTTGCTTAAAAAAAAAACAATTTTGGTTAACACGAATAAATAAAAGGCAGAATGTGTAACTAAAAGTCAAAAATCTAGTTAAAGCTTGTATTTAAAATAAAATGTTTTTTTTTAAATACAAAATGTCCTTGAATTGTGGTAGTTTGAGCGTAAAGATTATTTTCCTTTTTTATTTTTTTTTTCAGTTGTTTAGGGCTGTCTAGAGAATGTGCATCCATCATTTATTTCATACGATTGTCGTTCATTTGTGTGTGCGTTAGGGGAGACAACTCATTAAGGAAGTGTGCCAAAATGGTGTTACAGTATAAAATTATGTTGATTACTTTCATTTACCCTTCAGATTCTTTTCTTACTTATTCCCCCGCTCCCTTTTACATTTGTTAAATTGTGTACACAAGTTAATTTTATTATATTCTACCCCTGCGCTGCACTACTCGTACATTCTAAGCAAATACACACACACAGAAGGCAGTTATGAACACTCACACTTGCAGTTATACGCATTCTAATGCTTTTTGTGTCAGGTTAGGGACGGTTATATGCGTAAAACGTTGATAAAATTCACAAAGCCCTTAAGTATTTATTTTAAAAATAAATTTCGCATTGTATGCGCAGGAGGGGAGGATTTGGATTATAACCATTTTAACCGTTCATACAGACACAAATGCAGACACATACTCGCACAAATGCTGTTATCTTTATGTTAATTTGTAAATTCATATTTCTATCTAATACGAAGGTCAAGTTCACTCATTCACATGCAGTTGTATTCTCATGTTGAAGGATTTACTTGCAAGTTAATTTAATTTGAAATCTTGATATTGTGTTTTTAGTTCGCACTTAATTTACAGTTTAAAAATTTTATATAAAAAAAGTGATTTAAAAAGCATTTTAAATTTTGATTTTATGGGTCAGTTTTAGCAAGGTATTCATTTCGATAGAGTTTCAAGTTGTTATAGAATTCTTAATGCTTTGGCAGAGAGAAGCTCGGTTACTTGGGAATGAATAGTGGGACATGAAGAGCATGCCAGCAATGAAATGACTGCCTAAAAACGAACAAATCGGACAGGCATTTTACTGGCTAAATGTTTTTTAATATGTAAAGGAAAAGAAACGAGGCCTGCAGCATTATTGGAAAGCCTAAATAGGTATACGATAGTCTAGAAAATGTTATTCTAGACTGCTGACAGCACATTTTACACTCAGTCAAAAACATCGAAACACGATCTGAGTTTCTGATCTTTGATTTTCTTAGCAGTGGGAAGACTGCCTAAGCATCAGCATACTAATCAGACAGTGTCTGTGTAAAATGAAGCTCATAATGGTTTTGAGATCAAAAGTCTAGGATTAGGCATTCGTTTAAAAAAGATATCTTTCAAGTGGCGTTACTATTTTGGCTTATTCAAAGTTCATTTTCTGTTTGTTTTTTCCTATAAAAAATGTTTTCTATGCAATTTGTTACATATAATCTCTATATTTCATATACTTTTGCACCGGCCACGCCCACTTTTCAATATAACAAGTTAACTTGGTTCTTAAAAAGTCAATTTTTATGGAAATCCCTAAAACTTAATGTAGACTAAGAATATTGTGCAAGGTTGCAACATAATATTATACCTGCCACTCCTACCTTTACGCCCATTTTTTAAACAAAGAAATTGAAAATGGTTTCTTAATGATTAAAAATATTATTTTTTTTTTTTTATTTCTGTCTATACTCCTAAGAATGTCACCATATGCTTTTGTGCTAGCCACGCCCACTTTTCAATAGAGTAATTTATAAGGTTAGCTTTATGATTAAATGTAGTTTTCTATGGAATTTTTTTTTTATTTAAAACATATTGGGCCATAATCATAGTCACAAAAAAGTAGGCTTTTATTAAGAACTGACTTTTGTTCATAAGAATTATATGAATTCAAAGTCGTTTTTAAAAAGATACCGACTTTAGCGTGACTATGAATATGGCCCATTATGGCCTTACTCTAGTTAATAGAGTAAAGGAGCGGGCCAGACCGGGTGAAAACAGCTACTAGTAGTTAATAATAATCTCGTCTAGATATTTACATACGATAAAACATATGAAATTTTAAATATAACAACATCTTGGCGCCAGCTGCAATAAGCAGCAACAATTATCCCACAAGTTTATTTACTCATTAAATTCTTAAATTTTAGAATTAATATTATTTTCAATATTTATTCACACAAAATGCTAACGTCTGGCTCACACAACATCAATTACATAACCTAAAAATAAGTCTTTCAGTTAGAATTAATAAAGTTTCCTACTGAACAATGAATATCTACTCGTAATCAATAATTATTTTATCAATAAACTCTTCAAATTTGCCGCCATTTTTTCTACCAATTAAGATTTTCAAATGAAATTCAAGGAAATGTGTAGTCAATATTTTATTATGTATATTCGAATAGACGCACACACATTTATCTAACTAATTGTATGAACACAAATACTCTACCCCCAAAATAGCCTGTCTGCCATTTTACTAAAATATAGAATTGCTTGAATAGAAGTAATATTGTTGTTGTTGTTGCTACTATTACTTAATTGTATATGAACGAACATGTATGCATACACACTCGTATTTATTATAATAATGTCAATGTCCTTACATTTTTTTTTATACATAAGCACACACACAAATGCAAGCGCCAAAACTTAAATTATATTTATTTAGTGTATGCCCTACAAACATTTTATGTTGCTAAATTTAGGAATGGGTTTCTTGAATTCAATGAGACATTTTTTTGAAAAATATTGGTTGGTTTATGCGGCGCAGAACCGTCCCCAATTGAAATCCCAAGATTCCGTTTTGAAAGACATACTCGCCAAGAAAAAAAAGTGACGCATGATTGTAAAAATTTAATAACTTTTGTGTTTTTTACAATTTTTGAGATTTTTTTCTTTGAACCATGTCACACCATAATGCCAAATTTAACGACCGAGTAATGAAAAATTAATAAAACGTTAATAAATGTTTACATAAATGTGGGAATTTTCTTCTAATCTAATGTGATAAACTAAGGTAACTCGTCCATAGAAGTTGAACTGAGAAATCTGTCTTTCAAAGCTAGAGCATAAACACACATAATTTGTTAATTTTTATTTCTTGTTTTTGATACAGTGGGCCGTAATCATGGGCTCAGACTTAAGTCTAAGGTGAATTAGCCTTGCTTAAGTCAGTATCTTTTTAAAACTGATTTTAAATCGATGAATTTAAATGAACGAAAGTTAGCTCTTAATAAAATCTTGCCCTTTCCGTCACTAGTATTTCAAAAAAGAACAATTTCCTTGCAATGACACGCTAATTTTAAATTTATTGGTTTTTAATCTGAATTTGTAGTAATTTTCTTGCTAAGTTGCTTATCAGTAACAGAAGAAGCTCTCAAACAACAAAACCTTCTTCAAAATGTTTGAGGGGTTTTATGTGAATATATTTTAAGTAGGTTTGTATGTTTGTTTGCATGTCATGCCTTTAAGTGTTCGTTGACTTTTGTTGCTGTTGTAATTTTTATTATTTTCTTCTATTGTTGCTTTTCTTCTGTGGGTTGTCTATTTCAAAATTATTCTTTAACAGGCGCGTTCGAATATGGCTACTTGCGTGCATGTATGTGTTTTCGTGTTATACATTTTGGTTGTTATGTCTATGTATTTGTGAGTTTATTTTTTATTTTTAATAGATTCCGTGTCTAGTCTAGTTAGTGTGGGCGGGCATTTTTATGACGTTTTCATAATAAAATTCTGTGTGTTGTTATTGATGATGACTTTGAACTTGATATTAAACTTAAAGGCTACAATAAATACACACTTGCACACTCACTACAAACAGACAGGCTAAATGAAAGTAAGTAGGAGCGAACATGTATTTGGGTTAATAAAAATGTTTCCTTTTTCTTTTCCTTGTGTTGCCAAATTATATTTTGAAATATGTAAACAAACATCAAGTAATCTTTTATGTAAAAGAATTGAAATGAAAAACATTCATTTTGTTAATGTGTGATGAATAAGAGTTCACTCGCCATAAACTTTTTTCAAGAATTTAATTGTGTTTTGCTTTGAATGTATTTATTTTTATATTGATGGCCGGCTTTTGCTTAAACAATATGAAATATAACAAAAAAAATGTTTAAAAGAGACGTTAATTTCCCGAATCCTTTTTATACAAAAATTAGGAGAAATATAAGTGAACGGGTAAAAATGTGCCTAAATAAGTTGATTTCTTTAAGAGACTTTACCAATTTGCAAACGAATTATAGAAGATTACGTGATGGAACACATATCATTTTAAAGGGAAGGTTGTCTAGATTTATAATACTGCCCAAATACTCCGAAATTACTTTGGATTAATTTAACATTTTTTTTTTAATTTCCATATACCCTAGTGTTGTTGCTTTGAGCGATTTTTATCCTTGTTCATTTTGTTTTTTTTTGTGAGACAGGATTCAAAAATTAAAATGTTTTCCCTGCTAAGCAAAAAATGTGTTTTTAATTCATTAAATTTTGTATAGCAAGCACTAGCAGAATTGCAACCGATTTCGTAATCCATCAACTGGAGTGGAGATATAACTCCTTACTTTAGCCTTAAGAAAGTAAATTAAATTGAAATGATTTTCAATGAGAGAAAGAGATAGCAATAGAGAGTGTAGGGATCATAAAACCCGTAAATTAAAAAAGGAAGCGCCAGCTGTCTTGAATTAGTTATAAACATTTTTAATTAAAAACTTAAATTGAACATAAAATTTAATTACGAAAAAAAAATTATCAAGTACCCACTTACTTCTAGGAAAATCTTATACAATGGAGATATATTATACACATCTACACACACAACTCTATAGAACCGTACTTGTAAATCGAATTTTTGACAACTGCTGTCTTTTGTAAAACATTAGAATTGAAAACGTTTCAAAAATAGAAGAGGAAAAATATACTCAAGCCTACATTCATTTAAAAACAACACCAAAAATTATTATTGGGGCTTGAAATTTGAAACCTTTAGGAAATCATTATTGATTTTTTTTTTTTTTTTTTTTTTTTTTTAAATTAATGAAGAGCAGACAATTTTGACTCAAAAATTTGTAATGACTTTTGAGTGTGCGCTGTGTAATGTAACTTAAAAACAGTTGCGTGTCATGTCGCTTTGACATGTTGTAGTCGAAACCATAAGCCGAGGGGATCATGCTTTATAGTAACAACACATGTGTGTCTTGTATGCTCATCTTAAAAATAAATAAAATTCAAATCCGCTTGTAAAATAAAGCTGCACACACTTACTCAGTACACACATTTTCATGTGAATTTAAAGTTACAGCTTGTTTAATGGCTTATGGCTTAGCTTGGCTACATATTTACATACACATTTTCGTTTTGAATTTATTTTAAATATAAAAAAGAATTCTTATAAACAAATTTAATAATATCCTGCCTCCTTCACTTCGTTGCAGTTCTGTAAAATGTTTTTTTTTTAATTTCTTCATTTTTATGTAGTAGGCATATTCAACACCCATTCAGGCGGCGTAAAACGAGTACAAACTTTTTCCCCCATTTAAAAAAATGTCACTTTTAGTTTGAAGACTAAAAAAAAAAAATAAAAATATTTCTCACAATTTTTTTCTGGTTTTCATGTGATTTATATTTGAATGCATTAAAAGTTGAGTGCATTTACTTTTGTGTGCGTGCGTGTGTGTCTTGCATATAATGCGTGATAGAATCCCAACAAAACATTTACGCCTGTAATGGATGACATGTGCTTGCACAATTAATAAGACAGCCATTTTTTTTTTTTTTGTCGTTGCAATGCAAAACCCCAAGCTTAAGTTCATAATAAAATTTTTGCTTGCTTGCTGATCTGCTTTTTAGCGTGCAAAAACACACAAATAAAAAATGAAGATGAAATAAAATTAAAATTTTATTTTAAAATAAAATTGACACGCGTGCGCTGTTTTTACATAAACATGTGCTGTTGAGATGCAAATTCTAGCATTTTTAATTAAACAGATTCGTGGCAATTTGTTAGTTTTTTTTTAATTTTCTTTTTCTAGTGAGCAACTCCTCCCTCCCTAAAATGTTTAACATTTTATTTTAAGACTTACAACAACAACAACAGCAAGATATAAAAGTGAAACACACGCCATTTTTCCAACCGATCTAAATAAAACTTTTTACAAAAAAGTCCCCTTTTACTGTTTGTTAAAATATTTAAAAATGGCTGCAGTTTAGATAAAGAAATGATTTTACCTTGATCTTGAATGTGTTTAATTTTTTTGTATGTTTTTCACTTGAAATGCATTTAATAATATTGGAAAAATTTTCTTTCTCTCTTTTAGTATATTAAGTGTTTGCTTTAAAAAAAAAATCCTTAAATATTTTTGACTTAAATTAAAACACAAAAAAAAATATTTTCAATAGAAGTGCATTTACACTACGTCTACTGGAAGAAAGAACTTTTAAAATCGCTTCTATAGTTTTAAAGTTTATCGTTTTTTTCTAAATCTGTAGCAATATGGAAAAACCACGTATGTATTATTAAGTCATTTTAGACGACACTTCGACATTAAAAGCCCCAAGTTTTTTTTTAATTTCACTTTTAGCAAACATTATTGTTTTCATTGCTATCGCCCCTCTATCCCTGATCCACAATTTTATGTTATTGAGTTAATTGCGACAACAAGTCTCTTTTTACTTAAGCGATTTTTTATTAGGACAGAAATATCATTAGAATTTTAAACTAAAAAATTATAATAGAGTGAAAAGGACGTTGCACGTCTTGCTTTATTTCATTCTGCTCGTAAAATATTAATCCTGGTGGTTACAACAACCTAAAAATTTACTGACAAAGTGAACATATTATATTTTTTAAAGAAAGATAAAATAAACAACAAAAAATTTTAAAATACATAAACTTCAAATGTTTAAAAATATTTTGAACATTTTGAATACAAGGCGAATCTAAAAAAATCGCCTTGATTACCCCAAAAAAGTAAAGTTTACAAAAAAAAAAAGTGTTCCAAGTAGCAAGTCGGCGGTCCACCAGCTGTCTTGGTTTTTTTTTTTTTTTTTTTTTTTTTTTGAATTGCAAAAAATAGAAAAAGGTTTATTTGAGAATATGACTATTCATTAATAATTAAACAATTATTACGAGTTTTGTTAAGAGTTTGGAAAAATTAAGTGTTAACGAATAGAATTGAAAAGGTAAGTGGTCTTAGATTTACGAAATTAAGAGAAACACGGGTATTTCTTAGAAAAAAAACCAAAAAATTTAAAAGAGCACGAATCTAAAACTTTATTTTTTCCCAAGTCCTGATTTTATTATTTATTTTAAACTAGAGATAAGATATTTCCTACTCAAATACATATTTTAGGCAAATTACCTTTACGTATTCATTAAAGGATTGCATTTGCATACTTCAAAATCACACATCACTACAAACATGTGTAATATTTTATAATAAAAAGTGCTAGTAAACAATTGCAAAGTATTCTTGTGCAGCGCTCTTTAGTATCCATCTTATTCACAGCGTGTCAATTTTACAAAAAAAAAAATTTTTTTAATCACAGCAAACTAATATATTTGCTTGCGAGCGATTTGTTTTCAACACACAGGACTTCAAAATTTGTGTCCACAATAAAAAGGAAGCAAAAACTAGTGAAAACAATTGCCCCCGTATTTTTATTTATTTTTACAAAGTTTACCGCATGTGGCAAATTACTTCGCTATAAATACGTTTCATTTAAGTTTATTACCAAAAACAAATATTCACCTCGGTTGTGTGCCATGCTAAATTGTTTAGCGAATACAACGCCAACGTGTATTTGTTCCAGCTTAGAAGGCTACCAGATGAATAGAAAATATATAAAACTTTCGAAATATTTTTAAAACATGACAAGAGGCCTCTAGGTGTGGAATATTAAAATAAAGAAACTCGAAGGTTTTATTAAAGACAACTATTTAAGAAAAAAATTTTAAATAATATTCCTAACGTCTTCTATCTACTTGCAATTCTTGCAGGTTGTTTATGGTCCTGATGGAACACCAGTACGAGCTGAGTCACGACGAGGTCGTGGAAAAGCTAAAAGTCCAGCAGGAAATGGAACACCAACAACTGGGGTAAGTGAAAATTATATTTTTTATTATCACACCAAAGGAAAATTTTAAAAAAATCAAATTGTTTGGCTGGCTGTTATATGAAAGAGCGAAGGATTTTAATAATTAAACGACACCATTTAAATAAGCATTTATAACGATAACTAACAATAAACATTGATTTTCACACATTTGAACACATACATATCGCTCATTTACTTCAAAAGCATCGTTAAGAAAAAAATATGATTTCACAAGAGAGTAGATTAAAGTTTGCAATTTCTGGGCACAAAAGTTTTAAATATTTTTGATATTCTTACAAAATACCAGCTAGTTGTTTTTACCCGGTCTCTCCCGTTCCAGAAATTGTATATATAAAAATTCAGAACAATCTGACCCGTCCCCCAGTGTGTAAGAATTCTTAAAAAAAGAAGATTGTATAAATAAAATCGGGTTTTTGATTAGCTGTTTTAACCGGTCTCAACACTTCTAACTGACTGCCGAAAAAATGAGCGTGGCCGATCCTGGAATATATAGTAACCATTCTTGAACATATCGATTTTATGTACCAAATTTAAAAAAATCCGTTGGAAAATAGAATATTAATTGTTAAGCCATTGAATAATGAACGTAAACGTGGGTGTAGCATTTTGTTACTCGCTGATAATGTAGCTGGTGAAAGAATTTTTAAAATCCTTTCTGCTCCTATCCAAAAAAAATTTAAGTAGACTAAAGTAAAATTTATAAAACAAAATTATATGAAGTTAACGTTAATTATCTGTAATTTTTTTGAAAAAATAAAAAAAAATAAACACATTTTTTGATTTACGACACTATTGAAGAGAATTAGCGATATGTACTACTGCCAAAACTATAAAAGTTTCCTCTACGTGCATGCGCATGCAGTTTTATATTCACATTGCACTTGAATTTTATTGTTCAACAAAGATTTATTTATATACGATTTTAATGTTTTGTTGTTATTTATCTTTTATTTGAAAAAAAAAAAAAATTGTGGAAAAGTCGTTGCGTCTTTGTAAGTTTTAGGCTTTGCTTTGCTTCTCTTATTCATATTCAACTTGAAAATGATGATGATTTATGAATGCACGTAATAGTTTGAGCGTGTGTTTGTTTCTTTTATTTGTAGGTAGGTATTTTGTAAATGTCTAGCAGATGTCTAACGCCTGCTGTCACAAATTCATCAACGTCATCAAGGCATATTTTGCTTATACTCACACACGAGTATTAAGTAGTTAGTCACTATTATCATGCTTCAGCAATAATAAAATGTTTTTTTTAACTTACTAATGCAAGTATAAGAAAAGCCAAGTTGTACAATAATAATAGAAAATTAAGCAACAACAATAATACAAAAATTTCAACAGAAGCCGCATTAAACACAATAAATCTACGTCATATTTGTAAAAAGTTTTTTTGTTGATAAATTGAATTTTTTTTAAATGAGATTCAGAAAGAGCTAAGCCTTTCTAGACAACAAACATATTTTTATTTTAATTTCATGTCTTTAGATTAACTATTCAGTAACTATTAAACGTTTTTTGTACTTTCTTTGCAGTTTTTCGTTCTGTATAATTAAAATTTGCTATAACTATCTGAAACAAGTTAAGCTTATTATTATGTGTTATTTAATGTAATTTAATTTAAAGATGAAAGTCCTTAAAATAAGCGTAAATGTAACTTTGTATAATCCCTATTTTAAGTTAATTTCAAAAACACAATACCCCATAATCATGTCGCACTAAAGCCGATATTATTTTAAAAAAACACTTTAAAGTTTAGACGTTCTTTTCAGAATTAACGTAAGCTTTTTAATAAAGACATACATACTTCGTTGTGTCTATGAATATGCACTAATGAATTTTATTGCAGTTACAATGAAAATTTTAAAAATTGTAAATTTGATTTATATGCACATTCATCCTGATTTAAAAAAGTAATCATGTATTGTAAATAATTTTCTATTTCACATGCTAACAATGAAATGGTGAAGCTGTAATGAGCTAATCAGCACAAGATGAATATAGAAATAATCTGAAAAAGGAAAGTTGTTTTTTGTAGCTAAAGGTCAACGTACGATAATCGTTTTGAACTAACTAAGAATATTTTAGACTGCATAATTTTGTATGTAAATATTCGATTTATTTTTAAACACGGAACATTTCCGCTCATGTGATTACTACCAATCACGTGATTAAAATCGAAAATTGTTCACTATTATGCAATAAACATGCATGAAAGGTTTAAACGGTACAAGCCTCTAAAAGCTACTAACGTTTGTGAATTTACAGACTTCACCTTGACGTACACGCTCGTATTTAAATACATACAAAGATGTTTACGTATTGTTTATTGTCTTTTTTCATTTGATGATTGTATAGTTGACTTGATCATAAGAAAGAAAAATTGTTGTCTACTAGCCATGAAATCTTAAAAGGCAACAGAGACTGCCGCAATATCATGTTCACGTACGTACGAGTATTGTACATTGACTGTCAAACGACCACCAGTCAGAATAAGAAATGAAAAAAAAAGGAAAACATTCAGATGTACAAGTCCAATATGACAGCAAAAACTAAGGCGAAGAAAAGCAGAGAGCTCTTAAATTACCACAGACAGTGCCAAACAATTTTAAAAAGATATGAAAAAATCACATATATATACATATATACTTACATACATACATACATCCGAACCACACATATGCTATTCCTGATACGCTGTAGATAAATATGTACAAGAATTTACTAGACTGGCTGGCGCCAATAACATAAATAATGATGATGATGGCGATTGCAATGACGATGAGGACATTATTACCTGCTGGCAATAATACATACGAGTACATACGTATATGTAGTTGGATACTGGGTAACACGATAATACGTTGTTGATGCGTATTTTCCCATGGTAATGGTTCTTTTATAGCATTTAAATAATATACTTCGAAGCAACACATGTCACACAAACATGCATAAAGTCCAGTAACCAGAAAACGAGTCCAATAGTGCCTGTGACTGCACGTTTTTATATTCTTATGATCTTTTCCTGAGTGTGTATCAATTGAAGCAACAAAGAAGAATTTCTTAGCATGCGTATTCATCCTGTTGTGGTATGGGCAAGTATTATAACGTCACCACTCTTGAACAGACATTCCCTAGCGGCATTTATGACTGTGTTCGTGTTAATACAACAAGCAACTCAGCAGACACTGTGTTCGTCGAAGTTATCTTCCCCATCCAAATGGACAGTCAATGAAACAGCTCATACACCGGGTACTCGTGTATGAGAAGAAGAAAGAACGCACGGCACAAGTACGTAGCAAAGCAGCTGACGAATTAACTGACATGCTGTTTGAGGAGGGGAACCAGTGAAAAACAAAGACTTAATACTTGCCTAAGTGGTTTGTGTTTTATTGGAAGGTCTGCAAAATATCAAAACAGTTTTATATTCATTCCCATTCCCAGCGTCAGTGTCATCATCACTATTGGCATGAACATTTTAACCAATGGTATCACCACTACCATCATCAAGTCAAGCAAAGTTATATTTTTATTATTTGTTTGTTTTTTAGTTTTTTTTTTCAAGAAGTCCAAAGCGCCAGATATATTAAGCTAATCCATATTGTTGTTGGCAGTTGTTTGCCGTTGCTGTTATTATTGTTTTCTCATGCAACACCATGCGTTGCATTGGCACGTCTCTTTTCAAACGTACGCATTTATTACTTGCACCAACAAACAAACCGAGAAGCAGAGATTCAAAATCTTGGTCACACACCATAAACAGTTGGGGTATTTTTTTAATTTTTTTGTTGATGTTGTCGTTAGCCTTTTCTTGGTTTTCGTGCACATGCCGGGTACGACACATGATTACGATTACAACCACCAGTAGAAGCAGCAGCATTAATAGTGTCAGTCAGCACTGGCATTTAAACAAAATGCCACCAACATCTAGACATCTAAGTAAACGCCACAAACCAGACACATCACAGACAACCACTGCTTTTTTTTCATTCATTTCTTTTAAGTCTTTCACGCAACTAAAGCAACAAAAACATAAATTTTAGGTTGCAGTAAATAGTTGTGGCAGCCAACAGTACAAGTAGTTTAAGGTAGCAATTGCTTTGCTCACGTGCAAAAGACATCAAAGTGGTAGCAGCCAGCCAGCAATTTAAATACCCATTCATTCACTCATTCATTCATCTATATGTTTGTTCATTTCTTCATTGTTGTTGAATTGTATAATGAATTTTGTGTAGAGATCCATGGTTTTGTTCTGACAATAGTAAGGGTTATATTACATAAGACTTATGCCAGAAGGGTCTAACTGCGTTTTATAACATGTCTTTTTTTCATTGTACATACTTATTTATGTGTATGTACCAGTATATACCTAGCTTGTTGTTCTTAAGCCAATTCAATTCAGACGTATGGAACTGAATGTATGTATGTATGTATGTATGCATGCATGTAACTATTGAAAATTTCTTCCTGCAGAGTAAAAAACTAATTAAATGAAACTTGCTTTTGAAGAAAAGAATCAATGAAATATATTTACTTGCATATATGTTTTCAATTTGATATTTTCACTGGAAAATTTAAAATAAATTTTTGGAATGCAGGTAGCAGCATCCGCAGTCATTGACTGGAATCGGCTAAGCCACCAACCGATAGACAAATATGATCAACTAAACGCTAGTCTACTAATTACCTACCTTAATTTAAATGTGTGATTTCTTGCCAGCAATTTGATTTATCAAACATCTCTTGATTGCATGCAATCCTCAGGAAGTCCGCTTTGCCGTTGTATAATTCAATGTTGTTTTTTCGTTGGAATATATATAAAGAGTATATGCTGGACAGTATTAGTAAAGCACTACGAATTATTAATCCACTCTAATATTAGTAAACTTCATTTTAAAAAACATTTTTTTCCGAAAATGCAATTGTGTATTATCACAAGGTAGACACATTTTTCTAACTCCAAAGCTTTGCGTAAAATTTAACGCCGTTTCCATTTTCTTTTCAAATCGTTAAAACAAAACGAAAAGAAACAACACGAAAGCACCACCGAACACCGAGCAATACTCGTACGTAAAATGGCTTCTTATTAATTAATTTTTTCAATATGCATGAGTCATGATGTAATATTTTTTTTTAAATATGCTTAAAAATCTACTTTTTTTAAAAAGCAAGTAATATTTTTACCAACATTTTGTTACTTTAAATTGTCCACTTTTATTAGAAATTAATTAAATACTAATTGAGTAACACATTTTAATGACCACACCCTGAATTAAGCACAAGAACCGAAGCGAAAGAAAGCTATCCACTGAATAAAATGAAAGCAGCGAACTACTAACTCAAGCCGAGTACAATTCGATTCGTATTGCACTAACTTTTAATTAGCAGCAAAAACTGCATAACTCTGATTATGTGATTTTGTATTTAATTCTTTACCATTTAACCTTTTAGCTTATTTTATGTATTGTTGAAACAGATTAATGAAAAGTAATGTTTGTTTAATTTTTTTTAACTCATGTTCAAGTTATAGTTATACTAATAATGAGTTTGAGTGATTAAACCAAAAAATACTACTCTAGTGATATTACATTCTTACAGCAAATTATTTTCGGTTCGATTTTTAATAATTGTGCTGCCATACCCCAATTCTACAAATTAAGCGCTAATTTCAAAGAAAAAAGCGTTAATTTCATAGATTTACTATGAAAAACGCTACAAATGTATATGCAAGATGATTTGTGGAAGATGATACGAATTAATTTCGTATTACAATCAAATGATCGTATTTAGGAAGATGAACAACTAAGTACAATCCGTGATGAACTTGATTACCAAAAAAGTACTCTCTCAACTTTAATAATAGTAAGAAGGCATATTGTAATAAAGTTACAATAATACTTATTCATAATTATTTTAAAATATTAAGTAACATAAAGTGAAATATGAATAGCTAAGCAAATAAACACAATTTTCATACAAATCAATTAAGCACGTCACGAAAATATATGGAAAGAAGAATTGAAAACATTTCTATCTGGACCATAGTATAATTATACAAAGTATACGCACCATATATTTTGTTAGTATAAAAAATTAGATAAGAATGTCAAAATGAAGAAAGAGAGCATAGCATAATAATATTATTTCGTAAACAAACAAAGCAAAATGAAAAAAATTTTGATATTCAAGTCTAACAAAATACAAATTTAAACAAAAAACACATGTAGACTTGCTTCCACTTAATATAATTACACTATGATCTGGACATTAATGTCCGAAATGTAAACGGTTTAAGAAAGAACAAAAGAATTGAAAAAATATCCGGCAAGAAAAGTCTATAATGTACATGAAGACTAACAAATTCGAAACATTTGTAAAAAGTACCAATTGAGATTTTGTCGTTTTTTGGTGCCGAGTTGTTACAAGGTTCTAAAGTTACCATCTCTGTTAGTGAAAAAGTTGGTATAAGTAAAGTTGTGAAATTTGAGTATACATAAAAAAGTAAAATTATTGGCTTTTTAGTTAATTTTTTGTGAATAGATAAATAACGTAAATAGTATCTAAGTTAATTTTATGTTTAAAAAGTGTTTAAATTTGTTTTCTAATTGTTTATGTGAAAGTGGTTGAAAAATATCCTTGTAAAAAAAAGGATATCAAATCATGGCTGTAAAGTAAGGAAAATACCTTTAAAAATATGAAGCACCAGGTAAATGTTTAAATACATACACATATTGTTACATAAATTTATATATTTTTTAATTTGTATTTGATTAGTATGTGTACAACAGTAAGATTATTCTTTCCCCAAATTTAATATATTCAATTTCAACCTGATAGGATGCTATCTTGCGGATGTTTATGTATCACCAGATTCATTAAGAACGATTTATACTACAAATGCTTTTTGAGCAATTATTACCTGCCAATTTTATCCAGTATAGAAGGAAGCTGATGTTCGTGTCATGATTTTTATTCTGAAAACTTTGGGGGCTTTCATAAATTTAATTATCCTCTTTGGAAGATTATGGAGCCTCATCTTCATATACATTTTGCCAGAACTAAATCAGGGTAATTCGTCCACTCTCAGTACAACTCTTCTTTTTGCAAGTTGCTAGTTACGTTGTAGCCCATAATACATATTTTATTGTAGATATTTTTGTACGTACCTAAAACATTTAAATGTTTTTGCATTAATAATTCCTGGAATCGAATTTTATTGTAATTTGTTTGCATAAAATTCTGTTTTCATAGTATAGTATATCGGAACCATTATACTTATAACTAAAGTTGACCGAGTTAGGCGTAGACAGTAAATTGTGAAATTACTGAAAATGTCTTTTTTTTGTTCAAACTACTTGGATTAACAGATGCAACTTAAATTTATTAAAAGAAAATTTTGCTAAATAACTTTTATTTGATTGACATCTACTTATCTACTTATGTACTACATTTGCTTATCTACCTATAAAAATTTGCGTTTTTATTTAAATGTGAATACATACTTTTATTTACATATTTGAGCTTAATGTACAAGCCCAGAGTAGCCTTTAATATCTGGCAGAACGAATTTATGAGTGAGAAAAAGAATTTTCCTTCCGCTCCTCACTTCTTTTCTTATCTGTCTTTTTTTTTTCTTTTTGTAGATAGTTTTACTCACTTTCAAAGCACACACTCATAAGCAACACGTGATGTGTCAGGTTAATAAGGCAGCAAAGATTACAGAAATTCATTCACATTTGAGTTCAGTTAAAGAACAGGAGTCCCTTTACAATAAACATATTATCGTCACTGTAAGTAAGACTAAAAGAAGACACAATGAAAGGAGTAAGTTTTAAAAGGCTACAGCTTCAAAGCATTCACCATGATTATCATAATGATGTTGATGATTACAACAGCGACGTTGATGTTAATAATGATGACGGTTTTGTAGATTTTCTGGATAAGGTTGGTGTTTTGTTAAGAACTTTTACCATCGCCATTCATTGTTATTTGTGCGGATGCTGCTATTACTTGTATAGCTAGGGCTGTCTGCTGAAAACTACCAACATTATATACCACTCGTAGTTTCTACAAGCATCATCATCATTGACTTTGAACTTCTATAGCATATGCGAAGCTTTCACTGATGACATTGGCCATGACAAACATTTAAATAAATGTACAAGTTATTTCCCTTGTTTTCTCTTCTTTCCATTCTTAAAGTTTTCTATTATCGTTTTTATTGTTGTCGTTGCTGCTTTATCCGTCAAGGACGTTAAACTTCTTTAGCAATATTTTGAAAGGCGGATTCATTTGTATAGTTAAACGTTCACGTATGTACTTACAAGCACATATAAGAGTATATTTAAACATAACATGCATAATCATACGCAATAAAAAGTCGGTTAAAGTCATTACATTTATTTTATATGCTACAACTTAATACAGAGTGAGAAACATTATCATAAAAATAAAGAGAAAAATCATCAAATACATTTGATGTTTGCTGATGCTGGAGAACTTGTTCTGCTGATGATGGCACATACAATTTTTATCTGTTTCTACTCTCGTATATGGTGTCATTATTATGTTGTAACATGTTGAGTGTAGTTGTTATTATTACTGGGGGAGAAAAACTTATATTTATGTATGTATGTATGTATTCCTATGCATTTTAGATTTATGGTTTATAATATGTAGAAAATAGCTTTCACTCAGTCAACTTGTTGCTTAGAAAACTGTAGCAGTTTTGAAATGCTACTATTAAAAATAAGAAATAGAAAGAAAGAAAGAAATTGCTTATAGTTTTTTTCCTTGATTGAAATAAATTAAATATTTTTCTCTAGGAATGTAATTGAATTATTTAAAAATTGTTAATTTATATGTAAGATTATGTGGCTTAGATTGTGTAGAGAGCAGCAGAAATTTTATTTTGGGCTCTATAATTTTGTCTTGTGGTGTTAGCTGAGAAGACAAAAAATGTATAGAATATAATGTGTGTGTTAAGCTATCTAAGTTTGCCTTAAAAGTTTCTTTAAATGTTTGATGGGATTCTTGAAACTTGTACTGGACTAATGACTTAGTTTGGTTATAACATTCAGAATGCCAACTAACAATTGTAACACGAATATCAAAATTGCACCACGCAAATAAAACAACGTGTTATTTATGGCAAGCCCTAGCAAACACATTACACATGCAAAAATTAAAGTCAGTTAAAAAGAGATTTTTATAATTCCAAGTGCTCAGCTAGTAATGAAATAACAAGGCCATTTACTTGTTTGAGTTTTCCAATTCCAAACTAAAAAAAAAACCACAAAATGAAACTTTTGTAAAAAACTTCCATAAAAATGTTTCTATATGCAACTTGTTGCAATATTTTTTATGCCAGAGATGCTGCATGGTATTCATTTGATTGAAACTAAACGGTTTTTTTTTTTTTTAACTGCCAAACCTTGCGCTGCCTGAATAAAAATTTCTCTGTCTATAAACTGTTTTTTTTGTTTAGTTTTGAAAAACTAAACAAAGCAGTACAATAATACGATTAGCGTCATAGGAAAAAGTGAGTGAGTGGCTGGTTAGGGAAAGAGAAAGGGAAAGGAGAATGGCAATATGCATCAACAAAGAACCTAGAGGGAAACACTATAAAAACAAACAAAAAAGTTGTTAAACGTGTTCAAGCGTTTGTCGGTGAGCCGTTGTTAGTTACACTTGATAATGATACATTGTGGCTGTGATAATAATGATGACGATGATGATATTTTTCGCCATGCTCTGTATGAAAATTTTGGAGTTGTTTGCTTGTGTGTAAAAGCCAGTGTATGCCAACTTAAAAAAAAGAAAAATCTGTAAACAATTCTATTCGTGTTTTCTTTTTATTGAAATTTTCAAATGATTGCAACAACTACAAGTACCTTCATTTGTCTTTTATGTGCCTTTACGTACATACGTACGATAATTTGATATAGAATAAAGTTGTAGCTGAAGCAGCGTATGAACACGAAATAAAAAAATGAATTTTTTTGTTATTGCATGCTGCAGCTTATAGTGGCTTTGGCATGACATTGAATGTCATCGCGTATTCAATGGTTGCCATTTAGTTGGCTTGTTGGCTGGCTGACACACTTAAAAAAGTGACTGTATTGGTGTCTATACGATTGTTCAGCTACTCTAAAAACTTTAAAGAAAAGTTGTTTTAGCCACCAGCTCTACAAATAATACAGAATAACACCAAAAGCTAAAAAAAAAATTGAAATGAAAAAGTAGCAAAACATTTTGGCACATGAACAACGAACGCTTTGGTTTTCACACAGTGTTTGCTGGTGCTTTCTATTTTTTTTTATCCTCGACATACTTTGTTTTTCCTCATCACACAGTGGCACTAAACCATGGTCCCATTCTTTGTGCAGTCTTCCCCTTTGATGCAGTTGTTGGAAACAACAAAAAAATGGGAAAAACCACACATAGATGCTTTTTATTTCAGTTGCAGCTCTTTTTTTCTTGTGGGTTTGCTGCTGTTCCAGTAAAGCGTAGTGGCTGTGTAGAAAAGAGATTTCAAACTCTGTCTGTAGTTATAGACTTTCCTCATGATCTAGTATATGGAGTCGTAGTTAGTGCTCCTATTGGTATCAGTGTATCAGTTATTCTATTTCTTTTTTTTTTTTTGGTCTTTCTGTCCGTCCAGTTATCCAGTCAGTCTCCAGTCGTGATGTGCGGCCTGGTTATTGTGAAAGTGAAGTTTCCACTTGATCTATATATTTCATGGTAAACGATGATTTTGTTTTTTTGTGGTTGTTGTTGGCTGTTATCGTTATTGTTGTGCTATCTGTTTTATCTGTCTGCTTTTTTCCATTTGTCTGTCCTTGATGTCCGTCCGCTGTCTATTTGTCGTTTTAAATTGGAGTATGTGCAAGTATGTATGCAAGTGTTTGTGTGTGAGTGTTTTGTTATTGCAACAAGCACATTGACACAGTTTTTATATTCTTTGTTTGTTGTTTTTTTTTTCTCTAATGGACTGAATTTGAATGTCATGGGCACTTACTCACCCATGTGCTGACTCCTGCCGTTTAGTTCGTGTTATAGATTTGAAGGTCAACAACCATTTTTATTTTTTTTTAATAACTATTGTTGTTGTATTTTGGTTTTATAACCAAAATATGTTTTAATAGTGGCTGCAACTAGTCAAAGGCAATTTACAGAATGTATAAAACGATTTATTTGAATTAAAATGTCTTCTTTTTATGTTCATGCATGTCATGTTGAGGATTTGTTTGTTTTTTTTTTATATTTTGTACATCATCAGTAGTGGTTTTTGTCAGCTTGTATCAAATTTTTTTCCAGTTGTTTATGAAATCATTTATTTAACAGCCCAGGTTTACTACGGGCAGAAAGAAATAAAAAAAAAAAAACATTTAAGGGTTTTTGACTATGACATTTATTTGTTGTTTAGTTATCCCCAAATATTTTCTAAAAGCATTCATTAACTACAAGAAACTTATTTGACAACCTGTTGGATATAAAATTTAAAAGACGGCAAAAACAAAACAAAAAAGTTACAAAGAAAACATGACCCAGGAAAGCTTGAACAACAAATGCTTATTGGAAAAAGGCAAATTTGTTTACTCCAAACGAAAAAGGCAAAAATAAAATAAAACAAGAAGATAAAAAAAATTGATTTCTTAGAAAAAAGTAACAGGAAATAAGGATAGCAGAAACATATACTACAAAAAAAGAAAAGTCATGCAAAAAAAAACTTAAATTTTTTTGTACACAAAATAAAGAAACTGTGCAGACATGTAACAGACACAAAGGCCAACAAACTTCTTCATTTGTAACAGTAAGAAGAAGAAAAACAACACAAAAAAAGAGAGAAGAAAACATTTAAAAAGTCAACAAGTTGGTGGGAGAAAAATGTAAATGTTGCTTTTAGGAAAAAATCATCAAACCAAGGCGGTTTTCCAACATTAAACTTACAAGCTGGTTAATAAATTAAAGTGTATTTTGATTGAAAACCCACTAACAAACCAAAATTAACAAAACTCTACACCATTTCCAAACTATATAAATTTGGACTTTTAAAGCAGAGTAGAGACTTAATATAAGATTGTGTAAAATACATATTAGCTTTTGCCCCAAATGATTTTTTTTGCGATATATTGACTAACAGGATACTTTTGACTCAAAAGTAAAAGAATCCGTAATTTTTTTTCTTGTTAGGTCTGTTTGGCATAATCAGAACAAAATTTGTGCTCTATAATAAGAACTGCAAGAGTGTTGTTTATGTCTTAGCAATATTTCAGCATAATCAGGAATAAGCTTGTTTCTCTTAAGTTCATTCTGCTCATCAGAAATCCTTTTAAAAGTTATAAATCTCTCATGCTATTTCGTTTCAACATGTTTCTCCATTCAGATCATCAAGAAGTCTATGACACCTTATAGTTCTTCCTTTCGTTCAGCTCATCAGAAAGTTATTAAAAGTTCTTGCTCTATTTCAACACTACTCTAAAAAATCTTTCCTGATGTATTTCAGGAAATGGAGTAATGTCTGTTTAAGAGAAGGAAAATTTTCTACAGCTTCCGTAAACTGCTGCTGTAGATGTCAATTCAATAAAAAAAAAGGGTTAAACCAAAAGTCCTTGTATTATATTTACATATTTACAATAAAGTGAAACAGTTATAGAAAACTTTTTCTTTTTCCTTTAAAAGGGTCAAAAAGTTTTGTTCAAAAGGAATACGAGTAGCAAAAAAATTTGTGCAATGAAATGAATAACAGCCCTAGTGGTTTTCTAAAAAGCAGACGGATATAATTTGTTTTATTATTAAAAGAAAATGTACAAGGAAAGATTCTTTCTTTACTACTTTCAGCCTTGACCTTAAAAACTTTTTTTTGTAATTTTTCCCCTAAAAGAAAAAAAAAGGGTCTACACTTTGATTGTCTACCAGCAAACAAGGAAAATAAAAATAAGAGTCTAATAAGGGCTTAAGTTTCAAGGTCGCTGTCTAACACACAGAAAATGTAAAATAAGGATTAACAATTTTTTTGTTTGTACAAAAAGGAAAGTAAAAATAAATGTAATACAAATAGTACAATAAGGAAATATACATACAAACATACTATTGTGTAGTGACAGAAATAATGACCTTAACCCAGATCTTGAATACATTTGTCAAAATAACCTTCAAAAACGACACCCATACAATACGCACTATTACACACACACACACTTGCAAGCAAATAAACCGTAAAACACCAATTGGCCTAATATTGAAAATACAGAGAAAATATATAAACATAATCAAACACATAACACGTGAATTTATTGTTATTTTTGTTGTCATTCAAGCATACGTACATGAACGTGTGTATGTTTGGATTAGTGTTAAATGTTACTAGACAAAGTTGAAATGTTTGGAACAAAACTTAAAAGAGAAGTTGTTGGGTATTGTAACATACACCGTTGTCGCATTTAGGTTTTTATTTTACTTGACAGACAAAACCAAATTGGCTTTAAACTTTAATATAACAAAAAAGGCAACCACTGTCAATGACAATTGATACATTTGTTAAGTTTTTGTATAAAAAAAGAGGAAAAATTTACAATATTACTGAATGTATCAAAGTGTGTCTGCAAATGTGTCTCCTACATGCCAGCCAATGCAGGTTGAAAAGTCTCTTGAATATAAAAATTCTCGTTGTAACAAATACTTTAAATATACCCAGTCAAATTATAATTTTATTTTTAGTAGTATTCAACAAATGAGACCTCAGGTTTCTAAAGGGATGCGTGCAAGTTCAGTGGTTTACATGACAGTACTTTGTGACTGTCCGGTTTTAGAGAAACTTCTTGTTGACTCTCAGAGAAGTAGTCAAATTCTTATTCATATGAGGCCTAGTACCGAACAGTGAACCGTTATCCAAATGATCTAACTGACTATATATAATAATGATAACTAACAATTTTTTTTTTCATTTTATCAAATCATCTCAAAGAATAATAAAATTTTAAAGGTAAAATTTCAAGTCAGTGAAGTTAGCTTCTTTTTTCTTAAAAAATTATGAAAAAAAAGAAATAATTTTATAAAAACTTGTAAAATGGAGATCTATTGGAACGTAGATTTCAGAACTGTATAATTTGTATGTTTTTGTCAACTGCTCAAACACAGAGTTGTAATCTCAAAATTACAACTAACGCTAAGTTGGATTGTTAACCATAATAAGGACATAAGCGGATTATGGTTTCTTAAACGAATCACTTAAATGCTAGTCGCTGGCTTACTTCAAGTTTTATCTTCATTTTCATGCCTGTTACATATCCATCCTATTTGAGTAAATAGTTAACCAGTTGAATCTAAACTTTTGTGAAAATAATCATAAATTGCTGTCAGATAAATTTTTAGATTGTACTCATAAAATTTTTATAGCGCCTGTTAGACAGTACTTAGACGTTTGCTCATGTTCCATTGTATTGAGTGTGTGTGCGCTCTAACAAATTTGTTCACAAACAACATGTGAATCGACAACGTGAATGTTGCGGGCAACTCAGCAACATCAACATTAAAAGCAACTACAGCAACAGCAATCAAAAAAGGGGCTCGGCCATTTTTTGTTTTTCCTTTTTTTCTTATACATCCACATTAACAACAACAACTAACACTTTTTTATTATTATTTTGGTTACTATGACCAAACATGCATGTTGGATGTTTTTTTTAAGCTCCATAAACTGAGGGAACAAAAACATCAACGCCTCGGGAGTTGTATGATGACAGCTTAATATTAAAAAAAAAATAAACAAAAACCAACACAAACATTGGTACATGCATCACACTTATGAATTCAACCGCAGCAGTTAGGTAGTCAGGCAGTCAGTCGTCAGTCAGTCATGCTATAAATTGAATTGTACAAAAATGTATGTACGGCCTTTTTTGCACAAATAATAAAAAAAGAAAAATACAAAATGTAATTTGTATTATTTAAGCTGTTAAAACTTATATTAACAGCCTGCTTATTATTAAATCAAACATTTTATGTCGACTAAACGTCTAGCAGCCAAGTTTAAGCAATTGAATTGCTCATGTATCGTTAGTAATGTGTGTTTGGACTTGGAGCTGTCTACTGCTAAAACTAATGCGAATATAAAGTGTGGATTTTGTTATTATTGTGGTTTAATGTTGCTTTGATACGCATTTTATTCTCTTTTTTATGTGCGTGTAACATGATGATTACTGACCAAACGACGACAAACTGACTTAACCGTCTAAGCAAGTGACAATTAAATTGCATGTGTGTGCATGGGCGTACACATATGCGTCATGAAATTAATGATTATTATTGCCAATACAAGACCAAACAGACCACAACATATTTAGGTACGTGTGGTACAGACGTTAACATACATTTCTCATAGACAAATTCTTTTATAAATTTTTAAAATGAAGAAAAAAAAAAGCAGACAAAGAAAGACCTTGACATTTATATTACTATAGTTATCATTATGGGCTATGATCACACCGCGACCTTTGAGATTTAAGATCTATTTTAGGATTTGGGTTAAAAGCAAAGACAAAAAGACTGATATGAAAAAAATGAATTTCGTTTTCTAACATCATAAGCAACATTTGATTGCTTTTAATAGGATAATGTAGGGGGTTTTTAATAATATGGCATCTTCAAATAGGAGGTTTCATTTTTATGTGTAGAAGAGAAAATTTTTCTTAAGTGAAATCCTTGAATGTTTATTTAATTGTAAAGAAGAAAACGATATTAGACAAATATCTGCCACTGGCTACGCTTTCGAGTCGAAGGTTCATTCGCATAGTTGTATTGAAAACAAAAACAAATTTTCGTAAATTCACATTTAGCTGAACAGGCAAAGTTTACTAAGATTTTTCTCAGCCCCAAAAATATTAATGAATTTTATATTCAAATTTTATTAAACTAATTAATTTTTTTCTTTTCTTTTTTTTTTTAGGTAAGTGCCAATATGATATGGATTTGCTAAATTATTATTAAAATATCAGGTAATTTTATTTTGAATAACAAGCATTAATAGGCCCCGTTCTGTAAACCGAATTAAAAAAAATGTTCGTTTTAAAACGAATTACAATTTTATTTTTGTCTTTTCTACACTGAATTCACATAATTTCCTTTGTTTTAAAAGTGTCGAAAGTAAATCTCATGAAAAAAGTAATTAACACATACAATTTTAAGCCTTTTCTTTATTAATTTTCGTAAAATTACTTGCACTTTAACTCATTTAATTAAAAAAAAAATAAAAAAAACACTGAAATTTTTATAAAATTTTCGCTCCAAGTATGAAGATCAAGTCGATGAATAAAAGCAAATTTTTGGTAAAATTTTTCAGTTTTTATCGCATGCGATAAAAAAATTCCTTACATATTATTCACATATGTACTGAATTTAAAGTGGCTTATACAGAGATGAAGTCATTCTGGCTAAACATTTCTATCTCAAGGAATGATATCTAATGCAGAACAACCACAATGGATAAGGCTATTATGCTGGGAATACAGTTTCTCCTAATTTTATTTGTGAATTTTTTTAGAAAACGTTAAAAATTTCACTTAGTACAAAAATAGCGTATATGTGGTCTCTGAGGGATGAAGGCTACTGTGGCCAAACCCTTTTATCTCAAGCAATGGAACCTAATTGACAAATATCATTTAAAAGGGGAGCTGGTTTTTTTATATTTGTTGATTTATTTGATCTTTTTTTCATTAAAATGTCTATTTTATTAAGCTTGAGGTCTTATTTTATAAATTTATTTTTATATATCAATATTCTTCAGGATACATTTATAATAATAAATAATCGATATAAAAATAAATAATTATATCCTGAAGAAGCTACAAAAGTTGGAGCGAAATATCGATATAAAATCTTTTTTTGTAATGGATATGACATGACATATGGGTATGCTTTGTTTTATAGGTTTTTTTTTTGCAATATTTCAAAGTTTTGAATTAAAAAAAAATATTAAAAATAAGAGAACTAAAAATCGGTCATATTTTTGATAGTCTTATAGTGCCATATAGAGCCATATTGTATTCAAATCGTGAAATAACTTTTGAATTTACTACCAATTAAGTGCTGCTACTTCATTGTGAAAACTTTTACGGTTGCTCTCTGCACCAAAAACTGCCTTTCATTTGTATCACTTGCTCCAGTACAAGCGGTGGAGATACATCAAATGTTTTCCATTATAAATTTTGAAAGATAATTATGGCAAAAGGTTCAACTTGTTTTCTATTTCAAAAAGCTAAAATTGTACTGAATGTTCCATCCGTTTCATGAAAATGTAGTTCTAAATTATGCATTTTTGCCTCGAGTGCTCTCTTTACTTACTTTTTTTTATTTTTATTTATAAAAGCTGTTCGACATCATAGTAGGTAGCAGCCGTTATCTAAAATTTATAGTTCTTCCATTTTAATTAAGCTTTTAATTAACAAATTTTAATGTCAGTTAGTTAATGTTTTTGCTATTAAAACAAAATATTCATTAAAAATGAGAAAAACTGAAACTAATTTATAAAATTCAAATTTAAAGCTTAAATTCCTTAAAACAAATGAATGTCATTAATCAAAGTTCTACGGCGAAACCTAAAGCTATGGAATTCAAGCAACAAGAACTTAAAAAACAACAACAGCAAAAATGAAAAGGGAAAAAATAATGAAAAGATAGATGGGTCTCTCATATGGCAATATATTATTCATAAATAATTGCTTGTACTTGACATGTTCGTCATCGCACATGAATTCATGCTTATAAAACAACAGCTAACGAACGACCAGTTTTAATGAAAACACACAAACACACATACAGGCAGAGGTTTGCATTATTGCATATGGACTCATTTGTATGTGTGTTAGTTGAGCTTAAGTTTCGTAGAAAAAGGGTTGAAAATATTATTTCAGCAGCAAAAACTAACTCAGGAAATGTCAAAAATAAATAAGTTTCTTTTGTTGTTGTTGTTTATTTGATTAGTTGCTTTAGTCCTGTTTAAAAACACAAAACAAAGTTATGGGAGAGGAAAAGAGAAAACACAAATAAATTAGAATAAAAGAAATATTTATATTTCTCTACGAAAAAATTAAAATTTCTGCAAGAAAACTAGACCAGGACCACACACAGCAGGAAAGAAGAATGGAAAGGGGCACAAACTAGCTCTTACTCCGCAATTCACTTTTGTTCTCTCTTCGTATCTTGTATAAAGAAGTAAAAAAAGAATGCTGAATGCTAAATGAATAAGAATGCAAAAATTGCCGAAACAAAATTGCTGTGTATGGACACAGCGCCAATTTTAAAAGAGAATTAATAAAGAATTGCCCAACTAAAATTGCTGTGTGTAAGGTCCTAACAGCATTAAAATTTATGTCGATGCGGCTAAAGTAACTACGATCGTATATGATTTTTTTAAATTAAATATTGAATGGAATGAAAAAAAAAATTGAATGATGAAATAAATAATTAATTTTCCCTGAGAAGACTTTCAATACAAGAGAGTAGAAATATTGAAAAATGACAATTAAAATATAAAGACCTTAAGCTTGAATAATATTTATAATAAAAAGTTTATTTTGTGCTATTTTTTTTATATTAATTATGGAAAATAATGTTTCTGCGATCCATTTCTTCTGGAATGTTGGGACTTATTTTTATAAACTTTGTCTTTGAGATAGTCCCAGTCGCAGTCTGTAGGTGTATTTAAAACAGTTATGGGTCCAATGTAAAGAAAGCTGAAATATTTCCTCTTTCAAAATTAATGAAAACTTCTTTTTTTGTTTGCTTGAAAATTTAAGCCTCTCGCATTTTATGTAAGAGTACGATTCTGTTCACAGCTCCTTTAAAACAAAAATTAACTAATTTTATTTCACAATCCAAAACACTTACAATAAAAGCCCCAGGATATGCAAAATGCTAACGGCTGATTATTGTTATTAATAATTCAGTATCAAACAACATTTAAATTATTTCTTGGAAAAATTAAAAATAAAATTTTTCTTAGTTTTTAAAATAAATTGCTTTTTTTTGCATTTAATGCTTTAAAATTTATTTTTTCTATTATTTTGTATTTTTTTGCATGAATTTTTTATACAAAAATGTATACGGTGTGCTTAAGCATGTCGCAAAATTAAATTAAGGTGGTAGCGAATTATGTAGACTCGCTACTGTTTAATGTCTTTTTTTTAAGATGAAATTTTTGTGCGAAGCATTCAAAACAAATTTTTCAAAAATTATATACCCTAGACTTGTATTCCGTGATTGCTTTTTTTTTGTAAATTAAAAAATTTATTTGCCAGAGGTGGCGAAACTATTTTAAACAGGGAACAACTATGAGAGGGTAGAATTACGATTTGTAAAATTAGACGCCTGTTTTTCATATTTTAATATTTTAATTTAATTTTCTTAATAACTCGAATTGCATACAAACATTCTCCCATGTATGTTTGTATGTGTATTTAAGAAGAAAAAAAGCCAAGGAAATTCACCCTAATACTTACGTACTACTCGTATAAATATTTTTTGGTAAAATGCTTTTAAATGACATGTTTCCAAAGTTTTTTTGTATTTTGCTCGTAAATTTATGTTCATTTTAAATTGAATTTCAAATTTATTGCTGTTGTAATTTGTGGCTGTATATGTATGTGTGTATATGCGTGTGTATGGAAGCGAGTGTGCGCTTGATATTTTAAGGAAACGGAAGTGTTGTTCGTTTTTTCTTCTTTTTTATTTTTGGTTTTGTTTTAATCTTGATATATTACAGAAAGTAAGATTAAATAAAGCATTAAAGGTAATTTAAATTAATTTAAAAGGAAAAAAAATTGAAGTTCGTAAGAAAGAACAGCTTAAATAAATTAAAAAAAAAAAAATATATATAGAAAATGAATGGCAGTTAATGAAAGCCTTATGAAAAAAAATTTATTTGAAAATTATTCAAACAGAAATTTTCCTCATAATTTTTTTAGCTCTATTTGTAATCAAATACTACTAAAGTAAATTTCGAAAAAACGCTAATTACAATATAAAAGCAACAAGTCCGTCCTACCAATTAAAGTATTTTGTTTTGGTTACAGTTTTTTTTAGCAACTTTCGGATGAACCATAGAAGATTACGGGATGGAACACATCATTTTAAAGAGAAATTGCTTTGGATTATTTAAAAAAAATTTTGAAATTCCCATATACCTAAGTGCTCTTGCTTTGAGGAATTTTTACCATTCCCCACTTTGCCGAGGTACCATTCCCGATTTTGCCCAAACCAAACAGGAATATAATCTGTAGGTTCTAAGCTTTCTGGAAGTGTTTTAACATTTTCGGAAAATTTCCGAGCATAATTGCCAAAATTGTAGAGGCCTGTTACTGCTGCCACAATATTTCTCAACTGGGCTTTATGGAGTCCCAATAAATCTCTGCTGCGACTGCTTTGCAACCTAGGCCAGAACCGCACGTTCGCTCGTCCGTTTGGTTATTGTTTTCTCAGTTTAGAAAATTTTGTTGTATACGAGTGTAAAGCCCCAGAAATTCGATAAATTTTTCCCTCATAGAAAGTTTAATTATGCTCTGACTTTTATATTATTCCCGGGTAATTAACACTTCAAAAGAAATTCCTTTGCATTTTCAATTCGCTTATAAATTAATAAGTGGGTCTTGAACAAGATTTGGGAAAAACTTATTCATGTGTTAATTATATTTTGTTTGTCACGGATAAATAAAATTATGCAACTTATGAAATTTAAACAACTCTCCAATATGTTAATAAAATTTATTAAAATTATAATTACTTTTTTTCAGGTTAATAACCTCTTTTTACTGCATAGAAAAGCAAAATGGTTTTTATATATTTATTTTAAAAATAATGTTGTTTATAAATTAAGACACACTTGTACTTGGTTGTGTATGTTAATTTGCATTTATTACACTGTCATTTACATGAATACGGTATTGACTTGTTAAGCAAAAGAAACTCCTGTTATTTTGTTTTAATGTGGATTAAAATTTACAAAAATGATAAAAACCATAATAAAAGGTTACAATTCTCACACATGGCTCCTCTTTTTTAGGTTCTTTTTATTGTATCAGTTACTGTTGAAACCTTTTTAATAAGAAATAATTTTCCAAATTAAAATATTTTTTTTTCAAATTACAAACTTAAAAAAATAAAAAATATGTAAAACAATTAATCTCATAACTTATTAATGGCTTTCCAGATTTCATACATCTGTCTCTCTTAATTTCTTTTAAATATTTTTTAAAATGGTCTAACGAAAAGAAAGGGTAAAACAAGCTTTAAGTTTCGTGTGTTCGATATTTTGCAACAGATTTCTCTGCAATTTGTTTTATGGGTCTTCTATACTCTGGGAAAAATCTCATGGCAAAGTTTTTTTTTTACTGGCCATGCCCACTTTTACGCCCAGTTTTTTTATAATAAAATTTTTTTTCTAGTTTCTTACTTAATTATAAAAATTTTCATTCCTAACTGATTTAGCACAAACTTGAGACACATCTCTTTCTCGTAGCCTGATCGATAATTGGGAGTTTGCACAATCTTTTCGTATAGATATGCGCACCAAAGAAAAACAAAGCAAGAAATTATATGTTGCATATCACAAAGCTCTGGGGTGGGCGGCTTGTCTGTAGTGCGTTTGCGAAAACTAAATATTTTGCGTTTGCTCTTTATCAGGTACTTGTGTGTATAAAACGGCGCTGTCATGCATTACGGAGCGGGGTACTACCAGACAAATGCAATAAGTAAATGATCCAACACATTAAAGATTCGATTTCGTAAAGTTTTTTTTCGCATCGCAATACAAAGTAACCCCCTGCATAGCTACTTATGAATCTTCTATATAAATTAAATTTATTTTCTGTTTATGGGTTTATCGTATATGTTTTAAACTTTAGTAGTTTTTGTTTTTAAAAAGATTTTACTGAAATTCGATTCATGTTATCTGATTACTATAAGAAAGGTCATAATATTCTTTTAAATTTATCACGCCCACTTTAATCAGATTTAATACATACGACAAGCTAATATGTCGGTGTTGCCACATCTCAATATTTTTCTCACGACAACGACGTTCACAATCTGTTTTATTTAGTTTTCATTAGATATGTACAAAGGAAGTTGTGTAATCTGCTTTCATTGCTCTGGTTTTATTGTGATTGGGAAGAAGTTTAGGTTTAAAAAAATTATACTTTAATTGTAATTCGAAATAAAGAACATTGATCGAAGTTTGTGTGGAATAATTTGAAAGTTCCTATATGAATGATGCTTAGGGCCTTGGTTTTCGCTGATAAAATTAAAAACACTTAAACAAATCTTGGTTATTTTAAATTGTAGCGTATTCAAAGAAAGTCACAGTGTATGTACCAGTAAATAAGTACATTAAAATATAAATACGTGTGTACGTATTAGAGTGCATATACACTTATATGTATGCTTGTAGGTTTGTCTTTATGTTTAATGAAAACTCATTACAACTTAAAAACAAATTTACATACACACACGCACACAAAAACACACACTTGCAGATACACTTATGTATGGGGAGAGAGCAAAAAAACAACATGAAATATTTAAAGCACTTAAAATTCAAATAATGTTTTTAATAAGAAAATTTAAAATTAATTGCCAGACACAAAAGCAAAAGCTATTATTATTTTTCACAAGCACACACACACATATACACACGAATATTTATTTGTATGTGTATGTACTTGCAGAGTTATGTGTGTGAATATGTAAACACACACTTACACAAATAACACATAAACCTGGATACACATACATATATGTGTATGTATACGACCAACGCTGTACATAGCAATTTGGTATTATATAAGCAAAAAAAAAAAATTTTTGTTCAGCATATTTTATATGCAGTTGTGATGAAAAAATATCTAATTATATTTTATGGACAATTTTTACAATCGTCCTTTTTTTTTATCTATCTTCCTTTAAAAAGTATGTTTATGATTCCAGTCAATTTCCACTTTTAATTTCATAAAGTATTCTGACTATTCTACACCGCTAGTTGCTGCACGGAAGTCGATTTTAGAATGGCCGTCTATCTATTCGTCTGCTCTTGTTTTTATTGAAATAAATTTTTTAAAGACGTGACAGAATTTATAAAGAAAAAAGTTGGTCAATTAGGTTTATAATACGATGTTTGCCGAAAATGCGCTTGTTAAGCTGCCAAGTTTTCAATTTCGATGCGAAGTGAAAGCGAAAAAAAACAAGTCACTTAGTGCGAATGAAGCTTTCGCTGAAAACAAAAACAAATTTTCGTGTATGGTTTTTGTTTTCAAACAATTATAGGAACGAACCTTTTGTTTGCATTAAGCTGAACAGGCCCTTATTTGCTACTGAAAACGGGACTCACTAACTTTTGACTTATCGTTCGTTTGGCTTTAAGTTGTTATAGTAAGCCATGTTGTCACTACAGCAGTTTCATAAAATAAACGCCAGTTAAAAAAAAACCGCTGTAAACTAGAAATGTACTTTAAAGAAAAACAATGAAAGAGAGCAGAAATAAAAATATAAAACACACACATTAAAAAACCAAGTTGTAAACAAAAAAGCCTCAAATTATATTTTTTAATTAAAAGAAAGTTTTATGTTGACCGTTAAAAAATCAATATAAGACGATAGAAAAAAATTTATTGCTAATTTATGCAACCAAACCAGTGAGTGATTTTGGCATTTGTATTCGCAATTTCATATAGAAAAGCTTACGTTATTGTTCGATTTTCTTTTCATAAGAACTATCGTGTAAAAAATTTTTAGGGAGCCGGAAATCAGCTGTTTTTGTCTGCAGTAGAAGCGAACGACAGTTTTCTTCATAAGGAGCCTGAAACCAAATCGCCGTATTTGGTATCGAGCAATTTATATTGAAATTTTTAAATGTTTTCATACACAATCATTAAAATTACGATAATGAGCTGATTTGGGCCCTGGGCTTCTATTTACATCACACTTTTTTCAATTTATTAATAAAATGTAGAAGAAATAATTTATTGCTGTTGTTATGTTTTTATTAGATTCTAAAATATATTACAGCATCTCATATTAAAGAAGTGTAGAGCATTTCGCAGCTTAATTGTGCTATAATTTTGAGCATTTCTTTAAAAAATTTGTGTACACACTCATACAGCCAGAAAATGCTTGCTTGTAAATATAATGTGCTGTGGAAGTAGCTATAGAACTGGCAAAGAAAAAGAAGGGAATACACAATTTATACACTGCAAAAAAATATGAAAAAGTCTTTAGTCCTTGTTTAAATGGGCTAACATTCGGCAGGGAAACATTAAGTTTGGTAGCATATTACGGGTGGGGAAGAGGGTCGTGATTTGTGTTCGGTACTTCTTGATACGCTTTATTAACATTTGTTTTACTTCTTTCTTATTTCAAAAAAATTTTTATGGAAAAGAAAAATATTGCATAAAAAATTATAGAAAATAAATGGGAGAGAAAACATATAGAAAACATATTTCATTAAAGGGACAGGAAGTGTTAGTTCTCTCTTTAACACATTGATATCTCTTCACTTTTGATAGGAGGAACTTCAATCATGCAGGATTCAACTGGCGTCTCAGTGTCACATGGTTTTCTTACACTATTTGACAACATGCTGTAGTCAAATCCACAACGTTTGTTAGCAAGTTGACAACCAACCTTTGTCAATTTGTACACACTTGTTAAAAAAATTGAAAACTCTCGCTGTCAATAAAATAGACAACGGGATGGTGTCAAAATGACCACATACGTTGTTGATATTGCAAAGCGATTTTTAGCTCAGTGTAGCATTAGGCATTATTTGTTGAACTAAATTTCTTTCATTAAAATAAAAGTAAGTGTAATCGCTCCTACACAACTTAATGGCTTAAGTTAGGTGGCGAGTTAATGATTCTTAATTGTAGCTTCCCTGGTTCGAATCCTATTAGTGGCGTGAATTAAATCTAAAAAAATTTAGGTAGTTTCTTGTTTTTTTCCATAAGACGTCAGTTTAATGCCTCATAAAATGCATAAAATAAACATTGTTGGACTTTTAAAGCTATTGCGCTTTTGTAAGTGATTCCATATCCTTATATTCCTTATAAAATTGCTTCTAAACAAGCAATGACCCAATAATTTCTCTCCAGAATTAGAACTACTCGTATGTAGAGAAGTTGGGCTGTTTTTTTTTGCTCTTAAATTTGCAGTTTAATAAAAAAATTTCCGTTCAACTTGTATGCTGGGAAAAAATTTATTTGTCTCTATTCTTTATTACGAACTGAATTAAAAAGTGTGAAATCAATTTTTTTTTCTTTTTATTAAGGCCAAATTTCGTTTATTTTTTTAATCCACAAATTTCAAGACATTCAAAATAATTTTTTTTTAAATATTTAGAAATGGAATATCATGAATAGTAAAGCTTCAAATAGAATATTCAGATTTTCTTTTAAAGTCATGTTTTTGTTCAGTGTATGTATTGTAATATGTTTAGTGGAAGTGGCTGGGTGGGTGGTTAAATGTTGGTATCAGTTAGTGCTGGAAATGAAGTTTGCTGAATGTATACAAAGGTAGTTGGTTATTTGTATTGGTGAATGTTGTTGAAGAGTATGAAGGAGATACCACTCTATCTATACGAGTATATATAACTTGTGCTCAAACGTATACATAAGAAGAATATGTATGAATGTATGTATGTACTTTAAACATGCATACATATGCATACCCATTTAATATTGTGGTAAAATGAATATGGGCAGCCCAGTAAGTGCAGAAAATTAAATTTAATAATTTATTTATACATATAAACTACAGAGATAGATATACGTATGTGCATCAATATGTATGCATCTGTATGCATGCCCATATGTATGTATTTGTGTAATGTTGAGAGATATTTATGTATGTAGATAAGAATAATATAATATTTTGTGCATAAACTTTAGCAAGCTCTTAAGCAATTTATTATGTTTGTGTGTGTAAGTAAAAAATGATTATGAAACTGTTTTTATATATAAAAAAATAAAAAATAAAATAATAATGAAATAAATAAATAAAAAATGTTTAATAAAATTTACGTCAAAGCATAGAGTTTTCCATTAATTATACGAGTATAAAAATTCAAAATATATTAATTATGAGCTTAAAAAAATTTAATTTTAATGAAAATTAACTATCAAGTTAATTAAAATTAAAATTAATATAATTAATTATTTGGAATCATAAAGTTTAACAAAAATCAATTTTTGTTTGTGCTTAATTCTCATTTATGTTCGTGTGCAAAATGATATCCTTCTGCAAAATGTGTTACTTATTACAATAAATACTAAGAAGTAAAGCATATCAATTCAGCTGTTACATCAGACGCTGCTCTGAATCTTCAGTAGATTACTCCCAAGTAAATGTTTGGGCAGGAATTTAACAAGACTTGGTAGTACAATACTCCCTAAGTCTAGATTTAATTTAGAACTTAAAGGCTTCCTTATGTAATTTCTCCGCTATGCCCTAAGTAATAATAATTATGCCATTACAATAACACAATATGTGTCTTTTTCTCTGCGTCACAGAATCTACAGAGGTCGTTGCCAACTATTTCCATACTCTGCAATGCCCAATCATGAATCCCGTGACAATCCGAACTAATAAGCTAGATTGGCCTAGTAAGTCACTTTTTGAATTTTTTTTTTACTACCCTGCACTGAGCCAAAAATCGCTTGGTAATATCAACAACGTATGTGGTCATTTTGATATCATCCCCTTGTCTATATTTTGACAACAAGTGCTTCTAATTTTTTAACAAGTGTGTACAAATTGACAAAGGTTGGTTGTCAACTTAGAGAAACAGCTACGAATACACTTTTCTGACAACGTATGTTGTCAATTTGCTAATGAACGTTGCTGAATTGACTGTAATATGATGTCAAATTTTCAACTTATTCACAAATGTGGTCAACTTGACAATGCATGTTTCCATTTCAACAACCGTATGGTATTATTTCGACACCAAATGGTGTCAATTCTGCAACGCTATGTTACCAATAATGGGTTGTCCAGGTTGATACACTATTGGCTGCATTTTTTCTCTGGGTGTGATACCGTTTGTCTCCAACTAGCGGTTCTTTTTCTAGTCACTCTCTAAATCCCAGTTTAATAGAGCTGTAAGATACTCCGAGCCATAGTTTTCTTGCGAGTTCGTAAGAATGATTGATAACCTGCAACGCTGTAGGCAGTTGAACTAAGCAAAACAAAAAAAATACTCTCTAATTTTTTAGAACAGCTTAAGTAACTAATTTTGATGTAAAAAAAAGCTATAAAGTAATGAGTTTAGGAAGTACTTCCCATAGAAATAAAGCGTAGTTTTTGCAGAAAACAAATTAACTCTTGGGCTTATAATGTTATAAATTTTAGTTTTCAATTAACTTTAATTTCTGTTTTTATAGGTTTTTAATTTTTAATTTTGTTTTGTAAATTTTAAATACGAGTTACGAGTACTACATAAAAGGCATAATTTTATGGGAGTTTTAATTTTAAACTTGGCAATAACTTTGTTTTATTTTTTGTATAGTTTTCTCTGTCCTTTTTTAAATTTTTTGTTTGTAATGTTTACATTTAAAAGCTTATTCGTGTGTGTGTGTGCCTCTTTTTAATGATTTTTTTACAGCCGTAATAAACCAGCCTTTAAGAAAACTACAATTTAAAAAACAAAAACAAAAGCAACAAAAAAACTGCATCATAAAATTAAGTTTTTCTTAACGGAGTCATAAAAGAAAATAAACAATATATTGAGAGAAGCCAGGGCTGGCTGCACATTCACATGCAGTTGCAACGAGTCTTTCGTGCAACAACACAGCCAGGCAACGTCGAAACTTTAATTGCATAATTATGTGCAGTTTGCAATTTATCATTTCACATTATTATTTATGGGTTTTTATGTTTATCCTGTCGATGTCGATATTCTTTTTTTTTCTTTTCATATTTTGTTACATGTTTTTGCTCCCCGTCTTCTTTGCGCCTCCCTCTTCTGAGCCTGGTGGATGTTTTATCGTTTAATATGTACATTTTTATTATTATTTATTTTATTTTTTTTCTTTCTTTCCTCTGTTAATGTTATATTGGCTTGTAGGTCTTTTTCTATTTATGCATTACATACTCTTTAACCCTCTGCATTTCCTTGTGGAATTAAAGGCTCAAGGAAATTGATTATTGATGAAGGTGTTTGTTTTGCAATATATTTTTATTTGTTAAATGCGTATTTGGAAGAGTTTTAAAAATATATTAAACTATTTTTGTTAATCTTGTATTTATAAGTTGATAAAGTTGTAGGAACAAAATATTGATTTTTTTTTGTAAATTTCTCTGTACCTAAACACAGTTTTCTTACAACTTAAATTTAGCTTTAAGTGCTATGCTGCATATGCAGCTTACTGCTTTGTGGGGGGAGAGGGCATGCACAAGTGCACCTTGGCCTTGAATTCTGTAAATCTAGCGAATAACCAATTTCTTTATGACTGACTTTTACATTGATGCTGCAAGAGAACTTTTCAGGAAAGGATGGATGATACCAAGAGACTGAACAAATTTGTTTAAGCACTGAGACTAGAGTGTGGGAAAGTGCACACAGAAAACAACTTCGGCTGTGAGAACTAAACTTGTTTTCAAACAAAAATTCAGCTGTGATAGTCGAAGTTTTTAATCTTGACAATAGAAAATCGGTCTTACAGCTCGAAATATTTTTTAACAAAACTAAATTTTAAGCTGTGTAATCGAATTGCTACAACTAAAAAATTTGATTAACTCAAAAATATTTTAGATTGGAAAGAAATTTAGTGCTTACAACCGAACAGTGATTGCAAATTCGAGTATGAGAGCGGCTTTAGTAATAAAGCTTACTAACTAAAACTTTTCTCAATATACAAGCAACTGTAGTAAAACATAATCAATCAATTATCATTTTAAAATTTAGTTAATTTAATTGAGCCCCTTAGAGGGGTTAATTTGTAAAAAAAAAATAGAAAGAAAATAAAAAACTAAACAAGTACGCCCTATTAAATGTTTAGATCAGAATCGTTTAAAGGAAAAAGCAATTCCGTAAATTTGTAAAAAAAAAACCAAATGTATATTGATTCTGATCGTCTATCAATACCAGTATGATGGCTATTAAAAATGCACAGAAAACAAAATGGGAAAAATTTATAAATGTTTACAATTTTAATAAATCAAATTATTATCGTAATTTTATGGTATAAAAAAAATAAAAAAGTTTTTTTTTTTAATAAATTGAATTTAGTTGTCTTTGAGAGAAATATAATTTTGAATAGAAAGCTGGACCCCAATTACGACATAACAGCCATCACAATTTAATTTTTTAATGGCTAGTTTTATTAAGCTTAATGTCATATATCGAAATTTCGCTTCAACTTGGTGTAGCTGCTTTAAGGTATATTTTAATTAATAAAATTAAAAAAAAAAATTATTAATGAAATTAAATAAATAAAATCAGTTTTAATAATTTCCTCTGTAATAAACGACATCGTAAAAGTTCAACTGTATGTAAAAGTTGTAACAAAAATAGAGAGGAATAAAAGTGCTTAACATTCTGAGGCTTAAACATATTTGTAAAGCTGGTTGGTAATTTCGAAATAATAGTAATTTTCAGTGTTGCTTTTCAAAATGCTTCATGTAGGAAAATTTCGCTTTTTGGTTTTTGGCCGATGACAATAATTTTGATTAGAATTTTTTTTTTATTTTTATTTTTTTTTTATTTATTTTTGTGTATGTATTACGCTTTAGTTTTTTTAGATTTAAAATTTGTTGAAATTCAAAAACTGACAACGCTGATGATTTTCTGTTAATTTGAAAGCTTAAGTTAAAATTTTGGATCAAACAAAAGGTGCTTATTAACAGACAAACCTAAATTAGCTCTAGCTAATTTTTTCCACATTGTTAAAAACATGTGCAAACAAAGACACCTGAAGGTTTGGATAGACCCAAAATAAATTAAGAAAAGTTTAGGAAAAAATGGATAATGTGGCTAATAAAATGGGACCTAAAATAGTTTTCGAGAGAGGGGAAATATATGGAAAGTAATACCTCATTGAAGAGACTAATTCTTGCTTATTGCCATAGAAGTAAGAAAGCCCAACTGGCCACGTAATTCCTTTTCATTATAAAAAATCTAATTAAACAAAGAAATTGATGCTCATAACTGGTATGCATTTTAATAGAATATTTTGCATTTGAGAATTTTCTAACAAATTAAAATTATAAATAATTTATAAAAAATTAGCAATTTAAATTATGCTGTAGCATTTGCTTCGTTATGCAATTCTATGTTCAACATTTTATAATTTGCTTCTACTAATTTGCATGAATAAACTATAAAAAATAAAATAAAATGAAAACGAATAAATATAAATAATGTTAACGTGTAGCCATTAAAACATATATATAAAAAAAAAGAAGAAGGAAAAATAATAATAATAATATTTTGTAATAAAGAAAATTGCAAGAATGAAAAACAGCATTTTCTCTTTAAAAAGACATACAAACAGCAACAACAACAATAAAAAACAAGTTAAATAAATATTGTGCAACAACAAAAACAAAGAAAGCAAAAACTTAAATGTGAAAAATAAAAATAAATTAAAAAAAAGAAGAAAATTGATTGCGCGCACACGCTGTATAAGAATGAAAATCGACAAGAGTGGTGGAAAGAAAACACAGAGTAAGAAAAAGGATGTTTGTGTGTGTGTGGAGCAAAGGAGATGAAGAAGAAGGTAGCAAGTACCATTAGTGGAACCTAAAATACAACAACAACTCTAATAAAAGAGTGGGCAAAGTAGGAGGTTCAACTACTGGCTGGCAAACTACGTATGTAAATTTAAAAGAATAAAATCGTTTCAGTGTAAAACAAAAATATCAAAATTTTTACATACAACAAAAATTTTGAAGCTTCGTAACATAAAAAGCTGAAATCGGTAGCAAATATATCACAACTATGAAAACTAGTAATGGGTGTCTCAGTACACGTTTTAAGCTACTGGGGGGAAACAAAACTTCCTGATCATTACAATGAGGGTTACAGTGAGAGTGCACTCTGTGATATTATTAGTTTATTATATTCAATTTTTAGATTCTAATGCTGTAGTACTGTTTAGTAAAATCTCATAAACATGTATTATAATAATATGTAAAAATTTAAATCATTAATAGAAAATAAATAATTAATAATAATAATAAATTTAGTGTCATCTTTGTTTTGTGCGTGTGGTAACTCTGAAATCAATTTTTTTGCGATTATTAAAAATGGAGGAGCTCTAGAAAAGAACAGTTCGTTATCATTATGATGGACCAATGTAAAGTCAATGAAGTCAAGAAAAGTCATCTACTACGATGAAAGCGCATTTCCAGCTGAATGGCTTGATGAATACACAAAATTGTCGAATTTTGGTCTTAGAAACACCTCTTGCAATTCAAGAGTAAAAAACGCGCCCATAACGAGCAACTCTGTGAGGCGGAGCTTGGTTTCTTACTCTTTTGAACATTGTGGTGCCTGGGATCTCAAATTGTGGTGTCAACTGCAACTTGTTAGCACGTTGGCAAGAGTTTAGCATGTGTATGATGACTCAGGATTGTGCTAATTTCATGCGGCTACGCTATTTATTGACTAGTCCATGTCGATTAATGCACTCTTTAAGCCCATTTAATTACCTTAATTTTTGTGCGACCGTGAGAAGTTTAGCATTATCTAAGACCACACACAGCAATTTTAGTTAAGCAATTCTTGATTTTGTAGGAGAGAGAGGAAAGAAGAATTTAAAAGGGTACAAACTTGAAGGCTGAATGTAAGACTGAATAAGAATACTAAAATTGCCGAAACAACAATTTTAAAAGAGAATTGGGAAAGAATTGCCGTGTGTGGTCTTGGTCTTAATATATTATATCCTGGGTTATTATGAAACAATTAATTGCTTTATAAACTGCATTTGTTTATGTTGAAAATAAAAGAAATTTGTTGGAAAATAAAATAAATTGCACAATAAAGAAAAATCAATGTTCTTCTAGAAGAGATACTTGCATACAAACAACTAAAAATTGTACGAATGCATAATGTGTGTGTGTACATACACACAGCCTTAACAACATCAACATGGGAAGGAAGAAAACATAAAGGCTGGTTTGGTTTGGTTGTTTGCCGGAATAGCAACGATTCAGGAGTTGGCCGAGAGCTACACCACCATACGTACACACTTGCACACTGATATAGAGAAAAAAAAACACACAATGTTTACAGAAGCTTTAAATTTAAATTGTACAAGTATGTATAGGAAAATATTAATAAAAGCTACAACAAAAACAAAAACGTTAATAATAGTAGTAGAAAAGAATATATACAACAACAATAACAATAAGAACCAAATAACCAGTAGACATTAAAGTTGGAAAAGAAGTCGAGGAAGTGGCAGCAATAACGAAAAGCCAACAATAATAAAAAATTAAAAAAAAAACAAAAGCTTTTTACTCTAGCAGTAGAAATTTTAGTAGCAACATCGGCAGCAGTTAAATTACAATTTTATGCAAATAACACAATATTTATAACGTCAAGTAGGTATATGACAACACTAGCAACTAAGATACATACTACATACTTAAATACAATATATTTGCACGTAAAATGTAGAAGTGTTCAATCAACACACACATGCATACGCACATACACCCGATTTCATTAATATGTGTTTTAACAATTTTCTATAAAGAATCAAACATACATGTTAGCAGAAATAAATATTGAATATACAGACAGACAAACACACCATACAATCATACATAACATACCTGCGTACATACATACTTATAAATTTATGCTAAATTCTATTAGTAGACTAGGTACGGCGGCTCTATATAAATAATTTTTTTTAATATTTTCTTAACTTACAAAACACTCACACATTCATACTGTTCGATACAACCCGTCTTTCCCAGTTGTCCAGATTGGTTTTAACAATATTGCAGTCGTGTTGGCGCAACAAACTGCCCTATATCTGAGTTTCTGCGAATTTCATTCAACCTTATTACGAGTGTCGTTGTCGTAGTCGAAGTTACGATAAGCTTATATATAACATATGGCTGGCGTTGCCACATATCACCGTTTTTGTCACGACTACGGCATTCATTGTAATTTACATGTCAAATCATTATAGAGTTACAACATCGTCAAAATGTTGGCCTGCTGGGTTCATATTCATATGCTTATTATTGTCCTACCTTTTGGTTAAACAAATACATGGGCACAAAAAATAAAAATATTTGTTCATGAATGTATGAGTATGTACAGATGTGTATATGTTTGTAACTATGCAGCAACTTATACTTAAAAAAAATTAAAAAAAAATAAAAAAGAATTTATATGGAAAAATGGTAGAAGAAACGTTTTATGATTGTTAAATGGAAAATTTTGTTTGGCAAGCAATTAATTTTGATGGACTTGAGAGATATTTCATTATTATTATAAATGACGTCAATTTAATTTAAAATGAAATAAAATGCTGCCATTAAAACTTGAATGGATTATTTTTCCTGTATTTCGTTTTGTTATAAAGACTCACAGAGAATTTAATCTTTAAAGGATTTTTAAATTAAAGTTTACAGCAAAATAAGTATTCAAAGTAAAGTTGTTAGTGCTTTCGTAAAAAAATAAAATGGTTAACTGATAGGGCAAAAAAAAAAAAATTAAAAATATTGGAAGCTAATTTAATAATTAATAATAAATAAAAATATATTAAAATATATTTATTTATTTACTTTCAATCTAAAATATCTGTTGTGCAGCCCAATGGCCAGCTAAAACATCTCACAAATCTAGCAAAATTTGTGAGTGTTTTTTTTTTAATTCCTGTAATCTTTTATGGTTCATCCGGAAGTCACTAGAATCCCTAAAGTAACAGCACTGGGGTATATGGGATTTTCCAAAAATTTTTAAAAATAGTCCAAAGTTACTTCTTAGTATTTGGGCGGTAGATTATAAATGGAGACGACCTTCCCTTTAGTATAATATGTGTGAGATTTTATCTCATATTGGCTAATCTGATTACATCGAAGTCTACAGTATTTTTTCCGATAATGTCCCACATTGACTTGTCACTTATTTGCATACTGTTTATTAAAACTGAATGTGTGTATGAAAAGTTGGGTTTCATAAAATAATATAATAAAAATTAAAAACAAAATCAGTGGTATTCATGAACCTTATTGCTATTGACTTTAATAGTGTCACAATTCAAAAAACATTATTTTACAGGAAACCCATTTGAAGCTTGCAATTTGCTTTCAGTCTTGTAAGAAAAATTTTTTTTAACAGACACCATAAAATTTTCTTTTTAATTAAAAAAATTAAATTTCATCGTAAGTAAGAAAGCTTGTGATTCCGTTCGTACATAAAGTATATTCCCTATAAAGGATATTCTGGATTCTTATAAAAAACGTAATCGATTTAGCGTTATCCGTCTCTTTGTCAGTCTAGTCGTTGAAGTCAACTTTTTGAAGTCCCTAGTCAATGTACAGAAAAGATTAGCATATCATTCTGTGAGTTGTCACACTCTTGAGGTTGCTATTGAGTGGGTTTTTCGCTTTTAATATAAAACGACAAAAAAAAAAAAACGTAGTGTGCAGTTTTGTCAGAAATGACAGTCAAAAATCAGAGCAATCGGTTCCCAAATGGTCTAGAAAAATCAAAAATACCACGGAAATTTTAGATTTTCATTAATTTTTTCATGGGAAATTTTTAAGTTGCATATGTTCGTAATGTATGTGCACTCACTTCTATCAACGAATTAAGAAATCTTATTTTAATTTAATTTATTTTTGCATTCGTGTTGGACAAAATTCCTTTTAAAAGTTGAGTGCCTACAGACATTTTATTGCACGCTTTTAACAATACGAATTCCACATGAATTTTTTTAAATGAAGTGAATTATTTATTTTAGAATTAACAAAAAAAAAAATATAAAATTGTTTTTTAAATTTATTTTTGAATATTTATGAAGGATGGCTTCACAGTGAAGGATATATAAGACTCGGCCGAATTTACTGCGTTTTTCAAAATACATTTTCTTTAAAATTGACTTTTAACTTATGAAACCGTCGTGATTATTTTATTTCCTAATAAAACAGCATCAATATTTAAATTTATACAATTTCTACATGCATATACGAGTAAGTTTACGTTAAGTACGAGTATTTGAATAAAATTACATAAAACATTTCAATTTCAAATATGTATTTCTTTTTTTTTTTTTAATTTTAAAATTTAATTTGTTTTTTTGAATTTGTATATTTATTTTATATTTGTTTTTAAATTTGTTTTGTTTCTTTTAATGATTCTTTTTTAAAGTTTTCGCTTTCTATGCTTTTCGCATGTTTAATTTTGTTGTTCATTTTATTCCAAATGCATGTTGTTATTGCAACAACCATTCTGCATTTTACTAAGTATGTTTGTACATCTTTTGTTACAGTGTGCTCAACGTGTTAAGATGCTTTTTTTTTCTTATTCTTCTTCTGCTTTTGAAGATCAGTATGAGTATCATTGAATTAATGATATTTTTAAGGTGACCATGTCGTCCAGGAGTCTTCCATATCTCGCAATTTACTGTCATTTTCATTTGAAAGTTTTTAAATATTTTATTTTGAAAAGAAGACATTTAAAATATTTGTTTGATATTTTTTTTTACCGAATGTAGAGTATATTTTTTCTTTATATTCAATAAAAAAAATTATAAATTATTATTTTAATTAAATGGCAAAGATGGACTTTAAGAATGAAAGCAAAACAAATTTAATTTAAAATGTTTTCAAACATTTTTAATCACACAATACTGAAATAAATATTTAATATCAAATAAAAAATTCAAATTAACGGCAAAAAAAAAAAAATTTTTCTTATAATAAGATTTCTGTACTCGTAATGCTATTACACGCAAGGCATTTAAAAGACACACTTGTAATCACACGTTTCTGTAACACCAATTTGGCTGGTTTCTTGTGTGAGGGCACACACATTACGCACATGCATGACTTAAAAATTTCGATTAAAAAAAAAAAAAGAACAGAAATTATTTTCTCAGCCGATTGTTCTAATTTGTCATTTCGTCCGTTTTGTATTTTAGAAAAAATACGCAAAATAGTGAGATAGTGGCTGTTTTTTTTTACTGAAATCTCCTAAGTATATAGACCGATCGGACAGAATTTTAATAGTAACCTGAAGACAGCAAGAACTGAGAGATTGGTATACTAAACTTTTGTGTACGTTTCGTAGGGACTTTAGAAAGTTGATTTCAACGACTACACAGACAGAAGAATATCGCTAAATCGACTCAGCTATTTATAAGGATCTGGCTTTCATACTTCTTACTTACAGTGAAGGGTATAGAAATTCAAAATAAAATAAATGTAAATAAAAATAAAGCTGATTAACAGATTAATGGGTCATTTGGCTTAAGGAAAATCTAAAAAAAATCAGTTTTTATGTTAAGTCAAAGTCAGAGCAAACTGATAATCACACCGGTATCACCAAATGTTTGATTCAGAAATGTTGGTTATTTGAAGTCAATTGCCACTAAATTGTTTGATTAACTTCAACACTTGAACTTGTAAGAAATTAATTAATGCCTTGTGAGTTGTAAGAAAAACATCTGCCTGCAACAGGTCAGCGATACATTTTCTTGTATATGAAAAATTTCGTTCATTTCATATCAATATGAAAAATTTCGTTAAATTTTACTCGATATCGAGTGCGATGATTACCACCCCAGCTTTTATATTGACAAGTTTACTCTACTTTGGTAGCCTGTGTGCAGGCTAACAGGTTGACGTGTGCAGACATCACACCTAATTTTGTAATAAAAACTTTATCGGCTTGAAATATTTTAGAAATCAACCACTAAGTGATTCTTTGTGTCCTTTTTAATTAGTAGTTTTTAAAGGGATAGCAGAAACCTGCCAACCTGGCCATCTCGGTAGTTGTGAATGTTTAGCTTGTTTTTTTTTCTTATCTTGTTTTTTATTACACATATGTATGTGCTTGTGTGTGTGAGTGTCTCTGTTTTGGATTCCTTTAAAACTAAGATCACTGAATATGTTTTCTGGTAAATTTTTTTTATTTTATTTTATTCCTGTTCTTGTTTCTTTTGAGATTCAATATTCGTGTTGGATTTTTTCTTTTTTGTTGGCTCTTTTTGTTGGTTTATTTAAGAAAAAACCTACAAACAAACAAATAAATAAACAAACAAATATATTTAGGTTTGTTGATTTTTTTTTTTAATATTTCTGTTGTGGTTTTTTTGTGCAAAACTGAAACTCTAAGAAAAAGATGATTGTGTTGGAGTTGAAGGTATAACAGCAGCAACAACAACAACAGCTGCAAGCAAGCAGCATATACGAGTACATAAATAGAAGGACAGGCATGGTATGTAGACTTGTTTAGACCACATTTTTGCATTTTACTTGTTGATTTTGTTTTAAAAAAGATGATTTTTGTTGTTGCACTTACTGTCGCTGACGCTGTCTTCCTGCTGTTGCTGATGTTTAAAGTTGTGTTGTATGGATTGTTGTATGTGTGTGTGTGTGTTTGTTTGTTTTTTCTGTGTCTTTAATCGTTTTAGTGGAACTTTGTTTTTGGTATTTTGTTTTGCCAGCATTTTAAAAATTTTTTTTTCTCTTAAATTTTTTATTTTGTGCTGTTTGTTATTTTATAATTTTTATCAAGAAATTGCTTTTTTATGTACATTTATATGTATGCAGGCATGTTTGTGTGTGTTTGTGTTTAAAGATTTTTTTCTTTCATTTTAACGTCAACATAGATTTTTAATTAAGTTGGGTATGCGGCAACGTTGTCTGCAACAGCAACCAACAACATCGACATGTTTGCACGACTTGTATATCTATGCCACAATTAAAATTGCATATTTTTTTCTACTCTTGGCTGTTTTTGTGGTTTTATTTTTCATCTTTTAATTAAAAAAAAATCCAACAACTCTGTGTGTGCCACTTTTTTAAAATAATTATAGACCAACTATAAAATTTTATATTTACCTATAATAAAATTGAAACAAAAACAATTTGTTGCATAAACACTGCAAAAAATAAAACTATTTTTAATAAAGTGTTAAAATACAATTTTCTACAAGACAGGAAAAAATCCAATTGTAGTAAAACCAATTTAGATTTTTTGTTTTTAATTTTGCGTCTTACTTGCTTGTTGTACAGCTGAGAGGTTCTTAAAATTCAAACTAATAGTCATTGTATAAATTCAATTAATTTTATGTTAAAAAATTTATATTTTCTTTCCTAGAAAAATATAGTAAACTGTACTAACATCATAACAATTCATACTCGTACTCTAGCAGCCAGCCTCCCCCAACAAGAAAATAGATTTCAGGTACTAGACTCATGTGAGTTGTACGTTTACTTACCAACCCAACAAAATCATTTATACAGGCATTTTGCCTACCTTCTTATCATCATCCTACGTTTATTTTCTTTCTTTTTTTCATACTGTCAGAGCCTTGGTCTCCTACAAAAATAATATAAGCACTTATACTTTGCCCTTCCTTTCATGTTTCTCACATACTCCACACACACTCTCCATTTCTCTCCCAAATTCATAGCACCCTCTGCCGGTTTTAATACAATTATTTTATTTTATGTAACATTAAATTACTATTCCTATACCCAGCAAATTATTTTAAAAGAAGTGGAAAAAGTAAGATCAGCTAGTCATGTTTAGTCTGAGTGTGTTATAAAGCTAGGCTTCCTATTGACTTCCATAGAAATAATAAAGCTCTCACTTATTCTAGGGCTAAATCTTAAACAGTGAACTTTACAAAAGCTTTCCATTTTCGCTTAATGCACAATAAAGCAGTTTTTAAGCCCAAAGAAATGACTTTATGTCTGCCTTGAATTGTACTTTTGATTACAAAGACCTACAAAATGAAATGTTTTTTGTGGAGCCGGAATGTTCATGATCACATTGAATTCCTGTGACAGTAAGCTTAATTCTTTATAAACTACTTTTTTAATCTGGAGTGTAGTTCTCAAGATATACCATTATGCATATAAACGAGGAAGTAGAACCATATGATTTTGCAATAATTCGAAAACTACGAGTACCTCTCTTATTTAATTTCCAGAAACACCAAAAAAATCGGGAACACAATAACCTTTGAATTATATGATAATAAATTTTTTTTAGCAGTCTTATAGTCTAGAAGATATTCACAAAGTTTTGCCAAAAAACACAAATTTTTTTCAAAGAAAATTTACAAAAATTTCTTAAAAAAAAATTAATTAAAAATTTAATATGAAGAAAATTTTAAATTTTGTTCTTAATGGTTATACCTGCATATGCTACAAATAAAATGAGCCATAGTTCATCAAAATCCATTCATAGGTTCCAAATTTATTCACAATTTAGTGGTAGCACCTAAAACCCTATGCCATACAATTTTCTTAAGTGATTTTTTTTTAACACTAAAATTTAAATAAATTATGAATGGATTTTGATAAAGTATGGCTCATTTAAGATATTCTTAATGGTGCAACCTCCTCGTTTTTATGCTTAACGATATATCTTGAGTTTTAGTTTGGCGGCACCAAAATCATTGTAGGTCTGTGTTATGTCTCCCTCTTAAATATTTTACAAAAACTTGTTGATTTTTATTTTATTCAACTAATTTATTTTTTTCTTTTCTGTTTTCTTTTAGGTAAGTGATGATGGAATGTTATTTCTAATACAGATTTGAATCTGTGTGAAAAAAGCACAGGTAATTTTTCCTATAAACATATTTTGAGCAACAAGAATTTTTGCAATCAAGAAAAAATTATTTAAATTGAACTTGAACTTTTGCCCTTCCTTTTGCAAACCATTAAAGTGATGTTATACATGGAGAATTTAAATTAATTGCAAAGAATTAAAAGTTTAATTTTTATTTGAGTGCACTTATTCTATTACAACTGCTGGTGAAAAGGATATGAAATGTTTGCCTTTACAAAATCTAACAACGTACGCACGTAATGGTGGGCATAGACCAGTAAGTTCAAGGCAGATTTAATGCTAAAATTCGTTAAAGCTTTTGACGCGTACTGTACAAGTAAACTGAACTATAGTTTATGTTAAATCTGTAGTGAAGAAAACAAATTAATTAATTTAATTTTAATTTATTAATTAATTTTTGTATTGATAAAAGTTTGTGGATTATTCTTACCCCAAATCCGACAGTTCTGGTTATTCACTTACCACCCATTCAACCAAAAATGGACTTTATCTGAAAATCGTTGCTGGAATTGCTTCACGCGCTGTATGGCAGATGGCGCGGTCTTGAAACCATATGTCGTCCAGATCCCTGTCATTTAGTTGAGGCCACAAGAACTTAATAATCATGTTCCTGTAACAAATGACATTCACAGTCAACACAATTTCTGGCTCATCTTCAAAAAAGTGAGGCCTCAACAAAATCCCTACCAGACAGTTGCTTGTTGTGGATGGCATTTGTTTCTCATGCATTACGTGAGCCTCAAATTCGACAATTTTGTGTATTCACAAAGCCATTCAAATGCAAATGGGTTTCATTGGAGAAGATGGCTTTTCTAAAAAAATTGGCACTTTGCTTCATTCAAATTGTCTCGCGTTGTTTTTTTTTTTTCGTAAAACGCTTCATTTTTAATAATCATAATACACATATGTGACATTGTTGCCACTTTCACAAAAAAATTACACCACATTTAAAAAGAGCCACTTTTACTCAGACAGCCCTAATTTTCCAAGTGGGTCTGCAATGTGCAGTCATAAATCTTATGACAATAAGAATTCCTGACCGAGACACGCCATTTGTTCTCTTTCGAGAATGAAAGTAGAGCTCGAAGATTGTCTGCAGACTGCTTAAGAACTGCATTGAGCTTGAGTGTGTACGCCCAGCATAAGTCATAAAACTAAAAAACAAATCATGGCTTTCGATCTCAAAGATATTGACTAAAATTTTACTAATTTTGTTTAAAATGACATGCAATTTTTCTCAATTTTTGCTTGACTGTATGTTGGGCTTTATTGGTTTAAGTGTTTTTTTTTTGTTGTTGCTGTTGCTGCTTTTGTTTTATTATAGTGCTTTAAAGGCACAAGGTGTAATTGTATTTTTAATGAAATTTTAAAAATTACTTTTTGTTGTTGCTGTTGTTCAGTCTTCCTTCAATATCATTCAGTGCATTGCATAGATACCCTTACACACGTCCCATCTCCACTCAATAATGTTTTATTTTATTATGAGAAAGCTTTTAAAATTAAAATTTTTCTGTTTGTTATCGTTTTTGTTGTTGTTGTAGATTTTTTTCTCTTCACTGTTAATTATTTTTTATAACTATTGCAAGTAATTTTAGAACATTTTAATGAAAATTTAGTTACAGGATATTTAATAAAATTTTAGTTTCACTTTAAAAATTAGAAAAGAATAAATAAAATGAAAATCAAAGAAATTTAATTTTAAAATTCAGTTTTAGTCATATGAAAAAATAATAAAAAGAACAAAATCTCATAAAGCCATCCTCGCCTATTGAAAGTTATGAAATTCTGAAATGAATTTTTTGTTTATTTTTAATTAATAAGGCTTTTGTTATGTCCATTTTAAAATTTAAAAAAAATAATAATAAAAAGAGGAGGTTAGAGAAAATGAAAAGGAACCCCAGGATCAAACAATTAAAAATGTTTATTAAAATATTATGAGGAGTTCCACAAGAAAATGCAAATTAAAATTGTGTTTTTGTACGAACCTTTAGCCTTAACAAAGCTTAACAGAGTTCAAAATTTTAAACATGTATTTTTATTTAGCAAAAAATTCATATTTAAAATGAAATAATCATAAAAAAAATATTAAAACCACGTTTTTAGCATGGCAATATTTAATAGAGTTACGCCCCTTTTTATAGTTGCGTCTGCAGCCATCCAACAAAATGAATTAAAAAAAAAAAACGTTTCTTTTAATGTCGTGATTTTAAGATTAGTTTTTTATGTTTTATGAGCAAAGATTGTATAAATTTTAGTAATTGAAGACGAGGGAGGAGAGACCACACAATTTATAGGGTGTTTTTTTGTTGTTAGCAATAAAATACTAAATTTGGAAAAGAAACAATTTTAAATTAATCTCGGAAATATAATTAGCGGCACTATAACACAAGTCTACAGGGTTTTGGGTCACAGCAACTGCAAACTGTTTAAAAAGTACTTTGGAGATCTTGAGATTCAGTAATTTTTATTACGAACATTCGCATCGAAAAAACAGGTATAACGATATGTAATCGAATTCGGTATTCAGTAACTTTCCCACATAAATAATCATTGCAAATAACGATTTTTATTATACTCAATGGCACTACTGAAGAAAAGTCATTAAATGGACCAAGTCACATACATTAGAATGTCTTCAAAATCATTAGGCCAATGAAGCTACTAGTTGCCTACATATCCACTGTAACCTGGCACCCATACTACGTGGACCCTTTTGTTTTTAAATTTAACCCTTTCGTAAAGTTTATTGGGCTGTGTTTGTGTGTGCATCTGCTTGTGTTAAATGTCGGTTTTGTTATATTAACAACCAATCTTTGATTTAAATTTTATTTCTAGATACCTATTTTGTTTTATTGTAGGGCTTTTTATTTTTAAGAAAAAGATACTCAAATATCGCACCCATACGACTATGGTAGGTTTTGTTCCTCTCTTGTTTTTTATTTTTATTTTTTAATTTACAAACAAAATGTTTGTAATACAAATGCACGCACACTCATGCAAAACAAAAGAAGAGGAAAATAAAAGCGATTTTAATTAAATGATATGAAAATCAACACAACAGAAAATAAAACAAAAAATATAATCTAATGAAATAAGAAACAAAAATAAAAAGTAAATATAATTAAATGTTTTGTTTTTTTTTCTACTATTGCTGGTAGGCGTTTGTAGGCGAATTTGCTATCTTCACACACTCACGCTCACACTATTCAGCACGCATACATGAGTTCACTTGAAATTTATAGCTCTGCCAAATAGAAAATGATAAACCCTGCAAAGCGTTTAATATTTGATTTGGGCATATTAAAGCCTAAAAGATTTACATCGCTCGCATTTTAAGAGTTATTAAATTCTCAAATCACTGCGTTCCTTATTGAATGAAATCGAATAATAATTTGAATATATTGTTAGGGAATGTTTCATGTAGTATGTAGCTATTTACCCTCCGAAAGTGAAGATAAATAAGAGATTACGAGATGGGACACATGTCATTTTAAAGAGGAGGTCGTCTAGATTCGTAATACTCAGATATTTTTTTAAATTTTCATATACCCCAGTGTTGTTGCTTTGAGGGATTTTAGCAACTTCTGGACGAACCATTAAAGATTACGGGATAAGGGAAGGCTGTCTAGATTTGTAATCTATTGCCCAAATATTCATAAATTGTTTTGGATTATTTAAAAAAAAAATTTTGAAATTCCCATATACCTGAAGATTTTTTTCATTCCCCATTTTGCCGAGGTACCATTCCCGATTTTGCCTGTGAAAACTACCAAAATCAAAAAGGAATTTAATCTGTAGCTTCTAAACCTTTTGGAAAGGTTTTAACATTTTCGGAAACTTTCATAGTTTTTATTTTATGATCCAAAACGGAAACTGTCAAAATCCTTGAGAACAAAAGTACTAGGGTATGAGGAAATTTCAAAAAAATTTAAAAAATACTCCAAAGTAATTTCGGAGTTTTTCTTCAATAGATTACAAATCTAAACAGCCTCCCCTTTATGGTTTGTTCGGAAATTGATAAACACTGGGGTATATATAAAGTAATTTCTGACCGATTTGAGCTTGGAAATAAATGATGACGATGTTGCTGACGCTAAAAGGAATAAGGGTGATCTATTTGGATTTTTTTCTAAGCCAAATAAAATGTATCTGTTTATAATTCGCAAATTCAAACCTTTTTTTATGAAATTATTGTGCTGTTTCTGTAACCCAATCCATCTTAAAATTTGTAAAAAGATTGGTTTTCATTTAATTTTTTTTACATAATTTGATAGAATGTCTTACAGAAATAAACATAAATATAAGACTTTCGCGCACGATTAGCATATTTGATGATGTCACACGAAAAATCAAATCGTCTTGTGAAAAACACTCAATTCTTTTAGTGATTTTCATAAAAAATATCTAGACGAGTTGATCGCTTGTGTTACAAAAACAGCTTATGACACTTTTGTTATAACTGATTGTGTATTTATGAATAGACTTCAGATGTGTGTTTAAAAAGTTTATTATTTTGGAAGCTCAAAAACAATAACGTCTACTTAAACAAAGAGGTGTTGTGTTCTAGCGATTGCTGTGAATAAAAAACAATAAAAAAATTTTAAAAAATATATAAATACAAATCTAATTCACATAAAATTGTAAAAAATAAAATATTTGGAACGATAATTGAACATAACAAAAAAAAATTGTAAAAAAAGAAAGAAAAAAACAATTTTTTTGTGTTTAAATTGTTGCAATTTTTGTATCAGAAAAAAAAATTAAAATTTATTATAGAAAGAACACTAAAGAGTGCATTGTACTCTTTTAAGTTTGGTCAAGTTTAAAGTCAATAACACTTTGGCCAGTAACAAAAACTAAAACAGCAATTTGTAGCCGTTGCAAACAAATTTGCACTATTCGTTCAGGCGTACAACAATTTATAAAATGAAAAACAATAAAAACTAGAAGAGTAACAGAGACAGAAACAAAGTGGGAGAAAGAGAAGACGAAACAGAAAATTCAAATAAACACCAACTAAAAGTAGTAATCAAATATAATTTCCTAAGAAATACTTAAGCACACACATGCAAGCATACAAACTCTCTTAACGAATTAGTTTTTTCGACAACATAGTATTAAGCCAAATAGGAACAGCAACATCAACATCTGCAACAAGAACATCAACATGCAGAACGTAAAAATTACAAAAATGGTCATTAACTTAAAAAAAAAAAAATTGTTTTTAGAAAAACCCTTTTTACGTACAGAATCGTTTAGCATGAGTATATTTGAATGAGTGTGTCGTGTTCTATATGGAAAGAAAACACACAAAAAAGACAACAACTTTAGCACTACAGAGGATATTTACTTTAAGTACTAAATACTGTTTTAATAACAACAATAGTTGAGTGTAAAATAAGAGCTCTGCAGTACATAAAACATCTGAGAAAACCGACAACCAAGAGAAACATCAAGTGAGAGAGAAGACAATTGAAAGAGACAATAAACGAGAGCGAAGAAAAGTGAAGAAGACAATAAGTGAGAGGAAGACAAGTAAGTTAGAAAACAAGTGAGAAAGAAGATAAGTGAGGGATAGAGAGAGAGAGAGAGGGCAATAGAAAACGAGTGAGAGAGATAGATTCAGAAGATTAGTGAGATATAAAAACCTAATGAGAGAAAGAGAGTGAGATATAGGTAGAGTGAAATAGAAAAGATGAGATAGAGAGAGTTGGAAATATAAGAGGTGGGGTAGAGAATGTGAAATAGAGAGAATAATATAGAAAGAAAGTGAGATGGATATAAAGTGAGACACACAAAGAGTGGATAGTAAAGGAATAAGATAGATAGAGCGCGAGATAGAGAGGTAGTGTAATTGAGAGAGACAGTGAGATAAAAAGAGAATGAGATAGAGAGAGTGAGGTAGAGAAATAGCCAGATAGAAAGATGAACAGGAAAGGCTAGAGGGATAGAAAGAGATAAATAGAGGGAGTGGGGAGAGAGAGACGTAGTAAACCATTATGAATAGATGAAACTGGATAAACCGAATAATCTCTAAATCAGGCAACAACACTAACATGTCGAGGGAATGTGCTTACTGAAAAGAAGCAATGATGTAAATCAGGGTTCGCCGAATTTTAGGGCTTTGTGCAAATAAGTAAAAAGTTCAGAATCCGCTTTGTCAAGAACAGCTGCATTGGACAAAAGCCAGAAATCCTATTTAAATGTTAATAAAATCTTTCCAATAAAAATTGTTTTTGTTCATTTTTTTACTATTAAAATTTTTATTGGGCTGTTTCTATTCGTCTGTTTTTAATTTTACTTTGATGCTATTTTTATGCTCTTTACTGTTGGAGCCACACACTAGAAACAAGTGTATGTAATCCTAATGATAATTACAATAATGGAAATGTTGGTTGTTGGAGTGTTTATATTTACATGTGTGTGTGTGTGTTTTAGCATTTTTAAATATTTTTTTAAGCTGTCAGCTTTTGCTTTTACAAATTTTCAAAACGTCCAGCTGGACGCTTAAAATAAAAAATTCTAAAAATACAAACAAATAAATAAAAAACTTTTTGTTATTTAAAAGCCCTTCATCAAACTTGAAAATTTTTGTAAGAAAAAGAGTTGTTTCTTGTGTCGTCTTTTATTTCTTGTTGCTTTTTTTTGTGGCCATAGTGTTGAGTTGCTGTTTATGCTGTTTAATATTTATAGTTTTTGTTCTAAATATATTCGTGACTAACGACGGAATGATTAAAAATTAATATAAGATGAAGGCAGGTTGTTTGTTTATTTAAGATTTCTTTTATATGCATGTCCGTGGAAAAAATTGCAGCCAGTAAAAATCGACCTAAAATTCATAAAATTAATATTGATGTGAGTTTTTTTCCTGTAATTTGTTTGTTTTTGTTTTTATTAGAGTTACGTACAGCTGGTTTTAATTGAAATATTCAGACAGGTTCTACATATTACTCGCATTACTGAAAGACAGAAACAACTGACAGATTGTTATGTTAAACTCTTCTGTACGTTGCCTAGGCACTTCAGAAAGTTGATTTCAACGAATTGATGGACAGACAGACATCGCTTATTCGACTCCGCTATTTATATGGATCCAGAATATAAATAGGGTGTTTAATTTATGGTATGGAACTTACAAACGGAATTACAAACTTACCTTTCTTACTTACAGTGAAGGGTATAAAATGAAGTACAAGCTTGTTATTAGAATGATTAAAATTGAAAATTACTTAAATGGTTTTACTTCTACCTTTATTTATTTTTAACAAACTGTTTAGTTTGCCACAAATCACTTTTAATCCAACTCGTTTTACCAGAATGGGGCAGCGTAGAAAAACTCTTTTGCTACATATTTATCGTTTAGTTATCTAAAAGCTATAAATTAAGCAAACTAAAAAAATAAATAAATGAAATATTTTCTCTACAATAGATTAACTAAAGAATATCTCAAATAAATTTGCATTTAATTAATAAAAAAAGAGAAAAATAATATTTAAAAAAATACACCCAGCTTCAGCCACAGTTATCTCCCTCCTTTTTTTAAATTTTCCCAACAGTAATAAATATTGTAAACGGTTTTTTTTTATAGAAAACAAAAAAAGGAAGAGAAAGAAAGAAAGAAAAGAAATAAATGCGAAATAAAAGCTAAAAAAAAATGTTTATAAAATATTGTTTATCTTAAAATTTAAAGCACAAACTTTAAATCATTATGAAGTCTAAAGACAACAACATAAATATTGGCTACAACAAAAGCAATAAAAACAACAGCAATGCAGATCCATAGACAGACATAAGAATACAATAAAAAAAGAAAAAAAAAAGCTAAAAAATACAGCTTAACGTCCATGATTTATTGCTTCTCTGTATATTTAATGGCTTTAGCCCTAAAAGAGGGCAAAAAAAAAATTTATTAAAAATAAAAGAAAAATATACTGCACGTAAAAAATTTATTTTGCAACAATTTTGTAAATAAAATGGAGGATTTAAAAAAAATTTAAATCCTTGAGAAAAGAAAAAAACTGTTGTCGATTGAAAATTGTTAAAAAGCCGATTTTAAAGTAAATTTTTTAAATGAATAAAAAGTCGATAAAAAGAAATTTTCATAAAAATTATTTATACCAAGCTAATACCCGGTTTTGTTCGGTATCTTAAGTTTTTTGAGGAAGTGAAGAAAGTTTTAGTCAAATAATGAAATACAAAAAATGAAAAAAAAATCTAGTAAATTCAAGGGGATATTATGTATTTCGAATCGAATTAAAGGGGTTTCGAAAAGAATTTTCAATTCGAAAGAAAAAGCTTATATGTAGAATAGTTTAATTGAGGCTTGTAACGATTTTACGCTCTTTTCTGTAAATATTTTTGAAGAATTACTTATTGGCTTTTCTGTCATATAAAAAACACCTGTCATTTTTTGAGCTGCCTTTTTTTTTAACACAATTGAAAAATAGCATGGCCTTCTACAATAGACTTTCTCAAAAGTCTTTTTTAGTTAACCGACAAATTTCAAGGTTCATTTTCTTTACTTCATATTTCATGTGTTGCTGTCATGCTGAAAAGTGTAGAAATGGCTTTCACTTCTAAATGTTTCTTTCTGTGAAAGGCATTCGTTACAGGAACATGATAACGGAGCCTTGAATGCATGGCATGGATTTGCAGGACATGTAGGCTCAAACATACAGCGCTTGCAGGAATCGATTTATTGCAGCTGGAACTGAAATAGTGCACTTTTACAGAAACACACTACAATTGATAGCTAAAGCTGAAGTTGCCAGATTTTTGAGAGCTTTGTCGTCTGGTAACATTGAGTATGGTACTTGCCAAGCAAACATTTTTTAAATTAAAAAATGACACTCACAACGACTTTTAATCGTCTGTGAGAATCACCAAATTCGAGCAAATGGTAGTCGACAGTTAGCGTCACATACCATAAATTATTAGCAAGCTAGGGGAGGTCGAAGTGAGACCTGCAAAGTAGCAATCTAATTCGGTTGCTCCCCCTCTATTAATAAAAAAACACGTTGCAACAATTCCAGATTTATTTAAAATTCAAGACAAGTGCCCAACCAAAAAAAAAAAAAAAATAATTAGTGCTATTGGCACTAAGAATAGAATTCAGACTTGAAAATTTTAAGGATTTGATTTGCAGTTTTTTCTCATTAAATTAAAAATTATTTTGTTATAATTTTTTTTTTTTAAATTTAAAAAAAAATTTTAGTATTCATCTCAATTATTTTAAATTGGATAAATTTTAATGTCATTAAATCTACTTAAAAAACAAAATTAATTCAATTTAAAGTTAAATTAAATATTTTTCATACATTGTCGTCTTGTAGCAAGAGTAAGTGCAAATTAAGCCGTGTGTGGGAGTATATGAATTAAAATACCACCCTCTCATTTTATGTGGATTATTATGTATGTTAATTTTAATTAAAAATTATAACCATAAAAGACAAAAGCCAACAACAACAACAACAACAATAGCATCAGCTATGACAACATTAATATAAATTACTTTACAACACATAAGAGCATCCTTATGCATGTTGGAAATGAAAACAACAGCAACAACAATAAAAAAATGTAATTAAACTTTACATAAGTATTTTAAATACAAACAAACAGACATACAGCCAGACATACATACTCATGAACACCCTCCCATGTGTGTGTAAGTGCTCGAGTTAGTAAAGCATTTTTCAATAAGGGTTAAAATGAAATAAAACAGGACAGGACAGAGCGGTGTTGGTGTAGGTGTGAGTTATTAATAAAATTATTTTTTATTCAAACCAAAAGATGCATTAGGTATGGAATATGTTAAGAGATCTTGTGGTGCAAGAGGCCTAAATCAAGCTCAATTAATTTGATCACAATATATTCAAGTCCTTCAGAATTTGTGAAATATTTTTGAAAAAATAATATCTGTTTGGTTTTACTTTTGTCAGCAGATTATGTTCTAGTTTCCTTTAGCTCTCTTTTTTTTAATTTAATTTATTAAAATTATTAAAAGTTTGGTCCTGTTTGAGAATTTGGCATTCTCAGCTCAAATAATTTTTTTTTTTTTTTTGATTGTTTTCACGATTTTATATCAAAAATTATTTTAGTGCAGAACGTCAGTGGCAATTTTTCAAACACGACTAAACTTTTATAAAAGTTGTGAACGACAAATGGGGCTCATAAATTATTATTGTTGTGCAGACTAATCTGTCTTAGTGTTTTATTACCCAGGTTTTCTGCTGGGAGTTTTGTTATTCTATTGTAAGTAGATGTTATTGTTGTAGTGTTTGGGCAGTGGTTTGCCGATTAGCGATCATAAGAGGCACCTGAATCTAACTGATTATTTTTTTTAATAGACTTATACCACTTTTAAATATAACAGTTCAAATATTAGCAGCAATGATATAACAATTTAGAAAACTTCAATTATTATCTATTTATAACTAAAGACTTAAAAATCCTAAATGGAAAAATATAAAAATTTAACAAAAATTAAATTAAATTAAATTACGTACTTAAATTACTGAATCTAGTATATAATAAGAAAAAAGGAACAAATACAAAATGATCAGAATATTTTTTATGTATCATCATCTCTGAAATGTAGAAAAATTCTTAAAATGTTAATACACCGTGAATAAAAATTGTCAAGGCTACTGCCACCTATAGGTTGGAAGTCAAACCTGCCTTGTTAAATATACCCAATTGCTCCTGTTGGAAACCAAAGCTCTTGATAAAAAAACTACACACAATTCAGTAGTAAAAAATTTTTTTAAACAATAAAATATTTTACATGTTAAACAAAATTAAAAAAAAAATTATTTCTACGAGTTGTGTAAGCATACGAACATGTTATGCCGGCAAGCAAACATAAAATAGAAAAAAATCTATAACTTTTACTTTCATTTCATAACAAATACAACAACTACAATTGTACATAAAAACATGTGTACACACTCCATGCTTATGAAAATCAAATGCAATAAAAAGAATAATAAAACAAATTATACATATACATTCATATAAATCCAACACCAATAGTATTTTGCAATTTGATAGCAACAAATTTCATATAAATTTTTACACATAAAAAAAGCTTTAGCTGGATACAGCAACAACAACAACAGTTATGATGATGATGATTATAAATAATATTCTTATTGTCATTCAATAGTAAACACTAAAATGCCAAATGAAACAAATAAATATTCCCCAAAAAAGCCTTTCAACATATTCAACAGATGATTTGCAAAGGAAAAAATATATACACTCACACTTCCATACAAAGTAAAAATGTATGCATGAGATGTGGTAAATGCAACAAAGTGCATGTATTTTATGTGTTTTTTTTTAATTTATGTAAATTTTTAAGGTATTTTCTTTTTAATACAAAACAAAATGTGATAATCAAGGATTTTAAAATATTTGTGTTGCTATAAATTGCATAATGTGTTGGCCATGGCATGTCCATAACCTTCATCTGTAGTGTCTGCAGTGTATAGGCTGTACACAAGTTTATTATTCCGTTTGTAATTTTTACACTCTATAGGTTGGCTAGAAACAGAAGTCTTTTATGTATTATTACTTCTCTGGCAATAAGAAAAAATTGCTTAAGTCGCCTTAAGAAAAATTTTCCCTGCCGCAATTAATTCAATAACTTTATTATTGAGGGTGCAGGAGGCAAGTAATGGCATGCGATATCTAATGAAATTTTCATTGAAATTATTTGACCGCTTTCGAGTTCCACAATAAACGAGATGCCAATATAAACAATACCGTTTGCTAGAATGGAAATAGTGTTATAAGAAAGACTTTAAAAGCTTTCAAAGTTTTTGTCCTCTAAAAGAACTTAATAAGACATAAACTGTTTTTCCATATTGCCTTGTATACCGCCATCCAGAGAAGTTACTGTTGCAGTGCTTTTCTATTTCTCTAGGAGCCAACAAAAAGTTTCCCAGAAGTCTTGCCGAACAGTCACAAAGTACATATTCTACTGTTTCGTCAGGGAAACCACAGAACAATTTTACAATGATGATATCTTATAGAATAGTGTGCAGTAAGCAATTCCCTTAGGAGTCTGAGGTCACTACTGTTCTCTAAGGACCTCCGTGCTAAAATTTCGTTTGTTTCATGCTAACCTTGAAAATTGTAATTCTATTAGGAACAAGTTTGTTCCCTAATGTAGTACAAAATAAGGAGTTCTGGTTTATGATCGTACAATTGCCAAATAGTCTGCAATGAAAGAATAATTTTTTTTTTGTAAATCCAATGAAAACTAAATTTTTTTTAAGAATTCTATAAAATATTTCATAAATTATAGGAAATTATATGTTTCTACCCCGTTTTTCTACAATTTTTACTTGACACTGTTCAGCTAAATACGAACGAAAAGTTTCTTCCCATAATTGCATTGAAAAAAAAAATTGTTGTTGTTTTTAATACAAACGAAACTTTCGTTAGTATTTAGCAAGCAGTAAAGCCTGAAATTATACTTTTATGCGCCACTTTGGTGGGCGCATCTTAATAAAGTAATGAATGGCTGTATTTCTTTGTATGGGAAGAGTTAAAATTTAATTTGTAAAAGAATTTCTCTTCAAATTGGTACATATGTAGGCTCTCTAAGCATACTGACTCTAAGGATAGCGACTCACGCAATAAAGCAAACACCATCTAAATTTTTGTTTAGAAAAGACTTTATACGCAAATTTTCTATAGAGACTTTATTTATACCAAAAAGTTTTAATAAAAATATTTTATTTTATTTTAGATATGAATAAAAAACAGCAGGAAAAATATAAATTCATTTGGCTTCTAAAAAAAATACAGCCTAAAATTATGTTAAACTGTTTAAAAGCCCTAAAAGTATACTAAATTATACTATATCTTATATAAAATTAAATGTTGCATATTTTAAAACCGTTTTATGAAAATAATTTTAAAATGGTATTCAAAATTCGACTTAATGGTTAAACAAATCATGTTTCATTTGCTTACTCTTCATTTAGCAATAGATGCGTATGTATGTGTGTGTCTATAATAGATATGAATAAAAAAAAGTATTTGAATTTTTATTTTTTTTATAGCATTTTGTTTGTTTGTGCGCTTGTACGTTAGAGTCATAAAAAATTGTTTTAAAAACTCTATTTTTATTTATTTTTTATGTTGTTGTTATTATTGTTGTTGCTGTTATGTTGTTACAAGCCATTTATGTGTCTACGTAAAAACATGACGTTTTAATGTTTGAAAGCGAAAGGATTTTTTTACGAGTTTAGTCTGCATGTACAGACATACAAAAACAGACACGCACACATGTCTATGAATGCATCTACTATATGGTCGTACACACACCCAGACACAAGCACTGAAAAATATGTAGGGAGATGTGAATTGTGATTCTCTAGTCAAAATTCATAAAAAAAATAGAAATAAATAGTATGACTACAACAACTAGTATTCAGCTGCAAAGAGGGGGAAGCATAGAAATAAAAATACCAGACTAAACATGGCTGAAATGTTGCGTTGCTTTTTATGGCATAAAAATTGAGAAAAAAAAGGATTTTTTTAACATAAAATGTACTAAAACCGAAGTACGTCATAAAAAATAAAACTAAAAACAATAAAATCCATATTTGTAGCTTAAAACTTTTAAACCAGGCGCAATTTTTGTTAGCACATTCTGTGGTGGAAATTTTAGGGGAAAAGAACTATTAAAATTAAATTAAAAAAAGATGACTGCCAAATGCTTAGACAATTTGCTGTTTATTTTTTTGGTAGGTTTTGATTATTTTCAAATTAAATTTTTACTGCGTTTATTTTTATCCTTTTTTTTAATTAAGTTTGAAATAATGAATTTTTTCGTTTTCCAAATACACAATATTCATGCATTTTAATGTTGGCTAATATACTTTTATGTGTTTGAAAAGTTGTTGTGTTGGTGTTGTTCTTGTTTATGGTTTTATTACTGTTTTTTTTTGTGCACCTTTTTGTTTTTGCTCCTGCTATGGTCAGCTTATGTTGGTTTCTGCCCTATGGCTGGTGTGGCATGGGTTCTTGCAGACAGCAGTAGAGATATTCATTTATGCTTGCGTACGCTTCAGCCGACCCTCTTACACAGCAAGAAAAGAACAACCAAACACCATGATGACCATCAGCAGCATCATGATTATTATGTTTATTGTCATGATTTCACTGGATTTTTTCTTATTATATTTTTTTTTTTTTGTATTATTCAGTTTACGAGTATATATTTTTTAGATTGTATTTTTAGTACCTTTAAGCCATTAATTGGAAGAAACCAGTTATTGTGAGCCTTTTTTGTTTAATTTTTTTTTTGTTTTTCTGAATTTATACATTTACGATTGTGTACAAATGAAAGTGAATTTATATGTTAAATGATGACATTGAAAAATTGTTGAGTGGAGTTGTGCTGAGATAGCCAGCCATACCGGCATTCAGCCAGCAACACAGCTAGTCAACTTAAGTTTAAGCCTTGCTATCAGCCAGTCAACCGTATACAAACAACAAAAATCCCACAAACAAACAAAAAAATTAATGGAAATGGCATAAAAATGTATAATGCATATGGTACATGCATATATTTTTTAATTAATTGTTCATTAAAAAATGCTAATGGAGATTTCCTTTTATAAAAAACAAAGTAGTAAAAAAATAAACTTAAAATGAAATCATTAAATTGCTAATTAAAAAAAATGCAGCCTGAAGATATGCTGTGACAGCAAACAACGCCTTAAAGTATACTAAATTATAATTATTACTTATTTCACAATTTAAATTAACAATTTATCAACTCTAAAAAGCTAAAGGCCGTTAGTTTGACAGAACTTTTTTTTAACTTTTTTAATTTCTAAATTTTGTCTATTTGACTTAATTGTTCTATTGCTATAACAATTTTTTTTTTCAAAAATACATTATATTTTTAGGAGCTTTTATTTAAAGAGTTTTTTATTTTGTATCCCATAGAACTTTAAATTTCAAAAGGTAGCAAAAAAAAAAAAAAACTTAATACCCCTATTATAGTTTACAATTTTAATGAAAATAATTTAATTAAAATTAATTTCGTTTGTTCTTGACGAAGCTTATTCAGGCCATTTATTTTTGCAGCCGGCTACAAATCTAAAAATTAAATTTTTTTTTCTATATTTGCCTTAACAGTGGCGATATTGTCATCTATACCCACATTTCATTCAAGTGATGTCTTTTCCTGTGCCTTTATTTAAAAAAATATATTAAAAAACCACCCTTTACAATAAAACCTTGAAACTCTTTGTTTAGTTTTGATTTAAAAGAAAAAAAGAAATATTTAATTGAAAACCCCAATATTCCCTTGAATATTCATATAAATAACAGTCATTATAACTAATTTTATAGAGCAGTGAAGGTTTAAATAGTTTTGTTTTCGTACATTATGTAGCAAGAATTAAATGGTATTGATTTTTCATAAATTTAAATGAGCCATTAACGTAAACAAAACTAACGAAAAACAAAAACAAAACGTAAGAAAATTACAGGGAACGAAAATAATAATTATTGCTAGTTTTTTTTTAACGTGGCATTTAATGAAATTAATTTTTTTTTTTTCAAAATAATTGGAAACATTTTTATTTATATGAGTGATTTTTTTATTCTATTGGTAAAAAAGAGCTAACGAAAACAATTAATATATTTTAAAATTGATTATTAATTCCTCTAGGAGAGAAGTTATAATTCATTCCTGAAGAATTTCTTTTAAATTGATTCATTTAATTGTGAATTGTAAAGTCTATTGTGAATCAATTGCGTATTGTCAGTTCTGTTCTGAAAACCACATGATTTCAAATCATATGTGTGGGCTGTTTTATAAACCACACTGCTTTTGTGTTATTATCTTATCGAAAGCACTAGAAAACAGCTGATTTTTTTTATTTTGACAATGAAAAATAAGAGTAAATAAATATATTTTAGTGAAAAATTCCTCTTTTTTAATTTTTAATAGCCAGGCTCCCTATGAAGAAAACTATTGTTTGCTTCTACTTCAAACGACAAACAGCTGATTTGTGACTTGATAAAAATTTTTTACACCACAATTCTTATGAAAAGGAAAATCGAATAATAACGTAAGAATTTCTATGTGAAATTGCGGCTCATTACAAAATAGTTTTTCTCTTTGTGTGAATACAAATGCCACTCACTTGATTTCTTGTTAATACGACACGCACAGAAACTACTAAAATTAGAAATAAAAATTTTTCTTGCTATTTTTTATAATTGATTTTTTAACAATCAATATAAAATTTTCTTTTTAATTAAAAAATAAAATTTGAAGCTTTTTTGTTTACAATTTGTGTTTTTTCTGTTCTCTTCGAAAGAGAGTAGAGTATCATGTTGTGATTTTTAAAATACATTTATAGTTTACAGCGGGTTTTCTTTGAAAGTGGCGTCTAATTTATGAAACTGTTGTTGTGACAACATGGTATATTGAGAAGGTTTGCGATAAACATCGTAAAGCCAAGCGAATAGTAAATCAAAAATTAGTGATCCACGTTTTCAGTAGAAAATGAGTAACTGTTGTTATTTCGCTTTCGCTTCGCATCGAAAAAGGGAGCCTATTAGTAAGTGTTCAAGTAATTTAATTTAACTTTCGTACTATAATAGTCGCGAAAATAACCAGGTGATGTTTTAAAATCACAAAATTATATGCACAGAATCCCTTTTTTGTGCTTTGAAATCTCATTGACAAAATGTGATTTTCACAACAAGCCTGTGTGTTAGAAAAATTTTTCGATTTTAGAAAATCATGTTTAAATTTTTGATATTTTTTATTAAAAAAACTTGTTTAAAGACTAAAAAATTTTTTAAATAACTTTAAATACTTACCTTTTGATATAAAAAATTAACGTGGGCTGTAAAGTAAATGTTATCGAAATTTTTCATAAATTTTATTTTAAAGTTTACGTAAATTTTTTGGGATAAGAAGCTAGTCTTTCAAACGTTTTATAAACCCATTTTATAATATTTCAATATTCAAACAAATTTCAATTCTGATTGTCTTTTTCTTTAAATAAAATTTTATTTTCCAATGCATAAATTTGGGTTTTTTTTTTTAAATTTCTCTAAATTGTAAAGTTAGATAAAAAATAAATTAATGTATGTTTGTACTGCCTGCTTTATTTTAATATTATTTTTTCACTGTCAAGCTGTGTAATTGCTGCGGTCCCTGGTAAGATGCTTCTTTGTAAGTTATAAAGAAAAAAAAAATAATAATAATAAAAGTAGGACATTATGTAAACCTTCAAAAAATATATGTATCCTAAAAGTATACAACAAAAAGTATATTTTATTTAAATGTATGTGAATGGATATAATGGTTTCTAGAAAATTAAAAAATATTATATCGTTAAACATACACACCGATATAAAACTTCTAAAACTTGGTAATAAAAAAATATCTGAGTATAAGTAAAAATAAAAAAGAAGAACAACTTATGGTCGCTATTCATGTTGTATATATTTTGGGGGAGTAAAATTTTATGTAGCGTAAGTACTTTATGACTTGAAAATATTTTTAAACCAAAAAAATAAAACAATTTATCATAATTAGAAAACATACATACTCACATGCATATTCACATGTGTACTTGTGAATTCATGTGTATTTTCGGTGAAATTAGCAAAGCAGCTTTTTAGTTGCCAAAAAAAGTAATTAAATATAAAGTATAGTTTTAGGAGCATTAAGCAGAAAATGTAAAAACTATTTGTAATGAATGTATTTCTGTTTATTCATTTGCTAAAAAGGAAGCATAATTATTTTTTTGTTTTAAATTTTGCTAAATAATTAAAATTACCACATGAATTTGTAAAGGCAGTAACTGCCACGTCATTGTATGAAACGTATTGAGTAAAACAAAATTTACTTTAATAAAAAAATGTTTATATTACAAAACAAACAATAGCCAAATCATAAAATTTATGAGCAGAAAAAAATTAAATGAAACAATAAAAGTATGTAAAAATATTTTTGTCTGGCATTGAAAAATAGCCGGTCACGTTTTATAGATTGTTTTTTATTTATTTTATTTTTTATTTCCATTTTTTTTTATAACAACAGCAGCAGTTAAAAGTTGTTTTGTACGCTTTTGTTAAACTTCATCTCTTGCATTTTGTTTTGTTGGTGTAACATGAATTTTTCTCACCCAACTTCAAATAAACATAAAAAAAAATTAATTCACTGTGTATGCACAAATAAACATGTTCCAACACACAAAACTACAGTCTAAGAGAGGTTATTTGAGCAGAGTACTATCAATACGCTTTAGTTAAAAATTTTAGTTTTTTCTTTTTGCAGTAAAGCGAATTTAAGAAATTTTCTTTCTATGATAAAAATTTTTCTTCAAGTTTTTGATTGCATGCTTCACAATTGTGGCACTAAATATGAAATTTTTGAAGAAGAGTTTTTTATTTATTACTTTACAACTAAATATTTTCCAATACTCGGACGTCACTGTAAGTTTTTATTTTAATAGTGCTTCCATTTCTGCATTTCGAGTAAAAAAAGGGAAATAAAAAATTTACTCTTCTCCTTTATACTAGTACAATTTTTGTATTTTTACCCTTCGTCACTTTTGTAAAGTTTAGAATTTCGTGTGCAATTGTGAAATTTTCCTCGTCGTGACAACTTCTACAGTAGTGATTTTTCCTAATATGGTTGCTAATACTAGAGTGGCTCCCTGGAGTCTAAGTAAATCTTTGCTGCGATTGCTATTTAGCTTAGGCCAGAGCATCCTCACACGTTCATTCGTCCTTCCATCTGGACTGTGCTGTTCAAAAAAATACACTCTCGATCTGCTATTTGCAAAGCATGGCGATGCCTCGACTATACTCTTGCCAGGTTGTCCGCCCTACAGGAAGAATTGTTACTAACAGGGATACCAGACTGACATTTTTGCTTATTAATTTTTGATCTTTAATTAAATAAAAATATTGTGTGAGAATTATTACAATATATGCTAAAGGGTATTTAAGATTCGGTACAACCCATTTTTCCTTTTTTTTTTATTTTAATTTTGAGCATGTTTGTGTGTGCTGGAGTGTATAAAACTTGTGTGTTGCAGCTACCTTTTTCCTGGTTAGTTGTTAGCTGGATTTTATTATTGCTGTTCAAAATATATTTTATGTTGATGCTGATGTTTCTTTTTTTCTAGCAGGCTTGGAAAATCCCAAGTCAATTTTCAAATGCTGCAGATATAAAGGGTTGTTAAATTTTAAGGGCCGATGTTGAATGTGAACCACACCTAAACGTCAAATGTTTTTCTGCATTTCATTTGACATTTCTCAATTTGAACTCTTGACCATTCCAGAATTTAACCACCTTTTAGCTGTCAATAAAAATTCAATAGTTTTTTTTTAACAATGGCCCATAATCATAGTCACACTAAAGCCGGTATCAGCTTTTAATAATAGCTTACTTTTGCTGATTAAGTTTCTGTATGAACTAATTTTACAATTAAGGATCGATGGTAGAAAAGCAGTGTGTCAAAGTCTGCAGTAGATGTCTACATATCAGCACAATAATGTGCTAGATCACTGAATTGCCCACAATAAATATAAAACTCAAATTATTTGATAGCTGAAGGATTTAGTTCTGCTATTCGTTTTTTTCCATTTTTATTTTCCATCTCTGCTTTTACGCATACATACTTAATTATTTTTTTTTTTTCGTTTTTGTTGTGTTGGCGTTGCTGTTTTATTTTATTTGCAACATTATTTCAATTTTATTTTCGTTTATATCCTGTTTTTCGCAAAATTGAAAATGATATTTGTACTCGTATTTTATCGTTGTTGTTCTTGTATTTGTGGTTGTTGCTTTTTATTTGTTTTTTCTTTTGCAATTTTATTTATATTTTTGTTTATTTATTACATAAAATGCTTCTCCAAAACAACGTATGCCAAATAAGTTTGTTTTCTGTTTTTTGTTGATCAACGACCCCATTAAATTTTAGTGCAAAAAATTTAATATTAAAAATCTTTAATTATTTTGTAAATGTTTAGCCCGAACTTAATATATTTATATTAGTTCCTAAAACGATTATCGAGCCTCAAAAAGAAGCTAACGTATTCGATGCTGGCACTAAGGCTGCCAGTAGTTCACCAGACTGACCATGTCTGGCCAAAAGTTACACCTGTGTGTAAGAATTTAATAACTTTTTTGTTTATTATTCAGACTTGTCTAAGTCGTAGTTGCGACAAGCTAGTATATAACATATAGCTGGTATTGCCATATATCACCATTTTCGTCACGGCAACGACATTTATAATCAGACCTATTATTTATCGTATGTTCTTTCGTGAGATGTTCAATTGTTGGCACGACGACTAGTGGAGGTTGACGGCTCTTCTGCCACACTATCACGAACAACAACAATGATTTTAGCAAAACCATTTTACTCTCCCAATTGCGGACACATTTGGTCGATTATGTTGACCAAAAAATCACAAAGTGTACGAAATTAATGCATTTTGATTTAAACGCCCATTTTCGTAAAAGGTTTTAAAAATTCATAGATGTATTTGTCAAACACTGCAACAAAGAAATGTCAAATTAAGTTGGGCAAAAAACTTGACGTTAGAGTATGACTCACAACTACAAACGTGCATTATGGTTAACCACCCTTTATGTAACAATAAATAGAAATCAAAAACAGTAATCGATTACTGTTAATGTCGGGTCTATTCGCCGGCGACTTACACTATCATGATTTGATTTTTTGATATTGAATTACGGCCTTTACTTGGAAAACACATGTGATTTCATTGCTTATCTGAGTATTTAAATTAATTATTTATATTGCTTATTTAAATATCCTTTTCAGCATTTATAAATTAAGTAAATTGAAAATGTATCGCATAAATTATAGAGAAGACTTTTTTACGACTAAAAGTTACCAACGGATTTAGAGGGCAGTTAGATTTCACTATACAGACACTTACAGCTTTTGCTTGAATAGAACATTATACCTGTCTGCTAATGTAAGCACAAACACACATACATACATACTCTTATGTACTTGATACATAAATTATTTATTGATATTTATTTTAAAAAACCTCACTTTCTTTTACCTCTTCATTTTTAACGTCTCACTCCATTTCCCTTTTTTCACACAAATACATCTACACATTATGAAATTTCAAACTGCTGCATGACAACATCTAACGTTTACACAAGCACACCAAAATTTAGTTTCCATCATACTCGTAGGAGTGGTATTTTTATATGAAGAGCAAGACTAGCTTCGATATTAATTGCAAATATTTGGAAAGGCGCAGAAAATAGCTTTCCTGTCTTGTTTAAATTCTTTTTCTAAATACAGTTGAACCTTGATTTGCTTTCGAGCCATTATTATTACTGCTTTACTTTATTATTCTTGCAACATTTACATTTTTTTGTTTGATTGAATCCTTCTCTATGTGAAATAATTTATAAAATTCAAAAATTAAAATTGAATAATCCTCCTTATTCCACTTGGCGTCATTAACACAAAACAATGTCCTTTTTTTAACTTTTATAGAAAATTGTTATGACAGAATTTTTTTGCCATCAATATCCTTAGAAAAATATTTTTTTTTTTCAAAAATTAAAAACAATATAAGACAGCTAAAATATTACATATGTGCATTAAAATTATCGATAAACCGTCGACGTCATCATTATGGTGTTAAGGAATACCAAATTATATTTTAATTTATATCACTGATGATCAAAAGTGATGTTGCTTTGAAATTGTGACGATGTTGCTAACGCCAAATGGAATAAGAGTAATATTTAAAATTTCTGATTTCTGAACAAGAATTTAAGCAAATTTTAGCAACAGAGACAACTCCCAGAAAGAAAAAGTTCACTATAAAAGTAAATTCTATTTATACAGCAATAAAGAATGCCAATGGATGGCGAAAAATCTTGGTTTTAAACTATATAACGATTTCTTGATATTCTTTACCCTTCCTAAACAATTTGCTTTTGCAGAATTTTAATATTTCACTCTCAGAACTTTTACTTTCTCACATAAAAAACATGTTTTGTCTTAAATTTAATACAAAATTAGAAAAGTGTAACAAAAACTATAAGAGTGGTCTATGAAAATGACACTTATTTCCTTTAATTTATCGATAATGTGTCGAGAGCAACAAAAAGTATGAAAAAGTAAAACAACAACGACACTCGTAATAAAGCTGAATATGCAAGTGACAATAAAGTCTCTTGCGACTCGTGCAATAATTCGCTATTTACCTTAACATGTCACAACTAATGAGTCCAATTATAATAAAAAACAAATATTTGTTTATCCAATAATTGCAGTCAGTGTATTAATATTAAACACTTTGATTTCTATAGCTAAAATTTAAAATTTATTATCTTTTGTGTTCATTTGAATTTGATTCATTAGTGCATAATAGAAATAATTAGTCAGCAAAATATTTGTATCTAAATACGCTATGTAATTGTATGATGATGACGAGTTTGTGTAGTAAAAACAATGACATCTCTAATGACATCTGCAACAAGTCTTAATTTATTTACTAGCCAGTGGTCAGCACGCAAGCATAATATTGTGAAATTAAACAAAGTATGAGTGTAAGTAAAATAATACACACTCTCACAAATATAAAATTAAATGATGGGCTGATGTTTCCTTATTATCAGAGTGGGTGCACCCACCAAACAAAAAGTCCAGTAAATCTCTGCCTAAGAAAAAAATCGGACTGCGTGGTCCATTTTTCTTATATAATGCAAAAGTAGACCATACGCTGTTTAAGAAAAATATTGCTGCCAGCACTCTTAGGCCATATGTTGTGGATAAAATTTGTTTACTGGAGTTTGTGTTGTCTTCCATAATGTCTTGCATGTGGGCAATGGAGTAGTTCTATAGACTAGCTTTGACGCTACTTTAATGTAGTGCAAAGTTGTATTATTTACATGTCCCAACCCTAGGAAATTTTCATATAGTCGAGTTAGCTTTGGAGAGAAGTAGTCCAACTCTTTTATTGACTCTTGTATGCACGCCGATTTAGGATAGCAAAAACTTCGCCGTTTATATAAATTTTTTTTACAAATTGTTTCATGGTTAGACTACATGGCAGTGGTCCCAGAATAACATCCTCAGCTTTAACTAATGGGACGTTTAAAATGTTTGCAATCTTTAGTCGTTCATTATGACACAATGTATGGCCATCGCATCAAATAGGCAGAAAAAAAATGGCGAGAAAATTAAAAAAATAAATTGTTTCTTGAAGAAATACGCACAGATTTCTCAAGTTTACTTACATAATTTATACACTATTTGAACGGCCTCTAATTCGCTGAGAAACTTTAAATCGGTTCACATTCATTTAAGTTATAAGTGCATAAAGGCACGTGAAATCCGTTTTTTACCCGTAACTCAAGATTTTAAAGTTGTTGGGCAAATTTCGACAGCACTTACTAAATAGAAAGATAATATGATATCCCAGGTATTTTTTTTTTGTAAGACAGTGTTATTAGAGCAGCCAACCGAAGTGATAAATAAAATATTTTAAAGCATGATTTCAGATTTAAATTAAATGCGGGAACATATCTTTTTGAACAGTGGGCGTAAAAATGGGCGTGTTTGATTGAAAAGTGTGGTAAATATGAAAATTTTCTTTAGGGTTAACTGGGATGTGTAAATGCAAAATGTCCTTAATTTTATTATAATTGAATTAATTGCTATTTGCAATAAAATAAACAAAAACACACTGAAAAAAAAAGAAATACTAAATATAATAATACAAAATTTAATTAAAAAAGTGCATTAACTTTAATGAGTAAAAAGCATTTACCATAGTTTTCTGAGAAAGAAAAACAATATGAAATATCTTTTTGTTTTTGTTTTATTTTTTTTTGTTGTTGTGTAAAGTAGAACAGTAAAAACAAAATATACGACGAGTACGTTATAACTTAATTTGATGAAAAAATATTAATATTAAAAACAAAACAGAAAAGAAAGCAAAAAAAAAATCACACAAAGCTGCAAACGTAAGAGAAGAAACAGCAATAACAAGGAGAAAATTTATTCAGTTTACTGTTAACCAACTTACACAAGCACAAGCATAGTTACACACACACACACACATATATACATAAATAAGTATAAGCGGCTTTCGTGTAAAATGGCATGCCACAAATTTCAATTACATGCAGGAAGAAAACGAATCATCATTATCGTCATCATAAAATTGCTAAAATAAATAATAATAATGGAAAAAATTCATACGAACAACAAAAAACCAAAAAAAAAAAAATATTAAATGAAAATGGAAATAAAAATAAAAATAATAAAACCAAAATGCAAACAAGAAGAATAAGGAGAGTAGTAATGAAAGAGGGCTTATAACGTAAAACTGTTTACCTCCATTTAATGCAGCACAACACACACACACACACACACACACACACACACACACAGAGACACATATCCTGCATGTGTATTTCAAGCCATTTCTTAAGCCACTTTTATTATTAAAAAACAAAAAAAATTTTTTTTTTTAATATTTCAATTTAAAATTTCCTTGTTTTTTTTTTAGTAATATTCAAATTTAATTAACTTTTTCAAACCTACAGCCTGGGTCACTCTATCGAAAGGTTTCGTTGGTTTATATTTTGTACAAAAACAAGCCAAATTAATTGCTTATATTTTGTTGTTTAAAATATATCGGGGGGCACAGTGTTAATTTCATAATTAAAATTTGAATGCTTAAATTAGTTATAAGAAAATTTTGATTACTCTAAAACAACAACAATAATAACATAAAAAAATATTTTAATAAAAATTAAGTTGAAGATGAAAATGAAGAAATTGCTAACGGGTAATGAAAATGTTTTCAAAATAGAAACCAAACAGAAACACTGCACAACAGCACGTTCAATTCACATACAAGTTTGTACTAAAGGGCCGCACAAGTATGCTTGAAATCCCCACAGCACTACAAACATGCATAATATTTTATAATAAAAAGTGCTTGCAAGCCTTTTGAAGTAGCATGTACACAAATTAAACCGACCAAGCAACCATACCCATCTAATATTCTTGCTTTCAAATTTCTTTCTTCTTGCTCTTGCCTGTGAGCAGCCAGCCCAAAACTAATATTGTATGAGTAGCACACAACAACAATGTTGTAGAAATAACAACAACGCCATACCCTTGGTTTTATAAAAACCCTGAGAATTGTCTTGTCCACCACCCTTTTCTTGCCTTGTCGTTTTAAAGGCAAATAATCAATAAAGACGCGCAAAAGAGAATAATGGAGAGTGACGACAAGTTCTAAAGCAAGAGAAAGTGCAAAAATTTCAAGAAAATTGCAGTGCTACTACCACTATTACAAGGAAACGAGAAAATTTTACAAATACCACAAACAGCAACGTACAAGAAATATTTTTTTTTATTTTGTTAACGGACCCTGCACAGGAACAGCTAGGGACAGTCCGCAGCAGCGAGTCAAGCAGCTTAAATTCAATTAATTTAAAACTGAAAAGAAAAGAAATGAAATGAACCAAAAAGAGTAAAATCTGCTGCGACTTGTGAAAACTTTAGCCCCGCAAATGCTGCTAGAAATATTTTCTAAAAGCTGCTGGTGTTGATAATTAAAACAAAACAAAAATAAAATATCGCGTATTACCAACTCCAACTGCTACAACACTTACACTTGTACAGTTTGTCAGGTATATATGTGTGTCCCCACACTTTTGAATATCATTTCTTTGTACGTAATATCAGCGGCAACGACGACGTCACTCACTCATACATACATTTTTATCAAGTGAAGGAAAACATCTCTGCACATGGAAAAATTATTTCTGTGTGAAATAGAACAAGCAACTACAACAACACATGAATAATAAGATGGCTAAAGAAGAGAAGGAAAACAAAAACGGAAATGCTGTTGAAAGGTATTCACATACACACATAAATGCACTCACACTGGCACACACAGAAACAACAACAGAAAACTTTATTACTTTTACCCTTGATGTGCTTTCAAAGGTGTGTGTGTGAGTGTGTGAGTTTAAATTTGCTGTATGCCGAAAATTATTTCACTGTATGGGTGTGTGTCTGCTTAGTGCGTTTGTGTTGGTAAAAGTTTATTGCAGGGTGAGAATTGTTGTCTGAGAATTATCGATTTTTTCTTGATGTTGTGCTGGAGTGCGCAGTAAAACTACTGAATTTTCATGTCTGTGCTGCATGTGTATTTTATTCTTTATACAACTTACGAGTAGCTTGGCTGAGTTGTTTTTTTTTTTTTCATAATTTTTTTTGTTGGCATCAGGTTTATTGCTGCATTCATTTTATTTCTTTTTGGTATGTGTCTGTAGCTGCTTTTGTTTTTATTAGGACTTCTATGCTCGTACACCAAGTCTTTGTCTCACTTTTTGTCCTGTTCATGTTTAAGCTAACACACACACACATATATATACTTGTAGGTTTGTAAATACTTTTTGGGAGCGCGTTGTTATTTATTGTGGAGTTTCCACGTCTATAAAAGTTTTTTCTTTGTTTTGCTGTTTTTTTTTTGTTGCTTTTCACTCGAGTTTTCTTTGCTGCCATTTTCATTTGGCTTTCGCTATATTGCAAATGTCGTCCGTTTTTTGTATGCGCGCATCTGAGTATTTTGACATTGTCTCTTGAAAAAATTTTCAAAGCAGCTGAGTTGAATTGCAGACAGCCCTGGTTGGGGATGTTTGTTTCCATAGCCATGAAAGGGCATGCATGATTAAAAAAAAACAAAAAAACTTTTGTTGTTATCCACCAACATCATCTCCATCACCTACTTTATATCAGTCGTCTTTATCGCTGTCTTAACCATCTGACAGTGTATTGTACGTTTTCTCGCCATATGGACTCTTTCGAGTAGGGGCTGACAATGTTGCTGACCACGAACAACAAAGAAAATTCATAAATGCAAAACAACAACAAAAAAAAAAACTTTTCTTAGAAACCAGTTAGAGAACAGAAAATATGTAAAGGCTAAAGTTAAATGAGAAGAAACTGTTATCACTCATACTTGATGTTACAAACATTTAATACACACATACATTCTTAAAAATTATATGGAAAATCCAACTCACGTATACAAAAAAAGGCGTTGTTATTTTCGTTAGCAGCAGCAATAAAAACAAAAGACAGGAAGAGCCAAGTAATGAAAATCAATAGAGAATTAAAAATAATTCTTATGGGGGTAAAGTGTTTTTGTACAGGCTTAAAGTTTATAGATGAAGAGAAAAAAAAATGTTAAAGACAACAGTGAATAATTTTTATTTAAGTAAAATCCAAACAAGACGTATTTTTCTTTTTAAATAAAATCCTTTTGCTTAATGAAAAATTCGTTAAATAACTTTTCTCTAAAAAATGCCTGAAGAAAATTTTTGCAATTAAGCTTTTTTCATGAAAATTATCATATGAACTGTTGTATATGAAAGTGGTATAAGTCCATTAAAAAAAATAGTGAGTTAGCGGTAATTCTATCCAGATAAGAACACCATCTAACTAGAATTAACGCTGACTAAATTTTTTTTTTTAATGGAGTTATACCATTTTCAAAAATAACCCACTTTCTAGAAGAAATTCATGTAGACTTTAAACTAAACTTTATGAAAAAATTATATAAAAAATGTCGATAACTCTTACTTCAAAATATTTGTTAATTTTTAATTTATTATTAATTTTTTTTATAAGAAAATAAATTTTTTTAGTTTTTAAAAAATATAATTTTTTTATTTTTAATAGACTTTTAAATGTTAAAAACCTTAATAGTGTTTTCACACCTACACACTGAAAATAAATTCGGTTGTGATACTCGAATAAGTAGCCAAACGAATTTAGGCGGTTCCATGTACAATCGTCGACGCAACTTGCAAATAGATACAATGAAATAATTAAAAAAAAAATGTAAATGTTCACCTTTTATAATATTAAAGGCAAGGAAGTATATAAAAGTACAACAGGATAATTAAAAAAGAAAAAACAGAAGGAAATACAACATATTACAAAAGAAAAATCAAACACAAGTTTTAATTTTTAAAAGAAAATGCCTTGTTTGCCTATTCTTTTTTTAACTCTTTTAAGCTTTGTCCAGGAAACGCAACATAACCAGCCCTATTCTAGTTGTCGCCATAAATTTCCTCCTCATTTTTATTTCAACTTCATCATCACTTCGACACAGATTTGGTATTACATAACAGTCTTACTATCGTTTTTTTATAAAACATTTCATTCTGCTGGTTTATTTGGTTTTAAATTTTCTTTTAATTTAAATTTAAATTCAAGTGATGAAAAACAAAGTTAAGCTTGCATTAGAAAGAAAATTTATCACGAAGAGTCCTATATATTCAAGTTACTGGGTGAAAAGTATGTATCGCAATCAAACCCTTTCAAAATAACTATTTGCTACTTTATTTACAGGCTTGAAAATTACTTTCAACTAAAACAGCTTAAAATATAAAGTTAGACTTATATTCATTTCTAAAAAAAATAAAAAAAAAATTAATTTGTCATCACATCAAGATTTTTATCAACTCAGGCTGTAAAACGTCTTTAATTTAGGATTGTGAAAACCAATTGTTTGAAAAATTCAATTTGCTTTGAAATTAAATGGAAAAGAAGCACTTTTTCCAACATGTTGAAGTCCAAACAAAGCAAATGTGGAAGCCCAGAAACTAATTAATAAGTAGTTCTTTTAGCCAGCTGGTAGTTGCTCGCCGCCGCTAATTTTCAGAGTTTTGAGCCACCTTTTTATTCTTCTTTTGAACATCAGCTGACTGCGGATGAAATTAGTAGCAAAAGTGTTTCTAAATAAACAATCAAGTTTATATTTAAATATTAACTAAAGTGACCTTTTTTTTATTATCATAATTTATGAAATAAACACAACAATTTCACAAGTTTTTCAACTTGGTTTCAATTTGTCCTTTTATTTTTAAAATTTTTTGTTAATTATTTTTAACAATTTTTAGTCGTTAACTAAAAGAGTGACGACAAAATGCTAAACGTTTCAATACAATATCACAATCGCATTTTCTTCGAGAATACCAAATATAAACACACTTGTCGGTGAGCTTTGCAACCCTTCTCTCTTGATGAATAAATGAATTGGAGAAAGGCTAAGCAAGAGTTGACCTCATTGCCCCTGTTGTATAGCCACAGGCTAGTCTTTGAATTTTATTGATACTTTTCTAGCTCTACTAAACTAAACCGGAGTCGCATAGGCAATCAGCGGTGAGGTAAACGCAGTGTAAAGTCACAGTGATATTCTGTATTTAGCTCTCAGCTCCATATTGTAGCATTATCTTTGTCGACGGTTTGTCTAGGTGGCTATTTCACAGTAGTTTGCCATCAAGAGTAATACCAAAGTATTTAACTTCTCTTGAGAATGGCATGGGTTCACCAAAAATTACCTCTAAGTCTTTTTCTGCTGAATATTACTGTCATTTATTTTTAGGGTTGACGTTTATTTTACGTGAAAAGTATGAGAGTTATTCTTACAAATTTTTTAGACAAGCTAATCACTTGTGTTATAAAAATGGTACGCAATTTAGTATTATTTGCATTCATTTTTTTTTGCGACATATCGTGTTGCTTAACCCTAAATGTTCTCAAAGGTAGATCTGCTCCTGTGAAGAAAAATAACTATATTTTTTTGTTGTTGTTTTAATTTTCTTTGGTGCTTGTTTTAAGAAAATTTAATTTCTTCTTTTACATACACTTATCCCCAGCAAAGTTTCTTTTTAAGAAAACTTTTTTCTTGATCACAAAAAGAATCATAATTTAATCAATAAAATAGAAAAAACACTTAAGTAAACAAACAGGTTCTTGACCTCAATCTTAAATATAGAAGTTTGGAATTCTTGTAGCAATTTTTCCTATTTTTTTTTATTTTAATTTCCTGCTGTTTTGTAAATAATAAACAATTGCAGGAGGGAAGCTTTAAGGCATAAAAAACCATTGAAAAACCAAAACAAAAAAAATGAATAAAAATAAATAAATAAAATAAACAAAAGGAAAAACTTTAAGCAAAATTGGAAAACTTTCTATTTTTATTTTTATCAATGATGTTTTCCTTTATTTTCTTTTTCAATTTGTGTTTGTGCTGTATTACTTTTCAAACTTTAATTCAAACAGGTATTAAGATTGTTATTAGTAGTTGTTGTTGTTGTTGCTACTTTTATTGCTGCTGAACTTGGGAATTCCCAATGCCAGATGTTAAACTTGTTGTTTGTTTGTCTGTCTGTTTGTTTATGTGGGTGGACGTCTATATATGAATGTGCAAATGAATGAATTTGTATTTTTATTCTACTTCATGATTTTTCATGTTTTTTTTCTTCTTTGCAAAAAGTATCACTTCCGTTTCCAGCCAGACATTAACTTTTTTCATTTATTCATTTCGAAAAAGAAAAAACAGAAGGAGAAAATGAAAAGCAACATTAAAAATGCCTTTTTTTTGTCAATTGTTTTGCCAGTCAGCAAAAGTTGCGTAGCAAAAAAAAAATCATACAACAAAATTATAAGCCAAATCATAGAAAAACTTTTGTACACACACACGCTCATGCACAGACATTTATCCTTAACAAAACTGAACTGCTAAGAAAAAGGCAAACAATTTCGAAAGAAAAAAATGAATGCCACAGGATGAACGAAATATGAAAATGGGGAAAACACGCAACATCAGTAGCAAATAGCAACCAGCCATGCAAAGTCTGTCAGAGCAGCAACAACCTGCTTTTATATCAACAGCAACAGCAGCAGCAACAACAACAAACTAAACAATAAACGTTACGATTGCGATCCTTTTTTTTGTGTGAAAACAAAACTTTTTGTTCCTTAATTTTTTTCTACTTTCCTGCAGTTTTTTCTTTTCTTTTCTTTTTGACATAATGAAGGAAAACTTAGTTGAACAACAACAACAACAGCAAAATCTGATAAATATGAGCTGCTTTATAATAAAAAAAAATAAAATAAAATGAAGACTAATAGACGAAAACAGCAAAAAAAAATTCAACGAAAAAAATCTCACAAATTCAACAAAAAAATAAAAAGGAAAACTCTTAAGCGGGATTGTTGACATTATGAACTTGAAAAAAAAATACACCAAACATCCAACTTGATACTAAAATTAGGAAAAAAAATATTTTCCATTTTCTTCTTAAGCTGTTGTTGGTTAAAGATAAAAAATAATATTCTGGCAGAACAAAAATACATGAAGAAATAGACTTAGGACATTGAATAAACTCACTCGCATACACATGATTGTGGCACATACACACACATAATTTCGCACAATGACATTAACATGAAAGAAAAACAAATTGTTGTTTCACTAAAAGAAAAAGAAGGAAAAAATCATGAATGAAATTGTAAAAAAAGGATTTTTGCGTATTTTATTCAGTTCATTTTTATGGTTGTTAAAAAAAAAAGAAAACAGAATTCCTTTGCTTAAAAACACTTTCCTTGTTAGAATAAAAGAAAAAGTCTGAATGAGTAAAAAAAAATATGAAGGAAAAACATAAAAAAGTATCAAAAAACCCAGACATTTGCAATGTCTGCTTATGGTTATTGTAGCAGCAATACGTTTGTATGAATGTTTATGGAAATAGTTGTTGTTATTGTACTTAATACACACAGACACAAAATAAAAAAGAAACAGCAAAATATGAATACTCGTATTTGAATGGATTGTCTAGAGGAAACTCTAGCAACCAGACAGACAGACTTATTCAAACAGTTACACCGACGTTAAGGAAAAACATTAAAAAAAATATGTAGAACTACAACAAGCAAACATGTGTTACGAATAGTAAATAAGACAAACGCATAAAGTCTACTTACTACCACATCAACCACAAAAAATAAATAAAAATTGTAAGGCAACTGGAAACGGAAATACGTATTATCCTTACAACACACGCACATATTTACACACACACACCTACGCAAAAAGTGCACCATGGAACAATTTTGTAAAAAAAAAACTATTTAAAAAAATTAAGAAATTTTTCTATTTATTTACTTTTTATATAGATGCTTCAGGAAAATAAATTTCATGTAGTTCGTTAAAAATAAAAATGTATTTATTTATTAGTTTCTCAAGTTCTATTCATAAATTTTAAACTTTTCGATATTTGTTTCAATTGATGAAGTGTAAGTTTAAATAAATTTTCTGTGAGATAATTAACTTAAATTCACATTAATCCAATTTAACATTATATTCTATAAAAATATGTTATCGATAAATTTGTTACATACAAAAATTATCGAAAAATTTTCTGTGCGATAATTGACTTAAATTTTAACATTATTTTCTATAAAAAAAATATGTTATCGATAATTTTGTTACATAAAAAATATCAATAAATTTTTATCGATAAATTGACAGCAAAAAATTTTTATCAGTCCATAATTTTTGATCGAAAAAAGATTTTATCATTAAATTTTGTACTGAAATATTTTATCGCTAATTTAATTTAAGTTTTACATTATTTTTTTGCACGAAAAATTTTATGGATAATATATTTTGCAGAAAAGGTTCTTATCGATATATTTTCCATTGAAATTTTTTTTCGATAAATGGTTTAAAAAGTAAAACCAAGTCTGAGAAACTTTAAATTTTATATCATAAGCTGAAGAGAAAATGTTATCACTAATTTCTTTACAGAAAACGTTTTTGTAAAAATATTCACACAAATTTTTTACAGAAAAAAAAATTAAGTTTAATATAATTTTTAGCAGAAAAAAATATATCGATAATTTTTTTAACAAACAATTTTTATCGATAAGTTTTATATAGAAATATTTTGTTTATAATATTTCGGTAAAAATTTAAATCATGAAAAAAAAATTTTATAGAAAAAAATTTTTATCGATAAATTTTCTGTAATAAATAATTTAAATTTTATGATACAGAATATTTTTCATAGAAAATGTTTTTATTGATAAATTTCTACCAAAACTTTTTATCGATAAATGTTTGGTAAAAAAATAATTTAAATTTTATTTTTTAACACAGAAAATTTTAGAAAAAATATTGTAAAAAATAAAATTTTAAAAAATAAATTTTCTACAAAAAAAAATATTATTTTAAATTTTCTACTGAATAGATTTGATAAATTTTGTATATCGAAAGAGTTTTCAACAATAAATTTTGTATAGAAAATGTTTATTATTTTTTTTTTTTAGGAAAATTTTTGTATAAAAGAAAAAGAAAATTAATTTAAAAAAAAAAAAAAAATTTGCTGAAATGACCCTAGCAAATACAACATAAATAAAAAAAAAATTATAAATTTTTTCTCGAAATTTTTAATTTAAGTTTCTTTACATGCAAAGCAATTATATATTTTTAAATAAAAAACTAATGCCCATTGTGCAATAATGCACTGAACTTTTCAGCATTTTTAGCAGCAAAATAAGAAAAAATCAACACTCGCGGGATACTTTTTTTTAATATTAAGGAATTTGTAAAGGATAAAAGTTTTGACGCAAAACACATGCACACATGCACGCATATGTGTAAGTGCATGCTTATGAATGGCAGTCGTGTTTTGTTCTATTGAGTGTTAATGTTTTTGTGTGAGTAGGTTGTTTGTGTGTGTGTGTGTGTGTTACTGTGTTAAAGTATTTAACACTAATGTTGCACTTTGCTGTTGTTGTTGTTGGGATTACTGTTTTATTTCGATTTCTTTATCATGCCAACTGAACAATGAATTTCTGCACTACTACGTGCGTGTGTACAGAACTTTGCAACAGACATGCTGCCACACACACACGAACAATTTATGCACAAAGTAGATCTCAACATGCTACAAATTCAAATGTTTAACACAAAACAAAATAAAACAAAAAAATGGAAAACTTTTTACGAAAATCAAGGTCAAAAACTTTCTTTTTATGCCAGTGAACAAAAAAAAAAAAATAATGAAAATGAAACAAAAGCTAAAAAAAAGGAGTAGAAAATAAAAATGAAATTACAACACAATGATGTGATGGTCTCTTGCAACATGCAGTAATAAAAATTTGAAAAAATATATAAAAGGGAAAAAACGCCCCCATTTGTTTTAAATTCAAAATTTGTAGTTTTTTGTTCACAAGAAATGAAACATTTTCGCGTATATTTTGCTCAATAAAAAATTACTAAAACACACAGCGTCCGGCATAAAAATGAATTTAATAATAATAAACCACCCTATCCTGTCACTTTGCATTTAGTTCCATGTATGTGTGTGTATGGGTGAGTGAACTAAAAGAAATCTATTTTTAATTTTGCCACAACAACTGAACATCAAGTTACGTATACGTCAACGTGTTTATCCAAAAAAAATGTAGAAAAAACAGACAATTGTGTATGGTGCTGGTGCTGTTGTTGTTGTTGTTGTTTACTACCATGTTATCATTGCAAATACCAATGACCAGTTGGCGCTTGTCAGTTATTTTTGCTGTTGTTGGTATTATTGGTTATATCTTCATTGAGAAGGCCGCTGCATCATGTGACGTTAAGTGTTGCAATTTCCCAATATACAAGCCTTTCGCTTGCAACTTTTTTTTCTGGTTTGTTAAAATGAAAATGAAATGAGTCTCTTTTAAAATGTTTTTTTTTTTCATCTCCCTGTTGAATTTGGACTGTTTGTTTCAGCCAACTTTTATTTTCAGTTCAACACTTTTTGAATTGAATTCACGGTGATGGTGATGTTTTTGCGAAAGTTTTTATGTGAGTGTGAACAAAACAAAAAAATAACAGAACAGCAACATACTTTTTATGAATGTGAGATTCCTAAATTTTTACCATTTTTTTTGCTGTTTGTTTACCACAACAGCAGCATTCATATGCATTGCATGCATTTACTACACACAGTGACTTTTTTTAGTTTTGTTATTCAGCATTTGTTAGCAAAAACATTTAAATGTGTGAATGAATACACGAGGTTGATTTCTTTCTATGTTTTTTTTTATTTTTTTGGTTTTTCCACTATTCTGTAGTTGGTAGTTTTTGCATGCCGCACGACCTATATTTCACTTGCTCTACTCACACAGTTTAAGGCTTTTATTTGTATTTTTTTTTTCCTTTTTTTAATATGAAATGCAACTACACACTAAATATAGTAAAAACATGAATGGCACTTGTTTCAGTGCGTCAGAGCAAAACTATCACTGACCCCAAATGACTGATAACTCGCAAAAGAATAAAACTATTTTCTTTCACATTCTCATCACTTTATGTTTGTCTTTTGTTATAGACAACAGAATCAATCCATAATATTGACAGCAGTATTTAAAATTTAAACAAAATTAGCCACTTGTTGTGCGTCCATAATTTGAAAGTATTTCATGTCAAATGTGCTGACTTTCTTCAAAATTTTAATATTAAAAAGAATATGCCTGATTACGAGTGTCGTAAGCATAACGACAATAGTGTTTGTGGCAATATTGGTCATATGTTTTATAAAAGGTCTGTCTCAGTAAGAGTGCACTTTTTAATTTTGAAATAAAAACATTAATTTTATGACAGAGTTGTGATTTTTCGTTGGATGAGGACATGTTTCGATTAAGTATGAAATCAAATATCAGCACCGGCAATTCGTTCAATTTGTAATGGAGCAAAGTAAAGTCATCTTCCTTGATGATTGTTGAATCTGGCTGCTCAAAAAATCTTCATGAAATCTATGAAAAACAAATGCACCTACAACGAGCAACTGTCTGGTGCGAATTTTGGTCAGGCCTTATCTTCAAAGCTGCAATTTCGGTGAATGTGAATGCCATTTGTTACGGGATGAAACACATATTATGTTAAAGGGGAGGTCGTCTAGATTTCTAATTTACCTCCCAAATACTCTGAATTTTTTTTTTTTAGATAATTTTAAAAATTTTTTTAAATGTTGCTCTGATGAAATTTAGCAACTTACGGGCGATCCATAGAAGATTACGGGATGGAACATATATCATTTTAAAGGGGAGGTCGTCTAGATTTTTAATCTACCAGCTAAATACCAAGAAGTTACTGTAGATTATTTTTAAACATTTTTGAAATTTCGCCATCCAAATTTAAAAATCTTTAAACTAATTCTTCTCAAAAGTTAATACACTAACTTTCCTTTGCTGTTAAGGCAACTAAAACAATATTTCATAATTTATAAAATTTGTGTTTCTTTTTTGTGTTGTAGCAACAACAATAAAATACAAAAAAAAAAAACCAATAAAAATTATTAATAATTTTTCATAAATTTATATGAAGCAGCCTTTACAACAAAGAATAACGAGTAGAAAAAAGGGACGCTCATAGGAGCCAGTATGAAACTAAAACAAAAGTTGCTTAAAGTTTTACACTTTTGCCCTCTAAAATATTTATCATTTGGTTGGCAGAAAAACAAATAACTAAATGAAAATGTACACGAAATACAATCTGCTCACCACCCACACCTGGCTCCCAAGAAATAAGCTTAAATTCAACCCCTCAGTTTTATTGCTGCTCTCATAGTAAATTTACTTTTCTTACCATGACAACGTTATTACACAGTCACCACTCGTATTTATATTTTAATAATAAATTTTTTTTTCATCATTTAATTTTTACTTTAAAATGTAAATACAAGTTTAGTTAGTTGCCAGAGACTTAAGTATCTATAGCCTTGGTTTTCTTGCTCTTGTGCTCGCTCTGCTCTGTTGCTCTCCACATATTTCCCTATGCTCTCTGCCAGTGGCAGCTAAACTCTCATACTGTTTTTCCTGCTTGGCTTGTGTGCGCATAGTAAAAGTGCATTTCGTTTTCGTTTTTGTTTTTGTTTTTCATTTTTTACTTCTTGTGTTCTCGTTTGGTTAGGAGGAGATTTATGTATTTTCCAAGCAGAACATTTTAATGCTTAAGAGTATTGCATCCATAGACGATTATTAAAGGATTAAGATGATGTGCTGAGTGGATTTTAGTTATAATAAATTTTTATTATTTATTATCATAATTTTTTTCCATTTTTTTCATATTAAAGTTTTATCAAGCTAAATTAAAATTAATAAGGAGGATTTATTATTAAAAACATATTTTTTAAGCTTAATTTAAATCAAGAAGAACTGCAGACGATATAGGATTTTTTTTATTTAAAACAACTCGGCTTGATGGTAGAAAAGCAGCAATAAATATGATCAGCCGTTGTGGAAATTATTCTATGGTAAAAGGGCTTGAAATATAACAAGAGGAGAAAATCAGGGCATTCGGAATGGGCTAATTTTATACTTAAATTCTCGAATTCATAGCAAAATTCAAACAAATTTACTCCGATAACAAATTTTTGTACTTGAGGCTTGAAGTTTTGCTAAGAAAAAAAAAATGTTTAGAAAAAGAGAACACTGAAAAGTGATGAGAGCGTAGTCGAAAAAAATTGTGAATTTTCTTTAATCGACAGTAGAGGAATTTGATAAGTTGATACAGCTAAATTGTTAAGTTGTGGATTTTAAGTCGATTAGTAAAATCGTATTGTATTTCCTTGAAATTGTGCATACTTTTCTACTTCAGTAGAATGAGCCAAAAATCGTTTTGCAGTATCAACAACGTATGTGGTCATTTTAAATTTTTGGACAAGCGTGTTGACAACAGTTAGTGGTCAATTTCGAAAAAAAAGCTACGATTTTACTTTTTTACAACGCCCGTTGTCTTTTTGTGAACGAACGCTGTTGCATTGACAAGAATATGTTTTCAAATTTCCAATTTATTAACAAGCGTTGTCAAATTTACAACGCATGTTGTCATTTCAACAATTTCAACTTTAAATGGTGTCATTTTGACACCAAACGTGATTGATACGGTTTGTGGTCATTTTTTCTCTGGGTGTTTCAGTGCAGTCAAACGTGTCCACAGTTCTACTTTCGCAACGCTAAAGTCTATTTCCCGTAAATTCTGAAGTTGTCAATGTGATTTGTAAAGGGTGTCTTTGTAAGAGTGCAGTTTTTTCTTTTCATGCTGTAATAAATCGACTTCACTTTTGCTTCATCACAATTATAATGCTCCTAAAACAAGTAACAGTTAAGTGCGGAGTTTTGTCAGGTCTTAGTTTTTTGAACGGCATTCGCTACAGGAACATAATAACGGGGTTCTTGTGACCTCAGCTGGACTACAAGTGGTTTCAAAAAGACGAAGCCACCTGCCACCATTTTAAAGAAAATCAAAAGTGAAATGTAATTACCTTTAAGGGTTAAAAAATACCCTTCATAACTAAGACGCAGCTTCATATAAAAAGTTTATAATGTTGGCGACCTCGTTTACAATCTCATGAAGTTGTATTAGCAGTTGTAACGTGTGAGGTTTTTACTATAAAATTTACTAAACATAAAACCAATATAACTATAAAAATTTAAACCGCTTTGCTTTGGAGTGTGGAAGACAGCTGCTTGGGTTTCTTTGATTCTATCAAGTGAGCTGAAAAGTGGTCCATATGTTTTAGAAGACTTTGATGCAAAGAAAATAGAATTACTGTCTTAATTACTGTCTTGTCGACATATTGTCTCCACAGGATGCAATGGCATTAATTTCAAATTATTTGATGAACTACTTCCGTAATTCATACCCATCACTTGTGCTTTACTCCGGTAATTATGTATTTCTGTCGAAAATATGTACATCAATGTACCGATAAACTTGAATTTTCCTTTGTACTTTTGGCGTGCAAAATTGAAATAATTGTGAGCGAATGTGGAGTCACATTTGCTGTGAAAAATTTTTATAAACTGGACGTCAGCTTCATTTAAATGAAAAATGTAAGACTTGCTAGCCTTACAAAAAATTCAAAGCTTAGAAATGTTGCTTCCTATCGAGAGAGATTTTCTCTGACTGACTCTTAAACAAATTTTCTTTGAAACATTTTAAATAAATTATTTAAAAATAATGCTGTAAAACTAGTTTAAAAATTTTATGAAAAAAATTGCATTAAAAGTTAAAGATAGAAAAAAATTTTTTCTTTGAAAAAATTTAAAAAAAATTAGCAACGCCAGTGCGAATATATCGATTGAAATTTATACTTAAAACAAATACAGTCTAAAATGTAACAAAACAAAAACAATAACATTGAAAAGAAATAAAAAAAAACAAAAAGTAATAAATGGTACTAAAGGAAAACTCGCCATCGCCCCCTACTTGCAGCACAATAGAATTGTAGTTAACTTTAGCCTGCAGCTTTAGATACCAGTGGACTGGTCTGGCGGGCCTCGCTGGCTGGCTAACTGACTGAATGACTGTTAGCTGTTGATGATTTTAATGTTGTTATTGGTACCTCTTGTGTTTTTTTTTTGCAGCGAAGACTCATTTTTTTGTGTAAGTGTGTGTGAGTATGTTCCCATCTATACTTAAAAATTCTTTATTGTTGTTGTTGGTAGTGGCATCCAGTCAGTCATCTGACGTATTAAAAAGACAAAACACAATGCAAGACGTAACTGAGAATAATTAAATTTTATTACATTGTTTGTGGAGAGCTTCATCAGCAATAACAACAAAAATAATAAAACCAGCAACAATAACAACAGCTACAATAATGGCAATAGCAGCAAAAGTAGCTGCAGCAGCCTCATTTGTGGCGCGAGCGCAGATGAGTTAGCGTTGGGAAAATCAAAATAAAATGCTAAAGATGAAAATGTGCAAAGAGATGATGATGCACAGTGGACTCTTTTTGTCCAGTATGCAAATAATCTTCTATGTGACATACACAGATGATGAAACTTTTACGCTTGGCCTAGAAGCTTGCTAAGAGAAAGTGTTTTCTCTGCATAGTAGATTTTGCTGATATCTTCTTCAGCTCAAGATAAGCAGTTTAATGTTTCACTGTTAAGGATACACACATCAAATTTCAACATCAATCTTTGCATTTATGTGCGTGTTAAAAAAATTTCGTCGATTTCGTCAAATTCACATACGACTTCTATTTTAAGGGCCTGTCCAGCTAAATGCGTACAAAACTCTCGTTCGCATATTTGAATTGAAAACAAAAATAGCACACGAATTATTCCTTCGCATTAAGCTGAACAGGTCCTCAAAAGAAGCACACAAATGCACAGATTAGGCTTAGTTTATACGCTGCATGAATACAAAACAAAAGTGATTTTGCAGAGTACGAAAAAGTGGCACGCCTTTCCTATCTTCTTACTTCTCGGTTCTATTTATATAATTTCAACTTTAACTTATGAAAGACAATGTTAACATTAAAGAGTTAGTTAGTTTTTAATTATTTTGGAGACTCATCTCATTCAAGAATTTTTTTATTGTTTGATTTCATTTAAAACTTTTTAAAATCATTAAATTTTGTTTCGATTTTTAGAAGAAGACACCACAGTGATATCTATAGTGTGGCGGTGGTGTTGGAGCCAACAACCAAACTCTGTATAATTTAGCTTGATTGCCTGAGAGTGTATGTGTGCATGTGCACATCAGCGTCAAAGAGAATAATGACCCCAAGCTGTTGTTGCTGCTGTTGCTGTTGCTATTGCTATTGCTGTAGTTTTTTTGTTGCTTTGCTGCTTTAATCATTTTGTCTACACTTACACATGAATTTCATTGCACAGCAAGAGCAATTTTTTCAAAGTTTTTTTCTTTTGTATTAGTGCGAGCAATTGCTGTTCATTCTCATTTAATGTACTTGCTCCAGGTTTACTGTTGTGCTCGTATTGTATGAGAGCATGTTCATTCTACTGAAGGTTTCTTTTTGTTGTATTTAAAAGAAGCCGGCATAAATAAAATGTACAAAATAAACGTAATAAGAAAAAGCAATAACAAAAGATAATAACAACAAGGGAATAAATAAATTTAAACAGCAACAACAACAACAACATAAAACATGTAAAATCAAATAAAATAAAACACAAGAAGGTTCAATGGTGGGTGTTTAATAAATGCTCTCAACATAAAAACCAACCACATATACACACACTCATGCACACAAAGTTTCAATTTTTTTTTTTCTTTTTTGTAATTGCTAAGATAGTGAGTGAGTGCAAGTAATTATTTCATTGTCTGTTTGTGTGTATGTGAATTTTGAGCTGATATTTTTTTCTTGTTCATTTTGAGATTTTTTACTTTAATAAAAAACTGCAGAAGTGAAAAATAAATAATAAATTTTAAAAATAACAATAAAAGGGAATAGTAAAAAATATTAATAAAAGAAAAACAAATACCAATTAAATCCATGAACATAAAGACGCTTGCATAAATACATCCATACATATGCAAGTTTACAGTGCTTGTCCATGACTAACAGCCAATCATTCTATAAATATTTTATAAATTGTAGGCATGTCAGAGTTATTTAATATTCTGAATTTTTAAAATATAGTTTCAGCCAATAATTATGCACTAATGAAATACTTTGTGACATGTGTTTCAGATAAGTGATCTTACCGATAACATCAAGAGGCGGTGTGAATCACTAGAGAGTCGAGAGTAAATGCTAGTGATGGCATTCTGTTAAGTTTGATTGTAGTGAATCATTAAAAACACTGAGGACACTTTTAACCAGACACAGGTATTTTTTTATATCTGTGTGCTTAAGTCGACTTACAAAAAAAAATTGAGTTGTTATCGCAATGAATACAATAACTTTATGATAGTAATTTAGTTAGTTTGTTACTACATATTCCACAATAAACTAGATGGTCATAGAAACATTGGGTTGTATTATTGATTCCGCTCAGTAAGGAAAATTTAGCGTAATAATTTTTGAGCGTTTTTCTGTTTTATTTGTTTTTAACACTTTAAAATTGTCTTTATCCCTTTTTGTGGTTTCCACATACATTCATAGTAAAAAAAAAAGGGAATTCATGTTACTTCTCTAATTTTCATTGTTAGTGCATATTTGTTCATTAGTGAGTGATATTTATTTTAACAACACATATCTGCGAAGCTGCTTGGCTTGTCTTAAAGAAAACACCCAGGGTCCAAACAGCAATCGAAACTACGATCCCCAGACTGATAAATTAGTACACTATCCACTCATGGGCGGGGAAATATTTAAGTGAAGTTTGATTTTTTTTATAAAATGCCAAATAAACGCAAAGTGAATACTCTGTCAGGAGCAACCAAAGAAAGATTAAAAAAAACCTGCACTTTTATATTGCTTTATATAAAAAAAAAAAAAAACCTTTGGAAATTAGAACTACCCGAGGAACAAAGTGATTCTAATTTACGAGCGTCTACTGTAATAAAAAAAACTTCTTCCGTTATAGTTCTCTAAAATGACTTAATAAGACATATCCACAGATATATTTATCGATAGCATTAATCCGAATCCAAAGCCAGTTTTACATTACCGGATGTGAGCTTGCTCTGTGCTTGGAATCACACTTTGCTTTTAGTTTTGTAAGAGTGGTTCTATTCTATTAAGCTTTACTGTAAATGTATACATATGCATGTATGTATGCATTTGGCATATACCTATGTACGGTAATTTATTTGCAGCAACAACAATACCATGCATGTGCCTTTGTATGTAAATGTACTTATAAAAAAAAACAGCTGCAGCAACATTACTGGCAATATTATCGTCATCATTGCTTCTAGTTTGTTTGTTTTTTTTTTATTTTTAATTAATTAATATCAAGTCGTGGGTAAAACAAAAAATAACAATAACAAAATTCATTCCATTGCAAAAATAGAAAAGAAATTTTTTTCTTTAAAACAAATAAAATCTACATAAATGGATGCTAATTAAAGAAGATCCTGTTTTACAACAATTTATTAATGTATTTGTATTGAAATGTTAAAATTTGGAAAGATTTGCTATATCACAGACTAAAATTAAGTTAGAGCCAGTACACACTCTGCAAGTTTTCTGTTTGCAATTCCATTTTTTATAGGAAAGAAAAAGTAGAATTTTAGAAAGAAAACCTGCAACAAAATTTTTTTGACTGAATGCTACGAATATAGAAAAAAACAGTAAATACCTAATGGGTGTGTTAGTAAAAGTGCACTTTTTAAATTTGGTGCAAAATGTTTCTACAAGTGGCAACTCTGAAATTTGGCAGCTATGCCATATCCATATTTAAAGAGAGATGAAGCCAAAAATCCTTCTATCACAAGTTATTTGACTTAATGGAACACAACCACAACGGGGCTATCATCCTGGGAATACAGTTTCTCCCAATTGTATTTGTGAATTTTTTTTAAAAAACGTTGAAATGTATAAATATGTGGTCTCTGAGGAATGAAGACTGCTTTGGCAGATATCATTTTAAAGCCAAGGCTGTCTAGATTTGTGATCTACTGCCCAAATACTCAGTAGTTGCTTTCGATTATTTTTAAAAATTTTTTGAAATTCTCTTATACCCCAGTATGAATTGTTTTCTCTGCATATTCTATATATATAAATTTATCTTTAAAAATTTAAAGTAATTTAGTAATTATAAATATTTTTAATTTCTTTTCTTTTTAGGTAAGTGCCGTTTGGTCTTTCGCATTACAATTTTATAGTAAAAGTAAAATTCTTAAAATATAAATCATTGTAAGTACCCCACGTATATGAAAAATTAAAAAATTTATTTATTAAGCAAAACAAGAAAACAGAGAAAAAGAAAATCATAAAACAACACACAACAACTTTCAGCTCTTTGCAAGCTAATAATTCTAAAATATTTTTCTTTGTCTTACCACAAATATTTTTACAGCCATTTAAAATTTTCTTTGTTTTCAAAAATTGATCATTATTTCTCTTCTTTATTTTCTTTTTCGTTTTCGTTTTTTTTGTTTTGTTTTCTGCCAAAGACAAAATAAACAAAAACAAAAAATTTTACTCAACAAACTGACACTAACACAACGAGAAAAGAAAAATACTCATACAAAATTTAACAAAATAGAAAGAAAGAAGCACACCCAAAAACAAAAGATACAAAATACCAACACTTTTACAACTGCATTTTATAATACAAAAACAAAAACAAATATAAGAATGGCTAGTGTGTGTGTTCTTTAAAATAAAATTTCTACTCATATTTTTCTTTATTAAAATTTACTCATTTGCTACAGGAGCAACTAAAAACCTAAACTTAAAAAAAAAACTGAAAAGCAAATTACAAAAACAAAAAAAAATTCATTTCAGTTTTAAAATTTAGTTTACAACTATTACTGTGACACCGACTCTTCGTTGCCTAGTAATAGTGGCAAAGTAAAAGTGTGGAACAGGCTTAGAATGTGCGAGTAGATAACCATTAAAAGGATTTTTTTTCTTAATAAATATTAAAAGAGGATGTCAGCATATTGACTGTCTGCCAGTTAATGTAAGTAAGCGAGCTTTTGAAACATTTGTTGGGAAGACACAAAAATCGCAATATTAAAAGCAAAACGTACTATGCAGTAGCATACATTTTCACTCCCTGTTTAAATTATTTCTCACTGCTTTAATATATCCCTCTCTGAGCCTGTTTTTCTCTCACTTGCGAGTAATGGAGATTATTTTTTTTTTGAGTTAAATAAATGTTGTAGAAGTTAAACAAAAAAATATATATATAAATTTGTATTTGAAATTCGAGTACAACAACAATAATAATAATAATAAAAACGACAACAGCAACATCATCATCATCATTTACTGCTGCTCCCCCATTTTGAAAAACTTACAGATATTTTTATGAGTTGTTGTGTTTGTTGTTCGGCATTACGATTTATACCGAAAAAAGGGGTTGTTAATTGCAGTTGTAGGTATGAGTTGAGCTCCCTCTGTGCTTTAATTATTTCTCAAAATTATTGATATTTGACATAAGTGCTCACAACTAAAGTTAATAGAATTAATTAAAATTCATTGAAATGTGTACGTTTTAATTATGTTTCTTGTTTTTAATTTAAAAACATTTTTCATCAAAAAAAAAAAAAAAAAAACATTTTAATGAAGCAATTAAAATTTAATTATTTTCTTAAAGTTACACAAAAGAACAAATTTTGGAAATCACACCAGCCTGCCAGTTTCTTGGCTATAAACCATTAAAAAAAAGTACAGCTAATATTAAATCGGCTTATTCACTTGAGTCTTAAAAATCCAAGCAACTTTTTTGAATTCTCTTTTAAAATTGCTGTTGTGTCCCCACCACGTTTCAAGAACTTAACATTCTTTTACACATTTACTTTAATTGTCTTTTATATTTTGTTTGAACCGTCCTAAAAGGGATGAATAGACAGCCAACAAAGAATTACAGAGCATGAGCCAATCTATACCATTTTTCATGCTACATTATACCATGTTCACACCTAGGTTTTTGAGTGTTTTAGCCTTTTACACTACTACGTTTGAGATGTTTTAGGTCAGCTGATCTTATTTTATTTTTTAATTTAATTAATTTTTATACAAAAATTAACTTGAAACTTAACAGGCTGCAAGTCTTAATATAAAACTTTCAAGAAATAAACCTGTAAATATTTGCGATGGGAAAAAGTTGGCGAAAGTAAAAAAAAAAAAAACAAGAAAAAGTTTAATGCGGATAAAAAAAATTTTTAAATTAAATTCGGATTACAGAACAAGCACGATTAAGAGATATTTATTTTCTTTTTTGCTTCTGTAAAAACTTTTCAATGTAACTTAAGGATTTTATGAATTTGTCACCTGTTCCTTAAATCGAATCGTTTTTAGGAAACGAAAAATTTATATAAAATTAACGGAAATTGTTTGCTAGTGCCAGAAAGTGGTTTTTGTTTTCATGTTCCAAAGGTTTGGCCAAAAATTTTTGGTTAAATATCGACTACATACTTGCAACAAAAATTTGGAAAATTTTTTATATAATTTTTAAGTACAAGTAAATTTTACTAAAACGAGCAAAAAATTATTAATTTTTTTTTTTCATTCATTTTCGACAATTTTGTTTATTCACTTTTAAAACTAATAAAATTATTCGGTTTCTACAACACAATAGTAAATGACGATATCAAAACGTATTTATAGGAAACGTTGCTGCACTATTTGTTTTCATTCCGACTTCTAGGAACATAATATAGCATTTTAGTTATTATTATTCAACTTGATTACTTCTCGTAATCGAATTTTTGACAAGATAATATAAAACATACGGCCAACGCTGCCACCTATCACTAGCCTATTATCTTTTAGGCTCTTTGAGGAACCTTTTGTATACTAAATAACTTTGGTTATGTTGATAGTTCTAGAACGAAGCTGAAGCTACGGTCACATTACACAAATATTTGGCCACTACTTTTTGGCAAATATTTTTATAAGACTTTTATTCCATAAAATGAATTCCAATAATATAATAATGGAAGTAAATTGCATTTTAATAAAAAATTAAACTACTCTAAGCAAATATTTCTTCAAAATATATAAACGTGTATGTAGTGGTTTTGTTTATTTAGACAAATATTTGTTTAATGTGACCGTAGCTTAGCAAATTGAAATTATTCTGTACAAATATTTGTCTTCCAGGGATTATTAACTATTTAGCCCTCCCAACGTCTTGGATTTTTTTTAAACAACACAAATCCTACATTTAAGGTGTAGGCACTGATGGAACCTGCGACCTACTAGTCTACGGGGCACATCCATTTTTGAATAAAAATTTTGTAAATCCAAAAAATTCAAATTTAACGTTTTAATAGTTTAAAAGAAGCATACCAATGCTTGTAAGTATCTATGCATGTGAACACGTGTGTGTGTAAGCACACAGCGCTTACCTACACTCATGCATTTTTCTATTAGACTAGGTAGGTACTTAAAAAATTTTAAATTGGCCACACTATTTAATTTTTTTATTCTTTAATTGTGTTTTTTAAGAATCTTTGCGTCGTTTCTTCGAAAAATTGTATGTTGTTGCCACTTTGAATTTGTGTCTGTGCTTCGTTTTTGCTGCTTCTTTTGCCCTTTTATTTTTCTTTTTTTCTTTTTCGTTTTTGTTTTTGTTTTGCAAAATGCATCTTAGAGATAATTGATTATTGTACGCTCTTTTTTTGCTATCTCTTGTTTCTCTTTTTCTATAGTGTTTTCAATTTTATTAATTTTGAATCAGCAAGTTAGGCATGTAAGAATGTGTCTGTGTGTGTGCTTGTTTCTTTTTCTTTTATTTCTGTTTTATATCTTTTGTCTGTATGAGTTTGTTTACTTGACTGTGTGTTTAAGTGAGCATATTTTGTGTGCGTGTGTGTATTCAGTTTTTTTTTCAATGAGAGCACACTTTTATTAAAAGTATCTCTCGGATACTCTTGTTGTTTTGTTATATTTTACTTTATTTTATGTATATTTTTGTTTTTCGTTGAGCTCTTTTTCTGTGAGTTTCTTAATTTCATCGTTTTGTTTGGTTTTGTTGTATTTGAGTTGTATGTGGGAATGTGTGTGTTATTAATAAAACACTCTGTAGTTGCTTTTTTTTTATGTTGTTACTGCTTCGTCTGAGCTAGACGTTGGTTGCTTCCACTAATTCTTTGTGTGTGTGAGTGTGTGTGTTAAGTGTGATTGTGTGTATGTTTGCTTGTTACTGCTTTGAAATGTGGTTGTAGTTGTTGTTATAATTTTTCGTTGTTTCGCCTTCGAGCGTTGTATACAACGTCGTTGTTGCCAGAGATACACTTTACGCTTACACACCACGTTCAGATTCATTCTGTAATCGCGATTCCTCGAGGACGTAACATTAACGTAAACACGTCGCTGTATTGCACAAATACCGCGCGTTTATGATCAAATTAAAATAAAGCAGCAACAGCAATAACAACATAAAATAATCATCATCATCTGTACCCCATGCCAGACAACAACAACAACTACAAAAACAATAGCAACACCAATAAACCACCAAGAATTATTTATAACAAACTGAAATCTTAAGAATGTAAAAGTAAAAAAAATATATATATATTTTTTTTTTTTTGGGATTAAAATAATAAAAACAAAATACTCAGCATCATGGAAATTTTATATAAAAATTTTATAACTTTTTAAATGTGTGTGTGGCAAATAAGTGAGTGAATTTGTTAAAAAGCAAAGAAAAGAACACAAAAAACAACAATCACAAAAAAAAAAACAAAAAAAAAAAAAATGAATTACTTTTTCTTGTTTAGTAAATTTCGCCACAATTGTTGTGTGTGTTTTATTTAAAAGATTTTTTGATTGTGATTTGAAATGCAAAATTTAAATTGATTTTATTGTTTATATCCGCTTCCGTTTCATCAAAGTAACAACAGCAGTCAGTTGCCGTGTTTTAAATTTTAGTAGAACCAATTCACAAAAAAAGTAAATAAATAAAAGTCATAAGAAACACAACAACCAGCAGCAATAACAACAATTTGTTGTTAATGTTGTTGCAAAAAAGAAACAGTATTTAGGCAAAAATAAATCATACAAAATGCGAGAGCGTTAGTAACAGCAAAAAGAATACAAGTAAACAACAAAATTAAAACCATAACTCTAACAACAACAACAATAGGAATAAGATTAAACGCACATGTTTTCACTGAATGTTTGAAATAAAAAATTAAATTTTTTTGCTGGCAAAACTATTTTTGTTATTGCGAAGCAAACAACACAAATTACTTTTTGATACAAAAAATAAATTAAATTAAAACAACAAAAATATTAGACGAGTGATTCATTACAAAAACAAAACAAAACAAAAAATTAATATTATTTAGCGTGTGTTATTTAAACAATAATTAATTAGCTTTTGAGCGAATTTCTCTGTTAAATTACAAAAAGCAAAACAAAAAGTTATTAATACAAGAAAAAAAAAAATAAGTAAAAATTATGTACTTATCAATTGTATAGATAACCTAAATAAAAAAAAATCATAAATAATAATTAATGCAAATATAAACAACAATCTAATTGTTAACACGGTGTTGTGAAATTATTTAGTAAATACCTATTTTATATGGAAATAAATTAAAAAAAAAAAAATAAAATAATAAAAAACAAATTAAAACAAATTGTAAATATACATACAAGAATTAAACGAGTAAATAATGTGCAATTTATTTTTAAAATAATCAAAAAAAGAAAGAACAATAAATCAATAAGTACTTGTAATTTACGTTACAAAAAGAACAACATAAATTTCAATATTAATATAAAAGGAGAAATTTAACGGCTCTGGATTTACAAGTTACGGATTAGACCCCTCACAAATTTTCGTTAAAAAAAATATAAATAAAATAAAAACGTAAGTTTTTTGTTAAATGTTTTATTAAATAATTAAAATTATTTCTTAAATTCAACACAAAAAAATTTAAATAATAATAAAAAAGTTCACAAGAAAGCATATGACACGTTACAAATCTGGAAACAGTAAATAAAATGAATATTTTTCGAATATATAGATTTCTTACTTTATTATAAGAATGGAACCGTGGGTGGTTATTATGTATTTCGATTCGAATCGGAAAGGCTTTCGAAGAGAATTTTCAATTTGAAAACTGTAGAACATTCGCAAAAAATTAGCATTTTTAAAATTGCCCTTAAAATTGTCAATACAACTCTGCTTAGTTTTCGAAAGGGATACATAATAGCTTTTTCTTTCGAATTGAAAATTCTATTCGAAAGCCATGAAAAGCATTAAAGAGAAACAGGAAAACAAAAAGTTAAAGAGCAACTACACCTTTTTTTGAGTGCTTACAATAACGACTGTTTTTTTATTATTTAAAACTCTTCCGATCATTAATTTTGGATATCATGCCAAAGTTGGTTACCCCTTATTCATAACCAAACGATAGCAAGTGGCCTTCTGCTAGCTGGAAGGCTGATTTGTCGTAGCAGCTCGCTGGCATAGAGTTTATTTATAGCCAGTGCAAGGAAGTTCATGCCTTTAAAATTTTTTATTATTTTTTTTTATTATTATACACTCTAGCGCACTTTTTAATATCAACCAATGGAAATAAGTTTTGACAAGAGGGGCTTCAAAAGCAATAAAAAAAATACAAGGTGGGCAAAAAGAAGTCATCCGCTCTCATTGGCTCTCATTTTTTTTTTCTAAATGAAAATGAAATGTGTGCCGTTGCTCGGTCCTGTTGGAACCACATGTCCACCAGTCCTAATTCGTTCAATTGCGGCAGAAAAAACTCGAATAACATGGCCCTATAGCGCGCACCACACACTGTTGTCGTGTGACCAGCCCGATGACTCCTCCATCGTGAACAGCGCCCCATGTAGTCACTTTGAGCGAGTGTAATGGCTCCTCGTGCATCACTCGTAGATTTTCGGTGCCCCAGAAGCGATAGTTTTGCTTGTTCACGTACCCGCTGAGGTGTAAATGAGCTTCGTCGCTCATTATGATTTTGGTCGAAAAATCGTCCACTTCGATTATTCCGCGTTCTTAGGGAGTATATCGCTCCATGGCTTGTTCACTTGTATTTTAGGGTGATTTCTTTTAGCCCACCTTGTACTTTTCTCATTTTAATGACGGAGTTGGTCAATGATGTGAACGGCTGCAGTTTCGTTATTCTCTCGATTAGAATCAAATATTTTGAGTGGTATAAATACTAATGGAGCCTTTATATTCGCCGAATAAAAAAATATTGACTACAAAATACAACTCTGTAAAACTTGCAACAGAAACAAGTGTAGGTAATTCTATACCAAACACCAAAATGTTGCTTGAAAATGTCAAAGTAAGCATATAATCCCATACAATTTTGACTGCTTGACAGATTCTGAACTCAAACAACATAACCAGCTGCTCCTCTGTCTTAAATTGAGAATTATTTCTAAACAGAAACTAAGAAAAGACCAAATTTTCTAATAAATATTACGAAATATGACGAAAAATAGATTTTTAACCAAATATGGCAAAAAATTAAAAAGAAACATTACGAAATATAACGAAAACTGTGCAAAAACATGCATTTAAGGCAAAGTATGCACAAATATGCATTAACAAATTGAGGCTAGAAACATGAAAAAGGTGACAGAGCCAACTGTGAAAGTTTCAGGCTGAGCATTTTTTATTTTCCTATTAAAAATAAAAATAAAAACAAAACATAAGCTGTTGGCTTGTAATTCAATTTATTTTGAATTAAAATAATTTCAGATTTTTTTCTGCTCTTTTTTTTTTTTTTGTTAAATAATTCTCCCCTTTTCTAGTTGGTTTGGCTATTTTCAAAAAAAATTTAATTTTTAAAAATTATTTCTACAGGAACTCATTTTGAAAACTAGTAAAAGCTTCGTCGATTATCTTTAATTTAATTTTATTAAAATATTTCAATGAACGCTCACCAGAAACTTAAACTAAGGCTAACACTACCATTTTTTATTTTAGTTTTATTAAAACAACTACATACATACGAAGTGAGGAAAAAACATTTATGCTAATTTATTTATATAAACAACCCCTATAGCAATTTATTCAAATTAGAAACAATACGACGACAGTCGACATCAAGCAATAGAAGACAAAAAAAATTAACATAAATAACAAAAAAAAAAAAAAAAGTTAAAGCTAGAACAGACAGACAGACAGCATGAGGAGAAAAATTAAATTCCATTAAAATTCATTTGATTTCAAAATAATAAAATGCAGAATAAAACGACAGTTTTTTTTTATTTTTTAATAAAAAAAAAATTAAAGTAAATTTTATAAAGGGACAGGGAAATTGTTAAAAGGGTGTCACGTTTTTGTTTTTACACTAACAACAAAACTTTAATCTTTGAAATATAAATCAATGAAATTCTGTATTAATTAATAGCTCCGTTCCCGCACTTTTTGGGTAAAGTTCAGGCAACTGAGAGTAAAGAGAAATAACTCTCAATTAGAGACTAAAATGTTTAAAAGAAAGGAAATGTCTAGAAGAAAACCTCATTTGACATTTGACGGCGTAAAAGGCGGCAATAACATTAAAATAATTATTATTATTTAAAAACTAAAAAAATGTTCAACATTTTTTAATAATAATATTTTTATTTAAAAGTCTTTTTTTTAAGTGAGTGAAGGTAAATATGCTTTAACGTAACCCGTTACGTTTTTTAGTATTTGTGACATATTTAAAAATATGTTTAGGAGAAATACATAAAATACATAGATTCAAATGTGCATAAATACTTTGATTTCTCTATGAGAGTTTACTAATTTGCAAACGAACCCTAGAAGATTATGGAATGGGACACATATCATTTTTAAAAGAAGGTCGTGTAGATTTAAAATCTATCACACAAATACTCAGAAGTTACTTTGAACTATTTTTAAAAAAATTTTGGAATTTCTGTATACCCTAGTGCAGTTGCTTTGAGGGATTTTTACCATTCCCCACATTCCCGATTTTGCCTATGAAAATTACCAAAAACAAAAAGCAATTTAATCTGTAGGTTCTAAATTTTCTGGAAGTGTTTTTTTTTATGATACAAAACGGAAACTGCCAAAATCCTTGAGAACAACAGTAATTACTGGGGTATATGGAAATTTAAAAAAAAAATTTTAAAAATAGTCCAAAGTAACTACTGATTATTTGGGCCATAGATTACAAATCTAGACGACCTCCTCAAATGATATGTGTTCCATCTCGTAATCTTCTTTGGTTAGTCCGAAAATCACTAAAATCAATGAAAGCAACAGCTTTGTTCTTATATCCTCTAAATTTTGTCATTAATTCTTATATCTGATGGAACATACTTGTTTCATGTGGATTATTGGACAGTTTTCGTTAAACTAATGAACAAATTCATTAATTTGAAGGTAATATTTGGTGGGTTTAATGAAACGGCTTCCATTGATTAAATGAATTTTTCATTGAAGTAATAAAAAAAATTCAGAGTATATATTCTCTGATTTCTGACAATAACTTTTATGGATCTCCTTTTATTCTTGAACATCAATTTGTGTAAATATTTTTAAATTGTATTTACTCTTGTTTGTGTGTGTGTGCAGAGCAAAACATTCAATTAAAATATTGTGTTGGTGTTTATGACGATCCCTCACAAGCAGATCCTGTTTAAGTGCTTCAATACATTTCAATATCATGAAAGTTATTGTTGATGATGGTAATGGCGAAAATATCTAAAGAGCGCATACGAAAGAGAGTGGGACAATTAGCTTCATTATATTTTACAACAGTTTTCGCCATCAGCACATTATCTGTCAGCAACACACACACACACACACAAAATGTGCAAAAATTTTAATAAAATTGCGGAGAAAAAAATCTAAATAAATAAATTATAAAATATATTTATGCTTGTACACGAGAACTCACACATACATACATACATACTCGTACTCAATTTAAGAAAACTCAAAATGTATGTTATTTTCATAATTTTATGTAATTTTGAATATAATTTTTCCTCTTTTTTTTTTGCCCTCCTCTTCTTTAATGCAATTATTTTGAATTACTTTTTTTCATTTTATTTTATTTTTATAGTTTCTGCTCGTAAGTATTTTTGCCCAGTTTCGGTATGTTTCTTTATAGGTATTTTTTTGTTGTTGTCTTCAGCACGATAATTTAATGACGCAAACTAAAATTCAATTTAATACTCATTTTATGACGCGGATTTTATTATATTCATTTTATAATGATTTCAGTCATTTTGTGTGCCAGTGCGATAAAATAACTTCACTTCAAAATGTTATTTTTTTAATGCAGCTTTAAAAGCTTTTGTTAGTAATTGATATTAATTTTTTTTTCTTAATTTCAATTTAAAAATTTTCTTCAAAGTGACATATTCGCAAAATTTAACTTCAAGTTAGAAGGAGAAGAGGAAGGTTGCACTTTGTCAGGCATTCAGGCCAATTTTTTTTTAAATTAATTAGTAAACATTTTAGTAAGATATAGATTTTATCTTCTTCTGAGATACTAGGGATGCTAAGAGAAACAACATCGTCAGCAAGCCCAGATGTGTAAACGTTATCATTTTTTGCCAAGTCATATGCGATATAATAGGGTTAAAAAATGTTAAGTAAAGAAATATTTTTCGTTGTTTTGAGCAAAAACTAAAAAGTAATAATTATTTAATTAAAAAAAGCTTTAATGTAAAATAAATCGTTTAAAAGTAAATTGTTGTGTCGCACTTTGGTACTGAAACTCTTGCCTTACCCGAACGGTTTTGTTTTAATTATAATTTTTGCTCAAACATGCTTTAGTGAAGAGCAAATCAGCTGTTTGTCTTTTAAAGTGGAACCTAACGATACTTTTTCACATAGAGAGCCTGGCTATTAAGAAAGATTTTCTTCAATAGATAAATGTTGACTAAGAAGCTTAATTTTAGATTTCGTGAGTTTGGGCCTGTTGTAAACTAAATTAATTAGAAAAATTAATTTGAAATTAAAAAAAGGAAATGGTTGAAACCAAAATATGTGTTTTTTTCCCCATATCCAAAATAATTAACGTGGACTTTAAAGTTAAAGTTATTGAAAATTTTCACTAATTTTAAGTCTACGTCAATTTTTTTTCTCGGAGAAGAGCATTTATGTTTAAGGTTTTGCATTCAGTATCGCAACTCAATATAAAAATCATACAGATGCGAATGGTTTTTCGCAGAGAATAACCCCCAAGGTCAAAATTTAAAAGTGATGCATTTAAAAATAATTAAATTGTATAAAGAAATATATAATGTCATTTTGGTTTTTTTTTATATAAAATTAATTAGTTGAATTAAATTTTATTGCTGCAAATAACTGAGACAGCATAAAAATATTTTTCATTTAATATTAATTTTATGTTAGATATTTTTTGTTTGTTGTTGTTGTTTTTCTATTTATGGTTTGGTGCTTAAACTGTCTGTAGCTATTTTTTTTCCTTCTTAAATTCTTAACAAAAACAAACAAACAAAAAAATATATAAAAATTTGTGTTAGATTTGTTATCAATGTGGTTTATTCTATTTAAGAAAATAAATAAATAAAATAAATCTTTTCTATATGTTTTCCCTAATTTATACAACAACAAATATGAAAATAACTGTGTGTGCGTGTGCATAAATTGGATGTTTACTTACGATAAGAATATTTAAACACGATTTTAGTTATACCAGTAAACAAATGTCATATAAACCTAAATAATATTATTAAGACTTTTTTAAATATATCATTGTGATTACTTGAATGGAAACAAAAAATTGAAAAAAAAAAAACATAAAATAGAAGCAGAGATTGTAAGAATACGAGTACATCCTAAATCATATGAATTTGAACTGTTAAAAATGTTGGCCATGAAGTTTTCATTTTCAAAAAGGCTTAACGAAGCATAAAATAATTAAATGAACTGTTATATTTGAAAGTGTTTTAAATCCACTTAAAAAAATAATGAGTTAGCGGTAATTTTAGCAAGATAAGAACTCGCTCTAATAAAAAATAAGGCTGACTTATACCACTTTCAAATATAACAGCTCATATGTTGGCTCTAGAATTATTTATTTTGCTTCTCTCATTATAGCAAATAATGTGTATATAAAAATAAAACACCTTAAGGTTTGGCCGCAGTAGCCTTCATCCCTTAGAGACCTTATATACGCTATTTTTGTACTAAAAATTTTCTAAAAAATTTCACAAATACAATTGGGAGAAACTGTATTCCCAGCATGATAGCCCTATCCATTGTGGATGTTTTCCATTAGGTTCCATGCCTTGAGATAGAAGGTTTTGCCCAGAATGGCTTCATCTCTCTATAAACCAGTTTAAATTCAGTATATTTGTGAAGAATATGTATGGAAAATTATTTTATCGCATGCGATATTTTTACAAAACGTATTTATCTTCACACAGATTTTTAAGCACCGCTTCATTTTGACTCTTTGTTTTCAGAGAATAGAGAGAAATAATTTTTATAATTTAATTATGATTATAAAATCTTTAGATAATTGATTATTAGATATGAGTTTAGTTGGTATATTTCTTTTTCTGATAGTTTTAAAATTGAACTTGAACCTCGGGGTACTTTTGAGAAAGTTTTAAGTCTCACTGAGTTTATGTTGGTATTGTCGGTTATGCTACTGTTACTGCTCGCATCCCCTCCTCCCACCACACATATGTCTTGTATAATTATTCTGTGTGTTTTTTGTCCGCTTACTTGCTGCAATATTTTACCCTGCATGTGTCAAATGCTTCAAATATCAAAATTAATTGACACTTTTTGTAATCAAAAAAAAAAAATAATTTTTTTTTAAATTAATTTTGCTTTGTTGCTGTTGTTTTTACTTTTGCTTCCTTTTCGTGTTCATTATTATTATCTATTTTTATTTTATTGTAATTAAATTTGAAAGTAAAGCAACAACAGCAAGAAAAAATCAGCAATTCTCAAAACACAGCCAGCAACAGCAACAAACAACAAATATTTTTTTCAACAAAACTGCAACAAAAAAAAAAAAAAAAAGCAAAAATGTCTCATGTTTTGTTGTTTTACATTTATTTATTTCATTTTATATTTATTTTTTCTTCTTCTAAACAAGCACTCGTTACATTAAATAGCAAAATGTGTGAATATTTTTAACACAGCAAACAATGTGAGCTAAGTCAAACTTTTGTTTGGCTTTAGTTGTCTTTAAAAAAAAAAAAGAAAATTCTCTACAGGCATCTATCGCTAAAATATTTTACTGGGAAATTTATGTGAATTTTATGCACTTTGGTAACGAATTCAAAATTTGCTGTTTCTTCTTTTTGTTCTTTTTTTTGTTTGTTTTGCTTTTTATCTTAAAGTTTTCTTGATATTTTTGTAGGTTTGTTGTTAAGCTGCATGTAAATAATTTAAGTTTTAACGAAACAAAATAAAAGGATAGATAAATTTACAGCATAAAAACATAATAAATAAATAAATAACACAAGCATTCATAAAAAAAAAAAATTTAAAAATAAGAAATAAATTGCATATAAAACATTTTTCAAGCGAAATAAATTTAATTTAATGCTATCAAGAGACATACGAACAACAAACACCAGCAACATCAAAAGCAAAAACTGCCATTTACAATTACAAAACAAACAAAAAAGAAAGAGAAAAATTAAAAATAAAAATCTTACAAATATATATTACACGTCAAGGAAACAGCAACAACAACAACAACAATAATAATAGAAAAAACACAGCAACATGAGTGTTTGACTAAAAAGAAAAAAAAAATTAATTCAAGATAATCTAATTATGTTTTTCTAAAATATTAAATGAAATTTAAAAAACTAAAAATAATGCTTATGTATTAATTAAAAAAAAAAAACCAATTGAGCTATTATTTTTGAAAGTGGTATAAGTCCTCTTAAAATTTGTTTCTTAATTGGTTTCTTACAACCTGTTTAGGTCTTCAGAAGAAGTCGGAATGGCTCTTTTCTGCGCATTTTCTCCAATTTGGGACGTTAAGATCAGTGAAATATTGTTGGACTTGATCTTTCCAGCGGAGCTTAGGGCGCATACTTTCGAAATCGTAGTCGAAAATTGTTCTAGCCGGAACATCTTTGTTCGTGCGCACAACATGACCCAGCCAGCGCAATCTTTGCACCAAATCAGTGTCTGCATACAGCTCATACAGCTCGTGGTCCAAACAATGGTTATAGTCCGCGCTAACACAAATTAATCCATATATTTTATAAAGAATTTTTCTCTCAAATACCCCAAGTAGAGTTTCATCTTGTTTCGCAATTACTCATGACTCTGAGCCATAGTAAAGCTTGTGTAATACGAGTGTCTTGTAGAGTGTTATTTTCGTAAGATAGCTTTGGATCTAAATTGTCTATTTAGCCCAAAGTAGCATCTATTTACTAGTATAATTATTCTTCGTATTACCAGGTTGATGTTACTGTATTTGATGGTGGAGTTAAGCTCTAAAAACTTCTCTATAGTGGGCAGCCCTCACGGTTCCTTCTAATTTTGTAGATTTTCTGTTCGTTGAAACCATTAACTTTGTTTTTGCGTCATTAACTGCCAAACCCTTTTTGGTGACCCTTTTTCTATACTTGCAAAGGTAGCAATTAAGGCTCTCACTGTCCTTCCTTCAATATTATCTGCATATGCAAGTAGCATGTGGATCTTGGTGAAAATTGTGGGGATATAAAGGCCAAAACATGGATATCCTATCTTATCTTGGTTTTCTATTTTTATATCTCAAACAGACACATACCTGCGCGTAATGCCGACTGTATAGTTTTCCCAGCCACCCGTCTAGGAAGTGAGTTAGCATGTGCTGCGTCTTGCTTCCAAAGAACTCTAAAAATTGGTTGAACGTAACCGGAAACCCCCCTCCTTAAAAAACATTTACAATGAAAAAGAAAAAAAATTGTTAGTGGATATTTTAGTAAAATGTCTAATCATCTTACTTAAAAAGTGGACTTATACCACTTTTAAAAATAACAGCTCAAATATAAAATTTAAAGAAAAGAATTTGAAAGTCAGAGAAGGACTGACAGAGATAAAAATATTTTGAATATTTAAATGCAAAGTTGTCACGTTGAGAGTAAGAGCCTTAAGCTTGAATTTAAAATTTAATAAAACTTAAAAGTTTACTTATGCTCCCCCTCATTATAGCTCACAACTCAAAGCAGTGCGCACAAACACAGAGTTGTAATCAGTAATAACACAAACAGGTTGTAATATCAAAATTACAACTAAAGTAGAGTTGAGTTGTAAACCATAATAGAGGCATTAATTTTAGTTTATAACACGATTCTAACTTTTTTTGATATTCCGCTCTAGTTAAAAAAAGTTTTTTTTTTTTTAAAGCTGTTAAAGTTTTCTTTTAGGACTTCATTTTGATTTAAATCTTAAAATTAATTTATTAAAATATTTTAGGCCAACCACTTTGCTAAACTGGCTTTTCACAAAATTTAATTTAAGGAAATCATGAGAAAAAAATTAAACTTGGTTTGCAAGTAGTTTTTCAAAAGAATTAATTTTTTTTTTTTTTTTTTAAATAATTTATTTGCTATTTATTTACATAAATACTTTCAAATAATGGCAGTGCTAGGCAAATATTTAGTTAACATTTAAGTTTATGCAAATTTTTATTACTGTATTTTTGTAGAAACAATCAGATTGCATAAAAATAAAACAGCAAAAGGCCGCAGCAACAACAGCAATAGCAAAAATTCAAGTACTATATACGCGTACTACAATATGTATGTCGTCGATTAAAAGTGTAAGAGTAAACAAGCCACATATGCAACAACAACAATAATAATAATAATAATAATAATAATAAGCATTACAACAACATCAGATTAAAACCAAATGCCAAGCATTTTTTATATTTTTTTTCAATGACAACAACCATAAAATTATAAAAGTCAGGCTATACAGGGTTAAATTCAGGGCATTGCAAAGAACATTAACATATTTAAAATTATTTTGAAAATATGGCCACCTTGGCTATTCTTAATAAAACGCATTTTTAATGTAAACAATATGGCCTCTGAGCCGTCTATTTTTGTTGGTTTATTGTCATAAATGACAACAAGTGATCTTAGAATACAATTCGTTTGACAGTTAAGCCTTTCGTAAGCTCTATTGTGCTTAAAAAACAATGCTGAACGCTGACGACTAAGAATTTGTATAAAGTTAAGCCAATATTTCTTGTTACTCTAACCGATTTTTTGTTTTGTAAAAAATATATAAAATTGGTTGGTTAAAAAATCTGGGCCCGAAATCAATTGAATTTTGATCGATACCAAAAGCCGTCATTTAGATTTTCCATCTATTTTTAAAATTTTTTTAAAGGAAACCCTAACAGTTAACTTGAATTTTTTTTATTTAGTTTTAATATACCACAAAACATACTTTGCAAAAGCACTTAACGATTATTATTATTTTTATTTTTTTTTTTTTTTTGGAACTTATTGATGCTTAGTTAAAGTGGTGCTTGCATTATTAAAAAAAAAAAGAAGAAACTAATTTTAAAAGAAAAGCCTCATTAACACATTTAAATTTTAAATGAATTAAAATATAAATTTTATCATTGTACGTAAGATTATTTTAAATATTAAAATATTTTATGGTAATGGAATTAAATCTGTAAGTGACTTCATTAAAATGCAGTTTTCTGCGACAAAAAGTGTTTAATCCCAACTGTAGTATCGAAGTGAATCAGTGCTGTTCTGTATTCCAAATCCGAAAATTCAGCACCTCATGTCAATTTTAAGATTTTTAAAAATTTGTTTTTGCTGCGAAATTATTGGTAGAATTAAAAAAACATAAAAGTTTTCATTTAATAAAAAAAAAAATGTAATTTCACATTTTTTTCAAATCCGTGAGGAATACAGAACAGGCACGAATATCTTATAATTGACTCATGTTTGCCACAGAGACCTCGAGATGTTAAGATACGAGTATTACGTATTACCCGAATTGATGGAAATGAATTTGCCTTTTCTTTAAAAGAACACGTTGTTTCGTTACGGTTCAAATTTCAAATGAACTCAAATACCTTAATTATTTGAATGAAATTCACATAGAATTGGTTATTTTACAAGTTAACTAAAACCACGAATCGTAAATTCAACCTCTAGATTGATAGGTTGGTAAATTACTACTAGAGAAGAATTTAAATTTATCAGACTCTAAATTGATGATAGAAGAATTTATTATACGAGATTATATTTCAACCAATTAAACGTTTCATTAGACTAATAATTTCATTAATATTATACTTAAAAAAAACTATTAGGCCTGATTATAATCAGGCAAAACACTGTTTATGTGACAACGCCTACCATATGTTTTATATGGGCTTGTCGTGAATTCAACTAAGTCAACGACACTCGTAATAAGGCCGATTATTAATTTTTATTAATTAAAAAATATTTCATTGAATCAATGAACACTTTTCAAGGAAATCTTTTCATTGGATTATTTTTTTTTATTGTATTTAGTCATGCTAATCATGACCTGGGTTTAAAAATAAAAATGGGCTAATAACGCCCATTGAAGGCAACTATTCTACTTCAGTTTTAATGTAGGCCCGCTTTAAGTTAAATCAAGTTGCTCTCTTGTTGTAATTATTTTATTTTTAAAGTTGCCTTGTCCTGTTTGTACATTATTTTTTGTCCGGTTTAAGAGTTAAAAATTATCTATTAAACATTTGTTATAATAATACAAGCCATAAAGATTTTTCAAAACTGTTCCTCAGTTGTATAGTCAGGAAATTTGTTATTAAAATTTTGTGGAAATTGAACAAAAACCGACAATAATTTTTAAAAACAATCAATTTTCTTTTAATTAAAATAAAAATAAGATGAAGTAAAAATATAATATTTATATATTTATTTATTTATAAAAAGGTACAATTGGCATACAATTCACATACAGACTGAAGCCAGTAAACATTTTATAGCAACAAATTAAAACAAATAAATTAATAAATGGGAAAAGTAAGAAAACTGCAATAATAATAATAATAATAGCTGCAACAACAACAATAACACAAATACATAAAGAAAGAAAAATATAAAGCAAATAAATTGTAGTAGGAAATCCTTGAGTGTAATAAATTTTAAATAATTACCCATTATAAAGGCAGGCATGCCATACCGACAGGCAAAGTGGATATGTGCGTTTGAATGTAAATATATTATTTAATATAGACTTTTCCATACATAGAAACATGAAACAATTTAATATTGTATAACAAAACACAAGTGGTAAACGCAAAAGGCCTTTTTTATTTCAGTCCTTTTTTTTCAATGGCCACTAATAATTTAAAATTTTGCACTCAAGCTTATATTAAAAGAGTTAAAATGTGAGTGACTGACTTTCTTTTGAAATTAAAAAAAAAGAAATATAATAAAAAAAAGTAGTTTTACCGACGGCCAAAAAACTAAAAATTGACACTGGAAAAGTTGCACTAAAGTCTGTATTTTTATAAAATCTATTTTAATGCTCTTATCCAAAAAATTGACGTAGACTTTAAAGTAAAATTTATAAAAAAAATTATATGAAAAATTTCGATAACGTTGACACTAGTCTTTTTTTTTTTTTTTTTTTTTTTTTTTTTTTTTTTTAATAATTCTGAGCTTATTTAAACAATTGCATTCAGTTCATTTTAGGAAATTTTTGGCACTGGTCTTAGTGCTTTTTGGAATGCTCTCGTTGGTGATAATAAATTTTGCACTAATTTGCTTGCCTTATTGGGTTTTTTTCTAACAAAAATGTTGCATATATTCTGTCATCCAACAATGTTTTCATTCTATTGTCAAAAAATGTAATAATTAAATTCAATATCATGTTCTGTATATAAAATATGCAAAAATGGTATATGTTTTGCACTCAATTTATAAGTGAGGATGAGATACTATCCTTTTTTTACAGCTGTTTCAACTAGTTCTTCGTCAAGATATTGTTCATAAAAAATTCATTATTGATCACTTTTGAAGTTAAATTTATTTTTATTTTATTTACTGAATTATAATAAAAATTAAAGGTCTGCTTAAAGGCCTGTTGAGGACTGCTTTTTATAAGCAGTGTGCATGTATGTTTACTCTTATTTGCAGACATGTGTGTGTGTGTGGAGTGTGTGAATGTAAGGAATTACATGTGCTTATGAAAATTTGTGTTGTATTCCTTCCTTCATAGTAAAATAAATTGACTATAACAGTTACAAAAACAACTACGAGTGTAATGCTAATAAAAATTCACAAGTGGATATCATTGATGTTGTAACGAACGATACAATTTTTTGTTAATACACTTACACAAAATTTGTATTTAAAGCACCACTTAAATGTTGCTGAAAAATACAAAAAAAAAGGACATAAATTTTGTTATTACTTTTCATTATGTCTTAGGATACTTGAAATAAATTTGGTTTCTTTTAATTTCCCTTTAAATTGCTAACAAAAATTTAAAAAAAAATTTCAAGGCATCTTTTTAAACGAAATTTTCAAGCAGAATAATAAAAATGATGGAAAATTTACTTAAAAAAAATTTAGAGTATAACAAACATTTGCTGTTTATTAAAATTACTTAGTCCCAGTTTACACTAAACAATTTTTAGTTTTTAAGAAAGAGTGAGAGGAAAGAAAAAAAGTGACGAATTATATCGCAAATAGATGACTGATTTAAAAAAAAATGTGTGATAAATTGTTAGAGTATACCAAGACGAAGAGACAGCAGAATATGTAGTATGTGGCTGTAAAGTCCACTTTTTCACTAGCTGCAACCGTCCGATATACTAGACTTAGGGAGAATTAGTTACTTGAGAGTAGTCCCACAATAGGTCTATTCTGGCTGCAGTGACCCGTTCCCGCTCCTAAGTCTAATGCTAGAGTATACTGATCATCATTTGGAAAAAGTAAGCGCATTAAGACATTAACCTTTTCTGAAGTTCTGTCAGTTTTTAATACCAAAAATTCTGCTTTTTCTTTAAATTTAATTTAATTGATTGAAAATAAAATTTAAAAAAAAAAACAAAAGTCTTGTTTAAGAACTAAATTTGTGCCATTTAAATCCAGCATTAAAAATTGCTCACACTCTTGTTATTTTTTATTTCATGTTAGAGCCACTTGGCAAGTGACTTGCGCAAGTAGTTATTTAATTTTCTATTCTATTCTCAATTTTTTTTAATTTCTTATATATTCTTTCTTTCACCAAAACGAATTGCCGAGTTTGGGCAATTCCCTTCAAACCGATCATCTACAAACAGAAGAGTTGCGCAAGTCAGTTGCCTTCTTAACTTTTTATTTTCTAAATGAAAATCAACAACAGACTCATGAAGACAAAGATCCTCCCTCTCTCTTAAAACAAAAACAAACAAAAAAATAATTAAATTTTAATTGAATTTCACAATTCATATGTGTTATTGCTGCTGCTGCTGTTGAGTTTTGAAATTATTTTTTCAAATTAAATTTATAATTAAAAAAGTAACTAAGCTTTATGATTTAATTAAAAATAAATAGATTTAATTAGTAATTCTTTTTTTTTTGCATCTTACATCTTAATAAAGTTTCTTACTTTCATATTAAATGATAAGCGAACAAATTGGCTTAATGGAGTTTTATTTTTCTTTGTGGTAAAATTGCAATTTTTATAATTTAATTTATTTTGTTTGTTTGTGTGTCAGTGTTTTTTCTTTAATCTGTTTTTTTTCCTTTTTATTATTCAAAGGCCATAAATTTAGAAAAGCAAAAAAACAGTTTAGCAACAGCCCACAATAATCAACGATTTTGCCAATACATTCGAAGACACACAAAATATATATGAGAGTACATTGAGGTGTATGTATGTGTATATGATTATCAACTATACCTCCACACATACATACACACACGCTTACATATTTATTTAATATTTTATTTTATATTTTTTTTGTTAACTTTTTTCACTTTGATATTTAAACATGAAACTAGTTACGGCAACTTTCTATAAAATTTTCTCTTCCTTGTAAATAAATACATACATACAGAGAGTCATAGTTTTTTTTTATTTATTTTTCTATACCAACCATATTGCAAAGTAACCATAAATAAATTGTGTTGAAAAAAAAATGAAAAGAAAAATTACACAAGACTTTAAAACACAATACATTTATTATTAAGACAACAAGTATAAATTATTTTACATTAAGAAACAAACACTTGGTCATTTAAATTTTTTTAAAGTTCAACTTTATTTTGTAAAGAAATAGAAAAAAAAATAAGAAAATTACAAATTGCATTGGAATTTCAATTTTTCTTAGAAATTTTCTAAACTTAAAAAAATACTTTACACATGCAAACATCTTTTTTTTTACTAAAACAGACAAATATAGTTTTTACCTTAAAGTATTTTTCATTTTGGCTTTAATATTTATCGTTAATTTTATATTTTGCCAGCTTTGCATTAGTTGTGCTCTAGAAAACTCTGGGATCTGAAGTCTACAAGAAAAAAAAAAATCATTTTTAATATTTCTTTCTTACATAAAATAAGGAATTTCTTCCTCTTTCATTTTCTACTTAAAAAATGTGTATGCCTGTGTGTGTTATTGTGTATGTGAGTGCCTTTTTTATTTTGTTTTCCTCTAACGAAAATAAATATTGACACGGTAAATTAAAGTCATTGCAAGAAAATGTCATTTATTTAAGCACAACTACAGCCATACACAGCACTAGAGATGTGTATATGTATTAGTTAAGGTTTTATTGTTATGGTGTTGTTGCTGTTGTGTCATCTTCCGTTCTTTCGTCTTTCTAGCTGTATGCCATTAAGCATTAAACTCACAGAAATCTGTAGGTTCATTTGAAACAAAAGAAATTTTTGAAGCGATATAAGTTAAGCTGCAAAAGTAATAGCGAGACGATTCTAAAGAGATCAATAATATACAAAGTATATAAAGGTTAATTTACACATTCGTTCTGAACAAAAATTTTGTTTGCACAAAATTTTAATGACATTATTCTATATCATAGTTTAGACTGAGCTTAGCCATTTTTTTTTAATAAGATTTTTCTTTATCATAATTCAGACTGAATTAAGCCTAACTTAAATTTTGTTCGGACAATTCGTGCCGAACTTAATTTTTGTTCGCACAATTTTTTTTGATAAGATTTTTCTTTATCATAATTCAGACTGAATTAAGCCGAACTTAATTTTTGTTCGGACAATATTTTTTTATAAGACTTTTCTGTTACATGCTTCAAACTGAATTCACCCAACCATTCGTGACGAACAAAACTTTTTTTGCTCAGAGTTTTGGTTAGCATATTTCACGCATAGTATCGTAATTTTGCTAAATTTCCTACTATATTTGAAAAACCAAAACTGCAAGCTGTAAAGTAGAAAGAAACTGAATATGAACATGTTTCAGTTTCTGCAATCAATTCATTAATTTTTTAATTAAAAAAATTGGTGAATGAAACTTGCTATGAAAATAAAATTTATTATCAACCAAATCTTGATAAATTTCTATTGTGCTATTTTGTGTAAAATGTTTGAAAAAGAATTAATTTAAAAATATTGAAATGAATATTTTGATTCCTTTAAGAGCCTCTTGTGGAAATTAGAAAAGTAAGAACAGAAATTAATTCAAATTAAAAATTCTTTGAAATCGTTTTCAGTCTTCACTTACATTTTATTTCGAGTGAGGTCTTCTTTTTTTTCAAGTTATTTTTTTGATGCTTTTTTTGCACCATAATGAATGTAAATATTTTCTAAATTATATTTACTTTCTTCATGGCGTCGATAAATATTAAAAAAATAAATAAAATGTAATTTCTTTTGATTACTCTAACAGTTTTGTCAGAGGGAATGGAAGGCAAAAGAAACAACAAAAACGAATTATAATGACAATAAATTAAAAACTACAAAACCAATTTAAAGCACAATATTTTAATAAAAATAAATAAATTAAATAAATAAAAATATTTAATAAAAATCAACTCCTAATAATTGTTTATAAAACATTTGTTGTAATTTAATAGATATTTAATTAATTTAAATCAACATTTTAAAGGGGCTGCTTGTGTTAGATATGCAAATTTGATATTTTTCTCAACAATAGATTTTTAAACAAATTTCAATTTACACATGAAACACTTTCCATGTTTCTTAATTGGCAAATTGCATGCAAAAAATATATTAAAAATAAAATTATTTTAAATTAAGTGTAATAACACACAGCTGCACAAGTGCAAAGTAAAAAGATGCCAAGAAGAATGTTTATTTAGAAACGAAAAAAAAATGTTTTTAATAAACACAATCTGTTATAAACAGCTGGTAGGCAAAACAAATCCATTAAAAAAAAAAAGATTTTTAATTAAAGGTTAAACAATAAAATTGTTTGAACTAAAAAAAATAATCCAAATTATTTATCTTTTGCAAACTCCTACGCACATGTTATTATTTTGTACAAGTTTCATACGCCTGTGCGTGATGCTGCATACAGACAGCGGGTGCTGTTAATTTAATTTTTTTTTTTTATTGAATAAATGCTATTAATTTGTAGAATTTGATGAAATAAAGGCTGAAACCTAAATTAGAGGTTAGTGAAACTAAACTAAAAAATAAATAAATTTGCTGCACAATATACAGAAAAGTGTGCTTGTGCTTTAGATTTACGTAAAGAATAAACTTTAATTTATATGCAAAAGTTTTTAATAAATTTATTATCAAAAGGTTTTTTTCTCACAATTTCCTTGCAAGACAAAGCAGCAACAATCATCAACAAACAACAAAAAATAAGATAAAAAAAAACGAAAGCTATAAATGGAAAAAAGAACAATATACACACATATTTTGCGTGAACAGTGGGCAAAAGAAAAAAACTTTTGGAACGTTTTTAATAAATAAAATAATAAAATTATTCACCCATTCGTTTTGAACAAAAATTTTTTTCCAACTTTGTTTTAGAGATCGAAAGAGAGAAAACAGATTTTTTCGCCCATTCGTTCGGGACAAAAATTTTTGTTAGAACAAATTTTTTTTTACATAGCGAAAGAGAGAAAACAGATTTATTCACACATTTGATTCGGATTCCATTTGTTTTGGAAAAAAAATTTTGTTCGAACAAATTTATTTTTAACTTTGTTTTACAGAGCGAAAGAGAGAAAACAGATTAATTCACCCATTTATTTTGGAGAAAAATTTTTGTTCGGATACATTTTTGTATAACTTTCTTATGATGCACTTTTAAAGAGGAACCATCCATTTTCTTTGTAACAAAACTCTGATAGACTGATAAATTAAAAAAAAAATTTTTTAATCTTATTAAATTGCGTAACTTCGATTTTCTCTCTTTCTTTTATTTCTTTCCGAAGAAGTTTTAATAAAGTAAACGTTTTCCCGAGAACAGAAATTTTGTAAGGAAATAAATTTCTGGAAAATATTCATGATTTTGAAATGAATTTTTTTGCTCTTCTATATTTAAACAAAACTATTTTTTAATTTATATTTTTCTTATATAAAAAAACCTTTCTTGTATTTTAAATCCAATTCATCTAAAATGACTTCATTATTCCCAATTTGTTCTCTTTATTTTCCATTAAAATTTCTAGAGTTTTTAAACAATTTCTTTTTTTTTAAGTCTTCCATATCTTCAGAAGCATAAAGTCACAATTCTCTTACGTATTTACTTACTTTTAGAAAATTTAAACTAATTTCTGTTTTATATTTTATAATTTCTAACGTTTTATTCCCCACCGTCTTCACTGCAAAATATGGCAGCCATGCATTGTTAAAAGAAAATGAATGGAAAAAAGTCATATGAAAAAAAAGAAAAAAAATATTAAATGAAAAATTGCAAGAAGTTTTTTATACTTTTATTTTATTTTTTTATTTGTGCTTCAATTTATTTTTTTTTAGTTTGTTTGTTTGGTATACAACAATATGAAAAATTTATGGCACTTTCGTAAAACTTATTAAATTAAATTAAAACGAAAAATAGAAAAAAATATATTTAAAAGCAAAATGCAGTAGGTACAAACAAAAAATTTTTTTAAAATAAAATAAAGAAAATTGAAATAAATAATCATAATAACATGTAAGAAATGTTAATCTTGAATAGAAATGAGTTCTTTTTAATAGAAAAAGGAATATGTTTATTCATTGAATTCTTTACAATTGATTTATAAAATAATTTAGTCTTAATAATAATTCAGTTTTGAAAATAATCAGCCAAAATCCCTATGAAGAAACTATCGTTCGATTCTACTTTAGACGATAAACAGCTGATTTGCGGCTCCTTAAAATTTTTTTACATGAAAAGTCTTATAAAAATATTTTTTCTCTTTGCACGAAATCACTCACTTGTTTGCTTGTTGTCGTTCCCATATTTTTCTTACAAAAACAGAACAACTTGAATTAACAATAAAAAATCTTTTATAATTGATTTTTAATAAAACAATATAAAATTTTCTTTTTAAATAAAAAATTAAATTTAAAGTTTTTGTTCACAATTTGTTTTCTTTCTGTTCTCTTTCGGTGAGAGTTTAAGTAGTGTATCATGTTGTGATTTTTAAAGTACTTTTCTAGTTTACAGCGGGGTTTCTTTGAAAGTGTTGTTGTGACAGCATGGTATAGTGAGAAGGTTTGCGAGAAACAAGGTAAGGCCAAGCGGACGATAAGTCAAAAGTTAGTGAGCCCCGTTTTTAGTCGAAAATGAGTGACTTGTTTTTTTTTTTTTCGCTTTCGACTTGCATCGAAATAGGGAGCCTGTTAGTAAGTTTGATACTCTTATATTTCATTCATATAAAAAAAGGTCAGAGAAACTAAAAACAAAGAATTTTACAGGAATATTTCTTTAAGCAGATTTTCTTTCATTTTTGCAAATTTTGTAAAAAGAGGGATTTAATTAAGCGAAAGAAACTCATTGATTGTATATAATTAAAATTGATAAGTATGTGCCATACAAACACATGCCTACACATTTAATCAATATTATTATCTCTGCAAGTTTGTGTGTTTGTTTAAAAAAAATAATATTTGCGATAAACTTTAATACGTTTTTTGTTTTTGTTATGGTAATGAAATCCATTAATGCGTAAATAGTTCACTCAACTTTAATATTTATAGAAGTTCAAATCAGTAAATAATTAAATGAAATGAAAGAAAAAAATTATATTAAAATATAATGCTTTAGAAACGTATTGAAGAAAGAGACCAAAGAACAATCAGCGCTAATAGAATATTAAATCATAAAATTATATTGAAACACCTTGAGGCATGTACTACCGTTTTGCATCATAAAATAACAACTGCGAAATTAACTTCTGAGTATTTGGGTGGTAGATTCCAAATCTAGACGACCTCCCCTTTAAAATCTTCTATGGTTTGATGATGTTTTAATGATATTTTTGTAGCTATTGCTTCAACTGAATTTTTGACTTTCAACAAATTTAATTCTCACAACCAAAGCCGATTTCAGCTATAAAAAAAATTTCTTTCTTAGGAGATGCTCTCAAGTTAATGCATTCAAAGCGAATATTTTCGTAGCTTTTTTCTTGGCTCTAATTTCGTGCCTGGTTTTAAAGCACAGCATGGTTAGTTTCTTTTACTATTAAAAGGAATATTTGTTACCAATTCTATTTCTCATGTTCATACACGTGTTAACACTAACATACACGCACACGCACATACACATACACATTCATACACGCATAGACACATACCAAGCTGATTACATTTTAAGCTGAGGTCACGTACATCCATTTATATCAAATTATCTCCACTATAATAATAAATTGAATGCAATTATTGAAATAATCGTTATTTATTGCATTACAAGACATAAAAATGTTGGTCGTCGGTCGCATCTTACAAACCAATCAGCCATCCAAAAGAGAATGAAAAAGATCTGGCAAAAAATTAAAGAAAATAAAAAGAAAAATATTTAACTGAAGAATTATTTAGACTCGTGCATATAAAAAAATAAGAAAAAAAAAATAAAGAACTTGCAAATTCTTTTCTTATAATTGGTCTCATTTAACTTGTTTTTTTTTTCTTTCTTTCTTAATGCTATCATTAAAAAAAAAGTGTTAAAAAAACTGAAAATAAATTTTATAACAATTTAATTTGCACTGGGGGCTGGGGGCTAGTGCTGGAATTTAAAACAAAATAATAAATAAAACTATTTTACAATAGTAAATTGTTGTTATTGTTGTTGCTGTTACTAATTGTCTATAATTTTTAAATATTTATGTGTTTAATTAAATTTTTTAAATGCTTTTGTAGATAAAAACAAAACAAAACAAAAACTCAAATAAATAAATTATTTTAGCTGAGTTGAATTGAGTTGAGTGTTTTTCTGTTTTGTATTGGCTCATTTCTGCTAGACCCATTATTGTCATGCTAATGAGGCATTTCCTCTTTTTGTAGCTTTTTTCTTCTTCTGCTTTTCTTTTTTTTTCATATTAAATGGATTTTGTTAGTGATTCACCCTCATGGCAGAAACTAAAATTCCAAGCTGAATAAGAAAAAAAGTTACAAAAAAAAAGTTACAAAAAAAAATAATCTCTACATAAAATCGCTATAATTAAATGTAATTATTTATTTTATTTTGTTTTATTTCTTTTTTTTCAGTGTGTTGTCGTGCTTTTTTGACCAAAATAGTTTGTTGATTTTAATTTCTGCCTTAAAATATTGAGACCGGTGTTGTTGCAAAACAAACCAAGTAAAAAAAAAACCTTTAAATCAATTTGTTCAAATTAAAGTTTTCTTAGTCGTTTAATGTGTTTTTTTTTTGTTCAAATTGCATATTTAATTAATTTATTTATAAAAAAGAACCCTTTTGTTGTCTTTAATTACCATTTACTGCCGCATTTGTCTTTAAAAAAATTTATTAAATAATTTAAATAGAAAAAATATAAATATAAAAGTGATACAGTCTACTCTCGATAAATTAGCATCTGAAGAAAAAAGTTACTGTGATTCAGTAACTTTTAAAGGTTCGACATAAACGAATGTGTGATTCAGTAGTTTTTGGTTAACTTTAAGAGTTAAAAATTCACCACCGATATGAATATCGTGTGCAAAAACCAAAAATTTCCTCACTTCTTTTTTTCGGTTAAGTAAACACCACCCACAATTCTGGCTTTTATTTAACCGCACAGCTGACAGTTAACAATTTTACTAAACCACAATTTCTTTTATTTTAGAATTTACTACTTTTAATCAAACATTTTTTTTAAAATTTAATAGTGAATCGCACTACAGAGAAAAAGTTTAAAAAAGTTGAAATAAACGGGAGTTCATAATAAAATTTTATTTTTCTAACGGATTCAAATTAGCATTAAAATTCATATCCCCTCATATACGCAAGTCTATATGTGCGTCAGACTCAACAGCTGAATTTTGTAAGCAGAGAAATAACTTGCTAAAGGCTTAATCTTCTTATCTATTATTCTTGAATTGTAAATACCAACATGCAAATGTATTTCTAGCATTTTTGCTTAAAGCACATTCATGAAAACACAAGGCAACAACTTTTTTTTGTGTTTGATAGTTGATAAGCTGAGCTCCAATGCCTATAATTTTTTTTTTTTAATTGACTGTGGTTCTCCGCATTTATCGTTATAAAGAAAAGAGAGCAGGTTATAGCAGGTAAATTGCTTTAACTCGAGAGCCAGGGAGTTCTTCGTTGATAAAATATTCTCTTTAAATTATGTTCTTATCAATTTTTAATATCCTTATGAAAAAAAAATTACTTCTCCCTCTCCTCTTATTTACTACAAGTAAAATTTCTTGAATTTTGATCATAGAAAATTCTGTGGTTTAGGAAATTTTTTAAACACAAAATTATCTCGATGAAATAATTTCAGCCGAATTCATGATTGATCTCATTGAGATCAAAAAAAAAAAATTTTTTTTTCTAAAAAAAAATAAAAAATTTGAATTAAAAAAAATATAAAATTTTGTTGTTATTTTTAATTACATTTTATGAAAATCCAATACATAAGTTCTAAATTTATTCACAATTAAGTAGTAGCACCTGTTTTGCAGGGGCCAAATTAAGGCCTATGTCGATATCGATCGAAATTTAAATTTCAATTTTATTGAAATTTCGATCAATGTCGAATGCCGTAATTTATCCTCAGATTTATTTATTTTTTTAGCTTTTTTTTAATTATATTTAATAAGAAAAAACCATTTAACGCTCGATTTTCTAAGCTCTTTTTGCAACGGACAATCTCTTTTGTAGTTTGCAATTATATCGTGCTCACATCGGCCTTGATAGCTTAGAATCATCGTTTTACTTGTTCTTCACTTAATCATATTAGCCTCTAGTCTTTAAAAGTTGGCTCAACAAGCGCTTTTTATCTGTTAAAAATTCTCATGCCCATGCAAATTGTATGGAGCATACTGATATAGCGTGTCGCCAACTCTAAGCAATTGGAAAATATAATTTTGTCAGCACGTTTTGTAGTGAAGTTGGCTGCAAAACAATATTTTTTTTTAGTTTTTGACCTGTAATGATGATTTTAGCTAGTTTTTTTTAATTTAGATTTTTAACTCTATTTTTGTTTGCTTTTGTAGATGATTAATACTATTTTAGAAAATACTTACCGTCAGCGTGCTTTTATACTCGTATAAATAGAGGGCGCTAAAAAACGCTCCAATTTAGTTTGAACTATTCTTCTGGCACAGCTTTTTATAACGATAACCAAACTGAACTTGAAAATTTTAAAGCATTTAACCGCAGTATCATGTGCATTCAACTTGACTTGGGAAACTCTGACCATAACTTTTGTGTTGATTTATGAGTGATTTATTTTAAGTAAATTTAAACATAAAATAATTAAATAATAAGCAGCAGCTTTTAATATCAATTTAGAACAAAATAATACACGTAAAATGTGCCCGTTGTTAGTGCTATAATTCCATGTTAAATAAATGATAAATTTAATACAATAAAACGAAAAAAAAAAAACAATAAACGTATTAAACATACCCTATAAATTACAATAACAATAAATTAAGTTAACTTTAATAAATCATTCATCATGAGCCCCTACTTAACACAAAAAAAAAAATAATATATGAACTGGTATTTAAAGGGTGTGTTTTTAAGCCCAATAGAAATTACGAAAATATCAAATCTACCAATTTTATCCAGGTTTATTTTGAAAAACAACTTTTAGACGAATTTATGATTACGATATTTGTCAAATAGATGAATTTTATACCACATTCTTCCTTAATTGTTCAATAACATGCTGAAGTCATGTGCTTAATGAAGCATAACCAACTTTGTAAACGAAAGTTTAGAAAAGGATTAATCGCCCAAAACCTTGCATGAAAAACAATTAATATTTTGAGTACTTCTCATAATAAATTTCCAAACTATTTAAACGGCACTTAAGTTTATCATATCTTGGAAACGATGATTTTAACATGATCGACTTTTTATAATCAAAAAATGCGGCCAAATCGTCGCTTTCGGTTTCGAGCGAGTTCTAGAGAAATTTTCAAATTATTTCACATACAAAAGACTAGAATTTCTATCGAATGCAACGATTCGTTTCCTGAATTTAAGTTGTTTTCTAGAATGAGCTTTCAAATCATGCAATTTGACACCTCGCGATTACTTCTTGTGAGGCCACGTGATATCACTGCTTATGTTAAAAAAAAAACAGCAATTGGAGGCCAACATTGTTTGTGTAATTCGTGAGATATAGCCGGTACATCCATCATGCACCTGAAATCACTTTCCAATAAATTTTGTCTGTGTGTTATTTTTTTTACAATTAAAGAACTCTCATAAAAAAACACCCTTTATGTGTGCATCGGTTGTATAAACAAATTGAAGAGTAATGAACTATTTTATCAATGACAACGCATTAGTAATAAAAACCATGGACACACACACACACAAGCTCAAGCAAACTCCCTATGCCAACAAAACAGTAAAGTAAACATATTAGTAAATAACTTGAATTAAAAGCAAATAAAAAAAAAATAATTTTTAATGCAGTAAAGTAAATTTTATTTAACCAATAAAAAATTATTTTAATGAATTTAATGCATATTTTTTTTAATGGACTTAAAAACAATTTTGTGCGATAAAAATACCAACAACAACAACAAAGAAAAAATAAATAATATTAAAAATAAATTAAATAAGAACTAAAAGAAAAAATAAAAACATAAACAACAACAATAACAATGAAAATAGTAATAATAATTACGGTTTTTCGTTGACTATATAAAAGTGTCCGAGAGACCTTGAAATAGTGCAACGCCTGTAGCCAGAACCATGATAAATTTACAAACACACAAGCAAACTACTCGTTTACATACACATACATACACACACACCCATACATGCACACTTCAATTAGCAGATAAAATAAAATTAAATAAATAAACAACAACACACAGCAAACAGCAAGAAAAGCGGGGTATCTCGCTACCACGTTAAAAAAGAAACAAATAAAAAAATAAATTAAAAATGAAAATAAAAATAAAACGAATGGAATAAAACTAAATAAAAAACTGCACTCAAGAGATAAAAATGTTGCATTAAAAAAAAACACAAACACATACACTCACGCAAACAAATGCAACGTATAAACGAACATCAGTAAGAATTTCACATCTGCAGTTAAAAGAGGTTAAAAAGGAAAAGAAAAAAAAAGAAGAAACAAAAAGACAACAAAACTCGATTAACCGAACATAAAATTTTAAATCGACAGGCCAAAACCAACCACATTTTCTAGTTGATATTGTTGTAGCTGATATGAGATTTAGTAGCAGACACACACACTCACACACAATATAATTTTTTTTGTAGGTGAAAGTAAAAATGTCCTACATGGCAGAGGTAGTTTAGTGTGAAACATTTGTAGGACACTTTTGTATTTGTAATGAATTTATTTCAAGAATTCTTACGTCTGCTTTCTTCTAAATAATAAAACAGAAAAAGCAGCAACACTGGTGGTTAACACGGAGGAGGTTGTGAACAAAGAGTTGTGGGCCCATGGAATTGGTAGAAAATTGATTTTTTTAAGTGAATTACTAGCTGCTTCTAACAGATCTTTGGCCGGTATCCAAAATCTTTAGACTTAAAAACATGACCCTTCCATCTTCTTTAGGGAAGCCTTTTTCAATATGCAGCTTGATTTAAAGTAATTCTTAAAACTACTGAGTAGATTCAAGAACAATATAAGCACGACTTAAAGGAAAATATTTTGACGAATTTCGGATTTTCTTTTTTAACAAATAGAACCAACCGTTTTTAAGTTATAATCATTTATGTTGCGTCAGCTCTTGGGAAAAAAACGAAGTACAGATTTGAAGTCAACCCTTCAAAACACTTTTCAGTTGTTTTGGTCCAAAAGTTGACTTGAATTTGTTATTTGAAATTCATTATTTTATTAAAGCTCCAGGTGTTTTTTTTTTTAGAAAATTTTAAATAAAATTTATTTGTATTTGTCACTGCAGTTTCTTCACTAATTGTGTATAAATTCATTTTTTTCGTTTGCATTTGTTCGTCAAAAAAAAAAAAAAAATAAATAAATAAAAGCCAATCAAACATTTTAATTAAAGTAAATGCTCCATTAATTCAATTTTTAATAAAGCAAACTAATTAAATATAATACATTTTTTTCAAATTTTATAATTTTATTTAATACAATTAAAAATGTAATCAATATGAGAATTTTTTTTATCAAAATGTTTAATTTTTTTCTTTGTATTTAATTATGCTCCAGTTTTCTTTATGTATCTTGTGAACTTTTTCTAATAACATTTTATTGCTGGCCCCACACCTTTAAGTTGTTTTTAATAGATTCTGGAATTTCTTTAGTTTTTTTTACATATTTTCTTTAAAATGAAAATTGTTTTATCAAGATTTGAAATTTATTTTTATTTTTCGAAGCTTAATTTTAGCAAAAATAAATAATAAAAATTTAATGTAAATTTAGCGTAGTTGCTTTCATTTGAAATTTAAATTATCTACTTTTTTTTTCTTAAATAACATTCCCGCTTGATTTTTGTTCTTATTTTTATTACTTTTTTTTTGTGTATTTCCTTCTTTCTTTCTGTGTCTGAGCGTAAAACTTTTCTTATAAATGCTGTTCCAGTTTAATGCATTCTTAAGAAATTAAAAAAAAATCTTTTTTGTGTTTGTTCCTTTCAGTTGGTTGGTGTTCTGCTGCTGTTTTATTTTATTTGATTTTATTTTACACTAACAAATGAGCTGATTTACCTGCCATTTCCGTCTAACTTGATTAAAAATTTATGAGTTTCACATGAATTTTATTTATGTGAAAATCTGTGTAAGATAAAAATAAAGAAACAAAGAAACGACAGCAGCATAAGCTAATTTGTTTTAAAGCGAAAATCTTTTATTTTTAAATTGCCAAAATTTAATTTAATTTATTTAAAGTATACAACATAATTGCAATTAAGCGCCCATAAAAATATATTTTTTTTCATGGAAACTATTTAAACAAATTTTTTTCCTTTTTTTAATTGAATTAAAAATTTTTTTTTTAAATATTTAATTTTTTAATTTTCTTGTTTCATTTTAGGTAAGTCAAAATAATAACTCATTCTACACACTTGCGTGAAATCTTTGGTAAGCAAAATGTTAACTTAATTTTGCCATTTTTAAAATTAATAAAAAAAACCAAATATTATTTACATAACTCGAAGAAAAAATTATTAAAACTAAAATGAAAGTGGGTTAATCATCTGTTTTATAATTTATTAATAATTAATTATTGAATACAGCATTTTTTTTAAATAAAAACATGAAATATTAAAACTTAAAAAAAAAAACAAAATATTAATGAAATTGAAATTATGCATGACTCATGCCAATTTAGCTTGAAGTCATGATCATCATCATCATCACGATTTTTTTTTTTCTTTTTATTCATATTTAAATTTGTTTTTGTTTCGCTGTCTTTGTTAGTGTCTGACTTATTATTCAAATTTATTTAATTTTTCATAAAAGTTTAATGAACTCTTTTCATTTAGATTTATAATTTAATTAAATAAAAATAATATCTTAATTTTTTAACAAAATTAAAAGAAAAAGAAAAACAAACTCGAACTCGAATAAAATATTTTTTGCAATTTAAGGGTACTTATTTCATAGTTTCTATTTTAACCGGGTCTTATTAGAAAACTTTGAAAATAATTCACGACTTAGTGTCACAATTTTAGATTTTTAATGAATTTTATATTTGGTTAAAGTTTACTATCATACTTATTCAATTTGACCATGAAACCTCCTTCTTTATAATAAAAATTTCATTTTGTAAGCCTGTGTTATTTATGCAGATTGTAAGAATTATAAGTATGACTGTTGTATGACAAAAATGAATAATCGAATCCTCTAATACTTGTATAAGCAAAGAACTTAAATTTCAAAATATTTTTAAGTTTTTTCATAAAATTTTTTAGAAAATTGAATTGTTCGTATTTTGGTTATGCCAAACTTATTAATTGAAATCAATTAAGAAGAAAAAAATGTATTTCAAATGCTATATTCGCTGCCTGATTTTTCTCTTTGACTTGATGGAAAATTTTAACGAAATTATTTAATGCTTGTGTGTACGTACTGCAAAGACGAAATTAATATGGATTAAGTAAGGCACTTAACTCAGACTCTTGCGAGTAATTATTTAAAAAACATTGCTAGAAGTTATTTCAATTAGTGTTTAGCAGCAGCAATAAATTGGTTTTTATTGCATCTTAAAAATAAACCAAATTAAACGGATGCTAGTAAATAAAAAACAAAAAAAAAAAGATGTTAATTGAAATTTAAATGAAATTTAATTAAACGAAAACATGTTTGCAAGTATGTGTTGATTTATGTATGCATATGTGTATGTGTGTTTAAATTAATTAATTTTATAAAACCCAGTTCCTCTTACATTATGATTTGCTTTTAAGAAAATTCCTATTTAGCAAACAACAACAAAATAAATAAATTTAAAAGAAAAAAAAAAGAGTAGAGTAGAGAATGTAATAAAAATAAAAAAATAATTGCTATTTATTTTAATTTAAATGAATTTTTCTTTATATAAAACTACGTTACGCACATACATTTCATGCATATTCTAGTATTTCTTTGGCCAAATCAAGTCATTCCATCACACACATATTTCATACATGTTGAGCCATCTCTATCTCCTCCATCTTTAGCATACACTAACTCACATAAAAGTGCCTCACCACCACACACATGCCCACATAGAGACAGACTTCACGCATTCTTCTTGCCAAATACGTTAGCCCGGCAGAGATACATGGTTACATACTTGTGGAGCATACATCGTACGTCGTACATCGTTCCAGCTGTAACCTTCATCATGTATTTTGCATTTTTTCTTCCACTTCTTGATTTAATGTTTATTTTATCTTGTTTGGTTAATTATTTAAAGTGGCATGACACTGAATACTAAACTGCACCACCAGCAACCAACAGCACTATCGCCATTACCACCGCCACCATTGCTATCGCCATAGCCATCACCATCACCATCACCATAAGCATTAACATAAGGATTTTTGCAAACTTGAACATTTCTGTCATTTCTTGTGCATATTTTTTCAATTAAGACTCTTTATTTTTTAACTTTTTATTTTATTTTTTTTTTTTTTAATTTTTGTTTATTTGTTTGTCCTCATTGTAATTGCAGGTGGTCTTTAGTTTATTTCGCGTATGTCAACTATCATGGACTGACTGACAAATAGACTTTGGTTCCTATAAGAGAAAATACATTTTAATGAATCAAATTGTTTAATAAGAAAGAAAGAAATAAAATGCACATGCAAATGTTTCAAATAATTTGACATGTTAATTGACAACTAGTAATTCGAGTAATTCAAATTAGACTCTAAATATTCTACGTAACTGTCAAATTAGTATTACAAGCTGTGGGAATTAAGTGATTTTTAAATCTTGAGATTTTAATAATTGCAGCTACAAAATTCTGCTTAAAGGAATTCTAGAAGAAAGTCTCAATTGATGAATTCACCATTGATCACAGCAATTGGGGCTCTGTCTAAATTTTTTAAATTGTGCGTTAAGTACACAAAATTTTATGAAAAATTTTAAGGGGTAGAAAAGATTTGACATGACCACGCTAGTAAAGGTTCAACTGTTTACAGAGTCAACAATAAAGTACTTTAAAAAAAGAGAGAGAGATAAAGAGAGAGAGAAAATATATTTACCTTCTAATGGTTACGAATTAACCCTGAAACCTATTTGAAGTTTTGACTTATTCTGCCAGTGAAGTTTAATTTTCATCACTGACGTGTTCAGAGAATTATAATAGAATAAAATTTCAAAACCGATTCACGTGTACAGCGAAGGGAACCGATCGCTGAGACAATCTCCTGAATTTGGGCAAAAATTTTAAAATGAATTTCATGTATAGATTGAGCATTATAAATAAAATCCATAAATTGGAACTGCTCTCTACATTTGGGCCACTATGACTATTTTCTTTTCTCAAATTTTAATTTTTGACATAAATCTACTTGAGCTATTTTTCCAAATTAGTGTAGAATTAATAAAATTGTTAATTTTTTCTTGAAATTGTAGTGCTTTTTTGAAATAAACGTTTTTTTTTTCTAAGTTTTGGTGCTTTTTTTTAATTCAAAAGTTGACAACGCTGAATTTAGTGTCTCGGCTGACTTTTTCTAATTTGCCTTTTTTGAGCTCTAGTCTCTATATTTTATTCTTAAATCCTTAATTTTGTATATTTATATGTAGTTCCTTTTAGGAACCCTAATTAAATCCTTGTTTTGTATTAATATTTTAATAAAACTAGTTTTTGATTAAAATTTTTAATTTACATGTTTCAACAAAAATTTTAATTTATAATAAGGCCAGCCTAGAGAAATCAAGCCAACAGCTTTAATTTACATTGAAGACAGTTTCCTTTAAACAAAAAAAAAAAAAAAACTTATTAACATAAACATAAAGAATTTAAATTATGCAGCACAATAAGGACAATTTACAAAAAAATAAGAACAAAATGTTAATTATAATCATCATCATCATCCTCATCATCATCATCATCATATCGTCATTAACTTTATATTTTTCTTAACCATAAATTTTAATTAAAATCTCAAAAATATGCAGTTTAATTTTACAGTTTAGCAACTTTAAAGATCCAGATTCGTTTACTTGGTTATTTTTGTTTTTTTTGTTTTTGTTCTTCATATATAAAATATAAATAAATGAAAAATATACTTAAATGAATATTTATCTACGTGCCGGTCATGTGTGTGTGTGTGTATGTGCAAATTTATAAACATTTAAACTAATGACGGCAAGCCAAATGTAACATTAAATAGTTGTGAGAAAATGTAACTCTCTGCAGCTAAGAGAAACTGTATCTTTGAAACATTAAAATAAAAATAAAATGACATTCATACTGAAGTCTTCTTCTTCTTTTTTTCTTTTTAATTTAAACTATCCTCAATATTTTCTATTTACAAATTATTTACATTAAAAGTTGGGTAGTTAGTTGGTAGAGCGAGAGAAAGGAAATAAATATTAAAGGAATGGAATTGGGTTGAGTGACTAAAGAAAAAAATCAGGAACTTTCTTATTTGTTAGTAATACGAAATAACATTTTACAGCAATTTATTTACTTACTACCAACACTTGAGCCTATAATATTACGTGCTGTTGGCAGGAAACGAAAAATTTAATCATCTAAAAGATTTTATGACAAACACAAGCCCCCCTATACAAAAAATTCATATAATTTTTTCATAAATTTTACTTTAAAGTCTACATCAATATTTTTTTTTAAAAGAGGGTAAATATTTTCATAAAATTTTTTTAGGCGTTTGCATTGATTTTTAAGATTATTGTTTGCTCCTACTGTATCCTTTACTGTTACTTGTTTCGTTGCAAATTTTAGGCAAGAATGAATGTGCTGCACTATAAAGATACTAAATAATTTTTGTTAATTAATCCAATGAAAAATTTATTCATTCCTATCGAGCACTAACGGAAATTTCTGGTTCCAGTATTTCCTCCACGGTTATAAAGCGTGAAGTGAAGGCAGAAAAAATTATTATCTCTAGTCGCATTATTTCCCACACTGAATGACAAATGTGAATACATGAAATGCAATGATTTCATTGATTACGTGAATTAAGTGAATTCATGAAATATTTTCAAGGAAAATTTTAATTTTTGGTCAAAAAATTTCCTAAATCAGAAAGCTTTCTATGTTAAAAAAGGCATAAATTTTTTTTATGATAAAAGGAAAAAGAAAAGTGAAAAAACTGCCGCTGTATATGAATGAAAATTTCACTGATTTAATGAAATATTTCATTAGCCTAATGAAACGTGTCAGTGCTTGAAAACTAATTAATTTTTTCATTGGATTAATGCAAAAAAATTCAGAGGATATTTCATGTAACTTTTTTTTTTATAATTCAACCTCAAACTTAATATATACCTCTTGGTGTGCATTTAGTTTTAAGGGAAGCTGAGTGATTATGATGGCTTCAAACGAGCTGCTGATGTAAATTTAGTTTTTATTAAAACTTTTTTTGCAAGAATGTTGCCGTCAACATCATTTAAACAACAATTTTACTGGTTGTATTCTCTCTGGATACCAAAAAAAAAAGAAAAAATAAGAAAATAAATAAATAAAAATAGTAACATGAACAACAACTGAGAAAACAACAACACAACCAACCTACTTAGTTAGAGGATATTTAGTAAAAAAGTAAATTGTGTGCTTGTATGTACAATAAACCATGTAAACTAAATCTAATGAAACGTATCTCTCTGTAGTACCCAAGCACATGGCCACAAATGTTTTAACATGGATGGAGCTGCAAGCAGCAACATGCATCATATTTTACCTTAGAAATAGAAACTCTTAAAAACACAAAAGATACACACACACACATACTCGTATGTGCACTTAACTAGCAACATTTATATTTGTTCATCAAGTTGATGATGTAGTTGCAGTTGTAGTTTTTGTTTCTTCTTTTTCTTTTTTTGGCTGCTGCCGTTGTTGTCAATGAGGAAAACTTTGTAATTAACTTATGTCACGTTTTTCTATGTGAGTTATTTTGTAGTTGTTGTGTTAGTTATTTTGTTTTCCTTTTTTTTTTTTTAATTTTTTACTGTTTTTATGTAGTGAGTGTGTGTGTTATGTTTTTCATTTCTTACAAGCTTGATTTGTTGGTTTTATATAAAAACTACCACTAGATATTTATGTTTAATATCACAAGGATTTTTAATTCAATCTTTTTTTTTTTTTTGAGGCATTTATTTTTAAAATGTTTTGATTTTTATGTTAACGCTGCCGTCCCCCGTTTGCATTTTGTTGAAGAAAAACTAATTAAAATTTAAATTGAGCCAACAAACTATTTTAGTTTGTTTTTTTTCTTTTTATTTTTTATTTTATAAAATTAATTAAAGATTTGCTTAAAAAGATAATCTGTACACAACTACGAGCATTAGTACTCTGCGGGCTTCTGAATTGTATTGATTGTTGCCACACAATTTTGAAATGAAATTAGTTAAAGAATTGGCACACTTGAACCTGCATTTCTATGAGTTGATCCGCCGCCTCATTAGTATGTTGACGATATTAGTTTATTAAAGCTCTTACTGCGGTTGCGCAAGTGCGATTCAAAATTCGACATCAATAATAAAAACTTCACCCAGCAAATAATGCGATTCTCCATCTTACATCACTTTAAAAAAGCTATTGGCTGAAGAGTCATTTTAGTATATGATTTTAACTCACCACCTTTTTTTAACAACTTCATTACTATTTTAGCCCCACAGTTATACAGGGTTAGCCAAAAATGACGCATGCGTGTAAGGGTGGGTCAAAAGTTTTGTTTATTATTTTTTATTTTATTTTTAACCCTCACCTCTGCGGAGCTTTGTGTTGTCCTTGTTCTTTGAAGACAATTCACATATCGAACCAAAAATTATTGCATCATTTTCTTTTTAGTGAAAATACCAACAAATAGTGTAATCTGGCAACCATAACTTAACTGCATGCCACATGCAACTATACACACACTCGCACTTGTAATAAAACCGTACCTGTACTTTGCAATGACTAGTTGAGCACGTATTTGTAGTCTACTTTTGGGCTACGACCATGAGTTTGACAACTATAATTATGATTTACCGTGTTGTTTTGTTCAGTTCGTGTTTTGTTTTTCTTCTTTTATTGTTATTGTTTTAATTACGTTAAACAGACAAAATATTGTTTTGAACTAAGAATCCGACCTCGTCATTTAATTAAAAATTGTATCGAATTAAATTGTTTCAGTTTTGCAAAATTATTTCTAGAAGAGCGAAGAAAAAATCATTAAATCGGTACTTATGCTGTAGTTATTTATAATTCACAACTAAACAATAACTAACAGATAAATGGTTTTTGGTGATTACATAACTTTTAACATGAACTTTAAGCATTTAAAGTGTCATATTTTCTATTATAGATATGGCAGCTTTAACAGCCATATATGTATATTGTAGTTTATACGATATTAGAACAATACTAGAACAAATACTAAAATCATATTTTAAAAGTATCGAATTTCTTAGTTATTTGAAAAATAATTGTCAAAAAAACTATGCTGTTGCCCCTATGTATTTATAGCAACAAAAAGTAATCGGTGATCACAACAGTGGTGCCACATAATATTTATCTCATTGGGAACTTGGAAGAAAGTTATTGCTCACTTTGTCATTTACTTTAGCTAAAGTTAATTATAACTCTCTGACACCTTAAGAGTAAATTGTAATAATGGCCTTAATGGTATTAAATTTATTTCTAATTGAATTTCTTTTTTCAATAATTTTACTATTTTATTGATTACTACAAACAAACAAACAAACAAACAAACACAAATACATACAAATTCTTATTGGTCTCGCTCAATTACTTACTCACTCACTCGTTTGTGTTTTTTTTTCTTTGCAATTTAAGTACGAGGTCAATTAACGCCATGCTAAGAGTTCAATATCCGCACAAAATATTCATATACATGCATATTGCATACACACACGCACACGCACATGCATATTCACAAATATTTTTTGCACAAACACGCACATGTACGAGCATTTATATAAATACATACTAAAGGGCTGCACAAGCATATACTTGAAATGGCTTACAAGCATGTTACACATGTTTGTATGTCTCATAAAATTGCAAAAAAAAGCTTTAAAAAATAAATTTCCATTTTTTTTATTATTAATTTTTCACTCCTGCAGTTAAAAATAACATTCTTAAAATCAAACTTAAAATGAAAAAATTACAGAGATCTTTTCCCAGTAAAATTTTCTAAATGTAACTTAGAGCTTTCCTGAATTTATATGGTGATACTGCATACAAACGCAATAGAAAAGCACTTGTCAAGAACAAAGTTACAAGCATAAATAGCAGTACATATGTACCTACAATAAAGTATTTATTAACTAAACCCAACAAACAAATTTTATTGACAATAAAGAGATGCTTCCAATAACGCTTACAATTTAATAAAGAAAATTTAAGTATTAAAAAAAACTTGCATGAAAGAAGAAGGTGGTTTATTGTTAAAAATTATACATAAATTATTTTATTTAATTTAATTTTTAGTTGCCTTAATTATTGATTAACTATGTAATTGCTTTAATTAAAAATTTAATAGTTGTGATTTTTCTATTTTTGGTTTTTTTTTTACTGGGTTAGAATGTATAACGATATCGATAAGATAACTAGCAAATATTGATATCAAAAATATTGTATTTCTATTTTAAACATTATTATTTTTTTCTTTATAAAATATAATGACGAAATATTTAGTTTTTTCCTTTACTCGTAGCAGAAAATTGAAATTCAATTTTTTTTTAATTTAAATTTAAATAAAATTTTTTTTACTTCCAATTAAAATAAATATTTTAATGTTTCCATTAATTAATTTAAAAATCAATTCGAAATTAAAAAAGAACTGTAGCATGCCTGTCTGTCTATCTGTCTCTCAGACTAAGTATTTGACTGTGTACATGACAATCTGTCAGCTTTGTTTGGCGGTGTTGTTTATAGGTATTTTAATTTTAGCATTTTTTTTATTATTATTTTCATAAATAACTCACAGAAATTGAATACGTACAAGAGTGCATTTATTTTTATAATTCATTGAAAATTTTTCAAATTAAAAATCCATAAAAATGTTTTTTTTAACGAAATCAATACTACAACAACCAAATGAAAGACATACAAAAATACAAAAAAAATTTAATTATTTGAAAAATAAAAATAAATTTACAAAATATGAGAACGTCACTTGCACGCAGGTGTTCAAATCATGATTATATTTTTTTTATTATTATTTATTTATTTTTATTGCTGCAGAGAGAAGAGAAGAAAAACGATTATTAAATGCTGTGCAATCAACACAATAAATAGCTGCAAGAAATTGTCAGTTTGTGCAAAAAAATATTAATTTTGATTCCGGTTTGTGAATAAGATGAACGTTAAACGATTTTAAATTAATGATTCACACAATGATTTGTAAAATTTTATGTATTTTCAATGATTTATAGAACTTGTAGTGTTACGTTAATCAACATGCATGCCGTAAAATATATTTTTTTTTATATAAATTTTGCGGTTAAATCAATTTTAATTTTTAATTTTTATTTTTTTTTTATTTAAAAGTAAAACACATATTCAAAGAAAAAACAAAATCTCTTTAGCATTTAATAATCGAAAACTGAAAATTATGACAAAAATGTAATAAATTAAAAGAAGCTTTTGGAAAGTTTTAAAAATGAAAATAAATAAGCGTGCAAAACACAACCAGTACATATTCAGCACCACACCTTAATTGTAATATTTTAATATTATTGTTATTATATTATTAATATTTTTTTTGAAAAATAATTGTTGTTGGCTTTGTTACGCCATCATATATTTTATGATATAAAACACCCAACAACAACAGCAACAGCAATGAAAAAAAAACTAATTTCAATTTCTTAGTAATTTATTATACTTGCTCTATGTGTGTGTGTGTATTTATGTTTGCTTGTATGTGTGTTAAAAAAATAACAACAGCAAAAAATAAGCACAAGTGAAGTGAATAAAAAAAAGGTTTTTTTTTTTTTGTTTTACTTTTTTAATAAAAATGGTTAATAATTTATTCTTATAATTTTTTTTTGTTTTTGTTGCTTCTCTTTATCATGGCTTTCCTTCATCATTTTTATTATTATTTGAAAATATTTTACAAGTTAAAAACTTTATATATTTTTCTTTCTTTTTTCATACATATTTAGTGTTTGTTTGCTTAATATTAATATTTTTAGTTTAATAAGTTATGGAATAAATGGCATGGTTAGCGGCGGTCGCAGCTGATGTATTATGTTGCCTACTTTTAGTTCATTGCACTGGCAATAATTTATAATTAACATTACTGACATTAAGTTTTATTGCTGTTTGTATACATATTTTCTAAATGGGTATAATTAAATTTTTTTTAACAATATTTTCTGCAAACCATTAAGAACTATTTATTTTTTAACATTAAATATTTATAAAATAAGTTGTTTGCTGATTGTTTATTTACAAACTAAAATAAGGTTAAGGAAATAAGTGGAGTACATACAATTCTCTAGAATGTATTTAGAATTTGTTTGCTTGCATGCAAACAGTTGATGTCTATTATGACTACTATTTAATGCGAGTACCTACTTAAAATTAAAATAAGGCGCTTTCTGCACTTGCAATTTTTGTTGCTGCTCTCACCAGCTATACCCAACTTACCCACTCGTTAGTTCCGACAAAACATATTGAGGGACTTTTTAAAAATTGTCCCTGATATATATAAAATTCCACAATTTAGAACCCAATAGACAATTTTGATTAATATTTATCCGTTTATTTTTTGGGTATTACAAAAATATAAGCAGTTGTTTTTGAAAGTGTTAAAGTACAATTTTTAAAATAAATAATTTAAACGGGTGATACACACATCAAATTATGCATTTGTGTGTCGAAAAAATCAAACGGGGGGTTACTCTCTATTGCGATGCGAGAGAAAAACCATTTGCATCTGTAAAATTTTTACATTTAGTTGCGATGCGTTTTCTTTCGCATCGCAATAGAGAGTAACACACCTGGTACAGTCGAATTTTATATATGTATAAACGTGTATGTACACGATATAGTAGTTATGCTTATTTCGACAAATATTTGTTTAATGTGACCGCAGCTTAAGAAATTCGATGTTACTAAATGTTTCATTTTAATATTTGTTCTAGTATTGTGTATGTGTATACTCACTTCACTTTTCCTTTAAACCTCATAAGTTATCCAGATGCAAATGTGGTGGCAAATTTACATCCCTTCGAAAAGTACTTAGTTTTCCAGCCTTGATATTTTATTAATCATTTCTTCTCTTTTTTTTCTATCCTTGTTCTTCTATATGCCAAAAAAAAAAAATAAAAATCAACTAATACCTGACACTTGTTCTTTATACCTACAAAAACAAGTACCCTCAACATTTTATGTTTTACATTCTTTGACTTTACACTGTAATTTTATATGTTGTAGATAATTGCTGTCATATAGAAAAATACTCGGTATTAATTAAAAGTGGCTAGAAATGTGTATAATTAACTACAAAAAAAAAGTTTAATTAAAATAAAACAAGACAGCCTGTGTAAGAGTTAAATTACACAGCAATAAATTTTATATGATCATAATTAATATACGAATACAAGTAAATTATTGTCAGAAAATACAGGCAGGAATTAATAGTTTTGAAGCAAATTAATTAATACTGGTATGCCACTCAAAGGCTACAAAATGCTTTAAGCGTGGCAACAGAAAAATTTTTACAATTAAAAATGAAAAGTTCTGAAAATTAAAAGTCAACAAATTAAAAACTAGTTCAGTCACATGTTCTGTGAATAGTTCCTTTCCATTAGGTAGAAAGTGATGAATTTTGGGTTTAATTTAAAGAAATTCTTTCCAGCCGAAAAAATAAACTTTAAAAACAACTTCAAGCACTAGTGCTTTCTGAACTCAAAATATGGAAGGTGCGTAAAGAACTACTCTTCTAAAGCCCGATTTCATATTTTTTAGTTAATTAAAGTGACCTAGATTTGTAATCTAGTGCGCAAATACTCAGAAATTACTTTCGTTTATTTAAAAAAAAATTTTTTTAATTCCCTGATATACCAGTATTGACGTTCTGAGGGATTTTTAATATTGCCCATTTTGCCGAGGTACCATTGCCGATTTTGCCTAGGAAAATTACTAAGTCTGTAGCTTCTAAACTTTTTGGAAGGGTTTTAACATGTTCGGAAAATTTCGTAGTTTTTATTTTATGATGCAAAACGGAAATTGCCAAAATCCCTGTAGAACAAAAGTACTAGAGTATGAAGAAATTTGAAATTTTTTTTAAAAATTTCTGAATATTTGGCAATAGATTACAAATCTGAACAGCCTCTCTTTTAAAATGATATGTGTCCCATCTCGTAATCTTCTATAGTATTTAAATACTTTTAAGCGAATTCAATTATTTTTCAACTTCAATGCTCAATAATAATTTTTAAAATTCCTTTAAGTAATAATTTATTTTTTGATTTTTAATGCAAATTTCTATTCTGATATTTCGCTTGCTTTAATCAAAAGCATTACTAAATGGTAGATTTAGATAACTAAATACTAAATGGAACAATTAATTAATCAATTACTAATAAATTACATTTTTATTTTACAATTTAGAAGCCAAATACTTTTCTTTACTTATGAAATAACCGTCATTCAACCAATTTATCAATTTACATATCACTTTTATCGAAAATATTACTTTAGCTAATATGGTTTCAGTCTCAGTTTGTTCATGTATGATTTGTTTTCATTTTTCCAAAAAAGGTTATTGTGAAAAACAAAAAAAAAAAATCATAAATTTTGAGGCTAAATGCGAGAAAAAAGGTTAAATTTAGCTTTAAAGAGGCTAAAATGGCAACGCTGGTAGTGAGTTATAATTTCTTAGCTTTTCAGTTCAGAGAGAAAGAAAAGGAAACCAAAAGAGAAAATGTTTCATAAAAAAATTTATTTCAAAGTCGATATGAAAAACGAATACGGGTAAAAACTGAAATTAAATGAAACCAAATATGAAATTCTACATTCTTTTTTTTTTTATCGGTTATTAACTTTGAAGGTCTAATTTGTTGTTGTTGTTTTAGTGGTTTTAATTAACATTTTTTGTGTTCTACGAAAATAGCAACAACTCGAAAAAACAAAAAACAAAATATAAATAAATTATGTGCAGTTCCTGTGATTTAAAACTAAATTAAAGTTATAAAATAAAACAGCAACAATAAAGAACAAAAATTTTAGTTTGTGTTTTTTTTTTAAATTAATTTTGCTGCTTATGAACAAAAAAAAAAAAAACCCAACAGAAACAATAGCAACACTGAAATGAAACAAAAACTTAAAATAAATAAAAAGGAATTCGTTAACGACTTGACATGCCAAAATTAATGGCATGTCTGACAATAATTAAACAACAGAAGAACGTTTGTTACTATCAAGGCTCCCCAAAACACTCAACGTAATTCGAATAAAGTCACAAACAAAAATTTATAAATTCTTAATAAGAACGCAAAATCTTTACAAACTCGTATTGACTGAGAGTTTTTTAATAAAATCGAAATAAAAATAATTACCCTACTTAAATTGATGGCAGTGTGCGCTTAAGCAAGACAAAAAGGAAAATAATAATGAAACATTTTGCAGCTTTAACAGAAAATTAAAAAACAAAAACAATCGCACAAGAAAATCAACTAAACAAATAACGAGCTTAACAGGCAAACAGCAATGGTTGCAGCCAGCCAGCCAGCCAGCCTGCCTGGCTGGTTGGTTGGTTGAATGGCAAACAGGCAGGCAGCAGGCAGGCAGGCAACTTTATGGCCAACAACTACAACACACATTATTCAAGGCAGCCTTGTTTAAAATACGTACTTTATTTAAAAGTTAAATATTATAAAAAGGAAACAAGTTCTTATAAATACGTTTTCCAGCTTTTTTGTCTTAAACAGCAGCAGCAGTACAGCAGTAAATAAACAGAAAATCTTCTGAAATAAATTATGTGCACATAGACCTACATACTCACTTACATATGTGCATGCAAACATAAATTTTTTAAAATCGGTTTTAAATTGCTAACGATATTTAATTCTCCTCTCCCATACGCATGCATTAAAAATAAAGTAAACTGAAATAAAAAAACTAAAAACGAATATAATTTATTAATTTTATTGTTATTGTTGTTGTTGTTGTGTAGTAAATCTTAACAAAAGTTTAAAAGCATAAAACAACCTCTACGTTTCCTTGAGCATAAACGTTTCCACATTAAATTATTTGTTTAGGAAAAACTGCTCTATTTTCATACTCTTCACACGCCATTTGCCAATTTTTTCCCATAGCAAATTTGGTAAATAAAATTACACTTAAATGTTTACAAACACAGGCATTTCCAAAAGCGAAGCTTCTATGTTTTGCTCATAGATTGCAGTTAAATGCCTTTCGTTTATGTGTGTGTATGTAAAGGGCGAATTAATATCCCATACAGAACTTAAAAAAAAAAAAAAAGGATAGAAAAACAACTATTTTGATTCTCCAGACATCTAAATATCTAGATCATGAGGCTTTATAAGCACCTTAAAAACAACAAAGTAAAACACAAAATTAAGTGTTACAAGAGATGACTCTAGACGAGATATTTCATGTCCAATTAAAAAAAGAAATATAGCGGTAATATGGGAAAAACCGCTTATGTCATTTTAGACCACTAAAACTTTAGAAGGCCTTAAAGTTTTTCTTTTAAAATAATTTCGTTTCCTAACAAACGGTACTATTTTCATTGTCATTTAAAGCGGATTATATTTTCAACTGACAAAGTTTGTCATACAATTTCAATTTCCATCTCGATCAATTTATCTTTCCGTATCAGTAATACGACCCACGTCTTTGAATTAAAAAAAAAAAATTCTCAAAATAAATTCCTCACAAAACTATTTTTAGGCGGCGGCAGACTTGCTGGCTTAAAGAGCCTGTACACGACAACAGCATGCCCGCTCAACCAAGTGTTTGGTCGTGTATGGCTATTTTGTGTGACTGTAGCGATGTCAATTATATTTTTATATTTTGCTGATGGTGCAATAAGCTCAGCTGAGGAAAAATTATTAATTGAAAACCAAGTCTAAACACGGGTTTTCCTTTCACTTTTTTCTCGTTTTGCTATTATTTTTTTATTTATTAGATTTTATACACTCTTAGAATTTATGGCAAAAAATTCATAATGATCCTTTCAAAATTCCAATTCAATTAGACGATCATGCTCAGCATGTCAGTACGGTATGATGAAATGCCATCAAGCTCGTGTAATAGCGAAAAATTGCTGTTTGACATGCCGCGCATGATCGTTTTAAAATTTTTTTTTTTTGCTATTTTCACTCTTATCTAATCATACCGTGCTTTTTAGTTTTAGAGTTGTATTTCTAAGTGTATCTGATATTGTAAGAAAAAAATTTAAGCAGTTTTTTACATGCGTAAGTAGCACCTTTAAAAACTGTTTTGCAAATTTATTTCTTTAATGAGCAACAAAAAAATTAATAAAAATTATTTAAGCTTAAGACCAAGACAATCTAAAAAAACTATTTAATTCAATTTAAATTTTCAAGTTAAGAGAAAAAATACAATAAAAATAAAATTACAAAAAATGCTAAACAAAAATTTTATATGCAAACCAACAAGAATATAAAAAAAATCAGTAAAAATATAAATAAATAAATAAGAAAAAAATAATGTTTGTATGTGTGCTGGTTGTATAATTTTTTTTTATATAAATAAAACATATTTGCGATTTAATTTACAGCAAGTAAATATTCAATCAAAATAATGCCGGAAACATGATAAAATGCGCAGTAACGGAAGCAAGAGAAAAAGTATAAATAATTTATAAAAGGAAGATGCCAAAAGAAAAATGGCTACGGAAAATTAAATTGCAACAGAAAAACGAAATAAAAAGTAATAAAACTGTTAAAACGTGTGTGTGTGTGTGTGTGTCTGTCTTTACTGAAAATTAAAAGCTGTATGTAATTAGGTTTTTTTTTTTAATTTGTTATTAAAGCATAAACAGAAATAAATTTAAATAAAATTGTTGTTAAATGTCCTATGCAAATGTTAAGAACACATGTGTGTTTGTTTTGTAAGACAGTTTCAAAAAATTTCAATTTAGAAATTAAGTTTCATTCACCCACTACCAACCATACGACTCTTAGTTACTTGAATAATTTGTATTCATGGCACAAAATTTGAAAGTTACAGTTGATGTCATAATTCAATGGTCATTCATATTTAAAAAAAAAATTTTAAAAATTAAGGTAACGATGCACTTTCTCTTACGTACTACAATGGAAAATTGTGAAGAGAAAAGAAGAGAAGAGAAGAGAAGAGAAGAGAAGAGAAGAGAAGAGAAGAGAAGATAAGAGAAGAGAAGAGAAGAGAAGAGAAGAGAAGAGAAGAGAAGAGAAGAGAAGAGAAGAGAAGAGAAGAGAAGAGAAGAGAAGAGAAGAGAAGAGAAGAGAAGAGAAGAGAAGAGAAGAGAAGAGAAGAGAAGAGAAGAGAAGAGAAGAGAAGAGAAGAGAAGAGAAGAGAAGAGAAGAGAAGAGAATGGTAATGACCAGAGAATGAGAAAAGAGTGAGAAGAGAAGAGAAACGAATAGAAAGAAAATTTTCATTTAAATTATTTAAAAAAAAATTGTTTAACTTTTAATTAATCAAAAATAATTTTTTGTCATTAAAAAAAATAATTTAAAAAGAAAATAAAATCGATTAAACATTTACCGTCACTGTACTTGCATTGAAGATTTTCTATGTTTCATGCACTCTTATAACTGTTCAACAATAGAACCTTAATTAAATGATAAATTTACGAATGCAAAGGAAATCATTTTAAAAACGTATGAGAGTACAATTTTGTTTGGTTAAACTTTAATATACATACACACACAGACGTACATAAATACTCATATATTGTCTAATATTTATTTACCAAATTAAAATAACAGCAATAACAAAAATTAAAATGAAAACTCAAAAAGAGGTATAGCATCAGTAAAATCAAACTTAAACTCGAAAAAAAATTTAAAGAGACAGAAAAAATTAGTCATAAAAATCCAACTTCGTTAAAGTTGTAGAGGTTCGGAAAGTAGTTTTAAAATCTATCCAGAAATTTTATTTCAAAAGAAAAAAAAGACTGCACCGTAATCGATGTGTTCAACAGTGAAAGAGTTTGATGCCGAAAAAAAATTATTATACTTTAATTGTATCAAATTAATATCTTATGAAATCAATTGAAATTTTGTTTTTTTTTTCTTTAAAAAAATGTTTTAAAATTTTAATAGAGCTGGCTCGTTGTCGATATGCCTTCCCATTTCCCTTAATTAATTTTGTTAAAAAAAACAAGTCAAAATAATATAAATATAAATATCATTTGTAAGCTTAGACAAGATTTAAAGCAAATAAAAATGCTCTATTGGCTCTTTTTACGGTTGTCGGAATTGTAAATACTCTACAGTCGATATCATCAGATAAATGTACATCAATCAATGTTTCCTATTGATCTAACTTTTAATTGAATCAATTATATATTTAATCAATATGATAATTTTTTTAATTAATATTTTTAATTGCCGTTTTTTTATTGTGAAGAATAACAAGTTTTCTTTATTTTCATCACCACATCTTTTCTTCATTTTATAATTTTTTTTTTTAATTTCTCTTGGTTTATGTTTCTTTCATTTTAAAGCAAACAAAATTTTATAGGAATTTTAATTAATTAATTTACAGGTTTTTTAAATAAATATTTGCCACAGAATATCTTGTTAAAGAATTAAAAAAAATTATTTGTAATTAATTTTTATTTTTGTGTTTATTTGAACGTTTTATATTACATGTTTTTATCGCTTAGGCCAGTAGCATTACAATGTGTGTGAGGCATGCAACTTTATTTACATACCCTCATTTATGCCATTAATTTACATAATTTCATGCAAATATTCACAATATTTTACACTTTGTTTGGATAAAAATGGAAAACGAGTGTAAAAATTTGTTCAACAAAACACACACACACACAAACATACTCTTGCATACATTTTATTTTATTGTTAAATTAAATTTGTAAAAATGATAAAAATAAACAATCGGTGTTTGTTTATTTAAATAAAACATTTTTATTGAAAATTGAAATTGAAAAGTCAATTATGCTAAAAATAAAAATATTTACTGACAGGTTTTTTTTTCTTTTTGTTTTATTTACAAAATATTTTATGTAAAATAAATTTTCAAAATTAAGGGCCTGTTCAGCTAAATGCAAACGAAAGCTTCTTTCGCATAATTGTATTGAACACAAAAAGAAATTTTCGTGTATTGTTTTTGTTTTCAATACAATTATGCGAACGAAGCTTCGACACCAAGCGCATTGTACAGCTTAATGCCTAATTAAAACAATACAAGACTCTTTACAGAGCTACCAACTATTGTATGTACGAGTATTTACTTTATATTAACATGGGACAGCTGTATTTTTGTTTTTTCCGGTGTTTTAAAATAAAAATTGGAGTTTCTTAATTATGATTATTCAACCTTATTACGAGTGCCGTTGTCATAGTCGACTTTACTATACGTTAGTATGAAACATATGTAAGGCTGGCTTTTCCACATTTCACTGTTTTTGTCATGAGAATGGCACTCACAATCAGATGTTTTATTTATAAGAAATAATAGCGTCAACAAAGATCTATTGTTTAGCTCAAAGCCCCAGCAAAATAATCGTAGACTTCTCACGAATCTTCTGTTTGGAATGAGCTTAAACTTAAGTACGTTTTCTAAGGTCAGTGTCTTTTCACTGCCGAAAGAGACCATAAAAATTATTCTCACATTGCCCATTAACCTTGAAGCTCAAAGCATTTTTAGTGCAAAAGTACGCTTTTGGGTAATGAACGAGCCTGTTTTTGGTAATTGATCATTATCATATTAATTGGCAAGATTAGGTTGCAAAGGTCGCTCCTAATAAAGAAAAACAGATGGGGTGGGGGCTCACTTCGTTTCTCCGACGTAATCCCTTTGTGATCCCTGTATAAGAAGAACGTGAAGTCGGAATGCAATTGAATTAGAAGAGTGCAAGTAAATAGGGAAAAGAAGAAAACGAGTCCTTCATCTAAATCAGTTGCTGCTTTTAATGAAGCCATATAGCATGCCGACCCTGCAGGTAGCAATCCCCAGAGAAGGTGTTCCATAGTTTCCTCTTCTTCCTCATCTCCTTGCATAGTTACCAAAACTGCAGTGACCTGTTATACTCACCACCATATTTCTCAATTATAGTCCCGCGGTATTGCAAGTCCGTTCGGCTATCCATCTGGTATGTGACTTACGCACAAACAGATCAAGATAGGGATTTCACAGGACGTTTCGGTATTCTGCACTGACAGCCTCGCTCCTTCACTTACCAGGTTATATGTTGCTTCAATTTTTTCACTTTGTCGGACTTTACAATTGAACTTGTATGGACAGTTTTTCGGGAGTTGATTAAGTAAAAATTAGAAATTAAATTTTTTCAATTGGAAGATACAAGACTTCTTGTTGCTCAGGGCTAATACGGAGTGTTTTCCTTTTTCTTGCAAGAAAATCTTGTAAGAAAATCAGGTGACTTCAAAAATACAAAAATAACAACATTACAAAAAGCCCGTACATTTTGTTACTGCTTTTTGTCAAAAATTATTTCCAGTGGTTGATATTAAAAAGTGCGCTAGAGTGTAATTAAAAAAATTGTTTCCGTTTTTAATCTCTTAATTTTTGACTGGACGGGCTTCAATCATGCAGAATTCAGCTGGCGTCTCAGTGTCACCTGGTTTTCTTGTGTTTAAAAAAAAATATAAATTGATTTAAAAGCTAAATATTTTTTTACTGAAACTTTGAAAATTTTTTTGTCTGTTCCATTTCTTTTTTGTAAGAGTAATTGCAAGAGCATGTGCTCGTATTTATTTTCATTTAATTTTATTTAACATATAAATGGAATATAAAACTTATTTAATGTTTATCTTCTTAAAATAAAATAAATTCACTATTTGCACACTCGTCCATTCATAAATTTATATTAAAAAAAAAAAAAAGAAAAACAAAACAAAAAGTTTCATTTTAACAATCTATAAAAATTACAACAATCTCTATCTCATTTGTAAATACAAATGTTCCCTTACTTTGGTCCTAACAACAACTGCAACACAATCAAGGAACAAACACAGTCAGTCATACAAAGAGTTGGAGTACGAATACAAATACGAGTACAAGTACAAGTACGAGTACGTATACATTCATAAAATGATTGTTATGGTTGGCTGTTACAAGTACTTTATACAATTTATGCCTGACAGCTGTCATTTATGAAAATTTATTTGTATTTATACGTTTATTTAGTTGTTGTGGTTGCTTGCTAAATATTTTTTCTTTTTTGTTATTTAAAAGCCAACAGAAATATCATTTCTTTTATCAGTTAAAGCAAAAGTTTTACTCTCAGTGTAGAAAGAGAGACAAATACATAAACGTACATACATAGATACTTACTCGTACTTAAATGTAAAAGAGGCCTTCAGGATATGTAAACAATTTCTGTAAAATTAAGATAAAATTGAAACTTTAAATGAAACAGCAACAAGAACAACAAGAAAACAACATAAAGTAACAGAGATATAAAAGTTTACTTTTTGATTATTATTTACAACATTTCCAACACACACACCCACACCCACACACATCCAAATACTCTCAAATGTAAATAGTAAAAATAAACAATTGTAATGGCAATTATTAAAAGTAAATATTTTAATAAAATTATTTCGTATTTAATAAATAAATACGAAGAACAAATTTAACTAAATTTCAGATAATTAAAATTCACAACTCGATTCAGTTTGGTCTACTGAAAGTTAACCCAATTTTCACAAGAAAAAACACAAATAGGCTGTAATATCAAAATTAGAACTAAAGTAGAATAATAGGGTCGGAAATTGTTAATCCCACTGCCAACTTCAAATACAAAAAAAAAATAAAATAAAATAAATAAAATTTCATGTCAAAATTGAGTTTAACAAAATAAAAAAGAATTTAAAAAATTTTAAATTAAATATCTGTAAAGACAAAATCTAAAATGCCAACGTAGATGTGCTACGTATAACAAGAACAATTTGTCATAAGCCCTTCTAGACGGGTATTTGGGTGTTGGTGTAACACGGTGTATGTATATGCTCAGCTAAATATGTGGACTCTTCTAGATATATTGGCTCTGTTTGATGGTACGGGATCGTCGCTATTAGCCGGAGGAATATTTTCAGCACCAGATTATGTCACCTGCTCTTCTAAAGAGATAAGCCGCGACGCACACTCCTCAAAGGTGGTCAAGGGCATTTTTGGAGACGGGCCACTACCTGGTGCCTGAATATTCCGCTATTATGAGCAATTTTTTATCTTTACTTTTGCTTTATAATGAATTAAAACCTAAATAAATTAAATTTTAACGTTGCCATTCTGTCAAACTCCTAATTGTTGGTCCTAAACTGCAAATCCTTCCCATAACTCCGCTTTAATTTATAAAAACAAAATATTATAAAAAAAATATTACAAAATCCAAAACTTTAATCAGAAACAATTTATTTTTATATGAAAGGGTGTGGTTGGTCACCTTGGCTGATGTTACTGAAACGTATTCTGGACGTGCAAGTTTGAGGCTTTTTTGTCGAGCATAGTCCGTGTCTCACAAATAACATAAACAATGTTGGCCTCCATGATAAAAAGCCAGTCGCTTCAAATTCCCTACAAAAAATTATCGAAATGTGTTAAAGTGCACAACTCGAAGTCAATATAAATTTCGAATTTGAGTTCAATAAGTCGAACGAGCTGAAATCATATTTTTGCACCTATAGCGATGATATTATCTTAAATACACACAGACCTGTGACATTTTAGTGTTATTGCAACATTTAAAATGTATGTGATATGAACTCTCTATGCACAGTTCGAAGGAGGGCTTGCTCAAAAGTGATAATTGTATTCGTTATTAAAGTCTCAAATTTGTTTATAAGTTGGGTTAAGTCGTGCCTGTTTTTCAAAGTTCAGCATATCTGATGCTGTTCAAACATTAATCTATTCCTAATGTTTTGCTAGAAATACTGATTCGTTTGACAAAAAAAAAAAAAAAATAAAGAAAAAGATCTTTTTTGTTGTTTTGTTTGAAGGTCCATTCAATAGAGGCATGTTCTCTATTCTGTAAAATTTTTTGATAAAACTGATTTCAAAATGGATATTAAAAATGCACAAATCTTGATAAAAGTTTACATAAGTCATTTTCCACAACTCTTATATAACAAAACAGCAAATTTCATTATCGTGTTTAAATGAAATTCAAAGTTTTGTTATGATTCTCTAATGGAATTTCAGTACAATGAGCATTAACTACTTTTGCTAGGTCAGTGATGTCACAAGACTCTTTATTTGCATAAATTAATAATTTCAGTTTACATTGCATTTATTTGCTTTTAATTTGCATAAAATAAATAAATGCAACTTAAATGAAATGTAATCAAAATATAAGAAAATCAACATTTAAACAAGTTGGCATAAAGGTAGGAGGCTTTTTTCAACAGCAAGTGCTTTGTAATAGGACAGAGAATGTAAAAAAAGTGTAATTAAGCCATAGTGAGCTTGGATTTGAGCTTGGATTGAGACAATACAAATCTGATAAGCTTCTCGTCTGGTCTACAGAGGAATAGAACACACGACCCTCAGTTAAATTAATACACTACCCACTAATCTACAGGAGCTCCCCAAATATAACTGAGTTTATTTGCATTTTTTTTTTTCGCTAAAAATGTAACTTTAAATATGTCATACTTTGGCAAAGCTTGAACATTTACCAATTTATGGCATTATTGCACTGCAAGCAACCTTTTTCATAACGAGTTTATTGCTTGTGGTATGGAAACAGTATATAAGTTTTTAAACAGCATAGACAATGAAAAGGAATTTGTAACTTTTCCCAATCACTGGAAAAAGACACTTGGTCACTGCGGCTAGAACAGACCTATTGTGACAATTCACAGAAAAACTAAAAAAAAAATATTATATTCACAGCGAACAGGAAAAGAAGCAAAATATCAAACAAAAACGTTTATAGACTTAAGCAAAAAAAATAATAGAACATAAACTTGAACAAAAGTTTGCTAGGAAAATTGTTCTCATAATTTTTTTTCTGTGTACTCTCAAGTTACAAATTCTCCTTAAGTCTGGTATTCATTAAGAATTCAAAGACTTTCTTGTCGGTGATCTGTGTGTACTCAATCTACAATTAAACAACAAGGCCGATTAGACGAGGACTACACACAGCAATTTTAGTTGGGCAATTCTTGATTTTGTAGGAGAGGGAGGAAAGAAGAATGGAAAGGAGTACAAACTTGCTTAAAAAAAAAGAAGACAGGTAGCGAAATTAATGGATGAATAAGAATGCAAAAATTGCCTAAGCAAAATTGACACAGCGGCAATTTTAAAAGAGAATTAATAAAGAATTGCCCAACTAGAATTGCTGTGTGTAGTCCTCGTCTAATCGGCCTTGTTGTTTAAACCCAATTTGAAAAAAAAAATTCGTAATTGCTAATGCCAAAACTTAATTTCAAATAATCTTTTTGGCATCAAAAAGCAGCCATTTTAAATTCTATTTATTATTAGAAATTTTATGTAAAAAAAAGGAATTTTGTTAAAGTTTGTTTACTTACATTTTAATTGAAAAAGTTTAAAAAACTTTTTTTTTATTTATTTTTTGGTTGTGGTTTATATATTTCCTTGTTAGTTTTTGTTTCATAAAATTAAAATTACACAACGTTAAAGCAAAAATTGTTGTGGCAGAGAGGAAGTGAGAGAGGCTTTTGAATTTTAAGTTTAAACCAACTTTTTTTTAATACAAAAAAATTTAATTAAAGCATTTTGTTTGCTCAAGTTTTTTTTTAAATAGTTTTCGAAATTACAATTTAACTTTAGACAGTTAAGGCTTTCAAAACTATTAAAAATTTGACAATTTAATTTTTTTTTTTAACTAACAATTATCAAAATTATTGACAATAATATTCAATCAATATAAATCAATACTCTCAACTACATATGTATGTACATACTTGTATGGAATAATAAAAATGTAATCTTTAGTCGCGCTTAATTCCAATTGATGTTGGTGGGCAAAATACATAATTTTCCATGATATTCTCATTGAGAAATAAGTATATCGATAGATATCGTGTGCAGTGATTTGCGAAATATTATTCGATACGTTAGTCTACTCGCTATCGAATGCAGTGATTAGATCCCTGGACAACATATGGTTACAGCAATTACTCAATCCTATAATCATAAAATCATAAAATGAAAAAGTGCACTCTTACGGGGATACTCTACACATACTCGTTTCAAATAATTATAATTTTAATTAAATTTGATTTATTAATCTAATTTCGAATGACAATGGAGTTGGTCTGAAAGTATAATTTTCTTCGGCCTTTTTTTTCCTTACAAATCCCACATTTTCCAAGTGGATTTTCAAATATTTTAATGAGATTATGAAAAATGTGAAAACTGTCACATTTTGCAGCATAAAATTTTGGAAGAAATATTTTTTATTTCTTAATTTGCTTTCTTCTAAAATCTTAAGCGAAAGACTGAAAATTTAATTTTATTTTACTTGGAATTTTTCTAGTGTCCGCTTTTCCTAATCTAGCTGCTTTTTTTTTTGTTTTTTACAATTTTAAAAAATAAAATCGTTTTTTTGTCTGCTTTATATTTTTAAGATTTTTCGAAAAACAAACAACTCGGGTATGCAAAATCCACAACATACTCGTGCATGCTTGCGTATACACTTGCACGAGCATGTGTGTGTGTGTGTGTGTATGTGATATACATACATACATTCATTAGCCAAACATAGTGCAACAATTTTAAATTTATGATGCTAATTTATAGCTCTTCTTATATGTTTCTTTTTTGTTTTTGTTTGTATGTATTTTTTTTTAAAGATAACAACACAACAAAAACATACAATTTGCAGCTTGCAACAGCTGCTGCTGCATTTTAGTACCCGTAACTAGAGAAAAGTCTGCATATTTTGCTGTCGTAGTTGGAGATTTTATTTTAATATTTTTTTTTTATTTTTTAATGCAAACGACAAGCAAACTTCAAAATTGCACACACACACACACACAGACAGAAGAGATAGATATTTTTAAATACTGAAACAAGCATCAGGAGCGTCCCCGCATTTAAAGAAAATAGAAATTAATAATTATGCAAATAAAAAGGGTTTAAAAAGAACAACAGCAACAATAGAAATTAAAGCGGAATTCACTCTTGTTGGCATATGTGCAATTAAAAAAAATTTGCAACTATTGCTACAATGCAATTAGGATTGTAGCAAAATAATTATCATTCTATGCAACATGTTTACGCAACATGAAACATGCCTGGTTGCATAAACACGTTTCAAAGTGTGTACCTAGCATCACAGCTGATTTCATAGAGAATAAAAAAAAACACTTACATATTTTTTTCCTTAAATTAAATTTGCGTATTAGTTAAATCCTTGCCAAAGTTATCAGAAAAAACAAAATCATGAATTTATTTTCCTTTTTTATGCATACAACACGCGTACAGAAAACGTAATACGGCATTAGCTAGGGCGCAGTACATTTTTGAAACTTAATTTCGCGTTATGCCGTTGTGAAAATTTTGCAATGCAAAATAATAAACTCCAGTTGTTGTATAAACGTTCTTGTAATTTGATTTTAACTCATGGATTTTTTATAAAACTATAATTTTCCTTTATTTTTGCAGTGTTTTTTTTTTTAACCAAACTTAAATTGCATTTAAGCCTACATTGGTAATTTACATGTCGCCTACTAAAGCAAATTTAATAATTCTGAATTTAAGTTGTTGGTTTCGTTCAGCTGCGTTGATGGTGCAAACTTTTTGTGTTGGCTTCAATTTTGCGAATTTTATAAACCGTTGCAAAACTCAGTGCCATACATTTGCAATATCTGCATGGCAGTTTGCATTTAAGAGCGAATTCCGTTAATAATAATAAAATTGTATCTCCTACCAAATGATTTAACAAACTCCACACCTGCATTGTGTAGAGAGGTGTGTGTGTGTGTTTTTTTAAATAGAAAAGAAGACTGCTGGTTCTCCCTTTTGGCCACCTTCTGGTTTGTCATCCTGCTTGCAAGTAAAACTGAAATCCTTATATCATCCCAGTTTAGTTTTATTATTTTCGTTAGTGATTCTTATTTCTTTTTTTTTACATTTTCTTCGGTGTTGTAAAAATTTATTTTAATTGGCTTAATTTTTTTTCCATCTTCTTCTTACTCTTGCCATATCTTGCAAACGTTATTTTTTTTTCCTTAACTACTTACATACTATATTTGTGGATAGGAGCTGTTGTTGCTGTTGCATTATTAATAAAAATTGCACAAATAAAATAAAAGAAAAAGAAATAAATTTATGGCTTTTTTATTTTGTATGCATAATATTTTTTAAACTTGATTTATGTGTTTTAATTTGTATATATTGTAGAGTACATACATACATGCACACAATATTATACACTCAAAGTTATTTATATATTTTTATTTTATTTCTTTTTTTTTAAATTAATTTTTTTTTTTTTTTTTTTTTTTAATTAAAATTGATCGTATGGAAAATAATTGTAAATATGAATATTAATTTGTTGTATTAATGAAACTTATAATGCTAGTAGTATCGCTTTGTGGTAGAGCCTGAAAAATTTTGTTACTAGAAATGGCAATTTCCAAATTCTGTATCCCGGGATTTTTTTTAAATCAATCGCGTTTGGCATTTATTTATTATTTTTAAAAATCCAACAACATTAATTTAACTTATCTAGTGCTTAAGAAAATGGAAAAGAAAATAATTTACTAAAATTAGGCTAAATATAAAAAAAATGGCCGGAAACTAATTAATCAAGTGGAATTAAACACCAAAAAAAAGTTTTTTTTTTTATTATATAAAGAACAAGTTAAATTTGCCTATGCCGCGTCTTACATACCCTTCACTATTTTTCACTTTCCACATTCTCCTTAAATATTGTTTTTTATAAAAAATTCTAGAATTGAAACGGCCACTTTTTATAAGGTTGAGCTCGTATTATAATATAAAAATTTATTTATTATTGGATAGAAATATCGTTATAAAAAAATTATAATACGACCTTAAGCTTAATAAACCAGCCGTTCAATAAAAAAAGGTCAAAACTAAAAAATTATATAAAAAAAAAAACAGAAATGACAAATATTTTTCTTTGAATACCCATTTTTTTATTAATCCCAAAAAAAAGCTAATTTCAGTTCAAGAAACTAAAATTAACGAGTTCTAAGAAAAAATCTTTTTTAATTTTTAAAAGCTATAAAATGTCTGTAGGCAATCAATTTTCAAATCAATAAAAAAAAATCTAATGTGCGGTTTTTGTACCACAAGCTATCAATTTGTCTGGAATATTTATATGAAAAGTACTCAAAATATTGAGTGTTTTTCATACTAATTTTTTAGACGAGTTGATCGCTTGTGTTATAAAAACAGCACATAAGAAGAGCTGCTAACTAGAATAAATTGGCATTCTTAGCAGCTTATTGCCTCAGCAGCTTATAGCCTTAAAGTTTTTAATAACATTTTTAAATTGTTCAATAGAGGTTTTTTGTATAAATAGCAAAAACAAAACCTATTTTCTCTTTGCTAAAAATTAAACGTGGGTGCGGGCCTGCTTGCTCAGACTCGTATGTATTTTTAAAGTGAATATTTGTTATAATTATAGGAAGTTTTTATTTATTTTTATTTAATTTAGAAAAAGAAATAAAACGAAAAAGAGAGAGAAACCACACGCTATAATTTGTGCGTATGCACATGCTTAATAGACATTAAATTTAAACTCTAAAACTAATGAATTGACGTTGTTGTTATTGTAAATTTTTTAGACGGGTCGTGGTCGTAAACCATCTGCTAAAGCTGCTAAATTAAATGCAGCCGCTGCCACAGCAACTGCGCACTCACCACGTCAGGTTGCTAATTCAACGATTAGTCCAGTAGCTGCTTCAACAGTAACAGCAACAGTAGTGCCACATCCCTCACCAAATACAAATAATAATAATAATAATAACAACAACAACACTACAGTAGTTGCTAATAGTTTGTTAGTGAATAATACTCAACAGCAACAACAGCAGCAGCACCAACAACAACAACAACAGCAATTAAATACTTTACATCATCAACAACAAACAAATCAACAGCAACAGCAACATATACAGCAACAACAGCAAATACCAAATAATCAGCAACTGCAGCAGCAACAGCATTTAACACAAACCAATAATCAACAACAACAGCATTTAACTACATTGCATACTCAGCAGCAACAGCAATTATCTCAACAACAGCATCACCAACTTGCTTCTCATACACAAACACAACAGCAGCAACAACAGTCCTTGCATCATCATCAGCAACAACAACAACAACAGCCCCAACATCATCATCACCAAATTCAGCAACATCAAATAACCGCACAAATTCAAACCATGAAGGATCAACCCCAACAACCCATGGTAAGTTTAAAAATTAAAAAAAAGAAAAAATTCGAATTGAAATAATTTCCGAAAGTCAATATATAAAGAAAAATCATACAAAATTTGATTCAGTTTATAGAAAAGTATGATTATTTTTTGTTATAGCAACCCCTATCTTCGTTTCAACATCAATCAATGCATTTGTGTGAGTATCAAAAAAATCAAAATAGTTTTGATTTTCGTCAAATTCACATACAACGTATACGAGTATATATGACTTCCATTAAAAAAAAAACGCACACAAATACACTGATTGATGCTGAAATTTGACTTAAAGTATGGTTCAATTTATTTATGATTTATGTGTGAGATTCATTCAAAATTTGACAATTCGGATGCATTCCATTCAGCGAAGTTACAAAGAATATCAATGACATCTCACACACACTTATTGAATTGAATGGAGTAGAGAGTGCTGAATGAAACACCCGTTTCGAAGCTTTGAAAATTAATATTTCATAATAAAGTATATGCACATACAAACAGACTTTGTTAAATTTATATACATACTGACGTATGTTTGTACATAAAATATGTATGTAATTACTAACACGTGTTGTTTAAATCCTTATATCCGCAATATATCACGTTTTGCATTTAATGGAGGAAGGGATGTTTTTTTTTTCTAATTTTCTTTATATCAGGGTTGATAAATGAGATAAAATTTGTAAATATTTGAAAATATTTCTTTTATGAGAAAAAAACAATAATGCGTTTAGATTTATTTAAAGGGTGTTTTTTAAGCCCGATAGAAAACTTACATTTTAATTAAAAAAGTTTTATTTGTTTCGAGAGTTGAATTTATGGCTGTAATTTTGGAAACTTGGATAAAGCCCTAATTCCTAGCGACTGGCCACGAATCTTGAGAACTTCACGTTGGATTAAAAAATTTTATATACTCGTACAGTTTGAATCAGGGTATCGTAGAAATCAGTGTTAGCTTTGGTGCACCAAAACCATTGTAGGCCTGTGTAATTGATTTTCACAGAAAATTTCTATAATGGCAGTGCTGTTCAAGAGCCAATCTTATTAGTAAAATAATTTACCAGAGTATACTGATCATAATTGTCAAACAATGAGAGCAGTATTGTAGTCCATTTGACAGTCATGCCTTCATAAGTTTCATCACAATGATACAATAAAGCAAGGTAACTTCAAAAATAACAACATTACAAAAAGCCCATATATTTTGTTATTGCTTTGGAGCCTCCTTCCGTCAAAACTTATGTCCGGTGGTTGTTATTAAGAAGTGTGCTAGGGTGAAACAAAAAATTTGTGACCGCTTTTGATCTCTCTTAGTTTTTGACAGAACGATCTTCAATCATGCAGGATTCAGCTGGCATCTCAGTGTCACCTGGTTTTCTGAGTTTTATCATTTTGTTAAAAATTACTGTTTCAATTGCAATTACTTTCCTTTAAATTTATTTTTTTTTTTTCTTTAAAATTTCTTATTATTTTAAATTAAAGCACCAAATATTTTATAATTTTATAAATTATATAATTAAAACTTTGTTATTTATGGCTACAAGTACCTACATACATACAAAAATATTTATTTATTGATGTAAATGAATACGTACTTATGATTATACGCATGTATAGCAAATGTTGCTGCAATTACATGGAAAAAGTGTACTGCCTTAGGCTATTAATTTATAATTTATATTGCTGCAGACATGCTGTTGTACATAATATAAAAGAGCAGCCCAATAAAAAAGGAAAAATTCAAGGAAACGCTCAACAGAAAATGTTGCATTCATAAAACCGATTGAAGAGAAAATATTCCTTGCACACAATAATATTTCTATGCATATATTTTTGGAAAGTTGATATTTAAATATTTTATTTAAAAGCAATTTATTACAAACATTTACTCTTGAGTTTAAGGAAATAATTTATAAGCATCATTGTGTGTGTAGGAAACAAAAATAAAATACAATAACCAGGCTTTCATTTTAACAAATTCCTTTTAAAATTATTGATATTTTATGGATTCTAAGATTTATAACTCAAAGAAAAATCTTTAATAATATAAAATCAATATTTAAAAAAAATTTAATCAACAGCGACTGAACGGGTTCGCCACTGATTCGTTTTTAATGTGCTGCTTCTGTGACAGCGTAATAAACTTAGTGCTTTTTAACATTTTTTACGTGGAAAGTCTGCCTTTTTAGCTTTAATGCTTCTTTTTTGTTTTGCCATAAGTTTCACTAAATTTTGGGTGTAACTTGCCCAAACTAAAAGAGTTGAGAATGTATGATTTTTTTTAATTCTTTAGACAAAACAATATATTATGGAATTGATAAGCTGTGAATAAATAAAATATGTGAGAGTAATTTGCTTCAAATATGTTATGTGGGTTTGGAAACTTTTTAACTGAATATTTTAATTCTAGTTGCAAATAAATAATTAAATAAATAGTTTTGAAAATTTAAAGTTTTACGTTCGTGCTGGTTCAACTTTTACTGCTTTTTTTTAAACACCCGTTTTTTGTGCTTTTTAAAATTCAAAAGTTGACAACTCCGTTCTGTAACATAAACAATCGACTTGTGTAGAATTTTTGTAAGCAAAACTCTATTTTTTTAGTAATCTTAATATATAAAATTCGACTGTACGTGTGTTTGACATTGTACTCCTCCTAAACGGCTGGACCGATTTAATGTAAGCAACTGTGGGATTAATTGAGCCATTTTTCAAGTAGTTAGGCTTGTTTTTAGCTATTTGAAACGAACACAAAACGTATATGCTACTGGTTTTCATATTAGCGAAGTTCGCGCTTCAGTGTAAAGTGCATTTTGTTGTGTGTAAAAAAATTTTTTTTTTAAACCTTACACTCGATACAAGGGATTTTGCACTGCAGCTTGAATTCCGCTAATATGTGTTATGCATGCACATCTGTATGAATGCATGTATGTATATATGTGCATTATTAATTATCCCACTTTAAAATTGAATTAAATTAAATTTTGTATGCAATTTTTTGTTTGCAATTTCCGTTAAAATTGCATGTTGAAAAAATAAAACTTTCTCTTTTACAGTCAGTATGCATAAATAATAAAATAAATTTATGCAATATAAAAAAAAAAACAAATGCTAAGTAGCAATAAAAAAATATTTATTAAATAAACAAAATACTTGAACACAAACAAACTAAAAACAAAAAACAGCAAATCGTGTTCATTGATGAAAACAAAAACTATTTTGCACAATTTTTTATTATAAATCGTCATCAAATGTCGTTGGAATTAAATAAAATATGTGTATTTACATATGTCCGTATGTATGTATATGATACGTAGGTAAGAATGTACATACACATATGCAAAATATTATTACCAATTACACATTAGAGATCCGTCATAAAGCGTTGAGCATCGTTCATTAAACATCAATATGAGTAACACTCAAAGTTTGTATAAAAATTTAATGAAAATTTTATTCTTTTCGTCACTTTCTTTTTTTAATCAATTTTTGTAGTTTTTCACTAGAACCTCACATAGTTTAGCTGTATATATCTCCTGAGAACATCAGGAAAAAGCTGGAGGCATTCGATATTGATCTAATTTCAATGCTATTTAAAAGGAAATTTCGTTCGTTGGTGGGCCAACTAGACTAACTAATAGCATACTGTAGGCGTCGTGATACATCTCTGGAATAAGACGTGGAACAGGCATGGCAATTTTAGTTTCGCAAATGGAAGAAAGGAAACTTTCTTCCCTCTCTCCTATGAACTCAAGAGTTGCGCAAGTAAATTTGTCATGTCTGTTTCCCGCTTATGTCAAAATATGTCAGGAGAGCAATTTTAAACTTAAATTTAAAAAATGTAGTCCTATTCTATTCACTATTTGAAAACAAATACATAAAATATATTTTTTTTATTTATGCTTTTTAAAGTCAATCGTGTCGAATAGCATAAAAAACACAATCAGTTTTTAATCGTGCCTCGAACATGATTTAATGAAATGTCGTGCACGATTTTTTGTGCATTAAATAAATCACTCACATCGGTTTCAGCCCTCTGGTGGGAATCATACTCTCTACCTGTGGCAAATGGACTAGAATAAATAAAAATAAGTATGCCTGAATGAATGTGTCAATACATACATACATACTTTTAAATGTAGTTTTAGGCTAAAATTTAATTAAATGTAATTTATTTACTTGCACACACATGCTGAAAAACAACTGGAAAAAAATTTATTACCCCATAACTTACGTGAGTGTTTAATATATGTAAGAGCGAAAGAGAGTGAAAGTAAGAGAGCTCTAGGCAAATAATAATAAAAAAAAACAAAACTACTAATTTGCATAGAAATGCCTAACAACAAGCTATTTTATTATGCATTGTTAGATAAAATTTGTTTATTTTTTGTTTTACTCCTTTCAAAATCCTGATACTAAATTTTGAATGTTAAACATCCCTCGTAAAATCAAAAAGTAGGAAAGGGGTTGTTGCTTAATGTTATTTAAAAACAATAAATTTTTTCAATTCTAACGTTCTTAGATTTTGTTAGTGAAACTAGTTTGGTTGTTATTTATTTGTGCGACCTTATGTCGAAAAAATTCTTTTGTTTTACAAACGTAAATCAAAAACAGAATATGTGAATGCACAAACGTACAAAAAAGCAGATATAAAAGCATTAAAGTATTAATTTACATTTAAAACATACGCATGCAAAATATTAATAAGCTTTATTACTATTTTTTGTAGGCACCCATGGCCTTTTATCCTACATGGCAAGCTGATCCTTCGCAGGGTTGGCAAAATCAATTCATACAACAAATACCACAGAATACACCAGCCATTACATCGCTTAACTCGTTGGATTTTCAAACACAATCATACGGCTATCCGTCAAATGGATATGTGCAAACTGGTTTAGGATTTGATCCCAATTATGGCCGTTCGCCATATGGGGCACCCGTACAGCGTTATGATTTCCAGAGTCAACAACTTTCCAGTGCGCCCATCAATCAGGTTGGCTTACAGAGTGTTGGATTCGGTTCGGCAGCAGTCACATATGCCGGACAGGTATCTACTACACCTGCAGCACCTGCGGCAGTGGGCTTGCAACAGCAACAGCACTTAGGTAATGTTGCAGATCTCAACAAGTCAATGTCGGGAAACGACACGCCTGGATATCCACGGGTGAGCAGCGTGCCGCCGCGCTCACTCAATTGTAACGGGTATTCAGGCGACTACAGCGGCAGTCCTCAACAGACTTCTAATGCTAATAACAACAGCAGTAACAGTAATACCAATGCGGCTAATCATGCCACCGTAGCAGCAAATAATTCCTCATCATCTTCATCGTTATCGGCATCTACAACGGGTCACAATGGAGGTCAAACAATTGCTCATAATACGTCAGTTTCACAGCCGGCAGCTTCTCCAATGTTGGTGCCTAACAATCAAACTGTACCACAATCTCCCACACGAAGTGTCATGCAACAACCTCAGTCACAGGCTATGACACAGCAGCCTCGCCATGTTTCTCAGTCACCCAATCAGATTCCTCAATCGCCCAATGCTAGTATGCCATTGTCACAACAGCAGCAGCAGCAACAATATGGTGGAGCCATACCGATATCGCCCCATCATAATGTGTCTAGTATGCAAACACAGCAGCAAGCTCACGGAAATATTGCATCACCACCACAACACCCCCAACCCATGCAACAAGACTGGAATTGGAATAGCCAATCTCAAGCTGCCAATGATCCGTATCAACAAACTACTGGTCCGGGAGGTGAACGTCTAAATCTGAATACTCGTATTAAATCCATGATTATGCGCAAAAATGATCCAAAAGATCCTTTGTCTGGTGCAGCACCGCCTGATATACATGGTATGCCTGGAGTATCAGCAGCACCTTTGGCTGGATTAAATGCCCCCAATGCAAACCAGCAACAACAGACCGGTCATTTTTTATCGTATAGCCACCATCTCCGAAGCGATTCACTAATGAATGCCAATGGTTCGAATGGTAATAGTGGACTCCCATCAACACAACAGCCTGCTCATCAGCAAACACAACCCGGCTTAGCAACAGGAGGTTCACTTTCTACGGAACCAATCGGAGGTGGTGGCGACCAAATTTGGAAACCTCACCATACAAACTCTTTTAAAAAGCCCACAGCGTCTGGCTTCTCAACTGCGGAATCTCATCCTCATAATCATCATCCACACCATCAGCAACAACAACAACCAATTGCACAAACACCTCCACAACACACTACTACCGCCCATAGTGAACCCAAAAAATCCCGAAGTAGAAGTAAAAAATCGTCATCATCTTCTGCCTCAGCATCCACCGCATCCGCTCCAGTCACCGCCACTGCTAATAACAATCACGCAAATGCTGATAATGCAGACATAGATAAAAATAGTCATGATCCTGGAGGTGGACATCACCTGTCCCATTTACCAAATATAAAGTTGGAAAAGAATGTTCCGTATCCACCACCACCTTCACACTATCCTCCGCAGCATCCAGATTATCATCATGCTCCTTATATCAAAACCGAACCTGGATTAATACCAGGTCAACACAATAAAATGGAGGGCTACGAGCGTAACTATCAGAACTTTGTGCAATATGCTGACTTTTGCCAAAACGAAGTGCAGGGTCAACCTGGTTCGGGCTCACAAGCTGTATCCCAGCAACCTCCTCATCCGCATCATCAAACTCAACAGGATTATACAGCCACTGGTTATCACCCCAACACAGGTTACTATGGCACTTCATCGAGCTTTCAACAGAATTATCAACAAAATTTCGTCCCTAATTATCAACATTCAGTCGCCTCATCTTTTAGCAATGCCCATGGCATGCATCCCCACACAAATGCTATGTCTCATAGTCATACAAAATCCGTAAACGGGCCTTTAGCCAAGCATCACACATCAAGTTTACACCACCACAATAGCCACATGATGGATGTGGATCGTAAACCAGAAACTAATAGCATCATACCGTTACCAACCAATTATGAGAAGGACATTCCAGCTCATGCTTATCCCATACCCCCACATCGGTATCCCTTGGGACATGCTCCACCTCATAATCATTTAGGTACCGGCTTATTGGAGCCGAAAGTTGAAAATATCGATAGTGGTTATGGTGCTACCGCTTACCCTTTTCATGGTGAAGGAGGTCCAGCAGCTATTAAAAATAGTACTGGATTCTCCTGTTGTCGTCAAGGTGGCACTCGTGCTCCCACAGCTGAACATTTGAAAGATGGTTCTTGTACGGGCATACAAACCAAAGACGAAATTATTATGGAGGAAGAAGAGGCGCAAGCGGCCAATCAGACAGGCGCTAAACCAAAGAAAAAGAATGTGAAACAAGAAGAAAGCAATGAAATAGTTGTTAAACATGAAAAAATTAATCCTCTTTTTGACACCTCCGATCGCTTAGAAAAGGGAAACAAGACAGAAGTTCCAGAATGTGACTGTTTTCAATCGGATAAAAGTCCACCTGAGCCTGGTACATATTACACTCATCTTGGTAAGTCTTTTAATTGAAATTTCTTAAGGAGAAACACACAACTAATAAAACTAAATGCATGTATTTATAATGTAGGTACTGCGTCCAATTTAGCGGATTTGCGAAGAGAAGTTGAGGAACGAACCCAAGTTACGGGTAGACAATTGCGTATAGAAAAAATATTATATAGTGGTAAAGAAGGAAAAACTTCCACGGGCTGTCCATTAGCCAAATGGGTCATACGACGAGCAGATCCCGAAGAAAAGATTCTAGTCGTTGTAAAAAAGCGTCCTGGCCACAGGTAAGTACCAAAATTATTCGACTTTACATTACTTGAAATATTTTATCCTATACAATTTCTATAACAGATGCATAGCTGCATATATTGTAGTATGCATGGTCGTTTGGGATGGTATGCCTCGTTTAGAGTCAGATAATGCTTACAAGAATCTTATACCAAAATTGAACAAGTTTGGTTTACCGACAACTCGACGTTGTGCAACCAATGAAAGTCGAACATGCGCATGTCAAGGTATATACTTTTAAAATCATTTTCAATATTTAAAATTAAAAAATCTTAATCTGTAATCCATAGGCCTTGACCCAGAGACATCTGGTGCCTCTTACAGCTTTGGATGTTCATGGTCCATGTATTACAATGGCTGCAAATATGCACGTTCTAAAACTGTGCGTAAGTTCCGCCTCTCAGTCAAGAGTGAAGAGTCCGCTATTGAAGAGCATATGAATATGCTGGCTACAATTTTGGCTCCGCTTTTTAAGCAAATGTGCCCACGTTCCTATGACAATCAAACACGTTATGAGAAAGAAGCTCAAGACTGCCGTCTTGGAAATAAGGAAGGTAAACCATTTTCAGGTGTTAGCGCATGTTTAGATTTTTGTGCTCATGCCCACCGGGATTTGCACAACATGCAAGATGGCTGCACGGTTCAGGTAGCTTTGCTTAAACCATCGAATAGAGATATTCCCAATCCAGATGATGAACAACTTCATATTTTACCCTTATACACAATGGACACAACTGATGAATTTGAAAATATTGATGGACAAAGGGACAAACATCGAACTGGTGCAGTTCAAGTTTTGGACAAGTGAGTGTAGTGTTGACATTTCATGTTTATTAATATTTATTTATGCAACATCATTAGAATCTCATAACTGAATCGCAATGTTGAATAAAAACTTCTTAAAAATTTCAGATTCCCCTGTGAAGTGCGCGTTCGGTCTACACCTCTTATACCATGTCGTAGGCATGGTAAAAAACGCAAAGAGGACGAGACAGCACCTGCAGAAACTGAAAATAATGCCTCAACACCTGCGTCTGCTCCACTAACCGAAGGTAATGCTAATGTTCAAACGGGTAACAACTGCTCAACACAAGCTGCGTCCAAAAAAGATTCAAATGGTAATCCAACAAATACAAATACAAGCGCAAACAGTAGCCCAACAAACGTAGCGGCGGCGACGGCGTCGGCTTCAGCTTCAAACACAAAATCAAAATCCAAGGCAAAAAGCCAACAATCAACAACTACAGCAACATCAGTACCACCCACAACACCTTCGCCTCGCTGTCAAACACCAGTCACTAACAATCCGAGTCCGGCGGGCAGTGCGTTCAGTACACCACCTGTTAGCAACAACAACAATAATAACACCAATAATCATTCCAACTCCTCGGCTAGTAACTGCAACAATACTGGAGGTAACACGAATCAACTAATGTCGTCCAATTCCAGTTTAATGAACATGGCGACTATGATTGATACTTTCACAGATGCCCAACTCCAATCAAACCAAATTTCGAGCACGGTCTTGGATTCACCGTATTCTTATGACTATCAAACAGGCTCTTATATAGACTCTCGAAACTACTATGGAAACTGGCCTCCACCGCCTCATCCCCATAATCCCCATGCGCAATCGCATAATGTTGCACCCATGGGTACAACAGCACCTATTGGCCCGGCCACAACTCCAACAGCAGCACCAAATGCAAATGTTAATCATATGGCCAATAACACAACACCAAGCGGAGGTCATCAAAACCAAACCACTCAACATACAACTGGTCCCAATCAAATTGAAGGCAACAGCTACAATACTGGGTGTTATAACAATTTACCGACTGCAGGCAGCCAACAATTGACCCAGGTACATGACGTGCGTGGTGAGGTGAAAAGTCGAGGTAGTGAAGAAAACCCGGACTCCACTACATTAGTCAACAATAGTTTAGCTGCAGAAAGTAAGTTAACTACTCTTACTCCTATGACACCAATGACTAATTTAACGACACAACATCATCCTCATGCTCCCCCTCTACCTCATCATCCCCATGCGTCACCGCTTGAAGAAGGTTTTGTCAAACCGAAGCCTCCGACTGACTATTCTCAGTACTCCCAGTATCCAAACAACTATCAAATGTATCCACCACCACATTCTGCGTACTCAGCATACGACGCCTACCAGAATATGAATTACAATTACAGCTACCATCAAGCCTATTCACCATACGGAATGTATCCCCAGCAAACTCCACCACCCACACCACCGCCTTCGACTAATTGGAATATGTATGGCCATCATCAAGGCTCTGCTGGTGCGGTCACAGCCACACCATACTCTTCTGCCCCTTTGCCTCCCTCAGCTACTGGACCCATACATCAACCTGGCCAAATGCTTAACTCGGGTCCCATGCTTCCGGTTCAAACACATCTTTCAAATGGCAATACTAATATTATGAAACCAGGCAATGACAGTGGCGTCCTTACACCACCAATAATGGGAAATAACAACATCCCTATTTGTGGTCAGAATCCTCCCGCGTTATCGAATGCTCAAACCAGTTTAACTGATCTCAATAATACTCCAGCTTCGAATAATCCTAATATGGAAAATAATGCACCAACAAACCCAAACCCCAACGCTGGACTTACATCTCCCGATAACAATATTGCTAATAGCAATAACAATGTAGCTGGTGCCACAACCCTTGCGGTGGGTTCAAATGAAAACACCAATATGAGTGCAACTACTCCCTCTCCAATATCTATGGCTACAGACTCATCTAATTCGACTTGTCCAACCACAAATATCAACCCCAACAAAATTGAACCGATTGGCGAAGTGACTGAATTCAATGAAAATGTTGAAGCTTTCCAAGATCCCCAAATGGGAGGAGTTGCAATAGCTTTAAATCATGGTAGTGTGTTGATTGAATGCGCAAAGCATGAAATGCATTCAACGAATGCCCTTAAACATCCTAATCGTCACGAGCCCACTCGTATGACACTAATATTCTACCAGCACAGAAATTTAAATCGTAGCCATCACGGCATCGATGAATGGGAAGAAAAGATGCGTGTCAAAAAAATTAATACAGACCTCGACAACAAAGCTAAAGAAGAAAAAGAAAAAATTAAAAAAGAACAAATAGCCGAAAATGAAGAGGATGAAGAAGATGAGGAGGCGGCATCAGCGTCAGCGAATACATCTGCAACTGTAACGGCTACAGCCACCGCACCTGTTTCTTCAAAAGCCAATGCATCAAAAAAAGAAACCACTTCAAGTGGTAATGGCCGAAGCGGTAGTGTGAATAGCGGCGGTAATACGCCGTCTGGTGGTAAAAAGAAAAAAGAATCAGCTAAAAAAAATGGCCAAAATTCGCAAAATAATACCGGCAACAACAATAGCAATGAGCCAAAAAACGAGAAAGTTGCCCTCCGAGCACCCACATTAACAACAACTTCGTGGACAACCCTGTTTCCTATGCACCCATGTGTGGTTACGGGGCCTTATCAGGAGGGCAACAGTAGTCCAACGTCCACAACTATTCAGCAGCAGCAACAACAAATGCTGGATCAACCACAGCAAATGCAGCAGCAGCAGCTGCAGCAACAACAACAGCAGCAGCAGCAGCCTATGCAAACATAAATTTTCAACAAAATGGTAAGCTAAATATTTACACTGTAAATTAGTATTTAAATTCATATTACGAAAAAAAAGAAACAAAAAAAAAAAATACTACAAGGCGTGTTATTAAAAGTGATTTCTAAGATAAAGAAAGAGCAAATATCTCCCAAGAATTTCGACTGATTTCTGTTAAACATTTTTTTGTTTAAATATTTTGTCTTTTCGTCGACTTTTGTGCCATAATATGAATATACATATATACATACAAAAGTTATGTATATACACATGTATGTATATAAATACACTAAACATATTTGTGTTTTATATGTATGATGTTTTATTATTTGTAAAATTTTTATTTCGGTTCGTTTGTTATTGTTGCAAGATTTATGCCATTTTTTTAAATATAGAAAACCAAAAGCCATTGATTTAGTCATTGAGGAACAAGCAAAGCTTTGAAGAGATCATACCCAAATTCCTTCAACTCACTTTGTTTGTTAATGAGTTATTTTTTTTATTGTTCAATTTAACCCCTAAAATGACTGTTGAGCGTAAAAGCAAATAGTCGTATGTTCACATACATAACGTACATACACACCAAAATAAATTTATGCATCACATACACATACACATTAGTACTTTTTAATTAACTACATAAATAGATATAAAACGCTTTTTAAAAAAATAATAGCAGAATTCATGATTCAGTTTGAAGTCTTTTGTACCCAGTGTAAAATTTTAAAAACAAAACTTATATTTTCTACAATGCCGTAAAAATACAAAACAACAAACAACTGATTAAAAAAGCTGTCACCTTTTAATTTGAGCTAAAACATTTTTTGACGTTAAATAGTTAAAAAGTGGATAAGTTGGCATCACAGTTGTTTACATTTTATTAGTTAACAATTCTCATAAAACACGCATTAATTTCAAGTGTGAATTCTGCTAATAATGATTAAAAAAGACACAAAAATATTAATAATTAAATTCAACAAAATCTACTACAAATACAAGTATGTATTATTAAAAAAAAAAACAAAAATAACGACAACAATTACAATAAACATAAACTTTGTTCTCTCTTAAACGTTTAGATTGATTGATTTGTTTGTTTTACATTTTTTTTCCTTTTTTTGTCTATTAAGGACTTAAATTAAAGTAAAAATAAATAAACAAGAGTGATTAATAAAATAAAAACAAAAATTAATTCAGTTGTAAAAAAATAAGAGTCAAAAGAAAAAAAATACTGTTAGAAAAAGATCATTGCCAAAAGTACAAACAAAACAAAAAGTGAAATAAAAAAAATACACAAACATGAGTAAAAAAATAATAATGTTATATTTAAACAAATAAACTTTAAAAGAAATCTCGCTACTTTAAAACCAAATACAAAATACAAATACAAAAAGAAAACTAAAGTAATTAAAGTATTTTTTTAGATCATCGCATTCACAAATTACAAGTACACAAATACAACAAACAAGCTATCTGGTAATAGGCCACTAAACTTTCTTGGTTAACTAAAAACATACAAACACAAAAACTTACCTACATACAAACATACAAACTTACAAGCGCAAACAAACTAAGTATATATAAAGAAATAACAACAAAGCAAATACAAAATATATTTTTTATTATGATTTAAATCCTTAAATGTACTGGACATACAGACAAATATAAATTATTTCACAGACCCGATTAGTATTAAATGAAAATATAATTTTATAGTTTAAATTTAACTTTTTTTAAATTTGCTTAATTTAATTAATGTTTAAAATAACAAGCTACAGGAGCAGTAAAAAATTAAAGTTTTTTTTGTATAGTTCACAGTGATTGTAAAAATTAATATAAAAAAGGTGCATAACTGAAAAATATATTGAATTAAGTCAACAGATTAGCTTTCCTAATCTGCTTGGGGCAAGTTTAATACATGATCGTAAGTTTAAACTCTTTAACACAAAAAAAAAAAATAAATTTTTGATTACATATAGTATTTTGGTTCTATAATTACGATTATGGATTTATAAAAAAATTTTTTAGTAAATTATTTTTGCTTTCAAAGTAGACTTTTTTGCTTACTTCGTTTATCAGTATTTTATAAGAAGAAAAATAAAAAATTTAATTTTTTAGTGTATTAATTTTTTTGAGTATTCTCAAATGTTCGATATTAAAAAAATGTGGAGTTAAGTCAAAATAAAAACTAACCAGAAAGCGCTATAAAAATTTAGTTTAAAAAAATTTTAATTATTTAACTTTTTTTTAAATCAAAAAATAGTACTCAAACTCCTTATAAATTACGGTTTCCACTTTTGTGTATTGTAATTTTTACTATTTTTATGACCATCATAACGTATCTACTATCCAATAAAACATTGTATTACACTTTAAATTTACCTACTTTCTTCTGCTGGAACCTTAGCTTATTGTTATATTCAAGTCGTATTTCAAACGTTAATTAAATTGTTTAATTTATTCTTTTCACACACAATTCTTAATTTTAGCTAAATTATGTTTTTGTTTTAAATATTACTAAAACTTAACGATTTCTGGGATTATTGCATCTAAGACTTATACACATTTACCACTTCCTTTCACAACTTGCAACAACAAGAAATCACAAAAAAAAGAACAAATTGTATAAAACAGTAATAATTTTTTCATAAAATTAGAAATAAAATACACAAAATCATTTGAACAAACCATATAAAAAATAATTATTAATTATTTTCAACATCACATTTATATATCTATACATACAACATGAAAGTTAATAAAAAAATAAAAATTAAAAAAAACATTATTAAGGCAAGAAGACATCATTTAAGCACAGCAAACAAACCATTAAAAATTAATAAATATGAAATAAAAAAATAATTATTATTTTTTTTAAGAAAAGGGAGACATTTTTTATAGTTTGTAAGTTAAAAATTTAGTGAAAGAAAGACGATTTATTAAAAGAAGGAATGATTGAAGAAAGCTAAGCAAAACAAACAATTCAAGACATTTTTGTATTTAATTTTTGAATTTAAAATTATACATTAAAAAATACAATGAAAAACACAAAAAAATAAAAAAAAATATTATTAAAATAAAAATTAAAAAAAAAAACTAAAACTATACTATACATTTATGCCTAAATATTTATTTTACAAAATATGCTCTAAAATGTAAGACAAAAAAAAACACATTTTAAAATTAAGTCATTAAAAAAACTAATAAAATTGTAAGCATTTTATTAAAAAGAAACAGACAAACCAGCAACAAGAAACACGTTCATTCATTTAGTTTATTAAAAAAATAATTTTTGTTTTGTTTTGTTAAAAAGAAAATAAATAAAACATTTAATTGATAAAAAGACTCAAAACCAAGCAAGTATTAAAGAAAATGAAGCAAGTATAACGAAGAAAACAACATTTAATATTCTGATTTGAAATTAAAAATATTTTTGTTTTAAAAATAAACTTTTTTACATGTTATCTAGTAAAAAAACACTAAAGTAAAAAAATTAAGTAAAAAAACATAACTCACAGTAAAGTGTGCTTTAAAATGATACATTTACCAGCATTTGTGATTTGCTTAATGCACAAAAAATCCTGCACAGCAATTGATTAAATCATGTTCAAGACATGTTTAAAAACTGTAAAGCAAAAATGCATTAAATCAACGATGACACATATTTGAGTAAACTACTGCATAGTAAAATATGTTTTTTTTGTGTGTATTTGAATTGAAATACGGCTTTGTATTGTTGAATGTTTTCATCAAGGCGTATGCATGCTAATGCCTGTGTTTGCATTTTGGTTTTTAGATTCAATCGTGTCGAACAACATAAAAACACAATCAACTTCTAATCGTGCCTCGATCATGATTTAAGTTGTTGCACGATTTTCATTCAAATTGTTCGTTGATTGATTATAAATAACAAATTTTAATCATGCACAATTAACTAAAAATGCATTTTTTGCAGTTCTCTGGTACCAACGTTTGATCAATGATGCAGTACAAAGAAAGCGTTGTGTTTTCATCATTTTAATGCACACCTTATAAAATTCTGCCATCCAATTCATAAGTACACAAATAAAAATTAAAAATAAAAATGAAATTAAACTAAAACAAATTGCATGATATAATTTTGCTTGTGTCTAAATAAAATTAAATAAATAAAATTTGTTTATTCGCTTAAAAATATTATTTTTTATAAATATTAAAAAAATCAAAATAGTTTTTAATTCATTTAAATTTTAAATCATCAACTTTCAACCAATCATAATTTTTTTAAATAAATTTCTAGTTTATTAAACACCGTTAAATTTTAGTTGATACAACTTTAATTTTATGTGTAATTATAGAAATATGTATGTATGTACTAAATTAATATGTTTAATTGCGTCTACATGTTTTAATTTAAAAGAAAACCCTAATTTAAAAATGTTTGTTTTAAATTTCTTTTTTACTCCTAACAAAATACACAAAACAAATAATACACAGACATACATATAAACTTAAATGCATAGATCACTAATATTTCTCAATTATTTAAATTATTTTTAATTATCAAATTATTATTATTTTACAAAGAATTAAAATTTTTTTTTTTTTTTTTTTTTTTGAATTCTTAAATAAAAGAAAGAACACACAAAAACATTATATAAATAAATTTTTATTTTTATTAAACAAACAAAAAATAAGTAAAAGAACGCTGTTTTATTTTATAACCCAGTTTTTAAACATTTCTTTAATTAGTTTAAATTTTTTAATATTTTTTTCTTCTTTTGTTTGTGTTACATAAATACAACAACTATATATACGTATTTAAATAAATAATAACAACAACAATAAAAAATATTTGAGATTGTTTCAAATATTCATCATTCAATAAAGCAAAATATAAAAAAAATCATCCATCAGTATCAATAATGATAAAAAAAAATTGATAAACAGTTGCTAAATTATGCAAATGCGAAAAATGTGAAATAATTTAATTGTAAAACATTTGAAATAAATAAAATATTACCAAATAAAGACAAAAAACATAAATTATATTTATTTAACATATAAATAATAAAATTAATAAAAAGAAAAGTAAACAAATAATAAAAAAAAAAATATTTATTTTAATTCTTTCAATTTAAACAAAAGTTTGACAGTTGTTGTCGTCGTAATTTTCAAAACTATTCCTATAAACACGAAAGAATTATGACTGTATAAGTGAAAGTACACTTAAGAGGATATATTAACCCACTCAAAAGTTATTCGGAAAAACCTAAAAAAGTTCAATCCTAACTTCCAACATTGTGTTTTTGTTTTTTCTTTCTTTGCAACAACTTTTGAATATATTAATATTTATAAATTAAGCTTCGAACATGTGGCAGGATGGAAAATGGGCTACATTTTATTTGAACATTTTTTTAAAATCGCTCAAACGATTAAAAAGTTATAAGCGTTTTTCTAAATAAAACGCTTCTTAATTAAAATGGATGTGGCATGTGGCAACATAATTGGCATGGGGCAGATAGCCAAAATCCCACACTGCAACATGGTGCAAGTTTCATTCAAAAATATTGATCCATTCAAAAGTTATTGCGAAAACACAAAATTGTATTCAAACTGTAACTGTCGCTTTGTCAAAAAATTGAATTTAAAAAACTTGCGCGAAAAAAGTGAAACACCAGGCCAACAGAAGCAGCAGTAGGTGGATTTTTGGGTTTTAATTTTTGTTTTTTTGCTACAACTTTTGAGTGGATAAATATTTTCACATAAGACTTGCACCATGTTGTACAGCAAAAATTGGGCTACTTGCCACATGCAACTTTTGTTGCCACATGCCACACGCAAGTTGAATAAACGGCGTTTTAGTTGGAAAAACGCTTATAACATTTTAAGCGTTTGAGCGATTTAAAAAAAATGTTCTAGGGAAGCATAGCCCATTTCCCCATCTATGATCCAGTGGAAGTTTCATTTAAATATATTGTTCCATTCAAAAGTTATAGGGTAAAAACCAAAAACAAGATCAACCGGAACTTGCAACATGCCGTTTTTGTCTACTATTTCTTTGTTTTGCTACAACTTTTGAACGGATTAATATATTTAAATGAAACTTCCACTGGATCATAGATGGGGAAATGGGCTATCCTTCCCTAGAACATTTTTTTTAAATCGCTCAAACGCTTAAAATGTTATAAGCGTTTTTCCAACTAAAACGCCGTTTATTCAACTTGCGTGTGGCATGTGGCAACAAAAGTTGCATGTGGCAAGTAGCCCAATTCTTGCTCTACAACATGATGTAAGTCTTATGTGAAAATATTTATCCGCTCAAAAGTTGTAGCAAAAAAACAAAAATTAAAACCCAAAAATCCACCTACTGCTGCTTCTGTTGGCCTGGTGTTTCACTTTTTTCGCGCAAGTTTTTTAAATTCAATTTTTTGACAAAGCGACAGTTACAGTTTGAATACAATTTTGTGTTTTCGCAATAACTTTTGAATGGATCAATATTTTTGAATGAAACTTGCACCATGTTGCAGTGTGGGATTTTGGCTATCTGCCCCATGCCAATTATGTTGCCACATGCCACTTCCACTTTAATTAAAAAGCGTTTTATTTAGAAAAACGCTTATAACTTTTTAATCGTTTGAGCGATTTTAACAAAATGTTCCAATGAAATGTAGCCCATTTTCCACCCTGCCACATGTTGAAAGTTTCATTTAAATATATTGTTCTATTCAAAAGTTATAGGATAAAAACTAAAAACAAAATCAACCGGAACTTGCAACATGCCGTTTTTGGCATGTGGCAACATATTTGGCATGTGGCAGATAGGCAATTTCCCACTCTGCAATATGGTGCAAGTTTCATTCAAAAATATTTATTCATTCAAAAGTTATTCAAAAAATACAGAAAACAATAACAGGTAAAAATTTTTCATAGCCTGCTTTTAGGGGCTACTTCAATTTGGCCAAATTTTGTTTTTTGCGTTTATCTCGGAAACGGCTGGGCGAAAATGGCCCGGGACCCTATAACTCGGATTTCCACATGCTGAATCCGAATTTCGCAATTAGAATTTTCTAGCTCAAAATTTTTGGCAAAATTGAAAAAAATTTGCAAGAGAAATGTTTTGAATAAATGGTAGGCGGAGCAAAAGGCGACGACTGTGCCATGCGAGAGATAGCCCAATTCCTACTCTATCTCGTGGTTAAGGTTTCATCCAAAAATATTTATCCATTCAAAAGTTATTCAAAAAAGACAAAAAATAAAAAGGCGCACAGTAGCATTTTTTGTTGTTATTGTTTTCTGTATTTTTTGAATAACTTTTGAATGGATAAATATTTTTTCATGAAACCTTCACCACTGGATAGACTGAAATTTGATCTACCTCCCACATATCACAATCATCGCCTCTTGTCATGTCTACTATTAATTTAAATCGTTTTTCTTGCAAATTTTTTTCAATTTTGCCAAAAATTTTGAGCTAGAAAATTCTAATTGCGAAATTCGGATTCAGCATGGGGAAATCCGACGTATAGGGTCCCGGGCCATTTTCGCCCAGCCGTTTCCGAGATAAACGCAAAAAACAAAATTTGGCCAAATTGAAGTAGCCCCTAAAAGCAGGCTATGAAAAATTTTTCCCTGTTATTGTTTTCTGTATTTTTTGAATAACTTTTGAATGGATAAATATTTTTGAATGAAACTTGCACCATATTGCAGAGTGGGAAATTGCCTATCTGCCCCATGCTAATTATGTTGCCACATGCCAAAAACGGCATGTTGCAAGTTCCGGTTGATTTTGTTTTTGGTTTTTACCCTATAACTTTTGAATGGAACAATATACTTAAATGAAACTTTCAACATGTGGCAGGGTGGAAAATGGGCTACATTTCATTGGAACATTTTGTTAAGATCGCTCAAACGATTAAAAAGTTATAAGCGTTTTTCTTAATAAAACGCTTTTTAATTAAAGTGGATGTGGCATGTGGCAACATAATTGGCATGGGGCAGATAGCCAAAATCCCACACTGCAACATGGTGCAAGTTTCATTCAAAAATATTGATCCATTCAAAAGTTATTGCGAAAACACAAAATTGTATTCAAACTGTAACTGTCGCTTTGTCAAAAAATTGAATTTAAAAAACTTGCGCGAAAAAAGTGAAACACCAGGCCAACAGAAGCAGCAGTAGGTGGATTTTTGGGTTTTAATTTTTGTTTTTTTGCTACAACTTTTGAGCGGATAAATATTTTCACATAAGACTTGCACCATGTTGTACAGCAAAAATTGGGCTACTTGCCACATGCAACTTTTGTTGCCACATGCCACACGCAAGTTGAATAAACGGCGTTTTAGTTGGAAAAACGCTTATAACATTTTAAGCGTTTGAGCGATTTAAAAAAAATGTTCTAGGGAAGCATAGCCCATTTCCCCATCTATGATCCAGTGGAAGTTTCATTTAAATATATTGTTCCATTCAAAAGTTATAGGGTAAAAACCAAAAACAAGATCAACCGGAACTTGCAACATGCCGTTTTTGTCTACTATTTCTTTGTTTTGCTACAACTTTTGAACGGATTAATATATTTAAATGAAACTTCCACTGGATCATAGATGGGGAAATGGGCTATCCTTCCCTAGAACATTTTTTTTAAATCGCTCAAACGCTTAAAATGTTATAAGCGTTTTTCCAACTAAAACGCCGTTTATTCAACTTGCGTGTGGCATGTGGCAACAAAAGTTGCATGTGGCAAGTAGCCCAATTCTTGCTCTACAACATGATGTAAGTCTTATGTGAAAATATTTATCCGCTCAAAAGTTGTAGCAAAAAAACAAAAATTAAAACCCAAAAATCCACCTACTGCTGCTTCTGTTGGCCTGGTGTTTCACTTTTTTCGCGCAAGTTTTTTAAATTCAATTTTTTGACAAAGCGACAGTTACAGTTTGAATACAATTTTGTGTTTTCGCAATAACTTTTGAATGGATCAATATTTTTGAATGAAACTTGCACCATGTTGCAGTGTGGGATTTTGGCTATCTGCCCCATGCCAATTATGTTGCCACATGCCACTTCCACTTTAATTAAAAAGCGTTTTATTTAGAAAAACGCTTATAACTTTTTAATCGTTTGAGCGATTTTAACAAAATGTTCCAATGAAATGTAGCCCATTTTCCACCCTGCCACATGTTGAAAGTTTCATTTAAATATATTGTTCTATTCAAAAGTTATAGGATAAAAACTAAAAACAAAATCAACCGGAACTTGCAACATGCCGTTTTTGGCATGTGGCAACATATTTGGCATGTGGCAGATAGGCAATTTCCCACTCTGCAATATGGTGCAAGTTTCATTCAAAAATATTTATTCATTCAAAAGTTATTCAAAAAATACAGAAAACAATAACAGGTAAAAATTTTTCATAGCCTGCTTTTAGGGGCTACTTCAATTTGGCCAAATTTTGTTTTTTGCGTTTATCTCGGAAACGGCTGGGCGAAAATGGCCCGGGACCCTATAACTCGGATTTCCACATGCTGAATCCGAATTTCGCAATTAGAATTTTCTAGCTCAAAATTTTTGGCAAAATTGAAAAAAATTTGCAAGAGAAATGTTTTGAATAAATGGTAGGCGGAGCAAAAGGCGACGACTGTGCCATGCGAGAGATAGCCCAATTCCTACTCTATCTCGTGGTTAAGGTTTCATCCAAAAATATTTATCCATTCAAAAGTTATTCAAAAAAGACAAAAAATAAAAAGGCGCACAGTAGCATTTTTTGTTGTTATTGTTTTCTGTATTTTTTGAATAACTTTTGAATGGATAAATATTTTTTCATGAAACCTTCACCACTGGATAGACTGAAATTTGATCTACCTCCCACATATCACAATCATCGCCTCTTGTCATGTCTACTATTAATTTAAATCGTTTTTCTTGCAAATTTTTTTCAATTTTGCCAAAAATTTTGAGCTAGAAAATTCTAATTGCGAAATTCGGATTCAGCATGGGGAAATCCGACGTATAGGGTCCCGGGCCATTTTCGCCCAGCCGTTTCCGAGATAAACGCAAAAAACAAAATTTGGCCAAATTGAAGTAGCCCCTAAAAGCAGGCTATGAAAAATTTTTCCCTGTTATTGTTTTCTGTATTTTTTGAATAACTTTTGAATGGATAAATATTTTTGAATGAAACTTGCACCATATTGCAGAGTGGGAAATTGCCTATCTGCCCCATGCTAATTATGTTGCCACATGCCAAAAACGGCATGTTGCAAGTTCCGGTTGATTTTGTTTTTGGTTTTTACCCTATAACTTTTGAATGGAACAATATACTTAAATGAAACTTTCAACATGTGGCAGGGTGGAAAATGGGCTACATTTCATTGGAACATTTTGTTAAGATCGCTCAAACGATTAAAAAGTTATAAGCGTTTTTCTTAATAAAACGCTTTTTAATTAAAGTGGATGTGGCATGTGGCAACATAATTGGCATGGGGCAGATAGCCAAAATCCCACACTGCAACATGGTGCAAGTTTCATTCAAAAATATTGATCCATTCAAAAGTTATTGCGAAAACACAAAATTGTATTCAAACTGTAACTGTCGCTTTGTCAAAAAATTGAATTTAAAAAACTTGCGCGAAAAAAGTGAAACACCAGGCCAACAGAAGCAGCAGTAGGTGGATTTTTGGGTTTTAATTTTTGTTTTTTTGCTACAACTTTTGAGCGGATAAATATTTTCACATAAGACTTGCACCATGTTGTACAGCAAAAATTGGGCTACTTGCCACATGCAACTTTTGTTGCCACATGCCACACGCAAGTTGAATAAACGGCGTTTTAGTTGGAAAAACGCTTATAACATTTTAAGCGTTTGAGCGATTTAAAAAAAATGTTCTAGGGAAGCATAGCCCATTTCCCCATCTATGATCCAGTGGAAGTTTCATTTAAATATATTGTTCCATTCAAAAGTTATAGGGTAAAAACCAAAAACAAGATCAACCGGAACTTGCAACATGCCGTTTTTGTCTACTATTTCTTTGTTTTGCTACAACTTTTGAACGGATTAATATATTTAAATGAAACTTCCACTGGATCATAGATGGGGAAATGGGCTATCCTTCCCTAGAACATTTTTTTTAAATCGCTCAAACGCTTAAAATGTTATAAGCGTTTTTCCAACTAAAACGCCGTTTATTCAACTTGCGTGTGGCATGTGGCAACAAAAGTTGCATGTGGCAAGTAGCCCAATTCTTGCTCTACAACATGATGTAAGTCTTATGTGAAAATATTTATCCGCTCAAAAGTTGTAGCAAAAAAACAAAAATTAAAACCCAAAAATCCACCTACTGCTGCTTCTGTTGGCCTGGTGTTTCACTTTTTTCGCGCAAGTTTTTTAAATTCAATTTTTTGACAAAGCGACAGTTACAGTTTGAATACAATTTTGTGTTTTCGCAATAACTTTTGAATGGATCAATATTTTTGAATGAAACTTGCACCATGTTGCAGTGTGGGATTTTGGCTATCTGCCCCATGCCAATTATGTTGCCACATGCCACTTCCACTTTAATTAAAAAGCGTTTTATTTAGAAAAACGCTTATAACTTTTTAATCGTTTGAGCGATTTTAACAAAATGTTCCAATGAAATGTAGCCCATTTTCCACCCTGCCACATGTTGAAAGTTTCATTTAAATATATTGTTCCATTCAAAAGTTATAGGATAAAAACTAAAAACAAAATCAACCGGAACTTGCAACATGCCGTTTTTGGCATGTGGCAACATATTTGGCATGTGGCAGATAGGCAATTTCCCACTCTGCAATATGGTGCAAGTTTCATTCAAAAATATTTATTCATTCAAAAGTTATTCAAAAAATACAGAAAACAATAACAGGTAAAATTTTTTCATAGCCTGCTTTTAGGGGCTACTTCAATTTGGCCAAATTTTGTTTTTTGCGTTTATCTCGGAAACGGCTGGGCGAAAATGGCCCGGGACCCTATAACTCGGATTTCCACATGCTGAATCCGAATTTCGCAATTAGAATTTTCTAGCTCAAAATTTTTGGCAAAATTGAAAAAAATTTGCAAGAGAAATGTTTTGAATAAATGGTAGGCGGAGCAAAAGGCGACGACTGTGCCATGCGAGAGATAGCCCAATTCCTACTCTATCTCGTGGTTAAGGTTTCATCCAAAAATATTTATCCATTCAAAAGTTATTCAAAAAAGACAAAAAATAAAAAGGCGCACAGTAGCATTTTTTGTTGTTATTGTTTTCTGTATTTTTTGAATAACTTTTGAATGGATAAATATTTTTTCATGAAACCTTCACCACTGGATAGACTGAAATTTGATCTACCTCCCACATATCACAATCATCGCCTCTTGTCATGTCTACTATTAATTTAAATCGTTTTTCTTGCAAATTTTTTTCAATTTTGCCAAAAATTTTGAGCTAGAAAATTCTAATTGCGAAATTCGGATTCAGCATGGGGAAATCCGACGTATAGGGTCCCGGGCCATTTTCGCCCAGCCGTTTCCGAGATAAACGCAAAAAACAAAATTTGGCCAAATTGAAGTAGCCCCTAAAAGCAGGCTATGAAAAATTTTTCCCTGTTATTGTTTTCTGTATTTTTTGAATAACTTTTGAATGGATAAATATTTTTGAATGAAACTTGCACCATATTGCAGAGTGGGAAATTGCCTATCTGCCCCATGCTAATTATGTTGCCACATGCCAAAAACGGCATGTTGCAAGTTCCGGTTGATTTTGTTTTTGGTTTTTACCCTATAACTTTTGAATGGAACAATATACTTAAATGAAACTTTCAACATGTGGCAGGGTGGAAAATGGGCTACATTTCATTGGAACATTTTGTTAAGATCGCTCAAACGATTAAAAAGTTATAAGCGTTTTTCTTAATAAAACGCTTTTTAATTAAAGTGGATGTGGCATGTGGCAACATAATTGGCATGGGGCAGATAGCCAAAATCCCACACTGCAACATGGTGCAAGTTTCATTCAAAAATATTGATCCATTCAAAAGTTATTGCGAAAACACAAAATTGTATTCAAACTGTAACTGTCGCTTTGTCAAAAAATTGAATTTAAAAAACTTGCGCGAAAAAAGTGAAACACCAGGCCAACAGAAGCAGCAGTAGGTGGATTTTTGGGTTTTAATTTTTGTTTTTTTGCTACAACTTTTGAGCGGATAAATATTTTCACATAAGACTTGCACCATGTTGTACAGCAAAAATTGGGCTACTTGCCACATGCAACTTTTGTTGCCACATGCCACACGCAAGTTGAATAAACGGCGTTTTAGTTGGAAAAACGCTTATAACATTTTAAGCGTTTGAGCGATTTAAAAAAAATGTTCTAGGGAAGCATAGCCCATTTCCCCATCTATGATCCAGTGGAAGTTTCATTTAAATATATTGTTCCATTCAAAAGTTATAGGGTAAAAACCAAAAACAAGATCAACCGGAACTTGCAACATGCCGTTTTTGTCTACTATTTCTTTGTTTTGCTACAACTTTTGAACGGATTAATATATTTAAATGAAACTTCCACTGGATCATAGATGGGGAAATGGGCTATCCTTCCCTAGAACATTTTTTTTAAATCGCTCAAACGCTTAAAATGTTATAAGCGTTTTTCCAACTAAAACGCCGTTTATTCAACTTGCGTGTGGCATGTGGCAACAAAAGTTGCATGTGGCAAGTAGCCCAATTCTTGCTCTACAACATGATGTAAGTCTTATGTGAAAATATTTATCCGCTCAAAAGTTGTAGCAAAAAAACAAAAATTAAAACCCAAAAATCCACCTACTGCTGCTTCTGTTGGCCTGGTGTTTCACTTTTTTCGCGCAAGTTTTTTAAATTCAATTTTTTGACAAAGCGACAGTTACAGTTTGAATACAATTTTGTGTTTTCGCAATAACTTTTGAATGGATCAATATTTTTGAATGAAACTTGCACCATGTTGCAGTGTGGGATTTTGGCTATCTGCCCCATGCCAATTATGTTGCCCATGCCACATCCACTTTAATTAAAAAGCGTTTTATTTAGAAAAACGCTTATAACTTTTTAATCGTTTGAGCGATTTTAAAAAAATATTCAAATAAAATGTAGCCCATTTCCCACCCTGCCACATGTTGAAAGTTTCGTTTAAAAATATTGTTCTATTTAAAAGTTATAGGGTAAAAACCAAAAACAAGATCAACAGGAACTTGCAACATGCCGTTTTTGTCTACTATTTCTCTGTTTTGCTACAACTTTTGAACGGATTAATATATTTAAATGAAACTTCCACTGGATCATAGATGGGGAAATGGGCTATCCTTCCCTAGAACATTTTTTTTAAATCGCTCAAACGCTTAAAATGTTATAAGCGTTTTTCCAACTAAAACGCCGTTTATTCAACTTGCGTGTGGCATGTGGCAACAAAAGTTGCATGTGGCAAGTAGCCCAATTCTTGCTCTAGAACATGGTGCAAGTCTTATGTGAAAATATTTATCCGCTCAAAAGTTGTAGCAAAAAAACAAAAATTAAAACCCAAAAATCCACCTACTGCTGGTTCTGTTGGCCTGGTGTTTCACTTTTTTCGCGCAAGTTTTTTAAATTCAATTTTTTGACAAAGCGACAGTTACAGTTTGAATACAATTTTGTGTTTTCGCAATAACTTTTGAATGGATCAATATTTTTGAATGAAACTTGCACCATGTTGCAGTGTGGGATTTTGGCTATCTGCCCCATGCCAATTATGTTGCCACATGCCACATCCACTTTAATTAAAAAGCGTTTTATTTAGAAAAACGCTTATAACTTTTTAATCGTTTGAGCGATTGTAACAAAATGTTCCAATGAAATGTAGCCCATTTTCCACCCTGCCACATGTTGAAAGTTTCATTTAAATATATTGTTCCATTCAAAAGTTATAGGATAAAAACTAAAAACAAAATCAACCGGAACTTGCAACATGCCGTTTTTGGCATGTGGCAACATATTTGGCATGTGGCAGATAGGCAATTTCCCACTCTGCAATATGGTGCAAGTTTCATTCAAAAATATTTATTCATTCAAAAGTTATTCAAAAAATACAGAAAACAATAACAGGTAAAAATTTTTCATAGCCTGCTTTTAGGGGCTACTTCAATTTGGCCAAATTTTGTTTTTTGCGTTTATCTCGGAAACGGCTGGGCGAAAATGGCCCGGGACCCTATAACTCGGATTTCCACATGCTGAATCCGAATTTCGCAATTAGAATTTTCTAGCTCAAAATTTTTGGCAAAATTGAAAAAAAATTTGAAAGAGAAATTTTGCCAAAAATTTTTAGCTAGAAAATTCTAATTGCGAAATTCGGATTCAGCATGTGGAAATCCGACGTATAGGGTCCCGGGCCATTTTCGCCCAGCCGTTTCCGAGATAAACGCAAAAAACAAAATTTGGCCAAATTGAAGTAGCCCCTAAAAGCAGGCTATGAAAAATTTTTCCCTGTTATTGTTTTCTGTATTTTTTGAATAACTTTTGAATGGATAAATATTTTTGAATGAAACTTGCACCATATTGCAGAGTGGGAAATTGCCTATCTGCCACATGCCAAATATGTTGCCACATGCCAAAAACGGCATGTTGCAAGTTCCGGTTGATTTTGTTTTTGGTTTTTACCCTATAACTTTTGAATGGAACAATATACTTAAATGAAACTTTCAACATGTGGCAGGGTGGAAAATGGGCTACATTTCATTGGAACATTTTGTTACAATCGCTCAAACGATTAAAAAGTTATAAGCGTTTTTCTAAATAAAACGCTTTTTAATTAAAGTGGATGTGGCATGTGGCAACATAATTGGCATGGGGCAGATAGCCAAAATCCCACACTGCAACATGGTGCAAGTTTCATTCAAAAATATTGATCCATTCAAAAGTTATTGCGAAAACACAAAATTGTATTCAAACTGTAACTGTCGCTTTGTCAAAAAATTTAATTTAAAAAACTTGCGCGAAAAAAGTGAAACACCAGGCCAACAGAACCAGCAGTAGGTGGATTTTTGGGTTTTAATTTTTGTTTATTTGCTACAACTTTTGAGCGGATAAATATTTTCAGATAAGACTTACATCATGTTGTAGAGCAAGAATTGGGCTACTTGCCACATGCAACTTTTGTTGCCACATGCCACACGCAAGTTGAATAAACGGCGTTTTAGTTGGAAAAACGCTTATAACATTTTAAGCGTTTGAGCGATTTAAAAAAAATGTTCTAGGGAAGCATAGCCCATTTCCCCATCTATGATCCAGTGGAAGTTTCATTTAAATATATTGTTCCATTCAAAAGTTATAGGGTAAAAACCAAAAACAAGATCAACCGGAACTTGCAACATGCCGTTTTTGTCTACTATTTCTTTGTTTTGCTACAACTTTTGAACGGATTAATATATTTAAATGAAACTTCCACTGGATCATAGATGGGGAAATGGGCTATCCTTCCCTAGAACATTTTTTTTAAATCGCTCAAACGCTTAAAATGTTATAAGCGTTTTTCCAACTAAAACGCCGTTTATTCAACTTGCGTGTGGCATGTGGCAACAAAAGTTGCATGTGGCAAGTAGCCCAATTCTTGCTGTACAACATGGTGCAAGTCTTATGTGAAAATATTTATCCGCTCAAAAGTTGTAGCAAAAAAACAAAAATTAAAACCCAAAAATCCACCTACTGCTGGTTCTGTTGGCCTGGTGTTTCACTTTTTTCGCGCAAGTTTTTTAAATTCAATTTTTTGACAAAGCGACAGTTACAGTTTGAATACAATTTTGTGTTTTCGCAATAACTTTTGAATGGATCAATATTTTTGAATGAAACTTGCACCATGTTGCAGTGTGGGATTTTGGCTATCTGCCCCATGCCAATTATGTTGCCACATGCCACATCCACTTTAATTAAAAAGCGTTTTATTTAGAAAAACGCTTATAACTTTTTAATCGTTTGAGCGATTTTAACAAAATGTTCCAATGAAATGTAGCCCATTTTCCACCCTGCCACATGTTGAAAGTTTCATTTAAATATATTGTTCCATTCAAAAGTTATAGGATAAAAACTAAAAACAAAATCAACCGGAACTTGCAACATGCCGTTTTTGGCATGTGGCAACATATTTGGCATGTGGCAGATAGGCAATTTCCCACTCTGCAATATGGTGCAAGTTTCATTCAAAAATATTTATTCATTCAAAAGTTATTCAAAAAATACAGAAAACAATAACAGGTAAAAATTTTTCATAGCCTGCTTTTAGGGGCTACTTCAATTTGGCCAAATTTTGTTTTTTGCGTTTATCTCGGAAACGGCTGGGCGAAAATGGCCCGGGACCCTATAACTCGGATTTCCACATGCTGAATCCGAATTTCGCAATTAGAATTTTCTAGCTCAAAATTTTTGGCAAAATTGAAAAAAATTTGAAAGAGAAATGTTTTGAATAAATGGTAGGCGGAGCAAAAGGCGACGACTGTGCCATGCGAGAGATAGCCCAATTCCTACTCTATCTCGTGGTTAAGGTTTCATCCAAAAATATTTATCCATTCAAAAGTTATTCAAAAAAGACAAAAAATAAAAAGGCGCACAGTAGCATTTTTTGTTGTTATTGTTTTCTGTATTTTTTGAATAACTTTTGAATGGATAAATATTTTTTCATGAAACCTTCACCACTGGATAGACTGAAATTTGATCTACCTCCCGCATGGCACAATCATCGCCTCTTCCCATGTCTACTATTAATTTAAATCGTTTTTCTTGCAAATTTTTTTCAATTTTGCCAAAAATTTTGAGCTAGAAAATTCTAATTGCGAAATTCGGATTCAGCATGGGGAAATCCGACGTATAGGGTCCCGGGCCATTTTCGCCCAGCCGTTTCCGAGATAAACGCAAAAAACAAAATTTGGCCAAATTGAAGTAGCCCCTAAAAGCAGGCTATGAAAAATTTTTCCCTGTTATTGTTTTCTGTATTTTTTGAATAACTTTTGAATGGATAAATATTTTTGAATGAAACTTGCACCATATTGCAGAGTGGGAAATTGCCTATCTGCCCCATGCTAATTATGTTCAAAAACGGCATGTTGCAAGTTCCGGTTGATTTTGTTTTTGGTTTTTACCCTATAACTTTTGAATGGAACAATATACTTAAATGAAACTTTCAACATGTGGCAGGGTGGAAAATGGGCTACATTTCATTGGAACATTTTGTTAAGATCGCTCAAACGATTAAAAAGTTATAAGCGTTTTTCTTAATAAAACGCTTTTTAATTAAAGTGGATGTGGCATGTGGCAACATAATTGGCATGGGGCAGATAGCCAAAATCCCACACTGCAACATGGTGCAAGTTTCATTCAAAAATATTGATCCATTCAAAAGTTATTGCGAAAACACAAAATTGTATTCAAACTGTAACTGTCGCTTTGTCAAAAAATTGAATTTAAAAAACTTGCGCGAAAAAAGTGAAACACCAGGCCAACAGAAGCAGCAGTAGGTGGATTTTTGGGTTTTAATTTTTGTTTTTTTGCTACAACTTTTGAGCGGATAAATATTTTCACATAAGACTTGCACCATGTTGTACAGCAAAAATTGGGCTACTTGCCACATGCAACTTTTGTTGCCACATGCCACACGCAAGTTGAATAAACGGCGTTTTAGTTGGAAAAACGCTTATAACATTTTAAGCGTTTGAGCGATTTAAAAAAAATGTTCTAGGGAAGCATAGCCCATTTCCCCATCTATGATCCAGTGGAATTGAAAAAAATTTGCAAGAGAAATGTTTTGAATAAATGGTAGGCGGAGCAAAAGGCGACGACTGTGCCATGCGAGAGATAGCCCAATTCCTACTCTATCTCGTGGTTAAGGTTTCATCCAAAAATATTTATCCATTCAAAAGTTATTCAAAAAAGACAAAAAATAAAAAGGCGCACAGTAGCATTTTTTGTTGTTATTGTTTTCTGTATTTTTTGAATAACTTTTGAATGGATAAATATTTTTTCATGAAACCTTCACCACTGGATAGACTGAAATTTGATCTACCTCCCACATATCACAATCATCGCCTCTTGTCATGTCTACTATTAATTTAAATCGTTTTTCTTGCAAATTTTTTTCAATTTTGCCAAAAATTTTGAGCTAGAAAATTCTAATTGCGAAATTCGGATTCAGCATGGGGAAATCCGACGTATAGGGTCCCGGGCCATTTTCGCCCAGCCGTTTCCGAGATAAACGCAAAAAACAAAATTTGGCCAAATTGAAGTAGCCCCTAAAAGCAGGCTATGAAAAATTTTTCCCTGTTATTGTTTTCTGTATTTTTTGAATAACTTTTGAATGGATAAATATTTTTGAATGAAACTTGCACCATATTGCAGAGTGGGAAATTGCCTATCTGCCCCATGCTAATTATGTTGCCACATGCCAAAAACGGCATGTTGCAAGTTCCGGTTGATTTTGTTTTTGGTTTTTACCCTATAACTTTTGAATGGAACAATATACTTAAATGAAACTTTCAACATGTGGCAGGGTGGAAAATGGGCTACATTTCATTGGAACATTTTGTTAAGATCGCTCAAACGATTAAAAAGTTATAAGCGTTTTTCTTAATAAAACGCTTTTTAATTAAAGTGGATGTGGCATGTGGCAACATAATTGGCATGGGGCAGATAGCCAAAATCCCACACTGCAACATGGTGCAAGTTTCATTCAAAAATATTGATCCATTCAAAAGTTATTGCGAAAACACAAAATTGTATTCAAACTGTAACTGTCGCTTTGTCAAAAAATTGAATTTAAAAAACTTGCGCGAAAAAAGTGAAACACCAGGCCAACAGAAGCAGCAGTAGGTGGATTTTTGGGTTTTAATTTTTGTTTTTTTTGCTACAACTTTTGAGCGGATAAATATTTTCACATAAGACTTGCACCATGTTGTACAGCAAAAATTGGGCTACTTGCCACATGCAACTTTTGTTGCCACATGCCACACGCAAGTTGAATAAACGGCGTTTTAGTTGGAAAAACGCTTATAACATTTTAAGCGTTTGAGCGATTTAAAAAAAATGTTCTAGGGAAGCATAGCCCATTTCCCCATCTATGATCCAGTGGAAGTTTCATTTAAATATATTGTTCCATTCAAAAGTTATAGGGTAAAAACCAAAAACAAGATCAACCGGAACTTGCAACATGCCGTTTTTGTCTACTATTTCTTTGTTTTGCTACAACTTTTGAACGGATTAATATATTTAAATGAAACTTCCACTGGATCTTAGATGGGGAAATGGGCTATCCTTCCCTAGAACATTTTTTTTAAATCGCTCAAACGCTTAAAATGTTATAAGCGTTTTTCCAACTAAAACGCCGTTTATTCAACTTGCGTGTGGCATGTGGCAACAAAAGTTGCATGTGGCAAGTAGCCCAATTCTTGCTCTACAACATGATGTAAGTCTTATGTGAAAATATTTATCCGCTCAAAAGTTGTAGCAAAAAAACAAAAATTAAAACCCAAAAATCCACCTACTGCTGCTTCTGTTGGCCTGGTGTTTCACTTTTTTCGCGCAAGTTTTTTAAATTCAATTTTTTGACAAAGCGACAGTTACAGTTTGAATACAATTTTGTGTTTTCGCAATAACTTTTGAATGGATCAATATTTTTGAATGAAACTTGCACCATGTTGCAGTGTGGGATTTTGGCTATCTGCCCCATGCCAATTATGTTGCCACATGCCACTTCCACTTTAATTAAAAAGTGTTTTATTTAGAAAAACGCTTATAACTTTTTAATCGTTTGAGCGATTTTAACAAAATGTTCCAATGAAATGTAGCCCATTTTCCACCCTGCCACATGTTGAAAGTTTCATTTAAATATATTGTTCCATTCAAAAGTTATAGGATAAAAACTAAAAACAAAATCAACCGGAACTTGCAACATGCCGTTTTGGCATGTGGCAACATATTTGGCATGTGGCAGATAGGCAATTTCCCACTCTGCAATATGGTGCAAGTTTCATTCAAAAATATTTATTCATTCAAAAGTTATTCAAAAAATACAGAAAACAATAACAGGTAAAAATTTTTCATAGCCTGCTTTTAGGGGCTACTTCAATTTGGCCAAATTTTGTTTTTTGCGTTTATCTCGGAAACGGCTGGGCGAAAATGGCCCGGGACCCTATAACTCGGATTTCCACATGCTGAATCCGAATTTCGCAATTAGAATTTTCTAGCTCAAAATTTTTGGCAAAATTGAAAAAAATTTGCAAGAGAAATGTTTTGAATAAATGGTAGGCGGAGCAAAAGGCGACGACTGTGCCATGCGAGAGATAGCCCAATTCCTACTCTATCTCGTGGTTAAGGTTTCATCCAAAAATATTTATCCATTCAAAAGTTATTCAAAAAAGACAAAAAATAAAAAGGCGCACAGTAGCATTTTTTGTTGTTATTGTTTTCTGTATTTTTTGAATAACTTTTGAATGGATAAAAATTTTTTCATGAAACCTTCACCACTGGATAGACTGAAATTTGATCTACCTCCCACATATCACAATCATCGCCTCTTGTCATGTCTACTATTAATTTAAATCGTTTTTCTTGCAAATTTTTTTCAATTTTGCCAAAAATTTTGAGCTAGAAAATTCTAATTGCGAAATTCGGATTCAGCATGGGGAAATCCGACGTATAGGGTCCCGGGCCATTTTCGCCCAGCCGTTTCCGAGATAAACGCAAAAAACAAAATTTGGCCAAATTGAAGTAGCCCCTAAAAGCAGGCTATGAAAAATTTTTCCCTGTTATTGTTTTCTGTATTTTTTGAATAACTTTTGAATGGATAAATATTTTTGAATGAAACTTGCACCATATTGCAGAGTGGGAAATTGCCTATCTGCCCCATGCTAATTATGTTGCCACATGCCAAAAACGGCATGTTGCAAGTTCCGGTTGATTTTGTTTTTGGTTTTTACCCTATAACTTTTGAATGGAACAATATACTTAAATGAAACTTTCAACATGTGGCAGGGTGGAAAATGGGCTACATTTCATTGGAACATTTTGTTAAGATCGCTCAAACGATTAAAAAGTTATAAGCGTTTTTCTTAATAAAACGCTTTTTAATTAAAGTGGATGTGGCATGTGGCAACATAATTGGCATGGGGCAGATAGCCAAAATCCCACACTGCAACATGGTGCAAGTTTCATTCAAAAATATTGATCCATTCAAAAGTTATTGCGAAAACACAAAATTGTATTCAAACTGTAACTGTCGCTTTGTCAAAAAATTGAATTTAAAAAACTTGCGCGAAAAAAGTGAAACACCAGGCCAACAGAACCAGCAGTAGGTGGATTTTTGGGTTTTAAATTTTGTTTTTTTGCTACAACTTTTGAGCGGATAAATATTTTCACATAAGACTTGCACCATGTTGTAGAGCAAGAATTGGGCTACTTGCCACATGCAACTTTTGTTGCCACATGCCACACGCAAGTTGAATAAACGGCGTTTTAGTTTGAAAAACGCTTATAACATTTTAACCGTTTGAGCGATTTTAAAAAAATGTTCTAGGGAAGGATAGCCCATTTCCCCATCTATGATCCAGTGGAAGTTTCATTTAAATATATTAATCCGTTCAAAAGTTGTAGCAAAACAGAGATATAGTAGACAAAAACGGCATGTTGCAAGTTCCTGTTGATCTTGGAAAATTTTTTCATAGCCTGCTTTTAGGGGCTACTTCAATTTGGCCAAATTTTGTTTTTTGCGTTTATCTCGGAAACGGCTGGGCGAAAATGGCCCGGGACCCTATAACTCGGATTTCCACATGCTGAATCCGAATTTCGCAATTAGAATTTTCTAGCTCAAAATTTTTGGCAAAATTGAAAAAAATTTGCAAGAGAAATGTTTTGAATAAATGGTAGGCGGAGCAAAAGGCGACGACTGTGCCATGCGAGAGATAGCCCAATTCCTACTCTATCTCGTGGTTAAGGTTTCATCCAAAAATATTTATCCATTCAAAAGTTATTCAAAAAAGACAAAAAATAAAAAGGCGCACAGTAGCATTTTTTGTTGTTATTGTTTTCTGTATTTTTTGAATAACTTTTGAATGGATAAATATTTTTTCATGAAACCTTCACCACTGGATAGACTGAAATTTGATCTACCTCCCACATATCACAATCATCGCCTCTTGTCATGTCTACTATTAATTTAAATCGTTTTTCTTGCAAATTTTTTTCAATTTTGCCAAAAATTTTGAGCTAGAAAATTCTAATTGCGAAATTCGGATTCAGCATGGGGAAATCCGACGTATAGGGTCCCGGGCCATTTTCGCCCAGCCGTTTCCGAGATAAACGCAAAAAACAAAATTTGGCCAAATTGAAGTAGCCCCTAAAAGCAGGCTATGAAAAATTTTTCCCTGTTATTGTTTTCTGTATTTTTTGAATAACTTTTGAATGGATAAATATTTTTGAATGAAACTTGCACCATATTGCAGAGTGGGAAATTGCCTATCTGCCCCATGCTAATTATGTTGCCACATGCCAAAAACGGCATGTTGCAAGTTCCGGTTGATTTTGTTTTTGGTTTTTACCCTATAACTTTTGAATGGAACAATATACTTAAATGAAACTTTCAACATGTGGCAGGGTGGAAAATGGGCTACATTTCATTGGAACATTTTGTTAAGATCGCTCAAACGATTAAAAAGTTATAAGCGTTTTTCTTAATAAAACGCTTTTTAATTAAAGTGGATGTGGCATGTGGCAACATAATTGGCATGGGGCAGATAGCCAAAATCCCACACTGCAACATGGTGCAAGTTTCATTCAAAAATATTGATCCATTCAAAAGTTATTGCGAAAACACAAAATTGTATTCAAACTGTAACTGTCGCTTTGTCAAAAAATTGAATTTAAAAAACTTGCGCGAAAAAAGTGAAACACCAGGCCAACAGAAGCAGCAGTAGGTGGATTTTTGGGTTTTAATTTTTGTTTTTTTGCTACAACTTTTGAGCGGATAAATATTTTCACATAAGACTTGCACCATGTTGTACAGCAAAAAATTGGGCTACTTGCCACATGCAACTTTTGTTGCCACATGCCACACGCAAGTTGAATAAACGGCGTTTTAGTTGGAAAAACGCTTATAACATTTTAAGCGTTTGAGCGATTTAAAAAAAATGTTCTAGGGAAGCATAGCCCATTTCCCCATCTATGATCCAGTGGAAGTTTCATTTAAATATATTGTTCCATTCAAAAGTTATAGGGTAAAAACCAAAAACAAGATCAACCGGAACTTGCAACATGCCGTTTTTGTCTACTATTTCTTTGTTTTGCTACAACTTTTGAACGGATTAATATATTTAAATGAAACTTCCACTGGATCTTAGATGGGGAAATGGGCTATCCTTCCCTAGAACATTTTTTTTAAATCGCTCAAACGCTTAAAATGTTATAAGCGTTTTTCCAACTAAAACGCCGTTTATTCAACTTGCGTGTGGCATGTGGCAACAAAAGTTGCATGTGGCAAGTAGCCCAATTCTTGCTCTACAACATGATGTAAGTCTTATGTGAAAATATTTATCCGCTCAAAAGTTGTAGCAAAAAAACAAAAATTAAAACCCAAAAATCCACCTACTGCTGCTTCTGTTGGCCTGGTGTTTCACTTTTTTCGCGCAAGTTTTTTAAATTCAATTTTTTGACAAAGCGACAGTTACAGTTTGAATACAATTTTGTGTTTTCGCAATAACTTTTGAATGGATCAATATTTTTGAATGAAACTTGCACCATGTTGCAGTGTGGGATTTTGGCTATCTGCCCCATGCCAATTATGTTGCCACATGCCACTTCCACTTTAATTAAAAAGTGTTTTATTTAGAAAAACGCTTATAACTTTTTAATCGTTTGAGCGATTTTAACAAAATGTTCCAATGAAATGTAGCCCATTTTCCACCCTGCCACATGTTGAAAGTTTCATTTAAATATATTGTTCCATTCAAAAGTTATAGGATAAAAACTAAAAACAAAATCAACCGGAACTTGCAACATGCCGTTTTTGGCATGTGGCAACATATTTGGCATGTGGCAGATAGGCAATTTCCCACTCTGCAATATGGTGCAAGTTTCATTCAAAAATATTTATTCATTCAAAAGTTATTCAAAAAATACAGAAAACAATAACAGGTAAAAATTTTTCATAGCCTGCTTTTAGGGGCTACTTCAATTTGGCCAAATTTTGTTTTTTGCGTTTATCTCGGAAACGGCTGGGCGAAAATGGCCCGGGACCCTATAACTCGGATTTCCACATGCTGAATCCGAATTTCGCAATTAGAATTTTCTAGCTCAAAATTTTTGGCAAAATTGAAAAAAATTTGCAAGAGAAATGTTTTGAATAAATGGTAGGCGGAGCAAAAGGCGACGACTGTGCCATGCGAGAGATAGCCCAATTCCTACTCTATCTCGTGGTTAAGGTTTCATCCAAAAATATTTATCCATTCAAAAGTTATTCAAAAAAGACAAAAAATAAAAAGGCGCACAGTAGCATTTTTTGTTGTTATTGTTTTCTGTATTTTTTGAATAACTTTTGAATGGATAAATATTTTTTCATGAAACCTTCACCACTGGATAGACTGAAATTTGATCTACCTCCCACATATCACAATCATCGCCTCTTGTCATGTCTACTATTAATTTAAATCGTTTTTCTTGCAAATTTTTTTAAATTTTGCCAAAAATTTTGAGCTAGAAAATTCTAATTGCGAAATTCGGATTCAGCATGGGGAAATCCGACGTATAGGGTCCCGGGCCATTTTCGCCCAGCCGTTTCCGAGATAAACGCAAAAAACAAAATTTGGCCAAATTGAAGTAGCCCCTAAAAGCAGGCTATGAAAAATTTTTCCCTGTTATTGTTTTCTGTATTTTTTGAATAACTTTTGAATGGATAAATATTTTTGAATGAAACTTGCACCATATTGCAGAGTGGGAAATTGCCTATCTGCCCCATGCTAATTATGTTGCCACATGCCAAAAACGGCATGTTGCAAGTTCCGGTTGATTTTGTTTTTGGTTTTTACCCTATAACTTTTGAATGGAACAATATACTTAAATGAAACTTTCAACATGTGGCAGGGTGGAAAATGGGCTACATTTCATTGGAACATTTTGTTAAGATCGCTCAAACGATTAAAAAGTTATAAGCGTTTTTCTTAATAAAACGCTTTTTAATTAAAGTGGATGTGGCATGTGGCAACATAATTGGCATGGGGCAGATAGCCAAAATCCCACACTGCAACATGGTGCAAGTTTCATTCAAAAATATTGATCCATTCAAAAGTTATTGCGAAAACACAAAATTGTATTCAAACTGTAACTGTCGCTTTGTCAAAAAATTGAATTTAAAAAACTTGCGCGAAAAAAGTGAAACACCAGGCCAACAGAAGCAGCAGTAGGTGGATTTTTGGGTTTTAATTTTTGTTTTTTTGCTACAACTTTTGAGTGGATAAATATTTTCACATAAGACTTGCACCATGTTGTACAGCAAAAATTGGGCTACTTGCCACATGCAACTTTTGTTGCCACATGCCACACGCAAGTTGAATAAACGGCGTTTTAGTTGGAAAAACGCTTATAACATTTTAAGCGTTTGAGCGATTTAAAAAAAATGTTCTAGGGAAGCATAGCCCATTTCCCCATCTATGATCCAGTGGAAGTTTCATTTAAATATATTGTTCCATTCAAAAGTTATAGGGTAAAAACCAAAAACAAGATCAACCGGAACTTGCAACATGCCGTTTTTGTCTACTATTTCTTTGTTTTGCTACAACTTTTGAACGGATTAATATATTTAAATGAAACTTCCACTGGATCTTAGATGGGGAAATGGGCTATCCTTCCCTAGAACATTTTTTTTAAATCGCTCAAACGCTTAAAATGTTATAAGCGTTTTTCCAACTAAAACGCCGTTTATTCAACTTGCGTGTGGCATGTGGCAACAAAAGTTGCATGTGGCAAGTAGCCCAATTCTTGCTCTACAACATGATGTAAGTCTTATGTGAAAATATTTATCCGCTCAAAAGTTGTAGCAAAAAAACAAAAATTAAAACCCAAAAATCCACCTACTGCTGCTTCTGTTGGCCTGGTGTTTCACTTTTTTCGCGCAAGTTTTTTAAATTCAATTTTTTGACAAAGCGACAGTTACAGTTTGAATACAATTTTGTGTTTTCGCAATAACTTTTGAATGGATCAATATTTTTGAATGAAACTTGCACCATGTTGCAGTGTGGGATTTTGGCTATCTGCCCCATGCCAATTATGTTGCCACATGCCACTTCCACTTTAATTAAAAAGTGTTTTATTTAGAAAAACGCTTATAACTTTTTAATCGTTTGAGCGATTTTAACAAAATGTTCCAATGAAATGTAGCCCATTTTCCACCCTGCCACATGTTGAAAGTTTCATTTAAATATATTGTTCCATTCAAAAGTTATAGGATAAAAACTAAAAACAAAATCAACCGGAACTTGCAACATGCCGATTTTGGCATGTGGCAACATATTTGGCATGTGGCAGATAGGCAATTTCCCACTCTGCAATATGGTGCAAGTTTCATTCAAAAATATTTATTCATTCAAAAGTTATTCAAAAAATACAGAAAACAATAACAGGTAAAAATTTTTCATAGCCTGCTTTTAGGGGCTACTTCAATTTGGCCAAATTTTGTTTTTTGCGTTTATCTCGGAAATGGCTGGGCGAAAATGGCCCGGGACCCTATAACTCGGATTTCCACATGCTGAATCCGAATTTCGCAATTAGAATTTTCTAGCTCAAAATTTTTGGCAAAATTGAAAAAAATTTGCAAGAGAAATGTTTTGAATAAATGGTAGGCGGAGCAAAAGGCGACGACTGTGCCATGCGAGAGATAGCCCAATTCCTACTCTATCTCGTGGTTAAGGTTTCATCCAAAAATATTTATCCATTCAAAAGTTATTCAAAAAAGACAAAAAATAAAAAGGCGCACAGTAGCATTTTTTGTTGTTATTGTTTTCTGTATTTTTTGAATAACTTTTGAATGGATAAATATTTTTTCATGAAACCTTCACCACTGGATAGACTGAAATTTGATCTACCTCCCACATATCACAATCATCGCCTCTTGTCATGTCTACTATTAATTTAAATCGTTTTTCTTGCAAATTTTTTTCAATTTTGCCAAAAATTTTGAGCTAGAAAATTCTAATTGCGAAATTCGGATTCAGCATGGGGAAATCCGACGTATAGGGTCCCGGGCCATTTTCGCCCAGCCGTTTCCGAGATAAACGCAAAAAACAAAATTTGGCCAAATTGAAGTAGCCCCTAAAAGCAGGCTATGAAAAATTTTTCCCTGTTATTGTTTTCTGTATTTTTTGAATAACTTTTGAATGGATAAATATTTTTGAATGAAACTTGCACCATATTGCAGAGTGGGAAATTGCCTATCTGCCCCATGCTAATTATGTTGCCACATGCCAAAAACGGCATGTTGCAAGTTCCGGTTGATTTTGTTTTTGGTTTTTACCCTATAACTTTTGAATGGAACAATATACTTAAATGAAACTTTCAACATGTGGCAGGGTGGAAAATGGGCTACATTTCATTGGAACATTTTGTTAAGATCGCTCAAACGATTAAAAAGTTATAAGCGTTTTTCTTAATAAAACGCTTTTTAATTAAAGTGGATGTGGCATGTGGCAACATAATTGGCATGGGGCAGATAGCCAAAATCCCACACTGCAACATGGTGCAAGTTTCATTCAAAAATATTGATCCATTCAAAAGTTATTGCGAAAACACAAAATTGTATTCAAACTGTAACTGTCGCTTTGTCAAAAAATTGAATTTAAAAAACTTGCGCGAAAAAAGTGAAACACCAGGCCAACAGAAGCAGCAGTAGGTGGATTTTTGGGTTTTAATTTTTGTTTTTTTGCTACAACTTTTGAGCGGATAAATATTTTCACATAAGACTTGCACCATGTTGTACAGCAAAAATTGGGCTACTTGCCACATGCAACTTTTGTTGCCACATGCCACACGCAAGTTGAATAAACGGCGTTTTAGTTGGAAAAACGCTTATAACATTTTAAGCGTTTGAGCGATTTAAAAAAAATGTTCTAGGGAAGCATAGCCCATTTCCCCATCTATGATCCAGTGGAAGTTTCATTTAAATATATTGTTCCATTCAAAAGTTATAGGGTAAAAACCAAAAACAAGATCAACCGGAACTTGCAACATGCCGTTTTTGTCTACTATTTCTTTGTTTTGCTACAACTTTTGAACGGATTAATATATTTAAATGAAACTTCCACTGGATCTTAGATGGGGAAATGGGCTATCCTTCCCTAGAACATTTTTTTTAAATCGCTCAAATGCTTAAAATGTTATAAGCGTTTTTCCAACTAAAACGCCGTTTATTCAACTTGCGTGTGGCATGTGGCAACAAAAGTTGCATGTGGCAAGTAGCCCAATTCTTGCTCTACAACATGATGTAAGTCTTATGTGAAAATATTTATCCGCTCAAAAGTTGTAGCAAAAAAACAAAAATTAAAACCCAAAAATCCACCTACTGCTGCTTCTGTTGGCCTGGTGTTTCACTTTTTTCGCGCAAGTTTTTTTAAATTCAATTTTTTGACAAAGCGACAGTTACAGTTTGAATACAATTTTGTGTTTTCGCAATAACTTTTGAATGGATCAATATTTTTGAATGAAACTTGCACCATGTTGCAGTGTGGGATTTTGGCTATCTGCCCCATGCCAATTATGTTGCCACATGCCACTTCCACTTTAATTAAAAAGTGTTTTATTTAGAAAAACGCTTATAACTTTTTAATCGTTTGAGCGATTTTAACAAAATGTTCCAATGAAATGTAGCCCATTTTCCACCCTGCCACATGTTGAAAGTTTCATTTAAATATATTGTTCCATTCAAAAGTTATAGGATAAAAACTAAAAACAAAATCAACCGGAACTTGCAACATGCCGATTTTGGCATGTGGCAACATATTTGGCATGTGGCAGATAGGCAATTTCCCACTCTGCAATATGGTGCAAGTTTCATTCAAAAATATTTATTCATTCAAAAGTTATTCAAAAAATACAGAAAACAATAACAGGTAAAAATTTTTCATAGCCTGCTTTTAGGGGCTACTTCAATTTGGCCAAATTTTGTTTTTTGCGTTTATCTCGGAAATGGCTGGGCGAAAATGGCCCGGGACCCTATAACTCGGATTTCCACATGCTGAATCCGAATTTCGCAATTAGAATTTTCTAGCTCAAAATTTTTGGCAAAATTGAAAAAAATTTGCAAGAGAAATGTTTTGAATAAATGGTAGGCGGAGCAAAAGGCGACGACTGTGCCATGCGAGAGATAGCCCAATTCCTACTCTATCTCGTGGTTAAGGTTTCATCCAAAAATATTTATCCATTCAAAAGTTATTCAAAAAAGACAAAAAATAAAAAGGCGCACAGTAGCATTTTTTGTTGTTATTGTTTTCTGTATTTTTTGAATAACTTTTGAATGGATAAATATTTTTTCATGAAACCTTCACCACTGGATAGACTGAAATTTGATCTACCTCCCACATATCACAATCATCGCCTCTTGTCATGTCTACTATTAATTTAAATCGTTTTTCTTGCAAATTTTTTTCAATTTTGCCAAAAATTTTGAGCTAGAAAATTCTAATTGCGAAATTCGGATTCAGCATGGGGAAATCCGACGTATAGGGTCCCGGGCCATTTTCGCCCAGCCGTTTCCGAGATAAACGCAAAAAACAAAATTTGGCCAAATTGAAGTAGCCCCTAAAAGCAGGCTATGAAAAATTTTTCCCTGTTATTGTTTTCTGTATTTTTTGAATAACTTTTGAATGGATAAATATTTTTGAATGAAACTTGCACCATATTGCAGAGTGGGAAATTGCCTATCTGCCCCATGCTAATTATGTTGCCACATGCCAAAAACGGCATGTTGCAAGTTCCGGTTGATTTTGTTTTTGGTTTTTACCCTATAACTTTTGAATGGAACAATATACTTAAATGAAACTTTCAACATGTGGCAGGGTGGAAAATGGGCTACATTTCATTGGAACATTTTGTTAAGATCGCTCAAACGATTAAAAAGTTATAAGCGTTTTTCTTAATAAAACGCTTTTTAATTAAAGTGGATGTGGCATGTGGCAACATAATTGGCATGGGGCAGATAGCCAAAATCCCACACTGCAACATGGTGCAAGTTTCATTCAAAAATATTGATCCATTCAAAAGTTATTGCGAAAACACAAAATTGTATTCAAACTGTAACTGTCGCTTTGTCAAAAAATTGAATTTAAAAAACTTGCGCGAAAAAAGTGAAACACCAGGCCAACAGAAGCAGCAGTAGGTGGATTTTTGGGTTTTAATTTTTGTTTTTTTGCTACAACTTTTGAGCGGATAAATATTTTCACATAAGACTTGCACCATGTTGTACAGCAAAAATTGGGCTACTTGCCACATGCAACTTTTGTTGCCACATGCCACACGCAAGTTGAATAAACGGCGTTTTAGTTGGAAAAACGCTTATAACATTTTAAGCGTTTGAGCGATTTAAAAAAAATGTTCTAGGGAAGCATAGCCCATTTCCCCATCTATGATCCAGTGGAAGTTTCATTTAAATATATTGTTCCATTCAAAAGTTATAGGGTAAAAACCAAAAACAAGATCAACCGGAACTTGCAACATGCCGTTTTTGTCTACTATTTCTTTGTTTTGCTACAACTTTTGAACGGATTAATATATTTAAATGAAACTTCCACTGGATCTTAGATGGGGAAATGGGCTATCCTTCCCTAGAACATTTTTTTTAAATCGCTCAAATGCTTAAAATGTTATAAGCGTTTTTCCAACTAAAACGCCGTTTATTCAACTTGCGTGTGGCATGTGGCAACAAAAGTTGCATGTGGCAAGTAGCCCAATTCTTGCTCTACAACATGATGTAAGTCTTATGTGAAAATATTTATCCGCTCAAAAGTTGTAGCAAAAAAACAAAAATTAAAACCCAAAAATCCACCTACTGCTGCTTCTGTTGGCCTGGTGTTTCACTTTTTTCGCGCAAGTTTTTTAAATTCAATTTTTTGACAAAGCGACAGTTACAGTTTGAATACAATTTTGTGTTTTCGCAATAACTTTTGAATGGATCAATATTTTTGAATGAAACTTGCACCATGTTGCAGTGTGGGATTTTGGCTATCTGCCCCATGCCAATTATGTTGCCACATGCCACTTCCACTTAAATTAAAAAGTGTTTTATTTAGAAAAACGCTTATAACTTTTTAATCGTTTGAGCGATTTTAACAAAATGTTCCAATGAAATGTAGCCCATTTTCCACCCTGCCACATGTTGAAAGTTTCATTTAAATATATTGTTCCATTCAAAAGTTATAGGATAAAAACTAAAAACAAAATCAACCGGAACTTGCAACATGCCGTTTTTGGCATGTGGCAACATATTTGGCATGTGGCAGATAGGCAATTTCCCACTCTGCAATATGGTGCAAGTTTCATTCAAAAATATTTATTCATTCAAAAGTTATTCAAAAAATACAGAAAACAATAACAGGTAAAAATTTTTCATAGCCTGCTTTTAGGGGCTACTTCAATTTGGCCAAATTTTGTTTTTTGCGTTTATCTCGGAAACGGCTGGGCGAAAATGGCCCGGGACCCTATAACTCGGATTTCCACATGCTGAATCCGAATTTCGCAATTAGAATTTTCTAGCTCAAAATTTTTGGCAAAATTGAAAAAAATTTGCAAGAGAAATGTTTTGAATAAATGGTAGGCGGAGCAAAAGGCGACGACTGTGCCATGCGAGAGATAGCCCAATTCCTACTCTATCTCGTGGTTAAGGTTTCATCCAAAAATATTTATCCATTCAAAAGTTATTCAAAAAAGACAAAAAATAAAAAGGCGCACAGTAGCATTTTTTGTTGTTATTGTTTTCTGTATTTTTTGAATAACTTTTGAATGGATAAATATTTTTTCATGAAACCTTCACCACTGGATAGACTGAAATTTGATCTACCTCCCACATATCACAATCATCGCCTCTTGTCATGTCTACTATTAATTTAAATCGTTTTTCTTGCAAATTTTTTTAAATTTTGCCAAAAATTTTGAGCTAGAAAATTCTAATTGCGAAATTCGGATTCAGCATGGGGAAATCCGACGTATAGGGTCCCGGGCCATTTTCGCCCAGCCGTTTCCGGGATAAACGCAAAAAACAAAATTTGACCAAATTGAAGTAGCCCCTAAAAGCAGGCTATGAAAAATTTTTCCCTGTTATTGTTTTCTGTATTTTTTGAATAACTTTTGAATGGATAAATATTTTTGAATGAAACTTGCACCATATTGCAGAGTGGGAAATTGCCTATCTGCCCCATGCTAATTATGTTGCCACATGCCAAAAACGGCATGTTGCAAGTTCCGGTTGATTTTGTTTTTGGTTTTTACCCTATAACTTTTGAATGGAACAATATACTTAAATGAAACTTTCAACATGTGGCAGGGTGGAAAATGGGCTACATTTCATTGGAACATTTTGTTAAGATCGCTCAAACGATTAAAAAGTTATAAGCGTTTTTCTTAATAAAACGCTTTTTAATTAAAGTGGATGTGGCATGTGGCAACATAATTGGCATGGGGCAGATAGCCAAAATCCCACACTGCAACATGGTGCAAGTTTCATTCAAAAATATTGATCCATTCAAAAGTTATTGCGAAAACACAAAATTGTATTCAAACTGTAACTGTCGCTTTGTCAAAAAATTGAATTTAAAAAACTTGCGCGAAAAAAGTGAAACACCAGGCCAACAGAAGCAGCAGTAGGTGGATTTTTGGGTTTTAATTTTTGTTTTTTTGCTACAACTTTTGAGCGGATAAATATTTTCACATAAGACTTGCACCATGTTGTACAGCAAGAATTGGGCTACTTGCCACATGCAACTTTTGTTGCCACATGCCACACGCAAGTTGAATAAACGGCGTTTTAGTTGGAAAAACGCTTATAACATTTTAAGCGTTTGAGCGATTTAAAAAAAATGTTCTAGGGAAGGATAGCCCATTTCCCCATCTATGATCCAGTGGAAGTTTCATTTAAATATATTAATCCGTTCAAAAGTTGTAGCAAAACAAAGAAATAGTAGCCAAAAACGGCATGTTGCAAGTTCCGGTTGATTTTGTTTTTGGTTTTTACCCTATAACTTTTGAATGGAACAATATACTTAAATGAAACTTTCAACATGTGGCAGGGTGGAAAATGGGCTACATTTCATTGGAACATTTTGTTAAGATCGCTGAAACGATTAAAAAGTTATAAGCGTTTTTCTTAATAAAACGCTTCTTAATTAAAGTGGATGTGGCATGTGGCAACATAATTGGCAGGGGGCAGATAGCCAATTTCCCACTCTGCAACATGGTGCAAGTTTCATTCAAAAATATTAATCCATTCAAAAGTTATTGCGAAAACACAAAATTGTATTCAAACTGTAACTGTCGCTTTGTCCAAAAATTTAATTTAAAAAACTTGCGCGAAAAAAGTGAAACACCAGGCCAACAGAACCAGCAGTAGGTGGATTTTTGGGTTTTAAATTTTGTTTTTTTGCTACAACTTTTGAGCGGATAAATATTTTCACATAAGACTTGCACCATGTTGTAGAGCAAGAATTGGGCTACTTGCCACATGCAACTTTTGTTGCCACATGCCACACGCAAGTTGAATAAACGGCGTTTTAGTTTGAAAAACGCTTATAACATTTTAACCGTTTGAGCGATTTTAAAAAAATGTTCTAGGGAAGGATAGCCCATTTCCCCATCTATGATCCAGTGGAAGTTTCATTTAAATATATTAATCCGTTCAAAAGTTGTAGCAAAACAGAGAAATAGTAGACAAAAACGGCATGTTGCAAGTTCCTGTTGATCTTGTTGTTGGTTTTTACCCTATAACTTTTAAATGGAACAATATTTTTAAATGAAACTTTCAACATGTGGCAGGGTGGGAAATGGGCTACATTTTATTTGAATATTTTTTTAAAATCGCTCAAACGATTAAAAAGTTATAAGCGTTTTTCTAAATAAAACGCTTTTTAATTAAAGTGGATGTGGCATGTGGCAACATAATTGGCAGGGGGCAGATAGCCAATTTCCCACTCTGCAACATGGTGCAAGTTTCATTCAAAAATATTAATCCATTCAAAAGTTATTGCGAAAACACAAAATTGTATTCGAACTGTAACTGTCGCTTTGTCCAAAAATTTAATTTAAAAAACTTGCGCGAGAAAAGTGAAACACCAGGCCAACAGAACCAGCAGTAGGTGGATTTTTGGGTTTTAATTTTTGTTTTTTTGCTACAACTTTTGAGCGGATAAATATTTTCACATAAGACTTGCACCATGTTGTAGAGCAAGAATTGGGCTACTTGCCACATGCAACTTTTGTTGCCACATGCCACATACATGTTGAATAAACGGCGTTTTAGTTTGAAAAACGCTTATAACATTTTAACCGTTTGAGCGATTTTAAAAAAATGTTCTAAAGAAGGATAGCCTATTTCCCCATCTATGATCCAGTGGAAGTTTCATTTAAATATATTAATCCGTTCAAAAGTTGTAGCAAAACAGAGAAATAGTAGACAAAAACGGCATGTTGCAAGTTCCTGTTGATCTTGTTTTTGGATTTTACCCTATAACTTTTAAATGGAACAATATTTTTAAATGAAACTTTCAACATGTGGCAGGGTGGGAAATGGGCTACATTTTATTTGAATATTTTTTTAAAATCGCTCAAACGATTAAAAAGTTATAAGCGTTTTTCTAAATAAAACGCTTCTTAATTGAAGTGGATGTGGCATGTGGCAACATAATTGGCATGGGGCAGATAGCCAATTTCCCACTCTGCAACATGGTGCAAGTTTCATTCAAAAATATTAATCCATTCAAAAGTTATTGCGAAAACACAATATTGTATTCAAACTGTAACTGTCGCATTGTCAAAAAATTGAATTTAAAAAACTTGCGCGAAAAAAGTGAAACACCAGGCCAACAGAACCAGCAGTAGGTGGATTTTTGGGTTTTAAATTTTGTTTTTTTGCTACAACTTTTGAGCGGATAAATATTTTCACATAAGACTTGCACCATGTTGTAGAGCAAGAATTGGGCTACTTGCCACATGCAACTTTTGTTGCCACATGCCACACGCAAGTTGAATAAACGGCGTTTTAGTTTGAAAAACGCTTATAACATTTTAACCGTTTGAGCGATTTTAAAAAAATGTTCTAGGGAAGGATAGCCCATTTCCCCATCTATGATCCAGTGGAAGTTTCATTTAAATATATTAATCCGTTCAAAAGTTGTAGCAAAACAGAGAAATAGTAGACAAAAACGGCATGTTGCAAGTTCCTGTTGATCTTGTTTTTGGATTTTACCCTATAACTTTTGAATGGAACAATATTTTTAAATGAAACTTTCAACATGTGGCAGGGTGGAAAATGGGCTACATTTTATTGGAACATTTTGTTAAAATCGCTTAAACGATTAAAAAGTAATAAGCGTTTTTCTAAATAAAACGCTTTTTAATTAAAGTGGATGTGGCATGTGGCAACATAATTGGCATGGGGCAGATAGCCAATTTCCCACTCTGCAATATGGTGCAAGTTTCATTCAAAAATATTTATCCATTCAAAAGTTATTCAAAAAATAGAGAAAACAATAACAGGGAAAATTTTTTCATAGCCTGCTTTTAGGGGCTACTTCAATTTGGCCAAATTTTGTTTTTTGCGTTTATCTCGGAAACGGCTGGGCGAAAATGGCCCGGGACCCTATATCTCGGATTTCCACATGCTGAATCCGAATTTCGCAATTAGAATTTTCTAGCTCAAAATTTTTGGCAAAATTGAAAAAAATTTGCAAGAGAAATGTTTTGAATAAATGGTAGGCGGAGCAAGAGGCGATGACTGTGCTATGCGAGAGATAGCACAATTCCTACTCTATCTCGTGGTGAAGGTTTCATCCAAAAATATTTATCCATTCAAAAGTTATTCAAAAAAGACAAAAAATAAAAAGGCGCACAGTAGCATTTTTTGCTGTTATTGTTTTCTGTATTTTTTGAATAACTTTTGAATGGATAAATATTTTTTCATGAATCCTTCACCACTGGATAGACTGAAATTTGATCTACCTCCCGCATGGCACAATCATCGCCTCTTGCCATGTCTGCTATTAATTTAAATCGTTTTTCTTGCAAATTTTTTTCAATTTTGCCAGAAATTTTGAGCTAGAAAATTCTAATTGCGAAATTCGGATTCAGCATGTGGAAATCCGAGTTATAGGGTCCCGGGCCATTTTCGCCCAGTCGTTTCTGAGGTAAACGCAAAAAACAAAATTTGGCCAAATTGAAGTAGCCCCTAAAAGCAGGCTATGAAAAATTTTTCCCTGTTATTGTTTTCTGTATTTTTTGAATAACTTTTGAATGAATAAATATTTTTGAATGAAACTTGCACCATATTGCAGAGTGGGAAATTGCCTATCTGCCCCATGCCAATTATGTTGCCACATGCCAAAAACGGCATTTGCAAGTTCCGGTTGATTTTGTTTTTGGTTTTTATCCTATAACTTTTGAATGGAATAATATATTTAAATGAAACTTCCAACATGTGGCAGGGTGGAAAATGGGCTACATTTCATTGGAACATTTTGTTAAAATCGCTCAAACGCTAAGAAAGTTATAAGCGTTTTTCAAATTAAAACGCTTTTTAACGAAAGTGGATGTGGCATGTGGCAACATAATTAGCATGGGTCAGATAGCCAATTTCCCACTCTGCAACATGATGCAAGTTTCATTCAAAAATATTGGTCCGTTCAAAAGTTATGGGGAAAACACAAAATTGTATTCAAACTGTAACTGTCGCCTCGTAAAAAAATTGAATTTAAAAAACTTGCGCGAAAAAAGTGAAACACCAGGCCAACAGAACCAGCAGTAGGTGGATTTTTGGGTTTTAATTTTTGTTTTTTTGCTACAACTTTTGAGCGGATAAGTATTTTCACATAAGACTTGCTCCATGTTGTAGAGCAAGAATTGGGCTACTTGCCACATGCAACTTTTGTTGCCACATGCCACACGCAAGTTGAATAAACGGCGTTTTAGTTTGAAAAACGCTTATAACATTTTAACCGTTTGAGCGATTTTAAAAAAATGTTCTAAAGAAGGATAGCCTATTTCCCCATCTATGATCCAGTGGAAGTTTCATTTAAATATATTAATCCGTTCAAAAGTTGTAGCAAAACAGAGAAATAGTAGACAAAAACGGCATGTTGCAAGTTCCTGTTGATCTTGTTTTTGGATTTTACCCTATAACTTTTAAATGGAACAATATTTTTAAATGAAACTTTCAACATGTGGCAGGGTGGGAAACGGGCTACATTTTATATGAATATTTTTTTAAAATCGCTCAAACGATTAAAAAGTTATAAGCGTTTTTCTAAATAAAACGCTTCTTAATTAAAGTGGATGTGGCATGTGGCAACATAATTGGCAGGGGGCAGATAGCCAATTTCCCACTCTGCAACATGGTGCAAGTTTCATTCAAAAATATTAATCCATTCAAAAGTTATTGCGAAAACACAATATTGTATTCAAACTGTAACTGTCGCTTTGTCAAAAAATTGAATTTAAAAAACTTGCGCGAAAAAAGTGAAACACCAGGCCAACAGAACCAGCAGTAGGTGGATTTTTGGGTTTTATTTTTTGGTTTTTTGCTACAACTTTTGAGCGGATAAATATTTTCACATAAGACTTGCACCATGTTGTAGAGCAAGAATTGGGCTACTTGCCACATGCAACTTTTGTTGCCACATGCCACACGCAAGTTGAATAAACGGCGTTTTAGTTTGAAAAACGCTTATAACATTTTAACCGTTTGAGCGATTTTAAAAAAATGTTCTAGGGAAGGATAGCCCATTTCCCCATCTATGATCCAGTGGAAGTTTCATTTAAATATATTAATCCGTTCAAAAGTTGTAGCAAAACAGAGAAATAGTAGACAAAAACGGCATGTTGCAAGTTCCTGTTGATCTTGTTGTTGGTTTTTACCCTATAACTTTTAAATGGAACAATATTTTTAAATGAAACTTTCAACATGTGGCAGGGTGGGAAATGGGCTACATTTTATTTGAATATTTTTTTAAAATCGCTCAAACGATTAAAAAGTTATAAGCGTTTTTCTAAATAAAACGCTTCTTAATTAAAGTGGATGTGGCATGTGGCAACATAATTGGCAGGGGGCAGATAGCCAATTTCCCACTCTGCAACATGGTGCAAGTTTCATTCAAAAATATTAATCCATTCAAAAGTTATTCAAAAAATAGAGAAAACAATAACAGGGAAAATTTTTTCATAGCCTGCCTTTAGGGGCTACTTCAATTTGGCCAAATTTTGTTTTTTGCGTTTATCTCGGAAACGGCTGGGCGAAAATGGCCCGGGACCCTATATCTCGGATTTCCACATGCTGAATCCGAATTTCGCAATTAGAATTTTCTAGCTCAAAATTTTTGGCAAAATTGAAAAAAATTTGCAAGAGAAATGTTTTGAATAAATGGTAGGCGGAGCAAGAGGCGATGACTGTGCTATGCGAGAGATAGCACAATTCCTACTCTATCTCGTGGTGAAGGTTTCATCCAAAAATATTTATCCATTCAAAAGTTATTCAAAAAAGACAAAAAATAAAAAGGCGCACAGTAGCATTTTTTGCTGTTATTGTTTTCTGTATTTTTTGAATAACTTTTGAATGGATAAATATTTTTTCATGAATCCTTCACCACTGGATAGACTGAAATTTGATCTACCTCCCGCATGGCACAATCATCGCCTCTTGCCATGTCTGCTATTAATTTAAATCGTTTTTCTTGCAAATTTTTTTCAATTTTGCCAGAAATTTTGAGCTAGAAAATTCTAATTGCGAAATTCGGATTCAGCATGTGGAAATCCGAGTTATAGGGTCCCGGGCCATTTTCGCCCAGTCGTTTCTGAGATAAACGCAAAAAACAAAATTTGGCCAAATTGAAGTAGCCCCTAAAAGCAGGCTATGAAAAATTTTTCCCTGTTATTGTTTTCTGTATTTTTTGAATAACTTTTGAATGAATAAATATTTTTGAATGAAACTTGCACCATATTGCAGAGTGGGAAATTGCCTATCTGCCCCATGCCAATTATGTTGCCACATGCCAAAAACGGCATTTGCAAGTTCCGGTTGATTTTGTTTTTGGTTTTTATCCTATAACTTTTGAATGGAACAATATATTTAAATGAAACTTCCAACATGTGGCAGGGTGGAAAATGGGCTACATTTCATTGGAACATTTTGTTAAAATCGCTCAAACGCTAAGAAAGTTATAAGCGTTTTTCAAATTAAAACGCTTTTTAACGAAAGTGGATGTGGCATGTGGCAACATAATTAGCATGGGTCAGATAGCCAATTTCCCACTCTGCAACATGGTGCAAGTTTCATTCAAAAATATTGGTCCGTTCAAAAGTTATGGGGAAAACACAAAATTGTATTCAAACTGTAACTGTCGCCTCGTAAAAAAATTGAATTTAAAAAACTTGCGCGAAAAAAGTGAAACACCAGGCCAACAGAACCAGCAGTAGGTGGATTTTTGGGTTTTAATTTTTGTTTTTTTGCTACAACTTTTGAGCGGATAAATATTTTCACATAAGACTTGCACCATGTTGTAGAGCAAGAATTGGGCTACTTGCCACATGCAACTTTTGTTGCCACATGCCACATACATGTTGAATAAACGGCGTTTTAGTTTGAAAAACGCTTATAACATTTTAACCGTTTGAGCGATTTTAAAAAAATGTTCTAAAGAAGGATAGCCTATTTCCCCATCTATGATCCAGTGGAAGTTTCATTTAAATATATTAATCCGTTCAAAAGTTGTAGCAAAACAGAGAAATAGTAGACAAAAACGGCATGTTGCAAGTTCCTGTTGATCTTGTTTTTGGATTTTACCCTATAACTTTTAAATGGAACAATATTTTTAAATGAAACTTTCAACATGTGGCAGGGTGGGAAACGGGCTACATTTTATATGAATATTTTTTTAAAATCGCTCAAACGATTAAAAAGTTATAAGCGTTTTTCTAAATAAAACGCTTCTTAATTAAAGTGGATGTGGCATGTGGCAACATAATTGGCAGGGGGCAGATAGCCAATTTCCCACTCTGCAACATGGTGCAAGTTTCATTCAAAAATATTAATCCATTCAAAAGTTATTGCGAAAACACAATATTGTATTCAAACTGTAACTGTCGCTTTGTCAAAAAATTGAATTTAAAAAACTTGCGCGAAAAAAGTGAAACACCAGGCCAACAGAACCAGCAGTAGGTGGATTTTTGGGTTTTATTTTTTGGTTTTTTGCTACAACTTTTGAACGGATAAATATTTTCACATAAGACTTGCACCATGTTGTAGAGCAAGAATTGGGCTACTTGCCACATGCAACTTTTGTTGCCACATGCCACACGCAAGTTGAATAAACGGCGTTTTAGTTGGAAAAACTTTTATAACTTTGTAATCGTTTGAGCGATTTTAAAAAAATGTTCTAGGGAAGGATAGCCCATTTCCCCATCTACCATCCAGTGGCAGTTTCATTTAAATACATTAATCCGTTCAAAAGTTGTAGCAAAAAAGAGAAATAGTAGACAAAAACGGCATGTTGCAAGTTCCTGTTGATCTTGTTTTTGGATTTTACCCTATAACTTTTGAATGGAACAATATTTTTAAATGAAACTTTCAACATGTGGCAGGGTGGAAAATGGGCTACATTTTATTGGAACATTTTGTTAAAATTGCTTAAACGATTAAAAAGTTATAAGCGTTTTTCTAAATAAAACACTTTTTAATTAAAGTGGAAGTGGCATGTGGCAACATAATTGGCATGGGGCAGATAGCCAAAATCCCACACTGCAACATGGTGCAAGTTTCATTCAAAAATATTGATCCATTCAAAAGTTATTGCGAAAACACAAAATTGTATTCAAACTGTAACTGTCGCTTTGTCAAAAAATTGAATTTAAAAAACTTGCGCGAAAAAAGTGAAACACCAGGCCAACAGAAGCAGCAGTAGGTGGATTTTTGGGTTTTAATTTTTGTTTTTTGCTACAACTTTTGAGCGGATAAATATTTTCACATAAGACTTGCACCATGTTGTAGAGCAAGAATTGGGCTACTTGCCACATGCAACTTTTGTTGCCACATGCCACATACAAGTTGAATAAACGGCGTTTTAGTTGGAAAAACGCTAATAACATTTTAACCCTTTGAGCGATTTAAAAAAAATGTTCTAGGGAAGGATAGCCCATTTCCCCATCTATGATCCAGTGGAAGTTTCATTTAAATATATTAATCCGTTCAAAAGTTGTAGCAAAACAAAGAAATAGTAGACAAAAACGGCATGTTGCAAGTTCCGGTTGATCTTGTTTTTGGTTTTAACCCTATAACTTTTGAATGGATAAATATTTTTGAATGAAACTTGCACCATGTTGCAGAGTGGGAAATTGGCTATCTGCCCCCTGCCAATTATGTTGCCACATGCCACATCCATTTTAATTAAGAAGCGTTTTATTTAGAAAAACGCTTATAACTTTTTAATCGTTTGAGCGATTTTAAAAAAATGTTCAAATAAAATGTAGCCCATTTTCCACCCTGCCACATGTTGAAAGTTTCATTTAAAAATATTGTTCCATTTAAAAGTTATAGGGTAAAATCCAAAAACAAGATCAACAGGAACTTGCAACATGCCGTTTTTGTCTACTATTTCTCTGTTTTGCTACAACTTTTGAACGGATTAATATATTTAAATGAAACTTCCACTGGCTCATAGATGGGGAAATGGGCTATCCTTCCCTAGAACATTTTTTTAAAATCGCTCAAAGGGTTAAAATGTTATAAGCGTTTTTCAAACTAAAACGCCGTTTATTCAACTTGTATGTGGCATGTGGCAACAAAAGTTGCATGTGGCAAGTAGCCCAATTATTGCTCTACAACATGGTGCAAGTCTTATGTGAAAATATTTATCCGCTCAAAAGTTGTAGCAAAAAAACAAAATTTAAAACCCAAAAATCCACCTACTGCTGGTTCTGTTGGCCTGGTGTTTCACTTTTTTCGCGCAAGTTTTTTAAATTCAATTTTTTGACAAAGTGACAGTTACAGTTTGAATACAATATTGTGTTTTCGCAATAACTTTTGAATGGATTAATATTTTTGAATGAAACTTGCACCATGTTGCAGAGTGGGAAATTGGCTATCTGCCCCCTGCCAATTATGTTGCCACATGCCACATCCACTTTAATTAAGAAGCGTTTTGTTTAGAAAAACGCTTATAACTTTTTAATCGTTTGAGCGATTTTAAAAAAATATTCATATAAAATGTAGCCCGTTTCCCACCCTGCCACATGTTGAAAGTTTCATTTAAAAATATTGTTCCATTTAAAAGTTATAGGGTAAAATCCAAAAACAAGATCAACAGGAACTTGCAACATGCCGTTTTTGTCTACTATTTCTCTGTTTTGCTACAACTTTTGAACGGATTAATATATTTAAATGAAACTTCCACTGGATCATAGATGGAGAAATGGGCTATCCTTCCCTAGAACATTTTTTTAAAATCGCTCAAACGGTTAAAATGTTATAAGCGTTTTTCAAACTAAAACGCCGTTTATTCAACTTGCGTGTGGCATGTGGCAACAAAAGTTGCATGTGGCAAGTAGCCCAATTCTTGCTCTACAACATGGTGCAAGTCTTATGTGAAAATATTTATCCGCTCAAAAGTTGTAGCAAAAAAACAAAATTTAAAACCCAAAAATCCACCTACTGCTGGTTCTGTTGGCCTGGTGTTTCACTTTTTTTGCGCAAGTTTTTTAAATTCAATTTTTGGACAAAGCGACAGTTACAGTTTGAATACAATTTTGTGTTTTCGCAATAACTTTTTAATGGATCAATATTTTTGAATGAAACTTGCACCATGTTGAAGAGTGGGAAATTAGCTATCTGCCCCATGCCAATTATGTTGCCACATGCCACATCCACTTTAATTAAGAAGCGTTTTATTTAGAAAAACGCTTATAACTTTTTAAGCGTTAGAGTGATTTAAGAAAATGTTTGGCGTTAAAATGTAACCCGTTTCCCATTCTACCACATGTTGAAAGTTTTCTTAAGATATGTTAACCTGTTCAAAAGTTATTTGGAAAAAACCGAAATATAGATCAATCGGAGTAGGAAATTGGTTATCTGCCACATGTAACATTATATCAATTCTAACAAAACTATCACAGTTATTATAGTAATTTGCAAAACTAGTCCTTGTTGATTTTGAACAAAATGTCTATTTCAGTATTACAATTAACAGAAATTTAAACAAACAAAACTCTTTTGCTAAAAAAAAAACACTTTTTTTTAATTTTAATTTTAAATTTAGTGGACTTTTATTTAAGTCTTAAAAAATTTAAGTCAAACCATTTCTGTTTACTTAATTTGAAAAATACAGCATCACTCTAATCTATTTAATAACAATTAACTAATGCTATGGAGAGGACTGTATAGTCCATTATAATTAAAGACATTTTTGTTAATTACTTTTTCCTTGTATATAAGCATTTAAGTATATGTTTTTTATATATGTGTAAGTATATATCAAAAAGAAGAAAAATATTGAAAAGCATTGATTTTGTTTCAGTTTATTACAAAGAATATTTACATATTCTTTTATTTACTTGGTAATTAAAAGTCAAAATAAAATATTTAAAATTGAAATGCATTCGTACATTAGTACTATGGTACAATAAAACCAGGTAACTTCAAAAATATAAAAATAACATTACAAACAGCCCATATATTTTGTTATTGCTTTTGAGGCTCCTGCTGTCAAAAACTACTTCCGGTGGTTGATATCAAGAAGTGTACTAGAGTGAAACAAAAATTTTGTTTCCTCTTTTGATCTCTCTTTAACACATTGATATATCTTAATTTTTGACAGCACGAGCTTCAATCATGCATGATTCAGCTGGCGTCTGTGTCACCTGGTTTGTTTATGGACTTACATACATATATTTTAGAAATTATATATAAAAATATATATACTTAATTACTACAACAGAATTGCTAAAACTATTAATTTTTTGATAAACAAAAGATGTAATAATTTGTCAACAAAAGCTTTGTTTTCTGCTTTTATCTTCAAAAATACTTACGAAAATTGCCCAGGGATCATGTATTTAGTTTTTTCCTATGCTGAATTCGATTTTCACCTTTGGAACTCTCTGGAAGGAAGTTTTTATAAAAATCAGAAAAATTATTGTTTGTAAATTGTGATTATTTGTGTTTACCTTTTGTTTATGTAAAAACTGGTTTGTTTACAAAAGAAGAAAAAGAAACAAATACAATTAAGTACAAAATTATTATGCAGTACAAGAACACTGTTAGTTGTTAGAAATTCCATCCCAAAAGGCAGTTAGAGCTGTGTTATTGACAACAGCAAACCTCCACTGCATGTTTAGATTATTTTTATCACAAATATTGACATAAACTTTACGATCTCCAGGTGAAGCTTCCAAGCATCTTTTGTTACTATCTTTATTGCGCCCATGCACTAACCATTTATTTCCCAAATCGTACGACCAAAACTGATTGCCTCCTTGGCCATGGCAGTCCCACAACCAAACTGGAGCATTTTTATAAGTCTGTTGAACATCCAAACAGTCAAGTTTGCGGCGTAAACGCAGATCTTTATGCCAACTGAGGGCCCAGTTCTGACTTTTACCTGGTCGTGAAGGATTCTCATGGCAGGGATATAAACCAATTTCTGAATGTCGTGGTTTTCCAAGTGTATCCAGACACAGTGTAGGTGCTCCTATATTTTGTAAAGCGCCATAGGCATAATCTGATGGCTCCACTGGTGGATAAACTTTTACCAAGTCGAAAGCAATGTTTTCCATAAACCACTTAAATGATTTACATTTTAACTTCTTACGTATGGCCTTCTGTTCAGACAAATCTCCAGCATCAATATTATCGTAAGTACCCTCCCCATGCTCATATAAATAATTTTTATATTCGTCCATCCATACTTCTGCAACACGTTTGTAGTTCTAGTGAAATGAGATATAACATAAAATAAAATAAATATGGTTTGCACTTTTTTCTTACTCTGTGAACATAATCTCCTTTGTGGGGGCTGGGTAAATTGTTGCGAGGTCCTCTGTAGATATGGCCTACCCGTGAACAGGGAGCATCGTACATCTCACCTCCACACATCCATATTTTAAAACTTAATTCGTATTGTTCACCGCCCCAAATATCTAAACCAATATCGTAGCCACCCAACTCAAAGAAAAATTCTCGAGCTATGGCAAACAAACCCCCTGCCATTACTGGACTTTTAAAGGGTTTAGTACGATCAACCAAATCTTCGGACAACAAGGGTAGGCGTTTATAGTAAAACTCCCAATCGAAAGCGCCACGTGCCCCTTCATCCTGAGCGCGATACTCGAAATTGTTATGATCTATGACATCAATAAACGGGCACACAGCTGTTCGTTTATTGATGGCTATTGGTTCTAGTAGCGGCGGCAACCAATTGTAATTCGCTTCTATGTGGGAATCTAAGAATATTAAAACCTCAGCAGTAGCTTTATGAGCTCCTGCCATTCGAGCACCAATCAGACCTGTTCTCTTTGGCAAACGTATGATCTGAACAAGTTTTGCAAAATTCTCGGCAACATACTGATCTAACTGTTTAAAAAGATATTCACGATCACTGAAATCATCAACTAGAATAATTTCTTTTAACAGTTCGGGTGGTGAACGATTAACCAAGCTATGTACCGATCTCATTAGAACACTAAAATGTTCATTGAAATATGGTATAACAACGCTCACAGTTGGAAGTTCAGAAGTATAAGTTTTAGAGCGACAACTAAGGAAGAAAATAACATTAATACAAGTTTATGTTTTGGTTTAAAATTACTTCTTACCCTTTATTGCGTATATCTGGCACTGAACGGTTCACGGATATCATGTCTGACAAATATGCATTGAAACCATTTTCTAATGACATTTTACGCTCTAATTCACGGGTAGATTCGTCATTGTTTGCAGCACTTTTTCCTTGTTCACCAAAACCAATTCGTTTCGCATCACGTTCTATAGCTATATAATCATGCCAGTCCTTTTTCGTTTGATTGGGTGGTAATATTTGTTGTCGATTATCAATTTCATTTTCCACTTCTTGATTGGGATCTTCTTCATCAATTGCAGTATTCACGTTTTCCTTCCCTTCCTCAATATTATTTTCAGTTCCATGCTTTTCATTAGATGGCACAATTTGTGGAGGTTTTTTAATATGATGGGATTGTTTTATATATGGCTCTGCATTTGGCCTTTGATTTGGCAAACGATTTGTATATGGACTGGCTGATAGGTATCCCGTTAAAAGTATAAATAAGGTTCCAACTATAAAAAATATGAAGGCAGTTTTAAGAAGCCACTTAATATTTGGTCGTCTCATTCTTATCGTAATTGAATACTATTTTAATTTTTACTATTTCATGAAGTAATTTTGCTGCCTCTATTAAACTTCTTAAACTCTGTTATTTGTTTAGTGTTTTTTGAGTTTTCCGCTGAAATAAAGCAATAAAATAAATGGAGATAAGGGAATTTAAGAGAAATGTTTAAGCAGATGGTAGATGTGTATGATTCAACATTGTATATCGTCATATAAATTTATAAAAGCCCTAAGTTATTTTTTTTTAAATTGTACAGCAGAAGTAAAAATCTCTTTTAATATGAAAAATTAAAAAACATTTTGTTCAGTTTGAGAACATTATTTTTAATTGCAGGAGTGAAAGTTTTTGCCAGCTAATGTTAATTTATAAAAAAACATTCAGTTCTATATTTCAAATGAGTCCATTTTACTGAAGAGTTATTTATTAAAAATTTGTCTTTATCCAATGTTTCCTCTGCAACATCTGCAGAAGTGCTTATTTTTCTAACACAAAAAAAAAGTACTCAAAATTTTGAGAATTTTTCATACAAATCTTCTAGACGAGTTGATCGTCTGTGCTGACCTTAACATTGTGCACACAAACAAGAAACCAGGGGGTTACTCTCTATTGCGATGCGAAAGAAAAACTATTCGCATCTGTATGATTTTTACATTGAGTTGCGATGCGTTTTCTTTCGCATGTGGATGTCTTTTAAATGATTTGTGTATAATAGAACTACGAAACAGAATCTTATTGAAAGATAGTTTTTGATTTTTAGCTTTAATTTGAAATGCTTTATCTGAAATTAAATATTTATTTCAGAATTCTTTAACTTTGAGTAATTAATTTGAATTTCTTTAAGTGCAACGAATTACAATAATTTTTTAGGATTAACAAAATATATTTAAAAAAATTATTTTATTCAATATTTGCCGTTTCATAAAACAATATTTTTTTATGAAATATTGAAGAATGTGTAAAATTAAAAGTATGAATATTTTGCTACTACAGTGAAGGATATATAAGCCTCGCTAAAACAGAAATTAACTTGTTTAAGAACAAATGTATTATTTTCTTTACTTTTTTTATTTTTGACACTTTATTATTTTTGAATATTTGCGTGTAAAACTCTTTTTATTTGTTGATTTTAGGAGGCAGGCACTTATTATTGCGTAAATATAAAATAAATTTTAATATTCTTTTCTAGAATGTGGGTATATAAATAATTGTTGCTTTGGTGGTAACAAACTGTTAAAGCTGGTTTACAATCTACTTTTATTTATCTATAGTGGTAAAATTTTTAATAAAAACTTGTTTTTTTTTTTAACCGGCTTTAGTGTTTGACTATGATTATGGGGCATTATTTTTTAATTTATGTAAAGCTCCACCCATTTGCAGTCATAAATATTATTTCAAAGAAATCACGATTTTTACTAACTTTAAAATAAAAGTCTTAACTACCTGATGTTTTATATTAAATAGTTCACAATTTACTACTTTTTTTATCGTTATTTATCTACAATGATACATACTATGTATGCAAAAGTATTTTACAATTTAAACTTTTTTTGCCAGATTGAGAATCTAAGAAAATCAGTTATTTTTAACTTAGTGAAAAAGGTTTTTATACAGGCATGTTCTGAAATCACGGTGATTTCAAACCACTAACGATTTTGAAATCACGTAAATGATTTGATGTTCTGAAAACCATGAGTTTTTTAATTTTTAGTAGTGATTTTCATTGTTCTAAATTTGATTATGTATAGGTTATTTAGTTAAGAGTAATGCTCACAAAGAAATTTTTCAATATCTAAGAATAAAAAATAGTAATTTTAGTTTTGTTCAGTGCATATGGTTTTCGTACAGGTTATACAGTTCTGGATTAAAAATAAAATTCAGTTAATTTTATAAATATTTTTGTGTTCAAATGTGTTCAGGTCACACTACTTTAAAATATCTTGGATGCTCACAACTCATACATTCTACGATGATGTGAAACACGATATGAAAACAGGTTTGTGTCAATGTCACAATTTCCAAGCAACTATTGGCCATGAGTATAAGAAACAGCAGAGAAAATCACACCATCCATTCAATTGCAGAATTTTTTTTTTATGATTTTTTGTAAATGTTGGTTTACGTTGCATTTTTTTACATTTCTACAAATACGTAAACAAAATTTAATTAAACTCACTTTTTCTTTTTTCTTATTATGCTGCGTACGCTAATCAAGTGCAACACTCTGCACTATATGGTCATTCCATATAAACAACTTTGTACTCTTAGTTTACTAACTTTTATTAGGTCTGTAGGAGATGTGAAAACACCAGTGCATGCTCGTACAGCTCGTACTGCAGAAAATATTGCTGCTGTTCGCGATAGTGTGGATGAAGAGCCGTCCACCTCAACTCATCGTCGTGCGCCAACAACTGCACCTCTCACGCTCGTCGTTGATGAGCATTATGCATAAAGACTACACGCTTACAAGGTGCAATTGACTCAAGAACTAAAGCCTCTTGACCATTCCAACCGTCGTCAATGGTCAGAATGGTGGCAAGAAATGGCAACAGTGGATGATCAATTTTCGAAGGAAATCATCTTCAGTGATGAGGCACATTTTCACCTCAATGGATTCGTCAATAAGCAGAATTGCCGCATTTGGGCGAATGATAATCCAAAAGTGATTGTCGAAAAACCAATGCACCCACAAAGAGTGACTGTTTGGTGCGGTTTATGGGCTGGCGGCATCATCGGGCCGTATTTTTTCCAAAATGAGGCCGGTCAGGCAGTTACTATGAATGGTGTTCCATACCATATTATCATAATAAAAAGAAATGACAATAATTTCCTAAATAATTTGTGTTTTATTCAAAATCCACATCGGCCCTTAAAATTTAACCGCCCTTTATAATTTTGAAATTGTTTCCAAAAAGTATTTTAAGTACTACTTCACATATATTAATATTAATACATAGGTTTTAGCTTAATATTTTATAAATATGTACAATATGTATATCAAAATATAAAATGTGTGAGCTTACCTGCCAATAACAAAATCAATTCAGTGGAACAGAAGACTCGGCCATTATAAAGTTTAAGATTTTGTGCGTACTAGGAACAAATGAAGATCACTACTGAAAAATAAAGTTCTTTTATGACTTCATGCCTACTTTAATACAATACAAAATGATTTGTCCGTTCTGCCAAAATTACAGAATTCCAAAGTTTGAAAATGAAACTATTTCTTCTGATGTGTTATGAAGAAACTTGTTGCGAGCAAACGTGATTACAACGCGTAAAAAACCTTGTCATGATATTATAATTTAAGGGCTATCCAATTATTTTTAGGGCAGGTGATCATTACAATTAACTAAAGATGTTCTTCTCTTTATAATTCGAATAGCTTCTGCCTGATAGCATTTTTGCCACTTCTACTTGCTCCTTTAGCTACAAAAGTTGCCCTCCTCCAACAAGGCTAACCACAGGTTGAATTATATAGATTATCTGCTTCACTTCAGCACAAATAAGCTTATTTTCAGCTTTGTCAATTCGGTAAAAAAATAAAAAAAAAAAAAAAAAACCAAACTCAGTTAACACAAAAAATTAAACCATGTGCATATATGTAACAGCAAAAAGAATACCACAATACAAAGTACAAGACATCTATACAGCTCAAAAGTTAAAACGCGAATTTCATTAAAAATCATGTCAAATTGTATTAAAACTCTCGCTGTTTGCAAAGGATTAACAAGTTCATCCATCTTGTGTTAAATCGAAAGGTATTTAAAGTATTTCATTTTCAAACAGGAACTCTGGAACAAGATCGGACAAAAAATGTTATTGTGTTCACTTTATGAAAGCAAGATTTCCATACTATTCATGTTTATTCAGTAATCTAAACTTACTATCACCAAAAAATTTACTTTTGAATTTTTTCACTATTTTTTAATTAATGATAGCATAATAGCAAGAAAATCTGTTCCAACCGGTTGCTTGTATACTTTTTTTTTTAATTTTATTATTGTGGCTAGAAGCACAAGTCGTTTGGTTCATAGCCGATAAGAAGCCGCCACCACAGTTTTAGTCAGCCGAGCTAACACTGTCATTACTTTACCAGTTTATTTTTAATTTTTTTAAATAAGTAATAGTTTACAAAATGTATTTTAATTTGTCCATTAAATTATGTTTAATATATATTAAAATATTAAAGATAAAAATTTACTTTTTCAATGTTGCCAGTCTTCTTTCAGAAGGAAAATTAAATAAAATGGTCATGGCAATGCTGTCATTCAATTATGAATACTGATTATTCATATAATAAATTTTTCAGCACTATTCAGTGTAAATTAAAATCAAAACAATCCAAAAAAACACATGTGTGTGGAAGGATTTGGATATATATTTTATAATACCACATTTATTTTAAAAAGGTTTAGTGTTTTTTAGATTAATTAAAACGATGAAAGAATTTAACTCAAAACAAAAAGTTCGTACCGAAAGAAAGAAAAAGAAGTTGGCCGCTTTAGCTAAATTAGTAAATTTGAATGATATGGACAGACAGGAAGAAGCTACATCTGAATCGTTGATGAATGTGGGAGATGATGCAGACGATGGTTTTATAAAGGTGACGATTTTCTTGTATATAAAAAATTAGAGTTAATTGAATATTTATTATTTATTTAGGTTACCCATAAAAAAAGGGAAAAGAAAAATATTTTACATGGTAGCTCGGATGAAACTTCAAGCAAAAAACAAAAGATTTCGAACGAAGACCAAAGTTCTGCTGATGATGTTATATCTGGTCAAGATGAGAAGGAACTGAAGAGTTTAAATTTGACTGAAGAACAGTATAAATTACTTAAAAAAGAGCTAAAAGAGCGTAAACGTCAGTTAGAAGATGTTCCTAATCTTCGATTACGTGAATTTGGTCAACGTGCATTACTTACTGTTGGCGAAGCTGACAGAACACCCATATTCCTAACTGACCTGCAGCATTTAGTGATGTTAGCACTTCTTGGCAGTAAGTCGCCATGTACTCCAGATAGATGGTGTTTCTTCAATAAACCTAAAAAGATATCTCATACAGTCGTTGTGTGCCTAGAAGGATTATCTTTGTATCACTACCTATCAAATGAAAATAAATTTGAGAAAATTAATAATATATTTGAGACAAAATTGGAGGTAGTATTGCCTAGTTGGAAAAAAGTTGAAACAATAGGTATGATAGAAGAGTTTGCACAGGTGCCTCTTACAAGTGCCCAGGCTCATAAACTTATTGAAACACATGGCTCGCTAGAGGCTGCAATTGAATTAAATAAAGATCCCACACTTCTAATAAAGGGAATATTTCCTGTAGACGATGCCATTATAGATCCATCATGTAATGATTTACATCCCAATGATAAATTTCCACGCACAAAATTACTACTTTCTGCTCTGCAAATGGTAGACGAGGGCTATCCTATGCCCTTAAGAGGTGAATTAAATAGACAATTTTGCAGTTATGTAATGACGAAAGATAAATATGCTCCAGTGACGAATCGTAGTCCTTTATTTGGAGTCGACTGTGAAATGTGTCGAACATGCACAGGAGTAAATGAATTAACACGTATATCAATAGTAAATGAAAGCTATGAAACGATTTATGAAACCCTTGTAAGACCCACCAATAAAATTGTAGATTATTTGACCCAATATTCTGGTATTACTAAGGAGGTTATGATGACGGTGACTAAAACTCTGAAAGATGTTCAAAGAGAAGTAAGAGAGCTTTTACCTCCTGATGCTATTTTAGTCGGGCAATCATTAAATTGCGATTTGAATGCAATGCGTATGATGCACCCTTATGTTATTGATACAAGTGTTTGTTTTAATATGAGCGGTGTACGAAGACGTAAATCTAAATTACAAACATTGGCAATGACTTTTCTTAAAGAAAACATTCAGGAACATAACGGAGGTCACGATTCTGTAGAAGATTCAGTTTCAAGTTTAAAACTTGTAAAATTGAAACTAGCTAATAGTATGGAATTCGGAGATGAAATATTAACACAAAAGAAACGATTACATGATATAATACAAGCTGCTAGCGGTGATGCGATAAAAAACAATTTATTAGCTCATGCTTCGCAACGAGATAGGCGTACTGCTATAGTAACTGCCAAACCACTTTCACAAACTGTAAAAGAATTACTAAAAACAGCGGAACTAGCTTCAATAGATAACACACATAAAAGCATATTACTACATGAACTAAAAACAAACAAAGAATCTGTTCGCAAATGCAAAGAAATATTGCTGGAAAATGCATTGACTCTGTGTAACCTTCATATAAAACGGGACGAATTACTGGCATCCTCGTTCGAGTCTACAATAGAGAGTGTAGACAAATGGATTTCAAAAATTTGGAAAAATATGGCACATAATGGTTTACTTTTGGTCTTAATGGGTGGAGCTTCAGAGTGTTCTTCTGGTGTGGCTAAAATTGCTGTTAAACGTAATATAGCCGATGTTGCTGCCGAAGTACCTTTAACTATTGAGCAAGATTAAATTATTGTCACTTTGTGAACTACTATATTTCTAAAATTTTAAAATTAATTATAAACACCGCTATTTTTTCAAACTTTTCAAACCAACTTAGACATTTATATGTATATCTCTAATAATACATGAATTTCAAAACTGCATAATAAAAAAATTATATAATAAATTATGTGGGTTATCATTGTAGGTATGCGAAAGTAACTGTCGTTTATTAGCTTAATAGAATTAGAAACAAACTTCATATGTATAAAACTTGAATTTAGGATTAGCATTCTCGTAGACGAATTAACGACAAGGTGTTATAAAAGAAAGTGGCCAGCATTGTTGTTTTCTTTACGACAATGACACTCATAATCAGGCCTATTAAATTGTAATAGCTTTTATTATAATTCAGAATCTAAATAGTACATATAATTTTTTTATCAATGTATTTTTAACGAATGAATTATGCAAACGAACTCAATAATTATGTACACGATCCGAATTTACACCGCAAACAGATATACATAAAATTTTTTTTTGTGAATAAAGTAATAAAAATGGTTTTTAGAAATCGGCAACAATTAATAAAACGCTAAACGTTTTGCAAGTCTTATCTGGTATGCAAAGCTTGTTAGGTGGTTTGTAGCCAAGAGCAAGATCGAAATTTTGCCTAAAAAGAAATATTTGACAAGCGTTTTTAATTGTAAATTCACAAAAATTTAATTTCAAAAAATCAAATGGGACTTTAAAATTAACCTCTGCATGATTGCTATATAACACACAATCGTACTTTATATACACTAAACCATTTTAATACTTATCAGTAGTTTGAAATCTTGTGGTTTTTTAATTATTTTTTTATAATGCCAATGTTATGAATGCTTAGCACGCTACCTCTTAATTAAAGAACAATAAAGCTAAAAGAAAAACATTACAATTTTGCAGCTACTCATTGTATCACAATTCGATTTAAATCACCATTTAAATATTGGCCAGCTCTTAACAAGTTAACATGTAAAGAACAAACAAATAAGAAAACCATGGCCTTTAACGAAATAATAAACCAGTTGTGTCTACAACAAAATCTATAAAAAAGAAACTACTTGAAAAAATACCAAAAAGAAAAAAGTCTTTGTTGAATGCACAAAATATGGGAAAAGTTAATTTGTGTTGTGAGAAAGAAAAAAAATGTTAAAATAGAAATTAGTCATAACGTTGTCAATTTATGATTGTGCTTTGTCCAACGAAAAAATCCCCATCGATGGGTAACAATAAAGAGAAATTATTATTAAAACTAAATTATTGTGAAGTGTTAAGCCAACTACATATTAATACAAAATTAAAAAGAGCACACATTAAGTTACGTACTTGGTTATGTTTTTAACACTTTTTTAAACAAACTCCAAATAATATTGAATGGTGATTTAATACCAAAGTGAGTTTTTGATGCTGAAATCTAGATACAATACATACCGCCATCTCAATTTCGGAAAGCTTACGAGATACAATAGTTTGTAAAATAGCACTTTTAGTTTTGGTTTACATATTTTTTTTAAACAAATAGAAAATTTCTTTTCAAAAATATAAGTTTTTCGCAATTATGTTATTAATTTTTCATGTAATTACATGCTTATATTTTTTTGCTCTTTTATTGTTGCTAGTATTTTGTTTAAACATTTTTTATTCTAAGAAAGTATGCAGCAAATGTATTCTGCTCTGAATTAATATTTTCTCTTAGAAATATTTGCATTGATTTTATCTCTTACGTTTACGGACATATGTATGTGTATATGTTTTATATACTAAAACACAGCAAGAGGATTTTTAAGATACCAGAAGTTCCCAAGCATACATGTATTTTTATTGCAAATGGTTTTTTTTTTAATTTATTCAAAAATGTTAAGCTGTTTTCGAATACCTACATACTTCTATTCATTTTGATTTGCCAGAAAAAATTTTAAAATATTAATTTTTTTTAATTTAAAGTTATCAAATTGATTTAACGTTTTATTTATTAACTAGCTGTTTTTACACGGTCTCGCCCCGTCCTTTTATCTATGTGTATTAGTTCTTAGACATATATATAAAAATTCAGAATAATCTGTTGAAAAGCTGGGTTTTGATTAGCTGTTTTTACTCGGTGTCGCATGGTTAATACAAATTGTCGACCTTCTAAGTGAGTCGCTTAAAAGTGAGCACAGCCAATCTAACAATATACTCGTATACGTTGACCATTCTTAGCATAATGCAATTTTATGTAACAAATTTCAACGAAAATTATTAATTGTATATGATTAGACAAATTTAATAAATTTAAATTTAATTAAAAAAATTGATTAGTTTTAAATTTCGTGTAACCCATTTCATTTATATTTTTTAATTAGTCAGCTTATTACATATATTTTTCCAGAATATAAATTAGCCACAACTTCTCAACCGATAATTGCTTATGAGTTGATAGTTCAGGCAACAGATTTTTAATATAATTTTTTTTTTTAGTTTTTGCAGTGAATTATATGTATTTTGAGAACATCTTGCTAAGAGAAAATATGTTAGTCAGCAAATAATTTGTATGTGCTTCAGGCATGATTTCAGTCATGTAATTTCTACAACAAATATTTCCCAGCATCAACAATTTAGTTTGCAAAAATTATTAAAACTGTATAGAACGTCTCGCGGCGCAGTGAAAATTTTTTTAAATTAAAAATTTTATTAAACAAAAATACAAACTGAAGAGAAAAGTTAAGCAACAACAGAACAAATAAATTAAAATAACTTATTACAAAAACATTAAGGCACTTGAAGTAAAAAAACTGTTTAGCAATTCATAAATATTTTCTAAAAAAAATTGTTAGAGAATACATAAATAAATTAAAAAATTCGAGCCAATTGTATAACATTACTGGCGGCAAAATGGATCAGCAACATATCATTTTAGAAATGAACAACAAAAACTCAAATCAACAAATTGAAAATTTAACTGATAAAAATGTAAGTACTTATTTACTGTCAATTCCCTTGAAATGTTTGAGAATTAATCATAAGCATATACGAGTACATACATATATATATATTCGTATACATAAATATATTTTAATTTTAACGTGCCTATTAAAAGCATCGTACATCTTTTGAAATTTATGCACGTTCCCCATATATATAATTGAGTGAATAAAAAAATATTCTATTTGTGGGATACATTAAACCCTAATTAGACTCTTAATTAATATACTATTTATTTATTAATTATAAATATTTATAAGGAATTGATTTAGAAAATCAGTATTCTCATTATTATATGAAAATTTAATATTATTTATTTCAGAAAATTAATTCAACATTTTGCAAGATTTTCGCGGGTTACTTTGCTCTATATAAGAGAGTTAAAAGCAGTGTGTGTGATTTATTCAACTCACAAAAAATCGTGTACATTTGCTTAAATCATGTTTGAAGCACGATTAAAAGCTGAATGGTTTTTTTGTGGTGTTCAACACTATTAAATTTAAAAAACAAAATTCAAATATTAAAAAACACAAAATGCAAAATGCTTTTTATTGTTGAATGTTTTAATCAAGGCATATGTATGCTAATGCCTGTGTTTGATTCGTATAAACTAACATAAGCATTAAATATGCGAAGCTATTGTTCGTATGAACTGGAACAGGCAATTATTTTTTTTGTGCAAGTTCTTTCCCAATTCTCAAAAATTAAAAAATACTCCGATTCCCAGAAGTTGCAAAAGTTTGAGTAATTAAAAGCACTAACCATCATGCAAGCATGTTTTGAAACAATTAATTATTATTTCTTACTGAAATTGTGATTGTGTTTGTGTGATTACAAGCATTTATATATATTTTTTAGGAAGAGTAATTGTATTGCTTTAAAAACTGGAGATAGAATGACTAACTTTTTACAAAACTAGTACACGCTTAATGATAAAACGACATTACAGATTTAAGTACGCATTCAGATATTGAGAAGGTCATTGGATATATTTACTACATAATAATATGTAACTACAAATACCAGATGTTTGTTTTTGATTTAAAAACATGAGTGATTAAAAAAATAGGATTCCAAATAAAAAATAAAGATGTTTAAAGTGCTCTAAATGTGATCGGCCACATTAAAGAAGAAAAATAACAATAATTTCTAATAAAATATAAATTGGGAATAACTTACAATGAGATTGAAATTTAGTTGAATTTTGTTTATCAGTCCTAAAACCCTCTTTAAAATATTTTATTTATTTATTTCATACAATGAAGGTACTTATTTCAATATAAAAATTTTAGTTACCCTAGTTTAAAATCTTCCAACAGTTTTACCATAACACAAATTTAAAGCTCTTAATAAATAAAACAATTTCCACATATTTTTTTTTACTGTAAAGTTAATAAAATTTTAGAGAAGGCAGCTTACATTTTCATTGACGATATGCATTTATGTTTATATTAAATTCTAAACTTTTTTCACTATATATATATATATATATATGGATATACTTAAATATGTATGTGTGTCTTTTGCAGTTACATGATTTTTATCCCCATACTGATATTGATATTATTGATGGTCGTTTACCTCGTATACCAAGAGCAGGTAACTAAACTAATTTTTTTTTAAACTTTAAAATTCTAGCTATCGCTGTTGCTTCTTTAGTTTTATTATTCTTTTTTGTTTTTTTGTTTTGCGTTTTCCTCGTAAAAATTCAGTTCCAGAAACTGATGATGATGATGAATACGATGATAGACCATCTTTTACAGGTCCACGTGTAGGAGTCGACGATGGCTTATTACCTACTGATGAAAATGGAGTTGCGGTAAATCATCAGCCTTCAAAACCATCCTCAAGACGTCCCAGTCTGCCATTTCCCGGCTATAATGGCCCTGGTTTTGTAACTATTAATGGAGTTGATACACCCATACCAGATATCAATGCTTATCAACATAAAAAAACCTTGGCACAGGGAATGATGGATTTAGCTTTGCTGTCAGCCAATGCGAATCAATTACGTTATGTGTTGGAATCCTATCAACGACATCCCTACTATTATCCCAGTTTAATTTTTATTTCATTAAGTATTATTTTTCAAGTACGATACAACCATATTTAATATTAAATGGTGGCCATTTTCCTTACATTTATTTTTTATTTGGTTCCTTGCAGATTGCAGTTGGAGTTGGTTTAATACTTAATAGCAAATATAACATTAAGAATGAAAAGGATATTTGTCGGGCGAATAAAATTAATAACTATACAGTTATTGGTATTTTTATAGTGACAGTTGTAAATGTGTTCATATCCGCTTTTGGCGTTGCTGATCCTCAACCCCAAAGAAACACATAAAAAGAATCACGTATAGATATTTTAATTAAATTATTTTCATAAGTAAAATAGATAGATTAAAAATTGAAATGTGATTTAATGCTAAATAAGAAGTATGATTTTGGCCCCTATTATGAGTTACTTTCGTTCGGTCTTTGACTATAGTCGAAAAAGTTTATCGAACAAATTTTCATTTGGTATTATCACATGCATTTGACAGACTAGGTTTATTGGGAATTAAATTTTTTCTATAAACAAAAGATAACCACAATCTGGTCCATAATCATTCTTATGAGAAAAAACCGAATATAGAATCTCTGAGCAATTTTTTTCCAGTACTTTCCGTTATAACAGTTTTTTTTTTTGGAAAATTCTTTTTATCGCTGTTTACTTCTTGTAAAAAAGCAAAAATAATTGCAAATTTTAATTTTTTTCTAATGTTCTTACTAAAACAAAAGCAAAATTGGTTGGACCACGAAAATTCGTTAGTAGAATATGAATTTAACAAGTAACTCATTATACAGCCCTTTATGTATTTAATATTATAATTTTTTTATTTAAAGCCCAACGAATAAATTATTTTTATTAATAAATTCAAATTTAAGTGTAGATTTGCATGTATGTATATAGAGTGTACTATTATCTAGTATTTCTTGCATGACTATAAAATATAATATCTAAGTATAATACAAGTAAAAAATATAATACTGGGAAACAAATCATTAGTAAAATATTTAATAAATACATACATACGAGTACGTATTTCCCTTAAACCTTTAAAAAAACAAAATTCATTTAATTTTAATTTGTATGAATTAAAAGTTATGAGGTTTTACACTTTTGAAAACTGTTTATAACACACGCCCATTTAATGAAATAACAGCATATCTACGAAATGCAAGCGTTGGTTTTAATAATGCTAATTGTCTACTCACAGCTACAAAAAAAAAAAAAAAAAAAAAAATAGCAGTGATTGTTTTTGAAGTGCATTTTACATTACTTTAAAAAAAAACCAAAAACAATTACCACAGATATTTAGATGCTGAATTCACATATGAGATTTTAAATCAGTGGCTTTTTTCAAGAATTTCATTACCAATTTAGAACTAAAGTTTCAAAATTAAACAAAAAAAGTATCACCGAGTATTACATTTTATAGCTTTTTAGAAGCGCATTTTATTCAGTGAAAAGTTTTCAAAAAAGAACAACTTCCTGCCAATGACACACCAATATTAAATTTATTGGTTTTTCCTTAGATTTAGAAGTACTTTCAGGCTGTTATTGAAATGATTTTTCCACTTCTTTTTTCTCTATGTATTTTACTGCTCTACTTTTTGGAAGAGAATATTCAAAGTTTTGCCATTAATCCATTAATCAAAACTTTAAAAGCATTTTATGTTATTATAACGTGTTATTAGACACTCTCAACCAAAATGGCAAAAAATTTTAATAAATATACCGTTATTTTATCAGCCACTTTATACATTAATGTGTAGTTATCAAAGTTTATATTACATATAAAAGCTAAAATATGCTTAAGTTAAAATAATCTCAATAATCCACTTTATATTCTGTATAAATATTTTAATTTCAAAAAAATATTTAAATTTTTTTTCCATAAGCGTTTTAGTAAACTGTAAACTTACAATGGATCTTCTGTAAAATTATGTTTTTTTTGGAATTATGGCACTATTAAAGTAAATGAGCGATTCTACTTTCAATAAAGTACTTTAAAAAATATGTATGTATGTATGTATGTATAAAATCTGTTAAAATTGTTAAATTTTTGTAGGGCGAATAAAACATGCTTGTGTATGTAAGTCTTTTAGATAAGAAAAATGATATAATAACGAAAATTCAAGGGTTTCTTTGATTTCACTAAAAAATAGCGTATTGGAAAAAAGTAAAATTAAAATAAACAAGAAATAATTTACACAAGTTTAATATTTGTCACAAATATTTTTTTATTGTTAATAACCTTTATAAAAGTTTTTAAAACTGTTTTGCATATAAAAAGAAAAAAAAAATAAAAACAAAAACATAATAAAAAATAAAAACGCAAGATATTTTGCTGTAAATAAACTACACAATATCACTAATGTAGTACTGTATGTATGTATGTACGCCCGTTCTTTTTTATGTTTAGTATTTAACCATGTACTTTTTATATTTATGTATCAATGTTTGTTTGTATGTAACTAAAAACTAATATCACAATTTGTAAGAGTGAATCTGCATCTGTGGGTGGTTGGTGCCTGTCTACCTGTACTGCCTATCTTTCTGTCGTTCGGTGTGTATTTATGTATTCTGTTTTCCGTAACTTTACTTCTTATAATATACTCGTATTGCGATTGTGAAATAAAATCTATCATTCATTATCATAATTTTTCAACTTACAAAATAAAAAAAATAAAAACTTAGAAATAAATTCACTCTCTTCCATTAATTTTTCACTGAATTTTACTTTTTTCCTGTATGCTATCGTTTGGCTGTGGATCAACTAATTCAAAATCACAAATTAAAGAAAAATGATCCGATGGATATTGGAAGCTGGGTGTACGATTTTTGCCAATTTCATCACCTTGAGGAAAATCCAAACAATTTTTTACCTACAAAAAATTTACTTTATCTTATTTTCTAATCTACAAAAAGAGGAAAATACACTTACTTTCAAATTATCTTTCGTATAGAAAACATAGTCTATTGTGTGGCAGACTTCGCCATCTTCACGTATTTTCCAGGTAGTATATGGTGGCTCATTCTGTATGGATTTTTCCAGATTATCGCTATTGCCTAATGTATTGTTCTTGGCTGTATTTTCATTATTGCATTCATCACTTTCGGCCCGTATGTCCGAATAAGCACTGGCTAATTTTAGGAATTCACAATTCAAAATGGTGGAATAAACTGGTTCGGTGGGTTCAGCGTTAAAGTCGCCACACAATAAAACAGCTCTATCACCAGCAAATTGTTTTACAAAGCGTATTAAGTCACGACCTTGTTCATTGCGCAGCTTCGAAAGCAGTGAGCCATGACGAGCCTTTAAATGTGTAGTAGCTACACAAATTTCACGTCCTGTAGCAGTTATCTTTAAATTTGCTGCTATAGCCACTTGATTACTTTGCACTCGCCAGACTTCTAAAATTCGAGTACCAAAGTTTTTCAACTCAAATTTATCCCGTTTAAAAAATATTGCACAACCATCAGGACCATTGTTTTCTTCAATATAGAGGCATGGTGAATCAGGTTTGGGAAAGAAAATTCCTTCATATTTTTGTGTACCCAAAATATTTTGAAGAAACTTGTAATGATCTACTTCCTATTACATTTAAAAGCAATAAAATAAAATAATTGATATAAATCGGTTTGATTCATTTTACTCAACAATTTTACCTGTAAACATATTATATCGGGATTGTTTTGTAAAATTTCTTGTACTATTAAAAATTTACGATTTTCCCAAGTTAAAGCCTCCTCGGGGCAACGTACAAAGCCATCATTATTTTGTCCAAGAGCTGCAAGGTAATTGGAATTAAATAAAATACAAAATAAAAAAATATAAAATCTGTTATCGAATGGTGTAGTTTAAATCCTTTACATATAAATTGTACTGTATAAACTAACTTTTTTTATATTTATTTATACTTTCGTTATAAACAATAAATTCTTTCACTCTAAAACGAAATTTCACTGAAATATTAAAATACCCTAAAGCAAAAATGGTGTATGTATTAACTTTCAAAGGAATCCTTTATAATGTAGAAAGCTAATGATTAAAAAACTTATCTAAATTGTGTGGGCGTTAAAGTGGGTGTGACCAATACCGTACATTGGTATATAGACATTATATATATCAAACTGCAGAAAAATCCATTAGGAAACAAAAATTTGTATAACGAACAACAAAGCAAAACAAACAACAAAAAATGTTCGTTTTCTGCCGACGAAAAATATATGTAAATATACAAAATTCAATAATGGCCATACTCAAATATACCATATCTTGATATATCATGTCAACTCAAACAAGGTGTTGTGTTATGTTGTGCGAAATCTATCTAGCAGTAGACTTGTCTCCAAATCATTCAGGCGATTTCAAATGATCTCAAACTCGGTATCAAACATATTAAGGCTGGCTTTATATATTTATTTTATATATATAAAACAAACAAAAAATAGATATAGAGAGCCGTTCGATTTTAAAAATATTAGCAAAATTAAAGCCTGTTTAGTGGAAGAATGTAATACTCATGTAAAAAAATATTAAAAAATTACATAAAATTTAATTATTGAAAATTGAATTGAAAAGAAGGGATTTTTGGAAATTCGAATATTAAGGGGGTAAAAAAAAAGGGTAAAATGGAAATTTTTATTATATGTATATCTCAGGAACTACTACAGATAGAGCCAATTTAAAAAAAAAAATTTTAAAATAGTTCAAAGTAACTTCTGAGTATTAGGGTTGTAGATTACAAATTTAGACAGTATCCCCTTTAAAATGATATACGTCTCATCCCACAATCTTTAATGGTTCGTTGGGAAGTTGCTAAAATCACTTAGAGCAACAGCACTGAGGTATATGGAAATTTCAAAATAATCCAAAATAACTTCCGAACGAACCATAGAAGATTGTGAGATGGGACATATATCATTTTAAAGGGGAGGGTCGTCTAAATTTGTAATCTACCACCCAAATACTCAGAAGTTACTTTGGATTATTTAAAATTTTTTTTTTATTTCCATATGTGCTTATTTGTACCCCATATACTACATATATATAAAAAATACGTTATAAACTTACTTTGCGATAAAAGATTCCACTGCAATAAACGTATATAATTTGGATCAGCTATTGGTGTGCTGCATACTGTCGTTGATGTTAAGTGTCATCAATACAAAATTTATAAAAAAAAGACATATTAGAGAAGAATTTTACGCTATTTTAAAACCAAATTTATACATTTAGCAAAAGTATGCATGTATGTTAATAAAATTCAGCATTTTGTTTTTCTTTTTACTTACCTCGAGACACTGCATCTAATTTAAGACAACGTAAGCCATCTGTTATGTCTGATGAAACAATTTGAGCAGTTAAAGTTGGTAAAGGCTTTAAGAAGAAGCGTGTTAAGAGCGGGGGTTGATGCTCACCACGTAAATGTTTACAATGTTGCAAAAGCTCTGGGGTACTCAGACCTTTCGGTATCTCTAAACTATCATCTTGAGAATCAGAATTATTAATTTTTGGGGCCGAATTAAATGAACCCATTCTAAAAAATAAATATTTAATTTTTTCTTTAAAGATTCAAATTGAATTTAAATTAACGATAAAAAAGATCAAGCCATCAAAAAAATTTTAAATCAAGTAAACAAGCATCCAGTAAAAATAAACAGGCAACTTAAAATACTAAAACTTTAACACACACACACACACACACAGGCAAAGAAAACTAACTACGCGTACATTATTTATACTCACAAGGTGTGGGTTTTAAATAAAAATTTTCTCAAATAAATAACTATTATAAAAAGCGTGTGATTCTGACGTGTGGAACCTATTTTCATGATGCCTGTAGACAGTTTACTGAAATTACAAAGGGATATAAGGATGTAAATATTTTAAATGTAATTATTTTAGCAAGTCGGTTCTCTCCTAATCATTTAAAAAAATCAAGGCATATTTTAGTTACTGAAAAAGCAATTTTTAACCGCAGCATATGACATGGGATTTTAAATTATTTACTTGTCTTCAATATTTACAATTAGTTTAATTTATGAACGAATTGGAGTTAAGTATTGGTAAGTGTGAATGTAATGGTTGTAATTTTTTTCACAAAATTTCAAAAGAAGTATAGTTGAATTGTAAACCATACTCGTAATATTGGCATAAATTACAAATTTGTACTATTTACTTTGTAGTATCGCATTTATTTGAATAAAATATTGCAGTCACATGGCATTTTAAATTGCGTTTTATTGCATGAGAAGCAGAGAATTGAAAAAATTGCATTTTTGGTTAAAATTTTTTATGTATAAACAATCAAACTTTTCTCTGTGAGTGTCCGTCTCTTGTGGCTTCGAGACACAGATTTCTCGGTGGACATCTGATGGCCGAACTACTTGAGATATCGAGAGTAAGGTTAGCGGACCTTCTCGCATATTTAAATGTCACGGGGTGGATCTAGGTCACCTTACGGCTACATGGTCTTGGCGAGTATGTGGTTCAAAACGGAGTCTTGCGACTCTAATTGAAAGCCGTTTAGGACGCCACGTAAACGAACCAACCAACCAACACAAACGAACAATTTGAGTAAAAATCGTGCACAACATTTGATTAAATCATGTTCGAGGCAAGATTAAAAACTGATTGTTTTTTATGTTGTTCGACTTGATTGAATTTAAAAAAATAAAAACAAATATATGGAAAAACGCATTAAATCAACAATCACACATGTTTGAATAAACTACTGCGTAGTAAAATAGGGTTTTGTATTGTTGAATGTTTTAATCAATGTTAATGTCTGTGTTTGAATTTTGCTTTTTAAATTCAATCGAGGCGAACAGCATAAAAAACAATCAGCTTTTAATTGTGCCTTGCAACATTTTCATACAATCATCATTTTGAATGATTGAAATTGAACGAAAGTCATAGTACTATCGCATGTTTGACTGTTTGAGTAAAAGCAACTCGATTTTTTGTGCGTTAAATAAATCACACACCCCAATTTCAATTCTCTGGTAAGACGTTTTGAAAAAAGCACAATTTCCTTCCAATGATACACTAATTGGTATTTCGTCAAGCTGTTGTTGTGCTAAGTCTTTTATTTCTTTTTTTAATTTTTTTTCCACGTGTATGTATAATGGGTGTCTCAGTAAGAGTGCTCTTTTAAAATTCAGTATATTTTGTTTGTGCGAGTGGCAACTTTGTAATTTGACAGCTGTCACTTATGTATGTTTATTTTGATTATAAAAATGAAGCGATTTACTAAAAAAAGAACCTAGTATATTTGTAATATAAGTGAAGATAATACCAATTTTTCATTGCTGAATATTTCATTAAATTAATGAAATATTTTACTAGCCTAATGCAACCTCATTAGTTAAAAATAAAAAATGCATTGTTTTATTGGATTAATAAAAAATTTTTTGTTAGTATACTATAGATCTCAAAGGTCGCGGTGCGATTATAGCCCTTGACGATTTGTTTTTAATTTATTTTACAATTTTAGTCTTAAAGTCTAGTAAAAAGCCGATTGTTTTTAATCAAAAGTCGTGCATCGATTTGAATAAAATATGATTAGTTTTTTTTAAACTAATGGGGCTAGATGCTTGTTTACAAAAAGTGCTGGATTTTTGTCTTTTTTTTTCTATTTTAAATAAATTTTTGAAAATAAAAGAAACAAGGAAATTTTGATAATAACGTTCTTTTTTCCTCACAACTTTTACGTTATTTTTAAAACCAGTGAGAAGATTTAATTTCGGCTTTTCTTTTTAATTCCTTTAAAGCACAAGGACAGATTTTAATTCAGCACTCCAAAAAACTTTTGAAACAGCTTGCTGTTGGTGTGGTCCAAAAACTGTGTTATTAAATACAGTAGAAATAATTTTAATCACTCAAAACACATGAACAAAAATAATTTATATAAAAAGTCACTTGTGGCTAATATTACTTTCACTTTCAATTTCAATCACTTACAATTTTATCTCACAAATCATTTTGAAAGATTTACATTGAATATGTAATAACTATAGCAAAAAGGTCTGAAAAACGAGTTACGAGTTCAACAACTTTTAATGTTTCAGACGAAAATATCGTTTTATCAGTGCACTTCTTGCTAATGTAAATTTGAAAAATAATATGGATATTCAGTGATTAATAAAAATTGTTGTGCGAACAAAAAAACTTTTGATTTGTGTTCTATTGCAGGCAAAATAAACAATTTTGCATTTACAAGGTGCAACAACGTTTGCTATAAATCTGAATCACCATAATATGAATACCGAAAATAAATTAATTGTTTTATCTTTTAAAATAAACTGTTAACTTTAGAAAAATTTATTATAAACTGAACAAAAGCTTAAACGATAGCGTTATTTGTTTACTTGAATTCATTTAAACGAAAGTTTTTGTTTTATTGCAAGTATGAACTCATAAATGACGTCAATTACAAACATTTTTCTTTTATTTATTCATTTACTGTAAAAATATTAATTCATTTAATTACCGCATGAATATTCATGTATTTTAATCTTTGAAAGAAACTATCTGCTTCGTCATTACTTTAGGAGTGACAAATTTGATTTCTGTTCCATTTTTAATTAATTTAAACCACTTAAATATACGATTTCACTGCAGAATTCAGGATTTCTAACGGTGATGGATTTTGAGAACTTTTACTTAAAGAAAACATTTTCTATTGCACGAAAACACATTTTTTAAATGTGTTTGCCGTGAATTAAAGTTGAGGGAGAACCACCTTGAAAGCAAAATTTTTTGTCCCAAAATTACAACCCCCAGGTACATCTAATTTAGAGGAAAAATTAATAAATTTTACATTTTCCTGTCATTGGGACATTGGAAAATTTATTATAATATTATATTTATTTTTTAAGTTTTTGATTTGTAAACATATTCAAAAAGGCATACATAGTAAATAGTATCTGAAAAAAATGAGTGCTTGCAATAAGCTAATTTGCTGTTTCTGTAACAATCAACTCGTTTAGAAAATTTGTATAAAAAACAATAAATTTCTTAGTACTTTTTACAAAAAATTGCTTGATATATTGTTATGGAAACCGCAAATAATCCGAAAATTATTAAAATCTGTACAGCCGTTTGAAGTAATTAATTTTGGGGAAAAAAATGGGAAGAAATTTGTTCTTTTCGGAAAGCTCGATATCATTTAATATAGTATGTACTGCAATTTAATTAATTTTCATTGTAGGAGAAATGAAATTTATTTCTTGACTTATAAACGTACTTCATAGATCGATTTTTAACAGTCATACGTTCATTGATTAAAACAATTAAGTCGTCTGAAAAATTCGTGTTAAAAACACTACCCGAACCCTAGAAAATGTATATATTTCAACATAAATTTCTAGGTTTGATCGGTTCTGAAATTAAGAGAAGCATTTTGTTCATTTACGAAATAATTATATGCTGATGTTGAAAACGTATAGTCTTGCGTACGAGTACATGACATTCAATTTTCAAAGTTTACCTTTTGAATTGTTTACTCGATCCAAAAGAAATTTATAAAAGTATTCTTGAAAAAATAATTTTTCGATTATTTTTGTACCTGAACTTAAACTGTTTTACTTTCCATAAGGGCATTAGTGCATTTTCTAATGCATATTTTGTATTTTTAAATGCATATTTTATGCACATATTTTCGTTTTTTAAGTGCGTGAAAATCCTTACCCTTTAAATTATACATGCAGTCATGCATGCATGTAAAATGTAAAAATTTAATGCCTTTTTGATTTGTGTTTCAGGAGTGACTTTTAGCTCATCCTGCATTATTATCAATTTTTTAAAAGCCTTAGAGTTTAGAAGATATTCAAAAATTTCTTTTTAAATAAATGATTCAAAAATTTAATGTAAAGAAAATCTTAAATTTTGTTATTAAGGTTAATACCTGCACCTCACAGTAAGTTGAAGAAACTCTGAGATCAAGAGTCTAGACTCTAGAGACTAATTGTCTGTGATGCTCTAAGCTACGCATTAACCACCATATGATGGATATTCTACACAGACTAATTAAATAATTGTCATTTTCAGAAATGTCTGTATTTATTACATATACATATATTTTTTATTTAACTGTTAGTATAAACTTGTTTTAATTTATTTTTATAAATGCTGACATAAAATCGGTCAATAGCATTTTATTTAAAACATTTTATAAATATTATTTGAATGTTGTCAAAGCAAATCGAAAAATTTAATTAAGGAAATACCTGTTCAAAACAGATATCTTAACAAATCATAAATAAACAAGAAACATACATACATCCATACATACATATGCATAGTGTCTTATCCAGTAAATTTAAATTATTTAATATAAATACATAATACGTACTTATGTATACATAATTAATTGAGTTAGCATTACAATAACAAAAAAACTAAAAAAAGGAAATAAAATAAATAAAATTATGAGTGCATAAGGCATAAGATTGTTATTTTATACCTGGTTAACATAACTTTTTGCAAGTATGCTTTGCGATCATTCTTGCACGGCAATTTGCCGGCACGTTTCATTTCAAAAGTATGTTCCATTTTAACAATTTTTTCTTCTATTTTTTTTATTAAGAAAATTTTTTTTTAAGTGTTAAAGCAGTTTAAATTTTTTATTTTTTTTTAAGTCTAAAAGTGATCGGAAAATAATTGTTTAAGAAAACAAAAACTGTTTTTAAAAACTGGATTTTGGAGAGAATTTATTCTTTAAGCAAACCGTTCTTGAAAGAGGTCTCTATTAAACTGATTTTTGTTGAAATGTGAAATATTAGAACGGGAACTGGTTGGATATATTTTGTTTATTTATTTTGTATTGTATTTAAATTTTAGCTGCTTTTAAAAGATTTTGTTAAAAAAAAATCTTGTATCTCACGTGCGCTGTCAACGAAAACGATAACTGCTACAAATTTTAGTAAATTAACATTTATATTTTATATGTATGTGGATACGTATCTATACAGGCATAAGTGTAAGTTTCTTTTAAATATACGAAAACAATAGAAATGAATACAAAAAAAAATCAAAAAGCAAAAAGCACAAGAAGTTTAATTGACATTTTATTTGAATAGATCTGGGGGTTTAAATTTCTGCAGTCGGTCAAATTTGCATATTTCCAATAAATTGTAATGCGAGTATAACTACTTATTTCGGTGTATAGTCACTTTTTTTATTTGAAAATTGGTTTTTGTTATATTTTTTTCTTTACTTGTAGTTGCCTTTGTGTCACACATAATGCAAAAACTAAGACATGTTTATACATGATCGCACTACAGCAATTAATTATAAGAGCAGAAAAATAATAACGATGTTCTGGGGACAAAGAAATCCAGGTAAAATCTTTCCTACCAGTAACCAAGAGTAATAGAAAAGGGGATTACACAAGTTTTTCTCTGTTTACAAGATTCAGTGCCAACAGTTACGTGACATCTAGACTTACAGTTGCGGTAAAAAAAAATAGCACTGAAGGCAGCCCTTCCCTTGTTTATTTATTTTACCTTTGTTTATTTGACTATAATTAAAAGAGGTATAAGGAGTGTCTATGCTATGCAAAAAAATTTTAATTTATTAGATTTTATGGAAATACTTTACTAAATACAGTTAATAATCAAAATTTGACAATTTTTGATAAAATATGTTTTGGGTATTCTTCGCTAGACATCTTAACTACAGCCCAAAGGTATTTTAAAAATTGACTATTTTCCATAAAAATTTTTAAGACGATTGTATTGTTCAAACAGTACCGTCGGTAGCATCTAAATAATTTTATAACAAAAACTTTTAGGGCTTCTACAGTTATAGTCCTCTAAAATGACTTAATATAAAACACTTTTGACAGCAATGATCTTTTAAATCCCCCAATAAAATCAATATCGTGGGTAAAATGTTGTGTTTCTTGTATTATCATCACCATACAATGAGATTTATTTGGCATTCGTTATCAATCGAAAGTTTCATATGAATTGTATTTAAATTTTGATCAATATCGAGTACCGTAATATGACAGTAGATTTAAATTTTTAAAACTTTTAAATTTGAAATAAAAAAAATGTAATTTTAAATCTGAATTTGAGATTAAATTTTTTATTTAAAATTTACTCTCTACAAAGTTTCCTTAAAAGTAATTAACAGAGTATATGCAGTCGGCGACGTCTTATTGTATTCATTAAAAAACAGAAGTGTAAAATAACAATAATGTCTTTTCATATACAACGTTACATGCGGATACAATTGAGATGCTTCTGTTTATTATACACAAGATAAACAGAATTGAATTGTATTGAATTGTTTTGTATATTTAATTGTTTTGAACAATTGTTTTTATGTTACGTTTAGTACTATTATTGTTGCTCTTGTTGTTCACTTATGCTAATTTATTATAAAAATAATTTAATAGATTCTATGCTCACATTTATTGTACAAATAAATTTTTAAATTCAAAACAAATGTTACAGCTGGTTTAAAGGTTTTTTTTTTTAATTTAAAGAAAAAAATAATGAAATTGTAAAGATAAAATTTTTTTTAATTTGACAACAAAAATATTAAAATATCGCACACTAACAAAATTAAATTAAAATTTGTAATGGAGCACGCAATGAAAAAAAATGCTTAAAGTGTCAAAACTCATTAAGAAAATTCGAAATTTTCGAGACATTATTTTCGAAAAAAAAAAAAATTGTTTAGTAAAGGCATTACCAATTTTTTCTATACTTTTTAATTTTTCGCTACGTCAACTGTAGTACGATTTTTTATTAAAATTTAGCAACAACATTGTCGGCTCCGCTATTCTGTAACATTTTTAACGATGTTCGCTTTATTTTTCGATTGTATCGTTGCCTTAGCATAATTCATTTGAGTTGCTTAATCTATATCTCAAATTTTATTAAAGTATTTAATGATTTTCGATATTTTGATAGCACATTAACGGAGATTTTTATCTAGAGGAAGTTCTACTGAGGTAGATTGTTGAAAAATAATATATTTTTTTCAACATTTAAACTTTCCATCCCTGAAATATTACAAATACATTTCCAGGTATGTATGGGCATGTGTACTGTTTTAAATATTTAATGACCATTTTTTAATTAATTAATTTTTTTATTTATATAAATTGAATGTCATGAAAACGTTTTATTTATTAACTTCTTTTAATAAAATTCTCCAAGAGCTATTGTTTTAAGTAAAGAAAGAAAGAAAAATATTGAATGAACTTAATTTTACCTTGGTATGGGAACAGCAACGCGTCGTGTGAACGTTCTTGACGTCACAATTAAACGTGATGACTTTAACAAAAACTCCATTTTTTTTATAAACTTGAATCGTTCAATAAAGATTAAATATTAATAAATAATACACAAAACACCTTAGGATGTACATAAGTATGTACGAATAGGCATTGAAAATTTGTATGTATTTTTTTACAAAAAGCCGAGTATGAAGATAATACTTTTAGGTCCTTAGGCATGCAACGTAATTCTTTAAGAATTTAATTTTTGATTAGAAATTTTATTAATTTTTTTTTTGTTTAATTTTGCTTAAGCAATTACTGCATATAAAAAGTTATTTGGACCAGGTACAGAGATATAGAAATTGACAATATCATAATGTCAAATAATCGATTTTGTGTCAAATGTTCCTAAAATGAAACGAAAAAAAAAAAAAATAATAAAAATAATTAATAAAGATATACAGATTAACAAACTGTTACCATTGTAATGCCTATTACGAGTAAATTATTTAATATAACGAAATTTAGGCAAATAAATCAAAGTGTTCCAAAATTTACGAAAAGTAATCTCAAAAACTTAACTAGAAAATGCGATATTAATATTTTATAACATCATCATATTATTTTCTAAAGCATTTTTAAGGCTGATATGATATCATATTTACCGTGACCGACGTTAACATAGTTCAAGCTGATTTACGAACTTGAACAACAACACAACAACAAAAATACAAAGCATATAACGTGCTGTATGATTATTTAAATAATTTTTAACTATTATAAAAACTTAGCGAAGTATGAAAAATATACAAACAAATTTTTTTTCAGTTACATTTTCTAACAACGAAAATTTGTTTTTGTTTTCAATACAATCATGCGAAAGATGCTTTCGTTCGCATTTAGCTGAACACACCTCAATATTTTTTAATTCGATTTCTGATAATTTAATACTATTTAAGTTAAACCCAGATACTGATTTAGTGAGGCTTTCAGTTTCTGAGAAATCCCTTTTTCCTCATCAGCACCATCTGTGTCATCAACTTTGGGATGCCATGTATTGCTAATGCTAAGTATATAATTCACGTACAATTCAAAATTGAATACGGGAATTATTTACTTTCATTAACAATGCACAGCTTTAATTATTCTCTACTGTTGCCACTGGCATTTCATTTTCATATCATAAGCATTGAGTGAATTTTACTATACTAATAGCTTAAATCTCACTTAATGTATATTCTCACTTATAGCTCAGATTTAATTTGGAAGTCCAGTCGAAAACCGAATATTTGCCTAACAAAATGTTAACATTAACTATTCGCAGCTATTCGTCATAAAAGGCCGTGCTGTTAACATTTAAACAATTGGTTTTTTTCAATTAATTTGTTTTTATTTTTTTGTAATGGATACACTCTATAGCTACAGAACCAACACTACGCCCTCTTTTACGTCAATTATTCAATGAATTAAAATAAAATTCTATTTTCCAGCGGATTTTTATAAAATTTGGTACATTCTATAATCACTATATTCGCAATATACTTGTGTGCCGGCCACGTGAGACAAGGTAAATTTAAATCATTGGAGAATTTAACAAGTCATTGGGGATTCAAAAATAAATAAACAATTAATGCTTAATTTAAAAAAAAAATCTAATCTTAAACCTTGCATACACATACACATTCTACATTTAAATAAAAAAAAAAATAAATTAAAATAAATCTGTAAACTACCATGAACCATAAAAAATGAAATAAATAAAAATGAAACATATACAAAAATGTATGTACGAGTATGTACATCTGAGTGCACATATGTATGTGTATTTGTTTTCTCATTTGATAAAAATCTCAATGCTAACGATGCCAAATCTACAAATCAATCTGTAGAGGGATCAGAGAGAATAGAAACTGGATTAAAATATCCACAAATGGTGCGTAAAATAGTCTGTAGGCTATATTTGAAAGTAGTATAAGTCCATTTAACTTCACTGTTTTTTAAATATCCGTTTTTTTACTTTATTTAAAATTCATACTCCATTGAATGTGGTGTCTTTATCTTCAAAAAATTCCACTAAATATTTCTTTCAAAAATAACAGCTTGTTTTTAAGCGTGTTTTTCAAAAACATTTGCATTTACCTATTTACCTGCATTTACTAATTTACCTATTTGTAAAACAATTGATTTTTAATCGTATTATAATTTTCGGTTTGATTTAAATGATTTTAAAACTATAAAAAAAAATAATTTAATTCATGTACCTTACAAGGTAGAGTAATAAATCGCGTGGTGGTTCATAATCACCATCATAGTATGGAGACACAACGTCTAGTATTATTTTGTGAGGTAAATCTGGTTGTGCTGTAACGGCATCAGGCACACCTTGCACGTTGTCTGTAGTATAATCATGAACATCATCATGATTTGCATCATGGTTGGCTCTACCAGTTTGTTGTTTGTTGTTGTCAAGCACTCCTCTTTCGCCAGACGAGCTGCTAAATTTTTGTATAAGTTTAATTTTATGATTATTATTTAATTTTGTTGCAGCCGCTATTGCTTTAGCGTTCTCCATTTCAATTTCAAGTTTACGAGCGGCCAGACGTTGTTTCATTTTTGAAGTTGAGGTCATTGCCGAGGTCTTGGCAAGTGCTTCCGCAATTTCAAATTTCTCACGAAAATCCTTGAGCATATCCAACTCATGTGGATCAATTTGCAGTTGCACTGCCTCTGGTGTGTTTGTAGTTGTTGTTTGTGTTAATGGGGGCACAACACTACTGCTCACTATATCCAACAATTCTTTCGGTGGTTGTTGTTTTTTCTCCTTTTCCTCTTTTTCCTCTTCATCACTGCTTGTGTCGGCATTTTGCAATAGCAGATTTGTAAGAAATTTCTTACGTTGTATGGCAATGTTATTAGGAGCACGTAACAGCTTTATGGGTGGTAGTTTTTGTTGTTGCATCTTTTCTTCCATGTTTGTTGTTAAGGGCCGTGGTGGTAATTTCGGCGGTGTCTCATAAATTTTATTTTTATTCTTAAGTTTATGTAAAGAACTGTTAACATATTCTTCTAGCAAAATGCGATTTTTTAATATATTCTCAGAAGGTGTAACCAATCCTGCCAAACTCAGGCGCAAACGACATTCGTCGGTACACAAGCGTCTGCACATTTCATTGATGGCACTTTGTTGGGAAGCAAACTCACTTGGTGCTGAACCCACGCAAGTTAAACAGGGAGTATAAAATTTTGAATTTCCTATTAATGATATACATTCCTCCGAATTAGATTTGCGTCGATCTCCTTCTCGATCGGTTTCGTCATTGCTGCTGCTACATTCGGATACCAAAATTTCATATTCTGGTTCTACAATATCCAACTCGTCGTCAGTATCAAAATTTTGTTGTTGGCATTCTGCTGCACACGATTCCAAAGTTTCAGCATCAATTTGGGATGATGGTTTGTCCACAGCAAAGTACAATGGTGGTAATTCTTGTTGAGTGGGTGAAAGATTAACAGAACAACCATCGCTGCGTATATTTTCTGATGTTTGAAATCGGGAAGGTGCATAATTTAAAAGTAACGACGTTATAGGCATAGATTTTCCTAAAGTGTCTGAACGACGATGTCCTCGATTCTTTAAAGCATCTGAACCGAAAGTATCTTGATGAGACTGCATTTTTATTTAAAAATTTGTTTTCCCAATTTTTTAGTTATAAGACTTTTAGTCCCAAAAATTTTTAGTCAAATAATTTGCTTTGTTGATTTACCGAATTCATTTCAGTATTTTTTTAAAGTAATTTTTTAGTTAATTGTTTTAATTTTTTCACACTATTTATTTATATTGTTTCATATTAATTTAATTTATTAATTTTTTTAAACTGTTTTTAAGTCTTAAACAAAATTAAAATTGATTGCGGTTAGAAAATGTTCAAGATTCTAAAAGCAAAAACTTCGTATTAGGAAATGATTGCTCTTGTTAAAATTGTATGATTGATTTATTTTATTAAAAATGGCTTTAGATACAAGTTCTTAAAAAACATCTAACCTTAATTTGAGATGTATCCCAAGTAAATGCTGCCTAAAAAAATATCTCAACAGTAGTTGTCACGATTTCATAGAATATCTCAGACAGCTAATATTATATTAGGATGATGCCCACGCAGATTAGCGGGTAGAGTACAAGCCGATGAAATTGTTTGGCTGTACAAAATATGCGTTGGATCGCATTACGTGTGTAATTAGCAGCCCCAAATTACTTTAGAAAACAATTGTTTTAACTATTCTTGTAAACTAATGTAACGAAAAACCAACTACTTAAAAGCCAAACACCACTATATAAGTCACAGTCGACTTTCTGCTGAGTTTATTGTAACTGTAGTATTATAGCGACAATACTGCCGTTGAGTTGTAATTGAAACAATTGCTATTGATGAGTTGTCAGTTTCGTATATTTTTGTCAACTGCACGAACATAGAGTTGTAATCAGTAATAACACAAACAGGTTGCAATATCAAAATTACAACCAAAACTAAGTAGAATAGTAGGGGCTATCGATAAGAAATAAATATAAAATAAAACCAATAATTATTGGTGGACAGCTCAAACTAAATTTTATAGTGATTTACTTCCAGCCGGCTTGAAAATTGCTGGGCTTCACGCCTGTATAGACCTGTATTTTTAAACTTTGCTTGCTTTCTTGTCCAGAAATTACTTTTTCAAATTATTTTACATTTGTTATTTTAATTTTGTTCTTAATTTTAACTACTATTTTTATAACTTTTTATTTTTAATTTCCAAAAACTTTTCTGTTCTAAGGCTGAAACATTTTGTAGCTTTTGAGCTGCTCAAAAAAAAATATGCCGAATTCATGTGGTCACTATCGTTTCGACTCGCCGGCGATTTACAAAATAGGAGTGAATATAAATTGCAAAAAGCAATCTCCTGATTGAGTTTCTCAATAGATATATTCTGGTGGCAGTTTATGCTCCTAATTCTAGATGTAATTCTCTTGATTGTGATAAAAAATTTGGAAATTAAGTACTCGTGAGCACTTTTAATATTTAAAAATAGACATTTTTACAGGGATTTTTTACTGAAGTCAAAAATAACAAGTTAAATTCGGCTGTGCCGAGTCTTATATACCCTTCACTGTGTCAGGAAAATATTAATATTTTTCACTTTCCACAGCCTTCTAAAATATCAAAAACATACAAAAATTTAAGGGAATGAAGATAAATATTCCGAGTTAAATATGTTTTAACGTAAAACCTGAAGTTTTTTAGTATTTGTAAATATATTTTCAGTATTAATGGTATATTTATCAAATACGTCTTACGTCACTAAATGCTTCTATATATATTTTTAGTAATAGTTTAGCAGAGGTCGTCTACTGTCCAAATACTCAGAAGTTACTTTGTATTATTTTTAATTTTTTTTAATTTCCATATACTCATGTGCTCTAAGGTATTTTGGCAATTTCCGTTTAGCATTATAAAATAAAAACTAAGAAATTTTCCGTAAATGTTAAAACACTGAGTATTTGCGCAATATATTACAAATCTAGACAACCTCCCCTTTAAAATGATATGGGTCCCATCCCACAATCTTTAATGGTTCGTTGGGAAGTTGTTAAAATCACTCAGAGCAACAGCACAGGGGTATATTAAAATTTCAAAATAATCCATAATAATAATAAATGCTAGAAATTACTTTGAACTATTTTTAAAAATTTTTTTTAATTTCCATATACCCCCTTTCTGTTGCTTTAAAGGGGTTTTTACAATTCCCCACTTTGCCGAGGTACCATTCCCGATATTGCCCATGAAAATTTCCAAAATCAAAAATTAATTAAATCTGTAGGCTCTAAACTTTCTGGAGGTGCTTCAACATTTTCTGAAAACTCCGTAGTTTTTATTTTATAATGCAAAACAGAAACTGCCAAAATCCTTGAGAACAGTACTGGGTATATGGAAATTTCAAATAAAAATTTTTTTAAATAGTTCAAAGAAACTTCTGCAATTTTTAACCGATTACACAATTTTGAAATGGAAATGGAAGCTAGACACTTTGAAATATAAAAAAAAAATCATGACAATAGTGGTTACTTTACTAAAGAACTTTTCTTAAGCAATTTATCACAAAAAGCCCAAAAATGTGCTATTTTTTTTTTTTTTTGGTTCACTTGAATAAAGGCACTTTATTATTGTTTTATTATTTTTAAAATAAGCGATGATTTTTTGTAGAGACCGTTTGTTTATTGCAATTTATTACATCTTAATCATTTTACGAGTCGAAACTTATAGCTCCGCCATTTATTAACCGATCTAGCTGAGTTTTGACGCAGATACTATTAATGTGATATATACAAAAACTGTGTACTAATTTTTTTTAGTTTAGATAAAATACGCAAAAAAAAAACAAAGCAGAAATGAATGAAAATCTAAAATTTGGGTTATATTTTTGATATTCGTCGGCCATTTGTGGACCTATTGCTGCCATTTTTTGCACAGATATTATATTGTCATTTCAAACAAAACTGCATACTACGATTTTTTCGTCCATTTCGTTGTTTATACAAAATACGCAAAACTCCAAAAAAAGAGGTAATTGCGGTTTTTCACTCATAGCTCCGTCATTTATAAACCGATCTAGCTGAATTTCAATATTAATGGTCTGACAGAAGCAACTGACAGATTGGTGTATTAACTTTGCTGTACGTTGCCTAGGGAATTCAGAAAGTCGATTTCACCTACTTGACGGAGAGACAGACAGACGGACATCATCCAGAATATATATCACAAAATTATACCCTTCTTACTTACAGTGAAGGGTATAAAAACTGCACTACAATTAAGATATCATCCAACCAATATACCACTGCTCGCTCACCATTGACTGTAGCTTTACTTTTAAAGTAGGCTAAAAGAATGTAAAGCTGTCTGAAGAATCTCTCGTGAACTTTACTAATTGGCATAAGTTTATAAACAAACATAATATGAACTTTACTTATTTATCATTCCTAAAATTAATATCAAACTAGCAAACATCGTTAGTCTATTCATAATATAATAGAAAAACCTTTATAAAACGTGTATGTAAGCGATTTTAAGCGTTTTATGTTTTTAGACGTAGAAGAACATTTCATAGCACATTTAATGGCACTCCAAATTGCTTGGTTAAGGTTTTTTTCATTATAGTTTTAAACTGCCTTTTGTTAGATTTTTGAGACACGATTTTTCAAAAATTCCTTTATTAACAAACAATAATTTCAATATATTCATAAATTTGTATAGCACGTATAACACAATTATCTCAAAATTTTCTCTCTCTCATTATTTATTATTTTTTTGTTTATATATATATATATATATATATATTTTTTTTTTGTTATATTCGTTTACAGTTAAAATGTTCACTATTGGGCCAAATGACTCTTGCAAGCCTTGACATCGACATCTACAAATTTTTTTAATGACATTTTTACAGATTTATTGTACAAGCAGCAGATTTAAATATATATTTTTTAATTTTTGATTTATTTATTATTTTATGTGTTTGAGCTGACGTCCAACTTGCGTTTAGAACATGAAACAAGTAAATCCGAGAGACAATAAGTGTTCCTTATTTATATGGCTAAAACCGAGGCTATCTACAATTGCACACAATACACACATATGTATGTATGCACATCGTCTGCACACATGCTTACTCACTTAAAGTAGTAATTCATAAACAGTTAATATAGTTTGGGTGAATGTTATATTATGAATGGCGAGTGAGCAAATTGACAGCTAGTCAAACGCATTACTGTACAAATAGTACAATCACAATTGTTGTTTTTCTTGCGTCCTTCCCTGCTCCACATTCGCATCTCTTAAAGTAACAACAGCAGTAACTTAAACCAAGCAAACATTAGTCAATCACAATCAGATAGCCAAGCTTACCCACCAACTAACAAAACAAGCACTTGTTTATAGTCTTCCGCCTTAGACAGGCGTCAGATTGACTGATTGACTAGTCTAACGTGTGAGTGAGTGTTCTGTACTAACATTTGGGTTCAGTGGCAAATAATGGCAAAACAAAATTAACACAATATTTTTTTTATTTAATAATTTATTTTTCTATTAATTAATATTGGCCTATAATCATGGTCACACTAAAGTCGTTATTTTCTTAGAAACGGTTTTAATTCCAAAAATTCTTATGAACAAAAGTAAACTCTTAATAAAAGTCTATTATTCTTCTGACTATGATTAGAAGCGTTAGACCGAACTTTTGAAAAATATGAATTTTTTTTTTATTAAATACCTTAAGTGGCTAATTAAACATTGCCGAATTTAGATCAGACTAATCGATTCCAATAAAACCATTTAATATTTTTTTTAATTTTGAATATCTTAAAAGAAACCCCTACGATACAAAAAAAAATAAATTCCATTTTTTTGCGTGATTATGATGCACCACATTAATTTACAAGTTACTTCACGGCTAAAACTACGAGCTTGAAATTCGGTGGGCAGGTTTTTGTTCTAATGTGTATGACGAATAAGAAGGAATTTTTTGAAATTCGAATATTAAGGGGGTAAAAAAAAGCAAAAGCGGGTAAAATCGAAATTCTTATATCTCCGGAACTACTACAGATAGAGCCAAAGTTCAAACTAGAAAATATTTTACTAAAAAAATAAGGGAATGGCTATTTGGTACTTTTTCGATATTTGTACATTTGAATGATAAAAAAAAAGGTAAAAACTAATGTTGGTACGTTTTTTTAACCTAATTTATCTTTCAAAGTAACAATCACAGCAACAGAAACTGGTCTTTAAAATTTTTTTAAAATAGTCCAAACTAACTTCTGAGTTTTTGAGCGGTAGACTACAAATCTAGACGACCTCCAATTTAAAATGATATGTGTCCTATGCCGTGTGAGAAGTCGACGTATTTATGCATATTTGTACCCATGCACTTATATTTCTCCTAAGCATATTTATAAATATGTCATAAATCCTAAAAAGATATTTACAAATACTAAAAAACGTAACTGGTTACGTTAAAACATAATTAACTCGGCAGATTTATCTTCCGTTACTTAAATTATAAATATTAGCGACAGTATGGTACTTCGAAATAGCGAGTTAAATGCTAGTAAAATATAAAGGGCTGCACAAGCATTCTTGAAATGGCTTACAAGCATTTTTCATTATAAAATATACATGTTTGTAGTGATGTGTGGCTTTCAAGTATGCTGGTGCAGCCCTTTAATTCATATTAATACATTTAATGCTTGCATGAAGACTATAAAATAGAAAAAAAAAATTTTATCCAAACAAAAAAAAATATGCAATGACTCGTTTCAAAGAATTTAAATGTTTTTTTTTTTTAATTAAAGGATTTTAATTTATAGAAACAATTAACATAAAAATAATCGTCTCCTTCATCTAGTTCTATCACAAGAGAACTACATCAGAACACATATAGCCTCCTTCCATCAAATTTCTTGGAGCGCCCACACCTCATTCCTTTATATAAATTTATAAATTTTTGATTTTTAAATAATAATATTGTATTTTTGAGTAAAAATCTTTACTCTTTACTTAGCTATTATTTTCTGAACAATAAAAAATGTTGATATAACTAATTTGTACTCGAACTTGTAATTGAATCATTCAATTAAGCCTGCTATAATTTATTACTTATAAATTTTATTATATTTGCGAGAAAACATTAATAAGCCTTCAATTTGAAAATAATATAGAAAATTTAACAATTTCATAAAACAAGTAACAAAACTACGTTAAAAATGTCCAGTAAATACATACATGTTTGAGCCAGCTTATTTACTAGTACTCTCACTATTAGGCTCTCATGTACTTTTTTATGAATTTAGAATTTGTCATCAGTGTTGTGTTAAAAATAAAACTTCGTTTTACAATTTCGATGTATATATGTATATACATTTGGCGTATGTCTATATATCTATTTCAAGTACACTTTCATTTCAGCTGATTATCAATAACAAGTTATTGTTTTGATTTCCTGTAGCGATTCAAAAATAAAAAGTATAAAAATTAAAAACCTATTAATAATCACTACTGTATGTGGTACATACTCTCATAACAATAATTTTCTCTAAATTCTAAATTTATATTAATAAATTTGTTATTATATATAATGTATGTATTAATTTGCATGTGATATCAAGGTCTTGGTGTTTACACCAAGAGTTCTCAAACGTTAATTCAGCAGATTCTCAAAAAAGAACGGTTACAGTCTTGAATTGTTCTTAAAGATTTTGGCAGTTTCCGTTTTGCATCATAAAATAAAAACTACGAATTTTTCAGACAATGTTAAAACACTTCCAAAAAGTTTAGAACCTACAGATTATATTCCTTTTTGATTTTGGTAATTTTCATGGGCAAAATCGTAAATGGTACTTACAAAGTGTTGTTTTTTTTTTGTTGTTTTATGTTAATTATATGGAAAGTATTTATTTATATTAAAAGCTGTTTGAAAGATATTTGTCTGGTCGAAAGTTTGTTTTATCTTCACACCGGATAATTAAATTCTATCATCTTCACATGTCAACGTTCGCTGATTATACAGTTTTCTTTAGCATCTGACTGATCTGAGTTTTTCTAAATTGGCTCCAACTTTGAAGATGTATGTACAAATGTCAAAAATTAATAAAAAGAACAAAATTATCTTCGGGATGTCGGGAAACTTGTGTCCACAAAATGTTCTTTTTTAATTAAAATTATGAAAATATTAATAAACATTATTTAAATTAATTTTTAAATAGAAAAAATTTTTTTGATTCAACAGAAAAATCTAGTTTTTTAATTCGAAAAGCCAATTTCGAGGGAAATTTTAAGTAAGGTGATTTCTTACATGTAAAAACCTAAATACATAATTACGCCCCCTGTTATTTTGGTTTTGTGTTGTTATATTTATATTAATTCGAATTTAAATGATTTAATTTGTCTTATTTACAACAATGTTAAATTAAAATTGGCAGCATTAAACGGAACAGAAATTACACTTTTGTGTTGCGTTGTCATTGAAATAAATAAATAAATAAAATAAACACAAGAAAATCACGTAAGGAAACAAATGAACAATATGTACTTTAACGTTGAAATAATATTAATAGCTAGCTGTTTTACTCGATCTTGCTTAACTTTATGAATTAGAATCCTTGAGAGTAAAGAGAGCACATGTATTAAATTATTAAAAAACTCATCTAACTTGGGCTATTGAAAAGTGGGTGTGGCCCATACGTTTTTTATTTAAAGGCATCTACAGAAGAAATATTTATATACTTAGACTTCACTTAGACGGCAAACATTTGCAAAGGAAACATTTAGTAAATTACGTGTGGGGAAAAGAGCATCGTTTTATGTTCGGTACTTGGCGATACTCATTGTTCACATTTTGTTTATTGACATTTGCTAATCTAACCTACTAGATTCGTTACCAGTCTTAGGGGCATTATTACAACTTACTTATAAGGTTTCAGATAGCTATAATTAACTTTAGTTAAAGTAACTAATAAAGTGATCAATAACTTTTTTCCATTATTACAAGTTCTCAATAAGATAAATATTATAATATTTGTTATGTGGCACCACTGCTGTGACTACATAGTGGCAATGGCATGACATTATTTTTCAAATATGTATATTCGATCATTTTAAAATTTTATTTTAATATTTGCTATATTATTAAGTAATTGTATTGTTTTATTTTTGTGTATTAAAAAAATATTATTCAATGTCTATGACTGCTGATGTTACCATATCTAAAATCGAAAATATGACAGCTTTAAGTGCTTAAAGTTCATGTTAAAAGTTGTGAGCAACAGAAACCTATCTTTAGCTTATCATACACTTTTTTGTTAAAGTATGTTTGTAATAACCAAAAAGCCTTTGTCTGTTCGATAACATCCTACTGTTAGTTATCATTTAGTTGTAATAATGGCCCTTTGGCCATTATTGGCTTTAGTTGGCCACTAGTTTTCACAGATAACGGTGCTTTTATAATTAATATTAAAAATCTACTTTTAAGAAAACACGAATCGAGGCAATTGAGAAATACGAAATATGTTTATATGATTTATATTTTGTAAATTCTCAGTAGCACACTACAACCGGTGTCGTGTTAAGAATCAATTTAAATCCAAGAATTTTATGAACTAAAGTAGCTTTTAATTAAATTCTACTTCATTTTGACTATTATTATGGATTATAGTTTTTCAGCTCAAGATTACATACGTACTAGAAACATTACAAAAAGAAAGATTGCAAAACGTGTACATTCCAGTGCAATAATTAATTATTGCAGCTCAACAAGAATAAACACGATAACATGTGCATTGGAGTACATAAATTTGCTTTTTACATAGCAACTGTAATTTACAAAAAATGTTTTCGTTAATACAATCTGTTTTTTGATTGACCTTTTCTTTTATAATTCAAAAATTTATTTTGGATTTAGGTCAGAAGGTAAAAAAGTAATTATAAAAACCCAAATTACAGTTTTATTTTATTTTTGTTACATAAATAAATAAAGGAACGCATTCTATTCTTTTTATATTAAAACTGTACTTCTCAATAGAGTAGCAGAAACCGAGGCATTACAGTAGTAACATTTTTAAGCCCATAATTATGGCGTATACATACAACATAAATAGATATGTATGTATGCATACGCATTTATTGATTTTGTAATTTATTTATTGAATTTATGTATTGAACTCACCATTTCTTTCGGTATAACTTTTTCTTTTCAAGTATATTAAATTTGCCAAATTTTAATTTTATAAATAATCCAGGTGCGTTTCTTAATTGTAGCACTTTAATATCACTTATTAAAATTCTTAAAACTTTTTTATGATAAAATACTTTTCATATAAAATATATTTAAAGAATAATTTATGTAATTATTTTTGAACAAAACTTATTTTCTTTGTAGAAAACTTATTCTTTGTTCCCGTTATTCATAATTTATTGAACAAACAAAAAAAGCCTTGAATTTTATTGTTATGAATAACTACAAGACTTTAATTAGGCACTATTTCTGTATTAAAACTTCGACTGCGTGTACTTCCACTCGTATCAGTACTTGTTATGTATTATTTCATTATTTATTATTATTATTATTTTTTTTTTTTTTTTGTTATAATTTCAACGATTTATGAAAACAACGTTTCTATTTTGTAGACCGACCAAAATACAACTGAAATGCGAAAAAATGCTCGATAATCTTTATACTCAAAGAAAATCGTGACTTTGCTGAGTGCTCGTCGGCATGTTATTTATTATGAGTGGTAAATAAAAAAAACAAATAATAAAAACTAATAAATAGTAGGTATAATGAAAATAAAACACAGAAATTGAGATTTTTCAGTTTTTCTAGTTAAAAGAAAAAATCATAAAAACAAAAAGAGCACAAAAGAGATTCCACTTTATTGATAGAGATAATTAAATTTAATATAGAGAAATATATATGTACGCGGATAAGGCTGATCAAATAGTTTTTCTAATAGATTTAAGTCAGTGAATTTTATAATCAACCGAATTATCTATGATTAAAAATGTCTGTTTCACTTTTCCTTTTCTCATATTATGAATAAAATTTCTCTATTTTCTGTCATAGACAATTTAATCTAGGAAAAAACTCCTAGGAGTAGTCATAGCTGTGCTGATTGAAATATGTATATAAGCCGCAATCTTAAAAAATGTCGAATAATCGATATACTAACTAGCACACACAAGGTTCATGGAACAACATTTCACTCAGATACTTCACTCATTTTGTCTGAATTTATATCAGCTGGTTTGGATGCAAGACAACAATGTAATTATTTTATAATTTTGTAGAAAATTCAGACTCCTTTTGAATGTATATAATTACTTTCATATTAATTTAAAGTAAAACATGCTAGTACAGAGTGATATACTCGTATTTATCAACACTATTGTTATTTCTCAGATAACAATCGACAATAAAAAAAATGTATTATATACACACACCAAGTTTATCTACATACATAGATTAAAAAATAACTTGTTCAGTCTGGCTGATTTTGTTTTATGTATATGTAGAGACGAGTACAATCGTTTAAATCATTACCCTACGTATAATAATACAGTGGGAAGGAAAAGCATAAAAGAACGATTAAAAACTTATGTTATTAGACATTTTTTTTCCAAAGCTAAGTCTAAATCCGGTACTGATCATTTATGTATTTATCTATCTTACATGTCTGTAGATACACAGTAAGAAAAATTAATAATGAAAATATTTTTTTCTCTGAATTTTCAATTCAACACACATATGTATACACAATTTAAATATAATTCTATTTGTGTATGTGAATCTGCTGGCAGGATAAAGCATGTTCACTCCCCCTTGTAGTTAATAAATTAAAAATTTTTTTTAAATTACGAATTTTATATAGTATACGAGTATATGTATAACAGTATGTTCAAATTTCATTATATACATATATAATATTATAGCACAACATATTTAAATGCGATGTTACTTAACAGCCGCACTTAATTAATTACTTAGAGCTAAAGTATTTTATTTGCACAAGCATACATGTAAATGGCTTACAAGCACTTTAATATAAAATATTACACTCGTTTGTAGTGATATGTAGCTTTCAAGTATGCTTGTGCAGCCCTTTAGTATTTACACTGGGTGGTGCTACATGTTGATAAGAATAGTCGTGAAAATTTGTTATAATAAGTATGTCATATTATTTGCTTTTGATATTGCAGCAGACATTCTGTTAAAAACAACCAAAGACCAACTGAATCTAAAATTATCTAGATCATAGCAGTTCAAATCGCCTTCAAGTTAAAATAAGTAAACAAACAATAATTTTAAATCAAAACTGCGAAGGCTTTTTTTACTACATATATAGAAATGAATCATTGACGTGCTATGTAGATAGGCCGGTTTGGGGCCGATTAATTAATTTATTTTCAAGTGTTAGATGTATACATGAATTTGCGTTTTTATTTTTGTCTACGTCATTTACTCGTAGCTTATGTTTGTACTAGGTAAAATGGCCCAACAAGCCATATAGCAATCGGACTATAATACAACTTGAGAATAAACAGTAAATATTAAGGTTTTTATATCCTTCGCTGTAAGTAAGAAGGGTATGTACAAATTTGTAATTCCGTTTGTATGCGAGGTCCGCATATCTGTCTGTATAATCGTTGAAATCAACTTTCTGAAGTCATAACATATTGAAAAGTACTCGTACTCGTATAGCATACCAATTTGTCAGTTGTTTCTGTTTTTAAGTTGGTATTGTAATTCAGCCTGAGCGGTCCATAAATAGTTGAACTGATTCAAAAACCGCGACTATCTCTATTTCTGACAATATTGCTGAGTAGGCCGACCCACCTATGCCAGTGGCACATACCCTGGAACCACCCCTGGGGGGTTCCCCATACAAACATTTAAAAAAAAAACAGCGAAATGGCTGTTTTTTTATTTTTGGAGTTTATTTTTCTCTTTAGAAATTTATTTAGTCTGAATGAAATGAAAAAATGTATTTTACTTAGTAGTCAAAAGTCAGGACATCAAAATACATTGTAGAGGTATGGTTCCTTCGGCAAAGTTTCTTATTTTAATCCCTAGAATACGATTTTCCTTGTAATTTGAGCGATTTTTTTGCCTCCATACAAATCGACCGGCCCTAATGTATATACTTTTCCCCTTAGTACTTATTGTACTAAGAAAACAATTTTTTCCAGAAGATATCATGGAAAATAATGCATTTTGCAAACCAAAATAAATTGGAATTAAGCACAGATTAAATTTTATAAAAATTTTGATCGAACTACAAACTTCTTCAGAAATACATAGTGTCATAAATAGATATATTACGATATTATTGTTAATGTGAAGAAATACATTAATTTTTTTCCTTAACAATTTTATTAATGAAAATGTCAAGTGTACTTATGAATTCATGCCGCAGATATTATAGCTATTAATTTTTTTCGTGAGTGAAAGTTACTCACGAACTCATCTCTAGCGTATGAAAATTTAGTGAATTATTAATGTAAATAAAAAATGTACTTACAGAATTTTTTTTACTATTTTGTAGAATGACACAACATAATATACAATTGTTGAAATTATCAACATTTTGATATGTATTTAATTACATTTGTCAACTTATTGCTTTTGTAACCATTAATTGCATTTAGTATCTATGGCAGTTTGGAAGAACGTTGATTATTTTAACTGGAATTTTTGTTGCAGAAATAGATTATAAACTTAGCTTTGTAAATCACTGCACTTAAACTTAATTTGAGTATATGCAATATATTTTTTATATATATTTTATTTTATTTCTTGTAGCACAAATTTTAATAACAAATTTATTTATATGTATATCTAAATGTACAAATTACAAATATTGAGCAGCGTTACCATTGTTGCTATAGTTGTAATTTTCTATTTGTACAGTTGAGGTACAAGTATTCCAAATCATGTGAATAGATCTGTTCTTTCATTTTTTATTTCTTTTTTCTACATTGTTTTTCATTCTACTTGTTATTAAGAAAACAAAAACACAAAACTATAAAACATATTCACTTTTTCAAAACTTTTTGTGCAAATAATTATTTTTATAAGGTCTCGGCGGCAACGTTGTTTTATATCACTGGAAGAAGAAGAGATTAGTTATGCAGTTATATTGAGCACATCTCTGTCCTCTACCAAACGGAGCAACTACAAAATTTTAGTAAAAAAAGTACCCGATGAGAGGTCTTAGCCGGTACAAAATAATCGAAGGCGGTTTTACCGGCTGAAACCGACGTATTATAAAAGTAAAATAACTAACTAAAAAAAAAACACAATAATACTTATGTAAATAGAAAACGTTCTATTTTATGCAAAATTTAAAATCACAGGTTAAAATATATAAATTGTCAACCATACCTTTCTCAATTGTTTTTTTATGTATTTTTCTAAATTCTTAAAAAGCTTGTTTATTTGAAAAATATCTTCAAATTGTTTAAATCTTTTGAATCTGGCGGGTTTTCTGGAGACCATAGATTTTCGTAACTTACCGATCGACTTAGACCTCTGTGCCTGATGTTGCAGATATTTTATAAAATCAAAAGGTATGTACCAATATAATAAAAAATTCAATAAATTGCATTTAATAATTCGTAAAAAAATCAAATCGATTTTTATAAAAGAACATTTTATTATAAAATAATACATATATACATATAATAAAAAAGTTAGTACAATTTGTTTAAATAACTTTTAAATACAAAAAAGAAGCATTTTGTTAGCTACTTATTAAAAATCAAATTTATATATTATAAAATATAAATAAATGATATCCTGAGTTGAATTAGTTTTTGAAGAAATACGTTAATGTCACCAACCCTAGATTTGCTGTTTTCACATTGATGCCGTTATGATGTTATGAAAACTACAACTACTAAAGGATCTTTACACACTAAATCCGAAATAACCGATTGCTAATCATTTGAAGCCACAAAAGAAATTAAAAAAAAATACTGAAGATGACACAATTGAGGATGAAATTTAAAAATAATTTTACTTTGATTTTTGTTTTTATCATCACTGGTTATGGAGAATAATTATATATTAATTTCATTGCATTATGTATTGATATATAAATACAAAAAAATACCTATACATAAATATAAAAATATGCTGTAATTCCAAGCTCACTGTTAATACATATTGTTTGCTGGGACAAATTACATTTTTGTTTTATTAATATCAATAAGTTATAAGAATAAATTGTTCTTTTGTTTATGTTAACAATAATAATTAGGTCAGTTGTCTGGCTTAGGTTAGCAATTTTATTTGCTATGTTAATTATTAAGCAATACTATTAGTAATTTTGTTTTTGTTTAATTGGTCATTGCCTTAAGTTAAGCAATTACATTTGTTGTGCAGTTTATTATTAATGTTAAGCAGCATTAACACTCACATAGTTATAAAATCAATGTATGTACAAATATACATACATAAATTTGTATGCTGAAATGTAGAACTTATCTTTTTGTATTTGTTATTATATATTTTAAACATACTATTGAATTGGACTAGTTGATTGCATATTAATAATTTATAAACATAAATTTATGATTACATAATATGAAAACAACACATGCTGTTTTTACAAAAATATTTACAGCATCCCAGGACGGTCACTTTCAACATTACCAGATTTTTCAAAAAACATGGCATCCTGTAAATGAGATTAAATTTCAGTTTATTAATTATTAATAATTATATTAATGCACATTTAGAGCCTTAAGAGAAAAAACACAAAGGAAAGGGCTTATTTGAGAAGAGAACAATTTTTTTTATTAGTTTTATACAAATTCAAATTTGATATAAATATGATAATTCTTAGCACGAGAAAGTGGCAAAAATATCACACATCCGAGTATTTCTACATAACTTTTATCGAATCTAAAAAATTGGAAATTATTGAACAATTAAAGAAAGAAAGATATATAGACTGATTATAAGTATTTGTTTATGATTTCATTGATGTTTTCAATTTCAATGAATTTTTTATTTTAATTTGGACTTCTTTAAGAAAGACGGTGAACGTTATTTTCACAGAAGTTCTCCGTAATACCTTTTTAAATATGTATGTATGTATATAAAAAGTAGCAACGGTGAAATTTTGTTTATATTTTTTTATCATTTTTATGTCAAGTTTGTAACAGTACAATATACCATAATTTACTCCTATGTATGTCTAATGTATTGTTTAAAACAATTTCTTAAAACTTGGTATTTAAATTTGACACACAGCTATCTATGTAAGCTGGAAATAGTTGCCACATGTAATACAATTTAGTAATCACGTAGTATGTATGTATATTATTAGTAATAAAATGAATTCAAATTTAGCAGTACTATCGATTTTCAAGATAAATAAAATTTACATACTTACTACAAATGAACAATTTTATGTTTAATTTTTTTTTGATGTAAAAATGCTTTATTCAATCGCTGCATGCATAAAAAGTATATAAGTACACAATTACATATATTTCAATTTTAATTGTTTACCAAGTACTCTATTTGTTTAGTGTTTGTACAGCGGAGGTGTTTATATCTATTAGAATTCAGATTTTGATACATTGGGAAACAAAATCTAAATCCTGATAAAAACACGTAATTATTAAAAAAAATATTTTAAAAATTCTACATAATTTTGTATTATTGTTGTGAAATCTTTCAAAATTAGTGAAAATTTTTACTCGAAATATTGTTTAGAATCACGAACTTAACAACGAAAGAGTAAAAATTTAGCAAAATAAAATAGTTGGAGACTGTTTACAGAAACATTTTTCACCAAGCTACACCATTTTTGTTTTTTGTTTGTTTTGAAATATTTTTGAATTATCCAGAAATACTTCCATATTTCTATGCATTTATTCACATGGTTTCAGTTTATTTGAAACTTGAACTGTTCTATTTTGAAATGATGTTTTACTCGCAATCTACTTGCAAATATTTTTTTAAATGGTATAATTTTGTAAAATTCTATCTTACTCTTTCTTTTGTTGCTAAATTCTGGTAGGAAAGAGACTGAACATACAATTAAAGCATTTAAATTGGTACTTACAATAAGGAATGTTGCACCTAAAAGCACAGCCTTCATACGCACATCCAAATCCAAGGGAAAAGTAATCCCAAAGAAATCAGCATCAGTAAAAATTTCACGTGCGAAGCCTGACCATTGCTTTGAAATTTTACCAATACTTTCACCAGTTAAAGAAACAATCTAATAACATAAAACACATCAATTAATTCTAGAAGTATGCAAGTCAAAAATAAGTTTACAATAACTTACATTAAATTCGACTGAACCACAAAGTGAAAATGTACAAAATGGACCTTCGATACGTAAAACTGTGTCACCAATATGATTTTTAATTTTAAATGATGGCGTACAAATACTCCATTCTTGTTCAATAGTACCTACAACATTACCAGGCGGTGCTGAAACCTCCATTGATTGTAAGCAACAAGGAAACAAGCAACTAGAACAGGCCAATGGGCGATTCAAATGTATAACTTCGTTCCGGAAATTGTCAAATATTTTCATATCGAAAGGACGTGCTGGACCGCACATATTACGTGTGCAGCAGTCGTTATCTTCAACTGCATAATAAACTTTTTGACCTAAAGCATTTTTAATGGAGAATTTATTATTGGTTTCAAAACCGATAAAAGCCTCCAACAATTCAACTTTTTGTTTAACTAATAACTGATCTACACTAGTAAGGTACTCCAAGCCGCGTGGACAATTCGGTATGCCGGGCGGTATACTCATCCAGTCGCCTGTAATATATTTATGTTAAAAAAAGAGAAAATTTTATCATATATTAGGCACAAGTTTATAAAGAAATTTAATTCATTACTGTTAAAAGCCATTTTTGTGTAATCATTTATTTGCAGTTCAAGTAATTTAATTAATTAAAAAAAAATTTTTTTTATGTAGTTAATCTATATGGCCCTTCCGTAACTAAAAGACACTTAGTGCTAATTATAACAGTTCACATAGTACAAAAAGTTGTTTAAAAACATACCTAATACAAGTGCACATAAATACACAAGAAAAATAAAAAGAGAAATTTTAAAATACAACTCAACTCAAGAAATAATTTTAGTTAAACACAATGTCAAGATTTTTTATTTAATTAAGGTTTCTTACAGTCTCTCACATCAGTCTGTAAACTTTATACATATAATATAGTTATGTACTCGTACATTATATTCTTATATACTTTATATATTTATATATAACTGAGCATAATTATGGTTAAATTGAAAATGCAAAAGCATTCTTCTTAATTCACATAACTCTTTATAATTTATTTTATTATGTATCAGTTTAGTTAACAAATTGAGAAAGCAATTTATAAGCTCTAGTTGACCATAATAAATAATTTTTAAATGATTCTAAAAATATTGATTTATAAATTTAAAAATAGAAATATTAATAAATTGACATACTAAGAATAAATTCAGAAACTTTCTTATGTGTTACACTGTATCACTGCTATGATATTTGTATGCTCATGTAACAATTATGCTTAATTGAATAGCAAAAGGGTTAATAAACTAAATAACTTTGACATTTATTTTTTATTAATTTTTGACAAAATTGTAGCTGTATATTTATGAATTGTAATTTAAATTGTGTAACATATGATATATGTTACGCTTAAATAGTTAGATTGCCGTAGCTCTTGTTGAAACTCTCAATCAATAAAAAATATTTTAAATTGGAATATTTGCATTCTTTATGACAAAACATACCAAGTATTGTCATACGATTTAAATTTGAAAAGAAGTTTTCAAGTATCAAATGTTATTGATAAATAAATATAATAATCTAATCTCTAGCAGGAGATAAAATTATTGTGAGAATGAAAGAAGTTTAAGAACAGTATCTACATATTTATATAAATATATACATTTGTACTGTGTGCATGTATGTATGTACATATATATTAATATTAAAAATTGTTATTGTGTCAGTTTGCTTAAATAAAATTTAATTCACATTTAAAATAAAATTGTAATTATATGCTATTTGTATTAATATTAAAGAAATATTTTTAAAAGAAATAACATTATTTATAAAACTACTATTGACAATAATATTTTGTTTTTATTATTGCATACGTCAGGTGATTATTAACTTATTTAAGAAAAATAAATAATTTTTTAATAACATATTTACCTTTGTTCTTCATCGGTAAGAAAATAGTTATAACCTTTCTTTTTTGCCGATTTATTTAAACGTAATCTATGTCGAAATTTTTTAGCCAATGGCTTATTGCTTTCCCGATAAACTAAATTTTTAAGCAATTTCGTTTGATTGCATAAATTTTCATATTTTTCATACAATGTATGCCAAACAATGTTAACAACGTTTGACCTTTTATTATTTTCACTTTGTTTAGATTTATTTGATTTACCACTGTCACTTGCATCTGCAGAATTATCATTTTTGTGGGCGTCTAACGTTAATTCTAGAGTTGATTTAAAATTTGTTATAGGATCACTAATAACAGTCATAACTAATTAGTAATTAAAATGTGTATTTAACACTTGAAATCGTTTTGTTTTCCAACTGCCTAGCACCGTTCGTACTCAAGTAACATTCAGCTTATAACTGTTAACATATTCAATTTTATATTCTGTATATAACTCAAAGCGGTGAATAAATATCTATCATTGCCAGTTTTTGATTGTTTACTTAAAAGAATAAGTGATAACACGATTTTTAATTGTATCATATACATATATATGGACGTATTATGTATGAATGAGTGTGGATGTAGAATTTTTAAGAAAAATTTCTAACGACACATGTAGACATATTTACAGCAATTATCTTATAAAACATGTCTCAATTATTACAGAATGTACATGTTGATTCAGGTTTTTATTTTAAATTTTTTCTTTTTGAGCTGTTTAAAATCAAAGTGAATGTTATTTGAGTACGAACAATGATGACAGATCTGGAAAATTACCTTGATATAACATACATCTCATATATTGCTTAAAAACAGATTACTAATTATGGTTCCTGTTTAATTAAGATAATCCAAAATTGTGACAAGTATAATTTTTGCAATAATAATGAATAAATATACCTTCTTTACTACATTCACAAAGCGAACAAAAGAAATAAAAAAAATAAATTACAATTAAATAAAATTATAAATGATTTCATTAAAAATTTAAGGCCCATTATTATAAGTTAACTATAGTTAAAGGCAAGACTTTTTGGACACAAAACCAGCTTTTAGTGGCACTTGTAACTAAAAGATATCGATAATTTCAATTTAATGTGTAGCCAACAGCCTGTTTTTTGCCTCAAAAGATCCTAATTTTAACTATTGTTATTGTCATGTTATAATAATGGTCCTCAATTGCATATAGAGGAGAAGCCAAAAAGTTGATAATATGGAAAATTAACAAAATAATTAAAAATAACATTCTTAGGCTGCAGCTTAAATAAATTCTAAATTTTTAATATTACCGACTTTTTTTGCTTTTCTTGTAAATTTTTTTAATAAAATCATATCACGATATAAATTTGTAATTAAACCGTTCCATAAATAATTTATACGATTTTTTTATTTTGTATTTCTGGTCCATAAATTTTATTTTGTTGAATTTTTCATGAAAAACAATAACATTATCTGTTTCAAGAAATGAATAACATCAAAATCGTTTGTAAATATGTCAATATTATTCTTAAATAACACATAACAAAATAAAGTGCATGCGAAGTTTATTGACTCAGAATAGCATCTATAAAACAACAATAAACATAAAAGCAAAATAAAGAATATAAAAATTATCAGCTATTTACCATTGCATGTTTGAACAATCTCATTCTTACTTAAACGCGAAAAAGTCAAAGGCGCTACACATACTGTTTTAGGTGATATTTAAATTTTAAGCTAAAAATTTATGAAAAATATGATAGACAAATATATTTTGTAATTATAATAACTACTTGCATATAAACATTTCTGATGCTATTTTAATATTATAGGCTTCATTATTATTATATTTCTATTTATGCCTACATATATATTTTTAATTGACAATGAAATTGAGAAGGATCTTTCGTAAAACTTTAAATATAGCGTTATATTATAAATAGTCTTGAAATTAAGAAGAGTTTACAGAGAATTTTTATGGATAATCTATAGGTATTTGAATTTCGTTGCTTAAGCCATTTTCATGACAAACTTTTAATATGCACTTTAACTTTGAACTACACATTATGAAACTTCTTTGTTTCAACATAAAAAATACATCCTTTTTTTTGCTAAAAAATGTTTACTTACCTGGTGGTCCCATAGGTTGTCCTGGTGGCATAGGACCACCTGGTTGAGTTACGATAGGAGCTTGGGGTGGACCATAACCGGCTTGAAAGCCTCCACCATACTGTTGTGGAGGAGCTACGCTATAATGAGTTTGCTGTGGCGGTACACCACCATATGCTGGTGGTCCTGTATACGACAATTGAGCTCCACCACTAAATGGTACTTCGCCATAAGGCATTTGAGGTACTGCAGCATAACCTTGTGGTTGTTGCCCAGGAACGAATCCCTATTTAAATAAATAAAATAAATTTTAGTGTATGTACAAAAATTTTATGAATAATATATTACGTATTGGATATCCCCCAGTAGAACTTGTGTTAATATGTAAATACATTGCCTTTTTATTCATATTTTAACTGCGGTTGTAATCCAAGTGTGCTTTTTGAATTATAAACCGTTATAATCATAGTATAATTATACTAATTAATTTCATAGGAGAAATTAATTTTGTGGCCAGTATTTGTGCAGTGCATTGTGTTATATTTATTTTTGGACATATGAGTAAATGTTGGAATTGAACTGTTTTTTCCTTTTCCTATTTGGATCTGTGGGCACTTGAAAAGTGTTTTGACCCTTTTCCACCCTTTTTATAAATATATTCACAATTTTATTTATTTAGAGTTTGCACTGCACACGAAAATAATTGGGCACGCAATAAAATTGTTTGCGGCAATGTTTAAAAAAATTTGCAAATACAGGTTTGATGGCACAGAATCAACACGTTTCTTTTAATCAATTTATTATTTAGCACTTAAATAAAGTTGCTTTGCACTTTCTTATAAAAATTTTAGAAGATTTTTCACAAATAATTATTATTCAAGTCTAACAAAAAACACGTGTAAAGAAAAAACAGCTGACGACTTGCGTCCACTTAATATAATTACACTATGGTTATAATTTAATATACATAAGTACTTGTTACTTACATCTGTTATTACTAACATCAACGACAACAGATGATTTATACGCATTTATGCAACTCTGTTATTTTGTTTTCTATTTCTATTACATTGCTGAACAAAAGTTGTAGGGAAGAAAATATAAAATTGACAAAAATTGATATGTATATATGGTAAAAGAAAAAAAATTGTTTTAAAAATCCAATAAGGAAGAAAATTGAAATGGAGACTTTAGCTGATGTAGTATTCTTGGTAGAAGGCTCCGCAGCCAACGGTGCATATATCAATGAACTGAAAACGAATTATATCGTGCCCACTTTGGAATATTTTAGTCAAGGTGCAATTGAAGATCGCGAATATCTAATATCAGAAAGAAATTCAACACAATATTGTGTCGTACTATATCGAACAGCGGCAAATTTACTGGAGCCAATGTGCACAACATTTGGTCCATATGCATCGCCACAAAAAATAATGGATCTATTCGACCGACTTCCTTTAGTTGGTGGAGGCATGGAATCATGTGCGAATTTGGCCGAAGGCTTAGCCACAGCCCATGTATGCTTCGATGATATGAAAGAGTACAGGGCACGTTATACCAAAGAAGGCAATTTACCAACTCAAAAGCACTGTATATTAATGTGCAACAGTTCGTCGTATTCAATGCCAGTTATGGAATGTTGGAAATATACGGGAAAAACAGGTACTAATTACTGAATATGCACTTTTATACAAAGATTTATATTACAAGTATTACGTATGTTATATACCAACTGCATATTTATCTTTGATAAATTTTAGTGGAACAACTGGCGCTACTCTTTCATGAGCGTAAAATTAATCTTTCCATTATTGCACCACGAAAAATTCCAGTCTTGTTCAAAATTTTTATGAAAGCTGATGGAGATCAACCATTAACGGTAAAAAAATATGCCAAAAACATAAGGCATTTAGTGTTGCTTAAAGGCTACCACCTTAAAGAAAGGCCACAAAGTCCGAACAGTGTAGCTGCTACTATGGGCAATCAAACCAATCAATTAGTGGTTAACGCAAATCAACAACAGCAAAAAAATGTTCAACAACAGCAGCAAACCGCTGGAATGCCAATGGATAACACTCATGCTCCACCTCAACAGCAGCAACAACAAATTCAACAACAGCAAGTTTCGCAAATGGCTGGAATACATCCAAACCAGCAACAAAGCAATGCGCTTAATCAGCAACTGTTACAACAGCAGCAACAACAATTTAGTGGTCAAAATGCAATGCAAAATCCAAACTTTCAAGGTCAAGCCAACCGCTGGGTTTTTAATTCCAATCAACAACAACCTCAAACACGCCCACAGTTCTTGCCAAACGTACCTGTTGGGACAATGGTGCCTATGGCAGGACAAGTTAACCAAGGAGCCATGTCTGTTCAGAATTCTGCTTTAATATCGCAGCTCAGCGCACCCCCTAATCAAAATGTTAACCCCATGATGCAACAGCAACAGATTAGAATGCAAATGATAAGCCAACAACAGCAAATGCAACAACTTCAACAGCAACAACAACAACAACAGCAGCAGCAGCAACAAAATGTAATGAATACGAATATGTCTGGACCTGGTGGTCCTAATACGCAACAACAACAACCCCCAGTTGTTGGTAACAATCAGCCAAGTACATCGATGGCAAACCAACCTGGATCATCATCAGATCAGGCAGTTATGCATGACAAAATATGGTCGGGCACCTTGGAGTGGGTAGAAAAAAGCAAACCAGACCAACAAAAAATACCACGGACTCTTCAATGCACTGTTATAGCTAATATAAAAGACGGCGAACCTGAAATAAAGGCCATCAACTGGCCACCAAAATTATTGATGCAACTTATGCCTAAGCATTTGGTTGGAAATATAGGTGGACAATTTCTTAAGGACTCCAAAATGGTTGTTTTTAAACCACAACCGTGCGAGGCTTTAGATGCTTTGGCCAAAAATATGACAACAATATTTGCTGGCTGTGTGCATTTTTCAACGCCTCCAAACATGCCAGCATGCGATATAAAAGTTTTAATTCTTCTTTATACCGCCGAAAAGGATGCGTTTCTAGGCTTTATACCTAACAATCAATCTATGTTTGTGGAACGTTTGCGCAAAGTTATACAACAAAAACAATCGATGGGAATGCAACAAACCGCTGGTGGAAAAATCTCTAACAATATGCATCCTCAACAGCAACAGCAACAGCAACAACAACAACAACAAGATCCTAATCAGCAACAACAGCACTTTATTCAATATAATCCACAGCAACAAATGAACATACAGATGGCAGGAGGTCCAATGAGTCAACAAATGATGACCGGACCACCTATGTCTGGAGGACCAGATCAAATGGTCAGCAATAATCCTATGCAACAACAACAAGTGATGATGCAGCATCAACGTATCCCTATGATGGCTGGAGGTAATCCAAACAATCCTCAACAACAGCAAATGCCTCCACAACAAATGCAACAGCGCATGGTCCGACCCATGATGAATAACAACCCTGGACTTAGACATTTACTCCAACAGCAATCAACACCTGGCCAGCAATTCCGACCTCAAATGGGTGGTGTTGGTGCTGGTCCGGGCGGGGTGCCAATGGGTAGTGGCGGTATGCCAAATCCTAACCAAATGTCTGGTGGACCAGGAGGTCCAACTAATGGGCCAAATCGACCATTTGACGATAATAATTTTGAATATATGTAAAAATGTTTTTGCGACAGTAATTTCTTTTTGCAAATTCATTATGAGTAATAAAGTACGTATAATTGTTAACAATAGTGCATTTTATCTAAAATATAAGTAAAATATATTACGAAATGTTCTGGATTTGGTGTGTAAACAAAAAGATATCAAAAATTAAAGCTCTTAGCATTTCTTAAATTCATGGTTCATATCAAGCTAACTCATATTCGACGTAGTTCTAGTAGAGTTAATTATTAGCAGTTAATGACACAGTTGTAAAAGCACTAATTGAACTGCATTAAATTTACACACCCCGATATATTTATACACGTATATATGTTTGAAAATTTAAATAGAAAATCATTAAAACTTCAATATTTTGTAATGTTTAACAAAAAGCTATTTATACATTAATGCCATAGGAAAAAGTAATATAGAAACCACAAATAACAAACAAACATATGTAAGCACATATTGTGTACGCTTTATTTGCGGTGAAAAGTATGAATGAAAATGAGAAAGTAAAAACTAAAAATTACGTCACGTGTAGATATGAATTTCACTCTCCATCAAATTTTTACTTTTTATGTTTTCTATGTATGCATTAAAAACTGAATAAGAAGCCAAATTACGGCATTTCCATACGAAATTTCGATTGCTATCGAACGCCATAATTTGTACACAGCATATACAAATACATATAGATCTGCAATTTCATAAAATAAATTTTTTTTAAACTTATGTATATCAGCCCAATATCATTTTTTAATTTATTTTAAGTTGTAAATGTTTAATAAATTCCTAGATCTGTAGAAATTAAATTATATCGCAAAACATTAATTTATTTCTTTAAATGGAAGAGTGTTGTCTTTGATAGGGATTCAGTGGTCCAATTTAATTATATATTGCAACCGATATGTAATGTTTTTTTTTCTGTCGGGTAGTTCGCTGCAATCTGAATGTATATGACGCTATTAAGCATAAATAAAGCTGTACATAAGTTCACCAACACTAACAAATATATTTAGAATTTTTGAGGGGCGTTCGCAGAAATTGTTCTTTACTTTGTTATTTACACAAACATATACATACACATCTTAAATAAAAATACTCACGTAATTTATGGGATGTGTTGCACCAGGATTAAAATTTCCTTGAGCTGGAGGAGCATTTGGTGCATAACCAGGAGGCACGTACCCACCTTGGTTGACATTACTCATTGACATTGACATTTTTTCCGAAATGTTAAAGGGCTTATATCTTTGGACAATTCAATAAATAATCTGTAACAGAACAAAAAATACACAAAATATATATATGTACATTGAAGCAATTTCAATTTAATTAATTTTATTTTATATTGCTATTGTGGTATTTCAACTGGTCACTACTGTATCTACATATATGTAAATTTTTATTAATAATCATACATATATATGTACATAAATATACATATATGAACTGCCATTTATGTCCAGTTATTCCTGCCAGACATTACACTGTATGAATGAGTGTATATGCATTTGCAAACATTCGAAAAACATTTGCCTACCTTAATTAGTTGAGGAAATCCAATAATAAAGAATTTAATATATTGATATCACCACCGCAGCTCCGATATCATCCCTTTAACTTTTTATATATTTCCAGAAATTTTTGTATAATTATAGAATTGTTTGTGTTTTTCGTTTCAGATATAAAAATGAAATAATACATACCTATTTTGATGTTATATTCTCTGTTGATAATAGTGTTTATATACAACAGCTGTCTGTATATAAATACTAGGCCCGTTCGTGTATTTTTTTTATAGAAATCAAGTAATAGAAAATGTTGATAATTGAAAAATTTACTTTTTTAGCGTATGCTCTGTGGAAGTATTTTAATTTTTAAAACAAAGTTACAATCATGCCAAAAAATTGCAAATTTTGATATTTCTAAGGACAATGTATTCAAACAGCTGGTGAGCGAATTCTCTAATCAGATACCTTCTATAAATTCCCCTTGCTATATATATTTGGTACCTTTCATGGCGAAACTATAATTACACCATAGACGTAGTCCATAACCATGGGTAACTCGTTGCATGGCATAAGTAAGCCAGTTTTACTTACACCATACCTTGTAGTTTTACATTGTTGTATTTGTTGCCGTAGCGATACCACCCTGTAAAATTAATATACCATGCTGGTAACATTAAAACCGGCATTATATTGTTGACATTTATTTTATTAACAAATTTAACAAAAATTTAGAAATTTTGTAGTGTTGTTAATTAAATTACATTATTAGTAAAAATAATTATAGCACGTACGTTTTTAAAGTTATAATTTCAAAAGTTAAGATTTTTTACGTAGTTATATACGCACATATGTATATCATTTCGTTGTAGATAAGAATCCCTAAAAATTATTGATAACAATTAATAGGAGTAAATACTTAGCAAAATTTCATTAGAAACATTTGTGTATATTTGTGTTAAATTAAATGTAAGAGGTGAAATTTGAGTGCGTGGCTACTTTTCATTTCTATAAAAATATTAGTTGTATTAGAAATGAATGCAAATTTACATATTATTTTATTTGTAATAAATTTATTTCTATTTTAAGAGTTTAACAAAACATTCATCTTTATTTGTACTTATTCTAAAATTGTATATTGCTTTGTATGTATATATAGATATGCTATCCTATACTATAAGGTTTATAACTATAAGTTTAAAAAACCAAACACAATTTTGGAATAAGCACAAATAAGGATTAATATTTTTTTTTTATTTAAGAAAAATGTCTATGCATATTCGGTTTACACTTTTACTGGCAACTTTGGCATTATATGGCGGACAAACTTTTGCTACTGTAGATGGCGCAGATTCTTGTCACTCTTTTGCAGGTGGTTCAGTTTATCCTGCTGAAGTTCCTAAGGGTGATCACACATTGCAGACAACAAAAGCAGTTAGTAAGTAAATAGTTTTGGTTAAAAACAATTTTTTAATATATGCGTTTGAATATTGTCTTTTTTATTATTTTTAGTCTCAAAACCGGCACCTGCGTTCGAAGGAACCGCCGTTGTCAACAAGGAAATTGTGAAGTTATCGCTCTCACAATACATTGGCAAATATGTGGTACTATTATTCTACCCATTAGACTTGTAAGTACAAAAACAATTATAGGATATATAATACCGCCTGAAGCTATCTTAATCTTATGTGCCTAGTGCATAACAAATAATCAACATGAAATTAGTATAAGTAAAAAAATTGACATTATCAATCGTCTTGAAATGCAACTGCAATTTAATATATATTTTATAAAGTATAATTTATCAAAACAAATTTTATACCTGTTATATTTTACTATTTTTTAAGTACTTTTGTTTGTCCTACTGAGATTATCGCCTTTTCGGATCGTATTCAAGAATTTCGTGAAATTAATACAGAAGTTATTGCCTGTAGTGTTGATTCCCATTTTACTCATTTAGCTTGGATTAATACTGAGCGCAAAGATGGTGGATTGAGCAATATTAAAATACCATTATTATCTGATTTAACACATAAAATTAGCAAGGACTACGGCGTTTATTTAGAAGATTTGGGCCATACTTTACGTGGCCTATTTATTATTGATCAGCGTGGAATTTTGCGCCAAATCACCATGAACGATTTGCCTGTTGGTCGCTCAGTAGATGAAACTATACGATTAGTGCAAGCTTTTCAATATACCGATACCCACGGAGAAGTTTGTCCAGCTGGCTGGAAACCTGGTGCTGATACTGTAAGTTATTGCAACAATTTATTGTACTGTAATATATTTGTTTTTTTTTTATTTTTATTATAGATTGATCCTAAAGAAAAAAGGAAATATTTTGAGAAAAATAATTAAACGCAATCTGTAAAATTCAACACACGCATTTTTTTAAACAAATTTTTTAATATTTACAATAAAGTATATATTTTTTAATAAAAAAAATGAGGTAATTAAGAAACTCATCGTATATATTTCTTGGCGACAACTTAGAAACGACCCTATAATTTCTTTGCGTTTTCTTTTATTTAAGGAATTACGTGGATCGTAGACATCATACCTTTAGACAATATAGGGCTTTTATCCCGAAATGATAATGTATGGCACTGATATTCATCTGATTGAATTTCTTTTTTCACTATTATTTCAAGTTTATCTGCTCCTCCGAAAGCGAAATTAACGTAAAATCTTTACGTGTTGTTAATATTTCGGAATTTTAGTTTCTCATAATTTTTTTTTTCTATGAATTTTTTTTATACATTTATTGCCGCTTCCCTCAGATTTTAGTGTCTTACCTTTAGAATACATTGAATTTTCTTTTCTAAAAGTTCATCTTTCATTTTCTTTTCAGTTTCATACTTTTATTAATGACTGCATTTGCTGTCGAATAACTTTTATAGCTTAAGTTTCTTTTCACATTTTTTCAACAAATTTTGTGTAAAGCAATGTGCAATATTTTTATTCATGTCCATGGAAAAATTAATTCTGCCATGATTTTATTAACACGAAATTTTTAAAATTTTCATTGCATGATAAAAGTTTTTTTGTTTTCAGTTTCTTATAATCTTTCAGTTTTTATTGCATTATTTTTCGTAAACATGTCTTTTTCAAGATTTGGAGCAATCAGCTGTTAATCGCTTTTTGCACTTCCTATGGTATAATTATATAGAATACATCATGGTCGCAGGATACCTGTGTCCATAGTGTAATTATACTATGCCTGTGTCGATATTTTGTTTTCTATTTTTACTACTACATTGCTAAACAAAAGTTGTAGAGAAAAAATTAAAATTTACAAAGATAAAAGTTAAAAAATGGAAATGGAGACATTAACTGATGTAGTATTCTTAGTAGAAGGCTCCGCAGCCAACGGTGCATATATCAATGAACTGAAAACGAATTATATAGTGCCCACTTTGGAATATTTTAGTCAAGGTGCGATTGAAGATCGCGAATATCTAATATCAGAAAGAAATTCAACACAATATTGTGTCGTACTATATCGAACAGCGGCAAATTTACTGGAGCCAATGTGCACAACATTTGGTCCATATGCATCGCCACAAAAAATAATGGATCTATTCGATCGACTTTCTTTAGTTGGTGGAGGCATGGAATCATGTGCGAATTTGGCCGAAGGCTTAGCCACAGCTCATGTATGCTTCGATAATATGAAAGAACAAAGGGCACGTTATACTAAAGATGTTAATTTATCAACTCAAAAGCATTGTATATTAATGTGCAACAGTTCGTCGTATTCAATGCCAGTTATGGAATGTTGGAAATACACGGGAAAAACAGGTACTAATTATTGAATGTGCACTTTTATACAAAGATTTATATTACAAGTGTTACGTATGTTATATACCAACTACATATTTATCTTTGATAAATTTTAGTGGAACAACTGGCGCTACTCTTTCATGAGCGTAAAATTAATCTTTCCATTATTGCACCACGAAAAATTCCACTCTTGTTTAAAATTTTTATGAAAGCTGACGGAGATCAACCATTAACGGCAAAAAAATATTCAAAAAACATAAGGCATTTAGTATTGCTTAAAGGCTACCACCTTAAAGAAAGGCCACAAAGTCCGAACAGTGTAGCAGCTACTATGGGAAACTTAACCAATCAATTAGTGGTTGGTCCAAATCAGCAACAGCAAACAAATGTTCAACAGCAACAAACCGCTGGAATGACAATTGATAACACTCATGCTCCACCTCAACAGCAGCAACAACAAATTCAACAACAGCAAGTTTCACAAATGGTTGGAATACATCCAAACCAGCAACAAGGCAATGCGCTTAATCAGCAACTGCTACAACAGCAGCAACAGCAATTTAGTGGTCAAAATCCAATGCAAAACCCAAACTTTCAAGGTCAAGGCAACCGCTGGGTTTTTAATTCCAATCAACAACAACCTCAAACACGCCCACAGTTCTTGCCAAATGTACCTGTTGGGACAATGGTGCCTATGACAGGACAAGTTAACCAAGGAGCCATGTCTGTTCAGAATTCTGCTTTAATATCGCAGCTCAGCGCACCCCCTAATCAAAATGTTAACCCCATGATGCAACAGCAACAGATTAGAATGCAAATGATAAGCCAACAACAGCAAATGCAACAACTTCAACAGCAACAACAACAACAGCAACAAAATGTAATGAATGCGAATATGTCTGGACCTAGTGGTCCTAATACGCAACAACAACAACCCCCAGTTGTTGGTAACAATCAGCCAAATACATCTATGGCAAACCAACAGAATGCTGGACCATCATCAGATCAGGCAGTTATGCGTGATAAAATATGGTCGGGCACCTTAGAGTGGGTGGAAAAAAGCAAACCTGACCAACAAAAAATTCCCCGGACTCTTCAATGCACTGTTACAGCAAATATAAAAGACGGCGAACCTGAAATAAAGGCCATCAACTGGCCACCAAAATTATTGATGCAACTTATGCCTAAGCATTTGGTTGGAAATATAGGTGGACAATTTCTTAAGGACTCCAAGATGGTTGCTTTTAAACCACAGCCGTGCGAGGCATTAGATGCTTTGGCCAAAAATATGACAACAATATTTGCTGGCTGTGTGCATTTTTCAACGCCTCCAAACATGCCAGCATGCGATATAAAAGTTTTAATTCTTCTTTATACCGCTGAAAAGAATGTGTTTCTAGGCTTTATACCTAATAATCAGTCTATGTTTGTGGAACGTTTGCGAAAAGTTATACAACAAAAACAATCGATGGGTATGCAACAAATCTCAGGTGGAGGACCTGGCAGTATACAGCAACAACATCAGCAGCAACACCAACAACAAGGACAACAACAATTACAAAATCCAATTACTGGTCAAATCTCTAACAATATGAATCCTCAACAACAACAAGATCCTAATCAGCAACAACAGCATTTTAATCAATATAATCCACAGCAACAAATGAGCATACAGATGGCAGGTGGTCCAATGAGTCAACAAATGATGACCGCACCACCTATGTCTGGAGGACCAGATCGAATGGTCAGCAATAATCCTATGCAACAACAACAAGTGATAATGCAGCATCAACGTATCCCTATGATGGCTGGAGGTAATCCAAACAATCCTCAACAACAACAAATGCCTCCACAACAAATGCAACAGCGCATGGTCCGACCCATGATGAACAATAATCCTGGACTTAGACATTTACTTCAGCAGCAATCAACACCAGGTCAGCAATTCCGACCTCAAATGGGTGGTATTGGTGCTGGTCCTGGCGGTGTGCCAATGGGTGGTAGCGGGATGCCAAATCAAATGTCTGGTGGATCTGGAACTACAGGTAACGGACCAAATCGATCATTTGACGATAATAATTTTGAATATATGTAAAAGTATTTGCAACAGTAATTTCCTTTGGCAACGTTTTCTCACATTCATTATCTACACTTCTATTTTAATATTATAAAGAAGACAAATTAGTTTGTATGTATTTCTGTTTTACAAAGGCTATCTTGCAATAAAATATCCAATCGGAGTGAAAAGCAGAATGCCATTGCAATAAATTGGGCACACAATCTTTGCGATAAAGTGTTATCAAAATTCAACAACTTATTATGGATGATGAAACCTGTGTCAAAATGTTCTTAATACAGCTGCCAGGTTAAAAATTGTATGTTGCAGAGAAACGTGGAGATGCCGACTCCAAATACAAATATACGAATATGAATAAATTTGGTTAAAACATGATGCAGTTGTGGTCTAAAAAGCATACCATTTACCGTCTCTTCCACAACGACATCCGTAATTTAAATTAAAGAATGGCTGCTGAAACGCCACCACTTTCCAGGAAAAGTTCAGACAAACTTTTGCCTCCTGTCGTTCAAAATCTCATATAAAGTAGATTTTGCTGCATTGTAAATTGTCTATTAAACACTTCATTTCTGAATATAGCCTAAATATATTTTTACTAAATAGTTACATCTCTTTTTTCAATACTTTTGAAAACACAATTTTTTATTTTTTAATAAAAAATGATATACATACATACCTAATTAAGAAAATCATCGATATTTCTTGGCGACTGAACTTTGGGAACGACCCTCTTCAGTTTCTTTGCGTTTTCTTTTATTTAATTAATTACGTGGATCGTAGACGTCATACCAATCATCACCTTTAGTTGAAGCATCTTTAGCCAGTATAGGGGTCTCATCCTGAAATCGTAGTGTATGACACAGCCAATCATCACCTTGAATTTCTTTTTCCACTATTGTTTCGTCAATTTTATCTGCTATTTCATTATCTTCTCTCTTTTGTTTTATAGATTCCAATTTGGAGCGAAATTTTGAAAGCAAACTTAACGTAAAATCTTCACGTGTTGTCCCTTTTTTTGGAATTTTAGTTTTTAGCTTCTCATATTTCTCTTTTTCTTCTATAAATTTTTTTATAAGTTCATTGCCATCTCCGTCATGTTGTAGTGTCTTGCCTTTTGTGTCCCTGTGAATTTTCTTTTCTAAAAATTCATCTTTCATTTTCTTTTCAGTTTGATATTGCTTTTTTAATGACTGTATTTGCTGTCGAATTTCCTCTCTGTTCATTGAAAAAAAATTAAAACCAAATGAATAACCTTTAAAGTTAAGTTGATCATTAATTTAATACTTTTTCTTTTCATTATGTTGTTTCCTTTCCTCTTCATGCGTAGTAAGTATGTCCTCGCCTGAGTCCGAGTTCTCTGTCTTAATTTTAACAGGATTTTCTGAAACTTTATAGTTTTTTGAAAATTTAAGTTTATGCTTTATTCGTTCTGTTGTTCCAACAACCTCCTCTTCATTCAACTCTTTTTTAATATGAACATTATCTTCGGATTCTGATTTTTCCACCATTATTTCTTGTTTTAGTATACCTGTTTCCTTACTTAATTTTGGATCATCCACTATATCGTGAAGAGATTTTGCTTTGCCAGAATTTTTTTGTACATATTGAATGGTTTCAACTTCATCCTCTTCGGCTTCTGATCCAAATGACAATAATCCGAAATTTCTGAAAAAACATATCGTATATATTTATAACAAGCCCTGTATACTTGGTAACTTACTTTACACCCTTCTCTTTTTTCTTTTTCTTTTCTTTTTTTATTTCTCTATTTAGTTCCCTGGGCACAATATCCTCGAAAGGGTTGTTTAGTATTTCTGCTTTTAAAATTTTATGTGGATATATTGGTTTCTCATTGTGATCTACTAGACCTTCCTCCAATTTAAGCATATTAAAAATAGTGTCTCCTGTCACTTTCGCGAATAGCGTATTTTTATTTTGCAACTCGGATGTTGGAGCCATGGTAAAAAAGAATTGAGAACCATTGTCATCCTTATCTGAATTAGCCATACCAACTAAGCCACGCCTCGTATAACGTAGACGTGAATGAAATTCATCCTTAAATGGTTGGCCATATATTGATTCGCCACCAGTACCATCACCATTGGGATCTCCACCCTGAACTATAAAACCCTTCACTACACGATGAAATATGGTATTATTGTAATATCCTTCCATACATAACTGAACGAAATTCTTGCTAGCTTTAGGGCATTCGCGAGACCATAGTTCAATGTCGATGTCTCCAACAGTGGTCTGAAGCAGTACCTAAAATAAAGAACTTTATAAGTCTGAATGTTGAAAGCAATACTAACTTTACTTTTCCCGATGTTGGGGGCTCTTGTATATAAATGTTACTCATTGTCACTTGTGTAATGTGGATATTCCTGAATTTCAATCAAGCAATTTATTTATTTTAATTTGAGCAAACTGCATCTAAACCACAGGGTACCACTCACAGAATAAAAATAAGCCCACAAACAAAAACTGACCATGTGTGCTAAAGTCCCCACCTAGCTTTTTTTGTCATTCTTAATACACATGCAAGACGTACGTTCAGGTAATATGCCATTCAGTCATATGTAAATGACAAGCAAAACGTCAAACAGAAAAGTTGAACAACGAAATTTCTCTTTATTTCTTCGAACTAAATTGTTTGCAATAAAAATAATATCATAAAGAAATCACAATAATATAACTAAATTAATTATAAACAAATCAAATTCGAAAGCAAAAATGTGTGAAAATAATATTATTAACAAAATGAATCAGAAATATAAATAAACGTAAATAGGAAGGTGAAAAGTGTTGCAGAAAATTTCAGTGACTGTTGTCAGAATTCCAGAAGAAACGACATAATAAAATAAAAAAATTTCGATTTCTTTACGAAATTTATGTAGAGTGGCAATTTAGCAAGAAAAAAAAATTGTATAATTGTACATTGTGTGAAGCGAAAAGACGGTAAAAAAGTTTATACAAATAAAATAGAAAAGATCGAATACTATATATTGTCCGTACGCCTACTCCGTGCTTGCAAGGACAAAAGTAAGAGTTGCACATAATTTGTTGTTGCAGCAGCATATAGGTAATATAGTTTTAAGTCAATATATATATGTATAGCGCTTTAAGCATCTTCTAGATTTATGCTTTGTCCATACGTATCAGAGTATTTCTCATTTATCTCTTTAGCCTGTTCCTGTGACATGTTAAGTGAATTTATCATTTTCAACAGTAGGGGGTTGTGTAAACAAGATCGTAGTAGTTAAACGTTCTGTCATACTTTTCTAGCTTGTTTTGTATTAGTTTACTGTAATAGTACTTTTTCTTTGTTGTTAGCCTTGCCTTCATTATGTTGTTATGCTGCCGATGTTGTTATTAGTGTTATTATTGCACTCCAACATTGAAGTAAAAATGCAAATTATAACATATTCAAACACATGCACTTACATTCATCATAAATAAACAAACTTCAGCTGTAAACTTTATTGTAGCACTAACTTGCAATTGATTTCATTTTTGTAGGAAATGCATTTTTAAAATGAACTACATATAAATGTGAAGTATTAGAAGGCCAATTTAAAAAAGTTTAAAGTTTTAACCGAATAAAAATTTTACAATTATTGTGAAATTATTGTAAATAAATAAAACTGACAAGATTCCACCGCTTAGTCATTCTACATACTACTAATTGGTTTTCATATTGATTTTAAAATAAATTGATATTATAATCTGTTCCCAGAAACAATTTAATAAATAAAAAATATCATCATGTATTGTATACCACAATATAGTTTTAATATGTCCTTTTTTATAGGCGTTCGGACAGAATAAAATAAATTAATAAAATGAGTGGAAAGGTTCGTTTAAAGTCTAATGGAATTTTGGATGAAGATCCTTTGACTCTTCAGGATATTGTGTACCGATATATTTGTAAAAATCTAGACGTTATTCGGTGTGAAGACAACATTGATGATTTCGACGATGACGATGAAAAACGATATCATTTACGTGATGGTATCGTTTTACCAAATGACATCTGTGATCGTCTTATAGATACGTACCAAAAACATTTCTTTGGACAGTTTGATGATAAATTTATAAGTTTATTCCGAGACACCAACCGGACTTCATTAAATGTTGTACATTTACGTAATAGTCATTTAACAAATTATGGTAAGTTGATATTTTTATTTTTTTCTCTTTTATACCTACATTTCAATAGTATTAAAATGCAATATTATTAATTGATGTAGGCATAATAAAAAAATTAGTATAAAATTAAACATTTTTTCTTAACAAAAAAGATAAGAAGCATTCGAATAATATTTTCCTTATAGTGATTGCAATCAAAAATTGCAAGGTATGTTGCAATTTATTTATTATTTTACAATTAAATGCTGTTGACCTGAGAAGATAATTATTATATGTATGTGATTAAAATCAATGTAATACAGTCTCACTGCATAATTAAATAAATTGTAAACCATTCAATACAAACTAAGTGAAATAGCACACTAAAATATAATAATAATTGTTTAAAAACTGTAAAAAAAAATAACTGTTAACAAAAATTATTGATTTTTCTCTTGGATACAATTTCTTGCAAGTTAATGCAGTGTTTCATCATAAAAATATTATTAATTTCTAGTATAAATATGTTGTATATTGTGGGTTAAAAATACTGACAAACATTATCTTCAACTAATTGCAGGACTCGAAATACTTATGCGCCACAAACTGTATTCGCTTTCAATGTGGTATTGCGACAAGGTTACCGTACAATCTTACGAGCTGCTTGCACGTTACGGTGAAAGTTTACGCTCTTTAGAACTAGGTATTGGTTCGCATATGCTGCAAAATGCCGAGCCGAATGACAAAGATCCAGTAGATTTTCAATTCAATTGTCCTCACCTACGTCGTCTTGTATTAAACGGTGTTGTGCTACATCATCGTTTGCAGTTTGCCCATCTGGAAGATTTAACACACTTAGATTTAACTTCATGTGTTTTAGCGAATTTCAGTCTACAGACTTTAGACACCCTGCCTAAACTTCATACACTAATACTCTTTAATGTTTGGCCAATCGTAAATCAACTACCTGCCATTTGCTGTTTGAGACGTCTTCGTACACTCGATATATCGATATCGAGTTCTGGTAATGGTCATGGCACATACGATTTACCAGATCAATCACTGGAAATGTTAATGGATAATCTGCGTGAATTAACACATTTGGATATATCCGGTACTAATTTGGCTGGCAATGGTGTAGCAACTAAAGAATCCAGCCATAAAGTAAATACAGATATACCAGGCCTCGCATCACGAACACAAAATCCGTTACAATTTTTAGGTTTATATCATACAGCACATTGGGCCTGTAAACGGCACGATATACCAGCTATTGAGGTAAGTAATTTTTAAATTAAACCACGCCACTTTAGACTTCAATAGGTCACTATTCGTAATTTTTTAAAGTTAACGTTTTATATATGTAAAGAATGATTAAGATTTAATTTAGCAAGCAAGTTATTTTTTAATTTGTGTTATTGTTAATTTAATAAATTTATTTGAGTTGCACTTGTTTCAGTTAATTTTGATATTATTTTCTAAAATTTATTTTAATTTTATAATCAAAGCTAATATTGTTCTAAGTTTGATTATTTTATTTATTTCATATATATTTTTCTTCAATTCTTGCAAAAAGTATTTTATTTAAATTAACCTTTCAATAAATAAATAAATTAAAATTCATGAAATTAGATACTATTTTTGAAAGTGGTGTAAGTCCCATTGAAAAATGAGTTAACGGTAATTTTAATAAGTTTGTGTCTCATTTTTTTCAAAGTAGATTTATACCACTATCAAAATTAATAACTCAAATATTAAAGTAAAAAAAAAAAAAAAAAATGGTAGAGTAAACCGTGTCTCGTTAAGTTTAGATACAATCAATAGTCCTAAGTTTCTTTTGAATTCTTTTTTATACCTTTTTCTCAGATTGCAGGCGATGCAAATGAACAACAAATATTGACTGCTGCGCGGTATTACTACGATAGACCTGTTCTACTAACTAGAGTGAGTTAATTTATTTTGTTTCATTTCTTTTTTATGTGCATTTAATGAAAATAATTATTATTGTTTTAAGGTTCTCAATGATCTATATCACCTCTTCCGATTTGAAAATTGTAAAGATATACACACGGCCTTAGATGTGGTATTAACAGCTATGGATAGACATTTGAAATTTAAACACATGCAAATATCTGGGAGGTTGGTTAAATAGATTTATAGTCTTTTCTTTTAATAACACAATTTTATTTGATTTAGTGCGACATTATTTTACATTGTAAAAGGAAGAGATCGTTCTAAATTTGGTACACCATTAAGAAATCACATAATAAGGACATTGCTCAATGGCATGGAAATGCATGTTAATGATGATACAATGCTACGAAACGGTTACCTTACTTTAACACAATTTCAAATGCCCAATGATGTGGTTGGTTTTAAAAATATTTCCTTAACTCCTTAATTTTTATTTATTTAATTTTCTTCCAGTTATTTGAGTACGAGCGTCTTATTACAATTCTACTTTATGGAGTTTCAAAAACAGAACAAGAAGGTTTTGTACAAAGGATAGCTATATATTTGTTAAATACATTAGCCTGTCAGGTGGATGGTCGACAAAAATTATTTTTGGGTGAGCTTGGAGTTGTTAATGTAAGTATTTGTATCGTATTCTATGCATAATTTTATTGTTGACGATTCTTTATTTATTTAATTTGCTTAGACTATGTTAAGTTTAATTAGGGATCGTTTAACACGTTCGGTATTCGATGATGTCATGGAAGTGGCATGGTCAACTATGTGGAATGTAACTGATGAGACTGCTATTAATTGTAAGAGATTCTTGGATGGTCGTGGTATGGAGTACTTTTTGAGATGTTTAAATGTAAGTAATTGTGTAAGTATTTATTTTATGCTTCTCAAAGATTATAGTTTTAATATAATCATTTTACGTTTGCGTATACCGTTTTTTAGGCATTTAGAGAACGTGATGAATTGTTAAGAAATATGATGGGCCTATTAGGAAATGTAGCCGAAGTAAAATGGTTAAGACCAAAATTAATGATACAAAAATTTATAGAAGTTTTTGCTGAACTATTGTCATCAGAAAGTGATGGTATAGAGGTAAGTCAAACAATTGAAATTTTTAATAAAAATTATTTCTTAAAAAAACTTAAAATTAATTAATGACAAATACTGGGAAATTGTTGAATATTAGTATAGATAAAGCCTGTAAGGCCAATAAAATATAATATTACATAGTAATATAACTTGAGTATATACAATGATTGAAAATTAAAAAAAAAAACACACATTTTCTGAGTTATGACACTATTGAAGTAAATGTGATATCAATAAAATAGAAACATTGTGCAATTTGTAATTATTTTTAATATAGGTAAGTTATAATGCAGCTGGTGTGCTGGCACATATAGCTTCAGATGGTGCAGAAGCATGGACAATTAAGGAACCTTCACGTAATGATGTTTTAATAAGTATGGTTAATGCCATTAGACGTTGGGATATTAAAAGTGAACGCAATATAAATTATCGCAGTTTTGAGCCTATACTCGGCTTAGTGCGCTGTTATGAGACCCCACAGTGCCAACATTGGGCTGTCTGGGCTTTGGCAAATCTAACACAAGTAATCATATTCTTAATTTTGAATATATGTATTATAAAATGCTGACAAAATATGTACATTTTTCGCTAGGTATATCCAGATAAATATTGCCAACTTGTTGAACAAGAGAATGGCTTGCAAATATTGAATGAATTAATTGAGCATCCGAGTCCGTATGAAGAAATTAAAGGTATAGCACGTATGGTCATTGACCAATGCACTAAACGGCCTCGTCCAATGTTAGAAGGCTAAATGACTCAAAATATTATTGTCACTTTTGAGTGAGTGAGTGAGAGTGTGTAGTTTAGAGTTTGTAGTATAAGGGCGAATTTTAAAACATGTAAATTATTTATAATGTAATTACATTGCACCAACAACAACAATAATAATAAAAAGAGAATAAATAAAATATAATTATTATTATACCTATTATGTTAAGTACCGTTATTATTATTAACGTATTTCCTTCATAACTAACATCTCTCTACATACATATATTTTTCTTCAAATACCTATACATAAATAATTACTTACACTGAATTTTTCTGCTTTTTTTCTGCTACCATTTCCTTTAAACATTATTTTTAACTTGCAAATCCTTAACTTGTATAAAGTAATAATATGATGTTATAAAGTGACAACAGAAATAAAATAGTTAATAAAAGTAAAATAAATATGAAAAATAATAATTCACAGACACATAATTAATATGCAATAGTAAGCCGACATACATACAGCAAGAAATTAAATTGTTACTAAATATTTAATTGTTTCTCTTTCTGAATTTTACATTTTTGTTTTATCATATTTTTACTTGTATTCATAAATATGTAAGATGAAATTAATATATAATAAATTATTATTAAAAAAAATTATAAAAGTGATATGTAGATTTATTATTTTCTGCATATTTCTGAAGAAATAATATGAAATATAAATAAATAAATGATTTTATAAAATAAGATAGACGGAGCGATTAAAAGCGAAAGGTAGACACATTTTATAAGTGAAAAATTATGAAAATAAAGTTTTTGAACTGTATTTTCACAAGGAAAACATAAAATAAAAATAGCAACTCTTGTGTTTCACCAAATATTTTGTTTAAAAACTGCTTACCGAGCTCTTTAAAGCCTACAGTTTAAGAAGAAAGTGTGGCTGACTAGGCTTAGTAGGTCATACGTAAGTCTGGTTTATAGTTTCTATGCCAACAAATAAGTAGCAAAAAGTGCTAAAGAGTTATATAGAGTATAACCATCACAAAAAAAAAAACTTTTTCTCTTCATAATATTAGTGTAGATTTATTAAGGATTTAGTGCAATGATTGTAAATTGAAGATATTATTAAGATCATAAAAATTATCCTCAAAGGAATTTTATAACTGAACATACTTATAAACTCAAATATTGTATGCAAAAATTGCAATGCAGTTAATAGTCACTTTATTAATCTTGAATGCAGCAGCACGTTGTACAGAATGTAAATAAATAACAAGCATACAGTCAATCACTACTTATCTAATTCATAAGTATCTTCTTTAATATCCCTTTCTTCGCTGGATTAATTTGAAGTAAAGTAGAAATTAATCTTAAAGTCAAAAAAAGTCTCGGAACCAACTTTACAGTTGTTAATCTCATATTTGTAATTGTAGTGAATTGGAATACACCTGTACATTTAGCATTTCTATTGCTGCAATTCGAAGTTGTTGATTTACAGACAATTTATTGAAATGAAAAGATTCGCTACGCTTTCAAAGCTTTAAAAAGTAGTGGATGCAATTCTTAACGGAGCTTGTTTTCAAACATACAAATTCGTGGCAGTGGAGCAAGGTGGTATTGTATTTTCTGTAGTTGGCTTTGTGTGCCATCCATATTTTTGTGTTTAACGAATTTAAATTAATATTTGACTAATTTGTAATTAAAATATTTTGAATGAATAGTAAAAAAATATTACGCTACAAAATTTAAACTTTGTTAGTGACGTCACTAGAACATTCAACAAAAGAAATACGAGAATTATAAAACAAAAAATTTTTTCTAAACTACAAATAATCGCCCAAACACTGCTGGCAACGCTTCAACTGGCAGTAATCAAAAATTTTAAAGCATGCTCTTAGGAATGTTGTTTAGTTTATTTGCTTTTGAAGTGTTTTAATTATTTTTTTTAAAGGTTATGCAAAAGCAAAGCCTACTTAAAGTACTCTTTCGGACCTTTTTTTAAATTTGTAGTATCAATTTTTGTTTTTTTTTCTTTTAGTTGTCATTTAATTAGTCTTGTTTGATACCCATAGTAACTCCTTTAAAAGGTTTCGTGCTAAAGTATGTAAAATTTTTACCCTAAAAATGATAAACTTTGACAAAAGCCATAATAATGGAAGTAAAGACAATAACAACAACAACCCTTAATGCAATACATGACCATTCAAGCATACACCGTTAACCAAAATTTTTTTTTTCTTTTAGTTGCCTCTTAGTCTCGTGTCTGTGCGGTGGGGGTGTTAACGTGCATGTGCGTTGTAGTGCTCAGCGAATAGTTGATGCATTTTTCCCATAGAGAAAAATAAATTAAATTAAAGAAAAAAAAGTTTTCTAAAATCATTAATTAAATCTAAAAAAAATGTGAAAGGAAAATTATTAATTTTAATATAGAAGAAGAGACAACAGTGGAAAAGTGTGAGGCTTCTATAATTTTTTTTTCTACGTTTGCGGTCATTGTACTCATCGCGCGAGTAACTGTGTGGTTGTAGTTACAAATGGCGGTTAGTATTTGCACTCACAATTAAAGAAAAAGTAAAATTTCAATAATATGTTTACTTTAAATGCATTTAAAATCTAAAATAAATAAAATTGGTTTACAACTATAAAAAAAATTCATAAAAAAATAGAGTTTAGAATGTTTAAATTGTTTATGAAGGGAAGAAACAAAAAAATATATACATATATCAGTGTATATGTATGCATATGTAAATAAAAAAATTGAAGCAAAACTAAAAATAAGATTCTGCGCGTATAGTAGCTCCTTTCATTTTACATACATACATACATATGTATGTGTGTACGCTTATGACATTTATATGTAAGTATTTTCATCTGTCAAATACCGGTGTTTTATTTTCTTCTGTTTTGATTTCATAAATCACAATAAAAAGTTGTAAACGAGTGTTAATAAAAACCATATTTTATGCAATCACGTGTAAAGTAAAAATAAAAGAAAAACAAATAAAATAACGGCACTCTCAAACATTTTTGCTTATGTCAAATCTGGCTACCCTAATCACATATTATTTTATTATTTTGTTTTGTTATTTTTAACCTCACCTTCTACACAGAACATTAATAATTATCATTATCCGTGGTTCAAATCCCGCGATCAAAACAATTTTTTTAATTTATATATTTTTTTATTTGTCTACAAATTAATATTTTTTTATAATTTATTACTGCAAAGCTATGCAATTTTCAATTTGCAAATATATTACGTAAAAATCGTTAAGTCAAATAGTTCTATAGCAAGAAAAAGAAAAAAATATATTTTGGTTGACTAAAAGTTTTTTTTTTAAATTTACTTTTACTGAAATAAATTTAAATTGCAAATTGCTTTCAGAATTTAAAGTGTTTGTGTGGACAAGTGCTTAAGGTGTGTGGTTTTTATGCGTGCATTGAAGAACTTGTTAATTTTTCTGCTAAGGGTTCAATCCCCGGCTACGGCGACACTAATAAAAAAAAGCAATACTATAAAGTTTTGCAATATTTATCTGAACAGGGAACTTCCCTGCGACGCCCTTAAATGCTCATACGAAGTTGTTTTCTCCTAAATTGATGCTGCTTCACGACATTAAAAAGGGCCAGAGTATATATCGCCCGTTTAATCATGACTGAGGTTTTTTCATACCTTTGTCTACTTCATGCGCGGGGTACAACAATTTTTTAACACGTAAAACTAATAACAAAACAATAAACAAGCCTCTTTTGCACAACAAAAAAAATTAACCGGCGTATGAAATAAAACAAATCATATTTGAATTGCTTTAAAATAACTAATAAAATATGTGTATAATACAGTGATAATTCAGCTGTTAGTTTTAAAAGGGGTACAGTCCACTTAAAAAAAAAAAAAAGTTGGCAGTAATCTCGAAATTAACGCTGACTTATTTTTTTTTTTACAAAGTGGGGTTATATAACTTTCAAAAATAACAGCTCAGTTGCGGAATATAATAATTAAAAATAAAATATTGTATGAATGGCATTGATAAAAACAAAAAACTTCACAAGTGGTTTTTACATGCAACAACAAAAACAACTGCTGTTATTACATCTAAAAAGATAACATTTCGATTCCCATATACTACATGTATGTACGATTATGTGGACCAGTTGTGAACGCAGTTCACCGTGTGCCATCGAAACAAATATTAATGGCAACGGTGAGAGTAGTACAAATCGAGCTGATAATGTGGGGGCTGGTTCCAGCAGAAATCAACATGAAACTCTGGATGATGTTGAACACATATCAACGATAGCTGGCTCACTGGTATCAATTGGTTCAATATCACACACACAACCGCGTTACGTAAGTATTTGTGCATTTGTTTTTATTTTCATATTCAACTTGATAATGATATTTTTCATTTTAAATTTTGTATTAGGGTACTAACGATGCTGGCTATGACACTGAGCACACTTCATTGAATTCAGATTTCGATGAAGGGGAATTACGCAGAGAACTTTTAAGAGATGTAAGTTTGGTAGCTTTAAAATAAATATTAAATCTTATGCCATTTGGTGTCATCAACACAAAACAACATCAATTTTTATCGTTTCTGGTAAGTCTGTATTAAAATTCTCAATATTGATAAACATTGATGACTGTTGACACTTATTTGGTATTATGTAAGAATGTTTGCTATCAATCAAGGCATATTCATTCATTCACACATATTTTTTACCATATAATTGTAATGTAAAATTAGTGTATTTTATTTAATAAAACTTTCTATCTTACAGAAATGGAAACTCTTATTCGATATGGTAAGGAATCTCATGAGTTTTGATGAGCAGAATAAAATCATTTTAATGGGCAATTTTAATTTCAGTTTGATCCGGAAGGATTCGGTGAAATCACTGTGGATGAGTTTATAAATGCTTTAAAATCGCCAGAGTTTATATCACAAGTGCCTATGAATAAACGTGAACTTTTATTAGAGAGAGCAAGAAAGGCTAAATTACCTATTGGACCAGGGTACATAACATTTCAAGATTTTGTTAATGTGGTAAGTGCGTTTGGAATTCATTTACTTTTTTGTAAGTTAAATATATGAAATTTTGTTTTTGAACGGGGAAATCTTGTCTTTTGTTGAAGACTCTAAAATTTTGATTTTTCGTTAATTGTTTTATGCGGAGTTTGTTTTAGCACTTTAAGAATATAAAATAAAGTATGACTCAGATTGAACTTTAAAGACAAAAAATTCTATAGGGAATAGCGTTTTATCTAACTGGATTAAAAGGAAGGTAGGGAATAGCCAAGCTAGCGAAGAGTTTATAGCAATTGCAAGCTCTAATGCATTTAGAGCTGCTTGTATTTTTGAGAAAATGTATATTCCGGAGTCATGTGCATTCTTGAAAAATAAAAACTTTTTTCCACTGCAAATACTTTTGCGAAAAGCAAGCGATAAAGTACCCATCTCAGCATTAACCTCATACAGTTTAAGCCCACCTTCAATCAGCTGCAAACGCTGTTGGCCCCTTAATTGTAACACCTGGTTAGTTATTCGGGAACTGAACATTAAATAAAATGATAATTTTGTTTGTAGAATTATTAATCTATAAATTTAAATATACATGAGCGTGTAACGAGTGTCTATTTGTGTATGTGCATTAAATATCTATAAACATGTAATGTAACGCTGAAAATCTTGCGAGTGTAGTGGCTCTTTATCTTTTCAATTGGATTTCTTATCACGAGCTATGGTGTCATGAAATGTTTTATTTTGTTACAAAACAAAACTCAATATTTATAACGATCTTGAGATGTAAGAGACTCATACAAACAGTCGTTTTGTAATTTTCCACAATGGCAAATGTATTATGTTTAATGCGCGCATCAACTGCATTCAATGAAGAAACAAAAATTTGGCAGGGTTTAATTGAGAAAGCACAATTTGGACCACAGGATTCTATTGGATCAGCTATATTATCATCCTTATTAAAACAACCGAATTGCATTGGCCAGGTACAGTTAAAAAAAACAATGGCTGAGTTATTTTGCTAAGCAAATATCATTTTGTAGATTTGTTATCCAAATGGCCAAGAGTATACAAACCAGGAAATTGCTACTCTAACGATAAGAGTGGCTCTTAATTTACACAAGCTTGGCTTAACTCAAAAGGATGTTATTGGTTTATGTGCCTCAAATAGTGATTTTTTGGCTCCTTTGGCATTCGGTGCCTTGTTATGTGGCTTATGTGTTAGTACTCTAGATCCTAGTTTTGATGAGCAGGGTATTACTCATGTGTATGCAAACACAAAACCAAAATTAATGTTTTGTGATGGCAGCATTTACGAGAAAGTAAAAATTGCTTTGGAAAAAGTCAATCTAACTGAAACGAAAATCTATACTGTAAACAATCACATTGAAGGTGTGTCCACCTTACTGGACTTGATGAAAAATACTGAAGGAGAGGCTGAATTCAAGTAAAATTAAACGAAATTTTGCCGCCGTAATTTTCAGCAATTACTTTTTTGCATTATTTATGTTTTAGAGCACCAGTTCTAGAGGATGGCTGGCATCAAGTAGCCATGATATTGTGTTCATCAGGCACTACCGGCGTACCCAAAGGTGTTACCATGTCACATGCTAGTCTTTTAAATTCAGCTAAATTGTAAGTTGACTACCAAGTGGGAGTACCTAGTTTCTGCAACAGAGTTTTTTTTTCAATTTTGTTTCAGTGAAATGACTGCAAAGGATAAATTACTTTGCTTTAGCACACTTTATTGGTTAACAGGTATAGTGACTCTTATTCATGGTACTTTGAATGGTGTTACCAGAGTCATTTCAAATCGTGCCTACTCACCAGATGATTTCATTAATATAGTTGAACGTTATAAAGTTAGTGTGATCATCAGCCCACCTTCCCAAGTTGCGTTAACAATGACTTCAGATAGAATAAACACTTGTGATTTGTCTTCTATTAGAGCTTATTTAGCTGGTGGTAGTGCGGTAACCTACAGTCTAATAGAAAAATTTAAACAATATGCCCCCAATGCGCTTTTCTACAATGGTTATGGCATGAGCGAAGTTTGCAGGTGTATTTCACTGCAGGAAGTAAATCCAAATAATTCGGTTGGCCAATTAGGCGGCAACGTTGAAATAAAAATTATTAATGATGATGGTGAAAAGTTAAACATAAACGAAGTTGGAGAGATTTGTATACGCACACCATATCTCTGGGCTGGTTACTACAATAACCCTGAAGCTACCATGCAAGTGTATGACAAAGATCGCTTTATTCACAGTGGTGATGTTGGTTACTTTGATAATGAGGGCAATTTGTTTATAGTGGATCGTAAAAAGGATATTTTGAAATACAACAACTTTCATTTTAGTCCCACGGAAATCGAAAAAGTCATTATGGAGCTAAAGGATGTTGTAGAAGTTTGCGTCGTTGGCATATCGGATGTGACCTACACACATCTGCCAGCAGCTGCTATTGTCAAATTACCTGGCAGTAATTTATCTGAGGCAATGGTTTACGAGCATGTGGCTAATAGAATGCAACACTATGAGTTATTGCGTGGTGGCATTTACTTCTTTGATAGTCTACCGCACACCGCATCTGGGAAAACTTTACGCCGCTGTGTCACTCAGCTGTGTGAAAATATCTATCAAAAATTAAATTCTATTTAAGTGAAGGGAATTAAATATTTTTTTGAAATGAAGATAATCATTCAATAGTGAATGTTTCCGTTTGTTTTAATATTAAAAGCTAAAAATATAATTTTCATGAAACCGTAAAAATAAAATTAATAATGAAAGCACACAGAACTAAATTTTGTGGCACTTAAAAAATAGGATGCTTCCTTAAATTAGTGGGTAGTGTACTAAGTGTGAAGATGCAAGTTTAATTCCTGCTTAGACTCTAGGTGTTTTACTGTAAAAAGTATTCTTTGGATAAGGAAGAAAGTTTGTTGAAGTAAGATAGAAAAACTGAAAATTGGGGTAACTAGTGTTCTCCAGGAATCGTAACTAGACTTTCATTTCTACTCAACATTATTCGTCTCTATAAAATAAAATGCCACGTGTCAATTTTAGTATGCAGACGCGACAGCAAACATTTAAAAGAAAATATGCAGCAATAAAAGTTAATGATAAAATGTTTAAGGTTTATTAAAAAGTCGCTTAAATATGCAACATAACATGCACTCGTATGTACTTGCATGTATTTATAAATACTCGTGTCATCATTTTGTTATAAAATTGCGACAAATGTGCTAAACATGTAATTAAAGTTCCCTCCTCTTATTAGCTTGGACATCATTTCATCTTGAACAGTTGTTTTATTTAAAAATTCCTATTTTTTACAACAAGTAGACAGCATAATAGCAGTGATAAATTGAATCCCAATGAGGATGAGAAGAGTCACGCATTTGCAATAATGATTTGTGTTTACGCATGTATAAAATGCAACAACACACTTTTGTCATGCATGCATATTAATATCCGTGTGTGAGTGTCTGTGTGTGTGCCATATGGACTGGGTCATTAATATTGGAACTATAGAATGTCCATTATTTTAATATGGTTAAAAACCGGCGCCTACCGGGTACGAGAAAATTCTTATTACCAACATATTTTAGTCTCTGTATCAATAAGTATGCTTTACACATACACATACACCGACATTTTTATTTTTATTGGCATTTTGATCATATTCATACAATCAGACAAATAAATGTTTGTGGTCGAGCTAAACAAAGTAATCCATATTAGGAGGATAAATGATTTAAAGAAAAAATGCCGCATACACTTGAACGTAGATGCGAACGTACGAACATTGAAAGTCAATGATGCAACGGCATTTAACGCCTTCACTATATGAATGGTCAGTACATGATGCTCATGCAGCACCTTTAAAGAGTTTAATAATATAAAAAAATCTAAAAAATGTTGTTCAATATGAAAATAAAAAGTCTTTTGAAAATATATTGACAACAATCTGATCTTTGATAACTTTCATGACCAGAGTTACCTGTTTAGTGGCCGTACGCTACTAATTTGCGTAGAGAGTAGAGGCTCACTAAGATTTCTGGTATACATATAAGATATACGCAATCAAGGTCCTTTTTCGTGCGCAGTATTTTTGGGTAAATAAACTATACGTTTTATACCGCTTAAAAAATTTTTTTTGTGTCTTCTCGCTGTAATACTGCAGGATTATATTGTCTTGAAGTTGTTTAAAAAATATAACTTGAAACACTGAGCACATCTATACATGACAGCTGTATTTCCCTTTCATTATAAAAATGTGATAGAGATAAATAAAGTAAAAATATCTTTTATTAGCTCAAAAAGCCGAGGCACTTGAAGGCTTCAGAACTGACTCTTAATAAAATTCTGATTCCTTAACATTCATGCATATCTGGTTAACTAAAGATAAAGCAACACTTTGTGAAAGTAATCAAGTGCTTGCCAGTTATCACACAATATTTATCATCATCATCATCAACATTCTCGTGATTTCATACTTTTTAATTTCTGACCCCTCATCATATCACTCATTCATTTTATTTATTTATGTATGAAGTTTGTAAGTTACAGATGAGACTAAGATGATGATGACAAAGATGCTGGTGACTGATTTTGAAGATTGTAGTTTCAATACTGCCAATTGTATGATTACTGAATATAAAGTAACAAATCGCACGTGACAAATCCTTATTTGGTAATATATTGGAATCTTTTATTTCTTTTTTTCTGTGTTTAACACAAAAAACCACACGATAAACATTCCGCATCTGATTTTAATGATACATACGAATGCAATGATGATGATGATGCTCATTCGATTGATTGTAGCGTTTTAATTTTGATGTGTTCGTTGTATTCTTTTAATTTTTTTTATGCGTCTATCGGCCTGTCTTCTTGTCTGGTCTGTAAAATAAGTGATGCATGCTGCTGTTGTATCACTCAGATGTTAAAAAATTCATTTTAGTTTTTTATTGTTTTTTAGTTGTTATTTTTAGCTAATTTCGCTAAAATTATCAAAACAAAGTTTTGAATATAAAATTTGCTATGAACATAATCTTAAGGTTTCTAGTTTAATTTTTTTCTTAAATTGAACTGGTCATTTTAAAATGCCAACCAATCTGAAAGCTTCAATTAAAAATTTGATTTAAAAAGAAGCTCGCCATTTGTGAAAGTTTTCGAGAAAAGTAGATTGAAAAATCCAGGAATTATATTTTTGTAACAGTTTTAAAAATATTTCATTCTGTTTTGGTATTAAAGCTTTTTGGGCTAACTTCACAGATAAACTGGGTAGAATTAGAAAGGGGGCCTATTGGGTGCTGAGACTACTACATATCGCTGACTGTTATAAAACCTGGAATTGCAGTCAGGTACGATCTGGTGTTTCACGCTACAGGGGACTTGAGACTAGGTTAAATGCAAACAGTTAAAAGAAAAGCTATAATCAACAGTTAAAATATGGTGAGTCCTTCAGTATGACCGGAAGGTAGTGATTTGCTTCAATTTAAATTGCTTAATCGAAATTTAAGAAAAAAAATCGAATAAAGCAAATAGGACCTTTTTCATATTTATTTTCAATTTATGATAATTTCGGTAATAAATGGGAGCATAGCAAGAGTAAAATAATCTAAAAATATTAACGCAGCCTTTAAAATGAACGTTATCGAAATTTTTCATAAATTTTACTTCAAAGTCTACGTTCATTTTTTTAATAAGTGTATTCGGCAAAAATAGCATCACTGTAAGCAGGTTTGTAAGGCAATATAAACCGGTTATTAGCTTACAAGTCCAGGTATATCTGACGTATGATTATTATTTAATTTAAATAATATAACAATAATACTCTTCCAATTTCTTTATTTTTCTTCAAAAGATACTTTTTCTGAGAGTGAAACTAGGGATAGACACATCAAATTTCAACACGAAAGTGAAATTAAAAAGAATTAAATTACCGAAATTAGTCTAACCAAGTTAATAGAGAATTAATTTTTATGTATCTGTGCTAATAAGGAAAAATCACTTAAGTCGACTTAAGCAAAAATTGACTTGTTGCCACAATTAATTCAATAACTTTATTATTGTGATTCAGGAATGGCTAAGCGATATATTCCACAATAACGTTTTGCTAGAATCGTAATAATTTTTTAAGAAACAAGTTAGGGCTTTAAGGTTCCGTCATTATGTAACAGATATATAGACTTTGGTGGTGCGTTTTGACGGCCTGTAATTTGTTAGTGAATAACAAATATTTTGACCAAAATATCTTCAACTAAATTAAAATTTTTAATCTTTTTAAATATTTGAATAGTATGGTGCACCCTAAATACAAATTAAACAGTTAAATTTTATTATTTAATTTTTGGGTGCCCTGTAGATTGAGAGGTAGCAGGTTTGATTCCTGCCCAGACCCTGGGAGGCGATGGTCAAAGTTATCAGTGCTTGTTAACATATTTAATTTTAGAATTAATTTAATTTTATACTGTTTCATAAGTTTGAATTCATTTAAAAAATAATTGCTTAGTGTAGGGCTTAAATGAAAATGAATGAAATGTAATGCGTGAATTTATCAAGTGCTGGCACTCAATATTCATTATAAACATCATTACAAACAACACACGGCTACAATTATTAATAAAACACACACACACAAACACACACACAGACACTCAGGTACACTTTAATGCACAACATACTCGTACAACATTTATGTGGTTAGCGCATGTGGTGGACCAACAAGTATCAGCAACTTGACAAATACAAAAAGAAAACAAAAAAAAACATTTGATGCAATACATCAAGCTTCTTCTTAGAGGTTCATAATAGTTTATTTCTATGGGGAGTGAGTGTGAGTGTGTTGATTTTTTGTGCGAATAAGTAACATGTGCCAAGCACGCACCAACGAAAATTCCACAGTCTTGTTTTTGAATGAAAAAATTTAATATAAATGCCAGGGCAAAGAATGCAACTGTTCAACTGCAACGTTATGCAGCTTTATGCTGCATACATTTATTGATGCAGAAAAGACTTGCAACATACAACACAATACGAATACAATTCAATAAGAACTACAAAATAATCTACTTTTTTAAACGTGGTAGCAAAAGGTAAAAAGCAAAGAAAAAAAAGCATTGAAAATTATGTTTTTTTTTAGTGTATGTTTGAAAATCTTTTTTGTCTGTCTGTTTGTCTGCTGTTGTTTGATTCGTATGATGAGTAAAAAAAAATGTGTTGAGCTAAACAAAGCAAGAAGCAGCTGGCGCTGTTGAAATGCGGCAGGTTTATTGAATAAACATTACAAAATGCTTAAGTGCAGCAAAACAGCGAAAACAAAAAACGCGAATTGAGAAAAAAAGTAAAGAGATCTAAAAACTGCACGGCAAATGTTAAAAAAAACAGAATATTTTACAGCATTTCAGTAGAACTCAACAACACACCGCTGTGTAGTAGTACATCTGTGCTTGCGCACTTACGCATGTACAAGTTGGACGCAGTTAAAATTCGAGTGAAGGGGCGCATGCGCAAATAATTGCAAATGCAATTCAATTTTTTTTCTTTGTTTAAGCAGACAAGCTTATGATGATTGTGCATATAGCACGCGCTATAAAATGTATCTTTCTTCTACTCTGCAGCCTCTTTTTTTTAATTTCTGTAAGACAACTTTTTTATGTATGTATGTAGATACGCGTATGTACCACTACAGCTTGCTTGTGTTAGTTTGCTTTTTAAGTGCAGAATATTACATTTATGTGCTTTTTATTGTCGACTTCTAGAATGCTGCAGGCATGTACTTACTTATTAGTTAGACATAACAACCACCGACTAACCAACCGAACAGCTATCCATCTATCCAGCCATTTATCCATCTCGTTGAACATCATCAACACATCATTATCACCAACAACAGCAGCAACAACTTGACTTTCAAATTACATTGGCTCCTCTTTTCTCGTATAAGTAGTATTTCTAAATGATAACAACAGTAAAACGAGCATCAGGTGATACATGAATGATTTGTTAAGTGATTGTTTTTCTCTGGGTCTGTGCGGCTGTCTACCTGTGTGAATGAATGAAAGAATATGCTTAGTCCTATGATGATAAACAGAATTAGATCAGATGTTGGGTATTTTGGTGTCATGTAAAGCATCGTTATAGTCGTCCTCTAGGTGCAAAGCTCAATGCACTGTCTACTCCTGGGACTTGAGTATTTTATAAAATAAACAGCAGCAAAAAAAGGTGTGCGATTTTATCATTTAAATATACAAAATTCAGATCCTAGATGTTTATGAGTTAAAGAAAAGTTTTATGTGGATGGGTCTAGAGATGCGAGTGTCCGTTGATGTATGACTATTTTTAGATTAATTAAGGAACCTTAAGTTAGAATTATAATAAATGTCTTTTCCTATCTGTTGATAAGACATTGCAGTCTTCAGAACCGAGGACATGAAACTTGGGAACAAGTTTTTTGTGATTGATTGCACATCATTGGCAAAATATAGACTAAGCTAGCTAAAGAAAACCTAAGTAAATGCTAAGAAACGTTTAAGGAAAAGAACTAGAATGAAAACTATATACAAATAGTCATCAGGCTCACGTGAGCTATGAATAGCCATTGCAATGGAGTGGCTTCTCATCTTTGAATGAACTCGGGATTCATAATAACCTCAGGTTGTGTTGAATGCGTGGATATAAGGGCTATACTAACAGTCATAATTCCGGAAGCTTAATTTGAAAAGATACATTATTGAGAAACTGATTCGTTAGTCTAATCACAATTCTCTAAAGAATGGGAATTGCTGACTACACTCAGACAACCGAAGCACTCAATAAGGGTGACCTCAGACTCCTTACGGCATATTTTACCTGGCATTGTGGTCTAAAAATAGAGAACACCATTAAAAAGATTTTACAGGTTTTGGGGTTTACATGATGAAACTTCAGAACATGTAAATACTTTGTGACTGTTCAGTCTCAGTAAGGCAAGACTTCTGGAAGATTTCTTGTTGAGTCCCAAAATATAGGAAAGTTCTCACTTAGCAAGACAATTGGTTTCATTTGAGGTTTTGATTTGGAGCATTGAGCTAAAGATTCTGTATATAAGAGTACATATAGCCTTGTAATAATAGTAAAAATAAAGCCAAGTAAAGTATAGCTTATAGAAATTGTGAAGAATCTAGTCTTATCTAGCTCATAAACTTTGTAGGTCCGTTGTAGCTTGGATTAATGGATGGTAATTTGGGCATTTTCAGTAAATAAATCAATATAAGTAAAATAAAATTTTTATTTAAATTATATTGAAATATTAATCGTTTGTAATACTGAGGCCAAGTCATCGATATCGAAATTTTCATATTATTTCTTACAAAAAGACAAAAATTTGAAACGATTTCATTCGTTATCGCATGCCACGGTTTGGGCCCGATGTACACACAACTACATTTGAATATGTGCGCATGAGTTTTATCTATTTTTTATTTATCTTTTGTTCTTTTACAAAGGGTGAAGTTAATTACAATTAAAACTTAATATCAAACCCATCGTTTAATATTGAAATCTAACTTGATGAGAGAAATACTCATACGTTGTTGTGTGGTGGCAGGTGAAAAAAATGATTTCTGTTAAGCTCAGTTGATTCAAATAATTGTTTAACATGCACAATACAATTACTACATACAAACAACATAAAACGATATGAATTCATTGAAACATGCTAGTATTTACATACAACATGACATGCTGTAGGTACGGGTACTTGTACGGAATGTTCTTTATTATTAACAAAGTTTGTTTGTTACTTTTCCAGTTGAGTGTAATTTGAAATGAAATTAAGATAAAATCATTAATGTGGCAAGAATTTTAAATGTTTGCTTATCAGACCATCATCATACGGGTATGTGCACATATTTAAGTATGCAAATATACAAAAGTTAATAGTAACTGAGAGTAACTAATTGCAGTTGTGCTTTCATGTTAAATAAATTGTATATTTGCATCTAAAAGCTCGTGCTACAAACTTAAATTCAATAAATTTCGATAAGAAATCATGTGTTAGGTAAAGGGTATCAATGCAGCATAGATAAATGGTGTCATTTAGACCCGCTAAGTGTTAAAACTATTCAAATATTGGACTCCATATGGATACACACTATGATTTTCTCTACTTCGTGTTTATTTTCCCCCAGTTTTTTTGTTGGCCTTTATATAATTGATAAAATTAAAATTTTGTTATACCCAATATTTATAATAATTTTAAACATATTTAATGATCCAACATGATGTATATATGTGTGTGTATAGCAAACATTTCTCTTATATCTTTGTTAATATTTAAATAAGGTAATCAAAAATGTAACAGTACATGTGTAAACGAACTTTATTTCATAGTGATTGCAACCCTCTCCACATAGAACACGTGTCAGTCAATATTCTAAATTTTTTGTTTGTTTTTATTTTTATAATTATTACCATAATTAGTAGTATTATATCGTTATAATAATTTGGTTTAGAATTTATGAAAATTATTTATCAAAATATGTGCTTGAAATGCAACGTATAACGTACGAGTTCTCGTACACAAATCAAAAAATGTCTGTGGGCGTTAGAGCAAAAAAGTAATTATAGCTATTAGGGTAGCGGAAACATTCATGGCATCACGATCTCGGAAAAAAAACGAATGAATTACATTCGCATTGTCACGGGATTCATGACTGGATATAGCAGAGTATTAAAACATTTGGCAAATATGAGGATTAGTCAGGTTACAGATGCTTTGAAAATCAAGAGACATATTGTGTTATACTTAGGGCTAACGTCGGACATGGCGTAATAAATCACCCAAAAAAGTCTTTGAATTCTTAATGACTACTAGACTCATTGAGAATTTTTAACTTGAGATCAGCGTTGCCAGGAGTTAAAAAAAAGCTATATTTCCCAAAAAACAAAAAATCCCAGAAAAGCCTAAATCACTTTGAAAAAAATTAAAAATCTACAGATTAAAATTCAAAATTTTCTTAATATTTTATTACATTAGGAATCTTAATTATAATTTTTTATAAAAAAATATGAAATATCAAAAACTAAAGAAAATAATATCGTTTTCCACATGGCTTGAAGATTACCAAAATCAAAAAGGAATTTAATCTGTAGGTTCTAATTTTTCTGGAAGTGTTTTAACATTTTCGAATAGATTCTTAGTTTTTATTTTATGATGCAAAACGGAAACTGCCAAAATTCTTGAGAAGAACAGTACTGGGATATATGGAAATTTCAAAAAAAAAATTTTTAAATAGTTCAAAGAAACTTCTGAGTATTTCGGCAGTAGATTATAAATCTAGAGGACCTCTTGTTTAAAATGATATCTGTACCATCCCACAATCTTCAATGGTTCGTTGGAAAGTTGTTAAAAATAATTCAAAGTAACTTCTGAGTAATTGAGCAATAGATTACAGTGAGTACTTGGGCAGTAGATTATCAATTTAGACGATATGTATCCCATCCCGTAAACTTCTATAGTATTTAAATACTTTTGAGCGAATTCAATTATTTTTCAACTTCAATGTTAAATAATAATTTTTAAAATTCCTTTAAGTAATAATTTATTTTTTGATGTTTAATGCAAATTTCTATTCTGATATTTCGCTTGCTTTAATCAAAAGCATTACTAAATTATAGTTTCCGATAACTAAATACTAAATGGAACAATTATTTAAATAATTAGGAATAGAGTGCATTTTTATGTTACAAGTTAGAAGCCAAATACTTTTTTTTATTTATAAAACTATCGTCGTTCGACCAATTTATCAATTTCCATATCAAAGTCTTATCGAAAATATTAATTTAGCTAAGTTGGTCTCAGTCTTAGATTTTTTATGTATGATTTGTTTTCACTTTTCCAAAAAAGGCTATTTATGGCTATTTTGAACAACAAAAAAGGCCAAGAAAAAAGCCAGAGGCTAAATCATAAATTTTGAGGCTAAATGCAAGAAAAAAAGCTACTGCTGAAAATGGCAACTGCTTGTGACTTGTTCCCGCTCCTCATTCTACATGCTTCTATAAAGTGGGTGTTTAGAGTACCATGAAAAGAGTTAATAGACGTACAAAAATATCGACTAACGTTCACTTTACCAAAATAATTGTGTGCGCTTTTTTTTAATAAAAGCAAAAATTAGATCAGTTGATATTCGTGCAACTAAAATCTTACAAAACTTTTTGACACATTCTCCCATTAATAAATTCGAATAATAAGAAATAAAAATATCGCATTTCAATATCATTTAAAATTAAGAAACACCCCATTAATAAATATTAATACATTCAAACACATGTAAGCATGTGTAAGTATTTAATAATGAACGAGTATGTGTTTTTTTTCCAGAAAACCTTTATGGAAAGACTTTGTTTAAGCACATGTCGTTTTTTATTAAAAAATAAATTCAAAACAATTCAAATTTTTATAGATTCAATAAACAATTGAACTGCAAAGGCGGATAGTTTACGCACAAAAGAAAACAAAAAAATATTTACGCATGATTTTGTTTTCTACTTTCCCTGGTTTATAATTTGCAAAAAAAAGAAAAAAACGAACAAAGTTTTGACTTCATAACTTCTTTGTTTTATATTTATTTTCGGAAATACTTACACACATACACACGTGTCATTTCATTTCCGGTTAAGGTTTGTTTTTCTATTCATTTCGAGTAGAAAAAAAAACCACAAAAAATTCTTTAATCAAATGCTGAAGAGCAGCAATCGAAATCCGCAAAATGCAAACCAAAAGGAGAAAAACATCTGCTAAAATTGTGCTGAAGTTTTATTTGTTTGTTTAAGGATTGAAAACACAAAAAAAGAACTTGTAATCAACAATTATTTTTGGAACTACACAATTTAGTTTCGTGTACTTCCACACACAAACATTTTAAAATATTATTCATCTCAAGAGTTGAATTCATCAGTAAAGATTATAAAAAAAAATATATTTTCATATTCTTTGCTTCGTTACAATAGGGAAAATAAATAAATAAAAAGAAAAGAAATCATAAAGCCAACAACAAGCGGAATTCGCAATCCAGAGTTTGCACTCCTGTGTGTGAGTATCTTGTACTCGTAGCTTATTTGTTAATCTACGATGTGCGATATTATTATTCATGATTTCCATTTGATGATTTAACTGATGGTTTTTCTTTAGCTCTAGGGATTTTTTTTCTTTTTAGGTTTGATTAATTTTTTTTATTTTATATCAATAACACAAATAACAAATTTGCCATAAGTTGCACATTCTTTTGCATACAATCAACATTAAAGGTCGCAAGTAGTACAGAGTAGAATTCAGTTGAGATGGGAATAAGCATGAAACACTTTTCTAGCTATTAGCACGTAAAGATAAAATACAATTCAATCAATACCTCCATGAATCTGAAAACGAGGCATTGTGATTGTGATTAAAGTAAAAATAGATATTTTAATTAAACATTTAATTGCTAATGGAAGGAAAACAGGGCTCAAAGCTTTGCATTCTGTGCTAAATGAATTAAATCGAATTTCCATATTTCGACTCGATTTTCTTCAGTTAACTGTGTGGCTGCTTGATCAATAGTGAGGAAATAGAGACTGCAAAGTAGAAGCTTACTTTCTTCCAAATATATTATGGAGAAAACTCTCAAAACATTGGGAATTACTGACTCGACTTAAACAAAATAAACGCTTTATGACGCTATTTTCCAACATAACAAAATTAATGGTTTACCAGGCATTGTGGTGTTAGATATCATTAGTGTAAGATAAGGAAGTATTAGCGCTAAAAAATATAGAATCGTAAGCTTAGAACATTTAATTGTGACAGATTGGCTTTAGTTTTTATTAAGGTAAGACTTCTGGGTTCTGTTTTTTATGTTCCGAGTCCGAATTCTTAGTATTTTTTTAAGTTCTTTTCCCTTTCGTTTGTAAACTTCAATTACGAGTAATTGGCTTTAGGGCAGAGAGAAAGCACGGTAACCATTTTCTTTTCTTAAGGCAATAGAATTCTTAACTAGATTAAACAATTTCTTTATAAATATTTTGCAAATATTAAATACGTGAAGTGGTTTAACAGACGGATTTTATTTTTAAATAAAGTAGACGCCTACAATTTAAACAATTCTTTAACTCATTTCTTTTGCGCGTTTGTTTTTCACATAAAAAACGTTTTTGCTTGATTTAAGTTGTAAATTCACTCACGAGAGCTCGATTTTGATTTTATCTGAATATTTATGGGAGACAGTCATGCACAGTTTAAATACTTAATCATGTAAGTACATGCATTATACGAGTACATATGTTGAAAAGTACCTGCATATAAAAAAAATTGTGAAACGCCTTGGCTAGAAAGCTAACAAATCCTATAGATGAACGTACGAGTATACTTGTTTTTATTTCTCGTTTTTTGGTCAATGGTCAGTGTGAGGGCCATTTATTTCGTGTGTTTTACATGTGGAGCGATAAGCTACCAACGCTTTGTTTTTGTTCATAAACAGACAGACCTTCCTTAAGGGATGAGTGTTTTTAAAAGTTAATTTTTTTCTCTTTTTGAATCCCTTTTGTAGCCACAAAAAATTTCTATAAGTTGCGAGTACACCAATAGCAAAACAGCAACAAAAAATTTGCTGCCAAATGTTAAAATTATGTTGTGGAACATTAAAACAAAAATATTGGTTTAAGATAGATTTAAATGACTCTTAAAAAGGTTTATAGTTGGCTTCCAAATGCATTTGTTTTAAAATGAACATGGATTTTTAGCTTTTGTAGAAATTTGGCCACACAGCGCTTAAACCAATTGATTTATTTCTGCGACGATTTCTAGAAAAAATTTATTTCAAAAAATTCTGATGTCAACGGGCTCATCAAGATCATGCAATTTCTTTTCCATGCGATTTCTCTTTTTGAGGCGTTAATTCGAATTAACCACAAACAATTCCTGAGTGAGACTATGAGAGAGAGAGAGACTGGGAGAGAGGGTAAGAGAGAGAGGGAGAGATTATGAGTGCTGCACAATAGATCTTACAGGTGCCCATAATGATTATAATCATTATGAGTCCTTTCATTTTATTAAAATTTATAAATATTTTGGTATAACAAATTTTTTCTTTTGAATTTTATTTTGATGGCTTCTTTTTTTAGTAAAATTCATTTAAATAAATTTACTTGATTTAATTTTTGTGTTCTTACCGCTGAGAAAAGGTACTCGTATTACAAATTTTGGTATTTTCTTTTCTAACATCAAGTTACACCCTTTTAAAATTGTTGAAATTAATTATTTTGTAAGTCAGTATGTGTGTGTGTGTAAGTATTTGTGTTAATAAGGGATGAGAAAAACAAAATACTTTAAAGTTGAGTGGTCAACCCTATTTCGGTTTCCCTTTGAGTTAATTAGAAAAATCCAAAAATTTTTCATCAAGGACACCTTTCCCATCACCTTCCGCTACTGCGGTGTATACTTTTTAATCATGAATAATTACAATTTTAATAGTCACCTCATACTAACATATTTATGGTGTCCGCAATAAATCCTTTCTAATGTTTAATATAAAAACCCTACACCCTGCCTCTCTCTCTCTCACTGGCCCTTTTACTGTGTTTTATGTGTTACCAACTATAAATACTTGTAATTTCTCTACAAATAAGTATTTTCTTTCAAGTTCATTTTTATTTTAATATAACGTACTCGCTGGTATAGTAATTATCGTGGCGTTTAATGACGAGTCCCAAAATGATTAATTACGAGTAACTGACTCTTACGTTGTGGCACAAAGCAACAACTAAAGTTGCTATAATTGGTGTTGGAATTGGTATATTATTTTGGTGTAGCAAAGTTAGGGTCCATCTATAAAAAAAACTATTTGAGAGTTAAAGGCATCATCAACATTTCTTATTTCTGTTAGCAAAGGAACAGGACAATATAAATTACATTTTAAATATCAAGCCCGGTCAAACAATTAGTTACAAAAAAAAAAATTATATTTCCTAACAAGTACTCGTACCAGATCATTAATTACACTACAAATTCCAGAAAATTATACAAGCATTTTTAATTGCAATAATTTTCTCTTTTTTTTTCTTTTAATTTAAAAAGCTGAAAATTAAAATTTTAAAATTAATGCTGACAAGCTTATTTAGAAATAACACACAGTTTAGATTAGGCTAGATAAGATAATTGACTTGATCTTAGTAGGGTCTCTAGTGATATTTGTTTAGGCTGGAAGCAACAAGAACCAAATAGAGATACAGATAGAAAATAAGTCAAATCAACCCTTTTAGTTAATAGTTTTGTGCTCTGTAAAATTTTCAAATTATTGATTTTTTCCCCTGAGGTGATACGAAATTTGTGTCTGTTTATAAGACGGGAGATAACAAGAGAAAAGAACAGAATAAGTCGATGTACGCCATCCGTTCTTTGTCAGATGAGCGGTCCTATAATTGCCATCAGTGGTCCCATACCCTTCTGACTATGTTTTTTGTGTGTATTCCTGTGTGTGTTTTGTCGCAAAATGATTCAACGAGTACTGCCAAGCTTTTAAAGAAATTTTTTGTTTTCTAAAATTTTATTTATAAAAAATTACTTATTTCTCATGAATAAAAATTTTAATAAATAAACTTTCTATGAAGGAGGTACGTTTTACATATCACAAAATATTATTATTTTTTCTTTCGTAACCTTAGCCCTAAATCTTTATTCAAGAATCACTTTGTAAGTTAATTATTGCTGTTTGTCGGCATTATTTGAAATAATATGATTAAAGTTACTTTTTGGCTTAAAAAAAAGAAAAAAACACAAAACAAAAGGACAAGGTTACGGCAGCAGAAACAACTGAAATGACGTCATGTTGGGATGTTTGCGTGTTTTGTATTAAACCATAAATAAAACAGTCAGCAAAACCTGACAAAGGATGATGATTTTTCTTTTACACTATTTAGGCCAACACAATATACTGAAGGTAAAATAAAAATAACACGTTGACAACATGAAAATAAAACATAGAAAATACATTATCACCCAGAATTTACAAGAATTTTTTTTTATTGTTTTTTGTAAATTGATAACTGAGAGTTTTTTGTTATAAATAGTGCGTGTGTGGCTGCAAGGATGGTAGTATAAATGAGCGTGACATAAACAATGATAAACAGAGACCAAAAATAAAAAGAAATTCATTGAAAAATTTGATTTGAAGAAAAACATTTTAGTTAGTTTGGTAATTCAGATCATAATTTACTGTCTCTGGTAATTGTGTTTGTATTTTATTTTATTTTTATTTTGCAAAAGAAAGCCTAAAATCCTTGTACGCTTGAGTTGACTGTGTGCGGTAAATTTGTTCATCTTTTCTAACAATTTTGATTTTCTAAAGCGGCCTTGACGTTTGATCCCTCCCTGTCTGGTCTCTAATTGTTTGTTAAAATCATTTGATACTTGCCGATATGCCCTGATCGATCAATGATCAATTACGAACACCAACAATAAAAAAATTACAGACACAAAAAAAAAAAAAACAAATACATTTTGTGCTGGGTGTTTTAATTGTTGCCAATACAAATTGTTTATGGTCTTTTGTTAAAATTTAACAATTTAATTCGAGAGAATTTTCCTAAATACGGAAGTAAATAAAATGGTATTTTCATTAGACATTAAATATAAATAATGTCTCAGTTAGAGTGCAATTTTTCATTTTAAAATAAAAACACATACATATTTTTTTGGAAATTTGTGATTTTTTTAAAATTAGATTGTAAAAAAAGAGATATTCTCCACAACTCTGATGACAGTACACTTACTTTCATAATATCAAAATACAACCGAAATTTTAGATTTTAAAAATCTAAATAAATTTACTTAAAGTCACCCACCCCCGGTCTATTTTCACACAAAAAAGTTCATCACCATTTTTCCCTTTTAACCCCTTCCTGAAATATACACACAAACAATTAGAAAAATACTTTTTAAGCTGGTGATGATAAAGAAATCAAATATGAATTTTGTTTTTAGTTTATCGTGGTCATCAACGGTGGAAGTACATACGCTGTTTTTGTATTTGGTTTTTCTACTTGTGTGTTTGTTCTTGTAAAAAATTTTATTGATACGTACGAACATTTCTATTTTGCGAAATTTTTTTCTATTTTTTAATATTAATAAAACAACAATAAAATAAAAACAAAAATTTTTATTTTCATTCTTGACAAATTTTTAAAAGAAATTAATTTGTGTGTGAATTCGGTTTATTTAGTGTACAGCTATGCGTGAGTATTTCTTTTATTATTTATTTATAAATTGATTTTGTGCAAGCATTGAATGAAATATTAACCGTTAATTTGGTTTTGTTGTTTGTAGTGTTTTTTAATAATTTCTCAGAGAAAAAATTCTAACTGCTTTTTTTATTTTTTTTTCTTCGTCAGTGCAAAACAAGCATTTGCATGTTCCGTCAAAACAATTTTTGCTGAAATTGATAAGCTACGAATAAAATACATGAAGTAAATTTTTTTAGTTGATTTTTTTAATTCTAGTTATAAAAAATAATAAAATAATGATTAAAAAAAAAAATGTTGTATGCATGGTTGTTCTACTTGTAGTACTGCTTTTTCGTGACCTCGTTAATTTTTGATACATATTCCAAATTTAACTTTTTCTGACTATCATTCATTGTTAAATGTATGTAGATTGTTTTATCGAAGTAATTCTCTAAGTACTTCATATTATTTTGTTATAGACTATTTAATAGCGTCTGCATTGTAATAAGGTTTTAACATTAAACTTAAATTTACTTAAAAAATAAAAATTTCTACGAAATTATAACGAAATTCTTTTAATAGACATAAAATGTGTCTGCTGAAAAATTTAGACGAACGAACATTTTATTTTCATTTCTTTTTCAATGCTTTGCAAAGAATAACTTAAATGTGAAATGTTTTTTAGTTAAAGCCTGTGAAATGTAGTGGCGGTTAGTTGCATCTATTTATAATTTACAAACCATTTACGGCTTCCTAATTAGCCAGATTTTGTGTGGCTGGCATTAAACGGGAGCATAAATTAAAGAAAATAAGATTTATTCATATAAATTGTCGCTGTCGACTAATTATTTTGGATTTTATTCCATTACGGTATTAGTGTGTATATGTGTGTGTGGGTGGGCATGTGTTGAGGTGGGGTATACAAACGGGTAGAAAAAATTTGCGAACTGTATGTGTCTCTAGAGATTGAAAGTTGCTGCAGTAAAAACATAAAGAAGAGATTTGAAAATAAAAAATGATGACAAAAAGCATCATCATCGTCATGAAATAAATATAAATTCTGGACAATTCTAAAAAAAGAAAAAAAAAATAGACAAACTAGCGACAGGAAATAACAATTTATCTTGTAAAATTTGTTTTTTCTTTGTTGTTCGCTGGTTTTCCTTAAACTTTTATTTTCTATTCTTTATTTGTAACTCATAGTTCGCAGAGTGTTTTGTTGCTTTGATCAACGCTTGACATAATAATTGTTGTAAAGTCTCAAAACTTAAATTTTTTTAAAAAATTGTTCTGTTGTTTTAATTACTAGTAATTCGTATTTTCCTGCTTAAGATATGTATGTGTGTCTGCTGCAACAAATGGCAAGTAATTGCTGTAATGACTTTCTTAAAATCACTGCAACTTATTGAAAGTGTCGTCTACCTACTTAAAAAATATTTTAAATTTGGAGCAAAGCAATTAATAATAACAATTCGAGTAATTGTTAAATATTAATTGACATATGTATGTACGAGTACATGCTTTAATTTCATATTTCAAAACTGGGTGCTTACGCTTTAACGGGAAAATCTGTAATTATTAAGGGATTATGTTGATTTATTGTTCAATTTATTTCTGTTATATGCAATTTTTAGATTAAATAACAAAACCGATAAGCTGTCGACGCTTTCTATTTTTTGTAAATTAACAAAAAAAAAAATCTAAATTTTTGTTACTCTGTGTTGTGATGCGAAATCAATTCTTTAATGTATTTGATAGTTTACTTTTCGCATACGCAAAGAGCTATAAGCAAAGAGCAAACGCCTACTTTCGCATCGCAATATTTTATTGTTGTTTGTATATTTGTTTCTTAATAATTTTTCTTATATTCTATTGTACTTTTAAATAATAATTTAAGTATTAATTGACTTGATATTATAAATGTCTGTGAGGAATATATCCCAGCATAGACTAATTATCATATACATAAATAAATATGTAAATCAAAATACGAAGAAAATTCCGTAGGAATAAATTTGCATATCGATCGATATATTTTCTATTCCGTGCGGAATGAATAATATTTCCTTGTTGTGATCCTTTACAAAACTAAAATTGAAGTACATTTCTAAGACTTTTTGAGCTGAAGGCCTAAGATGCATACTTGAAATAAATTGTTCCATTACTGACTTCTAGTAAAGTCTAACTTTCATTAAAACAATTCTGTAACTCAAATAGATACCATAGCGCATCACTTAATCTTTAATAAATTAAATTTAATTGTAAACAGTTCTTAAGATAACGTTGCAACGTTATGCGCGTTCCATTAGGATTTGTCTTTCGATATTAAATTTGTAAACTCCCACATTTACTACTCATAAATCATTTTACATATTTAGTCAGTTTGTCAGCATTGTTATGTGAAAGTTTTGTGTGTAAATTAATTGTGAAATTAAATTAAACTATAACTGCGGAGGGTCACCAGCAATAACATAAAATTACGTACGAGTATGTTCACTTACATGCATGCGAGTGCATGAATATAAGTATATTTGTGGTGCAGCATTAAAGAATAAATTAAAACTTTTGTTTTTTGTACACACAAAAATTCAATGCGCTTTTGTTCCTTTTTTTGTTTTTATGTGAACCCTTGTGAAATTTGAAACAATTAAAAACTCTAAGACAGGAGAGTGAGAACCAGCAAAACAAAACAAAAAAACAAACAATTATATTCTTGACCACAAAATAAAAAAAAAAAAAATAACAGTACAGTAAATATGTGTAACACGAAAATAGTTGTACGAGTACATATCGCTATATGATATAAAAAAAGCCTTAAGTTATAAAAAACTCAAAAAGACTTTTTGATTGATTAAAATGCACCGTATCACTTTACATGTTCTCTCAAAATTTTCTTACTCATTCAATTAAATATTGCGTTTTTAAACTGAAATTTAAACAAAATAAATCAACTACAATATAATAATTTTGTTTTTTTTAAGGGCAAATAACAAAAATAAAAAATTTTTATTTACTCTGTAAAATTTTCTAAAAGTGACTTAGCAGTCTTACAGTCTAAGCCGACGGTATGTCTTGTTGATTTCCAATTGTACTTTTATTTGTATTTAATATTAAACACCACGAAATTAAAAAAACTCTGAGAAACAGTAAAAGAGACAATATGATACTCCAATTCGAAGTAGCGGATTAAATATGTATGTATATTTGTTTAGTAAACTTTCTTAATAAATGAAATTTAATATAAAAATTGTTTTTCTTCGACTTTTGTATAAACTGTTACATTAAAAAAAAAAAATAGTTTATCAAGACTTTGAGCCTGAGTTTTTTTTAATTAATCAAATAAATCTTTTTTTTCTTTTTTTTTTTACAAATGTGCCCATAACAACATTTGCCAAATTTATGAGGAAAAAAATCAAATTTCTAATTAAAGTCTATGTCATGAAAATAGTTCCATAGCAAATTTATTCAGTAAAAAACCTTTAATTAAACAAAAATATTTTTGTTTCCATTTTCCCATACGTAAGTATTTGATTTGGTTGCCGCCGAACTATTACAAATTTTACTAAAGTACAATTACCCTGAATTAGTTATCCATTTTTTTGTTTTGTTTTCCCTTTAAAAAATTAAAAAATATATGAATTATGAGTTTTGTATTGTGGGAAGTAAAATCAAGGTTTATTTGTATGTACACCCCTTTATAAAATTGTACAAAATAACACTCTTAACTTAATGGACTTTATATTTATTAACCTAAACAATAACCCTTTTAATGTTTAATTTAAACAATAAAAATACAATTTCGCAAATAAATTCTTTTAAAATGGGAAATATATTTTTTTAATTGCTTCTCTAATTTTCCATGAAAAAAAGGTATAAAAGAGTACAACCATTTTCTGGGCAAACAACAACAAAACACATGAACGCACATTCAACACCGCATTTGCAAATAAGAATTCAGTTTATTGTTGCAACATGCGAAATGAAAAAGTTCTCTTACAGGAGGTGTTTCTTTATCTTTTTCTATATTCAGCCCAAGCTCAACCAAAATCTTTAACTCGAGCTCATTTAATGATTTTGAATTTTACTTTCTCGTAAACGGTTTTACACTTTTCAATTATTTTTTAAAAAAATGTACTTAATTATTAATTTTGTGGATTTGTTCATTAGGATATTTCCATGTAAAGTCCTTCAGAATTTTGACTAATATTGAATGGCTTTACATGTCATGAGTTCCATATAAAAAAACAAACATCCTGTAATTTCTCTTTTTTCTATTTTTATTTGTTTTTAGATCGATAATTTATTTCAACTTTGTGCAACTTCTATAGGATTAATCGGGAAAAATCGCTTAAGTCGGCTTAAGTAAAAATTGATTTCTTGTCACAACAAGATTTCCCGTAAGAAATCGTAGATTGTTCACTATTTGAAGAAAAAATAATAATAATTTCTTTCTATCTCTCTCTCTCTCTCTCTCTCTCTTATTTGAGCTACTTGCGCAGAAAATTTCAATTTTATATGCGAGATGGCGTAATCTTGTATTTCTATCATTTTTGGGCATGATTAACTCTATAGCCTTATTATTGTGGTTCATTTAAAAATTTGTCTTAAAAATTAAATATTTTGCTGCTTCAAGCAATAAATTTAGTCAATATGACAAAATTTTTTAATTATATGTAATATGGTATAACAAAATATTTTATTGACGCACAACGTTTTTCTGTGTAGTTCAGAGAAGGGAAAAAACGAAATTTTTTTTTCTTAGAAAAGTAATAACAAAAACAAAAATTTTTTTTGCATTAAGAGCAGGCACATACATACATAGAATCAGTCGTAGCCTATACGTCGACTTTCTCAACTGTCTTTAATGTAGCGAAAGAGAAGGTCGCTGCTTTTCATAAGAAAAGGCCGAAGTATAACGTATGACGGATTCTGAATGCTTTTTGATTATACCTTTTGCCTAATTTCCTTCTCTAAAAGTTTCAACTGCATTGAAGACCTGAACTCAGTGAAAATGTAAGTTACTAAACCAAAGCGGCCCCTATCATTTACATTAACCAACTGTCATTTTCAAATACTGTAATCCCATTGGAATGATTACAGATTCTCCAACTTTGTCTTTATCCAAGAGTTTCATGCACTTTGCTAAAATTTCATCACTTATTGAAGCACGTTTTACCTGCTTCTACTTCCAAAATACGACTATGTTTGTGTGTGATAACATGATTGCATGAGGTTTGATGTTTAGCACATCATCATCCTCGTCAGCAATCATTCGTCAATGTACATTTACAAACTTTATTGCGTGCATCATAAAAAAGGGGTTAAAAAACCATGCATGGAAATATTTGTTTTTGTTTTTGTTCATTTAAACTGTTTGTTTTTACTATTTCAATGTTTTGTTATTTTTGTTGTCTTCTAAACATTCCTAATTGGCTTAACTGACTTTCTCTCTCACTCTCTTCGGCATTCTTACTTTCTAGCAGTGATGCATTTTTAATTTCTTTATTTTGGCCCAAGCTTAAAAGGCCCAAAATACATTTGATAGAAGGGAATCTTTTATCGTGCGTTGCTAAGATTTCTGGTAAATGGTGGGTTCTCGTAAAAGAGCCTTGGTAGCTAGAAGGACTTATTTCCTATAACATGCTTACCGTACGACACTGATCTCCTTCCTTTATACAAACTTCACCAGGGAGTATATAATAAGAATTAAATGTCTATTCTATTTTAATATCAATTATAATAGGATACGAGTATAAATATTAATTAAAGAATTTTTAAGTTTTATTACGTTGGGAAACGATACAAAGCCGGTTGTTTTTTTTTTCTTCACTCCGTCAAATCAATTTAAGAGCGGCTTTTTTACCGTACACTACTAAGCTTCTTATACATGAGCGCAACTTTTTTTGAACGAACCTGAGCGTCTCTGAACTATCTCAGCAACCAACGAAAACTTGTCGTTACAATAGATAGTTAAATTTTTGAATTCAAAGGGCTAAAAAATATTAGAAAATACCACATTTAAAAGTGCCACAAATGGCCCAATTGTTCCTCATTTTACATCGCTGCTTTCAAGGACTAACTGCAAAGTTATGAAAATATAACGCATGTGGGAAATTTATGTAAATTTTTTATTTTTGTTTCCTTTTAGAAAAAAAAAAAAATAAAATAAAATAAGTAAACAATTTAAATTACTGCTTAAATAAAATTGTTATGAAATTTAAATAAAAATTTTAATGTTGCTAAAGCTCTACTACCAAACCAGTAAAAACTCGTAATTATTAGGTTTAAAGTTTTCATTTGTATTTAAATAATGAAAGATTTTAATTATCTACTAGAAGTAAAACAAAAATTAAGGCTTTAAGATTTTATTAAAAAAAAAAGAATTTATTTTTACCCTCAAATCATTTCACTTGCACACATTCTTTAATTAAAAAAATTTGTTTTTGTTTTGCCTCTGCTGGGAACTGTTTTTCACACACTCTTCAACTAAACCATAAATTAATTATTTAAATTTAAAAATGAGCAACATAAATTGTTTAGTAATTACAAGAAAATATTTTTATTTTTTATATTCCAGATGAGTGGCAAACGCACACGCAGCTTTAAATGTGCTGTACATCATCGTGATCGTGAGGTTTGTTCTGAGAATGATTTTCATTTGGTATTAGAGGAGCCGCCCTTTTTTAAAAAAATGGTTCATGTCATTGCCATGGAAATACTGCCCGAAGAGCGTGATCGCAAATATTATGCAGATCGTTACACATGCTATCCCCCGCCTTGGTTTATAATTCTCATCACTGTTATTGAGGTAAAAGTGTTTTTTGTTTGTTTGTTGTTTTTGATTTAAATTAAATTTTTTTATTTATGTGTTTATTTTGCTCACATTGATGAAAACAGTAAATCATCGCACTTGTCAAAATTTTTACGTGTGTCTAGCAACACTTAATAAAAATTAATTATCTAAACAATTCAATCACATGAATTCAAATAAAATCGAAACAAAAAAATTATTATGCTGGTGAATTTCTAAAACGAATATTCAATTATTTCCTTTATGAAATTTCAAAATATGCAGAGAATCATTTATATTGCAAACATCACATGCATACACTCAAACATACAAAGTGTTTTTTTTTTGTGAAATGCATATCTATTATTAATAAAAGCAATAGAAATCCATAATGAAATTAAATATTTTATGCAAAATAAAAGTTAACCTTTTTTGGGGCTCAATTTCAATTATTGGGCTAAATGAATTATTCTTCATGATATTCTAAAAAAAAAAAATAAAAAAAAGTGCTTACTTAGCACAATAAGTACTAAGAGAGATATCAGATCCACTGAATCCTAAGTGGATTACTCCCACTTGATTTGATTTGACTTTTTTTGCATCAGAATATTATGGATATGGGCTATTGCACAGAGAACACATTTTTTATCATGCCACGCTGCTGTTTTTTTGTTATATTTTAAACTTTGGCGGACTTTATACCACCAGGTAGCAAATGGGAAATTTTTTTCCTGTTGCGGTATACGCTGTAAAAATTTTTTTTCGGTAAATGAACGTTTTATTTTTTAGATGAATTGAACGGGTTTTTCAATATTTTTATTGCTTTTAATGGCTGTCAAAAATAAACTAAACTACGCAGCTTAGTCAAAATTTATTGCGGTGAGGCATTTAAAGTTACTGCGAGGTAAATTCTCGTGTTATTACCACAATCACTTGATTGTAAGTGCATGTTGCTGTCGTGTATTAGCCGCTTTACTTTTTAACTATTGAAAATATTAAAAAACATATAAATTTGATTTTTTATATTTTTCCTGTTTTTTTTGTTTTTTTTTTATGTGAACTAAAAATACTATAAATTCTTTCTTTTATTAGCATCCGCAAAACAAAGTGTTTTTTTATATTACAAATGACCACAGAATATTAATTAAGTCAGTTTACCACGCATTCACATATTGTTCAAATATTCTTTGTTTATTTTTGTTTGTTTGTTTTATTATTTATTTGTTATTGGTTATTTCAACTATTTTTGTAAATAAATCATTTGAGTTAATTAGGTTTATTACATATTTCATTAAAAAGAAAAAAAAATTTCAAATTATTTTCATGCTGTTAAATAAATATTTACAACCAAACAAATTTCTACTTTTTTATTTTCATATTAGAAACTTAAAAAATAATAAAAAAGTAACTCATTTCTTGCTGTAATAAAATGCTAATTAATTAATTAAGTAACTAAAAAAAAAATTAAAAATACGTGTTTGGTATCTTATGCAGTTGAAAATAATTTAAATTTTTTTTTAATAATTTTTAAAACTTTGATTAGTTATCAATACTGACGGACCTGATTTACTATTTTATGCAGCCGAGTAGTTTACTGTTAGCAATCCCAATTTCAAAGTACTTTGTTTAGTGAAAGCTTACTTATCTGCCTGGGACTCAATAAAAAGTCTTTAAAATTTCGTTACAAGTTCTGCGGTATTCGGGTTTCTGAATCTACTTTTGAAAGCATTTATTTTTTTGCTGGGCTTGTATCATACTAGAGAAGTCTAGCTTATATTTTAGAATTTTTTTAATATAAGACTCTGTCTGCTCTGCCGAATTCAACTTGCTTTTTCTCAATGGATAACGAAAATGATAACCGAATTTAGCTGCTTTAGTGACGGCTATTTAACTTGTTTCTGTTTTGTTTTTGCTTTAAAAGTTTTTTATTTTTATTTTATTATTTTTTTCCAAATATGGCGATTTTTTATTTTATTCTACTGCCCGCTCAAATGTCCTAATTTTATGTTTTATTGCCTCCTATCTCATTTTTATTATCATTTGCTTTTGTGCGAAATATTTCATGCAGTCAGGACTTATTTCTTGTTAATATCTATAATAAAAGCTTCTTTCTGTACATAAATTGTATAAAACAAAAACAAAAAGTTGTTGCACATAACGACTGATAAAATATTTATGTATGCAAATTAAAATTAATTTTTAATGTAAGAATAATGCGGTTGCAAATGATGTTCCCAACTAGAATCTAGTCTATGAATACGTTTTAAAAACCCAGACGACGCGTCACAATGTCTCTTTAGAAATTGAACAAGTAAAACATTGGCTAGTAAATTAAAAAAAAAAAAAACTTTATTTAAAACACAATTACTTAATTTAATAAAACAAAATGATTTAGAAAATATTTTTTAAGCCCCTTTTGCTTTTAATGCAATTAAATTTAATTTCGTCTGATTGATAATTTCACGTTTTTTTCTTTCTTCTCTTTTTAATTAAATTCCTGGCAGTTATCCTTATATGCGTATCACACCTTTAATACCGGTGAAGCTAATCCTGTGGGTCCTGTGCCCATTGATTCTTTGTTTATATACCGTCCTGATAAACGTCATGAGTTATGGCGTTTCATGTCTTATATGTTCCTTCATGCAGGCTGGTTTCATTTGGGTTTTAATTTATTAATACAACTAGTGTTTGGTTTACCATTAGAAATGGTACATGGTTCCGGACGTATTGCTTGCATTTATTTTTCTGGTGTTTTGGCAGGCTCATTAGGTAAGTTCTCGCACTCAAACCAACAAGCATCTAACTGACTTTGTGCGAGTGTGTATCTGTTGAATATTTTTTTTTATGATTTGTAATGCACTTATCATAGCTTGTGTTATGAGTGTGTGTGTTACTTATACGTCTAGCATTTTTATATTCTTCATTTTCATGAATCCATTCATGTTTGTAAAAGCCAAAGGAAATATGAAAGCAAGGAAACAGGCCAAAAAAAATTATTTATGTGTATGCGTGTATGTGTTTGTGTGTATATTTTTTTTGTAATCAATAAATTTTGTTATTATTGTTGTTGTTGTTTTTTGTTTTTGTTTTAACTATTATTGCAGGCACCAGCATAATTGATCCCGATGTTTATTTAGTTGGCGCCAGTGGTGGTGTTTACGCTTTACTAGCTGCCCATTTGGCTAACGTTATGATAAACTATCATCAAATGCGTTATGGAGTTTTACGTCTGGCAGCCATTTTATTTTTTGGTAAAGTTTTTCCTTTTTTTTGGTTGTTGTTTCACCAGTTTACCGAAAGTTTAAAATTTTAAATTATTATTTTTGTGCACAGTGGTACTTGTAAATAGAAAAATTTAACAGAAATTTCCATAATTGCTCATATTAAATACTAAAGATATTTGTAAAAGGCTTTTGGAGTTTAGCTGGAGATATCAGGTTTTCATATCGGGTTTTCCAATTACAGATTTCAGTTTAATAATAAAATAAAAAAAAAATAGTATTTTTAAACAAAATCATTGGGTGTTTATTTAATTGTAAAGAGGAGGAGGTTGTTTTCATGAAATATTCCATCACTCTAATTTGCATTCAAGCATTCTATATTTAAAACCTTGAATTGATTGTGGGTCACTCCATAAGAAAAAGATATTAAAACTCGAAAAATTGTACTTTCAATAAACATTTCCTGTCAAAGAGCGATGGTATTGTTACTAGTTGGGCATGTAGCCGCGGTCTTGCTTAAAATAAATGTCGTTCAGTATTTTCTAAGTTCGGCCATACAAAATCATTAAATGTGGGCATCCATTTCAATGCGGAGTCGTAGATTCATAGATGTTTTCTTCACATAAATTAAGAAGTTGCGCAGCTTTGTGTTAAAAAAATTATCGTTCAATCGCTTAGTCTAAAGTTGCTTTTCAGTGTGCGACTTATGACTAAAGTCATATTCTTAGCAAAAAAATTGCAAATAAACGCAGCTTTAGCATTATTTAAAAGGAAATTGTAATGATTAAGGATTCATTTGATATTCAGTGCTGGAAAACCATCAAGTCAGGTAATTAAAGGACGATTCATGACAAAGCCTTAAATGAAACGATTTTTAAGGAAAATATATCATCTAGCGGGTACTCCTACTTCATTTCAAAAACTGTTTTCCTTTCGATTTATTTCGGATGTAAAGAAATTCATAAATTTAACAAATTTATTTTAATAAAAAGAAAAAAAAAATAATTCCACATGACGAGAGCTTGTGCGATATTTCCAATGAACAAAAATTTTTCAGCTGAAATTTTCTCACTCAAACCAACGGGCATAATTTCATACAACAACCATGTGCTTATTTGAGGCTGGTAGTTTATTATTTTAAACTTTTCTTAAATTGTATTGTTTGTTATTTGTTCTTGTTGTTTCAATTTCTTTTATCCTTTGCTTTGCTGTATGTAATTGAACATTTAGCTTCCTGTGATGTGGGCTTTGCCGTTTATGCTCGTTTTGCTGATGATTATCCTTCCGTGTCATTCATTGCCCATTTAGCTGGCGCTCTGGCCGGCTTAACAATTGGACTTTTAGTATTAAAAAATTTCGAACAAAAACTTCACGAACAATTGTTATGGTGGATTGTTTTAGGCATCTATGCAGCCTGTTTCATATTTGCCATCATCTTTAATATTCTCAACAGTGCGTTAATGCAAAATGTTAAAGCGAAGCCAATTTATGCAACCGAAACGTATTTCAATAATTTTCAAGTTTGATGTTTTTGAAAAGAAAAATTTTGATTTATTTCAGAGGAAATATTTGGTTAAAGTTTCTTTTTTTTCCATTAAATTTTATGAATTTATTTTAAGTTCTCATTTCTGTTTCTCATAACAAATAGTTTTTCTCTTCATTCTAAAGATTTTAATATAATTTTTTAATAAATTTTACTTTAAAGCCTACGTAATTTTGTTTTTTTTTTGAATAAAATCATTAATATGAATTTTTTGTTGGTTTTTTTTTTGTATCTTAATTTTTTTCTTATTACTTTTGTTATTTGTTTACTAAAAATTTTTTTTGTTAATAAATTTGTCAAACAATTGAATTTTATTATCTTTTAGTTTTTAGTTGAATTCAGAAACAAACAAAAATTTACTTGTTCGAACTGTTTTGTTTATTGGTTTTACGTGTTGGTTTTTCATGTATTTTTACTTATTTATTTATTATTTTTTGTAATAAAAAAAACTACTTTAAAACCACAAAAAACACTGATTTGTGTGCAATAACAAAATCAATTTTAATGCATTTATTTTTATATATAAAAAAAAAAAAAACAAAACAAAACAGAAAACTGCATTTATAATAATAAATATTTAGTTAATGTATAGCTAGATAGTAAGTCCAACACACATACATACATACTTTAAGAGAAAATTTACAGCAAAATGATAGGGATTGTGTTTATGTAAAAACAAAAACTAGTATTTACTAAAGGGTCGGCATGATTCGCTTTTCTTTTTCTTCTAGTTCGTTCTTTTCTTTTCCTCTTTTAACTCTACTGCTATCCTTCTTAACTACCTCTTATACAGGTATCACAAAGAGGACAAAAGTGAGATCCCTCCACCTGTTTTTCTTTATTGGAGGGCACCCTGTGCAACCTAACCTAACCTCCCTAATGAAGCTTTTTGCATAAACACAACTCCAAAATGTCGCTATTATTTTATTTTGCTTCACTCATTCACTCCAATTTTATTTATTTATGTGTGTAAATATTTATTTAACAAATGAAAAAAAAAAAAAAAAATACAGTGAATTTTTGTAGGTGTAAATATAGCAAAAAAATAGTTTTGCAATAAATTTAAAAGAAAAAATTGGAAAGGATTTTGTTTATTGTTATAGAACAATATGGAAATTGATTTATCATATTCAATGAATGATTAAATATTAAAACAGTTTTATAGTACAAAACAAAAATGCATATAAAATAAATAAATAAATGTAAGTTAATAAAATGAAAATAAATAAAATTTTACATAAATTTTATACAAAATAAAATCATGTTGTTTTTTTTATGTGAATTGTGGTACATGAAAGGTGCGTGTGTGGTTAAGTAAAGAGACAACATCAAAGGATTGTTTTCTTTGGACTTGGGCTGGCCTGTTTATAACTAAACCAGAGAACTTAAAAATTGCATTTTTTGGTTGATTGTGCAGGATTAAAATGCGTTTTACGTCAAACCACACAAACCAACAATAAAACATCGAACATGATTTAATTAAATGGTATACACAAATTTATGGGCAACAGCATCAATCATCTTTTTATCGCCACAGCATCAGATCGAATACCCCTGTCTAAGTCGGGTATCAAATACCTACTAAATAATCGTACTCATTTAACTTTAAAAAAAAATCGTATCTAGAAACAAAGTCTTTGAAATGTCAAGTACGACAGTTCTACCATTTTGGAAAATTTATATAGTACGACATTTCTATAAATTCATATTTTTTTTATTAAATTTATATTTCTAAAAATTCCTATTTATACTCTCGCCTATGTTTTGCACTAAAAAGTACATATGAATAATTTAAGTATAATTAAACTGAACTGTAATAATTTTAATATTTGTAAACAGGAATTATAACACAAAAATAAAACTGAAGTATCAAAATCTATATTTTGCGACGGGAGAACTCCCGCAACACTAAGTAATACCATTTTTTGTGCTTTGAATAAATCACCGGCTTCCACTCTCTCAACCAAACCTAAGTTAATGCATTTTGAACTAACTTTGCCTAAAACTTTTATTTTGTTAAGAACAAAAACAAAAATTGATAGAATTTTTTTCCAATATTAGTTTTGTTCACAAAAACCATTTTAATCTTCCTGCAAAAAAAGAAAAAAAAAAAAAATAAAATAATTTTAATGGAAGTAAATTTAAAATACATTAAGTATTAATGCGATTTAAATTGTACTCAAGAGCCTGAAAAATTAAAAAAAAATTTAATAAATTTTAAGCCATTTCCCAACGCAAAGCAAAATATATTCAAAATTTAATCTTCATTCGTGCTTAATTCCAATTTATGTTCTTGTGCAAAATGCATTATTTTTCAAAATACTCTCATAGAAAATTTTGGAAAAATTAAATCATACAGCTTTTTCATCGGACGCTACTCTGAATCTTCAATGGATTATTCCCAAGTCTTTTTAAGTTCCTCCCCAAGCATTTGAATACTTATTTTCTTATACCAATCGACCAAAGTAGAATTTTTCTACAAGCCATGCGACTCTCTGAAAAACTCAAGACAACATATAAATTGAATATATTTCAAGTTTGGAGTTTAGAGACAGAGAAACGTGAAGCCTAAACTGATTGTGTTCGGAGATAAATTTCCTTTAGACTTAGTTTATTATAATTTAATGAATGAATGAATTTTATTTTATAGAAGAGGTAAAATACTTCCGTGTAATCATTAAATTATTTAGAATAAAAAAGTAGCGAAAAGAATTCATATGCATTTTGATCAAATGTTTTTACAGCTAAAAAAAAATCTTGTAAAATTTCAAATTTAAATTTTGTTTTTTTCATTTTACAATTTCTATTGGTTGGGTAATTTTATTTAAACGATTAGTTTATACTGTGTATTACACGCCATAATAGTCCTTTAAAAAGGTTAAAAATTTTGCTGTTATTGGTTAAAAAAATCAATGATTGCGTGAGTGCCAAAAATATTTTCAAAATGGAAATTCTAAATGTGCACAAAACAAAACACAACTACAGTTACAAACCAAAGCTACGGTCACATTACACAAATATTTATCGAAATAATCGTAACTAATACTTTTTGAAAAATATGATTTGTATTGCACAAAATTAATTCAATTAATCTAATAAAGCAAGTATGTGTGTTTTATTTTAGTTAAATTAAATTAATGAAAAAATCTAAGGCAATCTTTCTTCTAAATATACAAATTATATAGTGCTTATGCTTATTTCGACAAATATTTCTTTTATGTAACTGTAGCTTAACAAACCCAAAACCTAAAGTTTCTTTTTATGTCAAAACTACAAAGAGAAAAAAAACGTTTAAATGAGGGGAGATAGGATTTCAAGGCATTGAGTAATATGATGTGCTTAGTAACTGTTAACAGTGAGTCTTAATGTTCTATACTTGAGGATAAAATCAATGAAACGCACTAATGAAATAAAATATTTTCTAGGTGAGTAATCAATTCCAGTTTTTTTTAATTGAAAATCATGTGGTAAAATTATAAAAATGCAACTGAGTGTTGAAGCTGTGAGACACTTTTGGCGTAAACAAGAGACTGGTAAACTTATTTCCTCAGCATGGTACAGTCTCTGAAGCCCTATGCTGCTTATAGGAATGACGGGTACAGTCTCTCGAAGGCCTTACAACAGATATTTCTAAAAGTTAGGATCCAAGTAACATTTTGCTGCAATAAAGGTCACAAACCAAATGTTTCGACAAAAAAGTTATCTACTCAAATCCATATACCAATACAGGTCTGTACTAGAGCGACTGAAAGATTCCACTAAAAAGAGTGTAACAAGGCCCACTTAAGATGACCATTGACGCAAATTGCTCGTACAGACTGCCCACTTAGGCCAGAACTATGTGGCAGGCCACTACAAATTGGTAACCAGCGACCTACAAAGCTCGTCATTAATGATATTTAAATGAGTTAAAACACCCATTTTTATGTAAAACATTTATATTTTTCACCTATTGTTCAAGCGACGCTTGTTAAATGAAGTGCAGTCTCACCAATACATTAGAAAAATCAAAGTGATTTATCATAATAGACTGAATGAGACTATACAAGTACCTTCAATAACTATAAAAGTTGGGAAGCTTTTATTTTTGTGATTTTATTTAATTTGTTTTGCATTGCTCATCACATCCTTACAATTTTCTTTTTTCGGCGACCACTAAAAATAATACTCGCCAGGAACTTCACCTTTGACAACTGCTACCATTTGAATCTCTTTTTTTAGGATTTAAGAATCAATGTTTCTTTGAATATCTATTTGAGTTTATCATCGTCACGCTTCACAGTGAAATATTAGTTGAACCCATTTTCATAAAAAGTAGAGGAGCCATCAATCCATTCACTCATTTCTCTTTCAAACAAAATCAATTGCCAAGCCAGAAAATTTAACAATAGAAACAAATTGCCTTTAAATAAAAATATAAATTTTCGTTGCTTTTTAAAAGCAGTCAGCGAGTAATAATTTTAAGTTAAAACTAAATTCGGCAATGACGAGTCTTATATACCCTTCACTGTTCTAAAAAAATATTTATTTTCATATGTAATAATTTCTATTTGAAATTTAAAAGTTAAACAAAATATTAATCTTTATTTGTGCTTAATTCCAGAAATTGTGTTGGTTTTAAAATTTATTCTTTTACTCATGATATTCTCATGAGTTATTTACTCAGTACAATATTTTGTTAATATTTATTTTCTTTGAATATTTTTTTGTTGATACTAAAATAAATAATTAATTTTAGTTAAAGCGTTATTGTGCTATCTATGAAAAAATTCGCCCTGGCTTTGAACACACAAATTATGTTTTGTGTCATTGAAAAAATAATTCAATGAAAAATTTGTAAATAAGAATGCAAATTAAATTTACTTATTTGAAGCGAAATATCACTATAAAAATAAATAATTATAATTCCATCTTAAGCTTAAAAATTAAGGATTCATTCAAAATCCTTGCAAATATAGGGTGGTCCAATCAAAACTCATGATGTGAATTATAAATAAAACAAAAAGTTCTCAGCCAATTATCTTAATGTTTTTTATTAGGATAGAAAGACTATCCTCTATTCACTCCTATTGTGGCTCAAGAATATAAGACAATTATCAGGTGCGTTGAAGATGTCATTCATGAAAGAGAAGCCAGTTGTCAAATAACAGTTAGCTGAAAAAGACAACAATTGCAGCAGAGATTTACTGGGACTTCAGACAGCTCAGTTAAGAAATGTAACAGGCCACTGCAATTTCAGCAACCATGCTAGAAGAATGGGTTGTAGTAGTTGTGAAGACTCTAAGTAGGAGGAAACTGTAGAGCAACACTACTGCACTATAGACTTTAAGGGTCGACATGCTCTATGGCTGCGTTAAGAGTGACAGACTCATCTTCTTCTATCTGACTTTCGTTTTTCTATCTCTATTGCTATCCTCTTCACTTTCTCTAATTAAGGTATCACAAAGAGATCACATTAGAGAGCCCAAGCGAACCCAGCTTCTGCTTTTCTTATTTGGGCGACCTGGGTAGCTTAACCTAACCTATTGAAAACATTTTAACCCATTTATGAATATCCCTGGTACAAGTATACGTATGCTATCTGATGCTTGTGTGTGTGTGTGAGAAAATGCCTATTTATCACTTGTTTCTACTTTTAATAAAAATAATATTTCATTTTGTTTTGTTGTGCTTAAGAAGATAAGTTTGATTGATAAATTCTTTTCAGTTTGTGTTGCTTTCCCTAAAGCAATTGGGTGCAAAAGTTAATTTGTAATATTTAGCACAACTTTATGTTGATCCAAAATGGAATTTTAAAAATATTTACATTTTGCCAGTACAAAAATATACGCAAATGATTGTATGTGTGACAGCTGTCAGGTTTCAGTGTTGCCTTTTGCATACAAAAAAGAATTACATTAAATTTAAAAAGTGCTCTATTACTGAGACAGGCATTAGTTCCTGACCGCTTAAAAATGGATAATTTTTTTACCTCTTTTTTTTTTTTTTTGATTTAATGAAATAAACTTTAGCAAAACCAACAATTTGTGCAGGGTAGTGAAGGAAATTACTCACATTCATTTAGGTTTGGCACGTATGAAAATAAAAAAAAATAATAAAACTTCACAGCTAAAATTAAACTGAAATTTGTGGTCAACAAACCATATTGTTGGGACAAAGTTACAGTTAAATATTTAAAGTTAAATTTTTTTTTTATTTTCTTTCTTTCTTTTTAAACGCTGCCAAAGAAATTAATTATTCCATAAGGGGATATTTCAAAGGACAAGCCACAAAACCTTTAGCGAACACTAAAAATATAAAAAAAAAAATAAATTAACTAGTGAAGATTTATAAAAATAAAACTAAATCCACAAAGTAGGACATCCGGCCATAGAAGTTGTAAATGAAGCAGTTAAGTTAACAGACAAACTGCTACTGCTGCTCGTACCACTGCAATTGCAATTACAACTTTTCCATACTGCTGCATAAAAACATTAAAAAAACACTCATAAAATAACAAGAGAACCAAAAAAAAAATATTTCATAATACGAGTAACAAGAAGAATTATGGGAAAACTGTGCAGTTAGTGAAAAAGTTAGATAAATTTCAATTTATGATTTTAAGATGACATAAAAAATGTAGACAAAGCTTTGCAATGCAGCACTTCATAAACTTGTTACCTAAACTACACACACTTTGGTGTAGAAGTGTGTGTGTGTTTGCCTGTGAAAACTGTTTCTGTTAATTTTGTGGGGAAATCAAAAAAAAGGTAGTTTATGCCTCTCAATTAAAAACATTTCGTTTGTTTAGTTAATGCTCCTAATTAAACTTACAACCGTGTGAGATTTATTCTGCAGTTTTATTTTTCGATTACACTGTTCAACAGCAATGTTTCACAGGATAATTGGCTGCTGTTGGCATGTTAATTTATTTAACAAAACTTTGTGGGATAGAGACACAAAAATTAAAATTTATATTTAACTCAACCGTAATCAATTTATATAAAGAAAATTTCGCTATACTAATTTTTGTTTTCCAACGGATTTGTTTGAAATTTGGTGCATGTAGTCTCTCTACTCCAAAGAAGATCGCCATATATCGGTCACAATTTTCACTATTGCTTCCAGGTGGCTTATGGTGAACAAAAATCATGCCTTAAAACTATAATATTGTCTTTGTAAGCCTTACATAATTGCTTCTACGTAAGCATCATTGTGTACTGGCTAAGAGAAATTAATTTTTGATTAGCAAAATATTTTGAAAATAAGTAACAGTGATGCTTAATGAATGTCCCTTTACAGAGACATATCTACTTTTCTAAATGAACATGTCCAAATGTGCGTTCACATTTGAAATGTCAGCATAGGAAAATTTCATGTTACTCATACTGAGACAGTCACAGGTTACTTACAATTGATGTCTTCTACTTTCTTTTTTATTTTTGTAATTTTTTTTTTATTATGGCAAATTTTTGCAATAAAAAAGAAGAAACAACAAAAAAAGTTTGTTGTTGTAGCTTAAACATGTTTGTTGTGTGTAGAGTAGTTTTGCGCGTGGGTCGTTTGTAATGCATTTCATTGGAAAATATTTGCAGATTATTCGTTCACATAGCAAAACATGTCATCCAGAATTATTTCCATTATGTGTGTGATTCTATCATGGGATATTCATTTAATGTTTGTTTTATTTCTCATACAAACAACTTTTTTTTGTAGTTCTTACACACAATTTTGTCTCTTAATGTTAACCAATTCTTGGATATTAAGATTTACACTAGACAATGCTCGCATTCTACATACTTTTTTCCTTTTTCTATTTTGTTTGTTTTTGCTTGCGCAATGTTTTCTTAATCAATAGTTTATTATTTCTTCTTCATTTGATTTGTTTTAAAAAACGTTCTTATGCAGATGACCATAAATACAGAAACAAAAAAAAAACAAAAAAAACCAATAATAAAATTATATTGATGCTCTAAGTTTGTTTTCTTTTCTTTTTTTTAAGCGAACATGTTCACAAATCATAAATGTGTAATTTATGTAGTTCTTGTAACTATTATTAAACATAAATATACTTTGGAGATACACGATACTCACATTCTCCACATTAAAGTGTTTTTTAGTTGTGGAGAAAAAAATGGCACAATTGCAATTAATGTTCTTATTTAAACTTTTCTGAAAAATCGTTAAATTTTTAATTGAAAAAATAAAATTTTTTTAAATGAAATCAATTAAATGTTTAATCAATATAATAGTTTCTAATTAAACATCCTCAAGCTACGAACTTTAAAAATTTTTAGTTTTGTATTTATTTCTAAGAATCAATCTACGAGTACACGCTTCACGAATGGTTTTTGTGTTTTTGAAAACAAAAAACTTAAGCAAGAAACTTTCTTTTGCTCTGTGCTTTTTGTTTTTTTATGGAAAAATTTTAAAAATTGGAATATTAAAAATGTAAATAAAACAACTTAAGAGTTTTATTCTATGTGTAGGCTTCACTTACAAAAGATTTTTTTATAGCCAGCTGTCGACTGGGTATAGGAATTTTCTCCTCTATGATACATTCATCATCAGTGCCATTTACAAAAGATTTTTTTATAGACCACTTTCATTTACAAATGATTTTTTATAGTCAACCTTTGGTTGAGATTAGGGTTTTCTCCTCTATGGTTGGCTGAACATCGGTTTGGCTTATTAAATGTTCTCTGATATACTTCACCAGCTAAGCTGTCTTTGTCTATTTTGAAAATTTTCTAAAGCTTAAATAAAAGCTGTGGAGAATTAAGTTTATTTTAAAACTGTGGAGTTACTTTATTAAGCCTCATTGGAGAGTTGGTTCTAGTAACTTTTCTTTACTTGGCGACCTAAAAAAGGCCATGTGTTTCTGCCATATACTAAATAGCCAGACTATCCTGGCTGCATAGAAAATAGTGAAAGGATCTATAGCCAGCCTATGCTATTCATGTTGTTTATATAATTTTCATAATTAAGGAAGTTAAAGCTTTAATTTTTCTCTTAATTTGATTTTTTATGTTACAACATCTTTATTATTTAAATGTTAAAGAAACAATAATTTTTATAGTTTTCATCTTTCTGTTGTTTCTTCTTTATTAACTATTTTTATACTCAGTATAAATAAAATTTTTAGGCAAAATAGCGTGTGTAAAATAATATTTTTATTTGGAAAACAAGGAACACCCAAAACCACATGACAGTTTTTTATAATTGCAAATAAATGAATGGTTAAAAATTATGAGGTATTAGTGTGATTATTTCACAAAAATTTTTTTAAAGAAGTGCAATGTTAAAGACTTTACTCGAATAGATTAACGTTTAATATCGCGATACATGATACATGAACTGTTTTGAACTATTTGAAAGTGGCATACGTCCATTTAAAAAAATAATGAGTTAATTAAGATAAAAAAATTTTCTAATTAGAAATAATGCTAACTCATTTAAAAAAAAAAGTGGACTTGTACCACCTCACAAAATGGGCTTACGCTAATTCATTTCTTTCTTGCGCCTTAATTTTTATTTAACAAATCTGTTTTTGCTCTACTACATTCATAGCCCGGTCTGTAACTGCAGCCATAAATATTTTTTGCTTGGCAAATACTCGTATGTTCTTGATTACATTTCTTTGCTGGTATTTTAAGTCATTTATTATCGGCTTTAATTGTAAGGCTGGGTGGTCGGTCACCTTGTAATGTCATAATGTCCGACTTTATACATCAAACAGTAATTCCAACGGGTTCGTAACGTCAACACTATAATTACCAACTCGTAATTATTTTTTTAAACACGTAACTTTCTTTGTTTTGTAAGAGAGTTTTTTCTTGCTTGTCATCTATTTTTTTTCTGAATTATTTTTTGCTTGTCTGCAGCAAACATTCAGAGACTAGACAGGCATATGCAAAAACCAAATGCATTAAAAAGCTGGAAAATTATTAAAAGGAAATAATGACAAAAAATAAAAATAGAATAAAATGAACTTCAGTTCGTGTTGCTAATATTTTTTTCGCTTGTAGTTTTTCTTCTCCACATTTCGTCAAGTTTGCAAAAGCTATGTAATGGATCCCCTGATTTTTTCTGCACATTCATTCATTCATTTGATATAACCATTTTTATGATGCTGCTAATTTCTTGTTATTGAAATAAAGACGAACGAAAACGATTTTGGCCCTCAGATATATAGTATGTATTAAATTTATCATCAGGAGATTACCCTGTTCCTGGCTTAACACCCACCTGAGATAAGTTCAACGGTTGCAATGGATTGTCTGTCATCTCTTAATGAACAACTTTCCAAGTTTTAATTTTTTTGAGGTGTTAATGTTAAAATTTCAACATTGGTGTGGTCAGAGACTAGATTTTGCTAGGAATATTTTTTGGAACATTTTAACCTATTAACTCTTTAACGTTTGGTTCTTTTTCCCTTTTTTACTTAGAGGTTAAAAAAATACCACTAATGAAAGTGTTAGAGGGTTTAAAAAATATTCCTCGTAGTGTTTTACATAAGTTTGCTGAACACAGAATTGTGGTCTTAAGGACTCACATGGTTACTCATGCTAATTCACAATTAAACTCTGAAATTTTAAGCCGCATTTTGACATAGGTTACAGTTTTTTTGGTCCTTGCTTGCTGTTTTTTTATTTAATTTTGTTGTATAGTATTATGATTACAATTTCAATAACATTGGAGATTTCCCTGTTCCTGGCTTAACACCCACCTGAGATAAGTTCAACGGTTGCAATGGATTGTCTGTCATCTCTTAATGAACAACTTTCCAAGTTTTAATTTTTTTGAGGTGTTAATGTTAAAATTTCAACATTGGTGTGGTCAGAGACTAGATTTTGCTAGGAATATTTTTTGGAACATTTTAACCTATTAACTCTTTAACGTTTGGTTCTTTTTCCCTTTTTTACTTAGAGGTTAAAAAAATACCACTAATGAAAGTGTTAGAGGGTTTAAAAAATATTCCTCGTAGTGTTTTACAGAAGTTTGCTGAACACAGAATTGTGTTCTTAAGGACTCACATGGTTACTCATGCTAATTCACAATTAAACTCTGAAATTTTAAGCCGCATTTTGACATAGGTTACAGTTTTTTTGGTCCTTGCTTGCTGTTTTTTTATTTAATTTTGTTGTATAGTATTATGATCACAATTTCAATAACATTGGCTGAACTATCATTAATTCGGACCAACTTGCTGTTACTTGTATATCCAAAACGTTATTTTATACATCTCCTTTATAAGAACCTTTTTGGCGCATTTTAAACTATTTAATTTGAAAATGGTACAAGTCCAATTTAAAAAAATAATGAGTTAGTGATAATTTTAGTAAGATAAAGACACCATCAAACTAGAATTACCACTGATTGATTTTTTAAAAAAGTGGACTTGTGCCACTTTCAAAAATTTAAAGCTCATTTATTTGGGTTCAAGTTATAATTTATAGATTTGCTTTCTAATGACTTTATCTACATTCGTGTAATTTTTTTTTCATTTATTTTTGCTTATAAATCGTTACGACTGTATTTTATAGCAACTACAGTTTTTGCTACTTTTCTGTACTTTTTTTTGTTTCTGAAAATAATTATTTTGTCTTAAGAAATTTTAAAACATTTTCTGTTGTTGCAAGTTTTCTGTTTCTGTGTCTTTTTTTAAGAGTTTGTTTTCGTAATGAATATTAATGCCGAAAACCAAAATTAAATTACGATCAGGTTGACACATTTTTTGTTTGTCTTGCATTTAATTAATGCTAGTTTGTAAGATACGGGCAAAAATGAATGGTTTTGCAATTAATTGGTTTTTAATGCTCATTTTTTGGTTTTTCAGTTACACACAACAAATTTTATAAGAAAAAAGTGAAACTAAAAAAAAAAACAAATAATTTCCGTTTTCAACTGAGTGCCACATAAAAATCAGTAATTGACCCACTCTTAAACCAAGCATTGACCTTTATACCTTAAGAAGCATTCTAGTAACATGTTCCGCTACTTAATTTTTTTTCCTTATACTTAACAACAACACTACTCTTGACATCTTGATTTCGATTGCTTTGTAAATAAATCAACAGAAAATGAAATTGCTTCGGAACAAAATATTTTTCTAGTAGTCTGCAGCACAATTTATCCATCCTTACAACAGATGTTTTCGTAAACGAAAATGAATTATTTATTTTAGAATTAATAAAAAAAAATTGGCATTAAAAAACAAATTATTTCAATCAATATTTGCCATTTCATAAAAAATCTTTTTTTTATTTATTTTTTTCTTTGTTAAATATTTAAGACGAATATGTAAAATTAAAAATATAAAAATGATTATATTACAGTGATGGGTATATAAAACTGGGCACAGCCGAATTAAATTTGGTTTTCGGTCGGTTTGTTAGGAACGCACAAATAATTAACTGTTACTCATACGTACTATATTACGTGCAATCATACGGGCCCCCATAAGCGCACTCATATGTACAGCAGATTTTCTTATTTGGATGGCCTGTTGCTACCGTTATTTTCAACTGGGCTGTCTAGAGTCCCAGTAAATCTCTGTTGCGATTGTTATCTAGCTTAGGCCAGATCATCGTCGGCGTACTGCACATCCGCTAGTTTCTCCAAAGGCAGATTTTCTGCTGTCAGAGTGAATATAAATGTGAGTGTTATTTGTGTCTCTTTCCCCATTTTTTCCAAAATTTCAACGTCTCTTTAGAGAATTAAAATTTAATAATTTTTTTATTGTTTCCGTTTCTTCGTTGTTACTTAACGTAAAGCTCATTTATGTTTTACCTCTTTTTTTATTATTTTTTTTTTAAATTTTATAATTAAAAAAAAACATTGTGAAGCCCTGCCATGCAAGATCATCATTTAATGACTTTTTTTTTTTTGGCTTCAACATGAATTTAATGATTGCAAAAAATTGTTGTTAAGTAACAAGTTATAAGCTGATTATGAAAATAATGAATTAATAAAACAAAAATTGTACAAACAAAACAAAAATGTTAGATGTCTACAATTTCATTCAAGTTTAAGTCATAAAAACCAACAAGACCCAAGTCCAAGCGCCTAATTGAAAAAAGAAGTAGAAGCGAATTATACAAAATTAAACTTAAATTACTTGAAAACAAATACAACAAAGAGTGAAATAAATTAAAAACACAAGATGATCTCTGTTAGGTTCAGGTACACTTGTACGTACACCTTTTATTTATTTAATTATATTGATGTGTGTGCGTGTGAACGTTATTTCTGTTTTGCTTTTATTTTTATTTTTAATTTAAATTTTATAACAAACAAAGTCAAGTTAATTGTCAGTGACCTCATATTTATTTGGCTTAAATAAATGTAACTGAGATTAAGTAGAAATTTTTTAATGTGCTCGCATACAATCAGGGACGGTAAGCTTTATTTGGTGCTGTTTTTTTTTAAATTAAAATGAGTTTCACACACATGATTAGTCAAGGTTATTGGTATGACTGCCTGTTTGCTTTAACATTCTTCATTTACAAATGCAGACAGGAAATTCTTTCCAACACAGTCCTTTCAAATGTTGTTTAAGAAAAAAAATTTATTTTGTTTAGTCAAAGTGTAGTTTCTTGATTAAGATTGACTGATGCTGTGCATAAACAAAAATTTGTTTATTTTTTTTTAAGAAACTGCTTCAATAAGTAAACAAGAAGGAGAAGTAAAAGCAAGTATTAAATGAAAGTAGGGCAGTATTGAAAATAAATATAAAGTTATTATAACTATGGCTTTTAAGCCATTTTGTATATGTCCAGCCCTGTCAAAAATGCACACACACATACACACATATATTAATACGCATCCGACTACATAAAGTAGTCAGCTATGTACGAGCAGTAACAATAGACATGTGACTTGTACGACAATATCGTCTGACAAAGCAATTAACCTAAAAGGTTTATCATCACAAAAATGGAAAGAAACAAACATTATACTACAGGCAGGCGGAAGCATACACGCAAATATAAGGGCACAAAGGCACACACAAATACAAGCTCAAATACACAAATTTAATCATTCACTCCCAAACATACTTTTCTTCATATTTGACAGCTACTGGAGTTGTAAAGTGTCCTTGCTCAACTTCTTCCCTATTGTCCTAATGCTAATAAGCTAAAGGTTTTATATTTTTTTTGTACTAGTATGTGTTTCTTATTAATTATTTTATTTTTTTTGTTATTTTAAATTATTTTTCTTTAAATAATAATAATTTTGTTAAAATCTCTTTACGATTGACTCTGATATTTCGTTCTAATTTCAAAATAAATTTTGGTATTGCAGTTTTTTTCAGGATTTAGTACTTGAAATAGTTACCATTAAGCCTTGAAAAAGAACACATTCGTTTCTTAATATTTAAAGCAAACGGAAGTGAACATTTTAACAGCTCATAACTACTCTTTTTACTGGGTTAAAAATCTTAAAAAAAAATATAATAATTTAATAAGAAGGAAAGAGGATGCTCCCTTAGACTAGTGGGTAGCGAACTAACCTTAAAATATGGCGTCTCCGTTTTGACTTCTAACTCGGCCTTCGGTGCTTGCTGTACAAAAGATATTCTGGGTTGCGGCAAGAATGATAGAAGTGCAAGATTTCGCCATCCCCAACATACAATTGAAATTTCACTGGATAATAATTTACAACTAAATAAGAGTGAAAGCGAGATATGTATTATTCTTTTCTTCAGACAGAGGAAAATCGACATCATCTAACGGAAAATCCTGTGCATGGCGTAATCTTGTATTTATATTATTGTTGGGTTGTGGTAGATATGATTTATATATCTGTTACCACATTTTTCCTTTTTTTTTTCAATTTGAAACTTAAAAAAAATTACATTTCAACGAAGTTTGTTTTCCCAGCCGGGGTGTAACTCAGTCAAGCCAGGGTCTTAGCAAAGGTCTGCTTCTTTTGTGTTACAAAAGGATATAAAAATAGAATTATATTATTTGTTGTACCACACCTTCCAGTCGCTCAGGTCTTAAGTCTCCACTCGCACTGAGACTCAGCTTACTCAGTTGCAGAACATTTGGAAATGTTTAAATTTAAATTTAAAATTCTTAATAAATAAATTTGTCTAGTTAAACTTTTAATGATTTTATGCTGGCTTCCTTTTATAAAAAAATTATTGCCAAATGAATTGTAGAGTTCGTAACAGTTCCTGTCTACACTACGATTAATCCGCTACTTTTTAAAAAATAACGCTACATTTGATGTTGGTCATGTATCCATCAGTAGTTACAGCAAAGTGCAGGCCAGTCTAAGCCTTTCAGCTTATACTACCGTGCCGTGCCATAAAATGATTTTGCTGTGTTCAGCTGTTTTTTTTACTGTATGAGATCATGTTTCCGTACTAAATAGAAATTTTTTTTATATAAAAAATCAAATTTTAATCGTCTATATTCGCTATCCAGTGCAACGATTTGCCCCCATTTTGACTTCCATTAGATTTTATTTTGCTTCTTTATAAAAATAAAAAAAAATATTAAATTAAATTTAAAAAAGCAACAATAAAAAATCTACAATTATTATTACAATGTAAATTAAATACGGAAGAGTGAAACGGTAACCTTGAATTAGTATACAAGCTTGGGAGTGTAATTATTGCCTTTGAAATGCGTTAGTAAGTGTGGGAGATTCTATGCCAAAAATTCTGTAAGCAACTATGTACAACTCATTTATTTATGTGCGATTTCATTTATTCAAAGATAAGCTTTAACCATCGAACATTTTAGGAGGCAGGTGGCACATTCTGGACATTGAATGATGATGTTGTAGTACATCAAAGAATACACTTTTTTGTACTTGCAAATGCATAACTACACTTACATACATTTAAGCATGCTTAGATGTGTGCGTGCATGCATTTCGAGCTACAGCTGATGCCCAAATTGTGAAAACCAACCGGTCAATCAATAAGTCAGTTAGTCAGTTACTCACTGAGACAGTCAGTGTTGAGCGGGAACAGATTTTGTTACAAATTTTTTATTTCATATGACAACAACAACAGAATCTGAAAAACATAAAAAATAAAACACAAATATACACAGTGTTGTCGATATTGATCGAAATTTTTATTTGAATTGTATGGGACTCAGTATTCAAATAACGACACTCGATACCGACTAAAATTTTTATTTCAATTCTATTGGCCTCATAGTTCAAATTACAAGACTCGATATCAATCGAAAATTTAATTTGTTTAAATAAGGACACTCGATATTGGAGGAAATTTTTATTTGAACTCTATTGGCCTCAGGGTTCAAATTACGACACCCCATATATATCTATGCATTTCTATGAACTCTATTGAAATTTCAATCCATTTCAACCTGCAATCAAGTCGTCTTATTGCATACCGCATAAAATCAATTTTAATTTTGTTTTTTCAATTAAAATTAATACTGAGTGGTGAAGTTAATCTCAATTTCTATAGCACTTTGTTTTATACGTTAAAAAAGGCGTTAGTTAGTTAAATAAATTAAAAAAATTATTAATTTAACAGTTTAATAAATATTTTTAAATAATTTATTTTTATTTCGACGTTTGGCACTTTAAAAATAAATAAAAAAATTAAGTTGTGTTGATAACATATTGAATTATTGGCTAACTTTTCTTATTTATTTATTTAAACTAAATAACTTTTAAATTAAAATGGCTATTTTGTTAAGCTTGAGGTCTTATTTTTTAAAAATTTATTTTTATATCGATATTTCGCTCCAATTTTTGTAGCTTCTTCAGGATATATACAAAAATTGGAGCGAAATATCGATATAAAAATAAATTTTTAAAAAATAAGACCTCAAGCTTAACAAAATAGCCATTTTAATTAAAAAGAAAAAGGTCAAATAAAACTTACTAATAAATAAATAACTTTTATTTAAAAAATATTTTTTTTTTTCAATTTATAAATAATTTCTAAAGAAACTAAAAGTTGAAGCAAAATATGACAAAAAAATTTTAAAGTAAAAGACAATTAGCTTATATTAATAAATTTTATTTTCAAATATAATATCTGAGATATTAAAGTCACTTATAGTCCTTTTTACAAAAGTGGTTTGCAGTATCATACTAAAAAATTTTTCATAAAAAGTGGACGTATACCACTTTCAAAAATAACACCAATTTTTTTTAGTTATACAAATACGTGTGACCACTTAATCAAGCAGTACTTCAGCACTACTCCTTACCCCCTTTTTTTTTAAAGGAATCAAAGACAACGAAAGACTCCTATTCAAAACGCTTATTCGCGCCAGGATGTGCTGTCAGCTTGTCAACTGCCATTATAACTTTCTTGAGAATATCATGGAAAATGACACAACCTTCAAATAGTATAAAAAATTATGAAAATAAAATTAAAAACTGGCAACTCTGATCAGAGGGAAAGAGCATAAAATATTTACTCACGTATTGCACCTGCCATTCGAAGAAACATTGTGTAAAAATAATATTGATTTTGTATCCAAAAAAAGAATTTAATTCGGTGTGTGTTGTGTGTTGGTTGTATGCTTTTTTGTCATGTTCTTGTTGTTGTTGCTTGTTGCTTATTTATTCATTTATGCAGCAGCATTTATCAACAGTGTGTCGGCATTAAACCATCGAAGGACTGCAACAAAAACACACACATACACACGTATACAACAATATGTTTTTAAACATTAAAATGTATTTAACGAACACAACAAGGCACCAGCACCGGCACCGGCACCAGCATCAGTTTCAGAACAACATTATTATTAATATTACACATACACATTTAATAACGAAAGTATACATGACATACATGTCTAAATACAAGAGAGCATAACCATTCAGAAAGATAATATCAGATTGCTGAAATACCCTGCAGAGATAAAGAATAGAATTATAGAACATTCTTTTGAACAAGAAATTTTTTCTCTAAATTTTCTTCTATTGAATTCTCATTTAAAATTTTCAAATGAAACTTCCACTAGATCGTAGATGGAGAAAATTTTTTTTAAAATCGCTCAACCACTTAAAATGTTATAAGCGTTTTTCCAACTAAAACGCCGTTTATTCCACTTGCGTGTGGCATGTGGCAGCAAAAGTGGCATGTGGCAAGTAGCCCAATTCTTGCTCTACAACATGGTGCAAGTCTTATGTGAAAATATTTGTCCGCTCAAAAGTTGTAGCAAAAAAACAAAAATTAAAACCCAAAAATCCACCTACTGCTGGTTCTGTTGGCCTGGTGTTTCACTTTTTTCGCGCAAGTTTTTTAAATTCAATTTTTGGACGGAGCGACAGTTACAGTTTGAATACAATTTTGTGTTTTCCCCATAACTTTTGAACGGATCAATATTTTTGAATGAAACTTGCACCATGTTGCAGAGTGGGATTTTGGCTATCTGCCCCAAGCAAATTATGTTGCCACATGCCACATCCACTTTCGTTAAAAAGCGTTTTAATTTGAAAAACGCTTATTACTTTTTAATCGTTTGAGCGATTTTAACAAAATGTTCCAATAAAATGTAGCCCATTTTCCACCCTGCCACATGTTGAAAGTTTCATTCAAAAATTTTTATCCATTCAAAAGTTATTCAAAAAATAGAGAAAACAATAACAGGGAAAATTTTTTCATAGCCTGCTTTTAGGGGCTACATCATTTTGGCCAAATTTTGTTTTTTGCGTTTTTCTCGGAAACGGCTGGGCGAAAATGGCCCGGGACCCTATACGTCGGATTTCCCCATGCTGAATTCGAATTTCGCAATTAGAATTTTCTAGCTCCAAATTTTTGGCAAAATTGGAAAAATTTTACAAGAAAAACGATTTAACTTAATAGTAGACATGGCAAGAGGCGATGATTGTGCCATGCGGGAGGTAGTCCAAATCTCACTCTTTCCAGTGGTGAAGGTTTCATGAAAAAATATTTATCCATTCAAAAGTTATTAAAAAAATACAGAAAACAATAACAACAAAAAATGCTACTGTGCGCCTTTTTATTTTTTGTCTTTTTTGAATAACTTTTGAATGGATAAATATTTTTGGATGAAACCTTCACCACGAGATAGAGTAGGAATTGGGCTATCTCTCGCATAGCACAGTCATCGCCTTTTGCTCCGCCTACCATTTATTCTAAACATTTCTCTTGCAAATTTTTTTCAATTTTGCCAAAAATTTTGAGCTAGAAAATTCTAATTGCGAAATTCGGATTCAGCATGTGGAAATCCGAGTTATAGGGTCCCGGGCCATTTTCGCCCAGCCGTTTCCGAGATAAACGCAAAAAACAAAATTTGGCCAAATTGAAGTAGCCCCTAAAAGCAGGCTATGAAAAAATTTTTCCCTGTTATTGTTTTTTCTATTTTTTGAATAACTTTTGAATGGCTAAATATTTTTGAATGAAACTTGCACCATGTTGCAGAGTGGGATTTTGGCTATCTGCCCCAAGCCAATTATGTTGCCACATGCCACATCCACTTTAATTAAAAAGCGTTTTATTTAGAAAAACGCTTATAACTTTTTAATCGTTTAAGCGATTTTAACAAAATGGTCCAATAAAATGTAGCCCATTTTCCAGCCTGCCACATGTTGAAAGTTTCATTCAAAAATATTGTTCCATTCAAAAGTTATAGGGTAAAATCCAAAAACAAGATCAACAGGAACTTGCAACATGCCGTTTTTGTCTACTATTTCTCTTTTTTGCTACAACTTTTGAACGGATTAATATATTTAAATGAAACTGCCACTGGATTGTAGATGGGGAAATGGGCTATCCTTCCCTAGAACATTTTTTTAAAATCGCTCAAACGATTACAAAGTTATAAGAGTTTTTCCAACTAAAACGCCGTTTATTCAACTTGTATGTGGCATGTGGCAACAAAAGTTGCATGTGGCAAGTAGCCCAATTCTTGCTCTACAACATGGTGCAAGTCTTATGTGAAAATATTTATCCGCTCAAAAGTTGTAGCAAAAAAACAAAAATTAAAACCCAAAAATCCACCTACTGCTGGTTCTGTTGGCCTGGTGTTTCACTTTTTTCGCGCAAGTTTTTTAAATTCAATTTTTGGACGGAGCGACAGTTACAGTTTGAATACAATTTTGTGTTTTCCCCATAACTTTTGAATGGCTAAATATTTTTGAATGAAACTTGCACCATGTTGCAGAGTGGGATTTTGGCTATCTGCCCCAAGCAAATTATGTTTCCACATGCCACATCCACTTTCGTTAAAAAGCGTTTTAATTTGGAAAACGCTTATAACTTTTTAATCGTTTGAGCGATTTTAACAAAATGTTCCAATAAAATGTAGCCCATTTTCCTCCCTGCCACATGTTGAAAGTTTAATTCAAAAATTTTTATCCATTCAAAAGTTATTCAAAAAATAGAGAAAACAATAACAGGGAAAAATTTTTCATAGCCTGCTTTTAGGGGCTACTTCATTTTGGCCAAATTTTGTTTTTTGCGTTTTTCTCGGAAACGGCTGGGCGAAAATGGCCCGGGACCCTATAACTCGGATTTCCCCATGCTGAATCCGAATTTCGCAATTAGAATTTTCTAGCTCCAAATTTTTGGCAAAATTGGAAAAATTTTACAAGAAAAACGATTTAAATTAATAGTAGACATGGTAAGAGGCGATGATTGTGCCATGCGGGAGGTAGTTCAAATCTCACTCTTTCCAGTGGTGAAGGTTTCATCAAAACATATTTATCCATTCAAAAGTTATTCAAAAAATACAGAAAACAATAACAACAAAAAATGCTACTGTGCGCCTTTTTATTTTTTGTCTTTTTTGAATAACTTTTGAATGGATAAATATTTTTGGATGAAACCTTCACCACGAGATAGAGTAGGAATTGGGCTATCTCTCGCATAGCACAGTCATCGCCTTTTGCTCCGCCTAACATTTATTCTAAACATTTCTCTTGCAAATTTTTTTCAATTTTGCCAAAAATTTTGAGCTAGAAAATTCTAATTGCGAAATTCGGATTCAGCATGTGGAAATCCGAGTTATAGGGTCCCGGGCCATTTTCGCCCAGCCGTTTCCGAGATAAACGCAAAAAACAAAATTTGGCCAAATTGAAGTAGCCCCTAAAAGCAGGCTATGAAAAATTTTTCCCTGTTATTGTTTTCTCTATTTTTTGAATAACTTTTGAATGGATAAATATTTTTGAATGAAACTTGCACCATATTGCAGAGTGGGAAATTGCCTATCTGCCCCATGCCAATTATGTTGCCACATGCCACATCCACTTTAATTAAAAAGCGTTTTATTTAGAAAAACGCTTATAACTTTTTAATCGTTTAAGCGATTTTAACAAAATGGTGCAATAAAATGTAGCCCATTTTCCACCATGCCACATGTTGAAAGTTTCATTTAAAAATATTGTTCCATTCAAAAGTTATAGGGTAAAAACCAAAAACAAGATCAACGGGAACTTGCAACATGCCGTTTTTGTCTACTATTTCTCTTTTTTGCTACAACTTTTGAACGGATTAATGTATTTAAATGAAACTGCCACTGGATTGTAGATGGGGAAATGGGCTATCCTTCCCTAGAACATTTTTTTAAAATCGCTCAAACGATTACAAAGTTATAAGAGTTTTTCCAACTAAAACGCCGTTTATTCAACTTGCGTGTGGCATGTGGCAACAAAAGTGGCATGTGGCAAGTAGCCCAATTCTTGCTCTACAACATGGTGCAAGTCTTATGTGAAAATATTTATCCGCTCAAAAGTTGTAGCAAAAAAACAAAAATTAAAACCCAAAAATCCACCTACTGCTGGTTCTGTTGGCCTGGTGTTTCACTTTTTTCGCGCAAGTTTTTTAAATTCAATTTTTGGACGGAGCGACAGTTACAGTTTGAATACAATTTTGTGTTTTCCCCATAACTTTTGAACGGATCAATATTTTTGAATGAAACTTGCACCATGTTGCAGAGTGGGAAATTGGCTATCTGACCCATGCTAATTATGTTGCCACATGCCACATCCACTTTCGTTAAAAAGCGTTTTAATTTGAAAAACGCTTATAATTTTTTAATCGTTTGAGCGATTTTAACAAAATGTTCCAATAAAATGTAGCCCATTTTCCACCCTGCCACATGTTGAAAGTTTCATTTAAAAATATTGTTCCGTTCAAAAGTTATAGGGTAAAAACCAAAAACAAGATCAACGGGAACTTGCAACATGCCGTTTTTTTCTACTATTTCTCTGTTATGCTACAACTTTTGAACGGATTAATATATTTAAATGAAACTTTCACTGAATCGTAAATGGGGAAATGGGCTATCCTTCCCTAGAACATTTTTTTTAAATCGCTCAAACGCTTAAAATGTTATAAGCGTTTTTATAAATAAAACGCCGTTTATTCAACTTGTATGTGGCATGTGGCAACAAAAGTTGCATGTGGCAAGTAGCCCAATTCTTGCTCTACAACATGGTGCAAGTCTTATGTGAAAATATTTATCCGCTCAAAAGTTGTAGCAAAAAAACCAAAATTAAAACCGAAAAATCCACCTACTGCTGGTTCTGTTGGCCTGGTGTTTCACTTTTTTCGCGCAAGTTTTTTAAATTCAATTTTTGGACGGAGCGACAGTTACAGTTTGAATACAATTTTGTGTTTTCCCCATAACTTTTGAATGGCTAAATATTTTTGAATGAAACTTGCACCATGTTGCAGAGTGGGATTTTGGCTATCTGCCCCAAGCAAATTATGTTGCCACATGCCACATCCACTTTCGTTAAAAAGCGTTTTAATTTGAAAAACGCTTATTACTTTTTAATCGTTTGAGCGATTTTAACAAAATGTTCCAATAAAATGTAGCCCATTTTCCACCCTGCCACATGTTGAAAGTTTCATTCAAAAATTTTTATCCATTCAAAAGTTATTCAAAAAATAGAGAAAACAATAACAGGGAAAATTTTTTCATAGCCTGCTTTTAGGGGCTACATCATTTTGGCCAAATTTTATTTTTTGCGTTTTTCTCGGAAACGGCTGGGCGAAAATGGCCCGGGACCCTATACGTCGGATTTCCCCATGCTGAATTCGAATTTCGCAATTAGACTTTTCTAGCTCCAAATTTTTGGCAAAATTGGAAAAATTTTACAAGAAAAACGATTTAAATTAATAGTAGACATGGCAAGAGGCGATGATTGTGCCATGCGGGAGGTAGTCCAAATCTCACTCTTTCCAGTGGTGAAGGTTTCATGAAAAAATATTTATCCATTCAAAAGTTATTAAAAAAATACAGAAAACAATAACAACAAAAAATGCTACTGTGCGCCTTTTTATTTTTTGTCTTTTTTGAATAACTTTTGAATGAATAAATATTTTTGGATGAAACCTTCACCACGAGATAGAGTAGGAATTGGGCTATCTCTCGCATAGCACAGTCATCGCCTTTTGCTCCGCCTACCATTTATTCTAAACATTTCTCTTGCAAATTTTTTTCAATTTTGCCAAAAATTTTGAGCTAGAAAATTCTAATTGCGAAATTCGGATTCAGCATGTGGAAATCCGAGTTATAGGGTCCCGGGCCATTTTTGCCCAGCCGTTTCCGAGAAAAACGGAAAAAACAAAATTTGGCCAAAATGAAGTAGCCCCTAAAAGCAGGCTATGAAAAATTTTTCCCTGTTATTGTTTTCTCTATTTTTTGAATAACTTTTGAATGGCTAAATATTTTTGAATGAAACTTGCACCATGTTGCAGAGTGGGATTTTGGCTATCTGCCCCAAGCAAATTATGTTTCCACATGCCACATCCACTTTCGTTAAAAAGCGTTTTAATTTGGAAAACGCTTATAACTTTTTAATCGTTTGAGCGATTTTAACAAAATTTTCCAATAAAATGTAGCCCATTTTCCACCCTGCCACATGTTGAAAGTTTCATTCAAAAATTTTTATCCATTCAAAAGTTATTCAAAAAATAGAGAAAACAATAACAGGGAAAATTTTTTCATAGCCTGCTTTTAGGGGCTACATCATTTTGGCCAAATTTTATTTTTTGCGTTTTTCTCGGAAACGGCTGGGCGAAAATGGCCCGGGACCCTATACGTCGGATTTCCCCATGCTGAATCCGAATTTCGCAATTAGAATTTTCTAGCTCCAAATTTTTGGCAAAATTGGAAAAATTTTACAAGAAAAACGATTTAAATTAATAGTAGACATGGCAAGAGGCGATGATTGTGCCATGCGGGAGGTAGTTCAAATCTCACTCTTTCCAGTGGTGAAGGTTTCATCAAAACATATTTATCCATTCAAAAGTTATTAAAAAAATACAGAAAACAATAACAACAAAAAATGCTACTGTGCGCCTTTTTATTTTTTGTCTTTTTTGAATAACTTTTGAATGGATAAATATTTTTGGATGAAACCTTCACCACGAGATAGAGTAGGAATTGGGCTATCTCTCGCATAGCACAGTCATCGCCTTTTGCTCCGCCTACCATTTATTCTAAACATTTCTCTTGCAAATTTTTTTCAATTTTGCCAAAAATTTTGAGCTAGAAAATTCTAATTGCGAAATTCGGATTCAGCATGTGGAAATCCGAGTTATAGGGTCCCGGGCCATTTTTGCCCAGCCGTTTCCGAGAAAAACGCAAAAAACAAAATTTGGCCAAAATGAAGTAGTCCCTAAAAGCAGGCTATGAAAAATTTTTCCCTGTTATTGTTTTCTCTATTTTTTGAATAACTTTTGAATGGCTAAATATTTTTGAATGAAACTTGCACCATGTTGCAGAGTGGGATTTTGGCTATCTGCCCCAAGCAAATTATGTTTCCACATGCCACATCCACTTTCGTTAAAAAGCGTTTTAATTTGGAAAACGCTTATAACTTTTTAATCGTTTGAGCGATTTTAACAAAATGTTCCAATAAAATGTAGCCCATTTTCCACCCTGCCACATGTTGAAAGTTTCATTCAAAAATTTTTATCCATTCAAAAGTTATTCAAAAAATAGAGAAAACAATAACAGGGAAAAATTTTTCATAGCCTGCTTTTAGGGGCTACTTCATTTTGGCCAAATTTTGTTTTTTGCGTTTTTCTCGGAAACGGCTGGGCGAAAATGGCCCGGGACCCTATACGTCGGATTTCCCCATGCTGAATCCGAATTTCGCAATTAGAATTTTCTAGCTCCAAATTTTTGGCAAAATTGGAAAAATTTTACAAGAAAAACGATTTAAATTAATAGTAGACATGGCAAGAGGCGATGATTGTGCCATGCGGGAGGTAGTTCAAATCTCACTCTTTCCAGTGGTGAAGGTTTCATCAAAACATATTTATCCATTCAAAAGTTATTAAAAAATACAGAAAACAATAACAGCAAAAAATGCTACTGTGCGCCTTTTTATTTTTTGTCTTTTTTGAATAACTTTTGAATGGATAAATACTTTTGGATGAAACCTTCACCACGAGATAGAGTAGGAATTGAGCTATCTCTCGCATAGCACAGTCATCGCCTTTTGCTCCGCCTACCATTTATTCTAAACATTTCTCTTGCAAATTTTTTTCAATTTTGCCAAAAATTTTGAGCTAGAAAATTCTAATTGCGAAATTCGGATTCAGCATGTGGAAATCCGAGTTATAGGGTCCCGGGCCATTTTCGCCCAGCCGTTTCCGAGATAAACGCAAAAAACAAAATTTGGCCAAATTGAAGTAGCCCCTAAAAGCAGGCTATGAAAAATTTTTCCCTGTTATTGTTTTCTCTATTTTTTGAATAACTTTTGAATGGATAAATATTTTTGAATGAAACTTGAACCATATTGCAGAGTGGGAAATTGCCTATCTGCCCCATGCCAATTATGTTGCCACATGCCACATCCACTTTAATTAAAAAGCTTTTTATTTAGAAAAACGCTTATAACTTTTTAATCGTTTAAGCGATTTTAACAAAATGGTCCAATAAAATGTAGCCCATTTTCCACCCTGCCACATGTTGAAAGTTTCATTTAAAAATATTGTTCCATTCAAAAGTTATTCAAAAAATAGAGAAAACAATAACAGGGAAAAATTTTTCATAGCCTGCTTTTAGGGGCTACTTCATTTTGGCAAAATTTTGTTTTTTGCGTTTTTCTCGGAAACGGCTGGGCGAAAATGGCCCGGGACCCTATACGTCGGATTTCCCCATGCTGAATCCGAATTTCACAATTAGAATTTTCTAGCTCCAAATTTTTGGCAAAATTGGAAAAATTTTACAAGAAAAACGATTTAAATTAATAGTAGACATGGCAAGAGGCGATGATTGTGCCATGCGGGAGGTAGTTCAAATCTCACTCTTTCCAGTGGTGAAGGTTTCATCAAAACATATTTATCCATTCAAAAGTTATTAAAAAAATACAGAAAACAATAACAGCAAAAAATGCTACTGTGCGCCTTTTTATTTTTTGTCTTTTTTGAATAACTTTTGAATGGATAAATACTTTTGGATGAAACCTTCACCACGAGATAGAGTAGGAATTGAGCTATCTCTCGCATAGCACAGTCATCGCCTTTTGCTCCGCCTACCATTTATTCTAAACATTTCTCTTGCAAATTTTTTTCAATTTTGCCAAAAATTTTGAGCTAGAAAATTCTAATTGCGAAATTCGGATTCAGCATGTGGAAATCCGAGTCATAGGGTCCCGGGCCATTTTCGCCCAGCCGTTTCCGAGATAAACGCAAAAAACAAAATTTGGCCAAATTGAAGTAGCCCCTAAAAGCAGGCTATGAAAAATTTTTCCCTGTTATTGTTTTCTCTATTTTTTGAATAACTTTTGAATGGATAAATATTTTTGAATGAAACTTGCACCATATTGCAGAGTGGGAAATTGCCTATCTGCCCCATGCCAATTATGTTGCCACATGCCACATCCACTTTAATTAAAAAGCGTTTTATTTAGAAAAACGCTTATAACTTTTTAATCGTTTAAGCGATTTTAACAAAATGGTCCAATAAAATGTAGCCCATTTTCCACCCTGCCACATGTTGAAAGTTTCATTTAAAAATATTGTTCCATTCAAAAGTTATAGGGTAAAAACCAAAAACAAGATCAACGGGAACTTGCAACATGCCGTTTTTGTCTACTATTTCTCTTTTTTGCTACAACTTTTGAACGGATTAATGTATTTAAATGAAACTGCCACTGGATTGTAGATGGGGAAATGGGCTATCCTTCCCTAGAACATTTTTTTTAAATCGGTCAAACGCTTAAAATGTTATAAGCGTTTTTATAACTAAAACGCAGTTTATTCCACTTACGTGTGGCATGTGGCAGCAAAAGTGGCATGTGGCAAGTAGCCCAATTCTTGCTCTACAACATGGTGCAAGTCTTATGTGAAAATATTTATCCGCTCAAAAGTTGTAACAAAAAAACAAAAATTAAAACCCAAAAATCCACCTACTGCTGGTTCTGTTGGCCTGGTGTTTCACTTTTTTCGCGCAAGTTTTTTAAATTCAATTTTTGGACGGAGCGACTGTTACAGTTTGAATACAATTTTGTGTTTTCCCCATAACTTTTGAACGGACCAATATTTTTGAATGAAACTTGCACCATGTTGCAGAGTGGGAAATTGGCTATCTGACCCATGCTAATTATGTTGCCACATGCCACATCCACTTTCGTTAAAAAGCGTTTTAATTTGAAAAACGCTTTTAACTTTCTTAGCGTTAGAGCGATTTCAAAAAAATGTTCAACTGAAATGTAGCCCATTTCCCACTCTGCCACATAGTAAAAGTCTTATTAAGATATCTTAACCCATTCAAAAGTTATAGGGTAAAATCCAAAAACAAGATCAACAGGAACTTGCAACATGCCGTTTTTGTCTACTATTTCTCTTTTTTGCTACAACTTTTGAACGGATTAATGTATTTAAATGAAACTGCCACTGGATTGTAGATGGGGAAATGGGCTATCCTTCCCTAGAACATTTTTTTTAAATCGGTCAAACGCTTAAAATGTTATAAGCGTTTTTATAACTAAAACGCAGTTTATTCCACTTACGTGTGGCATGTGGCAGCAAAAGTGGCATGTGGCAAGTAGCCCAATTCTTGCTCTACAACATGGTGCAAGTCTTATGTGAAAATATTTATCCGCTCAAAAGTTGTAGCAAAAAAACAAAAATTAAAACCCAAAAATCCACCTACTGCTGGTTCTGTTGGCCTGGTGTTTCACTTTTTTCGCGCAAGTTTTTTAAATTCAATTTTTGGACGGAGCGACAGTTACAGTTTGAATACAATTTTTTGTTTTCCCCATAACTTTTGAACGGACCAATATTTTTGAATGAAACTTGCACCATGTTGCAGAGTGGGATTTTGGCTATCTGCCCCAAGCAAATTATGTTGCCACATGCCACATCCACTTTCGTTAAAAAGCGTTTTAATTTGGAAAACGCTTATAACTTTTTAATCGTTTGAGCGATTTTAACAAAATGTTCCAATAAAATGTAGCCCATTTTCCACCCTGCCACATGTTGAAAGTTTCATTCTAAAATTTTTATCCATTCAAAAGTTATTCAAAAAATAGAGAAAACAATAACAGGGAAAAATTTTTCATAGCCTGCTTTTAGGGGCTACTTCATTTTGGCCAAATTTTGTTTTTTGCGTTTTTCTCGGAAACGGCTGGGCGAAAATGGCCCGGGACCCTATACGTCGGATTTCCCCATGCTGAATCCGAATTTCACAATTAGAATTTTCTAGCTCCAAATTTTTGGCAAAATTGGAAAAATTTTACAAGAAAAACGATTTAAATTAATAGTAGACATGGCAAGAGGCGATGATTGTGCCATGCGGGAGGTAGTTCAAATCTCACTCTTTCCAGTGGTGAAGGTTTCATCAAAACATATTTATCCATTCAAAAGTTATTAAAAAAATACAGAAAACAATAACAGCAAAAAATGCTACTGTGCGCCTTTTTATTTTTTGTCTTTTTTGAATAACTTTTGAATGGATAAATATTTTTGGATGAAACCTTCACCACGAGATAGAGTAGGAATTGGGCTATCTCTCGCATAGCACAGTCATCGCCTTTTGCTCCGCCTACCATTTATTCTAAACATTTCTCTTGCAAATTTTTTTCAATTTTGCCAAAAATTTTGAGCTAGAAAATTCTAATTGCGAAATTCGGATTCAGCATGTGGAAATCCGAGTTATAGGGTCCCGGGCCATTTTTGCCCAGCCGTTTCCGAGAAAAACGCAAAAAACAAAATTTGGCCAAAATGAAGTAGCCCCTAAAAGCAGGCTATGAAAAATTTTTCCCTGTTATTGTTTTCTCTATTTTTTGAATAACTTTTGAATGGCTAAATATTTTTGAATGAAACTTGCACCATGTTGCAGAGTGGGATTTTGGCTATCTGCCCCAAGCAAATTATGTTTCCACATGCCACATCCACTTTCGTTAAAAAGCGTTTTAATTTGGAAAACGCTTATAACTTTTTAATCGTTTGAGCGATTTTAACAAAATGTTCCAATAAAATGTAGCCCATTTTCCACCCTGCCACATGTTGAAAGTTTCATTTAAAAATATTGTTCCATTCAAAAGTTATAGGGTAAAAACCAAAAACAAGATCAACGGGAACTTGCAACATGCCGTTTTTGTCTACTATTTCTCTTTTTTGCTACAACTTTTGAACGGATTAATGTATTTAAATGAAACTGCCACTGGATTGTAGATGGGGAAATGGGCTATCCTTCCCTAGAACATTTTTTTTAAATCGCTCAAACGCTTAAAATGTTATAAGCGTTTTTATAACTAAAACGCAGTTTATTCCACTTACGTGTGGCATGTGGCAGCAAAAGTGGCATGTGGCAAGTAGCCCAATTCTTGCTCTACAACATGGTGCAAGTCTTATGTGAAAATATTTATCCGCTCAAAAGTTGTAGCAAAAAAACAAAAATTAAAACCCAAAAATCCACCTACTGCTGGTTCTGTTGGCCTGGTGTTTCACTTTTTTCGCGCAAGTTTTTTAAATTCAATTTTTGGACGGAGCGACAGTTACAGTTTGAATACAATTTTGTGTTTTCCCCATAACTTTTGAACGGACCAATATTTTTGAATGAAACTTGCACCATGTTGCAGAGTGGGAAATTGGCTATCTGACCCATGCTAATTATGTTGCCACATGCCACATCCACTTTCGTTAAAAAGCGTTTTAATTTGAAAAACGCTTTTAACTTTCTTAGCGTTAGAGCGATTTCAAAAAAATGTTCAACTGAAATGTAGCCCATTTCCCACTCTGCCACATAGTAAAAGTCTTATTAAGATATCTTAACCCATTCAAAAGTTATAGGGTAAAATCCAAAAACAAGATCAACAGGAACTTGCAACATGCCGTTTTTGTCTACTATTTCTCTTTTTTGCTACAACTTTTGAACGGATTAATATATTTAAATGAAACTGCCACTGGATTGTAGATGGGGAAATGGGCTATCCTTCCCTAGAACATTTTTTTAAAATCGCTCAAACGATTACAAAGTTATAAGAGTTTTCCCAACTAAAACGCCGTTTATTCCATTTGCGTGTGGCATGTGGCAGCAAAAGTGGCATGTGGCAAGTAGCCCAATTCTTGCTCTACAACATGGTGCAAGTCTTATGTGAAAATATTTGTCCGCTCAAAAGTTGTAGCAAAAAAACAAAAATTAAAACCCAAAAATCCACCTACTGCTGGTTCTGTTGGCCTGGTGTTTCACTTTTTTCGCGCAAGTTTTTTAAATTCAATTTTTGGACGGAGCGACAGTTACAGTTTGAATACAATTTTGTGTTTTCCCCATAACTTTTGAACGGACCAATATTTTTGAATGAAACTTGCACCATGTTGCAGAGTGGGAAATTGGCTATCTGACCCATGCTAATTATGTTGCCACATGCCACATCCACTTTCGTTAAAAAGCGTTTTAATTTGAAAAACGCTTATAACTTTTTAATCATTTGAGCGATTTTAACAAAATGTTCCAATAAAATGTAGCCCATTTTCCACCCTGCCACATGTTGAAAGTTTCATTTAAAAATATTGTTCCATTCAAAAGTTATAGGGTAAAATCCAAAAACAAGATCAACAGGAACTTGCAACATGCCGTTTTTGTCTACTATTTCTCTTTTTTGCTACAGCTTTTGAACGGATTAATGTATTTAAATGAAACTGCCACTGGATTGTAGATGGGGAAATGGGCTATCCTTCCCTAGAACATTTTTTTAAAATCGCTCAAACGATTACAAAGTTATAAGAGTTTTTCCAACTAAAACGCCGTTTATTCAACTTGCGTGTGGCATGTGGCAACAAAAGTGGCATGTGGCAAGTAGCCCAATTCTTGCTCTACAACATGGTGCAAGTCTTATGTGAAAATATTTATCCGCTCAAAAGTTGTAGCAAAAAAACAAAAATTAAAACCCAAAAATCCACCTACTGCTGGTTCTGTTGGCCTGGTGTTTCACTTTTTTCGCGCAAGTTTTTTAAATTAAATTTTTGGACGGAGCGACAGTTACAGTTTGAATACAATTTTGTGTTTTCCCCATAACTTTTGAACGGACCAATATTTTTGAATGAAACTTGCACCATGTTGCAGAGTGGGAAATTGGCTATCTGACCCATGCTAATTATGTTGCCACATGCCACATCCACTTTCGTTAAAAAGCGTTTTAATTTGAAAAACGCTTTTAACTTTCTTAGCGTTAGAGCGATTTCAAAAAAATGTTCAACTGAAATGTAGCCCATTTCCCACTCTGCCACATAGTAAAAGTCTTATTAAGATATCTTAACCCATTCAAAAGTTATAGGGTAAAATCCAAAAACAAGATCAACAGGAACTTGCAACATGCCGTTTTTGTCTACTATTTCTCTTTTTTGCTACAACTTTTGAACGGATTAATATATTTAAATGAAACTGCCACTGGATTGTAGATGGGGAAATGGGCTATCCTTCCCTAGAACATTTTTTTAAAATCGCTCAAACGATTACAAAGTTATAAGAGTTTTTCCAACTAAAACGCCGTTTATTCAACTTGCGTGTGGCATGTGGCAACAAAAGTGGCATGTGGCAAGTAGCCCAATTCTTGCTCTACAACATGGTGCAAGTCTTATGTGAAAATATTTATCCGCTCAAAAGTTGTAGCAAAAAAACAAAAATTAAAAGCCAAAAATCCACCTACTGCTGGTTCTGTTGGCCTGGTGTTTCACTTTTTTCGCGCAAGTTTTTTAAATTCAATTTTTGGACGGAGCGACAGTTACAGTTTGAATACAATTTTTTGTTTTCCCCATAACTTTTGAACGGACCAATATTTTTGAATGAAACTTGCACCATGTTGCAGAGTGGGATTTTGGCTATCTGCCCCAAGCAAATTATGTTGCCACATGCCACATCCACTTTCGTTAAAAAGCGTTTTAATTTGGAAAACGCTTATAACTTTTTAATCGTTTGAGCGATTTTAACAAAATGTTCCAATAAAATGTAGCCCATTTTCCACCCTGCCACATGTTGAAAGTTTCATTCAAAAATTTTTATCCATTCAAAAGTTATTCAAAAAATAGAGAAAACAATAACAGGGAAAAATTTTTCATAGCCTGCTTTTAGGGGCTACTTCATTTTGGCCAAATTTTGTTTTTTGCGTTTTTCTCGGAAACGGCTGGGCGAAAATGGCCCGGGACCCTATACGTCGGATTTCCCCATGCTGAATCCGAATTTCGCAATTAGAATTTTCTAGCTCCAAATTTTTGGCAAAATTGGAAAAATTTTACAAGAAAAACGATTTAAATTAATAGTAGACATGGCAAGAGGCGATGATTGTGCCATGCGGGAGGTAGTTCAAATCTCACTCTTTCCAGTGGTGAAGGTTTCATGAAAAAATATTTATCCATTCAAAAGTTATTAAAAAAATACAGAAAACAATAACAACAAAAAATGCTACTGTGCGCCTTTTTATTTTTTGTCTTTTTTGAATAACTTTTGAATGGATAAATATTTTTGGATGAAACCTTCACCACGAGATAGAGTAGGAATTGGGCTATCTCTCGCATAGCACAGTCATCGCCTTTTGCTCCACCTACCATTTATTCTAAACATTTCTCTTGCAAATTTTTTTCAATTTTGCCAAAAATTTTGAGCTAGAAAATTCTAATTGCGAAATTCGGATTCAGCATGTGGAAATCCGAGTTATAGGGTCCCGGGCCATTTTTGCCCAGCCGTTTCCGAGAAAAACGCAAAAAACAAAATTTGGCCAAAATGAAGTAGCCCCTAAAAGCAGGCTATGAAAAATTTTTCCCTGTTATTGTTTTCTCTATTTTTTGAATAACTTTTGAATGGCTAAATATTTTTGAATGAAACTTGCACCATGTTGCAGAGTGGGATTTTGGCTATCTGCCCCAAGCAAATTATGTTTCCACATGCCACATCCACTTTCGTTAAAAAGCGTTTTAATTTGGAAAACGCTTATAACTTTTTAATCGTTTGAGCGATTTTAACAAAATGTTCCAATAAAATGTAGCCCATTTTCCACCCTGCCACATGTTGAAAGTTTCATTCAAAAATTTTTATCCATTCAAAAGTTATTCAAAAAATAGAGAAAACAATAACAGGGAAAAATTTTTCATAGCCTGCTTTTAGGGGCTACTTAATTTTGGCCAAATTTTGTTTTTTGCGTTTTTCTCGGAAACGGCTGGGCGAAAATGGCCCGGGACCCTATACGTCGGATTTCCCCATGCTGAATCCGAATTTCACAATTAGAATTTTCTAGCTCCAAATTTTTGGCAAAATTGGAAAAATTTTACAAGAAAAACGATTTAAATTAATAGTAGACATGGCAAGAGGCGATGATTGTGCCATGCGGGAGGTAGTTCAAATCTCACTCTTTCCAGTGGTGAAGGTTTCATCAAAACATATTTATCCATTCAAAAGTTATTAAAAAAATACAGAAAACAATAACTACAAAAAATGCTACTGTGCGCCTTTTTATTTTTTGTCTTTTTTGAATAACTTTTGAATGGATAAATACTTTTGGATGAAACCTTCACCACGAGATAGAGTAGGAATTGAGCTATCTCTCGCATAGCACAGTCATCGCCTTTTGCTCCGCCTAACATTTATTCTAAACATTTCTCTTGCAAATTTTTTTCAATTTTGCCAAAAATTTTGAGCTAGAAAATTCTAATTGCGAAATTCGGATTCAGCATGTGGAAATCCGAGTTATAGGGTCCCGGGCCATTTTCGCCCAGCCGTTTCCGAGATAAACGCAAAAAACAAAATTTGGCCAAATTGAAGTAGCCCCTAAAAGCAGGCTATGAAAAATTTTTCCCTGTTATTGTTTTCTCTATTTTTTGAATAACTTTTGAATGGATAAATATTTTTGAATGAAACTTGCACCATATTGCAGAGTGGGAAATTGCCTATCTGCCCCATGCCAATTATGTTGCCACATGCCACATCCACTTTAATTAAAAAGCGTTTTATTTAGAAAAACGCTTATAACTTTTTAATCGTTTAAGCGATTTTAACAAAATGGTCCAATAAAATGTAGCCCATTTTCCACCCTGCCACATGTTGAAAGTTTCATTTAAAAATATTGTTCCATTCAAAAGTTATAGGGTAAAAACCAAAAACAAGATCAACGGGAACTTGCAACATGCCGTTTTTGTCTACTATTTCTCTTTTTTGCTACAGCTTTTGAACGGATTAATGTATTTAAATGAAACTGCCACTGGATTGTAGATGGGGAAATGGGCTATCCTTCCCTAGAACATTTTTTTAAAATCGCTCAAACGATTACAAAGTTATAAGAGTTTTTCCAACTAAAACGCCGTTTATTCAACTTGCGTGTGGCATGTGGCAACAAAAGTGGCATGTGGCAAGTAGCCCAATTCTTGCTCTACAACATGGTGCAAGTCTTATGTGAAAATATTTATCCGCTCAAAAGTTGTAGCAAAAAAACAAAAATTAAAACCCAAAAATCCACCTACTGCTGGTTCTGTTGGCCTGGTGTTTCACTTTTTTCGCGCAAGTTTTTTAAATTCAATTTTTGGACGGAGCGACAGTTACAGTTTGAATACAATTTTGTGTTTTCCCCATAACTTTTGAACGGACCAATATTTTTGAATGAAACTTGCACCATGTTGCAGAGTGGGAAATTGGCTATCTGACCCATGCTAATTATGTTGCCACATGCCACATCCACTTTCGTTAAAAAGCGTTTTAATTTGAAAAACGCTTTTAACTTTCTTAGCGTTAGAGCGATTTCAAAAAAATGTTCAACTGAAATGTAGCCCATTTCCCACTCTGCCACATAGTAAAAGTCTTATTAAGATATCTTAACCCATTCAAAAGTTATAGGGTAAAATCCAAAAACAAGATCAACAGGAACTTGCAACATGCCGTTTTTGTCTACTATTTCTCTTTTTTGCTACAACTTTTGAACGGATTAATATATTTAAATGAAACTGCCACTGGATTGTAGATGGGGAAATGGGCTATCCTTCCCTAGAACATTTTTTTAAAATCGCTCAAACGATTACAAAGTTATAAGAGTTTTCCCAACTAAAACGCCGTTTATTCCATTTGCGTGTGGCATGTGGCAGCAAAAGTGGCATGTGGCAAGTAGCCCAATTCTTGCTCTACAACATGGTGCAAGTCTTATGTGAAAATATTTGTCCGCTCAAAAGTTGTAGCAAAAAAACAAAAATTAAAACCCAAAAATCCACCTACTGCTGGTTCTGTTGGCCTGGTGTTTCACTTTTTTCGCGCAAGTTTTTTAAATTCAATTTTTGGACGGAGCGACAGTTACAGTTTGAATACAATTTTGTGTTTTCCCCATAACTTTTGAACGGACCAATATTTTTGAATGAAACTTGCACCATGTTGCAGAGTGGGAAATTGGCTATCTGACCCATGCTAATTATGTTTCCACATGCCACATCCACTTTCGTTAAAAAGCGTTTTAATTTGGAAAACGCTTATAACTTTTTAATCGTTTGAGCGATTTTAACAAAATGTTCCAATAAAATGTAGCCCATTTTCCACCCTGCCACATGTTGAAAGTTTCATTCAAAAATTTTTATCCATTCAAAAGTTATTCAAAAAATAGAGAAAACAATAACAGGGAAAAATTTTTCATAGCCTGCTTTTAGGGGCTACTTCATTTTGGCCAAATTTTGTTTTTTGCGTTTTTCTCGGAAACGGCTGGGCGAAAATGGCCCGGGACCCTATACGTCGGATTTCCCCATGCTGAATCCGAATTTCGCAATTAGAATTTTCTAGCTCCAAATTTTTGGCAAAATTGGAAAAATTTTACAAGAAAAACGATTTAAATTAATAGTAGACATGGCAAGAGGCGATGATTGTGCCATGCGGGAGGTAGTTCAAATCTCACTCTTTCCAGTGGTGAAGGTTTCATGAAAAAATATTTATCCATTCAAAAGTTATTAAAAAAATACAGAAAACAATAACAACAAAAAATGCTACTGTGCGCCTTTTTATTTTTTGTCTTTTTTGAATAACTTTTGAATGGATAAATATTTTTGGATGAAACCTTCACCACGAGATAGAGTAGGAATTGGGCTATCTCTCGCATAGCACAGTCATCGCCTTTTGCTCCACCTACCATTTATTCTAAACATTTCTCTTGCAAATTTTTTTCAATTTTGCCAAAAATTTTGAGCTAGAAAATTCTAATTGCGAAATTCGGATTCAGCATGTGGAAATCCGAGTTATAGGGTCCCGGGCCATTTTTGCCCAGCCGTTTCCGAGAAAAACGCAAAAAACAAAATTTGGCCAAAATGAAGTAGCCCCTAAAAGCAGGCTATGAAAAATTTTTCCCTGTTATTGTTTTCTCTATTTTTTGAATAACTTTTGAATGGCTAAATATTTTTGAATGAAACTTGCACCATGTTGCAGAGTGGGATTTTGGCTATCTGCCCCAAGCAAATTATGTTTCCACATGCCACATCCACTTTCGTTAAAAAGCGTTTTAATTTGGAAAACGCTTATAACTTTTTAATCGTTTGAGCGATTTTAACAAAATGTTCCAATAAAATGTAGCCCATTTTCCACCCTGCCACATGTTGAAAGTTTCATTCAAAAATTTTTATCCATTCAAAAGTTATTCAAAAAATAGAGAAAACAATAACAGGGAAAAATTTTTCATAGCCTGCTTTTAGGGGCTACTTCATTTTGGCCAAATTTTGTTTTTTGCGTTTTTCTCGGAAACGGCTGGGCGAAAATGGCCCGGGACCCTATACGTCGGATTTCCCCATGCTGAATCCGAATTTCACAATTAGAATTTTCTAGCTCCAAATTTTTGGCAAAATTGGAAAAATTTTACAAGAAAAACGATTTAAATTAATAGTAGACATGGCAAGAGGCGATGATTGTGCCATGCGGGAGGTAGTTCAAATCTCACTCTTTCCAGTGGTGAAGGTTTCATCAAAACATATTTATCCATTCAAAAGTTATTAAAAAAATACAGAAAACAATAACTACAAAAAATGCTACTGTGCGCCTTTTTATTTTTTGTCTTTTTTGAATAACTTTTGAATGGATAAATATTTTTGGATGAAACCTTCACCACGAGATAGAGTAGGAATTGAGCTATCTCTCGCATAGCACAGTCATCGCCTTTTGCTCCGCCTAACATTTATTCTAAACATTTCTCTTGCAAATTTTTTTCAATTTTGCCAAAAATTTTGAGCTAGAAAATTCTAATTGCGAAATTCGGATTCAGCATGTGGAAATCCGAGTTATAGGGTCCCGGGCCATTTTCGCCCAGCCGTTTCCGAGATAAACGCAAAAAACAAAATTTGGCCAAATTGAAGTAGCCCCTAAAAGCAGGCTATGAAAAATTTTTCCCTGTTATTGTTTTCTCTATTTTTTGAATAACTTTTGAATGGATAAATATTTTTGAATGAAACTTGCACCATATTGCAGAGTGGGAAATTGCCTATCTGCCCCATGCCAATTATGTTGCCACATGCCACATCCACTTTAATTAAAAAGCGTTTTATTTAGAAAAACGCTTATAACTTTTTAATCGTTTAAGCGATTTTAACAAAATGGTCCAATAAAATGTAGCCCATTTTCCACCCTGCCACATGTTGAAAGTTTCATTTAAAAATATTGTTCCATTCAAAAGTTATAGGGTAAAAACCAAAAACAAGATCAACGGGAACTTGCAACATGCCGTTTTTGTCTACTATTTCTCTTTTTTGCTACAACTTTTGAACGGATTAATGTATTTAAATGAAACTGCCACTGGATTGTAGATGGGGAAATGGGCTATCCTTCCCTAGAACATTTTTTTTAAATCGCTCAAACGCTTAAAATGTTATAAGCGTTTTTATAACTAAAACGCAGTTTATTCCACTTACGTGTGGCATGTGGCAGCAAAAGTGGCATGTGGCAAGTAGCCCAATTCTTGCTCTACAACATGGTGCAAGTCTTATGTGAAAATATTTGTCCGCTCAAAAGTTGTAGCAAAAAAACAAAAATTAAAACCCAAAAATCCACCTACTGCTGGTTCTGTTGGCCTGGTGTTTCACTTTTTTCGCGCAAGTTTTTTAAATTCAATTTTTGGACGGAGCGACAGTTACAGTTTGAATACAATTTTGTGTTTTCCCCATAACTTTTGAACGGACCAATATTTTTGAATGAAACTTGCACCATGTTGCAGAGTGGGAAATTGGCTATCTGACCCATGCTAATTATGTTGCCACATGCCACATCCACTTTCGTTAAAAAGCGTTTTAATTTGAAAAACGCTTTTAACTTTCTTAGCGTTAGAGCGATTTCAAAAAAATGTTCAACTGAAATGTAGCCCATTTCCCACTCTGCCACATAGTAAAAGTCTTATTAAGATATCTTAACCCATTCAAAAGTTATAGGGTAAAATCCAAAAACAAGATCAACAGGAACTTGCAACATGCCGTTTTTGTCTACTATTTCTCTTTTTTGCTACAACTTTTGAACGGATTAATATATTTAAATGAAACTGCCACTGGATTGTAGATGGGGAAATGGGCTATCCTTCCCTAGAACATTTTTTTAAAATCGCTCAAACGATTACAAAGTTATAAGAGTTTTCCCAACTAAAACGCCGTTTATTCCATTTGCGTGTGGCATGTGGCAGCAAAAGTGGCATGTGGCAAGTAGCCCAATTCTTGCTCTACAACATGGTGCAAGTCTTATGTGAAAATATTTGTCCGCTCAAAAGTTGTAGCAAAAAAACAAAAATTAAAACCCAAAAATCCACCTACTGCTGGTTCTGTTGGCCTGGTGTTTCACTTTTTTCGGGCAAGTTTTTTAAATTCAATTTTTGGACGGAGCGACAGTTACAGTTTGAATACAATTTTGTGTTTTCCCCATAACTTTTGAACGGACCAATATTTTTGAATGAAACTTGCACCATGTTGCAGAGTGGGAAATTGGCTATCTGACCCATGCTAATTATGTTGCCACATGCCACATCCACTTTCGTTAAAAAGCGTTTTAATTTGAAAAACGCTTATAACTTTTTAATCATTTGAGCGATTTTAACAAAATGTTCCAATAAAATGTAGCCCATTTTCCACCCTGCCACACGTTGAAAGTTTCATTTAAAAATATTGTTCCATTCAAAAGTTATAGGGTAAAATCCAAAAACAAGATCAACAGGAACTTGCAACATGCCGTTTTTGTCTACTATTTCTCTTTTTTGCTACAACTTTTGAACGGATTAATATATTTAAATGAAACTGCCACTGGATTGTAGATGGGGAAATGGGCTATCCTTCCCTAGAACATTTTTTTAAAATCGCTCAAACGATTACAAAGTTATAAGAGTTTTCCCAACTAAAACGCCGTTTATTCCATTTGCGTGTGGCATGTGGCAGCAAAAGTGGCATGTGGCAAGTAGCCCAATTCTTGCTCTACAACATGGTGCAAGTCTTATGTGAAAATATTTGTCCGCTCAAAAGTTGTAGCAAAAAAACAAAAATTAAAACCCAAAAATCCACCTACTGCTGGTTCTGTTGGCCTGGTGTTTCACTTTTTTCGGGCAAGTTTTTTAAATTCAATTTTTGGACGGAGCGACAGTTACAGTTTGAATACAATTTTGTGTTTTCCCCATAACTTTTGAACGGACCAATATTTTTGAATGAAACTTGCACCATGTTGCAGAGTGGGAAATTGGCTATCTGACCCATGCTAATTATGTTGCCACATGCCACATCCACTTTCGTTAAAAAGCGTTTTAATTTGAAAAACGCTTATAACTTTTTAATCATTTGAGCGATTTTAACAAAATGTTCCAATAAAATGTAGCCCATTTTCCACCCTGCCACACGTTGAAAGTTTCATTTAAAAATATTGTTCCATTCAAAAGTTATAGGGTAAAATCCAAAAACAAGATCAACAGGAACTTGCAACATGCCGTTTTTGTCTACTATTTCTCTTTTTTGCTACAACTTTTGAACGGATTAATATATTTAAATGAAACTGCCACTGGATTGTAGATGGGGAAATGGGCTATCCTTCCCTAGAACATTTTTTTAAAATCGCTCAAACGATTACAAAGTTATAAGAGTTTTCCCAACTAAAACGCCGTTTATTCCATTTGCGTGTGGCATGTGGCAGCAAAAGTGGCATGTGGCAAGTAGCCCAATTCTTGCTCTACAACATGGTGCAAGTCTTATGTGAAAATATTTATCCGCTCAAAAGTTGTAGCAAAAAAACAAAAATTAAAACCTAAAAATCCACCTACTGCTGGTTCTGTTGGCCTGGTGTTTCACTTTTTTCGCGCAAGTTTTTTAAATTCAATTTTTGGACGGAGCGACAGTTACAGTTTGAATACAATTTTGTGTTTTCCCCATAACTTTTGAACGGACCAATATTTTTGAATGAAACTTGCACCATGTTGCAGAGTGGGATATTGGCTATCTGACCTATGCTAAGTATGTTGCCACATGCCACATCCACTTTCGTTAAAAAGCGTTTTAATTTGAAAAACGCTTATAACTTTCTTAGCATTTGAGCGATTTTAACAAAATGTTCCAATAAAATGTAGCCTTTTGGGCATTGTTGAACACTAAAACACAGCCGTACTTACTTATCGAAATACTTCGTGAGCAGCTTAAATAAAAATAAAAACAAATTTCTTTAATTTTTGTGTTTTTTTTTTTTGTTTCATTTAACATTTCTTTTTATTTTTTGTTTAATTTTTTCTTTACAATTTCATTTGATTAGACACGTACACATACAATTAATTAATTCTCATACTTCTTTTTCTATACAAGATTTCATAACTTTAAATTAATTCAGATAAACTTCTTTTTTTGTTTTTTTTTGTTTTTGCTTTTAATTCGACAACATGTGGGATTTCCGTTTTCTATACGAAATACAAACAGGATTTGATTACAGTTTTTTCTTTAATTTAATTTTCTTTTCTTTTGTTTTGCTTTTTTTGGCATTTAGTTAAAGATTAGATTGATTTTGTATGAAATTGAAAATTTGAGTATTGAATTTGAATATTTTTTTTATTTTTTTTTTTTTTAATTTAATTTAAGGAAATAATTGTCTTTAAGTAATAAATAAATCAACAAAAGTAAACAGTAATAGAACAGTGGGACGAGTACAGAGAGTTAGACAGTTACAGGAGGATGTACAAAGTTGTTTTTTTAATTTCATATTTTTGTTTGAGTTTTACAATATTTAGACGGCTTTGATTGTTTGGTTTTTTTCTTTTTTTCAAGGATTATGGAGTTAACAGTTTATAAATATTATGATTAAAAATTCTTTTATTAATAATAATTAATGTTTTTTTGTTTTTATTTTTTTAATCTTTGGTTTTGATTTAATATACTTTTGTGTGTTTGTGTTTTGTTTTTGTTTTTTATCTATGAATGTTCGTTGAATTACTTTCTTTAAAAAAAAAACTAGAACAAAATATGCAAATAAATACTTTCATATAAAAAACAAAAAAATTAAATAATAATACTTAAGTGTGTATGGGTGTGGGTGAGTGTGTTTTTGTTTATGTGCTTATACTCAGTTAGCATTTTAGTTTACTAAAATAAAAGCTCTGGAGTTCTTTATGACAAAAAAAAAATGTTAATGATAAAAAATGCACGGAAAAAAATTATTCGCCAAGTACAAATTAAACTTAAAAATTTTTTTTCATATCGATTAACAATTTTAAATTATTTAATTAATAAAAACATGTTTGTTTAATAAAGTCTTTTAAAAAAATTCATATTTAAAATTTTCTTAATCAATCTGATAACTTTGACAGTGATTTGATTGCGCTTCACTTTGCCAGGAGCTGTTTGTCTGTTTGTTTGCCTATAAAATAGCGAGTTTTTAAAGCATTACTAATGCCAGAGCTTTAATGCTTTCGTTGAGTTTTGAGACTTTACGCACAACCATTTATAAAATGCTAGCTGGGCATAATTAGTTTGTGATGTTGGTTGGTTTAATGATTTTTTTTCTGCTTTTTAAAATTATTTTTAATAATTCATAAAATTAACAAGTTTATATATAAAAAAAAAAACTAGGGAGAAGGTTTGACTAGTGTGCAATTATCTTAAGGTTTCTTTTTCTCACTTCATTTTGTTAATTTTTTTTTTAAGAAATTTGCTTTTGTTGGTGTGTAACTTGTGTTTTAATGGATTTGTTTAATGCAAGGTTAGGAGTTTACAAATAAATAATAATAATAATTAACAAAAATACATCTCTCTTTTTGTGTTATAATTTATAATAAATTAATAATTTTCTTTTTTTAATATTTAGGTTTTGCTTTTTGTTTAGCATTAAAAAAATTAAATTTTATTTTTTAAGGTTTCTTACTAAAAAAAATTATTATTTTGTATTTTTGTTTTTTTATTTTTATTTTTAGTTTAATTTTACTTTTACTTTTTATAATATTTTTAATGAAGTATATTCAGTCTTTGGTATTATCACAACATTTGTTTTACACAATTTGGGTTATTTTTTTTTCAATTCATCTTTCGTTTCATGTTTCTTTGATTTAGTTTTAATGAGTTTTCATTTCATTGTTTTTTTATTTTTTTTGTTTTTTTTTTGTTTTTTGGTTTTTGCAATTTTTTTTAAAAATAGCAAAACAATAGTAACTTAAATAAACAAACAAAAAAAAATGTACAAATCTAATTTAAATTAATAAAAACAAAAAAAAAATAATAATCTAAGCAGTGGCGTTAATAACAAACCAAAAAATTATTTATGAAACGCCCAAATCGTGCAGCAAATGCTGTGTAATAACTTTACCTTCTTCTTCCATGCGTTGAGCTGTCACCGTATTGATTAAATTGAACACAATAGCAAAAACAGTAAAGGCACAGTAAATGCCCAAGGCCAGCCACCAAATGAGATTTTCATAGGCGCGATGCTCAAAATTTTTAAGCACCAAAAGGCCAATGGTGAGACCAGCTAAAGCTCCAGTTAAATGAGCCACATACGAAACTGGCAAAGCCTTGTAAGTTGTAACATCAACGGCTATATATTGTACATACAAAGCTTGTCCTAGATCGCAAAATACTAAAATAAACAAAATTTTAATAAAAAAAAAATTAATAAAATTTTTTGAATTTGAAAAAATTTTTTTTCTTTATAATTTTTTTTTCTTTTGTAAATAAAATTAATTAGAAACTTACCAAATATGCCCACAGATAACAGTTGAGCTGAGGCAAATTTCATTTGACCATAATTAAGTGTTATATTGGCCAAATTGGCTGCTAATATGGCATAAACACCACCACTGGCTCCCAGCAAATACACCTTAGACTCTACCACACTGGTGCCTAAGGAACCAGCAAACACACCAGCAAAATATATAATAGCCACACGCAATGGACCATGCATTACCTCCAATGGAATGCCATAGGACAATTGTATGAACACATTAATGCCCAAATGGACCCAGTTGACGTGCAGCAACATGTAAGAGATAAAGCGCCACACCTCTAAACGGCGATCCGGTCGATAAATAAACACCGAATCATCATATAAGGCAAAATCGTGCAATTTTTGCACTGACGATGTGTTGTAAACGAAAACTGCGGTCTAAAAAGGAAAATTTTAATAATTAGTAAATAAAAAAACACAGAAAACCTGAAAAGGAAAAGTTTTTTTTTTTTTTTTTTTTTTTTTTTATTCAGTAAACGGCCCAATATATAAGAAATATTAATTCAGCAAATTTTCTATGGACCGGGACAGCTTGTTGAATTTCGTAAAACATTTCTTGAAAATTTGAGCACTTGAACTGGAGCCCAAATTACAGCACTCACCCGATAGCAATCGAAATTTCAATACAATTTAAATGGAAATTTCGATCGTTATTGAATGATATAATTTGGTCCCTTGTGTTAAAAATTCATTTGTAAAACTCACTTCTAGTAACGAAATCATTAAAATAAAGATGGGCCAACTTTTACGGTGATCAGCTTTAAAATAAACTGCTTCCATATCTAAATTTGTCGAGCTTTTCAAATCGCTAGATGTTGGGTGTAAATGATGATGATGCTGGTGCTGGTGCTGGTGCTGCTGTTGTTGTTGCATTTGATGTGGCAATGGCTTTTGCATATAAAGATGCTCATTATGTTTTGTACAACATGTTGCACTATTTACACTACTATCAGTATCATATGACGATGATGATGCCGATGAGAATGTTACATTTTGTGGAATGTCTATGATAATCGATTCAAATGTTGAATCTAAAGATTGGCTTGTTGCTTCATTATTCTGAGCCATTTTTGTTTAGTTTCGCTTCTTTTTTTGTTAATAAAAAAGTCTTTTTTGTAGTTAATAGACTGTAATGAAAAAATTAAAAAATTAAATTTATTATTTATTTTTGTTGTTGTTGTTGTGGTTTTTAGTAAACAATAAGATTTACTAGTTGTTAACATTAAATAAGTGTTAAAGTATGTTGCTGCTGATAATGCTGCTGTGGCTTGTAAATGAGTTTCTTTCAGAGGGAAAGAGAAGAAAAAAAAAGCCGCCAACAATTTTTTTTTATTATTTATTTGGTTTATTTAAAAGGCAGGTTGCATTCAATGTATTTTTCTAGGTGTTTATACTCTTTCCTTAAATTTTTTATTTTTTATTTCTAGTAAACAATTTTTTTGTTTATGTAAATGATAAAGTGTTTTCGTTTTGTTTGTTAAATTGTGGCTAAAGCAAAACAAAACAATTTGAAAAAAAAAATTCATTTTATTTACAGATTAAATTGGTGAAACAAGAAGTGCAGCTAGAAAGGAGGCAAGACAGAAAGAATTTTGTTTACAAATATAAATAACCCAATTTTAAGTTTTTCTTTTTGACATCCAACAGCGTTTCAAAGAAGAGGTATTTCCCATTTTCTAAACACGTGTACTCAAAGTTATTTTGCCCCGAAATTTATTTAAATTTACTAAAAATAAATATTTACCAGCGACGTGTTTATTAATTTTTGTTTTTTGTGGGCTGTTTCAAATTTTTGGAAAATTATGTTTTAACAAACTTTATATGAAATAGAGTTTCTTGAGAGTTTAAAAGCTTTAGCTTACTGAAAGCTTTTTTTTCTTTTTTTTTTCTATTTAAATTAATTGAAAATTTATATTGACATGTAACAATCATTAAAAGTCTAGCAAAAATATTAAACAAAAAAATCTTTCTTTTTTTTTTAATTATTTTTATTGCTTGAAAACTTTAAGCAGCAAATGCATAAAATCCAAGAAAGAAGAAGTCATTTTCAAAAGAAAATATAACATTAAAACCGAAAACATACTTGCGCAGCTCACTGAGCCAAATGTGAAAGCCCTCTAAACAATGATACTAATATGAACATAAAATTTAAATACTTGTAGTTAATTAGAGATTTATGCATTTGGTTGTAAATCAATTCTTTAATTCTAAATCTATAAAAATAAAATGCATTTTCTGTCTTCTTGTTCGTTTGTTCGCTATGTAAATTTTCTCTAAAAATTGGCACATACGAGTACGCTCTCTATACTCTAAGAATAGCGACTGAGGTAAAATAAGACCGGCTAAAAATTTCCAGTTCTAAATGTACTGCGATGTTGAAATTAAAATAATGTTTCATTACTAAATGAAATTTTTTTTTTTATTTTTCTAATTCCGCAGTTGAGCTGCTAAATTTTTCACTTTTGAACCATAATAAATTTGATTTGAAATGGATTTAAAAAAAAAATTTTGGATGAAAAATTTCGTTTAAAATGCATTTTAAACAATTTTTTTAAAACTTTACCGTCTTATCAAAAAAAAAAAAAAAATTAACGTAGACTTTATAGTCAACGTTAGCGAAATTTTCGGTATAATTTTTGCATAAATTTTACTTTAAAGTCTACCCAAAAAATTAAGTAAAATTTATGACAAAAAAGTCACAATTAAGACAGCAAATACATTTTTACTTAGATTGACTTAAGCGACTCTGCCTTACACTCCTTGAACTCAAATTGCCTAAGTCTGCACAAGAGAGGTGTTGCATTAAATGCTTTATAGAGCAACAAAAGGGTAGCACAAAGTAAGCCAAACCTTGTAAAGCTTTTTACGTTAATTTTAATTTAAAATTTAATAAAATTTAAACTAATGAATTTTTGTATTTTTTTTTTAAATAAAATTTAAGAAAATTTTTAAAAAAATATTACTAGATTAAGGTTTGCTTTTACATGGGGAAGACAAGTATAGGATGAAGACTCCTTTTTCTAGTTATAGATTTTTTTTTCAAATCTCACATTTCCTAATAAAAATTTGGAATAAATTTAATATATAAATGTTTTCCTCAATAAAATAAAAAAAAAAACACTTTCTTTATTTTCAAAAACAATTTCTTGCATAATTTTTTTTTTTTAATTTTAATTAAATCTTTTTGCGAAATTAATTAATTAAAAAAAAATGTTAATAACTTTATTATTGTAAATTATAAATAAGCTACAACAACAATAACAGAAAAGCAATTTAAATTGTTTAAAAAGCAAAAACTCAAACAGCATAAACAAAAACTATTGCATGTTGCATGTGAAGTGAAACAAAAAAATTTTAATTTTAAGTAAAAAAAAAAAATAATTCCAAAAAATGCATTTTAATTAATACACAAACCAGTGCAGCGCAACCAGCAAAGAAAAAAAAAACAAGCTAATAAACATTAGATTAGAGACGTTATGGTTTAAAAATTTTTGGGTTTAATTAAAAACTGCTATAATAATCAACAATAATCAAGTTAATAATAACAATAATAATGGAAATTTAAAGAGAAATCTGCAAACGCCTTTTAGCAAATAATTGCTTTATAAATAAGAAATAAATAAAAAAAATTAACTGCACTGCAAATTGCAGAGTATTGCTTTGGAATGAATGAACGACCTTTAAAAGAATGGAATCAAAGGAATGATTTGCACGTACGCAAAATCCAATTACCACGCCAGTTGCTGGCACATAAAAACTAAAAAAAACAAAAATTCCCAGAATAAGAAGTTGAAAAGTTAAAGCAACAGCAGCAGTAGCATAAACGTATTAAAAAAAATTTATTCCAAACTGTGGCAATAAGGAAAATTTTTTAATAATTATAATTTATTCCTCTATATTTGTTTTATTTTTATTTATTTATTTAGCTCCTTTCACATTTTTTGTTTATTTTTTTTAAAGAAAGACTATCGGACTACGGCCGATTACATAGAAAATATTTTTGTTGAATAGACGTCTCTTTAAATTTAACTAAAATTAAAATTACATTTTAATATTCTTTTTTCAGTTTGTAAATTGTTATGTTTTTGAAATTTGAATGGCAAAAGTTAAATTATTTTATTGAGAAAAGTTGAAATGGTTTACGTGTTTATGGACGGTAAATTTTATGCAGTGGCCACACCACAAAAGTTTTTGGATGGAGCATACCTCAAACTAGAGCTAATGAGCTCCTCTTTTAGCATACTCAACTAATTTTTATGTGATAATTTTTCTTTAACACAAAAAAAAAAAAATTGTATTAGAAAACAAAGACCCATAATTATAGTCACACTAAAGTCGGTATTTTGTTAAAAACGATTTTAAATTCATAAAATAACAGTTTACTTTTTTTTGACCATCGTTATGGCCCAAAATATTCAATAAGCCTTCATTTTTTACACAAAAATATTCTATGAATTTTACCGAGATCCCCTTCAGATTCGTTATATCTACGTTTCACTGTTTTTAATTTTTTTGTTTTAATTTGTAATTTTTTTTTTTTTTAATTTAACAAAAATTTAAAAATTTTAACAGGTCAAGGATTCAAATTATAGTATAAATTTTGTATTTTATTTTATATGAAAATTTGGCGTTGTAGGTGCCTATAGACTACATATGCTTTAGCTTAAGCTACGGTCACATCAAACAAATATTTATCGAAAAATGATAAGGTTTGATATAGACTTCAGTAATTTTTGCTAGATAAAAAAAAATGAATTGAACCACAGACCCATGTTGCTCAGCAATCTAGAAAAAACTTGAAGTTGGAGATGAAAATTACTGTTATTAGGCTTATTGAGAACGGTGAACGTAAGGCCCAATTATCTTAGGTAGCAACGTAACCCAATAGCACCTCTTTTAACGCTGTTTCTGTCAACGCTCAATTTTCAGGAGCGCTAAACTTGAAATATCTGTATATTTCAATTTTTATTATAAAAGGAATTCTAAAATACAATTTCTCAACTTTTTGTTTGGGGGGAATTAATCAATTAATTTAATAGCTTAAAGAGAGTATTTTATTAAAAAGAAAACATTTTGTTTGTTTTGGAAAATATGTTGTAAAACAAATCACAATCAAATCAAATTGCCACAATTTAAATTTTTTTATGAATAAGTCACTTGGTAATTTTTTAAACTTTATTTTTTGGTTTTTGTCAAACAGTTTAGTGTTTTTTTTTTCTTACCTTATTTGGTAGTTCCAAATTAAATTAAAAATAAAGTTTGGTTTGTGTGAGTTTGTGTAGAAGAGTGAGTATAAAGTTGCAAAGTTTGCTGGCAGTCAAGTCTTTCACACTTGTCGTTGTTTAAGAGAAACAGCTGCTGTTTTTTTGACAATTTTTTGTTTTTGTAGTCGTTGTTGTTATTTTGTGGGTTTGTTAATCCACAAAAAAGGAATATTTTTTTTTATTAATTTTTACAAGTTGTTTGGTTTGGTTACAACTTGTGTGTTGCCAAAAGTAAACATTTTATTTGAATTAATTTTAAGTTGAAATTTGTTTCTTTCTTATTTTTTTATAATTAATTTGTTTTTCTATTTTCTTTTACTTTAAATTGTTCACTTTTCATTTCATTTTCTTGAACTTGTCAAACTTTTCATTTTGTTGTTGTTGTTGTTTGTTTATTTTCACACAATTTATGAAATTTATTAATTGTTGTTAATGGATTTTTATGTGGCTGTTGTTGTAACGCAAACGTTTTGCTGAAAAGCAAATTGGTTCGTTTTAAAAAATTCTTTAAATGGAAATGCTTCAATTTATTAGGCTTCTCGTTTTGTTGATTATTTTTTTGCAAAAGCTTATTATTCATTTTGAGCATAAGACGTTTTTTATTTGCACTTTTAAGCACAATTATTTCTCAAACTTTTTTTTTTCTTCTATTTGCAATAAAATTGTGCGTTCCGATACGATACGTTGCGATACGTTTTGTTTTGTTTGTTTTTTTTTTCAAATTGTGTTGCTAAGTGATGTTGTTGTGTATATTGTTTGTCACCTTTTGCAGATTTGTTCACTTAATTTTTTTTTTCTCTTTAAATTTTATTAATTTATCTCTTTCTTTCTTAAAAAAAAATATTTATTTATTTTTTGTGTTCGTTTTCTTAAATCCAATAAGTTGTTTTCGTTTCTTTTTATTATTGAAATATAAACGTGTGAAATAGTGAGTGTGTATGTGTGTGGGTTTGTTTTATAAAAATTTCTTTTGGCTTTAACTAACTTTTTCACTTGAACATCCTAATACGCTCGCGCTCCGCACGCAACTAACAAGAAATGTTGAACTGACGGTCTTGAAATACTTGTTTGAAAAAGCAAAATTGTTATTTTATTTTGTTTGCAACACACAACATGCGCCAGCAAACACAACATTACAATCAAAAAGCAAACACACACACACGACTAAAAGTATAAACTTAAAAAAAAAACACTTTTAGAAACAGCTGTTTGCTATGCTGCAGAACATTTTATATTTTCTACTTGTGTGTGCCTTAAGCATACAACACAACAACAACTTTAGCATGTTGTTATACGTTTTTATTATGTTTTGTTTTTGCTTAATTAGGGGGCAAATACTCAAACAACGAAAGCAGCTGTTCAAAACCATTTCAAGCATGTTGTAACTCATCTCCACTATAGTTATTGAGGTTCTGTTTGACTATGTGTGCGCAACGTATGTACGTGAGGTTTGAAAAGGTAAATTTATTACAAGTTCTTGTTGTTTTTATTGGTTGTGTTTAACTGCGGAAGCGGAATTGAGTTTTGTGCTGTAGATTTGTATGTATGTGTGTGTAATTCTTTTTCCAATAATTTTTAATGCCTTAAAAGCATGAAAGTGCATGCAACATTTTAATAGCTTAGAGTTGGCTCTATAACAAAAGAGCAAAAAATAAGGGAATCATACAAATTTTACCTGCAGCTGTGTGTCATACAGGAAATCTTGTTTTTTTGTTTTTTTTTTTTTTTTTTTGTTATATCATTTTATTGCTGATGTCTTACTTTTTCCAGAATGGTACGTGCCGTGAACTCAAACAAGTTTTATTTCAAAAGACAAAAGACTTGTCTACATAAATATAAAACGCAGACAACGAAATGTTCAATAAAATTAATTAAAAAATAAATCGAATGATAATAAAATTTTATGAAATTTATAATACAAACAAACACACAAAGTAAGGCAAAGCCAGTAAGTGTAAAAAACATAAATGACTTTTACAACAGCACAACCCACAACAAGCAGGTATGCTTGATAAAATTTTACTACAACAAAGCATTTGTTGTGTTTCAATTACAAAAAAAAATCAGAAAAAGTGTTTGTTTAATTTCTGATTAAGGGTCTTTAAAAAAAATCATTTTACATACAACAACTCTTAAAGTTTGATGAGGTTGGTAGGGGAATATTGTTAACAGCTTACTTAGCAAAGTGGCTAATAAACATGCTTTACTTTATTTTAAACACAAAATCAATATTTTTTATTATTTTATTATACATTTTCCAGTTGTACTGTTGCAATTTGTAACCCCTTAATATCCAACTGTATGAGTTGCACAAAAATAAAAATGTGTTTGTTGTGCTCGTTTCAATTTTATTTTATCTAGTTTGCTTTGGCCGTATAAGAGTTCGATATAAAAATGTTTGTTCTTTGGCTGAGTGACGACAATTTTGTGACAAACATTCAAGTTTTTAGTATGACCAAGAGGGTGGACAACTGTTAGATTTATTTAAGCAGCCTTAACGGTAGCACGATAATTAGTACACACGTAATTACAAACATGTGTAATATTTTATACTTGAAAGTGCTTGGAAGCCATTTCAAATTGTGAAAAAGCAAAGTGAAGTCAATGCTAAGTTTTCGAAAAAAGCCATTTTCTCCAATTAGGACAAATTCCATCTGAAAGGCTTCGTAAATTCGTAAAATTGTTGAATTTGGGGTTCAGAAAATCCTCATGCAATAAATTAGACAAAAATGCTCCCACAACCAGCAACTGCCTTTTGTGTGTTTTGTTCAGGCCTTACTTTTTTGAAGATGAAACTGAAATTGTGCTGACTGTGAAGGGCATTTGTTACAGCAGAATTAAATGAAGAAGTGAGCTCTTACTTAGACACTCTTTACTTTAATAAATCATAAAAAATTTAATTAAATTTTGTACTGAAATTATCATAGTTTTTAGTAAAAAAAATCTGCTTCTGTTTAATTTTTTTTTTTTGTTTTATTTTTAAAAAATAAAAATTCACACGTATTTTTTTTTAAATCGCATTTCAAATTATTTTATACTCGTAAAAAAATTTCATGTGAATATCAATAAAACTTTTTAGGACGGGAAAAATGCACGTTTTATTGATTTGCCATTTTTTTTATTTTCTTTTTCTTTTTGCTAAATTTACTTACAAAGCAAAAAACGCTGCAAAAGACTATAAAATAATTTTTTTCTTTATTTAAAAAAAATTAATTTTACCACGAACTAAAAAATGTTTTCATTGAGGAGTTTATCAAACTAGAGTGGGAGCGAGAGAGACTAAAACAAAATCTCTGATGAAATATTTTTCTGTATTGAGAATTCCCGAACTTAAATAAATATTTTTTTTTTTTGTTGCTTTTCAGCATAACCCACGGTTATTTTAAACTCAATCGTCACATGAGTAAAACTGTTGTGATACAACCAAAGTGCAGTAGTTTCTGTCATTATATGGGATTTGGGATATTTGTAAAAAAGAAAATGTTTCATTATGAGTACAACAAGCAGGAAAATTAAATATTGGCCACAACAATAGCAGCATTTCTCTCCATCCAAAAACTCGCTACATAATCCGTTTTAAACGGTTCCTGCCAGTAAACCTTCTCTACCCTTTAAAAAATTATTTTCTGTTTATCTATGACACTTGCAAACTATTTAATGAGTTTTTTTTTGTTTTTGTTGTTTTTGTATCAAATGAAATCAGTTTAACACTACAATTTATTCTGTTTTGTATTTTGCAATTTGCTTTGCTATAATGAAATGCTACTTTTTTTTTTTTTGATAAAAATAATTTTATAACTAGAAGATTTGCTAAATTTTAATTAAAACAACTTTAAATCGAACAAACAGAAGAAGAACCAAATCTAAAGCAAACTAGTCAATAAGTCAATGAATTTATAGATGTTTGCCAGAGCTTAGCCAGATTTTATGAAAAGAAAATGGGAAAAATCTACACTTATGCTTGAGCACTAGGGTGGTTCAAATTTTGCAGAAAAAATGGCACAGAGTACGGAAATTAACCCTATCTGGCCTCGTTTGCTTTCAAAACCTGACCTAAGCTAATTAAAAATTAAGCCCTTTACACTTTTGCTCTACATAACAAATTTTGCCAAATCCTCATCCTTCATGCAGAAAAAATTTAGCGACGGCAATTTGTTCAATGGGTAATACGGCAAAGTGAAGTTTATGAATTAAAGCCAATACGTTTATCTATCCAACGCAAAAGAAATCAATTCGATGTCTTGAAAACGAGTTCTACTAAAAAGTGGCCGGAGAGGCAGTAATAGAACTGATTACCTTTTTGGTCATCACTTGCTTAGTTTTCAAAATATCGACTTGATTTCTTCTGCGCTGGATAGATAAACGTATTGGCTTTAATTATAAATTTTTTCTTGCGAATATTGCGAACAATTTTTTTTTATCATTTTTTCAAAGGGGGCAGTCCATGTTAATTTTTGGCGAAAAAAATTTTTCTCACTATGCACAAAAACAAATTTCGAATTAAAGCCAATACGTTTATCTATGCAACGTAAAATAAATCAAGTCGATTTTCCCATTATCCTTTTCAGTCATAACTTGCTTAAAGAAATCAAGCCGATATATTGGGAACATGTTTTCTTTACAATCCAAGTAAAATATCACAATTTTCTCAAAAAATACGTGAATTTATTTTAAAATGAAAAAGTGCACTATTATTGAAACACTTTTTATGTAGACAGTAGGATACTGAACTTGGGCCAGTATGCTGAATTCCAAAATTACGAGATTCGTGAGGAGTCTTGGACTGTTTTAGTTGGGAACTGGGCTGCACAGTAGAGCTCACTGGTCGTGCTGCAATTGTTGCTGCACCAATAATATTTTATTCCAAAACAAGCCTCATATATAAGATTTTTTGTTTTTTTCTTAACTATGGCTACGCCCTAATGCACATGTAATTTCTATTTGAGATGAAATAATTGTAAAAACAAAGTTTACATGAATAATAAACCTTCTTGTTTAAACTGAACCAAAATAATAATAATAATAAAAAAAAAAAGAACTGAGATAAAAAAACTTTTTCAATATCCGTAGATGAACTCATTTTTAGCATGGTTTTGCCAAAAGAAAGTTTGAAATAATTTGAGTTTCCTAAATTTCCCAATTGTGTAAAGTGTTTGTTTTATGTGAATTAATACTTTTATTTTTTGGGTTACCTTTGACAGACAAAAATACTCATTAAAATGTATAGAGTGTAGCCAAAGAAAAAAAATGCGATTTAAAAGAATTTTGAAACAAATAATTTTAGTTTAGCTCAACAAATCTGTAACAATATGGGAAAAACCTCTGATGTCTTAGTGGAATTTCATATCAAAAACAAAAAAAGTAAGTACAGTGACTTGGTGTCTGGTTCACTTCTGTTTTGTCATGCATGAAGCCATTCCAAACTATTTTAAAATTAAATTTTACAGAGTGAGAACCATCCCAATCTTGGAATTCTTAAAAATATAGGGTGGCTCTAGGTCACCTTTCTTACTTAGTTGCCTTGCTCGCCAAAGTGGTTAAAAACGGAATCTTGCGATTCTAATTGAAGGTCGTCAGGCCGCCAAGCAAACCAAACCTCAGTTGTACAATTATGCTGCTATAATTATGAATTACCTGGTCTTTTGTTAGGACATTGCAAAGTAAGAGACCACCCCTTCTAGTGTTCTTTGTGTTAAATGGCCAAGAGTTCGACAGGGAAGGCCTCAAATTATAAAATTCTCTTAAAGTTAGAGAATATTTTTTTGTCAGATCGAAAGAAACATGAATTTGCATTCAAAATGTTTTTGCAATATCTTTTTCACATGGTTTTATTGCTGCCCAAAATGAGATTTACTAAAAAGTACAGAATTGTAGGGAAGTGTATCTGTGTATGTGTATTTCAATTTATACAATGAATATTTTAAAAATCATTAAAGCCTTTAGCTTGAGGCTTTGCAGTTGAATGTCAAATAAAATAAAACAAATGCTCAATGTGTTTGCCAGTTTAAGTGATTGCATGTGTTTGTGTGTAAGGATTTGTATGCTGTTTTATGTCATGGATGACAACACACAGGCCTATAAACATGAGGAAAATGAAGTAGTAAATAGGCGTCAAGGAAAGGCCTTCTCAAGCAGCCTAAAACTCTTCTTATTGGATATTCGTATGCTTTCAATTTATTTCCTCTTCCTGTAACAAATGCTCTCACAGTCACTGCATTTTCGGTCTCATCTTTAAAAACTGTAAGGCCTGAGCACAACACGCACCAGTTAGTTGCTTTTTGTGGGTGCATTTGCTTCTCATGAATTGAATGATGATTTTCTGAACCCCAATTTCGACAATTCGCGAAGTCAATCACTTGGAAATAGACTTTGCTCCAGTTCTCATTTAACCCATTGCCGTCACGAATATTTCATGCCATATTTAAAATCATCATCTCTTTTTTTCAAATCAAATAAAAAAAAAACACAACTCTCTTTAAAAATATGCATTTTTATTTAAAAACTGAAAAGTGAACTCTTACTGAGACATGCTTTGCGTCTAATATGTTGCAGATCTAGATTTTCTATATTTTTGGTACAGAAGCTAAAACTCTGCTGAGCTTTCTGTTGTCTTTGGCAATTTGGAAAAAGAAAATCTGTTTGAATTGCACTTGTGTGAAGGCCCTTCTCTTCTTCTTTTTTAACCGTTCGTTATACATGAACACATACAAAGTTTATGTGTGGCAATTTACTAAATGAATGAGTGAATGAATAAATGCTATTGGCAAATGTCCAGCTGGTGTTAGTTCACTAATGCCAAACTTTTTATGTCATCAATATGCATACACACACACACACACACATATTTATAGAAGTATTTATGTGTATAAATTATATAATGCTGTCCTACAATTTATATGGTCATATTTTTGCTTATTCCAACTCGTATAAATGTTTTCTTTTTTGTGCTTGTTGATAAGAGGCTGCACCGTATTCTCATGGTTAAGATGTGTCCTTTCAACCTTCCCTTAAGTCATTCTCAGTCTTAGCGGAAAATCCTTTGCATCACTGTACAGTAACTATGTTGGTAGAAAATTTAAAATTCAATTGAAGCTGCTTGATATGGAGTAGTATAATTTGGCCCTTCTATCTCAAGGAATGGGACCTAATGCGACATGTATCATTTTAATAGGGAAAGGCTGTCTAGATTTGAATACAACTAAAATTTATAAAAAGCTTTGGGTTATTCAAATTCATTTAAACCGAGTATTTCAGCAGACCGTTCGTTTAAAGAGAACAGAGATAAATGAGTATTTCAATTAAACGTTATTGGAGTTAAAGGAGTCAATTAAAAACTACTTATTAAAGTAATTCAATTGAGTTTTCATAATACTTTACAAGTGAGCGTTAAGAGGACTTATTACACATACACACAATCACTTAAGTAAGAGAATAAAGTTGGCAGTAAATAAATTTCCTGGTACTCGTACTAGTAAATAATTAGAAAAGCTAAAGCCTTTTAAGAAAAATTAAAAGTTTAATGACAGTAAGAAAATATTACGCAACTCATTGCAGCCATAAAAAAAGAAAAGAAAAAAAAAGCGAAGAAAATATGTTGAGCGCCATCTAAAAATCATTACAGTGGCGAAGGGTTGTGCCACTAATGAGAATTTTATTACAAAACTTCAACATGAAACAGTTTTTCTCTTCTACTTTTTTTTTCTAGTCCACAGCCATTTTTTGTTTTTAATATAAATTTTATTACTTTGGCAAGTTAGTTTAGTTGGCAAGTTAAGTGTGGCTGGCTGGCTTGGGCAACTTTTTTAGAAATTTAAAATACGGGTATTATTGAATCGTAAAGTTTTGTTTAAACGGAAAAACACGTAAAAAATATTTTGAAATTTTTATTTAAAGAACTTTTTTTTTAGAAAAAAAAAGAAAAAAAAAGCAATTGAAAATTCACTGACACGCAGACAAAAATTTAGCAGAAAAACAATGAAAATTTGGCAAACTGTGACCACCACCAGCTAGCTAACCGCTACAACACTTTGTGGTTTCAATTTGTTTTAATATCGCCTACACACACACTAAAATTATTTCAGATGAAAATTTCCTCTAAATTTTTTCGTTCGAGGTCATAAAATTTAATTAAAAACATTTTTTTCCTCTAGAAATACCTGCCACATTGGAAGAAAGTCATTCCATAGGCAAAATAATAAGGTTCTCCGTAATCCTTAGCATATTTAGTCAAAAATTAAGAGAATAATCTGAGCAAAGTGCTTAAAAAAAATGATATGATTTTAGTTATCGTAAGATCGTGGTGAGTTTAACTCAGATTTATAATAGTCATGGCCTGACTGGCGTCTTATTTAGAATAAATTTGGGTATGTGAATATGAAGGTCATAGTGGAGGAGCATACTGTTTTGCCAACAGCAAAGGGACCCATTGTTGGCGTGAGTGCCAGTTATCACAGCCAACAGTTAGGAAATATCCTAACTGTTAATGCTCAACAGCTGAGCAGAGCGTTTTGGACACCCACCATCTGGTATCTACCTGCTTTTGCTAGTATGCAAGAATGCAATGAGAGATGTTCAATTAATTTCCCATGCTTGCCCAATAAAAATTTGTCAGGCCACAGCTAATGCTACAACATAAAAAGGTTTTTATTTTTTTTATTTTAATTCTTGCTTATTTTTAATTTGTAATTTGTAATTTCTGTTTTTACGCATTAATTTTCTAATTTATGAAGAGTATCAACTATCATTTTTTTTTATTTTTTGGTTTAAAAAATTCAATTGAAAAAAAATTCTAAGAAGGTATTTAAAAATATTTTTGTTCAATATCCTGCAAATGACAATTAGAATAGCAAAAAAACAAAATTGAATGAATTGTAGTTTGGTCATGCTTATCTGTGTCTATGCAAACAAGATTCACACACAGTGTGGGTGTGTGTGTGTGTATGTGTGTTATCGAAAACACAAAAAATATGTCGAAATAATTGAACATAAACATTACTTTTTAATTGAATGTCACAAATATATTTTTCAGTGTTTTTATGTATTTTGTGTTTGCATTTTATGTTCTTTTTTGATGTTGAGTTGATTCTTTTGAAGAAAAAAAAAATTCCTTAAGCACTTTCAAAACCAACAACTATAAAATAAAAACGAAAATTCTTAAAATATGCACATAAAAATTCCCACACACACATTCATACACTGCAATTGTCGATAAATTTTGGCTTTAATTGAGCGTCAATATCCTTTGAAGACAAGTGGTCAACTGTGTGTTTGTTTATGTGTAAACGCAAGTGTTTGTATGTGAATGTTAATGTGTTTGTGTCTTTGCTTGCTTAGCCTATTAAACCCAATCAAAAGTAACGTACGTAGTTTTAGATCTTGATATTTAAATGTTTGTGAAATTTTTTATTTGTTATTGTTGTTGCAAAAATAAAATTATTCTTATCTACTGCTTAAATACCCAATTGGCTAATTTTTTGTAGCTAAAATTTTTTTCTACATAAAATTTCTTGAAGACTTTTCAAACAATTTATCAAACACAGTTTCGGTCTCATTTTTTTTATGGAGAACGAAATCTTTTTGAATGATAAGGTCAAGTGGAAAATTCTTCCACTAGCCATTTATCAATTTAAGTTGAGTTTGCAACTCATACAACAGACATCCAATAAAGTCAATGGGAAATTTGCTTTCTAAATTAAAGAAACACTAGACTTTTAATTATTTATTTATTTTTATTTATTAATAGCAAATAAATTTACGTATTAATAACATTATAGGAACTGGCTGCTGTGGCCTTCGTCCTTAATTAATTAATTGACTTTGTTCTGTAAGTTAAATTCGAAAAAAAAATTGGAGTCCCAAATTTGGCAACTCTGTATATTAACGAAGCAATTCAAATGGAAATCTAATTCATCAGAGATGACGTTTTTTTAAAAATTGGCATTGACTTTCCTTTGCTCCAATTTAAATAGTCTGCTGGCTTAAGCTGCTGAGTAAGCTGAATTTTGTATGCATGAAGGTGGAGGTCTTTTGTCAAAATTCGCTGCGTAGTGCTGTTTAAAGTTAAAAAAGGTTCAAAATACTTTAATTTTGTTGAATAAATAGCAAAACAGAGAGTAAATAATTTGTGGGGAAACAGTAAAATACACAAGAAAATTCTATACAAAACATAGGGATAGCGAGGGAGAAAAAGCAAAATCTGAAAGTTGACTGAAAAGGCGTAGCAGGTATTCAGCAGTCGACAAGATTTTTTAACTCCAAACCTACTAGGACAGCGGTTATTTTGAGCCTCATCAACTGGTGTGATGTAGCTAAGCAGGCGCAATATGAGTTACCTGGATACTGGCCCCAAAAAACCCAGGCAAAAGAAAGAACTCAACAGCTATGAGTTTCGTTAGCAGTCTTGGATATTTTTAGTTGAAAAGCAGGCTGCACAAAATAGATGTTTTGGGTCCATTTTAATAATAATAATGATACGCTTGATATTTCAACGATTTATCTGTATCATCCAGCTCTTATTTACCTTAAAACTATTGTAAAGAAATTGTCAGCTGGGACAGTTTGAGCTCTTTATCTGAGTGTGGAAGTATTAGTATGTGTGTGTGTGTGTGTGTGTGTGTATTTTGTGTAGTGAAGCATTTTAATATCATTTCAATTTCTGTAAAACATTTCCATTTCCCAAATGCTGCTTCTTTTCTTGAAATATTTCTTGCCAATTCTATTCACTCGTAAATACATTTTATTTTATTTTTGAATTTGTCCAAATTATTATTTGGGTCTTGGTTTTCTTTGTTTGTGTGTCTGTGTGTCTGTGTATTAAACAAATTTCTGGCATGTGAAAAAATAAAATACTTTGACAAAGATAAAAACATCTTCCTACTGAAAATATGAATGTAAAACAATCCTTCCTGCTTTCTGATTTGTTTGTCTTGTTGTAAGAAAACGATTAACATTTTTGTTCTTCTGGTTAAATAAATTGAAAATAAATATTTGTTTTGCAAAATTCAAAAAATCATTCAAAATGAATTTTTTAGATTGTTGAGCTCATTTATTGACTAAATCTTAGTCTTAAGCCACTTTTAATCCATTTGAAAGTCGGTTTTATTAAAACAAAATAAAAAAATAAATTTTGTCAACTACAAATATTTCAAATCTATTTTAATTGAGACTTAAAAATAAGTCACAAAGAGGATGCAGAAAATGTATTAAAACATTTACAGATGGAGCGTATAAAAGCTTACGGACAATACAAATATACGAATGAAGTTCCCTTTTATGGGACCCGGTCCTTAAACTTAGTAATTTTTTAAAATCTAAAATACTTCAAAATTAAATGGGTCAAAAAAATTAACGTAGACTTTAAAGTCGACGTTATCGAAATTTTTCATAAATTTTACTTTAAAGTCTACGTAATTTTTTTTTTTGATTAATTGAAAAATATATACTCTGGTTTAGGTATCCCACAATATCGAGTTTTTATCACTTGCTTCTAATTAGTGGACACTGGGGACACTTACAACACTCAGATAGCCAAGCAGCTCTAAGTACACTTGCAAGCTTTTTCTTACAATCAAGATTGATTTAGGACTGCTATAGCTTTCTCGATGTTCTGGCAGGGACGAGCATGTGAGCATTGAAAATGCAAGACTATCTGGTTTGAACCTCCATCGGTCGTCCCTACAGCATAAGTCTTAGTGCTAAAATTTTGTTTATGTTTGAGAGACCAAATTAAATTAAAGTGCGCACAATTCTGTACTCATTTCTGCAATATTTCCCTCTCTTGTTTAAAAAGTACAAATCTTATCGACAAGAACTAATTTTTGCATCTAATATGAGTTTTCAAGTGAAGCGTCTAGTAACACAAATTCCCTTTTTTTTCAATATAAAAGTTATACAGACGCAGTTTGGTTTTTGTTTTCAATGCTATTATGTGAATGAAGCTTTCGTTCAGATTTAGTTGAACAGGCCCTTAAACTCCTTGTTTTAAAACAGATTTTCTTCCAAAGAATAATAATAATTCTAATAAATTGCAAATATTTTTATCCAATTTATAGATCTAGCTTTAATGCCATATTTCATGATGTGTGTGTTCTACGCAGTAAAAAATTAACCAAAGAAAAGAAGGTTATGAAATTTCACACCTTCAACTAAAACATAATACCACTAACACGCTTACAAATAAACTCCCTCTTATTTTCTCTCCCACCAACAGCTATAAATCGGTAGCCGAAAACAACCACAAAAAAGGATAACAAACAAAAGTTTGATAATTTAAAGGTAAAAAAGGGTGTTTTAAATAAAAGTAAAAAAGTAGAAGCAAAACCCAACAACAAATACTTATAGATAAATAAGCATCAGTTAATAAGAATATGAAATATTACACAAAATAAAAATCATCATGCTAAAGTGAGCAGGAAAATGAAAAAATTATGAAAATAGTTAAAACAAACACTCCAAATAGAAAAAAAGGATCAAACACGTGATTTGCATGATAAGCAAGGAATTTAAACAAAAATGTTTCGAGGTAATCATCACGTACAACATCTCAAGCAAACCAAAAAAAAAGAATTTTTTTTTTTAAATAAAAAAACTGATAAACAAATTTTTGCCATTCAATGGAAGCAAATATCATGAGCTGATGATTATCTCTTAGTTTGGGTTAGATGTGTGTTTAGTAAAAAAGGAAGGAGAGATTGACTAAAGAAAATTTCTGAAATGAATTATAAAGCTTTCGAAAACTCCAAGAAAAATTGAAATACAAGATTGTAGATAAAATTAACAAGATTTGCAGCATTAAAGACAGTTAAGTTGGGCACTCACTGCACCAGCAAGGCAAGAGCTACCGTGACTAATGAGTCTTGCACACAGGCTAAATTGTCATCAGTGGCGAACAAAGACAAAGAAGCTGTTCCTCCTTTTCCTCGCATGGTTGCCAAGACTACAGTGGCCTGTAGTTACTGCCACCACATTCTTCAACTGAGTCTGGAGTAGTAGTGATTTGGGGCACATCATTCTCGCTATATTGCACGTGCTTTCGTTCTTCCTCCTAAATTTACAATTAATCTGCTGTTTGTATCTACGGATGTATTTCGTTGTTATTTTTGTTTCAATTCTTATTGGGAATAAAAATATTTGCTGTGAACAATAAGTCCACAAGAGAATTTTATGCCTTGTCAACTCCGGAGATTAAAAACAAAAAGTACCTATTGTAATTTTTGAAGCGCCACAACTAATGATCTACTTAAAAGACTGTATTGGCTGTTTTGCTCTGAACGCAGGCTCTTAAAAATACTCGATCTAGCTGAATGTACTCCCACTCGTTATGGATGAAACTTTTTGTCTCTTCAATATATTTTATGCGTATTTTTCCATTTCCATTTTGATTCGCAAGAAGTGGGTGAATTAACTATTCTGTTGCTCTAACCGAAATTTAGGGTTCTAATTTTTGACCCCAATTGATGGTTTAATATTCAACTTGCTGTTAAGATGAAGTTGACGAAGTTTGATTTATAAATGGGCTCATACAGCGTATTGTTGACTCTAGAACTTTCTAAACTGAATTTTCAGAGCAATTTCCATCAAAATTGCCGTCGAATATGTGTTAAGCATACGTCAGGCGTAACCGCATATTTTTGTTTTCATCACATCACACACACACTCATTATCAGGCCTATTATTCCCGTGATATGAAAAATATGTTTATTTCTTAAATAATTTTTTTTCCTTTTGGTTCGATTGAACAGGCAAGGCCAGAACAGGGGCCATTAATTATACTCTTATTTTCTACAGTTAAAACCAAATTTTAGTTTATCTTGTCAGCAGCATTTTTTTAAACCCTCCCTAACGAATCATAAGAAGTTTACTTCCCCAGAAAGGAGAATTGAAGTACTTTTCTTCAACAAAACGAATTACTACATTTGAGCTGTTATTTTGCAAAGTGGTATAAGTCCACTAATTTAGAGAAATAAGTCAGAGGCAAATTCAGTAATATGATGTCTTTATCTTACTAAAATTATCACTAACCAATTTTTTTTTTCAAAAAGTGGACTTGTACCACTTTCAAATATAACAGCTCTTTTTTTTAATTTTTCTAAATGTGTGATAGAAAGATATAGATCGCTCTAAAGCAGCTGGAATGTTATGATTTCTGTTTTCGTTAGTCAATATTTTGCTGACATGTCCCTAATGTGGAATCTAGCCGGAACCATCTAATGCCGGTTTCTATTTACATAGAATCTTCTATGTCCCTAAGGATGCTTTTTACCTTAAAAAAGAAACAATATCTTAGCAATTTTCATTTCAAATACATAGTTAATTTTCCATCCCTGCTTTAAAGGATATTATTTTCTAATTGAATTTAGTCAACAAGCGATAATACACTAAAGCAATTCATATAAATCAATCCGTTCACAGAGAAAAGAAAATTGTGAGTCATACAGCCTGAATAAATGACCACGATCAGCCATCAACAAGTTGCTTTGCCACAAGCATTGGTCTGGAATTTTTTTTTTTTTTTTTGTTCTCTATTTTTGAGTCAAAACATTCAAATTTGTAAATTGAACAACTTAAAAATGTAATCCTGTTTTCACACGTTGTGTCAGGTAGGAATGAATTACTCGTACATGACGTTTACAATGTCTATGTGACTGCATGTTGTGAGCCATAATGCCCAAAAACAATTAACAAAATTTTAAATATTATTTCCTTTTAGGCTCTACTCACGCACGCACTGTAGGAGAAGTCGTCCTTTTTATTTTTGGAAAATTTTGCTTTTTAATTACAAAATTTTGTTGCAGATGTTGTTGTTGTTGTTGTTGGCAGAAATACAATAAAACAACAGGTAAATAAATAAGCAGCCACTTACGTGTCAAAGACAATAACTCAACGGTAATAAAAATTTTTTTCATACTCTCTCTCTCTCTCTCTCTCTCTCATATTAATTTTACAGAATAGAAAACAATAATAGACGTGATTTTAAGGAATTTTATTTTATGATTTAGACACAACACAGTTTCAGCTTTTTCTACTTTCCCACAAACGAATTCAAAGGCTGATGCGTTTCATGTGTTGCGTATTAAAGACTGCAATCGCATTATGAGTTTTGTTTGTTGCTGTCTTTATCTACTTTTGTTGTTTTTTGTAGGATGAATCCTTTGCTAGTTGTCTTAAGTTAGCTTAAGTTATCTAAAATCGGGGATGGTTCGTAATGTAGGCTCCGGCACTGGTTACCACGAATTTGGCATTCGGCTGTTATATCTCCTTCCTGATTCTAGTCCAGTGTTCCTGAGATCCTGGGTTTTTGTTACAAGTACGCAGAAAAAAATTTATTTAATTTTAACAACGAAATAAAAATATGTTTGTATCTGTGGCTTGCAAAATGTTACACGTTATTATTATTCAACAACAACAAGAAAACAACATCAAAATAAATATTTGTAGCTGCCACTGGTTTAAAGCAGGAGTAATAATCCAAAGTAGCTTCTGAGTATTTGCACAAAACACTACAAATCTAGACGACCCCTCATCTCGTAATCCTCTATGGTTCGTCCAGAAGTTGCTAAAATCCCTTAAAGCAATAGCACTGGGGTACATGAAAGTTTCAAAATAATACAAAGAAATTTCCGAAAATATTAAAGCCCTTCCAGAAAGTTTAGAACCTGTAGATGAAATTTCTTTCTGAAGGGAATTGCACAGTCATTTTTAAATGTTTTTTTTATCAGTCTATGGAAATTCCTACTCCTGTTACATGTTAAAAATATTTACTACGCTTTTAACATTTCTGTGCCTATAAGCAAAAATTGCTTAAGCCGACTTACGAAAATATTTACTTGTTGAACTGACTACTCCTTCAGCAACAATCTTTGTAGTCTAAGGACATTAGACTTAGTAAATTTGGATAAAATGCAACGTTTCTGAGAGAGTTTAGTAGAATATGGGGCTGCAGAATAAGTCTACGAGTCTGCTAAACTGTGAGTATGTATTTGAAATCTGGATGCAGTTCCGCTTAATTCTTTGTTAATGAAAAAAAAGTCTTGTCTTGTTTTATTTTATTATTATGGTTCAGGAATGGTGTGGCGATATGGTCCATAATTAACAAGATGGCAATGAAAACAATATCATTTGCTGGAATCAAAATAATTTTATAAGAAAAACTTTATGGGTTTTTAAAATTGTAGTCCTTTAAAAGAATATAATAAGACATAAGTGGTTCTTCCCTATTACCATAGATTTATTGCAAATGTTACCTGCTTGCACTCACATTCTATTTCATTTCCAAAATACCCTCGTAAATCTGCTCATCATTGAGATTATTTCTGTTTTAACAATTTTGCAAAAATATTTTACAAAATCTGTTTAATCTGTTCATGAAATTTAAGAAATTGACCACAAAATGTTATTTCAACACGTTACTTACTGTCATACGAATTATAATTCATTTTTAAAAATCCGCTTAGCGTGTTGGTTACTAAACAATTTTTAAATGTGTTTTTGTTTTATGCCTCTAAGCAGGATTTTAAAACAAACTGAACGTTCAAAAAATACGTCAGGTATCAAAGTTATAATATTTATTATGGGTGTCTCAGTAAGAGTGCATTTTAAATGTAGTATCATTTTTTTTTAGAAATGGCAACTCTGAAATTTGACAGGCAGAATGTTGTGAACATGTCACGTAAAAGAAAACTTATAAAAACAAAATTGTAGAAAAATGCAACAGATTGTGTTGTGAAATGCAATTCCCAGAAATACATTATGATTCCCAAATTAGTGCCGTACCCATATCCCTACTTTGCTCTCTTACTAAATCTCACACACAAAGAATTTTAAATGAATTTTCTAAATATTTTCTTCTTACTTTTAAAATTATCTTATTATTAATACTCGTTTGTACTATTATCCTGAAATATTTACTACATACACGCACACATTCTACAATAACTTTTACTTAATGCAGCAACTCAATCCATATTTAATTATAATTCAAAATTACTTTTGTGTTTATAAAAAGAACATCGAAAAATGTTGATTAAGATTTTTTCCCAATTTCATATCACGTACCGTAAATAATTCTAAGAATTCGAATTTCTCTCTCTATCTATCTCTCTCTCCCTTTCTCTCCCACTTTCGCTTGTTATTTTGATTAAAGGAAATTTATAAATTTGATATTCTGCAACTGTTATTTACAAAATTTTCAAGTTGCTTGTGTCTTTGATTTAAAAGAAATCCAACGCATAAATACAAACAGAAAATAGAAAAAAAAAATTGAAAACAAATATGAACGTGTGAAAATTACTTAAGAAGAATGTGTGTTCTTGCAGAAATCTTAATAACTGCATTACACTCATGTAAAATGTACTCAATACTAGGCGTGGGGCCTTCAGGTACGATCTAGTTCAAGTAAATGATTCAGTAAATTGAATTTTTTGGATGCTTCCATTTTCTTTTAATTATTTTGTTCATCGTTCGCTGACTCTAACGTTCGTTTTGCACTGTTCTCAGCTTTCATTGACTAGAATGTAGAGAAATTATGTTGCAGGTTGGTTATAAATGAATATATTCGTCACTGGACGATCGACAAGCACGCCAGCAGCCTGATTGCCCTTTAACGAAAGCTGCCGCAGATGATTCATCTGCGAGTGACCGGCTCTTATGGCTTCGAGACACAGATTTTTCGATCACATCTGATGGCTGGACTACCTGAGATATCGGGAGTAAGGTTAGGGGACCTTCTCAGATATTTAAATGTCACGAGGTGGATCTAGGTCACTTTACGGCTACATAGTCTTGGCAAGTAGGTGGTTCAAAACGGAGTCTTGCGACTCTAACTGAAGACCGTGAGGCCGCCATGTAAGCCAACCAACCAGAGTCACTTCTCTTTACACATTTAAACATAAAAAAACAGCTGTGTAACATCGATATAAGTTATAATATCACATTATCGAATTGCACTACAGCAGTGCGATTCTGCAACATTCCCATCGAAAAAACATGTATAACGATATTTTCTCAAATTCGGTATTCAGAAACTTTCCGACAAAAATTATTCGTTACGATAGAAATCGTTATTTGCGATTATAATTTATGTGCTGTTAACTTCGACACACAATGCAGTTTGCGACGAGTTTTATGTTACTAAAGTGGAGGTTACCTACGCCGATTCACAATTAAAACATGGGAAACTCTAAGCCCAATATTGACAAAAGACCAGCTTTTAAGCTTTTAAAACACCGCAGCACGTGGCCGTTGTTTCGGTCCCCTCAATCATAATCATAATAAGTTGTGAGTGAGAATGTGCTTATTTTGAATAAAATAAAATTGATTTTGTGCGACTCATAATTTTACTTTCTAGTTAAGAAAAAAAAAAAAAAGATTTTCTAACCACACAGCGCTCACTCACAGTTCTTTAAGCAATTTCAAGAGCCAGTAATTTTTTAAGAAAAAGAAAAGAAAAATTCAATTAAGATTCCTAATCTTTATGACAAGTGGTACAAGTTAAGTAACCGTTAATAAAACCTGAGGTTGAAATGCTGTTACAGGTGGCACGCGCTTCATTAACGGCAGGTGAAATAAAATAAGAAATAAACGACCGACTTTAACATGCTATGGCCGCTGCTGTTTTGTTTTCTGAGTTTAATTTAAACAAAAATAATCCTTGCAAAGCTTTTTTTCTTTCTTATTCTGCTGCATCTTTTTTTTTTTTGTTAGTGAAATTAATAAACTACACAAACACTAACACATGAGACCAATTGTACAAAACAGTTAAAAGGAGCAGGTGTAAAATATTTTACATTAAAAATGATTACAAACCAGTCTGCATTAAAATTAAATGTCTGCTTTGTGGACTGTAAAACAGCGAAGTTTTTTTACTTTTCTTTTTTTTAATTTATTTAATCAATAAATCATTAAACAGCACTTGTTACAAAGACTCTTTCGTATGAGCTTATGCACGTTTATTTGTCCATTAAAAATAAAAATAAATAAAAAGCAATTTGATATTGTGTCCTTAATTAGCGCTTTCACTATTTTAAAGGATGATTAAGGTAGAGCAGCCCTTACGACTAAGTCATGTGTTTACATGACTTCAAAAAAGAAGAGAGAAAGCAAGAGAAAAGCTGCCCTTAAACATGATAATTAATTTTATTCATAAACAAACAGACAGACATACAAAGCAAACAAAACATAATCAACTTGTTTTAGCACTTAATTTGTACAAACAAACATCAGCATTAAAACGGCACACACACACACGTCCATATCATACAAACGCCCTATTTTTTTTTGTTTGATATTTTGTTAATATTACACAACAAATGACCCTCCTAAGCACCACCTATAACACCACCCTTTTAGATTTTAGTGGCGTTTCTTTCAGTTTCGGTTTAAATAGTAGAAACCATGAGGCGAGCACATATCAGCCCAAATTGGCTTTATGAAAAGTAAACTGATTTAAAACGTTCATGTGTGTGTGTGTGTGTGTGAAAGTGGCAACAGTTAATAATAACTTGAGCCGGGATAATCATGGCGCAGTTAATGTTTACCAAAAGAATCTTGCTTGAGTTCTCTTTTATTAAATAATTAAAACAAAACCTAAAGTTTGCAAATAAAACAGAAAAAAATTAATACGACCAGTCAGCCAAATAATAAAACAGCCAAGCCAGCCTCTCTCTAGCGAGTGATTCAAAAAAAAAATTCACACAAAATGAAAGTTTTTGTAAAATTTTGACTCTTTTTAGTTGGGCACCCAGTAAAAGTTGTATTTTTATAGAATTTTTCAAAATTCTAAAAAATATAAAAAAATATAATCAATTACAGGCAGGCGTAGATAGTGATGAGGGGGGGTTACTCTGATTGTGATCCAAATTTTCAATGTGTTTTTGTCTGGTAGTACCCTGCTCTGTAAGGCATGTTAATGTCGACTTCTACACACAATTATATTGCGATAACCAAAGAGCTAATGCGAAACATTCAGCTTTCGCATAGAAACTTCTTCCACTTCGCAATACAGAGTAGCCTGCAAGGAGTAGATACAGAGAGGACGTTACTAGTTTAGGGTAAGAAATATGAAAATGATCATTTTGACTTCATTAATTTTATTTTTTTTGTGTTAGATTTTTTTTACAAAAGCCTCAACTGACTTCTCCACAACTTGTAATATTGACTGGCAACAGGCAAAATTACAAAAAAAAAATTGTAAAAATGTGTACATTTGGAAAAGAGAACAATAAAAGGAAGATTAGTCCGTCGTCTCCTTAAGCAAATATGGCTATCAATGAAGACATGTACTACACGGCACAGAGAGATCCCGAAGGTAGCGCTCAGTATGCTGGAGATCAGGCTGATTCTTTAGTAGCAGGCAGAGGCAGGGAAAATGTTCCAAAGTATGCTCTTGGTCTTTTTCCTGACAACTGCTGCTTAGTCATTTGAGAGAATACCCATTATTCAATAAAGCCTTTCCATCGTGTTACAGTCTGGGCCAAATCATCCTCACTTTTTGCTTGTTTTTTTTTCTCGTCAATCAGGGCTCTGCCGTATCCACAAATAGAAGCTCAATCTTCTGTTGATAGGCTGCAAAGGGGAATACCGCAAGATATGCTGATGTGTTGCTATCGCCAGGCTTTCGGCCTTGCCGTTTCCATCAATAGTTCTATGTCCGCATAACCACATAAAAGCAACCAGTCATTCGCTTACATCTTATTATTATTACTCTCAACCGACTGATCGTTTTTGGTAAATCATTTATGGAAGTAAAATTGTTCATTCGTGTTGCGTTTTGGAAGTTAAGGAGGGGCAGTAAATTGAAATATTTTATAGGGTTTTTATAATTTCGGTTGAAAATTAACGTTTCGTGTTTCAGCTAAATGCGTTGAACCGTAAAATAAATTTTGTATTTTTTTTTTTTTTTTTGCAGAATTTTTGTTTAAAAAAAACTTATAAATTCTGTTTCCATGCACTAGCACTTATTAAAATACTTGACTGACTACCACCTCATGTAAGCACTTTTCGATGGTCAGTTTATATTTTAATATCACGTTTGTCAGTTAAAAAAATTTATTTATTTTTTATCGTTTAGAGCAATTCCAAAATTAAAGCAGAACTTTAAATGCTTTCAATCATGGTGTAAGTAAATATTTTTTTATATCCCGAAAGAGAGAAAAAACGACAACATGTTAAATAAAAAAAGGACTTACTTGTCTAGTCTAATATAGGTTGGACAGACAGCTTAAAAAACTCCATGAGAAAGTTCAATTGGGTTCTCTTAGATGATTAATATGTCTTACCTGTAAAAGAGAAAAAGTGAAGATAAAGAAATGTAAATGAGGTTTCTCTACATTAAAAAAAAAAAGTTTCTTTAAGAAATAAATTTAAATTTTTAAAAGAAGGTTTGAAATATCAATTAGCAAATTTGAGTTTAACACAAAAAGTAACTGGATTTTTTATGGACAAAAACATACTTTCAATATCGAAATGTCAAACGACTTGTTTCATTTCTTTCTTCTATTTCTTCTCTCTTCTTCTTTTTCCTTCCTTGTCCCATTTCCAATTTTTTTCATTACTGCTATCTCTGTTTGGAGTCTTTCTAGCGCTATTCTTTCTTGGTTCTTCCTCTTTAACTTCATACCTGGAGTAGATTGTTCAACCTAACCTGACCAATTGTGCTTTAAATTAGGGCTACCATAACCATAGTTTATGAAATAAACGACAACACAAGGGAATAGCAAAGAAAAACCAGACGCAGAAACAATTTTTCTTATTTATCAAATAACATTTTGAAGGGTCTGTTGGAAAGATTTCAAATCAGATGTTCATTTGAGAATTTGTAGTGTTGTTGTCAGGATTTTTAATTATGGCGTTTGAAAAGTTTAAGCACACACGGTCATCATAAGAATAATTTACTCGTGGTAACAAACAAACCCACTCTCACTGGCACTCAAAAACAAGTTACATGGAAGCTTAATATAAAAAGCAAAACTAATCAAAAAAGCAAAAACTATTTCTAGCCACTGCAGTCAAAATGAGCCAAGTGATTGTCTTAACAAGAACTTCTATCTATAATCGAGAGCATGTTTGTCTTTTAGCGAGCGGTGGGAATTGCTTTTAGCCAGCCACTCGTTCACTTGTTGGTATTTTTAATAAATTTAACTTTGTGTTGTTGTTGAGTTTTTTTTTGGTTTTTGTAAATTCATAATTATTATTTCATTTAAAATTCAACAATTTATGCGTCTGGAAGAATTTTACATGCAATTGAATTTCGTGAATACCTGCTTGTTAAATTTTAATTGTTTTCAAATTTAATGATCACTTACTTAACAACAGCAACAAAAACAACAAAAGCAAAAATGATTTATGAAAATAATACAACCAACGATTTCAAGTGTGGTGGGAAACGTTGCTTTTAGCGTTTCAAATAAAGAAAAAAAATTTACTTAAGACGATTAACAATTAATCGTTAATAGCACAGCGGCCAAATTGCTGCGATCGAATCGAAATTTATAACGAAAACAAAAGCATTCGATATCGAATGTATTCATTATCGTTATGTGTTATGACATTGTTGTGACTAAAATGCTGGGGGGTTATTATGTATTCGATTCGAATCGAAATGGCTTTCGAAAAGAATCTTCAATTCGAAAGAAAATTCTTATTTGTAGACCTTTTGAAAATCCAGCAGAGTTGTAATATTAACAATTTTAAAGGTTATTTTAAAAAAGTTAATTTTTTTCCGAATTTTCTACATAATCAGTTTTGTTTTCAAATTGAAAATTCTCTTCGAAAGGCTTTTCGATTCAAATCAAAATACATAATAACCCCCCTGTCTATATAATTTATAAAAACTTGTCCTACATTCAGCTGCATAGTAATAAGACTGACGACACTGTTGATAAGACTTATAACGGTGGTTTTAGAAATCATCACTGTGAGTTAGGAAATATTAAAATTAGAAAAAGCAGGTTCTGTGGCTGGCATCACGAAACTTCAGAGCATTTACTTTATGACAGACCAGCCTTAAGCTAGACTTTTGGAAGACTGCTTGTTGACTTCCCGAGAAACAGGAAATGTTTCATTAAAAAAAATTGTCTTCATGGCAAACCTAGAATTGGCACAGAAAGATCACCTGGATCGCAGATACACATGGTTTAATAAATAAGAATAATAAATATATTGAATTATTTTATCCATGCAATAAGTCCTTACTGGGATATCTTTCACTACAAATTTTACTAATGCTTTGTTTCAAGTCCCAATTCCAGAATTTAGTTTACTTCGCGACAATAACACAGAATCTAGTCAATATTCAGCCTATTTAGATTAGAAATTAGTTAAATTGAAAATTCATTTAATGAGAATGTTTTTTCTAGCCAGCAGTTTTGTTAAAGGCTTTTAGTGCTTTTTAACATTTTCGACGTGAAAAATTTTCGAGTTCGTGCTTTTAATAATTTCGTTGGTGTTAGAAAAATTTCCAAACAAAAAGGGATGATAATAAGCCGAACAAGCTTATGAATTTTTCAATTGTTGGTGGACTTGATACGCTGTTAATAATATGCGTGAAGGTAATTGGCTCAAAAATGGTTACAAATTCTTTAACTGACTGTTTCAATTCTAGTTATAAATAAAAAATGAGGTAAAGGCTTGGGAAAAACTCAAGTTTTAGATTCGAGGATATCGGTCGAAATTTCAATAAAATTTAACAGAAATTTAGATCGTTAATGACCCCTATTCCCTTTCAGCAGAGAAGAAAGCTTCTTTTAAAGCCAATTGGTGTCATTAGCATGCATTACACACGTGTATGCTAAAAATTTGTTATCCTTAAATAGATTTTATTTAACTTCACTTATACTTTTACTCCTTCTAGTAACGTAAGAAATAATTGTTCACATGATCAGTTAACCCTTTTTGTTACTACCAAAACTAAAAGCCACACAAAAGCAAACAATTTTACTTGCCAGAATTGTTATAATTCTAACAGCAGCCGAACAGAAGGATTACAATTTGGGGCTGTATTGCCACTACCACTGACGATCGGTAGTAAGCACGCGCAGCGCGAGATCATTTTACTGATGACAAGACACATATTTTTTTTTTGCTGATTTCTTTACCGGTGAGGCTAAGGGAAAAGGAAAGCAAAACTTTGTTTTTTTTTATTTGGTTTACAAATACTCGTATAGACGGCTAAATACCAAATCAAACAAAAGGCGAAATAATTTTGTTGTCGTGCCTGGGGCTAAAACTGCCAAACAAACTAAAGACAGACCTTTAAGTAAAATACAGTACTTGAGTGAACATCAAAAAGCAAAGGAACAAATGCAAGTTGAGGCTAAAAACGAGACTTGCACAATGTCTTGTGTGTAGCATTGTTACACACACATAAATACTTTTAGAGGAGCTTATGCGGCAACTGATAAACTGTGGTCAGGCACTCCGATCACTTATTATTAATTTTAGTAGCTTCAAGAACATCAGCCACAAATAATCTACCAGAGACAAAAAGCAAAAAAAAAAAAAAAACTGAAAACTAAAGCAACAGCAGAATGGCATTAAACAACCAACAAACAGCTAGCAAAAATATGAGAAGGATACTTAAAGATGCACAGAATCTGCATAAAACCGTGTTTTGTGATGATTAGGGATGAGCAGGTGTAGCTTTTGTTGAGTCAAACAAGTAACACATGCCTTATAGTGCCTACTTTATATTAGAAGCATTAAAACACGAACTATTGCTCTTCGAGATCTTATTTTCGTTTATGCTTATTTTATCACGCGTGACTTGATGACTCCACATACCTAGCTCACGTCTCTAGTGGCAAACGAATTGCTACAGATGCGCCACTAACGGACTGTTTTCTTATTATCTCTCTCTCTTCTTTTTTTTTTTTTGTTTTGTGTGATGTGAGATCCTTGTGTTTCAAGTCCTCAGCGAAAACAATTCAAATTGCCTTAAATGCCTGCTCGTTTTGCGATATAAAAATGATGACTTTAGCATTGTTTTGGGCCAATTTTAATTAGTTTTGCTTCAAGCTAAAATATTAAAAGCTTCATCAGCAAACAACGCTATCATGATCATCATCATCATCGTCGTCGTCATCGTCACTATATTTATCGTTCGCATGCTTCTCATATGCAACATTTGTTGGCTTATTGCCTTAACCAATTTGCTTACCATTGACTTTTTCTCCTTGACTTCTTTATCGCAGGAGTTTCTTTGTTTTTTTCGTTTTAAGTTTTAATTTTTTTTTTTTTTTTTGTTGAATCTAACACACATCAAGCTCATTTTCCATTTCGATTTCAGTAACGCCCACTTTTGGGTGAACATATTTCGGGTGACGTATGTATAAATTGCGGCTTCATTTGTAAAATATTTCTACGCTTCTTTTTTTTAATTCTCTTCTGTTTAATACTCTACACTAGGCATTAGGGCTGCCTTACACAACCTGCAATTTCCTCTTGCAAAATTATTTAATTCAATTCAACATTTCGAATGTTGCCAATCACTGCATTGGGAAATGAGAAAACAATCACTGAAGAGGCACATTTTTATTTTGAATTTTTCTTTCAAACGTATACATTTTTCTTGGAATTTTATTTTATAAGTTTCTTTCAATTTCTTTTTTGTAACTATCAAATTTAAAATTTGATACTCAATTTCAATTATGAAGGCTTAAAAAATTTATTATTTTCAACTCTATTATGGAAGCTACGCTGATCTTCAGTGAATTATTACTCCAAAATTTTATTCAAATAATTTCTTGTTGCCTTAATTTTAAATTAAAAAAATTTCTTAAATTTTATAATTGAGTTTAATTCTAACAATTTCTTTAGAAATTTTTAAATTAAAGGAATATTACTTTGATCATTTTTATTAATAACTAAAGCGACGATGAGTGAAAACCTTTGAAAAGTGGGCATAAAATAGGCGTGGCTGCTCTAAAAGTATATGATGAGCTTCCGTGGAATATAGAGATTTTTTTATATAAGAGTAAATATCTTTTTTATAGAAATAGTTTCATTTGAAGAAAAATTTTAATTGAACAGTACACGATAGATACGTTCCAAAAACATTCGTGTTAAAAATTTGTGTAAAAAAAGAGAAAGAATTATTTAAAAATTTTTGTTAAGAGTTTATTTCATTTATTTAGTGCTTGCACATTTTAATTCATTAATTATATTATAAAAAATAATTTAAATTTGTGGAAGAAAGGAATATCAATGCCACCACTAGAAGAATTTTGTTCATCATCTTGTGAAATTAAAATCGGGATAAAACAAAACAATTTTTTTCTTTTCAACTCCTGTTAATTCAAATTTCTGACGAAAAATTCGTATAAAAAGAGAATTAGATGTATTTTTACTTGAATAGTTTTGTTCGATTAAGTTTTTCATTTGCATAAATTTTTTAATTAATAATTTTTTTATGCAAATACATTTTTTATTAAGCGGTATATTTTTTTAATAATTTGAAAAATTTGTAAGCACTAAAAAGTACACGTTTCTTTTTTCTGTGATTAGTAGCGTGTCTTTTGTGTGTCTGATGATATTACGTTTCAAAAAAAAGTATATTTTTCTGATTAATTCAAAACCTTACGTTCGTTCTTTTAACCTAAATCGATTAAAATTCTTTGAATTGATATTGTTGTTGGTGGTTTTTAAGTGTTTCTTTTTTTTTATGCTTTCTTTTCTTTCTTGTCTTTATGCAACATTTAAAACATAAACACATATTGTTGGCTTGTTGTTAATATTTTTCGCCTGCAATTTTCAGCTTAGACTAATATTTAAATGAAAATTGGAATTCTAAAACAATTACATTAAATTAGAGTAATTCCCATGCCGGCCATGAACATTGAAATACAAAAATGATGATTGTCCAGACAGACAGCCAGTAAGAAAAATATGCAGGGAGACATACTGCAGACCAAACTAAAAAGCAACAAACAAACAAAAATGGTTAAAACAAGTAAAAATTTCTTAACAACAGATCAGTGGAGTTTTGCTGTAGATTGTTGTGGTACAATTTTATTCATAACTAAACCATGTTTGAGTGTCTGAAAATGTTAAATTATTTTCATGGGAAACTGGGTTTTGCTTATGAAATAAAAACTTAACAGCAAACACATTCTTTTTACAAAAAACTTCTGGATTGTTAAGTGCGAACGAACTTTATTGAAAAACTATCTATTTGATTTTGTAGAAACTTTAGTCAGCAGCAGCATTAAATTTTCGTGCTGGCTGTTGGGTCAGCCACATACTCGCACAAACCGATAATAATTGTCCATAAAGTATTTCAAATACATTCGTTGGTAACAGGTAACACTTTATGCCCTGTGGGTGTAATTTTAATTTCTGCATTTAATTTGTTCATTCTCAAGCACACACAAGTACACGTACGTTATGATATCGCTTGTTAAATTTAAGCCTTTTGTAATGCTGAAGCAGATGTTTGCTGAAATTTTGAATTTGTGGCAGTTTTTTTGAGTGAAATGAATTCTTTTTTTTTTTTTTTTAATTTTTAACTAAGAACTTTCGCTAGCCGAAAATACAATTGATAAGCTAAAGAAAAATGTTTAGCAAGTAGGTGAAAAACAACTAAATATGAGCTGTTATGGTTTACTAAAATTACAGGCGATTTATTTTTTTAAGTGGCCTTATACTGACTGAATTACACAGGGCAACAATGACTTTGGTGGCACCAAAACGAAACCTGATTTCCAGTCTATTCGATACAATGATTCAAACTGCATTTCTACTTTTTTAAACGTAGATGTAGCTCTCGAGATATGAAAGTGGTATAAGTCCACTTAAAAAATAATAAGTCAGCGGTAAATTTAGTTAGATATAGACACCATCTAACTAGAACTGCCACTGACTCATTTAAAATATGACAGCTCATAAAAACGAGAAGGTTGCGCCATATGATTTCCAATAACTCGAGAACTACCTATCTGATTAAATTTACAATAACCACAAAACATTGGAAACACAATACCCTTTAAATTATATTATTAACAATTTTTTACCAGTCTTATATTTTAGACGATATGAAAAAAACCAAATTTTTTTCAAGAAAATTTAAAAGAAAAAAATTAATTTTAAAATAATCTTAAACTAAATTAATTAAATATTAAATTAAAAAAATAACACTTAATTTAAAAAGTACACTCTTACTGAGACACTCATTACCACGCTTTTAGCTTCTTCTTACTTTGTAAGGCATCATTGCAACTATTTTTGCTATTTGAGAGTCGATCCTTTTAAGCTCTACTAAGTTTATTACGTGCTGCCACTTAAAACTGCGCATTGAGAGCTGGACGTAAAAAAAAAATGACTTCGACAATAATTTTTTTTTTAATTTTAATAAACGTTTTGAACAAATACAAAAGCAAAATAAAATTGTTTAATTGTTTCGCGTAACACACAACTCTTCAAAGTGCTGAGAGAAGTTTAAAAAAGTCTTGTTAAGCCTGGTTAAGCTGGAATTTAACTGATAAAAATATCCGCGTGTATTTGTGTGTTTCAAAAACACTTACTAAATAAAATATAATTTTAAATTAACATAATTTTTGTTTTTAAAGGCTGGGCAACTTTCAAAAAAAAAAAAAAAAAAAAAAGTTGAAGGGGCTTGAGCAACTAATGATGGCTAGTGGTCTTTACCCAGTTAGTTATTGGTGTTTTTCTTCTATAGCTGCTTGCTCTATTGTATTGGTCTCACTTTGTTGTAGCAATCAAAGAGCAGCTTTTAATATCCTACATTTAACTATAAAGTATAATTTTCAAAGTTTAAGGGAAAACAAAATGCAGAATCAGGCATAATGGAATTAAATGTACTCTACAGTTGGTAAGCTTTTCAGGCAGAAGCAATTTGATAGACAGTAGAAAAAAACCTTAGAAAAACATGGTCGTCGTTCTGTGATTACCAAGAAAATTATCACATAGTGCAACTAAACTCTTCCATGCGCGTTTTTCAACGGAACTTTCATAATATTGGAATTTTTAGGTCCAATAAAAATACCTAAAATTCATCAAAACAGATTAAGATAAGAAATAAATAAATGCCTCTTTTTATTTTAGCTTCACTTAATATTCGGAGGACCGTTTTTAGCTGGCAAAAAGCTTCGCCGTGTACATCACTATTTGATACGATTCACGAGATAGTCATACATTCCCATTCATGGATGTTTTGTGTATGCCCAATAAATTATAATTAAAGAAAGACGAATTGATTAGCTACCCAAGTTTAAGATGAGCTCATGAGGAGTGATATTTTCAGGTCACAAAACAGTGTTGAGGGAAAAAAAGGTTGCGATTTTGAATAACATACGTAGTTTTATTAAAATAAAAATTTAACTTTTTTGATGCTGAATTCCACTGTCGTTGAACAAAATGTATTTTTTTATGATGTTCTCATGGAAAATTTAAAGAAATTATTTATTCAATAAGAGGGATAGCGTATTCAGCAGAGGCTACGCGGAATACTAAGGCAGTTTGCTAAATACGTGATCAAACTTTTGAATACTTAAATTCTTTCACTAATTGACTAAATGAGAATTACGTCAGTAGGCAAAACAAAAAGTTTTATAAAACTAAATAAATAAAATTTCCATTTAGTCAATTGATGAGAAAATGTAAGGGAAAATGTTGAAAATAGAAAAATATTACACAGACTTATTAAGTTAGTTTTTCGTATTAAAAGCTAAAATACAGACAAACGTATTTAAGCGTATCTACAGTTTTTTTATCTTTTTAAAATTATGATACGAATAGTGGAAAAAGTGTGCTGTCATGTCTATCATAAGATATTTTAATAATATTTTCTGGCAAGCCCAGAAAAAGTAGAAACAAGCAGAAAGATAAGAATTTAAGTTCAATAAAAGCAATTGAATGGGAAAGACGTATTGAGCATAATTTTTATTTTATTAGAAAAACCATCCGAACACTTCAATAGAGTCAAAACTCCAATAAAGATATTGGGGCATAATCATAGCCACAAAAAAGTGGGCTTTTATTAAGAGCTGACTTTTGTTCATAAGAATTTTGTGAATTTAAAATCGATTTTCAAAAGATATCGACCTTAGTCTGACCATTTTTTTTAAATTTAATTTTTTCACCAAACAAAATTAAAAAAACAAAATATTTTAAACGTTTGCAGCCCCTCCTGTGAGAGGTTTTAGTTTGTTACAAATGTTACTCGATGTTTTCAAGTTAATAAATATTTTGCTGATTGTAGGGTGTACAGAAAACCACAAGGTTAAATTGGAGTATAACAAATACACACACAAAAAATGTTTGCCAAGAGCGCTTCAAAGTCTTACAAGCGGAAAATTGTTTGATGCTGCTCTCTAACCTAGAGTTTTTTTATATGAATTCGGAGTTAATGGTTTAAAGTCGAAAATTCAAATTTGCCTATGAATTTTTATTGGCTACTCTATCGTAAATATTTTCTTTTAATTATTCAACACATAATTACTTTGAAGTAGCAGAAGCTGTAAACTAATACATTTGAAACCAATAAATAAGAGTACAGCCATTTAAACATATTTTGTTTACTTTAATTTAATTAATTTAACAAAATCATTAGTATCATTATCATTTACGTTATCGTTATCTAAACAAATTTACGTTGGCTGTTTTCTATTACAATTTTTATGGTTTCATTAAAAAAAATTTTATTACTAAAAAATTTAATGAAATAATTATGTGCGTGAGTGTATGTGAATATCAATTTAAAAATCACCCAAGTACAAAATATTAAAGTGAATTATAAAAAAATAATTTTTAGGTACAAAAAAAAAAACATTTACTTGTCAAAAATACTCATGTTTATACAACATACATACGTATGTAAAGGCAAACCAAAACTTAGCTTCAAATTAGTTTTTTTTTTCAAGTTTTTCTCTTAGGCAGAGCTCAAAAACTGAATTATCTCAACCTATGCCGCCAAATAACCTTTAGTCTTGCTCCAAAACCGTCAACGGTTTTTGGAACCATCTGCCTACCAATTGGTTTGATTCTGTTCTATTCCTAATTTACTCTATTTGGGAATGTCACTCTGAGATAGTAAGTGAGATTGCATTTGGTCTGCCACTGAGCGCTTAGGGTTATAAATTGTTTTTCTCTCGAAAGAGAACCAAATCCACTTAAATTTCCTCCTAAACTCATAAGATGAAATTTGCCATGAACTGCAATAGCTTCTTTCTTTTACTGAATAGATGGATTGGAGAAAGATTTATTATAACTTTAAGTGCAGCAGTAGGAGTTGGCCTTATTGACAGAGACTGGTCTTTGAATTCTACTGATCTTTGCCTGTGCTATGACTTTGCTAGCTCTCCTTTTCAGATGGGCTAAATATATTTTGACTGCGAGGGGGTTTTGCTTACTAAAGGGAAGTTTATGTAGCCGCATATAAATGACTAGCATTCAGATAAGCAAAATACTCAAGTTTCAACACCTTTAATTTAGGCCCGTTTTAAAAACAAAATGTTGACTTGCACACATTTTATAGAGTAGAGGGGTAATTGCTGGTGTATTATGAATTTACAGCGTACTTGAAAATTTAATATATTTTAGTTGTGTATAGAACAAATTATGATCTCTTCATTAAAACATTTAAAACCACAAGTCAGGCGTTAATGTTAAAGTTACTGTAAAATGGCTAACACGCCAAGATATTCATCAGCATGTAACTAATGACTGATTATTTCTAAATATTGCAGCAATTGCATAGAATTAACCAAACAGTTAAGAGCGTTTTTTGGTCTGTCTGTTCAGTTTGCTATAACCGTAACACAAAATACGTACATACGACGAGCATGTATTCTCAAATCGTTTCAATGCAACATTAATTGTGCAAGAAACAAATAGAGACACACACTCATACACACGAATCTATGTGTGGAACATTCAATACACTGTTCAGAAATGCAGAACGGTCAATGCATTACAGCCTTACAAGCTGTACTGGTCAAAACAAAAATTTTATATTTTTTTTTTTCGGTTTCCATAGCACTTGGTTGCTTTTAGCTATAAATGCAAGAGTGTAAATATGCTGCTCAAGCGATATTATTATTTTAATTAGAATATTTTGTGTTCTTCCAATAATATTAATACGAGTATTTATGGTTAGAAATGAGCAAATTTTGTTATCTTATAAATGAATAGAACCAGCCAGGCGGCTAGTTGGCGTTCATTGTTTCATTTCATAATTAAATTTTAAAATCTAAATTAATACACGAGATTTTAATTGCAACACTTCCATAAATTTTCATGTCAAATTTGCTTACTGCTTAACTTATTGCAGTCAAGGACCGAAAACAGTGCTTCCATAAGCTTACAAATTACAATCAACTCTTGGATCAGAGGAAGTGTCGAGAGTTTTTTAAGTATTTTAGAGCGCTGATTTTAAATGAAGCCGTCCTAAATTCCAAAATTCACTTAACTTGCTTAGATAAAGCCCATGTGTCTATACACAGCAATTTTGTTGCGGCAATTTTTGCATTCTTATTCATTAATTCAGTAAACATTCAAGCTACCTGTCTTTTTTTTACAAAAGGGAATTGCGGAGTACGAGCAAGTTTGCACCCCTTTCTATTCTTCTTGCCTCCCTCTCCTACAAAATCAATAATTGCCCAACTAAAATTGCTGAGTGTGGTCCTAGTCATTGTGTTGGCTGCAATTTGATGACATGCAAAAATAATTTCAAATTCAAAAAACAAAAAAAGCAACTTACTGTGTTTCTGATAAAGTTTTCTTTCACATAAAAACTAGTTTAAGTTGAAATTGTCATTAAATGACAAAAATCTAGAGTTTTAATAGAAAAAGAAAATCTTAAAAGGAAAAAAAAACTTCAATTGTATTTGAGAAGAAGAATCTAAAAACAGAAAACGTATAAAATAAATTTAACGCAATGTTAACCAACCGAAATTTTATAAGATTGTACGTACGTAACTAAATATTTGCTGTTAAACATGATGTCGATCTTTAAATGAAACAAAAAAAAAAAAAAACAAGCTAAGTTCGGCTGTGATGAGTCTTATATACCCTTCACTTAAATAGTATCTTTAATATCATAATAAAAATTATAAATAAGATTTTTAATGAAATCACAAATATTCATTAAAATATTTTTCTTTAAATAATTAGTCATGAGTTAAAGAAATTCAAATTAACGACGTTCACGATTATTTTTAAAACCAATAAAAATATGACTTTTATATCTTAAGAAAAAGAAATTAAATTCTAGGTTAAACAGGTTGCCCGAAAAGAAAAACAAAAAATTGTAAGAACTTTAAATATGCTATTTACAGCAAACGAATAATTTTTAAAATATTTGAAAGTGTTTTTCATAAAAAATTGTTGAAATTGTGCGTTTCGTATAAAAAGGACATAAGAATGCAAAAAAAATTTAATTTAATTTAAAAATACTTTTTAAAAGAAACAAAATTCTAAAATAATTATTTAATATCAAATAAATAATTTCAAATTAACCCATAAATACCAAAAAACTGTTTTTCAATAGAATTTCTGTATCGTATAGTTCTATTACTTGAAAGGCATTTAAAAGGCACACACCAGGCGACTGCCTGCTTTCGTCTTTGTGTGCAACTTAAAAATTTCCATAAAAAAAGAAAGCAGAAATTAATGAAAATATAAAATGTGGGTGGTATTTTTGGTTTATCTCGGCCAAGTATTATGACTGTTATTTCTAACCAAACTGCATACCACGTTTTTTTTTATTCGCAAAAAAAGTTGCGGTTTTTTACTTATAGTTTCGCCATTTCTGGACAGATCTGGCTGAATTTCAATAGTAATTGAAAAACGGAAACAACTGACAGATTTGTATGCAAAACTCTTCTGTATATTTTTTGTGACTTCAGAAAATTGATTTCAACAACTACACGGACAGACACGCAAACAGAGAGACAGACAGACATCGCTTATTCGACTCTGCTATTCATATAAGAACCCTAAATATATATAGTTTATAGGGTGTCCCATGTACGATGTACAAATTACATATGGTATCACAAACTTATATATACCCTGGTTACAAACAGTGAAGGGTATAAAAAATAAACACAAACGAAACGAAGCGAACAGGCAGAGCGGAGAAGAAGTGAATGGAATCATGGTGGTGCTTTAAAAACAGCTTTGAGTTTCTGACTGAATATTACGGTCGCTCGCTGGTGGCAAATAACAATTTTATGATAGTTATTCTTCTTCTTATTCTTTTTAATTTTATTTTATTTTTTTCGTCATTTGACAAAAAATCAAATTAACTTTATTATAAAATTTTATTATAATTACACTGACAATTTCATTTCATTTGTATAGAACTTTGGTATTTGTTTTTTTTTTTTTTTTTATCAAAGTGTTGATGGTCTTTACTTGAATGTACTTGACGATAATGACTGCGATCATTGTAATTATGAATGCGAGTAGTTTTCATAAAGTAAATTTTTAATTTTTTCTTGTTTTTGTTACTAGTGGCAGGTGCTCTTTGCATGTTTTTATTATGATTGTTATTAAAGCTGTTCTGCAATTTTTCCATTAAGAATTAAAAGTGTATTTGTGTGTGTTTACATTGCTTTGAAATTATTTTTTAATAGTGCACGTTACGCCAACTTTATGAAAAACATCTGGTATGGAAAAAACTTAAATGCCCAGACCACTATTCACTCACTCACTCATTTATTCACTCTTCATTTAATTGAGGTTTATTTTTTTCTTAATTATTAAAAATTTGTTGTAATTTTTCATAAAAAAAAAATTAAAAAAAAACTTTCAAGCGTAACAGAAACCACACGCGCCTTGTAATTTAGAGTTGTGCAGTATTTAGTTTAGTCAAAGAAACAGCGTTTGATGGTGTCAAATAAAACGTAAAATATATCAAGGCCTAGGGTCTAATCAGTTTAGTATAATGGCACTCGATATCGAGTAAAATTTATGGTAATTTGATTCGATTTCGACTCTAAAAAACGGCATTGTTTTCATTGCCATCTGGTAAATTGTTGAATATTTATGACGCTTTCCTTCAACCACAATAATTGTGACAACAAATCAATTTTTGCTTAAATGTTAATAAAGAAACAGTTTGTTTGGTTTACGTTAACTAGTAAAATATTGTGTCGTGTTGATAAAACACCCCAGTCACACATGGTTGATTCTCTAATGACACACAAACGTAGGAAAATGCACGTGTTTTATAATTCATTTTTGTTTGACTCATGGAATTTAAAAACATTCCAGACAAATCGGAGATACATATGAAAAACAAACGATTGATTTGTTCGTTCGTTTGCAAATGTATCACAAAAATTTTAATTCATTAAGATTCTACATCTTGCCCCAGCAGGACATAAACTTTTCACTGAAAACATTTATTTTTTTAAAAAAGAACACAAGAGAAAATTAAAATTGAAAATGAAAAATAGTGACAAATTGTGCAGTCACATAAAGCATTTATTCTGTTTAAGCTAAAACTCAATGAAGCATCAGCCATAATGCGAATTTTATAATTTCACAATGGGAAAATGTTTTCAACAAAATGGTCAAAACCGACATCCATTCTCTCTCTTTCAGTATTTAAATCACGTACAACAATAACAAAAAACTGTAAAATGAAATTGCAAAACAATAAACGTAAAAATTGTGTGAAGGCATGTAGGAATTTAGGGATGCTGAAAAGGGACATTTTGGAAATTAACCGATCATGAGGATTGTGTGATACACGTAATTCTGTGTTACGCATTAAATGCAACAAATTGGCACGTAACCCAGGATAATGAATTTAAATAAAAGAGAGCACAAATAATGAAAAACAAAACAATAAAGGAAACCCGCTTATGTTGCGACAACATAAAAAATTTTATAAATTGAACTAGAATAGCACAGCTAAGCGACACGAACGAAAAAAAAAAACAAAAAAAAGAAAACAAAACGATTTTCCAGTTGATGCATTTAATGGGCTTGCAAGCCATTGTCTCACGTTTAATGCCTAAATCACTGACTAAATACTTAACTGACTCACAGACTCACTCACTCTAACAGCAACAGCAACAACAAATACAAACTATAAATAAAGTGAACTGAACTGAAATGCACTAAAATGAAATGGTTGTTCTTCGTTTATAAAATTGCAACACAATTGTGCATGTTTGTTGCCTCTTGTTTGTGGCAAACATTTTGTAAATATAATTTTTAGGGATTTTAAAAATAAATCGTTTTATTTTTGTTAGTAAATAAATTTCATTTGTTTGTATTGTTTCCCTACTGTTTCTAGTTTTTATTTTGCACAAAGACCACCGGATTGGAAAGGATGTTTTTTTTTTTCAACGTAATTTGAAAGTAAAATTGAAAGACACAAAAATTATTTCAACACACTTTTTCTCATCTTCTTTTAAAAATTGTAATGCTGTAAGAAAGAGTAGACAAAGTGAAAGAAAAAGCTATGAGTGGGTATCAACGTCGTGGAATTTGTCAATCTGCCCAATTTTTTATATTTATTGTCAAGTTATAAGTGAAGAAGACAATATTGCCAAAGCGTTTTGACTTACTTGTGGCGTTAATGTTAAAATTTCAATCTTGGTGTCTTCAGCAACTTATGGTAGAATTTTCTCACTCTTTTTTGTCTTTTTTAAATTAGGGGTCAAAAAAGTTCCACTAATTGAAGAGTTAGAGGGTTAAAATATTCCACAAAATTATTCTTCGTAGTGTTTTACAGAAGCTTGCTGAGAATTGCATAAGCGTAAAATGCAGGATTTACATGGTAATGCGGCGCATCGATTCACAATAAAAATTTTACAAAATTGGAAAACTTTAAGCTCCGTTTTGAAATAGTTTCAGATGTAAACCTTCTACTACAGTCAGTTGGCAGGTTTTTTTTGAGTTGCACAGTGTAATTCGATTCTATTGAATTTTTATATATTTTTTGTTTTTTTTTTATTTAATTTCTGATATAATTTGAAACACAGAAAATTTGATTTTAACCCCAGATACTGGTAGAGTGATTCCTTTTGGAATCAAACAAAATTTATCTTTTCAGCTCATGACTTCCCATTATTGGGTTTTAAAATTTTTTATATTCCGTGATTTTCCTTTAATATTTTTTTTAATTTTAATTTTAATTTATTTACAAAAGCTACTATTTGTTGTTTCTCAAGCCGAAACAATTTTTTTGTTATTTTTATTTGAAGTGTAAACAAATTCTATAGACACTTTAAACAAATTACTAACACTAATACCAACTGGCAGTGTAATTAATTAGTGTCTCTTCTACTGCAAATGTTTTGTTTGTTGATGATGCTGTATTTTTCAAATTGCTCACACCTACAGCAGACGGAACAACATTTAGGAAAATTAGAGTTACAGTATCATCGGCAAGCAATACACCTTTCTCTTTTAATTAGAACAAAAGAAATGTTTTTTAATTTTAGTATTTAACTTTTTTTTTTGCAATTTTTATAAAATCTGAAGAAAACTTAAAAAACATACATGTACTTTGTTTTCAGCTCGGGAGAGCCGATATCAACTCCGTGCTGCATTTTGAAATCAGAAAACCAATTTTTTTGGGTTTTTTTTTATATGAGAAAAAGTTAAAAAAAAATTACCAAAAAAGAAATAAACAAAAGATCAGTTAATATGAAGAAAAAAAACTTTTATTCTCGTTTCAACTGCAGAAAAAATACAATTTTTGCTCGTTTTTTACTGTACAAATTTTATTATTTGGGGCCAAATTACGATACTCGATAGCGATAGAATTTAAAAATTTTTATTAATTCGATCCCTGATCAAAATTTTTTCAAAAAGAAGAAAATCCAACGTTATTTTGTAATTTAGTTTGGTAAAGAAAAACTAAAATAGCCGTCAACCATTAACTTTTTCTTTCAAATGAAAATGCGACAAGGCCTGATTTTGTGATGCAGCACCAAAAAAAATTATTTTGTTTTTGTAGGGCACCAACAAATAAATTACCATTTAAAATAAAATGTTACATTTTATTATTCCTACAAAATGATTCATGCAATTAAATGACATTTGTCAAGAAGGCGACACACACAAAGTAACAAAAACATGAAATAAAATAAAAAATAAAGGTTTCGTGCAAGTCTTCTAAAATGGCTAAAATTACAGCAACAAGTCTTTTAAGGGAAAAATAAAATGAATTAAAAAAATTGTGTTCAAAAAATGGGGAGAAAATTAAATTTGCTTTTCTCAACATCAAAAGGTGAGAAAATGTAATTAAAAGTTAAATCAAGTCGAAAAAGAAACAATTTTTTTATTTGCGCTGAAGTAGCCGAAAAAAGGCTGCCAGTAAATTATAAAAGTTTTTTTGTTTTGTTAAATAAGTTACTGGGAGTTTGCATAACACAAAAGTAGTGAAAAAGTATTAAAGGTTTCATTAGGCCATGAAGTCGTTATAAAAAAAAAAGAATTTAAAATTCAAATAAATTTATTAATAATAAATTTATGCTCTTATTATGGCTTACAATTCAATTCATGTTTTTTGCCACTATGTCGACCTGATAACTTTCATACCACTCCATCACAGTTTTTGAAAAATAGCAAGATCCTAAATCAGGCCAAAATTTTACTGGAGAGTGGTGGCATTTAATTAGGGACAGCAATCGTTTCTGCAGGCATTCTTTGAAATAAATTTCTGATGTCATTGCTGAAGAGACGATAAATGATGTGCTTTTTACACTACTGCTGCAAATTGCTTGAAAAATCATATTTTTTTTTTCTAAAAAATTTTTTGACCTGGCAGCTGGTTTAAGTCCATTTTGAAATAGGTTTCACCGTTCATTAGAAGGCAGTTGTAGAATTTTGTCAACACTTTTGCGTAAAGAAAGCGTGCCTGATTTATGGCAATGGCATTCCGATTTTCACTACAATTTGGATAGTTTATGACACGGTACTAGCACTGGTGAGAGATTTGTTAGTATACGAAAGCAAACAGGTAATCGATTTATGCTGATAAATGCACAATACTGATTAGAATTCTATTATTAAAAAACATGGTCTTCTTTTGCAAGGCAGTATGGTTCTAATCACCACAATTCCTAACCACACAAGATGTTATTTTGCAGGTTAGTGAATGTCCTAAGTAACAATTCAAATTAGGTAGAGAGAGATAACAGTTTTTAGATACTTCCAACTCATAATAAATCATTTAGAAGTTATTCATTTTGAAATAAAAAATAATCCGAAATTTTCCTACAACAATTTAAATTTTTCTATATTTAAAAATGGCGATTTATTATACTTGATTGGATATCCCATGAAGAACAGTTTTTGGATAATTTTAGCTCAAAAAGAAATTTTTTTTTTAATAAATTTTAAAGCTTAAAATGCTAAAATCAGAAATTATAAAACAAATAATTATTTCCAATGGCGCTCTAATTTTAATGATCGATGCATGTCACTCATGTTCTGATTGTTTTTTTTTTTTTTTGTTTATGTGTCCCATTTTATAGCTCCAAATTTATACATTTTATCTCCTGGCAAAATTTTATTGCAACTTTAATTGTATGCAAAATTTAAAAATTAAGATGAATTGCACATGAACGTGTGCATATTGTGACAGTTGGGAGTGTGTGTGTGTGTGTGATTTAATGCTGATGTGGAACACTAATGAAGCAACATTTTAAATAAATAAATGCCTGTGTATGCGATTCATTTTGCACACAACACATGACAATAAATTACTAGAAGCAGCAGCCAGCACTTTAGTTTTATTTGCTGCAATTTTCTTTCTCTTTTTTTTTTAATTTTCTATTAATTTAATTGATGTTTATTGCAATTTGTTACTGATTTTCATCGGGTTTATTTTCAATAGATTTTTCTTTTATTTTAGTTCTTTTCCAAGTGCATACTTTTTTTTAACTGAATTTTAAGCATAAAAAGTGATTGTGTAAGTGTATGGGCGTGTGTTCACAAACATTTTTAATAAAAAAGAAACTTGGGATAAACTTTTGTACAAAAAGCTTTTAACGGCGGAAATGTACCTGTTACCGTATTTTAGCAAAATTTAAATTATTCACACACGCACGCACACTTGTGTGGTATCTTCTATGGCAACAAAAAAAAAAAAAATGCTGCGAAAAAAAATTTAAAATGCACACTGATAACTCTTTTAACGGACATATTGTTAGCCTCACCTGAAGTTTTATGTTAGTAAAGCCGTCACAGTAGAATTAAGTGTCTTTAAAATTGCAATTTACACTAAAACAATAGCGACTGACTGCATTTTATTACTCCACGCATTTAAAGAACTTAAATTTAGAGATTATGCAGTGTTACGGTTACGGTTACATTAAATGGATTGAGTATGAGTTTTGTGTGCAAAACTGTATTTACAGAAGCGTTAATAAAACCGCAATTGTGGTAAAATTCTCAGCATACAAATGTGGTTGATTTAAAAAAAAAATAAAAAATAAAAACTCATACAATTTAAGATAAATCGTGCCGTGCCGTGCCGTTGCAAGGTGAAAAACACTATAATAAAACCACAATTTTAAGTGGAGTGACTATTTGCATACGCTTACAGTTGTGTTGCGGCAACAGCAGCAGCAATTTTGTTTTTTCTCTAGTTTTTTTTTTTTAACTTCTTCTTGTGTTTATGGTTCCAACAATATCTACTCGTACAATTTAAATAAAAGTTGTTAACAACACACCAAAAATTGTTGGCAATATCAAGCAAAAAAAAAATTAAAAAAAAAAATAAAAAAGAACACTACTTTAGATGACAATTGTGGTATCAACAATTTGGTGTGTTCATGTAAACGTGTGTGAATATGTGAATTCTTAAGTGTTGCAAGTTAAAATATTATTAAAACCGCAAAGATAAAATCGTTCGTTGCATATGCACAAGCACAACTAATAATTTTGAAATTGTTGTAAGCTACTCCTACAGGAATACGAAACTTTCTTTAGAAGCTGTTATACAAAAATATTTTGTTCAAGAAAATTGTTTTGAAAATGTTATGGAATATTCATTTGCCACCCTATAAAGCAGAAAGGATTCATTCAAATGAATCTCTCAGTAGTGCGATTCTTTAATCAATTTTAAAGAAAAATGTTTGATTAAGAATAGTTAAACATCTTGTGATTCAATAAAATGTTTAACTGCCAGCCGTGTGGCTAAATAAATAACAGAATTTTGTATCGTGTTTACTTAAACGAAAAATAAAATAAAAAATTTTATAAAAAAAAAGCCATTTTTCGGTTGTTGTACAGGGTATTCACATTAGTGGTGAATTTTTAACTCCTAAAGTTAACCGAAAATTACTGAAGCAGAAAAATATGTCAAACAATTAACTAAAGTTACTGAATCGCACTACAGGTCTTTTGAAATGATTAAATAAATTGTAGAAAATTCATGTTTTAGGTAAAGTGAAAATATTTCAATCACATTTCGAGCGCCAAAGCTCTACAATTTTATTACCCCAAAATATTTTAGCGACCAAACCGCAAGTAACACGTTTTAAAAGTAATTGGCATGACGTACTTTCAAATGACTTGGCAAATGGCAACGTTCATGACGACGAACAGAATATACAGTCTGGTGATATGAATGGTGGTGGCAGCTTCATTGTCAACAAATCACCTATCTATGGATCCACCAGAAGGCAGTAAAAGATAATAATAGTTTAGCAATGCCAGCAAATGGTGTGGCTGCTTAAAGTGCAAACTCAAAAATCATTAGCCATGAAATTTTAGTTTTGATTTGACAATGAGTTTTCTTCTATGTAGGTTTAGCTGAAAACTATTTTTCTTAAAAAAAAAAACAGTCTTAGAACTGCAATAAATTCACTTTGCCGTAAAAATATTAATTGCACGCATGAACACATAAAATATAAACTTTTGATTTTTGTTATAGGTAGTTGATTGTTAGAGAAATAGTTGCTTGTAAATGAAAAAATAGTGACTCACAGGACCATGATTAAAAAAAATACCGCAAATGGTTATGTAAATATAACAAAAAGAACTGTGAAATGAAGCGATAAGTTTCACAATCGAGGTTCATAGAACGAAACTCAAAGTGTGAACTTGCTATTAGAGTTGGGTCATTTCTTGAAAATTGATGGCATATTTTCAAATTTTCTTGATTCCATATTAGAAAGTGGCATAAGTCCACTTTAAAAAAAAAAAAAAAGAGTCAGTTTCTTTTACAAAATAAAAGCATAATTTAATCTACAGTTGACTTTTCTACTTAATGGTTAAATGCTGTCCTTTTCTTACTAAAATTATCGCTAACTCGCTATTTTTTTTTAAATGGACTTATACCACTTTAAAATATATTCATTTATTGCTTTGGAAATTTGTTAAATTGTTTTTTTAATGATTTTTTTTTTTATTTCTGTCCTCTATTTTCTTCATTTCGAGCAAGCAACCACGCTCCTGCTAAATTTGCTTGTGAAAATATGGCACCCATACATAAGAAACATCATACACAAATGCCGCCTTAAGACAATTTTCAATCCATAAGAAGATAAAAGCCTAATTATTGTGGTTAAACCGGATCTAAAATAATTGCCCAAAAATAATACTCTTTTCGGTAGTAAATACTTTCAAACATACTCGTACCTGGCCAAGGCAGAATGTAGAACAATTAGAGCACGGATTAATTGCTAAATTGTCTCTTATATTGTGTTTGAGTTTTTTTTCTAGTGCCCTGTTTAATGTTATTGCATGCAACATTGTTGTTTGGTCACAACATGCATCACGCACAAGATTATCTGTTAAGTTTTAAACAACAAACATTGATTTAACAAAGAGCCGTAAAATAAAGTACAAAGAAAATACGTTTTTATCACTCTTCACTAAACTCACAAGCAATTGTACACAATATCTATCAAGTTGGCTGCTTTAAGGCTTAAAAGATGATCAAATTGATTGATTTGCTGTTCGTACAATTTAAGAATAAAATGTTTTTTTAATTTAATTCCTTTAAGCTTCTTGTTTGGTTTACAAAATTTGCATAAATTTGAAGCCTTGCCGGCTGCTTTAATCTTTCAAGCGTTTCTTGCTTGATTTAGCGGCACGGCACTCAATTGTTGCTTACATTTCAGTGTTTTTATGTTTCTTCTCTTGTCTCACAAATTAAAATTAATCAGATTTTTAGATTAAGTAGATTTTGCTACCTTCAAGTTGATATTAAAATACAAAATGCCAAGTATTTTTAAGTAGTTTAATGGTGGTTGTAGCTGAACCTCATTTTCTTTACATTTAATTCAATTAGTTGTTCAAGCAGAAGGACAATATATTATACTTGAAGAGAGCTGAAGGAAAAGCTAAAGAGCTTGAATAGGATTTAAATATTATTAGTAAATAAGTAGGTAAGATTATTTAGCTAAGAGTTCCTTAACTAATTAGCAAGCTAATTGGGTCATTTATTCATGTCCTTTCCAAAGAAACAAAGAAAAATTGAATTTTCAAATACAAAAGACACACAAAGGACTGCGTTGATGTTTAAAAGAAAAACAATAAAAAAAATGTAATTTAAAAGCGACTTTTTAGGCGAATATTTAATTTTCCCTAGTAAATAGAAACTCCTCTTAGTTAAGATTAAATACAAGGACATGATAATAATCAAACACAAGAAGCTGAAGTGCAGATGCAAGAGCATGTGTTTTTAAAATGAGAAAACTTTGTTCATACAGTTTGTGCATTTTGTCATTAATCCCATGAAAAACTTTTTTTTTTTAAATAAAGACACAGTTTCATTACACTAATGAAATACTTAATTTTTTTAAAGAAATATTCAACAAATTTCATGAATTTACCTAATTTGTAAAATACTCATGCATTTAATGATAAAAAAAATTGACTTATTTACATTATTTGTGAAATATTTCATTAAATTGATGAAATATTAATTCATTTAATGAAAACAAATTCATTACTTTACATTATCTTTCATTGTGTCTAGCAAACAATTTGAATAGATTTTTTTATTTAAATATTTTCATTATGACTGATTGTTTGATGATTAGAAAATTCGCATTTAATTAAATGAAATCCCTAGATTAAAAGGGAAGTAATTTAGGCCTCTCTTCTACATGATATTTAAAGCACTTAAGTAAGTACCCTTAATTAAACTTTAAAGAAAAGAATTTTATCAATTAATTATAGCAGAATTCAAAGGAATTTCATATAAAGCAGCATATGAGCCAACCATATGAACGATAAGTTTTGCCAAAAATTAAATAAATGATTAACCAAATTATAAATGCGCTCTTAAGCAAGTGTGTCTGACACGAGGCAAAAATTTACAACAGCTGGACAAAGAGCTCGTGAGGTTCTTAATTGGAACCATCATAAGCACATAAAGAAAAAATGACCCATCATTAGACGAGAGTCAAAACTAATTTAATGCAAAACAAATTGTTGTTTCCAAATGAAAGTAACATGTGTCAATGACCAAAAAACCAAACAAAACAGTGAAAGAGCAAAATTTTTAGAGAAATAGAAAAGAAAAAAATAAACAAAAGCAGCAGCTCTGTAACATGATGCAACCAACCACAGAATGCAACAATTGCTAATGATTTAGTCATGCCATCTTATTGTTTTACTTTGACTTTTAACAAATAGGAAACTCACAGTGAGAGCCAAGCAAGAGCACATTTTTTTCTTATAATTTATTGAAATTAGTTTTCCAATTCCATTTCGTTTAATTAAAATTTTTTCAATTTCTCAATTGCTTGCAACCTCATTGAATTAAAAGTGAAATTTCTGTTGTTTATTTTTCTTCTTTTTTTTCCAAACGTGTCAGGTCTTGGCTAAGACATACGTGGCGGCGCTATTGAACAACTGTTGTTGTTTGATTATTTAATTTTGTTTTTTTCAGCTTAGAAATCTGACAGCGTGCTATTAATAAAGTAAATAAATGGTTGATGATGACCCACAAGAGAATTTCACTAAATGTTGCGACACGCTGCCAGCCAAACAACTGACACACTTTTTGTGGCCGCAACGCTTTAAAGATGATAACTATCGTGCAGCTCCAAATTATTGTTAAAGGAAACAAAATGCAAGCAAATGATCCTTAACATCTTTCAATATTTTTAACTTCTTCAAGAATATTTTCACTTTTCAACAGCAGCAGCAGCAGCAACCGCAGCAGCAGCTGTTGCTTAAAGATCCCCACAAACTCTTACTTTTAATCAACACAATCTTTCGCTTTAGGTGTTTCACTCGCATTTGCTCTACCTTTATCTACAACAACAACAAAAAGTGAATTGTAAAGAAAACAAAAGTTATTTTGTTACGCAAACAATATGGTTTCTTTGCAGTTTAGTAAAATTTGTATTTTGTTTTTATTTCATATAAACATGACATGCGTTCCATGTCAAACATGTGACGTGACAACATCAAATATTGAGCTCTCTCGTGTCAGGTTTTATAAGCAAATTTCCGAGGTTTAATAAAATGCATAATTTATTGCATTTGCCCTGCAGCGCGTTAAAATGTCACAATGACAGGCATAACCCGACAGACTTTTGTAAAAAAAAAGAAGAAATGAAAATTGTTGTTAATAAAACATTTTATTTGAATCGGATGTGTGTTTCGACAGGTTAGTGAATAGAATTTAAGGCTTTAGAAAAAAACGAAATATTTTTTTTAAATAAATTTTAAAATTAAATTTTAAAGCAAATGCAACATGTTTATATTGGTAGCGTGTTGTTGGCTTTGTAAACATTTTTAAAAATATAGAGGTCTAGATATATAATCTACCGCCGAAATACTCAGAAGTTTTTTTGAACTATTTTAAATTTTTTTTGAAATTTCCATATACCCCAGTACTGTTCTTCTCAAGGATTTTGGCAGTTTCCGTTTTGCATCATAAAATAAAAACCACGAAAATGTTAAAAAAGAAAGTTTAGAACCCACAGATGAAATTTCTTTTTGATTTTGGTAATTTTTAAAGGCAAAATCGGGAATGGCACCTCGGCAAAGTGGGGAGCTAATACCTGTGTGAGGTATAAAGGAATTTCAAAATTTTTTTTAAATAATCCAAAGTAATTTCTGAGTATTTGGACAGTAGAGTACAAATCTAGACAGCCTCACCTTTAAAATGATATGTGCCCTATTAGGTCCCATGCTAACCTTCATCCCTCAGAGACCGCATATTTGCTATTTTTGTACTAAGTGAAATTTTGAACGTTTTCTAAAAAAATTTACAAATAAAATTGGGAGAAACTGTATTCTAAAGAGAAAAAAGGGTTTGGCCAAAATGCCTTCATCTTTCTATAAACCCCTTTAAAGTACCAAAAATATAAAGCTGCACGCACAAGCCCTTAATTTAGTAAGTTGCAGCAGTTGTTCTCTACAGAATTTGTGGGTTGCAAAAAAAAAATCAATTCAAACTATTAAACACAGACTTGGACATTTTAATTAAAACTTAATAAAAGCAAAATCCTTCATAAATTTTATGTAAAACAAAAATATTGAAACCATAATAAAGTTTTAGGAGTACAAATAGACAATAATGACTTAACTTGAGTTTAAACCTATAAATAATAGTTTCTATCTGTGTGTGTGTAAGAGAGTTATGAAAAATTGTCTTTTGCAATAAAATAAAATAGATTTTTGCATAGTAAAAATGTCAACGCACATAAATTTATTGTTTGAAATAAATAAAAGTTTATTGAGCATATTTGAATTAGAAATGTGAAAAGTAAACAATTTAAACTAATTTTTTTATTCACAAAAGATATGATTCAGAAAATTAATTTCAAGCAACACAGAATCACACAAAAGAGTCAAGTCAATAAATAAATAATAAAATCCTTATGACTTCCTTCAAATAAATCATTAGGATTTTATAATTTATACTTTTTTTAACAACCTGTGCACTTGTTTATTTAACTGTTGAAAAGATACGAGTACACAGTGAAACTTACACACTGGCAAGTGCAGTTAGCAAACGTTGAAGCAGGCCTTTAAAAAGGCCCTTTTTTCCTTTCTTTTTTTTTTATGGCAATAAAAAACATAAAAATGCTCATTCAATTAAAGAGAAAAATATTCGTTCCGAATACAGAACAGGGAGGCATGTAAACAGAGGAAGAGTGGTAAGGCTTTGTAGGACAATGACATCAAGTGCAACATAAGACGGTTTGAATGAAAAAGGCCTTTGAGTTTTAGCACTGGGGTAGTTTAACAAAGATACACAAGCCTGCTCGAGCAATCTCTCTCTCTCTCTATCTGTATCTATCTTTATTTTTCATTAAACATTTTAAAAGGAAATTATTTTCACAGAGTTTCTCAATTTGTTAGCAAACTCCTGATCACACGAATTAATTTAATTTTGTCAGGTTTGTTTTTTGTTCGTTTGTTGTGAATGCACTTAAACACAAGTAAATTCGGATTATGCCATCCAGATTATATTTGTTATTTGAATGTGTTAGGCTTATCTAATCAACATCATCGACATCCATTCATTCATTCATCTACACATTCCTCACCAGTATGTTTGTTTGTTTGTTGTCGCCTTGTTATGCTTGTATTGGTTTCATTAAACGGTGTTTTTATCAATTGTTTAGATCATTTTATTTTTTATTTATTTTCCTTTGTCCAGCGAGGTTTTATCTTTCGTATTTTTTTTTTTTTTTTGGGAGTCACTTGACACTAACGTTTATGTCTCAATTGCTGTTGCCTTAACTCTTGGAAAAAATTATTTGAAACTAATTTATTATTACGGTAGCGTTTAAGGGGTTTTTATTTTATTTTGTTTTATTTTACTTTGTTGCTGTTGTTTATTAACATCCTTTAAATACACGCAGTAGGAAGTTGTTGGAACACAGTTGGTCTGGGTGAGATTACCAAGAAATTGAATTTTTATTTAAATAATAATTCCTGGTAAGGCCAATAATACTTAATAATTTTAAAATCATATTTAATTGCTATTACGTGTGTGATTTTGCGTGTGCGCACTCCATTGGAAATTTCAAATGTAACATTTTCTACTAAATAATCTTGAGAAAGTTTAGATCAGATGGGGTCTTATTAACAACGTGCACAGAAAAAAAGTATTCAGAGAAACAAAAGACCACTTTATTAAAATTTTCCCTAGAATATTCGTTTTCGCTTATTAAAGTGCTGATTATTTACAATACTAGAAAAAACATTAAAATAAAATTTTAAAAGTCTGAAATTTCTTCCATATTTCAAAAATAATTGTCAAAAAAAAGGTAGGACATTGCCTTATATTGTATTTAGAGCAACGAAAAGTAATCGTGGTGACACAATAAGAGTGCACTTTTTTTATATAATTGTGATTTTTTTCTTGGTTTGGAAAGAAGACAAGTGTCGTTTAGGTATGGAATTGGTTTTCCCGGCTTTTAATACAGACCATTAATCTCCTCACTAAAATTTTCAACGACTTTTTCACCCAGACAAAATCGAGCCAATGACATTGACGTGAAATGGGAAGGTACTTACCTCCTTATTTGACTTTAAAGTCAACGTTATTGAAATTTTTCATAACTTTTTCTTTAAAATCTACGTCAATTAGGAGCATTAGACTTTAGCGGAAAGAAGATTTATTTTATTTCTATTATATCACATTTTGAAAATGAATAAAAATAAGCGGCAGGGTAGGTAATGCCGACTTTTTATTTTTAGTGAATTTTTGAAATTTTAAAAATTTCATAATTAAAAAAAATATTTTTTAACATTTTATTTTCTTAATAAAATAAAAATTAACGCTCAACTAAAAAATGAGATGAGAAAAAATAAAAGTTAATACAATTTGAAACTTTTTTAAAAAGTTTTGGAACAAAATCGAATAAAACGTTTCAAAGTTATGATTGAAAAAATCGCCAGAAAAAACTTAAACTTAAAAACTTAACCATAAAAACTGAAATAATGTTGATTTTCGCCGTTAATAAAAAATAAAAAAAAAATTCATAGCAACCAGCGGTAGTCACCCTTTATCTTTTTATTAATTTTTCTGGCTGTAACATTTGGTAAAAGATTAATTAACCGCTAAACATTTTCTCTTTTAATTAATAAACTCATCTGTTAAACAAAATTAAATAAAACAAATTTTGAATTTGAAAATCATTTTCATTTGATCAAAGCGGCTAAAGGCTTTTTAAGTATCATCAACATCAACCACACCAATTATTGCTAACAACATAATTAGTTATTGACCACAATTAAATGGTTTTGTGTGCTAACGTTTGTCTGCTTGTTTAATATTGCTCCGAAAACAAAAACAAAAAATTTATTTTATGCCAAGTGTTGGAATTTAGTTAGAAATCAAATAGCGATTATATTTACGAGTGACAGGAAATGTTGGCGGCATTTGAACAAATAATTTTATAAAATGAAATATTTAATTGAATACCTTCTCTACTAATGAAGCAGAAGGTAGAGGGATGATGCAGTGTGTTTTTTGTGTGCATAAAACCCAACTCATGAGTTGTGATTGTGGCGCCTCCATAGCCACCACTTTATAATGCTGAATTATTGAATTTATAGGGGAGTTCTCAGCTCATATTTATTAAGGCCTGATTTCAAACTATTGAAAACTTTCCATCGACACACTGTTTAACCAACAATAACAATTTAACAGGGAGGTCTTTGATGATAAGCACAAACTCACTCACAAACCAGCAAATATCCTTGATTTCATTTCATTTCAAGTTGCATGATGATTTTAAGATGTTAATTAAAGCGAGAGCAACAATTACTGCTTAATTGACACGCCTGCGGTTTTCTCCTTTTTTTAATTCATTTTCAACATCTTAAAACTCCCGTAATTGTAATCACATTGATTTGCTTTTCCTTGTTGTTGTTATTGTTTTTTTTTTTTTAACTTCTTCAAGAAGGCGTTTTAACAAGTCGGTTTGTTGTTGATTGTTTTTAACATTAAAATGATTTAATGCTTCATTCTTTAATAATTTATCCTGTGAGCCTTTTCTTTTCTTTTGTTTCTCATTTTCTGCAGCCACCAGCAGACTACTATTGCACAATGCCTGTGATTTACTTATTGTTCGAGTGAGTGAGAGTGAGTTGTTTGCTGCAGTTATTCCTTCTCTTTTTCTTCCCTTTATTTCTTTAGTTTAAAATAGGAAACTGTGATAATTGCTTTTAAACTGTTATATTGTTAAAAGTTTATTGTTTTAAAAAATGTTTTCACTTAATTGAAAGATATTTTTAAGATCATTATTATCGCCAACGTATATTGTGCGTGTATGGCTACACTAGCGAAACTAAAATCAGCAGATTTTAAGCCAAAAAAATAAAGGTTTTTTTTTTTTCAGAAGTAAATAAGAAAAGCAAGCTTCGTGAGCAGTAATAATGCTGGGCATACACACTCAAGTTCAATGCACTGTTAGCGCAAAAGTACGGCAACCTCTGTAATATTTTTGTTGGATTAATCTGTTAATTAAAAGTATTTTGATATTAATTAAATTTTTCAGATTGCCGGGCTTTAGCCTAAGATAGAATAATTAATTAATTTCAATCAATGGCAACGTTTCATGAGAATGATGACAACATTTCATTGAAGTAATGAAATACGTTATTTCATTGAATAATTAAATGTTTCATTGAATTATTGAACAAAATTCTTTCAGTGTGCTTTAACTGTTTGATATTTTCATTGTCTTTTTCTAGCACTATGCCCATGTAAGCCTCCATACATCTTTTTTTTTTTTTTTTTTTTTTTTTTTTTTTTTTTTTTTTTTTTTTTTTTTTTTAACAGCTCAACTCAACCAATCTCGAACTAAGTTAAAATTTAATTTTCTTTTCACAGAAACTCAATGTTGCTTGTTGTTTTCTTTCCCTTTTTACTTTGTTTATAGTGACCAAGTTACTGCTATTATTTTTATCTCAACTGTCTGTACATGTTCCACATAAAAATCGTTTCTCATGTGTTACTTTGTTTACATTTAAGAGTTCAAAAATTGAAAATAATACTGCGGTAGGTTTAAATGTTTAACAAAGAATAATTATTTCTCTATATGAATGTACGTAAGTGAGATAATATCGAAATTTTATGTTTTTATGTGGGAATAATAAACCCATTTGCTACACTAAACAACAACAATAAAAAGTAAACATGAATGGCTTAAAAAAAAGACTTATTCAGTCATTATAGGCCACACTCCCATACATTTTACACAAACACTGTATTCGCCTTGGCTTTTAAGAGCCAACTAAAGCTCTTAATTACAAGGCCTGGTTATGCAAAAGCGTAACCAAAAAAGCAACCCACCTACAAATAAATTGAAAAGAATAAAAGTATCACACATGTGGAGATCTGCACAACAAAAGGAATGGCTCAGTTAGCAAAGCTTGAAAAAGATCCCTAAACTTTCAGAGAGAATCCTATAACATTGTTATTTACCGTAACGTTACTATTCATGTCATGCTCGAAAGAGAACAAATCATTTACTGGGGCTGACTCGATCTGAAATTCGCATTCAGAATTCATGACTGGACATTGCAGACTATTGAAGCACTTCGTAAATATGGTGATCACTCGAAGAGACCTCTGCAGGTTATGTAAAAGACACGTTATGCCACTCTAATGGTCTAATTTGGATCCGTTTTCGTTACTCAAGGCATCACTACGTACAAGTTTCAATAAAGGACAAAAAGTCAACTATAACTAATTGAATTGTTATTGGCAAGTTGTAACAAAGCGAATTAAATTAAAATAAAATATTTTTATTTGAACTTTTTTAATAATTTTACTTACTTGTATATAAAACACATACATGTGATATGTATTTGCATATATTCCGGCTTTTCAAATAATGATTTCTTTTGAATTTCAAAGTTTCATATTCAAATTTAGTCTGTAAATTGTGGTTTGCAATTGCATTCACTAGTTTAGAAGTTCAAACGCATTTCTGTGTTCGCTTCAATAGGTACACGAGCAGATGATTTTCAAATATTATGTGCTTGTGTGTGTGTGTACATACATAAAATGAAAATGTTTCAATATCATGGCTGCATGAATGATTGAATAAAAGAATGATGTCCCTGTACTACTACGAGTACATTATTTGAAATAATTATACGAGTACATGAGTACATGCGCTATTGGCATCACATAAGCAAAAGTGTCATCAACTTTAAGCAATCACGACAAACAAATTAAGAATTATATTTGTCCGTTACTTATGTAAAAAATAGGCGTTTGGTTCAAAAAGAGTTTATTGAAAAGAAAAGAAAATTACGCAGTTATTGCACCTTTTAATTATAAAAATTGTCATTGATTCAATTAAATATTTTATTGATTCATTTGAATACTTTGTTGACTAAATTAAATATTTTTGTGATTCATTTCAATATTTCATTGATTCAATTAAATATTTCTTTGATTCAATTAAATATTTTATTCAATCATTTGAATATTTCGTTGGTTCAACATAATAGATTTTTTAATTAAAAATTTAAATCGACTACTATGAGCCGATGTACTGTGTGTGGTGACAGCACATACAGCACTGAAACTGTGGCAACACTGCTTTCATATAACTACTCTAGAAATTGCCAGGAAGAGCAAGAGTGTAGGGAAGATCTTCTGTGCACTCTGAAAGATCTTCCCAGCTTTGTGTGATTAGCGTTAATCTGGTGCGCTCTATCTGGCGGGTCTTTCTGCACTCTTGGCTGCTATTCTTCTTCCCTTTTCACATTTAAAATTTTAATTCTGCTCTTGAATTTTTTTAAGTCTTATTCTCTTGCTTTTTCTCCTTCTATACGTAAGAGATAAGCGAGGAAGTCTTCTTTGGAGCGCCCTGTTCAAGCCTACTGTGCACAATTGGACTTATTCTAATTTACAAAAGTATTATAGCAATTTTGAAGTCACTTCACTTCCTTCCTATTAACTGCATCTAAAATTAAAAGCTGTAGTGTAATTTTGTAATATTGAATATTTAAAAAGTTTTGGGCAACTTTCATACAAATGCGGTTTATTTTCGTAAATATTTGTATTTGCATATTGTCCTGAACAACTGCAGATGGTGCATAATACAAAATAAAAAAATAATTTCACGCTCGAATAAAAGCAATCACATCAAAATCAAACTCAAATTCAACATGAAACAGAAAAAATTCTTCCAAACCAAAATGGAATTGTGGTTTTGTGTAAAAATGTTTGTTAATTTTTTTTTCCTTTTAGCGAATTGTCATTTTGTCATTTTAAATTGTGAAATCAGTTTAAAATTAGACACTCTCGTGGTGGAGAATCAAAATGTGGAAAAAATCTCATTAAAATAAAGAAGAAAAAACTGTGAAAAAAATAATTTTAGTTTTTATTTATTCTATTTCCCTGGCTACATGCCACTTGTTAAAAACCGAGTTGTTCATAAATAGACAAGATTTAAGTGAATAAACCAACCAATTCAATACTGGCTTCTATGAATCCACAAATAAATTTTTTTTTAACACATTCGTGTTGCCTAACCAAACGATAAACAAATCATTTTGATGCCTTGCAGGCAGTTAGTGCGTCTAGTCCATCAAACTAATATCCATAACATAACTTTCAGTCGTGTGTTGTAAGTGCGTGTTTTTTTTTTCTAACTTAAACTGCACTTACTGGCCTGGTATTGAGCTTGTACTCGTATTTACCCAACACTTAAGGTGTCATTCATTTAGTGTTAATGCTCTTTGATGCTGCTACAGGTTACATATTTAGCATGTTGCATGTAATATAGAGAATTTTTTTTTTTTTTATGTTTAAATCGGCTTTTAGATTCAAGTGATCTGGGTAACACGCTCACACACATTTTGATATAAAAAATCTACGTGTGTTCTTCTCTTTCTCTGTAACGCACATTAAATTTATTTGCTTTGTTTGCTTTACAGGTGATCATGGGAATTTTTATTTTTTTTAAGTATCTGTTTGTGTTTTTTTGTTTATACGTCTTCTTCTTTCCTTTCTGTTCCCATTGCTGATCATGTCTAAAGACAAAATAAACAAAGCAAAGATTTTGGTAAGTTGTTATGAATTGTTTTCTGTTATTTTTGTTTTTCCTTTAAAAATATTTTTATTTTTGTTTTGGTCCATTTGAAAATCGAAATTGTTTTCTTACAGTTTTTCTTCTGATCTGGTTATTTTTATTTATTTTATTGTTTGCTGCATTAGAATCATTAGCATTCACAACGCTAGAAATCTTAAAGAGTTAAATACTGTGTGAACTTATGAGATGCATGTGGGCGCTTTACTTGGCCCCTTTTATGACGAAGCATCATCATCATCATCATCATCATCATCATCTTCATCATCATCATCATCATCATCATCATCATCATCATCATCATCATCATCATCATCATCTTCATTAATCAATGCATCATGTGTCATTTTATTAGGAAATTATATCATTTCAAAAGCTTTTGTTTCTTTTAAGAAATTTGTTGCCTGTCAAGTACAACATTTGGTACACAAGCTAAATAATTTTTTTAATAAACTAAGGAAGGGCCTGTTCAGCTAACTATATAATAAAATATATTATTCAATGTGTTCTTTCTTAATTTTGTTGAACTCTTTGAAAAACACTTAAAAATATATAAAAACGTTTTTTTGCGCTAAAATTTTTATTTACTCCTGTGTTTTCGGGCTTATTTTTTATTTGTTGCCCTTTCGAAAAGATAAAATCACTGCAAACATACACAAAAACAGTGTGGTTTACAGAACAGCGCAAAATCACACGTGCTATTTCAAAACTACATGTGATTTGAAATCAAGTGATTTGCAGAACAGACCTGATAATATGCACCGTCACTTTAAGTACGGGCAATTTGATAAAAATTAAAGCTGCTGCACAAATACTAGTGTAATGTTTGAAATAATCACAGAAAAAAACATCAAATTTGACACTAAAATTAAAAAAAAAAATTGGATGAAGTGGGATTTTGTTTGAGGACATGTTGCAAAGCCTAACTTTCAACGTCACTTCACTTTATCTCAATTTGTTGGGCAGGTTGTACACCTCAGTCTTCTTCGCTTTATATAGTTGCACTCAATTTCTTAAAGTTTTATGGGAAAAAATTTACAAAAAAAAAAAATTTATAAAAACACAATTTCAAGAATGCTTTTGTACGATTATTTGATTTCATGCACACAGATTGAATGAATGAATTCATAATAGAAACGATGTGTGCAACAGAAGCTGTGGCTGTGGCTGTGGTCTTTCAACTTTTTTATAATAATTTTATTTGAATTAAAATTAGTTAAAAATATTTTGACATTTATGAGCAAAACAAATGAAAATTACAAAATAATAATGAAACCAAATTTTTATTTACGGCTTTTATTTGTTGCTTTAAATTTAATTCTTGATTAAAATAAAAATATTTTAATCATAATAGGGTTGCTTGCCACCAGGAGTAATTTCTTCTTAAAATAAAAGATTTAAAAAACAAAACTTTAAGCCAGGTATTGAAAATGATTTTTGAGCAACCAAACTGTACTGAATGCAATGTCTTGCAGGATATCAAATGTACATTTCAAAAAAAATTTGTTTCTCATGAAATATGCCACTGCTGTTGTTGTCTCTTTGCCTTTAATTGTGTTTTAATCCTTTAATCACAACTACCCAGAATGCAATTATACTCGTACTTTTTGAAATACGTTAAGCGAATATATTTGCAACATTTTTCTTTACATTTTTTTTTATTAGTTTTTAATCCTGTGAACGAAAATGTTTGAAAAAAGAAAGGACATTTGTGCACTTTCAAATTATTATTTGAAAAAAAAAATGTTTTATTTTAAACTTGTCCAAATGTCCAGTTTCAAGGCAGCATTGTTGTCGATAAGATACGGTCACAAAGCCGAGTAATAATTTGTAAAAAAAAAAGAAGAACCCTTTTGTAACAAATAAACAAACAAAACAGTAGTTCTTTACAAAATGTCTTTCTCTCATCTTCCAAATGATTATAATCTATTAATACGCTTTAATCCTTTTGTTGTTGTACCTAAAACTCTGTTCAGTTTCATTTTTGTTTGAAAAAATATGTTAGATACCAAAAGGAATAGGATGCTGGTTGATAAACGGATTTGCTATTCGTGTCATAATTTCACTTTTCCTGTAAAAATTACAGAAAAAAGTTTTTTTCAAAACAAATTTGTCCAATAGTGCTGGTAACCTAGTGGTTTTAGTTTTGTTGCTTTAAGGTAGCATGAATGGATATCGTTTCAGTTCAATAGAAAACAATATTTTCTTTGTGTTACTTTTTAATTAAATGTTGTTAAAATAGTTTTTTTTCTGTAATTTTTTTAATTATAAACTGCAAAAGATTGCTATCGATTCTAGTTTCTTTTAGTTAAAAAAATAATTATGCCTCTTTGCTTTCAAATTACTGCTCGAGCATAAAATTTATTCTATGACAGCATGAATGAAATCGAAAGGGTGCTTTTCCGACTTTCGTGGATTTTAGATCTAACAAGTCAAAGTACCAGTTAAATCTTTCTTACTCAGATTTAGTACCGAAATTTAAAAAGAACAACAACTTTAGTTTGACCACAAGTTTTTTTTTGTGACAAAATTAAAGATATTTGACTTTGAAAATGGTGTAGGTCTAACTTTTTAATAAAAATCAGAATGGCTTTCGGAATAGAAAAAATTGTCGAATTTGGCGCCAGAAAATGCAACTACCTGGTGCGAATTTTGGTCAGGCCTTTATTTTTTGAAGAAGCGGCATTTACACAGGAACATGATAAAGATATTCTTGCGGCATGAAATAAAAAAGTGCAGTTTTATTGGGACGGTTGTTTAGTTTATGTGGCGACCTAACGGCCTTCAATTAGAGTCACAAGACTACGTTTTGAGCCAAGACTTATGTATGAAGCAGTAAAGTGACCTACATCCACCCCGTGACATTTACAATTCTTGGGACACTCTATATAATATATTTTATTCGTGTGAACGGCATTCATACACGAACATGAAAACAGAGTTATTATGCCCTGAACTGGAAGTCTTGGACCTCAAAGACATGTGGTTTCAGTTTGGCTTTTTTTAATGGTTTGCAATAGCCCAAAACTAAAACCATAGTGCTTTTAAAAGCTTTTTTATAGAATACACAATAGCATGAGACGTATTCCTAAAGGAACTCTCACTTATCGTTTTGAATTAAAAAAAAAAAAAAAAATTAAAACTTTCCAGGTGGTAAATTTTAATTTACGATGCTGAGTCCATGGTTTTCTTTGATTTTGCGGCAGCCACTAATTAATTAAATTATAAAATTTTAAAACTAAAAATAGTTTTGTGTTTGTTTATTAATTTACTGTCGGATAGAATCCGCTTAAAAGAATAGCCACCAGCATAGAAGGGCACTTTGGACATTTTTTAAGCATGATGATATTATTTTTTTCCAATATTTATAGGGGTCATTAAATTAAGGGGAAAAAGAGTAGAGAGAATACTTTAGCTAAATTCAGACGACATGCACTTTTACTTACAACTTGCTTACTACTACAGCAGTAAATGCTGACTTAGGGACACACACACACACACACACACACACACATAATTACAAACATTCATTTAAAGGTAAATAGCCTTGTAAGTTATGCTGTAAAGCATCACTTAAGGTTTACACACACAAACAAATTACCACAAACAAATGAAGGTACGAGCCAACAATGTTTAGGCCAAAATTTATTTAATGTCTTTATTTTAGGGCATGCATGCTTACCTAGCTCTGCACAAAGAACACACACACGACACACAAACAATAGACCAATAAATGATATGGCCTAGTGGTCAATAGCTAAGCAGACATTCATTCATTCATCCATTTATTAATTTACCACAGTAAGAGGTGTGATGGAGCACGCCTTGAAATGGTAGAGGCGATTAAGAAAGCAAAAAATATTAAATAAATGATGACATTTAACAAATGACATAAATATGCTACAACCGCAACATTAATACACACGCATACAAGCAGACCATGTTAACTACAAAAATGTAGAGTTGCAGTATTGGACTACAACTCATTCACTTGATCTGAGACCTAAAAGAGGTGCACCCACCCAACTTTTAGTTTTTATATTAAAATGCAGCCTTGGAAAACGAAAGCTTGGAAAGTCACACGGAGAATAACTTTGCTTGTGAGAATGGAATTTGTCACCAATCAATTTTTTTTATTTGCAAAAATTTTAATTCAGTAACAGAGCTCAAAATTTAGTTCTCTTAATAACATTTTCAATTTTATTATCAAATTTTTATTGACGTAACTAAAAAATTCTTACAACCAAAGTTGTCAAACATTTGATACTACCAGTGTTCTGATACTACCAGTGTTCTAGATTAAAAATTAATCTGTGAAATTTCTTTTGTCTAAATAAATTTTGCCAACAAATTCCTCAAATCAGAAAATTTTCTATGCAAAAAGGGAAAATTTTATTCGCAATAAGAGAAGAAGTAAAAATTAAAAAACTGCCGGGGAATTTTTATTCATAATTTCATTAATATTTTTCAATAATTTTAATTTAAATTTCGGCCAGCCGTATGCTCTTTCTAACACCTTTAGCAGGGTGACTTTTAAATTCGTTTTAAGCTAAACTTTACTTGAGAATTAAACATTAACTTAATTTAAAAAAAAAGAAGGTTTTTGAGTATGTGCTACACACTCATTCACTCACTAACTAAACTAAATTGAAACATTTTTAAAATTATTGATGACGGCGCAGTAGAAACACGATAGTTTGAGATTTTACCGAAGTTTTAATTTATATCAAAAATATTTGAATTAAAAAATAAAAAAAATCCAACAGACAAAACCAAACTAACCAAAAGATACATTTTTAAAAGAAAAAAATGCAAATGTGTCCCACACACGGAGACTGCCCGGCCACCATAAACAGTACGCTTGAATGGTACGATTGCATCTGAATAAAGTTTAGCATTAGAGATGGGAAAATGAAATGACTTTCAATCACGCTTGTGACAAAATAACTTTTATTTATATGCTTTCAGTAACGAACATACAGACTGTCAAGCATACATATTTAACCGACACTTTCATCAACAACATGTTTCTTAAAAGTTGATCGTCTGGAGAGGTTTACAGAACGGTAGTTTTATTTACCCAGAACTCTTTACTTCACTCTAACCATGAGTTACAACAGGGAAGAAGATGGTTTTCAGTATGAATTGAAGTTCTTTTAATCACTTTGTTGCTCTGGCTATATAAATCGATGAAACAACTTAAGTCCGCCAAGCTTCTTGCCTACTCTTCTAAAAACACACAAGGATATGACCTGTGAATAAGTCCTACGACTTTCTTTCTTGAAAGTGGTCTAGTGTTACTCATATACTGTGTAGAAAACTAGCAAAGCTTTCACAAATTAAGCAAATTGCATCAATCTGAAAATTTTTCTCAACCCAACGATTCTTTTGAAACTTTTTTATTTCTAAAATATTTTAATTCTACCCATGGAATATCTCAATAAAATGGGCATTAGAATATCATTCCTTGCTTATTAATACAATTTCTTTGGTGTCTTTTTATGGCTCTCGGATTACTTTTTCCTCTTTTGCAGGTATAGCAAGAGGACAACATTAGCAGAAGACTCAAGTAAGCCCCCGTCTTGGGTAGCGTTCAGAGGGACAAGGAACATCAGAACATTTTCTGCTGAGAAGACGCAGAATTAGCTATCTAGGCAGTGGAAGACTGGCCCCGACTTCGTTTTACCTGCAAAAATTACGAGATTCGTTGTCATAATCGACTTACACAATAGACTTTATAGGTCGCACTGAAATATAGCCCTTTATAATAATACCGATTAGCGTTGCAATTTTTTGTGCTCATGCAAGGTGATTGAAAATCTTCATTCTCACACCGGTTAAGTCAATCACGGTAAACAAAAGTGAAAAGCGTATTTTTTTTTTAAGTTTTTTTCCATCTCTATTCGGTATTAATGCGTTAATTTGTGACGCGCAGTAAATCGTCACTATAATAAGCCATTAAGAAAACCATATATTCTTTGGTATTTATCGTCATCTTTAAAACATTTTTTTCTCTCCCTGCTTGTTTAAAGACAAGAACATTCTTGTTGCCAGAAAGACAAGACAAAAAAAAAATACCAAAATACACACACAAATTTTCATAAAAAAGGAATACGCGGTGCGGTGGTTGGGTTAACGGCAGCCTCTGCTGCGGGAATTTACACTTTAATCTGACACCAACTAACGCGGTAAGCGACCAGCATCAACACTCACTCACTCTACGTGTTGATGACAAAAACAATGACAACTAAAACCAGCCAGTATTCTTTAGACGATCTTGTTTTTATCCGCTCGCTAACCCTTTATTATTGTTATTGTGTACCCTCTGGGGACAGGGCAATTCAATACTCTGGATTTAAATGAAAAAAAGTATTGAGGAATTTGGAGAAATAAAAAAAAATTTGATTTTGTGCGGCACAGTTGTAGTAGGTGATCTCAAATTGTTTGTTTAATGTGCATCCAAAAGTTCTAGTGAGGTTAAATAACTGAAAGAAATAAAATTGGTGGAATTGAGTGAGTAAACCAGAGGACAGTTTTAATTTGCTTTTAAATTTTGTTAAGGATTTGCCTTCTTAGGCCATGCACGATATTGCCATTAACCGAATGAAAAATGAAATTATTTTTTAACCAATGACACGTTTTATTTAATGAAATCTTTCATTAAGTCAATGAAATGTTGTCTTTAGTCTAATGAAAAATTGTCATTGGTTGAATTATAATGAATTATTCTTTAAGTGCAAAAAATCTTTAGCTCAAAGCCAGTAGAGTTGGGAACTCACAGAGAAGCTGAAAAGCTGTCTCTTTACTTACCGGTACCCGTTAAAACTGCTAGTCTGATTGTTTCCAATCAGATAATGAAATATCCCTTCCAAAGTTTAGTTCTTAATCGCTTAATAAACTTTTATTCACTGAGAAAACTAAATTTGTTAAAAATTAAAAATTCAGTTTTTAATGGTGACAACAGGAAATCGGTCTAATTTTGGACTGTATTGGTTGCTACAACTAAAAACTTTAATAATTGCAACTGAAATTTTGATTGGAAGTAAATTCAGTTCTCACAACCGAAGTTGTTTTCAGTAATTAAGAATTATTTTGTAGTTTCTTTTCTCAAAAGCTTAACTTGAATGCACATGTGGAATTGTAGAGTCTGCTAGACAAAAGTACAAGTCTAGCACTGAACTAGACGATACCAATCAAAATAAAGAAATTTTTATCATTAAGAATTCTGACAATTGCTTTACAGTAGGCGTTCGATAGTAATCCCCCAACTGGAAAGAGTTTCATAATGCAGCCGAGGAGCTAAATACACTTTAATTATATAAAAAATTATTTGTTAGGCATGTCATTAGGTCATTATAGAGACCGCGTTATCACGTTTCATTTAAGCTAGACATAAAGCTTTGGATCTCACATACTTTCGGTAAAATTAAAATGTTTATGTCACTGACAGCTTATTTGTGTGGCCAGTGACTTAAGACTCTTAAGCAGTTCGTTTTAATTTATTTTTTAGTTTCTTTCTAAATGAAACCTTTTTTTCTTGCTGCTGTTCTCACCCTTTTTCATGTTTTTGGGAACTTGTAATTTTTTTTAAGATTTTTTGTCATTTATCAAATTTTTTTTTTACTTTTATTGAGCTGTTGTTGCAGTTCTTGCAGCTGGAGTTGACTGGACATGGTCAGTAAAAATAGTAGATTAAATACTTTGGTTGCTTCTTTTATTTCTTCATCTTTGCTTTTCATGACATTAACGTTACGTTTTATTTTATTATGAAACAAATCAGATTTTATGTTTTTAATGTCATCCCTAGAATGAGCCATAGAGTGGTTGTAGAACGAATGGCATGGCACGGCACGGCACATTGTTCTTGAGCTTATTAACTGCATTTAATTTCTATACTTTTTTTTTTGTTAAATAGTGGCTTCTTCTTTGATGTTGTTTTTTATTTAGAGTTGAGTTTTGTTGGACTCTTACGTTTTTTTTATAGCATTTTAACAAGGCCACCAACAACGTTGTTTGTTAATAAAATAGAAATAAATAAATTAAACTTGTAGTCCACAGATGTATGAGAATTGTTATAGGAGAATGTTAAGGTGTGAGTATGTTTGAGTGTGTGTGCGTGTGTGTGCGTGTGTGTTTGGAAATCCTACTTGCGTTATGAAAACGTTTGTTTTGTTAAACAACAATTTCAACTTGTTACGATTAATTTATAAAATGAAAAACAAAACAGAAATGGAAACAACTTACGGCAGTAAAGTAGAGCGATTATGGTTCATAAGTTAAAAATAATTAATTATGATTCCACATTGCGTTTAAGGCCATTAAAAGAAATTTAAAAAAGAAATACTTAACTGAGAAATTTTCCATATAAATTTAATGACTTCATTTGTGTGGTGAAACATCAGAAAAAAAATACCACAATTCACATGAATCTTTTTTTTTTCTTTTTTAATAAACGCTTTTTATTTTTATATATATATTTTAAATTAAATGTAAATATTTGTAAGTGTGAAGCTGGTAATTAATCAAGAGGATTTACCACAACCGACATTCCTATTTGAGTTTTCATTATGCTGGGCAGGCGCGTTGTCAAAAGGAAGAAAAGTTAAATTTTCATGCTTCAAAATATGTGTGCGTATAACTGAAATGTATTTACAGCAACTTAAGCAGCTGTCAAGCTCCATCATATCCTTTAATTTATTAACGTACCTTTTATTACCATATAAATGACATCTCTCATTGAGTTTTCTTCAGAAAAAATTAAGAAATTTGCATTTTTGTGACTTGTATGATCGTGATAAAAGAATGTCACTTTATTCAAATTTTTTTGTTCACATTTTTTATTTTTGAATGTACAAAACTTTCTATCTTGACTGTCGCTAACATACAATCAAAAACACACTTAAAAAATGTTAAAAAAAAATAGAGGTAGTTGTGGTTTTTGACTCATAGCTCCGCCATTAATGGATCGATTCGACTGAATTTCAATAGCAACTTAAAGAAAGAAAGAACTGACAGGTTGTCATGCTATAATTCCCTGTACGTTGCCTAGGGATTTCAGAAAAGTGATTTCAACGACTACACAGACATACAGACGGAAAGATAAACAGACGGACATTGCTTATTCGACTCCCCTTTTTATAAGGATTCAGAATATATAAACTTTATACGGAATCACAAAGTTATATATTCGAAAATGATATAAGTCCACTTAAAAAAATAATATGATAGCGGTAAGTTTAGCAAGATAAAGACAGGATCTAACTAGAATTAATCATGACTCATTTAAAAAAAAAAAAAAAAAAAAAAAAAGAAGTTAACTTACTTACAGTAAAGGGTATAATAATTTCATGTTCTACAGCAACATTTTACAAGGTTTTGTTGACTTTTAGCTTCAAATACTTAATGGAGAAGAGTGTGTTACATTTAGAAGTTGTATCAACTGGTTGTATTGTGTGTGGTTTGCATAACAAGCATTAGACTGAAATATTTAAGACAGACAACAAATATGAAAGGCAAAAGTTTAACAATTTTTTTTTGTGTTAAAATTACAGCTCATTAATTAATTAATGTTGTAGGAAAAACGAAAATCCTTTAACTAAAACAAAAACAAAACTTTTTTTATTTGTAGTTGGCGTAGGAGCTTATTTATTTACTCTTACTGCAGCATAAAGAATTAATAACAGAAAAAAAAATTGTATTTCCGTTGCTAATTTTAGACTCTTGGCTTATAATTGTAATAACAGCAGCACAAACAACAACAATTATAACTCCCTCAACAACAACGATAATAGTGAAAAAAAAATCCATCAAATCTACTCTAATGTTATTCAAAACGTGTAGAGTAACAACAAAAACAAAAGGAGAAAAAAAAGTAGGAACTTGTCAGACATGTTGCAGAAAATCTTGGCATATTTTTTTGTCTTGCCATTTCAAACTATTGAATGAATGAACGAAAAAACTTGATTCTTATAACTCCTGTTGCTTATCGGTGCTACTGCTGTTGTTGAACTACTACGACTACGTAAATGTGACAACACCCGCACTAAAATTTTTCTTTTGCTAAACCAATTGATTTCTTCTCTAATACAACAAATAAAAAACCAGTCAACACTCTATTTCAAATCCAGGGTATTCAAAGTATTTAATCGAAATTATTGTTTGCTCATTTGTGTGGTTACTGTTGTTCATCAATTGGAATAAAATATAGCTCATTTTGTTGCACACTTACGAGACCATAGTCCTTGGATAAAAAAATGTTGAATTTTGGTCTCCTTCTATTTTAAATAATTTTTTAAAAATTAAAAAATTACAATATTTTTAAAACTACTGAGCAGATTTAAAAACAATTTAGATACGAATTCAAGGAAATTTTGTTGCGGAATTTTGGATTTTTTTTTTTTTTTAGAAAATAGACTCAATCGTTTTCAAGTAATGCCTATATTTATAGTGTCATCTTTTTCATGTCGCTCACAGAGCCAATTTGACAAACGAAATATATATAAACCAATCGAATTACTGACTGTCTTATCATCATCACCCAGCCAAAGGAAAAAAGTAAAAAAAAAAGAAGACATTCGATTGGTAGTGATATTTCTAAGCCTAAAAATGTGATAATAGAATTAAAAAGTTCTGGGCAAAATAAGAAATTGTAAAAGCCAAAAAGTCTTTTGTTATTTTATAATCAACTCGTCTAGAAAATTTTTATGTAAAACTCTCGATTTTCTGAAAAGTTTTCTTATAGAGTTTCTTGGGTGTTATGAAAACAGGACATTGATTGCCTGAAGCAAGACTTTGCTGTTGAAGTTTGTGCTGGTGCGGCTGCTACAATTGTTTTTATTATCAAAACATTTAACATCTGGACCTGCATTTCTATCAAATATATTTTGGTGGGTTTTCATAGATAAAATGTTTCAACACTTTAAAATTCTGAACTCCATATTTGAAATCAAGTGCTTATTTGTTTTTATTATTTAATGTGGGGGTACGAGCACTCAACTCAACTCAACTCAACAAAAATCATTTATGCAAACAGCCCACTTTACTATGCCAAGCACGATTTACGATAAAACGTTTGTTAAGCTTGTCTTTGAAAAGGGTATTTTGAAAAAAATAAAAATAAAATTTGTGTGTTTGCATGAATAAATACTAAATGAATAAATGAATGAATGAGCGAACGAGTCAATGAATAAATAATAGAATGAATGTAACAAAAAATTAATGAAAAAAAAACCTGAATGTGCGCTTCAAAACGTTTTTAAACTGGGAAGAAGAAAAAATTTATTCATTCATTCATTCATAAATGTGAAAATTTGTTAGACGACATCCCTTGCCGAACACCCGCTACTAAACAAAATACAACTACAACAACTACTTTACAGATACCCACACACACACGCATACACACACAGCAAACTCGTACATCTAGATACATTTCCGATGAGAGAGCACTGATGTTTGTATGTTGGACCGACACTTCACAGTTTGTAGTAATAAAAGTTGGTTGGTAAGTGAGTTTTTTGTTTTATTTGTTGTTTTTCAATATGTTTAGTTGTTTGTCGATTTTTTTTTGCCAACGTTCCAAAGGTTAAAAATATGCTGATGACTCATCACTAACGATCATCATCATCATCGTCATTGTCATCATCACCAAGTTTTTGTTAGTGGAGTGGCTGGATGAATGGTTGTTTGCTTAAATTGTTGTTAGTGTTGTTGGTTGCTGTTAAGCGCCAACTAATAAGCGTAATAATATTCAATACCAAACAATTACAATTGAAGAGGTAAAAAGCTGAGCACACCACAAAATAACAACAAAAACAAAATTCATCATTTATCGGGTACAAGTTTTGAAAGAGATTTCATTGCCTGCATAAACGCAGGGAGAGAGAGACAGTGTAAACTTTTTAAAACAAGTTTCAAGCAACATTGATGAGAAAAGACGCCACTGCTTTACCGCAAATTAACATGTGTAATGTGCGCATGTGCAAATGATTTTTATCTGTTTTCTTTGGTACGAGTAACCAAAGCAAGTAAAATTTAATGAATGAACGCGTCGTTTGTGGTTTTACTTCATTAACACCACACGACTACAGCTGAAATTACAAAACTTTAGTTTGTTTTTATTCCCCTTCGAGTGCATTGCAAAAATGGGGGCAACGCAAAGAAATATAAAAATGCAGTTTAAATTGTTGACAGATGCATTTTGTTTTGGTTTGTTTTTTATCTCTTGCATATTTTTCATGTTCTCAATTTTTTTTTTGTATTCAAAAATGATTTATTCGCATCTGCATATGCCATGCAAAGTTGCTTGTGCTTCTCATTTAAGCATTTCATAATTAAACTGCACAATTATTATTTTTATTATTAATTTGTAAAACAAAACGCTAACTTATTTGGCCTTCTTTTAAGCCATTTGCTTATATACATTCCGTGAAACAAAAATTTGTAATCACTCATTCCTTTCGTGTAGTCATTCACCGCAATTGCGGTATCAACTCTACCATAGCAGTAGTGCCATATCACTTATTCCGCAACTTAGATATTTTCCTTCATTTTGTCATAGAATGCAAGCGAAAATATGAAAAGTTGTGAGCAAAAAACCGGGTATCTCAGTAAGAGTACACTTTTTAAATTTAGTGTAATTTTTTTGTGCAAGTAGCAGCTCTGAAATTTAGCTGATGGCATTATAATTGTGATAGAACAAAGTGAAGTCAATGTCAATTATTCGAAAAAAAAAATCATCCATTTCAAATGGAAATGCGCCTCACCAAATTATCTAATTTGGTGCTCGGAAAGTCCTCATGCAATCCATTAGAAACAAATGTACCCACAACGAGCAACTGTTGAAGATGAGGCTGAAATTGCGGTAAACGCCATTCAGAAGCAAGATAACAGAGATCTTGTGGTCTCAACTGGACGACCTGTGGTTTCAGTAATACTGTTCTATCTACTACTCAGCTTAATAAACAATCGATTTATTGCAGCATGAAATGAAACAGTGCAAACTTATTAGGACACCCTTTATTATCAATCACGATATCAAGTTTAATATTGAGCCTTTGTAATCTGCTAAAAAAAAATAATTAATTTTCTAGCACTCAAAAAAACAATTTCGGTTGTGAGAACTGAATTTGTCACTAATCGAAAATTCAGTTGCATTAATCAAATTTGTTGGTTATAACAATGGAAATTCGATAATACAGTCCAAAATATAGTTCTCTCAACAATATATTGTCACAACTAAAAAAGTTCAATCATCACGACTGAATTTGTGGTTTTAACGACTTCAATTTTCGCAGACTCTCACTGACTCTTATATTTCGTAAGTTTTTTATATGCTTTAAGGCCTTGTTATCATCATTTAGTAAGAGACTATTAAAGGAAAACTGAATAGTTAAAAAGCCACCAAACACGATGAAAATTTACAGCAATTTTCCTTAAGAAAACCAGAAAAGCAAAATCTATCTTAAAAATTACCAGAACACTTGACTTGTTAATTAATCACTTAGGCATGTGTGAGAAAAAATTCTTTACTGGGTCATGTGTGTTTATTGACCTCTAGAGTTAACACCTTAAGAAAAGGTTTTGGGACAGAGAGAGAAACAATTTTTTGGTTGGCAACATAAAAAAAAAATTATTGCAACTAGTTTTTCTCATAGTTCTGCAACATATAAATATGGAAAACTTGCGACTTTCTTTTAATATTTTTTTTTGGACAAACAACAAATCATGCCCTCGTATTCATTCATAAATGTTTTTGTTTTTATGCTGTAGCCACACACACACACAATTGCTTATTTGGTTATACTACGCCGACGCAAATGGGTAACTTTTTTTTGCAATAATTTTTTTTTTTTTTTGGTTTTGTCTACAACGCCAACGAACAAATAAATGTCTGGCACAAGTTTACTTTGTTGGGTTCAACAACTTTTTGTTACATAAAAAAAAATTGTACAACAGCAACATATTGTTGCTGCAGTTTTGGCTGCCGGCTGTTTGTTATTGCGTATTAGTGTTTACTGCTGCTGCAGTTGCTGTTGCAGTGTTTGTTCTGCATTTAATGCTTCTTGCTGCTACATTTTGTTTAAAGGGGGTGAGCAGTTGTGAAAGCAACAACAATTACTTATTAATACTCGCAATTATGCTTCCTGCGCTTTAATGTTATTATTTTGTATGTGTTGTTGCTGTTTAAACTTTTTTCTTGGCAAATTTATTTTTAAACTCAACTGCTAACATGAATGAAATTATTAATCGTAGAATTTTTCACATTTATATTAAATTACAAATAAATAAATGGAAGTGTGTGTGTAAGAGTTCATACTTTAAATCAAAAAAAAAAAAAAAAAACTACGATTAAAAAATAAATTACACACAAAAAGTTGTACTGGCAGCACGAGCTCTTAGACTTTGTACGGTTCCCCTTCTTTTGGCAAAATGGGCACCCACATTCAGTGCTTTGCAACTGCAATGCAGGTAAGCTAATACGCTGTACAGAGGAAACAGTTTGTAACAGAGTGCCCCTCCTACAATTTATTATTAAAATTTCTCTTTATGAATTTTTTCCAACTCATTGGCATGTGAGTGAGTCATTCTCCTCGCTGCTCTTTCCCTCATTAGTTTTCAATTTCAACAACTCAAATATTCAAATCGAAGATGGGGTCTTCGTTTATGTCCCATAACTAGTTTTTCATTTTTATCTTTTCTGCTTTTTTTGCAGAAAAACTCTATTTCTGTGATTATCGTTTGTTCAGTGTAACTGTAATTATTTTTCACCATTGTCTTACTGTGAATGTGTGATGCTCATCGCCAGTTGGCAACACTTGTTCGAGCCAACCCTCAGATGTCCATGCTTTCTGACATTCAGCAGTGGCATTTGTAGATCAAATAAAATTTTTTTTGTAGTTTTTATATTTTTTTTTATTTTTGTTTACTGGTGTTCACTTACAAATTTAATATTTCTGTAACACTTTATGTGTGTTTGTTGTTTTTTTTTTTTATTAAGTTTTAAATCTAAGATTTTATGAAAATTGTGTCGGCGGCGGAACTTGTCGATACTTTTTGACAGGCAAGAAATCTTTGTAAAAATAATTAAGTAGGTTTCACTAGTATGACGCACTCAAACACATACGTCCACATGACTAGAATACAATTTTTTTTTTTTCTTAATTATTAGCAGAGTTGGAAAATAAACAAAACGAAACGTTTGCATTCATTTCGTTTTGTGGTTTCCAGAGAATAAAACTAAAACAAATAAAAAGCAGTGCAAGCATTTGCACTGATTTATTTTGTGTTTGTTTTCGCTCATGTAAAAAAACAGTACGATAACTTTAAACGTTAAAAAAAAAGAAAATGTAGCGAAAAGCCAATGTTGTTTAAATCGTTTTATTATTATTATTTATTATTTGATATAAAGAATTAATTATAATTATGGTCTAAGAAAACTAGGTGACACTGAGACGCCAGCTGAATCCTGCATGATTGAAGCTTGTTCTTTTAATATGTTAAAGAGAGATCAAGAGCGGAAACAAATTTTTTGACAGGAGAAGCCTCAAAAGCAATAACAAAATATATGGCCTTTTTGTAATGTTGCTATTTTTGTATTTTTTAAGTTACCTGCTTCTATTGGATCATGAATCAAATATAAAATTTTTTAACAAGGAATCGGACCTGTTAGCGCATTACCGATCAATCTAAAAGACAGCCTAAAATCGTTTTCTCAAGTTGTTTTTTGTCCTTTTGTGTCTGATTGTTGGTACCGCTTCACGAATTACATTTTTCTCTTATCTAATACTAAAAAGTTCACAATCAAAATTTTTCTTTATTTTTTATTATTTTTTTTTTTTTTTTAATTTATACTTTTTGATTAATTGTATGTTTGTCACTTTGCTTAAAAACGTAAAGCGTATTTAGCTGTTATTATCATGTAAATAAATAATATTAAGTCGTTGTTCTTTATAATTGAAATTGTTGTTATTGTACGGTTGTTTGTTGTATTATTATAAATTCTTTATTGTGCTTAGCTTTGTTTAGGAATTTCTATAAAATAATAATACAATAAAAAAGTGTTTAAAACACAGATGACCTGCTTCGTGAGACAAAAGCTTTATTATGAAATGACAGTCACAATGTAGGAGGTCTTTGACAGGAAGTAAAATTGTTTTCTTTCTTCTTAAAATTAATTTTATATAAATTTTCAAATTTATAGCTTTTCTTAAAGTGAGAGGAAGAGGTAGTGACAACCTGATGGCTTTAGAACGTGGCACATTACATTTTCTGATGGCTTAGTTTGCGAGTACATTTTTTTATTTGTTTTTTTAATTAAAACTTAAAGAAAGTAATTTTGGCTTTTCCTGTATTTGTAAATGATAAAACAAACAAAAAAGGTTTTTTTTTTGTTTAAAAAACTTAATGGCATCCGGATATGAGTACTTCATAGAAGTCACACGAACACTAACAGCCTGGCCCAAAATATTGAATGCTATTGAAGGCTTAAATTTTACACAACAAAACTTACTTAAACAACAAATACTTGTTGTTTTAAATGTAGGTGTGCAATAAGCCTGAGGCTTAATCAATTTCAATTGCAATTTTCAAATTACGTAAAGGCTAAAATTTTAATCGATTTCATTCGATGATGAATGTGATGATTCGGACTCTGTTTTACTGTATAAAAAGATTTCAATTTTAAAAGTTGTCAGCCTTCTAGTTAGCAGTTTATTAAAAATAGTAACCAGAGCAGAGCAGACATTAATTACTGATAGTATTCCCCAGCAGAAAATTACCCCAATTAACACGACAGTAATTATTTATTCTTAGAGCCTGTCGTTCTGTCTGAGTAAAATTTCTTTTAAAGCCCATTTTATGACCGACATATCTAAGTTATCGGGAACTACATTAAAGTATCTTTATTAGACTTCTCAATGCAACGGGCTGGATCTCGAATACTTAACCATTACAAAACATTCCCTTTTCTTTTATGCAACCAAAACCCCTACTGAAAACGCTGTTGTCAAGAAATACTTTAGCAGGTTTGCGGATCTTTAAAGTATAAATAAGTTCACGATTATTGTAAAATAATAAATTGAATGTTTAATTCATAATTGACTCACTAACATCCGCTAAATCTAAACACAAAAAATAAGCCACCATAAATGACGACTGTCGTTACTTGTTTATTTATAATAATTCTTTCTACTTCTATTTATTTTGGTTTATTTTACGAGTATTTACTAGCTACTAGCCTGGTTTGAATAGTGTTTGTTTGTTTGTTGACCGAAAAAAATAACCCATATTTTGTGCAGGTGTGAGCCGTACCACGATTCAACTGCTCAACAAACGAACAAACAGTTACTTGGTGGCTGGCTGGCTGACTAAGTCAATGTCGAATTGTTTGGTCTGGTTGGCTAAATAAATCCTATTCAAATAAGTAACAATAGCAGCAGCAAACAAATGAAAAAAAATTATTAATAAAAACCACATGCACAAATAATTCCTATCAATTCTGAACTCAACAGTTAAACAAAGAGAAAAAAAAAATAACACACAGAAAAGATGTAAAAAAAACGATCAGAAAACTCATTGACTGAATCGATGGCTGATTGCCTGATTGACTGTATGTCCGTCTGTAGACATGCATGTTTTCAGCATAAAAAGTTTGCTAAATGAACAACAACAACTGCAGTAAAGTAAATTGAATAGGGATAGCACGCGTTTTTATTTTTGATGACTACTGACTGACGGACTGACTCGTGATGTGATCGAAAGCCATCTGCATAAGTGGCCAATAATCAAGGCTATTTTTAGATTTAAAAAAAAAACACAAAAAATCATGTTTTATGCAGCACGAATCCATAAAGAAAATTGTATTCATATTTATAGATTTCAGATAAATATTTAAACCAGAGCCTAAGCAATAATAGAAAAAGAACAAAGAAGAAAAGAGAGAAAAAGAAAGAGAAAACAAATGTCCATGAAACAATAAAAATAACAGATTGAATTTATTTAACTAAAGGGATTAGTTTCATCCGTGTGTGAATATAAAAAATTTTATTAAAAAAAATTTTTTTCCATCTGCCTTTTGTGATTTTGCATAAACCACTTGTGGCCCTCAAATTCTTTAAAAAAAAATTTTTATTTCTGCAGTGAGAAAAAAAATATCCCTGAAAAATGTTTTCATTATATTAATGAACTTTTTTCATTAATAATGAGCTAAATAGAAAAATGATTCTTGACTGCATTATGTATTTTTTTATTGCTGACCCCAGAGCCTGGGTATTTGGCTGTATTTATGGCTCAATTTATAAAAAAAAATATTTATTTAATTTAGATTAGAAAAAGTAACCCACATGCAAAGAAAAAATATGGTTGAGGCAACCATAATCTGGTGGAAACATAGTATGGTTAGATTTATGATTGCATCTAAATCGAAGATGTTAAAAATACCTTTCAATTGCAGATGTTTCACGGGCTAAAATTTTTATTTTTTTTATTTTTTTAATAAAAACATATTTTATATAAATATTTCTAAAACAAAACAACTGCCTTTTTTCGTGCATACCTACCTCCTCCTTCATTATCAGTTTGAAAATCAACGAAAATACAAGTCATGCTAATTCGTTTGCGTTGCCTTAGTTTCTGTTTTTTATATTTCGAATTGTCATTTGAAAATCGAAAAATATGTTGTAGCCATTTAAGTGCTTTGAGCAAATTTTCTATTCACTTAGACAACAATTTAAATCATCAAAATAAATAAAATAAAATTACAGCAGTCAATCAGATTGATCAATTAGTTGGAGGTGCATTTGAAGTTTGAGTTTCGAGTTAAATTGCTACAAATTAATTTTTGTTTTTCCAACTTGTGCTCTTCTCTGTGTGCTTTGCCGCTAAATGATCAGCATCAAATCATTAATATGATGGATGCATTTCGTTTAGACCATAAAAATCAAGAAAAAAAAACATGTTGTTAAAGTGAGTTTTATTTGTATTTTAAGATTTCAAATAAAGATACGATCGCGTGCGATAACTAATATAAATATTTATTTAACAAGTCAACAATAACGCCACATACTCTATACATTCACAGACATGATTGCTTTGCTTGTTTACCGCAATCCTGCCTACTAAACAAATTATTTATTTTAGCCTTAAATAGCTGAGCACAGAGTAGAGAAGAGCAAAGTCTATCGGACAAGTCCATTATGCAGCCTAATCACAAAAAAACCTTCATCAGATTTTGTTACTTTTTTATTTAATTGTGTTTTGTTTTTTTTTTTTTTTTGTATTCAGCCTCTGGTCCTGATAATATTGGCCTTGTTAAAATTAACAAAAATCATTGTGATGTTTACAGTGTGTTAGTGGTAAAAAGAAGAAGCATAGAGTAACAAAATTGTTGAAGCCAACCAACTGTTAACATCCTTTTCATCTAAAGCCGCTCTTAATTGTACTCGTTTTGTTTACACTAAAAAAAATTACCTTTTGAAAAATGCGATCTGACTTTTTTGGTCAACATTAAATTTGTGTAATTAAATTATTGAAAAGAAAATTATTATTATTTTAAGACACAACTTGTCTGCATGGATATAGAGCAGCTAAAAATCGATTAGCAAACTTTTCTATAGAATTTCCCTTTTTTATAAAACTCAATGTAAAATCTTGAATTTAAGTTTCCATAAATAAAATTGTTGTATCTCAATCTCGTGTATTAAATTTTAATTTATTGTTGTAAATTAATTTACAAACTTAATTAAACATTTTAAAGAAGCCACAATTGTGTACACACCACAAAACATACGTTAAAGCAAAAGCACAATCACAACTGTACGAGTAATTACCCAAACAACAAAACCTTTGGTGCCTTAAGAAATTGTGATTTCAATATAATAAAATGTAACCGAATAAAATTATCAGGCGAAGTAGATGTCAAAATCGAATCTGAAGTCTGGGAAGTGTGTTACAGAAACAAATTTTGGAAAATATTTTTAGTTTTTCTTTTTCAAAATTTTAACAAAAGCTGAATATGAACCGTTTAACAATTTTCGCTGAAATCTAAATTTTCCCTGCCCTAACGTTCGCTTGGCCATTAAAATTTTATTAAGAATTTGCCAACTGCATGCTGTGGATAACCTCAAAAATAAAAGAAATAAATAAATGCAAACACATGTCCTTTACAAATAAATAAAACAAGAATATTTAAGGGCTAAAGTGTGTTTGTGAACAGACAATACACATGCACACTAGTGCCGATAAATTATTGAGTGTTGGGTATTTGTTCTTTTCAAAAGTAATTGTTTTCATATTCAATTTTTTAACTGAAATAGGACCTTTCAGAATTCGTAAAAGCGAAAACGCACTTAATATTTGCGTAATAGAAAAAAATCTTTGTCACAGCGAACATGAACAGAAACAAAATATCATACGAAAACAATTATAGACTTCAACAAAAAAAATAATAGAAATATATAAACAAAACTTTGTTAGCAAAACTTTTGCTCAGAGCTGTATTTTAAAAAGGTGGCTGTACTGAAAATTCAATAATGAAGTCTCAGTAAGAATACACTTTTTCATTTCATGTTTCAATTATTGATTGTTTCAAGCGAAAAGTAGGGCAAGGATTTTCATGCAAATGCATATTTTTACTCAGTAACTTATTTATTTATTAAGTCTCTTAAATTATAATTATAAAGTAAGAGGAAAAAAAGAAGAATTTATTGAAAAATTGCATCAATTGGTTAATGCATATTTTTGCATATTTTGTCACAAATGCATATTTTTTGTGCATAATTTGTATTTGTTTTTATATTTTTAATATTCAAAATTATTCACCTACGGATAATTTATAAAGTATTTCAAAAAATAAAAAAAATCACACATTTAGCAGCATTCTTCTTCTTTTTTTTATGTACTTGAAGTATGTATGTATGTATGTAAATACATATGTATATGTATGAATATATTTCTTTATTTCAGGTCATCGATTACCCAAAATAAAAAGTATTTAGTATCGAATTTGCTAATAAACAGCTGCACTAGTTCGTACAAATAAATAATGCCAACACAATTTAAACAAATGCCCAAGGATACGAGTTATTAAAATTTATTTCTAATAAAACAACTAAATTTAAATAAAATTCATATTTCTTAATTAGTCAGTGTGTCGTGTATGTACTCGCATTATTTTTCATACTGATTCATATGACAAAAAAGACTTTTCTTGTAAAGTTCATTGACATCATTTTTCTGTTTTTGTGTTTAAGAACACACAAAAAAAAAGGTATTATAGCCAGCCAAATTATTTTGTTAAACATGTCAGCATATAATTTTCTCTTAATAAAAAAAAATTAGAAATACTTAGTATTTCTAAACAATTCTTTTTCTCAAATTGCCATTTTGCGTGTCTATTTACAATTATTTTGTTTCTTTTTTTTTTTTTTTTTTATATCTTGCAAACTAACAATAAAATTTCTATTAAATTGTGAGTTTAACTTGTCACATTATTTGCTAAATAAACAAATAATTACACAACTTGCATAAGAAAATTTTAATTGTATTAAAAAATAATTTCATATAAAAAGTAGAAAAGAAGTAAAGCAGAGGGGAGGTGTAAAGATTTCACACTAAAATACAATTCAACTCACAATAATGACACGGATTCATGTTAAGCTCTTAGGGGCGAGAAATTTTATAATAAATAGTGGGTTTTTGCTCAGGTTTCTCACCATATTTCTACACTGTCTGTAAAAACAAATGATTTATCTGGGGGCTACCCTGTTTTTTGTTTTAAACATTTTGACAATTTGAAAGAAAATAAGTAGATTCTGCTTGTACTACACTTTATGGCAACCAATTTGCTCTTAATTTTTAAAAAAATTTAACAAAGAAAATTTTTTTTTTAGTATCGCATGCGATAAAAAATTTCCATACATATTCTTCTCAATCAATGGGACCTAATGGAAAACAACCACAATGGATAGGGCTATCATCCTGGAAATACAGTTTCTCCCAATTGTACTTATGAAATTTTTTAGAAAACGTTGCAAATTTCACTTAATACAAAAATAGCGTACATGTGGTCTCTGAGGGCTGAAGGCTACTGTGGCCAAAACAGTTCTATCTTGAGGCATGGGAAATAGTGGAACACATATTATTCTACAGGGGAGGTCGTCTAGATTTGTAATCTACCACCCAAATACTCAGAAATTACTTTGAACTATTTTAAAAATTTTTTTTTAAATTCCCTTAAATACTCTTGCTCTGACGAATTTTTACCATTTCCCACTTTGCCGAGGCACTATTCCCCATTTTGCCCATGAAAATTTCCAAAATCAAAAAGGAATTTAATCTGTAGGCTCTACACTTTCGGAAAACTTATTTTATTTTATGATGCAAAACGGAAACTGCCAAAATCTGTTTAGAACAAAAGTACTAAGGTATGAGAAAATTTAAAAAAAATATTTTTAAATACTTCAAAGTAAGTTCTGAGTATTTGGACAATAGATTACTAATCTAGACAACCTGCCTTTAAAATGATATGTGTTCCGTTGGTTGCTATGACTTAAGATAGAAGGGCTTGGCCACAGTAGCCTTCATCTCTCAGAGACCACATGTACGTTATTTTTGTATTATGTGAAATTTTCAACGTTTTCTAAAAAATTCCCAGGATGATAGCCCTATCCATTGTGGTTGTTTTCTATTAGGTCCAATTCTTTGAAATAGAAGGGTTTGGCCAGAATGGATTCATATCTTTTTAAACATTTTTTTTATCGCATGCGATATTATTAAACAACGTATTAAACTAGACGTATTATAATTTATAATTTTTTTTGTTGCACTTTGGCAACAAATTTTTACAAGAAGCCAGTAACTACAAAAAAACAAAAACTAATTATAAATAAACAAAACAAAAATATTACAAGAAACACGAACAGAAAGAAAAGAACGAAAAAAATGTATTTTTCATAATGGACAACAGATGTAATTTCACTTCTATGGTTTCAAATGGAAACTGGCAATCAAACCCAAACTTACTTTCATCATGTTACGCAATCCGATCGAATTTCATTTAACAGAAATTATAAAATAATTTCAACACACATTCTTTTCTTAACAAACTTTGTGTATTTTTAGAAGCAAAAGAAAAATACAAATTGCCCCCGACTCATTTGTAAATCAAGGTGGCTTCTGAGTGTTTTCACTGCTTGTTGTTGCTTTCAAAGGACAGCGTGTGTCAAAGGATACAATTACATTTATTACATGTGTAAACTATACTGCAGACATGACCTAAACGAGACATTTAACACACAAAAAACACGACCTCTAACACCCGGCTAAACTGTTATTTTTAAATATTTTTAGTCATTCATTCATTCATTTATTCACTTCATCGAATATTTTTCAGAATTATTTGTTTGTTTGCCTTTCATTTATTCAACGCACACACACACATATTGTCCTACAATTTGTAGGTTTTTATAGGCAGCTAATTTACAAAGGAAATTATAATTTTTTTAAGCAAAATTTGTAATTTAAGCAGTGAGTGAGTGAGTGCCTTTTTGATAAGAAATGTTAGCCAGCACATGCCATGCAAGCCAAACCAGTCGTTAACTGTAACTGCAGCTAAAAATTATAGTGTCCAGTTACAAAAATTCTGTAAATTGAAAATGTATTAAAAACACCTTTTTCAAGGTTTTAATTTTACAAATCACACATGGCCAATAACAAAATAAAAATACATCAATCTTTCAAAATAATTTCATTATCTACAGGCGGTGTATTATTTTTTTTTTCAGTTATTCTTCTATTCAAATTAACAAAATCGTAAAAGTATCAAAATTTAGCAAAAACAAAATAATAATAACGCTGCAGCTGTACCACTTAAGAGGCCTTTCATGCTGCCAAAAGGTCCAATAGACATGCCAACATGCCTTTTTTTAAGAAGTTATTTTAGCATGACCAATAACAAGTTTTCGTTTAGTATAAAAATTATTGTTTATTTGGTCTTTTCTTAAAGACGGATTTTGACTCTATTCACATTAACATAAATAAATATCCTGAAGAAGCTACAGCGAAATATTGATATAAAAAAAATAATTAGAATCCGATCTTGAGCTTAACAATTTTAATTAAAATTTTTATTTTTATTTAAAGAAAAAATCTGCATTCTAAGAGTTTTTTTTTTTTTAAAGGGCTTTCTTTCAAAGTAATCTGAGCTTGTATTTAGGTATTTTAACAGACAACATAAGGGGCTGCAGCTCTTGTATCTCTAAAATAAGGAATAGGGATACTAACATCTCCTAAAAGTATTTAATTAATTTAAATTAATTAAAATTTTTATAATGACAAATTGCTTTAAAAAAATTTGACTTATGCTACTGATTCAGTAAAACTTTAAGTCACTTTACATATTGAATATAATACCCTTCATTTAATAAATTTAAGCTTTTAGCCAAAAGAGTATTATTTGAATTAACTCAAATTTGATAAGTAGATGCGTTTCTTTTTGAGCGGAAATTAAAAAAAAAATAAAACAAAATACTAAACAACTGCTGTTCCAACTAACTGCAAAATTTTTGCAAATAAATTGAAAAAAAAAACATGGCACCACAAAAACAAAGGACTCGTATGAACATATTAAATTTGTGTGGCGTGAAATTTAATATGAATCAAATGCCACGTGGCTGGTTGTTAGGCAACGCCAAAAACGTTTACAAAAAGAGGAAGAAAAAACTGGAAATAAAAAAGTTTTGCTTATAATCGTCATATGTTTAATATTATTTAATTAAAAAAAGGGGTACCACTAACTGCAACATTATCCAAAAACTAAACATTTAAAAACTAAAAACTAACAGTTTAGTTTTCAACAGTTGCAACACATGCAGCCTTCGAATACGAGTAACATGCCAACCACTGGATTACGGCTCAAACTAAAATAAAACAAAAAGCAATAAGAACCAAAAGAAAAATAAAAGGAAGAGATGAAAAGAAAAGAACAGCATAAGAAAATAACTGGAGGTGTTAACTGAACTTGTTAAACCGCAACTTGTTAACAAAAAAAAAACGAACGTTTGTGTATGAAGGAACCTTCTTTTCACACACATACACACACACACATGCTGGCCAGTACATAACTGCTTGAGATAAATGATTGAAGAGGAACGTGCGCCTTCTTTTGGCTGATGGTTGATTTGCAATAATTTAACGTAGTTGATGCGTATTTAAGCGTACAATAACAGTAACAGCGAGTGAGTGCATAACTGACTGAACAAGCCAGTTCAGTAACTGAATAAGTGGCGCATGGATCATTCACTCATATACCCATCTGTGGTATTCATTATTTATTAGATCATATCGCATCATACACATGCCACAGGCCACATCATGATTCTTTTCTTCTTCTTTCTCTTGTAGTGTGACTGTTTACATCAAAACTAAAAGTACAATTGTGCGTAATCAGCGAATTAGCGTGAAAATAAGGGCTGGTTTCTTATATTCTTGTTCTTTTTTAAACTTTATAATTTATTGCATCTTGTTAACCACTTTTTTTTTAATACTTTTGCACACTTTACGAATATTTTAAGGAAAAAAATAAGGAGTTTTCTGTTGTATTTGGCTTTTATATCAAACAAGAAAACAAAAAAAGATCAGCAATTAAGATCTGCTTTTTTTCTTCATTTTTTTTTTATTATTTTGGTGGGCCATATGCTGCATTTGTAATGACACACAAAAAAAATTAAAATTTCAGTTTTTGTTTTCGTTTTTTATTTTTCTTTTTTTAATGTTTCACTCAGGACACATGTTTGACATTTCGAAAGCGTTCAGTTTTTAGGTCTCTTGGTTTTGGCAACATCTGCATGCAAATAAATACGTGCAAAATAAGTGCAATTCGAGCAACTTTCCTTTTTCGCTCTTTTTTTTTTTTTTTTGTTTAAGGGAATTTTGAAATACACAAAACTAAATTGTTGGTAACATAAATACCTTTTAAGTGACCCCGCCATGAGCTAAAATGTTTTTAATTATAAATTATTTTGTACAATTAAATGCCCAACAATTTTATAAAATTCCATTCACATTTACAGGCAGCCTTTTTAATAAACTTCAATAGTCCTTTACTTGAACTAAACGTACTCTTCTATTCAATTGATTTAAGAAAACTTGAACAACCTACAGAAATAGAAAATAAATAGAGGAAGTAAACGACATTATGTACATCATGTGAGTAACAGTGGGGTCTAGCATCTTCGTAGATGGCCAGGCAGCTCTTTTGCCACTTCTGATCTCTGACGTCAAGGTAGCGTATTTCTAGTATGGATTCCTGCACACAATGGCTGCATTGACTATGAGCAAGCGTACAAATTGGCAAAGGGAAGCTCTATTTTATTACTGCAACCCAGTTTCCAGCTATGAACCGAGACTGCTTATGAATGTTGTGGCTGTTTAGGGTCTTCTGTTTTTGTGGCTCATCAAACGAACAAGTTATGTTCCAAGTTCACCATGTCGCTTAGTAAAATGAGCAGCAACATTTTTAAATATTACATAGAAATGGCTGGGGTCAGATTTGGCCTCACTATAATGGAAAATGCTAAGCTCAATTGCTGACAAAGAATAAGAAGAATATTTTCGGGCTGGTAACTATTTCCAGCTTATCTACAGTATTCTCAGATATCTCTATGCCACAGGATGGGTATGTGGCTCATTTGGTTCCGGTTATTTGCCTCACAAAATCCTAACTTTAGCTACCGAAAGTTGTAACAACGGGCCTAATTCGCATAATTTGTGAAATATTTCATCGAGTCCGTGAACAATTTTAATGAAATCTTCTCATTGTGAATTTGAAATTGATCTCAGATCACAAAATACTAGCAATGAGCTTGTAAAAAACAACCACAAGTGGGGGGCAGTTACTATGACATTTGTTTCTACTTGTCTTAGACCACATCAAAACGTTTGTTTGTAAAATGTCAATCTATACCAGCACATACAAACAAAAAGCAATCAACTAACAGTTTTGCTAAATTACTTTCAATTTATCTAACGTTATACGAAATTGACAAATTTGTCAATTTGTAATTGTGTTTTGTAAGTGTCAAACTGCTATCAATTTGTATGTTTTTATTTTTATTTTTTTTAATGAAAGGAAACATTTACCCACACACAGTTAAACATGCAGACACACAGTGTTGTATGTGGCTGTATAAAACATACCGCTGAAAAGCGAAGGGCAAACACATACCAATTTGCAATGAAAATCAAGAGCAGCACCTTGAGCCATTTAGGCCAAGTCTATTTCATACAATCAATGAATTCAATTAAATATTTCACAACTAAAAGTTAATTAATAAATTATTTTCAATTGTATTAAAGAAATTACTTCATTAAATCGATGAATATTTCGTTAAATTAATGAAATATATTATTAGTCTAATGAAATGTGCCATAGCTTCAAAAATAATTAATTTTTCATTCGATTAACGAGAAAATTCAAAATATCTATGACCAAATTCTTTTAGTTTATTTTCCAGCTGAGGTACGCTCAGCCTGTTCAGGGTCGACGAAGATCTGCTTACTTTGTATTTATGCCACCAAAGTCGTCCAGCACTTCCTCGGCGCTTGACTAAAGATATACGAATAAAATATTCCGTCGAGTTAAAGGCTTCGGCCTCGACTAACTAATTCCCATTTGGCAAAAATTAATTTAAATAATTAAATCTGAAAGAGGGTAAATGCTTTGGTCCCCCATCGGCTAACTACCGCCATTAAATCTACAAGAGCAAAATTGTATTCTCCAATTTGTACTTAATAAGACTTAAAAGTTACGAATGGTATCTAAGGCCAATTCATTCAAGGTGATATCGAGAAAGCATCTGTGCGCTTCAAGTTTTTTCTTGATTTGTCAGAATTGCTACATTAATATGTAGAAGCCATGCCTGACTTTTTTGACAAATCAAGAAAGTTTTAAAGACAGAGATGCCTCATGATTTCACCTTATATGAATTCGCCTTGAGTGGTATCATACAAGTTGTAGGCTGTATAATTCAGGTTGGTCTGTTAAATTAAGTTTATAACGTCACGTTACATCAGTGTATGTTTGGTACTTAACGTTAGTGGAATAGCTATGAGCATTTTGAGCAAAATAAAAATGCCCTGCGCTACACTAGAGAAAAAAACTCTTTAATTTTTTTTTCGCTTTCGAAATTTTACATTTTTCAAAAACAAAACAAAGTCTCATTCAAATTGTTTGTAAGCCTTCTGTTAGTGTGTATGTGTATGTGTAAATACCCATGCCTATTTTTTTTTTTTTATTTCCTTAAAGAATTGTATGTCATCTAGCGATTTAATCCATGTAAATACATATTTTACATGACTCCTAAGCAACAAATGTATCCTTAATGAAATTAATTGACATCTGCTGGCTAAATGAATCAAAGAACCTCCTTTGCTTACAACTACATTCACACATGCAACGCGTATATATTGCAATCTTTCTGGCAAACATGGTGCAAGCACAAAAACTATAAATTTTGTAGGGAAGAGCAGTGAACAACAAGAACACAAACAGCAAAACATAAAAAAAAAAAATACTTGACAATGTTTTGTGTCAACAGAACCATGTGTCAAGTTGTCGCCACGCGTTACACTGAACTCTACAAATCAACGCAGTTATTTGCTTATAAATGGGTGTGTGAAAGAGTGAGTGAGGGAATGTGAGTCTTAGAGCTTAAGAAGATGGGCTTCTTGTGTTTGTTTCTGCATAGAGAAGTCCACACTAGCAGGCTGCATTATGCCAACATACTTACACATGTCGCGTTCTTAAACTCACAAACAATTAAATGAAACCGTGTCCTTTAACTGCAGCTGCCTCATACTCGTAGTACAGACTTCACTTGCCATGTTTTCATATGCTTGTTTGTAGATCCTTGTACTTATTAATATGCTCATGTACATATTTTTCGTTATCATAAATTAAACGCTGTTGACAAAAGCAACAAAAAACAAACTCTTACAGTAGGTTAATCCATTACAAAATGCCTTTAAGGATATTTTAATTATTTTCATAAGATTTTCTTTTCTTGCTTCCTTTTCTTAATTTTAATTTTATTATTAAATTTACAGCTACACTCTCTGCCACCACCATCCACCAAGTCATGATCTTGCACCTTTTGTGCTCCCTTATTAACCGCTATTAGTGCTTCTTCTCTACGTGAATTATTATTTTCAAGTGCTTGTTATGCGTGTCATTTAAAAAAAAACACTTTTTATTATGGTCCACTTGGGAGTCATTGTCAATGTTATAGTTTTCGGTGGCTGCCATTTAAAATAACAAAGTGGAGGTTGACTTTTATTTGGTTGTTGTTGCAGCACAGCAAGCTGCTAAGCCATTGCAGCGGTTCAATATTGAAAACATATTAAATCTGAGTTAGAATTAGTAAATGGCTGTCAGCAAATAAAATTTAGTACTTAACACTTTTAATACAAGAAAAAAATTGTATCGCATACAACAGGGCGGCGCAGATGTTTACTAGGGCCTGGTGCAACAGGGGATCTTACATTTAAATTTAAATTATTGTAGAGGATTTTCGAATACATTTTCAATTTACAAAGATGAAGTTGATTTTTAATTACTGTTGCAAATGTGGCAGAAAATTGGTTCCTGGGACTAAGAATCGCTGACTGGACTCAAGTTGTGGTTTACATAACAAAACTTCTAGAAGACATCTTGCTGACTTCCAGAAATATTAGAAAGTTTTCAGTGAATAAGGTAAGGTAAGGTCATTCGAGGCTGGGAGCTGGAACAGTGAACATATGAGCTGTAAAAAAGATCATTTCTGCCGATGTAAATGTAAGTTTAAAACACAAAATAAAGCAAAAAAAAGAATAAAAAAAAACAGGAGAATCTTATAGAGGGAAAACTGGTATTGTGGTTCTTCACTACCATGGGATACAGTCGCTCCGACTTCTAATGGGTGGTATCTCCCAATACCCACACACATTTACCACATCACGGACCTCTCTTAGTACCGATGGTCACTTACGTCTCCTTAGTATGGTGACCAAAAGTAGATATTCAACAAGATGCATCGAATAGCCTGTGTAAGCATAACAAGTGGGATGAAGATAAGCCCTAAACTTAGCTAACTCTCCTGTGTATTGCTATTAGGGATGTAGCAGCTAGCACAACGTACCACAATATAAACTAGCTCAGAGAGGAGCTAAGAATTTTTAAAAACATTGGTCAGCTAATCCATCAAAATTGGTTTGGAATTGTTACATGCTGGGTAGATACAGGAACTTAAAGGGCAAGGAAATGGCAGACTACATAGCTAAAAAAGTACGCAGAGCTATACTGCGAGGTGTATAACAGTTACAGTAGTGCTTTACTACTTAAAAGGGAGAAACAAAGTCTACCACACTGCCAGATACCCGAAGCAGGTATGCGGTAATCAAGAAGACTCATTAATACTTAACGTATTAGGGCAGATCATAGAACTCTATAGTGAACTGTTGACAGGACATTGTAAACTCTACTACCACATGAGTAAAATCGATGTAGTACAGAACGACTTATGATTATGACTTATTTATAATGAATACCACCAGATTTGTGACGAGTCTCGGATTGTAGTTGGTAAAAACACATTCCTTTCTTAATGTTTAAGCGAATTATGCAATATTTTTTGGGCGAACATCTATTCTTAGGTTTTTGCTTTATTTTTATTCATTGTGAATCTCAAAAAAAAAAAATTTATGGTTGATTATAGAAACAACAAATAAAACTCCTGAGTATTTCATGTCACGCCTAATATTGTAAATCGATAAAAGGAACAGCTTGTATATTTTTCAATTTTATTTTTATTTAAACAAAAATTTAAAGAAATTTGTTGCGTTTTATGTATTTAACTTTTACTGTCATCACTTCTTCAGTAATTAATCATTTTGAAGACAAAAAATATTTAAAAATACGAGCATTTATGTGTGATTTTTTTATGAGCAACATGTCACAACATGTTGACAACAACTGTGACCGAAATGGCTCACAGCAGCTTAACTTGACAAGAATATTTATGCAATTAAATTGGATACCGTAAACTGCGAGTATAAATTTTGCTTAAATACACACGTACACACAAACAAAGAGATACTCAATTACAAAATATCCTTCAAGTGTTTGCCCACTCACTATGACCCTTTAAGCCTGATGCTGAGGGCAAGTAGAAGCGAAACAAACACATAATTTTTATGACTGGAGGCGTTACTATTTTTAAAAGTGTTGTCGTTATTTTAGTTAGAGTCCTTCACCGTAAAATATATTTTTATTTATAAAAAAAAATTTGTGGGTTTTTTTGCTTTCATCATCAATTTTATTAGATTTTTCTGTTTTTTTTAAGGGAGGAAGGAGTTTCCATTGTTCGACTTTATTATGGCAGGTTTTTGTTTTTAAATTTTATTATTAATTTCAATTCACGTACGAATGTTACAACTGATGCTACTGCCTACTACACTCTTGTACTGTTGCATTTGCAGTTGATGACTTTTGACAACTGACTGCTGTTGATGGTGTTTATCTTTCACAAGTGCACTTCAAATGACTAATGCTCTCTCCAAATGAATTTATGGCAATTTCTGTCTTTTGTTCTTTTTTTATCATATTCTGCTAGTCATAGCATTAGGAACAAGAAAAGAATGGTGGTACTAGTAAATAAATACATTTCAAATTGTAAAAATTAGTTATTCTCAACTAAATATTTGAAAACGAATTCATATAAATATTTCTCTTCGGACAAAAATGAAATCAAAAAGCAAGACACAAAAAAACCTTATTTAATTACATAAAAAAAACTGCAGAATGCAGAAAAAACTATTTTTAAAACCCAAACTGAAATATTCATTCTTTTAGTTAAGCAATTTCATTATTTCAACGAAAACATTTTCATAATTCACATAATTTGTGAAATAGTTACTTCATTTAATCCATATTAATGAATGAATTAATTGGGTTAATTTAAAATTTTTGTTTTAATGCGAAGGTTAGCTTTCAAAAAAAATTTTGTTTGGGCACTTCTTAATTAAAAAAAAAAAAAAAACCATTTGAGGATGGTGTAACAGAGTGCCCCCCTCTTTAATTTCATCATTATTGCTCTCACATGAAAGCTACTACTAAAGCAGCCACGTTTTATTTCTCAAAAATGTGATTTTTTAGCAATTTTCTTTTGGGTAACACTGTTTTTGGAAGCTCAGCTGTTTTCGTGTAACATGTTACTGTTGAAACGGCAAACAAACAAGCAACACTTGCAGATTATTGATTTCGATGATCTGTGGGTGAAGAAAGTACATCCTGCACTTCTTCTATTTTATGGTCAGTTTGGTCGATCTTTTGGGGCGGCTATTCGGAATCTTGTGACTAAATTTCGCACCTAAATTACATTATTGGACAGTAAACCAACAGCATGCATGCATGGATTGATTGAACAAGGAAATTTGCAAGAACTGTCAATGCAAGTACTGTACTGTTTGGTGTGGATTATGGACTGCACTTTTTCAAAGACGACGAAGGCAGGAAAGTTACAGTAAATGGCGAGCCCTGCCGTGAAATGATTACTAATTTTTTTGGCCCAAAATGTAATTTTTAATTCAATCCGAAGTTAAGACAGTCACCATCGAGCAGAGGTTATTCTTCAAATTTCAAAATTACCCTGCAGTATCCCGAAATAACATATTTGCCTATAACCCAACAAGCATATTGTGCTGGTAACTTATAAATTCTCATTGAAGTAAAGAAAAAAACATATTTTAACAACTTTCGTTTAGTTCTGAACCAATAAAATTGCCATTGCTGTCAAGTGTTTTATTTTACACTAAATTAACTTAATAAATTTACGGCCGTAATCCCTAAAATTGAAAAGTTAAAAATAATAATAAAATTTCAAATTTATTTCAACTGCCAAATGAAAGCTGTAAAAACCACAAAATACAATGACCAATTAGCAGTGACCAGCCAAAAATTGTTATTTAAATACACAAACAAATAGACACTCTCATATTAGCAGCTTAAAATTTAGTCACATTGAAAGCGTACAGACACAGATGGTCAAGGGAAGTGAGTGGCCTGATATCTATACACAATTTTTCTTTTATAAATATTAAAGATACGTGAATGGACAGACGTACATTTTTTGTTATAAAAATGTTTTATCCAACATCTGGATTCAATATCGGTAACAATTGCAGCAACAATAAATACTTGTAGTCAAACATTTAATTGACATAGAAAAGGACAGAAACAGATTCAGAGCTCTTTGCAAAGGCAGTGTATGAAAGAGTGAGTGAGCAAGTGAGTTATTGAATAAAGAAAAGAATAAGCTGAAAAATAATTAAAAAACTCAATTGGTCAATATTTAACATGTCGAGTAGTTTGGTATCAATTTTATAAACTTTTGTATTTATTGCCTACATGCCGTGCTGTATGTGAGTAAAGAAGGGTAGATAGATGCATTATTGTTGTTAGGAACCTACTCCACACAAAGCCTTACTGGCATTCTGCCTTTTACAGAGACAAGTGCAAATGGGGAATTGCATTTGTACACAGACATCGTAAACAGCAGCAAAAATACAATAACAAACAAAAATAAACAATAATACGAGCATGAGTTTACTTTATTTGGTAACTGACCCCATTTTAAGATACAAATGCCTTAACATGGTCAGACTGACAACTAAAAAAAGAAGCATTAAAGATTGCTTTATTCCTTTGGAACACTAAATTTTTCTTAACGATTTTAACTGAATTTAACTTTTACGACTAAAAAAATATTTTCAAAATTAATCAAATTAAATTATATTGAGCAAGAATTTTAAGGTTTTCCCAAAACTATTCCTACATAACTTTAAAAGCAATGTCCTGTCACTTGTAAGAAGTCTTTTTTTTTTTTTTTTTTTTTTTTTGAATTCTTGGGTTTACCACTATTTCGTTTGAAAATGTAATTCATTGAATTCGAGTGTCAGCATGTCATAGAGAAATTAATAAAATTTCAATTTTATACCAGTAAAATACGTGTTTTTCATGGCAATTAGTTTAAAGGAAGTTGTTGTCCTAACATACTCGTACAAGGCAGGTATTTTGTGTGAAATTAAATGATAATTTTTATAGAGTTTAGGTAACAACTGGCAACTGGCAACTGACAATTTGAAGCACTTTTAGGATGCAACTGTTTCCAAGTTTCAAGTATATCGGCATATACTCGTAAGTTAATAAAAGTCTAAAGTTACAATACATTTACAGAAGCACTAAAAAAAAAATCTGTCTAATGCGAAATATTAACGAACTTTTTTTTTAATTCAAGCTTCAGCTTACAAATGTTATTTTTAATTGTAAAAGAAATTTTTCAAGTAAGTACATTTTTAATTGTAATATTTTTTGTTTTTGTCACAGGCACTCTATTGTCACAGGATGATAAGCAAAACAGGCATATAAATTTTGTTTTAACAATTTTTATGGCTGACGGTAATTTGTAGTTAGCAATTTTTTAAACTGCATTTTGATTCGAATCGAAAAGGCTTTCGAAGAGAATTTTGTGAAAAAAAATTATTATGTAGAAAATTCGAAAAAAAATTAACTTTTTTAAAATTACCCTCAAAATTGTTAATGCTGGATTTTCGAAAGTTCTACATTTCGAATTGAAAAGTGTTTTCGAAAGCCATAGTAACCTCCGTTTTTTATTTAATTTTAGTAGAAACAAAAAATTCCAGATTCTTGTTTGTTCAAATTCTAATGTTTTTTCTGGCTTTTGGTACATTTTGAAATTCAAAAGTTTATAACGCTGGTCGACAGAAAAATGTTTAAATGAATTTTTTTTCAAATATTTTATTTCACATGTTCAGTCCTAAATAAAATTCCACTTAATAGAAAATTATACCAGTATTTTTTGTTAGTAATTCAATATTTTATACTTAAACCGCTTTAACTGATATTTAGAATAAATTAGAGAGATTGCTGCAAGTGTGTATTTGGAAATAAAATAAAATTCTTATTTAATAACACAATTAGTTAGATAAGAAGATTATTCACATTTACAACACAAATATTTAATATCGATTGCATTCATTTCTATAGTGGTTTCTTTGTCTCTTAGATTAACTTTTAAATAATAAATTGTAGCAGTTAAACGTTTATTTAACAGCTATTTAGTCAATTGCTCATAAATAACTTGAAACAAATTAAAAGATACTTTTTTTATTTCATTCTTTTGTAAACTGATCGTTAAATAAATTTTTTCAATATTTTGATCTCTTGGGTATTTCCATAGATTAACAATGACAACTTTAAAGCCAGAATAACAAAATGCCTATTTAAATTCCATTTTAATAACGGAAAAAAGACTTTATAAAAAAATAATAACAAATGAATTAGGAAAGTATCGTGGTGTAATAATAATTTAAAGGGTGGCCAGCATTACAATGGCGGTTAGTGTGAAAAGTTTTCAGGAAATTGTAAACAAAGTTTTGAAAGTAACGACGGAATAAATTTTACAAAGAAAAAAATGTGTGTGAAGATAAATACGTCTAGTTAAATAAATTTTTTTTATTATCGCATGCGATAAAAAATGTTCCATACATATTCTTCACATATATACTGAATTTAAAGGGGTTTATAGAGAGATGGAGCCATTCGGGCTAAGCCATTCTATCTCAAGGAATGGAAACTAATGGGACACATATCATTTTAAAGGGTAGTTCGTTACTCAGAAAGTACTTTTGCTCTGAGAGATTTTTACCATTACCCACTTTGCCGGGGTACCATTCCCGATTTTGCCCATGAATATTACCAAAATGAAAAGGAATTTAATCTGTAGGATCTACACTTTCTGGAACAGTTTTAACATTTTCTGAAAATTTTGTAGTTTTTATTTTATGATGCAAAACGGAAACTGCCAAAATCCCTTTAGAACAAAAGTGCTAGAGTATGAGGAAATTTCAAAAAAAAAATTTAAAATACTTCAAAGTAATTCCTGAGTATTTGGGCAATAGATTGCAAGTCTAGACAGTATCCCCTTTATGAAATGTGTCTCATTAGGTCCCATTTCTTTATATAGAAGTGTTTGGCCACAGTAGCCTTCACCCCTCAGAGACCACATATACGCTATTTTTGTATTAAATGAAATTTTTAACGTTTTCTAAATAAATTCACAAATACAACTGGGAGAAACTCTACTCCCAGGATGATAGCCCTATACATTGTGGTTGTTTTCTATTAGGTCAAATTCCTTGAGACAGAAGGGTTTGGCCAAACGCACACATAAATAAAATAGATTTGAAATTTTACATGAGATGTCTGATAAACAATAAGACGAAACAGTCTCTCAGTAGCAAAATAATGTACAAGTAAATTGAAAAAATTTATTTTAATTTTTCAATGATCAAAAAATACAAGTCTCACTAATAAGGTCTGTCTGAGTTATTTCACTATTTAAATGTAACGTTTTTAAAGCTTCTTTCAAATGACAGAACGAATACTTTTCTCCCACAACAATCACGCTAGGTAAAAAAATTATTTTCCATTAAGAATTTTCATCAAACGTTTTCAAAATGACAAATATGAGAACTAGAACAAGTCGACAAAAAAGTACTTTAACTGAATTTAAATTTTTTTTTATTTTGCAAGGAATGCTGTGTTGAAATATGATATCAAGTGACCACTAAATAGTGTTACACACATTCTATGTAATCAACATCTCATCCACAGAAGAATGATACAAACAGCATTTACGTGTAACCAAAAAAAAGCAAAGCAAAATCAAACTACAAGTTACGGGAATTGTTGATTCTCGTGAATACGATTTGAGCAGTTGATGACGTTTATGTCGTATGATGCTCGAAAACGAATGACAAAACCAACCATGATGTTGCGATGTTGCAGCAGCACTCAGCGGCCATTTGAGTGTCAAATGAAATAAAATTGCCAACATATAGATGACGTGATACTGATAAAAGTGTGAAGTCAGTCAAGTTAATGCTGATTTAATTTTTTTTCTTGTTTTGTTTTAATACGTTGGTTTACGCATCACATAACATACATGCTTATGGTGTGTTTGTAATTCCCTTTTGAGTAACTCATGTGGTTAGAATCATACGCAATTCTGTGACTGACAAATAAGTGTTGCAAGACTATTGTTGCACAACAATATTCTAAAATAGAAAAAGATTTTTTTTTTTTTTTTTGGGAGCAACCGTGTTGCCATCAATTTTAAGGTTGGTTTTGTAAACTTACTCGTACTACTGTCATTTTTGTTATTGTTATTGTTGCAGTTAATGTAAAGCTTCATTGTCATTGCCATTGTTTCGATATAAACTCACAGATAAAGTCACAGAATTTATGGTGAATACGCGTAATACAAAATTCGAAATGGAATAAACAAACCTAACAAATACAAGCATTTACAGCCACCACCAGCAACAGAAGCAGCAATAAAACGCGTAACTGCTATCAACTCAATCTGATGCAACGACCAGCCAGGCACATCAACAACAGTGACAATTTCATGTTGTTGTCGTTATTGCTGCTGCTACAACTGTTGTTTTTCTTGTTGTCATTATTGTGCTGTTATTGTTGCAATTTAAGAGCGATTACATGCTCAATGGCATTTTAAATGGCCATTGTGGTTGTACATCAATGTCGCACGCCTCGGGGTGTGTTGATGGCGTTTACCTTAAACTAGCGATATGAACTCATAACATGAATTGTAAAATTATTTTTGTTTCTACAATCGGCCATAGTGAATTTTGCAAGCTAACTGCTAACGGGGTTTTATTTCCTTTTTAATAATAAACCACTCAAAGTCCAATAGATCTATTTTAATGTCAAGGAAGGTTAAGTAGTTGTGCTATTTCCTGTCAAGATATGTGAATATTGATTTTATAAAGAACTGCAGAGCTATACGCAAGCGTAATTAAATCAGGCAGCAAGATATGAGTATCCTTGAGGCAGTTCAGATCACTGAAACTTCTGTCTAGAAATGTCAGCTTATGCTCTAAAATCGTCGTAGTTAATCATTAAATCAAATCAAAAGAATTCTTTGAAAATTTCGAAAAAAAAACTATACGATATCGAACGGGATCCATCATAGAGAAGGGGAGAAATTAATTGTCCACATTTAGCAAAAAAAAATTCTTTAAATTCCCACAAGCAAACGATTTATTTAACCAACTACACCCTTCATACTTTTTGTAGCTACACAAATCTAGCCAAAAAGGTTAAAAAAAAGTAAACGAAAAAATAAGATTAAATATAACTCAGTTGGATGTAGTAAGCATTTGGTAGCAAAGTCGTAGAAGGAGTAAATTCTGTACTGACACTCTGTTTTAATTCCATATTTAGCCTAATGATTTTTTTTGTGTAATCATGTGCGTGCAGTTAAGGGACATGGCTAAATGTATAGATAATCTTGGTTATATGAGAAGCAGATACGAGTAGCTGCAACTGAATGAGTGTGTAGGCGCATAGTTTTTAACTGCATGCTGCTTGTCTATCTCAAAGATTTAGTGTCAGCTTTAAAAAAAAATATTGTGTAAAATTGTGTGAAATATTTATAAATTTGTCTATGAATAATTGCTAAAGAAATTCATTAATTTGGCATCTGATGGAAGAGTTTATTGCTTTAACACACACTGAGAAGACAACTTCGTTTGTGAGAATTGAATTTTTTAGTTGCGTCAATAAAGATTCGGTAATACCGCTTAAAATATTATTGAATTTCGATTTACAAATCAAAAAATCTAGCAACAGTTGTTTTCTGCATGCATTAATTCGTACACACAGAAAATGACTTTGGTTGGAAGAACTACAAATTTTTTTATAATAACCGAACTTTTTAGTTGTAGCAACTAGAATTCGATAATATATATCAACATTTTGTTCACAGAAAAATATTTCGAGCTGTAACTTCAATTAACTATAGTCACAATTATGGCTGTGACCAATCTGGTGGTCACAGATTCGATTGCTGTCTAGACCCTGGGTGTTTTCTGCAGAAAAAGATTTTAAAAAATTTCTCTTGTTATTACATTATTGTCCGAAAAAAAATATGTATCTGACTATGAAAAAAAAAAAAATAATAATAAAAAATGTGGTTATCACAACTGCATTTTTGATTGATAAAAAATTTAGTTCTCAGAACCAAAGTTGTTTTCTTTGTGCAGGTGCACAGACAGTACTCTTAGACACCGTCACACTTTTTTCTAGAACCTACATATTTTCTTCTGTTAAAGGCAATCAAAAGTCTTTGGTTAGTGGGGCAGCTTTCAGCAATGAAAGGATTATGTGCTACCCTATGAATTTTGGGTAGATGAGAGTTCTCGACTTTAAAAGTTTTTTGATAGAAAAGCTAAGCTACTCTGCAGATTTGTGTTGTCTTTTTTAAAAATAACGAACCTTAACTGCTACACTAGTTACTATTTATTAAATTATACAGATTAGTTTAGCATAATTTTTTCTTAAAAATTTGAAGTAAAATTGTATTTCAAATAAATTTAAAAAATAAATTCTCATAATTTTACTGGCAAAAAACTATTGCTTAAAATATAAGTAATGCGCTTAGTGAATTTGTAATATTCCTCTTTTCAACCTTGATAAGTGATAATGTGTCATAAGTAACTTTGTTTTAAAAGCTCTTTATAAAATGCTGTTGCACTTCTTACTTGTTTCAATTTCTTATTTATAAACGTGATGAATTTTAATCACTAACACTTTTCGTATCATGTCATTATTGACAACGTTTTGACATAAGCATTGACATTTGTTTGTTTACATATCATTTCATTTATGACAAAAATAAATTAAAGCAAGCAGCCCTGCAACAAATTTTGAAAACTTTTCACAAGAATTTGTAAATACTAACGATATTATTAGTGTGTGTGAATGCACAATTTTACTGTCTTTCTAATCTCCTTCATAAAACAAACAGACGCAAAGAGTGGTTGACCAATCATTTTACAGCTACAGTGGAGGCAAGCAACATAAATTCTTTGACCAAGAAACTGTGTTATTTCTTATACAGACAACACATAGTCAAGGCAGTAAAAATCCAGAGGCTTTTAAAAGTTAGGCCCTCTGAAACTAAATAAAAAAGCTTTTAAAGTATTTTTAAAATGGCGTCCAAATGATTTTCCGTGAGAAAGAAAAATAATAGTGGAAACGAGTCAGCTGGTCACTGCTATCAGAACAGACCTAAATATTGTTAGAAATACTGTCTAAGTATTCATTGACAATTCAAAGACTTTCTTGGGTGATTTGTCTAGCATGTCCGAAAGTAGCGAAAATGGGTCTAAATTAAACCACTACAGTGACACAGTATGTGCTCATGCGTTTGCGTTTAATAAATTTTGCACATTTAATTAATATTCTGAAAATTTTAATATTAAGTCATTTGGGGAATAGAAAACTCTAGCAAAGAGTGAAGAATACTTTATGAGGGTTTGCTTCGGGAGACAGGCACCTTGACAGTGGCATATTGTCCCCAGAAAACCCATGAGAAATAAAGTCCACAACAATAACAGGATTTGTGAAAAATCTAGAATTGTTTTACCTGGCAGTTGGATTGTTCAATGAGTCTTTCCGCTTCTTATTAATGCTCAAGGAAAGCCTTAAAATAGAAGGGAGTATGAGGCAGAATTCCAGCTTCTATAGAAGGTCTTCTAAAGGCCTGTTTACTGCTTCTTTTTACCGCTGGTGTAGTTCATACACAGTACAGTACTCGTACATGGCAAGTATGCATTCGAGACTTTCTACACATCCACTCGTACGAACTGTGTACGTTTGCGTGAAATAGAAAAATAACAATTGATATAAGCAAGTAAGTAAGTGTGTTGTCAGCGGTAGTTCTCACTTTGATGTTTAAGCTACTTAAATGTGTATTTGCTCCATTCACAGACAGATCGATATTTGCTTTACCTCAAATAAACATGAGTAAATTAAGTATGTACTTTACCATTTCCAATTGTACTCGTATGTGTGTGGGGGGGGGCTTAGTGTTTGATGAAAAGAAATTTCATTTTTCTTTTCTCCTTTTAAGTTTTAAAATCTAAAAATATCGAAATCCATCTCATTTAGTTTCTTTTTTGTTTTCATTTGAAATGGTGTAACTCAACTGCATGAAACATTGTTGCACATAAAAGTTCTATGATGTGTTTACAGTACACAGTGCACTTGCCACACATTAAATCCACGTTACTTAATACTGAAATGTATTCAAGTGTGTGTATTTAAACAACTTAATGCGATCTCAAACGTACTCGTACGTGTAGACGATGCCTGGCTACTGACTAATAAATTTATATGCAAATGAAAGAGAGTTCTATTACGGTTGGCCATCCATGGCTATCAACTATTTATCTGTCTGTCTGGCCTTCCTGAATAGGAATCCTACTCTAAGCTTGTGTACGTACGTGCAGCAGTACAGCATTCTTTCTTGCTTTCATCACTGGGGGTTTTTTCTTTTATTTTTCTTCAAGTTTTTCTATTGATTTGTTTGTATGGTCTGCCTTTCTTCTACTCAATTTTCTTTTTAAATTCTTGTATGGTCTGGCCCAAATGCATGATGATGGTGATGCTGATGTTAATGCCAAAGCATTGTGTTGTTGTTTACACTACATGGTATTTCAATTGGTAATACAAAGTGTTAGATGATGTATGTACGAGTATTTACAGCTACCGAACGAAGCAAAGCGATGCAATAACAACAGCACAACTGCAGTGCCTCCACTTTAAGTCCAATTGTGAATTAACTCTTTAGATGAAAGTGTATGGCTTTGTATTGGTAACTCATACACTTGGAATGTGCAGGCATTTGAGTGAAAAATTCTTTATTAGTTGAAACTTAAAAACTGTGGATACGAGCTGCTTATTGCATGTTTGTTTTCATTAAAATGTTGTGGTGTCTACTTAGTTAAGACCGCTGCAATAATCAATAACAAGTTAACTATTTTCTCACCTGAAATATCACCAAAGACCAAAAACAACAACATAGATATACAACTACAGCAAACAAATGCCAGAAAATGAAATTTAAAAGTTAAAAAAATAAATAAATAAACAGAGTTTTGGAGTTCATTTAATTTGTTTGTGTGCTTGTTTGTTTTGAAATTCCAACGGGTAGTAAAAAGCATCTGTTGATTTTGTGTTAAATATTTAAATTACGAATTATCAAGCACATTTCGGTTAATTTTTATTTTCTTTGAAAAATATTCCCATAAAAAAAGACTTTCAGAAAAATGCAATTGATTCAAAATACAAATCAAAATGTCGGACCCAAATGCAACATCCAAACTTGAAATGATGCATTGAATTGAGTTAAGGTATTTCAGAAATTTTAGAAATATATTTGCTCATGTATCCAGAACACATCTTGCTAACAGACACCATCTTACAAGTTGTTATTGTGTTTAGCACGTCATAAAAGAAAATGTATGGAGCTCACATAAGACCTCTCATGGGTGTGTCATTATTCGGGTAAAGAAACAGCTACAAACTGTGCTATTAAAGAAAGGGAAGAGCTACAGGGAAGGAGATAAAAGTGAATTATTGGTTAGAAGCAATAGCAATCACCAAAACTAATTTTTTCTCCTCAGCACACCATCCATCGCCATAACGATAATACAGAGAATCTTTGCAGTTAGTGCTCGCCAAAGCAGAATCTGGAATAATCCCTTAATGCAGTCTCGTTTTCCTCCTCATCTTGATATCACATTAAGGAAAGTGAAGAGGCTGTATGGGCAGTGCTGCCAAAATTAAGTCTGCCCCTGATCCTCCAATACAGTCTAATCCTGGTCCTCATTTTCACATCAATTAAGGATAGTCTGTGTTTATTCTCCAATTCAGCCTTGTCTTTCTCTTCATCCTAACATACTACTAATGAGAGTACAGAGAAGCTGTGCAGTCAGTGCTTACCTAAGCAGATTCTGTGCTCATTCTCTATTTTAAAAACCTATTATGTCAGTATGACCAATAAATCTAAAATAAGCAGCAGAGAGAATTTTTCAAAACCAGATACTGCTGCCACCACATTTCCTTAATGGAGCCTTAGTAAATGAGTGATATGAACGTATGAGGAAATTTAAAAAAAAAAATTAAAAATACTTCGAAGTAATTTCTGAGTATTTGGGCGGTATATATTAGAATAATATATGCCCCATTAGTTTCCATGACTTAAGATAGAAGGGTTTGGCCTCAGTAGCCGTCATCCTTCAGAGACCACATATACAATATTTTTGTACAAGTGAAATTTTCACCGTTTTCTAAAAATTTCACAAAATCCAATAGGGAGAAACTGTATTCCCAGGATGATAGCCCTATCCATTGTGGCTGTTTTCTATTAGGTACAATTCCATGATATAGAAGGATTTGGCCCGAATGGCTTCATCTCTCTAAAAACCCTTTTAAATTCAGTGCATATGTGAAGAATATGTATGGAAATTTTTTTATCGCATGCGATATTTAAAAAAATTTATTTAACTAGACGTATTTATCTTCATACACATTCAATGTAGCACAAAAAATGTTATTTTGCAAATGTAAAATTGCTAACAAAGCGTTTATTTAATTTTTGTTTCATTGCACTTTATTCAGCTTCCTTTCTCTTGAACATTATTTTGGCTAAAATAATACTGCAATTAGCTTTCCCTTACTGCTGATTCCACCGATTCATGCGATTCACTTTCCACTAAACACTCACAATATTGACATTCGTCTGATTCACTTGAACTCTCTGAATTTAAACAATCCACAGGACATTGATGAAACTCAAAGTTTTCTATACAGAAATCAAGTGCATCCACTTCATCATCTCTAATCCATTGACATTGAAAAGGACCCTGGGAGCAATCAATGGCCAATATTCCAGTATGTCGTTCAATTTTACAATCACATAGCAATTGAGGGCAATTGCATTGATAACAACGTGGTAAATTAAGTTCAATATTTTTTGGTCTAGAAGTTTCTTGTTTTACTTTTGTGTTTTCAATACTTAGTGGCTGTTGTTTTGGTTGCTGTGGTCTAGCTAAAATAAGTTCACAAAACTTTTCTATAGAATAACTATTTTTTAAAGGAAATTCTTTGTGGGGCAAATTGTTAATTAAAGATTTCATGTCTTTAAATGTTTCATGTTTTTTTAAATGTTTTGATTCTTGTTGATTTAATTTATTTGGAGATTCGGGCTGATGATTCTGTGGTAAAACAGCATCGACACGATTTCTTAAACATTCATAAAGCCTTCTACAAAGTGCAATAATTTTTGGGCCATATTTGTGCTCCAAAGGTTGACACATCAAATTTTGTTTCTGCGGTAGCATCGCTTTAGTTTTAGGGCTGCTAATGCTTTGAATATCTAGTTCCTGAAAAAAGGCTTTCATGGCTATCTTGAGAATTTTATAGGCTAACCAAGCTTCACTGTGTATCATTCCACATTTTTGTTGAAATTCACGTACAATAGCATTCCGTTTAATGCCCTTCTGGCCAGCTTTAGTATAGCGATGGCGTTTGTTATTATAAAATTGATATGCGTGAATGATTATTGATTTGCTAGCTTCGGCCTTACACTGTTGTACACCAAATACTTTCATAATCTAAAAGTTTTGTGTGTGGGTGTGTTTTTTTATATTTATTTTGCTCAATCTGAAAATCTTATTTATTTTGCTTTCTTTACCTCAGCCAAAGTGTTTGCCATGTCCTTAATATTTTCCATAAAAATTCCATCCGATGGTATGATTTGGTGATTCAGTTTAGGGCATGAACTCTTGAACGTTTGAAGTTGGTTTAACATTTTGTATTAAAAAAAAACCAAAATTAAAATTTTACCAGTAATTTTGTTACTAAAATATTTATTTTTTGATAAGCAAATGTCAGAAACGTTTTAAGGTACCCATTGGGTACGGATTGGGTTGTGGGGGAAAAGGAATTCGCCCTAAAATTGCACTGAACTTGAATATGTATGGGCAGTTTCAGATACGACAAATGTAAACTTTTAAAGTAGACCGTCCATCAAACAATAATTTAAAAACCATAAACACAAGGCCAGTGATCCTTATGAAACAAAAGTGATGACTTTGTTGTTTCTCTGTTTCTCTGAGATCAGTAAGAGGCAACTGCAACTTAAGAAACAGATGATGATAATAATGACATGACGATACAAAATATACATAAATTTATCATTGTTAAAGCTCTCTTTCTCTTGTTCTCTGTCTGCATTTACGGCCATAATAACGGCGCTATAGCGCGAAATTTAAGTCAAGCGCAAATAAATAAAAAAAACAAACCTTGATGTTTTGATTATTCTTTTTTTTAAGTTTTCTTTTGTTTTGGATTTTGATATACAAAACTGGACAAAGGAGCAAGCCAACAGGTAGTAGACTGCATAAGCGTGATTGTTTCAAAACACATAAAATCCAAACAAAAGACATACAGCAAACAACCACTAGCCCTTCAATTAAATGTGTGTGTATGTGTTTGTGTTTGCGTGTGTGTGTGTGTGTGTGTGTATTTCACAAATAGCAATCAAAACTAAAAAAAAAATCGTAACAAAAACCAAAATCCCAGCTAAATATTTATTTGAGTCTGTTTTCCCAACTGAAGACGCTAGGAAGGAACACAACTAATGGCTTGAAGAAATAAACGTACGAAACCATTATTTGTATGCGAAATTATTCGTATGCGTATTTATGCAACTATTTATTTAAAAAGATTTGATTTTTGATTTGTGTGATTTCTACATTTATTTTGTATGAATTCTGACAACATTCAATGTTGTTTGAATTCTGATAATTGCCTTGCTTTGATTCATATAATCAAGCGGTTTGAATGTTAAATTTATTTAACAAAAACAAAAAAAAACGTTATAGTTCTTTGGAATTTTGTCGGCTTGTACGGGTATTTGTGTTCTTTTTATTGTGTGATGGCAGCATTAAAGAGCTCCTTTCTTTTCCATCTTTTGATTTCAAAGTAAAAGTTTGTGCATATAATTTGAATGAATAGCTTTTTTTTATTTTTAAGAATTTCGTAATTTTTTTTTCAAAGATTTTTAAAAGATTAAAACAAACTCAAAAAAAAAATCAAAAAGATCAGTTATTTTTTTTTTTACACAGAATAAGAAATTGTTTAAATTATTTATTTATATTGATAAAGTTTTAATGAAATCAATTAAACATTTTATTATAATATAATATAATGATCAGTCTTTAATGGAATCAATTAATAATTTAATCAATTTAATAAATTTTTCATTGAAACAATTAAATATTTAATAAATTTTTAATTGAATCAATTAAATATTTAATCAATTTAATAAATTTTTCATTAAAACAATTAAATATTTAATCAATATCATTAGTTTTTAATTTAATCAATGAAATATTTAATCATTATAATTCGTTTTTAGTTGAATCAATTAAATATTTATTTAATATGATAAAATTTTTAAGGAATCAATTAAATAATTATTCAATATGATAAATTTTTAATCGAAACAATTAAATATTTAATCAATTTGATAAATTTTTTATTTGAATCAATTAATTATTTAATAAATTTTCAATTGAATTAGTTAAGTATTTAAGCATTTTGATTAGTTAATTATAATTAATTAAATATTTAATCAATTTGATAATTAAATTACCATTGAATCAATCAAATATTTAAGCAACAGGAGAAAAAACTTGAACTGAAATTGTAATTTTTCATTGCACGCTTTTTCAGCTTATTAGCTCAATCCTTATTATATACCATAATAACTAGTGTTGATTTTCGTCAAATTCACACGCACAAAGTATACATGTGGCTTCCACTTTCAAAAAAATGGACACAAATGACTTGATTGTTGATTAAATTTGACGTGTGTATCACCCGTTTAAAACAAATTACTGGAAGGGTTGGTACGAATAGTCGCAACATTTTTTGCAATGAATGGTAAAAGTGAACTAAATTAATTTTGGCATACACAACACCAGCAAGCTGTTACCATCCACTAAATAACAACATCGGTTTGATTACGCTATAGCAAAACGTACAATCATACGAAATGCCCATACCTGACCAAACCACTGGCACTATTATTTGAGCGCATACACAAGTGCCTTGCTTGTACGGAAGGAATGCCTCCTTCTCATTTTAGTTGGCTGTAAAAAAAAATAATAAAATCTACTTTGTTTCAGAGGCATGTTTACAAGTTTACGGACTAGCGACTTATGCAACTGCGTAAGTAATTAATTCATACTTTATAATTAAGGCCGTGTTGCACATAAACCATTTCAAATGATAAAATCTTCTTTTTTTTTCTTTCAATACAACAAAGTGCTTCTTAGTAGTTTTTAATTTTTTATTGTTTCTTTATTTGCTAGCAAATGTACTAGTATTTTGTGTCTCTAATCAATAGTTTAAACAAATTGAAAGTCGTATGTATGGGTGTGTAAATGTGTGTGTTTTTTATCATGTTGGTATGCCTTGTGTCCATGATTTCATTATGAATAATGATTATTTATGGGAAAATTTCCGAAAGGGCCAACAAACCAAATAAAAAATTTTTTTAATACCAACAAAATGACTTTTTTGTACCCACACTTTTCTGGGCGATAAAGTTTTTTTTTTATGTGATTGTAACATTTTTTTGTTTGTTTTAGTCGTAGTTGTTTTTTTTTTTTTCTTGTGTGTGTTCTGTTTTGTTTTGTGTTTATTTAATTTTTTTTTTAATAAAATGTTACACAACAGCAACAGCAACAATAAAACATAATAACAATAACAATAAAAATATTACTTCTATAATAACAACAAAGATAAACAAAAACAAAAAAGTATCATGAGAACATTTTCCAAAAAAAAAAATTATTTTGTTATTTAATACACATTCATGGGATACTAGAAACAGTTTCGGAAAAGAATGACTTTAAATTTAAGATTTTCAGAAGAGCAAAAGTTAACCATCGGTTTGTTTTAACACAAAGACTCCGTGTACTAGGGATAATGCACTTTCTGTGTGCGATTTGTGAGAGTTTTCTACAGACCAGACAAGAAGCTTTTTTAATTTCCATAAACCTTAAAGACTCTACAACATTTCTACCAGCTGGGTCCACAATATAAATAGAACGTTACAACGGAAATTTGTTGCTGTAAATGTACGTTTATCGCTGGCTTACAAAGACTGAACTGAAAACTCTTTCTGTTTACAAAAATTAAAAGAAAAATACTTTAAAACGTCTGACTTTATTCAAATTACTATTGCAACCTTAACATTTTCATTAAAGAGGTTTGTTTGTAGTTTCAGTGAGTAGATTTGTTACAGCAAAAAGAGATACGCACATTCTATTGTTCAAGTGTTTGTGTGAGTGCAGCATACGAGTATGTGGAGCAATTGTAAAACTGTGTGTGTGTCATCTGGTATTTTTAAGATGATATTTTACCAACACTTTGTTTTCAGTCATTCATTATCACATTCTCTTTTTTTTTTTTTTTTGTAAATGTTTTTTGAAAGTTTTCTACAGTTTAGTTTGATTATTCACTTGTACGACTCCACCACCGTGTTTTGAATTATTGTTTACTTATTTTTCAAGGAACCCACACAGTGGAAACATCAAATGCAAGTTTTAATTTTAAAAAGGTTGCTTTTTAGTATTTAATTAAAAAGTTTATTGAAGTTAAATAAAAAAAATTTTTTTTCTTAGTATTATTACATACTTTTCCCGAGAAAAATAATTTTAAAAACTTTCCAATTTTTAATAAAGAGAGAAAAAAGTGGAAAAAACGACGCTTGTTTTACAAGGTAAGCCGACCCACTGTGCATTTCGCGATATTTTGTAATGAACTATTTAACTTTATACTATTCGAGCCATTGTTGATGAAAACAAACATCATAAACATTACTGTGGACATTCCCAAAACTTGATCTCTTTAGATCTACATCTAAATGTTTGACTTACAAAATGTTTTGCGTTCAAAAGTACGAGGGAAAATCAAAAAGTATTTCTCACAAAAAAAATATATAAAAAAAATTTAAAAGCACAAAAGCGCTGTATGACAGACAATTTGTTTGATGTATCGAGCTTAAAAAACGACGCAACAAAAAAAGTTATCATAGTTTTGAAAACATTTTATAAAAGGCAAGGCTAAACCTAAAATGGGCCTTAAGTCCCTGCCACTAGTAGGGCGGTTCAGCAACTTTTGGCGATGCGCATGTTCGCAATATGTATGAAACGACAGCGACACATTTCTTCCTTTGCAGTATCGCAATATAAAATATAAGGTAAGTGTAATTTCAAATATATGAGCTGTTATTTTAGAAAGTAGTATAAGTCCATTAAAAAAAAATTAAGTAAACGGTAATTTTGGTTAAATATGCATTCCATCTTACTAAAATTACCTCTAAATTAATTTTTTTAAGTGGACTTATCCCACTTTCAAAAATAACAGCTCATTTAATTCTTTATTTGTTTTGTTTTCTCTTTGCTAAATTAAATGGCAGATAACCAACACCTATTTGCAACACACAATACAATTTAGGACGAAGTTCAGAACAGCTACTTCAACAAAATATCGATATGCTTGTTGTTATAATGCGATTCATCTACTACAGTTCTTTAGCTATTATTTTTTTATTTTACATAAACATTTCTGAAGTTCCTGAAAACTAATTCCCTTTTCATTAAATTTTTACTTTTGCAAAAATTTCTAATCTAAATTTTTACTCAAATGATTTTTAAACTACTGATGAATTATTCCACGCATATACAACTTGTAGAATGAGATGTTCAGATAATTAAGCATGTGAAAACTAAGCCAAACGAATATTTTCTTAATAGAATCAACTCGATGACAATTTTTTAGTGTTAAATATTTATTTGTGTTTTTCATTTAATATTTCTTCTTCTCAAATAGTTAAAAGTTTTATTGTTTATTAAGCCATACAGAAATTTTTGTTTTACCCATAATTTACATATGAGCAATATTTACTAGATCAATAGAAACAAGAAGCTTGGGAAAAATGTACAACAATCAAACAAGCATTTGTGTTAAACTATCACACTCTTCACTTCATTTCATAGAACGAAAATGTTATGAAAATCGCTGCGCATTAGCTTATTCGCTCACAAACTATTTTATTTCAAATTCTCAAAATGTAAAGGGTGTTTTTTATAGACGTATAGAACTTTAAATTGCAATAAAACAACGATGGATTATTCGATTGACATGAATTTTATTTATCCGAAAGATAATCTTGTGGCATTACATTTTAAATATGATTTCTGGCATATGACCGCGACGGCTGGCTCCGATGTAGCCCAATCTGGACGTCCAATTTTCGATGACTTTTTCCAACATTTGTGGCCGTATATCGGCAATAACACGGCGAATGTTGTCTTCCAAATGGTCAAGCGTTTGTGGCGTATCCGCATAGACCAATGACTTTACATAGCCCCACAGAAAGTAGTCTAGCGGTGTTAAATCACAAGATCTTGGAGGCCAATTCACAGGTCCAAAACGTGAAATTAGGCGGGCACCAAACGTGTCTTTCAATAAATTGATTGTGGCACGAGCTGTGTGACATGTTGCGCCGTCTTGCTGGAACCACAGCTCCTGGACATCATGGTTGTTCAATTCAGGAATGAAAAAGTTAGTAATCTGGCCATCATCGTTTTTGAAGAAGTACGGACCAATGATTCCACCAGCCCATAAAGCGCACCAAACAGTCAGTTTTTCTGGATGTAACGGTGTTTCGACATACACTTGAGGATTCTTCACTCCAAATGCGGCAGTTTTGTTTGTTGACGTAGCCATTCAACCAGAAGTGTGCTTCATCGCTAAACACAATTCGTAAAATACGTATTCCGCACAGAACTATTATTTTCGAAATTTTGTTCCATATTTAATGGGAACATGTCTTCTTTATAATCCAATAAAAAAATCAAAACTCTCTCAAAAAATAGGTGTTTTTATTTAAAAATTAAAAAGTGCGCTACTACTGAGACAATCACTCTAAAGAAAGTGATCCTTGCTCTTTTTCTAATGTCTTGAAAAATATTTTTTGTGGAATTAATAGCACAAAATTTGAAATTCTCGGCTGTAACAGTTCTTTAGATTCCCTTAAAATTAAAAACGGAATATTGAATTTCTAAGCAGACAATTAAACTAATTATTTTCATAACTTTTCCCCGAAGTTTTTAAAAAAATTTTAAACGTAAATTGTTTCCTTAAAAAGTTAAACAAATTGACAGGTTCAACTTTATCGCTCGATGTGAAGAAACTTCAATAGCAATTTTTAAATTATTTCAGAAAATTTGAGCCCCTCCTCAAAACTTTAACATTTCATTTTTACATTTAAATAAAATTCTTTTATTTCGACTATTGTATTAAATTTTAATTTGTTGTCGTAAATTAATGGACAAACTTAATCAAATATTTCAGAGAAGCCCTAATTGTGTACACATGCCGACTTTGCAAAAAATTATTTAATTTAAATTGTTTTTTACGTATCAGATTGTACTGAATTTGTATATATACTACAGGAATTGCCACTCATAGAGTAAATAGAGGATCGGACGGGACCGGCTAAGAACAGCTAATAATAAATAAGCCGGGAACAAAATGGGAAGGTAAAGAGTTAATTTGTTCTGCACTTTTGGTTTACAAAATTTTTTAATTTTCATGTATTGTTAGCAATTTAGCAGCTCATTAGCAGTTGGTTGGCTGCTTGTTGGCACTTGAATGACAACAATTTGGCATTTCAGTTTAAAATATTTGTCATGTGTATTATGACCCAGCACATGACACTTTTGTGTCAATATTTTCTTATCAAATTTATTTCCAAAAAAAAAAAATAAAAAATTATTTACTTCAGTTTTACTTTTCTTAAATCTTGTAAGTAAAATTTAAAAGAACAAAAATTACCTGGTAAATTTCTTTTTTCAAGGTCATGATGATGGTAAAGGTAGCTGAAAAGGGAAAGAAAAGATTTTAATCAATTAAAATTGTAAACATATTACATGTCACAGTGTTTTCAAATATTATGTTCTACATTCCCAACAAAGTGAAATGTTTATGACTTTATAATTGATATTTGAAACGTAAAAATTCTTAAACATTAAACCTTTCTAAAAATGAAATTTTATTTATATTTACGAGGCATGACATTTTCATTTTACTTCTTTTTACACAAAAAAAAAATATCTCTTTAAAGCAAATGATAAGGCTGAGCTGAGCGGAGAGTAAAAATAAAGTAGTTAAACAAAATAACTCAACTTCAGGCAGGTCCTTAATAAATTAACCAGAGTCCTATAAAAAAAATAGAGAAAATTTCTTATCGACAAGATGCTGCTGCTTGTGCGTGCGAAACAATTAAAAAATTAAATGCCCCACACAGTGAAAAACAATCTTGGTTTCTTATTTTTTTTTTTTTTTTCTTCTACTTACTTACTACTAATCGTACGTTCCCTTTAATTATGCCTGCAACAAAACAAAATGCCTACAATATTCAAACACCGGGTTAAAACGCAACTGCAAAAGCACTAAAAAATTAAACAAAAAGAAACCGACATTGACGCCACAATTCAAGTCAACTCAATTACCTCGAACAGATATGCAACCAAAAAAATAAAAATAAAAAATTAAAAAAAGGAGCGCTGTCAAGGATTAACACATACAATTAAAAAGTAACACACCAAAGAACAATAACAATAAAAGCAACAAATATAAATTTAATCGAAATAAAACGTATTAACCAAATAAAAACTAAAAGAAATAAAAAAAAGGACAAAAAGGAACACAACAAACCACACACTCGTATTTATACGCCGTCTTAGACTCAGACTGTGGCTGACTGAAATTAACATGTAATTATCTCAGTTTTTGTTCAGTATTTAAGACACCTTTACAAAAAATATACGAATCTTATAATTCATAAGGGGAATCACTAATAATAGCGTGTACACTCTCGACGGCCTCTCCTTGTTACCAAAACCTTTACATACAAATTTTTACAAACAAAAAAATTTACTTATTACAGTACAACCTGAACTGGAGCGGCAAGCAGAGTGATTTTTAGCGCCCTCTATATGAAAGTCATTCCTGAATAAGAGTGTGGGTGGCGGGTATTTTCTGCAGTAGTAATAATCACTAAAGACAAACAAATATGGAGTTAAAAACGCTACATTCCAAAAAAAAAATAGCTAAAATGTCAAGCAATTGTTTTGCAGCCAACTTCACTACAAAACCCGTCAACTGTCAAAATTGTGACCGATAAAAACGCTTGCCGCGCTTATTTAGGTATGACTCTTAGTGTTTATGCTATTGACGGTGAATGCCTTTACTTTTTGTATCAAGTCTAGCAAACGTTCGTTGACCAAAAAAGAAAAACACAAACTATAAAAACTTGAAAATCAGATAATTATTATAACAGAACTTTGAATGAATGAATTCCTTTTCCAAAAAATAAACAATAAATAAAAAAAAAATTTTATGTGTCATTGTTTGCATTACATGAAAATCAGTAAAATAAAATTATTCAAAGGCAGTCAGAAGGTAATTTGTTACGTGTTACCCTCAACTATCTAGAGTGTAGTGAGTCTTTCTTATTGTCAACATGTTCGAGAACTTGAGGATCTTGCTCGTTCAACTTCACATTTGGCAATAAAGACCAAAACAGCACTGGGCCTTAATTTTTGCACTTGTTTTTAAATGAAATTGACTGAAACTTTAGTTTTATTTAATGAAATCCTTTTGAAATCTTCAAAGAAATCCAGCAATTTTGTATAGCGACCCAGAAGATATTTATTTTGTAGCGGCCATAAATTAACTGTTATAGTTTTAGGATTACTTTGAAGCACAACTACTTTATTCAGAGAGAGCAATTCGCATTGTCAAGGGATTCATGATTCGGCTCCGCAGAATATTTAAACACTTGGCAATTATGAAGATCAACCTAAACGACCTATGGAAATTATGTAATGAAGACGAAAAGACAGCAAAACATACACTGTATCAAGAACATACACTATTCAAGACATGGCGGACAAATTACCCAAGAAAGTTTTTGAATTTTTAATTAATATTTTCACCATGGGAATAGTGTCACACGGGGTTTATTCTGGCCACAGGTGACTTGTTCCCGTTCCTAATTCTAATTCCGATTTCTTTGGGAGTCAAAAAGCACACTATCCTGCTGCAAACACATCTCGTTCACGCCCGTCTAGACCAAAAGAATTCTTTTAGCATCAAACGTACATGGAAAATTTCAAAAAAAACGAATACGACGATTTCATCTCTGTGGTTGACGGCGCTAACTTCACCCCATTTCTTTATTCATAATCCATAAAATTGCGAATTAAACACAAATTTAGCAAAAATAATTCTTTTAAATCTTCTTTAAAGCCACTTAATGTTAATCATACCCAACTGAACTGAGTTGTTCTTGACTTGATTGTTGTTTTATTTTTGCACATTGATGCACAGTGATGATGTTCTTGTAGTTTTTAATCAGAAAATGAAACGCAACGAATTGTCGGCGACACCCAAACGAAAACAAACTCGTTAAGAACACCTTAAATTAGCCCTTAAGGAGGTGCGTCATATAGTATTTACCCAGGCAAAAACGTACACATGTGTAGAGAAACGTTTACAAACACATGCTGGCACGTATAAACATGTTTGATTTGCTTTACACTCAATAAATTGGCCTGTAAAGTTGCGTGTTGCATGCATCACTCATTGACTACAATTTAAGGTGTGTCACTTTAGGGCTAAGAAGATGATGATGGTGATGATTCTGTTTTAGCTGCTGCTGTTGCCGCTGCTGCTGCCAACAACAACAGAATGGCTGAACAAACTGTAAGCTGATTAGGAGTTTAACAAAAATATAAAGATGCGTGAGCGTTATTTTTTTTTTTTAGCTCTATTATCAAAATCATAGTCTTACGTTTATTTCTCCTTCCATTTTTGGTGTGTCTTAACAATGCCGCTTGACCACCCGCACTTTATTCATAAGCTGTGTGCACACAGGTCAAACAACATAAAAATTAAAATCTACTGCTAGAGTTCTTAAAGTGAAGTATTTGGAATGCCACTTTAAAAGGAAATCTATTCAAAGTTCTTTTTACAGGTCTGGTTTTTCTTTTCTTTTGGGGTTGAACTTTTTTGTTCAATAGAAAGAGTTGGCGAAAGCAAGAATTCATTTTAAATCTAGAAATAATTTTTTTGCAAGAAATAAGAGTTTCTGAAAAAGAAAATGATTACAACAGGGGACACTGTAAAATCCTTTGTCATACAACCTGACTGCCATTAAAAAAAACACCCTTTAAAAATTTGTATTTTGTTCATGTTTGCCATGCAACTTGACTAGATGTGGCGCTAGAGATTGAAAACATCTTTAAATAATTTGACTAAAGGCGACGATTTTACACCCTAATTAAATGTGTTATCCAGAGAACCTTCTCATTAACTTAATTGCCCGATAAAAAAAATGTTGTTCTTGTAGTTCAGACTGAACTGGTCCTTCACGTCGTTTTGCTTTTATTTTTCTCCTTTTGTTTTTTGTTGTTACTCGTATCAAACAGTCTCTCGTGTGATAATGCTGTGTGGCTGAACAACTTGTCTGATTTGGGGTTGCCTCTTTGTCGGCATTCTCGTTATGCGATCATTTTTATATTTTATTTTTTTCACTTTCTTAATCATCATTTTGGGTTAATCAGCGTGTGCATTTGCGGGTGTCTTTTTTTTTTTTTTTTTTTTTTTTTTTTTTTTTTTTTTTAATTTCAACTTGTGCGTGCGTGAGAACTCATAAAAAGGTGTATTTAATGCTGATGAAAAATACAAAACAAACTCAACAAGATAAACAAAATAATTTCATTTACAAAAATTTGTTTATGAGTCATCGCTCAATCCAGCCAACTAACCAAACAACCACTTGTTGCAGGTATTCGCTTGTAAATAAAAAGTGTTATAATTATGTTGTTGTTTTTTTATTTATTAAAAATTTTGTATGCAAGACCACTGTACTTTCACTCACTGAATACCACAGCAGACCAGAAGAAACCAAAAACAGAATCTTTCAACAAATAAAGTAAAAAAACTCCAATTGCAGCCAAAAACTTGAGGCCAACAGAAACAAAAGTAAAATAATAAAAATCTACATAATTCACATTGACACACATTTTGCACTTGTAGTGTCTTTTTATTTTCACTCTGTAAACTCAATCACCACTTGCCAGTGTCGTCAATATTCAATGTGGAGTAGGGCAAGGCATTATTAAATCATAAAAAAAAATCATGTGCGTATTAATAAAAACAAACAACAACAATAAACAAAAACATAACTGACAGCAAGAAGAAACAGTTTGCGAGTATTAAGTGAATAATCGCGATGTTACTCACATTCGTTAAGAAAGTAAAAGCGGTGAGCAAAGTCAAGAAATTGTAAAATTCTTCACATACTTTCACTGCTTAAGTTGGCAGCAAGGAGAAATGTACTCCTACAAACTTAAGAAACTTCTACCACGAGCACTCAGTGGGCTGGAATATACCAAGCAGATGGAAAAATATGTAAAACAGCATAACACCCTTATCGTTAAATTTTCCTTCCTCTCGAAGTTTACATTTGTATCAGGAATTTATAACAAAGAATTTATTAAGTTGTCAAGAGCAATACAATAATTTTTTTATTATTATTGAAGTAATTTACGAATGGTTCTTATGGTAAAGCAATCAACTATCGTTTATAAACGATTTTATCAGGAAATCATGGAATTTTTTATAGGCAGACCAGCACTTTTTAATTCATTTGTTAAAAAATTGCTTAATTCTGCGACCGTCTATCTAGACAGCTCAACCGACAGGCAATTATATTTTTTTTAATTAAATTTTAGGAAAAATAATTCCTGTATTTTCTTTTCAGTCAGATTAAAGCAAAAAAGTAAACAAAACAAGAGGTATTTGCAGGGAATTCATTCAAAAGTCTGTCTAAAGTCCTTAAAAATATTAATTAATTTCGCAAACGAGTCGCACCCTGGCCTTTTTTCCAAACAATTTTTCTCTCAACTGCCTTTGACTAGCGTTAATGATTTGCTTCTCTTAGGCATTTATAATACCAGAAGATTTGTTAGAAAAAAGTAGTCTATTCCAGACTAAAAAGTTAATAGACTCAGCCAAAAACTCAAATTAAGAATAATAAAAACTCTTTTACTTTAAAATATATCCCCAAGTAAATGAACCAAGTCCTTTAAATTCTTGTTAACTCAAAAATTTGGGGACTTGGTTCATTTTCGTTTTCGAGAGTTAGTTTATTGGGAGCTTACTTCAGGTAGAAAAAGGTAAATCTACGCAATCCCATTACAAACGTAGGAAAACTAAAAATTCAACATGCTTATGAGTTACAGAAAAAGAAAAAAAACTTCCAAATAACTTTGGAGTTTTATTCAAGACAAGTATGATTTGAATGAACTTCTTTTTAGCGACTTTTTTATGAACTAGTTTTCGGATGTCATTTTGTTATCAGCTAATTTCATTTCATGTGGTGAAAGATTTCAATGCACACTAAAATTAAAACTTTGGGGAGGCTATACACGTTGCAACCAAGTTTACAATTTGTGAGAGTTAGAAATCGAGTGATTAACAAAAATAATTTTTATGTCAATTTGAATAACGAAAAAAGAAAAGTCTACACCCAGAGAAAAAGTACGTTCGTGCTCATTCTGACAAGATATGATGTCAAACTGACACCAAACACCATTCCGGCATCAAATCGACACCTTTTGGTGTCGAAACGACACCTTTCGGTTGTTGAAATGGCAACATGCGTTGTCATAAAAATAAAATCGTAGCCTTTTTTAAAGTTGACAACCAACTGTTGTCGGTTTGAATAATGCTTGTTAAAAAATTGAAAACACTCGTTGGTGTCCATTTTATTAACCACATTTGTACGTTGTTGATATCGCAACGCAATTTTAGCCTTAGTGCATTTAATAGGATTTTTAGTTTTCTAAGAGAGTCTATTTACTTTTTAAACTTTTATAAATCACCAAAAATTATTGGTTTTGATAGTTTTTTCTTTTTTCTTTTTAATAACCAAAAATTGTAGCAGAATTTTAAATCATGCAAGAACATTCCTGCAAATAGCCTGAAGCCTAAAAAAATTCCTTTTCAAGGCTTAAGATTGGCAACAATTAAACATAAAGCTGAGTTTGTTAAACGTGTTTTAAAGGAATCAATTTCATGGCCAGGCAAAGAAAACATTTGAAATATTCCATTTAATTTTTAAATTTACATATTGGTGGCATATTAATCCTGAGTTTAGCTTAAGCCAAACAAACAAACAAAACATAATAAATTACCTGAGCGATTCCTATTAATAACTTTAATTAACAAAAATAAAACCCTTTTCTGCTTGTCTTAAATGAGAAGCAGAATAATTTTAACAAACTAACTTGCAAAACATCAGAAGGCAGCAGTAAATATGGTTGCTGCACACACTCTGTGATTTTTTTTTTTTGATATTTTATCGCCAACCTTAAACGAAGAAGAAAATGTTTTGGTTGAAAAGGAATCTGTATTTGAGCAGACACTTTTACAGACAGACATATAGACCTGGCCTGGCCATATATGCGTGGCTGCTGCTATAGTGTGGGAACTGAATTATTCAAATCATACCAAACAAAAGCAAAGAAGTTCAGCTCCTTAAGTTTAAACTCCACTCAGGAGTATTGGAAACTATTTATTTTTTTTAAATGAATCGTTTTCATAAAAGTAAAAGGATTGTTTGTTGCAAAATTATTTTTTTTGTTTTTGTTTTTCTGATTTTTATTTAGTTGGTCTCATATGCATATTTATTGCATTTTCTTCGTTGCGGTAACGCCCCCATATTCACAATGGAATTTCAATTTCATTAAAGGAATCCATAAAAATTCATTAAAAACCAAAACAGCTTTAAATGCACAAGCTTTAAAAAACTTTTACGAGGCTATTTTTGTGCTCTACAATACACACACCACACACATAAACAAATTTAAATTTAACCACAAAAAACAAAAACTAAAAAATTATAAAAGTTAAATCTCACAAAAAATTGGTAGATCTAATAAGTAGGAAACAAATTAAGTATATTTTTTTGACTGGCCATCAAAATATAGAGTCGTTATTTCGCAGCAGATTGTTATTTCTCTGCTTAAGTATCGAGCCCTGCGCTTTTTCCTACGATTCACGATATTCGACATTAACTATTGAATATTCCAACCGCTAACACTGCTTTTGGCAGCCAGATTCAGTTATTCACACCTCCGATTGCTTTGGTGATTAGCTGTTCTTTTTTATTAATCAGTCTTTTGCAGTCGCTTTTACTTATTTGTTTTACGCTTAGTAGTGCGATTCGATATATTGTTATTTTTAACAACACATTTGGTTGTTAGTGCGATTTTTATTAACACATCATGTACAACAACCAAGAAAGGTTACGCTTACCCTATATAATAACCAAAAAAGTACTAACTGAGCGTTTATTTTTGTGTATAAGCGTCATGACATTAACAAAAAACGATAGCAAATATTAAAAATTTTAATGCAGCGATGACAAAAACATGGAGTTACAGTGAATAAATAAGATATTGAGATGAGCGCTGTCAGCAACTTCTAATTCTGTCAAGAAATAAATATATTTTCTAACATCTAAAGTGAGATTTTATAAAATAAATTTTCAATAATTTAGCATAAATTAAATATAATTTTAAAGGTCACTTTTTTTTGTATTTTAATTGCAAAAACATTTATGTCATCAACTAAGTCTTAGCATGAACCTACTAAATTTGCTTTAAAATGTGTATTCGTATGTATTTGAGATTTTAGCTAAACAATAATGAAAGTAGTGACCTTTTCAAATTCAAGATGCTGCAGTCGTATTCAATTGATTGCATCCGGAATTTTTATTATTTAGACAAAACTGGAATCAACAATCTTAAATTTTTAAAGCATCAGAGAAAACATATTTTGCATACTCATTTGTACACATACAATTACATAGTTAATGCGAGTACTTAACTTACATACGAGTGAGCACCAAAAGGCACATAATTGAGCAAATGAATTTGTTTAAAAATTTCTTCAAATGAAAATAATTTATTGCAAAATATAGAAATACTAGAGATACATGTTACTGTTATTCAATCTCAAGAGCAACAAGCAGGAGGCACACACATTTTCTATAAAAATCAGTCTATTCACACACTTATCGTTCATTCAAGAATTTAATTCAACATCATCATCGTCATCACAAGAAAAAATTAAACAACTGAAATCATCGCAAATTAATACATTTGCTGCAGCAACAAGTACCACTACCCCACTATTAATGATAAATAAGTGATGTTACTTCATAAAGATCAACAACAACAACAACAAAAGAGTAAATGTTATTTCACACAATCAAAAATTATCACGGCTTGGCACGATTGTTCATTTATGTGTAACAAGTCAAAAAAAAAAAAAATTGAAAGAAGATGGAGAAGAAGAATCAATGTTTGTGTTTTTTCGGAAGAAAATTATTTGTGATAAAGTGAGTCATAAGCAAAAAATCACAATCGGAATGTGTGTGTTGCACAACATGTTGAAATAGTTTAATGCGATTAGTTTTGTATATAAAGTTTAGCCAAGAACGCCCATGAAGTAGTTCCGCACTAACAGTCTTATTCATAGCAACTCGTTTAACTAGAATAATAATTTTGCTTAGCAGCTAATTGGCAGGTAAGACACAGGTAAATTTACAAACATTTTTGACATTGTTTACACAATTCATTAGCAGCAATTTAATAGCTCTTTAGTAAGCGTTTGGCATGTGTATTATGACGAAAGTTTATGTAGCACGACCCAAAAGAACCTTTTGTACAACTTACAAACTTAATGCTAACTTTTTATGTCTTTCTCTCCTTCTGTCTCTTCCTCTCTCTCTCCATTCATATTTCTCCCTCCATATCTGTCTCTCCTGCCAACTCGACATCTCTTCTTCTCTCTGCTTCTCTCTATCCATCTACCTCTCTAAATCTCCCTCCCCATCACTTTTTCTATCTCTCTCTCTCTTGCTATATCCATCTCTGTATCTCTTTCTATATCTTTCCCTCTCTCTCTTCCCATATACATCTCGCCCTCCTTCTTTCTCTTTCTCTATCCACATCTCCCTCAAAATCTCTATTCCCTTCCAACTACACCTCTCTCTTCTTCTCCCTCTCCACGTCTACCTCGATAAATCTCTTTTGTCATATCTATCTTTATCCCTGTCTCCATCTCCATCACTTTCTCCAGCTTTCTCTCTCTGCTTATTTGCGTTTCTTTCTCTTTCTATCCATCTCTCCCTCTCCATTTCTCTCTTCTTCCTTCTTCCCTGGCTGTCTCTTCTTTCTCTATTTCCCTTTCCCAAGCTATCTCTCCCACATCTCCATCTCTCTTCCCTTTTTTTCTCTCTCCCTGACTCCTCTTCTCCCTACTTTTTTCTTCTTCGATATCTATCCTTTTGTTTCTATGTTATAAGAGTAAAAGTAAGCAACTATTTATTTCAGTGCATTTTAAACTTTATTTGTAATCATTCCATCTACCCTCTTAAAATTTTTTTATAACAAAATTCATACTAAAATTAACTATTTATGATAATAAAAAAAATTATGGCGCCAAGTTAATTTATTTTTTTTTTCTTTGTAATAAAAAAAAAATAACAAAATCAGTGAAATCAAAATAGCAAAATTTTATTTATTACAATTTGTGTTGTGGCAACAACAACCACACAACTGTAATATGTTTGACGATTTAAAACAAAAGGTATTTATTCATAATTGGCACGAAATACATAAATTTATGGCCAGTTTTATGTGTTGATATTTTCTCAAGATCATAAATTTCTTTAAAAACTGAAAACCTACAAAAGCAAAATAAGTTTTGGTACTTAAAGAATATTAAATTGGACAAGAATTTTTTCTGCTAATGAGCCAAGTGTAATCAATCATTTCATCATTAAATTATCCTTTAACTCGATTAACTCTTTGGAAAAATTACTTTTGTTTGCGTTTATTTTATTGTTTTAAATGTAAATAAATCTCACAAGCATTAAAAATTTCTGAAACAAAGTCGATCTGAAGGAGGTCTACATTTGTAAAACTTACAAATTTATTGTTTTTGGGGGTTACTGGCTTATGGGTAGCTAAAAGAAAATTATATGAGGGTCATAATAAAATTTTTCTAAATATTTTTATGCCCAAAAACTGTAAGTTTGTCACTTTATACGTTCATTTTTGTTTACTTGAGGTAGAGTGTTTTTGAAATTAATAAAAATATTTTTACTATCGTTTACTACTGTTAAATTTGTAGTTAAACATTTCAATGTTTATAAATTTTTTTTTTACTTTTTTTCTGTGTGCATCGTTTTGAACAATCGTATGTGACGTGACACACATTCTTAATTTCATTTTACTTGCGAAAACTTCAAGCGATTTAAGTGCATTTCTGAAGTCATTTTGCATGAATTGCATGACATTCTTTATTTTTTTTTATATGCGTATGACAATTTATTATTTCTATTTTTTTTTTTTTAATTAAATTGACAATTTTATTAAACACGACTTAAATTTTCTAATTTACTTACAAACAACAGGCACTTACGGCTTAACTTAAAATTAGGTTGCAATTTTTCAATTTAATTTAATTTCAAAAAACAAATTTATACAAAAATAGAGAAGCATCCGTATGTGTAAACAAGTAGTAAATTGAAACTCATTATTTGCATTTACAGAGTATAAATTTGAAATTCTTTGGCAATACTTTAGACAAAAAAAAAAAAAAAAAAAAAACTGAGAGCTCATTTTCTAATGAGAGAAATATAGGTGAATGAGTTACAGATAATGAAGTTTAACTGTTTTATTAAAAAAAAAACTAGCTGTTTTTACCCGGTCTCGCCCGGTGTTCTTTGAGTAAGAAGATCGTTTGTATAAAAATTCACAGCAAGGCGTTGAAAACCTGATGTTTATTCCCCTATTATGGTTCACAACTCAACTATACTTTAGTTGAAATTTTGATATTACAACCTATTTGTGTTATTGCTGATTACAACTCTGTGTTCGTGCAGTTGATAAAACCATACAAAAATTACAACTCATCAATAGCAGTTGTTTCAATTACAACTCAACTGAGTTGAATTAGTGAAAAACCAACGATATAAACTAATTTGTTGAAAAATGAACAAGATCTTTGGAGTAATTACAAAAAACGTTTATAACAAATTTTAAAGAAACCCTTAGCAAAATAAAATTTAAATTATTAAAAGACCCATTTGAATTGGTCGTAAAAGTGGGCATGGTAGGTCAGAAAGTAAATGACGACATTAATTGCAAAAAAATTCTTTGGAAAGTAAACAAACAGAAAATTAATTTTATTTATACACGTAGACAATTAAATTGATTTTAAGACGTTTGATGAACTAGAAAATTTTTAAAAAAAATTTATTCTAAGTAAAACAAAATCAAATGATTGAAGGTTTTTCTGAATATCATTTACGGGTCATAAAGTCATATGTTTTAAAAAAACAACACGAAAAAATATGACTGCTTGCTGTGAGCAACCCTCATAAATTCTAGAGTCTATTGAGTACTTATGACAAAATATTAAAGACAGTAGAAAAAGTCTTATTTTTAGGACTTTTTTATTTGAATAACAAAAAAAAATTTTTTAATTATCATAAAATAATATGACTGATGCGACCTTACTGGGTTTAACTAATTAACTACCAGGCTCCTTATTGCGAAGGGCAGCGACAGCGCAAGAAAACCAGGCACAAAGAAAAAAACATTTTTATTGGGCCCCAATTGTACCACATTTTACGATTTTCTTTTTATAAGAATTGTCGTGAAAAAATGTTTTATTGAGCCGTCTGAAATAGAAGAGAACGAAAGTTTTCTTTATAGGGAGCCTGGCTGTAAATTTTACTTTTTTTTCTTTACTTTAATTAACTTGACTGTCGTAATCAATTATTTCACTTTAAAAATAAAAATCAATTTAAAAAAATGTTTTAATTAATACAAAATACGAGTTTACAATAATTAAAGTAAAATTATGGGTGGCCTGACATCAGTCGTTATTGACTTAACTTTTTTTGAATTTTTTTTTTTTATGTTAACCCAATTTAAAAATCGACCACCAAAAGTGCTCCTCCACACGTAAACGAACATCTTAAAGACACATTCCGTCATACCAAAACTGTATCTGATTACAAAAGATTTTTTTCATTTTCATTTCTTAATATATAAAACACCTGCTAACAAAATTAAACTTTTGTTTTGTTTAAGATGTCGTTGCACTTGTCTTTAATTATGAAGTTTTTTTTTTCTTTTTATTATGAAAAATCTCAAAAAAAAAATTTTTGTTTTTTGCCAGACTATTTAAGCATTTTGCTTCTGCCGCTGCTGCTGTCGTCAATATCATGTTGGTCAATACATAAACGTTGGTATCATATTTTGTATGCTCTAATACATCAGATAGCCACGCGTTTGTTATATAAGATTACCACCTTACTTGCAAACATTAGCGTACCTACAAACAATGCCACCAAAATATTTAAAGTTCAAGTTACTTCATTATAGGCGGTCCATTTGTTAAGTGATGTATCTACCTCAAAAAAAAAGGAGAAACAAAAATTTGCAAAACCTAATGAAACGTGTAAATTGTTAATATTCCATATGCACTAAAAGGGTGTTCATAAGAGTTTACTAAACTCCTTAAAGATAAAATTATTTTATTTTTAAAAAGTTTATTAGTTAGTTTTATTTGACCTTTTTCTTTTTTATTAAAATGGCTATTTTGTTAAGCTTGAGGTCTTATTTTTCAAAAAAAATTTTTTTTTTTTTATTTTTATATCGATATTTAGCTCCAATTTTTGTAGCTTCTTCAGGATATAATTATAATTATTTATTATTATTTATAATTATTTATAATTATATCCTGAAGAAGCTACAAAAATTGGAGCGAAATATCGATATAAAAAAAAAATTTTTGAAAAATAAGACCTCAAGCTTAACAAAATAGCCATTTTAATTTTTAAAAAGAAATTTTAATTTATTAAAAAGAAATAATTTACTAAACTAAAGAAATCATTGTAGTAAATGTCTTATCGCAATTAACAGACAGGTTCAGAGATGCTGAGGCGATATATGCCACAATTGCCTAGATGTCAATGAAAACAATACCATTTGCCAGCATCGAAATAATTTTATAAGAAAACCGTTTAGGGCAGCTAAAAGTTTTAGTCTTCTAAACTAATTTAATAAGACACAAAAAATATATTTTCTATCATTAAAAGCGACGAAGAAATAAAAAACACCTCAACTGAATTGTATTCCAATAAAACAGAAAATCAAGCTCCGAATTAGGAAATTCTATATAGATTTTCGGGAAATTTCTATCGATGACGAGTCCCACATTTAGGGTTACCCTAAAACAAAACACACACACTCACACATGTCTGCACAATTAAGTTAGTAAGTAACCTTAGCAGCAAGTGTATAAGATGAAATGATACAAAGTGAGCAAGCAAGACCTTGATCATATTCCTGCAGTTTAAATTTATTTAATTTTTTTCTCTTTTTTTTTTATAAACAAACTTTATGTTGCACGTTGCATTTAGTTATCAAAGGTCGTACTTAAAAAATTATCACAAAAAAAAGGTGATAAGATCATTCATCTGGCTAACAGAACCGTCTGCCAAAATATTAAAAATTTCATCTTTTGCAGCAGAAAAAAATTCAGGTTTTTTCCCTTGCGTTTTTTATTTTAATTTTTATGCCAGATGTCACCATTCAAATTTGAAAAGTTGTTGTAAAAATTATATGATGACATCAAAATGGGTGGTCTAATACGGAAATAAATTGAAAAAATCAGCACAATTGCTTCAAATAAGCCCGTGAAAAACCAAAAATAGAAGCGAAATTTTGGTTGTAGTTAATAAACAACGTGAATACGGTTCTACAGTTCAATGCAAATTAATAATCAAATTACTTTTACTGTAAACACACATTTAAATTAATTATGAAAAGTCAGCCTGACATCGTGGGAACTGCATGACATTTGACATTTCAATCAAATGTTTACAAGTTGAATTTACAAAACGGATTTTGCTTGTTAATTTAAATGTTTTAAGGTGTAATTAACAAGTTCAAGTTAATTAAATATTACCCAGAAAATAACAAGCAAAACCACAGGCTTATGAAAGATATTTTATAAATTCTCACTAAATTTTCTAAAAACACACACACAACTCATATACGCATTTAAAATTCTTGTACTTGGCGCTAGAAACATAAAATTAAATAAAAGGTGATTTTATAAGAACTATCGGAAATTTAAAAAAAAAAAAAAAACACATAAAATTCAGAAAAATGCATGAATTATTTATTTGGATCGATAGTTGGGTCGATATAATTTAATGTTTGAAGATTATTTCATGCAAATGTTGGCCGCGGCTGCGCCTCAAATGGTCCATCCGCTTAGTCCAATTTTGGCATACTCTTTCCAACATTTCGGCCGGTATCTCACGAATAATGTTGGCAATGTTGGCTTCCAGTGCGTCAATCGAAGCGGGCTTGTCCCTATAGACATTAGCCTTAACATAGCCCCACAAAAAATAGTCTAGAGGCGTTAAATCGCACGATCTGGGCGGCCAATTGACTGGTCCCAAGCGTGAAATAAACTGCTCACCGAACTCGCCTCTCAATTGGTCCATTGTTTCACGTGCTGTGTGGCATGTGGCACCGTCTTGTTGAAACCACATGTCATGCAAGTCAAGCTCTTCCATTTTGGGCAAAAAAAAGTTTGTTATCATCGCACGGTAGCGCTCACCATTCACAGTAACGTTGTGATTCGCATCATCTTTGAAGAAATACGGCCCAATGATACCGCCAGCCCATAATCCGCACCAAACGGTTGTTTTTTGTGGATGCATTGGTAGCTCTTGCAATGCTTCTGGCTGTTCTTCACTCCAAATACGGCAGTTTTGCTTGTTCACGTATCCATTCAACCAGAAATGAGCCTCGTCGCTGAACACAATTCTTCGATAAAAAAGTGGATCTTCATCTAACTTTTCAAGAGCCCATTCACCAAAAATTTGGCGTTGTGGTAGGTCGTTTGGCTTCAATTCTTGCACCAGTTGTATCTTATAAGGCTTCACACTCAAATCCTTCCGCAAAATTTTCCACGTAGTGGAGTAACAGAGGCCCAATTGCTGCGAACGGCGCCGAATCGATAATTCACGGTCATCACCAACACTGGCCGATACGGCTGCGATATTTTCTTCAGTTCGCACTCTACGTAAGCGTGTTGGTGGTTTAATGTCCAACAATGTAAATTTGGTGCGAAATTTTGTTACAATAGCCCGAATAAAAGCCTCAGTAGGTCAATTAAACTGACCATAAAATGGAAGAAGCGCGTGATGAACTTTCTTAACAGAGCACGCATTTTGGTAATAAAATTCAATAATTTGCAAGCGTTGTTCCTTTGTAAGACGATTCATGATTAAATTATAGACCAAACTGAAGATGTTTGACAGTGACACAAGATACAAAACGTGCGTGAGCTGTCAAAACTAGTGTTGCCAAAAAGATAATAGCAAAAAAATCACTCTTTATTATACAACAAGAAAATAAAAACAAAATTGTTAAAAGATGAGAAAAGCTAGAAAACACCCTACCTATGGGATAATTAAAATCATTTCCTTTAGTAAAGAAATTTTTACAAAAAAAATTTGTAAAGTAAATTTTTTAAATTGTTTTATTTCAAGTCTTTTAAATATGTTTGCAAAATGCTTGCCCTCAGTAACCAATGACTGTCAGTCATCATCATCAACATGACTTTACCACAAGCGTAAGTAAAAATGATAGAAACTTGTTCTCTAACAAAACAAATGGAAAGAGTTACCAAACAAAACAAAAATGCAATTTCGACAAATCCCAAAGAGTGAAAATGTGCAAGTGAGTGAAGATATATATATATGGCGAGTTAAATATATTTTAACGTAAACAGTTACGTTTTTTAGTATTTGTGAATATCTTTTCAGTATTTATGGCATATTTATCAAATACGTATATATGACATAAAAGTGCATAAATACGTTATTTCTTAAGAAGATTACGGGATGGAACATATCATTTTAAAGGGAAGGTCGTCTATATGAGAAAGCTATCCCCCAAATACTCAGAAATAACTTTGGATTCTTTAAGAAAAAAATTAAATTTCTATATACCCCAGTGCTGTGCTCTGAGTGATTTTAGCATCTTTCGGACGACCCATTAAAGATGGGACACACATCATTCTAAGAGGGAAGTTATCCAAGATTTGTAATTTACCGTCCAAATACTCCGAAGATACTTCGGATTATTTTTATTTTTTTTTTTTTTTGGCTCAAAAAATCGTCATGCAATCCACAATGAGCAACTGTCGCCAACGGATTGCGGCCTTAGTTTTTTTTAACATGAGGCCGAAGTTATGGTGACAGTGAACGGCATTCGTTACAAGAAAAAGGTAACGCAGTTATTTTGGCATCAACTGAACGGCATAAAATTTGAACGATACCTCTAGGAGATTTTATTTAGTGAATTAAACTATTTTTTATTTGATCAATTAATTGAAAAAGTCAAAACGATTTTTATTGCCTCATTATTTTACGCTGCCAGACTTTAAAATTTAACTTGAATGCGCATGTTCATCCATAAGTATAATAATTTAATGGAAACCCTAATTCGTTTTAAAACATAAAAGACATTTAACATTTTTATTTGTGCACATTTCAAATATTAAAAAAAAAAGTTTTTTCTTTTTAAGAATCAGTCTTACGAATAACTTTTTCTACACTTCTTACACGAGTAGCTGTTGTTGTTTTAACTTGTTTTTGGTGTTAAGACACAATCAACATTTCAAAGTTTGTTTGTTGTTTTACACTTTTTATATATTATTTTTTTTTGGGTAGCGAGTGTTTTTGTGGTGTTTTTCAAGTGACAACAATTAAACTTATTTTTTTGGTACTACAAGCTTTGAAATTATGATACATTTAATAATTTTCTGTGGGAAAATGTAACTTTTATTTGGTAGAAATTTTTTGTTTGTAAAAGTTTTAAAAGAGAAAAAAAAAAATGCGGTCAATGACACTTGTTATTCTTATATAAACGGTTGCTTCACTTGATAATTTTTTTCATTGCGTAAACCATATAAACGAAAGCTTGTCTTGTTTGTGACATTTTTCCTAAAATTAGAAAATCGTGAAGATTTTACACTATCCTCCTACTTTTTCAACTCACATTCTATTTTTGACAGATCACTATCCCATACACATGGCAGCTTGATTTTTCTTAAAAATTTTTTACACAATAATTGAATTTTCAGTAAGAAAATTTGTTTCAATCCTTCCTAATTCCAAGAGACGCAGTAAAAATTAAATCAAATAAATTCTGATTTATTTTGAAAATTTTTCAATTAATTTTTAGCTGTATTCTTCTTTATAAAAAAAACTTGCTAAAATTAATTTTAAGAGATTTAACTCTGCAACAATGTTGCATGTCATGTATGTTAAATTTTTTGTTGCAATCCGTATCGAAATCACTTCATTTTTAACACAATTTTAATGGAAAACCATTTTAGATCAGTTATTTTAAAATCAAAATTAAGTTTCAAATTGTTTCAGTCTTTATTCTTCTTTGATCTTAAAATGGGGCGTCAAGTTTTATGTCATTGTTGTAGTTGTAATATTTATTTATGACAAGTTTAAATGAAAGAAGCAATCAAGTTTTTTTTTAATTTTGGGCTGATTACTTTCCCACGCATTTTTTTTCTATTTTTTGTGTAAAGTTTTTGTTTTTATTTTAAATAAATGCAAACACACATGCATACACACGACCGCCTGACTCAATATCGGTATGAAATGTTGTTGTACTAATTTTTTTCTTGCTATTGTTATTGCTATTGTAAATACTGTTACCTTGTTGATTTAAAGTTGCCGCGGAATTATGGGTGGGTTTTTTTTTGTTCCTCGCACAAACTCTTTATGATTTAAATTGGCCAGACATGTGTGTGTAATAAGACGAGAGTTCGAAAAGAAACGAAACATTTCATAAACGTCACAAATCTTTTAACATTTTCAAATCGTTTTGTTCAATGTGTAAAACAAAATACAAAACGATTTACAGCAAAAATGTCACCGATAAAACGATTGAGTTTGTGTACAATCTTCTTCTTGTTATGGACCAATACAATATTGATATTTCTGTCCAGGTAAAGGAAAATCGCTTAAAGCATTTCTTCTTTGCTTATATCGTAAATTAATTCAAGTGTCACAACTCAAAATAAGTATGTATGTTTAAAAAAATTTAATTATTTCTTAATAGGTATAAAACTTACTTAACATGCTGTGAAAATATAAAAAACAAATATGTATTTTAAAAGTGCTTCTTTTCAGAAGAAATTAGCTATTAAAAGAATTATTCTGTAAGAGTTCCAGCAAATTGCAAAAAAAATTTTTTTTTTGAGCTATGACACTACTGAAGTATAGAAGCGATATGTATTCGTTAAAATTTTATTAAATGGAAAATAATATTAAATTTTTAATATTATAAATTAAGGTAACGTTATAGGGAGTATATATGTATGTAAAAAGTAGTGAGCAGTGTTGAGTAATTAAAAGTATCATTGTCAGAAAAAAATCAACTAAAATTATAAATTTTAGAGTTTACTTGAAATAGAAACTGAATATAAAATTTTCTCTGCAACTCACCTTCAAAATTTGTTGATTAGAATTGCTACGCATTATAAATATTATTTAATAACCGAACCGAACCGATAACCGTCTTTATTTTTGGTATATTTTGATTTCACTTTTTACAACACTAAGCAATTGATCAACTTTTTTACTACTTATGTGCTCTGCTTTTTTCTTTTGGAGATTTTGCTTTTATTTTTTTGCTTTGAGCATGTAAAAAAGCAACAGAATTTCTTTCTTTGACACATTTGCATACACACATATTTATTATTTTATAGAAAAAAAGCCCTTTGGCTAAACACTTGATACACACACGACAAAAACTACCATTTCATGATTCTTTTTTTGGGTTTTCTTTTTTTCTTTTTCGTATGCATAAATAGGTACATACATATATATTTTTTTAATAGCACATAGTAGTTAAATTAACACATATTAACACTACATTTTTTACTTAATTAATTGCAATATTGCTAAGGAATACTATATTAACACTTTATAATTAATTAGGAACTTTTTTTGTTAATTTAATTGAAATTTAATATAGACGAAACGATTTACATGCACTTTTTATGACGAATGAATGAGAACTAAATTAACGAGGCAAAGAGTTATAAAAGAGTTGCCAGTGTGACAGATTTTATTTACTTGACCGATATAACTAGGAGTATTTTAGGAGTTTTATTGGACGTATTTTGAGACAATTGTAAGCACATTAGTAGAAAATATATTATGTAGGAAGAAAAAACATTACGTTGCGTAAATAAAATAGTTTTTTTTTGCGAATACTAACATTCTACTACAAATATTTTCTAACTTACTAACAAGATTGCAAATTAACATAGTTTTGAAGTCAGACAATAAGGTTTTTTTATTTTTTCATTTTAACTCTATATGAAAGGCACCACAAATTATAAGACTTCCATCGAGCTCAAAATTTTAACACTTTTTAGATACAGTAATTTTTTTTAAGTTTTTCTTTCCAAATCTAAAACTTTTTTATCTGTTCTGATGAATCTTAGGTATTTTCATTGGTCTTCAAAATCGAAAAATTATACGAGATGAGAACTTTATGAACAAAATAAGTTCCGCTGAAAGACGCTGAATGTAATAATTTTCTTTTTAATTACAGAAGTGACGACTATGTAGCGGTTGTTTATGAATCAAAATGCAATACTGCATTTCCTGCATTCACATTTGGACAATCAGGGCTAGTTCAGCGATAAACAAGGCCAACATTTTCACCAAGAAATTGTTGCAAAAATAAAATAAAAATTATTTCAAAATATTGTTGGTCATTTCAACGGGATTTTGATGATTTTGCGTTAAAAAAAACACGGCCAATTAAACATTTTTGAGTGAAATGGCCAAAAATTTTAATTCTGGTAATTTTTTTTTTATAAAAAGTTTAGTAAGTCAGGAAATTTAAAAAAAAATTTGGTTTTATTATTATTATTAATAAACATATTTTGCAAATATATTCAAAAATTGTACGGTTTCTTTATAAAATTCTGTATAAAAACGTCTCCAAAATTGAAAAATGTGTTTTGTTGAGCAATACGCACAGATTTCTCAAGTTGACTTAAATGATATACATGTATATACCATTCAAACCGCCTCATTTTTTTTTTCTACATCCGCTGAGAAAGTTAAAATCGGTTCATAGTCAACCAAGTTACTGGTTTATAAGTGCATTAAGGTACTAAAAAGCGGTAACCCAAGATTTTTGGGGTGTTTGGCAAATTCCAAAAACAGATTCTTGTTGTGCTGACACCTACCAGAAAAATAATATCGCTTCCCTGAAAATTAAACTTTTTTGTTTCACTGTGTAATTTTTAGATGATTTGATTGATTGTAAAAGATTTAGTAGAAACACGCTTGAGGTCATTGCAAAAATATGTGATAATTATAATCATTGCAAATGTAAATTTTAGACAGTTGAGATGTTAATGAAATAAAGCTCTTGATATGAAAAATTTTTATTTTGGTAATGGGAGCCAGTCGAAAGTGAATTGTCATCACAGTTTCAGATTTCCATGTGATATCATTGGGAAGACAATATCGTTTAAACAAAAGAATTTATATATTGTTAAAGGTATGAATAGATTTCTTTCTCCTCCTTTTCATTCTCCCTCTCACTCTTTCTTTGCTTTAAATCTTGAGCTCTACTTTCTACAGGCATCATCATCATGATAGCAGCTCATATTCGTGTGAATGCTTTAAATTATTATTTAAACACCATAAAATTTTGTAAGAAATAAAGAAAATAATAAACGAGTAGATTTAATTTTTATTTTTTTTTTTGTTATTTACAACATGCCACACACATGCGTTTTGTTTTATATCTACCAGTAACAAAAAGAAAATAATAATAAAAATATTAAAACAACTTTAATAAAATGTAAAAAATAATAATGAAATTAAAAAAAAAAAAAAATAACCGACCATCATCATATACAACACCGTACCGTGATTTTTCTCTTGATTAATAAATGTTTTCGTGCAGCAAACATGATTTGGCTTTTTATGACCACACGGAAAGCTAAAACAACCAAGTAAATTAAACAAAATAAAGTAAAATCTAAATAAAGAAATTAATCAACAATTTGCTGCACATTTTAAACAAATTTCAGTTTTTAAAGTGAAATGCAAGAGCATATTTATTATAAAACAATCATTTTGCTTACCCCTGGTACCCTTATATTTTTAAAAATATATGACACATTAATTTCAATCGGCTTGCTCGCAGTAATTAAAAATTTTGTTCAGTAATAATTTTTAGTTATAGTTTTTATCATCAATTTCATAAAGCACAATACCTAAAGTTTATATTTTTTCTCTTTAATTGCAAGTTTTCCAAAAAAAAGTCAACAACAGCTTAATCGCTTTAATAAAAATCTGGGTTGAATTCAGGTTGACCATAATTTTCTCATTGTAAAAAAAGCGTTTTTATGTCAGTTAAATGTTGCATGTTTCCAATTACCGTTGTGACATTTTTTACTTGTAGAGAAGGACGGCTTTCCAGCATAGACTAAGCTTTAACCCAAAAAACCTTTGACTTTTTAACACCATTTGGACAAGAATATTCGTAAACAGAACAAGAAATTAAAAAAAAAATTAGTTTGCATACCTATTTGCTTTTAGTGGTTGTTATGTTTCAGTTTTTTTTTCTTTTTTTTAGTGAAAAATGTCTGTTGTTAGTTTGTGTTTTAGTAGCCCCATGTTTTCAATTGGGTTGTATGAGATTTTTTATTATCTTGTTGTGTTTTTGTGGTATAAAGAAAATGTCCCTCTGCTTAGGTGATTTTAGTTCAAGCGTGAACAACTAACCCTGTTGAAGAGGTAGGAAGGTCTTTCACAGTACATCTAAAGAACTTAGGAAAAGGTAAGCTGTCAAACGAAGTGTCATAAATAGTGCACTCATTTTTGGACATTTCTGAACAGTGTGCCACATTCAGATTTACTTTCAAAACCAATCATGAATTATTTGTGTAATTTTTATGGCCCATATTATTATTACTAGTTCATATGTACTGCAACCCAAGGAATCTTTTGTAATGCCCATGCGTTCACTTTTACAGATCTAGGGCTCAAATGAAGACAATTACCTTATTCAGGAAGAGGTTTACCGCCTTTCTGGGAATCAACAAGAAGTTTCCCAAAAGTCTTACCTTGTCAGAGCCTAAGACCGGGCAGTTACAAACTATAAATCCTCAAGTAAACTACAAAACCTGCACTAGCTTGTCCTACTATTACGTATGTTACTCTGGTGGTATCTAAGACCACATTACCGTTAAGCCATCCTCTTAGGTGACTTAGGTGATTTTGTAAATGGCTTTTTGTCACGTGTTCGTACTCCAACCGCTGTCTGTCATCCTGAAACCGGTCATATGACACATTCTGGGTATTCGTATTTTTTCTTTGTATTTAAGAACAATAAAAACTGCTGTAATAAATATTTTTTTTATTCAGAACTCAAACAAAAGGCATAAATTACAAAGTTGTTGTTTGCGATTTTTATCACGGTTTTGTAAACGTTAATAATTATTGTAATGGTGGGTGCTCAAGTGAATTCTATTTGCGAAATATATTTTTCTTTAAATTTTTTTTAATTTATTTTATGTTTTTTAATTTATTTGTATACGACTCATTACCATTCTTGTGTAATCATTAAGTTTTTATCAGTTGTTTTTGTTTTTTTAGCAATGTAAATAGAGATAAAGATATTAAAGCCATTAAAAAAATGCCAAAAAATAAAAGCGAATAAACAAAGTGCGCAACTGTGCGAAACAGACACAAAACATTTGTGTAAAGGTGGCGGCGGCGGCGGCTGTGGTGGTAAGTGGCACCTGCCCATGTTGAAATATTGCCCATTGTCAGATACAAAATGCCACAATAAAAACTTAATAACAAATAAAAGACAGCAACAACAAGTAATTGCCAACATTTTGAGAAAAATGCTAAATAACCTCAACACCGAAAACAAAACAAATTGTCGTCATTTGCCAACAAAGTTTTATTTTCCTTCTTTTATTTTTATTTTCAACACTTTTTTTATGCACTCATAATGGTCTGGCTCTTGTATCTTTTCAAAGAGTTACGATCACAATATTTTAGGGGTTTTTTTACACAAACTTTTATTTATTTAATTTGTTTTTACTTTCCTTAAAATAAAATAAAATTAAATGTACTCGTGCAATATTATTAAATTGTCGCCGGAGGAAAATTGCATGCCTGGACGATTCAACCGTGTTTTTTTTTTTAATTTTTCTTTTCAGACGATTAATTGTTAAGGGGTTCCAAATGAAATTTTTTTTTTAACATTTTGAACGATGAAGAGATGAAATGGTAAGAGTTTTGATAAGAAATATTGTTTGCAAAAAAAACAATTAAATTGAAACAACGACACAATATGAAAAATTAAAGAAAGTATTTTCTTAACTGTAGGTACACAACTGTTCCGTTGAAAGACATGGTGGTAAAAAAGGGGTGTCCCAATAAGAGTGCACTTTTACTACCTCGAAACTTGGCAGCTGTTACATACGTTTATTCCGATTATTAAAAATGGAGTGCTTTACGAAAGGACAACGCGTTATGATTGTGATGGCAATTTTTCGAAAACGGGTATCTTTTCCGATGAATCGCATTTCTATCTGAATGGAATCGGAAATATACAAAATTGGCTAATGTGGGGCTCAGAAAATTCTCATCAATCCATGAGAAACAAACCCACAACCCACAACGAGTAACTGCTTGGTACGGATTTCGGTCAGGCCTTACTTCTTTGAAGATGATAGGGTGACATGAGATTTCAGCACGACGGCACCACCTGCCACACAGCGCATAAAACAATCGATTTATTGCAGCATTAAATGCAAGGAAAACTGCGTAATTTTATACGAGCTTACTGTAAACATGTGATATAGAGTGTGGGAGTTCTAAGCAAAATTTTTTATTCGTTTGGAAGTGTTATCATGCCATGATTGGGTAGTGAGCATTTGATATATGGCGTATAAATCTGGCATATAAATCGCACTCAATTCGACTCATGGCTGTGTGTTGTTACTTTTTCAAAAAGACCTGTAATTGGTTTCTGTTACTTCAATTAGAATTTTAAGATTCAGTTTTGATTCATATATTGCGCTAGGCGACTTTGCGGAATGCTGAAGAGTTCTAGATCCGCCTCGTAGCATTGAAATACTTGACAAGGTCCTCTAATACCGATAAATCTGTGTCTCAAAGCGAGATGAGCCGATCCCGCAAAGAGAAGAAGAAGAGAAGTAAAATCTCGTAATCACTTTCACTACATTAAATTCATTTTAAATTTGAATTTATGATTTGATTGATTTAGATATTCCCTCTTTGGACACCAATGTCCTTATTAGCTTGCAAACATTAATTTTTAAAGTTTTTATTTTTGTATTAAAATGATGTTTGTATTTATTGGCGAATAACAACAACTCATATTTGCATTAATTTTATTTGTTAAAACTCTTTTAATTGAACGTTATCAAAAAGGTTTTATAAAAGGCTAATAAAAACTTGTCAATAAATTTTATTTATTCTGTGTTAAATATAATCTTGTGCATTAAAAACACATTTAGAATATTATCAATAATTTTTACACAAGGCAACACAATTTATATTTCAAATTCAAGTTTTTGTGTGGCGAAAAAAATAAATTTCTAAATTAAGAGACGAAATATGAAATTTAATACTTCCCAACATTGTGTCAAAATTTAAAAATTATAACTCTTTAATGAGGTGTTTCCATAACAAAAACGATCAACTCGTCTAGAAAATTAAGTTCAATTTTAAAACTCTTTTTGTAGATGTAACAACTCAGCAAAATGTTTGGACTTAACTTACAAGCTCTAAAATTGCAAAGAACCCTAAATATATAACCTTAACATAATATAACATATTACTACTTTAGCGATTTAAAATTAATGTTATGAATTGCAGTGAAAGAAAAAAAATATTTTTCTGTTGGATAGTGCTGGAATTCCGACAGACGCAATTTAATTTCATTTTAATAATCACTTAAATAATAAATGACAATCTATCTGATATTATGCATATTAATGAATTTGTTTGAGAGTTTTTAATGAATATATTTAATTTAAAGGATATAATTTTGTTAATCATTATGAAATATGTTTGTATCTGTCTGTCACATCAATGCCATTCACGCAAATTGTAGCTGGAATACTTGCAACCATAAAATAAAGCAAAAAAAAAAAAATAACACCCAAAACAACTGCCGTTTTCTTTGAAAGCAGTATATTAGGTCCTTTTTGATGTAACATCACTTAAGGACGTAAATGAATACAATTTACCATGAACTTTTCATTAATTAACTTTCACTAAAAAACACCGTTAAAATTTTATTTATTTTTATTATAAAAAAATTTTCATCACTTTCCACTGTAAAAATATCTACTACTTTTTTTTAAAGGTGACTTTTTACTCACTACTAAATAGCTAACTTTAAGTTAATCGAAAAGTCTAGTTGTCTGCATTAACTATTTAAGCAAACGTCAGTTAAAATTAAATTGTGATTGAGTTGGCTGCAGGGCAGTTAAAACTGTGTGAGCATGTCATGTCGTTGATGTTAGCAAAATTTTTAATTTAATTTATTTAGTGGTTAAGAAATAAAAAATCCATCATAATAAAAATACAAATTATGTAAATGTAAATAATAAAGATTTACTTTGTGGAAATAATTAAACTGATTTGGATATTAATCCAATTCTTTAAAAATTATAAAAATTTCGTTACTGCAATCACCTACTTATGTAGTTTAATTGCCTAAATTTTTGATGCACTGATTTAGATTTGCCCAAGGCGAATTCATACAAGAAAAAAGCTGTGGGCTCATATAAATGTAAATATTTTGAAAATTTACGAAAGAACTTGAAGCCCACAATTGCTTTACTGATATCACCTTGTACAAATTCGCCTTGGGTTTGCCCGTATTTCAGCTTTAATTACGATAGGCACTTGAAAAAATGAAATAATATCACAGCACTGGTGTTATTTGCCCAAAAATTTTAGTTCTCTTGAGGTCATCGTCCCATTCGGTTGTTAATCGCTGCATTTGTCTTAAATTATAATTTATATTATAGAAAAAGTATTCTATAATTGTAAAAGTTTTTATTTAATAATTAAAATATTGCGTGTGTGTGTGTGCAAATGTAATGAAAAGTGTTAATAATTAATTAATTTCTAAATAAATCAGCTTATGTTTCATGTAAAAAAAGTTAGAAGCAAAAATCTTTTTTATGGTTTTTGCTTTAAGCTGTCGTTCTTGAATGTATGTATGCGGTGCCGGGCCGTATCATGCAAATTTGTTGTTGTTTTGTTTTCCTGGTTAAAGAAAAAGCCAAAATAAATGAGAGCAAAGAAAATATAATATAAGAAAAGAAACGTTATTGCAATCGCCTATTAAGTTTAATTGCAAAAATTTTTGATGCACTGATTTGCCCAAGGCGAATTCATACAAGGTGATATCAAAAAAGCAGCTGTGCGCTCATGGTGATATACAGGTGTGTGCATTAGGCAATTCGCCCCTCAGCTGTTTTAACACGAATTGTCAAAATTGATTTCCATTTACAATTAATAATTCGCCTTGCAATTAATTAATTATAACCATCTTCCAAAAATGATTCCTCAATCACGAAGTACATATTATTTATTTTTATTATGTTATTTATATAAATAAAAAAGAACATAAAACAGTTTAAAAAAATTCTTAAACAATTTTGACAGACCGGTAAAAAATAAATTTGTCTTTTAGGGATGCATACACATCTATAATTTCAATATGTGTGCACTCATATAAATGTAAATATTTTGACAACTCAATAAAATACTTGAAGCGCCCAATTGCTTTCTTGATATCATCTTGTATGAATTCACCTTGGGTTTGCCCGTATTTCAACTTTAATTACAATACGCACTTGAAATAAAATCACTTACTCAAATTCGCTCCGCTTCTTCTTTTTCTGGCAACACCGTGTTGTTGCCCGAAAATTTTAGTTCTCATGAGGTCATCGTACTATTCGGTCGTTAATCGTTTCGTTTGGCTTAAATTATAATTTATATTATAGAAAAAGTATTCAATAATTGTAAAAGTTTTTATTTAATAATTAAAATATTGCGTGTGTGTGTGCAAATGTAATGAAAAGTGTTAATTATTAATTAATTTCTAAATAAATCAGTTTATGTTTAATGTAAAAAAAGTTAGAAGCAAAAATCTTTTTTATGGTTTTTGCTTTAAGCTGTCGTTCTTGAATGTATGTATGCGGTGCCGGGCCGTATCATGCAAGTTTGTTGTTGTTTTGTTTTACATGGTTAAAGAAGAAGGCAAAATAAATGAGAGCAGAGAATATATAATATAAGAAAAAAACGTTATTGCAATCGCGTACTAAGTTTAATTGCCTAAATTTTTAATGCACTGATTTGCCCAAGGCGAATTCATACAAGGCGATATCAAAAAAGCAGTTGTGCGTTCATGGTGAAATTATACAGGTATGTGCACTAGGCAATTCGCCCCTCAGCTGTTTTAACACGAATTATCAAAAAAGATTTCCATTTACAATTAATAATTCGCCTTGCAATTAATTAATTTTAACCAACTTCCAAAGATGATTCCTCTATCACGAAGTACATATTATTTATTTTTATTATGTTATTAATTAAAAAGGCTACTTTGTTAAGCTTGAGGTCTTATTTTTCAAAAATTTATTTTTATATCGATATTTCGCTCCAATTTTTGTAGCTTCTTCAGGATATAATTATAAATATATGTTATTTATATAAATAAAAAAGAACATAAAAAAGTTAAAAAAGAAAATTCTTAAACAATTTCAACAGATCGTTAAAAAATAAATTCGGGTTTTTGGGGTGCATACACCTCTATAATTTCAATATGCGTGCATTCATATAAATGTAAATATTTTGACAAGTCAAAGAACAATTGAAGGGCCCAATTGCTTTCTTGATATCATCTTGTATGAATTCTTCTTGGGTTTGCCTGCATTTCAGATTTAATTACGATACGCACTTGAAAAAATTGAAATAAAATCACTCGCTCAAATTCACTCCGCTCCTTCTTTTTCTGGCAACGCCGTGTTGTTGTCCAAAAATATTAGTTCTCATGAGGTCATCGTACTATTCGGTCGTTAATCGTTTCGTTTGTCTTAAATTATAATTTATATTATAGAAAAAGTATTCTATAATTGTAAAAGTGTTTATTTAATAATTAAAATATTGCGTGTGTGTGTGCCAATGTAAAGAAAGTGTTAATTATTAATTAATTTCTAAATAAATCAGCTTATGTTTCATGTAAAAAAAATTAGAAGCAAAAATCTTTTTATGGTTTTTGCTTTAAGCTGTCGTTCTTGAATGTATGTATGCATGCGGTGCTGGGCCGTATCATGCAAATTTGTTCTTGTTTTGTTTTGCAAGATTAAAAAAAAAGCAAATTAAATGAGAGCAGAGCATATCTAATATGAGAAAAAAAAAGCAAAAGAAATTTGTAAATCGAAAAAAAGTGCATCAATTATTTTTTTCGTATTTGCTTTATGTGCGTATGTGGGATTTTATTTATTAATATAAATAAAGAGAAGTGATTTTTAGTGCTGCCAGAAATTTAAAAAAATTTTAATAAAACGGTTATCGGTTCGGTTGGGTTCTAACAAAATGTAAAATAACATAAAATAATCTATCAAGAGCCTATTAACAAATTTTTAAAGGGTAAGTTTTTTTTGTTTTTGTTTTTAAATTAGATATAATGAATAAAAAACTAATTAATGCAGAACAGACCCCTGTCTAATTTATCAAAAAATTTATTAAAAATAGTTCAAGAAAAACTAAACAAAAGGATGCAATCTATAAGGCTATACCTATATTGCCATATAAATTCTCAAAAGCCTTAAGAGACATTTAAAATTTTTTGCAAGAAAAACAAAAAAATCTCTAATATGAAAGATTACCAAACATATTTTAAAATTAAAAAAGGAAATTTTTTAATTGTTAGGCTGAAAAATTCTTTAAGAATAATTAAATTGATGCAGTCAATCCTAATCAAAAAAAATTTAATTTTGAAGGGCTTTTTTTTTTAAATCATATGACGAAATATGTGTTTATATTTGGAAATGCCAAAGGTTACTGTGGACTTCATCCCTCAGAGACCACATATATACACTATTTTTTGCACTAAGTGAAATTTTCGACGTTTTATAAAAAAATTCACAAATACAATTGTTAGAAACTGCTTTGACAGGATGACAGCCCTACCCTTTGTGGTTTTTTTCATTAGATCCCATTCCTTAAGATAGAAGTGTTGGGATAGAATGACTTCATCCCTCAATAAACCACTTTATATTTAGTGAATTTGTGAAGAATATTAAAAAAAAAACTTATTTAACGAGGTATTTATCTTCACATACATACGTGGTGGCCTAACGGCCCTCAATTATAACCTAGATTCACATACATAACTGTATGTAATTTCTTTATACTATAGGTATTTATTTTTCCGTTATTCAGTTGTTGAACTTTTATTAAGGTTATAATGTGTGGTGTGTGTTATTTATGATTTGTTACATTTTACAATTGTAAATAATATAAACGAAAGCGTTACCCAAATATTGCAAGATTTGCAGTTCATTGCCCACATTTGTATACATACAGTGAAAACCAAAATTGTAACCACATGGAAAAAAAACTGTTTATATTTTCTTCAAATTAAAAAATAATTACAAATAATTTTGTAAGTTTGCTGTAAAGTAAAATTGACAACAAGTCAAATTTTATATCCCTGATTGTAACTATTTTAAAATTAACCTTTTGCATTTTATTTGGTTTTTATATACAAACATGTGAATTTAAGAATGTTACCTATGGAATACTTTTAAAAACTTTTAAATTCTAAAACGTGCTGCTGCAACATTAAGCAAATATTAGGCTGGCAGCCCAATGTTAAATCGTTGTATAATAAAGCGCTTGGCTGCTGCAAAGCCAAAAAATAAAACAAACCTTTGACAATTTAACTAAACGACTTTGTTGCCTCTATTTGAAAAGCAGATGACTTTTTTTATCTTGAAAACCAAAAGACATTAAAGAATAAAACTTGCTTTTCAAATTTCTCATTATGGTTCAGGAATATTTAAATTGTTTTAAAATTTAGGTAATTTAGCTACCTTTGATTTGATAAAAAAAATTTTTTTGGTTTTAATTAATGTATTTCCAATGTTTTGGCAACTTTGTTGTTCTTTGTGAGTGTCCTGAGGCGTTGTTATATTAAAACTTACCTTGCTTAGCATTTACAATAAACTTGTACTTGATTAACAATCTTGTGTTTGATGGTACATGTGGTTAAGCCAATGTTGGTTGTTATCCTTGTTTAATAACAAAGATCATGAGTGTGGGCCTTAGGTGTAATTTTTTTTATTTATTCTAAATTAAAATAAAATTTCTAATTGTGTATCAAAATTTTTTAAATAAAATTAATTTTTGTTTTTGTGATAAAACCAATTTACTACCTTTATTAGCTTCAATATTGTTTGAGTTCTATAATTTTTATTAGTCACTGTAAGCTAATACGATACAGGTTAATTGCATTACAACAAACACCAGATTAATGAAAACATTTCAAGAGGCACAAAATTTATTATTTTTATTACACATGTGATGAGTGGTCAAAAAACAGAAGCAGACCATTCACATCATACAATTTATACTGTAAACAGACTCGCATTGCAGCACACCTTTTTTTACATCAAATGAAAATGAAAAAAAAGCAAAAACAAATAAACCATAATACGAGTAATCAAAAAAAAAAAAAAAAAATTAAAATTCATTTTCAAATGCTCAAGAAGTGGAATAACAGCCCAAGTATGCTTGCAGTATTGAAAATTAAAAGTTGTAATCGAAATGCTTTATGAAATTATGGTGGCCATTATAATTGTTACTGCAGTTGCTTCAAGTGACCAAACCCAATTTAGGTACACGTTTTTCTAATATCGATTTAATTTACTGTCAAGTACTTATCAAACATTCACAATGAATTTTCAAAATTATTGAAATTGGGAAGCCACACACAAAGAAAGCCGCTTTACTTTTCTTTAAATTTTATTATGTGCGTATGATAACAATAACCATGAAAAAAAAATTAATTAAAATGTTTTCCTTGATTTTCAATATGTACAACCGCCAACCCATTGTGCTTATAAGTGTGTGTGAGTGCATCTTGGCTTGGGCTATTGTGTGAATTGAAGTCGAGTGCGTAGTGTATGTTGAAAACTAATCTATCAACAACAACATATCTATCTATCATCACATTTGTAGCGCATCCATCTATCAAATAAAGAAATGTAGAGAAAAGAAAAAAAAAACGACAAGTTTTGCTTGCATTGCAACAACACATTCAACTCTTCAACTCTTTTCATCTTTTTGAAATGTGATTGATCTAAAGCTTATTTTATGTATCGAAAATGGACAGGCGATTAAATGAATACATTGAAAATGGGCGTTAAACAACTCAACATGGTGGGCAATAAACATCAAAGTTATAATTACCGATGCTCGACATCATACTCGTAACATATTCTACACGTATGTAGATAAATTCAATATTATTTGTTGCACAAAGGCAACAAACGCATTTGCATAGAATACCTACAGACTGTTGGCGTCCACCCCGTGGGGAATCCCCAGTGCTTTCATAGCATAGCAGAGTTTTAAATAAAAATAAAAACAAAAAACATCCATCACTTGATGCATACCCCCGTTCAATAAATTACACAGCTTTAAGTTGATTAAATGAATAAACGAATGAATACTCTTGGCGCAATGCGCATCATCATCAATTTCATAGTCAATCAAAAGATAGGTACTACACGGCATCCTTGTACTCTTCAAGTTGCTTATTTTATTGTCTTGTGTTTGATTTAATTTATTTGTTGATTTGATTTAAATGAATTTTCTGCTTCATTTACATGTTGGCTTTTCTTACTTTTCTTAAGGCTTCATGTGTAGAAAGAATGTTTTAATTCCATTTGAGTGAGAGTTATTAATTAATTGAAGCCTTGATCTTTATAAATTCAATTGAACTGTTTGCTGTGAGAAAGGCCACACATGCTTTTAAATATAAAAAAATATCATGGGTAATAACTAAGAATTACTTGTAATAGTAATAGGTAACTCTATGCAATTTTTAGTGAACCACGTGTAACATAACGTTACATTTGTTTTACGTAATCAACCATTATCAGCGAGTAACATAGGCTACCATTCGCCCACTTTTACATCGGTTATTAAATGACTTACCAATAAAAATTCTATTATCTACATAAAATCACTATATTCTAAGAATGTTCTTAGATAGGTCACGGCCACTTTTACACGGGTCAATTGGAAAGTCGCCAATACGAGACCGATACATAAAGCTAATTAAAAATCAGATTTTAAGCATATTGATGAGCATTTTTTATATTCAATCTTCTTAGGCCCGTTAGTACAATTTTTGATAGTTAAACTAAGGATTTTTTGGGGGCAAATAACCAAATTTGGGTGGTTAGCTAAGGACACACTATCCAATATTAATTTACCGACATCTTTAATTTAATGTCCAGCCAAAAGCTTGATATTGACTTATAAAATCTTAACTTTAACTATCGGTAACTTGTAATAATGACCTTTAGTCTAAGAATTACCACTCACTAACTGTGAGTGTCGGGCAATACCGGGTAAAACAGCTAGTAAATAACAAAATAATAGTAATAGGTAGCTCAATATGAACAACGTGTAATTTAACATTCTATTTATGTTACGTTTTCAAAGTGCAATTTTGGTTGTGGTAATTGAAAATTTTGTAAAAAAAAGCTTAGTTTTTTTGTAACAAATCTTATGTATTGGAGGCATTTGCGTCAATTTTGATTTTTTAACATATTTTTCCCTATAATGATTTTTAGTGAAATTATTAAGTCACTAAAACAAAAGAAAATAGTTCTATGTGTGCGTAAGTTCGATATAGAAGGAAATTTCAGTGTAATTTGAATGGAAATTTACATTTTGTAATTTTACATTTTGATTTAACACCAAGACTTCTATATTGAGAGCCAATCAATACTCCCTTTAAGCAATCCTAAGCTTCTCACGGGTGTCACAATCGTTGTTGAATTCATTTTACCTAAAAGTCATATCCACATTGGTGCAGCAAGCATTTTTTATCTGTAAAAAATTCTGATGCTCATAAAAAATCTATGGAGCCTACCAAAATAACTCAAGGGCAGCTCTGACAACTCGTTTTTTTAGTGAAGTTGACTGCAAAACAATCGTTTTTTTTTTTATTTTTTGTGTCATTTTTGACCAATAATGACATTTTAGCTAGTTTTTTTAATCTAGCGTTTTTAACTCTATTTTTGTTTGTCTTTAGTTAATTTTATTAAATTTATTAAACAATATGATTAACACTACTCTACCGCCAGCGCTCTTATTTAGGTATAACGCTTTAACATAAGTGCTGGGCGCTAAAAAACACTACGTTTGCCGCTATAACTGAGTCCAGTTTCACTATCCCATTCTGAGTTTTCTCAACGTTCCTGTATTAGCAAATACAAACTCAAAAATGATTTTTCATTTGCACTTTAAGAGAGGGAATGCGTGAAAGAAAACAACCAGAACTAGAAAGAAATACTTTTCTAGTTGAAGTGATTTTTCTTATTTGACAATAACAAAAAAAATTTGTTTTTTTATTTTTCATTTTTACAATTTCATTTCTTTTGAAATTATTATTACTTTATTATGATTTTTTTTTTTTTTTGGAAAAGAATACACAAAAATGCATGGCATGCAGTTTTATCTTTAAACTACGAACATAAAAGATTTAATATTTTTACAAGTCAAGGATGCTTATGGCAAGAAAATAAAATTTTTGAAAGCAGTGACAAAAATAAGATAAAACACACACACACACATATATACACTGAGAGAGAAGGAGAACTTTTAACTGGACTTGCAAAATATAATTTTTACTACCAACTATTTATTTTTCTAGATTTTTGTTTATCTTTTTGCAAATTTTGTTACTTTTTCACTGATGCCCAAGTGCTGCTTGCTTGTTTGCTTGTAAAGTAACGCAAAAGAAAACATTTATGAAATACGATTTGCAAAAAAAAAAAAAGAAAAAAAATTATCAAAATTTATTACAACTGATGGTGTGAATTAAATGCAATTTATGTGATATTTTACTATTTTATATTATTTCAGCGTCTTCTTCTTTTTATTATTCTTATTATTGTTATTTATGTATGTAGATTATTACATTCGTTGCTGCATGTAACAACTCAGCCAAAACATTTTAATGAACAGAACTAAATATTAAAGCATCAGTGGGTTGCCGCCAGCAAAGTTGCCGAAAATTTGGTACGACATTGATGGTGATGGTGATGACGGCATTAGTAAAAGTAACAGATTGCGAGCACAAACCTAAAAGACATAAAGTGCGACCTTACGCGATCCTAACTTGCTTCTGTAAAATTTTTTACAGCCAAATTCAGAAAACAGTTTTTGTTTTTATATTAAAAATTGGCCATAGTCCTCTACTACGTGTGCACGCATAGAAAACAATTATGTATCAACTAAAATTTATAATTTTCTTAAATTCTGATATTAAATTGGTATGACCAATGATTTTCCATCTTCTAAAATTTTCAAAAGAATTTCAATTTCTTTTTAAAAATTTTTTTTATCACGCTCAAATCATCAGGTAGCTTTTCCAATTGGTTACATTTAAAATTCTCTATTATGGCCATGCATAGTAGACCAGTTTTAATTGTTGTTTGATGTCTAGCGTCAAGTGCAATTAAAAGTCATCAACATCGCCATCATCAAAGTCATCATCTTGTTGTAGCATCTTGTTTAGCATAATAAACAACATGAACGAACATATACTTTTTAATGGTTTTACTTTCCAGCTAAAATGCATAAAGAAAAAACAATATTTGTAGGAGTGTGTGAAAGAGAAACATAATAAAATGTAATTACGCCAAGAGACACTCAAGTGCAAGCGTGAGCCCATTGTGTTGTCAAAACAAAGTTGTCACCAGGAACATTTGAAAAGAGCTGAAAGCAAATTGAAGGTTTTTGAAGAGGGATAAGCCACAACAACAGTTTAATTATGCACAGAAACACACACACACATGCATGCTTTGAATGAATTTAACAAAAGATGCCTGAACGACATCATGCAGTGCAAAGAAATTTTTAAATTTACAAATTTATGCTATAGCCACTCTTCCTGGGAAAAATATTTAAATTATTTGAGTTAAAAAGTTTTTGCTGTAATGCATTTCTACATGTTGAATGTTGCACCGTTAGTTGTAGGTGGTGCATGTGACATTTTCTCTGTTCATTTCAAACTAATCAAACAATTAACACAACATTTTATGAACAAGATAACCGGCGAACGTAGATTATTTGTAATTTCAATTTTCAAGGTGCTTGACCTCGTCTAGGGCAAATATTTTTATCCTTTGGCGACTTAAAAAATAACAGTTAATGAAACAGCAGCAAATAATGAAACAATAAAATTTTAGTGTTTGTTTGTCCTTCTAGTACTTTGTATGTCAAAATAATTAAATTATAATATAGTGTAAGTGTGTTTTGGGCTTCAACAAAGTATAAGAACGGGACTGTGACTGAGAATGAGTATGAGTTTTTGTGGACTACTGGCCATTGTCCTTTTTTTTTCTTGCTGCGGTTAAGTAATTGTTTATGGGTTTTGTTGTTTTCAATTTTTTTGTGTGCTGAAGCACTTGTTTCTGTGTATGCTGGATTATTTTGCTGTCGGTCAAAACGCAGAAGCATGTGGAGTCTTTATGCTCAAGGAAATGCAATGAAAAAATAAACTGCATTTAATGGAGTTTCGTAAGCACAGCCAAACAAAGCCAGTGTCCTGTAACACATACACACACACACGCATTACAAATTTTTGGTTTAAGAATCACGGTACTAAAAAGTAATTTACAGTTTTGTCACATTAATTGCATAAATTTTCAACTGGCGCCAGCCATTCATCTCTCTATCTCTCTCTCACACTCTGGTTTAATAGATTTTAAAAATAAAATAACAAGAAAAACTGACAATTTATATTTTGGATTTATTTATTGATTGTCTATCCTTACACCGCAGGTGAAATTCATTTAATATTTTGTTCATAATTTTCCATTTCAGAAGTACGTTTGTGTGTTGAAATTAAAAGACATTATGCAATTACTGATTACGATGTTGATGCATTGGTCGTTACGCTACATAATAAAATATTTTTACTCACACACTTTACTAAAACCGTTTGAATAATGTTTGTTTACAATGTGTGTGAAGATAAATACGTCTAGTTAAAGACGTTTTTTAAAAATATCGCAAAATACTCAGTAGTTACTTTGGATTATTTAAAAAAAATTTTTTTTTTAATTCCCTTATGCCCCAGTACTCTTACTCTGTTTAAATTTTACCATTCCCCACATTCCCGATTTTGTCTATGAAAATTAGCAAAATCGAAATACAAAATTTTTGCTGTAGAAAGCTCTAGCAGATTGATTAGAATCCTAAGCCACAACTGTCAAATTAAAAATTATTATTACACGGCTAATAAGCTGAAAGTATTTAAATTTTATGTAAACAATTGTTTGCCACATTTACCACAAATGAGGCATAACTGTTCGCCTGGCTGTCTACTAAATGGCATCCTCTATCCCCACCCACCTCCATCATAAAACAAACAAAATTCCAACAACAGCAGCAGTCAGTTCGTTTTGCGTTACAAATACTATTTTTGTTTATTTTGCATCATAACGATGATGATTTTAGTGTATTGATGGGGATCATTAAACGCTCAAGTGCGTAAACGAATGCATGAAATAAAAACTGACTGAGAGTCAAAAGAATTGTGTTGTTATTGTTATGGATTCATGTTGTAAATGTTTTGTAAACAAATCGTAAAGAAAATTTTTAATTTTTTTATAAATTGTTTTCAGATTTTTGTTGTTGTTTTATTTTTATTTTGTTATGGTTTTAGGTTTGTTTGCTTGTTTTTTTTTTTTTTTTTTGCTTTAAACAGCTTAATTTTGAACGTAAGCTTAAAGGAATTTGTAGCGTCACTATCAAATTTAAATATAAAAATTAAAAATTCATTATTAATTTTAAATTTACAAAGAAAGAAACGAAGCAGTCAAACAAAACTTGCTCATTTCATGATGACCATAATTTTCATGATTTTTTTTTTGAAAAAAAAAAAAAAAAAAAAAAAAAAATAGATAAATGTAGGCCGAAACATGTTGCCATAAAAGTTGAAATCATAAGAGAACATAAGCTAAATGTTTAATAAATAATAAAAAATACAGAGCAACTGATAATTTTTTAAACAAATTTTATAAAAATACCGGCTGACCCCGAATTTTATTTGTGTTGAAAAATAGTTAAAAAAAAGAAGAAGAAAACTTATTTTTGAATGATTATTTCCAATTGCATACATTCAGATAACCAATTGAAATCAATCTGTGAGCTGTTATTTCTGAAAGTGATATAAGCCCACTTTTTTTTTAAAAAAAAAGTGAGTCAGCCGTAATTTTAGTAAGATAGAGTTACCAGCTTACTAAAATTGATTTCAATTTGCGCTTCATTGTAACTATTCAAAAATATGTTCTTTTCTTCTCTTTTTAAATATTTTTTAATATAAAGGAAATTTGGGATCAGGATATTGTGGGTCAAATAGTCTGTTTTTGAATGGACTTTTGAACTTGTATTGAGTGACATTTAAATTAATCAGTATCTCAACCCATAAGCAGGCTTATGTTCCAGCACTGTAGTCAAATTCTAAATTGTAAAAACAAGCCTGAAATTGATTTCAAATGAATTCCTTAAACTGCATACAAAAGAAACTGCAATCAATTGATAAGACCCCAAGCATTTAAATTTATAATTTTTTTTCTTCTCTTGATAAATTTTATAAGTAAATAAAATCATAAATTATAAACAAATTTACCAACAATTTTAAAAAATACTCGTATGAACTCTGCTATAACGTAATGATGCCATGATACCATGAGTTCATTAAACGAATTAATTTTTTTTGTTTTGTTTAACTGAAAACTTTTATAAACAAAAGTATTTTTTTTTATTTTTCGTTTGCTTTCAATATGCAAAACTATTTATTATTTCAAGTCATAAAGTGTTTTATTAACTCTGTAACATAATTAGTATCGCACAACAACTGACTAGCTGGCTTGCTGGCTGTTTGGTTGGTTGGCCTGCAATGTGTGTGGTTTCATTTTATTGCATCTTTTGCTCTCAATCAATCTAATATTTTTTCTGCTTTTTTTGTTTGTGTATATTTTTTATTAAATACAAACAAAATATTTAGTGGCTTATTAAAGTTGGCTAAAAATAAACAAAGGAAAAACAAAAACAACAGCAAAATTTTATGCCGCCAGAAAGTGTAATTTTTAAATTGCTAATTTAAATATAAAAATTAATTTGATTTGGTATTTTTTTTTAATAAATTTTTGTTAAGTTTAAATACCCGGTAGTTCTTTTAAAGCAATGCAACTGACTTTACTGGTGGCAATTCAAATTAAATTCTTAAAGCAAAAATTTACTGATATGTCGCAACGGCCGTCATATGTTTAATATTAGCGTGACTGAATTCGGCCCCGTGAGCTGAATATCTGAAAAAATCTTTTTCCTTTTAGAGGCAAAACAAAAGCGCAAGCGAGTCCTCAACTTTGTTGTCCAACAACTCTAAGTTCTCAATTTATCTTTAACAGCCAATAACGCCAAACACACACACGTCCTGCAGGGCAACTTCACACATATGTATCCGTTAATAATGTGTTGATTATGTACAGATTAACTGAAGGCGTTAACAAAATTAAATAACATTGTTGCAAGTGTGAAAATTTAAAAAAAAAAAAAAAAAAAAAAAAAAACAACCAACACCGACAAACAAGTACGACTTTTTTGAAATTTACAACCAGACATCATGATGCGACGAGTATTAACAATTTGTTGACAGGCGTTTTATGTATGATGTGATAATTAATGTCATCGTAAAGTGTTTTTCATTCTTTGTATTCATTTTCTACAAAATATTTATTAATTTTAAGTGCCATATTAATTAATTTATTATGGCACTAATGTTTGCCAATATTTTTCTTTTGCCTGTAAGTGTGCGGTCTCCGCATGTTGCCATGTAAATTAAAACAGTAAACACTGGCTATTTAAAACAATTAGTGCTCTTACTTGCACATGCAGTGCACAGATTGTATTTCACATCAGCTCGTTATCACTTAATTAAAGGTTTTCTTTGCTCCCTTCAATTTACAGATCTTCTTTAGCAGGCGTTACAGCCTATTGTAGCGTGTGTCTTGAGGATATAGGTGTGCGTAATTTTATTCACACTTTAAACACAAGATCCCCACTCTTAGCTCTCATATAGGTATTTTATAGTTCAAATTCGACAAATTTTGTGTATCCACCAAGAAATTAAAATGCAAATGCGCTTCATTGAAAAAGATGACTTTTTTTTCGAAAAATTGGCATTGACTTCACTTTACTCTATCACAATTCTTTAGTAAAGTGCCCCATACGTGACAGCTGTCAAATATCAGAGTTGCCAATTGCACAAACAAATTTACTCTTTATTCTAAACGTGTACTTTTACTGAGACAAATGTACTAAGTTTAGATAGAAAAATTATAAACTACAAAAACATAGTAAATGAAATTTTCTACTTTGACCAAATTTTACCCGAAGAACGTTAACTTTAACAATTTTGAGAACTTTATGAAGATTGAAAGGCCTGCCTATGGAGGGCCCATCAAGTTTTATCTACATTTGCATCTCATTTAGATTAAAAAACAAAAACTTATACTTTGATGTGAATGAAATTATAAAAAAAAATTAAATTTTGTGACCGCTTTAAGAAGTGTGTGGGCGTTGCTGCTGCGTGCAGAATTTCAAACTCATTTAAAATTCTTATGTCACTATTTGTTTTTTAATATTTTTATTGTTAGTTTCAAGATCACAATAATTTTTTATTTCTTTATTTTATTTTAAAGAACACTGTACAACAAAGTCGACCTTTTTAAAAAAAAAAGAAGCTTCTCACAACTTATTATGAGAGAAAATATCACAACTTACACATGTGTTGCGGCGTTTTGAAAGTTTACATCTGAATCTATCTCAAAATGGGACTTGAAGTTTCCCCTTTTTCCAGAGTATAATTGTGAATCGCATGCGAACTCTGCACATGCAATTTTCAACAAACTTATGCAAAACACTACAAGGAATAGTTTTGTAGAACCTTTTATCTCAGTAACTCTTCAATTAGTGGGACCCCTAAAAAACAAAAAAGACCCATAAAGGTTTCTCAGATTTGAAATTTTAATATTAAGAAGTCAAAACTGAAAAAATTTCCTACGTGAGTTTTTATCGCTCGTGTTATGCAAACAGCACATTAGTTAATGATAGAACAGAAATTTTTCTTATGGACAAATTAAAAAGAAAATTATATTCAAAACGGGTAGTTTTTTCAAGCTTGAAGTCAGGTTATAATTATTTATTTATCGATACTTCGCCTCAACTTTGTGCAGCTTCTTCAAGATATAATTATGAATTTTTATTTATAGGTTTTACTTGTAATTTTGTTCCCTTATTTTCATATTTTAGTGAAAAAATAGTCCTACATTTTGGATTTGTAGCTAAAAATTTAAAAAAGGATAATCCTTTTTGGCTGCACTTGTACTTTTTTGAAATTTTTTCTTTAAACGTTAAGCTGGTGTATAAATTTTCTCTATTGTAACATTTCAAACTGGCAATTGGACGCACCCATAAACTAATATGAGGAAAAATTAAAAAAAAATTTAAGAAACTGCAGCATAAAAATCCCAGACAAGCAAACATTTGCAAAAAAAATCAGAAAAAGAAAAAACCAAAAATAAAAAACTTTCGTGTTAAATCTGCTTTGTATTAAATGCCTGGCTAGCACTTCATATGTCGATGTTCAGCAATTAAACTGTGTGCTTTCGCCATAGTTATGTATGTTGTTACCAGATTTGTAGCAACAAAATTATGTTTGGGGGGATTTTTAATAATTTTTGTGGCAAAAAATGTTTTAGGTTGCATTGAGAATCAGCTAATCAATCAATTAATCTTGCAATAATAAAGAATTTGTAGCCAATAAAGATTTCCTGACGAGCCAAAAAATTTCCAATAAGTAGTAGTAAGTATTCAAGCATTAGGAAGTTAAATATGTTAAAGTAAATACGCAATGTGTTTAGTATTAATATTAAGCCAAGCAATTTGCCATCTTTCGGTTTTTTTCGATCCCTTTACGGTTTCTTATAAGTGACTTTAACTATCACGTGTGCACTCGACTTCAAGATCACCGGCCGTTTTCATCAGCTTCTCGGTTTCTTATGATTCTCGATATTCGTTTTTAATATTTACTGTATTTAAAATATTCATTGAGCTTCTCACGTCTAGTTGCTTTTTCACTGATGCACAACAATTATTGAGGGTTATCGAACGCCTTCGTTTAACACTCAAATCTCTCAAAATATTCACATCTAGTGTGTAACTGCCTGTGAATACAAGTCGTTTTATTGAAAACTTTGATTTTAGCTACAGCTGGAATGTGCTGAAAAACTTAAAGCCTGTTTTGAAAAGATGTTATTTCTTTTGTGCAAGTGGCAACTCTGAATTTTGACAGCTGTCGCATATGTTTATTCCGATTATTAAAATGGGAATGTTTTTTTTTGGCAAATTCCCCCCTTCCCCCCTCTTCTTTAAATAATACTAGCGGTTCTGTTGTCGGCCGGTCAGTAAATGTGGCATTTAATTTTGTTATTTATATTCTAAAAGTTGCATAACACGGACACAACTAATGTTGCCTATTACAAATGTGTACGACAGCATTTCAAGAATCTTGTCCAAGTGAAAATGCATTTTGTTTACAATTTATTAATTCTAGGCTTATTGCCGGCCTGCAAAGGAGGACATCAATTAAGGCTAGACGCCACTGTGACCAAATCTATTGTAAAAGTCGGTATGCGCATGCAATGTTAAGCAAAAAAAAATAAATTTTTATAGTTTTTAGTTGTGTATTGGCCAATTAACTTTTTAAATTTTAAACACTAAGTGTTTACCTACAATTAGTTACGCTTAACAGAATTCATGTTGCGGACAACGTTTGAATTCTTTTGCACAGTTAAAAAATTATGTTTTAACAATTTTTATAAATTTTGATTTTATGATTTAATATGTAGACAATTTTAAAATCAGTATTTAACTTAAAAAAAAAGTAAAACGAAAATTGTTTTTAGAAAATGCCGTCGAACTGTGCTTAAGGGATCTTTTGCATTTGACTGAGAGGTAGAATTTGTGACTTGAGAGTAGTGTTACAATAAGTCTCTTTTGGCCCGCCCCTCATTCTAATCCTAACTGAAGATCGTGAATTCTAGTCATATTATGTGAACTGAGTTGTGTCAATCAAATGCTCTACTTCGCCTGAGTGACTTGCAGAATTTATTGGCGTAAATTAGCGTTAATGATATATTAATAATAATTGGCTCAGACCGCTTACACGATTGGTCTTGCTAATATGCAGCACCTGTGAATTTGTAAATGAAAAAATTTTTTCTTCTGGATGCTTATTCAGCCTTATTACAAGTGTCAAAGTCACAGTCGAATTTTATAAAACATTATTTTCGCATATCTCGTATCATAATCAGAGTAAAAAAAGTATCCTGTGTTATCTTTGTCCATAAGAATTTGTGGATTTAAAATAGTTTTTAAAAATACCAACTTTAGGATGCTTTTTGGCCATTAGAATTTTCATTTTTATTTATTTTTTAATTCTTAACTATTTTAAAAGACTTATAATCTATTTTTTGTAGTTGTTGTTGTACAAATTTAAATCCATGCCAGTGCATTGTGTAAAAGTTAACGAACTTTGAACGGTTGAATTTATTCGTTAATTTGCAAACCAACAAAATACACCTTTTGTGTTGACATGATTGTATTTAAATACGAATACTGTGGTTGCTGTCCCTTGTTTAATGTACTCGCATTGAATGATATATATTGCTGAATGGCGAGCAGATGCTCCTGATTCCTTTTCTTTTCTCTTTGCTTTCTTGAGTTGCAATTGTTCGTTTTGTTGTATTCTTATTAAATGAGAAAATAACTTAAACTTTATGCGGTCCATTAAAACACAATTTGCATGTTGTTTAACACAAGATTTATGTATCTGGCAGAATGTTACTTTATGCGTTCTTACATATGCAGAGTTGCCACATGTTCATGAATTGAAAACGTTAAACCCAAATTTAAGACAATTAAAAAAAAATTAATTTGAAATTAATAAAATTAAATTTTCCTCAGAAAAATGCACATGACTTTTTATCAGCTGGTTATCAAAATATTTTTAATAATTTTTTTTGTTTAAAGAACACAAATCCGCCAAGCTTATTTATTTGTCTGCAGAAAATATCAAAGGTCTAGGCGGGAATCGATTCTGCAACCTTGAGATTGTTAGATGGTTAGTAGACTACCCACCAAACATTCAAACAGGTTCAAGACTATTTTTGTCATTAGTAACTGCTGCATTCATAACAAAAAGTTAGCTTGCAGATATCACTTGAGTTAATGTCAGAGCTTAAAAACTAAAGGGCCTGTTCAGCTAAATGTGAACGAAAGCTTCGTTCGCATAATTGTATTAAAAACAAAAACAAATTTTCGAGGCCCAGAGTTTTAAAAAAATTAAATAAAAAAGTTTAATAGCACAAAATTAAATAAATTTTCAAATTAACTCGGTAACATAGTCTGTGACTAGTTGTCTTCCCCTAGGGAGCTTTTAATCCTATTCCTAAAAACTTTTTTTAAAACAAATAATCGGTTTTTTTGTCACTTTTTAAACCTCAAACTGAGAAATAAGCAAAGAACAAATTAATTTTTACTTTTAAGTTCTAACCAAAAGCTTCTACATTTTTTTAACTTTAGCTATCGGTATTTTACAATAAAATGGCTTACCATAACTGTGACTATTCCGTTCCTTTTAAAAAAGCAAAGCAATTTCTGGCTATTAACACATACATAAATAAAAGTTCTAACAATTTCATCTGCAAAGTATTTAAACCATCAGGCAACACTAACTATACTTGCGCATCCATCCAGACCTGCAGAAAACGACTGTAACGAATTCAATCATGAATTTTGTGGCTTTCGCATTATTTGTACAATCAGAAACCCCAAATATAATGATGTTGACAACATAGCAGTCATGATGATGCTGATGTTCATCATGATCGCTTAACTTACTGACTAAACATTTAACAACTGCCATGTGTAAGAAAATCATCATCACCCGTACGAGTCCACATTACTCTCCAATCATAAATAAAGCTTATTTCGTTTTGTTGTTGCAGTTCATTGAGCTCTCTTTGTGTACGCAAGTACAAACAATATAATTACGCACAATGATAATGATTAAAAAAATGTCCTTTTTATATGGGAGGGGGACAAAAATTCTCTTTTTTTTTTTTTTTGCTTTTTTTTTACTAAACGATAATCTTAAATTGTCATCAAGTCCATTCGAATTTAAACTTTATGTTCTTGAGCTATTTAATGAGTATTCAAATTTGGTTGCATGTTGTGTTCTGGGTTCCACTGTCTGATGTTGCATATCAAAGTGTTTCAACAGTACATGATGCGGTTTCTTTTTAAGATTTGCTTTTGTTATAATAAAATAAATAACAACAAAAAAAAAAACTTTTTATTGAAATCAAAATTATATATCTGTGCTAATAAGGAAGAATCGGTTAAGTCGGCTTAAGTGAAAGTGATGGTCGCAATTAACTTAATTATTGTTAAGGTTCAGGGATGGTGGGGGCGATATATGGAGAATAGAAGTGATATATGGAGAAGAGAAGAAAGTAGGCGATGAGGAACTGAAAGAAAAGAAAATTAAAGGGAAGGAAAGGAAAGAGAGTAGAAAAGAGAAGAGAAGCATAAGATATTCCATGATCTTCTCTTTAGCCTCGTGTTGTAAACTCCTCCGGTAATCATTTCATGGTAGACCCATTCTAATGAGTTAAAGTTTCTATTTTACTTTGGATAAAAGTGACAGAAAACTATTTATTTACTTAAAAGTATAAAAAAGAAAATTTGTTTACAAACTTGTTTGACAATCTGTTATGAAAAGTAAAATTCGTTTTATAACTTTCAATTTTATTACACTCTAGCGTAAGAGTGAATTGAATGCCTGTCTCAAAAACTGGCTTTTCTCCTTTTCTAAGAATATCTTCGTAATACTGTAATGGATTGAATGCATTGAATTTAAGATTAAGATTAAATCTCTTGTTTACCTACATGATGGTTAGTGTGACTCTATGAACGTCTGGCTGGATGTCTGTAAAAAAATACTCGTTTTATGAAAATAATCTGCTGCTGTCAGAGATGTGCTTGTTACTTTTTTTCTTCTCGTTTTTTTTTTTTAAATAAGTCCTGGGAAAATGTGTGGGTGTTGGTTAAGTTAAATAGACACGACACGCACTTTGTGGCATTATTACTTTTTATTTATTTATTTATTGTTATTTTGTTTGCGAAAGCTCAGTTTTATCCAGAGCAAAAATAGTTCTATTTAGTTGTGGCTGGCGCCATTTACTCGCTTTTATAAGATTTTATAGCATAAAGATTATTTTTTTTAATAATTTTTTATTGCTGTGAAATAACCTGAATGAATAAAGGTAGTTCTAATGAGTTTCACCTTTTTTTAATTGTCAGAGATTTAATTTTCAAATCTAAAATTTGTTGTAAAATTAACTCTTAATTCTTTTTTAAAAAAAAGTTTGATTAAGGAAATTTTTATTTGGTTCAAGTTCTTGTATGTGTGTGTTGTTAAGACTTCTTTAGTTAAAGTAGAAGTAACCAACAGATAATCACATTCAATTTATTAAATGATGTTACTCACAACTGTTGGTTAGATACAAACATCTTATTTATTTGCAGACAGAGACCACACAAAAATCTAGAATTACATGTCAAGTTAAACAATCCCTGAATGTGCCTTTAATCATGTTACACTTAGAGAAACCAAATTATTCACAGAAATTCCGAAATTGAATTTATTTCAAAATGGAAAAATCGGGGTTTTCAATTGAAAAAATTATAATAAAATAATTTTCAATAAATTTCTATCAAGCATAGATGCTATTCTTTCGCAGAGTAGGCCCCAGGATTTTTTTTTTTTTTTTGAGAGAAAAAATATTTTTATGAATTTCGGTTGTGAATGTCTTTTCCTTTCAGTGTGGTGCAACAGATGGAGGAGTTAAGTTTTATTTGCCATTAAAGAAAAAAAGAAATACAAACTTAGGAAAATCAACAAATGAACGTAAACTGTTGAACAAAAATTGTAATTCCAGGCCAATATTTTTCAAGGTATTTAAACGATAAATGGGATGAGTATGTCAATCAATCGCACATACGAGCACCAACAGTATTTGTTAACAATTTCAAGCTTGCAACGGACAGTACAAGTACTTTGTTGAGGGCATTTTATTAAGTTGTTCTTTAAAAAAAAAGAGGATCGATAAAATGAAAATATTTGCATCAAAATACAAACTGCACACGGGCACACAACATAACTTTGCTCAAAGAGTTGCATTCCTCGTCTGTCAAACATATTTTGTGTAGCAAATGTTTGCTTTAATTTTCATTATTTTGTTTTTCTCTTTGCAACATAGTGTACGCACTTGATGAGACACTGATGCTTTAATCTTGTTTCAATTAAAAAAAAAAAAATAAATAAAAAAAAAAACGGGAACCAAACCATAGCATGTGATTTTTATAAAAAAAACTAAACAAGAGTATGAAACACATTGTTGTCTTAACATTTGATGACAACTTTTGCAATACCGAAATTTTTTCTTTTTTTAATTAATCTCAGGTGGTCAAATTACGACTACGATCAGTTTCAAATAATATTAAAAATTTTAATTTGTTGACTCCACTGTGCATAAATTTATGGCTTTAATATTTTTAAAATTTAAAAAAATCAATTCATAAGTAGAATTAAAAATTTGCTTCTCTTTTTATCAAGTTTGCAATTAGTCCGACCCATTGTGCAAGCAATTAATAAATTAGATTTTTTCAAAAGCTAACACAAAACTGTGTAACTTCTTAACTTGTTAGCAGCAAACATCCAAGAATCGAACCCACGGTTGGTAAACCACCTTTTAAGCCTTTCCTTAAAGGCCAACGGCAACTTCTTTGTTTTGTTTGTTTTCAATATAAACGTACACACGAAACTATTGTTCTGAAATGGAACTTTAAAGATCTAATTCATAAAAAGAGACCGTTCGTTGAAACCAGCAGAGACCGATGAAGTTTGGTGTACTGGCGGTTCCAAGCAAAAAAATGGCAACTCTTTATCAATTATCGGCCTAAATTTCAAATGGAAAATAACTAACGATCTCTCAGGGAAAATCGACGGTATTCTCATTTGTATCAGGGCATGCTTGAAGAGAAACGACATAAGCTAAGACAATATATTTCAGGTAGGACAGTCAAGCTGAGCTGCTGGCCTTAAATGCTTAAATTTTTTTATATAGTCTCTTTTAATATTTTAAAAATTTGTAAAGACCTTAGACTCCTCTACGTTTTAAACCCAAAATATATCCGTTCTCACCCTTTTCTCTTGTTAAATTTTTTTAAACAAAAACCTTCCCACTGTGTTAGGCATTGAAACTTGTGTTTGTAACTTTGGCAGTGGCTGTTGGTGGATTTAGTTTACAATTGATTTCTTTTCAATTTGAACGTTCTTCAAATCTTTGCCATCATTTTATAAAGTTGCTCCTTTCTTTTATTTGGTTTCTGCTACAACAAGGACAACATAAAAGAATGTGACACACAGACTAGTTGAAATGTTTACTGCAGTCGATGTGCACTGTGCACGTTTGCGTTTGCTTGATTTTGACATGATTTGGGTGACATTAAATCAAGCAATCAGCAGCATTCAATTCGCTTCTCGATACAATTTAATCTGGAAAACAATACAAAATTAAATAAATGCACAACATTTGAATGAAAACAAATAAATTGTTGTGATTGATCGTTTAGCCGAACGACCGCCTTAAATACCATTAATTAAATTGAAAGCAAGAACGAAAGAAAAATAAAATAAAATTCTTTAGACTCCTTCGTGTCCATGTCAAAACAATAAATGAATGAATGAATAATTGAGCTGTTTACTCAAGTAAATAGAACAGCAAATTTTTAATTTTAAATTTGAAAAGGGAGGTTTAACATAAATAAAATTTTTTGAATAACCAAAAAAGACTTACGCCGTTATTACAACTTTCGTTAGTTAAAGTTAAGATTTCGGGCAGGAAATAGTCAACTTTGGAACCAAATTTAGGTTTATAGTTAAAGACAAACTATTCGATATTTAACTTGTCGATATTTTTATTTTAATGGCAAATCAAAAGCTTGATATTTGACTTATTAAGTCTTAACTTGTTATAGTGCCCCTTAGTGAAAGTACTTTAGAGGGAAGAAAATTTCTTTTAATTAGTTAAAATATCAAACGATTACTACCTCAAGCGTTTCTTGTTAGAATCACAACTCTGAAAACATATTAAATTGCTGTACTCACACAAATGGAACGTTTTATTACGCTTTTACAGAGCAGGTATAAAAACGTATTAGAACCTAACAAGAGTGACTGTGGTATTACATATCTCAAGTATAAGATAAGTAATATTTTGATCAAAGTGTAGGTTCTATGGTTTTCATTATGCAACCGCAGGACATGTAAGTACGTGTGGACTGTCTGGTCTTGAGTCTCGTAGAGAAAGACTTCTTGTTGACTCCCAGAGAAATAGGAAAGCTCTCATTAAATGAATTAAATAAAATTATAAAAGAAAAAAAAAATATCGAAGCTTGAAACCAGATTTAGAACTCCAACAGTGTGCTCCTCGATTAGGTTAAATATGGTACTTTGATAGTAATAATGAAGATTCCATAAACAAAAATTGAATACTACAGAAAGCGTTAGCACAAAAAACTCCAAAGTCTAGCCGGAAAACAAAGCTGCGAGGCCCGAATGACGGTATAGTTTCAATTGTTCTCTAACTGATTAACGTCCTGGATTGGCGTAGTGAAATAAATTAATAGCCCTTTTCATGTATTTTTAGTGTTGAAAATTTTTTTGATTCCTATTTTGGGAAAATATCCTGGTTCGTAATTTCAAACATGTGAAAGAAATTTATATGCTTGAAAACCTTCAGAAGCATATTTTTGGAATTCTCTGCTGTAAATTTAACATCACTGGTTGTTGGCTAATGCACGAGTTGTGCATTCCTGGGTCCTAGCACAATTTCTTTTAAAACAAATGATAAAAAATGTTTTTTTTTTAACTCATAATTATTTGCCAATACAGAAATTAAACCTGGCTGGCCATTTCATATCAAATCATATAATTATGGAACATATTCGTTTGTGTTTTTATCTAAAATAATTGAATAATTAATACCAGAGTATTTTAAATTAAAACAAAAACAAAAACTCAAAATTACTACTGCCACAAACGTACAATTTTTGATGAGTAAAAGCAAAAAAAAAAAAAAAAAATAAACACCCAACCAACTACCACAAGAACCAAATGGTCAATTTATGGATCAGGTGGCTGTTAAAAATGGTTTAAAACTAAAAAAAAAACCACAAAACCAAAAACCGAACCATATGTGTTTTCAAATTCTACCAGAAATCGAATCATTATTCCAGCAGTTTATTTTTTAATCTTTAAATACTTAAAAAAATGCCACAACAAAAAAGAAAAAAGAAAGACCTGGTGCCGCAGGGCATAAATTATATGAAATGTGGTGGTGGCGGTGGTCAGTTATTAAAACATCATTCAGTATGCAATCGGCAAAAAGAGTAAAATGCAACCAAAACACTTTAAAATCGTACAAGAAACAGATAAAAAAAATTGTGGCAAGAAACAACAACTTTAAATGGCTGAACATGAATTCATGATTCTTTATAGGAATTCTTAACACAAAGATTTTGCGGTTTTTATGTCGTCTGCACAGTTTACAAAGAAAAAAAAACCAAGAAAAATAAAAACATAATTGAATACCAAAAAAACCGATGTTATGACTATCGATCATCAGCATTGATGCTAGAGTAAGTAAGAGAAGCAGCAGCACTATTAAAAAAACCAAAAACTAAAAACTTGCATAAATTGTTGTGCGAATCAAAGGGTATAAAACAGCAAAAACAAACCCAAACCAAAACCGACTAAGCATTTAAGCCATTCTACTAAGTCATCAAAACTGTACAAACACCCAGCAAACAAAGGGGTTGTTCAGAACCAAAATTTTGTTGAAAATAGCAAAGCTGGCTATATGTTTTATATTAGCTTGTTGTAAATGCGACTTCGAGAACGAACTCGTAACAACGCTGAAGATCTGGCAACAGATCTAAAAGTCATTAACATAGAAGAAATGTGGATACTCACGAAACTAATTATTTTTCATTTAGAGCAATAACTAACATAGACTTGAAGTAAACGTTTGCTGGGTATATTCGCTTTTGTATACGATATGTTGCCAAAAGTGAGATACAGCAAATTTTAATACCAAAAATGTATGGCAACAAAAAAGTATATCTGCCGCCTCGTGCTGAGCAGAAGCCAAATATTTTTCACTGTAATACGCACAGTAATTTTATATGAACAATTTTGTGTTAATGCTAAATATAAGGCGAGAGTTCGAAATTCGTTGTTTTGTTTGTGTTGTATTATTATTATAGAGCGGAAAGCGGTGAGGGAGAGAATAGACCTAAATTAAATTTTTCTACCCCACTCAGCATTTAATTTCCTTGTAGTGATTTCAGGTTGCCATCTGATAGTTACGAGTATTAATTAATTATCCTCGCTATTACAGTGTTCTTTGTAACTTTTAGCGTTTTAAAGTAACAGCCTTGAGACTGTGCTAATAAGTCTTATAAGAGCCAGTGCCAAGAATTTAAGTCTCTTTCGACAGGCTTTTTATACCCTTTGTTACACGTGTAAGTCAGTTACTTTGGATGTTAATGTCATATCATTTTTGTAGTTTTCTTTGCCCGTCTGGTTGGAGCGGTTTCCCTATTAATTTTCAATCTTTTCCATTGGTTTATTGTCCGTTTCTATTGCATTCTTTAGGTACATAGCAAAATAACAATTTGTGTCCTAATTAAATATTTCAAGTGAAAAACATCAATACAAACAAAAAATTAATTTAATAAAAAAAATAATGTAATTAGTTCAATTGTTTTTTTCTTGACAATTTTTACCATATTTCCACAACTATTGATTACATTTTAAAATTTTGAATTTTTCTTTTAAACGTAAAAAATTTAATGTTTTCACGTAATGCTCGTCTATGTCATGCAATTTCTTGCAACGGAAGAATACCGCAGCAATGGAGTGAATGCTTCCTCACAAAAAATACTTTCCGCAACCCCATAACTTGGCGTTCTCAGTTTAACGAGCTGCCTCTTTAAAAAAATCAATAAATTTTTTTAACAATATTTTCTACCACATACACACTGTGCACTAAATAATTTTCAGCCTCTATAATCACGTGTAAAGTTCTGTATGAATGCTTACGTGCGTGTGTATGTCTGCGCGTGTGTGGAGACGAATGCAAACAAAAAATGTTGCTGTGCAACATTAAATTAACCAAATTACTGATTGCATTTGTGGCTTCCATTTTTTTTCCTGTTAATGTTACTGCGACTTTGAAAATCAAAAAAAAAATTTTTTTTGTTGTCGCATTTCGCTGCCGTATGAGTAGCAACAAACACGCATCCAATATTGCGCATATTATTGCATCGTTATTGTGTTTCATTTTACATACATTTTGAGCGATTTTTTTTTGTTGATTTTGAGTTCGCATTATTTTATGGCCAAAATGTCCATATTGTGGTTATAAGTTGCAAAAACGTTATTCGTTTAGTTTGCAAATTTTTAAATTCAAAATTTAAGTGTGAGCGGATTAAAGTTATATTGAGTTGTGTACGAGTTTAGTTGAAGTAGAACTTTTTTGTTGTTGTTGTTGTTGAATGTGATGAACACTGACAAAAGCAGCAAAAATTGTATTGACTGTAATTTACATACATTTATCAGTTAATTGCTGCACCCTACACATGGTTACATGACTTCAAAGGAAACGGGAGACCAATTAGAAATTATGGGTGCATGACTAGACTAGACAAATATAACACACTTACTTAGCTGCACTAGAAAATTTGTTCAATTAATTTTTAAATTAATTTTAATCGCAATAAGACTTTAGCTCTTTAGTGGAAGACCTCGTTTCAGCAGCAAGAATTTGTTATCATAAGGATAAAATCTGGCTTATAAATATTTGTTCGACTCGAATCTAAAATTCTTAAGCAGACTGAAAACAAATTCAATTTAAAAATTACAATTTAAAGCTAGAGAGAGAGAGAGAGAGAGAGAGAGCTTAGATGAGAGATGAAGAGTATTTTAAAAATTAAAATTTGTTTTGTGTGAATTCCCTTCAGCTGAATCCCAAACTAATTTTAGGGTGTGCGCTGAACGCCTACTCGCTGTAAGATTTTCTTTTTTTTTTTTTAAATAAATTTCTTTGGCGATGCTTTCTTTCATATTATCCAAATATTTTTTGTTATTGTTGCTTAAATTTTAAAAATTGTTAAAATGTTGCCAATTTGTTTTTGCCATATTTTCTTTTTTTGTGGTGCGTAATTTACTGCATGCTTGGATAACGTTGTCTCTTCCGTTTTGCGTCTGTTTATTGTGTTGCTGGCTGCTGCCGCAGTGGCATTAAATTAAACGTAATTCTTTAACTTTTTGATCTACAACTTGCAGATTGCAGATGTTTAAAAATAATAATACAGACATACACAACAAAAATGAATTATGAAAAAAGTAAGAACTCAATAAAAAAAAATCCAAGCACAAAAACTCAAATACACAAACACATATACAAATATTTACACCCAGCAAACATTTACCCAGCAATAGCCAAGATTGGAAGCAACGTATTGCATTCTCAAACTATTGAGAGAAACTTTTCGAAATGCTCTTTATTATGCGGCATGAAACGGTTATAGTTCTTAAATGTACAAAATTCTGTCCCCAGAACAAACCTGTTGCAAAATGAAATTTATTGCTTCCGAGAAGCTCTAAGGTAAGGGGTAGCTCAAAATACTTTTGTACATACATAGACTGCCTGAGTCCTTTGGTCTGTCTATTTAGTGAAAGCACAAAGAACAAAGCGTTATATTTTGTTGTGATAGAGTAAAGTGAAGTCAATATCAGTTTTTCCAAAAAAAGTCGTCTTCATGAATACACAAATTGTCGATATTGAAGCTCATGCATGAGAAACAAATGCCCCCTTAACCAAAAACTCTGTCTGTTGAGGATTTTGTTCAGGCCTTAATATTTGAAAGGTGAGACTGAAATTGCAGTAACTTTGAATGGCATGATAACGCAATTCTTAAGGCCTCAAATATGGATGATATATGGCTTCAGCAAGAAGGCGTTGTCTGAAAACAATCGATTTATTGCAGCATGCAATGAAAAAGTGCTCTCTTACTGAGACTCTCTTTACATTTACGTGGTTGATTAAACTTTTTTTTTAACAAAGTGTGCTTAACGACACCCCTACAATATGAATATGTTTTTTAGTTTTCATTTTGGTTTTCCCTTAAAAGTTTTCTAAGAGAATTCAGGGTATTAAACTTGTTTAACTTGTGTTCACTTTCGTTTTTTTTTTTTTTTTTTGTTATTTCTCTCTTGATGATAAGCTAATTAGTCACCCGTGAAATGAACTTTGATATGTTAATCCTGTCGTACTTTAATAATTTTTTTTTTTAAATGACTGCAATAAGTTTTACTTACCCTTTTAAGAATTAATTTCTCTTCGGAAGTACAGCTTCTGCAGAAAAAATATCTGCAATTATTTTTTTCGTTTCCCAAAATTAAATTAAAACCAACTGAATACAAAAAAATGTAAAATTATTTGAAGCTCATTTCTGTTTCTTTTTTCTCTAATTATTTATTGAAGTATATAATTGATTTTTAATTTTGTTTTCACAATTTTTTCTATGGTTTACTTTGATTTTACAATTTATTTCTGTCACTTAAATTAAATTAAATTAAATAAGTTGGTGTCTTATTACACTAGTATTATTACTGAGTGAGTTTTATTTTCATTCATAAATTAAATTTTATTGTTCATGTCAAATTTTCGCTTGAATAAGAGACAGCAATTTTCGTTATTTAACTTTTTTTTTCTGCTTGTGAAATTTTGCTGAATTGTATTTTAATTATTTTTTTACATTTTACTTGCCATCATCATTGAAATTAAAATGTTGTGCATACTGATGGATTAATGTTGTTTATTACTGGTTAATAATTAATAAAAAAAAAATAGTTACGGCTAATATCTTATAGTACACATAACTGGGTTTTGGTTAGACTTTAAATTAATGTCGGATAACTTGTTCTTAACTTGTAACTCTTTTTAAACTTAAAATCTTGTCGAAAACAATAACCTGTAATATTAGACCACTAAAGAGCCGAATTTAAAAAAAAAAAAAACTTTTGTCATTTTGACAAAAGAATTTGGGCCTCTATAATATATATATATTCTAAATCTGTCTGTCCGTACAAACGTTGAAATAATTATCTGTAGGAAATTTTCATTAAAAACCATCTACGATTACGGTTTCCCTTTACATTTACCATTTTAATTTATTTCTGCCTGAAAATGCTTTCATTATTCCAATGATGATGCAGTATTTCATAATTCGTTCGTGCTAAATTTGTTGCTGTAATTTTTCATAGGAGTTGTTAGTATTAAATTACTTAAAATTTTTTATTGCATAACAGTGGTGGTCATATATATTGTGACATGGCAAAAAAAAAAAAAACGGAAAGCTAATCAGCCCATGAATTTTACCCAAAGAAAATTTTTGTTTTTTTTTTTTTTTTAATTTCTTAGTTAAAAAATTGAGAAATTTTTTTTTTTGATAACAGTAAAGAGAAAAGTAAAAAACTTCTAGAAAATTATTATTCATAATTGCCCTGAATATTTGTAAGGTAACTAACGCCATTTTTAGTAAATTTACGACTGTTAACTAAATGCTAAAACTATAGGTCCGGAATAAAATTTTTTAATTGATAATAAATTTACTAACAAAAAATATAAAACAATCGACTTTTATTATTATTAGAACGTAAACTCAAAAATTTATTCACTCGTTTCGATTACCTGCCGCATATTCCAACAAAAAACTGAATCGAAAAAAAAGCAGAAGACAAGAGTGCTTTTATATCACTTGATTTATATAGAAAAATAACACATTTTGTGAAGATTTATTTTTATAAAATCTTCAATTAGTTTAAAAATCCGTGTCCTTGGCAAAAATTGAAATGACCCAAACATCTACGGGGCCCCCTCACTATTTTTAATTTGATTAATGATTAATTTAAGATGTCGCTCTTGACAAAGAGTTTTTATTTCGCAACACTTTATATAAACTGGGTTGGTTACCTTAATAATGCCAGTCAATTGATCATGGGACGACTACACATAAATAAAACCGATTTTTTTTAATTTTTTGACATCGTCATATTATTTACGCCACCACTGTACAATTAGTTCTAAATATTTTTTATTTTAATAGTAAAATTCATTCATATTCTTTCATTCATTCATTGAGCAAATTTTATTTATTTTTTTATTTTTTATTTACGTTTTTTTAATCATTGAAAAGTTTGCAGTTTCTGCTTTTTATTGCTTTCAATTACAGTTTTTCAATTTAATTAGTGTTAAAAAATAATAAAGTGAACATAAAAAATTATTTGGCAATAATTATATTCTTAATTTTTTTTTATTTTTTGTGGGTTTCAAGTCATTTCTTTGGTAGCATTTTTTGTTTAAGAATTTAACAAAACGGACTAGTTCTTTAAAGAAGAATTTAATTTGAAAAGGAGACTTAGAAGACCAATTAAAGGTCTGTCATAAATATTTATTGTGAATTAGGTGGCACTTAAACTAATGATACCCCAAATACAATTAAATGAATTTAAAAACAAATATAAATTAAAATTTGATCGTAACCCCCCACAATCATGACATGCGCTCCCTGAACATTTGCCATGATTTACAGAACAAATACTTTCAGTCTTTGGCTTTTATCACAACACATGTTTTGGCTTTCATATTTTTGGGCTAGAAAAGCTTTTCTATTAGAATAAAACGAGTAATAAAAAGAATATTTGTAAGTGCTGCCTTAAGATAAGTTTTGTTTTTCTTTTTTTAATTTCCTTTATGAAATGCCCAAATCGTGAAACAAATGTTGTTTTATAACTTCACCTTCCTCTTCCAGTTTTTGAGCAATAACAGTGTTAATTAGATTAAAGGCAACGGCGAATACAGTAAATGCTGCATAAACGCCAAATGCAAGCCAACGTATTAAATTCGATTCGGTTTTATAGTCAAAATTTCTTAATACTAAAAGTCCAATAGTGAAACCGGCTAAAGATCCAGTCAGATGTGCAATATACGATACAGAGGGTATTATATCTAAAGAGTCTTCATTTATAAATTTACTATAGAAGGCATAGCCAGTATCACAAAACACTAAAATTTAAAAACATAAATTTAATTTAATTTTATGTTTTATTAATTCTAACTCACCAAATATTAAAACGGCCAATAGATGTGCGACACCGTAACGAATTTGTCCAAAATTGATCATGACATTTGACAATTGTGCTGCCAGCAGCGCATAAACACCACCACTTGCTCCTACCAAATACACTTCCGAATCAATGACGCTGGTGCCCAATGAGCCGGCTAGAACACCGGCAAAATAAATTGTGGCGATACGTAAAGAGCCGTGCACCATTTCCAAGGGTAAACCATAAATTAACTGAACAGTAACATTAAAACCCAAATGAAACCAATTGGCATGCAAAACCATGTATGTTAGAAAACGCCAAACTTGTAAGCGGCGATCTGGACGATAAACTAAAACTGATTCGCTGGGTATGCTGGTGCTATTTAATTTCATTTGAGCTCTTACTGTTATAAAATCGTACATGAAAACTCCGATCTGCAAATAAAGCAATAAAAAAGTAACTGATTTAAATGAACTCTTTTTATTTTTATTTTTATAACAGAAAACCTTCAGGGTCTATTCTAAATTGGTTCTCTACAGAGGCTGATTTGCTAGAAATTTTTTTAAAAAGTTTTGGAACGAGATAAATGTTTCAATAGCACAACTCTAAATCGTTGTGTAAAGCTTGTCTTCTTACTAAAAGTTAATGGCTGCTTCTTTTTCAGAAAGTTAATTATTATTATGGGAAATAATTACACCGCGAATTGCACGATCTATTCCGCTGTGCAGCCCAGTTTCCAACTAAAGCAATATAAAACTCCTCACGAATCTTATATATTCTCTGATATTCATTTTATTTTATTTTTTCTTTGGCCAGCAACCACTACACGAATTGTATTGCCTGCCTGCAGCACAAATTAAACTTTGTTGTCATTTCTACTGAAGAATGATAATTTCAGGGTTATTTAGTCCCTTTGACAGCCGCATACCTCCTTTGGCTCTCCAGAAATTTAGCAGATTTGTTTTTCTTTTCCTCTTTCCATTTTAAAATATGAATGAAGTTATTTTTCACTCCACAGAGGGCTCTGAGCCTAGGAAAGGCGTATACGCGTCTTTTTCATTCCCTACAAGAGTAACCGAGTTCCGCTCTGCCACAGCACCGAGAAGCCTACAGCAACCCCAAACCAAACGCAATCGAAATTAAATAATTTCGTTTTATTATTGAACTAATTTCATTTTATTAATGAAATTATTTCATTTTATTAATGAAATTATTTCATTTTATTAATGAAATTGTTTAATTTTATTAATGAAATTATTTCATTTTATTAATGAAATTATTTCATTTTTTTAATGAAATTATTTAATTTTATTAATGAAATTTTTTAATTCCTTTAATGAAATTTTTTAATTTTATTATCGAAATTTTTTTCATTCTAATTTTAAATTTGTTTAAATTAGTCTTTTTTTATAAAATTTTTATTTTCAAATAAACTTTATTTTTCTTTTATGAAAACTCGCTCATAAAAGCAACTTTTCCTAAAATTTATTATTTCAGCTAAAAAAAAAAGAAGAAAAAAATAGAAAAAGAACATAAAAATCAACCCCCATTCTCCATGATATAAAACAAATATCGATTGATTCAGACTTTATGACGACAACGAGGTCACACTCAGAGACAGATTTCTTCTCTTTCTTTTGTTTTTCATTTTACTACGAAAAGTTTTTCATATTATTTGCTCATATTTTAGTGATGCTGCTAAGAGTTGAGTTAAAATTACTTCTTAATTTTGTTGTTTGTTTGGTACGTGTGTTTTTTTTTTTTTCAGTACAAAACACAACACTTTAATTTGCACATAAATTTTTTTGTTGGCTAGAATGTAACCTCTTTGTTCAATTTTATTACGCAAGAACTCAATAAAAATGGGACAGTTAAAAGTTTATGGCAAAATTTCGTTTGACTTTAGGACAGAATTAAATAAATTAATGAAATAGAAGAACATGTTTATACCTGATTTGTTATGAAATCATAGTTTATATTCGGCAACAATATAACGCAGAATTTATTGTCTTTGCAAAGTATGTGCATAAATAAAATATGTTTGTGTGAAATTTTATTATGAGTGTTGTTGTAATAGTGCCAACAGTGAGATGTGTCAACACCGACTGACACCCAAACCTTAATTTGACCCCAGTGGTGTTGCTCTGAAGGATTTTAGGAACTTCCGGATGAACTATACAACGTTACGGTATGGGCTGTCTAGATATCTAATCTGCCTCCCAATTACCAGAAATTACTTATTTTAAAAACATTTTTGAAATTCCCTTCTACCCTAGTACTCTAGCTCTGAGAGATTTTTTCCATTCCCCATTTTGCCGAGGTACCATTACCTTGAAACTGTTAACAATCACAAGAGAAAAAGTCACCTTTGGAAAGAGTCAACATAAAAATAATTTATTTTCAACTGCCAACCAATAAACCAGCCAACAAAAGAAAAAAATGTGAGTCACAAAACCCAAAGCAACGTAGTGATAGAATTGAATTGCAATAATTGTAAAATTGCCAATGAGAGTGTGTGTGTGTAAGTTTGAAAACAAAAATGTTGCTGATTTGATTCAATGTGTATCGATCGAATGTGAGACCAACGGGGATGACAAATAAAATAAAAAAAGTATTTGCGCATTTATCACAAACAAAAAAAAATAGTCTGGGGTAAGTCTACCCTAATCCGGGCACTGCTTTGGTTTGAAATTTATTTACACCTGCATTCTCGCACGTACACACGCAGACACACGAAGATATTTTTGTATCGAAATGTTTATATGCTTTGCTACACTCGATAAAAACTTTGAATTCAAAAAAAAATTAGTTCCTTGTTACGGTAGAATTGAAGTATCACATTTATTTTTCTCTTTTATAACACATTATTCAGACACATACGTACGTATTTTCTTTTCTAGTAAATTTTTGCCAAAATCATGAAATTTAGCTAACGGCTACTTTATCTTCATGTGCTATCTTTTAACGGCCAAATATATTAGTAATGGAGAAGCGTGTTAGTCTTCCTTTTAGTTGTGTTATAATTGAAACAACTGCTATTATTGAGTTGTCATTTTTGTATGTGCTTCTCAACTGCGCGAACACAGAGTTGTAATCAGTAATAACAAAGTTACAACTAAAGTAGAGTTGAGTTGTGAACCATAAAAGTGGAAAAATTTTAAGTTGATACACTCAGAAAAGAACTTCGGTTTTGTTTCCAATCAAAAATTCAGTTGTGATAATCGAATTTTTTAATCTTGACAATAGAAATTCGGTCTTACAGCTCGAAATATTTTTAACAGAACTAACTTTTGGCCTGTATTATCGAAATCTAGTTGTTACAACTAACGGAGGGTTGTAGAATAGATTATGATGTTTTGCCAAGCACAATTTATATAAATTAAGAAAAATACGCCCAAGAGTCCATCATATAAGTAAAATGGAAATTTGCCCTAATGCTGTCTTGAATGTCCCTAATATTTATATTACGTATACGTACACATGTACACCCGTTTTCTTTGAATTAAACTTTTTTAAATAATATTTTGAAGTGGCATTACAAAAAAAATTATTATTTATGATGAGCAAATAAGAGTTGTTGGAGACTCTTGAAAAAAATTTGTTCCTTCAATATACGGTGTTTCCTTAGGAAAAGTTTGTCAGTACCTAAATCGTCTTAAAAAAAAAATAGTTGAATTGAAAAAAAATCAAAGTTAGAATTTTAGTTTAATTTAAAGGAAAATTAAAAAAGAAACAGAGCCTTTAGCAAGCTCAAACTAAATGGCGTCATACTTTGTTTTTTTCTTTAAGCTTTGGCAGCAGAATTACTGCACGTGCTTTTTTGTGCTGGCATGCAATTTCTAGCCAGCCATATGCAAGTTTGTATGGGTGTGTTTGCAATTGTAACTTTGCATTACAAAAATACCACAAACAAGCAAATATAAATGTACGAGTGTGTGCATGTGAGTGTTTTAGTTATTTATTTCTGTGTGTGTGTGTGTGCCTGAGCTTAACATTTATCAGTTCTTCCTTTTATTTTTAGTATTAGTTTCATCGGTATTTTTCAACTTCATAAACCATTAAAGAAACTCCAAGGCAATCTTGGCTGTCTGACATGGTGTCTCGTCTATTTAGACTTTTTTCTTCTTCTGCTTCTACTGCTATTTGTTTCTATTGTTCTTGTGCAATTTGCAATTGGACACGAGTGTTTGTGTATGAGTATATGCCCTGCTTTTTATAGTTTTACCCCATGTATATTTGATGATATAAATCTCAAATAACAAATGACTATAAAATAGAGGGGAAAAAGAAATGACTTGATCTCAGTTGCTCAGAAAAAAAATTAGGAACCAATTAAAAATATTAATTAAAAAATTTGTTAAATCAATAAAATTTTTAATTGAGTCAATTAAATATTTAATTAAACTGAAAAATATATAAAATTAATTAAATATTTAACTGAATTGATTTAACAAATTTTTTAATTAAAATTTTTAATTGGTTCGTAATTTTTTTTCTGTGTGCTCACAGAGTGATGGATAAAGGTTGAAGGGTATTTTTTTTAAACAATATAATTTAAAATTGTCAAAATGGATTGTTTTTAGCATTAGCAATTTAGAGCTGATTTGATTTTCAGTCAAGTGTTCATGCATGAGAATAAAACCAGCTTGCAGAAAACTTTCATAAGATTTTTGTGAGCCGATAAAAAGAAGATTCAAGTGAACTAATATTTCCTCTTACATTTTATTATGTTTATTGCAGACAATGTTGAGAGAAATGATTATAAAATACTTGTGTGTGCAGGAGGGGAGAGGAAGTATTTTTAAAATTTGTGTTTCAGTTTCCCCTCTCCATCCCGCTCTCCCAAAAGCTTGAGATTTGTAAAAGTAATAACTCCAGTATAAAAATACAACTTTTCCCCTAAAACAAAGAAAATACAATTTTCATTTTGTTTTCATCTCTTATTGCAAAATTAACTTTTTTTCTGTAGACAAAAAAGACAGCAGAACCACATTTATTTATTTCCTTAACAAAAAAAAAAAAAAAAAAAAGAAAAATTAAATAAAACTTTTACGATTTGTTAAGATTAGTATTTGGTATTACACCCTTGCAACCGAAACATCCTGAATGATTAATGGGCTGATCATTTGTTGTTTTTTTTATAGGAATTTTAAATAGCTTTTACGTCTAGACAGTTCAAGTGACCAGCATACGGAAGAGAATTCTAATAAAAATTTGTTGCAAACCTTTTTTGTTTCTAAATTTTTAAAAAATTTAGTTAACTTACTTAATCAATAAGAATTTTGTTCATTAATCCAATAAAAAAATTAATTATTTTTCAACTAATGGAGTAGAAATAAATTCATGGAGTAGAATAAATTCATATTTTGAGCCGCATAACAATTTTTTTAAAAACATAAATTTGCGAAGCTTCTTGGCTAGTCTGCAGAAAACACCCAGTGTTCATATTCGCTTTTTATTTGAAATGTTTTTTTTTTATTCAAAAAGTCGCTGAGTACTCAAATAGCCCTGATTTATGAGACTTTCTTGCAAATAATTCATTTTAATCAACGCTCTTCTTAGTTCAAAAAATTCTTTATCCAGTTTAGTTGATCTTATATGTCTTTATAAGGAGCAATATCAGATCCTCTTGATATTATCTCTTTTCATCAAATACTCCTGACTGTCATTTAATGTTTTTTTGTTTGTGTTAAATGAATTATGGAAACGGTGGCACTAAATCATTTGTGTACCACCCAAGACTACTTCAATAAAGTTTGTTCTATTGCGTGAAGAAAAAAAATTCCAAATTTGGCATTGAAATTCCCTCTAAGTGTAGGTACGACGGTTTTGAGAAATTATGTAGAAATTTTAATTTTTAAAAAATTTTATAGAATAAAAAGCGTAGAAACATATCGCCTTTTTCATCAAAAATATAAACTCTTGTGTTTTTAGCAAGGGAGCCATATTTTATTGAAATCAGTGAACAACTTTTGATTTTATTAAATTCTTTAAAATTTCAGGTTTTCCTTTAACAAAACAACAAGAAATTGTTGTGATTCCTTTCAAATTCCCTTATCAAAAATATGCAAACTGTTGGCATTAATTTCTACGCAACACTCAAAACTAGTCCTGCAAATAGCCTCCTTCCCTTTAAGTTTTTTTGTACACATTATTAAATGTTAAACTGTAGTTTCGCCTAATGTAATTTTAAATTTGTTTTGCTGATTACTGCTTATGGTGGGGGACCAGTCCCTCTAAAAACAAAACAAACAATTGGGGGTGGAAATATGTAAACAGCAGTTTTACTTAAACGTGATTAAAATAATAAAAACTTTTTAATAAAAATTGTCAAAAAACTGCGCATAAGAAATTTTACTTGGCTAAATAATTATTAGAAAAAAAAAGTATAAAAAATTTTAATGCCTTCAATTTATTTTAGCTCCTGTACTTGAACAGGTTGACTTCATTTTGGGGTAAACTTTAATACTGCCACCCACGTTTATTAAGCAATAGACACTTGTTCATATCAAAGTGTTGCCATAGTGGCGGTAAAGGCCCACAACATAAATAATGCGCAAAATTGTTTTTTTTTTGTGTTTGGTTGTTGCTTGAAAAACAACCACTCACTTTTACAACATATTTTTAGTATTTATTTTTTTTGTTCTTTCTTTTTTTTTTATTGCAAAAAAACTATTTCAATTAATGTCTTAATGTCTGCTATATTTATGTCAACTTATTTATTCACGTTTGGTTATGACAAACCTTTTTTTATAATTTAATTTTTTTTTTTTAGAAATCATTGAACCTTTAGCAAAATCAGCTCCCACATGTCATTTTATTATATGCACTTGTAGCAACACAGGGTTATGGATGGACAAGAGTTTTTTTTTTAAGAAGTTTGAGAGCAACATTATGTTGCAAAGTTTGCTTGTTTTAGGGAGGGCGCTTCATTATGATGCATGTGTTTGCAATGATGAAGATTATGTTTTTGCAAGCAAAAACATGTTTTTTGGTGTTTGTTTGTCTACACAAAATGAAGGTAAACATGTGTAGCGAGTAAGAGTCTGTCTGCATCTCAGTTCAGTTTTTTTCTTGCTTGGCTGCTGGCGTGGTGGCGGCGTCTGTGCTAACACTGAATGAGTCTGCTGTTGGAATCAGTCTTTTTTCAAGCCACCCAAGTTGTTGTTGTTGATAAGTTTTTTTTTTAAGATTTTCTGTTGCAACCACTATTTGTTGACTGCCTGATTACCGGCAGACTGCTTGTTTTCTCAATTATATTTTGGTGGTCATTTGGGCAATTGTTAAGCGTTTTTTCTTCTTCTTTGTTACATGTTTTTGAATATTTTAATTGAAACGCATAATTTAATGCGAATACGTCGTTGGTATAAAATCGTAAAACGTCCACTAGCTTAGCAGTATTGGATTTGTAGGACGACTACCTGCAGCAATAGCATTTAGATGAATTTTTTGGTTTCGTTTTTTGCAAGAAAACAACTACAGACTGACCATTTGCTCCCAGTGGCTAGCCAGAAATCGAACCTGCGACTCTCAAATTGATAGGTTAGAGCGTTACCCACCAATCCTCAGGGCGCCCATAATAATAAGTTTGGTTGCAATCGAAAATCGACCCATAATTCTCGAGTTATTACAAATTATATAGCGTGGCGACTTTGAAGTCACTGTAGGCCTGTGTTATCAATAAACCGTTGGGAGTCCTCATAATAGTGTTTGGGAATACCAAATTATGATTGAACTGATTTCGACGGTGATAAAAAGTCAAGTTGGTTTGAAGTTGATGACAAGAAAAGGATTGATTAAAACAAATTGATTTTATTGCTTAAAGCTGTTGGTATATTTTTCTGCCTTTCGTTTCTGTATTTTCTATTAAATTTTTTTATTTTTAACTCATTATGCTGGTACTTACCTCCAATAGCGATATGAATATAATAAATAAAGGCGGAGGCCAATAATGTTTTTTATCAGCCAAATAAAGTTGTTGTTTTTGATTGTGTTCTCTTTTGTCAACGTTACCAAAGGGATTAATGCTGCTGCCACATTTACCGCCAGCATCACTAATCACACTTGGCAATAATAAAAATTTTGTTGGCAATTCATACAAATGCATTGAATTCTGGCAACGCAAAGCATTATGTGACTGATGTTGGTAATTGTGTTGCTGCTGATAGAGTCCAAATGAATTTTCAATATCACAGTGACATTTTACATTCAATACAACTGCTGCATCAAGATTATTTTGTTTCGTTTTTGATTTTGAGGCTGATAATTTTGGTGTTGGCTGCTTTAAAGAATTCATTAAAATTTCATTGTTAATGTTTGTAAAAGTAGAATGTTTTTGTGTAACTTTTGACTTTGTTGCTACAACAAGCATTTCCGTTTGTTGTTCAGGGGATATCATTGTGCTTAAACCATAACAATACAAAAGCTGGCTGACTGACAACAACAAAGGCTGCATCAATTGTAATTGTAACATTTACTATACGAGTACAAACTGTAGCTCGTTGGTTTCTTCTTCTTTTTTTAAGTGAAATGTACGTTGCAAAAACAAATCCCAATCTCGCGTTTTAATACTTTTGTAAAGTGTTGTAGTTTTATCTCCCCCCTCAAAAAACACAAAGGCAAGAATGAATGAAATTGTGTGAGGGAGAGAAAGTATGAAAGATTTTGTGGTTTGTTTTTTTTTTTAATTGAATTTTTATTTTATTTACTTGTTGTTGGCTGGCTTACTTCATACTTAGCAAGAGTACATGATGCTGTCACATGCTTTTTCATGCAGCCGCTTAATAAATTTAAAATCCTTTTGTTGCTGTTCGTTTATTCTTTCTCAGTTTTTTATTTATTTTAAAATTTTTGTTTGTTGTCGTTGATACTTAATTTAATATGTAGGAACTTTGATTTACATTGGGCACACTTGGGGTGGTGATGCTTGTTGGCTGGCTGCTGGTCTGTCAGTTGGTATTGTGTTTGTGACAGTGACACTGTTATTTAATGGCAGCGGCGGCGCTAAGTAGTTCTACTGTGCCACGCTAAAATCATGTTACATGTCACCTCTACAGCACAAACAATTTAAGCCCGTTGGCAACATTTCATTTTAGCTGCAAAGAAAGAAAACAACAACAACAAATTATTACTAGATATTTAAGTGCACACAGCAAAAAAAGAAATAAAATAAAATTGTAAAACAAATCTCTCAAGTACTTGTAGTCAAGAATTTACAAATGAAAATGTCTTTGCAGTAATTGGCTCAAGGTTAATTTAAATTAAAAAAAAAATAAACTAAAAAAAAAAAGAAAATACAAATCGACTTGAACAATTTATCACCTTGTGTGTAACTAAAAAAATTACCAAGAAAAATGCACTTGTCACAGTTATAAAGACAAGTGGAGAGCAGCAAAAAAAAAAAAAAATAATAGACGACTTCCTTTTTAAGTTAAAAAAACGACATGTTTTATATTTTTAGCTCAAGAGGCATAAAAAAAAAAGTAAAATCTGCTTGCTTGAAATTTTCTTAAAGAAAAAGAAAAATTTAAATAAAATTCATGAACATTTAGCAAATGAAATGCTTTTTGAACTAGAAACTTTAGTTTATTATCAATGTCGCCAGTTTTGATGCCAGCACAGTCAGACGCATTCAGAATATATTTTATGTTTGTGTTAAATGTTACTGTTTAGTCTGGTGATTCTCTTGGTATTTTTTTTTTGTTTTTTTATTATTGTTCCATTCGCTTGCCAAAGAATATTTTTTGTTAAAACTTGTCAGCAACTTACCAAAATTCGTTGAAAAATACCCTCAAATTAAAAATAATTTATTTAGTGAAACTTTAAAGATTAACCGTGTTATATTTAATCCCTTCTTCTACTAGATGTTACACGAAAACTTTTTTCTACTAAATTCCACTTTAAACGTGACTCTAGCATTTCAGATAGTCGTTCCCAAAATTAAGTGAATCCAAAATAAAAACTAGCTCTAGTTGCAAATCTTCGAGGGCTTTCTTCCCTTCGGTTCCAAGTTTTCTGCCACTCTTATCATTTTATCAACTATATTGACAGGAGTAAATGTCCAATCTGCTCCCTCAATATGTCTCTCTTTTGCAACCGAAAAAAAGTGTGCTCAGCGTCGGCGTTCGTCGTTTGGCAATATGTACCTGCAGCCTGGATCTCCTACCTTACCCATGCGATACAAGTGCTGTCGAAAGAATCCCTTACCCAAAAGTAGTTGGGTAACGAAATAGTTAATTTCTTTGAACCCATTCATCTATGTTGGTTATAAACTTCGTCATCTGGCATTTACGTCCGCAATACACCTGTTTTGCCAACTTTGTAGGACTAAAACTCTGTTTACATTACTTCAATTTCCACGTCTTTCTTCGTTCACCCGGCAAAAGATCAGCGGGTATCTCTCCACTGCTTAAAAAAGCGATTGACTAATATTGAACCACCACTATGTAAATATTATTCAAGCAACTACTGCCAGACTAGGTAGTGCCTACATATGCGCGCATTAAACACATCTGCACTGCTTACTGGATAACTTCTCTTTTCACTAGTCCCGATATATGGCAATTAGAAAAAGTATACTTTTGCAGTGCGATTCACTAACTTTTTTAACGATGAATCGCATCGATATTTTATCGAATGGTAAACCTTCGGTTTAACTAAAGTCGTTATTTGCAATGGCTATTTATCTGTTGTTAACTACGTCGTAAATCTTATTGTGTGTTAAAAATGTATTTTGGGTATTCAGCGTTTAATTTGAGAAGAGAAAAAATTATTTAAAAAAAAAGTATTCTCACAAAAAATTACTTTCAAAGCACAAATTTGTTTGATTTTTTTTTTATTGTTTTGAGCTTTTCGTTTATTTTGTGATTTCGTGCACAGTATTGCCATACAAAAATAGCTTAATTGAATAGAAAAAACAGCTGTATACCATCGTTATAAATATCGATACTACAACCGTACAAATGTGTCGCTACATACCGCACTTCTCGTGATAGAAACAAAATTTTAATATTTTTTTTTTTATATTTTTCTTGTGCAACCGAAGTTCTTCTTAGAAAAGAAAAGAAAAATAGTTTTTAAAACTTCCTTTGGTAATTTTTTTTTTTTTTGCTTAAAGCGATAATAATATTTGTAAAGCTCTAAACTGAAAAATAATACTTTAAAGTTGTTTTAAATCCTTTTGGGTCATAAACAAAAATTCGATATTCATTAAAAAAAACCAAACCGCTAGGCACCAGACTAGATAATTTAAGCCCTTGCAGAAACAGTTTTAAAACAAAACACAGCAAAAGAAAAAGGAAAAGTTCGCTGCTGCTCTATGTATGTAAATGGGCATGTGTGAGAGTGTTCGGTTGCGTATGAGTGTAATATTTCTGGTTCATTTGTTTGCCAAAATGTTGCCCTTGGTAATGAGTTTTAACTTGATAATAACGATTACAACTCTATTCAAGTTCAGGATACAATAACATTGACTAGACAATGACAACAATTCGCAAGTAACCAGTAGGGGAAGTTAAATTAAAACAAAAACAAAACAAAACAAAACAACAACAAAATGTAGACTGACTTGACTGTATTTATTTAACCACAAAGCTTATTGTTTAATATTTTAAAGTTTTGTACACCCTTTGCTGCCAAACATGAATTTGAAATAAGATACGACTGAGTAAAAGTTTCTTTACAAAAAAAAAAAAAAAAAAACAAAAAAAAAAGTTGCTACAAACAATTATTGAAACAACAAAAGCATGAACTGAATACAACCACTGCTACTGTTAGTTTCAGGATATACGTAGCTGCCTGCATACAAATAATCATAAAAACAGGACAGGAATTAAATATAATGAGCGTATCCTTAAATTGAGCTCAACCAGTTGACATGACGAAGCTAACATTACGAGACATGAATACGAGAGTATTTACTCAAACCAGAAAGCCGTAACAAAGAACCAAACATGAAAAAATAATAATTTTAAAACACAACACCACAATAGCAGTCAAACAACAAACAACAAAAATAAATTAACTGGCTCATACATAACGGAAATGTTTGTTTCCTACCGGGAATTGGTCGTGTGCATCATTATTATCGATGTCGCCTTAGAATGAATTAAAACACACAATCTAAATTAGTATTCCAAAAACAAAACAGAAGCAGAAACCTGTTTCCACAGAGACGCACAACAACAAAAATTAAATAAAAAAAAAAAAAAAAAAAGGAAATAAACAAACTTTTAGAAACTGGTTAGAATCGAGTGTTGGCTGAATTAATAAAAAGGATACACACAAGCGTAATATTGAAAAAAAAAAAAATACGTGAAGTGTGTGTGTAGGGCTCTCATGTAATATTGACCCATAAGACGTGCTTAAAATCACACACCATTAAAGTCAACAATTTTGTCAGCTTGCATTACACAGAAAAGTGTACTTACATCTTGAGTGGCAGGTGTAAAACATTGCGTATTTACTTCAGTTTTTTTATTCTCTCTAGTGGCGTACAGCCTTACCAGGAACTAGAAAAAAATAAGCCTGGAAAAAGGCTAGAAAAAGCTAAATTAAAAAACATAAAATAACAAAAACTTTAAATAATTTTAAACGAATTTAGTTATTTTTCAACTTCAATGTTAAAAGTTAAAATTTAAAGCCACTTCAGGTAAGAGTTTAGTACTTTCTAGGATGCTTTATCAGCAGTACTAAATGATAGTACCACAAACAGCGTAGCCAGGAGCTAGGTTGGCTAAAAAAAAAAGCGAAATCAAAATTAGAGCTTAAAATTCAACATTTTCTTCTTAAAAAAAACATAAAATAAGCAAAACTAAAAAAATAAAGTCATTTTGACACCTGGCTTGAAATAGCATCTTTTACATAATCCTTTTCAAGAGTAGATAATGCACAGCAAAGAACTTTTTTTTTTAGCAGAAAACTTAATACTAATTGCAGTAAATCCATGAACGTCTGTTTATCTTCTTTTTTACGGAATCTTTTAGAACAAATTTTTTTTTAAGAATAGTTTTCGACAGCATTTTTAAGCCATTTCGAATAATTTTGAATTGAAAAATAAAGCTACATTTAATAAGTAGCAGACAAATACTTTATTTCGTTCCAGAAATTAACTCCTCTGACTCATCAACTTCCATTTCAAAATATTACTTTAGTTACTTTCGTTAATATTTTGCCATCTGAAGCAAATTTAAATTTTTTTTGCAACTCAAATCAACATTGTGCAGAAGAAACAGAAATTTAATCCACTTCAAGTTTGGAGTTTACAGAACAAACTCATTTGTGTTCAACAATAAATTTTCGTCAACCTTAGTTTATTTATAATTTGTTTTAATTAAAGAAAATCCTTTGCAAATCAAATATATCATTTTAGCTTTTTTAAGACTATTTTGAAAACTAAAACGGGCTAAGAAAAAGCTAAAAGCTAAATCATAAATTTCGCGGTTGACTGCCAGAAAAAAATGCTAAACTGGCAACTACTCCTATAATTTTCTTCAAATGTAATCTTATCGGTTTTATTTACTTTATTTTAAAACAATGTTTGGGTATGGAAGGAATACAATGTAAACAACATTAACAGTTTCTTGTTCATTTAAACTTTGTTTAAAGCACTGGACACATAGATTGTTGCAATGAACAAAGTTATAAAGGATTCTGGGCCGAAATGTATGTAATCCTTGCAGCTGAATTAAATAAAAAAGCAATTTGATCTCAAATGGTACGCAGCTAAAAAAATGTATGAACAAATTAAACATTTTGTATTAAAATAAAGATTATATTGATGGCATTTTTCATTAATTCGATAAAATATTTCATCAATACGATAATATATTTCCTTCAATTAAAAACTTTTTTATGTTGATTAATAAATCAATCGTTGGCTATTGACAACTACGATTGCTATCAATGTTGATAATGATTTTTATCGTGAGTGTGGATGGTCTTGGACTTAGACTTTTAAATTGATGATGATCGACACTAACTGGAATAAGGGTGATTATTTTTGAAGGCTTCAACCACAAATCAACAATTTCGAATTATTTTAAAAACTAAAATAAGAAATTGCAATGCCCTTTATGGCTAACGCATCATGCTTTATAAATAAATTTTTGTGTCAACTTAAAAAACATAAAAGAAAAGCTAAGACAACAACAAGAATAGAAGAAATAAAACAATTAAATTAATTTCAAGTAACAGAATGTGAAATGACATTAAAATAATAAAATGAAAATCATTTTATTATCTTTATCATCAACAGACATTAACTGTTGCAACATACTCGTAACTTGCTACATGTTTACGCATAAAGTCACGTTGACGCTTAAACACTATGATGAGTGACGAGCATTAAAGGGAATGTGTTTTTTTACCGGTTGCATTTCAGTATGATGCGGCGTTACTATCACTGATGGCCTACTTTATTAATTACACTCACACACAGTCAGTTTTATGTGAAATTAGCAGATGTACTAAATATTTAGTTAAAAGTCGTCTTTGAAATTGTTTCGTATTTCATATTCAAGAGAATGTTTTTATTTCTTTTCATGTTGAGGAACTCTTTTTTTTTTAATTTGAAAATTGATGAACAATTAAAAAAAATTTGGGCAGTCTTTTTAAAAACTAAATTTTTGAAAAGTTATTTTTATTATTGTCAGTAATTTTGTACAAAATTCCTTTAATCCAATTAGCACTAAGAGAGCAGACTTAAGTAACGCGTCTAGCGTACTTTCGTTTGAGCATTACAGTTGTGTATTGATTGGTAATGTTGACTTAAAAGGATACAAAAATAGAGTTCCAGAGAACGAAATAGCAATTGCTTAAACAAAACTTTTATTTACGAGTATGCAGCCAACTTCATTCAGCTCAAATTGGGCTGTCTGGAAGCCTAATAAATTCCTGCTGTGATTTCTATCCATCTAGACCAGACCATCTTCGCTATAATATACGTCCCTTCGTATATCCATTTGAAGCGTGTTTTACATAAAACGATACTTTCGATGGGCTGTTTAGAGACAGAAAGCGATGCCGCAGGACATGTCAATAATCTGTTAAAATGTGGAATTAATTTACTACTTTGGCCAGTAAAGTTGTAGGGAAAATTTTTTTTTTTTTTTAATTTTTTTTTTATTTTTTTTTATTAAAAGAAGCCTTTTGTTGTAATTTTTTTTTTTCTCGTATTAAAAAAAGAAAAAACAAATTTACTGCGATATCTTCAGGTGATTTTTTTCCTCTCTGGTTTCTCTATGTCACCATTGTATTCTCACTTACTTGCAGTACGTTAACAAGTGAGTCTGTCTTTTATTTTAATTTCTTTAAGCCTTGAGGTTTAAGTTATAATATTTTTTGTTGTTTTTGCTAATATAAAATAAAATAAAATCCATAATGTCCATACAAGCACAATATCAAGCGGCTGACTGAGGCATCAGAGAACTGTAGCAACACATGCTCTGCGTGACACGAATAAAATTCGTAATCAAAATAGCTAAAATTATTATTATGTACGAGTACATAAATAAATTAACAGGCTCTTTCCCTTTACCTCTGTAAGTCGGTTCGAGTTTTTCATCTTATTGACATTTAAAAATATTTTTTTTTCTCAATGTTAATTTTCACATAATTTTTGTTTTATTTGAATTTTATTTTTTTAATTCTCATTTAATTATTATAAAATTTGGTTTCTGTAAAATGTTTGCATGCATGAAGTTAATTGGTGTATGAAACGACTTTGACTTGTGTAAGAAGGAATACAATGAGTGTGAATTGGGCTGCGGCTCTTTTTAAAAACTGGGCTTGTGGAACATACTTGAAAATGTAGTCAGGGTTGGACAGGGTAACAAATTTAAGGCATTCAAGTAAATGATATTGTGTCAGCATTAAAAAAGAATTTAGAAAACAGTTTTTTAAGCTGTCACCGACGATAAATTCAGCCATGCAACTTGCAACAACTGTTGGTTTCCACAAAACGATAGATGAGAGGCTCTGAAATCAAAATCTAGCAATTCATAGCTTAAAATCAACTTACAAAAAACATGCTAAAATGCAAGTAAGCGGCATTGAAGTTGATGATTTTATTCTTTTTGTAAGCCAAGACAGTAACAAACCGCCAACATTAAATTTGGACCTGAAACTAATCCATGTGCTTAATAATAGAAGCAAAAACCTAATCACTATCGCAAGCTGTTCAAATATAAAAATGTTTTCATGCAGTTTGTGCTGATTAGCACCTGCATAAAGTGGGTTTCAGTCATTGCTTGTCTGATGCTACACTGAGAGAATTTTGTTTATATTTCCTTTGTAAAAGGTGATCCTTTAAGCAAATTTCTGATTGACAACACTGTTTTTGGCAGCTCAGCTGTTTGCGTGTAACATGTTACTGTTAAACAAATTCAGTTTGGTCTATAATTTTACCATGAACTGACTAACAAACGAACGCTTGGAAATAATTGAATTTTATTATCAAAATTCATGCTGGGTTAAGAAAATGTAACATGCACTTATTTGGCCCATAATTTATACAACGTTAACAAAAATGTCTCCGGGTATTGCATTTTATAGACTTCCTTACAATAACCTGCTCATTGTTTTCCCTCAGAAGTAGGAGGAGGTATTTTTACGTTGCAGCTGTAACGATTTTTCTACTTTTTTCCTTCAATTTTTTTTGCTGGATTATTAGTGAATGAAGAGTAAAAATTTAATTAATGAATTTGTTTTGGAATCTAAAACTGAAAGAAGTCCTAGACAAATTAGACATTTAGAATATATTGCGCAATTTATGAATGACAATTCGGCATATTCGTGGCAATTGTAATATTATTCAGAGCATTTGAAGTAGACTCTTATCTTAATCTGAAATTGCTGAAATTACCAACTAATAATAAAGAAATTTAGTGTTAGTGTTCTTTAAACTCACTTAGACCGCTCGTTCCATATGAAATGCGAAAAGAAATTTTTTTGCCTTAAAAAATCTAATCAAAACACAACATCATCATTAGCTAAAATGCTATACTGAAAGGTAGATTTGAATATATTCACAAGGATATAGTTGCTCCTTTACCAATTTCACGTGGCCTACGTGTAAAAAAATATTTTCTTTGGGAAAAAATTTCTGGGTAACATTCATAATTCTGCTGATTTTATTTTATTAAATTCGTATAAAATTAATAAAAAAAAAAAAAAATATTAAAAAAAGCGTTGCAGTGTTTTTAAGTTCTATTTTTATTTTTTATTTTTTTATTAAAAAAAGCTGTTACATTATTACATGATATTTTTTTAAATTTTATATTCATTTTACAAAAGCTTTTGTTATCAGGACTCAAAAGTAATGGGCTAATAACTTGAATTCGATACTCAATTTAATTTAAAAAAATGAGAGCAAGCACATGAACATTAACATGTGCACAATTTCGTGCTTACAGATGCTTAAAATTTGAACATTAGGTAAGTTAAAAAGCAGATTTCGTAGCAGGAAGAAAAAAATAAATAATCAAGCTGAAAGTGGCGACTTTAATTATTGTTAAACATAAAAAACCAAAAAAATTGGATTCGTGGAAACGTGGAGATCTTAGAAAAGTCCAAAGCAGCAATCGCGTAACTCCTACAAGTAAATTAAATGCTTTTAATTAAACCAGAAAGAAGGCAAATTGATCGTTCGTGCTCGTGTAAAAAAAGCCTGAGAGCAATGAAATTTATAAAAACCCAGCAAAAATTATCTTTAACAAAATCCAGTATGTTAATTTACATAGATATGGCAAAAGCTTACTTGTTCATTTTTCTAAAAATTAAGACGTTCTGATGTCTACCGCGTATTTTGTTTTCAAACCCAATACGAGCAATAGCTCAACCACATAAATTATAAAATAAATAGCCACCAGCAATCAAACAAAAGTATCTCCCAAAACAAATTTTGATCTACTTAATTTTATTGTTTCGTCTGCTTTTCGCATTTTAATTGTTTTTCTTTTCATACCCATACAATTCAGTTAGTCAGTCAATCAGTTCTTGTTGTGTAAGAAGAAATCGTTACTCAGTTTTATCATGTTTTTTGTTTTGTTGCAGCTTTGCTGAGATGTTATGTGATTTCGAAAAATGATTTCGTCAAATTATTTATTTTAAATTTCCCCTCTTTACAATTTGAAATTAATTTATGCGACTCCAGAGCAAAATAAAATTGAATTCGTTCATGAAGAAGCTGCCAAACGTTTGCATGCCAGAAAAGACTTTGTCTTTCATAATCTGGTTGTTTTTTTTCGTGTTGTTTGTTTTTTTTTTTATAAATTTAAGAAGAAAATTTTGTTTTCATTTGATGAAGAGTTGTGGTTGTGTTGTGTTATGTTTTGAAAGCGATTTAAACGATTTAAAAATAAGCAAATCCAAAACACACTTTTTTGTTTGTTTTTCTAATTTCCAAGTGTTTGTTTATATTTTTTTTTTTCTCAAAAAAGCTATTTATAACAAATTAACAAATTAATTTGGGGTGTTTTGGGGTTTTCTTTTACCGCAGCCAGCACCCAATTTTTAACATAAAAACGGTTTTTAAGAGGGGATTTTCTTTTTTTTTCAGGGGCATTTTTAAAATTTAAATGTTTCGTTTAAAAGCTGAAATGTTTATTTCATAAACTTCGTTTGAAATGGTATATAAACTCCCAGACAGCTGGTACATTCAAAGTGAAAAAAAACAACAAAAATTTTTAATAGATTCTTTAAGAGGAGAAAAGAAAAATTTTAAAAAATAACAAAAAAGGGATTTTATTAAAATTAAAACACTTTTAGAAGCTTCCAGTGGAGATTCCAGCATGAGAATACAAAACATTTATAAAGTCATGGCTACGCGATCAAAATTTTAATGTGCTCGATTGGTTCCCTTACTCACCGGACCTTAACATCATTAAAAATGTTTCGTAAAATGTATGCTTCTGGATACCACATAAAGTTATTGTGTGATTTTGGCCAAAGCCTTCTATCTCACGGAATGAGACCTAAGTAAAAACACAAGGTAGCTCTCCCAAAGTAAAGCTCGCGCTGATTCTTCAGTGCCTAGTAAAGCCAGAGAAGTTGTTCTACACTTTCTCACTGCTCGTTCTCTTGACAACTTCTGCAGTAATCAGTCATTTGATTAATTGCCACAACAAGTCAATTTTTACTCAAGTCGACTTAAGCGATTTCTCCTTCTTAATATAGTTATGTGACAAATCAACAAACTGTCGCTGTAGAAAGTATAATCATGATAAAAAAAACCAAATTGGGCAGTCGTTCATCTCAATATTGTGTGTTTCTTCACAAACACGTCTTGAGCAACTTTTTTCAAATTATTTAATACAAAATGATTAAAATTGTAAACAGTTTATTGCGATATCGAATGCCATGATTTTTTCCCACAACTAAATTGGCTAAATCATAACAAAACTTAAAAGTAAAGTCCAAGCTTTTATGGAATTGCTCATTCACTTTAAATTGTTAAAAAATTTGTTTTCTTTTTTTTTTTATAATAAAAGCAAATTAAAATTAATTTCTTAGTCCTTTTCGAAATGTACTAAAGATACACTGAATCAATCAACCAATCGAAGAGTTAACTTTGTATTTCCATCCCTGTGTTAACAACTAACAAGTGAAATTTTCTGTAGCTTAGAAAACAAAACTCAATTAAAATTTGAGTGCAAAAATTTGGTGACAAAAAACTTTTCTGCTTAATGTGGACACACTTCAAAATAAATTTGTTAAAAGCAACACTTGCTAGATGTGCATAACTTGTACATAATTTAAGCTTTTCTTAAGTAGTTTTTAATATTTTTTTAAGTGAAAAAACGAACAATTAAAAATGAAAGTGTTTGAATGAAATTGCAATAAAGAAAGCAAAACAAAAACTTAAAATGTAATTTAATCATCAACAATAATAGAAATTTTCTCTTTTATTTTTCCCATCTTCTGCCCCTCCCCCATTTCTCGCCCTCTACCTGTTTTTAACAAGTGACAGTAACGGACATTTAAGAACCAGCTGCAAGGTGGCAGTTCCGCAAGTAATTTTGAAAAAAAAAAAAAAAATTAGAAAATTTAAAAAATTTGTCTCGTATTACTGGCTGGAGTTACCACTTTGAGTAGGAGATTCAGTTGTCTATCATTTGCTTTTCTTTTTGTCTTTTTGTAATTGCTAAACCAACCAACTTTGTCATAAAATAAGAAAAAAAATAGAAACTTGAATTTAATTTAATAACCGTAAAAGACGCTTTAAATAATAAATTTTTTTTTAATATAAACAAAATGAAGCAACACATAAAAAGCCAACACAAACTAGGAAACTTAAAAAAGGTTTTTCTTTCTTTTTTTTTATTCTTCAATAACACAAATTGTGAATAAAAACTGTCGCATTGTAACACAAAAATAGAAAAAAATAAATAAAAGAAGTAAAAAAAAACTTCACTTTTACGGAAGAAAACATTAAAATAGAAATTTGACTTGAAGTTGTAATCTTTTTTCTTTCAACTGATTTTTAAACACGTTTTATTCCAAAACAGAAATGAAATCACAAACAAAATTTCTTTTTATTGATGTTTGCACGTTTCTGAAAATTATAAAAAAAAATCATATGCATTCAGGGCCTTCAGCAATAACCAGACCAGATCTGTGCATTAGAATAATTTAAAAGTTGAAACGAAAAATATAAAATGCAAAAGCTCTTGTAATATTATCGAATACCATTAAATTATTAAAAAAAATGGACCATAAGGTGGATTTTTTGGAAAGTGACTCTTGGGATTACCTTAAATTGTGCTGCATTAAAAAATGCCACTTTCACAACAAAAGGCACGAAATTTGAAAAGTGCACTCTTACAGAGTCATCCTTACACTAAGTAAAAAATCGCGTTGCAATATCACCAATGTATGTGGTCATTTTGACACCATCCCGTTGTCTATTTTATTGACATCGAAAGTTTTAAATTTTTTAACAAGAGTGTACAAATCGACAACAACTGGTTGTCAACTTAGACAAAAAGCTATGATTTTACTTTTTAACAAAGCACGTTGTCCACTTGTTAACAAATTTTGTGAAATTGACAACACATGGTGTCATCTTAACAAGGGTACCGACACTATTTGGTGTCGGTTTACCACCGATGTGGTACCATTTCGAGAGCAGTATGGTGTCAATTTGACGCCGTTCGTTGGCAATTCCGCAAGGCTACGTTGTTAATTATGCGTAAAGCTTAGTTTTTTAATTTAAAAAAGCTTCTGTCTCCATTTCACGTCATCAAAAGAAAGGTCAAGATTTAACTATTGACTATGATTTACGCTATGATAAAACCAAAATCAAAAACCACAGCCGTTAGTTGACTAAAATGTGTGACATCGTGCCTAAAAGAACTTCCACATGTTATGAAATTAAGGGCAAAAGAGATAGGTTGATTTTTACAAGTTTACCTGAAGCTTAGACAGCTCATCAGGCCATTAATGGACACTAAATGCTATTCTCTCTCTTTTAAAACACTGGGTGCTTTCATAAGACGTAACTATTGAGCTCAACTGCAATTTGTTTAACCAAAAGTATGGATAATACAGAATTTGTTCTTGACCGGTGTTGAAGGAATAATTTTAAATATAGTTAGCACAACATACAACATGTTGACTTGACTAGGTAGCTAAAATATTTTATGATTGGAAATACGCAACTGGTCAGTTGAACGGAATTGCTCAGCTATGCGTTTCTAAGGCAAACACTCAGCAATTGCACAACAGTTACATCTTATAAAGGCACTTACTAACGCCCAAATTATAAACAAAAAAAATTTTTTTTTTTGTCTAAGAAGTTCTTATTAAACGGATTTCCCAAAAAAATTTTTAATAAGCTTTTGTTAAACAAAAATATTTTTTTTTGTGTTTAGTCGTAACTGAAACAACTAACTGGCTCACAAACATTTTAATTATAGTTTTTAAAATAATCATAAAAAAATTAAAATGTTTAACTTAAAAAAAAAAAAAAAAAGTTTAAGAAAAAAGTGAAAGACCATTAATTAACCTGCTTTCAACTTGATCCACTTTTATTTTTGTAATTTATAAGCGTCCATTTAAATATGAAATTAAACATTTTTAAAAACAAGAGACTAAATAAATAAATAACAAAACAAGAGAGCAGCTAACATGTAAATGACATAAAACAGTAACAGTAACACAAACAGAAGAATTAAGATCAATGATCAACACGTTCCCCACGATATGCTGATGATTCCCAAACAAATCAAAACAAGAAATCTATAGCAACTACAAAAACATTGGGAAAATAAAAAAAATAAAATAAACGGCTACAAATCATTTGCAATGAAAACAACAGCAAACAAACAAGATAAACACAACAAATTGCAAACAATAAAAACATGGACAGAAAACACACAATGAAGAAACGGTTTGTAATTTCTGGTGATTTTGTTTTATGTTCGCAATGATGCAAATGTTAAGGCAGCGTTGATTTCTCAATTAATTTAGAGCAGGGAAAAAGTAGTTTCTGTAGAGACAACTCAATGAAAATTAAAATGAAAAGCATGTTATAGAATTCAATGATCGTCACCACATCACGGAAACGAACTATTTTCCAACTTTTTTTTCCCTTCTTGCCTTATAATTTAAGAGAATTAATAAATAAATATTTTCCAACTATAAAGGAGGGTACTTTTAGTTTCCCTAAATAACTGAATGTTCAAATCTGTGTATGTAAGTGTGTATCCTTCTTAGATTGCATTTTTGCTCTTATGACTTTTTTCTACATTTACAATCAATGCAGTGCGCTATAATTGGAACTCGCAGCTCCAATCTCATTTAAGTACGGCTCTGTGAGGTATGTTTTCTTGGTGAAATATACATCTTCATGTATCACTTACTTCAGGGGAAAAATCCTTCAGATCAACGGCACTGGACTATATAGAAATTTAAAAAAAAAAATTTAAAAATAGTCCAAAGTAATTTCTGAGTATTTCAGCTGCAGATTGCACATCTAGACGACCTTCGCTTTAAAATGATATGCGTCGCATTCCGTAATCTTTAATGGTTCCTCCGAAAGTATCTAAAATCCTTCAAAGTAACTTGCGAACGAACCATAGAAGATAACGGTGTAAGACATATATCATTTTAAAGGGAAGGTCGCCTATATTTATAATCTGCCCCTCAAATACTCAGACGTTACTTTGGATTATTTTTAAAAAATTTTGAGATTCCGTAATACCCCAGTACTTTTGCTCTCACAAAGATTTAAATGCATCATTAACGAAATTAGAGATAAGAAAACGAACAGAAACTCATCTAAAGAAGCTAGAAATGAATCCAAATATCTTAGCACCCGACATCCTGAACAATAGAGGCTGCTACATACGTGTGGGAAACTGATATTGTTTGTCCTTTGGGAAATTTTTAAATATCACTAAATACCAGCAACGGTCCCTGTATTCAGAATAGTGCTAAATGTTATGTCAGCATAAATTAAATATAAAACACACGATGTTGCTGGTGTTGATTTAAAGTTTTTAACATTCAAACAACAAAATTATTAATTAAATTAAAAATAGAAATCTTTTTTCGACACAGTACCGCTATTGTTGTTATCGCTACGGTTTTAATTTTCGTAGCATTTGATTTCGAGGTTAATAATTTGCGCCATTTTTATTGCCCCAACTGTGCATGTATGTTAGCTTGTTTGAAATAACAAATAAAATGTTTGTTAAAGTAAGCTTACATAATACATACACACACACAAGCACATGTACACACACAGATTTGCATAGTGCGTTAGCAAACTTGAATATCTTGTACAAGAATTTGGGTGGTAGCAAGTGTGGAGTGGTTGAATTTAAGTTTCAATTGCTTTTTGAGGACATGGCAACTAAACTTGAAACATAAATTAAAAATTCTTTTTATACTCGTATTTAGTTTCTTATATAAAACTATAAAACAACATTAGCAAGCACAGTGGGACTGCTGCCAATATTTCCAAAGTGAAAATTAAGAAAAATGCTGCAGAGGACTGTACAAATTTATGATTTGCAGTTTCTTATAAACCAAGCACAGTTCGCCATTATATCCATCTAATTCATTATTTATTATTCTTAAATTACAATGATCGGTCTTAGAATCTCTACTTGAGTTCTATTCTGTGTTTGTAAAGAGCTTCTCAGTAAGAGTGGTTGGTTGTTTTGCAAGGCAGCTTGACGGCCCCACCAGATTTTGTTTTAAGCCATCTACTTGCCAAGATAATGGAGTAATAAAGTGATGTAAATCAATCCTGTGGCATTGACATATCCGAGAAGATCCCCTAACTTTATCCCGATTAGTCTCTGCATAAAATGTGCACCGAGAAATTTATGTCTCGAAGCTAGGAGAGAAGATGAAAGACTCTATCCTTACTCTCTCTTGTTAAGCTGAAATATTTTTTTTTTGCTTCGTAGAGCCACTGTGCGTTTTGCTTAAAGTGGAGACAGTCTGACGTTATCATAACGAATAGTTGGTATTTGTTTTTGATAAACAAAAATTAGGCATCTGAATGGATTTTATGTTTTGTAATATTGAGAAATCAAAAAAAGAGTTAAAGGATTTCGCCTCCATTTTTTACTTTTCTTCAATTTCTTTTCATAAAATTGTTTAATACAGAAGAAAATAAAAATTGTGATTGATTGATTGACATATTTTTGTAAAACACTGTATGAGCTTTTGTTGTTTTTTTCTTTTTATTTCAGTTTTACATTAAAAAACACTTGACATTTATTTTATTTATTTTGTAAAAGTTTATTTTTATTTGTTTTTGGTTTTCCTTTTTTTAAATTGCAACATTGTAAAAGTAGCTTAGATTTTGTATTTCAGTGGCAACTACTAAAAAATCACTGAACCGTACAAAACAACAACGTAGCGCATACTTTCTCATTACCCAGCAAACACATTATATTAATTTTTCACTTCAAATGAAATTAAACCCAAATTGTTTATCAACGTTATAAACGTTTAAGAATATTTTCAAAGTAAACTGGAAAAGACAGCTTTCAAAGAAAGGGCTCACGTCTCTACTAAAAGGCTGCACAAGCCTTTTATTATAAAATTTTATACATGTTTGTATTGATGTGTGGTTTTCAAGTATTCTAGTTTCTACACAGCCATTTGTGAAGCTAAATTTTCACCCAGACTTTTCCTTTTCCTCTTATTATTAATAAAATTTCACAAGAAAATTCTTATCACAAGAAAATTCTGTGATTTTGCCAAAAAGTGTAAAAAAATTGTTTTGAGAAAAAATAGTTGGCGAATATTTATAGTTGGCTTGATTGCTTTGGGCATGAACTATTTTCCTAAAATTTTCATTTACTTAATTTATAAGAACACCAACATTTAGCCTTAACTTCATCCTTTTTATAATTTCTTATATTGTTAGAGACTATTTAAACTCAGTTTTGATGCTAAAAAAATCAAAAAGTATAAAAAAAGTGGCGTTTTGTTTTTTAAATAATTTTTCATTTTACAGAGTGGGAAATTTTAGTCTCTTTGTAGAGAAAAAAATTTAAAAATTTCGATAGAAGTTGCTCGATATCAAATTCGCTGATTTGACTTGAGGTCTATATTTGTAAAAGCTTTTTCAGCTAAAAGCACTCAGGGGACAACACTACAGTGTAGGCTGAAATTTCTCTAGACAGCTAAATTTTTAGCTTTTTTAGCTCTTTAAAAATTTTCGTCATGAACATTTTTGGAGCTACGGCTTTTTTTCTACCCGGCGATAATAAATTTACATGTAAATGGGTATGGGTCCTTTTAAATACCCGTTTCTTTATTATTTCCAAGCTTTTTGAAGTTCAAAAGTTTAGGACCCTGTGTTTAACTCCTCTCCAATCCGGTTTACATCCACACCATGAATAAATTACAACCGTTTAATTGAAAGTTTATGGTTACACTTTTGCTGCAACTTGTTTAAAAAACCCTAAACACAAACAAAGAGTTTAAATTCCTTTTTATTTAATGCAGAAAATAAATCATAAACGGGTACGTTTATGTGCTGATTGTAAAATTTAGATACAACAAAATTTATTTATTTTAATGCTCCCGTGTTCCTTTCAAAATATTAAAATGAGTTTCGTTTATTTCAACATAATCCTGCATGAACTGAATAACGAATAAAGAAAAAGAAAAATGTAAGGAGATTAGTTGTTATATTTGAGCGAATTTTATTTTTATTTAGGTAGTGGCTACCAGGGCAGTATCAAGTGAGTGAAGATAAATATGCCGAGTTAAATATGTTTTAACGTAACCCGTTACGTTTTTTAGTATTTGTAAATATGTTTTAGTATTTATGGCATATTTACCAAATACGTCTTACGTCATAAAATATTTCTAAATATGTTTTTAGTATTTATGACATATTTATAAATATGTTTAGGAGAAATATAAGTGCATGGGAAAAAATATTCAAAAATACGTTGACTTCTAAAGAAGATTACAGAATATGACACATATCATTTTAAAGGGGAGGTGGTCTAGATTTGTAATCTATTGCCCAAATACTCAGAAGTTACTTTGGAATATTTTTAAAAAAATTTTAAAATTTCCATATACCCCAGTGCTGTTGCTCTGAGGGATTTTAGTGACTTCCGGACGAACCATAAAAGATTACGGCATGGGACACATATCATTTTATAGGGGAGGTGGTCTAGATTTGTAATCTATTGCCCAAATACTCAGAAGTTACTTTGGAATATTTTTAAAAAAATTTTAAAATTTCCATATACCCCAGTGCTGTTGCTCTGAGGGATTTTAGTGACTTCCGGACGAACCATAAAAGATTACGGCATGGGACACATATCATTTCAAAGGGGAGGTGGTCTAGATTTGTAATCTATTGCCCAAATACTCAGAAGTTACTTTGGAATATTTTTAAAAAAATTTTAAAATACCCCAGTGCTGTTGCTCTGAGGGATTTTAGTGACTTCCGGACGAACCATAAAAGATTACGGCATGGGACACATATCATTTCAAAGGGGAGGTGGTCTAGATTTGTAATCTATTGCCCAAATACTCAGAAGTTACTTTGGAATATTTTTAAAAAAATTTTAAAATTTCCATATACCCCAGTGCTGTTGCTCTGAGGGATTTTAGTGACTTCCGGACGAACCGTAGAAGATTACGGCATGGGACACATATCATTTTATAGGGGAGGTGGTCTAGATTTGTAATCTATTGCCCAAATACTCAGAAGTTACTTTGGAATATTTTTAAAAAATTTTTTAAATTTCCATATACCCCAGTGCTGTTGCTCTGAGGGATTTTAGTGACTTCCGGACGAACCATAAAAGATTACGGCATGGGACACATATCATTTCAAAGGGGAGGTGGTCTAGATTTGTAATCTATTGCCCAAATACTCAGAAGTTACTTTGGAATATTTTTAAAAAAATTTTAAAATTTCCATATACCCCAGTGCTGTTGCTCTGAGGGATTTTAGTGACTTCCGGACGAACCATAAAAGATTACGGCATGGGACACATATCATTTTATAGGGGAGGTGGTCTAGATTTGTAATCTATTGCCCAAATACTCAGAAGTTACTTTGGAATATTTTTAAAAATTTTTTTAAATTTCCATATACCCCAGTGCTGTTGCTCTGAGGGATTTTAGTGACTTCCGGACGAACCATAGAAGATTACGGCATGGGACACATATCATTTTAAAGGGAAGGTGGTCTAGATTTGTAGTCTATCGCCCAAATACTCAGAAGTTACTTTGGAATATTTTTAAAAAATTTTTTAAATTTCCATATACCCCAGTGCTGTTGCTCTGAGGGATTTTAGTGACTTCCGGACGAACCATAAAAGATTACGGCATGGGACACATATCATTTTATAGGGGAGGTGGTCTAGATTTGTAATCTATTGCCCAAATACTCAGAAGTTACTTTGGAATATTTTTAAAAAAATTTTAAAATTTCCATATACCCCAGTGCTGTTGCTCTGAGGGATTTTAGTGACTTCCGGACGAACCATAAAAGATTACGGCATGGGACACATATCATTTTATAGGGGAGGTGGTCTAGATTTGTAATCTATTGCCCAAATACTCAGAAGTTACTTTGGAATATTTTTAAAAAAATTTTAAAATTTCCATATACCCCAGTGCTGTTGCTCTGAGGGATTTTAGTGACTTCCGGACGAACCATAAAAGATTACGGCATGGGACACATATCATTTCAAAGGGGAGGTGGTCTAGATTTGTAATCTATTGCCCAAATACTCAGAAGTTACTTTGGAATATTTTTAAAAAAATTTTTAAATTTCCATATACCCCAGATGTGTGTGAAGTTATATTTTAAAACATAAATCCCAATACACAAACCATTTCAATTTACAGTGCTCTGTTAAACTGTTAACATAGCTCTGTTAAGTAAACAAAACTGGGGTTGCTTCACTAAAACTGGTGTAATTAGTAAATTGTAGAACAAAATGCACCAGGAAAAATGGAACAACTTGCCTAAGCTCAAACCTCTCCAAAAAAGGCAAACAAACGGAAAAACAATTGCACAGAGGGCAAAATTTTTCAATTTTTAAAATTTTATATTTTAAGGGATGAACCCATTGTCCATGGAAACGGGAGAGAGTGGGCGAACCAAACTAGTTGGGTTTTATGGACTACGTCACTACGCATCTCATGAATCTCATTTTCTGATGCTACAAAAATTAAACAAATTTCTAAAGAGCAGTTAATATATAAAAATATTTATTATGCATAAAATGAAAGTCATTTTAATTATGAGAGTTAACACATTTAAAAAAAGAATAAAAACAATCCTAAAACCACAGAGTTGACAACGCTGTTATTATATGACTGTGTTAAATAAAGAGAGTCTCATGGGTGCGTGGTGTATAGTTTTTTTTTACTAACACAAGCATAGTTGCTCGTTTAATATTCATGTGGCCTTCAAACTTAATATCGTCGTATGAATTTACAAAAGCAAAATTAAAAAAATGTTACATGAAAAGCAAACAACTCTCAAATAAAAAAAATTGGCAAAAAATTTTCTGTTTTAACTTCTGTATAAGAACACAATTTTTAATTATAAATGCCTAAAAATTTTCGGGATCATATAAATTTATTTAGTAGGTATTTAATTTTTTGTAACTTATAGAGTATTTGAATTCATATGACGATATACAAAATCAAAACCAAAACATCCATAAAAAAAGCATACGCACAAAACAACCACCAAAACTCAATTGAAAACATGAAAACAGAAATTAACCATTAAAATTATAATGATCATTAAGCTTAACTTAATAAGTGGGCTGTTTATTTACCAAGAACTCGATCGTTTATGGCCCGATTAGAATGAAATTTTGTACAGATAGTTGGAAAGCAATTTAGTCTAAAACTGCATACCACATTTTTTACTAAATTGTGATTTTGTAGCAAAAGCTTATAAAAATGTTAATACTAGCCAAAGATTTTAACCCATTGCAAAATCAACTTTTTATTAATCTAGATGTGTATGCATGTATGTATGTGAAATAAAGTGAATCTAAAATAAGTATGTAAGTATGTGTTCTAATTTTAAAATATTTAACGTTAACATATAAATTTTAAGAAAATATACAGCGCTATAAGTGCATTAGAAGCCGGTTACATCGATATATTTTCATAATAATTTACAATATAACAAACGGTCATCTAAGGTTTAATGTGGATTAATTTTTAGTTTTGAGTATGCGATAAATATTTTAAAATTATGTACTTATTTTAGATTCAACATATTAGACATACTTATATACATACATACATATCTATGTTGATAAAAATTTGATTTTTCTTTTTTTTTTTGTTTAATGGAACAAATTTACTTTACACACGCATCACAAAATAACAAAAAAAAAAAAAATATCAGAGATGATAGAAAATAGAATTCTAAGAAGAAAATATCGAGTAAAAGTTCTAGTACAAATTCGTATTTTCCGAGTTATGGCTCTCCACAGTTTCATACAATTTCTATTAATTAGTTTTGTTTCTTTTATAAAATACCTATTTGTGTGAAAAGTGTGTAAATTTTAAGCCCGACAGAACTTAGACCAGGACCACACAGAGCAAAATTTAGTTGGGCAGTTCTTGATTTTGTAGGATAGAGAGGAAAGAAAAATGGAAAGCGGTTCAAACAAAAATTCCCTTTTGTTCTCTCTTCGTATCTTTTACAAAGATGTACAAAAAGAAGACGGGTAGCTTAAAGGCTGAATGAATGACGGCATAAAAATGCTAAAATTGCCGAAACAAAAAATTTGTGTGTGGACAAAACGACAATTTTAAAAGAGAATTGAAAAAGAATTGCGCAACTAAACTTGGCATGTATGGTCTAGTCAGCAATTTGCCCAAGGAGAAATCATTCAAAATGATATCAAGAAAGCAGTTTGCGCTTCAATTTTTTTTCCTGATTGGTCAAAATTGTCCATAAACCATCTCTATTTTTTTCTGACGAATCACGAATATTTTAAAAAAGAGATGCTTGATAATTTCACCTTGCATGAATTTGCCTTGGCAATTTGTATTTTGCACATAATCGTAAATACACAAAATCATTTGCAAATATTAAGGGTTCACATAGTGATATTTTGAAGAAGTAAAAATGTTTTTTAATAAAACTAATTTTTTTTGTCATTTAAATTGTATCTGGCTTAAAAAAACACCCTTTATATACGACGAACGATGTGTTGTAAACATTTCTCAATTCTAATTGTTAAATATTCACACAGTTCAGAGACCTGTTAGCTATTTACGTACTAACAAAACAAACAAATACACACGCATGTTTACATACACACATGCTGTCTAATTAACTATTAAATCATTGTTTTGTGAACCTATCTTAGTTGCAAAATATACCTATAATTTTATTATTTTTATTTCGATATTTCGCTACATCTTTCTGTAGCATCTTCAGGAAATATGTGTTTAAAATAATATAAATTTTCTTTTTAAATTAAAAGAAAAACTAAAACATATGTACTATGAATATATATACACATACCTACATACATATGTATAAGAAGATACATACATGTAGATCTCGAGTTCAAATAAATTTTAGATAAAATTCAAATAAGAAGATCGAATATAAATTATTCGATCTTATAAATTTATTATTAGTAAATATTATTTAAACTTAAGACCTCAATGAAAAATTGTTTTTGTTATAATTTTCCAATATTTCGACTTTCTTTTAAAGGTCTTCTTCAAAACAAATTTCCCTGAAGAACAAAAACAATTTTTTTATTGAGATCTTAAGCTTAAATAATATTTAAGCCTAAAGTAATTTTTTTATTGAATTTTTAATTCATTTTGCAAAGTTTATGGATGTTCAATGAAATGATATTTTGTAAAAAAGTAATAACAATTTGAAAACTTTTAAACTTCTTTTGTAGCGTTTCACAAAATAAGGTGGTAATTTTCATTTCAACTTTTTTTTTATATATATGTACTTATGTATATATAAAACCTTCAATTTGGCCTCCCACTCTCTTTTACGTAGGGTAAATGTCCCAGTAGTCGGCAGTTTAACGCGTTCTCTTTTTTCAAATTGTTACCATTCTATACATGATCATGGTATTACTCTGATATAACTATATAATGGTACAGTATTGGGTATAGTTTTAAATCAATTAAGCTATTTTTAAAAAAATTTTATTAAAATTGAGTAATTTATAGTTTTTTAAAAATACACCAATTTTGCCAGTAGTCGGCATACATGTAACAGGCTCGTCACACTGTGATTCTATTGTCGGCATATAATTTTGCCTGTAAATTTTTTCAAGGCAACCAGATGCCGACTCCAGAAACATGATCCTGTATTCGGCAGGCTTGAAATTACTTAATAAAACATTCTGCCGGCTACTGGCAAAACACAATTTGCGAATAGTCGGCACCTAATGACGACTACATAAAATTATACAAAATTTTTGTGGCTGAAAGCGGCATCATTAAACAGCAAAAAATTATTATTTTTTGCTTATCAACAACAATATTTCAACTCTTTTTTTTCCATGGAAACCATTAAAATATGGAAATTGTTTTAAATAATAGCTTTAACAACCCATTGAAAATTGTCCTAGCCATTAAATTTTTCCTTAGAAAACAAGCACTTCTGAAGATATTTCAGAGAACACATTGGATAAAGGCAGATTATGAATAAGTTACTCACTTCAGTAGGATGAACTAATTTGAAATAGAGAGTTAAGTATATTATTTAATCAAAAATGGTTTTTATACATTGAAAACTCTCTATTATACCTGTTTATTTGAGTTTTAAAAACAAAAATGACGGCTACTGGAACATGCCGACATTAGGAGCGTTTACCCTATATGCACATATAAGAAATAATTAAATAAAATTTTAATAATCCTTGTGAATTGATATAGTTTCATTTTATGCAAAAACAAAATTCATATTTTTACCCTACATTAAAAACAGTAGTCAATTTTTATGAATTTGAATTGAATGCCCATAAATTGTATATAATTTATTTACTCTTTTTCTTTTTGATATTCTTCTGTTAAAACAAAAAACACATTTCGGATGGTACAAAAAAAAAGTAGAAATAAATTTGCCAAAAACAAAATTCATTATTATGAGTATAGTGATTCTTTTCATTTTTTTTTTGTGTTAGCGAACATCCTGAGAAAATTGAAGATTGCAAAAAAAAAATCCATACTAAAGTGCTGCACAACCATACTTGAAATTGTTAACAAGCACTTATTATTTTAATATATTATACAGTATGGCTTTCAAGCATGCTTGTGCAGCCCTTTAATACATACATTATTGTGAGCGTAGTGGTTGTTTTCAAGAATGATCAAATACAGGATTGCCCTAGCACAAGCTAAGAATATAAAATTTTCTGCCGACGTAGCAGTAGTGACGTCACGCAAACTGTGTTCCTATTGGCTAATAATTTAGAGCTAAAAACTCATAATGGTAATGTGAACATTACAGTGGAGCAAATTATTAGTTTATTCTTCAAATGATAGGAAAAAATTAAACTACTTTTTTACATTACGTTGTTATTTTATTAAATTTCCTTTTTTCATTTCGAATATCGCTTGCCTCTATGGTCGGAACTGCTCCCAATTTTGATGTACGGAAATTGCTAAATCCTATTAATTAATTTTGCATTATCCAAAGCTTCTTTTTTCCTTCATCTTTGGGAAACTGTAAAAGGATGTAGCTTTTCCACTAGCTATATTCAAAAAATATAAGCACTTTAGAAACACATAAAACATATACTAATTTTAGTACAATTTCTCGTGATTTTTAATTACTGCTTTCCTTACGTTTGCCCACTGCACAACTCATGTTTATGTTTTTTGTGTTCTTTTTCTTTTTAAATTTTTTTTTTGTCAGTCATTTTAATTGCAGGGTTGCCAGCACTAATACATTAAATACATTGGTTGGGACGAAATTATAATATTTCCTTATAAAGCATTTTTATAATATATATGAAAATAAAAATAAACAAACAGGGTAAAATAAAGATTGCATGTGTACATATTCAGCAAATATTTTCAAAAATTGTCATAAATTAATCATCCAAATGAATATGTGTAACATTGAAAGACAGAATTTATAAAGCTTAGGGATTCAAATACATGGCAACCTTAACAATGAGCAAAAACGTCATCTAACGGGAAGTCATGATCTTGAAGTATTTTTGTGTGTATCATTCTTGGTTGTTTTCATATTTTTTTTTGCTTATGAAAATATATATCGTCATACAATTTCAATAAAGACCTAACCACATATAAAAATTTTTAAAGAAGCCAAAAGGAGTCGATAATATATTAAAAATAATTGTAAAGTTTTCCACTTTTACAATTAAAAATTATATTAAGGGGTAATTTAAAGATCAAACAAAAAAAAAAAAAAAAAAAGTTGTATAATATCATCGACTATTTTTGACTTCTAAAAAATTTTTTATATACAATATATGGCTTGCTTGAATTCATGTGGCGATATAACCACGGGTATGAGAAAGATTTTTGAGATTCTTAAAGAGAATTTATTTTACTATGGCCATGAAACTTAACACCAGTACCCATTATATTTTTTTTTTCTATTGACAACGAGTGTCTGAGCGAGAGAAATGTAAAATAAATATTTAAAACTGCAATGTTAAAAACTAAGTTAACAGCGCACATCAGAGCAATTTCATATTTTAAAATTTGGAAAATTTGTTATATTTTTTTCCAACACGCTCTGTTAGATATAATGACTATGGATTATAATAGAGGTACACCTAGTCCATAAAACCCAACTAGTTTGGTTCGCCCACTCTCCCGTTTCCATGGACAATGGGTTCATCCCTTAAAATATAAAATTTTAAAAATTGAAAAATTTTGACCTCTGTGCAATTGTTTTTCCGTTTGTTTGTCTTTTTTGGAGAGGTTGGAGCTTAGGCAAGTTGTTCCATTTTTCCTGGTGCATTTTGTTCTACAATTTACTAATTACACCAGTTTTAGTGAAGCAACCCCAGTTTTGTTTACTTAACAGAGCTATGTTAACAGTTTAACAGAGCACTGTAAATTGAAATGGTTTGTGTATTGGGATTTATGTTTTAAAATATAACTTCACACACATCTGGGGTATATGGAAATTTAAAAAATTTTTTAAAAATATTCCAAAGTAACTTCTGAGTATTTGGGCAATAGATTACAAATCTAGACCACCTCCGCTTTGAAATGATATGTGTCCCATGCCGTAATCTTTTATGGTTCGTCCGGAAGTCACTAAAATCCCTCAGAGCAACAGCACTGGGGTATATGGAAATTTAAAAAATTTTTTAAAAATATTCCAAAGTAACTTCTGAGTATTTGGGCAATAGATTACAAATCTAGACCACCTCCCCTTTGAAATGATATGTGTCCCATGCCGTAATCTTTTATGGTTCGTCCGGAAGTCACTAAAATCCCTCAGAGCAACAGCACTGGGGTATATGGAAATTTAAAAAATTTTTTAAAAATATTCCAAAGTAACTTCTGAGTATTTGGGCAATAGATTACAAATCTAGACCACCTCCCCTTTGAAATGATATGTGTCCCATGCCGTAATCTTTTATGGTTCGTCCGGAAGTCACTAAAATCCCTCAGAGCAACAGCACTGGGGTATATGGAAATTTTAAAATTTTTTTAAAAATATTCCAAAGTAACTTCTGAGTATTTGGGCAATAGATTACAAATCTAGACCACCTCCCCTATAAAATGATATGTGTCCCATGCCGTAATCTTTTATGGTTCGTCCGGAAGTCACTAAAATCCCTCAGAGCAACAGCACTGGGGTATATGGAAATTTAAAAAATTTTTTAAAAATATTCCAAAGTAACTTCTGAGTATTTGGGCGATAGACTACAAATCTAGACCACCTTCCCTTTAAAATGATATGTGTCCCATGCCGTAATCTTCTATGGTTCGTCCGGAAGTCACTAAAATCCCTCAGAGCAACAGCACTGGGGTATATGGAAATTTAAAAAAATTTTTAAAAATATTCCAAAGTAACTTCTGAGTATTTGGGCGATAGACTACAAATCTAGACCACCTTCCCTTTAAAATGATATGTGTCCCATGCCGTAATCTTCTATGGTTCGTCCGGAAGTCACTAAAATCCCTCAGAGCAACAGCACTGGGGTATATGGAAATTTAAAAAATTTTTTAAAAATATTCCAAAGTAACTTCTGAGTATTTGGGCAATAGATTACAAATCTAGACCACCTCCCCTTTGAAATGATATGTGTCCCATGCCGTAATCTTTTATGGTTCGTCCGGAAGTCACTAAAATCCCTCAGAGCAACAGCACTGGGGTATATGGAAATTTTAAATTTTTTTTAAAAATATTCCAAAGTAACTTCTGAGTATTTGGGCAATAGATTACAAATCTAGACCACCTCCCCTTTGAAATGATATGTGTCCCATGCCGTAATCTTTTATGGTTCGTCCGGAAGTCACTAAAATCCCTCAGAGCAACAGCACTGGGGTATATGGAAATTTTAAAATTTTTTTAAAAATATTCCAAAGTAACTTCTGAGTATTTGGGCAATAGATTACAAATCTAGACCACCTCCCCTTTAAAATGATATGTGTCATATTCTGTAATCTTCTTTAGAAGTCAACGTATTTTTGAATATTTTTTCCCATGCACTTATATTTCTCCTAAACATATTTATAAATATGTCATAAATACTAAAAACATATTTAGAAATATTTTATGACGTAAGACGTATTTGGTAAATATGCCATAAATACTAAAACATATTTACAAATACTAAAAAACGTAACGGGTTACGTTAAAACATATTTAACTCGGCATATTTATCTTCACTCACTTGGCAGTATCGTTGTTAAGCTGTAAGGCCCAAACTGATTAATTCAAATTTTTACTATTTTTTTTATTTTAAAATTGCATGTTTGAGATCCTTTAAGATTGCCTGAATGAGTTTATCCTTAAGAAGCTGAAAAAATATAATGGGCCGCACGGAAAGCAAAATTTAGCAGAAAGAAATATTGATCGATATACAAATTGCTATTATTCATTCCTGCGGAATTATCTTATTATTTTGAATTGTTTCATTTAATTGTGAAATAAAAAGGTAGCTATTGTGAATGAATTGTGTTAATAAGAAAAAATTTTATTTTCTTAACACCAAAATAAATTTTAAATAAACTAAAAGAAAATTAATTTTAAATAAATAAATCGAAAGTATTTTCGAAAAATAAAACAAAATAAGCCAAAACACATTTTATTTTTCCGACACTATATATTTATTACATTTTTGAATAAAAGGAATTTCTGCCCTTTACAAGAAACGAATAATTTTTAAAATATTTTCGAGTGCTTATCATAAAATTTTTTTAGATGATTAGATAATAAAAATGAACGAAAATAAATTATTTTTTGTGTTTGTTATTTTAGTTTTACAAAAAAATTATTTTAAAAAATCTCCAAGTGAGGTGTTGAATTTTTTTACTGCCGAAAAAAATATTGAGTTTCGGAGTACCGAACATAAAATATACTGAGAAAATTTTGTTCGTTAATCCAATGGCATAATAAATTTTTTTAACCAATTACAAGGTTTCATTAGACTAATGAAATATTTCATAGAACCAATGAAATCTTAAATTGAATGAATTATTTTTTTCTTGTGAATTTAAATATTCATTCATTGAATGAACTAATTGCAATGATTCAATAAAATTTAATAAAATAATTTCATGAATTCAATGAACTATACATTCATATAATGAAATATTTCATTAATTTATGGAAATATTCAATCATTTCATAAAATAATTATATATAAGTAAATATTTTTTTTTTCATTTAATGATCTATTTTCATTTATTTAATGAACTATTTATTCATTGAATGAATTAATTTTATTAATTCAGCAAAAATGTTTTTATAATTTTTTAATAATTTGTAAAATATTTGTTTCACTGGATTTATACAACAGTTTTCCTTCAGAGTAAGCATTGGTGTAGCCCCAGAAATACATCAATTTCATAAAAAAAGCCTCAATAATTTTGTTAAAGAAAATGCTTACCTCCATCTTAAATAGCCTTTCCTACAACTATTTTGATTAATAATTAAGGTGGTGCGTAAAAAACCGAAATTGCTGCTGTTAAACACTTTTTTTTCGAAAAAAATATTTAATAAATTTGTTATTAGTAGCACCGTATTGGATATATTTTATGTAAAATAATCTTCTTCTTCATAATTTAGTTCATTTCAAACTGAGTTTTTTTGTTAAGCGTTTAAATTAAAATAAATAAATAATTTTTATTCGCTTATGATTTTTATTGTTTGTTTTCCTTAATTTGCATGTAAAAATGTTGAATTTTTCATTTACACTTGAGCAATTAACAGCGTGAATTTTTGTATTGCAACAACTTGTTTTACGATCATTTAATAGCCAGAGGAAGAATGAACATGAAAACAAAAAAACTATAATTAATTATGGAACAAAACAAAACAAAAAAAAAAAAATAATAAATATAAATCAAATTTAATATTTTTTTATACTTGTTGCACGAAATGACCCACCGGTACTATAATTGGATGCGAGAATTATAAATTATTTTATTTAAATTTGAAATCGTACAGATGCCATTAATAAGCAGCCTAACAGGCAAACCGAAATTAATACGTTAAACGTTTGTTATCTCTAATGCTCATGCAAAATGTGTAAAATAAACTAAAAAAATTTCCCAAAAAAAAAAATTTGTAAAAAAAATCGCTACACTTTTAAGCTAGAAGTAAAGGGTATCCCAGTAAGATTGCACTCTTTCATTTCATACAGCAATAAATCGATTGTTTCTCCCGCTGCGTGTCAGGTAATTCCAGCTTGCTGAAACCACAAGTCCATGCCTCAGAGCAACAGCATTGGAGTATATGGAAATTTCCAAGAAGAAAAAAAATTTTTAAATCCAAAGTATTTTCTGAGTATTTGGATAGTAGATTACAAAATTAGACGCCTTCCCTTTAAAACGATATGTGCCACATTAGGTCCCATTCCCTGAGATAAAAGAGTTTGGCCACAGTAGCCTTCATTGTTCACAGACCACATATACGCTATTTTTGTACTAAGTGAAATTTTGAACGTTTTCCAAAAAATTTTACAAATAAAATTGGGAGAAACTGTATTCCCAGGATGATAGGACCCATTTCTTAAAAAGGGTTTGGCCGTTATATGTGAAAAAAATGTATGGATTTTTTTTTCGCATGCGATATTTGTAAAACACGTATTTAACTTGACGTATTTTTTGACAATTCACAAATATTTTAAACACAGAGTTGTTGTATGAATTCGCCTTGCCTGTTACACTTTGCAAAAGATGCGTTTGCAGGAAATGCAAATGAAAATTAACTGATGAATTTTTATTGTGAAATCATTTTTCTTGATTTTTAATTTTTTTTTTTTAGAATGAAATTATGTGGGAAAACAAATAGAATTTCACTTCTTTTTATAACATTTAAAGTGAATTTCGTTTGTTTTACATTTTACTCTTTCCCCCACTTTGGATATGAACACACACAACACATGAAAATTTTAATTTCATAAACATTTTGTTAAAGACTTCTTTTTCTGCTTAATGCAATTCATTCAAAAAAATTCACTACCGTCAGTAAAATATGTGTGATTGCGGAAGCAAAGTGAATGAAGGCTGAATGCTTTTGAAACTTTTTTTTGAAGTAAAAGAAAAATGGAAAATTTATATGAAAACTTTGTTTGTTCTAAAGAGTTGTGTGAGGGAGTTGTGAGAGTGTATATAAACAGAAAGAATAGCAGAATTTATTTAGTTAAAATAAAAAGAAAATTTTTTTGAATGTTTGTGTTTGTGTGCAACTTAAGTTAACACAAAAGCTTTGTTTAATTAACAGAAAAAAAACTTATGTTGAGGCAAAACTGAAATTTGTTTTTGCCAGAGAAAAATACACTGAAAAATTTAATTTAAATTTTTGTGGCAAAAAGCAAGACTATTAAAGAAAGAAATAATAATCTGTAGTATCAGAATATATTTTTTATATCATGTTTTTTTTTTTTTGTCATCACTTCGACTTGAATATTTTATTTGTAGTTTTAATAAAAAATATTAACTAAACGAACGAAAAAAGTTGTTGCAGACTTGGCTTCAAACTCTCATTAAAGCTCCAAAAGATGGAAACGTAATATCGATATGAAAATAAATTTTAAAAAATGTTTAAGGTCCCTTGTTAAAACTTTCGATAGTTTTTGGGGGGAAATAAGCGATTTTGGCTAAAACTTTGAAACTAAATTTGGGTGCATAGTTAAGGACACACTATTTGATATTTAACTTATCGATATTTTTAAATAATTTAATATCCAAGCAAAAGCTTGATATTTGACTTATGAAATCTTAACTTTAACTTGGCGCCAAGAATGTTTATTTTAAGGTGAAATAAATCAGAGACCAAATTGTTTAATTCAATATCAAGTAACTTCTATGGAAATTAAAAAAAAACAAATTTTTTTTCGCTAAAGCATAAAAACTTCTGTACTTGAGTACAGAACCAGGTGACTAGCTCCCGCTCCTCATTATAATTCTAATTCAAGGTACTTTCTACAGTACTTTTTTAAAGGAGTACTGTTTTAAATATAAAGTAAATCCTTGAAAAAGTCTCTCTTATACTAACAGAAAGTATTCCCAGCTTTTCGGAATTGAGACTTTTTGCTAGTGCTAAATAGCTAGGAGTAATCCTTTCGTGGGAGGGCCTCAAAGCAAATGCGGCGATATAAAAGCTTACAGAAGAGCCATAGGAATGAAATGAGGCCTAAATGCCCGTAACGTTCATTGGCTATGCAAGATGGTGATTTAGCCCATTTTGTTTTATAGTTACAGTGTGGTGGAGGGTTCTTAGGTGCATGGCCAGCTTGGCTACAAGGGCCGTGAGTTCGGCATTTAATAGGGCACTCTGCACGATGCTAAATTACCTGCTAATTGAGCTACAAGCTGAGCAATTATTATTATTAGAGTGCAACCATCGATCATGGGGACATTCGGATATTTTTGGTATTTGAAGCTGGATTCCTCATCTTATTGACTGTCACTGCAAGACTTTTCTTGCAAAGGGACTTAGGCCGGGCACCTGATAGTATGAAGACAGTCCTTCACCTTCTAATTCCGATTTTATGAGCAAATTTTCTAATAAAAAAAGCTTTTCTTTAAGTGCAAAATGTCACAGAACTGCTCCTTTGTAGTAGGGAAATTTACAAAACCCTAATAAATAACAGTCAAGGAGAAATATTTCGCAAAACGCACTTTAAATGCAAATGAATGAAAGAAAACTGAAAATATTCCAGCGGAAATGTTGCAACTGTAAACAAAAGAATAGAATAAAATAAAAATAAAATTTGTGAAAGAAAAAATGTTCTTCTTAGATGAAAATCTTTAAGAAAAATAACAAAAAAAAATAAAAATACAAAGAAATACCAGCCAAACAAACAAACAATAGAATGCTGGAAAATAAGTTTTTTTTATTTTGATCAAAAAACTAAACTAAACACAGCAAACAGCAGCAACAGCAACTTGCATAAACTCGAGAGGAATTTAAAGCCATAACAGGCACCAACAACAAAAAAAAAAAAAAAAAACTGTTAAAGCTTGCAGTGTTAGTGTGTGAAATACCCATAGCAGTGAATGGTGCTGAGGTAAATATGAGAAATAGGCAAGTGTGTGCGTTAATTAATTGTTTAAGCAAACTTTAACTAGAAATGATTCAGCTGTTTTCTATTGCAAAGGATTTTTAATATTGAATTGTTGCTTAATGATTCACAGTCACATTTATTTACTTATTTTTTTTTTGTTTCTTGTAATTATTCGTTTATTTATTTCTTAATAAGCGGCTTAAATATGTGAAACTTGTCTAAAGAGTCATAGGAAACCCCGCCATCAGAAAGCAGACGCTTTACTTTACTTTGTTTTGTTTGTACCTTTTGTTATCTGAAATATTTTTTTGACAAAATTATTTAAAATATATTTTTTTTTGTTTTTGTATTTTAATGTTAAAATATGTAATCTTATCTTTACTGTCACTGCATACAATTTGCATACACCTTAAACTTTTGTATGATGGACTGTCTGTCTACTCTACAAACAAAAATTATTAAGTTTAATGATAAACTTGAAAGAAAAACTTTTTGCTCTGAATAGTTTCCTCATTTCGTATCTCTCCTCTTTTCTTTTTGTGGGTTCTTTTATTTAAAAGAATTGTCTGAGAAATTCAAATGAAACCAAAAGGTTTTTTTTTGTAAAGTAGCAAGATTGACTGAAACATTCATGCATCAATTTTCTGCTTAGAGCTTAATTCAGAAATATGGTCGCAGGCATGAGGGCCACTGGTTGTGTCATTAAATGGCAACTGTAAAAGTTATCAGAACAGGGTTCATAGAACACCTTGTCTGCCTCTGCCTAACAGTAGATTATCAGAGCGGGAATCCACGTCTCTACTTGAATACTGTGCTGACGACTATAGAAGTTAGTGGGCTTTACAATCTTGATAGATTCAGCATAGCCATGACAGACTTTTTCTTTAATAATTTAATTTCGAGATTTTTCATAAAAAATGTAGAGATTGTGGGCCCCCACAATAATTTAAATTTTGCAATAATCGCATCATATGTGGCGGCCATTTAACCCTTTATCGGGTGCATCTCATTTTTGATTCTAATATATATATTTCTATTGCTCGTAATAAAATAAAAGGACGGTTTTTTCATAAATTATTCTTTTGTTTTTTTTTTTTTTCTATAAAAAACTGGTTTGTTCCGAAATTTTTATTTGGCCTAAAACGGTATAAATATTTTATAAAAAATGGAATACACGAACGCAGTAATTAAATTTTGTTACAACATAAAGTCACACCACATTTATGAAAAATCATTAAAATTTTCTAGCCAAAAATTTTAACACTAAAATTTGTTTCAAAATATTTTTGAAAAAAATATTTCCTTTCCCGTTGTATTTTATTTCTTTTTTTTTTGTTTTTTTCGGTTGAACACATAAATATATAGTCATTTTTAGGGTATGTGTCACCTGGCCAGATAAAGGGTTAAATTTGAATTCATTATAAGATTTTTAAATAAAACTGTAACAGCTTAATTCGCTGTATCCCTCCACTGTACAAATTACTTTTACTTACAGCCCACTTAAGTAAAATAGAAAGTGAAAAGAAAAAAAAAGTACAAAACAAAACTGGGAGTTCAACTTGAACAAAAAAAAAAAAAGTTATGAATTAAAAAGAAAACGCCGATACCATCATTAGGTATAAAAATGGGGTCTACTACACCTTGAGAAACTCGTAAACGTACAATTTCTTTTATTTATTTTTATTTTCATATTTTTTTCCCAAAAGCATTATGGCACAGAAATACGCATAGTTTGTTTGTAGATAAAATTAAAAAAATAAATAAAGAAATGAATAGCATAACTACGAGTTACTTTTCGAGTTCCATGTGTACGTACAAGAACATAAATATGAACCAAAAAAAAAATGTGAATAAAATAATATTTTTATTTAAAACTGTGTGAGCCAGAGTATTTTAACTGAAAAAAAAGACACAGATATAAAACCTTCACTTTGCCAAATGATATTGTACAAAACACAAAGGCCCAGTTGTTGTACATAAAGGCAAGTATATCAGGCTACAAATATAATATAATATAAACCAGTTAGCCACACCGCCACCAATTGTCATCACTCGCTAACCCTCACACGTTCACTAAATAAATTGTGTCACTCGTTACACTTTGAAAAGTTTTTCTTTTTAACAGCAAAATAAGTAAGGTGTCTTTACACTGAGACAATTTTGTTCGTATTTACTGTGAATTTTTCATTAATTCAATAAAAAAATGTTTTAATTGAAAGACAAATATTATCGTGTGCATTAAATATTTATTTTGTTGATTCAATTAAAAATTTAATCATTTTGTAAATTTTTTTATTTAAAATTACAAACAGCGTCACCTTAAAGATCTATTGTGCAGCCCAGTTCCCAACTACAATCCGAGACTCCTTAGGAATTTTTTAATCATTGTGATATTAAGTCTACTTAAGTTTTCCGCGACCAGTATCTCACTACGTAGGTAACTTGTGCTATGACTTGCCACCGTTTAGATACCAGATGGCTGGGTCTCGAGATGAGTAACGTTGTGCACATATTACCTCCTCGCAATGATAGTAAACGATCTGCTAAGCTAGTGAGCAGGAATAAGAAGAATATTTCCAGATTTGTGACTGTGATAACTGGTCACTGCCAGCAGGCTGGGACTGCCCTTCAACGAAAACTGTTGCAGCTGGCAGGCATCTGATAGTTAAGAGACAGTTTGTCGACTGCAGAACGAGTGCCCGGCTCTTCTAGCTTAGAGACATAAATTTCTCGGTGCACATTTTATGAACGGACTACTTGAGATATCGGGAATTGTGCTACGGATCCTTCTCACATATCTTAATATCGCAGGATAAGTCTAGGCCACTTTATTACCCTGTTTTCTTGGTGGTTCACAATAGAATTTTGCGATTCTAATTGCAGGCCGCCAACCTTAGCTGTATATGCAGTGTAATTGAAACAATTAGCACGGCAACTAGCGTAAGTAACTCTCTCCGAGGGATCTCCATCCTAATTGCAATTATCAGTAGGCCGATTATATTGTCCGGGCACTGTCTAGTAGCTTCCCGGCACTATTTTACAAAACTTTAGTGGCTACCAACCTGCTTATGCTTTACACTGAAAGCATAGAAAGCAATTTATTTCTTCATTTTATTTCTATTATCTTCTTGGAGACAGTATGCAAGACAATGTCGTGAACTTTTCTTTATTGTTCAATAAAATTTTCTTAAAAATTTGTTAAAGACATGACATACCAACCACACGTCTATGTGCCGCTCTTGCACATCACCTATGATGTCTTGAAGGCCTGACCATTTGGGTTATGTCTATGACTATCCATCTATCTATATGCATGTGTTTTATGTGTTGGCAATAATATATTTTTTGTTGCTGCCACTTTTTTTGTTTTGTGTGTTTGTTTTCTTATTCTTGTTACACTTTATTTTATTATTATTATTGTTATTGTACTTGTACTATGAGCACATGTAATGCAAACAAATTGTACGACTTAATACATGTAATTGTATGCATGTATGCATCTGTATGTGTGTAGGTATGTAAATTTATGCCATACGGAGAGACAAATTTCAGTTTTTTTCTTCTTGTTTTTCTTAAATATAATAAATACCAGAAATACATAAAAAGACTTTGTGTCTTAGAGCTGAGAGGTACATGTGCATGTGAGTATGTGTGTGAGTGTTACATTTAATGAAACTATTTGTGTCACTGCATTCCAATATGTATCTGTGAACAGATAAAAATTTTATTATTCTCATACAATAAAATGCATTGGGTTTGTTGGAGGGAGTAACGTAAAAGGGGGAAAAGTATTGAATAAAAAAATAATTCACATCAAACCGGCATTTACGTAAACGTGGCCGGCAATTCATAAGCACTGCTTACCTGCCTGCCCACAGACATTGACGTGTTGCTTATTTGACAAAAATTAATAGCACATGTGCAGATACCGGAATAATAATGAAAATTAAATCAAATCAAATAAATGACGTCATTTAAATCCATTAGAACACACAGTAACACACGCAAATATATGAATTTCTAGCGCACCTGAAATTTTTGGTGACTTTTGTTTTTTTTTGAGGCCTACAAAGTCATGCCACCACCTTCATGCATGTTCTAAGCCCCTCCAACAACTACCAACACCTCCAAATCACACAAACGTGTATTAAAGCACGTTGCAGGCAAACAGTAGACAGCAGACGACAGTAGTATTGAACAACATATTTCCTTCTTAATTTATTTTAATTATTTTGAAAATTATCTCTTTTTTTTTTGTGGATTTTTTATTTTCATAAGGAGCATAGAATTTTGGAGACGAGGAATCGGCAGGGCGTTTCATGAAAAATAGCAAAAATAATGTTGTTTTCTTCGGTGCACAATTTTTTAAATTTAGAAAAATGTCTACGTCATTGATCGTCTGATTAAAAAACGTTGAACTGTAGCCAAAATTTAGGGGAAAATAACATCCGATATCATTTGTTTTTGCTTAATTTTGGTGTGAAAAAAAAATTATTTTGCAAAAAATTTATTTGTATTTTAAGCAACCACACTCACTCATCATATCATATGCCCCGTCTGCAGGCACACATTATTTACCTTTGAAATTTATTTGACATGCAACATTTAAAATTGTTTAAGAATTCCCATTAAATTAATACAGAATGTTTAAAGTGCTTTGAATTATGTAGAAAATGGACTAAGTACAAAAAAAAAAAAAAAAAATAAAAAAATTAGAAATTTAATGAATGTCACTCACTGTAGTAATTTTGTTACAGTGAATGAGAGACAGTTAGTAAAAGGTGATTTTATAAGAACTATCGGAAATTTAAAAAAAAAAACACATAAAATTCAGAAAAATGCATGAAATATTTATTTGGATCGATAGTTGGGTCGATATAATTTAATGTTTGAAGATTATTTCATGCAAATGTTGGCCGCGGCTGCGCCTCAAATGGTCCATCCACTTAGTCCAATTTTGGCATACTCTTTCCAACATTTCGGCCGGTATCTCACGAATAATGTTGGCAATGTTGGCTTCCAGTGCGTCAATCGAAGCGGGCTTGTCCCTATAGACATTAGCCTTAACATAGCCCCACAAAAAATAGTCTAGAGGCGTTAAATCGCACGATCTGGGCGGCCAATTGACTGGTCCCAAGCGTGAAATAAACTGTTCACCGAACTCGCCTCTCAATTGGTCCATTGTTTCGCGTGCTGTGTGGCATGTGGCACCGTCTTGTTGAAACCACATGTCATGCAAGTCAAGCTCTTCCATTTTGGGCAAAAAAAAGTTTGTTATCATCGCACGGTAGCGCTCACCATTCACAGTAACGTTGTGATTCGCATCATCTTTGAAGAAATACGGCCCAATGATGCCGCCAGCCCATAATCCGCACCAAACGGTTGTTTTTTGTGGATGCATTGGTAGCTCTTGCAATGCTTCTGGCTGCTCTTCACTCCAAATACGGCAGTTTTGCTTGTTCACGTATCCATTCAACCAGAAATGAGTCTCGTCGCTGAACACAATTCTTCTATAAAAAAGTGGATCTTCATCTAACTTTTCAAGAGCCCATTCACCAAAAATTTGGCGTTGTGGTAGGTCGTTTGGCTTCAATTCTTGCACCAGTTGTATCTTATAAGGCTTCACACCCAAATCCTTCCGCAAAATTTTCCACGTAGTGGAGTAACAGAGGCCCAATTGCTGCGAACGGCGCCGAATCGATAATTCACGGTCATCACCAACACTGGCCGATACGGCTGCGATATTTTCTTCAGTTCGCACTCTACGTAAGCGTGTTGGTGGTTTAATGTCCAACAATGTAAATTTGGTGCGAAATTTTGTTACAATAGCCCGAATAGAAGCCTCAGTAGGTCGATTAAACTGACCATAAAATGGAAGAAGCGCGCGATGAACTTTCTTAACAGAGCACGCATTTTGGTAATAAAATTCAATAATTTGCAAGCGTTGTTCGTTTGTAAGACGATTCATGATTAAATTATAGACCAAACTGAAGATGTTTGACAGTGACACAAGATACAAAACGTGCGTGAGCTGTCAAAACTAGTGTTGCCAAAAAGATAATAGCAAAAAAATCACTCTTTATTATCGACATCATCAACCTGTTTTGCACCTGACAACAGGGAAAAGTAGAATGCTTGCAAAACAGTTGGAAAAACTACGTACCACGTTGTTTTGTCCGTTTCTTATTGTAGACAAAATATGCAAAAAAAAACCCACTCAGAAAAATGGTAAAAAATAGAGGTAATTGCTGCTATCACATGAGTAAAATCGATGTGCTACAAAACCACTCTTGTCATTTCTGTCGGGAAGGACTGTAAAGATGGAATGCTCAGCGATGGCATGATACAGAATATTAATCCCAGGACACGTGAGCATTATTAATACTACAGCAATCACTAGATTTGTAAGGAGTCTGGGATTGTAGTGGGGAATTAGGCTGCAGTACGATTATACTTTGCTAACGATTTTCAGTTGTTCTGCTACAAAACTGTGCATACTTTTGCTACTGACTTAAGACACATGTAGAGTGATGCACACATATTAATAGTGTTTAATCTTTAGCGCCATCAATTTTCTTTTTTACAAATAAACTGTTAGCAACTAGTTCCATTTAATCTGAATTATTAGAAGTAGCAAAACGTAGCAAAAATAAAAAAATTTATTTTCATATAAATAATTAATACAAACGTACATAAATATAAATTAGTAAATTAGCTTTTAAAAAATAAAAAATTTAAAATTTATTTCATTTCTGTTGGTCCATTCCCTCTAATTAGGTGTGTGTGGTTGGTTGATTAAAAGTTTCTTTTCATGTTGTGCATATTGTTTGTGATAATTTTTTTCTTTAATTATTTCTTTTAATGTGGTGTGTGGGCCAAGTCAAGAGTGACAACTAATGACATGTTTTGTTGAAAGAGATTGGGATATTAATTCAGCATGTGTATGCTTGTTAGGTCTTTATTAATAGAGACAGACAGACAGACAGACAGACACTAGTTAATATTTGATCGTCTTGTTCTTGTTCTTTTATTTTTTTTTTTGTCTATCCATGATCATTTGTTGTCTATTTGTTTGCCGTTGCTTTTCGTGTCTAAATGTTTTATTGTGGGTGCTTTTTATGGCCCGATACTTATTTTAATATTTTGTTTTAAGTTCTCATATTTTCTGTGTTTGTTTTATTTTTTTTTTTTTTTTTTTGATCTCTTCTCATTTTCTTTTAATCTTTTTTTGTGACTGAAATTTATTGGTGAAAATAAACAAAAATCTAAAATCTAAATTTATTATTTATCAAATTTATAATTTAAAGTTTTTATATTAATTTTTTGTTCTTTTTGGGGAAAAAGTCAAAAGAAAAATTTATTTTTTATAAATTTAGTCTAATTAATTTTAAAAATTTTCAATACTAAAAACAAAAAAGAAATTAGTTTCTCACAAACAGTTTTTTTTCTTTCTTTCTTTCTAAAAATGAAATTAAAAGCTAGAAGCACTGGGGATATGGAAATTTAAAAAAAATTTAAAAAATATTTCAAAGTAACTTCTGGGTATTTAGGCGGTAGATCTAGAAGACCTCCCCTTTAAAATGATATACGTCCCATCTAGAAATCTTCTATGGTTCGTCCGAAAGTTACTTTGGATTATTTTGAAATTTTTATACACCCTAATGCTGTTGCTCTGAGTGATTTTAGCAACTTGCCGACGAACCATTAAAGATTGTGGGATGGGACACATACCATTTTAAAGAGGAGACTGTCTAGATTAATAATCTACCGCCGAAATACCCAGAAGTTTCTTTGAACTATTTAATTTTTTTTTTTTTTAATTTCCATAAACCCCAGTACTGTTGTTCTCAAGGTTTTGGCAGTTTCCGTTTTGCATCATAAAATAAAAACTGCAAAGTTTTCAGAAAATGTTACAACACTTCCAGAAAGTTTAGAACCTACAGATTAAATTCCTTTTTGATTTTGGTAATTTTCATGGGCAAAATCAGGAATGGTACCTCGGCAAAGTGGGGAATTGTAAAAACCCCTCAAAGCAACAGCACTGGGGTATATGGAAATTTCAAAAAAAAAAAAAAAAAAAAAAAAATTAAAAATAGTTCAAAGTAATTTCTGTGTATTTAGTCATAATATTAATAATAATTTCAACACCAGGAAGTTATTTTAATTACATTTATTTTTGAGAAATTTACTTATTCCAATTTAAAAAAAATATATTTCTGCGATAACTAAATTTGTTTGTTCGCTTTATGAAAAATTGTTAAAAATATTAATAGATGTTATATTTTTTCTTATTAAAGTGGACTTATCCCGCTCCCAAAAATAACAGTTTACTTACTGTTACACCCTTTCCAAAAAAAAAACCTCTTTATTTAAATTAACATACAATTTGTAAGCTCTAAATAACACAACCATTGAAAAAAAAGAAACTTTTATTATAAAAGGGGTTCCAACAAGAACGCAAGATTTAAATTTTAAATAAATGACTGATGCAGCAATTGAATTGTTTCTCTGGCTGTATGACATGTGGCGCCGTCTTGTTGAAACCACAAGCCCTCCACATTAATTTCTTCAATTCTAGGCAAGAAAAAACTGGTTATCATTTCACCATACCGAACACCGTTGACTGTTTGCGCTTGACCTGCCTCATTTTCATAAAAAAAATGTCTAATGATTCCTCCAGCCAAAAAACCACACCACACAGTGACACGTTGAGGATGCATTTGCTTCTCGTGAATCACTCGAGAATTTTCCTCACCCCAAATGCGACAATTCTGCCTTTTAACGAAGCCATCAAGATGGAAATGGGCCTCGTCATTGAACATGATTTCATGTTGTCTCTCCAATACCCAATTAACAAACTCCCTTCGCTGTCCATGGTAATTTTTTACTAACCTCGTACCTTCTACTAGCAAACAATAACAATTGTTCAAATGTCAAACAATGACACTTCGAATGGCGCCAAATTTAAATCTTGCGTTCTTGTTCGGACACCCTTTATAATGCACGAGCATTTATTACAAAGAATGTAAAGCAAAAGATTTATTCTAGAGTAAAACTAGTGAGAGAGAGAATAGAAAGAATCTTAATTAGAACTTTAAAGTTTACAGTTAATTCAATTAACTTAAACAAAATGTTAAAAAGCAGCAAACACTCAGGGCAACAGTAAAATGAAACAAAAAGTTCAAAGGCAGAGAAAAAACCAAGCGCGTGAAAAAAAAAATTATAAACCAAAGAAAAAAGATTAACAAGGCGTAAGCTTCAACAGGAACGAGTAACTTAATAGCAGCAAATAAAACAGACAACCGGCAAATAAATAAAAAAAGAAAAAAAAAACGAAACGCCACCTTGTCCAGCAAATAAACTCACACACATACACTTCTTAGTCAGATTTTTCTAACCAGGGCCATAACTAAAATCTGAACAAGTTTAGTTTAATTTCATTGTAAAATACAACTAAACAATACTAGTCATACCTGCATTCCACTTACTCTGCAGTACTCTGCTCTATTTTAAATTCTAACACCAACCAAGAGTCCAGAACTATTATAGGCTTAAATGCTGAAATTAAGTTAAACAAAAATTAGAAAGCTGAAACAAAATACCCAAGAAAAGAATGTTTTGTTTAAGTTGCAGAATTTTTATTCCTATTGTCACAAGTCACCAAAAGTTAAAGTTTGGATTTTGAGCTAAAAGCTGAGATAATCCGCAAAAACAAAATTTATCACAGAAGTCGTAAAACCAAATTAATATTTGCGTAATAGAAAAAAAAATCAGTTTCAGAGAGCGAACATGAACACAAGCGAAATATCAAAAAATAATAGAATAAAACATAAACGTATGGCGCCTGTTCAGGGATGGCACAAGAAAACCAAAGTGAACGAAAGCAAAGCAGATTTCTATTGAAAATAAAAACAAATTTTCGTACATTGCTTTTGATTTTAAATACAAATTTGCTTTGCTTTCGTTCACTTTGGTTTTCTTGTGCCATCCCTGAACAGGCCATTAAACAAGTTTGTTTTCTCATAATTTTTTCTGTCTAGTCTGTTTTAGCGTAATAGCATCCATGAGAACATTGTACCTTTAAGAATATTCTCTGAACTTACTCCCCTCCGCTCGCCTTTTAGTTTAGAAGGAACGTGTGCAAATTTCTTGAACTGTTCATGTCTCGAGATCTTAAGCAAGATGAATAGAACACTAGACTTCTCCAGGCGATTCGAAAAGGTCATCATCTTGTAGGAACGGCATTGTAATAGATTTAAAATTTTAAGCATCGTGGTACCAGAATATGCATTTGCAAACTTTTTTTTAAAAAATGCTAAAAAGTTTTTGATACTTTTTTAAAAGAAATTCGATTATTGCAATGCAGGTAGCGGGATGTAAAGGGTAAGTTTGCAACGAAATGGCAAACTATCTTGTTATCCTAGAAACGAGGTAAATAATAACTTTATAAGGAGAAAAAAGAGCTTTATATGGTTTCTGGCATGCCCAAGTGGCATGCGGTAGTCAAAAAGTGTAATGCCGAGTACACAAGACCAAGGGTTATGCTGGACTTCAACAGAAATGACGTTAAACTTCACAAAATTTATAGAATGATTTCGGTTGTCTCTTTCAAGATCATTCAGATGCAGAATAAGCATCCCAGCTAATGGAAATATCAAGACAATAAGTGCAAAATATATCGATATTTCAGGAGTATGGAAAACCTTACACGAGGGTAGTTAATGTCATTTTTGAAGTATTTCCATAAAATACAAATATTTAATAAATTTTTCATGACTAAATGATAAGGCCGACAAAGTCATGAAATTTCGATTAAATTTGGCCAAGTTTTAGGTTTTCAAATTTGGAACAGAAACAAATTTTGTATGATTGTCCAGACAATAAGATGAAAGCTAATTATATAAAAATAAATATGTCAATTGTTAGTAAAGGTTTGTAACCAATTTTGACCTAAATAGGCCAGGTTATTGTAATGAAGTAAATAAATAAATAAAAAGTGCACTCTTACTGGTATATCTTTTATTAGTGGATTAAAACATTTATTCCTTTGCTGTTCCGTTAAGAACACGGGCGTTTAAGAGTATTTGTAACACGACAGTAATGTCACAATAGGTCTCCTCTGGCCGCAATAGTTAGGTGACTAGTTCCTGCTTATGATTCTAATTCTAATACATCCACTTCCTGCTTCTCATTCTTTTTTGTCCTTAAATCCGCTCCTGCCTGGATGTTCTATTTTCTTAGGTAATAATTAATTTATTGGAAAAATAGGTATATTCTGTAGCTTTGAAAAAACATTCATTGTCAATCATTACACTCTTTTATAACAATTTTTTTAGATGAAAATTCAACATGACTTGATAATAAAGCAGAAAAAAAAAACATTATTCAGTGAAGTTTGTGCTGATGCGATAATTTCGCTTCCTTAAAACACAGACAGACAGACACACGGACACACACAGGCATTAAACGCTGTTTTCAATCAGCTGAGCATGAATAATTACCACATGGGCAAGCGAACAAATTAAAAGTAAGTAAATTTGTAAGTAGCTGCTTTAAGGCAACTAAATTAAAAAAAAAAGAACAATAATAACAACAACAGTGAAAACAAGTTAAATTCGGCTGTGCCGAGTCTTATACTCGTATACCCTTCACTGTAGTGAATATTTAACAACAATAAAATGTTTAATGAACTAGCAAATATTCATTAAAATAGTTTTCTTTGAATAACAATTTTTTTGTTAATCCTTAAAAAAAATTCATTTCAGTCTGTTGTGGGATCTTTATTTTTTTAAACAAAAAAACGTCTGTAGGTGCTCAATTTTTAAATAAAAAAATTTTAAGACAGGTAAAAATCCCTCAGAGCAAGAGGACTAGGTATAAGGGAATTTAAAAAAAAAAATTTTTTTAGATTACAAATCTGAAGGACCTCTCCTTTAATTAATTCTATGAAATAATTTCATTAATTCACTGATATTTTATTAATGCACATAATTCATGAAATCAATGAAACAGTTTTATTCACAATCAAAATTGATCTATAATCAGAATATATTTTACAAAGCTTTTTAGTTTGACTGCAGAAAACTGTGAAGATTGATAGACTAATACACTGTCCACTAATCTAAACGAGCACCTAATCGTTTCATTAGTATTATGCAGTATTTTTCCTTCAGTGTATCATTCTTATCTAGATTATCTAGTACTATCCAGGTCATTTGCTAGAAATGAATGAACACCGATGGATTAACTTATTTTTGTAAAAATTCCTTTAAAAATGTAAACTGTGTCTTGTTTTAAAAAGTAAAAACATTTTTGCAGTAACGAAATTACTGTCGCTAATTTAAACTTTTTTTCGAATGAAAATGTTGCAGATAGTGAAACATCTGTCAGTAAATCAATTCTTTATATATAATTTCTGGCTTACCAAGTTTTGAATGTTGAGTTTTGTGCTGTGTTTTCGGCATGGCTCCAGATAACATTGACAATTGATGGGTTCTTGTCTTGTGTAGTTGTTGGTTTTCTTCTGCACTTGTCTTTTAGTTTCACAATTTATTTGTTAATTTAAAGTTTTCGTTTTTTTTTAGTAAACAAAATAATTTCTTTTATTTTTGTAACTCACAAACAAACACACAACAGAGCAGAGTCCACAAAAGCGCCTTTAAGTCTTGTTGAAGACAGTTCATGCATCTAATGCATGTGTTTTTGTCTTGTTATACTTCAGAAACAATAAAAAATGACCTACAAAAAATCACAATTTGCCAAGAAAAAATAGAATTGAATTTTTTTTATTAAAAAACCAAAAAAAATTTTTTGTTTTCTTAAATTTAAAATAAAAAATATTTTTTTTTTTGCTTAAAATTTTGCAATGACAGATGGTTTCGGTATTTTTTTCTGTTAGTTTTCAGTTGTTTTAGTTTTTTGATTGCCGCTAATGTTGTTGTTGTTGTTCTGGCAGACACACTTTTTGCTTACATGCTGCTGCTCAAGCAATTTGCTAAAAATAAATCATCAGATGTCTTGATCACAACACGGCGAAAAAAAAAAAATTGTGCATACAACCGAAGATGAAAAAATCATACTCGTAATTTATAAGCGCAAACACACATACGGTACAGCCACATGAATGCACGCACTTACTCTCTGTTACACATGCACAATTTTTTACATCCGCTGCTGGCTAAGAGTCAGATGCAGACAGATAGTTTTTTATGCAAATAATTTTTTGAAAATAAAAACAAAATTTAATTAATAAACTGGCAAATTGAGAAGAAAAACAGAAGAGTCTTAGCGTAAAATCTTTTGATTTTGTTGTTCTTATTCAGTTTTACCCTATAATTTTTTTTCCTCTATTTTTTTGCTGCTGTTTTAAACATTTTATTTAACCATTCGATTTAAGCCAGTCCTTCTTCAGTCTATCAATTTTTGTTTTAACTTTTTAGGGCTGTTGTTATTTATTTTTTTTTTTTTTTTTTTGACAAAATTTGCAAACGTTACGTTACGTTTATTGGCAGAAACACGCTTTTTTCAAAGTACCGTTCGCAACTGAGCTCGTTTTTTAGGCGAACTAATAGTTTTATAGATTTGCCAAGTTTTCAACTGGCACTTGTGTGTTTGTTTTAGTGCTTTTGTTTTTTATTTTTTTTTTTTTTAATTTAAAACAATTTTTTTTTTGTTGTCTGTCTGTTGGTTATATGTATTTCTGTTGTGACTCCCATTTGTTTTGCTTTGTTTGTTTCGCCCCAAAAAAGGTAAAATTCTGTTGCCATTGCAACAAGGCCAACATGTTTGAAGCGCACTATATCGAACACACCACCAGAAACCTTTAGCACCATTAATACCACCACCTGACAACACCTCAACTGCACATGCATAAATAAGTAATAAAAATAACAACAAAAACCTCAACTGGAAATGACCATCACTGCTTGAACCATCACCAAGCAACACATAAATGCCAACAGCCAGCCATCACCTCAACCACCTTTAGGCGCATTTTTATTACACAATTTTTCGTATTTGAAATGAAAATGAAAGCATTTTGTTGGACTGTATGGATTTTTTTTTTCTTTACAGAGAAATAAAAAATTTGTTGTTTAAACTTTAGAATAAGAAAAAAGCCGTTTGCCAACACATTTTTAGTGGTTGAAAAATTAAAAAAAAAAAATAACTAGATTCTAACAACTGATTAGAATCTATAGCTGGGCCTACTATATGTCAAAATTTGGCTGAAAGTTTCTCTTTTTTTCCACAGTTTAATTGTGAATTGCGAATCCTCCATTTTAGGCACATGTAATGTTCAGCAAACTTGTGTGAAATACTACGAGGAATAATTTTGTGGAATATTTTAAACCTCTAACTCTTCAATTAGTAGGAATTTGTCAGTCGTATGGCTCTCACCATTTTTAGAAAATTTTCGTACCGTTTTTTTTCGCATCGAAATACAGAGTAACCCCTCTGGAATAAATGTATGGATCTAAAAGGAAATTGTGTTGTTCTTTGCCCAAAAAAAAAAAAAAAATAAAATTATTCGAAAAATCACTCAGTTATCAAACAACCCTCGTAAAATATAACCCAATTCTATATAATAACGGGACCAACACTTTTATAATCTAAAATATTTAATAAAACGAAGTAAATTTTTAAAATCTATATGCCACACACACACATACAGCAAATGTTGCACAAAACGATTTTTTTTAATGAAATTCACTCAAATTGGCGTCATAAAATAAGATCTCTACTAGTGTTGCTTATAAAGAAACAAACAAATGAATGCAAACAGCAATTAGGAGTTGTGCTGCTCATGGAGTGTGTTGCTACAGAAATATTCACTTGGTAGCAGCAACAACCTGCCATACTGATTCTTTACGATTGTTTGGTGTGTGCGTTTAAATGTTGCAAGTATAATATTTTTTATTGTTTTGTAGATGACTAAAGTGGCAAGTACTCATACCCCCTCTATGTGTGTGTGTGTGTGTATGTGTGCATAAAGGCATATTTGCAGTTTAAACAGCAGCAGCTGTTTCAATAACACGTTTTGTTTTGTTACTTTTCACCGTCCTTAGTTTCTTTTTTCTTTTGTTTTTTCTTTTTTTTTTTTTTGCATTATTATTGCCATCGTGGTGCTGGCTGCATTTTGCAATTGTTTTTGTTATTGTTTTTGTATTTTATTTTATTTATTTTATACTTTGGATTAAGCAAGTGATGTAATCACTTGCACATAAATAAATATTTTATAGAGGAATTTCTGCGATACTCCGTTATTTGTTTGTTGTTTCTAAAAAAAAAAAAATAAAAACTTTGATGCCGCTGTAACAGCTGATGCTGTTGCTACTGTTACTGTTGTTCCTGTTGCTGTTGCTGTTTACTCTTGCTGTTGATGATTTTCTTTCTTTCTTTTTTTTTTCTTTATGGCATGGCCTGTTGCTAACTAACAGCCAGTTATACACAACAACAACAATAGATTATAATTTATTGGAATTCACTTAACTATTTCAAAGTAGCTCAAGAAAGTTTAATCACATTTACGAGCATCCATCTCTAGTCTCTGTGTTCAATACAATTTAATTTTCAACAAGAATTTTCTTTTGCATATTTTCAGATTTTTCCAATTGCGGAACTTGAATTGGATTTGAAATGGAACAAAACAATTATTCAATTTGAAATTCATCCAGCACTCATCGCATAAAATCATTAATTTCAAATGGGAAATGCATTGATTCATCGCTTGTTTGTTGTGTTGGAATGTTGCTTGGTCTCTGCTAATTTCAGAATGTAAGTGTTTAAGCATTGAATTTATTAAATAAAAAAAAAAAAAATGAGGGAGAAAGAGAGATAAAGAAAATGCAATTTCAGTTTGATTTCAATTAAAAGCAAAGAAATTTCATTCACTAATTACAAAATAATAAACAACCAATTGAGGTTGTCATTATCACGCAAAGTCGCTGAAATGAGTTTTTAATTTAAAGCAAAAAACTTGAAGTTGTTATTAAAACAATTTATTTTTTAATTAAAATGAAATCTAGATTTATGGTAAAACATAATAATACTGGCTAAACTATTACTCTTGCCAGCTAATTAGCCACTCGCAGTAAAGAGCTGCTCACTAGAATCATGTTTGGATAGGTTTTTTGACCAAATAAATTTAATGTTATTGTTAAGAATGGCAAGGTATTGGCAACTTGCTAGCAGTAATTTAGCAGCTTTTGTATTAAAATTAAACTTTGTGCTACTTTCATGGCGACATTTTGTCATGAATGAGGCTGTTAGTGCTCTATTCTGCGGGTAATGTTTAATTATAATTATGATTCAATGAAATATTTCATAAATTATATGAGTTAATATTAAAATAATGAATATTTCTTAAGTTAATGAATGAAATTATTTCATTAATTAAGATTCATTAGGTGATCGAAAATTTCATTAAGTCAATGAATATTTCATTGAATTTATAAAATATTTCATAAGATTAGTGATACAAAGCACAGAGTACAAAGTAGGGCTCTCGCGGAAGAATACGACACAAAAACGAAATAAATTTTTGTAGCAAAATTTAGAAATAAAGGGTGGTTAAATTTTATAAGCCGATGTTGAATGTGAACCCCACCTAAACGTCATGTTTTTTCTGCATTTCATTTGACATTTATCAATATCAGACTAACTCAGCTTGAACCATGGAAAAATACACAATCAAGCATCGCGTTAAAGTTATTCAGGCTTGTTATGAAAATGGGCGTTCAAATCAAAATGCATATTGTGCACTTTGTGATTTTTTCTTCTTCATTGATGAGGCCCACTTTCACCTCAGTGGATTCGTCAATAAGCAGAATTGCCGCATTTGAGCGACTGATAACCCAAGAGTGATTGTCGAAAAACCAATGCCCCCACAAAGAGTGACTGTTGGGTGCAGTTTATGGCCTGGCGGCATGGCATCATCGGGCCGTATTTTTTCCAAAATGAGGCCGGTCAGGCAGTTACTGTGAATAGTGTTCACTATCGTGAGATGATACCGAACTTTTTATGGCGCGAATTGGAAGATATGGAAGTAGACGATATGTGGTTTCAACAGGACGGTGCCACTTGCCACACAGCTAAGCAAACAATGGCTCTTTTGTGCGACAAATTCAATGGCCGTGTTATCTTACATGGTGGCGATGTCAATTGGCCGCCAAGATCATGTGATTTGACACCGTTGGACTTCTTTCTTTGGGGTTATTTGAAAGAAAAGGTGTACGTCGATAAGCCAGCAACAATTCAAGAGCTAAAGCATGAGATAATTCGGCACATTAACGGTATAGAACCTCAATTATTGGACCATCGGATGGAGGTGTGCCGTCGAGTTCGTGGCGGCCATTTGCCCGATATTTTATTCCATACATAATTGAACCATACCATGCTATCATAATAAAAATAAATGACAATAATTTCCTAAATAATTTGTGTTTTATTTAAAATCAACATCGGCCCTTAAAAATTAACCACCCTTTAATTAAAAAATATTAGAAAATGTAAAAAATAGTGCCAGGAATAGGTAAACGTTTCTGTTTGACACCCTCTGTGACTCTGTGATTCAAAGGATATGTGAAGAAAATTCTCTCAGTGTTCTTATTGCATTTTATATTGCAATTTTGTAATAACCTGCTTTAATTTCTATTTGTGCTGTTTTAATACCAGCATGCGAGAAGAAAGTTTATTCAATTTAAGTGCGTTTCATTGTGCCAAAAAAATATTAGCAACATCAGCAGGAGCAATGCCTAACCAAACATGTCAATGCAAGGCTGCTCACCAATATTGTCTTTTTTTTGGCTGTTTGGTAGAATTAACGTCTGTCTGTGTCTTTGTCTACAAATATTAGTATAATTTTGTTGCTGTTTTATTTTGATTTTTTTTTGAATTGTTGTCTGTCTTCTTTTTTTTTTCATCATCAGCCTGTTGGCTGACGGCAAACATTGTTGATGTTGATATTGATGTTTATGTTGTCGTTGTCGTTGCTGTTATTGTTTTTATTGCTGTTGCTGTTATTATTCGGCATAGACTTCAGTGCGTATTTTAAACGAATATAAATTGTCATTGTTTTTATTGTCTCGTCGCTGATTGTTGTTTGCTAAAAATACACACACATTTTTCATCATCGTCAGATGGTAACAGCACAAACATTTTTGTCTTTTTTTTAGAAAAAAAAACAACAAATTTTGTTTAAAAAAATTTATTTTAATATGCTGTTTCTGTAAGCCATCTAATCAAATCGTCTAGAAATTTTATTCAAAAATTAATACAACTCTTTTAGACGTCTGATTTAGAACAATAAGAAGACCAAAAAATCAATCATTCTTAAGCAAAAGTTTGCTTTGAAATCAGTTTCAATAGTTTGAAGTCGAGCTTCCCTAATAAGCCAGCTAAACATGGGTTGGATTACGTTTAATTAAGATGTAGTAGAATAATCGTAAAATTTTTAGGTTTAGGGAAATATTTTTTCAAGCACAAAATATTTCTTAAGGAAGCAAATTTCTCTAGAATATTTATGATATGCGGTGATTACACCGCTAACTCTGATATTTAAATAAAAATTCAAATTTAATTGCGAATGATAACAAAACGGGTGGCTTGCAGAACACAATTTTAGCCATTTCTTAGGTTTTGAAAATTGTTCGTTTTTCAAAACGGAACAATTTCTTGCCAGTCTTACAGCATTCAGAAAGTTTTATAAAAAAAAATATGTTCTTGTCAAAAAAATTAAAAGCAAGTTTTTTTTTGTCCAAAAAAACTCATTAAAAATCTTAAATTTTATTTTTAATTTTGTGATCAAGTTCAAGAGTTCTGAATTTATTCACACCTAATTTACAGAATTATTAAATTACATAGCGGATGCGTGATTGCAGTAGATGGTATCTACAAGCATGTGTAATATTTTATATTAAAAAATGCTTGTGCAGTCCTTTCGTAGATGCAACATTTAAATGTAAATGTTGTTGTGTTTTAACACGCAAAAAAATAATAATTACAAAACAAGTTTATGTAATTCAATTATTTATTGAATTGAATTTAAGTTTAGAAAACTCATTGTGTAATAAATAAATCCTTTTTCTTCGAATTAAAAAAAAAATGAATGAAATGAAAAATGAAATTGTTTAAGTTTATTTGAGTATGCAACGGTTAATAAACAATTTTCTCTTAAGCACACATATATACATACACACACTAAAGCAGTCCAGTTTCTAATCAGTTTTCGTATTTCTTTTTTTATTAGTTGCTTTTGAAAGAAAATCAAAAACTCACTTACACACATGAGAACTTGCATTTAAATAACACACACCCACACACAATAGAAAAACACATGCTGCCACTTGTAAAATACAATCAATAAAAGCAACAAACACTTTAGTAAAATTAAGCCAAAAGAAACAGCAACCTGAAATAGTAAATAAAATACAAATCACAATCCCCAAGGCAAAGAAAGATACTTCTGATGAAAAAAAAAGGATAACAAATAAACATTTAAAGAAAACGAAAAAAAAAACTTTAAAGTAATGTTGGCAAACAGCATAAAATAGAAAATAAAATTATTAGAGAACCTTCAGGTATTTCGGATTAAAGGGTGGGAAGTTACTTTAATGTAGAGCTTTAGTCCCAAAAAAAAAAAAGGTGATTGCTTCTAATTTGTCAGGCTTTATTTTCATTCATGCTCAAATTTATAGAAACTAAAAACAAAAAAATATTCAAAAAAACAATTAAAAATTTGGCATTAGATAATCACGAATAAAAGTGAAATTTTTATTACCTTCCCTCGAAGGGAAAATTGCTATCGGGAATCTTACATCAGATTTTGTGCACGTTATCAGTGCAGAGTGGGTTTTCAAGATAAAAACAATATTTTTATTTAATTTGACAAGTTGTCAAAATTTATTTCAATTTACAATTTGAATTGGAAATATCAGGCCTGATTATGAGTGTCGTTGTTGTGACGAAAACAGTGATATGTGGCAACGCCGGCCATATCATTTACATTAGCTTGTCGTAAATTCGACGGCAATAGCGATACTCGTAATTGGATTGTTTTAGAATCACAAATCTTGCACTAATAAATAAAAATGTTTAAATTTTATGCGCCAAATGAATTAACAAAACAAAAAATTACTTTAAAAAGTATTTAGCGAATTGCTAATGCGGTCAAGGTGACCGTATCACAAACATACTTGAAAGCCACACCTTCACAACAAACATGTGTAATATTTTATACTAAAAATGCTTGTAAGCCTTAAATTTAAGTATGCTTGTGCAGCCCTTTAGTATAGATTTTTATAGATTTGATTTGCTTTTACGACTAGCCTGGAAGTTCAATTCAGTTGTGCTTCTGATTATGAGGGCTTCAGCCCTTTGCAGAGCACCAAAAATCTATTAAAAAAAATGAGTTGATGTTATTTTAAAATTTTAACTTGTGACTGTATATATATGTGTGTGTATGTAAATTAATTTTTAATACATATGAAAGTATGCATGTGTGTGTTGATACTGAATCCTGAAAAGATAACATGTGGCATACATTTTTTTAATCCTGACCATCGCTAGATCAGTTCAGGGTAAAACTTTAGTTCCGTTGCAACGCGTGCTTCACAATTGCTTTAAAGGACTTGAACAGCAACAGCACACACATACGCACGCACACTTAAAATGTGCTAAAAACCCTTGCAAAAAAAAGAATAAGGGATTGCGTATGAATTGTTGTTGTTTCTAATACACAAACTTGAATAACAGCAGCATCGAATTAACTGCTACTCTCCTCTATGCATTTGTTTTGCGGCTCAAATTACTCAGGTGTTGTCTTACAGTTGCAGATTTTCTTATAATTTTTTGTTGTTTGTTTTTTTTTTTTTGCTATTCCTGCTTCTTGTTATTTTTCGTAAACACACATTTTGGGAGTTTATTTCATAATTAATAAGATATTTTGCTGTTGTTGTGGTTAAAGCGGAAGCAACTGCAACAAGATGAAGCAAAAATAAAAGCAGAATTATTTATAAACAAAAAACAACTAAATACCACACAAACACACTCACGTTCATGTGTACAGAATAAAAACACACAAGAAAGAGCATGTATGTAAGTGGCAACGAGCCGTCGAAACGTTTTCTACAACTCATACAGTTGTTGACAAAAGAAGCAGCTGCAAACAGCCAAATAACGCTAAAGAGCATACAAACTACTATTTTATTATCGTTTTTTTTTAATGCTTTTGGTTTATTTTACAATTGAATTCTTTGCAAGGAATAAGAACACTGACTGAAGACTCAAACACAATAGTGCCAACAAATCGATTCTTTTTTTTTTTTTTTTGTAAGCTTGCTTATGCTTGTATCAGTTTGTAGTTACTTGAGAAAGAGAGTCAATTTTAAATCCTGTCTTCTCGCATTCTGTGCATTTTATTTTGTTAAACAAAAAAGTAATAAACAGGCTCAGACATGCCAAATAAACCACATGCACACACACACACATACTCACACTGACATTTCCATTTACACTTACGGAAAACGGAAAGAAGAGGAAATACTGCAATACAACACATTACAAATAAACAGCGAGTGTAATAACATGAAACACAAACGAACAAATCTCGTGCTATATAGAGTGTTTTTGTTCATAGTTTCGCTTAAACGTACACACTTGCATACGAATAAATAATAAAATAGCAGCAGTGGCAAAGAGTGAAATATTCAATTTTTCAATACAACAACAGGAACCTGGCAAAACAGTCAAAAATTTAAAATTTCCAACTCAAGCAGTGATGCTGGAGATAATTTCTTTTATAAAGTTTAAATTTGCTTATTAAATTTTTTTAAGGAGTTTCTTTTAACTTTGGCAGGGTTCGCAAATCATAATCAGCCCAATTATGAATAAAAATTCTCCGGAATTTTTTTTTTTTTATTTTTCCCTTTCCTCTTATCTTAAAAAAATGTCTCCCCTTTTCAACATTATTTCCCAAAAATCAAAATTTTTCTTGGAAAAAAATTCCTAGTGATTGAGTAAGAGTTCTCTTGTTAAATTCTATGCCAAAATATCTGTTTTTATTTTAAATTGAAAAACTGTGCTTTTACTGAGACACCTTTTAATTTTAACGAGAACAAATTGTGCAACATTTACAATTTTATGCGTTTACTAGATGTTTTTGCTAGATGATTCGGAATCCTTATAGATCGTATGTACCAATTTTTAGAGAATTTTAATTGTTAAAAATCCATTGAAATAAGTACAGCCATTTTGCTGGCATTATTATCAGAGACACCAACCAAAGGGGTAAATAATATATTTCAAAGCATAATTTCAAGCTTCAATTAAGTATGGGCACACATCTTTTTAAACAGTGGCGTAAAAGTGAGCGTGACCACGCCAAAAGTATATGGCGAACTTCCTTAAAGTAAAGAGACTATATGTATTCAATTTCAGAAAAATTTTGGGTAAAACAAAAATTTTTGTAGCGTGTAAGGGCTTTTTGTGTTATTGCAAGTTTTGCTGTAGCGATATCAAATAGATTTTCATACTTTGCTGACGGCATCAGTTTACTGGCTATACTAGAAATTAAAAACATTTTATATTGAAAATGAATTAATTGATTGCTGCTGTCGTGTATGGGCCGCTTTACAAACTTAAGTTTAAAAAAAAAGAACCCCCAAAATTCTTTAAAAGCAGATTTGCCAAGAATTAATCCTTTTACAAGAGTTCTTCATTAAAAAAAAATTAACCGAAAAGAAAACCAAAATAAGAATCAAACCATAAAGAAGACAGCAAAAAAACATTTAGAAAAAACCCTGATTTTTGTAGTGTGAGCACAACGTGAAGAAAAGAAAACAACAAAACACAAAAGTAAAAATAAAACTTGTCTTACCAACAAAACCTCAAAAAAAATATTAAAAAAAAGAAACAATCGAAAGGAAAAAGAACTACAACATTTAAAGAATTCGTTGGCGATGTCTGACGCATAATAATGAAGTTGTACGAGTATCTTGTGCACATTCGTAATAAATATTTAATAAACAGAATTTAATTAAATAAAACAAAACGAACATAAAATTGAAAACTTCTTTCATGATTTAAAAATAAAACAAAAAATTGCCGGCTTAAAGGCAACGGAGGCAACTAACACAAATTATTAAGACCATTAAAGGTCATATTTCCCACTAAAATTTGAGAAAATGTAATTTCAAACAATGCAGGTGTAAAAGTCATGTGACAAAATTTCCATTTTCATGTGACAAAAAAACTGGCAAACACGTAAATTAATTTTAATAATAAAAATTAAAGAGCAGCAAACAGCAGATTCGTCTTTCAGTATGCATGGAATGGCCTACAGATTTGTTGACAATTAAAATATTTACATCATCATCAAGATCAAAGCACTCTTATTGGCTTTGTTGTGCTTTTGTCTTGTGGTATAATTACAAACTTGTCAACGTAGTGTTTTTAGCACTGGTTTTAATGCTTTTTAACATATTCTTGGGAAAATTATTTTTCAGTTAGTGACTTTTCTAAGTTAGTGCTTTCTGCTTTTTTTAGTGTTTTTTCTGTTATTTCCTCGTCAGTGACACTGAATTTATGAGGAAATTGTCCAGAATAAAAGAGCAAAACCCGAGGATATTTTTTTAAATGTTTGATGGCACATTTTTTAGTGCAATTGATAGGCTTTGAATTAAACACGTTGAAGACAATTTAAAATATGAGATTTGGACAATTTTAAGCTGATTATTTTAATTCTAGTTAAAAATAAATAATAAAACAAAATCTTACTTGGGAATATGTAAAGTTTTGGGTTTTTAAAATTTTAGTGCTGTTTTTAAACAGCAGTCGAAGGCTTTGTCGACTACATCAGCTTTTTTAGTGCTTTTTAAAATTTTCGGATACGAAATTATTGGAGTTGGGGCTTTTCTATAAGTTGCTTCCTTTAGCGCTTTTTTTACATATAAGATTTTCCTTTTCCCTACACATAAATTGACAAAGCTGTGAATCTGACTTTTTGTTGTTACACAAGTTTAAATAAAACAAAGAAGGTTATTTTTAATATCAAAGAAGCGGGCTTTATTGGATATCACATTTTATGACAATAAAGTTCAAAATGTTACTTTCTTCTTACTTAAATTACGTTTAAATTTATCCTCGTTGAAATTAAAAAGTGTCTCAATAAGAGTGCAATTTTTCATTTTAAAATAAAAACAGGTATTTTTTGAGAGAGTTGTGATTTCTTTATTGGATTGTAAAGACAAGTATGGAATATAATATCACTCAAATGGCCTTTACGGCTCTGATGACAGACCACTTACTCTCTTCTCTTTTAAATTTTTTTAAAAACTTTATCTCACCGATGTCGCATTTCATCTCATTTACTTCAAAAAATCAGATTTTGCAGAAGAGTCAGTTCAAGTTTGCAATTTATGGAAAACACTTTAAATATTTTCTGCTGTAAAGAAGAGAATTTAAAAAAAATGTTATTTTGAGTTATGACACTATTGAAGCCAATCAGGGATTATAATTTTGGCATGTGAAATAAAAATTTTTTTTTTTTTTTGTTTTACATGCATAAGCCTTGGACAATAGGTAGCTCTTCTCTGAAGCAAATTCCCAAGCTTCTGCCAAGTGCATAGAGCTAGTATACAGATCGTTCACTAAGTAACCAGGCAGGTAGTTATCACAGCCAATGTTAAAGCCAAGGTACGCTTTGTAACGAAATACAGAAGCTTCTAAAATTATTTTTAATTTACTGCCATTTTCTGTTTTTTGTAAAAATAGTTTAAAATTTTTGATGGCGTTTGCTTAGGTTTTATGCCAGTAGTTCGGTTGTCTTCAAAAATCCCCAAATAGCACATGAGTCACGCATACTACAGTACTTGCCAGCCATTGCTACACAAAACCAACCACCAACAGCTACAAAATAACAAGCAAATTCTAAAAAAAATATCAACATAAACTAAACCAAAACTTTTTTTTGTGAGAATACGAGGATACAAATTCATTTTTATTGCTTTCAAAAGTTTTCTGTGTGCCACTTTAGTGGTTTGGTAACAGATTTTGTGGCTCATAAACCTCCTTCACCTTCAGCACAACAGACGGCATTTGATTTCGTCATTGATCAGCAGCAAACAAGACAAACACAGTTACTCATTCACACTTTTGCATTTTCACAATATGTTTTAACTGAGAAAAAATATTCTTGTAATTAAAAGCAAAAGAAAAAAAACGAGAAAGAAACGCAAACTCAAACAGCAAAAGAGCAAGTGTTTGCATTTGCATTAAAATATCGAACTGCAACATCCAGCATGTTTTAAATCAAGCTCCAACTTGTGTTAGCTGCTAGTTGGATATTAGAGTTTGTTATCAGGCAGGTTTAGTGTTGCTGTTGTGTATATCAGTTTGTTGGTGTTTGTCCTAAAAAAGTTTTTGTGCTTGAAGTACAACATGTTGGCATCAGTCTAACCGGTGCCATGTTTATTGTGGTTGTTGTTTTTTTTAAATGAACAGTGTAATTGGTTTTTTTGTTTTCTTTTCTTTTTCTAAAAATTCTTTTACCTTTCAATTTGTTTTTGTATTTTGAATTATTTTACACTTGAAATTGCAATACTTAAGTGGGCATTTGTTATTTTTGCATGCAAAATTAATAAAGAATTTTTTTGTTTTACACATTATTTTGTACTAAAAAAATTAATCAGCAGTAACAACAGGTAACCCTTCAATAATAAGTTAGCTCTAAAAAAAAATTGAAACCTATTGGCCCATAATTATAAACTAATTTTTAAACAGATTGCTCTTTAGTCTAAGAGTTCATAGGTAAAGGGACCGGGCAAGACCGGTTCCAAATAAATTAATTTTCACGAGAATAAATCAAGTAAATTTTCAAGCAAATAAGCAATTATTGCTAAAAGAAATTTATTGAATTTAACATCTAAATGCCGTACACTGTCCGAAAAATCGCAATTTTTTTAAACTTTAAGTTTTAAATTTCAAGTTCAGAAACACACGAATTGATGAATTTTATTAGGAATATTTTTGTAGAACATTTTAATACTCCAATTCTTTAAATTATCGGTCTCTTTCGTCCCTTTGTCCCAGTAATTGAAAAGTTACCGAATTAAAAAGCTCCACAAATCTCTCTTTTGTTTGTGTTACGAGTAGTATTTTGCTTCTTTTTTTGCCAACTTATAGTAGCAATCTGCTTTCTATATTTCTAACCATGTTAGAAGAGGCTTACCTGTTCGTTATTTTAATTCAATCTAATTGCTTAACAATTTTCTACATAAATTCTACTTGTGTAGTGCATTTTACTTTATTTTTTATTTTTATTCTTAATGACATTGAGAATATGTTATACCTGCAGACAGACCTGCTGCTTCTGCATATAATTAATTAATTACACAGGGCAACAAATGGCAACTTAGTAAATTTTGCCAGAGTGTTTGTATTCGTTTTCAACCAAGATATTCGTGCAATGGAAGAACGTAACCAAACATGATTGGATATAATGCTGAGACAGCCATTATGTCCCACCTCCCTGTGTACTCTCGGTTTATTAACATTTAATTAATTTTAAAAAAATTCTTCAGAAAATCTCAAACTATCCAAACTTTAGATGTTTTCATGTTGTTATGCATGCAACTCAATACTGTTTTTCAACTCAAATCAATTTTATTGTTTTTGTTGTTGTCTATATGTATTCTTCATAAACCTTCCCACATTTGACCATCAATATCATTATCACTGGCCATTCGACTACCTGTTTCACAGACAGATCTTGTCTTATGTGGCATGCCGGCCGGCTGATTGGATGAAAACTGGTTAAACAACAAACGAACTGACTGACTGGTTTTTTCAAAATGACCTTTGTGCGCTTGTTAACCATCTTTTAAAAGTTATGCTGCTGGCCGCTGTGATTTCTTTTCTTTTTTCTTTTTTATTTGTTTATGTTCAGAGACACTCCCACAAACTAATGCCATGAAAGTGATTGCAACGTGTTAAGGAATTAAAAATGTTGTTTTCGTTTATGTAACGCTTAGCCAAATAAAAATTAAAACTGTGTCAGTTTAAGGAAAACTTTATTTATTATTTTAACAAATATTTGATTAGCGCTTGACCTTCTGTGAATTTAAGTAATTTCCAGTTTTAGCATGTGATCCAACGAGAGAGGCTCATCATAAAGTCTGGTAGCCGTTTAGCAATTAGTTCCTAGTTAAGTTGCAGTAATAAGTTGGTTTTCGTCTGACAGTGATCGCTTAAGGTTACAAAATTCGCACCTGTTTCAGTATTTTCTCTAGAAAGAGAGCTAACTGCACGAGAAAAGCCCTCCACATCTCTCAATATGAGCTTTGCATTGAACTGCAACACTTCTTTCTTGATGTATCAATGAGTTGGAGGAGGCTTAGCAAAACTTTAAGGGCAGCATTCGGAGTAGACTTCATTGACCCTGTTGCTTAATAGCTTGTTTTTATAAAACAAAAGCACTAAGTTGACAACACTGATTGCCGATGTATATGTTTTGTTGTATAAAAATCAAACACAAATGACAAACAAAAAGCTCTCTCTTTGTCACTCACTAGAAAACGTAAACTACTTTTTACAAAAATAGGCCGTAAATCTAAGTCAGGAGGCTGAAGTTGTTGAATATAAAAATCAATTAAAGTGAGACTACAAGCTCAAAAATAAATATTTTCATCACAAATTTTTCCATCTCTTTGCCTGCATTCAAATAAGAATTTTCATTTACCTAAAAACTATCAATTTATTAGAAAAGGGCTTTTCGTTATTAAAGAGTTTTTGTTTCTTATCAACAAAAATTTTATTCAGAAATCAATATGAAACATTTTTGATGCCAAAATGATAATGTAAGCAAGTCAGTACACATAATATCCAAGTATCCTTAACAAGAAAATTTTTGTATGCACAAAGCAAATATTTTGCATTAAACGTACATCAATGAATTATGCAAAAGATCTTTTTGTACAAGACGAAATGCACCCTTTTATAATCAAAGAGGAGCACAACTTTATTAAACGCATTCTGAGAAACATACACACACAAGCAGAGACACACAGCTACTCACCCACAACGCTAACTTAAGAACTATTTAATACATGTAAGTGCAAATACTTTTCTTAGGGACGTGCACGTGAATTTTCTTACCTCATAAGACACACTATCACAAAACTAAGTAGGAGGATGCTCGACGGTGCTGAAAACACACAAAATCCTCATGCCATCCATGAGAAATAAATGCACCCACAACCGTACAACTGTATGGTTTCTATAAAACAGTATTGTGGGGAACCACAATAATAAAGTTATAGAGTCAATTTTTACTTAAGTCGACTTAAGCGATTTTCCTTTTATTCCTTAAATTTAATTCGTCCATTGACAAGCCGTCTTACGCGTGACTAATTTTTTAATTATTTATAGTCACGCAGAATTCACATCCTAAGCCTGTCTGTTCTACACACAGTTGTTACATTTAGTTATTGCTCTCATACTCATAATCACTATTTAAATATTGACACACACATGCAAGTAGACTTTTTTAACTTTTTAATTTTTTTGACAGCCCTGAAGGCAATTTTTCCATGCAAAAAAATGTAAATATTTAAAGTTTTATTTGACTTGCGATTTGATGTCTAATTATAAGAGAATACTTACTTCTTGGTTGTCTACTCGTACTTGCTGAGGGGGAGACAGTGAGAGAGAACTCTAGAAAAATAAAATAAATTTAAAGCTTAACATTTGGGAAAGTGGAAAACTTAGTAAGTGAGTGCATGAGTATGGGAGAATGAACGTGTATGTGTGTTTGTACTTGTGGGCAAATAAAAGTAACTACTAGATGAAATTTTGCTTACATTCAGCTACCCAGCAAAAAAAAATTAATACTTTCAGGGTAGTACACTACCCACCAATTTTGAAGCCATCCAAAGTGTTTTCGTTTACTAAGAAAAAAATTTCTCTTATTCTTTTTTTTTTAATTTTCTGATTTGAGATTTTTGTTTTCAAAAATATTTGAAATCATCCGCTGATTAAGTTTTAATTACAAATTAAAATGTATATTTTTTTATAAATTACCAACTTAATTTTCAATTTTCTATTGCTGCAAAAAAAAAAAAAGGAAAAAAACCTGAAAACAAATTTTTAAACTTTTTCCAACACTAATGTGGCGTGTTACAGTCACATTAAAATTATTTTAACTTTTAATAGTGCACACAAACACTAGCCTGAAACTAAACATTAATACAGCTTATGGTGATGCCAGATTATTAGCTTGCAATATAAAAAACTTCAGAAAGCTGGATGACAAGTGCCATCGTTTACTTTAACTCTAGCATAAAACCTAAGGAAAACTGTTTCTGTCAGACTTAAAGTTCACCATAAAATAATATGGCAGCACTAGTTATAAATTTTAACTACAATTTGTATTTATGAAGGTGAATGTGTGAGCTGAAAAGTGAATAACTAACTTCGCACAGAGGAAACAACTGAACAACTAACGACGATAATGAAGTGACTGACTTGACTGCCATGAGTGAATAAAGTCAAGTGAAGTAAAGTAAAATGTTATCTTGAATTGTTATTATTGCCTTGTTTAGTTTAGTCTTATGAACTTTTCTTATGTTTCTACAAAATACGAATATTTGCAAAAATATGCTTTGAAAGGCACATACTTCAACTACACTCATACTAGCATATAAATACCGTTACTTCTGCAAATAGAAACTCTCTCACACACTCACACAAGCACACACACACACTCAGGCACTCACATACCGATACATTTAAACTAGTATGCTAATTTTCTAATACGCCTTGAATTATTCAGGTCAGCTTAAATGTTCTGACTTTTACGCATTTCAATGTTTTACGATGTTACAGCTGAATGAAAGAACTGAAAAAGAAGGTGAAAATTGTTTGGGTACTTTAAATGGATCCCCAGTTGTTAATGGTTGCTTTAGAAACCATAAACAGAAAGAAAGTTCATGATTACATCATTATTTTGTTATACATGCTGCCAAAAACTTTACTTAAACGTGTTGGTGTCTTTAAAGTTTTTCATTTCCATTGGCTGCTTTCTTTTTTTTTCTATTTTTCAAGAGGGTCAATTTAAAAGTTCTCTTTTTTTTGGATGAGAAGCGAATTTTAAAGCAATATGCACTTATTATTACGCTGGAAGCAGCTTGATCCACACTATAAAAGAGTATCGCTCCCTTAAAGTTTTTCAAGCTTACAAAAAGCTACACCAAGAATAGATATTTGTGGTTTTGAAATCGAAATGCTTGACTCTACTTCACTGAAATCTGCTAGAAAACCGATATTAATAGCCTGTTTAGCGATGTTACTAGAAAACCTAAAAGAATAAAAGTAACGCACATTTGTATTGAAAACAAGAACAAATTTTCATATGCTTCTAATGCAAATCTGCGTTGCTTTCGTTCGCTTAGATCTTCTGGTAACATCGCTGAACAAAGCAACGATCACATATAGCGCCATGTAATTCTCATTGTGAATCGGCATAGATAATCATGCAAATCTGTTTACTGAACAAACTTAATTAAAACCCTGCGAGAAATATTTTTGTGGAATATTTTAACCCTCTAACACTTTACTTAATGGGACTTTTTATTTTTATAAAAAAAAAATAAAAAATAGTACGAGAAAGAATAAGAAGAAGAAGACGAGTTGCTATTCCTAATGTAGCCATATAACCTGCCGACCGCTATAGCCGACAGTGCAGTAAGACCCTGCACTCGTTTCATTTCAGTCGAAAGAACAAAAAAGGTTTAAGTTCTTTCATACGAAATCCAATTTCACTATGAAGAACACTGCGACATCAAATGTCAAACTGACTAGAATGTGCCAATTATTTCGTAAAAAAAATACTAAAAATGCTTGTGCACAATTTGCTAAAAAATCTGTTGGGGCTGGTGGATCTACAATTTTAAATCATGAAAGTCAACATAAATACTATTTATTACGGCCATATTTATTCAAAACGGAGTCTTACGATTCTAAGTGATGGCCATGTAAACCAACGGCTATAGCTTTCACTGATATAAATAAAGATCCTTAAGCAAGCATCTTTTCCAAAATTAAAAGATACTTTTTGATGGTCTTACGAGCAACTTTACCTCATGCTCATGCTTTCACTTGAAGCACAAAATTGCAGCTGTCAGAGTAAACGAAAGAAACAAAGTTTTTAATTTCTTTACACAATCCTTTTGTGGTTTTGTGGCAGGAATTCATAATAGACACAGCAAAGTAACAATTTCTTTCACAGGTACTTTTACATGAAAGAAAGTGGCAAAAGAAGTATGTGAAAAAAGGATACACAAACAGTTTCGGAAATTAGACATTCAAATTTGTGGGCAGAGAAAGTAGTTAATCAAACTCTCTTTAAAAAACATTTTTTAAGGTTTCTGTTTATAGAGGGGAGAACAATATTTTAATAGTCACTTTATTAATTTTTTTTCTTTGTACAAAAATCATTTAAAATTTACAAATAATTTTTATTAAAACACAAAATTCTCCGCAAATTATAAATAAGAAAATTGTTAACGAAACAAAGAACTGAGAATTGTAATTCAATTTATTTATTTATTGAATAAATTGAATTTTGTAAAATTATTTTAGCACGTGTTACTAAACGTGAGAGTGCCAGGCATGTTCGGTCTTGATGAATCCTATGTACGCTTCGCTTTTTAGTGCTTTAGAATTTGCTCAGCAGCTAACAACTAACCAACATTGGGCGCTTCTAGCCAAGCAAAAAGAAGGATTAAGGCTCACGTGATGCTATGGTTTGCTGACTTTGTGCGAAAAAATTAAAAAGGGATTACAATAGACGTTAAATATGGAAAGCAGAAGCATAACAATTATAAAACAAAATAGAAAAGTAGATACGAAGAAGAAAAAGAGAAGAAGAGTCCAAAATTTTCTTCTCTTAAAAAATATATCGAACTGTTAGATCGATTTTCTATTGTTACGTTTAAAAAATTCTACTATCGCAACTGAATTTCGGATTGAAAACAAATGAAATTCTCACAACCGTGTGTGTGTACGTTTCATAAAGACTTCAGCAGCTACTCAAATAGACAGAATAACAGAATAGAATCCCAACATCCAACATGTACTTTATAGAGTGGAAAATATTTTAGAAATTACAAACCGAACGACCAACACGAAGCGCAAAAATTTTGTTCCTAAAGACATGAACTAAATCTCAAGCACATGCAAATAGGAAGCGGAACACAAAACAATTTTTTACACTTAAAACATTTGAAAAACATTAATAAGATAAAGAATGAAATACAAAACAACAACAATTCATATTTACAAAAGTATTTCATTCATTTATTTAATTGTCGTTATTTAGCGCCAACACTTGAAAGGTTTCATCTAACAGGATCACTTGAGTTTAACAAAAAAAAAAATAAACAAACAAATAACGAGAAAAAAATGTTAATGAATTCTTCTACACTTGAAAAAAATTGTAATAAAATTTAAAAGAAAAACATCTCTAAAAAATGTATCTAAAAATAAAACAAACCCATGAAATGCTTGAAGTGAAGGCACAACCATCAAGACTACTGAACGAGTGAATTAGTGAAACTCATAAATACAAAATCGACAAATGAAATTTAAAATATTAATTTCCTTACAAAAGGAAATGAATTTAATTTTATTGATTTCTTATCTTTATTAAAGCGACTTGTTTCAATTTTACTAGATAGAATTTTCCAAAAAAAAAAAAAAAAAAAAACGTTTAGTATTTCAGTGTAATGGACAAGTGTTTCTAAAAATATTTTATTGCTTACACAAAGGTAGGCTTGCGCACAATAGCATCACTTCTTTTTATCATAATCGTTTATAAGTGATTTTGGCCTAAGTAAAATAATGACGGCTGAACGAGTATTATGGGAGCAAAAAATGTTATACCTCTAAGATTTCAAAATGGGGCAGATGATGAAACAAATCAAAATCGTAATTGAGTTTAGTGAACGTTACGTGTTCCGCAAGACCATAATTGTAGCGATAGTTGATCATGTTGCCTGCAATAAGCTAGACAAAGTTAAAGAAGAATACCAAAAAGCACCATGTGAATTGTAAATAAAAAAAAAGTTTTTAAAACCTCTATCCTCAACGACTCTTATTTTCAACGACTCCTCTTATATATAATTAAGGTTCTATGTCTCGCATTATCTCATTCTTTAGCTTTTAAATTGTTCTTGGCCTATTGACGTAGTAGCGGAGTGGTAAATTAGCAGGCTGGTAGACTAGCAAGCTGGCAGATTAATAGGCTAGTAAGATTATTATGCAGCTCCATGTTCCACTAAAACATTCCCAGACTCCTAAATATTTGTGAAACATATCATTTCATTCAAATATCTATTGTCTAACATTTACGTAGTTAAGTGTGCGCCTGTACTAGCCAGATTGCTTCTTAAAGGAGTCATTCCTTCACCCACCTAATCTAGACAGGGTGTTAGCAGTTCAATATAAAGTTTGATGTCATTTTCAATGAGCTGCTATTTTAAAATTCTAAAATTTCTTTAGTGACGCAATAAGACTAGAGAAAATATCCCGGCACAGGATAGGATAGTAAAATAATTAGAAATCCATTTAGAGTTCTGGTGTAACAAAAGCATGTAAACTCATGACTGAAATTCTACTGATTTGCACTTGTGACTCCTTAACTAATTGATAACAATGCGGTAGAAATTGTTAAGATGATTAAGGGGTTAAGGCCAAACACTCGGGGAGAGCTGTTGACTGTGGTAATTGACGGACTGGCTTCATGAGAATCAACAATTGGCTTAGGTCGTGACGGTCATTACTTTTTCTTTTACTATATGCTTTTGTAAATTTTTTTGCTTTACTCTCTTTTATCTTCTTACTTGATCCCTCAAAAGTTGTTTTCAACATTTAAAATTTGAGAAACATTTCGACATTAAGTATCTAGTTTGAAATCACTTAATATAAACTCAACAAAGTGTTGATATCATTTTCTTTCTTAAAAAAAAAATGTGTTAAAAACAAGAAACACAAAACAAAGTTGTGCTGAAACAATCTTTAACCAAATAAATCATTTTTGTTTTTAATAGAACATTGAACACTCCTAAGGGTGGGTTGCAACTAACAACAGCCAACACTATTAGCAGGCACTAGCTCGCTCTCTAGTTTATTAAAAGTAAATGAAACGATTATTCAACAGATGAGCTCATAAATCATTTAAAATGCGCCATAATTACCGGGAATTAACGCTTTAAATAAATAAATTTAAAAATAAATAAATAAATAATGCGCTTTCACATTTGAATCGCCTAAATAAAGACTCAAATGATTGTTTTACCTTTTAAATAAATTGAAAAGGGAATGTCTTGTAAGAAAAGGTCCCAACACGCACACATAAATCTTGAAAGGCAAACGAGTAGTTTATAAACTTGATATGATTTTAAGGGATGCCAGGCAGCTTTAGGAATGTGTGTGTTTGTAAGTTTGAGGTGTACCCGCACCACCATTTTCGTGTGTCATGTGGTTTAGTTGTTGGAAAAGTTTGTTTTAAAAGGTGCTTAAAAATAATTTTCATTTTATTTTGTTTAGCCCCCAAAAATCATCCATCATGATGTAGGAAATTTTTTCAAAATTGATTTTTTTTTAAACACTTGAAATGCAATTAAAGAAGTTATTTTTCATAAGAAAAAATTCTTTAACAAAAATTTAGTTTTGAAAAACAGACTTGCTTATAAGCAAAATTCCCGTTTGATTTATTTAACTTAAGAATAAAAGAGATGACAACGTAGGGTACTGGTCTACGACTGGCTCCTCTGTTTTGCCAAACAGTCTGCCCACTGGCATCCAACACAGCAAGTGCCTTGTGATTGTTGGGCTTAAAAGCAAAACTGCTTAGAAATTGTTCATTAACAGCCATGTGGATAAATTAGCGCTTATTGCAAAGGAACTGAATAATAAACTTGAAGGCTTTGCAAAAATTCCTCTGGGTCATGCTATAATATTCAATAAACATTCGTTCCTAGCCTACGGGGCTTAAAAAAGGATAATCGACGAGCTGCCTTTTTTTTACAATATCGCGTTCGGGGCCTTGAAAGTTTAGTTCAGATTGAAGTTTAAAGTTTTATTTTTTTAATTTTAATTGTGAATCGGCGTTGGTTTCCATTTTCCTTAAAGGAAATCTTCAGCACAAGCAATATTTTTCCACAACATTTTTTAACCCTTTAACCCTTCAATTAAGTGGACTTTTTTGACGCCCTCCAACTGTTTTCAATTAAACAATGTTCAAAGTTCACAAGTTGAAATTGATCACCGTTTAATTGTAATCGTCTTAACTTTAATTTTTGTTTTTGTTTTTTATTGTTTTGCATGCGAATGTGGTGGGTGTCTGTCTAGTATGTGTAATCCTACACGTAACCATTATAATTTCCCTTAAGTAGATGAATGAATGCATTTACTTGTACATTTACATGTACCAAGCAGGCAGCCAGCCAGCCTAAGGCAGCCAAGATTAACCACTCATTCAATCATGCTTAAACAATATACTTTTCCATATTTTTTTTTTTTTTTTTTTTGAATTTTTAGTAAAGTTTGTCATTTCCTTAAAACTTGTACTTGTTTGGCGGTGTGTGTAAGTGACACACATACTTTTCACAGCATGACATTAAACCATCAATCGTCTTTTCAGTGCAATGCAATTGCATGAGTGTTATGTAATGCAATGTTTGATTGCATGCAAGTGCATTTTGTGGGGTGCAACATTCTGCTTTACCATTCTGAGTTAGAAGAAAAGTGTTATCGAAGGCGTATGTGGCATATTGTGTTCCAGTTTTTTCTTTTTCACTTTTCTTTTCTCTCTAAACTATCGAGTGCACAGTGGCACATTTTGTATACTAAAATTAAATAATTATAACTTCTTTTAGACTTTCCTAAAAATTCAATTTTTGTTTTTAGTCTTTTTTTTTTTTTTATTAAAACTTGAAGAATTTTTTTAATTTTCATTTCATTTCTGTTTGATATCCTTCCCTAAATTAATCAAATATAAAATATACTTTTTTGTACTAACGACTCCACTGTAAGACGATTATTTGTTGTGTTTTGTTAAATGCATTTTCTTGTCTACTTGCTATTTAAGTACCAATTGCCCACATGAAGCATTATGTCACATGTTGGCATAAATATCTATCGATTTTTATTATTAAACTTTAAAAGTGCATGTGAGTGCAATAAATTTTTGTTTTTACAAACAAAAGACTTCTGTTTGCAATAATAAAAATTGTACAATTAAGTGGTTGCAACTTACGTTTTTTCGAGATGTTTTTAGCCTAAAGAAAAATAATTATATTTCATTTTATATTTACAATTGCAAAATCCTGCGTTTAATGATTTTCATTCACATAATAAATCTTTTCTAAAACGGGGCGACTTTATTTTTCGTTTCATAAAAAGATTTGTTGCCGAGTGTTTTTTGCTAATTTTAATATCTGGTAGCAATTAGACACTAAATTTAGAAAAATCAATGAACTTTTGGCTTCTTCATTTTTATGTCCATCGTCAATCCTTAAAGGCAGGGCGGGCGTGCATGTTAGTGTAACAGAAATTGTTTGAAAATGCAAGTTTTTCACTTATAAATATTTTCCCCACCTTTAAAAAATAGTAAAAAAAAAAGGTTCAAACTAACTGAGTTTAATAAAAATTTTACTTCTAAAGCGGAAGTTTATATATATGAATCAGAGACGGAAAACTATTCTTGCTTCAGCAATATAATTTAGGTAATTTTTTAAAACTTTTCAATTAATTTGAGATGGGTCAGTTAGTTAGTCAGTCAGTAACGTTACCCTTTTATATACGTAATAGGTTGCATGATTTTTTTTTTAAATAACCTTAAGAAAAAAAATACAGAAAAAGATTAACTTCATTTGCCCACCCCTAAATTCATGGCTATTTTTGTTCTATAGAAAGTCAACTTACGTTACGTAATATCGTTGTTCAGAATGACGTGCGGTGTAGTCGCTGGGGTTTATTGTAGAGAGCTTAACATACGACTCTCATTGCGCCTTCAAGATAAATCTAATATTTTTCAGGCGGAGAGTCTGGCCGTCAGGGAGGCGTGCAAGTCTATATACGTTAAAGGCATTAGTTGACCAATGCAGGGCGATATAATTAATTAATCTAGAACGTCAGGCTGACTTATCTTTGTTATGAAATTCTGCACACAGTGGCTGGATTGGAAATGACAGGCACACGAATTGGTCAAGGTTGGCTTCTATGTAAGTGACGTTTGCTATACCGCTGAGTAGCATAAGAAGCGGTATTTCTTAATACTAGCAAAGGAATACGCAACGATGGTAAACGATCTGCTCAGCTGGTGAGCATGAATAAGAAGGATATTTCCAGACTTGTGGTTGTGATAACTGGTCACTGGGAGATCGGTATATATCGCAGCAGGCTGGGACTACACTTCAACGAAAACTGCCTCAGCTGCCAGGCACCTGGAAGTAAAAAGTCAGTTTTTTGACTTCTCTAGGAGTGCCAGCTCTTTTAACAGAGTCTCAATACCTGTAGGATTGTGCATCATATATGGTTTCGCTATAATGATAAACGCCCTGCTCAACTGTTAAGCAATAATAGGAAGGATATTTTCGAATTGCACAACGACAGGCTGGGACTGGCCTTCAACGTAATTAGAGTTCTTCAGCTTCTCTACCAGAGCCCGGTTTTTCTGGTTTTGAGACAAAAAATTCTCGGTTTAGATTTTGTAGAAAAATATGTGATAAGGTTAGGCATTTTCTCAGCTATCTTAATGATCTAGGTTGCGTCTAGATCACTACATTACTTCGTTGACTTGGCAAGTAGGTGCTTCAAAACAGAATCTTGAAATTCTCATTAATTGGCGCCAGGTCGCCACATAAACCAATCAATCAACCAAGAGCCGAGACTAGGTATGACTTATAACAAGTTAAATTTTCCATATCTGCATGTTGGAAGTGTATGTGTGTGCGAATTTAACGGGCTCTGAACCAGCATTTAAAAAAGTAGTAAAACCGCAAAAATGGCGTGTCAAAAAATTAAGGACAGAACAGCTAAAAAGGAAAGACATTGAAGATGTATGGGTTTATTTAAATGTAGGGGGTTGGTTAATTGGGTTGCCTTTATGACTTGTTAATAAAACGAACTAAATAAATGACTGGCTATTATCGAGACGGTATGTGGGCATTTACTCACTTACTTATTTACTTGTTGCTGTTGTTGTTATTTTTTAAGTGTTGTTAAGATTTCCTGGGTGTATGAAATATTACAACACCGTATACATTTTCCAATAGCGAAAACGAAAAAGAAAAGCAAACTGAAATAAACACGAACGATGATTTACACAAGCTGCTTTTGTATGAGTTTGCATTAAAACTCGTTGTAAGTTTTTCACTTAGCAATGGAGCAGAAAGCTGACTTACTCATTTAGCAAACCCTTCTTTGGCTCAAAAAAGCTTTTGTTCTTCTTTTTTAAATTTATAAAATTTAAGCAAATACTACGTTTGTTTGCAAATTTTTTACAAAAGCTTTCGGTAATGAAACTTGTTTCATTAAGTCTAATGAAAAATAATAAACTTTTCATTGCATTAATGACAAAATTCTGTGGATAGAAGAATAAAATTCTTTCAGTGTAAGCGACACATTCCGTTGTAAAATAAAAACTTTTTTCTGAGTTTTAACTCTGCTGGCTGCTCAAAATAATTATATTTTAAGTTTTTTCTTTTATTTATTTATCTTCAATTGTATTAAACTAAAAATAAGTTTTCAAATCTTAAACTAAAAGTAAAATATATTTTGTCCAGCCAGTGCTGGATGATTTTACAAGTTTTCCTGCATGTTGGTGATCAGCTGTCTTGTGCTCTGCTAAGAACACGCATGTCGAACGTAACCACGATCATTAAGGATGTTGCAGACTAATGAATTCGTATGTACTGCGAGCTTAGTTAAGTATGTTGAAGCATATTTGCTGATGGCGGTTCTAACAGTAGACACTTCTCCAGATGTAGAAAGATGTTATCATACGTAGACACTTATTTTGGCGCCTTTGAATATTTTCTATATTTGATGTGGAACTGGATTACATTATACAAAATTGGTTTAAGGAGTTAACGATCCAAGCTTAGTGTGGACTTTCTACCAATAAGTTGATTGATTTGTAGCGCTTCTAGCTTCATTTGAGTTAGTTTAGCTTCTTTATGGCTTTTTCAAGTCAAGGTATTTAACGTTCGTCTCTTGAGGTATCATTTGGCTATTGAATGTTATAAGTGAATACGTTTCTCTACGTAGTGCAAATGTAATGTGGTTGCATTTTTATTCGCTTGCCTTTATTAACCATTTTTTTAGCCACGCTGCCAACAAGTATAACCCTTTCTGAAGAAAATAAAATCAGAATTAAGTGAATCCCCAAGTAAATGAAATCGTTTGCAGTTTTCTTAATATAAAAATTTGGGGACTTAACTCTTTTCGTTTTGATGAGTTAGTTGAGAGGAGATTTTTTGACTTTTAAGTTGACAAATTTGGCTGTAATTTTCTTTAATCTATTTTACACTAAAAATAATTAAAATTTCATTTTTCAAATGATTTTCTTCTCTTATTTTATTGAAAACATCTTTAATCTGTTAAAAAAGGATTTAATAAAAATTAACGAGAGGAAATAATTCTGAAATGTTACACACACACACATTTATACTTGTACATGTGATCTTATAAAATACAAAGTGCACGCGTGCGGTTTTGTTAGACATCTGCGCCGGTGTCTATTAAAATCTTCTCGAACAATCAATATTTAAAGATAGAAAAACGAAATACTGTTTTTATATAAAACTCCCTACACGAGTACATGAATATTCATTCAGCTTTTGAATATTTAGATGGCATGCAATAAGATGATTTTTACCCAGCCAACATTAAAATTAAACGCTTAAGATGATCACTGTATCAATTTTGTAGTTTTTTATAACAAAAATGTTGCAGGCGAGTGAATGGTTCGTTGGGAAGTTGCTAACATCACTCAGAGCAACAGCACTGGGGTATATAAAAATTTCAAAATAATCCAAAGTAACTTCCGGAGCAACCACAGAAGATTGCTAGATGGGACATACTCGTATATTATTTTAAAGATGATAGTAAGCAGTCTGCTGCTTTCCCGAAGGTTAACCTTTGAAGAATGAATCACTAGCTGCAGCAATCACCAAGACCAATCGCTACTACTTTTCAAATCGCTTCTCCCACCTTTCGAATTCTACAGTTCAAATTATAGAGCGGTATTCTGGGTAGCGCTCATAAGGGTAAAGCTAGCGCTGGTCTTCTAATACAGGGCAAAGGCTAAGAGCCTCTTGCCAGTAGGTGAAGTAAAAGTTGTAACACCCTACTTTAGCGTCTAAACATTGGAAATGTTTATTTTTTTTTTTTCAATATTAAGGCACAGGCCTTAGTGCCTACCCCAAAAAGGTCTATTCCGTTAGTGATTTGGTGGTTACATTTCAAAGTTCACTACTTAATTCTTTAAAATTACATTTCGTTATTTGTTGCCAGCCTTTACATAAATGTTTGCTGGGAATAAGCAAATGATCATGCATGCTTTATATCTGGCATGTGTATGCGTATGCGTTCCTTTCACAAAGGAAACACCAACAATGTTGTGTATCTCTACTCCACAAAAAAAAATTGCTTTTAAGAAAACAAACAACATGTGCATCATAATTATAATTGAAATGAATCAAACAAAACTGGCAGATACTTTGCAAAATTTCACAAAATACTTTTAGACAATAATGCCAGACAGAAAAAAAAGTTGGTTCCAGAATACAAATCATCCATATGTTGTTGTGGTAATTTCACATTTGGGGTTAAATTTTTTTTTTGCAAAATATGCGTTTCAGCACACGTCTGCTGTGGCTGTGTTATTTATGAAAAGCAAGTTGTCAAGGTGACAAATAATTCTTTTTCGTTAACAACAATGCAAAATGAATAAAAAATTGAAATAAAATTGAACTGAGATGGGTCAAAGAACGTGTGCCAGGATGTATTTACAAATCCTATTTGTTGTTTTATCTGCAGAAAAAGAAATTTATTTGATAAGTGAGTCAGGTCACAAGATACAAATTCAATTTTCATTCATTGATTTTGTATGGGGTCTTGTGGTTTTTCCATAAATTAAAAAACAACTGACAACTACAACACCTGAGTATTAATGTGTATGTGTGTGTGTGTGTGTAAATTGTTATATATTTTAAGTAACAGCTGCGTTTGTCTTTCAATTTTCTCTGTCTCGCTTTCTCTTAAAAATGTACCTTCTTCACTAACTCTTGTTCTCAACTCCATCTATTTTTTGCCTGTAGAAAAACTACTGACCATTTCCTTTTCACAGAAACTTACAGATTTCTTAGTTAATTTATCTGCAGCCCCGTGTGTTTCGTTTTTGTAAAACAGCCAATCACATCGTTTAGAAATTATGAAAATGACTGAAACAATTTTAGGGGTTTTCACAATTCCATACACTATCTTCACACATGCACTAAATTGTTCGGCTACATCGGCTTTGATCCTTTAGAAATCACGTAATGATAGCTTTCAATGGCTTATAAAAAATTTCACAAATATCTGGTGGTGCTTATTTTTCATTAAGCCTTTTTGGTTGAGAAAAAAATGTTTGACCACAGTAGCCTTCATCCCTGAGAGACCACGTACGTGATAGCTTTGTACTAAGTGGCCTTTTCAAAACTTTATAAAAAATGTTTCAAACAAAATTGAAAGAAACTGTTTTCACAGGATGATTCTGCTTCTTTTGCGCTAACTCCCATTCACTAACGTAGAAGGGTTTGCAGAGTAGCTTCATCTCTCAAGTGCATAGTGAAGTTTGTGTATGGAATTTTTTTTATCGCATGCGATATTTTACAAGGAAAGTAATTAAGTAGATGTATTGATCTGCACACACATCGAAGCTTCTTCGCTGTTATGCAGAAAAAAGCCAGGTTCGAACTTGCAACCGCCAGATTAAAAGACAGATAGACAGACAAAAAGTTTATGTTTTCAAACGATTTCATTCGATATATCATGCGATAGTTTAAGTTGGGGCTTCAGCTAAATTTGTAATTTAAATATTTGATTTCCGGTCAGTTTTTCATTATGGTCCTACAAAACAAATGAATCATTTTTTTATAAAATTTAATTTAAAAAAAAAATCAAAAATCAATGTTTCCTTTTTCTTTTTTCAAACTATTAAGAAGTATAAAATGATTTTAAAAAAACCTTTTTTTTTAAATTAGTGAACGATATAAACGGCTGGCTTTTGTTTTATTTTTTTTTATTGTTTCACTCACAAAGTGAAGAATCACTTACACACTGTAATCAGAATATATTAATAAAGTCTGTAACAAGAGTAAATGCTCGTATCTACTGCATGCAACCATTTTGTTGAAGTTGAAACACAAGGTGAATTTTTATTTTATTACATAAACACTAAGTGTGTACTTGTGTGTATAGCTCAGTCACTTACTTGTGTAGCGCGTGATAAAACATGAACGAGGATGGATGAATGCACAAACAATCTTATCAAATGATATTGGAAAATAAATCTTGTTGTTGAATTTATATAAAACAGCAGCATGTGCTATCATCATCATCATCATCATCATCGTTATCATGATACGAGTATCATCCAACAGCCAACATCTTGTGCATCATTATCCTCTTACACTTAGCGCATACGAGTACATACTCGTACATACTCGTGCGTATTTTAAGTTGTTGGAGTGGAAGTAGTGAAATATTTTTGCACATGCCGGATATGTGTGGATGAATGAGTAAAGAATGTATTTAAATGTGGATGTGTGAGTAGGTTTTAGTTCTTTCATTCAGTTTATTCATCACCACCACATCGTTATACCATTCATTCCAAAACACTTACTTACTTGCTAACCTACAAGCATAATGTCCCTCCGAGCAAAAGGCAAGAAAGAAAGAAGCCTTCCTTCAAATGACATCTTTTTTTTTTGTTGTTTTTTTTTTTTTTTTTTTTTGTGAATATCAGATTCCAGCAAATGTATTTGTACTACTTCTGCATTATTTAATCATAAGACACACATAGAAATTTATTTTGTTTAAAAGGATATTTTTATTCTATTTCCGGATGTGTTGTTTTGTTTTCTTAACAATCCCGATTTCTTTTTTTTATTATTTGTTTTGTATTTTATTTTTTTTTTGTTTTTTTTGTTCATGGTTCATGGCCTGTTACTCTGATTGTAACAGTGCGGCATGTGGCACGCGTATTTGCTTATAAATATTCAAACATATTGCACCTTGTCTTATTTGTCTTTTATGTATTTACAACAGGAATTTCAATTTCAATTTCATTCCCCATTACCTTCTGGGTTTTTTCTTTGTCAATGTGTTTTATGTCTTATATCCTTTGGCCCCCCTCTCAAAACAATTCGACTTTGTAAATTCCTTAAGCGTATGTTTGTCAAATTTTATGAACCCGGGGCTTCGGAGGTCACAGTAAAACATTTAAATGCAACTTGAGTTACATTAAATTTGAATTATCCCCAACACAATCAAACACACATGCCACTCATATAAATAGAATTAATTATTTATTTGTTAGTGGGTTTAGGAATTTATCTATTAAATGATTTTAATGATGTTCATTAAGTGCTTTGCAAACACATAAATAATTAAATAAATTCAATGAAAATTTATTTTACTTTTAATTACTTTAGCCTTAAGTAAAATTTATATAAGCATTTCTGTATTAAAAAAAAATTATTGAAAAAAAGCAACAAAAAAAAAACAGAAAAAAAGGAGAAAAAGACTTTGATGGCTGACTTAATGAATAATTAATAACAAAAGAAACTCTCTTTGCTGCTACACTTTTATCATTTCATGACAATCGAAATAACCGCATACCAGCCACCACCCAGCACCCACCACATCAAATCAAATAATCACATATTGAGCTGTCATACATTTAAAAAAAATGGCTTAAGTCTAATATATCATTTACTGAAAAATTTACAGATTTGCTTTGGAATTAATTAATTCCAAATTAATAAAAAAAAATCCAGACTTCAGTAACGGCAGACTAAGAAGTTAAAGGCAGAATCTTGACATTTTCACTTTCGTTACAGTTTATACGCTCTAAAGAAATGTGATTATAAACATATATACGTAAATGGCTTCCACGGTTTTAATGACAGATCATTACTGTCTTTATGAAAGTTATAAGAATGATATAAATACAAGATTACGCCATCCTACATATAAAATTTAAACTTTCTGCGCTTGTAGCACAAACGAAGTCACGCGATGTGTTTCTTTTGGCTAATAATTTACAGCTAAATAAGAGAGAGAGAGAGAGAGAAATTTATATTATATTTTTCTTTAAACAGTGGACAGTTAACGGGAAATCATGCACATGGCATACTGTTGTCTTTCTGTCATTTTTGGCAGCAGCTCACCAATAACGAGTTGGAACTCGGACTTGAGCTCAGAAATTGTTTGAGGCCCGAGATTTCACACAAACTCTAAAGAAAAATCTCGCAAGACATTAAATCGCATGATCTTGGTAGCCAGTTGGCTTCAAAATTTCTTGAGATAATTTGTTTTGAAAATCGTTGCTGCAATAAATCGCTTGCTTCATCTTCAGTGCGGTACATGTCGTCTAGATACATGCTGCCCAATTGAGGCCACAAAAACTTCGTTATTATATTCCTGTAACGCGGCAGACAGTCGCTCATGGATGGCGTAAGAATTTTCTGAGCCATAAATTCGACAATTTTATATATTAGCGAAGCCTTTCAAATGGAAATGCGCTTCATGGGAGAAGTTAAATTTTTCAAAAAATTTACAGTGATTTTAATAATACATTTTCATAGGAATTTGTCCTGCAAAATCCAGATTGATAGGTTAGTGCACTACCCACTAATTATTCACTCACCTCACAGAAAACCTCCAAAAAGTATCCAAGCAGTCTTGCTAAATTCGGCCAATAACAAAATACTTGTTCTGAGATTTCGTCAGCGCAGACTAGACAACCTACATAGTCTGTTTTCAGTATCTCGTTTTTTGCTAAGATCAGAGTGCCCGGTAACAGCTGTTACCGAAAAGAACACTTTTATTGATAATATCTAAGACAACTCCGTTAGAAGCCTGTCTAAAGGGACTCTCATGGAGTGGCATGATTTAGTGATTTCTAAGATTTTGAGAAATATATTTCGACCCAGGACTTAACTGTCTGCCTAATATAGTTCGAAAAGATAAAAGAAAGTTTTTAGTAACTTTAGAATCCACATTTTCTTCTCAATTTCTTTTGTTTGATATTCTCGCTTTTAATAGGCATAAGCCAGTCTAAAAAATGCAATTATACCATTTTTCTCTGCAACATATTATTCGTGGTTCTTTTTTCTGAATGCAAGTCCTTTACAAATATAATAGTTCAACATTAGCTGCCACAATATTATTACCTGTACAGACATACCTCGATTAACGCTACCTCTTGAATTTATGAAAAAAAAAATTATTTCAACTATAAAAAGTTTTTTTTTGTCTAATTTCGTATGAAGCGTAATAAAACTTAATTTACATTTCTTGCAAAAAATATTAAAAAAAAATTTTAATTCAGGGAATCGCAAAATTGAGAAATTTTATATTAAATTCTCATTCTAAATAATGATACGATTTTTTATAGAACTCAGTAATTGTGATTAAAAAAAATAAAATTCATGAAATAAAAAAAAGTCAATTGAACCAGAGATCAAGACGAAGCCTTACGACTCTAATTGAAGGCCGTTTAGGCCGCCACGTAAACCACAGACACAATCTAGAAAAAGCTTGACGTTGGAGATGGATATTAATATTATTATTCGAATTGAGAACGGTAAACGACGGTGCGAAGTGCCTTAGTTAAGAACGTAATCCCATTGTGTAGTGTAAATAGGCTGCTACTGTTAACGCTCAATTTTGAGAAGCGTTAAAAGAGTTATGCCTGTATAACAATTGCCATATACGTACTCAGTCTTTTGTTAAATAAATTTTTTTTTTTCGTTAAACTGCTTTTAAAAAACACTTTAACCTCAACTTTATGTAGGTTACTTAATATTACAACCTCTTGTATATTGCAGTTCTAAGCAATACATGATTCTATTTAGTGAAATAAAAGGAAAATAAAACAAAACGTTAACCCTTGCCCAAGAGCAAGAGGAAGTCACAGTGTGTCACAAAATAAAACTTACAGGGATATGCAGAAACGCTATATTTGATTTTTGCACATTTGGCTATGAGAGCCATAATACGTGTGGATTTGTTTTGCATGTATTGTAATTGATTTTATAAAATTTTACAAGTGATTTCAACAATAGTTTTTAAGTAACCAAAAAAAAAGCAAATATAAAACATTTGTCGTCAGTAAATTTAATATTACGGCATTTTTATTAATGTTTTACAACATAACGGGTTAAAAAAGATAATTTTTTATTTAATTTTTAATTTGGGCTCACAAATTTCTTGTCTGGAACAAAATTTAATTCGTTGCTACGTTTAATTTTGCACAATATTGTTTCAGTTTTTAAAACAAAGCCATCGTTAAACCCACATTTTATAGCAAAATATTATATATATTTAAGTGGCAGCAGGCAGCATTTACCTTTTCATAAATTACATAATGAAGTGGCAGGCAGCAGCAGCTTATTTTATAATCTCTGTGGCATTAGCTTCGCAGCAGCAGGAAAAAACATGAATTCTTGTTCATATTTGAGCAAGTGTATGGTGCATGATGCTGCTACAAGCAGCCACATGTACCACTTGTTCCGGTGTCGTATTGCACATTTCATTACTTCCACTTCTGCTTTTTAATTTTTTTTTTTTTTTCTATATTTTTCTACCCTGTTCTTTATAAATACAAGTACATTGTTATTTTTGTGCTACAACTTTGTTTGGTTCCTGACAATGAAGCAAAATCAAAATCGGTAGAGGATTTAATAAATTGACAATAAAATACACACACAGTAAATGCTTGCAGTTGAACATGTGGCCTTATTGAACTCAATATTTGTTTGTTTATTTTCCTTTTTTTTTAATGTTCTTTTGTTTTCAAATTAATCAATTAACTAAGAAGTTTATTGTTGTGTAAGAGATTAGAAGCATAAAAAACATTTGTTCTATTTTAATTTTTGCTACAAATGTCTGAAGTAGAATATCAGGCATCTGTGATGGCCTGGCGAAGAAAAAATATGGTTAAGACAACCATAGTCTTTTGGATAAAACATATTAAAACTGCTTTTCAATTACAGATCCAGGTTCAAAACCCGTTCAAATCGAAGATTTTTTCTTTATTTTTATTTGCAATTTTTATAAAAATCTAAATAAAAACAATTTATATGTAGAAAGAAGTAGGCTTTTATTAAGAGCTGACTTTTGGTTATAAGAATTATATGAATTTAAAGTCGTTTTTAAAAAGACACCGACTATGATTATGGCTCATTTTTTATTTAAATTTTTTTTAAATAAATTTTATATAAATATTTGGTATAAATAATATTTTTTTCTTATTCTATGGGCTTTTTCGTTTGTTTATTAAAATTTTATTATTATAAATTTATTTATAATTGGGTTGGATTGATACTAGAACTTATGCAGTTAAGAAACTTTAATTTGATAGTCAACCACTGCAGGCACAAAGCTCAGTTGAGTTTATGCTTTATTTATGCGGTTGGAGAAAGAACAAAATAGAAAACAATTTCCTTTCAACCATATTTTTCTAATTTAATTAAACATATTGGCCCATAATCATAGTCACACTCATAGTCATAAATTCTTATGAACCAAAAGTAAGTTCTTAATAAAAGCCTACTTTATTGTGAGTATAATTGTGGCCCATTGTGTTTATGCTAATCACAACATGTTTGCTATAAGCAAATTTATGGTTTCATCTAACATTTTATAAAAAATTATATGTTAACGGTAAATATAATATGAGTAAAAATAACTTGAAATATTTTTGACGAGAACAAACTATGTTTGCGGTGACCATATTTAACCACAGTTTTTCTATGCGTGCAACTGCGTATGAGCTTGACAATTCGAAAACTTCTGCTTGGACAAGTTTTATCAGAAAGCTAGTTCTCGAGTTATTTAAAGTTAGGGGCGTAACCTCCAACAGATGAATCAGAGCATCGATTAAACTAGTTTTAGTTCTGGCGACACCTAAATAATTGTAGGCCTGTGTTATTGTTTAAAATACATTTTAAATCTGACAAAAAGCTAATAGATTTTTAATATTTATATTATTAAATTTGTATGCATGGCTGTTTGCTTTTTAAAGTACAGTTTAAATAACAACACACGTGGTGTTCCCCTGAAAAGCAATTTCAACAAAAAGCCATTTAATGGCTCTTTAACAAGTAAATATAAATTATAAACGAACTGAATGGAATTTACATTCCCTTTTCATTTGATAATTTATACACACACACACACACACACACATGCACACTTACACTCGCACAAAACCATTAATTGTAAATGAGTGAAATTTCTAAAGGACATGAGTAAATTTCATTTAAACAAACAAATAATTTGTATACGAGCACCATCTATTTAAGCTGTGGGGAGTCGGCTTTTATTCAATTTTTTTTTAGGGTCAGACATTAAAAGTAATTTTCGAAATGGGTTTTAAAATCAACCGCAACGAAATGATTACATTAAATAAAATTCTGACTGGCAGTGATAAAGCACACACACGCACACACACACACACAGAGCTTGCATGTGTATTTATTACACATTTTTTTAATATAATACGAGTATAAACAGATGTACGAACATTTACAATTTAAGAGGATTTAATAGCGCTATAATCCCCTCAAATCCTCAATATCAAAAGTCAAAGGGCCACAACAAATAAGTAAACAGCAGCCGCATGCCTAGAAAATGTAAATAGAGCTATTACGATGACAACAACAATAAACTCAATTGCAACCGAGACTATAACGAAGTTCACTACATTATTTGCAAAAAAGAAAAACAAAACACACAAATAATAATTCAAAGCGTATTACGAAATCAAAGAAATAGAAATTTTTAACGTGATGCTGTACATGTTGAGTGGATAATAACAAAATTTAATTTTGTGGGAGGGGGTTATGTGAGTAATTGGAGAGGCATTGTAAAAGCAGTGAAACAAATTACTTTTTATATCGTGTGTTGTACAATGTGTTTGATGTGTCAGAAGTTTTGCTTAGACTTTAGATCTTTAAAGAAATTTTGGCTTTTCAAACCACATCTAAAGTGATTTCACCTTTTGCTTAAACTAAAGTCAAGTTTTTGTAACACACTAGTATTTTTGTTCATTAATCCAATGAATAAATTCATTATTTTTCATTAGACTAATAAAACATTTTATTAAATCAATTATATATTCATTAATTTCATAAAATATTTCATTGAATTAAGGAAATGTTGTAATTGATTGAAAAATATTGAATTAATTTTTCACTGTTTAGAACTAAAACTATAAACTAAAAGAATAAGCAGAAAACTATACATCTGTAAATCTACAATCGATTTAAAGTGAAATTTGATGCAATTTTCTTCTGTTTATTTTGATGAAATTCATAAAATCATCTGCCTTGCCTGCCTCGTCAACTGTTACGCCTTTTTTTACGCCTTCTCCTCTCTCAAACAAACAAACAAAAAACAGCTTGTTATATTTGCACTCGTAGGTAAACGTATAGCCAACAAATCATAAAATAATAAAATCTAAACAAATAGAAAACCAAAAACAAGCTGACTAACTCGATGACACAATTGCAGCTACCACCATTAGAAATAAAATCTGTCTATCCTTCTTAACAACAAATTGTTTCCTTGTGCGGAAGAGAAACACAGAATTAACTACTTCGCTCACTAACTGCGGCTTCTGTTAAGAAGATGCAAATTTCTAGATTAAAAAACAAATGAATAGTGACCCTGATCGATATGAAAATAAAAGTAAAAAAAGGGAGAAATTTGAATAACAAGGAGAAGCAAAAAAAGTAAATTTTACTTTAAAAAATCTACTTTTTCATTCAGTAACAAAACACTGTATCCTAAAGCGATACCACCCTCCCCAAAAAAGCTTTTTCCGCCTACTTCAAATAAATAATTTTAATGATTTCTTAACGTGTGTAGTTTTGCAGGCAGGCAAGTTCTTTCGTTCTGAAATATTTTTAAACGGGCATCAAGCTGTAAGATCAGGTATTTATTGTAATAAACTTTCCACTCGATTTTTGATTCTGGTTTAGTGTTGTTCAATGAAACATAGGATGTCCTGCGTACTAGAGAGATTAAAGCAAACGAGTAACAGTAATTCATAGATATTGAAGCAGCAATTCTATCGCTTTTGCTTTAGTTAGTCTAGTTTTAGTGTCAGACTTTTCCTTAATACGATTTCCTCTAAACAACAGCTTCTTTGTCAAGTGCAGCTTTTATGTTAGTATCGATGGCTGTGGTATAGCTTATGTCTTATTAAGTCCTTTTAGAAAACTACAACAACGTTAGAAACCCTAAAAGATTTTTTTGATTGTGGAATATATCGCTCACCATTCCTGAGCCACAATAATAAAGTCATTGAGTCAATTTTTCTTTATCAACACAAATATAGAAAAAGCTGGGGCAATAAGCAGAGAGACATAAAGATCTTTAAGGAAGTATCGTTCACTCTTTAAATACCATTTCTAGTATGCCTAATTTGGCATCGGTATGATTGGCAGCAATCCTCTGTCCAGTAGTTAAACAGAAAAATACTGTTTGTGATTACAGAGTGTCTTTACAGGTCAATCAATGCCTAGTAAAAAAAAACATGCCAACAGTTTGGGAATGCCTTTTCATTTGTAGTGTCAATTCTCATGAGTAATTTTCAACTTCTTTTGTTGCTTTGAGACAAAAATTTCTCGATTTCACATCTTACAGATGACCTATTACGATTAGCGTGGAATAGGTTGGATATCTCAGTACGTTCTGGTGGCTCTAGATCCATACAGCTCATTTCTATGGTGTTGTTTTAGCGGCTAAGTAGTTTAAACAGAAATATTTTTTAGACCCACCAACCAATTTTTTTTTCTTTTTAATATTTTAGAGAACCCACATAACAGAAGGCCTTATTATGTTTTTTTTTTTTTTTAATAAACGAGCCACTTAGTGTCAGCACAAATTAATCAATCGGGTATTTAACATATCAAGGCACCCTTTCCCAATTGCAAAACTGTTTAAATACAAATACTCGTAGCATATAAAATTACAAATTTTTAATGAAATATTTTTGAATAGGGGTAAGCGAACTAGCAGACTAGCAAACACGTATGGGTGTTGCAGTTTGCGTAATGAAACCCTAAACTAAAACAAATGAAAATTAATTTCAATGCACACGCTGCCATCAGAAAAGAATTAAAAAAAAAAGATAAAAACGATTTGTACTTTTTTAGTTAAACAAAAATCACAGTGAAATTTTCATTTAATTAAAATTAAAGGGGTGCTAACAGCAGCAATGAAACACAACTGCTAACGATGCTGCTACTGTTGCTGCTGCCTTTTGCCATAAAAAAATAATTATTTCAAAATTTTGCTAGTTGTAATTGAAAACCATCAAAAGTCAAATAGAAAATGGAAAAGTTGTACTTACATACGTGCGCTGTATGCAGCAGAAGCTAAAAAAAAATCATTTATTTTACTTGTCGTATTGGCAGTTTAAATGAGCAGCCCACCCGTGGCCATCAGCAGCCACCAACTAACCTATTGGAAATACATAATGGAAAACAATTCCACTGCACTGTTGCTTATCGGAGCATGAGTGTGTCTCAGCATGAAAAGCATCTCAACAAGAGGGGTATTTGCATTGGAGGTAGGGTTCGCCTTGGCTATACACAAACAAAACAACAAAAGAACACAAAGATTGTTGTGATTTCTGCTCGCTGGGAAACCCAAGATTTAAAATCTTAAAATTATGAAAAATTATTCTTCTATTTTGCTCTTTGTTGTGTGATTAGGAGAGCAGTTGCCGCACAATAACCGAAATAATGTTTCATTTAAATTTACTTTCACTTAAAAGAAATTTTTATTTCAATAGACGTTTAGTTTCATGTTGATGAAGGAAATGAGGGCTTGGTTTTCCTAATTAATTAAGCGCTTTTGTGATAGTAATTCTTGGAAAACAAAAACTGATTTCTATTTAAAAAGCTTGAATAAATTTATTTAAAATGTTTAAAATTTCTGCAGAACAATTAGATTTGGCAAACATTTTCTTTTTGCTTCAAATTACAAAATTAAAAACAAAAAAGTTTTTTTTTGAAGTTACATTGAATAGGCCATCCAAAGAAGAAGATAAAAAGGGCGGGCCATACTTGGGTGCTTTAAAAAACACCCTTTGAGATTCTGTATAAGACCTGAAGAAGAGGGAGATGGGGATAGCGATAGGAAGGTTAAGTGAGATTAAATTAGGTTAAACAGGTCATCCGAAGCAAATAAAAAAGTTCCTTTTGAGATACCTGCAGAAATTACAAAGAAACAAATTAGGTTGTGTTGAACAGGGCGCATCAATAGAAATAAATATAAATAGAGAGTCAAATAGGAGAAATTATGAAAATTTATTGTACATGAGCAGCTGTGCTTGCAAATACTTACATACATACACACACAAGCCACTCACACAAATCTAAGTCAAGCTCAATCGCATCAAGAGAAACTCAAAAATTAATTCTTGTTTTCAAATATTTAATGTTTTTGAAGTTCAGTATTTTCTCTTCTTTCTTTTGTTTTCTTTGGAAATTTTCTTTTCTTAATTTTTAAATTGGTTTGCCCTAAAGTGGCCTTGGCCTTCTAGTTGCATAAATTTTTAAATGACACAAGTTTACAAATTCAAAGTCAACTTTTGAACCAGAGCTTCTGAAAACTGTTTCCAATTTCTAAATGAAAAATCGCTTAAGTCGACTTGTTGGCGCACTTAACTCAATAACTTTTTTGAACTTGGGCGAAATATTTCACAATCAACAACTTGGCAATTAAAATAATACCTTTAGCTTGGTAAGGTGAAAAGCACACCTCACTTGGGTCCTCTGATGTGGTCCCTTTGTGATGCTTGTATAAGAGGAAAGTGCGGAAGAACAGTAATAGAGATAGAAGAGTGAAAGGAAGTATTGCAAAAAAGATGAGTCCGTCACCGAACAGGTAGCACTCCCCTAGTTAGAGCTGACCTTTTCCTCTAGAGCAGAGCTAAGGCAGAGAAGAGCTGTTACTATGTATTGCGATGCGAAATACGTAAGTGCATATCAACGTCGTTTTATACACACAAATATCTTGCGATAAGCAAAGAGCAAATGCAAAACATTTAGCTTTCGCATCGCAATACAGAGTAGCGCCCAAGGTGTTCGACAAATTCCACAAATCCATTCTCCTAGCATGGTTGCCTTTTGCAAAACTTTTAGGGGTTCCAAAGTTACTTAATAAGACATAAGCCTTAGAAATACACGTAGTAAAATAACGCAACAGCAACACTAAGAGACCAACCTAAATTGTTGGGGCAACCTTAGTTTTAATAGTCAGTCGACTTAACCTATTTTTCCCTATTATCGCAGAACTTAAGCCAAGATAACCCCCTTATCTTATTTGGTAACTGCTTCATTACACAGTAACTTAAAATTAGTGCCACAAATACTCTACTCTGAGCCAACGTAATCAAAACCCACCCAAACAAATTAACAAATTGTTAATCTTAAATGATTTTAATAACTTTTCCTTCCATAACCAAATTTTTTTTTTTTTTTTTTCAAAATAGCAGTTAAAGTAGAACCATTTTTTCGTGACGTAATGTACACATATGTGTCTTTGTATTTCACGTTACTTTTCTGCGACACGCTTGAATATGACGTACAAAAAAATGTAATCCGCTTAGCAATTTTAATTTATTTCATAAGCAGGCAATGCTTGTGCGGAGTGAAAAATTAAAAGTATTTACAATCATTAAGAAGAACTCAAGTATTTTAAAAGAATTTGCTACACCCCCATTTTATTTCAAATTACACAATGGTCAAGAGGGCAAATAAGTGTCGCAAAACTGTGGGCCATGTAAGTACTTCTGGTAAATGAAGTCGTTACAACATAATCAAGTGAAAAATGTCTCAGCACGAGTACACTTTTTTTATTTTAAAATAAAAACACGTACTTTTTGAAAGCGAAAGAAATGTTCCTATTAAATATGAAATAAAATATCCGCCAAATTGCCACCACGGCTCTGATGACAGACCGTTACTCTCTTCTTGAAATTTTCAATGACTTTTCCACAGAGATGTGGCTCTATCTTTTGTTTGCTTTTTTTTTTACTTAAAAACTGTTGTGAAAAGCACTTGTGAAATTTAGTAAAATTAGAAAGAAATACCTACAGCGTTAAGCTCAGGCAAAATTTATATTTTCTTAAACTAAATTAATTTTAAAATTTTAAAATTAAAAAATTATCATACGCGACTGACTGATTTTCAATAGGATAGAATTTTGAAGCTTACAAAATCAGACTCAAGAGTCAATTTAAAAAAAATAATTTTTCTTAATTTTGATTTGTTTGCTTTAAATATAAATCATTCTAAATTAAAAATTTTTTTATTTATTGTTTTCACCTATTTTTTAATTTTATTTTCTGAGTAAAAAAGAAAATAACACGAAAGTTCATTCATGAAATCAAAATAAAATTTCTTGGAAATTATTTATTTGCTCTAGAAATAGAAATTTTAATTATTAAATGAACTTAAATTTAAACAAAAAAATTCTATAAAAATAAACTTTTTTATGCTCCATATAAAAATACAATTATAAACAATTTAATTATGAACAGCAATTTGTTTACACAATTGAGGCGAAATCTTTTAAACGACTAATGACGTCAAATTGGTGCGTCATCATTTGATTACTAATTGGCCTAAAATATATTATTTTGCTCATTATGGAAAACCAAAGGAAAAATTTCATTTTAAAATTGCGTGTAGGAAATGTATTCCATTATTGCCCACTCTTGTTTAAATATTTATTGTATTTTGTTCACCTAATAAAAAGTAAATAAATTTTATTTTGAAGAGGAAGTCATTCATTCTGATTAGCGGATTCGCTTAACAGCTGTTTTATTCCAAATTTTCAAAATTTATTTTTTCATTGTATATTAATTTTATTGAATAAGAAAAATTGAAATTATTCCCAGACACTGGCTTGCTGGAGCGACGTTTTCTTAAAATCCCAGTGTCAATAAAATTAATATACAATGAAAAAATTTTATAAATAAGAATCTTAAACAGCAATACAAATTAATTTCTATATTAATAATTATAAGAAAATTCAGCAATACAAAAGAATTAAGGAAAAATAAAATTATGAAAAATCGTAGGAATGGGTTTTAAATATATATTGTGTTGTTTAAGAAAAATAAATTAATTTAATTTAACAAAATAAACACTCATATAAAATGTATTTTATTTTTTAAAATGCACAAATAACTATTTTCTTTTTAATAACATTTGGTTACTAATGTTTTTACAAAATTCAAAGCATACTGAGAGGCTGGTTCATATAAATACATATTTTTGTTTTATTTATATTTAGGTAATACTGTTTCTGCGTATATTTGATAATGTGCACAATGTGCTAGGGAATAAGATAATAAGGTTCACACATAAAATTGCAGTGCTATTTAGCAAATCTATCAACCTTATTATTAAATTAATACTTTATTGATTTTCATTTTTTTTATTTTGTTCTTAAATAGCTATGGTGTGTGTAGCAGAATTTACCGTTGTACCATTTCGGCTGCCGTTTACCGGTCACATAATCAAGCGCCGCTAGATATTATGGCTCTTCGGCATGGTATTCTGACTCATTACTAAACAACAACAAAAACAAAACTCAGCTGTTGCATCAGTAATGTCAAAAGACGTATTTTTCTACAAAAGCATATTCATTACAAAGGTAAGCACATACCTACAAATTAAATAATTCTCTTGTCTATATTTTAGTTATATCCTTTAATTATATTTTTAATTGGATATAATTAAGATAAAATACACATCAATTGAAATCTTTTTTCAAAGAATTAGTTAAGCACTCATAGCATCAACCACAAAGTTAAAGAAAAATTTTTGTTGTTTTATTGAAATCAAAAATAGTTGACAACACTAGCAAACCACTGAAAAAAAAACAGTTTAATAAATAAGTGAGAGAGCACATTACTGCAATCAGTTGTTAAGAAAACTCGCAAGTTAAAGCATTAAGTCTTAGTTTTTTTTTTTTTTTTAGTAAAATGTTCTAAACAATTTATATTTAGCTTCATTGCATTGTAAATAAAAGTGATATTAAAGAAAAAAAACAACTAAAGTTTTAGTGACAATAAAGTGTACAAACACATGTTTGTTGTTGGTAGTGTTAAAACTATTAAAAGAAGTAAATACACAGAACTTGAATAAAAAATATATTAATTAACCATAAAGCAATCAATTTATGAAAAGTTCTTTGGTATTATTGCAGTTAATGAATGTAAAGAAATAAAAACTTACTTTTTCTATTTTTGTGCATTAGTATATGTATGTATGTGTGGGTCTGTAAATATGTAACATTGGCATGTATATATGCATTCTTATTTTGTTTTTTTTTGCAAAACACAAACAACATTTAACAGTATGCCGACCGGGCGCGGCGCAAACAAACTTTAAGTAGAAAGTAAACAATCGATACAAACTAATTATAATTCATTCTTCTCTAAATGTTATGGGTAATAAATTTTATTTTATTAAAAACGAAAATCAATTAATGGTTAATGCATATTTTAGTTGTCATTTTTATTTACATACAATTTATTTGTTGTTTGCTTGTTTTTTTTTGAATCGCAACTGCGCAGTGAAAGAATAAAGCCGAATTTCAAAAAATTCAGCACATAAACACTAAAGGGCTGCACAAGCACACGTGAAAGCCACACATCACTACAAACATGTGTAATATTGTATAATACAAAATGCTTGTAAGCCATTTCAAGTATGCTTATGCACCCTTTTAATAAATGCACATAGGTACATATTTATACGCACATATGTAAGCTCATATATAGTGAACCGCAAAAGTGAACACATTTTCTTCATATTAGTATATATTTTATTGTAAAAAACTTGTTTCTTGGGTTTTTAATATAGTGTTTTAGTCGAATATAAATCGAGATAGTTGGTCGTATTGTGATTTTCCTATGTATAATCAAAATGTAAACTACTTCCACTAAGGTATTCACATGAAAGTTTAAGTTTAATTTGATATTTCCATCTCAGCTTAAATAATTTAACAACAGTTTTGCGGTATACTGTATAAACATACATACAAAAAAAATTTTTTTTTTTGCTTTCAAGGACAATAAAAAACATAAATAAATTAGGAAAAACAGCGTTCAAAACAAACAGAAAAATGTCAAACGTACCAGAAATCACCGAAAACCAGAAACATATTCTTGAAATGGTAAGTGCCTATTTTATGGTTTCTCTTTATTACACTTGTTTTGAATAGAAATAAAACAAGTTTTACAAATCATAGAAAACAAAAATTGAAGAAGTTTTTGAGAAGTTGAATCAATTTAGAATTAAATTAAATGTATTTTTATACACTCAGAAATTACTTTGGATTTTTTAAAAATTTTTTACATTTCCTTATACCCAGTGCTGTTGCTCTGATAGATTTTGGCAATTTGGAGGAAGGTCCCTTATATTTGTTTCTTGCCACTAAATTGTTCAGAAATTACTTTGAAGTATTTAAAATTTTTTTTAAATGCCATTATATCCCAGTACCTTTGCTCTGAGGGATTTTTACTATAGTATCCGATTTTGCCGAGGTACCATTCCCGATTTTCCCCCACAGTTGACAAAAACTATACAATAATTAAATCTATAGGCTCTAAACTTTCTGGACGTGGTTTAAGATTTTAGGAAATTTTTAAAGTTTTTATGCAAAACGGAGAGCAACAGCACTGGGGTATATGGAAATTTCCAAAAAAAAAAAAAATTAAAAATAATCCAAAGTAATTTCTGAGTATTGCGATTGAGATTATAAATATAGAGAGCCTCTCCTTTATAATGATATGTGGATTATCCCGTAATCCTTAATGGTTCATCCGGAAATTCACTCAGAGCAACAGCACTGGGGTTAAGGAAATTTAAAAAAATTTCAAAATAATCCAAAGTAACTTCCAGACGAACCGAAAAGATTATCGGATAAGACATACATAATTTTAAAGGGAAGGTCGTCTTGATTTGTGATCTACCGCCTAAATACACAGAAGTTACTTTGAACTATTTTTAAATTTTTTTGAAATTCCCATATACCCCAGTACTCTTGCTCTGAAGGATTTTTAGCATTCTCAATTTTACCGAGGTACCATTCGCAGACACTGGATTACTGGAGCAAGGCTCTTTGAAAAATCCCTTTTTTCCTGATCGGTGTCATCAACTTTAGGATACTGTATGTTTATTAGTATCAAGTATTTATATCGCAATCCAAGTGTCTGAATTCCCCATATAATCTTAAATCGGCCACGCTTACTCTTACGCAAGTCAGTTGGAAGGTCGCCAATATGTACGGGTCACCAGATTTAAGATGTATAATTTCCTTATTCTACAAATGTTCACACATAAATAAAATTATTGGGCGAGAGCGGGTAAAAACAGCTAGTTTAAAATGAAATATAAACGCTCCTGTTTTCAGAAAAAATTTTTTCTTTAGAGTCAGCAAATTACAAACTTTAAAACTTTTCCTGTAAAATCATGTTTTTTTAATTATGACACTTTTGAAGTAAACGACCAAATTATCTGTGTTTTGTTAATTAACCAAAAAATTAAAATAAACCCAATATAACTTTAAATACACATTCGTTAGACATTAAAAATGATTAATTTCGTTTTCTCTAAAAAGAAATTGCAGCACTAGAACTGCTGATCCATTCAGATGTATGTGTGCACGTAAATTAAGCGAATAACTTTCACTGTCATCTATTTTATTGCCTTCAAAAAATTCCAGAAATTGAAAGATGTTTTTATGCGAGTATTCATGAAGTATAAATTGTGTATTCACATGCGTTTGTTTGTGCCTCCACTTGGTCATTATACATTCAAACATTTTTACATAGCGTGAGCTGAAATTAAAAAAAAAAATTTCTGCTCTAATTTTTATTCTTTTAGTCACAAATTGTACTTGAATATTAAATTCATATTCAGTTTTCTTTCACTTAAAATGCAAAGTCCATATTTCTAACATCCAAAAAATTATATTATAAAATTGCCCTCGCTTTGTTGAGTAGCAGGTATTGAAATAAACTCCATCCTCAATAAATAATTTGATAAAATATTATATTAAATCCAATCAGTCGATTTTAGGTTACGATAACTATTTACGCATATGCATTCACACACAATTGTACATTCATGCACACATACTTTCAGAAAAATATTTTGCTAAAGTTGAATAAAAACAAAAGTTTATTTATTTATTAATTGATATTTATACCCACAAAAGAAAGCACATCAGAGCTGGGGCTGGGCTCTCCATATTATTGTATTCTTTAAATGATTTTAAGTGCTTTTCTATGACATTAAAAAAGACAAGATATACAATCGACTTTCAATATTTTAAAATTTAATGGGATCAGAGAAAAAGTTCATATTAAAAAGAATTTACATTTGAATTTCTTAGGCTAAAAGTAACTGTCCCAGTTATGGCGTTTGCAGAGAAACTAAACCGAACAATTTTAACTGTCTTGTTTGTTTAAAAAAAACACAAACACATGCACATTATCAGTTCAAATTACAGAGTATGGAAAAACCAAACATGAAATTATGGAACGTTGATAAGCAAATTGACAAAGAGTGGAAATAAACTAAAATAAAAAATTTGTTTATCTTTATTTAATTTTTTTAAAATATTGCAAATTATAGAGCCGATAAAAATTAAATTATAAAGAGTTGGTAATTAAAATAAAATAGAAATGATTTCAAATTATGGTCGGTACCATTTTATATGCACTTTGTTCGATTTATTGCGATTACCAAACATTTCATAAATTATGTGAATTAGTGCATGAATGAATCAATGTATTATTGAAATTATTTCATTAAAATAATAAGACCTCATTGAATTAATGATATTCTGTATTAGTCTTATGAAATGTGCCACAGGTTCATTGAATTAAGGACCAAATTTAGAGGATACAACAACAAAATTCTTTCCGTGTTTCAGCTTTAATTCCAATTTTTTATTTTTTTTTTAAATCGTGAAGAGTTCCCATAACAATTAATTCATAATCTATTCTTTTTTAATTAAGTATAAAAATTAATTTTTACGAAAATCTTTTTTTTTTCTTTCGTGCATGTGAATTGAAAACAAAATAATACGTTTTCTGTTTTTTGTTAGCTACACAAATGTTTATTTTCCAACAAATTAGCCACGCCCACTTGATAGCCCACTTTTTATATAAAAATTTAATTTGTTATTTAATGATGAAAATTTTATTTTCCAACAATATTTACTTAAACTTGATTTACAAATTTTTTATGCCTCACACACTTTTCAGTAGTTTCGCCTAAATTTTTTCAAGTCTTTTATATCATAGCGCATTTGTTGCCCCCTGAGGGTTGCATGTTCAATGCCTAAGTTCAGACAAGCTAATTAGCTTTGCCTATTTGTGTTGCTAACAATAAAAAAATAATAAAAAATTACAAGCCAAGCTGCTAAACTGAAGTATTTAGATGATAAGAATTGAACTTGTATTTGTAGAAGTACAATAATAATTAAACACAGATTACTTCTAATCACATTAATCAATCAATTTTTTGCTGATAAACGAAATACTATGTAAGTTTGTACTCGTATCAATAATTGTTTATTTGAATGCAATTTCGCCAATATATTTAATAGCCTGTTGTATTTTTTTTAAATTTATTATTATTCACTTGCAACAGGTGTACACAAGTTTGCTTGCACTAACGTTTTCTATAAAAATTCTATAACCGGTTGCTAAGAAGCGGTTTCTTAACACTTCTAATATACAAATATTTGTGTATCTAACCTGTGGAAATTGTTAAGCTAGAGTAATAAAAAAGTTAACCAAATGCACATGAAAAAAAAATGAAATACTTAACGTTACACTGTTCTAGATGAAGACCATTTAATCCATATTTGCATGATACCAAGTTATTTGTTAAGGAGGCACCAATAAATGTTTCTAATTCACAAATTTTCGTTGCAAATAAAATGGTCCCTCCCTGGCTTTAGCACCTAAAAGTTTCTTACGCGATTAACTAACTTCGTTAGCAGTGTACCCATGTTTGTGTACTAAGAGTGTTCGTTTAACAATGAATGCTTGAGTGCAAATAAAATGGTCTACCACGGCATGGCTTAAGTTACCATGCTTGCAACTATTCCACTTAAATTTTATAGTTATCATTTTCAATATCGAGGTCTTTTTGAAAACTGCTAGTTAACATAAACTTGACAAAATATTATAGAGACAAACAACAAAATACACAGAGTTGGTCGCAAATTAACATAATTGTTTATGCAATCAACTAAAAAACTTTAAGGCCAAAGGTTTGCCTTACATTTATGTATGTGTGTCGGTGTAGAAGTATGTATGCAATTGTGTACTTAATTTTATATATAAAAAATATTGACTTTTTAATTGTAGCTGCGAATTCACACTCTACAGCATTTCTCTTCTAACGACTGTGGTTTAGCTAAATAATCTAATTATCGTTAGTGAGTTCATAGTTAACTTGAGATCAGGCAATTGGGTTTTAGGCTTTTTCACATAAAAAAATTTTGTTTAAATTATCAATCAAAAAATCTTTACATATCGCTAATTTTTATTTCTGTTTTTCTTTTTGTTGCAAAAGTGTCATAATTCAAAAATTTTATTTAAAAGAAAAAGCATTTAGGCTCAAGTTAAGATTTTGTGAGGCTAACAGATGGTTTAGATTACATATCTCATATTTAACTTAAATATTGGTATCTTTTAATTTACAGTCTAATCCGAACCCGGTTATATATGGTAGATAGATTTAAAAAAAAACTAACTTAAACTTTTGGTATCTGTTTACAGTAATGAACCCTAAAGTTCTTAATTTAAATACGTTATAAAAATTTATTTGTAATTGAAACGGCTAGTTTATTAAGCTTTAAGGTCGCATTATAAAAATTTATTTTTATATCGATATTTCCCTCCAACTTTGTGTAGTTTCTTCAGGATATAATTATAAGTTTGTCTATAGTACTTCCGGGGATATAAAAGTCTGATTTATACATTGTGAGAAGAACCTGCTCCCAGAATTTCAAGTCCGTAGCTTTAGGCATTTGAGCTGGGCTATGATGATAAGTCAGTCAGTCAGTCAGTCAGTAACGTTACTCTTTTATATAAGTACTAGCGAACCCGACAGGCGTTGTGTTGACTGACTGTAGCGCCAACTGCTGAACTGATTTGTGAAGCTAAGCCATTCAGAGCGCCACCCAAACGTATGTGAAAAATTCATTCTAATCTGTGCAGCCGCTTAGGAAGATTTCAGTGACTGTGTATGTCTAAACAAGAGGATATTGATTTATAAATGAAATTAATATTATTTCTTTAAACATTTTGTTTTGCCACAATCTGCAATTGTTGTCTAATTAATTTTACCTTTAATATCACACTAAGAATAACCTAATACGTTCTATAAATGAGTCTGCATGACTATTGCATGCCTGCTTCTGCTCTCCGGCAAAAAAGTTTGGTGACTCTATTGTGTGCACTGGGATATGAAATGACGGAATATCTCACCAAGAAAAGCTTTAACATTATTTTCATAGGCTTTTATAACTACCCTACGGGGTATACAATATGTAGCCTTATTACGCACAAAGCAGGAAAACAAATTCTACAGAGTTACTGGAGAGTACTTACAGTAAACTGCCGACATTGTTGACTCCAACTTAGTAAAATTTACATGATATTTGAAAATATTTTTGGACACAAATATATTCCACAGAAATACTCGAGTAATTGACTGCTACTTTGTTGATTTCTACTGTTATCAATATTAAATATAACTGAGCACGCTTTATCAAAAAGCATTACACTTGATACTTTAGAAAAAAATTAACTTCCGCAAATTACTATTCGTATTATTTACAAAAAAAACTTACCCTCGCACTTGCTTAAAAGTGTTTGTTTAGCTGTTAGAAAACTTTAACTTGGTTTATGAGTTTATTTTTAGTTTTGGCTCTTCAATTAAAAAAATTTTCACATGAGTGATTTCCACTAAACCAAAAAAAAAAAAAAAAAAAAAAAAGAAACAAACGTGCAATGACTTTCAATATTACAATACTTTTTTTATCACTCTAAAAAATTAATATAATAAAATCTTTGTTTAACTAATGGAAAAAAATATATGGAAGCTTTTTTGGTCAGTTTGTTTTTTCATAGTTTTGTAGTAGAGATGGACTTGCACAAACAAACTAAGTGCCCCAAAACGTCTGAATCTACTCTTGCACTACTCTAGAGTCAATGCAGCTAACTTTAAAAACACTTTAAACTAACGAATTCTCAGTATGTTCTGAAAAAAATGCATTTTACAAAACGCTTTTCCAATAAAATCACAAGATTGCGTTTGAACGACATTCTTATCAAGACAAGACTAGTGAAATAAAATGTGTGGGTATAGATATTGAAGACAGTCTTAGAAGGTTCTGAGCTGGGGCTTTCATAAAATGTGCATTGGGAAATCTATGTCTCGAAGCATTAGCATTCACAGAAACTGAAAAAGCATTTCCTTCCTATCAAGTGCGTACTTGAAGGGTAGTGTTAGTCTGTGGACATGAGTGCCGATCGTCCAATAAAATATAATTACTGATACAAACCTAAAAATATTCTGGTTATTCCTGCCTGCGCTTTTCATTATTGCCCATTTTCTGAAAAACGCGTCTTTTCAAAACTAAAAACGTTTTGCAAGACGCTAAAGCATGTTCTAGAAAGCGCGCGTTTTGCTTACGTTTTTCTAATAGAATGTGAATGGGAAAATGCCAGTTTATAAGTAAACAATTGACAAAATCATAGTAAATTTTTTATGGAAAAAGGCCAATTTCCTTTACAATTTTGATTGAAATAAAAAGAAAACATATTCAATTTGAATTGTGCAACATTTTGTTTGCTCTTTAACTCTTTGTTTGTGCAAAATTTATCACTGCTTCAATGTATGCTTTTGGTTTGAAAACGCTAAAATTAAGCGTTTTGCAGAATCGTAATCGCCAAAGGTAAGCGAGGCTTACATCTGGTCCTAGCCCTTCGTAGATAATATTCAAACCGCCCCTGCTGCTACTAAGCGAAAGATAAGGACATAAAAGCCTCTATGTTACAGCCGACTCTAGTTAGTTCGCCTGCCTGCTTTTTTTTAAGAAGCTGCTATGTGTAGGAAATACGTAATTAGCACAACTTTATATTGCTTAGCCAGAGTAGTGGAAATTAATGATATTTAAGTTAATATACTTAATGCTACAAGGAATTTGAGCAGGACTTATTTTTAATTTTATTAATTTGAAATGGATTTTATTAGTAACTAGCTGCTTTCACTCGCTCTCACCCCCCGGTACTTTACTATATAATTGAGTGGTTCCCTTTGTGAAAATCTTAAATAAATTAACAAACAAAAATAAATTAGTAAATAAAATAAAAGAAATGAATCAACAACTTTACACTTTGAGGGTTTTCAAAATGTTTTAATTTATGACATCTATTATTTGTACTAGATTTCTTTTTTAAGTATATTTTAAACACTCATTCATTATAAATTTAATTAAGGCACCAAAAAAAATAGTGATTCAGACTTAAACCTTGAACTTTCTTTTTTAAACTAGATTTAATAAGTACAAGTGAACCGGTTTGTAATAAGAATTAATTTTGAATTGTGTAAAATGTTCACAGCAAAACCACTACTACTTTTTCCATAAATAAATCTAAAGCAATTTTATTTTTTATCTTATAAATTAGTCATTTATTCTATCCAATATTAATGGAATGGCAAAGTATGTATTTTCATATTATAAGTTCATATCATTTGTATTCGCATACAGTGGGGAACAAGAAAAATTAAAGCGGATGCAGTGTACAGTTAACGCTTTAAAATATTTAACTGCACAAAATGTATTGATTGATTTCCATACAAAGCCTAGAATGTGATCTAGTAGTCATCAATAAGACCAAGGTAGCATCAAGACCAATAAAAAAAATTATTTGGGTTTTAAGGTGTCACAATATAAACTAGAATTATGGGTCTCTAGTAGTAAAAAAGAAAAACGATCATACCATATAACTTGAGAAAAATATTAAAATAATATTATAATAAAATTCATCTCTATTATGTAAGTCGCTGGCGAGTTTCTGTTGACTTTATTGTGACTGTCGTATGGCATTATCTAAAGGAGTTGTGTTGCCGATAATTTAAAAGAAATAAATGCCATCTCTATATACCATCCCTATATATTTTGTAGGAGTTTTTATGTGGTAAAGTGAAAATTCTGATGGAAGGAAAGGAAAGTCTTAAGTAAAGGGTCGGCCATTTTTCATTTGCAGGATAACAAATGCGTGAAGAATGCCAGTATTTAATCATATACTTTTCATTAAAGTTTTTGATATTTACTGTTTGCAAGCTATTAAGATCCCTTATTAGTGAACAACTTCAATTTAATTATGTAGTGATTTTCCATTAGTCGGATTCTTTTATTTCTTGTTCAGCAAATAGTTTTTCAAATTTTTTTACATTCGTTGTTTTAATTTTGTTCACAATTTGAAATACTATTCACTTTTAATTTTCAAAAAATTTCCTATTGTAAGGGCTTATATAAACGTATATTTAGATTACATAGTGATTATGCTTTTTTCTACAAATATTTGTTCAATGTGACCGTAGCTTAACACCTTTTGCAGCCTTTGAGACGCTATGGCGACAATCAACTGTAATCGATTACTGTCAACGGCGACTTAGCCAATACCATTTTTAAGTCGTCACTGTTGTTTCTACTCGCCGGTATAGTTTCTACTCGCCGGTTGATTTATAAATTAGTTTTTTATTGATTATAGGCTCTAGGTCCACAAAAAAAAAATCCACAAAAAATTAAAATATGAATCGTAGATTTTAAAGGTCAAAAAATAATCAAATAAATGTCCTTAATAATTGTAATATTCTCAAGTTGTATTGTAGTTTTGGGGGTAATGAAGCAAAAAGAACTAAACTTTGACAATTGCAAATACAACAAACGAAAAAATATGCCAGCTGTTGGATTGGATGATAGACACATCAAATTTCAACATCAATCAATTCATTTGTGTGCGTGTCACAAAAAATCGCACTAGTTTTGGTTCAGCAAGCGTTTTTTTATCTCTTAAAAATTGTCTTGCCCATAGAATATGTATGGAGCATACCGAAATAACTCAACGGCAGCGCTGATCGGTTGGAAAATCCAATCTGGGCAGCGCGTTTTGTAGTGAAGTTGGTGTATTGCGTTCAAAAACGTACTTTTTCAGTCGAAAATGAAGGGCTGGCTTTCTTTCGCTTCGAAATAAAGGGCCTGGCAATAAAAGTTTTTGTTTATTTCTGACCCGAATTAATGATCTTTAGTTAACCAAAAACTGTTATTTAGCCTTATGTTGTATCGTAACGATAAACTATAGTTAGTGGTTACCTAAATATTGTCAATTCGAGCCTAAGACAATTTATTACTTTATGCACTCTTTATGTTCAATACACACACTCAACCTTGATTTTTTTTTAACTAATAAAAAATATATAAAAATTCGAAACAATCGAATATGAAATACTCTGTTTTTTATTTGTTTTATTGTTTTGATTTCTAGCTATTTTTTATTATTGAACTAAAATTTATTTACTTTCAATATCTCTAGCATAATTTTTGTTTTTGTTTTCTTCAATATGTTTGTTTAAAAAGCTACCAGCATACTTTAATTTAAATTCGTGTATTGATATTAAAAATAAAAATTAAAAAAAAATATATAATTAAATCGCATGTAAAAGCAAAAAAGCACAGAAAACAATTATTCTTTATTATGGCAATGAAAATATACAAAATTTAAATGCTTAATAAAATCTTGATTTAATAAAAACAACAAAAGCAACAGTAGTAGCAGTAAAGTAAAGTCTTTGTTAATGCTTCGCCTGTCTCTTATTTTAGTCAAGTGATGTGCTACTTTGAGTTTCTGTTTTTATTTAATTAATTAATTAAGTAAATCATTTATTACAACAATTTGAAAAATAATTTGTTAATTTAAATGACGCTCACAGTTAATAAACAAACAAACAAACAAACATTCAATGTTACCTTACCTGGAATAAATAGTCAGCTACCTGGCTGACATTGATTGTGCTTATTTCAGTTACTTGTAAAATAAAATAATCGTATTCAGTATCTTAGGCAATTTGTAAATTGTAAAATATTTGCTATATTTTTTCATTAAATGTAAATGACCCCCCCTTTGGTTAAGTTAGTTAATACAGTTTGCAAAATCTCTGAGGTATTTTAGCAATTTTAGAATAAAAACTACGAAATTTCCCTTTATTGGTAGAACACTTTCAGAAAGTGTAAAACAGATTAAATTCTTTTTTGATTGTGGTAATTTTCCTGGAGAAAATCGAGAATGGTACCTCAGCAAAGTTAGGAATGGTAAAAATCCCTCAGAAGAATAGTACGATTATCGAAGTCATGATGAAAACAAAAATCATGACAACGTGGATCATGTATTTTATATACAGTTACTCACAGAAATATTTTGCTTTTGTAAAAAAAAGTAAAATTTAAAAAAATGCTGCATAAAAATGTGTTTAAAAAAAAATGTGTGTTTTATTCAATATTAATTAAGGAAAACTTAAGTTTTAATTCATTATTGTACTAATTTTTTAGGTCACAAAAATATTTTGCTTTTAAATTTTTATTCACTCTTTGGTTGGTCTAAGAAAAAAAGTTTAATTTTTAAAATTTTGTGTGGTATCCATTGTTAGCTATAACTGATTCCAGGCGTCTAGGCATTGATTCCACTAAATTCCTAAATTTTTCAGCAGATATCTTGTACCATTCTTCTTTCAATGTTTTTTTTTTTTTTTTTTTGGATGAAATGCTATGTTCCCGAAATTTTTCATCCAAATAAGCCCAAAGGTTTTCCATGGGATTTATATCGGGATTTTGCGGTAGTGTTGGCAGATGTTTGGTGTTAACGTCTAAAGCTGTATGTTTAGGGTAATTATCATGTTGGAAGTAGTACCCATTCCTAGATAACCCCATTTTTTCAGCACTAGCATGAAGATTTTCTTTTAAAAAGGATAAATATAAAAGCTTATCCAAAGTTCCGTCTATAAACACCAACTTTCTGACTCCTGCCGCAGACATACAGCCCCACACCATAAGAGAACCACCACCATGTTTTACAGTTGGTTTTACATATTTTATATTTAGGGATTCCTTTGGGCTGCGCCACACCATACGACTGAATTTTACAGTCTTCCAAAACTCAAAAGTCTTAGTTTTATGGAGCTCAGCAAATGAAAGGCGTTTTTCTCTATTGATTTCAGAAATAAAAAGCTTTTTTCTTGCTACGCGACCGTTAATATCATTATCTCTTAGAACTCTACGGTTCGTTTCGTCACTTACACTTGTTCGTAGCGTCGCCCTAAGCTTTTGATTAATTTTCGGTGATGAAAAATGGGGATTTTCACGGTTTTCTTTAGAAATTTGTCTTTCATTTCTTAAAGTCAAAAACTTTGTACGACCCACCCTTTCGTGGAATATTTTCGATACTGCCGCGCTCTTTGGCTCGTTGCCGACATCGATCAAATATATCACAAACATATTTTATTGATTTGCCTTGATTATGGAGATGCAATATAATTTTTTTTCTCAAATACATATTTAATTCCTTTCCTTTTGGCATTTTTATATCAAAAACTTTACGCCTGCTCACAAAATGAACGAGTTCGCAACTAATTATGATGCAAAAACATATTAAACATATTGAAAAGGAACAAAAAAAACAAATTTAAAAACAATAACGGTTGTCTTCAAAAAGCAAAATACTCTTGTGACGTTAAAATTACGCATTGGTAAACAAAAAGCCATAAAAACTAAAGCTATGCTTCAATACCACAAGAAAAAAAATTATATATCTAATAGCTTCCATATTATTTATCCTTTAAAATATTTTTTTGTTAAAAAAAACTTAAGCAAAATATTTCTGTGAGTAACTGTAGATGCTGTTGACTCTTCATAACTTTGCAACTTCAGCGGTTTTTACTTGAATTTTACTCTTGTATTCAATTTACAGTTCCGTTCTAATGTTCAAGATGTTTTAAATGAAACCCATGATGATTATTTCTTATTGCGTTGGCTGAGAGCTCGAAAATGGAATCCAGAGCACGCGGAAAATATGTTACGTGCCGTAAGTAGCTACATAATTAAAGTTTTTTGTGTTGGTATAAAGTGTTTACAAGGGCATTGTATGATTATAGAGTCTTAAAACTCGCGCCATGTGGAATGTGGAAAATTTAGAAAAATGGGATGCACCCAAAGTTTTAAAGGAATATACACCCTATGGTATGGTGGGCTTTGATAAGGAAGGTTCTCCAGGTACGTTAAAAAAAAACATTTTTTACACTGATGAAAAATTTTCGTTTGTGGGAACCGAATTTCTTACCAATTAAAAATTTTATTTTGTTTTTTTTTTTTAATTTTTTACTTAAATTTACTTTAGTCACGCAAGCCAAATTAAAAAAAATTTCAGAGTGTACCGTGTCTCATGTATTCATTCTTGTTCGAAATTCTTGTCTTTAAGTGAAACAAATTTCGTCATTAAATTGTTTTTTTTTCTCTCTCTTTTTTTAATTTAGTTCTTGTGTGCCCTTTCTACAATTTTGATATCTTCGGAATGCTACATTGTGTCACCCGCTTTGATTTTCAACGTTATGTGGTCTTGTTGCTTGAACGGTTCATGAAAGCTGGTTATGAACAAAGTAAAATTCATGGACCAAATGCTAGACAACTGGTTGTATATTTTGATATGGCTGATTTTAATCTAAAACAATATGCCTGGCGTCCAGCCACGGAATTGGTTATAAACATGATTCAACAGTATGAACAAAATTATCCAGAAATATTAAAAATGTGTTACATAGTTAATGGTAAGAGATTTAATTGCAACTCAAAGAAAGAAAAGGGCAAATTGAATTTTTTTCTCCCTTTTTTTTAGCACCAAAACTGTTTTCTGTGGGCTTCAATTTCGTCAAAAGATTTTTAGATGCCTACACCATGAGCAAAATCAATATTTATAAATCGGGCAGTGACAAGTGGAAGGATGATTTATTCAGTCATGTGGATCCGAACATTTTTCCTAAATGTTTTGGTGGCAATTACGTGGAAAATGGCGATGAAAGATGTTGTGGAAAGGTAATGAAATTTATTTTTTTTTTTTAATTACAGTTTTATTTTAGCTGCTTTAGTGTATTTGTGTACAGATTGTGTGGGCCGGAAAAATTCCCAAAGAGCTGTATGTGGAGCAAAAGGAAGAACTAGATAGTAATAAAAATTTTATAGAGACAGTGGTGAACAAGGGTAATAAACTGAAACTTGAATTTGATGTGGGTGAAAGGAAGCCCGGCGAAGAAGATCAAATTTTATCTTGGGAATTTCGCACCTTTGGTTATGATATTAAATTTGGCATCTATAGTGTGGATAAGAAAACTGGCGAAAAACGAAGCGAAGTTAATTTGGGTACAGTGTCATCTAATGAAATGGATGAAATTGGATTTTTTTTCACTCGTCCAAACACAAAATGTAAGAAGAGCTACATTATATACATAAATAAAGGGGGTCTCACTAAGAGTGCACTTTTTCATATCATGCTGCAATAAATCGATTTTTCCATGCCATCCACTTGAGCCCACAAGAACACTAAATTTAAAAATTGCACTCTTACTGAGACATTCGTTAGTCACACTAATGTTGGCATTTTTTTAAAAACAATTTTAAATCCATAAACAAAAGTTGTTCTTAATAAAAGTCTGCTTTTTTGTGACTTTGCTTGCGTTCCAATATTATCAATTTTTCTTTTCTTTTGTTAATTTTTGTTAATAATATTTTTCTGTTTTTTTGTAATAGACACTGTTGTGTTCGATAATTCTGGAAGTTATTTGCGTAGTAAAAAGTTACGCTACTGGGTTTCTTTGATCTGTGAAAACGATGACATTACTGGACTTCCTTCACAAGAAGGTCATACCGAAGTGGCTGTTGCTGGTATCGCTAAATAAATAATTTACTGTATTTGGGTAGTTTAACCAAGTAAACCAAAAGCTAAGCTAGTGATTGTAAATATTCTAAGTGGTACATTTAATCAAAATGATATATTCCAAACGGGTCAATATGTTTAAGCTCAATACCATAATCAATATGTAAATAGTGAATTTTTAACAACAAATACGTATGCATATCTTCACATAACTTCATAAAAGCCCTAAGTCAATATACTTGCTAATACGAAAAAATAACCAAATTTGTTTCAAAATCGTTTTTAATTGTAAGAATGAAACATTTTGCTGGAACACTAACATGGTGCATCAGAACCAATTAAAAATTCGAACATAAATTTTTTGTAACTTAAGGCTTTTGTAAAAACATATGACGGTATGCTTACACATGTATTACAAATTCTTGTAAAGTAAATTTATGACTTAAAAAAACCAAAATAATTTGTGAATGTGATACCAAATGAAAGTTGTTTGTTTTGCAATACTTAAGCTACGTTCTTATTTTTTTTTTTCAGTTTAATTACAAATAAGTTTTTTTTTTTTTTTTTTTTTTTTTTGTACATACAAAACTTAATAATTAAAGTTATTATATTTTAACAAATAAATTCTGTTGTTATACTAAGTGAAAATCAAGAAAAAAATATTTAACAAGGTTACTACGTCCTGCTGTTGGTGTCCTACCAATTCAAGTTGGTAGTTATAACAATTTTTTGTAGTCAGATTAAAATAAATTGAAAAAAATGGAAAAATTATGATATTTTTTGCTACAGTTTTCATATATTTTTAGAATAAAACTTTCACCAGGTGATAGAGAAGGAAATGGGAAACCGTTTACCCAACAAATTTTTCCAACTCTATCACCCAGTGAATATTTCATTTAAAAATATTCAACCGTTCAAAAGTTGTAACAAAAAAAGTAAAAACAGCATGTTGCAAGTTCCGGTTGTTTTTTGGTTTTAACCCTATAACTTTTGAATGGGTTAAGATATCTTAATAAGACTTTCACAATGTGGGAAATGGGCTACATTTCAGTTGAACATTTTTTTGAAATCGCTCAAACGAAGGGTAGCCCATTTCCCCATCTACGATCCAGTGAAAGTTTCATTTAAATATATTAATCCGTTCAAAAGTTGTAGCATAACAGAGAAATAGTAGACAAAAACGGCATGTTGCAAATTCCCGTTGACCTTGTTTTTGGTTTTTACCCTATAACTTTTAAATGGGACAATATTTTTAAATGAAACTTTCAACATGTGGCAGGGTGGAAAATGGGCTACATTTTATTGGAACATTTTGTTAAAATCGCTCAAACGATTAAAAAGTTATAAGCGTTTTTCAAATTAAAACGCTTTTTAACGAAAGTGGATGTGGCATGTGGCAACATAATTAGCATGGGTCAGATAGCCAATTTCCCACTCTGCAACATGGTGCAAGTTTCATTCAAAAATATTGGTCCGTTCAAAAGTTATGGGGAAAACACAAAATTGTATTCAAACTGTAACTGTCGCTCCGTCCAAAAATTGAATTTAAAAAACTTGCGCGAAAAAAGTGAAACACCAGGCCAACAGAACCAGCAGTAGGTGGATTTTTGGGTTTTAATTTTTGTTTTTTTGCTACAACTTTTGAGCGGATAAATATTTTCACATAAGACTTGCACCATGTTGTAGAGCAAGAATTGGGCTACTTGCCACATGCAACTTTTGTTGCCACATGCCACATACAAGTTGAATAAACGGCGTTTTATTTATAAAAACGCTTATAACATTTTAAGCGTTTGAGCGATTTAAAAAAAATGTTCTAGGGAAGGATAGCCCATTTCCCCATCTACGATCCAGTGAAAGTTTCATTTAAATATATTAATCCGTTCAAAAGTTGTAGCATAACAGAGAAATAGTAGACAAAACCGGCATGTTGCAAGTTCCCGTTGATCTTGTTTTTGGTTTTTACCCTATAACTTTTAAATGGAACAATATTTTTAAATGAAACTTTCAACATGTGGCAGGGTGGAAAATGGGCTACATTTTATTGGAACATTTTGTTAAAATCGCTCAAACGCTAAGAAAGTTATAAGCGTTTTTCAAATTAAAACGCTTTTTAACGAAAGTGGATGTGGCATGTGGCAACATAATTAGCATGGGTCAGATAGCCAATTTCCCACTCTGCAACATGGTGCAAGTTTCATTCAAAAATATTGGTCCGTTCAAAAGTTATGGGGAAATTACAAAATTGTATTCAAACTGTAACTGTCGCTCCGTCCAAAAATTGAATTTAAAAAACTTGCGCGAAAAAAGTGAAACACCAGGCCAACAGAACCAGCAGTAGGTGGATTTTTCGGTTTTAATTTTTGTTTTTTTGCTACAACTTTTGAGCGGATAAATATTTTCACATAAGACTTGCACCATGTTGTAGAGCAAGAATTGGGCTACTTGCCACATGCAACTTTTGTTGCCACATGCCACATATAAGTTGAATAAACGGCGTTTTATTTATAAAAACGCTTATAACATTTTAAGCGTTTGAGCGATTTAAAAAAAATGTTCTAGGGAAGGATAGCCCATTTCCCCATCTACGATCCAGTGAAAGTTTCATTTAAATATATTAATCCGTTCAAAAGTTGTAGCATAACAGAGAAATAGTAGACAAAACCGGCATGTTGCAAGTTCCCGTTGACCTTGTTTTTGGTTTTTACCCTATAACTTTTAAATGGGACAATATTTTTAAATGAAACTTTCAACATGTGGCAGGGTGGAAAATGGGCTACATTTTATTGGAACATTTTGTTAAAATCGCTCAAACGCTAAGAAAGTTATAAGTGTTTTTCAAATTAAAACGCTTTTTAACGAAAGTGGATGTGGCATGTGGCAACATAATTAGCATGGGTCAGATAGCTAATTTCCCACTCTGCAACATGGTGCAAGTTTCATTCAAAAATATTGATCCGTTCAAAAGTTATGGGGAAATTACAAAATTGTATTCAAACTGTAACTGTCGCTCAGTCCAAAAATTGAATTTAAAAAACTTGCGCGAAAAAAGTGAAACACCAGGCCAACAGAACCAGTAGTAGGTGGATTTTTCGGTTTTAATTTTTGTTTTTTTGCTACAACTTTTGAGCGGATAAATATTTTCACATAAGACTTGCACCATGTTGTAGAGCAAGAATTGGGCTACTTGCCACATGCAACTTTTGTTGCCACATGCCACATACAAGTTGAATAAACGGCGTTTTATTTATAAAAACGCTTATAACATTTTAAGCGTTTGAGCGATTTAAAAAAAATGTTCTAGGGAAGGATAGCCCATTTCCCTATCTACGATCCAGTGAAAGTTTCATTTAAATATATTAATCCGTTCAAAAGTTGTAGCATAACAGAGAAATAGTAGACAAAACCGGCATGTTGCAAGTTCCCGTTGATCTTGTTTTTGGTTTTTACCCTATAACTTTTAAATTTAACAATATTTTTAAATGAAACTTTCAACATGTGGCAGGGTGGAAAATGGGCTACATTTTATTGGAACATTTTGTTAAAATCGCTCAAACGCTAAGAAAGTTATAAACGTTTTTCAAATTAAAACGCTTTTTAACGAAAGTGAATGTGGCATGTGGCAACATAATTAGCATGGGTCAGATAGCCAATTTCCCACTCTGCAACATGGTGCAAGTTTCATTCAAAAATATTGGTCCGTTCAAAAGTTATGGGGAAATTACAAAATTGTATTCAAACTGTAACTGTCGCTCCGTCCAAAAATTGAATTTAAAAAACTTGCGCGAAAAAAGTGAAACACCAGGCCAACAGAACCAGCAGTAGGTGGATTTTTGGGTTTTAATTTTTGTTTTTTTGCTACAACTTTTGAGCGGATAAATATTTTCACATAAGACTTGCACCATGTTGTAGAGCAAGAATTGGGCTACTTGCCACATGCAACTTTTGTTGCCACATGCCACATACAAGTTGAATAAACGGCGTTTTATTTATAAAAACGCTTATAACATTTTAAGCGTTTGAGCGATTTAAAAAAAATGTTCTAGGGAAGGATAGCCCATTTCCCCATCTACGATCCAGTGAAAGTTTCATTTAAATATATTAATCCGTTCAAAAGTTGTAGCATAACAGAGAAATAGTAGACAAAACCGGCATGTTGCAAGTTCCCGTTGATCTTGTTTTTGGTTTTTACCCTATAACTTTTAAATGGAACAATATTTTTAAATGAAACTTTCAACATGTGGCAGGGTGGAAAATGGGCTACATTTTATTGGAACATTTTGTTAAAATCGCTTAAACGATTAAAAAGTTATAAGCGTTTTTTCAATTAAAACACCTTTTATGCAACTTATTTGTGGCATGTGGCAGCAAAAGTGGCATGTGGCAAGTAGCCCAATTCTTGCTCTACAACATGGTGCAAGTCTTATATGAAAATATTTATCCGCTCAAAAGTTGTAGCTAAAAAACAAAAATTAAAACCGAAAAATCCACCTACTGCTGGTTCTGTTGGCCTGGTGTTTCACTTTTTTCGCTCAAGTTTTTTAAATTCAATTTTTGGACGGAGCGACAGTTACAGTTTGAATACAATTTTGTGTTTTCCCCATAACTTTTGAACGGATCAATATTTTTGAATGAAACTTGCACCATGTTGCAGAGTGGGAAATTGGCTATCTGACCCATGCTAATTATGTTGCCACATGCCACATCCACTTTCGTTAAAAAGCGTTTTAATTTGAAAAACGCTTATAACTTTTTAATCGTTTGAGCGATTTTAACAAAATGTTCCAATAAAATGTAGCCCGTTTTCCACCCTGCCACATGTTGAAAGTTTCATTCAAAAATATTTATCCATTCAAAAGTTATTCAAAAAATAGAGAAAACAATAACAGGGAAAAATTTTTCATAGCCTGCTTTTAGGGGCTACTTCATTTTGGCCAAATTTTGTTTTTTGCATTTTTCTCGGAAACGGCTGGGCGAAAATGACCCGGGACCCTATACGTCGGATTTCCCCATGCTGAATCCGAATTTCGCAATTAGAATTTTCTAGCTCCAAATTTTTGGCAAAATTGGAAAAATTTTACAAGAAAAACGATTTAAATTAATAGTAGACATAACAAGAGGCGATGATTGTGCCATGCGGGAGGTAGTTCAAATCTCACTCTATCCAGTGGTGAAGGTTTCATGAAAAAATATTTATCCATTCAAAAGTTATTAAAAAAATACAGAAAACAATAACAGCAAAAAATGCTACTGTGCGCCTTTTTATTTTTTGTCTTTTTTGAATAACTTTTGAATGGATAAATATTTTTGGATGAAACCTTCACCACGATATAGAGTAGGAATTGGGCTATCTCTCGCATAGCACAGTCATCGCCTCTTGCTCCGCCTACCATTTATTCCAAACATTTCTCTTGCAAATTTTTTTCAATTTTGCCAAAAATTTTGAGCTAGAAAATTCTAATTGCGAAATTCGGATTTAGCATGTGGAAATCCGAGTTATAGGGTCCCGGGCCATTTTCGCCCAGCCGTTTCCGAGATAAACGCAAAAAACAAAATTTGGCCAAATTGAAGTAGCCCCTAAAAGCAGGCTATGAAAAATTTTTCCCTGTTATTGTTTTCTTAATTTTTTGAATAACTTTTGAATGGATAAATATTTTTGAATGAAACTTGCACCATATTGCAGAGTGGGAAATTGCCTATCTGCCCCATGCCAATTATGTTGCCAAATGCCACATCCACTTTAATTAAAAAGCGTTTTATTTAGAAAAACGCTTATAACTTTTTAATCGTTTAAGCGATTTTAACAAAATGTTCCAATAAAATGTAGCCCATTTTCCACCCTGCCACATGTTGAAAGTTTCATTTAAAAATATTGGTCCGTTCAAAAGTTATAGGGTAAAAACCAAAAACAAGATCAACGGGAACTTGCAACATGCCGTTTTTTTCTACTATTTCTCTGTTATGCTACAACTTTTGAACGGATTAATATATTTAAATGAAACTTTCACTGGATCGTAAATGGGGAAATGGGCTATCCTTCCCTAGAACATTTTTTTTAAATCGCTCAAACGCTTAAAATGTTATAAGCGTTTTTATAAATAAAACGCCGTTTATTCAACTTGTATGTGGCATGTGGCAACAAAAGTTGCATGTGGCAAGTAGCCCAATTCTTGCTCTACAACATGGTGCAAGTCTTATGTGAAAATATTTATCCGCTCAAAAGTTGTAGCAAAAAAACAAAAATTAAAACCGAAAAATCCACCTACTGCTGGTTCTGTTGGCCTGGTGTTTCACTTTTTTCGCGCAAGTTTTTTAAATTCAATTTTTGGACGGAGCGACAGTTACAGTTTGAATACAATTTTGTGTTTTCCCCATAACTTTTGAACGGATCAATATTTTTGAATGAAACTTGCACCATGTTGCAGAGTGGGAAATTGGCTATCTGACCCATGCTAATTATGTTGCCACATGCCACATCCACTTTCGTTAAAAAGCGTTTTAATTAGAAAAACGCTTATAACTTTCTTAGCGTTTGAGCGATTTTAACAAAATGTTCCAATAAAATGTAGCCCGTTTTCCACCCTGCCACATGTTGAAAGTTTCATTCAAAAATATTTATCCATTCAAAAGTTATTCAAAAAATAGAGAAAACAATAACAGGGAAAAATTTTTCATAGCCTGCTTTTAGGGGCTACTTCATTTTGGCCAAATTTTGTTTTTTGCATTTTTCTCGGAAACGGCTGGGCGAAAATGGCCCGGGACCCTATACGTCAGATTTCCCCATGCTGAATCCGAATTTCGCAATTAGAATTTTCTAGCTCCAAATTTTTGGCAAAATTGGAAAAATTTTACAAGAAAAACGATTTAAATTAATAGTAGACATAACAAGAGGCGATGATTGTGCCATGCGGGAGGTAGTTCAAATCTCACTCTATCCAGTGGTGAAGGTTTCATGAAAAAATATTTATCCATTCAAAAGTTATTAAAAAAATACAGAAAACAATAACAGCAAAAAATGCTACTGTGCGCCTTTTTATTTTTTGTCTTTTTTGAATAACTTTTGAATGGATAAATATTTTTGGATGAAACCTTCACCACGAGATAGAGTAGGAATTGGGCTATCTCTCGCATAGCACAGTCATCGCCTCTTGCTCCGCCTACCATTTATTCCAAACATTTCTCTTGCAAATTTTTTTCAATTTTGCCAAAAATTTTGAGCTAGAAAATTCTAATTGCGAAATTCGGATTTAGCATGTGGAAATCCGAGTTATAGGGTCCCGGGCCATTTTCGCCCAGCCGTTTCCGAGATAAACGCAAAAAACAAAATTTGGCCGAATTGAAGTAGCCCCTAAAAGCAGGCTATGAAAAATTTTTCCCTGTTATTGTTTTCTTAATTTTTTGAATAACTTTTGAATGGATAAATATTTTTGAATGAAACTTGCACCATATTGCAGAGTGGGAAATTGCCTATCTGCCCCATGCCAATTATGTTGCCACATGCCACATCCACTTTAATTAAAAAGCGTTTTATTTAGAAAAACGCTTATAACTTTTTAATCGTTTAAGCGATTTTAACAAAATGTTCCAATAAAATGTAGCCCATATTCCACCCTGCCACATGTTGAAAGTTTCATTTAAAAATATTGGTCCGTTCAAAAGTTATAGGATAAAAACCAAAAACAAGATCAACGGGAACTTGCAACATGCCGTTTTTTTTCTACTATTTCTCTGTTATGCTACAACTTTTGAACGGATTAATATATTTAAATGAAACTTTCACTGGATCGTAAATGGGGAAATGGGCTATCCTTCCCTAGAACATTTTTTTTAAATCGCTCAAACGCTTAAAATGTTATAAGCGTTTTTATAAATAAAACGCCGTTTATTCAACTTGTATGTGGCATGTGGCAACAAAAGTTGCATGTGGCAAGTAGCCCAATTATTGCTCTACAACATGGTGCAAGTCTTATGTGAAAATATTTATCCGCTCAAAAGTTGTAGCAAAAAAATAAAAATTAAAACCGAAAAATCCACCTACTGCTGGTTCTGTTGGCCTGGTGTTTCACTTTTTTCGCGCAAGTTTTTTAAATTCAATTTTTGGACGGAGCGACAGTTACAGTTTGAATACAATTTTGTGTTTTCCCCATAACTTTTGAACGGATCAATATTTTTGAATGAAACTTGCACCATGTTGCAGAGTGGGAAATTGGCTATCTGACCCATGCTAATCATGTTGCCACATGCCACATCCACTTTCGTTAAAAAGCGTTTTAATTAGAAAAACGCTTATAACTTTCTTAGCGTTTGAGCGATTTTAACAAAATGTTCCAATAAAATGTAGCCCGTTTTCCACCCTGCCACATGTTGAAAGTTTCATTCAAAAATATTTATCCATTCAAAAGTTATTCAAAAAATAGAGAAAACAATAACAGGGAAAAATTTTTCATAGCCTGCTTTTAGGGGCTACTTCATTTTGGCCAAATTTTGTTTTTTGCATTTTTCTCGGAAACGGCTGGGCGAAAATGGCCCGGGACCCTATACGTCAGATTTCCCCATGCTGAATCCGAATTTCGCAATTATTATTTTCTAGCTCCAAATTTTTGGCAAAATTGGAAAAATTTTACAAGAAAAACGATTTAAATTAATAGTAGACATAACAAGAGGCGATGATTGTGCCATGCGGGAGGTAGTTCAAATCTCACTCTATCCAGTGGTGAAGGTTTCATGAAAAAATATTTATCCATTCAAAAGTTATTAAAAAAATACAGAAAACAATAACAGCAAAAAATGCTACTGTGCGCCTTTTTATTTTTTGTCTTTTTTGAATAACTTTTGAATGGATAAATATTTTTGGATGAAACCTTCACCACGAGATAGAGTAGGAATTGGGCTATCTCTCGCATAGCACAGTCATCGCCTCTTGCTCCGCCTACCATTTATTCCAAACATTTCTCTTGCAAATTTTTTTCAATTTTGCCAAAAATTTTGAGCTAGAAAATTCTAATTGCGAAATTCGGATTTAGCATGTGGAAATCCGAGTTATAGGGTCCCGGGCCATTTTCGCCCAGCCGTTTCCGAGATAAACGCAAAAAACAAAATTTGGCCGAATTGAAGTAGCCCCTAAAAGCAGGCTATGAAAAATTTTTCCCTGTTATTGTTTTCTTAATTTTTTGAATAACTTTTGAATGGATAAATATTTTTGAATGAAACTTGCACCATATTGCAGAGTGGGAAATTGCCTATCTGCCCCATGCCAATTATGTTGCCACATGCCACATCCACTTTAATTAAAAAGCGTTTTATTTAGAAAAACGCTTATAACTTTTTAATCGTTTAAGCGATTTTAACAAAATGTTCCAATAAAATGTAGCCCATTTTCCACCCTGCCACATGTTGAAAGTTTCATTTAAAAATATTGGTCCGTTCAAAGGTTATAGGGTAAAAACCAAAAACAAGATCAACGGTAACTTGCAACATGCCGTTTTTTTCTACTATTTCTCTGTTATGCTACAACTTTTGAACGGATTAATATATTTAAATGAAACTTTCACTGGATCGTAAATGGGGAAATGGGCTATCCTTCCCTAGAACATTTTTTTTAAATCGCTCAAACGCTTAAAATGTTATAAGCGTTTTTATAAATAAAACGCCGTTTATTCAACTTGTATGTGGCATGTGGCAACAAAAGTTGCATGTGGCAAGTAGCCCAATTCTTGCTCTACAACATGGTGCAAGTCTTATGTGAAAATATTTATCCGCTCAAAAGTTGTAGCAAAAAAACAAAAATTAAAACCGAAAAATCCACCTACTGCTGGTTCTGTTGGCCTGGTGTTTCACTTTTTTCGCGCAAGTTTTTTAAATTCAATTTTTGGACGGAGCGACAGTTACAGTTTGAATACAATTTTGTGTTTTCCCCATAACTTTTGAACGGATCAATATTTTTGAATGAAACTTGCACCATGTTGCAGAGTGGGAAATTGGCTATCTGACCCATGCTAATTATGTTGCCACATGCCACATCCACTTTCGTTAAAAAGCGTTTTAATTAGAAAAACGCTTATAACTTTCTTAGCGTTTGAGCGATTTTAACAAAATGTTCCAATAAAATGTAGCCCGTTTTCCACCCTGCCACATGTTGAAAGTTTCATTCAAAAATATTTATCCATTCAAAAGTTATTCAAAAAATAGAGAAAACAATAACAGGGAAACATTTTTCATAGCCTGCTTTTAGGGGCTACTTCATTTTGGCCAAATTTTGTTTTTTGCATTTTTCTCGGAAACGGCTGGGCGAAAATGGCCCGGGACCCTATACGTCAGATTTCCCCATGCTGAATCCGAATTTCGCAATTAGAATTTTCTAGCTCCAAATTTTTGGCAAAATTGGAAAAATTTTACAAGAAAAACGATTTAAATTAATAGTAGACATAACAAGAGGCTATGATTGTGCCATGCGGGAGGTAGTTCAAATCTCACTCTATCCAGTGGTGAAGGTTTCATGAAAAAATATTTATCCATTCAAAAGTTATTAAAAAAATACAGAAAACAATAACAGCAAAAAATGCTACTGTGCGCCTTTTTATTTTTTGTCTTTTTTGAATAACTTTTGAATGGATAAATATTTTTGGATGAAACCTTCACCACGAGATAGAGTAGGAATTGGGCTATCTCTCGCATAGCACAGTCATCGCCTCTTGCTCCGCCTACCATTTATTCCAAACATTTCTCTTGCAAATTTTTTTCAATTTTGCCAAAAATTTTGAGCTAGAAAATTCTAATTGCGAAATTCGGATTTAGCATGTGGAAATCCGAGTTATAGGGTCCCGGGCCATTTTCGCCCAGCCGTTTCCGAGATAAACGCAAAAAACAAAATTTGGCCGAATTGAAGTAGCCCCTAAAAGCAGGCTATGAAAAATTTTTCCCTGTTATTGTTTTCTTAATTTTTTGAATAACTTTTGAATGGATAAATATTTTTGAATGAAACTTGCACCATATTGCAGAGTGGGAAATTGCCTATCTGCCCCATGCCAATTATGTTGCCACATGCCACATCCACTTTAATTAAAAAGCGTTTTATTTAGAAAAACGCTTATAACTTTTTAATCGTTTAAGCGATTTTAACAAAATGTTCCAATAAAATGTAGCCCATTTTCCACCCTGCCACATGTTGAAAGTTTCATTTAAAAATATTGGTCCGTTCAAAAGTTATAGGGTAAAAACCAAAAACAAGATCAACGGGAACTTGCAACATGCCGTTTTTTTCTACTATTTCTCTGTTATGCTACAACTTTTGAACGGATTAATATATTTAAATGAAACTTTCACTGGATCGTAAATGGGGAAATGGGCTATCCTTCCCTAGAACATTTTTTTTAAATCGCTCAAACGCTTAAAATGTTATAAGCGTTTTTATAAATAAAACGCAGTTTATTCCACTTACGTGTGGCATGTGGCAGCAAAAGTGGCATGTGGCAAGTAGCCCAATTCTTGCTCTACAACATGGTGCAAGTCTTATGTGAAAATATTTATCCGCTCAAAAGTTGTAGCAAAAAAACAAAAATTAAAACCCAAAAATCCACCTACTTCTGGTTCTGTTGGCCTGGTGTTTCACTTTTTTCGCGCAAGTTTTTTAAATTCAATTTTTGGACGGAGCGACTGTTACAGTTTGAATACAATTTTGTGTTTTCCCCATAACTTTTGAACGGACCAATATTTTTGAATGAAACTTGCACCATGTTGCAGAGTGGGAAATTGGCTATCTGAACCATGCTAATTATGTTGCCACATGCCACATCCACTTTCGTTAAAAAGCGTTTTAATTTGAAAAACGCTTTTAACTTTCTTAGCGTTAGAGCGATTTCAAAAAAATGTTCAACTGAAATGTAGCCCATTTCCCACTCTGCCACATAGTAAAAGTCTTATTAAGATATCTTAACCCATTCAAAAGTTATAGGGTAAAATCCAAAAACAAGATCAACAGGAACTTGCAACATGCCGTTTTTGTCTACTATTTCTCTTTTTTGCTACAACTTTTGAACGGATTAATATATTTAAATGAAACTGCCACTGGATTGTAGATGGGGAAATGGGCTATCCTTCCCTAGAACATTTTTTTAAAATCGCTCAAACGATTACAAAGTTATAAGAGTTTTTCCAACTAAAACGCCGTTTATTCAACTTGCGTGTGGCATGTGGCAACAAAAGTGGCATGTGGCAAGTAGCCCAATTCTTGCTCTACAACATGGTGCAAGTCTTATGTGAAAATATTTATCCGCTCAAAAGTTGTAGCAAAAAAACAAAAATTAAAACCCAAAAATCCACCTACTGCTGGTTCTGTTGGCCTGGTGTTTCACTTTTTTCGCGCAAGTTTTTTAAATTCAATTTTTGGACGGAGCGACAGTTACAGTTTGAATACAATTTTTTGTTTTCCCCATAACTTTTGAACGGACCAATATTTTTGAATGAAACTTGCACCATGTTGCAGAGTGGGATTTTGGCTATCTGCCCCAAGCAAATTATGTTGCCACATGCCACATCCACTTTCGTTAAAAAGCGTTTTAATTTGGAAAACGCTTATAACTTTTTAATCGTTTGAGCGATTTTAACAAAATGTTCCAATAAAATGTAGCCCATTTTCCACCCTGCCACATGTTGAAAGTTTCATTCTAAAATTTTTATCCATTCAAAAGTTATTCAAAAAATAGAGAAAACAATAACAGGGAAAAATTTTTCATAGCCTGCTTTTAGGGGCTACTTCATTTTGGCCAAATTTTGTTTTTTGCGTTTTTCTCGGAAACGGCTGGGCGAAAATGGCCCGGGACCCTATACGTCGGATTTCCCCCTGAATCCGAATTTCGCAATTAGAATTTCCTAGCTCCAAATTTTTGGCAAAATTGGAAAAATTTTACAAGAAAAACGATTTAAATTAATAGTAGACATGGCAAGAGGCGATGATTGTGCCATGCGGGAGGTAGTTCAAATCTCACTCTTTCCAGTGGTGAAGGTTTCATGAAAAAATATTTATCCATTCAAAAGTTATTAAAAAAATACAGAAAACAATAACAACAAAAAATGCTACTGTGCGCCTTTTTATTTTTTGTCTTTTTTGAATAACTTTTGAATGGATAAATATTTTTGGATGAAACCTTCACCACGAGATAGAGTAGGAATTGGGCTATCTCTCGCATAGCACAGTCATCGCCTTTTGCTCCGCCTATCTGACCCATGCTAATTATGTTGCCACATGCCACATCCACTTTCGTTAAAAAGCGTTTTAATTTGAAAAACGCTTTTAACTTTCTTAGCGTTAGAGCGATTTCAAAAAAATGTTCAACTGAAATGTAGCCCATTTCCCACTCTGCCACATAGTAAAAGTCTTATTAAGATATCTTAACCCATTCAAAAGTTATAGGGTAAAATCCAAAAACAAGATCAACAGGAACTTGCAACATGCCGTTTTTGTCTACTATTTCTCTTTTTTGCTACAACTTTTGAACGGATTAATGTATTTAAATGAAACTGCCACTGGATTGTAGATGGGGAAATGGGCTATCCTTCCCTAGAACATTTTTTTAAAATTGCTCAAACGATTACAAAGTTATAAGAGTTTTTCCAACTAAAACGCCGTTTATTCAACTTGCGTGTGGCATGTGGCAACAAAAGTGGCATGTGGCAAGTAGCCCAATTCTTGCTCTACAACATGGTGCAAGTCTTATGTGAAAATATTTATCCGCTCAAAAGTTGTAGCAAAAAAACAAAAATTAAAACCGAAAAATCCACCTACTGCTGGTTCTGTTGGCCTGGTGTTTCACTTTTTTCGCGCAAGTTTTTTAAATTCAATTTTTGGACGGAGCGACAGTTACAGTTTGAATACAATTTTGTGTTTTCCCCATAACTTTTGAACGGATCAATATTTTTGAATGAAACTTGCACCATGTTGCAGAGTGGGAAATTGGCTATCTGACCCATGCTAATTATGTTGCCACATGCCACATCCACTTTCGTTAAAAAGCGTTTTAATTAGAAAAACGCTTATAACTTTCTTAGCGTTTGAGCGATTTTAACAAAATGTTCCAATAAAATGTAGCCCGTTTTCCACCCTGCCACATGTTGAAAGTTTCATTCAAAAATATTTATCCATTCAAAAGTTATTCAAAAAATAGAGAAAACAATAACAGGGAAAAATTTTTCATAGCCTGCTTTTAGGGGCTACTTCATTTTGGCCAAATTTTGTTTTTTGCATTTTTCTCGGAAACGGCTGGGCGAAAATGGCCCGGGACCCTATACGTCAGATTTCCCCATGCTGAATCCGAATTTCGCAATTAGAATTTTCTAGCTCCAAATTTTTGGCAAAATTGGAAAAATTTTACAAGAAAAACGATTTAAATTAATAGTAGACATGGCAAGAGGCGATGATTGTGCCATGCGGGAGGTAGTTCAAATCTCACTCTTTCCAGTGGTGAAGGTTTCATCAAAACATATTTATCCATTCAAAAGTTATTAAAAAAATACAGAAAACAATAACAGCAAAAAATGCTACTGTGCGCCTTTTTATTTTTTGTCTTTTTTGAATAACTTTTGAATGGATAAATATTTTTGGATGAAACCTTCACCACGAGATAGAGTAGGAATTGGGCTATCTCTCGCATAGCACAGTCATCGCCTCTTGCTCCGCCTACCATTTATTCCAAACATTTCTCTTGCAAATTTTTTTCAATTTTGCCAAAAATTTTGAGCTAGAAAATTCTAATTGCGAAATTCGGATTTAGCATGTGGAAATCCGAGTTATAGGGTCCCGGGCCATTTTCGCCCAGCCGTTTCCGAGATAAACGCAAAAAACAAAATTTGGCCGAATTGAAGTAGCCCCTAAAAGCAGGCTATGAAAAATTTTTCCCTGTTATTGTTTTCTTAATTTTTTGAATAACTTTTGAATGGATAAATATTTTTGAATGAAACTTGCACCATATTGCAGAGTGGGAAATTGCCTATCTGCCCCATGCCAATTATGTTGCCACATGCCACATCCACTTTAATTAAAAAGCGTTTTATTTAGAAAAACGCTTATAACTTTTTAATCGTTTAAGCGATTTTAACAAAATGGTCCAATAAAATGTAGCCCATTTTCCACCCTGCCACATGTTGAAAGTTTCATTTAAAAATATTGTTCCATTCAAAAGTTATAGGGTAAAAACCAAAAACAAGATCAACGGGAACTTGCAACATGCCGTTTTTGTCTACTATTTCTCTTTTTTGCTACAACTTTTGAACGGATTAATGTATTTAAATGAAACTGCCACTGGATTGTAGATGGGGAAATGGGCTATCCTTCCCTAGAACATTTTTTTTAAATCGCTCAAACGCTTAAAATGTTATAAGCGTTTTTATAACTAAAACGCAGTTTATTCCACTTACGTGTGGCATGTGGCAGCAAAAGTGGCATGTGGCAAGTAGCCCAATTCTTGCTCTACAACATGGTGCAAGTCTTATGTGAAAATATTTATCCGCTCAAAAGTTGTAGCAAAAAAACAAAAATTAAAACCCAAAAATCCACCTACTTCTGGTTCTGTTGGCCTGGTGTTTCACTTTTTTCGCGCAAGTTTTTTAAATTCAATTTTTGGACGGAGCGACTGTTACAGTTTGAATACAATTTTGTGTTTTCCCCATAACTTTTGAACGGACCAATATTTTTGAATGAAACTTGCACCATGTTGCAGAGTGGGAAATTGGCTATCTGACCCATGCTAATTATGTTGCCACATGCCACATCCACTTTCGTTAAAAAGCGTTTTAATTTGAAAAACGCTTTTAACTTTCTTAGCGTTAGAGCGATTTCAAAAAAATGTTCAACTGAAATGTAGCCCATTTCCCACTCTGCCACATAGTAAAAGTCTTATTAAGATATCTTAACCCATTCAAAAGTTATAGGGTAAAATCCAAAAACAAGATCAACAGGAACTTGCAACATGCCGTTTTTGTCTACTATTTCTCTTTTTTGCTACAACTTTTGAACGGATTAATATATTTAAATGAAACTGCCACTGGATTGTAGATGGGGAAATGGGCTATCCTTCCCTAGAACATTTTTTTAAAATCGCTCAAACGATTACAAAGTTATAAGAGTTTTTCCAACTAAAACGCCGTTTATTCAACTTGCGTGTGGCATGTGGCAACAAAAGTGGCATGTGGCAAGTAGCCCAATTCTTGCTCTACAACATGGTGCAAGTCTTATGTGAAAATATTTATCCGCTCAAAAGTTGTAGCAAAAAAACAAAAATTAAAACCCAAAAATCCACCTACTGCTGGTTCTGTTGGCCTGGTGTTTCACTTTTTTCGCGCAAGTTTTTTAAATTCAATTTTTGGACGGAGCGACAGTTACAGTTTGAATACAATTTTTTGTTTTCCCCATAACTTTTGAACGGACCAATATTTTTGAATGAAACTTGCACCATGTTGCAGAGTGGGATTTTGGCTATCTGCCCCAAGCAAATTATGTTGCCACATGCCACATCCACTTTCGTTAAAAAGCGTTTTAATTTGGAAAACGCTTATAACTTTTTAATCGTTTGAGCGATTTTAACAAAATGTTCCAATAAAATGTAGCCCATTTTCCACCCTGCCACATGTTGAAAGTTTCATTCTAAAATTTTTATCCATTCAAAAGTTATTCAAAAAATAGAGAAAACAATAACAGGGAAAAATTTTTCATAGCCTGCTTTTAGGGGCTACTTCATTTTGGCCAAATTTTGTTTTTTGCGTTTTTCTCGGAAACGGCTGGGCGAAAATGGCCCGGGACCCTATACGTCGGATTTCCCCATGCTGAATCCGAATTTCGCAATTAGAATTTTCTAGCTCCAAATTTTTGGCAAAATTGGAAAAATTTTACAAGAAAAACGATTTAAATTAATAGTAGACATGGCAAGAGGCGATGATTGTGCCATGCGGGAGGTAGTTCAAATCTCACTCTTTCCAGTGGTGAAGGTTTCATGAAAAAATATTTATCCATTCAAAAGTTATTAAAAAAATACAGAAAACAATAACAACAAAAAATGCTACTGTGCGCCTTTTTATTTTTTGTCTTTTTTGAATAACTTTTGAATGGATAAATATTTTTGGATGAAACCTTCACCACGAGATAGAGTAGGAATTGGGCTATCTCTCGCATAGCACAGTCATCGCCTTTTGCTCCGCCTACCATTTATTCTAAACATTTCTCTTGCAAATTTTTTTCAATTTTGCCAAAAATTTTGAGCTAGAAAATTCTAATTGCGAAATTCGGATTCAGCATGTGGAAATCCGAGTCATAGGGTCCCGGGCCATTTTTGCCCAGCCGTTTCTGAGAAAAACGCAAAAAACAAAATTTGGCCAAAATGAAGTAGCCCCTAAAAGCAGGCTATGAAAAATTTTTCCCTGTTATTGTTTTCTCTATTTTTTGAATAACTTTTGAATGGCTAAATATTTTTGAATGAAACTTGCACCATGTTGCAGAGTGGGATTTTGGCTATCTGCCCCAAGCAAATTATGTTTCCACATGCCACATCCACTTTCGTTAAAAAGCGTTTTAATTTGGAAAACGCTTATAACTTTTTAATCGTTTGAGCGATTTTAACAAAATGTTCCAATAAAATGTAGCCCATTTTCCACCCTGCCACATGTTGAAAGTTTCATTCAAAAACTTTTATCCATTCAAAAGTTATTCAAAAAATAGAGAAAACAATAACAGGGAAAAATTTTTCATAGCCTGCTTTTAGGGGCTACTTCATTTTGGCCAAATTTTGTTTTTGCGTTTTTCTCGGAAACGGCTGGGCGAAAATGGCCCGGGACCCTATACGTCGGATTTCCCCATGCTGAATCCGAATTTCGCAATTAGAATTTTCTAGCTCCAAATTTTTGGCAAAATTGGAAAAATTTTACAAGAAAAACGATTTAAATTAATAGTAGACATGGCAAGAGGCGATGATTGTGCCATGCGGGAGGTAGTCCAAATCTCACTCTTTCCAGTGGTGAAGGTTTCATGAAAAAATATTTATCCATTCAAAAGTTATTAAAAAAATACCGAAAACAATAACTACAAAAAATGCTACTGTGCGCCTTTTTATTTTTTGTCTTTTTTGAATAACTTTTGAATGGATAAATATTTTTGAATGAAACCTTCACCACGAGATAGAGTAGGAATTGGGCTATCTCTCGCATAGCACAGTCATCGCCTTTTGCTCCGCCTACCATTTATTCTAAACATTTCTCTTGCAAATTTTTTTCAATTTTGCCAAAAATTTTGAGCTAGAAAATTCTAATTGCGAAATTCGGATTCAGCATGTGGAAATCCGAGTTATAGGGTCCCGGGCCATTTTTGCCCAGCCGTTTCCGAGAAAAACGCAAAAAACAAAATTTGGCCAAAATGAAGTAGCCCCTAAAAGCAGGCTATGAAAAATTTTTCCCTGTTATTGTTTTCTCTATTTTTTGAATAACTTTTGAATGGCTAAATATTTTTGAATGAAACTTGCACCATGTTGCAGAGTGGGATTTTGGCTATCTGCCCCATGCCAATTATGTTGCCACATGCCACATCCACTTTAATTAAAAAGCTTTTTATTTAGAAAAACGCTTATAACTTTTTAATCGTTTAAGCGATTTTAACAAAATGGTCCAATAAAATGTAGCCCATTTTCCACCCTGCCACATGTTGAAAGTTTCATTTAAAAATATTGTTCCATTCAAAAGTTATAGGGTAAAAACCAAAAACAAGATCAACGGGAACTTGCAACATGCCGTTTTTGTCTACTATTTCTCTTTTTTGCTACAACTTTTGAACGGATTAATGTATTTAAATGAAACTGCCACTGGATTGTAGATGGGGAAATGGGCTATCCTTCCCTAGAACATTTTTTTTAAATCGCTCAAACGCTTAAAATGTTATAAGCGTTTTTATAAATAAAACGCCGTTTATTCAACTTGTATGTGGCATGTGGCAACAAAAGTTGCATGTGGCAAGTAGCCCAATTCTTGCTCTACAACATGGTGCAAGTCTTATGTGAAAATATTTATCCGCTCAAAAGTTGTAGCAAAAAAACAAAAATTAAAACCGAAAAATCCACCTACTACTGGTTCTGTTGGCCTGGTGTTTCACTTTTTTCGCGCAAGTTTTTTAAATTCAATTTTTGGACGGAGCGACAGTTACAGTTTGAATACAATTTTGTAATTTCCCCATAACTTTTGAACGGACCAATATTTTTGAATGAAACTTGCACCATGTTGCAGAGTGGGAAATTGGCTATCTGACCCATGCTAATTATGTTGCCACATGCCACATCCACTTTCGTTAAAAAGCGTTTTAATTAGAAAAACGCTTATAACTTTCTTAGCGTTTGAGCGATTTTAACAAAATGTTCCAATAAAATGTAGCCCATTTTCCACCCTGCCACATGTTGAAAGTTTCATTTAAAAATATTGTTCCATTTAAAAGTTATAGGGTAAAAACCAAAAACAAGATCAACGGGAACTTGCAACATGCCGTTTTTGTGTACTATTTCTCTGTTATGCTACAACTTTTGAACGGATTAATATATTTAAATGAAACTTCCACTGGATCGTAGATGGGGGAATGGGCTATCCTTCCCTAGAACATTTTTTTTAAATCGCTTAAACGCTTTAAATGTTATAAGCGTTTTTATAAATAAAACGCCGTTTATTCAACTTGTATGTGGCATGTGGCAACAAAAGTTGCATGTGGCAAGTAGCCCAATTCTTGCTCTACAACATGGTGCAAGTCTTATGTGAAAATATTTATCCGCTCAAAAGTTGTAGCAAAAAAACAAAAATTAAAACCGAAAAATCCACCTACTGCTGGTTCTGTTGGCCTGGTGTTTCACTTTTTTCGCTCAAGTTTTTTAAATTCAATTTTTGGACGGAGCGACAGTTACAGTTTGAATACAATTTTGTGTTATCCCCATAACTTTTGAACGGATCAATATTTTTGAATGAAACTTGCACCATGTTGCAGAGTGGGAAATTGGCTATATGCCCCATGCCAATTATGTTGCCACATGCCACATCCACTTTCATTAAAAAGCGTTTTAATTTGAAAAACGCTTATAACTTTCTTAGCGTTTGAGCGATTTCAAAAAAATGTTCAACTGAAATGTAGCCCATTTCCCACTCTGCCACATAGTGAAAGTCTTATTAAGATATCTTAACCCATTCAAAAGTTATAGGGTTGAAATCAAAAAACTGAACAACCGGAACTTGCAACATACTGTTTTTATAATGTTTTTACTTTTTCTGCTACAACTTTTGAACGGTTCAATATTTATAAATAAAACCTTCACTATTTGATAGAGCGGGAAGTGGGCTATTGATCCACCGAACATTTTTCTAAAATTCATTAAGCGATTAAAAAGTTATAAGCGTTTTTTCAATTAAAACACTTTTTATGCAACTTATTTGTGGCATGTGGCAGCAAAAGTGGCATGCTGCAGACAGCCAATTTCCCACTCTGCAACATGGTGCAAGTTTCATTCAAAAATATTGGTCCGTTCAAAAGTTATGGGGAAATTACAAAATTGTATTCAAACTGTAACTGTCGCTCCGTCCAAAAATTGAATTTAAAAAGCTTGCGCGAAAAAAGTGAAACACCAGGCCAACAGAACCAGCAGTAGGTGGATTTTTCGGTTTTAATTTTTGTTTTTTAGCTACAACTTTTGAGCGGATAAATATTTTCATATAAGACTTGCACCATGTTGTAGAGCAAGAATTGGGCTACTTGCCACATGCCACTTTTGCTGCCACATGCCACAAATAAGTTGCATAAAAGGTGTTTTAATTGGAAAAACGCTTATAACTTTTTAATCGCTTAATGAATTTTAGAAAAATGTTCGGTGGATCAATAGCACACTTCCCGCTCTATCACCTAGTGAAGGTTTTATTTAAAAATATTGAACCGTTCAAAAGTTGTAGCAAAATAAGTAAACACATCACAAAAACAGCATGTGGCAAGAAAAAAAATGCTTGGACTTGTTTTATATTTAGTATATGTTTCTAAATAATTATTTGTTAATTTGTTTCTTGTAAATACAATACATACTTATTAACTAATGTGATTAAGTTTTAGTAAATGAATTTTTTTTAATAAAATATTCATGAGCCAAAAGTTTTGACAAAAAATCTTTTAACCTTTTGTAAACAAAAATTTAAAAAGAATAATTAAACTAAAATTTTTAGCATAATGAAATTGATTGGGAAAGAATTTTATTTGTTATCAGCCGCTTGTATTGCATCATATGTTAAGATTGGCTGCCGAGCGGCGTTTTCGCCTTCATCACTGAGGACCAGGATTTTGTGTCATTTGAGCATAACCTGGACCAACTTGTGGTGGTCCCACCGGACCGCCCATTTGTTGCATCGGTGAATGCATAATGGGATTTGGACTTGAACCAACCATGGGTCCCACTGGAGGTCCAATAACCTGAAAAGAAAAATATCAATTTATTTCTCAATAATCCTATATTTAGTATCATTTCTTACAACAATTAGATATATTTATAGTTAATTATTGGAATAAAAGTAAATGTAAAAAATAAAAGAGACAAGCAGTTACCTGATTTGGTGGCGGTACATCATTTGGAAGTTGCAGATTTGTCAATAGATCTCTTACTGCCGGAAAGAGCGAACATTGTGTATGTTGTGCACCATATTCAGAAAAGCGTCTCAATAAAGTACTGGCCGCTACGGCAGCTGGCGTTTGTACTTGCTCGCGTTTCTCAGCTAATTGCGTTAAGTTAGATTGCAAATCATATACCATAGGTAACACTAAAGAAGGACTATCCTTCCATTCTTTGCCGCTGTACGGTATGCGTGTAATTTGCAGCTGTTAATAACAATGGAACTTTAATTTACTTGAATAACATTATTGATAAATAGTCTGTAACTTACAAAGAACAATATTTTTAAGCGCACCATTAGTACACCTGGACTGCCGATTGGTATGATTGGAGCAGCCGATGGAGGGACACGCATGCAGAATTGTACTGACCATTTTAACTGGTCAGTCAATTGATCAGATTTCATTTCCAGACGCATAATTTGTATAAAATCTTTTAGTACCTGAGGTGGACAACTTAACACTTTACAAAAGCCCTGCAATGAGTTGGGTCGGTATGGTGGCGCTGCTACTCTTGTATCGAAAAACTGCTCTAGTATTAATAAATCATCCGGACTAAATTGAAAAGGTTGTTTGCCATCAGGAGTGGGAGGTGGGGGCAATTGTGTTATTTTCAAATGCAAAGACTGCATGTGCACCTGATTTAGAATGACTTGACATTGTAAATTGTCTACCTTGAACGGTACAACACCGGGTTCATTAGAATTTAAGACTGTTATTGTTTCATCATTTTGAACGTGTCGTTGTAGCTGACGTCTTATATAAACACAACCAAGAAAACGTTCAAGCGGACTTATATCAGGCGTAGCACCGATATCTTTATTAGGATGTTGACTGGGTCGACACAACAGATCCAGTTTTTCATGGGTCAAGACAGTGGGAACAGCTCCAGCCCAAGATCTGTTGGTTTGAGGCATACGATTCATTCCCTGTGAATTCACATTGCTACTAGAAGGAGTATTAGACGCTGTATTTGCAGATTGGCTAGATTTGTGATCAGGACTTTGTCCTGGTCGTGGTGAGGGTCTTGGCATGCTAGGTGAGCCTGGCCAGTTAGAGTTAGCTGGAGACATGGCAGCAAATGGGGAATCTTGATGGCCTTGCATGTATAATGTGTTGGGTCCCGGGCTGTGTACCATATGTGGACTCGGCTGGGGATTTAACGGTGAAGATGGCATAAGACCACCTGGCGAAGGATGAGGTATATGTGGCCCTGGTGGTGAAGTCAAATTGTAGTTTGGATGACTTTGTGTGTTTCCAACGTTTGTAGAAGAGCCACCAGTAGACGACGGATGAGGACTTGCTGGTGTATGTGGATTAGAACTCGAAGGAGGCGTATGTGGTGCTGGAAATCTTAAACCACTATCTCGCGGTGATTGTGGACCTCTCATTCCAGAACTAAGAAATGGTGAAGAGCCACCAGCTCCAGTCCCCGTTACACTACCAGGTCCTCCAAAATTATCTTCCATACCTAAAGGCGACGGTGGATTATCATCATCATTTTGGCAGCGCCCTCTATAAACAGCATTTTCATCAACATATTTTGAAAGCAAGCCCTAATTTTAAACGCAAATAAAACATTTTACATAAAATTTACACATCTGCTTTTACATTTCAGTTATTATTCCTACCTTTAGTCCTTGAATAGGTGTAAAATCTTCTATGAGATTTCTATCAAAACGACTGTAAGCACCATCACGTATTGACACTAAGCGGCCAGCGAGGAAACGTATCTCCAAACAAAACATGGCTTGATAAGCCAATCGTATTAAGCATGGCGATTGCGGCAAAATACAAAATGATAAAACGGGCACTTGTGGACGCTTTATAAAACAAAAAGACAATTTTTATACAGAACAATTTGGAGTGTTTTTAATAATCTTACTGGAATACCCAAAAGTGGTATTATGGGGAGTTTAGCAATCGAGGATAATGGATAGTATGTCTCATGCAAAATATATACAAGTTGTACCAAGCTGTGTTGGCTATTTAAATATGTAGCCAGTTGGTCTTTCATCATTGAATGAGCATTAACAGCTGTTATGCCGCCCAAAAAAATTAAACGGAAGCCTCGGGATTGTGCTGACCAATAAATATTGCAAATTACTTCTTTTTTTGGGCCATAACCCAGCAATAGGTTTATATAATTGTAAGAATTTATAGTTATAATATCGGAAATATTTAGGCGTTCTAAAATTAACGAAAAAGTTTTAAACAAAATTTAACAATTTACGAAAAAACTTGAAAACTTACTATGTCTCATATGTTCTGAAAATTTATAAACCAACTTATAAAGATAAACAATTTTTGACCAATCTTTCAATAGGTCTTCAACCGTCTTGGAAAAATCGTGGTTAATTTGTTCATAAGTCAGATAAACAGTTCTGCGATTTCCCTGTTCCTTGGGATGTGTGCTCTGTAGGGGAGTGCTAAAAAATATAAACTCAGCAACCCAAACACGAATTTGATTATTTTTATTCATTTGTGAACGAATGCAAATGGACACCAGACGTTTGATTAAATTTTTATAAATGTACGCCTCAACAACCGGGAAATTTAGGCTGGGCGACTGGTAGACAAAGTTTAAATTAAAAAAAAAAATAATTATAAGAAATATATTAAATAAAATATAATTAATTTTATAAATTACTTTTTGTTCCTCTATAATATTTTGACCTGGCATAGGTAGGTTAAGAATTTTCAATACCAACGAAGTGGCATTTGATTCAACTTGTAAGAAACTATGCGGTATGTTGTACCTTGTTAATGCTTCAGCCAAGTTTAAGAATGGAATCTTTTCATCACACATGGCAACAACATGAGCCAACTCTGGTATAAAGTAGGCAGGGTAAATCGTTTTCGCCTGCTTGGCAGAAGGCGCACCGTGCTCATTACCCAATTTCCTTTTGTGTGGTGGAGTATCTAAAATCCATCAAGTCTGTCAATAAGCATTTTTATACAACTCATTCCTTCTTAAAATTATATGAATTAAAGTAATAAATATTGCACAAACCTTTCAGCAACATTAGTATTTAAATTCAAAATTTCAACAAACTTACCATCAACATCTGTTCCTGGTCCATGTGTAGCTACAAATGTATTAAACTCGATGATTTTTAATAGTTTCGTATACACTTTAGGTACTTCAGCATTTGGTGTACTGCCCGGCTGCATATTAGGTGGAGGTAACACAGGTACCAATTGAGATGATTCTTCTGGTATGGGATCATTTTCATTTGTTTGAAAACCCATAAAACTCAAATGAAAAGTATATTCCATTTCATTCGTCATATTTGGTTTTTCTTTTAATTGAACAATCTTAAAAAGAAAGTATATTTTTAGAAAAATATTTTTAAGTCAATTTAAAGGTATTAAATACCAGTATTACACTTGGGTGCCGATGTAACTTCACATATATTTTATGTCTACCTGCTTGTAGTAAAGTATTATCAGGCACAGTTAAGAATGGTAAACTTTCTATGGCTGTCGCCGGCAAATGTTGTAAAGTTTTTTCGCAACGTCGATGAGTTATCCAATACCTCAGCTCAGATATAATTTGTGGTAGTTTAGTACGATCGGTATTTAGCGATGCCTGCATTTCCGGTATAATGGGACAATCTAAATGTTTTGGAACATGACAGCGCAACATGCCCGTGTGAGTATCAATTGTAATGTGAATTTGTTCAGCCCTTAAGCAGGGTGTTAACACCGGCACAGTTAAAATTGCCGGTGTTCCTTCTAATTTAACTACAATAAAAAAGTTAAATCGTAAAGTAAAAAAAATATTTTTTTTAAATCCTCAAAAATTTACACTTACAATCAACATCTTTGAGAAAAGCCTGAAATTCCAATTTTAAATCTGACAATCGGGATACTGATCTTATGTAAACTGTGTGCACTATCAAACGTTCCATTGAAAGATGATCCGAACGGACTGCTCGATCTGCTACATCTGCAGATTCTTTAGCACCCAGTGAAGGTACATGTACTACAGCTAACGGTCGCCCAATTTCATTGGGATCCGACTGAACTGTTAAACGATAACCAAGTTCTGATTTAGGATCTTTACTTGTTAACTCACGCCAATAAGAAACAGTAACCTTAACACCTGGTATATACTCCTCAACCTGTATATTTTCGTCTAAACGTTCATAGCTGAGGCGTAGCGTTTGTGTATATAATACCTCTAGTTGTAAAGATTGACAGAAGTAGTGCAAACAGTTGTATACTTCGCTTAGTTCATTTGGATTTTCGACTAAGCGTGCCTGTATAAGTCTATGAATGTAATTTACTTGTAGAGGGTGAACTAATGCTTTGCCATCTGAAAATTAAAACAAAAAAAACGAAAAAAAAAATAAACTCCATTACTATTGTTTTAGTAAAACTCTTTTTTTAAACCTCCTGTTTCTTTATCCTCCACTAGTATATCAATATCTAATAAACGCCAAGGAACATTAGGACTATCGCCCATGACAGTTAGAGAAACATTAAATTCATGCTTAATTTCAAAGGTAACACGTCCATTTCGTATCTGTGGAAATGTTTTTATCAAACAATATAAAACTATTTTAATAGTCACTAACATACCTTAAATTCTCTCATTTGTGGCATAAGTTTTCCTGTCACTAAGCGATGTTGAATAACTTGATTTAATCTCAGAAGAGTTTGTTTTTTCTCTTGTGGTGTTATGGGATCTGGCGGAACAATACGCTCTCTTATACATGTAGGAAGACGATTGTAAGTTCCTGTTGTTAAAACCTCAACAGCTGCTGGTATGTGAAAATTGGGCAAACGAGCTCGCACTAGCGTCTCGCGCGACATACGAGCCAACATGTCAGCAGTTTCAACAAACAGCATGTTTTGTTTATCCAAAAAACTCATAATATTCTAAAAATTCAACGTAAAACATATTTTTTAGTGGTTAAAAACATATGCACAGTTGTACTCACAGCAGATTTATCCACTTTGGAGACTGAATTAGCCCATTTAACCAAAGCTATCAATCGTATGAATAATTGACGAGTTCTTGCTGAGAAATTGTAAATTTCAATCTTGCGCTCCATGTCCGACTTACGGGGCAACCTAAAAATAATTTACAATTAAATCGATAGCCTATAAGGCGTTTCAACGGAATACTTACAATTCCGCCAGTACAGTCAAGTCATGGTACGTTCTCTGAATGATAAAATCTATAAGTACAGCCAGAGATATTGTATTCATGCGGGGGCTGCCTTCCTGGCCTTGAGGTAAATAACCGGCCAATCCCTGTTCGAGTGGCTGTGGTGCTGGTGCCATACTGTCTTCAATTTTACAACTTACTGTTTAATTCAAGAATTTCTAAAGGTATTTTTATAATAATAAGCACTTTCTATTTGCAGCACATTTATTTACTTAATATTTCCTCTGCAAAATTAAAATAGCTTAATAATTTCCACAAATTTACAAGTCTTAACAAAATACAAGCTCCAATATAGGCCTGAGTTACTCAGGAACTAACTTATTCATTTGAAGAACTGTACATTACGAATAATAAAATAAAAATAAATACGTCCTTAACAATAACAGGGTTGCATTTGAATTTAGAGTATGTTCGGCGTATTTTTGTCTATTTTATTGTTGTTAATAGATGGCGTCATGTCAAAAGCTCTTTTGGTGAGTATAAAAAATTTCATTTTAATATTTAGAGCAAGGCGAATTCATATTGATTTAGAGGTTTTTTTTATTTGAAGTTTTGAATTAATTAATTAAATAAAATCCACAAAGAAATAGAATCAGCTAATTAACTTGTAGTTCTTAAAACATAAACATACTTGTGAATATGATAAAAAATAACGTTAAATTTGAAAGGTGATGAGATGTAACGATAGAGAATTATAAAAAATTTTTAATTAATTGTTATTGCGAAATTCTTACTTTTTAATAATTCACTAATTATTATTTTATTTTTAGATAAAAATAAACTAATAGTTGCTTGACACAACATCTTAAACAAATGTTTCATCCAGAACCATATTTAGAAGTTTGAATGCGTGGAGTCTGAGGAAAAGCATCGTAAAGATTTTATCGAATATTTAGATAGAAAGGTGATGCATTTTTAAACAATTTCTTTTTTTTTTATCAATTTATTCTTTTTTATTTTATTTTAGTGTAATTCTATTTAAGAGAGTGAAAAAAGGCAATTAGAATTAAAGGGGAGGTAAAAGAAATTATCTGCGTTTGGAGGAATTGAAAATTGAACGTAAGCAATTGGAAAATGAAGTTATAACATAAAGTAAATATAAAAGAAGAGCAACACTGTGAAAAATTGAAATTAATTAAAGCTGTGGATTGTTGATCAAGGTAAATAATTCCAGTATTCAATTTCTAATTGTACGTGAGTTAAATACTTAACATTATGAATACACAGCATCCTAAAGTTGGTAACACAGATAGTACTGATGAGTAGAAAGGGATTTTTTGGAAAGTGATCACTATACCTAATCAGTGTCTAGCGATAATATCAATTTTTCTGCATTTCAACAAATAATAATATTAATATTTTAATTAAATAAAAATATTTCATACCTTAAATAATATGGAATTGTATGGAATAATATTGATAGGTAAATATATAAACAGAACTCATTAGCACAATTTTACAAAAAACACTTCAGCATTAAATATAAATAACAATGTCATTTCAATTTTTCTTTTTTATTATTGGTTTTTATTATTTTTAATCACTTTTCTTTAATGAATGGATATAATTTGTCTCCTTTTAAGTTATTTTGTATTTAGTAAAAACTACTAAAACTCTTGTAAAGTGTTTACAATCACGTATCTTTTGCTACATACATATATTAATTGAAAAATGTATTTAAAAAAGTAGTTATAAAATAAAATAAAATATTATGATGTTAAATTAATATTTTAATTAAATTCAAATTCAATGAACACTTAAAATGTGAATATTTTTTTTTTTTTAATTTAAGAAAGAAAAATGTATAAACTGGCTGTTATTGAAAATACCAAAGTTTATTTTTCTTCTTCATATTTGTATGTGTAAATCAAAATCGCATATTTTTTTCACAATATTTTGAATTTTCAGCAACAACCAGCGAAACAATTTAAGAAAATATAACTAAGATTATTTACGGAAACAATTATACATGGAAATAGGATAATATTTAATATTTAATATTTAAATCAGTCATAAACAGAGAGCATACAGCTTATTTTGTTGTTCTCAGCTTGAAATCTATGGGCATAATGAAAAACTGCTAATTTCTTTATTTGCACAATGCCTTTTTAAGTATGACCAATTTTTTTAACAAACATACGCCAACTGTAATAAAATAGATTTGTCACCATAAATTAGGCTCTGCGCCTAAATTTTCTGATTGCTGATTTAAATAATGATGGTGAAATGAAAAGAAGATGTAATAATACTAAATATTTGCAGAAAACAAAAAAAAAAAAAAAAAATAAATAAAGAAGAAAAAAAAAAACAATTGTAAATATTTATATTAAATAAGAAGATGCTGTTGCATTACAAGCCGATCAATCGTCTAAAAATTTTTTTATGAAAATTACTAAAAAAAAATATTAAGCACTTATATATCTATTTCATACTAGTACCCTTTGAAATAAAATAAAAATACGTAAACTTAAAAACTTACAAAAGAGAGTTTCAACAATTGGTTTAGAAAGCATTTAAATACAAAAGATTTTGTTTGATGGTATCCTGTGTACAGTTTGCGTTTGCACGATAATGCTCACATTATGTAGTTTAAGAAACTTCAAAAAATGTCTGCACCTGCATTAATTTTTTCAAGTAATCTAATTTGTTTTATTCAATTTACAGTCTTTTTTACATTATAAGGTGCGATCTTGGCTTGGGGACTAGCAGCAATCATACCGCTACCAATAGCTGTGGACACAGGAGGCGGATGCTTATTATGTTGATTAAGATGATGTGCATGGTGTATGTGTGAATGAGGGTGTGGAGGATGATGATGTTGGTGATGGTGTTTTGGATGCTGAAGAATATGATCCTGTTCCTTTGCATGAGGATTAATAGGCATAGGAGGAGGCAGATGCATGGTGTGAGCTGGTGCTGGGCCCATAAAATATCCTGGATTCATGGGACGTTGTCCGTAGCCTTGAAAACCTGGTGGTGGACCGTAAGGTGCGCCACCGATAACTGGATTGTAATTTCCTTCAGGCGGCATACCAGGAGGCATTAAATTTGGTGGCGGCATATTGTATTGTGGATGTCGCATGCCAACAATTCCTGGCGGTAAATTTACCATATGTGGTGGTGGCGTTGTCATGTGAGGCGGAAGTGCAGATCTTGCTAAAGGTGACGGTGGTAAACGCATAAAATTATTAATACGCATTCCAACAAAGCCTATTGGAGATGTAGGATGACGTATAGGCGGTACATGTAGAGGAGACATGTGAGGGGAAGTTTGAGTTGGGGCGAAATGAATGCCACTCGGCTTATTTAAGCTTATTATTGGCGATTGCTGAGGCGAGCTTGGACTCTCTCGTTTTGTTTCACCAATCGTTTTTGGAGAATTTATTACATTTTCATTTCTCCCAACTCTATTTAAGGCTGCCAAGGTAGATAATTCTTTTTTTGTTGTGATTCCGCCACTACTTAGATTAAGATTTGGAGAATGATTTGCTGCAGCACTGGATATGCCTCCAGACCCTACATTTGCTGATCCCGATGTTGGTGCCGGTGACGGTCCAGGTGGTACACATTTGGGATTAAGAAGACGTGGTGGTATCGGTTTTTCCAGCTGTGAAACATACATTGAATGTACGACTGAATCAAAATGGAAATAAACTAAAGGTACTGGAGTTGGTGGTCTTAAATAGATTGGTTGTTCACAATTTGCAGTTGGCATTGTAGATGGCGGTGTTGGCGGTGGCAATTTTTCTAAAACTGCTTCTATTTTCGGTTTTTGCAATTTTACTTTCGATTCTATTAAATCACGAGCGGCTGGTATATCAATACCGCGCTTTTTACGCAAACGTAATGCTTGTTTTCTTATTTTATATTCAATTAATTTACGATCTTCATCATCACTATCTCGACTAGGGTAAATGCCATCTTCAAAATAGACTTTTTTCTTTTCACTTTGTCTGTTGTTAATTAAAAAAAAAAATAATAACAATAAAAAAACTTCTTTAAAAGTTGCGCATTGTTGATCAAGGTAAATAATTCTCGTATTCAATTTCGAATTGTACATGAGTTAAATAATTTTTTTCTTATATTGTACGAAAGTGACCGTTCTACGAAACCATTGTCTGGGAGTTAATATACATTTTTCTGCATTTCAAATATCAAATTATCCGAAATTGAATGATAAAAAAATAATGTTCCTTCAATAATATGGAATTGCACAGAAATATTATTGATAAGTACATGTACTGAACTAAAAAGCGCAAAAGTATGAATGTATACAAAACACAAGCAGAGACTTCTTTTGCTAAAGGAGTGATTAATGATTTACTTACTCTGGGTTTTCAGCTATTCCCGAACGTTTGAGAATACTTCTTGTTGAATTATCATTTCCCCGATTTAGTCGCATTACGGCTGATTTTACATGTCGGTTATTTACTTCATCTCTCCAAGATATTGAAGCAATCTTGTCGATATGATTTTTAATGGTTTCGATCAGAACTGGTGAAGTTTTCGTTTTGTTGTCATTCTGACCAGATTGACCAGTTTCAACGTTAGAGGGTACAATTTCCAAAACATTACCTTTTTGAACAGCCACTGGTGCTTTTGGCAGTTCCTTGAGGACTGGATTAACTGGTTGGTGACCCACGTTATAGTCGTTGTAATAAAAGTTATTTGGCGGTAGTGGCGAAGATTGGCCAGAAGTACCACTGTTAATAGTAGGTATGGCAGAGTAGGCAGGAGGATGTTGTTGCTGCGATTGTTGAACAGCTGTTTGGTGTAAACCATGAGCATGAGGCGGTAGTATTGGATGATGGCCATCATGTGTCGCAGACATCAGGGGCACATATGGATTTGGATAGTAACCCATATTGCCAGCTGCATTCGCCATGGGTTGCGGTGGTATAGACATATATGCTGCGCCACCATATTGAGCATAATTCGTGTAACCTTCATAACCGACTGCAGGAGCATCTCCTCCTCCACTCGGTGTATTCAGTACAATATTTATACGTGCATCCAGTGATATGCGACTTGGAGAAACATTGTAATAGTATGATGATGCTTGTGATGAAGTTCCGGCTGTCAAAGAATCTGGACCGTAGTATTGTTGATGCGGTGAAATAGATGAGTGTCTTTCAAAACTGTTTTCGCGCCTGTATCTGTGATCATCGTATCTATTAGAAGCTTGTGAATCAGGGGATCTTGGCGATCTGGGTGATAGCGGTGACCTTGGTGAAATGGGTGAACGTGGTGATCGGGGAGAACGTGGAGATCTTGGTCTTCGTGGTGAAGATGGAGATCGTGAGCGTCTTGATGGAGAGCCAGGAGAGCCCATAGGGGAGTGGCTACGCCGCATCGGGGGTGAAGGTGGTTTAAATGGTAATGGAGACCTTGAATATGGATCTGGACTATATGAACGTCTTCTCGGTGGCGGAGTTCTAGGTGATCTGGGTCTAGTTTGAGGCGATCTTGGAGATCTTGAGCGTGAGCCTCGATGGCGCCCATACTTTCTGTAATGAGATGGAACATCTTGTTGGGAACCACGTTTTCTACGAAAGGGACTCTCTTCTTTACCCCGCCTATTACCAAATTGTCGCAAAGGACTGCGACTTCTAGAACGTGATCGTCTATTAGATGCACGAAATCTACCACTTGCAGCTCCTCTTCGAGGTGGTGTGCCATGTCGTACAACTAAGCCCCTACGTGGAGGACTTAGTGACAATGATCTACCTCGTCCTCTACGTTGCGGACTAAGTCGATTTCTTGAATTGGATCTTCGATTGCGATCTCTGTAATTATTTGGTGACCTCTGCCTTTCACGACTACCACTGTATGCGGGTGAGCGTCTATGGCGATGAGAATCTCTCGTTCTTGATTCTTTCACCTCCTTAGTTTCCATCATTGGTTTTACAATGGCCACCTCTTTCACTGGCTTAACCAGCTTTTCAGTAAAATCCATTTCATCTTTGTCATCGGTTGCTTTTTTCTCCGTTTCATCACTCACGGAGACATTAAATATTGAAGGTTTGGATGACAATTTTAAAGGAGATATTGTCAGTTTAATAGCTTCACGATTAGCATCAAAAATTTTATTTGGTTCCTCTGGCGGTGGCGGTGGTGGTAGTGTGGCAAATTCGTTGGTTGTTTGTATTGAAGGTGTAAGTTCAGATTTTGTTTTTGAACTTGTAGTTGTCGATGCTGATACTGATGCTGATACTGATACTGATGCTATTGGTGATGCTGGCTGGTTAACAGCCTGTGTACTCTTGGCATATTTTTGTAAAATGATTTTCTTTTCTTGTAAGAATAACATCTCCATTTTATGCAACTCTTCACTGATTTCATCATTCGAATCATAATTAGCCCTCATCATTTGTATGCGCGACAGATTTGCCTCCAAGTTTTTAAGTTTTTTAAAGTCTTTGGCAGCATCTGTTTTAGGTGTTGTTACTTTGTTTTGGGATGATGGCGTGGGTGGAGTTTGATTAATAAGCACACTCTTTTGCAACGGTAAAGGAGAAGGAGTTCTGGGTTTTCTTGTCCTTATTTCAGCATCTGTACACTTGGTGGATTTAGCAGAAATATTTTCAGCATCGTTTGACATTTTATCAGCAGTTGCAACATGTTTTGGGCTTGTGGATTTTTCAAGTTTAGTTGTTTTCGTAGATTGTTGCACTGTCCTTGTAAATTCTTGCCCATCATTGCTATCCTCTGATGAAGACTCTGATGAGGATGAACTTGAAGAATTCGAAGATGAATTTGACTCAGATGACGAAGATGAAGAGGAGGATGTTGACGATGAAGTGGAAGTAGATGATGTAGATCCTCTGTCATTTTGAATCTTTATATCATTGCCATCGATATTTGGAATTTTCACATTCTTCGATAGCGTTTGTTGAAATTCTTGGATTTTCTCTTTATTTGCTGTTTTTAAGCTAACACCGGTAGCCTCTACACTTTTTATAAATTGATCGTATAATTCTTGCATACCAAACAATTCGGGCTTTTTATTCTCTGAACATTTTTTATTTTCTTTTTGCGTTTCCTTAGGCTCCAATGTAGATAATGGCATCTTTTTTAACAAATCTAATGGAGGTGTAAGAGGCTGTGAAGAGTTATTTTCCAGCTCATCTTCGAGTTTAACATTAGTGTTGGTATTTTTTTCAATTATCTCCTCGGGTGGACTGGGATTAACAAAACGTGCAACAAAGGAATCTTCTTCGATCAGATCCGGTGTAGACATATCTATTGGCATATTAGAGTTCATATCCAAATCAACGTCTTCGTCATTTTCCCAATTGTCCATATAATCGTCTGTATCAGGGCTGTCTTCTTTATCGCTTTCATTTTTTAATGAGTCGTTAGTCTCCTCATCATCCGCCAGAATAAAATCATCTTCATTACCATCTTCTGGAAACAGAAATTCAGTTTGTGTAAATGAAAGTGGTCTCTTCTTTTCAATAGGTTTAATCGGAGACTTGGATTTTTTGTTTTCTTTTGATTGGACGTTTTCTTGAGATTTTTCATTATTTGTAACTAATTTACGAGGCGGTGTGGTTGATTTCTGTTCTGATTTTGAAGCTCTACCACCTTGTTTGGTATTATTTGACTTTTCACTGTGACGCTTCGGCGATGAAGAGCGCTTACGTTTATGTCTGGGCTCTGATGTTCTCTCTGTTTTTTTGTCTTTGCGATCCTTTTCTTTGGAGTTAAATGAATCATCTCGGTCACCCGATTTCGAACGATTAAATACAGTGGAAGCTGCGCTACTACCACTTATACGGCGTTTTGATGAAATTCGGCCAGAACTATAACCAAAACTATCAGCTCGTTTGCGATCGTGGGAAAGACGTCGCTTAGAAGAAAGTTCGCGTTCACGGCTCTTAGTGTGTGTATGCCGACGGGAATCAATTTTACTAAAGAAATTATCTCTAGATAACGACCTTTTAAAAGGATTGCGATAAGTAGAGGCGCTATTGCTACTTCGTGATTTATTTTTATAGTCTTCTTTTTCCGCTTTGTGAGCTTTGTTTTTGTCTTTGTCTATATCTTTATCTTTATCTTTATCTTTGCTTTCGTTTTTATTTCTTTTGTCATTTTTATCCACATTTTTTGATTTATCTTTAAACGAAGTAGATGAATGTCTGTCATTTGATTCACTGCCCTTATTCTCTGTATGTTTAGAAGAACTTGTATTCTTTACCCTGTCTTTAGATGAGTCAGCCATAGTACTCGATTCCTTATCTTCATAGGCTTTTGGCTTTTCTTTTGCAGATGAGATCTCCTCTTTATTATTGTGTGCTTTCGCTCCTTCAATAGCTTTTTGCTCAGAGGATTTGTGCGATTCTTGCTCAGGCGTTAGTTTTTCTTTAGCACTTTGATATTTTTGGGCTTTCTTCATAAGTAGATCTTTAGCTGCCTCAATGGCTTCTAATTTGATATCGTCTTGTTGTAGTAATTTATCTATACGTTTTTGTATTTCTAAAGCATTTTGTAAAGTGGAAACTTTTTGGCCCTTTGCATCATTTAAAGGCGGTAAAGGTGGCGTAACACTACCCAACTCTGGTGTTTTCTTTTCTAATGCAGGACTTATATGTTTGTTTGTTTCACTTGTTGTAAGAATTGAAATTGAAGACGTTTCAGCAAATATATCTTCTTTTTTCTCCGGGACCATTTCTGGGGGTTCAGTTTTAACCATTATTAAAGGCTTTACTTTAAGTTTAAAATCTTCTACATTTAATTGAATACTCTCAATTTTTTCTTTCTTAATATTTTCCACTTTATTGCGTATTTCTTCTTCATTGGGCATTTTTTCACCTTCATCGCTTTTATTACCAATAATATTAATATTATTTTGTTGGTAATGACTACCAATTTTTTTTTCAAGTGGGTTTTCATTTGTAGCTTCTGTATCTTCAGAAGAATGCGTTTGCTGTTGGGTTGGCGTTGATCGATTCGATGACCCATAAGATTTTCGTATTTTTTCAATTTGCCTTCTGCTAGAGTTTTTCGATTTTTTCTTATGTTTTATTGAAGATGAGGACGTTTTAAGCAATATTGTAGAGCGTTTAGATTTTTTAACATTCTTTTCCCTTTGTTTTTTAGATTTTTTCCTTTCTTTTGTAACTTTTTTGTACTTTTTGTCCTTTTTATGGGTTTGCTCCTTCTGGCCGTCTTGTAATTGACCATCAACTATTTCGGGGTACTCATCATCCCAATTTTCATCCGATGTGGTTCTATTTTGATGTTGTGACTGAACTTCTACATCAATGCCATGGAATTTTTGTTCTTTATTGAACTTAAATGCATATGATAGCGATGGTTTGCATTTTGTCCACCTGTTCATTTTTAAAAAAGTAAAATTGATTTTGTTAAGAAACAAAGAAAAAAAATTATATGTAGTAGCAAAAATAAGTTTTCTGTATTTATGTGTTCAATTTATTATTTATAAGAAATAAGTCTCTCAATAAAATGTCCAAGGCATAATTGTCACACCATTTTAACTCTCAAATGAAAACTAAAAAAATTATTTCATTTCGTCAAATTTTTATGATAAGTGCTTTTTCCGATTTTTCTTAAATGACACAATGAAATGGAGTAATTTAAAAGAATCTGTAACAAATATCAGCAAAAGCTTGCTGTTTTTACTTTATAAAGTCGCTTAAAGATACTGAAGGTTCGGAAGAAAAAAATTTTACGTTCGTTTGGCCGAATTCATACATTTAGAGTTTCTCTTTTACAAACAAAATTTTAAAATCTCATCTATTTATATATTTTGCAAAAAACAAGTTTAACAAAATTATTTCATTTGGTGTTTTTTATATACTCACTGCAAGTCGGATGTTGGAGGCAGTATGGGTGAATGACCACGATGTGGAGGTGGAGTATGAGGTTGACGCTGCTGTTGAATGACATGTGGGCCATGCGGAATATTAAATTTGAGTTGTCCTCCTCCAGTGATACTATTAGTAGGAAAAAATGGAAGCCTAAAGCCTTGAAAAGGCATACGACCTCGCAAACCACCACGGCCACGCGGCATAAACCCACCGCGTACATGAGGAAAATCTGGACGAGGACCACGCAAAAAAGGATTCATTGGACGAAATCCCCCCATAAATGCTTCTGGTAAGAGATGGGGAATTGGTAAATGTGGTTGATATCGTAATGATGGTACAGATGATACAGTAATAGTAGAATTTAACACTGTACTATGTTTTTCCGATGTAGCACTAATAATTTCATCACTATCTCCTCCAGAAGAACACAAACCTTCACTTTCTTCTGACTCAGTCGCCTTTTTCAACTTACGTTTCTTACGGTTCTTTTCATTGTCATCCTCTAAGCCAATTAAAGCCTGATCTGCCGCTTTTTTTGCTATTAGACAAATCGTATAAGTTTAATTCACTATTCATATTAATTGCTTTTGATTTTAATTACATGTATTTTAATTATTCTAAGGTACACACATAAAATTAAAAAAGTGCAAATCATAGCTACCTTTCTTTAATTTTTTCAATTTTTTACGTTCTTCCTTAGCTTTGCGCTTATTCTCCATTTCCAAGTCCGTTTCTCCTGATTGACGCCGTTTTTCTGCTTCCAACTTCCGTTTTTCCACCTCTTCTTTGCGTTGTTTGGCATCCAATTCTAAAATTGCACGTACCTTTTCTTCGCAAGCTTCTGCTTCCAGTTGTGATACGGTTTTAAAAGCTTTCGCTAATGTTTCCTTGGTTAAATGTTTCGCTGGTGGTTCCGGCCTTTCCAGCGCTAAGCGTAAAGGTGTTGACTCCTTAATAATAACTGGACTAGAACCAGGCGGAGGTGTTTTAACCTCACCTGGTTCCAAGCTACTATCACCGCCTTGCATGTCGTCTAGAAATGCAAAAGTCAATTTGGCAACACCTTCGTCGGATACCTTGATATCTTTTTTATCGTTGTTGCCAGTGACCACATTCACCAACTGCAATTCCCTTTTGATATCAGCCACCTGTGCATTCTCCAAAAATTTATGGTCGAAATCTGTTTTGCCCGAATCCGTCATATAGCTTTTCAATAGTAGTAATAAATTCTTATCTTTTTTAATACTTCTCTCAATTAGCAACAATAGTAAATGAAAACTTACACAATTCACTTTTTTATCAGTTTCATATGCATATTACTTTCTTAATAAGATTCCATAATATTAACACATTTAGTAATAGTTTAGTATGTAGCTAGAAATTAAGCAATAATTTCTAGTCATCTTCACCTCAATATACGTACATATATTTATGTATGTATGTATGTAAATTTCCCAAGTGCACAATATCGTTTGTAGCTGCTCGTGTTTGGTTAAAAAAATCAATCAATTATGTAGCAGGGCAGACCGTCGTACACGCGTTAAAGATATTTTCATTAATATTTTTAAGTGCTTAAACCACAATTCCGTGTTACTTAATCATTTTTTTGTGCAATTTATTAACTATATTTTATTTTTCTATAAATTTTATATTATTTTAAGGAATTTTTAAGGGCAAAATTTAAGTATGAAAACTTATCAATAGCGTCTTAAAAATTTCTTTTACTATTAATGATTCTCTTTCTTCTTCTAATTTGACAGTGTTTGTATAAGGCAACAACAAATGCAATTTAGTGTCATTCGGTATATATATAGAAGCTAAATGTTGCAGAGCCTTATTAGACAAGGCTGCCACGTAGTTGGTGTAGGTGTGTGTCTGAGATTTCAAAAATTGTAATTTCTGTTACATACATGTTTTTTGAATTTATGACATATAAATTATAAATAAATAAATCTATTTAATTATATAATTGTTTTCATAATTTTTTTAATAATTTTTTCTTTCTATATTATGTTCAACTAATTAAGTTCAACAAAAATTTATAGCAAATTTGTGTATTAATTCTGGAAACTCCCTCGTACATTTCAGTATATGTGTGTACAATATGAATGTTTAATACTAATAATTTGCAATCAAAACATAAGTAATTAAATTATATTTTAGTAATAAATATTTATTTTGAAATAAATTTTCCGGGTTTTAATTAAATTTTTTTACATTATTCAACGAATTCTGTATTAAGTTTATCTTGTAGGAAAAAAAACTCAGATCACGGTATCTTATATTAAAAAAGAAACACACACACATACACGCATACAAACTGAAAAAATATTAAGCAAAAACGAAACGAGAAACTGGAGCAAAAGATTTTTAATAATAAAAAAATTGTTATGCAAAACTTTTAATTTTTTTTATTGAAAAAAGAAATGTGTAGAAAAATGCAATTTCATCTTTGTCTATCAGTGAGTTTGTGTGTCTCTTAGACATATTTGATCAATCTACAAAATTTTGTTGTACAAAAGTGAAACAGTTACTGGCTGCTGCCACTTACTCGTATATACATATATATTTATATATATATATATATATATATATATTTTTTTTTGTAATTTTTAATGTTAATTTTTTTTGCTTTTTGTGCACCTTAACCGACTAACCAGTGTGTGCAAATTTGTTTGTCTTGTATTAGAAGAAACAAATTTTCTCCATTATTAACTTTCACTGCATTTTGCAACGCAATTAAAGTTTTCAAATAAAGTTTAGTGTTTTTGATGGAAGAAATTGAAACATTTTAAATATAAAAAGAAGAGTATTTCCGAAATAAATATATATATTTTAAAGAGTCTAGAGGTACAGACATATCAGAGATGTTTACACTTATTCCCTAATAATTACGAAGTATAATATATATCTGTAAAATGAAACAACAACAATTTTGAAAAAAGTTGATACATTGTAGGTTATGTTGTCCCGAATAACGAAAAACAGAGAGTGGCTTAATTGGGTCCTTTGACCTAAAATTTATAATTTTAGCTCAAACCCCTACAAATAATAAAATAAAAAAGAGCAGGTTGCGAGTCTTCTATTTATTATTATCATCATGGGTTATAATTGCACCCCGACTTTTAAGATCTATTATGCAGGCCAGTGCCCAACTACAATCCGAGACTCCTTTCTCTCGTTTCTATAATTTTCACATGGCCTTCTTTAAAATAGGTTAGATCAAGTAGCCTTAAGGCTGAACTAGCTACTACTGTTGAAAAGATACACATACATATACACGTTTGTATAAGATCGTTTGGTTAGTATGCACAAAGCTTAAAAATTTCCATAACAAAAACAAAGCAGAAATTAATCTAACATTTAGGTTGTTTTTTATTTGTTGACTGTATTTTAGTCAAAATATGCAACAACAAAAAACCCACTCATTAATAAGGTAAAAAATTTACATAGTTGCACTTCAGAGCTCATAGCTCAACCATTTATGAACCGATTAGGCTGAAATTAAATAGCAACTTACGTACAATAAATGTGAACGCTAAACTTTTCTGTAGTCCTTCTAGGGACTTTCAGATTTCAGCAACTACATGGATAGACGGATGGACAGACGCAAATGGCTTAATCGACTTCGCTATTTACAAGGATCCAAAATATATATACTTTATGGGGTGGCACAGTGTAAAGATTACATATGGAATGACAAACTTATATATACCATTTTAATTTTTTGTGAAGGGTATAATAATAGTAAAGGAAACTGATAATATTCATTACTACCAAATGATTATGAACATCATCAAAATCATGTTTATTAGAAACGTAAAAGACTGTCAGTCATAAGTTTTACTATAAAAATAAAAATATATTTTAATTTAACACAAATTGAGGAAGAAGATGCTATGCGGTGCGAATGCTATTGCATAATAGAGTTTGAAAATTGACTGGGAATAAGTTGTAGAGTAGCAAAAACTAAAACTTACGTTACATGATCATGAATGAAAGCACTAATGAATTTTTATTTCGTAAATAATTATTAGCAAACCTTTATAATGATATTATACAAGTAATATGCCTGCAGCTACTAACTCATGTACAGTGAAATATAATATACACCTTGTAATTCAAAATATAGAAAAAAAACCACAAATTTATATATATATTGCTTATTTTACTAGCAAGCAAACATAAATTTTTCCCTGACCTTTTCCAGTGAACTAATTAAAGCTTTTAATATTTTATTGCAATACGAAGCCATTAAACTGTAATTACGATTAGTAATTAATTTTTTTAAGACGACACAAATGAAAGCTTACAGAAGATAAGCATCTAGCTTGTTAAGCAAACTATATACATATTTTTACGTAGTAGGCCATAAATATTTACGAATATGTTATGGGAAACTCTAAGCTGGAAGCTGGTTATCATTTATTCAGGCTATTTTGCCAAATAACAATGACATTATTTCAAAATTGTTCTGGCTAATTTTCATTAGGCTTATCTTCTTCAGTAATGAGGCACATTTCTCGATGAATGGGTACGTAAACAAATAAAAATGTAAAATTTAGTATGACAACAATCAATATTAAATGCAAGAGCATCCTAAAGAAGTAAATGCTTGGAATGGTTTTGAGCTGGTGGTATCTTCTCTTCTCTTCCACTTCTAAAAAAGAAAATAATTACTTTTTTATGCATTAATTGTACAACCTTACTCCTTTTAAAGGCAAACAAAAGAAATTTAATGCATTAAAACAACAAAATATATTAAATTAAGTTTCCCTTTCATTGAACTTTATTATTTTTTTTAAAACTGATTATCATCAATATAATGAAAAGTGCATTTTCACAATTTTTCACTATGTATGAGTGTGTATAAGCAATACTTAATACCCTCAACTATAAATGTACATTGATGGCATGAATGTATGTGTAAGATACAAAGTAAATGCATACCTACATACACACAATACATGCAAGCATACATATTTACAATCAACATTTGTAATTTAAAGTTTATAGCCGTTGTAAAACAAACATCAATTGGTGCCACGTTCAAACTGGTACTGCAACGTTATGATTGTAAATAAGTAAGTACAGCTATTGAAACATTTTTGAGAGAGTATTTGAGAGTACAAGTACCTTGTCAATGGGTAATAAAATTATCATAAAACAAAATACCTCATGCAGATGTTGCCAGGTAACATTTTGCTTTGCTTTGAAACTGAGAAAAACGGTTACAATTTTAATCGTGTCACCTGAACTAAAAAAAAAAAAAATTTTGTCATTTTTAAAATCTTATGATTTTTTCTTTTTTATTGAAAGAGTAACAATCCTTTTTCAATTGATGCCTTAAAATATAATTTGTAATTTTATTATTTCTATTCAAAAAAGATATATGATCAAATTTTGCAATAAATTAGAAAAATCAAATAAAATTTTCTCAAATTGTAGTAAGCTGGCTACCCTAACCCACAACTACTGGTATATTAAAAAAAACACTTATAAAGTAATAGCCAGTACGAGGACAGTATTCGCATGTAAAAAATTAAAACAAGTAATTTTAAAATTAGAACGAAGTTATTTTCAAAAAATATATATACATACACAAATTTTTGTTTCATAAAGGTTTCTAACAAAAAGAAAATAAATCTTCGCTATGAATTTTCTGGCCTTCAGATTATTAAAAATGTCAATGATTAGGAAAGTTAGCAGACCATTCAAAATATTTTTATTATTTGAAATTTTTAATTAAGAGTACTTAAAGGAAGGTAGTCCACTTAAAGCTAAAATTAAATTAAATTTTAAAGTTCAATTGTAGGCAGTACTAATTATAAATGATGAATTAGTTATGTTTATTTGCATATCAATTGCCAAATAAATGATTTTAGTTTCCAAGCTTGCAAGTGTGATATTTTTGCAGTGCAAATGATTACACGTTTAGGAAGGCAGTCTAAATTTCGGTATTTTTTTTTAATTATTTTTTAATTTAATTGATGCTTTAAACAAGTTAATGCCAAAACCAACCTCGTATCCAACAAAGTGCAGGTAAATAAATTAAAATCCCAAAAGAAAAACAGAAACAATTTTCATGATAAATATAAATAATTTGCACACATTATATGAGTCAAATCTTTAGTTCAAAACACTGATTAAGGCAATACAAAAATAACAATCTCAAGTAAAAGACCAAAAAAAAAACAAAAAAAAAAAAAAAAACAAGACGAAATATAACTTACGGATCTTTGCTTTTGTAACTTTAATGTTTTATTTTATTTATTAATTTTTTTGAAAACCAAAAATAATGAACAAAAAAAGTGTTGATGAAAATACACAATCATTTTTACTATTTTTATTTTTAATGTTTTTTGTTTTTATTGCTGGTATACAAATCATTTGGAATTGTTGTTAATTTGTAAAGCAATCGTAAATAAAAAACAATGAGATGAAATAAAATAATAGCCAATCTGCTCGTAGATTGAATCGCTTGGTGAGAATATATAAAATATACAGCTACTGAATGCTTTAATCCTTCGCTGTACATAGATTCTAAATAAAAATAGATAGAAGAGACTTAAAAGAGGTTTTTAAAGGAGTATCCAACCAGTTAGCTTTTTAACATTAAAATAAAAAAAAATTCAGTTTGTAAAACAAGGTAAACATCAATCATTTCACGTACTTTTTTTATATTGTTATTTTTATTTGGTCTACAAAAAACTTGGAATACGAACTTAAAAAATGTGCATCATCAGCCAGCAAGCCAAACAAAAAAGACTTAGAACAGCAACTTCAGAAATGCCTATCAAGTAGAATAATAGATGCATTATTTTTAAATTTATCAGCAATTTGACGATTTCTAATAAATTTGAAGGAATTTTTTTAAAGAAATAGTTGACTATTGAATATTCCAGTTTTAGGCTGGAAGAAAAAATTATATTTAAAGGAAATTAAATTATTTTTAAAAGCCTGATTGGATTTTACAAAGCTTTGAAATTCCATGTGTTAAAACTTTATACGTTAAGTTTCAGTTTACCATTTGTTGTCACTTAGTTCATCTTCAATTCAGTTTGTTTTTTTTAAATGTTTTGAAATATTGGAAAAAAAATGTAAGAGTGTTTTGTGCAATAAACTTAAACTTTCAAAAATTTCAATATCTTTGAAAAAAAAAATTTTTTTCACTGAAATCGATAGTTAATTGCTTAAGCATTGTGCAGATGGAATATTTTTTTACAAATGACTTTTAACTTTTTTAAGTTGTGTGTATGTATTTGTGTGTGTCCATAAAACTTAACGTTATTCAGATAAGATTTCAAATATGCATATTGGGGTGTTTTTTGTATATAAAAAAAAACAATTAAATTACATTTTAATTAATTTTTTTTATTCGAAATATCAATTTATGCAATTAATAATTGAAAATGATTTTTGCCAATTACATACATACACTCTTATTCTATTTGAATTTTTTTCATTAAGAATGCATAAATTGAATAATTTACTTTATAATTTAATTATATAATTTTAAAATTTAACAAACGTTATTGCCTAACATGATTCGTTTTCCTGTGTAAACTAATCATATTGAGCAAAAACTAAATCAAATAAAACAAACAGACAAAACTTTCTCTGCATCTCAACATCATTAAACCTTAATTAATTTCAAAAACTACAAATGGGCATACACACATAATATTCATTTGTTAATCCCTCAAAATATGTGTATCTGGTTTGTTATCTAACGAGCATTTCATTTACTTACAAAGTATCGATACTCGTAATGACAATGACGGATGTTGTATGAAAGATATTCAATTTTTATTGTTTTTTTTTCCTATCAATGTATTGAATTTCACGTGCATTCATGTGTGGTATTTTAGGTTTTTGAAAATGAGTTCAAAGTAAAAACAAGAAATAGACAATTATTATCAAATAATATTTCACATTTGTGGTAACAAAAAAAAAAGGCCAAGCCGTTTATTGAGTTAATATTATTAAATATTTGTTTTTTAAACCGAACCGACTTTTACAAAATGTAAGTAAATTAGTTTATTTTTTTATTAAAACTGGTAGTTTTTTAAGCTTGAGGTCGGTTTATAATTATTTATTTATGTGTCTATCAATATTTCACTTCAAATTTGTGTAGCTTCTTCGGGATATAATTGTAATTATAATTTATAATTATATCCTAAAGAAACTGCTAAAAGTTGGAGCGAAATATTGGTTGCTATATAAAAAAAATAATTACATTTTAATAAAAGAAGTAAGGCCACATAAATTAATTTATTTCCTTCCAAAAAAATAAAAATAAAGACAAACGTTTAAAACGTGCTTATTTTGTTTGTACATGCTGCTGAATTTGTTTCTCAATTATTTATTTTTAATTTATTAAAACTTAAAAAAAGGTTAAGGTCATTTAATTTAAAATTTATGTATTAAAAAAAAAAAAAACAAGTTAAAAACAGCTTAACAGTCGAAAGCTATTTTTTTTAGCGCTCAGCATTCATATTAAAGCGTCATATCTAAATAAGAACGCTAGCGTTGCGTATTTTCTACATTACTGTTAATCATTTTGTTTAATAAAAACCACTAAAGGCAAACAAAAATAGAGTTAAAAATTATTAAAAAAATAGCTAATACGTCAGTACTGGTCAACAATAAAAAAACAATTGTTTTGAAGTCAACTTCACTACAAAACGTACTGTGACAATTGGATTTTAAAACCGCTCAGCGCTATCGTCGAGTTATTTCGGCATGCCTTCAAACATTTTGTATGAGAATGAGAGTTTTTGATATATAAAAAACGCAGCCCAATTTAGGTACGATGTAAGATTAAGACTGCCCTTAACTGCACACTTCCTTCATCTTCTCTACAAGTGCGTGGTGATATTTTGCTATTAGACACAGAGCTTTTAATGCACATTATATTAGTAACCCATTTGAGTTGTAGGCGACCAAAGAAGGGGATCTCTTTCTTATCAGCTAATTTTCAAAATTAAAACGTTAAAAAAAGGCAAGGAAAAAGTCACATTGTGAATTATCACTGAGGAAATTATTCTTAAATGTTTTTTTTTTTTTAATTCTAAGCCAAACATTATTTTAAAATGTAGGGTAACACCAAATGCTTTAGAGCTGCATCTAATAATACACATAAATACATGCTAATTACGGAACTAAACATCAAGAAAATAGTTTTATTGAAGATGTTTTTTCTTTTCATTTTGTAAAGCTATAGCCATGAAAAGGCACGCAACACGAAAAACAAAATAAATAAATTTAACTTTTTTAAAATATTTTTTTATTTTGTCTACATTATAACGCTTAACGCTGCAATAACTACACACTAAATACTTGCATATAAATTTAATTTAATGAAACAAAAACGATGTTTGTTTTATAAAGTTTTATAAATTCCAATTTTTTTTTTTTTTTTTTTTTTTTTTGGTTTTGAAAGAAATCTAGGAAATGGTTAAAATTTTTTTTATTAATAATAATTTTTGTTTCATGTAGGTAGTCTTTTTCTATTTTCATGTATTAAAATAAAAACATTATCATCATCATCATCATGATCATGATCATCATTATTATCACCATCGTCATGAAACTATGTACGAGTATGTACTTATTAACGCAATTAAGAGCCATGATTTTTATTTCATATTGCACGGTTAATGATTTACAGGTATTTTTTTTAGATCACTTTGTAGTAAGATTAAGAAAGAAATAAAAATTAAAAAATAAAATACAAAATATAACAGTCATTGACACTAATGTTACAAATTAATAAAGTAAATATGAAAATAAGCATGCAAGTTTTAAAAAGGATTTTGTAGAAAAGTGTAAATCATTCATTAGGATGCCTTTTTATATTTATTCTGACTTAATATTTTATAAAGTATAACGTTCATATGCTTGAATAATTAAATAACTCAAAAATATGGTATAATAAATAAATTGAAGCGAAATGTCGATATAAAAATAAATTTTTATAATCCATTTGTAATCAATATCTTAATTTTATATACTGTGAAAATATAAAAAAAAAATATATTTTCAAAATAAAGTATTTGCCCTCTTATTAAGGTAGACTTTATAGTCAACGTTATCAAAATTTTTCATTTAATTTTTGGAAAAATTTTTCTTTAAAGTCTATGTCAATTTTTTTGGGATAATTTTTCCTTTCAAGCAATTCATTGAAATTAAAAAAAAAAATTATAAAAATTTTTAATGGTTTGAGTGAAATGTATTACAAAATTAAATTTTTTAGAAAAACATTTTAATTAAAAAAATTATTTCAATTTTGCCCATTCAAAAAAAAAATTATAAATAAAACAAATGCCTCTTTCTTTCACTTCTCTTTTTGCTTTACTGTAGTCACAGCCGAGAACTTTCCATTATAACAAGTGACTAAAAAATAAACAAGCAAAAATCCAGCTTTTTTTATTTATACTTTTATTTTTAATATTTCTTTTATATATGTACATATTTAAAAAGGCAAACAGATGTGTGTTCTATTTTTACCTCGTCAAATATTTATTGATAAGAAAAATAACAAAAATTAAAATTGAAATTCAGCTCAGAAATGTCGTGGCGTTTTGCTATTACTTGGAAACTATAGCCAATTAGACTTGGGCGCAATATGATAGCTTAAAAAAATTGTTTTTTATTGAATACGTTTAGGCTATATTTGTTTTATCCAAAAAAAAAAAAAAAAAAATTACGTAGACTTTAAAGTAAAATTTTTAAAAAAATTATATGAAAAATTTCGTTAACGTTGACATTAAAGTCTACGTTAATTTTTTTGGATAAGGGGGTACTTTTTTAAATTGCTATTATCTATTTCTGATATTTTTGGACTGCACTGTGATAATACGCAATATGAAGACTCTATAAAGGAGTTAATTTTATTTTCCTAAAGTTAAACCTTCTTCTCATATGAAACAATTTTAGCACAAAATGTATGTAGCTATAGAACAATTGTTTTATTTCTGAAATAAAATGATACTTATTGGATAAAGTATTCAAAAAAAATCTAGTAAGCCTATTGAGTAGCCATAGAGAAAGGGACCACTTTAAGCCACTTACTGAACTAAGCAAAACGAATTATAGATAAAAGTATCAGTCAAGCGTTTAAAATAACACAATACAGAAGTTTATAATCTTAGAAAGCTTCCATTGTTGACTGAAAAGCTTATCAGCAAACGTTTAAAATTTAGTTATGAATGCTTAAGCTGACCGTTTCTAAATGAAGGAAAATTTTATAAACGATGAGATGAGCAGTTTCTATCGAAATTTCTTCATCAAAAAAAAAAAAAAAAAAAAAAAAAAAAAAAATTTAAATCATTATGTGATATCACATACAACGATTTGAATTTGCAAGGCAAATTATGGTATTCGATATCTATCGAAATTTCAATCTAATTTAAGCGGATGCCGTAAGTGTCCTCAGCTCTTCACCAGTTCTGCGTAGTGTTTTAGCCAAAAATTCCATAAATATTTTGCCACACAATAAAAGACACATACACATATGCATACACAGCTCCAGCAATAATAACATTTTAAGATATTCAAATAATTAAGACGCAACTACATTTTAAGCAAAATGTTAATTTGTTAAAATGAAATGCGTAATTTGTTTATTTACTTCAAACACACAAAAGTTCTCAGAAAAAGAAAAAGAAAAATATTTAAAAACATTTAACATTTCAAATAATAGTAAAGTTTTCTAAAATAGAAATCTTTTACAATACAACAACAAGCAGTAGCAACAAGTGAGAGTGTGTGGGTTTAAGTCAAAAATAATTTCATCTATTGATTTATATTCCTACCTGACCCTACACTATAAATTTAATTGAGCTTTAATGATTTTTTTTTTAATTTGTATTATTATCATGATTGAAAGGGGAAAAGTGCCACACACACATACACCCTTAATAACAAACTTAAAACTTTTTTATTATTTTGCCATTAGATGGGTCATTATTGTGTAAGAAAAAAAAACATACAGCGGCTATTTCAATACCCACCAACGATAACTATACTGCCCAAAAGATACTTTGTACATGTAGCCTCTTAAAAAAAAGTAATTCCACCAACTGTTATTATTAATTAGCTTAGAGTGATCAACTCACAAACCATGTAGCTGATTTTTATTTTGCATCCCTTTCTTAGATGTACAACTGGTTCCTCAGATGATAATTCATGCCTTGTAGAACTGGTTATAGAACAGCTTTGGCTGATTAATTTTTATTTTGTTATATTATTAAATAAAGAATTACAAATAGAAAATAAAGGAATTTGACAAAATTACCAAATATTTTAGTTGATCTGTATGGAAAAAAAATCCAAATAAAAAATATTATTGAATTATTGATGTGCGCATGTAAGTAATGATTTTAAAAATAATAATTAATTTTAAAGCTTAAAAAATTGGTTTTTTTATTCTGTAAGTGTAAGTGCATGTGTGTGAATTTTATTTCATGTTTTGGTTCTCTCATATTTATAAGTTTGTGAGTGATCATGTGCTTTTTAATTTATTTTTCAAGTTATAAACTTTTTTGTCTGTTGTTATTTGAGCTTTCAAAATTTGAAGCTTTATTGGTTTAAAAACTACACACACATACTTGCGTGCCAATAGAGATTTTTCAAATTTAAAAAAATTGTTTTATTTATACCTGTACTTTGTACAGACAAACTGCCAATTAGGGCAATTATTAAAAAAACGAATAGAGTGACTTATTGGTAAACCAATAGTGCTTGAAAGTTGTTTGAAAAAAAATATGAAAGGGAGTGGGATACAGATAACAGAAAATCAAAGTGAAATGAATTCAAACAATGTAGATTCCTAAAAAGCCTAGGATTGCCTTAGTTGAGCCTGGTAGATCCTTCAAGCTGTAACTGTAACTGTAACTGTGGCTTATGATCAACTAGATGTCTTTTGGCCGGTCTCGCTCGATCGGTATCCTTACCAATTTTTAGAAAAATCCGCTTACAAATAGAATTTTATTTGTTGAAAAACCCATTCAAATAAATGCAGCCATTCACTACTTTATAAAGTGGCTCATGTTTTTGTTGACATTATTATCAGAGCTGCCAAGCAAAGTGGTAAATAAAATATTTCAAATCGTAATTTCAGACTAAAGTTCAACAAAAATTTGTATGGTGAACAAACAAACAAACAGAAAATGAATTTTATTTATAAAGAAGATAATAGATTGCGGCTATCTCGAAGCTTAAGTTAACTTACGCTCCTGGTGTAAATCACTTGAAACTTACGTCAAGAAAATAAAAATTGGGATGAGTATTTACGATTTTGTGCATTAATTTTTCCTCTTATAAAATTTGTTTGCTTCTAGCAAACGGTACTGCTTTCATTATCATCTCGCTAATTGTGGAAAACAACGCTTAATTGAAATTATAGGGATATTTTATTTCATTAATTCCACTAAATAATTCATTGACTTAATGAATTTTTTTTTTATTAAATTCATTGATATTTTAGGTAATTAAAGCTTATGAATTTGTTTTATTAATTCAAAGAAATAATTCATTACATTAATGAATTAACTTTTTTTCATTAATAAAATTTTTATTAGGAATTGTAAATAATAAAATCGCAAAATTGTCAACACTATTCGTTTTATTACTTAGTATTTTTCTGGGTTTCCTCTTAATGATCATATTTAAACTTCATTATTATGAATTGTTTTGTTTCGCTTTTTTTGTAAAAATTATTTTATTTTTTTTACTTGTTTTGCTTTGTTAACAATATTCGCTGAAAGAGAAGGAGGGAAGGGAGGAGCGGCTTAACGACTTGACTGTTTTAATTCAATTTTTTTTTTGTTTTTTGTTTTGTGTCTACATAACGTTGAGGTGTTTTCGTAATGGTAGTGGTTTCAGCTTGTTTGTTTTTTTTTTTAATATTTTCAATTTTTTTTTTATTATTTCAGCTTGATTTCAACTTGGCAAATCTGTAGAAAAATCTGAAACTCAAAGCTGAACTAACTGCAGACATTGAGTGGCAGTCGTTGTATTAAGACGTGTTTTGCGGATCTAAAGCCAACAAATAAAATTTATTTTAAATAAATTTTATTGATAAATAAAAGCAAGTTTTAAAGTTTTTATTGAAATTAAAAAGCAAAAACAAAATTTTAAAATATAAATTAGCACAAATAAGAAAATAAAAGAAAATTCCTTTTACTTTTATTTTGAAAAAAAAAATTTTTTTTTTTTTGTTTAACGTACAAAGAAAAGTTGTGCTAAACAACTTGTTTGTAATAAACCTATAAAAGCAAAATTATAATAGCAACAATAAACTATAATTGTTTTGAAAAGGAAAGTAAAGAAAAACTACAAATTTGTTTTTAACATTTGAAAACGATTCGATTTTTTTTTAGAAAATCAAGTGATCTAGTGTTTTTATTTTTCTCTTGCAAGAAAAAACAAACAATTTAAAAATAACTGTTGGTGTAAAAGTGGGTGCGTTTGTGTGTGTATTTTTATAAATGACTGAAAAGGATAACGCATCAATGACTACCGTCCAAATGAAGGCCGACTATGCCGCTAGCGAGGTGTATAGCACCGCTAGTGAACCACCTCCGGTAAGCATGATTTTAATTCTTTTTTTTTTTTTTTGTTATTAAATTTCATCTTTATTTTAAATATTTTTTTTAACATGGAAACTTTCATTTAAAAAGCTTTTTAAAATTTTTACAAATTTTCATTCAATTTAACACGTTAAAGGAAATTTCAGGAAACTACAAAAATGAAAAAAAAAATATTTTCAAAAGGTTAACTTGCAAAATTCAATAAATAATAAACTTTTAAAGCGAAAAATAAAACAAATTTCAAATGGAAAATAAAACGAATTGAATTGTATTAGAGTTAGAATTAGCAAGTTACCTGGACACTGCAGACAAAATAGATCTGTTGTGACACTACTCTCATGTTACAAATACAATCCTGTAGTCTAGTATTCATTAAATATTCAAAGACTTCTTTATTTAAGTATTAATTTAGACCATTATTGTGACACTATATGTGTTTTGCTGTCTCTTCGTTTTCGTTACATAATCTGGAGAAGTCGTTGCGATTGATAATCTGAAAGAAAACAAAACTTTCTAGCCGAGTGCTAGAGCAAATAGTCACAGAAAATGTCACCGGACTCATTCTTAAAATATAAGGACCGATCCTGGTTATAATATACATATTCCAAGTAATGGACTATTCACTTTAATATTTTGCTGGCGTTATTAACTATTCGAACCCAAAGTTTAAGTTTGAAAAAAGTTTTACAATTAAAGCGGCTTGAAATTATCCTAGTAAAATTGCATTGAAAGAGAAGGAAAGGGCGTTAATTATTTTAGATACGAGTATGTTTATCACAATTCATCAGGAAATCTGTTTGCTTGCACCCACAACAATAGTTAAATCATGAAAATAATTTTAATTAATATTAATTATTTTACCTTTTTAATATATAATTTAAAATAAATTCTTTGAAGCTTTAGGTTTTTTTATAATTGTATTTTTCCTAACTTTTAGGAAATTTCGAATTTTTAATAAATAAATTTTAGAATATTTTTTTTTAAACAGAACTAAAGCCTGAAAAAAGTCATTTTAAGCAATTTTACTTTTTATTAAAATTAAAAAAATCAATTAAGCAAAGTATTATCAAATAGAAACATACAAGACCGTTTACCTGAGCCTCAACTTTTAGCCCTTCCAGTTTTTATTTAAACTGTGTGTCTAGCCTAACTTAATATAAATATTCCCGGTTACAGAGTAACCTTTATTTAAAACATTGGTCTGCCATTAATTAGCATCGCAAGACTCCTTTTTGAACCACATCCTCGCATTGAGATGATGTCCTAAGCTAATCCCCAATTATATACCCGGATAGATCACCAATAAAATGTGCCCCCGCAAAAAATTTGTATCCCTCTTAGGCATGCCTGCCGCATTAGCGCAACATAATCCTAAGAAAATGTAAAAATGTTGAAAAAGAAACTCTATTTGCTGCCCACGACTACAATCACTTGGTATTGTGTCTCATAAATACTTAGAGAAGAATAATAGAGGGTTTCTCTACCTCAACCTTATAGATCTTATTTAGAAAAAAAATCAAAGCTGCCAAACATAGAAATTTGATTCTGAGCGAAACGTTGAATACCAAAATTGCCAAACGAAGAAAATTTTGATCTGATTCTTCATTCTACAAAAATATTTTTAACAAATTTAAGCCGGTACTTGTGATTGGTAGAATCCCAAAATTCCAGCTTTAAGCAAACTTAACCTTTGAACAAATGTTGTCGCCAGGTCCAGGTAATCTTTTAGCTTAAGCCAAATTTTAATTACTTAAAAAAAGAGGATATCTGTTTTATAAGAAAATATTTAAGTGGTCGACCCTGACTTATACTTAAGAGAGATTCCATGATACAGGAAAACGGTCATGGGCTTCTAAATTGTATAACACACGGACAGTTATTGGCCTGTGTAATCAAATACTAAAAACTTGATTTTCTTAATCAATTTTTTTTTATAAATTCAATTAATTAAAAAACTTGAGAAAAATTTACGAGTTTTTCAAGATTCATCATTATTTTTTTTAAATGCCCTCAAAAAAAAAACTTGAATTGAAACAACTAAAGCGAAATGCGACTTAATTTGATACAATAAATTCGAGTTTGTGCAACTAATTACCTTTAAAACATACAAACACTATTTTAGTTGAGAACCTTGAATCTGGGTTAGTGATGTGTGCGTTATTTTTTTTTTTTTTTTAAGTAAATCTGTGTGCTTGAGCGAGTGTAAGTATTAACTACTACTGCTGCAAGTATTATAACTACAAACAACAACAACAACAACTTAGCTTAAGAATTTATAACATAAATTCTCAACATCTAAACATTGTGTTAATTTTTAAATACTTTGATTTTTTTCTTTTTTTATTTCTCAAGTCGTTGTTGTGGTTTTTATTTCTTCATAAGATTCAGTTTTTTTTCTCAATAATTCTACTTTTAGTGACTTAAAACTTGCGTGCTAGTTTCGATTTCGAAAAATTAATAAAAACCAAATAGTAAATAACAACAACTCAAGCTAAAAAAAATGCCATGGCCGCTTTTAGGTAGGAAATTAAAGATTTATTTTATTTTTCTTGTCAGAGATAAGTTGAAGAACAAAGTCTTAATTCTAAACAGTCACGTTCGTTTGTTAGTCTCACTTTTGTTTTGCAAGATCTTGTTTTTCTTTTTAGCTTTTTGTAATATTCTTGGCTTTACAACAAAAAAATATTTTGTGCAAGATTTAAAATGCGAAGTACAATGTGCAATCATAAGTTTTTCTTCTTTTTTTTTTGTCTTTTATATTTAAGCAATTTGTGTCGCAAATTTGAAAAGTTGCTTTAAGGTATTTATTTTCAAGACAAGACTTTAACAGGCACTTTTAAAACGTTTTATTTTAAATTAACAAACAGTTTCGAATAAAAAATGTCAAATTAACATCATACTCAAGGTTTCTTATTTTTAAAACCAATCAAATGTCTGCCTCGAGCATACAAAATACAATTCTTAAGAATTGAAAAAATCAATTCTAAGAGAGGTATCCAATAAAATGTTTAAAATTAATTTAATACAATTAAATTTAAAATTTTTGCAAAACAAACAAATGCTGAAATAGTTCATTCATTTCAGATAAAGAAATTCCACTTAAAGGGAAAAATCAAAATGTAACCAAAAAAGTCTTCTCTAACATTCCTCCTGATATGAGATTTTTTAAGAAGTGTTTGATTGTAGACCTCAGTTTGTCCCTTTTGCACAATAAGGCACTGGAAGAAAGTTTTCTTTTTAAACTCTTGTGTAATTTAATTTTTTTTTTAATTTACTTTTAAAATTAAACCTTTATTATTATACTTACTAGAATATTTCTTTTATCATTTTCAAACATTTTTATCTGTGTTTACGCAAGTCACTCTGTTGGCAAATAAAATTTCTTTATCTTTATTACGCAAAAAAATAAATTTTATTTGCTTGTTTTTTATTTTCATAAGACCGACCTTCTTTCGTCCCAAGGAGATTGCAAGTAAATTAAAAATCCAAAATTTATTTGTATCTACTTGCAGCAAACAATATTTTAATGCGATTTTTGTTTCTCAACGTTAAGCAAGAGAAATAAATTGACGACAACAAAACAGACACCATAAACCTATTCTTTAATTGAATAACAACAGCTCAATATAATAAAGCATGACAAAAAAAAATAAAAACAAATAAAAAATTACAGAAAAACAAAAAACTTAAAATGCAATGAAAATAAATTGCACAATCTCTTTGGATATGAAATTAATTTTAGTTGTGTTTTTGTTTCTTTTTTTTTTTTTTTTTTTTTTTTTTTTTTTGTAAGCAACGCAACCAAAAGAACCGAACAGCTTTAAACATGATGTGCATTTTAATGGAGTTTAATGAGAATATTTCATACGAAATGAACGTGCATAAAACTTAAAAATCATTTTCTTTCAATTTAAGCATAAAAATTTTAGTATTATAATATTTGTTTTTATTATTTTTCTGCTTAGTTTTTTTTTTCAAATAAATTACACACTCGCCTAACAGCCCAGTCACACAGTTTCAGTTTCAGTTACAGGTTTTTCTTTAGGGGACAGGCATTTTATTTTGTGGTAAACACGTTTCACATTTCTTTAAGTGACGATAATAATCACCTGTTTTTTGATGAAACTTACTTTTTATAATTCCACAAGTGCTTGTTTTTTACTTAAGATTTTATACATATATTATAAAATTGCATACAAAATTACACAAATATTTATTTTTAAATGACAAAAAAGGTTGAATAAAAGCAAAAAAAAAACCGAAACACAAGCACAAAAACAGATTTTTATTATCATCATCTATCAAAAATAATAATATGGTGGCGGTGCATTTAAATTAAACCAAAATATGACAAAATTTGCATTCACTTATATCATATAGTTCGTTGCTTGGCTAGTAATTAAATGAAATTTACGTAGTAGAGAGCCAGTACAGCCACCATAAAACCAAAAGCAAAAAAAAGTAAAACATTTTTTTTTTGTAAAATTTAATTGCCATAACAACGTGTTATATAAGTACACTAACTTATCTGTTATTTTAATTTAATTTCATTTCATTCTTTTTTTTGATATACACAGATTCATTAGTGTACAACATCATTTAGATACATTTAGGGAGTTTTGCTAAGATAGGGTGGTGCAACCAAAACGCACGATGGGAAATTGTAAATAAAATAAAAAGTTTTCAGAGAGTTATCTTAATATTTTTATTATGATAGAAGGATCTATGAAAATTATGTGTGAAAAAATGACTTTGAAACATAATTGACGTTCAATGTGGTTAATGTGCCGAATTAATTCAATGAAAAGATTTCATTAATATTTTCATTAATTCAATAAAAATATTTAATTAAGTCAATAAAAAGATTTAATTAATTCAATGTAAACATTTCATTAATTCTTGTTATATATGAAATATATCCTTAAATCAAAGAAACAATTTTCAATGTCGTTAATGTGCCGAATTAATTCAATGAAAAGATTTCATTATATTTTCATTAATTCAATAAAAATATTTAATTAAGTCAATAAAAAGATTTAATTAATTCAATGAAAAGATTTCATTAATATTTTCATTAATTCAATAAAAATATTTAATTAAGTCAATAAAAAGATTTAATTAATTCAATGTAAACATTTCATTAATTCTTGTTATATATGAAATATATCCTTAAATCAAAGAAACAATTTTCAATGTCGTTAATGTGCCGAATTAATTCAATGAAAAGATTTCATTAATATTTTCATTAATTCAATAAAAATATTTAATTAACTCAATAAAAAGATTTAATTAATTCAATGAAAAGATTTCATTCATATTTTCATTAATTCAATAAAAATATTTAATTAAGTCAATAAAAAGATTTAATTAATTCAATGTAAACATTATAATTCAATGTAAACATTTCATTAATTCTTGTTATATATGAAATATATCCTTAAATCAAAGAAACAATTTTATTGAAATCATACCATTGGATTAATGTCATATCTACTGTTGTGTTTTCATAATTTTTTTTTGTTACTAATGAAAAAATCACTTGTGATAATTAAATTTTTTTAGTTGCAGCAAAAAGAATTCGATAATGCAGTCACAAATTGAGTTCTCTTAAATAATCGGTAATAAATCAGTTGTAACACAGGTTTTTTATTCAAACAAGTAAAAAACTTGTGCATTTTTGATTGGTAAATAAATTGTTTTCTCAGTAAATTGATTACAAGCCCATTATACCAGAGGATCTTTGTGAGCTCTTTTTACATCTTCTTTTTTGGGGGCTGACTGTTTAGCCTCATGAAAGTCAAACTTCTTTTTGTGTAGTAAGTTTTCTGTAATTTTGTTATAAATCATTTTGAAAACAAAATAAATTCTTTGAGATTTCAGCTCTTACTTTCAAAATTATTATGATTTCTATTCAAATTAGCTTTCTGGCTTTAGTTTATGTACATCAATTGTCTAAAATGTAACCTTGACCTTAAAATATCATATCATAAATAAATCGACTCTTTTGTACAATAACTTTATTTATGTTTAATAAAAAAAATACTGGTAAATAGCATTTTGACATTAAAAAAGAACATAATAATTTTCTGTAGGTAGTGTTGCTTTAACTAAATAAGAATTATTTATTAAAAATTTTAAACAAAGCAGCTGCCTACACACAAATACACACACTCTCGCTCTGTTGTTTAATGGCGCATTAAATTAATTCAGCTTTACCGGAACTGATAACGTTTGTTATTCAAAAGTAGTTTTAACCATAATGGAATATTTAACCATGTTCCAGAAGAAACACAACAACAACAACATAAGAGATACATACAAAATTTGTATTTTTAAATTTTAAGTTTCTTTTCAAAATATTGACACTTTAAAAGTAAGAAAAAAACCCCGGCATTTATTCATAAACAATTTGTTGATTCTAAACAACAACAATAAAAATTTGTTGATTCTAAAATAACAACAATAAAAATTTAACATTAACACATGCAAGACAAAAGCTTTTTTGTTTTTGTTAATGTTGATGTGTTAAGAATTTTCAAAAGCAACGACACGTTTAGAATTTTTAATAATTATTTATTTATGTATGTATGAGTAACTATAACTTTGGACTATTTTTAGTTTCAACAGTCATGATAACATAAGCTTTTTTATAGAAGTTGTGCTTGCTTCTACTCGTAGCTATTCAATTGTATTTTATTAAATTAAATGTGTAAAGTAACTAAAGGTTACATCATGATTTTTACTGATTGAAAATATATTCAGCCGTCATTTCTCTTATTATGAACTATATGCTTTAGACTAATGTCGCCCGCCCCCTGAGTCGGTATCCTTATATACTAATTTTTAGAGAAATCCATTTACCAATAGAATTTTATTTGTTAAAAAACCTATTCAAATAAATGCAGCCATTCACTACTTTATAAACTGGCGTAAACATGAGCGTGGTTAATTTTTCAGTCCCTTAAGCCTAAGATGAGTTATGACGAATGTATAAAAAATTTAGCTAAATAAGGTTAGCCCTTCTTACGTGATGCAATTATAAACTAAAGACATTTGACTTTTTATTATAGATTTTGACAGACATGTGAATCTCAAACATTACATGCCGAAAACATCTTGTGTGTTGGAAAATTTAGCAAATTAAAAAAAAAAAATAAAAAGAGTTCTTAAAACACTTTCATAACTAGAAATATTATTGTCAATGTTGTTGTTATTATTTTGTGTAATGTGTGTGGATTGAGCTGTCAAAATTTCTACTGTTATGTTCAACAAGAAGTCAACAATTTTTAATAAATTAATTTATACTTTAAGATTAAAAACAATTTTTTTTGTTATTTATTTTTATTTAATTTTCTTCTTCTTTTCTTTTTTGCTATTAATTTTTTTCCTCATTATGTCGGTTCATTGTTAAAACCAACTTCATCCCCTAAAACCAACAAAATCCCTTCGCAACTTTTTTAAAAACAAAAATCTGCAATATTTCCACTACCAAAATGAAACCGTTACATGATTTGATGGGTTATTTGGAATCAAATAATATTAAAAAAAAATATTAAAATAAAACGAAATCCCCTTCACTCTTACACATGATAAATGTCTGAACAACAAATATAATTGCAGCTGGGATTTTTTAATTTTAATCCACAACAGGTTTGTTGCTCAAGTCTTTTGTTTTTGTTTGTGTTTCTTTTAACTTCTGCTCTATTGCACTCTTAAACATTTTATTTTTGCAACATGTACTCAAAAGTTGTTCACTTTTTTATTTTTTATTTAACTCTATCAACAAATTCATATTTTTTTTCTTTTGTGTTAATTTTTGTTTTTGCTTATATCTATTAAAGCGATTTAAGCGAGAAACCTTAGCACTCATTAGTTTAGCTTTGCACTCGTATTAAAGAAAACAGACCCACTTTCGCAATTGCACCTTTATAATTTAGAGTAGTTTTAAAATTGTTATAAAATATAATTAAAATGTCATTGTTTTGTTATACATTTTATTTGTTTGTCTTTTTTTTTATTTTCATTTCATTTATTAATTTGCCACATATATAAATAACCATAAAAATAGTAATAGTAACAAACACAATAGCAAAGAAAAAAGAAATATTTTTAAACAATGACAATGTAATTTAAATCAGCATTAATTCATTTTGTTTACCACAAAACAATTATTTTTAATTTTAAAATTTTATTCAAAAAAAAAATTTAACAACATTAAAGCCCAAGTTCACAGTCTTTAGCTTACTAGCCGTTAGGGTTTATTTAATAATATTATGATTGCTTAAAGCATAAAGATTGTGAGTTCAGGCCTAAAACTTTTCAATTTAATGATGAGAAAAGTAATTTTAAAAAATATTTTCTTTTGTTAAAAACATAATTTTCTTTATTTTTTTTTTATGAACTAAAATCAGTTTTAATAACCACAAAACATGACAAACACAATTTGTTGTTTTTTATTAATTAACAAATACGCCTTAGCTATGAAATCTGAATGAGCTCATACAACATTTCACACCTTTTTTTTCAAATTCACTTCTTTAGCAAACATCACGATTTACACACTTTTTAAATGGCAGTAATTTTTCTAAATTTAAACATCTTCGAGTTGTTCAATAAAAACCAATAAAGGGTGTTTTTTAAGACTAGCAAAACACAAGGGAATACACACATGATGTACATATGCAGAACAAGTTAGCAGACTTAAAATAAGTTACTTAGGCAGTGGCATACTGGCCCCAGTAGATCTAGATAGAATGAATGTCACAATAATTAAGATATTCATGAAGAGTTTTTAATTGTTTATATGAACAGAAGAAATTATAATATCTATTAAAAATAATTAGTTCAATTAAAAATGTTAGTTGTGCCATAGATTTTTGCAGTGTAATCAGCAATTTTAATTTTGCAATTGGTTCAATTAAATGTTAAATCAAATTGAACATTTTTTAACTGCAACATGATCATATTGACAACATTTCTAAGTGAAACAATTTAATGTCTAAGCAATTATCAAATTTTTAAGGAGCGCCTAATTTCTTTCAGAGCATAATTTTTTTTTAATTCAAATTTAAGTTTTTTTTTAATAATTTAAAGTTTTATCTATTAAAAAAACCCCCTGTATTTTGTTTTAATAATAATGAAAAGAGAACCGGGAAGATAGTGGTCTGCTACGATATCTCCCTCCTGACTTAAAGTCGCTGCTATGAACGAAATATGTTAATTTAATTTTTATTTAAAATGCAGAGGAGTGCCTGTTTGTTTCGCTTGCAAATGTTAAACTATAGTTTACACATAAAGCCCACATACTCATTTAATTTTATTTATGTATTTTTTTCTTTTTTTAATAATTTTTTACAAACAAACACTTATTGCATGAATTGCCATAAGAAAGTTTTTTCAAACAAACAAGTTTTTATTGTTTGAATTAATGAATTGCATTGAGTTTTTATGAGCGCTTGTTAAGCAACTTAATATTTTTTATGGACAATTTTAATTTTTTGTTAAAGACCTACAGCCATATTCATCCAAACTACAAGGTGAAATGGGTTACAAAATAAATTTATGTGATTGAATGAAATTTTCAAATCAATTTAATATTTTATGAATATGACAGCTTAAATTTCTTTAATTTTTTATTTTGAAAAATAAAATTTTAATATTCTTTTAAATACTTTTATTATTTTTTTGTTATAAAACAAAGTTTTAATTTTAATAAAAAGAAACTACAACTTTCAAACTACAACTTTCAAATTAACTGAATTCATAAGTTGTAACAATTGATGCATCCAGAAAACAAGTTCGTTTGAGAGAACTGACTCTGATACCATTAAAAAATCCAGTTGTGTTAATCGAATTACAGCTCGAAATATTTGTAAGAGAACTAAATTCTGGACTTTATTATTGAGTTATATCTGCTACAGCTGAATTTTTGATTAGTAACAAATGTAGTTGTCTCAAACGTACTTGTTTTCTATGTATCTCAAAACTGCTTAAGCTCCTAAAAAATTTTTATTACACTTTTTTTATTTCTTTCATTTTTGGAAAAGCTTAAAACTGTTTTGCAAAATTAGTCGTAGGTGTATGCAATTCAATTGAATTCACTTGTGTATGTGACAAGAAAAAAACTTTCTTCATTTATGGGTGAAAGTTTCCAAGATTTATTACTTGTTGATAATTTTATTTCTTTTTTTTATTTAAAATCAGATTAAAGTTTTGAGCTTTTCAAAAATGGCATTTAAGTGTTAAACTTTTTCTTTCTTATTTGCAAATTAAAAAAATTTACTTTGTTTTGTTATTGCTTTAAAGAAAGCTTCCCTAAAATGTAAAAGCCGTGACCTTTCACTACTAAAGTTCACTTACGCTTAAAAATAATATCAGTTGTGCTGTTATCCTTAAAAGTGCTATAAGTTCAATTTGAAAAAAAAATTAGTCAGTAGTAGTTTGAGTAAGGTGGGGTGGAGTGTGTGTAGATCTTACTAAAATTACCATTAACTAATACCACTTTCGAGAATAATAACCTAAATAATTTTATAGTCGCAACGCAATCTTTTAGATCTCTTATTCAGCTCACTTTCCAACTACAATCCGAAACTCCTAGATATTTGCTAGCAACGAAATAATAATTTTACTAGAAAAACTTTTAGGGCTTCTAAAGTTCAAGGTGTCTTAAATAACTTCATAATTCAGTTGAGCAATTTTTTTATGCCTTAAAAATGTATATACTGTTGAATTATGCTTTTATAATCATAAATTTCTTAATAGTTTAAAGTGCACAAGTAATATTTTACAACTGTTTAAACATTTACTTATTGAAGGAATTTTATAATTTTAACATTATAAAATTTGAATAAAATATTTGTTTTTTATTTGTTTGCTTTTAATTAATGATTTTACTGCGCAATATGGTTTCTGGCTTTTTGGCCTTCTTACTACTACAAGTGCTTCAATCTGTGTTCGATTGGTGTGTAATTAAAAAAGAAAAAACTATTAATAATAATGAATTGTCTAAAACAGCAATCAAGCGAAACTTAGCAACAAAAAAAAATATACGACTACACTTTACAGCTTTACATGTGCAAAACTAATTAACGAGTTTTAAGTCATATTTTTCTATGAAGGGCAAAAAACAAATTTAAAAAAAATATTTAATAAGTAAAAGAAAAGTAATATTAGCAAGAAAACACATGTTAAAAAAATTTCAAAAAGGTTTTACAGTTTGTGATTTAGCACATTTTGATTCATATTTCTTTATGTAGAAGGTTAGTGTGAATAGTGACTATTTGCATACAGTTATAAAACTAGAGATTTAGTATTGCAGTAATAGGACAATTCCCTCACGATTTCATGTAGGTAGTGAAGGATCCTTCACCCTTCACTTAATTGCTATTTCTAACAAAACCAGATAGCATGCCAACCTTTACCGTTGATTGTAAGCTGATCCTCCTGTATAAAGTGAAGACAACAATATTCATTTGTTGATCAAGCTAGTCTCCTAGCACTGCAGTGGCCCTAACTGCTACCACTATATTGTACAACTGGGGCTCTCTGGATCCCCAGTAATTTTTTTTAAAGAGCTAAAAATAATTATTACATTTATTAACAACAAAACTAATATAAAATATTTAAATAATAATTAAATCTAGTTAATCACCACTTGCAATAATAGTAGCTTAAAAACTAAAACACAATTGCTGGGAATTTAATGTCTAAAGCCCTAATTTACAAGCTTTAGTAACTAACTAACTGTGGTTTAGCTTAAACCAAGTCAGTAGGTCTTCAGTTAACCATAAATTTAGATCTTAAACATTCATTTTTTGTAGCTGACAAAATAAAATAAAAATAATTCAAAATTTTATTACTTTTTTATTGCAGGCCTACAAGCGTCAGTCCAACTCAGTGAAAATTGCTAAAATCACAGCATTCACTATAATTGTATCTTCATTTATATTGGGTGCCTTCATTTTGGCCTCTTCATATTTGCAAGCAAAGGCATCATGCGATCAAGTGCAGGCACTTGATTCAGTATTGGAAAAGGAATTGATGTTGGAAACTTTGCAACAAGTCAATAAGGTAAGTTTAAATAATTATTTAATAGTAAAATTAAAAAAATTCTTAAAATTTTCATAATAACATTATTATTGTTAAATATTGAATATTTAAAGTCAGTAAAATGCAGATTCCACACATTTCAAAACAAGCCAACAAAAAACTACAACTAAATAAAACTGCATACAAAAACTAATCATCAAGGTTCATCTTAATTTTAAGTTTTCAAATTATTTATACGCGAGAATAAATTTAATTTATCTACAAAACAATAGTTTTAGACATGCAAAATGAATACAACCAATGAGTGGATGGATAGATGGATGGATAGACAATTAAATAGTTGTTTCGAAACAATGAAATGCCAGTTAAAACATTAATAACATGTACTTCCACATAAATTACTAAATAATAGCTGAATGGCTGTTTCTAAAATTAAAAAAAAAAAAAACTTCCATATTCTTTCAACACGCAAATTTTTTACTGCGAGTACTTTGGTAGCTTTTGTTATTAATCAAGTTATATAAATTTGTTTTTAATAATTGGCAGATGGCTCTTTTATAATTAACGGATATCATTAACTCATTGTAAATGCTGTCTAATAATCTCTACTAGTTTTGTGATATTTTTTTATCTGTAATCAAACTACGATATTTGCAAAAACAAAATATATTTGATACAACCCAATAGACCAGAAAATTATAAACGAATTTTGTAATGCTGTTTCCAGCTACTCGTACAAAGCTAATGACATGAGACGCCTGATTGGAGTTTAAAACAAAATTAAAAAATAATCAAAACAAAATAAAAGAGGAAACTTTTTTGCGTATTTAAATTTTTAATAATATTTTTGTTATTAATTAAAATGGCTATTTTGTTAAGCTTGAGGTCTTATTTTTCAAAAATTTATTTTTATATCGATATTTCGCTCCAATTTTTGTAGCTTCTTCAGGATATAATTATAAATTAATAGTAATTAAAGTGGTCCAGTCCAGCAGAAAAAATGAGTTAGCGATTATCTTAGTAAGATATAAACACCATCTTATTAACATAAGCCGCTAACTAATACCACTTTCAAAAACAACAGCTCATTTTTGAAACTGATTTAACAAAAATCTTTATACTTCTCTCTTTAAAATTACATATTCAATTAACATTTTTTTTGTAAAAAAAACTACTGCTATCCATAAATTTTTACAAAACATTTTAATTATTGCTTTCTTCACTTAATATCATTAATAAATTTTTAATAGAAAATGTGAGTCTTGATAAATTCTTTAATTTAAAGATATTTGTTATCGATAAGTTTTTATATATAATTTTAGTCATCGATTATAGTTATCGACTTGTAATTTTTTTTTATTTAATTATATATTATAAATAAATTTTTAAAAGGTATCTTTAATAAATAATTTTTTGTGTAAAATTGCAGTTATCGATAATTAATTTTAATATATCGGTTAAAAATTTATTTTTTAAAAAAATAATAACTATTGAATATGTATTTTTTTATAGAAAACTATTTTTTATCGATAAATATTTTATATAAAATTACGGTTTACTTTTCTTAAACTTAAAAAAAATTTTGTAAAAAGAATATTTCAGTTATTAAATACTTTTTTATGTACGAGTATAATATTTTTGAATAAACGACAACCGGTTTTTTTTTGTTCAATATTTTTGTTTAAGAAAATATTAGTTATTGCATTTTGTTTTTAAATATTTATTATCGATAATTTTTCTATTTTTCTGAAACTACTACTTCAGCAGCATTCTTCGTAGAATTCGTGTAGTGAATTTTATAAATTTAAGTGCTTTCAATGAATAGGTTTCAATTTTAGTTTCGTGCATTTAATTTATCAGATTAAACTAACATTAATAATAACATTGTTACAAGTTGACTTGGGAAAAAGTTTTCTAGATTTTATTAAATTAATTATATAAAAAGTAAAAATACGAAATTATTGTTATTTCTTTTTTTTTTTTTTTGCAAAACTCCCACAGATTATTGCAATATGAAATAATTTTTCACAAGACTTTTGCAGTAAAAAAAAGATGCCAACATGTTGAAAATGAAAATGTTGTAAATTAAAAACAATGAAATCAATGAAGTAAATTTCCATAAATTATTTCCAACTGACTTCACAATAACAATAAGCCAGCAGCTGAAGCTTAGTTTAAAAATAAATAAAAGAAATGGGATGATGAAAATAATAGATTGATACAGATTTTAAATGCGAAAAGAGAAACAAATACAAAAATGCATTACAAAACAATAATCATTTTTTGTGTTTTGTGTGGATGTATGTGTGTATTTAAGTATGCAAATTTTTTTCAGTTTTTAAAAATTTGTATAAAATAAATTGAAAAAAAGTAAAAATAAATAAAATTCAAAAAAATCTAAAACAATAACACAATAAAGTGAAAGTCGTATATGTTATTAACTGTTAAATATAAAGAAATCAAAATATAAAATAAAATAAAATCGTAACAAAATTTTTTAATACACACGTACATATCTACATTCATTTTTTACAGTTACAATGGAACACATAAATACGAATGTAATGAATGTGTATCCCTGATAAATGCATGCCAAAGTAAATGCCAAAGTTTAGCCAAGTTACCTTATTATACGAAATCCAACAATCTCCACTCTTTACATACATTTATATACATATGTATATACATACACACATAGATGCATACATATAACTTTGTTTATTTGTAGACATCAAGTTGTTTAAGACTACATAAAACAGCTTAAATATTTTTCAACTGCAAGATGGCAAAATATTTTTTCTTCTTTTTTTTAAACAACTGCAGCTATAAAAACCAAAAATACTGCAATTTCCTAAAAAAAAAACAATTTTAGGTTTGCCTTTTTGGTGAACGCTGGTGCATGGCACCATTTTTTATTTATTTGGTTTCTTTTTTATTATTATTATTTACGTTGTTTGTTTTATACTGGTATGTACGATGACGATGATGTTAAATAAAAGTTTAAGCGAGTCGAAATATTAAAACACTTAAGTGTAGAAAAATAAACAAAATCGTTTACTTTTCAATTTAAAGAAAAAACAACAACAACACTTTAATTTACACACAATTTATACATAAAAACACTTAAATACATAAGCACTTACACATGTACTAAACGTGCATGTTTAAATAAAAAAAAAAAAAACAAGTTTCTCTCTTAAGTCTTTCGTTTTTCTAAGGCTTTTAATGATGAGTTAGCCACAGTGTGGTTTATAAAAGAAAAATGTTGCATTTTATAATGAACAATTCAATTTCATTATTTTAAGCAAAATATAAAAATTACTAAATATTCATTAAAAAAATTATTTTTATAATATTTACAATTTTTATTATAATTTTCTTTTTTATTTGATGTTGGTAAAAAAAATAAGTAAAAAAAAGTTGTTCAAACTATTAATCATCCACATATTTTTCTATAAAATTTTCTTAGGAATTTTAAACTAGATAAATTATATTTGAAATAATAAATTTGGGAAAGCTGAAAAAAAAAATAAAAACATCACGAAAAGCAATTTATTTATTTATTTATTTGGATAATAAGTCTACATTAAATTTTTTTATAAATACAAAAATTGAAAAAACTTTATTTTTTTAAGCAATTAGCAACTTAAAAATAAGATTTTATTTCGTTTAATAGCTTCCAAGCTTAAAGATAAATCAATAAATTGATATAAAGTATTAAAGTTGGCACAAATTCTTCTGAAAGGATCGGCATTGGCATAGTTGGTACGAAAAGTTCTAATCGCAAGCAATTGGAAATGACGTGTTGGTCGCAATAGCATATTAAAAGATATATGGCTTAAAAGGAACTCGGATTGAACATCTCCATTAATAATATTGAACATAAATGATACATTTAACCACCACTAATAACGTTTTAACGAAAAACAGTCATACTTTTTTTAAAGAAATTTTTATAAAATTTTTTAATGTACTTGTACAAATTTATTTTAGTGTTACAGAAAAAACACTATAATTTAAAAAAATATATATATATTTTTGTAATTAATTAATTAAATATTTAATTAATTTTAAAAAATTAAGCATAAATTTGGGCCTACAAAATAGAAAAAAAATTAGCTCAAGAAATTGTTAATGTTTAACCGTTAATGTGAAATGTGAAATTGTATTGAACTCACAAATAAATAAAAAAAAATCCAGTCATATAATTTAAAAAACTAACTATAACAGTTAACAAATAACACTTACATTTCTGCAATTTAATTTAAATACTTTACGTTGAGCTTAAAAATAAAGTATTTACGAGTGTACAAATAAGCTTTTTGAAACACTGTCCATACTTTTATGTTTAACAGTAAATAGTCAATGTTTTTCATTTAATTTTTATGCTTGACTTGATCCATCTTTCGTTCATTAGCGAGTAACTCAAAGTTTGCCACAGTGAATGCTTACACAAACACTTTTTTTAGTTGTAAATAAGTGTACATACATAAATTACAAATGTAGACAACCTCTCTAACTATTAACTACTATGGATTGATGTATGTACTGGTATGTTAATGGTTTACTTTTCAAGCAAAGCCAAAAAAAAGAGATTGAAAATTATTTTGTTCATTTTTAAAATGTAAGTAGTTTTTGTTTTTATAAAATTGCGTAAGAATTCAGCTGAAATTTTCTTAAATAAAATTAGACCAAAAAGAAGTCTCTAAAAAAGGACTTTCAAATTTTTCTTGCTTATTTCATTATTGTCGTTTAGACCATATGTAACCTGATGCAGAGGAAATTTTATATTTTTTTTTATTCATTGAATGCAATAAATATCTTCAAGAACAAAAAATAAACTTAAATGTTACTAAAGCCTTTAATGACATCATGTCATGTTACACTTTGTTTTATAGAAATTTTGCAAACATTAAGCGTTTAATGACAGGTCAACTCCAAAATATACTCTAGTCAAACCGACTGACTATATTTTCAATATCCTGCTGCTATACAATCACGATTATTTAGTCGTTAAAATCATATATCAGTTGAAAATCTAGTTATGAAACAAACACATCTGTTAAAGTAATTTTTTTGGGAATTATAGTTGCTTTGCTTTAGCTGTACTTGTACTTCCTCATGTGAATTTGATAACCATAACTACTCACAGCACACAAGTACAAACTTTTATTTAATTCGCGTGATTTTAAATCGTGCGTTTGTATTTCCATCAGATCAACAAAATGCATAAGACAATATCACTAATTAATAAATAAAAAACAATTTAAAGATTTATTGATAGATAATTATAAATTATAATCAATTCTTTAGTTTAATTGTTGGATTTTTATGTTAATTTTGCTTCATTTTATTTGTTTGTGTAGACTGCATGGCAAAACGCTTTAAATAATGTCAATGACAATAAAAATAATTAAATTTTTTATGGTTTTGATTAGCAAATTATTGCAAAATTTTATTAATAACCTGCACAGAATATTTAATTAAAATATTTAAAAAAGGAGTTTAAACATTAAATTAAATGAATGAGCTTTTGAACTCTTCTGGCTTTAATTAATTCAAATAAACACGTTTCATTTTTATTTTAGCTGGCATTTATACGAATAATTTATTTTTATTCTTGCGATATATTAAAAAAATTTCATTTTTACATTTTAATTCCTTTAATTTTCAAATCAAAAGATTTTCTTTTTTTATTAAGCTGGTTCTCTTGTATGGTATTAAGCAAAAATTTCTTTTTTCTTGTCTAGAGAGAATGAGTTCAATTTAAACATTTCATTAACACCAAAGTTCTAATTTAACTGTTAAGGCCAGTTTCATATTTAAAAAAAAAAGCCGATAATGCATTTTCTTTTCATACATTGAATTTATTTAAAAAAAAAAAAAAGTTTTTGTGTTTTAAAATTGCTCGCGTTTATTTTTAAATAACTTTAATAAGTTTTTATTTTGATTTTTTTTTTGTTTTCATAAAATATAAATTAGTCACGTTGTGATTTAACTATTTCACTTTAAATAGTCATAAATTGTTTTAAATTGCTTCTAAGAAATGAAAGCCGAATACTAAACAGCAAATGAACGTACAATTTTTTTAAGATTTTTGGAATTTAAGGAAGTAATTAAATCATCAAGATTAATTTTTAAATTTATTAAAAGTATTTTTTTGACTACCTAATTAATAAGCTTACATACTTTTTTAAAACTACTTCCACAACTCTTGCTTATTTAGAATGCTTTCACATTTGGCAAGCGACTTGCGCAAGTAGGTTTTTAATTTTCTTATGAACTTCCGTTCACAGTACAAAAATTTACTTTTTCTTTTACTTAAAATTTCATAATTTTGTTTTTAATATTTTATATTTATATATTGTTTCACTCATAAAACAAAATACAACAAATCGGAAATATAAACAAATCCCGTAAACAAAGAATGAAAGCCCAAAACGCTTTGCCGAGTACGGGCAAGCGTATAGTTAAAAAATAAAAATTCTCTTCAACAACAAAAACAAAAGTTGCACAAGAGACTTTCGCAAGTTACTTGCCAAGTGTGAAAGTTCTTTTATATACATTTAATTTGTGATTTCAAATCGTAGTCAAAAAATTTAAACGTTTTGCGCAAGACTAAAAAAGAAATTCTTAAAATTTTTTTTAATTTAACAATTTTTTTTTGCTAAACTTTTATTTGTTGTTACATTAAATTAAAACATGTTGCGAATAGTTTACATTGTTGCACTCAAAAACCTGTTACAGCCAACAACATTTTTTCACCTTTCCCAAAGTAACACAAAAAAATAATATTTTTTTATAGAAAATTTTCCTATACTTTCCATTTCAAACCATAATTTGATGTTGTTGTTTTAAATTAAAATGTTTTACCTTAAAAGAAGGAAATCTTTCTACTCAATTTAAATTTTATGCTTAAATGATTTCCTTAAATACCACGAACGAACCTTAAACATTACGTTACGTGTGTATTATGTAAGAAAACTACAAGTAACAACAACTAAATTATAAGGCAGAAGCCTCCACAGCAAGAGGGTAATTTTTTTTTTATTTGTATTTTGAAAATTTGTTAACATTTCAAATTTTTCACAGTAAAAGAAAAGAAGATGAAATAAAACATGATTATAATTCATCTTCTCATCATTAGCTTCAGATTTTTCTTATTTTTTTATTTTTTTTTTTTTTTTTTGATTTCCAGCTAAAAGGAAAAACTAGTTTTTCTTTTTACGGTTGGTACATAATGCCATTAACGGCAAAATAAAAAACAAAAATTAGCTAGACATTATGTATTGGAGACTTGATTGTTGCAGCAACAACCATTTGTTATTAACTATTTTGGTATATTGTTTATGCCAAAAAGAGAAAAAAAAAAACAAAATGAAGCAAGCAGAAATACTAAAATATTTTACAAAATTTTATAGTCGCTTTGCGGTAGCTGGCTGCTGGTAACTTAAAGTTTATTGACTCTTTATAAAAGCTTGATTGGTTAACCTAAAATTGTTGAAAAATAATATAAAACCAAAAATAATCAAATATGAATTTGGTTATGTAATAAAAAAAAAACATTTTTGCTTTAAAATGATGTTGTAGTTTTAGGTTTTTTTTTTTATAAACAGCTTGAAAAATACTAACACACAGAAGTTTTTTTGAAATAAAAAAAATTTTTTTGTGATAGAAAGATACATTTTGCAATATGTGGTAAATAATTTACATAAACATTAATGATTATTTAATTAAATTAATAAAAATTAATTAATTTTAATTTTTAACTTATTCTTTTTTATTTCAAAATTTAATATTGAAATTTCAAAACGTATTAAATTGACAATATATGACTTAATTGGGTGGTATTCTGCACTTTTTGTTAAAATTTCTGTCAAATGAATAGTAAAGAAAGCTAACGCTTAATAAGAGAAAAATGCCTAAAATTATATTTTGATAACGTTCAATGTCGTAAATCCAGCTGTTAGTTTTTGTAGCAGCTGATAATAATGTATTTTAGTACAAAACGTTGATAATACTGATACCCGATACCATAAAGGTTAGTAATAGGCGAGTATGGGTTCACTATAATATTTTGCTCGGCATGCATAAAGCAATTTATTCGCTAAGAATAAGAATTTTTTACACATAAAAAACGCTTGTGGCGTCAATTAGGTATGACTGTTACAGTCAGGTGAGCGTGAGAAATGTTGTAGCAATTTTGTGTTGAGAGTTAAAAGTAACCCTCACGTGTTTATCTCTAATTTTATTTGTTTATATGTTTTTTTTTATTATTTTATGTTTTTTATTTTTTTGTACAAAATAAATTAATTCAATTCGTTTTAAAAATTTTACTTTTTAACTGGCCATAGCCTACTTTTTACCAATTATTTACTATAAATATGTTTTTTTAATAATTTTTTTATCTCTTTAGTTAAAAATCAAAACAAGCATTTATTGAAATTAATTAATTATGATTTGTTTTTTTTTTTTTTTTGTAGTTTTATTTTCTGTAGTTTAAATTATTCTATGCAGGCAGATTCATTCATTTACCATAAAACTAAAACGTGATTGTGTATGTGGCTATATATTACGGGCTTTGTTTGTGGCTTAAAAAAATATTTACATTAAAACTTTAAACAAATAATTTATTTTTGTTGATTTTTACTGACTTGAAAAATTATACGCGTTTGTATAATGAGTTAAAATAAAACACAACACAGCAGAGCGTGAACTGTGAAATTTAATTTTTTTATTTTAGTTTTAATTTTAACATTTCACTAAAAGTGCAGCTTGGGCATGTTAAAACCTTTAAATTTTGATAAGCAAACTTTGATTAAAAAAATAAAGTAGGAAAACGTTATGCTCTTGTTGTATTTAGGAGCACAACACATACATACATAACATTTGTAAAATGATGGTATTAACCTAAATTTTAGTTAAAAAGTTTTTTTTTGCTTAAATTTACATCCGGTTAAAATTTTCATTAAGAAGAGAATGAATGTAATTTAACTGATTGTTTCATACAGGTTGAAATTTATAATAATGGCAACAAGTTGCCAAGTGTTTAGACAACGCCTCCCTGAGACTCTATCTCGCTCTTAGTACTGTATATGATATGAAATTGAAAAGTTAAGAATTTTAGTAAGGAGCTTTTCGTGTGTTTCAAAAATAAATCAATCTTTAATTATTAAATTTTAGAGCTGTTCTTAATTAAAAAATATTATTATAAAATATAACCCAAAACAATTCACAACTAAATTCTTTTCTCTAACATTTCCCCGTTTTTTTTTCTCATTTTAGGAACTTCCACGTGCTGAAGCTTTGTTGGGACGTGAAAATATTAATGACGATGATTTACAAAATCTGGATAGAGAAGAACCAGTTAAGAAGGTGGAACAAAAAATGGTTAAAACTGAAGCCAAGCCTTCTGAAGAAGAGACTCACATGAATGAAAATAATGATATTGAGAATAATGAAAACAATGGTGAGGCCGAAGAAATGCATAAAGACCCTCGTAAAATGCCTTTGGAATTGGACTTGAGCGAAATAGCTGCTGCTTTGTTGCAAAACAATAAGAAGTAATTTTATTTATTAATTTTATTAATTTATTCATAAAAAAACCATTTTATTTAATTTCTTAAAGATCTCGCATGAATTGTGTAGTAGAACGTAAGCATGCCGAAGAATTTGTTGATTCGCCCTCGAAAACCGTTGCTCTGCCTTTTGGCATGAATTTAACCACCGATCCAAAGAAGGCTCGCATTACTGGCGAACGTATTTCCATTTTCTGTGAGGGTGGCAATGAAAACAAAGAACAAGAATCTTCTCGTAACAATAATCGTGAAGAAGATGAAGATGAAACTGAAGATGTTGAAGCAATTCGTCCCATGTTTATACCCTTCCAACGTGTACCCTTTGGAGCCATACCAAATCGTTTCCCATTGACTCATATGCCCCAGCGTATGGAGCCAATGATGCCACCACGTCCACAGGAACAACAACATGGTTTCTTAAGACAAATGCCACCACCACCACCACCATTCCAACAATTACCCATGCGTCCACCAATGCCACCACAAGAGATGCAAGCTCCTCACCCTGAACCACAACGTATTGTGCGCATACAATTCCATCAGATACCCATGAGAGAAATAATTCATGTTGCCAACGATGTGCCTCAACAAATTTCAGTTCAACAACACCAACAATCTGCTGCAGCACAAGCACAACATCAGCCTCAACACACCCCAACACCACAACAAATTCAAATTCAGCAACAGCAACAACAACAACAACAACAGCAGCAGCAACAGACTTCCCAGCAACGCGAAATTCCCTTCTTCCAAGTATATAATTAATGCGCTGTGTCTGTAACCCAGGCGATTAAAATCGTCTAGAAATTTTGCAAGAAAGTTAAAAACCTTTCTAAACAACATAAATAATTACAGTTTCCATAGTACAAGTGATCAACTAGCCTAAAAATATTGTATTGAAAACAAAAACAATAACGAAAATTTTTTTTTTTTTTTAATACAAATGTACGAACGAAGCTATCCGTGAGTGCTTCTCTTACAAATTTTCTAGACGACTTAATCAGTTGTGTTACAGCAACAGCACCTCAAATCATACACAAATTTCTTATTTATTGCAATTAAAAAACAAACAAAAAAATCTTCCATCACAGATACACCGCATGCCCTTAGATATAGCTTTGGAACGTGCCGGCATTACAGCTGATGTCTTAAACAATATACAACGTCTTACTGAGAATCGTATTAATGAAGAATTACGCCTTTTGTCTGAGGAAGATGACAGCAGCAACAGCAATGAAGACGATGATGAAAATGATGACAGTCAAACCCGTGTTGCACAAAGAAACAATGAACAACAAGAACAACAACAACAGCAAAATAAACCTCATGCTCAACCTCAAGATCAACAACAATCCGAACAACAACAACAACAACAGCTGGCTGAACGTCAAGCTCGCATGCAAGAATTACCTATGCCAATTCAACGACTTATTTTACAACCTTTGCCTGAACAGCCGCGTGATACTATGACACCACCAATGCCCGATCAGCCAACACAACGTCTAACCATGGGTCACCCTGGTTGGGGTCGTAGCTTAGCTCAACCTGTTAGTATTCCCGAACCTATGATGGAAGCCCATCAAGTACATACATCAGCTCAAGCACCTGAAGAATCTGAGAGACCACACTGTAAGTTTCATTTCAATTTAATGTGCTGGTTACACGAAATGAACACACTGCATTTTTAAAATAATTTTTTTATATATATTTTTTTATTTAATTTAATATTTTTCTTAGTTGTGCATCCTCGTTCCGTCTAATGTTTTGATTGAAATAAATCATCTGTGATGTTTGCTGCTGTCATCTTATATCATTTACAAAAACAAAATTAGAAACTGATTTTTATAAAAAAAAAGAACTTAAAGAACGCAAATAAATTTTCAAATTGCAGCCAAAAATGTTTTTAAGCAAAATAAATTCACAAGTTTTCTTTTCAGCGTTTGATTGTTTGGAAAAAAAAATTAATAATAAAAATTAAAATATAATTAATTGGTGTATAAGATCCATACACACAAACATTATAACCCAAATTTTAATTTATAATTTTTTTTAAATTTTGCTTATTTTTATTTTATATAATTTTCTAACTCCAGAACTCTTGTACTATTTTTTAATGAATGAGCGGATTCAGTTCAATCATCAATTTATCTCTACTATGTATAAAATTTATAAATTGTATTAAATACTATATTCTACTACATAAAATATATATATTTTTTTGTCTTTATTTTTGTGAATCTTTATTAAAGTTATGAATAAAATAATTTGTTGTTAAATTTTAGACATTTTTTTATAAAAGATATTTGAAATACATACATACATACATGCATATATATTTTTTTTTTGTAAGAAAAATTAGAGAACTCCAATTAAAATTAATAAAGAATATTTGTAAATAAGAAAACCAACAAACAAAAAACAGTTTGTGCAAAGCCAAATCGTTGCATTCGATATTGAATTTCAAGTTTTTTTTTATTAAAAATAAACAAATTCTTGGATGTCCAGTGCGACAATATGACTGCAGTTTTTTTTTAATTAACAAAAAAAAAATACATCAATCGAGCAAATGTTATCTTAACATAAGCCACACATACATACATAAGCAACTTACAACAAGGTCGTTAAAACAAGTTGCTTACTTTCTATGAAACTGCAAATACCGCAATTTTATTCGGTTATTGGTTTACAAGTGCGCAAAGGTATGAAAAACCGGTTTTTTACTAGTAACACAAGATTCTTGTTATACTCGAAAGCGGCTACCAGAAAAATAATATCACTTCTCAGCTTTTTGCACTTCATTCTTTTTTGTATCACTGTGTAATCAATCAAATCACACAAACGAGCAATTTGAGTAAAAATCGTGCCCAACATATGATCAAATTATGTTCGAGGCTGTTAAACACAGGCATTAGCATGCAATGCCTGGATTAAAACCTTCAAAAATACAGAGCCGTATTTCAATACAAATACACAGAAATAAAAAAACACCAGGGGGGTTACTCTCTATTGCGATGCGAAAGAAACGCGTTCGCAGCTCAATGTAAAAATCATACAGATGCGAATGGTTTTTCTTTTGCATCGCAATAGAGAATAACCCCCCAGTATTATACTACATAGTAGCTTATTCAGGCATGTGTAATCGTTGATTTAATGCCTTTTTGCAGACATCTTTGTGTTTCTAAATGTTTGCATTTTGCTTTTTAAATACAATCAGATTCTAATCGTGCCTCCAACATGATTTAATCAAATGTTGTGTAAAATTTTTTGTGCATTGAATAAATCACAAACACCAGCTTCAGCTCTCTGCTACACCCTATTGTAAACGTTTCTAATATGACATATTAATGTATATTGTAAGAGCAATCCGCCAGGATTATATTACCATGTTTAAACCTTATATTGCTTACGTGAATGATACCTCAATCAAAATTAAATAACACGGCATGTGATACAAAGTACGCTCTCAATAAATTTAAACACGGTGTTAGAGGCAGTCCTGGAGGTGGATCGTTTTCCTACAATGTCATTCGAATATATGAGAACAGAATATGTTGATGGAATAAAATGTTACCATATTCCGAAGGAAATAATGTACTCCGATTGACTCAGTACACCCTAAGAGAAAGGGGAAAAAATCATATAAACTTGGATCCGAAACACCTTTTGTTTTGTTTGAATTTCATTTCCGCTTCGTCTACCTTTCATTATAATAATTAATCCTTGAGTATTTGTGCTCTAAATTTAGAAAGTCCATGACAAGTTTAAATGTGTAACTTTTAATTGACGAATAAATCACGATACAGAACTGCTTTTACTTTATGTATTAAAAAAAATTAAAGGAAGAACTTTCTTTTTACCAATGGAATTTTCTTATTACAGGAATAATACAATATATACATTCATTATTTTTAATATGAATATCATTTGTTTTTTTATTCTTTGATTAAATTTATAAATTTTGCGCTACTAATAAAAATCATAATTCATAACATATTCCTAAATATTATACTTAAACATACTAAAAGTTGTTACATGTCAAATTTTTTAAAAGACATTTTTTGTTTACTAATTTGAAATAAATTTTAAATATTATATACACATCATACATTTAAAAAAAAACACACAAAACGCATAATAAAACAAACTCTTATAAAATTATATGTATGTACGTATCGTTTACTTAAAAACAACCACTTCTGTTAATATTTCAGTTTTTATTATTATTTCGTTATAAATTATTCTAAAATCATGAACCAACCAAGTTTTTTTTTTTTAATTTTTTTTCGTTTAAAATTTTTTTTGAATGTATCACTAAATGGTGTCAGAAGATTCGTGTAAAAAGCGGTTAATTTAATGTTTTTATTTAAGCACATATGAAAACTACGTTAGTTTTGGGGGCTTGCATTGGTTTGGCTTAAAAAAAAGAAGAAAAATTTAACATTTTATAAAAATCTAATTTTTTTGAATGAAACAATTTGAATTTCGATTGAAGCTGCCCGACATCGAACGCCACGATATGGCCTAGGTATCCAACATTGTTACAATATGCCGTTATTACAACTTTCGATAGTTAAAGTTAGGACTTTGTGGGGCAAATAGCTGGTTTTTGGCTAAAATTTTGGAACCAAGTTTTGGCGGATAGTTAAGAACGTACTATCCGATATTTAATTAATCGATATTTTTAATTTAATCTCCAACCAAAAGTTTTTTGTTTTTACCCAGTCTCGAGTGGCTAGTACAAATTGGCGATCTTCTAACAAGCCCGCGTAAAAATTAGCGTGGCCGATCCAAGAATATATTGTTTTGGCCATTCTTGCAACGTACTGATTTTAAGTACATTTCAAATAAAATCTGTTCGAAAATAAATTTTTTAATGGTTAAATCATTGAATAGTGGACGTAAATTTGTGCGTAGCGTTATGATACATAGCCTATGCTACTAGTTGATGATGTAGCTTTGTGTTAGTGAAAGAACTTTTAAAATCGGTTCGATAGTTTGAGTTTATCAATTATAAACAAACAAACAAAAAAAAAAAAAACAAATTAAATAAACCATGAGCTATGGCTAAATAATTTTTGAATATATGATTTAGAAAATTAATTAATTTGTTAAGCGCCAAGAAGTTCAATTCATTAATTAACTTACGATTAAATCAATTAATAGTATCTGTTGTTTTATACTATAAAAATAAATAATCTTTGTGAATGAACAATTTTTCTTAATTTTCTTTGCTGCTTAGTTGAATAAGTTTTCAAGACATTTCGTTAACATATTGGTAATCACAATATTAAAGTTGCAGTTTAACCATTTTCACATTGATGTCCATCACAGTTACCCCAAAAGATGCAATTCCCAACACCACTATAGCATATAAGAAATACAGCTGTCAAGAACACAAGACTACAGATTGTGCAGGGCTTACGTTCCAGAAAAAATCCAATTAAATAGAGCACAATGAACATTACATGTGTTTCCATTAGAGCGGGATTGGTGGGCTTTGGCAATAGCAGCACCGGAAGCAAACATTGTAGGCAATACATATTTCAGTCAAGCAGAAACAATTTCTGTTATAATTACAGCAAAGGATGTATTGAACGTGTTGTGTTGCCCTAGTTAAGTGACTTTTGCGTGTTGTATATTTTTACAAGTTTTGTTTTCTACATTTGTCAATTTCATCTAAGGTACGTACTTTCTGAAGGCTATAGCTGACTATTATCGAAATTATATTTTTCCTTTGCTTGCAGTAGAATAAATTAGGGAATTATGTATGTACATTTGTGAACCATATACATATTAGGGAGGTTTGTATGTTTAGATGTACACAGTTACACGCATTGTTTTTCTCCTCCCGTTATTTTGTTTGTTTGAGCCGTTCTTTTCTTAAAATATTAATTGTATTGATTTATTTTGACGTTATTTGCTATTTTGTCATTTCTTTTGTTTTATTGAACACAGTAAAAAATCTATTTTTACTTATTTCTTTGAGTATTAAATATTTTCATTATTTTAATGGTCAAAATTTTTTCTTAAAATAGACTTTTCTCATTGCGTGGTGAAGAATACAATTAGCACAACTTTTTCATAGTTGTAAAAAAAGTAGTATATTATGAAATTAGTGGATTATAAAAGGTATTTTAGTGGGCTTAAATCAACAATAAGTAATTAATTATTTATAATAAATTTAGAAAACTATTTAATATTTTCTTTTAATTTGTGAAATAAAATATTATAGAATATTGAATTTATGATGAATAAATTAATAATGTAAATACATATCGAGGTGCAGAAAAATTCTTTAAAATATAACCGACAGTATTTCTTAAAATACATGTTCCGGTTGTGATAGCTAGATGGAGCTCGTTGCAGTTGCTTACTATTAACAGCTGATTATATTGTCTGATGCCAGCAACAACAACACAATGGAAAACATTAAAGCAACAACATAGTAAAATTTAAGTCTGATAATTAAAAAAAAAAACATAAAGAAAAAGCAGAAAAATTATAAATTTTAATATATGTAAATGCATGCAACTTGTTTTCAAACTACCACTGATTGCAAAGATATTAGCCCACTCGACACGTATTAGCACAATTTTGTGTGCAGTGTATTTCCATCACCACCGCAACTTAACCGCTCAGAATAAAACGAAAATATTCCGCAAGATTGTTCACAATCCGTGAACTAATCATCATGTGGTCAAAAACATTACCGAAGAAGCGTTGGAGAGAAATTACAATTGCGCTGGGAATTTTTATAATTATAACTGTGTTTTATAAAACTTTATGTTCAAAAGATCTAAACAATGTCAGAAACCGGATTAATAACCATCAGGAATCAGAAAGAGCAACACAAGATTTAATGGCCGCCTATGAGAAACAACATCAGCTATTAGAACAACAAAGTAATGAAATGGAAAAGACCAAAGCTGAATTGACTAGGCTGAAAGATGACTTGCGAGACTTACAATCTAACACACCGCGCAAATATCCGAAAGTGAAATATTTGAATTATAAAAATCGTAAACGAATTTTAATAACAGGAGGTGCCGGTTTTGTGGGCTCCCACTTAGTAGACAATCTATTGTTGGCAGGCCATGAAGTCATTGTGGTAGACAACTTTTTCACCGGTCGTAAACGTAATGTTCAGCATTGGTTGGGCCATGAAAATTTTGAGTTGATACACCACGACATTGTTAATCCACTATTTATTGAAGTAGATGAAATCTATCATTTGGCATCGCCAGCGTCACCGCCACACTATATGTTTAATCCGGTAAAAACAATTAAGACTAATACTATGGGCACCATAAATGTTTTAGGTCTAGCTAAACGTGTTGCCGCCAAGGTGTTAATAGCAAGTACATCTGAAGTATATGGAGATCCCACAGTACATCCACAACCCGAAACATATTGGGGCCATGTGAATCCCATTGGTCCACGTGCCTGCTACGATGAGGGCAAGCGTGTTTCCGAAACTCTGAGCTATGCGTATGCAAAGCAAGTAAGTTGAAAATTTTTGTATAAACATACATAAGTACTTATATCACATATCTGTATATAGATACATGTAAGAGTAGGTATATTTATGTACTTATAATAATTACTAAAACTTGAAATGTTTGTATTAAGAAAAATATTCAACGTTTTCAAATCCTTAAGCATCAAAATGGAAGATAGTTTTTAAGTAAGTAATTTATGGTTAACTATTACTTTTTAACAATAACATATACTCGTAAGTTGTAGTTTTTAATATATTCCCCCGTGATAATAAACCTCCCCAATACCCACACTCAAGTTTATAAGACTACAAAACACAAACGACGTATATTTATTTTAGTTATCTTGTCTTGTATTATCTTAATGGCAACCAGATAAATAAATAAATTATTAGTTAAACTATTATAAAACAGTTTACTAAACAACGATAAACAATTTATGTACATTTAAAAATTTATTTATGTATTAATAAATATTAATCAAGAAAATCTTCATGGTCAATGTATGTTTGTATGTACTTACATGTATATCAGAGATGTGCTGAATACGTTTCAATTGCCTTATAATTATTTTTTAAACATGTTTATTGAATTGTCATTAAACATAAACTAAATGAATGGTGTCATTGCAAGATTCACAATATCAATGTAGCTTGTTACAAAATGCATGTCATTGCTTGCATATTCTATAAGCAAGAACTATTCACAAAAGATACGAATCAATTAATGTATTAAGAAGCTTTTTTAGTAAATATATTTTGAACTGCAGTTAGTTGTATGTATTTTATCTTATAGAAAAACTATTTTAAAGAAATTTTAGATATTCAGAGAAGAAATAAAGCAATACTTCAAATTCAATATTTTATTATTTAAAAACAAATATCGCTATTTTATTTAAATTTTAATTCACGAGATTTATTTATTTTTTTCTTTCGCTATTCGTCGATTTGCACATTTCAGAATTTTTTTTTTATATTTATAACAAATTTTTTATAAAACAAAATTTTATATACAAAAATTAATATTTTTCTTACTTTCGTGCCTGTTCTGTATTCCACACGGATTTGAAAATATGTGGAATTACATTGATTTCTTCTTATTAAACAAAAACTTTTATTCGGATTCGGATTACAGAACAGCATTGTCTATTTTTTATAAATCTAAAAACACCATTTTCAATATTTTTATTATTTCGGAGTCCATTTTATCAGACTTAAACGAATTTTCTTTCTTAAATAACACGCGAAATCTTATTTAAAACAAATTAATGTACTGATTTTACACTGCGTTCAATTTTCATTGAAGTTTTATAAATAATTTGCATAAAAAAACGGTAATAATTTTTAATGTGTTATTGCTAACGGCATATTTAAAAGAGATTTAACAAATGGCAGGCAATTGTGGGAGAGCAAGCACTACAAACAATATTATTAGCACATGTTAATGATTGAAAACAAGACAAACAGGCATTTACGGTATCAAATCACTTGCAGCATTTAAAGCATTTTTCTCTGAATTCCTTAACAAAATAATTAAATTTGAATTGTTTTTTATTAGCTTTTGTCAAAAAATTAATTATTTTTCACAACTGAACTGTAAATTTATTAATTTCAAACTACCCTTTATTTTTGTGTGCGGAATTTATTTTTCTTTTGCTTTTATTTTTCGTAATTTTCGGTTGTTGTTTTTCTTTTTCTGAGCAAATTTTATTGTCAACAAAGCAAAAGGGCTTTAAGCTCGTGATTGAGAACAGTAAAAGTCACTACTCAAAAGCTAAAATCTCGTAATTTTCAGAACAACAACAAATCACTAACGTGATTTTAAAATCGGTCGTGGTTTAAAATCACCGTGATTTCAGAACATGCCTGAAAAGCAGTGAGTATATATGTAAAACAGTATATATGTAAAATGTTAATACCAATTAAAATTAAGTAATTAACCAGAATATTTGTTGTCTATGATTTAAAACTGGTTTATTGTTTCAATATTTGTTTTAGGAAAAGGTGGAAGTACGTGTTGCCCGCATATTCAACACATTTGGCCCACGCATGCATATGAATGATGGGCGTGTTGTTTCCAATTTCATACTACAAGCTTTACGCAACGAAACCATAACCGTTTATGGTAATGGCAAACAAACTAGATCATTTCAATATGTATCTGATTTGGTCGACGGTCTTATGGCATTAATGGCTTCTAATTATACACAGCCCATTAATATTGGCAATCCAGTTGAACATAGTATAGAAGAATTTGCTGTCATTATTAAAGAGCTAGTGGGAGGAAAAAGTGAAGTCAAACAAACTCATGCTATAGAGGATGATCCACAACGACGCAAGCCTGATATAAGCAGAGCCAAGAAGTACATCAACTGGGAACCTAAAGTGCCGCTTAAGGAAGGACTGCTGAAGACTATAGATTATTTTCGTAAGGAATTAGAACGTTCTGATCGTTTTACAAAAAATTCTAAAAAATATTTTGAGTCTCGTGATTTACAACGTTCACAAATTCGTTTTCATTTCGATCCCGGTAATGATTAGTGCTAAGATAAATTATAATGCATGTTTAAAAATAATCATTTTAAAATGTACTTAGTTAAGTAGACATTTTAAAAATCCGTGTTAGAAATACATACCTATATACATATGTATATGTATGTACGTATGCATATAAGTAACATTAACCAGTACATTTAATTATTAGAAACCGTAAACTGATCTAGTCGTCTTTTTAAATGTGTAAATAATAGCAAATAACTCTAGTTTGCATTCATTTTGTTTTTTCATTATTTTTTTTCTAATATTTTATATGAACGCATGTACATATGTATTTGCATGCAAATACATGTGTTTTTGCAAAATTGTGTAAAATGCTCCTTATTTACTTTTTAAACTGCTGTAAATTAAATACGGTAATATTTTTTTTCCAAATAGCTGTCTGCTGTTTCCTTTTTTTTTTTTTTTTTTTGTTAATAGTAAATGAAAATGTCTTTTTTTAATACTAGATAATGGCTTGTTTCAATAACTCATACTGAACAAAAATAGTTTTTTGGAAAATTAATTGGCGTTGTTACAAATCTTCAATAAAACTATTGGTTATTAAGTAATTAATTCAGAGTCATAGTTTTAAAGAGTTTGTTAATTATGCATCACTATGAAGGGTAGCTATTTATACCACAGACTCAGTTTTTTTTACTGGAAACCAATTTTATATAAAGCACAAAAAAAAATCTTAAAATCCATAATCTGCCACAGAAAACAAATATTTTTTAAATTGAATATTTATATTTTATTAAGTTTTCCAGTATGATATTAATTAATTAATTTGAGCTTAGTCTTGATACTTAAAAATGTTTTTGTTTTATTATTTATTATTTTCAATATTTCGCTTTCCTGTGGAAAGCTTCTTCAGGAAAATTATAAATATTAATAACAATTATAATTTTCCTGAAGAAGCTTTCCACAGGAAAGCGAAATATTGAAAATAATAAATAATAAAACAAAAACATTTTTAAGTATCAAGACTAAGCTCAAATTAATTAATTAATATCAATAAAAAGTCTTAAATAATAATTATATAAGTTTTCCAGTATGTATTTTTCAGTTTATATCAGTTTAAAAAAATTCATATGAAAATTATTTTAGTTTAATTTTAAGTTATATGCAACATATAATATATATGTAATTTTATATAAACATTTTTTGTGAAACAAAATAAAACAAAAGCCATAAAATACTTTGAATTACTCTTTTAATATCTGACATATTACTTTTCGGAATTGTAATTTTTATATAAAAAAAACTCCTCCATTTCTTCTGTGATAAAAAGAAAGAAAAATATTCCAAATTCAAACCACATGATTTTTGTTTGATATTATCAAAATTTTACATTATATTTACAAATTTATACATAATATATGCATAAAATAATAACTGACAATGGTTACGCATATTTTGGATAATTTTAAATGTGTTTTTTATGAGCAATCTTAGTTTTCTATATGAACTAAAACCCAAAAAAATAAGATTATAACACATTCATGAAAATTCTTTGGTTGCATTTTTATTTGAAATTAATTTCAGTTCATTAAATAGAATATTCAAAACTGAGGTAATCTAACCACTGTCATTAAGATTATATTTAATTTATAAAATTTAATTTATATTAAATGTAACAATTTTTTTTTATAAAAAATTCACACCAAACTAGACTTAAAAATAAAAATCAACAAATTGAAATTAATTATTTTTCACATTTTAACACAATTTAAATGAACAAAATGCTAAGATTGTGATACTTTTAAACCTCACCGCGATACGTGTTCTAACATTTCGGCAAATAACTTTTTTAAAATAACCGTACCTTTGGCATTAACGTTACGCCAAAAATTGCGTAAAATACTATCGGCTTGTCTTAGAGCGGGCAGTAGGAGTAGCAGCTGTTGTTGATGAGAAACAGCGGAGCTGTGACGTAAAAGATAGACAACATCATTGAGAGAATTCAAAATGGAATCACGAAATGCCCTTAAAGACGATTGATCATCCAAATTAATATCACAATTGGTTAGAATCAAAGCTTTAAGTAGATAGTATTCTTCACGTCTGATTGAAATGCGTTCCAAACGTTGAGCCACTTGCAAGCAATGATAGTAAAATTCTGTGTAACCACATTCTTTCGCCAACAGCTCATCCATCCAAAGATCCGAGGCAAAACATAATTTACCATTAAAAGGCAATGAGCGAAAAATTAACTGCAGAGTTAGTATTTCCGGCCAGGCTACCTGCAATAAATTCATTTGATCGCTTAGTTGAAGCTCCACAAAACCGGGTATACTTTTAGCCCAGCCAATAACATTCACCAGTTCGGTATCGTATAAATTACTTAGTGTACCCAGTATATCATTAGCATCACTGTTGTTGTTTGTGAGGGATGAATTTATTTGAAAAATGCACGTTGTTGTGTTGTTTGATGTATTTGAGCTTGCCACCGTTGATGAGCTTGGCGTTGAAGGTGGTGTTACTTCCCCATTATCATTTGAATGGTTGCAGTTCGTTATAAGATTGTGTTGATGCTCATGTTTTGTTCCTGGTGACGATGCATTAGTGGCGATTTCATCTTCCAACAGTGATGAGGATGATGGACTGCTGCCAGTATTGTTTTGCTGTACTGTTTTAACATAAAGTAAATCAGGTTCATTATTACTAAGAGCATCAAGGATTTTAACATCACTCAGTGAAGTTATGCTTGACTGATAGAGTAATTGCATGGTTTGATATGAATTGGAAACAGGATTACGACGATACTTTTGGCGGCCACCACGAACGCGATCTAGCCGTACTCCTTCCTAAAGTAGGTAAATGACAAAGACTACTTTTGTTAAAGACTCAAGGTGTAAACTAAAACATGTACCTACCTTTAGCATGCCCATAAGTAGACACTTCTGAAAACGACACGCTTGACATGCCTTCCTTCTTCTCTTATTTATTTCACATTCATTGCTTGCCGGACAAGTGTATTCAATGTTTCCTTGTATGGTGCGTTTAAAAAACGCCTTACAAGCCTCACAACTTGCAACACCATAATGAAAGCCCGAAGCAACATCTCCACATACCAAACAAAGTCGTCTTAGTTCATCCCGTATGGAATTACCAGAACTAGAGCTTTGACTGGGATTTGAACCTTGGTTAGTTGTGGACAAATTATTAACACTCTCTTCACTTGCATTGTATGAACCGTTACTGTTGTGACTTAAAGCTGTGGTAGAACTACACATTTGACGTTCTGGGGAGACGGAGGGGGAAGATTTCATACCATTTGCAATACCGCCACTATTTGAACTACTATTACGTCTATTATTGTTGATATTGGTTGTTGGCGTTGTAGTAGAAGGACTATAACATGAGATAATATTGAGATTAGATCCCGAATCTTGTATTTCCTGTTTTATATTAAGGACACTCATGCTGTCGATCATTAACCGTTGTTCTGTTATATACTGTAACCACATAAAAAAAAGATTCATCAAAAAATAATTATTTAAAAGTCAATTGTAGTACACTATCACATGCCAATAATTTTGATATGATAGAATATGAATTTATATTTGTCAACGTTTCTCTTTATAACCCCTTCTCTCAACCACTTAATTCACTATTATGGGTGCTAGTTGCTTCTGTCAGTAAGTTAGTCCACTTGATTACAATCATTCCACATTTACAAATTAAATAATACAGTTTTCATTGCATGTATGTAATTTGCTAATCTCAAAGACAGTGTTACCAATGTAGCCTAGAGAGTTTCGAAAATTACTAGATAAAGTTTATTTTTAAAAAAAATATCATATTTTAGATGTATGTACCTATGTATGGCTTAAGGAAATTACGTTCATGTATGTATATGTGAGTAAATACATTCAAATGCAAATGTAAATATACTTGCACAAAATAATAAACAAACAAAAAACGCAATTGCATACATACATGCATACGTACGTACGAATATAATAGTGTGTATTATATATATATAAGTAGGTATTTAGTGATTGGTGCAAATAGGCAATTTTATATATGCAAAGCACTCACTTGTACCTATTCCGTTTGTGGACAGCTGTACAATTTGCCACGGTCCAACATTATTTAATATGTCGAAAAAAGTAAATTTTTAGTGGTATTAATTTTTTTAATAATAAGTACATAATACTAATGTAATATGAAAATATATCACACGATGAGATACATACGTATTTGAAATTTTTTCCACAACTGTTACTATTGACAGAAAGAAAATGGGAATATATCTCCAAATAACATTACAAAATTCCATTCGAGTAACATATTTTTTTTTAGTTATTACTATGTATGGTTATTAGCATAACTTCCCATTTCTGTAAGCTCCAGTTAGCGGCACTTAAGTGCAATTTTTATTGTAATAAAGAACAAAACTCAGGAAAACCAACAAAACACATTCAAGTATATAAAAGAAAATGGGAAAAAATAAAATCAAAACATTTTGGGTTACTTTAAAAAAGCCAAATGCACTAGTCTTTATTTAATAAAAAACAATTTATACCTACTTCCTTATTATGGATTTACAAAAGAAATTTATGTACCAATATAGCATGTGCTATTATCGTTTTTCTGACCTTCAATTTATTTTATTTTCACCCAAATACATTATTTTTTTATTAAATATTTTAAGATGGTGGATATTATGTGTTTTATTTTTTCTTCTTATAATATGCAAATTTATGACACCAGCTATTTATTCAAACAAATGTTTTTCAGCAAGTGGGCTGAACCGCAGAACAGGATCTTATAATTCCACACAGTAATGAGTACACGAAAATTAATGATATATTATGTTTTGATTGTACACAACTTTTAAGGAAATTAATATAAATATGTCTATACATGTACTTTTCTGTATTTTATTAGCTGCACTTTTTTTTATTATTTTTATACAATAATCGATTTTCTTAAATTTTCTATCGACAATCATAAATCTCTTATGGAATAATTTTATTATCGATTTAATTGTTTTCAGCTCATTTAATTGCAATTAATTCGTGGCACATTCATTTACTGTTTTTACTTTAATAATTAAAATTTCAAGAAATATATTGTTAAAAATGGAAATATTTTAACAATAATCGCGAAATGTCAAATTTATGAGTCTAGACTGCAGGGTTAGATTTTAGGGTATTAATTTTTCAAAATTAGAAAACCGCACAGTGGTCTAAAATCACAATGCAGATACCATTAAACCAAGCACTATATCACACAAAATGTCTATACATTTGAGGAGCTTTAATAAAATTCTAAATAAATTTTCACAATCAATTGGATAGTGTTAGATATTGCAAAATGGATCGTATTCCCAAAATTATTGACCACTTTGTTTATTTATTTTCTTACCTAAGATCACAATACTGATATTACTAAACCAAAAAATTGTGCTATTAAATTATTGAAAACTTTGCAAAAAATATATAATAATTCTTGTTGGGGTTTTTGAGCAAAATAATTACACATTGTACATGTTTGTACAACTCTGCGTTTTTAAGAAATTGGACAAAAAAACAAAACGTGATAAAAATAATTAACAAAAGGCATATACAAAAACGAATCATGTAGGAAAAGTAAATGAAAACAATGAAAATTAATACGAAATTGTACAACCAAGTCCAGAAGTACAAGAAAACTTGGAAAAACGAACAAATGCAATCGGAATGTCTGTGAAGTCGCACGACGTGTAATTAATTTTTTTGCGGTGCGCATGAAATTATAATAAAATTTTAATAAATGCTCAAAAGCAAATAAATTTCTAAACACAAAGTTTTGTCAGTAATGGAAAATTTTAAAATAAGTCAGAAAGATGTGATGCAAAAGTTAAATTCTCGTTGAAAAAATGTGTAGTTGTCTCTAGACAATTGGAAAAATTTCTCCAATTTAAAAGGAAGTAAAAAAAGAAAATTGTTGAAAATGCGCATAATTTGTTGTTCGATAAAAGTGTTATTTAAAAAAGATAAATTTTTTAGTTAGTAGATACAAGTGATTAAAATATGAGCTGGAAAAAATAAAACGAAAAAGGGCAGACATTGAAGTGCAAGTGCTCCTCTATAACACAGCCAGTCACAATTGCCGACTGACTTTAGTGTTTAGGGCGTGTTTAAAAATGTTTAGAGAAATTAAAAATTCAAATTGTTTGTATATAATTTTGTAAATAAAACAAATTACCACATCATTTCTCTTCAAGTTATTATTAACTTGAGCGAATAACTTTCTACTAAAAAATAACGAAAAGAAAAAATTATTACCAAAGTAGAGAAAGGAAAAAATCAATTTGTGATTTTTAATGATTGCAACTTCCTTTTTGTCGTAATATTCTTTTAATACGGTGTCTACTACAAGTGCGAATTATAGCAACAAAAGCAAATAGGGAAAATGTGAAACGAAGTCTTGCTCGCAAAGATAAAATTGTAAATTACTTTATATTAACTGAAATATAATTGTAATAACGAATAAAATTGTAAGAAACAAGAAAATATTTAATTAAACTAAAATTATTAACACCACCTCTCTATTTTCCTTGTTATTTCACCATCTACTATTTCTCTATTAAAACCCCTTCTCAGTGAAACTGTTATTTCGGTGTTAAGTTTTAAGTGTAGTGTGTGTGGTTGTGTGTGAGTGAATTGTAAAAACTCTGATTTTCTTGTAATCTTAAAACGAAAAAAAGCCACTTTTACAGCTTGTTGTTTTAATTTTATATACGTAAAGTAGTCTTTGTGCATTTGTGGTTGTAATAACCAAAAAAGGAAATACTTTCCTTCTTTTGTATATTAGCTTTTGTCGTCTGCATTGTGAGCCTGCGTTTTCTTATTTTTTTTGACAATATTGACAACATAAAACAATTATGGGTGCTCAACAAGGCAAAGAACGTGGCTCACATTCTAGTGGCAGTCATGGTGGAACGGCTAGTTGCATTGGTGTTTCCAGTAGTAGTCCTGTTGGTTCGCATGGCTTGCCTGTTAATGCTTTAGGTGCCGGCTCCACATTGCGTGGCTCCCGCATCAAATCTTCAACACAACCAGCTGCCGTTAGTGGTGGCTTACATCGCTCAGCCGGTGTTTCATCATCATCGTGTCATAATCCCAAGGAAAATCGCTGCAACCCAATTGGATTGAATATATTTACAGAACATAATGGTAAGTATGATTTTTACATACATATGTAACTATGTAAGCCTATTTTTTTAATTCCAATATTTGAACTGTAATATTTGAAAGTGGTATAAATCCGCTTAAAAAAAAAAATAATGAGTTATAGGTGATTTTAGTGAGATAAGGACACTATTTAACTAAAATTAATGCTGACTTCTTTTTTTTTTTATAAAATATAACAGCTCACATGTATATTCTCAAAAGCATAATGAGTTTATGATATTAATATTTTAAATACAGCCGGTAATTTCAATCTCAAATGTAGCTTGACCCTTTGCCTGAATACCTATAAATTATCAGTTATTAGAATAAGGTATTATTATCCCTTGCAATATATTATGAAATACATATTTGTATAGTGAAAATGAATTACAGAGAAACTACAAAGCAAGGATTACTTGCTGGGTCAATTTCAAAATTATGTAATTGCTTTTGGCCGGTTTTTGTGGCAACTGGTGACTGCTCTCTCTAAAATTTCAAACTAGTAACCTTAATAAAAACTATTTTTACACGGTACACTTTTCTACATAACGAGTAATAGAGCTGTTATTTTTGAAAGCAATATAAATAAGTAAATTTTTTATATGTGTTGGCGATAATTTTAGTAAGATATAGATATCATCTCACAAAAATTACAGCTGACTCTTTTCTTTATAAAAGTAGACTTATACCACTTTCAAAATCAACAGCTCATTTGTTTCTAGAAGTGCGCACGCATACAAATATGCATTTTGAAGAGAAGCACCCACAATAACTGTTGGATATTACGTTAATGCATTTTTTAGACTGAACTAAATGCCATAAACATCATTCAGTAATGAAATACCGCTAAAAGAGATAGAATTTTTTTCATGGTTTACTACCACTATTTTTACAGTCATTCAATAACGCCCATAGTTTTTTTAATCCGATTTAATTTAATTTAAATATTTATTCTCTGAGACATAATTGATCTGTAATCTAAAAAACATAAAATGCAAGACTCAACAGCCTAAATTTTAAAATATTATTTGTCACTCTGTAATTGGAGCCCCCATGGTGGTGTTTCCTCCTACATATTTTTATATAGAAACATATGTACGTTGCACATACTTTTTTCTTTTAATAAATATTTTATATTTTTTGCTTTCTTTACAAGAAAATGTCAGGCAGAGGGTTGAAATGAATACTCTACCATATTAATTTTTTTTTTATATTTATTTACTTATATTGTACTTACATATATGTTAATGTAGAATAATATTTTAACCGGAAGATATTTTACGCATTTACGCATTTCTTCAGTTTGTTTAACATCAACAAACTCCCAGCTATTTTAACAACGACTTGAAATACGCTTGTGTGTTGTCAGTTATAAAACTAGAATTGACAAACGAAAGAAAGCAAATAGCCACCGGAAAACTTTATTAACTGCCAGCAGAGTTTTATAATTCTCAACTAAAATTTTTATAATTGCACTTATCATTTATGCACTTTCTGTATTTATTCACAAAAAAAAAAAATTAAAACTTTTATAGTTTTTATATATAGAGTTCTCTTTCGTCACTATTGCCCATTTAAGTGTTTACAACACCACTAATTTTTATAGTAAAAACTTTAGACTTTGAACTATTTAAAATTTTTTTTTTTAATTTCCATATACCTCCGTGAAGTATGTACCTGCATGGGTCTATAGATATAGATTTTTTTCTGATTGCAAAGGGTTTCAACAATTTTAAAATCAATAAATTTAATAAATCATAAATTTTTTTTCTTTTTTAAATTTATTTACCACTTCCCTACTTCTACTGTCAATGGCATGGTTTTTATTAAGTCCAATATGGTCTTAGCTTTCTTATTATTTCTATGTTCTCTGTATTTATATCTCTTTCTTTTGCTCTGTTCTTGTGTTTATTTATTATTATTATTTTGTCCAAATGCTGTAAATCCTCTTGACTACCAATAACCGGCCGGTACGAATTTACTCAATCGCTCATTATCTTTGATCTCGTCTTGAGTACCTACATACATATAATATTATTTGCTTTTTAAGGTTTTTGTTTTTCGTTTAGAATTTTTTCTTTTGTTATTGCCAATATTATTGTGCTCATTCTCGTTTGTATGCGTGACCAAGTGTCATCATTGTAGGCTTCGACACCTCATTGGACCTTGACGCAATCAAAAAAAAATTTGAGACAATTTGCTTAATTTAAGAGAACGTTAACAAAAAATTAAAAAAGTATTAAACATGTATAACAAAACTCAGCTACTCACGTACATCATAGAAAAATCGCAGTTTTTTTTAGTAATTTTGAAATCATATTGAGGTCAAAGGTTAATTAATTGCTTGTTTATTTCCTCTTATTAAAAAAAATAATTAAAGAAATTATTTAACAAATAATACTCGTATAAATATAAAAGCTATTAACAGTTAGAGGAAATGTTGAAAATATAAGGAAGACAAATTTTTAAATATATTCTTCTATTACAATCAATAGACAAGTTATGCCACTCCTTTTGGAGACAAAATTTCTTTGTATATACATAATTGGATAGAGGTCTAACTTGAAAACATCAAGTACTGAAAGCTAGCTTAGGAAAGCTTAAGTTATAAAGGTCGTCCCAGTAAGTCCTCTGATACCAGTGTTACCTGTGTAAAAGAAAGATGCCAAAGAAATAAGAGACAAAAGAAGAAAAGAAAAATGAGTCCATCCCCTAAATCAATTGCTTCTTTTAACGAAGCTAGATAGCACGCCGACCGTTGATATCACTCCCCGAAGGAAACGTCACGCTAATACTGAAGTGCCGGAAAAGCCAGAGCAGCTGATTTACAGTTTTCTCTTCCTCCTTGTCCTTACAACTTTTACAGTAGTCATTTAATGGCAAACCCATTTTTCTCGCGTAATTGCCAAAACCGGAGTTCCTTCTTATTGTTATCACTACACTCTTTAACTAAGCTCTCTGGAGCCCCAGTAATTCCCTGCTGCCATTTATATTCAGTCTATACTGCACGTTTGTTCGCATATCCATCCATTTTTACATAAAAAGATTTTTGCGATCGCTTTACACTGAGAGAGGTATGCCGCAGTACATGCCGATAACCTGTCCTGGCCACCATGTGTTGCATAGGGTGTCCCATTAAGAAAAAAATTTAAGAAAAAACCCTGCAAAGCTAACTTTATATATTTATTTTATGCTGCAGTATTTGTTATTTGTATTGTTCACTAATTTGCTTTGCTGTTAATGTAAACATAATTTATACTTCACAGAAAATGAGACATCAAACACAAAACTAAAATATTAAAAATTTATGTCTGTTGTCACTTGTGTCTCTATAGTTTCAATAAAAATTTAAACTCTTCTTCAAACACTTTTCAAGTGTGTATTTAATGTGCAGAATAAATAGTATTTACAAAATAATTTGTTAACGCTTGAATGCTAAATGGGGAAACAATTTTTCACAAGCAAATTTTATGCAATCATAGAGTAGCAATTCCCAATATTATTAGCCAGCAAACAGGTGACTGTAGCTTGGAGCTGTAAATGACTTAAAATAATATTGCAAATAAGTCACTCAAAAGTTTGGCTTCGGGTTTGCTGGTACTCAATCTATTAATGCCCATATTCATTTAATACATCCATTCCTTAGTTACTTATTAGTTGGTTGCATACACATTTCATTGTTGCCTCACATTTGTTTTTCTTTACTTAGTTAGTAATTAGATACAAAAAAAAAATTAAAAAGAAAAAAGTATAGTAAGTCTGCACCACTACTTAATGTTTGTAGTATCTACAAGTATGCAATCTGTATTTTAAAACTTTATTTCTGTATGTTCTTCAGTCTACTATGCATTTAACTGGTTGTCGCATATTGGGGATTTCATTGAGTGCAGAAAGTAAAAGAGAAAATCAAAAAAATAACTGCATTTGTTTGGTTTCACTATGGGAACTATTTATTTTGTACTTTATTTACTTCCACGAATGTAAAAGTATGTATGCATGTGTGAAAAAGTGTGTTTTACCTTTTGGTGAAAAGGGCTTTTATGTGAACATTTTTATAAAGTTCGCTTCCGCGTAGCTTAAAATTAAAAAAAAAATTAATACAGGCTAAATATCGATCTGATGGAGAGCTGAAAATCAAAGTAAGTGTACTGGAGGATCAGTGCAGGCTTCATCTTTGTATTCCTATTTACTCTATTTTCAGCTTAGGGATAGGAGCGCTGATTAGAACAATGAGAAACGGTAATTGGCTTGTTTTACCAATTCCACTGGTTAAGCAACGGACACCTAACTAGTTTCTCTCACAGAGTTTCTGTTTAAATTATCTCTACACCCTTTGATTGTCCTATTTTATTTAATAATTATTCTCTCTTTTGCTAATTTCTGCCTCTGTCTCTATCTACATCTGGGTATCTGTATCTGTATATTTCAACTGTATCTCTATGTATGTCTATATCTGTATCTGTATTTAAATCTGTATCTGTTCCTGTCTCTATCTCTATCTGTATCTTAACTCTATTCCTCTCTATATCGCTATTTCCCTCTTTACCGTAAAGGTAAAGGTCCTACATAAAATTACTCACTTGAGCCACAATTTCGAATTAGCGTGAAGAGTGTAGAGTTAAGACACTAGTGGAGCAAACGAATATGTTGTAAATTTTTATTAAAAAAACTTCACTTTAATAATTTTATGCTTGTGATATGTGTAAAGATAAATACGTCAAGTTAAATTATTTTTTTTTTAAATAGCACATGCGATAAAAAAATATTTCCATACATATTCTTCACATATGTACTGAATTTAAAGGGGTTTATAGAGAGATGAAGCCATTTTGGCCAAACCCTTCTATCTCAAGGAATGAGAGCTAATGGAGAACAACCATAATAGATAGGGCTATCATCCTGGGAATACAGTTTCTCCCAATTGTATTTGTGAAATTTTTTAGAAAACATAGAAAATTTCACTTAGTACAAAAATATCGTATATGTGGTCTCTGAGGTAAAGGCTACTGTAGCCAAACCCTTCTATCTCAAGGAATGCGACACATATCATTTTAAAGGAGAGGCTGTCTAGATTTGTAATCTATTGCCCAATTACCCAGAAATTACTTTGGATTATTTTAAAAAAAATTTTTGAAATTTCCTTTACTTGATATTATTGTAGTCGACTACTAAATTGCTTGCAGGGTTTGCTCTATTGCAAAAAAAAAAAAAAAACACCACGCCAAACAAGATCAGTATTAAAAACTTTTAATAAAAAAAATATGAAAGTATGAAAACCAAAAGCTAGAACAAGCGTTTCGAAAAAGAAAACAAACAAAGTAAAAACTATATAAAAAACTTAAATACTACAAGAAAAATAATAGAACACAAATCAAAAAAGTTTTTGTAATTTATTGTAACAATAACAATTCATGCAACAAAATATTTAGAACAAACTTCACTTACACTTCTGAAAAAAAAAAAAAAAAAAAAAAAAAAAAAAAAAGCAATGCAAATTTGTTATGCATAAATAACAACAACAACAATAGCTTTAAGCTGCATTTAATAAAGTAACTAAAATGGCTGGATATAGAAATAAATTAACTGGCAAATGATATTATTTTCAGCTACCATTTGACTCTTTGTTGGAATGCTGACTTACAAATTCTCATTTGGTCAATTGGGTTAGGTTAACAACATAATTATCTTATGTTTCAGACAATATATGAGACTAATTCACTGATGATCGAATTAGTGTTCGTTAAATAGCCATATGGATATATTTTTCATGAGAATAGCCTTAAATTTAAGCAACATATTTGCAAGTAGCACCAACACAAAATTAATTTAATTTATTCTCAGTGTAACACTGTGTTATTAAAACAATGATGTTGGTTATTTTATTTCAGTTTTATTTATTTATTCATATTTTTTTTTTGTGATTAATATGCACTTTGTGTTTTAGTCTTTGTTTTATATTAGATTTTTTTTCTTTGCACAAGTACTTCACAGAGTTTTTAAAGAGTGCAGAGGTGGCAAATAATGATTTCGAATGATTTTATGTTTAACAAAATAAGCATAAAATGCATTGAAAAGACGACTTTGGCTGTGAGAATCGAATTTAAAACATTTAAAAATTTGATAATGATAAAACAATTTTTTATCTGTGACGCCAGAAATGTTGTGCTGCAGCCAAAAATAATAACATAATCGTACACTATCTTAGTTAAGAGCTGCTCTAGAGTGTGATAGTGTCACTTTTTATTGTATTTCATTCGTTACAAATAAAAATTTAATTATGGCAACTTAATAATAAATTGAAAGAATTGATTCTTTAACATTTAATTACGGTTGTTGTTCCTGGTGAAAGAACTTCATGGCCTTCTTTGGTTCGAGGTGTTTTTTTTTCTAACGAGATTGGTGGTGTACTCGCGTTGTATTTGTTTATGTCATATTGAGGCGATTTTGACAACTCTTTTTTTTACTTCCATTTGACACATCCTCTTTGCCAGATGTTTAGGGGTTTTCAATAAGATATATGATTAAATTACACAATTTTTAAAGCCCTAAATAAGTATAACCAGCACTATGTCATCTACAAATACGTTTAAATATCTTGAAGAAATGATGGTTTAGAATAATTAAATCTTTTATTAAAATTATTTTAATTAAAATTCTATTAAACAAGCAACGGTAGACTCCACAAAATATTTGCTAAAATGTAGTGGTTACGCTTTTTTCAACAAATATTTGTCTAATGTAGACTGTAGCTTAAGAGAACGGCTAATTATACTTGTTTTGCACCACAAAACTATAAGAAATCTCAGAAACCAAGTAATTCCAAAAAATACCTGTTTTAAAAACCCTTAATTGTCATTGCGTAGCTGAAAGAGTGTTTTTTGTTTTTATGTTTTCAAGTTGTTTGCTTCTTTTTCGTCTACATCGTCTGGTATTTTAAGGACATTCATTATAATTAAAATGAAGGCAATAAACTTGGGTTTTGCAGTGTAAATCTCAAAGGATTTATGTGCATAAATTTAAATTATTCAAAAGTAATTTATTTAAATAATAAATTAATGTAATATTTTTGATTTAAAAAATTCATAATTAATATATTTTTGTTTATTTATTAAAGTGAATTTAATGTGCTGTTAACAGGAACAATTTGTGGCAAAAGACTCAGTTTTTAAAATATTTGTGAGTTTTTATCCTAAAAAATTTTCAGACACTTGAATTGTTCATCTCCTATAAACAGGACATAGAAATATCTCACAAATTGAATAAACATCTTTATAGAACAGCCCGAAATCGTTTTAGTTTTTTTTTTAATTAAAAAAAGGTTGTTTTTGAATTAAATTTTAATTAAACAAAATTAAAATAAATTGTTAAAATTTAACACGCTTTACGCTTAAAAAAACTCTCTCCTAAAAATTTTATGAAAACACCTATTTCTTGCTTCTTTTGTTGCAAAGGGGGCGTGTAATGGGATGTCACTCAACCACATGCAATTTTTGTTTTATTTTAATTATTGTTTAAACAAATGCGGGCTTAACTCTCTTCTTGTTATTATTTGAGGTACGAGTTCTTTAAAAAAATGAAAAGACTTCTGGAGTATTTTTTTTAAAACTTTCTCAAGTTCAAGTTTATGGAAAAAAAGTTTTGTTTATTTTTCATACCGGAAAAAATATCTGTGTTTCTTGTCTTTTATAATAGAATTTTTTTTTTGTTTATTATATTCCAATTAATATTATCATTAATTCGTTAAGTTAATTTGTATTTGTAATTTGTGATTTGAAAAAAACCAAAAAAACTGAAAGAAATATTACCAACCATATGGCTCCCTGGCAGTTTGAGATGTTTTTTTACTGCAAGTACTAGTAAAAGAGGAAAAAGAAAGAGTATAAATGAGAACAAAGTTCAAATTTGTTACTTTTTTTATGGCAGGCGGAAAATGGCGGCATGCAGGCACTGTCGCCTGTCATCCATTCTGGTTGTATATTTTTAACACAATTAATTTTGTGTTGAGTTTTCCTTTTTAAATTTTTTTGAAAAGTTAAAAAAAAAAAACAAACAAATAAGATGTTTTTTGTATTGTTGTTGAAAAATGTTTATACATACTCCCCAAAATGTATTTTTGTTGTTGTTGTCTCTGCTACATATCTTCACTTTTTACAGCAGCAGCCATTAGCCGGCAATGTGCTCGTATTGTATGCAAGTGATGCAGTCAACCAGTCAGTCAGTCATGTTATGCTTTTCTCAGATGCATGTATGAAATTAATGAATATGTTTCTTATAATTTTTGCTAAATGTCGCCATAGTTTTTCGAAATAAACTTTGAGGGAGGATATAAATAAAATATGTGTAAACGAAAATGAAATGTCAATTTTTATAAAAACAGAAACGTATGTGTGTTTGTATGTTAGTTGCCCAGCAAGCAATTTGATAAGGAGTTTAGAAAAGTAATGCAATGTCAATTATAAACCAACTTGCCCTTTTCTAAATTGTATCAAGCTTTTTCACTAAAATGTTCTTAAAAAAAAATAAAATTTATTACGTTTTTTTTTAAACTTTTTTTCATGTTTTTGGCGCATGTCATTTCTTTTAGCAAAATGAAAAGGATTTTAAAAATTGCAATTTTTCTTTTAAAGAAAATGTAAAACAAAATGAAATGTAAAAAATTACCACAAATGCTATTGAAAGATAATCAATTATAGTGCAAAAAAAAAAAATCTAAGAAGTTTCAAGTTTTTTCTTTCTTTCGTTTACTTCTTGCTGACAACTTTTTTTTTTTTTTTTGCCAACAATCCCTTATGGTTGCAACATGTTTAAGTGCAGCGTGCGTAAGTAGCTGCAGGAAAGTATACAATATAATGGCATAAAATAGAAAAAAAAAATACTAGAAGTTGTTGCTCTCTTAGAATACAAGTAGTGGCTGGGTGTGTTACTTTTGAGTTTAATTTTTTTCCTTCCATTTTCTTAATTTTATTTTTCTTACTTTAAACCTGATTGACAGCTTGATTTAAATCGATAAAGTGATAAAAGCATAAATAAAATTAAATATAAATTTAGTCAAGCCAAGGCTTCTCAAACAGCTACTAAAACAAAAAACTAAAAAGAAAACTAAGAAAAAAAATATGTAAATGGTAAAGGCTAATTAAATAAAATTATATTCATGGGCGACGATTATTCCTTTTTATGTTAAAATAATTTCTGAAGAATACGCAAATATTTATAGTTAGTAAAAGGATTCTCAACAAGAACTCTTGTTCACAGCACAAGTTTTAGTACCAGTTCAACTCCAAGCAGATCGGGAGTGGAGAAATTGCGAGATATAAATAGCCAAGCTGTTGTCCAACTGACGACTAAAACTATGTTTTAGGGTCTCCTTGTTCTTCTCTTGACAATTTTTGCCCATTATCCCAACTGGCTGTTTTAAGCCGTTGTTACATTCAAATCAATTACTTTGTAAAGTCGCCTTTAAACTTATTTTACCACTATGCCCATTTTCATTCTTCTTTTTCATTTCATTCTTATACCTTTGAATTCTAAGCGATTCACTGTATTGTGCGTTACCTGATATCAAGGCTTCCTTTTTCAGTTTTTCCAAAAAATTAGTTTGATAATGCGGTTACATTGGATGGGCGCAGCTTTCGAGAAGCATCAATAACAATTGGAATAAACTGTCTTCCCAGGATGATAGCCCTATCCATTGTGGTTGTTTTCTCTTAGGTGCCATTCCTTGAGATAAAAGGGTTTGGCCAAAATGGCTTCATCTCTCTATAAACCCTTTTACATTCAGTACATGTGTGAAGAATATGTATGGAAATATTTTTTATCGCATGCGATATTTAAAAAAAAACCTATTTAACTAGACGTATTTATTTTCAGATTAATAGTTTTCATAAAAATTCTTTGGTTTCTTTTCATTTGATAAACAAAGTTCTTGTTGAAAAACCTGATACGAGCACATACATACATCGTAGTAAATAAAAGTCACGTCTGCTATTCAAAGCCAATTACTGGCTCTCACTCCATATCACGTGCCAAGTAAACACACACACACACGTACATATTTAAATTTCTTTATATAAAAATTCTTATAGCAGAAAAATGCATCCACTGACTGTGACTGTGATTCTTTCTGTTCCTTTGGCAACATTTTTACTCGCATAAATTGCAAAAGTGCATTCTTCCATTCATTTACACATTTCATTGGAAATTGTTTTTAAATAAATGCGTTTAGACACAGTACCAGCACAAACCAGCCAACAGTTGTAATACAAAAATTTTAAAATAAAAAAAATTACATAAAATGAAATTAAAAATGAAAAAAAAAGAAAGAGAAGAAAATTCTATAAATAGAATTTACATGCTGGTAACTTCGTCAAAGCTCTTACATAAAATGTCTTGTTGCTGTTGGTGTTTGTGTTGGTCTTTCCTTCTGCGTGTCTTAAAAGAGTTTATAAATAAAAATTTTTCTTTTTCTTTTTATTTTTTATAAGAAAAAAATTGCGATAAACAATGACAATTTTAAAGGAGTGTAATCATGGCACTGGGAAGGAAGATAAATGAAAAACTTTATTATAACATGTCAGTCAGTCACTATACGCTGTATGCTGGTTGGTGGCTAGACTCCAGCAGCAGTCAGTGATTATTTGCAATTTGCATTTTCTGTAGAAAATAAAATTAACATTTTTATTACTAAGACTGACAAATAATTTATTACACCTTTGACAAAAGCATATGGTTAACTCACTCAGGAAATACTTGGACTTTGTTTATGGCGCCCCATATATTAAAATTTAAATACGAGGAGTTGGCAAATGGAAATCATTTTCAAAATTTACAAATCATGTAACGCAATAATAAAAAAGAAAATATTTTTAAACTTGCTTAAGTCTCAGTTAGAATTGATTTGATTTGATTTAGTAAAAGCCAAATATGAGCTGTTATTTTTGTTTATTGTGTATTAATTCACAATGAAAATGTTTAATGAAATCCTTCATGGGTTTCGTTATCATAACCGAATTTAGAACAAACTGTCCGGTGCTGCCACATATCATTGTTTTCCTTTCGCTAACGGCACACATAATCAGTCTCATTACTGCTGCACTTGTTTCTAATAAACTCAATAATAAAAATATATTTTTTTTAAATCACACAAATAAATTTTATTATTATTTAACAAACAAACACTAAACAAACAAAAGAAAGAGTAAAAGAACACAAGGTCGAAAATATTAAGGCTGTGCAAAAAACAAAAATAAATTAAAAGTCTGAAAGTGTTTGTATGCAGGTTTTAATGTACATAAATAAAAATTCAAATAAACTGATAAAATAAATAAATAAAGGGTAGCGCATAACTTTGTTGCTTTGGGATTTTGTTAAATGATTTCGAAAAAGTACGTCAACAAATATAAATCATGGTGTAAGTAAACCAGGCGACACAGATGCCAGACGAATGCTGTGACCTTAAAATGAAATTTAAAGGCTTTTCAGATGACTCTTGTCATTCTCATTTTTTTAAGATTTTGCAAAAATTTATTCATAGTGTTGCTTATGCTCTACCCTTTATAAATATATTTTACAACCCAAACAGTGATATGTACCCTACACTAGGCAACATATAAAAAAATTAATAATAATTTAAACAAACAAATCTAAACAAGATAAAACAAATAAATAACCTGTCAGCTAAACAAAATGATAAAAAAAATTAAAGAAAAAGCGAATGAAAAGACAAAAAGCAACGAGCAATCACAATAACCACAATCGAACTAAATTAAAAAAAAATATAAAGAGAAAAAAAATTTAAATAAAAAAAATAAAACTATAAATGCCAAAACTGGAGCAATTTACAGTTGACTAAACCTGTTAATAATTGCGTTAACAACCACAAAAATAATAAAAATAACAGCAGCTAAACAACTTTTAACCATCATTTAACCAAGAGCTCGACACTGCACAGTGGGGTGGTTGTGGCCTGACATTAAGCTAAAAAAATTAGTCATAAATAAAAGAAAAGTAAATAATAGTGTCTCATTTTACACACGTATTAGTAAACACCAAAAATACCTTTTGCTAGAATCGAAATAATTTTATAAAAAAAGTTTTTAGGACTCTTAAACTTGCAGTCCTGTGAAATAACTTAATAAGACATAAGTGGTTTTTCTTTATAGCCAGAGAAATATTGGAACTATTTGGTCGTTATCATTTTAAAAATTATTTTGAATCTTTAAATTCTTATAAACAAAACTCAGCTTTTAATAAAAGTCTACTTTCGTGTGCTCACAATTATGTGCTTGCCCAGGGGTGAAAAGACTTAGAAGTAGCTGCTTAGATATAGATCCCAGAAAATCTAGTTTAAATGAAAAAAGATTCTTGAAATGACTAGATTTGTTTTAAATAGTTGAGCATGAGTCTGTGCCATAGAACTTAGAGATCAGATCGCGTTGCTATTAAAGCCCACTGTGCTTTATTATTTGTAGTTTAATATAAAAAACATCATAATGAAACTGCCTTCTCTATTACAAATAAACCGCAGTTAATCGATAAGTAATAAAAATACAGCAAATTTAAAATTAAACAAACCGTTTCTTTCTTTTCTTTTTTCTTCTTTCTTTTATTTTCAAATTAATATGAGTATCATAAAATGTTTGTTGTAAGAGGCAGTCAGAGGTACGGAAAATGATGCATTTTCAATTAATCTTCCCCTCTTATTCAAAAAGATTAAGGTAGACGTTATGATAATTTTTTATATACTCCCTGTCACATGAATAGAACCCCCTAATACACAATTTTTTCAAAAGGTTATATCTTCTAAAAAAAATGCCACCAACTTAATTTTTATTTCTATTTAAAGGTAATTTAGTTGTTATTGAAGACTACAAAAATAGGTTCAATATATACACTGGTTTTCTTTTTATACAAAAAAAAAAAGAAATTCTAAACCAAATAAAAAAATGCCTTCAAAATTTGCGTCACATGAATGGGACACTTCTATAAAAAAACAGTTTATGTATAGTTTTCTGTAAAAATATTTATATTTTATGAAATTTTCTACATTTTAAAGGCTTTTCAATAAAGCATAGACCTCGATTTTTTCAGATTGTTTCGTAAATTCTATTGGGAATGGAATCATACCATGATTTTATGTAATTAAAGAGCCTAAACTGGCTCTTTTTATTTTTAAAAAATTTTTGGAGGCTTTTAGTTTTTTATTATTACATTTTTGCTTCTCTCTTTTTTATTTAAAAACAGAAATTTTCTTCATGTCACGTAATTAATCTACAATAAGCCTTGACCTCTAATATCGATGCTGAAAGCGTGATGTCTATGCTTAAATAAATAAAAGAAAATGTATACACTCAGCATTAATATGCAAATGTTATTTAAAGAGTTGCTTTTGTTTTACAATCTTACACACACACAATTTGTGGTTTTATATAAAACGTATAATTATAAAAAAAAGTGTAACATTACTTTTCAAATTTACTGTAAAATTTAGTTCAAATATTAAATTAATTTATTCATAAAACAGACAAAAAATAGTAAAAGTGTAAATCAGAGATGTTGCACGCATTGATTAAGAACCCAAGAGGACGTAATTTTGGGCCGGAATTATGCCATTTTTAGTTTTATGTGGATAATTGATTTTTTTCTGCAATCAATATTTGTTATGAATATTAACGAAAATGGTCCATTGTGCATCGTTACACATTTCACATTCATTCCATTACATTATTTGATTTGAGGTGGTTGAAGGACTGACTATATTTGGCACATGCATTCATGTTTCTATTTAAAAAAAATTACAAATTTAATTAAAAAAAGAAAACTTAACTGGCTCATTTAAACAAGTAACTGGTAAACTTGAAATTTGGTAATGAATTTTAATAAATATTTAAAAGCATGACAATAACAAACACTAGTACCTACACATACATAGACCAGTAATTATGTTTGTTAATTTACATAACTGATACAAATCAGCCTTTAAACAGAAAAGAAAAACAAAAAAAAAAACACTAAAACAAATAAAAATTAAAATTAAAATAAAAACATGCTGTTGGCACTCGTATATAAAATTGAATGCATTCACTGGAGCGTATAATTACAAAACAATATTTAATTTGTTGTCTTTGACATTTCCAAAAATTTCCAAAAAAATCTATTTATTTTCCCCTTATAAATTCATAAGTGTAAAAGGCGCAGGCAAATGAAATTCTTTTAAAAATGGAACCATCAGACATGAGTTCTCTCAGAACAAAAAGCGTTATTGGTAATGGAAGGTTGGTTGATTGCATGGCAGCCTAAGGACCATCAATTAAAATCGCATGTGGCATTAAGATATCTAACCCTAACCCCGATATCTCAGATAAGCGGTCCATAAGATGTGTTTTGAAAACAAAATCCAAAACCTTCTATCTTAAGGCACACATATCATTTTAGAGGGGAGGCTGTCTAAATTTGTAATCTACTGCCCAAATACTCAGAAATTGCTTTGAAGTATTTTTAATTTTTTTTTTAAATTTCCCCAATGCTGTTGCTTTGAGGGATTTTTACCATTTGAAAATTTCAAAAAAATTTTAAAAATAGTCTAAAGTAACTTCTGAGTATTTGGGCGGTAGATTAAAAATTCAGACAGCCTCCCCTTAAAAATTAGCCTTAGAAATTTTGATCTATATAAAACTATTTAATTATTATAATTAAAAAAATTTTTTAAATTTTCTTAAAGAGATTTATGTTCATGTAGCCCACTGTGTTGATAAAGAAAATTTTTTTCAAGCATTTAAAACAAGTTCTCTCCTACATTGGGGTTTGCAAAATATTTTTTTTATTTTAAATAAAAACTTCATTTTATAAATAGTTTTTTTTTACATTTCTTTTAAGCAAATTAATTAAGCTGATAATGTATTTACGAGTATTTTAAGCCATCTTTTACCATTTTATTTTTAATAAATATTATTTTTTGTTTGTTAGTTTCTTTTAGTTTTCTTTTGTTTTTCACATACAAAGGAAGTTTTTTTTTGTTTTTGTTAAATATGTTATTGCTGTTTGTAGTAGTATTTGTCACTAATTCCTATAAAACGACATTGATGCCACTTATTCGCTACACAAGTAGTAACAGCGCAGTTTGAAATAAACCAGACATGCTGATGTGAAATTCATTTCCGTTTTACTTTGAATTAAAATTTCATTTTCTTTTCACTGATCTCTCTTATTTAGACTGTTTTTTGTTTTTTTTTTTGTCTGTATGTCTCTCGTTTTTCCTATTGTTTTTAAATTTATTTATTCTAGTACTATCTAGTACTAGTGCAGTAACAAAAACAACGGTAGTTAATTTTGTGTAAATGATGCTACACAAAATAGAAAACGTAATATTTAGGATGTTCACTTAATATGACAAAAAAACAAATAATTACAAGGAACAATCAAGTGTAAACAATAGGATCTTTAAAAAAAAATATCCAATTGTTACAACTTGTAAAGATATTGGACAAACTTTAACAAGCAAACTTTAATACGAGTTGTTTAACCTTAAAAAGTCCTGAGTGGCCATGGATATTAGGATATTCATCCTAATTACGAAGGTCGTTTTCTTTATTTACACAGTTTTCGTAATGGCTCTTAATAAAATCTCATGCCATGATTTCCTTTGTTTACAATTTAAAGCTCATGCTCACATGAATAGCCTTAATTTTCCCTTTCAATGTTTTTTTTATTGTATGTATAAGCTGATGAGTGAATGAACAACAACAGAACAAATTGAAACGAGTACAAATCTTATTTAGTTTAGCTTTAGTAAAATAATACTCAAACCAATTGAAAATCATGTCATGCTGAATTCTATCTACACTTGCCAATTTCTATTTATTTTGTTTCTTCTACGCTTTTCATCACAATCATCATAATGATGATTTAAAATAAAATTTTATTAAATATTTAGCAAGAAAATGGAAAAAGAAAAAGGCAACGGAAATTATATAGTAAAACTGTAAACAAATTCCGAGACAAAAAAAAAACGCAAGAAAATCCTTTGAAAAAATAGTTTTTTTAAGTTTGATTGTGTTGAACAAGTTGTTTCAAGTTAAAAAGAAAAACCAAAAGCATTTGAAGACATTGGAAGCCATTAACTTTCAACAAAATTAAAAAAAAAAAAAAAAAAAAAAAAAAAAAAAAAAAAAAAAAAAGCAAATGATGCTATTTTTAAAAGTGGTATAAGTCCATTTTTTTTAAATGAGTTACCGCAGATTTTTTTCAAAAATAAGATTATAGTTAAGGAAGTAATTTCTTTTACAGATTTCATTTTCTTCTTTCAATTATTAACATTTTTTTCAAGTTTTTATTTTATTTTTGTTGGATTTTGTAAGATTGTGAGAAAACTTTTCTGAAAATTTTAAAATCACGACTTGAATTTCAGCTTAATCAACTAAAAGTATCTGTAATTAACTTTGAAAACAATAGATACCATTTGATAGATACCATTTGATAGATACAATTTATTTAATTTGAGTTAAAAGAAAAAGAAACAAACAAAAAAACTATTTTTCTTTTTATATTCAACGACATAAGAAAAATGGCATAAAATTTTTTTACTTGATTAGATTTCATAAATTAATCATCTAAAACTTGCTTGTCTTAAGATCAACCAATCACAAGTTAAGCATCGATTTTCATGAAATATTTATGTATGAAACTCATAAGGTGGATTTTTTCCTATTTTTGTATTTTTAATAATTTTTTTTTAATTAAAAAAATGTCTAAATTTTGCATAAAAACCTTTTGACAACTATTGAGGAAATTTTAAAACGATAAGCAAATTTCATTGCAGAATTCTAATCTTTCTTTTTTATTCAAATAGAACCAACCAAGATTATTTTATATTTTGAACATCAGACTGACAGAATCAGACTACCAGAGGGGCCTGATTGCCTAAACTTATTCACAATTTTTTTATAATAATCTCTTCTATTAAAAGGAACCGTTCACCTTAAACTTAAAAGTTGAAGGGCAGGTTACCTTCCATTTAAACTTTTACTTGAGAACTTCCAATATGAAATTTGTTGGGCTTGTTCCACGGTTAACAAGTTATTCACTTTGTTTTGTATTGTTTGTCAAAACTGCCAATCAGGTAAATATGTTTCATAAACGCTATTTTCTGCTGGCAATGTTCCCATTGTAATTTTTTTTAATATCTAATTTTTCAAAATTTTTTTCTTCTTAAGTTTAAAGACCCTATTTTTTTTTGTTAAGTTATACATTTTTGTTAAATTTTGTTTTAGCAACATGCAACGTTTTGCCACTGTTATTTATGGCCAGTTTTGATTTAATTTATTTTTCATAGTTTACAGCAAAAACAAAAAAAGTAGCAAAAGTGAAATTATTTTTTTTTCTATTTCAGTTTACGATTAATAATAATAAGTTTTGAAAATATTTTAATTAATTATTATTAATCACCTTATCGGTCATTAAACGGACAAGTAATTTATTATTTTAATTGAATAATAAATACCTATTAATTATATAAAATTTAAAAGTATAAAAGTGTTATCAACTTTTAGGTTTTTATGTGAAACAATTAAAATAAATGAGCTGTTATTTTTGAAAGTGGTATAAGTCAATTTTTTTAAGTAAACTTGTACCACGTTCAAATGTTAAAAACCTTTTATGCTATTGTAAAACTTGTTTTTAAAATAAATTTTTAAATATATATTTTTAATTTTTTATAAATAAATTTAAAATTTTAATTTTAAATTCTCTTTTTCTTTGCAGGTAAATACTTATTTTAATTGATAACGAAATTAATTGTTCACCTTTTTGTAAGTACATACATGTATACTCGTATATTATTGTCATTATTTTTAACTAATTCATTGATCATGAATTGAGCTGTTATTTTTGAAAATTGTACAAGTCCACTTTAAAAAAAAAGTAATCAGCAGAAATTATAGCAAGATATAGACACCATCTTACTAAAATTGAGTTAAACTCATTTTATAAAAAATTGGTCTTATACCACTTTCAAAAATAACCGCTCACTTTAAAGTGTGTAGATATTTTTTAGAATTAATTTTTTTTGTCATAGTTCTTAGTGATTTCCATTTAGTTATGATCACAATTTATAAAATCACAAAAGCACATTATCATCAAATTTAGGTTGTGGATTTGTTTTTTGTCAAATTTTTGTAAAGCTGATTTTGGTCTTTCCTCTCATTTCATTGAATTTTATAATTTCGTTATACATATAAAAATTCGCTTAATCAAAGTGTTTAAGAATAAATGATAAAGAGAAGGCCTCCTGCCTATTGACCAGTCGTTGTTGTGAAGAAAAGGCAGTGATATATTGCAACGTAGTTTACATGTTTCACATCAGATTTTCATAAATTCAACTTCGACAAATACACTTGTAAAAAGGCTTAGTATTTCTGCTGCATAGACGTGACTTCTCCTCTTTGCCAATCTTGCCAGACTTTCCTTTACCTAAAAACTTGGTAGTGAAACTAATACTACGACACTTAAAAGTCCTAGTTATACTAGTTCTGCCAGCCAAAGATTTTTAGAATAAACAAATGATTAATATCTTCGATCCTCAGTATAGACATCAATCAAACATTAATCATACGCTTTCTTGGTTTTAAGGCATTTAAATTTAGGTCTTATTGTTAAAATCTTAAAGCGTTTCGCTTGGTTTACTTCTGTCATTTAAAAAGATTTTAAATTAAAAAAAAAATAGTTGAAAAAATCAAAGTTTATTTTAATAATTTTTATATATAATTTTTTCTTCGTTTTATGCTTTGGGTAGTAGTTGGGCATCACCACTCTTTAATTAATAGAGAGAAAAACATGTTTTTTTTTCTCTCTCATCCACTTTTCATTAAAGGATGTTGTTGTGTTATTGACTTCTACTAAAAACATAATAAATGGAATGGAAAAAGAGCCAGTACGAGTAATTTTTTTATTTGAATTTACATGACGGCGGATAAAATCTATAAAAACTCTTGAGTCACAAAAGAATTGTAACTCTTACTTTTTATTTTGAAAATTTTGTTGTTATTTTTGTTGTTATTAATGGTCATGTATACACACACATACATACAAGACATTATTTAATGTAAATTTTCATTTTAAAAGTTTTTTTTTTGTTTTGGCTTTGAGCCAACCAAACAATTGCTTGAATATTGATTACTCTATCACCTACCGTTGCCTACTGTTGTATACAGTTCCATTGAAAAATAGCCTTTAGTTAGAGCCATTGAAAAATATATGTATTTACCAGAGCGCTGCACAAGTATAGCACAAGCCATTATGCCAAGTAGTTATGTGTGACTTTGCAATTTTTTTGCGCAGCTCTAGTATTTACTTGCCTTTTATATGATGCTTTTCTCTTTCATTTTGTGCTTTATTTGCTGGCAGACTGTATAATTATTTTATAAACATAAAAGAGTGGTAAGACTCAAATAAGTACTTACTGTACTGACGTATGTAACTTCATCTGCTGCCACTTATTCATAGTCCAATTCTCGTATGAGCTGCTATGAAAACGGTTATGTTATGGCTGCCGGCCAAGAATGCCAATATAACTTACACTTCAATGGTCAAATGTAATAAAAAATTTTTTTTTAAATTAAGAAGAATGAAGTAGAAAGACGTTTTACACATTTCTATACATATAAACGTTGCTAGAATTTAAAGTAAAATAAAAATGTATGTGTGTGTATGGCCACATACAAGTATAAGTATATTTTATGGTTTCATTGTTCTTCTATGGTAATTGCTACTGTACACGATGGAGTGTGTTGTTGTGCCCTCTTATATTTTTCTATTTAGTCTAATCTAGATAAGGCCAAGGTTATTGCACGTACCAGTGCATACACATGTACATGCAGACAAACATAAGTTTTTATGAAGTATTTTGTATGTAGATAAGGTTTGTTTGTACTTGAATGACTTTTCTAACCGTATGTTGTCAACAGCTATAAAACAGCAGCCAACCAAATTATCTTTCAGCAAATAATTTTAAGATGCTCAAGGAGTTTCTTGTGGTAAATGTAATAATGACATCTTGAGGTTCCTCCTAATCTAATAAAAATTATTTGTCACTCTGTTGTGGCTGCAAAAATTTCATTTTTATTTCAAGAAAAACTCTAAAATTACTGTAGCTTTATAGCTATAAAAGGAAATTTTATTTGAAAGCCGAGGAATGTAAATCGATAGGATCCAAGTTATGCCAATTTCAATTACACTGCTGAATTTGAGTGATATAGACTCAAGAATAGTCGAACAGAAGATTACGCCTTCAGCATTATGAAATTTTTTAATTTTTGTAAACGAATTTGCGACACAAGCTAATATAAATCATTTGGCTAGCGTTGCAGCCACATATGCTTGTTTTCATAACGACAGCGAAACTCATAATCCAAAGGTAATTTATATCTTCCGATATCGAACGAAATTTACATATAAATTTTATGGAAATTTCAATATCGAATGCCGTAATTTGCTCTCAGGCCTGTTGTTTTTTTCTCCTATTCCTTTCTTCCTTCTGTTAGAACTTTGTGTGGTTTTCCAAACTTTAATTTTTTATTTAATTTCTCTTACATTATCCAAAAAAAAAAGTAGTAATTCTGCTATTTATTTAACATTTCATTTAACGCAGCCTTTAATTAGTTTCAAACCCTTGTTTTCACTTTATTTAGGTTTTTTTTTAATAATTTTCCTCTTCCTTTTTGCTTTAAAAGTTTGTATAACAACAAATAAATTTCTTCTATTCATATCTTCATTATCTCTATAATGAATGACAAATATTTATTGATTTTTTTCTGTCTACTCTTAATATTTACTTTACTTTTTTTTACTTTAAATGGGTATCCTTTTATTTATTTTTTTCTGTAAGGCCCAGCATATGACGAATCTTTTCATTCATACATTCAATCCTTAAAACATTCCAGTCAGACAGCCAGTCATTGACAAAATTAAAAAAAAAAAAAAATACAACAACAGTCAAGTCAGTTGCTTGTCAACACTTTGCAATGGATGTTTAACCCTTAAAAGCACCACAAGGGTACATTTTAAATGCAGAACTTTATAAATAAGTTTTATTTATTTTCGTGTTGTTTTGTATTTCCAAAAAAAATTAAGTAAAAATTTGAATTCTGTTATCTACAGATTAGCTCGCAACGGCCCAGAACAAAACATTTTCCATTAACCAGCATTAAATCAGCTGATTCATAGTAGAACAAAGCGTTAAAACTAATGCTGCCTTAAAAAACACTGAAATTTCTTTAAGAATGAAGAAGATTAGTTCGCTCTTTGACCAAATTTTTATGAAAAGAACCTCTTGCCGACAAAAGCAAACATCGAGAAAACGACACTCATAATTTATAATAAAAATTGAAGCTCTCAAAATGAACTTTTTGCAGAACTCCAAATAGCTATTTTTCGGTTTTAAAAATTATTTGTTTTTCAAAATGATTCGATCATAATATTATTATTCTATTGAGAAAAAAGTACCGCTTTAGGTTTAATAAACCCATTAGTAGTAAAAGTACTCGTATACGAATTCTGTGTACGTACTAGCACTTACGTCTATGTGAAAACTACTCATACGAGTATAGTAAAAAATAAGTATGTAGTTAGAACAACGAGTACGAGTAGTAATTTTCATACTCTACATTTGTAGCCATTCATTTATTTTATGCTTTAAAGCAAACAAACCAACAAATAACAAAATGCTTTTGCCCAAACCTTGCAAATCCAGCCATTTTACTTTAAGCCAAGATACAACTACAAATACAAATAATTGCAGTAATATATGCTGCATATGAGTATTTATTCATGTAGTAAGTGAATCCTTATAACAAAGGTCCTGTCAAATTTACTTTTTGTTGCATTTGTTATTCGTATGACTTTAAGAGAGGGTGGTTTCAATTGTAATTCTTTATTTAAACATGGTCTTGTCTCGTATTTGTACTTGTATGTGAATGTGAATGGCTCTTGTTGTTTTTACATTTACTACACATTCGTATCTACATATATATATAAATATATATCCCACTGCTCCCTCTGTTTTGTTGTTTGAGGGTTAACCCTGGCATTTAGTGTTGATGCTTTTTAAAAAAAATTTTTTTTGCTGCTTTTAGCCTTCAACATATAGTTTTTCAAAAACCAATTAAATATATTGCTTTTCTTCTTCTTATTGTATGTACATATTTGAATTTCGGTGTATACCAAAAAAAAAAAAAAAAAAAAAAAAAGGGGGGGGGGGGAAAGTAAGAAAATTATTTTCAAAACAGAAAAATCATTCACGAATTGTAATTTTATATGGTGTCTATTGTACACTTTCTGTCTCGATTGTTTTAGAATTTTATAATTTTAATTATATATGTATGCCTGTAGTAGTGCATGTTTATGGGTGTGTGCATGTGCAAATGCAGTTGGTAATGCGAGGGTTGTTATTTTTATTTGAGCTTAAGTGTCTTGTCTATAGGTGCCCTCCATCCAACCTTTTCAGTTGAAAATTTAAAATTTTTAATCAACAGTTTTGGAATGTTTTTGTATTGTTTACAGAGACTTGACTGAGCTAAAATTTTTATCAGCCTCAAAATGTAAGCAACAACCCTCGTAATGTAACATGCGCCTGATTAATTTTTTATCTAAGAGCGAATGTGTTTGTGTTATGCTCGACTTTTGTATCAACGAAAACTAAAAGTCATCTGTTTAAGGTTTCAATTGATTTTTTTTCCTTTTCTTTTTTAAATATTTACTTTAGGTAAATAATTTATAATTACTAAGTAATACGGGATTAAATTGAAAAGGGAATAACAAATAAAGATTTTTAAAAATTATTCACAAGGCTTTTATTTACGCCATGAAAAAAAGTAAAGAAACATGACAGCTTAAAGTTAATTGAAATTAAATACCAGAGAGTATCGACGCTGTAAATAAAAGTGCGCAAGAAAATTAAAATTGTTTGTGTCTTCATTGAGCGCAGGGGTGAAACTTTTCCGTCTAGTCCTAAGATCCAGATTTAGGAATTTTACCCTGAAGTTACACATGAAGTTGTACTTGATCTAACAGTGATCGCTTGGGGTTACACATTTCGCAGTTATTTTAGCAATTTCTCTAGAAAATGAACTGAATGCATGAGGAGAGCCCTGTGCATCTCCCAAGATGAGCTTTGCCATGAACTGCAACGCTTTTTTCTTGAATATAAGAATTTAGCAGAATTGCAAGGGCAGCAGTATGAGTTGACCTCATTACCCCTGTTACATAGACACAGACACAGTGTTTGAATCCTATTACATAAGTTCATATAATTTATGAAATATTTCATTCAATAAATGAAACATTTTTTTAGCGTTTCATTGAATGAATGAATGTGTTTAATGTTTAAATTTCCCCTTGGAAAACTAGTTCAGAAAATCAATGGAATTTTGAAAAATTATTATAAATTATGCATTTACAAAACTGAAAACAAAATAAAAGTGAAATTAAATTTTTTTTCTTTTAATTTGTATGCAGTAAATCTCTTTAATAGTCTTGCCTTATGTTTCTCTGCTTTTATTTTTATAATTTTTTTATTTTTTATTTAAATGTCACTGCATAACAATTATTCTCATTTGCTTTTTTTTAATGTGAGACTAGGAAACAAATCCAAATCATTATAGTTCTAATTGTATTGTGATGTGTAGTTAGTTTTCCCTTTGCAGCTCTCGAATCTTTTTCACTGCTAGCAAAATGTGTGAAGAAAAAAATAAAAATAATTCCAGTGAACAATCTCACGGTATCACAATTGTGACGATGATTATAATGTTTACGACAACGGCAACTGATGATGAAAACTAGGTCATCATATATTAATGATAAATTCATCTAAAAAGATATTCTCGTGCATGTGTGTTTATACTTAACAAGTTGCAAATTGGGTGCTGATATAGAACGACTTAAAGTAGAAGCTACAGCATTTCTACAAATCGGTTTTTAATAAATACCCTAAATTCTAACATTAATAGAAGAAAAAATGCATAATTTTTATACCAAAAACAGCCTTCATTAGATTAAGGACAACAATTTTGATTAAAATTGAATGAAAGAAAAATTTTATAAATTTATGTGATACCTGTTTCATTGAAAATAATGAGTTAGCGTTAATTTTAGTAAGATATAGGCACCATCTAACTAAAATGACCACCGACTTATTTTGTTTTTAAGTGGATTTATACCATTTTAGAAAATAACAGCCTTTATTCAAACAATCCAGCTATCTGGCAACTCTAATAAAACGTTAATTGTTGTTACATACTTACAAGTAGGGTACAATAAAGTAGACTTTACAACAACAAAAAGAAAAGAAAAAACTAAAGAGCTTTATTTATTTATTATGCACTGTAGCAAAATATTGAAAAGAAATAAGAAAAAAAAAATTAATAAACAAAAATTGAGCGCAAAACAATTTTATTGTCCTTGGCAATTTAAGAAAAGTTTTTTTTTTTTAATAGAATTTGTGTGTACAATAAGAATTTTCTTTAGAATTCAAGACAACAAGAAAAACACAGGCAAACAAACGAATTTTTTCCATCTTAACTAAATTCACTTTTCAATTTGTAAGCAAAAGTTTTCAGATGTATTTTAAAATTAAATTGAAATGTAAATAAAAAGGAGAAAATGAAAATTTAACACAATTTTGGACCATATCAACTGAAGAATGATCCCAAAGTATTTTCAATGGTTGACTTCTAATCTCAATTTTGTTTTTTCAAACTGGCTCTGGTGCCCGAGATATAACGTTATCTGCTAAATTAAAATACTTCAGTGAAATAATTAAATATTTCATAAGTCTAAACACATTTTTCATTGAATTAATGAAAAAACCTTTTAGTGAATGGTCCTTTTTTAAACTGGCCAGTGATTTGTTTCTAAATGCGTTCGTAATATCCAGCATTTAAAAATAATTTATTTATGTATCTCTCACTCTCTCTCTGTGTGTGTACTTGTGTTTGCTTGTAATTTTTTTTAAATTCCTGTCACTTTTTAAAGTCTGCAAGTGAATGATTATTTTTAGCTGCAACTCCACCGGCTGCTTGTAGAATCGTATATCAAATTGTAAACTTTTAGTATTTTTTTTTTCTTTATTTGGTTTTTTATTATCTTTTAATTCCTTTTGTTAATTTTTTTTAGTTGTGTCCCTTTCTGCTTCCTTCTTTTTTCTTACACTTCCTTTTTTTAAAATAATTTTAGTCGTGCGCTTTGTTGTGGGAGGTTTTATGTGTTCTTGACTCATTTTGCGATATTTATTTGCATTCATTAAATTTCATTCACTTTAATCAACACAAAAAACCACGTCTTTAATTTTTTTAATGTTTGTTTGTCTCGTTTGTTTTTTTTTCCTGCAAAACTGACAATTGTTTGATGACAAATGAAGGAAAGTAAATGATAGTCACTCTGCCTCAAAACTAAAATTTAAATTAAGACAATAAAAAGTGAGTGAGTGGTGTGTCTGATCCCTCCTTAAATAAAAAAGATATTTTTTAAGCCATAAAAAAAAGTCAAAAGTCATGACTTTAAGTCAAGATATACGTTTTGTATTCCACACGGATTTAAAAAAAAAATGTGAAATTACATTTTTTTCTTATTAAGTGAAAAATTTTATATTTTTTTTTAACTTTACCAATAATTTCACACCCAAAATAAAGCAAAAACAAAATTTTAAAAATTTTAAAATGGACCACAGAGTAGTTATGAGGTGCTAAACTTTTCAATTCCGAATAAAATATTCGGATTCGGAATACAGAACAGCACTGATATTTCTTATGCCGCTACATTTAAGTTAGGTGAAGTTAGCTCCGTTTTTTAATTCTGCAACATATTAAAAAAGCTCTGTTAAGTTAACATAATTAATGTTCTAAGTACAACTGGAAGGAACGATGAATTTCTCGTTGCGAATATTCATCATGGAAAATAAAACACATCTATTTATATGAAAATGCTCACATGTTTCAGAATAAAAAAACAGATAACTTTTCGTATCTTACTTCACTGACTTGCTACATTTTGCCCTTCATTTGGTTCAGCTTTAAATTTATTCTCGATATTCTTCACTTACGTTTCTTTTTTTTATGATTATTGTTACTTATTATTTAAGTTAATTTCCATTTATTATTCTTTGTTGAAAAAAAAAATAATAATTTTTTTGCATTTCAAATTTGTTTGTTTAAACTCACCCACATATTGTGAGAAATGTACTCCTGATGAGCACTTATGCACACATTTGTAGTGCATTAGACACAACTCTACGTCAAAGTCTTTTAGAGACATGCTCGTACTATGTACCTAACAAAAATAATAACAACAACAAGAAGAAAAATAAAACTTTATATGAAAATAAATGTAAATGTTTTAGCACCATAAAATATAATCATGCGACAATATATCAAGCACGTCTTAAAACACTTTATGCAGTTTGCAAAAAAAAAAAAAAAAAAAAAAAAAAAAAAAAAAAAAAACAAGAAGATTGTGAAGAAAATGTTATCAATTTTTCAAACATCATGTACACACACATACGCTTTTTTTAAGGGGACTTTAAAGAAAAGGGTATATAAAAGAAGTAGAAGTAAAAGAAGAAGCAGAAAAAAGCAATGATTTGTTATCGCAAAATATATTAAAACAACTCCTTTCCCTCGTTTTACGTTTCTCGTTCGAGTAAAAGTTTATTTTCTCATGTGGCTGCATCATCTGTATCACAACAAACAGCATACAGATTGTGGAAAGAAAATATAAAGAAATATTATTATAGCATGGAAAATGTCAAGAACATTCAAAGTATCTTAAAGAAAATTTTTGTTTTTTTGTTTTCTTATCCCTTAAGAAATTAAATGCGTTTACATACATGCCAGCAAAGCTGTCATAAAGAAATGAAGGAAAAGTTTTATTCTTAAAAATTAATAATAGAATTTTTCGAATATTCAGTGCAAAGATGTAGTGCGTGCCTCTGACTTGATTGAAACCAAATTATTGTTTTTCGACGAATTTTCTGAAACTTATACTCCAAAGAAGGTCCCACTTTTATTCCCACTTTTGAATAAAGCAATTTACATGGGTCTTTTAGTAATGAAAATTTAATTTTTCTAGGAATTTCTGTGATATTTAACACAATAAAGAAGGTTGCCATATATTCTTGAACCACCTATTTTCTTAACGCTGTCGACTATATGCCTTCGTTAGGATTAGCAATTTGTTTAAGTGACGGACTCATCTTCTATCTGTCTTCGTATTTATTTCCATTCACTTTTCTATCTCTAGTGCTATCCTTTACACAAAGGGTCTGTAGTGAGCCCAGTTTCTGTTTTTCTGTGTAACCTAACCTTTTTAACAAAATAATTGAAATAATTTTTTAAACGAATTTCTCTGTAATGAGCTCTCTTTACTCTAAGGATTCTAATTCCTAGCTAATAAATAAAAATAATACCTAAAAGTTCTTTTTTTTGTTCATGCTGCCTGCTCTATTACCAGGTTAATGAACGAACTGCTGCTTAAACAAATCAAGTAAATATGTATTTTATATAGAACAGTAACATGTTTATATTTAGGATATTTTTGTTTTATTCCCAACACTCGTTTAATTTATAAAATCTATTCAACCATAGAATTTTTTTAATTCCAGTTTTGTGTTTTTTCTTCTTATTTAAATCACTTGCATTTACTTACGTAGCTACTTAAAGCCCAACTAATGATTTAAAAAACATTTTTTTTTTCATTTGAAGGCTTTTTATTTTACTTAAAAAAAAACAGAAAACAAAATATAATAAATCTAAATTAAGCTTCTTCTTAACATAGATATGCACATGCATTCACACATAAATTTTTTTTTGGTTAATCTTTTTAATACTTTTGTATTCATAAACAGCCAGTCATTTCTGCATTTTATCCGAATAAACTTTACAAGAAGTTAAGCCTTGCATGTTGTAGTTGTGTGTGTTTGAGAAAGAGAGAGAGAGAGAGAGATAGGTTTTTCTTTAGTTACATAAAAGAAATTTTCCACTTCATTTTTCAGAGCCCATACATGTCTCATGCTGTAGCATTCAACATACTCATACAACAATGTCTTCTTGCTTTCATGTTTATACTTACTAATTATTAAAATACGTATGTAGTAGTAGCTTAGTTCTACACACAAAACTCATATATAAAATTTATGTATTTTACAATGTTTTTTTTTTCTCTTATTCCTATTTTGTTTTAGGCACACTACACAGAATACCACAACGTGATACAGGAAAATATCAAATTAATTTAGGTAAAAAAAATTAGCATTTAGATTAACACTGCACAATTTTCTATTTTTGTTTTTTTTGTTTTGTAAACTTAAATTTTATTTTATTTTAACAGCAAAGTTTGTTTACAAAAAAAAAATAATTTTTTTATTAAATAAAAATGTTTAATGGCATCCAGAAACAAAATACGGTGCCAAAAATTTCTCCAGAACTAATTTATATAAAACTAAAATTGAACATGTAAACTACGCAAGTTTACAAATTCAATTTACCAGTAAAATTGAAAGCTGAGACATACTTATCACTTAAAACAATTGCTTCTAGTTGTTACAACAAAATTTGTTTCACGTCATACCTACACTGTTTTTTAATCTGCTCAATAATTTTAGAAATATCGCAAAAATGTTTATAAAAAATACGAATTAAGAATTTTTTAATTTTCCAAAAATTATTTAAAATAGAAGTAGACAAAAATCTATAATTTTTATGATACTTTTTGAGTTTTATAACAGTAAGGAAAAAAACCTAGAATTAAAAAAGGACAACTTTTTGATAGAAATTTTGAATTTATTGATGACAAAACTTTGCTATCGCTAAATTCAGCTGATAATAAAATAGAAAAGACAAAGAAACAGACATAAAGTAATCGTTTAGAGCCCTAAATTTTTTTTTTTTAATTTGAAAGCGGGTTCATGATTAATGAATGAATAGGTGTGGTACAGAACGATTCCTGTCGTTTCTGTCGAGCAGGACAGGAAACTTTGGAACATGTTCTCTGCGAGTGCCCAGCGGTGGCAAAACGCACAACTGCTTAGGTAGTGAGTGGGGCATAGGTCCCAAAAGATCTAGGCATGATTAATCCTACAGCGATTCGTAAGGAGAACTGGCTTGCACAATTAATCTTAAATGTCGCGGTGCGATTAAGTAAAATTAAAGTAACTCTAGGTAAACACTCTTATCCAAAAAAACCACCCTCTTGTTCTTTGAAAAAATTATATGACACATTTTCATAAGGTTTACACTTTAAAGTAAACCTACGTTGATTTATTTTTCATTAAGAGGGGAAAAAACTGTAGACAGTTCAAGCAGTTAAATTACACTTAATAAATCTATTAAAGCCCCTTTATTTTGTCGGAGGTTAAACACCGGGTGCATGAATTCCGGCATGTGTGTCTAGTTATTGAAACGGAAGTTGTTTTTAACTATTGAAAAACAGTTCCGTTGGAGTTAAACACTCTGTAAAAACAATAGCCTTAAACAAATCAGAAAAAAAGTGTTTTATTATTGAAATGCATATAAAAAAAATTACATAAATAAATAAATAATGTTCACATAATAATTAATTATGTATTCCTTAAACACACTTGTGTGAAACTATGGCTGTTTAAAGTTAAAATTAATTAAATGTTCATTTCAGTTTCGTTATAAATAATCTCTTGCAACTGTTGATTTCAATTTTTTTTTTTATTTTTTTTTTATTGACCCACTAAACAGTGGCCACATCATTCAAATGTACGCACAATTTAATAGAATTTCCACTATAATTTTTTTCTTACTAAATGTTTATTATTAATTCTCATTCATTTAGCTGGAAAAAAATAAAACTCATACACACACATACATATAAACACTTATTTTGATTTAGTCTATTAAAACATATTTAATGATGCTGTGTGTAAATATTTAAAATAGACAAACAATATTTTTTTAGAACCCTAAATGCTCCTACTCAAGTTTGTTAATTCTAAACCAAAAAATAAAGTCATCTAAGAAAGATGTTTTACTTATTTGTTGGAAAAGAATACAATGAAATCTTTTCAAATAAACAAATGTTCGGTCATTCATATTTGGATGTGACTTCCGTAGTGTTTTAGACACTCACTCACACACACACACACACACACACACACAAGCCCAGGCCACTTAATAATAAGATTAATCATGGCCATATCCGTTCATTTTCGTATGTCTGTACAATAGCACAGGGTGTTTTCTTTAAGTCCAAGTTAAATTTATTTTAGGCCTCAAAAAAAAATCAACTTTAATTAAAAAAGTATTTGGCTCTTTTTTCAGCAGTGCTGGCTGGCTGGCTGTATGTTAGCCTAATTTAAATCTTCTTCTACACTTTCGTTTACAGCGGCGATATTTCTTCAACCTGTTAATGTGAAATTTGTCTTCGCTCAGATAGGCGATTTATAGGGCCTTACAAATCACAAAGTTATTTTTAAATTGCACTTGTTGGCATGTGTAAAATTAAAGCAAATTTACACCTATTTCTTGCTACAATGCGTGAGCTGATTTCATAGAGAACAAAACACGCATGTAAATTTTTTACTTATACACACGTGTGTATAAGACCGATTGACTGGTTTCGTGTTTGTGTGCACAAACATTGCGCACATGAACAGCTCAAACATTTCCATAAAAAACAAAGCAAAAATTAATGAAAATCTAAAATATCGATTGTATTTTTGATTTTTCTCGGCCATTTGTGACTGATTGCTCTCATTTTTTTGCACAGATATTATTTATTAATTTTTAATTTATTTAATTTAATATATTACGATTTTTTTTTGTCCGCTAATTGTCTTCTTTTTTTATAATTTTAAAAGGTATGAATAGGGAACAAAAAGTCTGTACCTGCTTCCATAATTCTTTCCCCCCCTCTCTCTCTCTTCTATAAACTCAAAAGCTGCGCAACTAAAATTGCTTTGTGTGTTCTCGCACTAGCCAACTCACTTCTTGTATTTGTCAGCAAGTAAGAAAAAAGACTGACAAATGTGTCTAGTCGTAAATAAATTTACAACAACAACTTAATTATATTTTTTTCTTGACTCTCGGATAAAAAAAAATAAACAAGAATCTTTTTTGTAAAACTAACTTAAATTCTTTTGACTTTCTTCTTGCTCCTTAAAAAACATACCACAAAAAAAAGCAATTTATTGTTAATTCTTCTCAGAAGGCGAAGAAACAAGTTACGCCTGATTTCACCTTGACGTTTTGCTTACTCTGCTATTCTCACTGGAATTTTCTTTACTAAATTACCTTGAAACTATTATTTCCACTTTTAAGAAAAAGCAAAAAAATATTCTTTCTATTTCTTTGTCATCCAAGCACACAATACGTTTTTTTTTATTATTTATAATGTCTTTCTTGTGTCTTTTAAGTTTGATGTTCTTTTTAAACAAGTTTGTTATTGGCTTTTAGAGGTATTATATCATTTTTTTTTAAACAATCATGCAAGTTTTAATGCTGAGCTAGTTAGTGTTGTAATAATTATTATTGTGATAAAAAGTCTTGGTTAAAAATTATTGGTTGCACAAAACATAAATCGGTGGGGGTAGTGGTAGCGCTGCTTTCATAATAAATATATCATTAATAAAGTACATGCTGAAAAGAAATAAAGGTTATTTTGGGGGTATATATGTATGTATGTGTGTATAGAAGAGAATAGCGTTGCTGTCAAGGAAAGTGCGGAAGATTTCAATTTTTTTTTTTAAGGCTAAGTTAAAATTTGTGACATACGTACGTCAAAAATGCGCTTTATTCGTATATTGTGCTTTGGTTTCATTCCTTTACATTTTCTTGTGTCACGCATGCTCAATAAAAAAAGGTAAAGGTAAAGTAATTTCCGAGTTATGAGCCTCCATAATTTTCATGGGTCCTTAAGTTTTCCTTCTTAGAATTCAATGTTCTATCACCTGTGATATTTCTTGTTATTTGGGTCTCTGTGAATTTTGTTTTTTGTTAATATGCCATGCAGTATCGATTATTTGTCTATATCATTAATCAATTTTTAATTTTTATTATTTGATTATTTTATTTTTATAGAAAAATACTTGTCCACAAGAGCATACTGTAGTGCGCTACATCATTAAAATAAATCTTTTTTTTTTTACATTTCTTTCCTATTGCTATTTGAGTTCCACTCTATTTTCTTGAGACAATATTAATTTCCCAACATGGGAAATACTTCATAAGAAACTAAAACAAAAGCTGTTGGGAAATGTGTATCTTTGCATGTACGAGTAAATAAAAATATAATAAATAGAAATTATCAGTAACACCCTCTCAGGGAAAATAGGAAAAAGATATTTAAGTTGCTATGGACGTACTCATAGCATACCAACCAATAAAGAAGACAATTGATGGAGTTTTAAATTTCTCTACACACGCCCACACCTACACACCTATAAATAATATGCACATTTACATAGATCCATATCCAGCAAGCAATTTGGTAATCAACTCTTTGAGAAAACAATATTTATTTGCAAAAAAAAATTAATTAAAAAGTCACTAAGTTATCAAATACGAGAACTCGTGTTATATTCGTCTGGGCTTAACGATGGTATCTCGTACACCAACTTCGCTTATTTGCTTGTGGAACCCTTTAATATGTACCGCGATCCAATGGATATTTTGTACAACCAAATACCCAAGGTATAAGCTAGTACACTACCCACTAATCTAAGGGGCATCTTCAAAAATGAAGTCCTGCAAGGCTACTATTATCGTTTAGTGAATAAATACCTTTGTGCTGCCAGCTTTTGGCTGGGTGTTAAGAAAACTTACTGATACTCCGAAAACGTACTGATTTAAGTTCCCAAATTAAAATTGAACTAAATTAATGAATTCAGTCCTCAAAATCGTTGTTGTTTTCTCCAATACAAAAATTTTTAGAATTATTTCTTTGTCGTTGTGATTAGTTATTTTATTTGATTGATAAAATTTGATTTGTACCGTAAAAAAAATACTTTGCCCACTCATATGCACGCATAATAGATGATTTAGGGTATTTGATATTTTCCTTTTTTATTTATTTATTTTTTTTTTCTTTTTTGTACAAGCTTCTATTTATATGTAAAATAGGAATGGACCCCCCTGTGTGAGAACATCATTCAAAGACTGAAACAAAGCGGAAGCTTTATATCATTCCCTTTATTATAAATGTCCACTTTATTTTCACTAATACTGAAAATGCACATGCATTTATTAAAATCTGTTGTCATAAAATAAATTATTATTTTATGAGAGTGCGGCGGCGGGTTGACACTGGTCAGAGACGGCAGGAAGTAGAAAGAGTAATGACCAAAGCATTTGCATATTTAAAAATAGACGTAGAAGTATTTTGAGGTGCTGGAGTGCAAAACATTAAAAAAAAACTATTTGAAAACGTTTTAATTTTAAAACTAAAAGTAAAGAAAAATTTAATTGCAAATTATAAATTAAAAAAAAAACAAAAAGAATAATATTTTTAATTTTTATTTCTTTGCAAATATTTTTCAAAACTCATTTAATTTGTGGTTTTTTTCAGAAGCTCTTTTGCAATCTAGACCCCTGCCACATATACCTGCCGTTGGCACACTAATGGGTGGTGTACCAGATGCGGCTGACATTTTAGGTCAGAGCCAGGATGGCATTTCACTTCACACAACACAATCTCATAGTCAGGGACACAGTTCGACAACATCTGGTTTTGAATCAGCCCACAGATGGACATCCAAAGAAAATCTTCTGGCGCCTGGGCCCGAAGAAGACGATCCGCAATTGTTTGTGGCTCTGTATGATTTTCAAGCCGGCGGCGAAAATCAATTAAGCTTAAAGAAAGGTGAACAAGTGCGCATATTGTCGTACAACAAGTCTGGTGAATGGTGTGAGGCACATTCAGATTCGGGTAATGTTGGTTGGGTGCCATCAAATTATGTTACACCATTAAATTCTTTGGAAAAACATTCCTGGTATCATGGTCCCATATCAAGAAATGCGGCTGAATATCTCTTGAGTTCGGGTATAAACGGTAGTTTTCTTGTAAGGGAAAGTGAGAGCTCACCTGGCCAAAGAAGTATTAGCTTAAGGTAACTGTGAAACCATAGGCTCTTTAATTAAATTTTTTTATTAAATTTATTTTTATATTTAAGATACGAAGGTCGTGTTTATCATTATCGAATATCTGAGGATCCCGATGGTAAAGTTTTTGTTACAGCCGAAGCCAAATTTAATACACTCGCCGAATTGGTGCATCATCATAGTGTGCCACACGAGGGCCATGGGCTGATTACACCCCTCTTGTATCCAGCACCAAAGCAAAATAAACCAACAGTGTTCCCTCTTAGTCCAGAACCGGATGAATGGGAAATTTGCCGCACTGATATTGTTATGAAACATAAATTAGGTGGTGGTCAATATGGTGAAGTTTATGAGGCAATATGGAAACGTTATGGCAATACAGTAGCTGTTAAAACTCTTAAAGAAGACACAATGGCCCTTAAGGACTTCCTTGAAGAGGCGGCCATTATGAAGGAAATGAAACATCCTAATTTAGTGCAACTAATTGGTGAGTTAAAAATAAATTTTGATAAATTAAAGCAGAAATTCTTTAGGTAAACTGAACAAAAAAATTATCCACTTTGTTCTATTTAAAAAGGGCGTCAATGTAGGAGTGGCTGATTGTATGTACTAAATTTCAGAAAACTTTCATAGGATTTTTTTTTTCATGGGACCTTTTTGTGACAACATCAAATACATCAAAGATAGAATTAGTGAAATTTGTCCAGCCGTTTTCGAGAATCCTAATAAGGGCCGTTAAGCCATAAAATTTATTTGTGAAAATAATTAAAAATTAAAAGCAAAAGTATTTAGGACAGCAGACATTTTATTTTTAGGATTATAGATTTTTTTTTTGAACAGTAAAAGCTTTTATCGAGTCCATTTTATTTCGATTTCGTGTATAAGAAACGCCTATTCTTACAGTTACTAATTAATGCTGAAAATCAATAATTTAACTTGTTTATTTTTTAATTTTTTTACTAAAACATTTTTTTTTATTAAACTACAAGTTTTCTATTCACTGTCACTGGTAGCTGTAGATTTTGCTGTTTTTTTATTTGTTATTTTTTTTTCAGGTGTTTGTACCCGTGAGCCACCATTTTACATAATCACCGAGTTTATGTCACATGGAAATTTGTTAGATTTTCTAAGATCTGCTGGACGTGAAACACTGGATGCTGTAGCGCTGTTGTATATGGCTACACAAATTGCATCTGGCATGAGTTATTTGGAATCTCGTAATTATATACATCGTGACTTGGCTGCCCGTAATTGTTTGGTGGGCGATAATAAATTGGTAAAGGTGGCCGATTTTGGTTTGGCTCGTCTGATGCGTGATGACACCTATACGGCACATGCGGGAGCCAAGTTTCCCATTAAATGGACCGCCCCCGAGGGACTGGCGTACAATAAGTTTAGTACAAAGTCAGATGTTTGGGCATTTGGTGTTCTATTGTGGGAAATTGCCACATATGGTATGTCACCGTATCCGGGCATCGATCTGACAGATGTTTTTCATAAATTAGAGAAGGGCTATCGCATGGAAAGGCCACCCGGCTGTCCACCAGAAGTTTATGATTTAATGCGTCAATGTTGGCAATGGAATGCGGCGGATAGGCCTACATTTAAAAGCATACATCATGCTTTGGAACATATGTTTCAGGTGGGTGAAATATGGGAAAGTGGTTGTTTAATTGGTGGTGGTCGTGTTGGTGTTGGTTATACAAATAATATCGATGATGACGATCACAATGTCGACGGTGACGATGAATATGAAGATGATGGCATTGAGCTTTGATTTAGACTTGATCCATGTGAGTGGGCAAATGAACAAAATCATGGCTATAACAACAATGCTATATATAGACAAATTACTAAAAAACTAGATAAAAACAATTGTTGTTTAGATAGAACAAATAATAATAGATATAGTAATGGACAAGCACATCTTAATTTCTTCGATCTGCAGGAATCATCTATAACCGAAGCGGTCGAAAAACAATTGAATGCCACAACAACGGCAACGACAAATATTGGTCAGAGTTTAACACCTCAAATGGCCAAAAAGGGTATAATGCAAGGCAATACGCAGGGTTCACAGGGAAATAGTGGTGGTGGTGGTAATAGTGGTGGTGGTCTAACACCAGGTGGTCATCACGATCAGCAAGCCAGTACCCCTCTGTCAGGTAAATTTTTATTTCTTTACAGTGTTTTTTTTTTCACACAAAATATTTCCTTTAAAAATTACTAAAGAGAAAAAATATATATTTATAGAAACTGGTTCCAGCTCAACGAAACTGTTAACATTTTCGAGTCAAGGCAAAGGTAACGTACAAATGCGTAGAACCACCAACAAACAAGGAAAACAAGCACCAGCTCCACCAAAACGAACAAGGTAGCAATTGCGTTCATTACATTTTTCAAAATTTTATAAAAGAAAATATTCTATCCTCCTCTTTGTAGCCTACTTTCGTCTAGCCGTGATAGCACCTATCGTGATGAAGAAAATTCTGCCTCAGCTCGTCAGCTCATAGATGAAATGCATACCAATGGTAAAATTGTTTACAAATCATTTACCTTAAGTAGAAATTGTAAACCCCTACTATATACAACTTATTATTCTACCACTGCTACTACTACTACTACTACTTTCAATAATAAGGATAAAAATACTCCTGTTATTGTTAGTGGTAATAGTTTTTGTACACAAACAAAATTATTAAATAGTGATAGTCAAAATTATTCTTCTTCTACTATTACTACCAATACTACTACTACACCTACAAAATCATATCGTACCACAAATACTACGAGTTCTACTGTTAGTCCTACTCCTCCCACAACGGGTTTTGCTATAAAAAAATCCACATCTTGCAGTAGTTTTCTAGTTGATGTTTTATTTCGAGGTATTTGTCCGAAGCGCAGTAAGATTAAATGTATTTTCTTTGTTTTTTTTTTATTTTATTTATTTTATTACACTTTATTTGTCTATTTATCTCTCTCTATCTCTCTCACTCTCTTATTACTCTCTAATACGATTCTTATAGTTTTAATTAATTATGTAATTTGATTCAAGATTCTTAATATTTTGTTGTTGTTGTTATTTTTTTCTAATTTTTTTTTTTTTTATGGTTGAAGAGGAGGTGTTCTAGAAAATGCTACGATTTCATAAAATATGGAGCAAAGCTTAAAATCGTTGGAAAAAAATTAATTTTTTAATAATGCTTTCTGATTTTATTTTTATTTAAATTATTTGTAACAGTATTTATAAGTTGAAAGCTCACAGTGTGAAATATAAGCTCTTTTCCAGGACACCCACCTACCTAGTATTTTGTCTTGAATTTATTAATTTACTAAATGTTTCTGGGATTTAATTGAAGTTTACAATTTTTACTAATTCTTTATTTAAACTTTGGAAATGAAGTTTTTATTTAAAAAATCCTTTTTTGTGATGCAGAAAAAACTTGTTTGTTGTTTTTTTAATACTGTAATTTTGTTTGCATAGCAATTCCTTTTAATTAAAAAAATATTTTCTTAATTAATGTCCTAGCTTAATTATTTAAAAAATTTAATTTTTTTTTTCTCAATTGAAGAAATTTTTCTTCTGCAGGGTTCGGATTTTAAAAAGTATTAATAAAAATTCCATCTTAAAAACTAAAGCTTAAAAATGAGTATAAAAATATAATTAAAATTTATTTATAAACTAATTCTTAAATTTTCAAAATAAGAGTATTTTCGTTCTGGTGTTAACTTATTTGCAATTGTTTACATAGCCGAGCCCTCTCAATCGAGCAAAAGCTTAAACTAAATTCAAACAAAAACACCAAAATTTCAGTCGATTTCATTCGACAGCCCTCGTATAAGATTTATTGTTTTATAAATTCTAAGAAATGCTAAGGAAACTATAAAAGATTCTAAAGAAACAAATTATGTTATTCAATACCGATTGTAATTTTTGCCAGAAATCATGCATCCTAAAAATATAATTTTGTAATTTATTTTACACAATTTAATATATTTTTTCCTTTATTTAAATTAATCTTAATATGTAACTGGTGTAATTATGTTCTTGCTACGCTTTGGAATGTGGATATGGACATCATTATCATCTATTAACTGCTTCTCTTCCCTGTTTTTCTGTCTCTCTCTCTCTATCTATCTATCTATCTACAAAAAGAAATTGAAAAATCTAATACACGATTTTATGCTAAAAATATTATAAATAAAAAATATATCTCACTTTTTTCATATTCTCTCAATTTCCATTTCAAGGTCTTACACGTGATATAAATAATCTGAACCAACGATATGACTCGGAAAATGACAATACAACCGGTGATCCTGATACCGATCATACGGGTGACAGCTTAGAACAAAATGTTACAACACACTCAAAAATGCAGCATTCCATGCATGTTGCCAATAATATAGCAAACCGTGGCGCTCAAACTCATTCATCGTTTAAGAGACCAACACCAGTTATGGGTAATCGGGGTTTAGAAACACGTCAAAGTAAAAGATCTCAACATGTCGGCAGAACAGATGCAAGTCCACTGGCTGTTACTACTTCAGCTATGAATCCAATTAATCCAGTCCCTCAACCTATACAAGTGGGAGCTTTGGAGGTTATGAATGTTAAACGTGTGGTTAATCGTTACGGCACATTACCAAAAGTCCAAAGAATTGGCCAATTTCTAGACAGCTTAGAAGATAGCAATGAAGGCAATAATGTTGTTCCAACAGCAAATATGATGTCACAGCCTGTAACAAATGGTCTGAATAGTCGTTTAGCAAAAAATACTCCTCCTCCTCCGTTAGCTGCTCCGTTACCACAACAAATGATACGTAGTAATTCTTCAGGAGGTGTTACCATGCAAAATAGCGCATCGGCTAGTTTTAATAAGTTGCAAAGGCATCGCACTGCAGCAGATGGCAGTAGCATGCTGACGTTCTCTTCCTTCCGTGGCAATAGCAATTCGCCTAAACGTAATCAACAGCCAGCTTTGGCCAATTTAGAATTTCCGCCACCTCCACTTGACTTGCCACCACCGCCGGAAGAGTTTGAAAATATGCCACCACCACCACCACCGCAACCAGAATGTGATTTGTCGTCTCCGCAATCTTTTACCACTCAGTTAGGTGTTAAAGCCAAACCCAGTTGTAATGATGTTTCCAATATTGCTCCCAGTGTTGAAGAAGCTAGCTCGAGATTCGGTGTATCTCTGCGAAAGCGAGAACCCTCCACAGATTCCTGTAGTTCGTTGGGTACACCGGCAGCAAATGACAACAATAATGGCAACTTGCAAAACCAAGAAATAACCATGAAAGAAAAGCTGATGGCTGAAATAAAAGATAGACAAGCCAAAGAGAACTCTTCAACTACGGCTAATATACAAAATGGTAATTCAAGTGTAGATCCTGTCTCTTTACTGGTCAATGAATTGGCCGAAAGCATGAACTTGCCAAAACAAAAGCAATTGGCTGTAAATAAATCTCCTCCCGCTACGAATGAGCTTAATTCATCAAATAACACTTTTAAGGCTCAATTAAAAAAAGTGGAACCGAAAAAGATTACGGTACCCATTCAGAAGCCAGAAAATCAAACCAATATAATCGATTTCAAGGCGCACTTGCGTAAAGTTGAGACAAAAACCAACACTTCTGAGACAAATGCAAAAGACAAAGATACAAAAAAAGACTTTGAAAACGACAATTCATTTTCAAATGCGTTAACAACGACTGCTGTCAACAAATCACCAAATTCCAATGCAAAATCTCTTACTAACATGTCGGGTTCATCGACTCTAAATCGTAAAGATGATAAGAAATTTTCCACCACTCAACATTTAACTCAGAAGACTGAAATCAAAATTGACCTACAGCAACAGCAACAGCAAACATCCCAAATACAAAATAGCAATCAATCGAATGCCAACAATACCGAAAATAACACAGATTCCACTACAAATTCTGCTGGGGCTAATCATGAGACGAACGTGGAATGTGGAAAACGGCGTAGTACAGGTAGTATTAATAGTTTAAAGAAATTATGGGAACAGCCGGGTCAAACGACTGGAACCGGAAATCAAGCAGATTATGCCAGCACACAAAATATGCAAGGGAATGCTACCATCACCAACAACATTAGCTCCTCTACACAATTGTCTCCTAAATTTACATTTAAACCTACCACTAGCGGTGGTTTAACAACACCCACCTCTGGCACAAATTCCTCGCAATTACAGCAACAACAACAACGTTATCCCCTTAGTAGCACTCAAATATCACCCAGAATTACCAACAATAATAGCAATAAACCGCCACCATTGCAACCTCCACCCCCTCCACCACCACAAAATCAAACACACCAACATTCTGCATCCCATAATAATTCCATCAGCCATAATAACACAACAACGTCCACTCATTTAACAAATTCTATTTCCACACAATTCACAGAACTCAACACAGTCAATAACTCACATAAAACCACAGTCGCTACAGCGGCAGCAGCGGTAATAATAGCAGGGGAAGACTCACAACAACAACAGCAGCAACAGCAAGAAAATGATCTCATGACCCAGTCTATGTTTGTGGAAAATAGTAGTTCATCTGCTGCAACAAATAACAAACTCACCACATCGACTATTAATTCAAAACCAGCCGTGCCACTAAAACCCACCAAACTCACCATATATGCCACACCCATGGCTCAAAAGATTGCTTCAGCTGGCGGCAATGCAGACATCACAACAACAACAACAACCAGTACCACCAACAGTAACTCAACTACCAACAATTCTACCACTGAGAATTCAACAAAAATTTCACGAGAAAGCATTTTGGAATTGGTGAGTCTGTTGGAAAGTTCTCTTAAACATCCGGTTAATACCATATCTGCTTCCCAATGGCTACAACTTAGCGATAAGTTAAATATTCTACAGAACTCTTGTGTAGTGTTTGCCGACAACGAGTGCATGCCACCACATTCGAAATTCCATTTTCGGGAGCTTGTCACACGAGTGGAAACACAATCACAATCTTTACGCACGGCTGGTACGAAAAATGTCCAAGACAATGAACGTTTGGTCACCGAAGTTGGTCAATCACTCAAACAGATAACGAATGCATTGCATAGGTAAATATTAAGAAACGGGGTGGGCGGGGAATTGTGGTTAGATTCAGAAGGGAATTTTATAAAAAGACACAAATAAAAAATATATCTATTAAAATTTAAATTAATAATAATAACAACAACAACTCCAAAGATAAAAGACAGAAAAAATATTAACATAAAAGTAAAAAAAAATTAAAAATATAAAACAAAATAAAATGGGATAAAAATAATAAATAAAAAGGTTCATACATACATACTACATATAACTACTTATACATAAAAGAAAAAAAATTCCCATCTAAATCATAAGGTGATGATTTATTTATAGAATTTAAAGTGTCTGTTGAAAACAAAAAAATTTTTTTTAAGACAAAAGAAAAGCTATGCTTAATTAAGTGCATCAGTCAAGTCTTACTTAAATTTATGTAAATTGTGATACAACTACAGCTTGTGATGACAGGTAAATCTGAAGAAAAAAAAAACGAAGCTGGTTTATTTTCGTTTGAATTTTTGTGACAAAGTTTTTTCGCTTGTAATTTAAATTGAGATTCAAGCGATCAAGAAAAAAAATCTTGTATTAGAAAGAAAGAAGAATTCCGATATATTCAGTTACCGAATGAAAGGTATGTATCGAAAGCAAACTCTTTTTAAATATATTAGCATGTGATTTTAAGAATTTAGTTAGATTTACATTCATTTCTAAAAAAATTTAATCGAAAGAAGCTACGTTAAGATTTTAAGCCCAGGGATTTTATCAACACAGAGCGAAATTGGATGGTCGCAGCCAATTGTTTGAAAAATTGTGGTTCAGTCTCTGAATGCACTAGAATTTATTCTCAATTTGTTTTAAAATTAAATCTAATAATACCTCCTATTCCAAGGAAAGATTTTTCCCAACAATTCTACAAGTCTTTCAAATTGCTTTATATTAGATGTTTAATTTTTATTAATTATTTTACATTATTCTTTTTTTTATAATTTTTTTAACACGTTAGTCGTTACCTAATACGGCGACAACAAAATCATAGTCGTTTCAACAATAACATAGTCGTATTTCCTTTAAGAATACCAATTATTAACATACACTTGTCGATAAATAACGATTACGACAACTAGAATACTAATTAAAAGCCGTCGACAATAAACGACGTCATTATCTATTGGTTACGACAAGTGGAATAGGGGCCATTATTAAATTTATGTGGGATTAAGTGTCTTTTGCTTACAATTCAGAAGGTCACTGGCTTATAATCATGTCACTCTAAAGTTTATTTTAAATCCATAAATTCTTATGAACAAAAGTAAGCTTTTCTTACATATTTGTTTTTGTATTTCTAGTTGCTCTAAAAAAGGCAGAAACTTAAATTCTGTAAATAAATCTGGAGCCAAATTATACGATATCGCTTGATATTAACTCTAATTTTGTTTCTTAACTAAAATTTTTATTGTGATATCGAATGCTGTAATTTGCTCCCTTTATTTTAGTTAATAATATTTCATTTAAACATATTTCGACAACTTGACCACAATTCATTCTTGTTTATTTTTTTAGTATTATAAAAAATAATAATTATTTTTTAGCTTCTATACAATTTATACATTTATATATATATCTTAATATATTAAGTATATACTCTGAAAAAAGTAATATCTTACGTATATATTTTTTTCTTAATAATCTACTATATAAAATAAGCAAAAACAAAAATGATATATTTATAAAATCTAGTCATAAAACAAAACATTTATTATACAATTAACAAGAAAGAAGAAACAAGAAAAAGAAGCAAATCAAACATATTAATTATTATTAAAAAAAAAGTTAATATAAAACAAATTCTAAAAAAGCAAGAGAAAACTCCATTTAAATAGTAGATCGTAGTAGTTTCATACATACAATTATCATATACAAACAAACATACATACATAAATAAAATATTTATCATGCATATACATACATAGAATTAACAATGATAATTACGAATACATATAAACAATTTTATTATAATTTTGTTATTTAAATTTTCTTTTAAACCATAAAAAAGTTTGCACTTTTTCTTTCGATTTTAAAATTTACTTAAACAGTTTTTTCGACTACTATTTAGGTTTATCATTTTGTTTTTGTACGGTTTAGCTTATTAATTATTTTTTTTTTATTTTAAATAAGTTACAGACATACAAATGTACATGTACACATGTATAAAGTTTTTAATTTACATACGTATTTATTTGATTCATTATAATTAATATTATTTATTATTTTATAAAAAAAAACATGTTTTTTTCCTATCAAGCCAAATTAATTATAAATAAAAAGAAAACATATTTTAATTAAATTTTAAACGAACTTATATGTTTTTATTTGCTTACTTATTAATTTGCTAAAATAAAGTTTTCATATTTAATTCAAATGACATTATGCATATTTCAGGGACTGTTGACAAATTAATAATAATAAATAGTTTTTGTTATTTTTGTACACAAATTCCTCTTAACTACAAGTGTTGGTTTAGTAGTAAAAATTACGACAGGCTAATAAAAACATCACTATAAATAGGCCTATTTAATAGCCATATTACTACGCTTGAGTTCTTGGAAGCTGTTGTGCAAGAAAATGGTAGAGCACAAAACTCAAATTTATACTGAAGTCAACTGATGGATGATTAGCCTATATCACACAAAAAATATTGAACTTGTACCAGGTAATACTTTCCTTTTTAAATAAAAAAGATTTTATAATTATTATTATTCTTGACTACAAGTATGAAAGCAATAGTCTATGTATAAAGAAGCGCTATGTTTCACTATCATTAAATTAAATATATAGATTTGCTAAAATTCGTTTCATTAAATATTCTAGTCTTTAGCATTAAGGATTAGTGGCGGCTTGATGTTCTTTTGATATGTTGTTGGTTTAGATAAGTTATTTTTATTAAAAAATCCATTGCAAAGTGCAAATTATTATAATTATTCTTGCATTTTGTTTAAAATATTTTTTCTTTTCAATCGAGTTAACTATTTTAAAAACTTTAGAGCTTTTAGAACAGTGAAATGAAACAATACAAAAACAATTTTTATAAGTTTAATTTAATGTAAATATACATAAATCTTGGGGTCGTCAAGCCCCACATATTTGCAATGTGTCTTTCCTTTTTTTATAACAAAAAATCTTTTTTAAGCTGATTATAAATCAAGGCCATAAAAAGCGATTTACCACAGAAACTTAAACATCTGATCTTAAAGTCATCTAGCATTATATATTTGCAGACAAAAAAAAAGTGTTGTGCTTAACAAGCATTTGAAAAATGCGTTTTTAACATAAATGCATTTATAATTTACAACAACAACAACTGAAAAATTAAAATTTTAATCATTTATTTTAGAATATTTAATATACCCATAATAATCCGCCAAAAAAAAAATGCTTTAAAAAATATTCTAAATTCTAAATGCCAATAGATGAAATAGGATGAATGCTAAACAAATTTTTTAAAAGCTCAGACCATTAAGACTTAATAACAGTATTTATTAGTTTTATTAACAGATATTTGAGTCAAGTTGCGTTTCTTAAAAAATTTGAAAGAAATATTAAAAATTTTCTATGAAAATTAAATAATAATTTTTAATTTTATTATTTAAATTTTACTAATCATAAGGAGCACATACACTATACGTTTTTCATTTTTACTTCCAGTCAAAAAACATAAATATTTTATTACTTACTAATTTAATATTCAATTTTCTTCTATTAAAAACATAATATTGTAGGGAATAAAATATTTTACAAAATCAAATATATTAAAAATTTCATAAAGTAACAGGTAGTTTTGATATTTAAATATCGATGTCCGTTTTTGCCGCCATTTATTTTTTAGAAAATAAAATAAAAATTATTTTTATAAAAAAATATACGTAAATTAAAATACAACATATTAAAAAGCTTTTATTAGTAATTTCAATAATATTTTTTTAAAAAACAACAAAACAAAAATAAATAAAATTCATCATAAAATGAAAAAAAAAACTCAAAACAACGCATTTTTAAATTATCATTACAAATCAACCATAAATTATATCGAAATAGTATAAAAAAAATTAAAAAAAAAATATATTAATTATTAAATAATAAATTATTTCCCATTAATAATATTATTATGTGTGAATTATAAAATAAAATACAATAAGTAATTATTAAAACACATAAAGAGAAAGTGTTTAATATTAAAATTTATTCTGTTAATTTAAACATACATTATGTAGTTTTCTTTAATTTTTATAATTCATTTCCTTACGTAATTTCAAAACAAACAAAAAATTAGCATTTAATTGTTAGTAATTAATTAGCAATCTAACTGAATTTAATGATCATTAATAAATAAAATAAAACGATAAACTAAATTATAAAAATACACATTTTTAATTTGATCATTTTAATTATAATCATTTTAATTATAATCATTAACATTTAGTCATACTTATTTTAATTTTTATCAATTTAGTTTGTTCTCTAATTATTTAACATCAAAAAATGCCGTATAAAAAATAATGAAAAACTATAATAAAACTTACAACCAAAAATATATAAAATATATATATATATATATATAAAAGAAAACAGTTTTGTCATACTAAAAAATAAATAAATAATTTAAAGAAATTTGTTTTATTTTTTAAGCTGTAGTTTAATTGTTTTTCTAAAATTATTTACCAAAATGAGGTGTTTTGCTTTTACATACATATATTAAGTTTTAAATAGAATTTAGTTTCAAGGATATTAATGTATTCACCATTCGAAATATAACGGTTTTCTAAAGGAATATTTTTTAAAACTCCTACAAAAATATTCAACTGTAAATTTATTGCTTGACAGTGCCTAGAAACAACAATTATATGTGTGGCAGCACCACATCACGAAATCAATTTGACATTTCTTGAGAGTGGCAGCACGACATTCAAAAGGTAAAAAGAAACTTTTTTTTACATATACGCAACTTGTAAAGAAGGAAAATTTATTAAAAAAAATTATTGGAAAAAACTACAAAACGGTAACAATTTCAAAACGATTCATAGTAAAAACGTAAAAACATTAACACAAACGTAATCTGTTAAAAATCAAGAAAGAATTAATAAATTAAAAGTGTAAAGGTAACAAAAAGTTTTCGACAAAATAGTTACACTTGTATTGTCAGTCCGGTTAAAATAGTCACACACGCTGCAAGCAGAGCAATCGGCAGAGAACGAAGAACGAAATAAGGCAACAAACACATAATACACTACACTGCACTAAGCACACAGAGAAACATCGAAGACACCCTTTAAATAATACAGCAGAAGAAAAAAATTGTTTAGGGACAGAACGCAAAAGGTTTTCTCTATATATATAATTTACAAAAAAAATTATAGCAGTTCTTTCTGTTCACGGTCTTATACAGCCATCACCATTCGCAGCATAATGCCTTTGTTTGGTAAATCACAGAAAACACCTGCAGAACTGGTGAAGTCCTTAAAGGAAGCGATTAATGCTTTGGAAACTGGGGGCGACCGCAAGGTTGAAAAGGCACAAGAAGATGTAAGTAAAAACCTTGTTAGTATAAAAAATATGCTATATGGAAGTTCAGACTGTGAACCACCGGCCGAAAATGTAGTCTCTCAATTGTCTCAGGAATTGTACAGTAGCAATTTGCTGCTATTACTAATACAAAATTTACAACGTATTGATTTTGAGGGTAAAAAGCATGTAGCTTTGATATTTAATAATGTCTTAAGAAGACAAATTGGCACAAGATCTCCCACAGTGGAATATATCTGTACAAAACCCGAAATATTATTTACTTTAATGGCTGGCTATGAAGATGCCCATCCGGAGATTGCTTTGAATTCAGGCACTATGCTAAGAGAGTGTGCCCGCTATGAAGCATTAGCCAAGATAATGATTCACTCCGAAGAGTTCTTTAAGTTCTTCCGTTATGTGGAGGTGTCCACTTTCGATATTGCCTCGGATGCGTTTTCCACCTTTAAGGAGCTCTTGACGCGTCACAAATTACTGTGTGCCGAATTTTTGGAAGCCAATTATGATAAGTTCTTTACCCAACATTATCAACGTTTGTTGAATTCAGAAAATTATGTGACACGACGCCAGTCTCTTAAACTATTGGGCGAGCTGTTGTTGGATCGTCATAATTTTAGCGTCATGACACGATACATTTCTGAACCCGAAAATCTAAAATTAATGATGAACATGCTCAAAGAAAAATCCCGTAATATACAATTTGAAGCCTTCCATGTCTTTAAAGTGTTTGTTGCAAACCCTAACAAACCTAAACCCATTCTCGATATCCTGCTACGCAATCAATCAAAACTGGTTGATTTTCTTACCAACTTTCATACAGATCGCTCAGAAGATGAACAGTTCAACGACGAGAAAGCGTATTTGATTAAACAAATCAAAGAATTAAAACCTCTGCCCGAAGCTTAGTGAGTTTATTAGAAAAAGAATCAGCAAAAGAATAAATACAACATCATCATCAAGCAAACAACTACAATGTCAAGTAAGCAACAAATAAAATCCTATTTAAATATTAAAAAATTGCCAAAATGCATAGAAGTGAAAAAAAAAACACGATAGAACTGTATAAAAAATTTTACATGAAAAGTATAAACAATAGCCGTTGAATGATGAATCACGGCTAATATAAAAATGATGGATCTTTGCTAAAGAAAAGAATAAAACCAAAAGACTGCATGGCAGCCGAGTTTGGTTTTTTTAACATAAAAAAAACTTTAAACATAGTAATAGTTTTTCTAGTAGTTTATCGAAAAATGCGTTACCGAACCGTTTAACGACCGACAGAGACAAGAAAAAAACACTACTTTTAGCTTATAATAAATTTATAAAAAAAGAACACTTAAAAAAGAAAAAATACAATAATTATTTAATTAAAAATTAAATTTTTAAAAACTGAAAACAACTGAATTTAAACTAAAAGAAAATTATATTTTTTAAAAGTACGACAGAAAACACTTTAAAAACACAACACATGCAAATCACACTATTTTATAGTTAAAATGCCTTGTGGTCTACAAAAAAATTTGCAAAATGAAATTCACAGAAAATAATTCCCTGCCCATGTTTCAAACAAAACACCCTTTTAACAAATACACGAAAGTTGTTGTTGCATATTTCAAACAAAAAAAAATTAAATATTTAGTTAAAATGCGAAAGTTTTAGGCAATTTTTATTGCTACGAATTATATGCTTTCTACTATTTTCTTTCCTCACTCTACAACTGTATTTGATTTTTTTCAATTGTCAACAAATTGCTTTTAAATTAAGTTGAACTAAACTATTTAAAACCACACATCATAAATAAAACAATTTATTCAAAATAAAAACAACCTCTATATTACAGCATATATTATTATAAATTATATTATTATATAATAAAGAAAAAAGAAATAAAAAAATACACTAAAAACGTAAAAAACAACAACTTCTTGAAGGATGAATAAACAATGTCAATAGCAGAGTAGCAAGGTCGAAAGGATATGCTGCAGTATGTATTAGATAAAAATATATGGATTTGGCACAGGTAGCAACACATATTTGCTCTCAATAATAAAATAATTAGGTATTCAAAAGAAGGTACGCATATACATTTGTACCAAATAATAATCTGCGTGGATATAACATAAACTTTTAATAGCCACTGACTAAATTTAATAATACTTAACACGGCCGGTTTTACATGATAATCACAGTAATATAAAACATACGCATTAATCATTAATATGCAAAAATGTGACCCACAAAAATGTCTTATCTGCAAATATTTATACACTTCATTTAATACCTGTTTATTTTTTTATTTATACTCTGGTTATTAGTCATCACTAATCACTACTGCGAAATTTCGTTGGCTTAGAAAGCTTCTTTTGTTATTTGTTTTTGGCTCTAAATAATAACTATTATTGTTACTACAACTTAGCAAGAAAATTCGGTTTCTAGTCAAATGTCTGACTTAATAAATTGTGTAACATATTTTGTAAATTGGAATTTTATATATAAAATTGTTGGAATTACATTTTTGTGAGTGCAATCAATGAGAACGACAAGCTATTAAATTTTAAATACACAAATCTCTTTCCATATTTATTTAAAAAACAAGCCTTTAATTACAAAATTGGTACATTTATTACGGAAATTCATTTGGAAAGAATTGTTTCATAAGAAATACAAATAAAACACCCATCATTTAATCCTTTCTTAATTGAACTTCTTTAACTTCGATGCCATCTTTTGTAATGATATTTATCAAAACTGAATCACCAGTATAAATATCACGTTCGGAGGCTGAAATAAATGTATCAGTGGCAACAGCTACAGCACGTTCTTTGGATACTTTGGGTACTTCGTCACTGTCCAAAATCATATTCTTAAAACCAATCTGATTGTCTAAAACTGGTTGCAACAATGCACCAGCTGAACCACCAGCTCTATACGTAGCTCTTTCACAATGTCCAATGGGATCATAAGAATAGACAACTCCCTTGCCTTCATTGTCTAACCCAGCTAAAATATTTGAAACATAGTAGGGAAAGAAACGTTTGTTGTACATGAGTATTGACAACATTTGGGCGACAGCATCTGTGGACATAGTCCTCAAATGTGTGTGCTCATACATTTGCATGCGGGCTTTAACCAAAGCGGTTAGAGCCAAGGTATCACACCAGCAGCCGGTAGAACCTAAAACAGTTTTGGTACTCAACTGAAACAATTTGTTTTGTTTACGGGTATGAATGGAATAACCGCTGCTTAAACGGGTATCAGCCGCAATTACTACATAGTCATCACCAGCGATTGCTACTATGGATCTGCAAATCATTGCTTTTAAATTAATTCAGATATTTAACCTCATTTTATATATGCATCTTACCCGCCATTCGATTCGTAAGGTGAGAAATCTTGATGCTGAGCACCAGGTACTTTATAATCTGGAAATTGTTCAATGCCAAGAAAATTCATCTTTATATACTTTCTTAATATATTAGAAATTATTTTACACAGCAAAATCTCCTGCTTGTGTTTTGCAGACAAAAAGAATGACAAACGAAATTGTTTTAGACATAGTTGTATAATAGAGTACTTTAATTTCAGACAAATATATGCAGCCCTATATTTACAAGACAAGTACAAGTAAAAATTAAATAATCTATTAAATAAATTAAAGAAACATTTTCATAATAGTAATAAGAAACTAATATATTCTTTTCTTAAAAGGTTAACTAGTGTATTTTATATGTTTAAAGTCATTATTATTAATATTTACAAAAACACTATGGTATCTCTGTTCATTCTAATCAGATTAATACCAACTCTGCTACGAAACCAGCCTGAAAAGAGAAAATGCATTTTTAGTTTTTTTTTTAACTTGTTGAATCTTGTTCAGTAGAATTTTTATTTTAGAGACTTTCATGGAAGTTTTTGTGATTTTTTGTATAAAGTGCTAATTTTCGTAAAATAAAGGAAATATAATACCATATCTATGTATTCTTAATAATAACGTGGTTTGAATAAAATCGAAAAATAAAAAAAATTTTGTGGTAGTGGTTTCTAATTGCAAAGAATAAAATAGAAAAAAATATGCGAAAAGTTTAAAGCGGGGTTTTATATATATGTAAAAGAAACAAAGTGATCGGCCTTTTATGTTCAAATGAAATGTAAAAATAAGCAATTTAGTAATTAATAGGTATATAAAATTTGTGAATAAATTCAAGTGCTAAGTTCTAAAAAAAAAAATTTGTGGTTAAGGCAAGAACAAACATGTCTCAACAGTACGCTGCTGCTGCTACTGCGACTGCTGCTACAGAGGAAACATCAGCTAAACCTGCGTCTTTTGCAACTGGTTCTTTAAAAAAGTTAAAGAACAAGGATGCGGAAGTACGACTAACTGATGATTTTGTTTTAATGACTACCCCTGATAAATTTAAGGATAAAAATAACGAAACAAGTGGTATGTACTAGAAGCTTTTGTTTGACGAAAAAAAACTGAACTCTGACTCAGAATTTGAAAATGTTTTTCTATTTGCATTATTGTATGTATGTATGTTGTCTTGTGCATTCATATCTTTAGAAGCCAAGCAAGCAAAAAATTGTCTGATGATTTTTTCGTAGGTAAAGAAATTATAGCACAGTACTTGTGATTATGTGCTTATCGCACAGCAATTGTGTATGTTGTGCGGCCCAATATCCTGTAACCCATAGAATGTGCTCCAATGTTACCTATGCCTCTGGGTATAGACGATGGGAATCACTTTGTGTCACACCAATTTTACTAATGTTGTAATTGAGCCTGCAATTGCTTTTTTAACGTGTGCATGAATGAATAAGTGGTTCTGCCAAAAATATAATTTTTTTTAAATTTATTTTATTTTACTTATTTACAATTGAAACGTTTATATTTTTGTAGATTTGTGTATTTATGAATTATTTTTATGTTGTAAGTTAAATAGGCATGCATTTTATTACTTATAATTAATTTCAGGATATGTTGTTGCATCATGCTGTCATGATTAAGTTAGAGCAAACCCATGCATGTTTTCTTACTGTAAATACGACGTTTTAAAAGGAAAATAATACCGATAGAACTTTCCTTAACAAAAAAATAAATATTGAGGCGTGTAAATTACTCACTTCCATTAAGTGTTCTAGTTCAAAAAATGAGTTATATCTTGCATACTCGTAAGTGCACTTTTCAACTTACAAAATTCTTTCTTAATTTTTCCTTTTTTCAAAAAAACATGAAAAAATAATAGAAGATAAAACCGTTATGTAGATTAAAAGTAAAAGTATTTTAAAAAAATTCTTGTTTAATGTATCAAAGTGTAGTTTTAAAAGCAAACGTGATTTGTGAGGTGTAAATAATTGTGTAATTAATTTGATGAAACACGAGTATTTAAGGTAAGTAGTAGGAGCCAATCTGTAAAGAAAAAAATTCGCAAGTAGTGCCCCAAAGTTACTCATGATTATTGAAATTGCCCAACAGATTGTTAAATGCATCAAAGGCAAAATTGCAGAGTAGGGTTTTGCAAATAGAAGGAAAAGTGTTATTTGCTTGTTTTATGTATATAGTGTAAAACCACAATATACAAGTTTTTAATACATATTTTTTTTAAATGTATATGCATGTATGTAATATTTTGCTAGCTGATTGTTTTGAAATTTGTTTTCCTTTTACTTTTTTTGATATTTTCACAATTTTTTGTTTTCTAATTTTTTAATAATGTTGATTTTTCAATATTTCGGCTAACATTTTGAAAGAGTAAAATCTGCTCAAAAATCAAACATAATTTGAATTTTTTGAAATCGTATTAAGATACAATCAAACACTAAATATTTTCAAATTAAATCACAAATCAAAAACAATAAATTATCCATTTATATTACCATTTGCTTGCATATACAAAATATAAAAAAAAATATAAATAAATAAATGCATTTCTTTAAAATATTGTATGTGATAAAAAAGGTCCATAGATATTCTTCTCTAAGAGATAAAGGCTACTATGATCAGGCCCTTTTATCTCAAGGAAAGGGACTTAATGGAACACAAGTACAATGAACAGGTATATCATCTTGGAAACAAGTAAAATGACATGCACATGTATGACAACTGTGAGATAGACTAACTTAATTCCACATAAAATCATCTCCATTTTTTTAATCGCATGCAACATTTTAAGAAACGTATTTAACCAGGTGCATATATCCTTACACACATAATTTTTGTTTATCTTTTAATTTGAACCACACTTTGCAATTTTGCAGTTGCCTAAACAAAAATTCATAAGTAATTTGCATACAGTGAATTGTAATACTTTTTAAATTTCTTCTATTTTTTACTCTTTATTGCAGTTGTTAAAGGACATCGTACTGATCGCTCACCGCAGGATAATACAAATCTTGAATGTCTGCTTCTACTAGATACATCAGAGTGTTGCGGTGCTCCCCAGCATGCTAAATTAATATTGCAACATTTCGAGGGTACACAATTGAGTCAAGCAGAAATTCTATTTTTACTTGTCTATATAGTAACCTTAGAATCTGGTTTTATTGCCCAAACTGATTATGAGCACGTCAAAATGTGTGTGAATCACTTGTCAACCACAAGTTCTTTTCATACAAAAAACATTTTACTTTTATCAAGCTTTAAGCCCAGCTACAAGACAGAAGCGGACGCAACACGTTTCATCTTAAAATTACGTACTTTAATTGATGTAGAACAGGAGGACAGTGTTTATTTATTTGCTTTGCTCACTGCTTTTGTTGTGGGAGATATTTTAATAGTCACATTATCACCATCGAGTTTAACAGAAGCGAAAGGTTTTAGTACATCCTTATCTATTGGTCGTTATGTACTGTCAATGCACGCCAAAAATAAAGCATTACATCAACGTTTTCGTAAGCTGGATGAACTTTCTTATATTTTGCGTGATCAATTATTTGTACCCATGCGCTGTCAACAGCTGCGCCATTTAGAATGTTGCGTTTATCCCTCTCTCGATAGCTTACCTACAGAACTCTACAACCATATTTTCAAATACTTGAGTAAAAATCAATTAAAAATTTTGGCCAATGTTAATAAATCTCTGTACAATTTAATAAAATTCAAGTAGTTTGTGTACAACAAGTTTAATCAAGTTTTTTATGAATATTTTTTCTTGTGAAGATATTTATTTTGGTGAAATGTTTAATAAAAATTATGTATAAGTAACAATAAATAAAAAATTGTTTTATTTAAAAATAGGCTGGCTTTTTTTTTATAAATATTTGGTTGTTTATTTATTTTAAATATTTTTTATCAGTTCAATATAAATTAATTAAAAAAAAAAATTAACAGTAGAAATTTTGCAATCAACTAAAGTAAAGTTCAAAATTAATTAAATATTAAAATTATTTAAGGAAATATTAAAATCAAAAGCTGTGTATCTCTCATAAAGAATATTTAAAGTACAAAAAAAAATTTTATTTAAAAAAAATTTATTTTATATACGAGTATTTATTTTATTATGATTTTAGTTTTATATTTTTTTCTTTACTTTCTTTTCAGAAAATTTAAACGCCTCTACTGCATCAGTTTTAGGTGTTACCTTTGCTGATGATACTTTAGGTAAGTGGCAAAAAAATTTTTTTCCTTTGTTTTTTTGAACAAATTTAATAATTGCCCTATTTTGTACTTTACCATTTTTATTCTCTCGAATAACAATTGCTTTAAGCACACTTGTTGCATAGAAAACAACAGTTTTAAGTAAAAGTTTATTAACACGTGTATCACTCATAATTTTTCTCGGTTTTCTGTAAAACCTCACGAAGAATAAAATTTTTTCTCATATATGTATGTTACGTGACATGAGTTCTGTAAATGTTTTTCTAAGGACAAAGTACTATGTTGTCACATATATATGACGTTTATAGCATCACCTATGCGTAACAGGAATTTTGTCTAGAAATTGTAATTTTAAACTTAATAAATACTAGTTGACCCGGCAAACGTTGTCTTGCCTTAAAATTTTTATATATTCGATTTTCTTACATAAAGAAATCGTACTCATAGAGTAAAGAACCGTGCGAGACCGGGTAGAATAAGGTAGTAGGCAAATAAGCAGATACCGACTATAGCGCTACCTGCCCGGCGGATCTTTGACGGTAAAATTTCCAAGATTATACATATAAACTTTCTTCTTGAATAACTCTATCTATTAAAAAAAACCGCATCAAAATCCGTTGGGTAGTTTTAAAGATTTAAGCATACATGGGGATATAGGAACAGAGAAAGCGACTTTGTTTTATACTATGTAGTGAATAAAAAAAGAAGTATCTCCTGCGTCACATATATGTGATGCTGAGTGGCGAACATGCTAAAATATGTGAAATCTATTGTTTTCCTTTCTGTAACTCGAAACATATATTGCAACTTCTAAAAGATTTTATTAATGTCGATCATAAGCAATTGAACGTTTGAGCAGGGAAATTCAATAGAAATTAGTCAGGGCCTGAGAATAGAAAAAATGAATATTTTAAATTAAAAAAAAAATATATTGAAAAAAAAATCGAAAGTGTTATATTAAAAAGTGGGCATGGCTAATACAAAAATATATAGCGATATTAGTAGGAATATTAACGTTATATACGTATTTATATGATCAAACGACAAGTGTATATAAGTTAGATCCTGCCAAGATCTCTTGCAAAAAGTTGGCATAATTTCACAACTAAAATAAATTCAAAACAAAACTCGCACTAAAAACTACTAAACTAATTGCTTATCCTTTTAAGGACTAACATTCATGTTTTTAAAAACCATGTTTGTGGTGAAAAAATGTTTCCATACGTATTTGCATTTGTTTGATTCTTCTTGTGGATTATTTTTATTTGGTCTTTTAATTTTTTTACATCAAGTCGAGAATATGATGTCATGTAAATGGCCGCCGCCACAGTTGATTGTCATTTTAGTTGCCAATCGCATAATTTATAGCATTTTCTGATAGGAGGATTACTTTTGCGCCACCTCGTATATGCATATATTTCTTTAGAGAGTTTTGTATTAAATATGTAACTTAACATCTCTGGCTTTCATTTGCTTTTTCCTGTAAAAAAACTTACGGCAGATAACTTGTATTTTTTACTTTAATGGCTGATTGGATATCTTGTGAATTTTGCTGAGAACCTATTCAATGTTTGTTTAGTTATTGATAAAACTTTAAACAAATAAATGAATTATTTATTTGTGATATCACTAGCCAACTAACTAATTTCTTTTATCAACAAGACTATCAATATATACATTATATTGTCATACACTTTCAAAAAAGCACTAAGTCACAAAAATTAACAGGCGACTTTTTGATGTAGTATGAGGTAACGCAACAATTACAAGTTCCTACAATAATTTTCAGATGACAAATCTAGACAGCCTGCTCTTTAAAATGGTATGTGTCCCAGTAAGTCTCATGCCATAGTAGCATTCATTCCTCAGAGACTACATACTATATGCTATTTTTGTACTAAGTGACATTTTCAACGTCTTTAAAAAAATTTTACAAATACAACTGGGAGAAATTGTATTCCCAGCATGATAGCCCTATCGATTGTGGTTGTTTTCATATGTGAAGAACATGTATGGAATTTTTTATCCCATGCGATATTGAAAAAAAATGTATTTAACTAGACGTATTTATCTTCACACAAATCTGTTTTGAATAAGATCATCACCTCTTCAATTGAGGAAATAACGGATTAGAGAAAATCCTAGAAAACGTAGTGCATATTTGAAATCAACGCTCCTAACTATTATTTTTCCAAAAATTGACAGAATATTGTAAACTTGTGTGATTACGATTCCTGATATTTTTCTGCAAAACTTTTTCGTTTTTAGCAAAACATAATTAAAAAAAAAGAAATGTGCCTAAAAAAGCTGTTTAACTGTAAAAGCTTTTATTGTTATCACACATTGGCAAGTTTTCTTTTTTATTAAACTTAAACTGAGTAGCGAAAATTATTTCTCCAAATAAGAGAAAGTTTATTTTTCTTGCTAAATGTTCTCTAGCACTTGGCAAAGAATTGTAAATCTACTCGCATGTATGGGTATAGTAGCTAGTGTGTATATGTGGTAGCTTTTACTATTAAGTACTATTCTCGTATAAAAGCATCCATCCTCTATAAATACCCCTGTGTGTGTAGTTAAAGTTCGTTCAACTTGGCTTATGTGTTTATGTGTGCTAGTATTTGAAATGCAAGTAAAAGTTTTTGTATGACTTTTCTTATCAGGGATACAACATGACAAATCGTTAGCAACAATTAACAAAAACAAAAAAAAATATTTCTTTAAAGCCCAAATGTTGTGAACAGCTTAAGTCTATAAAATACTATTCTATTCGTATGATTCATTCTCAGGAAAAACTTCTGAAAATAACTATCATACAAAAAAGGAGCCAAAATTTTGCAACAGTTGCTTTTCTCTCATCAACTTAATAAAAAAAAACAACAATGCCGAAAATATTATTTAAAAAAAATAGGTCAGATCTATCACTACAAGAATATACTATTCAAAACTGATTTTAATTAATGGCTGTCAGGCCGTCACGCAAACCAACGCACTATTCTTATATGTGACCACACAAAATCTGGTCCCAAATAGTGGCATTCATTATCTCATGAACTCGATCGAATTTGGATAGAACTAAATATCGAATACGTCAATTTGCTCTCTTATGCGTTTTACAGAATATTTCAATGCACTTTGTAGTTTTGCACAAAATAAAAGGGTACAGTATACCCCACCTCCAGTGGGTTACTAGTGCTGTGTGAAGTATGCAATTTCTTTTTATTACATTAGCAGCATTTCTTAAAAACGTTTTTACTTGTACGAGTGTGTTGTTCAGTTCAGTAATAGCACTGGTTTACTTACTGGTTCATTGTTGTGTTGAATGTCACTGAGAGAAAATTGGGTTCTGTCCCAGTTGGTTTAGTGTGTTACTGTCATTTGTTAAAAATCAACCAAGCATATGGATGGATGTCCATAGAAAATGAAATCTAAAAAAAAAATTCATTCAAACCAACACACTAGCATACAAATTTATATTAAAATGGCATACATACTTACGTATACACTCCCTGCCATATGAATAGAACACCCTAGTACAATTTTTTAAAAATTATTTCTATTTAAATGTAATTTAGTTGTTATTGAACACTACAAAAATGGGTTTTGTTTTTATAAAAAAATTTTTTTAAAAAAGTAAAAAAAAAATTTGCGTCACATGAATGGGACACTTCTAGAAAAAACCGTTTATGTATAATTTTCAATTATATTTTTAAATTTTATTTACATTTTATGAAATTTTGTAGATTTGAAAGTCTTTTCTTTACTGCAATCGAGCATATTAACATTTTGCGAACGGTGAACGACCGTCCGAAGTATCTTAGTTACGAACGTAACCCCATATTTTAGTGCAAACATTGTTTCTGTTAATGCTCAATTTTCAGGAACGCAATATGAGCGCTAAACGAGGGTTTTATGTCAATACTTCGCTTCAGCTTAAATTACTTCACTTTTGTGAAATATTTTTATTTTTAATTAACTTCAAGTGCAGGAGTGCGTAACTATTTCCTCTTTGGGAATTTATTTGTGTAAAAAATTCAAAATTTTTAAAAAACAAAAAGGTGTAGTAAAAATTATGTCTGCTAAGCTTTGGAATGTGCATAATTTAATGTTTAACTAGTCTCTTGAATTAAAAACACAATAAATTGTTAATGTTTCTCTACTAATAATACACAATAAGCTACTCAGTTTTATCTATATAATGCATAATGTCAATGTGTGTGAATAAAAGCAGGATTTTATCCTGAAATAATAATAAACAAGTAGCTACAAACTTGATATTTTACATGTCAATTGAGAAAACAAGTGACTGTGTCCCAATGTCGTTGCTATAGTTTAGTATATTAACACACACACACGCGCATACACAGCATAATGATATTAGCATGCCTGTGGGTGTTTTACATTTTTCAAAGCCGATGGCAAGAGCATTCATTATTGCTGCTGCTGTTTTTTTTACAGATTTGTAGAAAATTAGCAAAAAAAGGAAGTAAAATAAAATAAAATAAAAAATAAAGGAACTATTTTTTTTTTAAATTTATAGAGTACAAAGTCTGACAGCTGAATATCATCTACGAGTACTTTTTACCTTTTGTTATCTGTAATAGTTTTTTATTTGCCATTACATTGAAAGCTTTATATATTTTTTTTCTCATCACTAAAGCTTGCCTCTTTTAACTTGCGCTCTCATTTCTATATTTTGCTCTCTGTATACATTTTCTGCTGGGAGTTTTTGTTTGATTTTAATTTGACAACAGCAACAACACAAGAGTGTAGTAGACATTTTTGTACAAATGAACCATTTACAGGACAATTTCATTTAAGGATAATGACACAAATTTCAGTTTCATTTCGGTGTTGGTTACAAGAGTTTCTAAGCCTTAGCTTTCTTAACGCAACCACAGTTATGTGGAACGAAATTAATTTACAAATACACGCACACACATATAAACACTTGATGTGTGTAAATATCAATTGAAAATCAGCAAAAAAAAAGAAGTAGGGAAAATCGCAACGTGAACTTGACACACAAAAAAAAAAATTAAATTTTCAAGTCTTTACCGTTACGGTTTGTGAATAAATAGTTAAAGTGTCTTTCAACTAAGCCCAAAAAATAACAAATAAATAAAATCTTTAAAAATATTTTAAACCAACGCGTTAATAATAACGAAATTTGTCTCCCTGTAACTAAATAAATAAATTTTCAAGTTTTATAAAAATTAAATTTCAGCTTATAAATGAAATTTTTTCATTTTCCTTTTTTTTTTTTGTTTTTGTATGGACTAAGCCTCCTCCTGCTGTGTATTCGTTATTATGCATTTTGTGTTATGACAATAACTCAGCTTTGAACCGACTAAAATGTTTATGGTTTCTACTTCAGATTTAGTTGCTTTTATTTTTGAATCTCAAAAGTGCTGTTTCATATTTCTTGTTATTATTATTATGGGGTTTTGCAAGCTACACCATTTTGTGAAGTAATTAAAATTAGAACAGGAAATTCAATAAACAAATTTAGGAAATAAATAAATAAAAAAAAATAAAAAAACCAAAAAAAAAAACAAATAAATAAAATAAAATAAAATATATTTAATGAAAAATATTATATATTAATTAAGTCCAATTTATTCAATTTTAATATAATGACATTTATCAATAGAGGCACTAACATCATATTTAATTTAAGAATATAATGAAATTCCTTTTCACGTTTAAAAAAAAAGGATTTTTGGTTTATTTAATTAATATTTATTAATATGTTATTTAAAAATTTTTTTATAATGAATTTGCTTCACTGTAACTTCAGCTGTATTTCTGCCTCATTATTACACACAGGGTAGAATAATAAAAAGAATTTTTTTTAAGAAAAATTTTTTTTTTTTTAATTCTTTAATTAAAAAATTAAATTTGTTTTTATTATAATAATTTTTTTTATAATTTTTCAAATAGTGTACCATTCCTAAAAATTAAAAAATAATATATATACAAATTTAAAAAATTTTTTAATAAATAAAATTTGTAATTTAAAAAATTAAAATTTTTATTACAATAAAAAAATTAATTTCAATAAAAAATAATTTTTTTTTATATTTTAATAAAAAAAATTAAATTTTTTTCCAATATAAAAATAAAATAAAAAATATTTTTTTAAATTTTTTAATTAAAAAAATCAAAATTTTTTTTACTTAATTTTTTTTATAATTTGTTAAAATTAAAAAAAAAAATATTTTTACCAATTTAAAAAAAAAATTTGTAATAAATAAATTTTATAATTAAATTTGTAATACAAAAAATTTATTTAGTTTTATTAAAATTAAAAAAAATAAAATTTTTTATTGAAATTAATTTTTTTTTTAAATTAAAATTTTTATATATTGTGTCAAATGGTGTGGTTACCATGTATGTATGTAGTTTGTTCTGCATACAGGCAATACTATTCTTAAACAAACAGCTCAAACTTTTTGTGTGTATTTCCTTTCTGCGATAAAACTTTCAAGTGTCTGTTTGAATATGTATCACGTTGAAATTAAAATTTTTGTGCGTGTTCTCGGTACAACGATTTTTTTTTGTTATCTTACTTACTACTTTGGTTTTTTGTTAGGTTAAGTTAACAATATTCACATACATGCATACGCATGTATGTAAATATTTTGAATATTTGTGTTGCGAGAGTGTACACAGTACATGTGTTTGTTTAAGGGCGATCACGCACAAAATAAAGTCATTTGCATAAAGTTTTTCCAGCAGCAGTCTTAGTTACTATATGAAATAAAATAAAATTAAATAAAATTATTTTATTTAAAATAGAACAATTTTAAAAGTTTAGCATTTAAATTTTTATATTACAGGAATTTATCTTTTAAAATTAAAGTTTCTAATTTCTTATTAAAGCATTAAATTTGTTAGAAAATTTTTAAACTTTTGTTATTTGTTATACACCCACAACAAGCAATCATTTAATTTTTTCGCTGAAACTCTAAATTGGCTTTCCCTTTTGTGTGGTTTAATTAAAGTAACACCTCCACATTTTTTTTTGTTTTGCTTCTTGTTAATTTTGTTTGATATTAAATTTACCACGTAGTCGCTCTAATAACGACTGACATTAATTAGTAGAAAAGTAAATTTTGCTGAGATGCGGCAAACTATGTTTATATCGCCGGTTACTAACTATTTTTGATAGATGTTTCAAATTCTTTTAATCATAAATTATTTATTTTCATTTTGTTAATTGTGAAATAAAAGTGCTGTAGGGTTTTTCAGGTTTTCTAATTTGTATTCATACAAATACTTGGTGCTTTTACTTTAGCAAAGCAAAATAATAAATAAAATTTAGTTTCAAAATTACCAACACTAAAGGCTTTACTGATTGGTTTATCTTTTCTTACTCTGTTGTACTCACCAAGGCAATGCCATGAAATGTTTAAGGCTTACCCCAATTTGAGATGTCTGAGAAGATCCCTAAGGTAATCCCCGATAACTCAGATAGGTCGTATATAAAATGTCTCTCTCGGAAACAGAAGAGAGAAAGTGAAAAACTGTTTTCTTTCTATCAGGTGCGTTGAAAATTTTTTAATACAAAAATACCACATTCGATATCAAATGTGACGATTTGGGCCCTGGTGTTAGCACGAGTGCTTACACGTGTATTTTACACTGAAGATATCTAAGGTGCTGGTAAACCATCCCATTAACAATTTAAGGTTGCAATTGTCTGAGACTTGTGATTCGAGCCAGCCCCTCTTTTCATTCGATGCCACATAGCACTCAATAAACAATAATACTTCCTGATCTTTTTTTTAATTTAAAAAAAAATTAATTTAATTGATTTTACAAAGCGGAAATTCTACTTGAAGTGATTGCTTCTTGTTCTTTTGTTTTACCATTTCCAAAATAATTTTTAATTTTATAATTAAAAATTTGCAAAAATAGAGAAGAAAAAACTTAAATCTTTGTTAAAAAAAAATTGATTTTGAAAAAGTGCCAACACAAAAACATGGTTTTTACATAAAAAAGTAAATCTGAAAGTGATAAGGACTGCAAAATGGGAGGCAAAAGGGTTGAAGGTCATGTTTATTTACACAGAAAAACTAATACCGCAAATAGTGACACTCCAACACCCATCAACAGCAGTGCCACACAAAGCAGCCAAATAAAATAAATAAATCGTACTTGTGCAAATAAAAATTTGTATAAAATTTTGCTTCAGATTTTATGTACACGATAGAGAGTCAACCGGATGTAATGGCAATGATAATCATGATGTTACTAAAATTTTAAATACAAAAGAAGAAAAAAAAATATAAAAAGTTTTTAATAACTACAAATACCTTTTACTAAAAATAATTGGAAAAGTTTTATGATTAAAAAAAAGTGTTTTATAGTATAAAGAAAAAAGTGTTAAACAAAAACAAAAAAAAACACCATTTACATCTGCACATTTTGTTAAGGATCTCAGCTTTGTTGGTAAATAAAAATTATTCATCAAATTGGATTATTCAACAAATAACGGGCCATGGGAGAAGAACCCTGCTGTTTTAACAGTTGCTACTGGCAGCACCGGAAGTGCCGGAAACTCAAATCAAACACACACTTCAATTGCTACCACAAACATAAACAATTCTCATTCAGGCGTATTATTGTCAAATGTGTTGTCTACTGCTTCCTCATCTGCGGCTGTTGGTGGCTTACAAAATGTTCAATCAAACTTAAAAGCCACACATCATCAAATAATGCAACAACTACAACAGCAGCATCAACAACATCAACACCAACATCATCACCAGCACCAACAACAGCAACAGCGTCAATTGCAACACCAGCATAGTATTGCTGCCATAGGAAGTGGACATGCCCACTCTCATTTGCATAACGTTTCACGTCAACTAACCCATCAACATTCACATCCACCTCTACAACATGCTATTTCTAATGTAATTTCTAGCATTACAACAACTACAACTACCACAACAACAACAGCAATAGCGGCACAGCATCATCATCATCATCACCAGCATCAACACCAGCATCAACACCAGCACTCTCACCAGCACCACCATCCTCCTTTGCAGCATCATGTGTCACTCAATAGTGGCAACATATCAGGAGCTAATGCCACCTCATCCGTTTCTGCGGTCTCCTCATCGGTAGCCATTCGACTTTGTCAATCTTCCAGTGTCAATAACACATCAAATATGGCTAATGCAGTGTCATCAACGAAAGTTGCTACCCATCATCATGGTCGTCATCACTTGACACCTCAGCATAGATCTCTTTCGCAACAACAGGCTGCAGCCACTTTAAGACGTCGTACGCTTAGTCATGTGCCACGTTCATATTCTGCATCAGCTGCTACTAGTGGTGGCGGTGGCGGTGGTAATGCTGTTACAGTGGAAACTAATACTTCTGCGTTACGGGCGAGCGTTAAAGGAAATACAAATTTGTCGCGTAATGTTGTTGTCGTTGAACGTTCTCGTTGTCGTTCACCCATGATGCTGTGTCACAGCCATAGCGATGGTGAATTTCCTATGTACAAAGGTGAGTGTTTAGTTTGTTTGCTGTTGTTTTACCAAAAAAAAAAAAAAAAGTTCAAAGGAAGGAAATACAGAACCGAACTGGTAAAAACTTTTAAGAATTCAGGGATTTTAATGAATTTCGGAATTTGACATTTTTTTTTAAATTCTGCGGCCATTGTTTAACTTTATAAGAATAAAAGTTTTAAGTAAAAAACAAATATTGGACGGATAACAATTTGAAAATGTAAAAGAAAAAAAAATTATTTATTGTGAATTAAATTTAAAAAAATAATAAAAAATAAATAACAAATTCTGATGTCCGCTGCGAACAACACTCCGACTCATTAAAATTTCTTGAGAGCGTATGTATGTGTGTGTGCGCTTGTGTGTTTTAATTTTTGAACAACAAACCTAATGGTGGCTTGTGGTCTACTTTCTCCCTCTCCCATCAAATTTTTTGGCTATCAAACTGTTTTCAATCGAGGGTTTGTTTGGTTAGTTTTTAACCACACTGCTTTCATAAAAGCATCATGTGTAAAAATCGTAAAGCCCTAAAAGAGAATGTAATAGAAAACCAAAAATGTAACAACAACATAAAAAACAGTTTGTAAAAATTTGCAAAACTACAAACATTTATTAACTTTACAAGCGATTAATTCATTGACTCATTTTGTATAGAAAACACACATTTAGTTTTTTTTTTTTTAAATATCTTTATCAAATATAAATTTTTTTCAATAGAAAATGAGCGGTTGGTTTTCTTTCCCTTACAAAATAGAGTTTCTTTTACTTTGGCTTCATACTGAAGACTAATGGGGGTTAGCGTAGCAATCTGGAGGTTGTAAGTTCGATTCCTGCCTATGGCTATGGTTTTTGTGCTATTCAAAGGTTATTTTGGGTCGCGGTGCATATGGCCTTTTAAATTTGCTTAAATTGATTTGATTTCTTTTGAATTTTGCATACAAAATGTATTTCCTTTTTGTCCATTGAATTTCAGCCGATCGCTTGTACGTATACTTGTTGTGATACATTCGATATGTGAAAATATAAATCATACGTCCCATGGTTAACATTTTATGTGAAAGCAAAAACAATACACGAACTTTTGTTTTTGTTTTCAATACAATTATCGAACGAAGCTTTCGTTCGCATTTACCAGACAAGCCCCTAATAACGTTGTAATTAAAATTTTTCTAGATAGACTTACTATTAATTAACAAATTAATTTTCAAAATTTTCTTCTGCATTTTAGTATTGTTTCATAGTTTTTTCAATGTAAAATAGTTACACAAAAAAAAAAAAAATTATTAATCTAAAGAATTTTTATTTTACAAATAAAACAGATGAAAGTAAAACAAATAAAAACAAAAATCAATAAATAATAATTTAATAAAGAAAAAACAATATTTAAAATTAAAATTGTAAACATTTTTTTTTTTGTAAGCAAACAATAACACAAACAAAAATTGTTTTATTTCAATAACAATGGCCACAAAACAATGTAGTACACGCTCATGTGAATTTCAGTAGTTAAAGGTGACACACAAAACGCACTTGTGTATTAATTACACTTGGCTACATGTACTCGTATGCAGTGTGTGCAAATTTCCGTAAATCAGTTACCATTGCTAATAAACTCAATTGGCAAATAAATTTAGGCGAAAATTGTTTTATTTGATCGTTTATGATAAAAACTAAATAGAAAAGCCTTACCTGGTCTCAATTAAAATTGTGTTATTTTATTCTTTAAGGTCACACTTACATAGTAACACACTAACCCACTCACATTTACCCGCTTCCTCTCTCTCAGCCATTCCCTTAGATTTTGTACATCCTGTTGCTAAAAATTTTCTGCTACAGGAAATTATTGTTTAAGTGAAGGGGAATTTAAAACAGGTTTTGAGTGGGCTGAACAAAAAAAAAGTGCAAGAAAAAAGGAAATTCATTTCATTTTGCCAATTAAATTGAATGAGTACTTTTTGCTCTTCGCCAATTAGTTTAATAATACAATGTCTGCACAGTCTTTTGGGCAAGAGATAAATAAATTTCTGAACAATTTGAATGCAATATGTTGGCTTGTACTCTTTTAAATTATTTAATTATTTGAACTTTTTTTCAACAAAGAAATTAATTTCTATGGCCCGGTGTAATTAGCATAACAGCTGCATTCACTCTTCAAAGGTTTTTTTTTGCAGCTTTTCAATTATCACATTTTCTAAATGAGTTTAGTGTTTTTTAATTGAAAAACTATTTCCACCCGCGCTTAAGTTTATAGAAATGTTATAAAGAATGCTGTAAAAATGATTTCACTCACTAAACATTTGGCTTTTCTTTGTTAGTTAACCTCAGCCTACAAAAAAAAAAACCTACAAAGAGCAATAATCTTTTCCAAGCAACCAAACATTTTCGTTCTTATTTTTCATTATTATTGTTGTCTTCATTAATGCCGTCACTTTTGCCAGTTTTAGTCAAAATTTAGTTTCTTTTATTAGTTTATGTTTTGTTTTTGTTATGGAAATTTTCAAGCTGTACGTGTGTCACCACAAACATGAAACCAGGCAGTCGATCTTATACAAATGTGTGTATATATGTGTGTCTTTTAATAGAAATACGAATAGAGAAATTAAAAAAAAAAATTAAAAATAATCCAAAGTAATTTTTGAGTATTTGGGCGGTAGATTACAAATCTAGACAGCCTCCTCTTTAAAATGATATGTTTTGTCCGGAAGTTGGATTTTTTTTTTGGAAATTTTCATAGTAAATTTTTTACTAGAAATTGACATATATCGCTTTTCAAGTAAACGGCTGATTTGAATACAAAGAATTTTTTTTTTTTTTTGGAAAAAGTTTATCGTAAATTGTATTCATTTTTATCTTTAAGTAAATTTTAGTCAAAATGAATGAAAAACAGCTCACATGCAAAGTAAATATCTCATATTTCGTGCGTTATAATAAAAAACGTTTCCTAAATGTTTTGCAGCTTAAAACTCTTCACACTTTGGCGTCTCAAAGACTGACCTAGAAAATCTGCACAGTCGTTGAAAATATAAAAATGTTAAACTTAAAGAAAATTGTTTGATAAAAAATTTCTGTTTATGAACACAATAAAAAAAATTGGCAATTTATAAAATTTTATTATTTTGTCACTTTCATCTTTTTTCATTCCTTTTTGTTTGCAACTTTAGAACTAAACATTGAATACAAAAGCAAAATCTTTAAATTGAAACGTGTAGAGCACACCAGTGCTTTTTCTATTTGAAATTGTTTGAATTATTGTTTTTTAATTTTATATATATATTTTTTTTGCATTTTTGTAAATCTATAAACCTGTCATTTACATAAAAAGGAAAGGGAAAAAACTTTGGCAAGCGAATAACTTAAAAAAAGAATGTTTACAATTATTATTTAGTGTAAATAAATACTTCAGGCATTAAAGTCTTAAATATAAACAAAAACAACGAACTAAAAATTTTTAAATAACTTTTTAAAGCAGACGAAATAAATTTTTGTTTCCAGCAGTTTGTCATCAATAGAATTGTGCAACATTAGTTAGTCTTTGGGCTAAACTATTTCTTAACTTTTTATTTTATGTAAAACCTGTATGCTGTAAAAAGGAAAAAAAAGAGTTAAGAACTGTGTGGGTGTAGCAAAGGAAAGTAAAAAAAATTAAAGTAATCCTTTTGCATCTGCCCTTTCCCTGTTTCTCCAGCAAAGCCACAAAATTTACTTTGTGCTTTCACTTTGCTGTTAGTCAGTTAACGAGGATGTTTTCCAAAATTATAAGGTTTGACTTAAGAAATGCTGAATAACTTTAACTCATGTGAATCCTATGCTGGAAGAAACTCGGAAAAAATAGCGACTGAGATATCATAAATAGCAGGTAGATAAATAAAAGCAAAAAACAGAAGAGAAAATAAAAAAACAAGAATACAAATACAAAGACGAAGAAGGCGAAGAAAAAGAGAAGGAAGAAAAAGAGGAAGAAAAGGAAATAGAGGAAGAATATAGAAAGTAGAAAAAGAAAGGAAGAGGAACAAGAGGAATAGAAGAAAAAGTAAAAACAAAAGAAGAGGAAGATAATGAAGAATCAAAAAAAAAAAAGAAATGAAGAAAAAGAAAAACATAAAGATAAAGAAAAAATTAAGAGAAGATGCAGAATAAAAGAAAGAAAAATAGAAGTAAAAAAATAATCAGGAGAAGAAAAAGATGCGGAGAAGAATAAGAAGAAGAATTATTAGAAGAAGAACAGAGAGACAAAGAAAAAAATTAAGTAGAATATGGAGATAAAAAAGAAAAAATAAACAGAAAATAATAGAAAAAGAAACAAGAGAAAAAGGAAGAAGTTGGAGAAGAGATGTAGATGAAAAGAAAAAAGATGAAGTAGTTGAAATAGGATTAGAAAAAGAAGAAGCAGCGGAAGAGAAGAGAATAAGCAGCAGAAGGAGAAGAAGAACAGGAGGATCAAGAAGAAGAAAAAGTGAAGCAAAAAATTGGAAAGAAAGAAAAAAAAACAGCAGCAGAAGAAGAATAAGTATAACAAGTAGAAGAGCAATAAAAGGGGAGAAACAAGAAGCAGAAAAAGTGCAACCATATAAGGAAAATGGTGAAGAAGAAAAAGAAGTAGGTAGTGTAAGATAGAAAAGGAAGAAGACCGAGCTCATACTACGCATAAAAAAAATTTGCTGCAGAAAGAGTGGCTGGATTCAATCTAAGCGTTACACTCCCCTATATTTCAAACAACAAAAATAGATTTCTAATGTTGCTTTTAATTGTGTTTTGTTGTTTAAAATGTATTACTTACGAGTATATTGTGCGTCAATCAAGTCACTTTCTGTAATTAATTAAAAAAAGTGCGAGGTTGGCTTTAGAGAAAAGGAAACGAAAAAAATCAGTTAATACAATAGCAAACGTGTTACACGTATTATTAAAACTTTGAATTTTTTTTTTTTTAGGTCGTTAAATTTTGATAAAACCCCCTCGTACTTTATTAAAGTCATGTCTGTCAGCATCTATTATTTAGCCAACTTTGGTGTCCTTGTCAAAGTTTATATTTTGTTGTTGTTGTTGTAATAAACAGTTTGAACTTGTAGTTGTAGTCAGCGTAGTGGGTTGGTTTACTTTTCTTTTCATTACTCCTTTACTTAATTTACTTTTTCTTTTTCTTTTTTCATCAGGCGTTTGCCTTAAGGCAAGCGCTCAGTGTCTTATTATGCGTGGCCTTAAAGCATTTGATGACACTGACAAATTATAGAAATTAATTTTTCATCATAAAATGGCGAATGTTTAAGCGAATTAATTAGAAGGGAGTAGTAAATGGGGTTTAATGAAACAATTATATTTTTTTATGAAACTTACGGAATAATTTAAATGAAATGAAATTTATTTTGTTATCAAGAAAGAATGTTTATAAAAAACAAATTTAAGAAAGGGTTTATCTTTTTAAGAGGAAAATTATTTTGCAAATAATTAGTGTCTATTAAAATTAATTATGATAATTTTTCGGCTCATATTAGATGGCCATAGACTTTAATATCTTAAGTAATTTACAGTAATTTAAAAAGATTTAAAGTGAGAGAAGAGTATAGAGCAGCTAAAAAAGCTTTTTACTTGTTTAAATGTTAGTTAAGCAAACTTTTGTAAAGTTTAATTACAAATTACACATCACCAGGGGCATCAAAGCTGACATGTTCTACAATCTTATGTGTGTGTGAGGGTGTTTTATTTGTTTAACCATTTGACTGTTAGAGTTTTGTGATATGGCTGAGATAAATATCAATAAGTTTTCTTGTTAAACATTTTGTCACTGACAATGAATCGTTATTACCATCATCATCTGTATTAATGTGCGTATGTGTGTATTTATAAATTGTATAAATTAGTAAAGACACTGCAGTTTGTTGTTTGTTTTCATATAGCAAATTTATAATGGCATTCCTACATAAGAACATTTATTTTTAATGCTGTTCTCATAACAATTTGTTTAGATGGTTTCTATGAATCATCATCACCGATATAAGTGGTTAAAAATGCTGTGATAAACTCTCGTTGTTATGGATTTTAGTTTTTAGGTCATGTCAACCAAAATAAAAAACAAATAAAATAAACAAGCAGAGGATTTGTGTTAATAGATCACAACTTTATTATAACACTAAACTTATTTTTTTAGATGTAATAAAATTTTTAATTTTTATAATAGTATTCATGTGTTGAATACAACAGTTTTCTGATGCTGGTGATGATGGCAAACTAGTGCTTAGCAAGGGGTTGACTTTAGAGAAAAGAAACTAAAAAATCAGTAACATATACTCTTCTCTCTCTCTCTCTCTCTCTATCTCTCTCAGTGTTGGCATGCCCACTTAAACGCCCTTTATAAAGTTAGCTGGGGGTTTTAAACTATTGAAATTTTTTGTTTCTAAGGACTTCCTGAAATTAATTATACTATACACACTTTCTCTTTCTCCCTCTCTCTTTCTTGTTTCAAGCTTTTAAATTTAATTATCATCAGCTGCTAGTATTTTTTTAATTAAAAAAAAAACTGTCCTTACTGTTGCTGGTGGCTGTGATAACTTTAATTCCAGCTAAATTTGTATGCTAATTTTTTATTACCATCTTTTTTAAATAACTCATTTGAATGCATATTTTTCTGCTAAAAATGTATTTCAACTCCACACTGCTGTTGGTTAAATAGATTTCCAAATAACTAGACAGACTAATAAAAATGATTCTCATTAATTCGTGCAAAAAATGCAAAACATCCGTATGCAAAAATTCTTCTCAATGTGTTAGTTAAAGAATTGCATTATGAAAAGACTTTCTAGTGGTTAAAATTCTTATTTTCATTTTCATTTTCATTTTGTTTTCTTTATTTTCTCAATTCTGAGGTTCGTTGTTTTTATACTATGAAAAAGGGTTTAAAAAAAATTTTTTTTCATTTTTTTTGCATTTCTAATCTAATTTGCGTTGTGCTAAACACAATATTGTGTTTACTGCACCCAGCAAGCAAAAAAAAAAGCAAAATATTTTTTTCTTTTTTAAAAGCAGCCAAAAGTTTTAAAAAACTTTTTTATTCTTCCAAGAAATATTTGACTAGACTTAGAGGTTATTTAAAGGCGCCTTGTTCTTCAAGGAACCTGGGTAACAGTGCAAATAGTCGAGAGTTCATATTTTATTTTGTAATTTTTTCATGCTAAAAGCAATTTCCGGCACAACCCTAAATTTTACTTTTTTTATTTTTTTTTTAAACAAAAACACATTTAAATTGCGCAAAACAACTTCGTTTGTGAGACCTAAATGATAATTAATTTTTTTTTTGTTGTGGCAACTAAAATTCGTTAATAAGTTTTCTTAAAAAATATTGCAGCTTTAAGATCAATTTTCTATTGTCACTCAACTTTCAAGAATGGTAACAAATTTAGTTCCCAAAGCCGAAGTTGTTTTCTCAGTGTAGAAATTATAAAACATCAGCGATCAGCTCGAAAATTTTATTCAATTTATTCGAAGGTACCTGAGAAGAAGTTCAAATTATAAAGAGTCGTCTGTACTACTCGATGTTAAATTATTGTTGATTGAAAACCCAATTTGTATGTTTGCTGGGCACAAATAAACTACTTATAAAGTGAACAAGGGTTTCCCAATGAGAATTGTTTAAGCTGTAGAGCAGACGACATTGCAGTTCAAAAGTGACTTAGCAATTGGACTTTTTCTTAATTTTCTTGTTGTTTTTTCTGTTTCACTGCATAAGCTTTGCACTTTTCTTATTTTATTTTATCTTGTTCTTTTTTTTTTTTTTTTTTGACTTAATGCCAGCTGTTTTTGTTTTCGTTTTCCTAAGTGTTAAACTTTTTTTTACGAGGCAGGTCTAAGAATTACAAATTTTGTTTCAAAAATTTCATTTATTATTCGATATCGATTGAAATTTCAATTTGATTTAAATGAATATTTCGTTCGATATCGTACCATAACTAACATGGAGTTGACCCTAGAGGAGTGCAATGTGAGACTGATATCTATTATTTTTTTCCATACACACTCTCCCTATCTTCACTCCTTGGGAAGGCTGCCATGCAAACGACAACTTGTTCATAAAATTAGCTCGCACAGCTCTAATTACCCCTTAGAAGTCTGTAGAGGTGTCATGTATATTCAGACCATTCTCGTCGTAATGAACGTCCCTTCATCCATCCCTCTGGGCTGTGCCTTACATAAAAAAGTATTTTTAATCTGCTGTTTGCAGACCGAAAGAGGGATGTCAGAGGGCGCTTATATTCTCTTCTGGTAGCCGCCTCCATGAGAGTACTTCCCATACATATCTTTTCAAATTTTATATTTTTTTAAGAAATTAAGTTCAATTGCATTGTGCATTTCTCTGCCATTAAGTTTATAGAAACTTTGGAAACTGAAACCCTTAACTGAAATATAAAACTGGGACATTAAAGGAGTCAGTAGTAATTATTAGCATTTTTCTTTTACTTTATATCTGGCGTTTTAATTTTACTATAAAGAAATTTATTTTCTGAATTTAAAATATAAATCGAGTACTTAAAGGACTGTTCTCGTATAACAAAGTTGTCGTTAAAGTAAAAGTAATTAACATGTACATACATTTTCTTTTTAAGTAGTTTATAGTGTTAAACAGTCTGTTTCTTTACTTGGTTTCGTTACGTACTAGTTTGAGTTAAAGTTTAGACGGCTAAACAAAAGCAATTAAAAACTTGTAAAAAATTTGTTTTAAAGAATTAAAAAAAAAAATTATAAAAAGTAAAAGTCACTAGTGTTTCAATCACTTTAAAAAAAAACTTACTCGCTCGTATTAAATTAATTTTTTTCATCATATCTGCAAAAAAACATCGTAAATTAAAAAAAAATATAAATTTTTGCCATCATGTTGTGCCAGCACAAACTGCTTCCAATAGATGCTTCACAGCGTCAACAAATAAAGTTGAAAGCTCTTGCCATACCCTGCCGTTATTGTGTAAAACCTTTTTCGAAAACCTATCAGCAAATCAAAGAAATTGAAAATCATTCAGCGACTCCAACAATAGCTAAGAAAAAATATCATCGTATTTCACAGCAAAAAGTTAAATTGAAAAATACTAATAAAAAATTGTATACATTTTTAAAAAAAGGTAAAATAACACAAGAGAGTTTTTTTTATTTACAATAAATCGCTTAAGGCATTCGTTTCGTAAAGCAACTCACAAATTTTAAAATAAAAATTGAATAAAAGAATTCACTTTGGTTTCTTTCTTGAAGTTGAAAAATGCCATCAGATTGATTAGGAAACCTGAGAAACCTGTGACCTAATCGCTGCATTCAATATCAAACAATTTGAATTAAAATTTTTAAATAATGGCTACGCTGATTACTAGGGGGCTGAGAAGCATTCGATATCGACCTACATATTTGACTTAAAATAATTTTTATTAAAAAAAAAACGCTCTAATGGCCACATTGATTACAAAGGACTAAATAAATAGTGGGTTAATCACAGCACACAATATCGACCTACATATTTGACTTAAAATTTTTAAATAGCCACAAAGATTAAAGGCGACTTAGAAGCATGTGGCCACATCACCGTATTCGATATCGACCTATTTGGCTTGACATTTATTAATTATTGAAATAATTTATAATTAGAAAAACGCTATAATGGCAACACTTATTATAGGAGTTTGTCTGCCTAATGCAACTTTTAAAATTCTGATGTAAATTCTACTGGAATAAATTGAAACATAAAATACTTTACATACAGTGAAAAAACTATCCATTGTTTCCTACAAATGACAAAGTTGCATTTTACTAATGATTCACTAAAATATTTCATTAACATAATGAAGTATTTCATTAGGCGAATGAAAGGTTTGATTGGTTGAAAAATATTACATGTTTTCTATGCATAAATGAAAAAAGATTTTCCAGTGTAGCTCCTGCTTACACAAGCAATTTTTATTGCAGCAATTGTGTGAAAATTTTATTTAAAACTTTTTCTGCTTCAATTTTACTTGTTTAAGTGCCTTAAACGTCTTTTTTCAACGGTGCTAATAGGGAGGAAAGAAAACTAACAAGAAGACAATTTAAAAAACCTTTAAAAATATTATCTACAACAACGAGCACAAAGCAACTGACCTTTTTTAATTTTAACTGAAAACACACAGTCCAATCAATTGTAAACTTAAACAAATTTTACTGTCTTTATTTCTTTGTTGTTTGTTCAACAAACAAAATATGCAAACAAAAATGAAAGCAAAACACTTTAATAATCAACACTTATAAACCCATTAAATATTAAAATTTATTGGCATGTGGCCAATGTGCTCTTCAAAATATTGTTATGGGTCGTCGGGTGTTGGCCTTAAAGTCAGGGTGTTTTGTTTTTATTTAAACCAATACTCTCATGTTTTAATTAAAAAACACATAGAGAACAAAAAAACTACAACAACAACAAAATTGTTCACCCACATATGAGTACGCCACCTGCTAAAAAAGGGTATGTTGTAATTATTATTATTAACGACAGCAAAGGGTGTGCCAATAATAAGAAAATAACAGCCGAAGAGTGGCAAACTAAAAGATAAAAAAATTAATAAAAAAGAATAGAGTCGAGTTGAGTAAAAAGTATAAAGAAATTTATAATTATATCGTAATAAAAAAATATAGCAAGTACTTGCTACACAGTAGCCAATACTTTGCCAGCACTATTTTGTAATAACAAAATTTATTTCAATTTAAATCGCGCTGTAAATTCTTTCAGACACACACACACACACACACACGCAAGCTTTAAAACTCTTACCACGCATCCATACACAAATAATGAATTGATTTTTAGCACACATACACACACACACACACACACTTGTATAATACCACATACACTCGTTTATGTGTAGACTTCGAAGGAAATGGCGCTTTTGTAAATTTTCAAGTTACAAACATCTAACGAGCTGTAACTACTCGTGAGTGCATTTGTCAATTGTTTGTTTTGCTGTATATATTTAGTTTGCTCTACAAATATACTTACAATTATTTTTATTTATTTTACATTCTGTTTGTTGGTGTTTTGGTGCTTTGGTTTACAAATTTTTTTTATTTTTTTTTATTTTTGTCTCTAAAGGGTGTCTCAGTAAGAGTGCACTTTTTAAATTAAGTGTAATATTTTTTGTGCAAGAATAAAAAATTTGAAATAGAATTTGTTGTTCAGAAAATTCTTATTAAATTTGACTCTAGCCCGTTTATTTTCTATTTATTACTGTTGCACTGCGTCTCTAAAGTTTTTGTTGTTTTTGTACAACAAATATTTTTTTATATTTTTTTTTAAATGTCAAGTTTTTATTAACAAATTGAAATAACAAAAAATAAATTCCTTTTGTAAACTACAAACAAACATTTATTCATTCATATGTTGCTTTTGAAGCATAACTGCATATCTATCGTTGTGAATAATTTTATTTTATTTTGTTTTATTTTATTTTTTGTTCATATTTCAGATTTTATATTTACGGTAGCAAAAAAACACTCTAAGGACTGCATTGAGTAAAATTATTTTAGTTAAAAAATGTTGCATATCTTTGTAAACTAATTCAAGGCTACTTTAGTTGAAACTTTGAAATTAGAACTTGTTTGTGTTAAAGCGGATTTCAACTCTGTATTAGTGGGGTTGCCAAAAACATTCAAAAGTTACACTAATCAATAGTTGGCGTTTCAATTTGAAATCTACTGAGTGGAGTTGTAATTCGTACTAAAAGCCTTCTTTTCTTATATTCAGGACTTTCATGAATTTCGTTTAGAGTTGAAACCATTAAATATTTATTTTATTTTAAAATTTACTCCGCTCCACGTAAAGAAAAAATATGATTGGATATACTAAATATATTATGTTGCCCAAGTGAGTGAAGATAAATCTGCCGAGTTAAATATGTTTTAACGTAACAAATAAATAATTTTTTTTATTTAAAATTGTATGGCCTAAATGTATTCTTTTAACTTAAATTTTTTTTGCTTTCCAATTTCTCTTAGTGTACTTACACGTATTGCCAGTAGTTTGTAATATTTTTGTTTGTTTAATTATTTGTATGTGTGTGAGTGCATACATTCATAAAATAAAATAAAATAAAAAAAAAAACAGAATCTTATCAAAAGAATTCTTTTGCATATGCTTTACAACACAATATTTTATTTATTTATTTTGCCCAAAATTAATATAAAAACAAAAAACCGATAAGAAACAAAAGGTACAAGGTGTGGGATCAGAGCAACTGAAAACTGTTTCGAAAGTATTGACTTCAAATCCGTATGTTTTTTTATTTTTTATTTTTTGAATTGGTTTGGGTATCCGAAAAATACCTTTGTTGTACATTTCGCGAGTTGGCGGTCAAAACTCTGTAACTTTTGATTGGATGGGAATTTTTTAATGAAATTCAAATTGTAAATTATCGATTATCACAGCTGAATTTTTGACTGGTGACAAATTCGGTTCTCACACAATATACCAAAAAGAATAAATATATTCTCATGCTCATAATTAGACTTTTTACCTAATGGCATAATTATGTTCAGCACTGTTTAAACAGAACAAAAAAAAGCATACAGAAGACCAAATAAAATTAAATGCTTGTCCAAAGGATACACAAATACATCTACTACTACATTAATAAACATGCTTACAAATACGTATGTAATTGACCTTGTTATCTTTCAAATATAATCGACCACTATTAGTTGTACGAGTACGAGTACGAGTATTTACCATTTAGCTGCTAGTCTATCCTTTATATTTCATTTTCTTGGTTCTTGTTTGTTTCCTTCACATCCATATGTTTTCTTGTTTTCATCTATTGTTAAGCCAAGGCGGTCTCTCTAAGAAATGCTAAAAGCAGGGCTGTAAAATAATTGAATCAAAAGTTAAAAAAGAAAAAAATTGGAAATATGAGCGGTAATTTGAATAAGATATAGACACCATCTTCTCAAAATTACCACCGACTCATTCTTTTATGTGAAAGTGGATTTATACTACTTTAAAAAAAATCATATTGAGTGAAACAATATGTAAGAAATTAAAGAAAAATTGAGAAATTTTAAGAAAAAGTAAAATACATTTTGGTAAGGAAAGTTCAAAAACATTAAAAACCTACTTGCGCAGGTTACTGGAAAGGCCTGTTAGTTTTGTCAAAAGTTCTCAGCCTTATTACGTAGCCACATATCACTGTTTTCGCCATGACAACGATACTCCTAATCGGATCTATTAGATTCAAGTGAATCAATTGACATCATTTTTAAAATCTGGCTTTATTATGTTGCTTTCTGCTCAAGTTTTTGCAGCAAATCATTATTTTAAATGCCATTTTAAATTTAATTTCACTGAAGGCAAAAAAAGCAAACACGAAAACATGTGCAAAGGTCAGGCAACAGAAAAGCGTATGTAATGCTTTTAAAATCTACCAGTTGCAAGAAAAAGCCTTACAATTTTCTTATTTTATCTTCTACATCTTGTTGACAGGATGCTGCTTGTTACGTTGACTGGTTAGTTAAATGGTTTTTATTCTCTATAAACAATCCTTAGCTTAAAGGACTTGCAAAAAAAGAAAATATAGAAAATTTTCTTTAATGGAAACTGCATTAGTACGTTATTTCTCAGGCGTGGTACTTGTAAGGTATTGAAATAGCGACTACAACAAAAGAAAATTTGCAACAGCAGGCTTTCATTTGATAGTTGTAAGAATACTATGAGACACAAATCACACCACCAACAAACACACAGCCAGATTAGCTACAATAGCTGAATACAAAACAAGTTTTGTTCACAGCAAGCCAGTTGACTGGTGCAGCAGCAAAAAAAAAACATAAAACGGATATGGAGAAAAAATGTTGTTAAGGATACCATTCAGGCAAACTATAACAGTAATTTTGTTTACCAATCGGGGCATATTGAATAGCAGTAAATATTGTTATGTGTGTTAAGATAAATTCATCTAGTTAAATAGGTTTTTTAAAAATATCGCATGCGATCAAAAAAATTTTCCGTACATGTTCTTCACATATGTACTGAATTTAAAGGGGCTTATAGAGAGATCATTAAAGACTACGGGATGGGACACATATCATTTTAAAGAAGAGGCTGTCTAAATTTGTAGTCTGCCTCCCAAATACTCAGAAATTACTTTGGACTATTTTAAAATTTTTTTTTGGAATTTTCCTCATACCCTAGGGATTTTGGCAATTTTCGTTTTGCATCATAAAATAAAAACTACAAATTGTTCAGGTAATGTTAAAACACTTCCAGAAAGCTTAGAACCTACAGATTAAATTCCCTTTGGGAATGGTACCTCGGCAAAATGGGGAATGGTAAAAATCTCTTAGAGCAAGAGTACTTAAGTTATTTAAGTATGCCTCCATACATTTTGTATGGGCATGAGAACTTTTGACAGATAATGAGCGCTTCCCAATTTATCTATGACTGTTACATAGAAAATTATAAAGAGAAAACTTTCTACTCAAAACTATTTTGTGTTTACAGTAAAAAATAAAATATAACAAAATTTGCCCAGCTGCTAAATGTGCTAATTAAGTAATTGCAAACGTTAGTTTTTCAGGCTTAAGGTCGGATTCTAATTATTCATTTTTATATTGATACATTTCTACAATGTTGTGTAGCTAATTTAGGATACAATTATAATTAAAAGACAGTTTTTATGAAAATAATTTTTTATCTGCTGCACAGTTGAAAGAGTTTTTGTACAAACAAAAAAAAATTCTACTCATTTATAATGCACTCAGCTGCTATCTCTAAATATGAAAAAAAAGTATTAATAAAAGGAAAGTGTGTCTGTCTCGTATTAATTAAAAACGTCATTCTTTGAAGATGAAAATTAAAGAGAAAATTAAAAAACAAAAGTTATTTAAAGTTTAAAGTTTTTTTCATTTTGCAAATAATTTTATTCAACTTTCTAAATATAAAAACAAAATAAATAAATAAAAATGTTTTTTTCTTTTTCTTTTTAGGTAAGTGCTCTACAATGTTAATTAGTCGCTTTAAAATGAAAGGAAAGTGTACTCTTGCATTAAGGGGTAAATATTTAAAATAATTAAAGCATAGTTTAAGGTGTTTTAGTTGAAAAAGTTTCTAAAAAGAAAAATTAATATAAATCAGGAAAAAATTTTCCAGTAAAAAAAATAAAAAAAAAATTCTCCTCAAGTCGAACAATTTTTTATAATAAAAGAGAGAGAAGAAGGAAAAGCTAGAAAACTGTCTAAGAAAATATATTGTTAAGGATACAATTCAGTTAAACAACAACTGGGCCAACCGGGCCATATTGAATAGTGGCTGTTGTAATAAATTGATTTACTGTCAAAACATTGTCTTAAAATGTTGAAAATTTTGCAGTGAAAAATTCGCTTCGAATGCGTAAAGTTTCCTCTGAAAATTTTTATTCATATTTTTCTTTATTTATTTCTTTCAAAGAGCATTCATAAAAAAATATTTAATTTAAAATGTAATATTTTGCACTTGATTTCTTAAAATGTTTTTTATTATTATTATTATTTTAAACCATCATTTTGTGTTAAATGTTTGGGAAATGGTTATTAAGAAAACAACATGAACTCTAATACTTTTCTTTAAGTGTGAGTGTACAGCTAAGTAAGTAAAACATACTTGAATTAAATACTCTTCAGCGAAAGTAACACAAGTACATAAACACATATCACGAATTACAAAAAAAAAAAAGAAAAGAAGAAAGCAGTTTCACTGGTGTCGATTTTGGCACATAAATTTTTCAAGTTCTTCTCATACACAAATGTGATTACTTGCAAAATATATAAATTTTTGCAACAAATAAAAAAATACAAGTTAAATTCGGCAGTGCCGAGTGTTCTATACCCTTTACTCTAGGAGCTAAACATTCATATTTTTAATTTTACACATATTTATTCAATAAAACAAAGAAAAAATAATAAGAAAAATAAGATTTTTCACTTCTATCAGACTTTTCACTTTCTCATAAAAACACATATTTTATTTAAAATTTAATAGAAAATTAGAAAACTTTCACAAAATAGATTGAATACCTATTTTTTGTTAATCCTAAAATAAATAATAAATTTAAGTTCAAGAAATACAAATTAACGAGATCTGTCTGAAGGCATTAAAAAAAAATTAAAATACGAAAAAAATCTAGCATCTCACTTTTTGTTTTTATTTTTTTTTATTGTAGTTGTTTTACCCACAAGCCTATATATGTACATACATACATTTGTATAAGACCGATTGACTGGTGTGCACAACCATTAGGCAAAGCAGAATGAAAATCTTAAATTTCGGTTGCATGTTTTATTTTTCTTAGCAATTTGTTCTTGATTTTTTGCACTGAGATTATAACTGATTACGCAAAAAACCTTATACAAAAAAATGGCAAAAAAAATTTAGGTAATTGCTTTTCAGAGCTCATAGCAACCTGCGCTCAGGAATTTCCAATAAATTGGCATACTCAACTTTTATGTAAGTCTTCTCTAGGGACTTCAGAAAATTGATTTCAACATCCACACGGACAGACGGCCATCGCTAAATCGACTCTGCTATTTATAAAGATCCAGGGTATACATATATACTTTTACACACGGAATGACTTTCTTAATTTTTTGTGAAAGGTATAAAAAGTTAAGACAACATTTTAAGCTCGCAACTGGCAGCTGTAATCAAGTAGTCGTGAAAGAAGGAGAGAAATAGAGCGCTATAGTACATTGTATTATCAGTCATTATATTTTCATACAACTTACGTCTCGCTTCATCATCATAAACATCATCACTAGTGCCCGTAACACTTCCGTTTCCTAAACCATACACATACATACTATCTATTACGTGTACAATAAAATATTATGCATGTGTATGCGTGTATTTGTTGATATTTACACTATAAGTACTCCCGTGCTCCTTTGCAGTTGCATGTTCAAGTGTGTGTGTGTGTGTTGGCGTGTATGCATTCGTATATTTCTATATATTTTACTGTTTGAAAAATATGTGTTACATGTGCAAGTAGCAAGAATGCTTGGTGCTTCTACGTTTTTTTTTTGTTATCCTTGCCAGCCGTTCGATAGGTGACTGACTGCTCAGCATTAGCAGCTTAGTGTGTGAAGGATTCCTTTTTTTATTTATTTTTATGTGCGAGTGTATGTTTTTTTTTTTTTTTTTTTGGTTTGTTTCAAAGCATTAGTTTTATTTCTTTCATATTTAGTTTGTTTCTTCTTCTTTTGCGTGCTGCAAGTTGCATAGTTGTGTTGCTTTAGGGTTTTTATTTTTAACATTTTGTGTTGTTTCTTCTGTGTGGTTTTCTGTTCTTGTCAAAAACATTTTTTGTACTTGTATAACATGTGTTAGATACAAAAAGGAAACTACATTTTGCTATTTTGTGTTTAAGTAGCAAAAACAAAAGAGAAATGCCAACACGTGCTTAAAGTTTTTCTTTCTTATTTACAAAAAACCAAAAAAGAAAAAAAAAACGTTTCAAAAAAGTAATAAATTATAAATTTTAAACTAGTGAAAAAATCTTTTTTAAAGCAATAACTTTAAAAGAAACCATTGGCAGATCCAAGATAAAGATTCCTTATATATATTACACACACACACACACACACAAACGTAGACTTAATTTGAAGTTTAATTATAAAACTTTTACATTTATTCTACTGAAAATTTATTATTATTATTAATAATAGTCTATGAAGGCTTTTCATCAATTTGGTTTGGAAAAAAAAATTCCGTGAAATATTTAACAAAAAAAAATTCTCATAGAATATTTTTTTATATTAAAAATTTGTAGTAGAAAATCGTTATTCAACATTTTCTTTCAAAGCTTAAAAAAAAGTAAATTTAAATTTTTTTTTCTATAATATTAAATTTTCGTCATCTGCTGTTGGCTGCTAATTGTTATTAGAATTAATGCTTCAGAATTTTTTTTGTTTTTGAATTTTTATTAACAAGAATATGCAATTGTTGTTCAACTGCAAACATGTTTCTTTAATAATTTTTTTTTTGATTTAGTGCAAAAGGCAATCAGAACATTTAACTTTGTTACGTGGCCCCAATTCCACAGATACCCGTTGGCAAACACAAGTTTTATTTTGGCTACTAAAGATTCTTTTGCAAAATTTAAATTGTTTGTTTCGTGTGTGTGTGTGTGTGTTGGTAGGTAAATCACATCCGTCAAAATATTCTAAAAAAAACTTTCAAAAATGTCGAATGGAATGGCTGGTGATAACACAAGTTTAATCTAGAAACAATAAATATTTTGATGTTGATAGAAAAAGCATCATGTTGCTGATGAGTTTAAAATTAAATAATTTTTTTTATTATTTTTATGTTTAAAATGTGTTTTAGAAAATGTTTTTATTTTTATTATAAAAACAGAAAAGGAGATGAAAAAAAAGTAAATAAATTTGCTTAAAAACCCACAAAAGACAGCTTAAGAAAAATTATAAAAATATTAAATTTTAGCAAAATATAAAATCTGTGTGATTGCTGGTTTCAAGCAGATGCAATTTATTGTCTATCGTTTTAGCAAAATAAAAATGTAAAAATTTTTTTACATCAGTATTTCGGTGACAATCAACAATTTAGATCGCCGCAGTTTTCATAGTTTTATCAGCCGGAATTGTGCCAAAGAGTGGCTTAGAATAAAACTTTGATTTGTCATAGTTAGCACCTGCCGTATTTACAAATTATGTGCCGAAAATCATTACATTGTGCCGATATTTCGATCTTCTTTATACAAAAGCCGTACACGAGTTTCAATACAAATATTTAATTTCCATCTTCTTAACGCGCGCAAACTGAGGTATAGCTGTGCTGCTATTTCTCAATTTAAATACCACCATTTTCTAGCAACATTATAACGTTGTTTGCAAACTTAGACAAAAACAAACACCATCACATATTTCATATTATGGATAATGTCATCGTTGTCTATTCAAGTGTAGAGCAATTTCGAGTGCAATTTAAGGATTAAGAGGATTTCATCAAGTGCTGATATGTAAGAGAAGACAAAAAAAACGCTTAAAAAACAAAAAAATACACCAGAATAAAATTTTTCTCTTACTTGAGTATGTTTGTGTGTGTTATGTCCTTGAGGTTTGAAAAATTTAATAAAAATGCTGAACTTAAGCTTTCTTTTTATAAAGCAATCGCTGTTACTCCATCAAAAAAAACAATAGTTTTTTTTTTCTTAAAAATGTTTTCAACACAATTTATTTATTTACTATATTTTTATTTTGTTGTGAAAAAGCACAAGTCCAACTCTTTAAATATTTTTTCTTCTGTAATTAATTTTAACTGCAATTACGAAAACTTAGTTTTTAAGAGGCCTAAAAATACCCTTAAAAAAATCATAATTAGCAAGGTAAGAGCTATTATTTTTGAAAATGGTCTAAGTCCAATATTAAAAAAATAAGTTAGCGGTAGTTTTAGTAAGATACAGATACCATCTTACTGAAAGTACTGCTGATTAATTTTTTTAAAGTGGACTTATACCACTTACAAAACTAACGGCTCAAAATTTTTCTCTACTTGAATGCTGGTTTCATTTAACTTTTTATTTTTGTATCGATATCTTTATAACAACTCAAACTTATTGTATTTTCCAGCAAAAATTAATTATCGCTGCAGCAGTGTTGTTATGAAAAGCAAACACTTAATTTGATGAGTTTAAATTAAATAAATGCTGTTGCAAACATTGTAAAAATTACACTATGCAACAGCCAAAAAAAGCTTTGCACAACCACTAGTTTTTTCTGATGCTTTACGGTTGCCTAATTCTAAGAATTAAAATAATTCCCAGCGTGAATGTAAATTCCGCTCATGATTATTTAAGGAAATAAATTTTTTTTTCCCATTTGTTGCATAGTGTTATACATTCATTTTGTTGAAAAAAATACTATTCAAGCTTAAGGTTTGCAATTAAAAATCTTTTAGTTTTGTACTCGAATATTCTGTTTTTTTTTTTTTTTTAAATTGCTAATTAGTCTTGCAGTTGTTAATAAAATACAATTGAAGCTGATAATCATCGAGAAAAGAAATTAATAAGGGCATATATTTTTGATATTCGTAGCATATTTTTTTATTGAAATACATTTTTAATTAAACTAAATGAAATTAAACATTGAAAATAGACAAAAATTAAGACTGACTATTAAAAAACTCAACGACGACATTAAATTTTTTGCTGATACCAATTATAAGACTTCAATATGAGTGCCAGTGATATGTTTTATATTGACTGGTTGGGAATTCGGAAAACCTTTTATACTCGTATCTTATTAACTACATAATTTTAAAGGTCTACAATTTTAGAGGCCCTAAAAGTTTTTCTTATAAAATTATTTAGATTCTAGCAAATGGTATGACATAACGCCCCACCATCCCTGAATCTATTGAGTTAATTGTGGCAGCAAGTTAAATTTTTCTTAAATCGAATTAAGCTTTAATTCATTATTGCCGTTAATGTGACATAGATTGAGTTAATTGTAACAGAGTTATAGGTAGCCTTGTCGATTGCTGTCCACGCTTATTCCATAGCACAAACAACAAAATCTGTTGTTAAAAAGTGCACTCTTACTGAGACTACCAATATTTTTTTTCTTTAATTTTATTTTGTATAAGAAATCTGTATCAGATATAATCAATCGGAAATGAAAGGCCTCCTAGATTAGTAGGTATTTACTGGGCGCAGGTTGGACTTTTTACCTAAAACCTTTGTTTTTGGCTCTACAAAAATTGCTTTATGTCGCCTTAAATTTTTTTAATTATTTTTTTTTTTATTGATATTTATTTGGCTTCGACCGTTTTAGTAAAAGAAGAAAAAGGTCAAACAAACTGACAATAAAATAAACCTTTGCATCGCGGCTTAAATCCTCGTATTCGACTGCGAATAAATTCAGCTGTAATATGAGTGTTTTTCATTTGTTTAATTTTGGAAAAGAATTGCAAAGATTTTTAATGAAAAGAAACTTTAAAATACCCAAAAATTTGTTTAATTACATTTTCTAATTTAGGTCATTCATTAATTTAATTTCCACTAATTTTGATTCAAAAATTCTGATAAAATATTCCATTTTTAAATTTAACCTTCCTTTTCTTGCTTTGCATAATTGCAGCAGCTTAAACAAAGAATAGTTGTGGTTGCTTTAAATTAATGATCCTGGTTGTCTACTTCTTTTTTTTTTCTTTTCATTCCATTTACCCTCTTTTACAATATTTTCCATTTATTTTTTTCCCATCTGTTACTGTCATTGCTGTTTTTTTTTCTTCTTTTTTTGCTTTTACCAAAAAATATTTTTTTTTTATAAATTTGAGCAAATTTTCAATTTCTTTGCAGCTCATAGTGTTTTCTATGTGTGTAAGTGTGTTTGTGTGATGCATTATCATGCATCATTGTGTTGTTGCTATTCTGAAATTCATCAAGAGGATGCTGCAGTTAGTTTTGTTTGTGGTCACTTGGTAAACATGCCCTGCTTGTATGTGCAGTAAATAATGCAAGTTGATGTTGTTAATTTTGTGCATTTGTAATTGATTTACCAAAAATAACTGATTGACTAAATAACTGACACAAAAACAGACATTGAAAATAATCCTAATAACTTGTTTCTCTGTTTTCCCTTTTTTTTTTATTTCTCTGCCTTTGAAAAGTTATTTTTGTTTCAAAAATCATAGAATTGCAAAGTTGTTGCTGCTGATATAAATTCAAGAAAAAAGCTTCATTTAGAAAAATAAACAAACTAGAAAAAATTTAATTAACATTTCTTTTGCTGTAATTAAAATGTTATTGTTCAATTGTAAATACTTTTTTAATATTAGAAAATCTCAGAGGGGTGCATGTTTCTTCCAGAGTTCTCACGAACCTTAATTGCGGATTGATTCAAATTCATTTTCATTGAAATATTTTTCTATTTAATTTTAAATATGCTGCAACATAATACTGTCTAGAGCATACATTTTTATTTAACTTTCGTTATAAAAATAAAAAAAAGAAACATTTTCTAAATTTTAAATCCAGACAGCAAAAGCTTCAGCTGCTCTTTATAAAACAAGAAAAAAAAAGTATTTAAATTCGAGTTAACGATAAACAAAACAACAGGTATAACTTTAACTGAAATCCTTCAAACTTCTATTTGCGCAACCAGTAGGGGGCAGCATAAGGATAAGCAGAGTAAGCAGCTGTATAAGGAGAAGCTATATAAGAAGCGCTGTAAGGATATGCTGAATAGGCAGAGTAAGCAGCAGCATATGGATATGTGTAAGCATCTGTATAGGCAGCGGTATAAGGAGAGTAGGCCACTATATCAGGCTTAGCAGCAGCCAAGGCAACAACACCCAACAAACACAAAGCAAACTTTAAATATAAAAAAATTAATATTTTAATTTTATTATCTAAAACTTGAAAGTCCTTTTCACTTTAATTTAATTAAAAAAAAAAAAACTTACGAATTTAAACATTTTTTAGTGGGGATGATGGTTTTGTGGTTTGTTTTATCAAGTGATTTAATTAAACTGATAACAAATAATTAAAATTTGTGGGTATTTATAGTTCAAACACAATGCCTTTGTTGTTTTTGTTGTCATTGTATTAAAGGCCTAAATTTATATGTGTGCGCTTGTTGTTTATATAAATTTAATTTGTTGTTATTAATTAAGTTAAAAAAAAAAAATTAAACAAAAACATTAACTGATGACTTACAAAATCAGAATTTAAAATATAAAATCGATTTTAATTTATGCCAAAGGAATTCACTTCACGCAAACAAATATGGCCCACCTGTACAAATTTGTATAGACACAAGCATTAAACATATTGCCATAACATATGTGTTAATATGTGTGTGTGTGTGTGTGTGTGTGCGTGCGTGTGTGTGTGTGTTTATAAAAAAAACCCTAGAAAATATTTATGCTGTTTGTAAATACTTATTTATCAGGCTAAAATCTAAATTATAAAAATTGTTGGTTAAAAACAAACTGAACAGAAGGATGTTTATGTGAGATGTTCATAGATCAATAAATTTTGTAAATTTTAATTATTTTTCTTGGTTACATTTTGAATTTTTGCTCGTAATAAAAATAAATTTAAAGTATTAAGGCAAAGCTTTCTGTTACAAAATTTCACCCTGTTTAAGGGTCAGTTTAAGAGCAATTTAAATCTTCTGCCCAGCATTTTAGGGCTAATTTAATGTTTTATTATCTTGTATGAATGAATTTATTAAAAATTCACATTTTTAGTGCCATCATCATCATCAACGATTTATTGTTCCAATAACCTGTCCCCCAGCAATTAAAAATAAGCAAAAGCATAAACTTGAACAACAAACAAAAAGCCCTTGTCACATTTAAATTTACATAAAACCCCTCTGGTTTTATTTTTTTTATTTCTTTAGTTCAGTTTTTTTTTTTCATTTTCATGTGTCAATTTTTTTTTTTGCTTTTGTATTTGTAGGTTTTTATTTGTTTTTTTTTTTCTGGGGTTGCTTGGATCAATTAGGTCACTATTCATTGTTCAATATACTTGTGTCAATTTGTTTTTCTTTCAGCCATTCGATAGTTTTCTATGTCACACTTATTTGTTGCAACCATCCTGAAATAGCAGGTCTGCATTACAGGCACTCAGTGGCTTTGAGATAAGATAATCTGGGATTGCCTTCTGAGAAGACAAGGTGCCAGGTCATAGTGGATATGTAGGCAATAAAAAGGCTGATACACTAACCAGAAAAGGTGCTAGCTAGTACTTCCCTTGGCCATTCTGCGGACTGAGATTTAAATAGTGGCTGAAAAGGGCATCGTAACAATATTGATTTTAAAAGAGGGTAGTGAAAACATTTATGCGCTATTACATTCCCAGGAAAGAACATCTAGCTACGCCTGACTCGGCCAAGAATTCATAATGTCACGGGATTTGCGACTGAACATTGCAGAGTATTAAAACCCTGGGAAATATGAGAAATTGAGACTTTTTTTGCATCTCGTCTAAAATTTTTTAATTGTAACTGAGGGCTTCAATGAAACATGTGACGAAAGTCGTAATACAGCAGATATATTCTGGCCGCAGTGACTAGATGCCTAGTTTCCGCTTCTGATTCTAAAGTAAAACAATCATTGACTCTACATGAATCTTGCAATCGTTAAGGGTTTCATTTTACCTAGATCTTCTAAAGCCGATATATCATATACCCCTCTGCAGTAATCGTTTACTTTCTCCCTGCCTACATTTTACGAGTATTATTTTATTGTATTTTCTGTAACTGAAATTAAGCTATTGACTTGGCCACTGCCACACAAAACTTAATGTAAATTTAGTCTAGGCCAACGATTTGCCCACCTTTCTATCGACAGTAGAAAAACATAAAAAAAAATTAGAGAAGATTAAACAAAAAATTTCGTCATATAAATTCCTAAAAGCCCTAAGTTAAATCCAAAAATTAACCCACATTGAAAAAAATCCAGTTTAATTTAAGTTTAAAGTGGTGATATTTTTGTATTAAAATTTTTTTTTTTTCAAAACTTAAAGCTTTTTTTAAATCTTATAACGATATGTGTTTTAGGAAAAAAAAACTTGTGTTTAAATTTCCTTTTATCAGCATAAGTTTGGCTTGTTGTCAGGTTTTTAACAAAGATTATACTGCCATTACAAGTGGATTTACATACTCAATGTTTGTCTAGTAAAAGTTAAAATAAAAAAAAAAAAATGTAAATGAAAAATTTGGGCCAACAACATGTGGCTAAAAATTGCAGTAGGTACACTTACAAACACTCACATCTACACACATGGATGCTAACAAAATTCAAAAATATAAACTTTAATAATTTTTCTAATAAAAAAAAAAAAAAAATAATAATATAAAATTATTTACAAATAAAGTAAGTTAAAAACTGGTCTTATTTAATCATAAAGTGTTACCATCGTTGTCATATCACTTGTTATTTTCATATTGTTGAGATATCCTTGTTGTATTATTTTCACATCAATTTTCATAACTTTGCCATGTGATTTCAATATTATTGTCATATCATATTCATGCTATGTCATGTCATAGTTGTATAGTATATATTTTGTTATTATTGTCAGGTCATTTTCCTATTATTTTAAAGTGTCACAACAATACTCATGATGCTGTCAGGGTATTTCTTCGTCATTGCCATGCTATTGCTGCATCATTGTCTGGACTTTGTAATAATATTTGTATCTGTCATTGTCATGTCACTGTAATGTCATAATTATATAATTTGTTGTCATTGTCATGTCATTTATATACTTTTTTTGTCATTGCCATGTCATTATTATATAATTCATATTTCGTTGTCATTGTCATGTCATTGTCATATGATTTTTATGTTTTTATAATTTTCTAAAATATCTTGCTGTGCATTTATTTTGTACAAAATTAATTAAAACTTTATGTGAACCGCGATTTAACTAAAATTCTTTTTGGAATTTTTATGTACGATGTTCGAAAACTATTTCAAAACATCAATATTCCTGGCTTGTAGTTTATTTAAGCATTTAATGTGTGTGCGTGTTGTACTCGTATGTACAATAATTTTTTTGGCTTTACAACGCATTAGAATAAATCAATGAATTTGATTATGAAATGCTTTTAGAATATTTAATTATTCAAAATTTTAAATCAAACGCATGTACAAAGTCAATCCACCTACGAGCACATTTTTTTTTAAACGCAAACCAAACAGGTTTGTTGCCAGTCATTTACAGTGTTTTTGGGGTTTTTGTTTTGTTAATATTCCAAATGAAAATGAAACTACAGCCAACATTTTAATGTTTTTATAACAACTGCTGACGGCTGACCTTCATCAGGAAGACGTGCCTGGCTTAAAAAAAAGAACACAAAAAAATTATTTGAAATATTAAACAGCTGATTTGTATTTTAAAATTAAGTATAAAAGCCAGAAGCTACTGAGGAATTACTATCAGTATAATTATTTTATTCTGTTCGGCAAAACAAAAATCTTAAAACTTAAAACAAAATGTTCAAATTCGTAAGTTCTAAACTAAAGGATTTAAAGGTTTACTGTGTGTTTTGCTTACAATTTTTATTTAATATTTTTTAGTTGACTTTGTGTTTGTTTGCCGTTATTGCTTTGGCTGCTGCTAAGCCCGGTATTATTGCTCCTTTGGCCTACACCGCTCCTTATACTGCTGCCTATACAACTGCTTACTCAGCTCCCTATGCTGCTGCTTACTCATATCCTTATGCCTCGTCTTATGTAGCTGCTCCCTATGCTGCCTACTCCGCCTACTCTGCCTATCCTTATGCTGCTTCTTACATTTTGCGCAAATAGATTTCATTTTGAGCTATAAATTGTTAAACTCTTTTTATTTGTTGAAATTTTCGTTTTATGGAAAAATTTAAAGTGTAAAAAACTAAAAAAATAAAATTAATTTACTTAAAGAAAAGTAAATGTGCGTAATTTTTTTTTTATTTAAGAGGCAAAAAAGTGAGGTCGTAGTATTTGTTTATATTTGGGTTAATTATGCCCCTAGCGGGTATGAAAGCAAATATATAATATTTTTATGGGCTTTTAAAAATAGTGCTAATTGAAATTCCATATTTTTTGGAGCAGATTTTCTAATAAAATTTTTTTTTTTTTAATTTCTTGAGGAAAATAATAACACACGAAGAAGTTGGAAATATTTTAATATAATTTAGTAACTAAAATATAAAAAAGACCAAAAAGATTAAAAAATATTTGTTTATTTCATTTAAAATAAAAAGGTTAAAAAATCTAGATTAAAATAAAAATTAAAAAAAATTTAAAAAAGTAATAAAGAAAAAATTTTAAAAAGTAGTAAAGAAAAAATTTAAAAACAATTAAAAAAAAATTAAAAAAAAATTTAAAAAAAAATTAAAAAAAAAAATAATATTTTCGTATGTGAATAATTTATATCCCGTTACAGTTCCATATTGAAAGTCAGTTAAATGTGCTTTTTCGCTTTTTTATTTAAAATTTTATTTTTTTCCGCATCAGCAGCTTTTCGGTCGTTTACTAGCATCCCCAGTACACTTGTTAGTAAACAGCATAATATTTTTAATATCAATGAAATTAAGGACTGTATAATTAAAATAATTTTATAAGTCTTCATTAGATTAAATTATATAGAATCAAACAGCTTAACAAAAATTAATCTTTATTGAAGCTTAATTCCAAGAGCCGCCTCAGATGCTACTCTGAATCGTGAATTTCTCCCAATGAATGCTTATATTGTTACCCCAATTGACTAACTGAGAATTGAGTCAATAGGCAAACAAAAATTGAAACAAGAAAATAAAAAAATTAACAAAGACATTTCTTATATGGAGCCCATAAAAGTATGGCTACCTATAGTGCATTTGTATCTATAGTAAATGAGCTTGTTTCTGTTAATATATGAATGCAAAGCCAATTGTAGTTGTTGGTGCTCATCGTTGCTGAAAACGTTTTTATTTTGGTTTTGCTGATTTAAAAAAGCGATATAAGAGTTCTGAACAGTTTAGGACTTTTTAGCAAACGTTTCTGAAAAGTTTTGTTTGTTTTCATATACTGCCTTAAAGTAACTAGCTATCAGCTGTTACAGCCTACTCAAAGTTTTGAGTGTCTAAAAAAATACCCTTTAAAACTAGAAATTCCCCAAGATGACTAAAAGGTTAAATAAAAAATTCACAACTAATTTCGTTAAATTTACTTTTTTCAAAGTAAAAATAAAATTAATACTTTATTTTCATTCTCAAACCATTTCAACAATTAACTATTCGCTAAACAACAACTGCCCATCTTTAACAAAGAAAAATCACTTTTTTACTTGCGCAAGATATAAGATGCAGCATAGGGATAAGCAGAGTAAGCAGCAGCATATGGGGCAGCTACATAAGGAGCAGCATAGGGGTAGGCAGAGTAGGCAGCTGTGTAGGGAGCGGTGTAAGCAGCAGTATAGGCAGCAGGGTAGGGACTAGCTGCCACAAAAGGAGCTGCCGAGTAAGCCAAAGGAGCAGCCACAATACCGGGCTTGGCGTTAGCCAAAGCTACAATAGCCAACAAACACAAAGCGAACTGAAAATAAAAGAGTTTTAAAAATTTTTTTTTTATTTTTAATAAAAAAAACTTACGAATTTGAACATTTTGATTTGGTTTTTGTTTTATTACTTCCACGTTTTACAGAACTGTAGTAAAATTGAACTGATGCCTTCTGCTTAAGAGTTTTAGGTTTTTATAAAAAAATTCAATTTCAATAAGTTTGTAATTTTGTAGTCAACCACTACAGTGTTTTGCATAAACACTTTAAGCCAAAGCACGTCTTTTTTTACAGGGTCATCTGACAGTAGCAGTAGTTTTTGTTTTCAAAGGTTTTAATTTTTTTTTTTGTTGTTCTGTTGGCAAAAGTTTCCTATTTTGATTTTTTAATTTTGCTTTCAAAATTTTGTGCATGAGTATGTTTTTTTCACACTTCAAGGTATTTTTGGTGGCCATTTAGGTTATAATTCAAAAAAAGACTTTTACAAGCCACTAATAACCTTTGTAATCATCATTAACAAGTTTGCTTATTTTTAATGTATTTTTACTCTCAATTTATTTTTGTTTATCTATTTAAGAATAATACTCTCACTTACAACACATACATAAGTATGTCATTTGCTTACAATTTTATTTACTTAAAATCCAGCATGACACCCTCCACGCGTTCTCGTCACAAAACTGAGTATTTGACTTACAAATTAAATTACGACGTTTTAGTACTTTTAAGTGCTGCTCGTTATTTAAATGTGCACTTCCTTCCTTAAAACTAGCAAAATGTTGTGTGTTCGTTTAAGTATTCTCAATGACCAATAAATTATAGAAATGCCAGAAGCTGGTCAAAGAAATACACTGAAAGAATTTTGTTAATTTATTCTCTGAATTTTCATCATCAATTCAAAATTTACAAATAGATTTCATTAGACTAAAAATACGGTCACATTAAACAAATATTATACCTATTTGACGAAATAAGTATATTTTTATATATTTTAAAGAAATATTCGCTTAAATTAATTTAATTTTTTAATAAAATATATTTTTCAATTAATTTTATGTAATAAAAGTCATACTAGAGTATAAAAATATTAAAAAAAAAAAAAAATAGTGGTTATGCTTATTTCAACAAATATTTGTTGAATGTGACCGTAGCTTAACGAAAAAAGTTTAATGTTATTGAAAACTTTTATTAAAAATGTTAATGAATTACTTTAAAACTATAATTTTTTTTATCATTCGCGCAATGAATTTTATTCATATATTGCTGGTATTTCATTAATTTAATGAACAATGATTTTTATGAATTTTTTATTTGATTAATGAAACCTCGTTTACTAAAATTATATGAATATATTCTTTGAGCTTATAAAAAGTTGTTCATTAATTCAATGAAATAATTTATTTGAAAAATTTTCTTTTATATATAAAAAATAAAATCTTTCATTTAATGAAATTTTATGGAAAATTTATATTGAAGGTGCTGATTTCTGGTAATTGTTTTCTATAAAATAAATATTTTGCATTAAATTTAACTTTAAAAAAGAAGATGTGGTAGTAAAATCTACTTGACAGAGACTTGGATATTTTTAAGAACTTGTTAAAAATGTATTTAGAAAAATGCCAAAATTTTATTAAAATTTATGTTATAAAAAAAACATTGAAAGCTTTTGCTCATAAATTTAATGTAGAATTAAAATTCTGTTAAGGTTTGAGTGAATACAACCAACATATTGAATAAAACATAAAAAAAGAAATAAACAAAAACAAAAACTGACCTTCCTTGCGCAGACACATTTAAATGTGCAAATAGTTTTAGATACAACAACACCCCACGCTTTTTTTTTGCTATAAAAGCACAAAAATACAAGTAATTTGCCATCAGTTCAAAAACTGTAAAACCTAAAAAGCAAAACAAAATCAAAATGTTCAAATTCGTAAGTTTTATTAATTTAATTAATTTATTAAATAATATTTTGTGTACAATTGAATATTAAAAAAAAGTATTGTTTTTAAATCTCTAGTTCGCTTTGTGTTTATTGGCTGTTGTTGCTTTGGCTAACGCCAAGCCCGGTATTGTAGCTGCTCCTTTGGCTTACTCGACTGCTCCTTTTGTGGCAGCTAGTCCTTACACTGCTGCCTATACTGCCGCTTACACTGCTCCCTACACAGCTGCCTACTCTGCCTACCCCTATGCTGCTCCTTATGTAGCTGCTCCTTATGCTGCTGCCTACTCTGCCTATCCCTATGCTGCTTCCTATGTCTTGCGCAAGTAATTTGCAAGCTATAGACAAGTTGGAAAATGATTATTGTTAATTAATTTGTTACACGTGTAAAATAAAACTGAACTGAAAAATAAAAATAACTCTTAGAGACTTGAAACTACAAAAAACATTCAGTTTTTATTATCATTAGCATCATGGGTTATTCCCAACTATTTGTTCATGAATCTCAGGATTTCTTAGGCAATACCGAAAAGCCGCTTATGTCTTATTAAGTCATTTTCAAGGACTACAGCTATTAAATCGTTAAAAATATTTCGATTGTATAAAAAACAGTGTTGTTGCCATTGGCATCTCTTTAACGCCAACCACAATAATAAAATTATTAAGCTAAGGGCCACAACAAATCAATTTTATCCTAAGTCGACTAAAGGGATTGTTCCTTATTGGCACAGATTTATTATAGAATTTTTAGAAAATCTTTGAAGCAGCAAATACTCGAAGCTAAATTCATATTTTATTTTATGAAAAGTTTATTACACAATTTCTTTTTAAAAAACCTTTTTTTAATTAAAACTATTTTAAAAGTGTGTTTCACTTCTATTATTTTAGGCAATTTGACTGCTTAAATTAAAAGTCATCTAGACTTTAGAGGTGTCCATTAGAGAAGTTAAAAAAAATCAGTTGTTGATTTATTAAGTTGGTTGAATATGTTGTAACGTAACTTCTTACGTTTATTAATATTTGTTAATATCATTTCCGTATTTATGGCATATTTATAAACATGTTTAGGAGAATATATTTGTACCCAATATGCATAAATGCGTTGATTTTTCAAGAAGTTTACGGGATGGGACACATATAAATTTAGAGGGGAGGTCGTCTCGATTTGTAATCTGCTGCTTAAATACTCAGAAATCACTGGATTATTTTTAAAAATTTATTGAAATTTCCATATACCCCAGTGCTGTTGCTCTGAGGAATTTTAGCAACTTGAATGTTTTTCATACACCTTTTTTTAGACAAGTTGATCGCTTGTGTTATAAAAGCAGAAACTATATACGTTTTGATTTTTGTTTTGTTGGATTGTAAAGAAGAGATGTTTCGGTTCAGTATTGAATAAAATATAAACGCTGGCAATTCGTTCAACGGCTAATGGAGGCAAGTGAAATCAAAAGCAATTTTTTGAAAAAACAATTAGCTTCTTCGATGAAATGCAATTCCATCTGACTGAACTTGTGGCTCAGAAAACCCTCGTGCATTCCATGAGAAACAAATGCTCCCACAATAAGTAACTGTCGGATGGGAATTTTGGTCAAGCTTTACTATTTTGAAAATGAAACCGAAATGACTACGAACGTCATTCGTTACAATAACCTAATAATGGAGTTTTTGTAGCTTCAGCAAGACGGCGATTTATTGCATTTATTGAAATGAAAAAGTGCCTTCTTACTATGAAAACCTTTGATAACAACATAATTTACAAGTTATTACATTTTTTTAATAATAAATTTTCGGGCTACAAATAAAACACGTACATGTTTTCTTTTACTCTATAAGAGTAAATTTATATTTCTTTTATCAGTCGCATATCAAATTCGTATAAGCAATTTTTGATTCATTTAATAGCAAAAAAAAACAACTCTAATGCAGCATCTATTTGCGCAAGACATAGGAAGCAGCATAGGGATAGGCAGAGTAGGCAGCAGCATAAGGAGCAGCTACATAAGGAGCAGCATAGGGGTAGGCAGAGTAGGCAGCTGTGTAGGGAGCAGTGTAAGCGGCAGTATAGGCAGCAGTGTAAGGACTAGCTGCCACAAAAGGAGCAGTCGAGTAAGCCAAAGGAGCAGCTACAATACCGGGCTTGGCACTAGCCAAAGCAACAACCGCCAACAAGCACAAAGCGAACTGGAAATAAAAGAATTTTTCAATTTTGATTTAAAAAATAATAATTTTTTTTCAATTTTGATTTTAAAAAAAATACTTACAAATTTGAACATTTTGTTATGATTTTTTTGTTTTAAATGGTTCTACAGATCTAATTGAACTGATATTTTAATTTAAATTATTTTAGCTTTTTATACTTTAAAAATGTTAAGGTACTAGTGTGTGCGATAAATAAAATTTTTGTGTGAGCCAAGCACGTCTGAAGGCTTAAGGTCGCTCAGTTAATAAGTCAGTTTGATTTGGTGTTAACTTAAATTCACTTTCAAATCAAAACAATAAAATTAAAATTGTCAACTATTAAAGCTTTAGTATTTTTTTTTTTTTTATTTAAAAAAAAAATTATTTTTTTTTAAATAAATTTTTAACACCAAATAAAAATTCCAAATTTCAAAATAACTTCAGAATAATAAAACAAAACAAAATATTTTTTTTAACCAGTAAGTGTATCAAAATAAGTATATTTTTTGCATACAAAATAATAAAAAATATTTTTTTTTTAAAAAACCTTTTATTTGCTAAACATTAAGGCAAGACGTGATATGGCTTAGAAATTGTGCAGATTTTTTTGCACTGATTTTAAATTGTATTTCAAGTTCGATTTAATTATATAATTTTAGCTATAAATACTTGCATTGAAATTCATTGGTTCATCAGTTCCATTTGTTGTGTCAACAAAATTACTTGAAAAAAAAAATAAAACAAAATGTTCAAATTTGTAAGTTTTAATTTTAAACACTAAATATTTGAAATCTAATTAATAAAACGTAAACTTTTTTTGTTTAGTTCGCTTTGTGTTTATTGGCTGTTGTTGCTATAGCTAACGCCAAGCCCGGTATTGTGACTGCTCCTTTAGCTTACTCGGCAGCTCCTTTTGTGGCAGCTAGTCCCTACACTGCTGCTTATACTGCTGCTTACACTGCTCCCTACACAGCTGCCTACTCTGCCTACCCTTACAGTGCTCCTTATGTAGCTTCTCCTTATGCTGCTGCCTACTCTGCCTATCCTTACACTGCTTCTTATGTTTTGCGTAAATAGTTTGTTTTTTTTATTTTAATTAAAAAAGTTTTTGAATGTGATAACGAAAATGTGCTGTTGAAATAAACTTAATTTGTAAACAAATTTCTATATGATTTTTTATTGTTCTCCATCTTACTAAAATTACCGCAAACTGATTAACTAGCTTATTTTTTTAAAGTGGAGTTATAACACTTTCAAAAAAAAAACATCTTAAATATTTCTTGGACTTTTTAATCAACAAAAATTACATAATTTTACCATCTTTATGTTTTATTGTTAGACATTACATATTCATTATTGCTATTTTATGTGCCTACTGTAATTGTTCTTTTTTAGCTGTCACTTGCAGTGGTTGCTATTCTTTTGAATTTTCGTTTAACTTAATTTTTTTTTTAATTTCATGTAACGTTAAATTCAGACTTATTCATGTATGAATATGTTAATGTTTCATTCAGTTATTTAATAAATTCTTTTCTCTGGTTGTGTCTTTTTCATACATTCCACTCATTTTCATTCATTTACTTCTTTTAGTATTTTTTTTAATGCAGCGCTCACTTTAAAATGTCATTTACAGTGGTAGAAGAGTAAGTGCATTTGTCTGTTTAATTGTGTTGATTGTTGAAAAGTGGCACATGAAGTTTATATGTTCATAAGAGCATTTACAGTTTTGTAAAAAAAAAACACTAGGGTGCTTTAAAGGGTGTCATGTAATGATGTGGTTGTGTAAGAGAAACTGATTGTTCCATAAAAAAATTGTCTGGAATTAATAATTTTTTTTTTGTATTTCATGCGTAATGATGCAAAACAAAAATAGCTTGTATTCATTCATAATATTACTGAATGAGTCTATTATATTTTTCATCATTAAAAAATTAATTTTTATCATTTTAATTTTTATTACTTTGTAATTAATATTTTTCACCTTATTTTTTTATTTTCAGGTAAGTGCAATAATGAAACTCTTAACACATTTTTTGGGTCTGTAAAAATATTCAAATGTAAGTTTGTAGTTCATCAATGTAAAAACTTCACTTTAATTATTCATATTAAGAGAAGTTAATTCTAAGATTAAATTTTTTAACAAGCATTCTTGACTTTGGCCTTTGGCTGACAGGGTGTAGGCAGGAATAAAACCTGCGACTTACGATTGAGTGTGCCACTAATCTACAGGGCACTCTAGAATTCTTTAAATTTGTTAAAAAGACTAGACAAGACAATTCCAACCTTTAATTCTGCAGAGAAACTAAAAGCGCTAGTAGGTCTAGTAGGCTGACCTTCTATCTCTTTTAATTTTTCACCAGAATTCAGAAGCTGGTATATTTAAATTAGTTATATATGAAAAACCGCGTTTTGAAATGTCATTGCTGGATGTTTTGTAAGGAGATTTGAACGAAAACAATATTGTTTGCTAGAATCGAATTAATTTTATACCAAAAACTTTTAAAGCTTTTAAACTTATAGGGCTCCAAAAAAGGATTAATAAGAAGACATAAGCGCGTTTTTTCCTGAAAATTTTACATTAACATCACTCACAATAAGTGATGAAAAAAATCTTTAAAAAATACTGGGTAAAATATCGAATTAATGCAGTTGATAGAAAATAAATTTTCCGTTTCAGATTTTCTTTTTTAATTTAAAAATTGTAAAGGCCGTTTAAACTATTCCTTATAAAATAAAGCTTTTACAGTTTGGAAGCTTTTGCTTTAAATTTTGTATAAAATAATGTGTCATGCTTCAAAATTGTGGTGCGAAATAGAATGAGAAAAACATTTGTCAATGATAAATTTATGTTTTGCTTTGTTTTTCATTTTACTCTCTTTCTTCTGCTTCTGTGTTTTGTTAACAAATTTCTGACCGGCTGAAAAGAAGAAAAAAAAAACACATAGCTTAGGAGTTTGCGCTTTTTGCAAACCAACCGGCATTTTAGCTGTAAATTGTGTTCATGTGGACTTTTCATTGTGAAATAATAAGGTTTTCTCAGTTTTGTTTTTAATATTCATTCATAACATTTTTGTTGTTTTTATTTACATTATTATTGTTTATTTAAATAGTTTATCTAAAGTTTACTTTTTATTTCATTTAGAGGATTTTTGTTGTTAATTTAGTGTATAAAACTAATTTAGGTGTAGATAGTAAATGAATTCCAAAGCACAGTATCTCAAATTATATCTTAAGGGTGGTAATTTGAGTTAAAAAAAAAGCAGAAAAACCAAAAATGCTTAGAGTAAAATAATTGAAGGGTTCATTAACATCGTTAGCATACAGCAGGAATCATTTACTATTTTAAAGTTATTTTTTTTAGCAAACGTTAAAAAAAGTTTTTATTTAATAATGAAAAAATATAAACAAATTATCAGCATGTGGAATTGCTTTAAATTATTTTTGGTTTTCAAAGAGAATTTTTTTTTAATGTTGTGTCACAAGCTCTTTTCTTGTGTTTTTGTGTCTTGCTTTTATATTTGCAGTTTTAGAAGCACTACTTTGCTTTTAAATACTTAAAAAAACATTTTAATTCTGGCAATGCTCAAAAACAGACATTTCATCATTAAAAACAAATAATACTAAAAATATATATTATTTGTACCGAATTTCAGAAAAATCCCTTGTAAAGCAAAATAAGAAAATTTCTTTTTTATATAGATGAAGCACAATAATTTCAAGTTTTCCATACCTGTTGTTTATATTAACTTTATTTTAAATTTGGCAGCACTTATCATTTGAAGCAACCAAAAGAGAAAGAGAAAAAGAAATTGAGTTAGTAATGCTATGTCATCAGTTCAGTAGCTAGTCGTTCGTCGTGAAGTGTGGAATGCGTCTTTTAAAAGTGTTTAACTAAACGGATTGCCGCCGCGTGCGTGTGTTTGTTGTGCTTCATAAATTACAATAAATTTATTAAATTAATTGTACTTGCGCTAATAAGCTGGTCGTTTAATAAATAATTATGGCAAATGTGCTTAAAAATAAATTGTGAATAATAAAAAAACGCGAAAGTAAAAAATATCGGTACATGCATATTCTAATAAAAGAAGAGAAAGAAAAAAAATTTATTAAAACAATAATACATACATATTTTCTACAAATATTTTATACATAGTTAAAAGTGTTTGGTGAAAAAGCAAAAAAATGAATGAGTATCCAGTAACAAAAATAAAATAATTAAAAGAAAAAATGTAAATAAAATTTATTCTGTATTAAATTTGTTAATAGATAAATTTAGTGAAAATTCCTTAGACTGCAAACACCGTAAACATGAAAAGTCCTGCTACTTGTATGTAAACTAAAAAGAGGTTTGTTGTTGTAGCTTATAGGTATTTTGTTTAAAGAAAATTACATATGTTTAGACATACATACATACTATATTACAATACATATTTTGTCTGCTTTTAATATCAACCAAAAAGGTTCCAAAACAAAAAAAATCCGGTTTAACCACTCGTTGTACGTGTCTGTCTGGCTAGTTAGTGTAGCTTGTTGTTATTGTAGTTTTTATATATACAATACATGTATGTATATATTTTAACTTTGTTAACTTGTGTTTTTTCGCCTTCTTATCAACCTTTGTGCCCGGTTATTTTATTTGCCCTAAACCTAAAACGAGTGGTAAAAGAGAAAAACAAAATGTAAAGAAAAACAACGCACAATAATAACAAAGGCAGTGGCAAACCCAATAGTTTGTTTTTGCTTTGTTTTACTTTGCTATATTTGTGTGGGTTGCCATACTGACGATTTTTTATATATTTCTATGTACTGCAAAAAGGCTTTTTGTGTAGTAAAGAATTGTAACATAAAAATTTTAGACCGACAATCATTAATAAATTTCTTAAAATGTTTAAAAAATTTGAAAAACACTCTATTTTCATAACGAGTTTCTGTAAAATTTTTAAAATTTTGTTGTATTCCTTGTACTAAATTTTATATTGTCAGTATAAAAACATTTGGAAGCCTTTGTATATAATTTATTCAAATTATATTTATGTATATAATTTATTCAAATTATATTTATGTATATAATTTATTCAAATTATATACAACTTTTTGGCCGTTAGAAAAAAACAATTTTTAACTATCAAAATTTTAATGTTTTTTTTTATATATATTTGTTGTTTTGTTAGTTTCGGTGCTTTTTAAAATTTAAAAGTTGACAACGCTGCTGATAGGCTTAAAAATAATAAATGATTTTAATAGTCAAAGAAAACAAATAAATCACAAAATATTATAGGTAGAAAAAAAATAAAAACTACGAAAATAAGTTTTTTAGTGTTAGATCACTAACTTGCTGAGCAAATTTTTTAAAGTAAGTTTGGCAACGCTGCATAAGAATGTTGTTTCTTGTTTTAGTTTTATTATAAAAGAAAAATAAGTGAAGTAAAAAAAAAACAATAAACACACTTTGATTTTGCTTTTTTGTTTTTTTTTCTTCCCTTCATTACTGTTTTCGAGTATCTGTTCTCAGTCTCTTTTTATATAAATATATATTTTTTTTTTATTTAAGTAGCATGTTTTTCTATCAAAATTTATATCTAAAAAAAACGAGGTGAAAAACATCAGACGCTCTTAACTGTACAGGTGTTTAATCGTTTGACTATGACTTTAGGGAAAAAAAAAAACAAAAAAGTAAACAAGTAAAAGGTAAAGAAAAAATAAGAGACGAAAAAATGTATGTATTTTTTACGATGACTATAATCGTATAAATGCAAAAATAACAACAAAAATCAAAGTGAAACAAAATTTTGAAATTAATTACCGGAATTTGTTGTATAATTAAACCATAAAAATACACAACAAGCAATTTTAATAAAAACAAAATGAAATAGTGCAAAAAAACAAATAAAACTGATTGTTAGAAAGATAAAAAAATTAAATTGCAATACCTAAGCAGCCTTGTCAACTTTGAGCTTTTAGTTTGGTTTTTAGTGCTTTTTAAAATTTGAAAAGCGGAAATTTATCGAGTAAGGTTGAATTCAGCACCCACTTGTTCCGACAAAATTTTGGCTGCACAAAAAAATTTTTTTCTGCTCTCAATACGGACTATTTTTAGTAGCTTATGAAAATGGGATAGCAAAAAAAAAATGATAATTGCTAACGCAAAAAAAACAAAAATTTTGATAGATAGGTGTAATTCGATATCGGATGCATTGACCTGAGCCCTGCTTTGAGTTAGCCTTGGTTTGAATGGTGTCCTACAAAGCAATTGCTCAAATTACGCTTAAAATATCAATATATTACGCCCTCAGCAAATTATTATTGTTTATGTAATAAAATTGATTGAGAGCAAAGATTCTTTTTATTATTCTTGGTCCGGATGTGGCGTAAATCTAGGCAGCTGAATTTTGTGAACAGAAAAATGGTAAAGTCGTATTCTTTCTAAACGTCTGTTGCTTTGCAGTGCAACAACGTTATATATACCTACACTCCAGAGTGCAAACTTTGACATAAAGTACGGCATTCCTACAATCACATTTTTATCAAACAAAATTGCAAATAAGCGTATGTGCTGTAGCATCACTTAAAATGCATCTGATTTGAGTCTCACATATATGAAAAAATATTATATAAACAGAAATTTTCGCCGAATATGTGTGTATGTAATAATTAATTTAATATCATTTCTTTATTATAAATAAAAATAAAAATATATTTTTAAATTTGTCATTTCATCTAGAAGAAGTCTATTTTTGATTCTCTTCTATTGAAAGCGCCAGTTTTTCTCAGGGCTTGTTGTAGGTTTATATTTTTAAGTACCACTTATATATGTTAGGTATTAGCAAAAGCCTTCTTCACAAAGTTTTGTCAACATTGTGTAGGTATTTCTCACTTCTAATTTTGAATAATTAAAAAGATAAATTTCTATGAAAAATTATAAGTTTTAAAATTTTTTAACATTCCCAAGCCAGCACTTAGGTTATTTAAATATAATTCTACTTCAACCAGCCTTAGAAAATTAAAAAAAAAAAAAAATATTAAAAAATGGAAACGTACACTTTCAGGTCAATCTGCTTATATTTTTTTTCTTCTTGCGACAAGAGCATAGTTTTTTTTTTATTAAAATTTTTCGCTATCTAAAAGATAGTTTTACAAAGCATAATGAACCTAAATTTGGAATTTATTTTCTGCTCTCCCACCCACTACACAAAAGTACAAATTTCATTGTCCACCATCATCATCATTACATATTGTTATAAATTTGTTGCTTAAGAAAAGTATAAAAAAAAAAATAAATACAAATGAAAGATAGTTTCTGTCATTTTATGAAAGCCATAGAACGAACAAACCTCAGGTACTTACATGTTTATGTAAGTAATACAACAACTGAGCCGTAGTTTATAATTTCTAAAATCATGTTGTTGTTATTGTAGTAAATTTTATATACACAGCATAAATATAAATATTTCATTTAAAGCTTTTCCCTAAAGACCATAAAAATTGTAAGTGTACGAGTACAACATTAAAAGAAAAAAAAAATTACACACAACTAAACTGAACCTAAAATCTAGTCTGGGCGAGTCTAGACGTTCGTTTATTTACAAAGCGAGAAAAAAATATAACACAAAATTGAAAATTATTGTTATTTCTTTTGTATATTAAAAATGTTTGTTCTTTCTGCTTGACGTTTGCATACTTGCATCAGACAAGCATGGAAAATTTTATTTAAATAACCTGCGTAGATGTAAAGAAGTTTTTAATTACTCATACTACCGACCCTTGGTGTACTATTAAATAGATTTGGGGGATCCCAGGTCAAGCTTCTGAGGCGTAAAATTCTGTAAAAATTGTAATGCAGTTTATTTTTAGGTGGAGTAGGCTTAGTCTTTATGGGATTGACAAAGGTTTGCTTCCTTTAATAGTCGTTTACCGTTATATCGTCTTTTGCCTTGACTGGAATTAGAATTAGTAGCGATAACGAGTCACTTGGGCACTGCGGCCTAATATACCTTCCTTCCCTGGATTATGTATCCAGCTACGGCTCCAGACTGACTAACTTAAAAGTTTTTTTTCCAATGTTGCTGTTTTGGTTTTTCCTATTTCCTCGGTGTTGGTATGCATGTTTTTTTTTATAAAAATGTCTATTTAACATCTCTGCATTATACAGCAACTAAACAACAAAATACATACAGAGCAGGCAATAACAAGAAGAATCAGAAAAAAGTCAGCAACAAACTACATAATGTTGTTGAATTATAAAATAATGTCTGCACACAGCCACACGTACACACACACCCATACACTAGTTTAGAATATATGCGTATCTGTGCATGTTTGCTTTATTTGTTTAGTTTGTGTTATACCTACTCGGTGATATGTTGTGTATTTTGTTGGATACTGGTATGAGTTCTGGGGTTTTCGGGAGGGTTTGGAGTGCAAAGTGCGCAATTCCATTATTGTACATAAAAAGTGCACACACAAACACAAAGACAGTTACGCTGCGCTTACACACAGCAACAAAATACAAAACTACCATAGAAAACGTATTCACACAAATAGTCAACAGCACCCACCTACCCACCCCCTTTTTCACTCTCCCACAAATATTTATTTCTTAATTTAAAAAAAGCAAAAAAAAAATTAAAAATACATAAAGAAACAAACAAGCAGAAAATAAAAGCTTACGGAAAACAACTCGACAACATGCATGCAGCTAAACTCAGAACAAAAAAAAAAGGAAAAACAAAACAAAAAACACTTTCTGTTTTCAAATTTCTTCCACACTCTGCTTAAAACACACTCATAGTGTCATACATTTTTAACTATTTTGTTGTTGTTGTTTGTGCCTGGAAGAATATTTGCCATGTGATGGGGGCCAACCACTTTTTTTGTGCCCACTAACATTTGGTACCGTACCGTCTTCTATGTTTAATGACGGCATCGATGAATGCATTACAACGCACTTTAAGAACGTGCACACGTATGTACATGCATGCATGCCTGCATACATGTTGTGTTTCGTTTTGCTTTTGTTGCTGTCGTTTGTTGACTTTGGCATTTTGTTTCGTTGTGCTCGCACTCGTATTTAAGTTTACAAAATGCATTTTTATTTCTCTATCACATCTTTAACATAAAAAGAAATAAAATAAAACATAAAATATGAATGGCATACAAATTAATTTTTATATGGGTGTTTGCGTAGGAAAATTATTATGAAAATGAGCAAGTAAAATAGACACTGCTGCCAGATGTTGGCATTTTATTATCATGTCGATAGACTAGTGCGTAGTGCTTTTTTACACTCAGTATTTTATTAATTGCTAAACTTTAAAGTCATATTTTTTTTAATAAATTTTTTTGTGTGAATTATACTTACCAACAAGGAGAATTTGCTTACCATCGTATGACTGCCATAGATACTGTAGAAGTTGTCAAGATGAGTAAGAGTAAGAAACTGGTGGATCAGCACAAGCTTTACTTTTTGAAAAGCTACCTGCAGGGTCTCACAGCACTCACTGTTTATGTGTAGCGCCATTTAAACTTTAAACTAACTGATTGTAACCCCTTGAATGTTTGAAATAATTATTTAATTAATTAAATTAAGCCCTCAGGAGCTCAAGTTTTTTCCTGTGGTATATTATGCATTTTTATTTTCTTCTTAAGATCTAAAGAATTTGCTTCTATTACAGAAAATATTTTATGCTTTTCAACTTTTTGTGCTCAGTCTTACGTTACTAAGTTCTTTTTTTAACAAGTCGTTTGATTTCAAGCACCACTTCAATGTTGAAAATAAATTGAATTAAAAAAATAAATAAAACCTTCGCGCCCGCCTTTTATTTTATGATATTTTCATTCTCATTCATATTCTGTTTGTTTCTGTTAAACAGTGAATAGCTTAGCTGCATATCAAAGGAATTTTTATGATTGAATTTCTCTCCATTTAAAAATAGACTTTTAAAATTGGAAAATTTTGATTTCTTAAATAAAAAAATTGAAAAAAATTATTTGCCCTCAGACATAAATGCATTCATGCTTTAAGTATAGCGGGCAAAGCAAATAATCATTTTGTTTTTAATAACAAAAAATCTATTCAAATGTTTTTTTATTTCTTTTTGAAGTTTTGTATTTCTCCAGATTTTGTTAAATTTTCAGTATTAAGTTGCTGATTTACATCAAAGAACGTGTTTATTTTCTTCTACAAAGATAACGTTCTTATTGTTTTTGTTGTTGTTAGATATTTTATTACTTTAGCTCGTGTTACAAGTCATACTCGAAATGGTCTTAACGCAATCATTTCATTTTGTTATTTAAGAAAACTCCTGGCTGTCGAGTTCATTTTCTTTGTCAGTTAACCTGATTTTAGTGAGTGAGTACTAACTGTCTTCCTTTGGCTTAATAAAATTGCTTTATATTGGCAGGTAGCTTTCTTCTCTTTTTATGTTTGTCTTTTTTTCAAGTTTTTATTTGCTGTTGGTAAATGGCCTTTTTAACTGTCTGAGCCTTTTCTTCTTGAAATGTCCATTTCTGTGTGTAAGTTTGTGTAGAGACTTTTGCTGTTAATATTTGAGCTGTTATTATTGAAAGTGGTACAAGTCCATTTTTTTTTTAAATTAGTTATCATAAAATGACGATATCAGAGGACTCAAGTTAGTCCCCTCTAGTTGTTCTTATTTGGGCGGCTTGTGGAACCTAACCTTACTTTCAGTACCACAAATTGGTTATTATTAAAAAAAATGAGTTCGCAATTCTACTGTATTTATAAAAATGCTATACTGTTTGTTGCAAAGCTTTTAAAATATGGCCCATATCTGTCTTATTGTTTGAAAATAAATAAAAAAGGTAGCGAGTGGGTCAGTTTTTCTAAAAAAAAAAAAAAAAAAAAAAAACCACAGCACAAACAAAAAAACAAAAGAAATTACTTTTAACGTTAAAGGGAACAGCATGTCTGAATGAATGAACGTATGAATTGAATGACTTTTTAACTAGTGAACTAGAAAAGTTCATTGTACTACTTACAGCTTAAAAGCAAAGTTATCAACCAACACACAAAATGAAAATTGCAATAAAATGTACAAAAAACAAAATGAAAATTGTTTCTGTGTTTCATAAAAAAGTTTGTATTTTTTTTTATATTTCCCACCACAAAACAACAATTAACAAATACGAGTAATACGAAAAAGAACAATAACAAAAAAAAAAAAAAAAATATTCCACTAGTGACTACTACTTCCACTAACACTCACTCAACTATTGTGTGAGTGTGAAGTGAAAGAAGTGACTGCCAGAGATGAAAAACTGAAAGCTGCTCTGCAGTAAAAATATTTAGCATTTTGGCTTTCGGCGGCACTAGTCCATGGAATGGCACCATATCAATTTTAGTCTGAGTGAATCCCTTAAAAATCTGTACACTTTCTGCATAGAAACTATATAGTTCTGAAATCTTTGTCTTTATAAAATTGGTTTTTCATAATTTTTTACGAAACTATTGAAAATACTGCAATTATATTAACAGATCGATTTTAGCATGTTACAGAATTAAAAAACGGACCTAATTTTTCGTTGCCAACTTGACTGAATTAGTGTAGTATCTGGCAATATCTACGACAAAGCCGCTAAGCTTCTTGTTTTGGCAGCAGTCAGACCTACTACTCCCAAATTGACTATAACGAAACGTAGTTAATTGTTGTTTAGAGCATATATTTCCAATGAAACTGTTTCATTACAATTTTTTCATAGTTTTAATGAACGTTTTCATATATTTTGTAAAATAAAATTAATTAAATCATTTTATTAATTTTATTTGATTTAAATGAAATAATTTCATTAATTTAAAGCAATTATTTCATTAAATGAATAAACATTTCATTGAATTAATGAAACGCTGTCATTAGCTGAAAAAAAAAATGCATTCAGTCGTTAAAAGCAGTACTTGTACCCCATTTCAAGTATGCTTGTGCAGTGCTCTAGTCTTTACTAAAAATTTACTTATTTAAGCGGACTGTAATGGTGATTTCATTTCTGGAAGAAAGGCATTGCACTTCTTGTTCTATTTTGCTGTGTTTTGATTCATGCTGAAAGACTTTTCAACAGGCTTCTAAATTAATATAAAGTGCAGGCTATTTTTTAAAGCAATAAGTACAAAAGTGCAAAACCCTTTAAGAGAAACAATTTGTTTCATTACATGTACCCGTATCCTTAGCCAGTTTTCTAGGCTGCTATTTGTTATGCAACTCTTGTGTTTTACTACGACTGTCCTAAACTGTGGTTTTCGTTGTTAGTTTTTTAACTCATCAATTTTTTGCTTTAAAATCTTTTATTCCTTCAGTTTACAAAACGAATGACTGACTGGTTGAATGAATGTGTGAATATTTTGTCTGGTTTTAATGTTTTACTTTGTATGTCTTCCCGTCAATATTCATTTTATTAAGGCTGTTCTAGCTAAATAATAAATGGCGCAATGAAGATGATGTTGATTTTTTACTGGATGTGTGATGTAAATAATTTGTGTTGGAAAAAACTTTGTTGTCTATTGTAATATAAAATAAAAAATTTAATTTTTTTTAAATTTAAACTTAATTTTTAAAAAAACTTAAAAACACATTTTAACTCTCAGATCCTCATTTAAATATGCTCTGATATTTTTTACCAATTGTGATTATTTTTGCTTTAGAATTTTACTCATGGCTGAGCAAAATGTTAAATTTTTGTTTTTTTTTTTTAATTTCCATTTTCTTTATTAAAAAAAAAAAAAAACTAAATGCAGTAGGTCTCTATCTTGTTTTTATCTCATTCTAGGCTTTTTCTTCTTCTTGTCCGATGTAATATGTAGTTTAGTTTCATAAAAGTAATTTTATACAATTATAGTTTTCTTTTCGTTCTTTTCCTCTCTTCATTCTATATTTATTTAAATAGTTGACAAGATGATGATGCTGGTTGTTTGTTTGGGCTTGGGTGCTCTTTTGTTTAACTTAAATTGTAGTGGTATTTAAAAAAGGAGAATAAAAAAATTTTATAATCACCCAACTAGAGTTTACACAAAAGCTTTTGGGCTTTAGCTTATGGTGGTAGCACAATGTCACTTTGCTAAAATAAAATCACTAGAGAAATTCAAGTGGCGCCAAATTACTATTTTATTTTTATTCCAATAAATTTAATTTAATGCTAATAAAATGTAAGACTTGAAATAAAAACAATAGAAAAAAGTTAAGCTTTTTACTGTTTGTTTATAAAAATTATTTATATGCAAAACCAAAAGCCACTAAAAATCTAATTTATTTTTAAGCCATAAATATTTGTTCAGAAACATTTCTTTTTTCTCTTAAAAGCGCTGTTTTCTATTTTTTTTTTATTGAATCTAAAAATCATGTCTCACACATAAAGTTTAATGTGCTGTTTGTAGGCAACAAATCGTCTAAAAAGTTTCTATGAAAAATACTGGATGTTTACTTAAGTTCAGCCACTTCTCACTTTGAGTTTTTTTTTAAATCACTTTGTTTACAAACCACCAGTCTTTCTCAAAAGTGTTTCACTTTGAAAAAATAAATATAAATTTTTGAAAACAAAAATCAATATTTGATCCATATTCTTCGAAAGTTAGGATACTCTATTATATTCAAAATTTTTAAGCAAATATTATAATTTTTTTTTTAAATATTTTATATGTGAGCCATTTTCTTTGAAAGCGTTATAAGTCCAGTTTTATATAATAAAACTTATTCAAGGTATTTTTTTGTTCGCTTTCATTAAGTGCATAATCGAGTATTAAATTTGACATATTCTTTATATGAGGCATCTTCTTTGAAAGCATTAAAATTTTCAGTAAAAATATTTGTGCCACCACCTTTATTTTCTCCTCTTTTAAAAAACAGAAAAAGAACTCAGAAAACCAATTGAGTAAATAAAACGTGTTACGAATATTTAAGAGATGTTCAATCTATTTTTAAAATGCTACTTATGCAGGTGTAAAAGTTAAGAAATATAAAAAAGAGTTTTATTTGTTGCCAAGTGCATTGAACTTTATCCTTGAATGACAAAGGATGTTCGGGTATAAAATAAATTGCTAATAAATTAATTTTAATGAGAAGAAAAAATTGCATACTTGCCGGTCTTCACACAGTGGACTAGACAAAACAAAAATTAAGCAAAACTTTGTCTGGAAGTAAAAATTAAAAAAAAAAAAAATATTTTTTCCATTAGACTAAAATTATTTACGTCAGCTGACTTATCTGCTTCATAAAAATATTTCTTAATTAAAAAATTGATTATAGAATTAATTCTTTTATGGCCTATTCATACCTTGTTGTGCTGTTTTCTTAATTTTTTTTTACCTCAACAATTGTTTTGTGTGTGTTTATATGCCCACTGTTTCTGTTTTTATTCTCACATTAAAAAAAAAAAGAATAAAGTAAAATACGTTTTATATTATTTATAATATAGAAAAATGAAACCCTCAATTGTTTTATACAACTTCCTTTAATTAAGTATTGTTATTAATTTTTTTTTTCTTTTAGCTGTTTGAATTGTTTTTTTTTTTCTTGAACACTGACTGTTTATTGTTGTTTTGTTTGGTTCTTCCCATTACAAATACACATAATAACTTTGAGTGCCGGCTGCTGCCTATCAAGTACTTGGCTATTTTTTTGCCCTTAATGCGTCTTCCTTCTTACTTTCAGAATTTCATTGTAAATTTTTTGTTCGTTTCTTATTCAAAAAATGTTTTTAGAATATTTTTTTTTATTAAAAAGATAAAGGAAAGTTTCGTTGAACAAAAAATCCTCTAAGTTTTATTGCAAAATTTCCTATTATATGATAATATGGGAGCCTTTTACTTATTCTTTCAATATTCTTTTATATATAATGAATAATGTGGCAACGCTGTCAAGTCCTGGACTAAATCCTTGTTACTTATTCTTTATAGTATGTTCAGACGAGACAAGGTTCGCTCTCTTTCGAGGGTTCACATCCCAATCTCGAATGAAACAGGAAGATTCGCCATACAAAATTAAGTGAGCGAATCTGCAGGTTTCATTTTGAAACTCTTGCCGAAACCATGAAAATTTAGTATCATCACTAGTTTCTATCGCTAGTTTATCTTAACTAGCTGTCCAACAAAACAAATTGTAAACAAAGAAATATTATTGTTTTGCAAGCATTTCAATGTATTAGTAAGAAACAAAGGAAAGAGTGTTAAATTGCTTAAATATAAAAATAAACATAATAAATAACACAACATATTAAATTATTTGAAATAATAAATAAATTTTTTATAAATTATTATTTTTTCTAAAAATACATATATTTATATATTAAAATTTACCTTTTTTATCCATTTCAAAACTAAAAAACAAACGCGGGCAAATGCGAAACAACAAAAAACAAAACAAAGCAACTGTCAAATGAAACTCATTATGTGTCGTCTGAACGCAAATTTTCACAATCGAGGTTCAGACAGCGAAACCAGCATTGAAACTCGTCGTGTGAACATGCTATTAATTGTTTCTTCAAATTGTCTTGTTAATAAGGCAACGCTGTATAGTACTATTGTTTTTTTACCTTTAGAGTGTGTGTGCTTGTTACTTTAAACCCACTTTCGCATAATAGTATGGCCACACTGGAAACAATGGAAATCTCAACAAAAAATTTCTATTCAATATGGCAACATTGTACGTAAAACAGAATTTTTTGTTTGTTTTTAATTTTATGCAGTTATGCATTCTGGTTACAATTTAAATTGTATTTTTTTGTGGTTGTCCTAAATGCTGTACTCGTGTGTCTGCTAGGCTCTTCCATACTTCCAGCAAAAACAGTGCAACTTGAACTGTCTGTTATTTTTTTATTTTTATTTTTTACTTCTCTGCTTGATAGCTTCATATTTCAATGATGAATGAATGAATGGATGAATGAATAATGTAGGGTTGTTTGGATGTTTTTTTTTTAACATCTTTCCTCTTTTTCTTTTTCACTGCTGCTTTTTTAACAAAAGAATTAAAAACATTTAAGTTAATGATACTTAGGAATGTGTTTTAATATTAAAAACAAAAAAAAAAATTCAAAAATTTAAAACTCAAGTGTGGAGGAGATAATTTAAATGACATTTGAAGAGATTAGCAAATGCCATGACAAAGAAAAAAAAAACAAAAGGGATGGAAAAAAGTGCCTTAAAGCATTCCAAAGTTTATTAACTCAATTGACATGTTAAAGATGGGGAGTGTAGAAAGAAGAAGTGGCAAAATGCTTTCAAGAAAATTTCTTTAAAAAAAAGGCACATTTATGCTGTTAATGTTTTGGCCTATTTTTGTTAAAATTAAATCAAAACAAAAAAAGGTTATAAAAATGCAAAAAGTTTTCATATAAAATTATATTATGTCAATTTACAGTATTTGGGTTTTAAATAGATATAGTACTAGTATATGCCATGACCAATTTTAAAATACTGATTTCAAATAATTATTAGGTTTTTACAAATTAGCTCTCGTATCCGATATATGCCTTTATCTCCTAAATGAACAAGCTGACGCAATATTACTTGTAAACAATAGTTGCTATTGTTTAAAAAAAATCTAAAATTCCGCAACGAAATTTCCTTTTTGCCTCAATATTTTTTAAAAATATTGTAAAAGCTGTAAAATAAGTTTTTTATGCAAAATTAAAAATTTTTTAATTTTTAAAAAATTATTTAAAATACAAAAGACAGAAACTCGCAAAAAAATTATTCGTTCAAGAATGTATGGGGGACTCAATTATTTAAAGAAAATTTGTTCCACATAAAAATTAGTTACAGATGTCGAAACAAAATTTAGTTTGAAGTATTTCTGGTGTGGTTGCTAAATATTTGCTAAATTGTTGCTAAAAAATATTTTTCTAAACTCCTTTTAGGCTTTTACTGTGCAATTTTACTTATTTATTAAAATTACTTTCAAAAGTAATCAGTGAAATATTTGTTCTTATGGAAATACAATCTAGATTTTCACATGTAAATACAGACATGTTGATTGAAAAAAAAATAATAATCAAATAACAAATTAACAAAGTCCAAGGTTCAACAAAAGCAATAACCTATAAAAAACGAAATAATAAAGTTAATAAACACGTCTAAAAAAGGAATGATAATAATAATTTAATAAATATTTTAACACAGTGAAAAAAATAAAATTTTAAGCAAAATTCAAATAAAAAAAGCTTCATCTGTAAAAAATACGTGCAATGTAGCGTCATCATTGCGATTATTTATGTGTAGTTTCTGGTAATTTTTATTTACTAAAATACCAACAATTCCATTAAGGAAAAGAAGAACAAAAAATGTATGTTTCGTGCTTAAAACAATTTAGAACAAAAATATTGTGAACCTGTTGAAGGCAATTAAACAATTTACACCTGTTCCCTTGTCATTACGTTTCACATGCTATTGGGAGCGTAACAACTAACAAATTAAAATTGTTTGAAAAGCAAGAAAGTAAGGCAGGCATATAGAAGGAAAATAAAACAAGAGAAAAGAGCATTAAAATAACTGCCAACATGTCTATGCGTAGCAATAAATTGAATATACCGGCAAATTTTGTACAACAACAAGCACAACTAGTGCAGCAGCAACAATTACAACAACAGCAGCAGCAGCAACAACAACAGCAAAAAGTTTATAACCAACAGCCACAACAACAACAACAGCAGCAAGAGCAACAGCAATTTTTCCCACCACCACAATATCAACAACAGCAACAGCAATTATTGGCCCAACTACAGCAGCAACACAAGTTCCAACAGCAACAGCAGCAGCTATCACATTCACCGCCACCAGCCTCACCACTAACAGCCTCACAACCGCAAAACACTAACCAGCTCATAAATAATAGTCGCAATAATTTAGCTTCTTTGGTGGCGGCCATAAATGCCAATGATCATCACAGCTATGGTTCAAGTGTTGGTGCAGGTGGCGGTAGTGGTGGGGGGCTTATTAAACCATCTTCCCCCTCACCAATTAATCCACCACCCTCGTATTCAGCAGCCATTGCCCAAAATCCTCCATATCAATTTTTAAATCACTATCAGTCGACGGTAAACAGTGCCAACAATGGCCAGGATTTAAATCATACTCACAACAATTCCTTAGTTTTGTCTACATCTATAGCTGAATGTGAAGAGCCAGAAGATGATCAACATGCACTTCAGCAGCAGCAGCAGCAGCAGCAACAGCAATTGTGTGTTGTGGCCAAAATGCAAAAATCAGTAACAATAACCGTTACACCTCAGCGCAGTAATTCTATGGATTATTTAAATTTTGAAGAGAAAAGGCAACTCATAGCCTCCTCCTTATCCCTGTCTGATATATTACAGTGTAATCCAGCGAATAACGCTCCAGCAGGCAAAGAAAGTTTAACTGGTGAGTCTAAAATTTTTATAAAAAATCAGAGCACAACGTTAACGTTAACGAACAATTTAAAAGAATTAAAAAAAGCTTTATTATCGGTAGATTACAGGCTGAATTTTTGTTCTTTTATTTTAAATTTTCTTGAATTTTTAAAATTAATTTTAAACTCTTATCCCTTAAACAAAATACCTACCGAAAAAGTGATTTGTAAAAATAATTCTTTTTAGCCCACAGTGCTATTTATTCCTTAAGCTGGTAAATGCCTGAATTTATCTTCTGTTTATTTTGCTTTTCACTTGTCGTAAAGCAGTTTTTTTAAGTGCAAAATTTAAATTAAAAATAAATTTTGTCTCATATTTTCAGTCACAAAACTTCGACTGTCCAAATCATATGACTTTTTCGTAAATCATCAATAAATATAAAAAGTACAATAAACTCTCTTTATCGCAGAAGCTCTGCTCTGCTCTGTCTCTTCTCCTTATCGTAGGGATTATAATGCCAACAAAGAATTAAACTTTTCTTTTGCTTTTAGGCAACTTTTTTTTAATTATCAAGTACTCGAGTGCCTAGCACTCGTATTCTGTGTATAAAATTAGAAAACAAAGCACACAAAAGGTGTATTCACTTACATTCTTTATCTGTGTATTTTATAATTCCATATTTAATGGTGGGTGGTCGTGGTGGGGGTGGTAGGATTGGTGGTGCATTGGCCGCATGTGTCATTGTACTTTAGACATTGATTTTTATACTGAAGGATATTTTTTTCTTTCTTGCTATTATTCTCTTGTCTATTTTTCTTTTGTCTACATGTGGATACACACACACAAACAAACGAGTAAAAATATTAATGCAATCGATATGTTTGAAAGTGTAAATTGTAAGAAAGTCTAGTGTTAGAAATATGAAAAGAAATTAAAACAAAGGAACCCTGGTAAATACACACCGGCCAATTACTCAAAAAGGAACGGTACTTTTTAAAGCACATAAATTATTTTATTGAAAATAATCCATATGTATTCAAGCCATTTTCTTTGAAAGCGTAATAAAACCATTTTAAATTAAGTTAAAGATAAAATTAAAACTATTTGTTATAAAATGTTTATTCATAAACTTTCTCTCAGAAAAATCTGTTAAAATTTTCATATAAGCCATCTAAATTAAAAACGTTGTAAGTCCATTTTGAAAAAAACCTAGTTATTGAAAAACATCAATACAATTAATTAATTGTTAAAATTTGGGAAAAGCGTTGACAAAAAAATTTTTTTTTCATGATAAAACTAAACAGAATTAAAAAATATTTTTTTTTTTGTTAAAATTTTTATATGAGCCATTTTATTTGAAAACATTCTCAGCAAATAATTATCAAGTTAATTAAAACCAATCAATTTAATTTTATCACCCTTAAACACTTTAAAAGTCTCTTGTCATTTGATTTTATGTAAACAAACAAACAAGCAAAAAAGCTTAAATTTTTTTTCTTGAATTTTGTTTTCTAAAATTGATTTCCCTTTCTTGCCTGTAGCATGACTATGCCCTCGCTCGTATTCTTGAAAATAATTAAAGTAATTATAAACTTGCTGTGTGATGAGCTTAAGTATTTTTTTGTTGCTCATCAGATTACATTTGATGGACTCACCGCCACCCCTGTTATTCTATGCATTTGAACGGTCTTTGGCCTTTTTGTTTGTTTTACTCTTACAATTGATGGAATAATTAAAACTAAAATAGCAAAACACACAAAGAAAAAATCTGTTTATGAATAAATCTCTCGAATTTTATGGTTGTGTATGTGTGTGCCTTTGTTTTTTAATATAAACTGTATTCCCTCTTACTTCTTCAACAAGGGACAAATTTATTATCCATTAATTGATTTATGTCTGTGTGTATGAGTGTTTTTTTTTTTAATTTAAAAACGCAGTACTTGCGATTTAAATATTTTGTAGCCGCTTGTAAATAAATTTTTTTCTCTTTTAAATCACAAAATGCTTTTTAATTTTCTATTCCAAGTCAATTTATTTAACTCGTATTTGTATTTCCTTATCAGAATTTGTGTTGGAACCATAGAAAATCATTTTCAGTTTTAAATACAAAAATTCAGTTTTGGTAATAGAAGTTTCGGATTGCAGCACTGAATTTCGTTATACAGAAATATTTTTTTTTTTGCTCTAAGGTAGCTTCTACAAATGCAATCTTCAGGCTTGTTTAACTTATTAGCCGGAATTGCAGATGCAATTAATGGCCTCTAGAACAGTAAAATAATAACTTGCACTTATATTTGAAGCTCTGAGTAACACTTGTTACGAAGAAAATTTTGTCCAGACCCAAGTTTTGTTTGGAACAAGTTTGAGGCAGACTGCATCTAATTAAAATTTTGTCCGGATATGAATTTTGTATAGATCAGTGGGTCTAAAAATTAGAATCCTGTGACTTGTGTAATTGTGTGAGCCTAAGCCATCTTTTACACGTTGTCGGCAACATTCCATTATTATTGCAAAGCAACAGCACTGGGGCATGAGGGAATTAAAAATATTTTTTTTTTTTAAATATCCAAAGTAATTTCTGAGTAGTTGAGCGACCGAATACAAATCTAGAGAACCTCCCTTTTAAAACGGTGTGTTTCCCATCCCATAATCTTTTATGGTTTCTCTGGAAATTGTAAAAACCCCTTAGAGTTATAACACTGGGGTATGACTGAATTTCAAACATTTTTTAAAAATATCCATAGTAATTTCGGAGTAACACTTAATATAATTTTTGTTTAGGAAGGATAACTTTTTCTGTTAAATGAATTTTTTTTTATCATAAATTTAATTTCAAGTTATTGCTGGAGCACCATCTATACACTTGTTGTTTATAAAATGACTCATGTTTTCTTAACACTAACTTGTAGACACTCCTCACGTTTCAAATTTTAAATCAATTCAATAGTGAATCACATACATGTACTCACATAACGACCCCACTTCCACAAATAATTAAAAATAGTGAGAAAAAAATGTGTTAAAAAAAGATAAAAAATTAATAAAAATAAAAACAAAATTTACTTACTAACCTACTCAAAAACAACAGTAACAACAAAAAATTTTCGTATTTTTTTAATGAAAAATAAAAAGAGTGAAACCAATAAAAAACATAAAGTAAATAAAATTCGCATAGAAGTAAACAAGCAAGCGATGAGAAATAAAACAAAAGAAAAAAAATATCGTGAGAAAACAGGTTTTTTTCTTTCTTATTTTATTGTTGTTGTGTTAAGGTAATTTTTATTTTCTTGTAACTATTTTACTATTTAAAATACGCTGTAAGTTTTATTCAATTTGTGTAAAAAAAAAAAAGAAAAACAAAAATCAGCTGAATATGCCAAAATAGTAATAACGGCCTCATTCATAAAAATTATTTATGTTTAATAAAAATTTTCCGTTTTTGAATTGTTATCAAATTTAAAATAAAAATTCTTTTAGTGACTGACTCATTTGTTTTTTTAATAAATGAATAAACACGTACTCTACTCGCATTTCTGTACCGATACCCACCCAGTATCTTTTATTTTACTGTAGATAATTATAGATTAGGAGAAAGAGATTGCATAAATATGAGTGTGTGTGTGTGTGTGTGTGTATCTAACATGTAGTTGGCGTCTAACATAAAGTTTGGCGCCTAAAATAATTTTTGTGGTTGCCCAAATTCAATAAAAATCGAAATTTGTTTATGTTTATGCAACTGTTGTTCGGCCAACAGTAATTGACCACCAACTAGCCTTGATAAGTCAGAGTTTGTGTGCAAATAAATTGCTTAATCAAGTGCAAGGTGTGATCTTCAGCAATGTGAGTTTATTTGATAGCACCTCTTTAACCAGCTGCATAGTTTTTTTAAAGTAGTTTTTCAAAACCAATACTTTTCTTAACAGAATATTTCTTATTTTATCTCGAACGAGAGATCACTGAATATTTTGGATGCACCCAAAGATTAGTAGACAGCGTAGTCAATCTGGGGGTAGCAGATTCCTAGACATAGACCCTGTGTGTTTTCTACAGACAAGCCAAGAAGCTGCTGCTTAAAATACAAATTTATTGTAAAATTCTCTATTTTAAAGTTTAAACGATTTACCAGCACAACTCAACCGCAGACAGAATCTGTATTAAAAACAAATTAAATATGGCGGCGGTTGTTTACATAAAAATAAAATAACAAAAACAAAAAAAATTTAATCTTAATTAAAACTAACAAGTGTGTAAATGTCGGTGAGTTCATACAAAGATTACAGTAATTTTTATTGCAAAAATATTAATTGTCAGATAGTCTTATTGTTTATTACGAGTAAAGGAAAATAAAAGACAGTGAAATCATTAATTAGGAAAAGCTTTAGTAAAATGAAAAAAAAAAATAAAAAATAAAAATAAAAGTTTTTTAATGGCAGCTCAAAGTGTACAGGAAAAAAAGTTTTTTTAAAGAAATTGTTATGTCTCGATTTTAAAACAAACAGAAATGGCAAACAAACAGAATTGTCCGCACAAATTTTCCGTCCGAACAAATTTTTTTTTTTGTTTGAGGTCTGTCTGAAAATAATTTCATATGTATGTATTTATATCAGATTTAATTGAGGCACGCAAAATCTTTCTATCGTTCTTGGTCTAGAGGTGACCTGTATCTACACAGCTGAATTTTGTTAACAGAGAAATAATTTGCGTTTTTTTTTGTATTCTTCTTGCATAAATTAAATTTCTGTTTCACTGTCTCTTTTCTCTTTTTTATTACTTATATTTACTTCTTATCAAGATTTTACTGTTTAATTTTTTTTTTTACTTAAACTGATAACCAAACAACCATTCAAGTCAATGCACGCAATAGAGAAAGAAAAAAATTAAACTGTTTATAGCAGTTTCTTGTTTATACTTGAATTAAATTTTTGCAAAAAAAAAAAAAATTAATAAAAAAAAATGAATACGAAAAGCAATTGGGAGGAAAAAACTGAAATAAACAATAACAACAATTGTTGTTCTTCTGTTTAATTTTTTACTCTCTTGGCTTATTTACAGGCTAGACCACCATATCGAACGTTATTGTTCGCTTAAATATTAAATAAAAAAAATAAAAATTAAAACCTTTTTGTAACATTGATTTTAAAGCTATTATTTTCGAAAGGCTATAAGTCCACTTTTCATATCCTGCAAAACTGAAAACTAGTTACGCTTGTAAAATTTGTAAAAATAATTTTTTTATTGCATTATTTTGTGATTACGAAATATTTTAACAAAATATATTTCAGCTGAAATTTGATGTGTGTTAAAACCGTAAAAGCTTAAAAATATTTCCTAAAAAAAATATAACTTTTAATTAAACAGCCAAGAGTGTTATTTAGAATGACATTCTATCGTTCTCGTAGTCGAATTTTGCGAGCAGCTAATTTTGCTTATTACATTTTCCGAAGTTGTAGTCAAAAGTTCGACAGCGCCAACATAAAACAAATGACAAGGGCTTTTAAAACATACGACCGACAATGCCACATACCACACAAAAATACTGATAATTCAGCCTGAGCCTGATTAGACCCTTTTTTACTTTATTTATTAGCTGACTGTCTGCTTTTGCCAATGAAATTACAAACATGTTGTAGAGGCAACAATAAATAAATAAAATAAGAAAATAAAAACTGTAAAAACTAAACTAAAATTTATTAGTTCAAATAATCACAAACGTGATCTAACCTTGACTTGATAGTTTTAGTAACACTGACTGATTATTGTTACATACGTTTTTGTTTTCCTTTATAATATTTTTCTAGCTTTTTTTCTATTGCCATTTATTTCCCAGTGAAATAAAAAAAAACTGTAAAATTAAGTTTGATTTATTAAATAAAAAAAGTTGCAAACAAAAACTAAATTGAACGGCACAAAATTTTTTTTAGGCATTTACACACGTACTGCCATTTGCTCATTTATTCACTGTAAATGTCATGTAGCTGTTATAAATATGACAGGGTACTACAACTCAAGGTGAATATTTATAAAATGATTGCAGTAACGAATTGTTTAATCAATCGCTTATTTACTTCAATTAATAGTAACATAACTCTAAAATTAAATGATTGTTTTTCAATATCTTGCTTTATATTCTGTAAAACGTTCCAAACAAAATTTTTGTTCGGACAAAATTGTTTTATGTGAAAGCTTTGAGTGGCTCTAATGCTCTCAAACTACTTACAAAAATAATTGTACGGACAAAAATCAATCTGTTCGTTCAAAACGGAATTTGCGATTCTAATTGAAGACCGTCAATCCGCTGCGCAGACCTTCAATGTGTTAAATAGAGATCAATAGTAGAAAAAAATTCCATTTCACTCTAGCACACTTTTTGAATAAAAGCAGTAAACAATTTTTGTATTCTTGCAGTCACCTGGCTTATTTACACCATGATAAAGTCTTATAACTTTCAGAACTAGGGGGCACACACTGTCTCACTCACATACGAATAATAATAATTTGAAATGTTATTACTGGCACGACACTCATTCATCATTAATTTAAAATTGTCTGCTTTGCCAGTGTGTTAAATTTATTATTCATCGTGATTATGATCATGATGTTGACAACGATATTGTATTGCAGCCATCGTCACTCTTATTTAATGATTTTAATATTTATTTATTTATTTTTTTTTTTGTTATATTATTTATTTTTATAAGCTGGGTGTGGTGAGGAATGCAATTTTTATTAAACAGAAATGGAGAACTTTCGTAAGAAACGTTTAAAATTAGATTCGTAAGAGTATAAAATTCTATACTGAAATTAGTAACGTTAGTACTCGCAAGGTGTAATGAAAGTTTAATATGATGTTTTCATAAAACAAGCGATCAAACTCGTCCAGGAAAAATTTTTTGAGTAGAGTGTTTGTGTTATGGAAACAGCAAGAAAAAGTTTTAAGAAACGTTTGTGTAATAGATGCGATTATCGTAGTTGTAGTCGGTATTCGATACGACAGCAATGGAGGTATAAAATATTTTTTTTAAAGTGCTTTAGTTAAAGTTTTTTTAAATTAATTTTTTCTGCGTTTAAATTTGTTTTATTTTTTTTTTTTTATTTCCAATAGGATACATGCAGAGCTCATTTAGAAATGAATTCACTAACAAAAATATTCTATTTTGCATTCACTTATTTTGAGTATTCATAGAAGCAACCAAAACCCAATAGCAAAATATAAATTACACAATCTTTTTTGTACATTTAGGTACGAGTGAACAAATATTTCATTAACATTCAGCGTCTAATGAATCAACAATTATTTAAATTAAAAAAAAACTTAGAAACCTGTACTTTAATATGCCAACTTAAACTACCTTGTGATCAATAAAATTTAAAAATAAATAATAATCTAATAAGAATCTAAAAATTCCAAAAGTCACTATAGAAAATTGCAAAAAAAATTTAATCTAATTCTCTAAAATTTTTTTATTTTTAAATATATTTTTATTATTGTAAAATAAAATTATTTGATTCAACAACTAAATACAAGTAGTTGCTGCAATTACCAACTTTCCCTTTTTTGTTACATTAAAGAGACAATAGTATTGTGCCTGTGTGTGTGTGTATTCACGTATGTATGTATTTCTTTTTGTACTCTTGTACAATTCTCGTGTTATTTTATTGCATGAATTGTGGATAATTATCAAATTTGTTGGTTTGTTGACAAGTGCAATTCAAAAAAAATTATAAAAAAAAAAAAACAAATACAACATTAACAAAACAACAACAACAAAAGCAACAAATTTATGTATTTGTAAATAAATAACTGCATTGTAGCAGGTGTTTGTTTTAGAGTTTTCGATTGTCAGTTATTACAATTGAAAATAAATTAAACAAAATAAAAATTAATTAAATAAATTATTTAGCTGCTCTAATCCAAAAAAAAAACTCTTAAAAGTGTTACAAATAATTTTGTGACTGCACACAACATTGACATCTAAAAAACGCTTGTAGTTGGGCGACTTTTATGCTGATAAAATGTTTTTTTTTGTTCTAAAGTGATTTTATGAAGTTTTTAAAATTTTTGTGCTTAAATCCGTAATTTTTGTACATTCAAAAAATTCATGAAAATATTTTAATCGATTTTATGAATGTTTGTGTTCTAAAGTTGTTAATTTTCGTAAATTCATAGCATTCATTAAAATGTGTTCATTTTTATAATTTTTTTTTGTAAATATTTAATGAAATTTGTTTCTATTTAGTATAACCTACAATACATACTCTTAATATAATACGTTTTACCGCAAAAAAAAAAAAAATAAATAAATAAATGAAATCTAAAAAGTCTAAATTCCAAAAAACTAAAAAACAAAAATTTTAATTGCTGCTGCGAATGCAACGCAACAATGCATTGAATTCATTCATACATTGCATTTGATGAAAATAAAAATTACAATTCAAGCATTCAGTGGTGTTCTCCTTTCATTTCATTTGTTTTTGTTTGAAAACTCCTCCACTTGTGCACCAAACAACAATAATAAAAATGAATCCAATCAATAATACAATAGTGGGTTATAGGCGTTACCAACCATTTCTTTAACTCGTGTGCAGGGTTGTATTTTAAAGCTGCTGCAGTTGTAGCTGTGTGAAAGTGTGAACTGATGATTGGTACTATTGATGCTGGGTTGCGGGCTTATCATAGCAATTTTGCATGATTATAATGAGTGGTAATTGTAGTTGTAGCAGCTGCTGACAAGTGCAAGAGTTGCACTTGCACTCTTAACATACATTTCTATCAGGCTTAGAAATATTGTGTTGGCAGCGATTAAAACTTTTCACTATAGAAGTATTTCATTTTAAAAGCAACATACAGCGTGTGTTTTTGTTTGATAAGTCAGTACCTTAAAGGAACGGCATTTTTATTTTATAGTTGAATTACAGTGAAACAATTTCATGTTCAAAAACATCACATCACTTCACTTTAGTAAATTATTGCTTTTAAGGATCAGTAAAAACAGGGCTTTTTTGTGAGTAGAGTTCACTTTTTCATTTTAAAATAAAAACCCTTAATTTTTTAAGAAGTTTTGACTTTTTTATTGGATTGTAAAAAGCGTGCCTCCACAAAATAAGTGACAAAAAAAAGCATAAAATAGCATGCTATTTTAGTGACTTGTATTCATGATATTGTATTTAAACTGAATTTTTGATTGGACACAAATTTAGTTCTCACAACCATAGTTGTTTTCCTTTGATTTTTTCACTCCTTTAATTTATGAGTTGGAATCCTCGAATATAAAGAAAATTATAAATTTAATTATTTAATTTAATTGTAGCAATTACTAATTTTAATTTCTTTTTTTTTCATTTTAGGTAAGTTGAAATGAAGACTGTTTGATGGTATTTTAATCAAAAAATTTGTCCGGTATGTCAGTATTAAATTAAATTTAAAATATTATTTTCTTATCATTTTTTTTTTAATTCTGGGTAGTCAATATACCCATGTTTTGGGGGAATTATAAAATGATAAATTTCCTATTTAAAAAAATATAATTAAAATTAAAAAAATATTTTGCAACTTACAAAAATGTCTCAATCAATTTGGGTAATTTTTTGTTGTTATTTTTCTGTTGTTCTGTGTGAGGCAATTATTTGCACTTTTGTATTTTGTCATTGAATTAAGCAAAACAAAAAATAAAAGCTTGACACTTGTTTTCTCATTCATTAATTTTTTTTTTCAATCACTTGGTGCTGCTGCCATCTTCTGTGTCAAACAATTCATAATGTCATGTACATCATTTGCCATGTCATGTCAGGTATTCGATTGCATGTTCATTTTATATTTTTATTTTTTCAATAAGATTTTTTATAACTTTTGTAACATACAAGTGTGTTATGTATGAACTTATTCAATACATTGTATGCATTCATTACTGTTTCTCTAAGTTGATTATTGCTAAATTGTGTTGTTAGTGCGGAAAAACTCATAGAAGCTATTTGCCAAAAGCGAAACTAAATTTGACGGATGTCTAAAGCCAGTAATTAATCAGTTAAACTGGTTTTATTGTAGTACAAAAAAACAAAAACAAGGCTTAAACTATTATTTAAGGTAGACTCAACCAAAAAATTTTATGGGCATTTTCAATTTCCTAAGGCAATGTCACTCTTACAGGCCAATCTAAATAAAAACGACAGTCGTAAATAAGAACGCTTTGTATTTTCTTGCGTATTCTCTACAGTAGTGCTTAATAAAACCCACTAAAGCCAAACAAAATTAGAGTTAACAACAGTTAGGTAAAAAAAACTAGCTAAAATGTCGTTATCGGTCAACAATAACAAAACAAAAGTAAAATAAAAAATTTTTTTGCAACCAACTTCACTTTAAAATGTGCTGTCAAAAGTGGATTTTCCAATTGCTTAGTGTTGCTGTAAAAATTCCTTTTTATACTAAAACTAGAGCCTTCTATCAGTCTAGTGTCTTAAACACATACTATGCACAAAATTTAGGAGTAACTTAACGCTCATTTGGAAATAATTTATATATATCTTCCGCTTTAATAAGCTTTACAAAAGGTCATAACTAATTTAAGGCAGCATGCACGCAGACTACATTATGTAAATGTCTTAACAAATGTAACTTCCTTGTAACATTTTAAATTATCTGTTGACTTTAACTTGTATCCTAGACAAGTTCTACTTTGACCGACAAGCACTAATTAAAAATTCTTATTCTTCATAAAATATGCATTTGCAGCATGACAACAATTTTGTTTAAATGGTGGCAAGAAGCCATGTTGGAGTTAGTAAATAAGAAAAACAAAAAATCAAGCGAGCTATTTAGAAGCTAAAAATCTTTTTATCTTACTGTCAGCAACAACAACAATACTAAATAATTAAAAAAAACTTACCCGTATTCTTGCTGTTTTACTTCCGTGTCATTACCATAATTTCCTGTTTATGCTAAAAGGCATAGAAATCGTAGACGTGGCTTAAGGAGGACGGGAATGAAATGTAAGGAAGTGGAATTTTTTTGTTTGTTAATTCATGCTGCAGTTAGCAAACTACCATACTCGTAATTCTATTTATTTCTATTACTCACTTGTAAAGCTCTAAATGTAAAAATATTTTGAAAACGTTTCCGTTTTCACACGCAAACACACACTCATACAAGTCTTTGCTTCCCATTGCAACTTGACAAGTTGTTTAGTTAACAAAACAGATGTTTAATGCATAATTTATGCAGTTTGTTTGTTGTACAAGGAGTTCCTTAAGAGCTGCCACAGATTTGTTACAAGTTCATAGAACTCTTAAAATCATTTTTCAGTTTCAAATTAATGACAAACTAAAAATTATAACACTCAAAAAAAAAATTAATGTTTAAGGCTTTCCCTGCCAATTACAAAATTAAATCGAATGGAAAATATTTCTAGTTTAGGCTTACGCTTGCAGCACAAAGCCTAGTGTTAGCTGTCCATTTAAGTTTTTCATGCTTTAACTTGAAGTAGAATTTGTCTTAAAGTTTTCCAAATATTTTTTTTTTGCTACGCAGGCTAGACACTTAATATCGATTTTGGTTCTTATATTTTTATTTAAAAGATTTAAATTTTTATTTCCTATTGTACTTTTATTTTGCTTAAATGCAAATGGAAGTTTTAAATTGGCTCCTGGCCAAATAGCTAGAAAAGCATGCAAAAAAAAAATCAATTGTTGGCAACCAAAGCCTTTACTGTTGTTCAATTTAAATAAAAAAAAAGCTAAACTACCGCCAACTAATCTAAACGAGGTAAAGCTTCGACAAATTTATGAAGAAGGTCAACAAATAACTTAACCGTAGTGGAAAAACATAAAACCTTGCGACTATTTTTCCAAAGATGGCACCAGAAGTCTACTACAAATTCTAGTAATTTCAATAAAAGCATTTACTAAATCTGATAAAAAAAAAATAAAATTATACAAAAGCAATAAGTAAAAGTGTTTGTTTGTCACGCAACACAAATAATGTGAAGTTTTATAAAACTATTTCAAAAGATTATGAAATTGTTAAGAAGTTTTAGTATAAATTGTTTCAAGCCTTAAGCTTTTGATGGAAAATTTTATTGAAAAAAATATATATGAAATTCAGAAAAGTCATCAGATTCTCTTTTGCTCATTTAATTGCTGTATTGATTTTATTTTATATTTAAAAGATTTTAAATTTATAATCACTGGACTTGCGGGATACTGTCTTATACTGAGGTTAATGTCTTATACAAAAACTAATACTAGCACCAGGAAGAATATCTTGTACTAAGATTAATCTCTTATATTGAGACTCGTATTTTGTTTAGGATAATATCTTATACTAAAACTAATGTCTTATACAAAGACTGCAATATTATACAAAAACGAATCTCTTATACTTAGGCTTATCTCTTATACTAAATATAATGTCTTATACAAACATTAATCTCTTATACTTAAGCAAATGTCTACTAAGACTCGTAGAGTACACAAGTACTTTACAACACAACCAGAAATAAATATGTCTCGTATGTCATGGTTATACATTTTTTTTTTTTGTAATTAACGTTAATTGTTTATGCAGTATTTACACAACTAACAAATAAAAATACTAGAATGAAATTTAAGGTGACATACACAAGTAGACAATCCCCTCATTAAATGCCTTTTACAATTGACTCATATTTTTTGAAATATTTTTAAGGCGCAAAAAACAATCGCACTACACCTGAATATAAATATAAATAAACAAATACAATTTTTAATTGAAATGAATACGAGAGAAAAATAAATTCTCGCATTAAATTAAAAAATATTTAAAATTTCAATAAAAATCATGAATCATGGGCAACATTGAAATTGTAAATTAAACCTACACGCGTTTAATAAAAAAGTAAATTTTTTTTTTTAATTTAAAAGTAACAGAAAAACAAAATAAAATATGAATTTTAAATTATTGTTTAAATGAAATTTTAATTAGCAAATAAATATTGTGTTTAAGAGAGAATTCGGTTATTATGCGATGTAATTGTTTTTGTGTCAACACTTGTGTGGTTAAAAAAAATTAATTTATTGTTAAATTATGCCTTTAAAATTTTGTTGCTGAACGTGTGGTGAACAGATTTTACTGACACACACATACACAGTTAATACGAATATAATAAATTATCCAGGTTTTACACTATTATACAAGCGTTAAGATTTTCATTTAATTTTGAAAGAGTAAAATCAAATGGTCAGATTCTGTCAGATGTTTTTGTTATTTCTTTGTTCGTATGCAAAAATTCAGTTCTGATACAATGAAAAGTATAAACGCTTAGAAAATGTGCTAAAAATGGTGAGAGCCATACGACTGTCAAATTTCTATCCGTTGTCACACTATTATACTTTTTCTTCATATGATTTACACTTTTGACAAGTCGTTTTACTCAGTATTACAGTGTACAATTCCCTTTACGACAAGTATGTTGTTTTTATTTAATGTTTTTTATTTGCAAGACCATTTTCTTTACACACTGAATGTTTTGGATTGCATTTTAATTGCATTTTAATTGCATTTTTAAAGAATAATAAATTTTGATTTAGTTCGTACATATCGAATTATTTTAATGGTTGTTGGTTTTTAGTTGTCTGTGTTGAATTCCAGAAAATGTTTATAAATAAAAATGGGAAGAATTTTTCAAAGAGTTTGGAGCGAGCAATAATAACCTTTTTTCTTCTTCAATCTAAAATCTTAAGTGATGTTGTTGGGATGACCCCTACTTTTGTCTGTGAATAAAAATTGAATTGAATTTTATTAAATTTTTATTATTTTTATATTTTCATCAAAGCTTATTCACTTTCTGTTTTTGTGTTTGTAATTTAATTTTATTTTTATTATTTATTTGCGGTTTTTGGTTTCACCTTTTACTGCATCATGGTTGGCTGATTGCGTCTCAATTTACACTGCTTTCATTTTTATTGCCTGCGCCACTGGCGTAAATGGTTTCATATAAAAGTTTGTCATTCCATTTGTAATTTCTGCAATAATCACTTACACTCGAAGAACTTTGTTCATTAATCTAAAAAAAAAATTGATTATTTTTCAACCAGTAACATTTTTTCAGTAGACTATTGAAATTGATTTAATGAAAGATTTATTTCCAGGCAGGCCTGTAGAACCCACTACACTGTAAAAATAATTCATTATTTTTTCAACCAATGCCAATGGTTCATTAGAGTTTTTCATTAATTCAATGAAATATTATTCATTGATCTGATAAAATATTTCATTGAATTAAAGAAATGTTGTCATTAGTCTACTGATCTGCTGTCATTGGTTGAAAATAAAGAATTTTTTCCAGTCTAGGCGCCATCAGAGTAAAAATTTAATATTTTTTTTGCCGATTCTTGCTTGGAAATGTAACATTCCAAAGCTAAAGTGTTACCAAAATTAGAAAATTTTAACTCCTAGGTGAAAAATCCTGGGACATATGTGTCCCATTTGTTTTTTAAGGGTTAATAATTGATGAAGTTTAGTTGACCTGCTTTAATCTAAAATAAATTTTCATTGTGTATAGCCCAATACACCACTTTTTCACTTTTTATTTTTAAATGTGCAAGAAATTGTGGGCATGGTTTTTTTGTGTTTAATATAACTGTTACTTGATAATTAATTTTATGTTTATTATGATAGACACTGTAATTTTAGTTAGTTTGTGTTCAGCTCTGTAAATGAGTATCACAAGCGTTGGAGAGCTTATTTTACTGTTTTATGTTTAAACATTTTAAATAAATTTTTGTTATTGTTACTGCTGTTGTGTTTTTTTTTTTTTTTTTTTTAATTTAGTTACACACTTTCTATTAAAAAGATTTCAATTACAACTGAGTCAAGTTACTTTTAGTTGCAAAAAAAGTTTCTATTAAAATTTTTTTACGTTCATTTGGGCTTGCATCTGTTTCTCATGGATTGCATGAGGATTTTCTGATCCCTGAATTCAACAATTTCGCCATTCAGCTGGAAATGCGCTTCTTTTTTTCGAATATTTGGCATTGACTTCACTTTGCTCCATCACAATTTCAAGGCCTTGTTCTTTCGTAAAGCACTCCATTTTTAATATATGACAGTTTCCGAATTTCAGAGTTGCCAGGGCACTCTTATGGAGACACTCATTACATTTTTATATATAATTTGGCATGCATGACTAGAGTACATTTTTGCAAAATGTTTTTTTTTTAGCTCTCTCGCTAATAAATTTTTCAAGACAAAGTTCAAAGATCACTGGCGTTTGCTAAAGGAAAGAGTTGTGGTTTAAAATTAAATTAAGACTAAAACTTCCGCAGCTTGACGAATAAATGTAACATTTTTATTTATTTACGATACGACGTACAAAAAGAAGCTAAACTAGACAACAAAACATAATGCCAAGTAGTGGTGGAAGCAAAAACCAATAAAGTAGTTAAACAAGTTGTCATGTGCATGTTTACTTCGTCATTGTTAAGTCAATTAAATAAACAACAATTAAGACTTAATTAGTCAATTTTTGTTTTGCAATTTTACATTTTGCTTATACTAACAAAAACTGCATGAAAATGAATGGTTATGAAACATTTAGTTGAAGAGTCAGTCAGTCAGTCAATTGGCTTTTGTTATTAATTAGCAAAATTTAAGAATTTAGTAGTATAAGATCGATAAAGGTATCTGATAAGGGTTATGAGCATCATAGGCAGGGGGCTTGAAAATTAGCTAATACACCGACAAAATAATTTGTTATTTTCAGACAACTGCCTTTAATTTCATTAATTTAATTTAATCAGTCTAATGAAGCTTTGTCACTGTTTGAAAAATACTGAAATTTTTTAATAAAATTGTTTCAGTGTAGGCCTTGTTAGCTAGACGTTCATGCTTGAAGATTTAGTTAAAGTAAATTTTATAAAAAGAAGTTTAAAATCATTTAGTAGTAAAATTTTAAAAAGGAATGGCCAAATGCCCTTTTCAGAAAAACCGTCACACCCTAAGAAAACTAGTTTATGTTTATTTCATGTTCATGTACTCGTATCTAGATCAACACCCATTTAACGAGTTAAAAATAATTGAAAACAATAAACAAATGCAAATATAAAAACACTAGATATTTTGTAAAATTGTTTAACATCATGCAAATAATTAATTTAAATTAAAAAAAAATTAAAAAGAAACATGCATAAAGATGGTGAACCCATCACACTAGAGCCTGCTATGAGTGCTACTCAATGCTCTCACAGAAAACTGCCTTTAAGTCATTATGAGCTTGAATTTTTCTTTGTTTTTGCCACAATGATGGTTCTTTAGTTTAATCGGATTTTTTTTTTTTTTTTAGCATTTCGTGTAAAAAAGAAACTCATTTAAGCAACTGAGAAATGGGTTTTAGGGTTAAATTGTTATTGTCACCAGACTAGGCTGGTTTCAGAGTGTGATTGTGTTTTGTGGCAAAACAAAAAAGAAACGGGTTGTACCAGCATTTAGTAAATTATTACACTTTCCAGCAGATATTTTTTTTTAAATTTAGAAAATAAATTTTATAAGAAAAAAATTAAATTTCATAGTATAAAAAGGGGCGTTTTAAAAATTAAACAATAAAACTAAATTTAAATCATATTTTACTGCTGTTTTGTTATTTAAAACAAATAGCATACTTTTAGGTATTCAACAATTTGCACTTAAGTTTGGATAGAAAAACCGATCATCCTAAATGGAATATTTCAGCTGTTATTTTTGAAAATGGTGAAGATAAATATGCTGAGTTAAATATGTTTTAACGTAACGCAGTATTTTTTTGCATAAGTACAAATATGCATAAATGCGTCGATTTCTCATTTTAAAGGGCAGACCTTCTAGATCTGTAAGCTGCCTTCCAAATACTCAGAAATTACTTTGGAGTATTTGAAAATTTTTTTTAAATTTCCTTAAAACCTAAGAAAACGAAAAAGTGGGAAAATATGCTGAGCTTGTCTGTCTGTAAAAAATATTTAAAATTTTTTTTTGCTATTTTTATTTGATTTTCGTACGTTTCAACTTGCAAATGTTAGAATGACCAATAAAATAAATAAAATAAAAGTCTATAAACAATTAAATTTCACTTTAAATAAATTGCAATTAAATCCAATTTAAGCTTTCTTGTGTGTGTATGTGTGTGTTTGTTTGTTTGTATATTAATTTATAACTCGTGCTATTTAAAGTTTAAAAGCGCTTTAATATTTCTATGCAAAAATTAAAAAATTAAAAATCTCCTAAGCAAACAGTTCAATGAATCTTACAGAGCACAGACAACCACATGCACTCATACATACAGTACGCACACATAAAACAATTATTATAATAATACAACAACAATTACAATTGAGTGCACTTGTGATTTCCTATCAGCCCACTTCACTACTTGTATTTTAAACGAGGGTGAGCTGAAGAGTATTAAAACGAACTCGTCCATGTTTACATACGAGTACATACATATATTAGGTCTGCTTTTTATGTGGGTGTGTGCTTGCCATGTTGCCATGTTGGAGCAGCAATAATATTATTATGGTTATCATTATCAGCATCTTGAAAATGAATACACACTCACGCACAGCGGCTATAGGCACTCAAACACACACACCCACTTACGCTTACATGCATTATCGATTAAATTAAGTGGATGCATTTTAAATATTAAAGCGTACCTAAAAGAGATCAACGATATGCAAAAAAGGCAACAACAAAAATTAATACAAAATTTTATGAATTTATGTTGAACAAAATTATGGCATCATGTACTTACTTAGTTATAAAAGTGTTTAAATTTTTCTTTCCCTTCCAAGGAAAAATTCTAAGAAAAATCTCCCAACATCGGCTTTTTAACAAAAAACGTTTCAACATCTAAAGCTTCGTATGACCTAAAGTAAATCTCCATGTGTCGAAAAATCCATTTTCTATTTCCCTTCAAACGGCATAATGTTTTGTGAAATTATTAGAACAGCCAGTTTTTTTAAGCTTGAGGTCGTATTTCAATTTAATATTTTCATATCGCTATTTCGCTTCAACCTTCAAGAAATGTTTCTTACAAGTTTCGGCTTTGATTTAAATTCTTTAAATTAAGTTACCGGACATTAAAGTTGAAAGAAGTTTAATTAAATGTTTTTGGTGCTTCTCGCTGTATAAAGTTACAGCACTGTGCTGTCAAACAAATTGTAGAGCAACAGTAGTCACTGCAAGTCAAGTTTCACTTGAACGCAGTGCTGTGTGTATGTTTGTGTGTATGTGTGCATACAAGTACTTTGGCTTTTTATGTATTTTGTCAGTCAGCTTCTGGCTGGGATATCGATTTGATTCATTGTTTAAATTTGTTATTTTACTGTGAAGAGCAGATAAAACACTGACCACAGCCGTTTTCCTTTTCAAATGTATTTCTTGTCTACAGTTTAAGTGTTATTCCTTTTTCTTTTCTTTTACTTGTGTGAGTGTAAAAAGATGTAAAATTTGTGCTGTAGTAAATAGTCTTTTGTGCTTTGTGTGTTGTGTGTTAATGTCTCAGTTGATTGGACTGCAAGTACTCGTAGTAGCAGCTTGCAGCCACTTTTATTTGCACAAAACATAAAACATTTGTTTACTTGCTAACATTAAGCCACTTGTTAAATATCAATTTTGATAGCAAGCAACTCAGCCAAACAATTTTTACTGACATTCAGTTCGTACTGCAAAACTAGAGTAAATGGGTACTCGTATTCTACAATAAAAATTAAAGAAAATTCAAAAACAAAAAAGAACCTCAAAATTATTTAAGTTGGAAATCAAGCTCAAGATTTACAAAAAATTTTAAAGGCAGACGCAAGTTCAAGAATGTTCAGGAAATTGATGTGTTTGCTGAAAAGTTTTAAAAGGGGAAAATCATAGTTAGTAGAGTTCGTATCTAGAATTTTAGGTCTGATCAAAAAATTGGCAAGAAATAAGTAAGAAATTTAAAAAAGTAGAAACACATTTTGTTTTATTGAGGTCTTACTGTTCGCTTTAATTTAAACGCATTGATAATCACTTTAAAACCAGCATACGTTTATTGCACATGCGCTTTCAAATAAAAATTCTCTTTCGGACATGTTTTAAATTACACATTGTCCATTTATTTTTTTTCGTTTTACACATTGAATTCTGTTTGAATGCTGTTTGCAATCACTATAATTTTTGTTTAGTTTTTTTTTTTTTTGTTTTGTTTTATGTTATCACAGCATCATGCTGATTATTTTATGTTCGAAATGCAAACGCATTGTATTTGTATTTAAAATTGAAATTAAAAAAAAGAAAGATGACTGACATTAGAAAGACTGTTAGTTTAATTTCACAATAAATTGCAGTTGGAAATGTGAAATACTTTAAGAAAGCAAATAAAGAATTGTAATTAATTTGAATTATTTTTCAAAAAAAGAAATCCCAATAAGCAATATTTCTTTTTTTAAAGAAATTAATTTTTTTTTCACAATATACTTTAACAAAGATTGAAATTCTTGAGCAGAACTATCTAAATAAATTTAATTGTTAATGGTGTTCATGAATTCACATAATTTTTTAATTATTTAATTGGATTTATGCCACACTTTTCTTACAATATATCAGCTGATAATCAGCTGTTCTTATGCAGACTGTCACACTACGCGCATAAAGTATGTTTGAAATGTGACGAATTTATTTTATTGGTTCGCCTGATATTAAATAGGAAAACATTTTGTTTTAAGTTTTTAGTCCATAATTATAGTCACAAAAAAGTAGGTTTTTATTCAGAGCTGACTTTTATTTATAAAATTTAAAAAGCTTTTTTAAAGAGATATCGACTTTAGTATGACTTTTTTTAATTTTTTCTCTTTTTTTATTGTTACAACTTGAAATCACGTTCGATTAAATAACTTTTTAATTTATCAACCTGAAATTACTTACACGAGCCATCAATTTCATTTATAGTTTTTTTTTTTTTTTCATTTACTGTTTTTCATATACACTTTTCATACCTCACCATGTGATTGTTGTCAGCTTTTATCTAAATCCTCATGCAATTTGTGCCAACTACTTACCAAAACGAGTACAAATATTCCAGTAAAATTTAACACACTAAATAACTTTTGTCTACAAATTACATGGAAATTTATTGTTTTTTCTGTGTTGGAAAATAAATTTTCATTAGCGTTGTTAAGTCTGGAAGCAGAGTTTCATTGCTGCACTCGTATTTGATTAATTTAACAAACAAACACTAGTTCCCCTTTAAATTCACAGCAAAAAAAAAATATTTTTTGTTTAAAACCGCAAAATTGCCACCACATTCACGTGACACTTTCGCATAAATTCACAATTAACTAACGAACAAACAAATAATAACAACAAGTAACATGTAAGCTAGCATACGTAGGCTTAATCATACGAGTATGATGCTTGTTATGCTCCCAGTAAAGCCGCACAAAATGTTGAAGCACGTAAAATGATTTTTTTTAGTTTTTTATTTAAGAAATGCTAATCAAAAAGATTTAATGGGTTTAAAGCTAGTTTGCTAGTAAATTAAAGAGAGGAAGCGAACGAGCGATAATAATTTCAATAAAGTTAATCAAGACTGCTAGTTAAGTTTTCATTTTGACAGAATCAAATAATTTCAATTGAATTAAAAAAAAAAAAACTTTTCTATTTCAAGCTGCTACGCAGTTTCAGCTCTATTTGTTCAGATCGCTTATGTTCAAGGAAAAAACTTCCCTTCATTTTATCTTATGCATTTCTGAAACAAAATTAAATTAATTTTTAGTGTAGCAAACATCTTTCTCGTTTTATTTTTATTTATGTCAACTTGATTCTTTCTTACACAATAATTTTATATTTTCCCCTTTCATTCTAAAAAATTTGTAAGAGAAAAAAAAATATGGGTTTCTATTCAATAAAGTTGCATGTTTGAAAATGTTAATTTGCAATCGTTAGAAAAAGTGTAATAAAACTTCAAATTCCAAAAAATTATTTAATTTTGTTTTATTAAAATTTTATAATTTTAAATTTGTTTTGACTTACTTATCTATAATTTTAATAATGGTTTATATTTTTTATTAAAAAAATTATATATGACGGACAGATAAGTGCTCGAAATAAAATTTCAACATAATTTTACTTACAGATACTAACTTGTATTTTTTGTTTGTTTGGTATATATGAAATTTAAATATAATTTTCTAAATTAAGGATTTTTTTCAAGGAGTCATATCCTTAAAATTATAAATCTTAAGTTTTATTACTAGAAATACTATTAATCTAATTTTAATTATAATTGCGGCAAAATTTAAGTTTCCAAATAAAGGATACAAGGGACCAACTCCAATCCTTGAACGGGTTTTAGTAAAAAAAATTTTAAGATGTTAAGAGTATAATTTGAGAAGCTGTTATTGTTGAAAGTGGTATAAGTTCACTTTTTTGTAAAAATGAGTACGCGGTAATTTTAGTAGGATATGGACAACCTTTTGCTATAATGATCGTTATCTAATTTTGTTAAAATAATGGAGTTAGATCACTTTCAAAAATAACGGCTCTTATCTTAAAGGAGTTTTGGTTATTTTTGTCATAAACGTAAACTTTGAAACATGTTCCTGTTCTTAAGTTTTAGTGTTTATTTAAAAAAAATACTAAAGAAATAAAAATTTCTATCAGCCGTTGATGTATTTTTTCTTATTTTTTAAATTTCCTTTTAAGGCTTTAACTTCCATAATTTATAAGTGCTATATAGCTGTATAGTTTGTAGCAGTAATCTTTCCACAATGTTTTCTCATTCGCGTTTATATTTATTTTATTAAAGCTGGTTTGCTGTAAATTATTACCTCACGAACATTTTACTCATTTTATTTTCACATTCATTTTCTTTGTTATTACAAAAAAAAAATTACTTCACAATTATTTACCAACAAAATATTTATGTATGACTGACTATTCGTTATGACTGTACGTCTGACAGTTACAACTGCTACTGTATTTAGCCGCTACAACACAAACAACTGCAGCCCATCTCTAAATAAAGAGATAGAGAGCGAGCGCGGTATGAGCAGATAATGTGTTTTCAAGCAAATCAAGTTGAATGTTTATTTTTGCTTGATTCCACTTTTGGTTCATGTATGTCATGCATTCATTCAGCTAATATTTATAAAGACGACTAGTATGTGTCTTGGAAAGGGGTGTAGCATATAAGTACACATCTTTCTTTCTTTCCTTTTTTATTTATTTTTTATTTTGTTATGGCTTTTGTGATTTAATGGCAGTCAGTGTGTTATTAAAACTAAACGCTTTGCATGAATTGTTCACCTCACAATAACCATTTATTGCATTTTTCATGCACCCAAACATGGTCAGGCAAACAAAAAAAAATATACATAAATAAATAAAGTCCACACATAAAAGCTATTCGTTTATCAAGAAAAACAAAATGCATCTCAATGCTTAAATACTCGTACGATCAAGCAGGAAGTCACTGTTTAAACACGCTGATAATTGTAAAAATAAAAGTGAGTTTCTATGATAGTAAAGATTGTGATAATGATGATGATGATGATAATGAGGTTGATGCTGAAAGTGAAAATTTGAATATTTAAAATTGAATGTGGTTGTGTTAATTAAAAGGTTAAAAATTAGAAACCATATTAAACTGCAGTAAAGGGAATTAATGTTTACATAAAATTGGGATTGTAAATTGCCTACTGTTATGCGTGTTTTTAATTATTCGAATTTTTCCTTTCTAAATTAAATTTTGGTTTAATAGCAAAAAATTAAATACTAAAAATGGCTAATTTTAAATTGATAACATAATTAAAAATAAATTTGAAACTAGTCATTTTCAATATATTTTTAATTATTCAGAATAAATATGAGAAGTAGAAAGATAAACTATATTTCACTTTGTTTCAAAATCCTAATTTTGTGGATATTTTTGGAGAATATAAATTAAGAACTTAAAAAAAATAATTTATATAAAATACACATCTAAGTTATGACACTGTTGAAATAATTCTAATGCTAATGATTAATAAATTTTTAATTAATTAATTTTCTTCGTTTTTCTTCTATATTTTCAGCTAAAAAACAAAATGGTGCTGCTTTGCGTACAAATAGTTTAGGTTCTGGTACACGCACACCACCTTTAGAACGCAAAAGTAAATTAAGCGCTCTGGGCCGTTTTTTCAAACCCTGGAAATGGCGGCGGAAAAAGAAAAGTGATAAATTTGTGGCAGCCTCTAATTGTAAGTTAAAAAGAATTTAAAAATAAAAAACAGAAAAAGAATAAAAAATATAAAACTAAGCAAGAGAAAAGTAAACCTTGTTTTCTAAAAAAAAAAAAAAAATTATTTCATATTGACACTTAAAATAATAAAAAAAATTTATTAACATTTTTTACTTAAAAATTTAATTTTTTGTTTTTATTAAAATTTACTTGCAGCCCTTGAGCGCAAAATTTCTGTACGTGCCAATCGAGAAGAACTTATTCAAAAGGGTATACTTCTACCAGAGAGTCCACTAGGGAACATACAAGAACCAAGTGAGTATAATTTTAAAAATGTGTTACTTCCTGTTGCCTGTTGCAGTTCATAAGGAATGAAAGCTTCTTTCCTGCATTTATATTGAAAACAAAAACAAAATATGAAAATTGATTTTTGTTTTTATTTAAAATAAATATGCGAAAGAAACTATCGTGTCTAGTGAGCTAAAAAAAAGGATTTAACTTTTATCTCCTTTTGAAATTTTAAACAAAAATAAATTGAAACAATGATAAATTTCGAGCTATGAACTGCAGTCGCTTCGGTAGTGTGGCTAGTGAAAACGATTTAGGTGGAAGATTAACACGATTTAGCCGATAATATGTGAAGGTTGTTTTTAATATCAGCCAAACGCTTTCAAATTCATTCTTTTTTTATAAGAAATATTTCTTTAGTTTTCTGAATGTTTTTCCAAGGACAAAGTTTTGGCATTTGTTCCCTTAATGAAAACCATTATTAAATATTAAAGCTTTTTAAAAATTTAGTTACATTTAGTTAGTAATTGTCATTTAGAATTGTGTTGAAACATTTTTTTTTATAAATATTTATAGTTTCACTTGAAACTATTGCTTAACCTTAAGCATAAATTTATTTTATCCAGCCAATAAAAAATGTTAGCTATGGTCAGTTACTGCTGGCTGGACAATCTTTAAATGGGCAGACGTTTGAAATCGTTTAAAATTCAACTCAAGTGGTCACAATAATTATCTGTTGGTTGGCAATGACATCTACACACAATTACACTCGAAACTTACAATTACACACACATACACTTAACCTGCAAGCTAAAGAAACAAGTCTATACACACAAAAAGCAAAAGAGCGCCAAAACAATTTCTTGCTAAATCACTTTAATTTTTTTCCTTTTTCTTTTTGTGCAAACGTCAGCCTGTCTTAACTGATTTTTTTTATTTTTATAAGTAGTTTTCTGATTATGTGATTATTTTTATAATTTTTTATAGTTTATCTATCAAACAAGAGTGTCCCAGTATTTTTTTTTTGTTTTTTTTTTGTTTTTATTATTTTAAATTTCGCTTTAATCATGTTTCGATTTATGTTAATTCTCTTAGTATTAGCCAGGGTGCTAAAAACATTTTTATAAATTTAAATAAAAATTTTGAAACCAAATTTCTGGAATTGTACAGAAAGAAAAAACTTAAAGATCAGAGCCCAAATCATGGCATCGAATGAATTGACTCAGATTTGGAAAAATGAATTTAAATGAAATCAATTGCAATATAACGCTTTAAACGCTACGCTTGCCGCTCTAACTTAGGTTGTTGTGTTAAAAAAATATTGCCTTGTTTTTGTTTGTTTGAAAAATGAAAATATAAATCTTATGATTGAAAATGTTTATTTTTAATTTTGAACCCTGCTTTTTGTACCATCAAAGAAGTAAGAGTAGAATGCAAATGTGTTGCAGCAGACTTGATGTTTACATTATTTATAAAAAGTTCTGTGGAAAAGTATTAAAAGCAAGTGAAAAAAATTAAAATTTTTTTTTTATTGAGTTATTTATCGCATTAGGTAGGAGAACTAGTAACGTTCTGCAATCATTTTGTTAATATTTTCATTAAACTGATTCACTTCGCCTCTTTTTAATACCACTAGGAACTGGTTTTATTAGAAAGATTAAATGTGATTTTGGTCATGACGAGTAGTATTAAATACAAAGTAATTTCAAGAATTGGAATTTGTGATCTCTCGTATTTCTGTGTTGCTTATCAAAACATTCCTCATTATTCTTTCCACATGTGGCATGCAATTTATTTATATTTGCAATTGCTGCACCTCTTTACAGTTTAATCTTTCGATATGTTTTTTTTTCTTTTATTTTTCATGAAATTAGCCGGTCGATTGATTTTAAGAAAGTGCACGTTTGTAGATATGAAAGGTTGATGTGATTGTAAATAAATTAAACAGAAAAAAAAATAAATAAAATTGATTTCAATTTTGTATTAAAGAAAACTCAAAAAAGAAACAGATTGAGGAATTTTAAATTACTGATTGTATTGTATGTCTGTTCGTATAAATTTCAGTAAATAAGCGGCAGATTAAATTTTTCACAAGAAAAAAGTTAACTGTAAATCGAAAAGCAAAAAAAAAAATTTGTTTTAAACAAAAAGGCTATTTGCCATAAAATTTATTAATTTTCTTCTAATTCTACTATTTCATCAAAAACCTTCGATGATTTTAAAAGTTTTTTCTTTTGTTTTATATATTTTTATTGCCAGCCAGTTATCCAATATTTTATTTTTTAAGGTTTTAATTCAAAATTTAACCTTCAATAGTCCCTATCACGGTTGCTTGTAATTGAAAGTCAATCAGTAATTTTTTTTTTACTATTTTTGAAACATAAATAAATGGAAATTATGGCCAGACACTAGTTGCTGTTAATACGGTTAAGCGTTTTTCAGAAATCCCCGCATTCTTTATCAGGCGATATGTAATACCTGCACAAAGTTAAAGCGAAATATCGATTTATAATTCTTAAAAACTTATGTAAAGTATTTGTAGTATAATTTTCGTAATAATTATACTGTTTTTTGCTATAATTTAGTTCATTTTAAAACTTAAATGTAATTTTGCAAATAAAGGATATATGGGGGCAAGGCCAGCCCTTGAACGAATTTTGATAAAAAAATTTTTAAGATGTTAAGAGTATAATTTTGTAAATTGTTACATATGAGCTGTTATTTTTTAAAGTGGTATAAGTCCACTTTTGTACAAAAATCAGCTAGCGATAATTTTAGTGAAATGTAGACGCCACACACATCTTACTTAAATTATTGCAAATTTTTGTGTTAAGGCGGACTTACAGTACTTTCAAAAATAACACTTTTTATTTTAATTTTTTTTTTCTTTGCTTTTATATATTTATTTTTATAAATTTTATGAGGAAATTTTATTAGTAAAACTTGCTTATCAGACATGTATGTGGTTTACAATGCAATAAATTTCTTGCGTATGTGTGGGTACAAGATTTTCTTAAAATACATTTTACACTTTACTTAACATTTTTGCAGTAGAGCTTTTTTTATTTCAAGCGATAGATGTCGTCGCAACTAAACTTTTCTATTATTCATTTAATAAAACTTTAAGAAAGCTTCATTTGAAATAATTTTGAAAAGCTTTATTACAAGCTGAGTGTATGACACAAACTTATTCTGGTATTGCCACACAAAGTGAAAAGATTTCAGAGAAAAAAATCGTCAAACTCTGATATTTGTTTTCAGAATATGCATTTGTGTGCATTGTATACGTTCTGTGTGATTTTGACGAAAATCAAAACTAGTTTGAGAGTCAATTAAGCATTGAAACGGTTCATAAATGGCTCAGTTATGAGTGACACAACAAGAGTAGTTTTGTTTTTGACCAACATCTACATAAACAAGAAGGCGGACAGATAGAAGTTCTCAAATCAACTCAGCTTTTTTTTTTGGTTGGTTTATTTGGCGGCCAAATGTCATCAATTAAAATCCCAAGATTCTGTTTTAGATCATCGGTTTCAATTATGAGTGTCATTGTCGTGACTAAATAATTAAAAAAAAAATAATAAGAAAATTTTTAAAATTTTGTTTTTCTCTTTTTTCGAATAATTTTTAGATGACGAGTCGTATTACAATAATTCCAATGCCGTTAATAATTCCACTAATAACACTAATGGCACGATATTACCCACAAACGTCCAAAACAATTCCATGCTTAACACTACCAACAGTGGTAGCAACATTGGCAATAGTATTAACACTTCCCAACAACAGCAACAACTGCAGCAGCAGCAACAACAAATAAACAATACTTTAGCGATACAGTTTCAAAACAATGCCATGTTAAATGGTGGTGGCTCTAGCAGTTGTAGTAGTAGTAATGGTGGTGGCGGAGGTGTTGCTCAATCATCTAATAATCCTGCCTCTAATACACAACTACACAATAATTCAACAAACGCTGCCAACATTAATAATGCTAATGGCGTTGGCAACAGCAGCAGTAGCGTTAGTAGCAACAGCAATAATAATAATAATAGTAACAGCAACAATAGCAACAATGCTAATAATACAATATCCGGTAATAATACAAGTGAAAATTCCACATCCGGTGGTGTGCCACATTCACAATCGGCACCTCATCAGTTGGGTGGCCAACAATTACAACAACCACCGCCCTTAACACCGCTAGCTCAACATCATCAGGCGTTGGCGCAACAGTTGCAGCAACGATTTGCCATCAGCAATAATAATGGTGAGTGAGTGCTTTTATTTTTTATTTATTTCAGTGTATTTGAATTTTTTTTTTTTTTTTTTTTTTTTTTAAACAACAACTACAACAAAATTTAATAGAAAACTGTTGATTATGGCATATTCTAGCTGACTGTGTGCGGTTTCTGTTTCCAAGAAACGCATAAAGGAAATTTTTATGTCTGTTTTTGTTTGTTTTGTTTTTGTTTTCTAGAGCATTGACCAGTCAGGCACAAATGTTTTATGATTTAATCTTGCTTTCTTTTGTATGTGTGTGTGTGTGTGAATGTCTATGTTTTTCTTTTATTTGCCTGCAATTAATGTGGTAAAAATCTGCGCCCTCTTTACACAACATGTGAAAGAGAAATGGTTTTTGTGCTTGTAGGAGTGCAATTGTGTTAAATTTTTGCCACCCTCTAAGGGTATTTTCTAATTCTTTTTTATTTTGCTTTAACTTTGTTACTTTTGCCTTTAATTCCACTTTTCAATTAATTTTTTTGACATCAATTTCTATTTCAAATTTAGCTTCTGCTTCCGAGGTCTTTTCATGTTTTCAACAAATTTTTGACACTGTTTATTATTTCGATTAGGTTGCTTCAACATTTTTATTTGTTTACAAAAAAAATATTTTGCTTTCATTTTAATAAATTTTTTTTTTTAATTTTTAATTTGCTCGTCCCGTCCGTCAATGATCAATTAGATTTTTTTGTTTATTTCATGCACATGTTGTTGAATTATTTTTTTTTTTTTTTGCTCTTAATTTATTTGTTTAATTTGTGCAGAAAATATGAAAATTGTTGTTGGCTTTCTTTTTCATTGTGCTTTGCTTTTATTTCCTTTAGTTTTTATATTTGTTTATTAATAATACTCGGGGTTCTGTGGTGGCTATTATTTCTCTCTTAAAATTTGGCCGTTTAAAATAAAAGGCGAGAGAAAAAGAGACTTATCATTACTGCTAGTGTTGTAATTTTTAATTCAGATTTTTATTCGTTTAATGTATGAATTTAAACGAATAAAAATTTTTTAGTTATGATGTTGTAGCAGAAGACTGCTTGAAAGCTTTTTTGTGGGCCACCAAATAAAGAGATCACTGAATAGGATAATTCTTTGAATCTCAAGGCTATAACTAGATTAATGATTTTAAAGGCTATCTTTTAGGTCTCGGTATATACTACAGCCCGGCAAAAGCTTAGCTTGTATGGCTAACCAGCACTTTTTATTATAAAATGTCACGTAAAAATCTTTGTAGTGATATGTGACTTTCAAACTGTTTGGAGCAGTTGCCTTATTCAACTCAATTATGAAAATTTCCGGGGATTTCTTCCCCAGGGGAAAAAGTTCCCCTGGGAATAATAAATAAAAAATGCACAAGATTTCTCCAATTTTTTTTTATAAAAAATTATTTGGTAGAAGAAATTTTTTTCTGCTGAATGCAGTTGAATGCAGAATGAAAGCTTTACATTCACCCTTATCATAAATATCATTTCCCTCCAATTTTGTTCACTTTCACTGGTATAGCAATTATGAATGAATTCCCTGCAAATCGTAAATAATTTTTTTCCCTTGTTTTGTTCACTTTTTTGCTTTAATCTGTTCACTTACTTTTTGCTGGCGAACACAAGTATGTTTGTTTGTTTTTTTCTTAAAATTTTATTTAACAAGCAGAATTTAGCAATTTTTTAACAAAAGGATTAAAAAGTATAAAAAAATTCAATTATTTTCCTCTAAAATTGTTTATCCACAACACCTTTACTACAAGAACCATTCGTAAATTACAAAAATTTATTGAAAGCTTAGAAAATTTAATAAATTCTTTTTTATTATACATTCACTCTGCACTGATAAACAAAATCTCACGTGAGATTCCCGATAGCAATTTTCCCTTCGAGGGGAATGAAAATTTCGGGGGAACAACAATTTCACTTTTATTCATGATAGGGGTGATTGGCTTTGTCGAATAACGACAAGGGTCAATATGCAAGTTTATAAATTTTATTTAAAATTATAAATTTAGCATTTAAAAAACATCCGAGTGTCATTAAAAAAAGAAGCTGCTCGCCCTAATTTTACGTATCAGTAAATTTAAGATTTTTTTTAATGAAGTTAAATTTTTCTCTTTACATGCACGTACTCTGCTTTTGCTTACTCTTCTGTTAGCTTTCTCTTTATTTTGTTTTTATTATTAATAATTTTTTTGTTGTTGCTTTATCATGATTGTTTATAGCAAAAAGTTTTATGCGTTTTTCTTCGCATAACCGCCTTCAATGAACTCAACTTAGTTCGCGTTTATAATACGCAGCGTACGGCGGTTTATTCGTTAAGTTTTTATACTCGTAATATAAATTAGAAAGAAAAAAAATTTATGTAAAACAAAAATAAAATTAAATAAAATTGTGATAATTTAAGTGTATAAATAAAAGTCCCTGTTTCTTTTTTTTACAACTCAAAGCAACACCAAATAAAAGTAAATTAAGTAAAAAAAAAAAAATTAGAAAAACAGGAAGTAAAAAGAGAAGGAAAATGAAAGAGTTCTTAAATTAAATATTTTATCATTTAAAAATTTATCAAGAAATTGAATAAAAAGGAAGCCTAAATGATAAAAAAAATAATAAAAAAAGAAAGTTTAATTTAGCAGCAGCAGCAGCCATTTAAGGTTTTAAAGTGGAAAAACAAACGTTGAAAAGAAAATTCTAAAACTACTTTTGTGTACTTGTATGTGTTTATCAATATTTTACACGTGTCTCTGTGTGTGTGTTATAATTTTGATTAACGGTGTGTTTTCATCAAGAGTTTTATTTAAAACGGCGTTTGCTTATTTTGCTAAATTTCACTCACTCTCAGTTACACTTTTTTTGCAGTGTTTTCGTCTTATTTGGTTATAATTCTTTTAGGCCTCTTTCTTTTTCTAAAGTCTGTGTTGTGTGTTGCAGATTTTCAAAATATCAGAGCAATAAAAACTATCAGCAATCTTAAACGAAAATTCAATTATTATTTTGTAATATTTTCCTGAAAATTTTTTATTTGTTGTGTTTCTTCGAAAATAAAAAAAAATCTGAAAAAAATTATTTTTTCTAAATCAATTGAATTCTGACCGGAAATTTATTTTCTAATCGAGACTTCCGAATTGTGATAAATGCAAAATTTATTTGAAAATTTCAACAAAATTTTATCTGCAGATTTGGACAAAAAGAAAGGATATTCAGGATGGCTTTAAACTTTAAAACCTAATGAATGTTAATATATCGTTGGTGTTATTTTTCTAATAATTTAACATTTTAGTTATTTTTTTGGGCTTGTGTGTTTTGTATTTGCTGTAAATCAGCCACTGCCTTTTAACCACTTTTGTCTTTTTTATTTTTATTTTTTTTTTTTAATGTTTTCTTTTTGAACTGTAGACATGCAACATTTTTTTTACCGCCAGAGAAAAAATATTTTTTAGGCCATCGATTCCATTAAAAATTTATAACAAATTACACAGACGCATGCATGAGGAATATGTACGAGTATTTGAAGTGTAATAAATTTAAAACAGGCAGAAATGAGAACACATATTTATTTGAAAGACGTTGCAATAAACCAGTTAAATTTAAATTTGGTAAAATTTTGTTTACCTTGTGGTAGCCAATCCTTTGAGAATTTTAAAATTCTGTTTTTAACAACGATTATTTTAATCATTTATTTCAATAGTCTCTTAATTAAAAAAATTTTTTGTGCAGGAGGGCCATTTAAATTTTGAAATTTGCTGTTAAATTTTAAATTTTTAGTTTTGAAAAAAAAAAAAAAATATTTCTTTGTTAGATATTTTCACAGAGTATTAACAGCGTAAAATATTAAATTTTTTTTTAATGTTCCCTGCTTGCAATCGGCTGATATGGTTCCTAAATCATCCAAGGAAATGATAAGGCTGCCCACTTTTTACTCTCACTGAGTTTTTTTTAAGGGTCACTTAAGGCTTAATTACATGAAAATTATCTGTGCTTATTTAACACACCTCGTTCTTGCTTTTTAATGATGTTAGAAGCAAAAAAGTACCAGTATATTCGATTATATGTCCAGCCATATTAAAAAAAAAAGCTAATACGAGTTAGGGGGTGAATTATGGGTAAAAAAGAATAAAAAGCTAATTTTTTTAGCCAAATTTTTCTGTTCCTTTAAAGACAGCAATATTTTTACGTTATTGTATTTTAAAAATAAACTAATTGTGCTCTTGAATAAAACTCCGTCTTCTCTTTCTTTCTCTGCCACTGCTCTTGGTTGAAATTTTTTTAATTTAATTGCTTGGAATCCCTTGTTTTGACTTTTCGTACTCTCTATCTATCTTTTTCTCTCTTTCTCATTCTTTTTTAAATATCTTGGCCTGTTCAGTTTTGCTGTTACTTTCCTTTTTTTAACTTATTTTGTTTTAGTCCTTTATTTTCTGCTATAAAACGAGAGTAAATTTCCATGTGTATTTTTGGTTGAATTCTTGGAAAAATTTTTGCTTTTAAAGAAGAGCAGGAGGAAAGAAAATCCACAAAAGAAAAGAAATACATTCAAGTGTCTGCCCATAATTTTAATGTAAATTAAAATGTCTAGTGTTTGAACTTAATAAAAAAAGGAATTAAAATAAAAAATAATGATTTTGTTAAACGTATAACATACTGTGTTTATTTGCTTGTTTTTTTATTTGTTATGAATAAAAAAAATGCCAAAATACCTAGAATGCCAATAAAAAAATCACTAAACCGAATTGTATGAACATGAAAGCAATAATAGTGTCTGAGGTCGTGAACCTCGTAGTGGAAAATGAAATAAAAAAATGAAAAATAAAATAAACATTATGAAGCATTAGAATTTGCTAGACAATACACTCACATAAAAAAATGTGTATGCATACTCGTATGAGAAATCTATTTATTTGTTTGTGTGCACACCTAAAGCCACAGTTACATTTAATGAAATTCCTTAGAGTTTTTTTCTGTGTGTTTGTGCTTTTATTTAATTTAAATATTCATAACAATTTGGTAAACACCATGACAAATTTGGTTTTCTTTGTGTACGTTTTGTTATAGCTGTTTTTGGGTTTAGTTTTGCAGGCTTTTTTTTTATTTTCACTTATTAATTCAAGTGTCTGCCAGCATATGTACTCGCATGTTCTTTTATTTTCCTTAAAACGTTTTATTTAAATTTTTTTTTTAACTCTGGCCCTGATTTGGAAATTTTGTAAAACAAAAAAATCAAAACGTCTGTCATTAATGAGATTTTCTTGTTATAAGCGCATTAACTACAATATAGACAATTTTTAAGTTCATTAAGTTTGATAAATATGATTTAAAATTTTAATTAAAACCATATGAACTGTGAAATTTTGTGCAAAATGAAATCATCAAGACTTCAGCGCCATATGTTAAAATGACGAGCAAGCAATTGAAACTCTTAATTAAGGAAATTTTAGATAAACTAGTTGGCATCATTGTTTTACCATTTGTAATCTCTGAAATGCCTGTTGTACAGTAGCATTCTTTGTTTTAATTTTTTTAAAAAAATTTTATTTTTACGTAGAGTCTGGAAAAAGAGGCAAACAAATATTTCCAGCATAAATCAATTTCAATTAGTTAAATAATTTAAACGTACTTTTTGCTGGTATGCTGCGGTCTACCAGTGCACACACTTACATGTGTGAATGTATAAAAAAATATTTATAGAATTCATATTCCAACTCGTTTTTAATTGTGTTTGCAACTCTCAACGAGTAAGTGAATAATTTTTAATTAAAAAAACTTACAAAACCAGAATAAAAAAATTAAATTTTGTTGAGATCAGCAGAAAACAGAAGTTTTGTCCGAACAAAAATATTTTTTTAAAGTACGTTTTTTATAGGCATTTTTACGTAAGCAAAATGACAATATTAAGCCTTCATGAAAAAATTTGTCAGGACAGAAAGTTAATAAGTTCAGCCCAAAAAAAATATATATAGATTTTAATTATTTAAATTGAATTGGTGATGAGTCTATAAAATTTTTTAAATTTTGCCGCCTTGAGTTTGTGAATTTGAAAGCTGTTTTCTTTTTCTTTTGTTTGCCAAAATACGTTTTTATCAATGAATTTAAAATAAATTGTGTAACATTGAAATGTTGCTTTTTAAATATTTTTAATGAAAAAATATTTTTTGAAAGCAAAAAAATTAAAATTATAATTAATAACAACTTCCGTTTTTACTTTTTTTTCAACTTTAGTAGATACACATTTTACACGTTCTTGATTTTTATTAAAAGATTTTTTGTTCAATGAATTGTGTATTTTTTTTTTTTTTTTTTTGCTTTAATTTGTTTATAATTTATGGCCTACAATTAAAAATCAACATTTGGGCTTTCACAAGTAATTTTCCACATGCCATAAAAATAAATTAATAATTTTTTTTTCACTTTTTCTCAATTAATATAAACAATAAAAGCAAAACTGTGAAAAAAAATTTCCCCATTACTCTGCCTCAATTAAAATTGCATAAAAAATAAAATGAAATTTTATGAAAGAAAAATGAGAAGAAAAATAATGGCAAATGCCAAATTAAAAAATAAAATTAAGTTATTTAAATGAATTACTGTAGGTCACTGGTTAATGTTTACGAGTTTTTTTTTTCTTTTTGTTTTTGATATCAAAGTTGTATGTTGTACATTTTCCAGCCCAAGTGAAGGGAAAGAAATTATTCACAAATCTTTGAATTAGTTCTAAAGGTGTATAGGCACCGATCCCAGCTTTATATCAGATTTATGAAATGATGGAAAGTCTCTTTAATAGCGTGATATTTTTAAAATCGAATAATGAGTTGATTAAAATTGTTTCAAAGACTCCATGAAATATAATAAAAATAATTACTACTGTTAAAGTTGTTAAAAGAAGGAGGAGAAGAAAACTGTAAAACACCTTCTCTGCTTTTGCGCTCACTGCAGGGAACGGCATGTTATCTAGCTTCGTTAGAAGTAGGCAACTGCTTTCTTTGACAACTTTCTTCATTCTCCCTATCGAGATCCCTCCTTCTGGTTTCTTAATTGAGTATCCTGTGCAACTTAATGCCTAAAATTCAAACGACTTTTAACGTAATTAAGAGAATTCATTGAATCAATGAAACATTTTTTTAAAATTGATTTCATAGAACATGTTAAACATGTTTCTTTTCAATATTCTGTGGTTTTTCTTTTTAAAGATTTTTTTTAGTTTTTGTAAACTTTAACTGATTTAATATTTGCCTGTTTGTTAAAATAATTTTACTCTCCTCTTTAACTGCTTTTTTTATTGTGTGTCTAACTCGTAGCAGGCGTCATTAAGTTATTTTCTTAAGAGTTCAATGCCAAGAATTTTAATACAGACAAAAGGCAAAAAAGTTATTTGAATATTCATTTTGCTACTGGGTGTTGTGTGCTGCTCCTTTTTCTTTGTAACAAAAAAAAAATTAATATCGTGTGGCGATCCCTAAATGATTTAATTTTAAAAAATGCATTTGTTGTCTGCCAAAAAAAAATCCTTAGAGATACAGTGGACTGTCTGCGATACTCAGTGCAGATTAAATTTGTAAAGGATAAATCAGAGCAAAATATTGTCAACTAACTGTCATTGCAAAAAAATATCCTGTGTTAAATAAAAGTTTATAACCTGTTCATCCATCTCGAAAGTTATTGTTCGCTTTGATTTTATAAAATCAAAGCTTGTGTAAAGATCTATTAGGCAGCTCCATTCTCAATTAAAATAATCCAAAACTCTTTAATTGTTAAGGGTTTCCTTTTAGCTAAGTCTACTGAGGCGAGTAGCACACTGTCTAGGCTCATGTTATCCTTTTAAAGACTCACGTGAGTCCTTGGAGCCGTCTGAAATATATTTTTCAAGTTGAATTAAATATGAATTATTTTTTTTGTTACTAAATCTACATCATTAAATTTTTTTTATTTTAACTTTAAACTTTTAAAAGCAAAACTGTAACCATAGTCAAAGAAAAACATTAATTATTTTTGTTATCTTATCTGGTTGCTAATTTTTATGTTTAATTGTTTAATTTTGCAAATAATTTGTTACTTTTTACCAGCAACTTTTGTTATCTTGCACTCACAAAGTTCTAATTTACACCAGCCAAACGATTGAGTCTGGAATTTAATCAGAATAATGAAATTAATTTTTTTACACTCTGCAGTTTAACATAGTTTTGGCTTTAGTTATTAAAAACGAATTATTACTTTTAGTTTTAATTAAAATTGTTTTCAACTTGGCTAAGAAATACTGAAAGTATGCTTTCAGTTGCAAACTAACCGAACAAATTTTTCTTCAAAAAAAATTTAAAATATTTTGTGCAAACGAATAAGCAGATTTTTTTGTGAGAAGAGAGTTAAAAAGGAAAGAAAAAAAATTCTTAAATTTTTTTACTTAAAAAACTTGAAGCTAAAAATCTTCAAATATGAACAACAGGTCGTTTTTTTCTATGAAATTTATTTACATCAATTCACAATATTAATTATCAAGTCCATTTTGCTGACCATTTTAGTTCAATGCGAGCACAAATAAAATAAAAAAAAAATACTTTTTATGTAAACTTTATTCAAAAATTAAATAAAAATTATGAAAAATAATAGCAAGAGTTTCAAACATGCCCCACAAAGATCATGTTTTAATTTAATATTGAAAGTAAATAAATAAAATATTTTTTTAGTTGTTGGAAGAACAAACAAAAAATTGTTTGCTTTAAATAGAATTATTTACAAGTTTTGTGTGTTTAAAGTTTGCATTTTTTATTATCAGTTTAGAATTATTTGTTTGTTTTTAATTATGTACGAGCACAAAGAAAACATGCTATGCTGTGTGTCCACTAAAGGCCAAAAAAATTTATAAAAATTCTTTAAACAAAATACTTTTTTTGGGTTTCTGCAGTAACCAAGAAACATTTTTTCTTTAAATGCAAGAAGAATTTAAAAAATAATTAAATTAAAATAATTTTCTGCTAAAAATTACACTACTCGACAAAATCAAGTTTTTATTTTTTCACTAAAATGACTTGTTTTATTTTGTTTTAACTAAAAAGAACTTCAGCGAACATATAAAACAGTTTTTTTTTTTAACTTTTTTATTTAAAACCGACAAGAAAAAGTTTTAAAAATGAAATTTTACTTATTGCAGCATTACGTGAATTGAGAAAATTAACACCAAATAATTCGTATAACAAACTTATCAAACAAATGAATGGCCTCAAAAAAAAAACAAAAAACTACAAATTGAAACAAGAGTTTTGATAAAAAAAAATAACAACAGAACGCTGGCAAGTCGATTAGTTAGTTTCCCACAAATAAAATACTCACCCCTCACAACCACTTAAAAATCATAAATAAAGTGAAAAAGAAATTAAAAATAAACATGTGATAAGATTAAAGGAATACAAAAAAATCGTAAATAAATTTATTTTTAAATTAAATAATTTTCAAATTGTGTGTAAAACAAAAAACAAGCCAAATCAGAAAAGTTTTAAAAAGCAATATAATAAAAAACCAGAAACAAGCAGCAAAAAAATGCCTTAAAAGCTAGAACAAGTTTGAATTAAAACTTTAAAAACCTAAAAATTAAATATAAATTTTATTTCTAAGTAAAAAATAAAATAAAAGAAAAGAAAAGAGAAGGAAATTAAATTAAATGAAATAAATTCAAAGTGATATAATTAATTAATAATAAAAAAAAAATAATTTATTGAATAAACAAAATGAAATTAAAAGGAAACCTTTCAAAACAGCAACGTCCACAATGTGGTGGCATTTGTGTGACATTGATTTGTTTTTCCTACCAGCTCCAGTCAAAGCAATAAAAATATTCTCTAGCCTGTATGAAGTTAACACTTAACACAACACTCACACACCCTCACACACTTAGTTACACACAAGTTTTATACGTATATATGTGTGTGTTTCTTTTTTCAATGTTTCAATACATTTATAGAAGATCTTTAGTTTAAATTTACTATTTATTGTTGGTATCATTCGTTTTTGTTTCCGTTTTTTTTTTCACATCCCATGTGTGGGTTGAGCAGCTGGAAAATCAACTGATTTTCTTTTGAGTGGCACACAAATCAACAGACAAATATGCTGCAATATTTATGACTGCCTGCCTGTCTAAGCACAGACGTGTTATGCACACACTTTCTTACACTTAAACTTACACTTCCATTTCCACTTAAACTTACTCTTATTCATACATGGATTGACACTTTAACTGCTAAAAATCAACAACAACAAAAACAGTAAATAGACTTTAAGTGAAAAAAAAGAAAAAATTTAACTAAACGAACAAATAGAAAAAAAAAAAAAAAAACAAAAGAAAAACCTCAACAGCTTTTCGCTCACTCGTCTACCACTTACGTTGTTAGAACGTTTTCCTTCCCTTTTTCTCTCATTGGCATCAAGGTTAAGCTTTGGAAAACTTTACGCTGATGATGGGATACATCATGGGTTGTGCTTGTTTTAAAGGTACACTTGCCATTTAAAAAAAATTAAAAGAAAAAAAAAACAATTTTTATATATATTTAAATATAAAATTAAAACTTCTTTTTTTTGTTAAAAAGCAAAACTAGTGATTTATTTTAAGGTTGTAGTAAAAAATTTCAAAATTGAGTTGAATTTGAAACAATTGCTATTGTTGAGTTTTAATTTTTTTTTATCCTTTTGCCAACACTAAAAAGTTATAATTTCAGCTAAAATAGAGTTAGGTTTTTAAACCGAAATAGGGGTATTGGCTCATCAGGAAACTTCTTCTGTGACTAAAAATTTAATAAATTATATTTCAAGTGAAAATTAAGTCTTATTGGCAGAAATTTACTTTACAGCGTTGCCATATCTCTCAGTAAATGTAGAACAATTGACATTGGTTTGAAAGAGCGATCACTTTCTTAATAATCCTTTTTTCTTATTGTCAATCAAATAATGACAATAGAGTAAAAGTGATCGCTTCTCCAAACCAGTATTTGATTTTTTTTTTGTTCTAAAATAGTTAATAAAAAACTTATAATTAAATAATAAATTTATTTAATTTATTAAAAAAAAATTAATAAATTTTTTTTCTTTTTTTTCTTTGCAGGTGAGTCTCCTATTCATTCTTTGTCACTTCAATTAAGTAAGTCTATATAACAAAAATTATTTTATTGAAAAATTACGAATTAAAATTGAGTTGAGTATTTAATTATGAATTATACTTTTTGGCGTAACCAAAGCTACTGCATACCCTTCAGTGCGGGTAATAAATTTTAACTGTTCATTTTGAGCTTCCGCTTGTATTAGTGATGTGTGAAATATTGATAATACTCGTAAGATTCAAGCTGAATCACGATTTTGTGTTATTGAGACTCTCCAGAATCGATCATTTCAAAAACCTCTTGAGGCAAAATTGTTACTTTTTTATGAAAATAATTTCGTATCCATCTTATACGTATTTGAGTTAAAAATGATTCCTTCCTCTTCAAATTCAACCTTTTCCCATACGTTATAATTTTTTTTTTTTTTTTTACCAAAAAAACCGTGATTTTGAAGTCCTAAAAAATTTTTTCTCCAGCCTAAATTGTTCTACATTTCAGGAGAAACTACATAAGTCAAGAGCAAATTTTCACTTTTTTTTTTATTATTAATAAACTGTAAAGATTATTCGATTTTAAAATATTCGACAACTCAAATACTAAATTAAGCATAAAAATATCCTTTCAAATTAATGTTTTTGAGCATGAAACAGTTTTTATTAATTATGTGACTTATGAGGTTTTTGAATTGATTGATTCAATTGTGAAATGTGGTGTCATGTGGTTAAAGGATCGATCACTGAAATTTTGCCACTTATGCTAGCAGATTTTGCCAGCCTTCATATGACTACAGAAGCAGTTGTCAGGAGGAGGAAAAGGAGGAGATTATGGAACACCTCTGCCGGTACCCAGTTCTAGAGAATCAACGTGAATTCTATCCTAGTAAAAGATATCTGTCGAGTCAGCGCACTCTCTGACTTTGTGAAAAGCAGACATGATCTCGCTTTTATTTTCGCTTTCTTCCATTCGATTTTATTTCTTTCATTCTAACCTAACCTAACCTTGGACTAGCAACAGTATTCACTTCAAATCTAGATCTTGATTTAGGTAAAACAGATGATTCAGCCCGGTCGTTTAATTTGTCATATTTTTGTCCATCCTGTTAGCTATTGAAAACTACTTATGGAATTAAAAACGTGTAGTTTCTTTTCAGGCTTAAGGTCGAATTTTAGTTACTTATTTATTACAACAATATTTTGTTTAAATTTTTAGTAATTATTCTATAATTTGAAAGCAAATAATTTACTTTTGATTAATTTTTTCGCTTTAATTTGCCTGTAAAACACCTCAGCCTGCATTTAACTACATCCCAGAAAAAAGCTTTATTTCGTTAATAATCAAATTATGTTGATTTTACACTGGAGATTTACAACGGCCTTGCAATTTCAGTGCTTTTGTGTCAGTTTTGTAACTACAAAACATCTTTTTTTAATAGTTATTTTTACTTTTTTTTGCCTTCGTTTTTATTTTTGCAGTCATTTTTTTATTTTTTTTTTTGTTTTTTTTTAGGGTCTGTGGCTTGTTAACAGAAATTTATTTAAATCTCTTAACAAGTTGGCTGGGCTTTTTTATTTATACGCCAGTTTATTTCTGATGATTTTTTGTTGGCAGCCTGTTTTCTTTATTTCTCTATTTCTTTTGTGTTTTGATAGTGTAGATGTTTAGCTTCTAATCCCAGCTAGTAATTTTAATCAAAGAAAGGCTCTTAAGTAAAAAGACCGTTCTATGGTTTTTACTTTTCGTTCGAAACCTACTTGTCGTGATTTTAATATTAAATTTTAAAAAAGGCAAATCTTTATATGAGTTTCATCATAAATAATATGAAAGAAGAAAGGAATCAAACTCTCTCAGCAATCTGAAATAACTGAAAACAAAAATATAAAACCATTTCTATGCGAGCTAAAATAATTTACGATTCGTTATGAATCTCTTACGTAATTTCTATAACTTTAAAAGCCCTAAACGTTTTTCTTATAAAATTATTTCGATTCTAGCAAACGCTATTGTTTTCGTTACCATCAGGTTAATTGTGGAATATAACGCTCCACTATCCGTGAACCGTAAAAATAAATTTATTGAACGATTTTCCCCTATTACTACAGAAACGTTAGCTGGGATATTTCTTTTTATCATAAAAACCCACACACACACAACCACTTTTTATTTATTCTGAAGTATAGTTTCAGGCTAGAGGTAGATGAGGGTTTTGCTTTGAAATTAATTTTTTTAATGCAAAAAAACAGCAAAATAAAACAAAAATTTTTGCACTTCATGTAACAGCATATAAATATAGTACACACACACATAAACATACTTTTTTTTTGTATTATTAATCTGTTTCTTGTGCTGTTGTTGTTGCTTTTTAAACTTTAATAAATGCCAGAGTGTGTCTGAGTCAAAAGATTTTTGCATAAAGTTGCTGTTTTGGCCACAACTGTTTACAAATTCACTTGAAAACTATAATAACGAACGTAAACTATTAAACAAAAAATTCAAGCAAAGTGGCTTATACTAGTTGCAGAGCTAAGCTTATGGCCAAGTGTATTTATTTTAAATTTATGACTGGGATTCCAAAACTTTTTTTTATTTTTTCTTTTCACTGGCACCTAAACTAAACAACTTTTGTGAAAACCAAAAGAAATCTGAGAGAAGTTGTCCTCTTTGAAATTTAATTTAATTTTATTTTTGTTAAAAAATCATGATAAAAAGAAATATATTTTTCCCCAAAATTTCTATTTTTTTAAACAGTAAAAATTTGTTTGAACTGATTTCTCAGTACCATTACCTATCGCTTTGTAAAATAGCAAATGTCTTTCATTATACATTTTTTGTTGTTGTTTTCCTTATTACGTTTCAAAAATTCTCTTTTAAATTTCCTTTTAATGCTGGTAGCTGAAAAAAATTCCACTTGAATTGCCTTGCATGAAACTAAAGTAAACATGAATTTTTATTTCATTTTAAAGCAAAATGTGATTTCAAAAAAAAATGTAATTTAATTAAAACATGAAAAGAAATCGTGTGGGCAATTAAAAAATTTTCATATTTAAATTTATACATAAAAAAATTAAAAAGGCCAGTCTTGCAAGCATCTAATTCTAATCCTTATTAATTTTAAAAGTAGTAGTAATCAAAATTCATAGCAAAAAAAAAAATAGATTTTGATTTATGGCCGAATTAAAAAATTTATTTTTGCTTAACAATTCAATTAAAATCTACAGAAAAAAGCCTTTTAAGTCAGCAATTATTCTTTGATGTGGCTGACTTTTTTATTTCTGTCATGCAATGTTGCAGTTATCTTGCGAAACGTCATTAATTTGCACAATTTTGCACTGGAAAAATAAACAAACAGTTTGTCAGCTCTCGTAATACTTTTTTTTTCAGTTTCCACCGCCCAAACTGTGCTCATTGCTCTCATGGTGGTTCTCTTTATCCTCTCATAATTTTTTCTGCAAAACAATTAGTGGCGGCTTCAAGCAACTTTGTATAGAAATTTTGTTTTTCTTTTCATTTTGTATTAAAATATTTTTACATTAATAAACGTCATTTATTGTTGATTACCTTTTAATGGTATTAATTTTTTGACTGATTCACGCACATGCTCTTTGCTATATAAAATCTCTTTTAATATATATTAACTCTCTCTTACGAGTATATTTAACACTCTTTCAGTTTTTGCTATAATTTTTGTTCAAAGGAAATGGCGTGCAATAGACAATAAAGCTAGAATGAAGTAAGAACGAGAGAGAGAGAGAGAGAGATATTTAGTGCCGGAAAATTCGTTTGTTTTTTTATTTAGTTTTTCTTATGGCTTGATTTTAATCAAGTTTTAGTTTTCTTTTTGTGCTTTGTTTGTATTTAGATTTATTACGTTTTGTTTCAATTTGTGTTCTTGTTTATTTTGTATTAAATCATTTTTATTGTTTTTATGTTCTGTTTGTTATCCATATTCTGGCTTTATTTCAGTTTAACTTTTTCTTTCTACTCTTACGAGATTTTTTTTTTTTTTTTTTTTTTCTTTTCAGTCTTTCTTTAGTTGTTTGTTGTCGTAATTTTTGTTGCCATTTATTGTGCTTACGAGCATGTGGATTAACTTCTAAGCATTATATTTCCTTCCTTATTGACTAGTTTATACATGATTTTTTTTCTCTTTGTGGTGGTATTTCCTTTGTGTTCATCCTTTTTCCTTGGGTTTTATTAAATTTGGTTGACATCTTTTTAAAAAAAATTGTTTGATTTAAGCAAAAACAGAAATTATTTGAAGCTAAATTTTGAGGAGGCAAGACAGCCGTTTAGAGTAAAAATAAAAATTTTGCTTATCGAAGTAAATAAAATTCATTTTCTGCTTGTTTGTTCGCTACACTAATTTTTGTTTTTCAACCAATTTCTCTAAGTTAAAAAAAATTCAAAATTTTTGTCTTTTTTTGGTTAAAGAGGCATCATATCAATTTCTTAATTTCTGTTAAATGTTGTGTTAGTCCTACAATGTAAAATAACGTTTTTAAAATGAAGCTTAAACAAAAACAATTTACAAAAATGTGGCTTAATCTTTCATATTAAAACAGAATTTTTCGCTACCGCTGTAAAAAATATTTAAATTTAACTTTTTTTGTCTGAGACGGCCAACAGTTAACCCACAGAAGTCTTTGATGGTCAAAATTTATATATATATATATTTTTTGCACTAGAAGTACTACTTTGCTTTGGCTTCTCTCTAACCAAGTTGCTATTAAGCCATCAAAATTAAATAAATACGCAAAGGAGTATGTGAGTTCCACATATTAATTTTTTTAAATTCTTTCTAAAATTATGGAACAACTTAGGAAATATTTTTTTTTTAATTATTCGTATAATTAGCGAGTGAAGCTATCAGGATTTTTAGCTTATTTTTTTATTTTTGCTTGTTCTTTATTTATTCAGAAGTGCATAAGCTTGTGTGCTTATCTTGTTGCTGCCGCTGTGTTGTGTATTCATTAAGTGTTTGTTGCCATGGCATTTTTCCTATTAGATTTTTTCTCTAATTTTTCTTCCACCTTTAACAGTGAGCGAGTGAGTGAATATTTTAAAAATTTATCTGGGCAAGTTTTTTTTTTTTCAGCCATTTCCTTCGTTAATTTTTTTTTTTTTTTTTTTTTTTTTTTAGAAAATATTTCTCTTTTTCGTATGTTTTGTCTCTGCTTTGACTTTTAAATACTGTTGCTTTACAAAAAATATTAAAAAAAAAATACCTCCGTTTCTAAGGATTGTGCTACAGAAAAAAATACCTGTACTAGTTGCTGCTGCATTCAAAGGTATTTACATGCACTTACTTGCATGTGTGTGTGTGTAAAAATGTTACACACTCTTAGTCAAAACAATTTGTAATTGTAATATTTTTTCATTTAATTTGTTCTTCTACAGATTTTTTTTTTGTGTTCTATGAACGCTAGTATTCACTTACTCGTTTTGCATGTTGATTTTTATTATAAATTTTTGTTTTTATCGTTGTTATAATTTTACTTACTTGACTGTTTTTACAACTCGTTAGATTTCAATTGTATTTTAGTTTGGGTTCATTAAGCATGTTAAACTGAAAAATTTTTTTATATTTTTTTAATTATTTTTAGGCCTTTTTGTTTTCAAATTTTAAATTTTTTAGAAGATATTTGCTGTTTGTCTTTTTGTAGTCAGTAATAACCCAAATAGGTTGTAATATCAAAATTACAACTTAAGTAGAGTTGAACCGTAATAAGGGCATTAATTTATTTTTTTTTCTTTTGCCAGTTACATGGTTTTACACTTAAGCTTACGCTATTGATCTTGACCTTTTCAAAGTGCATCAAATAAAAAGCTTAAATATAAACTAATAAAATTTATTTTTATTTTTCTATTGCCAACAATAAATCACTGATTGTTTTATTGTTGTTCCAACTTGTTTGTTTGCATTTTTTCCATTAAGCAAAATAATTTATTGAAAATAATAAAATTCATGTGTGTATGTGTTTGTAAATTGTATAGAATTCTGTATCAAATGTCGTATACTAAGAGAGACTTGTTGCTGATAAAAAAAAAGTGCGTCATACATCATGCATTTCTATTTTTTTTTCTTTATTTCTTTGTTTTTTTATGATGATAAATATTTGTTTAAGAAATATTTTCATCTCTTTAATATAACGAGCACTTGCAAACAAATTATTATCAACATTTGCTTAAGTTCAATGTATCAGTTTTATTGCAAAGGGTAAAAAGTGGTGGCTGGTTGTTGGTTGCTGATGGCTTGCAAGTTATTTTTAAATGACAACGAGTTGGTCACGTATAAAGTATTTTATTGTGTGTCGCTGAGAAGGAGGGGAAGGGAGTTGCAATAAAAGTCTGACGCTATTGTCGATTTAACGTTTTAAAAAATGTAATACAAAAAACAAGAATAAAAAAATTTCACTTTATGTGAATTCATATAATAAACTACTGAGTGGAGTCAAACAAGCAGAGTTCAACTCACAAGTTAGCCAGGCATTCTGGTCTATATCATCATAGAAATATTGCGATCTGCCAATACATTTGAAATGCTTTGCATGACGAAATCACAGAACATGCACTTTGCCACTAGAAGAGCTCTTGTTAGCTCCCAGAAACGTAAGAAAGCTCTTAGAGAATACTAATCCTCTACGTCGTTTAGTATATGGCCTAATTTACTTCATATACCAAATAGTCATCATTCACCGATAATTTGCCTTGTCAAGATCATCATGCCAATAAAAAATGAGGCAACGCTGCCGATATTTAACAACTTTTAAAATCGTACTAAAAGCCTTTAATTTGCATTGATAATTTTATAATTTTTTACCAAAAATTAAGCTGCGTTATTGCATAAGCTTATTGATCTGAACTAAATGATTACTTTTTGATCATGAGGCCTAATCGTGGGCAACCTAATTTTCCATCAGTTTTATGCGATATCGCATACGACAACTAATAACTTAAAACTAAAACAGAAAGAAACATTTTATCACATTTTTCTTTTCATTTACTTTTTACTACTCAACTCTTTGATATTTAAAATACCAAGCAAGCATATGCCTCACACACTATCAGGATGTAGGAAAAGTTAATCTTAATTTATATTCATTTCTACTGTAAATACACTTAATGCACAGAAAATCCACTTCAACTACCAACAAATAAAAGAAATAGAAAATAGAAAACACAGCAGGGTCTCTGTTGTTTTGTAAGAAAAAAGCGAAAAAAATCTTGTAAATAAATTTCAGTTTACTTGATTTAAAGACAACGACAAGTGTTAAAGCCAACTGAGAAATAAGACATTTTTTTTAAATGAACTTGTATCATTTTAAAAATAACAGCTCATATGTTTGTTTACTATTCTTTGTTTCTCCTACCGTATGAGTAATAACTCTTCATACCAAAAATAAAAATGTTACTCATACGTCACATAAATATTCTATTAAAAAATTAAAATTAACTTTTTTTATTTTATTTATTTATTTAATTATTTTAAAAGAAGCACAAATAAAAATTTAACTGTGGGCGTTTTTTTCCTTAAAATTTTTTTTTTTTGCTTCAACAAATTTTTCGAAAATTCTAATTAAGGTAAATCTTGTAAAATGGGCTTAAAAAACTTTCATAAAAAAATTGCAAGTGTTAAAGGTTAAAATATAATTGTGTTATTGTTACGTATGAACTCGTTTTATCTACTTGCAAAACCTGCATTTTGAATATTTTTGTTTTAATAAAACCCAAATTGTCGAGGCAACTTTCCTTATTTCCCATTAATAATTTCAAGTAACAAACTACTCCTAACAAATGTTGAACTGCATTAAAAATTCAAATTTGGTCTCTATTAAATTCTAATTCAACATGTCACCATTTAAAAGTCAAAAAAAAAAAAAAAAAAATTATTAAAACTAGAAAGCAAAAAAAAAAATATCATCAGGACATAAATCACTTGCTTACACATGCACACACACACACACACACTTAAAAAAGGCAGGGAGTCACAAACACTCTGCCACATGCAACAAATTTAGTTGCGTGATGGTGTATTTACATAAGTTAGTGTGTTTTTTTTTGCTTAAGTGTGTGTGTTTTGTGCAAGTGTATTGGTAGATTTAATGCATAAACTGACATGTCACATTGCAATTATTTTTTTTCCTTCATTGTTGTTGTATTTTTTCTAGTATTCATATTTTTAAATTGATTTAAACTGTTCCTATTCTCTTACTTCCTTGTCTCGTGCCATAAATTTTCTATGACATTTAATGAGTGTAAATGCGTTACAGTAAGAGAAGAAAAAAAACTTGTGTTATTTTCTCATGCATTAAACACTTGGAACACAGCAAGCTACAGACTATGCGACTACAAATGCCGTTGGCTGCATTGTCGTCGTGTATTTAGCTGCAACATCGTAGGCAATATATACCAGTGTAAACAAATAATTTCAGTTTCCATTTTTGTTAAATTTGATCCTTAGATTACAACAACAAAAATGCCAGATTGCTTAGTTAGGAAAAAAGTTATCAAGTTTTCTTTTCATGAGTTAGTCTTTATAAACGTGACTATTTGTAGCCTGCAGCCTGCTGTAGCCCATGTGTTTAATTCATCAGTCTTTATTTCTTTTTATTTTAGCATGAGTAAGTTTTACTTTAGTAGCATTTGCGTATTATTTTTTTCTCTCACTTGTAAGGCCAAGTGTGTGTGAGAATAACCTGCGTGCAAAGTAACTTTAAATCTAAAGCAATTAAAACTTGTTTATTTGTGAGCCCTTACAGTTTTCAAAGTGGAAAATCTTGTAATTTTTTTTTTTTTTTTTTTTTTTTTTTTTTTTTTTTTTTTTTTTTTTTTTGGTGAATGCAATTTATATTTCTGTTGCTGTAGTTGTAGATGTAGTTATCGTGAGATTTGTTTTAAAAAATGCGGTGTACTCACGTACTTATTTATATTGGCTGCAGCAGTCAATTTTTGTGTTTAGTAGACACACAAATTTTTTTTATTTTATTTTGAGCCGGCTCTGATTCGCTATCGAGCAAGTTCTAACGAAAGTTTTTAATTATTTCATACAAAAATAAATAACAAAATAAATACTAGGCAAAGAATAAAGTTTTTTAAGCGTCCTTTCAATACTTGAAATTCAAAACTATTTTAACTCTATTTAAAAAGTAATTTATCAAGTTTTATTTTTTACCTTAAAGATAATAAAATTTTTTTTACAATTTTATTTGGTTTCCTTATGCCGAACGAAATCTCGTTAGAAAAATAAATAAAAAAATTTTAGAACCCGATTCTCACAACCAACGATAGATTTTTTCGTAAATAGACACGAAAGAAGGTATCGTTCGTGAAAGCTGGAACAGCCAGTTAAACAGCAATGGCTGCTTTAATTTTTACAAAACAAAAAATTATTGCCTCTGGTCACTTGTGTTAGCTGTTAATTCTTTGTTATTAACAGTGACTAAAAAAGCTTATGTGCTGTTACGAAAGCTTTCAAATAAACTTTTGCAAGTTTTTGGTTCCAGCAGGGTGTTTTGCAAAAGACAAAACCTGCAAATGCTTTTAAAAGAAAAATTCAATAAAAACTTTTCCTTTAACAGTGAAGCTTAAAGCTTTTTAATAGTTTCCTGAAAATGTTAAATAAAATTGTATTTGTAGCTTATGGAAATAAAAATTAAATTAAAAAAAAACGACTGTATCTATATTCTAGATACCAATTGCTTGTTGCGTGATTTGTAAAATGAAAATTGTTGAAATGGCTGCCTTTTCATTGACATTCAAAGATTTGCATGATAAACAAAACTCTTGTGTACATCCATCATTAATCTTTAAGCATTTTGCTGGCTGAAAAATTTTTTTTTTTTGCAAAACAAGATGGTCAGAAATTTGTTAAACATCCAACAGAGATTTTTTTTATAAATTTAATTGTTTTTTTCTTGTTTAGGAAATTAAAATTAATGGTGGCTCATGTGAAAGTGATTTATATTTTTTCATAATATATTATGAAAAAATATTTTTTTTATTATTTTTTTTATTATTAGTTTTTTTTCAAGCTTAAGTTCGGATTATAATCATTTTTTATTTTTAATTGGTTGGACTAGATTTTATAATTATGAAAAAAATTAAAAAAAATTAATTATTTTGATCCGACCTTAAGCTTGATAAAAAAATTTCCCATTTTAATTTTATATGCATGGTGCTAATAATGGGTGTTTGCACTTTAATATTATATTTTGATGTGTGCTATGAAACAGGGATGCCCGTGGTCTATAAAATCAGCTGAAATTATTTAATAATCCTTAGAGAATATGCAGGTGCAAGAGTAACATATCGGTCATTTACTTCAATAGTTTCTTATTGGAAAAAAAATGGTTTTATAGCGGCCAGAATAGACTATTGCGTTACGACTCTCATGTTACAAATACTGCCTAAGTCTAGTATTCATTAAGACTTCCAAAACAATTTTGGGACGGTTGTAAATGGTGGTGTCTTAAGTAAAGAAAACGCCATCACAGTGTTCTGTTATCTCTAAGTTACATCACCTTTAGAAGTTCTATTGTACAAATTTTTATTTACAAATAATTTTTTGCTCGCAAAGCAATCTACCCAATTTTTTCTTATTAAGAAAAAAATAACAAAAGAGAGATAGTAAAAAGTGTTATATGATTTTTGGCTACGATTTATTTTCTAACAATTCGTTGCATTCCCTCAAGCGAATGTATTTTTTTAACTGCAATACTAAAAAATGCTTTAAAAAAATGAAAACAAATAAAATAGGGGAGTGTGTAAAGCAAAATAAAACAAAAAATTTAGCAAAATTAAACCCCTGAAGAAATCACAAAGTTTAAACTTCTTTTGTGGTTACTTTTATAAAAAACAAAAAAAAAATCAGAAACCTAAAAAATAAGTCAATTTTGTTTAGAAATTGATAAAAAAATTAATTAACAAAAAAGAACACAGTAAAAAAAAACATTTCATTGAAGTTTAGTATAAAACTCGTTCGAATCGAACTCGCTTACGAGAGCTCTTCTTAATCTGTTTAAAGTCCACAACCAATCTCCAAGAAAATTCTATTTTGAGCGGCTGACGTACCATTGTGGACTAAACTACCACAAGAGTCAAGTCGGTGTATTACAAAACGACTCTTGTCGTTTCTGTCAACAAGAACGTATAATGTCTGAACATATTTTGGGAGAGTGCCCAGCGGTGGTAAGACGCGGTAACTTTGGTCCCGTTGGACCTGGGTATGATTATTCCTACAATAAGTAGGATTAATCATAAATTGCCGTGTGTGTTCCCGGACTAAATTTATTTTAGATTAATTTTTAGTCTTATATGCTTAAACAATAAAAATAGGCTGCACAAAAAATTCTTTAAATCTCTTTTCATCCCCATCTCAACTGCACTTATTTTTATTTATTTATTCATTAACATCAGTTTGTACCTTTTTTATCCTGGTCGTAAATTTAAATAATTTAAACCTTTAAAATATACAATCCGCACTATCAAAAAAGTAAAAAAAAATAATGGGCTTCCGAAAAACAAAGAAAAGAAAATAAAATAAAAACTGAACACGAAAATAATACCATTGAATTATACATAAAATTCTTCATTTCAAGGATAAGGTTAAGAACAATTGATATTCAAGTATAGTAATAAAAAAAAACAGAAAAGGAAAGAATGCTTACACACTCACCACATTGAAGAAGATAATTTTCCAGGCAACTATTTAAGGTAAAGCCACTTTAGCACAGATTGCATGATAAAGCTGATTTGTCTTCCTTTTTATTGCCGCTACAAACAAGTAAGTTGTAAACTGAGATCAAGTTAGAAACTCGAGCAAAAAAAAAAAATGGCTAAATAAAAATTCGTGGTAAAATCTTATGATTAAAAAAATGGGTAGAAAAACAATTCTTTCTTGTCACATAATCTTAGTCACAAAAAAGTAGGCTTTTTTTTAAAAGCTGACTTTTGACCATAAGAATTTATTGAACCTAAAATCGTTTTTAAAAATGTAACGACTTTAGTGTGACTATAATAAATTTTCAACTGACATCAATATTAATTTAGGCTTTGACTAAGATTCCTTAAGGTAATTCATTTAAAAGATGTGGGTGGGAAACTGTTCAACTGATTATTTTAATTCTCTTTAAAATAAAATAAAAAGTTTTTGATTCGTGCTTGTTGAAATTTTTAGTGCTAAATCCTCTTTTCAATAATTTTTTTTTTAAATTTACACACTTGCTTAACAAGCAACTTAACTGTTTGAGTATTTAAAGTGAAGCTTTGAAAAGCGGAAATTTAAAGTTGTCGATGTGTCAAATTTATTTGGCTCTATGTTTGCATGCGAATGTGTGAGGGGGTGTGTAAGTGTTTGTGTGTGGCAAAGCTTGTGTGTAAAGTTTAAATTTCATTTGTGAAGACAAGCATGCAGCTAATAATATACAGACTTTAACAAGCTATGAACTACACCCTTTCGATAATTCTAAAGTTTGTCTAAAAAGTGCAAATAAAAAAAATTTATCCACAAATTAATTCATACATGTGTCAGCTACATTTTAAAAGAAGCAGAAGACTTGCCAAATTATAAAAAAGGTGATAAAGAAAACCTTAAATAACTATTTTGTTAATAAAAAAATAATAATAAAAATAAATCTAGATATTGAAAATGGCAAACAGTTTTTTATTTAAATTTTTACCCATTAAATTAACCGACGATTTTATTCTCTACAATTTGTTTTTTAACGATAAATTTTGAAATTTAAAAAGGGTTTTGTTTTCTTTATAGTTTCTCATAAATAAGCTCATTTGGTTTAATAATGCACGTGTGCGAATTCATGCTTATAAAACCAATTAACTGGCTTTAAAAAAAATGTTTTTGTTTGTATTTTATTTTTGATTGAAAAAAAAAAAATTAACGAGAAAAAAAACCGTTTAATTTGCTGCTGTTCGTTTGCTCTTTTTTTCGTTTAATTATTGGGCGGTCATATAAAAAAGCATATTTGTGTCATTAAACCTCCCACTTGCTGATTAATAATTGATAGAAAAACAAAGTATTTTGCATCAGCAAAATATTTTTGTGGCAAAATTCTTTGTTGGCTTTAAATCAATTATTTTATTTACAATCACAATATTAAATTTGAAATGAGACTTAGTGAGTTCAAAAGAAAATCATAGTACCCAGGTGTATAAAAATTATCCTCCCTTTTCTTATGATGAATAAAATGTCTTTCTTTTTTCTCAATTAAAAATATCGAAGTTCGATATTAATGTCAAAAATTTTGTTCTCTCAATAACATGTTACCGAATATCTATTATTACAACGAAAAAATTCATTTTTGATTGGTAACCGAAGTGTGGTGCCTATTTACTCAAACATTTTTCTATAGCAGCTTTTTTTTGGCTTAGACTTTTTTGGTCTTGAGCATTGCCAGTCGTATACCATAAATAACACGAACAACTTTAGTTTCTAATTCGCTAAATTTCTAACGACAATTTTGCTCTAGTTAGGACTTAAATCGATATAGGCCAAGATTTTTTTGTATCTTCTGACTAATTTGAAGTGCTGACGGTATTCCGAATTAGAATATTTTACTTGAAAGAAGGAAATGCGGCACCTCAAAGCTGCTGTATTTGCTGAGGGTCTATAATTATTTTGAGCTTTATTTTTGGCGATGCTTTCTTATCTTTATAAATAAAATTAATTTTCTGGTTGTTGGGCTATCCAGGCTCACTTTTCAACGATTTTCACTCATCACTGTTTACAAACATCTAGTGATGAATAAAAATGGATAAAATTTAAGCATCCAACGCCCAACATTTGATTTAATTTTTTATCAATTGAGCTATTATTTTTGAAAGTGGTATAAGTCCACTTTATTGAAAAAAACTGGTCTGCGGTAATCTTAGTAAAAAGATGCCTAAGTCTTTCTAAAATTACCTCTAAAATTTTTTTATAAAGTGGACTTATATCACTTTCAAATTTTCAATTTTTTACAGCATTTGTGATAGTTTTTGTTTTCTTTTTTTTTTTTAATTTATTCTTTATTCGTTTGATGTTTCTTAAAAAAGAAAAAAAAATTACTGACCCTCATGTGTGCAAGTTTAAATAAAAAAATATTTTAAAATTGTTTTTCATTTCATTTCCTTTCACAAATATAAAATCTTTATGTTAAAACCAGCCTGTTCTTTTTTGTGTTTTAATTTTTCCAACGTTTCCATTTCTGTACGAGTATTTCCTTAACACATTTTTGAGGAAAATTGTTTTTTCCTTTTTTATTTAAAACCGCTTTAGCAAGATTGTTTTAATTATCACCTCATTATTACCGCAACAAATTTACAAACTTACGTTGCAACTGTAGCAACTTTTTTTGGTCGGTTGACAGGGTCCTTGTTAAAATTTCTATTATATTTTGCTCGTTATTGTTAAACATTAAACCAACCTGCAAGAACAAACTCAACATAATGTCCTTTAAACCAACAAAAAGTGGCTAATTTTTTTACAAGCACATTGAGATTAGAGACTAAAACATACAAAAAAGAACATGATAAATGTAGCAGCGGTGAAGAGTGGGAGGAGAGATAAACAAGAGTAAGGCCCTGGAATTATTGTTTTGTTGTTTATGTAACCCAAACAAAAATTTCTTTTGTATTAAGGAAATACTCGTACTCGTGTACTACATGCATAGTTTTTATACAATTCTGCTTCTTACTTTTTAGTTTTCTATTTTTTTTTTTTTTTTCAAAGTTTTGTTTTTGTGTTTTTGCTGATTTTGTTCTTTGTTTAGAATTCTTGGTTTTTTGTTGTTATTAATTTCAAGGCGTTGTCCTTTTCACTGCAACAATGAGCTGAAAAGATGAAAATTAGAAAGGAAATTTGTTTGTTTGTTTGTTTGTGTGCTGATGACATTCAAATATCTCGCTAAATGTGCGTAACGTTATTGTTTGTTCATTTTTCATTTAACATCTTCCTTTTTCCCTCTCCTTTTTTTTTTGCTTCTTTCTATTTCTCTTTCATAAATCTTAATCACCCACTTAATGGCTGTTGCACATATGTTTTTCTGGTTCCATGTTTAGCTGGAATCAGTTTTGTTTTTTGTTTTATTCTTCTATACCCAGAATTGAGTACCAGTTGGTTTCGTTGTTGCATAAGTGACGCAAATTCTTAGCAGAGTTAGAAAAAGAATAATGATGGCAAATAAAAAACGTACATATATGAAACCTCAAGAGGTTTCTGAAAGTTCTTGGAAAAAAAAAACATTTTCTTCTTAAAAAATTTATTTTTAAATAAATAATTTTTTTTAGCCAAAAAAGATTTTTTTTTTTTAAGAAAGCAATTTTTGTTTTTTTTTTTTTCTCTAAAATAATTATTTTTTTTTTGTGCATGAAAAATATAATTTTTTTTGTGGTTCGCTGTTAAAGTTTTAGTCAGCTTTAGTTGGGTTATTTAAATACATTGTGAATTTTGTAATGCATCGATCTAGTTTACTTTAAGTGTTGTTGTTGTTTCTATCGCACACACCCAGGCTGCAAACCAAAAACTAATCGGGCAGATGCCGAATGTACTGGTAAAGAATGTTTTAAAAGTCCTGCAGAACTACTGTGTGAAAGGTAGCTTCGATCTTCATGACCAGTATGTGGCATTCGCAATTCGAGATCATTTTTTCGCAACCATAATAAAAGTATTTCATTTTATTTTATTTCTTAAGATTTAAATAAATTTAAAAAAGAAACTCAACCTTCTTTTTGTTGCAGTTTTTTTTATTATTATTTTTTAACGCCATCTTAAATTCACAACATTTATTTTATTTTTCCATAAATTTTTATACGTGAGGGATCTCATTACTGTAAGTGTGATAGGAAATAAAAGAAATATTTGAATGTCATTGTATGTTTTCAATACCCTTAAGAGTTGGAAACAGTTTTTCTTTTATTTTCATGTGCATTTGACCTTGTTGTAGAACATTTTCTTTAGGTTTATTTAATTGCGGGATCATTATTTATATACTTTTTTCTTCTCTTACCACTTCTACTGTATTTTTATTATTATGGACGAGTATTTTATTTTATTTTATGTATTTTAAGTTTTTTTTTCTTACGGCAAGGCACGTTTCTTATACTGCAAAACCATAAATGACAGATATTGGTAAAAAAAATTTTTTTTTATTATTTTATTTTGGAATTGGAAGCAAAATGTGAATAAAATGCATAATAAATGCTGTGATTGGTTGTTTCATGTTGCTGGTGCTTTAAAGTGTACAGCCATACGATAAATTTTCAAATAAATTTCATATATTTAATATCGAAACTAAAGAACCTCGATTAGCCGGTTTTTACAACATTCAGTAACTTTTAAGGGTTCCACATGGTGTTATTTTTCTATTTGCAATAACGAATGTGTGATCTAAATGTGGATAACAACCAAAAAGGGTACAAATACCATGTAGAGCAACAAACAATGTCTTAAGTAAACGTCACACAAAATTCTGGTTTTTATTTAATCACACATTCAACAATCTTACTGAATCACAAGCTCTTTAATTTTAGGCTTAACTATTTTTAACCAACCATTTTAATCGCACTGCTGAGCAATTAAATGAATTGTTTGAACTGAGGCTTGCAGGCCCTTTAAATACTCTTCTTTGCACTCGATTACCCAAATGTTTTCTGTTAAATTTTTTCCATTGGAAAGCTTTTTTTTCTTAAAAAAACGATTTACCAAATTTTTAGAGAATTTATTTTCAAAAGTATTTCTATTATTCTGCTACATTTTCTGTTGTAGAGAAAAAAAATTTTTCTTTCCGTAAATATAATTTGTTGTGCATAAAAAACAAACATCACGTTTTATTTCAAAAGAAATAAGAAAGAAAACTCTTGCTGATGCCGTTCCTTACTTTATTAACGGATAATAAAGTTTTAAAAAAGTAATTTAGTTGGTAGAAATACAACAGAAATTTAAGAGGAACAAGAAAAAAAAACTTGTATTCGTAAGAAATTTTATTTCATATTGAGGTTATTTTATTTTATATTTCATTTCATTTCATTTTAATAACCTTTGGCTCAAGTACACAACAGCCAAAAGAAATAAAAGCACTAACGTAATATATCTTTTGCCATAAATTTGAATGGAGAAAATCAACCTATAAATTTGATTTTATTCTTTTTAACACCCTTCATCACAGACCACATGCAGAGGATACAAATTTTAGTTTTTAATTTAGTTGGGAGCATTTTATGACGGAATTGGAAACCCAAAGGATTTGCGTTTTCTGTGAATAACATTTGTGACTGAAACGTGTAACAGTCTCAATAATAAGCTAACTAAACGGTGGAAAATAACTCATCACGTCTCTTGTCGTATTCACGTACTTTAAGGCCGCTTGAGCCAAATTATGGCATTCAGTATTTAAATTTAAATTGTATTGAAAAGCAAGCGCTGTCGCTCTTGTTTTGATTTTGTCTTACTGCCAAGCAAAGTAAACAGCCTTCACTATCCAATGGTGCAATTGGTAAAATTTTGTTGTAAAAATGCTTATCAGCACATGAAAGTTGTTACTGCTAGTGCAAATCGTTTTGGAAACTTCAGTAACTTCGGAATCTATTCCCCATTTAAGAAGAAAATATCTGACGTACATACGCTCATCAGTCTGTCTAGTTGTCTAGTGCTTTCTCGGCTCTTGGCTAAAAATGTGAGAAAAAAATATTCTTTCTAGTTAAATGCTCCGGTCTTGACTAACTAACTACTCGTACCATGCGGTAAAAATAAATTTAAAGAATTACATTCGAACGAAGGTAAATGTTTCGACTCTGATAACATAAAATAATACGAATAACAACGATGATGAAATGAAATCTACATAAACACAATTCATGTAGAAACAAAAACTCTGGTGCCTGGTGCATTCTGAAATTTTTATATTGCCTGCAAAGCCATAAATATTTTGGGAAAAATTAAATAACCGAAAGTAATTGTTAGTTTTGGTTGATTTACTTTAATCAAGTGATTGAAGTGTATAACAACGTGCAACTCTTCCTTCTGCTCTTTTCCCACTCTCTCTCACTCTCACTCGCACTCTCACTCTAGTAAAATTTTATTATATTTTTGGCTGTAAAAATTTATATTTACACGAAGAGCACACATTTAATGAAATTTTGCTTTAACTTGTTTTATTTTAATCGATATTTTATGTAAATTTTGCACACAAAAATGACATTGAAAATTACTTTTCTTTGCCGTCATGGAAAAAAAAGCGGCAGAAAACTTTTACTTATGGTTTCTCCATAAATAATTAAAGTTATCAAATTGTTATAGTCAGTAGATGACAAAAAATATATTCATGCACCTGGCAAGCATCATCAGCTGTAATCCTTTTAAGCATTACTCATGAGCGGTCTTGTCAAATTGTTGTAATCACATAAGAAGAAGGGCACTCGCAGAAAATGTGAAAGACTGTCTTCTTACTCTCAGGTGAATGGCAGTTACGACAGTTACTAAAGTTTTCGTTGAATTACAATCCTAGCCTGCATGCCGATCGGCCAATCGGCCTGTGACTAGTTATCACAGCCACCAGTCTGAAAATATTATTCCTATTCCCGTCCCTCATATTAACCAATTCCTACTCTTATTATTAAAATAAAAATTGCACCTTTTTTACGGTCTTTTTGCGATTTGGAAATTTTTCCTTAACAGAAAATTCCTGGGGACTACTGACTTTTTTTTTTAAAACATTTAGCACTTGGAAAAAAAGGACTTTTTTCCCATACAAACAAAAAGAATTCTTAAAATTTCTTATTATTGAGAGTCTGAAGGAAATATTTTGTTTCTTAACTCAGAGAAGTTAAGCTTTCAGCCAAATGGCAATAAAATTTGATTTGCATGTGTGTGCAACTTGAAAACAAAAGTTTACTAAACATTTATAAACAAACGTCAACATTGTTCAAGAATATTTTTAAGAGTCTTCCACTCGAAAGAAGAAAAACAAAGACAATAATATTAAATGGCCGTCCGTTTTTTTTTTCATTCCTTTTCTTTTTCCAAACGTCATACTGGCTGATATTCTTTCCTTTTTAATGTGCTTGTGGATGTGTGTAGATGCATACTTGTAGATACTTACGACTACAAAAACACAAAATGTAATACAAAAGGTAAACAGACGTAATAAAGTGAGTTTGTTTGTTGTAGCTGGTGCTTGTTGCTCAACAACAACAACAATATCAACAACCAAAATGTTTGTCACTGCAGCAGTTGGTCTCTCAGGCATGCTGATGTTTGTTTTTACCTGCAATTTCTCTTTTTTCTTCCTTTTTTTTTTTGTTTTTTTTTTGTTTTTTTTTTTGTTTTGAAAAATCCCTAGAGGTGCATTTCCAAACGTTATTAGTCATCTTTGGTGTTTCATTATGCATGTAAAAGTTAGAGTGGATGGATGTCTGATTGGGGACTATAATTTTTCAAATAAAAGCTTTTGTACACATGCATACACACTCAGAGAAACAAACACACATACATCCACTCACACATTCATACACAAAGAAATCAATAGCCCCACATACGAGTCCTGAAATTCGATTGCTTTAAAGCTCACACATTTTTTAACAAAAATACCAACCAATCAAAATCAAAAAATCGGACTCCTAAAAACATTTTTCTAAAGCAATTTTAATATATTTAAAAATACTAAGCGACCCGGTCTCATCTAGAATTAGAACTAGAAGCACGAACAAGTCACCTGCTCACTGTGACCAGAATAGACTCTCATGTTACAAATACTTTCAAAGTCCAGTATTCATTTAGAATGTGGATAAAGATACCCTAAGTAACAAAAACGCTTTCAAATTAGACCATAGCCTCTGCTGTCTCTTCATCTCTGTAACATTGTGACTGATTCGCATATTTGGCAAGTGTTTCAATAATCTACAATGCCCAGTAATGAACACCGTGGCAGTGCGAATTCCTATGGAAATCGTGCCCAGTAAGTTGTTTGTTCTCTTGTGAGAACGGAATGACGTGCATGTCTTCGCTATCCCGATATCCCTTGTCTTCAATCCATATTGCTGCGATTGTCTTACCAGCCACTCCCTAATTAAAAGTGATTTGCAGAAGCAGATAAATAAGCAACTTCGCAATCAAATTTAAAAGGCAAAACTGTTAACTTTGAAACATCCAGTCATATCCTTTTTTTAAATACCAAAACCTACAATCATTTTTGTTTGATGCAAGTGTTGTAATTTAACAAGACATTTTAAAAACTTTTTTAATTGATTCTTTTAAGACAATTTAATTATTTGCCAGCCTTTAAATTCTTTATTTTAATTTTGTATTTAAAACAGCCGTTTACGCATTAACAAGAGAACAACATTTTCATTTTGTGGCATTTAAGTTACATTTATTTTGTACGTTTTTTCCTTTTTGTTTTTTTATATTCTCATTGTAAATAATAATACCACGAGTAAACCTAAACCGAAATGAAATTAAAGAGCTAAATGATGACAAAAAGTAACTGAGTATATCTATCTGTCATATGGAAACGGAATTGATGGTTGGTTTTTGTTTGGTTGTGGGGGTGGGTGTGTAACAGTATCCTTATTTTAAAATCACACACAGACAGTCAGCTTGTCAGTAAAGTCAGTCAGGTAATACACCAACCAACCAAGCCAACAGGCAAACAGTCATTTATTTATTTATTTAAAATACGTGCAGTAAGTCAATATACACAACAATGACAAGTCACACATTATTTATGTGTGTCTGTAGGTATAATGCTGTTTGTTTGTAATATTGTCACAGCACAGGGCATTAATGGAGTTAATGCAACAAATAGAAAACAAAAAGTCTAGCTGCAGGTTCCGAATTCCTACAGCTTTTGAAAGGATTAATATTTTTAATTAAAACCTTCACTAGAAAATGGGCCGTCATTTTTTTTAATCGTTCACACTTGGGTGTCTCAAAACGAGCCATATTTTATTAAAATCGTTACATTATCCTTGATTGAAACCAGCTTAATGTCCAAAATATAGTGCTGCTACAAAGTTGATATTTTTTTGGTGGCGAATTTCATCTCTTCTCGTAAAAAAAAAATTCTTTTTCTGTGTAAATTTTGAGTTATATCGTTTTTGCAGCAATTAGCTAGTTACGTGTTTCATAATAAGAAGAAAAAAAATACGAAATTTTTCCCTTCAGCATTTAAATGTGAAAAGCTGTTGTTGTTTCCCTTTCCTTTTTAAACTGTAGCTGCTTGCAGGCGTTTAATTAAATTTAATGGCTTTAACGATATTAAAAATAAAAATTTGTAAAATATGTACGTGTGCTTGCTCGTTGTGTGTGTAACGCCACAGAAAACATGATAAATTCTATAATGACATTAATGTTGTTAATGGTGAAGCAAATGCAGCCATTAAAAGAAGCAATAAAGAAGGATTTTGGAAAAACCTTCGTGGCGTAATACATATTAATGTTCTGCTGCAGTCGACCATCCACAATCTCTTAGTTTTATAGGCCTTTTAGACACTTTTTTGAAAAGTCTCGATGGGCAGGTCTATGGAAGGCTTGTTCCCATACATACCCTGACAAAAAACTACTGTTGCGAATACTAAATTTGCTACCTATCACAAATTCAGTTGTGTTAATCAAAGTTTTTAATTGTTAAAACAGAAAATCAGTGTTGCAGCTGGAAGAATTTTTAAGACAGCTAAATTTTGGTTTTGACTCATAGAGTTCTGGTTTTTAACTAAAAAGTTTAATTGTCAAGACTGACTTTTTAATCTATAACAAATTTAGTTCTATTATTGCCATGATAGCAATGAGCTGTAGTCGCATCGCAACCTAGTTCCAAACTATACTCCATAACTCCTTAGGAGTTTAATATGGTTGCATATGGTCACCTCAAACATAGTTTGTTTGAGTATCAAAAGATAACTCAGCAGATTACTTTGTTTAGTTTTTAATTTTTGTGAAAACTTTTGTTTACTTTTTGTTAACAAATTAGTAAATGTTTAATAGTTAATTCGTTTTTTTTTTATCTATGAGAAATAAAAACAAAAATAATAAAATAGCCTGAAACATTTAGTTTTTTTTAATGTTTTAATAAAAAAAAAACTTGATTTCCATTAAAAAAGTTGAAACCAAAATTATAATAAACTTATTTCATTTCCGATTTCCATTTAAAAAGCACAAAAAAGATGAAATAAATTTAAAAAAAAATAAATAAAAAAACTAGACACGTGGAGCAGTTTGTGCTGCAATTTTACCTTCATTTAAAAGCAAGAGTTGCTGAAATGAAGGTCATAGTTATAAACAGTTCTTCGACTAATGTACTCGTTCGTAGTTGTTATTCCTCTTTTTTTCTGTTGTTGTTGGTTGGTTGTTGATTGTGGTGAAATTGAAGATGATTCATGATGTTAAATTTCCAATTTTGTTTGCTAGATGTATAACAAAATTAAAACTATCCGAACCGAGAGCTAGACATCAAAGGATAAGGACTGACTTTTGTACCTTAATTTATGGAAATTATTTTAAAAAAAGTTGAATTCTTTAATTTTATTTTTGAATTTAATTTATGAGATTTTTTTTTACATTTTTTTTTCTTGGTTGGGCATTAGTCCAGCTGTTTTGGTTCCTTGTCTCTTTTACTGCAACAATTATGTGTCAGCTATTGTTGGGGCTTCTGCCTAAGAAGGTTAGCATTGTATCATGACTGGCAATAATTGTAATTACCATATTAAAACTTAAAAAAAAAAAAAAACAAAAAGAGAAAGGGTCGTATAGCAGGCAGTCATTTTTCTTAATGTTCATTTTGGGTTACACAAAAAAAAATATATAGTGACAATGCAAAAATAAGAAAAACGTTTGCCAAATAATTTTCATTATAATTGAGTAACAATAATGATACCAGCCAAAGAACCATGAACGCTGCACACCAAATGTAAAGCCAATAAATGATTTTTAATTATCATGGCCCTGAAACAAGTTTAAGTTACCAAATGGCAAATTCACTAAAATCTGCTGGTCTTTGTTTATTTTAATTTTTTCGTTTTTATGTTACCACAATTATGCGCTCGAATGAGTTTATTTAGTTGCTGACAGAAACACTGACATAATTCGTAACATTTAATTTATTTTATATCAAAGCTCTGACAACAGAAAGTAATAGAAAGGACTCTGCTGCTGCCACCACCCAGCCATTCACTACACAGCATAAATAATAACATCAAATGTCAACAGGATAAGAAAGAAATCACTGAATAAAAATGATTTTTATTTTTGTGGTAAACAAAAAGAAAAATTATATTATAATTCCACAGGTTTTATTAAAAATTTAAAAGCTGCTAGAAACTCCTTGGGTTGAATTTTACAAGAAAGAAAGCAAAAGAAGAAGGTCCTTCAACAAACAACATATTAAATCTTCGAGAGTATTTAAGTGCATTTAACTCAGAACTTCTTTTTCCTGAGTAGCACATCATCTAATTAATCCACCAAATGGTGTTGTCCGGCCCGGTCCGGTCCTTTATTAAATGAATCGTTATACTTAGAGTATAGAGGGCGTATGTACGAATTTTTAGAGAAATATTTTTACAAATAGACTCAAGTATGTCCGTTTTATGAGTCATTTCATTTAAAGGATCTAAAGCACAAAGATAAAGAAATTCCAGCTCGTAATATAAATTGCTTGTCAGGTTGCCGCTTAATATTTTTCAATGTGTTTTTGTTGGATTTATAGCATCTCGTTTCTAATCTTTTTAAAATTTCCACTCATCCATAACAATTTGGCCGTCTATTTGTCCCTCTTTGCCCAGTCTCTGACGATGGCTGCTCTCTTTTGTTGTTACAGGTAAATGAATGAATAAAATTACGTGTGTGTGTGTTTGTGAAAATATTGAAATTATTTTGATTTACGTCAGTTAAAATGGTATTTTACTTAAATAAAGAAAAAAACCGCCCATTTGAATAATTGTTAAACGGCAAATCTTGTACAGATTTTAGTCATATACACAGGCACGCACACACACACAAAAACACAGAACTTTATTTTAAGCGGAAGTTACTGCACAGACGCACTCAAACACTTATACAGAGTCAGTTGTTGTTGTTGTTGTTGTTGTTGTTTTAAATTCCATAATGCTGCGGTTAACTTACTGTTGAAAAACTTGGCACGTGTTGTTCGCACACATACGCATACAAGCACTTTCCTTTCAACACATGCAAAAACATTAAATCGGGTTGAACTGAAGTGAAGTGTATGAGCGAGCACACACATATATACGTTTAGTGGTGTGTGTGTGTGTATGAATTTATGTTTATATAAAATTGTTAAGAATATTTTTTATCTTTTCTTATGGTTTAGCTGGTTTAAGCTCTGTCAAGTTCAAGTAAATTCTGCACACAAGCGATACACTAGTAATACACATACACACACTCACACACACCAGATAAATATAAAACTGTGCCTCGTACATGCTTGCAGCTCTCAAGTTCATCTTCAAGTACGCACAATACACATTTAACACTCATACATTGAAACGATCTCAAATACACTCATCCACTTACTGGCTGCCTACACCTGGAATTGGTTTTCGGAAAAATAACCCAAAAATTTGTTTTTTACATCACTTTTTTGAAAAAATTTAACAATATATTTCTTATCAGGGATGGAAAATTCATAATTATTGAAACAATTTCATTAAAACAGGACACGGTTAAAATTAGATTTTCCAAAGCAGGCTTCGCTGCATACTTTGTTGTTTGATTAAGTGAATTTTTGAAGCGCGCTGCTGTAAGAAGCTAAAAAAAGCTCACCTTAATTTCTGTACTACTCTTCTGCTCATCGTTTATATTAATTTGTGCATGACACTTAGATAAATTTTAATTTTAATTATATTAATTGTGTTTATTTTGTATGAGCGTGAAGCTGAATGTTTTAGTTTGTATGATGGCTCTGTTTCAGGTTGCCATTGTTGTAGTTGTAGTTTTAATTCTCTAGTATAAATTTCAGTTTTACCAATGACAGGCAAGGTTGAGTTGAAGGCTACATAATTGCTTAAGGATATTCTTCCCTCTTTTTTTTCCTTTTCTTTTTCATTTTTTTTATATAATTTTGCAATTCACTTGTGTTTATTTTATTTACCCGAGCCACCAATTGTGTTTACATTTCGTACTAGAAGTTGCTGTGCAGCTTATCATTTTTATTTATAAAAAAAAATTTTTTTTTTAAAAAGCGCAAGTTTCTTTAAAATAAGCACATACTGAAGGCAATGGATGCACATTTCGATTTTGTATATAAGAATTTAAGTGTTTATGTGTGTGTAAATGTGTGCATGTATTTGTTTATGACATTGTTAATGATAATGAAGGTTGTAATAGATTTGAATGGATTTTTGTAAAGTACAAGGCCATCAACATGCACGAATAGTGCATACGCCATAACATTGTTATGTGAGTGCCATTTGCCTTTAAAAATAAATTCTTAATAAAAGAAGTTGCTTAATGATTTTTAATAGTGTTTAATTGGCTTGCATTATTTTCATGAATATTTATTTTTTTAACTCTTACTTTGAATTGATTATCCTGCAAAAATCATGTTTCATAAATTTTATGAAAAGAATTCCTAAAATTTTTTTAATTGGTGCCCTGAAATGTATGATAAATTTTATTGATTTATGAAATATTTTCATTATATTAATGAAGTTATTTCGTTATATTAACGAAATTTTTTCATTTATTTCCTTTATTGCATTAATGAAATTATTTAGTTATACAAATGAAATTGTTCATATTTTATTATTTTTTTTCAAAAACTTGGAATCAAATAATTGAAGGGGCGTTTAAAAAAAATATTTTTTCTTAGTATTTAAAAGCAAAACTACTGGGACCACCGTATAAGCAAATTAATGTGCCACAGAATAATTTTATGATATTTAAAAATGAAACACAATTTTATTTTAAGTTTTTAAATTTTTATTAAGCAATAGTCGCTTGTAAGAATCGAATTATATTACGAGTACATAAGCATCAGTGATTGTTTGTTAAAATTAATTTTTTTTTTAAAGATGAAAGCTTGTTGGCTAAAAAGGTCTTAATTGTCAAAGTATAAAAAAATAACACTCATCCTCATATTTTTCATAATTATCTGCAGCAGTTTTGCAGCCCACAAATGCTTACATACCAAAGATTCTAAATTAGTTTGTTTATTTATTTTAAGTTTAAATTATGGTGTGGACATTCTCATGTCTTTGTTTTTATGAAAAGACTTGCTAAAGGGTAATATTTCTTTCATACACTTTTTCCTGAACCTGAAAGAAAATTTATATAAATAATGTAATTTTGTGAAAGTTCTATAAAAAGTACTCGTAGCTAGTGTTTTTTGTTTATTTTGGCTTAAATAAATAAATAACGTTTAAAACTGTCACTGATAAAGGTCGTCAGGTTTCTTGTAAAAAAGTTGGTTGGTTGGTTGGTTGCCTGTATTCTAAAATTACCATATAAAATAAGCAAAAGAGAAAAATTGATAAATTAAAAAGGTCAATTCTCTAGAGTATTTCCTTTAAAACAAACTAATTTGAGAAAAGTAGAAAGCACTTCTATGGCACAGAGGATAAAGAAGAATTTTGTAACAGAGGTAATTTGACAAGGTTTGTAAAATTGAGAGTGTACAGTAGCCGGAACTTAATAGTCGAGTAATTTATTTGCCCATAATGCTGCAAACGATTGACTTTGCATTTTTATTTTGAAAGAATTTAACGTAAAAAAAAACAGATTTTTTTTTATTTTATTTGAAATGCTTAGCAAAACCTCATGTGTTACCCTAATGTGCCATTTGATTTTTGATTTAGAAAATTCATTATTCAAATTCTATATTCCATTCAAATATTGTGTTTAATTACTATTTTTGTTAAAACGATTAGGAGTGATTTTCAAATGAAACAGAAAATTAAATCTATTTTTTTTTTGTTTATTAAAATTAAAAATTAAAACGTTTATTTGTTAGGCGGCATTGTTGGGAATAAGGAAGTGTATAACCCAGCAAACAAAGTGAGGAAAAAGAGTGAACAAATCACTACAAATACATCTTCTATAAGTACTTTTTTACTTTTGAAGAAAAACCAATGAATTTAAGATCAGCGTGTCACTGAACTTCCTTTTGTCTCTTGAAAACTTTTCGTTAAATAAAATTAGCAACTCAAATGCTATAAACTCGGTGACGTTTTTGTTAACATTGTATATGTTATAAAACACTGTGCAACAAAATCGTTTTGAAAGTTTACATTTGAACCTATCTCAAAATTGGGCCTACAGTTTCCCTTTCTTTTTTAAAATTTTGATTGCAATTCGACGAAGTAACCGTGTGAATCCTCCATGTTATTTTTATGTAAAACACTTCAAGGAATATTTTTGTGCAACCTTTTAACCCTCTAACTCTTCAATTAGTGTGACTTTTGCTTAACCCTAATATGAAAAGGGCAAAAAAGACCCCGATCAATTATTTGTTTTGAATTGAAAAGATCTCAAGATCTCTTTCTTATGAAAAATTAATTTTTTAATTTTTCTTTCATATTTTTTGTGTTCCACCTTTTCAAATCAGCTTCACTCTAAATATTCTATTCATTTTCTTTGTATGACAGCTGTAGTACAGACTCGGTGTAACAAATTTAATAACTTTGCTGTTTGTACTTAAAACTTTAATAGCATTTCCCTAGCATGACCATGTCCTTGTGGTGTTTATGGTTTTTGGGTATTTGAGGTTCTTTTTCTTTCATTTTGGGTGTGTATGTGTTTATGCTTGTTGGCATAAAAATAAGTTTTATTTTTTTTTATGGGAGTTATAAAAGGAATTTAGTTAAAAGAAAATTTTTTATACAAACACTTAATTTACTCTACTGTTTGAAAAAGTTTGCCATGGCAAATTGAGTGCAACAAGAGGCAAAGAAGACAGCAAAGTTAGTTGCATTGAATTTTAACTTTTATTTTGTTTTGTTTTAAAACTTTTTAATCTATTTTATAAATTGATAATTACAATATGAATAATTAAATAGAGAATTAGGGAAATGTTTCCGAGTTTGTTGTTTTAACAACAAAATAAACAATAATTTCAAAAAATTATCATCTAGACTGAAAATGTGTATTCTAGCCTAGACTTGTAGGCTTTTTTTTTAAGTACCTAGAAATTTTCAACAAACTTTTGTAAAACACTCAGAAATAATTTTGTTAAACATTAAGTAAAGGAGCTTCTCCGACTATCAATTAAAAATTTTATTAACATAAAATTTGGTTATTTTCCAGACATCCCAGTTATGCATAAAAATTCACATTGAGTTTTTTTTTTATTGTGAATAAAATTGCTCCCTTGTTTTTATCAAAACAATTTGTAAAGAATTTGTTCTGGGAATTTTGTCTTAAAAACAAATTGTAGATTAAATTTTTTTTTATTTTACCTGACAAAAAAAAATTCACATGGAATATTGAGAATTGGCCAGTTAAATATTTTTATTAATTTTCCTTAAAAAAAATTCTGCAACTGAGGAGTGTCATATTTAAGCTGTTATTTTTGAAAATTAAAAAAAAATAAGGTCATTTTAGTAAGCTGATGTCTAGATCTTACTAAAATTACCCCCAACTTTTAACACTTTAATATTTTTTAAAGCTGACTTTTTGCTTTTTGTTCAAGATTAATTGTAAATGATAAATTAAATATTGTTAATGTTGTTGTTTTATATTTCTATAAAATTTTAATCAAAATTTTTTTTATATTTTTTTCAGGTAAGTCGTTCACTTCAATTATCAATTATCCTGTCATTATTTCAATCTTAATGTCACAAGTAAGTTCTTAAAAGTTAATAAAGAAAATTATAAATCTTGTAAGCCGATTAGCAAGAAACTAAGTTACAGCCTAAGTCACCATAACGAACGCTAGCATATGCTTTTAACTTCTTTTGAATTTAAAATTTAAAAAGGAAACTTTACTTAAAATAATTTGTTGGAGACTTTTTCGTTTGTACGTTTTAAGAAACAACATAATTTTTAAAAAGCAAAAATGGGGTTAAAAAAAGTTGAATATGGGACCGTACTAGTTACTTGGCTTCGAACTATTCCCAATAAAACAAGTTCACAGTTTTACATTCCCATAGTTCAGTTATTCGCTCTTCATTTTAATTGAAATAAATACGCGAATTAAACAAAAGAACAAACACTCAGCTAAAAATCGCTGAGTGCACAACTCGACAACGGTAAGTTGGCAACTTAGAAAACAAGCTACGATTTTAGTTTTTTGGCAACGCCCGTTGTTAACGAACGTTGTTGAATTGACAATAATATGTTGTGAAATTTCCAATTTATTAAAAAGCGTTGTCAAATTGACAACACATGTTGTCATATTCTTAATTCACTGAAATGTGTTTAATGAAATATTTTTCATTCAAAGTTGTCATTAAATGACTGATTATTTCATTCAATTAATGAAATGTTGTCATTGGCTGAAAAATAATGAATTATTTTTCTTTCTTTATTGTTTTTGGAAAATCGAATATTTCTTCTATGTGTTTGTATTTCATTGCGTCATCTCATTATGAAGAAGTTTACTTAGATTTATGAATATACTGAGCATACAAGGGTTCCCAGACCCTTTGTGTTTTCTACAGACAAGCCAGGAAGCGTTGAGCAGGAAGTTTTCTCAAACAAATTGATTTTTTTCTTGTTATATAATGAGACTTTCATGTGGTGAAAAGAAGATTTTTGACATTTTGACTGTTTTTAATTTGGGAATTTATTAAATTAACAATTAAATACCAATTGGGCTTAAATATTTATACATTTTCACCAACGAAGAAAAAAATAAATTTTTTTTTTTAAAATTAATTGCTTTCTTGTCGTGTATTTTCATTAAAATTCAAATTTGTTTAGCTTGAAATTCTCTATGGACGTTTGAAATTGCTTGTCATTTAAAAACAATTAAGCTGATAAATTCTAAATTCTAATACTCAATTACAATGTTTAACGCTTTTATAAGTGTGTGTGTGTTCTTTTTTTTTTTTTTTTTGCTTCAGCTTGTTTCTGTATTTGATTGTAGGATGTCCTAGAATTTTTGTGTTTTTCTGTCTGTGCCTGTGTGAGTGTTTATGTTTCTGTTAGCATAAACAGTTTTTGTTCTAGTTTGTGAATTTAAATTGCCTAACATATGGCAGTTAAAATTGTAATTCAATTAAAATCAATACAGCCGGCACATGCTCACTTACATTTTAAAAAGGAATTTCTACAACAACAAAAATATGTGTACTTTTTTTTTAGAGAATTTCCATTACAAACTAACAAAAAAACTTGTTGTATTAGATTTTCAAAACGAAATAAACAATTTCATAGCAGAGAAATGGCTGTTATGTAAATAAAACGACCTGCCAGAAATATGCAACAGTTTTCACAGCAGCCTTACTTGCTGCCTTTAAAAGCAGAGCCATTGAAATAAATAAAAAAATTTGAAATGAATAAGCACACAAGTACATATAAAAGTCTTATGCAACAGGCGGCTACAACGCAGAAACTGAAATAAATAAACCAACAAAGAAAAATGTTTCTATAGCCTTCTCCCTTCTGTTATTTATACGTAATAAAAATAGCAACAATATTTTCTAGTGGAAAACAATTGAAGGATTTTTTTTAAATTCCTTTTTTTTTTTTAATTTATTAACGAAAAAAGTATCTTCTTTATTCTCTAGGGCTGAAATTGTATAGTGAAAGTGACGTTCATAATGTCATCACACAGCAAAATAGCAAAAATCATCCATATGGAATGTGTATAAGCCCTGAGTTTGCTACAAAATATACTCGCATACTTGCGTAAATAAATAAAATTTCAATACAACTAAAAATGCATGGTAACATTTATGACTACACGCACATACATACATGCAACACACATACCAGTTTGACTGTGATATGTGTCTCTGCGAAAACCTCAGTCCACTTGTACCGTTTGGATTTCATTTACATGGGCTGTACACATACATACGCATGCAATTATTTATTTATTTACTTTGCATAAAAACAGCTCTTCGAGTTAGAGAAATAAAATATTTTATATCAACGCCTACACATAGTAAGTCAGATGCCTTTAAATATTTTCAAACGTAAAATTTGACTTCCGTTTCTGTTATTGATGCCAGAAATCATTATTCGGGAATTATTTTTTTCTAATTAAATTTATTTTCAAACGTCAGTAACAATTAATCTCGAGAAAAGCTTTTCCAAAAGAAAAAAAAAATAATTTATGAAAGAAAAATAAAACAAAAATAGAACTTTCAACGTTAATAATTTACATTTTCGTTAACGTTTTTAAGTCGTATCATAGCTTGAAGACAAGTGAAGTGTATATGCCAGCCCATTAGTTGGGGTAATTATAATTAAGCTCATGCTATAGCTGGCACTCATTTCTAATTTGTCGTTCACACTTGAGAAGTGACTTGGACAAGTAGGTCTTAAATATTTTTATATTTCCTTTTTCGGTTTTCTTTTACTGAAAATTCACTCACAAAACATCAAATCCCTTAAACACATACACACACTCCCACACATAGAATGAAAGAACAACACGAATTGCCGAGTACAGGCAAGTGTTTACTGAAAAAGTATAAATTCGCTTCCCCTTTATCCGATCATCTACAAACACGAGAATTGCGCAAGTTACTTGCCAAGTGTAAAACCAAGCATTTTTCGCCCTCCCTAACTTAATAGTCAATTTTAGTTTTAAAGTCTAGTTATTAATGCCATAACATCTTTACTTTAATTATTCGCAACTCGTAATGAGTCTAAATCTTTCAATTGCACATGAGAATTAAAAAAAAAATTCAATTACTTAAATAAAACACAGTATTTTAAGGCTCGTATACTCTGTAGAAATAACTTCAATTGTTAACCCTTTTTTGTTGTTGTTGTCGTTGTAAAAGAACTACAAGAAAAGTCTTGCTTTTCATAAAAAAAATTACGGATTTCCAATTGAAATTAACACCTACACGTGACTTAATTCTGCTTTTTTATTTGCTCACTCTCACACATACTCTTTATCTCTCTTACTTGTTCTCCTGCTCGTGGTGTTTAAATTGTCTGTATCATGAAAAAGCTTTTTTTCTTACATTGTGCAAACAAATTTTCCAATAACAAAAATAAAAGGGGAAATAATTGTCTAAAGCTTTTAAGGCTCTTGCATGTATTGCAAAAAAAAAAAAAAAAAAAACCAAAAATGACATGATTGCGTTTCAATAAAATGTGGGGTGCGCACTGGAATAGCAGGAACAGGAATGCACGAGTGTTTGTTTTGCCGCTAAAATAGCCTTGCCTAAGTTCACACATACACCTTGAAATGTTTGCTCTTGCTTCAGTAACACGTGAGTTATTTTCAGAGAGCGAGAGCCACGTTTTGAGAGCAAAAGACAACAAATAATCATTAAGTTATTCCGTTCGGTGCGGTTCTCTGGGATTTTCTTTTTCTGTAGTCAGTGTATTGTGTGGGTGTTCGGGCCTTTATCATGCTTGCATATCGTTTTTGTGTGTGTATGAGTGTTCGGTAAATGTCCATGACTCTGCGTGCATGTTAATCATGCAAGAAGAATTATTGGTAGGAGATTTCAATTCGTGTGTGTGTATGTGTTTTTCTTTTCTTTGTTGAAAATAGTGTGAACTTGTTTTATTTTGATTTTATTTTTTTTTTATTATTGGCAGATTTGCTTGTTCATTTGTTGTTATTTTGTAATCAATGACTGTTTCTGTTGTCATAGTTGTTTACATTTTCTTGTGTATTTCATCTTGAACTTGATTTTTATGAAAAAAAAAAATATAAAAAATTAATTCTTTATAATTGTAGTTGATTTAAAAAAAAAAATGGCGACACCCAAAAATGTTATATCACCACATGAATTAATTAATTTTCTGCAAGAATCATTAAATTGAATAATTTCAAATCAACTTTATTTATAAAAAAAATTAGTTTTTAATAAAACAAATAAGCCGCGCTGGAATAGAAAAAAAGAGAGAGAGAGAGAGTAGCTTATACAAAAAAATATTTAAAAATTTTAATTTTCTTACACAAACCTAAATTCCTCCGATAAACGATTTTAATCTGGCAAAAATTCTCATGTTCATACAAAATATCGACAACCCGGAGCGGTTGGAAAATTCAATTTTGTTAGCGAGTTTCGTAGTGAAGTTGGCTGCAAAACATTTTTTTTTTAATTTCCAGTCTTGTTATTGCTGAAAAGTAATTTTTTATCTTAAGTATTTTTTTAATTTAGCATTTTTTACTCTAAATTAATTTATATTAGTGGATTTTATTAAACAAAATGATTTAACTAGATTGTTGGCTTGTGCAGCACATTAATTCATTAAAATATTTTTCAAAATCTATTAAAAAAAAAAACAAGTTAAATTCAGCTGGGCCGAGTCTTATATACCCTTCACTGTGTTGGATTGGATTTTGTTTGGAAAAAAATTTAGTTCTCACAACCGAAGTTGTTTTCTGTATGTGTTTTAGAAGCTAATTGAGTTGCCTGCAGGGTGTTAACACACACACACACACTCGCAAACTCACAGACACAATTTATATAACCATCATTACAAAAAATACAAAAAACAAATATAAAGGAAAAGCACTAAAACCTGTTTCCTTTGCTTTTTTTTATTGTTTCTTTTACTTCCAACGCACGCACATATAATCAAACAGCAAAACGGAAACCAAGCACTTATACTCATACATTTGTGTGTGTGCGTGCATGTGTATTTATAATTCGCTGTTATCTGTCATACACCCATAGAAAACAAAAACGAAATTGACAAAAAAAAAAAAAAAAATAGAAAACACCCGCGCAGATCACATGCTTTTCTATGCAAACACGAATACTAACGAAACCAACAACAACAACAATAATAATAAACGAATAAAAAAAATCAACATTTGAAATCATGAAGCAACACGAACCAGTAGTCCCCTATTATAACAGCAACAACAATAAGAACAACCACCCTCATCCTTAGAAAACGGTTTTGTTAATCGTGCATAAATGGCCAAGAAATTGTTTAAAAAGATACTTTTACACAATTTATTATTAATTGTTTGTTCTTTTGCTTTAAAAAAAAGCTTCTCTTAATACCAAGAAGAGATTATCTCAAATTATACACTCTAAGAAACTTGAAAAACTCAAACTAACCCAAAAGCTAAAAAAAATATTTCACTTTTAATTAAAAAAAATATGCCCTTCATCGTTTTCCGATTCCTTCTTCATTTTTCTACGTCTACAGTTAGAGTGGTGCATGAAGACTCCTGTTGTTTTTGTCAAAAAGGAGCAGAATCATCGGATTATATGCTGTACGTTTGCCCAGCGGTGGAAAGATGCAGAATTGGCTACCTAGTCAGTGGGATACTAACCCTAGAAGAACTAGATAAAATTAAATTAATTAATTCGTGAAAAGTCTTGGATTGTTTTAGTTGGCAATTAAGTTGCACAATAAAACTTACAAGTCGCGGTGCAATTATAGCTCATAAATAAATGGGTAACAGCTACGCTTGCCACCTAGACTCTGCGCCTTTTAAGCTAAGCAGGATTTGTGTTGTTAGAAAAAAACACAAAGGAACCACATCAGAGCACCCACTTCCGACCCTTCCATCTTGTTTCTTGAGCCCACTTGTTTAGTCTAGATTTAAAATTCCAACCCCAAACCGGGTATTTTCTTAACTCTCATGAAGAAAGCGAAATACTGAAATTGTTCTGTGAAATGAGAAATCAATGCTAGAAGTTTGTGTTTTACGATCTAAAATTGCTTGAATTTTGCTCTCTAGTTAAATTTGAACTCCTTATCAATCGAATAATTTTTTTTATTGTTAAGTAAATTTGTTTGACCTTTTTTCTAATTTTATTAAAACGGCTGTTTTTTGCAAGCTTGAGGTCGCATATTTTTTTTGCTTCTTTTGATGTTTTCTAATTCTTAACAAAATGCGAAAGCAATTTATTGTTGTTGATCATTTAAAAATTAAGAAATAATTCCTGTTTTGCATGACTCAAATTTAAAATATTTTGAAACAAATTCCAATGCAGCTTAAAACATTTAGATTTAATTATTGAGCCATTACTATTTATTCGTTCTGTAAGAAGGATGCTGCTGTGATGTACTTGAATTTTATTTAACCAAACTGTAGCTTTTGTTGTTGTCATGATGTCTTTTGCCTTGCCTTGCCTTGCCTTGCTTTGCTTTGCTTTGTTATTGACTTTTATGTATGAGTGGTGGTGAGTGTTGAAAAATGAGCAAAAAAAAAATAGCAGAAGAAGAACAAACAATAAAAAAAAAAAAAGATTTTTCATTTGGCAAAAATTTTGTTTCCGTTCAAAATCAGCTCAGCATCATTTTCAGTTTGTTGGCGAATATCGAACGTGGCAGACGCCTTGTTTTAGTGCGCGCTCTCTTGTTTTTAATTTTTTAGTTTTAAATGGACAAATAAAAGAAAATCTACATATTTTTTTCTGTTCTGTTTCTTTTATTTTGAACAAACAATTGTTGCCAAACAAAATGCAAGCAAAAAAATGTTGTTAAAATAAAATTAAAAAAAAATAATGAAAATTAAGCAAAGAAATGCTAAAATAAAATGAAACAATTTTTTTTTGTAATGAAAATTAAAAGAAATTTTTAAACATTTTCTCTAGCTATAATTTATTTAAACAAGTGGTTTAATTTAATTTTTTAATAGAAAAAAATATGAAAAATAACTCTGCTACAAATTGGTTTCAACAAACAAGTTTTTAAAAGAAAAGAATCTTGAAGAAAATATTTTTATTACAAACAAAAATAAATTGTGACAAATTTAAAATATTTTTTTGCTAAACAAACAGCAACACAAACAAAAGGAAAAAAATAAAATTGAATTGAATTGCGATTTTTTTCTTTGAATCAAACAAGTGTAAAACGAAAAAGGCGCTAAATACTGTTAACAGTGTGAGAGAGTGCAAAAGAAAATTTTTTTAAATTACTTAAAATTAAACAAAAAACAGCATTAATAAATTGAGTGTCCATTTTCTTTCTGTTTTCGTGTTACTAACAAAAAAACAAAATTTGAAAAAGTCAATGTTCTATTTATGTTTTACTTATTTTGCTAAACTCTCATTAACAAATGTTTTACTACACATTGACCGTGAATGATTCAAAAAAAAAGGCATTCAAAACAAAAATAAACTAATTTATTTTATTTTAGAAATTTAAAATTTTTAACAACAATTTCTTCCAAAATAAGATTAAAAAAGAACAAGCAAAATATAAAATAAAAACATATTTACATATATATTTTATGAATGTCTATTGCTAACTGATAAATAAATAAATTTATAAAAAAAAACCTTGTTTGTAAAATATAAAATTAGCAAATAAAAAAATATATTTTTAATAATCAAATGAAATATTTATTAATTGTTAAATAAGTAATAAAATATTACAACCAAAAACAAACAAAAATATATGAAATTATTTAAATAGAATTGTTGTGTCTGCTTTATTATAAAAAAAAATATATAAAAAAAAATATATGTAAGTTTTCGTTTGCTTTTCAATTTGCCAAATGAAAAATTTGCTTTACGCACATACACTAACACTTACCACAACAATTTTTAAAATATTTTTGTTATACCAGTCAGCATTTGTAAGAAAGAAAGACGATTTTATTAGGAAAAAAAAAAACCACCTCAAATGATTCTTAGACGATCGCGCCTGGATTCTTTAAAAAACTTAAGAATCACTTGCGATTCTTTCAATTTAATTCCTTCACTTCAATCAGTTCAATCAGTTGCGGACTCAAAAATAATCTCCACAAAAAAGCAAAACCCAAGCCTAAATCGTCATATTTGATATGGCATAAAAACGATCCAAATTTTATATGCTGTTGGCAGCAAAACAAACTATCCAAATGTCTAAGAAATTATTATTTAAAACACTAAATTTCTTAAATTTTTTGCTCGTTTCCTATAAACAGCACATTAAAAATTTCGATTCAAGTTGTTCCATCAAGAGATCAAATTGCTCTCCTTCTTAACATAACTTGCTCATATAAATGCTGAAGCCAAATCATTTCTGTGAAAATGTTTAAAATTTTTTTCAAATAAAAAGCTAAAAGTGCTAAGTGGGTTATCATATGAAAAAAAAATTTACTAATAAAAATGCTGACTGGGTTAAACAAATTTATGGTTATTTGCTATTTAAAAACAAAAAATATTTTCCTGAAATCATTTAAGTATTAATAAATGTAATTTGTGTAAAAAATTTAAAAAGAATTTTTCTTTTAAATTTTTCACTTTAAAGTCTCAATGTGTGTAATTTTTTTTTTCTTTTTGTCACAATTTTGTTTGTTTTTCTTTTAAGATGATAATCTCTTTTGTAAACAATTAAACGTAATTGATAAATATGTATGAGGTCTTGTCACAATTTAATTTAAATTTTAAGTGAAATATTAAAATTGTTTACCTTTTAAGGAAAAGTCTTATAAAAAATGTCATGGACAAAAAGAAAAAAATTGTCATTTAAAATCTTTAGAAAATATATAAAAATAAATAAATTTATAAAAAAAAGACTGTGATAATGATGATGATGATAATGTTATTTACATTGAATTAGAAGCAAAAGATAATTGAAGAGATAAAAACAGTCGTTTCATTCAATTACAGTTCTGTGAAATTAAAATTTCACTTTATAGTTGAAATAGAAATTTTTCGGAAAAGCACATGAAATGCTTTCAATTTTTTTTTTCAGTCCATAACATTTTTTAAGCAGTTCCTTTGAAGAGAAGGAACTTTAGTAGCGCATCAGAGATGTGTTTAATAAAAAAAACCTTGCCCTTTGAAGAGTTTGTTCTTAAATTTTGTAATATTCAAATTAAATAATTTGGCAGGGCACACCTCACATAAACTCATTAACGGCTGTAATAATGATGCCTCAATTTTCAATTAATTGTCTTTAAAATCTATCCGGGGTTATTGCTGGGCCATATCACAATTATGAAGACTCTTTATTATGCTGTCGCAGTTCGGTTATTTTTAATAAAAAAAAGTCTCTTTTTTTATTTACTTGGCGAAATTAAATATTTCTTTTTGTATGACTGTGTTTGTTTGCCTCTTGTCTATAGTTTTTGTTTCAAATTAATTAATTTTATATACTACAAATTTCATCAAAAATATACCACACGAAACTAGTAAATGGTAAAGGATTTATGTCACATTTCTTAAACGAAGTTCCTATTTCTCTGCAAGCACAAACAATGTACGAAAATTTGTTTTTGTTTGCAATACAAAAAGCAGTAAACGAATGAATGAACTTCTTCCTCTACTTCTTGTTTTGTTAAGCTAAAAACTTTGGTTTTTTTTCTTTTGTTTATTTGTGTTGTAACAACAAGTTTTAGTTGCTAAAACAATATTCGTTTCATAATTTTATTTTCTACATTTATTGGCATACCTACGTTACGCACTCAGGTTTAATTATTCATTATTTAATGTAGGTATGTGTGCGTAATGTTGATGCTGTAGTTGTGTATGCTTTACACCTGTCCAAAGTAATAAACCCATTTATTGCTAAAATTTTCTCTCACACCGTCTCACCCACCACCCTATTACTTTCTCAAACACACACAATTAGTCACACATTAAAAAAATTATTATTTTTTTGTTGTTGTTTACAAAAATACAAAAGTTAGTTAGTTTTAATTGCGAGAGTTTAGGCGTAAAAGAGTTTATGAAATGATGTTTTGTTTGTTTAATTTAATGACACACACATACGACCGTACACACACATGCTCACTAGTCGCCTTAGAACTTATACAAACCCACGCACAAGTGATTTGCATGTGTGTGTGTATTTAAAGGAAAACTGAAAAGCAAAAGTTTTGTTGTTTTGCTACTTTTTTTGTCTCGTTTTTCGGTAAATGCTTTAAAGTGTGAAGGAGTACTCGATGATTTAATAGGAGGCTCTCTTTTTTAAATATTTTTACCTTTTTTTATTTTATAATAAAAATCTTTGACAAGCTTTTAAGTAAAATCATTTACTGAAATCTTCTTATAAATCCTGTTTTAATGAAGTGGAAAGCTACAACATAGAGATAAATATTTTCTAACTTGAAGTCCTAAACACATTTTTATAGTTTTCCTCTTTCTTTCTTTCACTCAATGTTGTCTAAAGCTTACTTTTATGCTTTCATATAAACAGATTAAAAAACATTTAAAAATTGCTGAGCAACAACAAGAATAAAAAAACCGTAAAGTTGAGGAAACATACAAGAAAAAAACTTAAACAAAACATTATTTACGTTTCATTTGCTGCTATTGTTGGGATGATGATGATGTTAATATTTTATGCAGCCATTTTGAAGAAGCAAAAGGCTTTAATTTGCGAAAAATGAAAAGTTAACAGCATCAGGTTAAATATTTTTTGATGTGACTTTAACTCTTTACTGGACAAATTCTAAATAATATTTTAAATTTAAGTTACAATTTTTAATCTCACCTGGACTCCGAAAATGAAAACCTGATGTTTCTCAAGCAGCCAGGCAGCCAGCCTGTTACTGTTACTGTTGCTATTTTATTCTTCTTTTTCTTTTCTTTGTTATTGTGCAAGTGCAGTGTTAAGTACTTCCGTTTTATTTACCTAAACTCTTGTTCTTGCTTCTTCAACGAATTTTAAACACTTTTTTTTTAATTAAACGGACATATAATTTCCTTTGAGTTTTTTTTTTATTTTTATTTCCTTTAAAACCGTTGTTAACAGCAAAAATCATAATAATTTTTTTGTCCACCACTAAACCAAATAAATCATTTGTTGTTGCGTGTGCAGTTTGAATGAAAAAAACTTTTATAATTTTTTGTTTTTCATTTCTTTTTATTGAATATTTTTTCATGCAAAGTTGGGAAAAAAGTAAGAAATAAATTTTTTTTTTAACATTAAAATGTGTAATTTGGAAATGAGAAATAAATTTGTTCGTTTATAAGGGGTCTAATGATACGAGATTCTTTTTTTTTTAATATAAAAAAAAAAATGTTAAAATGAAATAAACCAACCGCAACAAAAATTTATTATTTCTTTTGCCACAAAAAAAGTAGTTACTTTTTATTTAATTCATCTTTGAAAAGAAAATCATACGATAACGTACAAATTTAACTGTTTTGCTAACAATTTGTTTTGTGTAATTGTGTATGTGATAGTCGATCGCCTTTTCAGTCTTTCGCTTTCGAAATAGCTAATCTGGCAATTAGCATTTTTCTTTTTTTGTTAAGAAACTTTTTGAACATTTCAATTGAAGTTGCCTGATATCGCATGTCATGGTTTGCCCTTAGGATTAAAGGATTAAGATTCACGATTATTTATTATGAATAAAAATTATACGAATTGAAAATTATTCGATAAAAAAATTTTAAAAAATGAATCTAATTGCCTACATAATCTAAAATTATTTTATTTAAATAAAAGGTTATTGTCTAAAGAAAATTTACTTCATAAAACTTATTTGGACTTAAAAATTCCAAAAAATAATTTTTTAGTTCTATAATTCTCTTAAAGGAAAAACAAATAAAAATATTCCTGAAAATTTTTTTTGTATGTTTTGTAAGCAGCAGCAGAAAAATAATTAAAATTGTTGAAATAAATTAAAAGCTAAAAGCTATTCAAGTAAACAAACAAAGTGAAAACTACTTTTACAGACGTAAAATATATAAATTGAAATAAATTTCTTTTAAGAAAAACAAAACAAAATTAAAAAAGCAGGAAAGAAAAGCTTAATAAAAGAGTTTTGCAACTAAAGTGCTTCTACAACTTAAATTTAATAAAAAAAAATTAAATTAAAACACACAACATTTATTTAAAATAAACAAATAAAAAATAAGAAAAAATATTTAAACGCAATTAACCTATTAACGGCTTATAAAAGTAACAACTAAAACAAACAAAAAAAAAACTGCTTTTTTTGAAGCCACAACAGATAGCAAAAACTGGATGGTTAATTGAGCTCAACTGAAATTGTGGTTTAGCAAGTCAAATAAAAAATATTATTCAAACGGAAAATGCTTATCAATTAATTACTACAAATAAATTACACAGTAAATCCTATTTAAATTTATAATTAAAAAAAAACAATAAAATTAAAAGGAACTAATTAAAATTATTTAAATTAAAAACAACAAAATCAAAAAAAAAATTAAATAAAAACAAATTCAAAAGCTTCCACATATTTACGCTCAAACTGACATTTTTAAAATTTATTAAATTAAAATCAAAAAATTTAGTAAAAGAATTAAAAAAAAAACAATTATTAAAAGTTACTATTTTCTAATAAATTAAGGAAACAACAAAAAATGAATATTTAAACCCAAAAGCTGAGAAAAAACAATATTTAACAAAACCCTTTATTTTTGTGATTAAATTTTATAAATACAAAAACAAAAAGCAACAAAATAACTATATTTTTTGAAATACAAAACACTTTTTAACCTAAATGTTCCACTACCAGCAGCAAAACGAACATTATCCTCCACAATTATTATCCCCAACACAACAAGAAAAACAACAGCAGCAGCAGCAACAACAAAACCAAAAGGTTCCAATCCTAAAAGTCTATTATTTACGTTTGAATTCGAAAGACGGCTCCAAGCCGGCCGTTAATTTATACGATGACACAAATAGTGAAAACCTAAATCGAAAAAACGATAAAATTATGAAGACCTTAGCACCCAATATACGTCGTAGACGCCGCTGTGAACGCCATCATTTGGAGTTGTATCATGGTGGCGAAGGTGCTCATCACAGGGCCTCATCCTCTTCAACATCATCGCCCACTACAGAAATTCCCCCAAAATCAAAATCAGCCTCAACATCACCCATCAGTGAGTTGGGTATACCGGCGCCACCAATAACGCCACCACCAGCTTTCTTATCGGAGGGCTATAAACGTTCCCTTACACCCAGTAAAAGTGCAGCAGTAAAAAGGTCTTTAGGTGAGCAGCTTCTTTTTTTTTTTTTTTAGCTAAAATTACTTATAAATAAACAAGACAAAGACCTTTTGACGAAAAAAAGTTAAACGAATTTCGTCCCCTCGGATACATAGACTTTTCTAAAATGGGTGGCATTGCCTGTTGTAATTGTTTTTGTCCCGACAAAGGCCAGCGTAATTTTCTTTTTTTTTTTTTGGTTAAATTTTCAATTCAACATTTTACATTTACCACAATAAAGGACGCATATGTTTGTGTTTACACATACATATATAAATTTAAATTATTTAATGTGTTTCTTTATGATGCTGTCTTTTCACTCATGTACCCACACAAATCATTTCACTTATTTTCCTTTGGCAAATTTATCTATTTATTTTACAGACACAAGTTTTCTTATGCATACCCAGTGGAAAAAAATTAACGAGCATGACTTTTCAAAAAAAGATACAATTCTCATGCTAGTGTGCGTTCCTTTAGAAGTAGCACAGAGTAGTGCTGCTGTAAGAGCCTTTCTGTTACCACTACTCAACAGACTTTCTAAATAGCAATAAGTGTGAAAGGCCTATTGTAGTAGAAAATCAAATTGACCTGCTTCAAGCAGGCCTTACAATTCGAATTGGAATAAGAATTAAATTTTGATGGATTTGGATTTGGATTTAGAACTAGTAACTTTCCAAGAGGTGGAATTAGAATTATTGTCGAGGACGAGTCACCTGGTCACAACGGCCAGAATATAGCTATTGTGCCACTACTCTCAAGTTACAAAACAAATTTTTCATTAAATGTTCCAAGACTTTCTCCAACAGGCCGATGACCTGTGCCCTTCTTTCATTTTTTTTTTACCATAGGGTATGTTTATTTGTGTGTATAAAATTTATTAATTTCATTTGATAACAATTTTATGGCTGAAATTTGTTTATGACATGATTGGCAAAATGCACACTCATGCATACACAGAAGTTACAAAATTTTCTAATTATTTATGTTTTATTATACTCTCTCTCTCTCTCTCTCTCTCTTACTCTCTCCGTTCATGCGGTTAAGTGTGTTTAAATCAATCATATTATATTCTCTGGGCATGTATGTTAGGGTGTCTCAGCAAGAGTGCATTTAGTTTTTGGGTTGTAAAAAAGGCAGGCTACAATTAAGTATTTAATAAAACATTCTTACCAGTGAATGGATCAAAGTGAAGTCAATGTCAATTTTTCTCATCTTCTGCGATGAAGAGCATTTCCATCTGAATGACTTCGTGATTACACAGAGTTTAGGGCTTAGAAAATTCTCTGCAATCCATGAGAAACAAATGCACCCACAACAGGGCAACTGTCTAGTGTGGATTTTGATCAGGCAAGACGCGACACCTGCCACACAGCACTACAAACAATCGGTTTATTACAGCATGAAATAAAAAAGTGCAGTTCTATTGGGACACCCATTATTTTATTGTACTCCTTTTGTATAAAGAAACAGCATATAAAATAAATTCTGAATATTTTTCTGATGTAATAATGCAAGTCTTTTGTTGGAAAAGCCTTTGTTATTGTGGTTTCAGGCAAACAATTCCAAATTGACAATCAATTATTTTAGATTTCTGTGGGCTCTTATATTAAAAGACAATTTACATGAAACTATTTATATAATTTCAACAATACAAAATTATAAAGTTAAATTTATTTTTGATTTTTTTATGCAAAAGAACAAATATTTAATAAATTGTGCAAAAAATATAATTTAAAAATTTTAATTAGTAAAAAAAATGATTCCCAAAAATTTAAATGTGTCTGTAATAGAACAGGAGGGACCCAAATTACGGCATTCGATATGAATCGAAATTTCTCAATCAATTCTATTGATCACGATAATTTGGCCCCTGTTAAATTGAAGGCAAATTAGCTTTAGTTGATAAAAACAATTGCTCTGGCAAATGAAACATTTGCTCCATAGTCGTGTTTTTATTATTTATCTTTCCATATATTTCTTTTGATTCTTTTTCTTTTTGATTTTTTTTTTTTTTTTTTTTTTTTGTATGAATACAACTTGAGATTTCATGTTCAGCTTTAATTTTATTATAAACTTCTTTTCATAAGTTATACAAAAGCTAAATTTTGTATACAAGCAGAAATCGATTTCTTTTTAGTTCATTAGTTGTTGTTTTTTTTTGTTTTTGGTATGAAATCTACACCCAATTAGCTTTAAAAGAAAAACGCCCAACTAACCCATATTTTATGTTTCAGTTTGTTTGCAAATTGAAGAAAAAAGTTTAATAAAAATTAAAGTTTTCAAATTAAAATTTCCTACTTAAATTTTATATAAACAGGACTCAAACTCGTTGATTTTTTGAATAAAAAAACTTATTTTTCTGCAAATAAGAGTTCTTATTTGTCAAGATAATTTAATTTTCAACATTTTTCCCCAAACCCTCAAAATACACGTTTGTTTCGGTAATGGCCTCTTCATAAGACCCAAATCTCTTCAGGTTTAGAGAAAGAAACTAGTGGTCGGGGGCTAAATCTGGAGCCTATGTTGCACGGAGTAGCAGTTCTTAGCCCAATTTATGGATTTTTGCCCTACGATTACATACATGCGTTTTTTTAACACTATAATTTTTGTTAAAATTCACTTGTTTTTTTTTTTGTTGCTTTTAAATGGCTGCCAAACATAAAGTAAATGACGCAGCTTGCTCAGTAGTGGGCGTCAGCAGTGTTTCATTTAAAGTTACTACAAGTGAAATTCAAAAAGCAGCCCTCATAAATTATTAATAAACTGTATTAAAAGCCTATAAATAAACCCCACTTAATATTCTACCAACTAAAATATGCTAAATTCTTAGAAGTACGAGTATAAAAAAAGTAAAGTTTTTACTCTAACTACGATTACACACACACAGAAACTCATCCACAAATTAAATTTTTATTACACAATAAGATTAATAAAGCACAAATGAAACAAATTTAACAATGAGGCCTGGTACTACTTAAATATTCTTTAAATTAGAAGTCTACAAGCGCAGAATATCTTCAATGAAAGAAAATCTTTTTGTTTTTTTTTAATATAAAAAAGCATATTAAAAATTAACAATAAAAAGAGATTAAAAACGAAAGCAGAAAAGATTTAAAAAATCACACACATACACACACACTCAAGGCTGTAACTTTTTGAAAGAAACTTAAAATTGAAAAGTATTTACAAACTAAAATGAGTTTTTCATAAAAAACAGCTCTATAATGCTGTGATGATAAAGAAAAATCTTTAAGTCGATTTAAAAAAAAATTTGCTTGTCGCAATTAATTCAATAACTTTATTATTGCTGTTCAGGAATAGTGGGGCGATATATTTATTTCACAACTAACGAGATGACAAATGAAAACGATTGTTATCACAATCGAAGAGAATGGGAAGTAAAATATTAATTTTTTTAATAAAAATTTTTGTCAATCATAGTTAAGAAGATATTCAGAGAGTTTTGTAAAAATAATTTCGGTAATAACAGTAAAATCAGCCCTAAGTAATTAGAATTATTTGTGAATCAATCAAATCAATTCAGAACTTATTCACAACTAAGTGATTGCTGTTATTTTACAGATTTTTTATTTTTTTTTTTGAAAGGCTTCCTTTGATTCCTTTCTTTGATAAAAATAAAAGTTTCAATTGTGCTGCATATTTTAAGTAAACACAAGCTTAAATTACATTTTCTGCTTTATTTACAAAAGTTATCATTACAATTGTATGTTTAAGCTAAAAGTTAAAAGACAAAAAAAAATTGTGTGCCAAATTACTTATATTTAATAGAAATCCAAACTGTTTATGCAAAATTTGAAAACCACAAATAAACATTTGCATTTCAAATGAATTTGCATTTCAATCAAATCAATACGCCTGAAATTATTTGAAGGCTTTGCTACAAAAAAGTTTTAGTTTAACAAAAATATTTCATTAGCAGCAAAAGAACAGTATCTGGATTTGCTAAAAATTAAAAAATTACAAAATTTGTTGTTTGAGTTTTAATTATTTAAATTTTGTTTGTAACCCTAAAATATGTTCTCGCCCGTGTTGTAGAATTTTAAACAGGAAATCGAGTATATTTTGGGTGTAAATACTATTTGGCCATTGTTTAATCATGATAATGGAGCCCAACATTTTTATAGTCAATTTTCACACAACCAACATTTCTAGACGAGTTCATTTTCTTTCAATTGTCAAAATTTTTAAAATTTATTTTTTGGTGCAGAATTTGTGTTTCTCTAAAGTTAATTTTTTTTAAATGGATTAATTTTTTCCATTTCATGTTTTAAGCTAAAATAAATTTTGACAATTTGGAGTATAAAAGTTGACATGCGAACTCGCTAATAGAATGTCTCTTCTTCGCTTTTTGTCATCAAATAATTATTTTTTTTTCTGATTGAGAGGGAACCGGTTATACCATAAAGTGTCTTTTTGTGTTGGCAAATTTCACGTTTTGCCATAAACCTATTAACCAATTGAAGTGTGTTAATTTTATTTGATTCACATGTATCACAAAGCAACACTGCCCGCAGCATGGCAAACAACCAATCAGAGTGCCCCTTCCACATCGTTGTTACTGTTATCGTTGTATTTCTTTTTTTTATATTATTTTTATAGCAGGACATTAACCTTTTTGTTTCATTTTTCATATCTCTATGAGTGTTTTCATTTCTTTATTTTGCTGAACAATAAAGAAAAAGTCGTGACAAGCTATGGCCTGAATAGAAGACTAAAATTATGTGTGTGTGTGTGTGTGTGTGTGTGTGTGTGTGTGTGTAAGTGTTTAATTTGAAGTTTGAGGTTACTTCTTTATAACTTTGTGTTTCACAATAATAAAAAGAAAACAGAATTAATTGGGAATAAAATTTTATTGTTGGAGATGCCGTAGCCTCAAAACTTATATTTTTTAAGTTGTTATAAGAAATGTGTGAGCACAAATTTAGGTAAACATCCGTATAAATTAAATTTTGTAAGTAACTGTTCAAGATATAGAATTAGAATTAGCATTATTAGCAAGGACGAGTCACGTGGTCTCTTCGGCCAAAATAGACCTATTGTGACACTACTCTCATATCTAGTATTTATTAAGAATTCAAAGGTGAAAATGTAACGCAATCAACTTGAAATGCACTTGAACCTAAGCAATTATTTCAGGCATATGGCCACCGCTATTTTCTTGAATATTACATTCTGTATGTCATTAAAAAAATATTAATTTTTTTTTATTTCATTTTAAGACGATAATTAAGGTTCACGTAAGCCTAGGACTAATAGGCTGTTAATGATATCGTCAGGGATCTATTTTCAAGCCATATAAGGCAATTTTCTTTCTTAGCAAACCCCCATTAAGATAAAAGAGAGCCTTTTAATGGCACGAACTGATCACTGGTTGTCCTCATTAATAAATATTTACTGTGTGTGTGTGTGTGTCATTTTAAATATTTTTTCTTTGGCAAATTATTTTTTTTTAATTTGCTGTATTTTTGGCTTAAAAAGAAAACAAATAAATGTTAAGCTAAATTGTAAATAGTTCAGCAGCATGAAATTGCTTTGCACAAAAAAAAATTGGTTTGTTTGTTTTCTTTCTCTTTTTTTTTTTTGTATTTTAGTTTAGTGGTTATGGAGTCAGTGTTTATTATTTAACCACGCAAAGACCTTGCACTTGTGTGTCTATAACTCTGAAGGCTATTTATACGCGCACGATGGCAAACAACAAACATTTCTGCATGTGCGAGTGTATACGTACACATATTTGTTTCTATAGATTGTCAGTTGAATATTTATCTTTATAGTCAGTCAACATCCTTTTTTTAATGTGATGCTGCACTTCCCTTTTGTGTAAAAAAATAAAAAAGAAGCGTTGTTTGCTTTATTTTATTTTTATTTTTAATTTACATTTTTTTTTATTATTACTAAAAATAATTCTTTAAAATTTATAAAATACAAAAGGGAGCAAAGAAACTGTATTTTTATTTAAATTGTAAAAAAACAAAATTATGGAAATATTTAGTGAGCTTGTTAGGCCGAAATAGCTTGTGGGATCGAAATAGAGAACGTATAGAGCAGAGCATCTTAATATACTCGTAATATTGGTTTATAATTTTTCTTTCCCTGAAGCATATAACGTCAGCATATTTATGTTGTCTTTTTTAGAAAAAAAAAATTAATTAATATTAAATAAATTAACAAAAATATAAATTAAAATAATAATAAAATAAATTCAAAAAAAAAATGGAAAAGCAATAAAAAAATTATTTTATAAATAAAAAAAAAAATTAACTAAGTAAAAAAAATATAAAAAATAAATAAGTAGTAAATTAAAAAATTGTTGAAACATTAAAAAAAATTAACTAAAAATAATAAATAAAAAAAAAATTGATAAAGAAAAAAAGTAGGAAGAAAATTTTATTTAAAACAAAAAAAAAATTAAAAATCAATTGTAAAAAATAATCTTTATTGGTGCTTAATTCCAATTATGTTGGGTTTTACTCATAAATAAACACATATCAAAAATAAATGCAAAAATTATACGGTTCCTTTATAAAATACTGTGTAAAAACATCTCCAAATTTGAAAAATTGTGAAAAAATACGCACAGATTTCTCAAATTTACTTAAACAATATAAACACCATTTAAACGGCCTCAATGTTGTCTTTCTAAATCCGCTGAGAAACCTAAAATCGGCTGATGTTCAATTAAGTTACGAAAAACCGATTTTGCAGGCAAATTCCAAAAACAGATTCTTGTTATACCCGACAGCACTTACCAGAAATATAATATTCCCTCCCAGGTATTTGCACTTCATTATTTTTTGTTTCACTGTGTATTGAATTCATGCTCATGTGCATAAAGATTTTAAAGAGTGTGTGGTTCTGTAGGATTGTTTATGGTTTCTTAATAACACAAGCCTACAAGTAGCTCTCAATTTTATGGTGGCAGTCATATACTCATTCAAAAGTATTTCAGCATGCCGATGCTAAATTGCCTGCCTCCTTCTTTGGCATTTATCGTTAAGTAAGCAATAATAACTTGACTGTTTTTTTTATTTCACTAGCACCCTAGCACTTGTTCTACTTCTTTTTATTATTTGACAATGATAAAGTGGCTGCCACAGCAACAGAGTGTTAGTTAAGATGGTTACATGAAAAGCAATCGCACAGAACACGAAAGTATAACAAAAAGCATTAAAAACAAATTGCCAAAAAGTATACTAAGATGAAAAGCACAAAGGCATAAAGATATAAAAAAGATAGAGAAGGAGAGAGTGAGTGAGTGTGTGTGACATGTAAAAAGAGATAAAGAGACTGTTCAAATAAATCAGCAAAGGCAGTAGGAACTAATAAGAAAGAAAAGCAAAAAAAAAAAAAAAAATGGAGTGTATTTAATAAGTGTGACATAATTTGACAGCTTGTTTAACAAAATTTCAAATGAGAAAATATAATCCGTTGAAGGAAAATTAAAAAGAGAAATGACACACATTACAAGTGAAAAATAAATGAATATAAGTTATTTAAGACCAGAGCTTAAGGCTGTCAAATTATTTTTTTATGGAAAGTAAGTAAAGAAGAGTTTAAAAAAACGCAGCAGCAGCGAAAGCTAGTTTTTGTAGTAAAAGCCCTTTTCAAAGCGTTGTAAAACGTTCATTACTTTCAAATGCACCTTAACCTTTTCAAATAATATTTCTAAACTTATGTAGCTGCCTTTATTACGTTTACTCTGGTATCTGCTATTCAGAAATATTTTTTAATTAAGCCAGTGAGACTTGTTTTTCTGGTATAATGGTCCAGCCTTTTTCAATATTGTAGCTTCTCTGTAAAGTTTATTCACCACAAATATCAAGCTTGTTGTTGGACGTTAAATTAAAAATATCGATAAGTTAAATATCGAACAGTGTGTCCTTTACCTTCCACCCAATTTTAGTCTCAAAATTTTGGCGAAACCCCTTAAGTTGTATTAACGGGCCTAAATAAATAAAACTTTAATTGATTTGATTAAAAATTTAATCAATTTGATAACATGTTTTAATTAAAAAAGTTTAGTTCGCTTTTAATTTTAACTGTGAATTCAATTTGTTTTTCTTTGCAACTTCTTCTAATTTTTTTTTTATTAGTAAGTCTTTTTGAATATTTAATTTTCATTAAGCTTCCGATTTCTATTTTTTTTTTTTTTTTCAAATTGAATTTTAAACTTGTTTCGCTGATTACAACAACTACAACACATTCAATTTACATTTAAAGCTGCTTGTACAAGAATATTTATTTAGTATTTGGCTGTATTGTATGTACGAGTGAGTATATTTTCCCAATAGGATTAACACTTAAACCCATATTGCATACACGCACTACTACTTGTTACTCACCAACCCATACACACAAACACAAGCAGTTACTTACTGTTGCCATTCAGTCAAAACGCACTGCTATTGATTGCAGCTTGTGCTGTAATGGCTCATGTAACATTAAACGAAAATGTAAAAAAAAGTTGGAACTTGCATGTGTATTGAATTGAAAATTCTAATAGAAAATTGAACAATGCATACAGCTACACATACATGCATTCGACAAGTGCCTGCCTGGCTGCCTGGTTTTACTTACCTGGCTCGTATGTGGTGGTGGTAGTGAGTGTTGATTTTGTTTATGACTATAAAAGCGTGCAGCGGCTTTATGTTTGTATTGTTGGCAATTAAAACTCAGTTGAAAATTTCTATTTATACAATTGTATACATTTGGCTTTGTGTGTGTGTGTGTGTAAACATGTGCCTTATGTAAAAAAGAGTATAGCATACAGCTGTGCTGTATGTCATATTTGTCTCATTGTTTTACAGGTGAATTTATAGGCCACATTTTTTCTCCTTTTATTTTATTCTCGTTTTTTTTTTCATGCATAAATTTAAATATTTATAGTTCATCTCGAGCGTATGCAATTTATGCTCTTTGTTAAATTATTTATTCTCGCTCTCTCTCTCTGTCTTGCTGTCTTGCTCAATTACATGCTGAAATTTAATTCCTTCATAGTTGGAATTCACGTGGCAGTGCTAAATAAGCAAAATTATAAAAAAGGAAATAAATTTAGTCTTTAAAGCTTTAAAGTCTCGTAAATATTTGTGAGTCATGGCCAGGTATTGGATTTATATTTTTAACAGACTTTTACTCCAACTCGTATTATTTTAATTAAAGAGAAAAAGGTGTTTTTATAAAAAAAGTACATAAAACAGAAAACTGAAAGGTGACAGTTGTCAATAGTAAAAATTAGGATTTTGTAAAACACACTTCTAGCTTTGGGTTAGTCCCTAAATTGAAAAATTTCTAAATATTAGATGAACCTGATCCATTTTTGGTTTAAAAGTTGAAGCCAAAAAGTGATTGTATTCAGTACAAAATTCATACTTTTCATCGGAATTAAGATTTGTGTTTTTTTTTTGCGAAAAAAACTAAAAAAAAAAAATTGTTACTTACCCCCCTAAATGTAATTTTCTTTGCCTTTGCAAGCCAGCTAGATGAGTATGAGTTAAGCCTGGGTCTTGTGTGTGTTTATAGGTTCTAGTATATGTGTGTGAAGGTATGTGTTTTTGTGGCTGCGAGCATATTAAGTGTTTCATTGCATGTTTATTTAATAAAATAAATATTTTTTTACACCACATACAAAATTTATTTCATTTTTCCCGGAAATGCTGAAATTAAATGAGCAAAAGAACACGTGCATGCACAGAATTAAAGTAAAAAAATTTTAATATTTCGTCCTTTACTTACTATTTTTTTGCCATGTAAAACAATTTGGAAAAGCAAATAGACACCCAACAGTATTAATTACACAAGCATATACGTGTTTAAACCAAAGCAACTGAAAACTATTTCCAAAGCATTTTTGAAAATTAATTTTAAATTTTAGAAACGTTCAGAAGTGTGCTAGAGCGAAACAAAAAATTCGTTTCCGCTTTTAATCTCTCTTTAACACATTGATGTCTCTTAACTTTTGACTGGAGCTGCTTCAATAATGCAGTATATTCAGCTGGCGTCTCAGTGTCACTTGGTCGTTCAGTTAACTACTGACAATGATGTTTATTAATAAAATTGACAAGTCACATACGCTTTGATGTTAATACGTATAAACAACAAAAACGATGTTGGCCTGACTTAAGGGAAATTTTGTTGTGGAATTTCGAATTTTCTTTTTTAATTAATAGAACCAACTGGTTTCATATATGTCGTATTACCTCCTGCATTTAGGCGATTAGATTATATTTCGGATACCAGAGTTAATTTAAAAAAAAAAAAAACCAAATACATATTTTAATACTTTGAAAACAGTTTTCGGCTGCTTTGCTCCAAAATTGTGTATAGTGACGTTATTTAACAAGCTCAAGCTTACCAAAGAAAAAATTAATGGAGTGAGTGCGCTAGAAATTTTATAACCTTTTTTTAAATCTGTTTTATCAACACAAAAGAAAACTAGTTAAAACAAGCAACAAGATTCTTAAAATAACAAAATGAAAATCTTTTAGGGGCAAACATGTAACTTAAGCACACATAAGCCCACTCACACATCACAACCCTTTTTTTAAGAATTTAGTTTTTAGTTATTTTGTGTATTTTTTATTTAACTTTTTTCCTCTTCTTCTTCTGCTTGGGGTAAATACTTTCTTTAATTTTTTTAAATTTATTTTCGTTCAATGTAAAAATTTCATGATATTTTTTTTTGTGGCAAAAACTTTGTTAAGGATGATTAAAACTTTGTGAACTGGAAAAAAAACTGCATAAAATATTTACTTAACTTTAACTTAGCGAAAACACAAGCAACATGACAGTCAACAATTTCTCGTTTGAAATTTAGCAAAACATTAGCGAGTGGTTGTCAACGTAAGTGTAGCGTAAATTAAAAATTTTTAATAAAAAAAAAATTGTGATACTAATTTAATTTGTAACTGAATTAATTAAAAAAATATCTTAGGTCCGTTATTACAAGTCAGGCTTTTAAGGGACAAAGAGCCGTTTTTTGATAAAAACTTTGGAAACAAATTTTTTGTGGATGGTTAAGGATACGCTATGCGATATTTGAACTGTTATATATAAAAGTGGTATAAGTTCACTCAAAAAAAAAAAAAAATATAAGGATGCCATCTAACTAGAATCAATGCTGATTGATTTAAAAAAAAAGTGGACTTATACCACTTTCAATTATAACTGCTTATTTAATTGCATGCAAAACCCCGTCTCTGTAATTTAAAATCACTTTGCGCAAAAGAGATTTTTCAGAATTTATTTAATTCCATTAAAATATTTCATTAATAAGAAATTTGTTTAATCCGTTTCAAATTGTACAAGTTGTTGTACCCAATAAAATTATTGCTTTGCTTAAATTTAATCAAATAAAACAATTTTTTACGAATTCTGTAAAATGTAAATTAAATGGCTGCCAACACTTTAGCTTTAATTTAATTTCCGGTCAAGTTGGTTTGTATGAAAACACGAACCACTTTTATTTTAAGAATAATTCTAATTTCCTTTTTAAGAAACACTCTTTTTTTAATTTGCTGCTGTGTTTGTTGTTTTTGTGTTAACAAGAAAATAAATTAATTAAATGAAATAAAATATATGAAGATCCTTTCCATTTACAAATTGGATTTTGTTCAAGTGTGACAGCTGCTAAAGAAAAAAAAAAAAAAAAAAAAAAAAAAAAAAAAAAAAAAATTAAATTGTATTTTTCTATAGAATTTGTTGTCTATTTTCTGCTTCCAGCATGCTACACTTTGTATTGGCTTGTGAAGGTATTAGTTGTAATATAATACAGCAGGTTATGCCATGTTTGGCGTGATGTACTACAACAAATGTTTAAACTTTTTCTCACTCTTTGAAAGGACTAACAAGCAAAAGTAGCCCCCAGCGTTTAAATTAAAATGTCAAACCTAAATAAGAGCGCTTCATTGTTAATGTTAAATCATTTTGTTTAATAAACCGCCCCCAAAAGAAAAACAGACTTAAAAGCCCTAGATAAAAAAAAAATAAATAAAATATCATTAACTTAAAGTCATTGTGTGCGGCTTGTTGTTGGTGACATGAGCTGGGTATTAATTTTAAGCTAAATAACTGCGTGTGATAAATGGTAGGCATTTACCAACTTTCATAAACTTGTTGTGCAATATTCCACAGGATTATTATTGATACTTTCTTCCTTTTCTTTGTTTCATTTATTATTTAATTGCTGCTGTGAGCTCAGCTGGTGTTTTATCGTAATAACTACACTTGTATTCACTTAATAGTTTTATTTGTGGCTCTCTGTATTACTTAAGTTAGCGGTAATTTCAGTAACATATAAACACCATCCTGCTAAAATTACCTCAACTCATTTTTTGTTAAATGAACTTTATACCACTTTTAAAAATAACATCTCATTTCCATGTTTTCCCATTCTTGCTATATTTGGGGAAACATGTAATTATAATTAAATTTCTAAAAAAAAATTAGCAACATTTCATGTGCTAGATTTTCCAAGTGCGTGTAAAAATAGAAAGTTTGAAATTAGGTTTCTTCACAAAATTCCAAGGGACTTGTTCCCGCTCTTAATTCTAATTCCTCCTAATTATTAATATTTCAGACCATTTACGAAACGTTAAACAATTACAGTGTACAGACTTACATAGCATAAACCAACAGTTACACATTTTCGCAAAAGTAAAAAAAAAAAATATTTTTTTGTTTAATTTGCTACTAACGATTTGCAAACGACATAAATGGTCACTTAATTAGTAAGAAGCGTTGGCAAACAATTAAACACACACAAAAAAGGCATAGTCAGACAAAACGATTGTTTTAAATAGAAGAACCAACACTTTACTTGAAGAATTAATTAAAACATTCATCTTGCCTGAATGAAAACAACAACAAAAAAGTAAAAAAAAAATCCACTAACCAAGCCCAAACCCAAAGCAACCAAAAAGAGGTTAAATAAAAAATAATAAATAAAAATGCTGCAGTGCAGCAATTAAGACAATTTAAATAAAGTTTAAATAACAACTCAAGAGTAAAAAATAAAATAAATTAAAAACAAAATAAAAAAAATTTAAGTGAAAAATTAAAGTAAAAACAAAATTAAGTGAATAATAATAATAAAATAAAAAAATTAAATAAAAAGTAAGATAAAAATTGGCAAATGTGTTGTGTTTAAAAAAAAATTTATTTATTCTGGATACAGAAAACAACTGCAGTTGTGAGCTGTGATTTTGTTATCAGTCGAAAAGTCAGTTGCACTAATCGAACTTTTTAGTCCAAATAAAATTATGCAGCTAATATTTTTTTGTCTCAATCATATTTTGAAGTATAGCACCTGATTTTTATGGTCAGAGCGGAATTTTTGTTTAGTAACAACTTTAGTTCTCACTAAGGAAGTTGTTCTATCAGTGTGGGTTTTCCTCTCCCTGTTAGTCACAGGAAAACAATATGTTTTTTAAGACCTAAAAAACTTAAATTAATCAAACAAATTTCCATAAACAAAATTTGATTTTAATAAATTTTATATGCAATTGCGTGAAATTTTTTTTTTTGTGTTTTAATAAGACAACAAAATTTCCTTTTAATGAATTTTCTTTTTATAAATTTAGACGCAATTCTGTGAAAAAAATGTTTCAGTTTATTCCTCTTTTTGGTTGGTCTTTTGTTTTACAATTTAACGCATTATCAACACCCTTTTATGTTTGTTGTAATATTTTTGTTTTGTTTGTTTGTTCATGCTCTACAATCAATGCTGCATCAAATATCCTTGACCATGAGCTTCATAATGAAAGGGTTTCTCTAACAAGAACTTTATTTTACAACGGAATTTGAAATATTTACTTAATGCAGAATTAGCGGTAGCAACTTAACAGTTGATTCACAGAATTAAATTTCACTTGAAATCGCTTTAAAATATTAAAAAAAAAAATTCTCAATGAAAATATTTGATCTGCAAAATAATATTTTTTGGCCAGCAAAACCGTTGAATTTGAGTTATAGAAAATTAAAAATCCTCGATGAAAGTGTTCGAAAAATAAATGAATTTACCATTTGCTCTATATTGAGCACAAGAAGGTCTATGCAGAGCAGGAATTCGCCGTAAATTCACTGAATTACTTGAAGATTACGCTAAACTGGGATTTTTCAAAAAAAAAAAAAATATTTTCTTAGAGATTTAAAAAATTTTAGTGAAAGAAACCACTTTTGTGTGAGTGATCTGTGTAACACGTCTGTCCAATAATAAATTTTTGTTTAAAATTTGGCAAATTTAGTTCTGGCGTTCTTTCTTTTCCTAAAAAAAAATTATTCTTTCAAACGTATAAATATTTTAATTAAAGAAATGACTTTTATGAGAGTGTGTATGTGCTTTCTCGCAAACAATAAAATGTTTTAATAATTTTCCTTTAAACTGCTTGATGCATTATGAATTGATAAACAAAGTTCTTTTTGAAAAACCCGTTTTATATGAAAGTATAAACAACAAGTGTGATGAGTCTTGTTTAATATGTGGCCTTGTGGTTATTGTTGTTGCACAAGCAATCATCATATTGTTATTGTAGCAGACCGACAGCCAACGCAAATCATTTTAAAACAATAGTTTGGCAAACACAGCCCCGATCCATAAACAAAAACATTATCAACACCATCATCGTCACATCATGGTTGTCGTTGTTGTTATCATTAACATCATCACCAATAGCATGTAGCAACATCATGTCATTGTCATGGTTGTCAACATTTTTTTGTTTCTTTATCATTCAACATCAATGCCACCACTTGCTATTCTGTTTGTTTCGTTTTTAAAATTTGAATTTTGGGAGAAAAAAACGGGGATCGTTACAGTGGATTTTTCATGCAAGTCCTTTATTTTTTAAAATTTATTTTCATTTTCAAATGCCATTAAGGCCCTGCTTAGACGGAATATTTTTTGACAAATGTCTTGTCAAATTTTGATTAGTAAGACACAAGCGGATTTTCCACTTTGCCTTTCGAATATAAAAATTTTCTTTTGGAGTTCTATGCACGCCTGTAAAATGGCAAAAAAAACAAGTCATACGTGAAAAGGTCATACGTGTAAATGGGATTTTATTTGCTCCACCTTTAAAATGAAAAAAAAAAAAACATTTAAAAAAAAATATTTTTTTAAATGACTTTATGCTTTGAAATAAAAATACTAAATGAATAAATGAAATGGTAACTCTTGCAAAAGGGGAAAATAGTTCTTCATGGTCATGACCAAAGCTATTATTTTTGATTTTATTTTGTGTGATTTTTTAGTTTTCCACTTTTCTAGGTTTCTTTTATTTTGTGCAAATATTTTTTGTTTACTGCCTTTTGTTTTAATTTTTTTTTTAACAAATTGTTGGTTGAAAAGATATTCGTTGCATTATTACCCGCAAGCAAAAAGCGTTTTGTTTTCAAATAGTTAACATTTTTGCAGCACTTTTTAATGTTAAAGAACAAGAGAATGTCAAAGTTTAAATAAATATTTAGGGCATATTTGCAGTTGGAAGGGAATATTGGATGAACTAATCGTTGATTTTATTAAAAATTTCTGCAATCATACTACAACCCATAAAATAAAAAAGCGTGGCTATAGCTGTTGATTGATAAAAAATGTGAGTAATTAAAAAAAATTGATTGAAAGTCTTGATGTAACAATTCCAATTGTTAACCTTTTTTATTCAATAACTCATTTCATTTCATTTCATTTCATTCTTGCACATTGAAATGAAAAATGAAAAATAAATTAATGGGCTGACTACCGTCATGTTATAATGAAGTTACAAACACTAGTTGGTTTGTTGGATGGCATTTGCACTTGAGCTAAATTATTGTTCACACTCATTTCTAATCTGTAAAATATGACCACACAACCGTTTGCCTTTTAGTTTTCGCTTGCATTCCATTGCAATTGCTGGCATGGTGTTGCCTGCATCAGTTGTATTTAGCAAGCAAATGTAAACATAATTAACAGAGCAATAAAAAGTGTGTGTGTGTATGTAGTTGTGTAACCCAGGCTACAAAACAAAAAGCGAATTAACTAGCAAGTTTTTTTGAAAATGACTTGCTGGCGGCCTTTTTGTGGAAGCTTTAGCTATCAAATTGGCTGTCATTTAGTCAGTTTTTGTAGTAAAATCCTTTAGCAACACATGTAAATGTTGACAATTCTGTCATCAAAATGCATGTTCTCCTTAAACTAATTTTCACAGAAAAATAATAACGATTCGGGGTTTAAGGTTAAGGTTACAAGCAAAGTTTTAAAATTCAACAATAGTTACTCTTTGGCATGGGTTTTCTCTGCAAATGGCAGAGTCAACCACCAAGGGGGGGGGAGGGGGGGGGGGGTTTAAATTGGAAGATGTAGACGCCCAGGACATGTGGTTGCCATATCTGCCGCAAAGCTCTTCTGGCCATTGACACTTCATGTGCAGGTGCTTTAAACAAACCAACAAGATCGTAAGATTTGATACCAGGCAATCAAAGTCAATGAAAAGAGAGCGAGAGAGAGAGAGAGAGAGTTTATTTAGTCTGAATAGGCTAGGCTGGTTGCAGAGGGCACTCCAATAGGAAAACAAATTTGGTCCTCCATGTGGTTCTTTAGTGATATTGTTCTGAAAAGGAGTATGTGGTTTCAGTAGCACCAAATCACGTAACACATTCTGCAGAAGTGAGATAAACAATTATTCTAGGCCTCTAGAATTTTTCTTGTGCGGTTTTCTTAAGTCTTAGGCCTCTGCAAATAAGCCATAAACCATAGTGACCCTCAAACACAACATTACACAATATTTTGTTGAAACTCAGTCTTGAGAGTTGCGCCAGAAAATATTTACTCAATGACGATATTCTAACATACCTGGAAGTCAGTGGGACTTAATATACTTAAGAATCATACAACAATCATAAGGAGTCTCGGATTGTAGTTGGGAACTGGACTTTACAATAGACCTTAAAGATCGCGTTGCAATTGTAACCCATAGCAATAATAAAAATTGACACGTTAGCGATAAGCTTTTCAAAATAATGCAAAATTTTCGCAGATATCTTACGCACACACACACACACTTTCTTGTTTTTAATTTAAATTCAAAAATAAAAAGCACCTAATGAAAACCCCTTTCAAAGTAATGGTTTATATCAGCAGGTCATTCATTACATGTGCTTCTTTTTAAACAAAACGGCATTAAAACATTTTTGCTCGCTTAATGTTTTTATAAAGAGAGAGAATTTATTTTTTGTTGTTGTTGGAAGCACATTAATGAATTATTTCAACCACTAGACATTCATTAATGTACACATACACACATTTGTGTAAGTTTTCTTTGGCTAATTCATTCGGCTGCAATATTTATTTTGCTAAAAATTCCTCACACAACAACAACAAGAGATGAATGAATTATTAAATTTGTTTATTTTTAAATTTTCTATTTCTTTTTACAAATTTTCTAATTAATAAATAAATAAATCGAAATAAATATTTTTAGTTTCACAAGAGTTTTTGTAAATGCTTTTTGCTGCATGATGATGTGTCCTGTTTTTTCTCTATTTAATTTACACAAGCAAACATACAAACCATCGTATAGTATACGAGTAGTTTATGTAAATATAGAACCGATGACTTTTTAGCAAAATATTTGTCAAATATTTTTAAAAGAAATTTTCAAGGTGAAATCTTAATAATTAGTTGATAGACGTTAGATAATTATTTTTCAACATGCTGTCAAAAATATTTTTAAATATATATTTTTTTTAAATAGAAAAATAAAAAAAAAACCAAAAATTTTATTTAAAATCTTATACTCTATACAGTGGGTAAATTAGAGAAATTAATGATGAAAAGCTGTGTAACGAAAGCGACACCAGTTACTCATTTTCTTCTGGAAAAGCGCTCACTATCTTTTGACTTGTTGTTGCAAACAACAGTTCCATAAAACCACTGTAATGTGTAAAAAATGTCAATTCAAGATTATACGAGTACATTCTCTCGTATCTAAAATATGTTGGATATTGTTTAATAACGACACGGATCTACCAAAAATTTAATAGTACCCAAAGTCTCAGTTATCTTTTTATTAATTGATGTTGTGTTATAATTTAATTTAAGGCCAAAATCCAGCTGAAATCCACCCTGAATTAACCCTTAAACATATTTTAAATTTTGTCTTATTTCTGTTGTTTAAGTTAAACTGTCAAAATTAGAGTGTTCGGAGGCTATTAGTAGAATTTTACGAGCAATATTTTCGTAGAACATTTTAACTAGCCAACACTTCAAATTATGGGTCTTTTTTGTTCCCTTTTAACGGTCAAAAAATTAAAAAAAAAATAGTGGTTATTCAAGAAAAGAAATATCCAATTTGTTACCTAGTGTTGTGTTATGTTATGTGTTTTTTTGGAGCCTAAGAAAAAAGAAAGGCTTGTTAACATGTGTCTATACTTCATTTAATTCTTCTAATTTTTTTTTTTTTTTTGTTGTGCTAAATAAATTAATTTCAATTAGTTTTTTAGTTGCTGAAATAAACTCAAGATAAAAAAAAAATTTTTAAATTTAGCAACAACTGCTCTGCTTGTTTCCCCTGAAATTATTTTTACTTCGTCGTTGAAACAATAGCTAAATTTGGATGCGTAGTTTTTTTTTTAGTTTTCGAAAAATTTTATTACTACAAAAATATTTTAAAACATTTCCCATAACTGTTTGTATCCATTTTGAATCTTAAAGAAAAGTGTTGTGAGTTCAAAGTCAATGCTAAACAAAAAAGAAAAATAAAAAAATTTAAATTTATTATGGTCAGCCATTAATCTATTAAAAACAAAGGCATGTAAAATGTTTACATGAAATATAAAATATGAAAATAAAAAAAATATTTGAAACAAAAATTGTTGAGTCAAATTTTGCACACACAATTTGTGCGTTCATTAACACTACAACGAAAAAAATTTTTATTTTTAAATAGAGATGTCACAATGAAAATTGAAAAAAAAAATATTTTTTGTGGCAGCCAGGGTTGGGAAACTCAATATTTCAATTCAATTAATAAATTTTTCATGGAATCAATGAAATATTTCACTAACCTATCAATCTGGTTATCCCAGGTTCGATTCCTGCCTAGACCCTGGATGTTTTTATACAGAAAAGCCAAGTAGCTTCGCGGATTTGTGTTGTTTAAAAATTTAAATAAAATGGTAAGAACTATAAAATATAGTAATAAATTTTAACGTAACGTAACTAGTTAAAAATTAATGAATTTTTCATTGGATTAATGCAAAAAAAAAAAAATATCAAGAAAATTCATTCCGTTAAAACGAAGTATTTTAATTGCTGGATTTTCTCGTATGTTAATACTTGCATGGATATGTGTATTTGATTGTGTGCCTTTTTTATTTTTATTTATGCATATTCTCCAAACTTGACTAAAAAGCTGCTTTACTTTCTTTCTTAATTTAAACCCCAAAAAGTATACTTTTTTTGTAGCATTTAGGTGTGGTTCCTTTGTGTAGATAATTCTTTGTATACGCACTTGATTTGTTAGCTTAAGTTACTTTTATTTTATATCTTTTTTCTCATATAAAAACCTTGTGAATAAAAATCAAAAGTCAGAGGAGTTTATTTTCATTTATTTAGAATGCTTACAAGACAGCAGGCCTAAAGTTAAACCATGCGTAAATTAAAACAAAAAAAGTATTTGAAACAACACATGTTAGAACAATCACATTAAGAAATAAATAAATGGCAACAAGGGGATGGATATCAAGTTGTTGTCCAATAACAAAAATCTAAAATTTATTTTTGTTATCTGACAAAAATTTTTCAAGAGGGCAAAAACCTTGTTAAAAACAAAAACAAAACTTTTATGTTTTATAAAATTTAACTTTAAGCCAACAACTGGCCAACTAACGTTATTATTTCCAATTGGGCTAACTCGTGTGTGTGCGTATGTGTGTGTACAATGTACGGTATTTTAACATGTTTCAATATTAAAAGCATTTGCCATTTTTTCATTTTAGGGGTTTTTCGTGTTCTATTTTATTTACTTTTCTTCTTTTCTTTTGTATACGTTACCATACCATAACCTTCATTTTGTGTGTTATATAACTGCAGTTACAGCACACATATTTTTCTTTTGCCTTTAAATTTTTTTTATTTTATTTTTTTTTTACATGAAACTTATATTCCTCCCTAGATTCTCGTAATGTGTGTGTGTGTTTTATAGTTGAATGCGTAAATAGTGGGTATCTCAGTAAGAGTGTACTTTTTAAGTTTAGTGTTGTTCTCGGATGAAGCTCATTTTAAAATGAATGACTTCGGGAATGCACAAAATTGTAGAATTTGTAGCTCAGGAAATCCTCATGCAATCCACGACAAAGAAATGCACCTTCAACGGTGTAATGATTATTTTGGTCTGGCCCAAATTGCGGTGTCGGTAAATGGCATTCGTTACAGGAACATGATGACGAAGGGCACTCTTTTTGGGACACCCTTTATAAGTGTCCTATGTGTGTATAGTAACAACATTCCTCAACATTGTCAAAATACAAGAATGTACAATAAAATCCTAAAAGCTATTTTCCTGCCACTTCTTTGATACTCATACACTCGGTTGCGTAAGTGAGCCAGTAAGACTTTACGTGTGCATGTATATTAGTGTGTTAAACGGTTGTATGTTTTTTTTTTTATTGTATAAAATTTTACTTATTTTTTATAACATTTTTGCCTTTTGTGATTGCTTAAAAAATTCTTTTGACTTCCGATGTGATCCTTCTATGTGGCTTAGGAGCCAACTACCAAATCAGGGCATCCAATAACTGATGATGCCTTGACGACAATTGGCATGTTGTGTTAAAGAAAAATGTATGTAATTTACTAAAAGTATAATGATTAAGTCATGTAGTTTTTTTTTAGTATTAAAGCTTCTTTTCTTGACTTGTAAATCAAATTCCTTTAATAAAACTCTGTTTAAAGACAAAAGTCAAAAAAGTCAAAGTCGGTATTTGAAAACAAACGAAACTTTTTATAAACGTTTCCTGCAAAATCATAAATAGTAAATATTTTGCATGAGTAAAAGCAACACTAAAACGTTTGGCTTTGAACTCATTTTCATGTTTAAAGGGTACCATTACAATTGCACAAAACAAAAGCAGATACGTATTTCGTTGTGTTCTTGAATTAACTACACGCAAAAAAAATATGGTTAAGACAAACATAATCTATGAAAAAAATTATTCCTCCTATCCAAAAATATTTACGTAGACTGTAAATATTAAAATATAAAAAAATTTAAAAACGTTTACTTTAAAGTCTTCTTTATTTTTTTTTCTATTTTTTTTAACAATAAGAACACATAAACTTATCGGTGGATTAGAATTGGAATTAGGGGCGGGAACGAGTCACCTGAGCACTGCGGCCAAAATAGACTTTCTAAATCTGGTATCAATACTCAAATAAGAATTCAAAGACTTCCTGCGGTGATTTGTCTGCCATGTCAGACACATGTAGGTAGTGATGCCCTAAACAACAAAAATGGGCATGCTTTGCTGTCTCTTTGTGTTTCTAACATAACCTGCTGAGATGGTTTCGAGCAAATATTTAAATACTCTGCCATATCTAGTCATGAGTCTCCTGACAATACGAATTCCTGGCCGAGTCAAGCCCAGTAAGTCATATGATCTCTTTCGAGAATCTAATGACATAAATGTTTTCGCTACCCTGATATCCACAGTTTTCCTCGCGATCTCGTCTGCCGCCCTTATTGCCTGTTAGTTAGTCTTAGACCAGTGGGGTGGAGAGTTTTTTTAAGAAGTTTCAAAATTGTTAATGCTTCTAGAGTAATTTTATAATTTTTGTTTTTTCAGTAATTGACAGTACCAGCAGTTCGTAGTATTAGTGTTTTACAATTTCATTTAAAAATTCATTCGCCTGTAAACTACACAAACGAAAGACTTTCTTCTGCTTTCTATATCCATCTCATTGACTTCATTTGCTTCTTTCTCTCTCCTCAACTACTCTCAGTTGTTAAATTTATTTTCTATTAGATTTTTGCTTGGTTTTTCTCTCCTTAATTTATTTATTTTTTTCTAACTTGCACACATACTTGCATAAGCATAAAAAGATATATTTGCTTGATTTGTTTTTTTTTTTTAATTTTATTTTCTTGTTTCAATTAATTTATTCAGATGAAGTAAATAATTAAAAAAGAACCCAGCAAAAAGTTTTGTTGTAAAAAGTATTTTATCGAGAATTGTGTCATGTTGTCAGCTGTTGGAATATGAATATGAGATCTGAGATTATCACAACTTTGAAATGACTTATCCGATTTTGTTAAAATATCTCAAAATATTTTGGCTTTATTTGCTTAGCCCTTTCGAGATATTGAGAAAGTAGCTATAACAAAAATGAAAATTTATTAGTTAATATTATTCAAGCTTAAGATCGTAATGAAAAAATTTGTTTTTATTTTAATTTTGCAATATTTCGACTTTCTTTTGAAGGTCTTCTTCAGGAAAATTTATTTTTATAAAATATCGGAAAATTAAAATAAAAACAAATTTTTCCATTAAGAGCTTAAGCAATTTTTAAAAATAAAAAAGTAATGGCAACAAACTGCATAACAAAACATCAAAATCCATAAATAAATACTGATTTTATTTTCGTTAAAGTATTACTCAGTTTGAAATAAAAAATGCGTTATTTTTGCCTGTGTAGCGCGTTCTCAGTTCACAAGAAAAAACTTTTCCATAAAAAAATTTTATCATTTGCCTGAATGTTATAACTTTTCATGACATGCAAAAGTAGCTTCAATAATATGGCTGCTGTCAACTTTTTAAGTTGCTGTAATATTCCTATTGGCACATTCGTTACCTTCATGCGTGATTTTAAACTGTGTGTTGTTAATTTTAAAGCTTATGCCAAAACTTAGTTTGTTTTGAAAAGCTTTAGCTAAAATAATTTAATTGTTTACAAAAAAGTCTTACACATGACTTTTTACATTTGTTTTTGAAGAGTTATTTTATACTTAGGTTGCATAGTAGCTCACTTGATTTTGTTAAGTTAGTCCTTTAATAAAAACAACAAGTGCTGGGTGTGTTTTATTTATTTATTTATTTATTTTTTGAATACTAAATTTTCTAATCTTCTTACTCATTATTTTATTTATACTCGTATATCTATTGGTTTTTTTTTAACATGAAAGCAAATGAAAGAACAAAGTTTTTTTAACATGAAATTCTTAATCGTAAATTGTAAACGGCAATTCCAGCTCATAGAAATTAAATTAAATTTTAAAGTTTATTGAAAGAAAAATATTATTTTGCAAAAGAAACCAGCAAACACACATACACACGTATTTACATTAAATTAAAATCCGTTTAAGAAAAAAAAAATGTATAGTAAAACTAAAATAAATTTCAAACATTTGCAATTACAAGAGTTTGAAATTTAAATTTAATGATTTTCTAAAGCAAATTTTATTCTGAATGTGCACAAAATTTCAATTAAAAATTTTACAACAAAAGCTTTCAATGATAGGAAGTAAATTATTATTTTAAAACAAAATGTTTTCCAACGTAAACATGATTTCTTTCTTGCAGGGCATGATGAGCGCAAAATTGCCTTAAGACATTTTTACACATTCATGCTTGTTTTTAAACTGTTTGTTTTTAATTTTAATAAAGTTTGCATAGTTTAAGGCTTATGCTTTTAAAGTACTTAGTCTTGCATAAACTTAGGCTGTTGTTGTTAAGTTTGTTTTGAAAACCTTTAATTAAAATAATTTTATTGTTTACAATTCTTATATGACTTTTTCAGGAGTTATTTTAAACTGCTGTTTAGGTTAGGTTGCACAGGGATGTGGTCCCTTTGGCATAATTGATGTACCATATTAGATACTTAAATTAAAATAAATGATTTTATATTTTTTTCTCTTTAAAATAAAACTACAAATAAACTAAAAATGAATTAAAAATCATACAAAACAATATATATATTTTTTCAAATATATTAAATGTTTTTTTGTTTTTCTTTTTCTTTGCAGGTACGTTTTTTTCATACGCACATTTTAAAAATACCAAAAACAAGCAAGTATGAAAAAAATGTTCATGAATATTATTCGTTTATAATTAAAACTCATAGAAAAATATAAACTTTGTTTTTTTTTTTTGGAATTAAAAAAAAAAATATTTTTATTAACCTCCGCAATTTAGGTGATTTAAATGTTAACAAACTTTGAACTTAATCAAGGAAAACTGTATGTTATTATTAATTTTCCGGTCTTTTTTTCCTACATTATTCTAATAAGATGACAACAGTTTGTGTATGTTTGACAATAAAAAAATAAAAAATAATTTTTAAGCATAGTTGTTATGCTTGTTTCGACAAATATTTGTTTTATGTGACCGCAGCTTTACACTTTTTAAATTAAATTGAAAGAATTGCAATGTTTTTTAATTTCTTTTTTTTTTAAACTCCCACTGTGTGGTGCGTGTAACTAACATGCATTTCCGTTTCCTAATGTTGAAGCTCATAAACTGCTGCTGCTGTTTTTCTTTATCAGTTACAAGTAATAAATTTCCATTTGAAGGTTACAAACTAAAGCAATTTTGCTTTGAGCAGCAAGAAAACTCTGCAAAATAAGCACGTTTTTAAAAACATGCACGTGAGAGGAGTTTAAGGAAAAAAAAATTAAAAAAAAAAAAAAGAAAACACTTTAATATTTATAAATGGTTTTAAGAAGTTCTTGAATTACATGTAGACTATTTGTAAAATATAACCAACAAAAAAGTAAAATAAAATTATTTTATTGAAAGAAATGTAGTATTTTCGATTAATTCCATTTGATATGCTAAAAAGCTTATAGATTTTCTGTTATTGTATTTATGAAAATTGTTTATTGCATTTTGTATATAATTTAATTAAAAACACATACAGCTTTATGTTTACACAAGTAAATTTATTTTAATTTAAGATTATTCATTTTATCTTATTGCTCATTAAAAATTCATGGGTTTGTATTTTATTAATTCTCTTTAGTTTTGTTGGGATCAAATTAAGACTTTATAATTCACTTCACAACAACACCAAGAAAAATACTTATGCAATACAAATACTCACATGAATTTTTAACATTTGTCCTTAAGGATAATTCATCAATAAATTCTCATAAATATTTTTTTTTTGGAATTTTTAAAAATGACAAAAATACATTTTTTTTTAATTTTAAAATAAAAATAGTTATTAGAGTTGTGAATTTTTTTTTTATTGCTAAAGAGACATGTTCTTTAAGTATGGAATTAAATAGCCGTTAAATGGCCCTTATGGCTCTTACTATTACTCTCTTCAAGAAATTTTCAATGACTTTCATAGAGATGTGGCTGTATCCCAACGTTGACGCTTTGGGATACAGCATGTGAGTTTAATAATAAATTGTGGTTTGTTCACATAAACCCGAGATTTTACAAAACCCCAAAGAATATCACAAGAACTCCGCTACCACGTCCTTGTAAATAATATATTCTTTTCATTTGATTTAATGGGAATAAACATATGGCGTTGAAAACTATTTTTTTTTTCATACTGTTGCAAGTTGTAACATGAAAAATTTATTTCATATTTTGTTCTTTCTTTTTTTTTTTTTTTTTGGCAAATCGAGTGACAATTTTTATTAAGTGACTTGTCACAATATATACCCACAATACACACCTACACAACTACTTGTCTACTCGCATAATTCAATGTTGCCATGTGAATATTGAAAGGTTTTTGCTCTATTAAAAAAATTCATGATGTACAGACTTGCTCAACTATAAAAATATTTATGCAGTTAGTTACGAATATAAAAAAAGATTATGTCAGTTTATTTTTTACTTAAATCTGTCTTCTTGTCTATTTCTGTTTTTTTTTTTTTTTATTATATTTTGGATGGCAGATTGTTTTCTGCTTTGATTTTTTTTTTTTATCACATTTAAGAATTTTCACGTCCAGTTTTTTGTTCTTCTTTTTTCATTTTGTAGCCGTTAAGCATTAAAGTGTTTTGCTCTTTTATAAAACGATGGCAAAAAACTTGATTTTTCTTGTTGGCAAAATTTGTTGATGATTCATTTTAAATAAATTTGTGGATTTTATTTTATTTCGTATTAATTTTTTCTCAATTTAATTTTTTTTTTCATTTGCGTCATTTTTTTAATAATTAATTCTGCCAAACAAATTTGTTGCATTTAATGAACAGAATTAAAAAAAAAGAAAAATTAAAGGGAAATTTGTAAAATTTGTGTGCATAAAACTGGCTGTTGGTAGCTGAGGTTTAAATCGTGGTATTCGTTATATAATGACTTCAAGCTACGCGGGTTTGTGCTTTTATAAATAAAATTTTTAATTAATTTAAAAATAAAAGTTCATTTATAAATAATGTCTTTCACTGCTGACTTTAGTAAAAACGTTTAAACAAAAGACTGTCTATGTAGAAAGAACAGGAAGAGTCATGAACTATAATTTTTGTTAATTTTTATGACTGCATTTTTTTTTATTTATTTTGAATAACAATTTTCGTTATTCATTTGTTATGGGAAACCATTTTAGAATGTGTGCGAAAAAATATTGTTATTAATGACGCCAGAATGAATTGATTTTTTTTAAGTGGGCGCTAAAAGTATTTGTTTGTTTATGTATTACTCAAAAAAAACTAATTTTAAAAATTCAGAAAACTTGTACGTGTTGTTTCCATATACTGCAGAAAAAACACAAAAAGAAAGTGAATAAAAAATTAATTACAATTCATAGGATTAAAAAAAGACAAAATAAAAAGGAGCAACAAATTTTGTTTTTTGCGTTTATCTCGGAAACGGCTGGGCGGAAATGGCCCGGGACCCTATAACTCGGATTTCCACATGCTGAATCCGATTTTCGCAATTAGAATTTTCTAGCTCAAAATTTTTGGCAAAATTGGAAAAAATGTACAAGAAAAACGTTTTTAATAAATAGTAGGCGGGTCAAGGGGCGGTAAATGTGGAATGTAAAGGAGAGCCCAATTCTCAGTCTATCACGTAGTGAAGGTTTCATCCAAAAATATTAATCCATTCAAAAGTTATTAAAAAAAGACAAAAAATAAAAAGGCGCACAGTCGCATATTTTGCTGTTAATGTTTTCTGTATTTTTTGAATAACTTTTGAATGGATACATATTTTTGCAAGAAACCTTCACCACTGGATAGAGTGAGAATTGAACTACCACTCGCATTGCACAATCATCGCCTCTTGCCACGCCTACTATTAAATTAAAACGTTTTTCTTGCACATTTTTTCCAATTTTGCCAAAAATTTTGAGCTAGAAAATTCTAATATCGAAAATCGGATTTAGCATGTGGAAATCCGAGTTATAGGGTCCCGGGCCATTTCCGCCCAGCCGTTTCCGAGATAAACGCAAAAAAAATTTTTGGCCCAAATTGAGGGAGCCCCTAAAAGCCGGCAATGAAAAATTTTAAATTTTTTTTTACTATAGAAAAGCCGAATTTTGCCAAATTTTGTTTTTTGCGTTTATCTCGGAAACGACTGGGCGGAAATGGCCCGGGACCCTATAACTCGGATTTCCACATGCTGAATCCGATTTTCGCAATTAGAATTTTCTAGCTCAAAATTTTTGGCAAAATTGGAAAAAACGTACAAGAAAAACGTTTTTAATAAATAGTAGGCGGGTCAAGGGGCGGTAAATGTGGAATGTAAAGGAGAGCCCAATTCTCAGTCTATCACGTAGTGAAGGTTTCATCCAAAAATATTAATCCATTCAAAAGTTATTAAAAAAAGACAAAAAATAAAAAGGCGCACAGTCGCATATTTTGCTGTTAATGTTTTCTGTATTTTTTGAATAACTTTTGAATGGATACATATTTTTGCATGAAACCTTCACCACTGGATAGAGTGAGAATTGAACTACCTCTCGCATTGCACAATCATCGCCTCTTGCCACGCCTACTATTAATTTAAAACGTTTTTCTTGCACATTTTTTCCAATTTTGCCAAAAATTTTGAGCTAGAAAATTCTAATATCGAAAATCGGATTCAGCATGTGGAAATCCGAGTTATAGGGTCCCGGGCCAATTCCGCCCAGCCGTTTCCGAGATAAACGCAAAAAATTTTTTTGGCCCAAATTGAGGGAGCACCTAAAAGCCGGCAATGAAAAATTAAAAAATTTTTTTTTATTATAGAAAAGCCGAATTTTGCCAAATTTTGTTTTTTGCGTTTATCTCGAAAACGGCTGGGCGGAAATGGCCCGGGACCCTATAACTCGGATTTCCACATGCTGAATCCGATTTTCGCAATTAGAATTTTCTAGCTCAAAATTTTTGGCAAAATTGGAAAAAATGTACAAGAAAAACGTTTTTAATAAATAGTAGGCGGGTCAAGGGGCGGTAAATGTGGAATGTAAAGGAGAGCCCAATTCTCAGTCTATCACGTAGTGAAGGTTTCATCCAAAAATATTAATCCATTCAAAAGTTATTAAAAAAAGACAAAAAATAAAAAGGCGCACAGTCGCATATTTTGCTGTTAATGTTTTCTGTATTTTTTGAATAACTTTTGAATGGATACATATTTTTGCATGAAACCTTCACCACTGGATAGAGTGAGAATTGAACTACCTCTCGCATTGCACAATCATCGCCTCTTGCCACGCCTACTATTAATTTAAAACGTTTTTCTTGCACATTTTTTCCAATTTTGCCAAAAATTTTGAGCTAGAAAATTCTAATATCGAAAATCGGATTCAGCATGTGGAAATCCGAGTTATAGGGTCCCGGGCCAATTCCGCCCAGCCGTTTCCGAGATAAACGCAAAAAAATTTTTTGGCCCAAATTGAGGGAGCACCTAAAAGCCGGCAATGAAAAATTTAAAAATTTTTTTTTATTATAGAAAAGCCGAATTTTGCCAAATTTTGTTTTTTGCGTTTATCTCGGAAACGGCTGGGCGGAAATGGCCCGGGACCCTATAACTCGGATTTCCACATGCTGAATCCGATTTTCGCAATTAGAATTTTCTAGCTCAAAATTTTTGGCAAAATTGGAAAAAATGTACAAGAAAAACGTTTTTAATAAATAGTAGGCGGGTCAAGGGGCGGTAAATGTGGAATGTAAAGGAGAGCCCAATTCTCAGTCTATCACGTAGTGAAGGTTTCATCCAAAAATATTAATCCATTCAAAAGTTATTAAAAAAAGTAAAAAAATAAAAAGGCGCACAGTCGCATATTTTGCTGTTAATGTTTTCTGTATTTTTTGAATAACTTTTGAATGGATACATATTTTTGCATGAAACCTTCACCACTGGATAGAGTGAGAATTGAACTACCTCTCGCATTGCACAATCATCGCCTCTTGCCACGCCTACTATTAATTTAAAACGTTTTTCTTGCACATTTTTTCCAATTTTGCCAAAAATTTTGAGCTAGAAAATTCTAATATCGAAAATCGGATTCAGCATGTGGAAATCCGAGTTATAGGGTCCCGGGCCAATTCCGCCCAGCCGTTTCCGAGATAAACGCAAAAAAATTTTTTGGCCCAAATTGAGGGAGCACCTAAAAGCCGGCAATGAAAAATTTAAAAATTTTTTTTTATTATAGAAAAGCCGAATTTTGCCAAATTTTGTTTTTTGCGTTTATCTCGGAAACGGCTGGGCGGAAATGGCCCGGGACCCTATAACTCGGATTTCCACATGCTGAATCCGATTTTCGCAATTAGAATTTTCTAGCTCAAAATTTTTGGCAAAATTGGAAAAAATGTACAAGAAAAACGTTTTTAATAAATAGTAGGCGGGTCAAGGGGCGGTAAATGTGGAATGTAAAGGAGAGCCCAATTCTCAGTCTATCACGTAGTGAAGGTTTCATCCAAAAATATTAATCCATTCAAAAGTTATTAAAAAAAGACAAAAAATAAAAAGGCGCACAGTCGCATATTTTGCTGTTAATGTTTTCTGTATTTTTTGAATAACTTTTGAATGGATACATATTTTTGCATGAAACCTTCACCACTGGATAGAGTGAGAATTGAACTACCTCTCGCATTGCACAATCATCGCCTCTTGCCACGCCTACTATTAATTTAAAACATTTTTCTTGCACATTTTTTCCAATTTTGCCAAAAATTTTGAGCTAGAAAATTCTAATATCGAAAATCGGATTCAGCATGTGGAAATCCGAGTTATAGGGTCCCGGGCCAATTCCGCCCAGCCGTTTCCGAGATAAACGCAAAAAAATTTTTTGGCCCAAATTGAGGGAGCACCTAAAAGCCGGCAATGAAAAATTTAAAAATTTTTTTTTATTATAGAAAAGCCGAATTTTGCCAAATTTTGTTTTTTGCGTTTATCTCGGAAACGGCTGGGCGGAAATGGCCCGGGACCCTATAACTAAGATTTCCACATGCTGAATCCGATTTTCGCAATTAGAATTTTCTAGCTCAAAATTTTTGGCAAAATTGGAAAAAATGTACAAGAAAAACGTTTTTAATAAATAGTAGGCGGGTCAAGGGGCGGTAAATGTGGAATGTAAAGGAGAGCCCAATTCTCAGTCTATCACGTAGTGAAGGTTTCATCCAAAAATATTAATCCATTCAAAAGTTATTAAAAAAAGACAAAAAATAAAAAGGCGCACAGTCGCATATTTTGCTGTTAATGTTTTCTGTATTTTTTGAATAACTTTTGAATGGATACATATTTTTGCATGAAACCTTCACCACTGGATAGAGTGAGAATTGAACTACCTCTCGCATTGCACAATCATCGCCTCTTGCCACGCCTACTATTAATTTAAAACGTTTTTCTTGCACATTTTTTCCAATTTTGCCAAAAATTTTGAGCTAGAAAATTCTAATATCGAAAATCGGATTCAGCATGTGGAAATCCGAGTTATAGGGTCCCGGGCCAATTCCGCCCAGCCGTTTCCGAGATAAACGCAAAAAATTTTTTTGGCCCAAATTGAGGGAGCACCTAAAAGCCGGCAATGAAAAATTAAAAAATTTTTTTTTATTATAGAAAAGCCGAATTTTGCCAAATTTTGTTTTTTGCGTTTATCTCGGAAACGGCTGGGCGGAAATGGCCCGGGACCCTATAACTCGGATTTCCACATGCTGAATCCGATTTTCGCAATTAGAATTTTCTAGCTCAAAATTTTTGGCAAAATTGGAAAAAATGTACAAGAAAAACGTTTTTAATAAATAGTAGGCGGGTCAAGGGGCGGTAAATGTGGAATGTAAAGGAGAGCCCAATTCTCAGTCTATCACGTAGTGAAGGTTTCATCCAAAAATATTAATCCATTCAAAAGTTATTAAAAAAAAGACAAAAAATAAAAAGGCGCACAGTCGCATATTTTGCTGTTAATGTTTTCTGTATTTTTTGAATAACTTTTGAATGGATACATATTTTTGCATGAAACCTTCACCACTGGATAGAGTGAGAATTGAACTACCTCTCGCATTGCACAATCATCGCCTCTTGCCACGCCTACTATTAATTTAAAACGTTTTTCTTGCACATTTTTTCCAATTTTGCCAAAAATTTTGAGCTAGAAAATTCTAATATCGAAAATCGGATTCAGCATGTGGAAATCCGAGTTATAGGGTCCCGGGCCAATTCCGCCCAGCCGTTTCCGAGATAAACGCAAAAAATTTTTTTGGCCCAAATTGAGGGAGCACCTAAAAGCCGGCAATGAAAAATTTAAAAATTTTTTTTTATTATAGAAAAGCCGAATTTTGCCAAATTTTGTTTTTTGCGTTTATCTCGGAAACGGCTGGGCGGAAATGGCCCGGGACCCTATAACTCGGATTTCCACATGCTGAATCCGATTTTCGCAATTAGAATTTTCTAGCTCAAAATTTTTGGCAAAATTGGAAAAAATGTACAAGAAAAACGTTTTTAATAAATAGTAGGCGGGTCAAGGGGCGGTAAATGTGGAATGTAAAGGAGAGCCCAATTCTCAGTCTATCACGTAGTGAAGGTTTCATCCAAAAATATTAATCCATTCAAAAGTTATTAAAAAAAGACAAAAAATAAAAAGGCGCACAGTCGCATATTTTGCTGTTAATGTTTTCTGTATTTTTTGAATAACTTTTGAATGGATACATATTTTTGCATGAAACCTTCACCACTGGATAGAGTGAGAATTGAACTACCTCTCGCATTGCACAATCATCGCCTCTTGCCACGCCTACTATTAATTTAAAACGTTTTTCTTGCACATTTTTTCCAATTTTGCCAAAAATTTTGAGCTAGAAAATTCTAATATCGAAAATCGGATTCAGCATGTGGAAATCCGAGTTATAGGGTCCCGGGCCAATTCCGCCCAGCCGTTTCCGAGATAAAAGCAAAAAAATTTTTTGGCCCAAATTGAGGGAGCACCTAAAAGCCGGCAATGAAAAATTTAAAAATTTTTTTTTATTATAGAAAAGCCGAATTTTGCCAAATTTTGTTTTTTGCGTTTATCTCGGAAACGGCTGGGCGGAAATGGCCCGGGACCCTATAACTCGGATTTCCACATGCTGAATCCGATTTTCGCAATTAGAATTTTCTAGCTCAAAATTTTTGGCAAAATTGGAAAAAATGTACAAGAAAAACGTTTTTAATAAATAGTAGGCGGGTCAAGGGGCGGTAAATGTGGAATGTAAAGGAGAGCCCAATTCTCAGTCTATCACGTAGTGAAGGTTTCATCCAAAAATATTAATCCATTCAAAAGTTATTAAAAAAAGACAAAAAATAAAAAGGCGCACAGTCGCATATTTTGCTGTTAATGTTTTCTGTATTTTTTGAATAACTTTTGAATGGATACATATTTTTGCATGAAACCTTCACCACTGGATAGAGTGAGAATTGAACTACCTCTCGCATTGCACAATCATCGCCTCTTGCCACGCCTACTATTAATTTAAAACGTTTTTCTTGCACATTTTTTCCAATTTTGCCAAAAATTTTGAGCTAGAAAATTCTAATATCGAAAATCGGATTCAGCATGTGGAAATCCGAGTTATAGGGTCCCGGGCCAATTCCGCCCAGCCGTTTCCGAGATAAACGCAAAAAAATTTTTTGGCCCAAATTGAGGGAGCACCTAAAAGCCGGCAATGAAAAATTTAAAAATTTTTTTTTATTATAGAAAAGCCGAATTTTGCCAAATTTTGTTTTTTGCGTTTATCTCGGAAACGGCTGGGCGGAAATGGCCCGGGACCCTATAACTCGGATTTCCACATGCTGAATCCGATTTTCGCAATTAGAATTTTCTAGCTCAAAATTTTTGGCAAAATTGGAAAAAATGTACAAGAAAAACGTTTTTAATAAATAGTAGGCGGGTCAAGGGGCGGTAAATGTGGAATGTAAAGGAGAGCCCAATTCTCAGTCTATCACGTAGTGAAGGTTTCATCCAAAAATATTAATCCATTCAAAAGTTATTAAAAAAAGACAAAAAATAAAAAGGCGCACAGTCGCATATTTTGCTGTTAATGTTTTCTGTATTTTTTGAATAACTTTTGAATGGATACATATTTTTTCATGAAATCTTCACTACTGGATAGAGTGAGAATTGAACTACCTCTCGCATTGCACAATCATCGCCTCTTGCCACGCCTACTATTAATTTAAAACGTTTTTCTTGCACATTTTTTCCAATTTTGCCAAAAATTTTGAGCTAGAAAATTCTAATATCGAAAATCGGATTCAGCATGTGGAAATCCGAGTTATAGGGTCCCGGGCCAATTCCGCCCAGCCGTTTCCGAGATAAACGCAAAAAAATTTTTTGGCCCAAATTGAGGGAGCACCTAAAAGCCGGCAATGAAAAATTTAAAAATTTTTTTTTATTATAGAAAAGCCGAATTTTGCCAAATTTTGTTTTTTGCGTTTATCTCGGAAACGGCTGGGCGGAAATGGCCCGGGACCCTATAACTCGGATTTCCACATGCTGAATCCGATTTTCGCAATTAGAATTTTCTAGCTCAAAATTTTTGGCAAAATTGGAAAAAATGTACAAGAAAAACGTTTTTAATAAATAGTAGGCGGGTCAAGGGGCGGTAAATGTGGAATGTAAAGGAGAGCCCAATTCTCAGTCTATCACGTAGTGAAGGTTTCATCCAAAAATATTAATCCATTCAAAAGTTATTAAAAAAAGACAAAAAATAAAAAGGCGCACAGTCGCATATTTTGCTGTTAATGTTTTCTGTATTTTTTGAATAACTTTTGAATGGATACATATTTTTGCATGAAACCTTCACCACTGGATAGAGTGAGAATTGAACTACCTCTCGCATTGCACAATCATCGCCTCTTGCCACGCCTACTATTAATTTAAAACATTTTTCTTGCACATTTTTTCCAATTTTGCCAAAAATTTTGAGCTAGAAAATTCTAATATCGAAAATCGGATTCAGCATGTGGAAATCCGAGTTATAGGGTCCCGGGCCAATTCCGCCCAGCCGTTTCCGAGATAAACGCAAAAAAATTTTTTGGCCCAAATTGAGGGAGCACCTAAAAGCCGGCAATGAAAAATTTAAAAATTTTTTTTTATTATTATAGAAAAGCCGAATTTTGCCAAATTTTGTTTTTTGCGTTTATCTCGGAAACGGCTGGGCGGAAATGGCCCGGGACCCTATAACTCGGATTTCCACATGCTGAATCCGATTTTCGCAATTAGAATTTTCTAGCTCAAAATTTTTGGCAAAATTGGAAAAAATGTACAAGAAAAACGTTTTTAATAAATAGTAGGCGGGTCAAGGGGCGGTAAATGTGGAATGTAAAGGAGAGCCCAATTCTCAGTCTATCACGTAGTGAAGGTTTCATCCAAAAATATTAATCCATTCAAAAGTTATTAAAAAAAGACAAAAAATAAAAAGGCGCACAGTCGCATATTTTGCTGTTAATGTTTTCTGTATTTTTTGAATAACTTTTGAATGGATACATATTTTTGCATGAAACCTTCACCACTGGATAGAGTGAGAATTGAACTACCTCTCGCATTGCACAATCATCGCCTCTTGCCACGCCTACTATTAATTTAAAACGTTTTTCTTGCACATTTTTTCCAATTTTGCCAAAAATTTTGAGCTAGAAAATTCTAATATCGAAAATCGGATTCAGCATGTGGAAATCCGAGTTATAGGGTCCCGGGCCAATTCCGCCCAGCCGTTTCCGAGATAAACGCAAAAAATTTTTTTGGCCCAAATTGAGGGAGCACCTAAAAGCCGGCAATGAAAAATTTAAAAATTTTTTTTTATTATAGAAAAGCCGAATTTTGCCAAATTTTGTTTTTTGCGTTTATCTCGGAAACGGCTGGGCGGAAATGGCCCGGGACCCTATAACTCGGATTTCCACATGCTGAATCCGATTTTCGCAATTAGAATTTTCTAGCTCAAAATTTTTGGCAAAATTGGAAAAAATGTACAAGAAAAACGTTTTTAATAAATAGTAGGCGGGTCAAGGGGCGGTAAATGTGGAATGTAAAGGAGAGCCCAATTCTCAGTCTATCACGTAGTGAAGGTTTCATCCAAAAATATTAATCCATTCAAAAGTTATTAAAAAAAGACAAAAAATAAAAAGGCGCACAGTCGCATATTTTGCTGTTAATGTTTTCTGTATTTTTTGAATAACTTTTGAATGGATACATATTTTTGCATGAAACCTTCACCACTGGATAGAGTGAGAATTGAACTACCTCTCGCATTGCACAATCATCGCCTCTTGCCACGCCTACTATTAATTTAAAACGTTTTTCTTGCACATTTTTTCCAATTTTGGCAAAAATTTTGAGCTAGAAAATTCTAATATCGAAAATCGGATTCAGCATGTGGAAATCCGAGTTATAGGGTCCCGGGCCAATTCCGCCCAGCCGTTTCCGAGATAAACGCAAAAAATTTTTTTGGCCCAAATTGAGGGAGCACCTAAAAGCCGGCAATGAAAAATTTAAAAATTTTTTTTTATTATAGAAAAGCCGAATTTTGCCAAATTTTGTTTTTTGCGTTTATCTCGGAAACGGCTGGGCGGAAATGGCCCGGGACCCTATAACTCGGATTTCCACATGCTGAATCCGATTTTCGCAATTAGAATTTTCTAGCTCAAAATTTTTGGCAAAATTGGAAAAAATGTACAAGAAAAACGTTTTTAATAAATAGTAGGCGGGTCAAGGGGCGGTAAATGTGGAATGTAAAGGAGAGCCCAATTCTCAGTCTATCACGTAGTGAAGGTTTCATCCAAAAATATTAATCCATTCAAAAGTTATTAAAAAAAGACAAAAAATAAAAAGGCGCACAGTCGCATATTTTGCTGTTAATGTTTTCTGTATTTTTTGAATAACTTTTGAATGGATACATATTTTTGCATGAAACCTTCACCACTGGATAGAGTGAGAATTGAACTACCTCTCGCATTGCACAATCATCGCCTCTTGCCACGCCTACTATTAATTTAAAACGTTTTTCTTGCACATTTTTTCCAATTTTGGCAAAAATTTTGAGCTAGAAAATTCTAATATCGAAAATCGGATTCAGCATGTGGAAATCCGAGTTATAGGGTCCCGGGCCAATTCCGCCCAGCCGTTTCCGAGATAAACGCAAAAAATTTTTTTGGCCCAAATTGAGGGAGCACCTAAAAGCCGGCAATGAAAAATTTAAAAATTTTTTTTTATTATAGAAAAGCCGAATTTTGCCAAATTTTGTTTTTTGCGTTTATCTCGGAAACGGCTGGGCGGAAATGGCCCGGGACCCTATAACTCGGATTTCCACATGCTGAATCCGATTTTCGCAATTAGAATTTTCTAGCTCAAAATTTTTGGCAAAATTGGAAAAAATGTACAAGAAAAACGTTTTTAATAAATAGTAGGCGGGTCAAGGGGCGGTAAATGTGGAATGTAAAGGAGAGCCCAATTCTCAGTCTATCACGTAGTGAAGGTTTCATCCAAAAATATTAATCCATTCAAAAGTTATTAAAAAAAGACAAAAAATAAAAAGGCGCACAGTCGCATATTTTGCTGTTAATGTTTTCTGTATTTTTTGAATAACTTTTGAATGGATACATATTTTTGCATGAAACCTTCACCACTGGATAGAGTGAGAATTGAACTACCTCTCGCATTGCACAATCATCGCCTCTTGCCACGCCTACTATTAATTTAAAACGTTTTTCTTGCACATTTTTTCCAATTTTGCCAAAAATTTTGAGCTAGAAAATTCTAATATCGAAAATCGGATTCAGCATGTGGAAATCCGAGTTATAGGGTCCCGGGCCAATTCCGCCCAGCCGTTTCCGAGATAAACGCAAAAAATTTTTTTGGCCCAAATTGAGGGAGCACCTAAAAGCCGGCAATGAAAAATTTAAAAATTTTTTTTTATTATAGAAAAGCCGAATTTTGCCAAATTTTGTTTTTTGCGTTTATCTCGGAAACGGCTGGGCGGAAATGGCCCGGGACCCTATAACTCGGATTTCCACATGCTGAATCCGATTTTCGCAATTAGAATTTTCTAGCTCAAAATTTTTGGCAAAATTGGAAAAAATGTACAAGAAAAACGTTTTTAATAAATAGTAGGCGGGTCAAGGGGCGGTAAATGTGGAATGTAAAGGAGAGCCCAATTCTCAGTCTATCACGTAGTGAAGGTTTCATCCAAAAATATTAATCCATTCAAAAGTTATTAAAAAAAGACAAAAAATAAAAAGGCGCACAGTCGCATATTTTGCTGTTAATGTTTTCTGTATTTTTTGAATAACTTTTGAATGGATACATATTTTTGCATGAAACCTTCACCACTGGATAGAGTGAGAATTGAACTACCTCTCGCATTGCACAATCATCGCCTCTTGCCACGCCTACTATTAATTTAAAACGTTTTTCTTGCACATTTTTTCCAATTTTGGCAAAAATTTTGAGCTAGAAAATTCTAATATCGAAAATCGGATTCAGCATGTGGAAATCCGAGTTATAGGGTCCCGGGCCAATTCCGCCCAGCCGTTTCCGAGATAAACGCAAAAAATTTTTTTGGCCCAAATTGAGGGAGCACCTAAAAGCCGGCAATGAAAAATTTAAAAATTTTTTTTTATTATAGAAAAGCCGAATTTTGCCAAATTTTGTTTTTTGCGTTTATCTCGGAAACGGCTGGGCGGAAATGGCCCGGGACCCTATAACTCGGATTTCCACATGCTGAATCCGATTTTCGCAATTAGAATTTTCTAGCTCAAAATTTTTGGCAAAATTGGAAAAAATGTACAAGAAAAACGTTTTTAATAAATAGTAGGCGGGTCAAGGGGCGGTAAATGTGGAATGTAAAGGAGAGCCCAATTCTCAGTCTATCACGTAGTGAAGGTTTCATCCAAAAATATTAATCCATTCAAAAGTTATTAAAAAAAGACAAAAAATAAAAAGGCGCACAGTCGCATATTTTGCTGTTAATGTTTTCTGTATTTTTTGAATAACTTTTGAATGGATACATATTTTTGCATGAAACCTTCACCACTGGATAGAGTGAGAATTGAACTACCTCTCGCATTGCACAATCATCGCCTCTTGCCACGCCTACTATTAATTTAAAACGTTTTTCTTGCACATTTTTTCCAATTTTGCCAAAAATTTTGAGCTAGAAAATTCTAATATCGAAAATCGGATTCAGCATGTGGAAATCCGAGTTATAGGGTCCCGGGCCAATTCCGCCCAGCCGTTTCCGAGATAAACGCAAAAAATTTTTTTGGCCCAAATTGAGGGAGCACCTAAAAGCCGGCAATGAAAAATTTAAAAATTTTTTTTTATTATAGAAAAGCCGAATTTTGCCAAATTTTGTTTTTTGCGTTTATCTCGGAAACGGCTGGGCGGAAATGGCCCGGGACCCTATAACTCGGATTTCCACATGCTGAATCCGATTTTCGCAATTAGAATTTTCTAGCTCAAAATTTTTGGCAAAATTGGAAAAAATGTACAAGAAAAACGTTTTTAATAAATAGTAGGCGGGTCAAGGGGCGGTAAATGTGGAATGTAAAGGAGAGCCCAATTCTCAGTCTATCACGTAGTGAAGGTTTCATCCAAAAATATTAATCCATTCAAAAGTTATTAAAAAAAGACAAAAAATAAAAAGGCGCACAGTCGCATATTTTGCTGTTAATGTTTTCTGTATTTTTTGAATAACTTTTGAATGGATACATATTTTTGCATGAAACCTTCACCACTGGATAGAGTGAGAATTGAACTACCTCTCGCATTGCACAATCATCGCCTCTTGCCACGCCTACTATTAATTTAAAACGTTTTTCTTGCACATTTTTTCCAATTTTGCCAAAAATTTTGAGCTAGAAAATTCTAATATCGAAAATCGGATTCAGCATGTGGAAATCCGAGTTATAGGGTCCCGGGCCAATTCCGCCCAGCCGTTTCCGAGATAAACGCAAAAAAATTTTTTGGCCCAAATTGAGGGAGCACCTAAAAGCCGGCAATGAAAAATTTAAAAATTTTTTTTTATTATAGAAAAGCCGAATTTTGCCAAATTTTGTTTTTTGCGTTTATCTCGGAAACGGCTGGGCGGAAATGGCCCGGGACCCTATAACTCGGATTTCCACATGCTGAATCCGATTTTCGCAATTAGAATTTTCTAGCTCAAAATTTTTGGCAAAATTGGAAAAAATGTACAAGAAAAACGTTTTTAATAAATAGTAGGCGGGTCAAGGGGCGGTAAATGTGGAATGTAAAGGAGAGCCCAATTCTCAGTCTATCACGTAGTGAAGGTTTCATCCAAAAATATTAATCCATTCAAAAGTTATTAAAAAAAGACAAAAAATAAAAAGGCGCACAGTCGCATATTTTGCTGTTAATGTTTTCTGTATTTTTTGAATAACTTTTGAATGGATACATATTTTTGCATGAAACCTTCACCACTGGATAGAGTGAGAATTGAACTACCTCTCGCATTGCACAATCATCGCCTCTTGCCACGCCTACTATTAATTTAAAACGTTTTTCTTGCACATTTTTTCCAATTTTGCCAAAAATTTTGAGCTAGAAAATTCTAATATCGAAAATCGGATTCAGCATGTGGAAATCCGAGTTATAGGGTCCCGGGCCAATTCCGCCCAGCCGTTTCCGAGATAAACGCAAAAAAATTTTTTGGCCCAAATTGAGGGAGCACCTAAAAGCCGGCAATGAAAAATTTAAAAATTTTTTTTTATTATAGAAAAGCCGAATTTTGCCAAATTTTGTTTTTTGCGTTTATCTCGGAAACGGCTGGGCGGAAATGGCCCGGGACCCTATAACTCGGATTTCCACATGCTGAATCCGATTTTCGCAATTAGAATTTTCTAGCTCAAAATTTTTGGCAAAATTGGAAAAAATGTACAAGAAAAACGTTTTTAATAAATAGTAGGCGGGTCAAGGGGCGGTAAATGTGGAATGTAAAGGAGAGCCCAATTCTCAGTCTATCACGTAGTGAAGGTTTCATCCAAAAATATTAATCCATTCAAAAGTTATTAAAAAAAGACAAAAAATAAAAAGGCGCACAGTCGCATATTTTGCTGTTAATGTTTTCTGTATTTTTTGAATAACTTTTGAATGGATACATATTTTTGCATGAAACCTTCACCACTGGATAGAGTGAGAATTGAACTACCTCTCGCATTGCACAATCATCGCCTCTTGCCACGCCTACTATTAATTTAAAACGTTTTTCTTGCACATTTTTTCCAATTTTGCCAAAAATTTTGAGCTAGAAAATTCTAATATCGAAAATCGGATTCAGCATGTGGAAATCCGAGTTATAGGGTCCCGGGCCAATTCCGCCCAGCCGTTTCCGAGATAAACGCAAAAAATTTTTTTGGCCCAAATTGAGGGAGCACCTAAAAGCCGGCAATGAAAAATTTAAAAATTTTTTTTTATTATAGAAAAGCCGAATTTTGCCAAATTTTGTTTTTTGCGTTTATCTCGGAAACGGCTGGGCGGAAATGGCCCGGGACCCTATAACTCGGATTTCCACATGCTGAATCCGATTTTCGCAATTAGAATTTTCTAGCTCAAAATTTTTGGCAAAATTGGAAAAAATGTACAAGAAAAACGTTTTTAATAAATAGTAGGCGGGTCAAGGGGCGGTAAATGTGGAATGTAAAGGAGAGCCCAATTCTCAGTCTATCACGTAGTGAAGGTTTCATCCAAAAATATTAATCCATTCAAAAGTTATTAAAAAAAGACAAAAAATAAAAAGGCGCACAGTCGCATATTTTGCTGTTAATGTTTTCTGTATTTTTTGAATAACTTTTGAATGGATACATATTTTTGCATGAAACCTTCACCACTGGATAGAGTGAGAATTGAACTACCTCTCGCATTGCACAATCATCGCCTCTTGCCACGCCTACTATTAATTTAAAACGTTTTTCTTGCACATTTTTTCCAATTTTGCCAAAAATTTTGAGCTAGAAAATTCTAATATCGAAAATCGGATTCAGCATGTGGAAATCCGAGTTATAGGGTCCCGGGCCAATTCCGCCCAGCCGTTTCCGAGATAAACGCAAAAATTTTTTTTGGCCCAAATTGAGGGAGCACCTAAAAGCCGGCAATGAAAAATTAAAAAATTTTTTTTTATTATAGAAAAGCCGAATTTTGCCAAATTTTGTTTTTTGCGTTTATCTCGGAAACGGCTGGGCGGAAATGGCCCGGGACCCTATAACTCGGATTTCCACATGCTGAATCCGATTTTCGCAATTAGAATTTTCTAGCTCAAAATTTTTGGCAAAATTGGAAAAAATGTACAAGAAAAACGTTTTTAATAAATAGTAGGCGGGTCAAGGGGCGGTAAATGTGGAATGTAAAGGAGAGCCCAATTCTCAGTCTATCACGTAGTGAAGGTTTCATCCAAAAATATTAATCCATTCAAAAGTTTTTAAAAAAAGACAAAAAATAAAAAGGCGCACAGTCGCATATTTTGCTGTTAATGTTTTCTGTATTTTTTGAATAACTTTTGAATGGATACATATTTTTGCATGAAACCTTCACCACTGGATAGAGTGAGAATTGAACTACCTCTCGCATTGCACAATCATCGCCTCTTGCCACGCCTACTATTAATTTAAAACGTTTTTCTTGCACATTTTTTCCAATTTTGCCAAAAATTTTGAGCTAGAAAATTCTAATATCGAAAATCGGATTCAGCATGTGGAAATCCGAGTTATAGGGTCCCGGGCCAATTCCGCCCAGCCGTTTCCGAGATAAACGCAAAAAAATTTTTTGGCCCAAATTGAGGGAGCACCTAAAAGCCGGCAATGAAAAATTTAAAAATTTTTTTTTATTATAGAAAAGCCGAATTTTGCCAAATTTTGTTTTTTGCGTTTATCTCGGAAACGGCTGGGCGGAAATGGCCCGGGACCCTATAACTCGGATTTCCACATGCTGAATCCGATTTTCGATATTAGAATTTTCTAGCTCAAAATTTTTGGCAAAATTGGAAAAAATGTGCAAGAAAAACGTTTTAAATTAATAGTAGGCGTGGCAAGAGGCGATGATTGTGCAATGCGAGAGGTAGTTCAATTCTCATCCAAAAATATTAATCCATTCAAAAGTTATTAAAAAAAGACAAAAAATAAAAAGGCGCACAGTCGCATATTTTGCTGTTAATGTTTTCTGTATTTTTTGAATAACTTTTGAATGGATACATATTTTTACATGAAACCTTCACCACTGGATAGAGTGAGAATTGAGCTACCTCTCGCATTGCACAATCATCGCCTCTTGCCACGCCTACTATTAATTTAAAACGTTTTTCTTGCACATTTTTTCCAATTTTGCCAAAAATTTTGAGCTAGAAAATTCTAATATCGAAAATCGGATTCAGCATGTGGAAATCCGACTTATAGGGTCCCGGGCCAATTCCGCCCAGCCGTTTCCGAGATAAACGCAAAAATTTTTTTTGGCCCAAATTGAGGGAGCACCTAAAAGCCGGCAATGAAAAATTAAAAAATTTTTTTTTATTATAGAAAAGCCGAATTTTGCCAAATTTTGTTTTTTGCGTTTATCTCGGAAACGGCTGGGCGGAAATGGCCCGGGACCCTATAACTCGGATTTCCACATGCTGAATCCGATTTTCGCAATTAGAATTTTCTAGCTCAAAATTTTTGGCAAAATTGGAAAAAATGTACAAGAAAAACGTTTTTAATAAATAGTAGGCGGGTCAAGGGGCGGTAAATGTGGAATGTAAAGGAGAGCCCAATTCTCAGTCTATCACGTAGTGAAGGTTTCATCCAAAAATATTAATCCATTCAAAAGTTATTAAAAAAAGACAAAAAATAAAAAGGCGCACAGTCGCATATTTTGCTGTTAATGTTTTCTGTATTTTTTGAATAACTTTTGAATGGATACATATTTTTGCATGAAACCTTCACCACTGGATAGAGTGAGAATTGAACTACCTCTCGCATTGCACAATCATCGCCTCTTGCCACGCCTACTATTAATTTAAAACGTTTTTCTTGCACATTTTTTCCAATTTTGCCAAAAATTTTGAGCTAGAAAATTCTAATATCGAAAATCGGATTCAGCATGTGGAAATCCGAGTTATAGGGTCCCGGGCCAATTCCGCCCAGCCGTTTCCGAGATAAACGCAAAAAAATTTTTTGGCCCAAATTGAGGGAGCACCTAAAAGCCGGCAATGAAAAATTTAAAAATTTTTTTTATTATAGAAAAGCCGAATTTTGCCAAATTTTGTTTTTTGCGTTTATCTCGGAAACGGCTGGGCGGAAATGGCCCGGGACCCTATAACTCGGATTTCCACATGCTGAATCCGATTTTCGCAATTAGAATTTTCTAGCTCAAAATTTTTGGCAAAATTGGAAAAAATGTACAAGAAAAACGTTTTTAATAAATAGTAGGCGGGTCAAGGGGCGGTAAATGTGGAATGTAAAGGAGAGCCCAATTCTCAGTCTATCACGTAGTGAAGGTTTCATCCAAAAATATTAATCCATTCAAAAGTTATTAAAAAAAGACAAAAAATAAAAAGGCGCACAGTCGCATATTTTGCTGTTAATGTTTTCTGTATTTTTTGAATAACTTTTGAATGGATACATATTTTTGCATGAAACCTTCACCACTGGATAGAGTGAGAATTGAACTACCTCTCGCATTGCACAATCATCGCCTCTTGCCACGCCTACTATTAATTTAAAACGTTTTTCTTGCACATTTTTTCCAATTTTGCCAAAAATTTTGAGCTAGAAAATTCTAATATCGAAAATCGGATTCAGCATGTGGAAATCCGAGTTATAGGGTCCCGGGCCAATTCCGCCCAGCCGTTTCCGAGATAAACGCAAAAAATTTTTTTGGCCCAAATTGAGGGAGCACCTAAAAGCCGGCAATGAAAAATTAAAAAATTTTTTTTATTATAGAAAAGCCGAATTTTGCCAAATTTTGTTTTTTGCGTTTATCTCGGAAACGGCTGGGCGGAAATGGCCCGGGACCCTATAACTCGGATTTCCACATGCTGAATCCGATTTTCGCAATTAGAATTTTCTAGCTCAAAATTTTTGGCAAAATTGGAAAAAATGTACAAGAAAAACGTTTTTAATAAATAGTAGGCGGGTCAAGGGGCGGTAAATGTGGAATGTAAAGGAGAGCCCAATTCTCAGTCTATCACGTAGTGAAGGTTTCATCCAAAAATATTAATCCATTCAAAAGTTATTAAAAAAAGACAAAAAATAAAAAGGCGCACAGTCGCATATTTTGCTGTTAATGTTTTCTGTATTTTTTGAATAACTTTTGAATGGATACATATTTTTGCATGAAACCTTTACCACTGGATAGAGTGAGAATTGAACTACCTCTCGCATTGCACAATCATCGCCTCTTGCCACGCCTACTATTAATTTAAAACGTTTTTCTTGCACATTTTTTTCAATTTTGCCAAAAATTTTGAGCTAGAAAATTCTAATATCGAAAATCGGATTCAGCATGTGGAAATCCGAGTTATAGGGTCCCGGGCCAATTCCGCCCAGCCGTTTCCGAGATAAACGCAAAAAATTTTTTTGGCCCAAATTGAGGGAGCACCTAAAAGCCGGCAATGAAAAATTAAAAAAATTTTTTTTATTATAGAAAAGCCGAATTTTGCCAAATTTTGTTTTTTACGTTTATCTCGGAAACGGCTGGGCGGAAATGGCCCGGGACCCTACAACTCGGATTTCCACATGCTGAATCCGATTTTCGCAATTAGAATTTTCTAGCTCAAAATTTTTGGCAAAATTGGAAAAAATGTACAAGAAAAACGTTTTTAATAAATAGTAGGCGGGTCAAGGGGCGGTAAATGTGGAATGTAAAGGAGAGCCCAATTCTCAGTCTATCACGTAGTGAAGGTTTCATCCAAAAATATTAATCCATTCAAAAGTTATTAAAAAAAGACAAAAAATAAAAAGGCGCACAGTCGCATATTTTGCTGTTAATGTTTTCTGTATTTTTTGAATAACTTTTGAATGGATACATATTTTTGCATGAAACCTTCACCACTGGATAGAGTGAGAATTGAACTACCTCTCGCATTGCACAATCATCGCCTCTTGCCACGCCTACTATTAATTTAAAACGTTTTTCTTGCACATTTTTTCCAATTTTGCCAAAAATTTTGAGCTAGAAAATTCTAATATCGAAAATCGGATTCAGCATGTGGAAATCCGAGTTATAGGGTCCCGGGCCAATTCCGCCCAGCCGTTTCCGAGATAAACGCAAAAAAATTTTTTGGCCCAAATTGAGGGAGCACCTAAAAGCCGGCAATGAAAAATTTAAAAATTTTTTTTATTATAGAAAAGCCGAATTTTGCCAAATTTTGTTTTTTGCGTTTATCTCGGAAACGGCTGGGCGGAAATGGCCCGGGACCCTATAACTCGGATTTCCACATGCTGAATCCGATTTTCGCAATTAGAATTTTCTAGCTCAAAATTTTTGGCAAAATTGGAAAAAATGTACAAGAAAAACGTTTTTAATAAATAGTAGGCGGGTCAAGGGGCGGTAAATGTGGAATGTAAAGGAGAGCCCAATTCTCAGTCTATCACGTAGTGAAGGTTTCATCCAAAAATATTAATCCATTCAAAAGTTATTAAAAAAAGACAAAAAATAAAAAGGCGCACAGTCGCATATTTTGCTGTTAATGTTTTCTGTATTTTTTGAATAACTTTTGAATGGATACATATTTTTGCATGAAACCTTCACCACTGGATAGAGTGAGAATTGAACTACCTCTCGCATTGCACAATCATCGCCTCTTGCCACGCCTACTATTAATTTAAAACGTTTTTCTTGCACATTTTTTCCAATTTTGCCAAAAATTTTGAGCTAGAAAATTCTAATATCGAAAATCGGATTCAGCATGTGGAAATCCGAGTTATAGGGTCCCGGGCCAATTCCGCCCAGCCGTTTCCGAGATAAACGCAAAAAATTTTTTTGGCCCAAATTGAGGGAGCACCTAAAAGCCGGCAATGAAAAATTAAAAAATTTTTTTTATTATAGAAAAGCCGAATTTTGCCAAATTTTGTTTTTTGCGTTTATCTCGGAAACGGCTGGGCGGAAATGGCCCGGGACCCTATAACTCGGATTTCCACATGCTGAATCCGATTTTCGCAATTAGAATTTTCTAGCTCAAAATTTTTGGCAAAATTGGAAAAAATGTACAAGAAAAACGTTTTTAATAAATAGTAGGCGGGTCAAGGGGCGGTAAATGTGGAATGTAAAGGAGAGCCCAATTCTCAGTCTATCACGTAGTGAAGGTTTCATCCAAAAATATTAATCCATTCAAAAGTTATTAAAAAAAGACAAAAAATAAAAAGGCGCACAGTCGCATATTTTGCTGTTAATGTTTTCTGTATTTTTTGAATAACTTTTGAATGGATACATATTTTTGCATGAAACCTTTACCACTGGATAGAGTGAGAATTGAACTACCTCTCGCATTGCACAATCATCGCCTCTTGCCACGCCTACTATTAATTTAAAACGTTTTTCTTGCACATTTTTTTCAATTTTGCCAAAAATTTTGAGCTAGAAAATTCTAATATCGAAAATCGGATTCAGCATGTGGAAATCCGAGTTATAGGGTCCCGGGCCAATTCCGCCCAGCCGTTTCCGAGATAAACGCAAAAAATTTTTTTGGCCCAAATTGAGGGAGCACCTAAAAGCCGGCAATGAAAAATTAAAAAAATTTTTTTTATTATAGAAAAGCCGAATTTTGCCAAATTTTGTTTTTTACGTTTATCTCGGAAACGGCTGGGCGGAAATGGCCCGGGACCCTACAACTCGGATTTCCACATGCTGAATCCGATTTTCGCAATTAGAATTTTCTAGCTCAAAATTTTTGGCAAAATTGGAAAAAATGTACAAGAAAAACGTTTTTAATAAATAGTAGGCGGGTCAAGGGGCGGTAAATGTGGAATGTAAAGGAGAGCCCAATTCTCAGTCTATCACGTAGTGAAGGTTTCATCCAAAAATATTAATCCATTCAAAACTTATTAAAAAAAGACAAAAAATAAAAAGGCGCACAGTCGCATATTTTGCTGTTAATGTTTTCTGTATTTTTTGAATAACTTTTGAATGGATACATATTTTTGCATGAAACCTTCACCACTGGATAGAGTGAGAATTGAACTACCTCTCGCATTGCACAATCATCGCCTCTTGCCACGCCTACTATTAATTTAAAACGTTTTTCTTGCACATTTTTCCAATTTTGCCAAAAATTTTGAGCTAGAAAATTCTAATATCGAAAATCGGATTCAGCATGTGGAAATCCGAGTTATAGGGTCCCGGGCCAATTCCGCCCAGCCGTTTCCGAGATAAACGCAAAAAATTTTTTTGGCCCAAATTGAGGGAGCACCTAAAAGCCGGCAATGAAAAATTAAAAAATTTTTTTATTATAGAAAAGCCGAATTTTGCCAAATTTTGTTTTTTGCGTTTATCTCGGAAACGGCTGGGCGGAAATGGCTCGGGACCCTATAACTCGGATTTCCACATGCTGAATCCGATTTTCGCAATTAGAATTTTCTAGCTCAAAATTTTTGGCAAAATTGGAAAAAATGTACAAGAAAAACGTTTTTAATAAATAGTAGGCGGGTCAAGGGGCGGTAAATGTGGAATGTAAAGGAGAGCCCAATTCTCAGTCTATCACGTAGTGAAGGTTTCATCCAAAAATATTAATCCATTCAAAAGTTATTAAAAAAAGACAAAAAATAAAAAGGCGCACAGTCGCATATTTTGCTGTTAATGTTTTCTGTATTTTTTGAATAACTTTTGAATGGATACATATTTTTGCATGAAACCTTCACCACTGGATAGAGTGAGAATTGAACTACCTCTCGCATTGCACAATCATCGCCTCTTGCCACGCCTACTATTAATTTAAAACGTTTTTCTTGCACATTTTTTCCAATTTTGCCAAAAATTTTGAGCTAGAAAATTCTAATATCGAAAATCGGATTCAGCATGTGGAAATCCGAGTTATAGGGTCCCGGGCCAATTCCGCCCAGCCGTTTCCGAGATAAACGCAAAAAATTTTTTTGGCCCAAATTGAGGGAGCACCTAAAAGCCGGCAATGAAAAATTAAAAAATTTTTTTTTATTATAGAAAAGCCGAATTTTGCCAAATTTTGTTTTTTGCGTTTATCTCGGAAACGGCTGGGCGGAAATGGCCCGGGACCCTATAACTCGGATTTCCACATGCTGAATCCGATTTTCGCAATTAGAATTTTCTAGCTCAAAATTTTTGGCAAAATTGGAAAAAATGTACAAGAAAAACGTTTTTAATAAATAGTAGGCGGGTCAAGGGGCGGTAAATGTGGAATGTAAAGGAGAGCCCAATTCTCAGTCTATCACGTAGTGAAGGTTTCATCCAAAAATATTAATCCATTCAAAAGTTATTAAAAAAAGACAAAAAATAAAAAGGCGCACAGTCGCATATTTTGCTGTTAATGTTTTCTGTATTTTTTGAATAACTTTTGAATGGATACATATTTTTGCATGAAACCTTCACCACTGGATAGAGTGAGAATTGAACTACCTCTCGCATTGCACAATCATCGCCTCTTGCCACGCCTACTATTAATTTAAAACGTTTTTCTTGCACATTTTTTCCAATTTTGCCAAAAATTTTGAGCTAGAAAATTCTAATATCGAAAATCGGATTCAGCATGTGAAAATCCGAGTTATAGGGTCCCGGGCCATTTCCGCCCAGCCGTTTCCGAGATAAACGCAAAAAAATTTTTTGGCCCAAATTGAGGGAGCCCCTAAAAGCCGGCAATGAAAAATTTTAAAATTTTTTTTTACTATAGAAAAGCCGAATTTTGCCAAATTTTGTTTTTTGCGTTTATCTCGGAAACGGCTGGGCGGAAATGGCCCGGGACTCTATAACTCGGATTTCCACATGCTGAATCCGCTTTTCGCAATTAGAATTTTCTAGCTCAAAATTTTTGGCAAAATTGGAAAAAATGTACAAGAAAAACGTTTTTAATAAATAGTAGGCGGGTCAAGGGGCGGTAAATGTGGAATGTAAAGGAGAGCCCAATTCTCAGTCTATCACGTAGTGAAGGTTTCATCCAAAAATATTAATCCATTCAAAAGTTATTAAAAAAAGACAAAAAATAAAAAGGCGCACAGTCGCATATTTTGCTGTTAATGTTTTCTGTATTTTTTGAATAACTTTTGAATGGATACATATTTTTGCATGAAACCTTCACCACTGGATAGAGTGAGAATTGAGCTACCTCTCGCATTGCACAATCATTGCCTCTTGCCACGCCTACTATTAATTTAAAACGTTTTTCTTGCACATTTTTTCCAATTTTGCCAAAAATTTTGAGCTAGAAAATTCTAATATCGAAAATCGGATTTAGCGTGTGGAAATCCGAGTTATAGGGTCCCGGGCCATTTCCGCCCAGCCGTTTCCGAGATAAACGCAAAAAAAATTTTTGGCCCAAATTGAGGGAGCCCCTAAAAGCCGGCAATGAAAAATTTAAAAGTTTTTTTTTACTATAGAAAAGCCGAATTTTGCCAAATTTTTTTTTTTGCGTTTATCTCGGAAACGGCTGGGCGGAAATGGCCCGGGACCCTATAACTCGGATTTCCACTTGCCAATTGTCAAATTTCATTGTTATTGTAAATTAGACCACATGTACAACGAGTTAGGGGCTCTTTTCTGCAGCCCGTAAGTGCACTGCTGAAGATTTAGGCTTTAGGTGTGAAGCTAATTAGCCTGTTCAGTAAGAGGCCACCTCTTTCTTTGGAAGTCAACCAGAAGTATCCCAAAAGCCTTGCCCTAATTTTAGAAAAATATATATAAATTGTATGAATAAATTGATTGTAAACAATTTATTTAATTTTTTTTCGCTTCCACTATTTACCTGCATTTCCAAGCAGTTTACGTTGCCACGCGCCCTTAATTGTAAATGAAAGTAAATAATTTTTTATGAAACAAAACAACAGCCATTCTGGGTTATTTTTGAAAGTGGTATAAGTCTACTTTTAAAAAAATGGTTACCTATATTTTTAGTAAGATATACACCACTTTCAAAAATAACATTTAGTGGTATTGAAGGCAATAAAGTAAATAGAAAACTAAATAGAAAATATACCATACACAGAAGCACATTTCAACTAAGTGATGCTTAAAGTTTAACAAGCCAGCATAACTTGTTATCGTTATTGTAATTTGCTACTTATTTAAACTTTTGAGAGGTCATTACACAGTAGAAGAGGTTTTGTTTTTTCTTCTTGTTTATTCCATTAGACATGGATGGCTTTCAATATGGCTCACAAGAATTAAACCCTCTTCTGTAAAAACTTGTTACCAAAGGCAAAAAAGTATACAACAAAATAAATAAACTGCCAGACCCTCTATATCGGTCCCCAACGAAAGCGAAACCAGTCACTCATTACAAAATTAAAAAAAAATAAATAAATATATATATATAAAAAGATTTTTGATGAAATGTCAAATATTGATTAAAATAAAATGAAATAATACTTTAAAAAAATCAACACAAATTAATTTCTATATTAAACAAATAACGTAAAATACTTTTTTGTTGATCCTAAAATAAATAATTCAGTAGAAAGAAATTCAAATTACGAAATCTAAGAAATAAAATCAATAAAATGTTTGTAGGTAAATACTACATTTTCAAATAAAAAAAATCTAAGAAAGGAAGAAGACTAGGAATGCAAAATAAATTTAATTTAATTAAATTTAAAATGTTTGCAAACAAAAAATTTAAAATTAACGGCAAAAATCAAAAATTTCTCTCTGGCAATAAGATTTCTGTATTCGTAGTTCTTTTACACACAAGCCATTTAAAAGACACACGCCCACGCTTGTTTAGATGCACACACATTACGCTCACGTGCAGCTTAAAAATTTCTACAAAAAAAACAAAACGAAAAATTAAAATTCTGTTGTATTTTTGATTTTTCTTGACCGTAATTTTTGAAAAAACTACGTACTTACTATGTTTTTTGACCGTTTAGACTAAATACGCAGAAAAAAACTGCTTAGAAGATGTTGAAACACAGAGATAACCGCAATATCTGACAAAGGTCGAATTGCCTTAAAACTTTTTGTATCAAAATAAAATACCAGCAATTCTGCTGAGAGGACAAGTTCCATCAGTTTCCATAATTTTTGATAATTGATTACCTTTCAGACGCACATGGCTTGATTGAAATTTCTGTTTCCATTTGACTAATAAGATAACTTACTTGTCTTTAGCATAAGAGTTAATTAATCAGTCTGGCTATTAGCGTATAAAAGTAAGGCTGTCATGCGGTGAAGATCAGTCCCCGTATATCAGTGGGTAGGTTTTTACAAACAAGCCAAAAAACCATAAAGATTCATGCAAGAAAGATTTTTCCATGCAATTGCCCTTATGCAAATAATTTTGTTTAGTTTTACTTTCCGTAGAGAGCTTTTGCCACAATATAATTTTCCTTTTTTTTTGTGTATCATACTGTAATGAGTTAAACTAACATAATTTTATTTGTTTAATTTTCCATGTTTCTCTCTTTAAAAAAAATTACTAAATCTCAAAGTACTTAGTTTGTTAAATTATTTATTGTGCCTGCAATTTATTTAAATGAAACTGAAAGACTTAAAAGTAAACTAAAGTTAAAGCAACTATTTAATGAGAATAACTGTTTGCAATTAATATTTTAGGGATGGTGGGATGATAGATTCAACAATTACGAGATGGCAATGAAAATAATACTGTTTTTGTACAATCCAAATGACTTTTTTTAAAAAAAAGTTGTTGTACTCTAAAATAACTAAATAAGACATAAGAAGTTTTACCATATTGCCATAGATTTAATAAAAGAATAATTAATCGATGAACATTTAACTTTAAAGAGTTAAAATTCTTATGAGATTACGATATGCCATGATTTATTTAAGGAAAACTGCCCACAAGTGTTTCAAAAGACTTCGGCCTACACAATCTATTTATTTGTCCCACTTTATTAAGAAAAAGAAAAATAAATAAATAGAATTGACTAAAGATTTCAAAGAGAAAAACAAAAAACTAATTGTCACTATGCTCAGCAAAATTCATTAATTAAACTTTAAAAAAAAGTATAGAAAAAATGAAAAAAAATTTTTCTTAATTTGCTTAATTGAAATTATATTTTTGTAGTAGCTGATTAATCATCTCTTTGTTTTTTAATACAATTTTTTAATTGTAACCCTGGGATGCCAATTATGGTAGTCGATATTAAACTAATGTTGAAATTAGTTTAAAAAAAAATTTCATTCGATACGGAATATCATCATTTTTTTTTGTGAAGAAGTCTTGAAAAGATTTTTATAGAAAAACCGTTCGATTTTCATTTGATATGTAAGGCTGTCGCTTATACGAGAATATTTTTCTTGTAATAAATTCTAGTCCTTTATTATTCACTTGCTTTTTTAATTCTTTTGTAGGAAAAAAATAAAATATATTTATGTTTGTTTCATTATTTTACAGAACCCAGAAAAGACAAGACTGATGCACAACATGGTGGTAATGGCACACTATCACCGAATACCGAACAACCACCCTGTCAGGGTTCGTTGCTGCCTCCACCCGGTGGCGGTAACATTGGCAATCAACAAAATCACTCACACATGGTTAGTGGTCGTGATCAACATGATTCTCATACACAAAATTCCAAATTGGAACGACCCAATACATTGGGCACCAATAAATTAGCCAGACGAGTTAATGTCTGTTTTGAACACTGTAAGTTAAATTCAATGAAAAAAAAACATTTTTTTAATATTTTAAAACACATCCATTTTAATTATAACTTTAAAGTTATTTTTCTTATGCTGTGTGATTTAAAATTCAAATAATATTTTGTTTTTCAAAAGTAGGAGAAATAACCACGCTCGTGACTTTAAAAGTAAAATTCGCAAAATCTTAATTTTTTTTTTATTACGCTGGCTTGTCAATTTTAAAACTAATAAATAAAATTTTGCAAATTTCATGCACCAAAAAATTAAAAAAAAAAAAAGTTTGTTTTTAAAAATTTTGACAATCTAAAGCAAAATGATTAGCGAATTCGATAATGCGAATAGATTCGCCTTACTCACGCCCTAGTTCAATATGCGCTCAGCATATTTCGTTAATACCACTGTGTGTATGTGCTTTTTATAATAAAATCTCTCTCAGTGTCACGAAATAGCAATTTAAAAATTTATAAAAATGAGAGCATAAATCAATTTTGTCGTGTCGTGCATTTCCTTTTCCCGTATAAAAACAGCAAACCCACAATATTCATATCTGTATCAGTAGCTGTTTGAGTGTGTATGTTTGTTTATTACAAATTTTACACATAAATTTAAAAATCTGTCATAAAAAATATTTAAAACCAAAAACAAACATTCTTTTCGCTATCTCATTTTTTAGGTTTTATCGTTGTAGTTGTTGTTAATTTTTTTTTTGTTTTCTTGTTTGTTCTTATACGTAATACTCGTAATCCTGTTGATGAGTAACAAAATGTTTTTCATCACATCACAGTCACGAACCAATGACATTTTTATATTTTAAACGACATTTTAAAAGCTTAACTCACACACTCTCATCCTCATGAAATTTTTTAAATGTGAAAAATACACAGGCTTCGGATATGTGTGTGTGTGTGTGTGTGTGTGTGTGTGTGTGTGTGTGTGTGTGTGTGTGTGTGTGTGTGCGTGTGTGTTTTAAGTTGTTTAAGTTTAAGTCAGCAAGAAACTAAATGAACACATAAAACCTGATGCGTTAATTAAATTTAAATAAGTCCACTGTAAAAAAGTATAATTTTAAAATTCCCTTATAATACTGGTTGATATTTTTTTAAAAAGACTTATGCCGCCTTCAAAAATAACAACCTATATTTATTGATTATTTTTTAAATTTAATGTTCAAAAATTTAATTAAGGAGACAAAATATTACAGGCAGATTTTAAAAGCCTCATTCGGCTATTTCATTTACAAAAATTATACGGCATTATGAGCATCGTCAACTTGTGCTTTTCCCCACAACAATGACACTAGCATTTGTTTTTTTTTACTAGATATTTTTTATTTCTTTTTAATTGAATTTTTTTATAGATCCTGAGGGTTCTTCAAATGCCATGATGGGTGGTCCTCCAGGTAGTACACCACCACCATATGCTGATGCTTCAGGCAGTGGTAGTGGTGCTGGCACTGGTCATCATCATCATCATCACCATCATGATGGTCGTGGTGGTGGTAAAATGGTTGGTGGTGTTATGCTGTCCGAATTGCCGGAACCTCCAATACCAGTATCAGAAATAGGTCCCATCCCACCGCCTCCTATGTTTTCGACACCATCACCAACTCTAGTTGGTGGACGACCGCATGGGCCATACGATGATTATGGTAAGTTAATTTAATTATCAATTACATTTTTCTTGTTTTTTTTTTTATTAAAAAGGGCTTTAAATAATAATTATTTATTTTTATAGCGATACTTCGCTACAATTTTTTTTTTTATAACAAAAAAAATAAAAAGTTGAAAAAAGAACTTGCAACTAAAAAAAAAATATAAAAAATAATATTTTTTTAAATAAAATTATTATTTTTTTAATTTTTACAGATAATGATAACGAAGATGATAATGGCTCCGATAATGACTACAATTTTCAAACATATTCCAATCATATCGATACACAACGCATTGAGGAAATTCCAGCCAAAGAGCCTAAACTAAATGCAGTTCCTCTTAAATCGGCCCTTAAAAAGAAATCGGGACAAAATTCATCATCGCCTGCCACTCCCGTACAGGATCACACCAATGCTAATGGTACACTGCCACAGGGCATGGGCATGTCCATGGGCATGGGTATGGGTATGGGTATGGTGGGTACTAATAATGCCAGCAGTAGTTCATCAACTAATCAGCGTCCCTTGGTGGTCAGACAGGATGCTACAAATAGTTATAATCTTAAGTAAGTAGAACATTTCAGTCACTCGTGGCATTATGAAAAACGATTCTTCTTCTTATTTCTTATAAAAGCATATTCAATTTCCTTAATTACTTACAATTTAATTAACACCTTTTTAGTCAAAAGTTTGTTTTTTTTCTTCTGGTTTCATTAATTTTTTTGAATGTTTTTTTTTTTTTCATTTTATAAGAGAAAATTGTTACTTCTTTCTTCTTTCTCCACTTGTTTTTTTAACAAACAAATACTTAGTGAGAGTAATTAAAGAAATTTCTCTTTAGTTTTTTTTTTTTTTTCATTTAATTTTTTTTTTTTTAAGATTTTAAACGAAAGTAAGAAATTTTTATAATATTGTAATTCTAACTTTTAATTGTCAACTGTTTTTCTTTCTTCTCAATTCCCCTCTTTCTTTCTTTGCTCCCTATAAAAAATTTATTTATTTTTATGTGTTTTTGAAATTTCTTAACCTCACCCTTACCCAAACCTGTTTCAATTTGTTTGGTTTGGTTTTTTTATGTTTTTCTTTTTATTCTCTCCTTTTTAATCACAATTAGGCCAATACTACGACCACGGATTAGAATATGGTAATAATTTTAGAATATTTTATTTTTTATGTTAAAAATATGAAAAAATTAATTTAAACTCAAATACACACCTCTCACTGAATTGAAGCTAAAAGAAAAACAAAATATTTAAACTTCTCTGTGTCTGTGTTTTTTGATTTTGTTTGTATTTTTTTAATTTAATTTTGTTTTTATGCTTCTGATCAAAAGCTTGCATTTAAATTCATATAAATTCACTCTTGTGATAAAAAAAGAGAAAAAACGAGAATTTGATTTTTTGTTTTTGCTGCAAAAGTTCTTGTTCTGTGACTATTGTTTGTATGTGGCATAGAAATTAGAAAAAAATAAATTAAATTTAGAAAAAGCAAGTATATCTCTTTTTTATTTTAATAACCTTTTTTAATTCTTTTTATTTAAAGTTTAGCTTTAAATTCTTATAAATTCACTCTAAAAGTACTTGTTCTGTGACTGGTCTAATATTTGTACGAGTATGTCCCATAAAAATTAGGAAAAATAAAAATGGTAATGATCTCTTTACTTTAAAAACTCATGAACTCGTACAGAAAAGGTCGAGGCAATAACGGGTAAAATAGTTAGTTATGAATTTTTACCGAAAAAAAAATTCCCTGGAAAGAAATTCCTGTAGTATTTTCATAATTGTGCTAACCGCACGCAGTATAATATTTCATTAGGGGAATCTACAAAACAAAAATGTCATTGATTTTGTTACGATAACGACACTAATAATAAGGGGTATTAACTTGTCGGCAAATCGGCAGTGAGAACGACACTCTTAAGAAAAATTAATTATTTTTCACAATTTAAATTACTATAAATTAAAAAAACCTTTATGTTTTTGATTACTTTGGGACTATTTTTAGTACTTAATGGAGTAAACTTTTCAAAGAAAATTTATTAAATTTGATTTTGCTCGTCCTTCTTTTGCTTTTTTAAATTAAGTTGTTAATTACTGAAAGTTGCATGACCAACAAAAATAGAAAAGAAATTCCATAATGAATTCATTATTATATAAAACACGTGTAAAACTTTAATTATCTTCGGCACAATGATACAACAAAATTTCACCGTGATCTGCTTAATTATTCTGTTTTGTAATTGTTTTTTTTTTTATAAAAATTTTTAATGTGAAGACATTTGGCAAAATAACAAAATCATTTTTGAAGTGTGAAAAATACGCAAGTAATTGCCAAATGACAAGAGTTTTCTTGTTTTTATTTATTTTTTTTTTTTTGCTATTGCTTTTGCATATTAAGATTGAAATGAAGGCAGCTGGTGTGTAAAGAAAAAGAAAGAACACAGGAAATAGAGCGTGAGTTAAGTATAAGACACGAGTACTTTAAGCAAAATGTGTTATAATATATTTACGTACTAACGCTTATATCTGTACATGTACGAATCATAAAAAAGCACATTCGCTTAAGTACAAGCTCATGCAGACATTTCCAGCAGGTCCCTTAAGTAGAACAAGTCCTCAGTTAAAGAGGACAAAAATTATGGCATGTCCAAGGACTTGTCGCTATGCAAAATTTATTAAACACAAGAAAACAAAAATGTTTTCAACTAAAATTTTTTTCTTTTAAAAATTTAAAAAAAAAATTTTTATGAATTAAAAAGAATTAATCTCGTCCTAGAAACATCTTTTTTTAATACATCATACATCATCCACTTACTTGCCAAAATTAACTCCTCACAAGGCCTGCTGGAATCTTATTTAAGCAGCTTTCTTTGCTTTTTATTTTTTGTTTTCTGAGCAGATAAATGAATACTTGTGACAAAGCAAAGTCACATTTACATACATACATATAAAATGCCTTTCACACATATTTACATGGATGGTTGTACTTTATATCAATAAGAAAGGAAAGAGAAAAAACGGAAATGGTTTTTATGGAAAAAATGTGTTATATGAGCACTTTGCTTATGTACTCGTACGTTCTGCCATGACAAATGAAAAGGCTGTTTGAGTATACGAGTACTCGTAAGCATGTAGTTGTAAAAACTTTAAAGCTGATTTGATTTAATTGACCCAACGGGATTGTTATGACCATGTGTTTGGTTGTGGCAGTAAAGTTGTTTTATTCTCTTATAAGGTAATTAATTGCGGTGAAACGCAGAAATGTGACAACTCTCCCTTTAAGACGTCGAATTTCGACTATAACTTTTACAGTTGTAATAACGAAAAACATTTTATGTTTAATTTATAAAACTTACGGTTGTTGGCTTAAGTATGAGTTCATCTAAATCTAAATATATAAATAAAATTCATTTTCTGTTTGTTTGTTTGCTATATAAATTTTTGTTCTCCATTGGATTTTTTTTTGTCTGAAATTTAGTACATGTAGCCTCTATACTCCAAGGAAGGTCGCCCACTTTTCAACGATTTTCATTTATACTCTGCAATATTTTATTTAGCACTTTGGTTGGCGCCTCTGATAAAAACGCTACCAATTTGGTATTAATTTGGCTATATTACTTTATTATACACATGCTACAAGCGTATTACCTTGTATTTACAAATACAAATACACATAAAATATCTTGTACGTGTGTAATAAAAGTTTTCTGCATAGTTTCAGCCGCAATATAAAAATAAAATAAAAAAGAAAGATACAATTTTTATTAAAACCTTTTTAGAAAAGATATAGGATAGACACGTGCAACTAACTTGTATGAACCCAATTCTACACCAACTAGAAAATAAGGCAAAATCTTCCCAAAAGGCCTCATGGATAATTTGTATACAGATGGTGATTTAGTTGAGATCAAAATAGTCAAATTCAAGTATGCCCTGTTCGAAAACAAAGATCTTATTGAAAATTCGTAAACTTAAATATTTTACAGGGATCTATGTAAAATTAAAAGATAGAAAAAAGTGAAAATGTTAAGGTTAAAATTTTTAAATTCTCATCTCTCACAAATATTTTTATAAGTTTTAACAGGTTTTCTCAAAGAAATATAGGCCCATCATACTGCCAGCACTAGACGCTTTTGAATCTCATGTCATTTGATTTCGATAATTTTGTTTGTTAAAGTGTACATGCACCCCAAAATAAAACTCATCATTGAATATGAAAAGTTGCCCCAGTGTTAGGATTAGAATTAAGAAGAGGAACAATTCACAAAGCAGCTATTGTGTTACAACTCTCAAAGACTTCCTAGGGTGATTTGTCCGTCGGTGATTTCTCCATCTTTGCAGAGGTTGTTTAGATTGCAACTCATATTGGCTAAGTGTTTTAATTATGCACAATGACCTGTGACAGTGCGAATTGCTGTGTGAATCAGGCCCAGTAAGTCATTTGTTATTTTTTTTCGAGATCGGAATGGCCTGAATATTTTCGCTAGCTTAATACCCCTTGCTTCCAATCAATGCTATTGTGATACCCTTGCAGCCACTTCCTAAATCTCCTAAAAACTTTATCATTTTCACTTGTTAAGTCAGCCATGGTGTTTTGGCCAAACGCACTGAATTATAACAGCAAATTCGAGAATTTTAGCTTAAAAAATATGACCGCCATCAACTAACAACATTCGCAAGACCCGTTTTTTGTAAGAAAAAATTACTTTTTACATTCGTGCTGTATTTTTCTTACCAAAAAAAAGTAATAAAATTTTACAAAAAAAAACCAAAATAGTACTTTAAAACTCTTTTAATATTTTAATAGTTTTTTAGTTTAGCAAAATAATATTTGAAAATTTGGCTATAAAACAGTCAAATAAAACCGTTTTTGTATTGACAAAAGTTTGCAAATTTATTTTTTTAACTTACAATTGCAGAGAGGAGGGCTCTTTTTTCGTTTTTGTTGTTGCTACTGCAATAAAATTTAAGTTTTATTGTTGTCATGGCTCGTCCCTGAAAAGCATTGATAGTGATTATTGTGTGCCGTTCAAAAAGTTCAATACGATAGTCAAGTGTTTACAACACAATTTTGCATAAAAAATAATGCACAATAACATTTGGTGGTGATAAAAAATAAAAAAACCTTTTTCGACTTTTACTTTTTATTTATTTTTTTTAACAAATAAAACCAAATTGATTTTTTCTTAATTCAAAGAGGTTTAAAAAAAATTCTTTAAAAATAATGAGATTTTATTTTTAAAAAAATAAAAACTTAGAAGAGTGAGATCCTTTGTTTTTAATTTTAAATAAAATTCCCTGATGATCCAGTGTCCTTTGAAAAAGATTTTCTTGTGAGAACAAATAAGTTGGAGTTTTATAAAAGAATTTTTATGTGGCTGAAAATGGACTAAACACATAGACGACAGCAGGCTGTAAAAATTAATATATGTACGCACGTTTATACTGGACGACTGTGACAGTAGAATCAAACGTTACTGAACGAAATAAGAATCCATTAAAGTGACAATGTGGTACTTTTTTATGTTACCACGGCTAGGGAAGTAGCAAGTGGATGAATTCAGCCCAATTCATTCTTATTACAATTATATTAGTATTAGGCCAATACCAAAACAGAAAAAAAATTATCAATTTTCATTTATTTTATTTCTAGTTTTTTCCATTAAATTTAAATTTATTAATTCAAATTTATTTTTATTGAACATCATCATCATGTTGTTGATGGTGACATTTTATCTATTCTGTTTTTTTTTTTCTTTTACTCGTATAAATAAAATATTAAAGAAAACTAATAAACAAAGCAAAGTATCTGCCACTAGTTTTTGTGTGAGAGCTGTGCTTCAACAGCAATTGTACTTGACTTGTGCTTGTATTATGTTGTTCTGTTAGTGAGCTGTTAAGCATATTAAAATATCCATCCATCTCATTTTCTTTTAATTTTTATTTTATTATTTTTCCATCACTTTTTTCTTAAAATATTGACTGTTTATAGGATATGATAGATTGTCCTTGTTTCCTTTTAACAAATTTCTAATCAACAAAATGTGTATTAAGTGAAGGAAAAAAAAATTAATTCACAAAATGAAATTGTTATCACAAGCGAGGGATAAAGTGAGTTATTTATTGACCAAAAAAATTTATAAAAAAAAATAACAAATTACAAAAAAAATATTATTTTTAAAATATTTTAAGAGACTTCAAAAGTGGTTATCTAATATGAAACTGCTACGCCCATGCCAATAAATATTTTGTACAGAGCCCCTTAATTTTTGTTTGTGCAAAATGAATTTGAGAGCTCAAAGGAAAAATAAACAAAAATTTCATATTTCATAGCCAATCAAGAATATTCTGAAAATCACTTTTTCTCAAAATGATGTCGAATCCCGCACAAAAACGTTTGAAATCTCGTGGCTTGAAGCAATGAACAACTATGTTGCTTTAATACTAGGGTAGTCCACCATATTTTACATTAGGGTGCGCCTCAAATAAAAATGTAAAATACAGGGTGGTGCATGCATCACTAAAAAACTCAGATAATTTTTTTTCTACACTATCAGTTGGAATCCTTAAATTAAAAACTTTGTAACATTAAATTAGGAAAAATTGGACGTGGGCAGCGGAAGGGTACATACACTCCAAAACTTCTTTAAAGTATTCATAACTGTCTGCAAAGTTGGTGTAAACTTGCCATAGCAAGGCACGAAGTTGCCTAGAAAGGCTGTGTACCTCTGAAAGGGTCGGACCAAGCGTGTTTTAGCTAGATAGTCACAATGGGGCCTTAGTGAAAAATAAACATTGTAAAAAAATATTACGTATTTGCTTTTATAGCCATTAGAGGTATAATAAACCCGAATATAAACAAACTCTACGACCTCACTTTTATTTCGCTGTCCGCTTCACATGAAATGCCCCCATTATTTTATACATCCTATCAGAGACGGCGAGGCATGCAGAGTTCTAGATAGGCTCTAAAATTTTCACACGCCCGGTAAGATTGCCCTATCTAAGATGAGATAAATTAGGTAGTCCTGTGATTATTCCCAAGACTAGTTTGAGAGGACGTTCTCATTGCCAACGTTACACTCAAACAGGCTATTCCTTGCAGCTTGTTGGGGATTATCTGAGCCTGTTTTTGTTCTACCTTTGGCCATCATACCTGGAAGGCATTAAAATGGTATTACAGGACCAGTGCATCATCGTCGGTCGTAGGCCCATTTTTTACCACTTGGGTTCTAACTGTGAGATTTCAGTTGTAAGACCTTCAAGTAACTGTGTCATGCTATACAAATGAATTTACTGACAACCGTAAAGCCAAAAGCCCACATTTGAATGAAAATTATATTGTCGACTGGATGATAGTGTCGCACATTTCAACTATCACATATTTAATATTCCAGTTTTTTTAAATTTAAGTGAATTTACAAGTAAAAAAATTTAACTTGACCAAATTGTCGCTTGCGACTATGAATACAAGAAATCAATCAAAATTCTAAGTTTTTTGTAGGAAATAAAATTTTAAAATTTGGCCTTAAATTAGCCTCTGATTACACACTTAAAAAACAGTTGTTGCATTTTATCTTAGTAGCGCATTTCGTTCACCACCACCACCACTGTATAATCAAAAGCTATACTAACAGCAGGTATTTGTTGCTTTAAATCAAACTTTAATTCCCAAATCGTGACATTCGAAGCTTAAAAATTTTTTCATACAAAAAAAAAAACAAAGTTTTAAATCGATTTTATGCGATACAGAATGCAACAATTTGGACTATCACTTTTAATTTTTAAGCGACAGTAAAATTTAATTTTACAATTAATTAATTTTTGTTCTTGTTGTGAGTATAGGACTAGCGATCACTCTAATGACTAATTGTGACAGTCGGCATTTTAAATTATAAATACGTTTTCGGTTTTTACTTTGCTTTAAAATTAAACTTTCTTGTTACTCCACTCACCACACTTTTATTTAATTTTTTTTATTTTTTTTTATTATTAACTCAGTGTAATTGTAGGTGTGCAATTGTGTAATGCATGCTGGTTAATAAACGCAAAACTTATAAAACCAACACTTTATATTTAATTAGTTTTACATTTGCCGCATTCATGTTTAGAAATTTACTTGCAGCCATCAAGTAATTAAAAACAAAATAAATTTAACAAAAAATAAAAAAAAAAATTGTTTTTAAAATTTTTTATTGTTTTTTTTTTTTCTTTCTTTTTTTATTAACTGTGTCTCGGCGTATTCTTATTGACCTCCATCAACACTTACAACAGTAGGCAACAAATGTTTAACATAAATTTACCATGTACCATGGAAAATAAAGAAAATACGCGGCCATATGTGATACGTGAAACGAATAGTGATAGCAGTGATGAAGATGGCAGTCGTGTACTCTATCGCGATGATGATACGTCACGGCAAGCCAAAATAGCGCGCAAAGAATCGTTATCATTGAAATTGCAATTGCGTCCTGATAAGCAGGATTTAATTAATCGCAACATTTTACATCCGGTTAATGATAATGAAATTAAGGAAAGCAAAGAGGCCATAGGCGCAAGACTAATACGACGTTTATCAATGCGACCAACAGCTGATGAATTGGTGGAGCGTAACATTTTAAAAAGTAATTATCAGTAAAATGTAACAAAAACTTTTTTTGTGTTTTATTTAATTGCAAATTTTTATTTAAAAAAAAACCAGCCACAACACCCGCCGAAGAGAAAAAGCAAAAAGAAGAGAAAAAATCGTATTTATTGCGCAAGTTGAGTTTTCGACCCACCGTCGATGAGTTAAAAGAGAAAAAAATTATACGTTTCAATGATTATATTGAAGTGACCCAAGCTCACGATTATGATCGCAGAGCCGATAAGCCATGGACAAGACTGACACCAAAGGATAAGGCTGCTATACGTAAAGAATTAAATGAATTTAAATCAAGCGAAATGGCAGTACACGAGGGCAGTCGGCATTTAACAAGGTATGACTTTAATTTGCTATCAAACAAAAGATTATTTTGAATTTTTATATATTTCGAATCAAAAGTCACTTAAATCGGCTTAAGTACAAATTGACTTGTTTTCGTAATTCGTTTCAGCGATGGTGGGGCTTCAAATACCACAACAGCATTCATTATCGAGTAACTCGTATCGAAATTTAAAAATTTGTTTCGTACAAAAACACTAAAATTACGATAGCTTTCCTACGATATGAATTTTAGTAATTTGAGCCCTGTTTTTATAGAAACGAAATAATTGTATAAGAAAAACTCTTAAGGCTTTTAAAGTTGTAGTCCTTTAAAATAACTTAATAAGACATAAACGGGTTTTCCATATTGCCACAGAATAACATATGGTTGCAAAAGCCTACCTTAAAAGAGGTGACCGCAGTCAGTGGCTTATTTGTTCATCATTAATTGAACTGTTTTTTTGATGGCGTCTATATCTTACTGAAATTAATTTTAATGCATTAAAAAAAGTGGACTTACATCATTTTGTAAAATAACAGCATTTGGAATATTAAAAAGTTATTATTTTTTTAATAAAATAAAAAAATTTTTCCGGTTCAAAATTTAGATAAATTTTTACAACTTGCATTATAACAGCATCTAAGCGAATTTACTAATGCGATCAGGTCAGTTTGTATAGATTAGGCTTGATTCGTTTCTTTTTTCTTTAAAAAATAACTCTATTGGAAAATTGAATTTTGTTGTTTTTTTTTTGTAATTTTTTTAATTTTTATCCAAATCAATATTGGCAAAAAAATAATTGTTTCATTTTACGGTTGTGTGCCCACAAACGTATTCATTCACAGTTACTTATTTATGTGCGGGTGTGCATGGATGTCTGTGTGTTCGTTTGTTTTTAATGTATAAATGGACTTTTTATTTTTTAAATTTATTGAAGTATAAAATTTACAATTTCCTAAGATTTTATTTTAATGTGTTACAGGATTGTAAACGAAATTTATATATAAAATCTATGAAAATATTTGAAAGAATAGGAAAATTTATTTGTGCTTGTGTTCAAGTTTGCAATTTTGCTGACTGGTTCATAGGAAAAATTTTAAATATTTTATTCTGAAAAGAAAAGTGCTTTATATTTTGTTGATACTTTTCTCAAACTATAAAGGAAGATATTGAAAAACAATAAGCTTAAAAACGAAACCTTACCTCATCAAAAAACAATAGAAGAGGATTTTACGAAATTCATTTTATTATTTTTATTAATTAATTTAAACTTTTTATTGCAGGTTCCATAGGCCATGACAATTGCAATGGAAAAAATTAACAACAACAAAAACTCCATACCCAACAAAATTTTGTGCAACAAAATATAAAAAGTTTTAATTAACAAAAGAAAGTCAAAATTTAAAAAAAAATAAGAAAAAAGCCATAAAAATTGTAAAACTCATACAAAAAAAATTTTAAAAATACAGCAAAACAAAAATCAACTCAAAAATTAAAAAAAAAAATAAAAACAAATGAAAATTGTATTAGTAAACGAAGAAGGAAAAACTAATGGGTTTCAACAACTACAACTCATATTAAGCCAACAATTTTTACTTTTATTCATTTAATTTTTTTTTTTGTTCGGCTACAAACTAAAATAACAAGCAATGACTTTTAAGGACTTAAAAAAAATTAAACAAAATTTATTAATTTAATAAAAAATTCAATGTGGAAAAGAATGGTGAATCCACCTTTAATTAGCTGCCATTTGGAAATATTTTTTTAATTAAAAAATCCTTAAAAGTCTTACAATTACAATTGGAATAAATTATCAAATTCAGCTGATTTCTTTATTTATTATTTAATTTTTTTTTTTTTTCAACAAAAAGAAAAAAATATTAAAAACACAACTCAAGTGTTAAAACAAAATTCCATTAAGAGTAATTATTATAACAAAATAAACAACAAATTAATTATAAAAAAAATATTTAAAGAAAAATATTGTTAACATTCAAAATAAAACAAAAAAATAATAAAATAAAAACGTAGTGAGAAAACAATAATTAACCCAAATTAAAACTAAAATCTTTTGAAAGAAATTAAAAAAAATAATAAAAATAAAAAGCAACAAAACACACTTTTAAAATTGAAAAAAGAAAAGAATATTATAAAAGTTTTATTTAAACTTCATAAAAATTGTAACAAAAAAATACACATTAAAAAGCCACTACACATTTGAATAACAAAAGGAGAAAAAGAGGAAAGGAAAGGAAAAGAAAAGAAAGTAAACAATCAGGCGTGTTATACAAATTTCATAGGCCATATGAATGAATATGTAGTGACAGTAAATTTCTAGCTATTTTATGATTTTTCTAAATAAAAATATTTATTTTTTATAAACAGAACCAGTAAGTACTTTTTTAGTACTAAAATACAATTTTATTATTATAAAAAAAATATTAAGGAGGATACAACATATTAAATGCACAAAACAAAATTATTATTTCATTCAAAGCCTGTTTATTGAAAGTTATGTTTAGAAGAAAGCAATGCAACTGGAGTTTAGACTGAATTCATCCACCCATACTGTAGTACATTTTTGTCCGCATATTTTTTTATACATTTGTATGTAGTTTGATCTCTCCTTGTGAGAAAGACTTCAAAATATATAAAAAATTTTTTACAAACAAAATATTTGTTCGAAATAAAAATTTTTGTTCAGAACAAGTGGGTGTATTCTTTGTGGGACAGACTACATAAAAATAAATTTTTGTTCGTAAAAAGTGGATGAAGTCAGCCGCACATATCATAGGAATAAAGCCAGTCAGAATATCTATTTATTACCAAATAAATATTTATGCTGTTATTTTTGAAAGTGGTATAAGTCCACATTGAAAAAGTTAGTTAGTCTCTTTTTAAAAGTTGACTTATACCAATTTGAAAAATAACATCTCATTTATTAAAGGTGTAGGTGGATGAAATTGCTGCCAAATTATTATTTCGTTATTAGATTAAAATTAAAAAATAAAATTGTATTCTCACAGTAACTTGAACAATTATTTTTTTTTTCTCTCAGTGTGCTTTTAACTAACTTATTTACATATAAATTCTAAAAAAAAACAGAGATTATGTTTATAAACATAATTTGTTTACATGCCTGATTGTAAAATTTGGTAACAAAAATTAATTAATAATTTAATTAAGTGTCTAATTTGATTGTACATAATTATAATAATAATAATTAATATCATAATCATAACACAATACATGTGTATGTAATTCTAATTAGTTTTTAATATAATTTGTTTTCTTTCGATTTAATTAAAATAATTGATTGTTGTAAGTCTTTTATTATTAAACAAAAAACACACAAAATAAAACAGAAAAAGAAAAAAAACAATTTTAAACAGTTTTGTTAATTTATTAAAAAAAAAAAAAAAAAGAATAAAAATGTATAAAAGCAACATATGGTCGCAACTATAAAATGTTGCTAAGGAAAGTTAACAAAAAAGTGGCGTTGGAAACTCTATAAGAATTGAAAAAATGGCAGGCGAAAACTAAATTTATGTGATGGTAGTGGCTTAATCGTCTCGAGGTAGTCTAGAAGTTTGCCTGCCACCATATCGAATATTATTTTAATTTTTTTTTTTTTATTTAAAATCGTATGTCCGTTAATAACAGATAAAAACAAATTTAGTTTCATGACTTACCAGCTCTACAATGAATACTTAAAGTTAACAAACAAATTTGTTTTGAAAGTTAGAACCCTTTAAACATAATTAAAACAAAGGCAGCACAAATTACACTAATTTTTTGAATTGAGGCCAAATTATGGCATTCTGTGTAATATTTCCTTGCAATTCCATATTATTGAAAGTCCATTCTATTTTTTTTTTTTTTTAATTCAATTCACTGGTTTGGTGAAGTTCGCACCATCTGTGTCAGTAACTTTTGGATGCTGTTATTGTTAATGTTAAATATTTAATTTAACTTACAATTCCAAATTTAATACGGGAATTATTTGCCTTGGTCAACAATCAACAATAAAATTTAAATCTGACACATATTACCATTTTCTTCACGACAACGACACTCATAATCAGGCCTATTATTATAGATTTAAATTTTAGCCGAAATTTTTTTACTCAATTTACAAATTAATATGAATGGTAACGAAAATAATACACCGCTTAGAAAAAAAACAATTAAGAAGACAGCCTTATTAAAATATCGTTTAAAATTTCAATAGATTTATAAAATTTTAGATCAATCGAATGCCGTAATTTAGCTTTAATTTTCTTTTTTTATATTGAGAAATATAATTTTTATTTTTATTTCATTATAGTACTTGAGGCTTGAATACAAAGTTTAGATACGTTTTGAAAATTAGTTTTAAAAAGCTTAATAACATATACCCGTGAAGCCACATGGCTTGTCTGTAAGACAAGTTTATTGATCATTTTAGGCTTGAGGTCGAATTATTTAATTTTTTTTAACCTTAAATAAAAATGGTAAAAAAAAATAAATCATTCCACTATTAAATTTTTTCTAATTATATTCGGGTGTTATACTTCGACAAAACGATGTGTATGAAATTGTGGTTAATTCGTTGTACGTCCCAGTTTTGTTTCTGGCATAACAAGGATCTCAGTCAGTCTCTGTCTAGCGTTTTAGTGGAAAATATTTAGTACTTTATCATTCTATATGAATTTTCCTCATAGTCCGAGATCCTTATTAATCACAAGTCTGCCCTTATTACACTACAACTCATTTCTACTTTAGTTTTTGAGATTATTTATAAGTTGCTTGTAAAAAAGGTATAAAAAAACCGTTTTTTTTTTACCCGTAACTCAAGATTTTGGATGTGTTTGGAAAATTATAAAAATGGGTTCTTTTTGTCCTCCACAGCACCAGAAAAATAATATCACTTCCCAGGTATTTGCAAGTCGTTCTTTTTTTTGTATCACCGTGTAATTTATTCATTTTAGCAACTTTTTTTTTTTATTTGTAAATAAAAAGGTACGTGCTTCTTCTGTATTCTGCACGGATTAAAAAACAAAGTGGAATTCTATTTTTTTTCGTATTAAATGAAAATTTTTATGTTCTTAAGTGAAAATAAAGCAAAAAGAAATTTTAAAAATCTGAAAATGAAACACCAAGTAGTTAGAAGATTCTGAATTTTTCACTTTCGACAAAAAAATTTAGGTTCGGAATATAGAAAAGCACTGATCATTTTTATAGGAATTATGTTTTTCAGAAAATGTTTTACATTCTGTTAAGCAAAAAAAATATTATTTAAACGAAACTGATTTTTTTAAGAATCAGTTTTTTTTTAATTATGGGTATCTGTTAACAGTTAATTACTTTATACACACACATAGTTTTACCTATACAATAATTAAATTAGTGAACAGCATTATTTACAAATTTATTTTATTACAAAAACAAAAAGAAAGACGAAATAGTTTTTTTATTGAAATAACTTTTTGTAATAATTAGTTTTGAATTATTTTTACTTTAAATTAAATGTTTGTAATTTGCGTTAAATTCAGTTTGAGAATTGTGTTTTCTTTTTAATTAAAAAAAACATTGTTTTATTTAATTTTATAAATATAAAATTTAATTTCATTTATTTACAAAAAAAACTTTATTACCACCTAATTATGTACCATTATAACATACATACGTTTGTTTTTTTTTTTTAATATATTTTTTAATTAAAGCCAAGTAAAAAAATTGAAAAATAAAATAACCATAAAAAAGAAAATGATTTTATTGTTTTATTTATTTAATTTTATTTAACAAAAAGTATAATTTCGCTACAACACAGAATAAAATTTGATATTTTTTCTTTTCCGCTGTAAAAAGAAAATTGTTTATATTTTTTTGCAAAAATTTAACATTTATATTTTAAAATAGCAAAAAATTGTATGGCGTAGGATCTTAGGTCTACCACTAAATATCCTGTAGTATAGAAAAAGCGCATTTTAAATATTTTTTAATTTTCATTTATTTGTACATATCACCCACATTTTTAACAGAATTAAAAAAACATTAAACTTCACTTACAATTTTATAAAAAGAAAAAACAAGAGAATAAAAAATTATATTTTCTACTCGCTTTATAAAAAAAGAAAACTAAATAAAAATTTATAATAAATTTAATAAAGTATTAAAAAGCAACAAATAATAAGCCTTAACACAATGGCAACTATGAAAAGAAATTGAAAGAAAAACAAAAACTAAAATTAAATAGCCTGACCAGTATTTGAAACAAATATTTAAAATGAAATTAAAAAAAATATATTTGGAAAAAATATAAAAATGGCATATTATTATATTAATACCCCAACAACAACAACAAAATTTGTAGTGTGTATTTTTTCAAAAGAACAAAAAAAAAATTAAGTAACAAAATAAAAAAAACCACCTCCCTCTTAAAAAAAAGAAAATCTCCCCAAGCAACATTTTTTAAAAAACTAAAGTAAAAGCAATAAATTAGTAATTAAAAAGTAAATTTAGTATTTGGAACATTATTGCTACAAAACAACATTTTAAAAATGAATTTATGATAAAAAAAAACAATATTACCAAAAACAAAAACAAGGATTTATGTTGTGTATTTTCAAAAAAAAAAAAAAAAAAACAATTCATTTTATAATTGTTTAAAACCACAATTGAAATGAATTCTTTTAAAAAATATATATAAATAAAATTATATTGTTAAAAACATTTATTATAAGAACAAGCTCGTGCAAATGCTCGTGACTAATTATTGGTTAAACTAAAAAAAAAAAAAAAAATAATAAAAAACAGAGAAAAATATTCCAAGAGAAAGTAAATATTAGAAAAGTAACTAAATAAATAAATAAAAATTAAATAAATATAACACTGAAAATATAAAATTTATTAAATACTGAATTAAACAACAACCACATAAAACAATTAGCACTTGTTTTTATTTCATTTAATTTTTTTTAATTTTCTTTGTTAAAACTTGCTTTAAGAAAATTCTGTCTTTTTTTAACACCCCCCACAGACAAAGTGAGTTCATACTCCTTAATACAACAATAAAAGATTCTTCATATTTCATTAAAGGCATTTTTTTCCACTATTCGTTTTCCTTTTTTTTTTTTAATTTTTCCTGGTAAAAAATTCCTGGAGAATATTTATGCGTGTAGTCTAACAGTTATCTAACACATGTAAACCAAAATGGGAAAATAAACAAAACGAAATGTATGCATTCTTTTCGTTTTGTAATTTTCAGAGAATAAACAAAAACAAATAAAAAGCAATGCAAACTTTTGCACTGATTTATTATACCCTTCACTGTAGCTTACAAGCACTATTTTAATAAAAAAAATATTACACATGTGCAGCCCAGCCCCTTAAATAAATATATAGCTGCGTTAAAAAAAATAGCACTGAAGCTAAGGTTTCCTTTATTTTATTTATTTTTCTTGCGATTAATTTCTAATATTAAATAAATAAATTAATAAAAATTGTTTCTATGCAGAGAAAAGCAATAAATTAGTTAATTTTAATAAATTCATTTTTAAAAATAGTTTAATACATTTATACACTGTGTACGGGTTATCAGATTAAATTATAAAATGATAACAATTTAAAACAGGAAAAAACGTAAAAGTTGCGACTAACCGGCGCATTTACTCTCTACATCCTTCTTACTTATAGTGAAGGGTATAATTGAGCTTAGCAACACATTTGGCAATTGATTTTTATTTATATAAATTTTATTTATTTCCATTTTACTAACAAAACAAAAAACAGATATACATACATATAACATTCTCTGAGCACATTTTATTAATAAAAAAAAAATATTAATATCCTTGAATTAAATTAAACACTAGACATTTTATGATTTTTTTAAAGTTTATATGTACATCCATAAATTTCTAAATGTACATATTATTTATTGTAAACACATACCCACATACATACATCCATATACATATATAAATACACACTTACACATATACAATTAATTAATAGATTTAACAACTAAAAACAAAACGAAATAAATTTTTTAACAAAAAAAGAAAAAAAATAATACAATTTTTAAAGTAGCTTTCTTTTGATTTTTTTTTTAATTAAACTTGAAAAAACTGTCAAAACCAAGTAAAATGTTAAAAAATAAATAATATTAAAATACAGTAATTGTAAAATATATTTAAATAAAAAAGTGTAAACGATATACATACATGCATACAACACATACATATATTATATAGAACATACATATAAATAAATATTTAAACCAGAAAAAAAATTAATTAATAAAGAGCAGCAAGTAAAAATATTGAATATAAATAAATAAATTTCAGTAAATTATTTAAGATTGAAAAATTTGCTAATGAGTTTTATTTACCATAGAATAGGGTACATACATATGTATGTAATAGCTTAGTAGGCTTTATTAAGCTATTTTTTAAGACCCACAGAATTTAGGCAAGAGTTATTGAAGAGCGGAACTGCAAATAATTCAAAAATTTGTGCCACTGTTTAAAAATATATAGTTCGTTTTGTTTGAAACCGACGAGGCTACATGTTTGTCGAAAAGAATTACCGAATTTAGTCTCTTTCTATTTTAAATAATTTTTTTCAAAATTAAAATTTCTTTTTTAAATTAAAATTTTTGTTATAAATGATTATTTTTTTTTCCTACAAGCTTCCAGCTATATACTACTAATGCGGGTTAATATTAAGGTTTTTATTGGAGTTTGTCAGCCTTTTTTGTTATTAGGATGAAAAAATATATCCTTATTTTTTAATGTATTAATTTCATACTATACCTTTTTATTTGATTTCAATGTTTGACAAATCGTTTTATTCAGTATTACAGTGTAACTCCCCTTAAAAAGACTTAAAAACGATGTAAACATGATTGAAAGGAAATTTTATGAAGAAATTTCGGATTAATTGATGATACTTCTTTATGAAAAACTGTCCATACGAGTACAGCGGTATCACACTTGCAAACAAACACGCCAAAGGAACACTAGCGAACGCATATGGCAACAATTTTTGTTTTGTTTGTGTGATAGATTGACTGAATCTATACATGAGATGTTATATTTGATAGTGATATAAGTCCACTTTATTTAGTGGTATTTTTTTTTTTTGGTTATAGACACCGTCTGTCCATATTTATAATCACACATTAAATGGTTTACGATTTCTTCATAAAGTTATCAACAGAATTTGACTATATTATGTTATCGCAAATATGTTATTTTTGAAAGTGGAATAAGTAAAATCTTTAAACCAAATTGCAATTAAAACAAAATAGTTTTTTTTTTTTTTTTTTTTAAATACAACTTTTCCGTTCCCTGAAATAACAAAATCCAGTGCATATTATAGCAAAGTAAATCCCCTTTTCATTTAATAAAAATAAATAACAACAATTTGAACAAAAAAAGATAAGCAAATTAATCCGTATATAAAACAACACACAGTAGTAATTAAAAATTCAACAAGACAACGGATGCGTCCGGACGCTGCAATTTAAAAATCATCAAATAATCTATTTCAAATGAACACTGTAAGGGAAGTATTTTTTGTAATTGCTTTTGGTAAGTTTTTTTTTCAAATTCAATAAAAATATTTTTTTCTTTGTCTTTAAAGCATCTATTTTAATTTTTATTTATTTTTTAATTTTGATTTATTTCTTATTTTCATTTTTTCCTACTTTTTATTTATTTTTTTTTATAATTTTCATCAATTCTTTTTTTAATTTTCATTTATTTTTTTAACATGTCACCATAGTGCTACCCACTTGTTTGTGTGTCACAATAAAATCACGCAGCAGTTGGGGTGCTGAGGTAGCCCGTTCTCCCTCACGCATACAAGGTGCTGTCGATTATGTCATAATACATCATTCGGATAATCCCAATGGATGCTCTAACGAGAACGATTGCCGAAGACTTATTAAAAATATACAAACCGATCACAAGAGACGACGTAATTTCAGTGATATTGGATATAATTTCATTATTGCTGGCGATGGCAATGTATATGAAGGACGGGGTTGGGGCTTACAAGGTTCGCATGCGCCCAACTATAATCGTAACAGTATTGGCATTGTCTTCTTAGGGAATTTCGATTGTAAGGAATATTTTTATTCTATCAAGTTAATATTTCACTTTTATTTTACGTTAACAGACTCAAAACCTTCAGATCAAATGTTGCAAAATGCTAAAGATCTTGTTGCTCAAGCTGTTAGTAGTGGTTACTTAAAGGACAACTATACCTTATTAGGACATCGTCAGACCAAAGCAACGTCTTGTCCGGGAACACAATTGTATAATGAAATTAAGACTTGGCCTCATTGGCGCAATATTTAATTTAAAAAAAAACTGGATAAAAAATTAAATTATGGTTGGTTTGGCTTATTTATTTACTGAGAAATAGCATATGTAGGCATGAATAATTGTAATAAATCTTTCCAGATTTCAGGTAAAATCCAATGAAATTTATTTAATGAGCAATTTTCTTTTATATCAGTACAAGTCCATTTTATTTCATTTACACGAACGAAAACTGAAACATTCCTGCCACATTTAAAAATTGTTCTATCTTTTTTATTGTAAATAAAACACTCACAATTTTTCAAGTTTTTTCTTTATATTTTATTAGTTGTTGCTTTTTTTTTTTAAATAATTTTGCTTTTTTCTTTATTACAAATTAACAACACATTGCAAATTTTAATATTTTCAATCAAACACTAAATTATTTATTGAGTCTATTTTTTTTTAATTTACAAATAGCAAACAAGTTTTTTCTTTTTTAGTTCTGTTAATAAAATTTTTTCAAATTACAATTTTATTTAACAATTTTTGTTACATAAAATCCAAAACAAACAATAAAAAATGATAAAGTGCAGTTAACCATTTTTAAGAAAATTAAAAACAAATTCTACACAGCTTCCCAAGGCACTATATAAAAAGAAGAGTTTTGATGAATTAGCGAGTCTAGAATTTACTTGGAAATAAAATGGGAAAAAACCATCCTATTAATTACTGAATGGGATAAAGGATGGAAAAAAAGAAACAGATTCCCATGTCGCTGTCACCCCACGGAGTCCCTCGCCGCAGTCAACCTTTAAAGTCCCACGACGCAGTCAACACTTGGTGTCCCTCGCTGCAGTCAATACTTGGTATCCCCCGCCGCAGTCTACACTTGGAATCCCTCGCCGCAGTCAACACTTGGTGTCCCTCGCTGCAGTCAATGCTTGGTGTCCCTCGCTGCAGTCAACACTTGGAATCCCTCGCCGCAGTCAGCACTTGGGCATCCCTCGCCGCAGTCAACACTTGGAATCCCTCGCCGCGGTCAACACTTGGAATCCCTCGCCGCAGTCAACACTTGGAATCCCTCGCCGCAGTCAACACTTCGAATCCCACGCCGCTGTCCATTCTTGGGCATCCCACGCCGCAGTCAGTACTGAATCATATTCAACGTTACTAGAACACCTGTTAAACAACGTAGACACAAAGAATTGAACCGCTTCGCAGCATCTCAAAACCGCCCTGCCCCGATGACCCTGGAAATCCCACGCCGCCGTCAACACATGGAAATCCCTCGCTGCCGTCAACACATTGGAAATCCCTCGCTGCCGTCAACACATGCAAATCACTCGCTGCCATCAACACAAGAAATTTCTGTTGCTAACTCTACGAAATTCTATTTTGAGTTTTCGTATTTCGCTGATATTTTGATGTTACGATGTTGTTGATTGTTGTTGCAAATCTCTAAAGACGAACAGATATTCTTCCCAATATTTACTGCTTCTGATTTGAATGAAGCATAACTACAGTAGGGTTGGTGGATGGGTATTCAAAAGCAAACAAAATATTGTAGTGAAGAGCAGATCAGATCAACGACAGACAGTCAAAGTAATCCCAGGATAAAGCTTAACAAGTAAGAATGACGTTGTGTTTGTACTTGTCAACAAAGAGTAGGGTGAAAATAATGCATATGCAGGTCATCATCTTTGGAAAGTGGCAAATTAATCATCTGCCAGGAAACTCTATTAAAAATTCAATTGGATATTTCAACACAAGATGAGTGTGCGATTGATTGCTTAATCATAGAAGAATAATTTGATGAATTCGGAATTTGTAATTTCAAAGCGAAGTCGTCCCTTTTACAAATTGCATTTTGAATTGGATATTTGTTGTGGATTTGCTTTTCGAGTTTTGTTTTCCTGCTCTGATACGTTCACATTTAAGAAAGTCGTCTTTAAGTCTTATTGTAGTTTAGTTAATGCGTGATCTTTGGATAACGATTTTATCTGGATATTTATTATATGTATTACATACAATACGATGGAAAGTTCCATAAGTCCATCTCACAACAATATTAATTCAGCAGTAATTAAGATGACAATCGCTTTGTAATGAACCATATTAGATGGAGACGCATACATAGATAGCAAGAGCTAGTAGGCTAGTAGATTTTTCTTCAACTGAGATTTGAAACCGATGTTGATGATTATAATATGATGGTTGAAACGATGATGTTTTGGTTGCAATAAGTCAGCAATGTTTTGAAAAGGTTTTTTTTATAGTTAATAGTAGTCAATCTTTAGCAAAAGTTGTTAAAATTGTGGTGATGATGATAATTATGCAAGACTTGGAATTAATTGTGTTATACATACAGCCCTCCTCTCACTAGTTTTCTCTCTACATGTTTCTAAATTTTGAAGATTGTGCAAACTACTCGAAGAATTTTGTTACAGCCCTGCATCTAAACTGAAGATACAGTTGGCAAACAATTGCAAATGTTTGTTCTCTCAAAGGTTTAAAATTATTTATAAATAGTGCGAACCTCTTTTCTCGTTTATTTGATCGATGAGTTATTTGTTAGGTGGTGGT